>OU565299.1:4344665-14344665 GCA_913789915.3 Sphecodes monilicornis
TAGGGGAAAGCTATGACATCATGTTTCTTTGTATCTTCATTTAATAAACGTCTTACAAAGTTTTTTGAAGCTATTATAGTCGATTACCGAATGAATGAATGGTATAACTAGTTGGTTGTATACTCTAAATATTGATAGGAATCTGAAGATAACTTAAGATATAAAAATACAAGTTAGCAACTGTCGAAATGAAAATCGTATCTGTAGCTTAGAGATTGCTCTGATAATATAGATGACACATTAATACACAGCAATGTAACAGCAGCCCACCCTGTATGGTACAACCCAAGGCACAAGTTAACTTGTCCACTTTCCTTTCTTCAAGAATACATGTAAAAACGATAATCAATGCTGTCTAAAACATCAAGGTTATTACACACATGGGTCGTGTTAGGTCATATGTATCAATATATATACATGTATATCGAATAATATTATATATACCATGATATATAATATGAGACGCCATATGGAACTGAACATATATACATATATATGGAAATATGACCTAACTCACATATGCATACTTACACACACACATACATATATATAAATGTATGTAGTAGTACATGTTTGTATATATTTATGTGTGCAATATATGCATTCATTGTTGGATATGCAGGGTACATGCTGGACATTGACCCTTTGCACTCGGAGAAAAATACAGCTCTTATATTAATCTATCCCCAGAGTTACAAAAGCCATCAAATGAAGATTAGACCCAGGAGCAATACATGAAAACATAACTTATTAATGTATATATTAAGTTACAGTAAATGAATACTGAATAACTAGTCAATAAAACGCAACACACATTTTACTGGCAGATCCACTACGTGGAGGTCTTGATCTAGCAACAACTATGCCAAAGATGCAACAGGCGACTGAGTTACCTGGTAATTATACAAATAATCATCGACGGACCATTGAATCAGCTACAACTCAAAGTAGAAGAACAAAGAAACGAGGAATTTGAGGCAGCTATTAGTTATCTAGCTTCAGCCAATCAAGTGCTGGTCAGTGCCATGAAGTGCCAATATCTCAGTCCATGTGTCACCTGCGAGATACCGCGTGTTCTTTTTTTTGCCCAGGGGATCATTAATCATTGCAATTCCTCGTTCTTCTTCTAACAAACTGAAGCCGTATTTGTCCCAAGTGCAGTCAGTGTGAACAAACAAGCTAACACCAGTTGCTAGGATCGGTAAACTGTAGTGACAATTGGACTAGCTGGTTGTTTGGGGAGGGTTGGGGGGCATTGCTTGGAGGCGGGGATGTTGTGGTGGTTGGGGACTGTGTTGGGATTGGCGACCGTCGACTGACAACTAATACGAAGAGCAGGTATGGAGCTGCAGTCGTTTTGGCGGTTCTAACACTGTATTCTAAATATAAATGTGTATATAACAAGAAATAACGGGCAGCTGAGGATGTGGGTTTGTGTGTATGTGTGTGTTCTCTGGTTGGCGTGGTCAGTGATGGGGAGTGGCGGTAATGTCCTGTATTTCCGTGAACAAGAACAGAGTTGTGTACAGAGGGAACTAACGTCAAGGTACAGTGTTTGTATGTGGTGGTGTTGTGAGACCAAGTGCATACGGTCAGAAAACGTGTTACGCACGATGGTGTCGTGCTGTGGAGGCGTGGTTTATGTGCGTGTGGGATCCAGGGAAAGGGTCGTGTGGGAGGAGTCAGACTTAAATAATGTACAAGAATGTTATCATACGAGAAAGTATATATCGGGTGGTTGACAGTAATCGGGGGTTGTGAAAGGTGGCTCAACTCGGGAAAGCTAGTTGGTTGGTTGTGTCTCTCACCTGCGACCTCGCTCGTTCTTCAAAGTGCCGCCATACTTGTTTCGCGTCCCGATCAGGTCAATTATCTCGGGGATACAACTGGCGAATATGGCCTACACCACGTGAATAGAACAAAACACAACATTCGCATCAATACACTTGTGTGACAGGGTTGGCAATTGTTTTCTTTTATACTTTTTTTATTTTTTTTTTTTAATAGGTCTTGGTCGTGCTATGTGAATATTCGGTATCGTCTCGTTGCGTCGATAGAGTGGATTTGCTAATACTCGTGTCCAATCAGCCGGTCTGTATACCATAATTTGTTCATCATCCGGTGGGGGTGGGGCGTGATTTGGTGGCGAGGGGGTGGGGGAGATTTTGCGTTCATGAACGGAATAAGTAAGTTTTGGCTCAGCTACCGGGCGGCGCGGCTACCCATAGAGACACGATTAGCAGTGCTGTACCACTATAAGTGCCACGGCCCAAATAGTTAACGGTTATGTAGAAATAGTATAAAACGAACACGTTCCAAATAAAGGGCGGGGTAGGTAGGCTACCTACACCTAGGTCCTACACTCCTACACCTAGGCCTAACGACAACTACACGTGCCGACACGTCTACCTAGTCCATTGGCAGGTAGGTCATATATGTATATTCAGTGAACATCACGCGTACGCTTCTCAATCGTTTCGTTTTGCTGTTTATACATATTTTCATTCTTTTTCTGTATATCGCTTAGCTGCTTAGATCTTTTAACATCTGAGTGTCGTGCACCACTTCTACCTCTCAGTAATGCGCATGGACATTCGTCTGACCGGACCTTGTTCCAGGGAATGTACTCAAGGTCGAGAAGCCGCAAGGCTGTCCCGCGTACAACTTAAGGACAGATGTCCCTGCACAGAGAATTTAATTTTACCGATAGATGGCGTCGACTGACCGTTAGAGCGCAGTTAGCGAGCGATGATAGTGTCTAGTTGGTGGTGAGCCGCTCGTCTGTGTTCAAGCTAATGTACGCGAGTCTGTAGATTATTAGAAACAGCTGAGAACCGTCTCTAAGTTTTAGCGATCACGATTATCGTTATGCGCCGATCTCTTTCTTCCTCCTCTCCGAGGGAACGCACCGGAGCTGCCCCCTAAGTACCGACGGGCTTCGATACTTTTGTTGCCAATCGGCCCTGTCCTTGGTCGGTAAATGAACCGTCAGGTTTGTTACCGACATATACGTCTGCCACGAATTAGATAATTATCTCCATTATTTATGACCGTAGAACAAAATTCCCCGAGACAAATTTACGCCATTTTGCGTGACTCGTGTAATGGTCGAAAAAAAATTTCCCAAGGCCAGTCGTTCATCAGACTTAAGAATCAAACTGTTTGTTTAAAAAAAATCCCGTGTTTACGCTACTGTAATTCTAGAGCAACTTGGAGCACAAATTGAAGTATGTGTAATAGTTGACCTTGAAATGATCTTTGGTGAAATTATTCTTGCATATTTGTTCATTTGCCTGATGTTATTATATAATAATAGAATAATTCATTTATCTCCTAATTTTAATTTAACTGTGGCTGAAATTGTGTTTTCTTATTTTAAGAAAAAATTGATGATCTTGAAATCCAACAAAAATTTTCTGTGATTGATACAGGGTGAATAACATAACTAAAAGTTTCTGACTTTAATGGTAGAAAAGAATTTCAAGAAGGAGATTGTTTCGATGCCGCAATGGTTGTGGTCAACGAAAAGGTTCTTTATTTCTTTAAATTATTTCGTATCATCGAAGGTAAGAGATATTTTATGTGATCAAGTTATGTTATTCACCCGGTGTGTGTCGTTTAAGATGGTGCTCTGATTGGAGGAATTTTCATATACCATGAGACACAAAATAACCGAGAGGGTTCTAGTTTTTTTCTTTGGTGATACAATTAAGTTTATGCAGCGTATTGTAAATGTGTAATCCATATGTAAAGAGGATGTAATGTCTCCTTCACCGAACATCTAAGCTATTTTAATAAAATAGTATCTCATTAAAAAGATTTTAAATCATTTATTCTTTTATCTTATTTTTTCGGATTCATTTATAAATATTTTGGATGTTAACATCGAACGAGCATGTTGTATAACCATAACGAACCATTTAAAAAATTATCTTTAAGAAATTGGACATTTATTAAATGAATTTTTTATTCTAAATTGAACTCGACTGGCAAAATAAAACGTTTCAGCAAAACTATTATTTTTAAATATTCGTAGAAACATTCTGGCAAAGTTTGGACCACCCTGTTCAGTTGAAAAACAAAATAATTATGATTGTGAATTTAATATTATCTTATTCGTGGCACACTATTGATCTGTAACTATAATATGATGAAATATGTTCACTGTGAAAAAGCGGTTCGTCTGCGGCAACGAAGTCTGTGAGCGTAATCGCGTTACAGTAATATGGCTGACATTTCGATCGACAATAAATGATCGAAGAAAAGTGTTTCTTGGGACATGGGCTAGTGTCAATCTACGCATGTACAGTTTCCTTGTTTTTCGTCAAGGAGAGCCCACAACCATTCTCGAAACGCGGAGTTGTAGCTCGAACAATAACTTCTTGCAGAACGCCATCCTTAGAAACAATTAAAATGAACAGAAGAAGTCTTACTATTGTTTTAGCCGCCATTAACAAAATTTCGATACAGAAATATTTCAAATCACAATTCGGCTTACATGAAAATTTTATCGTCAAAAATCACACAATCTGCATTTAATATTTTTTTCTAGGTTTAATAGTTCTCGAGATATTTGATAAATCACATTTTTTATACCTCAAATCCGAGGGGTGTTTTTATACCTTCAACATGAAATTTAGTTGATAAAAAAACACGTGTCGAATTTTTTCCCAAATCTACATCATACTAATAGAGCACCAAAATCCTTTGTAAAAAATGTTTGCAGTCTAAAATAACAGCCCTAACTTCTTCGCCCACTCATTTCAATCATTTTTAAAAACAAATCCCACAAGACTTCGTTTTTCTTCATGGTCTGTGGGGCGGTCGACGAGTACCAATTAGAGTGATACGTACATGCATGCACATACACGTGTGTGCGAACAATGACGAGTGACGGAGATTGTACAAGATCGACATCCAGTATGTGCGCACGTACGTATATACAAAATATATACAAAGGTATCTGTACAGAATCGAACGTTCGCTCGTTTATTTATCGAGAAAGCGAAAGAATGGCGCCCGTTCCCCGGAAGTGACCGTAGATCCTATGTGCATGTGTACGTGTGTGGGTGTGTGGTAAATGATGAAACAGAGGGTCGGAGATAGAGAGAAACTGTTCTCGGTGTGGCTGAAGCTAGACTATCTGGGTCTGAGCGAAGAAAGGGGTGACGAACGAGCGTTTTGCGGGAAACGTTGAGAAGGCTGTGCACGGCGATCAATAAGCACCACTCATTCCGTTTTTATCGAAATCCGTGCGGTTGAAAACGGTTTGATTAGAGATAATTTCCTTTTCGTATCACATGCGACGCTTTAAGACGCGAAACCGCGAGATTAAGTCATAGACCGAGATCTATCGGTCACGGGTTAACGCAAATCTAGGCGCACGCGGAGACCCAAAGGTCACGTGGGACCACGAGGCCGAAGCGCACGTGCAGACTTGAAGGTCATTTGGGATCTCGAGACCGAGATGCACGCATAGTTTCACGATTCACATGTGACCAAGGCGCATGCGTAGATTCGTGAGTCATATGAGGCCGCAAGATCCAGACGCATGCGCAAAACTACGAGTCACGTGTAATCGTGAGAGTCATGTAGATCGTGGAACTAGCTGTACACACCTAGTCCACAGCGAAGCGATGGACTCGAGATAATGTTAGTGGAATTAGAAAATGATTCAATAGCGCGCAAAGTGTTTGTGAACAATTAAATAGACATAGAGGATCGTTGAGATTTTGGTCAAACATTGTTGAATAGATTTGTGGAGAAACATCGGTGAAGGTTGTACCTTGGCTTGTTTTTAAAGATAAAGCTTCTACTTTCATTTCACTAAATTATTTTTTGCAAACACTTTTTCACTAGGAATCTTAATCACGATGTTTTCTATGGAATTTTATAAATTTAAAGGCTCCTACTAATTAGAGATTAATAATTTTTTTGTGATTGATGATTGAAGTCCTCTCTTTACGATGCATACAGAAAATTTTATGTACTATTTTGTTATGATCATTACGAAGAAACGATTGTACACGAAAATTTATAGCATCATTGCTATGAGCGAATATCAATCCTCATGTCTATGATAACATTGAGTCTAAAAAATGTTTTCAAATTGCATGAAGGCATTCAAATTTGTAAATTTTTTCTTGATATCGTAAAATTATCTTCGAAAAAATAACTTAAACGTGTCAGAAGCAGAAGTTTCGTCCGTTAACATGTGCGTAGATGCATAGTTCTCCGATTTTTTTTTCAGTAAGTTGTTATGTTGAATATTAACAAATTTTCATTTACGATTTCGCGACCTTACAAAATAATATACAGGGTGTCTCACTACTACTGCGCGTCCGAATTACTGCCGCTGCTATTAAAATAATAATAAGACGATTGGCACAAACTACTCGGGAGAGATATCTGGTAAAAAATTGACATTTGTTGTTGAAAAAGGCTTGAACAAGGAAAAGCACTCCAAATTTGAAAAATGCAATAAGTAAAATAACAAAATTCATTGATTCGTCATTGTGGCTTTGTTATTTTCCATAGGCAATGATATAGGGACACCCTGTACCAGACTAACGGATAGTACTCATGCGCTCAAATTATATTCTAATTCCACCGACACTCAGTTTCAATATTCTAAACTCGCGAACCGAACGGAAAAAGAACTAACCAAGAATATAAAAAACAGATGAACCAAAATGTCCGACGTAGGGTTGACAGTGGTGTCGCTAACGCGGCAAACGTTGAACGGAACAAGTGACAAGTCATGCTCAACTGGTTTCGCTATTTGTTCCATCATGCCAAGAAACAAAAGTACGATCGGAAATAATATAAGTGGGAGGAGAGAGGAGACTGGGCGAACGTAGGGTGGACGGGGCGAGGCCACCGGTAGGCCCCGCCCCGTACCGGCTTGTTCACGCATCTGCCTTCTCCGCGTTCGGCCCGCTCGACGCTGGAGGTAGATGCAGCAAAAGTCTGGTATCTTAATAATACGTGCAATTTCTACTGATCAAAATCCCCTAGGAAAGAGCAGCCGCATGTGCCTACCGCCTGCACCCCCTCTACTGCTGCGCTTCTAGTTCTTAAGTGCCAAGTAAACCTTATATATCAAGCAAGAGAAAATCGTGTGTGTATGTGGTTTCGACGGAACGACGGGAGGCGTGTTTTCCCCTCTTTCACTCAGGAACAACTTAGAAGTCACCCCCCTAAAGAGAGAAAGAGAGGGAGGGAGACAGAGACAGGCCAATCCACGCGGATGGGTCCCGCCTTCGGTCGTTACAGTAGTCTACAGGCTAGCCAGAGCACTATCGCATGCCACCAAGAAACTCAATTCGTAAAGAGATAGAGAGAGATAGAGAGGGAACAGAGATAGAGAGAGAAAGAGAGAAAACAAAAATCGCTGTCCGCACGGGTCGCCAATACTTTCCTCTACCCCCCATTGGTTCGCCGCCTACGGCTGCCCCGAAAGTATCGACGACGGTCGCGACACGCTATGCCGCTACTCCTTTCGCGTATTTTTACTGGCCACATTTACCGGCCAGCGATTCGCCGTTATCGTCGACGACCTAGCCGCGGTTCGGTTGGTTGCTTCACGGAGCGGGGCTCGCGCGGTAGAACGGTTGCCGTCTCGCGGGGGTGAGGCCTGCGACCCTCGGGGAGGGGACGCAGCTATCGTCGGTCTCGTCGAGCTCCGATCAAGGTCGTTTGAACGAGGTATATTCTCGACATCGTGTCTGCTGTCGTGGACGGTGATTTTAAATTATGGCATCGGCTATAGCTCTTTTTACAATGCTCTCTGCTAACGCTGCTGATCAACTTAATGAAAATCACCTCTTGACGCGTGTCGAACGCGTGTAATCGAGTGCTACCGGTTCTGTGGACGACATCTTGGTCTTTTGGATCACGTTGTTCAGGTTCGTGCTACGCACGCGCTGCACCCTCGCCATTTTGGTTTTCGAGTCTCAGGATGCGCCACCTGACCCTGTCACCCTTAGTTGAGAAAGAAATTTTTTTTGGGGGAAATTATTGTTTCCAGTAGGGAATCTAGTTGTGAGGTGAAGGACGTTTCAAGTTTTAAAATTGTGTTTTATAATTTAGGACATCTTTTGAAATAGCTTTCATATTTTGTTAGCTAGCATTTTTTTTTTAATAGAATTTTTAAATTTCACGCAATATGTCGGTATGCTTTAATCCAGTTTGCTGTATCATCACACACTATTATATCAAATTTTGGACTCTGAACGTGATAGGCTACTTTAATGAACTGTACTCTAGCATAGGTGTTACGATATGAGATTCATTTTTTTTTCTTTTTGCTTTACAATAAATGTATAAAACGGTGGGAAAAATGGAATATTTGTGTAAAATTGGATATTACTAGCGGCACATAAGTATTGATGTGCTTGACTTTAACCTGGAGATGACCTTCATACTTGTAGGTTACTCTCCCCTTTGAAATACAATAACTTCCCTCCTGACAGCAGTGTGGAATAAGTCTGACTGTTTCAGGTAGGGCACACTGTGTGATTTATGGTTACTAATGATAATCGTAATTTAAATAATATCTAAATTGGTTACGTCGAACCCTACTTAATTGGGTAATTACTATGTACTTCTTTAATTGTATCGAACGCCGATCTCTAAACTATTCTTCAACTTGGATGCAATTTTCGTATCCAAGATGTTTTCATTCCGATGGAATGAAAATATTCCTTGATACTTTGATCCCAAGTTTATCGTATCATGTTCCATAGCAGACCTGACCACTGATAGACTGCGGACATTGATGCAAGTATAAATTTTTACCGATCCACAAAAACTAGAATTTATATAAAAATTAAATGCTACATCGAATAAAACTCAAAATTGAATTTTATCCGATGTAGCGCGATGCACTCGACAACAGTGGATACTGCAACTGCATAAAATCCGCAATCCACTAATAAATGTTTCTCAACTTTTATCATTATATTCTGGATTGTACCAATAGGGAAATTTTCGAAATGCATATTCTGTTCTATCGGGTGCATGTCCATGTGCACGCAGAATATCCTCGATTTTGTATCTTGACCTGCACCGCCCACCGTATTTTCCAGAAGAAGCTCGCCGACCTCTGGACCAAACGGTAAGATCGAAGAACACATCTATTATTTGTCTGCACTCATTCTCATGTACATGTATTATGCAATCGAACTTTTCGAACGGAATGGGACACTCGAGGAATCTCCTAAAATGTCAGGTGGCAGGGGATGGTAAATATAAATGGTGAAACGGAGAAAAGCGAGGTGAATGAAAAAGTATGGTGGTTGACAATGTACAAACGACATGATTTCGAAATGATTACACTGTACAAAGACTTTTTGTTTTATTTTAAGTTCCTTACATCGATCAGACACCCATCTAATAGATTCTCACGAGCTGAGTTTGAAATTGTACATTTCCTTCAAATGCCGTGTATAATTTTCAAGCAAATTTATTTTCAAACAATGTACATTTTCAACTTTTGCGCTTCAACGGTGACAGTTATGGAGTTTTAACTGGTGTAGTAGTATTTGGTATACCCTGCTGAACAATATAACAGTTTAATGTTATATTATGTGCCCAGAAATATGTTTAAAAATGGTTACAATAAGAAGAACATCTAAAATTAGTAAATTGTTGCCGATATTTTACAATTTATTTTGAAAACAGAATATGCTGCAAAAAATTGAATAGCACCGGGTGATACAGCGTCTTTTAACCTACACCCTTTTCAATTTAACTATTTCTGGGATCTGTTTCCGTACTTATAGTGTAACATTAAATTATGTCATCTTGTTCAAGAGAGTCCACATAATAGTACATCACAAGTTAGAACTGTCCAACTATTATCGTTCAGTTACAAAGCATATTTAAAGTTGAAAATTTACATTACCGGTTAAAAAGTAATTTGCGTAAAAAATATAGATGGAAATTTAAAAAAAATTACGGATTCATAATCAGCACAAGAAAGTCTATCAAAAACGCCTACTCAAAGTTAGAAACCAAAATGTGAAATGAAAAGTATTATTTAAGTACTATTACCTTCATCATCATCTTGCGACTAATATTTCCATTGGAAGAAAATGATAGCACACTTGATACACCTACAAAAATCTGCGTACATTTGCTAAATTTCGAATATTTGTTTAATCGACACTTTAAAAAGTTACACTATTTTAGGAATTGCGAAATTAAAGAACATAAGTCATAAAGTGATGTTTACAGAAATTTGCGAATAAGTACCGCGGCAAGTACAAATTTTCAGACTTCAAGGTCATTCAAACGTCAAATTATGTACAGGTGTATAAGAAAGTGTGGTTGACCTCGCAAAAACATGAGAAATGGCAATGTACAAAATTGCAAACTTATCATAATGAGTAACATAATTAAAAATTGATTTGCAGTGTACTATCATTTTTGTAAATCCTTAACAAATATAATTCCACGTTTTAGCGCAGTTCAAACATAAATTATTTAGAACAGTTTAGTATATGTTTATAAATTGCCATCGTACGGTAACCTCACCGTTTGCTAAGGCGTTTTCAACATTTTTTATCGAAAGAATTAAACAGTCGTATTTCGGCAACAGCCTAAGATTCTTGCAGTGACTCTATACAGAGTGATAACAGTTTAGGCCACGAGTGTAACCATCAAAACGGCCGCTGTCTCATTAACATAACGACTTTTACTTTCTCCACAGGGTTCTTAAGAAAATTCATTTTTCTCCAGAACGCTGTGCGCAGTAAAAAATTTAACAGCTAACTTTTTATCTAAACTTGTCGCTCTCTGCAGGAAAGATAGAAATAATCAGTGGGCGTAGAGAAAAAATGTTAAGAAAAAAAAACAAAGAAAGTAGGAAGACAGAAGAATAACTGAACAGGAGGTCGGAAGATCATTTTCATTAAGCTATTCAGTGTTCTCCCAGTGTGATACTTACTCAAAAAGGAACTATAGCCTACCTTCGCTTTAAAATCACCCAGATGATGGCGTCATTCCATCCTTACACAGAGTTTTTCGCTATGAAAATCTTCCAATTCTCCAGAACATCGAAACAATCAGCGAGTATTTAAACCATAAACCATTCAACAATTTTCTAGTTGAATCTAATTAAAGAGTATATAGAGACTTTCGTGAGAGATTCGCACGCGCGTGGCGGGGATAGGTCGGTAAAGCAGGTCTCGCGTAACCAGCCGGTCTCGAAGCAAGTTAACGGGCAAGATTCGCGCGCATATTTGCACCGTGCCGAAGCAGATTGGCAATCGCTCGCTTGAATAAGAGCAGAAGAGTTGCTCTCCAGGAGAAGACAGGCTGTGAATTCGAAAAATCGTGGGAGAGAGGCGAAAAGAGCGTTTAGGCGGGAAGCGGGCGAAAGTCTCTCGCAACATCTCGCGGCGTCGGTTATGTGGTCGATTCCAAGAAGAAATCGTGCGGTATGGCAGTCATATACACGTCGCGATGTATACGTGTACTTTCTATATAACAATTGTTTTAAGGATTGATCAAGACAGATGTACAGATAATACAAATAAACAGACAGATAAACAAGTGGCTGGTTGGTAGATGGCTTTGTGACCAGACAAACAAAAAGACAGCAGAGAGAAAGAGAGAAAGATAGAGATAGACAGAGAAAGATAGAAATGAATAAATAGGCAAACAGATAAATAGATCGAAAGATAGAAATTGAGAAAGATATAGATTAGAGAGAGATATGCAACAACAAATATGTGTATATATATATATATATATATATATATATACACATATTGATATCTGATCTACTATAGTGTGTATAGAACATGTGTGTAGACATAAGAATAAAACACGTGTGTGTATATTTCTTTTTCCACAAGAGTTCAAGCATACCAGCACGTGTTACCGAGATATATAGTTACTAAAGTTGTTTCAAAAAATGGTGGGTAAGAAAAGCGGTGAGAGTCAGCACAAGGTACGTCAAAAATAAACAGTGAGAGCGAAATGGTTTAAAACACGGAGTCGGGGTAGGGTAGGGGCGTAGTGAGATTCCAGAATTCGGGGATGCGAGTTTCTCTAACAGTTACGGATTAGGGGTGAGGGTCCGGGAACATTTACGCCAGTCAGAGAGTAAGTGTGGATAGAAGAAACCCGTTTCTCGTTGAAAACATTGGAATAAAAGTATTGTACACACCCGGTGGTATGTTTGAAAAATTTCTCGCAAACAACAAAACGATAATCGTGATTATCTTCATTTTAGATTTTGATAAAAAAAATGTGACGTTTCGAATAAAAGTCGGAAAATGTCCGAGGTATTTGAAAAACACGTGAAACAGGAGGGTGTAAACGGGTCACTTTGCTATCCAGGTTGACTTCACTCCTCCTCGCATCTATGCGACTACAAGGACAATAGTTTGGGGGCTAGTTTCAAGGGGTATCTTTGGCTGGCTTCCACGTAGGTGGATTTATGGGGTACCTGCGTCCACGCTCACGCTTGTACTGGCCACCGTACTTGCAGCGGTTCGCGGCGAGCTCCGTGATCTCTGGGATCCAGCTGGCGAACACCGCCTACACACCCACAATCATCCGTTGCCGTCAGAACAGAGCCCTAACGTGAGTTTCTTTTTATCGTGTTTTTGTTTTTTTTTCCTTTTTTTCATTTCAATTTTGCGTGTGTGTGTGTGTTTGTGTGTGTATGAGAGTGCGTGCGTGCGTGCGCGCGTATATATGTGGGCTTGTGAACTTGTGGGTGTATGTGGGTGTCTGTGTATGTCGTTAGACTCTCTGTCGCTTGGTTTTACTGTCAATATAATGTGGCAATTCAGCCTCTTTGCTACGCCTGGAAGGACACACTTTTGCAACGCTTCACTCTCTACCCGAATCGTTCGCGGATAAAACCACAGACAGGGCCTGGCGGCAGACCAGTCGCGCTCGCGGGTCCTGGACCCTTCGTTTTATCATTTTTTTGTCGCGAACTACCTTATCGACAGCGGGTGACGTTACATAATGGCACCATTTGCGATTGTAACGGTAGTTGAATGCAATTGAACTAATCGTTCTGGCACAGACGAAGCATAGGAGTAAAAAGTCACCATAAGATTTCGTGTTGGGTAGTCTACAATACCGACGGTATAAAAAGGTGAATGGTTTTGAGCACCATCTATTTGCTACGTAAGAGAACACTCATAGTTTACAGTGTTGTCAGATCTAAAAGTACAATGTTGCCATATTAGCTTTTTCTTCAAAAACGCCTTGTTCTTCACCTTGTTTGGTTTCGGAAGTTTTCGTTGTAATTTACAAACGGAAAATTGATCAATTGAACCTCAGACAATTTTTTCATTATTTTGATCTGTCCAAGGCTGTCTTGAAGTTTTTAACCTTCTTCAAAGTCGCTCAATTCGCATGAAGCTCAATTCTGATCAAACCGATTAAACCAAAGGGAAATCAATGTTATTCAAACTAATCGGTTCAATTCGAGGCGAAATCAATCTAAACACGGTCTGATTTAGACTATTTTTAATGATATACAATTACGATTAATAGAATCTCAGATCTGTTTGGACCTATGTGTATACAAAATTTAAAAATAAAAATAAAAAAGTAGTATCAAACCTACTAAAAGCGTTAATAAAGTATTGTGTAAATTTCCCTTTCCCCTTTCTACATACATATATACACACATACATGCAACAAGAAATAGATGAAAAAGAATATTAAATATTAAAATCCTATTATTAAATTTATAATATATATATATATATATATATATATATATATATATATATATATATATATATATATTGCCAATGCGCTACGAACATATTTTGCTATTGCCAATTCGCTAATTACTTTTTGTCTTCTATAAACAGTAGTAAAATATTGAAGTAAGAAGTAAGTGTATCATATAAATAGTATAGTAAGTGATCGTTATTTTCATGTATTACAAATAATATACCCGATTTAACATGCAAAATTGTTTGTGCAATAGGGGCGTAAACTTTTGGTTCCCCAATGCACGCGACACGAAATATTTCATCTATGTAAACATATACGATATTATTTGATTTGTTATTCATTTCTATTCTGGCTCTATTAGCATTATTAGTTTCCTTTTATCTCGCACCTCGGTACATCATTCGCTCCCAGCACGAGATTTCATATGAACAAATTGTTAAGAATATACACATGTATCATGCAGTGATCATAAGAAGATGGCCAATTATACTACCTACGCTGACTTGAGTCGTACGCATTGTTGCCATTGCCTGAATCGATCATATTCACTGTCTACTGTAAGACAGAGGTCGTCAAGGTGAAGCGTCGAAACGGAGTAAAATGAAAGGGCAGAGAACGATGACACAAAATGATTATCTACATTGGGTCGAAAATCAATTTCGCGTTTCGATAACTAACAGGCGGTCCTGACAAATTTTAATGCACTGAACATAACTGCAAATGTCATTTTCTTCATCCCTCAATTTTTGAAAAATTTTAACGTGTCAGAAACCGATGTGGTCCGCTTTTATTCACGGAATGTACAACAATTTTTGCAGTAGCTTTGAAGCAAATTTATGACGTTACGTTTCACGTCCTGACGAATGCAGGCCACGACAGTAACGTGACGACGTCGCTTCGTGGATGACGGTAGTCCATTATTTTATATTGGTCACCACACGAAAGCGTGGTCGCAATACTGACGCAACGCGTAGTGGAGAGACAACCTATGTTGCATTGCGATTTCGTTTCAATTCACCACGGATACGAAAAATCTATTCCTATGCAGCCCGACTGATAGCACCTAAAGATGTGATCCCTGGAAAGAATTAGGGGAAGCCAAACGACCTAGTCCCCTTGCCCCCGTGCCGTTCCTTTTATAGGCGCTCGGCAACTTACGATCACTGAATAATACATATGCACGTACGTGCCTTGAATACGTAGTAACACATTATAAAATTCCAGAAAATTCCAACGTTTTCTTGACGCGTCCAACATGATTAATAAACTTAAATTTATCGTAATTATATATAAATATAATTCATGTTGTGCTAGCTCTGGATTTGCGGAGTAAATAAAGGCTTTAAATCGAATCGAACATTATTGAATGTATCACTCAAGCGGACTGATCTTTCCCTGGCTTCGCCGCAAGGGCATCAGTTGGACCGAATCGAATATGTCCGACGACCCACAATTATCTATACGTTTCATTGAAATATTAAAAATAATAAAAGAAGTATAAATTAATTCTTCTTGTTTTCTATGACGGAGGATTCAAATTTTTGTAAAAAAAACATTGTAATTGGAACATATCATTCAGAGCTCACGAGAAGGTGCCTGTAAAGAATGCGAATACGATACGATTGGCGGTAACGCATAGCTCCACCTCGTCTCACACGCAATTTCAATGTATCTTACTATTGGCCTAGACGGTCGCATATACAGAAACACTCGTACGACAAAGAGAGTGAATAAGGCAGGCTAGACTTAGTGAGAAAGAGCGCCTCGATCGATAATCCATAAGCGGAGACATTGATCTAGAACCGCCGCGTCGCGTCGCTACAGAAACAGTAGTTAATATAAAGCGTAACTTGCAATTTTAGAGATCCTACGACTATGTCAATAGGCCTCACGCAAAACCCCTGGGTGACTCCTGTGAGTTCTGAATAATACGTTAAGACCAATTCATACCATGATTAATAAAAAGTACTTATACCAAAAATGTATGCGAGTACAATTGAGTACTGTTAAGAATAAAGAAAAATTTCACAATATACTTTTTGTAGAATAATTATCCGTATAAAAATTCTAATTTTATTAAACCTACAAACTTTTGAATGTATCAAACCGAATTTTTACAGTCGTATATTTCATAAACATTATTTCCATTGTTTGAATGACGCGCCTTATGGATTTGTTGCTTCTAAATTAAAACGAGTGTACATTCGTGAATTATCGGTAATGTCGGATACGACATTGATCGACATAGTTTTAAAAGTTCCCTCCCTTGAACGTAGAGGGTGTAACAATACAGCACCGTCGGTATTGCAGGTGCAGTGTCTCAAATCTCATGTTTATTCCTATCGGTATTGCAGATGGTGTAGCACGAAATCGCATGTGTTTATTAGTCTACTCCCGCGTCTCGTCTATAGCGAGACCTGTCGCGTCGGTAAGGAAGAGTAATAAGTTTTATCCCCAAATCAAGTTCCTGACGATACAAACGAATGGACGTATCCAGACGATTGAATTACTCGCGTACGACTAATGTTTTATCGAGATCACTCGCTTCACTCATCGAAGACCCGATTCTTAACCATGTTGTACCGATGCTGCCACCCTTAGACGCAGTTCTACCAACCTTCGCGCTGGAGTATGTCCATCGGACTAGGGCATTTGTTAGTATATCAGAAAAAAATGGATTTTGGATTTGGAATTAACACGTTGGCCGTGGATAAATCAAGAATTTCGAGTGGAAGAGGACGATGACTTCAATGAAGATAGGAGAGGTATCAACTGTTTTTGATAATTGGCAAAACTTCCTGATAGTGCTCTGATTCGAATTGTTCGCTTGATTGAACTGATTTAGATATTTAACTTTCAGTAAATGTTTCTAATAGATATTCATGAAATAAATACAAATCTGCAGATTTTTTTAGTTCTTATGTTTTGTTTGCGAGATAATTAGTTTCCAAGGAAAGACGTAAGTGTGCAACTTCAATCGTCTTCTGCTTTAACAGTAAATTTTGAAAAATTGTAATTTGCTGTTTTATTATACCTGGATCACTTACCTATTAAAGTACACCAATTTCTAATATATGCTGAATAAAGTTCCATATATAAATTATCTTCGAAGAGTTTTTGAAATATAATCTGAGATAACACAATGGTTGTGCTGGGTTACAAATTAATTTAGGAAGAAAGTCCTTATAATTTTTGAAACTAAACTGTGTTTTGGCTAAATCTAGGACTAGAATCTGCAAGCTTCAAGAAACCTGCTTTAGCAATGAAATGGTCTTCACAGAATAAAAAATATATATTTTAAAATTATTAACATGTCGAGCCCGGCGTCCATATTGCTGTCCTTTCCGTTCAGCCGGCAGCGAGCGTTGGGCGATATTTGATACTGTCGGTCCCAGGGACCGACGCTGTTCAAACGAAAAGTCCACTGTCGGTCCCCAGGGACCGACGCTGGCCAAACGGAAAGTACACTGTCGGCCCCCGGGGCCGACGCCGTGCTCGTGTTAAGGATTAATCTCGTTTGATAGTAAACCTTTTCACCAGCATCTTCTTGTAACGATGACATTTTTAATTCAGCATAATACGAGTGATGCCATCACAAGTATAATAAAACGGTAGGATATTTGAAAGTTAAAAACATTGTTTACAACCATTTTAAGATTGTGATATAACGTGTTACATTTTTTTAATTAAACAAATTATTATTGGGAGGGAATATCGCAAGTTTTATGACATAATTCGATTCAGATCTCGCTCAGAAATTACTCAATTAACTCAAACATCTCTCCTTTGAATTCCTAACCTACAAACTTACTTATCAGTGATGATAACGTTCGACACACTGGACACACACAAAGACACACATAAATTGCACTCAGGAAAGTAGTAAAAAGATGACAAATCTAACAAAAGAAAATTCCTTCCATTATGTGTTCCAATCGCTATGTTGAATAATTATTGTAAATTATTAGAAATTGCTGATTTTTGCCGATATAATGACGATGTTTTTGATCAAGTCGACCTGGAATAATAAGAAATTGATGATTGTACCGCACGTGCCTCCACTTTTGCAATCATTGACCAAAGTCACCATGTTAACCTCGGAACCAAACATATTTTTTCTCGGAAGCTACAAGAGTTACAAAATTATAATTATATTTGCATAATTTTTTCAAAAAACGAATACAAATATCAAGTATCCAAAATGTTTCATTTTTGATCTTGTGTGGCCTTGACCTTATTAAGTTGCACATGGTTGATCTCTTCTCAATGGCGCTTTCATATGATAAAAAAGATGTTCTGTATTAATTAAGAAATTTAAGGTTTGTCTTTGTTTTTCGTAAACTTTATGTTCAATATTTTTTTTTTAAATTGCGTACGTTAGCATGTTGTTTAGGTAAAATAGAGTTATTTGTTTCTCTGGTGTCTTTTAAGTATTCTTATCGTTTCCGAAAAAAATGCGAAATCTTTAGGTAAAACGCGACGCTCGAACACAGTGCCGTTAGTTAAGGTAAATCGACTCGCGGTTACAGTGCGGTGTTCCTTCGTGAAAAACGGGCATGCAGGTACTATTGTATAGCGAATAGTGTGGTCAACGTTTCTGCGGTGACGTCATTGGCCGCCAAGGGTGCTCATATGCAAATCGAAACGTAATTGTGTTGCGATATGCGGAGGCGTGTTGGGAAATGAAGGATATCTGGAACGATTTTCGTGGGACTTCTTAAAAATTGGATGTAACGTAGTGCATCCGAAATTAGGAGAGGGGATTCAGTCACCAATTTGCTTTTCTCGAATTTTTTTATGAAATACAAACCATTCTGCAACTTCTACCTTTTTTCACAAAATATCATTTGTACACTTGAATTTTTATTCCGGAAGCTATTTGTCCAATTGACTTGATTCTCTTTTTATCTAACTTAGAAAGGTTTGGTCCATTATACGAAACTGTCGTTATTACAAAATTAATTGTAATACTAAAAATTAAAGAGAAATCCTTCAGACATCAAATTCATCAAATAAGAATTTGCTTATTATTTAGAGTATTCCAGTTAATTTTTCAGTAAAAGAAAACGTTGTGATGAACCAAATTTCATTGATAAAAATAAAACAAGAGTCAAGTTAATGGGACAAATAAATCTCGAAATAAAAATTCGGATGTACAAACAGAAGTTAGAAGAAGTCTGTATTTTATAGAAAATCTCAAAAATAGCAAAATTACAACTTAGATCTCTCTAATTTCAATGGTGTTATGCTACACTGTATTTTATATTCGAAAAGCTGTACGAATTGTAATCGATTTAAAAATATGTATATGACGCACATATTTCTATAGTTCCGGTAGAAGTATGTATCTTTTGTTTGAATAGTTTCTCAAAATTTTGAGACAATTTGTGACAAAAGTTGCAGCACTTCTAAGTATAAGCAAAGTTTCAAAAAGCGCTCCAAACAGAAGTTGTTCCTCTTTGCAAGGGCTACTTGAAAGTGTTAAAAATTATTTTATATTCGGTTTAAAAAACTTCGCAGGTCCGTAAAACCCACTTTCATACGGCCTTGTATTAATCGCTTGAATATTCGTTTCATTTGAGAATGTTTTCTAATGCACAGGAAGCACTTGACTAATTTGTCAAGCACTGAAGAGGAAAAAGTGTACCAAACAATACGTAATCCAACATTTGAATTTGTGAAGTAGGAAGGGTATCAGATGAAGTTCTGAAAATACATACTCTATCGTGGCTACTATAAAGACAAAGGGAGAAGCAAAGTGAACGTAGCTGCGCTTGCACCATTTCCGGGAAATCAAAATGGTGGATCCACTCATGGCGGTCATACTTAACAAAATGGCCAAGTTGAATTTTTTCATACAGATTGACGTTGGAGAAATGAGGTTATTTTTGCTTTTTCGAGTGACATGCTCTAAAGAACATCATAAACCAAAAATTTAAGTATAGATTGTTCATCAATAATAGTGCAATTTTTCCCCTTCCATTTTGTTGGTGCACTTATGATTTTTGATAATAAGAAAAGATGGAAGAAAACATGTTCAGATTTGAAATATTATGATAATTTTATGGTAATATCTTCGATCACATAATTTTAAAATACTTGTGGCTAAAATTTAGATTTTCACACTATACAGAATAAGATATTTAATACTTTTAGGCAGAATTATCTCAGAATTAATTAAATAATCAATAATCATAATAACATCTAGAGATCTTGAAAAGCATGACCTTGAAAAAAACAATGTTGTCTTTGACGTTTTTTTCGTATTGTCTTCGAAATACTTAATGTGCTGTGGTTACAAATTTTCTCCATGCATGGATCCATTGATACTAATGAGCTTAGAGAGTCAAAAATATTTCGTGTCATGTGAGTTGACGTACACTATAGGTAGCAGACTAAAGTGGCAAATCGTGCAATACTCGGTGATACAGCGTGACCTTGATCTAAGAGATCCTCGAGAATTCTCCGACAGGTCATAGATTCTCCTTGCTTTAATTGAAAATAATGATTATTATTTATGATAGTGTTGAACTTGAATGAGTAACCACCGCGTTGTAACCGTAGCGAAATATGATAATCGATCCTTATTATCTCCTTGATTTATCTGGATTAGAATCCTATCGATTGTATAAAGATAATGCATAGAATTAGTTAATTTCTCATTATTTAAATATTTATTAATCAACTTCTTTTGTAATGAAATGTGTGGTGAGGTCGTGGTACGGTAAAAGATCCAAGCACTTAGGGTTGTAATTGTGTGATTCACCACAATCTAATATATTATTTTAGAATTTTTTAATTATTTTTACTGTTAACAAGCAATTTTTTCAATAGCATACAATTGGTAAAAACTGTGATAGTCTAAGAAATAATAGCGAATCTTTATAGGTGTGGATGCACTGAACACAAATTTTAAAGCAGTATTTGTTTATCCTTTGTAGTTTTTGCGATACTTAATTTTGAAGAAATAAACAATATTTAATTTGAGTTTAATTCAAGTGGAGTGACACCTTGTTTTTGTAACATTTTAAACACAAACAATATTTAACAAATTACAGAATAATACAGAATAAATTTTCCAAACTGCAATGAAATTATCTGTATACCAATAACCGATGATACGCTGTCATATGTTTTAGTTCGCAAAAATCGAATTTGAGAACCGTTTTTTTCCACCATATTTACTTTTCAAAATAATCACTTCCAAAAAAATTTCAAATTCTCAACGTTAAAACATTTGTTTTTTTTTAGTATTTGAAAGTAACAATTAAGAACTTAAGAAGGCAACTAAAACTTGCCGAGTTATAAATGTCGAAATTTTAATGTCAATTTTTCAAAAAAAGTTATAACTCGAACAATATTAGAGCCATTATGCGGGACAAACGACATTTTATGCGTAAGACTGTGAAGATTAATTAAATGTTTTTAATGTTTATAGTTTTTCTATGAAATTATGTTGACATGTGCTATTACAAAGAATGTTAAATAATGTTATTTGCCTTGTAATCTTGGAAATTTTATGGTACCCTATGTACTAAATAATAATAATAATGATAATAACGCCACCACTTTTGATTCTAAAATTTATGAAGTGTTGTAAACATAAAGGAGAATTAATTTAATTATTATATTTTCCAAATGGCATTAAGAAATAAATATTTGTTAATGTATGTTTGAATTTGTAATTTGAGCGAAGAAGCAAAATGAAGTAAGAATTGCTTTTTCATATTACATGATTTAAAAAATGTTCAATATCCAATATTTTAATATTCCAAAAATGTTTACTATTCCATTAACAAGTTTCAATACTTAAAATCGTTTTACTCTAGCACTCTTAATTTTTGAGAGATTTAATTTTGAAGTAAAAGTTACTTTTTTCAAAGCCATATAAATATTTTTTAACATAAAAGTAAAAATGGAACAATGCATACAAACACTAACGAGAAACTAAACAATCTAAAATATTTTAAATACATATGAAATTGTATGATATTAATCTAACTAAACTTCCTTTTTAAAAAATTAGACAAGCTATAGTTACAAAACCGTATGTATACATGCCTAATTGAAAAAGAAAGATTTGTATCACAATGATGTTAATTAACATCAATTAAAGACGTCAATTTTATGCCGTGAGACGTTCAGACCTAAAATGGACGTAAAATGGACGTCTTTAAGACGTCGTGTGCTAAGTGGGAAAACATTCAACAAATTCAATTTGTTTTTGCTTAATATGAACTAAATTTAAAATTTTATATCCACGCAATGGTAGAGTTTTAAGAATCTTCCTTACTCCATTTTACTGGTAGTTTGTTAAAATTTTCAAAGATCATTAACTATTGGATCTTTTACCACAATTGTGCAGAATTTTTTTAATTTAAAAGTTATCTGAAGACGTGTTTGAGTAGTTGATGATTGACGATCGCAAATAAATATATTAATAATAACTTATGTAAATGTCTTTCGTTCTCCAATTCTATATTTATACTTATCTGGTTGACTGTTAATATTCATTCAGACTAATGGTGAGTGAACTAATTATTATTAATATTTACTAAGGTACTGTAATCAAACCACATCTGTTAAAATGTTCCAATCATTTCTAAACAAAATCTCAATACATCATTATACTAACATATTAAATCACTAACACTGACTCCAACACTTCTCACTTATTTTAAACTACTGCATTCCTAGTTTTACACTGGGGAAACTCTCTCATTGTAGTCCCTCGAAAATCTCGTTTTGTAGTTCTCAATAAACGCAGAATTTGAATTTTTTAGAATTATTTGGGATATATTGTAACTAATACAATACCATTGTTAATTGTGTGGTAAATCATTATATACAAAATATCTAATCGCAGAACGTTTGCACAATTTTGAATCTAGAATTATAAAACAGATAACATTTAATAATACCAAACAAATTTTAATTAAAAATCTATGGTGGAATTTATGGAATGTTAGGAATTGGCCACGTTCAATATGTAGTTATAAATCCAAGTCTATATCATAGCGAAAATTCAACATTACTGTCAATTCACATTAACAATATTTTCCATGAATCTAATTTATTAAATATTAATTAATAGTTGATTAAACATTAAATATGAATTGACTATGAAACGAAAAAGTTCGACCTTATCCATTTTTTAGGTAAAGACTTCGTACATACAAATTTTAATGAATGTTCACATTTCATAAAAAAAATTTGCAAATGGTCGTGGTTTTTAATACATTACGAATGAAATAAATTTTTCGAAAAGTGTATACAATTCCTCAAATACGCTTATATCATTTTTCTGCAATTAATGGTTCAGACATGTCTACAACCTTTGTTGACTTTTTCATTTGGGTATTATTTATAAAAAGCATAAAACAATAAACATTATTTATAAAACTGATAAGATGAAATAAAAGATATGTTTGCTTCAATTGTAAGATCCAGGCGATGAATGAAAAATTTGTTCACCAAACAATTTGTTAAGTCCTTGTTTTGTATTTTTAATATATTTAACGTATTTTAATAATGTATCATTTTGTATTGGTAAGTAGCCATTCTCAATCATACAAATCCAGACCAAATAATAAGTGCGTACAACGTCCGAGAGTATATTAGAAAAAGAATGTATTAAAAAAGAAAAATGAAACAGATAATAACAAATCTGATTAAAGATTTTCGAGGGATGATGTTGTTGATTGTGTAATGTGCATGTATTTGTTGAACTGTAGCTCTGTTACCCGTGAACCTGTAGAAACGTTTAATTGTTCCACTTTTCGCGTTTCTTTCTATACAAGGCGTTCAAAAAGAAATGGTCACTCGTACTAGTAGCGATTCATCACAATACATTGCATGTTTTATAACAATGTCTACAACAGTGAAAATTATATTTCGTTTAACGTCTTCGTGATTTACTCGTCAAGATGTTAAAAATTTGTGAAGGAATTATACGCCGGCAATATACCGTTTCCTTAAATTGAACTGCTAAAGTTTACAGAAGTATGAAGAATCCAAATTGGGGGTGAGAACGCGGCCAGTGACCTAAAGAGGTCGAGAACTGGAAGACAGTGACCTATGCGAAAATTGCGATCACTAATCTGATAAGAACAGTGGGAAGTAAGGTAAGTGAACTGATGCGAACAATGAAATATACAATCGGTAATCTCTAGTAGGGTAACTCGGAGTACGATCAGTGACTTCTAGAGGAAGGAGTGAGAAGTATGGTAAGAACAATGAAAACAACACTCGATATTCTCTTGTGGTTGACAGCAAGAAGCCCAGTAGTTGTTCCTTAAAAACGAATCTTGCTCCATCAATTGAACACGCAAGTTATGATGTTATAATGTAATTTGCTTTATTACACATTCATTCATTATGATAAGACTACTGTGACTTCCAATGGGACCAATGAGAAATACTGTTAGCGATCTCTCGAGAAAACAGCTAGCAATAAGGCCAGTGACCTGGTGAAAGCACTGAAAAGTAATGTTGGTATTTTATAGAAAAGGTAGCAGAAAGTACTGTCAGTGACCTCTAGCGAAGACAGTGAGAAGCACTGTAACTGACGTGTTAAGAACAGTTGATATTGCAATCGATAATCTCTAGTGGGGATAGTTAGAAGTGCGGTCAGTGACCTGGAGGGGATACTGGAATCAGTGGTACTAGCGGGCATACCGCGGTCAGTGACCAGGTGCAGACTCACAAGAAAGTTTCATCTTCTTAACTTAAATCTTTGAAAACTGTAACCGCTAATTTTGAGTAAACGGTTTATTTTTGATACATGGTTCCTCGACAACTTATTACCTTCTCAACGAGTAGAACGCGTTAACAAAACGAAATTATAAACTTTCATTGGCATAAACGATTCTTCTTCCTTTTTCTATGAAGATTCATGCAACATTTTGCGCACATTTGAATCCCTAGCATTGAGTTGCACTGCATTCTAGTTACCCCGTACACTGCCACGCATAAATCTGTACCCTTGCACGTTGTGTTTGTGTGTGTGTAACGCGCGTGTACCTCGCGAGTGACGTCGACAGATACACGATTACGAAGTATATGTATACATAGTTTGTAAATATATACATATATAAAGAGAGATAGATAGATATGTATAAAGAATGAAAGTAATAAAAGTTAATATAGTCAAAGTAGAGACAGGATTGAGAGACGTAATTTTTATAATACCTCTTTCCGTGTTCCCGCTTGTATTCGCCGCTGTACTTGGACCTACTGCCTACGAGCTCTATTATCTCGGGTATGCTACTAGCAAAAATTGCCTGCAAATAGAAATCATAACTGCAAAACACTATGCGACTACGGACCGTTCGGAAACAAACTGACTCGTCTACGGTACAGTTGGAATTTTCAAGTTTTCCTTGGCTCGCGCACATATCCGTTCGGACCCTCGGATATCTGTCGCCAGTTCAACAAAATCGGAGAAAAGGAAGGGATTATAAAAGAGACATAGCGGATCAGGAGCAACGACCTACGTTTTTTCTTTCTAATTTTCCTAACGTATTGCTTTTCCTTTTCGTTTTTGTTTTTGTTTTTGTTTTCCGATCATTCCTCGAGGACTATAGCTAATTCCTACGTCGTTACGTTTATACCAGTTACATCGGAAATGTGACTGCAGCCCGATAAATACACTTGTACGAGGACTGCGAAAATTTGAATCCGTAATTAGGTTTTTTAATGGCCGCGATCTTTCATCGAAATTCGCTGCCATGCACACCCCTGCTATAAGTTTTAGGACTTAGTGATCTAGTGGACCTAGGGACATTTAGTCAATTTTTAACAACTTGTGCTGGTTTTTGTGTATAACTTTTGGTAACTGTTTATCATCTGAATGTTTTGATAATTTTAGAAATTTAATTATTGATGTTGTGTTAATGTCGTAATTAATTTGATTGGTATTTTGGTCCTACTGGGTTGAGCGGAAGGTTCGTTCCGTTATCTGTCATGAAATATTTGTTCCACTTTTACACAATTACAATTAATCCAATTTTGTTCACATATGTTTCAGTTTGATCAAATGTAATAGAAAACTGTTTCAGTCAAAGGCAGGCTTTTTCTATTAGACATTGCAGAAAAAATGTTTAGCATTGCTACAGTATGTTTATTACTTTCAGTTTTAACATTAGATAAATGTCACCAGCTCGCGCAATCAAAATAATTGGACTAGGATTTTTTTTTTAGATACCAATTACTAAACACCAATTATATTCTTATTCATTTTGGTGTACGATTACGATTTGGTGGTTTTTATGATTAACTTTGAAAGAAAAGTCATTTTGGATTTTAAGATTTCTTGTGCTCTGACTGTGAGAGCTACATATGTAAATATCTCTTGCGTAAAACTATTTCATAAATAAATCCAAATAAAGTAACATATATTTTGCCAACATTATAATTGTTTCATAAATAAATCCAAATAAAGTAACATATATATTGCCAACATTATAATTGTTTTAGCTTATTAAAAAAATATCCAAATCTATGTTGCACAATATTTTAATATAAATTACAATATAATACTGACTAAGAAAAATCATCAATCTCAAAATTTAGGAAATTATAAATTTTTGGGTATATGTAGAAAACATGTAGATACATTTTATGCAATTTTTATAATTCACATTTTTTTAAATTAACCTCCAAAAATTCAACTTGCAAAATGTATGAGATATAATAGAACCAGTTTGCAGACAAAGATTGCTTTCCATGGGATTTCTCAAGTGCTAAAAATTGTTTTGAGAAAAAGTTGTAAACACCAATATTAATTAAACCGAAGATCAAATTTCTTTTTATATTTTATATGTGTTAAACCAATAATTTTACGCATAATTATTTTCACAGTCTCAATAACACTAAAACAAAAAATTTGAAATTCTTCATTTTGACAGTGTTCCTTCCAGTGTTAATATACCAGAATTAATAAAAACACGTAATCTCCATAACACCTTTAATTTCGTTGTAATAAAGGGAAATAGTCAATACGAATTTTGAAAATTTGGTCTAAGACTTATTAAACGAAGAAATATTGAATAATAAATTTTTAAATCAATTTTGTCACTAAAAGAATTTTCGGGAAATTATCGAGTGTTCTAAAACTTATGGTGGGGGTATACGATGCATTCGACACCGGAAAAGTTAGTGAAGCGATGTTGCAAAGAGATTTCTTAGATTCACATTCACAGCTATATTTTATAACAGGTAAATTTTAGAATGATAATGAATAGAATTCATTGAAAGTAGTATATATCCACAAGAAAAATAAAGCGTTCTCAAAACTTCCAGATGAATTTAGTCAGACTTAGCGTCGCAGATCTGCTAATGCGAAGTGAGAAAAAACTCGATGTCAGTTAGTAGAGTGCAGTAGCAAGCAAGTTAATAGATCTTTGAGCAGTCGTGACACCAAAAAAAAGTATATAGAAGTCAGAAATTCATTTGTGCTATTTCGTCCTTGCTCTTTTTTATTCGACAGAGTATTAAACAATTATTCTGCTATTTCTATATAAAATATTGTAAAAAAAAGAAGCAATAAAATTATGTTTAATCAAGCAAATTATAATGAAAACTTCTATTTCTGTACTATAAATGACTCGCTTTTTCCGTTTGGAATCGGGGTTTTATAGTTGCTTGTATCAGATTTATATTGTTTAGTCGAATGACTATTTTTATTATTAATTAGGCTTTCTTATGTTTCACAAATTTATAATTTATTTCGTAATTTTATTTTTATCGATTTAGCTAATTCTTATTAATTGTATTATTATTAACGTAAGTCATGATTATTAATTTATTTAAGAATTCATTCTTCTGAAGTTCATCAGTATTCATTCGATTTATTCCTATTAGTTTTATAATTATTAATTTGTATGAATCGATATATTGGTAATCGTTATAATAGTAAAGTATTTTTTATTTGCATAACTATCGATCTAACTTTAGCAAAATAACTTCAGAATACTCTCAACCATAATGGCCACCATCTGCGGATTTTTGATGTATTTTAAGAACTAAAGTTACTCCCTTGTGAGTCACTAAACTATCAAGGAACCGGTGACTAACATTCGCCGAAATATTATACTAAATCAGTGGAACGGAATCATCTTTGCCTCGGTGGTTATTACTAGACTCTGAATTTAATATTCATACTGGGTGTTTCGAGATACAATATGCTTCAAAACTTTTCAAATTTTGGTTTCTATAATACCGGCAATTTTATAGTATTTTTATTTGCCACAGATTTGTTTAATTTTTGTTTTCAATAATTTCATATTAATCTAATTTCAGTAACTTTACATTGGTTTCATTTTCTGTTATCTTACATAATTTTAATATCGTGTAATTTTCAATTGTTTTGTATTACTATAATCTTATGTTATTTTTATTGTTTATAGTTTCATTGTTTACAATTTCATAGGAAACGTATACTAATGCGTGCCATTTCCAGTACTGAAATAGAATTTGGCATACCACTTGAGTAAACAAAACTTTCACGCTAACATTTGCATACAATAATATTTCTTACTTACTTTAATCAAATTTAATTGTAATACCCTGCATAATATTCTATACACACGGTGTCTAGGAAAAAAACCGACATATTCAAATGAAATAGATTAAAATTTCTAATTTTAATTTTTTCAAATTACTGATTTAACTAGATTAAAATTCAACCTTACTAAAATGTTTGTTATTTTATGAACGGAGACATTGCACATAATATTTATATAATATTCGTTTTAAAATTCTCTATTTAAAAAATAAACCATCATTTATCACGAATATTCAAAAAGTACAAATTTCATAAAAATTTGTTTAATAGTTTAATATTTAATAAAATAATTGTTCTTATTCAAATTATTATATTTAAAAATAAATATGGATTTCCGTTGACATTCAATCTCACAACAAATGAATACCCAATTTGATTTTCTGTTTCATAATGTGGGCTGTCAATATTGACGTACACTATTTTGCATTACCAAGAATTTTCGCAAATAAACAGTCGCGTCGGTTCTTTTCCAATACAGCCTGCTCCATTTCCCTGTAGATGAAAATAGTTTATAAACGTAGTTAGTGGATGAGACGATGTAGGAAACGTGACGAGACTGAAGGAGGAAATGACAACAAAGGCGTACGTGTCTTTAAAGTTACGTTGATGGCAGAAGAAAAACACAGAGAGGACGAAAACGGGCAGAGAATTATGTGGTTCGATCATTAAAAGCGGAGAATGGAAATTAAGAAGGCTTTGAGCAGTCCATGTCGACTAACGTTAAGAAACGGAGCATTCTAATACATCTAGAAGGACAAACATTGTTCTTCGTGCAAATTTGGGGCGAAATAGACGCCTAAATCGAGGCTCAAAATATGGTACCAGGCATTGCGCAGAAAATTGTCAATATTCTATGCTGCATCTAGTTGTAGCTTTTCTATTGTGTTGTTGGTACTTGAAGAGGGCTGCAGTAAGGAAAGCGCTACTTGATTTGCAACATGTTGCTACTGTTTAATGCATGTATGTTCAACATGTGGTTCCGAGGGCCAAGATTGCCCCGTGGGACACTAGAGAGCATCATGGCCACGCCCCTTTGGGACATTCTTCATAGAAGGGGCTTCGAGACCATGTCCCTGCCGAACAATAAATCCACGCCTATTTATTATTTCCTGTACAGAAGAGCAACGAAACTACACCTGTACAGTGTCCTGTGCACAAAGTGAGAACTAAACCACACCCACACTGACGATTTAGAGAAGGAGAACAATAACCACGCCTTCTAATAAGGCCCCTTAATTTACTCTACACAGAGAGCAAGCAAGGTAGACTGTTTTATGCCAATACATTAACAGGACATTCAAAGAAATTCAGCTTTTTCGAGAGTGCTCTAAAGTAGGTGTGGTCACAGGCTGATGCATCTTCCAAATTAGTATGAATTAGGCTTAGTCACGGAGCACCATGTGGGGCATTGTTCTGACTTTATAGAAATTGAAAGCAACGAAGTTACACCCACTTAGCTTACTTTACACACAAAAAGAAAGATATATTTAGTCGTCTATCAGCACTCCGACAGGATTTGAAGAAATCTAGCTACGTCTAGAGTGCCATAAATTAGTCGTGGTTGTAAAAGATATTACAGTTAATTCATACGTACACATCTTGCTAATTCGATTTGTCCAAAAAAGTTATTTCCGAGGTAGTTTATAGTATTGGGATCTGACATTTTGAGTGGCGCCGTCTGCTGCCGAAAAATAGAAATACTCTAAGCTTGGCTTGGCTTGGCTTATAGTAGCTCACAGTGTTAACAGGTGTTAATTACAGTATAAACTTATAGTGTTAAAACAGGTGTTAATTAAAAATAACGTTACGGGAGCTCCAATTTATCCACCGCGTAGCAAAAAATATTTTGACTACTGTGCAATGAAAGATTGTGATAGTAGAGCGAGCAAGCATTTGTTGTTCCGTTTCCACACTTTGAAATGAAGTATGTGAAGTGAACTGCTTGAAATTTATAAGACCTCCATTTCTAAAATATAAGAAACAATTTAGGAACGAATAGTTTATTTTAACAGCAAAAATAGCTAAAAGCTAGAGCACATATTGAAAGATGTAACCAGCGTAGAAAGACTTTCAAAATTGTTGGTGATGCCTGTGGCATTGGTGCCTCTAATAGTAGATATTTGTACAATTATTTGTGGAGTAATTAATATGTCCTCGCCAATTCTAAGCGATTAGAAATTTATGAAAATATAATTGTAAATTTAGAAGGTATACTAAGAAACAAATTTATATTTGTAAAATGAATTATTTGATAAAACATACTTTAAAAATCCGCTCTCCTTCAACAAACTTTCTTTCTGCAGGATTTGTAACCGCCGACTTACAAGTTTCACCCATACTTACAAATATTTTAAGGAAAAGAAAAACAAAAAAGTAGATATCAATACAATGTTAAGACCAAGCACTTCGTTGCCATATTGGATAGCTATGTATAAAGTCCACGCCCCCATGTCAGATCCCAATCCAGAGGACCAAGAGCGTTTAGCCACGCCTACCCCAAATTACAAAGTTTTATCATTGGTTCAGTTACTATTCACGCCGTCAAAGCATGAACACGCAGGCGGGTGTACGGCCTGGGCCGTATAGTCACAGGGCGTAGTCTGATAACTTCAGCTTGGCCCCGGGCTCCATTTAAGAGCCAATGAAGCCACAGTTGAACATCCCAGATCTAATGCGACTACCACAATACTACGAAAGTCAACAACCCACTGTCAACGGTTCACAAAAATTTGGTCACTGGATCCCAGAAATGATGAATCCCTGTTTCATAGTGCTCCCTTCAATTTTGTGTCTTGTAATGTATCATCCACAGATATTCTCTTTCTTGCTATTGTTAGACATGTCAGGCAACTAAAGACACTGCGATTAAACAAAATCACAATACAAAGAAGTGTAGTAGGAGGAGCTTTTTGCACAGAACCGTTCTACATTGTTTTATCAATTTAAAAATACGTGTTTCGAGCTCACCGTGAATTTGATTTCGATATAGAGTGTCTCCAAACAAATGGACGTCGAGGAGAAAATAATTTTAATAACTTTTGCAGATCTACAATATATTTTGTAAGCAACTATATATATTGCAAATATCAGTTGCAATATTTCAATAGTCAACAAACTTGATAGCTTGTAATATAAATATAAAATTTTTATATATAGATTTGCAATTAAATTATTCCTCTGTTTATTCAGGGACACCCTATATACATGGTTAGAGCAAATAGACGAGGTTTAGAAATAAAATTTCTGTTTTCGATTATAAGATACTTGTCAAAAAACTTTTTTAATAAACTTATATTGAAACTCTAGAACTTTATCGACAAGAGAATACCATTATCAAGTTCATCAAACACAACAAATACAATCTTCATCACATTATGGAACATTAAATACAACGTAAAGGATATTTTGATAATACACTATTTCTTGTAGTTTTCAAAGAGAAGAATTATGGCAATGGCGATACAAAAGTGAAAATATAATATGTAGAAACTATTTGATACTAATACACATAGGATGTTTACAACTACTTAAAAAAATTTAATTCGATGTAAAACTTATGTTTTTAATAATTGATATTATATTATAACGTTACTGTCAGATTAATATGTATTTAAAATACATAATGCTAATGCGGACACTTTTCAGATTATGTTTTCGAATTTCAAATTCGAATAGGTTATAGTTTTTAGTGATATATAAACGTATGTCAAATTATTTTTCGATATCTTGAAAATTGTTAATTTTACAGATCTGCAAAGTGAAAAGCCAACCTTGTTTCATCAAATTATAACGGCTGAACTAACGAACCAATGAAAATGATATTTCGAGTGTTTATAGTGAAGATATAAGAGTATCCAATAAAAAATATTTCAGTTGAAAAAAATGTTTTTCGCCATTAATTCTGCATTGTTTTAAACAAATGATGCGTTTTCTAGCAGGGAAATATTTAAAAATTTGGAAAAAGTAAGGATATAGACCCCAAGTCTCCCTTTTACACAACTGTTTTTAAAACTGGTGACACTTTAAAATTGGTGAAATTAAATTTATTTCTAGTGAACGCTGCACCGCGATTTACCGTAAGATTCTCGCTAGAAAAGAACATTGTTTTCAACTGAAAACAATTTCTTTATGAGATACTCTTATATCTTCGCTATAAACACCTAAAATATCATTTTCATTAGTTTGTTGGTTCAGTCGTTATAATTTAATGAAAAAAGATTGACATTTCACTTTGACGGTTTATGAATCCGATAATTTTCCAGATGTTGAAAAATCATTTGACATACGTTCATATATCACTAAAGACTGCAACATATTCGAATCTGAACAAAATCCGAAAACCTACTCCGAAAAGTGTCCGATTTTGCATGGAATAACCCTAAGACAAAATGTAATAAACAATAAATTATAAATAGCAATGAAAACTATGATAATATACTAACGTAATTTAAACAAAATATAGTTGTATTATTCCAGGTAAAATACATTAAATGAAATATTTATTTTTCTATATAAACCACAATATAAAATGTATATAGAAAAATGATTAAAATATAAGTTTGTTGTTACAATTGAAATATATTCAAGATACTATATATTGTATAATCATAACAGAATAATATAATTTAAATACTCGTATATAGTATTCAAAATGAAGCAATACATAATTGTATTATGATAATTAAAGCATATTAAGTGTTGAATGTAATTCAAAAGAAAAGTGTAACAAATATAATATCCATTGAGTCTTGAAAAAAATAGTGTGGAAATAGTTTGGAAAATATGGGCTGTTTCGATGAGATTGAAAAAATAGTAGAAACAGCCATTACCAAAACATACTCTACGCGTGATCAACGATTCATGAGAAAAAGAAACATAGATTCGCGTATTCCTCCTACTTCGGCAGGACAGTTATTCAGTCAACACACATCAAGCTCGAGGTCAGGTCATCGTTTCGGGGTTAGAATTACAGAAGACTCAAGAAACGGCTCGGAACGGCAGCGGTCCGAGACAAAACCAAGAATGAAAGCGGCCATACGTGTGAGTGTGTAAAATGGGGGCGGGGTTAGCAGCATGTTAGCGTTCGCAGAGAAAACAGACAGACATACAGATAGAATGAACAGTCAGAAATATCAAGCTCGCACAGACACCAACAACCGTTAAGGTTAAAAGTCGACAGACTTCGTGCTATTATTTATCTCTGTAATGTCTTTTGATTTTTTTCAAAATCAAGATAAAAAAAATTCTTTGGGATTTGAGGGCCTTGGGGCCCTCTAGCGCAGAGGTCGGTTAGTTGTTGCGAGGTCAGTATGCTAAAGAAGCATACGTGAAGTACGGTAAATGGCAGATAATGAGCGCACAGACGAGGTATAGCCGTAGACCAATCATCTAGTTTTTTAATCGACTTCGAAAAAGAGGAGATTGCTCAATTTGATCAGTAGGTACTTTATTTTTTCCCCTTAATACGTTCCTGGAGTTCCAGGGCCCCGTCATCATTTTCGTGTCGCACTTGTTACCGGCAATTTACGAATTTATGCGTTTTAGCGAAAATCTTTGTGAGTTCACAGAATTTACAAACTCCATTGTTATAAACGAACGATCTTTTGAGATATAAAGCAAACTAAGTTTGGACATTTTAACATGCTAGATGACCAATTTAAATTGACACACTTTAATATTTTCGAAATTGTTAATGATACCTCAAAATGTGTCAAATAAATGTTACATGGTTTCACGGAACACATTATCTGGATACGTAGAGAACATATGAAGGTCAATTTAGGTTTCTTAAGTAGGATCTCTTATGAAGCTATTCAACTTTTGCCTCAAATATTTGTTAGTATCATCAACGAATTTGAAGATATTGATTAAGTAGTGAATCGATTTAAATGGATCACCCTGCATATTTCATTTCAGTGGAGCACTTTTAACAAAAACATAAAGCTTGTATTAACTTTAAACCAGAAGCTTCTAATTACATAATTTTCTATTGTTTTATACTGATTATTTGGACTCGATGAGACTGTTTTATAACATATTACACAAAAAGTAGTGCATTTGTATGAAAAGAAATGAGCTCTACTTCCTTTCTTTTTGCTTTGCTTGCTAATTTCGTTAAAATTTCATTAATATCTGCGTACTATTAATGATTTCTCGGTTAAAATAAACTCAAATGAAACAGAAATCGAATAACGCCATGCATGGAAGACCTTTGCTTTTGAGATTTACTATTATTTGTATATGGTATTTTTTGTATATGGTTCTGAATTACCAACTGCGTAGAAAACGCTCTGATATGATACAGGACTCTACCTAAATGAAACGGTCAGCCAGAGAACTAGATGGGACTGCAACACAGAAAGTACGTCCGACGACGGTAACTTTTACAGCGTTGTCAGTTTTACAAGCACGGTGTTTTCGTATTATATTCGTACAAAAATCATCCTAACAGTTTCTTTTCTGTTTTTTTTCGGAGTTGTGTAAGTTAAGAAGAAGACTGCTGCTAACAGTCTAAAGCATAACATTTTTAATCGTTAACAGTAATAATGAATAACGTACACACATTAATGAAATTTTAATAAAAATAAATCAAACATGAATAAAATATCTACATATTTTCAGTCAAATATGCTGTCTTTCTATATATCATACAATATAATATAATAAAGCAACAGCTCATGATGTCGAATTGTAGTAATAGAAGTAGCAGTATTATGATTACATACAAAATGTGGTATTATGATTAGCTTCAAACTGAGAACGTTTTTACATTTATGTTGGAAATACTATGACTGAGATTAATTTAATTGGCTTCACTGAAATTGTTAAAATATCATGGACCCTAATAAAGCGTATACAAGCACGATTAACCTTGTAAATTTATTGAACTCGAAAATAATATGCATTTAATAACTGTCTAATATTCATATTTATATAAATACAAAAAAGATAGTATATGATTAAAATAAATAATTGCCCGTATAAAAATAGAATTAATTATATTATACCATATGTCTGAAATACGTATGTTATAAATACCATTTTCACCGTTTAAATTTACGTACATTATGTGTTTATTGCTTCCAGCATAGTAGAAATGAAGTATACGGATACTCGATTCTTGCTAACACCCCTACATTCATGAATTATCGGTAACGTCGGTTGCGATATTAAAGTATGATACAGTAGTCCTTGAAACTCCCCGGTTTTTTTACAGAATGTCCCATAAGATGCGACATCTGTAGGGAACTGTTAAGTCTGTAGTATCTATTTGCTGTTAAGTCTGTAGTATCTATTTGCAGGGCTTAAGAAAATCACTTTTTTTAGAGATCTCGGTATTTCAAATTATGCGACAAGGAAACCCATATGGTAATTAGTCTATTTCCATGCCTCGTCTGCGATGAGCGTGACGAGATTTCGTGGAGAGTGAACTCAGAGACACAGAAAACAGACAGTAGACAGTATGAAGTTGAGAGACGTGTCGTTTAGAATACAATGAAGATCATACTCAGCCATTTTCTCTGTCTTGTTAATGTCAGCGATAGTCAGTGTTGTGGCTGCAACAGAATCTGACTCACATTATTGCCAATATGGCGTCGATTACCTGATTACGCGAGTCTCTGCGAGAGGGTAGCGGGTTTCACGGGATCAAGGCTTGGCAGAGACGGTCTACTAGCGAGGTTATACCGTGATTACTCCAGGTTTTTACTCGAAAGACGTTCTTTTGCATGTAGACGTCGCCGAGGCGTTGATAGGCGAGTCTAGGGGAGTTAGGCGGAGTATATAAAAAGGATGATCCATATTATCGTTAGATTAATTCAGACAAATTAGATCACTTTCCATTTTATTTGGGATTTTACTTTTATAAAGTTTTGGTTTAGGGATTTTTGGTCTACATTCTTCGAATTACTGTGAGACGAGTTCAAAAGTTAGATTTGTATAATAATTAGAATCTATAATGTTTTAGATAAATTTTGGGTGAAATATAGGCCATGATTAACCATTATAACTTGTAACATTGAGTAACTATATACTCGTGAGGGGTAAAAATAGGTCTCAAAGTTAGAGATAAAAATATTTTGGAAACTAAAAAACTAGAGTTTTTTCCCTTTAGGTGATTCTTTGAACTTCTTTCATGAGGTTACAACGACTAAAAAATCGACAATAACCTCCTCCACAATTTATCGATACTTTAATGTTTATCACCAGAGTAAAGTAAAGTAGGCATAGATTTCTGATGTGGCTCTGAAAATATATCCACAAATTTTCTTCAGAGACTTTCCAATAATTTTCCCAAAGTCAAAGTACAGCCAAAATAATCCTGAAAGCATCAGAGAAAATAAAAAATATATCTTCCTACATTCTTGTTTCTACAACGTTTAAAAATGCTTCAAAACTTGTCCCCAAATCAAAACGAACTTTTCCTCATTCATCGCCGTATGTACGAGCAAGGGATACTTACATTTCTGATCATCCCTTTCATCTATTGACTCACAGAACCCTAACCCCCGCGACGCGACCCCGACACGCTCCGGGATTCGTTCACGTGCATAACTGAATTTGTTACGGTCGGAAAGCCGAAAATCGCGTTCGACGTGTTCGTAGCCTGTCTCGCGCAGCGCCCCATCGCAATGAGCCAAAAAAAGTTGGGCGGCTTAGGCGATTTTGTGCCATCTTGAACAATGACCTGGCGTGAGTGGGCGCTGAACGAAAGCCAGCTCCCCGGAAGCCTGCGCAGTCAAGAGACATCATACAGGAACTGCGAGCGACTACGTGTGTCACGGGAAAGTCTCTTCTTCTAATCACCTTGCCCCGAGAGACTTTGAAGCGCAAGGTGCAGTCGCGATCCACATTAATAGACCTTTCATATGCTCCTTTTCTCGTTTTTTCTGCATTCTTTACTCGTTCCCCTTATTTGTTCGCGTTTTGCTTTACGACAGAGTGAGGCGTGTAGGTACGAGGACGATAGAAGCTCGCCGTCGAAGCCAGTTATAGGCGTTTCGTGTTGTTTGTGTATTCCCTCGCTATAGTTGCTTATTTACTTATTAAATTAATTCAGAATAAAGCAGCCGATTTATTGTCATCTTCATTTGTTATAACGAAAACTAGTTTTTAACATCAATAGTCGGTAGCCCTTTTCGAGCTGATGTCAATGAGTATGTTCATGCAGTATCATGACTATAGTCATATGCGGTTGCTAAACATGGACATTCGTAGTGAATCACCATGGACTCTCACAATTATTGAAAGTTATGAACCTAACCCTGACCGTGGTCATTTGAGGAAGCTGTGAGTCACTGGCAATAACCTTGATTGTTCGTGGTTATTGCAAGTTATGGTAAATGACCATGTATAATAAAGGTTATTGATTTTGATCATTCATATTGCACTTAAAATCATGAGTAATGACCTTATTAATTCGTAGTTACTAGTCGTAATTAATTATAGTCACTGACCATGGTTAGTCTAGGTTATTGTCAGTAATGCAAGAATACAGATCATGGTCATTCGATGTTGCTTAACACCGTACGGTTAGTTACCATGGTCATTTAAGGTATCTCAATTTTGATCAACGATCGTGATGGTTCTCGAAAGATGGGTTGACTACAGTCAATGACTTGAAACAAAAGCAGTTAGTGCCCTTGGATTTTAATAAGCCTTCGAGGTCACTGACCACTCATTCGACGACACTGAAAGCCATAGTCATGGAAATGTAATGGCCATTGACACTCGCGTGTAAGAACCATGTTCATTCACACTAGTACAAGTTAAAGACTATTCGAGGTCACTGACCACGGTCATCCTTGAATGATGGACTAAACAATGTTAGTAACTTCGAATGTACATGATCATTGTTATTCTTGAATATTAAACTGTACTGACATAGGTGGTGATCACAAATGTACATGGTAATTGCTTTTGGCTTTCAATAACCATTCAAGTCACTGATTTGAGGTCAATTAACGTGGTCGAAAATGGTCACTGACCATGGTCATTGAAATCACCACACGAGGGACTACGATTATCTATGCTTCTGTTTAAAAGATGAGTATGATCCTGTACTTCAATTATTTAGTAGCCCACGAAAGAAGTTTACACATGAAATTATATATGCTATACACAAAGTAGCTATAATAATAACCAAGTATTAACCTACAAAATAAATAGCTCACTTTCCCAGAAATCACATCTGAACACAAAACCCAATAAAATGAAAATCCATAAAATAAGTTCTAAGAAGTAGTTTACAAACTTGTCCACAAAAATCCAGTAATTATGCAATAGTACAGAACTTCTTTTGTAGATTACTAGATCTTCTATTATGTGTTTGAATAACAAACTTTATTTTTAGACTAATTGTGTGTGCTACTATATTTGTGGACTATCACATGGGCTACTTTTTGAGGCACATTTTGCAAGCTTTTGTATTATTGTACCCCATTTTCAAATTTATTGACAATCTCATAGGCTACGCTGTAAGTTTTATTTGTAGGAATAGATTTATAGACTAGTGTATCTGTGCAATAATTTTCTGATCCAGCTAAATTTGTGAAATAATAGTGTGAGTTCAAATCGAAGATGCAGAATAGAGAACAATACTGTGTAACTGTTAATACTTTAGTGGCGCAACAAACTTTATGACCACGATCAGTGATCGTATAAAACGACATTAAGGAGGGAACACAGCCCACTAATCCCGTGTTCGTGACCGAATGAAAACGAAAACGGAAACGAGGGTGGCCTAACCGCACGAAACACTATTCCAGCTCCGACTACGGCCACACATAGAGGTATAGGCATAAGGCACAGGTAGCCAGTATCGCTATAGAAAACACCCAAGCTCCAACTCGGTGCTCGGTTCACGGCGGAATGAATCTCATCAGGTTTTCTTTTCCCATTCTTATCTTTCGACTGTCTTTTCTCGGTTTCCTTTTATTTCGCGTCTCGGGAGCAAGACACGGGACACGGTCCAAACTGGCGTGCAGGTGGACCGACCTAGCGCGAGCTGCTTAAGCCGATGGAGAAGTGTTTTGCTATTTTTTCTTTCTTTTTTTTCTGTTTTTTGTTTACTTTTTTCTCTTTTTGGTTTTCTCTCATGGCACATACCAAGTATATGCGATTTTTGGGGATTAGGACACGAAGTTTGAACAGATACGAGTCTCAACAGATTTAAAGATAGGTGTGAACCTGGCTCGATGACCCCAGAAGGGTTTTCAACCGTTTTAGACCTCGACGCTTTCAGAAGACTCAACTCGTATGCGTGTTTTTCAGGTTGTATTTTCTGAGATGTTGATTGGTTGTACAATTGAGGAGAGACAATTTATTTAGTCTCGATAAGAGCGCGTTGGTCGTTTTATTTGTCATATGATTATATACAGGGTGAGTCCGAAGAAACAGAACACCTAAATATCTCCGTTACTTTTCGTTGTACAAAAAAACTTCTTAAGACAAAGTTACACTGTTTGGAGGACCACATGTAACGGTGTAAGGGAAAAAATTTTCAAGGTCATTTTTTTATGAGATTTCATGTTGTAGCTGACAAAATAACGAATTCATCCATGGAACACAATATGATCTACAAATGACCTTCAACCCAGAAAAATGGAATAAATAAAATTTAACGTGTAAGATTCATTTGTTTTATTTCTGTTACGCAAAATGTTCAATATTCCTTGAGCTGCTTACATTCAAATGTATCGCAATACACAACATAACAACAAATTCGTTGTTGACAGGAAGACATTTATGATATCATAAATACCTTCACCTATGCGTTCGTACAGAATCGTGTTTATCAACTACTAATTACTCTGAAGACCTTCTTGCTATCAGATTTCCACTGTTTCTAAGATTTCTAATCTATCAGTTTATCGATGAACGTTTCACAATGCGTTACTCTAAGGAAGATAAGATTGATAGGATTTTCATTTATGGTGAAAGTCGACAGTGTTTAAAGGAAGCAGTGCGGTTGTACAAGGACCGATTTCATAATCGTAATTGTCCATCACTTTCCGTTTACTTCAATGTAATAAATAAATTTCGTGAAACTAGTAGTGTTGAAAATAAAAAATGTACGAAGGTGAGGACTGTAAGGAATGAAGCAAATACAATTAATGTTCTGGTAGCAGTGGATATAAACCCTCATGTTAGTACGAGGCACATCGCACGAGAAAGTGGCATTAGTCAAAAATGTGTAGTGCAAATACTCCATGAACAAAAATTTCACCCCTTTTACCTATCAATTCACCAAGAACTTCATGGTAGAGACTTTGTAAATCGTGTAAACTTTTGCCAGTGGGGATTGAGACAATTGATAAACGATAGAGCATTTTTTAATAAAGTATTATTTACCGTTGAAGCTTCGTTTACGAATCACGGGCAGGTAAATTTAAAAAACATGCATTATTGGTCATCTGAAAGTCCGCGGTGGTTACGGACAGTCAGTCGACAAACAAAGACCATGGTCCGTCAACGTTTGGTGCGAAATTTTAAACAACCAAATAATTGGGCCTCACTTTATCACCGGAACATTAAATGCAGACAAATACATTGCATTTTTACGAGAATCGTTACCAATTCTCCTGGAAAATACACCCTTGGACATTCGCAAAGATACGTGGTATCAACATGACGGATGTTGAAAACTGAAAGACGATGTTTATCATGAACCACCAAACATTGTAGACGACATGAAAGAAAGAATCGTCAGGGCTTATGCGTCGATTCCCTCAGAAACGAATTACACAGCAGTACGTTCTGTAACTTCACGGCTAAATGAATGTATAGCAGCTCAAGGGAATATTTTTGTACATTTTGCATAACAGAAATAAAGCAAATGAATCTTACACGTCGAATTTTATTTATTCCATTCTTCTGGGTCGAAGGTCATTTGTAGGTCATATTGTGTTACATGGATGAAATCGTTATTTTGTCAGCTACAACATTACATTAACGAAGATATATCATTCCATTTAAAAAAACATCGATGACCTTGAAATCTCATTAAAAAAATGACCTTGAAAATTTTGTTCCTTACACCGTTACATGTGACCCTTCAAACAGTGTAACTTTGTGCTAAGAAGTTTTTTTGTACAACGAAAGTAACGGAGATATTTAAGTGTTCTGTTTCTTCGGACTCACCCTGTATATACTTTGATACTAACGAGTAATGCCTAGTGGACTTTATTTTGCAATTCTTGATCGTAAATATTGTTTTTTAATTTTTTTAACAATGCTATTTCATTTGGTTGAACTTACAAGAATTTTTGTAGGATTGGTAAACTTGTAGTGTTAAAACAATTTTGAATTTTACATTCTATGATAGCATAATGAAATGCTACATAGTTTTTTGGTGTTCTTTAAAAGTAACGCAAATTAAGTTTTTCACTTACTTAAATATTCTTTCATAAAATTCAGTTGAATTCTAAAATTTAATTTAGATTAAATCTTAAAACTGACATTTGAATGAATTTTAAACTTTAATTTCCAGTGTAAAAATAAAATTGGAAAGGTCATTGCAAATTTTCAGCACTAAGATTAAATTTTTGAAATTAATCATTTTCACTTTTCCCTTGCATTATGATATACCGATATACATACATTTCTTATTCGACAGATTTTTTTAATAGAAATCTAGCATTTAAAAAATTAATTATTCTTTTTTGCCCGGGTTAGAATTGACTCAAAAATCGTGCCACAAATGAAATACAAGAACAACCAACATCTTATGAGTTTTTCTGTCCCAGGTATGACTGCCCTACCGACTCTACATTTTATGACTGAATGCAGCGCCCTCTTCTCATGGACGACGTTTATCCAAGAAACTATTCACTAATCGAGTATTGGAAATAAAGTTAACGTGTAAATGTAAATGAATGTGGCTCGTTTAGGATCCATGCTCAAGAATTGGGAAACCCAGCGGCTTTTATCCACCTGTCCTGATTCTTAATCACATTTTACATTGTTTCATATAAGATTTTGTATTGAACTTTTTGTAAAAATTCTATTTCCGGATCGGATTAATTTGGATATTTTTCTTGTTCCTTAAATGAAAATGGTTATACAATACAGTAATGTCTCAATAAATGTATATAAGAAAGGTGTCTATGATATTTGTGAAACATTCATCCTCACTGCCGCGAGTTATACCTTTTGAGGAGCTAAGAAGTTCGATTCTAGCTCTTATGAAACGCTTACCAACATATTTGTGACATTTTTCTGATTAGAATGGGGCCAAATACGACACAGTTGGATCCATATTTGCTCATTTCATTCATGATTCAGTAGAGCCTCGATTATCCGAACCGATGATATCTGAATTCTCCACTATCCAAACATGTGTTTTATAAAGTTTAAAGTATAGATTTAATCTGGCACTGTAGCTAGGTACTATACTATCATCCAATCACCTATGTTATTAGTTTGGATAATCGAGGTTCTACCGTATCTTGACTTGAACACATAAACATGATCCAAATTGTATGCGTTTGGAGTCATTTTGATCAGAAAAATATCACAAATATGTTGATAGAAATTTCATAAGAATATAATTAAAGCAAATATTTTTTAAAAACGAATTGTTATTCTTTTCTACGTTCAACGCTGACAACAAAAGATCTGGTAATGTGCAACGATTTGAAATAACAACTGCTGACCATAATAGTAATCAAAACTGTTTCACGACACCTGTGTGTCTTCTTCACTTTTTGTTATTATAAATTTAATATTTCTCCTTATAAGTAACTTTACCTATACGTTCATGAACAGACCCGGTGAATTATGCTTACAAACAACTGATGTTCATCACGGACAAGAAAATCTTGCCGCGCAACGTTTACTTCACACGTTTAAGTAAGTATTTCGTGATTATTTTGCAAACAAATTGAAATTTAGTATCATTAATGCCACGTATGTATAAGGAGTCTATGGCGCGCTTGCTTGTGTTACTAAAAGCGAGGCGCACGCCGGAAGGTTAATCAACATGAACAGTATCCAACGCGTGTGCAAATTATAGGAATATTCACTGATTCATAAATGTAAATATTTTTACATGTACATTTATTTTACAGCTTACTCCACATGTGTTATCATTTGCATTTTTAAATACATCTCTGCTAATTATACATATGGACCGCTTATTTTGAAGGTGGAGTGTCCATTTTTGGAAAAAATTAAGAAATCACAAAATAATCCAATAATTTACAGTGAACTTTTAATGTATAAACAATTCACACTTAGTAGTTTAAAATGTCTGTATCTTTTGATCAATTTAAAATTCGTCAGTAAATGAAATTGTCTAACGGTTTGCTATGAAAGTGATGTAAGTCCATTCGTCGACCCAGAATTTTAGTTAAATTCACATAAAAGTCATTTATGCAATCAATTTAATCATTTCTAAATTCATTGTCAAACTTAGTACACTTTATTTATATTTTTGAATAGAAGAAAATGCAAACCTTTAAATATCTCGAACGAAGAAAAAATGGACTTACACCATTTTCGAAATAAGCGGTCCATATATAGACAGATTTCTAGCGACAAAACATTAAAACCTGATTGAGAAATAAGAAATAAATTGTAATATATGCTCATATTTAACATTTAATCATATTTAATATATATGCATATCCATTTCATTTAACGCTTTGAAGACGAGGATTTTTAAAAATTTTCTCTGGGCAAAAATAAACATATACTGATTTGTTGTCACTTCAATAATTAAATTGTTTGCTTGAAACTTTAAAAATTAAATACATGAATCTCATATCTTCATTTATGACGACATTCGTTCACAAGAGGTTAAAAAATAAAAATTTCAAAATTAAATGTGTGTTAACCAACTGTTATTTGAAATGAAATTTGGTTATAAAAAATAGTAATGGGGTCCTACGAGTTCCAAAAATCCAGGACAGAAAAATACATTGGAGTTAGTCCCATATCTTGTCTGTGACTTTATATTGATTTCTAATAAAAAATTTCCAGTGCCAAAACATTTGAAGAATTAACTGTTTGACTATTTATTTTCATTTCCTTTTATTACCCTTGACTGAATTCCAATATTTCAAAATTCTATTTCTGTTAAATTAGAAACTTTTTTCCAACCGAAAATGTTCAGTGTGAACATTATTGGTCTTAAAAATGAATAAAACTCTTTATGCCTGTTTCTTTCTGGGTCCCTACTGACCCGGGCATAGCTTAAGAACATCCCAAAGAATATTTCTTGTATAAAATATTACTTATATCAAATTAGCCATTGTTTACCCATCGAAAATTGCCAGTATAAACATTATTAATCGTAAAAGTTAATCATTTTTTTACACCCATTTCTTTCTGGGTTCCAACAAACCCGGGCATCGCAAATTGACACCCCCTAGAATAGTTGCTGCACAAAATGTGACTTCCATTAAATTCATAATTATTTCCACATCGAAAGTTTCCAGTGTGAACGTTGTCAGTCTTAAAAATTAATAACTTTTGTTGTCCATTTTTTCTTTTTTGGTCCGAACTGACCCCAGCACCGCGCATCAACATCCCATACAATAATACCTGAACCAAGTGCATAAATCGAGGAAATTAGTCTTCATGACTGAAAATAGACTCGAGCATCGTATGTTGGAATGAAACAAGTCGAGTCTCTCTTCATCGAGGCGTATAAAAACTGTACACGGCCATAGTGTAGCCGCGTAAGGTTTGTCGAGTCTGCCATGTTCCAACGAGAGATGGTACATCGGTCATGTGCATCTCGAACGAAAGTAGCAGTTCCCGTCGGTAAAACAGCGTGAACTACGTTGGTGGAATCTCTGTTACGCTAATGACATTCATAGACAAATGTTACGCTAGACGTGGCCACGTTTAAACGGCGATGCTCAGGCTCGGTGGAAAAGAAAACGAGACTCTCTCTCTCCTCGATTAACATCGAGGCGAATAATCGAATCGAATCGAATCGCGCGTTGCTCGGCCAAGTGTTAGGCCACGATCGATAACGTGGCACACATGCTCGCGTATGCACGCACACACGCGCGCAGACATGCCTGTCGCAGACACTGCGCATCGTCGTTCAAACGAAGCGATCGATTCCACGACGAATGACACTGTCCTCTGGCAGAAAAAATTCATCGAGTCCCATGGCTGACTCTACGTTTCCTTAATGAACCTTATATCCAACTACAGAGCCCAAATTTATTTTATTCGAATACATTTTTGCTCGTAAAACTATTTCTCAAAACCTTTATCGAAAAGCTTTCCTTACAGTCAACACTGCGCTGCCAACAATTTCAACGATTTGGATTTTAGTACCTTTTCAGACCAGTTTGAATTTTTGTAGACATTTTTTAATAATCAGCACAAGTTGAAGAACATGAGAGATACTAAGATCAGATATACTTAACAATTTTTTTAAGACCTTGACGTTTCGTAAAAAGTAACAAGATTTTAAGATTTTTAAGTCTTTACCGCTTACATGTGCCCCTGAACATAATATAAGTTCGTCAAAAGTTTATTTGTTCGACAGCTAATGAGGAAGATGTTTAGGTGTCCCATATTCATAATCTCTACATCATATCTAACTCGAAAACGAAACGTTTACCGACAATGGGACATACACAAGTTTTTTGTTAATGTTAGACGATATATTCTGTAACAAATAGCAGTGGTGCAACGTCTTTTCATAGATTAAAGGATATAAAAAGTATAAAAAAACTTATATAGAAAAACCAGTAAAGATAAAATCGTATACTGTTGGAAAGCATGACTTTTGTGATTTTTTGAACGCTAACAGCAAGTCAATGGCTGTATTTGATCAAAAGTTAGAGCTCTTAATGGATTACACAAATTACGAACTTTTACCTTGTCTCTTTTGATCTTGAGACTCGATAAAAGAAAAATGTGTACGAATTTACGTTGGACCCGCGGGACTGTCAAGAATAAAATAAAGAATATTGAATAAAGAATAAAATTTACAATACAACAAATAAGAATCAAAATAGGTACAGTTTAACGATTATTACTAAACAATTATTAGAAGAATTGTGAAGGAAATTTTTCACAGCTCTTTAGACACTCTCCCATAAACTCAATCAATTTCACTGAATTACTTTAAAAGAATCCGTTCAATAAAAATCCCTACCATAACCAACTTTTAACGAGCCAGAGGACAGTGTGCATTCGGAACGCTCACCGTCTTGTGTGTTTTGGAGAAGAGTAATTCTCTTGTTCATCGCTCACCTTGCCAATTTCATCTACAGACGTATTATTAGTACAGCTCTAAAGAACAAGCAGACTAACAAACTTCGGAGTACCTCAAAACAAACCAACAACGTGTCTGCCAAAAGATCAACTATCAAAAATTTCAAGCAAAAGAACATTAAAACGAAATATTCACGGTGCCATTAAACAATACTTTATTATCGGTAAATTAACAATAAACGTTTTATCGCGTTTTGCACTAACAATACGACCATTGACAAGGCTGCGATCATGACAATTCTACTCTAACGAACTCTGCGACCTTGAAATTCCAATCCACATTTTCTACTACATTAATTTTTATTTTATTTAATCATATCATTCCAATTCTCTTTAATCACGCCGATTTATTCCGGAATGATTATTACTGTTTTGCTAAGTTTAAAGATTTTAGAATAATTTTGGTCAATTTTTCAGTGTTATCACGTTGTGGCAAAATTACAAAATATAACAAAATTCCTTTTGGAGTGATAAAATTGAAAATTGAGTTTGAAACGCAGAGTCCGGTCTATCTCGGGAAAAAAACGAAATTGCCTGTTCGAAAATTTATTGGATACAAGAAAACCAGAAAGTTCATTGTTTTACCCACAGGCCATTCAGTCTTTCACACGAGATTCCTATAGTAATCTACAAAGGGCTGTTTATATTTCGTTGGTAATTGATAGATATATATATGAATATATATTTTATATATATATAATATATATACATATTTATATCGATACTTGTTAGCTATATAGAAAACAGAGGATGACAGAAAGAAGGCTTACCAAACCGACGAGTAGAAAAAATACTAGGAATGTTCGGCCGAGGACCGTCTGGCAGTAAACGTCGCCATATCCTACCGTGGACATCGTTACGATCAGAAAATAAACGCAAGTCCAGTATGATAGCTGTTGTGGATTCGTGAACTCGAATGGGTCCCCTGAGTTTTCAAGCTGCGAACAATTAAGAATAATTAATTCTCCCAAATTAGGCTGACAAGTTATTTGTATGATCGGTTAGGGGATGTTGTCTAGATAGAGGGTTTCTTTGGAGTTTGATAAATAGAGTAAAGTATGGTTTTGCGAGATTATCAATGTTTCAGTAGGCTTAAGTGAGGCTTTAAACGAGACTTTATTTGAAATAGTTCGCTTCTAACATACGTTAGACGTACAAATTAATTCGTGCCTTCCAGAATGAAATTATTTTACTATATTACAGTTTCGTTAATTACTTGGAATGGGATGGAAATTAATTTGGAGAGTAGAATATATTTTAAATGTTTGCAAATAATCGACACATTCGCGAAGAAAACATTACAAATTAATTTGTATATCCAATAATAAATTTTAATACACAAATGACTAATAGTGTATTCTTAAAGATTTGAGTGCATGGATCCACAATTAGGTAATCGTTTTGCCTTATCGTATCTAGTTTTCTGAAAAATTTAATTTTCAAAGACAGTCACATTTTCATCGTTGAGAATTGGTTGAGAGGTAACCACGAAAATTACATCAATGTTCTTGTATGAAACTATTCTATGTAATACTTTGCAGAATACAATGCCGTATGATTTTGCAATATAATAATCTGTACATTATAAGGAAACAAACATACTCATTTTTATATGAACATTTTCTTTACATATGAGTTTTATCACTGTAGTTGCCTTCGTTAATATTTCGCCAAAATATGTACAATTACATTGATAGACACGTGATTTGTTTGATCGCATGATTTTTGCCAGGGGTAGTGTTGTATGATTTTAGTGGAATGATTCTAATGTCCTACCAAATGAATGATGCCAGCAGCTGTCAACCAGACGGAGATGAAGATTGATACGAGTTGGGCGAGACGAATGGAGCTCGATGTCTTTAGAATGTTTAAGTACTGGAGGATGTCAGGGACCGTCATCAGTCGTAGGGCTCGGAGGAACCTCAGTCCAATCCACGTCCGATCGAGGTATATCGACACGAAGGACGGTGGTATCGTAAAGTAGTCCACGAACGAATACATCTCCAGCATGAACCACAGCTTGTCACTGGCGGCGATAAACTGTCGGACAGAAACACAAATTATGTTCATTTTGTCTCGGATTGGTAACTAAAACAGAAATGATTTTTATTTGCTGCCAATTATACACAAATCAATGTGCTGATACGGTATTCGATATAGTCCCTAGATAAGCCACACCATTCAAAATTTCAATGTAATTAGTTACTTTAGCGATTCCTCACCGATTTTGATGAACTTGAAAGATATTGTAAAAGTCATCGTTCTGAATAACTTTTCCCGATACATGTTACCGCCTCTCGGCTTTAATTTCCGACATATTCGTAAAAAGCTTTAGTTCCATTTCGGATACAAGTACACTTTATTTTGGGACAAGCGTTCACCGAAATGTGATTGGAAGATTGATCGAACTAGGTCCGGTTTGGGTTTTTTTGTTGGGGAGGGGGTTTGGGTTAGATCTGTGTTAGTATGGGTTTCTACGTGAAAGTATAGTCAATTTCAGGTACACCATCTCAAGTAGAAACTCGTCTATTGTTTTGGGGGAGGGGCTGCCGCCCAGACTAACCCAGACCTTTTTTTACATGGGGGTAATCTCCGTTATGGATACACCACCCTCCTCCGAAGGGAGAAAGGCGTGGTTATGTGGGATTCACTGGCTGTATATGTAAAGCCAGTCCTACCACCTAACTCCCTCATGACAGTCGGCCCAAAGGTTTGGACAGGTGAGCCAGCATCCGCGGCACGTCTCAGTCATCCATGGGTGACTAACTCGGATCTAACCCAAACGTAACCCAGACCAGCGAAGGTTAGAAGTACCCCGGTAATTCGACGCCCCCAAGTGGGGTAGTAAAGGGCGTCGGGGACGGGGTAGTCCCTCGTGCGTCTTGCAGTTGTATAATAATAACAATAATAACTATAATAATAGTAATAGGTTTGTCGGGAGATGGTGCGGGGAAGGAGCTTCGTCCCTCCATCTCAATTCAAATAGCTGAATTCTCTGTAGTGGGTCTCCGTAGTTTTGTTTGTATATACCTCGAAAACGAAGGTCGAGCGGCGGTAACATGTATAGAGAACAGTTGTTCAGAATAGTGACCATGACGACATATTTCAAATTCATTGAAATCGGTAAGGAATTGTTTAAGTAAATAATTACCAATTTCAACTTTATATCTTGATCAGACGGATAGTTACGGAGTAAAATCGAAAAATCAGTTTGTGTGCTGCTTAACCCCTTGTACTATAATATCAAGCTGTGATAAAAATATTGGACAGTATCTACTAAAGATGTATGTTATTAATTTCCTTCAATCCGAAATAAAATAAAGTAAATCCAGATAGAATCGAAAAATCAGTTTGTGGGTTGTTAACCACTTGCACTATAACATCGAGTCGTGATAAGGATTTTGAACAGAATCTACTAAAGATGTATGTTATTAGTTTCGTTTAAACGGAAATAAAATTGTATTTTATTGTTGTCGATATACAGGGTGTGTCAGTATCGATAATACAATCGTAGAGAAGGTGATTCTACATGAGAGACTAAATCGAAAACGTGTAATAAATTTTTTTCATTTGATGCTCTGTTTTTGACAAAATCGACTTTGAATATCCGTCGAGTTCGCGGCCTAGCCTTTGTAAGACGTAGAATTGGTTGATCATGCACAGACGCGTCAGACGATTCCTATTCGATAGCATGCGTATTCGCTGAACTTCCAAACTCGATTTTCTCGAAAACGAGCTTTCAAATGACAAAACTTCATTCTATATTTTCCCAGTACAATCAATACCGGCACACCCTGTTAAACCATTGGAGAATATTATAGGCATACAATAAATGTGAATTTTAATCTTCTTATAAGAAATTATGAACGACAAAGAAGTTGTAGCCACTCTAAAATTAATCCTAGTGCAAAGGGTTAACCTCTTGTCGATCGATTTTCTTCACGATTACAATGGTTAGACCTTCTATCCTTAATAATTTCACAGAAGAAAAAATAAAAATTACCACTTGTCCGTGTTCATCACGAGTCGGACTCGTTATTATCCGACAAGGGGTTAACAATCTGAAATATTTCAGGTGTACAAATACGTATTATCAAAATTTTCTCCAATTATTTGACTGAAAATCTTAGTTACGAAGTTCATAATTAAAATTACAGGAAAGCCCAAAAAAATACAGATTTTACTTAATTACATGCGAAAATTTTGAAAGAATATGACAAACTGTAGCCATAGAAACAAATATTAGCGAATTTTTCCAACGGCTTTGAGTGCATATTCCAGTTGTAAAATATAAAAATCGAAAGTAATTGGGAGAACGTGAAAAATTCAATAAAAAGTGTCGTTTGTTAGAAAAATTTAAAAACACCATTATTTATAGTTTTACTGTGGTTGTATATTACTACAAACGTTATCCCCGAAATTATATCATGTCTTTGTTTATAAACCCTAGTCATACAAAATTAAAAAGTAAAAACTCCAAAAAGTTTGACAAAATACAGGTCTCTCGTAGAAGTTAAGTGTTACAAAACTTATATTGTCATAAGAGTTGTTCTTGAATTTTGTTAGATTATTGGTGAGATACATCGGTCTAAAAAAATTAATTTTAAGAATAAACAGATTTCTCGAATTAAAAAACAGAGATGTTTTTGAAGAGTACGTGCCAGGGAATTTAACATTTGCTAGATTTTTTCAGGATTTCCGCGTGTGTTGAGAAGAGTGTAGGAGCAATTATGCGGTAAAACTGTCGACACTTACGCGTATAAAAAAGTAGACCATAAAAAATATATTGAAAGCTAAGTCTATCTGCTGAGTAATGTTGTCGTTCCACGTTTGGCAACGTTCCACCTCTTCGCTGTAACAAAAATGATGATAAACCGTTAATTAATTCGGATATTAGTTAATTAATTATGTGTTACTTTTATAAAACCAATGTAAATACAATGTTCGTATAATAGTAACGTTACTACATTTCTTGAAAGGAGAATACAAACAAGTATACAAAAATACAAGTAACTATCACATCATTCCGTTAAAGAATTTCCGTTAAAACAAATTTGTGTTTGTCTATAATTAATAGATTATACTTCCAAAATATGTTTATAACTAAAATATACATAATATGTATGTACATATGTATATGATAATATACAATGTACAATAACAAATGTATGGGCTGTCCTTTCTTTTGAAGGACCAAATGCATTTAACTTTCTTGAACACTTTCTAAACTTTTTTTATGTAATCCTGTAGATATCGATGAGAACATTACGAAAATGTAAGTATTATTGGTAGGAATTCACTGGTTTATAAGTTATACGTGTGTAAACATGAGCAATTTTAAACGTTTTTGATAGGTTAGGGTGTCGCCATATTGGATATTCGTTGGGTGGTAGAGGTAGGACTGTTGAGCAGTTTACCGATTACAGTCACTTGCATTTTCTCATCGATCGTAAACTCGGACTTTTCTTCAAATTGCCACATTAGAAAGAAATGTAGAACGCCAGGCTTTTGTAGATCTGACGGTGGTTTTTTATTTCGCAGACATACAGAAGTGGAATAGCACGGATCGATGAGAACAAATAACATAGGGAATATAGAATCCATCCGAGCAGATATTTTTCTGAAAGATATAGCGTTCGCCATTAAAAGTTTTTGAAGTACTCAGATATTCATGCCGCTCTCGATAACTTGGTTCTGTGCCATCGCAGGAATTTGTAGCAAAACGGTCGTGACCTAAAAACTTGTACACCCTTTTTCTGACATTATATCGATAAATAAATGTCTTAATTTTTTGAAACATTTAATTGTGAAAGAATAGCACAATATTAAAATTTTAATATTTAAAAAAGAAATAGAGGAATTGCAGGATATTGCTGATTAAAGTCAGATGTTGAATATAAATCTAAAAACTGTTTACCCTAGCATTTCTAGTTTTTGAGAAATATAATTTTTTATATATCGACATTTTTTACTTGAGCACATTTTGTATTTTAATTTTGGAATCTATGTGAATAATTCTCGCTCAGAGTGATTCTATGGACTGCCATGAATAAAATGATACATATTTGTATCGTATTAATTGCATATGTGCATATTTCAACTATTCGATCGACAATATTTAGCAACTGTTACCGTTATAAATTAATGAAATATATGCGTTTTGAAAACAGGTAAGATAATTGTTGTTTAGATTGCTCACCTGGAGGCATCGATGAAATATATTATAAGCGACGCTATACTGAGAATGAAAACTAACACCACCTGAAACAGAAAACATACAGCTTTTTTAGATCACTTGTCTATTATTAACAAAACAAAAGAGATAATACAATGGTTGCTGTACCATAAACAGATTATTACCTATTCACGAACGTCTTATATATTCATAAACAGAAATTACTAAAAATCCATCACAATAATGTGAATGTAGCAACCTGTCATCCGACCACTCTTATTAATCACTACGAATTAAATTTAAGACTTCTTAATGTGATGGTTAATAGCATGCTACTATAATATTATAGTTATTTATAATACCTAGTTCATATGAATTATTATAGTATAACATCCAATTATCATACTAACATTAACTATTATTTGAATAGTATCATGGCATGATAATATAATAATGTCATAACATCACAGAATATAATAATATAATATGTATTCGTATGATAATGTCAAAAATGAGCATACATACAATACCATGGTATGGCATTATTATTATTATATTGTTTATTACATTTGATCACATTGACATAGTTTTTTATAATTTTTTTTTATCGTACTATGATACTTACATGATCCATAATATGAACAGTATTATAATGTGACAATGTAATATTACAAGAATCTAATAATATGACAATATGTTTTCGTTTTTCATTAAGCATTTGAAGTTTCATGCAAGGCTTATTTTTGCTATAGAAAAATGTTTGGTACCGTGATGTGAATGATATATATTATACATAACTTAGATTACGCCACACATCGCTTACACTTATATCTACTTTTTGTTAGTATGATAATTGAATGATATGATAATGCAATATATTAATATGATACTATAATGATATGATAAAATGATGGTCTAATATTGCGATTGTAAGTTGTTATTAGTATTATTAAATAATTTATAATATTTGCTGATACCGTCACAATTTCGTATTATCTTATTATCATACTGTCAATATTACTAGTATCATAGTATAATAACAAGATAATCTAATCATGGGATAATACCACAGTATGATATCATCATTTTTATTATACTATTTATAATATCTAATTACTAGTCGGATACTATAACATGTTAATATAATAACACGATAATACGGTAACCGCAATAAAATATAATAAATAAACATAAATGAAATCTTTGGCGCACTAACATAACAAACTAAGAAATTGAATTGCTATGACATGTTGCGAGTATGCAAAAGAGTTTCGCGTACGCCAGACCAAGGATTGGAGTCCCGACGCGCCTTTTTGAGTTCGAAATGTTTTTAAACGGACACTTAGTGCTGGGACCAAGTCGGCGAGACCAAGTCTGAACGGTTCCGTGTTGGTCCGTGCAAACAGACTTTAAAGTTCAAGGTTGTCGTGTACTGAAAACCGTAATAAGATGGCGGGCTGTCTCTTGGCTAGCCAACGAACTTCCCCCTTGTCATCAGATCGAACTCCTCACCAGTCCGATTGACATATCACGTCGCTGCCTATCCAACGCGTTAAGTCGATGCACAGATGGCATTCAATGGCACAATAAAATAAAACTTTGAAGCTGAAAAAAATGCTAAACAATTTCTCCACCTCTTCAGGTGAACAACTTTTATTTCTTTATATTGTATGTAAATAGTATGTAGAAATGAAGCCACCCCTTAAAGGGGGTCTAAGAGACTCAAACTATCAAACTATTAGTATGCTATTCCATGGCTTATCAAAAGAGAACATATTGTGCAAAGTTTGAACTCCCCTATCTTGCTTGAACGATAATTAGGGGAAACAATTAAATTTTCCGAAATAATAAATTTCCCATAGAAGTTTACAAAATTACAGAATGTATATTTTTATAGTAGCTATATATTACCGTAACTATTGTCTCCAAATTCCATTTCACAATTTTTTTGGAAAGCTGCAACTGATCTTATAGACCATTCATTTTACTTTTAACGTGTCGAATTATGTATTATCGTTGATACAATTCTAAATACTTATTGCTGTATAAATGTAATGATCTGGGTCCGAACGGACCCAGTGCTCGCCTGGGTAGTATCGGATGAGAGATTTAAATTGAATTACAATCTTGACTTTTAAATTTATAGCCGTGAAGTATTATGTTGGCATCGACGATCATTGCATCTTGCACCGAATGATTTTTAGATATGAGATCATAGAGAACCTTTACTTTCCGCTATAAATAGACAGAACCTTGTTATTGAAACATTTGAATTCGAAACGTAACTGATCTTAGCAGCGATTGTGAAGCAATAATCAACAATGACGAATAGCCTGAATAAATCATTACTTCTTAAAAAGCGACAACAACACTTGCTTTTATTGTTTCGTTATTTAGCACTACGGACGTTCCAGTCTTCAGTAAAGGTCTATAAAAAACGTCTAAAACTTTTCAAAACTCTTTATAACTACTGTTAGTTAATGGAATATTCAAACTCTTTAACGGAATATATGTATATTTAATAAGAAGAATGACAATGACACGAGGAAAACTGTTGCCCCGGGCACAAAAGTTATTTCGCGGAGGACAATAATCGACTATTCGTCTGCCCGCTTTAACTGGAGGGTTTAGTCACAGGCCAAAGGAGTGACCCAGCTAACCTACATAACCTAACCAACCTCTTCTCTCCACCCATTTTTCAGTCGAACATGTGTCAGGTTAGGTTGCATCTGTATAATGAATTATTTCATTCGTCCACGTCTTTGGTTCTACCGACATCATAATAATAATATAATACTATTACAATATGACGATATGATATTATCATATATGATCATATAACATTATGATATATTAAGATATGATCTGATAATAGTATGATAATATTACATTATCATATAAGGATACGATAGTAATATTAATAGTATGTTAATGTGACAATGTGAAAATATGATAATATGATAATATAATGTGCTTCTAGATGCTTTCTGTTTCATTGAACCAACACGATAATACATTACAGTTTGATAATATGGTTGGATAATATATATATATATATATATATATATATATATATATATATATATATATATGTATAGTATGATATTATCATTGCAATTGTGTAGTTCACAATAGTCAATTATATTACTATAATAGATATTATAGTATCATATCATTAAAGTATCATACTATTAAGTTATCGCGCTTACATGAACCGTCATATTACTAGTCTAATATCGTGAATCGCTATTAGTACGATAATGTAATGGTATGGTTATCTGATAATATGATACTGTACATATACAATGTGTGTAATACGAATTATTATTTTCCCAGTATATTTTAAACACTATAGCATTATAGATATACACTATAAATTACAGAAAATAAAATGTATAATATAAAATGTATAGATACGTTATTATTATAAAGGGAATATACAAATGAAACGTTTAAAATAAAAATATACACAATAATAGGTAGAGAATAGAATATAGCAAATAGGATGTACAAAATACAATGTAGACAATAAAATATAAAAAATGGATTATAGAAAATAAGATGTACGAAATTAAATATATAAAACTAAGCATGTAAAATAAAATTTAGAGAATGAAATGTAATAAAAGATAAAATATGTATAATTAGATAAAAAGAGTAGTATATATATATATATATATAAGACAAAATATAGAAAATATAATTTGATATATGAAAGTCACTGCCGATGAAACCGTACCACCGCTGCAACGTCTCTCGAGCTCAGAGAGACAAGTTGGCATGATGCAAAGTTAGGCAGTCATGCCGGGCGTGATTCATAAGTCGAGGAGCTGACCGTGAGCTTCTGATTCTACCCTAATTCTATGATTTATTCAAACAAACAGGATGAAATGAAAAAATCGCAATAAAAAGGCAAACTACCCCCATGACAGAATTCAAAAACTGATGTCTTGGTTATGTTTAAATCATTAATGATGTTTTTGAGGGACGAACAAATAAAATGTTGACTGCAGTTGACAATAAAATAAGTCACTTTGAAATCTTTAATAATTAATTAATATAAATTATAGCTCAGTACTGAAACAAAATGTCAATTTTTCAATAATATATGTTAGTACGATAATAAATAATAAGTACTGAGTTCTGGTAAATTTTGTTTCGCATATTACAAAAATAGGAACCGTTTTTTTCTATTATTTTCAGTTTTTGAGATATTTAATTTTTAACGTAAAATATGTTTTCATGTTACTAATTTTTGCACCACTTCTACAGACTTTTTTGAATAAAATGATACAAGTATATATAGTTTTATAACATTATGGACACGTGAACAGACTTGAATAATGCGAAGCCAGCGAGACGCCAATTTTGCAACTTTAACAAATATATGGAATAATGTTGACACAAATCTCAATATCCTAAAACATAATAGTGAATTCATAGAGATTTTAATTTTCTGATAACAAAACTAAAAAAATTGCGTTGCTCTATCACCATAAGTGTGCAAAAAATTTCATTGTAAATTATCTTGCAAAAATCTGAAATTTTCAAGTTTAAGAATTGTTTCTGCTTTAACTACAAAAACTGTAATTTACATATGCATATGTAAAACTGTGATTAATTGATTGCAACCGACAAGAGAAGAATGAACGAAGAACATTTATGTTTGTACATGTGTTTCATTCTTAGCTTGGAAAGTGGATTATGGGTAATAGGCCTTGGCACATCGAAACCGTGTCAGTCAAACGAAGAAGGGCGCGCGCTGGTGTCAGACCTAACGTTTTACTTGCATTCGGCCAATGACGATTATTCCCTCTACCAACGGCGTCAAGACAAATTCGTTATATTCTTGGAAATCTCGTTTGGACGATTGCCAATCCGCTCGTAATCACCTTTCTTCCAGATACGATCCATTTTCCAAATTTGGCCATCTCTTTCATGGAACAATCCGTTCTACCTCGCTTTAAAATATCGATTTTACTTTTTACATCTTTTGATTCGTTTAACATAAGACTACTCGTTGGTAATAATTTATTATTTAACTGTATGCACTCGGAGACTTTTCTCAGATCGTCCACTAACAAATCGAATACATTTATTTGCTCATTTACGAAAATAATTGCTCTATTTAAATGATATTTGGCACGAAGTTTCATTCCCACAGAAATTATGCAAGAAAAATTCTATTCGATCTTACGAATACCATAATCCCGATTGCTAACTAGATTTCCTATGACTCCTTAACGTTAAATATATAGTGCTGTGAATAATTATAGACTCAAACATATTTTCGCACTTTCCATGTGTCCGATAAATTTATTTAAAACAAGCTGCACATATTTTCACTTGTATTACAAAATAGTAAACCTTAGGCAAACATCATGATCCAAAAATACTTAGAACGTCCTTAGATGAAAGTTTCGGCCGCAAGGAAGGACAGCGTATGGGAAAGGAAGAGACGCGGAGAGTCGCGGCAGCCGGTACAGTTCAAAGGCCTTCGACTCTTCGCATCCGAAACTTTGATCATTCATTACACAAGTAAATATTATCAGAATTATATGATATTTGTTTACATTTTCATTAGAAAAATGGCACGAATATATTGGTGAAAGTTCCATAAAAAAATAATAAAAAATAAAGAAATTTTGTCATTGGATTAGTAGTGGTCTCACACCGATATACTCGACCCGTATTATGTTACACTTCTCGGCTACCGAGGCCTCTCGAGCTTCACGGCCCCTCACGGGGTATACCCCGCGGTAGTGGGGATAGTTCTGGGACAATTATCGGCCAGATACTTGAGACAATTATAGGCCAGATACTTGGTATCTGCATATTTATAGATAAAATACTGTACTTGGATACAGTGGTAGATTAAATCTTGATTGATCTGTACAATAAATCGTGTTGTATTTGAATAGGTTTAAACTAAAGTGTTTAACATTGGGGAATTCAGCTATCATTGTTTCGGATAATCGAGATTCTACTATAAAAAGGTTTGGTCATCGAATTAGTATTACCTTACTGTCGCAATCCAAATGAACACTTACAAAGCCTACTTTAAATATGAATTTCGAATTTTTGCAAAATTGCAAATGTATATTTGACTGCATAATTATTCAAAGTGGACTCATATATAATCAAGATATAATAATAATCGAAATGGTCCCATACTGTATCGCATTTCCCGAATCTCTAACTGTTAATACTTGTAGGACATCAAAAATTACATTATTATATTCGACATTACCTTTCTTGTAAAAATTACAAATATAATGAACAACAATAACAATTATCAAAAGATATTTTTGAATTGAAGCTCGACAACAAAGTAAAAACCTACCAATCTTCTGCTTTAGATACAGCAGAATTTGTTATATCTCTATGATTGTGCTATAATTTTATGTATTTGTTTAAAATATCAGATTATGAATACGACACGATTCATAGAATTGAAATGTAAATTAAAAATGGCTAAAAATTACGAGATGATCATTTGTGCAAATATTTTTTGGCAGTGTTGCGAGGGTTAAATAATAGATAGTAATGTGCGGATTCATGGTCGTGGTACAGACAGTGTCAAAAACTTGAAAGGCTCTCAATACGAACGTGGAATATATACAGCCTGACACCGAGTCGGCTAGCAGTGAAGAGAGTCGGTCCTAGTGTGTGGGTGAACGATATCAGACACTTCTTTTGTAAGCGCGGCTTGTGTACAACCGTATGTTTTCCGATTTGAATTAGAAGAGCCGAGAACCAGCTGTTGCAGCGTGCTTCAGCATTCGCACGGTCCTCGTAAGCAACTTTCGAGAATGATAAACAGCATACTGAGGCTCTCAAATTTTTAGTATCCGTGAAATCGAAAATTCGTTCCATTATCCTTGTTGCAACTCTGATTATTGCATCACTATTGTTTAACTTTTTGGTATCGTATCCTTATTGTTGAAATACAAAAATTGATCTACTATTGTTGTTGAGAGTGAAAATTTGTTGTGTTGTCGTTGAAATTGAAAATTTGTTGCCTTATTGTTGTTAAAAACCGAGAATTTTTTGTATTATAGTTACTGAAATGAAAAATATGGTATGCTATTGTTGTTGAAATTAGAAATTTGATGTATTCTTCTTATATTAAACAACGTGTCTAATAAATGGAAATATTAATTGAAAATAATTTATTTCACACCGTTTTTCATGTTTTTGATGTTGTTTAATAGAATTACAATAAAATAATAATTAATCTTAATGAAACAATAGCATGCTTCCTTGTTTTATTGTTGTTAAAAATTACGAATTTGTTGTATTATTATTGTTGAAAATGAGAATTTACTATATTATTGTATTATAATAATCATATTAATTTCAAGAAACGATACTTCTGAGTGTTCACATGGTAAACATAGTCTTTGTAAACACATTTAAATTTTACCATCAAACAAGAAATATTAAAAAAAATTAAACCTCTTTCTTATAATTTAACATCATTGACTATTAATAGTTTTAATCATCATAATAATACTAATAGATAACACTTCTAAGATCAAATTTTAGGTATTGAATCTGTTATAATTTTACACAGAGTTTTTTTTAGGGAAATAAATGAACGTTTAAAAATAATGAAAAATATTAAACTTTCTTTTAAAAAAAAATGTAAAATCACATCATTTTCAAAGCTTGCAATTAGTAAACAGTAGACTGCGAATTTTATGCATTTATGGTAAAAATGAGTAGTTGCAATTTGGAACAGATTAACAGAATTCAAGAATATTGACGTTACTTTTTGACCTGGGAAAATGATGAACACTAAACTTACCAAGCATTAAAAGTATCGGTAAATGTTGTCATTTTAAGATAGAGTAATTTTTTAATATAATAAATGCTTAGATCAGGAAACATATTTCATTATTTCTCATAAATGAATTTTTATAATTTCAATAATTGCAAAATATAATACCGGTCAATTGACCGTGGTAGGTTTAGTGTTATAGAAAGGAAAACTTGCCTAAGTCACTTCTATTACTTGTAACGTATATAGAAAATTTTTATTTTGCATAAAGATCCGCAGTCTGGTAATCATACTTCTAGTAACAATTACCACATATTCCAAGTACTAAAATTATCGCAAACTTATGCGGACTTTTCCGTGGAAAATTCGGGAACAAAAGTAACCATTTCCCATTTTCCGATCAAAAGTTTCCCCACTCCATGAAGCGTCGCATTTCCCGACGCACGCCAGCGGCAAACTAATACTAGCTAGTTCTAAGATAGGAAGCTAATTCCAGGTACACAATGTCAACATTTCCACCAGCGGAAGTGGTTTCCACTATAAATACGTCGACAATCACTCTGCCTCTGTAATTCCACCTCTTCCTGCCCGGTCTCTTTGCCAGTGTTTTATTTTTCCGCTACCTTTGTCTTTAGCTCTATCTTTCTATGCGATGTGGTTACAAACGATTTGGGTCAAGCGCTCTGACTCGTTAAAAAAAAAAAAGAAAGAAAATATAGGAATTTCATGTGACCAAGCCGTTCACCCGGCGAACCACTTTATGTTCCAAAGGATCTCATTCCGTGACGCGGGACTCTCCGCGAAATGTGTACCAAGTGCGAGGAAATCATGCTGATTGGAATCTGATACTTTTCCAACTATCTTCCTCCTTTTTTAGCTGTCGCGCTTTCAAAGAAAAAATCCGAAATTTTGAAAAAGTTGTGTTATTTTTATTACATTGGAAAATTTTATTTCTTAAGGTTCGAGTGCAGTTGCATAATCGTCAATCGAACATTCGTTGCATTATTTGCTTAATTTATACGATATTCAAGCATTGCTCCGAGTAAGTAAATTTTTTTCATTTTTTTCACTGTGTATGTTATTAGTAATTTTATTCTACGTTTTCCTTGATAAACTATTTTATTTAAATTTTTATTACATCATCAATTTTGTCAGTGACTTATCGATAATTTTATCAGTAACATTATCAATAACTTTATTTTTTATTTCATTAGTAATTTTATCAGTAACTTCATTCTTAATTATACCAGTAATATTATTTTATTGCTTTTATCAGCTATTATATTGTACTGTTTATTTTATGAATAATTTTAATATACCTCGTTGTTAATAATTTCGTCAACAAATTTATTTTATCAATCATTGTATCGACAAGTTTATCAAAAATTTGAATTCTCAGTAATTTTGTTAGCAATTTTATTTTATCTGTGTGCTGAATATGTTGTTTGTTTCGCAAATGTTTTTATATTATTGTTTATATTACTAGTGATTTTACTATAAATTTTATCCTAGGTTTTCTAAATGTCTATTTTATCAATAATGTTATTTGTGTTTTTATTTCATCAATAACTGTTATTCTTTCGCTATTGGGAATGTTATTAGTAATTTTCTTGTATTATTTGCTTTATTATTGATTTTATCGGGAGCGTATGTTCAAAGTGATTTTGTTTGATCTTTTTCTGTTATTTATTTGATCAACAATTTTATTTTAAAAAAGAGATGAATTACAAATAATAATCCAGGACTAGCATCGATACTTTGATGACTATTTACTAGAAGAATTTTTCTACCAGCCAGACACGTGATCATTAAATTTCTTAAATTGCTCGAACGCCCACAGCCGAGCCTATTCGCACGAGTGTGTGTGTGTGTGTGTGGGTGTGCGCGCGCGCGTGTGTGAGAAGCAAACGCAATCTGCAGCACAGCGTGACACTGTCACTTCATTACCAATAGGGCTCGCGGGTCTTAATTTCGCGTTTATACCTATAAATAGCGGAGTTAGAAAAACTCGGTCAAATCTGCCGCTGGCGTGAAACGACGGAAACTTGAGAGTTTGCCATCGCGGGATGTAAAACTTCCCTGGCAACGAGTCGTCTTTCTACTTTTTGCCACTTAAAATACTGTTAGTGTGTTTTAATTTGCTTCGTTATTATGCTACCCGATTTACTGCGGACGTGGAACCGTGCCGACCTAACGATCGTTTACCCCGTATTAACATTAGCAGTAAATTTGCCGAGCAGTCCATTTACAGTTGAACCCCTAACTTCCGTTATCGAAACTAATAGGAACTTTCATGAAATATATTATAAAAATTCGGTACGATATTCAATTGATCTCTAATTTCACTGAGCTAACTTCATATTCTCCTCTTGTTATGTACAGTCTTAATCTTTTTTCGTAAAATTAATTTAATTAATTATTAATTAGTTTATGATGCAGAAACTGTAGAAAACAGTGAATTATTTTGTGAATTAACTATTTCACTCTCGAGATATGGCTCCTGCTATAAACCGTCTCAATGTTTCAACTTTATATACGTGTTTTGTAAAATAAATTATTAAATATCGTAAACGATAAGGCTTCTTAAGTTATACGGTTCTCAAACTTCCACCAAACATATGATATAAAAACTATATCCCTTATTGGATCATTCTCTAATTTTACTGATAAAATTTCAAGACCTCACTCTTGCTATATATATATATATATATATATATATATATATATATATATATATATTGTTAAACTTTCAGTTTTATATACTTGTTTCATTCAATAAATTGATAAACGTTACCAATGACAGCATTCGAATATTTTTACAACCCTCAACAAGCTTCCAAAAAAGACATAAAAATTCTGTACACAACATTGAATTATTTTCTAATTTTATTGATGTAATCTCAAGACGTTCTTCTTGTTGTATGTATTATTAAATTTTCAGCTTAAAGTACGTGTTTTATTAAACAAATCAGCGAACGGGAACATTTTTACGACCCTCAACAAGCTTCCAAAAAGGTCATATAAATTCTGTATACGTCTTTGAATTATTTTCTATTTTACTCATATAATCTCAAGACATCGTTCTAGCTACATATATGTATATATATATTTTTTTTATTTAATTTTCAGTCCAACATACTTGCTGTGTTAAATAAATTGATGGTCGTTGCTAGTGGCAGCAATCCAATGTTTTGATCTCCGAACAAACTCTGTATTCGTCAATGAATCATTCTCTAATCTTACTTATAAAATCTCCAAACGCCTCCCTTGCTACAGATCGTCTGGAACATCTGCTTGTCATTAAATTAATTACTAAAAGCTGCAAACGAACGTATCTGAATAGTTTTGTTCAGTTACTTCGGATTGCATTCGCGCGGTCACGATTTATTCGTTCATCGCTTCTAGGAATGCAGTTTTCGGCACGTCGCGTCGTGGCGTTATACCATTTGCCCCAAAACCGACAATCTGACCTATCGCATCTCGGTATAAATAAAGACCGCCAATCTTATTTTAGCGTGCGAATTAGCGTGGGGTCTCGAGGAGACTCATCACGAGTTGCCCTCGCTATTTTCGTAGCGACGCGCCTATACGTTGCAGTCAAAGTGTCTAGGCGACGCTATCAAACGTTTCCGATCAATATCGAGCATATCGAGCCGTTTCGAACGAAAAACAGTTCAGAAAATGCAAAAAAGTCCACACAATTTCGACAATCGTTCCAAATCGTTCGTAAGAAACGAAAGTTAAATGAAAATTTAGCTCATTAATTTAAATTAAATTCTTCTAATGTCTTAGTTTTGTTTTTGACTCATTCAATTTTGCTATAAATGTAAACCTGCTTTTGCTAAACTGTAAATCTTTATGTAAGATAAAAATTTTCTACGTCAATTGCAAGAAACAGGTGTTGTATAAAGATCGAATAATAATTTGACTGCGGTTCTTTATGCAAAATAAACAATGTTTGAATTGACTGCAATACACAGGAACCGAATAAAAATTACTTTCTTCTTTATCTTATTAAAGTGAGATCAATACATTGATATCCTTGCATCTTTTTAATATGTCCGTTGCTGTAAATCGTGCATACCCATTTCTGACATAAATGCATAACATTCGCAGTCTAATAATAATTTTAATAAGTACTCTAAAAATCGTCTGATAATCGCGTTGCTTTGTGTTTTGCCTATTTATCTTTGCCACAAACGCATAAATTCTACAATCTACTTATCTACGGAAATAATTTGTTGCCTCTAAGAATAGTGCTTGTTCATTGCAAATATGGTGAAAGATTTGTAAAAAAATTTTAAATACTGTGTAAGGTGTACAGAATGACAAATTGAACGTCGTTAGTTACGAATAGACGTAACTTGTAACTGTTTAAAGAACAGAAGTCAAATAAAAATGAGTTTTTCCTTCTAAACATTTGAGTGGGCTGCAAATAATGTAAGAATGTTTTCAAATTCTTCCAATGTCTTCATTGTTTTGTATTTCATCTATTCATTTTGATTATAAATGCATAAAATCCGCAGTCTAGTGATAAATTACCGATAAACTGTTTATGTATACTTACACAATAATCGCTGATGATCCTTGTGCATTTATGGCAGATTTTTAAAAAGTAAGATTGTTACGATAGACCAATCCTTCCTGATTCAAATAAAAAGTTTCAAATCGATCCTACAAATATTTGTTTTCGAGACAAAACTTCGCAGATATTTATTATTCATTTTATTCGTTTCTGTGAAAATAAACCTGTAATTGAGGCACTTAAAACTCCGTAATAAACAACCTCAAAACCATGAACTGATGATTCAATAATTGATAAGGTAAGAGCAATCGATACACTATCCGAACTCTCGCAAATGAAAGTTCACTCCGCCTTCGCCAACGCGCATAAATGCATCGGTACAAGTAGAACTAGCGAATAAGAGTCAGACGCGAGTACTGCAAAATTCATTCGATCAGGGAACGAATTGAAAACTGTTAGAGTAAAATTGGTAAAAGCCTCGAAAGTGAACTTGTTAATTGCAGTGGTTCGGCTCGCTGTATGCCCGCTACAAGGCTGTGTTTAAGCATTTTTCATTTGGCTCGAATACTCATTCTAACCGTGGTCCAATTGTACGTGTTGGCAATGTGTATATTATGCACGCAGATGTTTACATTCGGATAACTCGTGCACACAATGTACTCTTTAATTATTTAAAGCGTTGTTGAAGTTAGAAAACAATTGATTATTTATTGATTCTCAGATACCATAGTCTTCATTCTTTACATTAAACAATTAAGTTAATGCGCATGGTTGTTGGCTGAAGCGTGTATTCAATGTAAGCAATGACGTACGATCGATGTGTGCAGCGCGATGAACGTTGTAATGTATGTTTGGCTGTTGTATCGTTATTGTCTTTTGTTATTTCTCTCCAATGTCTTCGTGTTTCGTAAAATACATTTGAGTTATTGTGAATATACACTGCGTTAATTCTGTCAGGTTATGGGCCCAGGTCACGATATAAATCCAAAATAGGCCATATCGTGAACTAATTGGAGGACTTATTTATCTTGCGAATGCTACAAGGCCAGATATTGCATTTGCTGCTAATACACTCACAAGGAGAAGACGCGGTCAATGGGGTCTCAGATTTTCTCGAAACTTTGCATATTGGTAGATTTCGTTCTCCTGTTTATGAAAATGTAGCATTATAGGCGTCGATGCTCAAAAACTTTTGAGATACGTTAAGATTGATGAAGTTGGTGTTTCTTTCATATTATGTTCCTTTTCAATAAAATTTTTTTATTTTGTTTCCTATGGATATCATGGGTGTATTTTTCATGTGGAAAATTCAATTAATTAAAATAGATAAACTGAACAGAAAAAAAAGAAAAAATGGAAAAGAAGGAAAAAGGGATTTGAACACTAGCCTTCCCGGTAATGAATCTAGTACGTTACCATCACGCCATTTGTCACTTGACAAAAACTTCAACCAAAACTGTACTTAACGGCTTAACGGGTATAATGATATTTAAATTGTAAATATCTCAAAAATTATTGAGTATCGACGCCTATAACGCTACATTTTCATAAACAGGAGAGCGAAATCTACCAGTATGCAAAGTTTCGACAAAATCTAAGACCCGATGACCGCGTCTTGTACTTGTCAGTAGATTTTGTTCTGGTCCAGGTATCGAACACTGGAATTTAGCGAAGAGAGTTCTCAGATACCTGAAGGGGACAGCAGAATATAAAATAGAATATAAAAAGACCGACGAGAATATCAAGGCGTTCACAGATTCAGATTGGGCAGGTGACGTGGATGATCGACAATCATGTACTGGAAATGTAATTATGTATATATATACACACCTTTTTTGTTGTTGTATGTTATAGCAAACATTATTGCGCATTCGTCCATGTTTAATAGCACGACCTTGAAATGACCGTGAACTCTAAAATTTGCTAATTAATGCAGAACATACTTTCAGCGACATTTCAGATTCCAACGATAACAGAAATCCGACCAGGAACTTGAACTTGTAAATAAACACATTGTATCATTCCTCTGTGTACATAGAGAGTGAGAGAGATATGTATTTAAGAGTTTGCACACTACTAGATTTCTCAGTGTATCGACAAGCGATCCATAATGCGTTATTCGGAACAGGAGAACATTCAAATGGTTTTAATTTACTGTTAAGCTCGGGAGTGTCTAAGAGAAGCAATACGAATTTACAAAGACAGATTTCCAGAACGTTCTTGTCCATCGCGTTCTGTATACTCGAGTATTGTTAAAACATTTTGTGAGACTGGTAGTGTCAACAGAAACATTCGTGTGAGACGTAAGACTGTTACTCATGAAGCAAATGTGAACAATATCATCGCTAAAGTCAATCAAAACTCGCGTGTTAGTATAAGGCAACTTGGACGTGAAACCGGTATTAGTGTGACAAGCATATTCCGGATTCTTCGTTCACAAAAATTTCATCCTTTCCATTTATCTCTTCGCCAAGAGCTCCATGGAAGAGACTTTGAAAACCGCGTACACTTTTCGTAATGGGGTATACGGAAATATGAAGCATCCTTTACAAATCATAGTCAGGTGAACCTCGAGAACATGCATTATTGGTCGGTTGAAAATCCACGATGGCTTAGACAACTCGGTAAGCAGAGACCATGGACCATAAATGTCTGTAATAAATAATAGGATAATCGGTCCGTATTTTATCAACGGTACGCAAACTGGGCAGAAGTATGCTGAATTTTTAGAACACATTCTACCAGGTTTATTAGAAGATGTACCATTTAGGGACCGTCTAGTATTATAGTATCAACACGATGGGTGTCCAGCACACTTTTCCCATATTGCAACACGTGTCCTCAACGAAAAATTCCCAAATCGTTGGATTGGACGCAATGGACCTGTATCATGGCCGGCTCGTTCACCCGACCTCACCCCACTTGATTTTTTCTTATGAGGACATTAAAGGGTACGGTTTATCAAGAGCAGCCCACGACGCCAGAAAATATGAAGGAACGAATAATTGCTGCGTGTGCTGATACGAAACCTGAAATCATCGAAAGAGCTGTACAACCTGTGGTTTTTCGCCTCGCGAAATGTATCACAACGGAAGGACATCATTTCGAACATTTATTGCAGTAATAAATGTGATTATTTACAAGTTCAAGTTCATGGTCGAATTTCTGTTACCGTTGAAATCTGAAATGTCGCTGAAAGTAAGTTCTGCGTTAATTAGCAAATTTTAGAGTTCACGGTCATTTCAAGGTCGTGCTATTAAACATGGATGAATGCACAATAATGTTTGCTTTTGAAACCATTTAGATTACGTTAGAAACATTTTTTGTATTTTCAGAGGTACGGGAGATATTTGGGTGTCCTGTTTTAGACGAAACACCCTGTATACTTTTTTATATATACAAAATAATGACCTTCAAGGTCATACAAGGTCAGAAATGCTAGCAAAATGATGAATATTTCTTAGACTTAGACTTGCAAAGGAAACTAACGCAATCATGTGCATTAATGTTTCAGATAACGTTAGAAGAAGCTAGCAAGAATGTAATTAATAGAGCCGAAATATGTAGTCATGCACAAGGGAGTTATATTAAACATTTACTATAGCCTCGTCAATAATGTATACTTGTAAACGCATTAGTACGAAATGTTAAAAATATTTCTTTCATTTCTGACTTTGTATGATCTTGAAGGTCAATGTGTCGTATACGAATGAATTTGTCTTGACACGCGCTTCCATATGGTATGCAAAAATATATAGCATTTCATTTACAAAAATTGGAGGTCACCAGTACTTTCATGACGTTACGTTCCATTACGTTGCTTGCCAAAAACAGTATTATTTTTTCCTCTCTCATTTTTCTCTAATATTTATTATTTGAAAGAAAAACGCTGGCTAGTAATAGCGTGAACACCCTGTATATGATACGATTATTATCACACGTGGGTTTTATAAATTATGTAGCGACTCCGATACTCATGTACTGCGACAATCAAAGCGCGATAGAGTTGTGTAAGAATGCAGTATTTCATAAAAGGAGTAAACATGTAGATATCAGTTATCATTATACACGGGAACTAGTGGAAAAAGGAATCGTAGAAATTGTTTATTTAAGTACAGAGTCAATGGTAGCGGATATTTTTACCAACGCATTGTCCAAAATTAAACACCAGAATTGTCTGTCTATGTTAAATATGAAATAATTTATATATTGTACATCGGATATATAATTATTTTCATTATAGCTTACACCAATAGTATGATCGATGTGTGCAGCGCGATGAACGTTGTAATGTATGTTTGGTTGTTATATCGTTATTGTCTTTTATTATTTCTCTCTCTATATCTTCATGTTCCGTAAAATACATTTGAGTTATTGTGAATATACACTGCTATGGATGAATATACACTGAATTATGAAAAGATGGAAAAAGGAGAAGGAAGCGTTTCGTCCTAGGCCCGCCAGAGGATTCGTCGGTAAGGCTATCTAGCGGACCCGTGCCTTGGACGCGGGATATCGTAAGAACAGTTTAGGACGGTATATATACAAACAGAGGAAGATTCAGATAGTAGCGGGAAAGGTGTTGTCGTAATGTCCCTCTGTTGACGAGCAGAGGAAGTAGCCGCCACACTGCGTTAATTCTGTCAATAGTAATTGTTAATCACTAGTTATACAATAAATGCAAGTATTTATTATAAGTTCACATTAATATTCACTTTACATATTACCTACAGATGATGTTCATACAAATATTAATATTCACTATAAATATTTCCATTTACACTAAATACTTAATACCTCAGTCATAGAAACAGAAATTATTCATAAAATGGAGATACGAAAGCTTCTGATGACAAATATGATTAAAATTATGAAAACGGTTATTAGAATTCTTATAATTCGGAGTTCGCATGAGCAGGCAGGAGAACGTGTATAGAAGCCACGAAATGGATCGTATATCAATTTTATTGCAGAGTCTGAAAGCTACTTTAACTAGTTAACACCCATAGTGTACGTTATAGAGACGGTATCGCAGCGTAACACTCGAATTCCATGCTCTTAGTATAAAAATAATCGAACGTTGATTCTTGTGTTTTTATGTTTACCGGAATGGCAATACGCATTGGTAAAATCAATGAAATATAACAACAGCTTCAGAAAATTTTTTTGAGAAATATTTAAAATATTAATTTTTTAACTTATTTATTTATTGATGTTTGATATACTAAATATCCCTTCTAAAATGATTTGTTCTTTTTTAAAACATCTAGAATTTGATTCATTTTTTTTAATTCCACTTCAATTATTATTACAATCTATCAAGAATTGTGATACAGTTAATTAAGAACAGTAATTTTAATTCTTCTAAATTCCAATTCAATCATTTATTCTCTTAACAACAATAATCTCAATTCTGTACAACTGCATTCCAATTATTATTGTCTCAAGAACACCGACTTCAATTCTTTAGACCATTATTTTAATTATTGTTGCCTCAAAAATGGTTACATATTTTCCTCGAAAACATTTTATTTTGTCAGCACAGCATTTTAGGTATAGTTCTCGTTTTTCGTAACTAAGATTACAGATTTCATGCAGTTACGACCAAAACAAGTATATCAGATTCGACACAGTCAAAATATACCAAGAATTCAAAAATTCTGTATTACTATTGAATTATGATAAAGAATAGAAATAAACGATTATGTACTTCCCGCATCATGCAATGGGTGCGAACAACTTTTATTTTGCATAAAAGTTCATTTCCAATTAAGAAGGTATGCAGTGATATCATACACTGCGACTTAGTATGCTAATAATAAACGAATGATATTGTTGCATGTGCGGGGAACCTATAATTATGCAAACAACCTGATACCTGATCGTGTTGGTCAGCACTAATTAGCATACACGTTCGTACAGTACAAACAAGCTTTTAGCCGTTCTCATTGTTGATAGACACGTCAACCGATGGTACAGTGAGTCTCCATTCGATTAAAATTTAAAATTCGCCTTTCATTAACAATACTGGTATCCTCAATATTTCTTCATTAAAAAAGACACTAATTAATTGTTATCGTCAATTTACGTTCGACCTCTTATGAATTGATTTCTAAGAGGATTAAACAAACTCTTTTTAATATTAAACAAAAAGTATTTTTATAAATTAACTGTAAACCGTTTTTTAAATTTTTTAAAATTTTCTCAACATCAAAGCTCAATTATATATTAAAAATTGAAACCAATAAACATTTCAATATTAAACTAAATATTTTTCTAAATTCAATCAAATCACTTCTTAAATTAAAGTAGTATATTTCGAAAGTAAAATAAATATTATTCTAAATTATTTATTGAGTCACAAAATAAAATTAAGTCAAATCTTCTCAGCATCAAAGTAAATACATTTTTAAAATTGAAATAAATAATTTTCATAATTGAATTGAGTAACTTTTTAAATTAAACTAAATATTCTTTATAATTATTAATTGACTCACTATTTGTACTGACTTATAGAAAATATTAAAGAAAATCTTCTTTATCTTAAAATATATCAATTTTAAAGTAGAAATGGGTTAATTTTATAATTGAAACAAATCATTTTTTAGATGAAAATAAAGACATTAGTTTAAGGTTAACACACAATAGAAAATTTATCGGATAGTATGTAAACAATTTAAAAGATTATACTTAAGTTATATGCTTTTATATTGGCGTATATATTTTTCTAATATCATAAAGATTTCAAAAGGTATAAGGAACATATCAATAAAATATTAATAAAAAGATCTATCAGCAGCTTTTTAAACGACGATGTCCCACGAAAGTTAAGGGACTAAACAATTTTTCTTGGTGATTAGTAGACTGCGGATTTTATGCAATTATGCTAAATATTAATAGGTATAATAAAAATAGCAAAACCATCAAGCAATTACGAGGTTTATTATATTATCTACAACTTACTAAAGACAGCTAAAGCAACAATTAATTTTTATGTAGCTCCTGAATTCTTGCAATCGACGTGATCAATTTTTATTTTGCATATAGATCCACAGTTTAGTGATTAGTATAAATGAATTGGCAATATCGAGAGGCCCTAGTTGCCGGTTCCTTGGTCGAGGAATTATATGGACGAGCGACCGTTGGATCGACGGCACCGTTGTCCTTTCGAAGGAGCAATTGGTTGGAAAAGCTTCCGGCAATGAAGAAGGATGAGCCACGAATGGTGGTGATAACCCAGTAACCTACATCTTTGTTGCTATGCCCCACGCCGGGAGAGAGAGAGAGTCTTTGGATGCTGCTAACGTCAGAGCCGAGTATCTGCCGATAGTACACGGCAACCTGTTTTTACCAGAAAAGGATGGCCTGGGCCATTGTTGCGATTATATGAAACCAGTGTCCGGGAAAATAGTATTCGGATCGAATATTAGGTCATTTCGTAAGCCTTTGTGTGTCTCTTGGCACAGGTGAATCTCGTTTCGGGAAAATATATGTGACTTCGCGTTACCAAATGCAACACGGAAACCATTTTTAAATGTGTATCGTCGACTTTTACCAGCTTTCAACACTAAACCTACCGTGCCTCAAAAGTAACTGGTATATGTTGCTTTATAAAAATGACAAGATTTCATTTATTTGGACTTTGCGCGGTTCTATTGCATAGAACGTGTGCTCTACTAAATGTGTTTACTTAATCATTTGCTACGGAAGCATCTTTATAATTTCAGTAATTGCAAAATAAAAATCTGGAACCGGTCATTTTTTGGTTTAGTGTTAATATGAATACAGAACGGGAACGAATATTTAATATTCTGTACTTTTCGCGCTGCAAAATATGAATTGATGGTGCGAGCTTGCTTCAAATTGATTTTTCTAAGCTTTTCTCGTGGAAGTTTCTAAAGTTTCGAGAGAAGCGAATGGAAGCTAGAAGATCCTACTTTGTGATAGTTTCATCTCTGTTTGAGAAAAACTGCGGCATCGCGTTGATAATTGCGGATTTTTATAAATAGCTCTGAATAATACAGTAAACTCTCGTACCACATGATCCAAAAACTGTTTAAAAATGTTTTGTGACAGTAAATATAAACAGGGTGGTTCACGCAATTGTTTCAGGCTGTAAATTCGTTACAAGTACAATTACAGAAAAACACTGAAGGAAAAGAATCAATGGTTTAAACTACATTCGTAAGACCTTGTTTTTTTAAAAGTGCAATAGTGCATGTGCAACCGACAATTGCATTATCTTTTTCAATGGAAATGCATACCTTTTTACATAGACACAATAGCCGAAATAATGATTGTTTTAAAACTCGTATTAGCTTGTTTAGTGTTCCCATTTCAGTCTATGTTGTGGTACGTATCTTGCGGCGTTTGTTATTGTTTCTAATTAGTGTGGCCTATCTATTGGAGCAACAGTCACTTGAGTTTCGGCAGCGTAGATAGTTAGACATGATTTATTAAGAAATGTATTGAAAGTTATCGTGCTAATAGAGCGAAATGATCGTAGGTTCAGAGTGATTTATTCAAAAAATTGTTTTGATAATTCTATGCAGACTTTTGATAATTCTATGTATGTATAAATTTTATGTAGACGATCCTGATGGTTTGGAGTAGGAATTATGGAGGATGTAGCGGTATAATTCGGGCAGGGTTTGGCGATAACGATAAGACCACAATCGTGTGGTTTCCGCCAAAGACCAATGCTAAAAAATACCAAAAATTGTTGGAATATGTGCTAAATAAATGTGGTGACAGAATTAGTTGACCACATTCGATTTTTTAGCATAATAGTGCCGCAATTGATCGTGTATAATTGATTAAAATATACTTTTGAAGCAGTAAAACTGGAGTTGCAAAGTGGTTTTGCTTTCGCCAGAGATGGGCATTTTTGTCTCAATTGAGACAAAACCGTCCCCACCATAGTGCCCACTGTCCCCCACCAGCATCCACCGTTACCATAGAGAAAGGAAGTGCTTCGCCCGTCGCGAACAGTGCGCAGGCCTCGCGCATGGAAGAGAGGTTGGTGGGGGAAGCAGGCGTTTGAGGGGCACCTACCGTTCTCATCACGGGCCTTGGCCATCAACAAATTTAGACCTTAACCCAATTGAGAACCTTTGAGACAGTTAAACTCGTGAAGTTTTTATTATATTAATAGGAAACAATACTCCAGTGTAAATCAATTAAAAAATAGCATTAAAGAAGGGTGGTCTCTAATCCGAAAAGAGATGTTGCAAAAATTAATAAATTCAATGTAAAGAATATTTGAGGTTATCAAAAACAACGGAAGATCAATTAAATACTGAATTTTCTTAGTCATATTTCCTAAATTTTAAATATTATTTATTTCATTGACGAAGGTATTGCTTATGGAAAGACTGCAGATCTTTATGCAAAATGAATATTTGCTGCATCGATTGTAAAAAACAGAAGCCAAATAGAAACTTCATTACATTTTTAAAAATATCTGTCAGTTGAAAATAATATATACACATTCTTAAAATCATTTAATCTCTAATTTAAGTTATACCTCTTCATTTTTCTCATAAATGCATAAAATCCGCAGTCTACTTACAGGTAAATAAGTCTGTTTCATATATAATATTGTCTAATATAAAAGCAATTTTAATTAGAGCCTTATTCCAATAATTTTCAGAGTATCTCGTAACTAAACTGTGAATTTTATGCATTTTTGACATCAAATAAAAAACGTAAGAAAAATCAGCAGGATTTAGAAATGTGGATACATTATTTTCAACTTATAACAATTATAAGAGCGAGAAACAAATTTTGTGCAGACGTTTCTTATCTTTCATAATGATCCACAGTCCACTCATAACTTAGTGCATCAGCGTATTTAGTTTTAATTCTGTTATATCGATGATGCGACTCTATAGTCTAAAACAAGAACGCGACTATCCAGCGTTGATTCAGCGGTCTAAAGTAGCCGGTCCGAAATTAACGATAAGCGGCACTTAAATATATGTATAAGAAAAATTACACAGGACGTTCAACTTCCTAATATATATATATATATATATATATATATATATATATATATATATTTCGAGGTCATCCAAAACACGACGAGGAATCGGAAAAGTAAATAATTACCAAGTGCTTCATACGAAACTGCATAGCCTAAGAGAAACGAATTTCAGAATTCGTAAAATACGTATATGATATTCAATAGGCACTGGATTACGTGTCTGTTCATGATTTACCCTTTCTACTTCTTCTATACAAGTTGAGTCACTTAACTGTACCACCTGAATATACTCGTATACTACTTCTTGTATAAAAAAATATTCCAAACGAAAGTTGTTTGATATAGAACAAGGCATATGATGTAGTAATTAGATTTTTTATTATTCGAGTTTTTATCGAGATACGAAGGTGACATTGAGTTTTTGTTTAATATTGTGTAATATTTAACTATGAGATTTGAAAGATTATTAAATGCCGAATAAAAAACTATTAAGGTATATGCGGTCAAAAACTAATAATCACAGAGATATTGTTTAGTGAAAGACATATTTAACGTCTATCACTCGCTTTCATTGATTAGCTATGCACTTGTGTTAAATGTAAAAACACCATTATTTACATTGGAAATTGATTAAAAAATATGTCGATAATTATCATGAATATTAAACAAAAAATGTTCAAGTCGATTGGAAGGAATGGAAGTCAGATAAAAATGTATTTCTTCTTTTTAAACAAGTAACAACTTTCTTAAATTCCTCTATACTGTTTTTGTTTCCCACTAATACATTTTTGCTATAAATGCATAACATCCACAATCAAACGTTACAAGTGAATTTTGTTGTCATATGTGCTTGTATAAATTCAATCATTTCCCATGAACGCAACTGTATAATTTCAACAATAGTAAAATAAAAAATTTACGAGTCGGTCATGTAGATAGTGGTATGTTCAACACGTTCATCGCCCATTCAACAATCATAAAAATTACACTGAATCAAAGCAATTTATTTAACAAAACAAAAACTGAGAAGCTTACTTTTGCGATATTAATTACTGTATCAAACTTCTTCCATTTCGCAGATCGTAAGCAAATTTTGTATACATTCAATCTACTAACGTAAAAATTAATTTTCGATTACGTATAAAATAATTCCGCCATCCAGATATGGGTGGCATGGTGATCAACGTGTTAACGTGGAAGCTCGATTTCATCGTAAACAAAGTCACAGATGAAAAAATGTTACTCCACATTGTTGCCTTATTTCGTTGCATTGAGTCATTCGCTTCCCAGTTATAACTAGGTATACTGGTACACTCGGTAGAATCAGGTAATTTTTGTGACAATCGCTTGTTCTGGCGATGTTTTATCGAGCCTGCCTGGACACCTACTATTTTTCTAAGTATAGCCATAGAAAATTAGGCCAGGGGATGACCATCCAACGACCTAGTTCATGCTCCTCGAGATGTTTTCAGTTTGCGTTGCTTGCTTTTCGAGCGAGAAAGAGAAATAGATAGATAGATAGAGAGAGAGAGAGAGAAAGAGAGAGAGAGAGAGAGAGAGAGAGAGAGAGAGAGAAGGAGAGAGGGGGGGAGAAGAGGGAGACACCGTTTGTTTGTATAATTAAATGAACAGTGCAACGCGACAGCAAAACAAGCCACTCGTTCGACTAGGTTCCCATTAAGCATAAAGGGCTGAGACTCTACTGGAGAGATAAGGAGTAAAAGAGAGTAAGAGAGAAACAGAGAGAGTGAAAAAGAGGGAAGGAGTGGTACAAGATAAGACAAGAGGCAAGAGAGGTCTCCTCACATAATACTACTTCTACTGTCTCTTTCTGTGTTCCTTTAAACGCTGACTTTACTTGTCCCGTCAGTTGTACGACTGTGGTGCAAAAAAGTTTTAACCCCTAATGTAGACATGTCATTATATTGACGACGTTAGGCTTACTGCTAGGTTATGTTTGAAAGTAATGGCGTGGTCGCTGGTATAGGATACATAAAAATAAGATATTTATATAATATAACATGCAGAAACGGTTAATAGAGTTAATAATATATATATATATATATATATATATATATATATATAACACTCTGCACATTTGCTTGCCGTCACACACAGCATGGTGAGACGCACCGAGATCACACAAGTACATACAATGAAAAACGACGCGACGCAAGAATCTCACATGATGCGGCAAAAGAATGCAAGCTCATACTTACGCATCTAGTTTTTGAAGTTGCAAATAAATGATTTAATCGGTTGAATAGAAAAAGATTGATACAGTAATTCCTGGATACTACATATATGTGAAAGAGATGTGAACATTCGTGAAAAATGTATCCTTGCTAATGTGTAATATGATACGTGATTAGTAGTAGACTGCGGATTTTTATGCAAAATAGAAAATGTATGCATTTTTTAATTGTCTTATTAAGCTGAAACTAATGCACCGATGTCCTTAAATATTTTTAATATGCTGACTGCTTTAACGCGTGGACTGCCACGTCGCTCATATATGGATGACTGAATTATGTGTAGAAATTTAAAGATTAATTTTTTCATCAATGCGCTCACTGTACTAAATTTGGTTGGCGTGGTGCAAAATGTAAGGAGATTGAAAGTGTAGTCAGTTTATGCACCTTAACTTATCAATTTGTACTTCATTAAATAAATTATTTTGATTTCATAGAATTTTTAGGGTTGCTAGGTTGGCAGTCAAAGCTTAAATTGTACATATCTATTCTTGTCATAAATGCATAAAATTTGCCGTCTGGTGATTAGATATATCGTTGAGACAATATTAAAGACAGCGACGAAACTTATTTGTTTTTAATTATTTTCTTACGAAACTCTCGCTATCATGTTTGTGACATTTTTCTGAAGTTTTTCATCCGTGTCTGTAATGAAAATTTAAAAGATGCCTTTTGTAGAACCACGTAAGCTGTGTACATGCACAAAGTTTCATCGAAGTCGATCAAGATTGCTCTGTAATATAATTAATTGAAAATAGCGAAAATTGTAAGAAACTGCGATTTAATTTAGCTATAGCTTTTTTATGCGTCAAATAATTTCGATGAAACTTTGATTATGTATATAACTTACTTAGATTTACAAGAAGGCATGTTTTAAATTTTTATTATATGCACAGATAAAAAACTGACTTTTTTCTTCGTAGTTGCGACCAATAGCAATTTTGTAAGAAAATTATGTACACATTCGCTAGTAAACTAATCCTTCTAACATCTGAAAAAAGCTCGAGTCGTTTGGTGCAATTTTAAAGAAGGTATTAGTGTTTAAATGATGTCCACTTAATTTTGTTTCCGAACTGTATTTAATGTGTTTAAAAGTTGTGGTTTCCAAAAAGTTAGGCTCGTCTTCGGGGAAAGCGTTATTTCGTGAATCAGTAATACATAAGCTGACTCATTCGAGGGCGTTGTGACTCCGTTTTGAGCGCTTGCGACCCGAGAAAATAGAATTATATGGGGTGTTGCGGAAGTATCGGTTGCACTTTATTGTATCGTGTGACGTTTTTTACTTTACGTCACGAATTCTGTAGTATGAAATATCTTTTACCATTCTTTATACATGCACCCTTTATCAAATCACGAGTAAAGATATACGAGACTAACTGCATGTATTCAAAAGCCTAAATTTTCTAAACAAATTCGGAATCAGTTACGTCCGTTAAGCGGTGACTTAAACCATCCACCCACAAATTTTTATTTTTTGGTAAGTAAAAATATACACAAATTGCAAAATTTTAATGCCTCTATATCCTCCTAAATTTTGCATATGATGTAAAATCCCTATTACCCGAATGTACCACATTTCATGCGTAATTGTTATTTATCGCTTATTTAGCGCTTGCAGATTTTTCAAATACAAGTTAACGTCATTTCACATACATGTTCACCACAAACGATTTTTCTAAGAAATAATCAATGGAAACGAGTGTTTGCATAAGCCTCCACAGTCTGGTTTAATCGTTCAGTTTATAAATAGGTATTTCTTTCATAAATGATGTATGAAAAATAGTTTTATTCTGAAAGAAGGCTCGACGTACGCTCATCGATTCATTTCAATAACATCATAATTAATATTGCAAAATTGATTCGTTATTCATTTATTTGATTTTCGTAATCACAGACGTGTAATTCAATCTAATTCATTTACATCAGCGATTTTTATTGACCTCATGAATAAAACTACTGTACTAACGATGTCTGTGCATTTATAGCCGACGAAAGATTTCAACGGACACTAAAATACAAAAATCAATGAAAGTTACTACGGTTTTACATCACGTTCGATACAAGGAAATAGAATATACAATACAATATACAAATTTTGCGGAATTTCTCCTCCCCAAAATCAATCTAAAAAACCGGGAATATAAATTGAAGAATTATGAATTGGGAATCGAGAAATTGTAAAACGCAAAATTTTATAAAATACAGTACAGCGCCACTTAATTTTCAATCGATCAGAATCATGAATCAAAAAAGGAAAGTTTGCTGACAATTATCTTGTCGATAATCGCGCATGCTTCAATTTCTGCACATTATTTCACCAAAACTATTGTAGAATGTTTCTTTATCCTAAAACCTATGTAAAAACGTCACGAATGTTTTTAAACGTCCGCGTCTCCTCGCGTGATCGCGAAGTTGCAAACGGCACAAACGCGCAAAGGCTTGCAGTCCAATAAGCACAAATTCGCTCGGAAGATCTTCGCAACGAAAGCAAAAGAGCCACGTATCGTCGGGGATCAACGAAACTGTAAAACGTGGTCAAGACCCCAAGACGTTCCTGGATTTTATTAAAAATTTGGGTTAAACTGTACTTTGGAGGACCAATTTTTTAAAACTATTTTTTATGCAGTCCCATAGATTTCAACGAGAAAACGCCGAAAATGAAAGTCTTATTGCCAGGAGTTCACTGGTTCAGAAGTTATACGCGTGTAAAGATGAGCGCTTTCAACTAACCCCAAACCAACTTGGACTGTACCGCTCAGTACTACTTACAATAGCCGATGCGCTGAACACCCACCATCTATCCAGCGAATGCGCTCAACACCTACCTCTACCACCCAACGAATATCCAATATGGCGAGGCTCTAACCTGTCAAAAGTGCTTAAAATTGCTCATGTTTAAAACTTGAATTTCGTGTAATAAAACTTACACGTCTATCATTTTCTCGTCAAAATGTTTAGCATCGCATACAGAAAATTTGAAAATTTTTGGTTCTCTAAAGTACAGTTCAGCCATAATTTGTATTTAAAGGTTTTCGTGGTCGCTGCTTACGAATCCTAATTCTTAATTTGAAAAAGCAAAAACTTTTCTCTTAAACACTTTTAAATATCATTCATGATATTCGAACGAAACATGGTGAAAACTACTAGCATGAATGCACTAGATTATATAATATGGTTATACAGGCGAATCTGTAAAAATCCGCAGCAGATTCTTGCAAATCCTACGAGATAAATGTATAAACTAAAAGTTTCACCAAGAATTTTGGTGGGACCTTCGGGAGCAATCAACTTTTTCTCGATATCTTCAAAATGTATGCATAGCACTTTGTGCCTTTTCTTGTTACTAACCTATATGTTTGATGAGTAACAGTATTTAAGACATTAGTATTCGAAAACATTCCACTTACTTCCACAAACATCACCCATTTCACAGAATTGAATATAACACTTTCTAAAAAAGTTATGCGCTTTACACGGAAGAGTTCACACTTCTGCTCACCTCGACGACAACTGCTTGACTGATGTTTACGCCGAAATTGTCACTCGGGTATAAAAATGTGACCATTCTCGCGTACACCCCACTCTAGTACCATTAACACTAGATTTACCGGCTATTTAAGTATATCTACTTCTACCAAGACCAGTCAGAATAACTGGTCTTTAGAAAAAGTGCTTAGTTGTGTTTCCAGTCTTTATTTACTTTTAAAAAATGACAAAAAAAAAGTTGAATAATATTAATTGCAATACAAAAATAGATTTATAGACATTATCAATTAATCAAAAGCTTGATAGGGCCAGTGCTAGAAATTCAGAAACCCCGAGTATCGAGTTCGCACTTACAGATAGCCAAGTGTCCGGGACCCAAGGAGAACCTTTATGTGCGGCCCAAAACCCTGAGTAAATATACAATTCCAAGGGCCGCTTGCGTACTGCATCAGAATCATGATTTTCCCGGAATCATATATTCTGTCATTTCATCACATAGAAACATGCACCAGTCATTTTGACTGGTACTGGTATAAGTGTCAATAACAAAAAATATATATTTGTTACAAATACACATAAAATAATATAAAGTTCATAAAACTGATTCTTTAGTTATGACTACAAAAGTCATGATATCATTTCGGAAAGAAAATGTTACATGCGGTAGGAATTTTGAATTGAAATTGCAAAACCAGTCATTTTGACTGGTCTGGTAAATCTAATGTTAATAAAGTACCCTAAACAATGGTCAAAATGACTCCAAGAGAAAAATCATTTTTAAGATTTTGATCAGGTTTTCGGGATTTGGGACCACTTTGCGTCGGTCCATAGGTTTCGACGACGCTGTAAATTTGTTTCGGCGGTATTTACTGCCTTATACTCGACCGGCCTACCATAATTGAAACGCTTATACGCTTATTTCGGCGCTATATAATCGAGCGGACCGTTTAACACATCGCGCGGCGTTGAATTATCGGAAATTTAAAGTGCTACTATCTGGAACGGAAAGTTTGGATTGTGCGAACGCTGTTTCGGTAAAGAGCCTGCCGGCTCTGTCACCCCTGCAGCTGAGGGTAGTTTCTGAAATGTGGGTCGCGGAGAAAAGAAACGCGTCTCGAATATTTTCGCAAGCGAGAGGTTTCATGAAAATCAGCTTGTAAGCGTATCAAAGGTTCTATTTTTACGCGGAGACACGGCTGGGCTTTTTCCAAAAGCAGGCACCAACGTCGACGTTGGGTAGGCGAGACACGTTAGGGTAGTCGCGCTCGAGAACGTCGCAAATGGAAACGCCATCATAATGGTGTTGCCGAGACAAAACCGGCGTGTACATAATACATGCCTATTTGTGCGCGATTATATACACGTTTCACTCGTCACGGGAGAGGTCCCTGCATTCAATGCAATTGAAGGCAGTGGGCGTGTCTTAGCAACTGTAGTTTATTAGCATTCACGTTAATGGTCGCCGGACGAGAGTTGCTGGGCGTGTTTCTATGGAAAACCGAGGAATTTTGTAAAAGTTCTGATAAACTATCGCCGCTTCGCTTAGAATCCTATTTTATCAGGAATATAAGCGATTGTACAACGAAGCCGTGAAACCGGCTCGTGCTGCCTCGTCTTCTTAAGTATTTCCCTCAGTTTGGCACTAGCAGACTGACATTGACACTAGCCTCGGCTATTTTCGGCAGATCGAATTAATTCGACGCAGAGTTTGGTCGCAGAGTGCAATTACGGCATCGTTTTAATAATTCACTGCACCACACTTATTTTATTAGTCATTCGATAAGTATAAACGAGAAATAAGGGATGCATGTAGAGTTTGCCACATTGAATTCGAATTGAAAGCCAGTTTTGCCACCGTTTTTGGATTTCTCAAACACCTGATTTCAAAGGAAAAATCGTGTTTCGCGGTTTTTTATAGTTTCACTTTGAAAGCTATACAATTGTTTCTCACATAGAAGGATTCTATGAACTCTCCTAAATATCAGACCTTGGCACTTCGAAACTAACATTTGAAATATTGTTTCTAATAACGTGTTATTTTATTTTACAATTATTTCAGGTAATTATGAAAGTGTTCATCAAAATTATATCTCGGCTGACCTCAGTACCAGATTTGAATCCAGTTTATACTGACATCCTTTGTTGCATATTATTTTGAGAATTATTTCTTTTGATGAACTTGAAATAAACTAATATCGAAATAATATACTATTGAATAAAATAAAACTATTAAAATAAAAATTATTTGCAATAATTGCAAGTCATAAAATCTAAATAGGAGTTTATTTTTCGCTTTCAATATTCTCTAATTCTTCCAAATTTTTCTATTTTCAATAGCAACCACTTGTTTTTGTCATAAATGCATTAAAACCACATTCAATATATTCTTTTGTAACATTATAAATATTTAAATATATCTAAACAATTTTTAAAGCGACTGCTTACCATGATGGCTACAAATGCTATAAAAATGGTTTTTGCAGGAGTAGATTCTGTATTTAATAGTATAAATATTTAAAAATGTTCAGATGACGTTTAACGCTATACTTTACCATTTTTCTTTTCTGATTTTTGATAAAAAACGTCAATATTTGCCCAACAAATTTCAGTACTTCAATAAGAAAATTCTATAATAATTTATAAATTCTGGTAGATTCTTTCGAGATATTTAATTTTTCAGAGTCAGATTTTTCACAAAAGATTCAATATTTCAATTTATAATAAGACCAACAAGTAGCACAGAAATATAAAAAAGTAAAGCTTTCAGAAGATTCTAAGGATACTCCTACATTATGTCCCATCTATTAGAATTATTAAAAGTATAAAATACCTTTTTATACAATTCCTGGTTACTGCGAGTGAGGTGGAACATTTTTATCTTGCATAAAAATCCGCAGTCTATTGATTTCAAATCCGGAAACCACGATTCTGGACTGCAGATTTTTATTCAAAATAAAGATGTTCTATCTCGTTTACGTTATTTGGGAGTTCAATAAAAAAAGTGTCTTTAAAAAGATCTTCTAAAAGGATCTGTAGACTTGAATTTATTGTTCGATGTTTCATCTACTCGTTATTGTCATAAATGCATAAAATGCGCGGTCTACCCCAGGCTTGGGCATTATCGAAATAAATGATTTGAAAAATAATCGTTAAGGTAATATATGAGCCTATTTCACTACATGGCATTTAAAATAAGGTTAAACTGTACTTTGGAGGACCAATTTTTTTAATCTTTCTTTCATGCAGTCCCATAGATTTCGACGAGAAAACACCGAAAATGAAAGTCTTATTGCCAGGAGTTCACTGGTTCAGAAGTTATACGCGTGTAAAGATGAGCACTTTCAACTAACCCCAAACCAACTTGGACTATACCGCTCAGTACTACTTAGCCAATGGGCTGAACACCCACCATCTATCCAGCGCATGCGCTCAACAGTCCTACCTCTACCACGAATATCCAATATGGCGACGCTCTAACCCAGCGATGGGCAATTTTGCCTCAATTGAGGCATAACCGTCCACACCGTAGGGCCCTCTGTCCCCTTCCAGCAAGCGCGGTACAATGGGGCAACGAAGACACGAGACATCAGGGTACGCAACGAACCTGCGCGCTGCGTGAAAGAGAGGTTGGTGGGAGAAGCAGGCGTTTGAGGGGCTCCACCCATGCCAACCACTGCTCTAACCTGTCAAAAACGCTTCAAATTGCTCATGTTTACACGTGCATAACTTTTCAACGAGTGAACTCCGGTAACCAAAACTTGAATTTTGTATACTAAAACATACACGTCTATCATTTTCTCGTCAGAATGTGTAGCATCACATACAGAAAACCTGAAAATTTTTGGTCCTCTAAAGTACAGTTCAGCCTAAAATAATCGTATATTAGTTTATTTGAACAGCCAAATAATTTTTCAAATCATATCATTATTTGAATGTCAAATGAAATTCTATTTATTTCGTGTACTAAAGAACAATTTTAGTTACTTCAATAACCTCTTCTTGGAGGTGAAATTATTTATTATTTTATTTGAACAATTATTCAAATAAAATATTGTTTGAAATACAAATAATAAAGTATTTGAGATAATGTATTAATTCGAATGATTATTTGTTATCTTATTTCAAATGAAATATGCCCAACCCTGATCTCCACATCATTGTATCACCTCTGATTTCTGAGAAATTGAATTTTATTATTATAAATTTAACAACTTAACAACTTTACATTCTTCAACTAAACAACCTAAAATATTTTTTGCATGAAGCAATTGTTCTTTCTCAATTCAGACTTAAAAACAGCCGTCACCCACAAGCATAAACAAAGACATCCCATCAAAAATTTCAATAAAAGCCGTGGCAATGGAAAAAAATAATTATACTGCAGATTTCAATGACGAAACGAGCACAGGTGAGAACACGAGTCCTATTAAAAAATGGCGACCCGAAAGAGTCGATGCAGGCGTCCGTTCCACTGTGAATTCACAGTTATATAGTTCTCTCCCTCTCTCTCTCTCTCTCTCTCTCTCTCTCTCTCTCTCTCTCTCTCTCTCTCTCTCTCTCTCTCTCTCTCTCTCGTTCTCTCTCTCTCTACGTGTGTGTTTGTGCGTTTATTTCGCGACTTGCGAGCACGTGACACGAAATCAAAGAAACAGCAAGCATTTCTTGTCGAGCATGAAAAATGTTTTGTTTCGTTCGAGTGTTGCCATTTTCGATTCGTTTGTCGAACGGCAAAAATACGGCGCATGTGTCAATGTATCGAGTGAGCATATGCGCGCCCACACGTTTATACGTGGTCACCACTCAGGAGGACACACGCGCATACGCGTACACATACACAAATGTAGGTAACGGTGCTCCTCGAGTGTACAACCACTCCTGAAAACGTATAGCACAAGTAGCATAAATAAATAAAGGAGCATGGCTTGTGTATTTTAGCTATCGATCGATTTCAGTGGTTGGCTCTGTTCCAGATAGCAGCACTTTAAATTTCCAATAATTCTACCACGCGTTGTGTTAAACGGTCTGCTTGATTATACAGCGTCGAAATAAGCGCATAAGCGTTTCCATTATGGTAGGCCGGTCGAGTATAGGGCAATAAATACCGCCGAAACAATTTTACAGCTTCATCGAACCCCACGAACCGGCGTTTTACAGTTTCGTTGATCCCCGACTATGCGTGGCTCTTTTGCTCTCGTTCGTCTTTACCGTGCTGTGCTTCGTGTTTCAGCTTTGTTCGGTAAGCTCGCGTTTGTTGTATGCTGGAACCTCTGGTATCGGAATCGACGGAGAGACGAGCGTACAGATAATAGAGCGAAGGCTTTTCACGCGACAGAGCTTGCGAAGATCTTCCGGGCGAATTTCTTCTTATTGGACTGCAAGTCCTTGCGCGTTTGTGCCGTTTGGAACTTCGCGATACACGAAGAGACGCGGACGTTTGAAAACAATCACGACGTTTTTATATAGAAACGTTCAGCGGGCGATACGATTGCTTGGCATATTCTAGTTTCGGTGAAATAATATGTAGAAATTGAAGCATGCACGATGATCGGCAAGATAATTATCAGCAAACTTTCCCTTTTTGATTCGTGATTCTAATCGATTAAAAATTAAGTGGCGCTGTATTGAATTTTATACAATTTTGCGTTTTATAATTTCCCGATTCCCAATTCATAATTTTTCAATCTAAATTCCCGGTTTTGGAGATTAATTGGGGAGGAGAAATTCCGCAAAATTTGATTTCGGTGTAGTAATCTCTCCTTGTATAGAACGTGACCTAAATCCGCAGTAGCTTCCATTGATTTTTGTATTTTAGTGTCTATTAAAATCGCTGATGTAATGGAAATAGATTGAATTACACGTCTGTGATACGAAAATCAAATAAATGAATAACGAATCAATTTTGCAATATTAATTATGATGTTATTGAAAGGAATCGATGAGCGTGCGTCGAGCCTCCTTTCAGGATGAAATTATTTTTCATACATCATTCATGAAAGAAATACCTATTTATAAACTGAACGATTACCACACTGTGAATGGTTCTAGAAACATCCATTTCCAGTAATTCTTTTATAAAGTTATAGAGTTATTATACAGCGTGGAAATTATAAAGCGTTACAGACGAATACCTCCAAAAATATAGATTATACGCAAAAATGTTTCAGACGAAAGTTATTCAGTACCAAGGGGGACATCATCTGGTGGGACTTTTATTTTTCTCGGTGGACACTCCTACGTGAGGTGAAGGTCAACTTCCTTTTTTTAAGTGGAATGATATGTTTTTTTATCCACCACCAAATAGTGCATTTTAAGATGAGTTCAAGTACCTATGACTCAAGGTCATACAAGGTCAAACTTGCAGGGAAATGCAGAAAAGGTGTGATCGTTTTATTTGTACTTTAGTTCGTGCCTTCGAACTTTCACACCAAAACAATAACATGTGTTCAATATCAGCACTACTCAGGACAACATCAAAGTCATTATCAATGAAATATAAGAAACGTATTTATGTACTACTGTGCTCTTCTGCAAGATAGTCAGTTTACTTTCATTACTAGTAATCATTTTGAACACATACTAAACTGAAGTACAAATAAAACGATCACAACGTTTCTGCATGTCCCTGCAAGTTTGACCTTGAATGACCTTGAGTCATAGGTCATTGAACTCATTTTAAAACACACTACTGATGGCGGATAAAACAACATATCATTCCATTTAAACAAAGAAAGTTGACCTTCACCTCACCTTGGAGTGTCCTCCGGGAAAAACAAAAGTCCCACCACATGATGCCCCCCCTCGGTTCTGAACAACTTTCATCTGAAACATTTTTGCGTATAATCAATATTTTTGGAGATAATCGTCCGTAACGCTTTATAATTTCCACCCTGTACATATATCGTTCGGTTAGATATGATTCATCACAGATATAAATATAACAACAAATATAAATAAAATATTTTTCAACTGGTTCATACCAGAATTACAATTGGCCGCGCGAGTCAAATCTTTTGGGAAAGGTTTCTAAATTGATTCGTAATGACACGGAAACGACGAAGAATCTAAATTCGTCTAGTAAACAGTTTTCAGGCGTTCACCGGTTAAGATTCATCTTCGAAGACTAAGCAGATTTTGCGGGAACTTTCTGAGACGACGCGACTTGACGGACCAGTCGACAGTTTGCGTTCGCTATAACGGATACTGCCCTTAGCAAATATCCTTTGATCACGATTTAACCCATGACGGAACAAAGATTTTCATAACAATAACAAAATTTCTGTTTTTCTTATACTGAACATGCAGTCAGAATAAGACCTACGTCATTCGAAGCTACGTAAAATATGCTGCTATTGATACGTGTTTTGTCAAAATGGAGCCATTTTTTTAAAACCAGCAACTTTTCTCAATTCCTCAATTATACTTCAAAATAGAATAAAAGTACGAAATAGTTATATAAAAGTATATAGAATGGTACGTGCATCGTTTGGACGTATTACAGGTGAAATTCCTCTCGATCGAAAATGAAGTATATAATAAATTTCATGATTTCGGCGCAAGGTTCGATCATTTAAATGGTTCGATCGAACCTTGCGCCAAAATCATAAAATTTATTGTTTGACCTAAGTATCAAGTCGATATCTGTTTTCATTCAAAAGATGAACAAGACAACTCTTGAAAAATGTCCAAAAATGCATATTTTAATCCCTTCCCTTATTCGCATTGATGTCCAATAGAACAATTTTGCGTGGGGTAGCTAATTTTATAAATATCTAAAAATTGTTTTCAAAAATCTGCTTGCATCGATTTCTAATATTTTCGAATCTCCATTTTGAAATATTTTTCTATGCTTAATAGTTTCCGAAATATTCGACAAAACGGATTTTGCATCCGCAAATATGTGAAAGCGTCAGAGTGTGTCACTTTGAATGATTTTCTTGTTAGTCGCGTGTAAGTTTTCTTAAAAATCGTTGGATATTTGGGAAAACTGTTTTACACTTTTTAGCCTAATTGAATTTGTTCCACGGCCATCTGGATGCCAGAAAAATGAGAATTTGCAGAAAATTGCGCAACTCGTGCATGACGCAACATGGCGTCACCGGCAATCGAGGCGTCGACGGAGCATTACGAAAGGCTGAGGGCCTGTCTCATATTTCTTAAATGAGAATAAAACAGCAGTTGGCTCGCGTTTGACATAACGCATCATTTGTCCGGTCGATAGTGCATGATCTCACTTTCATGACTTCCGAGGTCTTGGCGTTAGGCGCGCGCTGCTGATTTAATTGATCGCGTGATGAAAAAAACGTTAAGTGATGGAAGTTGAGCGCGTAAGGGAAATTCCGACTCGTTTGCGTTTTACATGACGCAGTTCCATTTGTCGCATTTGGCGCATTTGGCGCATTTAGCGCATAGCGTTAGTTGAAACGCAAAAAATTCTTGAAATTGGAATTCCAATTTTTCTATTTGAATAATAACGCACGTTATGGGAATTAAAAGTAACTTCAATTCTATAATATTATTTTCAAATTATTGTACTATTCCATTCTTAGTTATAATTCGACAGCGGATCTTTATGCAAAATAAAAAATTTCTACCTAAATTACAATAAACTGAGGTGAAATGGAAGTTAATTTTTTTTCTTAATATGTCTGACAGATTGAAAATAATATAAAAGTATTTTTAAATCCTTCTTATATGCTTACTGTTTTAAATTACATCTGCTCATTATTGTCATAAATGCATAAAATCCGCAGTCTAGTTATAATGTACGAGGTACAATTTCGGTATAATAACATAATATTAAAATATTTGATATTATCATATTTTCATTTTATTGTTGTTAGTACCATATTGGCATTATTGTATCCTAGTCACAATACATCCGATATAATTTTAATACCGCTATATTACACCATTGGTTTCAAGATTTTATTTAACATTGACTGAAATTATTAAGTTTAAAAATTCTTTGAATACTTAAATTTCATTTTTAAATTAATATACAATTATATTCTAATTACATTAAAATTTATTACTGTATTAAGATTATTGTATGAAAATGACGATATTGATATTATTAAAAGATTTACATTAACAGTACGATATTCAAATTAAGTTAAAATTTAAAAATTGTGGAAATAGTTTTAAGTTAATTAGGATGTAACAGGAAATTATTTGCAACAGAATGCTGAGTATAATTGTCAAAATAAATGATGTTTTCCTCGGACATTTATCTGTACAATTAAAACTAGTCACAAGAGACATTGAAATGCCCGAATTAAATGGAATACCCTCTATATCACACGTAAACTAGCTAATTAAGAGGTAGAAAGACACTGCAAGCCTTTAACGTCTAATATGACTATAGTAAGTCCAGTAAACTGAAAGTGTGGAAAGAAGTGTGGTGATCGTATCTAGGTTAGATCTGGGCTAGAGTTATTGATTATACAAAAGATAGGCTATACTGGGTGTATCGAATATCGCGATGAAATTAGACTGATATCTTTTTCATATTTTCACTAGAAATTGTCTAAAAATATTTTTTGTTTTACCGAGTCTTATGGAACATATAAAAATATACAAAACACAAGTTACACATCTACAAGCTCTCGAATAGATAAAATATATTTTGTTCAAATTATTCTGTATTTCACGAATGAACAATGAGGAAAAGAAATTTTCATGAAAATTAAGGTCGTTGATGCAAGCAAATTATTATAGCGATAATAGTTGTTATAAGAATTGATTTCTGTGATTAACAACACAGAGATTATGCCACGTGTCAATAACGATTTAACAAAGACAGCGAATGCATCGGATTCGTGCATGTCAGCAATTCAGTAGACCGCAATCGAAACGGATTAAGTCGCTTAAGTTAGGTGCACATTCCCAAAATTACGTTTCAGCCGCCATATTGAATACAGCAAGCCTATTTATTAGGTTGCATATGAAACGTCCGATTTCATAACGAAGCCACCGATTTAGCGAGACGCAGCAGAAAAATTGGAAGTGCTGTAGCGGCTGTTTTGAATTATGAAAAGATGAAAACGTAGAAGGAGAGCGTTTCGTCCTAGGCCCGCTAGAGGACTCGTCGGTAAGGCTATCTAGCGGACCCATGCCTTAGACGCGGAATGTCGTAAGGACAGCTTAGGACGATATATGCGTATACAAACAGAGGAAGAATCAGGTAGTAGCGGGAAAGGTGTTGTTTGTCGCACTGTTTGTCTGTTGGCGAGTACGAGAGGTAGCCGCCACAGTGCTATAATGTAGTGCACCCGAAATTAAGAGGGATTTAAGTTTTCTTATTTCGAACTTGTTTGCACAATACTGCCGTCCGAAACACTCGGCTTTTGATTATTTTCATGTTCATTTGGTGGAGCACTTGTGAATTTTCTCATTAATGTCAGCCGTTCTGTCCAAAATGAAATGAGCTTTAGCGAAGCACAAATGAAATTAGAGGCAATTTATATCGTCGCTTTATGTCAACAAATTTTTAGTAAAACATTTTGCATTACTGAAAGTTCTAAGCAGATTCGTATGCATTCGTAGGCATAATATTGTTTTACTAATAGGTAATTTCAAATCAATCAGTTTTTACACTGAATGTAATTGATTTGGATCGAAATGAAATATGTTATAGCATAATTAACGCGAAATTAGAAGGGGGTTAAATCATCAACTCAATAACAAGGTTCGAAATTTGTTTAACAAATACAGACCTTTGATCACGTATAACAAAATATACAAATAACAATTTATTTCGAAATAGATTGTTCGAATAGAAAAAATATTCATAATAGTGCATTTGGATAATAAATAGACTGAAGATTGTATGCATCTATGACAAAAATGAGTTAATCAAATCTAAAACAATAAAAACATTTAAAGAATTTAATTGTACTGTTGTACTGTTTTCAACTCAATAACATTATTAAGAAAAGAAGTAAATGTCTATGTACCTTTTGTGTCCTACAATTAATACAGATAATTTTTATTTTGCATAACAATCCGCAGTCTAATATTAAATCATGTGTATAATGAGTTTTCTTATTGTGCAGATTATTATAAAGATTCTACTGAATAGAGCTTGAAAATCACGATCTCTTTTTGAGTGCAGCTTTTATTTGGAAACAGACGAAATTACTTCAGAAAGATCTGCAAAGGATCTACAAGGGATCTATAAGGGATCTTCTGCGACCCTTTTATTCAGAAGCAAGATCGTGAACCAGTGAACGCTAATAACCAGCCTGAACTTCGTCGATCAGTGCATCGCTGATTACTTAAACCGTTATTAGCCCCAGCCGAGCTATTAAAGCTATATCGAGCAAAACGCTCGTGGGAATCATGCACACGCTTCGAGCGTGCTCTGGAAACGTCCAATGCATACTTCTGCATCCCTAATTAACGCATCAAGCCAAAATTTTCATTTTCTTCCTATCGATTAAAATTGATCTACCAACCCGCCCAAATAAAATGCTTTACAAGTTGATTTATACATATATACCAGATTCGCATTCAACGAGGTCAGAGACTGATTGAGATGAACAATTAGATGTGTAGGTGCTTCCACAAATATTATAGAAGCAATTTTATCTGTCCATTTTTTTAATAAATTTGTTCTGTTCATGTTTTTTCTCTTTTATTCATAACCAGACTGAAGATTTTATGCCTTTATCTCCAAAGACGTAAGAAAAATTTAAGAATATTTTCATAATATTATCCACTGATTAAAATCACTAGAAGAAGAATGTTAGTTTTGCTGAATTTGTGTTTCCGATAATTAACTCGGACAATTTTTAGTCTACGTAAACACCCCAATCTATTCATAACCAACGTGAAATTCTTTAAAACAATGTCTTCGAAGATTGCCGTGTGCCGCCATTTTGTTAATACTTACAGATCGAAAAAAAAATTGTACTTGTACTACAAGATCAGTATCGCTATCGTGTAGAAGGAAAAGTCTGTACACGTTGTTTCGTTTTCTCAGAATTATTTTCCAAATCTAAAATTCTGTTTTTCGATTTCCATTTGACTCAGTTTCTTTTTTTGGGTTCAGAAAATTCAAAGAGAAAATGATTGTAACAACGATTTCTTTATAGCAGGGTAACATGTCCAATGAATGAACACTTAAGCTGACTGTGTGTTGAAATTAGAATTCGCAAATAGTTATTTCATTTCCCGACTGCTATTTCTATAAAAAGACAGTGTCATTGTTAAGATCTTACGTTCCAGAGCACGATAGTAACAATATTTGATAGTTGTAGCTTGTATTAAGAATCTGGCAAAGAGTTAAACGAGAAATTGGCTAAATAACCAATACATGAACATCAATTTCTAATGAATGAACAGTGAATGATAATTACACAACCAAACTTATTATAGGACCATTGAACCACCTCAAAATACAAATTGGTGATCTTGCGATAACAATATATACTTTGAATGCATGGGATGTCGTCTGAACAACTGTTAAATCAATGAACGTAGAGTCGAATAGGTTATAAAAAAAAGAAAATCTCTTCAGCAAGACAACTGTAAACTTACAGTAGAATTACAGTACAGTACAAGGCTGTACACGATAAGTGCAATCAAATTATCCCCACTACTGCGGGGTATACAAAGAAGTCTTCTCCTCAATAAAGAGCAAAAAAGTTTTGTCATTGCATTAGTATTGACTCACCGATATACCTGTCCTGACACGCTGGTGCCAATTGTTTTGTTCGCTCGGCTCGACGCTGTTGGCAAAAGGTAAAGGAATACTCGAGGCATCTTGTCTGTCTTCTTAAGTGCAACGTTTCGGACCCGACGCCTTTGCTTTCATCGCGGTAATATTGTACTGTATAATTTTCAACGTGAAGAAGACATCATAAATGTTATTTTTTCGTTTAATACGAATTATGTTCGTTCACTGGACATGTCACTTTCTGAACACCTGAGAGTGAATATATGAATAATGTCTGGTATTTACACTGTGAACAGTCCGATATTAATTTGATGCTGATCGTGCATCAAATCGTACATCAAAATATTCTTGCTCTGTGAGTGTCAGTCCCGAAAGCGAATATCGGATCAAGCTTATAGAGTTTCTGAGCACTTAACGGGTTAACTTGTCGCTGGACTACTGACTTTTCCAGTTTATGACCTTTCTCTAACAGTTCTGCAGCATTATCCATATAATTTATTCGAAAAACGATATTTAAGATAACATATTATCTTATTTGACTACATGTTATTTGAAATTATCACGTGTCATTCTATTTGAAATGATAAATAATTTATCTTAAAATTATTTCGTTATTTGGAATTTATTTTGAAATAATTTTTCATTTCGTTTATTATTTGATCTAATAATTTTTCAAATAAAATCTGAAATATTTTTTAATTCTATCCATGTCAACTGCGTTCGAAATACAGATTTCTATTGTATAGTGTCTCACGCATATATCTCGGTTAAAGTTACTGTTATTGTACAACCTAGTTAATTAATTAATTAATTTAGTTCAACATTTTAGGTAAACATATTTGTTATTTTATTAGTTATATATTTGAAATAGAAAATTATTTGAAGATAATGTATTTGAATTAAACACATGTGTAGAAGTTCAAACAGAATTTTCAAAAATAATTGTCATAAATTTTACCAATTCTGTAACCTTTGGACCACTTCACTAACAATGACTATGTAATTACAAACGCGTACGAAAACATAATTAAAGACAACTAAAATTTAGGTGACAATAGTTCAACTATAAGTACAGTACGTACAATAAAATTGACACCAATGTGGATACTATGACACAATTAAGTCAAAGAGTGACTAGTTGAATCAAGGGAAAAATGAAAAAATTCTGAAAGATGATACTGATCTCCAATGACAAGTTAACTCGTCATCCCCAGTTAATAGGTCAATGTAGATCGTCAGTATGATCTAACGACCTTGTGAATGTTACAATTAAGACTAAACTAGTCATCTCAACATGAATTCTTTTCAATAATTTCTAGATCTACATGAAGCGTAGTAAAATTCTTCTATTAGATCCGTAGTTTAACAACGAATTACATGCAGCTGCGTGGATGTTTATCATCGCAGTTTAAACGAACAAGCCTCTTGCTTGATTGGAACTCGTGCGCACACGTTGCTGTACACGTAACGTTTGCTTAACAATGTTACAACTTTCTACGCGCTGTTAAATATTTGACGGAAACTTCCCCCAACTTTCGAAACAGTTTACACCTACCGAAAATCAATTTTTGCGCAATTGTTCAGGCAAACACCAAACGGTTCTGCAAAATATTTGAAAATTAGGATACCAAAAGATTGTTCAAGATTTGTTTTACAAATACGACTCTAAATAATAAAAATGAATGAAGATTAAATTTATCAATTTTAATTCAAATCACGAGTTATAATAATTGATTCCACGATAAAATTGAAATATACTTAATTTGTTTCTTTGCGACTATTTTTAGACGTTAAGCCTGTCACCGTCGCCAAGAAGTTTGCTTATTATGTACACTGAGAACAAAGTGGCCAGTTAAGTGGCATCCTTGTTAAATGCAACCTGCTGAGCGAATGTACCGAGTGTCCCAATCGAAACCACCAAAGGTTTCCTCTATTTTTTAAAGCTTTCAAAAAAATGTTTAAAGTAAAAAATGAATGGTGTAAGAATGCCCACAACTTGACGCAAGTCGCTCTTTCGTAGGCTTATGCATAGAAATTATATGAACGTTAACTGTATCTGTTTCTATGCAATTATATATTTATCCAATGTGGTTCGATTCCTAACCACGAAGCTGAATAAATAATGATTATAATATTTTTCGAATGCGTCAATTAATACAGTTCGTAATTTTTCACGCAAAAATATTGAAATATTCATAGCAAAAAACGTTTAATCTTTGTTTTAAGTCTTCATCAAGAAAACTGTTGACGATCACAAGAAATTCTTCAGACAAGAGTCTTATAGAGTATCTCAGGACGGGTGGTACAAGAGGGCACGATGTGATTCTATGTGCAAAAATAATTAAAATAGAACGAATAATATTTTTACAATTGACGCTTTGTTTTGGAAAAAGACGAATGAAAAAACGTTGGATTCGTTTTCGGAAAAAACGTAGAATCGATTGATCATTATCAGACGCGCCAGCCGAGTCGTTTTCGGTAAATGTTTGCATCAAGGGAGTCACCTTCGATTTCAGTGATATTTCAATATCTTTCCAAGGTCGTCACCCTGAGTAACGTTCTGAAGGTTTTATTATTTGGGTGTCGCTGTTTATAAAAAAGTTATGATAAAAAAAAGTGTAGTACCATAGTTTTGTAGTGTTAATAAGTAAAAGCATTTTAATAATTGAAAGAGTGATTGGAATTGGAATAGGGTTAGGTCTGGATTAGATTTGTCCTAAACCGATAGTGAATTATCTTTCCTAGAGTTCCTTTGAAATCACAAGAAATATCATTAACATAGATTTCAGTGAAAAGGTGGGGAGGAAAGGAGTGGCTGGGTAAGGTGGAGGAATGTTGAGGGATGGAGGGGGGAAGCAAAGCACAGGGAAGAACGGGAGGGAGTGATGTGGTAAGGATTGGGGTGAATGATGAGCGACCAGAAGAGGAGGTCCATGGTTAGGGAAGGGAGTTGTGTGTGTGCGGGTGTGATGAAAAAAATTAGCATAGTTTAGGTATAGTTTTTAAGTTAAGTTTTAAGACCATTTCTGCGATGAGTTAGTGTAATAAGTTAGTTTTAAGTTAAAATAAGGTTAGGATAAGAGAGGCGGAGACAAGGAGACAGTATAAGAGGAGCGGTAAAGGTGCATGGAATTGTAACCTTGAGGGGATCAATAAAGGCATATGTATAGATTCCAGTGAGAAAGATAAATAGAAGCATTGTGTTCAGTATGGCAGTACACTCTATCAGATATAAGTGATATCTGGAAAATTATTAAATTCCATCCTGAAGAAGAAACACATGTATTGTTTTAGGGGAAGAAACCTCCTACCCGCCAATAAATCTAACCTCAAACCTACTCCAACTTATACTCCAGACCGTAACTTTTTTATAAACAGCGAACTAAAACCGACTAAACCAACTAAAGCCTTGCGGAAGGTACTCAGGGTGATGACCTTGACAACATATTAAAAAATAATCGAAATCAGGGGTGACTCCTTTAATATAAATACTTACCCTGTTTTGTTTCACTTATTTTTTCAAACAGAATCCCATGGCGTGTATACCACCCATTCTGTGACAGCCTGTATAACCCAGATTTTAATTGTAATATAAATTTCGATATTATTAAGAGCTTCGGCAAGGGAAATTCTGATGTGAATAACTGGTTACTGACGTATCAACTATCTTTCCAAAGAAATTGTATATGTATGACAGTATTGGAAGAATAACAGAAATTACTCACCGAATATGAAATTGTTGCAACTATTGTTTATATCAACTTCCAATTGGGATTATAGCCATGTGTAATCTTTGCCCTGGGGAAAAGAAAGGAATCACTCACTATTCAACCTACACCCTTTCATACTCTACACCAAAATTTGGTTAAATTAAAATAATACGAAATAAAAAATAAAGACAGGTAATAAAGTAATTATGCAAGCCAATGGATTGGAATCGAATACAAATTTAATTCTAAGTCCAACGTTTTATAAAAAGTTTAGTTTGACACTGTTAACAGAAAGATTGAGACTATTGTCTGATATGATACCACACTTTAACCTTAATAACTGCGAGAAACTACAGCAGATAAAACCAAATAAAAGACCTTACGACAGGTGTGGGTAATTTAATGTCTAAGAGCACTAGCTCCACGAGCTGCTGTCCCCACTGCCATGCTAACTCACTTCGACCGCATACGTAAATATCTATGTCTCTTATACCACTAATGTTATCGTTCGGACAGTAGTATAGGTCAACGTATTGCTTCTCTACGGTACGAATGAGTCGGCAAAGTAGTAGGGATCGGGATTTAGGGTACCGATGCGCCTACAATCCGCAGAAAAAAAATGGCACAACTGATTTATTTTCCCAACTTTCATGTAACGAAGTAATGCTTTTTAGTGGTATGTATAATTTAAATGCAAAATACAACCTACCAGCAGAAAAAAAATTGAAAGAAAGATCGTATTTTTTAAGTACATATAGAAATAATAAAATATCTGTTGAAAATTCTTGAAAAATATATTTTTACTATTTAGCATATCATTCTTTTCTATGTACAACATCCAACGTACGTTTGGATAACGACTTAAATCGATTTTTCTAGATATTTACGACGGGTTTGACTCCATTTCTCTTCGATACACGTGTTTAATTCTGTAATATTATTAACATGTTAACTGCCGCATCACCCATATATGGATGACAGAATTATTTGTCTAGATTGAAATTTGAATTTGAACGCTAATATATTCATTATACCAAAGGTTAATAGCTGAACAATGCAGGAAGGTTAAGAACTACTGCGCAACACACATTTCAAACTTTTATTTCATTAAATAAATTACTTTAATTTCATGGAATTTTTGACGCTATTGCTTTGGCAGTCAAAGTGTTAAACTGTTTTCCATTTCCATAAACACTTCGTGTCAGTGTCGCCCAATTCTTTATTATGTTTAAATCAGGAGATCTCGCTGGCTACTAAAGTAGCCTTTCACACACTTTGCGCACGTTCTATTGCTGAAATATGAAACCTTCACCAGCAATTGTTATTACCAATTTGTTTATTTCATCATCTATGATTCCAATGAAACCGCCACTATTTAATATTTCATCAAAAAATTTGGTGTCTGTTACTCCGTGATACCCAATACCACCCCAAATCATAGTACTAGCACCTCCTATCTAACCGCGGCTTAATACTCTTTTCCCTTCCCTTAAATCGCGAAAATTCTCTTGTCTTCGTCCGACTTTCTCTCGTCTGTAAACTTTAGATCTAACTATTTATTCACGATTTAAGGAAAGAAAGAAAGAGTATTAACCAACGGATAGAAGGGAGGTGTATTTTTAAAGCGTTTTTCTTGTCATCGTATCAAATATGGAAATACAAAGTGAGCATTTCCGTTACATTTTGCCATTTTTATTGCCGCAAGGTTGAAAATGTAATTCAAGCAAAGAAAAAGTTGTGTTGCGAAATTTACTTCGTTCTCTTTAATACTTTTTAAGCGGTATAAATATCATTTTAAATGAAGACGTCAAAAGAAATATGACTCAATTGTTTGCTAATAAAAAACGGGGATTCTACGAACATGGGGTCTCTAAGTTCCCGGAAAAATGGCAAAAGATCATAGAACAAAATGGTCACTGCATCAACGAATAAATAAATAAATTGTGAATAGTCTTTTATTTTCTCTTGGTTTTATTTCCAAAGTTTCATATTTCAGCAAGACAACGTGCGCACCGCAAACTGTATAAAATACTACTTTAACGAAAAAAAAATTAGTGATAGAAAATAAACAAGTAATAAAGTAATAGAGAACTATTCGTCGACACTGACACGAAATATTTACGAAAATGCGAAACAGTTTAATAATATTGCAGTTTAATAATTTAAACCCGTAAGTATGTTGGATATTATACAAAACAAAAGGAGACATACAAAATACATATTAAAATTTTGTTTTTTATTTTTGCTCAAAAGTTTTTAACATCTTCATAGGTGTGCCATCATTTTGTAGCGCCAATGTTTTATTATTTCTGGATATACTTAAGAAATAATACTTCTTGTTTTCATTTTTTGATACTAAAATATATACTTTACTTTGCAAGTAAAGTATATATACCACTAAAAAGTATTACTTAGTTACGTACAAGTTACAAAAACTTTAAATAAATCAAATGTGCCATCTAAACTGCCTTACGGCACATCTAAGCAACTGATTTCTCGCGAACATTGGCCCCTTGAGCTACTACCCCCACTACCAGGCCAACTTTATGTCCCAAGTAATTCGGTATGTTGATGGGAGTAGCAGTTCGGTGGGGGCATGACCGGGCCCCGCAAACTTAATCTAACCAAGACCATACCGAATTACTTGTGCCGTAAAGTTGGCCTGGTAGCGAGGGTAGCAACTTAAGCCTTTGCACTGCGATCGATTTTACAGTTACTGTAATCAGATCGTCTTTGTCGTCCATAATTTCCTAGAAGAGGAACAAAATTTGTAGCTACCGTGCGCGTATTTATTCTCCAATGACTGCATATTAACAACAACCAAATAGAATTTTATTACGGTTTAATGAAAATCAATAACATACGTAGTTAGAAGATTTTGGTCGAAATCCTCATCGCCAGTCTGACTCGCGGTTGTAGTGCAAGTGGTTAAGGAGCCAAGGTTCGTGAGCAATCAGAGAAGGTAGCGATTCGTGAGGCCCGGCCAGTGCACCCAACTTACCACTACCCCCCACTACTGTACCAAGTCGCTTGGGCCTTATAATCGGCATAGTGGTGGGGGTAGCGATTTGTAGACCGTAGCCAGTGCCCCCAACTGTTATCATCACTACTATGCCAAACATCTCGGACCGTGATATATCCTCCTATACTACTGTAAAGCAGAAATAAACTACTATCCTATACTACTATCCGAACAGTGGGCGAGGCCAGTGCTCTCGAACAATGAGTTGCCCAGACCTGCCTAACGGACTCGGAACACGCACTTCGTGATTGCACGTTGAAGAGTACCGTCGCTTCGCACTCTCTATAAAAACCAAAGTCCGAGAATATTTACACTACATTACTGTTACCTAACAAATTAGACTACAAGTTCGATATGTTATCTTTTTAATTAGGTTATCGGTAGATGTGACTGTATATCTTTCTCTTTATTTTCCCATTAGCTTTTTCAATTTCGTCATATTCCCTTCCCACATTCTTCCAAACGAGATAACCGTGTATACATGAAAATTCGCGTGGTTCTCAGCGCCGGATATTTAGACTGCTGACATGGAGGTTATCTTTGGTGATATTACTTTAACTCCTTAACTCTTTATGTTGTGTATGTTCGTCATGTAGGAAAAAGATTTGCATCAGCTATTAAATAAAATTTAAGAGAGAGAGAGAGAGAGAGAGAGAGAGAGAGAGAGAGAGAGAGAGAGAGAAAGAGAGTGGTGTAGTATGAAAAAGGCACAAAGGTAATGGTTAATAATAATATAATTAAGCACGAAGTGCACATTCTTAAAATGATTTGAAATCGTTAGCAGGTTAGTTAAACTCTATCTATTAGAAGCATATTAATAGGATTTTCAGTAATTGTATTACCAAAAAGAAGTTTCAAAATAAATTAGAAATTATTAAATTACACTGTTGGGGCTGACCAGGATTCATGATTGAAATTGCTATTGAAGTTGAAGGATCTATTAAACAATTCTTAGCTACACGCCGTAAACTTTCAAAAATTGTAAAATAATCACCTGCAGGTAATGTGTTAAGAAGCAGGGTTAGACACATTTCATTTGAAATAAGATAAGAAATAATCATATGTGATAATTAATAATTATTTGAAATACTTTATTATCTGCATTTTATAACTAATATAAAGAATTCATTTTCATTTCGGCGTTTAAATGAAATAAATTATTTTCAAATAATATTCTATTTGAATATCTTTTATTTCAATTACATTGTTAAAATAATAAATAATTCCACCTCAAGAAGAGGTTATTGTAGTCACTAAATAAATTATTAAATTTAGATATGTTAATATTTGTAGTTTATCTGTATTTTCTTTTAAAATTGTTTTTTAATACACGAAATACATAGAATTTTGGAAATTGCGAATTATTTGACCAAATGAAACATTATTTGATTTTCAATTGAAATTCAAATAATGAAATAAATATTTGGCTGTTCAAATAAATTAACCATATAATTATTTCACATCATATGTAGCCAAATAGGATAATAACTTAGTTTAACGATTATTTGTGAAATTATTTATTTAGACATTGCCGAAGCTCGTTAAGAAAGTGCTATTATTCAGTAATCATAAGTTTTCTACAACTTAAACGGGTGTAAAAGGACTAAGCCGATTGGTTCTTCCAATCCCTTTCAGGGACACTCATTTTTCGGTGCTAGTAGTCATGCTACATAGAAGATTTTTCGCATCCGCGGCGGACAAATCTAATCTCAATGTCTGCGCAATTTACCGATGAGGATCAACTCGGTGTTTGATCCAACAGAGATTGTACGACTCTGTTCCGAATGATTTCGGCACCGCGAAGAAATTGCCTTTTCCCCCCACGTTTTACGGTGAAGGGTTGATTCAATTTATGTGACACGGATATTTTCGAAAACGTTAATGTTCTTTATGGTTTACTGATCTAAATGGTGGATCCGGATGGTTGGTTACGATACTTAGAACTGATCGTCCTTATTCGGCTGATGATTTTAGACCGACGATGCCGGACAATTCCCGGGTCGTCTTCGACTTACACCTATACCTTATTGGTTAGCTACGCAAAACGGAAATGACGTATTGTTCGGAAAACGAATTCTAATTGACGAAAGAAAATATATTTTTTCCGAGTTCCGAGTTCCGAGTTGTTGGAAATCCCTGGCCGAGCTGGATTCGGCTGACGCGGAGCCGACGCGACGACGTGATTGAACCAAGGAGTAGTTTTATGACTGGGTACCTCGAGGTATCCTTCGGAGGACGCTTCTGGTCACCAGATGTACAATTATGTCGAAATAAGAAATATACGGACAATGGCAAAAAGGCTATGAGGGATGACTAAACGAAATAAAGGAAAAGAATTGAAAGGAAAGGAAAGCCTAACGTCTATAAAACAGCGCAAATCTATGTACATTGCTTAACCCTTAGCACTCGAGTGGCGACTCTGAGGCGCCACGAAAATTTGCTGTATAATTATTCAAAATATTGTCTGCATTGTTAAATTTGTTTGCATTCAATAAGTTAGTGAATATTTAAGTATTGTACGAGATATCGTATCAGTTTCAAACCATAAAACGAAAGAAATCATATAGAATGAAAATATTCTAGATCGGAAGAAATGTTTGGATTTGAAGTTAAAAAAGCTCTGCGAGTGCAAAGGGTTAACACTCGATACAACCTAAATTTCACAAAAACTGTGGGTGATGGAGATAAATGACTATCGCTTGTTATATTTAGCGCATCGAATCCTATGAGAATTGCCTGTTGCATATCGGAACGTAAAATTGCTGATGGACAATGTAGTTAATATCCTGAGCAGTAGTCACACAACTAATGCGTCAGCTTCATCTCACACTGCTTTCATACTTTTCCTTGACGACCGTCGTTAAGCATTAGACTCGTGGATGTGATCGAGCCAGCCAATAGCGACCACATTCGAAGCATAATACATGCCATTAAAACCAAAATACACTCGACTCGAGTATTGTATCGAAACTGTAATACAAATCAGAGGAATGCAAAAGTTTGTGCGAGTACTGTCTATTAACGCATAACTTACCGAAAGCCTATTATTTATTTATTAATGTCCATTGTCAATGGCCGTGCTATACTAGAAAAGATCTTAAATATCTTCATTTACAGTAAAACATGTTTAACACAAAATGTGACTGGTATACATTGTTTTATAAAAATTACATGACTGAATTTACTTAGATTTCTCACAATTTTTATAACCATATGTGCTTGAACGAAGAAATTTATTTAATAATTTTTAATAGAAGCATCTTTGTAATTTCAATAATTATGAAATAAAAATGTAAAACAGGTCCTGGTACGGTTAGCGTTAAATAACTGGATTACGCTCCTGAAGGTACCTTGTTGGTTCATGACAAAAATGATTACCATTGCTTTTTAATAATCTTTGGAAAAGTTCTTGGCTGTGAATCATAAAATTTAAAATCTATTAAACAGTCGCCGGTAAATAATGTGTTAAGTTGTGCTATATGAAAACCGTGTTATAAGCACATCGTGTTGTACGAGGAGGGTCGCAATTTTTGCACCGTGTTATATCGAGACCGTGTTTTCGCACTGCCATGTTTTGAGACTACCGTGTTATAAAAGGGTCGAGTATATCTCCTGAACTACTGATGTTTCGCTACAAATACTTCAGTACTTTTCTCGATGGAATCGCAAGCTGAAACAGTCAGATCGCCTCTGGAGCGAAAGTCTGGAAAAAAATATTCATCTTTCTCAGTCGTGGTTAACGATAATGTTTCTCCCGGTAATGGCTACGAGAATAGGATCCTGATTCGTTCTCTAATTCCGGCGGCCGTATGAAAGGATTCCAGCCGGTCTGCGACTTCTGATTGACGCGTTTGTATCTCCTCCGTTTGTATGGACGCGGAACACGAATCAAATGAGCTCGAACCGGCGAACGTGACACACGTTCACCATACAAAAATCCGCTCACTCCGTGTAAACGGATAAAACGCCGCGTAACAAACTAGGCGAAATGCCAATGGCGTCGCGACGTCCATTCGTCTCTCGCTGGCAAGAAAACGCTGTAAAAGCGAACAATCGGCAAACTGTCCGCTCCGATTCCGATTGAACGCTATAAAACTGGAATCGAGGTAACCACACTGTGAATTTTTTCGTTAAAATAATTATTAGCGAACGTTTTTATTCGTACTTTTACCTCGTAACTCGAGCACCTTAAATATTTCGATTATTATTAGTAAAGAGAAGATTTTATGCGTTTATGACATTGAACAGAAAAAAAAAAAATTGAAATCATTGATAGAATTTAAAAATACTGTTACATTATTTTCAACCTGTTACACATATTAAGTAAGAAAATAAATTTCCTATAAAAATTGCCTACATCTATGGCAGTCTTGCAACTTCCATCTTTAACAACTTTAATCGATCTGTAGCGTCCGGTCGTACGCACAAAAGAGAGTTTTTTCTTTCGTGCAAACGGCCAACGTAATTTACGACTCTCGTTCGTCGAAGATATATTTGAGTTGACAATTTCCAGGTTTCGACATCGCACGTCTAGTAGAAGTTCTTTCCAAAAGTCCTCGATAGCAAACAGAGACCGTCGTAAATTAAGGGATTAACTGAAGGGCACTTGGGCGAACTCATCGGCCTGTTGCCACGTGGGCCCGGCGCGGGTGGCCTGAAGGAAAGTCCCACGACAATTTCATCCCCTCCGATCACCTCGCCGTTCCGAAAACAATCTCGCCAAGGGCGTAAGGAATAGGCGGTGAGCCGGAAAAACTAACGGCTCTGATTGGTAGGATCCAACGTGTGGGTGAGCCAATCAGAGTTGTTTAGGAATTTTACCAGGGCAACCGCGGAGTGGAAAATAAGAGATGAGACACTTCGTCGCGGTTCGTCTTGAGATAAAGATCGCGAGGAGTCGAAATCGAAGACCATTTGTATATATAGTTAATAAAGACATTAATTTCACTCCGCGAAACAAGTACCGTTTCACGAAGAACCCCTACACACAGATCCAAAGTAATCTATCGATACTCCTCAATTCTTCTAATTTTTCTAATGTTTCAAGTTACAGCCACCCATGTTCGTTATAAATGCATCAAATCCGTAGACTACTTATTATTGATAACAGAAGTGCGAATGTCGGAGGAAAAGACGATTAGGTTTGAAGGGCCAAGTATTGTGGTAAACGATGAATTTTTTTCATGGTTACAGTTTTCAATATAACATGGTAATATATTTTTGTTACCGTCAGTTCATAGCCAAGATCATAACCCATCCAATAAACTATAATATTATGACCTTTGTGTAACTTTGAATAAAAAAAAAACAAATGAAAATCGATACAAGAATATGAAAGTGTGAATATGAAATACTCAAGGTCACGCGAAAGCGAAGCTATTGTACGTCGTTAGATTCTTCTTAACCTTGCCTACTGTATTTGACCTTGAGCAAGATTTCAGCATACCACAATATTTTTCTGTTCAAATCAAATTATGTTTTCCTTTAACATGTTTTTTTAATTAATAATAATAAGGGAGAGATTTAGTCTACTCTAATTAGGTGAGACACACGGTATACGATAATACATTTAATTAAGTCATTAATTAACGGTATACGATAATACAGTTAATTAAGTCATTAATTAATGACAAGCTAAGTGTAAAACTGATTATACGTAATCACGAATTGAATTAAAAATGACTCAAATTAATAATATAACTAATTACCTGATATTGTAAAACTTGTAAATTAAAAATTAATTGAAATAGTTATTTCATAAATAGCAAAAATATGAATTTAATGTTAATTTTGAATAAACCAAAGATACGTTTAACATAACTACAAATTACATTAACATTAATATCATTGAATATTTAATAGATTATTTATTTTTATTTCATCTTATCTATTTAACTGTATAAAATTAATTAGTTAATATCTTGTTCGCAGGGATGTTGCAGGTATCTAGATAATTAGGGAAGATGGTGTAAATACAATCAGAGAAGTTTTGTATGCGTTTTCTAGCCATTATTTGGATTTTTAAAGGCCAATGTGCATGGATAACAAAAAGGATATGGAAAGCCAGTTTCGTGATACGACGGATATGACATACAACACTTGTAACCTAGTTTTCACCGAGGACCACGCGGACCACCGCTCATTGTCGGTGCACTGCTCGACGCGCGAATGAGCTACGTTTATACTACCTGTCTTCCTACCCACGTCCTCTTTCTTTATCATTTCTATTCCAGTCTACCCGTGTACTATTGCAAACGAAATAATTACCAAGAACAAACCGTAACTAAGTACAGTCTCTTTCCTATTTCGACCAATCAACTATACAATTTTGCTATCGGAGCTGGGTAAAATATTGAAGAAAAATATTACAAATACTATATTAAATATGTCGTTGTTCCAAAATTCAAATAAAATACTGTTTTATGTAAACAGTAAAATTTCTGCAAACAAAGTATTTAAAGCAAATAATTTTTCCTTACCACTTTTTTCGTGCACAGGTACAGAGAGGTTTCATAAAAGTCAACATTACTTTTCCAAACAGAATCACATATTTTCAAATATACTAATGAATGCAGTTTTTAAGCCTCTACAAAAAAGTACGGAACCACGTATTTCGAAAAACCATTAATTAGAAAGATATTTTAATTTATATATTGCATATTCCAGTCAGTTCAATTAAAATATTTCTCAAAAACAAATAGTTTTTGACTATAAATGTCTTAGTACAGGGTGGTCCAAAAGTCACTAAACCATTTAAACTTCGAATTTCTTTATAAAAGTATAAATGTGCATTTTTAAAATATAGAAGGATTATTCCATCTTTATCAATGTATTAAAAAGTCAAGATTCAACAAAAAAAAGATTGAATAATATTTGATGAATAAATTTGAAAAAGTAGACTGGATCGAGGGAAATACTAGCCAAAGGTTTCTTCTCCTGCTCGATAAGACTCGCGGTGGTGCAAGACACGCGTCACCTACTTCAGGGAACGACATAGTAGCTTGTTCACAGTAGTTTCTATCGGAAAATCGCAGTTGGATTAGATTAAAGAGAAACCTAACCCGTTCTTTAGAAGACACGTAGCATTATATAAATGCTAGCTACTTGGTCATTATTTCGACAAAGAAGGCTACGCGTTCCCGTTTCTATCAACCTATTTTTCTTCTTGCCAAAGAATTTATCAAAACACAAACAGTACATCAATACTAAAATTCACAATAAATCACTATAAAAATAAGAAATTATATTTTCTTTACACAATGTAAAATTATTCGTTCCCCAAGAAATTCTCCCAGAATATTATACAAAACATCTGTATGTTTTAAAAACAGTCATACTTCTTCCGATTACTTTTAAAACTATTTTTCACGCTTTCCCAGTGAAGAATTAAAAAAAAATTAACATTTTTTACTACAAATTAATTTTTCGTGAAATGCTTTATAAAATATATAATTTTTTCATATAATTCTCCGTTTTCCAGAAAATTGATTTTAAAAAATCAGTTGGTCACCAAGGTGTGAGATATTTTGAGTGTTTTTGAACTCAATTTTCTCAAAAACGAAAGCTCGTATGAAAAAATTGTGTCCTACACTTTTTGTGCAGTTTTGAACAAGGAGTAGACTGATAGTTCTCTTCAGCATGACTTATCGTAGGGAATCACGAAACTCGCAAAGTAAACCGCTAACGATCGTAAGGAAAAGTTTCGAAAAGACGAAGAAGAGGTTGGTAGTAGAATACTATGAGAGAAGGAGGCTCGTATATCTAATTTATACGAATTCCCTGGCATCGTTTAACCCAGAAACACACTTGCTCGCGCATGTATCTCCCATCGAATTGGAACGAACTATAGAAATTAACTGCAGGCAGAAAAATGACGCAGACCGACCGAAGCCAGTGTGCACGTTATGCGGTCTACGATTGTAATGACGCCCTGAGTCTTGAAGTTGATCCGTGCTATACCCTGCGAGGCTAAAACTTGCGAGAAACTGTCTCATGTGGATTGGGGTGAGACAGTTTGGCAAGATACGTGATTTTCATGAGATAGTTCTTATTGTTTTAACTAGTTAGCTGTTTTTGACGAGTATACTCGTCATGAAGAAATGGCACAGTTTTTTGTTATGACGAATATACTCTTCATGCGTAAAAAGTAGCTACAATTTGCTGTTTACATTGCAATTTTAGTGAAAACTAAAATATATTCTTAAATTTCAAGATGTTTTGAATATTTAGAGGCCAAGACGAAATAAAACTCACAAATACGAAAAAAAAAATATATATATATATATATAATTATTATGAAGAAACTGTATACAGTGTGCACAAAGTAGTTCGCTTTCTTTTTGCGACACATTTTAGGTACACACTTATCAAAGAGGTCGCAACAGCTAACTGTGGACTTTAACATAAAATCTGAAAAAATTCGGGGATCATAATTGTGAATTTACATTTTCATAAGAAATCTGAATTTTTAAGAATTTTTCGGTTTTTCATTTTCGGTATGTGTGGTTTATTAAAAAGGTATTATGAAATTAAATTTGAAGATAATGTAAGTTAAATTTGTAGTGATGAATACAAGTAGACCCAATGATGTAATAATGTATACAATCAAAAACTTAACATCATACATTTTTTCAATTTTTAAAAAATGACGTTTTGAAATTAAAATTTTATCATTCAACACAACCACCAAAATTACACATTATACCCCATCTCAGATTTACTATACAAAAAAATGTAATAAATAATCAGTGGATTTTTATACAATATCAAAATTATTTTAGTCAGTTGTAAGAATCACAAGTTAACTGAAAATTTATTTCCTGATTAAATAATCTTCATAAGTCGAAAATAACAACAATAGAATTAAATTCTTCTAATGTCCTTACAGTTTTGTGTTTGAAAACAAATTATCTTTTGATTATATAGACCCCGTGATACACTGTGCATAATCAAAAACTTTTCTCCTTCGTTGAAAACAAAATCATAATATTATATACAGAAGCCTTAAATTATCTAAACAAGAGTCATTCCATCACTAACGAAGCCCTATAACTAACTTGCACTGAATGCAACCAAAATTTTGTTCCTTCATTCAGAACTGAATGACTACACGCCATGTCCAAAACTGTGGCCCCTAACCTTGTATTCTGTTACCCTAAATTTTCCACTACAGTCATAGCTATGACTGTATCTGACAAGGGCTATTTCCGGTGCATCCCGAGTAGCAGAGAATCCTTTCTACTTTTGTCGCACAGCAACGTCTTCCAGTTTAACCGTCGGACGGCAGACCGTTCTTATATAACTATATAATTATAACATATTTGTAAAGACACTTCTTGTAGACACGTTCATCCTTTTACTATCCCCCATGCTGCGCCTATTCATTCAATGAATTCGCCATTCTTCTAACATGTCAACCAATCTCAACTCATTTGATTCAAGTTTAAGAAAGTAATGCGATTTTTAAATGTGGTCAAATACTTTTTGCTAGGTGTTGTAAATGATTTACTGAAACGTACATTTTCTTCCAATATCACATGGGAACACAAAGAAATGTATAGTATCCTACATTTTTGTCCGACACTGTAGCCGACTGCTGGCCTTAAATGGCCGACTACTGGAACGGTCTTACACCATATATGTACTTATAGACCCGGCTTCAGATAATTGTCTTAAAACTGAAATATACATTTTATTTTATTACTTGTTCACTTTTACTTTACTTTTACTATATTAAACAGTGCTAACTCATTTTGTCAATTATAATTTGCAAAATGTTAAATTTTAATGTAGATGTTGATAATATGAAATCTGTATTTATTTATCTATATACATCGAATACAATATATAACACGTGCTTCGTTTCGTGAACTATCCACCATTTTGAATTATCATGAGGCGTCAATTGTAATCACTTTTCTACGTTATCTTGGCTTTACAGCGTCCTAAGCGTATTCTAAACCTATGTTCGGGGCGCCAAAATTTAGTGGCGCCATTTTGCTGTTGTTTAAAATATATATATATATATATATATATATATATATATATATTCTTAAGGGTTGGCAATTTGTCTTTTTGTACGGTGCGATGTAACCGCTAGAGCGGGCGCTGCGGGTCTACAAGTCTATATGGTCTAAGAGAACGATTACCCTATCCTAAATTCACCACTAACGTCCATAGCTGAGACTGTAACGGGCGAGGACTGTTTCCCAGTAGCGCATCTAGGGTAGCAGAGAAATCTTCCCTGCTTCTGTTACAAATCAAACCAACGTTTTTCTGTTTAAGAGACAAAGCAAAGAAAAATAAACTGGCTCCGTTGACCTTCGTGGAAGGGAACTAGAGACAACACGCCCCATAGGAACACGCACTGCGTAGAAACCATCCCCTACTTCAGTCGACGACGCGTCTGGTTCCACGAACGAGAACTAGGTCACCGGCTACACAGCTGTATAGGATACTCGTGGCAACTCGTTCCTCCGCGCGCGCTTAAGTCTTCTAATCATTTTCACCTTTCCACGCATCCGAAACGTGCTCGCGAGCGTCCTGTAACTCGATCGAGCTGACAACTACGTTACCGCAAGTCAGTAATGCTAACTTACAGCCCCGTGCCGTCTCTCGTCTCTCTCGAGGATAACTTGTTTTCGGGGCAAATGGGGCGCTGAGGGTCCTACGGAACGAAGTAAGTACTAGATGGTGAATTTCGAGGACGTCTTAATGGGCGTCCATCTTGGAATATTTGAAAAACACAGAGCATAATGGAGTTCAACATAGTTTCGTGTTTAGTTCAGTGGGACTGAGGTATATTTAGTTGTGCTTACTTGATTTTGTTTAGATATAGCTTAATTTCCATAAGTTTACACGATTTACTTTGAATATACATATTTTATTTAACTTTAATTGATTTATTCGAGAGTACTTGTTTTACAAGAGTTTATTTACTTTTCTCGAGTTCACTTATTTTGTTCGAATCTATTCAACTCGTATGTTTGAATTTGCGCGAACTTACCTGTACTTATTTTATTTTACTCGAGTTTCTTCTAATTCATTTGAACTTTACATCTATTTATTTAAATTCACTTGAGTCTGGGCGAATTTACTTAGACTCACTTCAACTTACATGGAATTACTTGTGTTTCCTTGAATTTACTCTGATTTACTTTGATTTACTTTGATCTACTTTGATCTACTTTGATCTACTTTGATCTACTTTGATCTACTTTGATCTACTTTGATCTACTTTGATCTACTTTGATCTACTTTGATCTACTTTGATCTACTTTGATCTACTTTGATCTACTCTGATCTACTTTGATCTACTTTGATCTACTTTGATCTACTTTGATCTACTTTGATCTACTTTGATCTACTTTGATGTATTTGGATTTTCTTGGATTTACGTGAGCTTATTTACATTGACTAGAATTTACTTGAATATACTTGAATTTAATTTAATATACTTGAATTTGATTGAAATTACTTTACTTTACTTTAATTTACTTAAATTTTCTTGCATTTACTTGTATTTATTTGAGCATATTTGAGCATATTTGAGCATACTTGATTTACTTGTATTCATTTGTTCTACATGATATTTGAATTTATTTACATGAGTTTCCATGAGTCACTCGAGAGTTTAGTTGAATTTAATTAATTTATGTTGGTTCTGATGGGTTTGTTTGGTTTACTTAAGTTTTCTAAATTTACTTAAATTAACTTGGGTCTATTTGAATTTAGTTGAATTGAATTAAACTAAATGATATTAAATGAAATTAAATCAAGGTGAATTCAATTGAATTTCTACCTAAGTTTACATGTGTTTACTTTTGTTTACTCGCATTTACCTGAATATATTTGAGAATACTTGAGATCATTTGTTTGTGTTTAAGTATACTTTAGTATAATTGAGTTAATTCTAATTTACTTTTTTAATTCTTTTTCCTTTAATTCTAATTTCCTGTTCATGTTTCTTGTAATTCTCTTACAGAGATATAAAATTGTACAACATTCTGGATTCAAAGAATTCGAACTGAAGCGAAATAGTATGTGCTAGGGGTAGACTTCCATTTATGACGTATAATGTACTTCTAAAGAATTTGTGAAATACAAGGTATAATAAAATTTTATTTTAATTAATTTCATTCAACTACTTAATTGTTATATATTGATTTAACAGAATAATTTTTCATTCACTGAATTTATTAGTTTGTGAATACAAGTTTAGAAGATTTTTGTTTCTTAAAATTAATGCTTCTACAAAAATATAAAATTACATAACGTTTTGTAGACATCTTTGTGCAAAAATGAAGTTTTACATAGCATATATACTCTACATTTTTATATAAAAATATTTGTATACAATAATTTTGATAATCGTACTCAAATAAATTAATAATATTACAAATTGTACATAAGGAAATAAAATAATATTAAAGTTCGTCAATCTTCATTACGTATACAATTGTCGATAATCGTGTGCTTTAAATGCATGTATTCTAACAATAACTCTTAAATATATTTAGAAATGTGATTACTGTTTGTTATGTTTCATACTAAATGCATCCAAGACTTAGCAACACGAAACAAAAACGACAACTTTAGAAACGTTCGAAAATCAGATGTAGTTTTTTTATTTACGCAAGAAAGTTTCTATGGTTCACTGATCTCAACAATTGTTTATTTCAACATACTTTATCGTCTCAGAGAACTACTCATCGAACAGGAGAATTTCGAACATTCGTGCATCGCAGGAGAATAATTTCCTGTTTTAAATGCTTCTACCCTTATTAAATATTCTTAAAGTCCCCGCTTTATTGCGTCTTGTACGGTCAAACACGCTGTACACGCATAAAGCCCGCAGTCTAATAATAAATGAGCGTCAGGATGTCGCGGAAAATATCGCATGCCATAAAGCTCCAGTTTATTCATTAACGAGCCAAGCAACAAATAATTGAAGTCCTCTTGGCGGTCGTATGTCGGACAGTTCTACCCATTCAGTATACAAAAAGAGAATATTTTGTAACTGCCTGTGAGCCTCAGCTATTAAAAATTCAAATCAACCTTTCCCATTACTATTAGAATAACTGTTTACCTCTTTGTAAAGTTGTTACAGCATCATCACACGCGTTTTATAACCGCCCAGTTGATAAAATTGATAAAATTATAAAAACATAATGTATGTGTTCTATAACTGCCTGGATGCATCGTTTATCCAAATTTTGTTTCACTACGAACAAAATAATTGTTTACCAAAATCGTCGTATCACGCCACAAATGCACTAACTAATAAACTTATAACAGCGGGCAGTTATGAAATGTACAGTGGCGTGCAAAAGTATCCGGACACCCTTTAAAAACGAATAACTTTTTCAAAATTAGTTCAAACGGCTTGAGCTTTTTGGAGATGTTAGAAGGATTAGTTTACTCGGTAGCGTGTAAATAATTATTTATACAAATTGCTAATGGTCGAAATTGTGAAGAAAAAAGTAAGTCATGATTTTTAACTTTTTTATCAGTGCCTGTAATGAAAATTTTAAATATACCTTTTGTAGATCTCCATAGGTTATATACATGCGCAAAGTTTCATCGAAGTCGGTTAATGTTGTTACGAGCTACGAACATTGCAAGATGGGAGCTTAAGGGTGAAAGTCGCACATTTTCGGTCTTTCCAGAGAATTTTGTCCTTATGTAATCACCTTTAAATGTTTGTAACTCGTAACGACGTTAACCGATTTCGATGAAACTTTGTACATGTACATAACTTACATAGACCTATAAAACGCGTCTTTTCAATTTTGTTACAGGCACAGATTAAAAAGTTCAAAATCGTGACCTTTACTATTTTTGTCGCAATTCCGACCAATAGCAATGTTTAGAAAAAATTATTTACACGCTACCCAGTAAACTAATGCGTCTAACCTCTAAAAAAAAACTCGAGCCGTTTGAACTAATTTTGAAAAAGTTATTCGTTTTTAAAGGGTGTCCGCATACCTTTGCACGCTACTGTATATGGTTATAACCGCCCGTAGCTTGGTTTATCGAAACTTTAATCCTTTACGATCAAAATAACTGTTTATTACTGTCTAGTTTATTACTAAGACCTTCATATTACTATTAATACGGTTGTAACATAATCACTAGACGGCGGATCTGTGTGCAAAATAAAAATGTTCTATCTGAATTGCAACAAACTGGAGTGAAATGCAAATTTATTTTCTTTCTAAACATGTTTAATAGGTTGAAAATAATACGACAGTATTCTTAAATCCTTCTAATGTTTTTACGGTTTTAAATTGAACCTAGTTCTTGTCATAAATGCGTAAAATCCGTTGTCTAATCACATTTAATAACTGCCCGCCAAAGCTTCAGTTATTGAAAGTTCATCTCGACAACAGAAAAATCGTTCCCTTAAAAGTCCGTCAATCGATAAACTTGCAAACTAATACAATCGTCTTGAGAATTTCGATGAAATACACAAACGTCGTGAAAATCGAGGTACTAAATTTCTTATTGTTAGGGGAAATTAAGCAGCTACTTGCGGAACAAGCGCAAATATAATAAATCGCGAGAAAAAAAACGATGTCACGAATTGTCAACAGTTTACTAGGTCAGCATGTCTTGCTTCGAAAGGTACCCTCTATGTACAATCTATATCGAAGCACAGGGTTCAACCTTCCCGTCATATTCCGCATTCCAAAAATCTACATAACTACATTTATTCAATCCCCAAAAGCGATTATAAACGCTTAGCAATAACTGCGACTTTGTATACATTTATAGGGAATTTAGAAAGTTTTTAAATGTACAATAATGTGTACACTAATATTTCTATTATTACTGTACGGAATTTCATAGTTAGCAAATTAAATTTTACCCTCGTCCTTCCTTTTGCAAAATAACATTATCCAAAACCAATTTTGCGTTTCGTTTCATAAATTTTGTCTGCAAAAACCGTAAAAGTCGTACGAATATTTCTTGCGTGGAATACGATTGTGAAAACCCTTTCAGATATACCAGTACATTTTTATATAACATTTGGAAAACTTAAAGATGTTTTTCAATTAAATTTTACCATACTTTGAAAAGAAAAATCGAATTTACAAATTCGAAATTTTTTTTGCTCTGACCGTGAAAATTATCTCAATGTTTCTTGCACAGAATGGTTCTATAGACTCTTTTGAATACGATATTCTTTTAGTATCATTATTAACGCTTAAACGCGTTTAAATAATATAATAAATTTTGTGGTTTCGGCGCAAGGTTCGATCAAATTTAGAAACAGCAAATTTGCAATTATTTAGATATTATTCTCGACGTTTCGATCCCTATATGGATCATTTTCAAAGAGACATTTTTGCGTTTGCTTTGCCAACAGGGAAAACAATAAACAGAATATTAAGGAGTTACGGAAAACAATACTTAATCCATGATGGCAGATACGTAACCGAGTTTAAATAATGTTTCAAGACCGCGAGGTTATACTTTGCACGAATTTTCTCGGATATTTTTCAATTTATTTACTAAAATATGCAGTCGATTTTTTATAAGGAAACTGCCAGAGAAAGGTGCAATGCAAATTTCGTTGTTAATAGACAAAATATCTTGCCGTCTGTGCGTGATAACGTTATAATGTTTCTCTTGCAATTCATTAATAATTTCAATTTTGCTGCTATAACGTCGTCGTATGTATAACAAAGAGTAACAATAGCTAGTAAATGTTAACGTCGATTGAATATTATTTTACAAAAGTAATATAAAAATGTCCGATAGGGTGAAATGACACGAATTTTCTGTCTGACCTAAGAATTTACATTCAAGGATGCCTACAAACGTTGTTAAAACATATTTAAATGCTACAATGTTATTAAAAATATATACTGCTGTGTCTCCGATGTGGATAGCATCTTTTGTGGAAGAAAAATGTGGTAACATTCGTGGTTACAGTACAAAAAATTTACGAAGTTGAGGATTCGATAAAATTGGTGTCCCTGACGGTACAACGCATCAAAAATAATTGAATCACATTCAAACATTTATAAGATCATTAAAATATAGGCCACTGTATTCGCAAAGGTATATAGAAACCTTTCACGTAAGAAACATTATTAAAGCACAGCAAATCCTTGAAGTTGAAAATTATCTTACAATGTTATACAAAACCACATCATTGCACTTGAAAGAATATATAGTATTTTCTGAGGTAATTTAAATATGCCTAAGTGCTGCAATGTTATTAAAAAATACCATCGTATTAGCAGGACTTTATACAGAACACGTTAAGATAACGAATGTTGGAATAGCATCGATAAATACAATACAAAGGACACTTAAATAATTTTAGGAAATCATACATCACTGCATTAGATAGAGTCTGTAGAACATTTTGGGACCAGAAGCATTGAGATAGCTTCCACAATTACAGGCCAAAATATTCATGAACTTAGAGGTTCGATCAAATCGAGGTCTCTTGGGTAAAACAACAGGAATTTTCTGCTCGACTTCGGGCGTCCTTTAAACGTCTCCAAACATCGATAATCTTCCAAAACCGTATACCACCGTATTCGTTCGACTTTCCAAAATTAGCCCGTGCATAGCGAGCGATCCCCCAACTCCCCGAGCCGTCGATCTATCGGTCAGTTAGTCGCCACAGTAGTATAGAAGCGAATATCCGAAACTCACCAGGATTCGTCCAGTGGTGGTCTGCCCAGAGATAAGTTCGCCGGCCCAGTCCTTGGCCTCGGTCATGAAAGTCCCCTCGAACTCCTTGCCCTGTCGGCTGGTCTTCTGCTCCTTCTGCTTCGGGTCATTTGGTGCGAACTCGGGCTCCTTGCGACAGCAGAGGAAGGCGAACGCGCGCCAGAGGAGCACGATCAGCAGCCCGGCAAGAAACGTGAATATGCTCGACAGCAGGAAGCACCACCATTTCCGTTCCTTCAGGCAGTCGTCTACCGGGGGCTGCTCGGTCGTCTCTTCGGTCGTCGTCATCGCGGCGGATCTCTGCTGCCCCCGGGTCACACATTCACCGGCGGCGATCAGAAGCGGTGGACAGCGGTGCGGCGCACTTTATCCGCTTCATAATTACAATGGGACAGCGCAGCTTCTTTCGTCGTCGGCCGGCCCGGCAACGGTACGATACGACACGGTACGCGACGGTACGAGATACCGTGATCCAACCTACGTCCTTCGTCGTCGTCCCTTTGACTCTCCCCGTTCACTGTTACACGCACTATATAACCGGGTCCAGGCGCCCCTTCCGCACAGCCCCCCGTGTCCCCTTCTCCGGTCAATCTCTCAATCGTTATCGTTCCACTTTTTCCTCGGAACTACACCCCCCTCCCCGCGAGCTTCTCTCACTTTCGCTCGCTCATCCACTCTCCCCCACCCCACTTCCCTCGATCCCTAGATCCTAGTCTCCTGCGGACCTGCTGCCTACCTGGTCTTGCTCTTGCTCTCTCCTCGCCTCTTCGTCCTCCTCCGTCCCCCCCCTCCCCCACCCCTCTACACCCCGTTTCTCAGGGGACCGCACGCTCTGCGGCAGCTGGCCGTGCCGCCGCCAATGCTGCAGGTCGCTTCCGGTCCCGAAACAATCGGAAAACAACCGCCGCACTCTCCGTTCACGCATACGCACGCACGCACGCGTGCTGACGACGACTTGCAACTTGCACACACATCACGTTTTAATATTTGTATTTATATATATATATATATATATATATATAGATAGAAATATATATGATGGTTACATTTATGAATATATATACATATACGTGGATATATATGTATATATATATTTATATATATATATATATTTAGTTGTAGCCGAAGATCGTGTTATGAAGTGGCGCACGTATATTAAAACCGGATGTCAAAGGAGGATAACCCGCACGGAGAACGTCCTGATGTATGGGGTTCTACCCGCGCGCGTGTGCCCGCGTTTCGCGACCAGCTCGACTGTGCCAACGACGACGACGGCGACGACCACAACGGCGATGAGAACGGCCGAGTGTCCGGACGACCATACCACTGCTCCGCAGCAATCAATACGCAACAATGGACCGGGACCAATAAGCTCGGAGCTCTTCGCTTGACGTAGACGCACGCTCTTTCGCGACCGTGCCACCACCACCACTTTCCCGAGAATGATAGGAGAGCTTAACGGCAGGTGGAGACACCCGTGGCCCGTAGGCTTGCGCGAGAAAGCTTGCGTCGTGAACGCGTTAGAGAATAGAGAGGAACTCGATGTGATTTTATGTTGGATGAGCATGGGGCGCTACAGTAGAGACGGTTTCTCGGTAGTGAGCGTTATTATCGATGTTAGTCTGTATTTAGATTTTGATGTTTATGATGAATGGGGCTCGGATGCAATGAATTTGTACGGCACGTATACTTAACCTCCATGCGTTCCCTAGGGTGCAAATTTACCCGTTTATTTTTTTAAAAACTGTAAATTGATTGATCCCTTTTTGTCTGTTCTATGAGACGTATTTCTTTAATACGTTGACTGTTGTGGTGATCACCAGTGACTGGCGCTGTTGTCTTGCTTAAGAACGATTGTCATAATATTAATATATTAACTATTATCCTGAATATCACTTTATTCGTTCTGAAATGAACTAAATTATAATGGAAGGTGCAAACATTGTTATCAATTGTTAGTAACTCGTTATAGTATTACAATCACTAGTAATTGCTAATACCTCGTATCGTTTGTACGAATGAAATAAACAAGACCTTATTCACCAACAAAACATAATTTGTTGATTGAAATTGTAAAGTAAAATGGGCGACATATTATCTTGGGCTTTCTTATGCAATTGTTTTGAGGAGCATACGAGGGTTAAATGATGGGTAAAAGTTTGTGAAAGGTGGTGTTCGTAGACTATTAATTTACGAAATGAATTAACCGTCAACGGCTTTCAAAGTATAGAAGTTTGATGATATTTAATGGGTCTTTGTAACCCAATCAGAGAATTTGAACGTCTTAGCGCATATGTATTACAATAGACCACTGGTCAGGTTCCGAAACTACGTTTACATTACTGTATATCTGGTAAACTGTCTCTAGGCTTGACTCGCTCTTGCGACGGACTGTTAACACGTTGAGTGCCACATCATTACCCATAAAATGTGTGTAGAATCAGAACAACTTATTTCATAATATAAGAAAAGAGAAAACTAGAGTTATTATACCAAAAAAAAATTCCCAGATAGCACAAAGACGCCTCAAAGCTGCCTTTGAGACGCCTGCCGCAAGACACTCAGGCGGCTTACAGACGACTCAACGGTCGCTCGACGGTCGCTGGAGCGTCGTTTGTTACAAAACGGTACGTCTTAAAGACAGCTTTGGGGCGCCTGTTAGAGGCCTTTCAGACGCCTTTGAGGCGCCTCTTAGACGCCTTTCGGGGGTCAGATAGGTTTCTTTTGGGTGTCTGTTAGGCGTATTTTGGGGGTCCGTTAGGCGGCTAAAAGATGTCTGTCTTGGAACTTTTAAAAAAAAATCATATCGACGACGGCGGCCTGGATGAGTAAGATCGGTAGTAGTTGTTGGCACCTGCCAGGGGGCTTCCTGGTTATAGTTTTGTCGTCTGCTACGGTTATTGTGTTGAACTCTCATCGTCGGGGTCTCCAATTTGGCGGCGGCTGAAATGTGTGGGTAAGGAGGAAAAGGAAATAAAGCGTGTTTCGACCTGGGCCCGCTAGAGGACTCGTCATCAGTAAGGCTATCTAGCGGGCCCTGCCTTAGAAACAGTGATATCGTAAGGACGGCTTAGGGCGGTATATATACGAATCGGCGACGGATCAGATACTAGCGGGAAAGGCGTTTTCTTGTCTCTCTGTCCATCTGATGACAAGCGTAGGAGGAAGCCGCCACATTATATTAAAAATATATTACGGTCGTCTCAGATAATTCGTTAAAATCATATGAATGAAAGTAGAAAAATGACCGCCCCAAACTGGCGCAGTCACTTTTATTATTGCAGCGGCGCAGATACACACCCTACATTAATTATGGTACGATTAATTAATTATTGTTCTCGAATCGTGGACAATAACTCATCAGTTTCGCATATATTACACTTTTTTATTTAATTCCGTGAAAAAAAACAATCAAATAGTAAAATCCTATATAAGGAATTTCTCTACTTTTATCATCCATGTGTTTATAATAAACGATATTTTGAAAAATATTTTCTTTATCGATCATTCCAAAAAATAGGAAACTTAAGAACCAGTATTTTAATCATTGCACACCAAAACGGATCCCTGTCGTAGCATCTCCAAATTAATTCAAGTTGTTCAGTCTCGGAAAAGACGCCTCTAAGACACCTTATTGCCTCTGAGGCGCCTTATTTCAGACGCAGAAACGACGCCTCCCAGAAGGCGCATCTGAGGCGCCTCAAAGGCGCCTTTTTGCGACGTAAGACGCTCAGGCCTAAAACAGACGTAAAAGCGACGTCTCTAAGGCGACTCGTGTTGTCTGGGTTACTTTCGTAACCCTCTTGCATCTTCTAGATCCTAACAAACAAGATTGTAACAATAAATAATTAATCAAGTTGATAAGAAAAATTGTTTCGCCCATCAACGCGGCAGTCAAAGTATTACGTGTAGAAGAAAATTAAATTAATACTGATCTCGCTTGATCCAAACCTTATTCAAATATGTTTGAATACATAAAATAGTACATAAACATATATCATTATGTTCGGAAGAGTTTACACAATAGAATCATTTCAAATAATATAAATAAATTTATATAAGTAATATTTATGAAAGTCTAATTTGATCTACCAAACGTTTTCATAGATCGTATGATTGATGTACAGAAAATTCTTAAATTTATTGCAACTTAAGGAATTTCCCCTCTTTCGCCCCTCTTCAAGTAACTATATCTCTTACAACTTTAAGTATTATGAGTTGAAAAAATTATATTGTATACTCCATATAATAGAAAATATGTATACCAAACCTCAATACAAAGCATACATCTGATTTCTTTACAAAAATTTGCAAAGGTCTACAAAATGACTCTCTAGTCGACCCCCTCAAGTCGAACAGAAAATTCGTACTCCTTTACCTGATTAAATGTTACTACATTATTTTTTAATAAAATTGATACATTGAATTAATATTATTGAATTGTTATTCGATACTAGTGTTTGGTAATTTTCGCTATTGCAAACTGAATTGCCGGTGACGTCGTGTGCGACCTGTGCTGACGCACGCCCCTGTTGCTGGCGCACGACCTGCACTCTGGTCAGCGGGTTGCAGCGCGTAAGGGACTTTAGATATTTTGTCAACCTTTAGGTAAATAATGGATATTCGTTGTTAATTTTCATACGCTGATTATGGATCTGGAAATTGTTTGTTTCTATGAAACAACTAGGTCCAACAGGAGTCCAACAGTTGACCTTAGACCAACTAGGTCAACTTCCCAACTTGGCCCAATGAACCCAGCGGCCAACCTATCCGAGTTTCATCGTCGACACTTTAGCGTATTAGCCCAAACCTTTCGATTCAGGGAACAACAACCAACAAGGCCAGTGATGACCAACGTTGGCGCGCATAGGACAATTCTGACAAACTACGTCTCTACACGTTAGCGTACATTTGAACACGTTGCGTATGTTTGGATTTCAAGTAAATGTTGGGCTTTGAAGTTTAGGAATTTTTTGCGCGGAAATTCTGGCAACTGAGAATGGTTCTTGAGTCAAATTATTCTATAGAGTCTCTTGAATGCAACAGTATTTCTTTGTAGATTATAATAATTTAAACATATTAATGTCTACATGAAATTTAAGTCAAATTTTTGGATTTTAAGAATTTTTTATACTACAACCATAGCAACTATACAAATGATGCTTGCTTAAGATGATTCCACAAACTCTCATAAACAAAATGACATATATTTTTATAACGTTATAGACGTTCAAATATGTTTAAATAATATTTTAGTCAAACGGGACATTATTAAAGCTTCAATTTTCCTGGACAGTTTTCAATTTATTTTGCAAACTAATGATCCGAATCGAAATATAGTTACGCCATGAGACAGAGTTTTTGTATGGACACCGTTAAAAAAAGTTAAAACGCAAATTACGTAAATAATACAAGTAAAAATATTGTAAAAAGTGTATTGTAAATAAATGCTATGCGGTGTTTTAAGAATCTCATGTATTTAACAAAACTGAATTTAATCTAACAATGTGCTTTATTCTTATAATCTTTCAAAAATTGTACATTACAATTTTTATCAGTAGATTGAGGACCTTTAGAAAAAACAAAAACTGTCTGCATCGTTTGTAAGAAACAAGAGCCAAATAAAATTGCCACTCTTTCTGTTTTGTTATAAATGCATAAAATTCACAGTATATTTATTAGTGCACAATCCAACTAGAAATTTGAATCATAATATCAACTAATATTTTGTAATAATTTATCATTTAGTATACTACAAATATGCCTGGGTAGCTGATCGGTAATGAGCACCGACCCCTTGAACAGTTATTCGCACATCATGCTAACTCGCTCGAGCCGCATAGGGAATAGGGGAATACGTCTTCTTATACTTATACTACTTAAAATTTAAGACTATATTATTCGGACAGTAGTATAGGACAACGTAAACCTCCTCTACGGCCCGAGTAATTCGGCATAGTAGTAGGTAGTAGGGGCACGGGGCTGTGGTTATTGGGGCTGGTGACCGTGAGCAATCAGTTACCCAGCAATGCTCCATGACCAGTAATTTAAATACAAATTACTACATAAAATAAATTGCACACTTTTAATCCCCATTACATTCTTCTTTAATTTATGTCTAATTTTTATTTTTATAATATGTAATATGCAGTTGTGTTCATGTAACATTGTTGAGTTACCTAATCTTGTCAGAACCAATCAATGGCCGTGAACGTTTAAAAACGCGATGAATCAAAGTTAAACACTATGTACATCATGAATTAAACAAATTGTATTCGACTATTATTATCAATACAAAACATCCATACAACAATAACACTTCTATATCTGTAAAACAACAAGAAACGACGAATTATTCAAAATCATAACCAAAAATGTCAGAGGAAAAGTTTGAAAGGTATGTACTAGTTTCTCTGTGCATATAACAAATATATGAAAAAGGAACCATTACCAAATATGCAATAAATATATTCAATGCTAACATACTTTTTCTTTAAAGTAAAACAACAATTTTATCACTAAACACCTTTGCGGTTATGTTCAATTGTTTGTTTCTCGAATTATGCAAGTACAGTGGCTAATAAAAGTCAACAAATACATTCAATTCAATTTTATTGGTCTTTTAATACAATTTGTATGCAATATTGCTGTACAAAAATTAAGCGAAGGTCATAACCTCTAGAATAATATACGTTCGAACTGAATAAAATAATTTTACTTTGCACAATATAATAAATGTAACTCATCGGTACAAAATCATATGAAATTACTTTTTTCGATTTACAGATGTTCTATTTCAATGATTGAAAGCTTTATTTTGCATAAAAATGCCATTACAAGACTAATAAAATTGAATTTAGTACACTCCATTCTTTCAAACACTTCTGTGCGGCACTGTATATATAAATAAAATTTCTACAGCTCAATGGATAAGACGGACAAGTCTCAAACTGAACCTGCAGAAGATAAGATCAAAGTAAAGGCAGATGATAAAAGTAAACAGAAACACAAGTCAGAGGAGGTTGCAGAAAAGCCTAATGGTCGTGCTACTAATGGTGAAACTGGAAATTGCTATTGGTAATTTACATAAAATTCACTCATGTAATACAAATTTTATAAATTGATTATAAATGTATTTATATGGTGGTTTCAGTGGAAAGGAAAGGAATCTAAACATCGTAGAACTACTATGTGCAAGCTGTTCGAGATGGTTCCACGAATCCTGCATCGGATATCAGTTAGGCAAGCTAGTACCATTTATGATGAATTACATATTCATGTGTAAAAATTGTTCTCCAACTGGTTTGGAGAGCTTCAAGAAAAATCAAGCACGTAAGAAGAAGTCATTGAGATTTTAGAGTTTTATTAGGTTTATTGTTTTCGTTTTGCATATGTATTCTAGATATTTCGTCTTTTAGCATTCCCGCAAATGTGTGTAACAGCAATCGCAAATTTGCTACAAATGGCACAAAAAGAGAGTGAATCAAGGATTATTTTTCATAAGGATAAGGATATTATTCCATTCATCGAATGTCATTGGGACAGCATGACTACTATGCCTCGCAGAGTCACTCAGTCTTGGCATGCTACAGTAAATACTATTTGCACTATTAGACTAACACATTAACTATTGCATAAATCATATAATTATTTATTTGCATTTGTAAAATTAATTTTACTGTAATATTAAATGTAATAAATAATATTAAATAACTATCAGATGTAAAGACTATCAAATATAACAATGACTATAACGAATCTTGACATTTTAGTTTCTGTTTCAATAAGCAAATTGCTATGATTGTTTTATGTGGTAGTTGATGTGTTAATGTAATTTGTATGTACATTATTTCTCTAATGATATTTTAATGCAGATACACAGGGCTCTATTGAAAGACGTTGGAGCATTATTCACTATTGATGAAAGTAGTTCAGATGGTCAATTGTTTGGACTGGTTTGTTCCGATCTGCTTATGATTAAACCAAATTATGAGGCCATGATTAAAGGAGGTCACTTGAAAGTAACTGAAATGGGGGTGCAACATGTTGGTGAGTGTTAGCATTAATTATACTGTCCGACAAATTTTTTGTGTTTTGATAACAAATAAATGATCAGTTTTCTTCTGTTACTACAAAAATTTAATTTTAAAAAAGCGCCTAGTTTTTAATTGTAAGCATTTTATCTGCTTTAACAGTAAAAGCTATATCAGTGTTTCTTAGGTAGAACGATTCTACAAACAGAATGATAAATATATTGATAACATTATACATATTTAAACATGTTCAAATTTATTTTAAGCTTTTAAAATTATGCGAATGTTGTAACAAATTATTGTATAGACTCTTCTGGATACAACAGCATATTTTTCTGTAACGTTATAAACACTGAAATATGTTTAAACAATGTTTAAAGTTCTCAGACAGTTTCAATTTGTTTCGAAAATTAATGGTCTGAAACAAAACCTAACTATACCATGCTATACAACAGATCTTTTTCCTCTAGAAACCATTGCCAAGAGCTATAATATAGGTTTTGGTTTTGATTAACAAAGTAGTTCCAGTGTTACATAGCTAAAAAATTAATATCAAATTTTTTTAATGACATCGTTTGAACAATGTTAAGTTACAGATAGAACTATATTTATTTATATCATCTACTTTTACCCTGTTACATCTTATTGCAAAATACTAAATTTAACCTAACACTATTACAATTTGTGGTATCGAAACAGCTAATTTCATGCATTCACCACATTTTTCCAGAATCATTTAGTACACATCTATTTTTCAGTATGTTTTCAGAATCGTTTTATTTATTTTGATCAGCTCTTATCTTATCAAGACTATAATCAGTGGTGTGATATCATACAGAAACCTGCCTAATCGTAATACTTACGGTCAAATAATCTTCTTAATGAATCGTGTCATTTTTGCTCATTAACATGTAGCAGAGAACATCAATTAAAAATATCATTACATAACAAATAGAACCAGTTAAATTCTATACAAAACTAATTCATTGCGTACTTGCATCTATGTATATTTCTAAATTTAACGAACTACAGTCATCGAGTGCATTATACTTCAATAATATAACCATGGAACATTTAGTGCCTCTTAGCGGAGGGCTTCGTGGTCGCAATGCAAAGCGCAAGTTCCCAGGAGAGGGTGCTGGCAGTGGCCCAGGCAAGAAAGGCAGGGGTTCGGATATGACTGCACCAAAACTACCAGCACATGGATATCCCCTCGAACATCCCTTCAACAAAGATGGCTATAGATACATCCTTGCAGAGCCTGATCCGCATGCTCCTTTCAGACAGGTATACTATTGCAGTACTCTCTCCCAACAGTTTGGTATATGTAATGTAGGGAAATATTTTTCTACAAAATGAAGCTCCCCTGCCAATTGCTCTCAATACGTGGAGAACGAAACAAACGACAAACTTGCCTCCTTAATCACTAGTTGTCTTTCCCAACAGTTTACAAGGCTTCCTCATGCATAAACCTGGTCATTTGCATTAATCGTTTGAAATTTGTTTGTAAATATATAATAAAGAAAATGATAACATCAATTTTATATTATAAAATATGTATGTACCATAATAAAAGATGTGTACAGTCTGTCACATTAATATTGGGATACTTTTAGAAAGTTAGAACAATTAGTTTATTACATGATGTGAAAAAGGAATTTTAAAAATATTACAATTGGTCGGAGTTGCAGTGAAAATACCAAAAGCTGTTTTTTTATAACTTTTTTATGTGAGCCTATATTGAAAATTTAAATAGTACGTTTTGTAGATCTGTATGAATTATACGCATTCTTAAAATTTCATCGAAATCGGTTGATGCGGAGTAAACGTCAGGAACGGAAAAATGTAGGAATCTTTATATTTACAGGCGAAAAACATGAAAAACTGCCTTTTTCACCATGTTTAACCGTTTGTAGCTCATTACCACGTTGACCGATTTACGAAACATACGTTTTAAGTTTTCAATACAGGCCCACATAAAAAAGTTATAACAACACAACTTTTGGTATTTTCTCTGCAACTCCGACCAATTGTAAGTTTTTCAAAATTCCTTCTTCACGTCATGTAGTAAACTAATTGTTCTAACTTCTCAAAAATAAATCCAAGTTTTCAGAAGCGTCCTAATATTACTGTGGCAGACTGTATCATCTTTGTTATGTAATGAACAAACAATTAGGAGATGCGCTTTTGAAACACGATCGCGAACATGCTTGTTCAGTAGTGAAGGAGCCGTTCGTATAGATATATAAATTTGTAAAATCTGCAGGAATTTGACGAAAGCAGTGACTGGGCAGGAAAACCAATCCCAGGATGGCTGTACAGAGGTCTCAGTCCAAGTACAGTGTTGCTAGCACTGCACGATAGAGCTCCGCAGCTCAGAGTGTCCGAAGACAGACTGGCAGTGACTGGTGAAAAGGGCTATTGCATGGTCAGGGCCACTCATAGTATGTCAGAATTGTGATCCAATTTTTAAATCTTCTATTATATCAGTAAACGCGAAGTACATTGTTATGAAGTTTCAATTTTTATAGATTTCATTTTTGATTGAAGTTAGTATTCTTTTTAGACGTGAGCAGGGGAGCATGGTACTGGGAGGCCACCATAGAGGAGATGCCCGAGGGATCGGCTACCAGATTAGGATGGGGTCAAGAGTACGCTAACCTTCAAGCTCCGCTTGGTTACGACAAGTTTGGTTATTCTTGGAGGTCTAGGTATTACACTAAAAATTTACGAATATAAATTTTTGGGTTCTTTGTTACACTATGATCGAATTTATGTTTTCTATCTAAATCGTTCCCTGAGTCTTTGAATATATGATCAAAATATTAGACTAACTCCAGAAAAGCTTAATTCATTTAAACAATCAGTTTTTATCTTTTTTAAGCATAATATATATCTTAGCAAAAATTTGGAAAATTCAAGAACAATTGTTACAGCAACATTTGGCTGTGAAAATACAAACGATGTAATTAATTCTATATTTGAAAAATTAATTTTTGAAAGTATTTTTTTACAGGAAAGGAACGCGATTTCATGAGAGTAGAGGCAAACATTATAGTCATGGTTATGGGGAAGGTGATACTTTAGGGTTCCTAATTATTCTACCTGATACACACTATGCTTCACATTTACCTAATACATATAAAGACCGAGTAAGGAAAAGTAAAAATACTTCTCTAATTATTGTTAATAGAAAAATATGTCACAAGACAGGATGATTAGATTTGCAAGAACAACATTTTGCAAAGATTTTTTTAATGAATCTATATATTTCATTATCTTTATGTAATAATTAATATTGAAACGTATGACCTTAAGTATCAACAGTAAATGCAAATAGATATATCTAAAACAGTAACTAAGATGAAATGCTGATTGATATAAGCAGTTTCATTTAAAATTTATACATGTATAAAACAAAAATGTATAATAAAACATGTACTGCAGCATCACATACGCATAATTAGGAGAGATTTACTGCATCACTTTAATTTTTCTTAATTTAAGAAGATGAGAGCTTTTATATGTACGTATTTTTAATTTGAAAAATATTTGTTTGATTGAGCTTATTCTTTTCTTATTGTAAGTAAGAAAGCTTGATCTTGATCACATCATTTATGAATGCAGCCTTTGAAAATTCTATTCATATTTGTTACTCAAGGTCACAATATTATGACACATTGAATTCGTCTTGATGTTGAGTATTATATAACAAAATGTGATAAAGAAATTCATCATCTTGTCTTCTAACATTTTTTGTATTGTTGATAGTAAGTGAAATAATAGGACACCCCGCATATTTTTATTTTCATATTTCATTCTTATGATAATATTATTATATTTATATGTCAGCCTCTAGTGAAGTTCAAAAGTCATCTATATTATGAAGAAAAGGACCAAGTACCTGAAGCACTGAAAGCTCTAAAGCCTCTAGAAGGTAGCAAGATAATATTTTATAAAAATGGCGTCAGTCAAGGTGAAGCATTTCTGGATGTCAACAAAGGAGCATATTATCCTACAGTCTCTATCCACAAAAGTGCTACAGTTTCAGTTAATTTTGGACCAAATTTCAAATGTCCACCCACAGAAGTTACTTTCAGAGGGGTATGTAGAATAAAAATCAAAAAGAAAGAGATCTTAGATCAGGCTTGAGCAGATTTTATTAGGAACAAATGAAATACCGAATTGTTTCAATTAATTTATTATTTTTATTTTAGAAACAACACAGAGGAAACAACTTTATTTTGCACAAAATTCATATAAATCATATTCAAATGATTTTCAATTCAAGCAAATTAAATCATTCAAATAAAATAACAAATAATTTCACTCAAAAAGTTTCAACGAGATCCCATGTTATTTTATTTCAGTTTATGAATAAATTTACTCGACTCTAAAAGATCTCATTTCGAACTCAAAATCCATGGATTAGAGCAACCATGTTTGCCTTTGAAATTATTCTCTTTTCAAACAAAACAAAAAAAAATAACCATATTTTGGTAAACCTAGCATTATTGCATTGAAAACAACCTCTCCTCAGGAACAGATGATGACAACATAGAATTATATGTGAGAAAAAGTTTCGTTAGAAAGGATTTGTAGAATGATTTAAGTATAAATTTATTAGATTACAAAATAAGATTAGAATCAAAATATAATATTATTCGAATTTTTATTCTTTAAATATATTACGTGAATGATGCTCAGGCCTGATTTAAGCGATATTGTATAAGTTATAAATAATTGTACTTTGCAGATGTTCGACAGAGCAGAAGAGGCAATAGCAGAGCAATCTCTCGCTGATGTACTCTATTTCACAGAGAATGAGGGAAAACTAAGACTGGACACTTTTGCTTTATGACATTAATGTAATCTTTTATTTTCTTTTTTACTCTTGATTTACGGTTTTAATTAAATGTTTTTGACAACACTTACTAAGTTTTGTTTGAGAGTTTTTGTCTGCATTAGCTTAGTTTCTTATCTTCAATTAGCTAAATTAAGAAACGTTACCAACGAATCTCATCTTCCGAAACCACCCCTACAAGCTGGACTTGGAGAGACTTCATTGTTGTCTTCCCACTGATCAGGTGTTTTTGTCTTTAAAAAGAGGTGGTAACAAAATTTATTCGAATATTGTTCAACTTTAGTGGCATGAATTTTGATTAATATTTAAAAGTACTTACTACGATCGATAGTGCGTGCACTCCACCCTCTAATTCAGCTTGCAGCAAATTATTAATCATTTGATGACGCTATTTAAACAAAATTACATCATCTCATTTTACATGAATTATTTATGCAAGATGTATACAGGGTGTCTCATCTCAGTTTCTCATGTGTCTTATTTTAGGCGTTTTTTTCTCTCAGTTTTCAAGGTAACCCATGTTTTTTTCGAATAACTACATATTTTTTCTTATTGTATCGCGTAGCTCATAAAAGAATACTTTGAAATGTGTACTATGATCTAACCTTCAAATGACCTTGAACCTCGAAAATGAATGTTAAATTCTACTTGTCATATTCTTCTATGTAATTTATATTGTACTTAATTTAAAGACCATATAATATACGTTCGAATATATTTTTTCATTAACTATGCAATACCGTAACAAAAAAATGTAGTTATTTGAAAGAAAACAACACCAGTGGGATATTGACCACTTAATAGGAGTAAGATTATTTGAAGGTCACTTTGAACTGGGCACAATATTTTTGTCACAATATAATGAAAGAGTACAAAATCTATTTTGAAGGTCACATAATTGATTTAAGGTCACTCGAAAATAATATTTTCAATGTATATTTTGTTGCTCTTTATTAATGTTGTACTAAAAATATCCTTTAACTGTTAGTTATTTTAATTAAAATCAGCATAGCATTCATTCTTTTAAATTCTTTTTGTGTATCATAACTCTGATTTTCCTCCATACAACTGAAGTCTTACTAACATATACCTAAAAATAACTACGCACAAAACTATGCAAAAGATTACATTTTAAATTCTCACCTTCAAAAGCGGTTGGTTAACAAATTTATTGGACACAACAACTACTTTGAAATGTGTCTCAGCACCCTTAGGAACATTATGCATATAAGATTCATTAATCACTTCGAGGTGAGACGGATTCAAAGAATCTATCAATTTCTTTTGAATCGAAGACTTTATTGGATTATCCTGCGCATCGGTACTCATGTTTTGCAGGGAAACAGATGGGCTCCTACACCTCGTGTAGGACGATTGTCTGCAGATAGCTGTAAAGTCAAAATTTCCAAGCATATTTCAAGGTTGCTTGATAATGCTTATGAATAACATAAGGATGCATTTAAATTAAACAACTCTTTGAAATATACAGAGTGAGTCACCTGACGCTGTACCACAATATTGCTAAAAAATTATTGATTGCGTAAAAAACATTTTAGATACCTTGTATAAATATCAGTTACAGATTTTTCAAAAATTTTCCTAAATTCTGATGGAATATTTGTTTAAAAGGGTTTTTTATACAGTTAATAATTTTTAAATCATTTTAAATTGTTATGACTAATCATGTAATTCGTTAAAATGTTTCTTAAAAACTATATACTATAACACAATATTATTAACTACTTTATAAGTACATAAGAATTCATACTTTCATAAATTTAAAAAATTGGAAATTGACGTAAAATTTGGCAGAATAAAATTAAAATTATCTCGTGGTTGTAGTTATAATAAGTTGTAATGAGTATGTAACATAAAAAACAATAATTTTATCGTTCATACCAGAGAGGATATGGCCATACTAAAGTAAGAAGGAGATAAGGAAAAGTATTATAGTAACCTAACCTATAATTTTCGGTAAATACATCATATAATGACAATTCCAAATAAATTCTTGAAAAATTGTATAATATAGTCACTTACTTTTTAAAACCGTTTTATACATTTATTAATATAATAATTTGTATGAATTTTATTCTCTGCAAAATTCTGTTTTTTACGCAGCAAATAATCTCTCTAAATATATGTATGTACATACAATGTATAACCACGTGATACTATAATTTTTAAACAATATAAATGTTACAAACAAAAAATGTTCAGGTACTTACATAATAATACTTTACAATAAATGCTAATTTCAAATTTTGCTCAAACCAAAATTGCATTTATTTTAAAAAGAGGAAGTTATTAAAGAATTATTGATAAATAATAGTTAGTCAAACGTATTACAAAAATGATAGTAGGTATTAACTGTAGTTAGATTAACGTAAATGTCTAGAAATCTAGAAATTCTGAGATATAAAGAACTAATTGAAAGTATAATTAACATTATTTTGTCTCACTTTTATGTAGATGTATATGTAAAGGTGACGCGAAGGTCAAATAATGTTGTTTAATACATTTCTTTAACTAACTATTTTTTATTATAAGTGACCTCGTACATTTTTATAGGGAATTGTAAACTGCGTCTACTAGTATATTCGAAAATATATGATTGCATTACTTAAAGAAAATAAAGTTGACTTTAATATGACCTGTATCTATGAATCTACAAAAAAGTTTCTTTGATCAAATTGCGTGCCTATCGAAACCATTCAAATTTTATTTAAAATATTTCTTTGTATCGATGATAGTTCCGTACCGTAGATAATTGAGAGAACATCCTCTATAATATTGATTAATTGCAGTTATCAGAATTAAAAGAAATTAAACATTGTATTTTTAAAAAGTAGTATCTGATGTTGTAAAACGAGATTGTGAAGGCATTGCGATGTGTCATGCCCAAATAGAGGAAACTCTCACTAAAGTCCTTCAGAAAAAGTGGAACATCTAGCAAATCTTACAGTCAATTAGAGTACCAGACAAGTCAAAAGCAAAACTATTAACCAGGCTTGGTCATGTGTAAATTGAAATGAATGAAATAATAAGTTATTTCAACTACTTTATTATTGTTATTTTTAAAACAATATTTTTATTGATAACAGATATCGATCTGCTACTACGTCACAAAATGAAGATTTCCAATGATATACGGTTATACTTATACTTTATCTCTTTTTTGTAAAACTCTTTTAAGTTCTTCAACATTTTTAACCTGTAAAGGGGCTGTGTGCTAATTGTATGCCATTACTATTTCTCCGCAAGAAACAATCGTTTGACATCAATCAAAAACCTAATTTGAAGTATTTTTACGGCCCTTTGAATGGCGCATGCCACATTCCCAACAAACGTTTCGTTTTTGAATTCTGACGTAAAAATTAAGAACGTTACATATTCTTAAATATTTCTCTTATTTATTGCCGAATAACGAAATTTCTTACGACAAAGTCATATTATTTTGAGGGATATATGTAACCATAAACAATGTCTTTCTTACAAAATTTAAAGGTCATAGAAAATTTATTTCATGTAAATTATTCTTAATGTACGAGTTTGCTTAAACTGGTTTACTAATTATTTAATCACACTAGTGTTTTTCGATGTCTTGTTTGTCAGACAATTTCAAGAAAAATGCAGAGCATCATCACTTAATTCCTGTAAAACTTTATTAACGTAGAAAATTAAACATTTTTTTACTAAAATAACAATTTAACATAACTATATTATAATATAATCTAATTTGAACTAGGTAAAGATGGCGTAGGTTGTCTCAATTTCTTAAAAATAATCAACTTTACTTAATTGTTAGATGCCAATTTGATTCGAAAAGTTTAAACTGTCTTCACAAATATATTAATATCAAAATTGTTGCATCGAAAATGATTCCCAAAATAACTTTTCAAATCCAATTGTCTAAACTTCTTAATAAAATAATACCGATACTATATATACACGGCGTTGAAATTATATGTATATACAGAGGATCCATTTAAATCGATCCTGTCGAATGTCTTCTAAAATAAAAGCTAAATGGTTTCGGGAGGCATATTATTTGACACATGTAAATTTCTTCAATGCGGCCACGTAGAGGACATATGAAGGTCAAATTATCTAGATTATAGGGTAAAGTGAAAATTTTAATAAAAAACTTTAAAGTTATAAGAAGAAATTAAGAATGTTACTATAAAATCTCATTTAAACTCTCAATTATAAACAAAGAAGTACGTTTTCATCTGCCTACTATTGTTACAAATGACTTAAAAATTCATTTTATTTTGCATAAAAATCCGCAATTTGTTAATAACGCTGATTATTTTTATGAATACAATAGGCGAACTTGTGTGAACGCACAACATTTGCGCGGTATTCCACACGTTAAAAATATCTCTTGAAGTAATAGTTTTTAGCCGTAAGTGGCTTTCTACTTTTTTAAAAAATTATTTTCCTATGGCCTCCATGAAACCCTTCGACTTCAATCTGAAACATATTTTAGTCCCTTCAAGAGTTTCTAAGATATTTGAGTATGTAGAATGAAAAATTTCACTGAAATCATACAGAACACAATGGCATGAAATAAAAGCCCGTAAGTCCTTTTGAATACTTTATTTGATATTGTTGTATTCAGACAGGTATTCGCGAGGAAAACTTCAAGCTGCTCCGAAAGGTATACAATACACGTTATCTCTCATCTTGAACAATTAGTATCGTGTGACTAGCTGATGGACACGGAATTCCACCTGGGTTTCATCCTTACAAAAAAAAACAACATTTTATCGTACACGGATGTAGGCACGTCATTGATCCTTAAAGTATCCGTTCCGCCGAACGAAGTGATGCTACGACATTATGTACACTCTACAGCGTTGCAACGCACAAAATTGAAATGTCACGTGCAAAAATTGCGCGAGTTGGCGCCGGTTAACGCGCACGTTTGTCTTTTCGACGGTTCGATCCGCGTAAATGATCAATATTGCGCAAAAGCCACGCGTGCGAAGGTATGCTTAACACAGAAACGAATAGCTTGACTACCCAGGGACGGACCTATGCACTGCGGGGGCCCCATGACAACAAACTCCAGTTTTGTTATCAAAGAAACTCAAATATAGATAAAAAATCGTCCGAGGTATTTATTTTCTTGTTTTTAAAAATATACAAATTTTGCGGCCCCGAAAATTTAGTATACTGGGCCCCGGGAGGGCAATTTTGTTATTACTAAAATTTCAATATAAATAAGATATTATTGGAGGTACTTATTTTTTTGTTTTTATTTTTAGAAATATAAAATTTTAGGGATTTCGAGTGCACGGTCCGCCCCTGCCACTATCGAATGGTCGCGTTCCAGCACACGGTATTGCTTCATACAACAATACAAGTAAAATACCATAATCAGCGCTGTAGTAAGGGCTCAATATGAGCCGTCGAATAATTATTAACAAATCTTAGATCGGTCTATGTTACAATATCTACAAAATGCTGCGTCGCTGCCGTCGCACGTTCCCCTACTTATTATACTAACAGTGGCAAATTGTTTTTAAATATGATTTGAAATGAAATGTCAAGTAGCAATTTCTTGAAAAGTTTAATCCGGCATTGCGTAACCAGCACATGCGAATTGTGGGACATTTGAGTGCAAAAGGTGTAAGAGCTAGTCCAATTTACTATTCCTTTTATACAGTTTTTAGACATAATGTACTTTAGCTTCATGACTTTCAAATGGACTATCTTGAAATTTCAAGAAAATTAAATTACAATTACTAATGATGGAATTGTAGAACATTTTTCACTACTGTTTGGTCCTAATTACTTCATTATACCATTAGGTTAGTTTCTTTACAGGCTTGGGCACATTTTACTTGGTATAAAACGAAAAGTTTATTCAAATACAATTATTCCATTGAGCCAAATAATGAAATAGTCTGTAGTAAAACCATTTCCATGCGAAATAAATTGATATAAAATTATTTTAAACATCCAGCTAAATAAAATAAGGCACCATTTGAGTCTCCATTTCCATATATATCATCATAACAATGCTCAAGCCTGGTTCCCGTCGGTTATTCGCGTAATCGCGAACAACTACGGGGGAGCGCGTACGGCTACGGGCTCAGCACAGAGCTGCCATAACGGGCATACAGGACACAGCAGCTTAGGGCAGCTCCGACGGTCGTTCATTATCTCAGGTATACATTAATACTAACGATTGAAAAGCGACTTTCTTCTCCTATTAATCATGTAAAAACGTACACAAAAGCAACGAGGGTAACTTGTCTTGTCGTACATTTTACATTTCAGTCTCATGGGGTTCTCGACGCCGTCCTCCTGCTTGTCTAAACAAAACTCTTTAATCGAGTGCGCACGCGCAGATACAAAACCTCTACAAACAACCCTGCATCCTCTCTCTCCCTCTCCCCCCCCCCTCTCTCTCTCTCTCTCTCTCTCTCTCTCTCTCTCTCTCGCATAAACAAATTTCCAGTTCGTTTGAATACGAGGCATCGAGCGACAATTTAAATTCAAAGAGTTACAAAACAGTTGTCAATTGACCAGAATCTTTTTTGTCGTTTTTCCTCTTTTGATCAACTCGGTGAAGTTAACTGTCAATTATCCGCATGCCTACAAATATATATCTATGCAAAAATATGCAATGTGTCAGATGGTTTTTCAGTTTTTAGGCACTTTGTGATATGTTTCTGCGTTAAAGCTCCACACGTTCTCTTTCGTTTTTCTGATGTTTCTCTTCATGATGTCCATATCCCATAACGTCGCTAAGGTGTCGCGTTTTGCTTCGCATCGTCGCGCACTCCGATCTTTTTTTATTGTACATCTCTGCCCTTCTTCTTGGTATAGTTATCTTACATACAGGAAAACATTGATTACTGAGTGGAAGTCTCGTCTGACGAAATCGACAACGGTTTGATGATCCGTCAATAGACGTAGATCGTCTTCAGCTGGTCTTTCAGCTCAGGAGGAATGGCACAAGTCTCCGTTTCCGGTTTCCGCTTAACTAGGCGACGCCAGCGCCCCCCAATGTTTTTGCGGATTCCCTTCGCGAATCCAGGCCTGTCCGACGGCAGTGCGTGCACAAGAGTATCCTAAAACACAAAAAATAACCCCAAATAAATCACTTTTGCATTTAGACCTCCATTGAATTAACTAGTATTAGTCACACCTAGCTGGATTCATTTTAACCTCCAAAGTTATTAAGGGGATTTTCAGGTCTAGAGCGTCGTTGTCTAGGCCTTGTTCGTAAATTTTTGGGATAATAAGGAAATGGGCCTTATTAACTGACGCGATGCCAACCATTTTATTGGTCAGTAATAAAAAAAATTGAGATAGCATTTTAATTATGTAATTATGGCAACAAATCCTTTTGCAGACATGTGCTTCAGGAAAATGCAAAAAAATCGATTTTTCAAAGTTCTAAACCAGAAAACCCTCTTAATAATTTACCAAGCCTGCTATAATAATAATTATACAAATAATAGTCATGATAATTCTGAATGAAAATGGCCAAATATGTAAAACTCTAGTGTACGTTCAATTTGACGGTTTTTCTTAGGTATTTTTTTTTAGCTTTTCTCTGTGAAGCAAAGATAATACAGGGTTGTCAAAAGTTACAAGACCATCTCAAAATAGAATATAACTCTTTTATTATTTAAAAATTCACATTTATTTTTTCATAAAGAAATTCGAATTTTAAATGGTCTATTGACTTTTGAGTCACTCTGTACAACTACGAATATGCGTTTGTCAATATCTCGTGCAGCTTTTAGCAAACATAGCAACAAGAAAAAATGTTTGTGAATATGGAAACATTTTTACGATTTGCCAGGAAATACAATGCGGCCATAAAGTATATTGCTCGCGACTTTTATTGAAATCGTAGTGACACGAGATAAAAAAGAACAATGCGGATTTGCGCGCCATAACGTAACTGCATTCGAGCAACCACATTCGATAGAAGGAATAGTACATAATATCACTTCGATCTTTTTGTTTTTAACAGTATAGTCCAACGCAGTGTCGACTGCGTCACCAAAACGCTAATTTAACCACCCGGTACAATTTTGCGGCACTGGTGCCACATTTCCTTGTTCTCGATTCTATACTTTTCGCGATTCGAAACATTTTTAAAATTACAAAACAGCAAATTTAAATAAATTCATTTTCATTGATTCGATAGAAATTAAAAATATTTTTTAGCAGTAATTGATGTACAGTAGATAGAATATGTAGATGTAACTATACATTCGAAAAACATCGGGTCACGGCTGGCCCCGCAAGTGACTCAGCTATAGCGGAAGTAACATGATCTACACATTTATGTGGAAGTTCCCAGACAACATACAAATAGACAGCGACTTTGTGGATTTATTAGACATGCGAATATAAACCATTCTAATAAATGGATAGTGGATTTTATTAAAATTAATAGTGAATTAATAGTGACTCTAGCAAGCTGACGTTCAACTGTTTCACGTCTTACGATGAATAACGAATGATCCCAGTGATTTATCCTTAGTCAGCTGTACCAGATCCGCACAAGACACCTTCTTCAGCTTTTAAAAGCTCGTATCGAGCAGGCAGTTTCTTTCTTTTGATTATCCTTCCCTTTTTAGACGCAGCAGACGTTCGCTCGATACATAGGACGTTCAACGCGCTCGACGTCCCTCCTTTATCCTCGTGGATAGATTTTGGCTTTCATTCTAAGTTGCATCCCCATCAATACTCATTATTTCAAAAACCTTTCAAGAATCCCTATGAAAAGTATACCTGGCCAGAAACGTTGCTATTCGATAGCATCTTCTCCGCAATTCTCCGAAACTTTCATGATTCTGTTGCGCATGCGATTATATCACGTTATATTGTACTATTTTGTATCATTTTAAACTAAAGTCAGATTTCGAGAAATAAACCAGCAGAACTCGATAATCAGCAGGTAACTTATTTCGTAGACTTGTCAGTTTTATGATTTTCGAAGTACGTCATGAACATATTTTCTAGACTCTCAACTACAAGAAAATGGGAACTTAAAATCGATATACCGGTAACACTAGAATAATATAATTTAAGGTTAAATAAATCTAATAATAAAGGTAAGTGATAAAACGGTTTTCTATATAGTAAATTTGCAAAGGCTATAGGCGTCACAATTGTCCTGAATGGCAGAAATAAAAATAAACGCGTGTATTAGTAAGGACGACAGAGGTTATAGCAGAGTGAGGGTCCCGGAAGAATAACGGCGTGACTATAGGCTAGTCAAGGATAGAAATAGTTGAGCAAGAGAGAGAGAGAGAGAGAGAGAGAGAGAGAGAGAGAGAGAGAGAGAGAGAAAGTCTGTCTCGAAAAAGCGGGAAAAGTCGTGTATCCAGGTGGCAGGTTGCGAAAGTGATCGTCAGAGGCCAGGACTGTCCTAGCATAAAGACTCATGCTATGGTGGAAAGAAGGAGAAGGTAACATGGGACGGAAGGGAGGTGGGGGGACACAAAAAAGCGGATCCCCATCGAGGACATAAATTCGAAAGGAAAATATTTCCCGACGAACCGTGTCTTCTGTCGCACACTATATAGGAATGCTGGCTGTCGTCAAGGATAGACGCATTATTTTGCCGACAGCTGCACCCTGTACTAGTTGTTTGGCAAACGGCAGCGACCGCCCACCCACGCTATTTTTAGAGCCAGCTAGAGGGGCGAAAGCGGGTTTTTAGGTGCGTCGTCGTCTCCTATCCGTCAAAAAACGGCTGACGCCGTTTTCCAAGACGGAGAAAACCGTTGCGTGACGTCACGGACGCGACAGACGATAAAAGTCAACCGACTAGACCGGGGCTAGCCAAATTCGCTGCAACTCCACGCCACGTGACTCGCCAGACAACGACAGTGTCTGTTTTTACAGTGACGGAGTGGCGGAAATGTTCTCAAATTAAATTTGGAATAAATTACTTTAATTTTATTCACTTCACTTTGTACGAGATTCGAGTCACGTCTCTGATTAGAAAATATTCAATCGAAATTGTAAATACGACTGTTGAAAGAATTGTTTGCCTGTTTATTAGAAACGAAAAGCAGTAGCGCGTGTACAGGGTGGTCCACCTAAAGGTAGCCACCTAAATATCTCTTTCAGTTGTGATGACAGATAAAATGTTTTGTATGCCATTTGAATGGTATCGATGGACGAATGTATTGCAAAAATATTTTTACGCTTAGATCAACTTTTTGATTGGTTTTCAAGATCACCGATGTTCCTTTTTGAATATATTAATCGATGATCGGATTATTAGACAATTCTTAAATGGAACTCTACATTGAATTCTTTTCGTTTTTTTTTTATAAAGTAAATGGCAATGTGCAAATATATTTTTAGTAACACTGTGAACAATATTATCCATCAATAGCATAACATATCACTACAATTAAAAGAGATTGTAGGTGGCAACTTTTTAGATGGATCACCCCTGACATGGACAAAATATAGTTCAAATAATAAATGAATATTATCGTTATATGAAAATTATACAGATCATTTTCTTAGTGTTTGGGGTTTGCTTAAAGCCTTTTCTAAATCAGTTTCAAAATTTTTGTATTGTACACCTTGTAAATAAACAAACATATTTATCTTTAGGTTAGTATATCCTTTGTACATGGCAAGTTTTATTATTATATTTGACTTTACACTGAATGATAAAATTGTCAGTCCAATTAGACCATTAATTTTATCAGAATCAAAAAATCATATTTTTAAAATTTTATATTAGATTAAAATTTTGTTTTAATGTACTCTAGACGAATTTGAAAGGTTGGGCAGTTCTGTTACCTTGAAATACAGCGTCACTCATATATGTGTCTTCAGTGGGCCAAAAACTTTACACAAAAGCATAAAGTTTGAAATAAATTTCATTTTCTGGTTATTTTTATTGAAAAAAATTGTTGAAATATGTTGATATAGTATTCTCGAAAAATTCAAAATTTTAAGTAAGTTATAGCGATCTAAGTATACTGTACGCTCCACAAAATATAAAACCGTCTTTCTCGTAACTGCAATTTCTGAATTGTAAACCAGATTACTACGGAACGGTTAGAGATATCGATATCAATCTTTGCCAGCTTGACGTACTTAACGATCCTTCATTTTTCTGACCTAGAATAGCATATATACATTTACTTTTCTTCATACAAAAATTAAAAGGAGTTTTTTTGTCGTTCCAACGGCTCACAATAGTAAATATTTTGTATAGTCTTTTTTTCATAATAACATTAGATAAAAAATATCACAATGTTCGAATAAGAGTGAATGTATATGACAAATTTGTTAATTTTTCCTCAATGTTGACACAAAAAAAATTCATGAAGGAAAATATTCTACTTTGTCAGACTTAAAGTGCACATGCAACTTCCTTTAAAAATGGTTTTACGGTTTTATATTTAAATACTATTTATCATTTTACGAAAACAGTATATAAGCCATTTAACCATTGCCTTGCATTTTCAAGCAATAACGCCCTTCTCTCTTAGGATATTTAATTCTCAAAAATTAAAAAATTCGCAAATTTTCAACAGAAATTCTAACTTTTGCCACACTGCCACTTTTTGTTTATAGGGTTTATTTATTTTAGTTGAAACGATGGCCACATTCGCGTAATAAGTTATTTATTGTTATCGTAGCAAGTCTTCCGAGGCACGTTGCCAGATGTGCAATCACTTTCCGCAAGATTATTATTTCAGCGCATTCTAGAAACATTGTTAGACAAAGCTACCAATTTTTATATCGATATGTTTATGACTTTCGCTTTAAAAGAATTGGAACATTTAACGTATAAAATCATTACATAAACTTACACAATACACGTAGTAATGTAAACAGTAAACTAGAAGTATTGAATTATGATTGGTAACATAATATTGGACGATTCGCTAGGGAGATATTTGGCAAAGAAAATAAATTCTCATTAACCAAGCGAGACAGTGCTTGTTTTTCTCTCATTTTATCTCTTTTTTATTGAAATAATAAATGCTGTCGGTATGCAATTGAAATTAAAAAAAAATTAATTTTACAAAAATGAAACAAAATATTACAAAAAGCAGCAAATAAAAGAATTACAAAAAATCAATTTGCTATTACATTTAATAATCGTTTTCATTTTGTAATTTACACATGATTAGAATCCCAATTCAACTTTAAATGGAAGAAGCATTTACATAAATATAAAACTGTTTTAAAATCTATTTTTTAAATTTATAAAAACGTCGCCGTAAGTAGGACGCTGTATGAGAAAATATTTTGAAGGAAAATGACGAATACGAATGTGATCATACTCAGTTTCGCGGGAAGTCAAACCATGTGTACGCCAAACGTCGAATTAACAGCTGTAATGAATGACGTTAACGGTTACGTCGCGTCGCCCGAACAAACGAGTTCAAGTTATTGAGCCGTTTTCCGCGTATTAGCTATGTCCGGTAAACGAGTGACAATGAACACTTGCGAGGAAAGAAGTTAGCATACTGCAAACACACGGATCAGTAGTCACACAAAATATAATGAAACACTGTTCAATAAATATTTGCCGTGTACGGGTCTGAACATTTTTTGAATTGGCGCTTGTAATCTTTAAGCCTTCTTTTTAAAAACTGACATTTGTAACTTTGGACATGCATTCTGCTTTAATGGTAATAGCTATACAATTATAATTTATTTATGAGAACAAGATAACACAATTTAAATTTCGGTTTCGAGTCTCAAAAGATGATTAAAGAATTATACAAGTAGAAGTGGCGACTGAAGTCAGACAATTATAGCAGATATTTTCAATTTATTTCGAGAACTAGAAATGGTATGAGAAATCTAATTACTGCAGATAATAGAGCGAATCTTTGACCTTCGGAAAGCGGTTGAAGAAGTTGCAAATCACGTCCCGTTTTCAAAATACACACGAAATAGTTTGGCAAGACATGTGACGCCGCCGGTGGTTCTCAACACAAACGCAATTATGCCACGAGCGTAATACATAGAACTACTGCCATCTGTTACTCGTAAGTGTGCCCTATCACATGGTGCACCTAAATTTCCCCACAAATTTTCAATTTTACAAATTAATTGAAAAATATTCGGAAATATTCCATTAATATCACTTTTATGTAAATTATTGTTTAAACAAATTCACACATTAATAATACAATATTAAGCTGTGTCATCATGTTTAGGAGAGTCTAAGAATGCTTCTGTCAAAGTAAAATCTTATATCTATTATCATTTAAGCATAAAATATGTTTGAAGTTAAAAATATATAATTTGTGTTTCAAAATCGACTTTTTCGGAAACTATAAATAGAAAATAAAAAACGAATTACACATATTCGGATTCAATGTATAAAGACTTCTAAGGATAACTTATGTCTGGTTAAAGGTTTAAACTAGGTTTCAAAGTAATAATCAGCAAAGTATTCAGTCGAAGTAGACGTAATCACTCCTGAGACTACATCGCGTATAAATCGATATGCCATTATTCCAAATATAAAAATCCAATCTTATCAGTCTTCCGGTAACGTTCATTTTTAATGAAGCATCAGAAACGTCACACATATCTTACATCATAAACTCGTAACACTGTCACAGAAATTCGAATGCACTATGGTGCCAATCATGTACAGTGTATAGGAAAGCAGAGCCTTTCAGCAATCATTGAGCATTTTACTGATATTTGAACTAACTATAAATGTTTCTGTCAGAAAAAGATCTAATTTTTATTCAATTATACCAAAACAATTTAATTTCAACAGTGTTTTACATAGAAAATTTAATCTTAAATAAAGGAATGAAATCTTTAACTGTACACGTTGAAAATGGAATTCTTAATTCAAAAATTGATAAATGCTTTTCGTACTAACTTGAAGATTTTGTTAATACACATTTTTATTCAATTTTATTATTCAAGAACAAGAAATGTTCTAATCAATAAGGGAACTTCTTCCTTGTGCTGATTTGGGTAGAATGATCTATAAAAATGGAAACTAGCCTAAAGATCCACGGTCTGGTGACACGTTTATTTTTGAAGAGACGTGTCGTTGAAATTCGAAACCGAGAGATTTGAATAACATTCAAAACCAACGATCGCGCATGGGAAAGTAGCAAAAGATCTGTCGGTAAGTGGAGCATGAAACTGAAACGGCGTCATGACGGCAACAAAGCGGGGTGGAAATATGGCAACGTCGTCGATTGTTTGGGATTTTTCTGGCGGCGAGCCTGGGACTGTGACTGTGAGCCTCGACCTTACAACTCGTTTGCCAGTCCGTCTGCCCGTAAGCCTCGTCCTTGGAGGATCGATAGCGCCATCGACTATTATTAACTCCAATTTTAAAAGGTCTTATCGTCTTGTCGTCGTAGAGTATCCTGATTTCTGGTGCCCCGTTTGAACTGCGCACATACGCGCAAGCGCACCACATAACCTGTTGCACAAGATTTTACAATCGCGCACTCGATTAATGCAAATAAATTGTTCAATTCGCACCATAACTTGAAGCATGTAAATGCCATAAATTGATGATTAGATCAACGATGTTCCATCGAATGATAACTAGCATTCGAAATCCTGAGGGACTCCTTGTGAGAACATTATTGAATGTTTATTTTGATTGCACAACAAGAATCAGATTTTCTTGCTGGATTTGTTTCATAAATAATGCGAATTAATGCTAACGTCCATAGCTGAAGTATATATTAAAAGATATCTCATTAGTTTACTGTTTTTATCAATTATTAGAACGGTTAAGAAAAATATTTTAATCTTATGATCCTTTATATTTATCCTCACTGAATCCATCTCGTGAAAATAAGAATTAATGTCCACTTCTCTAGTTTAAACAGTTTTGTAAGATATTCTTTATTATCCACGTTCTTATGCATAAAATATTGTATACTAATTGACTAGTAAATTTAATTTAACTAACTTTATTTTAATAATTTAAATACTTGAGTAAGGTTATGGTCATCATACTCGAACTAATATTGGACAGAATGCATTTTAATATGTCGATATTAATTTTGTACGTATCAGGAATAAAAGAGAATTGTTTGTATTACTAACGTATTGATTTTTATCGGTAAGGGCAAGCGTTGTAATAGATTAATGTGTTGTCATAACTCGGTAAATAAAGCAGTGAAAATCGATCAGCTCCAAAATAGTACGTTAACCAAGCCACTGCCAACGTAATTGGAGAAAACGCTACCCACCCTTCATTTCGATAGCAAAAATATCAACCCCTTCATATTAAACCCACCAAAGATATAATACTAAAAATTTCTAAAACTATACATAATAAAACAAACGTTAAATACTATTTTCCTGGACTTCGTAAAATATTATGGAATATTTATAATATTTAAAATAGAAAACATTTTTAAAAAATAATCCCCTACATACTCGTTTTTCAATTCAAATTTTTTACCTGTACTTAATTTTTATTTACTTCTTATTTTAATCTTCCTAATAATTCTGTTATATTGTTTTATATGGCATTATATAGATTATTATAGAGTTACAGATAAGATAAATTTCCTACTTGCATGTCAACTTTGTTGGATGCAGTATATAATACGAGTAGACTACGGATCTTTATGCAAAATAAAATTATCTATAGTATTTAAAATACGAGATGTATTTTAAAATAATGATGTAAAAATTTCATTTTATCATCCAATCAGATAATATATCTATGAGGACATTCTTTATTAAAACTTTTAGCTATATATCCGTTATCGTTTATTGATTATTTTTAGTTTTTCATTCATTTTTTATTATATTTTGTATGCAGATGTAATAAATTGTAATAGAGTTATGGATGGGACGTTTCTTTTAATTAAATGTTAAGTTTGCTCCAATTTAATAGTTTGGTCTAATTTAAATTTAACTTTTGAATTTATGTTTCTACAACAGTTTATAAATATACTAACTTAAACAATATCAAAAATTATTAGATTATTTAGAATAAAAGTTTACATAGTACTACTGTGTTTTTGTTCGAGAAAAATTCAAAATGCCCGCGCTTCTTCCTACTTGTCAATAAGCCTTCTCTCCCCCACCGATTGCAGTTCAGTGTCCTAACGACCGTTGTACGTATTATGATGTAAAGTCGGGATCAGTGTGTTTCATACTCGAGCGGACTTTCTATCACCATGAGAAATGAAAATTAGGCTGGCAGAGCGAAATATAAATGGCAGTTAGGATCCTCGAGTTATCCTGCCGAGTAGGGGATATACCAGTGAAATCTGGTAATACTGGCTCTACTGGTCGACGCAGCTGGACGAAGAAGCAGAATGGAGAGGGACAAGGCTTCGAGATTATAAGAAAAACAAAAAAAAAAAAAAGGAATAAAGAAGACGTCGTAACTGAATATACACTGACACGAGTCCAGAAAAGGATAAATATAAACCCCTTGCAGTGAAAAAATTCTCAATTGTTTAATGATGTACTTTTAAATATTCTATCAATAATGTTTCCAGGAACTTTGTGTTTCAAAAATGATTTACAGAGACTGAGAGGAATAAAAAAAGAAAAATTTTAATTAAGAAGATAATAGGAATTGTTTTATAATATTATATGACATTAGATATACAATTTAATATTTTACTACACATTGGACAACTTACACATTAGAAAATATACAAAACATGATTCGAATATGTAATAAAAGGAGAAATCTAGTGACTTTTCATGCCAAAATGAGTAAAAAGTATGGAATACAATTACTTCATTCTAGTTAATGTTTACAAGAAGTAGTTAAAAAATTTGAACAATATTTACGATAATTGATTCGGTGAATATGATTGCGCACGACGACATTTTAAACTCGATTCTCTCAAAACTTGAACTCTGCGTGAAAAAATAGTATCGCATATTTTCTGTTCAGCATTTTACGAGGAATCGCTAGATACCACTATTTACTAGGATTTATCGCAGGGGGCCATAGGAATTCTAAGAAAACTATAAATGACCGTTAGGAATTTTCAAACCCCATTCTATCAAATAGAAATCGTTGTAGGACAAAGTAGTATTGTACAATTTTTCCTCACTTTGAATTATCCAACGCGGATTATGGTAGAACTTGCAAACAAACCACAAGTGATTGTTAAGAGCTTCACATTTAATTATATTAAAAATTGAATCATGACAGAATAGTACTGAAGGAATCGCCTGACATGTATGTTTACAATTTATCACAGGAAACCAAACCACAAACCACAAGTGATGGTTAAAAGCTTCAAACTTAATTATCTAAAAAACTGAGCCGTGTATCTAAGTAAGAGTAGTTCCTACATTTTCTATCCGCTTGTGCACAAAAAATCATCTGACATGTATTGTTATTATAATTTATCACAGAAAATCGTGATATTCTCAAGTAGAACATAGACGACCGTTGAGAGTTTTCAAAGTGAATTCTTGTCGAAGGGGACCCTCGTACGAAAATATAATATTCTGCATTTGTTATTCTTTTATGATCGAGGTCTGACACGCAGTCTATCTGAAGAAACCTCAAAGCCTTCGACAAATCCATGAAGGATAGTTACAAACATCGTATACTGTTACTTGCCGGTGAATTGCGCGTTTTTGAAAAAAAGTAAGGACAGGGAGAAAAAGCAAAAAGGTGTACCAACCTGGCCGTTGCACAACGCGTACTGCGCCGGTGAGTGAGGCGGTGGATAAGGCGGCGGAAACTGCCATACGAATTGTTCCGCGGATCCGTTCACCGCGTACACGTTGTTCTGTTCTCCTGGCGTGTTCCCCAGATCCGTGGACGTCGTCGTGGTGGACATCTGCGTGCAGCATCCCTCGACAGAATACGAGGACGCGACGATCGTCGAGATCGGCGACGTCGCCGTCTGCACGACGGTTGGCTCCGGGTGCACGGCATTTGAGTGATCCTCCCTTTTCCGCAGTTTGCTGCGGACAAGGCGAATCGCGATCATCGTCCCGTTGCTCCCGACCATCTTTCTTTTGTATCTCAGGTACAGCTTCGAGAGTTTAACACGCAACGCGCTCAGCTTTATGGTTTCAAAACTCTCCGGAACAGAGAGTCTCCCTTTTACACCCCGAACAAAAACAAATCACTGCAAACAGTCTTTGTTCTCTCTCTCTCTCTCTCTCTCTCTCTCTCTCTCTGTCTGTCTGTCTGTCTATGTGTATCGTTTCCTCTCCCTCTCACTTGCTCATTTCATCGCGAGGAACCTACGATGAATTTTCTTTCGTTTCTCGCAAGTTGCCACCACTGACTAGTTTGGGAATCCTTGGCGTGCGAGACACTGAGTTGTCAGCAGAGCATATTTCGATCGCTCTGCTGTTAGCAACACTACCCGGCTTCTCTCACTACCGAAGGCAGCGCGAGCAGAACTCACTGGCGACTACCTCGTGCAGCTCATTGCACAGCCGACTCAGGTCTGAGCCGGAGGATGGCACGCGCCGCGGTTTTATATCCGGCCGGTGACGTCACGGCTTAGCGATACACGATTGGACGGGTCTAAGAGCGCCGGCCAATCGCAAGGAGTTCTGGATGGAATTCGAACGGGACACGAACAGGCCTTGTTGTCGTCATACCGGCGAGACACAGGAAAGCGAGATACTTTTCGAAATTAGGAACAATGGGTTTAAATAACCTAGAAGGTAGTGACGATCAGGTGATTTGGCTGTTCGGGGGAATGTTTGAAGATTACTTGAAAGAGAGAAGTGTGAAGAGTTTTTGCGAGGGTGGCCTTAACCTTTTGCAGAGTAATGAGGCGATAGGAATAAGACTTTAATACGTTATTGGGGGTATTGTAGCGATTGATTTTGAGTGAGATTTTTTTATGGTGTTGTGATGTCGAGATAAAAAAGATTTTAATGATATTTGGACATTGAGAACATTTAAAAAATTGTTATAGTTGTCGATTTTTTGAGCTGTTGGTTTTGAAATTTGTTTGTATCTTTACAGTTCCTGTTCTTATTTTAAACTCTGGCGAGACAATTTTATTACTATAAAACATGCAAACAATTTTTCAATGATATTGTTTGATTAATTGTTGCATTTTCATCACTCTCAAAGCTATTTTGACTCCACAACTGAAAATTTTGCGTTTACTCGAATCACACGTACATTAGTAATTTATTAAATACAACCAAATTTAATAAGACAAAGATTATTTCGAATTACGGCATTATAATATTTAGTGGCAATTTTTAATCTTAGATGAGTCGTCATTCGAGTGCAAAGGGTGAATAACGTCTTTGAAAATTGATAAAATCCACGAATTTCGTAGCTTTTAATAAGAAATAAGAACTATAATAATGTAAAGAATGTTGAAAATGTCCTTATCCTTCTATTCATTTTTATTAATAACATTTCTAAAAATTGAATTTTTACACTTTTTGAATTGTGAACTTTTCATTTTTCATCTTATTACGTGTTTTGTATGTACTGTACTACGATAACCGTAGTATAAATAAATTTTTTTTATGTGAAATTGTCTCGTTAATGATGTCGGTAAAAACAAAAAACTTTTTATTTCATATTTTATTGTTATTTTATACCAAATTTATTAATTTCGATCAAAATTAAAAATTTTAATTATTTATTTTTTCTTATGTTGATCATTAATTTTATTTTTTATTTAAAAGTTGCTATTTACGAATTTAAACTGGAATTTAATTATTTTGAAATATATTTATATCATCATCACTATTAGTATTTTTGATTAGTACCAGGCTTATGTATGACGCCTTTAAGTAGAGACATAATTAAAAGAAATGGAACAATTAGAAACATAAAGAAAATGTTACTTATTGTTGCAAAAGACAAAGCTATCACTCATGGTGATTGACACTGTCGCATGTCGGTGTTAATTCGTCACGTCATTTCGCATTAAGAATTAATCTAAATCCGATTTTCTTTGTAAGCATACATGACGTTTTATCAGATATAAGTAGTCTAAATTTAATTTAAGCTTATTATTGTTTCCACAAATAAATTTTTCTTTTTAAAAACACAATTTTATAGTAGATTTGATGTAATCTTTAGAAAAATTTAAAGATTGAATTTTGTATTAACACTTTGCTGCCAATCCAGCAACCTCAAACGTTCCATAAAATCGAAGTGATTTATTTAATGAAATAGAAATTCTTTAGTAGTTCTTCTAACTTCTAGCGTTTTCTGGATATTAATCAAATTTGGTACAGTGAATGTATATTAATGTAAAAATTTTCCGTCACTGATATATAGGTGACATGGCAGCCAACGTGTTAAATTAAATTCTATTTTATATAATGACACAATACTTAGTAACGAATTAATCATAATAATCAAAATAGTAATTTAATGATAACTCTTACTGATAAGTTTCCTGGAATTTTTCACATTCATTCAAGTGTACGCTTCGAATGAAACGCATCACGCGGTGACCAAGTGATGAATGAAATGATTGCAAAGAAACGTGTTTTTCTTGTATTTAACACAAAATGAAATGTCGCTAATTATACGGAGAAATTATGACTCAATACTCAAGTATTGACGGTATCGTGTATACTCAAAATAATATAATCAGTAATTCAACATTGGAAATGCATTACGATATAAAGCAGTCGAGTATTTCAAAATTATTTTTGAAAACTTCAAGAGCATTTTCAAAAAGTTAAATGTAAAAATATTTCTTAAATTCAGTAAAATCAATTTGATATCTTTAAATACATTTACGTACGTAAATGAAGTACGTGCTATTTGTAGAAGATTAACAACTGCATCGACCAGTACATTTAAAATTATACGCTCGGATTTACAAAAGAAGGTCGACCGGCATATGATCTCTATTCACGCACCTACAGATAAACTACTTAAGCCAAATTATGCACATCATAGAGTGTCTTTCTTTTATTTCAAATATCATCCGACATGCTGTTCTTTGAAACACAGATTAGAAAATTGATATTGCAAAAGGGATATGTGGAAACACCGATGAAGCATACTACAGATGAACAATTGTCTCAAGAGCTTCTCTTTTGCTTAGGTGATTCTATGAAGCAATATTATAAATAGATACCGATATCGGCAACAGTATCATGAGTAATACTTCCGTTCGACTGTTAAGTGTAACGCTCTTCCTCTTGCTACGTCTCTCGCTACCACTGACCAATACATTATTAAGAAATTATCGATGTCTTTCTAGTTTTCAGGTATCGCGATAAAACATGACTCATCGTAATATTCGATATCTGTCACGTAACGACCAGACTGATAAATATGGCTGTCTTGCAAATGGGAATTCACCGCGACGCCGCATTTGCGGCTTTTCCAGTATTTTTCAGGACATAACAACGCAACGATCGTAGGAAATAGATTTTTCTTGTCGTCAAACGATTCCTCTTGCAAAAGTCCACGCAAAAAATAAAGTATACGATTTTTTCGTCTGGGGCTTAGTTTTTAAGAAAAATCATTTGAAAAATCAGGAGGATGCAGTAGCTAGTTAAGCGACTATTTAGCCGTCCGATTAGGCGACTTTAAAGTTGATTTTCTTAAAAATTAAGAATTGTACACAAACATTACATTGCACATTTTCTCTTCGGTTTTAGACGAGGAATCGTATAATATCATCGTTGACTGGGATTTTATCAGACGATTCCTCTTTCAAAAATGTACAAAAAATAAGCAAATCAATTTTTTCATTCGAGGTTTAGTTCTCGTTTAAAACAAGTTAATATTAAGTGAATGCAAGAGTAAGTTTTTAAAGTCGATTTTTTGGAAACTAAGCTTTGTGGAAAAAATTGTATTCTACATTTTCTCTTCGTTTTTTGAACGAGGAATCGTCTGATATCGTTCAACTCTTTTTTGCCGAGTTTCGCGTAAATGTAAAAAGGCCATAAACTACGAACAGATAAAAATCAGGAAAATCATTGAAGATTCATGGTGGTTCTAACTCGATAAAAAGTGAAAACAATTAATTTCACTGTTTATCTGCCTCTTAAGCTCTGTTTACAGAGATACAAGTCATCGAGTAAAGAGATGCGAATGCATTAATCGACTCTGCTTGTTTTGCGGTGAGTCGTTGCTTCAGGGAAGAACAATAGATAAAAGAATACCGGAAAAAATCGAGAATTCCAGTGTTAATAGGATTAAGAAGCCTTCGGCAGAAGCGTATCTATCCCAATAAAACATTCTCGGACTCGATCGCGATGCAGAATTCGTTAGCACGAAATCAAACGTGCGGGGAAACCTTTTCACGAGATCATGATTATGCTTGGTTCTGGCAAACAGGAAAACCTAGAGATGGGTAAAACCGAGATAACATCATTTATTGGGATTTATCGTGAAATTCTTTTATAGATTACAGGATTTCCGTGTCCCGATCACGTGAAGGCGTGCGTGATATTCGTTAAAAACGTTGTAAATTTTATCAAACAAATAGACCGTTACATGTGAGAGTCCATAGAATTTGTTGTCGTAAAAGGCATTGATATAGCGTACATAGTTACGATGCGACAAATTTTAGATTTCAAAGATTCGACGAAATTGCTGCCTCTATCGGTGTTCGGCTCGCTGACGAAATTGTATAAACGTATTTAAATATTTATAATGTCACCGAAATATACATCACGGTATATGGCAGGGTCTATAGAATCATTCTATTGGGTTGGCAACTAAGTGATTGCGGATTTTAAATAAAAAGGAAAATTCAAAATTTGTACTTAAAAATATAATTTTATTAAATTAGGCATTGTTCGTTTTTGTCGTTGACCTTTTGCCATCTTTTAGGCAGTGTCATAATTCCATGTTCATAAAACCAAAAAAAAAAAATTTGGCAAACCAATTTTGACACTGCCTTTCTTTCACGGCTTCACCCCCATATACGGCACATAACTTCTTGTATGCTTGCGATGCGTTCCTGTCTTTTCGGAAATAATAATAAAATATGTCTGAAATGCGCGTTTTGTTCTTCCATTTTTAAATTGGTATAAACACGAAACTAAATAACTAATCGATACAATTTTCTTACTAATTAAAGGTGGAAGTCCAAATAACGAGAAAACAATATAGGTTAGGTGCTTTGAACACGTTGACAAAACAAAAGAATGTGCTAGAACATCTATCTACAAAATCCGCAATCATTTAGTTGCCAACCCAATACATTAAGAGTATCTAGCTAGCTTCCATAGTTACAGTAAAAAAAATTGTAGAAGTGAGAGATTTAATAAAATTGCAACTTATGAAGGTGTTTGGTTTGCTCATGAAATTGTTTAAAAATATTTAAACGTTCATAACGTTACAATAATATATATCAATTCGTTCACTAGAGTCTGTAGACTCATTGCACGCAAGGAACGTCTACATAGCTTTTATAGTTAAAGCACAAAAAATTCTCAAATTTAAACATATGACTTTTCGTGAAAAATTAAATATCTTCAAAATGAAAAATGATAAGAAAAAGTAATTTTCGAATTCAAATTGAACGCGTCAGACAATATGAGAATACACTACCTATTGGGAAGTTGATCTCTTTCGTATGAATATTGAAATCTGAAGAATGATTTTTGTTAAAATTTGTTAATCAGTAGAGTCGTTATATTCAGTACAATACTTCACATGTGGAAAAGGATGCATGTGAAAGTAGATGACAGGAGAGAGAGAGAGAGAGAGAGAGACGATTCCACTGTCGACCCTAATTGGATTGAACTTTAGTAGGCGAGCACACGCGATTTGTTGATGCACGTCCAATTAAAATGTGATTAATGCTTGGAGCCACGATTAAATTCTATTCAATTGTGCACTTTCTATCTCCTCTCGCACTTGGTCCTCTTTCATCCGTATTATCTACGAAATCTAATTAATCCGACTGATTCAGCTGGTCTGGACCCTAGGTTCCTGGATCGGGCGTCCGCCATGAAAGCTCTCGAAGCTGTTCCTCTTGCCAAAAACAACAGATTTGTTGGAGCAGGTCATGACAGCTCGACGGATTTGACAAATATTGTAAAATATTTTGCACCTGAGATACTAACGCCGAGTTCAACGTATCATCCGTGTTCAATTTTGTTTTCAAACGTAAACAATGTTGAATTTTGTTTTTAAACGCGGTAAAACCTCGACTATATAAAGTGTATTATAAACAGCGGATTTGTATGCAAATACTCATTTATAATGTTTACTTTTATGAAAACTGTTAGCCTAGGTAGTAAATAATGTAGAATATTAATTTTATTGACCAATGGAATAAACTAAAATGAATAAATTACAATAGTATATCAGTTTAATGTATCAATAAAATAACATAGATGAAATACAACAGCAATAGTTTTTTTCTATCGATAAGATACAAATAAATAAGACTTATAGCGTAAATGCATAGAAATTCGCAGTCTATGATAATTATGATAATTGTTGTTGCAATACCTGATAGTTACAGCTAGGAGGACGATAACAACGCCTACTAACACCATAGCAATCAGCACGCCGCATATCATGTACACACTGTCCACGGGAGGATCTGTAACAAACAGGAATTTATTTATTTTTTAAAATTTATTGTATTTTTCAGTTTATTTATATATTTATTGTCAAACTTCTGCATTTGTATATCTATTTTTTTATTCTTTCATTGGTGTCTTTATGTATTTTTAGCCACATTTATTTCTTCCTTTGTTTAATCTTATGCACGTTTGTGTACCTAATTGTTAGTAATTCTTTTGTTTATTTATTTATTTTATTGTTTTTAACGTCGCATCAACTGCCAAGGTTATTAGCGACGGGGATGGAACAATGAGATTCGGCACTGTAATCGGTGAGTGTACGAAGGGTGTGTTTGTGTGTATAGACGTGTGCTTATAAAGGTGGGCTCCGAACCACCTTGGTTTTCTTTCATTCTTCAATAACGTTCTTTTTACAAAATATTTATAATATTATCACATTATTATTAGTAATTATGATCATTGTTCTTAGCAACAATATAGTGTTTTTATCCATTTATACTTTTTTAAGCGAGAGTAGTCAGAATTAACACCTACTATTCTGACTAGAGCCACTGAATTTGCATATTTTGGCTTGTACATTGCGTTTAGAAGTCTAATTCGTTATAGTGTTATCTGTTTTGCAAAAAATTGGCGGGTATAATTATACGTAAATCGATAAAGAATTCGCTTTAAGGTTAAGGGTTACTTTGTCGAGATTATGTTTAATCTTCGGCTTATTAATTCGGTGTATAAATATCTCCAACACAATATTCTTCTTTCATATCGTTTCACGGCTCCATGATACCAGCTTCGCAGGGAGTTAGAAAAAAGTGACCTTCAATCACTAATCTGGATTATTTTGAGCAACCGAGAACCGATAATAATTATTTTCTTTCTCGACATATTTTCTATCTTTCAATAACGTCGATAATTGAACATTCAAAGATTATTCATAGTCTTGGTAACAATATGCAGAACCGATAAAAAATTGATTGAAAAAAACTTCAATATACCGTTGAAAATCAATTTTATCATCCAGGGAACTGAATAGGACTATAACAAACCTGAAAAATATTCCACAGAAATTTTTTAATCATTTATTTTATCCTCTACAAAAGCTGTTTTTAACATTTTACCCAATAGAAATTTAATATTTTTTACTGTTTAATCGCGAAAAATTATTGAAATTTCGGATAATATTCGAAGTTCGTGAATTGTCTGAATATCATTACAAACATTAAATTTTCTTTTAGATTTTTGCCGTTATAATTATTACTGTTCCAATTGATACTTTTAATATTTAAATATGTACTCTGCAAATAACAATTAAAAGGCATTTTAGTATTTTTTGAATGACAATTCGCTTCCCGGAACATTTTAAAAACTTCTTAAAAATGTTAACATTATTCGAGGTTACACATTTTCCATATTTTTCATAGAGTTGTTATTGTATTTTATATATCCCCATAAATTATATATGTTCATATTTTTCAAAATTAAAGCGAAGGTACAGAAACGTCAAATAAATTCGATTTCATGTCATAAACTGTGTATAATATGCATGTATATGCATCTCCTGCATAACATCGTGCCTTTTCGATCAAGAATACCACTACATACATATATGATTACAACACACTGTGACGTCACATTACAATTTATGAGAATATGTTACGAAAATTTGGTCTAACTAAATTACTCTAAATGTTCACGTTCAAGTTCTTGCTCACAGATATTGGCTTTTAAAATTAACCTGCCCTGTGACGACGTAACCGATACAACGTCAGCCATATGTGACGCCATAAATTCACCATATGACGTTGTTACAATGACGGCACCACAATGCGGTTTTTTTATTTTTAGATATTGATCAGAGTTCGAGCAGATTCTTTCTAGACTCTAGACCATCAATGAAAAGGAAATTTAAGCACGCATGATCAGTTTTTATCCACCATTTTAAATTCACAAAAACAATTTCAAATAAATTAATATTGTAACATTGCCAAGAAATTAACCAAAATATGACAGTATTGCCGTATTAATATATTTTATTTCAAGTGAAACTAAGTACAAGTTATTTATACATTATTGTAATGTAAGTGTACGTGCATATGTTTGACATGGGAAAAACAAGTGTCAAAAAACAGCATGAAAACTGTCAGCTATTTTCGAATTTTTTTGAAACGCAACGAGCGACGGGTTATTATTTTAAAAATACAAGAATGTTTACGTATCACGATTTACATAGGAAAACACTTCTTTTTAAATTGAGTAGTTAAACAGCAACAAATTGCTGCGTTTTATTGATATTTGGGAGATTTAAGAATCTTGATCAATATCAGCAGTTTTAAGCATTTGTTTAATCGTAAAAATTATAAAACATTTTGCAACCTTTCTGTTTAAAAAGAAAAATATATCTGTTGCAGAATAGGTTAATAGTAAAAGAAATTGTCGAGGACAAATATGTATTTCCTATTTACACGTAGCTCTTGTAGACCAACACTATAAGAAAGTATAGAGCTTCCGTAAACACTTTTTCAAGAGATTTCGCTAAGGGAGAGGTTACAAAAAAATTTGGGCTCCGGTGTAATAATTTTGAACATCTTTCTCGAGCTGTGCTTTCCTCAGGATCCCCTGTTACATCGTAACGTGTCTCAGACGACCGTGTCCTACATCGAGACGAAGTAAAGTGAATGGCGCGATGCTATCTTACTATCTATTTTCTCCCTCCTTTGCCTTCTTTTACAAACCATGACAACTCCTCTCCTTCTCCGCTCTCTATCTGTTCTATTGTACTTCCTGGAAAACGATGTGTCCTCATGTCTCATATTTTTTTTCAATTTTATTAGCTTGTGCAATCTATTCATTCCTTCGCATGACGATTGAGCATGATTAATTTTATGTAAGAATTATAATAACAATACTGATACCCTATTATTATTTTTATTAACGTATCTGTGTATTACAAGTAGTTTCGTTGAAAACGCAGACTTTTATAGAATCATTCTTATCCACTGTATTCAATAAACATATACGGCGATAAAAAAGTTATTATTTGTGTATTTATCAAGATAGAGTTCCAGAAATCCCAAGAAGTCCTCCTCGTCCACCAAAAGAAGGCAGTGATTTTGACAGTGTGCTGCAGGGGGATCTGCGAGACCCCACTCTTGACGTGTAGCGCGAAGTAGGGAAATCAGGTAGTGGGGCGGAGATCCCTACTAGTTTCTCACTGCCTTCTTTTGGTGGTCGAGGAGTACATGATTTTACATTTATTTTTGCTTAAGGAACGATTAATATTCTAACATTGTTACGTTTAATTTACTAGTTACAGTACCTTATTCCTAACTCGATTTTGCAACAACCCAAAACACTAACAAAAAAATATATTACATATACGTATACACATTAGTGTTTGTACATAAGATAAAGTAGCATTTTGTTCTGAGAACTTTTCCGATTTTGTTGGTGATAATAAATATTATATCATGTTTTTATGTAAGTACATAATTGTCGATCTTATAATATAAATCATATTGTATTACATTATGTATTGTTTGTTATTTACTTATTATATTATACTGTTACGTTATTGTATTATTATATGATTACATAATTAGGATAGGATAGGATAGGTACTGATATTTGGTTCCCTCAGGATTTCAAATCCATTTTACCATTCTCCCCCTTCTTCCACTTTGTCCACTTATTACATAATTATATTGTTACATTGCCGTACTATTACGGTGTTGCATTGTTACACTCTTACATTGTGTTACGTTCTTAAATTGTTATATTTCCACAGTATTATTAGACTACGGATCTTTATGCAAAATAAAAACTATTTATATTATTATTTATACATTGTTCATTCTTCCTAACGTCTTCATAGTTTAGTATCTCAGTTAGGTATTTTGACTAAAAATGCATAAAATCCGTAGTCTACATATTATATTATTACTGTTATGCTATCACAACACACGGAAGAAATTCTTCCGGGGAGAGGTTTAATCCGAATTAGGAAAATCAAAGTATTTTGAGTTGTCTAGGTTTCATTTTAACACGAGTTGGCGAGCTCGAATTGAAATTTGAGATGCAAGGTTGTACTTGTTGGACGTGTGGTTGGAATTGCTCTCATTTTCTTCCTGTTTCGTCGAATTAGGAAAACTCGGAAAAATGAGGATTTTAGTGGTTGAGAGGGAGAAACATAGTGAACCATGTCGACAGTCCGAAAGTTAAAAATTTGCATGTGGGACTGTGAACTATCTTTACATAAATAAGATTGCAATGTTTAAATAAATACGATTATACAGCCAAGCGCTGTGATAATACTAACAGAAATTCGATAGGAATAATTGTTCTAATTGTAAGATGCGGAAGACGACGAGCACGTTTTCTAGTCGTGCAAAGTCACTTGTGACTTCTCTTGAGCATTTCAGCATTAGTAATTGTTTTTAAACATGGAAGACGACGGACACGTTTTCTAGTTGGTTGCTTAAAACTCGAATAATAATAATAACAACGATATTTATAAACATAATGGTAATAACATTAAAGATAATAATAATTACGAACACAATATTTTTAATAAGGAGTTTAATGGGATAGGATGCATCAATCACATACATTATTACTATTATTAGACTGCCGATTTTATGCATTTATTATAAACATGAGTAGGTAAAATTTAAAGCAGTAGACGAATTAAGAGAATTTATGCATATCAATATATTATTTTCAACTTGCTAAAATTATTGAAAGAAGAATCCTATTTGCCTTATATTTGTTACAATTGATGGAGACAATGTTTATTTCGTGGATTTTCGTAATAAAATAAATAAAATGAATATTTATTCTCAAATAAAGATCCACAATCTAACTATTATAATGTAATAGGATAATAATACAAAAGTGTACAATAATAATGTCATCAAATTATAATCTATTCCATCATACATTTTATAAATAATACTGGAAGTGTACTGGAACCATGATAAAAATGCAGCATAAAATCAAAATATGAATTATATACATTCCAAACCAAAGTGTAGCATTGATTTTCTAAATTAAATAAATAATTCTCTTATTACATTATAATATTATTTGCATTATACACATTATAATAAAAATGATACTGCAAGGACTAAACAAAAAAACAAAGAATGAAATTAAAATACGAGTCATATTAATTAATATTTATTTAAGAAATTGATCAAATAATCAAATACTAAGCTTGTGGAGTAAATTTAATATGAAAATTGGATGAGGGCTCGGAACGTTGTTATTAGTTGTACAAATTAATTCTTGACCCTCGCAATTAATCAAAGTTATAACTTTAGTTTAAATCCAAATCTTTCATTCTTTAAATTAGAGATTTATCAATTATTTATAAGTTATAGTATATGCACAAAATGTGATAGAAATGATTTCGGCAGTAGAATGTACTTGAATTGTTTGTAAACAATCAATGAACTCGCGAAGAAGAGTCTACGAATTAAATTAAATTCTTTTTTTCATTTTCATTGAAGAAAGTGTGACCAACTAAGGATTGCGTGGTAAATAATCAGCGATCAGAAAGTATACTATTCTTGACCTTATTACTTGTCATATTTGTATGTAAGCGTGTCTCAAACCAACGAAATTAAAGTGCTCGCTAATCTACTTTATATCGGGTATGTAAATGAACAAGGCGTTACTTTTCAGCCTACTTTTAATAGATCTTTCATGCGGATACAGAAATCACTATTTTGATCACGAGCCGCAGCCAAGGACAAGCTTTTGGCTTTGATACAATTTCAGAGAAACATAATATTTACACTACGCATTGAAGTCTCACGGAAGTCCAAATATTCAGACGCTGATAATCATTACTATAGTTGGCCAACGTTGATCATGAACCTTTTATTTTTCACTCCAATTTAATATTCAGTTTTTCATTTTGTAATGCCAATTATTTATATGAAGTCTTTGACTGCTAGATGTTATTGTAATTTGCGTACATTGATAATGAAATTAGATTTTACATTTTGTATTTGACAATTTTTATTTATTTTTGATTTCGTAATTTGAAATTTTTAGTAGTCAGGCGATATGTACCTGTAAGATAACATACTACATGTATGTTGTTATAATAGTTAGTAGATAGTGATAATAAAAGTAATTATTATCTTTAATCTTGTTTCATTTTCTCTTCATTTTATATTTAATTCTTCTTTTGTTTACATTTTAATATTACTATTCGGCCAGCACATAATTAATTTTATTTGACAAATATGGCAATTTTTTAAATTTAATGTTAAACGAAATTAAAGTAAATTAACAAATTTATATCAACAATTCAATTAATTTACACATAATATGTATTGATTTCAAACTGAATTACAAATTTAACTTTATTGACAGTTGTTCATTACAACATTTATTATAAATTTAATTATTTCTCACGTTTTCAGATTAGCTCTTTCAATTAAAATAGAGATGTATACTACTAGAAGGAACGGATAAACATTATTGTCAACTGTTTATTATAAATTTTGTTATAAATTTAATTATTTCTGCCTTTTCCAGATCTGCTCTTTTAACTGAAACGAAGAGATGTATATTGCTGAATGGAACAGATAAAATAAATAAAAGTGAACAATAAGTGCTTGAGAAACACACACCAGCTGGTATTTCCAATTTGCAATTTGATGAATACGTTTACGTCTACCGCACGAGAATATTCTGCGTTGCCTCTACATATATGTATACTATAGTGTCTCAACATGTACCTACAGCTCATAAGGTCACGCTATTATAGGAAAGTGCCTATAATGTGAACAAGCGTCTCTTCCTCCTGCGTTTCTCTTTTGAACAACGGTGTTTTCGAAATCCATGTTACTATTTCATGCTACTATTTATTGTAATATTCATCAAAATCTTACCAATTCAAATATTTATAGAATTTAGCAATTGTAATTTTCTTAACTGTGTCGAAAAAAGTCAATAAACAATGCACTTGGGTTCACTGTAAAGGTCAAAATGTTTACTTTCGATAGCTCTGACTTGATTGTTATTCAAACATCTCTACAGAATTCAAATAATTGTACTATCCTGAACAAAGTCGTACCTACCTACTTACGCTCCATAGAAAAGGCAGAAACTCTCCTTTTGATGACCTTTAACATCCCTTTTTCAATTTCCTCTGAGCATGACCTTTTCTTGAAAATTTTGCAAACTCAAATGTATTGACGGAACTTAACAGCTTTAACCTTTTGTAACTTTGTCACACAAATCGGGCAGCGATGTACCTACGCTCATCTCAAAAACAAAAAGCGATCCACTATTTTTAACGAAACTTATGATATTTTTCGGTAGAATGCTTTTGCATTCGGAATAAGGACAAAAGTAAAGAATGCTTTAGAGTTTTAAAGAAAATTTATGAAATAGATATAATTTGTAAAAATGTTTAAGTCTAGAATTATTGTGGAGGATGAAGCATCTGCCTTTGATTTATCCAACGATTTCCTTTTTTTCAATATACGATATAAAGTAAAATATAATGGAAATTAATATGAATAATATTATACATAGAATATTATTGTTTATTGATACCTCACTTGTCCTTTTGAACCACGAGAGACTTTGGTTTTACTATCTTAAATCTACTTATTTCTAATTTGCAGTAATAAGAACGGTGTAATATTTTTATATCTATTCTATAATATTACATCTATTCTGTTTGAACCAATATAAATAATACACTATCATGTAATATTTATGATAATAAGTCTACTTATTTTAATAATCACTTTGGCTTATTTAACCGCTTTAGTCCTTAATTAACTAACTTTATTACTTTCCCATTGCACCATTCATACGAGAATGAATTAGATTAGTTTACGTTCAGTTAAGATACACGAGTATGTGATATTCATTTGAAAAATATCCTATCTTAACATTGCGACTGCCATGTTACCCATATCTGAGTGACGGAATTATTTATCTAGAATTGAAAATTCATTTTTACGTTACTAGATTGAGTCTATTAAATTCGCTTATGATCTGCGAAATGCAAGTGATTTAAAATGGTAATTAATAATATAAAACTTGATGTTGACAGTTAGTGACTCTTCGTGGAACAACGAGAATCCTTCTCGCGATTACTCAAGATAGTGGCCTTGGCAGCATACGCGAAGGTCAAGGCCGTCTGGCTGTTTCTCCTAAACGTCAATTTTACCGCCATTGTATTTATGTATTAAATTACTCCTCCAAAACTGCATACGTAAGACGATTAATTACATTAATGTTTTACATTAACCGTCAAGAAACGTTACACGTGCACAGTAGCAATACAATTGTTCTGGCGGACGCTATTGTCTCCCGATATCAGGAGCGCACTTTAGTTTCCCGGCGTCCGGGTGCACCAACTAGAAACCTTTTTCCATAACATTAAAGTTATCATTTCAATGACACGCTGAACGCCGTCTATTGACAAATTTCCGCGCATGGCATTGGCAAATACTTCTCACTGATGGCCGCGCTTGAAACGGGACACATGTGCAAGGACGACGGACAAAAACGTGCACGATTAATTGACGCAACGTCACGGGTCCAATTAAATGCGTAACAATGTTTGGGAGCATCCTTCCGTTGTCACTTGAATTCTTTGAAACGTATAAATTGGCTTTGTTGGTCGCCATTTGTGACACGTGTTCCGCGATGTTCAAGTTAATACCGTAATGTTTTGACGTAATGTGAAAGAGACCTGCGCAGTATTTTTGAAAAATTTACCTCTACTACGCATTAGAATTAAAAACTCGAGCATCGAGAAGGGTAACGTGATACGGGATTGATATATCGGTGAGACAATACTAATCCAATGACGACCTTTTTTGCTTTTCATTATTTTTTATGAAACCTTTACTAAAATATTTATCGGATTTTTTTCATTAAACTGAAACCAAACGTGATATAATTCGGAACATATTTGCTTACTTAATCGATGATTCAATAGGACCTTTATTATCCGAACCGATGATATGTGAGTAGGAGAAGTTCCCCTAACGTCGGACACTTATGGTGTTAAGAAATCATGAGGTGTCTCCTAGAACCGGAAAAAATAAAAATTACTAATAATAATTTGCAACGATCGCAAATATAATGATCAAAATATTCTGGTATATCGCTACAAGCTTTGTGGGTCAATTTTTCGGAGTCTGAACATTGAATCCAATCTTCTTCACTATTTTCTAAACAAACTACGCAGATTGTGCTCAGGTCTGGGTTAGGTTTGTCCGTTTCGGTTCTAGTAATCTCGCAATCTAAAGTAAATATATTTAAAAAATTTTCCTTTAACCTTCCTTCTTGTTATTCATGTTGCTTGGGTGTATTTTTTAATCACTGAAACCGAAATAATAAATAATAGTACAAAAAGGAATACGCAAGACTAAGATTTCTACCGTCCGGCGATAGAGAAAATTGTTCGGTCCGGTACTAATGGACAGTGAATCCATGAAAAACAAAAATTCGTTTTATTAAAACCAATACACTCGTTTTGCAATATAGAACGATAATTTAAAAAACACTTACCAAAATATATAATAACGCAATTCACACGCCTCATAACTACAAAAATCATTAGATATTACAGTTCACAATTTGTACGATGCATCAGATTCTTGTCAGCCGCAACAATCCACTGATCGCCTTAGCTGTGCACACGCGATACGAACGTGATAAAACGTGATTATTGTTTGTTTTCATTCCTCTGCAATTTATACGATAGAACAGCTCGGTAAAGTTTTAAATGTTAGAGATATATACTACTACTCTCCGGCATTAGGTGACGTACAGCGTTAGGTGAACTTCCCCTACTTCATTGTTCAAAAGTGTTTCAAATCTAAATAGTAAAGATTGAATTTAACCCTATAGCTACATAGGTAACTGTTCTTAATATATCGCACCCCCGCAAGAAAAGTGACACAACTCAAAAATGTAGCATTTGAGAAAAATCAACTTAAAGAATACTATGAAACTTATATTGAAATAGTTTAAGCTTCTTTTAAATTTCAGGTAAGCATGTATGGCGGTAAACTCTATTATATTCTATAGAATAGTAATATAGATGTGTAGCTCTGCTCTCGTCGAATGTGCGGTGTCGAATGAATGGTGGTAAATATTATTTACCTGACAACATCTCATCCATATTACTATTCTATAGAATATAATAGAATTTACCGTCATATATACTTATCTGAAATTTAAAAGAAGCTTAAAGTAATTCAATATAAGTTTTATAGTACAGTATTCCATCGATAATTGTCGCCACCACGGGTCCGGCCGGCGACAATTAACGTTCAGATGATACTATTCTTTGACTTGTGTCGAACGTAGAAAAGGACAGCGATGCTCGAGAGACCTCGGTCGCCAAGGAGTGTAACATAATACGGGTCGAGTATATCGGTGAGACCACTACTAATCCAATGACGAAACTTCGTTATTTTTTATTATTTTTTAATGGAACTTTCACCAACATATTCGTGGCATTTTTCTAATGAAAATGATACCAAATAAGATATAATTCCTATGGTATTTAATTGAGTAATGGACGATGAAAGTTTCGGAAAATTATTGTAAATATGATCCGAATTATATCGTGTTCGGTGTTATTTTAATCAGAAAAATGCCACAAATATATTGGAGAAAGTCTCATAAAAAAATCTGTAATAATAAATGAGTTTTTTTATTGTAATTACACTGTGAAGACATGTGGGCCTTTGAACTACGCCAGCGACCGCGATTCTCCGCGTCTCTTTCTTTCCAATACGCTATCCTTCCTTGCGCCTGAAACTTTCATCGTCCATTGCACGAGTAAATATCATCGCAATTACATCTTATTCGGTATCATTTTCATTAGAAAAATGCCACTAATATGTTGGCGAAAGTTCCATAAAAAATAATAAAAAATAAAGAAGCTTTGTCGTTGGATTAGTAGGGGTCTCACCGATATACTCGAGCCGTATTATGTACACCTCTAGGCGACCGAGGCCTCTCGAGCTTCATGGCTCCTCACAAGGTAATCCCGTGGAAGGAGGGATTGTTTTGCGACAATTATCGTTCAGAAGTTCACGACAATTAACGATGAAATACTGTATTTTTTAAATTGATTTTTTTCAAATGCTGTATTTTTGAATAGTGTCACTTTTCTTGCGGGGTTACGACATTATCTACTGACGATTATTCCATAAATTTTGGAAGACTATGTACCATGGATGACGATTTTCTAATAGATCCTTCAACAGCCGCTGAAATTTCAATTGTAAACCAACTACTCAGCCTCGATAACGTAATCTAATAATTTCGTTTGGTATTATCGAGATAAAAAGATTTTTAAATTTCCATATGATATAGCATAATTATTGAAAAACCAATTACTAGGCTTCCGGTAGATAAAGTGTTAGTAGAACTTGAATTAATGCTCATACTCCACTGATCAGTTCGAAGAATCGAAGTTCCACTGTATCGTGTTTAAACGAGTACATACGGCATCCAAATGGTGTCGTGTTTGGTGTTATTTTAATCATAAAAATCTTACGAATGTGTTAATAAAAGTCTTGTGAAACAATAATTAAAAACAAAAATGCTTTATCAATGGATTAATATTATGCATCGAATTATTATTGTTGCATCGTTAGATTATTAAAGCAAAAATATTTAATGAAAATCATATTTAGAGAACTGTTTCGAAACTAGAAACTTTACGTTACTTTACTTTTATAGGATAGATCATGGTCTCACTTTTTCCAACGAAATTACAAGTTGAGCACCATCGGTAACTCTCAACCCAAGATTGGCGAACTAATTTTAATCACTCAGCAAAGTGCATCGATTTGATATAATTGCAATCACCAAGAGTAAAAAATGTAATAACTTAAGTCCCTGATCTAGTATTTTTTACAAAGTTAAAACAGTGTAAACATCTACAATATTGTAATCCTTTGGGAAAAGAGAGGAATAATTATTAAGAAACTATGTCTAGTTGAATTATAGTGATTGAAAAAATGCCCGTGTGTTACACATTATGCGCTCAAGGAAATAGATGGACTGAAAAGCAATAAATGTTCGATGGAAGCAGCTTCACGCGCCTTCAGTTCAATAAATTGAACTGTTACGGAAGATATAACTTATATCTGTAATACTTTAAACATTAGACTTTAGATTACATTTTCTGCTACGATACTACGATATTCTAAGAAAAATAAGCTAAAAGCAGCTCACTGGCTAATCCATTGAGCTTCATACATAATACTCTGCGAATTAATAGTCATCCGAAGTGTTTTATACTATTAACCTATCAGAAACAAATACGACGGATCTCAGCTAAATTATCAATTACGATTCAGTGTTTCTAGATATCGACAATGTTTCAATGTAGTATGCGAATCGTTATATAGATTTTACACACATTTTTACACCAATTCCAAGAAATAGAGGTTATATGAAACGTAATTTCTTTATTTAATAATTTTAATAAATTGAGGATAATGTAATAGCATTTTATAACTCTTTTAATGTTTTTAGTATTTTCTATTTCAATCACTCAATCGATAATAATAAAAATAGTAATATTTATTATTAATAATATCTACATGTCTTAATATCTCAATTTTGAAGATTCAATAGAAATTAAATAAAACCATTCTGCTCTCCATACAACAATAAACTATCTTATATGTTGCCAAAAAAATAAATGTTTTGATTTTCTTTCTTCAAATTTTAAATATTTTTCAGTGTATTTTTCTACATATTTTACGTATTAAAGATTTCAAAATTTCTGATTGTAAAGAATCGGCAAGAAATAGTTATAATGGCAGAAGTTCAAGTGTTGTTCCACGGAATTTCGAGAGTATAGTAATCGTTGCCAGAACGCTAGCAATAGCAACTTCGTGCGTCACAGCTTTAATTTTCGCAAGTTTATTATGAACGCTGCCAGCTTCCAGAAACGTTTTAATTCAATTAGCGCCCACTGTTAACTGCAAAAAGCTGCGTCCATGAAATTGCATTGTTTCCCTTCAGCTGATAAACTCCGTCCGTCATTTTGAACATGTTGGATTTCAACAGTTCTTTCAAACTGACAAGTTTTTAGAAAAATAAAAATGTTCAGTATAAATTCACATAATTTTCATTTCGTCTTTTTATATGTACTGTTGCTCTAAAATAAATTGTCTCCAAAAGTTGTAATTAAGTTGTCACTAATCAAATATAATGATATCATTCGAAAATAATTGATATTATAGTGAAATCATTTTGAATCTCTTTAATTCAATTATGGTTAGTCAAATACAATTAAATGTCTTGAACCAAATGAAGAATTTAATTTTGAAATAATTCTAAATATAAATAATCCAATTTCGAAATCAATTTCTTTAAGACAGTTTCGATGCTACATCCCTTTTATTGAATTTTATAAGTAATTTGAATTTCTTTAATTGAACTTCAAAGAATTTTGGCTAAAGTCTTGGACTTATGCTTATCAAACTTCTTGGAAAAATTCATCAAACGTGAAACAAGGAGTAATTCTTCTGTTCGAACAATACATTTAATTTTGAACAGTTTTTAACGTACGTTAAAGATACTAGCTATAGGTATTATTATAATCTTCTTTAGTTCGTCCTTTTATAATGTATTATCATAACAATATAGAAGATGAAGACGTTAAATCATTTTGTGTGTACGTTAGAAATCATGGAATACATAACACATCAATAAGAAGGATCGCGAATTTAAGAATTCGTTAATTATTAAAAGATATAGAAATACAATTAGTTCTTTTGAGATTGGCAGACAAATCTGTTCGTCATTTTATAATTTTAAATAACCAAAGATGGACGAAACTAAATCCATTAAATGTTGTTTAACATTTCGTTACAGAGTTTATCGAAAAATCAACTCACTTATATTATTAGAAAACTAATGAAATAGCCTGTATTATTAGAACATATTCCCCGGAAGTTGATTCGAGAGTGTTCATTCTTCCTCTAACCTGAACGAATCGATATCCACGATATAATAGGACGTGTGGAGCGTTTCTTCTGCAAGTTCAAAGGTTGCCGACTTCTATTCCGTGTATTGATCATCCTCGTAGAGGAAGTAAATAGATATAAATGTTATTGGAGCAGGCAAAGTAAAATTATCAAACATTCACTCGTTAATATCAATTTTTCACATTGATGACAATGATATTGTTAAAAATATAACACTATAGTGTGTAATGTATGAGAAATTAAGAAACATGTGAGGTCATCATTTTGGTAATTTCTAATTTGTTTTTAAAGCACAGACCTTCCTACAATTTTTATTTTCATTTACACATTGTGAGACTGCATTTTTCGTATCGATGTTAAGGATTTTGTTAAAAATGAAACACTATACTGTAAGACATGCGAAATTAGGGGCCATTTAAGTCATCATTTTATTGATTTCTGATTTGTTTTTAAAGTACAGTACTTTTCATAATTTTTGTCTATTTCACAACGATATCAACAATACTAATCAAAATGAAATATGCTATACTATAGTACACGTGGAATTATGGGGGAATTTTTGTACATATAGAAGCGACCCTTCAGCTTTCTACTTTCTATTTTCACTTACAAATTGATTTATTCCGAAAGTTATTTATCAGACCAAGTTGGTTCCGAAACATATGACTAAATTTTTTACTTGAAACCACAGTACAAAAACCATATGTCATTCCTATATGATTAAACTGTGGAATTTTATGCAAAACAAACATTGTCTTTATCAATGGCACGATATAAGAGCGAAACAAAAATGTCCTTCTTTCTTCAATGATTTCAAAAAGTCGAAAATTATATATCGACATCCCGTAATTGTTCTATCCTTCCTGCTGTTTTCAATGTCTAGGCATTTCTTGCATAAATTCATCAAATCCGCAGTCTTCATATTACCTGCAGAGTTGCTAAACGTATACATGCAATTCACAGGCATCAATACTACATAAATGAATAATAAAAATTCAGTGTAGTAAGGCTTGCATTCAACGATTGACTAGTTCAATGTAAAATCGTTAATCTACGTAACTAGTTCTAACAACTCGATCATCCGCTGCGGTAAAATAAAACTAATTTATTATTGATCTCAAACTACTTTTTGCATCCCTATATACTGTATTGTTGATTCCATTTGGTGTGAGGTTGCCTTTAGATCAGTGATCCCTATAAAACGACGGTTATTCTATTTTCGTCTAGTTGCTAAATTGGGTGGTTCTGCGTCTCGAAATAGCGAGGGAAGCTAGCACTTGAAGAAACCGATTAATCAGTTTCTAATTAGAGAAGTTTCTTGTTGTACAGCGGTAATTTTTTCACACGTGCTGTTTACATGATGTCGCTCGGGACCAGAGTCAACAGTATTTGTCAGACTTCTGATGATTAATTGATTCCTCGTACCGAACTCTTCCGATTCATCAACCAATCGAAGTGTTGTTTTTGGTCTATACATTTAATTCTCGTGTTTCTTTAATTATTTGATGTTACATCTGCCTATCTATTGTGCGTTAACATAGATCTTTATGCAAAATAAATATTTTTTGCACGAATTTCAAGGGACAGGAGCAAAATAAAAATTCCTTTCTTTCGTTAATAATATTAATAAGGTGAACATATTATATACAGTGACTGCCATTAATATTCGGACATTCTTAAAAAGTCGATAACTTTTTTAATATTCGACCATACGACTTGGACTTTGGAAGTTAGAACAATTAGTTTACGACATGATTGTATTATATTTACATTGTAAATATAAATTATATTATATTACTACTGATTGTATCTTACAATTTTTTTTATGCGGGCCTATATTGAAAGTTTAACAAATACGTTTTGTGGATCTGTATCAATTATATTCTATATTAGATAATTATAGAAAACTGTAATTATCGCCATTTTTAAACGGTTGTAGCTTGTTGCAACATTTACCGAGTTTGGTGAAATTTTCAGAGCGGATACCAGCGATGTCCAAACTCGGCTCCGGGAGCTGCACGCCGCCCCCACCACCGTTCGCCGTTTCCATAGCGCCGTGACGCGGCGAACCGATTACCAATATGCTCGCTTCCCGCGTTAAAAAGATGGTCGTCGATTGTTCCATGACACGCGGGTCGGTTACTCGTTTTCTTGGTCGGCGGGGTAAGAACACACTGCGCCTGCGCAAACTGACAGTTGGAAGGGAAAGCAGGCGCGCGAGGGGTCCCTACACTGGACACCGCCGGCGTATACAGTTCACACAGATGTACACAACGTATTTGTTAAACTTTCAATATGGACCCACATAAAACAGTTGTAAAAAATCATTTTTAGTATTCTCTCTGCAATTCCGGCCAATTACAATTTTTTAAACATTTCTTTTTTGCGTCATGTAATAAACTAATTGTTCTAACTTCTCAAAATAAGTCCAAGTCGTATAGACCAATATTTAAAAAGTTATCGTCCTTTTATGAGTATCCGAATATCAATGGTAGTGACTGTACGTATTTTGTAGATACACGAAATATAAAATAGGAAATAGTATGTAAAGTATGACAGAATGGCGTGAACGTTATGATTTTGTAAAGTGCAATGTAGGACGGTATGGATAGGTTATCCAGAGTAATTTTTAAGCCAAATTCCATCACCTGACCGCAAGGTCGAGATTAAATAAATATAATATTTTAATGTTTTAACTGTTTTAAAGCTCATCTACTCATTTTTATTATAAATGCATCAAATCTGTACTTTAATTATTGCCATGTAATAGCTATTTTTAGATTTCAATTCGTCTTTGATTTTTCAAATCATTGCAATTTATCAATGCTTCAATGTATCAATTCTTAATCTTTGATTTTGCGTTATCTTGAAAGATCAATTTCATTAGCAACCGCATAATAGCTATTTTTAGATTTCAATCCGTTTCATTGATTTTTCAAATTGCAAAGTCAGTGTTTCACGGTCTCAATTCTTAAACCTCTGCATTCCATTGGCGCCATCGTGACTACAATTACAATGAACTGTCTAATAATAGTAGCAGTAAGATTATTTTAATTTATATTAGAATAAAGCAAACCAATAAAAGAAATCAAATTAAATAAATACACAAACATTTCCAATATTCTTATCTCGGAATCAAATTTTCGGTTCTCAAGAGCTTCCTTTTAACAATAGGGGTTGATGATGCTACAGTTAATTTCGATAGGACACCATTTTCAGAATTGATATTAACTTCTTCCTAATATTATGATAATGTTAAATGTTGTAAATTTTCTAGTAAATTCATTTGTCACGCTTTATATCTGTATTGAGACCTGGGCAGCACGTCCACACAGTCAGGGACAAAAAGATAGGACACTCTATGTTTCTTTGTGTTTCCATATGATATCGAAAATGTACATTTTAGTAAAACAATTGTATTATACACGTAACAACACGTAACTCGTCTGTACGATAGATTATGCGTAGTATATATGAACAATATTTTGGATATTGGTATAGCAATGTTCTAGATGAACTCAAGCGGAGCAACAACATTTTAATTTTACCAACTGTGCCAAATAAACGGAAACAGTGTAACACGATGTATGTACAAGAAATTTCATTTATGTTGTCTACTAAATAAAAATTAACAATTTAATAGGATGTCCTACTTTTTGGACCTAACTGTACCTACCTGCCCGGTACACCGGGTTTGCCGAAATAGCACAAATGAGGAAAACCCAAATTCGCACGACTGTAAATACCCAATGCAGCGGTGGCTGAAGAAAACCGCTTCCTAGAAAATATCCTGGTCCGACAAATCATATAAATGCATCACAAATCGGTACAACCTTGTCAGAACGTAGGGCAACGTAGCCGAAAGCCTGTCCGTCAGAAAGGGAAAGTGACTGTACCTTGGGGTCACGATTCTTGAAGACGGAAACTAAGCTGTTGGAAATCGACGCCTATTCGTGTTCCTCTTTGTACGGTCCTGGCCACGGTTTCAAGTCGTAATCCGCTCATAAATCGACTGTCCATTGTCCCGACTACCGCAACGTGATTACTAGACTGCGGATTTTATGAATTTTCGACAGAAATGGGTGGTTGCAATGTCAAATAATATAAAGATTCAAAGATCTTCATTTTTAGAGTCAGATTTCAAAATAAATTTTTACGTTAATATATTCATGGTCCAAAATTTGATTAATATCCAGAAAATGCAAGAAGGTTCAAGGACTACTCAGTGGCATGCATTTAACCCTTTCAATTTTTATATCATTAAATTAATCACTTCGATTTTATGGACATTTTGAGATCGCTGGATCGACACTCAACGTGTTAATAAAACCACTAAAGATGCGAAATACATCTGGTTCTTATGTCTTGCAATTAATGCAAACAAGTTTTGTTTTGCATAAAGACCCGCAGTCTAATGATTACTTTAGGGCCTTCTGTTTAATAAACGCATGAAGGAACACCAGTCGAATCCATTGATCATTTCAACTTTACACCTTGCAACTTAGCTCTGAGTATTAATTTTACAACAGAGGATATCCAAAATATCTATAAAAATACCAAATAAAACAACTCTAACATAGTTTTATTGATCACGCCATGGGGCGACACCTCTTCGTGCGCACACGCTTCGAACCCGTCACGAAACCGTCGCATGATCGATGGTTACTAAAAATGGATCGTGTGTTTCCGTAGAGACAAAAGTCAATAGTTTTACATGTAACGGGATGTGGCTTTTATCGAACACCTTGAGTCATGTTTCAAGCGAACACGTTCACTTTGTAGGACGTCATTTCTTTGTTTTTGCACGCACTTCCTATAATAAAACAAATTCACGTGATTCACCAAACCTTTTTGATCGAAATGAAAAAGAATGAGTTCAGGACAAATAGTCGGGATCAATGTGAATGCAGGCTTCATGAATTTCTACAGTTAGTTTCATCAAATTATTACATTCACAGTACGCAAAATGGAATGGATAATGGTGCCTACAGTGTTGCTGAATGTGTATTTGCAATTTGTAAACATAGATACTTCGTAAAAATTTAATAAGAATTCGGTATAACATCACTTCCGTTTCAAAATTGATTGTATTATGGAAATGTCGTAATTTTTCAAATTTTTCAATATTTTTATGCTATTACAAAATTGCATTTGTTAAAAACAATTGCAAGAGAAATGATGTATACAATTTTTTTTACGACTCAAGTAATTTTTATCACTATTGTTATTGTTCAATGAAAAAAGATTGGTACATTACTTTAAACTATTTTATAAAAAAATTAAAAAAATTTTTTTAAATTATAATTTATATGCTATATAAACCTTATACGATTTAAAGCAATAAAAAAAAATTTTTTTTAATTCCTTGGGACGTGTCCATGTATCACGAAAGACTGCAGATATCCAAATTTTAACAGCAGTAGTACGCAAGTGGCGTTAATAATTTAATCATGCACTGTACGTACCTTCGAAAAATTCTTCTGAGTTTTGTAGGTGTAAATGAAAACAAACAAGTGGAGAATTGATTTTGTAATAAATAATTGCGGACCATTATGCATTTATAAACTAGAACGTAAGTAAGTGTAACTAAAATAACTAGAATATAAAAATCGATACAATTTATTACGATCTTTATTTATTTTGGATCTACAAAGGATGTTCCCATTAAAAATAGAATTTTATTTCATTCCACTTTTTAAGAATTTTTCTATAAAAATTGAAAATTGCATGTACATCTGCAGTCTAGTAATATGCGAAAATGATATATCGCAGGTGGTAGTTTAAGAACTAAAATAAAAAAAGAATTGACATTATTAGACAAGTGGGTCTTGAGATTAAAATTCATAAACGCAGTACTCATTAATGTATAAGTAGAAATAAACAAAATCTGAAAAGTACAAGCTTTGTATTTTAAGAACAAATTCGAAAACAGCGAAATGATAACTTAAACCCCTCATTATTTTTAAGCGTGTTTTACTATAGCATGTTAGATTTTGATAAAAATTGCTAGGATTGACCGGAAAATGCATAATCGTAGGCTTGAACCATTTGAAAATAGACAAACATTGCAAAGTTCATTTTGTAAATAAGTTAGATGTCAAATTATACTCCTCTTAAGAGTATATAACTTTTGTTGCAAACGATTTCCTCGGCCATTAAGAGCTTCTCAGATATTCTGAATTTTGTTTAAATATTGCATAGTACCTCCAGTTTCTATACATTAAAATATCTCGTTAGTTAACAGTCTTTAGCCTTATTTTAACATTATTTACTTTCTTGTAGAAAATTGCAAAATTGTATCAATCTGGGCACTTAAAATTTTATGACTCAATTTGAAAAACTACAGTGATCGCTACTTACGACGAAGATATTAGAAACGTTAAATTATACGGTTCTTGAAATCATTCAACTTTTGTTTGAAACACATTATTATATCGTTACTGGCTTTCTAAATATCTGACGGAATCGATAGATCTATACAGATCGCACAACAGGTGAATAAGCGGACGTTGTATGTAGCGGTGGCACGAAATGATAACACGGCACTGTTTAAACGGCTAATTTTACCTTTTGATGAAGTACTATGTAGTATTTGCTGAACAGTCTATGAAAACAAATTCGAGATTGGAAAGGAAACAAATAACCGATTCGGAAATCCGGCTGTGATACGTACTGCGCATACAAAGCTTGTTCGGCCACGTGTGTCAAATATTTTAAGGGGTTACATACTATCGCTAAAATATTTATAGATTTTTTAATTGATTTAAAACTCTCCATGTTTTCTTTGGAAATTTATAAATCTGAATCTATAGCTACGAAAGTGCAGTCGTATCAATTACATAGCTGTAACATATAATTGAAATTTTAAAGGCGATTTTCTCGAAAATAACTTACCAGGAATATCAGGAAGACTACAGAACCAATTTGGATAAGATTTTACAGTAACATTATCTTGTCAAGACAAGACTAGAACAGATGGATAGACAATTTCAATAACCTCTCGTTAACTACTAAGTTTAGGATGTATGAAGGTCAATACATTTATACGCAGAATTTGATAGTCTGTCGATTCAACTTGTGACCTTGAAATATCCGAAACACGATGACCCATATGAAAAATGTTTGCATTACAATATTTTCCCCACATGTACCATGCAAATTTTGTATTCGTCATGTATTTCATATTATTACAAATAACGGAGATATTCAAGATGGTCAAAGTTATTGGACTACTGTATATTGATGTACCTATCAATTAAAAACAACAATTATACAAAGATTACTGGTCCCTCATTTTGCGCATCACTATAACCTTTAAGTCCACTAACAGCCCCACCCAGCCCCACCGGACTCATTAATTAAAAAACGTCGAAATGGATCGCATGTAGAATGAACTATGAACATGTAGACTCTGTCAACCGCCTTGACCGTTGAATATTCTAGTAACAGAATCCTTGATGTTAGTCCCACGGTTACGTGTATCAGATTGAGAGAGAACATGTGGCACAGGAACGAAAACCATGCGAACAACCGGCAATATTCTCGAAAGAAAATTAGAGTGGCAATTACCGTGGCACATCGCGGGTGAATCGACTTTCTTCTGACATAATTTCGTCTATGATTAACTAGCACGCGAGCTCGCCGCAGTGTATTAATGAAAGACCACTCACCAAGATGGGACAACAATTGCAAGGACTCTGAAACAGTAAAAATGAAAATAGAGTTAATAGCGTGGCTAATGAACAAAACACCGACGTATGCATGCCCATAATGGTCACTCGCTGTTAGTAAGTTCATGGTGAAACGATCGTATCTTGTCGCTTTTTATGCCGTGAAACGGACAAACGATGTTTATTTTCGAAATGATAGTGAAACGAAACGAGATCAAAATGCGGTCTTGCGGTAGAACGAAAGCGGATTTCTTGCAGTACGTATCTTGCCATGAATATTCATTGACTTTGGAAATTCTATTAATGCTGTTCTAATATCATTTTCGAGACCACTTTCGATACATTTTACAGAGATTTGCAGGTCGCAATAAAAGTAAAATGTCCGAGCATTAAACTTCGAGCTAACAAAATTTTTTATGATTGATGAAAGTTTGTGGATTAAGATAAACAACGATCCACTTCACTGCACAAGTAGTCTTCGAAATGAAAGGCCATACATCACAATTTTTAAATGAAAGTATACAAAATTAGAAGATTTTACTTTTCAAACAAAATGATGAATTAAACCCACATACTATATTTTTAACAGAATCCCTAATGTTTATATGAAAATATATTGTAAGTAATTAATTAATGCACCTTGCACTTTTAGCGGTCGATTTACAAATCTAAGCCTCCGACGCCTGCGTTCCGTATCAAAAACTATTTAGAAAAGTGCTATATTGATTTAGTTTAGAAATTTTCTTCCTATCGAGCATATAAGCCTGAATATGAGCCATCTATTTTGAAAGTGACCTAAGTCCATTAATACTTAAATTTAGATATTTAAGAGTTTGCATTTCAATAAAATTAAAAATATACGTATAGGATACCAATGTGTCATAATGCTTTTAAGTGTATCTAAAAGAGTTAAATTTACAATTCCCTGTTAAAATAATAAGAATTATTAAGTGAATAATATGTGTTTTCTTACCAAAAATGGAGTTGAGCCACTTTCAAAGTTAACAACCAGATTCGTTATAAAATTTGAGAGAGCCCAAGTCCATTCCACATAATGTAAAATGCTTCAGATTGAAAAAGCGATACTCAATTTATTTTATATTTCTTTACAACACTTCAAAAACACAATTTATGCAATTCGGGAAAGTTTCTAACTACAAAAAGTACATAACAATTTACTGCTTATGTACCACCGGTGGTACATATCGTAACAAGTCCATCATGTCCTTGTATTTCGCTGTTGTAATTCGTCTTATATTTTTATAAGTGGTGTCAATACAATATTTTCGAACGTTTCTTGTTGAAATCATTAGTTAAGAATTCGTGTTCACTATCTGAATTAAACGGTCTTGTTGTTTTATTCTTCCCCACGAGTGTACTAATTTCTATAATTTAATATTTTAAGTTTTATATTCAATCGTAAGTGTGTATTGCGTGAATTTTTTTTCACTGCATTAATTAAACGTACTGATTATTCAACTAAAGCAACTGTCAAAAAACCGAGGCTAACTTGTTAGATACTAATTGATTAAAATTACGCACTTTCGGACATTATCAATAATTGATTGGACTTAAGTCACTTTCAAAGTAATGGTTTTAATTATTGAACTAACTGCGAAAACTGATGTGCCCAAAATTATCGTATATACTCTGAACATACTTAACAGCAAATGTTGTTTACGACAGATAACTTCAAGTTGTACACGTTACTACGGTCAACAGAAAATAATTGACAAATGGACTTAGGCCACTTTCAAAATAAACGGCTCATATAATTCTTTTCCAGTTTCACTATTAATGGAGACAGATAATTAAACAGTAATTGCTGCATTCGACATCCACGTGCTCGTTCCCGTAATCATGACACTTCTTTTTTTTTCACAGAGTGGTATCAATCGATATATCATTTGGAAATACATGGATCGTGTTCTGTCCGTACATCTTACTTACTCTGTGCTTCTATATCTTAATTACAATCACTATTGCTGTATCAATATACCCATCGTCCAATCAATAACTGTGTAGCTTAGTATCTAAATCCTAATTAATCCTAAATAATTACTATATCTTCGTAATCCCGTATGGATCTTCCTTATTATTAGCTTGAGATTATTTTTTTACGCTTTTTAAATGATACGAACAAAAAAAAGATTCAAGACGCGGTTCCACGTGGTCACGTGTAAAATCTTGAATTTTGAAAAGCGTGAGAAATAATAAAATCATGACTTGATCTTTCTTACTGTCAGCTTGGGATTATTTATTTACTTTTTACGTTTTTCATTTCAAAGGATCAAGGAAAAGATTCATGACGCGTCTCCACATAAAACCTTTAACCTTGATAAAGCATGAGAAATAATAAAACTATGATTTAATAATTCACATAGAATGTTTCAGTAGTAAAAATCAATAGTAATTCTGTGTTAGTAGTTTAATCAGGCTCACAAAGTAGTGGAGGACTGTGCCAGAGTGAGTTATTTACAGAGAAGTTAGATATTTTGAAGAAATAGTCGAAGAGAATATCAATTTTTGAAGTTAAGGTAATAGCGTTAGGATAATAGGATAATAGTATTAGAGTTTAAATTAATTAGCAACGTAGTTTCCTGCATTCCTGTTCGGATAACAGACGTAGTTTCATTTTTAAATCCATTGCCAACTTACCAACGTTTAAGTTGCTATAAATCACATTTTCATATGAATCGTTGTAAAACATTATTTTTTTATTATTTGAATGGTTTTACTATATTTTTGTTTCTATTTAGTCATATTTTTGCTTTTTTACTATAATGAATGGTATAGGACAGCAAAATGGTAAAATAGATTATGGGCTGATGATAGAATTTCGAAAATTCAGTATTGGATTATAGTAAAATGTTTTTCTCATTTTGGAACTTTATTGTTCTATTATCCGAACGGTTTTACTGACTTTATTACTTTCTCATTTTCGTATTTTTTTTTGCTATAATGAAGAATACAGCGTATAAATACAAGCAGGATACAAGGAAGGGTGGGAGTCGATGAAGGAATTGGGAGGATTCCCATGCACCTGGAGTGCAGTTGGACTGTTTCATATTCGCTTGGAAGCGATGAATCGGTAAGATGAATGCTTAGGATTATTTTCGCAACCTGACCTGGCTTCTGCGTTTATATTTGAGTGCAAGGGAATCGTTTTCAAGAGGCCCGGCATCTAACGCCGCGGCACCATTATTTTTGACTGCAGGCGCGTAAATTTAAACGATTGGCGCGCACAGCCCGCTCGATAAAGCTGTGTTTCCACGTGCGGGGTGCTTATAGAGATACAACTGAACTTTTACCCAATAAGTATTAATATTCAAGCGTTTAATAACAGATTCTTGTAGAGTTCTTTTTCTATCAATTTTCTATCATATTTTAGTTTTTAAGACATTCAATCCTTTACAAAAATTAGATTCTTCATGATAACTTTTTTGTGATTTAATGGTAAAAGTCATTGAAATGTTTCTTGCATAGGACAAGTCTTTAAACTCTCGAATACAATGATATACAGTTTTATAATATTATAAATGTTTAATATTACAACTGCCACATATGAGTAAAATTGACTTGTTTCTGACTTTTTCTTTTACAATTGTAATAGTTTATGTTTTATGTAAACCGAACAACGCGTAACTCTCATTTAATAAATTATATTTTAATAAAGCCCTACACAATTATTGAAATTACCAAAATGTTTTTATGCGAAATTTTTATAATAAACTTCTTTATTCGAGCACATATTAGAGGCATGTCCAGAAGTAGCTCATTTGGAGGTAAATTCGAGGGAGACGCCTACTTCTCCCGCCCGCGCGTCTCGCTCCCCGTGGCGGCCGTAGTCCTCCGTGCTCCTCGGACCCGTGCCTACCGTGGGTTCGAGAGTCGCCCCAACGCGCCACACGCGGTACATATTGCAAGCGGTAGGCACGGGTCTGAGGAGCTCGGAGGACTACGACCGCCACGGGGAGCGAGACGCGCGAGCGGGAGAAGCAGGCGTCTCCCTCGAATTTGTCTTCAAGTGAGCTACTTCTGGACATGCCTGACATATTGTAATAAAAATCGGAGGAGATCTGAATAAATTCAATCTTGTTATTATTGTAAAGAAATATATGTCAGTCGCGTACAGTGCTTTGTCGTTCTAGTGTTGAAGACGTTTAAACAATATTTAAAACAATTTTACTGTATTACTAAAAAAAGACTATTTATATAAATTTACCAATATTCCTCTAACAATGTACTCTCACAGATTTTGATATGATTCAACTCAATTTAAAAAGTCGTTCTTCTATATCATTGCTAGTTACGGAAAAATTGAAGTGTGGGACTAAAATATTTGTTCAAACCCCATCTTCAACAAATATGCATCTTTTAATTCGTTTCTTGTGAGATATTCCTATGCACAGAAACCTTAGAAACAATTTTGATTACACAATAAGGCATTATAACTTCCTTGAGACACTTGTTGTCTACATTTTGCATGTTTTTGTTATGTCATGGGTGAAGATGCATTAACATGCTAAAAGTTGCTATCAAACAGTTACACGTGTTACAAAATTAGTACAAAGTTTCTTTCAACCCAAACTATGGCTTATTGTGTGCTCCAAATTGTTTTTTGTAAATAAATACGTGATCGATTCACATATTGAGGAACATAGTGTTTGTAGAGTTACATTCGCTGACTAACAATTAAATCAACGAGACGCTGACTGACAAAATGATCTAAAATGCTATTTATTTATTCAATTTATTTTTAATAACGATTTAAATAAAATAAAAATGATACATATAAAGATATATTGAGACATCTTAGCGTCTCGCTTTAAACAGGACATACTGTATAATGGATTTCTATTTAGTTGTTGCCTGTTTTGTTGGTACATAATATACTGTTTCATTTATTTATTTAGATCATTATATATTAATAAGTACATTATTTACGACTTGACTTAATATATCAAGCAATTGCTTAATTTTTATTTAGTTACTCATTATTATTTTGAAAAATAAATTTAAGTCAATTTAAACAAATAATTGATGAATTTTTAAATAATTAAAATATAAAAAACGTAATTCAAATTTATTTGGGAAACTGCGTCCAGAAATTACAAGAATATTGTTAACGAACTTGGGGCTTATGTAACAATTGAAATTATGGAAAAGTACTTTCTAAAACAACAGTGAACTAATTGTACGTAGATGGGAAAGTTCTTTTTCCCATCAAGAGCTACGTTTGCATTAAAAATAAAATGACTGCATGAATTATCTAAGGATTCTAATTTGAAAGTCTAACATTTTTTGTTTCTTATTTTGTTTTTAAGAATCAAAATTTTTATTCTACTGTATTTTATTCTTAAGATTTAAAATTGTTTAGCCTTCTTTGTCTCAATGGATAAAATCTTTTATTTGATCTTGTTCTATTTTCAGGAATATAAATCAAAATGCATTTATTAAAATAATAATTTTCAAATGTGGCTAATTACAAAATAGGGGTATATAGGAATGTAATAGTTTTTTAATGGAAAAGTTCTTGAAGTAATAAGCAAATCTTCCGCCGTTAATTTTTAGATTATAATATAGTCAATATTAGCAACAATGTTTGTCACAATATCATTCACCGCGTAACGTGTATTTATAGTAATCATCATTATTGCGTCTTTTCGGATGTCACATAGTTCTTAATTGCGCGATAAAATTTACATTCAGGGGATTACTAGCAAGATTGAACACTTTTAAAGGTAATCAATTATTTAATATCTAAGATAAACTGGATTTTCAAAGACAGCAGCGCTTTTCCTGGATTTAACTGGATCCTGCGACTGTTTTTAACCATTGTTTACAAAATAAAGATTACTTTACTTATACAAAAACATCCACTTCAAAAACAAAAATGCTGTCAAGAAGAATTAACAAGTTATTTTCTGCAAATTCAACGAAGATTTACTCTGACCAATTGATGAATTCTGGTTAACATATGTTTAACAAAATATTGAATAAATAACGACAGAAATTTTTCTAATTGACATCAATTATGCTATCGTAAACAAAATTTCAACCTTAAAAATTAAAACAGCTGTCAAAATTTGAAAAATTACACGAAATATAATATATTACAAAGGTGGGTTAAAATCGACTCGGGCTTCGTTTTCTACAGATTAATAGTGTTGCGCGACTAAAACATATATTAAGATCGTCGAATAATTGCTAACATTGTTTCCTCTGAGATTCTGAAATTATTAGATAGAATAACGAATGAAGTTATTAAAGTTGAAATACTTCCGTTCTTCTTTATTTTAGAACTTTTAGTTGCAGATTTTAAAACGAGTGTCCAGACTTTCTAGAGGAACCTGTAGACTGTAGACATAAAAATGCCGGAGTGACTCGTCAGGCAACGGTAGGAAAATTTCAAAGCCACGAGCAGACACTGACAACCGTGTGATTACCACGTGCTGGTTGATTACGTTTAGGAAGCAGCTGGCGGTAAACTAATGTTGATTGTCCCGCTGAACGAAGGGTTAACTGACAATTGAACTTAATATTAAAGAACAATAACACCAGTTTCGGTTGTACCTTTTTCTATGTCGCATTTATATTAAAAAAAAGTAACTAAAGTTTCTCGTTAGGGAAAACTATTTACAATACATCGACGAATAAGAATGCCATTAAATTATCACGAAATCAAAATAAACGCATCATTGTCTATTCTGTCAGTAGTTCTGGAAGATTCAATTAAATTGATGCATATCGAATGTCTTCGTTAAAGACCATGTGTTTTGCAATGTAATAACGTGAGTTGAACGATACTTAACCTTAAAATGACAGTATAGGGTCGTCTGAGTCCACTGGGGATATCAGAGTGCTTTTTCAACGTGTCAATATAAGCGCTGATTTTACAAGTATCGTCATCTAAGGTTCTAAAATTATCATCTACATTTTACATACAGTTATTTTGATTTCGAGCCTAATAATAATTATTACAATTAAATGTAAAGTAAATATTTGTACAAAATGTTCGAAAATAATGATTTTCAATAATAAAAATAAAGTAATCAGTAGCTATCTTACAATATTTAATATGTCGCGGATAAACTAATGGTTTCATTTAGGCTTGTTGAAGTTTCTATTTTATTATAAATAACGTGTGAACGAACATGCAAATGATTCTTGCAACTTCGTCTAAAGTGTGCAAAACCGCAAAGCAAGAACAGTCTTGTCCCAAACTAAGGCGACGGTTTGTTTCGAAATAAGGAAATCCCTATCACCTTTTCTTTTGAAGTTCGCTAGACATCGCTTAGTTCCAGAATGAGAGAGTATGGCATATTGTATCCTTTTCCGAGAAAGGATATCGGTGCCCGACTACTTTATAGTTTACCGCTATCTCTCGCCTATTACTCATCCTCCGTGTTCTCTCTTGGCCCATTCGAGAACAAAGTCAATCCGAACAGCATACCTGATCCGAAATAACGCGAACGATGGTGCCGAGTTTCCGGCGATTCCGCCTTATATCGGAACAAGACTGCACTGGCAAGAATCTATCCAGCGAACACAGTTGCAAATGATTCTTTCCGTTTTGACTGTAAGATTCAATGCAAACGACGGCAAGAATTATCTGCTCCAAAAAAATTTCAAAATAGCGCCACTTCACGTAGCGGCGAAACGCTTAAACTGATACACAAATGTAATCGACAGAGCAACGTTACCGACTGTTCATGTGCCACAAACTTAAGATTACTACCAGAGAGGACTCTTTGCTACTACCACCAGAGGAATGAGAGTGCGCACGCCCGGGGTTTGACCGTGCCCACAGACGAGATATAAGTATAGACTGGACATGCAATGTATTCCGGTGGCCGTCGGTTTTAGGGTCCTAGGACCCCAGAGTGACTCCATTACCATTCAGTGTCAACACCCAACGTTACCGATAAAACACACTTTCTGAGCATTATTAACACGAAGAAAAAATATTATACTCCATTCGCATTGCGTGTACTTACAGTATTTAATTGTCCCTGAGATATCCCCACTAGTGCGGCGTGCACCCCCTTGAGGGGCCCCGAAGCTCGAGAGGCCTCGGTCGCCGAGAAATATGACACCATGCGGCTCGGATATTTCGGTGAGACCACACTAATCCGAATTTCCAACTTCTTTATTATTCATTATTTTTTTATGGGATTTCGATGACCATATTTGTGGCATTTTTCTAATAAAAATCATACTAAATGTGATATAATTCCGATGATATTTACTTGTGTAATAGACAATTAAAGTTTCGGGCGCGAGGAAGGATAGCGTATGGGAAAGAAAGAGACGCGGAGAATCGCAGTCGGCGGCACAGTTCAAAAGCTCGCGCGTCCTCACAATGTATTACCAAGGAATAACTTTTTTATTATTACTTATTTTTTTATGAGGCTTTTGCTAATCGATTTGTGACATTGTTCTGATTAAAATGATACCAAACACGATATACAGGTGTGTGGTCATTATGTATAGGTCAGGTACATAACATCGGTGAGGCAACAGTAATGCAATGACGACACTTTTTCATTATTAATTAATCTTTTAGGAGATTTTTACCATCATATTTGTAATATTTCCCTGATCAAAATTTTTCTGATTATACATGCATATCAATTTTTTTAATTGACGATGGAGTAAGTTTTGGTAACAGACAAAGAGATTAAATGATAAAAACATTAAAGACACACTCTCCTGACTGGGACATTTCGCGACTTTGAAAACGGGCAGAACGTGTTGGATTATTTGTATTAATACGTCTGCTGAGATGCAAAAATGAATCTCGTTATATTTGAGAATCACTGCGCTTAGCTAGAGTGATACAATAGACCAGATGTCATCAGGCCCATAGGCCTGTGACTGTTTATGGCTGGGCTCTCGGGGTAGAGTCAAGATGCAGCCCTGGTATTTTTCCTGTTAAGTGGGAACAGAGTTTTCTCTGTACCCCTGTATTTTCTCTTCACTTCTTATACGACTTTCAAAGCGTTAAGACGTCCTTCCGAGCTTATAATAAAGCAGAGTTTTCAAAGATACAAATATATTAAAGTTATTTCATAACCCATTTCCAATAGGTTTTGGGCCCAGTGAACGTTTTTATTAACTGTGTGTTTTAAAACTATAAGTGACAAACAATTAATATAGTTATTGTAAAGTTATAGTGTAATACTGATTAAGAAAGTACTGTGACTAAGTATAGTGATTAAGACTTTTGTTATTGGACTATATTGTATATATAACTCTATATCTAGTGCACGTTATTTAGTTTTTTTTATTTATATTTGAAATTAAGTGTTAGTTTGTTAAAAGGACAGAAACTATGGAAAATTCAAAAGTTAAAAGAAACATTAAACCTTTTGACGGTGAACGGTACAGCACGTGGAAACTAAGAGTGCGCGGTTTAATGAGTGAACTGGACGTATTAAAAGTGATCGACGAAGAAGCACCAGAAAAGTTAACCGTCGAATGGATGAGAGCGGAAAGGATCGCGAAAAACACGATAATTGAATATTTGTCGGATTCTTTCCTTGGGTTCGCGACTACTGAAAGGACGGCAAAAGAAGTTTTTAAAAGTCTTGATACAATTTATCAAAGAAAAAGTGTTGCTACTCAACTTGCTATTAAAAAACAATTACTAAATCTCAAATTGCAAGGTGATACGCCTCTCGTGCGTCATTTTGCAATATTCGATGATCTTATCACCGAATTATCGGCGGCGGGATCGAAATTGGAAGAGACAGACAAAGTGGCAAATCTACTCTTGACTCTTCCAAATGCATACAGTGGTGTCATAACAGCAATTGAAACACTCTCAGAAGACGATTTGACGCTAGCCTTCGTTAAAATTAGGCTCTTAGACCACGAGGTGAAACTGCGTGAAGAAAGCCGTGACACCAGTTCGAAGCCAAGGAAGCAATCGCGAAATAATAGTAGTCAACATATTTTGAAATGCCATCAATGTGGTAGAAGTGGCCACAAGATGAAAGACTGCTATTATTATAAAAGAAATCGCAAATTCAACGAAGAAAGGAAGAGGACTGTTCAAACGGTTCAAATGACTGAACAAACGGACAACAACGCATCGGGTTTCGCGTTTATGGCAGGTGACTATCAGCCGGATACCGAAAAAGGGGTGACCTTTTTATTGGATTCGGGAGCCTCCGATCATCTGGTCAACCAAGAAAATTTGTATTCTAACTTTACGACGCTGCAACCGCCGCTAAATATTTCTGTGGCGAAGAATGGCGAGTTTATCACAGCAACGAAGAAGGGAAACATTGATGTTCTCAGCAACCTTGGAGTCCAAGGCGTTCTGGAAGACGTGCTTTACTGCCCCGAAGCACCATATAACCTTTTGTCCGTGCGGAAGATGCAGCAGGCTGGTTTGACCATAGTATTCGATGAAAATGGTGTAACCATTGGTAAAAATGGTAAAATCATCATGACTGGTAAGCCCTTAAATAATCTAATAGCGGTGGAACTAGAGACAATTAGAAAAAGGGTAAGCATGACTAATTTTGTAGTACATAATGCACTTGGTAATAATTATGAATTATGGCATAAGCGTTTGGGGCACATGGGAAGATCGAAATTCTTAGAATTAAAGAATAAGCAAATGGCCGAAGACATGAAATGTATTGAAAAGGTAATCCCGGATGATAACCTGTGTGAAGCTTGCATAAATGGTAAGCAAGCACGGTTACCATTTCAAAGGGTTAAAGATAAAAGTCACATAAGGCGACCATTATTCATTGTTCATTCGGACGTTTGTGGTCCTATCACTCCACCTACTATAAACAATAAAAATTATTTTGTTTTGTTCGTTGATGAATTTACTCACTATTGCGTCACATATCTGATTACATATAAGTCAGACGTATTTAGCGTATTTAAAGATTATATTGCAAAAAGTGAGGCTCATTTCAATTTAAAAATTGTTAACTTGTACTGCGATAATGGAGGAGAGTATTTATCAAACGAAATGAAAGACTATTGTGTGCAAAAAGGTATAAGTTACCATTTAACAGTCCCACGAACCCCACAATTAAACGGCGTTTCGGAACGCATGGTAAGAACAATAACCGAAAAGGGACGCACGATAGTAAGTTGTGCTAGTCTAGATAAGGTATTTTGGGGGGAGGCAGTGCTTACTGCTACATTCCTCATTAATTTAACCCCAACTAAGGCTTTAAAAGAATCAAAAACACCTTATGAATTGTGGCATAGTAAGAAGCCCAAATTAAGGTACCTGAAAGTTTTCGGTTCTACGGTTTATATCCATAATAAAACTAGGAAAGGTAAATTCGACGAAAAATCGTCGAAAGGTATACTAGTTGGATATGAACCAAACGGTTACAAAGTGTGGGATGTGGAGAAAGAGAGTTTTGTTGTAGTAAGAGATGTAATTGTCGACGAAATAAGTTACTTAAAAACTCGACCGATACTGAGACTTGAAAAGGATGAGAACATCTATAATAAAACTGTTGCATCTGACGTACAGTCAAAAACAGTAGAAATAGATGAAGAGTCTAATAAATCTGATATTGATAAATCAGATGTATCGATGTCGAGGGTAAAAGTAAATTCAGAAGTGAAATTAGGAAAGAAACCTAATAAATCTGTAATAGAAACAGATATGCACAATGAGTCTTCCACTTCTAAAAATGATAAAAGTGAAGTACAAGAGAAATCTGAGCTTAGGAGGAGTGAAAGGATTAAACAAGGACCTTCTATGTCGTATGAAGAATGCGATTTAAAATATGATCTTCTTATGTGTGCACAATCGTTTGTTGGTAGTATCCCAAATTCATTTGATGAAATAAAACTAAGGCATGACAAGATTCAATGGGAACAGGCTATAAATGCTGAAATAAATTCACTTTTATTAAATAAAACATGGACCTTAGTAGAGAGACCGAAAAATATTAATATTGTAGATAGTAAGTGGATATTCACTATTAAAAATGATGAACACGGAAACCCGTCAAAATATAAAGCACGGCTTGTTGCTCGTGGTTTTAGTCAGGAGTATTTAACTGACTACAATGAAACGTTTGCACCCGTTGCTAGAATTTCGAGCTTTAGATTTATAATTGCTTTTGCAAATCAATTTAATTTATTGATACATCATATGGATGTAAAAACTGCATTCTTAAATGGAATATTAAAAGAGCAGATTTATATGAAAGTTCCTGAGGGAGTTGCAAGTAAAAGCAATCAAGTCTGTAAATTAAATAAAGCGATATATGGTTTGAAACAAGCAGCAAGATGCTGGTTTGAAGCATTTGAGAAATGTCTTGTAGAAAAAGGGTTCCGAAGTTCATCAGTAGACCGTTGTATATACATTTTAGATAGAGAAAATATATCAGAAAATATATATGTTGTGCTTTATGTGGATGATCTTGTGATTGCTACTGGTAAAAAGGAAACAATGACAAACTTTAAAAATTACTTAATGAATAAATTTAGTATGACTGATTTGAATGAAATTAGCCTTTTCTTAGGGATAAGGGTTGAAAGAACTAAAGATAGAATAACTTTAGATCAAAGTACATACATAAAATCAGTTTTGGAGAAATTCAATATGACTGAATGTAAAGCTAGTCGTACACCACTTCCGAGTAAACTGGATTACGTGGCTTTAAATTCAGACGAAAAATACGATGCACCATGTAGAAATTTTAATTGGTTGCTTAATGTATATGATGATATGTACAAGACCTGATTTAAGTGTTGCAGTAAACATTTTAAGCAGGTATACTAATAAAAATAATAAGGAGCTTTGGCAGTATTTAAAAGGGGTATTAAGATACCTCAAGGGCTCGAGTCATATTAAATTAAATTATATAAGAGGTAATTATAACAACATAATAAGAGGTTATGTTGATGCTGATTGGGGAGGACACGACGAAAACGACAGAAAAAGTACAACCGGATATTTGTTTCAATTGTTTGAAAATTGTACAATAAGCTGGTCAACAAAGAGACAGTCGTCTGTGGCTGCTTCATCAACTGAAGCAGAATATATGGCACTTTTTGAGGCTGTAAGAGAAGCCATTTGGTTAAAGTCGTTAGCACTCAGCATAAACATAAATATTATAAAGCCCATTGTAATTTATGAAGATAATAATGGCTGCATAAGTATAGCAAATAATCCAGGCAATCATAAAAGATCGAAACATATTGACATCAAGTATCATTTTTCCCGAGAGCAGGTAGAGAAAAATGTGGTAAAGCTTGAATTTGTTTGCACAGAACTCCAGGTAGCAGATGCTTTTACGAAGCCACTGTCAGCGCTCAAGTTCCTGGAGTTCAGGACGAAGATGGGACTAAATTAATTTTTATTATTATTAATTTTCGGTTAAGCATATCAGATGGTCTGATTAGGTTTTACTGGGTTTCCCTAATCCTTGCAACAAATGTTGGACCATATGTAGTTCCCAGAGATAGCATGGAAGGACTGTCATATTATTTTGTTTTATTTTTAGTTGTAATTATTACTATCATATCTCATGTAAATGATAGAATACACTTTTATAGAATATTAAGTCTGTTGTAGATTTAAATATAAGGTTTAAATATGGCCGATTCATTTTTGAGGCGGCGTGTTGGATTATTTGTATTAATACGTCTGCTGAGATGCAAAAATGAATCTCGTTATATTTGAGAATCACTGCGCTTAGCTAGAGTGATACAATAGACCAGATGTCATCAGGCCCATAGGCCTGTGACTGTTTATGGCTGGGCTCTCGGGGTAGAGTCAAGATGCAGCCCTGGTATTTTTCCTGTTAAGTGGGAACAGAGTTTTCTCTGTACCCCTGTATTTTCTCTTCACTTCTTATACGACTTTCAAAGCGTTAAGACGTCCTTCCGAGCTTATAATAAAGCAGAGTTTTCAAAGATACAAATATATTAAAGTTATTTCATAACCCATTTCCAATAGAACGTTAGCTACATCTACATTAACCGCCTTGTCTTCTGTGAATTGGTCGATCATACATAGTAAGAATGCAGAGCAGAGAAAACTTAAGAAAATCCGGAAAAACGACTGACGAGGTTTTACGGTCACGGATTTACATTTTGGATTTAAGCACGTAGATGCAATTTGCAACGGAGGGCCGACAAGTGTTGTACGGTGAATTTATGGGACCGAACATATTTTGCAATTGTTCGTATTATTCAATATATTTTCAACGAGACGATGCGACTTGCAGTGTCCGTTTCTTTACTATTTACTCTCTTTGTCTGTCACCAAAACTTACTCCACCGTCAATTAAAAAAAATAGATATGTATGTGTAATCAGAAAAATTTTGATCAGAGAAATATTACAAATATGATGATAAAAGTCTCTTAAAACATTAATTAAAAATGAAAAAGTGTCGTCATTGCATTACATAATGTGACCTATACATAATGACCACACACCTGTATATGATCCGAATTATATCGTGTTTGATATCATTTTAATCAGAACAATGCCACAAATCTATTAGCAGAAGCCTCATAAAAAAATAAGTAATAATAAAAAAGTTATTCCTTGGTAATACATTGTGAGGACGCGCGAGCCTTGGAACTGTACCGCCGACTGCGATTCTCCGCGTCTCTTTCTTTCCCATACGCTATCCTTCCTCGCGCCCGAAACTTTAATCGTCGATTACACAAGTAAATCTCATCGGAATTATATCATATTTGGTATCATTTTTATTAGAAAAATACCACAAATATGGTCATCGAAGTCCCATAAAAAAATAATGATTAATAAAGAAGTTGGAAATTCGGATTAAGTATGTCTACATTTCTCGGTGACCGAGGCCTCTCGAGCTCGGCTGTCCTTCTTTACGTTCGGCAAACCTCGAACAATGATATCCCTCGCGCATAATTGTCCCTCCGCAGACCCGTGTTGTGGACAAGTATCGATGAAATATTGTCATATGATTCGGCGGGAGCAAACATACGTGATGCTTCGGTTTAAACGTTGAATATGACATTTATAAAGCCTTTTTTTAATTATCGAAAAATTGCTTATTCTATATGCATCGTTAATGGAGTTTAGTAATGTTATTTTTTACGCCTTCCTAATGTTTTCGTTTTTATAGTTTGTTATTACATTTCGTCATAATATGCATATTTTATAGCTTTTTTATTACATTTTGATCTAATACTGCATACATAGCTATATAATTACATCAAAATGTAATAAACAAATATAAATAATACGCAAAGATCTACTGTAATTTAATAAATTTTTACCCACCGGTTATGTACAATAACTTTATTTATTGTGAGAAATTAATTAACTTGTAATAAACTAAACGATAAGCAAGTATGCTAATACTTAGCTTTCAAAATGAATATTCACCTTTGATATCATGTAACCAATTCCATTGTTTCTACGAGGCAGTTTTAGTTACACTGTAATGTTTATTGTTATAACTGATTTCACTGCTCAGCTGCATATAATCGAATTAATACTTGATTTCGGAGCTATACGTATAAAAGTTGTACCTAAAGACCATCACAGTGGGATTCTACAACTTTGTGCCGTTGTATATTTGTAAAAACGTATATGCATAATTGTTTATAACATTTATAATTAATGTTAATTTTTTTTACATTAACGCATTCTACGCATTGAGAACAGAAAAAGTTTGAGAAAAATTATATTCTGCAAACGAACCGCTTAGTCAGAAAAAATTGTTAAGGATTTCATAACGTTTTGATTGTGTAGAGTTACACAGACAGGCATGGGCCTACCACACTCTGCCACTTGGGTAGGAACTACCTGAACGGTGAAGCGTGGCTCAATGCTGTGCGTGCGTATCATTACATGAACACAATGCGACGTTTAAAGGGACAGAAAATCTAACAATGTGCATTTTGACCTGAAAATAGTATGAAATCTTTTACAATTTTTTCTAACCAAATGGTTCATTTGCGGCGTATGGTTCTTCTCAAACATTTTCTGTTTTCAAAGCGTAGAATACATTCATGTGTAACATAAGAACATGAACAATAATTTACAATGCTACAAAAAATTTTCCGGACGGATTTTTAATTTTAATTTGTTGCGAACGCAAAGTTGTGTTCTTGTGTATTTTGATACACAGGTTCTTGGCATAAATGTTTTCTGTCGTCACGAAATCGAAAGGGTACGCGCGAGGGGTACGCTCGAGGGGTACCTGCTTGGGGTTGCGCGAGGCTTAGCATGGTGGCGCATAGGGATTTCCAAATTACAGATAAATCCGCTATTATTCTATTGAAATTGTTTTTTCTAAAGACAATGGTACCATTGAACTACATCTGGCGGCGATCGGTGCAAAAATTTTACCTTTTTATAATTTTTTCCTCTCTACGGCACAGTTGTGGCTTAAGACTCAACAGTAATTATCCTGTCGTGCCGATTGTAGCGTTGGATTTATTTACTGTTAGAAGTGCGAGGCTTTTAATTTTTCGTAAGCATTTTTTTGTTTTTAATATAAAGTGTGAGTGTCGTGTGCTGAACGGTGAACACAGGTAACCAAAGTAATACATTTTTTGTGTAAAAAATAGTAGTTAGAAGAGCGCTTTGAATACAATGGAGCATCATAAAGATAAAAGAGTTCGCTATAAAAAGTGTTCCCACAGTAACTGTTCTATTAACAGCAGACAACGTCCTGATGGTAGAACTTTTCATTATTTTCCAGTTGATAATACCGAGAAATGTTTTATGTGGTTAATGAATTGTGGATTAGATCATTGGATGGAAATGTCCAACGATGAGTTGAAGAAGAAATATATGTGCAGTCAACATTTTTTCAAGAAATAGCTTTTACGCGTCGGGGAGGTTACGGAAAGATGCAGTACCTAGTTTATATTCCGCGGGTGATGTTAATAAAAATGTAGTCGATTTATCTTCTGATGCAATTCCCATTTCTCGAATAAATGAACAATCAGAACGGCAGAAACTTGAAGAGAAATTACAGCAAGTGAAAGATACGTCAAATATTCTTCGCGTGCAGTTAGCAGCGAAGTGTAAAGTATTAAAAAGAATAAATGAAAAACTTTCTTTGGGTGATATTAGTAACTCATGTCTGAAGAAAGCAATTGCGCGTAAAGTCCACGGTTTTATATTAGCTTTCCTTTTAATGTTAATGTCTCCGCAAAATAAGCTTGCGTACAGTAAAAAACAGCGGAAGCTATGTTTGACAATGCATTATACTTCGCCCTCCTTATATAATAAAATGCGCGACGTCTTCAAGTTTCGCCTTCCAAATCCGCGCACAATTATTCGATGGTTTAGTAAACTTGAGCAAGCAGCGCATATGACTAATTATGAACGGAATTGTGTTCTTTCGTTCGATGAAATGGCAATTAAAAAATGTTTTAATTTGCATTCAACTAAGCAGATTATTGAAGGTTTCGACGACCTACGAATTTTAGGTAGACGAGTGGCAGTGGGTACTCAGGTACTCGTTTTTATGTTGAGAGGCTTGTTCAGTAATTGGAAACAACCTATAACATTCTTTATTACAAGTAATGGAATTATAACTCAAGAATTGTCATTGGTATTAGATGCTGTCTTAGATAGTTTGCATCGTACGGGTTTGAAAGTTAGAGCTGTTGTTTCCGATCAAGGAGCAAGTAATAGAAGCACAGCAGAAGGAAGAGTTACAGTAGATACCCCTTATTTTAAACGAAATGGCCATAAAATTTACTTTTTATTTGATTATTTACATTTGTTTAAGAGCATCAGAAATAACTTATTAAAATATGATTTTCTAATTAATGATTCGCGGGTTTACTGGTCTGATGTTATTGCATTGTGGAATTTAGAACGCGATAGAAGTACAAGAGCGGCTTATAAATTTGTTCACGCCTTCACGCGGCCACTCCTGTTAACATAACTAAATATATGTTTATATAAATATATATGGTAATAATGGAACTAAGATGAAAAAAGGCACTTCCTCCAATTTGTTAACTCAATACGACTAATATTATGCATTTATATTGTTCGATTTGTATTGTTTGAAAATAAATTTGAGATTAAATAAAAGTTAAGCATAACATTTTGAATAATGCAATAAAAAAATGTACAATAGGTAGAAATAGAAACATTACAAATATCGTACAATATCAAATGGAAAGAAATTAAGTTCAATATAAGCTAGCGTAAGGTTGTTAACGTAAGGAGATTTCTTTCCAATACGCTCTCTTTACGGCGAACGGGTAGAAGAGAGCCTCTTCGCGATCGCGCTCTCCGATGATTTTCGGATATGTTGAAAACTCATAATCTGACAACGTTGCGTACGTTAGACTTGACAACGCAGTAGAAGTTTGACGAGTCGAACTCGAGTCGCACTGGATCTCGTTCACGAATTCACCGTTCTCAAAGCGTAGAGGACGCTACAATCACTGGCATTTTAAGGTGACGGTAGAGAGTCGACAGAGTCGAGAGTCGGATGTACGAGGAGAGTCGAGAGTCGCGTTTTTTTTCTTTTTGTAGTTGAAAAAAGTGAGTTATTTTACAGATAAATATAAGATTTCTAGAAGAATGCGGAACATGTACATAGAGTGAAAACATGGACGAAAAGGAGAGAGGAATCTGTAACGATTCCTCTCTGAAAAGAAAAACAGATGAGGGAGACAAAGAGGACGCTCACAAAATCTTTAAACGATTAACACTAGGCAATACGGAAATGGACACAGACAACGACAAAAAGGAAGATAAAGAAATGAATAAGCCCGTCAAGCTTTATCCAGAAAATCATAAGGGACCTGCAATATTAGAGGTAAAACTTGATCCAACAAATGTCAAAGACCGTAAAAGAAACAATTTAATAGAAATTTCTAGAAAAGTTGCAAAACAGACAAAAGCAGCATTTGACCTTATCGAAAGGGGTTTTAATAAGGCAGAGATTTTGTTTCAACACAGAACACTTAGCTTTATAGCAAATTGGATGCATTGTAGATCTGTAAATATTGTAAATAGCAACTACACCTGAAAAATCTATAAAGGCGTACCACAAGGGGGAGTACTAAGTCCATGGTTGTATAATATATATGTATCTGAAATTTTTAAAGGTGTAGCAAAGGATATCCATATATCACAATATGCAGATGACATAGCTATATATGTTAAAGATAGTTCCTTAGATAAAGCCAGAGTAAAAATAGAACAAGCAATAGGAATAGTTCATTTTAATTTAAAGCAAATAGGTCTAGATTTATCCTCAAAGAAGACTGAAATAGTAATCTTCAATAATAGAAACCTAAGGCCGAACACTCCCAGATAGCACCGTACGTCCATAGGACGTCCGATTTCACGTCCGATACGTCCAATATCCGTCGCGTACGTCCGTGGGACGTCCCTTGGACCAAAATTTCGGACGCCCCACGGACGTGGGACTTAGATTATTTCGTACTTGCCAGGGACGTGGGACTTAGATTATTTCATACGTTTTCGGATGCTATATATTGTGTTTCTATTATTATACTCAAAATATAGGTTTGTCACGCAAAAACGTGACGCACAGTGGCCAAAAAGCGACAAAAAATTATAAAAAAATATTTAATAATAATTTTTTTATGTTAACTAAATTATTGTTATTGCGATCATTGTACCGCTGTCAGAAAAAATATTCCCGACAAAAAGTGATCAGTACTTAGTCTTCTACAAATCACAATACAAGAAAATTTGGAAAATTTTTATTGAAAAATCGAAGTCATCTTGATTATTTATTTATCACTGCATACTTTTTATTCAATAACATGTCAGCTGACACCAGAATTAATCCAACGACCTATTCAACATGGTCTTTAAAGAATTAGGTCTTAACAGAATACCGAAATAAAGGATCAAAAGTATAATACTACATAGTTAAAAAAATGTGCTGTCCTTATTCTTTGCGTCTGAAACATTCGTCATTCATTTTACAAGTATCGTAAACAGTTGTCCTATTTTGCATGTAATGATTCATGTGCATTAATTGTATTAGAAAATCAGTAAGTCCAGATATTTGAGACGGGCCATGTGCTTTTCGTCGACGCGCTTTCTCTCTCTCTCTCTCTCTCTCTCTCTCTCTCTCTCTCTCTCTCTCTCTCTCTCTCTCTCTCTATCTCTCTCTCAAGGAGCGTTCCTCGAGGGTCAGGAAGTCGTAAATTATAGAACAGGCCATGGTGAAAAGAAGGACGCCCTCAGGACTACGACAGGTGAAAACCAGTGAAAACTCACTTTGATATCGACGGTCGACGTGGCTACATGTATTACGATTCGAGAAAATATGGCTTTCCTTTATAAGCGTCCACACGTTTATTTCACACACGCCATACATTCTTCCAATTATCTTACAATTGTTTGTAGATTACCGCTCATGGGACTATCAGTTCTTTTTAAAAAGTGTGTGTGATTTTACGGTGTTGTCCACAGCCCACACGTGTGTACGTGAAATCCGTAAAGTGAAAACGTAAGATTTTATTTTATATTTATTTATTTACATTAGATTACAAACATGGCAAGCAAGCGGAAAATGGAAAAATATTACATGCGAGCTAAAAGATCTTTTCCTTTATCTTACGATGCTTTTCATCGAGAAGCTTCTGCTTCATCGAAGACGAGTGAAAGCAATGTAGTTTATTCAGATCGGTTTAAAAAGTGCAATTTTAAGTCTTTGCCAATTCATAGACATTTCTACTCTTAATAATAATAAAATTCAAATTAACGTAAATATTGACGGTCTTCCATTGTCAAAGAGTTCTAGCAGCCAAGCATATCCAATTCTTTGCAGTATAACAGGATATACATATATGGAAATGATCGGCGTTTATCATGGTTATGAAAAACCAAAAGGTGTCAATAGTTTTTTATTCGATTTTGTTGAAGAGGCAATAGTCCTTTGTAATAGTGAATTTTTAATTAATGAACATTTGTACCATTTACAAATAAAATCTTTTATTTGTGATGCTCCCGCAAGATCGTTTATCAAATGCATAAAAGTTCATGCGGGATATAATTCTTGTACAAAATGCCATATTGAAGGAGATTTTATTGTTAATAGGGTGTGTTTTCCAGATTTAAATAATATTAGACTCCGATTATTAATTATTAATTTACAGGCCAAAGAATTAGTAGTTACCGGCGGTACCAATACCGCTAATTTTGTAAAACCTGCGATGGAGGCCTTGATTACATTTGCCATGGAGTACAGCTGGCTGGGCAAGAAGAGATTTGACGCAACGCTATTGGCCAAAGTACTAATAGGTAACTATTCGCGTACACTTTATTATTTTTAATATTTCGTTGCATACAGGCAAATATACAATATCATTCAACTGAAATTCTAATTTTTAGAGGCAGCAAAAATTGCGAACACTTCAGCGAACCATAAAGACGCGGAAGTGTCTGTACAGACGTGGCTCAGGAGGGCCGCGGAACGGACCAGAGGAGTGCAAAAATTTATTTACGTGCTTATGATCATAATATACTGTTTACGTTAAACTAACCTATCTTGCGTCACACAAAACACGAATCATTTGTACCACTAATCTAAAACCAATTTTAACAATTATTGTAAAATATGTACTATTTATATTTATTTATTTAATACTGTAAAATAGGTTACTATAAGAAGATCATGAAATAATTATAACGTATTATCTCTGATATATATACTGATATATGTACACGCCTTAAAAAAACAAAGTTGATCGTTCTGTACCTTTGCATTTCACCTTATCATAAATAAATATGTATAAATAAATAAATTGTTATAAATAAATACAAATATATGTATATATACTGTTATATATAAATATGTAAAAAATAAATATATTGTTTTAAATTAATAATTTGTTATTAAATAAATATATGTGAATAAAAATATTGTTATAAACAAATAAACATATTTCTATAAATTTTCATTACATTCCACCTTATATACGTATATACGAACGTTGTTTAATAGATTTAAACAATAGGAAAACATTTTATAAACACGATTTTATATGTCCGACAAACGTTCAATTAACGTCCAGAATATGTCTGGCCCGTACGTACATTGTACGTCCATAGGACGTCCGCGCGAGACATCCTATGTACGTACTGGGATGTAACTGGGACCTCTGTCGGACATACCTGGGACGTAAATCGGACATATCGTACGTCCCTGGGACGTACATATGTCCGGTACCGGACGTACATTGGACGTACATTGGACGTCCGCGTGCTATCTGGGCTATACCCATAAGAGTGGAACAAGATATTAAGTATAATACAGGACAAGTAAAATTTTTAGGTTTGATATTAGACAGTAATTTAACATTTGTTAGTCACATAGATAACATGAGGAAGCAATGTCTAAAAGCTTTGAACGTTATAAAGTTTCTTAGAGGAGTCTGGTGGGGAGCTGACCCAGAAACGCTGCTAATAATATATAAAGCATATGTAAGATTCAGGATAGATTATGCCTCTTTCATCTACTATCCAGAAGGAGATCATAAAAAAAATAAAATTGAATCCATTCAAACAACGGCTATAAAGATGGCATTAGGACTATGTACAAGTACACCATCAAATGTAGTTTTATCAGAGGCATGTATACCATTCATACAGGGTAGAGCATCCTTTTTATGCAAATTATACTTAAGCAAAATCATATCGAATATACAGCACAACTCACCAGACAACATAATGGGAAAGTTCAAAAACAGTATATTATATAAAGGTATAAAGGAAGTTAAGGAAGTAGAATATCTATATTACAAGAAAGAGAACTACTCATGTTTGTCAACAGACTACAAATCATTACTAACAGAAGCAGACTGCAACATTGACAGTGGGAGACAGTTACAGGAATCGTACGCAGCGAATTATGATTTTAACAGCATTATACATGAAAAGTATAAGGAAAGTATCTGTATATACACAGATGGCTCGAAATGCACAAATGAAATATCCACAGGAGCAGCTATTTACTGCCTTAATAAGGGTATTAATCTGATGACTAGCATGCATAAGGCAGCTTCTGTCTTTACAGCAGAATGTTGTGCCATTACAATGGCACTGGATTTGTGCTTGGATGATACCAATAAATCTTACATTATAGTTACAGACTCTCTTAGTGTCATACAAAGTTTAGTAAGCACAAATGTTAATCTTAAAATAAATAATTATATTTTAGAATGTAAGAATAAACTTAAACAGTTTAAGGAGAAATGTACATACGACTGTAAAGTAGAATTTATGTGGATTCCTTCGCATCAAGGTATTGGAGGAAATGAAGTTGTAGACCGCTTAGCAAAAACAGCGACAACAACCGAATATAATGAACAAATTAAATTACCTTATACAGATTTCAAACAGATATATAGTGAACAAATGTGGAAAGAATTTCAAGATAATCTTAAGCATCAATTTATGGCAAAAGGTATTTTATATTATGAAAGATACTATGAAACAAGAAAGAAACCATGGTTTCACCACAGAGGACTACCAAGAGATTTAATTATAAGAGTCTGCAGATTAAGATCAAATAATAGAAAACTCGAAATGTGACTGTGGATCTCCTATACAATGTATGAACCATATTTTATGGGACTGTCCATTATACGATAAGGGTAGACAAGACATTTTTAAAAAATTGAGACATGCTAACATAAATCCTCCGGTAGATGTAAGTTACTTTTTAAGCGAACCAAAGACTAAACTATTAAAAATTCTTAACGAATACTGTGATTTAAACGACATTAAAGTTTAAGAAAAATGTATAAAAAATGTCAACGAATAGCATATATGTATTGATGGCTGATGGATTTATATGAATTCAAGCCTTTTTTTTTAAATAAAAAAAAAAATAATAAGGTGACGGTACTACAGATTCCTATGGCCACTAAGTCCCGTAAGATGTCCATTCTATTCTTATATCTCGTCTGTGATATAACGTGCCAACTTTTTACTTTTAAGCCTAGAACAGAACCTGAGTCCACTTCTGGCTCCCTCTAACGCCCGAATCGGAACTAACTTTGTTAGCCTGGAACAGAACCTGACTCCACTTTTGACTCCCTCTAACGACCGAATCGAAACTATCGTTTAGCCTGGAAGAGATCCTGATGTCGCTTCTGACCCCCTCTAACGCCCGCATCGAAACTAACTTTTAGTCGGGATCAAAACCTACTTACGGGTATTGTCATCGTCAACAATATCTCCAATTTTTTACATTTTTAGCTACGGTTACTATTAACAAAATGGATATCTCTGTTTCTAATAATGAAAGATAAAATCTAATTTTTCCGATGAACATCGGTACACCTATTACAAGCAAATGTTACAAATCTACTTCCAACATCGCCGAAGGGTTCGAGTGTAGCGTTCTTGACTACGGAACCGATGAAAACTTTTTTGACATGGTTCGAGACTATTGGGAGGACCGTTTTTTTTTATTTCATGAATAAAATTTGTTTCCATCTTTTTTGGTTAGCACAACCATAGGAGTTTTACTACATCATTTTAACAATATTTTTTAACTATTCTGAAATGGTTTTAAGCGAAAATATTGTAGCTTACTCTTCATTAGATCATTCTTTATGAGACTGCATTACAGCTCTGTTCAGCAATCTTTTAAAATTCAATATCATGCATAGTACCCCGATATTTAAAAAGGAACAGGCTTTTGCAACAATTATTGAAAAACCAAAAGCGTTTCCACATGTCAGGCTTTTAGTACGTCGAACGGTGCTCTGGACTCTGGACACCCCGTTTTCGTGGCCAAAATTATTTTAGCATTATTTCAAGAGTTAATATTATAGTGCTGTAGATCGTTGAATTCGTCTTGGCGTCAGCTGTATGATTATGAAATAAAAAATATATATTGACTTCTACAAGATATGGGTGTCCTTCATATTTTATGAAAAAAATGTTGTTCAAATTTTTTATATTGAAGTTTATAAAAGACTGACTGCTGATTAACTTTTGTTCAAACCATTTTCTTGCCACATCATCGCATATAATTAAAAAATTGTGGACAAGGTTTCTCGAATGTAGTTTCTTCTTGGCTTGCATTAAAAAGACGAACATACTACATTTTTCAACATGTTTAAGCATTAAGTACTGCTACCAATATGAGTAATATAACATATATATTACGATTTTTAGATTACCAATTCTGATTCTAATTCTATATCCTCCAATTATTCAAGCAGGGGCAAATCATATTCGTTCTCTTCTCCCTAAATCTTCTAAATCGCTAGGAGAGATGTTTCTCTGTTCACTTCGGCAGCTCAATAGCTATTGTTTGCGTGCCATAAAACTCCAGATGTGGCACAGGCAGGCCCAGGATACAGCAAGCTAGGTCTGCTGGGCGCACGTCAACGACGCGACGCACTAAAGGACTGAATTGAGGAAACGCATTTGGTTTTTCAATAATTGTTGCAAAAAGCAGTTCCTTTTTAAGTATGGAGGTACAATGCATGATATTGAGTTTTAAAAGATTGCTGAACAGAGGTGTAATACAACCCCATAAAGAACGATGTAATGAAGAGCAAGCTACAATATTTTCCCGTAAAACTATTTCAGAGTAGTTAAAAAATATTGTTAAAATTATGTAGTAAAACTCCCATGGTTGTGCTAACCAAAAAAGATGGAAACAAATTTTATTCATGAAATAAAAAAAATCTGTCCTCCCAATAGTCTTGAACCATGTCAAAAAAGTTTCCATCGGTTCCGTAGTCAGGAACGCTACACTCGAACCCTTCGGCGATGTTGGAAGTAGATTTGTAAGATTTGCTTGTAATAGGTGTACCGATGTTCATCGGAAAAATTAGATTTTATCTTTCATTATTAGTAACAGAGATATCCATTTTGTTAATAGTAACCGTAGCTAAAAATGTAAAAAATTGGAGATATTGTTGACGGTGACAATACCCGTAAGTAGGTTTTGATCCCGACTAGAAGTTAGTTTCGATTCGGACGTTAGAGGGGGTTAAAAGCGGAGTCAGGATCTGTTCCAGGCTAAAAGTTAGTTTCGATTCGGGCGTTAGAGGGGGTCAAAAGTGGAGTCAGGTTCTGTTCTAGGCTTAAAAGTAAAAAGTTGGGACGGCCAAACCCCGGGCGTGAGCACTCTCATTCCTCTCTGATAATAGATATCATAACAGAGCTATTAATTATTACATTTTTTACTATTGAAAGGCAATATTTAACAATACAACTTTGTATAAACATTTATGTTATATTTTACTATTATTTATTCAGTGAAAAATAAGAATAACGATATAGTCTATATAGATGTATTCTACTTTTATTTACTTGTCACTTTCTAGCATTTAATATACGCATAATAAAATAAATTATTTTCTTTGTTCTGTTTAATTTAATACTCATGATGAGACTTATGTAATCAATATTACCCTCATAATACTTTACGATTGTTGTATACATAAAATTTAATGTATTATAAATTGAGGTGATGACTGTATTCTGATAATTTGTTAAGAATAATATAAAATACAATATAGTATAAAAACGTAATTGTCGCCTTCAAAAAGCTATAAAAACTTGGAGAAACTATTTCCAATAGGTTAGAAGATGTATCTTTAGTTAATAGTATATGTTACATAGACAAGTGAAAGGAATGTACTCGGTGACTCATTGAAAATCGACCGTTTACACGTTTTGTTTATTCTCGGTAATTTTGAGACAGAAAGATATTTTTAAAGGATAGTTCGAGAGCAGTTGAAGTGTTGAAGAACATCAAAGATGTTTGATTTATGAGAATGTTCTCTGCCCGTTAATGACTCCTGTGAACGGTGTATGTAAAGTCGGCAGACTATAATGCGGTGACAAGATTGCAGGTGTTTACGTTCATGCAAATTATCGATGATTCTACAGAAGGATACACAAAAAATAGAACGTAAAAAATTTTTTCCTGGTAGCAATTACTTGGATTGACATATAAGAAAATGCGGATCTCATAAAAAATTAAGCCTGCTCTTAAAAACTGGATAATTGTAAAATGTTAACTAGTATTACTTATGTCAATATACAGAAATAGGAATCTTGTAAAAATATACTAAACTTGTTTATGAAAAGTAGAAGGTTGTAAAGATTTTGCAAGTATGATTTGCGTTGATATGCAAACAGTGAGAATCTAATAAAAATGTATTGGGCCTGTTTTGACAGATCGGAACGTTATTTTGCTAATTCTATTTGTAGTTACATAAGAAAAAATTAGATCCTTATAACAACTCACTTAAGCCTTATTTCATTGTATTTTTACAGACAATTTTAATAACATGAAAATATTTGTTTACTATTTAATTATACCAAATACGTATATGACTAAATATCTAATTTTTGGTTTTATAATACATTATTGCGATGATAAAAATTATTCAATTAAGCAAACCAAGTATCTATCATTGTAGTTATTCCTATTTTCAATGTGGAAAATATTTCGGTTACCGATCAAAATAAATACAATGATAAATTTTGTCATACAAAGAATGAGCAAATTAGAAACTGTAACGTGACAAGGATCGAGGTGTCGCCAGGGTAGCAGACAGAATTCCTGGACTACTCGTCGGGACGCCGCGCTGCGCCGTTGTGTCCAGAGGGAGAGACTGTAACGTGACGAAGAAGGAGCAACGAAAGAGTCGTACCTAGGCAACGCGGCCAAAATCTCGCCAACCTTCTAGAACATTATGGGGTGAGAAGCTTCTCGACCCCTAGTAACGCGTTATTGGTAAGGTTAGCAACGCCTTGATACAAATATCGCGCGGAGCAACGCCTTGATATAAATTTCGCTGCACCTGTGGGAGAGGATGAGGTAAGACCACAGCCGCCCGCAGGATGGGAGAGTACGAAGCAATGCTATCGGACGCCCAGCAGCCCAGGAGAGGACAAGGGTTACACCTGGTCACCTCTCTGGATACATGGGAGAGGACGGCCATGGAGGCCGTCGCCCGCCGAGAGCAGAGAACAGGGTAGCTTTCTGTGGCCGCCTGAGGGTGAAATCGCCTAGTGCCTACGGTACGTTTCGGAGAGGACGGTTGAAACAAACCGGACGCCGAACGTGGTGGAACACACGGGTGGAAACCCAGAGGCTATCGCTCTTCCAGAGGGAGAGTACGGTTGAAATAAACCGGACGTCCGATGGTGGACGTCCGATTGTAAATTCATTAAAGTTCCCGTATAAATTCAAACCTTGTTCAATTGTCAAAACATCCCTTGTCTAAATCCATTATTTGTAATTTATGCAATCCTCGTGTAAAACCTATCCTCGCAATACAGGATGTTTGCGAAATCGTGGTGCAATCGGCAAGGGGATGATTCCTCACTTAAAATCTAGTCGAACATAAGGAATATAGTTTTTTTCATACGGGACTTCATATTCGAGTTTAAAGAGTCGTCGGGTTCGCGTGCACTAGTATGATATATGCACAGAGTAGAATTGGTTGGTCATGATCAGACGCGACAGCCGATTTCTATCTAATGGTACGCGTATTCGCTGAATTTTCAAACTCGATTTTCTCGAAAATGAAGACCCGTATGAAAAAACTATATTCCTTATTTTCGGCTTGATTTTATGCGAGGAATCATCCCCTTGCCGGTTGCACCACAATTTCGCAAAAAACCTGTATATACATGTTCTGTGTCCTTAGATAAATTATTTCCTGATTATATCCTGAACCCCTACCGCATCTTACCTACAAAACTGATTTAAGAGAGGGATTTGCTTTATACTTGTTCTTAATGCTCTTTCATATAATTAATCAAACATGGGACGTTAATTACGAAAATGGCGTCAATTCTGAAATCTAAGATGGCGACATGGCATAAAATTAAAACTCTATAGGGGTGAATGGGGGGTTAAAAGGTTTTATGGAGAAACAATATCAATTTCCGAGGGCGTTAAACGTTAAAAGCCGCAGGCAAAACCTAGTATTATTTGATAAAAAGCAAAACAATTCGTCATTTTCTTAATATTTTCCTAAAATATAACAAATAGTGGAAAAAGGAGGCTGTCAAGAAACTGTTACTGTATACTAACTAACAGTCAGGGAAATCAATCAGCAACCACAATAACAATATATTTAGTTTAGTTACTTAGACTGCGGCTTTTATGCATTTACGATACAAATGCTTATATTTATGTATGAATATCATCACAGAAAGAAAGAAATGTATATTCAGTTTCTGTTATTAACGATTGAGATAGAAAAATTTTGTTTTGCATAAGGACCCCGGGGTCTAGTAGTATTTATAATTATTGGTTTGCAGATGCTCCACTGGGAAATAGACAAATCGGTGCGATATATGGTTCACAGTGTTAACTTAACACCAGGAGCTGTAGGATTGTGATTGCACGGACAAAACAAAGTACAGCTGGCATTGGACCGCAGGAAAGTATTAGTTGTTGGGCCTCGTAACTTTTACGTTGGTACACCTTGAGCAACAGAAGTATACCGTAATGAGTTTTTTAGGCGATTGCAGTAATAATTCATAAAACACTTCAGTGGGTAAAATATAAGTTTATTCGTCTCGCGATCATTAACCCATGAAGGCCCAACGTTAGCGCAACATTTCTCTCGCAACTTTTTATGATGAATTTATATTATTAAGTGAATTACTTTTCATGTCGTAGATATAATAATGGATTTCAAACATTTGCTTAACAATTTTATTACCTCGATTACATCACTATCATTTTTTATTATGTTGTCGCATATGAAATGTCTGATTTTTAACAGTAACGTTGAACAAGCATAACATTATGGATCAGGTTAGGGATCATTCTAATCAACATATACTGTCAATGAATCACAAGTCTCTTGATTGTATTACAATGGAAATTCAATCTTTTGGTCGTTCACATTTTTTATTTACAAGATTGTCATCTCTATTTTGTAGTATTCCTCGCCACCGACGAACAGTGTGTTAATTAATATTGGCTATCGCCAATATGTTATATTTCCAATCATTTAAAAAAATACTCGACAATCACAACGAGTGACATTGAAATGAATATTATTTAAAAGTAAAATTGGATATCTAAATAAAGATTGAAAGTAAGTTCTTAAAGATCAGCTTCATACCTTAAGGTGGTATTCTGATTTTTGATGCGCAAAGGGATTTGTTTGAATTCGTAAAATTAACGTGGTTAAAGGCATTTGACGTATGGAATTCGCGTTGCAAGTTATTGATAATTGGATTGACTTGAAGGGAAGAATCTTCGACACATACTCTGTTATCGCACGGACAAAATATTTAAAATCCGTCAACTTTTTCTTACCTTTTTTTTTATTAATCATTTTAAACCCTTTTTTATCGTCCTGAAGGTCAAAAGATATTTAAAAAATCGGGAGTTTGACTTCAAAACGTTGCTATTTTGAAATAATAAAAATTTTTAATATCTTTTGTTTCGCGTCATAACTACGTTGATACTGATTAATAAACAACTTCGTTTTTCTGTTTCTGATCAGTATAAAGACCGGAATCATAAAAAAGTATATATAGCCCACGTAATTTTCATCACTGTTATTTAAAAAAAAATCACACACGTACTTCAAATACCAATACACGTGTATGCAAAATTCCAATGCTACAGGTTCAATAGTTTGTCTGAAATAATTCCCAAAAAGTGTAAAAATGGCGTCGAAATTCAGAATATCCCCTTAAAATGATGTATGATGAACTTGTAGAACTTTTCTGTAAAATTTCGCGTGTTTTCATCATCAGGTCTTAAGATCTCTGAGAATCTGGCACGGACTTTTGCAATCATTCAATATATAATCAAACTTAAATGTCGTTAATAAAACGAGAATCTATGGTTGACCTTGCTATGCTAACACGTAGTAAGTCCTTTTATTAGCTGAATCTGACTAGTCCTATATGCCATCCCTTTTATGTTAAAAAGATCGGGCAAAAAAGTAGTAGAGCGAGGTATTTGCTGAGATGAGACAATTTCGTGAACGAGGCCCTGCTTTGAACTGGTCTTTCGTCTAGAACTGCTGTAAGGAAATATTCTACTGTAGATGTTACAGTTATTATAATATTTATTTAATAGTACAACTTGAATGGAGGCCAACTAACGTGACAATACAAACAGAAAACTTAGAATAAATTTTTTTTTGTAGATCTAAAAATTTGTTTGTATTCGACATATTTAAATTTGGTTTATTGTCAATACATTTTCAAAAATATAAGTGAAAATAGCTTGTTATCCGATTCGTTTTGAAGGTTTTACGATGTAATAAATTATCAGATAAATGGGGTGTTATATAGCAGTAATATGTGAGCTTTTGTAATAAAAAACATTCTAATAACTGCCAAAAATGTGTAGTATTATATATTTCATACCAAAGGTATAAAATAATATCTATCTTGTTTTTGCATTTGCAAAAATGTTGCATTTGCATTCTGTACTTAGATATGTTATATTTTCTATATACATATAGTTTGTCTGCAAAATAATTTGTAATAGCGTTTTAATATTTTGAATTTGCCAAACGTTGTACAGTGAAATTTGTGTTGTTAAGAATTGATACTAATAATCACATTTATTTTTTTCCTCGACAATGTGATACAAATTGATAGTTAAAGGTTAAACTATGATACTGATAAAAAAGAGTGGATTGCGAACTCTAATCGACGATTATTATAAGTAGAAAAAGTAAGTAGATAGATATTGACATTTTACACGTGTCTCTCTTCTGTACAAAAGATGTCAAATCATACTGTATTTATAAAACTAACAAAATAATGTTATAACAAATAAAATAAATTGGGGACAACCTGTATATAGAAAAGCTTACATTGCCTGGGTTTAGCAATTTACTAAAACTGAAACTAAAAAAAATGTTTGGTATTCAAAATTTAAAGCATACACTTACTGTAAATGTTAATTTAAAGAGGGATTTCCATAAATAAAGTAGTACATGTAAAGATTAAATAATGATTTAAGTTTTAAAATTGTTATTTTAAACGAAAATAATAATTTGAATTAGATACCAATTTTAAATAATAAATAAAAAGTTTAGTTAGTTTTAATTTTAGTAGTTAATTTAAATGTAAGGTAAAATTAAATTATTCCTAAAAATTAAATTAAATTATTCCTAATTCAAATAATTATTATTTAGTGCATTGATTCATGGTATTAAAAATTTAGATAAAATTAAGTAAAATATCATTTTTAAGTTTAATATCTACTAACCCAAAACATTAATTTGCTCATTTATAACAGAATATGATTTCAATTAAAAAAAAAACGATCTTATTATGGTCTATGATTTTTTATGCATCATTTACATCCAAATTTGATTTTTTCCATTGAACAAAGTTTCCTGTACGAGATTCGATAAAAGTTTTACAATTCCAAAAAATGCGACAGAATAAAATTAGTAAGTAATTTACTTGGAGGGGGGTGGGAGTATAAAATTAATTCAATTACGTTCGGAATTAATTGGCAATTCATATTTTTGATGGCAGCCATAAGCGCTTAGACAATGGACAGGATAAATGAAGTTTATCAAATCGAGTACCTTTTTACTCACGCATTGGGACGAGACCATAAGCACAGGTAATTTAGATCGTTAGCGTTGCTATTACCTGCATATAAAAACTCGTGACGTCAATCGACCAGAACGATGATTAACGTGATATGTGAGGGGAGGGGGGGTGAGAGAGAGAGAGAGACAGAGGGTCACAGTGACAGACAGAGAGCCACCTAGCGAGTAGGTTGTGGAAATGTCAAGTCGACATGAGTGTTTGACTTATCGACGTTGATTAGACAATTGTGGCAACAATGCGTGTGCTTGCTTCTTCAGACGGATGCCTTGAAACAATGTTTTCATCTACTGATCTTGCGGTTTCACACTTTGCTTTCGAAATTGGTATCTTCAATTTTCTCAATTTTTCGTTTTTTTTCTAAGAATATTTAAATAACGCGTTATACGTTTCTTACTAAACTTTCAGATTCTTCGTTTCATAAACTAATTTTATTTTTATCAATTGTTTATTATGATGAATGCTTATAAATGTTCTTATAAAATCTTGAAATTTTGATGCATTTTGCATCATGCATTATAATTTGATGTAATTTGAACAAATTCTCAACGATTCTCATAAATGCTCATAGATTCTTGTAGACACTTATAGTCACTTATAGATACTTATAGATTCTTTTAGATTTTTAATGAATTCTTAATCGATTTCTATGGATTCCTAAACATTCTGTATAGTTTCTTATAAATCTTTATACATTCCGATAGATTCTTATCATTCTCATAGATTCTTATATTGACAGTACATAGATTTCTGTGCATTCCTATGGATTTTTAATTGACTCCCGTAGACTCATATTAGGTCTGAATACATTCTAAGTAGATCCTGAACAGATTTTTATAAAATATTATATATATATATATTATCGTTGCTGAGATATTTGACATATATAATTTGCAATTTGTATACATTTGACGCAGTGAGCACATCCTTGAATACGTTCCATAATGAAAGTAATACAATGAAAAAAGTCAAATATCTCAGCAACGGTTTTGAGGACAAATACATCTTTGTACTTTTATACTCAGAATACGCCAATCTATCGAAATCGAGTATAAAAAATTGGACATTCCATTTAAAAAAACAAAGGTGACCTTTATATCTTCTGTACGCCTACACTTGCAAGAATAACATTTATATCATATTATACAGTTTCTTAAACCCTCCAACTTCTATGAGTAACATTTTCTCGTATTGTTTGAAATAACCAAGATATTTAAGTGGACAGAGTTCATGGTACACACTGTATATACAGGGTTGTCCGCGACTCATGGTCAACCGATTAGAAGTTGATGCTACATGTAAAAATGAGTCGAAAAGAAAGAAAAAAATTTTTTTATTTGAAGCCTCGTTTTCGAGAAAATCGAGTTTAAAGATTCGTCGGATTCGCGTGCATTAGTATATGCACAGAGTAGAATTGGTTGGTCATATGGTACGCGTGATCGTTGAATTTTTAAACTCGATTTACTCGAAACCGAAGCTACAAATGAAAAAATTTTATTCTTTCTTTACAGCTCATATTTACATGTAGAATCACCACCCAATCGGTTGACCATGAGTCCTAGGACACCCTGTACATACATTGTTTATATACAGGATGGAAATTATAAAGCGTTACAGACGAATAGCTCCAAAAATATTGATTATACGCAAAAATGTTTCAGATGAAAGTTGTTCAGTACCGAGAGGGGCATCATCTGGTGGGACTTTTATTTTTCCCAGTGGACTCTCCAAGGTGAGGTGAAGGTCAACTTTCTTTTCTTAAATGGAATGATATGTTTTTTATCCACCATCAAATAGTGTGTTTTAAAAAGAGTTCAATTACCTATGACTCAAGGTCATTCAAGGTCAAACTTGCAGGGAATGTCTTCAAAATGATTACATCTTACTTCAATGCACTTAAACATTCTTTGTTTAAATGATTCTCTAATTTTGCTCAACATTTCAACGTTTATCTTAGCACAAGCTTTGCATATTCTAACTTTTTTGTTTTCACGCGTTGTAGGTTTAATGGACATTACGCAAATTTCAAGCACAGAACCTGATACGCAAAATTCCGAAGTTTATCTTTGGTCACTATAGTGGTCGCTTTAACGGTTAATAGATTCTAAATATTGTAGATTCCTATAGATTCTAAATAAATTCTCATAGATCTTGAAAATTCTTCTTATAGATTCTTAATCATTTTCTATAGATTCAGATGTAGACAGGTATAGAGATTCAAATGAGAAAAATAGGTGATCCGTTAAGGAGCAGGTTGCGAGTGATTAGGAAATATTATGAAAACAACGACAAATAATAAAAAATGGAATATAAACTGATTCCCTTGGTGTGCTTTTCGAAGAGCAAGACAACATGGATCTATAATATTAAGTTTCAATTAAAAGCTAATAGTTTGCATAAAACGTTCAGAGTGTCAATAATATAATAATTAGTCTATAAAGTAACAAAAAATTACAAGCAGACTTAATTACCAGCGGACTGTTAAAAAAACGATGGAACACAAGCCGTATTAGGATTTATTACCGTTTCAATTTTTACCGGCTGAGCTCATTAAAGAAGTTAATAAGATTCTATTTCGTTTCAGTTTCACTGAACGTGGACGTCCGGCAGATTAACTTTTAGTTAACAAAATCCAGTTTTAACCAGTGGTGTATTATTACCCTAGCGGGTACCATTACATCAAACTATTACCACATTTTGTTGTTAACAAAACGAGAATATGAATATAACATGCTTTCATACATTAATGGCTTCTTTTCCCAATACCTAAGTTATCTAAATTTATAGGAAATATACCTTTCTAAATTTAAAAAAAATCCACATTAGATTCAACTATGTTACTCTTTGTCATTACGAAAGTTACATTGCAAATCAAAAATTGTATGATGCATTCATTTTCTCCCTTTCTCAATTTCAGGAACATTGTTCTATTTAACCGAATTGCATTTTATATTTAACGATATTAAATTGTCAAGAAAATCTGGAGCATTTATTTGCTTCCTTGTTTAATTTTTAACATACTATTAGTGCGTTGAACGCGATTAGTTTATCATTTTTTAAAGTCTATAGTAGATGGTTAAGGATTTTTGAATAGATCTTTCAACAGTAATGGCACTTTTAATCCTGTACCAACAGTTACCTCCAGTAATCTAATAATATCGTTTGAGATTATTATGTGAAATATTATTACGAAATTTTCTTGTGGTATATGTAGCACAATTATTGAAAATCTTATTAATAGGCTTCCGGTAGATAAAGTGTTAAGAGTTCTAAAATAAAAAAATACACGTTTATGAAATTTTAAGAAACATTCTTATAGATGAATGTGTCGTATCTTACTATTAAGGAAATTGAAATGTACATAAAAATTCGTGCATTTTCATATTTGCTCCCTACTTTAATTTTGGGAAAACAAAGTTTGACGAAGCACTGGACCCTCCGAGTACACGATCCGCTACTGGTTTTATCTGCATATATCGTGCGCAATTTAAACGTTGGGTACACGAATGTACTTTCCCAGCAGTCTAGTATAATATTGTAGCGCGGAATGCAACTTCTTCCTTATAATATGGTTACGGGTCTTGTCTGTAAAGACACGGACACATAGGTATATTCGGTGGTGTATCACTCCGCTGCAATTTTATTCGACATTGAACCGACAATAAAGCCTATCATCCTATCTCTTTTCATCCGATGCGACTCGCATGCCGTTCCTGCAAATGTTCGTTTCGTTATCCGATGTCTCAGTTTCCTTATTACTCGTCTGAAAATACGTAATAGGGCGGAACAAACGTAAAATGAAGAGACGAGAGAGATAAGCGGCGATTGCCGGGAATCTGTGAACGGAGTTTAATCCTTCGAATCGTGCGTTGGTTGAATGAGAATTATTTTTTTCGATGTTAGGCAGTCTCTAAATCTCGCGCAAAAAGGTGACTAGAAATTTTCAAGGTTTTTTCATATAAGTTTATCATCATTATCGCTCAGATAATTTTTAAGATAAATTTTAATCTTGTTTAATCCTTTGAATCGTGCGTTGGTTGAATGAGAATTTTTTTTTCGATGTTCGGTAGTCTCTAAATCTCGCGTAAAACGGCGACTAGAAATTTTCAAGCTTTTTTAATGTAAATCAAAAATGACATGATAATTTTTAATTTTTACTCATAGCAGTACTTATTCGGTTCGGAAAAAAGTAAGATTCATGGACACTGCTTGTAAGAAAATTCCTATATAACCCAGAAAATTTATTATTTTATGACGATTATGACACTGTATATGTGAAACCATTTATTTATGGCACCTTTTGATATTATAAACATTTTACATGTTCTAGTTTTTGGGAATTTTTAGAAAGATTCCAAACTTTCGACATTTCAGAGTCTCTGAAATTAGAATAACGCGTGTTATTATTGATGTTCGAATTTCTTGTTGATGAAAATAAAGGAGAAGGTGGATTAAACAAATAGAGAAACGTTTATTGGAACGTGATAATTCGCTAGGAAATTGTTGAAGAAATGTGGGTAATCAAAGAAAACGTGTTGACTATTGAGGATCGAGTAGTTATCAGTTCTCTATTAGGTATGTTACAATTGCTTCCTATTTGAAAGACGAGTAACGCGGACGATTGCACATCCTTGATATATTTAAGCAAATTAAAATCATAATAAAAAATATTGGTAATTATACAACAAAGGGTTAAAAGTTAAATCTCATCGATTTCAATGACCTTGAAATATGTTGTCAACGCCATCATACTGAAAAATCTTTGGTTTAACTGCGTTTTGGAGAACTCTTTTTTTCCAGTTTTTTATACAATCTTATAGATTTCGACGAGAAAACGCCGAAACTGAAAATCTTAATGCGCGGAATTCATTAGTTAAAAAGTTATACGCATATAAAGTTGAACACTTTTAAGCCTTTTTGACAGGTTACAGCGCCGCCATATTGATATATTTGCTAGGTAATAAACACAAAATAGGCTAAATACTTCCGAACGAATCCATTAGATGGCAGCACAAACACGTACGTAATACATAATACACATTTACTAAATGAAAATGCGAAACATTATACCATGATCGCGCCGGCCTTCTCCGCTCCCACGACGACCCCAAACCATCTTGGACTGTATCTTCTTTTTGAAATCCTGTATGTGATTTTGTATATTTTAATTACTGGACACCGAAAACGACCGATTCCATGATTATTGTTATAAATTTTCATTTCGCACCGATGTGTACGACATTTTTTAAGTTTCCGCAACAATCCACAATCCTGAGCCCAAGTAATTGATTCTTCTTTACTACTTGGCATGTCTCTCAAGTTAAAATTTCTAATACTTGAACTAGCCATTTCGAAATCAACAATAAACTTATTAATAATTAATTTGTGAAAAACACTTGAAGTTGCTTATGTTTACAAAGTATGTGTAACCACTGAATTGCTATCTAGCGCATACGCTCAGTACTATTTAGCCGATCCCGCAAATATACCATGCTATCTAACATATGCGCTGAACAGACCTATTATCTACCTCTACCACTCAACGAATATCCAATATGGCGACGCTCTAACCTGTCAAAAACGCTTAAAACTGCTCATCTTTACACGCGTATAACTTATAAACCAGAGAATTCCTAACAACCATACACACATTTTCGGAATGTCTTCATCGATATCTACAGGATCACATAAAAAAAAGTTCAGAAAAGTTAAGAACACGGAGTTCTCCAAAACGTAGTCGAGCCCAATTTTTTCCTATACATGTTACCGCTGCTCGGCCTTCGTTTTCAAGATATTTACAGAAATCTACGGACACCATCTACAGCGAGTTCTGCCGTTTTTAATTGTCCGAACACGTGTTTGGTGGGCCCGCCCATTTTGAAGGGTTCCCTCCACTGGACACCCACCCCAAAAAACCTAACCCAGATATAACCAAAATGCGTTTAAAATGGCGAGGTTCGCTGAAGTAAAACTAACAGTTTTTTAAAAATATATCGGAAACTAAGCTCGAAAGGTGATAACATGTAATATAAGGAAAAGTTGCTTACAATCACGCTCCAGATATTATATTTGAAGCTCATCAAAGTCAGTAAAGAACTCTATTTCTAGATTGTTACCCCACGGAGGGTTGGGTTTGTACAGTCTTGAAACTTTGGTAAGGCCTAAGTTAGTACTGGGTTAAATTTCTTGGGGCGGTGGTGAAGGGGTACGAGTGGAGCCCGTCCCACGCCCTAAAGGAGAATTCAGTCATTGGGAAAAGACTAAATTTGCTATAGCCATCCTAACAGGTTTTTGCGAATATCTAAAGAACTAAGGCTGAGCGGCGGTAACACGAATAAGGAAAAGTTGTTCAGAATGATAAAGTTGATGATATATTTCAAGGTCATTAAAATCGGCGAGTTGTACCCTCTTCTGTATAATTACCAAAATATTTGCAAAACGTTAATTTGTAATTTAATCAGATTCGTGCTTCACACAAAAATAACTTTAAATACATTTAAACAGAAATATTATTCTAAAGACAACTTGAAATATTAGTAAAATGTAATCCAAGCAGTTAAATAGCAATCTAAACAAAAATGTCCTTATCAGTAAAAAATTTTTTAAATTGAATAAAACTATTTATTTTGCGACGTTTCTAAGCTAAACGAACAAACAAAAATGATATATTGTTTATTTATAAAGGTCCCATTACCATCGAGGTCATTAGCGACCACTTTGGTATACAATTATAGTAGATACAGTGTTCTGTTGGCGCAGTAATAAACAGAGGTTCCTGTTAGTATGTTTACATGAGTGTGGAGATATTTAAATTTTGTAATATGGGTCTACATTTTTCAGAAAGGTAAGAACAAGCGCAATGTTCTTTTGGTCTCTGAGACATTTTATCGAAAGTATCAGAATATTCTAAACAGAAACATCCTTAATAGACCGATTATAGTTCATGAAACTAGTTTATTTAACTGTTTATCTTAACTATTTAGCTATCTTGCTGTAAACCAACCGACCCTAATAGTAGGACAGTTTTCAATATCAACAAAACTGTTTATTTTGATGTTCTCTGTAGTTATTTAGTTACCATTCTCTAAACAAAAATGTCTAACGTTAAAATAATTTCAGAAAAATTGTTTACTTTATTCGGTTCTATAGCTATGTAGCTAACAGCCTCTAATAAAAGACGTTCCCGGCATTAAAATAATTGTAAAATTGAATAAAATTTTTTATTTTACCGTATTCCTTGGTCATTTTAGTTACCTTTATATGCACAAAAATTTATTTGGCGTTACGAATATTAAAAATTCAAGTAAAATCATACATTTTTTATGGTTTCTTTAGTTACTTAACCACCTTGTTCTAATTGAAAATACCCCCAATACTAAAAAGAAATTATTTTCCCTGAAACTATTATATATGTCGCTGTATTTTATTATATTCCTCATCATTGTTGCTACCAGCTGATATTAATCATTTTACCGTCAATCACCAGCAACCAAGAAAATAATTAATATTAGTCGTGTTAGTCACTTGTGTTCGCAGTAAACAAATGAATTCTAGTTCCTTAAAATCGAAATGAAATAAGACAATCCATGAACATATACGAAAGATGAAATCATAATTTCTTACGAAATATAAAAAAGCACAGAAAGATAAATGAAAAAAAATATCAGTCGTACGTGCGACGAGTTCCAGTAAATTCGTTGATAGCCACATTAAATTTGAGCAAACAGTGACGTAGTCGTCCAAGAAAAATGCCCGTAGCCGGCGAACAAAACGTTCGTAACAAAGAGATGAAGCCGGGAGTGAGGCTGTTGACAGCCGGTAATATACTACAGGGAATAGCCTATTCTTCACTGTAACAGACTAAATGATTCCAGTTGGGTAGTGTGTGAGTGCGAGCATACGTTTTGCTCCTCTCTTCAATTCTTTTCATGGTGTTTCCGAGACCGCGCGGAAAACCTCAGGCTCCGCTCACGGTGAACGTCTTCTCGCGCGTTGTACCATTAAAATCGGACTTTTTCAAGGATTTCCAGTGTGTCTCGCGATACTTTACAACCGTATGAATGCACACACATGTCCGGACAGCTTCGAGCCTTCTTTACCTGTAGCCATGAACTCTATACCTTATTTCGTTTCGAACACGAAAATTATTTCTTTTACTTTAAGTTAATTAATACAAATTTAGTCTATTAATACAAATATTTATTTGCTTATTTCATTTTCTCTTAAAACTTTACCATAAGAGAGTAATTTAATGTAATGAAGTCTACATTTTGTTTCATTTTGAAAAAAAAGATTTCTTTTAATTTGAATTCATTATTTATATTAATTTTCAATATATTAATTAAGTAACATAAATAATGTTTTAGTCATTTAATTTTGTTTTGACAATATGACATAGTACAGTAATATAATAAAATTATATTAGATTATTATAGTAAGTAATGTAATGTCATAAACTTTATATTTTGTTACATTTTGAACAAAAACGATTGCTTTTATTTGGAATTCATAATTTATATCAATTTTAAATATGTATGTCTAGTAACATAAATACTTATTCAATCATTTAATTTTGTTATGGCAGTAGTGTGATATAAAGTAATTAGTATATTAACTTACGTAACTTACATTAATTTATGGTATTTGTGTGGCAATACGTACGAAACTGTTGATAATATCAATAACTGTTTTAAACGAAAGTGATGTCGTCTTCTGAGGCATATAATTTGAGGCAGCGAGTTCTTTTATACGCTTATGCGTAGAGGTCACACGATGGTTAACTGTATTTTTGTACATGCGTACAATTATTTATGAAAACGTACTAAGCCTCTTATAGCACAATACCATTAGCTCGCGAAATAGATTATTTATTGTATAATATAATAAGCTGAATCTACCATTGCATTACAAAATATATAATTTTATACAACAATCCAATTGATCTTCTTAGAGCCTTTACGTACCCACCTATGAAAAAGAAATTTACTTATAGTTTTTTTTACTATTTTTTGGTGTTACCAACAGTTTTATAGATATTCTAGAGTGTTGATTCGTTTAGAACATTCCGTATTTTTGCCAAACAAGTTTCATGAAATGAATTTTTTGCTATATCAATGTTTTCTTGGATCTCGAATCTTATTAATTTATGCGCATGTAAATAGCAAACTAATTACGAGTGTAAACATCACTTTACACCGTTTACGTTATCGTTTTTTCTGCTAGTATTTAGTTCTATATGTCTTGCGGCGTTTTTATTGGTAGTAAATGAAAACAAGTTGTAGATTCTCAAACCTCCAGCAAAATGTGTATATAATCTTCTTCGTAATCATAGGTCACTTACTTGTCATTGCCTTTCATTCGAATTTCATACGATTTCTTCATTAATTATTTATTATATTCTGCAAAATTTGTTTCAAATTATATTACATATTTTAAAAATTTTATGTATTAAATTCAGTTATAATTCAGTTGAAATTCAATTTCAGTAAAATTTTATTGAATTTCAATTCGGTTGAAATTGAAAGTCAATTAACATTCCATGTTAGTGAATTTAGCTCAAATTCAATGCAATTTTAATTCTTCCTATTCGAAAATTCGAAAGGTTTGCATTTTGAAAAATGTTATTGCATCCATTTTTGCTCTCAACACACCTCTTTTAGTAAATGAGTAGAAGATCAATTATTCAATGAAAGAAAAAGTAAATAAAGGAATTTTCTAATTGACGGAATAAAGATTGTTCAAAACAGCAAGTGTTCATTTGAAAAATGGAGTAACATGTTCTGTGGCCTTCGAGAAATTATGTACAGTATTTCATCGGTAAATGACCCAAATGACTAGCACGTAAATGTCCCGGAGATATCCCCACTATTGCGGGGTGTACCCCCTTGAGGGGCCACGAAACTCGAGAGCCCTCGGTCGCCGAGAAATATGACACCATGCGGCTCGGGTATATCGGTGAGACCACACTAATCGGAATTTCCAACTTCTTTATTATTCATTATTTTTTTATGGAACTTTCACCAACATCTTCGTGGCATTTTTCTAATGCTGAATCATAGCAAATATGATATAATTCCGATGATATTTTCTTATGTAATAGACAATTAAAGTTTCGGGCACGAGGAAGGATAGCGTATGGGAAAGAAAGAGACGCGGAGAGTCGCAGTCGGCGGCACAGATCAAAGGCTCGCGCGTTCTCACAATGTATTACCAAGGAATAACTTTTTTATTATTACTTATTTTTTATGAGACTTTTGCTAATAGATTTGTGACATTGTTCTGATTAAAATAATACCAAATACGATATAATTCGGATCATATACAGGTGTACGGTCATTATGTATAGGTCAGGTACATAACATCGGTGAGGCAATAGTAATGTAATGACGACACTTTTTCATTTTTAATTAATCTTTTATGAGACTTTTACCATCATATTTGTAATATTTCTCTGATCAAAATTTTTCTGATTATACATACATATCTATTTTTTTAATTGACGATAGACAAAGAGAGTAAATAGTAAAGAAAGGGACACTGCAAGTCGCATCGTCACGTTGAAAATATATTGGATAGTATGAACAATTGAAAAATATGTCCGGTCCCATAAATTCACCGTACAACAGTTGTCGGCCCTCCGTTGCAGATTGCATCTACGTGCCTAAATCCAAAATGGAAATCCGTGACCGTGTCATAAACCATTCCCAATTTATGATCTCGACATTGGTTTCTCCGGATTTTCTTAGGTTTTCCCTTCTTTACATTCTTACTATGTATGATCGACCAATTCGCAGAAGACAAGACGGTTAATGTGGATGTAGCTGAGCTTCTGCCCGTTTTCAAAGTCGCGAAATGTCACAGTAAGGAGAGTTTGTCTTTAATGTCTTTATCATTTAATCTCTTTGTCTGTCACCAAAACTTACTGCATCGTCAATCAAAAAAATAGATATGTATGTATAATCAGAAAAATTTTTATCAGAGAAATATTACAAATATGATGGTAAAAGTCTCATAAAAGATTAATTAAAATTTAAAAAGTATCGTCATTGCATTACTGTTGCATCACCGATGTTATGTACCTGGCCTATACATAATGACCATACACCTGTATATGATCCGAATTATATATCGTGTTTGGTATCATTTTAATCGGAACAATGTCGCAAATCTATTAGCAAAATAGATAAGTAACATAAATAACATAAAAATGTAAGTAATAATAAAAAAGTTATTCTTTGGTAATACATTATGAGCCTTCGAACTGTGCCGCCGACTGCGACTCTCCGCGTCTCTCTTTCTTTCCCATACGCTATCCTTCCTCGCGCCCGAAACTTTAATTGTCTATTACACAAGTAAATATCATCGGAATTATATCATATTTTGTATGATTTTTATTAGAAAAATGCCACAAATATGGTCATCGAAGTCCCATAAAAAAGTAATGAAAAATAAAGAAGTTGGGAATTTGGATTAGTTATGTTTACATTTCTCGGTGACCGAGGCCTCTCGAGCTCGGCTGTCCTTCTCTATGTTCGGCAAACCTCAAACAATGATATCCCTCGCGTATAAATGACCCTGCGCAGACCCGTGTTGGGGACTTTTATCGATGAAATTCTGTATCACCTTTTAACGATGATTTAATATTAGCTTGACGGGAAATAACGTGCGTATTACAGCGTATTACAATGTTGCAATAACGAGATCAGTAAAATTCTTTGGTTATTTGTAGATGGGAAATAGCTTTTGCTATTTGTAACAAAACACCAACATATAAACGTCTGAAAAAGAATACAACGATAAATCTTGAATTTAGTGTATTGAATATTAAAAAACGAATATTAAAAGTGATTTGAATATTAAAAAAAGAAAGAAACAAAAATTTTATCAAAATTATTACAATATTTGAATTGTAAGATATATGACAATTTTTTATGGTATGTTTATGTAATATAGAATTTTGCCATAGGTAATAAAACACCAATAAACAAACGACCGAAAATTAATGCGACGCTAATAGTATAGAAGAATCAAAAAACAAAATTATAGCAAAATTATTACAATGTCGCAATTGTAAGATATATGACGTTTTTTGATTATTTGTAGATGGAAAATAGCATTTTGCCATAGGTAATAAAACACCAATAAACAGACGTCCGAAAAATAACGCGACGTTAATAGTATAGAAGAATCAAAAACAAAGTAGCGAAATTATTACAATATCGCAATTGTAAGATATATGACGTTTTTTGATTATTTGTAAATGGAAAATAGCATTTTGGCATAGGTAATAAAACACTAATAAATAAACATTTTAAAAATAACGGAACGATAAATGATTGGCTTAGTGGACTGAATAATAATGGCGAATATTAAAATGTAATTTGAATATTCAAAGAACATTCAATCTGATTATGCAGCTTATAAAAATTCATTAGAATAATGCTTCTCCAATGTCATCCTCCGACCTTTCCGACGAGATCGAGATTTTCGAGCAGGTGATGTTACATGATGATGCAGGCGGCGCACTCATTGTACACACGTAGAATACAATAATCTTTCCATTCTAATTCTTCTCTCGATTCGATGACACATTACTTGCAGTCTGTCTGCGCGTCAATAAAACCTTGATTACTTAACGGACAATTAAATCATTTGAAACCAGAGAATGTCAGAAAGGAACTCGACATTTTAACATTCTTTGAAGACTTTCGCTACTTCTAATGTTGTTATGTTTTTTATTATTCTCTTAACAGTTTTACTGCGTGTCTATGCAACCTTGATTACTTAACAGACAATTATGTAATTTGAAATCAGGAAATTTCAAAACGGAATTAAACATTTTTACATTCTGTTAAGCATTGTTCTTTTATTATTTTCAGTGTTATTATTTTAGTATTCTCTCAATGTTCTTAATAGTATTCATTCTTTAATATTTTTTTCACATTGTTAACTTTTCCAATATTTTTTTCAATATTCTCAATATTATCCATCTTTTGGATAATTTAATATACTTACTCTACTTGTGTTGTGTATTATTTGACCTGTCTTACCACTTTGTTTACGACGTTGCCACCTAACCTCACTTTTCCTACTCTCCGATTTATCAGCCCTCCGTCCTTTTCCCTTATCTATTTCTTCGTGCCCCTACTCCAACGTTCCAGTCACTCACTTTCTCACTTTGCTTTGCCCTAATTACCTACTTCAATTACCTTTATTATTCTGTGAATTCCTACCTCGTACATTCCTCAACATTCACACCATGCGCCCTTTAACCAAGTCCCCTGGACAATATAATATAATATTAGTAAATACTCCTAATATTATTCGTTCGTTTAACATTCCTTTAATAGCTTTTATATATTAATGATTTTTCCAACACGTTTGTAATATTTTTGTGTTAACACTGTTTTTACATTTACTTTTTTTACGTTTGAATACAGTTTGCAAAAATGTTCACAGCCTAATAATAATTGTTTGAACAGTGCACAGGAGTTGAGCAAATATTATTCCTTAAGTAGAAGAGAAAATCTTTTGAAGATTGTTTGATGCTTGGAATGATACGCGTGTGGAAAAGGCCATCCGATTGCAAAACGTGTCAAATAGATCAAACAACGTTGAGATTGGTTTACAACGTCTTTCGTCAAGGTTTATTGACTGCGAGCCACTATTTCGCCAAGGTTTTATTTCATTTGGAAGAAAGAGCAATCGCATTCCAGCAAAGTACATCTGCAAAAATTGAAGCATTTCATGCGTCATTTTCGCTTTGACCATATTTTAAATATGATTCCAGACACATAATACGATACAAAATCAGATCATCTTGTTCGGGAGAATCCATGGAATACTACCGTTTGTTACGAATAAACATTTTAATATAATACTTAATAAAAGTGATGTAAGGGGACAAGACGAGCCACTGCTGTCATCACTTCTATCATGCTTGGGCATTATCGAAATGAATTATTTTATATGTACGAATGTAGAAAATATGATATTTAGATGCTCGATTATCGCGTAATTAGCACATCAACTTATGTAACTTACATTAATTTATGGTATTTGTGTGGGTATACGTACGAAACTGTTGATAATTCCAATAACTGTTTTAAACAAAAGTGGTGTCGTCTTGTGAGACACATAGTTTGAGGCTTTTATACGCTTATACGTAGAGGTCATATGAAGGTCAACCGTACTTTTTGTACATGTGTGCAATTACTTATCGCATTATTCGAAGTAGAATTATGTCAATTCAACGGTTTCAAGAATAGTAATACTATATTTCTACCATGATAATACTGATAGACAATAATGAACTACTAATAAACGATGTTTGTAATGTCATTGAAAAGAATTTGTTCTTACATTCAGCCAACTTCTGTGTGATACATTCTTTGTTTACTTTGTTTTCTCTACCCCGACGTATGAAAGGCCAAGAGATTAATTTTCTAGCCCCAGCTTTAGATTTTTCTATCCCCATAATGATTGTAGTTTATTCTATCTAAATATATCTTGCAAATTCCAATTGAATAAACGAAATAATCAGAAGAAACGTACAGTGATTCCCATAAAGATTCGGACACCCTTATAAAGACGATAAGTTTTTAATATTGAACCCAACGACATGGAGTTTTTTTTTGGGAAGTTAGTACAATTAGTTAACTACATGAGATGACAAAAAATTTGGAAAAAATTGCAATTGACCGGAATTCCAGAAAAGATACTAAATACTCTGTTTTACGACTTTTTCATGTAGGTCTATATCGAGAATTTAAAAAATACATTTTGCAAGTCTGTGTAAATTGTACATATTTTCTATATTTCTTCAAAATAGGTTGATGCGGCGAAAACGACAGCCATTAAAAATGTAAGAATCCGTAGATTTATCATAGTTAGCCAAAAGCTGCAATTTTTACCATCTTTAAACGTTTGTTGTTCATTGCAACGTTGATCGATTTTTATGAGATTTTCAGAATATGCACGATTGATACAAATCTACAAAACGTAGTTTTTAAATTTTCAAGGGAGACACATATGAATAAGTTGTAAAATACAACTTTTAGTATTTTTTCTGCAATTCCGACCAATCTCAATTTTTTCAACATTTGTTCTGCGCATCTTCTAGTAACTCTAATGTTAAAAACGTTATCTTCGTTTTAAGAGTACCGAATATTTATGGGAGTCACTATTTATTTCACATAAATCTTCTCCAAACTTTGACTTACGATTTTAACCAAGCAAATAGTGATATCTCATGTCAGATACACTCCAAATATGTTAGATTTGTTACAAGTATATCCAACTATTCGAACATTCAGACATATGTACACAAGCTTATAATCCTATTCTTGGCAACTCGATAGGTGAATTCAACTTTTATCCCTACTGTTAAAAGTATGATTTCTGTACTCGATGTGAAATGGTCCGAAGGAGCATAGAAGGGTATGCATGGGGTGAGAAGGCGTTACTGTGTGTGTGTTGGCAAGCGTGCGCTGTATGAGAGAGAATGAAAATGTAAGACCACGTGTAGACCTTTTTCTGTTTTCTAGTTCAATAAGTGTTTATTTGTATTATCCTTAAAATAAGTTTATAGTTAAAGTAAAATATATAGTTAACAGCGAAGTCCGTCTACCTAATTATTTAACAGCTACACTATAAACAAATTGCACATACAGTTGTTTAGCAATAACATCTGTTATAATGCTTTTGCTTCGAATTGTTTTTTGTTTGTTTTGAGGACACATTGGTTTTATTAAATTCTATGCTCCTATCAATTTTTTGTTATGCTTTCCACGATTTAAATCGGTTTGATATGTTTCAATTATTTAATAAAATGCTAGTGTCCGGTGATAAATGACTTTCTCCAATTTTATTATATTTTTTATACAAACTGCTCCATGTCGTGAATAAATACTTTTATATAATATCTACCAAAATGCACTTAAGTGATATAAGAAGTCAAGACAAACTACGACTGTTGTTACTTCTCTACGGTCATAATAACAGTGACACTGCAATTGTTAATTACTATTGTGCCCCCGGGCGGACTACTACACCCAACACTGCGTAAGTTAGAACTGTCTAATTACACAGTCCAACAAAATAAAACAATTTTCGTGTTCTGCAATATCTGACGGGTGATTCTTATAAAGTCTGTCATTCTAAAACCAAATCTGAAAACAGAATTGCTACATGACGCACTGTTTTCGAAAAACATTGGTCTTTGTAAAAGTGTCAATGTGTTTCGCGAAAACTAAACATGCGGGAAAGTTCGGGTTTGCGTAAAAAGATAGAGAGGACTTTCCTCTATGTATCCATATAGCCGATTATTTTTTTTACTTTCTAATAGTTGTAAATGCTGGTTAAAGTTTCAAAAAGAGCTGTCACCGGAAATTTATACGCTTCGTTTTTGAGAAAATCGAGTTTGAAAATGCAGCGATTACGCGTGCTATTAGATAGAAACCGTCTGACGCGTCTGATTACGTCCAACCAATTCTACTTCCTGCGTGTACTAACGCACGCGAACCCGATGGTTCTTGAAACTCGATTTTCTCGAAAACGAGGTGTCAAATGTTATTCCTTTTTTTCGATTTATTTTTACATGTAGAATCACCACCTGCCCGCTTGTTATTTGGTCGTACCCTATATAATTGATGATGTTTATGAATATTCACTGCTTTATTTATCAATTTTTGGAAACATATTTTTCAAGGTATTTTATTGTAGACACGTTAGTCTTCCATTTTTCCTCCTATAAAGTAATTGAAAAATTAGATTAATATTGAATTTTCTCTAAATTTAAATTTTATTTAAATTTTATTATTATTTAGTTTTAAAACCTACTATACAGTAAATGAAAAATTTAATTAATATTGAATTTTCTCTAAATTTAAATTTTATTATTATTTACTTTTAGCTGTTCATTTAATTTAATCGTCAGAAAATGAGTAATTAAATGTTGATTTTGATATTCTGAGTCAAATATATCCAGGTTTCGCGGTCGGAGAGATAAATTTGATTTTCTCAAATATTGTATAATTCATAATAAATAAGAAATTTATGTTCGTGTTTATTGTAACTCACAGCAACATTAACCGATTTCGATGAAACTTTGTGCATGTATATAACTTACACAGATCTACAAAAAGGATATTCCTCATTATAAACGCAGATGAAAAAGTTAAAAATCGTGACCTTCACAGTGATGGCAGTTCGAACAATTATATTGTATTTTCAATATCTGAATTACTTTGTCCAATAAATTTCATATATAGTTGTAATCAGTTTTAAATTATATTCTACATCAGGGAGTTCCAACGTATTCCTCTTCGCGAACTGCAAGGTCCCCACCATCGAACCTTTTCCCACTACTACGTACAGCCGTCGAGCTAGCGAGTGCTGCGCGCGCCGCGCGGCTCTCGTGGTGGGAGCTTCCCACTACTATACATTATAACGATGAAGTCTAAGAGTGGGGGAAGAACCTAAGTGGGGATGGTGCCTCGAATAGCTCCGGAGCTACTGGTTGGAACTGCCTGTTCTACATTATAACTTTGTCATAGATATAGTCCAATATTCTGACATATTTGATAATCCGCCACTGCCGAAATCTCCAGCATGCAGGATTATCGAAATTCTACTGTATTAATTGCAACATATATGCAGCTTAAGTGTCTATTCACTGGATAGACTACCACACTCACTGAAGGTTGTATTAGGTTGTTGCATATGAAATGTTCGATTGTAGAATGCAAATCTTATGAAGCTTTTTGATTAAGAAATACTATTATAAATACATAGCTTACAGGTTATTTTATTATACAATCTGGGACAAAATTAAGTAGACAAAAGATTTTTTGACAAATGCTTTTTAACGTTTTTATCTGTGCCTGTGATGAAAATTTGAAATATGCCTTTTGTAGATCTAAGTAAGTTACACAGTATATATCATTGAAATCGGTTGACGCATACAAAAGTGACACGCATTGAAAGATGTAAAAATCTTTGAATATTAGGCATACAGTTTATTCCTAAGTTTCCCACAATTTTGCAATTTCTAATTATTTATAGCTCGTAGCAACCTTAAGCGATTTCGATAAAACTTTGTGCATGTATACATATAGCTTAGTTAGATCTATAAAAGCGATATTTTAAATTTTCAGTATAGGCACAAAAAAAGAAGATAAAATCGTGACCCCTACTTTTTTCTTCGCAATTTCGACCAATAGTAATTCTTAATTTATTTTCTTTTATACATTCTTGACTTTCTTGTATTCCACTTCTAATTTTCTTGTATACATTATTTAGTAAACTAATTTTTCTAAACCCTCGACAAAATTCAAGCCGTTTGGTCTCCATTTATAAAAGTTATATATTTTTAAACTGACTTTATGTTGTTACTTGTGCTTACTTTGATCGATAAGTTGATTTGAATAAAAGTTGCGCTTGTTCAACGTTACTGTCAAAAATCGGAAATTGCATGTGCGATGATCTAATATTTTCCAAAAAGAAAAACAGAGAAACGAAAATGATTAGAATATTTTTGAAAGAAGCAGATAACGATACATTGCTTTTTCCGACAATCGGAGAGTGGAGAATCGAGTCCAGTGTGATGTGCAAATAAGAGCACGACCTCCGCGGTATTCCTCGTGCAAACAAACGGGGTCCCGATACGCCATGAATCTGGATTAGCTCTCTCGCGTAGATCAAATCGGATCGAATCGGAACAAATCAAATATTTGGCGCAGACGTTCCGTCGTGGACGTGCGCGAGCCTTCGCACGACAGATACCTTATCGTTTGGAGGCTGACGATATTTAAATCAATGCCTATCGCGATAATGCCCGAGATAACGAGCAAATCTCGCCGATTATTCGGCTGTTAGACGCACAGTCACCGACAAGATGGCGCCTTGAATTATTGAGCATTTTTACTGGGATCATTCGACAAAAAATTTTTGTGAGAAAAAGGATATTTTACAGATAACAATAAAATACAATCATATATTTTAACATTATTTGTATATTTTATTGCGTTATATATTATTCATGATATATACAGAATATTTCTATGCATTGTATATTGATTTCATTTTATTCATATTTTACTGTTATTTTACTTCATTTGTATTGTACTTTCATTTTACTTTAAATGTATTAAAGATATACGTTTTATTTATTGTGTATTTTATTATCTATATTCGTTGCTGTACTATATATTTCATTTTTTTACTACTACATATTTTAATATCTAGATTTTTGATATTACTAGATTTTATATTTTGATGCATTGTACATTTTATTCTGGACTTCATATTTATATATTTTTTATTTTGTCATTTAGTTTCAAATATTTTGTGTATTTTATTGTACATCTACTCTATATTGTATATAACTATGAAAATATATTTTTATATTCTGCAAATATATTTTACGGTATAAATATGCTATATATGAAACAATAGAATATAAATAATAATAGAAAACAAGAACGTACTTTTATAACATGTATTCTATATGTATATTTTCATATATGGTTCTTTAATGATATATTTTCTGATAATGATAATATTTTATATTATTCCATTATAGATTGCAACTAATTTCAAAATGCTATAATAAAAACACATGTATGTATTATTCTATATATTAAATTTTTATTTTATTATATTTCATTTATACTATTCATTGTGTACTTTCACATATTTCAATATGTCATTATTGTGCTTCGTGCCATAAAAACGTTGTGGAAAAATGAAATAACAAAGTATGAAGATATATGTATTTTTTATACTCTTATATTTTAAAAAACATGTTTTTATATCATACATTTCTCCACGAACATATTTGAATGCTGTATTATTATTTATTTTCTATTATTGTATTTATAGAATGTTTGTTATACATTACATATTTTGTATTCCATTTTCATATGATTTTGTATGTTCTATTAATAGACAATATACGCATGGTATATTGCATCATGTATAATATTTTTATAAGAATAATATACTATTTTAGAATGTATTGTACCAATATGATCATGGTAATTTTAATTATAATTTAAAATTGTATTGCATAAATGTAAATATTATATGTATGCAGGGATGTTCTTATAAAGTGACAGATTGTATTTTTTTCCAAAAGGAGAGAAAATATAAAAATATCGATCGAATGCAAAACGTTTTCTTTTATTTTGTTCTCATAAAGAATATTGTTTCTCACTTTATATTATTGTTAGCTTTTCTAACAATACTATTATTTTTGCATCACACACATTCATTCGTGTGCTTGAAAAGTCCAGAAGAAAATTGGTTTGGGAATAAGCGGTAAGGAAACTTGAACAGTTTATCTGTCTCTCGAAGCAAGATACATATTTTTACATTTTCAACTGACAAAGGTATATAAACTATGTAAATAGAGTGTACTTATTTCGTTCATAATCTTTTCCTAATGCTTTATCAAACACGAATCATTATTAACTTTTCCTATTTGTATTCTCCATTTTCCTATTTTCTCCGAGTAATTTCAAATCCAACTGTCTTTATTTTTCTTACTCGTTTCAAGAGGGATACCGTGTATGCGCTATGTAAAATCTGTAATTCCCTGTTTGAGGTCAGTTTCTGAAATAAATAAGCATAACGACCAGAAAATCTAACACGCACTGTCGGAACGGTTCTTTTTTCTTGAATTAACTATGTTTCAACGTTAGGCTCTTTGTTAGCGACATAGGTGGACGTTCTGTAACAGAAAATGATAAAACTGTTCAATTATTTACCACTGACTCATGACGCCTATTCCGGCTGTCCATCAAATATGGCGTAACGTTACATGTGGATCGTGATCTATTCAAGGATCTATTCTATTAGGTGTATCCGTGAGCAATCCACGATTTTTTATTGCATCTTACATTTACTGAACAATGAACAGAGAAAATCCTGTTTGAATCAGTTTAGTCATTGTTCTTCAACGTCCTGTGTCAGATTTATAGTCTGCCGGGACCATGAACGTGTTCTATAACCTCACGGTTTCACCTGTTTCCATAAAACTACGTTATAGTAGCTACAAATCTAAAATTTCCAATTGTTTACAACTAGTTACAGCTAGTTACAACTACAAATAGCTACAGCTAACTACAATAATAATAACTGCTTAAAACTAGTTATAAATAATTACAACTGATTACAACTGTTTAGAACTAGTCACAATTGCTCAGAGCTAGTTGCAACTTGTTAAAACTGTTCAGAACAGTTTAGAACTAGTTACAACTTCTTATAATTGTTCAGAATTGTTGAAAGCTGTTCAAAACTGTTACTGTATAATAGTTACAACTGTGTAAAACTAGTTATAACTTGTTATAACTGACCAGAAGTAGTTGTAATTAATTGCAACTAATTGTTAGCAACAATTAGTTCAAAGCTACCCAGTGAGCAAACTGCCGGCAGATCCATACCCCTCAGCTTCGCCAGACTGCCGGCAGACAACCGCGACAGATTGCCAGCAGTCTCTGAACAAAATCAGCCATCAAAGACTGTTACGCCATCTAGCGACGATTTTAGTGGCTCATTAGCATGGCCTGACATCTCAATTTCTACGATAGAGAGCGCCCATATACAATTATACATAAGTTTAAAGAGCACTAAATCAGAGCCGGGTCAAATTTCGGAGAAAAAAATATCAAATACTATTTTAAATAATCGTTGTACCATAATTTCAATAAAATACCATTTTAAATAAAATGTAAAATTTCTGCAAATAAAATATTTTTATTCTGATAATCTCAAACGTAAAATAAAATATTTTTATTTTGGTAATCTAAAACATCATATGACGTATTTGAATTTTGTGTTAAATAGTATTGAAAATATTTCTTGACATACTCTTTCTCGAAAACGAGATATGAAATGAAAAATCTGTCATGGCACATTTGGCTGCCTGGGTAGTCGGTTATGACTGGTCACAATTGTTCAGAACTATTTACGACAGAGTAGGTCTAGTTACAACTTGTTATAACTTTTCAGAACTGTTTACAACTATTCCCAACTTGCTATAACTGTTCAGAAGTGTTCAGAACTAGTTAGTTGTAACTATTCAGAATTGTTCAGAACTTCATTTAGTTAGTTATAACTTTTTACAATTGTACGGAACTAGTTACAGCTATTCATAACTTTTCAAAACTGGTTACAACTAATTACAACTATCAAAACTATTCAAATCTAGGAACAAATAGTTATAACTATTCAATACTAGTTAATTACAACTGCTCAGGCTTGTCCATAATTAGTTAAATTAGTTATTACAAGTTACAATTGTTCACAATATTAGTACACAACTATTCATAACTATTAACAACTTTTTTTATAAATGCTGACAATTGTTCGCAAATGTTCACTAGTATCCACAACTATTTTCCAAGTGTTCAGAACTGTTCACAAATACTGTGAAATTATTTTGCATTTTATTTTGCATTATATTTTTATGTTTGACAAATCTATCTCAGTAAATACTAATCTTGTGCTTTTTAATAAAAAATTATAGGGAAGGACGAACGAGTCTTGTCATCGTTAATATTAAGAAGTCTAACTGCATAGAATAGAAAGGAACAAAGAAAACAAGACAATAGTAATTTGGATTCTCCATTGTCTTATCTAAACTACGTGGCCCATATATTTATACACTCAAACCATCAGATTGGAAAGAGTAGACACATGTTGCGATTAACATCAAAAGTATACAAACTTCACGCATCCTTTCACTAAAGAGACTCATGAGATCTTATCATAGCACCCGATCAAATCTTTTAATTAATTATGATATGAATACCCACGAACACATAGCTCCTGCTGTTTGTCGGGCTATTCGATGCTCGAGATTTTCGTTGTTTGCCATAATCGATAGTTGTTCGTATTAAAACCGATATGTTATACGACTAAAATTTCGTAAACTATTTCGTGAAAAATATTATTTCCATAAACAACTCAACAGTATTAATACTTTACATTAGGTAAAACAAAGACATTATAAAATGTGAGGTTAAGAAAACAGTTTTATTTGCTAAACTATTTAAAATATGTACTAATTTTTCGCTATGGACAGTTACTTTTAGTATATTAACAGAAAATTACTTGTTTAACTAAAAAATGTAACTGTATCCAAACTTTTGAACAGTAGTGTACATTTGGTTTCACAAACGGTGTTTTGCAGAAAATGGCTTTTTGGGAAAATGGCTGCCATGTTTTTCTAGTTTCAGATATCTAGCTCAATATTTCAGGAAACACTACTTAAATATCATGTAATAAGACATACATATTGATTTTTTTAATGAAACAAGCTTATACTTTAATGAAATTGTTGAATTTCCTCTTATTTTTCAACTGTTCATAGGTAGGTAAAGAAGCATCAATCCCATCACAAAGCTATTTGCCGTGGAAAGTCATAAAAAATACCATTCTGTTGGATAACTAAAATCCTTGGTATGTAATCTTACATCTATAAAATTCTTCTCATTTTTATAATGGGAAGCGTCACCATGAAAGAAATAAATAACGTGAAGATAATTATCAAGTTTTCGTTTGACATAAGTGCACGGAAACTGTATTAGGTATGTTGCCGCGTGTCGGAGTTAATTATAAACTTAGATTGGTTTAATTGATTTTTAATGTGTGAACATGGAACAAATTATTAGATTGTTCCTTAATTACTGCTTCTATGGAATCTTGATAAACTAGAGTGTATCAAAGATACTAATAAATTATCCGATTGTTGCTTGTTTAGTGATTTAATGAAATTCCAATAAGGTATTATGTGAAATGTATCAAAGACACTAATAACTTAACAGATTGTTGCTTGATTATCATTTAAATGAAATGGTAATATACAACATCTTGAAGTGTGGAGGCAGAGTTGCTCAAAGAAATTGCATACAACAAGCAATTCGTTCTGTTTTTTCGCGATGATATTGTATAGTAATAAATTTGCAACAGTTCATTTAAGTTTCTAATGACAATTTTCAGAAAACAAAGCTGTACTTATATTAATTTGTTGATCGGAACTTATTCACTCCACAAACAGAGACAAAATGGTGTCTACTTCTTGGTAGTTTGAGACTGCAATTCAGAAATTAATTTTTTCCATGACCAAGTGTCAGTACTGGTATTTATAACAATTTGGATGCTACGTTGTTAGAAGTAATATTTTTAAATGAAACTTCAACGTTTCAAGCTTAAAATATCTTTGGTCTCATGTTGATTTTTGTGAAAATATATGAAATTCTTTAAATATGGCGTCTCTCACGGGGGGAGTCTAGGTGGGTGGGGGATACGATACAAAAAGCGATCGTCATCTATTCCACCTCGCGAATTATCGCTATTAATTAAATTGGGGAGAGGTGGGAGGGGGCAGAGCAAGATAAACCGTCGGTTTTTCTATTATCGTCAAACCTTTCATTCCACCGTGAATTATATCAACATTTAAAGTCCATAATCCAATGCGAAATCAGAATACGAAGATGGATAAGCTGTTCCAAAGATAAGCTTGTTTGAAAAAAAAACTTCCTTTCACGACGGGGCATGTGATGGATTAGAGAGGACAAACGTTGATTTTTAATCGAATCGTTCTATCGGCGAGTGATAATAATAATATAATCTGTATCGTGGCGACGCGACGGCCGATTAATTCCGATTAATTAGTAAGACGTTTCGAACGAGTGACAGCTTGCATTGTTGGTAAGTACGATAGTTTTGTGAAATTGTTTGCCGAAGAATGAGTACACTGGAAATTAAACTTGCTTCCCAGAAAATTTGACGACAATAACGACATTGTCCGCAAGATAATAATTGTAGAGATTTAGTTTTCGTAGCAACATTTATGTTAAACATAATTAATATCGATTTGATTATTCTGATGTTAACTATCTCTACTAATTCGTTCTCAAAATTTATCAAAAATTAACTTATATGTATTAATATAATGTTAACATTCGCTAATTATTTGTTATAATATATAGTATGTAAAGTAGTAATAAAATATATAATAATTGATTCGATCATATTAAAATCATTTATACTAACTCATTTACCAGATGTATTAATAAGTTACTTGTATCAATATAGATTAATGTTTGTTCATTATTTTAAATAATGAATAATTTATTAAATTTATTAATAATCGTTTCAATAATATTGGTATCATGAATGCTAACTTATTCATAAAATTTATTAAGGCTTAAGTGATTAGTATTGGCACAATTAATATTTGTTTAATATTTTTACTAATAGCTCATTTATTAAAGTTAAGTCCAGCGTAGGGGCCCCTTACGCGCCTGCTTCCCCTTCCTACTGTCAGTTTGCGCTGGCGCAGCGTGTTCTCATCCCGCCGTCCAAGAAACCGAGTAACCGACCCGCGCGTCATAAAACAATCGACGATCATCTTTTTAACGCGGGAAGCGAGCATATTGGTAATCAGTTCGGCGCTATGGAAACGGTGGTGGGGATGGCGTTCAGCTCCCGAGAGCCGAGTTTGGACATCGCTGTACTAGATACATATCATATTATGAGCACATATTATGAGAACATATTATGAGCACATATTAGTTAATATAAACTAATTAGTAAGTATGAAACTGAACATTGTATATTAGATTATGTATTTGTTAGTAAAAATAATATTAAAATTGTATTTGTTCAGGATTAGGAACTTCAGATGGTTGATACTCCATGCAATCTTATTCAATGTTCTTCTCAATGTTCATGTGATATCTTTTCTTTTGTCTTCTCATTACATTCTGCTGACACTCTCTAAAATTCTATTATATTACATATGTTACTTCAGTATATGTATGTTAAAAGAAGTTATACAAACTCATTAATCTAATATAAATTAGTACATAATCATAGCATACTATACTCATACTATACCGAATTATATTATGATTATATAGATTATAATAATTACAATATTTTTTAATATATCATATATCATAATATAATGTAATATGCACGTGATACGTATAATATCGTATAAATACTAATTATTAATAACAGTTGTTCCGATCAATCCAGTATCAAGTGGTGATTCTAGTGCAACAGGTATGCTGTAGGTTTTTCTTTTGCAAACTTTTAACAAAATTCAGTGAAAGATATTGATATAAATTGGATTGCTATGTATTAAATTGCCTTGGAAGAACGATCACAATTTTTTTTTATATATAATTAAATTTGACTGCAATGGAACCTGTCAAACTCGAGAATGAGAAAAAAGTAGGTCGGTGGTTACCATGATGCGAGCCGATTTGCTTATCGAAAATAAAAAATTCAATTGATTCTTATGTAGTATGCCCCTGGTTATGGTAGGTGTCCAAAATAAATAAAAATTGAAAATTTAAAAAATGGCGTAACGGGTGGCGTATTACCCTATGGGAAACATGGGTGAATGTCCCCAGCCTCAAGCAAAAGGGGGCCACGAACACAAACCAAATATTTGATATTTTTATGTAAAAGGTTTTCATGTATAAAGGAGAATTTATTTCACCTTTTATGCAATGATAAATAGGTAGATGTTTTTACAATTGTTTTATTTTTTCCAACGTGAAAGTTATTTAGTTGGGGTTAGGGGCCCCGAAATTCTACTTAGCCCAGGGACCCCAAGTAGTCACAACGCGCCACTGGGCGTAACAATAATGTTCGTGGCATAAATAACGTCAATATCAAACAGTTGAATATTCACAAATTTCCTTAAATGAATAAAATAATATTTCCCTTATTCCTTATATTCAGCTTTATAGTAAACTTCATCACACAAAAGTATATTTTTTCATTTAACAAAGTATTATTTTCGTTGATTCCTACGTGAAATGAACGTATAAAGTATAAACTAAATAAGCGTATTTAATTATATGTTCTTTTGCTTTTTATAGTTAGCATCATAGTAAATTACAGCAAGTTTTTCATTAATTTATGAATACAATATAGAAGTAAATTAAAATGTATACAGGACGACAAGTATCTTCGAAACAGTAACAGATCATAATTCAAGGCGGACGGCTTTCTTCGAATCGAGTGCTTGTAAAATTTGCTTCCTCCTTTTTCAGAGCACAAAGAACAGTTGTTCTAGATTATTTAAGGTCACCGAAAGTGAGTCTCAAAGAAAAATGTTTGATTGATCGACCAATTGACTGATTGGCATTTCAGCCTCGACTGCACTATACATAATATAACGTGTAGCCATTGGCCGAAAATGTGCTTCGTTTTAACGGAAAGGTCAAATGTGTTTCAAATGATACGACGTATCACCAGATTAAAGTGATGCATTTATGTTTGATACAGATAACGTCACTGTCGGTACATATTCGAAATTGTTCTCTTCCCCCTTTCAATTAAATATAGCCTTTAGGACCGATACCATTGTTCCATTTTACAAACGTATATTGGACATATATTTGTGTGCATGTTGAAAGAGTCCTAATCGAGCATTGTTCAAAATACAAATCGGAGGATTTTCAGAGTAGTACATATACCTTTTTAGATAATCACTCTTATAAGCTGAGTCATTTTTTTCTACATACTTCGAAGCATTATGAAAATATAGCAAAAATTCTATAAAGGTACATTGGACCGTTCTGTTCTTAAAATTTCGTTTGTTTGTTTGGGCAATTTGTTTGAGTCAATTTTAATTCGATAATTCGCCTTTAAACTGTATAAAATTCTGTTTCGTGTTCTAATTTTCACATACAGACATTTGTTATAGTTTTTTAAACCTATACATAGATGTGTTTCTCCAACCGCAATGCGTATACGGAGTTTTTTTTATAACAAATGCAAAACATTATTTTACTCGATATACCATGTATGTGACTTACACCACTATGATTTTCAGCCCGCTATTTATTGCTACAGACATACATATACAATTTTAGCTAAACAGTTTTTTGATCGTGTTATATGGGGGTCTACTGTTTGTATATTTAGTTGTGCTTTTATGGTTCTGGACCATAAAATTGTAGAACACTCGGTATAAATCAATTTGTAATCGTTTTCCCTTACCGGTGTCGTTTTCGTGCCCTCGAATTCCATCCCCCACGTCCTCGGAGGCGGTGGAAAGGGCTGCAATCAAAGTAAAAAAGAATTCATTTTACAATATAATTCTATAACGATTCAAACGATTTATAAAATGAAATTTTACCACTTCGTTAGAAATTAAATTAAGAACGACATTATGAAAAATACATGTATTACTATATTGCATTATATGTACCCACGATTTTTAATTTAGAGCCATGTTTACACTGCTCGGCGACCGAGGCAGCTCGAGCTTCACGACCCTTCCGGGGATACCCCGCAGTGGAAGGAGTAGGCCAAGGGACATAGATCGCGATATTCCGTTGGACTTAGATCGCGGGGTTACTGTATAGTAAAGGGTGCAATAGATAGGATAGACAGGGTAGATAGGATAGGGAAATTAATTGGGAATAGATGATGAAAGAAAGAAGAGGAAGTAAGTAAGAAAGGAGGGAATGAGTGAGATGTGATTAGATTAAGTTCGATTTTTTGTAAAGCCAAGTCCGATTCTTAGCCGCGAGGCTGAATGAAATAAAGTATATACAGGTAGCCGTCATACAACACGGCATTCTATAACACGGTTTCGCTCTAACACGATAGGATAAATTACGGAAACCATCGTATATCACTGCAACCTATAACACTGTTTCGCTCTAACACGATAAGAAAATTGCGAAAACCTTTGTACAACACTGTACTTCTACAACACTGGATAACATGATGTTTGTTTAACATATTTAAAAACTAAATTATCTTAAAATAATTACGGGAAGGAATAATGATCAATAGTGCCTTTACATGAAAATATATAAATAAATTATAATTTACTCATTTATAACCCTATTCCGATGTTATAACGGAAAGAGTGTTGCGGAAAGTCCCACCGTATCTAAAAGAATAAAGTGCAATGCACTTTAAAAAAATGTTTAATAAAAATTAAGTTGCTTATGTGGAATTAAAGAAAAGAGGTTTGCTTTTAATAGATTTTCGAAACGTAACTGGCTCTGGGTCTCATATAATACGGTTTCACACAACACGGCATTTTCTAAGAACCTATCTACCGTGTTATAGGAGGGTTACTTGTATACATACACTATCTTTTAAATTTTTATTTTGTTCAACACATTTCTTTAATTGTATGGAATTTTCGAGGTTATTGCTTTGGCAGTGAACGTGTTAAATGATGAAATATAATTTAAATTCAATATAATTTGAGTATATTAGGAAACTTGAATAAGTTTTCGCCTTTTACTAGTAACTACTCGGAACTAATAGTAATCTTTCACTGAATGCCGGAACTAATAGTATCTACTTGTATGTAGGTTAAAAATGTCTGAAGTCGATCGTAAGAAATGGAAGTTAGATTGAAATGCATATTTTCATTCGACAGGTTTAATGAATAGGAAACATTGCAGCAATGTTAAATTCTTCCAATGGCTTTATAGTTTCATATATCTCTCATCAATTTTTTTTTATAAATGCAGAAAACGTGTTAGCACTGTAAATAAGGATTTATATTATTATGTCATAAGAAGAAAATATTTTTTACATAATATGAAATAAATATTACCTGTATATTAGGAAAACATATTCTATTTCTAATATGAAATAAAGATTCATTTAATATTTAGAGAAAAATATTTTTGTCGTACAATGAAATAAATATTTCCTGCATATTTAAAAAAAAATATTTGTTTCTCAATATAGAATAAATATTGTATGTATATTTGAATATTAAAAAAAGATTGAATCTCTTTTTAATATTGTATGAGTATGTATACAATATTTTGTGCTACTAGGAATATGTGACATCCGAGTCTTGCGTGAACAGCAAGTGTTTTTATTACATTGAAAATGTGGAATTTTGTGTCGCAAAACAGCACTTGCGGGAGATGCTTTTGGATTGTTTCATGTTAAATAAAATTACAGCTAAAAGTCATCGTTCGCTTGTAGAAGTTTATGATGATATAGTTAATGATGAGATTGGTTTCAACGATTTAAAAATGATGCTTTCGATGTACAGTATTTCATCGTTAATCGTCGCCACCACGGGTCCGGCCGGCGACGATTAATGTTCAGATAACACTATTCTTTGACTTGTGCCGAACGTAGAAAAGGACAGCGAAGCTCGAGAGGCCTCGGTCGCCGAGAAGTGTAACATAATACGGGTCGAGTATGTCAGTGTGAAAGCAACACCTAAACCAGTGACAAATATTCTTTATTTTTTATTATTTTTTTATGGAACTTTCACCAGCATATTTGTGGCATGTTTCTAATGAAAATGATACCAAATAAGATATAATTCCGATGGTATTTACTTCCCTAATGGACGATGAAAGTTTCGGAAAATTATTGTAAATATGATCCGAATTATATCGTGTTCGATATTATTTTAATCAGAAAAATGCCACGAATATGTTGGTGAAAGTTTCATAAAAAATAAAGAAGTTTTGTCATTGGATTAGTAATGGCCTCACCGATATACTCGACCCAAATTATGTTACACTTCTCGGCGACCGAGGCCTCTCGAGCTTTACGGTCCCTCACGGGGTATACCCCGCAGAAGGAGGGATTGTTTTGCGACGATTATGGTTCAGTAGTTCACGACAATTAACGATGAAATACTATACATAAAAGACAAGGATCGCTGAGTGCACCAAAAAAGTTCCCAGACGAAGAATTGTAAGCGTTACTGGATGATGATCCATGTCAGATACTTGAAGAATTGTCAGAACCCATCACTGCTCTTCGTTATTGAGAATGGTTGGACAATTTAAGTCGTGCAGTGAACGGAAAATGTCCAGAATATTTGCAAAACGACACAACATAGTGATTTTTAAACGTGACAATGCTGGACCACAAATTGCAAAACCAGTCAAGTAAACGTTGGAACTGCTTGGGATGGAATGTACTCCCACACCCGCCATATTCATCAGGTATTGTCCCATCAGATTACCATTTATTCCGATCAATGTAGCCCGGCCTTTCGCAGCAGTACTTCAGTACTTATGACGATGCCAAAAAATGGCTTCATGATTGAATTACTTCACACGAACCGAATTACTTCTATTTTCTTCTGTAGATAATAATGGAAAATAATTAGAATAAAATATTCTCGATTTTTCTATCCAAACAAAGGATTTTTATTTACCAAAAGACCAGCAGAAACTTGTTTCAAATAATATTTTAAGTGATTTGGGTTTAATATGACTTGGATAGTCTGAATACAAATAATCATTTTCTGTTTGATAAAGCATTTTTCTGAATATTAAGCGAAACTCGAATAACTTGAACACAAATAACACTGTCCAACAAGTTTCAACTTTTTTTATGTTTCCTAATTATTGTTCGGTGGATCTTATGAGTTTTTTGCGCTGATTTCGAATCTACCCTTACTTTTCTCCTGCACGCACAGTTTTTGAGAAAAATTCAAAAATATCCCGAAAAATTGGTGCAAAAATGGTGTCTCTTCGTCTTTAACGATTGTTTAAACATGTTTAAACATTCATAATGTATTAATATTGAATATCACTGTATTCGGGAAAGTCTACAGAATCATTTGCTGCAAAGAACAATTTAATATCTTTTATAATAACGTCACAATATTTGTTTAAAGTTGAAAAATAGTTTTTTTTCAAAGTCATGTTTCTCAAAAACTGTGCGTGTAGGCGAAAAAGTGAGGGCAGATTCGGAATCAGCGCAAAAAACTCTATAAGAACCACCCAACAGTAATTAGGAAACAAATTTAGTGTTGGACAGTGTAATCAGTTTCCAAATTTATTACTTGATTAATGAAATATAATTTGAAGATAATTTGAACAACTAGACTTCAACTAATAGATTTGCAAATACATTGTTTGAATTCTGCCTGTGTCCTCGCAAAATTGGGAAAACCAACTCAGGAAATGGATATTTGTAGATAGCGGATTTTTATGCAAAATAAAAATTGTATAATACAGGAGCCGAATCCAAATTTCATTCAGCTGAAACTAATGTATTGACGTTTTTCAATCATTTTAATTTATGCTTTAAGTTGCACCTACAACATTTTTATCATAAATAGATAAAATCCGCACCCTAGTTATTTCTATTCGCGTCTTTTAAAATTGTAGAGTATCGTATCTGCAGATTGGACCATATTCTTCGACCTTACAACTCCAATTTAATATAACCTTGCGACGATCGCGATCAGTGGTCTCCTGACAGTCTCGGAGTGACAGTCTGCAGATTTCAACGAGCGAATCGCATTCGCGAGTCCTCGGGCTGTTGTGAAATTCGCACGGCGAAACAAACGGATGCAATTATAAAATGTTCGAAAAATACCACGATTAAATCTTAATATCGTATTTATACCAAACAGCATTATTTGACAAGGTCAAACACAACCATTTCTTTGTAGATTAATTATTTTCAGGAGTTAGATAATTGCACGAGAAATTTCAAATATAAATAGAAACACTATATATTTCGACTTTATTTAAATGAAATTCAAAAACATGAGAAACAAGGATAACGTATGTGATACAACAACACTATTCGTATATTTTTAGTAATCGCTTGGACAGATCTTCTACTTAATTGTCAATCGTAGTTTAAATCAATACAAAGTGACAAACCGTACTGTATACATTTTATAAACGTATTGAAAAATCACATTCAATTTTGTAAATTTTTTTATACATTCGTCACGGTATCATCTAAGTATAGAGAAAGTTTTATGTATTTATGTTTAATCGTTCGTATGTTAAAAATTCCTATAACAGCGCAGATTACTTAGAATATGGAGAAGACCTCATATAGAGAAGTTAATATCATCTTAAAAAGAGAAATTGTATTATTCTTGATATTATCATGCGGATACAGTATAAATTCATATACATACTCTTCGAGTTGTAAAAAATTCTTAAAAAAGTACGTCCATATCGAGCGGCATTTAAAACAAAAACGGAGGGTAGAAAAGAATATCAAAGAAATAAATATATCTTATTGAGAAATTAATTTTCCAAGTTGCAAATTTTGTTACATATACTCGAAAGTATCATAAAAATGTAGTAAAAGTTTAACGAATTTAGATTTCATCGTTCGGTTGGTTAACATTCCTGACGGAGATCACGTTTCATTCTTACTCGAAATATGTGACCTGATGTTTGAAGTCGTTCTTTGTTTTAACATCGATGTTTCAGGTGATTTCAACGATTTCTGCAAACGCTATGAAATGGCACGACACACACCGGAACGGACTATCGACTGCGCTATGACTTCCGGTTAATGGAACGCGATGATGACACGTATTTCGCTAATCAAAAGTTGCGAGAGTCCTATTCCAATTACCTTTCGCGCAACCGTGAGACAAACATATTTTGAAATTAGTGCGTAAAACATTTTCTTTGAAGTTTTGTGAGCGAACAAAAATTTTCACAATTTTATTTATAATGAGTATGTGTGAAAAATGATTAGTAAGAATACAAAACTGTAAAAATATTAAAAGTATTAAACCAAGAAATATATTTTTATTTACCTTCCCTTTCTTACAACTGACATAGACAATGTTGTTACTTTGCATAAAAGTTTAGTTCAATAACGCCACATTTTAATTACTTCAATTCTTAGTCGTTACGAATTCATATATGTATTCTGCACTATTTATTTCACAGTGATTTTACAATATTTTTTGTAATTTTATATTACTATTATCGTTTTTGTTATTACTATTACCGCACAATGAATTGTAATTTGCAATGTCTGCATACAGTATTAAGTTTTGTTTCATATTTAAGATATTTAATTTTGTTTAGGCTATTCACACGTTGACTGCCAAGTGAATTTTGTGTTTCACACAAATTTTGCCTATTTCATTCGTATAAACCAGTGGTGGGCACGGGTGGAGCCCCTCAAACGCCTGCTTCTCCCACCAACCTCTCTTTCATGCAGCGCGCACGTTCGTTGCGTACGCTGATGTCTCGTGTCTTCGTTGCTCCATTGTACCGCGCTTGCTGGAAGGAGACAGAGGGCGCTACGGTGTTGACGGTTTTGCCTCAATTGAGGCAAAATTGCCCATCTCTGGTATAAACCAAGCCTGGCCAACCCAAATGGTTTCACGGGCCACTTTGATGAAGCGTAACGTTAGAGCGGGCCGCACTTTAGGTAAACATGACTTTAAAAAATTGAATACGAATACAAAGTGAATAAAACTTTATTGTTATACTATGATTCAATATAATTAACTCTCGAGTCTTAATTAATGACATATTTGTTTATCCTTTCTTTCACTTAATTTTTGTAAATCTATATTTATGTTCGACGTTGTACATCTTAGCTGGTTTTCTAAATTGGCATCAGTTAATGAAGCACGTGATGTACTCTTTGTAAATTTCATCTTCGAACAAAATATTTCACAAACATATGTGGATCCAAAAGCACTTACAACTCGTTTCTTACAAACAATGTTCCTCGCTTTCAGTAACATTTGGCGTCAATGGATATCAAATATAAAACTGGAGTTCGTAGTAGCACTTGCGCATTATAACAATGACACGTGCAAATTTTCATTTGTTTAATATTTTTTGTATACATACAACGAGAAACAAAAGTTTCAATAGAAATATAAAATCGCCCGGCGGGCTGCACAATTATTTAAGCCTCCTAGAAGTTAGCCCACCACTTGTTGAAATAAATAATTCCAACAGTTGTGCTGAGTTGTGCTAAGTTTGTGCTACATTGTTCTCGAATATTATAACAATAATATAAACAATGAGACTAAAAATTGAGAAAAACGATTTTTTTAGTAGCCCCTCACTTTTCGTTTTTTTCAATTTTCTCAATTGTGCTAAGTTGTGCTAGGTTGTGCTAAGATTGTGCTCGAATATTATAACAATAATATAAAAAATAAAACCAAAAATTGAGAAAAACGATTTTTTAGTAGCCTCCCACTTTTAACGTGGCGGGCCGCGTGTTGGCCAGGTCTGGTATAAACGGTCCGAGTTATTGTATGTATATTGCTTTATTCAGCCTTACAGCTAAGAATTGGACTTGGTTTACAATATCTTGTATTTACAAAGTATCTTATCCACACGTTCTCTCTCTTTCTCTCTTTCTTTCACTCATTCACTCACTCCTTCTCACTTATTCCTACTTTTCCTAGTCTATCCTACCGCATTATTACCCTATCTACTGCCCCCTCTCCTATTCCCTTACGCTTTTGGTTAAAATTGATTACACTAGATTACGGTCCGAGTTATTAATAATTGTTATTAGTTATTTGATAATGAAATTTTCACCTTAAACTATAATACAGTTAACTTCGAAACGAATAAATTCATATTCAAGGGCCTACAACAGTATCCAACACATACTACTTTCATGTCCAAGTTTCTATTTGTGAACGATCCAGATTCTCTATTCAGAATGACCTCAAGTCGAATCTAAACGAAGATAACATCAAGAACGTCGTCCTCTTCTTTAAAACCATCGACACATATAAATTATTATAAACATATTTTATCTTCTTCCATCCAAGTTCCAATATAAACTTTAAACAGTTGCAAATTAATATACATGCTATTTACACTTTAACAAATTGTAATCTGTAAACCATGTGGTCGCTAATGACCTTGCTGTTAATGCGACCACATTAAAATAAACTACAAATAAATAAATAAATAAATAATTTGATGACAATTCTTTTTAAGTAAATCAATAGGTAGAAAGCGTGTCAAATTTTTGATACATTTTAATACAATATTTACAGTATTAATTTCGTCCAATGAATAAGCTATAGATAGTTTTCGAACACGTCTAGATCAAGATGAACAAACTCTCAAGAAATTCGTGTCACAATTTCTACTATCGCCTACTCGATGGATATCGCGATCTGATCTAACTTTGTAATCAAAATCACTGTAACCAGTAATTACTGACTTTTGAAGTACATACTGCCAAGAATGTTTCAGAATTGTAGTAAAAAAACATCAAATCTAAATAAAACATTCAATTCAATCAAATCATTTTATGAGATATTTATTTTATCAAAATTTCAACATGAAAGATTAATTCTACAACAGTTTCACAGAAAACTTTTATACGTCTAGATTATTTTATAGTAATTATAATTGAATATAAAATTTTAATTAGTCGTAAGTAAACGTTCCATGTAATCAAATTCGTTTAATCGAACAATATTCAAATACCGATTCTAAATCAATTCTAAATACAACTTTGTTAAATCGTCTCACCCTAGAAACACGTAGGTTTAAATGAAATATTCATTCTAACATAACAAAACACGTTAGTCCTAAACGAAACTAACATTATTTTAGTTCAATAACACTTAAATTTAAATAAAATGTTCATTGTAATAATATTTTAACAAGAGATATCAATCCTAATATTCTTTTAACTGATACTGCCCTGAAATTAAATAATTTCACCCCAAAAATATTTGAATTTAAATACGCTATTTATTGTACAGTAATTTTAATTAAAAAAGACCAATTGTATATTCATTTGAAACAGGAAGCATCACTTTCAAATATATTTTAACAGAAAACATCAACTTTAACTACGTTTCAACAGAAAATGTCAAGTCCACATATGTTTTATAAGAAATATCAACTGCAAATCAATATTGATAAAACCTTCAATTAATCAAATCAATTCACTTACGGACGTGTTTATATTTTCAGCGCAGTAAAATCGACAGTTGATCAATGGGAACACAAAATAAATTTGCATAAATGAATATTAATCGACATCGATAGTAAAAGTACCATAATATCAAACCAATAAATACACCTACAACTGACGACAGAAAATAAATATTGAAAGCGTTGTTATTGTTCGTTATTAGTATCATTAGGTATATCGGGCGATTTTCACCAGCCACGTTGCGACTATAACACGTTCATTTACAAAACATCAATACCGTCCGCTTAGATACACGTGTATAAACGAAATTTGGAATTGGTGCCTTAATGTCGCCGATTTAAAACCGGTTCTATAACAGACACCCAGGCTAGTTATATGTTTACCTCGAGCACACAATTATCGTTCAATTATCGTTCTTGATACAAGCACGAAATATTAGACGTGTCTCGAGAACTTCATTGTTAACAGAGACAGGTGTGTCAAATAGATATTAAATTTTCATATTAATAATCTCCATTTAATATTAATCTTTCATGTTAATAATAGGTATTGGATATTGAAGTTTTAATCTATCCATTATTATGTCGTTCCTTAAAATTCAATTTTAATATCAATATCGGTGATATTAAATGTGTAAAAATGATATTTATTTTTCATATTAATCATTACGATTTAATATTAATGTTTCATGTTCATAATATTTATTTAATATTCATTTCTAATATTTCATAATGTAAGTGTGTATGTCGTTCTTTGAAACTTAATTTTAATATTAATACTAATAATATAGATGGTAAATTAAATATACAATTTTTGACTTTAGTAATACTATATGTCTCAAATTGATATTAATTTTTCACAGAAATAGTTAATATTTAATATTGATCATTCGTGTTAGTAATATTTATTTAATATTCATTTTCAATATCAACAGTATTAATGTATTCATAAATTATTATGTTGCTCTTTAAAATTCAATTGTAATATTAATACTCATTATATAAATGGTAAGACAAATATAAAATTTATAACACTAGTAATGTTAGACAAGGACAATTTTTAATATTAATGATATTGATGTTATGTTTGGAGATATTCGCAGAATATATTGTATATTATACAGGGTACTTCTGAAATAATGTTACCAGCGAGCAAATGATTTTTTAGGCAGAAATAAATAAAAATAAAAGAATACGATTTCTTCATTTAAGGTTTCGTTTTCGAGAAAAATGAGTTTGATAATCATCATCAGGTTCTCGTGACCTAGTATTTACAAGAAGTAGAACCGGTAGGTCCTGAACAGACGGATCAGTCAATTTCTATTTTAATACGCGTATTCGTCAAATATTCAAACTTAATTTTGCTCTAAAACGAGGCGTCAAACAAACAAATATTATTCCTTCGTAAAACCTGTAGGTACTGATGATATTATTTACTAAATATTCATGTTTAATTTTAAGTTGTAACATAAATTGGTTCAATTGAAAATACAAATGTGTTTAAGTGAAAACTACTTATAGTCAATGATTTTGTAATTGATTAAGTGTAATTCTCTACTTTGTCAATAAATGAAAAATAGATGTTGAAGACAACCGAATTTATTTGTACTATGATCGGATAATGGTTTGTACATACCCATCTTTAAGATTCGATGACTATATCGTAGTTTTACTGAAACTATACTAAAAACTATAATAAAATTTAAAATAACATGGTAGCATAGTATAGATAATTAAGATTATATTTCGAATAAATTAAAATTAAAATTTATGTAAATTTACAATTAAAATTACATTAATTTTACTACATAGCAATTACCCTTGTAATGTCCTTATATCTCGTAGTTCGCAACAACGTTTGGTTTATCTAGTAAATTGTAAAGGAAATTCGTTTTCAAGTTTGATAGAGAAGTCGTGTCACCCACACGTATACGACTAGCGTGCCAGAGTGTTAGCCTAATGTTGATTGTCACAAGTCTATCTAGACGTTAGAGTGACAGCGCAGGATCACGCGCTCGAGATTGTTATACGGCGCGAGATCGAAAAAGGAAGTAATTGACTGTGGCGGTGGAAAAAGTGTACCAGGTGCACAGACGGAACACCATTACCACGACTTAGTGCCAAAGATGGATTTAAAAAAATTCGGTCAAGGAACTACTGGTCTGAATATCAGCCTCGAGTCTAGAGAGAGAGATATATAGACCTCGAAGGAAATAGTTTACAAGCAACGTCCAAATGTTACAACTGGATAACCCATTTACTATGGCGAAACACATGCAAAATTGTGGGCGTGATTTAAGTCATCACTTCGATACACTCTGATTTGTTTTTAAGATACAAGGATTTCAACTTCCCAATATTTGCCTATTTTTATTTATTCATGATCTGATGAAGGCTGCATTTATGATTTTTTATCTGGAAAACTATTACGTTGGATTCGGTTCATTCTTTTTTTTATTCGATACTAGAAGATTTGGTCTACCGTAGACAATTTTTCTTTTTACTGAAAAATTAATTTTACAATCTTAATATTCTACATGTATTCACGGTAACTAGGTAAGCAAATGTTGTTTTATTAACAAGTCATTCTGAATCGATCGCTTTTTCCTTTTATCAATTTACTATTAATTCTGATCAACATACAATATAAAGATCGAAGAGGTTATGGAACTATTTGATGAGTTCTGTTTAAGCCATGGACCGTAGAACATTTTTGAAAAACATCCTTATCTTACAAGAAGATTTTCTTCGTTTACAACAACAATAGGCTAGTCAAATATAGAACTATAAAGACATCAGAAAAACTGAATGATGTTGTTATATTATTTTCGGCTTGCTAAAATCATTAAAAGAGAAAAATGCATATTTACTTAACTTCTGTTTCTTACAATTGACTTGGACAATTTTTATGTTGCATAAAGATCCGCAGTCTACGTATAAGTTCCAATGGGAATGGATAAAGAAAAATTCTGAAAACTAGCAATTTTAGTTTGAATAGAACTGTTACAATATAAAGATATAAATTTTCCTATTTTATATTACTGGGACAGATATTTTGTTCATCGGAACTAGTCGTCGACGATTGTAACAAACATTGAATGATATTCAGTAGATAGTAATACAAAAGTATGAAATAATTATTACAGTTAAATTGACATTATGAATATCTAATTTATTTGCAATATCTACGTAATCCATTCACGATGTAAACCATCCTCTTTAATAAGCGTCCAAAAACAGATATTTTCTTACATAAAGCGAGTAAATATAAGTCCAAAAAGAATTATTTTTAAGATGGCAGATAACTGTTTATTTCAATCGTTTGCGTTAGCCAACAAATATTTTTATTATTACAATATTAATAGGTTTCTCATTTGAGGTAGTAATTTCACGTTTTTACTTAAAGCACTCAAACACAATGGCTGACATCACGATCCCTAAACAACACGTCAGGCAACGCAGTTATATACGTTCATCCGAAATTCTCCAGGCCACTGACTTTGACAACACGGTACAAGGTTGTCGAAACCATTTCGGCAGATCCTAATCTACATAATAGCGGAACGGAAGACCTGTAGCAAAATCCTAAATTCTGTGGACGACCAGGTACAGTGAAGTTAACGTTCTACGCCCAATACAACGAGTATTAGATATTTATGCAAATTCTATTTTTCATCACAAGATTAGTAGAAAAATTTCTCTTGTTTACTGGAAAATTTCTTCATATCGACGTAACAAAAATTCTATTTACGCTAGATTTCGGGAGAACTAATTGTGACTATTTCATATTACTTTGGAAAAATGACAAGTATGTGTTTATTCGAATTTATAACGATTTTTATCATAATACATGTCCAAAAAAATGGTAAATTGTACGTTTTTATTGTGTAAATTTACTATGTAGATTTATTGTAGTTATAGACTTATTGTAGTTATAAACTTATTGTAGGTATAGACTTATTGTTGCTATAGATTTATTGTAGGTATAGACTTATTGTAGCTATAGATTTATAGATAGCTCTATAATTATAAATTAAAAAATTCGGAATCAGTCGTTTTGACGTTGTTGTAGTGTTAACTTTTATTAATTGTAGACCTGTTGTTGTATTTTACAAATTTATAGGTATAATAAACGCACAGAAATTCGCAGTCTAATCGTAAACCAATCGTTTACTATTCAGCAGTCTTTAAATCACACGAATGCAATTAGATGCCGCAATTTTCATACAATTGCGTTTATATTAGGCAATTTTTGATTCGGCGAAGGGCTAATTCATGTGAAATTGTTTAATAGAACGGTTCCATGCGTTATCTGTGGGTCTTAAAGGGAATCTTAAAATACAGTTACTGTGATGAACATGAATCCTAATAAGTATTAAGTTGTTGCATATGGAATGTCCGATTAATAACAATAACTTTAAGCAAATACCATATTTTCTTAATATGACTTCGTGATTAAAATAAGCATCATTGTAATCATCATATTCTGTAAAAAAATGAGTTTTTCGATTGTACTCTACGGAAAAATTCTTAATTTATTAGATTTTCATCTCTATTTTTGAACTTTTTCTATCATCGAATAACAGTGCGTTCATTTACTAACACATTTTAACTACACATTACATAATGTTGTCGTCATTATGTTTATTTTCTCGTTCATATAAAAAGAATGCACGCACGACGGATCACGACGACTGATATTGAAATAAACTTGACTTAAATGTAAAGTTAGATATTAAATAGAAACTGAAAATAGAACAAATGAAAATGAAAAAAATAGTTTCTCGTTTAACCATTTAACTAACAATAAGTCACTATGAAATTATGAACAGATACGAAGTCGTAACAGAAGACAAGTAAAATTAAAGTAACAGAAATTTTACTATAATCAACGTAAATACAAAACAGTTTTTAACGATATGCAGTTATCTCTTGTCATAACAATATGGAGATCTCCAATAACGGATTAAGTCGTTATGCTCAATCAAAAGTTTATCATCCTAATATATTAAAAATGATACATCGGTATCTGTACATTCCTTTAACCTTTTTTATTGCTCCAAATACCAGTTATTTTTGTTATAAATGCATAAAGTCTGATAACTAACTGATAACTTTCAGCGTTATCAATTAAATTACTTTGACTTTGCAGAATTTTTTTAAGCAGCACATCGACAGTCAACGATTTCAAAAGGTTCCACGTGTACTGTTAGCAGTTGCGACCAATTTACTGTGCTAGTTAACTCTTTACCTACCGGAAACCACCTAACTCACTGCTCAATGTTGAAACGGAGCTATGAAACTATTTTCTACATAATAATTCCGAAAAAGGTACAATTGTAAAAATATTATTTTTCACTTTAAGTACCTCAACTAATTTTTAATGTGATTGAGAACATTTCCCGGAAAAAGGGCCTGTATACTGTTACATCGTCTGTAACCAACTATATTATATATCTATCAATATTGCCCTAAATTTTCGTTTTAATAATCTAACAATTGAGATAGATACACTCTTATTTCTATACTCGTGCTTGGTAAACAAACACCAGCAAATGGAGCCATTCTTTGCTCTACAGAATATTGAGATAGTGTATAGTGTACACGAATTAAAAAACATTAAACTTTTTTCTGTAGATCATGTACCTGTAAAAGAAGAAAAAGATGTTCGTGTGTTATATAAATATTTAGATGACGAATGCTGTCATTGGTTAGATAAAATGTTTGAAAAAGCAATAAATCGTAGCTAAACTACTGTGAAATGTTCACTATTTATAACGTATTTATATTATTCAACTACACTTATTTCCATGATTTATGGAAGAAGGGCTTATATTTTGTTATTTTCTTTTGTGTGGCCCTTTTTCAGACACGTCCTAAATTGTAAATTTGTCAGTGATAAGTCAATTGAAATCTATGTATGTTGAGAACAGTTGTGATTTATTTTATTATCTTTCGTTTTTCAAATAATTTTGATTGAATTTGTAATCCAGTTTAACAAAATATCTGTATCTATGCAATTTTTATAAGAAGAAATGTTATACTTAGAATCCATATAAGACACGTTCTATGGAAAGTGGTTATTTTAAAATATTCATCAAAAAAGACTTCAAAAGAGAAACACAAATAAACTTTGAATTCAATCATTCGTTGAATAGTACTCAGTACATCTAACAAAGATGAAGATTATTAATATTCATAAACAAAATATCTGTCTCTGTTAAAGAAAATTTTTTATTTTCAGGATTTGTAAGTTCTACTCAAATTAAAACTTCAACTTTATCCGTACTCATTGGAACAAATTAAAAAGTTCCAAAATTCTTTCGATCTCTGGTTTACCATACAGCGGCATAATAAAATGAATGCTACTCTCGATTTTCGCCGAAAAGTGTGCGGACATTTAAACCGTTACACCGTCGTAACAAAAAATCATACGGTAATGATTCTGGACTCATTTTGAAGCGGGCAGTTTCTACTTTCAGAATCCTTAAGTAGCATTTCTTAAGGATGCTTCGGCAACGTGCAGGAGAATAAAACGACAACGGTGCATTTCGCCAAAATTTTTCAGTCATATAACGATGCAGACATTAAAGAATTCATAAAAACTCTCACAGTTCGCAAAATTCTCGAAATTGACAAAATTAGTAAAACTCTTAAACACTCAAAACACATAAAACTCTCAGAAGGTCGAACTATCAAATACTCAAGAAACTCGAAATACTCAGAATGCTCATAGTTCTTGAAATACTCAAAACAATTACAGATCTCAAATTACTCAAATCAGAGTTCTCAAATTACTCAAATCAGAGCTCTTAAATTACTCAAATCAGAGTTCTCAAATTACTCAAATCAGAGCTCTTAAATTACTCAAAGCAGAGTTCTCAAAATACTGAAAACGCTCACAACTGCTATAAACGGGAACAGTTTTCAAAATTGTCTAAACTGAACATTCAGAGAAATCGCACTAATCAAAACGAACGCTCAAGACTATCAAAACACTCCAAATTCTCAAAACACAAACATCTCAAACTATCAAACGCTCAACACACTCAAAACTCTCAACCGCTGAAGAATTCTCAACATACTCAAAGCGCTCATAGTGCACGAAATACTGAAACGTTCACAGCTCTCGAAACACCTATAACGTTGACAGTTCTCAAAACACTGAAAACGCTCACAACTGCTATAACCGGGAACAGCTTTTAAAATTGTTACAACTGAAAATTCAGAAAAATTGCACTAATCAACGCAAAAGCTCAAGACTATCAAAACACACCAAATTCTCAAAATACAAACATCTCAAACTATCAAACGCTCAAGACACTCAAACCTATTAAGCGCTCAAAACACTTGAAACTCTCAGAAGGACAAACTATCAAATACTCAAGACACTCAAGACTACAGAAGACTCAAAACTCTCAAAATGCTCAAAACGCTGACCGTTATCAAACTACCGAAAACGCTCATAGTTCTGAAAATTGTGAAAACTGAAAATTCTGGAAAATCCCATCTCTGAAACGCTGTCAAACCCTGTCCCTCCGACGAGTGTAAACAGTCCGCCGTGAGTTACAAAAGCCCGACAAATCGAGAAAGCACTTTCTTTCCCGTACGCGACCCACGTAGCCCGCCACAACATACATACAAACATACATACCGACTTCGGCATGCTGCACAGAGAATTCCAACATAATATCGGCTGCCTACTATGCGTCGGCGCTGAGGAAGCGGGTCGCTTCACTGGGACACATTAGGCGCACCGAAAATCGGGAAAGAACCAACTTTGAAAAAGAAAAGATACAGGATATCGATCTACGCCGATTCACGGCGATCTCGAAGAAAACCAGCTGCGGTAACACCGCCTGTATACATGCGAGAGCAGCACACGGTGTTGTCGCGTTTAGGCTCGCGGTCACGAGCACTTTGAGCCACTTTGATCTCTCATCGGTGAGAGATCGGTAGAAAGCAGTTTCGCGAGACCAATACGCGCCGCGCTCGAAACGCGATCGTAGAGAGAGAGAAGAGGTTTTTCACCTTCGACGGACCTCACGGCACTGACTGAACAGAGAATGCTCCCGTTCCCTCTCCGGTGGTTCACCCTCCCCTTCCTCGTGCGATCATCGTGGGAGGGGAGACGGTTCTGTCCCCTACTTTCGTCTTTCCTCATTTACACCGTAGTTTTTCTCTCCTGAAGGAATAGTTCTGTGTCTCCCGGAGGGGGAGATGGACGGAGATGTTTTATGTGCACCTGTTCAAGCGGGATTCGGGTGAACCGAACAGGTATCGAGGTGTGGGAGCACTAGGGACCGTCAACTATCGGCTAACCAAGGAGATTCGTGCCGCTGCCTAGGGTTTGTCATCATTAATTCTATTAGATTGTTATCTATGAAATGCCCGACTGTAGTACTGTCTTATGTTTCACCTACTCATTTTTATTATAAATGCATAATATCCGCAGTCTATTCATAACATTTGAATTTTAATATCGGCCATTTTATATACAATCTAATATTGTAGAACTACTAAGTTCTTGTTATTTGCGATTATTCAAAGTGTAAAAATGCATTTTTGGAGAATTTATTTAATAAATTTATTTCTTTCAATATGTAGTATGATAAAAATCCCTTATTTATTTGTATCCCTCTGTACTCCAATTTTTTCAATTTTAATCCCCGCAACTCCCTAACATTTTAAATGCTTCTAAATTGATAATAATTCTAAACAATTTTTTACTAATTATTAGACTGCGGATCTTTATGCATTTATGACATTTGAAAATTTTCAAAAAATGCTAGAGTGTTAGAGTATAGAATTTAATACGAGATTTTATTTATTTCATATCTACAATATCATTGAAAATAATATTTTATTTCATTATACTTTCTGAAAATTGGCCGACAAAAATTGAAAATTCCGTAAACATCCGCAGTTTATTAATTATATTACAAATATTGTGATGCTTGATCATTTTCATATATTTTACCCGAAACATTATTTTAAATAGTGAGTAAAATCAAATAAAATATTTTTATTTTCGGAATCTAAAGTATCAAATAAAACATTTTCATTGTTAGAGTCTAAAGTATAAAATAAAATATTTTAATTGTGTGTTACAGATAGTATTTAAAATATTTCCTAACAATTAAAAATGTATAAGGAGAAAGTTGATATTACGACATAAATATCGATAATATTTATTACCTTTCTAAGCAGGACTATTCGCATGTAACAAAGAGCTTCGTTCAAAGTTTTCATCACTTACACAACTTCTTCGCGGATCATTCCAGCGAAACTAAATACGCGTCTCTCAATTAGAGCAGACGATGGATGTGCGAGTATGATTGAGTGTGAATGCATGTGTGTGTTAGAGGTTAGGCGGATTGATGAGAGTCATTATGTTTTATATAAAATTCATAAAATGAACGTGTTTATATTTACATACAGTGGCTCACAAAAGTATTCGAAGGCCCTTTAAATCAGAATAATTTGTTAAAAATTGCACCAAATTAGTTGACTTTTCTTAACAATTAAAAGCATACGTGTTGTCCCTCGTGTCAATTTGACACATTTCCTACTAATTCTAAGTACACAGTATAGTCTACGCTTCATTTTGTTTGTTCTGAACAACGCGAATAATCGCATTTTACGCTCACCTCGATTTTGCCTTGGATTTTCTTATTTTCAAAGACGGAATTTACAACATTAATTATTTATCTCTCCATCACATTAACACGTTGATTTCCATGTTATCCATATTTGGGTAATGGAATTATTTCGCCAGACTTAAAAATTAATTTTTGCAATAATAGTATGTTAAATTTGCTTATGACCTGGTGAGAAATGCAAGATTGAAAAAGTAATTAACACCATAAATCTTGACACATTATTTACCAGTGATTATTACATAATTTTTTAATGTGTATGGCCATGCCTAAGCACTTTTTTGTACTATCTTCAGCTAGTAACTTTAATCATAAACCAACAAATTATCACCAGTTACGTAATCTAATAATTCCGTTTGATATTATTATGTGAAAGAAGACCATTAATCTTCCTTCTAGTACAGCACAATTACCGAAAACTTTATCAATCCTTGGACAGCGGAGATTGAGTACATTTTGATCGAAAGAATTGAAGTCTTTTATTGCAGTATTTTATTGTTGATTATTACATTAGGATCGATGGAAAGACCAACCGAATCTAGAATAAAGTACCTTGAAAAACGCGTTACAAAGAATTGTTAAATAACGCCGTCAATAATCATGAGGAATATGAATTGTATACTTACAAAAATGGTCAGCCATTGGAGGGTGAAATAGGCTTCCGATAGATAAAGAGTTAACTTTTCAGTTCTTGTGGTCGTTGAGTCGATAGTTAGCATGTTAATTATTTACCATTGTGTCAATTTGATACCAAGAGACAAATTATTCTGGGACATCGAGGAACGGATGATAATTAGGAAAACCGTCCTGAACTTCCAATCCCAATAGTTAAAAAAATATAAGCAATATCATGAAACTAAAAATCGCATTTGCATCGACGCATCGAGTTTTGCAAACCTCCGCCATTTTGCGAAAATCTGAAATCGCATGTGTACACACTGTGATCATTTGGCGGGCTGAGAATCATATTAGTGGTGTAAGTCACATATACATACAGGGTGTTTCGTCTAAAACAGGATACCTAAATATCTCCTCTATCTCTGAAAATACAAAAAATGTTTCTAACGTAATCTAAATGGTTTCAAAAGATAAATCAGATGGAAGAATCGTTTTTTATAAATTGTAATTTTTTAATCGTTTTTTCAAGCTCACTCGTGATTTTTTACATATATACACATATTTTTTGTTGTTGTATGTTATAGCAAACTTTATTGTGCATTCATCCATATTTAATAGCATGACCTTGAAATGACCGTGAACTCTAAAATTTGCTAATTAATGCAGAGCTTACTTTCAGCGACATTTCAGATTTCAACGGTAACAGAAATTCGACCATGAACTTGAACTTGTAAATAATCACATTTATTACTGCAATAAATGTTCGATATGATGTCCTTCCGTTGTGATACATTTCGTGAGCCGAAAAACGACAGATTGTACAGCTCTTTCTATGATTTCAGGTTTCGTATCAGCACATGCAGCAATTATTCGTTCCTTCATATTTTCTGGCGTCGTGGGCTGTTCTTGATAAACCGTACCCTTTAATGTCCCCCATAAGGAAAAATCAAGTGGGGTGAGATCGGGTGAACGAGCCGGCCATGATACAGGTCCATTGCGCCCAATCCAACGATTTGGGAATTTTTCGTTGAAGACATGTGTTGCAATATGGGAAAAGTGTGAAGGACACCCATCGTGTTGATACCATAATATTAGACGGTCCCTAAATGGTACATCTTCTAATAAACCTGGTAGAATATGTTCTAAAAATTCAGCATACTTCTGCCCAGTTTGCGTTCCGTTGATAAAATACGGCCCAATTATCCTATTATTTAGAATACCACACCAGATATTTATGGTCCATGGTCTCTGCTTATCGAGTTGTGTAAACCATCGTGGATTTTCAACCAGACAATAATGCATGTTTTTGAGGTTTACATGATTTGTAAAGAGTGCTTCATCCGTAAACAATACTGTTTGGAAAAACATTTCATCACTTTCATATTTTCGAATACCCCATTGAGAAAAGTGTACGCGGTTTTCAAAGTCTCTTCCATGGAGCTCTTGGTGAAGAGATAAATGGAAAGGATGAAATTTTTGTGAACGAAGAATCCGGAATATGCTTGTCACATTAATACCGGTTTCACGTCCAAGTTGCCTTATACTAACACGCGAGTTTTGATTAACTTTAGCGATGATATTGTTCACATTTGCTTCATGAGTAACAATTTTACGCCTCACACGAATGTTTCTGTTGACACTACCAGTCTCACAAAATGTTTTAACAATACTCGAGTATGCCGAACGCGATGGACAAGAACGTTTTGGAAATCTGTCTTTGTAAATTCGTATTGCTTCTCTTAGACACTCCCGAGCTTCACCGTAAATTAAAACCATTAGAATTTTCTCCTGTTCTGAATAACGCATTATGGATCGCTTGTCGATACACTGAGAAATCTAGCAGTGAGCAAACTCTTAAATACATATCTCACTCACTCTCTATATACACAGAGGAATGATACAATGCTTTTATTTACAAGTTCAAGTTCATGGTCGAATTTCTGTTACCGTTGAAATCTGAAATGTCGCTGAAAGTAAGCTCTGCATTAATTAGCAAATTTTAGAGTTCACGGTCATTTCAAGGTCGTGTTATTAAACATGGATGAATGCACAATAATGTTTGCTATAACATACAACAACAAAAAATGTGTGTATATATGTAAAAAACACGAGTGACCTTGAAAAAACGATTAAAAAATTATAATTTATAAAATACGATTCTTCCATCTGATTCGTCTTTTAAAACCATTTAGATTAGGTTAGACACATTTTTCGTATTTTCAGAGGTAGAGGAGATATTTAGGTGTCCTGTTTCAGACGAAACACCCTGTATGGTATGCCTAGTACAATACTAGGTGTGATTATAGTATGTTTGTGAAAATCAAAGCACGAAACAGAATTTTATATAATTTACAAGCGATATACAGTGACATCCATAAATCTTCGGACACGCATAAGAAGACGATAACTTTCTTAATATTGGACCTTACGACTTGGATCTTTTTGAGACGTTAGAACAATTGTTTATTGAACGACGTGAACAAAATTTTAAATAATTCCAATTGTATTTTACAACTTTTTTATGAGGGCCTATATTGAAAATTTAAAAAATACGTTTTGTAAATCTGTATTGTGAATCAGCGGTTGAAAAATAAACGGGCGTAAGGTGGACCACCACTACGATCCCAAATTGTTCGTTCTAACTGATGCCGGTAAATAAATGATGCCTTTATGATTCAAGAAGCAGTATTAACTCAAATCTGTACAATTTTGACTTATACCACAATGATTCTCAGCCCGCCATTTAGTGCGTAGAACCGCACCTATAAAGAATTTGTTGATCGTATTGTAATTGTTGGGTGAACCGATGATACAATGGAATGACGTACGGATTTGAGGGGCGAGGTGATCGAGAGAGACGATGGTTGAACGAAAATTTAGAAAGCAGATCCGTATACATAGAAAGTGTGCGTGCACCGGGACAAGACAACACATTATGTTACGAAAAGACATTCTATACACAGGGTGATCGGTAACTGGTCATTCAATCGAAAAGGACGTGATTCTACATAAAAAAAAGTAAGTCGAAAATGTAAAATAAAATGTTGCAACATGAGGCTTTGTTTTTTAATTGCGTGTTTAAGGTCACATGCACCTAACTGCGGTTATTAGTGACCCCTGTGGGAGTGCCGGTGGTTGTCACGTGCCTGTATCAGGTGGTATAATCCGATATCTTTCAGGAAGTTTAGTACTTCTTTGCAGGAGTTTTCCGCTTGTAATATGTTCAACGGTCCTCGTACTTTGTGTTGTGCTCTTTTTGCATTGTATTTTGGACAGGTGATCAAGATGTGTTCGATGGAGTCTCGGACGCCACAGGTATCGGAGGTGCTTGCTTCAGTTTTGGTAATAAAGTGAGAGTGAGTCCAGTTTGTGTGACCTATTCTTAATCATGTTAGTGTTACTTGGTCTCTTCTATTCGGCAGTAAGGCAGAATTTGTGTCTTTTATACTGTTCCGTACGTCATGTAACATCGTGGTCTTCGAGTTTATCCATTCTTCGTCCCATGCTTCCATAAACGCTTTGCTTAGGTATTTTTGGAGATCTTGGTGGAAAACATAAGGCTTTGTTTTCGAGAAAATCGACTTTGAAAACGCGTCGGGTTCGCGTGTTTAGCATTTGTGAGAAGTAGAACCGGTAGGTCATGAGCAGACTCGTCAGACCATTCCTAATTCCTATTCAATAACACGCGTGTTCGCCGAATTTTCAAACTTGATTTTCTCGAAAACAAAACGTCATATGAACAAGTTTTATTCAACATTTTCGACTCATTTTGTTATGTAGAATCACCCCCTTTTCGGTTGTATCGCCAGTTACTGATCAAAATATCTTATCACAGAGCACACAGTTTATTGGGATAATATCACGGATACAGTGTCGGATTAACCCCTTGCACCACTATTTATTTTACGGTTGCAGTGATTAGAACTTCTTTGTAGTTCATAATTTCTTAGAAGAAGAAGAAAATGTATGTATAGGTAGCCCTCATACAACACGGCATCCTATAACGCGATTTCGCTCTAACACGATCAGAAAATTGCGAGAACCTTTGTAAGACATTGTACTTCTACAGCACTGGATAACGTGATTTTTCTTTAACATATTTAAAAACTAAATTACCTTGAAATAATGACTATGAAAATATTTTTATGAAAATATATACATAAATTATAATTTACTCATTTATAACTCTATTCCGATGTTACAGCGAAAAATGTCATGCACACTTTACGCGCCATCCGCGGCGAGACTTGTCGTGTTACAGATACAGTGTTGCGGAAAGTCCCTACCGTATCTAAAAGGATAAAGTGCAATGCACTTTAAAAAAATTTTTAATAAATATTAAGTTGCTTATATAGAATTAAAAAAAGGGTTTTTAATGGGTTTTCGGAACGTAACACCCCTTTTTGTACTGGCTCTGGATCTCATATAACACGGTTTCACACAACACGGTATTTTCTAGGAACCTATCTACCGTGTTATAGGAAAGTTACCTGTATGTCCATGCTTATGCTTATATGTTCTCCAATGGTTGTACACGGACAACGACAAAATAAAATTTTACTTCAGTTTAAAGGAAATTAATAAAATACATATTTATTGGGCTCTGTTCAGAATCTTCGTCACGAGTCTGACTCGATGTTGTAGTACAGAGGGTTAAGAACTTTAGAGGCCATAAGCACTTAAAGATTTTGAGCCGCCCTTATACAGGATCGCTTCAACGCAATGTGGGCCGGTCCTGTACGATTTCTTAGGTACTTTTGATAGTTTGACTAGAAAAAGTTTTTAACAGAATTTAGAGTTTTGCTAGCTCGCTACTCATTTTCATCTTTTCACTATTATTCCGTTCTTTCTACTCGCACGCGCATAAACACTTGGTAATATTATTATTATGTAAAAGATGTAATTTAGAAACTGTTTATGGTACCCCCTTCTTTTGACGCCCTAATTACGTGCTCACTTTGCTTATTGGTTAATCGAGCACTGCACAGATAATGTTATCGTTCTAATATTGTTTATAATAATTATATTATCGGTTCACATTAACAATTTTTCAGGATTTACTCTTTGAATATCACAGACAAACAACGCAGAATGATTTTTTAAAATATAATTTTCTCTCTGTTCATAAATCCACATGCATGTTGTATAGAATAAACACACACTTATTTTCACATGTGATTGGAAGAATATTGTTCACTTTTTGATTTCTATATTTATTTTAGAATTTATTTGCTGTTCATTTTGACGCGTTTCTAGTCAATAAAGATCTGTGTTTTTCGCATGTTATTTAATAATATTGGTTATTGTTATAAGGCGAAACTGTGAAGTTGTTTTTAATTATTTCTAGAAGGCGATACGCGATATTAGAAGTATCGATTATTAATTTATGTAGCAACGCCTTTGTTATTGAAATATGTGGTGATATTAAATAAATTCTAATTCTGTTTTTAACGTGAAATTAAATATACAAATTGTATTACAATAATCATCGCCCCCATTCACAGAGCAACTATAACATGTGTAAGGAAAAATTGTTCAGATTAATATCGTCGACAACATAATTCAAGGTCATCGAAATCGAAGGGCGATAAATAATGATGAAATTTGTTTATGGCGAAATTATGAAATTGAAATGAAATTCTATTTTCTTGTAGTCGATACTTAGCCATTGGAGAACACGTGGGTATAAAATAAATATAAACTCTCCTTGTTCCCTAGTAGATTATAAACATCAAAGAAGTTTTAATCATTGTAATCGTAGAATGAACCGCAGTACAACGGGTTAATAATTGTAAACTAATTGTAAATGGTTTGTAGTTTGAACAATGTCTTTTTCTTGTCTTCGTGAAGTAGCAACGCGTCGCTCCGACATTACAATAAGCTTCATATGTATGTATAATGTATAATGCACGATCGTGTTCTTCAATTCAGAGCGGCCTCTGCTTCGCACTCGCTCTGTCCCCACTATGTATTGTAATTGTAGGCTCAATGACCGAGACGAAAATCGAGGATGATCTGACCCTGAATTTCGGAGTTGATCATTCATACCGAATTAAATCCTTAACGCGTCGACGGTCATCGGCGACCGAGACTTCCGCATTAAATATCAGGTTTTTGCATATGAATGCATCAACCTAATACCATAAAACATCACACAGATAACATTTCGATAAAATCGTGGAAATTCTCCAAGGTATATATAATTATTAGACAGCGGATCTTTATGCAGCTATAATATGTCGAAATATGCAAGGCATATGCAAAATGCATGCAAAATATATGCCAAATGAATGTCAAATATATGCAACATAATTTATTTGTTGTAGTTTAAATTACAGTATGTTCAATAGTTTTTTCTAAATTATCGGTTGTAAAAGTGTGTCTATACGACGTTATAGGGGCATATTTGTATTTATACCAATACTGTGCTGGGATTTCTTGTGGTCCTTCGACATTTGCACCTTTCAAAATATCATGTAGTTGCTATGTCAAATGTAGTTGCTATTTCTTTGTAATATAGCTTGAAGTTTATGGTTAATCTGAAAGAAATGAAATATATATGTTTAACGAATTATAAATTAAGATGTTATAAAACGTTATTATAATCTTAAAATAATGTCATTCGGATCTAACATTTTGTCCGCAATCGCCGGGTATATCTTCTACGTTTCGCATAGCTTTTACAGTAAACGTCTTCCCCCTCTGCAGTAATAGAATTATCCCCTAAAGCTGCAATCCAGTTGGACATCATTACACGTTTGCAAGTTTTCGCCTTAGGCATCTTCTTAATATTTGAATTCTTAAGCACGATTTCACTCTTAACAACACTGATCGACTCATGTAAATGAATAACATGATATCTTTAGAAATATTATGCCTGGCTATAAGATAATTTACTAATAGACAAATCTACTATGTTTATCTTTTATCTATTTCGTATGTTCTTGCTTAATAGACTTTCAACCAAATATGCACGTATGCAAAATGTATTTCTCAATCTCGCAAATGAGTTTCTCATGCAATAAATATGCACTTATGCAAAACATATGCAATATGCGAAATATGCAAAATAGAAACTATATTTTTAGATTGCCGTAATGACAAAACAAATTTCTGTCCAGGTCTCTAAATTTTACTTACTTCCTATAGAAATATGCATTTGCATAAACATCCGCTGTCTAATAATTATACAAACAGCAGACTCTCGAGGTTCGAACGATTACAAAATTCGAAAAACACAACTTCTGAAGGTTATAGCTGGATAAAATGGTCGAAAGTGCCCCAGACCAAATTGATATTTTGGGCACACCAATCGATAGGGCTGCCAAACAAAAATACTTCGTAACATGTTTCAAGTAGGCATCTCTACCACAAGGGTAGTTACAGGGTGAGCACGGTTTAATGAATTATGCTCTATTTCTTCCGTTTTTCGCAACAAAAACTTACGGCAATAGGTATATATGGTTTCTGTTTCAGCAACTCCTGATAGAATCGTTTATAAAGACTTGTGCTTGTTATATTGTTTTCTCGTTTTTTTTATTTTGCGGGACTCGTTAGTTTTATTGGATACTTTGCTCCTATTCATTTTTCCTCATGCTCTTCACGAGTTAGATCTTTTCGTTATGTTTCAATTATTTAATAAAATGCTAGTGTCCCGCAATAAGTGCTGTCCGTTGTTAGGTAACTTCCTCTTACCATTCTATTTTGCTCTTGTAATAGTTATGTATATTCTACGATTGTTAGCAAGGCATCCGATGGATGTTAAACGACATCCATATACCAGTGCTTCACAGATTGTGAAGCGAATAACATCAATTCTGCTTCTCCTTTAATAATCAATTATATTTTACAAAACTCCACACTCTTGCTACAATCAAATAGTAGTGCGTAAGCTTGTTTAAACTTGTAATTTCATCCTGTTTAAAATAAAATCGATTAAATGCTATAAAACAAAATCAGTTAAATGATCTATAATGAATATATATATATATATATATATATATATATATATATATATATGATAATAATGAAATGCGCAAGATTATATAGAGTGAAATTAATAACTTCGAGTGCATAAAAAGTCACGCATGCGATCACGTTTCAGTAAAAACCTCATTACTGTCGGTACACTGCGAAAAGAGATAATGAAGGCAATAAAAGTTATACGATTGATTTACTAGAATTAATTATTTTTGCACTCGTTGTCAGCCAAAGTAATGGTCAGCAATAATAGCGGTAATAAATCGATCAAATAGACGTTGCTGCGATTATTCGCATGATTACATGTGCTACCATAAGTTATCGGAAATCGAATTGTTTCGAGGAAAATATTCAATTTTCTGAAGTAATTTGCAGATTTCATTTATTTTTATGAAGGGTTATGTAAGAAGCACCTCGGAAAACAATTTTACAAAGCTAGAGAATGGCGATTAGCTGCTGGTACTCTAAATGTTGTTTACAAGCTACCATAATTACGAAAATCGATTAACTACAATATTTAAACAATTATTTTTGTAATATTTCAATAATATTTTAATATTTTAATAATATTTGTTAGTAAAATTGCAATCTCAGTTGTATTTAATTTGTTAAAACTTTCATCTAATGTTAGGTCCGTCTATTGTACGAATTATTCTTAGTATTATTTACGACATTTACCTATCTTTCATATAAAAATTATACAATAATTTTGTCTGAACAATAATTTATTTTATGTAAATAAATAGCGATTTATTTAGACCACGTACTTCAATGAACACAATAAATTGAAGAAGACATTAGCAAAACTATCTATTGTAATTAGACTGTGGATTTTTATGGCGAGTAAAAATTGTCTACATAAGATGCAAGATATAGGAGCTAAATAGACATTTATTTGTTTTTTCAATAATTTCATTGAGCTGAAATTAATGCAACAGTATTTTTAAATTCATTCAATATTTTTACTGTTTAATATTTCACTTACACTTACTCATTGTTGTCGCAAATGCAAAAAATTTGCCGTCTAGTTATACTCTTCCAGGAATCTATGACTTAATGATCCTCAAAAATAGTAACACCGTCAACAAACGTTAAGGAAAAGCGATATCAATTTTCACGGTCTGTTTGAATTTATTAATCGCATGACGACGAAACAATTATCTTTAATTAGCAACTGAAAGCATAAGTTCATTCCAATGTCTACATAACACCATACTGTAGCCGTGACAAACGTTCATTCAGTAATGATGTTGACCTACCACTTCGCCACGATCAAAACGTTTTACGCAGCAAGGAATAATCTGTCTAATTAATTTAAAAATTATGCGATATTGGTACACAAATAATCCTCTTATCTAAATTCTATCATTAATTCCGTTTGACATACAACTATCATCAGAACTAATACAATCAGATATAGATATTTGCATATCATAATTATCAGATAATAATAATTTACTACAGAACCATTCGAAACTATTAGGTGGTTGCATATGAAATGTCCGATTCCAGATTGCAAATGTTATGTAGCGTTTTGATTCAGAAATAATATTACAATCTATGGGGTTATTATACATCATTTTAAGGTACAAAGCTGATATTAAGGTCTCATCTTCAATTTATATAGAGATATTCAATTTTACTTTTAAATAAAGTTTATTTCAATGTCAATTAATGTGATTATCCAGTATTCATTTTATGTGAGAGAAAGAATAACATTTTAACGATACCATCATGCGATGTTTGATCAAGATTGGTCGATTAATCAATGCCCTATTCGTCGACGGTAAAGAAGACTACAAAATGGAGATGAGAATCTTGTAAATCAGGGATGGGCATTTTTGTTTCAATTGAGACAATACCGTCCCCACCGTAACGCCCACTGTCCTCCACCAGCATCCGCCGTTACCATAGAGCAGGCATGGGCGACGCTGGCTTAAAAAACACATGTTGCTGCTTCTCCTCTTCGCCTGCTCGGCGAGGCAATCCCCACCACGTCCCCTCCGACTCCCCCTTCAACACGAGCCCCACGATGTTGCATCAGTGTTGGGATATGGTGCAACATTTCTCGCGCATGCGCGGCCAAAACAGTAACGTATCTATATCATGATGACGAGGTAGTGGTCCCCTGAGACAGTTATATTGGCGGGAATGTATTGAAACAATCTGTTTCGGATAAAAAGACTTCAGGACGTGTCCTACGAGTTACAAAATATACACAAATACACATGTTATACATTCATTTTTCAGAATCAAATCATACCAATTTTTTAAAATTCTGCTGGGTGCTCAAGGTACCCCATTTTATCGACAATCTTACTTTACTGAGGCCAAAATCGCCGCGCATGCGCAAGAAATGTTGCACCATATTCCAACACATTGCATCGGCAGGTAGGTGCAGCATCGTGGGGCCCGTGCTGAAGGGAGAGTCGGAGTGGTCGTGGTGGGGACTGCTTTGCCGAGGAGACGAAGGAGAAAAACAGCAACATGTGTTTTTTGAGCCAGCGTCGCCCATGCCTGCCATAGAGGAAAGAAGTGCTTCGCCCGTTGCGAACAGTGCGCAGGCCTCGCGCATGAAGGAGAGGTTGGTGGGAGAAGCAGGCGTTTGAGGGTCCCCTACCGTGCCCATCCCTGTTGTAAATGATGAACGTGAACGACAAAAAAAATCCGATTTCTACTTTAATACAATCTTGCAATTCATTCACAAATTCGTTGATTAACAATCGGACATTTCATATGCAACGACCTAATAGTTCTCATATTACCTTTTCTGAATTCTACATTAATTCCGTTTGAAATGCAGCAGAAGCTCTATCATCAGAACTTATATTGAGAAGACACAGACACACGTGTAACAGAATTATCAGATAATACTAATTTATTATAAAAATTTCTGCAAAAAAGCGTATGTATCTGTGAAAGAAAAAGAAATATATAGTACACAGAAGAAAGGATCTTTTTAAATTTGTTTGATTCATGAACGAGATCCGCAGTAGAGTGAATTTTATTGCCTGATATCGTGAGTGAGTCCAAGTGGAGACTGCAAGACTTTCTCACTGTTTATTAAGAAAAATTGCGTTTACGTCAAAAGATCGGGCTCACTATTGTTCGACATTCGTGGAAAAGTTTTATCGTAATTTTATCTATTCTTCATGGCTACATTACTTTCGCGTGTTTCATCATCGAGATAAAACTTTCGCAGGGGAACGCATCCTTTAAAATCCATTTATTCATAAACGACTACAATTTACACTGTTCCGATATATTATATTAACGAAAGTTAACATTTTTCATTTAGATTAAAAGATTCTATATATTTTGTGTGAATTTGTGGGAGTTAAATCAATTTTTAAAAACATTACACATTAAGACATTAAAAATAAAAGACATTTTGAATAGTACTTGACATCTAGATAATTAAACATATTCAATTATTATAGTGAATTGTATGCTATTATTAATACATTATAATGTTGTACTAAATAAATACCATATTTAACAAGCCGATTTGTTTTCAGGTTTCATATTATTGTTTTTCAGATCTGAATAAACTCCACTCAGGGAAGTATCCTGTAAAATTCATTTTGATTTCATTTATAAACAATTACAATTTACGTAGTAATGGATCATTGTATTGATAAAAGTTAACATTTTTACATTTAGATTATTATTTTAGGTTCTATGGTATTATTTTTTGGTATTATAATTGTTTAAATATTCATAACCAACAGAAATAAATAAGATTTTTTTATATACACATGTGAACTAAATTAATTTTTACGAAACACTATCAATAAACTTGAATAGCACTAGACATCTCGATAATTAGACATTTAAAATAATTATAGTAAACATTACACTCCTATTAATATGTTATAATGCCGTACTAATAAATCACTATTTAATTGGCTGACTTATTTTTAAGTTTTATATTCTTGTTTCTCTAATTTTAATAAACTGTGATACAAAGAGTGAACGATTATTTGTATTCATTGGAAATTTCTTCTCTACCCTTTTACAGTACTATGATATAACCTCAAATCTAATCATAAATAATTTAAATCATACTACAGTCATAAATAATTAAAATTGTACTACAATCCTAAATAATTAAAATCATACTATGATAATAAATAATTGAAATCATAGTATAGTCATAAGTAATTTATATCGTACTATAGTCATAAATAATTAAAATCGTACTATAATCCTAAATAATTAAAATCATACTATGACAATAAATAATTTAAATCATAGTGTGGTCATAAATAATTTATATCATACTATAGTCACAAACAATAGAAACCATACTACAATTACAAATAATTACAAATAATTAAAATCATACTACAAACATAAATAATCAAAATCATGCTGCGATCATAAATAATTGGAATGATAAATTATTAAAATGTTACTACAATTATGAATTTCTTTTTATGTAAACACTTTCGGTAATTTTTCTACATATTAAAATTTGGAATAATCTGAGTCATTACCGACTATTATTCACTTGAATGGTCTGGCACGTTCATTAGCATGATTTGCGAATTAGTGTTTGGAGAGTCAGCGTAAATCTTTCCAGTCGCTCGGTCTGAGAAAAATACGCGAACCGATAAAAATAACATTGAAACGAGAGGTGAGTGTTCTCCGAAGAATAAAATGGAGAGAATAAACGTCTTGGGTTCCAGATGATTCTGAAGTCGGCATTGTTTACCAAAATTCTATCAGCAGAAGTGACGACATGCTGCGCCTCCGATAAAATAACTTCTCGCCAAGTATACCACCCGCAGAGGCCTTGCACAGTGATAATTACTATCTTTGTTGTTGTTTATGCAGCATCGATGCACCATTTGTGCATTTCACCGCCTGTAATGCGTTGCAATAAAAACGCTGCGAGACTATTATTTGAACCGTTATAATTCATACTATAAACATTCGGTTAGACTATTTCGTGTTTTTTCATTCTAATTTTTTGAAAAATTGGCCCAATAATACACGTTTTTTTTGAAAATTTTGATCAACACGACTGCGATATCACTGATACCAGACATCGAAAATAGAAGATAGGTCAAGGAATTATGATTAGAAAAATAAAAATGTTCTATCTAAATTGGTAACAGACCGGGGTGACCTTAACATTTATTTTCTTTCTTAATATGTCTAATAGCTTGAACATAAAATGATTAAAATAATGCAATTATAAATATAATAGTATCTTTAAATTCATCGAATGTCAGCGCCCGCTCTAGCGGTTACGTCGCCTCGGACAAAAAGACAAATTGCCGCCCCTTAAGAATATATATATTTTTTAAATAAAGCCTAAATGGCGCCCCGGACAAATGTCCGAGTTGCCCGCCCCTAGAGCGGGCACTGCTAATGTGTACACTGTTTTAAATTACAGCTACTCATTTTTATCGTGAATGCATAAAATCGACAGTCTAATTCTGATAATGAGAGAAGCATAGTTTTTTTTAGAAAACATTCGATTTGTACGGTTAGTATATTTCGAACGCCTTTCTTTACGAAGATAATTGCTGTAGCTACTAGATTGTTCATTATTGTAAATGGATTAGAAAGTGAGTTGACATTGTTTGTAAACATGATGTCTACTGTGTCTCAGAAGCATCGTTTCGCTGATAACATGCTGATAGGAAACAATATGTCAGCGATGGTGAAACATACACTAAAAAAATCTTATCGGATTATTGTTGTATTGTTCAAATTACGTAAGAGTAAGTCGAATAGGAATGCTGGACGCAGTTTACCATAGTACAGTCGACTTAACTGATAAATAACAATTTTCATTTTGTTCAAATAATGTTTAAATGTGCAAGGCGGCATTCCGCTGTTCTTGTTTTTGGTGAACCCAAATCCGAAAACAGTCTTATTATTTTTATTATGTTTAACCTTAGAGATATTTAATTCTGGGAGAAACGTCACATTTTTACTTTGAAAATTTGTATATTAACCATAAAAACTGCATACATACAATACTACGTAAATGATTTCTACATACAGCGGGCTGAGAGTCAGAATGGTATGTCACATATGCGATAAGTCGAGTAAAATAATGTTTTACGTTTGTTGTTATAAAAACTCCATATACGCATTGCGGTTGCAGAAACACATATGTAGGTTCAGAAAGCTGTGGAAAAATAATATGAAAACTAATAAAAATAATTAAGATTGACTGATACCGATATACAGTGACTCTCATAAATAATCGGACACTCGTAAAAAGACGTTAACTTTTTAAATATTGGAACCTACGACTTGGATTTTTTTTTTAGAAGGTAGAACAATTAGTCGACTACATGAGAACAGAATTTGAAAAAATTGCAATTGGTCGAAATGGCAGAGAAGATACTACAAGTTTTATTTTATTGCAGATCTGTGTTGTAAATCAGCGGTTGAGGACACGATTCTTTAGACTCTGTCGAATGCAATGCGACATATTTTCCCAACATTATAAATATTTAAACATCATAAATATTTAAAGCGATAGTCAGCCGTATAGATTATATTACTGGCAATATTCACATAATTTTCAATAATTCCACAACTAATAGCAGAACCATACATTATACACTACCAAAATCCGGGAACCATTATGATCTATCGTCTTCAATTTTCGAAAAATGAGAAAGACAATTTCCAATATTGTCAAATATAAGAAACCCCGGAAACGAAAGTCTTGAGATTGGAAACGCAAAAATAAGAGTGTTCGGTTATTGCATAATATAATTATTATATTGCTAGAAGCTGCGATCTTGATTAGACTATCGCATTTGCCAGCTCATGCGATCGAAAAACAGATACACTTGATCTCATTAATCAACAGCCTCATCAGAGTCACAGCCACATACCGTTGTTTCTTACGTTTCATAATCGCTGAGAGTAATTTATGCTATTCAGATTAGACAGGTGTTTCGGGGATATTCGTTAATGCTTGTCGAATGATGATGCGATCGTTCTGTCATTAACGACGGAAACTTTTACCGCGATAATGCAGTCATTTTCTTATCTGAAAATATTAACGTGCACACGTCCGAAAGTGAAACTGTTTCTGTACATTCCTAATAATCACGTTTCTCTTGTTCTAATAGAAAATAATTTGGCACATTACGTACTTGCAGTGTTGAAATACATTGGGAAAGCATTATTTCGCTTGATAGAATTTTACTTAAAATTGGAATTTTAATTTGATTTAAGTTTTTACTTTAACACTTTACTCTGACTATTTAAGATTATTTTTGTTGGAATTTTATAAAATATTATTACACTATTGTACTGTAATATATGTATTACTATAATTGTGCTATAATAATAATTATACATAATTATAATATTATAGTTCTACAACATTATAGTACTAGCATATTGTCGTATAATATTATTGCATAATATTTCACGAAAGTGCTATATTATCATGATTAAATTACTATTTTTATAGAAATAGTCGACAAATTTTTCTGTTCGATTTATTTTGTTCATTTTTTTAATTATAATCAAAAGGATTTATTACTGAATAATGTATAATATACAATTGTATACAATTGAACGTAATGTACATATAATTATACATTTATTCCACATATTTTGTACAATTATATAGAATGCATAATGATACGTTTATATGTAATTTATTTAATTATTCAGTTATTTTTCACATTTTACACAATTATTCAGTAAGTTGTGTACTATACATATGTATACATGTTATACCCATATTGCATAATTGTATAAGGTACTACAAATAAATTTTACATAATAGATAATTACACAGTAATTTTGTATACTTTTTACGTTTTTTACAAAAATTTTTTAAATTATTTTCACAATTCCTTTATCTTCTTATTTAGCAAAAGGAAGAAGCTGTAACAGTTTATATTTTATGGTTGTTGCCAAGGCATCCAAGGCATGTTATAACAAAGAACATACGATAGTATCTCGCAGGTAATAAATTATTTTTTTTTTAAAGCACTACAAACCTCAACCACGAATCACACGAAAAATAATAAATAAATAAATACTTGGAAAAAGTGTATACGTAAATATCAGAAAGTAATTAGATAAAAAATTTTGCTCAGCACATTCGAATTTCTGGCCACTGTGGGAACCAAAATGGAGTTCCCACGTGGTTCCGAAAGACAAAGGAACAAAGAATGAACGCTTCTTCTTATCTCACGGCGACGGCTAGATGTACTGTGACGTCTCAATGTTGTCAGTAACCCGGAAATAATCGAGGTTAACGGTCAGCAGCGGACTGTTTCCAGCGCGAAACCTCTGGAGCCACTGTTTTGCAACTACGTTTATCTATAGTCATTTAATTGTCCTCCCTTGACCGATCGAAACTTCCATTTTCATTAATAATACGTTTACATCAAAATAATAGCAATATTTTCTTTTTAAAATTTTTATATGTGAAATTCGATGTATCGTTCGATGTCCGTCCAGGGAACACACACTGAGAAGAGGCGATCCCGAAGTGACGTCACCAGATCTTAATGAAACTTTGAGAGGACGTAGTTGTTGCAAAAATATTAAACATATTTTCTTTAGTGGCCATCGTTCATATTCAAGGGGTGAGAACAGCTCTTAAAGTTTGGGGTGCAAACAGTTCTCGATTAACCAATAAGCAAAGTAAGCATGTGCCCAGGGCATGAGGTCGAGGGGGGCACCATAGAAATTATCTGAACTTTACATCTTTTACATAGTACTAATATTGCTAAGTTTTGGACTTGGCTAGAGGGCGCGCTGTGTGAATGTTGAGGAATGTGCGAGGAAGGAATTCATAGAGTAATAAAGGTAATTGAAGTAGGTAATTAGGGCAAAGCAAAGTGAGAAAGTGAGTGACTGGACGTTGGAGTAGGGGGCACGAAGAGATAGATAAGGGAGAAGGACGAAAGGCTGATAGCTCGGAGAGTAGGAAAAGTGAGGTTAGGTGGCAATGTGGTAAACAACGTGTTAAGATAGGTCAAATAATACACAATATTACTAAGTATTAAAAACAATTTTTAGTCAAATTATCGAGAATGCCTAAGAAACCGCACAGGTCTACCACCCACATTGCGTTGAAGCGATTCTGTATAAAGGGGCCTCAAAATCTTTTACGTGCTTAGGGCCTCTAAAGGTCTTAAGCCGGCAAAGAGTCCGAACCATATTTGGTCGAATATCTCGGAAACTATTAGAGCTAGAAGGATGGTTCATATAGTAAAGTTTTGTAGCCTTTAGTAAGGAATACAGCTGTGTAGCCCAATTTTATATATCTTAATTTGTTTAAAAAATACATTAGAAAATGGCACTTTTTTTGTTCAATTTTCAAATATGGGTAAAATATGGGTAAAATGAAATTTTGATTTTTGCACTTTAAAAGAAGTTATTATAATTAAAATATTTCGGCATTTTCTTCAAGACTGTGATCTTAAGTGCTAATAATTAATCAGATAGAAGATTTCTACGATATTTTGAATAATTATATCCGGATGGAACTGGATATTTCAGTTGGAATTATAAAAAATTCTTTCCGAAGGTATAGCAATACTGGTCGCCGTCAGCGTCCACTAGAAACAATATGCGTGTAACATTTTTGCAAGAATTACGTCGTCCCAAAGTTTCATTATGTTCTGGTGACGTCACTTCGGGATGGTCCCTTGCGAGTAGAACTACAACCCCGTATCGTCACCAAAGAACAGGATACGGACTATTTTTGTTATTAAATCGTTTGAGAAGAATTTGGAAAAAAAGTCGAGAACGTGTAAATACTTGTAAATTCATTTAGTTTAAAGTTGAAAATTATCGTTGTAACAAATCAGAATTGTCAAAAATATGCTTCTATTTTTATATTTTTGATTTTTCATTACCAGAATTTTTCAATTTAGAAATTCGAAAATAAAATTCTAGGGACGTATCTGGATATTTCATGTACTCCAAATTTCTTTGAAAAAAAAAAACAAGCATAAAATAATAATTAAATGACAAATTTTTCTTGCTTTAATTATTTTCTAGTCTAACTTTTACCAACGTATTTGTGAAAATCTTCTGATTGAAATGAGACCAAAGACGACATAGTTCGGTGTATATTTGGTGATTCAATTGACGATATCAGTGGAACCTCGATTATGTCCGATGTCGACCGATAATATCTGAATTCTCCATTACCCGATGCATGTTTCTCATGTTAACACTTTATTTAACGGAAGCTTATTACGGAGGCTTATTATGCAATAAGCTTTTCAATAATTTAAAGTACCAAATGGAAGCTTAAAAATCTTTAACAGAACAAACCCAAACGAAATTATTAATTTACGTTATTGAGGCTGAGTTGTTGGTTTCTGATTGTAGTTCCTGTGGCTGCTGAGGGACCCATTAAAAAAATCTTCAACCATGTGTTAACAGCTTAATCTAAAATGATCCACATACAACACGATTCATTATACAAATCAATGAAATTTTCATCTAATACCGTAGCTAGACGAACGTTTATTTAAAGCTTATCCAAGCACTCGTGTTTCACTGATTTAATCGGGTTCAACTTTCTATAACAAAAATGTCATCGAAGAGAATACAATTTAGGGATATCAAAAGTATAAGCTATATATCAAAAATATAAAGCTTCAAAATGTGCCAAGATAGAACATCCTTCGTTTTGTTCCCACGATGTTACAACAGTTCAAATTCCACGGTTCGGATAATCGAGGTTCTACTATATCGTGAATTAAACAAGTAAAAATGACCCAAATGCTGTGGTGTTTGGAGTCATTTCAATCAGTAAAGTGTTACAAACATGTTGGTAAAGATTCCGGAAAAAAATTATTAGAACCAAAAATATTTGATCAGTAGGTGATAATAAAGTTACAACTACTAGTGTTAATAAACGCGATGCAATCGGTGCTGTTGGAAATCATTGACAATAGCTCATAACGTGCAGAACGATGTTATTTTATCAAAATAACAATTTTATTCAAAAACAAAATTGTCCTAACATTTTTTCACTGTTTTCGAAGAAAAAGGGTCCACTCTATCGCGTGGTATAATTAAATTTGACCTCTAAGCTATAATTTTTAAAAAAATTAAAAAATGTTTAGGAAACATGGCTCGTTAAACGCGTCTGTCTCTCTTTCTTGAAACATTGTTTACATATGTTTAAATGCCTATAATATTATAAAAAATATACCGTTATAGTTGGAAGAGTCTACAGTATCGTTCTGCATAAGAATCATTAGTATAGTTTTTGCTGTTAAAGCAAAACATATTCCTCAATTTGAAAATTTGTCTCTTTATTCACAATTTAATTTTGTAACCTGTGTTGCGAAAGAACCATTTACAGTGTTCCACGAAAGTATTCGAACGCTCTTTAAATCAGAATAACTTTCTCAAAATTTAACCGAACGACTTGACTTTTTCTATACAATTAGAAGCATTGATTTACTAAATGACGAGGAGAAAAGATATTGCAAAAATTTCAATTAATAGGAATTACATAAAAAAATAAAAATGGTCTTTTTTAAATATTTTTTATTTGCGCCCATAATGAAAATTTAAAATATGTGTTTTGCAGATCTATGGTAGCTATGGTGAAAATTTTATCGAAATCTATTGCGTCAACCTATTGCTATCAATTTTTCAGCATGTCTATAACTAACATAGATCTACAGAACATATATTTTAAATTTTCAATATCAGCTCACATGAAAAAGTTTTAAAAAGTGCCTTTGTTATTTTTTCATACAATTCCTACCAATTGCAATTTTTTAAAAATCTTTTTTTTTACGTCATTTAGTAAATTAATTGTTTTAATTGTCCAAAGAAAAATCAAGTTGTTTACACTGATTTTTAAAAAGTATCCTGATTTAAAGTGTGTTCGAATACTTTCGTGGGCCTACCACGATATGTAAGGCATTAGATATGTAAGGCAAATCTAAACATTGGCAAATCTCCTAACGAGAGGTGAATTTATTTATATATATATATATATATAATATATATATATATATATATATATATATATATACTGCTTGAAATATTAAATTGAAATTTTCGAGATGAAATAAAATATCTTGTTTTACGAAGGGTGTAACCGAATATGCATGATAAAACAGCCCCTAAAAGAAATGTATCAGAATGTACACCTTCCGATGGAGTTTTCAAAAAGAAACGGTATCTGCGAAGTAACTTTCTATATACTACTTACTCCTTTTAGTTGTTGTAGGGCAGAGCTGGGCAATCCCCACGGGGCAAAGAAAAGCGCGCTGTATGAAAAAGAGGTTGGTGGGGGAAGCAAGCGTTTGAGGAGCCCCAACCAGTGTCGCCAGATCGGTTAAATCGAGGGCAATACAGTTTACCACCTCTCTGATGACTAGAGTAATATGTGACACGTTGTGCGGCACGTCACGTGACCAGTCTACGGTCTTAATGGGGGACGTTGGAGTGTACTCAGGTAGTGGAATGGTTTTGGGTGGATCTGGCGACACTGGCCCCAGCCGTGCCCAGCCCTGTTGTAGAGCAAAAATTATTTACAATTTATGGACCATTTACAAAAAAATTCTCAAAAGATGCTCAGATATGTACGCCATTTTTCTTTATTCATTATTAGAGTGCGGGTTTGATGAATTTATAACAAAAATGTGTAGATGCATTTGAAAATATCCAAAACGCTGTGTAATAAAGGGAAATTGATTGGAAACTCGTGATCGGTGTACGTCATTCAATAGAATTCATTCACTGAATATGAAAAGACAAAAAATACAATTAATTTTTCCGATCAATGTAGTATGTCGTCACGGTTTATGGTGCTGAATTATAGCCTCGTGATAAACGTGCTCCTTTAAATGGAGTAATTCCTCGCGTGAAAGCAGTTTAGTAGGCGGTCACGAGATGCCACGTAGGTGCAGATGAAGTACTGCATAATTGAATCTAATGGCCCAATGACGAGTTGTCATATGATGACTTGCTCGAGTAAATTCGCTGCGCCGTAAAGAATTCGCCTCCCTCAATATTTCGCTATCATCTAAGACATTTAAGACATCGACGTGTACAGTGACTCACATAAAATACTCGGACACTCTTAAAAAGACGATCACTTCTTTAATATCGAACCCTACGATCTGGATTTTTTTGAGAAATTAAAACGTATAGTTTGTAGAGAATTGCAGAGAAAAAAACTAAAAGTAGTATTTTACAACATTTGATGTGGTCCTGTAAAGAAAATTTATTAAATATGTTTTGTAGATCTGTATCAATTATACATATTCTGAAAGTTTCATCAAAATTGATCAACGTTGCAGTGGACTACAGACGTTTAAAGATTAAAAATTGCAGTTTTTCGGCCTCGAATTATAATACATAAATCCAAGGGTGCAGTAGCGTATTACCCTATGGGCAACTTGAGCGAATGCCCGGGTCCCCAAGCAAAAGGGGGCCGCGAACACAAACCAAATATTTTGTATTTTTATGTAAAAGGTTTTCATGGGTGAAGGAGAATTTATTTCACCTTTTATGCAATAATACATATATGTAGATGCTTTTACAATTGTTTTATTTCTTACAACGTGAAAGTTATTTAGTTGGGACTATCGTTCTCTTTCCGCATCAACCGATTCTGATGAAATTTTTTAGAATACGTATAAATAACACAGATCAACAAAACGTATTTTTTATAAAGACCCACACAAAAATGTCTTAAAATTCAACTTTTAATATTTTCACTGCAATTCCGGCTAATTGTAATTTTTTCAAAATTTGTTTCAGTCATGTAGTAAACTAATTGTTCTAACTTCTTAAACAAATCTAAATCGTAGGGTGCAATATTAAAAAAGTGATCGTATCTTTAAGAGTGTACGAATATCACTGTGAGTCATTGTACGTGTATTAACTATATTATAGCAAAGACCAATCGCTCAGAATTGATATTAATTTTTTTTATTAAGTCAAGCTAACTAAACGAAATTTAACAAGTCGACTAAATTGAAAAATGATGTAGCCAAATAAGCAAGTTTTTTTCAAGCCGTCCAGAAGTTAAACATTCAAAGAGCTATGCGATCGCCCATCAACGCGAACACTTGTGCGATATAGCAATCTCACATGTCGACCGTAAGGATATTTTTGAGTAAACTGCGAAATTTATGCATTAATAACAAATATGAATAGTTAGAATTTAAAATATTAGAACAGTAAAAAAATTAAAAGAATTCGGAGATGTTGATGTATTATTTCCAAAGTATTAAAATGACTTAAGGAAAAGCAATTTTTTATATGCCTCCTGTTTCTTGCAATTTTATTTTGCATAAAAATCCAAAGTCTGGACGTTAGATGAAATCGAAAAGTCAGTTTTTGGTCTATTTGACCCATGCAATTACATATAAACATTTCAAAAAGTATCTGCAGCATATGAAATATACAAATACAAACCCAGCAATTCGTTTTGATTTTTTAAATCAAAAATCTTGGTTGTGAAAAGTAAAAAAGAAACGACACATATCCAGAAAGTATTTTTTGGCTTGTTTTCAACAAACAACGAACGAACGATCAGTTTTTGGGCAAAAATTCTGAAAGAATTTGGAACATGTCAAATACAGTCAGCTCTTGAACTTTTTAACAATTCTAAGAAGAGTTATGCTACGCAATGGACTAAACTTTTGTACAACTGACACGAATGAATTCTAATTTATTCTCGGAACCAATTAATCGTGTTAATAGAGGGTTGCTGGTACTTGAATACATAGGTGCTCAGAAATTCGTTTCCGAATGTTCAGAACAACAATCCTCTTTGTAAAAACTAAAAGACTGCAAGTTTCATATTGAAATCAGATTTACGGGGTTTCTGATTTTTTATAGCCCGAATTTTCAACGTAAAAATCGTAAGTAAATTTCTAAGTATGTATCCAGATATTATCCATGGTTTAGATGTGTTGCAAAATTTTCGCATATGAAAAAATACCAAAAATTAAATTCACGATTTTATCTTCTTTTCGTACCGTTGACAAATTATCGACTGGTGCGTCAGAGGTTTAATTTAAGGGCTGATGATCGATGAAGATTATATGCATATGAAAATAGAGAAAATCACTTTTGTGTTCATTCAATGACGACGTAACGGCACGAGACGAAAGATAATGTAAAATGACGATCTTTAAAGTATATCTTGCGTGTGGAACGTGGCATTTCGCACACATTCGCTCAAAAAGCAAATAAATACCTCTCTCAGTATCTCGCGTGACGTTCAACGAACGTCGGATTGATAACAAAGCTTAGGTACAACAAACATTTGGCAGCCGCGAAGACCTCGGTAGTGTCAGAAGACGAAGTATTCCAGAAACGTAGTCCGATCACACGGAAGCAAAAATGAAAATCGAGAAATTTATCGAAAACAATGAAAATTAGTTTTTGATTAATTCTAAATTTTTAGCTGCAATATTTAAACGTATGTTTAAATTACAGTAAAGACGCTGTAAATGCATACAATTCTAGCTACAACGTTGGATCGAATAAATATTTTTATTTGAAAAGATTATTTCACACTCTCCAAACATAGGAGAACAAATCTACAAAGTTGCAGAATAGTATGTACACAATAGTTATTTTTAATAATTTAAATACTCGTCGAAATTTACTATGTGAAATTTTATACAATCAAACATACTGTTAGACAATGCCTAGCTATAGTTTTGAATTGAATGGACCTCGTCACTTAAACAAATTACTGTATATGATGATATACACTGAATATACCGACAAAGTTTCAAAAAGATATACGGAATAGATTTTTTTTAATTTAATAAATCCCATCCGTGAAAAATTGAGTATTCGCATAGAGGTCGATGGGTTATTAATCATGAATATACCGAGAGTAATCGAGAAGCAGGAAATCGTTGATGAGGTGTAAGCGTATTCTCGCGGCAGCTTGCATAATAACATCCTAATGTATCGTTAGGATTGCCTTCATAATGCGCGGCTGATTATTATTCTGATCAGTCGGAACGACGATCCAAAGTAGCTAGGCCTTCCGAGTACGCGACCCTTCTTCTCTTCCTTCTTCCGTATGCTGTCTATGTGTATGCCAAGTCCATCTAGTTCTGTACACGAATTCATTACTAATTGCTTATTCTATTTAATAATATCTCAAAAAATCACAAATGAAAACGATTATACGTACTTTTCGATTATTGAATAGAAAAGATCTGTTGCAGATATCGTTTTGAAACTTTGTGGGTTTATGCGCACATGTTTGAAGCATAAACAGTAATTTTTGCAATGTAATATACAGTGGGTGTAAAAAGTATTCGTACACCATTAAAAATCAAATAACTATTTTAAAATTAGACCAAGTGACTTCAGTTCTTTTGACATGTTAAAAGGATTAGTTTAAAAAGATCGTGAAGAAAAAAGTAAAGGTCTCAATTTTTAACTTCTTTATCTTTGCCTAGAGTGAAAATTTAAAATACGCCTTTTGTAGATCTACGTAAGTTATGTACATTCACAAAGTATCACCGAAATCGCTTAATGTTGCTATGAGCTAAAAACATTACAAGATTAAAGTTTAAGGGTGAAAGTAGCAGATTTTCTGTCTTTTCAGGGATTCTTGTCCTTATGTGATCACCTTTAAATGTTTGTAACTCATAACAACGTTAACCGAATTCGATGAAACTTTGTACATGTGCATAACTTACTTAGGCCTATAAAATGCGTCTCTTGAATTTTTATTACAGGCACAGATAAAAAATTTAAAAATTGCGATCATTACTATTTTCGTCGCAATTCCGACCAATAGCAATTTTTAGAAATAAATTATTTACACGCTACCTAGTAAACCAGGAATGGGCATTTTTGTCTCAATTGAGACAAAACCGTCCCCACCATAGCGCCCACTGCCCCCCACCAACATCCACCGTTACCATAGAGCAACGATGTTCACACTCGGCTCCGGGAGCTGAACGCCGTCCCCACCACCGTTCGCCGTTTCCATAGCGCCGTGATGTGGCGAACAGATTACCAATATGCTCGCTTCTCGCGTTAAAAAGATGATCGTCGATTGTTTTAAGACACGCGGGTCGGTTACTCGGTTTCTTGGTCGGCGGGGTGAGAACACACTGCTCCTGCGCAAACTGACAGTAGGAAGGGGAAGCAGGCGCGTGAGGGGCCCCTACGCTGGACACCGCTGCCATAGAGGAAAGAAGTGCTTCGCCCGTTGCGAACAGTGTTAGGATATGGTGCAAGATTCACGCGCATGCGCGGCGTTTTCAGCCTCGGTACAGTAAGATTCTTGATAAAATGGGGTACCTTGAGCACCCAGCAGAATTTTAAAAAATTGGTATGATTTAATTCTGAGAAATGAACGTATAACATGTGTATTTGTGTATATTTTGTAACTCGTAGGACACGTCCTGAAGTCTTTTTGTCCGGAACAGATTGTTTCGATACATTCCCGCCAATATAACTGTCTCAGGGCTCTACTACCTCGTCATCATGATATAGATACGTTACTGTTTTGGCCGCGCATGCGCGTGAAAGAGAGGTTGGTGGGAGAAGCAGGCGTTTGAAGGGCCCCTACCGTGCTCATCCCTGTAGTAAACTTATGCGTCCGACATCCTAAAATAATTGAAGTCGTTTGATCCAATTTTAAGAAAGTTATTCGATTTTTAAAGATGTACGAATACTTTGTACACACACCGTAGATTGTTTGCGAAATCGTGGTACAACCGGCAAAGGCACGATTCCTCGCATAAAAGTCTAGTCGAAAATAAGGAATATAGTTTTTTCATACGGGACTTCATTTTCGAGAAAATCGAGTTTAAAGATTCGTTGGGTCGCGTGCATTAGTATATGCACGGAGTAGAATTGGTTGGTCATGATCAGACGCGACAGCCGACTTCTATCTAATGGTACGCGTATTCGCTGAATTTTCAAACTCGATTATCTCGAAAATAAAGCCCCGTATGAAAAAACTATATTCCTTATTTTCGACTAGATTTTATATGAGGAATCGTCTCCTTTTCCGGTTGTACCACGATTTCGCAAAAACCCTGTACATCCATCCCATCTTATAGTCGAAAATACATATAGTCAAAGCGTTTGAAACGTTACAAAACTTGAAATAGTAAAGTTTCGTAATTAACAAAACAGTAAGTATTGCACTCAACGCTTAAAAAGTTTGTTAGCATAGTTCCCTGTGTTTCAACAACGTTCATAAATATTTTCACGTAACCATAGCCATTCAATGCAAAGTTACAGCCGCTACTAATTATCTCGATCACATAATGATCACGTAATTGCTGAAAATCAACAAGAATAATATGAACGATAAGAATTCTGATAAATAATGTATAAAAACAATAACAGTAATATGACACTTACTCGCGAACGAGACTTGAATTACTGTGGGCTCATGGGCAGACTGTCAATCAGTCTGACCTCGACGGGCAATGCGTCAATAACATATTTTCAGGTACGCTTATAGGTACGTGGTAAATAAAATTGTCAATATGTGACAGTAAAATGGCTACGATGTTAACAATTCAACGCGAGAAACAGGAAAACAAATTCTGTACAGATCTACAAAGTCTACGAATGTAATAATAACGTTGTCCAGCGAATTCGAACTTTTCCTTAGCTTCTGAACCTGCGAACAACTTTTATAAATTTTTATTGCAACAATGCACTCAAACACAGCACAGATTGATCGTCCTTCGATTATTTTCCACGAAATCACAATAGGTTAAATTTTACAAAGTCCACTGGTTGAGCATCGACAATTATCATCCTAAAATTTAGCGATCTAGTGATCGTTAGCAAAATTGCATCGGTTGAATGCAGTTGCAATTCAAAGTAGATGTTTTGCTGTTTAGAATGAGCCTAGGTGCATTCCAACGTATCGTTATTTATTGACATACATTTAGTTAACATTCGTGAGACGGCGAGTCGTTCCAACAAAAATATATTCCCAATCTTCGCGTTTGTGGCAATTTTGCAAATAAAATTCGAATCTTTGCGCGCAGTTGCAGGAAGAATGACGCAGTAGAAGGTCAGAGAAGTGACCGTTCAAGTCAGTAAACGCATAAAATGATTCCTTCCGGCAGCGGTGTTATAAGATACCATTTCTGTTTGCCATTTTTCCGCTCGACGAAATTGTCAGTATTAATAGAATTAGGTCGATTTTGACACAACATTGAAAAACAGGAAGTGGAATTTTTCTTATCTCGACAGCTCTTGTGTCTTTCATATCAGACAACGAAAATATTGTACCATTATTCCAATTATAAAAATTCAATTTCGGTTTAACTTAAAACCAACGATGTTCGATTATTCAATATTAATTTTCAATGTTAACTGGTAATGCTAAATTCCTAGCTTTTCGAGGGAAAGATTTGACTGCAGTTCGTGTTCGAGTGTTAACGAGCCAACTATGAGCTGTCCTTGCCTCATTAAATAGCGTCGAACGGTTGGCGTAATTTACATTTTAACTTTACGACAAACAATTGTGCAACAGAGCTTATTAATCTCGCCGCTTTAGACACTCGTGCATAATCCCCTGAAAAATTTCGTCGAGATAAGATAATCAAGTCCGATCAGATGTACCTAAGCTCAGTCTAGGTCTTAAGTAAACAGAGCATTTTTAGCGAGTCTATTGAAAACGTGTGGGAAATCAGGTCAGATAACGCGTGTACAATCGTTTTCTTACGATACGTTTTTGTTATCAATATTTGAGACGCGTATCCATTGTAGTTTTGTGAAAAAAATCGGAGGAGAATCTACTTGAACTTGTTTTAAGGAATGAAAGCCTCTACTTGCGAAGCCCCTAAGTTATTTTCTTCTTTTCGCGAACACGATTACATCGAATCAATACAATTTTTCTGACCATCGACATTACAATAGGTCACCGAATCTTGAAATTAATAATTGTCAATAATCAACCTGTTGTAACTTCGTAAACAAAAAATTATCTGCAAACCTAACCTAGACCTAGGATCAGTTTAGAGAACGTAGCCTCCTCCTCAATCCCTGTAAATGGTTCTGTCTTCGACAATACCTTCGCAATAAAAAATGAACGAGACAGTGAAGGAGGTTCTATATCTAGAAAATTTCTTTTTATAAGATATCTTACGCAACTGACCTATTGTAACTTTGTAAAATAATAATCGTTTAAAGCTCGAAAACTCTACTTTCAATATCTCATAGGAACTTTTACACCGGAAAAAACGTGTCGAAGTGAACATAGTTTCCTTCCTCGAAAACTGAAATTGGTACATCTCTACAAAGCTCGACAAATCCCCCTCGCAACTTCTACTAAGTTGTGTCACGATTTTCTATTATCATTTGATTGCATTTTGGATGAAAAGTGTCCTTGACGCTGCAACAAAATTAAACCTGAATTATCCCAATTTCTGCTCAGTATTTCGAACATGTAGGATTGTATAACACTCGAAAACAAATACCACACACTGATCCCCTCGTCTGATAATGGGAAACGGAAGCCTCGGAAATATCTCGAGAATTTCGTAACAATCTCTTCGAGATGATTACCGAAGCCAATTGTTTCTTATTATTCCAACGTAGTTACTTTTCGAACTTCCTGCGCTTGTTTACGGTTACTTACACAAGGAACAGGCATAATCTTAGCTGATCTTCCAAAGACTGAAACATTTCATAATATGTGGACACAATACTTTCGATTTCTTTAGTTCGAGATCCCAATAATCCCGAATTTTAAAACGCAACACTGTTTATCCTTGTAATCCCGAAATGAAATCATGAAACCACTATTTAGGCTGTATATTGAAAATTTAAATTGAATGAACATTATTATTTGACATAAGTATTGTATACTTTTTAAATATAGATGAATTCGTAGAAAAAGTTTCAGAACGATTGGTGTAGCAGTTATGTTTCTATCAGCTATCGAATTTTACTATATCAAGTTCTATAGAACCAAAAACACTGTCGACGCATGCAGCACATAATCTAGCTATAATTAGCAACTTACTGGTTGTTCATACATAGAAAAATTACAATATATTCTTTAAACATAGATGAAGATATCGAAAACGTTCCAAAATGATTGGTGTAACAATTATTTTTCTATCAGCTGTCGAATTTTACTATATCAAGTTTTATAGAACTAAAAATACTGTCGAAGCATGCAGCACATAATCTAGCTATAATTAGCAATCGACTGGATGTTATCACGTAGAAAAATTACAATACATTCTTTAAACATAGACGAAGGTACAGAAAACGTTTCAAAATGATTGGTGTAGCAGCTATTTTTCTATGAGCTGTTGAATTTTACTATACCAACTTTTATAGAACCAAAAATACTGTCGACGCATGCAGCACGTAATCTAGCTATAATTAGCAATTGACTGGATATTCTCACGTAGAAAAATTACAATATATTCTTTAAACATAGACGAAGATATAGAAAACGTTTCAGAATGATTGGTGTAACAGTTATTTTTCTATCAGCTGTCGAATTTTACTATATCAAGTTTTATAGAACCAAAAATAATGTCGACGCATGCAGCACATAATCTAGTTATAATTAGCAATTGACTGGATGTTCATACATGGAAAAATTATTATACATTCTCCAAATATAAACAAATATACTGACAAAGTTTCAGAAGATGCATGCAATCATTATTTTGTATTTAATTGTCGAGTTTCACATTATGAAGATTTATAAGATTAAACACACTGTAAATGCATACAATTCCATCTATAACATTGTAACGAATGGAAATTTTGGCTTACAAAAAATACTGTGTAATCTGCAAACATAGGTGAATAAACTCACAAAGTTTGAAAATCGTAAACGTAACGTCTAGTTATTTTTTATCATACTATCCAGAATTGCAATCACCGAAGAAAAGCTTTTCGACTTTGAAGATTTTAATAAGCGATAGTTAATCACGCCATCGTCATTATCCTTCGCAGTGATTAACATACATATCGACGGAGTTAATCATTCTTGACATTAAATGAACATGAGTGCGAGATCACATTCTTCGATAGCACAGTTCATTAATCTATTTGAAGAATTGCAATTTGCAAAACATGTTTGCTCGCGGTGACGCTGTACGCACAGATCATGCAAAAACATCATTTCGACATACGAGCCTCCATTCGAAATTGACACGAGACCATTTTATGCTACTTCGAAACGTTCAATATTTACAAGCACAACAGAAGCAGAGGAATTCGATTTAGTTCTTGAATATTCATCGGCCATGGTTAATAGGTGAAATGTCAACGTAATTTGTCCCAGCAAGCTGCCAACTTGTGAATCAGTTTGATGTGTGTATAGTATATCGCGAGGTTAGGGGCGGCGAGAATTAGTTCTTTGTTATTACATCGGTTCTTATGTACCTGCGTCATTTTAGTTAGTAGTCACGTGCACGTTCCATGAAAAACAACCGTCTACATATAGCGGAAAAAAACGTCAGTGCAGTCTCGTCTTGCATGTTTGTTCATCCATTTCGCGGTTTCGATTCGCGTCTGATAGAAACCAGCTTTGAAAATCTCAGGAAAAAACGCAGTCGTTGGCTTTAGCCGCATGAATCTCTACATTGTTCAATACGTACTTATTTATTACACAATTTCAACCGCAGTTTTTTTCCTCTATGTAGCTACAGCGAAGTCCAATAACAATCTACATTGTTCAAGATATTTTTATTACAATTTACATGTGTTATTAACGTTTCAAAAAATTATTCCTTATTAACCCTTAGCACTCGAATGGCGACTCTGAGGCGCCACTACAAATTATTGTACCATTATTCAAAATATTGTTTACATTATTAAATTTGTTTATATTTCATAAATTACTAAACATTTAAATATTGTATGAGGTACTATATCTGTTTCATACGCATAAAATGAAAAAAATTATGTACAATGGAAATATTCTAGGTGAGAAGAAATGTTTGATTTTTGAGTTGAAATAGCTCCGAGTGCAAAGGGTTAAATGATTCATCTGTGAAGAAAGGACAGAAAAATAATAAATACCACAAACTTATAGGAACAGCATTTGACTTTCTGCGATGTAACAAATGTGGCAAAATATACTGTGTATTACAGGGATGGGCATTTTTGTCTCAATTGAGGCCCCCATAGCGTCCACCGTCCCCAACCAGCATCCGCCGTTACCATAGAGCAGTGGTGGGCACGGGTGGAGGTCCTCAAACGCCTGCTTCTCCCACCAACCTATCTTTCATGCAGCGCGCACGTTCGTTGCGTACGCTGATCTCTCGTGTCTTCGTTGCCCCATTGTACCGCGCTGGCTGGAAGGGGGAGGGGGGCGCTACGGTGTGGACGATTTTGCCTCAACTGAGGCAAAATTGCCCATCCCTGCCATAGAGGAAGGAAGTGCTTCGCCCGTCGCGAACAGTGCGCAGGCCTCGTGCATGAAAGAGAGGTTGGTGGGAGAAGCAGGAGTTTGAGGGGCCCCTATTGTGCCCATCGCGGATGTATTAGATCGTTGCATATGAAATGTCCTATTTCAGAATGCAAATGTTACGAAGCATTTTGAATTCAAGGACTACTACTACAATCTTCAAGTTTCATACATATCGTTTTAAGGTACAGAGATGGTCATCAAGGGTCTATCTTCAGTTTTTATTCAGATATCTAAGTTTACTTTTAAATTAATTTTATTTCAACGTCAATCTCTGCGGTTGTCGTGAATTCTTTTTATATGATTGGAAGAACAATATATTGACAATAGAGTTTTGTGAAGCTTGGTCAAAATGTGGTGGTTAAGCAAAACACTATGCGTCGATGGTTGAAAAAGCGACCAAATAGGGATGACAATCTTATAAATGAAGAACGTGAACGACCAAAGGATTCAATTTCTACAGTAGCACAGTGAAGAAACTTGTAATTCATTGAGAGAATATGTTGCTTACAATGATGCTTGCTTTGATCAACAAGTTTATTTAGAAAAATGTGTGCTTGCTAATCGTTACTGTTCAAAATCGGACATTTCATATGCAACAACCTAATATTTACATATACACACGTGAACTAATAAATAACCAACGTCGTTAAAGCTTATTTGAACATTTTTAATGCTTTTAATACAACATTGTAGAGACATGTTTTAGCATTTTCTCCCCATAAATAATCTTCTCAACGAGTTTCTTTATACAGCGAGTTTTGGTTAGAAAATTGTTTTCGTTATAAAATAGTATTATTCATATCTTTACTTGTTCGAGATCATATTTTAGCGACTTCATCGATGCATAAATTTTCTCTGTCACTCCACAATCGAATTTACGGAACGATCCTGTTGAAAAACAAGGACACGTAAGATTTATACAAAATTTAAGGAGATGTTGATGCGCACGATTGAACAACCATTTCACGACATCATTTGTACAGTGATTAATAAGCCCACCATTTTTTATAAAAATGTCATAGAAAAATTTGTATTATTATTTCAAATATATACAGTTACTCACGTTAATATTCGAACGCCCTCTAAAAAAGTATAACTTTTTTAAAATTGTAACAAATGACCTGGATTTTGTGAGCAATTATAACAGTTTAAAGTCTCGGAAATAGCGTTATAATTTCCGAGCGCTTCAAGTAAGTACCTATGTACAAGTCGAAACTTTAAACTGTTATATCTCATCATGGAAATATCTGACGAAAAAATGTTTCAGACAAAATTTACTTGTTTTTTCCTGTAGAATCTAAATATGTAACGTTTTATAGGGGGTTCAATTTAAAATTATAAAGGTTCCCCCTCCCCCTCTTAAAGGGGAAGAGGGGGGGCACTTTAAGTTATGTATTTAGAATGGCCCTTCAGATTCATGCAATTTAAGTCCAACAACTCTAAAATCGATGGCATAGTTTTCGAGATATTGAGCTGTTAAGACTTATGTGGGCCACGCTGTATATATGTATATATAAAATGTATTGGCACACCTTTTAAAAAGGAATAATTTGTAAAGATTTGATCAAACGGCTTGGGATTTTTTTAAATATTAGAAGAATTAATTTACCAAAGAATATGCAAAGAAATGGTTCAAAAACTGTTGGAGGAACCAATTGTGAAGAAAAAAAATATGCGTTACAATTTTTAACTTTTTTATCTGCGACTATAATAAACATTTAAAACATACTGTAGACCTAATTATGTTATGTATATGCACACAGTTTCATCGAAATCGATTAACGTTGTTATCAGCTACAAGTGATTAAAAATGGCGGAAATCGTGAGAAACTGCGATTTAGATCAATCATAACCTCAAAATTGAAAGATTCTTAAATATCTCAATGCTTATAGCTTTCTTACGCGTCATCCGATCGCGATGTAACTTTCTGCACGTATATAATTTACTCAGATTTACAAAATGCATGTTTTACATTTACATATTATAGGCTGAGAACAAAAAGTTAAAAATCCTGATTTTCACTTCTTTTCTTCGCAACTCTAAGCAATAGCAATTTAAAACAATTTTTGTTCACATTAGCTAGTAAACTAATTCTTCTAATATTAAAAAAAAAATTCATGTCGTTTGGTAAAATGTTTAAGAAATTAGCCCCTTTTAAAAAGTGTACCAATATTTTTTTTAGGCACTGAATTTATATATATATATATATATATATATATATATATATATATATTAATGTAAGTAACTGTATAAACATGTGTTCAAACTCTGAATTAATTTCCAAGTATTGCACTAAAGACGCATATGTACACTAGAGCATCTCATTAATGCACGACTTTAAATTAAAGGAAGTATTACCTGCTAGAATGCTCTGACTATAGTGAATAATCTGCGTAGCAGAAACACCAGTAATCGCTACCAAAACCAGCGATCATGTAAAACGAATACACACATAAATCTTTAGTAAGGCTACCTGGTGCATTTCGAATGATTGTACTTAGGGCAGGCATGTCCAGAAGTAGCTCACTTGGAGGCAAATTCGAGGGAGACGCCTACTTCTCCCGCCCGCGTGTCTCGCTCCCCGTGGCGGCCGTAGTCCTCCGAGCTTATCAGACCCGTGCCTACCGTGGGTCCGAGAGTCGCCCCAACGCGCCACAGGAGGTACATATTGCAAGCGGTAGGCACGGGTCTGAGGAGCTCAGAGGACTACAGCCGCCACGGGGAGCGAGACACGCGGGTGGGAGAAGTAGGCGTCTCCCTCGAATTGCCTCCAAGTGAGCTACTTCCGGACATACCTGACTTAGGGCACGGGCCTGTAACCTATTGCGGGGAAACCACTGATATACATTACAATAAGATGATCAAATACAAATCTTGGGAAATTCCCTGACCAGAGATGAATTTATTTATATACATTGCTTAAAATCTTAATTTGAAATTTTCCAAAATCTAATAAACTAGTTTGTTTGGTGTTGGGTATAGCCGAATAAAAGAATGATTAAAATCGATACATCACAGGGGAAATAATTTTGATAGAAATAAAACAATTTAACACAAAAATAAGAAACTCAAAAGAAAAAATCAAATTTTCTACCTTAAGAATCGTCTATAGGTTATCGAAAGCCAACTTAGGAATCTATTAATTACAAACATAATTTCTGATATATATATGATAGATTTAAATGGATATAATTATGGTTGAGTTCTAACAATGTTACTGTGTAATCATCCCCTGACCATAGATGGATGTATTTATACACAGAGCTTGAAATATTAATTTGAAATAAAGTATCATGTTTTACAAAGGGTGTGGCCAGATAAGCATAATATTAATTCGTAACATGATACTACTCCTTTTAGTTGTTGCACAGCAAAAAATGATTATTACAATTTTCGGCGCATTTTTATTGCCCTATTTACTAAAAAATTCTGACAAGATACTCAGATGTGTACGCCATTTTTCTTTTCTCATTATTAGATTGCTGTTTTTATGCATTTATAACAACAATTTTCAACCATTTTTACTTTGCAGAAAGATCCGAAGTCCATTTGTAATTTTTAATAAGCAAAACAAGAAAAATGTAGTATCTTAAACTTCGTTGAGCTTATCGAATTATATCAAATTGCAAGAGAATCCAAAGAGTACTTAATTAATGTCAAACATCTTATTCTCAGTTTTTCGTTCATTGTGTAAACGGATTTGATTCCATCTGATTTCCGTTGAATGAATAATTAAAATCGTAGAATCACTTTGTAAAGATTTCGCGCAGTCACGTTTTTCCGTTCCAGTTGTCGACTTCGTTTTCTCGAGAAACTGACGACCAGAATGTTGAATTGTTCTACTGCGGATAATTACTAGTTAATTGCATTCGATGAAGGAATCGGGTATCTTGCCGGAAAATCGATAGAAAACAATTTCCATGGTCACTCTTTTTATTATCGGTCTGCGGTACGCGAGCCGTCCATTTTGAAAGTGTCGTGAATTGTTATTTGTGGAAAATGAGATAACGTTATTCATGGTTACAAAAATGTACCCTCTTATCTTGCTTTTAACTTTAATTTTAATTTAGGAGCTAGACCTTTCGAAATCCTATAAGCAATTATACCTACTGTCTATACTTTTGAAATTTCACTAGTCGATGATATTCTAAAAATTTTGCGGTCAAACTTTTGAAATTTTAATACGCAACCAAATATACAGTGTGTCCCACAAGAACGTGTCGGCAATATCTCTGTAAATATTTATATATTTGTAAAAGACTTTACATGGGTAGAATTTACACTTAACACACTAATACGCTTTTAACCCTTTGCAGTCGAGTAGTGACTCTTAGTTACCATTAAAAATTGTAATACATTATTCGAAATATATGTCACATTTTTAAATTTGTTTCTATCTAATAAATTATTAAATATTTAAATATTATGCTATTAAATTGCATCAGTTTCATATGCATAAGTTGAAAAGAATCAGATAGAATTGAAATATTGTTGACCCAATTTCCTCCATTATCGATCATAGTTTGGCAACGATTTGTTGTGGTTTCTACTCATTTTTCGCACGAGACAAGTGTCCTCTATATTTTTCGAATACGTTCAATTAAAATTCTGAATTTTAACATACAATTTATCTTTATGCTTCTACTTCATAGTAACATAAAAAATCGTAACAAATTTATGGAATTTGTATCTAGTGACCGGGATAGCCAGTAAATCACAATGACACGTTCTCTATCTTGCAATTTGGGCAAACGCGGCTTCAATGTTTCAAGTCATTATTCTTTTGCAAAATTCATTTGCTTCCAGTTTTATTATTCCGGTGTTGGAGCGTATTGGTATTTGAAATGCTATCTCCGTCCATAAATTACACTTTTTCCTAATACATTAATTTTTGCATAGATATCGCCAACGCGTTCTTATGGGACAGACTGTATGTGTATATCAGAGATGGGCACGGTAGAGGCCCCTCAAACGCGTACTTCTCCCACCAACCTCTCTTTCATGCGCGAGGCCTGCGCATTGTTCACGACGGGCGAAACCTTCTTCCTTCTTCTTCTTCCTTCTTCTTTCTTCCTCTATGGTAACGGCGGATGCTGGTGGGGGACATTGGGCGCTATGGTGGGGACGGTTTGTCTCAATGGAGACAAAAATACCCATCCCTGGTGTATATGATACTTATGGAAAACTCCAGCTGATAATTAAAGACCATTGAAATAAATGCATTCAAGCATTTCTAAAGAAAAATACTCAAAGATATATTTATTTTATTTTTCATCGTCATTAAGCGGTGGATACCTGCGCATAAGAAATTGAGATTTAATAAAGAAAGAAAAGGAGGGCCCGGTAATTAAGATCTAACTAGCTATACTTCAGCTATGGGACAATGTGTGTATGGTTACCCTTCATTTGTTATGGTTAAACGCACGCCATAAGATAAGAATCGCGACACGTTCCGCGTGGAAGATTTTTTGGCGAACGAAGGTCCTCGGCATAAAAGCGGTTCTCTTTTTATCGAATGAAACGGCTGCATATGTACACCGAAACGCTTCCTTTCACGCGAAACCAGTTCCAATCAGACATTACGCGTCCTTCATTTCTGATTGTAAGTCTAAGGTATCGAGTCTCCTGCCACGAAATACGTTGCCGGCTAGCTGATGATTTATTTGCCAAAAAAGAAGCGGATTGTATTCAGAATTTGCATAATGATTTACCGTTCAGTTGACCTCTATTGAATTTTGGTAATGTTAATAGATATAGGGGAGAGTTGTCAAATTTGGACCGTTGCCTAAATTGGACCACCAGTGTAATATGACCGGTATAAGACATTTGTTTTGTAAAATAGACAATATATGTTGCTTGAAATTATACTTGCCTGCTGCATCCATTTTTTCGAACAAGCACCTCGTGGTTATGGTTAATAAAGTAATTATAGTTTATGAGAAGTAATTGATTACAGTTTTTATTGAAAGTGAAGAAGCACTGCTCATGCTGTTTTAAAGTAAGTAACAAAATATATTATTTTATCTTCAGAAAGCAAACCTATTTAGATATGAATTGCTATGATATTTTTAGTAGCCGAAGTTGAAAGTAATGTTAAGTAAAATCTTTTGAAATTTTTGTACAAGTTGTCCAGATTAGACCACAGTCTTGTCTCGTAAATTGGACCGGTCCAATTTCAAGTTTCATTAAGTATTTTATTAGTGAGTTTTAAAGTTTAGGGGAATTTGGTCACACCTGGGTCCATACACAACGCGCCTGGGGTAAGTCCAAAAATAAAGAAATATCTTTGCAGAAATTGTGGTTAACGAAATTGGTAGTCCATCTCGAGATACCATAGGTCTAAATTAGGAAACCAGTTTCATTGATTGGACCGATGACTCTAAATTATTTCCATCTATATATATTGTATATCGAAAATTATTAGGGGTCCAAATTCGGCAACTCTACCCTATAATAACTTGGCGGAACAAATGCATAAAAACTGTAGATTTAATGTCTCATCATCTAGACTGTAGACAATAGATAAACATAATTGAAGATTAATATTCTAATTATTTGTACTTTTCTTGGAAACAGCAAAATTCTTGTTTTGTTGTATTTTTATTTAAATTAATTTAAATTAAGAATACTTTTTATTGGCATTCTATTTTAAATTAACATGATTAAGATTCCTATTTAAATTAATTTCAATTTATTTTATTTTATCTTAGTGTTCTTATTACTCGTGAGGTAACATAAAAACTATTGAGGTCGAATTTTAACAGAAAATGGCTGAACATTTTTTATTTCCACAGAGTGTTATGAGAAAAAATGTGATCTTCTAGATTTAAAGATGTACAATGATTATTTAGACATTAGACAATCATAACTAGAGGTTCATTTATTTGTTCAACTATTTGTATTCTTCTTGAGAACTTTGAAACCACGAATTCTTATTTGGTTGCATCCTTATTCAAATCAATTTGAATTTGGACTAGATTTTATTTATATTTTTATTTGAATTAATTGGATTCTTTTCGTGTATTTTTGTATTATACAATGAATTAAAACGAATGGTATTTTACATTTCTATTTTTATTTAATACTGGTGAGGCGATATAAAAACTAATGAGGTTGAATTCTAACAGAGAATGGCTGGTTTAATGTAGTGTCTAGTAGTAAAGAATCCAGTCCCGGAGATTTTATGATGTAAAACAATTGCTTATATCATTTATCAACTAACACGATAGAATTTTACATTATATTCCAGAGTTTTAAACAAAAATGCTGACAATTTAATCGCAGGGCTATTTAAACATAGTGGAGTTTCAATTAATAAAAATGCCCGATTTAGTGTCTGATCATGGACTATTGAAAATAAATGTAATCTGAACTGTAACTCGCTGAAGATTTATCTCATAATGTTATAAATAAGAATGCAGACAGTTTAATCACAAAGCAATATAAAAACTTTAGAACCTGAAGTTTCGCAGAGAATGGGACAGATTTAATGTTTCACTCCAAGTTTCGTGGAAAAATACAATTCTTTAAACAATATTACTAACATTTCCAAGTGATTTAGAATTTTTAATAAGATTTAAACGAATTTAAACATTTGAGTTGAAAGGGTAGAATGAACAATAAATTTTTGAAAAGTTCAGAATGCGTTCTAATTCAAAATGAAATATCGAAATGTATATTTTGAAATGTTGTGCGATTATAACGGCGGTATTGTATAAAAAACTAGTTGCTAAAATTGTTGCTCAGTTTCATGAAAAATTGTTTATACTGATATTAATACCATGTTTACTTGGTTGTGCTAGTTATTGTGCTATATATCCATAGATCAGTCGATGATAACGTTGTTGCTGTGTGGAACCACGGTTGTATGAGTTTATTGCTACGTGGGAGCAACAACCATCGTATCGTCACTATCATCAGACGACCTTGCGGTGTAATGCGTGTCGATAATTATACATACACCACGGTTTCTGTACGTTTATAACAAGCACAATTGTGTGAACCACACAAATAGCAACACTGTAACGTACTAGATGTTTTACTCACTTGTTTACACGCAAAGAGCATAACGAATCTTAAAGGGCAATTAAACTTTTTTTATCGTTTTTACTTCGACATTATAATTTTATTGACTGTTAATGTAGGTAATTGACTTAATTTATCCTTTATCCGAAGGATGTCAAAAGATTTGATCAAGGATACCAAAGATTGTATCTAGGATATCAGAGGACGTACCAAGGACGCCAAAAGCTGTCAGAGATTTATTGAAAATATCAAGGAATCGTTAATTTCGAATTCGAACAGTAAGAAGAGCTTTCTAACTTTCTCCTATACTAGAAATTTATGGATATCATTGTATTTTTCAAATATGCAAATGCAAGGTGCAATGTATTATGGCTATATCCGCGTTGATAGTTTATTTAGCCGGCGGTCGCTCATAACCGCTGGAGCGTTGTTCTGCGGTTAATCAGTAATGCGATGATCATTGTATAACACAGTTTCTACTTTTCATTGTAGCAAAGTAAGCAAGCGACCGTATTAAATCAAAGATAAAACCGAAAATGGCCGGAAAAATAGCGTTGAGAAAATATCCTAGTTACAAAATTTGCTATTGAATTGTTTTTCCAAAAATAAACATTTTTGCAAACTCGAACTAAAGTTTAATACCTAAACGAATCTATTCTGAATATGTAGTAATTTTTTGAGAGCCATTTGAACTTCCCTATCTCTGTTATCATCAGTGCAAAACTAGAAGTAATTGCAGTAAATCAAATAAACGTCACTGCAAAATGTAGTTCTTTTTAAATTAATTTCGTTATATAACAATATCTACATATATATATATATATATATATATATATATATATATATACATTCTATCTATCTACATATACATATCTATATGTATATATTATTATATAATTTATTATATTAATACTTTTCTTTTTGCCCAATGCTTACTGCTACCATGTATTTAATAGGCAGGTAGGTACTGATATTTGATCCCCTCGAGGTTTCAAATCCAATTTACCACTCTCCCCTTCTTACATACTCCCCCTTCTTCCACTTTCACTATCGCCTAATTTTCAGCCTATTTCAGCCTACTTTTCAGCGGGACCTACTGTTTATTAAGGTGTGTTTCGAACCACCTACCATGTATTCAATATAAATAGAAATTTTTTTCAATATATAATATTTACAAAATGGCGGGGCACAACTTTTGCAATTAGCTTTTAGAGGAAGTTCGTCCAAGAATAAATTATTGGAAAATGAAGTACCCCTTACGGATTTAATTCCAAAGAAAGAAGATGAAACACAAACTTTTGAAACCATGTACAATAACGCTTTAACCCCTTGCACTATTTACTTTTAGAAAGACTTTGTATGTTGTATGTCTATTATATCCTCCAATGGCTAAATATCAACTATAACAAAATCGAATTTGATTTTGTAGACTCTGTTCGAATTCTTCATTAATATGCCTGTGGATCTCGACTACCTTTTAGGCTATCCGTCATGCGAGGGTTAAAAAAGCACAATTCGACCAATTCCTCTGTCGAACCCTTAATTTTACAAATTCCAAGACAAACCGACTGTCATCTTGCTCCCAAAGAGCAATACACATAAAAACATCTATGGACAACCAACAAAGTATAGTCTAATCATGAAAAAAATACCACTCACCAATCTCCTCGACCAAGTACCGATCTTTGGGACTCATGTCTGCGATTTCCGTCACGCTCACGACGACCCTGACACTCATCGTTGTCCTCCACCTCCAACCTTCGATAATAATCACGATCACGATCTCAGCTCCAGTCTTTTCCTCTTGTACGTTCGAGAAAACAGCATCAAAGTGTCCTTATTGATCCGATACACTGAATCATCGAATTACGTATTACAAAATATTCCCACGACGGAACGACGAATCTCATTAAATCTTCCGACGAGGATCCGAGCCATCAGAGAGGACTATGGTCGATATCGTTATCACTATCCGCCCAATCTCGGGCTGTGAAGGTACAATAATAACGTTTCACTTTGAACAAATAGGGCCGCGAAGTCATCTGCGCTCCGGATTCCATAATTTTCCTCTAAATACCAGATCAGACCTGATTATGCGACTCATGTTTAGTTACCGACGATTGCACAACTTTGCTCCACCCACTTTTTCAAACGCCCCAGAGCTCAAACTACGGAATTGTGCACTTGTAACATCTGTATTACATAAACATACGCAAGATTGCACACAGCGTTCACTGTCACTAAATTAAAAAAGGAATATTTTGGTAATTTTTTTGGAAACACCGTACTACGAATTTTTTCGAAAATGTTTACGTATGTCGATACATACTTTTAGAAGTAGGAAAAATTTTATTAGTGCGCGAATATAATTTTCATCGAAATTTATAATACTTTTTTGGCTCTATGCTGCAAATCAGTAATTACGAGCAATCACAAACAAAATTTAACCGCTTTCAAGAATGTATGATGTTATAAAAAAATATATCATTATATTCAACAGAGTCTATGCATCACGGTCCAATAAGAAAACATTCCCAAAGTCAAGAATCCTTTAAAATTTCTTCAATACCATTATACTTTTTTACCTAATACGAGGAAATGCTTGCTTAAAACTCTGAGAAAATTGAAGAAATGTGTGCCACTAAAGTCATATGACCCTCTTATCTTATATTTACTCACTCATTCAACCAGGATCAACCATAATTTCCTCATATCCCGCCAAGGACAATGAAAACCTGAAAAATCTTTCTCAAACTATTGTTTCAATCCTGTCTCGCACCAATCGCGTCAATCCCTAATAAACCAGAAACACCTAATAAATAACAGCAAATCCCAAACTGTTCTCCAGACACAAAAGTGCTGCCAGCAATCAGCTGTTATCGGTGAAAACACCGGCAACACCAAGAGTTCGTTCGAAAGTGACGCCAAATCGGTTAAAAGGCGACTTTTAATGAATTCTCCACTAATTGATCGCGATTTAGTCAGTCCGGTGTGTCGGTCTCGTTCGAAGGAACGTTTCCTGCGTTCTGTAACCTTGAGAAACCTGGTCGTCACGAGACATTACGTAAAACAACATTCAGAGCCGCTACCTGGGCGGCCAGAACAGATAGCAAGTCACCGAATACACTGCACCCCGATCACAAAAGGTGTTAGAGACCTTTTCGAGGAACATATTCGTTGGCAGACAATGATCTTGGCCGATTAGTATCGCTGGTAACAAGATCTAAAGTAAAAGGTGTCCCGGAGGCCAGCAAAGATGGCGGACGCGCCGATTAATTGCCGACTAACCGGAAAACAGAGTGGAAAGTATTCGTGAAACCCATTCAGTTTACAAAGACAAGTGTTCTGCTTCGTTTAAGCAGCTTCTTGGGGGTTTTATCGATCAGATGGTTTGTGGAACACCGTATTTGATCGTCTGTGACGCCATTTTGGCGGTAAAAAACACGAGAAATGATTACTCTTGCGTTTTCAGCAAGGAAAGCATAGTTTTTCTTTAGCGACGTAGTGTTAAAGATGTTTAGGTACACTTAGAATCTTGAGCGGAGTTTTTCTTTAATGGCGCACTGTTATAGATGTTTAGGGACACTTAGAATGTTGATTGTCGAAGTTTTCAATTATAGGTTGGAGTCTTAAAGTCTTTTTCTTGTCGCACTTTGTTGAGTACATTCAACTATTATTACAGCACTGGGTCAAAATGAACGCGAACAATACAGTCCGAACGTTACTCGTTACTTATCAACGTCTTTTAATTATATTTTTGATGTCATTTATCGATCGTCTTATTGGACCTCGTTGAATATCAGCGAATTTAATTTTATTGTTGCAAACTGAATAATCAATATTTCCAAGCAGTCGAATCAAATATTAACCCTTGCTTATCGACGTACTTGATAAAATATAATCATATTTTTAATATGATTGGTCGATCTTCTTATTGGATCTCGTTGGATATCGATATTCAACTTTCCCGCTATCATTTGATTTCTGAAAATTGCGTCAAAATTGACCGAGGTACGCTGGTTCGAGTGTCGAACCTCGAAAAACTAACGCTGTCTTTAAAACCTGAATAGTCGGGAGATCCTTTTCAACTGACTAAGTCAAAGTTTACTTGGTATTCCAAAGTAATGGAAAAAGAATTCACAGACATACCAGAACTTAAATATCATCGAACGACAATCTTTATTCATACGTTTTCGAGAGTTGACTCATCGTAAAAGAAAAACGGTGGTTCGTTCGCAGAGCCGATAAGTCTTTTTTACAAGATAACGTTTCACCACGTGCCGACGACGTCACTGAGCGTCACTGGTTGCACCTGACGAACTGCGTGCAACTGCGACCTGCAACTGCAAAATCGGCGGTGCACGAGACCGAACATTCGACAAATTTGAAATTGAACAGTACGTGTGTATAGATTTATGGGAGATAATTTCTCATATTGTCTTTTGTGTCTTTTTTTTTTTTTTTTTTTTGTAGGTTTTTCTTTCTTTATGTTGCAGCTCGCGATTATGGCAGCGAACAACACTGTTTACGTGGTCTCTAAAGGTACAGCAAACTATCACCGTGCACGTCAAGCCAGATTGAGTGTAGACTGACAGAAAGCGCGGTCGTTCTCTGCTGTAACGACAGGTGTTGTCGGCCGAGGACTATGGCCGAGTGGGGACAACGAAGGCGGAGCAAAGAAGCATAGTAATCTACGTTCTTTCTCTTGTTGCAGGAACCTGGAGTTTGTGAAGACTCGATACAGAAAAAGGGAGCTATCCTTCCGAGCGATTTTCCCTACCGACAGAAGCTTGCAGGTTTAAGACTATTCCGGATGATAGTCAAGCAAGTATTCTGGTTCTGAATGTATCAACAATTTTTAGGAATTTTTATCGAAAGATCTATTACACTTTTTGCATTAGGTTTTTGTTTTTAAAATGTTTTTAAAAACATATGTTGACTGTTGCCATAATTCTGGGCCTCCTGCTGAGAGGAAACGAAAAAATGAGAAAGCATCCTAATTAATAGGAGTCTAACTATGGTCTCGACCATAATAAAATAAATATCTTGACTATTTACAAAGGGGCGGTATTTCTAATTTTGATTACTTATTTTTTAGATATATTTCCGCCTTTAGCACGTTAAAAATAAGGAAATAAAAACGGATTTTAAACATTTTGTTTGTCCGATACCAGGATATATGCTGAAAATTCTCTCCTTTCAAGCCGATTGGCCAACTGGACCTTCATGGCAACAGTTACAAAAGATGTAGTTTCGGGATAAATGCATTTCAAGATTTATCTATCAATTATATTAAAATGTGTATTTTCAGAACTAATCTGCAAGAACAGAATCATGCAATGGTCCTTTTTCCTCCTAAAAAATTGTTGTTCAGCCAGTTTCTCCTCTCTGTGAGAAATTCTGATTTTCTTTGCCATTTCTGACGCAACGCCCCGAACGAAGTATCCCCTTTTCATCTCGGTAGCATACAAATATCTCTGTTTGGTAACCAATAGGTAATCTCAGTGCTTGAAATATACTTAATACGTTATCGAATCCTTTATTAAATATACACACGCCTAGAAATATTACAATTTGGATTGAATTGACCATGAGCTAAACTAAACGCAGTGAACTCTTGGAACCCCACCTATCAAAAGCGAAATATTAGGTTATCCTATAAAATATCGTCTCCAATCTTAGTTTATATAAACATTTATGTCACGATTCGACCACGCACTTCCAACGAAAGAGAAAAACATATCACCCGTTGTGATACCATTACAAGACGCAACTCTGTGTTGCACTCTTTAAACACCTATAACTAAATTAATTTTCCGAATTCAACCAAATCCTTTTGTACACATGTTCAAGAACACTTATACTCAAAGAAAATGCAAAAAAATTATGTTTCGAAAGTTTAAAGCCAGAAAACTTCGGGTAATCACTTAATCTAATACGTACTATGATCCCCGTTTGGGATCATACACATGGATTGCACTGAGAACTGGCATAAAAAGAACTGAATGCATTCCAAGCACCGCCATCCTCAAAGGGGGATACTTTTTCAATTGAACGTTGATAAGAAGTTGCCAGCTTAGAACGGTTGAGAAATAAAAGAAATTCAACCATTTTTTCATGTATAAAATTATGTTTGTTTACAAAATCAGTATGTACATCTTATTATACGATATTTAAATAATAATTGCTGAAAAATTCAGCTAAATACGAGCAAAGTCATTTCTATAAAACATCGTATGTTTGAAGCCGATTTTGAAAAAACTAATTTTTAAAATGGCTACTGTCATTTAAATTTCTCCGTCTTCATCTCTAAAACTGTCTACTACCGCTAGTAGATCAGAAGGACTTTGATCATTGATAAGTTCAAAACGAAGTGAGAACTGCGATTTTTGTCGCAAATTTGCTCCTACTACGTTTGTGATTTCAGTAAGTAGCTTTAATAAACAAATGAAAAAAGAAAAAATTCTACAAGAGAGCGAATTAAAATAAATGAATAACAATTTCTCGCAAGTAGGTATTCAACACCAAAACGATTCGTGTATGCAGAATATTTCAGTACGAATAGTACAACCAACAGTACGAATAGTAGATGATTTTTTCATCGAAAAATAAATCGACAATTTAGAATAACAATTTTCTGTTCGAAGCTTCGTTTCCGAGGAAATTAAGTTCGAAAATACTCGCATATAGTACGTGCATGTGGCAAACTTGGTATCTAATCGATCGCATTATAATATGTTAGTATTTTCTCAGTATGTATTACGAAAGATAGTAATTAATAACACGAGGAACGCCTCACTCCCCTCCATAAGGATTCCAATTATAACATATTAAATATTTATTTTGATCAATCTGAAAGCAGAAATTAATTTCAATGATAATATTGTTAAATATAAAAGTGTCTAAACTTTCGAGTAGTTACACCGATACGTAGAAATAATTTTCAGCATAAATTGCCAACAAAAAAGACAATTGTCTCTCAGAACTACTTAGCTAAGTAGTAATAACCTAGGTTATTGTTCACTTTAGCAATTCCTCACCGATTTCGACGTTCTTAAAATATATTGTCAAGGTCATCATTCTGAACAACTTTTCCCTATACACGTTACCGCCGCTCGGTCTTAGCTTTTTAGACATTCGCAAAAAACTGTTAGGATGACTGTACCAAACTCCGCCTTTTCCCAATAACCGAATTCGTAGAAGCTCCACTCCTCTCACTGCACCTCCACCCCAAGAAATCTATCCTAGACCAAACCAAAATTCATTTACAAGCCGTAACAACTTAACCCGACAGAATATGTTATCCGAATATGTTACCACCGCTCGACCTTAGTTTCCGAGATATTAAATAAAAAAATTGTTAGATCCACTACAGTGGAATCCGTCATTTTGAACGAATTTTGCTTAGGTCTGGGTTAGGTTTGTCGGAGGAAGGGGTCTAGAGGATGCGGCAGAGCCCCCCCTCCGCCCTAAAGCACGTGTTCGGTTAATTAAAAAAGGCAGAATTCGCAACAGTGGGTGTCCGTAATTTTTTATAAATATCGCGAATACGAAGGCGGAGCGGCAATAACATGTATAGGAAGAAGTTGTTCAGAACGATCCCTAGTAGCGCTTATGCTTGGCCAACGGTGGCCATCGGTTGGGAGTTAGTTGGGATATGGTTAGTGGTTTTGCCTACAGATCCCCAACGTAGAGCCGACGACGAAAAATGATGTGAATTTGCCAACGAATATCCAACGTTGGGCCTACAGATATTATGGTTGGTTAAATAACGTGAAATTTACGACGGTGATACTACATTGGCCCAACAAAAATCTGCCAACATTGAAATATGTCGTCTAACAGACACCAGAAATGTTATGCTGCTGCAACCAAAAACATGTTATATTCCAAATTCATTTTTTTTCATATTTCTAAATATACTCACAATTTGTTATTTTTGCGCGATAGTTGATGCACCAAAGTTTTATTGTGTGCAGCCTTGGAGTTTATTTATTTCTTTAAGTTTCTCCATTTGACAAGGGGAAGGTACGGGTGTTGCATTCGCTTTTAGAACGACAGTATGCGGAGGTCTGAGTGCTCGTATACCGTAACGAAACCCTTTATGTATTATAATTTACATTTGTCGACGTATCTAGTAACCCAAATCATAGCATATGCAACCACGAAATATCTATAGTTACGGCGGTAGTGTATCAACTTACTACGCAGAGGATCCAGGTTCAATTCCGACGAAGGTACATTTTTTTTCTTTGTTCCAATTTTTACCGTGGAGATACATTGTTTAAGTATTATTTATCATATTCTGTGAAAACAACCGAGAAAGAGAAGATCAGAACAAACGTATTATAGCGACGTAGGCTCCACGTTGGGTATGATCGTTGGCCCTACGTTGGCCCAACGAAAAAAATAGCGACATTTCTAACGGTTGGCCAACGAATACTGCAACGTAGGCCCAACGAAATGCCAACCATAAATGCTACTAGGGATGATCTTGGCAACATATTCCAAGGTCATCAAAATCGGTGAGGAATCACTAAATTATTACCCTAGCTAGTTTTGCATTTAAAACCAATTCTCAATTGTATAATACCATATTTTTACATTTTTATTTGGTATTCGTCGAAATTGTATCAATTTATTCATTATTCCAGCTTTTTGTCTAAGACTGTATTACTATTCAAAATCATTAAACCGGCTTTCTTCGCGAGTATAAACATATTTAAAAAATCCACGAATTCTACAAGCGACCATAACATCCTGTACAATCCACAATCTTAGTTAGCCTAGCTATGATTCTTCACCGCCAATGACGCAAACGGAAACATTTTTGAGTTATTATTATTTAATTCAGTGACTAATGTTTACAGGCACGTAACTTGAGAGACGAGTTGTCTGTCACAAACAATACTAAGAATGTCGACTTATGCAAAGAATAAGGGTCAGAAAAGTGGAAAGCTGACCAGAAAGATGATTTCCGCTCTGAACTAACATAACATATCCAAGTAATCAAATAAAACACTTACTTGATTGTTTCCTACCACATCTCGAATGCCTTTTACTGTTTGGAATACCTATACAGTCTTTCCAAAAACCTTGTCCACCTTTTTTATTCGAAATTATTTCAAACTTGTATTTAGAAACTATTTGAAACTATTAGATTTTTCCACGCGCTGCCGCGCCAACTTTCGTTTGCTGTGCTCGCTCTCGAGGCATGAACTGTAGACGAAGCTTTTGTTGGAATTTTTTACACTTGTATCTCCATCTAATTATAAATAATGTTACAGCTTCTTTTAAAATTTTCATCCTTTTTTCTGAACTATTGTGTTGAATAGAAGAGGGAAGAAAGACTGCGTGCGAAAATTTGAAAAACGTAGAAATATTTGAAATGTCATAAAAAACGAGTTGTCTTTTAATGTGGCGATAATGCGTTCAATTATAACTTAAATGTCACAAAGTTATTTTCTTAATTGATCCCCCAGATTTTTAAAATTTTATCCACTTTTTTAAAATCAAATAACATTTGTCTTTACCATACATTCGTTAATGTAAGTGTTGTATGACTTATTTGATAGGAAAGAAAAACTTTCACACTTCACACAAAAGCCCAGGAAGCACATGATTAATAGCATACGCATAAAATCATATTATTTGTATATTTTCATAATCATAACGACTTGGAATCAATGTGGGCAGCTACATTCTTAACAGTCGTTGATATTTATTACAATGAATCTGTAACCACTTATATTACACTTAAATTATAGTACATTGGTTTTTACACGTTGTTTATACACGGATTCAATACGATTGTTTAACAGTTCTAGAAAATGTACAACAAAGGAATACTCAATGGATCATTCACATCATATGCGACACAACTACCATGCATATATATTACAATAGCTGTATTACTGTCATAGGATTATGCGTTGATGGTGTCAAGTTAGTGGCTTCAAGTACAGCTCACATGTAAACAAATTGTTTTACTTCGAATATTATTGGCTAATATATACACATTTAATTGTCTTTCTTCATACGGTTGGAAGTCATTCTGTATATTATGGAGTCACGTCCTGGATCCATCTCGGCAATGGTAACTACAACAACAAAAAAAGATTAGAAAATGGAACAATTTGTACAAATCAAACATTATAATTGATACGTACTGCAAATGGCGAGAAGCGAAAAAACAAAAACGACTCCAAACCATAAAACAATGTTAAAGATGACTGGGTAGTCCTGCGAGTACTTTTTCGAACGGTTCTCGATATCCTTGATGTCCTGAAACAAAAAGCTTCATTTAATATCGCATTGCACGAGAAGCTGTAACAATTTTAAGTAATCTGTATGTTTATTAAAATTGTTTAAAGTTTCTTAACATCTAAAATAGGAAGCCTCTAGCGTTCAACTATTTTGGAATAGGAGGCTACCTGTTAAGCACTACTCTGTGACCAAATAGCCACTAACGTACAAAAAAATACCATCTATTAATTTAGTACAAGTTAAGTGTGCCTGCTGAAAGAAATATCAATTTATAACACACTGTAGGAAATAAATACTAATAAGTATAGATTCGAAGTTAGGCTCCAGAATATTTTGTCTCTTCCAGCAAGTACATTTATAATATTACACATACAAGTTTTCAAAATTATTACTTTCTAAGAATCAATGCTCGCATAAAAAAAAATGATATCCAAAATATGATAAAAACTTAATAAATTGTTGAAGCCACTATGACTTTTGTTTTTGTTCACAACAGAACTATATCATGCGTATCGTTAAATAGTTTACAGTATCACACTTCTCATGCATAATAAAGTTTTGCCCCAACAAAGCAACTACTTCTAAAAAATATTAAGAAGCATTACTTTAGAAGCAAACTGAATGCATTCAAAACATAAGTAAAGTCACCAAAATTTTGAATGTCCAAAAAATATTTATAAATGTGTATGCATTGCGTTGAAGGAATAAAACGCACACATTTGTATGAGGATTTTTTCATTTTTTGGACACTCTGCAAGTGTTTCAGCAAAAAGAAAAAACAGCTGCTAAGCATAAAACTATTTAGAAATCTTTATCTTAACAATTCTAGAAGAGGATCTAGAATGCATGTGAAAGTCTTTGTGATACCTGTCCTGTAATTTGTGTGTTAGAGTTCATGTTTTCCCCCATATTATTCTGATCTTGATCAGTTTCAGTGACTCCGCTATCACTGTATACAGTAGTGTCTCTTGTATCACTGTTGGGTTCGTTAGTACTAGCACTATCTGTAACTGACTCCTCTTCATCTTCATTTTTTTTCTCTTCATCTTCATTTTGCTACAAGTACATATATATATATTTATGTAAGCAACTTATGTTGCGTGTCTCAATCTTGTGCAATCACAGTAGCTGTCCTGTTTACGTTTGCATCAAAAGAACTATCTGCCACCAGTAATTGGCGTATTTGGAATGTTTACTCGTAATGCATTCAAAACTCAGTAACAAAGTATAGTTGCAATAACAACTTTGTAATGTTACTTTGATAAGTGCGTAATAAGTGTAATATTTTTGACACATATTTTCTCAGCTCTCCCCTTTTTTTCAATATTTTTGCAACTGATCTATACTTTTTATACTAACTGATAAGTATGTGTTTTGTGTACTTTCGCTGTTAAATTTGATTCTGTTATATCAACAAACATATACATATTGTTAGTTGATCAATGTTACATGATGTATGCACGAAAAATGTAATATTTGTTCATTTTAAAAACTGTTTTCGTGTATTACAGACTACTTTTTTAAGTAGGGGTAATAGGAGTAATAGGAGTAAATTGACACCTGTTATGAGTATGACTATATTTCAAGAGTATTTTTTTGAAAACCAAACCATAGATTTTTATGCTTTTCAGATGTCATAGTTTAGTGTATTTTGTTGTGATATTTATTTGTATGCATAGCAAATGTTTGTATTGCATTCCAAGCTTTGTTTGCATCATCGAAGAATAGTGTACTTTTTGAATGTATTAATTTAGTATTTTGTATTATTTTAAAAGTTGGAAGCAGTGCGAAAGCTTGAATGTTGAAACGTGTTTGTTATCAGATCTAGACTCATGTTTCGATGTTAGTAACTTGTTAAACACACAGAACAGAACAAAATATATTGAAGTCCTGGATACCACAAATATTATATATATGATAATTTAAAAACATTTTTGGAAGACATGCAAGATGCTATCTCTAATTGAAAAATATTCGCCCATTTTCGATAAAGTATTCAATCATGCAGTAGTATTAACATACCTTAATTACAATATTATTATTATTAAAATATGTATTATTGTAGAGCTGTTTAAGTTCCGAAGTTGATCCTACACTTTTAATCTTATTATCCTATAAAAGATAGTGGTGTTAGACACAGTCGTTAAAAATTTTACATAACTTTTATTTCTCTTGCTTGTGAATGTTACTGTTCACACATATTAAAAGCATATGTGGGTATTACTTCTGTTGTAAAAGTCAAATAGCTGTATGGAAAGCAATTTTTTGTGAAATGTAATGTATCCTAATAGTCATCCTAGTAGTACAAAACTTTATAAAACATTTCAAGACGGTATTATATCTGTTCTACAAAAACATATCGAAATACGCCCCAACAAATAATCAAGTTGGATAACTGTAGAATGCGAGAGATCTGTAGATCCAATCGCTACCTTTATCAGCAACTTCTTTAAAAGCTAAAATACAACACATTTTATGGCAACTAGAATTTTATTTGCATCTCTTTTAAAAAATTGTTATTTTAATAGTGAAATAGTCCAAACACTAAGTGTACACATTATAAAACAATTAACATAAAAATAAATAATTACGTATGGGTACAATTCATTGATCATGTTTGTATTCTCAAAGTGATATTCATTACAGTATCTGTCTTTGAGCTTCAATAATGTGTCAATAATAAATGTATGTATTTAAATCCTTATTCATTATAAAATTATGTTTGATGGATATGTTATGTAATTTCAGATACGAACCGTTGCAGTATCTCGTCTCTGCCTTCCAAGAGTGACTGAACGGATGTGGTGCACTTTACTTGCATCGTTCGTGAAGGCCACAATTAATGCCTGAATTAAAACATTATTAATTAGTCAAATTTTCAATTTTAAGAATTTTTCTGCTTTAACCATGAAAGCAAATGTAAATGCTTCATATATAAATCGATTCTATAGATTTTTTCAAGTGTAAGGTGTATTTTTGTAACATTATGAATATTTCTTAGGTTAAACAGTGTAATTAAATATGCAGCATTAATGCTTAAATAACTAATTAAACTTAAGTCTAATGTAATAATAATATTAACACATGAATACCTGGCCATCATAAGCTTCGATGAACGCATCACTAACTGTGTTCAAGGCATTATTTAGCAAAGACCAGGCCTCCTGTGCACTAGCTGAAGTATTTCCATGCAAATCCAAAACAGGTTTCAAACCAGATACAACCAGCCAGTAAACGTCTGGTTTCGAGTCTACTTTAATAGCAGAAGGTGCTTTCTTTGCAATTGCATGCAGGAGTTGCACTTCCTCAAGGAATTTTTTGTCTTCCTCCTTTTGTAAGTTCAATGCTTTCAAAGACGTTTCATCGATGGGAGTTGGTTTGAGTTCTCCAAGAGCAGACTGTCCGAGCTGAATTAAATTTGTATATAGATTACAATTTGTTGGAGATATCAAGGCATTATTTTTGTTCTGCTACTTACAGCATCAAGACCGTCACCCAAATAGATCCTAACTAAAGTATTATCATCGTCTCTTTCGTCGAGACGTTGTCTGAATGCTTGCCATGTAGTTTCTTCGCCTTCATTGACATTTAAAGGGAATCTTGTGCCCTTTGGTATATCTAACGAGTCTACTCCTTCTATCGCCATTACAACCACGGCTTCTGGAAGCCTGAATGGGTCTGTAATGGACATACCATTCCATGTTTCTCTCTATAATAATAATAGTCTACAATTAAAACTGAAAATATTATATTGTTAATATTGCAGAAAAGTGATAAACGAACCAGTTTCGCAGTATAACCTAGAGCAGCCGTAAATACTTCTGTAAGGAAACTCTGCTCTATTTCTCCTTCCCCGTCGAATAGTACGGTGCTCGGACTATGAAGCACCACGAAATCTCCATTCGCTTTCACTGCAATTAACAAAGATATATTGTTTCATAAAATTTACAATACTTACGCAAAAATTTCAAAATCGGCTATTTCTATTGTAAAATTATATTTCGATAAAATTGTGAATGTTATTATGGTCCGTAATAATAATTACGGTCCGTATAGAAACCATACCTGCGACTAAAACAGCTACGAGACAAAAAAGTGTTTTCAACATTCTTATTTAGAGATCAATTATAAATTTGTGACACTCCCTGCAACTCAGTATCAATTCACAAATTGATCATATGACACAAACGGAAGCGAATCTTTAGTGACAATGACATGTGCTGGCACGTAACGACACATCTATGAACTATGTCACTATACTAGACCAGACACCGACGAGACTGGTATGACATTACCATTTGTCAGAAACTGCTTCGTGATGAGGAAAATTTGACGCAATGAAGTTTATTTTTTAATTTTGTCAAAGTAGTATCAGAGAGGTAGTATGTATAATAGAATCATACCAGTGACTACAATTACTTGAAATCCAATATATAGGGTGTTTCTTTTATCTGTAAAAATTTAAATATCGCTCATGCTGAAAGAAAATATCGCAGCTCAAAATTTTTGAATTTTCGTTTTATTGCATTGAAATACTCGCCAGATTAATAAATATATTTTTATGTTCATACATACTTATAAAAGTATGCATGTATGCCCAAGACGAAGCAATAATTCGTTTAGTATGGTAACTTAATTTAAAAAAAAAAAATCTATGTAATAAAATATACCCAGACAGCACACAGACGTCTCAAAGCCGTCTTTGAGACGTCTGCTGCAGGACGCTCAGGCGGCTTAAAGACGTCTCAGCGGTCGCTGGAGCGTCGCTGGAGCGCCGCTGGAGCGTCGTTTGTTAAAAAACAGTACGTTTCAAAGACGCCTTTGAGACGTCTCTTAGACGTCTTTGAGACGTCTCTTAGACGTCTTTTAGGCGTTTTTTGAGGGTCTCTTGGCGTCTTTTGGGCGCTTAAAGACGACTGTTTCGGAATTTAAAAAAAAAAGTCATATCGACGGCGGCGGCCTGGACGGGTAAGATCGGTAGTAGTTGTTGGCACCTGCCAGGGGGCTTCCTCTGGTTATAATTTTGTCGTCTGCTACAAGTTGTTGCGTTTGTACTCTCGTCGTCGGGGTCTCCAATTTGGCGGCGGCTGAAATGTGTGGGTAAGGACGGAAGGGAAATAAAGCGTGTTTCGACCTGTACCCGCTGCTGGAGGATTCGTCCTCAATAATGCTACCTAGCGGGCTCTGCCTTAGAAACAGTGATATCGTAAAGACGGCTTAGGACGGTATATATATGAATCGGCGACGGATCAGGTACTAGCGGGAAAGGCGTTTTCTTGTCTCTCTGTCCATCTGGTGACGAGCGTAGGAGAAAGCCGCCACATTATATTAAAGCAGAGAGTACTCTCTGATTAAAGATATATTACGGTTGTCTCAGATAATTCGTTAAAATCATATGAATGGAAGTAGAAAAATGACCTCCCCAAACTGGCGCAGTCACTTTTATTATTGCAGCGGCGCAGATACACACCTTACATTAATTATTGTACCATTAATTAATTATTGTTCTCGAATCGTGGACAATACCCACATAGCACTCGTACGTCCAATGTACGTCCGCTACCGGACATATGTACGTCCCAGGGACGTACGGTATGTCCGAGATATGTCTGGTTTACGTCCCAGGTATGTCCGAGAGAGGTCCCAGTTACAACTTCGTACGTACATAGGACGTCCCGCGCGGACGTACAATGTACGTACGGCCGGACATATTCTGGACGTTGATTGGACGTTTGTCGGACATATAAAAGCGTCTTTATAAAATGTTTTCCTATTGTTTATATCTGTTAAACAACGTTCGTATATACGTATATAAGGTGGAATGCAATGAAAATTTATAGAAATATATTTACTTGTTTATAACAATATTTTTATTCACATATATTTATTTATACATATTTATTTAATAACAAATTATTTATTTAAAACAATATATTTATTTTTTACATATTTATATATAACAGTATATATACATGTATTTGTATTTATTTATAACAATTTATTTATTTATACATATTTATTTACGATAAGGTAAAATGCAAAGGGACAGAACGATCAACTTTGTTTTCTTAAGGCGTGTACATATATTTTTTATTTTTGGAGAGGATCAATCAATGAATAATGGATAAGGTATATACATTGTTTAGAATTTGGTAGGGTAATGTTAATATATATATATATATATATATATATATATATATATATATATATATTAGTTTACATTTTTTGAGATAATACGTTATAATTATTTCATGATCTTCTTATAGTAATCTATTTTACAGTATTAAATAAATAAATATAAATAGTTCATATTTTACATTAATTATTAAAATGGCTTTTAGATTAATGGTACAAATGATTCGTGCTTTGTGTGACGCAAGATAGGTTAGTTTAACGTAAACAATATATTATGATCATAAGCACGTAAATAAATTTTTGCACTCCTCTGGTCCGTTCCGCGGCCCTCCTGAGCCACGTCTGTATAGACACTTCTGCGTCTTTATGGTTCGCTGAAGTGTTTGCATTTTTTGCTGCATCTAAAAATTAGAATTTCAGTTGAATAATATTGTATATTTGCCTGTATGCAACGAAATATTAAAAATAATAAAATGTACGCGAATAGTTACCTATTAGTACTTTGGCCAATAGCGTTGCGTCAAATCTCTTCTTGCCCAGCCAGCTGTACTCCATGGCAAATGTCATCAAGACCTCCATCGCAGGTTTTACAAAATTAGCGGCATTGGTACCGCCGGTAACTGCTAATTCTTTAGCCTGCAAATTAATAATTAATAATCGGAGTCTAATATTATTTAAATCTGGAAAACACACCCTATTAACAATAAAATCTCCTTCAATATGGCATTTTGTACAAGAATTATATCCCGCATGAACTTTTATGCATTTGATAAACGATTTTGCGGGGGCATCACAAATAAAAGATTTTATTTGTAAATGGTACAAATGTTCATTAATTAACAATTCACTATTACAAAGGACTATTGCCTCTTCAACAAAATCGAATAAAAAACTATTGACATCTTTTGGTTTTTCATAACCATGATAAATGCCGATCATTTCCATATATGTATATCCTGTTATACTGCAAAGAATTGGATATGCTTGGCTGCTAGAACTCTTTGACAATGGAAGACCGTCAATATTTACGTTAATTTGAATTTTATTATTATTAAGAGTAGAAATGTGTATGAATTGGCAAAGACTTAAAATTGCACTTTTTAAATCGATCTGAATAAACTACATTTCTTTCACTCGTATTCGATGAAGCAGAAGCTTCTTGATGAGAAGCATCGTAAGATAAAGGAAAAGATCTTTTAGCACGTATGTAATATTTTTCCATTTTCCGCTTGCCTGCCATGTTTGTAATCTAATGCAAATAAATAAATATAAAATAAAAACTTACGTTTCCACGTTACGGATTTCACGTACACACGTGTGGGCTGTGGACAACACCGTAAAATCACACACACTTTTTAAAAAGAACTGATAGTCCCATGAACGGTAATCTTCAAACAATTGTAAGATAATTGGAAAGTCATATTTTCACGAACCGTACTACATGTAGCCACGTCGACCGTCGATATCAAAGTGAGTTTTCACGAGTCCTAGTCCTGAGGGCGTCCTTCTTTTCACCATGGCCTGTTCTATAATTTACGACTTCCTGACCCTCGAGGAACGCTCCTTGAGAGAGAGAGAGAGGAAGCGCGTCGACGAAAAGCACATGGCCCGTCTCAAATATCTGGCCTTACTGTTTTACAACACAATTAATGCACATGAATCATTACATACAAAATAGGACAACTATTTACGATATTTACTTGTAAAATGAATGACGAATGTTTCAGACGCAAAGACTAAGGACAGCACATTTTTTTAACTATGTAGTATTATACTTTTGATCCTTTATTTCGGCATTCTTTAAAGACCATGTTGAATAGGTCGTTGGATTCATTCTGGTGTCAGCTGAAACGTTATTGAATAAAAAGTATGCAGTGATATATAAATAATCAAGATGACTTCGATTTTTTAATAAAAATAAAAATTTTCCGAATTTTCTTGTATTGTGATTTGTAGAAGACTGAGTACTGATCACTTTTTGTCGGGAATATTTTTTCTGACAGCGGTTCAATGGTGGCAATAACAATAATTTATTTAACATAAAAAAATTGTTATTCAATATTTTTCTATGATTTTTTGTCGCTATTCGGCCACCGTACATTATTCGTACTTGCCAGTACTTAGATTATTTCGTACTTTTTTGGGTGCTATATATTGTGTTCCTATTATTATACTGAAAATATAGGTTTGTCACGCAAAAACTTCGAGCATCAAAGCCGCGAGGCACCCCACAGTGGCCACAAAGCGACAAAAAATCATAAAAAAATATTTAATAACAATTTTTTTATGCTAAATAAATTATTGTTATTGCACTCATGCAACGAGGCAATGGCCAAAAAGCGACAAAAAATCATAAAAAAATATTTAATAACAATTTTTTTATGTTAAATAAATTATTGTTATTGCACTGATTGAACCGCTGTCAGAAAAATGCCTGCTGCATTTTAACATAAAAAAATTATTATTAAATATTTTTTTACGATTTTTTCGCTTTTTGGCCACTGCGCGTCGCCTCGCGGCTTCGCTGCTCGAAGTTTTTGCGTGACAAACCTATATTTTGAGTATAATAATAGAAACAATATATAACATCCGAAAACGTACGAAATAATCTAAGTCCCACGTCCCTGGCAAGTACGAAATAATCTAAGTCCCACGTCCGTGATATGTCCGAAATTTATGTCCGAGGGACGTCCCACGGACATAAGAAACGTATGTCCGTGTTACGTCCAAAATTTATGTCCGAGGGACGTCCCACGGACATAAGAAACGGATGTCCGTGGGTCGTCCGAAATTTATGTCCGAGGGACGTCTCACGGACATAAGAAACGGATGTCCGTGGGACGTCCGAAATTTTGGTCCAAGGGACGTCCCACGGACGTACGCGACGAACATTGGACGAATCGGCCGTAAAATGGACGTCCTATGGACGTACGGTGCTATCTGGGTAGCTCATCAGTTTCGCATATATTACCCTTTTTTATTTAATTCCGTGAAAAAAAAAAAAATTAAATAGTAAAAGTCTATATAAGGAATTTCTTTACTTTTATCATCCATGTGTTTATAATGAATGATATTTTGAAAAATATTTTCATTATCATTCCAAAAAACAGGAAACTTAAGAACCAGTATTTTAATCATTGCACAGCAAACTGATCCCTGTCGTAACATCTCTAAATTCAAGTTGTTCAGTCTCGGAAAAGACGCCTCTAAGACGCCTTATTTCAGACGCAAAAAAAAAGTCTCCCAGAAGGCGCCTCTGAGACGCCTTATTTCAGACGCCTCAAAGACGTCTCCCAAAAGGCGTCTCTGAGACGCCTTATTTCAGGCGCAAAAAAGACGTCTCCCAGAAGGCGTCTCTGAGACGCCTCTAAGACGCCTTTTTGTGACCTAAGACGCTCAGACCTAAAACAGACGTAAAAAAGACGTCTCTAAGACGACTCGTGCTGTCTGGGATGTATACTTGCTAGTACGGCTATAGTCGACTTATCGGAAGTAGTATTAATATTAATATCGATACTAGCAAACTGAGTTCAAGCACCAAAAGTAATAATAATATTAATATCGAGTGCAGCTTGCTTGATTGAACGATTAAATAACGAATCGTATACAGCACAAAAACTGGTCGACATGAGAAACGATCAACCGCTGCGTTGGTTTAAATGTTATCGCATTAAATGATCGTAATAAAACGAAAAAATTACAAATATTTTAGTAATACAGAAATAATAGACTTGTAGAATAAATGATTGACCATAGCGAGTAAGCTAGTGTTAACCGATTAATCAAGAGTTATGAAATAAATAATACATCTTACAGTCAGGGTCGAAAAGATAGGATACCATGTTAATTTTTTAATTTTTATTTAGTAGATAACACAAATGACATTTTTTTATATACACCGTTTCACACTGTTCTGGTTTATTTCATTGGTAAAACTAACATGTTGTTGCTCCGCATGAATTTATCTAAAAAAATGTAAATTTTCAAGAAAAATTAGTGGAATAAAATAGTAGCACGTCCTATCATTATGTGTTTAAAAAATGGAATATATGAAAAGAATTTACCAGTTTTGTTTAATACTCAATATTTTGTATACAAAATATGTAAAATACTCTATAGAGCCTTATTTATTTTTTATCATGGAAATTATTCATTTGGTCGAAGATTTGTATAATTTTATAATCGTTTTCTGCCTTAACTGGTGCCATTCATGTTCAATGCATTGTTTTAACTCGCAAAGAGTTAAAAATTACCGGCTATTGGCATACACCGCTCTCGCAAGGTTTCTTCAGATATTTTCAATAATGTTAATATCCAAGATCCAAGATCTCTATAGATTCTGCTGACCAGTCCAGAATTTTAATTTTTTCAGTTATAAAAAACGTTTTAACTATTTTGGCTGTGAGGAATTATCATATTAAAATATGAAATTAGTACCAGCAATTCGTGTAGCATGTTTATTTACTTGGTCCTTAATAAAATCTAAATATTTGTGACTATTCATTTTGTTACTAATAAACTTAATATTCGTCTTTTTATAGTAGTCTAATATCATCCCAAATCATAACTTCACTAGCACGTGCTATTAGGTACCTATCCGACGACGACTTAATAATTAAGTTTCTTTCCGTAAATCATGGTAATAGTAGTTCAAACCGTCTAACCCGCCCATATAAAAGTTGTTTGCATCAGTAAATATAAGTTTTTGCCATTCGTTCTTAAATTGAATATGTTTCTCTGCAAATGACAATATGGAACACTTTTAAGAAGTTCCGCTAATATGGGTTTCCTCTGCAATTTTGTTCGTTTTAAGTGTTTATATACAATTCCATAAAACTTGTTATACATTTTTTACATATGTTTTAACACAAGCACCTTCGACAGTTTGTCTAGCCGACATTTTCGAATTCGATGCCAGAGGCTTAAAAATGCACGCTAATTCTCTGGATTTCTCTTCCATTTCCATTTAAGATTAGCAATTTTGATAATAGAAAACTTTTCTTGAAACAGTTCTAGAGCGGTTTTCATTTCAAACGCACTTATTATATATATATATAATATATATTTCTCCCCGAGACTTCTCACAACGTATATAATACTAGCATTTCCTGTGCAGATTTACAACTGAGAAAGGAAAATGTGACGCATCTCCTATCATGTTGTTCCACTTGAAGACTGCAATATGTTTACGTCGTTCTTCATAATATTTCTTAGAAACGGATACTACGCATAATCTTCCGTGCAGATATTTACGCTACGTGTACAATATAATTGATTTACTAAAATGTACATTTTCTTCCGATATCATACGGAATGATTGTCTTTGGCCAGTAAGGTGTTAATCGATCGAACGCTAACAGTTAAGAAATAAATAATATATCGCAAAAGAATCGGCTCGTTAGCGCGCAGTATTGTTACGTACCTGCATACTCACTTGTCTACGGATCGAGGCCGTATTATGAATGTAAATACCGCACTGTTAAAATGTCAAAGGATGGAGCTGTGAAAATGGATAAAAAGTTACCGAGACTCAAATTCTTTAGTATAGAATTCATAATTGTTAGTCGGCACTATTGCGGACAGTTTGTGCATGCCTAATGGGAATTTCTCATATACTTAGGTGAACTACAAACACCAATCTGCTAATACCAGCTTGTAACGGGAAGTGCGACATGAAATATCTGGAAAGGTACGCCTCTGTCAATTGAATGTATTATTTTATGAATTAGTCTTTTAGTCAAACGCTTCTCTATTAGAAAATTCATGAAATCAGTGCGCGTGCGCATGCGCGTGAATCAACGAGGGTGGTCATCTTTCAGCGTCGCACGTCGTATGTCGTATGGTGTAGCGCAGTGCGCTTTGTGAGCGTGTTGTTAGCCGTTCGTTTTTGAGCTTGTATCTTGATGATTGAATAGCGCAAAATCATTGTTTCGATATTTCTCGATCATACGACGCCCATAGAATAACAAGTTCAAAGTCTTGAAAAAATAATTCTTTTTCCATTTAATCGATTGTTCGGGAAAAACATTTAAATAGATAAAGGAAAAACGCCAGCAAGAAACATAGTGGTTGTTGGTGAAAGTTGACGTTGTTTCTCCGTGACGGAAATCACCTTTCGTCACTTGTTCGTATAATGAGCGCAGTAGCCAATCAGGATGAGATTCATATGACAACAGTAAATTCCTTTTTTTTCCTTATGATTATTTAGACAATATTCGTTGCAATTCGTTGCGACATTGTTGGTAACGTTACATTCACTGTAGTTCACTATAAATATGAAAGATATTATTTTATGATAGTTCGGTGCGTTTTAATTGGTGTTTTGGATATTTATTATATTTGTGTATTACTGTCAGTGCGTCAAAATGTCAGAGAAGTATATATAAATAAGGCAGTGCTGTGAATAATTGTAGACTCAAAACCATTTTTAAAATTTTCAAAAAGTCAATGTTCTTATTTAAAAAATACGTGTTTATTTGTGTTGCAAAAGGAAAGTTTATAAATGTCAGATTATCCAGAATCTTAAAAAGAAGTTATAAAAATTTATAAACTCGTAACTACTTTTCTCACCTGTTTATTTAATATTTAATATTTTCTCTTTTGTTTTTTATGATATCTAATAGCATGTTATAAACACTGCCAATTAGGATATTGAATATCTTATTTGAAAGTTACTTGGGGATGTAAAAGTTCAAATTTTAGGTGAAAAATATTTTTATTGTTTAAGTTGAGATTTAAGTTGAACATGGTAATAATTTCATCTCAAATTTTTAAAAGCTCTTCTTAGTAGAATTTGTTGTATGAATGGAAATATGGTCTTACTGAAAAATTATCCTTTCATATCTTTAATTAACATGTTTTAGAATTATGTATGAAAACAGCCCCGATCATTATTAACTCTTTGCGGTCAAATTAGTTAAAAATGTATGTTTGCCATTAGTTATAATTATGTTTTTCCTTATGAATAGGTGACGCACATCAACCATTTATCACCTAAAAAATATATAATTATTATGTAAGTACGCATACGTCGGTCAAATGAACTACAATTTTTTATAATCTTACATTATTACTCAACAGTAAACATAGTATTGCTGGTCATAGTCCAGACTTCGACCGCAAAGAATTAATCGCCTTCTTCAAACTCCACATCACAAAGCCATGTCTCCTTTTCTTATAAGTAATGTCAATAATAATTGTAATCATTAAGTTCATCAAGATTAAACTTTTTCTCACCATTGAAGATCACATATTTCTAAATATTCCCCTTTTCTGGTATTCATACTTGCAGATCGCATAATCTATTTCCTAACAAAACAAGTATGTATTGCGTTACTAGTTAAATTGAAACACAAACACCTAAACAGCAAAATCACTCTGAAAGCAATCATGAATTTATGCTTTTTTACAGCTTATAGTGCAGTCACACAAGAAATTCTGTTACTTTTCAAATAGTTTCAGACGATTTCTGTGTGATGCTTGTAAGCTTTTATTTTGTAATATAAACGAAAATATGTAAAACTTATTTTACATAAATATATAGGTTTTGTGAAACATGCAAAAATGTGTTTGAGCTTAAAACCGTTTATAGCATGGTATTTAGGTAATCCCATTTAACTGAGACACCTTGTATAATAGTTATGTTAATTCAATACACAACTTCATTGATTTTTATTTCTACTATTTGTCCATTTAATTTTATCTTCAAATTCTTTAGAAAAATCATGTTAGTAATATTTTTGTTGAATTGAGAAATTAAAGTTCTAATTGTACAATGCATTTCATATATTTTACAGATGTGTGTAACGAATAACAATAATAACAATAGTTCTTTTCAGCCTGAACTTATTCAAGCTCATGGTTACACAGCAGAAACTCATCACATCTGGACCGAAGATGGATATTGCTTAGACGCACACCGAGTTCTTCCTCCAAAATCATGTAGAAACTCGTATAACGATCTCTGTGAGAATGGCATGAACAACTTAAACGATAAAAGTGTAACAGAGGTAACAATAATTGTTATAATTCTTCATGCAGAGTTATCTTGCCTTATCAATAAGCATATTATAATTTTAAACATTAGGCTCGAGTACCAGTCCTCATTCATCATGGACTGTTATCAAGTTCGGCTGACTGGGTACTGTTGGGACCAAGAAAGGCATTAGCATACATTCTATGCGACAATGGATACGATGTTTGGCTGGGAAATGCAAGAGGAAATACATACTCGAAAAAACATAAGAAGTATTCAACCATAGATAAAGAATTTTGGGATTTTAGGCAAGTGTACTTTTAATTAAAATTGCCTAAATTAAAAAATATGTAATGAATAATGGAAAATGTGAAATGAATAGATGAATACTTAATCAAAATTAATCATATTAATTAATAGATGATTAATTTTACTAATATTTTAGCTTTCATGAAATCGGCGTCTATGACTTACCAGCAACGATAGACTATATTTTAGAAGACACAGGATACACAGAGCTTTATTACATAGGCTATAGTCAAGGTACAACTGCATTTTATGTGATGGCCAGTGAGAAATCTGAATACAATCGCAAAATCAAAGGAATGATTAGTCTTGCACCAATAGCATTTCTATCAAATCACAGGAGTCCTTTGCTCAAGCTCATTGTTCGCTTTCAGGCCGTAATGGAGGTACATTTATAACTATTTACAATACTTTTCAATTATGATCGGAGGTGGTTACACTGCAAAAATATAAAAAATCAACTGTAATTATATCCATTTATTTATTTCAAATATATCATAAATTATGTTTTTAATTAATAAATGCCTAAATTAGCTTTTGATAACCAATAGATGATTCTTAAAGTTGAAAATTTGATTTTTTATTTTGACTTTTTTATTTTTGTGAACAGGGTTATTTAAGCACAACTTGAGACAGTTAATTACTAATTGTTTTATTCGTATAAAAATTATTTCCTCTGTGATATATCGACTTTAATCATGCTTATTTGGCTATATCCGATGTCAAACAAACTATTTTATTACATTTTGGACAATTTCAAATTAATATTTTAAGCAATGTGTATAAATAAATCCACCTCTGGTCAGGGGATTTCCCAAGATTTAGATTTGCCACATCTATAACGAGCATATTTCAGTGGGGATCTTCTTATTGCAATGTACATCAGTGGTTCCCCCGCAATAGGTTACAGGCCCGTGCCCTAAGTACAATCATTCGAAATGCACCAGGTAGTCTTACTAAGGGTTTCTGTGTATGTTGGTTCTACATGATCGCTGGGTTTGGTAGTGACCAACTGGACAAGTCTATGTTGCCCTTAATTTTAGGACACTTCCCAGCTGGTGCTTCTGCTAAGCAAATTATTCACTACAGTCAGAGCATTTTATCAGGTAATATTTCATTTAATTTAAACTTTTGCATTAATGAGATGTTTTGGTGTAAATACGCGTTTTCAGTGAAGTACATTGAGATTATTTTAAAGGAAATGATCTTACCGAGATGAGAGTGCACATATACATATTTAAAGACCCGTCTAATTCGCGTGCTTTAGTATAGCAGGAACTAGAATTAATTGATCATGATCAGACGCGTCAGACGATTCCTATCTAATAGCACGCGTATTCGCTGCATTTTCAAACTCGATTTTTTCGGAAACGAGGCGTCAAATGAAAAAAATTTATTCGACATCTTCGACTTATTTTTTGACGTCGAATCATCATCTATCCGGTTGTACCAGCAGTTACATGACACTCTGTGTATTCAAAATAATAACAGATTTGTCTAAGACATTTTTATCTATTATTGTGGAAATTATTAATTAGTGCACAAATCATGACGCGAAATGGTTGTTCAATCGTTCGCATCAATATCTCCTTAAATTTTATATAAATTTGATGTGTCATTGTTTTTCAACAGGATCGTTCCGCAAATTCGATTGTGGAGTGACAGAGAACTTGAAAATTTATGGGTCGACGCGGCCGCCAAAATATGATCTCGAGAAAGTGAAGATACCAATAGTAATATTTTATAGCGAAAACGATTTTTTAACCGATCCTGCTGATATAAAGAAACTCGTTGATAGATTACCAAATGTGCTAGAGACGCGAAAGATCGAATACTCGAAATTCAATCACATAGATTATTTATGGGGCAGAGATGCTAAAACATATCTCTACAATACTGTATTGAAAGTATTAAAAAGGTTCAAATAAGAGAAAGCTTTAACGATGTTGGTTATTTATTAGTCACGTGTATATAATACATAGTATATTTTGCCACACTTGTTACATCACAAAAAGTCAAATGATGTATAATTATGTAGTATGCAATACTTATTAATTATTTTTCTGTCTCTTCCTCATAAATTAATACCTTGCACTATATCATCGAGTCCGACATACTAAATGTGTATGTTATTAATATAATTTCCCATAAATTGAAATGAAATTTTAGATTGTTATTGTTGATATAGAGCCATTGGAGAACACATAGACATACAACATATACAAACTTCTTCAGTCATTGAATAAATTCGCATCACTGTAACTGGCGTAAAATAAATCGTAGCGCAAGATGTTAACCGTTTAATATGAAATAATTTGTTTAAAATGTCAATGATAGAGTTAAACTGTAATAAAAAATATTTTGAATAATGTGACTTGTTTATTGGATTTCGCTGTATCTATTCTGAATAAAAAACTGCGTTAGAAATGGTGCAATAAATAAATATCGAATGAATTAGCAATTTTTGCGCCAAAATGTTGAAATCGCTATTGCCGTTTCTCTCCCACCATCTAGCGTACGGAGCAGACACTGCAATAAACAGGAGAGTGATCCGGAGCCGTGAGCCTCTTAAGGGCGAGAGAGTGGTCGGGCGAAGCGAGAATTTCCCTGAACTCTGGGTTTTTTTCCTGTTCGCGGGACAGCTCGTCCAAATTAAACTGCATCGGCAAACGGATCGCCTCGGAAAGCGAGAGCAAATCGGCAGCGACGTTGTCACTCCTCGGCAGATAGAGAATGCTAGACTGGTGTCTGGCGAGGAGAAGCGCGCTCTGAGTTCTGCGCAAAGACCTAGATGAGCAGTTTGTGGTCGGAATAGATGTTGAACTCACGACCTTCGAGAAAATGGCGAAATTGACACACATAGGTGCTATATTTGCTCTTGCAGGGGAGAACTTGCGCGAAAAAAACGCGAGTGGTCTCCAACTATCGCTGCACAGCTGCTCGAGAACTGCGCCCGGCTCGGCGCCCATGGCCATGTTGGTGGCGTCTGAAACAAGGCGTATGGCGCACGTTGGCCGATTCGCTGGGGTGTGTTATGAGAGCCGCATTAGCAATGTCGTCCTTGCATTTAGTAAAAGCTGCTTCGGCTTCGGGCGACGATTCAATGGGCCGCTTGTCCCGTTTTCACGCATCATGCACGACGCGTTCAACGGAACTTGATTAGCGGCAGCGTGCGGAATGCAACGCCTGTAAAAATTTACCATTTCGAGCAAACGACGCAGGTCGTTGATCGTGCGCGGCTTGGAAAAACCTACTCAGAGTTTACAAGGTACCCCCGCGGACCTAAAGGACTGAGCGTAAAGCAGATATATGGGCGAGAGTGATCGTGACAAGAGCGGGGAGGGATGGTAGAATGCGGCCATATTGAGTGGCAAAACTAGTGTTGCCATCTATATAACGGTGCGGGAACATTGATATGATTTGATTCTGAAAAATGAATGCATAACAAGTGTATTTGTATATATATATACAAAATATTGCACATTCGGCTCCAATATAACTGCCTCAGGGCTCTGCTACCTCATCATCTCACGTTACCCAACACTACCCTACAATTTAATGGCCACAAAACAATATTAGTTTATTAAAATAGGTTCTTTTACTACTGGCAACATTACTTTTTCGCTTAAATATATAATTATATCTAACCTTAACATAGTTATTAATTATACACTTTATAAGGTGTATCCTATGGTCGTAAAGAGCATTTTGATCATTGCAATGGTTGAGTAAATTTATAAATAAGTTATATGTATCTATTTCCCGCATGATTACATTGCAAATTCGCGCAACTAGTATTTAAAGTTGCCTATAGACAATGTTAGGATATGGTGCAAGATTTCACGCGTACGCCCGGCCAAAATAGTAATGTATCTATATCACGATGACATAGGTAGTGTTGCGTGACCACGCGAACATAGTTACGATAGCGCTACTCAACATAGGTTGATTAATGGCGATGAGAGGGAAATTTGAATGTAAAAGTAATGTCTAGGGCAGAATCGCGGATTCGTTGTATATTTCATCGCAGCAGGAATAGCTTAGAATAAGTAAAGAGACGACAAGAGAGTTTCCGTGGGAACTAGATGTAACCCTGATGTGCGAGACTAATTGAGGAATTTAGGCACAGTCACGTATCTCCTCGAAGGAGTCCTCATATTTCACTTAGAAATCCGTAGTCCCAAACTCGCCAGAACAGGAAGTCATAAACCCTCGGTCAAGGGCCTCTTGGAACTTTCCCTCGGGCCTCTCTCTTGCGCAGTCCCACCGTGGGACCCGCGGTCTAGATCTTCGCGCGTAAACACCTCCACATCCCTTGTTTTGGCGGTCTCCTTCGTATACGCCACTGCCCTCGGGCGCGCACTTCCACGGTACCACCACCGCCAATCACCGTCGAGCTACAACTTGGAGGGAGACCATCCAGCAAATCAACGTCTACCTGGAGATGCCGAATTTTCCAATTGGCCAAGGAAACGATGCGGGAGCGGAAGACCGAAGGAGGACGAAGAGCCTTCTCGGAGAAGCAGATATCAGCAGATATTATTCTGGAGTCCTAGAGAATAGACCTCGAAGCTTCACCAATAAAGCCTTCTTTTATCTTCCATAAATTCTATTCGAAAGAGTGTTTTCTTACGCCAACATCCACCTTCCACGAGCAGAGCGCTTCAGCGCTCCACGGAAACCCGAACCTACCAAAGTCCCTGAATTCCACCACGCGCAGCCGCAACAATAGTAAAGCCCTGAGACAGTTATATTGGCGAGAATGTATCGAAACAATCTGTTCCGGACAAAAAGACTTCAAGACGTGTCCTACGAGTTATAAAATATACACAAATACATGTTATACATTCATTTTTCAGAATCAAATCATACCAATTTTTTAAAATTCTGCTGGGTGCTCAAGGTACCCTATTTTATCGAGAATCTTACTTTACTGAGGCTGAAATCGTCGCGCCTGCGCGTGAAATCTTGCACCATATCCCAGCACTGCCTATAGAGTGCATCACAGTGATTGCCACACAAGATGGCCGACAAGTTGATACCCCTTCCGTCTTTTGGCTCACCCTCGCAGAATTAGGCTCAGGCCTTTAGGTCAGGCATGTCCAGAAGTAGCTCACTTCGAAGCATTTTCGAGGGAGACGCCTACTTCTCCCGACCGCGCGTCTCGCTCCCCGTGGCGGCCGTAGTTCTCCGAGCTCCTCAGGCTCTTGCCTACTGCTTGCGGTATGTATTGCGTGTGGCGCTTTGGGGCGACTCTCATACCCATAGGTTTCCACATCACCCATGAGGTACTATGGTCAATGCGTTTTTTTTGTCAGTGGCATCCCCTATAGGCATATTCCACTGCGTCGCACGATAATTTCGAAAAAATAAATTTGGAAAATAGTTTTTATTATACTGTCAAAATTTTACTAACAATTAGGAAAGCTTGCAATATCCGCATCAAAGACGATAGCGAGGAATCTCTCAGTAGTGCACGTTCCGTTGTGGAATATGCCTATAGGGGATGCCACTGACAAAAAAAACGCATTGACCATAGTACCTCATGGGTGATGTGGAAACCTATGGGTGTGAGAGTCGCCCCAAAGCGCCACACGCAATACATACCGCAAGCGGTAGGCAAGAGCCTGAGGAGCTCGGAGAACTATGGCCGCCACGGGGAGCGAGACGCGCGGTCGGGAGAAGTAGGCGTCTCCCTCGAAAAGTTCGTCGTCAATTTCCACAAAAGCATTTATGAAAAGCAAACACTGACATATCCAGATACTGATGATTACCAAATGTGTGCAGTAGGTCAATAAAATGCTAAACGTTTTAGCGAAGAAGTCAAGGCGCTTTCCTCGTTTATTACCTGCTACGACAACACCTCTCTGGGACACGCGGATCCTCCGCGTGCGTCACTGGGGTACAGTCCGTTTATGGGAGCAGGTACGCTTAGAAATTGACGACGAACTTAATCAAATTTGATCTTGTTAGCTTCTTTTCTTCCTTTTCGTTTTCTTTTTTAAAGTCGTTATAATTATGTAAATACCTTAAATTATTTTCTAGTTCGCTATACCTTTCCTGTATACGAATTTTCAATGCACTGTTACAATTCCTCGGACAGTGGCGTGTAATGATCTTTAAATGATTGCAGCATAGCATTTATTGTTGCATTCGTTGTTAACAAGTTGGAATCCTTACGACATAATGCTTTCATAGCCAGCTTTATTGGAAGCAGAGCTGATACAGTTTTTGATATTAAATCGAATTCGTTACCGGAAAAATTAATTTGTAAATTTCAAGTAAGAGTAGATGCCCCAAACAAATATTCATTATTTATAGCTAATACCGCAAATACCGGTATTTTATCTTAGCAAATACCGGTTTCACGAAATTGCAAATTAGCACGAAATGCCGTTATTCGATATACCGGTGTAAGAAAGGGTAGTAGCAATATTCCCAAAAAGAGGTTGCTGTTCGTTAAAACTTTTAGCATTTTATCGACCTACTGTACTCATTTGGCAACCAGAAGTTAAGGCGCTTACCTGGTTTATTACCTGCTGGGACACGCGGATCCCTCAGACTCTCTGCTTAAGGGCGGTCGTGGCGTTGAAAGGCCGTTAACCTCGTCAGCTGTCCCATACTAGTCTTCCTACGATCGTCAACATGGACAGACGTTTTTTTCGCGGGCGGGCAGTCAAAACAGTCGATTTACGTGCATCAAATGTGAACTAGTTGTGCGTGATATGTGGATTTCTGTGAATCATTTGTGTGGATTTCTTTCAGCGTTTGTGGACCCAATGGATATATGTGAATAGTTTTATTGTGATCGTGAATAAATTAACAATGTGGGCCGGATTGTGCAGTGAAAGGACATTGACCTCTTCTACTCGACAATTTCATAGAGCGAATAATTAAAATGCTCTTGTGAATTTAACGAGTAGGCAGGTTCAGTGTTTCACGCAGAATAATTTGTGAATACAGGAATCATTTTCACCTCGCTGGGGCTCTACAGGAGAATCAAGGTAAGCAAGGTTTTAAAATAATTCAAATTCCGTCAATTTTAAAGCGCCTGCCTTTTAAAAAATAAGTCCGTAAAGAGGAGACTTGAAGCTGTCATCACGTTTTTTTTTCGAATTTTTAAAACAGTCCCGGCTATAGGAAAATTGCATTTGTTTAAAACTTTTTCAAAATAAATGGTGAAAAAATAATTTTTTCCAAATCGAAATATTTTCAATAGATACTCTTCTGTGTTTACTAAAAGCTCCTAAAAACTCATTTTCCTCGGTACGTTAGTTCTAGTGTTATAATTTATTGAAAAAAAGTTGCCACTTTTCTTTACACGTCTGCAAATCCAACATTTTTCAAGATTTCGAAAAATCCTTCGAGATTCGTTCATAGGCTACTAAAGACTACAACATATTCAAATTTGAACTATCCGACATAGGACTCGAAAAATTTTCTTCTCTTGTTTGTTCCTTGCTTTCGACCGCGGTGTATCACCATCGCTCGACTTCTGTAGCGCGCGGCCGTATCTGCCAATACGCCTCTGGGTCGCGCTCTGATTGGTCCGTGTTTTTCGTTAATAACTCCTTAACAAAGCCGAAACGGCCATTTTTGCAAAGGTAAATGTCGCTTCAAATGGCCTCAGGAACCTCCCCTTTAAAGGAACTCAGACATTTTTGGGACACCCTGTATATAAACAAATATTTAGTAATATTAACAGGATTGGCCGCGTGAGAGCGTGAATAATGGGATTTACAATCCTAGAATACACTTAATGTTTATAAAATTATAAAGCAATATAAACAAATAATAGTAAAAGCATCAGCGTGATGAACATTTACAACACAACTTCTATACTCCATCGAATGTAGATATGCCGCCACATGTAGTTCAATGGTGCCACTGTCTTTAGAAATTACAATTTCAATAGAATAATAGTGGATTTTCCCGTAATATGGAAACCCCTATGCGTCAACATGCTAAGGTAGCCTCGCGCAACCCCAAGCAGGTACCCCTCGAGCGTATCCCTTCGATTTCGCGACGACGAAATACATATTTATGCAAAGAAGCTGTGTACCAAAATACACAAGGATTCATCACAAACCGCCACGGTGACAAGACGTGTTTACGTTACGGTGAGACTCCTGAGTGTGAGACTACGTGCTCGCGTGTTTATGTTGTGTAGTGAAGTGAAATAATCGTTTTCCCTCTGAATACTGTTAGTTTACATCTTTATCTTCTTTTGTTTCTCCGAAGGGTGCATCATGCACCCTATATCTTCTTCACTGGCTTCTGACTACGGGAGCCAGATGGAATCTCTAAATTCAACGAATTCAACTCTTCAGAAACCCACCTTACCTGAAGCTACTAACTACGCTGCTGCAGTTCAAACCACGCTTTTTCCAACAAGAGAACAAGCCATAGTCATTGATGCAATTGAAGGTATATCCATCAAGGATTATGTGAAAGCGATTGGCTCATTGATAATTGGCTAACACAGCAATAGCCAACAAGCTTACCGAAACACACCAAGTCATTTCCATTGAAAATAAGACTCTTAAAATTCGTCCTCTAATTTCCAAATTCAAGAGGATAGGATAGGTACTGATATTTGGTCCCCTCAGGGTTTCAAATCCATTTTACCGTTCTCCCCCTTCTTCCACTTTGTCCACTCTCACCTAACGCCAATGTTCAGCCTATTTCAGCCTACTTTTCAGCGGGACCTACTGTTTATTACGGTGGGTTCCGAACCACCCAAATTCAAGAGGATCATTCTATCAAATGTATGTCCTATTATTCCTCATAACGTTCTTGAGGACTGCTTATCCAAATTAAACATCAGATTGGGCTCTAAAATGACTTTCCTTCGTGCTGGTATCTCTGACGCCGGTTTCGCTCATATAATGAGTTTCCGGCGACAAATATTCATTCATCCCGACGATGTAAACAAGCTTCCTGAATCACTTAAGATTGTCTTCGATGACACTACCTTTTGGATTTACCTATCGTCTGACACCGTCATGTGTCTCAATTGTAAACAGTCGGGTCATCTGGCAAAAACCTGCCCTCTAAACCCAATATATCCTGAGACTAGTAATGTAGATAAAAAAATAAGTCCTCTAGCCTCTCATGAAAGCGAGCGCATTACGGCCCATAGCTCCGTTTCACCTATGGAAAAAAATGACATCACGGATACAGTATTCACACCTCCATCTGGTGCACCGAAAAGACCACTTTCCACCTCTGATTCTAGTGTTGGCATTATTCAGAAGATAGTCCGCAAGCAAGGAGACTGGAACTCATCCCTTGAAAACTTATCTGACATCAATGCCAATAAAACAGATACTGTCAGGGTAACTACTCCCAGGAAGAAAAAAACTAAATCAGCGCCATTAGACGCTGATCATTGTCTGTCCCCAATTAAATATCACCTGAACGAAAATGACGATCAAAAATGTCTTACTTACATCCAGCTTAAAAGTTTCATCGACAAATCAATAGGGTGTGCCAACATCGAACCAATATGCCATGAGTTTGGAAATGAAGTAGGAAAAATGGCCCATACTCTTAGGTCCACCTTTCCTCTCCTCAAGAAGAGGGTTATGAAAAACAGATTCAGCCGACTAATCAAGAAACTGTCTCTCATTGAAGCCGGAGTAACTGACGACTATATGGAAGCTGGGACCTCTGATGACAACGTGGAGGAGCGACCCAACCTATTTTCAACTTTAGCATCTACGGAACATGTCTGAGCTAATCTTACAATGGAACATTAATGGTTTACAAGAAACCAATTTTAAGGATATCTATTGTTCGACGATAAAACGATATCGCGCCTTTAACAAAAACCGCGTATTCGCTATTCACGCCAGTGGTGGCGTAGCTACATTCATAAAAAATAATATCCCACATTAGCCAATTCCCCTTAACACTAGTTTCGAGGCTATAGCCAACTCGGTATTATTCTCCTTTGGATATATTTCTATATGTAATATACAGGGTGGCCCACATAACTCTGAACAGCTCAATATCTCGAAAACTATGCCATCGATTTTAAAGTTCTTAGTCTTAAATTGCATGGAACTGAAGGGCCTTTCTGACTACATAAACGTGAAGTGGCCTCCCTTTCCCTTTAACGGGGGAGGGGAGGTACCTTTGTAATTTTAAATGGAACCCCTATAAAATGTTACATATTTAGATTCTACCGGAAAAAACAAGTCAATTTTGTCTGAAACATTTTTTTGTCAAATACTTCCATGATGAGATATAACAGTTTGAAGTTTCGAGTTGTAGGTACTCGAAGCTCTCGGAAATAGCGTTATGGAATTATACGCGCTTGAGTCCATTGCTTATTCATGAAGAAATACAAACAATAATATTTACAATTCTTGAGTTTGACTCACTTATCTATGAAAACGTTTTCAGTTTAGAGCTGTTATTCAAGCAGTAACATTGTGATTATGGCTACTTTTGACACAGAAGTGAATATGTTATTAACGTTAGGTGAATGCCAAAAAAATTATCGGCGTGCAGCAGTGATGTTTTCTGAACGTTATGGGATCAAAAAATGTCATGCAACATTTCATAATTTAGAAAAGCGGCTTCGCGAGCACGGTGAATTGTGTAAAAAAAACTCGCAATAAACCTAAAGCTGTCAGTAATGAAAATAATAGTGCCAGTATTCTTGCTGCAATTACATTAAATCCTCATATTAGTCAACGTACACTTGCACAAACATCGCATATTAGTCGTTCATCGATTCAACGAATTTTGAAACGGCAAAAGTATCATCCATATCACATGGTTTTATCGCAAGAGCTTTCGATAGCAGATTACGATCACCGAGTAAGATTTTGTGAGTGGCTGTAGGGTGTTGTGGAAAATGACTTTTTGTGCAAAATACTTTTTTCCGATGAGGCCACTTTTATGAATTCAGGGCATGTAAATAGACATAATCTGCATTATTGGTCCGTGGAAAACCCAAATTGGGTGCGATGTGTTCCCTTTCAACATCGATGGTCTTTAAATGTTTGGTGTGGCCAAATAGGAGATTTTAGAAGAGAAATGTGGTTCCAACAAGACGGCGCTCCTCCACATTTTGCAATCATCACCAGGCAATTTTTGAACGAAAAATTTGGGAACAAATGGATAGGTCGTGGGGGACCACGTCAATGGCCTCCTCGATCCCCCGATCTAACACCATTAGATTTTTTCTTATGGGGATATGTAAAGGACAAAGTTATGTTTGAACCACCGACGACAAAAGAGGATATGAAACAAAGAATACGTGACGCTTGCGCTTCAGTGACTCCCGAAATGTTAAAAAATGTTAGAACAACTTTGATGTTTCGAGTAAATAAATGTTTACAAGCCCGTGGTGGACATTTTGAACATTTAATTTAAAGTACATTTTATTTCTTCACGAATAAGCAAAGGACTCAAGCGCGTATAATTCCATAACGCTATTTCCGAGCGCTTCAAGTACCTACAACTCGAAACTTCAAACTGTTATATCTCATCATGGAAGTATCTGACAAAAAAATGTTTCAGATAAAATTGACTTGTTTTTTCCTGTGGACTCTAAATATGTAACATTTTATAGGGGGTTCCATTTAAAATTACAAAGGTACCTCCCCTCCCCCGTTAAAGGGAAAGGGAGGCCACTTCACGTTTATGTAGTCAGAAAGGCCCTTCAGTTCCATGCAATTTAAGACTAAGAACTTTAAAATCGATGGCATAGTTTTCGAGATATTGAGCTGTTCAGAGTTATGTGGGCCACCCTGTATACATACCTCCCAGCCGCGCATTTTCCCTTTCTGATATTCAACATCTAATAAACCAACTTCCGAAAAATAGTCACCATTATACGTGGGGTTCGAATAAAATAGATACCAGAGGACGTACTATTGAGACACTTCTGGATGATCCCAGCTTGTCCATACTGAACACAAACCAATTCACCCACTTTAATAATAGTTCCAACTCTTTCAGTGCCATTGACCTTTCAATCTGCAGCTCTTCAATAACACACTACTTTTCTTGGGGAGCTAGTTGGGAGTTGCATGGTAGTGACCATTTCCCCATTACGTTACGTAACCTCCATTCTTTTTCTCCAAGATCTCCCCAACCTTCACGTTGGCTTTTTAAAAAAGCTGATTGGACTAAATATAAATAAAAAGTTATGGATAAAATAGAAACACAAATATCTCTCAACGCCTCCGTTCCCTCTCTTGATATAAATACGAAAGTAAATACATTCACAAACATTATCATGGAATCTGCCAACGAATGTATCCCTAAAACATCAAACAAATTTCATAGGAACCAAGCCCCATGGTGGAATGACAAATGCCTAAAAGCTGTCCAAGCTTATAAACAGGCATTTCACCATTATAAACGTCATCCCACATTCGATTATATAATCCAATATAAGAAATTAAGAGCAACTGCACGCCGAATCCTTAAGGACACTAAAAAATCATCTTGGTCTAACTTCATTAATTCTATGAACGCGTCCACCCCAACCTCCCTCATTTGAGACAAATTAAGGAAAATAAATGGATCTAAAATCCAACTAAAAATTCCTGCACTTGTCACTCCAGACTCAAAAATTTTAAATAATCCAAATGAAATCTCCAACCACCTCGCCGCAACCTTCGCCAAAAACTCAAACGACTCAAATTACTCCGATGCTTTTCGTTCTTTTAAAGACGCCTCTCAAATCGCAATTGTAAACATACTTCCTTCTATCACTACTTCAAATTCGACACTAAATTACCGCATCCAACTTAAACAAATCACATCCTCTTTAGCACCTTTAAAAAACTCCTCCGCTGGCCCCGATGGTATCTTCAACATATTCTTAAAAAACCTTCCTGAAAATGCACTAGATTACCTAACCTCCCTATACAATGAGATGTGGGATACTCACTCGTTTCCTAATAAATGGAGAGAATCGATAGTTATCCCCATCCCTAAACCTAACAAAGACCATAGTAAAGCTGAAAACTATGCCCTCACCTCTACTCAATGTAAGCTCATGGAAAAAATAATTAACAGACGTCTTCGCTGGTTTCTCGAAAACATTGGGTTTTTTTTACCTCATCTATATGGCTTCAGAAAAAAACAGAAATACTATAGACCATCTTATAAACATAGAATCATCTATCTGCGAAGCTTTCACTATGAGACAACGCCTAATTGCTATTGGCCTTGATATAGAAAAGGCTTATGACATGGTCTGGAAAGGCAGAGTTATTAAAATTCTAGCAGACAATGGTATTGATGGAGCAATGTTAAATTTTATAGCAAATTTTTTAACCAATAGATCAATTCATGTTCAAGCAAATGGCTCCCTCTCCCAAAAATTTGAAATACAAAACGGCATCCCCCAAGGCTCCGTCTTAAGTATCACTCTCTTTCTTATAACTATTAACGATGTCTCCTCTATTATCCCCAAACCCATTAAATTTTGTATATTCGCTGATGATATTACAATCTTATGCAGTGGCAAAAATTTCACCATTACCCAACAAATACTTCAGGATACATTTGATAAACTAGTAAGTTGGTCGAACAGAGCTGGCTTTAAATTCTCCGGCAACAAATCTGAATTTATAGTTTTTTCAAAATCAAATAAAAGTTATTTACCCATTAAACTAACAATTGGTACGCATAATATTGTAAGAACTAATAAGATCAAAATTCTCGGCTTAATTTTTGATAACAAACTCTCATGGAAAGCACATATCAACCTCCTAAAAATTGAATGTGCTAAGACACTCAACATTATAAAATCCATATCGGCATTAAACTGGGGAGCTGATAAAACTGTTATCTTGAGAACCTACATTGCTCTAATTAGTTCCAAACTTGATTATGGATCTATAATTTATAACTCTGCTAACAAAAATACCTTAAATTCACTAAACGCCATTCAATCAAGCTGTATTAGAATGGCTCTAGGTGCCTTTCATACAAGTCCTATCTTAAGCTTTTTAGCAGAAGCTAATGAAGAACCTCTTGAATTTAGAAGAAGAAAACTCAGCATAACATATGCTGTAAAATTATCCTCTACCCCATCGAACCCTGCCTACACCAAAATCCCCTGAAATCTTTATGATATCAATTACCTATCGAAACGATCCCTTCCTAAACCTTTCTCTTTCCGATTAAACAATTATGTATATGACATAAATCAGACTCTTCCTCCAATAACTCCTAACTCTTTACTGTCTGATCCTCCCTGGCTTATTTCTCCCCCTAAAATTGATCTTTCACTGAGTATCCATCCTAAGGATCAGACTAACCCTCAAATCTATAAAGCCCTTTTCTATGAAATTTCACTTAAATACCCTGAATATATACACATTTTCACCGATGGTTCCAAAACCAAAGAAGGTACCGGCTGTGCAGTTATCTTCCCTGAAAAAATTTTTTTATATAAACTCCACGATTCCTGCTCAATTTTCTACAGTGAAGCGTTTGCTATTAAATCAGCCCTTGAACTTATCATTGATTCTTGTAATTCCAAAGCCTTAATTTTTTCTGACTCTTTAAGTGTGATTTCCTGTCTGGCAAATCAAGATCACAGTGAATCAATAATAAAAAATATATCAAACTTAATCTCGACGTTACATAAAAATGGTAAAGATATTGTATTTGTATGGATTCCCTCCCACACGGGAATCGCCCGAAATGAGAAGGCTGACAAAGCTGCCAGAGAAGCTATTAAAACCCCACCTCCTAACTTTCCGATCTCTCCCAATGATCTAATTAGAGAACTTAAGATGAAAATCCACAATAGCTGGAACGAAAAATGGACTAGTTCCCCCCCTGCCAAATTATTCAAAATAAGGACAGATATTTATAATAGCTCCCCTAATATGAGCCATAGAAAAGATCAAGTAGTCACTACGCGACTTAGAATTGGACACTCAAATGTTACACACCTCCATAAAATCATGAAAAACCCCCCAACTCTTTGTATTCCGTGTAATATACCAACGGATCTTAGTGAATGCCTCAATGATCAAAAAAACATTGCATCTGTCCTTTCCTTTCTAAAAAATGTAGGCCTCTACTACAGAATCTAAATATTTCCTCATGCGTGTAATCATGTATTAAATGCGAACACTTATCAACAATACACTGTACTTATAATTGTATATCAAAAGTGGTCGCTAATGACCTCGATGTTAATGCGACCTTAAATAAACAATAAAAAAAAAATACACAAGAACACAACTTTGCGTTCGCAACAAATTAAAATTAAAAAATCGTCCGAAAAATTGTTTATGACGTTGTGAATTATTGTTCATTTTTTTTATTTTACACACCAATGCATTCTATGAATTAAAAACAGGAAATATTTGAAAGGAAGCATACGCCGCAAATGAACCATTTGGTTAGGAAAAATTGTGAAAGATTTCATACTGTTTTCAGGTCAAATTGCACCTTGCTAGATGTTCTGTCATTGTATTGTGTATATGTCAGGATACGCACGCATACAATGGAGCCAACACTCAGCATTCAGGTAGCTCCTACCCAAGCGGCAGATTAGTGGTAGGCCCATGCCTGCTCTATGTGTAACTCTACACAATCAAAACGTTATGAAATCCTTAACAATTTTTCCCGACTAAACGGTTCATCTGCGGAATATAATTTCTCCCAAACTTTTTCTGTTCTCAATGCGCAGAATGCGTTAATGTAAAAAAAAATTAACATTGTAGCATGCGTCGAAATTCCGAGAACGTAACGCAGGGCGTCGAAACATTTCGAAGCTTCTCGAAATTAGGTGGTAAGCGACCACGCGGGGAAGCGACGCGCGGTAACACCGGCGAACGCTTAACAACCGCGTTGTTGATTTTTGCGCTCGCGGATAGCAACGAATAGGTATAAATTGCGGGCTCGCAGAGGCCACGGCTCTTTTGCTGTTCCGAGAGAGAGGACGAGGTAAGACCATCGGCCGCTCTCAGAGGGCAAACTCGGCTCCGGCAGGAGAGTACGGCGAGAATACCTGGACGCCTGCCGAACGAGAGAGGACAGCGCACCTCCTGGACGCCCGAGTATTGCAGAATGAGAGAGTATGGGAGAATATACCTGGCCGCTCGTTCGACGAGGAGAGTTCGGCGATCATACCTGGACGCCTGTCGAACGAGAGAGGACAGTGCATCTCCTGGACACCCAGATATAGTACAGGAGAGTACGGGAGAATATTCCTGGACGCACGGTCGGTATGGAGAGTTCGGCGATTATACCTGGACGCCATCCGAACGGGAGAGTACAGAATAACTCTTGGACGCCTGCGTAAAGAATTAGAATCACGAAACCGTGCGCGAGTATACGCGGAACTAATAGTTAGCGTAAATCGTACAATTTTCAAAATAAAACAACTCCTTGTCCGCTTATGTAATATCCTTGCTCTAGCGATAATTTATGTAAACTCCTAATCCTGAATAAATCCTGTCTGTCCAGCACACTCCTGAAAACTTTATTTGCGATGGCTACAAACATGGCGCCCAAAGAGCTGGCCCTGGACCCCGACCTATCTCAACTCGACCTCTCAACATCCACCCTCCAGCTGTCCGGTTCCCAATTTTCCCAGATTTTGGAAACCATCCAGCGATCTCAGCCGACAGAGGAAGGAAGTTTTGCAAAATGTACAGCGCGTTTCGACGGACGGTTAAATTATGCAAGGGTCGTGGATTTCGTGGCAACAGTACCCATTTTTAAGGACATCGAGCACATCTCGGACGATAACGCGCTTCGAGGACTACCTTTACTCCTCGAAGGCCATGCAGCCACGTCGTAGGGGAGAGGCGTCCTGTCCACCGTAAAAACATGGACAGACGCGACAGAACTTATACGTTCTACCTTTGCACCCCGCAGACCGGCGTACCAGGTATACATGGAAATTTTCCGGGACCCACAAACTGCGAAAACTCCGACTGATATCTTTATCAGTAAGAAGAGAGCAGTGCTCGCGGAACTCCCCGTTCTACCCACAGAAGACGTGCAGATCGACATGCTGTACGGGCTTCTGCGTTTCCATCTGCGAGAAAAGATTTCACGAGATTCGATCACGTCCTTCACGGATCTTGTGAACCGAGCGAGGAGAGCGGAGGCGCTGGAAGGGGAGGCCGAACAGCAGCAACAACATCGAGAGGACCGACCCCTGAAGAGAGGATCCGACCAGGGATGGAAGAAGCGACCACGTTGCGGAATTTGTCGCAGAATCGGTCATAACACCTTGGATTGCAGGCATCGGACATTCTTGGCTCCTGCGAAACCAAAGCACGCTGAAAACTCGACGACCCAGGCGAACACGAGACCATCCCTAAAGTGTTATGGCTGTGGGAAACCGGGGTTTGTTAGGTCCAAGTGTCCGGATTGCAACCAGAAGGCCGCACCATCAGCACAAACCGCCTTCTGCTCCGGCGACGTTATGATGCAGCCCAGACCACGACCAACGGTGATGGTGGACATCGTAGGCGAAAAGGGAAGCACCTATCTGGACACTGGAGCCAAATGCTGTGTGGCTAGCCGAAGTCTGTTCGCGATTCTCAAGAAGAAGGGGCTAGATTTCGCCAAGAAGCAGATGCAGGTCGCTCTGGCGGACGGAAATCCACGAGTACGGGAGGTACTTGAAACGAAGACCGAGGTCCGTCTGGAAGGACGAACGATCCCGCCGTATTTCGTTGTCCTCCCTGACAGCAAGGACGACCGTGCGTTGCTGGGTATGGATTTCCTAGAAGACGCTGGCATCGTTATTAACCCGCCGCAACGGAGCTGGCACTTCGTGGAGAACCCGGACGAGAGATTCGAGTTCCAAAAGGAAATCGAAGGACCGACGACGAATTCAACGATGTCGACGCCGCATGGGCTCCAAGGCTATCTGGAGGAGATAGAAGCAGAGTTTCCGGCACCGCCATCTTTGATGAGCCCCGTGGGAAGCCCACGCAAGCGCAACAGAGTACAAGCGGAATCTGCATGGTCTGATATCGACGCATTGTTTGAGCAGTGCGTCCGAAACTGTCGGCCGAACCGAATGGAGATCGCCACCGTCGAGGTAAACGAGATAAGGGAGGGTGAAGGGGTGAGTATAACACCACCAGAGACGGAAATGCTTCGAAACCTTCTTAAAATAAATCACGAACTCTTCCAAGGCACGGGACCTCCGACGGCTGAAGCGATCCATCAAATAAACACCGGTGACCATTCCCCGATCGCAGTACCACCTTACCGCCTACCACCTGCTAAAAGGGAGCTGCTACAAGAAGAATTGAAGAAGATGCTGAACTGCATGCGGCCAAGAAAACCAGCTATATGTCCGCCCCGGATCTGCAGTCAGGATACTGGCAGATACTCGTACGGCCCGAAGATCGGGACAAAACGGCATTCACCACCCCGTTCGGAGTCTATAGGTTCAAACGCATGCCGTTCGGATTGAAGAATGCACCAGCCACGTTCCAGCGTCTAATGGATCGTCTGAAGTCGGGCCTGAGACTTCGGAACGTGTTGGCTTACTTAGATGATCTACTGGTTCTGTCCTCAACCTTTGCCGAACATGTGGAAGATTCAAAAGCTTGTGACGGCTACGCCGGGCCCCTGACGCGAGACGACCCGCCGATCCACTCCCACTTTCCACCCGTCCGCGAAACTCGCGCCTAGGCCGAGAGGTGGCCGCCGCAACGAGGTGGATTCTCGCGGCCAAAAGTGGGAGTGGGGAGGATATAAAGCCGTTCGCGAGACCGATTAAAGTTGATTATTCATTTTGAAAGCTAAGTATTAGCATACTTGCTTATCGTTTGGTTTATTACTAGTTTATTAATTTCTCACAATAAATAAAGTTATAGTAAATAACCAGTGGGTAAAAATTTATTAAATGACAGAAGATCTGTGCGTATTATTTATATTTGTTTATTAAATTTTGATGTAATTATATAGCTATGTATGCATTACTAAATCAAAATATAATAAAAAAAGCTATAAAATATGCATATTATGACGAAATTTAATAAACTATAAAAAGGAAAACATTAGGAAGGCGTAAAAAGTAACATTACTGAACTTCCGTTAACGATGCATATAGAATAAGTAATTTTTCGATAATTGAAAAGAAGGCTTTATAAATGTAATATTCAACATTTAAACCGAAGCATCACGTATGTTTGCTCCCGCCGAATCATATTAAGTACACGCAATGCGAATGGAGTATAAAGTTTTTTCTTCGTGTTAACAATGCTCAGAAAGTGTATTTTATCGGTAACGTTGTGTGTTGACACTGAATGGTAATGGGGTCACTCTGGGCTCCTAGGACTCCAAAACCGACGGCCAGCGGAATACATTGAATGTCCAGTCTATTCCAGTCTATTCCTATATCTCGCCTGTGGTAGTGGTACTGGAGTAGTTTCTACAGAGTCGGTAATTCAGAACCGTGAACAGAAAAATGCATTACATGCAGAGAGGAATTTCTCTCTGTTGCATGCAATGTCTGTAAGTATCTGGTCTGTGAATATTATTTATCTATTTTATTGATCATACATGATAGCCCAGAAAATATTGAACGTTGTAAAGTTTAGATAACTTTTTTGTTATTAATTTTGAGGGCTTTTTCCTTGGAAATTAATCATTATGTACTCTTTTTAAATCTCGCAACGCATTAAAGTATATAGTTGAATTTTATTATTCTACAGCAAGGCAGACAATATGCTGCGTGAAATTTGTCACGACCGCATCATTTCCAAAAATACGGATTTTCCTTGGCCCAACGCGTTCGCCGGATCTAACGGCTCCAGATTTTTTGTGAGGCTTCCCTACAGGTGCAGGTGTAGTAAACAACCGGGTACAATACAAGACCTGAAAAATAATATCCGAGTAAAAATTCAAATTTTGATCCCTAAAAAGGGATCGCGTGTGCATCGAAGAAAACGGCGGCTGTTTACGAGACATTATAATTATGATATTATATTCCATATTTAGAGATAATCTCCGTGAAGTATATTTTTCTATAAAAAAATAAAAATAACAATTTTTTTGTCAACATTATTTCACTTTTACATCGTTCAGTCTTCTCTGGGACACTTTGCATAAATATTGACTTATTCTTTTAATTTCTTTTTATAAATATGTATATATATATATATATACATATATATATATACATATATTATACATATATATATACATATTTGAAGTATTTACATGGTTGAATTATTAATCAATTCTATATTCCCGTACACGCTCCGTTTTTTTGCGACGAAATGTCCTGCCTTTATAGTTTTGTTAGTAAAATAAGATCAATGATATCAAAAATAAGATTTTATTTTACTAACAAAACTATAAAGGCAGGACATTTCGTCGCAAAAAAAACGGAGCGTGTACGGGAATACAGAATTGATTAATAATTCAACCATGTAAATACTTCAAATTTTATCATCTACATACAGTGGCTCACGGAAGTATTCGAACGCCCTTTAAATCAGAATAATTTGTTTAAAATTGCACCACTCAACTTGACATTTTCTTTCACAATTAGAAGCATTGATTTACCTAAATGACGTGCAAAAAAGATTTTGAAAAAATTGCAATGGGTATAGGCATTACATAAAAAAATAACAATGGCACTTTTGAAAACTTTTTTATTCCAGCCCGTAATGAAAATTTACAATATGCGTCTTGTAGACCTATAACATGCTGAAAATTTCATCAAAATCAATTAATATATGCACGATCTACAGGCGGTCAAAACTGATAAAAAACGCAGTTTTCACGACTTTTGGTCAGATTTTGCTTAAAATCCACAGATTCTTACATCTTTCAATGCGTGTCGTTTTTTTTCTGCGTCAACCGATTTCGATGGAATGTTCGGCATGTGCATAACTAACATAGATCTATAAAACGCATATTTTAAATTTCCATATTGCGAACTGAAATAAAAAAGTTTTAAAAAGTGCCATTTTTATTTTTTCATGTAATTCCTGCCAACTGTAATTTTTTCAAAATTTGTTTGCATCCCACTTAGTAAATCAGTGCTTGTAGTTGCTAAAGAAGAAGTCAAATTATTTGGTTCAATTTTAAAAAAGTTATTCCAGTTTAAAGTGCGTTCCAATACTTTCCCGCCTGTTTTCTAGTGATCGAATAAATAATAAGACTTCATGTAAACATACTAACACGAACCTCTGTTTATTACTGCGCCAACAAAACACTGTATCTATAATTGTATACCAATAAATGATCTCGATGTCAATGCGACCTTCATAAATAAACAATATAAAAAAAGACACAACAACTGTGTATATTGGATCATAACATGAATACGTAAATTCGGTATATTTAATCATTTCTTTTATTTATTAGCAAAGTACAGAATTGCATTTAATTAATCTTGTAATCTCTGACGAGTAGTTTCTTGTTACTACAACTAAATTCTCATTTTTGTTACAACCGAATAGTTTTAATATTATTAATATCGGATGTAGAAACATCTAATGCAGAACTTTCTTAAGATCAGCAAGTCGGTCATGGTTACGGCTACGATCGCGATCAGGATCACGATCACAGGTACGGTTACAGTCACGCTCCTGACTTCTATTCGACGGTCAACGAACTCTCTCTCTTAGTCAGTCTTTCTCTTCTCTTCTGCTCTCAGTAACAGTTTCTATAACGACGTTGAAGGACGCATCTAGGTTATCTCAGAAATTTTTGTCCTTGACAAGGTTAAAAGTCCGTGAACACCAACTACTTCTAACCGTACCATTCCTATGTGCACTAACACTAAACATTGAAACTTACCAGAAAAATAACGTTTCACAACCAACTTGTAAACATTTGGCTAAAACAGTCAAAATAAGGAACACACTTATTTCTGATGACAAAGGATCCTGTAGCAATGTGCGAAACATGCAACATGCCGACATCAATCAACCACCTTATATTATCATGTCCAAAACACAATGCACTACGTGAAAAATTACAAAATAGAAAAGACAATGAAAGATAATCTTGACGAAGATAAAATACAAGACCTTCTAGAATTTATTAATAGAAACTAAAATCCTGAAAGTTATACTATAATGTCGCTAATAGCCATACAGTTGATGCGACGTAAAACCGTTTAAAAAAATGTATCGCGTAGTTTAATGCATAATCGTAATCTCGAGTTCAACTTAAATTATTGGAGCCTACATCCAATTATCGCATTAATTAGTATACGCAATGTCGTGAGCATAAAACGCGCGGATAAATGGTTGCAATTAATTGCGACCAAGAGGAATAAGATTTAGAATTGTTCTGCGTCCGCGATCTGCGAGAAAAAAGAACCAAATTAGTCTAAGCGCCTATATAAGCTACTCGTTAGACACGCTCCAAAGTTCTCAGACTTCCTGAACGAAGCAGAAATAAGTTCTGATTACCTAATTAATTCGAATAAATGTTTCTGATTGACTATTTTGTTCGTTGCATATCGTCGACAAATATATTTTTCAAATTGTCTTGCCTCTTTACAATATTAATTCTTGAGGATATTCTGCAAATAGATATCTGAACAGTTTAAGGCAGTTTGGAATGTGCATATTCACTTTGCAACACCCCTTTGTTTCAGACAATAAAAGAAATGCAGTGCCAAGCGGAAATTTCGATTGCACAGTTCGTTTAAAATATTTTTCGTCGGAATTAATTTCTTTGAGGACGTGTCTGTGCATCAAAGGCGACGCTTTCATCGAGGATCAAAGCAACGGGTTGCAAAAGGTAGACACAAAGAGTCAAACAGAAATATTCATGTCATTTTTTCATATTTAGCAAAAAGTTCTGACGTATTTGAATTGAGGCAAGGTATACGAAGGTTATTGTGTTAGATTGGCAAATCTTCAAGTGGCACAGGATCTCTTCTAAAAACGTTAATTGCGGTCCAGAAAGTCTATATCATAGCGCAAATAGAACGAAATAACTGTATATCGTGTAACTGTAAATTGTCTGTGGCAGTAAGATTAAATTACCAACTATATAGAATCTGCACGATTGTGAACATAATCCGTTCAAGTATGTAGCTGGCTTGAGGCGTTGCATATTTAAACTAATATATTTGCTTGAAAATTTAGCTTAGCTAGAAAAACTATTGTAAGACAAATAGATTAACATTCATTTAAAAAATTATTTATAGAATACAAAGCAAAAGAATTCTGCTGTTATTTTCGTATTGTCCTTACGTATTACAATCTTCTTTGACTATTTGTTATTTTTAAATAATCGTGCGTTAATTCATTTGCCTAGGAAAATGATTTTTCTACATATTATTTCATTATTTTGAATAAAGTAATTTCTTATTGTGTATTCGAATAAATATGTACTTGAAATTCAAGTTATTTGTAAATGATGCATTTGAATTTCGCATAAAGTAAAGTTACTTACCAGTGTAATAGCGAAAATAAAAATTATAAATTAGTTGAAATAATTCATTATTTCAAATTACTATTATTTTCTTCTATAACTTTGATATAGTCTTACATTTCATTTTGGAATTTCAATCCTTTTTATCGGTACGAATAACGAAATTACTACCCAGATAGCATTCGGACGTCCCATGGACGTCCAATATAGTAATTTTTGGGTATTATAATACCCAAAAGAAATAATTTATATTTTTTATGATCAAACAATTCAAATTTTTCGTATCGAAAAATTATGGAACGTAATTAAAAATCGTTAGGATGAGTTTGTAAGAACATTTTTTAAAATAAATGACAATGACAAAACAAAAATTACTTTAAAAATGTGTACCGTGGAAATGTGGAAAAGATTGAAAAAAAATAAAAGTTACTAAAATCGTTACCAAAACGGAAGAAAGTAAACAAAGCTTTATTAACATTAAATATGACATTTGAACAGATTGAAGTAACTGTAGTTAAGCGGTAATGATACAAATAATGTAAAAATATTTTCTTTGATTAGTTTTTATGTAGATAAAAATGATAACGATGTAAGTAAGAATTTTTTTGGATTGTTTAAAGGTCAGTTTACATGTTTTAAAAAATGGTTTTTCTGCAAAAAGTACGAAAGTAAGTGAGCTTATTATTTCCCAGAAAAATATTAACAATATGGAAATAAACTTTTCTGAAATGTATATAAATATTACTTAAGATATTAGATAATACTTAAAGTAAAAGAAAACATTTTTTGGCTGAATGTATTTATACGTTGAACTGAACTACTTGCAATCATGTTAACCTGCTATATTCACCATGTAAGTTCTAATTTGCGTGATGTATAACATATCTTTCATAACTATGGGAATGCAAAAAAATAATAATTCTCCTAAAATTAGATAGTTTAGGCTGGGTTTATACCAACTATAAAAACATGAAGAATTGAACGAGTTCTAATTAACGTTTAAAAGAAGAATGACTTTTTCCATCGCCAATAGTTTTATTAAAAAAAGTGTTATAAATAAAAAATAATATTAATATTGTTAGTATCTGAACTAATTTATAACGAATTGAATGAATTTCATTCGAAATTATAATCGGTTAATTATATTTTGCAAAGTGTTATTTTGAATTTTGCCGCATCGCACTAAACAGTTTGTAACTCGTTATTTTTGCAAACTTGACCGGAAAAATTTTGATAGCATATTTTTGAAATGTATTTTTCATTTATGCAAAAAAAATTACTTCTTTTGGACTTGTTACACGATAAGAATCTCCCTTTAAATGAGACATCGCATTTTCGCGTCAATATGCTGAAAAAGTTATGTTCAAGAACTCATCAAGGTTACTTAAAAATAACATTAAAAATAACACCGACGTTCTCATTAAATATAGTTTGTTTATATAAAAATCTATACACTAACTTCAACTATTCACTAAATAGCCTACAGTGTTATAATCTTCTTTTTTTTCGAAGGAAGAGATTTAAAATACGCTCATTCATCAGTTTAATTCTTGTGACATAGGAGCAAAGTGGAAAGAAATTATGTTTACGAGCATTTTTCAAGCATCTGTTTTCGTAATGCAAACTATAACTTGATAAAATTTTATTGATACCAATTTTCACTGTTCATCCACATGATCTCTGCTTGTTCTAAAATTGTAGAGATTTCTACATTGTGCCATATTTTTCTCGCAGAAAAATCGTGTTGCAACGGTGACTGAGAAAATAGCGATCACAAAGCAGGGTCGTCGATCTGCAGTTCACGGCCCTCCGGAAAGCCGACGCCGACAGTTCAATGTATACGTCTGTTCCCCACCGTTGCTTCGTTCCTTCTCTATCCACTATCTATCGCTATCCTCTTATTAAAACTGCGCACGCGCAATATCCTTACAGAATCCCGCAGGGCCGTACAGGATCCCCGAAGAAACTAATCTTTTTCAATCTTTTCAGTAATCATATGTTCATTGTAGTTCTACGGTATCGTATACATATAGTATACATGAAATGAACTGGACAGCTATTATGACTACCAATAAACGCAGGTATCTTCCTTCGAAAAATAGTCTATAATAAACACGAGTTAAAATTTTAAGTCACATGTACAAAATTAATCTAATTTTCTTTATATGCAATATAAAATTGTGGCTGTCACACTTATGTAATGAACATATGAAGCATTTATTATTATAATTCCTTATACAAGTGAGAAGATTGATTGACTTAAACTTTGTATATATGGTTTCCATTAAATATGTGCTTTATACGCGGAGCATATATTATAATACTTTAATTATAGTATTTAATATTTGCAAAACGAGTTTGCATTCAGTATGGTAGAATTAATATATTTTACACTAAACCTAGCACAGTCAAATGACCGGTTTTCTATTTCACAATTATTGAAGTTATAAAAACGCTTTCATAGGAAACGATTGAATTTAATATTCATTTATATTTACTTGTAAGAAATATTACAATAAAGGTATAGAGCAATCGTCTAATGATTCATATAGTTATCTCTGAAAATCGTTGCTCGATTAAATAGATTTATTTATTTATAAGAAATATTCCAGTAAAGATACAGAAGAAGCATCTCATTCGTAAAGTATTTCCTCCATAGCATCGCGTAATTCGGCCACCGCCCTGCGTCGGCGCAGAGGGCGCGAGAGAAGTTCTCTGTACGCCCGTTGGCCGACGACGCGACACTGCTGCCTCTGCAGTTGCAGGCGATAACTTATTCTCGCGACTAAAGTACAGTACAGTTACAGTAAGTACAGTGAAGAACAAAAGTGCATCAACACTACTTGAAACAGCATAACTTTTTTAAATGAGACCGAATGACTTGAACGCATCGTTTATTAGATAATACGTAAAAAATGTTTGGAAAAAATTGCATTTGGTCGGAATCGCGAAAAAAGTAGTAAAAATTGGTTTTTATAACTTTCTTATCAGCGCCTGTGTTAAAAATTAAAAAATGTGTTTTATATACTCAAATAAATTATACAGCGTGTCTCACCTAAGTGTTACCCCCAGTATATCTTCTTTAATTCTAACAAAGTAAAAAATTTGTTATGTGTCATTTGAATATGGTATCAAGTAGTGGTATCAATATATATATATCCCTCAGGGGTTGTTTTTTTTAAATGTTATTGATTTATAAATGTTCGTTTAAATTTAATTAAGTCTAAGTTTGACCTTCATCTTCGGAGTACAAGGTCATTTGAAGGTCATGTCACAGTACATATTTGAATGTAATTTTTATGAGTTTCGCAGTGCAACACGAAAATATATGTAATTATTTAAGAAAAAAACATCGATAACCTTGAAAACAACGAGAAAAAACAACATTTAAAAAAACCCAGCGGGATATGTACTTGATATGTACTATACCATGCAAACTAATACGCAAACAAATTGTTTACTGTGTCGAAATTAAAGAAGATATACTGGGGGTAACACTTAGGTGAGACACCCTGTACACATGCTGGAAATTTCATCAATATTGGATAATTTGTTTAATCGTGTACGACTCATAAACCAATTAACCAATATCGATAAAATTTTAAGCATGTATATAATTTATTTGAGACCACAAGACAAATTTTTTAAATTTCAAATGCAGATCCAGATAAAAACGTTGTAATAATCAGCTTTTACTATTTGTTTCACGATTCCGACTAATTGCAATTTTCTCCAAATTTTTGTACGCATCATCTAATAAACTAATCCTTCTGACTAAAACCAAAATTTCTCAAGAACACTCAAGTCATTTGGTCTAATTTTTAAAAAACTATGCTGTTTTAAATTGTGTTGATACACTTTTGTTCTGCACTGTACGTCGAGTTGCGCGCCGCTGGTTGCGCAGAGGAATGGTGGGGATGACTGCGTGACGTCAGAGAGGTCGCTGAATACGACGCCGCAAAGGAAAATGACTCTTGCTGCGCTGTACTCTATGCACAGTCCTGGCGGCGGTGCTGGTATCGCGCATGCGTCGAGTATCCTACGGGATCCTTTCCACGACCGGGAGTGAACGAACGAATCAAGTCAGTCGCCGGGTATCTTTGTTGTGACGAACGTAATTTGTTGCTCGTGACTCGCACTTCCTGCGTGTACTGTCTGTTTTACGGTGTTTCTGCACGACGACGTCTACAACTTCCGTTCTATTTCCCTGGCCGGTGAGTTATCTGCTTGGTAACTAGCTTCATGATTTGTTGATTGTTATAGTCCACTCAGACGGCGATGCGTAGCCTCGTTCGAATCTTCGTTTCAAAATTCCTCAATGTATTTTTTAATGTTCTCGCTGTAGATAAGTAAATTAGATATGCTATAGATGAACAAAGTTTTAAGTTGACCGCTGCAAGTTAGGAAATTAAGTTTTTAAAATGCTGACTCAAAATTGACGCAGGCACCGGCGTACGACGGTTCATACATCTGTTTAATTGTTGACTCGTGACCGTGAAACAGTTTTACGAGTACGCATTAATGACTTTACGTTTGTTAATTCTTCTTTCTCTTTTTAATCAATGCTTTTAAAAAGTTCGAATATATATTTTAACATCATAACATGTATTTTCAAAATATATTGTGACATTTCTGTCTTTCTTAAATTTTTCTTAATGTTCACTTTTCTATAAGACACGAAATTTTAATTCTTTTTAATAAATTATTTTTAGTTAATTTTGATTACTTCACGTAGATATTTTGGATTGACTAAATGAAGTTTCAGTCACCCTTGCGGTCTTCTCATGGTGTTATTGATTTTACATTGCGCTTTTACAAATCGCCTTTTAACATCGAATCAATTTTTTATATTTTGACCGTTAACTAATTTTATTTTATTTATTTTCGTTGCAATGTCCATATTAAAATTGTAATGTAAATATATATAGTATATTGTGTTTTGGTTTTTTGTCTAATGTAATTGTAAACAAACTGATTGATATAACAATGAGTTTATTTTCCTCTCCGTTTCGGGTTTGACTAATCATTTTATTGTAATTGGTGAATGACGATTTTTAGTAAACATTGAATTAAATACAGTATATTGATTACAAATAACATTGCAAGAATAATGATATCTGTTAAATACTAAAAAGAAAAAGTTTCTATATAAAGTGGCATTGTAATTGTAAGTGGAACGAGGAAATTTTGGTAAAGGACGAAAGGTCCTTTTATCGTCTTTTCCATTCGTCGAGTTGGCCCCACCCAGACGGAAGCCACGTAGAAATGAGTCACCGAATTCAGAGTTGAAAATAAAGTATCCCTCTGGAGTGAAGAGATTTTCGTGTAAAAATAGAAATATATTCGATCTTGTTAACGATCGTTGCTGCTTGCGTAGGAGTTTTCTGGCTAGGTCAGGCTTGTATCGCTATGGTAACACGATCTTGACCCTGAAAATCTCATGATGTTCTGCTATTTCCTCGCGTGAGGCGTGTCGCAAAATAAAAATGTATCGGATCTTATGAACTAATGTATTATTTTTATTTTATGAGTAGTAGAGAACTTCCTTTTGTATAAAATTTGAATAAGTCAATTTTAAATAATTTCTCATACGGGTAAATTAAATATTTCGAATAAAGTAATAACTGTTATTCTATTTGTACGAAAAAAAAAATATATATATATATACACTTATACTTGACCAGACAAAATGTACAGTCAGTGTACGAATACTTTGTACACAATAAATATATAGTAAATATATATTCGTTCGAATAAAATAACAGTTATTACTTTATTCGAAATATACAATTTACCCGTATGAGAAATTATTTAAAATTGACTTATTCGAATTTTATACGAAAGGAAGTTCTCTACAACTCATAAAATAAAAATAATAAATTAGTTCATAAAAACGAATAACTTTATAAAATAAGACCAAACGGTTTGAGTTTTTTTTGAGATGTTAGAACGACTAATTTACTAGGTAATGCATAAATAATTTAATAGAAAAATTGCTATTGGTCGCAAACCCTAAATTTAAACATTTTTATATGGTACAATTTCGATGAAATTTTGTACATGTATGTGAAATACTTACATTTACAAAAGACATGTTTTAAATTTTCATGATATGCAATGATAAAATACTTAAAAATCGTGACTTTTACTTTACTCTTCTCAAATGCGACCAATAGTAATTTATAAATAAATTATTTACACATTCGCTAGTAAACTAATTCTTCTAATATTTCAAAAAAATTCAAGTTGTTTAGTCCACATTAAAAAAAAGTTATTTGTTTTTAAAGGGTGTACGATTACTTTTTACACTGACTGTATAGCTTTGAAATTGCTCACCCTTCGAACATTTCTTTGAAAAAAAAATCCAAATTGTATTACAAAAATTTATTAATGAACAACATTGTAGTCAACGAAAACAAAACTCTCTGTAAAAGCAGATTATAACCGTATGTACAGTGTTACATGTATAAAAAGACTCGTTAGAAAGTATTTAGAAAATGATATGAATAAAATTTTATTCGAATACGAAATATTTAAAGAATGTCCAAGTGTGTTACCTCATATACTTATTCAATACTAACCCTCGAAAGATAAACACTTTCAGAAAATATAAACAATGAAGCTTCCATTCAAATTCTTATGAATCTATTTTTTTCAGTTGAAAAATGGAATTATTTTAAAAATTTTAGATTAAAATAAATTATAATGTTAATTGAAAAGGACCTAGGCTCCGTGATTTGAGCGCGATCACTGCTTTTATTGCGAGTAGCATAAAAGTATTATAAGCAATTGTGTGAAAAATAATCATTAAACTAGTAAAATGATGATATAAAAGTATTTTATACATCAATTATGTTATTTTAATATTAGATTTTATATATTGCTTTTTTTTAAGCAAATTTATGAGTATTCTTAAAAAAAAAATTACATCAAGTTCTGAAAGTGTCGAAAGAATTATTTAAAAATTTTGAAAAAAACTTTTAGTGTGTAAAACAATATTAATGAAATTATTGTGTAATGTTTGGTTGTTTCTGTATTAAAATAGGTTTTGCGTTAAAACGCGAAGCAATTCAAGTAAATGATGCAGACGAACGGTTCTGAAAACATCGGTTCCGAAAATGCAAACGAGAAGACAGGATGGACGGTAATTTTTAATTATTTAAGACTATGTTTTTCATTCAATTTCATAAATATATCTCACATAAGTTAGGAGTTTCTTCATTTTCATCTAAATCATCGAATTTATTAACACTACTATAAAGTTAATTATTTCAAACATGAATTCACTGATAATTGACATAAATACTTCCTTTTACTGCAATCGTAAATTCTACGAAAAAATTAAGTAGGATTGATAGTCTTTAATAATATATTTAAGTGCTTGAAATCCAAGTGAATGACCTTGGTAGCCATTTAGTCCTCGAACAGAGGCGTTGAAAGATCGATTGGGGGAAAATTCTACCCCACACAGCAGGAAACGTTCGAGGAAAAAATCGAACAAAAAACATAACCACTACTAATTATAATCAAACTAACTATTACTATGTATGTCAATCTTATACAAAACTATAATAGATGTTATAAATACCATTATGCATTTTACATTGATAAAAAGTAATTCAAATTTTATTTCTTGAAAAACGTTTGTTATTGGAATTAAATAAAACACAAAATTTTAACATCTTTATTATATATATATATATATATATATATATATATATATATATATATTATATATATATATTATATATATATATATATATATATATATATATATATATATATATTGTTTTGATAACAAATGAATTTGTTAAAATTCTATTTCTGAAAATATACTTGTTATTAAAATTAAGTAACAAATTTTGATATCTTTGTGTACTTAGATTAATATCGACAAAAAGTTGTTAAAACTACATATTTTGATACATATTTAGAAATTAGAATTAAATGAAATTTAATTCCATAAATATTTATCTAATACATGTATATATATTTTCAGGTTGGATTAATAAATGGAAAATTTAAGTACCTTACAGCAGAGACCTTTGGTTTCAAGATCAATGCGAATGGGTCTAGTTTAAAGAAAAAACAATTGTGGATATTGGAGGGCAGTGAGCAGCAAGTATACCTAAGGTCTCACTTGGATCGCTATTTGGCTGTGGATCAGTTTGGAAACGTTACCTGTGAGGCGGAGGACCCATCTGACGCTGGCTGTGCCTTCCAAATCCAATTGGCTTCCGATGGTAGTTGCAAAATTTTTGGTAGCAAATAATATTATATTCGAATACCGTAGATCTATCAATAAGAATACATTATTTCATAACAGTGAATTATTTACATGTATATATGATTATCTGACTAATTTTTGAAAAGGAAGTGGAAGATGGGCATTAAAGAACATTCAACGGGGATATTTCTTGGGTTCGAGCCAAGATGAACTCAAATGCATGGCTAAAGCTCCAGGTGAGGCAGAGTATTGGCTTGTGCACCTTGCAGCAAGACCTCAAGTAAGTAAGCGAAAAATATACAAGTTCATTACTAGAGATGTGCGAGAACTCGACAATGTCGGGTATCCGATGGTCAGGACGGGTTGGGAAGGTATCGGGTCGAGACAAGTCGGGTTTTCAAGAATTTCGGGATTCCCGATATTTTCGAGAACCCAAACTGACATTTTCGGTTTCTCGCACAACCCTACTAATTTATGAATCAAAATGAAATGATTTGTCTTTTAGGTCAACCTGAAATCAGCTGGAAGGAAGCGTTTTGCTCATTTGAGTGCAACACAGGATGAAATTCATGTGGATGCACCAGTTCCTTGGGGTGAGGATACTCTGTTCACCTTGGAATTCCGCCCTGCTTCCATGGAAGACAACAGCCAGGAAAATACTAAATCTGAAGGTGGACACTATGCACTTCATACATGCAACAACAAATATTTAGCACGCGATGGGAAACTTTTGGACTCTTGTACACGTGATTGTCTGTATGCAGCTGAGTTCCATGCTGGACTACTTGCACTCAGGTAAGATATAATATTGTTTTGGCTATCTTACCACATTATCAGAGAATTTTAGTTAATATGTCTTGTGATATTTCAAAGTTGTTTATAAAATAATTAAGAGTATAATTATTTGAAGGGATTTATATGGGGCGTATTTGGCACCCATTGGAAGTAAAGCTGTTTTAAAATCAAGATCCACAACGGTGACGCGAGACGAATTGTTTTCTTTAGAAGAATCACTGCCACAAGCTTCGTTTGTTGCTGCTTTGAATCAACGCTATGTTTCTGTGAAACAAGGTATTTTTATGATCATTTATACAGGGTGAGTCCGAAGAAACAGAACACCTAAATATCTCCGTTACTTTTCGTTGTACAAAAAAACTTCTTACGACAAAGTTACACTGTTTGAAGGGCCACATGTAACGGTGCAAGGGAAAAAAATGTTCAAGGTCATTTTTTTAATGAGATTTCAAGGTCATCGATGTTTTTTTAAATGAAATGATATATCTTCGTTAACGTAATGTTGTAGCTGACAAAATAACGAATTCATCCATGTAACACAATATGACCTACAAATGACCTTCAACCCAGAAAAATGGAATAAATAAAATTCAACGTGTAAGATTCATTTGCTTTATTTCTGTTAGATAAAATGTTCAATATTCCTTGAGGTGCTTACATTCAAATGTATCGCAATATACAACATAATAACAGATTCGATGTTGACAGGAAGACATTTATGATATCATAAATACCTTCACCTATGCGTTTGTACAGAATCGTTTCAAATAAATGAGCCTCACTTTATCACCGTAACATTAAATGCAGAAAAATACATTGCATTTTTACGAGAATCGGTACCAATTCTCCTGGAAAATACACCCTTGGACATTCGTGAAGATATGTGGTATCAACATGACGGATGTCCAGCCCATTCTTCCCGTGTCGTAACACAATTCTTGAATAACAAGTTTCCAAATCGTTGGATTGGACGTAACGGACCCGTATTATGGCCCGCTCGCTCACCAGATCTTACACCCCTTGATTTCTATCTACGGGGAAAACTGAAAGACGATGTTTATCATGAACCACCAACCACTGTAGACGAAATGAAAGAAAGAATCGTCAGAGCTTGTGCGTCGATTCCCTCAGAAATGAATTACACAGCAGTACGTTTTGTAACTTCACGGCTAAATGAATATATAGCAGCTCAAGGGAATATTTTTGAAACTTGTTATTCAAGAATTGTGTTACGACACGGGAAGAATGGGCTGGACATCCGTCATGTTGATACCACATATCTTCACGAATGTCCAAGGGTGTATTTTCCAGGAGAATTGGTACCGATTCTCGTAAAAATGCAATGTATTTTTCTGCATTTAATGTTACGGTGATAAAGTGAGGCTCATTTATTTGAAACGATTCTGTACAAACGCATAGGTGAAGGTATTTATGATATCATAAATGTCTTCCTGTCAACATCGAATCTGTTATTATGTTGTATATTGCGATACATTTGAATGTAAGCAGCTCAAGGAATATTGAACATTTTATCTAACAGAAATAAAGCAAATGAATCTTACACGTTGAATTTTATTTATTCCATTTTTCTGGGTTGAAGGTCATTTGTAGGTCATATTGTGTTACATGGATGAATTCGTTATTTTGTCAGCTACAACATTACGTTAACGAAGATATATCATTTCATTTAAAAAAACATCGATGACCTTGAAATCTCATTAAAAAAATGACCTTGAACATTTTTTTCCCTTGCACCGTTACATGTGGCCCTTCAAACAGTGTAACTTTGTCGTAAGAAGTTTTTTTGTACAACGAAAAGTAACGGAGATATTTAGGTGTTCTGTTTCTTCGGACTCACCCTGTATATTCACCTCTCTTCAGATAATGTAAAACATTTGATTGTTTTCTATTTGTATCATAAGATGTATTTCTTTAAAATGTGACATCAAATAATTTGTTTATTTGAAGTATGAAGTAAAAATAGATAAACTATTATCAGAGCTGGGTAAAGTTTTGGTGAAAAAAACATTTTAAATACTATTTTAAATAATCGTTCTACAAATCAAATGAAATACAGTACAATTTCCGCAAATACAATATTTTTATTTTGAGAGATATTTTTATTTTGACTAGATTGAGGAAACAGGAAAGATTAAAATGCAAGAAACCGTGATTTCTTTCATATTTGCGACTTAATTTTTCATGTAGTATCAGCCCCTTCATGGCTGTACTCAATACTGGGACACCCTGTAGGCATATGGAATAAAATAGTTTACGAAACTTTAGTCGTCTTTCAAGAAAACGGTTCATTTGCGATAAATGGTTCCTTTGAGACTTCTTTCTCATTAGTGAGTACTATATGATGTTTTGCCCTTAAAAATCAAATTCAAGGACATTTTTGCACGGATTTTTTTTTACAGATCTCCACCGCTCCATAGGTGTAGAATCAAGCTACAACTGGCTTTACACTTATTTTTTATACACAGTGCACATTAATATTTTCAGAAATAATATTTATTCGTTACGGATAAAAGGAAAAATAAATAATGAAATATGTCAAAATGAAATTCTCACTATTTTGAAAATCCTTCAAATAAAATATTATTTTAAAAACTTTTTTAACAAATAAAATATTTTATTCTCAAAAATGCATCGAAAGTGCGACAATACATATTTTTGAGTGTATAACTATCCATAGTACAGTATAGATGTAAAAATTAAATATTATATGTATGTTTATACAATATATATCGTTTCCATTACAGGAGTTGATGTAACAGCCAATCAAGATGAAATCTCTGGACACGAGACATTCCAACTGGAGTTTGACCGTGTCACCAAGAGGTGGTATGTGCGTACCATGCAGGACCGTTACTGGAGTCTTGAGGCTGGAGGAGGAATCCAAGCATCGGAGCACAAGCGTTCCTCTAATGCTTTATTTGACTTGGTCTGGCAGTCCACTGATGGTACAGTGGCTCTACGTGCCAACAATGGAAAATTTCTGGCGACTAAACGCTCTGGTCACCTTTATGCGAACGCAGACTCTGTGAATGGAGCAGACTTGGGTGCCACCAAATACTATTTCTACTTGATGAACAGACCTGTCTTGGTTCTGCGATGTGAACAGGGGTTCGTAGGGCCTAAGAGCGCGTCCAGTTCAAAACTTGAATGCAATAAAGCCATATACGAAACTATTAGAGTAGAGAGATGCGAACAGGGAATTGTTAGATTTAAAGGTAAATTTTTTTATAAAGGATAAAATGTTTAGACATTCAAGGTGTTAAATGATTTTCTTTCACAGGTCAAAATGGCAAGTACTGGCATGCAGACAGCGAAGGAGTTAATGTGGACTCTGACATATCTTCTGACGGCTTCTATTTGGAACTGAGGGAACCATCTCGCCTTTGCATTAAGCATACTGCCGAGGGAAGATACCTCACAGCTGGTAAGAATGGAGCACTACGTCTGGGAGACACAGATTACGAGTCTGCTACCAAATGGGAATTCTAATCAAACGAAAATGTAAAAGCTGTGTTCCTCTTAAATTTGTTCCGAAATATTTTTTGTTAGCATTATTTATACAAACTGACTTAATATTTGAATATAATAAGTCAAAGGCCATTTCGAAGAGAATAAACAAGTAAAACAATTGAACAAACTAAAAAGAAATCAATACAATTTTATGGTTAGATCATGTACACATCCTGAAAGAAAATTGCAAAATTTGAAAGGAACGTAGCTAATATCACTGCCCTTTTTATAGCTTCGAATGTAATCTAATATCGTATTTATAAGTACAGGAGGGGCTCCTATTGAGTACTTAATTAGATATGCAGTACTATTCGCTTTCTGGTGCTCAGCTACAATTTTTGGAGCTTAATTTTAAAGAACCCTAGCCTCACGATACCTAAACTTGTCAGTTTTCACAACTCATTCATTCGATATTTGAATGCCTCAATATTTCAATTCGCAATGCGGCCCCAACGCGTGAACACTTAAGCGGACAGTACTGTGCATCATTGAACTGACTTTTCTACGATTTTTTACTTTTACTCCTAATAACTTTTCTACTCAAGAAATATCGTATAAGACTGATCATTCGCATGTCTGCAAAGAAATTAAGGCTATTATAACGTTCCTTAATTTAAAGAAAGGTAATCGATACGAATTCGCTGTTTTAATGTTAATTGAAACGTTCTCCTTTCTTAATTTGAATCTTTACTCGATATATTATTTATTTCTTAACTCTTAACGTTCGATCGGTTGACAACTTACTCACCAAGGACAATAATTTATTTTACAAGTCTTCAATTCTATTCTGTGTTGCTGAAATATTTGTAATTTTTTCTTTTTCTATTTATGGTTTATCTTGAAAAGAAGTATAGTTGATAGTGAGAATTTATTGCAATAGCTTTTAAACTAATGGGTGATTGTTTCTCACGTCAACTAGTTTCTATGCTGTTTACGAATTGTAATTTAATCGTTTAGTTAAGCAAGTATCTAAAAAGAACAAGGTATATATATATATACAGTAAAATAGAAAGTATTAATCTGGCCAATTGTTTAAGTATTAAAAAGAATTCAGTTTTCTAGTCTCGATATTAATATTAATACTACTTCCAATGCTTGAATTCCTATACAAAACTTTTCTACACTAGACAGCACATTTACGAGGTATGTCAACAGGTAAAATAGTGTCTTAGTTAACAATCCTGAATCATTCCATAATATAAAGATACTTTATATTGCTCAAACATACGCTATTAATGATGCTTTACCAACTACCTAATCAATAAATTGATTGCTAGCAATTATCAAATGATTGCATAATCCAAGCAATCTGTTTAATGATACAAAGATTGGAAAGTCCAGATTCATCAGAGTCATTATCATTTTTATCCTTTTACAGTTTATAGATCATTCTATATAATTCAACTCACTATTGTACATTCGTTACCATTTTTTATATCTAATAGACAGATCAAACGATGCTGTTCGTTGATTAAGTCGATAACAAGAAGCAACTTTCACGCTTAAATTCTTCTTTTGTTTTTCTATTTTATTATCTGTCAAACTGGAAATAAATATGTTTCTTATTAAAGATACGCTCTCACGTGATTATGAATGTCATAAATGTTTTAGTATTACCGCCATATATCATTGATTCGATAAAATTACCGAACGGTCAAAAAACTTCATCGTCTGAACTGGCTATAAATATTGGTCTAACCTAAAATGTTGGTATGGGCCGCAATAGGTAAAGCGTTAATGAAAAACGCACAAGTACATCGTTAGTGTAAACTTGCTATCTAGTGTACATAACCTTATAAAGTCGATGCAATAATCGAATAAATGTGTAATTTGAGACCACGCTTTTTCTACGTAACAGATTCACATTCCGCGAGCTGTGCAATGATCGAAACATTTTTAGTTATTTTTCATAAAGAAATTCTACATTTTAGCCCGCTTCGAAATAAATGCAAACATGAATTTCTATCGTTTCATATGGAATTTATGAATATATAACTTATTGATTATAGCATTAAGGACTTATAAAAAATAGTAAAGTTTAACCCTTTGATGTTGACATTCTACGGTTTTGTACCAACACCTGTTTTGATTCAACGCAGGGAAAGATATTAATTTTTTATCTGCTTCATTTCTTTTATACAATACAATATATTTTATCTGCTCTCTATTTTTTATGTGCAAGCAAGATCAGACATCAAAACTGTAATTTCAACGAAACTACTTGTAATTTACATTATTTACTATTTTAAGGAAAGCGGGGCAAACTAAGTGTATTATGTAAGCAATAAATGCTACTGTCAAACATCTTTCTCATAATTATTAATATCTTAATCCTCTATATTATTTGTTTTAATCGAAACTTAATGAAAAAATTTGTACAATGTTTTATTTGTGATAGTATCAAAAACAGAAGCTGTCCAACATTACAAAAAAATAGAATTCTTACTTTTAAATAAAAATTTATTAACAGTAAATAAAATATCATTGCTCATATAGCATGTTCCATTAATAGAGCAGACTTTTTGCCTGTTCGTTTTTCCATTCTATCGTAATGTTCACTGTAAAATATTTTTAGACATGGATAAAAAAGAGGCAACAATGGCAAATGTGACAATTTGATGTCCATATTATCATAAGCTAAGCCAACATTGTCTAATACTTCTGACAACATAGGAATCTTTGAGTATCGCTGACTGAAATGTGTCAACAAAGTAAATTTTGCATTCATCTCTTTCCCAACGTTAATTGCTTGAGACACTGTTGAATGATACTTTAACATTGCTAGTTTTTCAAGTTTGTCTTCCATTGTTGCTTCGTGAATTAATAAATCGCAATTTTTACCTAGATTTATGAGGTTCTGACAAGGTACAGCATCACCGCTGAAATAAAAATGCGAATATAAGGATTACTACTGTTCAATGTTTTCAATATCGTTTATCTTACCTGTAAACGATCTTTTTTTCATTGTTTAAATTAACCGATATGCCAAATGCCTCCTTACAATGTTTAACAAGTATGGTATTTATCTGTTTAACGTTTACCCATTTGTTGAATATATGATCTAAGGACATAGTCACTCTGTGATTGTCCAACATGAAGTGTCTGTTGTTTATTGGAGTGTATAAATGTGAAATGTGGTCCAACTCATCATAAAAATTCAACCAATCTGCAATTTCTTGAGGTAACAATAAATACACTTTATCCGTAGTGATTTTTTCTCTCGCTTTCAATATACCAATAACACCCATATGATGATCAGCATGCTTGTGCGATAAGAAAATAGCCTAAGAGAAAAATGACACAATTAAAGTAATCAAACAAAACAGGCAGTAAAATAAAAATGATAGATGTACCTTGATGTTGCGCAAAATTTTTACAGCTTCAGAATTCCCATACAATCGAATAATTTGGCAAAGTGAACCTTCTGCACAATCTAGTAATATATTATGATTTTGGTCTATTCGCAACAGAATGCCGCTAGTATTTCTTACTTTATTTGGTGTGCTCGAACCAGTGCCCAACATCACAATTCGCGGATATTCTGGTGACTTATCTAATTTAAGTTCTTCTGTTTTCTTCTTGATTTGTGCTTTCAGTTCAGTCAATTTATCTGAAAATTCTTCTATGTCAAAAATTGCATCAACATATGTCTGTGGTGATTGGCAGATTTGAGGTGTTGTAATTGGCATAAGCATTGGATGAATCTTTAATGTTTGTAATGTTTTTGCTCGGTAGATATTTTCACTTATCGTCTACAATATAATAAAATAAAAAAGTTAAACTCTGTTTGATAGTATTATGTATAAATGTCTTACCTTTTCTTCTTTTTTCAAGCTGTCTTCGCTCAGCAAAGGAAATATTTCAGGATGCAGTAAGTTCATTACATGTTGTTGCTTATAAACAGCTTCACTGCCCAGACAAGTGTTTTCATCATTTAGTATTATATGCTGTGTACTTGATGGAAACTTTTGTATCCAACTCTGATACTTTGGATGATTAAAAATATTTTTTGGTGTAAAGTGACACAAGTACACTTTCTCATTGTTTCCTTCTTCTGTTGACACAGTCTGTTGATACTTTGAGAATTTAGTATGATTTACAAAAGATTCTAAATATTCCTCATCAGGACACTCTACAACTGTAAATAGAAATTATTAAGAGCAATGAACAACATTTGCAATGGTATTAAATTTAAAATGATTGAAACATTTTTAACTATACCAATTAGAGTGACTTTAGGTCCTTCCTGCATACAAACATCGTCGCTATGAACAACTGTTCCATCTTCTTTCGTGATGTCCAAACCTTGCTTCAAGTTGCTTAAAAGCGGACCGATCTTCACACCTAACTGTTCACACTTTTTAACTGATAGTTTTCCACGTTTTGGGTGAATCTCGCAAATGTAAGAATACACATTTGTCTCAGCTTTTAACCTTTTTTCTGTATTTGTTTTTGTACTATCAATGACTCTTTTTCCATTAATGTTCGAGTCATACAGATCTTTGCTTGTATCTGAAGAATGATTTTGACTATTTTTTTTAATCTTTGATATAGGAACGTACCAGATAGTTAGTACCTTATCTTTATATGGATCAGACTCATCGTTAGAAGCAAAAGCAAATTTTAACTTAGAGATAGTTGTGAATATTTGAGATTTATCCAAAAAATGAGCTATTTCTTTTGACCCGTGGAACATTACTTTGGCTAAACCGATCTCTTGCATAGTCAAAAGAAGACCTAGTACTCCTCCGATATTTTTCCAGGAGTTACTCGTTAGAAATACATGTTCTACTTTAGCTAATTTAAAATGGTGTTCTTGGGATAGTCGCTGTGTTCCTTCTCCACAATTGAAGACATAATTAACATGATCAGTGGTAAGAAATAGACTATTTGGTGCTCCATTAGCCCCACTTCCAAGAACCTATTATCAAAACAGTTTATTAAAATGAAGATAGTACTTATTTTTAAAAATGTATGAAATCATTGATGCAGATATTGATTTATACAATTTCTTTAATCACCTGTAATGATGTAGTACCATTTGCAAAAGTCAGTTTCTTTAATAGTTTCTTTTGTTGCATTATTATTATATTATAAGTCTTGTGTATATCTTCTGGAATTACTGCATAATGTCTGATAAATCCATAAAAAGAATGTGCACAGAAATTACTGCACCGTTGAATAAGTTGTAGCATTACCAAAACGATTATTGTTCAGTATTGTTTGTTTAAACAATTCTACAACAGAAAGTGTCTTTTTATTGAAAACAATATGAAACAACCGTCTTCTGTTTAGTAACAGTTTAGCTCATTATATTTACCTAATATTTACTTTTGAAATCTTTTTGAAAATTTTGAAATACAATATTTTAATATAGTACTTTACCCATTTTTGCTTTACATTTTAAATTAAAAAGTTATTTTTCATTTATGATGTTACATTTTGAAGAAATTATGACACAAACAAGAAGAAATCAAACGTTATATAGTATTTAAAAAGAAGAAAAGGGGTAGATTTTTATCCCAAAAGTATACGATTTTTATCCCAAAAGTATTACAAACTGAAACAAAAATAGCTAGCCAGAAATTATTCAGAGGATATATAATGTAAATGATCCTTGTTTCCTTTGTTATTTAAGAAATAATTATATGTTGTATGTACTCTATAATGAGTAATTATATGCTATTTTAGGTATACTATGAGTAAAATAAATGATCATAGATCATCTTTGTTGTTAGAAAGTTACCTTTTTTTCTGATAGTGATTCCGAATTTGGTAATGAGCAAAATTGATCTATGTAATTCTAATCATGGTAAGCAAAGTATAACCTATGTATGTTAAAATTTCATATGCATATTTATTATAGTGTGAATTTTCAATAGAAATTGAAATTATGCCAAAGATTAATGACGAAAATGTGTCAGAACGTTTTAGTTTCTGTTTTTTTATTGAACCATAATAGCATTGTTTTAATTTGTTTTTGCATTTAAGTTTACTTGCATCTCATCTGTTAATACATACATTTTCGTAAACCTTTATAATACATTGGTCATTTTTTACGACCTAATTTCAAAAGACTTAATTATCTCAGTTTTCATGCTCAGGGACTCGTACTAATCGGCTTCTGAGCCCTCCATATGTACAGTTCCTAACCTTCAAAATAGGTCGCGGGCGAATCGAATAATGTAATTTGACATGAAATAGATAAAGAATTTTTATTATATTCTACAAATATCAACTTATAAAAGAATCTGTATGAAAAATTGTTTTATTCGATGCGGATGTCTTATTTTTGAGATTACGATTTCATTTCTAATTTTGTACAGTAATACTTCATAAAAGCACTACTAAAACACCAATAAAATTTGATTAAATGTATTTAATTCTTGTATGCAAATATTTATATGTATCACTGTGTTTGTAAATTATAATGCTAAATACCTATTTAATCATTTCATCATATAACCTTACTTCTGAAGCATGTACCGAAAGAAGAAAACACCGCATTTTAATTCGTCGAATACAAAGTTTACTTAATTACCTATTAATCAACGGTGTCAACTGTCAATTAAAAGAAAAAAAATTCTTATTATTTTACACTTTTTACTATGTACACTATGTTCGTTCTATTCATTTTGTAGTATACGAAACACACATGGTATAATAACTTCCCCTTCGTAAGACACACACCAATGTGAGGTTTTGTGAATGAGTAAGAATGTTACTGCAAACTGAACATTATTGCAAGTATTCGAGTTATTGATTATTATTTGGTGCAAATAAGGTATTTGAGCTACATATAACTATTATTATAGAAACAATATTGTAGTAATGTCACGTTTTTATTCTTTAATAATAATATACAACTGTATTTTTTATGAATGTTGTTTGTAGAAGAGGTTGGAAGTTTCATGGATTGGACGTATTCTGGTTAACACTAAAATTATGTTTAAAATATACATTTTGGTTTTATATCATTTTCACTACCAAAAAACTGTGATTTCCACTCATGTACCTATACATATTTAGTAGCGGTGTCCACTTTATTTAAATACTCACAGGTGCTCACAGGGGACTTCCCTTTCCTTCACGTGTTGATTTCCCATTTCAAGTTGAAATGGGCACTATCGACTAATTTAAACTATCGACTACTTACTATTTAGTAACAGCATACTATCGACTATTTAGTCGATAGTTTTCAGTCGACTAAAATTTCGCTTTAGTGGTTATGTCCAGTTATGTCATCAAATCTACTGCAACACTATCGATGTATTTACCTTTTGTAAAATTAATTCATAATTAGAATAATTATACAATCACTACTATTTCGATTTATCATAAGCTATTACCTGCTCTAAATTTTTGGTAAAAATCAATTAGATTATAAGTAATAATTTCCTGAATTCTTGAAAATATTATGTAAAATCAAATAAGTGTTGCTTCAGTATAGAGCTATTTAAAATTATGGCATTGTTTAATTTCTTCTATATCAAAATGTAATCAATAGAGTTTAATGTTGCCATTTCTCCTCATTCTCCTAGAGTAGATAGAAATATTGCTATATTAGGAATTTAAGAATAAAAAAATTTCATCTAAAAAAAAGTTTAACTGTGGTAAGTTATTCCAGATTGCAATTTAAAAATATTATTTTATCCAAATTTTTTGCAGATAATCTATTTCTTCTTTCAGACATAACTTCTCCGACCACTTGTGTGTCCATGGAGCCATGAATACAATGTATAAAGTATTATAATAAAATATAATTAATGGAATAATGTTAGAAAATTACAACGAACAGTTTAGAAAGAATAGTATAACAAAAACGAGTCCTCGACAGTGTGATGCTACGACAGTTATAAATTACTTCAAGCTTGTTAGCTGGCGAGCATCGACAGTGTTCCTTAAAATTATTGATACAAATACAACATTAAAAATATTTACACCTTATTCATTTGCATTATTATCCTTCCTTATTACAATAATATTACTAATTACTTTTAAATTTTATATATAACAAAATATATAAAACTTCGTAAAAGAATTAAAGAATGATTCTTCTGTTTTTGGTAGAAATACTATCCGCCCCTGTCTGAAAATTTCATTATAATCGATTGACGTTGCTATATTATAGCATTCGACCAATAATTGTATAATTATAGTATATTTGCATTAGTTTGCGTTGTGCATAATCGAATATACACATGCTTAATGAATTACTTACTCGATACTCGCCAACGAATGAATTTATTTAATAGTAAAACTCATTCAAAAGTCCCGCCGCTTAAATTCAGTTGATCGGTGCTCCAGCATTGTATGGATCAAGCGACAGCTTCAGACAACTGAATTTTGTCGATAGTTCGATGGTTCAAAAAAGTAGTCGACTGAAATTAGTAGTTAGTTACTATCGACTTAGTCGATAGTTTTTAGTCGATGGTGCCCATCACTATTAAACACACATTGGTTGATGTTGGTTAATGTGCAAGATTATATTACACTTTACCTGTGTTATTACTCTGTCAATCACCTGATTTTGTAATTTCAATTGACCATGTGTTTTAGATAATGTTAATTATGAATAATTACATTATACGTTATTGCAAAATTTTATTGCCTTCTGTACATATACAGTGGTATTACTAATTATTAAAAATTGAGAAAGATCTGAGCAGAAGAAATTATTGTAGTAAAAATGATAAACTTCAGATGCATAAAATAAATCTATTATTTTGCGAATAATTAATAACAACAGACGACGTTTGAGTAGTTAAGAAATAAATAGATGTCCCACCTCAATATAGAATTTTTTTTATAATAATTATCAATTAGTATTATTCTTCCTGACTATTCATGACTAATAAAGAATGACAACTCATGATCGGAATGATAATTATTACTCATTTCTTAGTAATTTAATAAATGCATTTGTATTATAAAATATTACTGTTTAATTTGTACAAAGCAATATTCTTTATTCAGTACTAACTTAAAAAAAGTGAGAAATTATTAGTATAATGTTACTACAAAGAAAAGTGTACTTTTCATTCGTGGTATTCACTGTTTTATCTGCAAGCATTATAATTTATCAGGTATACATTATGCATACAAAATGTATCATAATTTTGCTTTGTTATAAATACATATTCTAAATCTCATGTTTCAATGGTTATAATTATAATTACATTAAATCACATTATTGTGCAAATCTCAAATATTATTAAACATTTCAATATATAAAGAATTTAATATTGTTTGACATTTTTTTTCTTTTCAATAATTGATATTAATATTTATTTTAGATTTATGAAAATGTGTTACTTATGTACTTATTATTAAACACAGAATAAAAAAATTCGAATATCTGATAATATGTCTCTTGTCTTTGTAAAATTGAATAATCTATTAAAAAGTAAATAAATTCAAATATTTCATGCTACACTTCTGAATTATTTATAGGTACAATTAGTTCAATTTAATGACAAATCACACGATTCAGGTATATAAATCTCAATAAACTTTCAGTATTTGAATAAATATTAGTATAAAATAAATATATAAAGGGAAACGAGTATTAACAGTTATTATCGTTGCTTTCTTCAACAGAAGATGTACCTGTAATTTTATGGTGGACTCCTTTCGGAAACAATGGGAAAGTTCGTAAATGCAAGAAACATTCCTGTTATTTTACAAATAATCGAACTTTTCAGTATCATCCAAAAATAAGTGTAATGTTATCAACTTTTTTAAAAATCTTTGCATAAAAATTAATCTGTTACTATGAATACAATTATAAATTAGTAATATTCTACATTAAATTAGTTTTAACTAATGTACTTTTGTTTTGACTTCCAGAGCTTCCTTTTCTATGGTAGCAGTTTTCAAATCGATGATCTACCAGAATGGAATCCCCATAAAGCTCCATGGGGTTTGATTCACGAAGAATCTCCAAGAAACAACCCCATATTGGTGCAACAGGAAACCCTGAATCTTTTCAGGTATTCCTCAACATTCAGCAGATTCAGCGACGTGCCTCTTACTTTGATCGATCTACCTGGAGTTACAGAATTGTTAGGTACACACAAATTTCGATCGTAAAATTGCTATTAATGTTTTTGTTTTATTACTATTACATGCAGTGGTGTTACTGAAATTGCAAATAATTAGAAGTAACCGAATTAGAAAGTATTTCTATAATTGACGTGTACAAAGGGAATTGTAAACTGTGCAAAACATAATTTTTTGAACAATTCACAGTAATTTATGATTCTTTTTAGACAGAAAGTATTTTGTATCGACCGAAAAAAAAACAAGATTAATGAACACAGAGAACCTTGCACCCCTGCTTTACATACAATCTGACTGTGATACTGCAAGTAATAGGGATACTTATATAGCAGAGTTGATGAAGTACATACGTGTGGATTCATATGGCACATGTTTGAATAATGCTCAGTTCGATAAAAGGTGACTTATATCTAAAGATTTAGAAAGATTGATTTTATTCATTTGTCATTAACCTAGTGAATAATGTGATTATAATATAGGCTGAAAGAAAATTACCTCGAAATATTAAACAGCGAGGATTTTCTCTCAATTATTGCCAATTACAAATTTACTATAGCATTTGAGAATGCAGTCTGTCAAGATTATATAACGGAAAAACTATGGAGGCCTCTTACAGTCGGATCTGTACCTATATATTATGGATCACCATCATTTAAGGTAATAAAATCACAATTTTTATTCGAATCAATTATTAAATCGATTTAATGAGAAAAATATTTTTCATTAACAAACGCTGTAAAATTAATAAAACATTTTTCAGGACTGGCTTCCGAACAATATGTCTGCAATTTCAGTACTCGATTTTAATAATCCAAAAAGTTTAGCCAGTTTCTTAAACAATCTTTCAAACAATAAAACTGAATATGAGAAATATTTGACACATAAATTAATCGACAATTACGACATAGACAATCAAAAACTAAAGAATGCTTTGCATAGAAATAATGAGTGGTCTCGAAAAGAATTTGGAAACTATGTAGACGAGTTTGAATGTTTCGTTTGCGAAAATATAGAAAACTCAAATAAAAAAACAAAGATTGTCGATTTAAAACACTATGATTGTCCATTGCCAAGAAATCCCATAACAAATAAAATTGATCATCATAATTGGTGGACACAGCAATGGAATATAGAAAAATGTGGGGCTAAAATCTTAATGTATCACTTGAAAAATAATCTTACGATTAACATAGAAAATTTTAATAAAAACAAAATGCAATTGTATGTAAAGAAACAGTGTTAAAAAACGTTGCAGGAGAAGGAATAGAATAAAATGGCGTATATGTAAATATTTCATATTGTACATTTGTACAAAATCTACAAAGCTTTCGAGAATGAAAATATTTTTTATACAATCATTGCCTAATAAAGTATTAATTATAATCGAATGTTCTTTATTTCAAGATCTCACTTACCAAAGTTTTTAACCGACGTTCAATTCGCAACCTTGTTTTGTAGAACAGGAGTAGGTACCTCCATTAATTCGCAAAGTTGATTTCTTATTGGTCGAAGTTCAGTAACTGGTCTCTCCCAATCCGTAACATTCAATTCACTTAAAATTTTAGCCAAGTTTTGTTCGCTGAGATCCATTTCCTCTCCATACAAAGTCAAAGCTTCATAAGTTTTTGTTGCTGCCACTTTGCGTATGCATTTATATTTGTGACAAAGGAAAATGCTCAATTGACAGAATGCTCTCTTGCCAACTGGTCCACGTACCTATAATCATTATTCTTGTTACAATCAAAGTACTTTCTTATTATATTTCAATCATAGAAAAGAGAGTACCTGTAACAGTTGACAAAATACGTTTATGCTACTAATCAACAACTTAGTATTATTAGAATTTTTTATCTCCTGTTTGAGCAGCACCAAGATTTTTTCAGAGATGCCATTTTCAGCATCATCAAGAACGATTTGGATACAACCGGAGCTAAGTAATCGATCCAAAAAAGCCAAGATCGATGTGATCATTCTTTCATTCTTATGACTGTCTTCGAAAATAATTAATATCTTGTGGCATATATTCCTGAGACCAGATTCGTCTATCTCTTGCAAATAAGAAAATAACGAAACGCTAGAATGTTTCACCTAGAATAAGCATTCGAGTACAAGTATCATAAAATAACTTATTGTCATTTGTGTACTTGTTATACTCACCAAAGACTCGCTCAGACCTCCAACACTGAACACAATTCCTTGTAGAAGGTTCATTGTGTAAGGAGGATATGATAACATTTTAATGAACCTTGGAAAAGTTGCAGACTCCATGCGCCACTCTATGGTTTCTTTGCATTCGTTGTATGGGAAGATGCTTTTTAGTTCTGTATGATACGGAATGTTTGGTAGAGGAGGGTCGTTATGAATGAGTGTACTAAAAACGCTTCCTGCCTGTGCTCGAATCCCATCAATTCTTTCTACAGCCTGCTGTGCCACTCCTCCAATTACTTTTGCCATCAACTCTTCATTTAATACAGATACCAAATTTGCTTGAAACACTAAATTCGTTAGCATCTAGAATTGTACACACGTTGTTGATCCACATAAAATATTAGAGACAACTGATTTATAAAGAAATTGTTTTTACATGTAAACCTGTCATTGCTGCCTCTCGTACCCATGCTCCTATGTCCCCACGACTGTCTATTGTATACTCTTTCAGCGCCAGTAAATAACAATTGTATAAATCGTGTACAAATATTTCCCATTTATCTGTAAAGTTAAATGTACAAATCTGTAAAGTTAAATCTTTGTAACTTTTATTTTTTTTATAAAATATATATATTTGGTATTGTTAATAGCAAAATATGCAATAAAAACGTGTGATAATATTTGTTACACAAAAGGGCCTTAATGTGTTAATCAGACAAACATAATTTTCACGTTTTTTCAAATCTTTTGACGGCTAATTCATTGTTTTGTATTTGTTACACAACGATTATGCATTTATTGTACAACCCCTTCAGAATGCAGCTAGGCGTACAGTAGGTGTACAAAGAAATAAATCGGAAACCCTAATTTCAAAGATGTTTGTAACCTGCAATACCTGTAGCTGTTTTATGCATCAACCGATTTCAATGAAACTTTGCATGTACTTACATGTACATAACATATTTACATCTGCAAAAAGCATCGTTTAAATTTTCATCACAGGCTCAGATAAAATAGTTTGTATACCCACTGTATATGGCTTTGAATATCAAAAGTTCCCGTAAATTTAAAGAAGAAAAGATTTAGTGCTACGTATTCTTTTCGTCGAAACACAAAGCTCAAAACGATAGGATCGAAACAAAGCGAAGTGGAACACGTGCGAATAAAATTGAGAAATGAGGATATTCGAGCAACATATTATGTAAATATTTATTACATTATTCTCAATAAAATAATTAGCAAAGTCAAATATTTATCGTTTCATTTCATTTCATGTTTTATCATTGTGTCAATTTGACACAAAAGGGACACATTACGTTGCGAAAATGAGGGCCAGATGAGAGTTAAACTAGTGAAATAAACTAACAAACCTGCTTCTTTTACTCCTAGAGTTTGACACACCATTATCAATGCATGGATGGCTTCTTTTCTACTTTCTGCCCATTTCAATGTTAGTTCCGATATCTCTGTACACTTAATTAGAGCTTGTATCACATCCTTTACTCTCTCACAAATTATAAACAGAGGAAAATATCCTAATGAAGAATACATCAACATTAAATACAATAAAATACTGCACAACTGTTACAGTTAATATGCAAAAAAGTACCTATAGCTTGTGCAAAGCCTATACGAACAAGCTGATTGCTTGACTGTAAGTTATGAAGATAACGGTTAATAACTATGTCACGTTCATCTCTCTGTATATTGGCGTAATATTTAAAAAAGAACTCTGTATGTGCTTCGGCAGCTTTTGTTCTTACTATAGACACTTCATGACCTAAGCATTCCTCCAAAAGATTCTGCCAATCGTCTGTAAAAAAATTTATCTTAAAAATATTTATTCGTACAAGTATGAAACCATTTGCACGCAATATTTACTTACAAATCACTTCCATGGAGATTGGAAAGTGTACAATCGAGCACTTTCTTATGAGCACCGCACAAGCTTGCTTCATTAACTCGCCTCCCAGACCTTTGAACTGTCCTCTTTTGCGTAACGTGCCCACTATGTTCTTTATATTTTTCAGAGCAGTTGCTCCAATTACGTTTTCAACTTTCTCGTTATAACAATTGTGCAATGCTTCTAAAATCTCTGCAATTGCTAACACAGCACCATGTCTTATGTTCAAATCGATTGAATTCAACATTTCTAGTAAGGTCGGTAAAACGGTGTCTTTGAAGTAACTTGGATCTGCAGATGTCAGGTTAAACAGTGCTTTAGCTGAAAGCTCTCTGATCGCTGTGTCCCAATGTGTGATTTTTCTTGCCACCAAATGGTCAATGAGTGGTTTTGTGTATTCTTTGTATTGAGCAATTTGCATACTAATTTTCAAATATGCATGGTTTCTGACACCAACCTCAAAATAATCAGCGATAGTGAGTATCTCTATTCCATATGGAAAGTTCCCTTGTCTGCCAACATTTTCTTGAAACGCTGCAGATGCGGCTCTTCTACAATTAATTTCTCTGTCGAAACAAGTGACAACAACCAATGTAGCTGCAATTTCTTTCACATATGCTTGAAAGATATCTGGGTCGTATGCTCTAGGGAATGACCAGCAAATGTAACATGCAGCATCTCTGATCAAGTATCCAATTGATCCATACGCTCTTGGCTCGTCGAACACCAGAGCTTGCAAAACCACTGGTATCACATCACTCAAACGATGAGGCAATACGAGCCCACGTCTTCCCAATTCTGCTAACGCTAAGCATCCTCCATGCCAAGCAGAATCCGATTCTCGGCCACTAAACAAATTCAACACAAATCCCACAACATCATCTGCTAAGTCCATTGGCAACCTTGCAGTGATTCTACCAATTCCTTTCGCAGCAGACCATCGTATTGTGATTGCTTTATCTCGGAGAGCTTGTATCAAGTGTTCGATAATATCTTCTATTGCTGGTGGAATATCCTGCTCATCGTGATTCACTGAAACTTCCATAGCCTCCTCTGAATTCTCCACAGAATTTGGAGACTTAGCACTAAGCTGCAAACATATAGAACGACTGGTTCTCTGGTATCTCCACGATGCAAGTTTCGTTCCTAATAACACCAATCCAATCCTCTGTACAATTTTTATTCCAAACTTTCTAATAAGATCTGCAGGATTATCGTTTAAGTGAAATTGCAAAATTTCGTCTAAAATTGTTTGAGTATATGGCTTGACATCTTCCCTTGTACCATGTTTCAATAAGGATGCTATAACTGCTAACGGGCCATGCCTGAAAGGATCATTCTTCACACACTCTAAACACCATGTAATCATTTCTTTTAAATACAACTTCTTGACATCTGATCTTGTCAAGAAATTTGCAATGAGAAAGACTGCAGCTACAGCACACGCATCTTTTGATAAGCAAAACAATTTACATATTTTCAGGATTCGAACTGTTATTAACTGTTCAGAAACTACGTCGGTAGTTTCCAAACGGGAAAGCGGGAATGGTATCTTTGATATTATGGAAAGCCAGACTAGAAGCACGTATCGAGTCTCCCATGTCTCTACGTTGTTTGGATCTTGCTTCTCTAGCATTCGTAGAACTGGGAGAAGATCTGCTACCTACATAAAACAAAGTTATATCTTAAATATTAGAATGTATGGAGCAAATTAAAGGCTAAATTCTTGCATACCTCGTGTGGAAGATAGGTAACGATGTTTTTGTATGTTTTGACAGACATGACAATGAAAATGTATTTGAATGCATTATGTTGCATACTTTCTGTCGAGTGTTCATCTCTGACAATTTCAATCAGTGGTTGTAGAATGTCATCTAGATAAGGATCCAATAACTGCCTCTGATCCTGATATTGCGACAAAATGAAATTGAATCGATCTCGATTTTTTTCTACAAGACTCGGTGATAAATCGGCTTTTTTCAACTCCAAAATCAAAGAAGTCACTTCGTCAATTTCTTTGAAAGCACTGAATCCACACCCAATTATTTCTGGATCCGGAAAATCGTTTAGAACCATTTTGTTCTCGTAAATCCTTATCGACGTTCACGAAAGTTATTGTCATTAATTACCGTCCGCTCATGTATAATCAAGTTTCCCTGGAAAAGCATGCAAAGCTGACAATCTCGTAGGTAATACGTTTCCACGGAAAGCAATACCTGATTCGGGCGCATGCGCGATACTATATACGTTTTTTTATTGCAGATTCATTATATGTGTATTTATTATTTATGTAAATTAATATTTTCAATGTACTATAGACAGAATAAAAGTTATTGCAAGATGAAAACCTTTTACAATAAAAATAATTCTTTAAATAATCATGTGTTACCTTCAATGAATGTATAAATTCACTTCGGTTATGATATTTTAATAAATACGTAATATAAAAATTTGTTTATGTGTTTTGTCCATTTGAATGGTATTAATGAAAACAGTGTTTTGTTACCCATTGATTTTATTTACGATATATTTGATAACCCATAAACAAAAATCTATAATGTAAGTTTCATTTTTTTAAAGATTTTTTGAAATATTATATATATATATATATATATATATATATATATATATATATATATAGTAATTAATTTATTGTTAATCCAATAAGTTGTGTTTAAATTATAGTTTATACGAACAAATTTAATCGATTAACTTTTGTTTTTACTTCTCGCATGTTTTTTAGTACAAAGTAAAATCATATTTAAGTCAGTTTTTGTTTCATGCTGAAAGAATTCAAAATAATTAAGAGAATAGTCAGCTATAAATATATGAAATTATTTAGTTATATAGTCTCATATTAGTTAGCTATAAATATATGAAATTATTTAGTTATATAGCCTCATATTAGTTAGCTATAAATATACGAAATTATTTAGTTATATAGTCTCATATTAGTTAGCTATAAATATATGAAATTATTTAGTTATATAGTTACAGTGAATTTTATTACATAATTTCTGTTTTCTATTTGTTACACAACTAGAATTATTATTCTCAGGAAAATCAGTATATCTAAAGATATCATTCAATTTGAAAATTCTTTTATAGTCATCATATATGAATGACTTAATATTTTGACAAGTGGCAAATTAATCAAATTTCTTCTTACATTTATTGTCGCATGACAATTCTGTAGTGTACTTTCATGATTCCATTCATTAATTTATTCTAAAATATTGAAGATATAAACATTAAATTTAATGTTTGCAATGATTAACGATTCATAGTTATAGATACCTAAAATGAAAATTGTTAATTGCATTAACTATAAAATATGAAATAAATATATTAAATATTTAATTTCATCGATTAATTAATACTTACAACTTTAAAAAATGAATGGACTAATGAATTAAAAATTCCCGATTGATGAAATTAATAATTACTGCTTGTTGATATTATTCATTACATTTCTTATAAATAAACTGCTTATAGATAATATTATTCATTACATTTATTATAAATATTAAGTGTTAAAAATTAATTTCAATTAATTGCAAAGTTAATCACAAAAATAGAAACATCAGCTTATGAATAGAATTCATCTTAATTTGCAATTGTTATTATAATGTTTTTAATTAATGTGTTTAAATTTGATAAATTAACTGATTTCAAATTCAATTAATATATTATTCTATTCAAATTGAAACGCCTACTCTACCATGTAATCTTATGTAATGACAAATAAGTGCACATCCAAATTTTAAAATTTATTTCAGGAGTCCGAGCAACATAACCTCTTCATTATATTTTCAAAAGACCCCAAATATATAATCTACTTTTTCTCACGAATTTCACAATCTACACCTACAATTTCATTAAATTTTTAATGTAAAATTATCAAACATTTAATGAATAAATTATTAATAATAGGAAATATTTCAATTCTCGAAATGAATGTGCTGCCCATGATACCGTTTCGTCGAAACGGTGGAGCCAAGAACTTCTGGGTTTCGGAAAAATGGAGGTTGTAGCCCGATCGAGATCGTGAATCCGTGTTAGCCGAGAAGAACTAATTTGTGTGATTTTTCCGTGAAGAACTCGACTTCCAGCACGCCCACTTGATTCTTGATTCCTCGTTTTTCTTATAGTTGCGAAATTTTCAGAGTGAAAACCGATTTTTACGTAGTAAAATGCAGGAGAGACGGTACATCTCGATTGTACGCTTTTCTCGTTTTAATTCCAAATATGTAACTTTCTCAAAAATCCTTGAGTTTCCACTATGCTCAAAAAAATAAATTGTCAAATAATATATTATTTGAAATTAATTTTTCTATATGTCGAATACAATATTATTAATATATTCTTAAATGTAACTACCTTCTTCTATTTTATTGCATTAATTGTTATCTTGTATTTTTTATGTGATTTTCATACTTGATTTAGCATTTTTGAAAAGCTTACATAATTTCGTAACTGAAACTGTTTCTTTCAGTTCTGACAAGATAGTAAATTGGGTGCATAATACTTGCAGAAAATGAAATCGATGAAAGCGAAAGCCAAGACCAAAAAGCCAAATGGTAAATTTGGAAAGGTAAAATTTGCTTCAAAAGAGATAACACATGCCAATCCGGATTTGTCACAGCTGCATCAGCAAGTAGACACAAGTGTGTCATCTTTATACTGCCTGAGAAGAGTTTTGGAAAATGGTAGCGACGAGGTCAAATCAATTCTGGCATACGAATGTGATTTGGTATACGAGTGTCGTATATGCAGGAGTCTCTTTAGGAGCCTCGTCAATCTTATCTCACACAAACGCATATATTGCAAAAAGAAATTTGATGTTACATTTGGTAGAAGCTCTTCTGACAATCAGGACAATGTATGTTCTAATTTCATTGGTTCTGTAAGGGTTATGATGAAAACTATTAAGATAAATTAACTTGTTGTTGTATTATATTTTTATATTTTATTTTTAAGTTAAAAATATATTCCAGATTCTTGCAAATCAACCAAATATACAAATACCAGAAACCACGCTTCAGGAAACTTGTGGAAATAGTAGGATCTTGAGAAGCCAAGTTTCTAAGGAAGATCAAAAGAAGGATCTCATCTCTGTTGTAAATATGCTGCAGAAAAAGCAGAAAGAAAGTTTACACGCTAACATTGAGCATTTGTGTTTGGAAGCTGTGCAATCAAACTCATTTGCAGTTTACCAAACCGTTGAACCGGTGGCTTCAACACAGAATTATGTAGATCTAATGAAGACACAGGTATAGTTACAAATTTTAACTTTTTAATTGAAAAGTATCCAAGGAAATTGGTATGCAAAAGGTGTCTTGTTCTCTTCAAACACTATTTAAAGATATGTAAATGTTCATGTTGCGAAAAAAATACCATTGTATTTTGGAGATTCCACAGAATTATTCTATGTAAGAAGTATTTACATAGCTTTCACAGCTAAATCAGAAAAAAATTTTAATTTTTCTTTTAAATTATATTTTTGGGAAATTATTTGTTATTGAAAAACAAAAATATAGACTATGTTATCAATGTGAAAATGAAGTAGTCAAATTTAATTAGTTATACAATAATAATTTTTAATTCAATTTAGGTAACAGAGCTGAAGAATATGATTAACGAGCGTACTGCAGTGTTAGGTCCAGATGGATTGGTTTTACAGTCCAAACATGATTCAAATAACAGTAACGATGAAGAAACAGCATGTGTCTCCGAAGCTGAGCTTACCTGTTCCATATGTACGCCATTATCATTTCTTTCAGCACACATTTTTGTATTTATTTTAATTCATATTTTTAAATCACTAGGTAATGCAAAATTTTCAACAAAAAAAACATTGGCAGTACACACAAGGACATTACATACATCTCACAGATTATGCTACCCTTGTCCATACTGTCCTAGCACATTTGCAAACACATGGAGTGTTTATCGTCATTTGTTCAAGGGTACGTATATCCAAAATATAATTTTATATCAGGTTATTAATGTCAATGTAAATTGTAGTTCATAGGAAAACCAACGAACATGTAAGAAAGCTCAGAGCTCAGATACAAGAAACAGCTTTTATTAAGGACACGACTGGTGCAGAAGATTTGCAAAAGGAACAAGCCAGTAAATCGTTAACAACTAGTATGTTACGAATCAATGAAACACAGGTATTTTAATTTTTATATTAATATTTAAATTTTTACAAAAATATATGTGGGATATTTTATCAATAGGAGTGGATGGATCATTTAGAATCTGACACAGAGCTGCAAAGATGTGGAGGCTGTGGGAAACGGTTCGATAGGAAAGCAGCATTATCTGCACACTCACAATACTGCCACAGACGTGTCGCAGCCTGTGAAAGTACAACAAAAATCAAGAAGACAAACAAAGTGTCACCAGATCGAGTTTCTAGTGAGACCATAGTCACTTCTACTTCTACAGAGATTAACAACAGCAATGAAACATCCATACGAGTGGAAGCTGTTGCTACCTTGAGTAAAGCAGACTGGGAGATGTTACAAGATGGGGAATTAATTGCTGAGAATGAGAACAATGAAAATGTAACAGCTGTAGCGAATAGTGTACAGGAAAGTGCTGCAAAAGATAATTTGCCTGCTGCGAATACTGTCTCTGAATCTTTAGAAATTGTCTATAGTAATATGAACAAGCATAAAAATAATGTAGGAAGTAAGAAAAGAAAGAATAAGGACAGCGCAAAGAGAATAAGTCCTGACGAAGGTAAGAAAGAAATGATAATCTAACTTTTTATGCAAAGAAACTGGTAACAGAATGAATTGTTTTTTTGTGTAGGTAATGTTGAGAAAATGGATCACGCATTGATAATGGAAAAGAAAATAGCTGCGTTAGTGAGTTTCCAGAAATTGCAGTGCCTTCCGTGTAAAAGAAAGTTCACTTCTGTGACTAATCTAAGAAGACATGCTGCTATTCATGTAGGCTGGAACCGTTACCGGTGCAAGATCTGTAACTTCAAGTGTTTCGTTAAGTGTGATTGTGTGGCACACTGTAATAAAATGCACAATGCTCAGAATAATCGTGCTATTATAGAAGATATGATAAGTCAAATCTCAGACAATAATGTTGCGTCTGAGCAGGAAGTTGTTTTAGAAGAAACAAATTTAGAGGAAGAACCCAATGTCCCAAAGGTGGTGGAGATTAGTGCTCCTCCGAACATTGTAAAACCAGAAGAAGTCCAGTTAGAAGATGCAGGTATGAACCAAGCAGGAACAGAAATAGCAAACAAAGAAGCGGAGACAGAAACAAAAATGGAAACAGAAATAAGACGCGAAACAAATGTAGACATAGAAGACAGAGTGACACCAGAAATAGGAAACAAAGCAAGAAAAGAAGTGAGAAATGAAGTGGACATGGAAACAATGGACATAAATCCAGCTGTGTGTCAAGAAATGGCTAACGAAGATACTCAAGAGACCATTAGTAATGGTGTAAAAGGACAAAGCACTCTTGAGTTAGATCCTGAGCTCAGGAAAATGGTGATGGAAGTCATCTTTGGGTCTTCGGAGGCAGATTATACAAAACAAGTGGAGGACGAAGAAATTACATTACAAAATAAGGAGAAGGAGAAATCGTCTAGGATGTCTGATTCGAAGGATAGTGACATTGTATGTCTGTCAGACTTTCCAAAGCCACAACGACCCATCCGCAATAAAATAAAACCATTAAATAAAGACTTTATTTATGATTTGAGGGAAGTAACACTGCGAAAGGACTCTTTAATTGTGAAATCATTCAGTAAGACACTCACCAAAAGAACACTGAGTCAAGAAGAAATTACAGAAAGGGATAGTGAGCAACAGTCCAAACGTTCCAAGCGTTTACCAGATAATGGCATGTCGATTCATTGTGAGAGCAGTGTTATGGAAGAGTGTGACGTTCAGTTCGATGGGGACAGATTGAAACATGGTCTGTCCATTCCACAATGTCACAGCTAGGTATAAGTGTCAAAACCAAATTGTGTTTGCTTGAATCGAGTTAACTCACTGTGTAATATAAGAACATCTAAATTGTTCATCCTTACTACTGTAAAATATAATTGTTAATATTGTCGAATATAGAATATTTCTAAATATTGCAATTTCATCTTTTTTTTTTAAATACATACTTCTTTAATATGTTATATTTCAAACAGATGAATAATTAAAAATTTCTTAATGTTGAAACTGTATATGTAAATTTATTGCTTGTATCTTGTATATTTAGGTGATCCCATTTACTTGAGACACCCTGTATAATGATATTTATAATACAGTCGTGCCTCTGTATTAGTACATTCGTTAAATATTTTCGCTATATTAAATATTAATCGCTATTATATTTTGAGCATTAATGATTGTTAAAGGATTAAAATTCAATCCATTTTTATTTTATTTTAAGATTTCTTGTAAAATTTTGTATAAAACCATGTAGATATACATGCATGTCGCAAATTTGTAGATAAAAATGAAGTTTCAGTTATTTTATATTTAATTCGAGATAAATATAATCATAGGGAATTACATTAAGTTGTATATTTACGAAAAATGTAAAATGAATCAAAATAAAATGTCCTAAAATTTTATTATTCAAATAAATAAAGCAATAAATAAGTGAAACCAGACCTTTCTATGTAAGTACTTCATAGATATATTATAATGTAAACAATTTATGGACCAGTTTATAGAAACTGAAATAAAATGAAAATACTTTTGCTTTAAAAAGAAGTCTAACAAATTCTAAATGAAATAATAATCTCATTAGACTATATTTAAAATTTCTAAATTAATTTTAGCTAGTGTTAAAAAAGACCTCTTGACAATAATGACTATAAAGTTACTTAATAATCCTACAGAATGAAACAACTTAAACGACAGAATTTTCCCTCCATTAGTTTAAAATTCTCAGGATAACCATGCAAGATTTAAATATCAATTGTTTTTTTTAATATCATTCTGTCATATTTCTAGGAAGTTTTTTATTATGATAAAAGCCGAAAAATAAAAATAAGGAAGAAATGTACAATGTTGTGAATAATTGTAGACAGACATATCGTCACATTTTTCATGAAACTTATGAATTCATTTAATATAAGCATTGCATATTCTTACTTGTATTACAAAAAAGACCCTTCTAGACACCATGTAGAGGCAAAGAAGTTGTGAAAAAGTATAAGCAGACTGGTATAAGTATACTTGTGACCTTTTTGATTGTAATTTTATTGTTTGTGTGTTCTCATTTGTTGATTTATTTTAATAAATTGATCATGCGAGTTACCTAGTAATGCGAACATTGTTGTTAATCGATTACAAAGCGTCATAAAAAGCTGTGTATTTTAAATTATGGATAAACCAAGCAACTAGGGTGACCTGTAACATTTTTAACACCTGCTAAGCATGCTAGTTTGAGGGATATTTTGAAGACTGGTACTTTGTCATCCAGAATTTATAAGCTAATTTCATTCGACTATAATCCCAGTTTTAGTAGAACATGAACTATACAATCTGGGAGATGTAAATATCAGAAATATTTGCTAAGAGCAGTATTGTAACAAGGCTACGTAGAGTATAAGCTTTGCGGAGCAGTACATATAAAATGGAAATACATATTTAGAAACACATGATGTTCAGGGGTAAGAAAAAGTTGAATCTCAATAAATCTGATAGTTCTCATTTCTATTGACACGACGTGAGGAAATGGATTAATAATGCCCAGAGCTGTTTCTGCATACAATTTTAAAAGATGCTATTTAATTACTTATTTACACTTCTTGCGCTAATGAAGAAATTGTTTAATGAAATTATTACATTGACCAACTTTGACTCATGACTGAACATGTTGCTCCATTGAGCAACACATTATATAGTAAATGTCATAAAGAACAAAAGATTAAGTATGAAATATCCAATAAACAGGTGAGGAAAGAAGTTACTAAATAGTTTATTGTAACAGAAACTTTTGTTTTCTTTTTAAGGTTCTGTATCACGTTTTCTGTTCAACGTACCATAAACTCTTCTTTTGTAATACAAATACACATATGTGAAGTGTATTTTAAGTAAAAACATTGATATTTTAAAAATTGTAAAAATGGACGGGAGTCTATAATTATTTACAATAATGTATTTACATATTTCGACTGCAGTTTATTGTGTCCTCAGCAGTCATCAGTGTCATCGTCCGCTGTATTGGTTTTGATTCAGGCCTTCAGACTTCTGAATTTGTGTGTATGTACAGTCGGAGACAAAATGAATTGGACAAATAGTGGAAATAGATGTTAACAATGTTTTATCGAATTAACATTGTTGTTATATACATAACTTTCATTTATTATATATTCAGTAATACATATACATGGACCATCTAGTATAAATAGACTTTATTTCATAAAGCATATTTACTTACACGCAGTTTCTATATCAACATTAAGAACTGATTAATTATTCATGTGTTTAAAAATACAACATATTAATCAACTAAATTATTAAATTTGTAGATATGAAATGATAATATTAAGAAATATCCTAAACTCGATTATATTTTATAGTAGTCTGGATGAATAATTTACATGTCCATATATCATGCTTATTTTTGTTTCTTAATAAATGATTAACATATTTATTAAGTATATTTTATTTACACAAAAATGACAATATTAATTTGGAGTATTTACAAAACAATCTACAGTAAAGTCTTGATCTAACAATAGTAAGCCGGACGGAGCCTACCTCCTCCACTGGGGGGCATACGGGCATACCCCGCGGGGACCAGGAAGCTCGAGCTGCCTCGGTTGCCGAGTATTGTAAACATGCCGCGTAATCTATTACCAGGTCGGGTAGATCGATGTGAACCAATACTAATCCAATTACAAAACTTCTTTATTTTTCATTATATTTTTATGGGACTTTCACCAAATTACTTGTGGCATTTTTCCGATTAAAATGACACTAAACATGATACAGTAAAGTCTTGATCAGTCTTGATCTAAGCCGGACATTCGGGTCCGTGCTCCGACATAGATCGTGTAGGGCTACTATTTTTTTGTGACCTTACCGACCTTGCCAAACGTAGAAAAGGATTATTGTTTCCCGAATTATTTTCTAGTTGAAACTTGTTACACGAGAAGTTGACCTTAATATTTAGTGTATGATCAATGCAACATAAACAGAAGACTGAGCGTGAGTGTATTAGGCATACTGGAACGATAAGGCCTGCCTAGGAACGTATTAATAGGATAATGTTAATGCAAACGTTTTTATTTTTCATTTCTTTCTATGAAACTATTTCCAACAGATTTCTCAAGTGATACATCGTGCTTCATATGTACAGTAAATATGGGCCAAATTATATCTTGTTTGGTGTCATTTTAATCAGGAAAATGTCACAAATATGTTGATAAAATTTCATTAAAAATAAGTAAAAATAGAGAAGTTTTATTCATTGCATGAAGCGGTCTTACCGATCCACTATTTTTTGTTGCGCCTTCGTCCACGCTGTCCGTGTTTACATGAACCGCCCCTTTCTGTGTTGGACGCAGTCACAGAGAAGTCACAGAGAAATAGTAGCTCTACACGATTTATGCGGAGCACAGACCCGAGGATCCGACTTACATTACATCAAGATTTTACTGTATAAATATATCTCTGTTATCGGTCCACCTAATTTTGTCTTCGACTGTACAGTTCGACTAAACCGCGAAAACCTCCAGCTCTATGATTCGCTGGCACTCGAGATGCTAGCTTTTGATAGGTCAGCGGCGGGCCAATCAGCGTGGAATTACCGTCATTGGTGGAAGAAGTACTGCGACAGGTATCTGGTAGATGCGCGGCAAACAGCGCGGAGTAAGGACGGTCTCTGAACTGCTTGCATCTTGTGGAATCTGTTAATTAGAATGACGCCAGTGAAATGATAACAATTCGGCTCCTTTATTGTTATAATGGTGATGAATAGTGGCGTGGTGTGAAGTGAGTTGATCTCGTGGGATTTCTTCCACAGGGGAATCCTGGCCGCAGAATCGTGAACGTAAGTAATCTGAAATTCTTTTTCTTCTCTTCTTCTGTCCCCTGTTGAGAATTGTTTCTTCCTTAAGCACGGTTCATATTACTTGGAACCACCATGCTCCCGCGATCTCTTTTTATAGCGTTCGTATCACGATATTACGCGCGATGAGGTATAATTAATTTTATATTTTTAGTCACCACGCTGTCGAATCGTTTTCTTATTTAGAAATTCACCATGCATCGGTCACTAAGTGTCAAAATAACAGATCGCTACTTGCGAGAAATAAAGTGTGGTACAGTGCATGCAGATGTTCACTCCATACAATTTTATAAATCGGTAGAAAGTAGAAACTTCTAAATGTGTACATTTGTTTCGCTGTGTTTGTATTATGTAGTCTTTTAGTTACTGATCTCAACATCATAACGGTTTGCTTCGACACTTTATGTATTACCTTTCTCTCGTAGAAAGTGTGCTTGCTTGTTGTCTGTTAATTATCGCTCATTAACGTCTTGTAATACATAAAATAGAGAACTACTTTTATAGTGGAGAGTTTCATTCGATTATAGAATTTTTGATATTTGAAAATTATTTGCTATTTGATATTTTCATACGTGTCTCTAAAACTACTTATTACGCAATGTTCTCAGTATTTTTGGTTACTTAACGAACGGTGTAATTTCTGGTATTTTAGGACAAAGTTGGGCAAAATGTTTATACAACTAAAGATTTCGAATAACAAATAAAAGATAAAAAATGTTTATTCGTTATTCGAAGGTTCGAATTAAAAAAGTAATTTTTATTCGACAAGTATCGAATAAATATTTTTATTCAACGAGAATTTATATGATGAATGAAGATACTTTTTTATTCCAAACGCATTTATTCGTAGCGTCGAATCAAATTTTTATCTATATCTTTATTCGAAGGCTTCGAATAAACATTCAAATAATTTTGCTAGCTCGAATAAACGCGCTGCAGAGAACTGAGCGCGGGACGTCAAAGACCCTGCGACTGACCATCAGCATAGAATGATACATACAATGTAAGCAGTTGATGAATCACGCACAATCGAAAATTTAAACTTTTAGATTTCTCAATATATTTTCATAAAAGTATTACGAGATTTGAGGGGCTTTTTATTAAAGATAGTCCGAATGATGTCGTATTTGGACTCATCATTATCGGGAAAAGCTCCTCAATTCATTCGTAATATTTTTATAAAAGTATTTTGAAAAATGTAAAAGTTTAAATTGTAATTTAGATGACAAAGAAGTTTAGACTTGTGATTTCCCATCTGCTTTTATTGAATGCTGTTTATTTGAGCTGGTCAAAATTATTCGAAGGCTTCGGATATAGATACAGATAAAAGATGAAAATTTTATTCTACAGCACGAATAAATGCGCTTCGAATATCGAATAAAGATAAAGTATCTTTTATTCCAATCGTTATTTACATAATTTTTTATCTAAATAATGCCTAAGTCTGTGTTAGAGAAACATAGTGAGTTGTTGGATTGTTCTCTCATTTCTTTTTTAAATCTGTTTTTCTTTCTTGATGCAAAGGAATCTATACTGATACACTGAGGAGACAATTCACTTGGTTTTATATTTGTGTTGTAATTGGACACGCGACTTTCCCTTCTTGGAAATAACTCCCCCCCCCCCCCCCTCCCGTACACACACCTGCTTTTCCCTTTGCTTGATAAGAGTTACAGCAAAGGATGATTTACAGCTTGAAGAATTAGATTTTTGTGTCACGATTACTACATTGTAGATTTAGTACAAAATATACAGTGGCCTACATAAGTATTCAAACGCCCTTCATATCAGAATAACTTCTTTAAAATTGGACCAAACGACTTTGCCTTTTTTGAGCTATTAGAAGCATTGATTTGCTAAATGACCTGAAAAAAGATATTGAAAATTTTGTAATTGGTAGGAATTTCACGAAAAAAATAAGAAGGGCACTTTTTCAAACAAATTTTTATTTGAGCCCGTAATGAAAATTTTAAATATGCGTCTCATTTTAAATATGTTTCTTACAATTTTTTCTATTCATTTATTAATGAAACAATACAATGAAAATAAAAAGAATTTGCGATATAAATTCTAAAAATTGTTAAACGAATTTTTCAGATTCAAATAGAGACTTTAAAAAGCCCACCATTTGAACAGTATTACATTAAAAAATCATGCAAAGAGGAAATTAAACTTTTGTTTATACGAGTTTTTTTTATTTTTATTAATTAAAACATGCTGGCTTCGTTTGGAGTGAAAAATTAAACACTTTTAAATATTCATATACAGTGTGTGATTGTAAACGGATTTTAATTGTAAATTATTGTTTAAATAAGATTTCGTTTGTAACATTAAGTTTTCAATTTCAATATTAGAAAATTAATTTTTGTACAAAATAACCTATTGTAAGAACAGACCAGACCTTTTGTAATATAAAAAACAATATCGGTTTAATTTAGCGAGTATATTCGTAGATTCGCGAGATAAAAGTTCATACAGCCCGCTTTCATGACAGTGAAAAATTGCAAAATTTGTAGGTCTGTATTTTTTAAAGAAATATGAAATCTTCAAAGTGATGATTTCACACTACGGCATATTTTATCTTGAAACAAATTCCTGCGACACTGTCGCTAACGATCATTCTCAGCGTTCAAGTTTACTGATATTTTAGATATTCTAAGTTTTATGCACAGTACTTCTATTGATTTTGCCGTATCATGCTGTACGGGGAACACTATCTATGTAGTATGCCATAGCGTTCAGTATGCCTCAGGACCCTAAAAGATAATTTTAGGTTACGAAGAGTCTCTCGATAAGATACTCTCGTTCGAGTTTTTAATTCAGGTCTTAAGATTTTTTTTGCTTTAGGACTTAAATTTCGGAGATCTTTTGATTGTTTGATAGAAATTTAAAATATTAAAGACATAAAAATGTTCTACCATTTAGGGAAGTCGGTAAATTTTTAATTTTAAATGAGTAAAAATAGATATTAATAAAAGAATTAGAAACACTTGGGTGTCAAATTTAGTGTTGAACATTAAAAAAATAGTAAAACGTTTACTCTTAAAGTCCACATTAATTTATTGTTATGATTATTACCATTATTTAAACAATTATTGTGGTGTATTTTGTTTCGAAAGTTTTGAAAAATATCTTTTCTGTCCATTACGTGTTTATTGATGTTAGTGTCGGATGATTCACTTTTAGATGGGAGTGTATGAATCAGGGTCGAAACTCCTTATTTAATGAATACTCGACACCGATACTCGTATTCTATAGAAATAGTTTGAAACTTTTTAATACGTTTGTATAGTCGGATGTGCTATAATACATTTGCGACAGCTGTGAGGCATTAAGAGACTATTCAGTTACACAGTTTTTTACGAATCATTATCAATTTTGCTTTCGAAATTTTTTAATCAATTCTATTAAATTTTTGAACCAATCGTAGAAATTATTTTTTCATTAACTGTGAACGGTTAAGGATGGATTTAGTTAACAATTTAACTATTTATTTTCAAGATATTTCTAGTAAAGTATTAAAAAGTCGTTATATTATACTGATTATTGACTAAATTGAACACTTCATTTATAAAATATTGAGAATATTGAACATCAGTAATTTTAATAATTTGTTGGAAAACATTAAGCGGATGAATCCATTTTTTCCGGAAAAAATGACTATTCTAAATAATTATTCTATCATTCTAACGCTCATACTCTACTGATTAGTACAAAATTGGATATTCTGGTTTTTCATTTTCAAAATATTGATTTTTCATTGTATTTTCTTTAAGCATAAGTGTTTTAGAGTATGTGTGTAAAAGGATTTGTTTGAATTCGTAAAATGAACGTAGTTACAGGTGTTTGAAGAATTGATCTCGTGTTGCGAGATATTGGTAGTTAAATCTCCAGACGCGTTTTTTCTCGAATTCATGTTTCTTGATATTGTTGACATGATATCTTTAGATTTAGGTTTTTTTAGTACTCCTGCCGCTGTAGCCGGAACTAATCTTTGAGAAATCTTAATGTTTTCTAATTGTTCATGAAGCCCGAAACAAAAGAAATCAAAACCTCAACTTAAAGGGCCGCCATTTTTTAATCAATGAGATATATTATTTCCTTTAGTTACGACTATAACCACATTCATGTCGAAGAAAACGACACTTTGTTTTTTCGTTTCGGTCTAGTGATGCCAGAAACAACCAGAACTGGTTGTTTTTTCCTCTCCTCCTTTTCCCCTTCCACTATCCCATTCTACTATCATGAGCACACTCCAACGTTCCCCACTAAGACCATAGACTGGTCACGTGACGTGCCGCGCAACGTGTCACATATTACTCTGGTCATCAGAGGGGTGGTAAACTGTATTCCCCTCGATTTAACCGATCTGGCGACACTGTTTCGGTCCTCTACAACGGGCGAAATCATGCCAGCAGTGAAGACGACACGGTTTTTAGGACTACTTTTTTCGATGATACATAACCGTTGCAATTTCAAGTATTTTGGCATCAGTAAATAGAGGTGCAATAACCTAATTCGGAGCACTGTGCTAATTTCCCAAAAAGGCGTAAAAATGACGCAAAAACGTAAATACCCCTTAACTTTCTGTAGCAAAAGTATCATCGGAAAAAAACACAGATTATTAAAATGAGCACAGACAGAACATCCTCCGACATTTTTTTCACGAAGTTACAATAGTCCAAATTCTTTGATTCGGATAATCGAGGTTCTACTCTATTACGAATTAATCCCTTATGCTACGATTTATTTCATGGTTGCAGTGATTTGAATTTCTTTGTTGTTCGTTTTTTCTTAGAGGAAAATAGAAGTTAATATCTACTGGGTGCCTATGTATTTTCTAATGGCTATACATTGACAACAAATTAGAATTCTATTCTGGTTTAAAAGAAATTAGTAACCTACATATTTAGTAGACTTTGTACGAAAGTTGTATCACGAGTTTGACTCGACATTATAGTGGAAGGGGTTAAACAAGTATACATGATCCAAACTGTATCGTGTTTGATATCATATTAATTACAAAAGCGTCACGACTATGTTGGTAAAAGTTTTGTAAAAAAATCATTAAAAATAAGGAAGTTCTGCCACTAGATTAGTATTCCGTCGCCAATAACGGTGTCGATGTTTTGTTTTCTTGCTATTCTTTTCTACGTTCTAGCAGTATGAGATCAAGGAATAGTGTCTGTACACGATATAAGTGATGCATACTTTGGTTCCGAAATTTTCATATTCGTGAGAGATTTCTGTACGTTGAAAAGCCATGAAATAAACTGGATCAGTTTCTTATTATTTTGAACAGATGGTAACGGTGCGCGAGTGTGCAGTGTGCAACCGTGTTCGTCATTTGGGGTAGAGCGAAACTACCCCTCGTGGAAATGTTTTCGTACGGCGCGACTCGAACTCGTAAAGCAACGAGGGCATTGACGTCCTGCAAAGTGCATACAATCTGTCGTTATGGAAACGCTGCGCATCACAGAACCACCGATTCTTCTTCGCCGATTGCAACCTTCTCGCCCTTCTCGTTGCAACACCCGATAATTTTACTGTCTACGGTTGTTGTTCTTACCAAACAGTGACCATTGAAAATGGGTTAATCTTACAATTAGTCAATTAACCCTCCGACTGCCAATTTTGACCCATAGCATCAAAATCGTTCTCCAATCAGTAGATTTCCTATAATCCGGTATGCTGGGAACTTCGGCAGTCATTTAAAACTCATTACAATTATATACTCAATTTATTGGACAACGTAATTCATATATTGAATGTACAATATAATTTTAGCTTTTTTAAATAGTGTTCCAGTATCCGTCTGCTTCGTACAGATAGATTTTTTCATTGAAAAATTATTTCATAGTACATAAAAGTTCATAATTTCTGTAAAACCATATTTTTTTGCATCCGATGAATTTTATAAATCCACTCAACGTCATCTTCTTGCTTCATGCTTATAGTCAAAACAAGTGACTGAAGATAAGGCTAAGAATTAATTAAATGCTGCGTTACGGGCAGTAGAATGAGTAACCTAGAGTAGTCAGGGACGAAATTGGGAATTACAGGACTGTATGCCCTGTACACCTAAGCACTAAGAAGATTTTGAGATCCTCTTATACAGATATACCGCAACGCAATTTAGGATAGATCTGTATGATTTCTTAGGCATTTTCGCTAGTTTCACTAAAAAGTGTTTCTAACAAAAGTTAGAGTTTTGCTCGCTCGCTACCGATTTTCATCTCTCCATTTTACGTTCTTTTCACTCCCCACAAATGCACCTAAAAAAGATGTAAAATTCAGAAAATTTCTATGGTGCTCCCCTTCTCCTGAGCACGTGTTTACTTTGCTTGTTGGTTAATCCAGCACTGTCTATAGTATTAAATTTCTCTACCAATTGTTTTCGATACACGAAGAATAAAACAAACAACAAAATTGTCTCCTTACTCACTATGTACGTATAGTAGTCTCTCTCAACAGTTCGCGAGGCTTCCTCGTGTATAAACGTGGTCATTTGCATTAATCGTTTGAGATTTGTATGTAAATATATAATAAAACAAATGATGACACCTGTTTTATACCAACACTTTACTGTATGTGAAATATTTAATTTATAATTTGAATAAAATGTGTATGTACCGTAATCAAAGATGCGTACAGGCCGTTACAGTAATATTGGAACAATTTTAAAAAGACGATGACTTTTTTAATGTTGGATCATATGATTTGGATTTTTTTTGACAAGTTAGAACAATTAGTTTACTACATGATGTGAATAGGAATCTTGAAAAACTTTCACACAGTTTGGGAACTGTGACAAGATACAAAATAATTCTGACGTCCTTTTTTGTCGAAAAATTCTCAAAAGGCAAAAGGCCCAAGCATAGCAGTAACGCATGCTGCTCGCAGCTGTGCATTTAGAAATGCCGCTTTCCTACGATAATGGCAATAAAACAATTAAGACCCGGCTCGTTTTTGAATTGCTGCATCGCGATGTGACAGTAATCACTGTGCGTCTTGCATGCCGTTAGAATTTTATGTCGTCGGATAATTTAGTCAGCATTTAATTAATTTATTCAATTGCATTTAATTACTGTCCATTCTTATTCAATTATTTCGGGTTGGACGTTAACTTCTTGTTGGTCATTAGCAACGGCTATAAAATTCATGAATATCATGAATTTAATTTAAACATTGAAAATTGAATACAATCAAATAATTAAATAAGAAACTTTATTTCGTGTTTAACATTTGTATAAATAAAAATACTTATAGATATCAATAAAATCATAGATATAATAAAATACTAAATGCTACGTATTTAACACTTGTATAACAAAAATCATAAGTATAAGCATGATTATGGCAAATATAATTTTACACGATATTTATATTTCAATGTACTTTGATTGTATTTGTATACATAACATGCGCTTATTTGCGGATAAAAAATTAATTCAGCAGGTAGTAGTAATAGGTATTGATTATGTTTTGTTTATTGTATAATATTCTGGTATATTGATTGTTTAATGAACAGTTTAAATTAATGTTATCGTTTTTCTGTAAACAAACTACATTTAATGAAAATAATAGCTGTTTGTCGAGGAACACAAACAAATTCATACTTGGTTATAATGTTGCGAAGCAAGAAATGTATACAAACATCGTGCATAGCTCATCCTTACACGCAACGGTTCGAAGGAAACTTTTCAGTTCCAATTCACGCTTCGCAAAAGTAATATCTACAATTTGTAAGTTGATAGAAGAGCATAAAAAAATATGTGAAATTTCTAATTGCATTCGATATTTAAATGCGGTAAAAAATTAAATCATCTTGTGATAGCCCAGAAACAACGCATCTAAAAGTGTGCTAGAAGACATTTAACAAAAAATATATACTACATAATATTGTGGAAAATTTAAGAAAACCATGGCTCTAAACGCTGCACCACTACACAAGATCAACAAATTGATCGCCGGTGTCGACAAAATCCAACCAGGTACTGTTAAACCAGGAAATTGTTAAAATTTTCAATCAATTATGGGATAACTGTAATTTTATGGTTTCTATCTTTTCTGTTCCAAGAAAACTGTTACTGTGGTAAAATGTATTGGATTAACTTAAACTGTTACCAAGTACATATGCTTTGTGTAAATGAGAAATGTTTACTTCCTCGAAACTAGAAACAAGTTCTAATTAATTCGGAACACCTAATCTACTCTGAAAAAGTGAAAGTTGTGAAAAGCAGATTTCCTAAAAATGTCGATGGATAGATAGCTCTGAAGTTGAAACCTTGAGCCATTCGATTCAACGAAGTTATATAAAGTCCACAATTTCGAAACATTAAGAAACTAATTATCATATCTTATGCCGCGCTCAATATCAAAACACTTTCGTGTGAAACACTTCCTTGTATAACAAATAGTTCCTGAGTAAATTCAGGTGTGAATTTAAGTGACTTATTCAGTTTGTACACTATCTGATAGCTGTTATCTGTTTTGCGAAAAGAAGGTAGTTGAACTCGTAATACCTGTGCAGCCCACAGACATTTCTTCGAACTTGTAATACAAGAGTAGATAAGTGCTACATATATTGTTTCGAAATAATACCACAGTTGGTCGTAAAAGTGTTCGGCACCTTCGGTATTAAACAAAGGTTTATTATATATATTTTACTATAGAATTTTATTCGTAGAATTATAGAACTAATTTAATTCTACTTTAATTCTATCGAACTACGGAATTGGCGTATTTTATTATAGTTTATACATGACGGACCAACATTCTTCTGAGAAAAAAACACTTCTACTTCAAGCCTAATAGATCTAATCTGGTATGAGCCGTCTATTTTGAAAGCAACCTAAGTCCATTTATACTTAAATTGAGATATTTAAGAGTTTGCGTTTTAATCAAATTAAAAATATACGTATAGGATACCAATGTGTCATACTGCTTAAGTGTATCTAAAAGAGTTAAATTCACAATTCCTATTGAAATAATAACAATTATTAAGTGACTAATATGTGTTTTCTTACCAAAAATGGAGTTAAGCCACTTTCAAAGTTAACAACCAGATTCGTTATAAAATTTGAAAGAGCCCAAGTCCATTCGAAATAATTTAAAATGCTTCAAATTGAAAAAGCAATACTCAATTTATTTTATATTTCTTTACAACACTTCAAAAACAAAATTTATGCAATTCGGGAAATTTTCTAACTACATCAATTACATAATAATTTACTGCTCATCTACATTTTGTATATGCCGGAGGGATGCCATGGTGCACCGGTGGTATATATCGTAGTAAGTCCATCATGCCCTTGTATTTCGCTGTTGTAATACGTCTTATATTTTTATAAAGTGATGTCAATACAATATTTTCGAACTTTTTTTCTTGAAATCATTAGTTACGAAATCGTGTTCACTATCAGAATTAAATGGTCTTGTTGTTTTATTCTTCCCCACGAGTGTAATAATTTTTATAATTTAATATTTTAAGTTTTATATGCAATTGGAAGTGTGTATTGCGTGAATTCTTTTTTCACTGCATTAATTAAACGTACCTTCATCACTGCCTTCGGACATTATCAATAATTGATTGGACTTAGGCCACTTTCAAAGTAATGGTTTTAATTATTGAACTAACTGTGAAAACTTATGTGTCCAAAATTATCGTGTATACTCTGAATATACTTAACAGCAAATATTGTTTATGACAGATAACTTCAAGTTGTACACGTTATTACGGTCAACAGAAAATAATTGACGAATGGACTTAGGCCGCTTTCAAAATAAACGGCTCGTATATCCAATAGTAATTCTAAAAAAAAATTTTAACGATCGCTTGTTCTCACTGCCGTTACACGAGAATCCCCCCTTAAATATGTATCAACGTACTTATGATGGTAAAGGAATGTTTAGTTTGACGGTGAAAAATGTTAAAAGTTAGTGTTCTGGAATAGGACATCCGCATACAGTGTCGTATACAGACACAAATGTAATGTAACATGACATTGCTGTCCAAGCTTTGCTCACGAATAAAGCAGGCTTCTCAGAACATCGGCCCTGTCGCCAGGGAGATCAACGCACCAAACACGACATCCGGCAAACACGAAACCAATACAAATCGATTTACTGTTGTAGCATCCCCTGTTTCTTCTCCTCTTTTGTCTGACTGCCACGCGAGCGTGGCGATTTTTAAGTTGTGATAGAAATTCTAAGAAAAAAAGATTACACATGCGGTTATCATACAGAATTACTTATTCTTTATGTTTGATTTTGATAAAATGGTAGAGTTTTAATAAAAAAAAGCACTGAGGTACATTTGTCCTGAAACTGACCGTTTTTGAGATAATTTGACTTTATTCATCCTATTACTTTCGTTATGAATAGATTGCGGATTTTAAGTATTTATGGCAAAAATGGGCAGATCAAAGTTAAAATAGTGAAAACATTCAAAAATCTAAGAACACTGTTTTATTATCTTGGATTTACTAAATGATTACACTGTCCAACACCAATTTTGTCCCACTATAACTGATGGGTGATTCTTATAGAGTTTTTTGCGCTGATTCCGAATCTGTGCTTAGTTTTTCTCCTACACGCACAGTTTTTTAGGAAAACGGCTTTTAAAAAAAAACCTATTTTTCAACTTTAAACAAATATTGTGACGTTATTATAAAAAATATCGAATTGTTCTTTGCAGCATAAGATTCTGTAGACTTTCCCGAATACAGTGATATCCAATATTAATACATTATGATTGTTTAAACATGTTTAAACAATCATTAAAGACGGAGAGACACCACTTTTGCACAAATTTTTGAGGATATTTTTCAATTTATCTCAAAAAATAAGGGTCCAACGGAAAATCGAACTATACCACGCGATAGAGCAGACTTTCATCTTGAGAAACCCCCCTTTGAAGTTTGCAACATCGACGTTTTTACCGAACCAGAAAGCAAAATATCTTCGCCCGACATGCGTTGACGCCAGTGGTTCTCTTCCACTAGCGCGGTCGTTCGTTGGGATACGGAGCCGCGCGGCGCGCTACGGTGTAACGGCGCGTGGCTATAAGCGCGCAATTGTGTTAGCTTACTTAAATGTTATATTTTATTAAATTTTATACTATTGTTATTTATTATTTATTAGTATATTTATTCTGTATATATTATTTTATGTATTTTTTAATGTTAGTCTCTTGTTTATAGTATATTTCATACAAAAAAGACCTCTCGTAACAAAAACATAATTTATTCACACACTACAGTATTACACTATTTACAATGCTATTATATATGTGTGCACTATTCAGCTATAATACACTAGTAAAATACATATCGATTTAATATGCAGCAAACTATTTTTATTATGTATTGTCGATAAAAATAGTCCCATTTATATTGTGTTTGGACTTATTTTACTCTGAAGAATCTCGAGTGTCCATTGGCACTATAATTACATAGATAAGATGACAATTACTGAAAATAAAATTTTTCAGTCACGGCATTGCAGACTTTCCTTACATTGTATGCCATTGTATGTATGCCGTAGTCCGTAGGCTGTAGTTTGTTTTAAAATATCGTATTGGTTCTGAATAAAACTCGTGCCAGAGCTCAGTTTCGGCTTTGAGTTTGTTGAAATCAGTCGTGTAAAATATTTCAAATCTGCATTGCTACGCTATAAAACCGTACAAAAAACATTTTTAGTTATATATAGTATTTTCGTTGTTGTGTATATAATATATGTATTTTAGTATTGTATTATATCTTAATAGCATATTTTAGCATTGTAAATAGTGTAATAGTGTAGTGTGTGTATATATGTGTTAATATTGTTTTATATAATATAATATAATGTCGCGAAAGTGTATAAATCTACCGGACTCTTTTTGTTATATTTGTGGCGAAATTATTTTAAAGTCACAATGCAAGATCATATCTGATACATTAAAATTTGCATATGAAAATTATTTTCAATGCAAACTTGGAGACCAGGATAAAGATTGGGCTCCTCATACTTCCTGCCAGCGTTGTGTCAAGGTTCTTCTAACGTGGATGAAGGGTGGCACCAGAAAAATGCCCTTCGCAATACCAATGGTATGGAGGGAGCCCACCAATCATACGACGGACTGCTATTTTTGTTTAACAAAAATATGTGGGTTCAATAAAAAATCTAAAAATAAAATTGTGTATGCTAATGTGCCTTCCGCTATTCGGCCAGTTATGTATTCGGATGAATTCTCTGTGCCTAAACCTCCTGCAAAAATCCCAAAGGCGTTAGACGCAACCGAAGAAAAACAAGAAGAAACTGAAGAAACTCAAGAATATTCTTCACCACATTCTAAAGAGCCGCATTTATTAACACAGCCAGACCTCAATGATCTCGTAAGAGATTTAAATTTAACGAAGGAACAAGCAGAACTTTTAGGATCCCGCCTACAGGGATGGAATTTATTAGACAGTTCAACAAAAATCACCCACTTTAGAACCCGGCAGTATACATTCCAGCAGTTTTTCGTGATGTCCGATGACGTATGCATTTGTAGTGACATTGATTCTCTCGCAAGAACACTTGGTTTTGAACACATTGCAACTGAATGGCGGCTATTTATCGACTCATCAAAAACGAGTCTGAAAGTAGTGTTGCTTCACATTACTAATACATATCCGTCCATCCCCATTGCATATTCAGTGACAATGAAAGAGTGCTACGAATCCATAAAGACAGTGTTATGCAAAATTAACTATAATAAGTATAAGTGGAAAATTTGTGCAGATTTAAAAGTGATAGCCATATTGCTCGGTCTTCAAGCGGGATACACAAAATATTGCTGCTTTCTTTGCGAGTGGGATAGCAGAGCAAGAAATCAGCATTACCTGCGAAAAGATTGGCCAAAAACATGAAAGTCTGATTAATGCAGAGAACGTTATTTTGCCACCATTGCATATAAAGTTAGGGATAATGAAAAATTTTGTGAAAGCTATGGACAAAACTGGACCCGGATTTGAATATTTGAAATCCAAATTCCCTGGAATTTCTGATGCCAAAATAAAAGAAGGTATATTTATCGGTCCCCAAATACGACAGTTAATGAAAGACAGTACTTTTAGTGAAAAATTAAATAAACTAGAAAAACAAGTGTGGACCTCATTTTTGGAAACAATTGACAATTTTCTTGGGAACAATAGATCGAAAAACTATGTGTCCATAGTGAATAAACTTTTAAAAAATTACCAAAAACTAGGATGCAATATGTCACTGAAGATACATTTCTTGCATTCGCATTTAGACTTTTTTCCTGCGAATCTTGGTGACATGAGTGATGAACATGGAGAACGCTTTCATCAAGATATTTCAGTAATTGAAAAACGTTATCAAGGAAAAAACTTATGTGCGATGCTTGCGGACTATTGTTGGACACTTATCAGTGAAAATAGCGATACCGCGTATAAGCGGCAAGCAAGGCGGAACCATTTTTAAAGATCACAAAAAAAATAGGTAAGTTTTTCTTTCGTATTTAGTTATCTTTATTAAGCATTTCTACAATAAAATGTGAATATATATTGTATTTTATAATTCTGTGTAATATGATAATAATACCCAAAAAGAAAAAAACAATTTATCAAATTGAAGCTATCGCTTTTTGTAATAAATTATGTTTTTGTTACAAGAGGTCTTTTTTGTATGAAATATACTATAAACAAGAGACTAACATTAAAAAATACATAAAATAATTTATACAGAATAAATATACTAATAAATAATAAATAACAATAGTATAAAATTTAATAAAATATAACATTTAAGTAAGCTGACACAATTGCGCGCTTATAGCCACGCGCCGTTACACCGTAGCGCGCCGCGCGGCTCCGTATCCCAACGAACGACCGCGCTAGTGGAAGAGAACCACTGGCGTCAACGCATGTCGGGCGAAGATATTTTGCTTTCTGGTTCGGTAAAAACGTCGATGTTGCAAACTTCAAAGGGGGGTTTCTCAAGATGAAAGTCTGCTCTATCGCGTGGTATAGTTCGATTTTCCGCTGGACCCTTATTTTTTGAGATAAATTGAAAAATATCCTCAAAAATTTGTGCAAAAGTGGTGTCTTTCCGTCTTTAATGATTGTTTAAACATGTTTAAACAATCATAATGTATTAATATTGGATATCACTGTATTCGGGAAAGTCTACAGAATCTTATGCTGCAAAGAACAATTCGATATTTTTTATAATAACGTCACAATATTTGTTTAAAGTTGAAAAATAGGTTTTTTTTTAAAAGCCGTTTTCCTAAAAAACTGTGCGTGTAGGAGAAAAACTAAGCACAGATTCGGAATCAGCGCAAAAAACTCTATAAGAATCACCCATCAGTTATAGTGGGACACAAAAAAAGTTGAAATTTGTTGGACAGTGTTATGAGAAGAAATAAATGTAATGTTGTAATTAATTTACAAAATTTTTATGTTGCATGTAAATTCGCAGTCTAGTTATGAAACATGTTCAAAATGTCGACTTTGCTTATTTCATAAGGAAATATATGGATCGTTTATTTTGAAAGTAGTGTAAGTCCATTTTTGGAAAAAATTGAGAAATCACAAAATAAACAAATAATTTAGAGTAAACATAAAAACCACATAATGAGCCTAAATGAAAAGCAGTATCTAATATGAAGTTCATAATAATGATAAACTTATAATTAAATAGTGTAACCATAAGTAAATACTTTTAACGTGGGGAATAAAAACACTATTTTATTTCTTGTTATTATTTATAAATAGAATCATTATAAATCTTTGCAATTCAATAATTACGAAAGTGGTGTAAGTCCATTAACGACACAGAAAGAATATATTATTTTAGTTATATTCACATAAAAGTCATTTATGTAATCAATTTAAATACATTCTAAATTCATAGAAACATTCCCAAACTTAGTACACTTTATTTATATTTTCTAATCGAATAAAATGCAAACTTTTAAATATCTCGAAAGAAGAAAAAATGGACTTACTCGAATTTCAAAACAACGCGTCCATACATACAGGGTGAGTCTCGTAACATGATGACTTTAAATAACTCGTAAGTTATCTGTTGTACGAAAATAATTTTCAAACAAATGTTGCATGGTTTCCATGACGATTCAAATTCGGATAAAGCACGAAGTTCTGCGTAGAAAAGTATTATACGAAAATTATTATAATTGTGTTGACTGTGCGTATGAGATATTTCCGAATAGGAGATTATTAATTTGAGAATATACATATATCTCAGTAATTATTAATTTTAAGCCTTAGTTGGTGCAATACTTTTGTACACAGAATTTGGTGCTATATCCGAATTAGAGAACACATAGTAGGCATTCCATTTAGAAAACTGAAGGTGACCTTCATATCTCGATAAAAAAGCAAAGTAAGAAACCACAGATTACAGCACTGTATGTCCCCTTGGAAACCATGCAACATTTGTTTGAACATTCTTTTCATACCACAAACAGCTTACGAGTTATTTGCAGTCGTCATGTTGCGAGACTCACTCTGTATATCGTACAGCAGAATATTTAAAATATAGTAATATAACAGCTTTCATCTTGCAATCAAATTCAGAAAAGATACTAAATACACTGCGGCTGGTTTTGATCCAAAATTGCCAGTCGCCAGTGTTCAAAATTTAAAATTGTCCTTAACTTCTGAACTAGTCATAATAAAAGGTTGAAAGAAAACACAAAGTACACAAATTGTATTATAATTATACTTCAAGCTCGTAGATTCATAAGGTTCTTGATCGCAGTTGCATTATCGAAACACAAACAAGAAACTGCTCTTTGAATTTATCGTAGCTATGGTAATAATGACGGTGGCTGGGATACCTTATCATTTATAAGAGCAATAAGCAGCCATGAGAAGCTGTCGGTGATCTGGGTGACATCGAGGGACCCGACGATCACTGCAAGAGAAAGAGGAAATCAGCTGAGCGGCTCACGAAATAATCAGGAAGCTATTTGGCCGAGTTACATCGCGTTCCCGTTGCGAACGTCCGTTTTAACTCTTTAACTGTTCGCTGTAGAGCTTGTGAAGCAATGTGAATTCAATACAATGTGGTAGTATAAGTGTAACAGTATGTGTGCAATCTTTTTCAAATTTTCATTATAACTAGTTTCAAAGTTGTGACAATCCGAAGACAATCTTGAAGATTCTGTATAACAACAATTTTTTATATAAAAATCATTGCCAATATAAAATATTGGATAAACTTCCGAAAAGACCATACCTCCGATTTTTTGTATACTCTGGATTCTTACGTATTCTGACGTGCTGATTACGAATATGATAGTGAAAATTGGCGCAAATGTTATTTTCATAGCGAAAACCACGAAAAAACCATAAAAATCATAGTTATTTCCATTTATTTCCGTAAATAATGGTAATTTTGAAAAATACTTCAGATAAAAGTCGTAGACCTCATCAAAATACACATTTTATGTCCTATTGATTTTTGTCATAAAGATAATACTTTCTGAGAAAAATGATAGGTAATTATTGACTTATACGGAGCCACTCTCGATTTCAATGTCCATTACATATGTTATCGAAGTATAAAAAATATCCATGTAGAATAGAACACACACACCGCGGGGGGGGGGGGGGGGCGAAGGGTTTATTTTTTAGTTTATACGAGGTTGTTTCATTTCTTCTATAACGAAAAGTCGTTTAACTTAATGTTTCAGTTTAGGTTTAGATTTAGGTTAGGTATAGTTAGGTTATTCCTTTTGGGGATGAAGCTTCCCGCAGAGGGTGGTTCTCGCTATGCGTGGAAAGTTAAAAATCCAATGATACAGAAAACACGTGGGCGAGGGAGGAGCTTTGCTGTATGACTTTCTAGTATTAACGAATGAAATTAACAATAAAACTTGATTTGTGTTGGATGAGTTATATGGAGTTTTAAACATTTAATACCGTTTTTCTCAAAAACTATAGTCTTTATGACAAAAATCAATAGAACATAAAATGTGTATTTTGATGAGATCTACAACTTTTATCTGAAGTATTTTTCAAAATTCTCATTATTTGCGGAAATAAATGGAAAAAACTGTGATTTTTATGGTTTTTTCATGGTTTCTGCTATGAAAATAACATTTGCGCTAATTTTCACTATCATATTCGTAATCAGCACGTCAAAACACGTAAGAATCCAGAGTATAAAAAAAGTCGGAGGTATGGTCTTTTCGGAAGTACACCCAAAATATTAATACCAGGGCCTTATAGTATAATTACAACAGTATATGTGCAATTTTTTCAAATTTTTATTACGGCTAGTTTACGAAGTTTTTTTCAAATATCTCGATAACTAATAACATTTTAACGATTGTACCCCAATATCTTTTTACATAGAATGATGAGAAAAATCCAATTATATAAAAAAAAATATGCATTTCCATTTTAAAAACACGCAATTGTTGAATGCAAATGCACCATTGCACTTCTAAAAATAACATGGTCCTACGGATGTATGACTCTTTGAACCATTCATCTTTCTCCTTTGTCATTTTTCTGCAACCGCGATGGTAACGGAGCTATATCCCGAAACAATTGCGATAGAACAAATGCAATGAAACAATAGCATCAACTGAAGAATCGATTTCAAGCGAAACACAAAATGATACTCTATTGAACAATAATAGGGAAAATCGATGTAAAATTATATCTTGGACCCGGACTTGCACCAGGAAGGCATAAAGTCGACAATCCGCTTACTTTACGCGCGATCGTGCGTAACGACCAGTTCGCAGTTTTCCGGTACCTGCTGGTGACTTCTTTCCAGAGACCTTTTCCATAGACTTTTGGGAAAGTTGCTATCGTTCTCGCTGAAACGGGCTGTGGGCTAAATATTAACGGCGATATTAATGCCAGCATTTGTCCGTCGTTTAATCCGTTCAATTTCAGCGGTTCAACGAGTTTGACAACTTTCGACGGTGACGCAATGTCGTACCCGTAAATGTATCGCGTGCTCGTTGCATAATGCACTCCGTGCAAGCTCCGAATGCATTCACGCGAGAAATCCGGCGTCGTAGACGTTAGTCCGTTGAAACGAATTCTGCTTCGTTTTTGTCTCCGACAGAACGCTCGAGTGCAGTCGAATGCACCGTTGCATTCGAGAAAACTATCCGAACAAAGCTTTTTGCGGATTTTCTATGGAATTAAGGGGATTGCGATACTGTTCCGATATTGTCTTGAACGTTACGCCAATTGTTATTGCAGTATGCTTTGTATCACGATTTTTTATTAAATTAAATTTGACACCCTGTATACGTCTGTTTTAACACATTACGTACCGGCGATTGCTCCATATTTTTTTAAAGTCTATATGGGCCATGTATAAGGATTTATTAATAGGTTTAGTAGAAGTAGCAACAGCTACTTCAATCTTTAACCAACAACTCACTCCAATAACGTAATTTAATAATTCTGTTAGGTATTATTATTTAAAAGAAGATTTTTAAGCTTCCTTTTGGTAAATCACAATTATTGAAGAGCCTATTAAAAGGCTTCCTGTAGATAAAGCCTTAACACTAAATCTACCGACCATAAAAAGGAACTATGTAGTATGGATTGCCTCATAAAAATGTCAAAATTTTATTTGTTCAGAGTTTGTACAATTGTTATTTTAATATGAACTTCTTCTTGTAAGGAAATTGATATAATTATTACCTATGGACGCACCTTTCTAGTTCAATGATTGTGAAATAAAAAAATTGAGACTGGTCTATTTGACTGGCACTGGTAGGTTTAGTGTTAATTGAGAAATCTTGTATTTTTGAGTCGATGAGGTCTTCGATTCTCTACAAAAGACTAGTACACCACTCATGTTATTTTATTATTATTATTATTTATTACCACCTTGCCTCTCGGCTTTAGCAAGGACTCCCCACTTTGCTCATATACAATTTTATATACCACAATACAGCATAACATAGCACGTCATTTTATATAACATAATGTAATGTATAATTTTGTAGATCATATTGTAGATTATGCTTTTTAACAAACCACAATCAGTACAGAACTTATAACAAAAAACGATTAATTCAGGATAAATTCGACTTTGAGGATAGCATAGTAGTTAACCCCTCGATGTTATAGTACAAAGGGTTAAATTGAAATATTTCCTGACCTAATCGTTTTTATCCATAAGTGGCTTAGCACCTTTTCGTGGAGAATTACAAGCTGCATTGTACTGTATATTAAAAATATATGCATCCATTAAAAAAATAATACTGTTCATATATCCTCTACGTATTTATTTACAAAAAAGTGCTCATATCAAACTACGCTCCTTTCAAAGCTATACAATTTTTGTTTAATACATTTTTTGGTATCTGCAACAGTTTTGTAGATATTCGCTAATAGTACCAACATAATAGATAATTCAAATGGATCACCCTGTATATTTTGCATTGGAGTGGAACATTTTCTAATTTTAAAGGTGGTTTCATGTGTTTTGAGTTAATGATTTTTAGCTATAAATGGCTCGCTCTATTTTTGTAGAGGATTAAAAACTGGGTTGACTAATTAGAAGAAAACTCTATTCTATTTTCCAAAAAAACAACTATTTTTCTCCATTACCAATAGTTTCTTAGATATCCTGGACGATTGATTCAAGTATGACACACTGTATTTTAATAAAATTACTGGATTAAAATAGAGAATTTAGTAGCGTAAAGAAACCTATTCCACGACTTACCAGGAGCCTACTTTATTAATTATAGTATCTTGAACTGTATGCACTGTATTGTGCAATGAAATACATTGTAAGTCCAATGAGAGTGCAAGACGAAGTTAAACTAATTTAGACCGGTTGATATATTCGAACGAAATGTTTCTTCGGAGCAAACGTTGCTTGTCGTCGTCGGAGAACGCCTTCGCTATGCTCCACTTGCTTAATTAAGACATATTTGTCAGTGGAATTATCGTGGGCGTGCGACAAAGAGCATCGAGAATTGGGCGAATTAGGCCGAATTCTTGTTTGTTAAGAATACACCCTACGCAAACTGAACTTGAGCTGCAGTAATGCAACGGCACAATGTGGCTGCAACGGTAATTAATCCTTCGGATGTTTGTATCGAATACACTGGTCGTTAAAATATGGCAATTTTTCAGTTAACACGTTGAGTGCCACGTCGCACAGAATTTTACCCGAAAAGCCGGCAAGAACTATTACAGTATTCTCTCCGTGAGTGTCGAAGTTTTATCCCCACCACTAGGGGATCCCCCTTGGAACCAGTCAAGTGGTAAACATGCTGGACGACCGAGCCAGCGGGGTTCGAGTATCCGTGAGACTCACACTAATGCAAGCGAAGCAAAAGATCGCCACTATTCTAATTTTTTATCATTTTTTATGAAACTTTTAGCATCGTATTTGTTTCATTTTTCTAATTAAAATGACCCCAAGCACGATATAGTTATGATCGTAACTTGTGAAACAAGCGATTAGAGTTTTGGACTTGACATTCATGGTGAAGACACGAATTCGGTAAATATGAAGTCATAACTGGAATCGCTTGTAACATAAGTAATCATGATCGTAACTATATCGTGTTTGATGTCTGTTTCATAAAAGAAAGACGAATACAATGGTAGATATTTCATTGACGAAAAATAAAAAATGCGGAGTTTTGATTTTTGAATTTAAAAGGCTGATCTGCCACAAGTTTTTTGATGTTTGCTATCCTTCTCTACGTTCGGCACACTACAAAGAATGTAGTCCCTATTCTATGCATGTCGCGCGGCAGACCCCAAGCTACGACTCTGACGGAGAGAATACTGACGGAATAAGGCTGACGGAGAGAATAGTTGCAGCCTTAACGTCAGCTACAACATCTTGAGATTAAACAAAAACATTTTAACATTTAAAAAATCAAGGTGACCTTCATTTTTGGTAGAAAAAAAAGAATTTTTGAAATTTTTAGATGCGTAAATACTTATTACGTGTACGAGTTTTTTTGGTCTTATCTCCTCAATTGAAAGACTTGGTGAAAAATGATGTGTGCAAAATTTGGTAGCAATCGAACAACGGGAACCCGTGCCGCACTTGCGTTAAAGTTTTAAAATTTTAATGATTTCATGTCATTTTCAAACATAACTGTATTTCATTATTTTGGATATATCATTGAACATGCTTGTGTAAAACAAAGACACTGCCTTCAATGATTAATAATGAGATTTATGTGTTACTTTAAAAAAATATACAAAACTTTTAAATTTCATTTACCATTACATTTAGTGTACGATGCAGAATCTGATAAAGGCGAGTATGTGTCGAATCTGGACACACGGTTTTTGGTGTAATTTTAGTGAACGGTAGTTTTCGCAAAAATATTTTACACGAATTTTTTCGGCCATCCATGTTGAAAGGGTGAAAACAGCCCTTAAAATTGTTGATTTACACTGGATTTGCCCCACTGCATTATTGAATCCTTACAATATAAATTTTGTAACAAAAAAACAATTGGAAAAATTTTATAATTTTTTATAATTTGTATCAATTTTACAATTAGCACACTTACTGAAGTTAATATTTTGTTGTATTGAAATTGTTATACGTATTTAGTATTCAGGAATTGTTATGGAAACAAACATCATAATAAAATTACATTTTACTTAATTTATTATAATTCTTAATCCCTTGGATTTTCGATATTGTTCAGTATCATAAATGGATGAAAATATAAAGGCTGCAGTATGTTAAATGAAATTATATTTTAATGAATTTCATTTTCTATTTTTCTATGTTTCAATTTTTGTCCACATCCGAGTATAAAAGTGCAAAATGATAGATTTTTCTTTGTAATGTATACAGTAAATGATTAAAATGCAGTGAAGAAAATTGAAAGAAATAGAACTTTATAGTAAAATTGTAATGAAATTGAGTAAAATATGAATTTATAATAAAGTCGAATAATATATGATATTATCAAAGAAAATATTTAGCTACATTTTACTTTAGAAATTTTAGTGTACAAAACTAAAATGATTTGTTGTGTTCTATACTGAAACTATAGCGATATTAAATACTATAATAATATTAACTTACAGTGTACAGTAAAAATATATTAAATTATAGTGTCTTCTCTGTGATATTAAAAAGGATGGTTACAATATAAAATATATCATTATCCATACTTAACAATACGAAAATAAATAAATGTATTGAACTGAAACAAAAGATATTAGAATAAATGTTACATACACGTATACAAGTATTTATTAACGTCAAATGTAGATAATAACAATTAATTTAGAACGAGGACACGTCAAAAACATCATGTTTTTCATGGTAGAGATCGATTATTATTCTAATCCACTGAATGTTTTTGCTGTGATCTTGCATTCAGAATAAAAATTAACTTGGTGCAAACATGGCTGAGGTATTCCTGTGTTGTAATGAATAATGAATACAATTGCAACCTTGCTATTATCTTCGTAAGATAGTAATCTATCTCACTATTAAGTTTATTAGGCAGTTATCCTTCGATCTTATAACACCAATATCATAAAAATATGTATTAATAAATCTCTCAATAAAATTATAAATTAATAACTTTCTAATTAAATTATGAATTAATAAATCTCAAGCGGATAGTTGCAAAGCAAAATTGGATTATCGATTTTTTCAACTTTTTAGTTGCAAAAACTTAAAAACACTCATTTTTTTAGTTACAAGGAAAAATAAAATCAAAGTTTTTGGACCATTTTCTTCGCTCAATTGTAAAATTTACCGTATTAAGTAAAAGTACAATAAATAATAAAAGTAAAACAAAATACTCTAGTAGCATTTTTACAGAAAGAAGAAAAATAGAATTTTACATCAGACCCTTAAGACCTTCAATGTTCACTTAATAGCCTAAAAAATGTCATGCAATCAAAGTACCTTGTTTAACAAAATAAAAATTAAAAAGTTAAGATCATGATACTGAAAGCAGTCTTTCAACCTTCTTGCATTTTGCAGATTATAGTTTTTGTTACCCCGAAGTATTAACTCGAAAATTAATTTAAAAATCTGGACAAATAACTCCGTCTCCCAGTTTTGGGAAAGCTGAAATCACTGAAAGTGTTCATTTTCATAGTAAATCAAAAATGTCTGTAAAAATTGTTGCTCTAAAATGGAGTCTCGCTCTCTTTGAGTATCGCTCGCTTTGAGTACCGCTAAAATACATTAAAATGTTTATAATATTATAAAATAAATACACTGTTGTATTTGGAAGAATTGATATTCTGGTGCAGACGTGCCTTATTTCAACCCCTACTCAACAATCAGTTTTCTTGGAGACAAATTGCTTAAAAATAAGAAATATTTGCTAACAAAATCTTACACAATGAACACGATACTCTACCTATTAGGTCGTTGCACATGAAATGTCGAATATAAGAATGCAAATGTTATGTAATATTTTAATCAAGAATAACTATTATGATCTATAGGTTTATTATATATATATCATTTGAAAGTACAAAGCTAATATTTTAAGTTCTATCTTCAGTATCTATTTACATATCCAACTGTACTCTTAAATAAAGTTTATTTCAAAAGCAGTCGACGTGATCGTCGTGTATTCTTTTTATAGAAGTGAGAAAATTAACATATTACCGACAACATTATATGATGTTCAGCCACAATATGGTTGTAAATAAACGCACCGTTAGTCAATGATAACATAACCTCGAAATTAGAGTTGACAGTCTCATAAATGAAGAGGGTGAACGATAAAAAATTCAATTTTTACCAATTTCTACCGTAGTATAATGGTGCTTACTTTAATCAATAAGTTTCATTTAGAAAAAAGTTAAGTTTGTTTAAAGCAAGGATTGAAAAGGTTCCGAAAATAACTGTTTCAAACTGTTATACAATATCCGTTCTGACTGATACAGTTCTGGAGAACCGAAAAAGTTTCGTAACTGTTCTAAGGTATAAGCCATGTTGGTTCTGACTTATATCGGTTACAGTTCTTCAGAACCGATATTATATCGGTTGTATAACTGTTATTTTTCGGTTCTGAATTAGGTTAACCGATATACAGCGGTTCTGACTGACTGACCTAACCCAGAACAGAAACATAACAGTTATGCAACCGCAACCGCAACCGATATACCCTATAACAGTTATGAGACGTTTTCGGTTCTTCATAACTGTGTCAAGAACCGAAACCGATATAATAACTGTTTTCAACCTCTGGTTTAGATTTATTGTTATAAATCGGACATTTAGCATGAAACAACCTAATATTTCCTCACTTCCAGTGTGCAGCTTTATGTACCCAAATAAAACATTTAGAACATAGTACATTAACACTAAAGCTACCAAGCACAAAAACTGACTGTTACGTGTTGCTTTATACAAATGACAAGATTGAGTTTATCTAGAATTCTTACGGTTTTTATTGTCGTATTTGTTTGATTTAAGAAATTTATTCAATCATGCCCTACGATAAAGTCTTTACAATTTCCACAATTCTAAAATAAATAATCTGGGACCGGTCAATCTGACCGGTGTTGGCAGGTTCAGTGTTAGTAATAACGACACTTAAAATGACCGCCTCCTGGCCTTAGATGGCTGACTACTGTGACAATTGCCCTATGCAAGGAAAATTCGTCTAGCTTCTAGTTAGTGCGAGAGAAATTCTAAAATTTGAAAATTCATTTTCGAACTTTCAAGTTCGTGTTGTGTGTCAGAATGCATAGGGATCGCGTGAAGAATGAGTTAGAATTTATTAGACAGCGTGTTACGGCAGGATTTCATCGTTGGCTGCGTTCGAGGAGGGCAATCACGATGCAAATGCGTTTGAAATGATCGTCGACAGCGAGAAAACCGCGCGCCGAGGGACTTTCAATACCGGAGTCCTCGTACTTGCGTTCTCGGATTGTCTTCCACGGCTACATACAATTAACAATCCGGTTTCTTCTTCCGCCTAACGTCTCTCATAATCCGTCCTTGTGCCCGGCGACTGTATAATTTATATATTGCGTCTCAAGAGAGTTACATGCGGCTGAAAACACTGTTTGCATGCTTGAGAACATGCGATTGCGGTAAAACATATGTAAACTTGAAGAATTTGATCGATTGTTTCAGCTGCATTGATCAAGCCAATTAGACTGCGGATTTTTATGCATAATAAAAATTGTTCGAATTAATTGTAGGATATAGGAGCTACGTAGACATTAATTCCTTTTCTTCATAATTTGAATGGAATGAAAATAATAGAACAGTGTTTTTAAATGATTTAAATATTTTTCACTGTTTTGTATTTGATCGACTAATCCTTATCGTAAATGCATGAAATCCGCAGTCTAGTTCGTATGCATGCAGCTAGAAACACTGCTTGCACCTTGAGAACATGCGAATGCAGGAAAACACTTGTAAGCTTGAGGAATTTGATCACAGTGGATCCAAGTAGTATTTGAATACTAAATACCCAATTCTCGAAAAATTACCTATATTTAGACTGTAATAACTTCGTAAAACAAAATTGTATGGCAATAAATGTGGCCCTAGAAGCTAGAATCCTCTAGTTTTATAATCTATTGTTCATTTTATTTTAAGATTTCTTTGCGTGATGCAGCGGGCGCGAAGCCGAAGACGTGTTTTTTCTCGACAATGCTATGCATTCAAACGTCTGTGAAAACTTTGAAAACATTTTTTTTGTGACGAAAACGACCATATATGTATAAAGATTGAAGCTTCCTCTTTACAACGACAGCTTAAAAGTCGATGGACGATTTTTTAAAGTTGTTCTATCGAGCTTTGAATGAGAGGTGTGCCGCCAACTTTACAGTAGTATAAGTTACACCAGGGATGGGCACGGTAGGAGCCCCTCAAACGCCTGCTTCTCCCACCAACCTCTCTTTCATGCGCGAGTCCTGCGCGCTGTTCGGAACGGGCGAAGCACTTCCTTCCTCTATGGTAACGGCGGATGCTGGTGGGGGTCAGTGAGCGCTATGGTGGGGACCGTTTTGTCTCAATTGAGACAAAAATTGCTCATCCCTGAGTTACACTATGGCGGATTTACATGACTAAACTTGTTACTCGTTATTGTTTCATAAAACAGTGAACAAAAATTGTGCAACAATTTTTAAGGAGTCGTTGTAAAGAGGAGGCTTCAATCTTCGAATCTACGGCAGTTTTATTTACGAGAAAAGTTGTTAAAAGTTTTCGAAGACGTTCGAATTCGCAGCGATATTTAGGAACAATCGCGATCTCCAGTTTCCCGCCTGCGCTACTTCATATAATAGCAATAGTATCCAACAGGAAAATGAACACTGCTTCGCGAAAATAACTTAATAAATACTTAAATATCGACAATCTTTTGAACAATCGGAAACGTAGTGTTTAAATACTTTTTGGATCCATTGTACGTTGATCAAGCGAATAAACTTGAAAGATTCGATCGAATGTTTGACCTACATCGACGATCATGCTAATAAATCGAAAAACCTTAGGTGGAAAGTTGTTGCTGTTCTACCCGTTGTATTAGATGCAACGGGTTGTTATATTTTAAAATGACAGTTTTAATCATTAATTATATAGTCATAATTATTTTTACAATCGTCTCGCAACGTTGTACAAGCTGGCGGATTGCTTCTCCGTAAAAACCACGCGGTTTTGCTTCGAAAAAGGTCTTGAGGTTTCTCAAAATCGGGCACGAACATTTCCAATCGTTCAATAATTTCATGGGCTACAGGAGTCACGAATTCTCTGCTTTCGACACCCCTTTGTATGTTACACTTTTTTGCCGACCGTAATTGCATCGAATCGACGCGTTTTTCTCGACTATTCAAATTAGATTACTACATCTTGTTGGAAAGTTGTTGATATTCAGTCTGATGTAATTTCGTGGAAAATAATCCATAGAGGATTTACCTAGGCTTATTTTAATACCCATACATAATGCCCATGGCGTATACGTTTGCATAATAGTTTAAAACTACCATGTACGTTAACGGCGAGAAAAACTCACCACTTAGGAACGCACTTCGCACAACGAAACAAGCCACTTTAGAGGTTAAAAAGCAGTCTTTACTTTTATTATTGTAAATTGTATTGTGTTAAACACCCGAAAATTGTTCTTCTCTGCAAAATTGTATACATACAAATGTCAAGGGTTAAGCAGGGTTAAGAAAATTTCACCCTTTCTCGTACTCCAATTTTAAGTCGTTTTTTGTAGCCGATGCTTCGACGCAAGAGTAGTTTTAAATTTCTGTGCGTGATTCAAATTATCATGGATTTATGAAGTTTCTGCTTTATGACAACGTCATAAAACTTTAAATACAATTTTTTTGTCGTTTTACTGCACTTTAGACGGAAAGTGTGTCACTACCATTCGAATAGCAATATAACAACAATAAAAATTTGAAAATCAAATTTTTTGGTCGTCGCCCTTAGGCAGTTTTTTCAACGCTATACAGTATTTATGTCTGAAATACAGTATAATATCGATAATCGTCGCCATCACGGATCCGGCCAGCGACAATTAACATTCAGATACTACTATTCTTTGACTTGTGCCGAACGTAGAACAGGACAGCGGAGCTTGAGAGGCCTCGGTCACCGAGAAGTGTAACATAATACGGGTCGAGTATGTCAGTGTGAAAACAACATCTAACCCAGTGACAAAACTTCTTTAGTTTTTATTATTTTTTGATGCTACTTTCACCAACATATTCGTGGAATTTTTCTAATGAAAATGATACCAAATAAGATATAATTCTGATGGTATTTACTTGAGTAATGGACGATGAAAGTTTCGGAAAATTATTGTAAATATGATCCGAATTATATCGTGTTTGGTATTCTTTTAATCGGAAAAATGCTACAAATATATTGGAGAAAGTCTCATAAAAGAATAAGTAATAATAAAAAAGTTTTTTTTATTGGTATTACACTGTGAGGACACGTGGGCCTTTGAACTGTGCCGCCGACTGCGAATCTCCGCGTCTCTTTCTTTTCCATGCGCTGTCTTTCCTTGCACCCGAAACTTTCATCGTCCATTACTCAAGTGAATACCATCAGAATTATATCTTATTTGGTATCATTTTCATTAGAAAAATGCCACGAATATGTTGGTGAAAGTAGCATCAAAAAATAATAAAAACTAAAGAAGTTTTGTCACTGGGTTAGATGTTGTTTTCACACCGACATACTCGACCCGTATTATGTTACACTTCTCGGCGACCGAGGCCTCTCGAGCTTCACGGCCCCTCACGGGGTATACCCCGCGATAGGAGGGATTGTTTTGCGACAATTATCGTTCAGAATTTCACGACAATTAACGATGAAATACTGTACCAGTTTTTGTGTTTGACCAAACATTTACTGAAATAAAAATGCATCGACGCCAATCAGTGTAAAGCAGGACTTCTCAAACTTTTTAAATTTTGTACCACATAAATAAGAATCAAAAAATATGTATATGTACCACCATAAAATCATTTCCCGATTAAAAACCAATACATTCTAAATGGAGTGTTTATAATGAAAGAATAAAACATTTTAAATTTATATTATTTAATCGTACTCGTAAATGAAGCTTTTACATTATAATAAAATATGGTAATAATGGTGAGTAATAATACATGAGCAAACATTAAGGAGATTCATTATTGGCGTGGATTAATGCGAAGGACGACATGTCAACCTTTATCTGCATTAATTTCAAACGTAAATCAGGTTCAAGTTGCAGCCGTGTCCTATATTTATTTTTAATTAATAGCATGTGTAGAAACCCAGTTTCGCAAAGATATGATGTGTTCAAGGGCATTAAAAATTGTATCGCTTTGTCGGAAATATACTCGTATTCATCTTTTCTTTTTAACCAGGAAGTGCATAAATTATCTTTTTTTTTAACTCATTCATGAGGTTTCTGTCACATGAAATATCTGTGAGTTGATCTCTTTCTTGAATTGAAAAATTATCTATCCTAGTATCCGAAAAAGAAAACAGATTTCTCATCCAACTTTCATTTTCTAAATCTTCAGGAAAGTAGGAATGAAATTGTGAAAATTGCACCAGAAAAAATGACGCAATGCACCATTGATGGTACATGTACCATAGTTTGAGAAACACTGCTGTGAAGAATTTCCAGGCAAATTAGTTGGACTATCGAAAAATCGTTGCCAGGCACTGCGCGCTATACTTGACGAAGCTAAATCTAACGGAATCTAAATGACAATTAATTCCTCCGAGCCGATCGTCAAATGAAATGACATTTCAAACAATCACGTTTTATTTTTCTGCTCTGATGCAACGATCCTATCTACAGGCTGGTTTGTGTAAAACGTTGCAAGCCGTTTTTTCATTTGTTTTTTCGTTGTAGCAAAACTGTTTCGTTTTTGAGGGAGGCTCCTCGTGTGATTTTTTGCATTTTTTTATAGAATAACTATTGGATATATGGGAGTGTAGACCCTTTTGGGATGTAAACAGACAGTCTTGAAGTACATTTTTCTTTTTTTAAGTTCAATTCTTAGTATTATTAATTGTATGATATACAATACACCTTCGACAGTATAGTTGGCGTAGTTTCTGACAGAGATCAAAACACAAAAAGTTAAAAAATTTTTTAAAGCTAGAAACGTTGTGCTGATATTTAATCTATTTTGATAGAAGAATAAGCAAAGTTGGAAAAGTTCTAGTGTTGGGAAGAAAGGTTTACTTTTGTCGGTCGATTAGTAAAAAATTTATATTATTTAAAAAAAATATTATGAATGGAAAATCAAGTATTTTGAGGTTCAATCTCCAAAGAAATGTTGAAAGAAATGAATGAGTCTCGTCCGAAGTTGATTACCTGACTAGTTTTTTAGTTATCGCGCACGCAGTTTAAAAAAACATAGTTTCGAGAAACATAAGCATTATACAATAAATAATAAGAAGAATTGAACTAAAAAGAAGAACACTCGTACTTCAAGACTATCTGTTTACATCCTAAAAAGATCTACTCCCATGTATCCAATAGTTATGCTTAAAGAAATCCTTAAAAATCACTTGTTTTCATTACCGTTACACGAGAAGCCCCCCCCCCCCTAATTATGTTTATATAAAACTTTGATCACCATATTCGTAACACTTTTTTGATTAATACGATATAAAAACGATACAGTTTGGATCAGTGATGCCAGATCGGTTAAAACGAGGGGAATACAGTTTACCACCTCTTTGATGACCAGAGTAATATGTGACACGTTGCGCGGCACGTCACGTGACCAGTCTGCGGTCTTAGTAGGGGACGTTGGAGTATGCTCAAGGAAGTGGAATGGGATAGTGGAAGGAGAAAAGGAGGAGAGGAAAGAACAACCAGTTCTGGTTGTTTCTGGCATCACTGATTTGGATCATATTTACTTGTTGAATTCACGATACAGTAGAACCTCGATTATTCGAACCGAGGAATTTGAGCTGTTGTAATTTCGTGAAAAAATTGTACGTTATTCGATCTGGGCTCGTTTTAAAGCTTGAAACATCTACTTTTGACATCCCAAATTGTATTTTCTTCGATGATACTTTTGCTACAGAAATTCCGTACTAATCAGTGGAACGTGATTTTTTGGATAATTTAACAGTTATCTAGCTACAGTGCTAAATTAAATCTTCAATGATTTGTACAACGAGTCGTGTTGTATGTGGATCGCTTTAGATTGAACTGTTTACATGCGCAATATGTATTCGGGTGTGGATACTTTAGACATCAATTCGGATAATCGAGGTTCTACTAAATTGTTAATTGAACAAGCAAATAGGCTCCGAATTATGTGATGTTTAGTCTCATTTTAATCAGAACAATGTCACAAATGTGTTCGTAAAAGTTTCATAACAAAATAATTAAAAACGAAAAAGTTTGTCTCTGAATTTGTATTCTGTATTTTCTAAATCTCATTCTGTATTTATAGAACTTATGGATTGAACTATATTACAATATCGCGATCCACTAACATTATCATGATTCCAGTTCGACAGAAAACCAAACACCGACCGAGTGAATCAATATTACATTAATTCACCATAAGAAAAGTTTCTGGCAGACGAATCATACACGACAGATTACGCCAATAAAATTAATTATTATTAGGCATACAAATATTGATTTTTTTAAATTAAACTTTAATATTTAAACCCACAAACAATTTTAAAAACTTAAATATCTAAATTTTGAAAAGCCAAAAAAATACAATTGTGTACGTTAACAAAAAAGGTTTTCGTATTTGGAATTACAAAAAGTGGATAAAAAATAATTATTTCACTTTATTAAAAATCTCAGAATTCTAAATTTCGAAAAATTCAGAAAGCACATTTATGCGATAATAAAATGAAGAAATATTTTTCAAAATTTATAGACAGTGTCATCTTAATTATTTTCTCTTTTGTTTTGTTTGTGTAGACAATAAAAAAATCGTTGTCTCGTTTATTGGTACTAATAGAAATTCTTTGTTTTTGTCACAGGTGGAAGACAAGTGAACGGAAGCAAAATGGCGTGCGCATCACAGTGTGCCAAATACTTCCTGTGTTTCTTTAATTTCGTTTTCTTCGTAAGTATGCGTATAACGAATATATGAAAGTGTTTTAATCAGTCAATTTTCTCTATACGAAGGAGAAACTGCTGTTTCATTAGCTAGGTAGAACGGACGTGGTGCAGGATGCACAGCTTGTAATTTCACTTTAAAATGTAGAATTTGAACAATGCTGTTCTTGTTAAGGTGTCCGCCCTTGTCTTAATTATTTGTCAATTAGATTAGGTTGTTAACATAATGATAACATTCCGCGTTTTCTTTGTACTGCACTGTTCACTACACTGAATTCTGCGCAAAAACTCCAAACTCAAATTTCAAAGCAAAAACTGATAAAAATATCAGTAAAAATCAAAAGAATTTTTCCCATGGTAAATATTCGATTCAATTTTTAATTTCTAATAGTTCAATGAAAGTTCCAGCGTTAATTTTTAACATTAGGGATAACAAAATCTGGAAAAGCAAATTAGTTTTCTTGTCACGAAGTGTATTAATAAAACCGTAAAGATATTTTACATTAAAAATATTTGATTTCAATCTTCAACATTGACACGAAATTAAGATTTGCAAAAATTGAGAATGATGAAGAGAAACAGTTTTTTCAAATAATACCAAGAATAGAAATTAAAATTTGTCGGGCAATGTTAAACAAAAAATTGGTTAAAAAACGAGAAAATTAAGACATTTATTTTTTAGGTGGCCGGAGGAGCTGCATTAGCTCTTGGAATCTGGCTATTTGCCGACAGTAGTTCTTTCACTGAACTCGTAGGCAAACTCGACCAATCTGCAGATATTCTGGTAAATTTCCGCAAAATTTGCAAATAAAAAATATTCCTCAAAAAATGTATTAGAATCTAATACCACATTATTGTATCTTTAATTTTATAATTAAAATGCAATTTCATTTAATTGTAATCTCTGTATTTATGTTTTTATATTACTACTTAATCAATTTTAGTGCTGTATTATTTTATCAATTTATCTGAAATAAAATTGTATTTAATTCTAATTTCTGCAATTATTTTTTGTATTGTATTACTCAATCAATTTTAGCATTGTTTCATATTAATTTTAATACTATATTATTTTATGTTCAATTTAATGAAAATAGAATTCTATTTAATCTTATGTCTCCTAAATTCGTCGGGTTATAAAAAAATGTCTGCATAAAATCGTACATAAAAAATCAATGTATTTATACTTTCATTTAAAATTTGTTTATTAATTTCAATATACCAAGAACATTAAACAAATTTTCATATGTTGTATTTAAAAAAATAATTTCAGTTCTAGAAATAGAAAAGTTTGAAATAGTTTTTGAAATAGAAAAATCCCTGCAACATCGTGTAGATTAATTTTATGTAGAAAGTGACCACATTAATTTTTTTTCAGAGTAAAACAGATGCAGATGTCATCAAAGTGATATCGTACATCCTAATTGTAGCAGGAGCATTGACTTTCCTAATCAGTTTCCTAGGGTACTGTGGAGCAATGTTCGAATCAAGATGTCTGCTCTGTTTTGTAAGTATTCTAACATAGTCTTTGAGGCCATCTATTATCTCACTCTAAAGTTTAATTTTAATTTTGCAGTATGGTGTCCTCATATTACTGGTTGTGGCCCTTGAATGTATCGTAGTGGGCTTAGCCTTCGGGCTCAAAGGAGATGCAAGTTATTTTTACTTAAATGCAGATTTTAATATTTTGAATAAACAATTACATAACTTTTTTACTGGGATTGTTCCAGGCGCAGAAGAGTACGCAAGATTTCCTCAAGTCTACAATTAAGTACTATGCCAGCAATGTTGACAAAACAGAAACAATTACAGTCTTTTGGGATGGCCTAATGAGTCAGGTTGTTAAGGACTTTATTAATTGATTAATCAAGTAAGCGTGTAGGAGGAATGAAACGCATGAGAAATTAGTATGAAAGATTCATAGGCATAAATAGAATAATAGGTTTAGCCTCTTCCGGTGTTATGATCTTGTGGCCTGTATTTTTATAGTGCTTTTAACTTTTAACTTTTAGCTTCATTGTTGCGGAGTGGAGAGTTACACAGACTTCCGAGAGAGCATAAACTGGACAACTACAGATAAGATTGTTCCTGAAGCATGTTGTATAAAGGAAAACAATGCTTTGATGGACCCTTCCTGCCCTTTGAGTCCTACTTCCAGTAATTCTTACTACAAACAGGTTTGTAATGCATACGATAGATTTAATCAATTGAGTCAATGTAGCATTTTGATTTGTTCTATGTTATAATTAAAAAATCAAATTATTTCAATATTAAATAAACACTAACTTCACATTAATTTCCATAATAAGAATTTTCATCGTAGAAATAAAGAACGAATTTCAGAATATATATATATATATAGTTGGGCATCTGATATGTGTCAAATTTTTTTCTAAATTTTTACACGTCGTTAAAAAGGAAAAATGTTGAGACATCAATCGTAGAGAATTGATCATAGAGAATTCTCAATTCATAGAGAAAACCTAACTCAGATCGCCATAGTAGGGTTTTACAAATTTTGTATCGATGTTATAAATATTTTAGGGTTGTTACGAAGCGATAGTGAGGACAATAGAAGAAAACGCAGCGATTGTAATCAGCGTGGGAGCAGGTCTGGCATTTGTTGAAATCCTCGTGATTATTTTAGCCCTACACCTAGCCTGCTGTTACTGGCGACCCCAACATGGTAGGCTTCCGCTTCTCACTTAACGTGTCTCAACCAGTAAACAGAGTTTCCCCGGCGTATTCGAGCAAACGGTTTCAAATCTCCCGTCAAAGATTCTGCGGCAAATACAACGAAAGCAAACCTTTCTAGTAGCAGACGACATCTAGAAAGACTGTAGAGAAACTTCGTCGAGAAATTTGATAAAAAAAGAAAAACGTTCTTTTAGCTTGCATCGACGTGTCACCGTCGAGACAGGCCTGGTGAACAACGACGGAGGCGGTGTTTGCTTTTCCAAGTAAGGCTTAGAAGGCGTTGCGCGTTTCAATTCTTTTTATTTCCAGTAGAGTTTGCATGAAAATCACCTTAACGATTTTTAAAATATTATCTGAAATAATTCGTATCCTATTGTTCGTACAAAAAAAAACGTTCTAAATAAATTATTTTCATATTTTCTGAGATATTAAACTTACCGTTAGTTTTTAGTACTGTGTTATATGATGAAAGGATAAATTCAAATCTTCAGCATATACAGATAAATATGTCAGAAAGAAAGCCAAGGTTACTGTGATATCTCGAAAAGTGTAAAATATAAAAGAGATAAAACTGCTGCCGCCTAATAAATCGCTTCATGGAATATAATTTGTTTAGAGCGCGTTTTTTTTATAACTAATAAGAAACGAGATATTTTAGGTAACAGTTTTTATTACCACAGTCTAATATTTAATTACACAGTCCAGTAACTTTTAACTCTTTCTTGGAAATTTCTGATAAGTAGTGAGCGCTTCTTATAAATTTTCATGTGTTGAATACAAATCTGAAAATCATTTTCCTTGAACACTCAGGTTTTACGAAATTTAACTTCGTAAATACAACGGTATATTTTTTATAATAAATAAATATCGTTATATTTAAGATAGTTCGTAGTACCTACGCAAGAAACATCCGCATAGATCTTACGTCGTACGATCACAGACAAAATTCTCGAAGTTGTGGATCTATCTTTTTTAAAAGATTCAATTTCGCAAAAACTAAGTGTGGTAAAGGAAAGTGACTTTCTAATATGTTTTCAACGCAAAAATATTTGTAAGAATCACCTATTGGTTATCGAAATAAAAAATTGATGTTGGACAATGTAACAGTTGTTATCAACTTACCCTATATTGAATTATTTAAAACCTATTGGCAACATTAAAATCCGATTATACACGATTAATAGTTTGAAATCATTTTCGAAACGAGCTAGACGAGTAAAGTGTAATTTGGTATATTTATAAAATTGTTAATAATATATACATCTTTTTATGAAAAACAAGATTACGTTTTATACGAATATTTTTAATAACTTCCAAGTTTATATATGTATAAATCAATTTTTATTAGACAGCTGTTTTAATTATAACCCGGTTTAAACTTATATTGTTACAAAAGCTATATTAATTTTGTTACTTTGTAACTACTAGAATACATTTTTATACAAAGTATATTCTCTAAACTTAACCACCATTTTTCAGCTATTTTCAGTAATCAATCCGAGAGTATTTATTCGACAAAATTGGTCTCGATTTATTTAACGCTTTAACTTTTCGAATTTAAGTGTTAATTAAGTGTAAAATTAACTTCTGGAATTTAATTTTTCAACAAATCTTCAAAATCTATTTGACTTTATTAAATAACACCTTACATTCAACCTCGCAAAGTTTTAGTTGATATCAATGCGAACTCGACAATCTGTTACATAATAATCTTCAGAAACATTGAATTCAGAAATTCAAATCAGAAATATTGAACATAATTTGTTGAATATTTCAAACATTGAAATATACATGTAATGTACTGAAGACTGACTAATTTGTATTGAAAAATAGCAAACAGCGCGAGAGAATACACCCTGTATAAAACTAACAAACCTAAGTGCCTGAGCATGAAATAATTTCATTCTGAAGCAGTTTCTTATCAGTACGAAAATTTCATTGATGAATCACTCAACAGAAGGATTCAACATTTTGTTTAAGGATTTAAGAAAGCTTTATGATTATACTAATAGTGGTAAATCGACGAAGAGAACTCTGTCAATTCACACCGGGCATCCAAAACGTTTTCGTTTGCAGTTTTAACTTGTTGGTGCTGCTGTTGACCAGATACACTAACAACGAACTCTCCTCACATCTTCATGGCAGCGTAGAAGTGAATTGGTTTACACTTGCTTGAAACTAGCCCAGGATCTGTTCGACATTTACTATTTATACGCTAATCTACTGTCGCTGTAACATTCTTATAATTAATTGTTAATGTAATTACGAATTCTTTATTCTATTTCTATCTCAGAGATATAGTTCCAACGTCTTTGTTATTGTTTATTATACTAATTGAAATTGCTCTAAAGCAATAGCAAAAACGTTGGAATTAAGAAACAAGTGGTTTTTGTTGAATTATTCCTTGTTTGTCGTTTAAAAATTATTTATGAGTTTTATTGATTTTGAGAATTGAAAATTATTACGTCCTACGAATCAGTACAAAACCAAATTTAAGACGCGATAGACAGAACTATATGTGTCGGCGTTGAACCACTTTGTATATATTTAAACTAGTTAAAGCGTAAAGATAATTAAGCGATAGAACAAATTGAAACTGATATTTGAATATTGTACTGCATTATTTTATTACAATTTATTTAGTATATTGTATTAGTGTGCATAGATAGAATATACTTGAACGTTTTGTACAAGAATTGAGATTTGTATATGAACTTGTACCTTTTTCCAAAGTGTAAGAAGATAAAAATTTTGTATTATTTTTAAAAAGCGCATTTTTTTCTACACTTCCCCGATCGTTTTAAAAAAATATATATCCTTGTATGAAAATAATATTACTCACACTTATTTAAAAATATTCTACGACTCCAAATTGTAATTTTATTACTAATAGCAATAAAAGAAGAAGAACATAATTTGATAAAAAGGAAAATCAGTGGGCTAATAAATTAACACGTTTTAGACGTTTATAGAAATTAATTTAAAAATAAAATATATTACGAAATTGCTTATTCATATAGAAAATCTTTCAAATAAAAATTGAATAGTTTAAGACGTGCACGATTTGATTGTAGGTATTTTTTTGTTGATGAACCTGTAAAGGTAATACAGTATTTAATCGATAAGTGTCGCGAAATTCTTAACAAGAAGGGTCGCAAAACAATTCCCATTTCCGCGGGGTATACCCCGTGGGGGGCCGTGGAGCTCGAGAGGCGTCGGTCGCCGAGAAGTGTAACATAAAACAGGTTGAGTATATCGGTGAAACCACTACTAATCCAATGACAAAACTTCATTATTTTTTATTATTTTTTTATGGAACTTTCACCAACATATTCGTATTTACATGAGTAATGGACGATGAAAGTTTCGGGCGCAAGGAAGGACAGCGCATGGGAAAGAAAGAGTCGCGGACAGTCGTGGTCGCCGGCATAGTTAAAAGGCCCGCGCGTCTTCACAGTGTAATGTCAATAAAAAACTTTTTTATTATTACTTATTTTTTAATGAGATTTTCACCAATATATTTATAGCATTTTTCTGATTAAAATAATACCAAACATGATATTATTCGGATCATATTTACAATAATTTTCCGAAACTTTCACCACCCATTACACAAGTAAATATCATCGCAACTATATCGTATTTGGTATCATTTTCATTAGAAAAATGCCACGTATATGTTGGTGACAGTTTCATAAAAAAACAATAAAAAATAAATAAGTTTTGTCACTGGGTTAGTTGTTGTTTTCACACCGACATACTCGACCCGTATTATGTTACACTTCTCGGCGACCGAGGCCTCTCGAGCTTCGCTGTCCTTTTCTACGTTCGGCACAAGTCAAAGAATAGTATACTTGCGACTTTTATTGATTAAATACTGTATGTAGATCAGCAATGTTTATTTTTAAATGGAATCATAATTTTTTAATAGGACGATGTAGCTTGTAATTCTCTATAAAAAGTGTAAAGTCACTGATATGGCATGTTTGAATTGTAATTGGAAAGTACCACACCGTTTCTAGATTGAAATACAGCGAATTTCGATTATTTAGAACACATCGGTAGATACCAATATCCTTTGGTCCGAGTAAATAGCTGTTCCAATTATAATTAAAAGGATATAACATACGAACTATAGCTAAAACGAACAATGGAGTGTTTAGTTAAATATTTTTAAAATAAATTCAAAGTAAATATTTAATATGTATAAAACTGTTTTTCATGTAGAATTTTCACTTTTAAATTTTATGAATATCTATCAACATTATTAATGAACTTTTCGTGAACACGCACGACTGGTTAACACAGTCGCTCAAATGAACGGAACACATTGTACCTTTCGAAATAATGGTTTTCAGCCATAAGTATTCCGAAATATGGGATATCCCATTTGAATTAACTTGGTCGATATTATTTGGAAATATCTATGAAACTGTTGCCAATATAAAAAAAGGTTTCAAGCAAAAGATGAATAACTTCGCGAGACATAAAATTTGATTTAATAGCTGTTTTTATAGGCGGACGCATAAATGATACTTGCAGGTTAATAGTGTTTTTTTAAGTGCATTGATCGATGCAGCTTGTAATTCTCCATAAAAAAGTAATAAGTAACTTATAGCTGACAACTATTAGTTCAGAAGATAGCATGTGTCCGTATAACACGTTCCGTGCCGAACCGTTTTTGCTCGATTTTTCATTCAGACTATTTGATGTTTTGATTATAGACTGATATATTATTATCGATAAGAAATTAGCGTCTACATACTAGCTTCGACATCATGTTTTATCTTTATATGAAATAAATACTGACTATAAAATTATATGTTTGTTTTGAACGCGTGAACCATCGGTGGTACACATGGCATGGAACGTGTTAACTTTTGTCTGAAACATTTTTTAGTATTATCAACCGATATTCGAGTTCGAAATCGCAAGGAAAGCTTCCTCATAGCTTTGATGATCTAAAAGTTGTATTTTCTAAAATTGAATGACCCGTTTTACGATCTTAATCTAATCATAGAATTTATTTACTCTACGTCTCAACTAGTATCACAGTTGTTACTTACAATATAAAAATATGTTCTAGTTACCATACTATAGATATACAAGTCGTTTAAATTTATCAAATTAAGAATTAATTATCCAAAGACTAATATTAAACATACAAGACAATAATTGAGAAGTTAAAAATAATTAATTACACGACAGTTACAAGAATGTCTATACGTCTGGCAAATTTTCAAATATCTATTTTACTCACATAATGCAAAATTTGTACTCTGAAAAAATATACAATGTTGAATTCCGTGTGGTCACTCTAACGTAAAATAAAGTACAGAGTTTTTAATAATATTAAATGATTAAGGGATAGATGGATTAAATGTACATTTCGTTAATTTCGTACACTATAGTCTCAATGAATCCTTCTATCCTTAAATCATCCTTGAGCGCTATTTCCGTAATTGTGTGTACACGTTTTATAAACAAATTTCGACTACTCTACTTTTTACAATTGCAATGTCTCTTAAAAACACTTCCTCGAGAACTACTCTCCCAAAATTCCCCAAAATGTGACTCAGTTGATCCAGGACGACTGATTTGGTAGACAGAGGGGGTTAGGAGAGTAAAGTAGGTCCTATTGAGGTGGTCCACCCATTATTCCCATGGGCGGCATACCCTGGATTCCATAAGGTCCTTGTGAAGGACCTTGATTGCCAGCCATTGGGGAATGCAACTGCATCGCAGGACTTTGGATTTGCTGAGTTGGGGTCACCTGTCCACCGGCTGGTGATTGAACCACCTACAACAATTTGGTTCCAGCTTACGACTGATTTTACGCGAGAAAACTTGCCAGAAGTAGGTTCACTATTGCGTGGTTATTTTGGATGTTCGAAACGAATACAAGGGCTTCTAATATCGAACGATTTTGTAGATTCTCTCGTTGGAATTTAATTTAAGAGGAAAACGGTGCTTTATAAGTATCTCGTCCTTTTTAAACATAGCTTAAATATATTTACAGTATTTCATCGATAATTGTCCACAACACGGGTCTGCGCCGGGACGTTTATACGCGAGAGATATCATTGTTTGAGGTTTGCCGAATGTAGAGGACAGCCGAGCTCGAGAGGCCTCGGTCACCGAGAAATGTAAACATACCTAATCCAAATTTTCCAACTTTTTTATTTTTCATTATTTTTTATGGGACTTCGATGACCATATTTGTGGCATTTTTCTAATAAAAATCATACCAAATATGATATAATTCCGACGATATTTACTTGTGTAATAGACAATTAAAGTTTCGGACGCGAGGAAGGATAGCGTATGGAAAAGAAAGAGACGCGGAGAGTCGCAGTCCGCGGCACAGTTCAAAGGCTCGCGCGTCCTCACAATGTATTACCAAGGAATAACTTTTTTATTATTACTTATTTTTTTATGAGACTTCTGCTAATAGATTTTTGACAATGTTCTGATTAAAATGATATCAAACACGATATAATTCGGATCATACACAGGTGTATGGTCGTTATGTATAGGTCAGGTACATGACATCGGTGAGGCGACAGTAATGCAATGACGACACTTTTTCATTTTTAATTAATCTTTTAGGAGACTTTTACCATAATATTTTTAATATTTCTCTGACCAAAATTTTTCTGATTATACATACATATCTATTTTTTTAATTGACGATGGAGTAAGTTTTGGTGACAGACAAAGAGATTAAATGATAAAGACATTAAAGACACACACTCTCCTGACTGCGACATTTCGCGACTTTGAAAACGGGCAGAAGCTTAGCTACATCCACATTAACCGTCTTGCCTTCTGCGGATTGGTCGATCATACATAGTAAGAATACAGAGAAGGGAAAACCTAAGAAAATCCGGAGAAACCAATATTGAGATTATAAATTGGGAATGGTTTATCACACGGTCACGGATTAACATTTTGGACTTAGGCACGTAGATACAATTTGCAACGGAGGGCCGACAACTGTTGTACGGTGAATTTATGGGACCGGACATATTTTGCAATTGTTCATATTATCCAATATATTTTCAACGAGACGATGCGACTTGCAGTGTCCCTTTCTTTACTATTTACTCTCTTTGTCTGTACCAAAACTTACTCCATCGTCAATTAAAAAAATAGATATGTATGTATAATCAGAAAAATGTTGATCAGAGAAATATTTCAAATATGATGGTAAAAGTCTCCTAAAAGATTAATTAAAAATGAAAAAGTGTCGTCATTGCATTACTGGTGCCTCACTGATGTTATGTACCTGACCTATACATAATGACCATACACCTGTATATGATCCGAATTATATCGTGTCTGGTATCATTTTAATCAGAACAATGTCGCAAATCTATTAACAAAAGTCTCATAAAAAAATAAGTAATAATAAAAAAGTTATTCCTCGGTAATACATTGTGAGGACGCGCGAGCCTTTGAACTGTGCCGCCGACTGCGACTCTCCGCGTCTTTCTTTTCCATGCGCTGTTCTTCCTTGCACCCGAAACTTTCATCGTCCGTTACTCAAGTAAATATCATCGCAATTATATCTCATTTGGTATCATTTTCATTAGAAAAATGCCACGAAAATGTTGGTGAAAGTTCCATAAAAAAATAATGAAGAATAAAGAAGTTGGAAATCCGGATTAGTGTGGTCTCACCGATATACCCGAGCCACATGGTGTCATATTCCTTGGCGACCGAGGCCTCTCGAACTTCGCGGCCCCTCAAGGGGGTACACCCCGTACTAGTGGGGATATCTCAGGGACATTTATGTGCGAGACATGTGGGACACTTACCGATGAAATACTGTAAATTTTATAATGCTACCGAAAAATACATTATTTCGATCGGGAGAATTAGTAGAATTGTTCTAAACAAGAAAAATTCGAATAACTTGTATGGTTAAAGCACAAAAAGTTCGTAAATTTGAAAATTTGATATTCTCGGAATCGAAATGTTCAAAAATAAAGGTTGATGCAGAAAAATGACAGTCCTGTAACTAATGAATGCGAACTACCAAAAAATTCAATTCTGACTGTAACATAATCAAGACACTTGTAATTCGTTGAGAGAATATGTTGGTTATAATGGTACTTGCTTTGATCAATAAGTTTTACCTATACAAAAGCTACTTATTTTTTTAACATTACTGTTAAAAATCAGACATTTCATGTGCTACAACTTAATATAAGCATTTTTTACCTGAGACATAACCGTAGGTGGCTCCGACGGCAGTGTCAAATTAGCCAGCAAGTCTCTGACTGCAGGGAAAAGCGAACATTCAGATTGGTTTGCACCGTACTCTGCAAACCTCTTTAATTGTAGAGAAGCTGCAGCCATTGCTGAAGCTGGACTTGGATCCCTTTTCTCTGCCAATTGCGTTACATTCGTATTAACATCATAAACTAATGGTAAAACTAACGAGGGTGTCTCTCCTTGATATGGTAATCCGATTCTGGTTATTTGTAACTACAACAGAAATAAATCAAATTAAAGTAAATAATAAATATAATATTCTTCTTTATAAAAAGAAAATACACTTACGAAAAAGAGGATTTTATTTCTACAAACGAGTACTGCTGCCATGCCGGTGGGCACAATCGGTGTGCCTGAAGGAGGAATTCTTAAGCACCATTGTACGTTCCATTTAAGCTGTTGTTGTTGCACTAACCCAGGTACCAGCTCCAATTTCATTATTTGCACAAAATCTTTGAGAACGTTAAACGGTACGTTCAACATCCTACCAAATCCAGAGAGAGTATTTGGCTTATAGGGGGGAGCTGCTGCTCGAGTATCAAAGAATTTCTCTATAATCTAACAAAAGAAATCACGCATAGAAATAAATCAATCAAATACAAATTAAATATAATACACAATTTATAAAAAGTTACTTGTAACTCTTCCAGAGTCCATTGATCCTTATGTTCAGGAAGCGGCTGTACTTTTATATGAAGTGACTGCAGATGTTGCGGATTCAGGCCAACTCGGCACTGCAGGCTCTCTACTTTGAACTGAACAATTCCTGGTTCCGTACTATTAATCGCAGTTAGCTAACAAATTAATTACAAATTAATCTTTACTTCCAGATAATATCTGTTTTGATTACGGTTCTTATATCGGTTCCAAACAGATATTTTTCGGTTTTATATATCGGTTCTTACGGTTATAGAATCGATTGTCGCATCAAATTTTCCGTAATTGATATCTCGAATTATTATAACTGCACTTCGTAACAGTTATTCGGAATAAAGGTTTTTCATAACTGTTTTAATCAGAACCTTTAGTTTTAAACAGTTATTTTCGGAAACGTTTCAAGCCGTGATGAAAATTGAAAACTTACGCAGTCATCTGTTTGTATGAATCGTTGGAACTGTCTGCGCATGTAAATGCACCCCAAGAATCTTTCCAGCGGAGATAGATCCGGACCTGGAAGTCCCGAGGGATGCGGAGAGGGGCAAGAGAGCAGTTCCAAGGCCTCGTGGGTGAGCAACGTGGGCACTGCGCCAGCCCAGGAACGCTGCGGAAGCACTCTAGAAATATGTGTTCCGGTTTTGTGATCCGAAGCCTGCGGACTGTGCAGCGCAGCATGTCCTGGACTCTGCGCTGGACGTGCTGGAGAAGGTCTGGGTACGTTCGGCGAGCCTGGCCAGTTAGAAGCAGCTGGCGAAGCCATGCTCTGTGAAGATGGGAACGGACTGCCATCTATGTGCCCTAAATAAACAATTAATGTCAAGAAAACATTAGACGCCAGCTTCAAATCCATTTCTAGTAGTCTACAATTTCAGACGTGTACTAAAAAGACACGTGTACGCGGAATCCGTGAATCGTGTATTCGCGAATTAAGTATCCGTGTCCTTAATAAATAATTCATTTGGAATGAGGCGATCAAGTAACATGGATCGAACAACAGCCATTCATCTTTTTCGAAAAGATGTGATCTACTTCGAGATGGTGTTGCGACTTGGAATGTCCATATGACCTCCGATGTTGAAACGGCAATGAAAGAGCCGTTAAGTCTCAATAATCGACTCGTCACTTTTTACAAATCTGTCATAAATAAGTACTCGATGCTCTAATGTCCACGGCGACATGATAACAAATGAAATGGCATGGTCTGACGCGTTCAATCCTCTCATACTCAAGTCTTTACCTCCTCTACCTGCTTCGTATAACCCATTTGAAAATTGTATGTTTCCCGTGACGCACGCTGTATTACATGGACTAAGATCATGATTCGTTTATTACACGTGAAATAGGGATCTCTAATTTCTACCTCTTACCAGTTTGCATGAAGGACCCTGCAGGCGAATGCCCAACCTGAACGTTGCTACATGGCCCAGGAGAAGATGTAGGCATTAAGCCAGCAGGACTGGGAACATGCATTGGATTTAAAGGACTGTTTGCAACCAGTCCAGAGCCTGGTGAAGGGTGTGGTAGCATGTTAGGTGTGTTGGGTGGGTGAGATGGTGGGGAGGCTAGGTTGAAGGAGGTGGCTGGACTGCTTCCGAAGCTCTGATGTTGGTTCGACTGGAAATAAAGGTATATGTGTAATTCACTAGATAAAATTCGGATGTCGCGTGTACGATTACTAAAAAATACCTGTGATATATTGGTAGTGTGTGGACTAGCTGGCGTGTGAGGATTGCTACCAGAAGGTGGAGTGAGTGGTGGGTGGAACCGTAAACCGTCTCTTTGCTGCGCAGGTGATTGTGGTCCGCTTCTGTGGTGACTTAGAAAACCTACGTTCCCACTTCCACTACCTCCGTCGCTATCCATTGTTACCGGCGAAGGAGGATTGTCGTCTTCAGATTGTGACCTTCTGCGGAACACTGCACTTTCGTCTACGTACTTAGACAGGAAAGCCTGCAGACATGTTATTAATTACCAGACGTTTCATACAACAATAAATTTAATATTTGGAATGCAAAGTGGATGCTGGTCAATATCGTCGGAAATATTGCTACAGGTTTCTCACCTTCAGCCCTTGCGTGGGCGTGAATTCATCGACAACATAACTTCTATCAAAGCGACTGTACGCTCCATCCCTTAGGCTCACTAGACCACCTCCACGTAATCGCAGCTCTAAACAGTACATACCCTGATATGCAATTCTCACCAAGGTTACACACTGTGGCATAATAGTAAAAGTTTGTACTGGCACTTGAGGTCGCTATAAAAAAAATAGATACAGTTATAATATGTACATAACAATATTAAAATCAGGGGCTTAAAACCGATATGATTTTGATACCGGTATTGCACTAATAAGGCTGTACCGAAACGTAAATAAAAAAAAATTGGTATTGATATACATATATTATCATAAACATCCTGGTAATTACTCTGATTTGGGTATAGTAATAGCAATTGCGGTACTGTATATCACTTTCGGTATTTGCTAACATAACATTGATAGTAAAATAATACCGGTTCTAAATCGGTGCTTAAAAATAGTTGGGAAATTATAATAGATTTTATTATAATTACAGGGAAACCGAAAAAAACTATCGGTAAATATACCCGTATTTTTATATAGCGGCATGACGTCATATCGGTATTTTCGTATTTCGGTTTCTGTAAGGGTTTCGAAGGCATCGAAAAATACCGGTATTTTACATTTCGGTAGAAGTCTCTGATTAAAATTCATTGAATAATTTGAAACTTACCGTATTGTAAACACAGAGCTGTGGAATCATAGGTAGTTTACTGATCGATGTGAGGGGCTGGAGTGTTTCATGAAGAATGTGTATAAGTTGCGCTAAATTTCTATGCCTGTTCAAATGGGCTTCTAGTTGTTCTTTCATAATTGAGTGAGCATTTGTTGTAGTACTTGTTGGGCCTATATAATTACGAAATAATGATTTATTATAAAATCGATTCATTAACCGTCGGCTGCCGAAGTGTGTTGGATCTTTCTGATCAAGTCGGAAAATTTTGAATATAATTGGCTACGTTTGTATACCAACTGAACATCTTAGGGCGTATTAGACTATTAATTACATTTGACGGCAGACGGTTAATATAAACTAGTACTTGTGAAACAATACTAACTTTTTCCAAAAACTAGTTTGAACGCCTTATCATTCGCATTCCACTGTATTGTGACGGTAGCTCCACGATTAGGACCATATGCCAAGACTAACTTGCTGTAGTTGTATGATTTTATGCTAACCATGTTCCGTAAGTTGTACTTTTCTAGATATGTATAAAAATAGGGATAATTATTGGGAGTTGAGATTTAACAAAATGGAGCGTCATAATTACCCATTTTGAAGTACTCTGCCAGATCATGCACCAGAGAATACAAATGCACAATTTGTGCCCAATCATTCAGTAATGCATCCACTGTACGCGACATAGTGTCTGCTGTTCCCATTTCATACTGAAAATATACTGGCCTCCGCAAACCTACCAAAAATAAAAAATTGTTTAGAAGCACTTACAAGGGACGGTCCTAAACTGACATCTCCAGATCTTAATCAAACTTTGGGAGGACACAGTTCTTACAAAATTATTAGACACCTATTCTTTCAGCGGCCATCGTTGATATTCAAGACGAAAACAGCCCTCAAAGTTTGGGGTCGGAACCATATTTGGTCGAATACCTCGAGGACTATGAGGAATACCTAGAGGTGTGGTTCAAATGGCAACGCTATGTGTTTTTTAATAAGGAATTCAGCCGCAAACCTGATTTTAGATACCTTAATTTGTTTAAAAAATACATTAAAAAATTGCACCTTTCTGTTAATTTTTCCATGAAAATGTTAATCCATTTTATTGAATATTTGTGTGTGAGTAGTCCGTACCCAAATACAAAATACGGACAAAATAGAATTTTAATTTTTGCATTTTAAAAAACTTGACCAAATATGATTCCGATCATCAAATTTGGGGGCTGTTTTCACCTTTTCAATATGGAGGACGGCCGATAAAAACATATGTGTCCAATATTTGACTGTCAGTTTGGAACAGGGCTTAAGAATTACCTTTTATTAAAGTTTCATCAATATCTGCGTGTATCACTTTGACATGTTCTCTTATTGAAGAAAATTGATTCAATTTAAATTACCTTGTTCCTTCGGATGATTACTAGACAAAGGGCTGCCATGAAACACAAATTCAGCCATCCAAGTCTTTGCCATACCTTTGCCCTGAACCCTAATTGATACGCTGAGCAGTCTTTTAAGAAGCGCCTGCCACGAGCAGCTGGAGCTTATTGTACTAGAAGGAGCAGGTAATTGAACCAACTTTAGAACCAATGCAGTGGCATTTGCCTCCACTTGTAGGCCTTGATGAGCTATGTCTCTTTTAGTTAACTCCTGCGCCAGTGTTACAAAAGGTATTCTTTCATCGCAGAGAGCAACCACATGCGCTAATTCTGGAATGAAGTACGCAGGCTGCTTGGACCGCCTGTTCTGTAATGTTGCGCTTGCATCAGTTCTCCCACTAGGTCCTGTGCTCCTACGCTTATTGTTGTTCGTTTCGGTAGCTTCTGTAACATGTTTGCATAAAGTTGAACTCCAGCTTTAGTCAATAAATGAAAATAATTAAAACAGGACTTACCACTATCGACGCTGGTAAAGGGGCCATGAGTTATAACGAAAGTATCAAACTCAATTAGAGTTTGTACTTTCAAATACATCTTGGGAATCTCTGTTTCAATGCTGTCGTCGTGAGGATCATCTTCCACAGAACTATGCTTCACCACAGCAAGGTAGAATGAACATTCGATTTCACAAGGAGAACTCTCTTTCTCCTTGAATGCTACTATTAGTATCACTGTGGGATGCCGATGAAGTTGAACAAACATACGGTGTCTACTGATTTTTGACATCGGATGCTCAGGATGGTGGAGAATTGGCAACCGTTCATGTGATGTGGCTGGGAGATGCTGTAGGGTTTTTTCACATCTTCTTTGCGTTATCCAGAACCTGGAATACGCACTGAATAGAAGTGTGCGAAAACCCGAAAATGTCGGGTGCCTGATGGTTGTGTCGGGTTCTCGAATAAATCGAGATTCTCAAGAATATTTGGGATACCCGAGTACATTTGGGTTCTCGGATGTATCGAGAATTTCGAAAATTCTTCTTGCAGTGGAAAATGAAAAAAGAATAAAAAAATTACCTGAGTTCTGAAATCAAAGATGGTAGTCGAGAATGATCACCGTTCAAGGTAGCAGTCAGTTCAGGCACCAAAGGTGCCTCGTATTGAGGTACGTGGCACTGTAGCATTCCAGTGTGAGTGTCAACAGTAACCAAAAGGTGTTCTGCTCTCAAACAAGGTTGCAAAATTGGAACGGACAGGATCGCAGGTGAACCAGCTAAAGTGCATTCAACATCTTTCAACATGGATTGTAATTCCTGTTTCAAATCCAGCAACCTACTTCTGGTGCGCACATAGATTGTGTGCACCAGTAAACATTCCATTGATAGTTGATCCGATCTGATAGCTCTGTCTGCTATTTCACTTTCCTTGCTGCCCAGAGATGGAACATGCACTATTGCAAGCGATCTAGCTGGATCATGTTGGTCCACTTGGACTGTAAGCTTGTACCCCAACTCAGACCGAGGATCTTTATTTGTCAGCTCTCTCCAGTATGACACAGATAAACATTTCCCTGGTGTGTACTCGTCTACATGAATGTGGTCATCGAGTCTGTCTCGTATCAACCTTAGTGTTTGGGAATATAATACTTCCAGCTGAAGCGATTGACAAAAATAGTGCAAAATATGGTAAACTTCAGACAATGGGTTTGTGCTTTCTGCCAATCTTGATTGGACTACCTAGTAGTTAAAAAGAATTTTATTACTACAAAACCAGAAATATATTTCTTTTTTCCTCAAGGCACAAATAATACCTGATGAACATATCGTGTTTGCAAAGGATGGACCAATGCTTTTCCATCACCAGTCTCTCTATCCGAAACTAAAATTTCTAATTCCAACAATCTCCAGGGCACAGACGGACCATCCCCCATAACTGTAAGTGACACTGAAAATTCTTGTTCAACAAGGAATGTTACTCTCCCTGCCTCAATTTTTAAATTACGCATCTGTGGAAGCAGATTCCCTGTTACTAGTCTGTGTTGAATAACTTGATTCAGTCTTTGAAGTGTACTTCTTTTCTCTGCTGGCGTGATTGGGTCTGGAGGAACGATTCTCTCCTATTAAAAAATAGATTTGCGTAACATCATTCTTTGTGTGAACATTGGTAAGTTAAACTTACTCTTATGCATGCTGGCAAGCGACTGTATGTGCCAGTTGTCAGAACTTCTACTGCAGCAGGAATGTGGAAATTAGGTAACCTGGCATGGACTAATGTCTCTCGAGCCATGCGTGCCAACATATCGGCAGTGTCAACGAAGAGCAGTGATTGTTTGTCCAAGAAGGCCATTATATGCTGTCGACAAAACACTTTGGTCATTAAAACATAAAATAGAATTTCAACAGCAAAATAGAGCTTTTAATGTACCGCAGATTTATCGACTTTAGAAGCACTGTTCGCCCATTTAACCAAAGCAAGCAGCCGTACATACAGTTGTCTGGTTCTTGCTGAAAAGTTATAGATCTCGATTTTTCTTTCCATATCGGTTTTTCTCGGTAATCTGTAAATGTATATTTGTATAATATCTATTTACTTTGTAATGCTAAAAGAATGTTTTAATAACATTAATTTTCTTACAACTCTGCCAAAACTGTGAGTTCATGGTAAGTGCGTTGTATGATGAAATCAATCAGTATGCCTAGAGAAATATTTCCACCACGATTTCCTTCCTGTGGGATATTGTTTGTAACAGGAGTTTGATGTCCCTCCAAAGGCACCGGAGCCATTTTGTGCCTTGTTTCAATCAAAGAATCTAGAACTTATATTATAGCGAAATTAAAATGACTCTTTGTGAAATATGAACATATTTCTTTCATTTCTATCACAGATGAAACCGCAGTCAAAGAGAATCCTTGTATCAAATTTTGTTTGTACATTTTAGTAAATTCCCATTTCATGAAGCCAATTTGATTCCTTTTTTAGTTTGCTTTCCATCAGTATTTAATAATTTCAATTTCTGACATTGTGTCTGCCTTGTGACAGTTTTGCCAAGTCTTGTACAAAAAGTTAACCACAGTTTTTATCAGACCACATTGCATCCACCAAATTCACTTGTCATATTTCTCAATTTTACACGATTTTATTAATACCGTTTAATTATTAAATAGTAATTCGCTGCGAAATATTATTCCAAAAATCCAGACAGATCTTTTAATGAATATAAACAAGAGAAAAATTAATTAGCCACGTTCGTATTAAAAAATTTATCATCGGTAGAATTTTATTAAAGAAAAGTATTAACAATAACAAATATGGTTATAAAGTACACAGTCTTACTTGTATCATTTATTTTCCAATATTTAACACTTCGACGACACAGTAGTAAGGTGAAAGCAGCTACCTTTTCAAATTGGTCATAGACTATAACATACTAGATCGAACAGTAGCTAGTATTTTGTATCTTCTTCGATTATTTTCAATCACTGATATCAGAGAGGAATGAGAGTGCTCACGCCCGGGTTTTGCTTCGCCCGGTATACTGCTGCCCCCTAGTCACTTTTGACCCCATACCACAGACGAGATATAAGAATAGACTGGACATGCAATGTATTCCGGTGGCCGTTGGTTTTTGGGTCCTAGGACCCCAGAGCACAGACTTAAGATACCTACAGACATTGCATGCAATGCCTTTTTCTGTCTACGGTTCTGAATTACCGACTCTGTAGAAAATGCCCTAGTACGGTAGCGGACTCTATTGAAATGGAACGGTCAGCTGGTGAACTATACGAGGATGCAACACATAAAGTGTGTGTCTGAGAAGGCTCGATTTTACAGTGTTGTCAGCTTCAAAAGTGCAATGTTGCCGCATTACGTTTGTACAAGAAACTATCGATGCTCGTATCGAAAGCGTTCGAACGGTTTCTGTCACAAGCGATGAGATAAATGTTTTGTCCTGCTTTTCGAAGCTGTGGAAATTCAGAGGCACGTTGCTTTTTAATCTAAACCACAAATTTATTGAACGATCATTTGAATATTCGATGACTTCTTCAAAAATCATTATCATTTTTTTAAATTTTTTATGCAAATATAAAATTGTTAAAAGTTTTCAATTTTCAATTCGTGGTTTTTTTATTACATATATATGTACACCTGATAATATGGATAAAAACCATTTTCACCAAAGCAATTTGCAGAACACACGTGTAGTTTTATATTATTTTATATTATATTCATCATTTTTATATTATTAACAAATGTTAACTTATCAAAATAACTAATTTGAATTTTAACACGAAAGGTATTGTTTTCCGATATGAAAATATTAAGAAATGTATAAACATTCGCGGCATGACCCAGATAGCACTCGGACGTCCAATGTACGTCCAATGTACATCTGCTACCGGACATATGTACGTCCCAGGGACGTACGCTATGTCCGAGATATGTCCGGTTTACGTCCCAGGTATGTCCGAGAGAGGTCCCAGTTACAACGCAGTATGTGAATAGGATGTCCCGCGCGGACGTCCTATGGATGTACAATGTACGTACGGCCGGACATATTCTGGACGTTAATTGGACGTTTGTCGGACATATAAAAGCGTGTTTATAAAATGTTTTCCTATTGTTTATATCTATTCAACAACGTTCGTATATACGTATATAAGGTGGAATGCAATGAAAATTTATAGAAATATATTTATTTGTTTATAACAATATTTTTATTCACATATATTTATTTAATAACAAATTATTTATTTAAAACAATATATTTATTTTTTACATATTTATATATAACAGTATATATACATGTATTTGTATTTATTTATAACAATTTATTTATTTATACATATTTATTTATGATAAGGTAAAATGCAAAGGGACAGAACGATCAACTTTGTTTTCTTAAGGCGTGTACATATATTTTTTATTTTTGGGGAGGATTAATTAATGAATAATGGATAAGGTATATACAATGTTTAGAATTTGGTAGGGTAATGTTGATATATATATATATATGTATATATATATATATATATATATATATATTAGTTTACATTTTTTGAGATAATACGTTATAATTATTTCATGATCTTCTTATAGTAATCTATTTTACAGTATTAAGGGGGCGGACACCTCGTCGAAGCGTTCCAAGCGGCCGCTAGGGGAAGCTCGAATGAGAATGTGTGGCACACACACGTACCGCTACATTAGCCTATACGTATACGAGCAGAGAGGAACTCGTACGAGATTTCAAGCTATTTCAAGGTTCCGGGGCGCCGCTATTGACGGCGAAAAAACGCAAAAGTAGGAGTTTTGAGTATACACGTCCACTAAATGAAAGATAAATCTAGTGCGCTTGACTATAGAGACAGCCTACTTTTGCGATATTGAGGCGTACTTTGGGATATTCGGCAGCATGTTGTCCATCAGAAATCGTTGTAGGCCGCGTGACGTCACGACATGTTGAATCTTTAAGTATCTGGAGATTTAGGGTTCTTATAGAGACACCTGGGTGCACGCCCGGTAGCGAGGGCACATACAATGTTGATGAAACGTCTATTATGTTATTTATTTACGTATTTTAGGCTTAAAAAGTAAACTTTGAGAAAGACATAGTTCCGGCATTTGTCGCTACGAGCGCTGATATCTGTATTCGATGAGTGTTGCCACCGACCAGTGATACTCTTGTCGATGCTGCTGCCGTCGTCGACACAACGCCGTGACAGATCAACATAGCGACGCAGTCGATAACGCAGGTAACATACGTGTACCTACAAGGATCGCAAGGGTCTCGGAAATTAGATACCACACATCGACAACGCAAAGATGTGAATCTTTAGACAATACACGTGATGGATGAAACATTAATCTCGCGGACAGGATTCCTAAAACATCCTATTTCCGTTTTCAAGAAACAGTTAGCAATATTCGCCAGGCTGTTGCCAGTCGAGAAGCTATGCAAAAGAAAGCGAGACGCTGGCGTAGCTTCTCTCACGGCCAGCCTAGCCGTGCCGTGGTACACTCACACACCACTCGGCCGGCGTGTACGTGTGCCAACGGCGATTGCAAGGGCCCACGAGGATCCTAACTACGCCTAAATGAAGCACAAGAATGATCTGTTTGCAGTCAAGCGCGCTAGGCAAAGGGTGAATCTAGTGCGCTTGACTAGTGAGAAGTCATACTTTTGCGTTCTTTAGCCGCAGTTTCGGATATTCGAAAGCATGTTGCTCGCACTCACACATCGCTCGGTCGGCGTGTACGTGTGCCAACGGCGATTGCAAGGGTCCACGAGGATCCTAACTACGCCTAAATGAAGCAAAAGAATGATCTGTTTGCAGTCAAGCGCACTAGGCAAAGGGTAAATCTAGTGCGCTTGACTAGAGAGAAATCATACTTTTGCGTTCTTTAGTCGCAGTTTCGCAAATATTCGCCAGTCTGTTGCCCGTCGAGAAGCTATGCAAGAAAGCGAGACGCTGGTGTAGCTTCTCTCTCGGCCAGCCTAGCCGTGCCGTGGTACACTCACACCACTCGGCCGGCGTGTACATGTACTAACGGCGATTGAAATTATTTCGAATATTGAAAACCGCACCTCGATATGTTCAAGAAATAAACAAACTGTATTATTTTTGCGCGGTCGTAATTTACGCCGCCGGAAATTATCATACTCTTTCTTCTATACCGGACAAACTTTACTGTCCACTCGAAATCTGCGTTGTGTTACAGCCACATATCATCTGGACTGCTTCGTCTTCGACAACGGATCGAGCATGAGCTGATAATGTAAGATACTTTACTTTTTATATTTTCAAGTACATAGCAGTTTTGTCACATTTCAATAATATATTTTGTGATGTTTCAGTTACAGTCACATATCATTTGAACTCCTGGATCGTCGAGAGGATGATGCAGTTCACGTAGAATGAGACGGCGAATGAAGCGATCTTAATTTATAGCAATCTCAATAAATGACATTTATTAACATAATTTATATATACATATATGTTTGGTATATTAATAAATTATTTGTACATGTAGTTTAATTTTCATTTATCTATATACACCCATCGCTCCGCGTTCCATGAGTAAAGTCTGTTCGGTATAGAAGAAAGAGTATGATAATTTCCGGCGGCGTAAATTACGACCGCGCAAAAATAATACCGTTAGTTTATTTCTTGAACATATCGAGGTGTGGTTTTCAATATTCGAAATAATTTCAATCGCCGTTAGTACATGTACACACCGGCCGAGTGGTGTGTGAGTGTATCGCGACACGGCTAGGCTGGCCGAGAAAGAAGCTACGCAAGCGCCTCGCTTTCTTGCATAGCTTTTCGAAGGGCAACATGCTGCCGAATATCCGAAACTGCGGCTAAAGAACGCAAAAGTATGACTTCTCTCTAGTCAAGCGCACTAGATTTACCCTTTACCCAGCGCGCCTGACTGGGATCGAATACAGATATCAGCGCTCGTAGCGACAAATGCCGGAACTATGTCTTTCTCAAAGTTTACTTTTTACGCCTAAAATACGTAAATAAATAACATAATAGACGTTTCATCAACATTGTATGTGCCCTCGCTACCGGGCGTGCACCCAGGTGTCTCTATAAGAACCCTAAATCTCCAGATACTTAAAGATTCAACATGTCGTGACGTCACGCGGCCTACAACGATTTCTGATGGACAACATGCTGCCGAATATCCCAAAGTACGCCTCAATATCGCAAAAGTAGGCTGTCTCTATAGTCAAGCGCACTAGATTTATCTTTCATTTAGTGGACGTGTATACTCAAAACTCCTACTTTTGCGTTTTTTCGCCGTCAATAGCGGCGCCCCGGAACCTTGAAATAGCTTGAAATCTCGTACGAGTTCCTCTCTGCTCGTATACGTATAGGCTAATCTAGCGGAATGTGTGCGTGTCACACATTCTCATTCGAGCTTCCCCAAGCGGCCGCTAGGGGAAGCTCGACTGAGCATGTATAACACACACACTCTGCTAGATTAGCACATACGTATATGAGCAGAGAGGAATCTGATGAGAATTTTACGGTTTCTGCGCCGCGGCAAATAACACCGAAAAAACGCAAGAGTATGATGTCTCTATGACCAAGCCCACTAGATGAAAGATACAGCTAGTGGGCTTGGTCATAGAGACACCCAACTTTTCCGTTATTTCAACGTAATTTGTAGTATTCGGCAGAATTATTTGTTCACGTAAACGTGAAGTCTTCACCGGAAGTGCGCTTTTTTTGTCCAGGCTAAAGATGAAGTAGGATCTTGTCCAGGCTAAAGGTGAAGTAGGATCTTGTCCAGGCTAAAGATAAAGTAGGATCTTGTCCAAGCTGAAAATGAAGTAGCAGCTGATCCAGGCTAAATTTAGACCAGGTGGCAGCAGTATATCGGGCACGGCAAACCCGGGCGTGAGCACTCTCATATCCTCTCTGCCGAGGCTTTCCTCGGTTCTCCGCTTGTTGAAGAAAAGTGCGCGTCCTTTAAAATCAATCTAACAACCTAAAAACTTAAATCTAACTATCCTAGTGACTATTGACTTATTCTAGTTATATCTAGATGGCGCAATGGTGTCTGTGTGCGCGTGTCGCCCTTAGACCATATACATATATAATATTATGTATTGTATACAGGGTGTCCCAAAAATGTCTGAGTTCCTTTAAAGGGGAGGTTCCTGAGGCCATTTGAAGCGACATTTTCCTTTGCAAAAATGGCCGTTTCGGCTTTGTTAAGGAGTTATTAACGAAAAACACGGACCAATCAGAGCGCGACCTAGAGGCGTGTTGGCAGAGACGGCCGCGCGCGACAGAAGTCGAGCGATGGTGATACACCGCGGTCGAAAGCAAGGAACAAACAAGAGAAGAAAATTTTTCGAGTCCTATGTCGGATAGTTCAAATTTGAATATGTTGTAGTCTTTAGTAGCCTATGAAGGAATCTCGAAGGATTTTTCGAAATCTTAAAAAATGTTGGTTTTACAGACGTGTAAAGAATTTGTTTTCATTAAATTATAACACTAGAACTAACGTACCGAGGAAAATGAGTTTTGAGGAGCTTGTAGTGAACACGTGTGAGTATCTATTGAAAATATTTCGATTTGGAATAAATGGTTTTTTCACCATTTATTTTGCAAATGTTTTAAACAAATCCAATTTTCCTATAGCCGGGACTGTTTTAAAAATTCGAAAAAAAACGTGATGACAGCTTGAAGTCTCCTCTTTACGGACCTATTTTTTAAAAAGGCAGGCGCTTTAAAATTGACTGAATTAGAATTATTTAAAGCGAACGCTGCACCGCGATATTACGGAGGCGCGCGGCACGAACAGCTGTTAGATACGCGACAAGCAAGAGAAGAAAATTTTTCGAGTCCTATGTCGGATAGTTCAAATTTGAATATGTTGTAGTCTTTAGTAGCCTATGAACGAATCTCGAAGGATTTTTCGAAATCTTGAAAAATTGTTGGATTTGCAGACGTGTAAAGAAAAGTGGCAACTTTTCTTCAATAAATTATAACACTAGAACTAACGTACCGAGGAAAATGAGATTTTAGGAGCTTATAGTGAACACAGAAGAATATCTATTGAAAATATTTCGATTTGAAAAAAATGATTTTTTCACCATTTACTTTGAAAAAGTTTTAAACAAATGCAATTTTCCTATAGCCGGGACTGTTTTAAAAATTCGAAAGAAAACGAGGTAACAGCTCCAAGTCTCCTCTTTACGGACCTATTTTTTAAAAGGCAGTCGCTTTAAAATTGACGGAATTAGAATTATTTTAAAACCTTGCTTACCTTGGTACTCCTGTAGAGCCCCAGCGAGGTGAAAATGATTCCTGTATTCACAAATTATTCTGCGTGAAACATTGAACCTGCCCACTCGTTAAATTCACAAGAGCATTTTAATTATTCGCTGTATGAAATTATCGAGCTGAAGGGGTCAATGTCCTTTCACTGTACGATCCGGCCCACATTGTTAATTTATTCACGATCACAATAAAACTATTCACATATATCCATTGGGTCCACAAACGTTGAAAGAAATCCACACAAATGATTCACAGAAATCCACATATCACGCACAACTAGTTCACATTTGATGCACGTAAATCGATCGTTTCGACTGGTCGCGGTCCGCGAAAAACTGTCCATGAAAATCCGTCTGTCTATGCTGACGATCGTAGGAAGACTAGTTCAGAACAGCTGACGAGGTTAACGGCCTTTCAACAGCACACTGCCGATTTTCATTTCAGCAACTGTTCGATGGAACCGTGTTTTCAAATGGAATGGGAAGAGTAAATGACCGCCCCTCTTCAAATCGGGGGTCATTCAGGTATGCTTCTACCACCGAGCGTGGCCATAAACCAGCGCCTTGTGTCGAAGCTCAACCTTGACGATGGCTCGACTTCTGGTTACCAAATGTGTACAATAGGTCAATAAAATGCTAAATACAGGTGTGAATACAGGAATCATTTTCACCTCGCTGGGGCTCTACAGGAGTACCAAGGTAAGCAAGGTTTTAAAATAATTCTAATTCCGTCAATTTTAAAGCGACTGCCTTTTAAAAAATAGGTCCGTAAAGAGGAGACTTGGAGCTGTTACCTCGTTTTCTTTCGAATTTTTAAAACAGTCCCGGCTATAGGAAAATTGCATTTGTTTAAAACTTTTTCAAAGTAAATGGTGAAAAAATCATTTTTTTCAAATCGAAATATTTTCAATAGATATTCTTCTGTGTTCACTATAAGCTCCTAAAATCTCATTTTCCTCGGTACGTTAGTTCTAGTGTTATAATTTAATGAAAACAAATTCTTTACACGTCTGTAAAACCAACATTTTTTAAGATTTCGAAAAATCCTTCGAGATTCCTTCATAGGCTACTAAAGACTACAACATATTCAAATTTGAACTATCCGACATAGGACTCGAAAAATTTTCTTCTCTTGTTTGTTCCTTGCTTTCGACCGCGGTGTATCACCATCGCTCGACTTCTGTCGCGCGCGGCCGTCTCTGCCAACACGCCTCTAGGTCGCGCTCTGATTGGTCCGTGTTTTTCGTTAATAACTCCTTAACAAAGCCGAAACGGCCATTTTTGCAAAGGAAAATGTCGCTTCAAATGGCCTCAGGAACCTCCCCTTTAAAGGAACTCGGCATTTTTGGGACACCCTGTATAGAGTTGAGCAAAATTTATATCTAAATAAAAATTTTGAATAACGAATGAAGATAAAGTATCTTTTATTCGCGAATCGTTATTTGAATAATTATTTATCTAAATAATGCCCAACTCTGATTGTGTTTGACATATACATGTACCTATATTGTTCTTACTAGTATTTTTTTAAATAAAGTTGTGAGGAAATAAATACAGATTTCATATTATCAACTTCTACATTAAAATTCATCTTTTTCCCAATTATAATCAACAAAATGAGTTAGGCATATTTAAAATAACTAGAGCAAAGTAAGAATGAACGAATAATAAAATAAATGTACATATGTATATTACAGTTACAGTTTCCATAAATATCTATACAGAATCAGATGCGATGACGATTCCCCTTTCCCCTCTAGCACTTTACCACCAAGGTACTGCGATTTCTCAACAGATTATAGCACTTGGCCTCTTACGTCATCTTTTAATCTTGGAACATAGGACGTTATCTGAAGCCGGGTATATAAGTATATATGGTCTAAGGTGTCGCCACAAGAGTACTCTCTGCCACAAGCTTAAGTCTGTGCCCCCTCTAACGTCTGAATCGGTACTAACTTTTAGCCTGGAACAGATCCTGACTCCACTTTTGACCGCCTCTAACCACAGACGAGATATAAGAATAGACTGGACATCTTACGGGACTTGGTGGCCATAGGAATCTGTAGTACCGTCACCTTAAAATGGCAGTGATTGTAGCGTCCTCTACGCTTCGAGAACGGTGAATTCGTGAACGAGATCCAGTGCGACTCGAGTTCGACTCGTCAAACTTCTACAGCGTTGTCAAGTCTAAAGTACGCAATGTTGTCAGATTATGAGTTTTCAACATATCCGAAAATCATCGGAGAGCGCGACCGCGAAGATGCTCTTTTCTGCCCGTTCGCCGTAAAGAGAGCGTATTGGAAAGAAATCTCTTTACGTTAACAACCTTACGCTAGCTTATATTGAACTTAATTTCTTTCCATTTAATATTGTACAATATTTGTAATGTTCTATTTCTACCTATTGTAAATTTTTTTATTGCATTATTCAAAATGTTATGCTTAACTTTTATTTAATCTCAAATTTATTTTCAAACAATACAAATCGAACTTCAATATAAATGCATAATATTAGTCATATTGAGCTAACGAAATGGAGGAAGTGCCTTTTTTCATCTTAGTTCCATTACTACCATATATATTTATATAAACGTATATTTAGTTATGTTAACAGGATTGGCCGCGTGAAGGCGTGAACAAATTTATAAGCTGCTATTGTACTTCTATCGCGTTCTAAATTCCACAATGCAATAACATCAGACCAGGTAACCCGCGAATCATTAATTAGAAAATCATATTTTAATAAGTTATTTCTGATGCTCTTACACAAATGTAAATAATCAAATAAAAAATAAATTTTATGGCCATTTTGTTTAAAATAAGGGGTATATCTCTACTAGGCCTGTTACTTTTCCGAAGCTTCGAAGGATTCGAAGGAACGAAGGGAACTTCGAAGGTGATGAGAAGCGAAGTTTCGAAGCTTCGAACCTTCGAACCTTCGATTCTCATCACCTTCGAAGTTTCTGAAAGCGAAGCTTCGAAATCTTCGACTTTCGAAGGAAAGTAACAGCGCTAGGCACGACAGAATAATCACTGTTGAGTCTTAAGCCACAACTGTGCCGTAGAAAGGAAAAAATTATAAAAAGGTAAAATTTTTCCACCGATCGCCGCCAGATGTAGTTCAATGGTACCATTGTCTTTAGAAAATACAATTTCAATAGAATAATAGCGGATTTACCTGTAATTTGGAAATGCCTATGCGCCACCATGCAAAGATAGCCTCGCGCAACCTCAAGCAGATCCCCTCGAGCGTTCCCCTTCGAGCGTAACCCTTCGATATCGCGACGACGGAAAACATTTATACCAAGAACCTGTGTATCAAAATACAAAAGCACAGAACTTTGCGTTCGCAACAAATTAAAATTAAAAATCCGTCCGGAAAATTGTTTGTAGCATTGTAAATTATTGTTCATGTTCCTATGTTACACATGAATGTATTCTAAGCTTTGAAAACAGAAAATGTTTGAAAAAGAAAAATTGTAAAAGATTTCATACTGTTTTCAGGTCAAAATGCACATTGTTAGATTTTCTGTCCCTTTAAACGTCGTATTGTGTTCATGTAAGGATACGCACGCACATCATTGAGCCACGGTTCACCGTTCAGGTAGGTCCTACCCAAACGGCAGAGTAGTGATAGGCCCATGCCTTTCTGTGTAACTCTACACAATCAAAACGTTATGAAATCCTTAACAATTTTTTCTGACTAAACGGTTCGTTTGCAGAATATAATTTTTCTCAAACTTTTTCTGTTCTCAATGCGTAGAATGCGTTAATGTAAAAAAAAATTAACATTAATTATCAATGTTATAAACAATTATGCATATACGTTTTTACAAATATCCAACGGCTCAAAGTTGTAGAATCCCACTGTGGTGGTCTTTAGGTATAACTATTATACGTGTAGCTCCGAAATCAAGTATTAATTCGATTATATGCAGCTGAGCAGTGAAATCGGTTATAACAATAAACATTATAGTAATAACTAAAACTGCCTCGTAGAAACAATGGAATCGGTTACATGATATCAAAGTTGATTATTCATTTTGAAAGCTAAGTATTAGCATACTTGCTTATCATTTAGTTTATTACAAGTTAATTAATTTCTCACAATAAATAAAGTTATTGTAAATAACCGGTGGGTAAAAATTTATTAAATGACAGTAGATCTGTGCGTATTATTTATATTTGTTTATTACATTTTGATGTAATTATATAGCTATGTATGCACTATTACATCAAAATGTAATAAAAAAAGCTATAAAATATGCATATTATGACGAAATGTAATAACAAACTATAAAAACGAAAACATTAGGAAGGCGCAAAAAGTAACATTACTAAACTTCCGTTAACGATGCATATAGAATAAGCAATCTTTCGATAATTAAAAGAAGGCTTTATAAATGTCATATTCAACATTTAAACCGAATCATCACGCATGTTTGCTCCCGCCGAATCATATTAAGTACACGCAATGCGAATGGAGTATAATATTTTTTCTTCGTGTTAATAATGCTCAGAAAATGTATTTTATCGTTAACGTTGGGTGTTGACACTGAATGGTAATGGAGTCACTCTGGGGTCCTAGGATCTCCAATGTCCAGTCTATTCTTATATCTCGTCTGTGCTCTAACGCCCGAATCGGAACTAACTTTTAGTCGGCATCAAAACCAACTTATGGGTATTGTCATCATCAACAATATCTCCAATTTTTCACACTTTTAGCTACGGTTACTATTAACAAAGTGGATATCTGTGTTACTAATAATGAAAGATAAAATCTAATTTTTCCGATAAACATCGGTACACATATTACATCCAAATGTTACGAAATTGCTTTTAAACTTCGCCGATGGGTTCGAGTGTAGCGTGCCAGACTACGGAACCGAGGAAAACTTTTTGACATGGTTCTAGACTATTGGGGGGACAGATTTTTTTTATTTCATGAATAAAAATTTTTTCCACCTTTTTTGGTTAGCACAACCATAGGATTTTTACTACATAATTGTAACAATATTTTTTAACTACTCTGAAATAGTTTTACGGGAAAATGTTATAGCTTACTCTTCATTACATCGTTCTTTATGGGATTGCATTACAGCTCTGTTCAGCAATCTTTTGAAACTCAATGTCATGCATAGTACCTCCATTTTTTAAAAGGAACAGGTTTTTAGCAACAATTATTGAAAAACCAAATGCGTTTCCACATTTCAGTCCTTTAATGCGTCGCGTCATTGACGTGTGCCCAGCAGGCCTAGCTTCCTGTATAATGTGCCTGCCTGTGCCACGTCTGGAGTTTTATGGCACGTGAACAATAGCTATTGAGCTGCAAGCCAGACCGTGCAAGCCTGACTCCGAAGCTAGTTGAAGGAAAGCAAACAGACATGATTTCTTGGAGTAAAGATCTTGGAGCATTCATAAATAAAAATAGTATAATGTGATATAAATGAAACGATCAAAGAAGGAGATACATTACGGAATAGGAATGAGTAGATTATATTAAATGTTGAATAAATCTCTAGTGCTGCTACCCGGCCAGGGTAGAATGGCCATCGAGGATTATTTCGAAGATATAGATGATTTGGAAAATAATTTCAGATACATAGCAAAATAGTAAAACGTTTATTTTTGGGGAACCTATACAGCGTTGGCACAAAACACTGTTTCTCGGCTGTATGAGACCGCTACTGAGTGGCATACCCCCTTCCCCCCTGTAAGGGCTGCGAAGCTCGACCGCTCGACTCAGCCGAGAGATTGTAATATAGTGCGGTTCAGGTATATCGGTGAGCCAATAGTAATGCATTAACAAAACTTTCTTGTTTCTTATTATTTTTTCATGAAACTTTGTCTAGTACACTCGTGACAATTTTATAATTAAAATGAGACCAAACATGATATAACTCGGTTCATGTTTACCCATGAGAATGTGTACTTTGAAAACTTATTGTCGCTCATTACGCTTGCAAACATGTGTAAAATTGTCATGTTTAGAAAAACGTCACGAATGCGTCGGTAAAAGTTTCGTGGAAAAATAATTGAAAACAAAAATGTTTTGGAATTGCATTAGTATTGGCTCATCGACGAGCCGATGCCGATTGGGGATCGGTCGGTGTGCTCGACGCTGACGCCCAGAAAATAGGGACATTGCTATAGCCTCGTTTCGCAGGTTACAATGTTTTACAACTCGATGAATATTATCCCTAGTGTATCCCTTTTGCCGAATGTAGAATTGGTGTGAGGCCACTACTAATCCATCAACGAAACTTCTTTATTCTTCACTATTTTTTTTATGGAACTCTCGTCAATATATTCGTGGCATTTTTCTAATGAAAATTATACCAAATATTATATAGATAATATTTACTTGCGCGATAAACGATGAAAGTTTCGGAAGCAAAGAAAAACAGCGTATGGAAAAGAAATAGACACGGATAGTCGCGTCAGCCGGCACAGTTCAAAAGCCCGCCACTCTTTGGATCCGAAACACTCATTCACTGCACAAGTGAATATCAGAGGAATTATATCATATTTCGTATCGCTTTCATTAGAAAATTGTATAAAATACTGTAGTACCATATACATTTTCCATTTCTGTTTAAAATAGACCTAAAATGTTGTTTGATTTCGTTTTGTTTAAATAAAATAAATTGTTCCGTAATGTGTCTCCTTCTTTAATCCTTTCATTGATTTCACTTCCTTGAATAATTAGTTTATTGTAGGGTGAGTGGTGGGGGAAATTTTGATATTGAATCATACATTTTTCCCCATATTATTTTATACGTAAGTGTAATTTTATAGTGCTCTACGATTTTGACGGCACTGTACGATTGATTATCTTTAAAGTTCTCCAAGATCGCTACTCCAAGAAATCCTGTCTTTTTGCTTTTCTTCAACTAGCTTCGGAGTCAGATTTGTACGGTCTGGCTTTCAGCTCAATAGTTATTGTTCGCGTACCATAAAACTCCAGTGTGGCACAGTCAGGCACAGGACACAGGACACAGGACTGCACCATAAAGAACGATGTAATAAAGAGCAAACTACAATATTTTCCCGTAAAACTATTTCACAGTAGTTAAAAAATATTGTTAAAATTATATAGTAAAAATCCTATAGTTGTGCTAACCAAAAAAGGTGGGAAAAATTTTGATTCCTGAAATAAAAAAAATCTGTCCCCCCAATAGTCTAGAACCATGTCAAAAAGTTTTCCTCGATTCCGTAGTCAGGCACGCTACACTCAATTTTTACAGAACATTGTTTCGATACATTCCCGCCAATATAACTGTGTTACGAGCCAGGGCCGCGAGCAGCACGAGTGGCCGGCGAAGGATTGTTATCCTGGGGATATGGTCTCAATTTGTTAGTTAAGGTACGCGGACGAACCCAATGCGAAATTGGGGTGCCGCTAGGATTATAGACAGCGGGGACGAACCCGATGCGTAATCGGGGACCCTCTAGGATCGGAATCAAGCACAGACGAACCTGATGCGTAATCAGGGAGCTATTAGGAAGCAGACGAACCCAATGCGAAATCGGGGAGCTGCTAGGATGCGGACGAACCTGATGCGTAATCAGGGAGCCGCTAGGGTGGTGTAGTGAGCCTCGTAACTAGTATAATTTAATTGATACAATCAGAGTGGTTAGATTGTATCGTGTAAGGATGTTCAGTTGTTTGGTTAAGGATTTTAGGATAATCATGGGTTTAGTGATTTGAACGAATTTACCAATTGTAACGGTCTGGCTTCGCGGCCCGCGATGGTGGACGCAAAGGGTCCCTCCACTGAATGCTCACAGAGCTAGTCCAGGGTACGGAGGAGGGATGTAGGAGCGGAAGAAATAAGAACCGCTCGAGTATGGTCACGAAGAATGCTTTATTCAGTTTCGTGTCGGTCGGTGACGCTCGAACAACCCCCGACGGGAGGCAACTGTCTCGACTTGGCCGCGGACGGCCCGCGTAACATACGATTGCCTATGGTAGGCGCGCGGTGCCGGTAACGTAGGTGGTGGCACGATCGGCGCGAGGCCGCGGTGACGGGCGCGGTCTAGCGTGAAGGCACGCTACAATTGCAAGCCGCCCGCAGTATGTACACGATGCGGAGAAGGCGCAGACGCGATATCGGACGCAGCACGAACGCGATACGGACGTGATACAGAGAAGATGCGGACGCGAGACGGGACGCGGTACAGAAAGATGCGGACGCGATACAGGACGTAGTACGGACGCGATATAGAAGGTATTACGGACACGATACAGGACGTAGTACGGACGCGGTACAGAGTGTACTACGGACGCGGTGTAGACGGGCGCGTTACTGGGCGCGTTACTGGGCGCGTTACTGGGCGCGTTACTGGGCGCGTTACTGGGCGCGTTACTGGGCGCGGTACCGTGTTGCGACGGGGGCTCACGCCTTTGCCGGCTACCGCTCTTACCCCCAGAAGGACCTGCGGTAGCCGATTAACCGTCGGTGGGGAGTCGTGGAGCGCGAGGTGCGTTACACCTCTATAGTGTAGTCCTGAGAAGGACTGCTCTGGGAGACTCCGCTGAAACGGTGTTGCGGCCGGGTTTACATATCCGCCGCCGTTTACTTCTTGCCGCGAGAAGCCCCTTCGTCGCGGCGGCCCTCTCGCGGCCGTGGCGCGAACTAGGCCGCGGGGGTCTATATCACCGCCGCCGTACGTCTTCTCTTGTGAGAAACCTTCTTGCCGTGGTGGCCCTCTCGCGGCTGTGGCGCGGATGGGAGTGCGCGGCGCGCGGTTACTGTAGCGCGAAGGGTTGCTTCGTCGCACAATTAACACAAATATATTCTAATATTTAGAGTATGTAATACAATTGGAATTGTCGCGAATAAATGATGGAATTGAAAGAAGATTATATTACCTATGGATGCACAATGTTGACGCACAGGCAGTGCGGGGTCTCGGAGTAACTTTCGAGAATGCCAGATAGATAGATACCGAACAACGCGGAATTCTATGAGGTTTTTACTTTGATCCGAAGGGGAACTTTAGCCCGATCTCACTAAGAAAGTCGACTCTACGAGATGCAGCACGACGTTATACAAAAATGAGTGGGGGTGGCCTGTTTATTACGTGGAAATGCGTTAGCCAGAATCTTATGTTTGGTCACTTTTTTAGTAAAACCGGGTCAGAGTTCATTCATCGTTAAAAGGGTCAATTATGATATGAAAGGTTATCTAGAACGCTTCCTGCCAGAGACGATATTGAAGGGATTCTTGTGAGAAAGTTGAACGGAATTCGTTCTCTGACCGTAACAACTGTCTCAGGGCTCCACTACCTCGTCATCATGATATAGATACGTTACTGTTTTGGCCGCGCATGCGCGTGAAATCTTACACCATATCCCAACACACTGGCCCTGCCACCAGTGATGTCAGATTCGTGGTACTGAACTATGCCACCACTACGACCTACTGTTGCCCCTACGCTCCTTTACCAACGCGCTCGCGCGCTACACACACCAGCGTTCCTCTGCCATGTCCGTGTGCGCTGCTTGTGCGCTTGCGCCAGCCATAATCTATTTTCAGCACTTTCCATATACATATCGCTTTACAGAAACGAAACTAGCGTATGAATCGCAATCTGGAGCTGGCGTTCGAGTCCCCGTGCAGCGATTTTCATTTTTATTTTTAATTACTCTTTTAATTACATTTGTTAACCTTCCAAAAAATTTATAATGTAAGAACAATGTTAAAAATATATATATTCATTTTACAGGAAACGTTTTATTACTGTAAAAATTGCATTGATACAAAGAGTCTAGCAGGGTAAGAGCCAAAAGTGCCCTTGAACCAATTGTACCGGGCTATGCATTACTAATAGCTCAAAAAAAGCATTCGACACCAAGTTTGAACCCTTTATCTCAACCAGGAGGGTAGTTAAAGAGTAAAAACTAATTATTGGTTTTTGCCACATTTTCCCTATTTAATGGTATACTTAAAAATTCTAAAAAAATTCTACAATTTTGTAGATATGATTTCTTATGACTGTGAATTTTTCAGATTTTTTTAAAAATAGTAAGTATGAAAAATCGAAACGTAAAAAACAAAAACGAAAAATGCAGATTTTGTGTACAAGATATTTCGTGTGACTAGATTTTTCCTTTTACAGCAGTTAGGTATTAGCATTAGCATTATTCTCAATTTTTTCGGATTTTTCGATAGAGTGCAATGTAATAATATTATTTTTCTGCTTTAAATGAAATGTATTAGTATTTATGTTGTGGTGGATAGCCATTAATTCATCTGAGACACTGTTTATGCTTAGGAAACGTTTTTAAGTGAATAAAATTTATTGTCATGTAATTAATAATTTGGAAAATATATATTTCATGAAAAAAGTTTGACCTTTGTGGGGCGCGAACCTCTGCCAAAAACTATCCCAGCGTTTCCGAATCGTAAGACCTTAACAACTTCTTTCTTTTTAGTTTATGATGATACACAAGTTTATTTGATTTTCTGTCTTCCTGTAATAAAAAAACTTAAGGTAGTTTATGATACATTTTATATGAACATTTTTTATTTACAGCTAGGAACGCCACTGTCTCGGAAGGAAATGGACATCCGAGAGAAGAAATGAAAGCAGAGCATCATTCCGAAAAAAGATGAGTTTGCAATAATCTCAATATTTTATGAAATTCTGTTATAATTATAATTTTGACTGTATTTTTTTATTACAAGAAGACAGAAAATCAAATAAACTTGTGTGTCATCATAAATTAAAAAAAAAGAAGTTGTTAAGGTATTACGATTCCGAAACGCTGGGATAGTTTTTGGCAGAGGTTCGCGCCCCACAAAGGTCAAACTTTTTTCATGAAATATATATTTTCCAAATTATTAATTACATGACAATAAATTTTATTCACTTAAAAACGTTTCCTAAATATAAACAGTGTCTCAGATGAATTAATGGCTATCCACCACAACATAAATACTAACACATTTCATTTAAAGCAGAAAATAATATTACATTGCACTCTATCGAAAAATCCGAGAAAATTGAGAATGATGCTAATGCTAATACCTAACTGCTGTAAAAGGAACAATCTAGTCACGCGAAATATCTTGTACACAAAATCTGCATTTTTCGTTTTTTTTGACGTTTCGATTTTTCATACTTACTATTTTCAAAAAAATCTGAAAAATTCACAATCATAAGAAATCATATCTACAAAATTGTAGAATTTTTTTAGAATTTTTAAGTGTACCATTAAATAGGGAAAATGTGGCAAAAACCAATAATTAGTTTTTACTCTTTAACTACCCTCCTGGTTGAGATAAAGGGTTCAAACTTGGTGTCGAATGCTTTTTTTGAGCTATTAGTAATGCATAGCCCGGTACAATTGGTTCAACGGCACTTTTGACTCTTACCCTGCTAGACTCTTTGTATCAATGCAATTTTTACAGTAATAAAACGTTTCCTGTAAAATGAATATATATATTTTTAACATTGTTCTTACATTATAAATTTTTTGGAAGGTTAACAAATGTAATTAAAAGAGTAATAAAAAATAAAAATGAAAATCGCTGCACGGGGACTCGAACGCCAGCTCCAGATTGCGATTCATACGCTCGACACGACGGCCGAATTTCAGTTTCGTTTCCGTAAAGCGATATGTATATGGAAAGTGCTGAAAATAGATTATGGCTGGCGCAAGCGCACAAGCAGCGCACACGGACATGGCAGAGGAACGCTGGTGTGTGTAGCGCGCGAGCGCGTTGGTAAAGGAGCGTAGGGGCAACAGTAGGTCGTAGTGGGGGTATGGTTTAGTACCACAGTTTACCACAGTACCACGATTCTGGCATCAATGGCCCCAAGCCTTATCTCTGCTTATTGCTGCTTATCTCCTTGTTTCCTCTTAGAGAATTATGTATATCCTTCTAACAGGTCAGTAATTCTTTCTTTTAGCTTCTTGTGATTATTAACTATCTCTACATTTGATTGATCTTCAATAATTTTCTTTAAACCAAGATCATTTTCTTGTTGAGTTATAATAGAATCCGAATTTATTTTATTAGGTGACATTTTTAACCTCACTATTAATTAAATATATTAGATTGTACATCTTTAATTATTAAGTTAGTGTTAATTTAATTGCTAATATTGATATATCTAAAAAGAATTTGGCTTGAGATAGTTTTTACGGTATAGAAAATTAAGTTGAGTGATGCTTTTACATTAAAAAGAAAAAATTGAGAGATAGGAGGTTTAAGAATGTGTCAACAAAAAAAAGATACTGAGAGATTAATCTATTATTCGCAGCTGAATAGCAGGATCAATGTTTTCAAAGATTGTGATGACAGAAACCTAAATTGGGGATCGAAAGGAGACTAGGGTATTTTTAAGAAAAACATTACACAATAAGATTATACAAATAGAAGATTTAAATTATTGCAATAAAGATAAGCAGATTAGTTCATATGTAAATTCAGCTGAAGTAGGCTGATATAGCTGATTTTAGCATATAATAACATTACCATATAAAAAAGTTTGTACGTATCACTTGGTAGACAAAGAAGAGAAAGGTTTCTGGTAGAGAAAGGTTGTATATTTTAAGTTCTTTGTGTCATATATTGCTAAATTAATAGGAATTGATTTGTAAATAATCAAGAAAACCAGAGAAAATTTATATCAAAATATAGTAAAGTGAACATGATCTTTCTCGTCATCACTAATTCTAGCTTTAAAAAACACAAACCATGTGATTTAATTAAAATTTGCCATTCAAAAAACACAAAAAAACTTATACCTTTTAATATGATCATAGTCTATTAATAACTCTAAATTATCAGGTTATACTAACCGCTAATTTGTAGCTATTATTGTACTCTCTTGAGATATTATATCTAATACCCTGGAATCATACAACGAGTTATCAAAAATAACTTCCTTTTTTTGCTTTACCATGTAATAATAGGACAGTGATAATTAAAACCATAGGTAATTTTTATGTTAGGTAGAGACCCTCTCCCAGCCAAGCAAAGTAATCGTTCAAGGAGTTCAGCCATGGAAAGTCCTGAAACTGGTCCTAGATTTAGCAAACCGAGGCGTTCCTCTATAGATAAAGATAATATAGCCTCAAAGAGGCCGCGTATGGATGTAAGTACTGTTAACAGTGATGAACTCAAATTTGCTAAAAGTGTTGCTGGTGGAGAAGATACACCTAGGTTTAATAACTTCTTAGATTTTTTAATTAAAGGAGAAGGAAAAGAATGTCTAGAAGTTCTGAAAAGAGAAGGAGTAAATTTAACTAATATGTCCAGTATTTTAGGTAAAGCAGGAGCTAATGCTCCCAAAGCCTTTAAAGACTTATATGGCCTTTGGTTTGATACAAAAAGAAATAAAAGACAATATTTAAAAACTCTAGAAGAAAACGGAGTAAATCTATCTCATATGTCCAGTATTTTAAGTAAAGCAGGAGCTAGTGCCGCAAAAGCTTTTAAAGACTTATATGATCTTTGGTTTGATGCAAAAGGAAATAAAACGCGATATTTAAAAACTCTAGAAGAAAACGGAATAAATCTATGTAACATATCCAGTGTTTTGAATGGAGTAGGAGCTAATGCTGCAAAAGTTTTTAAAGATTTATATGATCTTTTGTTTGATGAAGAAGGAAAAAAAACACAATACTTAAAGACTCTAAAAGAAGAAGGAATAAACCTAGCTAATATATCCAGTATTTTAAGTAGAGCAGGAGCTAATGCTCCCAAAGCCTTTAAAGATTTATTTAATCTTTGGTTTGATACAAAAGGAAATGAAACGCAATATTTAAAAACTCTAAAAGAAAACGGAATGGGCATAGCTAATATATCAGGTATTTTAAGTGGAGCAGGAGCTAATGCTGCAAAAGCTTCTAAAGACTTATATGATCTTTGGTTTGATGAAGAAGGAAAAAAAACACAATATTTAAAAACTCTAAAAGAAGAAGGCATAAACCTAGCTAATATATCCAGTATTTTAAGTAGAGCAGGAGCTAATGCTCCAAAAGCCTTTAAGGACTTATGTAATCTTTGGTTTGATACAAAAGGAAATAAAACACAATATTTAAAAACTCTAGAAGAAAATGGAATCGGCATAGCTAATATGTCAGGTATTTTGAGTGGAGCAGGAGCTAATGCTGCAAAAGCTTTTAAAGACTTATATGACCTGTGGTTTGATGAAGAAGGAAAAAGAACTCAATATTCAAAAACTCTAGAAAAAGAAGGAATAAATCTAGCTAGAATATCCAGTATTTTACATAGAGTAGGAGCTAATGCTACAAAAACTTTTAAAGAACTGTATAACATATTTTTTGATAAGCAGGGAGATAAAACACAATATTTAAAATCTCTAGAAAAAGAAGAAATCAATCTATCTAATATATCCAGTATTTTGAATGGAGCAGGAGCTAATGCTCCTAGGGCTTTTAAAGAGTTACACGACCTTTGGTTTGATGAAGAAGGAAAAAAAACACAATATTTAAAAACTCTAAAAGAAGAAGGGATAAACCCAGCTAATATATCCAGTATTTTAAGTAGAGCAGGAGCTAATGCTCCCAAAGCCTTTAAAGACTTATATGGCCTTTGGTTTGACACAAAAGGAAATAAAACACAATATTTAAAAACTCTAGAAGAAAACGGAATGGGCATAGCTAATATATCAGGTATTTTAAGTGGAGCAGGAGCTAATGCTGCAAAAGCTTTTAAAGACTTGTATGATCTGTGGTTTGATGAAGAAGGAAAAAAAACACAATATTTGAAAACTCTAGAAAAAGAAGGAATAAATCTAGCTAGAATATCCAGTATTTTGCATGGGGCAGGAGCCAATGTTCCTAAAGCTTTTAAAGAGTTATATGATATTTGGTTTGATGCAAAAGAAAATAAAACGGATCATTTAAAGCATTTTATTGAGAAAAAAGATGGGGAAAGAAGTTTTACACTGTATAACTTATCCAGTATTTTAAGTAAATCAGGAGCTAAAGCTAAATATGCTTTTGAAAACTTGCATAATATTTGTTTTAATAACGAAGGAAAAAGAACAGAACTTTTAGATGATTTCTATGGGGCTGGTTTTAGGCCAAGTAACTTATCCTCTGCATTATGTGGAACAGGACCTCGTGCTTCTTCTATTTTAAAAAGATTACACAGTGTTTGTTTTAATGAGAAAAGAGAAATAACTAAACTCTTAGATGATTTCTACAAGGTCGGTTTTAGGCCAGGTAATCTATGCAGTATGCTGAGTGGAGCACCGGATAATCTAGAAAAGCTTCATGATTTTTGTTTTGTAGGAGAAACAAAAAAGTATTTAAATCATTTCTTAAATGAGGAAGAAAGTTTTAAGCTGCGTAGTTTATCTAAAATGTTGCATGGAGCAGGAGCCAATATTTGTTCTGCTTTCAAAGATTTTCATGATGCTTGTTTTGATGAGGAAGGAAAGAAAACACAGCTTTTAAGTGATTTCCATAATGCAGGTTTTATGCCAAGTGATTTATCTAAGATATTATCCATGGCAGGAAACAATGCCACTTCTATTTTAAAAAACTTTCATAAAGTTTGTTTTAATAAAGAAAATTATTTAAATCACTTCTTAGCCGAGGAAAAACTTTTTACGCCGAAAGATCTATCTAGGATATTATATGGAGTAGGAATTGATGTTTGTCCTATTTTTGAGAAATTACACAACCTTTGTTTTGATAAGGAAGGGAAGAAAACAAAGTATTTAAACAATCTCATCAAACATGATCAGCACAAGATATTTGATATATTACATGAACAAATTAAAAAAGCTCCTTCTACTTCTTTAGACGGTACAACACTTCAGCAGCAGAATATTAGTGAGATAGAGGGAAACAAAATAAGAAAAAATAGGTGACCTAAGTATCCATTTAGGGAAAGGTTTAAGGTGACCTTACACAGTAGATCAATACATTTCAAGGAAACTAATTGGGTTATTCAGTGTTATAGTTTGTTTTATTGACTCCTTAAAAATAAGATTTCAAAATCTTTTCATAGCCCTAAAACTGTTTGCAGCAAGGCCATTTTATCAACACCAATTATCTTTCTAATCATATTTTCAACGTCGATTTCTACTAACTCATTGTCATCTATAGTAAGTTTGTAATAGTGAGCAGCGATAGTACACTTCAGCGTTGCCTTTTCAGCCGGTTTCCAGCTACCAAAGTCAAATTCTCTGAATATTCCCCTGAGATTCATAACTACTGCTTCAATATCATTACTACCACTTCCTTGTATTCCTCCACGAAGCGCCAAAGAAACCGAATTTCTATCTATCAACCCAAATAGTCTAAAAAGTTCTGAATCATATTCCGCAAAAGTAAAATCAGCATCAAGCTTTTCCATTCCCATGCCAATATTTATAGGAATATCCATGCCACCATCACGATACTCTTCTGTTTTTATGTTAAGCTTTGGCAAGGTTATCTCATCTTTTTTTTCTGCATAACCCCTACCATTTACGAATACGTTAAAATTCTTTAAAATCTTTTGAACATCTCTCTTTCTCCCCTTTTAGAGTATTGCGCCACTCACAAGGTGTGAACGGAAAGTAATCTGTTGAGCCAGATATGGTGGTGTAAACTGAAAGTAAAAATACACTTTTCCACTTGCAATATTTGTTGGTGTATTAATCTCAGAACTTTCATAACATCTTCCACTTAAAATTGCTCCCTGAGCTTATCCACTCAATTACATCATCTATGCAAGTGTTGGTAATATTGCGATTACCTGCCCATAAATGAGCTTGCAGTAGGCTATTGATTAAATCTGCAGTCCTTTTCACTGATATAAAATCCCATTTTGGATGAACATGTTCTACAATATTCCCCATAGCTTATAGCCATTTTGATGAATTATCGTTGCCACTTCGTTTTCATTTAAATCATTTTCTCGAAACGTAATTTTGACGAGGTCGTGCGCATGGTGACCACTCGAACCTGATCTTCCTATCTACGATGAACCTCCTTGATGCGTGCTAGCGGCCACCTTGACTGCGGAGTTAACTCAGACTTGACCAGGCATAGTTGGCCTACTCGAGGAGCCTGTGCCTCTTGATGCCATTTGAGTCGTGCAGTTGGGCTGGAGAGATATTCTTGTGACCAGCATCGCCACAAATGATCCCTCATCTGCTGCACCAGTTGCCATCGGCTGAGGCGGCTCGCGGCGATATCTTCTAGCGGCTCTGGCAACGAGCATAACGGCGCACCTATTAAAAAATTGCCAAGAGTAAGTGCAGAGACGTCTTCACTCAAGCTTGCAGTGGCGAGAGTTCAGGCATGCCTCGACCATGGACAGGAGGATGCTCATCTCTTCAAACGTGAGCGTTGGCGTTGCCAACCACGCGGCGTAGGTGGTGTTTGGCGGACTTTATCGCCGTCTCCCATAGTCCATCGAGGTGAGGCGGGTTTGAATCTCCACCTTATGCCCTGGTTGAGCATGTGGTCGGCCACGTGGCGCGCCGTAGGCGTGGTCCGAAACATTGAACGGAGCTGTGCATCAGCCCCCACGAAGTTCGTTCTGTAGTCGCTGTATACCTCCTGGCAGACGCCTTTCCTGGCCGTGAAGCGCTTAAACGCCACCAGAAAAGCTTCCATGGAGTTGTCGGAAACGATCTCTAAATCGAGCTACACGCACTCCCACAAAATACACGCGCTCTCCGCGTGCATTACAGCTCTGTTCAGCAATCCTTCAAAACCTCCATATTTAAAAAGGAATAGGTTTTTGCAACAATTATTGAGAAACCAAATGCGTTTCCACATTTCAGTCCTTTAGTGCGTCGCGTCGTTGACGTGGCGCCCAGCAGACCTAGTTTGCTGTATCCTGGGCCTGCCTGTGCCACATCTGGAGTTTTATGGCACACGAACAATAGCTATTGAGCTGCAAGCCAGACCGTGCACGCCTGATTCCGAAGCTAGTTGAAGGAAAGCAAAAAGACAGAATTTCTTGGAGTAGCGATCTTGGAGTATTCATAAATAAAAATAGTATAATGTAAAATAAATGAAACGATCAAAGAAGGAGACAGATTACAGAATAGAAATTATTAGATTATATTAAATGTTGAATAATTCTCTCGTGTTGCTGCCCTGCCTGGGCAGTAACACAAATAGAATTAATATAGAGAGAGTATCATTGATGTAGTGCGGCCACCGAGGACTATTTCGAAGATATGAATGATTTGGAAAATTATTGCAGATACATAGCAAAATAGTAAAACGTTTATTTTTGGGGAACCTATACAGCGTTGGCACAAAACACTGTTTCTCGGCTGTATGGGACCGCTACTGAGTGGCATACCCCCTTCCCCCTGTAAGGGCTGCGAAGCTCGACCGCTCGACTCAGCCGAGAGATTGTAATATAGTGCGGTTCAGGTATATCGGTGAGCCAATAGTAATGCATTAACAAAACTTTCTTGTTTCTTATTATTTTTTCATGAAACTTTGTCTAGTACACTCGTGACAATTTTCTAATTAAAATGAGACCAAACATGATATAATTCGGTTCATGTTTACCCATGAGAATGTGTACTTTGAAAACTTATTGTCGCTCATTACGCTTGCAAACATGTGTAAAATTAAGTCATGTTTAGTCTTGTCTTAATCAGAAAAACGCGACGAATGCATCAGTAAAAGTTTCGTGGAAAACTAATTGAAAACAAAAATGTTCTGGAATTGCATTTGTTCAAAATCTTTCCGTTCGCCTCGACACGCGACTGCAGGGCTATTTCTAGTTAAAATTTCTTATAACGCTTCTTGCCCGATACACCTGGGTCTCGGCATAAGAACCAGCAGCCACGGTAGTTTTTCTGACTCGCACCGTGCTCAGCTGCTACCGTTCGATGCCGAAATCCAGGTGAACGACCGCGAATGTAAACCGCTCGGCGGAGCGTGTCTCGCGGGCCATCGTTCCTATATTTCATATGCCAAATCAACTGCCTATTTTCCATTGTCTCCTTAGACGCACCAGCCGTGAGGGCATTGCCCTCATGCTCTAACAAACGGTCGGTGCTGTCGTCCTTGCAATTTCAAACTTCCCACTCCTTATCCTTTTCTAACCGATGGCCCAAAAGCAGTATAAATAGGCCGACGACAACCGCTCTGCCTTCTTGTCTCTCCTTGTCTAGTACAAATCACGATCGACTGATCACGCGCTACATTTACACGTATTTATACAATTGCTGTGGGCTTCGCAGCAATTCTTTCTCGTCGTGCACTCGCGGGCTTCGCGACTGTTCATCATCCTTCTCTCACTTCATCTCTTCTCATTTCTGTTCTTTCCTTTCACGTCTATTTACCTGTATATTTCTCGCTCTGTTCTGCATATACTTCTGGTTCAATATAGTATTTATTTTCGTACATATCTCTACACCTTTCTTCACCGTACACTTACCTACCTCAAGCCACCTATCTCTATATACCTAATTCTCTGTCCTTTTCATCCTCATCGTTTCTTTGTTTCCACGACGTGGAAACTTCCAAAAACACACGGCTAGATCTCTCACATTTTGGTCCTTCGAGCCGGATACCTTCCGATTTCCTTACGCGCCATGGATAGTCTCGTGGCACATCAGCATCAGTTATCGTGTCAAATGTCGACGACTGTTGACAACGTCAAGAAGCTGAGTCCGGACCAACGAACCACGGGGATCATTCAATCCACCACCTCCACGCTGGACAAGGTGTTCGTTGAGTTCGAGATTCAGGACAAGTTGATCCGATCCTCAGCAACGACCGACGACCGCCAGGATGAATATTTCACCCTCGAATTCTTCGACGACATCGAGGAGGTGTATATTCAACAGAAGGGGCTACTTCTGACCTGGCTGGCGGAAGCCAAGAAGAAAGAAGCGGCGGCGACGGGCTCGTCCCCAGCTCCACCTGCGGCCTGCCAGACCGCGTACTCGTCGCAATCTGGACCGACGTCCAGCCACATACTGCGACATTCGTCACCGAGGATCGATCGCATCCTGTCGCTCCAAGTACAGGAGCACCTGGACACCTCCACCCGCTGGTGCAACAGCTGCCGACCGCTTTCCGCCAACACTGGTACCATCGCCTGTCCAGACTCGGTCGAAGCGACACAGGCCGCCAACGGACCGGTGCTACAGGACGATCTGCGATCCAACGGGACATTGCGGCCACTGGTCAACTACCTCACGGTCCACCACCCTGCTACTGCACCGACGACTTCGACGCAAAAGGTGCGTGGATCCGAGGTCATAACGACAGCCCTCACGCGAGGAAAACTGCAGGAATCGTCATCGCATCCGCGGACGAACGCTTCCTGTACGGTGGAGGATCATCGGGACACCTCCAAGTGCTGGTGCACCAGCAATCTACCACGTCCAGGCAGCATTAACGACATCGGCAGATCGACGTCGATCGTTGGGACGCAAGCCGGCGACGGATCGGTACAACCGGGCGAACCTCGCCTCGTGGACGTCGTGGTCCACACGCCCCCTGATCCAACGACAACGTCAACGCAGCTGGTAAGTGGAACCGATACCACAATGAAAGACTGTCCGCCAGGGAAGACGCAGGAAACGGCCTCACCTCCACGGACGAGCGATTCCTGCACGGTGGAGGAGCGAGAGACCCTTCTTGTTCCTGCCTGCCGACCACACGGCCCACCAACGACGCCACTATGGTCACCTACCATGGACCCCGTCCTTGCTGACCGTCAGCTGACGTCGCTGATCCCATTGGACCTTCCGCTGGGACCGGAGTACCACACGGCGGTCTGCAAGGTCCTGCGACGCAGGACCTCGCCGCCAACGGGACATCATCATGTCCGACGACACGCCTCGAAGTCTCTCCTAGGTCAGGTCCAGCGACGCCTGCAGTTTCGACGACAAATACGCCATCGTCCGCAGCTGCAACGTTGGCCATCCGGTCAACCATCCTCGATACCGAGGAAGAGGCTTCGCCAGTCGTGCGCCTCCACCCGTCCAATCCAGGAACGATGACGCCGCCTCTCCGGTTCTCCACCGAGAACTTCGAACACCGGACACGGCATGGGCTGTTCCACCCTACCCTGGCATCCGCCAAGCCGAGGTCCTGCCTCTGTCCAGAAAAGCGGCAACGTCAGAGCTGCCGTCCACACTGCCGTCCACACTGCCGTCCACCCTGCCGTCAATACCTTCGATGGCGGGCGGCACATTCGAGCTGCCGGTCTCACGGCCATCGGTGCAGCCTAAGGCGGGTGGTGAACCATAATGCACCGGCCCTTTGCGCCACGGTGTCGACGGACACCGCAGAAACAGTGAGGTGACGTCACTTCTCCACCACTGGAGGCGTCGCGACGCGTCGCTTCTCGCTTCTCTGTTTCAGATCGAGAACCACCCACATCAAGGCCGGATCGGACTGCGCCACTCGACTCCGCTGCTCCGCACAAGTGTTCGCCTCCTCGTCCAAGGACACAGCAGCAACTGCCGTCTACCGTCCGAGACGGAGGTCGCTTGGAACGACATTCCACCAAAGGTCCTCTACGTCGGCGGACTCTGGGAGGCTGCGGTCCTGTCGCGAACCGCCGCCATCGCCAAGTGCACCCGAGCACGGCCGGAATGGAGCCAGCTCCGCTGGAGGCATTGGCGTCGATACCGTCCGGGACACAGCAACGCCACTAGCTGCTGGAGCTTCGGCCAGCGGGGTACAACAGTGGACCGCCACTCAACCACCCTTGGTCAGTGGGACCCCTCCGTCATCAGGTCCGGAGTAATCGCTCCCTTCCACGTGACCGCGGGCTCCCGTCACCGAGGCCCATCCAGAACCCGATGGCCTCACCCGCTTCACTACTCCACTCTGGAGAACAACCTTCAGAGTAGCCACGGGACCGCTGTACGCCTCCACGATCTCCAGGCACGGATGAACTGGACCACATCGCAGCCATCCGTGGGCATCGAGGACATCGTCCTCATCCGGTCGGAGCTTACCCCTCTGTCCAAGTGGCCGCTGGCGCGCCTCTGTGACGTCCATCCTGGCTCTAATGGACACGTTCGAGTGGTCACCGTTAAGACCGCGACCACCAGCGTTAAACGACCAGTGACAAAAATTGTACAATTGTGTCATGCGTAGGAACTTTAACGTTCACCTTCATTCTCTGCTCGCGTCACATCTCCATCATCATTCATATTCATTTTTTAAGCGCAATCAGTAACCTCATTCGAGCATCAACGTCAATCACCGTCATTAATCATACTCGTTCATAAACGCAGCCCGTAAAATACATGAAGAAAATGATTTAAAATAAAAAAATAAATATGTCATTGTCAAATTTGGAAAAAAGAACTAATAATTGTATATTTAATATTAACATATAATAACAGACCCGTCGCAACTTGTAACGAATATGGAGCCTCGCATAACAACTATCATCAAAATTTTTTCTTGACAGTCTTTTGCATATTTTTGGTCGTTCTTTTGAAAATCGTATTTCATAGCAGAAGGTTCAACGAAACCAACAACTGTTTATATGAATCAATTCCAAGATTAAAATAGCGTTAAATAGGTATTTCAATTTTCAACAACAATTATTATTTTGGATACTATCAATAAATAAAAGTTTATTTATATGAATCGAAAAAGCATTTATTCAGCTTTAAAATGAGTATAGAAATACGGAGCCTTATATTTAACAGAGATTAAATATTCAGGCTGAATTAATCATGTATTAACTCGTTTCGTTTACTTTTCCAAAATTGTGACAATAACGTGGAAAATAGCCGAAATACGAGCTGCGCATTACACGACAGTAAAAATTGACAAATATGTGACGAATATTCTCGGATATTCGTTACCTCCGGTACGATTCCTTCGATACCTTAAATTCAATATAATTCCTAAACTCACCACTCTAAATCGTAGAGGGCGTACCAAAACCTCTGATTTTTTATACAGTCGGTATTTCAGAACATGTGACACGAAGTCCCATAAGATGTTGGGTCACAGGCGAGATATAAGAATAGACTGGACATGCAATCAGAGAGTACTGAGAGTGCTCACGCCCGGGGTTTGGCCGTGCCAACTTTTTACTTTTAAGTCTAGACAAGAACCCAACTCCACTTTTTACCCCTTCTAACGACCGAATCGGAACTAACTTTGTTAGCCTGGACCAGAACCCAACTCCACTTTCTACCCCCTCTAAAGACCGAATCGGAACTAACCTTTAGTCCAGACCAAAACCCAACTCCACTTTTTACGCCCTCTAACGATCGAATCGGAACTAACTTTTAGCCTGGACCAAAACCCAACTCCACTTTTTACCCCCTCTAACGACAGAATGGGAACTAACTTTTAGTCGTTATCAAAACCTACTTATGGGTATTGTCATCGTCAACAATATGTCCAATTTTTCACATTTTTAGCTACGGTTACTATTAACAAAATGGATATCTCTGTTACTAATAATGAAACATAAAATCTAATTTTTCCGATGAACATCGGTACACCTATTATAACCAAATGTTACGAAATTGCTTTTATACTTCGCCGATGGGTTCGCGCGTAGCGTCCCTGATTACGGAACCGATGAAAACATTCTTGACATGGTTCGAGACTATTGGGAGGACAGATTTTTTTTATTTCATGAATAAAATTTGTTTCCATCTTTTCTGGTTAGCACAACCATAGTATTTTTACTACATAATTTTAACAATATTTTTTAACTATTCTGAAATAGTTTTACGCAAAAATATTGTAGCTTACTCTTCATTAGATCCTTCTTTATGGGACTGCATTACTTAATATTTCTTGTACATGTATACAATATTCAGATCCAATATTTTTTTCATATAAAAAAATGTGGCTTAAAAAATATTTTTTCAATATTTGAAAAAGATATTTATCCAATATTTTTGTGCTACTAGGGATAATTTACGCTATTCGTGTATGGACTAAACAATGCTTAAAAGTTGCCCGAGTTTGCTACCAGGGCAGGCCAGCGAAAGGCACAGAGTCCGATTATTTAGATAATTGGTTAAATTGTCCTTCTTCGGCAGACTTGGGAAAACCTATGTTCTTTACACCAGGGATAGTATTCATTGAGTTGTAAAACATTGTAACCTGCGAAATGGGACTGTAGCAGTGTCCCTATGACTGCGACGATTTTGTTGGTCGCCAGCCTCGAGTACGCTGACCGAGCTCCAATCGGCATCGGCTCGTCGATGAGCCAATACTAATGCAATTCCAAAACATTTATGTTTTCAATTATTTTTCCACGAACGTTTTACCGATGCATTCGTGACGTTTTTCTGATTAAGACAAGACTAAACATGACATAATTTGACACATGTTTGCAAGCGTAACGAGCGACAATAAGTTTTCAAAGTCTACATTCACATGGGTAAACATGAACCGAATTATGTCATGTTTGGAATCATTTTAATTAGAAAATTTCCACGAGTGTACTAGACAAAGTTTCGCGGAAAAATAATAAGAAACAAGAAAGTTTTGTTAATGCATTAGTATTGGCCCACCGATATACCTGACCCGCATTATATTACATTCTCTCGGCCGAGTCGAGCGGTCGAGCTTCACAGCCCTTACAGAGGGGAAGGGGGTATGTCACTCAGCAGCGGTCCCATGCAGCCGAGAAGCGGTGTTTTGTGCCAACGCTGCATACGTTCTCCAAAAATGAACTTTCATCTTGAGAAACTACTTTTCTACTAGCGCGGTCGTTCGTCGGGACACGGCGAGGCGTAATGGCGATGCAGTGGCTAAAAGCGTGCAATTATGCCAGCCTATTTAAATGTTATTTATTCCTTATCAGTACATTTATTCTGTATAAATTATTTTATGTATCCTTTTAATGTTAGCCTTCTGTTCATAGCAGGGACTGAAACGCTACTGGAAATAACTGTTTCAAACTGTTATATATCGGTTCTGATCGAAACAGTTATGAAGAACCGAAATGAAGTTATAACTGTTACGAGAATATCGGTTCTGGCTTATATCGGTTACGGTTACGGTTCTCGAGAACCGATATTATTTCGGTTCTAAAACGGTTATTTTTCGGTTCTGGATATCGGTTCTGGGTTTCGGTTCCAGTTTCGGTTCTGTCTTCTGTCATTCTGTATTCTATTCTATTCTGTATTGCGTTCGGCCTTCATTATTTGAATTGTTATTTCAATAATTTACTGTTACAATAATTGTTTAAATAAATAAATTTTCATAATTTGTTTCTAGACTTATTATTGGAAGTATTTCAATAATTTGTTGTTAAACTAACATATTTATTATTTGAATTATTATTTCGATAATTAAAAGTTAAAACAATTGTTTAAAAAGTTAGATTTTCATAATTTGTTTCCATATTCATTATTTGAATTGTTATTTCAATAATTTATTGTTACAATAATTATTTAAATAAATAAATTTTCATAATTTGTTTCTAGACTTCAATAATTTGTTGTTAAACTAACATATTTATTATTTGAATTATTATTTCGATAATTAAAAGTTAAAACAATTGTTTAAAAAGTTAGGTCTATCCTATCTCTCGTCTGTGATGTTAGGTCTATCCTATCTCTCGTCTGTGCCAGTAGTAAAAGTACCTATTTTAATAAACTAATATTGTTTCCTGGCCATTAAATTGTAGGGTAGTGTGGGGTAATGTGGGGTGATAAGTTAGCAGAGCCCTGAGGCAGTTATATTGGTGCCGAATGTGCAATATTTTGTATATATATATATATATATATATATATATATATATATATATATATATATGTCGGGGCGAGGCGCAGCGACGCAGCCCGATGGCAACGACGTGTAATGCTCGCTGTAATATTCTTTTGTAACATTTGTTTTATTTCTTTGCGGGTTACGGAAAGAGAGATGCGAGATAGGGTTCCGTGGAAATATGGCCTGGAGCCCTGTTGAACGTGACCACGGGTGGCGGAATAGCGTCTTTGTATTTTTGAAAATAGTTTCTGTATTTTGTTGTCGTGTACATCTCTGTACACGCTCCTGATAGCCTGAGCGAATTTCAGTCGTAACAGGCCATGCTCTGTTTCCAGAGCAATATCAAGAGGCGATCGACTTTGCGTTGTTTTTGTGCTCGTGACATTCTTCTCGTAACCTCGTACGGAGTCGCATCGCATTTTTGGAGTCAGATACGCATCGAAGAAGCATAAACGCGGATACGTAGCTATTCTGAGTGACCCGTGGACTCGTTAACGTGTCTCTCAGTCCTTTGTGAGATTTTGTATTGTGCAGGGTGTGATCGAGTTGTGCTTGCGCGGCGGAATTTGTCTGTTGTATGATTGTGAACCGATTGTGTGTGCAGAGCAATGAGCGAGCCGCTTGAAGGTATTTTCGGTCAACCTCCGACATATATATACAGATATATATATATATACAAATACACTTGTTATGCATTCATTTTTCAGAATCAAATCATATCAATGTTCCCGCAACCACCGGCCAGGTATAGGATGGACCTAACATCCAATGCATTTTTCTGTCACACGTTTTTGGGGTCACGTAACCCCATTACCATTTTCGTGTCACATCCTGTATTACCAACTGGAACTAAAATAAACTGACAGCGTCCTTACTGGTCGGAATTAAAATTAAAAATAGCTATAGTCACTGCACCGATGAGATACTGTTAAGGGTGCGGACTCCTGATCGAAGCGTTCCAAGCGGCCGCTAGGGGAAGCTCGAATGAGAATGTGTGGCACACACACTTCCGCTAGATTAGCCTATACGTATACGAGCAGAGAGGAACTCGTACGAGATTTCAAGCTATTTCAAGGTTCCGGGAGGCCGCTTTTGACGGCGAAAAAACGCAAAAGTAGGAGTTTTGAGTATACACGTCCACTAAATGAAAGATAAATCTAGTGCGCTTGACTATAGAGACAGCCTACTTTTGCGATATTGAGGCGTACTTTGGGATATTCGGCAGCATGTTGTCCATCAGAAATCGTTGTAGGTCGCGTGACGTCACGACATGTTGAATCTTTAAGTATCTGGAGATTTAGGGTTCTTATAGAGACACCTGGATGCACGGCCGGTAGCGAGGGCACATACAATGTTGGTGAAACGTCTATTATGTTATTTATTTACGTATTTTAGGCGTAAAAAGTAGACTTTGAGAAAGACATAGTTCCGGCATTTGTCGCTACGAGCGCTGATATCTGTATTCGATGACTGCTGCCACCGACCAGTGATACTCTTGTCGATGCTGCTGCCGTCGTCGACACAACGACGCGACAGATCAACATAGCGACGCAGTCGATAACGCAGGTAACATACGTGTACCTACAAGGATCGCAAGGGTCTCGGAAATTAGATACCACACATCGACAACGCAAAGATGTGAATCTTTAGACAATACACGTGATGGATAAAACATCAATCTAGCGGACAGGATTCCTAAAACATCCTATTTTCCGTTTTCAAGAAACAGCAATATTCGCCAGCCTGTTGCCCGTCGAGAAGCTATGCAAGAAAGCGAGTCGCTGGCGTAGCTTCTCTCTCGGCCAGCCTAGCCGTGCCGTGGTACACTCACACCACTCGGCCGGCGTGTACGTGTGCCAACGGCGATTGCAAGGGTCCGCGAGGATCCTAACTACGCCTAAATAAAGCAAAAGAATGATCTGTTTGCTGTCAAACGCGCTGGATAAAGGGTAAATCTAGTGCGCTTGACTAGGGAGAAGTCATACTTTTGCGTTCTTTAGCCGCAGTTTCGGATATTCGAAAGCATGTTGCTCGCACTCAAACATCGATCGGCCGGCGTGTACGTGTGCCAACGGCGATTGCAAGGGACCGCGAGGATCCTAACTACGCCTAAATAAAGCAAAAGAATGATCTGTTTGCTGTCAAACGCGCTGGATAAAGGGTAAATCTAGTGCGCTTGACTAGACAGAAGTCATACTTTTGCGTTCTTTAGCCGCAGTTTCGGATATTCGCCAGCCCGTTGCCCGTCGAGAAGCTATGCAAGAAAGCGAGTGGCTGGCGTAGCTTCTCTCTCGGCCAGCCTAGCCGTGCCGGGGTGCACTCACACCACTCGGCCGGCGTGTACGTGTGCCAACGGCGATTGCAAGGGCCCACGAGGATCCTTACTACGCCTAAATGAAGCACAAGAATGATCTGATTGCAATCAAGCGCGCTAGGCAAAGGGTAAATCTAGTGCGCTTGACTAGAGAGAAATCATACTTTTGCGTTCTTTAGCCGCAGTTTCGGATATTCGCCAGCCTGTTGCCCGTCGTACGCAAGCGCCTCGCTTTCTTGCATAGCTTCTTTCTCGGCCAGCCTAGCCGTGCCGCGATACACTCACACACCACTCGGCCGGCGTGACATGTACTAACGGCGATTGAAATTATTTCGAATATTGAAAACCGCACCTCGATATGTTCAAGAAATAAACAAACTATATTATTTTTGCGCGGTCGTAATTTACGCCGCCGGAAATTATCATACTCTTTCTTCTATACCGGACAGACTTTACTGTCCACTCGAAATCTGCGTTGTGTTACAGCCACATATCATCTGTACTGCTTCGTCTTCGACAACGGATCGAGCATGAGCTGATAATGTAAGATACTTTACTTTTTATATTTTCAAGTACATAGCAGTTTTGTCATATTTCAATAATATATTTTGTGATGTTTCAGTTACAGTCACATATCATTTGAACTCCTGGATCGTCGAGAGGATGATGCAGTTCAAGTAGAACGAGACGGCGAATGAAGCAATCTTAATTTAGAGCAATCTCAATAAATGACATTTATTAACATAATTTATATATACATATATGTTTGGTATATTAATAAATTATTTGTACATGTAGTTTAATTTTCATTTATCTATGTACACCCATCGCTCCGCGTTCCATGAGTGAAGCCTGTCCGGTATAGAAGAAAGAGTATGATAATTTCCGGCGGCTTAAATTACGACTTCGCAAAAATAATACCGTTTGTTTATTTCTTGAACATATTGAGGTGCGGTTTTCAATATTCGAAATAATTTCAATCGCCGTTAGTACATGTACACGCCGGCCGAGTGGTGTGTGAGTGTATCGCGGCACGGCTAGGCTGGCCGAGAAAGAAGCTATGCAAGAAAGCGAGGCGCTTGCGTACGACGGGCAACAGGCTGGCGAATATCCGAAACTGCGGCTAAAGAACGCAAAAGTATGATTTCTCTCTAGTCAAGCGCTCTAGATTTACCCTTTGCCTAGCGCGCTTGATTACAATCAGATCATTCTTGTGCTTCATTTAGGCGTAGTAAGGATCCTCGTGGGCCCTTGCAATCGCCGTTGGCACACGTACACGCCGGCCGATCGATGTTTGAGTGCGAGCAACATGCTTTCGAATATCCGAAACTGCGGCTAAAGAACGCAAAAGTATGACTTCTCCCTAGTCAAGCGCACTAGATTTACCCTTTATCCAGCGCGTTTGACAGCAAACAGATCATTCTTTTGCTTTATTTAGGCGTAGTTAGGATCCTCGCGGACCCTTGCAATCGCCGTTGGCACACGTACACGCCGGCCGAGTGGTGTGAGTGTACCACGGCACGGCTAGGCTGGCCGAGAGAGAAGCTACGCCAGCGACTCGCTTTCTTGCATAGCTTCTCGACGGGCAACAGGCTGGCGAATATTGCTGTTTCTTGAAAACGGAAAATAGGATGTTTTAGGAATCCTGTCCGCTAGATTGATGTTTTATCCATCACGTGTATTGTCTAAAGATTCACATCTTTGCGTTGTCGATGTGTGGTATCTAATTTCCGAGACCCTTGCGATCCTTGTAGGTACACGTATGTTACCTGCGTTATCGACTGCGTCGCTATGTTGATCTGTCGCGTCGTTGTGTCGACGACGGCAGCAGCATCGACAAGAGTATCACTGGTCGGTGGCAGCAGTCATCGAATACAGATATCAGCGCTCGTAGCGACAAATGCCGGAACTATGTCTTTCTCAAAGTCTACTTTTTACGCCTAAAATACGTAAATAAATAACATAATAGACGTTTCACCAACATTGTATGTGCCCTCGCTACCGGCCGTGCATCCAGGTGTCTCTATAAGAACCCTAAATCTCCAGATACTTAAAGATTCAACATGTCGTGACGTCACGCGACCTACAACGATTTCTGATGGACAACATGCTGCCGAAGATCCCAAAGTACGCCTCAATATCGCAAAAGTAGGCTGTCTCTATAGTCAAGCGCACTAGATTTATCTTTCATTTAGTGGACGTGTATACTCAAAACTCCTACTTTTGCGTTTTTTCGCCGTCAAAAGCGGCCTCCCGGAACCTTGAAATAGCTTGAAATCTCGTACGAGTTCCTCTCTGCTCGTATACGTATAGGCTAATCTAGCGGAAGTGTGTGTGCCACACATTCTCATTCGAGCTTCCCCTAGCGGCCGCTTGGAACGCTTCGATCAGGAGTCCGCACCCTTAAAGACAGCCAGCCTTACGGGACTTCGTGTCACTCGAATATTTCGGTGTTCTCTTACGCCCTCTAGGATATATTTTGGCTGGAGTGAGAAACAGAAGGCTACCGACGGCATTTCGTCGGTGCAGAAGACCACTGACGAGATTCTCGTCGCGACGCGTTGGCGAGAAGGCGAATCATCACGAAAACATATCGATTATCATCAAATGTTACATTCTCCGCCATATTTCAGTGGATGTTTTGGAAGCAAAAATAATATCAAGAACAAATAATTATAGAAAATTATTCATAGAAACATAATTCATAGAAATATTGTACGTAAAAAAGTATTAAAGCATAATTTTAGGAAAATCTAGAATTCCTACATGTTGTTCAACATGAAACATACATGTTGAAAAACAGATTAACGTATATTTGATATACTGTTCCGAATAATAAAGAGTTCGATAAAGAATTACGTGGATAAATTAATATGTAGGATGGGTAGCGAGTGGATCGGTGATCAAACCGGGAAAAGGGGTGTAACGGCGAAATCCAAAAATATTATGTGATAGAATATATTGCTAAAAGCTTGAATGACTGTCGGATTAATTGTCTGCTTGAATTCGGATGGACTGTTCTCGGTCCCATCGACGCGACGTGGAAAACATATTTGGAAAAATAGGGGGAGTCCCAAGTGGACATGCCCAAAGCTCGTCCTCGCATTTCGTTCAGCTTATAGCCACTTCGCGAAGAAAATATGTGTATGTACAACGGTCCCCTCGCAAAGAGGGAAAGCGTAGGAACGTCTACCTAGAAATTTGAATCGCTGACAAATACAATATTACTGTAAGAGCAGAGATAGACAAGTTTTTATTGAATTAAAAATTTCAAATAGCGAATAAAAGATAAAAAAATTATTGGTCACGCGTCAAATAAAAATAATTCAGGTTATCTCTATTCAACGCATGAAGAATAATGTTTTATTCAATGAAAATTTATCTTTTGACGTTGAATAAACATTTTATTTTCATCTGTATTTTTATTCGACGGTTTATTCGACTTCGAATAATTTTCTGAGACGCGTTCGAATACTGTAGGAAGGACCGAGCAGTCAGAGAACGGAACGCGCGTTACAATGTAGTCAGTCGCCCAATGAGTAGTGATCGGAGCACTTGGCCGCCACTTGGCCACACGAATTGGGGGTATTCCTTGAGAATGCCTCAGATCGAGCTACGAATTAGCCATGTCTGTTCTAAATCGTAGTTCTGTTTGGACTTTTTAACTTTTGCATCATTCCATTTTTGGTTTAACTTAACTTTCCACATTAATATATTGACTCTATTGTAAAAGTTTATTTCATAATAGTTATTTTGTTGAAAAGGTGGACTGTGTAATTACAATTCCAACGACTTTTCAACGGTGGCTCGAATATGAGGAGATAGGAGTGTGAGATAAAGTAAATTGTTGTACAGCGAGGTTATATTGATAGTGACCCACCTTATGGTGGGCCGTTTATTGAATCAAAATAATCCCCGTGGAAGATGGCGGTTCGCGACTCCTCCGTCTCCTCCGGTGGTCCCTTGGACGTCTCGCGACGTTGGCGTCTGAAAATTAATAACAACGAACGAAGGTGTGAAACCACCTATTCGATACGATACGTATCCGTTCGTGACGCTGTTTCCCGTACGCTCCTGACGACGATAATCGCTATCGAAGGAGGGGGAATACAGCCAAACTGCTCAGAACGCAGAGTTAGTGGACTGTATAATTTTGACGTATCTCGATAATCGAGAATCCGTCCGCTGGCACTGGCGTAGTCACGGTTAAACCGATTCTACTGCGTGGGCGTCAGCGTAAAGGTGGCGGTTAATCTTACAGGGAGGTTGTAAGGCTCCAAGTTCGATAATCCAGCCGAATTAACCCGTGCTTCAACAACCTTGATTCAAAGCTCGCGAGTGACTCAACACGTCACGCGGCTAGAGAAATCTCGGTGGAAGACGTGGTCCGACTCACCACTTACACGCACAAATGCCAACATATATAGAGATATATAGAGGGGGCGTATATTGTAAGTGTGTTCAACCAGTCACGATCCCCGCTCAGGTAGTAGCTATATAGCACTAGCGACGGCGTATATGGGTGCGACTATGGTGGTTGAACGGGTCAAGTCTGCCGAGATCGGCGTCACTCTCTCTCGAAGGAGGGTGACGGGGCTAGGACTTACCAATCAAGACCTGTGGCCGGACCGATCGATTCCCGCAAAGCGTATAATGAATCGACCTTGTCACAAACCGAGTATCCGTTCTTCTGCGGCACTGGGATGACAAAGCGTATGCTAGAGCTTATGGCAGAGAAAATGTACTCGGAACGAGTGTCCTCCGTGTTACACGGGTGGCCGTACGGAATCGGAAACACGATTCCTTCCAAGAGTTTCTCTTGAACACTTAAACGCACAAGATCGACTATCTGCGCACAATAGGAGCGGCGTATAACGTAAGTGTGTTAATAAAGAGTTTCTCTTGAACGGCGGGCAGTGATTTCGGGGAACGAACACAAATCACGCGTCAATCACACCGAAATACACTTTTAGGTGTTGAAGCGATAACCACGTTAAATGTGTCTAAGCAGGTATCGCAACGGTGCACTATTGTATGTACGAAGCTCGGAAAGTCCGGAGCTCGATTTACATATATTTGTGGTTTGTCGGCTTTCTCAAAGCGGGTGGAACGATCTCGACCACGAGATCGGTTCCGTTCGCACAGTCGTGCAAAAGCTCGCTGGCGGATACCTGGTACAAGTATCCGATAGCTCGACGGGAGAGTTTTGACAGCAGCGAAGACTCAGAAGAAGTGTTCGCGTGCGCGCCTCGATAGGAAGTGCTTGCTAGCACGATTCGTGAGCGAGTTACTCCTCGCACGTCTCGAGAGCAAGTGGCGACGCGAACTGGCAAGCGTCGCGAGAGTGTCAGCTGCCCCGCTACGCGGCGCTGTCTCTCTCTCTTACTCACCTGTCTCTGTTCGACGTACGTCTGTATGTTGTTCTCTTTGTCTCTCTATACCTTCGCGACACGAGTTTGATTTGAACGTTTTGTACGTTGATCCACCGATCGCCGTGTTTATCGGCTGACATTAGCTGGTAGCCAGAAAGTCACGCCGTTTTTACTTGAAATATTGTTGGTTATTTGGCTCCTCGGAAGAATAACATCGAGGAGGTCACCAACGAATATAGATCGCGAGAATCGCGAAATTCAAGCACGTTTCAAACTAACGCGATATTTAAACATATTTTTTCAAAAAAAATATGATGAATGCTCTTTTTCAACTTCTATAAAAAACCTGCATTTATCGATTTTTTACGTGTTTTTCATTTTTTTGTCAATAAGGTTTTGTAACGAAAAATCGGAAAAAATCTGAAATGTCAATACAGTATTTGTTGATCTTTGTTCTTTAATCAGAGCGCGTGATTCTGATTGTATTCGTGAAGTTACCGTTTAATTATTCGTACATGACGCGGTTCGCCACGTGGCTTCTCGGCGTGGTAAAGCCTACGTGTTGCTCTCTCAGAGTTCACCGCAAGCAGAGTCGTTCCTAAGCACATTCCCGAACCGAACACTTGAAGCGCCACTCGCCACGAGACGGCGCTGCGCCCACCAGAAAGGCATATGCGCAATGAACCAGCGATTACCGCCAAAATTCAACACTCCCTCTTAATCTCTGGGTCATTGCGCCCACAATAATCCTCGCAACCCCAGTCGCCTTACGCATTCATCATGCTTAATCTTAGATATGGCTTTCGTCAGTATATCCGCAGCCATCTCGCTGGTAGGCACATACTTTACAATTATTTCGCCTCGCTCTTGCGCTTCTCGCGAAAAATGATACCTAATATCGATATGTTTACTTCGCGCATGATACACACTATTCTTGCACAATTGTATTGCACTTTGGTTATCGCAGTAGATCTCAGTCGCTCGTTTTAGTACATTGTGGTGTCGCATATGTCTCAACAAGTCTCTTACATATATTATTTCCTTGGTTGCATCTGAGAGTGCCATATATTCGGCCTCCATAGTAGAAAGTGCAACCGATTTTTGTTTTCTACTGTTCCAGCTAATCGGCCCTCCAGATAGATATGTCACGTATCCCGTATTCGAACGTCTATTTGTCGTATCTCCTCCCCAGTCGGAGTCTACATATGCCGTTAAGCAGTCCTTTTCCTTAGTGTATTCTATTTTGTAATTGATTGTACCTTTCAAATATCGCAATACCCGCTTTGCCATTTTCCAATAAATTAACTTTGGATTGTTGCAAAAGCGACTCAAAAAGCTTGCTGCAAATGCTATGTCCGGCCTCTACGCGTTAGCTAGATAAATTAGACATCCCACAAGTTCCCTATATGGTACATCTACTGTTTCTTTTTCGTCTCTTTCGCTTACGCTCTCTATCGCTGCGGTGTTTATATTTGTTTCTAAAGGGGTGCTTATCGACTTACAATTACTCATTTCAAATCTTTGCAACGTATTTTCAATGTATCTTTCCTGCGTTATCGTTATATTTCCGAGATCGCCTTGTCTCTCTACACGCATGCCCAATATATCTTTAACGTTACCGAGATCTTTCATTTTAAATTCGCGACCTAACTTACGTTTTATTTCCAGTACATTCGGTAAATTTGCTGACGCGATTAATAAATCGTCGACATAAACAACGATTACAGTGTCACGATTTTCTCTAGAGTCTATATACACGCACGGATTCACTACAGTATTTTTAAATCCTAACCTAAATAAGTAGTCGTCCAATCGTCGATACCATTCACGACCCGCTTGTTTTAACCCGTACAATGGCCTGTTTAGTTTGCAAACCTTTTCTTCTTGGCCCGGTTTCACGAACATCTCAGGTTGCTCCATGTATATGTCGTCGTGTAGGTCTCCCTGGACATAAGCCGTCACCACATCCAATTGGTGAACGTGCATTCCCCTGGCGACACTCGACGCAAGTAGGGTGCGTATCGTCTCCAGTCTTGCTACTGGCGCGAAGACCTCGTCGAAGTCGACCCCTTCTCTCTGTTGATCGCACCTTGCAACCAATCTTGCCTTGTACTTCTCAATGGAGCCATCCTGGTGTCTCTTAACCTTAAAAACCCATTTACATTTTAGTAATTTTTTATCCTTTGGTCTACTTACCAAGGTCCAAGTATTATTTTCCATTAGGCCATTGTATTCCGTGCGTATAGCTTCTAGTCAATCCTCTCGTTCCGACGTACTCATGGCTTCAGCTATTGTACTTGGTTCCTCAGGCGCATGTTCTTCCTTGGGGCGCGTGAGGAATATTTTTCTTGGTCGGCCTCTTTTCCCAGTTCTTTCTATTCTGGGACGGCCAGGGCCTCTGCGTGTCGTTGGTGTTTCCGTTGTCGCTGGGAGTTCTTCTTGTTCTGGTCCATCTTCTTGTTCTGCTCCATCTTCTTGTCGTTGGATTTCTTGTTCGTCGTCGCTTTCTTCTGTGCTTGAATGGTTCAGCGGCATTTCGAAAAATGTCTCTTCGTTGTCTGGTGATTCTATCTCTGTATCTTCCAGGAATCTTACGTCTCTGTATTTCTCTACAGTTTTGCTCCCTCTTTCCCAAAGCCTATATGCTTTGGATTCTTCCGAGTAACCTACTAATACGAACTCCTTTCCCTTGGGCGCGAATTTGTTATATCTATGTCTTTTGTTTAATGCGATTACACGACTACCAAATATTCGCATAAATCCTACGTACGGTTTCTTTCCCGTCCATCCTTCGTACGGTGTGTATTCATCCAAGGCCTTCGTTGGGCACCTGTTTCTAATGTACGCTGCTGCATTCACGGCTTCTGCCCATAGGGTGAAAGGTGCTTTGGCCTGTAGGAGCATGCATCTTGCCATTTCAACCAATGTTCTATTTGCTCTCTCGGCCACTCCATTTTGTTGCGGTGTGTATGCGACTGATAGTTCCCTTGTTATCCCTTCGCTTTTCAAGTAGCTTGTAAATTCTTTTGACAAATACTCTTTGGCGTTGTCAGTGCGAAGCTTCGTTAATAACACTGTCCAACAAATTTCAACTTTTTTTGTGTCCCACTATAACTGATGGGTGATTCTTATAGAGTTTTTTGCGCTGATTCCGAATCTGTGCTTAGTTTTTCTCCTACACGCACAGTTTTTTAGGAAAACGGCTTTAAAAAAAAAACCTATTTTTCAACTTTAAACAAATATTGTGACGTTATTATAAAAAATATCGAATTGTTCTTTGCAGCATAAGATTCTGTAGACTTTCCCGAATACAGTGATATCCAATATTAATACATTATGATTGTTTAAACATGTTTAAACAATCATTAAAGACGGAAAGACACCACTTTTGCACAAATTTTTGAGGATATTTTTCAATTTATCTCAAAAAATAAGGGTCCAGCGGAAAATCGAACTATACCACGCGATAGAGCAGACTTTCATCTTGAGAAACCCCCCTTTGAAGTTTGCAACATCGACGTTTTTACCGAATCAGAAAGCAAAATATCTTCGCCCGACATGCGTTGACGCCAGTGGTTCTCTTCCACTAGCGCGGTCGTTCGTTGGGATACGGAGCCGCGCGGCGCGCTACGGTGTAACGGCGCGTGGCTATAAGCGCGCAATTGTGTCAGCTTACTTAAATGTTATATTTTATTAAATTTTATACTATTGTTATTTATTATTTATTAGTATATTTATTCTGTATAAATTATTTTATGTATTTTTTAATGTTAGTCTCTTGTTTATAGTATATTTCATACAAAAAAGACCTCTTGTAACAAAAACATAATTTATTACAAAAAGCGATAGCTTCAATTTGATAAATTGTTTTTTTCTTTTTGGGTATTATTATCATATTACACAGAATTATAAAATACAATATATATTCACATTTTATTGTAGAAATGCTTAATAAAGATAACTAAATACGAAAGAAAAACTTACCTATTTTTTTTGTGATCTTTAAAAATGGTTCCGCCTTGCTTGCCGCTTATACGCGGTATCGCTATTTTCACTGATAAGTGTCCAACAATAGTCCGCAAGCATCGCACATAAGTTTTTTCCTTGATAACGTTTTTCAATTACTGAAATATCTTGATGAAAGCGTTCTCCATGTTCATCACTCATGTCACCAAGATTCGCAGGAAAAAAGTCTAAATGCGAATGCAAGAAATGTATCTTCAGTGACATATTGCATCCTAGTTTTTGGTAATTTTTTAAAAGTTTATTCACTATGGACACATAGTTTTTCGATCTATTGTTCCCAAGAAAATTGTCAATTGTTTCCAAAAATGAGGTCCACACTTGTTTTTCTAGTTTATTTAATTTTTCACTAAAAGTACTGTCTTTCATTAACTGTCGTATTTGGGGACCGATAAATATACCTTCTTTTATTTTGGCATCAGAAATTCCAGGGAATTTGGATTTCAAATATTCAAATCCGGGTCCAGTTTTGTCCATAGCTTTCACAAAATTTTTCATTATCCCTAACTTTATATGCAATGGTGGCAAAATAACGTTCTCTGCATTAATCAGACTTTCATGTTTTATATTTTTTGATCCTGGAGTTATGTGTTTTCGTTTTGGCCAATCTTTTCGCAGGTAATGCTGATTTCTTGCTCCGCTATCCCACTCGCAAAGAAAGCAGCAATATTTTGTGTATCCCGCTTGAAGACCGAGCAATATGGCTATCACTTTTAAATCTGCACAAATTTTCCACTTATACTTATTATAGTTAATTTTGCATAACACTGTCTTTATGGATTCGTAGCACTCTTTCATTGTCACTGAATATGCAATGGGGATGGACGGATATGTATTAGTAATGTGAAGCAACACTACTTTCAGACTCGTTTTTGATGAGTCGATAAATAGCCGCCATTCAGTTGCAATGTGTTCAAAACCAAGTGTTCTTGCGAGAGAATCAATGTCACTACAAATGCATACGTCATCGGACATCACGAAAAACTGCTGGAATGTATACTGCCGGGTTCTAAAGTGGGTGATTTTTGTTGAACTGTCTAATAAATTCCATCCCTGTAGGCGGGATCCTAAAAGTTCTGCTTGTTCCTTCGTTAAATTTAAATCTCTTACGAGATCATTGAGGTCTGGCTGTGTTAATAAATGCGGCTCTTTAGAATGTGGTGAAGAATATTCTTGAGTTTCTTCAGTTTCTTCTTGTTTTTCTTCGGTTGCGTCTAACGCCTCTGGGATTTTTGCAGGAGGTTTAGGCACAGAGAATTCATCCGAATACATAACTGGCCGAATAGCGGAAGGCACATTAGCATACACAATTTTATTTTTAGATTTTTTATTGAACCCACATATTTTTGTTAAACAAAAATAGCAGTCCGTCGTATGATTGGTGGGCTCCCTCCATACCATTGGTATTGCGAAGGGCATTTTTCTGGTGCCACCCTTCATCCACGTTAGAAGAACCTTGACACAACGCTGGCAGGAAGTATGAGGAGCCCAATCTTTATCCTGGTCTCCAAGTTTGCATTGAAAATAATTTTCATATGCAAATTTTAATGTATCAGATATGATCTTGCATTGTGACTTTAAAATAATTTCGCCACAAATATAACAAAAAGAGTCCGGTAGATTTATACACTTTCGCGACATTATATTATATTATATAAAACAATATTAACACATATATACACACACTACACTATTACACTATTTACAATGCTAAAATATGCTATTAAGATATAATACAATACTAAAATACATATATTATATACACAACAACGAAAATACTATATATAACTAAAAATGTTTTTTGTACGGTTTTATAGCGTAGCAATGCAGATTTGAAATATTTTACACGACTGATTTCAACAAACTCAAAGCCGAAACTGAGCTCTGGCACGAGTTTTATTCAGAACCAATACGATATTTTAAAACAAACTACAGCCTACGGACTACGGCATACATACAATGGCATACAATGTAAGGAAAGTCTGCAATGCCGTGACTGAAAAATTTTATTTTCAGTAATTGTCATCTTATCTATGTAATTATAGTGCCAATGGACACTCGAGATTCTTCAGAGTAAAATAAGTCCAAACACAATATAAATGGGACTATTTTTATCGACAATACATAATAAAAATAGTTTGCTCCATATTAAATCGATATGTATTTTACTAGTGTATTATAGCTGAATAGTGCACACATATATAATAGCATTGTAAATAGTGTAATACTGTAGTGTGTGAATAAATTATGTTTTTGTTACAAGAGGTCTTTTTTGTATGAAATATACTATAAACAAGAGACTAACATTAAAAAATACATAAAATAATTTATACAGAATAAATATACTAATAAATAATAAATAACAATAGTATAAAATTTAATAAAATATAACATTTAAGTAAGCTGACACAATTGCGCGCTTATAGCCACGCGCCGTTACACCGTAGCGCGCCGCGCGGCTCCGTATCCCAACGAACGACCGCGCTAGTGGAAGAGAACCACTGGCGTCAACGCATGTCGGGCGAAGATATTTTGCTTTCTGGTTCGGTAAAAACGTCGATGTTGCAAACTTCAAAGGGGGGTTTCTCAAGATGAAAGTCTGCTCTATCGCGTGGTATAGTTCGATTTTCCGCTGGACCCTTATTTTTTGAGATAAATTGAAAAATATCCTCAAAAATTTGTGCAAAAGTGGTGTCTCTCCGTCTTTAATGATTGTTTAAACATGTTTAAACAATCATAATGTATTAATATTGGATATCACTGTATTCGGGAAAGTCTACAGAATCTTATGCTGCAAAGAACAATTCGATATTTTTTATAATAACGTCACAATATTTGTTTAAAGTTGAAAAATAGGTTTTTTTTTAAAAGCCGTTTTCCTAAAAAACTGTGCGTGTAGGAGAAAAACTAAGCACAGATTCGGAATCAGCGCAAAAAACTCTATAAGAATCACCCATCAGTTATAGTGGGACAAAATTGGTGTTGGACAGTGTAATTGTCCTGTAAGTTTCTCCGCTTTAGATTTATATTCCTGGAATGCCTTGAATACCTCTGACTTGTTCTTTAGCATCACGACTTCAGTATATCTCGTTTTGTCGTCAATGAAAGAAACGAAATATCTCGCTCCCCCTAGCGAGGCTACATGCATCGGTCCACATATGTCGCTATGCACAAGGCCTAGGACTTTCTTTTCCCTTCTCGTTGATGATCTAAAAGGTAATTGGTGAATCTTGCATTTATCACATACCTCACATTTCTCAATTTGACCATCCATGTTTTCGTTCATTCCTAGTACCATATTTTTCATCTTCTTGAGATCACTGAAGTTCACGTGTCCTAACCTGTTGTGCCACTTTGTCAAATTATTGTTATGGATTTTTGACATACCTGCGTATTCATTAGAGTTCTCGTTGACCACATACAACCCATCTTTCATAGTGGCCTTCATCGCTACAGATCCATCCTTTCTGGTTACGACAGCATATTCTTTTTGAAATGTTACCTTATAACCATGCTTTGTGATGCTTGACACCGATAATAGGTTACTTTTGAATTTTGGTACCAGGATTGCATCTTGTAACCTAATATCGTTTGGTTTGTTACCTTCGGCTCGCACCTTAATATTCACTTCTCCCTTTCCTTCTGACTTGACGCAGTCCTCCGCAGCTGTGTATATTTTGGTTGTTTCTTTCCTATTCAACCCGTTGAATCTGCTGCCGTCATTACACATGTGTGTTGTTGCGCCACTGTCTAGGCACCATGTGCCAGACTTGGGGAGACCGGTGTTCAAAGCAACTGCTGTCATCGCATCATCTCTCCTTTCCATGTTCTTTCCTCTTGGATTGGATCTGCAATTCTTGGCCAAGTGGCCTGTCTTTCCACAGTTAAAACATTTAAACATCTTTTTACCTTTTAGAGGTTTTGATTGGTCCTTCGATGGTATATTTTTGTACCCTCCTTTCCTCTTCGTTAGTAGGGCTTCTTCTTCTTTCTCTGCTTCTTGATCCCGCGTACTCTCTAGCTTTCTAGCTTCCTCCTCGATCAGCCTTGTCTTGAGTTCTTCCAGTGTTGGCATTCCATCTCTGGACTGTATCGCTATGCTGATAGTTTCATACTCACTTGGTAGTGAATTTAGAAGCCAAACGGATAGCAGGTTTTCTGGTAATTTCATATCACACTCCTCCAATTGTTCTGCTATTCTTACAAACTCATTTATATATTGAGACATGTTCTGGTCTGTGGACTTCTTTAAGCGATACAACTGATTGAAGAGTACGCATTGCCTCATGGGCCTTCTAGATTCATAAATACCTTTCAGCATTTCCCACGCTTCCATCGAAGTATTCGCTCTTTTGATATAGTTGTATTGATCCTATTGTATGCTTAGGGTGATTACGTCCAGAGCCTTCTCGTCCCTCGTGGTCCATTCACCATTGTTTTCTTCGGGTTTCGGTACGATTCCGTTCACATAACCCCACAGATCGTTATATCTCAGCACACTCTTCATCTGTATTTTCCACGTCTCATAGTTCGTGCTATTCAGTTTATCTATTCGTTCAATCTTTCCTAGATTCATTTTGCAAATTTTACCGAACACGTGGCGCGCGATTCTAACCTCACTTTTCACTCACTCTATTTTATATATCTTATATGCGCTCTGGGCCCATAACCTGTTGAACTTTGTTCTTTAATCAGAGCGCATGATTCTGATTGTATTCGTGAAGTTACCGTTTAATTATGCGTACATGACGCGGTTCGCCACGTGGCTTCTCGGCGTGGTAAAACCTACGTGTTGCTCTCTCAGAGTTCACCGCAAGCAGAGTCGTTCCTAAGCACATTCCCGAACCGAACACTTGAAGCGCCACTCGCCACGAGACGGCGCTGCGCCCACCAGAAAGGCATGTGCGCAATGAACCAGCGATTACCGCCAAAATTCAACAGTATTTTATCGATAATTATCCCCAACACAGGTCTACCTAGGGATTATCCGCCAGAGATACTATTCTTTGACTTTTGTTGAACGTAAATAGAAAAGGACAGCGGAACTCGAGGCCTCGGTCGCCGAGGAGTGTAACATTGTAACTCGATACGGATCGGGTCGGGTATATCGGTGTGAGCCACTACTAATCAAATAACAGAACTTCTTTATTTTTTTATAGGATTTTCATTAACATATTTGGTGCATTTGTTTTTATGGAAATGATTGTAAGACGCTATTTTTCACTAAGACGCGTACTTATAATATTTCGAGCGCATGGTCTACAGTCTAGGGTTCAATAGCTCCGACAGGTGCGGGAGTATTAAAGAGAACGAATGCCCGGAGTCATCCCTTGCTCGTCGAAGTCAAGGTCCCAGGGCCAGAGGTTGGCGAGTAAGGGGGGGGGGGGTCGAAGTGCAGGTAGCCGCCGCTCGCTCGCGCAAATATGATATAATTCCGATAATACAGTGTTCCCTCGATTGTTGTGAAGACTTCGGGGGTATAGAGTCTCAGAAATCGCATAGGGACTACGTTCTTTGGCGTGTGCCGAACATAGAGGACAGCGCGTGAACGACAATGAGGGACTGAACGTCGAGGCAGTCGGTACAGTTCAAAGGGCTGCATATCGATTAAAATGTCAATACTTTTTTTACAGAATTGTTACTAACGTATTTGTGATATTTTTCTAATTAAATAAGTCTAAATACGGCATAATTCGAACCATATTTACTTATTTAAGGTGTAATAATAACTCGCTGTGAAATGGGTAAATATGGGGAGGTTACAAGTGAAAATGATTATTGCAATATCTGGACTGATACTTTTATTTCAATGCAAGAGGTTGACAGCGTGATGAGTGACAGAGTGTGGATGTACGTGAATGTCTGTTTTGCGTTTTTCCTTTGGTATATATACAAAATCTCGGAATAAGGTAACACCTTTTCCGAGAACGCGCGGGTGGAGCTTGCTCCCTGAAGGCGCGAGGGTGGAGTTACTTTTTCCTTTAAAACACCGCCCTGATCGGCGGGGGAAAGGGACTCCTTGTCACCAATTTAGGTGGCTCCTATGTTTTGGGACTTTCCTCGACCACGCTGGCCGCGCTATCGGGAAGTCCCGTAACGGTACACGGCTGGCGACGTTTTCATCAGCGAAGTCTGCTTCATTTCCGGGCTTGCAAATATCAGGGAAGGTTTTTCTCGCCTAAACCGTGACATCTGCAAGCGGACTGTTCGAATGGTTATTACGGTCGCCGACCGTGTGCCACTACATCACCCCCTTGCCAGTGTAAACGCTATATGACAGTTAAGAATAATACAGTGAATACCGATGAGGAACAATGTAAGTCGTCTTAAATCTATTTCGCCCGCAATGTTTCTTTACTATATACTATATACAATGAATTTGCTGTCTTAGTCCAGAAAAATATAAGTATTACAAAATGTTTCTTAAAAGCTAACGCGAATTATACCGATCTGTAAATTTTACTACGCGACCGTAACGTGTTTTAATCGGTGCTGAACTATTTTTTAGAATACTACGTGGTGTGTCTACAGTTTCGCGATGGGATACAGGATTGCTATTTCCTCTATTTTCGTGCTCGTCGCTTACTGTATGAGCGGGTTTTAAACGGTCTATTGTGACGGTTTTCTCGCGATCGCCAATTTTGATTATGAAATTTTTATTTCCGCGTTTGACAACTTTGTACGGTCCATCGTATGGAGGTTGCAATGGTTTTTTAACTGCGTCCTGCCGAAGGAATGCGTACTCTGATGTCTCTAAGTCTTTATGTACAAATGTGTTTTTATGACCGTGATGTGTTGCCGGACGAGGTTTTAACTTTTGCATTCTTTGTCGTAATTGGTTTACGAATTCTGACGTATCGGGTTCTGTTTGTGTTGTGAAAAATTCTCCTGGAAGCCGGAGGTTGCCTCCATAAACCATCTCTGTCGGAGTTGTATGTAGATCTTCCTTCAGTGCTGTCCTTATTCCTAACAGTATGAGTGGTAAGGCTTCTGTCCACTGGTCAGTATCGTAGCATCTTATGGCGGATTTTAATTGCCTATGGAGTCTTTCGACCATACCATTGGTTGCTGGATGAAGTGCTGCAGTTCGAATGTGTTCAAAAACCAAAGGTTTATGGTCTGTGAATATAATAAAGGATTGTCCCTCGATTTGATAACGGAAACGTCGCACGGCGGTATATATCGCTAACAATTCTCTATCATACGCGCTATATTTGCGTTGCGCCGAGGATACGGTTTTAGTATAAAAGGCTATAGGCTGCCAGGTATTATTAACCAATTGTTGCAAAACCGCACCTATTGCATAATCGGATGCGTCTACGCTAAACGATATTTGTGCGCCAGGTATGGGATGCGCCAAAAGGGTAGCTGGCGCCAGTGCTTCCTTTACCTGCAAAAAGGCAATATCGGCGTCTTGCGTCCACTCTACCTGCGGGTTTCCGCGTTCAGGTGCACCTTTCAAAAGGTCGTTTAATGGAACCTGCATATCTGCTGCGTTATGAATGAAACGGCGATAGAAATTGACCATTCCTAAGAATCGTCGCAATTCTTTTATGTTTTTTGGCTTCGGAAAGTTACGAATGGCGTCTACTTTATCAGGGTTTGGTGTTGTTCCTTCGCTGTTAACCCTACAGCCTAAGAAATCTATTGTCTGTTTACCAAATATACATTTTGCTGGATTAACTACAACACCATAATCTTGTAACCGAGTGAAAATCTGCTTAATATGTTCTAAATGTTCGGTTTCATCTCTAGAAGCTATTAATATATCATCCAAATATGCATAGCAGAAATCTAAATCGCGTAAAACCTCATCTATGAATCTTTGGAACGTTTGAGCAGCATTTCGGAGTCCAAACGGCATTTTAACGTATTCAAAGAGACCGAATGGGGTTGTAACTGCTGTTTTTTCTATATCTGCGGGTTCCACTGGAATTTGATGATATGCCTTGACAAGATCTAATTTTGAAAAACATGTTTTACCGTGTAACATTTGCGAAAAATCTTCAATATGAGGTAACGGATAACGTTCAGGTATTGTTCTCGCATTTAGTGCGCGATAGTCGCCGCAAGGTCGCCACCCATTGTCTTTTTTAGGCACTAAGTTATTAAAGTTAGGCCGTGTACAATAAAGGAACTTCACTGTTTTTTTTTTAAGGAATGCTTTATATATTCATACCTTATTAGGTACAAGAGAAACATAAACTCATTGTTTTAATATTAAGCAAAACTTATTCAATTATATTATATATTATATTGATATTAAACACTAATAACCATCTTTTTCGTACTCTGTACAACTCTTTACGCATCAGCTGCATCGAGCCCGCTCTTAACCCTCGACACACGCACGCCATCTATCGGTCATACATTCATATATACTCAACACTCCTCCTCGATTTCATGTCATACTTGGCATACAAAATCGTTCCCTTTTATTTTTTTTTTAAATCTATATCGCTGCTATTCTAGACTTAGTTCTTAACGGTATAAGCTTATTTTTACTCAGTGCTTTTGTTAACATGTCTGCCCTATTTTCGCTTGAGCTTACATAGCTTATATCAATTGTTTTATTTTGAACTAACTCTTTTAAATAGTGTAATCTTATATCTATGTGTTTACTGCGTTTTGAATTTTCATTATTTTTGGACATAAATATTATGTTTAAATCTTTAACAATACCTTTCAAACATACAATATCTTGTGCGGTCATCGTTGCAGCTATGAATTCAGCCTCAGCTGACGATAATGCTACGCAATTTTGCTTTTTTGAAAACCATATAACTGGATTATTACTATAAAAAATTATGCCGCCACTTACACTCTTTCGATCTGACTTATCTGATGCCCAGTCAGCTTCTGTTTTAAGTACTTTAGTACCTTTTTTGCTGCTTTCCAGGTTTCATTGGTTGGCTTGTCCAAGACTCTTAATAGGACTCTTAATAAGACTTAAATACGAGACAGAATACATTATCTCAGGTCGCGTGGTTGTGGATATATACATCAAACTACCTATAAGATTTCGATAAGGAACATTATTATTTGGTTCATCCTCCGTTATAGTAAATCCTACTTCCATGGGAATTTCAGTGCCCTTACTATCGTTCATATTAAACATATTTAATATCTTTTCTATCAGTCTTGTTTGTATTATTGTGTAAGTATCTTTATTGCGCTCAATATCCATACCTAGAAATTTTTGCACTGGTCCCATATCTTTGGCTTTAAATTCTAACTTCAGTAATTCTATTACCTTTTCGACTTGTTTCTTTTCACCCGTTACTATAATATCATCAACATAGATTATCATACATACATTTTCATTAAAATACAAGCAACAATCATACTTTGAACGTACAAAATTATTCTTAATTGCAAATTTATTAAAATCATTATTCCAAACTTGTGGTGATTCTTTAAGACCATATAGTGCTCTACTTAATTTTAATGCTTCAGAATCTATCTTTAGTCCCTTTGGTGGCTTAATGTATACTTCGGTTTCAAGCTTACCATTTAGAAAAGCCGCAGGGATGTCCAATTGCCTTACCTCCCAGTCTTTTTCTAGAGCTTGTATCAGCATAACTCGTATGCTTGACATCCTGGCTACTGGAGCATACCAGGAATTATAAAAGCTCTCCTCCTCAATCTGAAAGCCTTTTGTAACTATCCTAGCCTTCTTGGAGCCATCATCTTTTGTACGAAATACCCATTTGGTGTCAATTACTTTTCTTCCTTTTGGAGCTTTTGCTAAACTCCATGTATTTAAAATTTTATGTGTATTGAGCTCCTTATCTATTGCGGTTCTCCAACCATTGTGTTTTATGGCTTCTTCATAAGTTGTAGGGTCTTTTTCCCCTACTAACAAGCAATATGCTGAGTAAACTTCGTATTCGTTTAGGTATTTTGGAATTCTTCGTTGTCTTCCAAATCTTGAAGTCATTTCTTCTTCTTCTTCAATTCTTATTTTTTTCTTCTAGAGTTTGTGTTCTTTCAATGTTGTTAGTATTTTGAACATTAGTATTATTTTCAATTATTACTTCTGGTTCTTCTCTTGGTTCTTCCAGAATTATTTTTGTATGCCTTGTATCTTGTGCCATTACGTTTTCATTAAATATAACATCTCTTGAACATACACATTTTTCTGTACTTGGATCCCACAGTCTATATCCTGCGCCTTGATATCCAATCATTGTGAGTGTTTGAGCTCTTTCATCAAGTTTACCTTCCTTTGGTAATTTTATTGCCCACGCTTTACGTCCAAAAACTCTTAGTTTGGATAAGTCATTTTTCTCATACCATAGTTTCGCTGGTGGGACTCCATTATTTGCAGCTGTGGGTGATCTATTTAGTTCATATACTGAACATCGTAATGCCTCTCCCCACAATTCTTTGGACACTTTTGATTCTATAAGTCTTGTTCTCACTTTATCCATTAAGGTGCGGTTCATTCGTTCAGCAACACCGTTTTGTTGAGGAGAATATGAAGTTGTATACTCAATTTCAATCCCTTTAGACTTACAGTAGCCTTGTAAGTAGTGTGCGGTGAATTCCTTCCCATTATCGCACCTGATTTTTCTCGTTTTACAATCCTTCTGTGTTTTAATTAGTTGTATGAAATCAATCAAATTTTGGGTAGCTTCATCTTTAGTTTTAAGTAGTTTTACCATTGTGAAATGCGAATAGTCGTCAATTAACACTTGGAAATATTTCTCACCTGTATAAGTCGGTGGAGTTACTGGCCCAGCAATATCGGTATGAATTAGATCACCTATTTGCTTGGATCGTTTTTCTTGAGAGTAGAAAGGCTTTCTGGTTGACTTTCCTTTTATACAGCTTTCACATTGTTCTTTGTCTTTTGGTAGACCAAGAATTGCTAATCCCCGTCTATTCAAATGTCCGAGTCTTCTATGCCATACATTTGAATGTGATATAGCTGTGTTGCAATACCCTGTCTTTCTATTTAAACTTATTTCTATTACAAATAATCCTCAGTAGAAGTTGTGAACGCTATTTTTTTTCCATCTTCTGTATTGGCTCTATTGGTGCCTTCTGAAGTGGTTCGACTGCTTCCTCGGAACCTATATCCTCTACCTCTTCGATTTGAATAGCTCTCTTTCCTATGCTTGTAACAGTCATTCGCTTTGTGACCTTCTGTACCACATTTGTAACAGGTTATTGGAAAAGCCTTGAACGTAACCTCTTCTAAATGTCCTTTGTTAGTAATTTTATTTTTAAATTTTGACTCTTCATCTAGTAGTCTTGACTTAACAAATTCCATTGTAACATCTTTATTTAGCGTTTCAATAGCAGTTATCACGGATTCATATTCGTCATTAAGTGAAAGTAGTAGATGACATACCTTGTCAGACTCTTCCATCTTGGATCCTGCATTTTCTAGTTCCCTTATTGTAGAATCAAAATTCAGAAAGTGATCTTCCAGTTTTTCATTCTTCTTCAACTTTAGGGTAAGCAACTTTTTCTTTAGCATCAGTTTTGTTACCACAGATTTTCTTTCAAAGACATCATTTAATGTTTCCATAATTTTCTTTGCCGTCTTAGCATCTTTTATTAAGTTTAAGTGTTTATCCGTAATACATTGTACTATTATTGACTTTGCTTTTGCATCTCTTATGCGGAAAGCCTCACGTGACGCACCCTCAGAAAAATGCGAATCTTCTTTTTCTAACGTATCAGTCAATTGCTTTTCTTCCAGCAGCGATGCTACACGAAATTTCCAGTTATTGAAATTTCCAGATGCTAACTGTGGTAAATTTATTGTTTGCTGTGCCATTTTCCTTTTATTATACAAAATTTTTAGTTGCTCACCACGTGGTCTGGGCCCATAACCTATTAAAGTTAGGCCGTGTACACTAAAGGAACTTCACTGTTTTTTTTTAAGGAATGCTTTATATATTCATACCTTATTAGGTACAAGAGAAACAGAAACTCATTGTTTTAATATTAAGTAAAACTTATTCTATTATATTATATATTATATTGGTATTAAACACTAATAACCATCTTTTTCGTACTCTGTACAACTCCTTACGCATCAGCTGCATCGAGCCCGCTCTTAACCCTCGACACATGCACGCCATCTATCGGTCATACATTCATATATACGCGTCTCTTTCTTTCTACATGCTATCCTTCCTTGCGTTCGAAACTTTCATCGCTTATTGAACAAGTAAATATAATCGCAATTCTATTATGTTTGGTCTTGTTTTAATGAAAAAAATTTCACGAATTCGTTGATTAAGGTTTTGTAACGAAATAACTAAAATTAATTAAGTTTCATCATTGCATTAGTATTGCTTCACCGATATGCGACCTCGGATCATGTGACATTGTAGCTCGACCGACTGCCCAAGGGGGAACCCCCTAGTAGTGGGGATAAAATTTTCACATCATCCGCATATTCGGGAACGTATTTGCTTGTGCAACGAACAACGAAAGTTTCTTTTAAGCTTATGGTATATATATATACATATACATGTATGAGTGAATTCGTAGGACGTTGTCTGGTCGAGGTAAGCAATGCGGTGCGCAACAATTTTTGCTGTTCCGAGAGAGAGAGGACGAGGTAAGACAGGCAGGAGAGTACGGCGATTATACCTGGACGCCTGCCGGAGGAACGGGAGAGTACGGGAGTCTGTTCCTGGCCGCTCGTTCGACATGGAGAGTTCGGCGATTATACCTGGACGCCTGTCGGACGAGAGAGGACAGAGCACCTCCTGGACGCCCTAAATTAGAGGACGGTCGAACGAGAGAGGACAGCGCATCTCCTGGACGCCCAGATATAGTACAGGGGAGCTTGGGAGAATATTCCTGGACGCCCGTTCTGTATGGAGAGTTCGGCGATTATACCTGGACGCCATCCGAACGGGAGAGTACAGAATAACTCCTGGACACCGGCGTAAGAAATTAGAATCACGAAACCGTGCGCGAGTATACGCGGAACTAATAGATAGCGTAAATCGTACAATTGTCAAAATAAAACATTTCCTTGTCCGGTTATGTAATATCCTTGCTCTACCGATAATTTATGTAAACTCCTAACCCTGAATAAATCCTGTCTGTCCAGCACATTCCTGAGAAACCTTTATTTGCGATGGCTACAGTAGTAATTACTTTCATTTTTCCTACATCTATACGTCGATTATAAAACAATGACTACAATGGTGAACAATAAGGGAGATAAGAAAGCAATAAGGGCGTTATGAAATTATACAATAAAAAGTAATCTTTTTCCAAACAATTTCAGTGTGGGTAATGTCAGCATTCTACATTTATTTATTACCTGCGGTAATAAATCTATTTACCTACGCTACTGACGCAGTCTTACGTGGTTCTCGAATAAATGTTCAATTTAGGTAGAGAGCGCGGAATCACCGACAAATATCTCGTCGGCTGTGGAACTTTCAGCGGTGTGGTATTTCAGATCACTGTAAGTTCCACGTTATCCCCGTGCCCCCCTGTGCCCACTTGCCAGTGACACTGAATAGCACAGGCGCTGGATGTCTTTAATAGCAGAGAGGATATCCTCTCTGTTAATAGTATCTCGTCGGTGGTCACTGTCACTGCAGTCTCGCAAATAAATACAATATTGTTTTCTAAAATGCAAAAAGAAATTTACAACCAAAGACATCGGCAATTTAAATTATCTGGAAAAGTACTAAAGAAGTAACAAGTAAACAATTTTTAATTTTATTTTAAGAAAATAAAATTTATACAATTCATTCAAAAATGATTACAACAAATATATATTTATTACGATAATTATCAGTAGACAGAAATAATGTTTTAATGGTTTTTAGTGGAACCTTCATTCTGATATCTCGTATGGTTTAAGAGATACAATAAAATGTCGCCTTTCTCGATCCGGCCCACCAGAGCTGAGCAATATTTAGATAAAAAATTATTTAAATTAACGATTCGAATAAAAAATACTTTATCTTTATTTGTTATTAGGAGATTCGAATAAAAAATATTGACACCGGCTCAAGTATATCGGTGTGAAACCAATACACTACTAATTCAATTGTAAAACTTTTTCATTTTTTATAATTTTTTTATGGGAACGCCAACTTATTTGTAAAAATTTTTCGATTAAAGTGTTTAGTGTCATTTCAACCGGAAGAATGCCACAAATCAGTTGGCGCAAGTCCCATTAAAAAATTATGAAGAATAAAGAAGTTTTGCAATTGTATTAGTAGTGATTTCACACCGATATACCTGAGTCGGTGTCGGGTCAATCGGTCCCCTTTATTTCACTACACAACCACGGCTATCGAGGCAGCCGGAACTACAGGGCCTGGGCGTTTAGCGCTCGTCGTCGTCTATTCGACGAGCCGACAAAAAGTTATTTGACCACACAGTGGCCAAAACGAGCTCGCTAGCCCGACGAAACTGTTTTTGCAATGTTTTAAGACCTAAAGCCATAGTAAAGTAGATCATTGGATTCGTCTTGACATCAGCTACAACAACATGTAATAAAAAATACTTAGTGTTTTAGACTTATGGGATTTAAAAAAATGAAATCTAGTGTACATTAGTCAGTATAATGTACATTCGATAGAAAATGGATCAACGAAACTCTTACGGATCAGACGGGTAGGAATCAAAATCGCGTAGGAACTGTCGTTGTGTTGTCAAGAGACGAACTGATCGATCAGCTGATCGCGTCGATCCGCCCGCGAGTCACGAGCTGCTCGATCCACCCTGGGCGCTCGCGGGGAACGCGGGGCATGGTGCGTCGAAGTTGTTCGATAGATTGTTGTCGATATCGTAATCGTCATGCAAACGTAAATTCTGTAAACTGATACATGTGAATACTTAGTGTAATATGCACAATACTGAATAAAATGAAATAAAATCTCTAACACTTAGTGGCATTTAAATAAATAAGGGGACCATTTTCTTTTATCAAAAAAGTTAATTTTTTGTATTGAGATTTATAGATAACTGAGTGAGTGATTAACGTTTGTTAGAAACATATTTTGCCAGATTATCCGAAATGTTCAAAACATCCCCAGAGGGCTTCTTTTGGGCCGCTGGTGATGGGCACAATGCCCTATTGCGCGGAAGTGCGTTTTATTGCTGAATAGACCGACGGCAATGATTTCAGGTCTCTAATCTCCTAGGTGCGAAGACCGACCCAGTTTTAATAACGGCGCGTCGGTCACGTCCATTTAAAGAATGGACATTGCCTTGAACTAAAAAGATTATTTCGAAATTGTAAAGAACTTAATGAGCCCCGGAAAAAGAACCGTGGAAATTCCATTTATTGTAGCGGAAAATTTCTACAAGCATTACCATTTTCGGGTTTTGTCAAGCTAGCGTGCTCAAGCAGTTAGCTCCGATCAGTGGAAGAGGACTTACAAGCAGTTACGAGTCGATTAGTAAATCCAGAATTTTTCGGTATCGAATTACTTCATTCATTAACTTTATCAATAATTAATTATTAATTAACAAAACATGGAATATCAAACTCATAATAAAAGGTGTCATTATAAAAAGTACGTGTATATGAATTGCGGTTTAACAACCCGCAATTCAACGGACAGTGCTTCATCGTTTTCCGGTCAACGACAATGATAGATGTATAACGTGGCTGGTTAACAGCGGTTTAGACGATTGGGTAGAAATGGAAAATGCGGAATTGCAAAAAAAATATGTATGTAGTCGTCATTTTTTAAAAAGTAGTTTTCACGCGTCGGGGTTATTGCGTAAAAATGCCGTGCCTAAGATATTTGTTCGCAAAGATAGTGATAACGCAAATTCATCTCCAAAAGAATGCAATAGTCAGGGAAATCGGTTGATGGAAATGGAACAACAATTACGCAAGGAGAAGGACAAGTGCAAGATTCTTCGGTCGAAATTACGGGCGAAGTGTAGAGCATTGCACAGGATTCAGGATAAGCTTTCTTCAGGTTGTATTGATGATGCATGTTTGAGGAAGGCAATCGCGAAAAAAGTTTCTGGTTTTGTTTTCACTTTTATTGTAATGTTATTGTTTTACACGCGATGAGCAACAGATGTGTATGACAATGCATTATACTTCGCCTTCTTTGTATGATAAAATGCGCAATGTTTTCGATTTCCATTTGCCGTGCCCAGTTACAATCATTCGGTGGTTCGGTAAAAGTGATATTTGGCCTGGTATTTGCCAAAATATATTTTGCGCTTCTTAGAATGAAATCTGCGCAGATGGAAGTCGCAGATCGAAATTGCATTCTTTTGTTCGATGAAATGGCGATTAAAAAATGTTTAAGTTTCCACCCAACTAAACAGATAATTGAAGGTTTCGAAGACTTAGGATCTTTAGGTCGTCGTGCAGTCGTGGGTTCTCAAGTTCTTGTTTTTATGCTACGGGGACTATTTGCTAATTGGAAACAACCACTGGCTTTTTTTGTTACGCATTCAGGAATTAAGAAGGATGATTTATCCAACAGTTTAAACCAAATTTTAGATGCATTGCATGAAACCGGTTTAAAAGTCAGAGCGGTTGTTTCCGATCAGGGAAGTAGTAACCAGAGCATAGCAAACGACCGTGTATCAATTGAAAACCCTTTTTTTTTGAAGGAATGGCCAAAAAATTTATTTTCTTTTTGATTTTTTACATTTATTTGAAAGTATCCGAAATAATTTATTAAATCACGATTTTTCGATTAATGGCTCTGTAGTTTCATGGAATGATGTCGTTCCACTTTGGAATTTAGAGAGGGATAAAAGTACACGAGCAGCTTACAAATTATCAGAAAAACACGTAAGGCCAAACTCATTCGATAAGATGAAATGTAAGCTCGCTCTTCAAGTTTTTAGTAAAAGGGTGTCGTCTGCGTTGTTCACCGCTTCCTTGACAGGTTGCATAGAAGCAACGACTGTCCAACACACGGCTAGTTTATTTGAAACCTTGAATGATCTGTTTGATAATTTAAATAGTAGATCCGCCCGTGACCCCAATCCAAATTAATGTGCGCTTTCGCGTTTTTATAGTAATGTAGAGGATAATTTGAAACTGCAATTACATGCTATGCAGAATTGGTTCGTTGTTTCTTCTAAAGGTTTAAAAGCGCCTCCTTGTTTGTTGGGGTTACGGCAATCTGTAAGTGCTACTCTGCAACTGTGGAATGACTTAAGAGAAGAAGGGGTAACTTTTTTGATGACTTCGCGACTTAATACAGATGCGCTAGAATATTACTTCTCTGTTCTGCGGATTCACGGTGGTAATTATAATCATAATCCTTCGGTAAAAGCTGTGCGTCTTGCTATGAGAAAAAATATTCAATTACAGTTACGTAGTGGTATCTCTAGCAATGGAAATTGCATGCCCGATGACGATACACCGTTAATACTGGGGGATGATATACCGCAATGTGAACCAGCCACGTCGTCCTATAATCCATGTTTTGGCGAAGAATATACTGATGATGACAGTATTAGTACGCATGCTGATATTAGTAATATTAATAATGATATTAATAAACTGTCAACGTCAGTGTGTTCTTCAGAAACTTGCGTATATTGTTAAAAAAAAGCGTCGAAAGAACGGGATGTCGTACATGTCACGACGTATTTGTTTCGAAAAATAGTACCTTCTGTCGCAACGAGCAAATACTGCTATTTTTCCGGGCATATGTTGTTGACGATAGCGTAGATTTTGGACATCTCTATGTGCCAAGTATAGAGTTTTCAAGTATATTTAAAATTATTAATGATAGTTTTGATTCTTTTTATCCGAAATTACGCAGCGAAACACTCATCCTGGATAAATTGTTTTCGATTATTTCCCACTCTGTGGATCAGAAATATCCAGAATGGTTTAACCACGATGAATGTGCTGTACATCGTAAAAAATTCGCTTTTTTAGCAATAACTCTAATTATGTATATATTTTGGTATTTTGCATGCTTAGATTTTCTTTATATTGCATTTTTTACAATCGTATGAATATGAATATTTTCAGTGTTCCACTTTTCTGTACAAAAATTAAAAATTTTTTAACAACATGTGATTTTCTTGAATTGTTTGCTTTTTTACGGACGTTTGCGAACATTTAACATACTCTGGGATGGTAAAGACCTTCTTTCACGCCTTCACGCGGCTCATCCTGTTAACACTATTACCTTTAATATGAATATGTATATGAAAAATTAAATGACTTAATTATAAAAGTAATAGTGGAACTAAACTGAAGGAAAGGCACGTATTTTAAGGTACAGCAATCGTATTAATAAAAGAATTATAATTATTTTTTGAACTCCTCTCCTTTGTATATAATAATAAGCAACTTTTAAATATTATAATTTAAAGCTCAAAACTGTAAAATACATGAAGAAAATGATTTAAAATAAAAAAATAAATATGATTCATTGTCGAATTTGGAAAAAAGAACTAATAATTGTATATTTAATATTAATATATAATAACAGACCCGCCGCAACTTGTAACGAATATGGAGCCTCGCATAACAACTGTCATCAAAATTTTTTCTTGACAGTCTTTTGCATATTTTTTGTCGTTATTTTGAAAATCGTATTTCATAGCAGAAAGTTCAACGAAACCAAAAACTGTTTATATGAATCAATTCCAAGATAAAAAATATCGTTAAATAGGTATTTCAATTTTCAACAACAATTATTATTTTGTTTACTATCAATAAATAAAAGTTTATTTATATGAATCGAAAAAGCATTTATTCAGCTTTAAAATGAGTATAGAAATACGGAGCCTTATATTTAACAGAGATTAAATATTCAGGCTGAATTAATCATGTATTAACTCGTTTCGTTTACTTTTCCAAAATTGTGACAATAACGTGGAAAATAGCCGAAATACGAGCTGCGCATTACACGACAGTAAAAATTGACAAATATGTGACGAATATTCTCGGATATTCGTTACCTCCGGTACGATTCCTTCGATACCTTAAATTCAATATAATTCCTAAACTCACCACTCTAAATCGTAGAGGGCGTACCAAAACCTCTGATTTTTTATACAGTCGGTATTTCAGAACATGTGACACGAATTCCCATAAGATGTTAGGTCTATCCTATACCAGAGAGTACTGAGAGTGCTCACGCCCGGGTTTGCCCGTTTTTTTTTTTTTTTTTTATTAAAAGCTTCAGGCCTAGTCAGGCCCATAAGCTGGCTGGTGTGTATTACATAGTATAATATATAATATAATATAACATATCTTGTTCTATCCATATCTGCTTATAAACTATATACCTATATACTATGGATGTATATATCACAATGTTTCTCATGTTTTTGGTATAGTGCATAGCTAATTTCTATCGCAGTACTATATCTATATACTTATATATCTATATATATATATATATATATATATATATATATATATATATATTCTTAGTGTATCTACGCTCTTACATTAATCTATTCTATACAGTCTTTGTACTATTTTAAGGAGTAGTGTATAACAATTTGGTTTTTATATTGCACTTGAGTATCGGAATGTTTCTTATATCTATCCTAATCTTACTCTTAATAATATGATCTATCTTTCTATTCTTAACCTTTTTAGTACAGTCTACATGAACAGTATGAGAGATATTTGAGTAGATGGTTGTTAGAGGAAAATGTTATTTGAAATACAGAAGTCGTTGATGATATTTAGCGCCCTATTGTTAATGTCCTTCAGGAATGTATCTATTTTAAACGGAGGTTTCCAGTTATCTTTTAGCAATTTGGAGATCATTAGATTTCTATTCTTGGATCGGAGAGGACAATACCATATTAAATGATCTATGTCTTGGATGGCGTATTTACACTCACAAGTGGAATGTTCTATTATCTTAAGTCTGGCTAGGGATTCATGAGTGTTAATAGGATTGGTTCTCATTCTTCCAAATCTTACAATGAGCTCTCTGGAAAGATCGTGTTCTCTGTACCACGGTTTCTTTTGTGAGTTGAAAAATTCTTGGAAATATTTAACTCCTTTATTGTGAGACCTGGCTCTGAGGAGGGATTGGAACTCATTCCACATTTCATCTTTGAAGGTCTCTTTAAAGTCTGTATAAGGTACTTTGTGTTCAGTGGATGGAGCTTTTTTAGTGGCTTCTTTTGCAAGACCATCTGCTAGTTCATTTCCTTTTATGCCGCAATGGGCAGGAATCCATATAAATGAAACTTGTTTTAGATTGTTGGATTTGGTTGCTAGATTGGAGATTTTCTGTTTGACGTCAATAATGTGAAAGTTGGTTCTAGTATTTATGGAGGAACTATTTAGTGATGAGAGAGCGCTGAGAGAGTCAGAGCAAATTAGCAGGGGTTTGTCGGAGTTATTGAAGTAATCTAGCGCTATTGATAGGGCAGCACATTCTGCTGTAAACACTGATGCTGTGGGATTTATGTGGATGGGAACTGACAGTTTTGTTTCGGGCAAACAATAGCTGCACCAGTTGAGAGCCCCTTTTGAACCTTAGAGCCGTCAGTGAAAATGCAAAGGTGATTTGGATAGCGGGTTTTAATGTGGTCTGTAAATTCTACGTTGGGATGAGGGGATGATTACAATTGGAATCCTGTTTCGAGATCGCAGGAGACTTGAGAGTTGAGAACATTGTAGGGGGCAGCTGTACAGGGGATGTTGTAATCTTGATGACATATATCTGAAATCTTTTTGATGTTGCAGATACAGTGAATGAGGTTGTTGGAGGTTTTTTGGAGTATAATACTAGGGTTCTTGGATATTATTTGGAAAAGTTCATTTATGCATGTGTTAGATATGTGGTTTACGTTGGAGATGATTTTGATGAGATGGGATTTGCCTAGGAAGGATGCTCTATTTTCGAGATAGGGAATTCCTGCTTCAGCCAGAACTACATTAGTGGGGGAAGAGGTTCTGAGTCCAAGAGCCAGTTTAAGGGCTCGCACTTGGATGGACTTGAGTTTGGATATAAGAGTCTGTTGATTGGGAAAGTATATGTGGCTGGCATAATCTAGTCTGGATCTAATTAGTGCCTTGTATAGGAGAATTAGTGTGTCAGGATGGGCTCCCCACCAGACGCCTCTTAGGAATTTAATTATGTTCATGATACGTGAACATCGGATGTGAAGAAACTGGATGTGACCTTTGAAATTTAGTCTGTTGTCAAAGAGGATTCCTAGAAATTTTGCTGATTCTACGTCTGTTTTTACAGTTGGGCGTAATTGAAATTGTGTGTGTCCGGATGTTAGTCTAAGATTGTTGAAAATTACTATATTGGTCTTTTCTGAGGAAAGGTCAAGGCCTATTGTGTCAAGATTAGATCGTACCTGTGTGAAAGTCTTTTCTATGGTTACTTTGGCTTTTTCCAGGAGATAGCTTCTTGTATATATAGCGATGTCATCAGCATATTGGGAGATTTGTACATTCTTGGGTATACCTTGAAGGATGTTGGCAACATAGAGGTTGTATAGAAGAGGGCTGAGAACTCCTCCTTGCGGCAGTCCCTTGTATATTGGCCTAATACCCTGGAAGCTCGGAGAACAGGCAAAACGGCAGTATGACCAGTTAGCAATGAATTGAAAGATGTTGTATGAGATTCCCACCGAGGCTAAACTTTTTATAAGAATATGGCATTGAACATTGTCGAATGCTGCACTGACGTCAAGAAAAGCTGCTATTGTATACTGATTGAGAGCAAAGCCTGAACGTATGTATGTTGCAAGGTTAAGAATATTGTCAGTGGAGGATCGGCCCTTCCTGAATCCTGTCTGGGATGGGGGTATGAGATTTAAAGACTCACACCACCAGAGAAATCTATTATTTATGAGTCTCTCCATAATTTTACTCATGCAAGACGTGAGTGAGATGGGTCTAAAATTCTGATTATCGGACTTTTTGATAAATAAGACCTGGGTTTTATTCCAGTCTTCTGGTATGTGATGTTTTGTAAATAATTCGTTATAAATTTCAAACAGCTCGAGTATGGATTTGGTTGATAGGTTTTTTAACATTTTGTAATCTATTCCGTCAAGTCTGGGGGAGGAGTTGGGATTTGATCCGTCAATGGCATGGTTGAATTCTATGAGGTCAAACGGGGAGTCCAGGAATGGATTTTGAGTAATTCGTAGGTTCATGGTAGGGTTTGTTGGTACCCATGGAGGAGAGATTTGTCTGATGCTATTTGAAGATTTTTCTTGAGAATATTGGAGTTTATGTTTTCTTTTTCCTTCGTACATGTCCACTTGTTCTTGAGTATTCTGATATGCTTCCAGATGTAGGTGAGTGAAGTATTGTGGGAGAGGTTGGCAGCGAAATTACGAAAGTTTTCTCTTTTTTTCTTTTTTAAAAGATTTTTGGTCAGAGCTACTTGCCTTTTGTAGAGAAACCAGTTGCTGGTGGTAGACTGATATTGCCATGTCTTAAATAGTGCTTTTCTAATTCGGACCGCTCTGTCGCACTCCTGATCCCACCATGGGACTGGATTTCTATGGACGTGTGGATGTACAGACTTTTTCTTCGGTGTACTCTCAAGGACTGCTATTATCATACCCTGTACAAAGTGGTTATACTTTTCTGTCGTGGAAATATCCAAAGACAGATTGGTAGTGTTAAGGTGATGGTCCATTTTGTTTTTGTATTCCTCCCAATTGGTTTTCTGTGAAGATAGTCTATTGTTTTTTGGTTTATAGATATTTTTCTGTATGTTGATTGTAATGTATAGTGGGAAATGGTCTGAACGAAATGGATCTTCTTCCTGGGATACCGTGGTTTCTTCTCCTATGTTTCCATGTGTTAGGACGAGATCGAGATTGTTCGAAGAGCCATTCCTGGCGTCAAAGTGAGATGAAGAGTTATGGTTAATTATGTCTAACCCATTCTTATCAATAATTTGAAGAAGAGTTCTTCCCGTGGCGTCTATATTGGGGCAGTTCCATTCTGTATGATGGGTATTGAAATCACCCATAATGGACCAGATGGTCACCATGAATGGTCCAGATTCTTTGAGTGATTGGAGGAAGGCGTCCCAGTGTGATTCTGTAATTCTGTTAGATGGAGGTCTGTAACACGCTGCAATTGTGGTTTTTTCCGACAGGTTTGTTATTTGAATGCAACTTGTTTCTATGTGTCCGTCTGCTATTTCTATATTATTGAGAAGAGTGTATTTTAAATATTTGGCGATGAAGATTGCTATCCCACCACCATGTCGCTGTTGACGCTCTTTTCTAATTGTGTGAAATCCTGATAATTGGAATTCTATTTCTGGTCTTAGCCAGATTTCGACACAGATTACTATGTCTGCTCCCTTTGCCAGATGGAGTATTTCCATTTTTTTGGTATGCATGCTCCTGCAGTTCCAGAATAGGATGCGCAGAGAGTTGTCCATTATTTGAAAGAGAGTCGTATTCTTTTTAGTTGAAGAATTAGTTTTTTGATGTTGTGGAAAGGGCTGGTTTATATTGCTTGATAGGAGGAAGGTTCTTTGTGGAAGATGGAGATTGAATGAGGGTTATAGTATTGGAGTTGTGAGATGATGTTTTACTTAATGTAGTATAATTAGAGGACGAGGTAGGTTTCTGTTTGGGTTTCGGGTTATTTACTGCAGTATTTAAATCTGTTTTGGAGTGTTGTTTAGGAACGGTGTCAGATGTTCTGGAGGTAATAATATTTCCTGGAGATGAATGGGACCAAGCATTGGGAGAGGAAGAGGATGAGGCAGATGCCTCTTGACCTCCAAAGGTTCTTAATTGGAGTATGCGCTCTTGATTTTGGGGACGTAGGGGAGGAAAGTTTTCCTTATTGTCTTGGATTCTTTTAGGTATACCATTTCCGGTGTGTCCAATGATTATTTGTTTGGCTTCAAAGAAGCTAACGTTGAGAAGAGACATCTGTCTATTTATTTCTTTTTTGGTTTTAGAGCTGGGCAACTGGGATGAAGAGTCTGATGCGGTTCTTTGCAGAAGGCACAAGAAGGTGTTTCTGGAGTTGGACATTCTGTAACATTATGTCCTACTTTTCCACAGTTTTTGCAGAGCTGGTCGCTCCGACAGAATTTGGCTGTGTGTCCTAATTTAAAGCAATTAAAACAGATTTTTATTGAATCAATGTAAAGCTCTACTTTTGTGTGGATCAGTTTGTATAATTTAATATAATCCGGTAGGATGGTGCCCTCGAATGTGATTATCACAGATTCACTTGGGATCCATTCCCATTTATTCGAATCTGGATTTTTTATCTGTCTATTTAATCTTCTTGCTTCTAATATGGGAACTGGTGAGTCGGTGAATTTCTTAATGTCGTCTAAATCGCAATCCGTGGAGAAGCCTTTGATAATACCTTTTCTTACTATTCTAAATCTCGGGATAAAAATATTTATTCCCGGCAGATCTTTGTTTTCAGATTTCACGAATTCGTTGGCGCAGATACCCGATCGGAATTTAATGCAGACTTTTCCAAAGCCTTCAGGTTTTATCTCGTCGACTCCTTCATAGTTTTTGCTTAGGGCCTTCGCTAACGTGAGGGCGTTTTGAGAGTTTCGAGGTTTGACATGCGTCCTATTGAATATGGCCGTGACGTATGCAGGGCCCTTGTGGGAGGATGGATATAGATTTATACCATACTCACGTCTTCTTTTAGATGAATTGATATCTTCTTTAGGATTGGCGGTATTTTTGTTGTCTATTTCCGATGGATTTGAGTTTTGAATGTCTTGAGATTTCCTTTTATTGTTAATGTTGGCCATTTTGTTCCCCTTAGAGAAGACTGGTGTAAATCCATCTTCTTCATTTTTGGGCACGTTGAATTTGGACGCCATGATGGCGTCTCTGTTGCCTAAGGCCCCTAGGGCCCAGGCTTCGGGTGTGTCTATTTCTTCAAACACTTTAGGATAGTAATAGGTATTAAAAGAAGAAAGGATTAGAGCACCGCAGGAGAAAATTGCGTCGTTAAAATATGTTGTTCGTAATAAAACACTTTAATTTTTCACGAGATACAGTTCAACCATTCAACCGAAAGCCCCGCGCGGAAATCCCCACGCTTTCCGAGTCGGTTTTGCCCGTGCCCATTATACTGCTGCCCCCTCGTCTATATCTAGCCTGGCACAGAACCCAACTCCACTTTTTACCCCCTCTAACGACCGAATCGGAACTAACCTTTAGCCTGGACCAAAACCTAACTCCACTTTTTACCCCCTCTAACGACCGAATCGGAACTAACTTTTAGTCTGGATCGAAACCTACTTATGGGTATTGTCATCGTCAACAATATCTCCAATTTTTCACATTTTTAGCTACGGTTACTATTAACAAAATGGATATCTCTGTTACTAATAATGAAAGATAAAATCTAATTTTTCCGATGAATATCGGTACACCTATTACAACCAAATATTACGAGTCTACTTCCAAGATCGCCGATGGGTTCGAGTGTAGCGTTCCTGTCTAAGGAACCGATGAAAACTTTTTTGACATGGTTCGAGACTATTGGGAGGACAGATTTTTTTTATTTCATAAATAAAATTTGTTTCCATCTTTTTTGGTTAGCACAACCATAGTATTTTTACTACATAATTTTAACAATATTTTTTAACTATTCTGAAAGAGTTTTACGCGAAAATATTCTAGCTTACTCTTCATTAGATCGTTTTTTGTGGGGTAGTCCTGTGTTCTGTGTTTGACTGTGCCACATATGGAGTTTTATGGCACGCGAACAATAGCTATTGTCCTGAAAGCCAGACCGTTCAAGTCTGACTGCAAAGCTAGTTGAAGGAAAGCAAAAAGACAGGGGACTGTAGCAGTGTCCCTACAACTGCGACGATTTTTTTGGTCGCCAGCCTCGAGCACGCTGACCGAGCTCCAATCGGCATCGGCTCGTCGATGAGCCAATACTAATGGAATTACAAAACATTTATGTTTTCAATCATTTTTCCACGAACCTTTTACCGATGCATTCGTGACGTTTTTCTGATTAAGACAAGACTAAACATGACATGATTTGACACATGTTTGCAAGCGTAATGAGCGACAATAAGTTTTCAAAGTCTACATTCACATGGGTAAACATGAACCGAATTATGTCATGTTTGGAATCATTTTAATTAGAAAATTTCCACGAGTGTACTAGACAAAGTTTCGCGGAAAAATAATAAGAAACAAGAAAGTTTTGTTAATGCATTATATTACAATCTCTCGGTCGAGTCGAGCGATCGAGCTTCGCAGCCCTTACAGGGGGGAACGGGATATGCCACTCAGCAACGGTTCCATGCAGCCGAGAAGCGGTGTTTTGTGCCAACGCTGCATAGGTTTCCCAAAAATGAACTTTTATCTTGAGAAACTGCTTTTCTACTAGCGCGGTCGTTCGTCGGGATACGGCGCGGCGTAACGGCGATGCAGTGGCTAAAAGCGCGCAATTATGCCAGCTTATTTAAATGTTATTTATTATTTATCAGTACATTTATTCTGGATAAATTATTTTATATATCCTTTTAATGTTAGCCCCCTGTTCATAGTATATTAAATACTATAAAGGGGTCATTCCATGCCAAATCGATCACTTTTTGCAGGCACCATCGTCGATTTTGTTCCAAATGAAATATGTCGTAGTCCATGTGAAATTAGGAGGGGGAGGGCGTTAGTCATCATTCTGCCGGTTTCGAATTTTTTAGAAATGGCAGGCCTTCAAAGTTTTCAATTTTTGCCCATTTTGGTGAAAACAGGTCTCACTTATAATTTTATATAATAATTTTTTGAACCTCGGAAATCAACTTTATAACGTCAAAAATATTTAAACAAATTCTTTTCCTACGTTTTTTTCGATAAGGGGCCAGAATGATTTAAATTTTGAAAAAATATGGTTATATTCCCCGAAGTCTCCCCTTTAATGTAAGCCCTCGAAAAAGATGGAGCCATAAAAATTGGCGTCACAATGAGCTGGTAAAGTACGCCGTATGCCTTCGTTTCAGGTAGAGGCGAGTCGAGCGCACCGCTGTTATGGCACGTTGTCTATGCCGTTTGTCACCTTCATAATTAGAAGAGTCAGTGAATTATCGGAAATGGTGATTAGCAATATTGTTCTCGAGGAATAAATGGGGTTATTTAGTCGTACACAGTCTGCTGGTGTTTTCTCGTGACCAGCGGCAGAGACAACGTGCCATAACAGCGGTGCGCTCGACTCGCCTCTACCTGAAACGAAGGCATACGGCGTACTTTAAATTATAAGTGAGACCTGTTTTCGCCAAAATGGGCAAAAATTGAAAACTTTGAAGGCCTGCCATTTCTAAAAAATTTGAAACCGGCAGAATGATGACTAACCCCCTCCCCCCCCTAATTTCACATGGACTACGACATATTTCATTTGGAACAAAATCGACGATGGTGCCTACAAAAAGTGATCGATTTGGCATGGAATGACCCCTTTATAGTATTTAATATACTATGAACAGGGGGCTAACATTAAAAGGATACATAAAATAATTTATCCAGAATAAATGTACTGATAAATAATAAATATCATTTAAATAAGCTGGCATAATTGCGCGCTTTTAGCCACTGCATCGCCGTTACGCCGCTCCGTATCCCGACGAACGACCGCGCTAGTAGAAAAGCAGTTTCTCAAGATAAAAGTTCATTTTTGGGAAACCTATGCAGCGTTGGCACAAAACACCGCTTCTCGGCTGCATGGAACCGTTGCTGAGTGGCATACCCCGCTCCCCCCTGTAAACTTTGTCTAGTACACTCGTGGAAATTTTCTAATTAAAATGATTCCAAACATGACATAATTCGGTTCATGTTTACCCATGTGAATGTAGACTTTGAAAACTTATTGTCGCTCATTACGCTTGCAAACATTAGATTTTATCTTTCATTATTAGTAACAGAGATATCCATTTTGTTAATAGTAACCGTAGCTAAAAATGTGAAAAATTGGAGATATTGTTGACGATGACAATGCCCATAAGTAGGTTTTGATCCAGACTAAAAGTTAGTTCCCATTCGGTCGTTAGAGGGGGTAAAAAGTGGAGTTGGGTTTTGGTCGAGGCTAAAAGTTAGTTCCGATTCGATCGTTAGAGGGCGTAAAAAGTGGAGTTGGGTTTTGGTCTGGACTAAAGGTTAGTTCCGATTCGGTCTTTAGAGGGGGTAAAAAGTGGAGTTGGGTTCTGGTCCAGGCTAACAAAGTTAGTTCCGATTCGGTCGTTAGAGGGGGTAAAAAGTGGAGTTGGGTTTTGGTCCACGCTAAAGGTTAGTTCCGATTCGGTCGTTAGAGGGGGTAAAAAGTGGAGTTGGGTTCTTGTCTAGGCTTAAGGGTGCGGACTCCTGATCGAAGCGTTCCAAGCGGCCGCTAGGGGAAGCTCGAATGAGAATGTGTGGCACACACACATTCCGCTAGATTAGCCTATACGTATACGAGCAGAGAGGAACTCGTACGAGATTTCAAGCTATTTCAAGGTTCCGGGGGGCCGCTTTTGACGGCGAAAAAACGCAAAAGTAGGAGTTTTGAGTATACACGTCCACTAAATGAAAGATAAATCTAGTGCGCTTGACTATAGAGACAGCCTACTTTTGCGATATTGAGCCTAACTTTGGGATATTCGGCAGCATGTTGTCCATCAGAAATCGTTGTAGGTCGCGTGACGTCACGACATGTTGAATCTTTAAGTATCTGGAGATTTAGGGTTCTTATAGAGATACCTGGATGCACGCCCGGTAGCGAGGGCACATACAATGTTGGTGAAACGTCTATTATGTTATTTATTTACGTATTTTAGGCGTAAAAAGTAGACTTTGAGAAAGACATAGTTCCGGCATTTGTCGCTACGAGCGCTGATATCTGTATTCGATGACTGCTGCCACCGACCAGTGATACTCTTGTCGATGCTGCTGCCGTCGTCGACACAACGACGCGACAGATCAACATAGCGACGCAGTCGATAACGCAGGTAACATACGTGTACCTACAAGGATCGCAAGGGTCTCGGAAATTAGATACCACACATCGACAACGCAAAGATGTGAATCTTTAGACAATACACGTGATGGATAAAACATCAATCTAGCGGACAGGATTCCTAAAACATCCTATTTTCCGTTTTCAAGAAACAGCAATATTCGCCAGCCTGTTGCCCGTCGAGAAGCTATGCAAGAAAGCGAGTCGCTGGCGTAGCTTCTCTCTCGGCCAGCCTAGCCGTGCCGTGGTACACTCACACCACTCGGCCGGCGTGTACGTGTGTCAACGGCGATTGCAAGGGTCCGCGAGGATCCTAACTACGCCTAAATAAAGCAAAAGAATGATCTGTTTGCAGTCAAACGCGCTGGATAAAGGGTAAATCTAGTGCGCTTGACCAAAGAGAAGTCATACTTTTGCGTTCTTTAGCCGCAGTTTCGGATATTCGAAAGCATGTTGCTCGCACTCACACATCGCTCGGCCGGCGTGTACGTGTGCCAACGGCGATTGCAAGGGACCGCGAGGATCCTAACTACGCCTAAATAAAGCAAAAGAATGATCTGTTTGCTGTCAAACGCGCTGGATAAAGGGTAAATCTAGTGCGCTTGACTAGACAGAAGTCATACTTTTGCGTTCTTTAGCCGTAGTTTCGGATATTCGCCAGCCCGTTGCCCGTCGAGAAGCTATGCAAGAAAGCGAGTCGCTGGCGTAGCTTCTCTCTCGGCCAGCCTAGCCGTGCCGGGGTACACTCACACCACTCGGCCGGCGTGTACGTGTGCCAACGGCGATTGCAAGGGCCCACGAGGATCCTTACTACGCCTAAATGAAGCACAAGAATGATCTGATTGCAATCAACCGCGCTAGGCAAAGGGTAAATCTAGTGCGCTTGACTAGAGAGAAATCATACTTTTGCGTTCTTTAGCCGCAGTTTCGGATATTCGCCAGCATGTTGCCCTTCGAAAAGCTATGCAAGAAAGCGAGTCGCTGGCGTAGCTTCTCTCTCGGCCAGCCTAGCCGTGCCGCGATACACTCACACACCACTCGGCCGGCGTGTACAAGTACTAACGGCGATTGAAATTATTTCGAATATTGAAAACCGCACCTCGATATGTTCAAGAAATAAACAAACTATATTATTTTTTCGCGGTCGTAATTTACGCCGCCGGAAATTATCATACTCTTTCTTCTATACCGGACAGACTTTACTGTCCACTCGAAATCTGCGTTGTGTTACAGCCACATATCATCTGTACTGCTTCGTCTTCGACAACGGATCGAGCATGAGCTGATAATGTAAGATACTTTACTTTTTATATTTTCAAGTACATAGCAGTTTTGTCATATTTCAATAATATATTTTGTGATGTTTCAGTTACAGTCACATATCATTTGAACTCCTGGATCGTCGAGAGGATGATGCAGTTCACGTAGAACGAGACGGCGAATGAAGCAATCTTAATTTATAGCAATCTCAATAAATGACATTTATTAACATAATTTATATATACATATATGTTTGGTATATTAATAAATTATTTGTACATGTAGTTTAATTTTCATTTATCTATATACACCCATCGCTCCGCGTTCTATGAGTGAAACCTGTCCGGTATAGAAGAAAGAGTATGATAATTTCCGGCGGCGTAAATTACGACTTCGCAAAAATAATACCGTTTGTTTATTTCTTGAACATATCGAGGTGCGGTTTTCAATATTCGAAATAATTTCAATCGCCGTTAGTACATGTACACGCCGGCCGAGTGGTGTGTGAGTGTATCGCGGCACGGCTAGGCTGGCCGAGAGAGAAGCTACGCCAGCGACTCGTTTTCTTGCATAGCTTTTCGAAGGGCAACATGCTGGCGAATATCCGAAACTGCGGCTAAAGAACGCAAAAGTATGATTTCTCTCTAGTCAAGCGCACTAGATTTACCCTTTGCCTAGCGCGGTTGATTGCAATCAGATCATTCTTGTGCTTCATTTAGGCGTAGTAAGGATCCTCGCGGACCCTTGCAATCGCCGTTGGCACATGTACACGCCGGCCGAGTGGTGTGAGTGTACCACGGCACGGCTAGGCTGGCCGAGAGAGAAGCTACGCCAGCGACTCGCTTTCTTGCATAGCTTCTCGACGGGCAACAGGCTGGCGAATATTGCTGTTTCTTGAAAACGGAAAATAGGATGTTTTAGGAATCCTGTCCGCTAGATTGATGTTTTATCCATCACGTGTATTGTCTAAAGATTCACATCTTTGCGTTGTCGATGTGTGGTATCTAATTTCCGAGACCCTTGCGATCCTTGTAGGTACACGTATGTTACCTGCGTTATCGACTGCGTCGCTATGTTGATCTGTCGCGTCGTTGTGTCGACGACGGCAGCAGCATCGACAAGAGTATCACTGGTCGGTGGCAGCAGTCATCGAATACAGATATCAGCGCTCGTAGCGACAAATGCCGGAACTATGTCTTTCTCAAAGTCTACTTTTTACGCCTAAAATACGTAAATAAATAACATAATAGACGTTTCACCAACATTGTATGTGCCCTCGCTACCGGGCGTGCATCCAGGTGTCTCTATAAGAACCCTAAATCTCCAGATACTTAAAGATTCAACATGTCGTGACGTCACGCGACCTACAACGATTTCTGATGGACAACATGCTGCCGAATATCCCAAAGTACGCCTCAATATCGCAAAAGTAGGCTGTCTCTATAGTCAAGCGCACTAGATTTATCTTTCATTTAGTGGACGTGTATACTCAAAACTCCTACTTTTGCGTTTTTTCGCCGTCAAAAGCGGCCCCCCGGAACCTTGAAATAGCTTGAAATCTCGTACGAGTTCCTCTCTGCTCGTATACGTATAGGCTAATCTAGCGGAATGTGTGTGTGCCACACATTCTCATTCGAGCTTCCCCTAGCGGCCGCTTGGAACGCTTCGATCAGGAGTCCTTGGCACGGCCAAACCCCGGGCGTGAGCACTCTCAGTACTCTCTGCCTATACACAGACTTAAGACTACTACAGACATTGCATCTTATGGGCTTTTCTGTCTAGGCCTCGGGGGGCCACAGTGGCCCCCGTACCATTTCGGTGTCGCGCTCAATATTACCGATAGTTCACGAATTTACGCGTATTAGCAAGAACTGAATATTCCATATACTGTATTTCTACTACGGGTGTTTAATATGATTTGGTGGCTACGAATGTATACGGCGCGTGTATTTGAACGGTGAAAATAATATTTATGAAGAAGTATTACAAAAATACGAATTGTAGTAAAATAAATTTGGTTTCTATACGTAACATTATTTTTATTACCCGTGTCACTAATGAATGTATATTACAATAATTTTATACACTTTAAACCAGTAGTTTACTTTCTTATTTACACTTAATTAATATAAATTCTATGCAGTTGTTGAGTGCGTACACATTACACATATATTAACTATTCTTGTGTTTCCCTATTTTTAAAATGAGTACTTGCATTCTTTTCATCTGTAGAGAAATAAGAATTCATTAAATTTTCATAAATTTATTAAATTCATTAAATTAAATTTTCGTTATAATATTTTTATATAATTTATATGTAAAGCAATACAAATTTTCATCTATTGTATTAGTTTAATTCTATTGTGTCCAAGGAAACATTGCTTTATTATACAATATGTAGAAAACAATATATTTTACTGAAAAGATATAAATTTTTGTTTTAATGACATGCGTCATTAATTCTTGCTAAAATTTTATTAACGTGATTTATTATTCCTATTTATGTCTTTTTGCGACTCACCGCCCAGTTTTATTCGATTAGACATATATACAAGCAACTAGTGGTCACGTAGAAGCACTACCACATTTATCGAGCTCGAGACTTTTCAAATTCCATCGGCTTCTGTAGACAGATTTTGTCGTCGGAAATGTTTCGAATGCAGTTTTCAGTGCAATGTACGCTGCATGATAATCCGATTTATGTCGTGTTTGGGCTTATTTTGATCAGAAAAACATTTTCAATCGATAGGTGATTTTACCATTATGATAATGTTAATAATAAATAAAATTGGATTTATTTATAATACAATGTGTGTTACAATGTTGCCTCTGATGCTGAATCACGTCCATATCGTACGTCGCCGCTACGTGTGCCTCCTGAAGACAACAATGTAAAGGTTTCACTAACGCGTATTAATAACAATAAAATGTTTATTATGGTTCACTATTCTGCCACGGAAACATTATGAGTCGATTGCAAATGCTTTTTTGATGAAAATAAGTCTAAACATGCCACAAATCGGATAAGTTAAACTGTATTTGTATGGAAAAGTTTTCATCGAAGTTCAGGAAAGAATTTTATTTGAGGCTTCCGACGACGTATTCTAATGTGCATAATTTTTAATATATGAATATTAGTTTACACATGCTCGTGTACACTGCAACAATTATCATGCCGCGAATGTTTACACATTTCTTAATATTTTCATATCGGAAAACAATACCTTTCGTGTTAAAATTCAAATTAGTTATGTTGATAAGTTAACATTTGTTAATAATATAAAAATGATGAAAATAATATTAAAACTACACCTGTGCTCTGCGAATTGCTTTGGTGAACATGGTTTTTATCCATATAATCAGGCGTACATATATGTATTAAAAAAACCACGAATTGAAAATTGCAAACTTTTTAACAATTTTATATTCGCATAAAAAATTTAAAAAAATGATAATGATTTTTGAAGAAGTCATCGAATATTCAAATGATCGTTCAATAAAATTTTCAACGATTGGAATTTTTGTGGTATAGATTAAAAAGCAACGTGTCTCTGAATTTCCACAGCTTCGAAAAGCAGGACAAAACAATTATCTCATCGCTTGTGATAGAAACCGCTTTCGATCCGAGCATCGATAGTTTCTTGTACGAACGTAATGCGACAACATTGCACTTTTGAAGCTGATAACGCTGTAAAATCGATCCACCTCAGACACACACTTTATGTGTTGCATCCTCATATAGTTCACCAGCTGACCGTTCCATTTCGATAGAGTCCGCTATCGTACTAGGGCATTTTCTACAGAGTCGGTAATTCAGAACCGCAGACAGAAAAATGCATTGCATGCAATGTCTGTAGGTATCTTAAGTCTGTGGCCTATACCTGGTCGGTGCCGCAACGTTATATAGATAGCAACACTAGTTTTGTCATCCAACATGGCCGCCCATGTACCATCCCTCCCCGCTCGCGGGACGACCCCTCTCACCGATAAATCCACTTTATGCTGAGTCCTCTAAGTCCGTGCGTGTATCAGAGTGGAATTTCTCTGACAGGAGTTTCGTTTCTGGTATTCTATGCTTGCATTGGCTTGCATACTGAACAATACTGAACTGAATATGGGTCACTGAAAAACACTGCACCTCTGTAAAAATGCTGTATGACTGAATCCGTGAACTGAATACTGATATTGCCAGTGCTTTTGGACCAGTTATATCAAGTTATATTGAGATGGAAAACTACATTTATTAAGCCCTCAAACACAGAATACTTTTGTGGTGAGGTGTACAGCAATATTTATGCCCAACACTATTCGTTCCTTTTTTCCCTCCCCTACATTATTTATGATACTAATAATAATTATTGCGTTTTACAACTTGCACTTCTACGAAATCATAGTTGAGTCATGTTTAATGCAACTATCGATTAATATTTGTAATTAATAATCGACGATTAGTTTTATCAGTCGCTTAAACCAAGTGTCATTTTCAACGATTAATTCTTTTTAATCAATCGAAAGAAATATTTTAAACAATTCTGCACCAAACCATATTTCATTCGTGGAATGTTGTTTTGATTTTTACAGAGATGTGACCAATGTTTGGAGGACTTCTCCATTAAATTTCTGTTCATTAGTATATTTTCTCATTAATTTAAAGTTAGAGAACTAGCGGGAGACGTATTTTCTTAATTTTTCAATTGTACGATAACACATTTCGAGGAAATTGCAATTACTGCAAATCGTGTTCGACACAAAGGCAACATTTATATAGTACATATATTATACGTTTGAAAATAACTATTTAGTGATCAATTACAAAAATAGCAATGATTGCAACAACGTCCGCTAAACAAGGTTAAACAAAGTGAAATGTTATTTTTATGCAAGAATACCGATATGTTTTTGTATATTCTTAAAATAACTTTTAAAGCTTTGTCTGAAATTTGATGTGTATGTAGTATGGAGAATTTGGGGTTAAAGCGTCATCGACGAATTTCACAACGGGAGCTCAACGTGAAAGCATCTCTGCGCATTGTTTATAATATACAAGAGAACGGTTAAGAAAATGGAAGTGATCGGCTCAAATGGGGATACGATAGAAGTGTCACCGTCACTTACAAGCATTATAACACGTGTTTATTATGCTGCTAAAGATGGTATGGCCATTGCACTTTATGATCTTCTCAGCACTAAATCACCTGAACAAGTTAATCAACTGATTAACCAGAGAGTAGTGGAAAACGACGGACAACAATGCACACCTTTAATAATAGCTGCCCGATATGGTCATGATAAAGTGGTGAAAGTATTACTCGACAAATTCAAGCCTGATCTGGAGCAAGAGGGCACGGTGAAGTTCGATGGACAAATTATTGAGAAAGCAAGCGCTCTTTTGTGCGCTGCTGCTGCAGGAAATTTAACAGTCGTCAAAACTTTGGTAAGAGCGGGTGCAGATGTCAATCATCCGACCGCTAATCATTGTACACCTCTCAGAGCAGCTTGTTTCGACGGGCGGTTGGATATAGTCAAGTATTTAGTGAAACATAATGCAGATATGAACATCGCGAATCGTTTTAATAGTACTTGTTTGATGGTTGCAGCATATAAAGGTCACTTGGATGTTGTAAGTAGAATTATAACTTCAATCATGTTTCTTCTCAGTCCAAGAAATTTTCAATGTTTCGGTCCTAGTTAAATTCTAATAAAGTAACACAATTGATTTAAGCAACTTTAATTTTATTTTATACCAAAACAGGTGGCATTTCTTTTAGAACAAGGTGCAAATCCAAATGAAGTACAAAACTGTGGCACCACAGCTTTGCACTTAGCATCTGACTGTGGTCATATGGCTATAGTATGCTGGTTATTGATATTTGGGGCAGAAATGACCAAGAATAATAGTGGAATGACACCATTGATAGTAGCAGCAGAGCATACCAGAGCAGAAGTCGTAGAGTGCTTGATAGAATGCCCAGAAGTCACTAAAGAAGAAATAATTGAGGCATATGAACTTCTAGGTGCTTCTTATGCGAACAGTATAGCGCACAAAGATAATTATCCTTTAGCAAAGGCATACAAATATTTGCGGAAAGCAATGGAACTTAGGCATGTATTCAATGTAACATTTAATTTGAAGTTGGATAGACCATTATTGGATATTACAGGTTTAGCGATCCTGAAAACATAATCTACAAACATTTAGGTGAACCAGTGAAGGCGTACAATAACTGGAAGGAAAGTGAATCATTGGAAGAACTGGAAAGCATTGAGCATAACACAAATGCTATTCATATGGAGTCACTAGCTATTAGAGAGAGAATTCTAGGTTTTTATTCTATTTTCTAAAATAATACTAAAATCAATAAGTTACAGAAAGTATCATTTTTATTAAATTTTAATATCAGGGCAGCATAATCCGACAGTAACATATCACATAGTCATCAGGGGTGCAATATTTGCAAACAATTTTAAATTTGATAGATGTATTGATCTGTGGCTTCATGCTCTGTACCTAAAGCAGTTGAATGATGTCTCGATTGTAAAGAATCTTCCTATGTTCGCACAGGTATTATTTTCAAATATTCCAAAAGAATATTATTCAAATTACGATAAACCCATAATTTCTCCTTTTTTCTTTCTTATGGTTTCATTTATAGGTATTCTCACAAATGATACTCGCAGGAGTTGATATTGATTTCTCTCAAGTTTTGAGTGTCTTGACGGCTGCTCTAACAGAACTTGGCCGCAATAAATTGAATCTCAGTAATTCCCATTCAGAAGAAGATATCGAACAGCATGTTGTAAGTTAAAATAAAAATATGAGCTTTTTAACAAGTTCTTTTGGAATTACAACAAATTTAATACTTGCAAGACAAAATCTGTAAAGAAATTTTGTTGAATGTAGGAGGAAATGGAATTAAACATCACGAGTACACTGTACATACTCTCGATAGTAACAAAACTCTTAACATGGAATGAAAACAAAATAACAGAACAAGATAAAGCGAATGCATATTATCTAGTTTACAAACTCTGTGCTCTGCAATTGCGCTTGAAAGATGGACAAACATTGCTACATCTTGCTGTGAATGCTGATACACTAGTCGATGAGTTCCACACCAATGACGTTTGCAAGTCAGTTATAATCGACAACTTTTTCCAAATATTTGATAGCGATCAAGCTTTTAAAATAAATCTTTTATAGATTCCCATGTGCAGCAACAGCAAAATTACTTATACGTTGTGGAGCTGATGTAAATGCAATGGACAATGAAAGAAACACTCCGTTACACGTGATTGCTAGTTGCAAAAAACCAATTAAGTATGATTATTCTTATTATAAGTATAACTACACTTTCCAACAAATATTAATTCTTTTTGTAGTGTTATTAAAACTAGAAAGAAATTGTCTATTTTGTGAATAGTTGAGAAAGAACCAATAAGCATATTTTCAAAATTTCACAGTGCCCTTACTTTAACGACCCTTTACTCTATTATTACGGCACTCGAAGAAGCTGGAGCACATCTGGATACTGTAAATAAATGGGGGAAAACTCCTTATTATTCAGCTTCTTCAGGTATCGATATCAAAATTTCGAAAGATATAAATTGTTAATTACTATAATTAGGCGATTTATATTGTTTTCTATGTACAGATCCAGCAGGAGTAATACTAAGGAGTCGAAGAAAATTGTCACTGAAATGCATGGCTGCGAAGGTAATAAAAACTTACAATTTACCATATTGTGGAAAAGTGCCACGTTCTGTGGAAAGTTTTATCGAATTGCACGGACCAGGAAGTAATTAAGGTCGATATCATTATCATGAGACAAAGTTTTTAAGTAATCCATTATAAAATAATCTACATTTAAATAAGATTCTATAGTCCGTATAACGAAACGAGTCACCAGACAGACACAAAATATGCACGTGGTAACACGCATGGGAAAAGTAGGGGCCACAGTTATTGGCTGTCATAAGTTGTCGGACGTTAATCAATTATTAATGACAGGGCTAGCTTTGTATCAGTTAATAAAACGCGTCACGCCGCATCATAACCAGTATTTCTATTCATTTCTTGGTTTCTGTATATTCATTCATACTTGTTGCGTTGTTCTTGCTTTATATTTGCAACAAATAATACTACAGTATAGTAATAAACATTATTACGTTCGTTGAATATCTATACGAGAAACAAGTTTGAGAATTTAGCACGGAAAATGTTACAATATTTGTAGGATCGTGCCTGTTTTTTCAGAACGTTGTCACGTGCTTTTGTTTACGCCTGGTGACTCGTCTCGTTGAACGAACTATAGTCACAATTCAATTGTATAAAAAAATTTATTATTCAATGACATAAACTTTGAAATCGAAATGTGATAAACTTTGAAACGATCGTCCAAATAGCCAATATAATAGTAGACAGTTGTAAAGAGTATAATTATCGTTTTAATTGTGCCTAACTGAGTTTATATATGAAATGTATCCTGTTTGTTAATGTAAAACAATAAACCATGAAAATAAAAGTTTATACTTAATATCTAATTTACTCTTACATTTATACGCTTTAATTTTAATAGTAGTAGCTACCTGTCCGAAAATAACTTTTTCCTTAGCGACAATTTCCACCTCAACATCAACAAACATCAACCAGTGATGGGAACAGGGAGGGCAATCTCCCATGTATAATGTGTGGACATTTGGCAGTGCCATCTAGTCTAATTCCCTCATGCCTGAACTAAAACCCATATATATATCTATACGATTCTATACACATACACATACTCATATACCTACTGTAAATTTAAACTTAGAAGTAAACTTATGCTTAAGGAATATAATATATTTTGTAACAATAGTTTATTTTGACAATATTTTATTGCAATGTAAGTATGTAATAATACATACTAATACAAAATAATACATAATAATGCAAAATAATACATAATAATACATAATACATAATAATAATAATATAACATAATGATATAATAATAAATAATAATGACACTGTATTAATACATAATAGTAACAATAATAATATATTCAGAGACGTTCGCTCGCACGCGGCTTCCCGTCCCCGCGGCCCCCGCAAGGCTCAAGCTACTCGATCCACCTGAGGATCACTGAGGATCTCGCAGGATTGGCGGTTTACGGTATAGGCGGTGATGCGCCGTCAATCAGTTCGGTCGTCTAACATCGAAATTATAAATTTACGTCTTAATATAAATTCATAATAAATTCATCCAGTTCTTCAAGCACAGTGATCCAGACACTGGCATTTTTGTAGTTGGATGGACATACCGCATACATGCTATTTTTCTTGTTGCATTAGCCCAAAATTCTTCGTGTGCACTTGTTTCTGTTGTGATTGTCCTCAGTGGAGCTTCTGAGGCTGCAGTGTGCCCGTTAACGGAGTCGAATACTTCATTGAAAAAGTTGAGAACTTCCGCTGTCGTGAGGCCTTCCTCCTTCGGTATTGTTAATGGGCCATGGACTGTTTCTACAACACCTGTAATAAGAAATATTTTATCAGTTATTCAAGCATAATTAACAGAACGTCCATATTATTCATATAGTGAAATGTAACGTTTACTTACATTGGTGGCGGCTAAGGAATCCTATGTGTTACGCCACTGTTTCGCTAAACACTTGCGATGCGTACTTTACTTTCATTTTTTTAATTTTGTGTGGTAGCTCATATTCGTCCGTGAGTTTCTTCATCATGGGGCATACCACGTAGCCAGAGATATCCATATTGTACACCTGTTCAATTGTCTTTCATGATGCGAATTGCCTTTCACATTCTGTTCTTCCAGGTGTCACATTTATCTCCAATTCCTTATTTAACAGGTTGTTCCTTACTCCTTTTATCAAATGTGGTGGATCATAAAACGGGATCATAAAATTTGATTAACCCAAGACTCTGATAGCTTGATGTTTTTGGGAAAGTAGTATGCTGGGATAGTCACACCTGATGAACACTGTGGAACTGCACAAGCTCTCACCATTTTATTGTAATGTCAATATTTTCACGCTAATTGTTTATATTGTATATTGTCTGTATAAACTGTCCGCACTTATGTGTCATATGCACTTATATGTCTTTAATCACTTTTTCTGTACACTTTTTATGCTGGCTGCTCCGCTCCTTTGCACCTCACTGTCCTACTATCCTGAAAAGAAACTTAAAAAAATTTTATAATTTATGCACACAGTGAAATTTGAAAAATAAGCTCAAAAATAAGTTCAGTGAGTGTCGCTCAATTTTGAAAGATTCTTTCTAATATTGATACGACACTGAGCAAACTTTATTTTTTTCAATACTGCGTGAGCTTATTAAACAAATTTTAAACAAAATTAAATAACTGAATTATTTAAACAATATAAAAGTAGTTTTTTAAAACGCTGGATATTGAAATATGTGTCCGCAACACAAAACACAATATGTGTGCCGAAACAAATGAATGTTCAAACAGCAGTGATTTGGCGCTAATAGTAGCGCACCAATAGCGCGACAGATTGGAACATCAGTCACGTCCAATCACGTCCAGTCACGTGATGTGCTGTGATGGAATCATAGATATAGGAATACAGGGATGGAACATGAGCTAGCATCTTAGGCAAGGGGGGTGTTCAGGATTGCGGAGGAGGCAGGGGCACATTTACGCCTAAATTTGATTGGTGGCATTTCTGCGCATACTCTGTACCGCCAAGTATGAAAAATGTTTACAGATTGCTTACATATATTTGACAAGTTGAAACTAGAAAAGTGATAGTTAACCCTTTGTTCTATAATAACGTATGACAGTCGTGATACGAATTATGTCCCAAATATTGTAATGAACGTTGTTAAATAATTAAAAGTGAAGAAATAACGGCAAATCTTCTACATTTTTGATTTTATGCAATTAGTAGTTACATATTTCATGTTTTAATGTACAATTTCAAATAATTCATAAATCTGTAGTCTGAAAAAAATTGTACGGCGAGTTATTAAAGAAAACTAAAATTAGAGGATATAGAAGAGAAATTAAAACGTGTAACACGAATTAAAGAACATACTAATTTTAAATTGTTTGTTATTTATATTTTAAAATCACTATTTTTATATAATGAAGACGTGTTATATATCTAATAATTAATAAGGATTACATAAATGTTATATATTTTTTCTTATAATATAATTAAAAATAGGGTACAATAAGTTTTTACACATAATAGGCTTATATGTATGTATATCTTTATTTCAGCGTTTTGACCAAGAAGTGGACTCGGTTTTACAACATAATAGGCTTATACCAGGCCTCGGAATTAACTGAACTTGTATCAATAGATTTCCACACCATTCCAGCATTTTTTGCCAGTATTTACCAGCCTCCATTCACACACAAAAGCATAAAAACTAATGCTTCTCTTGCTACAATTTCGTGTTCGCAAGCAATATCCTTTCCAAAATCAATGTATCCACTAAACTTTGTGCCATCATATTCTACATGTTCTCTAATCGCTACTTCATCGAACATTGAACAATCTATTAATTGGTAATTTGTATGTTTTACCCGTTCACTGATGGACCTCAATGCTTCCAAACTTATGCCTGGTTCTCCATTTAACGTTCTATACCATGATGAAATAGTCTTCTGGTGTGGCAAACAATTAGTCAATTGTTCACACACATATTCATATGCACGTGGAGAATAATAATGAAGAGTAAGCGCAAAGCAACGTATTTTTGCATTATAACTCTTAGATACGCATGCAGTATCCTTTTCGTACATGCAGTTAAAAATTTCGCCATCCATTCCACCAAGCATATTTAACATTTCTGCCTGATCAGGGTTTACTAATTGCTTACTTTTCAAGTCCTCTATGATGTTTTGTAGTTCACAAACTTGTTTTGATTTCCTCTGTAACTGTCGCCGCGTTTCGAACAGTTTTCCGTAAATCTGCTTCCACAAATTTAATTCTTTCTCTTAATCTCAGCTTCTCTGGAGAATTGTATATGAATTTAGGCGATACCATTCTTCCCTTGTCTTCTTTATTGGATGTAAACGGTTCTGGTGATAATGGATAGTCATCAAATGACTTGGAAGTACCAGCTATACTGTCAATCTCTTCGGTTTTAGGAATCAAAACTTGTGCTGTAATAATAACAAATATTGTCATTTTATAAGTAACTGTAATCTCAATTTATGTTGTTATTATGACAATGAATGTATTTATCAAAAGTAATTTTGGTAATTATATAGAAAAGGTCTGCGTACTCCGATTTTGATGAAATTTTAATATGTTATGGAGCAATACATTCTAAACAACTTTTTCCGTTTCCAATATAGGGGGTCGCTTTTAGTTTTCGAGATATTTGCAAAAAACTATAGGTAATGTTAATTTCATAACGGAAACCTTTCTAGAAACACTGGGTGGATGTGTGTGGCATTGTCGCTTCTCATCTCCACAACGTGTTTACAAACAAAAAATAAACAGATGCGGCCCGAAAATTCAGGAAATGGAATAACAGAAGAAACAAGCAAAATTATCTCCTGTAGATAACTCTGATCATACATAGATAGGCTGAGCTTTTAATTTTCGAAGACATTTCCTGGATTTTCGGGCCGCATCTGCTTATTTTTTATTTGTAAACACGTTGTGGAGATGAGAAGCGACAATACCACGCACACCCACCCAGTGTTTCTAAAAAGGTTTCCGTTATGAAATTAACATTACCGATAGTTTTTTGCAAATATCTCAAAAACTAAAAGCGACCCCCCTATATTGGAAAAGGAAAAAGTTGTACAAAATGTCGAAATCTATAATATAATAAAATTTCATCAAAATCTGAGTACGCAGACCTTTTCTATATAATTACCATAATTTTTCTATAAACATATACATACTTGTGTTAGGTGATAATGTTGTGTCCACATTATTTTCACACGACTAAGTGAAAGAAGTCGCTTCTTCTTTAAGGGTTTTCTGGAATAAAACGAACACATACGAGTAGAAATAAAACATTGTTCACTATGTTTGGTATACTCATAAAAATTAAAAATACTCATTATTATACATACACGTGGTAATGCATTTGGTCTCAATCACACATAAGAACCTTTTGTGTAGAAACTTGTTTCTTCAAAGTGCATTGAGCAAATACAAGCTCTCTTTGGAATTACTGATGCTCCGATGCCTAAAAGATCTAACCATAAACTACGAGTTGCAGAATCTTTTGGAAAACTGCAAACAGAATCAAAGTTTAAAATAAAATATTCTAAGATTATAATTATATTAACTATAAAAATAATCTTCATACCTATAAAATGTAACTTTCACAACATTACTCCTTTTTTCCCAATGTTGAAGATCAGATCGGTTATTACACGGGGGCACAAAGCACTTCATTTTAATAGCTTCATTTAACACTGTTGAAGTATTTAATACTAAATAGTTTTTTTAATACTGAAACACGACACTGAAATGAAACGGTATGAGACGCTTGGTGACGCTTGGAGATGCTCACCAATGCTCACAGACGCTTGGAAAGGTTATGTGACGCTGTGTCAATGCGTGGCGCTGCATACATAATGACGTACTGCGCTTGCGCCACACACAGCCAATGAAAATTAGGCGTAAATCTACCTCGTCCCCGTCTCTAAATTTGCCAACCGCGCAACGACATGCTTCATCCCTGTATTCCTATATCTATGGATGGAATGAAATAGTGGTGCCATCTAGTCTAATTCCCTCTGAAGGAAACTAAAATTCTAGAGTGTCCAAGGTCATACCAGAGAGTACTGAGAGTGCTCACGCCCGGGGTTTGGCCGTGCCAGTTTCTGGCCGTGCCAACTTTTTACTTTTAAGCCTAGATAAGAACCCAACTCCACTTTTTACCCCCTCTAACGACTGAATCGGAACTAACCTTTAGTCCGGATTGGTCCGGACCACAGACTTAAGACTACTACAGACATTGCATCTTATGGGCTTTTCTGTCTAGGCCTCGGGGGGCCACAGTAGCCCCCGTACCATTTCGGTGTCGCGCTCAATATTACCGATAGTTCACGAATTTAGCCGTATTAGCAAGAACTGCATATTTCGCATACTTTATTTTTACTACGGGTGTTTTGAAGGCTACAAATGCATACGGCGCGTGTATTTGAACAGTGAAAATAATATTTATGAAGAATGTATTACAAAAATACCAATTGTAGTGAAATTAATTTGGTTTCTATACGTAATATTATTTTTATTACTCGTGTCATTAATGAATGTATATTATAATAGTTTTATACACTTTGAACCAATAGTTTACTTTATTTACAAATTCTATGCAGTTGATGAGTGCGTACACATTACACATATATTAACTACGCTTGTGTTTTCTTGTTTTTAAAATAAGTACTTGCATTCTTTTCATCTGCAGAAAAATAAGAATTCATTTTTTCATAAATTCATTAAATTCATTAAATTAAATTTTCGTTATAATATTTTTAATGAATATGTATAAAATAATACAAATTTTCTATTGTATTAGTTTAATTCTAAAGTGTCCAAAGAGACATTGCTTTATTATACAATATGTAGAAAAACAATATATTTGACTGAAGAGATATAAGTTTTTGTTTTAATGACGTACGTCATTAACGTGCGAAAATTTTATCAACGTGATTTATTATTTCTATTTATTATTTCTTGTGTGCAACAACAAATACCGTGAGCAACAGTGGTCACGTACAAGCACTACCGCATTTATGGAGCTCGAGACGTTTTAAATTCTGTCAGCTTCTGTAGACAGATTCTGTCGTCGGAAATGTTTTGCACGTTGTTTTCAGTGCAATGTACAATAAAATTGTGGTTTAGAATAAAAAGCTACGTGCCTCTGAATTTCCACAGCTTCGAAAAGCAGGACACAACATTTATCTCATTGCTTGTGATAGAAAACTTTCGAACGTTTTCGATGCGAGCATCGATAGCTTCTTGTACGAACATAATGCGGCAACATTGCACTTTTGAAGCTGACAACGCTGTAAAATCGATCCTCCTCAGACACACACTTTATGTGTTGCATCCTCATATAGTTCACCAGCTGACCGTTCCATTTCGATAGAGTCCGCTATCGTACTGGGGCATTTTCTACAGAGTCGGTAATACAGAACCGTAGACAGAAAAATACATTGCATGCAATGTCTGTAGGCACCGACGAGATACTGTTAAAGACAGCCAGCCTTACGGGAGTTCGTGTGCCCGAATAATTCAAGCGTTCTCTTACGCCTTCGAGGATATATTTTAGCTGGAGTAAGAAACAGAAGGCCACCGACGATATTTCGTCGGTGCAGAAGGCCTCTGAGGAGATTCTTGAGACGGTGAGACGGCAGACAGCAGTGAGATCAGATGTTACATTCTCGAACAAACATTTTGGTGTTGGTTTTTAAGGCTTAAAATACTAAAAGTAAAATTAATATCAAAGACAAAAAAATCCTAGAAATTTTGTAAGTAAGAAAGTATGAAAGCATATTTAGGAAAATCAATATTCAATAATTCCTACTTCTGATTTCATACGAAATACCTCATTTTGTAATTTAAAAATATTTCATAAACAAGCATTATTTCCTTACACTTTTTAATAATAATTGTTCTAAGAATTGATCTCTGGAAACATACATATGTTGAAAAACAGATTAACGTTTATTTGACATACTATATCGAATAATATAGAGTTCGAGAGAGACTCGCGAGGATAAATTAATATAATACATATAATATAATTGTAGGAGCATCGATGCAAACAGCGATTAAAAAATAAAAACATTATTTGTCACGCGACAAAAGAAATGATTATGGTTATCTGTATTCGACACGCTTCGAATAAAGTTTTATTCGATGAAAATTTATTCGGCGAATAAAGATAATTCATTTATTCATCGTTAGCGGTGAATAAAGTTATCATTTTCATCTGTACCTTTATTCGACGTTTTATTCAACTTCGAATAATTTTCTGAGCCGCGTTCGAATGCTATAGCGAAGACCGAGCAGTCAAAGATTGGCACACGCGTTACAATGTATCGCCCAATAACCAGAGCAGGGATCGAATAAACTGTGATCTCTCATAAATCGAAGTCCTTTCTGGATATGTTGCTACCGTAAAAATTTGTTCGATGTCCTTTTTCAATTTCCAAAGAAACCTGAAATTTTCGAATTCTTATGTTTTCCTTTTTTGTAAATAAGATTTTCAACCGAAAAATCGGCAAAAATTCTTAAATATATATGTCGATAATCGCAATTCGTCAGATTTTTTCAATATTTTTGCATGCAATTAAATAAGGGTGACTGACCGAAAATCATTAAAACGGGACTGCTCTAGGTAGGTCCTTTAAAGAGAAAATATTCCAAATTTAATTATAAAAAAATATTATAAATAGGAAGTTAAAGTTTGACAAATAAAATAAGATTAGATTAGATATAAAATAAGACATTCAGCGTTCAAGAGAGACTGTTCCGCGATCCCATGCCGAACGGAGAAAAGGACGGAGTAAAGCTCGAGGGCCTCGGTCACCGAGGTGTGTAACACAATACGGGTCGGGTATATCGGTGTGAGACCACTACTAATCCAACAACAAAACTTCTTTATTTTTCATTATTTTTTTATCGGATTTTCACAAACATACTTGTAGCATTTTTCTGATGAAAATGATACGAAATATGATGTAATTCCGATGATATTTACTCGTGTAATGAACGGCGAAAGGTTCGGGTGCAAGGAAGGACAGCGTATGGGAAAGAAAGAGACGCGGAGAGTCCTACTTTTAAACCTTCGCGTTCGACTGCTCGATTTTCGCCGCGTCGCGCGTCGCACAATGGTCCCAATCGAAGAATTAGCTGTTCATAACTATTGTAGTCGTTGAATTCAGCCGGACGTCAGCAATAACATTATTAAGTAAAAAATATATAGTGACGATTAGAAAATCAAGGAGACCTTACAATTTTATCGAATAAAAGAAATTGTTTTATGTAAGGCATGCAGATGTTTTAGGACTCAGATCGTACGTGTCCAAAACTACCGTAAAAGTGCGTATCAATACAAATAATTTCGCTCGGAGTTCGTCGATGCTTTCGCAAGCAATGTCAAAGTATTCTGCCCTTCCGAGTCCTTCGGCTTCCACCTTGTTTCGAGCCTCGACTTCCGGGGTCTGGTGCGTCAACGTGACGCCTAGGCTGGTCGTAATTCTGGGGCGGAGCGTTTTACATTTAATTTTTTATATTGAAATTTATAAAAGAGTGACTACCGAGTAATTTTTATCAGAAACATTTTTTGTCAGAGCACTGGAAATGCTTGAAAAATTACAATAACGTGTGAATAATGAATGATATTTAATATATTCTTACAACAACAGGTGATATTTGAAATCTGTCTTCACATCTGTAATTCTTATACGAAGCCACACAACTTTACCATGTACAGTATTTCATCGATAATGGTCCACAACACGGATCTGCGCAGGGACGTTTGTAGTATAATAATTTAAATTTTATAATTTGTTTCTATATTCATTATTTGAATTGTTATTTCAATTATTTATTGTTAAAATAATTGATTAAATAAATAAATTTTTACAATTTGTTTCTATGTTCATTATTTGAATTATTTCGATAATTTATTGTTCAAATAATTGTTTAGACAATGTACACGTATTTACATATTTAATATAGGAACACGTTTCTATAGAGTATAAAAATTTATAATATACAGTTTTTATAATCTATAGAAATGTTTCTATATTCATTATGTAAATACTTGTACATTCTTTAAATAATTATTTTAACAATGAATTATTGAAATAATTCACATAATGTATATAGAAACAAAATATGAAAATTTATTCTTTTAAACCATTATTTTAACAATAAATAATTGAAATAATTCAAATAATGAACATAGAAACAAATTATAAAATTTATTTATTTAAACAATTATTTTAACAATGTGCTATCGAAAAGATAATTCAAATTATAAATATATTATCTAAACAATAAATTATTGAAATAATTCAGATGGCGAATATAGAAACAAATTATGAAAATTTATTTCTTTTATCCGTTAACTGGAAACGAATCAAAGGTTCGAAGGTTCGACGGTCCGAAACTTCGATTTTCATCACCTTCGAAGTTCCCTTCGTTCCTTCGAATCCTTCGAAGCTTCGAAGAGACGGAAAAGTAACAGACCTAGTTTATACGCGAGGAATATCATTGTCTGAGGTTTGCCGAACGTAGAGAAGGATAGCCGAGCTCGAGAGAGAATTTCCAACTTCTTTATTTTTCATTATTTTTTTACGGAACTTCGATGACCATATTTGTGGCATTTTTCTAATAAAAATCATACTAAATGTGATATAATTCCGATGATATTTACTTGTGTAATAGACAATTAAAGTTTCGGGCGCGAGGAAGGATAGCGTATGGAAAAGAAAGAGACGCGGAGAGTCGCAGTCGGCGGCACAGTTCAAAGGCTCGCACGTCCTCACAATGTATTACCAAGGAATAGCTTTTTTATTATTACTTATTTTTTTATGAGACTTTTGCTAATAGATTTGTGGCATTGTTCTGATTAAAATGATACCAAACACGATATAATTCGGATCATATACAGGTGTATGGTCATTATGTACAGGTCAGGTACATAACATCGGTGAGGCAACGGTAATGCAATGATGACACTTTTTCATTTTTAGTTAATCTTTTAGGAGACTTTTACCATCATATATGTAATATTTCTCTGATCAAAATAATTGCATTTAATAATTGCAGACAGTGCTGTCGAGCATTAGAAGTGGTTTTATCGGAAAAATAAGTAATAAAAATTACGTTTCTGCTTTCTACTAAGGATCTCGATAAGAACGATTGAATTTGATCGTTTCTTGTAGTTGTATTTATTCTTCCTTTTTATTCTATAATTATTACAGAATATTTTTTCTTTAAGAAAAATTATTTTATAAATATCCCATTAATTGAATTAAGTGTAAATTCTGATATTTTATAAATTCCTACATCTACAGGCTATCGATTATAAAACAGTGATTCCAATGCTGAACAATAAGGAAAATAAGTAGGCGATAAGAATTTAATGAAATTATACAATAATATGTAATTATTTTCCAAGAAATCACAGAATGGATAATGACAGTCTTCATTTATTTATTACCTAAGGTATTACATCCATTTACCTCTACGCCACTCATGCAGTCGTGCGCAGTTGACGAGCAAATGTTCTATGTAGGTAGAGAGCGCGGAACTTTTAGCACCGTGGAACTTCATAAGTCTACTTTATCCATTCCACGAAACCACCGGCGATGCCATCGGACCCGTTACCGACCGGTTTGAGAGCCCATCAGAGCCCACTTTTCGGCGTAACCGAATACACGGGGGCTGGATGTCTTTAACAGTATCTCGTCGGTGATGCAATGCTTTTTTCTGTCTACGGTTCTGAATTACCGACTCTGTAGAAAATACCCTGGTACGATAGCGGACTTTATCGAAATGGAACGGTCAGCTGGTGAACTACATGACGCTGCAACACATAAATTGTATGTCCGAGGAGCCTCGATTTTACAGCGTTGTCAGCTTCAAAAGTGCAATGTTGCTGTATTACGATCGTCCAAGAAACTATCGATGCGAGCATCGAAAGCGTTTGAACGGTTTCTATAACAGGCGATGAGGTATATGTTTTGTTCTGCTTTTCGGAGCTGTCGAAATTCAGAGGCACCTTTCTTTTTAATCTAAAGCACAAAAATTTAAATCTTTGAAAATTTTATTAAATGATCATTTGAATATCCGATGATTGCTTCAAAAATTTTCATCATTTTTTAAAATTTTTTACGCGAATATAAAATTGTTAAAAATTTTGCAGTTTTTAATTCTTGGGTTTTTAATACATTTATGTATACCTGATTATATAAATAAAATACACGTTCACCCAAGCAATAGTTTTCATATTATTTTTGTCACTTGTATATTATTAACAAATGTTAACTTATAAACATAATTAATTTGAATTTTAATACGAAAGGTATTATTTTCCGATACGAAAATATTAAGAAAGGTATAAAAGACCGCGGCATGATAATTATTGCAGTGTACACGTGTGTGTGTAAACTAATATTCGTATATTAAAAATTATGCAGATTAGAATATGTCGTCGAAAGTGAAAGCCTCAAATAAAATTCATTCGTCAACTTCGAAGGAAACGATTCCGTACTAACACAGTTTAACTTATCCGATTAGTGGTATGTTTAGACTTGTTTTCGTCAGAAAACAATTTACAATCGATTGATAATGTTTTCATGGCAGAATTATGAATTATAACAAACATTTTAGTATTGTTAATACGCGTTAGTGAAACGATTATTTACATTGTTGTCTTCCGGAGGTACACGGCACACGACATTCGATGCGGTCATGATGTTGCGTGTGAGGCAACATTGTAACGGATAACGCAAAGCATATTGGCATTTACTAACTAAATCCGATTATATTTATTATTGGCTTTATCATAATGCTATCATCACTTGTCGATTGATAATGTCTGCCTGATCAAAATAAGCCCAAATACAATATAAATCGAATAATAATATAGCATACGTTGTACTGAAATGTCTCAAGCTCGAGGAATGTACGTAGTAGTTCGTGCGTGTTAGCTCTTGTTTATGAAAATTGTATTCGAACACAAGAATCAACGCAGCTGAATGTATGATATTTAAAAACACTAAAAACTAAATTGAGGGGTGTGTTAGGACAAATGCTGGTGAGATGTGGAATCAGGAATTAACGGAGATAATGATAGCGAAATGATGGAAAGCGACAGAGGAGGATAGGAATCGATCAGATAGTGATCAGAAAATGGGATTGAGAAAAGGCGAATGAAGAATATATAGCCTTCCAAAATTGAAAACTTTTCACTTTCTTTATTTGATTTGTTCGTGTCGTTCGTCAATCAGCTGATGCCAACTGATTTTACATATATGGTTTAAGCCCGATTACAAGGCGTTCGAAACGCGTTGATTGCGTGTATGGGAGTAGGTGCCGGTGTGTGTCGCCGGTGAGCGCGGTCTTTTGTTTTCGATCCCGAGTACGACACCAAGGCACGATAGTGTGGTTGTGTCGGTGTTTGTGAGTATGTTGGTGCGTCGCGATATGCCGAGAGCGTGGCTCTTGTCGCGCCTTTTCAAAAACCGTTCGTTGGTCGGAACTGGGAGGTATAAACAAAATAGTAAATTACAAGCAGACGACAACAAAATTTTAATAGAAATGAATCAATCATTAATAAAAACGGTGAACCGTTCTTACCCTAAGTTTTATATTTAATATTTAAAAATTATAAAATTAAGAGAAATGTGGAATATAATAACGAACACCTTTTTAAAGCGAAATAATGACTAAATAACAACTTTTTAAATTGGTAAATACATTTTTGTAGCACCATGGACTGAGATTAAAAAATGGTCACCGCCCCTTACTCTGCTCGGATATGAATAGTTCGTTGTTGCATTTGCCTCGTTACCTGTAAATAAATTAAATAATATTGTTATAAGTTTTCAAATGAAAAAACATCTAAATCATATGTACGCAACATTAAAAAATTTGCCTCATTTCATTTGGTTACACTGCTTTTTCTGTTTATTTCAATTGCTTTGCTACTTTTATCAAAAGACAATTCGATATTTCACATTGTTAGTGACTATATTGAACTTGGTAATGAATTTTCGAATCAGCAGTGCTAACAGGGTGGGCCACGCGAAGGCATGAAAAAGGACTTGTCCACCCCGGAGTTTATTCAATATTAACCCGTACCCTTGAAGTAAATATTGCATAAACTCAAGTTAGCGTGACGCAAAAGCTGTAAAGGAGCATGTAGACTAGAGTAAGCAGGTAACGCAGCAAAGAAAGATGATAAAGCGTTGGTAGAAATGTAATTATTGTATATTGTGAGTAAAGCGGAAGCAATGCATAAAACTATTATATATACATAAAATATATAAATAAAAAACATAAATAAAATATATAACTAAACCTAAATAAAAATATAAATAAAATATATTACTAGAATATAGATAAAATATTTTTAATATAATTTAATATAATAAATTATAAAATATTTACACGAGTAAATAGCCGATATACCATAAGAAGAAGAAAAGCTAAAAATTATAATCCTTTCAAAATCTGCAGTCGAGCCACAGATCTTTGATTGGACTGAAAACGTAAATTTTGTCCCAGCCACAGCGTAACTTTATGAATTTTTACTTGCATAAAGAAATACACCATCGCCTTGCGATGCTCGGCACAATCATTATCGACAAACCAATTTGGATAATTAGGCTCGACTGTTTTAACAATGATCCTAAATAATTTGTCTAGAATCTGTGTTTCGCATCGCATGCAAGGGTAGTATTTATCAAATGTTGTATTAATTAACGAAAATAATTTCGAAAATTCACTTGTAGGAACTACTAAGTTCTCAAAGTGAATATTTTCGTCCAACAAATATGAACGAAAGGAGATTAATAATTGTTCATCGCGAGTTAAATGATTACTAAAATCTACAAAGAAAACTAAACACGCGGGACATTTACTTTTCTCTGTACATTTCTTCGCAACGTATCCGGCGAAATACTCTATTGCACACGCTTCTAAAGTACATGTGGATGGAGAACATACAGATGCACTGATTGTGATATCTGTATGTTCTTCATCCCCCACATCTTCTAATACTACTTCTGCGGCATCCAAATCTACAGAGGCTTGCTCATGTTCGGCTAAGATAACTGCCTCCTGCAAAAGCATTACGCCATCGTCGCATTCATTATTTGCATACGGTCAACTATAATTTAAATTCATGAATGCACTTTTTCGAAAAGCTTGACGTACTGCTTTTGCAGAAGGGTTTCGATTGTAGGTGCCACCATGCATTCTCAAAATAGAAAAAATGTCTCTATTACGTCAGAATTTAAACGGGACGTTAACAAAAACGGGACGCCCTCGTTTTGTAAATCGCGCGTAACCCCACAAAACAAGGTGGCACTTTGTGTCCATTTGGAGTAATTACTTTCCAATTTTCTATATCATATAACTGCCTCTCCAGATTATTTGCAATATAATCTGTAGAAGCAGATAAAGCACGCTTGTTTGGATTAGGGTCACGTACAACTTTATTATTTAAATTGTCAAACAAATCATTTAAGATTTCGAAATAGATTGCCGTGTCTTGCACGGTACTCGAATTAACGGCTCCAATTGTACATGCTGTGAGCATAGCTGAAGAAACGCGTTTACTAAAAACTTGGAGAGCTAGCTTACATTTCATTCGGTCGAAAATACTTGGCCTTACATGTTTTTCTGATAAACAGTAAGCAGCTCTGGTTAATTTAGAATTTTCATGGTTCCATAACGAAACAACATCGCACCAGGAAACGCGAGAGCCATTAATTAAAAACTCATGTTTTAATAGATTATTCCTGATGCTCTTAAATAAATGTAAATAATCAAAGAGGTAAAAAATTTTGTGGCCATGTCTAAGAAAATAGGGTACTCGCGCCGATACTCTTTCTTCAGATATGCTTCCGAAATTTGTTCCTTGATCAGAAACAATCGCTCGAACTCTTAGTCCGATTAAAAATAAAACATCTAAAACATTATCTAATATTGGCGACAGTTGCGCCTTTTTCGTTACACCCCCCGAAATGAAATACGCGAACGGTTGTTTCCAATTACGGAACAATCCCCTAACCATGAATACCAGTACATGCGTACCCACGGTTGGCGACCTACCGCAACTACCTAAATCTTCGAAACCTTCAATAAGTTGTTTTGTAGCGTGGAAATTGAAACATCTTTTTATTGACATTTCGTCAACAGAAAGAACACAATTTCTATCTCTAAGTTCCATATTATTGATTTGAAAAGCTAAGTTATTACATAAATTCTGGCTTATACCAGGCCAAATTGTCTATATGAGAAAACCACCTAAAAGTGGTGCTCGGATTAGGAAGGTGAAAGCCAAGATTCAATCTCATTTTTCTGTACAATGCTGGCGAAGTGTAATGCATTGATAGAACAAGCTCCTTCTCCTTAGGTGTATAACTACGCTTCGTTCGAAAAATTTGCATTAAAATAAAAGACAAAACCTTCTTTGGAACGCGTTTCGCGATAGCTTTCTTCAAGCTTAAATCATTGAGATTCTCTGAAGATAGCTTTTCCTCTACTCGCATGAATGCCTTACACTTCGCTCGATATCGCAAGAGAAGATTCTTATAACGAATTTTCTCTTGCTCTATCGTCTTCTCGGCTTCCAACAACCGTTCTTTCAAACAATTATGTTCTTTCAACAACGTTTCATTGTCAATTGTATTATTACGCGAAACGATGCTTTCCGAAGCATCGTGACAAATATCGTATAAATTCGGAACAGTGGTCATCATAAGCCGACCGGAAGCATACATATAATTTTTATCAAAATGCTTACTGCATATATACTTGTTTTTAAAAAATGAATCATTTTCCTCTACCCAGTCATCTAATATCAGATACATCGTTCGTGGTCCTTTACAGGAAATCCATAGAACGATGTACCATCTATGGTATTTCTATTTGTAACGCCACAGTTTTTGTAATAACATTTTCTAAGATGTGTTTTACTTACCTGTCGGTCCATTTTCCAAAATACTGCCACACTAGCACTGTCACTATTTAAAATATACTGCACTGCTATACACTTCGCTCCGTTCAGGATACCTTTAAATTCGCGAGACCGTTGCACTGTGAGAAACAAAATATTGTCGCGAGAAACGTAAGGGAGTTGCGAGAAAGACAGAACTATTGAGAAGAGGACGTATAATCATTGCGGGAAAGACAAATATACGATTAAAGGAAAAAATTTAAACAGTTATGACATCAATTTCGACATTTCAAACAGATACGAAATACTTTTATTCCAAATAGCTATTACGTGAAACTAACATTTTTAAGTATTTTAATTGCCGTTATGATTTCTAAATTGGTTCTTACACCAATTCTGTATAGATTTCAAAATAATTCTGGAATTCGTAATACAATTATACATCTTTAAGTATAGTTTTAGCTTTTTCATCATTATCAGTAAAGAAATACTGTTAAAAAGGTGGACTGTATAATACACTCCAACGACTTTTCAACGGTGGCTCGAATATGAGGAGATAGGAGTTTTTGAGGGAAAGTAAATTGTCGTACAGAAAGGTTATATTGATAGTGACCCACCTAATGGTGGGCCGTTTATTTTATCAAAATAATCCCCGTTGGTGGTCGGCGGTCTGCTGTTCCTCCGTCTCCTCCGGTGGTCCCTTGGGCGTCTCGCGACGTTGGCGTCGGAATATTAATCAGCGAACGAAGGTGTGAAACCACCTATTGGATACGATACGTATCCGTTCGTGACGCTGTTTCCCATACGCTCCTGACCGCGATAATCGCTATCGAAGGAGGGGGAGTACAGCCAGTCTGCTCAAAACGCAGAGGTAGTGGACTGTATAATTTTGACGTATCTCGATAATCGAGAATCCGTCCGCTCGCACTGGCGTAGTCATGCTTAAACCGATTCTACTGCGTGGGCGTCAGCGTAAGGGTGGCGGTTAATCTTACAGGGAGGTTGTAAGGCTCCAAGTTCGATAATCCAGCCGAATTAACCCGTGCTTCAACAGCCTTGATTCAGAGCTCGCGAGTGACTCAATACGTCACGCGGCTATAGACGTGGTCCAACTCACCACTTACTTGCACAACAGCGACTATATATAGAGATATATAGAGGGGGCGTATTGTAAGCGTGTTCAGATCAGTCACTATCCCCACTCTCAATACTATCTCCGTCGTAATGACGACGGCGTATATGGCAGGTGTGACTAAGGTGGTTGAACGGGTCAAGTCTGCCGAGATCGTCGTCACGCTCTCTCTCAAAGGAGGGTGACAAGGCTAGGACTTACCAATCAAGACCTGTGGCTGGACCGATCAATTCCGACACCGAATAATATGCGCATCCCGTAGGAAAGGCAAGGGCGTAAGGGAAATTGACCTTCACAATCCGAGTCTCGGTATCTGCTGCGCTGGGACGTCGAAGCGTATGCCAGGGCGAATTGCAAGAACGGAGCTCGGAAAGAGTGTCCTCCGTGTTACACTGGTGGCCGTACGGAATCGGAAAATACGATTCCTTCCAAGAGTTTCTCTTGAACACTTACACGCACAAGATCGACTATCTGCGCACAATAGAAGCGGCGTGTAACGTAAGCGTGTTAATAAAGAGTTTCTCTTGAACGGCGGGCAGTGAATTCGGGGAACGAACACGAATCTCGCGTCAATCACACCGAAATACACTTGTGCGCGGTGAAGCTACAACCGTGCACTGTTTGAGTACGAAACTCGGAAAATCCAGAGCTCGATTTATTTATGTCGCTATCGTTTTATGGCTCTCTTACAGCGTGTGGAACGATCTCGTAAACGAGATCGGTTCCGTTCGCACAGTCGTGCCAAAGCTCGCCGTCAAATACTTGTAACAAGGATCCGACAGCTCGACAGGAGAGTGGATTACAAATTAGTTGTTTCAATAATTCATTAAATCCAGAGTTTAATAACTCTTGGGTGGGCTTGGTTCTCTGGGAGCGAGGAGAACGATCTCGTAACGAGTTCTGTTCAGGTCGCACAGTCGTGCCAAAGCTCGCCGTCAAATACTTGTAACAAGTATCCAACAGCTCGACTGGAGAATTTTTACCACTGCGAAGACTGGTGTGACAAGTGTTCGCTAGCGCGCCTCAATAGCGAGTGATCGCCTGCACGATTCGTGAGCGAGTTACGTCTCGTGAGCAAGTGTCCGCGAACCGGCAAGCAGTGATGCCAGAATCGTGGAACCGAGGAACTTGCCCCTCCGGTGGATCCTCCGGCTGGACCCCCCACTCTGACGTACCGTCGTCGCCTTACGTTGTTTCTTACTGCGCACGCGCTACACACAAGCGTACCTCTAGTCTGTCCGTGTGAGCTGCCTATTCGACTCAACGGCGTCGAGGTACGCTTGTGTGTGGCGCGTGCGCAGTAAGAAACAACGTAAGGCGACGACGGTACGCCAGAGTGGGGGGTCCAGCCGGAGGATCCACCGGAGGGGCAAGTTCCTCGGTTCCACGATTCTGGCATCACTGCCGGCAAGCGTCGCGAGAAATTCTCAGCTGATCCGCTACGCGGCGCTGTCTCTCTCTTAACCGCCTGTCTCTGTTCAGCGTATATTTGTATGCTGTTCTTTTTGTCTCTCTTTACCTTCGCGTCGCGAGTTTGAATCGAATGTTTTGCATGGTGATCAACCGATCGCCGTGTTTATCGGCTGACATTAGCTAGTAGCCAGAAAGTCACGCCGTTTTTACTCGAATTATTATGGGTTATTCGCCTCTCGAACAAATAACCTCGGAGGAATCGCCAACGAATTTAGATCGTGACAATCGCGAAATTCAAGCACGTTTCAAACTAACGCGATATTTAACCAAATACTGAAACAGTTTCATAAAATGTATTTTGCAATAAAAGCAAAACCAAAAACGATAAAAGAACTTTATTATGGTAAAATAAAAGAACAGTATACACATATGTATCATTTTATAACGTATTTGCTATGATCATCATATCTTAAATACAGTTTCAGTAGCTTCATAAGTTTTAATTACAAAAAATATCAATTTAGTAACCGATATTTTAACTTACAATTGGAAACCGTACATCGTAATTTAATGTAGTGCTTAAAAATGTAGTCTATGTAAGTAAAAGATCTCAATTATTTACCAACATTTATAAAAGTATTACGATTCAAATAAAATTTGTATGAACGTGTGCAGAAACAATCAAAGTAAACACCATAAAGCTATAGGGGGTTTGCTAAAAAATATAACAATGTAAGTAATAAATTACGTGCACGTCGAATAACTGCATAGAAATAACATCATAATATTATTTACATCAAAATGAAAAACTATACAAATGAAATTTTTTCAAATAAATCTTTTGTAATTTTGTAATTAAATAAAATAGTCAAATACATAAAAATAAAATGAGTATGCAAAAAATATTTATGACCATCACTTTATTAATCTGCGTTATACACTGTAGTACTATATTTCATAAGTATCATACTAAATACTTCATCTCCACTGTTCAAATATGCGCGCCATATATATTTGTAGCATCCAAATAATATTAAGAAGCTGTAGTAAAAATCAAGTATATAGAATATACAGTTCTTGCTAATACGCTTAAATTCGTTAACTATCGGTAACATTGAGCGCGACACCGAAATGGTACGGGGCCACTGTGCCCCCCCGAGGCCTAGACAGAAAAGCCCATAAGATGCAATGTCTGTAGTAGTCTTAAGTCTGTGCCTAGACAGAAAAGCCCATAAGATGCAATGTCTGTAGGTATCTCAAGGGCCAGAGGTAGTCACGTGACTTTACAAGTCGCGGAGGTCGGTATCTGCCGTACAGTTTCCTTTACAGAAATGGTATTATCTACAAACGTGTAGCTGATTGATGAATACGAGATGGAGCTACCGTCGCATTCTATTTAGAATCAGATAGAGAACTCGATTGTCGTTGCAACACAAGAAGTATGTGACGAGGAAGCTAGATTTTACTGCGTTGTCAGCGTTTAAAAGAGCAATGTTGCCGCATCGCATTCGTATAAACACCGTTGACACTTGCATCGAAAGCGTTCGAACTGTTTCGAGCGGTTTCTTCTCTTCCTTTCGGATCTGTCGAAATTGGGAGACTTATTACTTCGTAATTTAAAATATGGAATTTTCAATTGTAAATAAGTGTATTAAACGATCATTTGAATATTCGTTGACTTGTTTAAAAATCTTCTGAATTTTTTAAACTTTTTTAAAAAAGTATAGATTTACAAATTATATTTTGTATATATTGTTAACATATGTTAACATATCAGTATAATTGATTTGAATTTTAATACGAAGAGTATTATTTTCCGACGTGGAAATGAAAGGTATAAACGATCACGGCATGACAATTGTTTCATTGTAGACAACAAACATAAAAAAAACCTGACCGCAAAGATTTAAAAAATAATCATTATTATAAAAAAACAAAAGCCAGACTCCGAAAAGAACTAAAAAGATAAACAAAAACTAATTTATTGAATAAAATATTGATAATAAATAAAATAAAAAGTAAAATATAAATATACAGTATAAATTATTAATAATTCTTTTCGCAGTCAGATTTTTTGTTTTATTAATAATATTTTTTATTTCTATTTCTTTAGCATATGTCGTGGTCAGACTTTCTTATTTGTTTCGTTTGCAACGAGCGTAAATTGCCTCATCTGGACACAGAGTTGGACATTATTTACATAAAAAATTATTTAAATAACGATTCGAATAAAAGATACTTTATCTTTATTCGTTATTCGAAAGTTCGAATAAAAAAATATCATTATTCGACAAGCATCGAATAAATAACTTTATTCGACGAGAATTTATCCGCCGAATAAAGATAATTTTTTATTCAAAGCCGTTTTATTCGATATTCGAATAATTTTTTCGTCTATTATCTGTATCTTTTACTTGAAGATCGAATAAATTTTCGAATAACTTTTGTCTGACGAGCGCAGAACTTCAAAGCCCCAGCGACTGACAAACGGCCTACAATATATGAAGAAGAGTCGAGCATTATTGTTAATTTATGCTTTTACATTTTTAATAAAAAAAATATTATTAATACGAACAAGTTTTTGTGCTTATCCCGATAAAAATGAGTCCAAACACGACATCATTTGGGCTATCTTCAATAAGATTTTAATTTTTATCGTAATATTACGTAACAATGAAACTTGTTCGATTACACTCGGATTTGAACTCATTTTGGTCAGGAAAATCCGCTCCATTCGCTCGTCGCAATTTTATGATCATATATTGAAAAATCTAAAAATTTAAACTTTCATCCGTGCGGGATTCTCCATCTGCATACATTGTATGCCGTTTGTCAGTCGCTGGGTCTTTGAAGTTCTACGCTCGTTGGCGTCCTCGCTGTTTCCTTCTCGAGGTGGAGGAAGAGGAGGAATAACGTCGGCAAAACATGTTGTTATTTTTAAATAATGAGTAGTTTTTTAAAATAAACAAACATGAAAATACGTCCTATATTGTTACTATATTCTCCATGTTATGCCTTCGAATAAAAGATATGGATAAAAGATGAAAAAATTATTCGCTTCGAATAAAAAAATTTATCTTTATTTATTGGATAAATTCTCGATGAATAAAATTCGTAAGAACAACGAATGCAAAATTTTGTATCTTTTATTCGTTATTTTAAATTTTTATTTAGGTACATATTTTGCCCAACTCTGTCTGAACAAGCTCTAATGGTTCGACAAGGAAAGCGATAAGGTATAACGAGAGTGAACAAGATAGACATACCATGACCAGAGACCGCGATCGAGCTCCAGCACTTGAAAAAAGTTACTAATTATTACATTGCACACGTGCAATAACAAAAATATCAATTTCCATAATTTTGTCAGATTTTGATAGAATATGTTGTAGTCTTTAGCGATATATGAACATACCTCTAAGGATTTTTCAAGGTGAATTACACAGGTCTGCTAAACAAAGTGTCAACCAGTTATTCATTAAATTATAACTGTTGAACTACTAAACTCTGATAAAAATACATGGTGACAAAATATTTGTTTTTCAACTAAAATTATTTTTATCATATACTTTCATGTATCTACTGTATATATTTAAACGATTATTTTCATAGACTTGGTAATTCAATTGTTATAATTTAGTGAAAATGGTTAACACTTTATTTTCTAGACCTGTAAAATTAACAGTTTTGAAAATTTTGAAAAATCTTCTGCAATATATGTTCATATCAATTTATTTAAATTTCATCAAAATCTGAAACAATATGTAATACAAAAAGTGTCCGGCTTCGTATGGAAAATTTTACATAAACTATAATAAAAATTTAGTGCGAAAATTTCGTTTGAAAATTTAGTATGAAAATAATATATAGTACATAGTAAATTATCCAAATATAATGAGTTATATTTATCATATTTATAAGCCAATTCCTCTTTCTTTTTTGTATAATATGGTACTGTATGAAATTTTATTTGTATAAAAATTTCAACGCAATTTCATATGATACACATTGCTTGCATGAGTCCGAAATATCAAACTGGCGGAGTATTTGCATGTATAAGAAAGTTATATACATATACAGACATACACAGAAACACGTTGCTGATGAGCGGTTAGGCGTCAAACATAACCACAATCTAATCTTGCAGTTTGCTTCAATTCCACGTCGACAGTCTTTCTACTTAGACGCCACCTGAAGAACTTCAGCTCAACCTAAACTTGTCACATTTTTTGCTCTATATTATCGATATCCTCAGATATCATGCATTTCTGACACGCCTATTGCGCGCTTCAAGTTTTCGCCTTTATTTCGCAAGAGAATCAAGACAAAATATAGCTCAATTTGTAGCTGGAGATCTCGGCTAGTGCGCTCTGGTCACTAGAACATCCAGAAAACTCATCTAATGGCATAAAAATGCTTACATTCCACGGCGTGCGCATCGTAAATTTGTTAGCCTACTTCTAACGCTTATATTACCAAATATCTGTATAATCTCGGCACCTCATAACCAGAGCGCACTAGATTGAACCTTCCTCTTTCGAATAAGCCCCTTACCAGCGACAAAATATCCTTTTAAGAGGACGAAAACTTGTGACTCGTAAAACCACGTAAAACCATAGTTTTGTCGGTAATGTAGTCGTTCTACCTTTCGGGTCTGTGGCCGTGGTCTAAGAGTTGGGTTCTGTGCCAGGCTAGATTTAGACTAGAGGGCAGCAGTACAATGGGCACGGGCAAAACCCGGGCGTGTGCACTCTCAGTACTCTCTGTTATTACATATATTTCGTTTAAAGTTATTTTAGTACCCTTCCCTTCCTTATTCCCAAGATGATGAAGAAGAGTAAGTTATGTTATGTACGCAGTTATGTACGCAGTGCCGTAACGAGGGTATGAAGCGCCTGTGGCAAATGTCTAACTTGCGCCTACATAAGAACAAATTTTTGTTCATATTCAATGACGACAAAATAAAACAAATACAATTTTTAAAAAAAACGCGCGCAATAATGCGTGTCTCTGTCTAATTGGTCAGGAGACGGAAAACGGCCAGTGACAGTCGGTGTTGATTCATGTAGAGTAGAATGGTCAAGTAAAATAAAAACCATGTGCAACTCTCAACCGGGTCGGTATCCTTTATTTTGCACCCCAAACCCAGTTGCGCACGTGGCGGGCGCCTTTTTCGCTACGCCCTAGTTACGGCACTGTATGTACGTATGTATATATTACATTTTAATACAAATATATATATATATATATATATATATATATATATATATATATATATATATTTGCGAAATTAGCGGGGCGACCAAGGTACCCGATTTTCGTGCTTGGCTGAGGCTAAAATCGCCGCGCATGCGCGTGAAAAGCGCCAAATTCCCATCACTGCTCTGACGTACCGTCTTCTCCTACTTCGCTGCTAGCAGAGAGGAAATGAGAGTGCTCACTCTCTGGAACAGCTCCTACTTCATTTTCAGCACGGAACAGAACCTACTTCATTTTCAGCACGGAACAGAACCTACTTCATTTTCAGCACGGAACAGAACCTACTTCATTTTCAGCACGGAACAGAACCTACTTCATTTTCAGCACGGAACAGAACCTACTTCATTTTTAGCAGGAAACAGAACCCGCTTTACTGTTATTACATCTGTGACCTGGATCAGAACTAGCTTAACCAAAGTTTCGAGTATAGTTATAATATTTAAAGATTGCTTATACATAATTAATGAAGAATCGTGCATTTTAACATTATTTTCAATGAAAAAACCGTTAATTATAATCCGAAGTCCAAGACTCCCATTATTGAAAATCGGACTCTCAATCGCCACTTCGACAGTGTTGCCAAGTTGTTCAGCACGGCTAGTACTAGAGTCGGCTGTGCATATGTATATCGCAGCTTCGATAGCTCAAATCATCGCTCAATCAATTATATCAGAGAGGAATTCCTCTCTGATTATATTTTAAAAATTTGATACGTGTAGGGATGGCAACGATACATTGATGTTTTCTCCCGATATATCGATATTTCGAGTTCCGTGGGACGTCCCTCGGACATAAATTTTGGACGTAACACGGACATACGTTTCTTATGTCCGTGGGACGTCCCTCGGACATAAATTTCGGACATATCACGGACGTGGGACTTAGATTATTTCGTACTTGCCAGGGACGTGGGACTTAGGTTATTTCGTACATTTTCGGATGCTATATATTGTTTCTATTATTATACTCAAAATATAGGTTTGTCACGCAAAAACTTCGAGCAGCGAAGCCGCGAGGCGACGCACAGTGGCCAAAAAGCGAAAAAAATATTTAATAATAATTTTTTTATGTTAAAATGCAGCAGGCATTTTTCTGACAGCGGTTCAATGAGTGCAATAACAATAATTTATTTAACATAAAAAAATTGTTATTAAATATTTTTTTATGATTTTTTGTCGCTTTTTGGCCATTGCCTCATTGCATGAGTGCAATAACAATAATTTATTTAACATAAAAAAATTGTTATTAAATATTTTTTTATGATTTTTTGTCGCTTTGTGGCCACTGTGGGGTGCCTCGCGGCTTTGATGCTCGAAGTTTTTGCGTGACAAACCTATATTTTGAGTATAATAATAGAAACACAATATATAGCACCCAAAATATATATATATATATATATATATATATATATATATATTTGTATTAAAATGTAATATATACATACGTACATACAGTGCCGTAACTAGGGCGTAGCGAAAAAGGCGCCCGCCACGTGCGCAACTGGGTTTGGGGTGCAAAATAAAGGATACCGACCCGGTTGAGAGTTGCACATGGTTTTTATTTTACTTGACCATTCTACTCTACATGAATCAACACCGACTGTCACTGGCCGTTTTCCGTCTCCTGACCAATTAGACAGAGACACGCATTATTGCGCGCGTTTTTTTTAAAAATTGTATTTCTTTTATTTTGTCGTCATTGAATATGAACAAAAATTTGTTCTTATGTAGGCGCAAGTTAGACATTTGCCACAGGCGCTTCATACCCTCGTTACGGCACTGCGTACATAACTGCGTACATAACATAACTTACTCTTCTTCATCATCTTGGGAATAAGGAAGGGAAGGGTACTAAAATAACTTTAAACGAAATATATGTAATAACAGAGAGTACTGAGAGTGCACACGCCCGGGTTTTGCCCGTGCCCATTATACTGCTGCCCTCTAGTCTAAATCTAGCCTGGCACAGAACCCAACTCTTAGACCACGGCCACAGACCCGAAAGGTAGAACGACTACATTACCGACAAAACTATGGTTTTACGTGGTTTTACGAGTCACAAGTTTTCGTCCTCTTAAAAGGATATTTTGTCGCTGGTAAGGGGCTTATTCGAAAGAGGAAGGTTCAATCTAGTGCGCTCTGGTTATGAGGTGCCGAGATTATACAGATATTTGGTAATATAAGCGTTAGAAGTAGGCTAACAAATTTACGATGCGCACGCCGTGGAATGTAAGCATTTTTATGCCATTAGATGAGTTTTCTGGATGTTCTAGTGACCAGAGCGCACTAGCCGAGATCTCCAGCTACAAATTGAGCTATATTTTGTCTTGATTCTCTTGCGAAATAAAGGCGAAAACTTGAAGCGCGCAATAGGCGTGTCAGAAATGCATGATATCTGAGGATATCGATAATATAGAGCAAAAAATGTGACAAGTTTAGGTTGAGCTGAAGTTCTTCAGGTGGCGTCTAAGTAGAAAGACTGTCGACGTGGAATTGAAGCAAACTGCAAGATTAGATTGTGGTTATGTTTGACGCCTAACCGCTCATCAGCAACGTGTTTCTGTGTATGTCTGTATATGTATATAACTTTCTTATACATGCAAATACTCCGCCAGTTTGATGTTTCGGACTCATGCAAGCAATGTGTATCATATGAAATTGCGTTGAAATTTTTATACAAATAAAATTTCATACAGTACCATATTATACAAAAAAGAAAGAGGAATTGGCTTATAAATATGATAAATATAACTCATTATATTTGGATAATTTACTATGTACTATATATTATTTTCATACTAAATTTTCAAACGAAATTTTCGCACTAAATTTTTATTATAGTTTATGTAAAATTTTCCATACGAAGCCGGACACTTTTTGTATTACATATTGTTTCAGATTTTGATGAAATTTAAATAAATTGATATGAACATATATTGCAGAAGATTTTTCAAAATTTTCAAAACTGTTAATTTTACAGGTCTAGAAAATAAAGTGTTAACCATTTTCACTAAATTATAACAATTGAATTACCAAGTCTATGAAAATAATCGTTTAAATATATACAGTAGATACATGAAAGTATATGATAAAAATAATTTTAGTTGAAAAACAAATATTTTGTCACCATGTATTTTTATCAGAGTTTAGTAGTTCAACAGTTATAATTTAATGAATAACTGGTTGACACTTTGTTTAGCAGACCTGTGTAATTCACCTTGAAAAATCCTTAGAGGTATGTTCATATATCGCTAAAGACTACAACATATTCTATCAAAATCTGACAAAATTATGGAAATTGATATTTTTGTTATTGCACGTGTGCAATGTAATAATTAGTAACTTTTTTCAAGTACTGGAGCTCGATCGCGGTCTCTGGTCATGGTATGTCTATCTTGGTCACTCTCGTTATACCTTATCGCTTTCCTTGTCGAACCTTTAGAGCTTGTTCAGACAGAGTTGGACAAAATATTTACCTAAATAAGAATTTGAAATAACGCATAAAAAATACAAAATCTTTCATTCGTTGTTCTTACGAATTTTATTCATCGAGAATTTATCCAATAAATAAAGATAGTTTTTTTTATTCGAAGCGAATATTTTTTTCATCTTTTATCCGTATCTTTTATTCGAAGGCATAACATGGAGGATATAGTAATGATATAGGACGTATTTGCATGTTTGTTTATTTTAAAAAACTACTCATTATTTAAAAATAAAAACATGTTTTGAATAAACAGCGAGGACACCCAACGAGCGTCGAACTTCAAAGACCCAGCGACTGACAAACGGCATACAATGTATGCAGATGGAGAATCCCGCACGGATGAAAGTTTAAATTTTTAGATTTTTCAATATATGATCATAAAATTGCGACGAGCGAATGGAGCGGATTTTCCTGATCAAAATGAGTTCAAAATCGAGTGTAATCGAACACGTTTCATTGTTATGTAATATTACGATAAAAATTAAAATCTTATTGAAGATAGTCCAAATGATGTCGTGTTTGGACTCGTTTTCATCGGGATAAGCACAAAAACTTGTTCGTATTAATAATATTTTTTTTATTAAAAATGTAAAAGCATAAATTAACAATAATGCTCGACTCTTCTTCATAGAAGAAGACCGTTTGTCAGTCGCTGGGGCTTTGAAGTTCTGCGCTTGTCAGACAAAAGTTATTCGAAAATTTATTCGATTTTCAAATAAAAGATACAGATAATAGACGAAAAAATTATTCGAATATCGAATAAAACGGCTTTGAATTAAAAATTATCTTTATTCGTCGGATAAATTCTCGTCGAATAAAGTTATTTATTCGATACTCGTCTAATAATGATATTTCTTTATTCGAACTTTCGAATAACGAATAAAGATAAAGTATCTTTTATTCAAATCGTTATTTAAATAATTTTTTATGTAAATAATGTCCAACTCTGTGTCCAGATGAGGCAATTTACGCTCGTTGCAAACGAAACAAATAAAAAAATCTGACCACGACATATGCTAAAGAAATAGAAATAAAAAATATTATTAATAAAACAAAAAATCTAATAATTTATACTCTATATTTATATTTTACTTTTTATTTTCTTTATTATCAATATTTTATTCAATAAATTAGTTTTTTGTTTCTTATCTTTTTAGTTCTTTTCGCAGTCGAGCTTTGGTTTTTTTATAATAATGATTATTTTTTAAATCTTTGCGGTCAGGTTTTTTTTATGTTTGTTGTCTAAAATGAAACAATTGTCATGCCGTGATTGTTTATACCTTTCATTTCCACGTCGGAAAATAATACTCCTCGTATTAAAATTCAAATCAATTATACTGATATGTTAACATATGTTAACAATATATACGAAACATAATTTGTAAATCTCTACTTTTCTTCAGTACATTTACATAGGACGTACACATAACCAGGTTCACGTGAACGTACTAAAATTTAATATTTAGCAATGTTATATGCGTAAAAAAGTTTAAAAAAGTCAGAAGATTTTTAAACAAGTCAACGAATATTCAAATGATCGTTTAATACACTTATTTACAATTGAAAATTCCATATTTTAAATTACGAAGTAGTAAGTCTCCCAATTTCGACAGATCCGAAAGGAAGAGAAGAAACCGCTCGAACCAGTTCGAACGCTTTCGATGCAAGTGTCAACGGTATTTATACGAATGCGATGCGGCAACATTGCTCTTTTAAACGCTGACAACGCAGTAAAATCTAGCTTCCTCGTCACATACTTCTTGTGTTGCAACGACAATCGAGTTCTCTTTCTGATTCTATTTTTTTTTTTTTTTATTTAATAAGAAGCTTTAGATCCTAACTGATCCATAAGCCTTATACATATAAATATGTAAATACATAGTATCCATTACAAACTTTCTGTTATAAGACTGTTCTTACAAATAGAAAAATAAATTGGAAGTTTATAATATAATTTCTTACATATAAGTATGAAAATACATAATATCTCTTACATAATTAAGTAACTATTGTTATAAGCTTTTTTTTCCCAACAAATTATTATATTTAATTTCTTATATCTAAATAGGAACTTTCTATTGAGTAGGTACATAGAGAGAACTTACAACCTAATATTGCATTTATTGCAGAAGTCATTGATTATCTTTAAAATTTTCATCTTTGGCTCTTTTAAAAATATGTGCACATCGTATGGAGGTTTCCATTTTGCGTTTATTAGATTTCTAAATAGCTCCTGTCTTTCGTCTCTATATTTTGGGCAGTGCCATAGGATATGATTGATATCTTCATATGGCGCATCACAGTCACATTTAGGGCTATCAATTATACCTAGCCTAGCTAAAGATTCATTAGAATTGTAATGGTTAAATCTAAGCCTATTAAATCTTACTACTATTTCTCTAGTCAGTCTTTGATTATAGAACCATGGCTTTTTTTTTAAATCATAGTATTTTTCGTAATATAGTTGTCCTTTCTTATTAAATTCTACTAATAATTTATTTTCGAATTCTCTCCTCATATTTCTTTTATGGAGTTCCTTGAAGTCTGTAAATGGCACTTTGAAATTTTCCTTAAAGTCAGAAGTTGTACCCAATTTGGCTAGAGTGTCTGCTTTTTCATTACCTTTGATGCCGCAGTGAGATGGGATCCATATAGCATCTATTTTACCTCTATTATTACTATTAAATTGTCTTATTTTTTTCTTAGCATCTATTATATATCTATTAGTTTCTACTCCTACATTAATACTGGTTAAGCTTTGAATTGCACTGAACGAGTCAGAGAATATCAGATACTGTTTTGTATCATCTTTGAGACATATGTCTATTGCTTTAGTTATAGCTATACATTCGGCTGTAAATACTGATGCAATGTTATTTATACTATATGTTTGTTTTATGTTTTCCTGTGGGCAATAAATTGCCGCCCCTGTAGATATGCCATCTTTGGTTTTAGACCCATCTGTATATATACTAATACTATTTCTATAATTTCTGTCAATAAAATCGTTCAACTCTGCGTTGATATAAGGAGATTCTTTTAGCTCTTTACCAAGAGTTGCATTTCCTTGTATATATGTTAGTGATGTGTGAAAATTTGTTATATAGTTAACGTAGTTGTTACCTTTGTAATATAAATCTTCATATTGTATGACTTCTTTTATACATCTGCTGAAAGTGCTTGTCTTGTATTGTATTGCTGTAGTATTCGGACTATTAATTGAGTGAGTAAACTCCCTGATGTATCTGTTTGTGTTATGATTCGTGTTTGATATGATTTTGCTAAAAAATATTTTGCCCAGGTAGGCCGCTCGTTCTTGAAGATACGGAATCCCAGCTTCGGCCAGGACCACATTGGACGGAGTGGAAGTTCTGAGTCCCAGTGCCAGCTTTATTGCAGTCGTTTGAATCGTTTCTAATCTCTTCTTCAACCACTCCGTCCCCGGAGAGTATATGAATGATCCATAATCCAATCTAGATCTAATGTATGTTCTGTATATTGTCAGAAGAGTTTCTGGATCCGATCCCCACCATACTCCTCTTAGGAATTTGATTATGTTTAATGCTTTGTAGCATTGTTGTCTGAGTTTATTTATATGTGCTTCGAAGGTAAGCTTACTGTCAAGTATTATTCCTAAGAATTTGACTTGTCCTGAATTGAGTTTAATATGTTGTCCAATCAATATTGGTATGGTGTGAGGACGTAGATTTCTGTTATTGAAGATTACTACTTCGCTTTTGTTGGGAGACAGCTCTAACCCAATATCAAGTAGGTTCTCTATTATTTTGTTTATTGTTTGCTCTATGAGGTGCTTGGCTTTGTCAAGGGAATTATTTCTATAGTAGACAGCAATATCATCTGCATATTGAGAAATTTGAATTTCCTCAGGTATTCCATCAAAAATTTGTGATACGTAAATGTTGTATAATAATGGACTTAGTACCCCTCCTTGTGGGAGCCCTATATGTATATTTCTTATCTCATTGTGATTAGCGAATTGTGCATATCTGCAGTACATCCAACTCGCTATAAAACTGAGGATTCTGCTTGGGACAGAAAGTCTCGCCAACTTTTTAAGAAGTAGGTTGCATTGTACATTATCAAATGCTGACTTGACATCAAGAAAGTCGCTTACAGTGTATTGCCTATTGACAAACCCAACCCTTACATATGCGTTTAAATTTGTCAAGTTGTCTGTACAAGATCTTCCTCTGTGGAAACCAGACTGAGTTGAAGGAATCATGTTATTATATTCAAACCACCACTGTAGTCTCGTATTTATCATCCTTTCAAGCAGTTTACACATGCATGACGACAAGGTAATTGGTCTGTAGCTATTTCCATCCTGTTTTTTAATCAGTATAACTTGGCATTTTTTCCAGTCTTCGGGAATGTCGCCAAAAGTAAATATTTCATTTAAAATGTCTAATAGTAGGAGTCTGCACTTTACCGACAAGCATTCGATCATATTATAATCGATTCCATCTGGTCCAGGGGATGAAGATTTTTTAGTTTTGTCGATTGCATGGTTAAGTTCAACAAAGTTAAACTGTTCCTCAAGAAATTCATTTTGTTGAGCTATGAGTTCTATTTCTGGATTTAAAGGAACCCAGGGAGGACTGATCTTATTAATTGCATTATGTTTTTCCTTTATTTCTTCTTCAGGTTCGGCTCTTTCATTGTTTCCAGTATTTGTCCATTTATTCTTGAGTATTTTAATTTTTTTCCAGAAATAAGTTGGCGAAATTCTGTAATTTAGGTTTTCAGCAAATGCACGGAAACTTTCCTTTTTTTTTGTTTTAAGGTTCTTTTTGTAAGAGCCACTTGCTTTTTGTAGTTTGTCCAATTTTCAAAAAATGGAGAGTGGGCCCATTTTTTGAAGGCTGCCTTCCGTAATCTTATTGTCTTGTTACATTCAGGATCCCACCAACCCACTGGATTCCTATGTAAGTGAGCTGGAATGTTTCGTTTTTTGGGCGTACTTTCTATGACAGAATTTATCATGATTTCACTGAAGAGATTGTATTTCTCTAAAGTATTCAAATTTGAGGCATGTATCATTGTGTTATATTGACTGTCGACTAGTTCCTGATACATTCCCCAATCTGTTCTTTTTGTAGAAAGTTTGTTAGTATTTCTTTTGTAGATATATTTGTCAGTAGTAATTGTTGCAAGTATTGGAAAATGATCTGACCCATATACCTCTTCATATTGGATGGCTGTTGTTATACTAGTAATAAGGTTATTCGAGGTGATTACTAAATCTAAATTGCTGTAGGAGTTGTTCCTTCTATCCATGTATGAGTTTGTGTTGAGATTAACTATATCTAAGTGGTAGTCTTCCAATATGTGCCTTAGTTTTTCTCCATCGTTTTCAATGCGAGTGCAGTTCCATAAAGGGTGATGAACATTAAAGTCTCCCATGATGATGAAGGATCCTACTTGTAGTAGTTGATCCATAAAGTGTTCCCAATTCGCAGAATTCAGAGTATGTCCTGGTCTTCTATAACATCCAACTAGTGTAAGCTGATCTTTTAAATTGGTCAGTTTGACACCACATACTTCTGTGTTATTATCCCTGAACTTTAATTCTTTTATACTAATGAAGCTAAGGTGCTTAGCTATAAATATTACAATACCTCCCCCTCTTCTACCATCTCTATCTTTTCTAACCTGGTTGAAGTTTTTTAATTCAAATTTATCCTCTGGTGTAAGCCATGTTTCAACGCAAACAATAATGTCTACGTTGTTTGCCAATTCTTCTATTTCTGTTCTTTTATTCTTGATACTTCTACAGTTCCATTCTAGTATTTTTAGTGTTCGTAGATCTATTTTCTGTTTTGAGTTGGTCATATTATAATATGTGATAAAGAGTTTTTAGTTTTTGATAGGATGATTTCGTTTGTTTCCATTTGTTCAGTATTACTGTTAGGTTGACCTGAATTATACTTATGCATAATATTATAAAGTGGAAGAATTTGACTATTTATAGTTAGATTATCTTTTTTTGCTTGTGTTGGAACGATATTTGTACTATTTTGAGGCATTGCCTCGTCTACATTGCTAGTAGTTTTGTCAGTTCGCTTTTCATTTTGTCTTATAGCTATTCCGTACTGTTCTTTTTTAATTTCTAGGTCGTTGTGTTTAAGTGATATTTCTTTTATTTTTTGTTGCAATTTAGATGCCTCATCAATTTTCCTAATGGATAAGAGTCTTTCATCTTGAATATTGACTTTTTGTCTAGGTGATTTAGATGTATGATATGGGCTGCTATATGTCTTGATTATTTTACTGTTCCAGACCGTGGAATTGTTTTTTGGGGAGGCATCTATACCTCCAATTCTTCTAAGTTCAAAGGCTTTATTGTCGCTTCCTTTTTTGAGTGGTGGGAATTGTTCTTTAGTTACTTCTATTATCGTTTCAGTCGTAGTTTTACCTACTGTTTCAGTAGTTTCCCTTACTGATTGTATGGCTTGATGTATACTAACATTATTGTAGGCCTTGTATTTCTGTACTGACTTGTTTAATTTGTACTCTTTACATTCAGGATTGAACACGCCGTGCTGCTCTCCACAATGTATGCACTTGTTGGTAATATCTTTTGTACAAGAGGTTGATTGATGATTATCTTCTCCACAATTGCTGCATTTTAAAAGTTTCTTACACCACTTTTTGATGTGTCCATATGACAGGCAGTTATAGCATACTTTTACAGGGTCTACATACACTTCTACTTTAATTCTATATAATCCAAATAAGAGTATGCTCTCAGGAAGCGTATCTCCCTCAAAAGTAATTATTATATTTTCAGAGGGTTGTATCTCAAAGTTCTTACCTTCTCCGTTGAATATTTTCCTGCCCATTCTTTTTGCATCCAGTATGTTGCATGGCGCCTTTGATAGTTTTATAAGTTCATTTAACTCATACTCTATGGGATATCCTTTGATCAAACCTTTGCGCTGAATTTTATAGATGGGAATCTGAGCCTGCATTCCTGCCATATTTAGATTGTTTTTTATAACAAAGTTGTTGGCTTCTTCTTTGTTTCTGAAAACCACTTCTGCTTTGTTGAAGCCCCTGCTGTTAAGCTCTAAGGCTTTATTTGTAATTTGAGATACTCTCCTTGACATTTCAATTAAATTTTGTCTTTTTCTTTTCTTGATATGAGTATCTATGAGTCTAATTTCCACAATTGCTGTTCCCTTGTGTATGTCGGGGTAAAGTCTTACTGGAGGGGTACTTTCAGGAGTATGACTATCGACACGATCCATCTCTATTTTGTTTTGATCGCAAATTGTTAATGGCTTCTCTTTGATTTTTTTAAGGGTTGCAAATTCACTTCCATTGTTTATGCTCTCTTGTTTACGTTTTAACGGCGTATTTACTTTCTTTTGCGTCTCGTCTTCTTCCATTGTTTTACGATGGCAGTATGAATATAACCCCCATTGGGGACATATTTTTTAAACTGTGCTTGGTGGAATATTAGATTAATTATATGTATATATACAGATATGCAGTTCGAATTCACGGTACTTAGCTTTTCAACCTAGTATTATATTATTATTATGTTATAATTGTACTCGTTCACTTTTATTCATCCCTCCCATGTATCGGACCTCGACTCTCGACTCTGCCCGGGGTTTTCCCTTTCTGATTCTAAATAGAATGCGACGGTAGCTCCATCTCGTATTCATCAATCAGCTACATGTTTGTAGATAATACCATTTCTGTAAAGGAAACTGTACGGCGGATACCGACCACCGCGACTTGTAAAGTCACGTGACTACCTCTGGCCCTTGAGATACCTACAGACATTGCATCTTATGGGCTTTTCTGTCTAGGCACAGACTTAAGACTACTACAGACATTGCATCTTATGGGCTTTTCTGTCTAGGCCTCTTGGGGCCACAGTGGCCCCCGTACCATTTCGGTGTCGCGCTCAATATTACCGATAGTTCACGAATTTACGCGTATTAGCAAGAACTGAATATTCCGTATACTGTATTTTTACTTTTCATCGAAGTTCAGGAAAGAATTTTATTTGAGGCTTCCGACGACGTATTCTAATGTGCATAATTTTTAATATATGAATATTAGTTTACACATGCTCGTGTACACTGCAACAATTATCATGCCGCGAATGTTTACACATTTCTTAATATTTTCATATCGGAAAACAATACCTTTCGTGTTAAAATTCAAATTAGTTATGTTGATAAGTTAACATTTGTTAATAATATAAAAATGATGAAAATAATATTAAAACTACACGTGTGCTCTGCGTATTGCTTTGGTGAACATGGTTTTTATCCATATAATCAGGCGTACATATATGTATTAAAAAAACCACGAATTGAAAATTGCAAACTTTTTAACAATTTTATATTCGCATAAAAAATTTAAAAAAATGATAATGATTTTTGAAGAAGTCATCGAATATTCAAATGATCGTTCAATAAAATTTTCAACGATTGGAATTTTTGTGGTATAGATTAAAAAGCAACGTGTCTCTGAATTTCCACAGCTTCGAAAAGCAGGACAAAACAATTATCTCATCGCTTGTGATAGAAACCGCTTTCGATGCGAGCATCGATAGTTTCTTGTACGAACGTAATGCGGCAACATTGCACTTTTGAAGCTGACAACGCTGTAAAATCGATCCACCTCAGGCACACACTTTATGTGTTGCATCCTCATATAGTTCACCAGCTGACCGTTCCATTTTGATAGAGTCCGCTATCGTACTAGGGCATTTTCTACAGAGTCGGTAATTCAGAATCGTAGACAGAAAAATACATTGCATGCAATGTCTGTAGGTATCTTAAGTCTGTGCCTTCTGTTTCTTACTCCAGCCAGAATATATCCTAGAGGGCGTAAGAGAACGCTTGAATTATTCGGACGACACGAACTCCCGTAAGGCTGGCTGTCTTTAACAGTATCTCGTCGGTGATCGGAACTAACTTTTAGCCAGCAGAGAGGAATTCCTCTCTGCTGATATATATGATCATTTGGATCCAGTTGGATCAGTGCAGTGATGCCAGATTCGTGGTACTGTGGTAAACCGTGGTACTAAACCATACCCTCACTACGACCTACTGTTGCCCCTTCGCTCCTTTACCAACGCGCTCGCGCGCTACACTGCCAGCGTACCTCTACTATGTCCGTGTGCGCTGCTTGTGCGCTTGCGCCAGCCTCAATCTATTTTCAGCACTTTCCATATACATATTGCTTTACGGAAACGAAACTGAAATTCGGCCGTCGCGTCGAGCGTATGAATCGCAATCTGGAGCTGGCGTTTGAGTCCCCGTGCAGCGATTTTTATTTTTAATTACTTTTTTGCTTACATTTTTTAACCTTCCAAAAAATTTAAAATGTAAAAACTATGTTAAAAATATATGTATTCATTTTACAGGAAACGTTTTATTACTGTAAAAATTGCATTGATACAAAGAGTCTAGCAGGGTAAGAGTCAAAAGTGCCCTTGAATCAATTGTACCGGGCTATGCACTAGTTGATAACTTATAAAAAAAAGCATTCGTCACCAAGTTCATCTCAACAAGGAGGGTAGTTAAAGGGTAAAAACTAATTATTGGTTTTTGCCACATTTTCCCTATTTAATGGTATACTTAAAAATTCTACAATTTTGTAGATATGATTCCTTATGATTGTGAAGTTTTTCAGATTTTTTTGCAAATAGTAAGTATGAAAAATCGAAACGTCAAAAAAGAAACGAGAAATGCAGATTTTGTGTACAAGATATTTCGTGTGACCAGATTTTTCCTTTTACAGCAGTTAGGTATTAGCATTAGCATTATTCTCAATTTTTTCGGATTTTTCGACAGTGTGCAATGTATTAATATTATTTTTCTGCTTTAAACGAAATGTATTAGTATTTATGTTGTGGTGGATAGCCATTAAGTCAGCTAAGACACTGTTTATGTTTAGGAAACGTTTTTAAGTGAATAAAATTTATTGTCATGTAATTAATAATCAGAAAAAAATATATTTCACGAAAAAAAAAGTTTGACCTTTGTGGGGCGCGAACCTCTGCCAAAAACTATCCCAGCGTTTCCGACTCGTAAGACCCAAACAACTTCTATTTTTTTAGTTTATTATGATACACAAGTTTATTTGATTTTCTGCCTTCCTGTAATAACAAAAATACAGTCAAAATTATAATTATAACAGAATTTCATAAAATATTGAGATTATTGCAAACTCATCTTTTTTTGGAATGATGCTCAGATTTCATTGCTTCTCTCGGATGTCCATTTCCTTCCGAGACAGTGGCGTTTCTAGCTGGAAATAAAAAATGTTCATATAAAATGTATCATAAACTACAATTATTCTAATAACGTGGAATGTAGTACATATTTACGCCGTTTATATCACGTTTAATTGTTAGGTTTAACTACCCGGATTATCTTCTTCGACGGCAGCAGCCTTTACTGCTTCTCGTAATTTACGTATATGTACATATACGTACAAGTCGTCTAAGTCCTGCGGAATAAAAAAAAAAGGGTTAATAATAATTTTAATTAAACAATATATATATGTTTGTATTAAAAAATACTTATATTTTTCACTGATCGAAGTTGGCCAAACACAAAATTACGGCTGCATTGAACAATTAAAAATGTACCCGCCGCCAGAAAGTAAAACTAATAATAGAAATTAGAAGTAATTATAATGTTGACTGTATTTTTTTTTATTACAGGAAGACAGAATAAACTTGTGTATCATCATAAATTTAAAAAAAAGAAGTTGTTTAGGTCTTACGATTCGGAAACGCTGGGATAGTTTTTGGTAGAGGTTCGCGCCCTACAAAGGCCAAACTTTTTTTTTCATGAAATATATTTTTTTCTAATTATTAATTACATGACAATAAATTTTATTCACTTAAAAACATTTCCTAAACATAAACAGTGTCTTAGCTGACTTAATGGCTATCATCCACAACATAAATACTAATACATTTCGTTTAAAGCAGAAAAATAATATTAATACATTGCATTCTGTCGAAAAATCCGAAAAAACTCAGAATAATGGTAATGCTAATACCTAACTGCTGTAAAAGGAAAAATCTAGTTCACACGAAATATCTTGTTCACAAAATCTGCATTTTTCGTTTTTTTTTGACGTTTCGATTTTTCATACTTACTATTTGCAAAAAAAATCTGAAAAAATTCACAATCATAAGGAATCATATCTACAAAATTGTAGAATTTTTTTGGAATTTTTAAGTATACCATTAAATAGGGAAAATTTGGCAAAAACCAATAATTAGTTTTTACCCTTTATCAAATAGTGCATAGCCCGGTACAATTGGTTCAAGGACACTTTTGACTCTTACCCTGCTAGACTCTTTGTATCAATGCAATTTTTACAGTAATAAAACGTTTCGTGTAAAATGAATACATATATTTTTAACATAGTTTTTACATTTTAAATTTTTTGGAACGTTAAAAAATGTAATTAAAAAGTAATTAAAAATAAAAATCGCTGCACGGGGACTCAAACGCCAGCTCCAGATTGCGATTCATACGCTCGACGCGACGGCCGAATTTCAGTTTCGTTTCCGTAAAGCAATATGTATATGGAAAGTGCTGAAAATAGATTGAGGCTGGCGCAAGCGCACAAGCAGCGCACACGGACATGGCAGAGGTACGCTGGTGTGTGTAGCGCGCGAGCGCGTTGGTAAAGAAGCGTAGGGGCAACAGTAGGTCGTAGTGGGGGTATGGTTTAGTACCACGGTTTACCACGGTACCACAAATCTGGCATCACTGCTCTTGGTGCCTCTCACCAATAAACCAACTTTATGCTCGTGGACTCTACGTACTTTTTAAGGTTATATACTTTTTATTGATAAATTAAGTCTGCTACTGTATTTAAAAAAATATATTTGTACAGTACCATATTTATAAATATTTGGAAATAATGGAACTCTTGCAAGACCCTATCAGACAAGAGGCGATGGTGTAAGTATGTTTGCAATTAGACGTAACCTTAAAAATGTATATTAACATTCTATAAATGATGGTATATTTTTAAATTTAGAGCTCCAAGGCTTTCTTTAGGTCTAGAAAAAGCGTATTCACAAAAAATTAGTTTTGAATTTATTCGTTAAACATAAATGTATGTTGGAAATTAGGTAGTAAATTATAATTTAACATATAATCTGCAGATTATGTTGTATTTGTGGTACTGGTATTCAACCTAATGCCACTAACATGTGCGTAGCATGTTTACGAACTCAAGTTGACATTACTGAAGCCATTCCAAAGCAGGCAACTATTCATTTTTGTAGAGGATGCGAAAGGTAAAATATTTAATTTTGAATTAACTTGTATGTAATTGTAAGTACTGATACTAAATGATAAAATTTTGGTCAGATATTTGCAGCCACCTGCAGAATGGATTTATGCAGCATTAGAGTCCAGGGAATTGTTAACACTATGTTTGAAGAAATTGAAAGGTTTGAATCGTGTGAAATTAATTGATGCTGGATTTGTATGGACAGAACCGCACTCTATGAGATTGAAGGTATATCTAAGATTGTAACATTATTACCATGATATCATTGTGTTATCATGTGATGTTGTTTAGGTAAAACTAACAGTACAGGCAGAAGTAATGAGTAGTGCAGTTTTGCAACAAGTATTCATAGTTGAATATACAGTGAATCATTACATGTGCGACGACTGTCACCGAACAGAGGCAAAAGATTATTGGCGTGCCTTGGTGAGTTTTATAAAACATTAATTTTCTTTTGTATCTTTGCCTTTTAACTATAATTTGTTTTCAATAGGTACAAGTTAGGCAAAGATCTACAAATAAGAAAACGTTTTATTATTTGGAACAATTAATTTTGAAATACAAAGCACATGAACATACATTGGGCATAAAACCTATTCACGGTAATAACTGGTTGTTGAAATTTGTGATCAGGAGTTTATAAAAATTACTAACTTTGTTATGGGTTTTATTAGAGGGCCTTGACTTTTTCTATGCGAATGAAGCAACAGCACGGAAGATGGTTGACTTTCTTTTAAGTGTGGTACCTTGTAGGTACGATCATTCCAAGAAATTGATATCTCATGACATCCATAGTAATATATACAATTACAAATTCACATATAGGTAAAACATTTTAAGAATGTCACATGGTATATAGTCAAACTTATTATGAGAGGAAATTGTGTAGTAGTATTCATTATTTTACAGCGTGGAAATAGTCCCAATTTCGAGAGACAGTATCGTATGCCTACCTAGGAAACTTAGTCATCAATTAGGAGGAATAAACTCAATTTGTTTAGTATACAAGATGACGAATGCTATTCACTTAATAGACGTAGCAACTGGTCAAAGTATGTTATTTTCTATAATTTTATCATTTATCTATCTCCTTTGTTACTTGTATTAAATGTTTTTATTGCAACAGTTGCAGAAGTGAATTCTACGATCTATTGGAGACATAATTTCAATAGTATTTGTGATCCTAAACAATTAATAGAGTACACAGTGATGGATATCGAACCAATTCAGTTCAAAGACAGAAAATTTTTCCCAGGACAAGGAGCAATTTCTAACAAGGCATATTATATTTTACAATTTTATGTTGTAATAGTTATGCGTAATACTTTCCAGTAAAATTTCTATTTTTAGCATGTAATAGCAGATGTATGGTTGGTTAGAAGCTGTGATTTAGGAATCAATGAAAACTTAATTCACACACGTACTCATCTTGGACACATACTCAAACCAGGCGACATCGCTTTAGGGTAAGAAAATAAAATGTGATGTCAGTATAGTATTCATTCCAAAAGTGTTTAAAAAATCTACTCCGAGAATGAACAATTTTATCCCCAATACTACAGAATTCCCCCTGGATGCTCGATCGCGCAACAGTGTAATATGGTTCGAGGTAAGGTATTCGTGAGATAATAACATAATGACAAAACTTCATTATTTTTAGTTATTTCTTCACAAAACCTTCACCAAGGTATTTGTGAGATTTTCCTGTTTAAAATTATACGAAATGCGATAAAATTTTAATCATAGTTACTTACACCATAATGAGTTATGATCACTTATTAAATAAGTAAATATGATCCAAATGATGTCACGTTCAAATTCATTTGAACCAGAAAAATTTCATGAACATGAAAGCATTTGATGAAAGTTCCGCAAAAAAAAACAAAATTAAAAATGTATCAGTTACCTCGGACTCCAGTCCGTATTCTATTGTAGTCGTTATCGTTCTCTTATTTTGCAAACTATGAACATCTTCAGTCCTGGGATTTGCTCATTCTCAGAGCGAATACTGTAATTGGAAACGAGCATGGAATTTTCAAGATAATCCTTGTTTTGTAGGTATGCTATTACCGATAGTAATATTAATGATGATAACTTTGAAATGCTGAATAAAGATTTGGTTCCCGATGTAATTTTGATAAAGAAAAGCTATGCGAATGATAGAGCAATGCGTCATAAGATAAGAACATGGAAATTAAAACATATGCTCCAAAATGAAGATAATATGAATGCAGACAATGCGTAAGTAACTAAGACTAATAACTTAGTATTCAAAATTCGAATTTGTTGTGATTTAAAATTATAAAATATGGACAATAGAAAGTTATAGAATATTTATATATTCCAGTGATTACTACGAATTTTTGGAGGACATCGAGGAGGATCCAGAGTTGAGGCAAAATATAAATATTTTCAGGGATCGCATGAAAACAATTCCAATGGATTCCAACAGTTTCACTGATCCTACTTGCCCACAAGTTACCCTTGAAGAAATGCTTGATGATCTCACAATCGATGATGTCCAAATACCTCAAGTTGATGAAATTTTTGACTAATAAAGTAATAATGTTTTCCAATCAGATCATTTTTCTTATCATCAGTTCTTGAGACATTTTGTCTTTAAGAAAAAGTGAAAGTTCCTCAATCTTTTGTCTGCTTCAACCGTGAAGACTATGCGAATGTTTTTTATGTAAAATGATTCTACAGATTTTTTCCGAATCCAATGCTATATTTTTTAATATAGAAACATTCAAACATGATTATACATACATGTTTGAAAAGATCGGGACAAAATTATTTTGCCAAACTATCATTTTTATGAATTATATAGCACATTTATCAATTTCACAAAAAATTATTTTAGAGATTACAAGAGAATGTTTAAATTCCAAATATTTGTTGATTTCATCAGTTTTATATTTATTCAGTGATATATTGTTCAGATAAATATTGTTTTTATATTCTTGTATATTTGTTAATAATTCTGTAAACATATTTTCTGAATGAACTTAACTGGATACACCTGCAGAAGTGCGGGAAGTATTTGAATAATTGTTTTATACGGAAGATAAGCTTTAAATATTGGTATTATTACTTGTAAATAACAAAATCAGAGAGCACATATTTCCAGCATTCTTTAAACGAAAAAGGAGAAGTTCGAGATATAAGTAATCGATTTGTTAATCAAATTGATTGTCAGTGCATGATTGAATTGGTCTAGAGCGAAGAAAAACACAAAAACTTTTTTAATGAAATATATACTTCGTCTTTTGAATTACAAGTAGTAGGCCTCCGAATTGAAATGAGACGTTAATAGCAGTTATATTAATATCCTAACTTCCAGTAAACAGATAATGTAAGGAACTCGAATGTTGTCAACACTATTTTAAACAATTTCATATATTCTCTGTATTTCTGAGTAAATATTATTCAAGTGATAAAGCTATAATAATGGTGTCAATATCACGTATACATATATATAAAAAATAAAATTTCGTGCGCTAAAGTAATAACATTTGTTTTTCTGTTTTTTCTTTTTTTCCTTTTATGTACAGGCTTTTCTCCAAGAGTGATCAAACCTCGGTATTCCGGAGTTTTGAGTAACAATGACCATGTACCTACGTGTAGGTAATACTTATTACGTTATTTAAATTTTCCCAAACATAGAGAAGGGCAGCGCGTAGAAGAGAAGGAGGAACAGTTTAAAAGGTTGCGTATCGATTACAATGGTAATGCAAATAAGAAACTTTATAATTTTGATTCTTTTTTTACAGAACTTCTACCAACATATTTGTGAGATTCTTTTAATTAAAATGAGTCTAAACACTGGATAATTTCGATCTGTTTCGATCATATTATAATTCGCTGATATATAGTGCCGAACAAAAGTATTGGGACACCCTTTAAACAAAGATAACTTTTCAAAAATTGTACCAAACAACTGGAACTATTTTTAGATATTAGAAGACGAAGTTTACTAGCTAATTTGTAATTTTGTTTTAATTACAATTTTAATAATCTATAGCTCATACCAACGTTAATCAATATCGATGAAGCTTTGTGCATGTTCATAACTTAAGTCTACGAACAGTGTGTTTTAAATTTTCATTATAGTCACAGATAAAAATGAAAAAAATTGTAAGCTTCATTTTTTTCTTCATTATTTTGACCAATAACAATTTTTAAATCATTTCTTTACACATAGTATAGTAAACTAATCGTTCTAGAATCTTGAAAAAAAACCTCAAGTAGTTTAGTGTAATACTTAAAGAATCATACTTTTTTAAAGGATGTGTCAATACTTTCATTTGCCACTGTAAGTATATGATTAAGTCTCTGTCGAGTTTGTTTCCTTTTTAACCATAAAAATCACGCAAATCTGTTGACGAAAGTTTCGTACAAATAGAACTAAAAATTAAGAAATTAGCTTACTAGGAATCAGAACTGACAATGTCTTGTTTATTGATCATTTTCGGAATAGTAGAAGCGAATTTTGCTCGCTTTCAGCAATGTTGCTCATTCACTATGTCTTTAAAAAGTTATATGTTTACATTGAGTTGACGGTTTAGTGAAACAGGGTGCACTACGAATTGATTATCGCGTAATACGCAAGTCTTGAAGACAAAGATAAGTTACGGGTGTGTTTTGCTTTTCTATTTTTAAAAAATCGATTTTTTGCTTGCATTTTCCTTACGTATATGTGTTCTAGAATATGAGTTCAAAAGGATTTGTATGAATGCAACTCCCGTTGCGAGATATTGATAGTTGAATATTTAAACGTGTTTTGCTCGAAACCACTTTATTCGAAACTCTTGTCACGATATCTCAAGTTGACCAATTAACTTGAAATTTTGAGTAGGATCTTCAGCACATAGCTTGTTATCGCACGCATCAAAATTTTTAAAATCCGTCGTTTGTTTCTAACGTGCTAAAAGCGAAAAACTATAAGAAAACTCAGTGACTTAAGTTCAAAATACTGCAATTTTGTAAGTAATCAAAATTTTTATTTTACTGATTAATATACTTACTCATTTTTTAATTATCGATCAACAGAAGGGCCAGTATCATGGCAACAATCAACACACGTATTTCAAAACATACTCTGCAAAATAATATGCATATAACCCGTGTGATTTTATTAATTTCACTTAAAAAAATAATTTATAGATCCAAATACCGATAAATACATCTGCAAAATCCAAGTGGAAAAAGTTCAATAGTTCTTCTGAAAAAATCCGTAAAAATTGGTTTTCGGCCCCGAAATCTCACAAATATGTTAGTAAAAATTCTCTGAAAAAAAGACACAAAAATAAAAAAGTTTTGTATTTGCGTCACTGTTGTAATCGATACGTAAGCTTTTGATTTATGCCAATTGCTGCAACTCTCTACGTCTCTTTCTTTCCATACGCTGTCCTTCTTTGCGTCCGAAACTTTCGTCGCTTATTAAGTGAGTAAATAGAATTCTATCGTATTTGATCTCTTTTTAATAAGAAAAATCTCGCAAATGCGCTTTTAAAGGTTTAGTAACAAAATAACTAAAAATAATAGTTTCATCATTGCATTAGTATTGTCTCACCGATACCTTGCCTCGAATCATGTTATGTATACTGCAGCACGACCAAGCGCCCAAGGAGGAAACCCCTAGTAGTGGGGATAAAATTTGATCACTCATGGAGTAGTCGATTTGATCACGCTCAGAGGGAAGACTGTAATTACGATTATGAAATTATAGTTCGACGACTAGATTCATATAAAAGACGCTAGTTTATTTAAATCATTAACTTAACTTTCTAAGCAATAAAACATCTTAAAGAATTTGTGTGTGTGATAAAAAGCGATTGATCATGTACAATAGAGAGATCTCAGTTAATCGATCAAAACGTGTAAATATCTTTGATTGTAAAGTTCCATTGTTAGTACACCTATAACTGTTACTGCATTGTGTATCGAGTTGCCAGAGTCTCGTATCAATCTGATCGAGCGTTCTATGTCCCCTTTCAATTCTACGTATTGTTTATTCAACAAAAGCCTCTCTAAAGTTTGCATAGCTTTAATGGCTTCTGCACTAGGTCGAATGTCCATTGAATCTGGATCTGCTGTCCTTACTGGTGCCACTCCAGGAGAGTGAGGACTGCACCTCACCAATTGTTGCTCTGATTTTGATTCAGGTAATTGTGCTAAACAATACACACCTATTGCTCGACTCAAAAATTTGCATCTAAATAATACAGATTTTGCATTAAATATTCGGTACGTAAGAAGAACCGTTGCAAAATACTTGTCTTTAATTTACCTAACAGATAGTTGAGATCCCTTTTTAAATCCAATAGCTCCCAAGATACCCCAACTTTGTCCTCCGTCATCAGCTATTGTTAACAACACACGTGCTAAACCTTTAAGCGCTTTAACAGCAATAACATTATTTTCGTTGTACTGACATTGTCTATACACCAATTCACAGGTTTTGGCCCACATCAGAGGGAGTTTTTCCTCATTGGTATCCCTAAGTGGTTAAAAATGTTTTTTAGTAGTAATGCACATTTTTGCAGTGTGTCTATGATTTTGCTGAAATTAAGATATGTTATAGTGCATGTGAAAATAGGGAGGGTTTAAGTCATCACTATGTTATCTTCGAAATTAATTAATTTAATTAATATAATTCCTAGTACAAAGCACATTGGATTTTTTGCCTGCTGGTGAATAGCAGTCCTTTCTTTGCCGGCTTACCATGACCGCAATTTTTGATCGTCCGCGAATTAAGAAACGGAATTTTAAAGAGGTACAATCGTAGAAGACTTTTGCATTAAAAAATTACATTTGGGTATAAAATGATGAATTATTTTACAAGAAGTCTTTTGCTACGGTGATTAGAAAAAAAGTTTCTATCTTTAATAATAACCGTGATATAAATTGTTTTGTGAATGTGGTTTTCGTAAAAATTGGTAAAAATTGCAAATTTTGATAGTCTGCATCTTTTAAACAATTTCAAAGATAAAAAGAGATTACTTACATTCTCCCTATTTTCACATGGACCATAACATATTTTATTTTCAGTAAAATCCGAGACATAGTATACAAAAAGTGATTTCACATGGAATTCCTCATACGATTGACTACTTACGTTGGCCTTATAGCAGAAATCCAATTAATTAGATTCAGGAGAAATTCTCCTTCTTCTTTTATGTCCTGGCATAATGGTAGTTGTTTAAGTAAAACAGAGTATAACGTAAGGATTCTTCCTTCGGAAACCAGTACTGCGTCCAGCGGTGGCTTCCGAGATATCGTTGGTTGCAGAATAGTCAAAACTGAAGCCCATGTTGACTGCGTTTCCTCAGATACTATAATAAACCTTCTACAATTCTTGGATAATGTTGAATAAATATTTGTCTTACATACCATTAAATTTGAAATACGCTTCCAATGCAGCTTCCATTAACTCTCCAAGTATGGATGGGGACGTAATTGTTGTGTTCATAACTCTGAGTACAGCTATGAGAATTGGATTGGTAGCTGTTCTTTTCAGCAGCCACGAAGCCCAACTGGTGCGTAGGTGCTCCATCAGAAGCTCGCTTTGATTTATAGTGTGAAACAACTCTGTTATCAGCAAACCAGCTTCTGCAGTTTGTTGTGACTCGGGAACAGCTGGAAAGTATTATTACTTTCATTAACAGGTTAATGTCAAATTACTTTATGTACTCACTGTTCATAATAACAGCTTCCATGTCATCTAGCATTTTCAGCAATGTATTAGTGAATAATTTTGGACTCGCAGACAACAAAGATTTGTGTCGCGTCGTACAACTAATCAGTAACTTTACTGATGCACGAACATACATCTGTTTCTTTTTGAGAGTAGTCACATGAAAATGAGTTACAAAGGGACTGTACTCTGCTGACACCTTTAACAGACTGTTGATTTTAATTTTAATCAGATGGAGTGAGTGTTTCTTTGGAATACAGATGCTGCGCAAAATTATGAAGATATGCTTACTTGTTGACAGCGATATCTATGGGATGGCACTGGTCATTATCTGTAGTAAGAATGACTTTTGGATCACAACTCATGACGTGCCAATTAATTACCGGATCGTATGCAGTTGCGTCCAATAAATGCCATGAAAACTTTTCAGCTTCATTAATTAATTGACTTGCTCTCTCATTCTGGAATATATAAGGGTTTCACAAATAATAAGTTTTAGTATATCAAAACAATTGATAAATTAATTTGTTTCATACCTGTCTAACATTTGGTTCGGTGGACAATTTAACCAATAAATTTAACAAACAAACATGTATTCTTGCTGCGATTGGCAACGGTTGAGTCGCCACAAAGTCATTCATCCAATTTGTCCAGTTTACGGATGTGAATATGCTCCCAAGGAATAAATGGCTTTCTGGTAAATATTGATCAATAACCTTTATCATCAGCTCTATATCATTTATCCCGGGATAAAAATGGTCCCATGGTAATGATAGAAAGTTTCCATGAATAACATTTAGTACATGGTTCTTAACTGAAGTATGTGCAAAATTGGTAACATAAAACTGCCAGACGAAGCTTAGAATTTTGTTGGACGTTGGCAGTGTGTCGATAATGAAACGAATACATTCAACAAACATTGCCACAATTTTGTGAGCATGAGGACCATCTGTAATGATCCATGGTAATAAGACAGATCTATCGTCAGTGAGCTGCTGGATCCATGCAGCTGTCGGTTCTTTTAAATTTCGTGTCCAGTATGGCGTAATCCATGGTGAGTACATATCACTTAACACAGGCCATATCTTTTCGCACACTTGAAAGTTAAGACATTAACATTGTCATGCTTATAATATAGAGTGTTAACGCTATTATTAGCCAGCGTTTTTCTTGCAAATAATAAAGATTAGAAAATAATATAAATGGCATATGTAATTTTATTTTTGCACTATTTTTTTTTTAGAAATGAAGGTGACCTTCAATTTTTTAAATGGCATGCTATATATTTTTTGATATTATATGGAAGCAATAAACAAATTTATTTGTATATGACACAATGGTCTTCGAGGGCATACATCGTCAGAAATGTAAAAAACATTTTGAATATTTCATAGCCTTGTCAATAAAGTATACTTGGAAACGCATTAGTATGAAATGTTCACACTGTTTCTTCCATTTCACACGATGTATGACCTTAATGGTCATTGTGTCGTATACAAATGAATTTGTTTTGACAGACGCTTTCATATGATTTAAAAAATACATAGCATGCCATTTAAGAAATCGTAGGTCAATTTCATTTCTATAGAAGTATTGCGAACACGAAGAAATTACATACGACACTGCGTTGCTTGCAAAAAATCATATTACTTTTTCCTCTTTCATTTTCTTCCATCATTTATTATTTGCATGAAAAACGCTGGCGAGTAGTAGCGTGAACACCCTGTGTATGTATACATGTATGTAGAAAATTTGATCTGCTTACATTGGACTCCCAAAGAACCTCTATCAGTCTGAAGAGTAAGAACAACGAGAGCATGACCTACCATGCCAAGAAATACAGTCAACGGTTCATTGTAAACTCTGTACTTTGGATACAATCCATACAAACCATATTGTAAACGCTCTTGCATAAAGTGTCTGCTTAATAATACAGCTGTATCGAACATCTATTGTGGATTCAATAAATTAATTTCTAGTTTGTCAATTCATTATATTATAACCATATACAGTATCGTGTAATATATAATAATGTAAATATACCTCCTGTCTAGAGAGTAACCTTTGTTCAATAGCATAGTGGCGAATATCATCCCTGACTTTAGATGGTTGAAAGGTAAATGAATTTTTTGGTTTGCCACTGAGAGTCCCCAATAGATCTCGCCAAACATCCAATGACAAATTTTGGCTTTCACTATTTTTCAGTACAACGCTTAAAACTTCACCATAGTGTTCTGGAAACTCGTGTAGTAAAACTAGTCGTAAGTGGTTTCTAAACAGCTGTAGGAAGATATGTATCATCAGGATCAATGGAATAAATACAGTTCACTAAAATACTTTTACCTCGTGTAATATTAATTTTTCTTTATCAGGATTAAGGCCCATATTACATAAAGCTCTAGACACTAGATCTATGAATGTTGATCGTTCGCTCAGCTTTGGACGTCTATAATTCAACCAGCTTCCTATGTCAAACTATCAGAAAAGATGAATATTTATTATAAATAATAGAAATTGTTATAATGAAGACGTCATTACCTTTGACAATAATACAAAACATAGGTCAATATTCCTTCCGATTGACAATTCAACAACTGTTTGGTACATTTGTAAAAACTTCGATGCTCCGCCAGCAACAGGTGTAAAGTATGGTCCAAGTAAACCACCAAGGTTTGGTCTCTGCATTATAGTACTTAATAATTGTGGACCTTGACTTTCCTCTCCGCAGATAAATAACTTTTCAAATAATGCGTTTCGATTAAAATTTGTTGAATAGTATTACATATATTCGAATACATTCAGTAATGACACCAACCTGTCCCAATCTTTCCAAACAAGTTGTAATAAGCTGTTTCGTCGGTGGACAGAATGCCGCTTCCTCCGTGTAACATTCTATGAGGTAATAAAACAGTTTAACACCGCTCTCTTGAATTTTGTACAACATTGCAGTGTTCTCACTGGCCCGACTTAAAATTATTTCATGCTCAAACATTCTAGAGATCAATAACGAAGAATTATTATGAAACTTGATATTGTATTTCATATTCAGCTGTAAAAGAAATCGTTATGGTACGTACGCAATTAAATGGTCTATGGATACACACGCTTGAGTGACTTTGCTAGGTGGTGGTTGACTAGCCTTTAGCAATATGTTTTCATATTCTGCTCTGTTCTGAGTTACCATGCTGTCGATGGCTTCATTGACATGTGCTTCCGATACCTAAGTACCAGAATTTTATATAGAAACTCCACTTCTACTAGTAAAGTTTTGCTTACATATCTCTACTAAAGCTGTGCGCGAACCCGAAAATGTCGGGTACTCAATTGTCGAGATGGGTTGGGAAGGCATTGGGTCGAGACGAGTTGGATTCTCGAAAATTTCAGGATTCCTGAGAATATGCTCGGGAATCCCGACGTATTCAAGAATTCCAAAATTTTCGGGTGCTCGTACACCTCTAATATCTATATATTAACAACATGAATGATACTAATAATGACGAGCAACAGGTTACGAAGTATCGATTACTTGCTCAATTATATCATTATTCTTACCCTAATTTTAATTACTGCTGCGCCAGCACAATGGACAGTAGGTGGTGTTCCTGATCTAGGTCGTTTTTGATTCGTAAGCACTGTGTCACACAGTGCGTGCAGTGTTATTTGCTTTTCAACCTGTTGATAGAGTGTAGGCACTAACTCCAAAAAATTACAATCCACGGCCGTGTGCTCAGAAATCAACAAATTATATGTTTGGGCATAATCCAATACAGTTTTAAAGTACGGCTTGACCCAGTCAATGGTTGAATTGAAATCGTACAAAATATCCGCATGTATGTGGTTCAAAACGCTTTTAATTTGATTTATAGGCGGCGGAGGTATGGGATGTTCGTACATGGTAAATCTTTTAAAAATTCTCTGCAACGGATCAGTTATTTCTAAAAATGTTATCAACGTGTTTGTTCTGTTCTGGAATTGATTTTCTTGATCTCTGTGACATGAGCTTTCCCACTCACGGACCGCCTTCATTTGATTTTCCTGAACTGTCCAATAATCAACGTATTCTAACCACGGAGTCTAATTAAAATAATATTATGAAATATAATAATAAATGATATACATTTCAATTATAAAGGAATATATTTCTCTTACCCAGTCCTCCTGTACTAATAAAATTAATTTCTGCGACATGTATTGCGGAGGCAAAGCTGACAGGTAAAAGCCTGGTTCCTGTAACCTTGGTTCCTCCAGCCACAAACTCAATGTTTTATAAAATCTACAAAAATAGAATTATAAATAATAAATTTTTCATCGAGGCTAATAAATACGTACTAAAGTTGGTAGGAATGGAAGAAGGGAGGTGGTCAAAGTTATGCCTAGAAGAGGAATTAAAAGGGTTAAGAAATAAAGTGCCTTTGGAATGGATGAAGACGGTGAAGAAAGCCTTTGTGGAGACAAGAAATGGCGAGACCTTGGAAGTAACAGAGAGAGGAGGGGAGGAAGGATTGAAGGAAGTAGTAATTACTCGAATAGACCAAAGTATACAAGTTAGACGGGCAAGAATAACGATGTCAACGTATTGTAGGAAATGTAAAGAAAGTATTGGGACGAGAAGCCTATTGGAACAATAAAGAATGAAGGGGTAAAGGTAAAGAAGAATAGAGGAAAAGGGAAAGAACAATGGGTCCATTTACGATGCAGGAATGTAGGGATAAGGAACTACAAATACAGAAATAAAAATCACGAAAAATGCAACATCTGTGATGAGGAAGAGAAAGAAGCAACTATTGGAACAGCTGGATAATTTATGGATATTTAGGAAAATTGAACGCTAAGGCTTGTAAATATGTCAAATTATATGAAAAAGAGATCAATAAGAAATAAGGAACTATAGCATGAGTACCAAAGGAAGAGCAACCTAACAAGAAGGAATAAAAAAATTCTAGAATTCATTAAGAAATTAAAATTAACATATAGTTCATTAACGCGAATTAAACAATATTTATAGTAGATCTGGAAACATGTAAAATGTACTTAAGATTACGGTTTATCATTACGTACTTTGCTGCATTGAAATAAAACGTCCGTCTTTCATCTGTAATTGGTTTGCCATCATTTAAATCTCTCTCTCCTCTCAGCTGAAAGTATGTAGTGGTATCGTTTAATCGCTTTTTTATTTTTTTCAAGTAACTTAAATTAATCATGCCTTCGAAAAATCTTTCACCAATCCCCCCGTGGTCAACAACTCTGTGAAAACAATATACAATATTATTCAAACATCATGTAAGAGAAAAATTATGTTTGAACATAAACCTTGTCGTCGATGGGACCCTTGCAAGGAACAAAGCGAAGAAATTTTGCCACAAAAGAGGAAGAATCGGATGGTCCATGGGAGTGTCCAATGCTTGTTGAGACCAACGATATATGAAAAGTCCATTGGCTCCAAACGGTTGCATTTTTACAGTTGCACAGGCTTTCTGAAAATAAAGTCTTGCATACAATTAAAATATTCTTGGCACTGCTAAATCCACAAGGTCTGTGATTGATGAAACTACCTTAATGGCTGTGTCTAATGATATTTTATTTTGTGCAGATAGCTCCTTTAAAATTTCACGCCACAGACCAGTTTTAATTTCTCTGTTGCATTGTTCGACTGATAACACTTGATAAGCGACCCAAACTGATTGTATAGAACCACCTAAGATGCTAACAGAATTCGAAGAGCCAGTCGCCCAGTTTAAAAATGATCCGAACGATACCACCACGTTTCGAGCGGGCGCTGTATTCTACAAACAATTTATTAAATCAATGAACTTCTATATTCTACAGATATTATGATAAAATACTCGTAAAATAGGGATTCATATAAAATGGAAGATTTAGTATCTATAGCATGGGAGATTGCTGTCAGTGTGTTGAATTCAATTTGACTGAATCTTACAGAAAAAAGACTTTGGAATATGGTTTCCACTGTCGCCCTCGCTTCAGCGTACAAAAATGAGGCACTAATTACAGTGTCCATCAAGTACATTACACTTTGGTCTTTGTTCCAATCTGGTACGAGCACGAGCACATTCAACCACAAATACACGAAGTTTGTTGGAGTTTCCAAAGAATATCTGTAATAATGAATCAATGCATTATTCAATAAATTTGTTTACAAAAAAATTTGTAATGTACCTTTTATAGTTACGCAAATGTGATTGTATCATATTTGAGAATTGTTTTAGTATCGTTCCAGGAAATTCTGTGGCTATAAAACTTTTTGCCATGTTCATGTAGGATCTATCAGCCATAATTAAAGAGACGATTAGACTAACAAATTTTTCATTTTTGATCAACGAGTCAATGCAGTCCAAGAACAATGGTACGATATGATGCAAGCATATAAGTACTTGTTCGTATTTATAGTGAGACAGTAATATTTGCAACTGACTGAAACCTTTCAAACATATCAGAGGCACCGAATGGCCCCATAATGTCATAACTGTGGCCACGTAGCACGCGATCAGTTGCTTGTCAAGGGTGCCAGACACCAAAACTTCCAATCGTGGATCAGAATCCATGTCAGGTACGTGGGCAAACGAATCTGCTGGATTCATTACCGTGTGTTGACAGATAGCTTCGGTCTGATCGAGTTGGTGTAATTTCAGTCTTGTAACCATTTCCCATGCCCACAGTAAAAAAACCTGTTCAGCGTTCTGTGCTCTTATCATCGATGAGACCTACGAATCCCAGTTCAAAGTAAAAGAACAATGTGAATACATACAGTACGTCACAGTAATATTCGCACACCTTTAAAAAGACGATAACTTTCGTAAGATTAGACCATAAGACTTTAATTTTTCCGAGATATTATAAGAATTAGTTTTTACATTTTTCTGGGTCTGTATTGAAAATTTAAAAACTGCATGTGGTAAAACATATTCTGAAAATTTCATCAAAATCAGTCCACGTTGCAACGAGCTACAAACGGTTAAAATTGGTGGAAATCGCAGTTTTTCACGTGTTTCGGCCTGTAATTTTAGTAAATCTAAAGATTCTTATATTTATATAAAAAGAGTTGTAAAAAGCAACCTTTAAAATTTTCTCCACAATTTTGGCTAATTGTTGTTTTTTCAAAAAATTTTGTTTACGTCAGATAGGAAACTAATCCTTCTAACATCTCGGAAAAATAAAACTCGTTTGGTCTAATCTTACGAGTTATCATCATTTTAAATGTATCCGAATATTACTGTGACAGGCTGTACTTTAAGAACGAAACATTAACACTGTAATTAGAAGTCCATGCCTGTTTAACACCTTCTGCCAATAAAGATGTACTTTCGACTGGAGGATCACGCACATACTTCATCGCTAGCTCAACAATTAACAATGCTATGCGTCTATGCAATTCGATCGGAAGATGTAAATTACCATTTCTGAAACAAATAGATAAACTAAAGTAATACGTTTCTCCTTCATTGTTTTTAACGCAGAGCAACGCTTTAAACTCGTTTCTCTAGAAATTGAAGGCCCACCAGGCAAAAACTATAATATCTATATGGTCTTGTCTAAAAAGCAATTTCCGAAACCGTGCGGTCTCCTTGGAAGGAGAATATCTTCAATTTTTTCATAATTTTTCAATATACGGAACAAGAGAAATAGATTTTAAATTATCGAATGGTATACACGCAGATCAAATTGGTTTGAAGACACTTTTCTCACGATTATTGGATTACGCCCTTTCTTTTTAAGGTTGAACACTGACCTAAATGATCTTGTGTATACAAGGTGTTAACTGTTTCAAGACCATAGTGTAACTCTTATGCACAATTCAGGAAATTGGAGCATTTCATATTTTGAGATTTAAATTGGACCACAATTGACACTGAATTCTGGAAAACAATCTAGTTCGTAACTCAAGTGCAATGTACACAAACTGTTGATGTTTAATTATTTACCTATTTTTATTGAAAAATTTTCAATAAAAAGCAAATTGGCAAGCAAAAAACCTGAATGGTGCATAAGGGTTAAATAAGTTACAAACAATATTCTTACTCGTTGTAGCCCCAATTCAAATGGGAAAGGATTAATCGAGCTAAGTGGTTCTGAGTTGATGTTAATGGATGATCATGTAACCATTGAGAGAGAATGCTTATATCCTGTTCCTGTGGAATCCACTTGTCTTGTTTCATCTCAGTGAACAAATATAAACTTAACTAGAAATTGAAGTTAATCAGACATTTATTGTATATTAAAAAATAAAATTGATTGTGCACTAAATTAAAAAAGAAGACATTATGTTACCTTCCCGACGGATTCAAAGTTATCCGTTAATTTGTGCAAGATATCCGACAAAAGCGATGGATATTTGTTCGTTAAATTTGATAAAAGGGATTGCGCATCCTTTGAACAAGAATCCTGTGTTTTTTCACTGAGGAATCCAATCTGTAAGTTATGGTCACGATTAAATATTTAGAACTTTCGATTAAGACAATAAACGACACATACTCGAAACAAATCAATAGTTGTTGCTTTAACAAAATCATAGTCTGTATTAACTCTTGCCATGGCCATATTGGCGAAAGTAGTTAAAAGGAAGTAAGATTCATCTCCTGGCATGTTACATAATTTTTCTTCGAATTGTTTACGAAGTTGTGGGCAATTTAGCTTATCCTCCCAATCTGTTAGAATTATTGTACATAACATTAAAAGCTTAATTTTATGTTAGTGTTTACTTTAGTACTTACCTTGTACATCTATATTAACCATGTGAATGTCGGTTTGTGTTGAATCAGTGTGCAGAATATAAAAAATTTGCCACAAAGTATTCGAGGATATTAAATGGTACGGAACAGTGGCTAAATACTGCCATGCACCTAGACGACGTGAAGAAAATATGCAAAGAACTGCTCTCAAAAAGAAATAGTCGAACTCTAATTGCAATTTTAGCAGTGTCGATTTATCGGTAAGCTGTAAAAGTAAATTTTTTTATAACAACTTTAAAATATCATTAAGCGTAACAGTATGGAATTACCTGGTGTTTGTCAAATTCTTCCCATTGGTCGCTGGCATACTGCACAATGTCTCGAATTAGCGCGCAGAGCCGTTTGGCTAATTGTCTATATCTTGGAGAATCATATGTCTTCAAACCTTGTTTCAGAATTTTAACGACAACTGTGAAGAATGCAAACAACCGCAACATGTGATGATGAGTGATCAAGCTTCTGTTTTGATGGTATCTTTCGTTCTGACATTGTATATATAATACATGTTGAAACACTTTTTCGAAAGGAATTTGATTGAACAATGAAATAAGATCATTCTCATAAAGGTATGCCCCATTATCGGCTATATCTTCATCTTCCTCACCTTCTTGATCTAATAATACCCAAACTGTATTGTCAGAGCAATATTCTGTATCTTGTAATGAACTTTGCACCTAATTAAAACAACAGATTTTATCCTACTCATACAAAGATCACTTACCAGGAGAGCCCACAGTTTCGGAAATCGCTTTTTGGACAAGACGATATAGACTTTGTAATATATACCCAATAAACCCTCATGGCTTTTTACCTAGTGAGTCTTTGTTTTCGAAAAAAGCGTGTTTAAAATTTTGCTCTACATTAAGGACTATCGTACTGGTCCTGGTAAGGACTGACTACTATGCTTGAGGTCCCGAGTGCAAAACGTGCATAGTATTTTACTGTTTTCAATACATATTTTTATATTGCTAACCAATTTTTGTTTTATTGTCATAATACTACTCATATTAATAGTGTTTTTTGCTAATGGCACGATCCTCACAAGTCGAAAAAAACTTCGTACGATTTTCTGCACGCTTAAAAATGAGTCAAAGGGTTTAATTATTCATCAAAGTATGCTCAAATGATTCAAACATTATCATCTCTCAAAGAAAAAATTTCAAAAAGTAGTTTTGAACTATTCGTTATGTTGACACTGTAGCAGCAAATAGAAATAATTGTTTAGAATAGTTTTTAATTTGTACTTTTTGACAATGAGACGTACTATTACAAGATACTGACAAAGTTTTGCTGTGATACCTACTGCTTATATTATACTTCTAGCGTAACACATATTAATAAATTGTTAACTATGTTCATATTAATATGAGTAAAATTATGTCAAAAACAAAAATTAGTTAACAATATAAAAGTATATATTTAAAAAAAAATCAAATACTATGTGTTGAAGCGTAAATTATATGTGTGTTAAAATTATTATGTAAGAATTATTATGTATATTGTTGAAGACAAAATTGTGTTTATTAAAAAGAAAAGAGTGTTCTGTTGTAAATATAAACGGTCAATGCGTAATTGTAAGGGTTTAATTTGTATTTACGCTATATGTAAGGCCAACGTATGTCAACGAGAAAGCGGCAGATAGCCAGATCTTTTACAAAGCAATTCAAAAGAGGAAGAGGGGACAGTTGTGCCCGCAACGGAGACAGATATGGGAGTTGCCTTAAGGGATCGGCCGGACGTGTGCTCCACAGGTCGCGTCGCAAGGACCTCTCCTCGCTGGGTTAGACGAATTTACTTCAAGTGTGTACCGAGCCCTCCGATCGAACCCATGCTCCGTGGTAACCTCGGACCACAAATGGAGCACGGTCGTCGGTCAGGTCGTAGTTGAGTGGCCATCTCGAGCCCGAAAAAACGACACGGCTGACCGTCAGAAGGGGGAGTAATCCGCTTTCTACCCAAAACTGAGGAAATGATCTGGCCTGGAGCGAAGGGTGCACGGCGGATAGTAAGACGTGAAAGTAGAGATTCGCCGATTCCTAACACTATCCATTGATTTGAACTCAGGACCTCCAGCGTAGTAGCCAGGGGTCTTACTAGCACCACTACTACATCTTCGTATAATACGCTTTTTCTTCATAGTTTTGAACGCAGAGCAAAACTTCATACTCGCTTTTCTCGAAAACGAAGGCCTACCAGGCAAAAAGCCATTAAGATTTTTAAGTATTGGGTATATACTACAAAGTCTACATAGTTTCGTCCGGAAAGCAATTTCCGGAACCGTGCGATCTCCTTATTAATATAACCAAATGACACACATACCTGTTCGAGAAATTGATCTCGATCTTTTATTGGCAATAGAATAACAGCCAAAGTAGCTACTATATGATCCAGATATGGATCATTCAACACAGATGCACTTGATTTACTAAATTCTTGTGGTACTGGCATCTGTACATAACTACGAGCCCAGTTCATCACACCACCGGGACATCTCAGGATATGATTTAATAAAAACAAGTGATCCTGCCAGTTTGCTACTCTCAGCAAAATTGCTATCAGCTTTGTAAGCCACTGCCTAGTGTCTATGACAAACTTTCTGTCTTTCAATAATTTTCTTTGAAAATAAAATAATGTAGTTATGCACATTCTGATCTCCACTAACTGTGGTATTATCGGTGCAGGTGTCTGCACTGTCGCTAAGCTGATGGGTGCATTCTGAGGAATATTTGTGAATTCCCTGCAAGAGACGCACACGCTCTGAATGTAATGCTCGATTTGCAATCTTAACAATTCTGCTTCGTAACAGTATAATGCTTGCGTATTGTACAACATTTCTTTTATGGCTGACAAAGTACGAGACAGAGACTGCAATGCTTGCTTATTGAAGTTAGAGATGGGGTATTCGTGTGTAGCACTAACTGGATTTCCATCTTGACATTCTCCTGCTTTTATAATGTGGGCTGTGTTTATATGCCATAATCGTTTTTGTGTTTCTCTGCATTTTTTCTTTAGCGTTGACAACTCGTGCGATGTGACAATCAAATGATTTCTCACACGTAAATATTTCATTAGGAGCTCATGTAATCTGTGCTGTTGTCTAATCGTGTTACTTTTAAGTTGAGCCTCTATAAATTCTGAAATAAACATATCGATCAATCCTAATTCCTGATTATCATACAATGACGCTAACTGGCTTGCAGTGAATGGTTTAACTTCTTCTAAAGTAGCCTGTGCACTGTCCACAGTGTCAGTTAAAAATTTGATCTCCTCTTTCACTTGGTTATCATGGTCAACATTCTTCAAATTCGATGTAGTCAACATAGATTTTGGTAAATCAGATATTGCAGCTTTGTTATTATCCAACTGGGACTGAGATGTGATATTTTCTATTTTCACTGCAGAAATCATTGTCTTCGTTTCTTTTACATTTTCATGTAAGTCGACTTCCAATGGTGCACAAGCATTAATTTTGTCCTAAAATTATTATATTTTATACTACATGTAATTTTTTAGCGATACAGTAAAATGAAATGGTTGAAAAATTTAATACATATTTGCTTAATAATATTTTGCAAAGGACGTTTAAAAGTTCAAAGTATTAAGAAAATAAATACCTCATTCACTACTACTTGTAAATTATATTCTGCTGCTAGCGCAGCATTTTCTTGGTCATATGTTTCCAAGTCGTTCGCAGCAAAATGCAATTCACTTTCCATATTTTCAATGCCTTCGCCTTTTGGATAATTTGTAGGCGATTCCCCCAGCAAACATTCGAATCCTTCCAATGTTGGAGCTTCGGGTATGTCATCGTCTATAGTTAATTGTTTAATTTTCTTTCCCTTTTTCTGTAAGTATAAAGTGTAAATAAATACGTACATCATGTCAAAATAATTGCAAATCTATTATTGTTTGAACATTTTAATGAAGCTTCAAAAAATATATGTTCCTTTAACATATATTCTTCTTATTTAGACCCATATAATATACTGACAAAGTTTATTTGTTAAAAACTTGGGGCAGCCTGTATGCGATAAGTACAGTATAGAGAAAGGAACAAGGGAAAAAATGTTTACCTCTCGCTTTACTAATTCCATATTTGAAAAATGTGGATGTACAGATACATATAAATTTCAGAACTGTTGAGCCGCGTGTGAGCGGAGACTGCAGAAGCATGAAAAGACAGTGTTTCTCATGAAACAAGGAATTTTTGTAGCGTCATTCTGTCTATTGTCATCGCAGATCCTCCGAAATCTATTGCGTTTCCCTGTTAATTTATCACGTGACAAAAGGTACTGACATTTAACGTTTACTGATACTCATTTTATCCGACAGTGCGTTATCATTCGTCTCTTCTGCAGCGATCAACTAAATGAAACGTCGTTACCAAAAATCGTATACTTTCATAAAATGTCAAATGATTATTCCAAGGTAAGAAGTTGTCAATTACCTACTTATCAACTGAGCTTCGATTACACAGATCACACACTTAAGACACAGACAGAGAGGATATGAGAGTGCTCACGCTCGGGTCTGGCCGTGCCTGATTTGTTCCCGCATCCACAGACTTAAGGGCCAGAGGTAGTCACGTGACTTTACAAGTCGTGGAGGTCGGTATCTGCCGTACAGTTTCCTTTACAGAAATGGTATTATCTACAAACGTGTAGCTGATTGATGAATACGAGATGGAGCTACCGTCGCATTCTATTTAGAATCAGAAAGAGAACTCGATTGTCGTTGCAACACAAGAAGTATGTCACGAGGAAGCTAGATTTTACTGCGTTGTCAGCGTTTAAAAGAGCAATGTTGCCGCATCGCATTCGTATAAACACCGTTGACACTTGCATCGAAAGCGTTCGAACTGGTTCGAGCGGTTTCTTCTCTTCCTTTCGGATCTGTCGAAATTCGGAGACTTACTACTTCGTAATTTAAAATATGGAATTTTCAATTGTAAATAAGTGTATTAAACGATCATTTGAATATTCGTTGACTTGTTTAAAAATCTTCTGAATTTTTTAAACTTTTTTAAAAAAGTATAGATTTACAAATTATGTTTTGTATACATATATTGTTAACATATGTTAACATATCAGTATAATTGATTTGAATTTTAATACGAAGAGTATTATTTTCCGACGTGGAAATGAAAGGTATAAACAATCACGGCATGACAATTGTTTCATTGTAGACAACAAACATAAAAAAAAACCTGACTGCAAAGATTTAAAAAATAATCATTATTATAAAAAAACAAAAGCCCGACTGCGAAAAGAACTAAAAAGATAAGAAACAAAAAACTAATTTATTGAATAAAATATTGATAATAAATAAAATAAAAAGTAAAATATAAATAGAGAGTATAAATTATTAATAATTCTTTTCGCAGTCAGATTTTTTGTTTTATTAATAATATTTTTTATTTCTATTTCTTTAGCATATGTCGTGGTCAGACTTTTTTATTTGTTTCGTTTGCAACGAGCGTAAATTGCCTTATCTGGACACAGAGTTGGACATTATTCACATAAAAAATTATTTAAATAACGATTCGAATAAAATATACTTTATCTTTATTCGTTATTCGAAAGTTCGAATAAAAAAATATCATTATTCGACAAGTATCGAATAAATAACTTTATTCGACGAGAATTTATCCGACGAATAAAGATAATTTTTTATTCAAAGCCGTTTTATTCGATATTCGAATAATTTTTTCGTCCATTATCTGTATCTTTTATTTGAAGATCGAATAAATTTTCGAATAACTTTTGTTTTACGAGCGCAGAACTTCAAAGCCCCAGCGACTGACAAACGGCCTACAATATATGAAGAAGAGTCGAGCATTATTGTTAATTTATGCTTTTATATTAATTAATAAAAAAAATATTATTAATACGAACAAGTTTTTGTGCTTATCCCGATGAAAATGAATCCAAACACGACATCATTTGGACTATCTTCAATAAGATTTTAATTTTTATCGTAATATTACGTAACAATGAAACTTGTTCGATTACACTCGAATTTGAACTCATTTTGATCAGGAAAATCCGGTCCATTCGCTCGTCGCAATTTTATGATGATATATTGAAAAATCTAAAAATTTAAACTTTCATCCGTGCGGGATTCTCCATCTGCATACATTGTATGTCGTTTGTCAGTCGCTGGGTCTTTGAAGTTCGACGCTCGTCTCCTCGAGGTGGAGGAAGAGGAGGAAGAACGTCGGCAAAACATGTTGTTATTTTTAAATAATGAGTAGTTTTTTAAAATAAACAAACATGGAAATACGTCCTATATCGTTACTATATTCTCCATGTTATGCCTTTGAATAAAAGATACGGATAAAAGATGAAAAAATTATTCGCTTCGAATAAAAAAATTTATCTTTATTTATTGGATAAATTCTCGATGAATAAAATTCGTAAGAACAACGAATGAAAAATTTTGTATCTTTTATTCGTTATTTTAAATTTTTATTTAGGTAAATATTTTGCCCAACTCTGTCTGAACAAGCTCTAAAGGTTCGACAAGGAAAGCGATAAGGTATAACGAGAGTGAACAAGATAGACATACAATGACCAGAAACCGCGATCGAGCTCCAGCACTTGAAAAAAGTTACTAATTATTACATTGCACACGTGCAATAACGAAAATATCAATTTCCATAATTTTGTCAGATTTTGATAGAATATGTTGTAGTCTTTAGCGATATATGAACATATCTCTAAGGATTTTTCAAGGTGAATTACACAGGTCTGCTAAATAAAGTGTCAACCAGTTATTTATTAAATTATAACTGTTGAACTACTAAACTCTGATAAAAATAGATGGTGACAAAATATTTGTTTTTCAACTAAAATTATTTTTATCATATACTTTCATGTATCTACTGTATGTATTTAAACGATTATTTTCATAGACTTGGTAATTCAATTGTTATAATTTAGTGAAAATGGTTAACACTTTATTTTCTAGACCTGTAAAATTAACAATTTTGAAAATTTTGAAAAATCCTTTGCAATATGTTCATATCAATTTATTCAAATTTCATCAAAATCTGAAACAATATGTAATACAAAAAGTGGCCGACTTCGTATGGAAAATTTTACATAAACTATAATAAAAATTTAGTGCGAAAATTTCGTTTGAAAATTTAGTATGAAAATAATATATAGTACATAGTAAATTATCCAAATATAATGAGTTATATTTATCATATTTATAAGCCAATTCCTCTTTCTTTTTTGTATAATATGGTACTGTATGAAATTTTATTTGTATAAAAATTTCAACGCAATTTCATATGATACACATTGCTTGCATGAGTCCGAAACATCAAACTGGCGGAGTATTTGCATGTATAAGAAAGTTATATACATATACAGACATACACAGAAACACGTTGCTGATGAGCGAATAGGCGTCAAACATAACCACAATCTAATCTTGCAGTTTGCTTTTTTTTTTGTATTTATTAAAAAAAAAAAATCCCTAGGCTTAAGTCAAGCCCATTGGACTAAGTAAATGGGAACTTATAATAGGTTACATATATTGCTTTGGTAACATCTAGTAACGTCGTAAAATTATCCTTAACCTTGCGCAGAACATGTGTTGCACTTATCCCATTGTTTACTAATACAATATACTTAATAGCTAGTGGTATTCAGACTTGTATCGATAATATACTATAATCTACTATATATAATACTGATTTGAGGAACCTTTGTGGATCCAGTCATTTTCACTTAAATTTTAAAACTATGATCTAAGAGGAACTTCAGAATTAGTTTTAGCTCTCTTACGCGAGGCTTGACTAGAAAAATATCTATAGATAATGGTAATTGCCACTTATACCGTTTTAAATCTCTGATTAGTTGATCTCTATTGTGCTCAAAAAGTGAACATTGCCAGATTAGGTGATTTAAGCTTTGAGAGTATAGACCACACTCGCACGTTGGGCTGCTGACTAGATTAATTTTGTGCAGTGACTCGTTCAAATTATAATGGTTTGAACGAGCTCTGCAGATGGATACAAACAATTGTCTGGTTAGCTGGTGATGAGAGAACCAAGGTGTTTTGTCTTTGGTGAAAAAGCGTCGGAAGTAGTTTTCTCCTGTTTGGGTACCGTTATGTCCCAAAGCTTTTCTTGTCCAGAGATTAAAAGATTGCTCCCACATATCTTTTTTGAAGGACGCGAAGAGGTCCTGTGCTGGGACCTTCCAAAAAGGGTGTGGAGGGTTGAAGGTGGCTTCCTTTGCCAGGATGTCTGCTTCCTCGTTTCCTGTGAGTCCTACATGAGCAGGCACCCACATGAATTGAATTTTCTCGTTACTGGAGCTGAGGACCTTAAACTTTGCCAATTTCTGTTTGATGTTGAGAATGATAGTGTTTGTTTGAAGAGTTGTAGAGTTGCAGAGAGCTTGGATCACACTGAGAGAATCGGAGCAGATGAGGAAGGATTTGTTAGGATATTTATGGATGAAGTTCAGAGCGCTGTCTATTGCAACACTTTCGGCTGAGAAAACTGACATGGACCCATCCAAGCTAATAGATTCGGCTTTCCCTAATGCTGGACAGTACCATGCAGCTCCCACCGAGAACCCTGAGGTGGTTTTAGAGCCGTCTGTGAATATGATAGAGTGACCGGGATAAGTTGTGGCTGTTAATTTGGTAAACTCCAAGTTTATGTTTGAGCTGATTTGGAGATCCAAACCAAACTGCAGATTGCATTCAGCAGGATGGTAGAGATTTAGAGAGTGTTCGATCGGAACAGAAAGGCAAGGGTTGATTGCTATGGAGTTACGGTTGGTCCAAGTTTTGCCGACAATGTCAGCCAGAAGCCTAGGAAGAGTAAACCCATTGGATGAGGTGGAGTTGAAAGTGTGGTGATATTTGTTTATGATGTTGTAAAGGAAATGAGTAGGATAGGCAGATATTTTTGTGATATATTTTTGACCTAGGAAGTGAGCGCGGTGTTCAAGAAGTGGGAGTTTGGATTCAGCTAGAGTTACGTTGTTAGGAGTAGAGTTCCTGAGGCCTAGAGCAAGTCGAGCAGCAGAAAGTTGTATTCTCTCCATCTTCAGTTTTAGTTGAGAGTGTGTGGGATAGGTGAAGGGAAGACAGTATTCTATTCTTGAGCGGATAAGACCTTTATAGATAGTGATTAGTGTGTTAGGGTCTGTGCCCCACCATGTGCCTCTGAGAAAACGGATGATATTTAAAAGTTTTTGTGAAGATTGAGCAACATTGCTTAGGTGTTGGTGAAAATTTAGATCCTGGTCAATTTGAATGCCTAAAAATGTGACTGCTTGTGAATTACGGATCAACGTATTGTCCATACATATGGCAATAGAGCCGGGAGGGTGGTTTCTGCTGTTGAAAACCATAAGCTCTGACTTGCTAGGTGAGAGCTCTAGGCCAAGTTGGAATAAGTTACGTTGTATTTGAAGAGAAGCGTGTTCGATAGAAAGTGTAGCTGCTTGACAGGATGAATTGGAGTACAGTACCGCAATGTCATCTGCGTACTGTAGAACTGTTGTGCGAGGAGGAGTCTTTTTGTCTATGCCAGTGGTATATATTGTGTAAAGTAGTGGGCTAAGAACTCCCCCTTGTGGGACACCCTTATAAATATTGCGCTCAAGATGCATAGGGCTTCCTGCCCCGTCAGTGATGAAGAAATGGGCTTTCCTGAAGGATGTTAGGTTTTGAATGAATAGTAAAGTGAGTTTTGGAACTCCTAGATCTGCTAGCTTATTTACAAGGATGTTTGGTAAGACGTTGTCGAAAGCTGCTTTAACATCTAGGAAAGCTGCCACTGTGGTTTGTTTGTGAGAGGATGCTATATCAGTAAGCATGACTAGGCTGGAGATGTTGTCGGAGGTGGAGTGATTTCTGCGGAAACCTGTTTGAGTTGGTGGGAGGAGATTTTCATGACTGAGCCACCAGAAGAGTCGTCGGTTGATGAGCCTTTCGACTAGTTTGCACAGACAGGAAGTTAGGGCAATGGGGCGGAGACCGGAGTTGTTTGCTTTTGGAATGAAGAGAATGTTGCTTTCTCTCCATTCTTCAGGAAAGATGTTTGCGGCAAGGAGATCGTTAAGGATATCTAACAGCACCAATTTCCATTTGACAGGTAGGAGAGAGATCATGCTGTTGTCTATGGCGTCAAGTCCAGGAGCCGATTTGGTATTTAGCTTTTTGATGGCAATGTTGAGCTCTTGGAGGTTGAATCTATTGTCCAGATGGAGGTTCGCTGTAGGTTTGACGATGTAATTGGGATTTGAAGGCACCCAGTCAGGACAGAGTTTGTCGATGGCTTTGATGTAGTCTTCGTATTTTGGTTTAGGATGAGCGGTTGAGGTGGTTGACGTCCATTTGTTTTTGAAGATTTGTATCCTCTTCCAGAAAAGTTTTATGTTTGTGTCTCTATTGAGTTGACTGGCCATGTGTCGGAAGTTAGCAATTTTTTTCTGTTTTAGTAACCTTTTTGTGAGTGCTGCCTGTTTTTTGTATGCTATCCAATCCCAGGAGGCACCAGTATGTCGCCATTTGGATAATAGTGCCTTCCTGCACCTGACTGCTCTATCGCAGTCTCTGTCCCACCATGGAACAGGGTTGCGATGCTTGAAGGCGCTCTCTAGTTTCTTGACTGGTGTTGCCATTTGAGCTGCTTCCTTCATCATGTGTGTAAGCAGCTTGTACTGTGCCAGGATTTCTGTGTGGTTTTGATGTGTTGTAAGAAATGTTGTGGGGATTGCTTCGAGGATGTCAGTGTATTGATTCCAATTTGTGCGTTTAGATGTGATTCTATTGCTGTGTCTGGTGAAATTGACTTTGGGTGTACTAGTATTGATTTCCATAGGGAAATGATCAGATCCCCATGTGTCTTCTACTTGGGAGACAGCAAAATGGTTGATGTAATTGCATGGTGCAATAACCAGATCCAGGTTGCTGAATTGGTGTCCGATAGGGCTCAGGTGTGAGTTGGTGTGGTAATTTAATACAGAACAATCGTGGTCTTCAATGGTCTGAAGAAGTAGTGAGCCAGCTTTATCAGTATGGTTGCAGTTCCAGGCAGTGTTATGTGCGTTGAAATCTCCCAATAACAGGAAAGCCCCTTGCTGTTGTAAGTTTCGGAGCAGGTTGTACCAGTCTGCTTGATTGTAGGTAGAACTAGGTGGTCTGTAACATCCACATATGGTTAGGTTGCCGTGAGGGTTTATTATTTTGATAGTTAACACTTCAGTAAGTTGGTCCGATATAACACAGTTTGTTACTATTGACCCCTGTAGTGTGCATTTCAGTAGGAAGATGATACCGCCACCACGACGGTTAGATCTGTCTCTTCTGAAAGCAATAAAGCCAGGTAGGTCGAAGGTCTGATGAGGTTGTAACCAGGTTTCCACACAAAGAATGATGTCGTATTTACTTGAGTGTCTTAGTAATTCGTCCCTTTTTCCAGTAATTTGTCGACAGTTCCAAAAAAGAATGTTAATGTTATGTAATGAGACGTGATTCATTGTTGGGTTTTTTTTTGTTACGGTTGGATAGGGTTTTGGACTCCTGATTCGCGACCAACGTTTTGTTGGGCATGGGCTTAGTGATACTGGTGCGAGGAGAAGCGGTTATAGTTGATGGGTTTAGGGTTGCTTGTCGCTTGTCTGTTGTGGGAGGTTTCGTAGCATCCCTGGTTTGCGAAGGTTTAGTTTCAGAGTTAGCGGGTTGGGTGTATGTAGGTATTCTTACGCTGGTATTGCTTTTGGCATATGTTTTGAGTGTCTTGTCCTTCCATTGATTCAGGTTTTCAGTTGCCGTAAGAGCTGTACCACCAATACGACGGAGTTCATATGCTCCTTTCTGAGTTTGTTCAGGTAGTGGTGGGAAAGATCCTTCCTTTGAGATTAAATTGGTGTTGCTAGCTGATCTGGTATTTTCGTTTGTCAAACCTAATTTACTGTTAGCTAAAGAACGGGCTTCGTAGACTGTGATATCTTTCTGGGCTAGGATATTATTTATTTCTTTGTTTAATTTCATCCTGATGCAGTTGGAATGGAAGGTTGGATGATCCTCTTTGCAGTGAAAACAAGAAATGTTGGCCACTGTGCAGGAGTGTCCTTCTTCGGCAGTAGTTATTCCACACTTGTAGCAGACTGTTGGACTCCTACAGAATTTCTGTGAGTGCCCATATCTTAAACAATTTCTACAAGTTCTAACTGGTTCTGCGTACGGGGTAATTTCTTTTTGTAGCAGACTGTAGAGTTGAATTTTCTCTGGCAGGGTGCTACCCTCGAAAGTGATAAGGATGGTTTGGCTAGGGACCCACTCGTTGGTTTTTGTGTCTTGGTTGAAAAGCCTTCTGTTGAGTCGCCTAGCGTTTAGAATTTTGCATGGGGAGGATGTCTGAGTGAGCAGATCGTCCACATCAAACTCCAGACTATAGCCTTTGAGTATACCTTTCTTTTCTAGTTTATGGCGCGGAGCGAAGGCAGTGATGCCCAGTTTTTCTAGATGTGGTGACGATAACATTTTGTTTGCTTCAATATAATTATTGAACAGGACCTCTGCCTTACGAGGGCCTCTTGGCTTTAAGTAGTGGGCGCCTAGACCCAGTGAATGAATTGTTTTCGCAAGGCACATCATGTTATGTGAGGAAGAGTTTTTTCTATTTACCTCATCTTTGATTATTACCTCAATCGTTGCCGGGCCCTTATGAGTGTCTGGATAGAGGCGAGTTATTTTGTTAGTGGGAGTGTTACTAAGCTGGTGGGTCCTCTTCTTGATTAGCTCATTGGTATTTGGAGTTGGTGAAGGACATTTCCTTTTTCCTGATGTCACCAAAGACCATTGATCCTCCTGGACGTCCATCTGCACAGGAATGCCTTCCGGAGTCCCAGAGGGATCCGGAATGGCGGCTGTGGCGGTCCCCCCGCCCAGAGTAGCGTGGGTGGACTACTATTAAATTAAGATAGTTTGTACTCCGGGGATGAGAAGTTAACGACTAATTACTTGTTTAAAAAAAAAAAAAGATCCACGATTGCACTTGAGACACTAATTACTACTACAAAAAAAGAACAAATTAACAAGAATTATATAAAAAAGAAAAGAAAGAGCGCAAGGTTAAACGTTACATCGTCAGCGCGTCATGATGCAGTTTGCTTCAATTCCACGTCGACAGTCTTTCTACTTAGACGCCACCTGAAGAACTTCAGCTCAACCTAAACTTGTCACATTTTTTGCTCTATATTATCGATATCCTCAGATATCATGCATTTCTGACTCGCCTATTGCGCGCTTCAAGTTTTCGCCTTTATTTCGCAAGAGAATCAAGACAAAATATAGCTCAATTTGTAGCTGGAGATCTCGGCTAGTGCGCTCTGGTCACTAGAACATCCAGAAAACTCATCTAATGGCATAAAAATGCTTACATTCCACGGCGTGCGCATCGTAAATTTGTTAGCCTACTTCTAACGCTTATATTACCAAATATCTGCATAATCTCGGCACCTCATAACCAGAGCGCACTAGATTGAACCTTCCTCTTTCGAATAAGCCCCTTACCAGCGACAAAATATCCTTTTAAGAGGACGAAAACTTGTGACTCGTAAAACCACGTAAAACCATAGTTTTGTCGGTAATGTAGTCGTTCTACCTTTCGGATGTCTGGCCCTGTGTCCACGTTTAGCGCGGTCCAGAACCGAGGTTTAGCGCGGACCAGAACCGACGTCCACGTTTAGCTCGGACTAGAACCCGAGGTCCACGTTTAGCATGTTACAGAGTTCATTTTTTTAGAATGAATAAAAACTAGCTCTAACACTAGCATGAATTAGAATTCACTGCCCTGAGTGCTCAAACGTCTAATAATGAAATTAAATTTGTTTAAGAAAGAGAACTCATTGTATTGTATAATAACGAGAAAGAAAGAAAATGTACTTTTAACTCTGATATGGCTGGGAGAAAAACTGCCGAGCGTTGAAGCTTATTACCACGTTTTTTTTACTCTTAAATTGAACCCTCTTCTGCAATATAAGGGATCCAACCGACATTGATATAGTACTCTGGATCTCTTAAATATGTTATAGATTAGTAAAATTTGAATTTATTGGTGCGTATAAGTAAATTTTACCGAAAATTAATCTATACTTTCAGACATTATTACAAAAATTAAAATAATAATATAAATTAATTTAATATTCAGTATGGAACAAATTTTAATATCAAGACAATTTTATAATGGACACTGTATCTTTTTATGTATAATGTCGTATCGTTGTATCATCTTTTGAGACGGATTCAACGACGTCTGTATCCGCTACAATTGAATAAAAATTCATGAAAAATTAATTACAATGCATTATTATTATTTGCATAAAATGTTACATCAATTACGGCGAAAAAGTAATCGATACTTGCGATGCAAAGTGCATGTCTTTCGCAGTCAAAACGGGAAATCTAGCGGCCAAATGTTTTATTGCCCCCCGCATTCCGATTTCTTCTTCGCGACTTCGAAGGGCCCATCTGCAGTTTCCTGGCCACTTTCTCTCAAGTCCTACGTGCTAGGGCTGTTACTTTCCTTCGAAGGTCGAAGATTTCGAAGCTTCGGAGCTTCGAATATCGAAGTCTCGATTCCAAAACAATTTTTTCGCATATCAAATGTTTCTATACACAATATAGGGTCCTAACAAGTAATTAACAATTTAAACCTTTGCACTCGGAACTGCTAGAGCTCCAAAACCAAGCATTTCTGCCGATCTGGAATATGTCCATTGTGTCTGATTCTTTTCGTTGTAGTCATACAAAACTGATGTAATTTACTCGTACAATATGTATATATTTGATAATTTATTAGATACAAACAAATTTAACAATGTGAAAAAACGTTTTAGATAGTATATAGCACTCAGAGTCACCACTCGAGTGCAAAGGGTTAAAAAAACCTCAAACGATAAATTTATATCGGTTTATTAACGATAATAAAAAAACGCATTTCGTCGTCACAAAATTGAGCGTACAGCGCGAGCATTGAAATAAAAACTATGGTTCTAAATACTCCTTTTACGTTGAAAATCTGTAAAATCATTTGATCTATGTGGCGTTCGTATTAGCCGCGGAAAGATCCGTTTAGGATACTTTCCCTTTTTCAGAAAGTGTGCACCGTGTGAGGTCGAACTCGAGTGCGGGCAATAAAACTGACGATTGCCAGAGCTTCGGTCGTCACGGGAACATTTTCTAACTCTACGCGTTTCTCGGAAAGGGCTTTCCCTCGATATGCTTGAGACGCATAGAGTTTTTCTGCACTCATTGTCGTCGGGACGATTTCGGCGCGTCCACGAAAACGGGCAGAACCTTTCCGAATGTTGAGCAGTGCACATCGGCGTATCATCTTCTAATAAATAATTGAAATAACAATTCAAATAATGAATATAGAAACAAATTATAAAAATTTCTATCGGAAGGATAATTTAAGTAATACTTTACTACACGCGGGGAATCCGCGTGTCCCAAGGAAGTACCCTGTATCTAACCCCAGTACTGTAGCAGGTAATAAGAACATAAAAAATCAGAAAAGCGCCTTGACTCGAACAAAGAAAGCGGAAAGAAAGGACTCGACGATGGCTCGACTTCTGGTTGTCGAATGTTCAAATGACCAGCTCGCAAATGTCCCGGAGATATCCCCACTACTGTGGGTTGTAACCCCTTGAGGAACCGTGAATCTCGAGAGGCCTCGGTCGCCGAGAAATATGACACCATGCGGCTCGGGTACATCGGTGAGACCATACTAATTCGAATTTCCAACTTCTTTATTATTAATTATTTTTTTATGGAACTTTCACCAACATCTTCGTGGCATTTTTCTAATGCAGAATCATACCAAATATGACATAATTCCGATGATATTTACTTGTGTAATAGACAATTAAAGTTTCGGGCGTGAGGAAGGATAGCGTATGGGAAAGAAAGAGACGCGGAGAGTCGCAGTCGGCGGCACAGTTCAAAGGCTCTAATTACTTTTTTAATTACATTTTTTAACCTTCCAAAAAATTTATAATGTAAAAACTATGTTAAAAATATATATATTCATTTTACAGGAAACGTTTTATTACTGTAAAAATTGCATTGATACAAAGAGTCTAGCAGGGTAAGAGTAAAAGTGCCCTTGAACCAATTGTACCGGGCTATGCACTATTTGATAGCTCCAAAAAAAGCATTCGACACCAAGTTTGAACCCTTTATCTCAACCAGGAGGGTAGTTAAAGGGTAAAAACTAATTATTGGTTTTTGCCCCATTTTCCCTATTTAATGGTATACTTAAAAATTCTAAACAATTCTACAATTTTGTAGATATGATTCCTTATGATTGTGAATGTTTCAGATTTTTTGCAAATAGTAAGTGTGAAAAATCGAAACGTCAAAAAAAAACGGAAAATGCAGATTTTGTGTTCAAGATATTTCGTGTGACTAGATTTTTCCTTTTACATCAGTTAGGTATTAGCATTAGCATTATTCTCAATTTTTTCGGATTTTTCGATAGAGTGCAATGTAATAGTATTATTTTTCTGCTTTAAATGTATTAGTATTTATGTTGTGGTGGATAGCCATTAATTCAGCTGAGACACTGTTTATGTTTAGGAAACGTTTTTAAGTGAATAAAATTTATTGTCATGTATTTAATAATTAGAACAAAATATATTTCTTGAAAAAAAAAGTTTGACCTTTGTGGGCCGCGAACCTCTGCCAAAAACTATCCCAGCGTTTCCGAATCGTAAGACCTAAACAACTTCTTTTTTTTAGTTTATGATGATACACAAGTTTATTTGATTTTCTGTCTTCCTGTAATAAAAAAAATACAGTCAACATTATAATTACTTCTAATTTCTATTATTAGTTTTACTTTCTGGCGGCGGGTACATTTTTAATTGTTCAATGCAGCCGTAATTTTGTGTTTGGCCGACTTCGATTATTGAAAAATATAAGTATTTTTTAATACATACATATATATATATATATATATATATATATATATATATATTGTTTAATTAAAATTTCTTTAACCATTTTCTTTTTATTCTGCAGGATTTAGACCACTTGTACGTATATGTACATATACGTAAATTACGAGAAGCAGTAAAGCGTGCTTAACGTCGAAGAAGATAATCCGGGTAGTTAAACCTAACAATTAAATGTGATATAAACGGCGAAAATATGTACTACATTCCACGTTATTAGAATAATTGTAGTTTATGATACATCTTATATGAACATTTTTTATTTCCAGCTAGAGACGCCACTGTCTCGGGAGGAAATGGACATCCGAGAGAAGCAATGAAATAAGAGCATCATTCCGAAAAAGATGAGTTTGCAATAATCTCAATATTTTATGAAATTCTGTTATAATTATAATTTTGACTGTATCTTTTTTATTACAGGAAGACAGAAAATCAAATAAACTTGTGTATCATCATAAACTAAAAAAAAAGAAGTTGTTAAGGTCTTATGATTCGGAAACGCTGTGATAGTTTTTGGCAAAGGTTCGTGCACCACAAAGGTCAAGCTTTTTTTTCATGAAATATATATTTTTCTAATTATTAATTACATGACAATAAATTTTATTCACTTAAAAACGTTTCCTAAACATAAACAGTGTCTCAGCTGAATTAATGGCTATCCACCACAACATAAATACTAATACATTTAAAGCAGAAAAATAATACTATTACATTGCACTCTATCGAAAAATCCGAAAAAGTTGAGAATAATGCTAATGCTAATACCTAACTGATGTAAAAGGAAAAATCTAGTCACACGAAATATCTTGTACACAAAATCTGCACTTTCCGTTTTTTTTTGACGTTTCGATTTTTCATACTTACTATTTGCAAAAAATCTGAAACATTCACAATCATAAGGAATCATATCTACAAAATTGTAGAATTGTTTAGAATTTTTAAGTATACCATTAAATAGGGAAAATGTGGCAAAAACCAATAATTAGTTTTTACCCTTTAACTACCCTCCTGGTTGAGATAAAGGGTTCAAACTTGGTGTCGAATGCTTTTTTTGGAGCTATAAAAATTTTATTTGGGTGGCTTCTTTAGCAAGTTGGTCGGCTATTTCATTTCCAGGATCCCACAATGGGAGGGAATCCAGACAAAAACTACAAATTTGTCGTTTTGGTGTAAGGAGGCTAACTCAATACTCTTCTGTTTAATGTCTACTATGTGGAAGTTTGTTTTAGTATTAATACAGGGATTGTCGAGGCTCATTATAGCACTGAGGGAGTCAGAGCAAATGACTAATGGCTTATCGCTATCATGGAGGATGTTAATGGCCTGTGATATGGCTGCGCATTCCGCTGTGAAAACTGAGGCTGAGAGATTTATACTGAGGGGAATATACATCTGTTTCTCCGGACAGACAACCGCTGCACCTGTGGATAGTCCATCCTCCACTTTGGACCCATCCGTAAAAATGCATAGGTGGTTGCTATAATGGTTTCTTATAAAATCAGTAAATTCTATGTTAGGAGCCGGGGAAGCTTGTAGACTGTGACCTATGTCAAGGTCACATGCTGCTTGGAAAGTTGTGGTGTTATAGGATGTGGATATACATGGGAAATTGTCAGAGATATAACAAATATCATTTACTTTTTGAGTTTCTATGAGGCAGTTTATGAGGAGCTTGGCCTTCCCATTGGCTATAGTACTAGGGAGCGAGGCAATGGTATCAGAGAGTTCTTTGATGTATTTATTGGAGATGTGATTGGCATTGGATATGATTTTTGTTAAGTGTGATTTTCCTAGGTATAAAGCTCTGTTTTCAAGATATGGGATTCCAGATTCTGCAAGAACCACATTTGTTGGAGAGGACATTCTAAGACCAAGAGATAGTTTGATGGCACGAGCCTGAATTGATTCCAGCTTGGTGATCAGCGTTAGGTTACTTGGGAAGTAGACATGAGCTGCATAATCAAGTCGAGATCTGATAAGAGCCTTATATAGGATGATAAGAGTGTCAGGATGAGCTCCCCACCAGACGCCTCTTAGAAATTTGATTATGTTGAGTGTGGAAGAACATTTTTTGTAAAGTGAGATAATATGGGTTTCGAAGGATAACCTGTGATCTAGGTGAACCCCCAGAAACCTGGTGCTATCAGAATCTGGAATCAAAAGCTGGCCTACTCGAAAGAGGGTACGACCACTTGGCAGATTTCTATTGTTGAATACTATGAGGTTGGTTTTCTCTAAGGAGAGTTCAAGGCCTATTTCTGTTAGATTGCGATTTACCTCTGTTAGAGCCTTTTCAATGGAGGTTTTGGTGACCGATAGAGCAGAATTTCTTGAGAATAGGGCGATGTCATCGGCATACAGAGAAATGTGGACTTTCTTTGGAACCCTTTTAAATATGTTGGCCACATAAAGGTTGTATAGCAGGGGGCTTAGTACTCCGCCTTGGGGTAGTCCTTTGTAGATTGCTCTTATTCCTTCGAAGCTTGGAGAGCTGACGAATCGACAGTAGGACCAATTTGCTATGAAACTTAGACTGTTGATTGGTACACCTAATTTCGCCAGTTTGTTCATTAGAATGTTCCATTGCACGTTGTCGTAAGCCGCACTGACATCCAAGAATGCAGCAGCTGTAATTTGGTTGCGAGCAAATCCTGTCCTTATGTGAGCAGTGAGGTTGAGGATGTTATCTGTGGCGGATCGTCCTTTCCTAAATCCTGATTGGGTATTTGTTATTAGTTTTGTTAATAGTAACCGTAGCTAAAAATGTGAAAAATTGGAGATATTGTTGACGATGACAATACCCATAAGTAGGTTTTGATCCCGACTAAAAGTTAGTTCCGATTCGGTCGTTAGAGGGGGTAAAAAGTGGAGTTGGGTTTTGGTCCAGGCTAAAAGTTAGTTCCGATTCGGTCGTTAGAGGGGGTAAAAAGTGGAGTTGGGTTTTGGTCCACGCTAAAGGTTAGTTCCGATTCGGTCGTTAGAGGGGCTAAAAAGTGGAGTTGGGTTCTGTGCCAGGCTAAATTTAGACTAGGGGGCAGCAGTATAATGGGCACGGGCAAAACCCGGGCGTGAGCACTCTCAGTACTCTCTGGTATATATATATATATTAGTTAGTTCACGGCGGTTCAGTTATGTAATTACTATCTTTGTAGCAAAACAATAATCCAAAGACACGTAATTTTTTAACTCGGAAGGAATGGCGCACTTACCATCAGGATTAATTACTCATAGTCAAAAGGTGTGCCGATTATACAAACGTGCCCTGCGTACTTTGGAGGATCATGCTTATGATAGGGCCAATCATAGGTATGCTCATAGGTGTAATCATAAATCCAAATTCAAAAATTTTCATTCTACACATTTGTCATTCCTAATAAAGTATTGCTATTATTACGAATATTTTTATTTTTCGTATATATTCTTTAACAACAAACAATAAAAACTATCGAAATTAGGCGAACTAATTTACATATATTTGTTGGTTACCTAACCTAACTAAATATGACAAGATAACGTCATTCAGTATCAACTTAGTTTTTCGCAAGAATTCATCTTGTGTAATATTGATTTTATGGTATTCAGTGAGTAATTTTGTACGTAATTTTATGTTCAAGGCTGCAACAGTCAATAGTCAGAGATCTGTTTGATAAGAACAAAGATATAAAAGATGCTCGAATTGCAAAGAAGCTTTTATTGGAAGCTGAGGAACAATGGTTCCAATATTCTGCAGAATATCCGTTTCGTTTCCCTGACTCAGTCGATGGAATAGCTTATAATAATCATATTACACTGCCAGATTATCTTCTTGACCATTGGGATCCAATAGAAAAGGCAAGGTATCCGAAATACTTTGCAAAGAGAGAGGAAATGAAGAAAGAGTACAGGGAGTTATATTACAAAATGTATCCTGAACATTTGAAAAGTGATGAAAAAGTATGAAACATGCGAATGTCTTATTAGGCTCAATATTTATGTACACGTAAAAATAGATAGTAATTAATAAAATTATAAATAATAACAATGTTCTTATTACATTTATAAACATATGAAGTATTTTTCTGTCTTAGATCTTAGGGAATATTCAATGAACTTCACTCTCCACAATATTGAGTAGGACAATAGGAAGCTTTGTAATCATGACACTTTTATGCACATACGAAATTGCTTTATGCATTCACCCGTAAAATCTTAGTTCTGCAGAAGTGTGTAAATAACAGATGTGTAATCACTGTTGGGATCATGGACCTAAAGGACTGAGCGTAAAGTAGGTATATTGGCGAAAGGGGTCATACAAGTGTATTTGTGTGTATATATATATATATATATATATATATATATATATATATATATATATATATATATATATATATATATATATATATATATATTCTGACTACATAAACGTGAAGTGGCCTCCCTTCCCCTTTAACGGGGGATGGGAGGTACCTTTGTAATTTTAAATGGAACCCCCTATAAAATGTTACATATTTAGATTCTACAGGAAAAAACAAGTCAATTTTGTCTGAAACATTTTTTTGTCAGATACTTCCATGATGAGATATAACAGTTTGAAGTTTCGAGTTGTAGGTACTTAAAGCGCTCGGAAATAGCGTTATGGAATTATACGCGCTTGAGTCCTTTGCTTATTCGTGAAGAAATAAAATGTACTTTAAATTAAATGTTCAAAATGTCCACCATGGGCTTGTAAACATTTATTTACTCGAAACATCAAAGTTGTTCTAACATTTTTTAACATTTCGGGAGTCACTGAAGCACAAGCGTCACGTATTCTTTGTTTCATATCCTCTTTTGTCGTCGGTGGTTCAAACATAACTTTGTCCTTTACATATCCCCATAAGAAAAAATCTAATGGTGTTAGATCGGGAGATCGAGGAGGCCATTGACGAGGTCCCCCACGACCTATCCATTTGTTCCCAAATTTTTTGTTCAAAAATTGCCTGGTGATGATTGCAAAATGTGGAGGAGCGCCGTCTTGTTGGAACCACATTTCTCTTCTAACGTGCAGTGGCACATCTTCCAAAAGCGCAGGCAAATGATTTTTTAATAAATCACAATAACTAGCAGATGTTACAGTTTCTTGAAAAAAATAAGGTCCAATCACAAAATCTCCTATTAGGCCACACCAAACATTTAAAGACCATCGATGTTGAAAGGGAACACATCGCATCCAATTTGGGTTTTCCACGGCCCAATAATGCAGATTATGTCTATTTACATGCCCTGAATTCATAAAAGTGGCCTCATCGTAAAAAAGTATTTTGCACAAAAAGTCATTTTCCACAACACCCTGCAGCCACTCACAAAATCTTACGCGGTGATCGTAATCTGCTATCGAAAGCTCTTGTGATAAAACCATGTGATATGGATGATACTGTATGATACTAATGTTTATGCAAGTGTACGTTGACTAATATGAGGATTTAATGTAATTGCAGCAAGAATACTGGCACTATTATTTTCATTAGTGACAGCTTTAGGTTTATTGCGAGTTTTTTTACACAATTCACCGTGCTCGCGAAGCCGCTTTTCTAAATTATGAAATGTTGCATGACATTTTTTGATCCCATAACGTTCAAAAAACATCACTGCTGCACGCCGATAATTTTTTTGGCATTCACCTAACGTTAATAACATATTCACTTCTGTGTCAAATGTAGCCATAATCACAATGTTACTGCCTGAATAACAGCTCTAAACTGAAAACGTTTTCATAGATAAGTGAGTCAAACTCAAGAATTGTAAATATTATTGTTCCTGTTTCTGCATGAATAAGCAATGGACTCAAGCGCGTATAATTCCATAACGCTATTTCCGAGAGCTTCAAGTACCTACAACTCGAAACTTCAAACTGTTATATCTCATCATGGAAATATCTGACAAAAAAATGTTTCAGACAAAATTGACTTGTTTTTTCCGGTAGAATCTAAATATGTAACATTTTATAGGGGGTTCCATTTAAAATTACAAAGGTACCTCCCCTCCCCCGTTAAAGGGGGAATATATATATATATATATATATATATATATATATATATATATATATTGCACATTCGGCTCCAATAATACTGCCTCAGGGCTCTGCTACCTCATCACCTCACGTTACCCAAAACTACTCTACAATTTAATGGCCAGAAAACAATATTAGTTTATCTTTTACTGCTGGCAACATTACTTTTCTGATTACGTATATAATTATATCTAATCTTAACAAAGTTATTAATTATACACTTTATAAGGTGTACCCTATGATCGTAAAGTGCATTTTGATCATTGCAATGGTTGAGTCAATTTATAAATAAATTATATCACCGACGAGATACTGTTAAAGACAGCCAGCCTTACGGGAGTTCGTGTCGCCCGAATAATTCAAGCGTTCTCTTACGCCCTCTAGGATTTATTTTGGCTGGAGTAAGAAACAGAAGGCCACCGACGATATTTCGTCGGTGCAGGAGGCCTCTGAGGAGATTCTTGAGACGATGAGACGGCAGACAGCAGTGAGATCAGATGTTACATTCTCGAACAAACATTTTGGTGTTGGTTTTTAAGGCTTAAAATACTAAAAGTAAAATTAATATCAAAGACAAAAAATCCTAGAAATTTTGTACGTAAGAAAGTATGGAAGCATATTTAGGAAAATCAATATTCAATAATTCCTACTTCTGATTTCATACGAAATACCTCATTTTGTAATTTAAAAATATTTCATAAACAAGCATTATTTCCTTACACTTTTTAATAATAATTGTTCTAAGAATCGATCTCTGGAAACATACATATGTTGAAAAACAGATTAACGTTTATTTGACATACTATATCGAATAATATAGAGTTCTAGAGAGATTCGCGAGGATGAATTAATATAATACATACAATATAATTGTAGGAGCATCGATGCAAACAGCGAATAAAAAATAAAAACATTATTTGTCACGCGACAAAAGAAATGATTATGGTTATTTGTATTCGACACGGGTCGAATCAAGTTTTATTCGATGAAAATTTATTCGGCGAATAAAGATAATTTTTTTATTCGTCGATTCATCCTTAGCGGTGAATAAAGTTTTCATTTTCATCTGTACCTTTATTCGACGGTTTATTCGACTTCGAATAATTTTCTGAGCCGCGTTCGAATGCTATATCGAAGACCGAGCAGTCAAAGATTGGCACACGCGTTACAATGTATCGCCCAATGACCAGAGCAGGGATCGAATAAACTTTAAACTCTCATAAATCGAAGTTCTTTCTGGATATGTTGCTACCGTAAAAATTTGTTCGATGTCCTTTTTCAATTTCCAAAGAAACCTGAAATTTTCGAATTCTTGTTTTCCTTTTTTGTAAATATGATTTTCAACCAAAAAATCGGCAAAAATTCTTAAATATATATGTCGATAATCGCAATTCGTCAGATTTTTTTAATATTTTTGCATGCAATTAAATACGGGTGATTGGCCGAAAACCATTAAAACGGGACTGCTCTAGGTAGGTCCTTTAAAGAGAAAATATTCCAAATTTAATTATAAAAAAATATTTTAAATAGGAAGTTAAATTTTGACAAATAAAATAAGATTAGATTAGATATAAAATAAGACATTCGGCGTTCAAGAGAGACTGTTCCGCGATCCCATGCCGAACGGAGAAAAGGACGGAGTAAAGCTCGAGGGCCTCGGTCGCCGAGGAGTGTAACACAATACGGGTCGGGTATATCGGTGTGAGACCACTACTAATCCAACAACAAAACTTCTTTATTTTTCATTATTTTTTTATGGGATTTTCACAAACATACTTGTAGCATTTTTCTGATGAAAATGATACGAAATATGATGTAATTCCGATGATATTTACTCGTGTAATGAACGGCGAAAGGTTCGGGTGCAAGGAAGGACAGCGTATGGGAAAGAAAGAGACGCGGAGAGTCCTACTTTTAAACTTTCGCGTTCGACTGCTCGATTTTCGCCGCGTCGCGCGTCGCACAATGGTCCGAATCGAAGAATTAGCTGTTCACAACTATTGTAGTCGTTGAATTCAGCCCGACGTCAGCAATAACATTATTAAGTAAAAAATATATAGTGACGATTAGAAAATCAAGGAGACCTTACAATTTTATCGAATAAAAAAAATTGTTTTATGTAAGGAATGCAGATGTCTTAGAACTCAGATCGTACGTGTCCAAAACTACCGTAAAAGTGCGTATCAATACAAATAATTTCGCTCGGAGTTCGTCGATGCTTTCGCAAGCAATGTCAAAGTATTCTGCCCTCCCGAGTCCTTCGGCTTCCACCTTGTTTCGAGCCTCGACTTCTGGGGTCTGGTGCGTCAACGTGACGCCTAGGCTGGTCGTAATTCTGGGGCGGGGCGTTTTACATTTAATTTTTTATATTGAAATTTATAGAAGAGTGACTACCGAGTAATTTTTATCAGAAACATTTTTTGTCAGAGCACTGGAAATGCTTGAAAAATTACAATAACGTGTGAATAATGAATGATATTTAATGTATTCTTGCAACAACAGGTGATATTTGAAATCTGTCTTCACATCTGTAATTCTTACACGAAGCCACACAACTTTACCATGTACAGTATTTCATCGATAATGGTCCACAACACGGATCTGCGCAGGGACGTTTGTAGTATAATAATTTGAATTTTTCTTTCGATAGCACATTGTTAAAATAATTGTTTAAATAAATAAATTTTATAATTTGTTTCTATATTCATTATTTGTATTGTTATTTCAATTATTTATTGTTAAAATAATTGATTAAATAAATAAATTTTTACAATTTGTTTCTATGTTCATTATTTGAATTATTTCGATAATTTATTGTTCAAATAATTGTTTAGACAATTTACACGTATTTACATATTTCATATAGGAACACGTTTCTATAGAGTATAAAAATTTATAATCTACAGTTTTTATAATCTATAGAAATGTGTTTCTATATTCATTATGTAAATACTTGTACATTCTTTAAATAATTATTTTAACAATGAATTATTGAAATAATTCACATAATGTATATAGAAACAAAATATGAAAAGATATTCATTTAAACCATTATTTTAACAATAAATAATTGAAATAATTGAAATAATGAACATAGAAACAAATTGTAAAAATTTATTTATTTTAACAATAAATAATTGAAATAACAATTCAAATAATGAATATAGAAACAAATTATAAAATTTATTTATTTAAACAATTATTTTAACAATGTGCTATCGAAAAGATAATTCGAATTATAAATATATTATCTAAACAATAAATTATTGAAATAATTCAGATGGCGAATATAGAAACAAATTATGAAAATTTATTTCTTTTATCCGTTTACTGGAAACGAATCAAAGGTTCGAAGGTTCGAAGGTCCGAAACTTCGATTTTCATCACCTTCAAAGTTCCCTTCGTTCCTTCGAATCCTTCGAAGCTTCGAAGAGTCGAAGCTTCGGAAAAGTAACAGTCCTAGTTTATACGCGAGGAATATCATTGTCTGAGGTTTGCCGAACGTAGAGAAGGATAGCCGAGCTCGAGAGGCCTCGGTCACCGAGAAATGTAAACATACCTAATTCGAATTTCCAACTTCTTTATTTTTCATTATTTTTTTATGGGACTTCGATGACCATATTTGTGGCATTTTTCTAATAAAAATCATACCAAATGTGATATAATTCCGATGATATTTACTTGTGTAATAGACAATTAAAGTTTCGGGCGCGACGAAGGATAGCGTATGAAAAAGAAAGAGACGCGGAGAGTCGCAGTCGGCGGCACAGTTCAAAGGCTCGCACGTCCTCACAATGTATTACCAAGGAATAGCTTTTTTATTATTACTTACTTTTTTATGAGACTTTTGCGATTTGTGGCATTATTCTGATTAAAATGATACCAAACACGATATAATTCGGATCATATACACGTGTATGGTCATTATGTACAGGTCAGGTACATAACATCGGTGAGGCAACAGTAATTCAATGATGACACTTTTTCATTTTTAGTTAATCTTTTAGGAGACTTTTATCATCATATATGTAATATTTCTCTGATCAAAATAATTGCATTTAATAATTGCAGACAGTGCTGTCGAGCATTAGACGTGGTATTATAGGAAAAATAAGTAATAAAAATTACGTTTCTGCTTTCTACTAAGGATCTCGATAAGAACGATTGAATTTGATCGTTTCTTGTAGATTGTATTTATTCTACCTTTTTATTCTACAATTATTATAGAATATTTTTTCTTTAAGAAAAATTATTTTATAAATATCCCATTAATTAAATTAAGTGTAAATTCTGATATTTTATAAATTCCTACATCTACAGGCTATCGATTATAAAACAGTGATTCCAATGCTGAACAATAAGGAAAATAAGTAGGCGATAAGAATTTAATGAAATTATACAATAATATGTAATTATTTTCCAAGAAATCACAGAATAGATAATGACATTCTTCATTTATTTATTACCTAAGGTATTACAACCATTTACCTCTACGCCACTCATGCAGTCGTGCGCAGTTGACGAGCAAATGGTCTATGTAGGTAGAGAGCGCGGAACTTTTAGCACCGTGGAACTTCATAAGTCTACTTTATCCATTCCACGAAACCACCGGCGATGCCATCGGACCCGTTACCGACCGGTTTGAGAGCCCATCAGAGCCCACTTTTCGGCGCAACCGAATACACGGGGGCTGGATGTCTTTAACAGTATCTCGTCGGTGCCTAAGGTATTACATCCATTTACCTCTACGCCACTCATGCAGTCGTGCGCAGTTGACGAGCAAATGTTCTATGTAGGTAGAGAGCGCGGAACTTTTAGCACCGTGGAACTTCATAAGTCTACTTTATCCATTCCACGAAACCACCGGCGATGCCATCGGACCCGTTACCGACCGGTTTGGGAGCCCATCAGAGCCCACTTTTCGGCGACACCGAATACACGGGGGCTGGATGTCTTTAACAGTATCTCGTCGGTGATTGCATGCAATGTCTGTAGGTATCTTAACGTGGTCGGTGGTAATGTATCTATATCATGATGACAGAGGTAGTGGAGCCTTGAGACAGTTATATGGCGGGAATGTATCGAAACAATCTGTTCCGGACAAAAATATATATATTATGCATTCATTTTTCAGAATCAAATCATATCAATGTTCCCGTACCGTTATGTAGATGGCAACATTAGTTTTGCCACTGTGGGGAACTACTTGATACCCCGTCGGCAAACAATTTTGGAGGGAGGATTTGGATTTTTCCGAGTATTTTTTTTTTTTACATGGTGCTTTCTTTTAGTTTTTAAACAGTCTTCAAATTACTTTTTTAGTTTTTCAAGGCGGAATTATTTTCAGTAGTTATTGTTTTAATATAAGATCTATAAACTAGGAGAAGTGGATCGCTTTTTGCTTACAATGATTCGGTAACCCCCAACCCCTTGTGGTTAGGGACCGACGCGTACACAACTATGGAGTCAAACAAACAACATGGACCCACTAAATCGGACAAGGGAGAATTTGACGAATCGCATTTTAATCTTAAAAGGAAAAGCCTTTCCTTTTTCAAAAATGAAACGGCTACAAAAAAGGTAACACTAAACAATACAAAATGGGAAACAAATTACTATTCAGACATACACACTGGAACGGCATCTGTGGATGTGGACATAAATCAAGAAAACCTATTCAAATCAAACAAACAAAATTTAATGTACATCGGAAGACAATTAAGCAAACTCAACATTGGAGCAATAGATCTAAAGCCAAGAGGATTTGGTAAAGCCGAAATTAATTTCCCCAACAAAGACCTGGCGAACAAATTTATCCTCTCCGATACATGGAAAAACTCAAATATCAGATGCTTTATTCCAAATTATAAAACCCAAAAAACTGGAGTCATAAGGGGTATTCCTCTAGACCTAAGTATAGATGAATTCATTAATCAAACAGTTACGCCTACAAAAATAAAATTTGCTAAGAGACAAAATAAAAAAGCCTACAACGATATCTCAAATAGCTGGGAGTGGATACCAAGTGAAACTCTCTTGGTTACTTTCGAGGGTAACACCTTGCCAGACTACATCAAGATTTTTGGATTACTCAATATACCGGTTGGAGTTTATGTAGAACCTGTCAGAATATGTTTCAATTGCTATAGGTACGGGCATTCAACAAAGTTTTGCAAAAGCGCAAAAGTTTGCGAAAATTGTGGGCTCAAGGAGGACTTAAATCACAACTGCCAGAGTAACAAGAGGGAATGTTTACACTGTAAACAAGAACATAAGACTTTTTCCAAGGACTGCCCAGAATATTGCACCAATAAGAAAATCAGAGAAATCATGGCATACGAAAATAAATCATTTTTTGAAGCTAGGACCAGAGTAACTGGTTCATCAACTGCTCTTACACACAATACACAACAACATAGCATTCTTACCACTAAAACTTATCCAAATTTACCACAAACCTCTATGCATAAACAATTAGCATTGAAAAACATAGGTGGTCATATGAAACCTTTACCAGCCTCAAATGCTTGGAACACTTCCAAACACATATCTGAAAAAATAATTCAAAAGGCGACAATAGACATTTCTAAGACGAGAGAAGAACACAGTACCTCTGAGGTTTCTCCATCAATATCAGACCATGAGACAGGACATAACACTCAAAAGCCTTCACAAAAAGGTTTAACTAAAGTTTCAGTACTTCAACATGCCAACATCAGCGCAGATTTTCTTAAGAACAAGCTTTTAGACCTCAAGTCTCCAAAGACTAATACCTCCCAACCTAATTTAAAACAATATAAAAAAGCCAATAAAACCAAGACATGAACAAACTTAGATTGCTTATGTGGAACTGTCGAAGTGCTATTAACAAAAAGGAAGAACTAAATAGAATTAGTCATAACTACGATGTAATACTGCTATCCGAAACATGGCTCAAAAACATACACTCGCTACACATTAAGAACTATATTACAATTAGGAAAGACCGAGATGGACACAGGAAAGGAGGAGGAGTTGCCATACTTCTCCACAAATCTATTCCACATCAAACCCTGAATCTTATCTGTAATGATAAACACACAGACACTCTTTGCATAAGGATCCTAAATAACCAACACAACCTACATATAGTAATCGGATACAGACCTCCAGGAAATCCATTTAAGCAAGACGAATGGGAAAACTTTGTCAGTCAGCTCAATAATCTTGGCAACTTTATATTAGCAGGAGACTTTAATGCGCTACATCCTATGTGGAACTGTGGCAAAAGTGATCCAGCTGGTGAAAGACTATTTAACATCTTAGAAGATTATGATCTTACAGTTCTAAATCAGTTTACCCGCTCCTATATAGGAAATGCTCAGCATTCTGGCAACAACCTAGATCTCTATATTTCAAAAGTCAACCTAATGCACCTATCCCAAACTACACAACTAGAAGATACCTATGGCTCAGATCACTATCCAATTGATTGCCATTTCAACTCAAAAACCATCATTTCCACCAAGAAGTCCAATAAAATCTCCTCCAAAAATACAGATTGGAATAGTTACCAAATGGCTCTCGATTCTCATTTCAACGTCTTCCTCCAAGAAGAATTTAATAACAAAACACCAGCAGATAAATACACTTTTTTTACAAATCTCATCATTGAAACTGTTCGTGAATCTACTCCAACTAAAACAAAGGTTACCGGAACTAGAAATGCTACTTACTGGTGGGATGAGGATTGCAGCAGAGAAGTCAGAAAAAGAAAAGCCTGTCTCAAGAAATGGACACACACACTCGCTATGACTGACTGGATCAGTTACAAAAAACAATCGGCCATTACAAGAAAAATACTGAAATTTAAAAAAAAACAAAGCTTTAGAGAATTTGCAAGCAGCCTCAATAGCAGAACAAATCCAACTCTACTTTGGAACACCGTCAAGTCATTTAAAACTAGATGGGCTAATGTTACGAATACCAACCAACCTAATTCAAACTCAAGGGAAAAGAAAAACCTTGCAGTTTCCAAAATCTGTCCCCCTTGGGTTCCAATGAAACCCCACTTCATACAAGACACACCTGCAAATCAATTTCTGGACCAATATTTCAACTACACAGAATTCTTAGCGGCAATAGAGCAAAGCAACAGTACCTCAACACCAGGCCCGGACGGTATGGACTATCTCATGATATTACATCTGTCTGCGAAAATGCAGCTCATTCTCCTTGACATCTTCAACGAACTATATGCAACTCACAGTGTACCAATGGAGTGGAAAACTACAAACATTATACTTCTTCCCAAGTATAACAGTAATGGTCTAAGACCAATTTCTCTTGCTTCATGCATGAGCAAATTATTTGAAAGGCTCATTAAAAACAGAGTACAATGGTGGTGTGAACACAACTGCATTTTTCCAAACTCTCAAGCTGGTTACAGACAAGGTAGATCATGCACTGATAACATAGGTACTCTAGTAACCATAGCAGACATTGGATATAGAACCAAAAAACACACCCTAGCTGCTTTTCTAGATATAAATGGTGCTTTTGATAATGTACAGAGAAATATCTTGTTAAGAATTCTCTCTGAAGCAGGAATAACAGGTAACACCCTCCACTTCATATCCCAGTGGATGTATGATAGATCTGCATTCTTCATTGGAAGTGACAACTTGGAGACGAACCACCAAAACCTCAGAATCCACAAAGGCGTTCCTCAAGGAGGCGTGCTCAGTCCTCTATTGTTCAATATATACACCAAAAACATAATGGATAACATACCGGATAATATCACAACCACCATGTATGCAGACGACATAGCTATTATCTCACAAGATGTCAACTTCGAGAAAGCTAGGAAAACTCTCGAAGACGCAGTTAGAATCATTCGCCATAACCTCTTCATTCCAGGACTGGATCTAACCACGACGAAAACAGAGCTTCTATCATTTGGGAACTCTCCAAGGAACTCCAAGCCAACATTCATTACAATAGGCAATGAAAACATACATTCAAACAATTCCACAAAATTCTTAGGCGTCAACATAGACTCCAAGCTACGCTTCAATACTCACACAGAACACATTGTCAGTACTTGTCATAATCTCATCAATGTTATCAAATTTCTCAGAGGAACGTGGTGGGGTAGTGATCCACAGACTCTACTCACCATTTATAAAGGATTAATAAGATCAAAAATCGAATATGCCAGCATATGGTATTATCCAACCACCACAACCCTCAGGCTAAAATTGGAGCGAATACAAAATGCAGCAGTAAGATTGGCAATGGGATACCGTAAATCCACACCTACAAATGTCATTACAGCAGAAGCCAAAATACCTCCTCTTATCTTCAGAATTAATAGACTCAGTTCGAATTATCTACTTAATATCATCTCTAAAAGCTCGCACCCCTACTTCAATATTTTTACAGAACTCATAGCTGCCTACAGACTACAAAGTCATTTTGCAAATCCGTCAACAGATTTGGACAGACCCATTATCAGAGCCTACGACTATGTGTACTCATTCATTGATGTAATGCACATTACTTCCAACTCAGCAAGCATAACGACAGACTATGCAGTACAAAATGAGAAGCCCTTCATAGACACAAACTGGATGGACACAAACATGCACAATGTAGGAAATAACAACTTATTCGAGGACTACGTACATACAACCTACCCAAACCATATCAGGATATTCACAGATGGATCCAAAATGCAGAACAACCCAAAGGTGGGAGCTGCATGCGTTTCTCCACAACTAGCCTCCTCATTCAAAATCACGTTACCAAAAGAAGCGTCAGTGTTCACTGCGGAATGTGCTGCTGTTGAACAGGCAGTAGCACTAGCAAACAAAAATACTAATCTATCGTACATCATTTGTACAGACTCTCTTAGTCTTCTGCTCTCTTTAAAAAGACCATTCCTTAAATTCAACACAAATCTTCACATAGCCAATATCAAAGAAAATCTCTGGAAATTCAAAGAAGCAGCACCAGATAATAACATCACACTCTTGTGGATCCCTTCTCATTGTGGTATTTGGGGCAACGAAATGGCAGACAAAGCAGCAAAGGAAGCTACAACGGACTCAGAAGAAAACATTCATTACCATATAGATAATATTCCATACACAGACATCTCTCAACACATTCGAGAAATAATACAAGATCAACAGGACAAACATTGGCTTATCTCTGGAACAACAAAAGGACTTCAGTATTTTAATAACTTCTATGAAACCAGTCAGAAACCCTGGTATCACAACAGAAAACTCCCCAGGCATTTCATAACATGGATTAATAGAGCTAGGTCCAATCACTATAATTTAAATGCATCTTTGTACATGGTTGGTATGGTGGAAAATTCAAAGTGCGAATGCGGTCACTTCACACAGGACTTAGATCATGTGCTCTGGTCCTGTCCTCTTTTTGTTTCACAAAGAGTCACTCTCTTAAACGGTCTTAATAGTTTAGGCAAGCATCCCCCTTTTCTCATTAAAACTTTTCTTAAGGGACCTGACATAACAGCTCTTCTATGTATAGACCTTTTTTGGAAGGACACAAACTTTAAAATCTAACCAAAGTTATCTATTTTTCATAGTTACACCTTATATTAATAAGACGCAAGTGCAATTGTACCAAAGATATTTTTACAAGTATTCTTTATCATAACTGTCTATACGTAAGTAGTAAACTAAGAATGACTTTTATATTTCTAATTCTGGAACTCTGTAATTCAGCTGTGATTCATGTCTCAAGACTGGTTAGAAGTATATAATATAGTTAGCGAATATTTTCACATACTAAAATACTTAGATAAGAATAGCTTTTAAGGTTTAGCACTTAGACTTATACATATCTGTTGGGGCTTAACACTTAAGTGATGTTTTTGCGTGCAATATTGTTAGTTTTAAACATAATAATTTAACAACCTACATGTAAGACTTTTATAAGAGTGGGGGTACTGTGCGCGCGCAGGAAGGATGCTCTCTCTTTTCATATAGAAATTCTGTCTATATGTACTATGTACACACTCATGGCTTATGGATCTGTAATGATCCAAAGCTTTCTTTAATAAAAAAAAAAAAAAAAAAAAAAAAAGGGAACTACTTTATGCGTGACTCTACGCTGGGATGAAATTATCACGCGTTTCACTGTTTTATATATCGATGTATTTACACTATTGCGATGTTGCCCTTGGGCGATACAAAGGTCGAGTGACCGAGGCTTTTCTCGGTCCTCCGCTTCTCGAAGAAAAGATGCGCTACCCTTAAAATCAATCTTACAACCTAAAAACTTAAATCTAACTATCCTAGTGACTATTGACTTATGCTAGTTACATCTAGATGGCGCAATGGTTTTGTGTGCGCGTGTCGCCACAGTACTCCCCTCCGAGTGGGTTAGTTATTCTAACCTACGAAAATCTAACTCGTTTCTTGACATTAGTTTTCTTATTTATATAGGTCTTCGGCGTTTCCTGAGGTATCTCTAACGCTGAATGCGTTTCGAAAAACGCTGGTTTTAACCTATCTGTTGAGATATTACTTTCCCTGTCTTTGTATTTTATTTTGAAAACGCGATCTGTGATTCGCCCGATCACTTCAAATGGGCCCTCATAAGGAGCTTCAAAAGGCCTCCTGGTCGCGTCTATTCGAACAAATACATGGGAACAATCATACAGCGTTTTGTGTATAAATGTTCGTCGTTTTGCGTGATGAGCTATTGGAGATGATTTGACCTGCTTTATGTTCTGTCTGAGTTTATCTAAAAATATGCTGTGACTAATTTCTGTGCTATCGTCAATGAAGAATTCTCCAGGCAGTCTTAGACTGGTACCGTAGACCAGCTCTGCAGCGGAAGCCTTCATGTCCTCTTTATAGCTAGTTCGGAGCCCCAGCAACACTGTCGGGAGGATCTCTACCCAATTCGAGGTTTCGTGGCATCTTATGGCAGCTTTGAGTGACCTGTGCCACCTCTCAATCATCCCATTTGATTGAGGATGGTATGTCGTTGTTCTTATTCTATTTGCACCGACCAGTTTGGTCAGTGCTTCGAACAACTGTGACTCGAATTGGGTTCCCTGATCAGTTGTGATAGTTGTTGGTGCACCGAATCTAGCTATCCAGCCTGAATAAAGGGCTGCGGCTACCTTGTCCGCAGAGCAGTCGGTCAGCGGCACAGCTTCGGGCCACCTGGAAAATCTGTCTATGGCTGTTAGACAGTATCGGAAAGCATTAATTGATGGTAATGGTCCGACTAAATCCACATGTATATGTTCGAATCTGTTCTTTGGCATCTCTATTTTTTCACTTGCCAATCTATTGTGACGATGCACCTTTTGTTTTTGGCACTGCAAACAGGTGCGACACCACTCGGTTATGTCTTTGTTCATTGAAGGCCAAACGAAGTTCTTTCCTATCATCTTCCTAGTTACTCTGCCACTAGGATGAGACAGGCCGTGTACATTTTTAAAAACTACTTTTCTTAAAGATTTTGGCAAGTATGGCCTTACATTATTTTGGACAATGTCTCCATATAGGTATTTCTCTGAACTGTCCAAAAATATCTTTTGGAAGTTCCACCTGTTGGAGTTTTCCACTATTAATGTTGCCAGCTCTTCGTCTTCCGCTTGCTCTCTCATTAGCTCATCTGTTGAGATAATGACAGGCATTTCGACTGTTTGCAGTCTGGAAAAAGCATCAGCCACACCGTTGTCCATACCTTTGACATATTTAATTGTTGTGGTGAATTGGCTGATGTAATCCAGCTGCCTTGTTTGTCGCGGACTGGCTTTGTCTGCTTTTTGAAGAAATGCATATACCAACGGTTTAGGATCCGTGTATACATGCACTTCTCTGCCTTCTACAAGATGCCTGAAGAATCTGAGGCTCTTGTAAATGGCTAAAAGCTCTCTATCGTACACACTGTACCTCGTTTGGGCTTTTTATAGCTTTCTGGAAAAGAAACCGAGTGGCTCCCACTTACCATCATGGAACTGCTCCAAGACGGCTCCTATGGCTACATCCGATGCATCTTTTCGCAATGCCAATTTTGCATTCTCCCTTGGGTGGAAAAGGAGCGTTGCTGAGGCCATTTGCCTCTTTGCCTCTTCGAATGCCCTTTCAGATGCATCGTCCCAATGGACCGGTCTCTTATCCTTCCTTTTGGCTCCCTTGAGTTGACCATTCAAAGGAGCGAGCCAATCAGCAGCTCGACATAGAAATCTTCTGTAGAAATTGATGACTCCCAGAAAACGCCGAAGATCTGCAATGGTAACTGGCTTAGTATAGTTAACTATTGATTGCACTCGTTCCTGCAACGATGCGATGCCCATACCACTAACCTTATATCCTAAGTAAATTACACTAGATTCCACAAATTGACATTTTGATACATTAATACCTAAACCTATGTTCCTTAACCTAGTAAACAAGGTGCGCAGATGCCTCTCGTGTGTCTCCACGTCCGGGGATGCCACTATTATATCGTCTACGTAACAGTGGCAGAAATCTAGTCCCCGTAACGTGGAATCCATCAACCTCTGGAAAGTCTGCGCCGCATTGCACAATCCGAATGGCATGACCGTAAATTCGTATAGCCCGAACGGTGTTATAACAGCCGTTTTTGCGACGTCATCGGGCGCTACAAGTACCTGGTAGTACGCCCGTGCCAGGTCTATTACGGAAAATACGTTGCATCCAACAAACTGGCTTGCTACGTCGTGTACGTGGGGCAGTGGATATTTATCTGGCACGGTCATGCCATTCAGTCGGCGATAATCTCCGCATGGTCTCCACTCCCCTGACTTCTTCGGGACCATGTGGAGAGGACTGGCCCACTGGCTCTTGGATGGTCGGCAGATACCCTCTTTGAGCATTTGCTCAAATTCTGCACGAGCCACCCTAAGCTTCTCCGGAGGCAGGCGTCTCGCTCGCTCGGCAACCGGGGGTCCTTTAGTGACAATATGATACTGCACCCCGCTCTGCAAGTTTTTCCTGACGGCTGGTTTAGTGATGTCGGCAAATTCGCGAAGTAGCGCGGTCTGTTTACTGGTGGCGTCTATTGTCGTGACGGAGGGAATCTGTACTGTTGAAATCGTCGCGTTTGCGTGTAATTTCGTGTTACCGTCCAACAGTTGTCTGTGCCGTAAGTCCACTAGTAAGTTGAAAAAATGTAAAAAATCTGCGCCTATTATTGGTTTGTCTATGTCTGCTATTAAGAACCGCCAGGAAAAATCGCGGCGCAACCCCAAATCAAGGGAGAGAACTTTTTCTCTGAATGTATCTATTACCGCCCCGTTTGCCGCGTATAATTTAAAAACGCCTACCTCTGGGCGCCTACCTCCATAAGCCTTCGGGACGACCGAGACATCTGCGCCGGTATCTATTAAAAATTCCACACCGGTATGCCTGTTCGCAACGCAGAGGCGATATCTTCTCGGCGCGTCCTCCACAGCCTCGATCCGGGACGCGGCTATTCGATTCCCGGTCTCCTGTCCGGTTCAATCCAACGGCACGGCTTTCTGCACTTCCACGATTCTTTTCCAAATTTGGTGTGGAAGTAGCAGAAACCGTTCGCAGATCTGGATGAACTGCGGTGCTTTGATCGTCTTCTGCTGGGCTGACGATGTCTGCTGCTGTTCTGGGCTCGCCTGGAAAGACACGTCTCGAGCCTCTCGAGACGGTCCATAATGGCGGCCAGTTCGCCATTTTGTCGCGTCGGTGACCACGCGTCCCTCGATGGTTGGGGACGCTCCGCAATGGCGGCTACTTCCGCTCCTGCAGCCCGTTCCATGGCTTTGTCGGCGACCTTCGCCAGCCTGTCCACTTCCGCGTCGTCTAAGATGGCCAGGATCTCCTGAACGCGGGTGGGCAGCCTCTGCATCCACAGCGTCTGCACGGCGTTTGGTGTAACGCTGGCACCCGCCAAGCGCGTCATCTCCCGCAGCAACTCCGACGGCTTCTTGTTGCCCAGTTCCACGCCTGTGAGCAGGAGTTTCATCTGGGCTTCATCGGACTTCGCCAACCGATCAATTAATGCACGTTTGATATGTTCATACGTGCTCCGCTCGGCCGGCGCCTCGATAACGTCCAATATAATCTTCATAATCGTTTGGTCCAGGTTGCGGACCACGGCCGAACTTTTCACGGCGTCGGCACGCACATTGTAGGCCGCGAATTCTCTTTCTAACACCGTGAACCACAATCGTGGCTCGTCTTTCCAAAAGGGCGGCAGTTTGGCCGCGCGGAATTCGCTCGCCTGAATTTCGGATCAAATTTCATCTTCCTTTTTGTCTTCGTCAACCATTTTTTTTTAAATGTATTTTTCTTTTTTCTTAAACTGCACTGACTTTTCTTTTGCGGCAATAGAAAAATAAAACAGCGAGTTCCCGGGTTTCGGCACAAATTGTGGGGAACTACTTTATGCGTGACTCTACGCTGGGATGAAATTATCACGCGTTTCACTGTTTTATATATCGATGTATTTACACTATTGCGATGTATTTACACCACTCAATATGGCCGTAGTCTACCATCCCTCCCCGTTCTTGTCACGACCCCTTTCGCTCATATATCTACTTTACGCTCAGTCCTTCAGGTCCGTGCAGGCAGTGATGCCAGAATCGTGGTACTGTGGTAAACCGTGGTACTAAACCATACTCCCACTACGACCTACTGTTGCCCCTACGTTCCTTTGCCAACGCGCTCGCGCGCTACCAGCGTACCTCTACTATGTCCGTGTGCGCTGCTTGTGCGCTTGCGCCAGCCTCAATCTATTTTTAGCACTTTCCATATACATATTGCTTTACGGAGACGAAACTGAAATTCGGCCGTCGCGTCGAGCGTATGAATCGCAATCTGGAGCTGGCGTTCGAGTCCCTGTGCAGCGATTTTTATTTTTATTTTTAATTACTTTTTTAATTACATTTTTTAGCCTTCCAAAAAGTTTAAAATGTAAAAACCATGTTAAAAAAATATGTATTCATTTTACAGGAAACGTTTTATTACTGTAAAAATTGCATTGATACAAAGAGTCTAGCAGGGTAAGAGTCAAAAGTGTCCTTGAACCAATTGTACCGGGCTATGCACTATTTGATAGCTCCAAAAAAAGCATTCGACACCAAGTTTGAACCCTTTATCTCAACCAGGAGGGTAGTTAAAGGGTAAAAACTAATTATTGGTTTTTGCCAAATTTTCCCTATTTAATGGTATACTTAAAAATTCTAAAAAAATTCTACAATTTTGTAGATATGATTCCTTATGATTATGAATTTTTTCAGATTTTTTTGCAAATAGTAACTATGAAAAATCGAAACGTCAAAAAAAAAGGAAAAATGCAGATTTTGTGAACAAGATATTTCGTGTGAACTAGATTTTTCCTTTTACAGCAGTTAGGTATTAGCATTACCATTATTCTGAGTTTTTTCGGATTTTTCGACAGAATGCAATGTATTAATATTATTTTTCTGCTTTAAACGAAATGTATTAGTATTTATGTTGTGGATGATAGCCATTAAGTCAGCTAAGACACTGTTTATGTTTAGGAAATGTTTTTAAGTGAATAAAATTTATTGTCATGTATTTAATAATTAGAAAAAAATATATTTCATGAAAAAAAAAGTTTGACCTTTGTGGGCCGCGAACCTCTGCCAAAAACTATCCCAGCGTTTCCGAATCGTAAGACCTAAACAACTTCTTTTTTTTAGTTTATGATGATACACAAGTTTATTTGATTTTCTGTCTTCCTGTAATAAAAAAAATACAGTCAACATTATAATTACTTCTAATTTCTATTATTAGTTTTACTTTCTGGCGGCGGGTACATTATTAATTGTTCAATGCAGCCGTAATTTTGTGTTTGGCCGACTTCGATCATTGAAAAATATAAGTATTTTTTAATACATACATATATATATATTGTTTAATTAAAATTTTTATTAACCATTTTCTTTTTATTCTGCAGGATTTAGACGACTTGTACGTATATGTACATATACGTAAATTACGAGAAGCAGTAAAGCGTGCTTAACGTCGAAGAAGATAATCCGGGTAGTTAAACCTAACAATTAAATGTGATATAAACGGCGAAAATATGTACTACATTCCACGTGATTAGAATAATTGTAGTTTATGATACATTTTATATGAACATTTTTTATTTCCAGCTAGAAACGCCACTGTCTCGGAAGGAAATGGACATCCGAGAGAAGCAATGAAATAAGAGCATCATTCCGAAAAAGATGAGTTTGCAATAATCTCAATATTTTATGAAATTCTGTTATAATTATAATTTTGACTGTATTTTTTTTATTACAGGAAGACAGAAAATCAAATAAACTTGTGTATCATCATAAACTAAAAAAAAAGAAGTTGTTAAGGTCTTACGATTCGGAAACGCTGGGATAGTTTTTGGCAGATTTCGCGCCCCACAAAGGTCAAACTTTTTTTTCATGAAATATATATTTTCCTAATTATTAATTACATGACAATAAATTTTATTCACTTAAATACGTTTCCTAAACATAAACAGTGTCTCAGATGAATTAATGGCTATCCACCACAACATAAATACTAATACATTTCATTTAAAGCAGAAAAATAATATTATTACATTGCACTCTATTGAAAAATCCGAAAAAATTGAGAATAATGCTAATCCTAATACCTAACTGCTGTAAAAGGAAAAATCTAGTCACACGAAATATCTTGTTCACAAAATCTGCTTTTTTCCTTTTTTTTGACGTTTCGATTTTTCATACTTACTATTTGCAAAAAAATCTGAAAAAATTCACAATCATAAGGAATCATATCTACAAAATTGTAGAATTTTTTTAGAATTTTTAATTATACCATTAAATAGGGAAAATTTGGCAAAAACCAATAATTAGTTTTTACCCTTTAACTACCCTCCTGGTTGAGATAAAGGGTTCAAACTTGGTGTCGAATGCTTTTTTGGAGCTATCAAATAGTGCATAGCCCGGTACAATTGGTTCAAGGGCACTTTTGACTCTTACCCTGCTAGAATCTTTGTATCAATGCAATTTTTACAGTAATAAAACGTTTCCTGTAAAATGAATACATATATTTTTAACATAGTTTTTACATTTTAAACTTTTGGAATGTTAAAAAATGTAATTAAAAAAGTAATTAAAAATAAAAATAAAAATCGCTGCACAGGGACTCGAACGCCGGCTCCAGATTGCGATTCATAAGCTCGACGCGACGGCCGAATTTCAGTTTCGTTTCCGTAAAGCAATATGTATATGGAAAGTGCTAAAAATAGATTGAGGCTGGCGCAAGCGCACAAGCAGCGCACACGCGTTGGCAAAGGAACGTAGGGGCAACAGTAGGTCGTAGTGGGGGTATGGTTTAGTACCACGGTTTACCACAGTACCACGATTCTGCTTGCACGCAGTGATGCCAGAATCGTCCATGGCTCCCTCTACGTCGGTGTTCAGACGTACCCCCACTTTGCTTCCACTAGCCGCTACGCACACAAGGAACCTCCACCCCTATCGTGTCCGTATGCGGTGGCTGGTCGGCCGGTTGGCCGTAGATTTCGAACGTACGGATCGTTCCTCGGCAATTCAGCTATTTCAGCTTACCTGTGTTGCGAACGGGCGCATTCGATTCTCGGTGCGGAACGGCACTCGTTTTGTTATAACTTTTGACCTAAAAAAGCTATCAAACGAAATTTGTATTAAAATTTTTTTCAAAAAGTCGGTTTAATACTGAAATATGTTTTGTATTTTTAAAATCATTTCTTCTTGTTCTTTTAAGATATAGCTATATAAGATGGCCAAAGGTTCCCCCAAATCAAATAGATTTTTAGTCAAATCATGCTCAACGAAAAAGTACGAAGAAATTCACGAATATTTTACCAAAGTAGCATACATGACTGAAATTTTTTTCAGAATATTTGATTGCAAAATCGATTTTTAAATAAATTAGAAAGCATGAAATTGCCGATTTGATACCAAAGTTATCATTTCACCACGTTTATATTATTATGTAAGCTTTGTCTCATCATGATTATTTGTGTGCATTTTTTTAGATTTTTTTCGATTATGCGAACACGTTCAAGTAAATTGTAAATCTCTAAAAATTTGAAAAAATACTTATTTCCTATTGAAGTTTTCAATTCGCCACGTTTATATTATTATGTAACTCAACATGATTATTAGTTTAGATTTTTTCGATTATGCGAACACGTTCAAATAAATTGAAAATCTCTAAAAATTCGGAAAATTACGTATTTCCTATTGAAGTTTTGGCGATGCCAGTAAATTTTATAAAAATTCAGTAATGAAATATTGTTGAAAGGATTGCTCTTAATTTTTTTCAGAGTTTTTGATGTTGTCCATTGTTGTAACCGATAATAAAAATTAATTTTTTCCATGTTTCTTCACTTTTTTGTAGATGTATCATGTAATATTAAACGTTTTTATATTCGAAAAAATAATGTAACTTACATGGAGCCTGGCGGTCGACGGGACACGGATTTTTCTGAAACTTGCGGGATTTGAAGACGTCGTTTCCAAATTTAATTTGGCAAAGAGGTAGCGTGCACTTCTCTAGATTTTCCGAGAAAATTGCAGTTGAAAATCGTTTACCTCATTTATATGGAGTTCGCGTTAAGTACTGAACAACAAGATAAGTGGCTGAGCGCGATTTACTAGTAATGACTAGATTGCTGGTTCGATTCACGTTGTCGACATTATCTCTTTTTTCAACTGATATCTACCTCAATTTTAAAAATATACCTAAAACTGATGAAATCTGTGCAAAATAGAAAGTTATTTTCATTTTTTAATAGAAAATGCATGTTTTTTATTTGTGGACATCGGAAAAAAGGTCGAACATAAAAATAATACAGAATGTTATGTTTACTTTATTATTGCATATTGTTTTTCTTAATTACATGCTAGTATGACACGAACCAGGGTGATATCCATCCTAAGTGCTGGAGAAATATTTATGAATGTAAACGAAGTATGTCTTCCGGTAGACATCCTTAAAGAGGCGTGCTCTTGTACGAAAGCTGCGTTCATAGTATATGCTAGATGCCGTAAAAATTACTGTTTGCAATGCTTTTACAATGCATATCACCCTGGTTAATGTCATACTCGCATGTAATTGATAAAAAGAATATGCAATAATAAGATAAATATAACATTCTATATTATTTTTATGTTCGACTTTATTTCCGATGTCCACAAATAAAAAACATGCATTTTCTATTAAAAAAAGAAATTAACTTTTTATTTTGCACAGATTATATAAAAAGCGAAGAAGCATCGAAAAAATTAATTTTTATTTTCGGTTATAACGATGGACAATATCAAAAATTCTGAAAAAAATTAAGGACAATTCTTTCAACAATATTTCATTACTGAATTTTTATCAAACTGGTATCTCGAAAACTTCAATAGGAAATACGTATTTTTTCGAATTTTTAGAGATTTTCAATTTATTTGAACGTGTTCACATACCCAGATAGCACTCGTACGTACAATGTACGTACGGCCGGACATATTCTGGACTTTAATTGGACGTTTGACGGGCATATAAAAGCGTGTTTATAAAATGTTTTCCTATTGTTTATATCTATTCAACAACGTTCGTATATACGTATATAAGGTGGAATGCAATGAAAATTTATAGAAATATATTTATTTGTTTATAACAATATTTTTATTCACATATATTTATTTATACATATTTATTTAATAACAAATTATTTATTTAAAACAATATATTTATTTTTTACATATTTATATATAACAGTACATATACATGCATTTGTATTTATTTATAACAATTTATTTTGTAGCGTCCGGTCGTACGCACAAAAGAGAGTTTTTTCTTTTGTACAAACGGCCAACGTAATTTACGACTCTCGTTCGTCGAAGCTATTTTTGAGTTGACAATTTCCAGGTTTCGATATCGCATGTCTAGTAGAAGTTCTTTCCAAAAGTCCTCAATAGCAAACAGAGACCGTCGTAAATTAAGGGATTAACTGAAGGGCACTTGGCCGAACTCATCGGCCTGTCGCCACGTGGGGCCGGCGCGGGGGGCCTGAAGGAAAGTCCCACGACAATTTCATCCCCTCCGATCACCTCGCCGTTCCGAAAACAAGCACGCCAATTGCGTAAGGAATAGGCGGTGAGCCGGAAAAACTAAGCCAATCAGGGTTGTTTAGGAATTTTACCAGGGCAAACGCGGAGACGAAAATAAGAGACGACACTTCGCCGCGGTTCGTCAGGAGATAAAAATCGCGATGAGTCGAGAGACCATTTATATATATAGTAATAAAGACATTAATTTCACTCCGCAAAAACAAGTACCGTTTCTCGAAGAACCTCCTACCCACAATTTATTTATACATATTTGTTTATGATAAGGTAAAATGCAAAGGGACAGAACGATCAACTTTGTTTTCTTAAGGCGTGTACATATATTTTTTATTTTTGGGGAGGATCAATTAATGAATAATGGATAAGGTATATACAATGTTTAGAATTTGGTAGGGTAATGTTAATATATATATATATATATATATATATATATATATATATATATATTAGTTTACATTTTTTGAGATAATACGTTATAATTATTTCATGATCTTCTTATAGTAATCTATTTTACAGTATTAAATAAATAAATATAAATAGTTCATATTTTACATTAATTATTAAAATGGCTTTTAGATTAATGGTACAAATGATTCGTGCTTTGTGTGACGCAAGATAGGTTAGTTTAACGTAAACAATATATTATGATCATAAGCACGTAAATAAATTTTTGCACTCCTCTGGTCCGTTCCGCGGCCCTCCTAAGCCACGTCTGTATAGACACTTCCGCGTCTTTATGGTTCGCTGAAGTGTTTGCAATTTTTGCTGCATCTAAAAATTAGAATTTCAGTTGAATAATATTGTATATTTGCCTGTATGCAACGAAATATTAAAAATAATAAAGTGTACCCGAATAGTTACCTATTAGTACTTTGGCCAATAGCGTTGCGTCAAATCTCTTCTTGCCCAGCCAGCTGTACTCCATGGCAAATGTCATCAAGGCCTCTATCGCAGGTTTTACAAAATTAGCGGTATTGGTACCACAGGTAACTACTAATTCTTTGGCCTGCAAATTAATAATTAATAATCGGAGTCTAATATTATTTAAACATGGAAAACACACCCTATTAAGAATAAAATCTCCTTCAATATGGCATTTTGTACAAGAATTATATCCCGCATGAAGTTTTATGCATTTGATAAACGATTTTGCGGGGGCATCACAAATAAAAGATTTTATTTGTAAATGGTACAAATGTTCATTAATTAACAATTCACTATTACAAAGGACTATTGCCTCTTCAACAAAATCGAATAAAAAACTATTGACATCTTTTGGTTTTTCATAACCATGATAAATGCCGATCATTTCCATATATGTATATCCTGTTATACTGCAAAGAATTGGATATGCTTGGCTGCTAGAACTCTTTGACAATGGAAGACCGTCAATATTTACGTTAATTTGAATTTTATTATTATTAAGAGTAGAAATGTTTATGAATTTGCAAAGACTTAAAATTGCACTTTTTAAACCGATCTGAATAAACTACATTGCTTTCACTCGTATTCGATGAAGCAGAAGCTTCTTGATGAGAAGCATCGTAAGATAAAGGAAAAGATCTTTTAGCACGTATGTAATATTTTTCCATTTTCCGCTTGCCTGCCGTGTTTGTAATGTAATGTAAATAAATAAATATAAAATAAAAACTTACGTTTTCACGTTACGGATTTCACGTACACACGTGTGGGCTGTGGACAACACCGAAACATCACACACACTTTTTAAAAAGAACTGATAGTCCCATGAGCGGTAATCTACAAACAATTGTAAGATAATTGGAAAGTCATATTTTCACGAACCGTACTACATGTAGCCACGTCGACCGTCGATATCAAAGTGAGTTTTCACCAGTCCTAGTCCTGAGAGCGTCCTTCTTTTCACCATGGCCTGTTCTATGATTTACGACTTCCTGACCCTCGAGGAACGTTCCTTGAGAGAGAGAGAAAGCGCATCGACGAAAAGCACATGGCCCGTCTCAAATATCTGGCCTTACTGATTTTCTAACATAATTAATGCATATGAATCATTACATGCAAAATAGGACAACTCTTTACGATATTTACTTGTAAAATGAATGACGAATGTTTCAGACGCAAAGAATAAGGACAGCAAATTTTTTTAAGTATGTAGTATTATACTTTTGATCCTTTATTTCGGCATTCTGTTAAGACCTAATTCTTTAAAGACCATGTTGAATAGGTCGTTGGATTCCTTCTGGTGTCAGCTGAAACGTTATTGAATAAAAAGTATGCAGTGATAAATAAATAATCAAGATGACTTCGATTTTTCAATAAAAATAAAAATTTTCCGAATTTTCTTGTATTGTGATTTGTAGAAGACTGAGTACTGATCACTTTTTGTCGGGAATATTTTTTCTGACAGCGGTTCAATGATCGCAATAACAATAATTTATTTAACATAAAAAAATTGTTATTAAATATTTTTCTATGATTTTTTGTCGCTTTTTGGCCACTGTACATTATTCGTGCTTGCCAGTACTTAGATTATTTCGTACGTTTTCGGATGCTATATATTGTGTTTCTATTATTATACTCAAAATATAGGTTTGTCACGCAAAAACTTCGAGCAAACAAAGCCGCGAGGCACCCCACAGTGGCCACAAAGCGACAAAAAATCATAAAAAAATATTTAATAACAATTTTTTTATGTTAAATAAATTATTGTTATTGCACTCATGCAATGAGGCAATGGCCAAAAGCGACAAAAAATCATAAAAAAATATTTAATAACAATGTTTTTATGTTAAATAAATTATTGTTATTGCACTCATTGAACCGCTGTCAGAAAAATGCCTGCTGCATTTTAACATAAAAAAGTTATTATTAAATATTTTTATATGATTTTTTCGCTTTTTGGCCACTGTGCGTCGCCTCGCGGCTTCGCTGCTCGAAGTTTTTGCGTGAAAAACCTATATTTTGAGTATAGTAATAGAAACACAATATATAGCATCCGAAAACGTACGAAATAATCTAAGTCCCACGTCCCTGGCAAGTACGAAATAATCTAAGTCCCACGTCCGTGGTATGTCCGAAATTTATGTCCGAGGGACGTCCCACGGACATAAGAAACGTATGTGCGTGTTACGTCCGAAATTTATGTCCGAGGGACGTCCCACGGATGTATATTTGGGACGTCCGTGGGACGTCCGAAATTTTGGTCCAAGGGACGTCCCACGGACGTACGCGACGGACATTGGACGAATCGGACGTCCTATGGACGTACGATGCTATCTGGGATAATCGATAAAAATCTAAAAAAATACACACAAATAATAATATAAACGTGGTGAATTGAAAACTTCGATATAAAATCGGCGTTTTTATGCTTTCTGATTTATTTAAATATCGATTTTGCAACCAAAAATTCTGAAAACAATCTCGGTCATGTATGCTACTCGGTAAAATATTCACGAATTTTTACACCATTTTTTGTTAAGCATGGTGTGACTAAAAATCAATTTGGTTTTGGGGGAACCTTTGGCCATCTTATCCAGCTATACTTTAAAAGAACAAGAAAAAATGATTTTAGAAATTCAAAACATATTTCAGTGTTAAACCGACTTTAAAAAAATTAAATGTAATCCAACTTTCGTTTTGATAGCTGCTTTAGGTAAAAAGTTACAGCAAAACGTGCGCCGTGCCGCACCGAGAATCGAATGCGCCGGTAAGCTGAAATAGTTGAATTGCCGAGGAACGATCCGTACGTTCGAAATCTACGACCGAGCGGCCGACGAGCCACCGCACACGGGCACGGTAGGGGTAGAGCTTCCTCCTGTGCCTAGCGCTAGTGGAAGCAAAGTGAGGGTACGTCTGAACACCGATGTAGGGGAGTCCGTGGGCGCGCGCCCACGTTCTGGCATCACTGTGCCAGAATCGTGGAACCGAGGAACTTGCCCCTCCGGTGGATCCTCCGGCTGGATCCCCCACTCTGACGTACCGTCGTCGCCTGATGTTGTTTCTTACTGCGCACGCGCTACACACAAGCGTACCTCGACGCCGTCGAGTCGAATAGGCAGCTCACACGGACAGACTAGAGGTACGCTTGTGTGTAGCGCGTGCGCAGTAAGAAACAATGTCAGGCGACGACGGTACGTCAGAGTGGGGGATCCAGCCGGAGGATCCACCGGAGGGGCAAGTTCCTCGGTTCCACGATTCTGGCATCACTGGGTAGCTGGCTTATGGCAATACCATATCCATTAAGATATCCATAGTATATACAATCAATGCTGCAAAGCACTGAGAATGTCAGAGATAATATATCAGTGCCGCCGGTTACTTCAAATGACCTCAGGAATCAGCCCTTTTAAAGAAGTACAACATTTTTGGAACGCCATATATTTCAGATCAGTGGTCTATTTGATTTTACGAAACATGATTCTTGTTGAAATTTGCGTAACACTAGGGACTAGGCGCTAGAGAATTGATGACAGCTGACCTGATATTTTTTGATGCGCAAAAAAGGTGCGTAGGAAAGCAATAGGTTAAGTGTCAATTGCTTTGCAAATTGGATGCTTGCGATCAAAATAACTGACCACACATAACCATTATTTTCTGGTCAAAATAATTGTGACACATAAACATGTAAAATGTTTTAATATTATTGTTTGGTTATAATGCGAAAGAGATGAATATTTACTTGAAAGTATTAACGATTCTTACCGATGATTCTATTTCTTTTGGGATATTAATTTGTTTATTTGAATGTTTCATTAAAAATTGTTTATAAAGATTTAAAATTAGTGCAAGACTTCTAGTGTTGAATTTCAATACAAAAGTACTTTACATTTCACGTTTCTATAATTTTTGTGTAACTTCAATTTTGAGAATTTATTGCAATGTGATACTATTTATAATATGTATATTTTAGCTATTTAAAATAAACATTTTTAATCTAAATGACCTTTGTGCAGCATGGCGTCAGCTTCAAGTACTAGTGCTCGCAGTTTATTTGTCGAATCAAAAATGAGACTAGCTGATAGGGTTCAAGTCAATGTAAATAACATCGCTTCCCTTGCAAGACAAATACAGAGAGGTTCAAAAAGCAGTGATGTAATATCTTACAAATAATTTTCCATAATCTACACTCATTTGAAATTAACACTTTTTCTAACTAAAAAATCGATTTTCAGATATTGATGCACAGTGCAAAAAATTTTGCACAACAAGAACATGGTCTAGAGAATGCAGAAACGAATTTAAAGAAGCTTACCCTCATAGTTGCACATTTACAATTTCAAATGGAATCTCTTGGCAGGAGTTCTGTAATCTTAGAAGAAGTTACAGAACAAGTACGTGCCATGCAAAGATAGATTGTGCTTGTAAAAATTAATTACAAATTTTTGTGAATTTGTATTATAGTGTTCCACTTTTATGAAAAAGATTCATTATGAATTATTAAAAGGGTTAAAAAGGGACACTAGAAATCACACGATGAACACATCGTAATTTAATTATATTATATTTCAATGATGATTACAATAATTAGCAATTGAATCGATTAAAAAATTTGAATTATTAGAAAATATTTGAATTATAACTATAACCTTGGTTTTATTATTTAATTTAGTCTTGCCTTTCACTATCACGTGACAGAGATAAAAATATACAGTTCCATTTAAAAAACATGGATGAAGTTAAAATTGCAGAAACTATGACCTAAAGCAAAAATTTTCTACTTACCAAATTTATTTATCTCTTTAATCCTAATTATGTTTTCATCTGACATTTTTCCCATTATCAATAAGCGAAATTCATGATGCTTAAGTTAAGTGGGACACCTTGTATTTATTTAGCAAAACATTTTTCATTATTGTTAACGAATTCATTTATGTATAAAAAGTATTATTAAGATATTTACATAAATAAATTTAAGTAAAATTGTTTTAATTATTATAATTTTTATCGCTTTTTAAATTTTACTTTCAATGTATATATCTTAGTGAAAAAGTTCTAATTAAATATTATTGTAAAAATAAAGTGTACTAATATAATGCAACCTTTGATATGATTTTTTATTTCTAATCTAGTGGTTTAAAGAAAGTTCAATATCAATATAAGCAATCAGAGTTTCAATCAGAACACGAGGAATAATATTTTGCACTTCTTGTTGAATTGTTTATTCCATATACTTAAATTTATAATTAGAATTAAAAAATTGACAAAAAAATTTCAATTCACATTCTTTCACGACTATTCAGTGTTAGTGTGTGTAAATATCCTTCCTCGTTTACATAAAATTTAATAATTTCCAAAGTGTGTTACAGAACCGAAGTTAATTAATCACAAGATTAAATTGTATTTGACCAAATCAGAAATCTATCAATTTTGACTACATATACGAAACGAAATGCTCTAAATAAGTGATTTTTGTCATGAAAGATGCCCCACAGTGTTAGGGTATGAAATTTATCAGGGATATAGGATATCGTAATGACCAGGACGATATAGTAAATGAACTGATGGAGTGGCACCTTCTGGGAAATCATGCGCAGTCACTTCAGTACCTGCACCCCGATCCATGTATCGAACTCGTACTCCTGTTCCTAGAGCAGTGCTCATCGCTATAATGTGAATATGATCAGATTCTTTATACATTGGCTCGACTTCCTACAAAATTATAAAAATTATACAAGGCTCACAATATTTATCCACCGTTAGTAAATAGCACTTTTATATTTACTTGATGACAGAATTCTGAAATAGTGCGTTCTCCCTCGATAAAATGCTGATAAAAGTCAGCTTCACGTTGCAATTGACCAGACGTAATTAATCTAAGATATACAACAACGTAATCAGAATAACCTTGTTCATTAAAAAGTTTATGCAGCTCAATGTAACTCGGCTCTGCGTCTCCTCCTACTTTATCGATCACTTCCATAAACTGCGAACAATATTGAATATGACAATTCAACAAAATTAGTACTTTATTCATTCTTTATACTTACTGTGTCATGAAAGTCTTCGACTGTAAATTGAGGAAAACCTAATGCTACCAAACAGTCTTTACTTTTCAACGCAAGTTCCCGAAATTTCTCATATTCCTCCTTATTTCCGATTAACTTTTCGAGATAAGCGTAACTAAAGGCTCTAAAAAAACAATTTCCATCTGGCCTAGTTCTTCTAATATAAGAATATTTTTGTCCTAGGACTTTAGCTTTTGAAAGGTATACTCCATCCTCCGTGTATTCGCGCTCCAAGCTTTGTATTGACTCCTTTTCTCCAACTAAAGCAATAGATTCGGAAATCTGAAAAAAATTTAGAAATTAAATAACAATAACAAATGTGATACCCATCTATTTTGAATCGTTATTTCTCAACAAAATATTTCAAATACACAAATGGAAAAGTGATTTTCGATGTATCATATTGCAAAAACTATTTGCAAATAACGTAACGGCCAAGATATTTATTGAACACTGATACACAAGACAGAAGTGATAAATATCAATGACAATTACCGAAAACAACGAACTGTAACTTATAATTTACCAACAAGAAATGATCAAAAACTGACAAGAGAATTCTCGACACATGAATTTCGAAAGTGACAGAAAATGAATATTAACCTCTTTCTCAATTCGTCTTTGTTGCTGAAGGATCAACTCATCTTGGTTGACATCTGTAATAAAAACGAGTATCATAAATTATAAGTACGTGACTCGAGACCGTAATAGACATTTAAGAACCTGTATTTTCCGTTATCTGCCCTTTCAAAGATTTCTCTTCCATATTTCAGGAGATTTTCATAAATTTTGAAACGACTGTCAAATTACCAGTCGTAAATAAAAGCCCGATGTCCATGTGGAAATTGAAAAGACATTTGCCGTCGTATTTGAACAGCTTAGATTGGCGACTATATTTCCTAAACTGAATAGATACACAATCATAGAGTACCCAGTGGCGAAACTCTGTCGCGTTTCTACTGCGCATGCGTACACAAGTTCGAATTATACAGGGTGTCCCAAAAATGTTATACTTCCTTGAAAGGGGCGACTCCTTAGGTCATTTGAAGCTACTTTTTCCTTTGCGAACAGACCAATTAGTGGGCGGCTGCTATGGACGAATTCCAGCTATAAGCAATGTGGAAATTATAAAGCGTTACAGACGAATATCTCCAAAACTATTAATTATACCACAGACGAGGTACAGGATAGACCTAACATCTTATGGGACTTCGTGTCTCATGTTCTGAAATACCGACTGTATAAAAAATCAGAGGATTTGGTATGCCCTCTACGATTTAGAGTGGTGAGTTAAGGAATTATATTGAATTTCAGGTATCAAAGGCGTAGTTGTCAAATCATATCCGAGAATATTCGGCGCATAGTTGCCGATTTACTGTTACTGTCGTGTAATGCTCAGAGCGTATTTCGGCCATAGATATAGAAATATATATCTATGATTTCGGCTATTTCCCACGTTACTGACACAATTCTAGAAAAGTAAACGAAACGATTCAATACATGATTAATTCAACTTGAATATTTAATCTGTGTTTAAGGGTGCGGACTCCTGATCGAAGCGTTCAAAGCGGCCGCTAGGGGAAGCTCGAATGAGAATGTGTGGCACACACACTTCCGCTAGATTAGCCTATACGTATACGAGCAGAGAGGAACTCGTACGAGATTTCAAGCTATTTCAAGGTTCCGGGGGGCCGCTTCTGACGGCGAAAAAACGCAAAAGTAGGAGTTTTGAGTATACACGTCCACTAAATGAAAGATAAATCTAGTGCGCTTGACTATAGAGACAGCCTACTTTTGCGATATTGAGGCGTACTTTGGGATATTCGGCAGCATGTTGTCCATCAGAAATCGTTGTAGGTCGCGTGACGTCACGACATGTTGAATCTTTAAGTATCTGGAGATTTAGGGTTCTTATAGAGACATCTGGATGCACGCCCGGTAGCGAGGGCACATACAATGTTGGTGAAACGTCTATTATGTTATTTATTTACGTATTTTAGGCGTAAAAAGTAGACTTTGAGAAAGACATAGTTCTGGCATTTGTCGCTACGAGCGCTGATATCTGTATTCGATGAGTGCTGCCACCGACCAGTGATACTCTTGTCGATGCTGCTGCCGTCGTCGACACAACGACGCGACAGATCAACATAGCGACGCAGTCGATAACGCAGGTAACATACGTGTACCTACAAGGATCGCAAGGGTCTCGGAAATTAGATACCACACATCGACAACGCAAAGATGTGAATCTTTAGACAATACACGTGATGGATAAAACATCAATCTAGCGGACAGGATTCCTAAAACATCCTATTTTCCGTTTTCAAGAAACAGCAATATTCGCCAGCCTGTTGCCCGTCGAGAAGCTATGCAAGAAAGCGAGTCGCTGGCGTAGCTTCTCTCTCGGCCAGCCTAGCCGTGCCTTGGTACACTCACACCACTCGGCCGGCGTGTACGTGTGCCAACGGCGATTGCAAGGGTCCGCGAGGATCCTAACTACGCCTAAATAAAGCAAAAGAATGATCTGTTTGCAGTCAAACGCGCTGGATAAAGGGTAAATCTAGTGCGCTTGACTAGACAGAAGTCATACTTTTGCGTTCTTTAGCCACAGTTTCGGATATTCGCCAGCCCGTTGCCCGTCGAGAAGCTATGCAAGAAAGCGAGTGGCTGGCGTAGCTTCTCTCTCGGCCAGCCTAGCCGTGCCGGGGTACACTCACACCACTCGGTCGGCGTGTACGTGTGCCAACGGCGATTGCAAGGGCCCACGAGGATCCTTACTACGCCTAAATGAAGCACAAGAATGATCTGATTGCAATCAAGCGCGCTAGGCAAAGGGTAAATCTAGTGCGCTTGACTAGAGAGAAATCATACTTTTGCGTTCTTTAGCCGCAGTTTCGGATATTCGCCAGCCTGTTGCCCGTCGAGAAGCTATGCAAGAAAGCGAGTCGCTGGCGTAGCTTCTCTCTCGGCCAGCCTAGCCGTGCCGGGGTACACTCACACCACTCGGCCGGCGTGTACGTGTGCCAACGGCGATTGCAAGGGTCCGCGAGGATCCTAACTACGCCTAAATAAAGCAAAAGAATGATCTGTTTGCTGTCAAACGCGCTGGATAAAGGGTAAATCTAGTGCGCTTGACTAGACAGAAGTCATACTTTTGCGTTCTTTAGCCACAGTTTCGGATATTCGCCAGCCCGTTGCCCGTCGACAAGCTATGCAAGAAAGCGAGTCGCTGGCGTAGCTTCTCTCTCGGCCAGCCTAGCCGTGCCGCGATACACTCACACACCACTCGGCCGGCGTGTACATGTACTAAGGGCGATTGAAATTATTTCGAATATTGAAAACCGCACCTCGATATGTTCAAGAAATAAACAAACGGTATTATTTTTGCGAAGTCGTAATTTATGCCGCCGGAAATTATCATACTCTTTCTTCTATACCGGACAGACTTTACTGTCCACTCGAAATCTGCGTTGTGTTACAGCCACATATCATCTGTACTGCTTCGTCTTCGACAACGGATCGAGCATGAGCTGATAATGTAAGATACTTTACTTTTTATATTTTCAAGTACATAGCAGTTTTGTCATATTCCAATAATATATTTTGTGATGTTTCAGTTACAGTCACATATCATTTGAACTCCTGGATCGTCGAGAGGATGATGCAGTTCACGTAGAACGAGACGGCGAATGAAGCAATCTTAATTTATAGCAATCTCAATAAATGACATTTATTAACATAATTTATATATACATATATGTTTGGTATATTAATAAATTATTTGTACATGTAGTTTAATTTTCATTTATCTATATACACCCATCGCTCCGCGTTCCATGAGTGAAGTCTGTCCGGTATAGAAGAAAGAGTATGATAATTTCCGGCGGCGTAAATTACGACTTCGCAAAAATAATACCGTTTGTTTATTTCTTGAACATATCGAGGTGCGGTTTTCAATATTCGAAATAATTTCAATTGCCGTTAGTACATGTACACGCCGGCCGAGTGGTGTGTGAGTGTATCGCGGCACGGCTAGGCTGGCCGAGAAAGAAGCTACGCAAGCGCCTCGCTTTCTTGCATAGCTTCTCGACGGGCAACAGGCTGGCGAATATCCGAAACTGCGGCTAAAGAACGCAAAAGTATGATTTCTCTCTAGTCAAGCGCACTAGATTTACCCTTTGCCTAGCGCGCTTGATTGCAATCAGATCATTCTTGTGCTTCATTTAGGCGTAGTAAGGATCCTCGTGGGCCCTTGCAATCGCCGTTGGCACACATACACGCCGGCCGAGTGGTGTGAGTGTACCCCGGCACGGCTAGGCTGGCCGAGAGAGAAGCTACGCCAGCCACTCGCTTTCTTGCATAGCTTCTCGACGGGCAACGGGCTGGCGAATATCCGAAACTGTGGCTAAAGAACGCAAAAGTATGACTTCTGTCTAGTCAAGCGCACTAGATTTACCCTTTATCCAGCGCGTTTGACAGCAAACAGATCATTCTTTTGCTTTATTTAGGCGTAGTTAGGATCCTCGCGGTCCCTTGCAATCGCCGTTGGCACACGTACACGCCGGCCGAGCGATGTTTGAGTGCGAGCAACATGCTTTCGAATATCCGAAACTGCGGCTAAAGAACGCAAAAGTATGACTTCTCTTTGGTCAAGCGCACTAGATTTACCCTTTATCCAGCGCGTTTGACTGCAAACAGATCATTCTTTTGCTTTATTTAGGCGTAGTTAGGATCCTCGCGGACCCTTGCAATCGCCGTTGGCACACGTACACGCCGGCCGAGTGGTGTGAGTGTACCAAGGCACGGCTAGGCTGGCCGAGAGAGAAGCTACGCCACCGACTCGCTTTCTTGCATAGCTTCTCGACGGGCAACAGGCTGGCGAATATTGCTGTTTCTTGAAAACGGAAAATAGGATGTTTTAGGAATCCTGTCCGCTAGATTGATGTTTTATCCATCACGTGTATTGTCTAAAGATTCACATCTTTGCGTTGTCGATGTGTGGTATCTAATTTCCGAGACCCTTGCGATCCTTGTAGGTACACGTATGTTACCTGCGTTATCGACTGCGTCGCTATGTTGATCTGTCGCGTCGTTGTGTCGACGACGGCAGCAGCATCGACAAGAGTATCACTGGTCGGTGGCAGCACTCATCGAATACAGATATCAGCGCTCGTAGCGACAAATGCCGGAACTATGTCTTTCTCAAAGTCTACTTTTTACGCCTAAAATACGTAAATAAATAACATAATAGACGTTTCACCAACATTGTATGTGCCCTCGCTACCGGGCGTGCATCCAGGTGTCTCTATAAGAACCCTAAATCTCCAGATACTTAAAGATTCAACATGTCGTGACGTCACGCGACCTACAACGATTTCTGATGGACAACATGCTGCCGAATATCCCAAAGTACGCCTCAATATCGCAAAAGTAGGCTGTCTCTATAGTCAAGCGCACTAGATTTATCTTTCATTTAGTGGACGTGTATACTCAAAACTCCTACTTTTGCGTTTTTTCGCCGTCAGAAACGGCCCCCCGGAACCTTGAAATAGCTTGAAATCTCGTACGAGTTCCTCTCTGCTCGTATACGTATAGGCTAATCTAGCGGAAGTGTGTGTGCCACACATTCTCATTCGAGCTTCCCCTAGCGGCCGCTTGGAACGCTTCGATCAGGAGTCCGCACCCTTAAATATAATCCTTTGTGTTTATTAGAGATTCTAAAGAGGAAACGAGAGGAGGCGGATGGGGATTCACTACCTGCGTTATTTAATTTGCGAAATATGTTTATTCCTCTTCTACTCGAAACTTGATCTGTTGTACATACATGTAAATACGAAATACACGACTCGGACGACTAGCTCAACGGCGCGTGCGCGACGTCGCTCCTGCGTTCCCTCCCGCGTCCCCGCGAGTCCCCGGGTGGAACGAGCAGCTTGGTGGCTCTCGCGAGCCGCGCGGGGGACGGGCGTCAGGAGCGATCGCGCTAACGGCCGATCGACGCAGTCTCTGTTCAATCGACCATCGATATAATTCAAGCGTGTTCTTCTCTCTTTCCACCTTGCAATACTCGATCCGTCGGCCTTTTTCCTGCCACCCTGTTTCTCCGAACTGACGGAAATCTTTTAGACTGGTGAAAGATCCGAAGAGTTCGAATCATTTGGTCCTTCGAGCCGGATTATTACGTTCGTGCGGGAGTTCTGTGCATCGGTTTCGATCCAGCCTCTTACTTAATCCGCGCCTCCGTTCTTCGCGATTCTACAACTCGCGACTCTGACTTCAGACGGTGAATCGTACTTTCTTCACGTCTGAAACAAGAAATTCTTAGTGCTAGTGCATAAACCACTAGCATTACGATAGTACTTTGATTCTGTCGAAACGAACGAGCTTCAATAACGGTTCGAGTTTTGAACAGTTCAACGGCCATTTTTTCGGTGACCTATGTACAGGTGTTCTCGTCCGTCCGAAAAACAAACACACTTTGTGCCTACCGTTTCTTGCGTGCTCGAACATAGTGTGCGTGTGTGTTTTCATTACCTCTTGCGGCAACGGTCATTGCTCTCGTCGGGTGCTCAACGGTCCGTTTTCAAAATGACAACGAAAGTGTCAGATCTCGTTTCCGCGCAGAAGGAGCTCGGCGGTAGAATTTATCGCTTCCTTATCGACCTCAGGAAAAGTGGAGCCGATAATTTAACGCGGCCGAACCTTCTGAGGAGGCGAGAATTGTTGGAGAGTTACTGGAGACTGTTCAACGAACGGCATTCGGAAGTCACATTGCAGGCGGATCCTGAGCTCCCTTACCTCAGCTCCGATTACTTCTCCGAGGTCGAGGGGGCGTATATCAATCATGGATCTGCGATCGATGAGTGGATTACGTCGATGATCTCGACTTCTGCGGAAACTTGCGACGTTTTCTGGGGACCTGTACCAATGGGAAAGTTTCAGGGACCAATTCTGCTCGTTGGTCCACGACTCAACCCGCATCTCAAAGGTACGGAAGATGCAATATCTCAAGTCCTGCTTATCTGGAGATGCAGCCAAGATGTTGGACCTCACTCCCATCACTGAGGCCAGCTACGATGGAACATGGACGGCCCTAGAAAGATGATTTGGAAATTAACGAATCCTCACAGCGGCTCATATGAGACGTTTGATTAACTACCCTACTCTGACGAAGACTCAGCCGTCGGAGATCAAACGTCTGTTGGACGAGTTCAGACAAACCCAGCGTGCGTTCCAGGCGCTGAAGAAGCCGGTCAAGAAGTGGGATGAGTGGCTGGTGTTCCTCGCGTCGGAGAAGCTCGACCAGACGACGAGATTGGCGTGGGAGGTCTCGCTGAAGGACCCGACAGTCACCCCGTCTTTCGATGACCTGGAGTGCTTCTTCGAAAATCGGGTCCATGCTCTCGGTTTGGCGCGAGTTCCATATCCACCTCTAGCTCCGAAAGGTGGAGGCGCCGTTGTTCGCAGCAACCCACCAGCCGCGCGCAACACCTTGACGGTCAAGGTAGATCCTAAAACAAAAAACAAGGGTGGTCGTCAGTGCCCGCTGTGCTCCGGCAATCATGCGCTCAGTGCCTGCAAGCAATTCAAGGCACTTACGGCTGTTGAACGAAAGCAATTCGTCCTGAAGAAAGGTCTCTGCGTCTCTTGTCTCGCGACCAGTCATCAATTGCCTCAATGTTCCTCGGAGTTTAGCAGCTGAGCGTGCGATGGGCATCACCATACCACGCGTCACGACGCCTTCCAAAAGATTTAGCCTTCGAGTATTAGTGGTGCCGCGAGCGGGGAGGGATGGTAAACAGCGGCCATGTTGGATGGCAAAACTAGTGTTGCCATCTATATAACGTTGCGGGAACATTGATATGATTTGATTCTGAAAAATGAATGCATAACAAGTGTATTTGTATATATATATACAAAATATTGCACATTCGGCTCCAATATAAATTTATCAATAAATTATGTGTATCTATTTCCCGCATGATTGTATTGCAAATTCGCGCAACTAGTATTTAATGTTGCCTGTAGATAGCGTTGGGATATGGTGCAAGATTTCACGCGCATGCGCGGCCAAAACAGTAATGTATCTATACCATGATGACAGAGGTAGTGGAACCCTGAGACAGTTATATTGGCGGGAATGTCTCGAAACAATCTATTCCGGACAAAAAGACTTCAGGACGTGTCCTACGAGTTGCAAAATATACACAAATACACATGTTATACATTCATTTTTCAGAATCAAATCATACCAATTTTTTAAAATTCTGCTGGATGCTCAAGCCCAGACAGCACACAGTCGTCTCAAAGCCGTCTTTGAGACGTCTGCCGCAAGACGCTCAGGCGGCTTAAAGACGTCTCAGCGGTCGCTGGAGCGTCGTTTTTTACAAAACGGTACGTCTTAAAGACGCCTAAAAGACGCCTTTGAGACGTCTCTTAGACGTCTCCCAGACGTCTTTAAGGCGCCTCTTAGACGTCTAAGAGGCATCTCAAAGGCGTCTTTTAGGCGTCTTTTGAGGGTCTCTTAGGCGTCTTTTGGGCGCCTGAAAGACGACTGTTTGGGAATTTAAAAAACAAGTCATATCGACGGCGGCGGCCTGGACGGGTAAGATCGGTAGTAGTTGTTGGCACCTGCCAGGGGGCATCCTGGTTATAGTTTTGTCGTCTGCTACAGTTGTTGCGTTGTGCTCTCGTCGTCGGGGTCTCCAATTTGGCGGCGGCTGAAATGTGTGGGTAAGGACGGAAGGGAAATAAAGCGTGTTTCGACCTGTGCCCGCTAGAGGATTCGTCATCAGTAAAGCTATCTAGCGGGCTCTGCCTTAGAAACAGTGATATCGTAAGGACGGCTTAGGACGGTATATACATATATGAATCGGCGAAGGATCAGGTACTAGCGGGAAAGGCGTTTTCATGTCTCTCTGTCCATCTGGTGACGAGCGTAGGAGAAAGCCGCCACATTATATTAAAGATATATTACGGTCGTCTCAGATAATTCGTTAAAATCATATGAATGGAAGTAGAAAAATGACCGCCCCAAACTGGCGCAGTCACTTTTATTATTGCAGCGGCGCAGATACACACCTTACATTAATTATTGTACCATTAATTAATTATTGTTCTCGAATCGTGGACAATAGCTCATCAGTTTCGCATATATTAACCTTTTTTATTTAATTCCGTGAAAAAAAAACAATTAAATAGTAAAAGTCTATATAAGGAATTTCTCTACTTTTATCATCCATGTGTTTATAATAAATGATATTTTGAAAAATATTTTCATTATCATTCCAAAAAACAGGAAACTTAAGAACCAGTATTTTTATCATTGCACAGCAAACTGATCCCTGTCGTAACATCTCCAAATTCAAGTTGTTCAGTCTCGGAAAAGACGCCTCTAAGACGCCTTATTTCAGACGCAAAAAAGACGTCTCCCAAAAGACGTCTCTGAGACGCTTTATTTCAGACGCAAAAAAGACGTCTCCCAGAAGGCGTCTCTGAGACGCCTCAAAGACGCCTTTTTGTGACCTAAGACGCTCAGACCTAAAACAAACGAAAAAAAGACGTCTCTAAGACGACTCGTGCTGTCTGGGAGGTACCCCATTTTATCGAGAATCTTACTTTACTGAGGCTGAAATTGGCGCGCATGCGCGTGAAATCTCGCACCATACCCCAACACTGCCTATAGAGCGCACCACAGTGTTTGCATTCCAAGATGGCCGACATGTTGATACCCCTTCCGTCTTTCGCCTCACCCACGCAGCATAATGCACAGTCCTTAAGCCCGTGGTGGTAGCGCTATCGTAACCAGAGAGTACTTCGTAACTATGTCCGCGTGGTCACGCAACACCACAAACTTGTGGAGTATTTCAGAATAAATTAATAATATAAATCTTCCACACTTATAACTCCGTATTTAACTGAGTAATGAAATTATTTAGACTTGAATTATTTATAATTAAATTGTTTTTTTAAATATTTAATAAATTTGAGATCATGTTTTTTTGAAGGTTTAATTTGATCTGTTATTATAAAACACAATCGTTAATAGGAAACAATTAATAAATGAATTAATATTTACAATGTGTCTAAAATATTTTAACATAATTTACAATTAATCAATATTATCATTGTCGATAAAATAGAAATCTAACATTGTCAATAAAATAGAAATTTACATTATCTACATCCGCCACATTACTCCCCTCCGACTGTTTACAACACTTTTAAACATTAAATATTATTTTCTTCTTTTCTTTTGATCCATGGTAAGTTCTTCTCTGTTCTCCGGCTGAAAATGATGATGAACAATCTGCAATTCTTTCCAAATTTTCATCTTGATCCGGATTTTCGAAATATGCCGGTTTCAATCTTCCAGTGCTGGTGTTAAGGGGGCGGACTTCTGATCGAAGCGTTCCAAGCGGCCGCTACGGGAAGCTCGAATGAGAATGTGTGGCACACACACATTCCGCTAGATTAGCCTATACGTATACGAGCAGAGAGGAACTCGTACGAGATTTCAAGCTATTTCAAGGTTCCGGGGCGCCGCTTTTGACGGCGAAAAACCGCAAAAGTAGGAGTTTTGAGTATACACGTCCACTAAATGAAAGATAAATCTAGTGCGCTTGACTATAGAGACAGCCTACTTTTGCGATATTGAGGCGTACTTTGGGATATTCGGCAGCATGTTGTCCATCAGAAATCGTTGTAGGCCGCGTGACGTCACGACATGTTGAATCTTTAAGTATCTGGAGATTTAGGATTCTTATAGAGACACCTGGATGCACGCCCGGTAGCGAGGGCACATACAATGTTGATGAAACGTCTATTATGTTATTTATTTACGTATTTTAGGCGTAAAAAGTAGACTTTGAGAAAGACATAGTTCCGGCATTTGTCGCTACGAGCGCTGATATCTGTATTCGATGAGTGTTGCCACCGACCAGTGATACTCTTGTCGATGCTGCTGCCGTCGTCGACACAACGCCGCGACAGATCAACATAGCGACGCAGTCGATAACGCAGGTAACATACGTGTACCTACAAGGATCGCAAGGGTCTCGGAAATTAGATACCACACATCGACAACGCAAAGATGTGAATCTTTAGACAATACACGTGATGGATGAAACATCAATCTAGCGGACAGGATTCCTAAAACATCCTATTTTCCGTTTTCAAGAAACAGTCAGCAATATTCGCCAGCCTGTTGCCAGTCGAGAAGCTATGCAAGAAAGCGAGACGCTGGCGTAGCTTCTCTCTCGGCCAGCCTAGCCGTGCCGTGGTACACTCACACCACTCGGCCGGCGCGTACGTGTACCAACGGCGATTGCAAGGATCCGCGAGGATCCTAACTACGCCTAAATGAAGCACAAGAATGATCTGATTGCAATCAAGCGCGCTAGGCAATTGGTAAATCTAGTGCGCTTGACTAGAGAGAAATCATATTTTTGCGTTCTTTAGCCGCAGTTTCGGATATTCGGCAGCATGTTGCCCTTCGAAAAGCTATGCAAGAAAGCGAGGCGCTGGCGTAGCTTCTTTCTCGGCCAGCCTAGCCGTGCCGCGATACACTCACACACCACTCGGCCGGCATGTACATGTACTAACGGCGATTGAAATTATTTCGAATATTGAAAACCGCACCTCGATATGTTCAAGAAATAAACAAACTGTATTATTTTTGCGCAGTCGTAATTTACGCCGCCGGAAATTATCATACTCTTTCTTCTATACCGGACAGACTTTACTGTCCACTCGAAATCTGCATTGTGTTACAGCCACATATCATCTGGACTGCTTCGTCTTCGACAACGGATCAAGCATGAGCTGATAATGTAAGATACTTTACTTTTTATATTTTCAAGTACATCGCAGTTTTGTCACATTTCAATAATATATTTTGTGATGTTTCAGTTACAGTCACATATCATTTGAACTCCTGGATCGTCGAGAGGATGATGCAGTTCACGTAGAACGAGACGGCGAATGAAGCAATCTTAATTTATAGCAATCTCAATAAATGACATTTATTAACATAATTTATATATACATATATAGGGACGCGCAGTGGCTCAGTGGATAGAGCGCGCGACTACAAACAATGTGGTCGTGAGTTCATATCCCACCGCCGTCACCAATGGAAATATTCTTCTATGTGATATTATACTGCGTCGTTGACCATTGGTGGTTCGGAACCCACCGTAATAAACAGTAGGTCCCGCTGAAAAGTAGGCTGAAATAGGCTGAACATTGGCGTTAGGTGAGAGTGGACAAAGTGGAAGAAGGGGGAGAATGGTAAAATGGATTTGAAACCCTGAGGGGACCAAATATCAGTACCTATCCTATCCTTATATATACATATATGTTTGGTATATTAATAAATTATTTGTACATGTAGTTTAATTTTCATTTATCTATATACACCCATCGCTCCGCGTTCCATGAGTAAAGTCTGTCCGGTATAGAAGAAAGAGTATGATAATTTCCGGCGGCGTAAATTACGACTGCGCAAAAATAATACAGTTTGTTTATTTCTTGAACATATCGAGGTGCGGTTTTCAATATTCGAAATAATTTCAATCGCCGTTAGTACATGTACACGCCGGCCGAGTGGTGTGTGAGTGTATCGCGGCACGGCTAGGCTGGCCGAGAAAGAAGCTACGCCAGCGCCCCGCTTTCTTGCATAGCTTTTCGAAGGGCAACATGCTGCCGAATATCCGAAACTGCGGCTAAAGAACGCAAAAATATGATTTCTCTCTAGTCAAGCGCACTAGATTTACCAATTGCCTAGCGCGCTTGATTGCAATCAGATCATTCTTGTGCTTCATTTAGGCGTAGTAAGGATCCTCGTGGGCCCTTGCAATCGCCGTTGGCACACGTACACGCCAACCGAGCGATGTGTGAGTGCGATCAACATGCTTTCGAATATCCGAAACTGCGGCTAAAGAACTCAAAAGTATGACTTCTCTCTAGTCAAGCGCACTAGATTTACCAATTGCCTAGCGCGCTTGATTGCAATCAGATCATTCTTGTGCTTCATTTAGGCGTAGTTAGGATCCTCGCGGATCCTTGCAATCGCCGTTGGTACACGTACGCGCCGGCCGAGTGGTGTGAGTGTACCACGGCACGGCTAGGCTGGCCGAGAGAGAAGCTACGCCAGCGTCTCGCTTTCTTGCATAGCTTCTCGACTGGCAACAGGCTGGCGAATATTGCTGACTGTTTCTTGAAAACGGAAAATAGGATGTTTTAGGAATCCTGTCCGCTAGATTGATGTTTCATCCATCACGTGTATTGTCTAAAGATTCACATCTTTGCGTTGTCGATGTGTGGTATCTAATTTCCGAGACCCTTGCGATCCTTGTAGGTACACGTATGTTACCTGCGTTATCGACTGCGTCGCTATGTTGATCTGTCGCGGCGTTGTGTCGACGACGGCAGCAGCATCGACAAGAGTATCACTGGTCGGTGGCAACACTCATCGAATACAGATATCAGCGCTCGTAGCGACAAATGCCTGAACTATGTCTTTCTCAAAGTCTACTTTTTACGCCTAAAATACGTAAATAAATAACATAATAGACGTTTCATCAACATTGTATGTGCCCTCGCTACCGGGCGTGCATCCAGGTGTCTCTATAAGAATCCTAAATCTCCAGATACTTAAAGATTCAACATGTCGTGACGTCACGCGGCCTACAACGATTTCTGATGGACAACATGCTGCCGAATATCCCAAAGTACGCCTCAATATCGCAAAAGTAGGCTGTCTCTATAGTCAAGCGCACTAGATTTATCTTTCATTTAGTGGACGTGTATACTCAAAACTCCTACTTTTGCGGTTTTTCGCCGTCAAAAGCGGCGCCCCGGAACCTTGAAATAGCTTGAAATCTCGTACGAGTTCCTCTCTGCTCGTATACGTATAGGCTAATCTAGCGGAATGTGTGTGTGCCACACATTCTCATTCGAGCTTCCCGTAGCGGCCGCTTGGAACGCTTCGATCAGAAGTCCGCCCCCTTAATGAGCTGGCCATTAATTTTGATAGTGAAGACTCGATCTGATGATCTTCCAATTACCTCAAATGGACCCTCGTATGGTGGTGTTAAAGGTGGTTTGACTGCATCTGTTCTCAAAAATACATGCGTACATGAATTTAAATCTTTATGTATGAATACCTTATTTTTAATATGATGAGTTGTTTGATGTGGCTTCAACATCTTCATGTGTTCTCGTAATTTCTGCAGAAATATTCTTTGATCGACTGGAGTCTCTTCTTCCAAAAATAGTTCGCCTGGTAATCTTAAAATTTGTCCATATAACATTTCTGCAGCTGATGAGCCAATATTTTCTTCTTAAGTCGTACGTAACCCTAATAAAACGATCGGTATAATTTTGCCATCGTTCTACCATTCCATTCGAAGCAGGATGATACGAAATCGCCCTTATTCTCTTGAATCCAACCATTTTTGATAGGGCATTGAAAATTTGTGATTCAAATTGAGATCCCCTATCTGTAGTTACAGATAATGGTGTGTCGAATCTTGTAATCCACGTATTAAAAAATGTTGTTGCTATTGCATCTGAATTATTTTCTTTAATTGGAATTGCTTCTGGCCGACGAGAAAAACGACCAATCATAGTTAAACAATATCGGTATCCATTAATATTAGAAAGTGGGCCAATGAGATCTATATGTACATGATTAAATCTTTCTTTAGGTACTGTAATATGTTCTGGTATATTTTTATAATGGCGATGAACTTTCCTTTTTTGACAAAATATACAAGTTCTCACCCATTCTGCAGCATCTTTTGCCATATTTGGCCAAACAAATCTTTGTGATAATGTTTTTTTCATAGACCTACTTCCGGGATGTGATAAACTATGTACAATATTTAAAATTTTAGTTCTTAAAATTCTTGGAACATATGGTCGAATATTATCTTCTATAATATTACAATATAATATAGAATTGGTGTTACCTATTCTTAATTTTTGTAATTGTAGTGCTGAATTTTTCTTTGAAATAATCTCTTTAACTTCCTTATCTGCTTGTTGTGCTTCCGCTAATTCTTCTGTGGTTACAACAACAGGCATTTTGATCTCTTCAATTCTTGAGAAAGCATCGGCAATTATATTTTCATTTCCTTTAATATGCATTAATTTGGTAGTAAATTGTCCTATGAAATCTAAATGACGTAGTTGACGAGGAGAAGCTTTCGATGATTTCTGTTGGAATGCAAAAATTAATGGTTTATGATCTGTTTTAATAATCAAATCTCGTCCTTCTATCATAAACCTAAAAAATTTAATTGTTGAATATATCGCCAAAAGTTCTCGATCATAGGTACTATACTTTTGTTGAGTTTCTGAAAATTTTTTTGAATAGAATGCTAATGGTTGCCAATTTTTATCAACATATTGTTCTAAAACAGCCCCCATTGCTGTGTCTGATGCATCTGTAGTTAGCGCTAAAAGTGCGTTTGCTACAGGATATACCAATAACGTGGCATTGATTAATTGTTTTTTTGAATCATTAAAGGCCTCTTTTTGTTCTTCTGTCCATTCAATTATCCTCTTGTCTTTCTTTTTGGCACTTATAAGTAAGGAATGTAAAGGAGCTTGAATTTCCGCTGCCATAGGAATAAATCGACGATAAAAATTTATTATTCCTAAAAATCTTCGTAATTCTGTTCTATCTTTTGGAATAGAAAAATGTTTTAATGCTTGAATCTTTTCTTCTGTTGGTCTCATACCTTCCGCATTAACTAAATATCCTAAGTATTTGACTTCTTTTACCCCAAAGACAGATTTATTAACATTAATTGACAATTTGTATTTGCGTAATCACTCAAAAACTATTTTTAAATGTTGTTTATGTTCCGTTTCATTTTTCGATGCAATAATTATGTCATCTATATAACCATGACAGAAATTTAAACCTCTTAAAACGTTATCTAAGTATCTTTGAAATGTTTGTGCTGCATTTCTTAATCCGAATGGCATTGCTAAAAATTCAAATAATCCAAAGGGTGTAATTACTGCTGTTTTAGAAATATCTTCAGGAGCCATAGGTATCTGATTATATGCTTTAATGAGATCTAATGTTGAGAAGATTGTTGCCCCTGCCAATTTAAAAGAAAAATCTTGTATATGAGGTACAGGGTAGCGATCTGGAATGGTTAATGAGTTTAATCTTCTATAATCTCCACATGGACGCCATTCTCCATTTTTCTTCGGAACCATGTGTAAAGGACTTGCCCATTGACTGGATGATGGCCTACACACGCCTTTCCGTATCATTTCTTCGAATTCTGCCTTTGCTATTTTAAATTTTTCAGGTGTTAAACGTCTGGGTTTTTCAGCAATAGGTTGACCTTTTGTTACAATATAATGACAAATATCTTTATCAACAATTTCTTTTCTAATTGGTTTGGTGATATCTATATATTCTTGTAATAATTTTTTATATTTAAAAGAATTATTTATTGTTGAAACAGATATTGTTTATACATGTTTCAGAATTCCAAACGATTGTAGTTTGGTTTCATTATCTAAGATTTTCTTCCCATTTAAATCTACTAAAAGATTATAATGGCCTATAAAATCTGCTCCTATAATTGCATTTTATGTATCAGCTACAATAAATTCCCATGTGAAATTCCTACGTAAACCTAAGTTTACAGTAACTAATTTTTGACCATAAGTTTTAATTGTAGAACCATTTGCAGCAAAAAGTACAAGATTGTTTGCTGTAATATTTTCGTTAAGTATTTTTTTTGGAAACAGTGAAATGTCTGACCCAGTATCAATTAAATATCGTATACCTGTGGTTTTGTCAGCGATGGTCAGACGATAATTAGTACTTAAACTAGCATTTCATCTAGTTTTCCGTCACTTCCGTATTTTGTTGGTTCCTCTTATCTCTTCCGTTCCATGAACAGGGTTTTCTACATTTAAAAGAATTTTCTCTAAATTTTTTATGATAATAACATAATGATTCATCATTCCGAAATCTTGTTCCTGACACGCTTCTGTCTCTTCTAAAAAATCTGGATCTAGATCTATTCCTGTAAGTATTTCTTTTCATATTAATGTTTAAAACTTCGATTTGTTTTTGTAGCTCTTGTATTTGTAAATTTAAATTCGTTCCGTTTCCTTCTTGAGTTGGACAAGAATTTAAATTTTGATTTGAATTTATATTACAAATGTTATTTGATTTTAACATTTCTATAATTTTATCAGCTTGATAAGCCAGTTTTGAAAGATCTTGCATTTCACTAATAGCTAAAATGCTTCTAACATTAACTGGTAATTGTTCAAGAAATAAAGTCTTAAGGATATTATCGCTACATAAACCTCCTGCCAAATTCCTTAATCGTTGTAAGAAATTCGACGGTTTATCATCAACTATTTGGTTTCCTCTAATTAATTTCCTTAATTTTGACTCTTCTGATTCATCAAACGAGGAAATAATACGAGTTTTTAACGTTTCATATTTATCTTTCAAGGAAGGATTACTTAGAATATCGGAAACAAAAGGAAGAACATTTTTATCTAAATTTATTATAGTATACCGATATTTGGTATCATCAGAGGAAATTCTGCTTATTGCAAAAGCTGCTTCAATTTGATTGAACCACAGTACCGGATTCTCGTGCCAAAAGGGTGGAAGTTTAATCATCGATGTGGCATTTACTTGATTTGAGATTTGATTTGAATTGTTGACGTTTGTTGAAGAAAATTCTTCAATTGAAGTACCAACAACAAGATCTTGATTATTTTGATTTGAACTTCCTTCCATCCTGATTGGAGAATGATGTAGCGGCATTCTTGTTTCTTCAAAAAGATCACGTCGGGGTCACCAATTAAATGTGGAGTATTTCAGAATAAATTAATAATATAAATCTTCCACACTTATAACTCCGTATTTAACTGAGTAATTAAATTATTTATAATTAAATTGTTTTTTTAAATATTTAATAAATTTGAGATCATGTTTTTTTGAAGGTTTAATTTGATCTGTTATTATAAAACACAATCGTTAATAGGAAACAATTAATAAATGAATTAATATTTACAATGTGTCTAAAATATTTTAACATAATTTACAATTAATCAATATTATCATTGTCGATAAAATAGAAATCTAACATTGTCAATAAAATAGAAATTTACATTATCTACATCCGCCATAAACTTGGACTGCTCGTGCCATCTGGAGGAAATTCCAGAGGTACACGTAACCAGGGAGAACATAACACACTTCAATTTCAATATTCCTCTCACTGATATAGTGATTCCTCTCTGCTACAATCTCCAATCCTTTGTTTCCAACTTAACGCCCGATTCTTAGGACGCGACGCGGACTTTTCATAAACATAATAATCGTAGTGCAATGAGTTCAAGCCTTGTTATTGATCATAAATAATCAAATCAAATTCAAAACTCCTTTTGGTAAAAAAAAATCCAACCTTCAATTTTGTTCTGAAAATGAACGACAAAATTACAATGCTATATTTCCAAAATTCCACTTGTTCTCTCGAATAACCCTCCAGTCGATTTATTCGACTAATTCACAAACGATAGCAACGACAAATAAAACTACTTATTTCAGTTCTATCAATAAGGCGACTGTTCGAATCACAAATGCAAAAATTAGTTTTTCGTAGTGGTTGTATTTTGTTGGTTTTTTGAATTTGAGGTTAGGAGTGTAGGATCCAGTTTTCAATATTGAAAACTATTGTTTACGGGCTTCGAACGATTTTCAACGGACGAAATGGTGCCGACGATGCCGCCTGATTCACATAAAATCTCGCTGAAGATTATCGAGGCGATAAAGCAGCACCCGGTTTTATATAGTGCGGATGTCAAGGGCTCCTCGGTTAAACTGCAAGAATTCCGGCAGAAGGTTTGGAAGAGGATTTCCGACGAGCTGGGTCTCGATCGTATGATCTTGTCTATTTTTTCGCTTTTTTCAGGGCAAAATTAAACTGAAAGCTAGTGGAAACAGATACCAATAAAGTTTTATCGAATTACACTGTCGTACACTTCAATTCTATTTATTGTTCAGTGAGGAGTAAAACTAAGTCTATAATTAAAAATTTCGTTTTATTAAATAAATGTATATTAATTTCATCAAATATACATAAAATAAACAATATTATTTGATATAGTTTAAACTAACACGGACAATTTTAAAAAATGTCGAGTCTTTTGTTATTTGTTTGTAACAAGAAATAGCCATTGACTTGATTGCACAGAATATTTTCAATGTATCCGATTTCATAATACATATATTATGCATGTATAATGAAGAAATACAAGTATAATCTACAACTTTATTATACAGAGTGTCCCACGCAACTTGTTCACGCTGAATAACTTCTGAAGTATGCATTGTAACAAAAAAATATTGTATAGAAAAATTGTTTGGTGGGGTACAGTATGTAATGCATATATTTTTTTTATAGATGGAGGCGTTTCGGAGATTTCGAGGTCAAGTTTGTTTTTTTAAATAGAATGCTATATGTTTTATGCCAAAGTATCGAAGATCGTTAAATTCTCAGTAAAAAAAGTACTTATCTTTACTAGATAATCACAATTAATGAATAATTTCACTTTGTTTATTGAAAATCGACTGTACCTAACATCAAGTTGGAGATTCAATACCAACAAAGATATCTTTCAACAACACCAGAGAATATGAAAAAACGATTTCGTGAAGCATGCAGTATGCTTACAAAATGCAGTTTCCTCGTTGATTAATAGATTACCTCAGTGCATTAATATAAGTGGACTCCATTTCGAACACCTACATATGTTAATATATGGAATCAAGCCTTACAGAAATCTTTGCTGGTATTTAATCACCATCCTGATATTACACATAGACCATTTTCAAGACACAAAGCAAAATTATTCATTAATTATTAGATTTACAGCTAATAAAGATTAGTACCTTTTTACTTAGAACTTAACAATCTTCAATATTTTGGCATAAAAATATAGAGATCTATTTAAAAAGACGAACTTGACCTTGAAATCTCCAAAATGCAGCAATCTATAAAAAAAATATATGCACTACATAATGTATCCCGCCAAACCATATAATTTTTCTATACAAAACTTGTTCATACAATCCACACTTTAGAAGTTATTCAGGGTGAGCAAGTTTTGTGGGATACCCTGTACATCATTTGAAGGTACAAAGATAATCTTTTAAGTCTTATCTTCAATTTCTAGTTACATATCGAACCTTACTTTTAAATATAGTTCATTTCAATATCAATCAATGTGATCGTTGTTTATTCTTTTTGTAATAGTGAGAAAATAACATATTGACAACATTATATGATAATCAAAATGTGGTGGTAAATAAGTGCACTGTTAGTCGATGATAGGAAAAGCTCAAAAATAGAGATGACAGTCTTATAAATGAAAACGACCAAAAAATCCAATTTTCATTATAGTGTAATTGAAAAACTAGCCATTCGTTGAGAGAATGTGATAATTAGAATAGTGTTCACTTTAATCAATAAGTTTTATTTACAGAAAAATTATGTTTGTTTTAAGTTAATGTTATGAATCAGACATTTCATATGCAATAACTGAATAGTACTTCGTCCAAAGTTCTTTAGCTTATCAAGCTAGTTTAAGTTGTTTGGGCATATATTCTATTAATTTTCTGCAATAGTCAGGATTGATTTCACCTAAAAGTAAGAACGAATTATAAAAGAGCTGTAGTATCCTTTTTAGAAGCACTCGTAGGTTTTCAATCAAAATTTTGAGCCAACCATTCCAAAACAGAAAAGTTTTGCTTTGCCACACTTTTCTATTGAACACAATGCATTTTTGAACTGTTGCACAGTAGGGTAATGTGAGGGTATGTTATATTCTATCCTTCTCCAAGCAAAAATAATGCTACTGGGCCAATTTCTTTATGGTCTGCCACTACCTCTTACCTCTCGCTGATTTTCCATATTCTTTCTTGGCACATTCGAGAACAAAATCAAGCTGAATAACATACCTGATCTAATATGTGACAAAAGGCAGTCTCGTGCCTTTGCCTTATATTGGAACAAGACTGTACGTCTTATTGTCATAATAATATTCATATCTTATAAATTTTATTCTTTTAAAAATAATATTAACAATTATTGTTGATTAAGTCTTGCTGTTTAAGACAAGAAAAGATATAAAAAACTTGGGTAGGATAAATTATTAAGCTCCCGACTAAACACTACATTTTGGCCTCTATGTTCTAAAGCAGCTTTTATTTCAATAATGTATTATGAAATCAGCATATCTATAACTTTTCCTATATCACTTGTGTTCTTGATTATTACTTTAATATTTCATTGCTAACAATATCAGAATAAAATATACCTACGAATGTGTTAATTACAAATTAATTTATAAATTTCATAAACGAAATAAATATGAGTGTATTTTTACTTATATCTTCAGCTACCTGGGTGCGGTTGCGATGGAAAAATTTGAGGGACACCTACTGCCGCATACTCAAGTATAAAAATAAGACGGAGAAAGGAGTACGCAGAAAAAAATGGATCTTCGAGGACCACCTCAGTTTTTTAAAATTCCCGTAAGTACAATAGCATTTTTACTATGTAATCAAAGAATATAAAGTATTTTTCAAAATTCTTCAATTAGATATGAGTCTGATTACCAGCCACAAAGTATAGAGTTGACGGAGGACTACATCCAGGACATAAATGCTGGTGGAATTAGTTCTGAAGGTCTTCTGGAACAGCTTGAGGATCGTAACGATGAAGATTATAGCGAATACTTGGAAATCCTAGAGGAGACAACTGCTGATCCTGTCTTGGATCGAGAATCTATGGAACTGATGGATAATGGGGATACCGGAATGAAAAATGTGGGGGAGGAAACCATAGTAAATGATATTGACATGTATACACAACAAATCCAATCAAAATATAGGAAAATAAGGCCAAAGAAGGTAAAAGTTGAGCCAGTGGAAGTGCCTACGACTTACAATATATTGAAAACATCACCATTCAAGAATAGAACAGTAGATACACCAATTTTTGTTACTGCACCGGTTGCAAGCAGTCCAAATAAAATTGTCCCTAAAAGTGATGTAAGTTTAATGATGAATATGTTTTTCTTTTATTGTTTTATTTTTTTATTTTTACTGTTTTTTAATTTATAGGATGCAAGTAATAATTACGATCAAGTTTATCTAGCTCCAGAAGGAAAAAGCAGTATTGAACTGTTTTTTGACAGTATGGCACAAACTGTTAAGAGACTCCCACCCAAAGCACAAGCAGATATTAAAATGAATATTTGTAAAATTGTGACAGAAGCTGAGCTCAGATATTCTGGACGTAGTACACCACAGAGTACACAACAGTTCATTGCACCACCTGGGATGATCCCAAAGTTAGTTTTAATACCATGTAACATGATTGATAGACAGACCAACAAGGGTTGACAGTTTTTAATGTTGGTGTCTGCCAAGTCAAGAGTTATTGTGATATATTGTAAAATAAACAAGATGAGAAGATAGTACTAATGAAGGAAAAAGTAGGACAAGAATTGCTGCAGTGAGGAAAGTATTCCAATAAAGACAATACTTGTAATTAGTGTGGTGTTCTGTGTTTTGTAACATACATCGATGAAGATTGTTTATGTACATAAGTGTTATCGTTATATTATAACCTATTGTTATACATAAATACAGTTATTTTAATAAAATCTATGAGAACTCTCATTTGCACCCAGTTGGATCATTTTCGTACACATCTTATTGTTTTTTTATATGACAAAGAAATTATAATAAAATTCTGAAAACAATCCCAAGCACAATGCTATATCTTCTAATGACAGGAACATTTAAATATTTTAAATTTCATTTAAAAGTTATACAAATGTATTTTATGTAAAACAATTTTACAGATTCTTCTGAATATAATGATATATATTGTCACAAGATTAGAAACATTTAACCATTGTTTAAAAAGAAAGAAAAACTACAATATAGCTGTATACCGCAGAACTTATTGTGTTTTATGGTACTATCTGTATATAGCAGTATCAGAGAGGAATATCCTCTCTGGTAATAACTTTGATTTGAGTAAATATCGAATCGACAATCGATATATAGCGAGACACATATTATATAACTGAATGCACATGTATCGATGTATCATGATATGATATATGATATCCATGCACATCGAATTCAAGGATAAAGATTTTATCTAACTTACGATAAAAAGCTGCACGTCTAACAATATGATACTAAGATCAAAAATATCGTTTTTTCATTTAAATTATCTTATCATGTCTAGAAACATCACAAATCCATAATGAAACAGGTACATAGCCTAATGATATAAAATAAGACGTATTCGATTTCAAGCGAATCAGTATTCGACCAGTTAGTGTAAGATCATACTATAAATATGTTGTTAACGGTTCTTAAGTATAAAAGACGAATTAACTTTCTACAAAAATGCGCTTCTCTTCAAAATAGAACTTTCGCCGAAAAGGTAAGCAATAAACAGTTGCAGGTTAATTATTGAAATACTATTCAGCACTGTTTAAATAATTGTTTTATTCATTTTTTATGAATGGAATTATCATAGAATTCAGGAAAAAATTAATTTTTGATCAGATCGCTATTTTTACAAATTATCGTCATTTAATTAAATTTATGCAATCAAATGGAAAATGTAAGAGAAAGCAAAGGATTTTTGGAGTAAATTATTCTGTAATTAGATCTGATTCTTTAAGATTTTATGTTATATTGTTTTGTAAATCATGTTATTAATTATAAAAAATGATTAAAATGCTTTATCATGAAGAACATTATTAACGCTTGAACTACCGAGCACTAAACGCGACTGACAAATAATGCCTTATAATAACTACAAGGTTGCATTTATTCAGATTTTGTAGAATTTTTGGTTAAATATGTACTTTAGTAGAGAAGCTTACTAAAAAATTACTCGTCAAAATATATTTATAATTTCAATATTTGTAAAAGAAAAAATTAGAAACCAATCATTTTGACTGATCCAGTAGTTCTAGTGTTAACTGTACAATATGAATATGTTACAAATTATTAAAATCATTCATCGCAAAAACATTGTGTCTACTACAACAATAAAAAGTTTGAAATTAAAATAAATAGAACAAAATTAATTTTTATCATTTGTACTATGCACTCTATTTATCTAAATCAACGAATGACTTTTATCTAATCTGAATGTGAGTGCAAACTGATATAGTAAATCACAGTAGATCTGATTGTGCATAGCTAACTTATTTTGCAGTGTACATTCCATACAAAAAATATTGAATATAATATTTATATTTACAATTTCATGATATGTCTTTTTCCACATTCCAGCGAATCATTAAACAAGATGATCGGAAAAAAAAGAATTCTGATGCAATCACACTAGAGAATTTTAAAAAACATCTACAAACAGTAAAAAATGCTATCACACCATGGGACCCCAATGATAACATAGTCCCATGGTCAGATCGTCCGCCAGAAATTTCAAAGCAATGTGATGTTGTTGTGATTGGTGGAGGCGTAATGGGCAGTTCGATAGCATACTGGTTGAAAAAGCGACTTCATAAACATATGAAAGTTGTTGTTGTCGAGAGAGATCCCATGGTAAGCTTTTAATTGCATATATATTGGTTTCATAGTTATTAGACAACTGTTCAACTAAGTATTCAAAATTTTAAGACCATAAGTTAATTAGAAAATCATTTTAGTACACCACAGCATCAACGGTTCTTTCTGCAGGTGGTCTGCGACAGCAGTTTTCCCTGCAAGAGAACATTGAAATGTCCCTCTTTGGTGCAGAGTTCTTGCGCAATATTAATCATTATTTAGGCATTGATGGAGAGCCTGCAATTGATCCATACTTTCATCCGTATGGATACTTGATGTTGGCATCAGAAAAAGGAGCTGAGACGTTATCAAACAATTCCAAACTACAGAATTTTCTTGGAGCAAACAATGTTTTGATGACACCATCTAAATTGAAGGACATGTTTCCATGGATCAATTCAGAAGATGTTGCATTAGGTTGTTTGGGTTTGGACAAAGAAGGCTGGTTCGATCCATGGTCTCTCCTCTGTGCTCTTAAAAAGAAGGCAATGTATTTGGGTGCGGAGTATGCTTGCGCAGATGCAAAGGGATTCACGTACAAAAATAATTCAGATGAGAAATTGGATGAATTAGTTGTAAGATTTTGGTTTTATTTACTATTTTGTTAAATCTGTAACATGTAATATAGAGACATATATTACATTGATAAAGAAGCTTGTTGTTTGATAGATAGTGACTCCAGAGGGTGAGACGAGAACCTTACGTTTTGCAATAGCTGTTGTGGCTGCTGGGGCTGCGAGTGGAGAAATTGCAAAATTGGCAAAAATTGGTGATGCAGGTGGGATGCGGAGTATGCGATTACCTGTTGAACCAAGGTCATTAATGAATAAGCCTGTATCCAAAGTAACAAACAATACAAGTACTTATGGGAATAATTTTCTTGTGTAGGAAGAGATATGTTTATTGTTTTCATTGCCCTGAGGGACCCGGTATAAACACTCCATTGACAATCGATTATACCGGAACTTATTTCAGGTAAATGTTATAGTAAATCGTAGATATATTTAATTCTTTAGATGTTAGTGCAATTTTTTCATGATTATATTTTAATGCTTATTTTAGGAGAGAAGGTTTAGCAGGTACTTACATCTGCGGGAGATCACCAGAAGAGTCGGAAGAACCACCAGTTACAGATTTAAGTGTTGATTATGACTATTTTGATGAAAAAATCTGGCCTATACTTGCACAAAGAGTGCCAGCTTTTGAGAAATTGAAAGTATGTTGTAGTTTGCAACACTACCTCTTTTAAAAATAACATTGTCCAATATTAATTTTATGTTTCGATATGTAATATTTTTTTTTATTGCTTAAACTATAAGACTTTTATTGTTTAACGAAAAGAGTTCAGTCATGTAATAACATACAATTTTCCTTTGAATATAATTTATAAAAATTACACTTTAAATTCTAATTTTACAATAAGTTAAGCTTCTGATATATTGAATAATTAAAAATTAACTTCAATGTAAACAATATGCTTTCTTTTTTCAGTTAAAATCCTGTTGGGCAGGATATTACGAATATAATACTTTTGATCAAAATGGAATAATTGGATCACATCCTTTTCATAGAAACATGATGTTTGCAACTGGATTTAGTGGACATGGGATTCAACAAGCACCAGCTGTAGGCAGAGCGATCTCAGAATTAATTATTGATGGTAAATACACTACCATTGATTTATCAAAACTTAATTTCGATAGAATCATTGACAATTCACCTGCAAAAGAGGTTAATATTGTTTAAAATGTTCCTCACTATTGTACATTACATTGCATTGTTCATACAGGTGTAAAATAATTAAATACTAAACAGTTTTGTATAAATACCTATGTCACTCTATACAATTTTCTAGCTACCAACTGTATATATTTATAAGAAATAAATAACTATGTTTTAGATCACAACAAGACGCCTTAATGCTTTTATTATTTTCATTGTGCATATTTATTTCCACAGTGTTTAAATTTTGTGATATTTTTATTTGTACGTACCTATATGTTTTAATTAATAATTTTGATAAATGTCCAGAGATTTTTCTAATTATATAATAAATACGTGTAGTAATTAGATTAAATAATATAAAATATTTCTAAAGGAGAAGGTAACTGGTACTAGAATTTTTCTCATAAAGAAATATGTACAAAGTATACATTGATTAACGTACTAACCAGTTAACGTGGTGCGGTTGACGTGTAATACTCGTCGTAACAAATAAAAAATTTCCATTTAATATAAAAACTAGAAATTTCAATAAGATGTAAAATTTACAATAGGAGCATTTGCCCTGTGTTCGACGTGTATACTCATCATTGCTTTATTTTAATTTCGCATCAAGTGAGGGATTTTTAAAATTAAATGCCGCAAAGAGTGCGCAGGAGTCTGCAGTTGCCTGCAGTGGCCGAGACACGAGACCACGAGACCAGAAAGTACTTCTGAGAGTGCTCACGCCCGGGTTTTGCCCGTGCCCATTATACTGCTGCCCCCTAGTCTAAATCTAGCCTGGCATAGAACCCAACTCTACTTTTTACCCCCTCTAACGACCGAATCGGAACTAACTTTTAGTCGGGATCAAAACCTACTTATGGGTATTGTCATCGTCAACAATATCTCCAATTTTTCACATTTTTAGCTACGGTTACTATTAACAAAATGGATATCTCTGTTATTAATAATGAAAGATAAAATCTAATTTTTCCGATGAACATTGGTACACGTGTTACAACCAACTGTTACGAATCTACTTCCAAACTCGCCGATGGGTTCAAGTGTAGCTTTCCGGACTACGGAACCGATGAAAACTTTTTGACATGGTTTGAGACTATTGGGAGGACAGATTTTTTGTTCCATTCCGCGTCCCTCTACGTTGCCCTTTTTGGCAATTTGGCTCTTGAAACATGATAAAAATACGTTTTTAACGAAGAATTTTATTTTTTGGCAATTTTCTCCTGAATACGAAAATGATAATCATTACGTGACTTTTTCGCGAAAAACTGTTTCGTAGTTCACCTCTCCGTCGATAGAGACGCTAGTTTACCTCAAAGTTGAACTTTAAATTTTAAACGTCTTCTATGCTTCTATCATTCTATCGATAAAAAATAGATCAAATTATGCTATATAGAACCATTCAACTTTTGTCTGAAACATTTCAGTTTCAAAGATATTAAAGGAGATTGATTTGAACGTACCACCCCAAATCAAATTTTTTACAATTATTCAATAATTTCTTTCATCAGCTATATAAATGATTTCGCATGGTAAAAATAATCGGAAAACATATTTTTTATGAAAATATCATGATCGCAGTATGTATTTAATTTTTACTTTTCTTTTACTATTTCTTATATAAATGTCAACTTTTATTATTGTTTACAATGAAACCGTAACAATAAATAAAGTTTGAAGAATGACAACACCGTGATTGTTTACATTTCAAATGTGAAATATCTATATACATTTCAAATTCCGGTAGTAGTAGTATGTAGTAGTACTACACTACTGTGAGGTGTGAACCATTATGTTGCACAAGATTTTCTGGTTCTAATTAAACAAATTAGCTCGAAGTTTTGATGCAATTTGATATCGAAATATGTTTACAAAAATTCCTTTCTAAAACAAATATTCTTTAAATAATTAGTAACAATTAATAATAATAACTGAAGTGTGCACAAAGTTTTAAAACATAACCTCTCATCAGTGATCATTATTTTATGTGAATCGTATTCGGCGTTATCAAATTTCCCATGACTTGTATTTCATTTTACCAAATTTTATAGAATTTTCAGATAATCAATATAGCTTTTTTAAACAGTCTTAAAATATCTTTTCGTCCGAAATTTTATGTTATGTGTTTGACATGACATCCGCAAATTGATTGAAACTACACTGCATTGTTTAAAACGTGTCTATTTAGTCAGATTTTCACTAAATAAATTAAAACGTAGTTACATAACAATGGAACTGTCGAAAGATGTTATTGAAAGCTTCGCAAACATCTCAAATGTAAATATCATCACCGATGACAATTTCCTGCAGATTTTAGATGTTGTTGTTTCTCACTTACAAGCAAATCTTATAGACACAAGCTGTAAGTATACTCTCTAGTAATAACTAACAACAGTAAATGATGCAGCATGATTTACGTTGACAAAGTTGCAGGCATTGTCAAGGCAGTAGATTCTAAAGTGATCCTGACGAAGAAGATCTTCGCAGACATGTTATGTTTGTTCGTAGAGGCAGCGCAGCACGATTTAGACGAAGAGAGTTTAAGAAATCTGCTGTGTCAAATGTGTAACAATGAACAAAGAAGAAAGAAACTGTGTGAAGCATACATTAGTAATAAGAAGACTATACAGTCTCGATTAGAATCAATAAGTAATAATCCGCCACACATTGTTGATATAGACTGGCATCTAGACTACCGTGTGAAGGTAATCGATTAATTTAATCCACCGACGATTGCTGTATTTGTATAAAAATGATTTTTAGCTGGACACGTGTAACTCACTGGGTGTTCCATTGTATCATATACAGCTTAGTACTAAGGAACATGAGAGGCTAAATCATGTGACATTCTCGTGTACGATACAACAGCTGCAAGAACTAGTGTTTAAGCTTAAGGATGCTATCAGATACTCAGAGAAACTAACTAATGTGTGACTTTGTGTAATAGAGTTTATGATTTTTGTTATGGTATTCACTTAAATATAGCATACGCATGTATGATGTCTTAAGACCTCAATGGAGATATTTTTATGCCAGTACCAGGTATCCTAATAGAATTGTGTGCATAATACTGTTCAAATTTTAAGTTTTTCTTTATGAGAATTGATGAATTTTGATGTTTAGGCATGAATTTAAAAGTAGTTCTTTTTCCATTACCCTGAGTTGTTAAAAAGTTATATTTAAACGAAAACTCAAATTTTCAATCTTAACAATTTTGTCTGCTTCACTCATAAAAGCTATACGAATGTTTCTTGCATAGGACGATTTTGTAGATTCTCTCAAACACGCCAAAATATTTTCTAATAAACAGTGCATATAATAAGTGCTATAGGTGAATGCGAAATAAACATTGATGATAGATCATCTTTTATGGAACTATTACATGTTATCAATTGGAAACGAAACTAATGTTGTTATTTTCTTTCACAGTTTCTGAAGGAAAATCTGTTTTATGGTGTAGTGAACTTCGATTTTGCCTCAGACTCTTAATTTCCAAAATAAATTGAAAAGTATCTGAGAAAATTGGTGTGGTACAGGCAATTTGCTCGGTTCGAACATTTTTTGAACACGTTTGATTATTTATATAAATATTATATCAGAAACTATTCCTATGAATAAACTTTCGTAGAGCGTTCACGATGATAATGCAAACAATTCTCAGTTAAGAAGTCGACTTATTTTTAAATACCTTAAAAACTGAAAATTGACTGGTTAGGTCAAATATAAAAATTAGTGTTGGGCAGTGCAATCGCTAGCACTGAGCTTACGACATTATACATGCCAAACGTGAACATTTATACAAGAAAGTTATCATAGTAATCATTTAATAATAAATTCAATTTTATGCATATAAGTGTAATGGTAAAATCTTCTTACAAACAACAGACTGTGTAAAGTATAATCAACTATATTTTTCTTCTCATAATTAAAACATTCCCTACTTGACGTAGTATTTATTATTTACTGTACTGATAACACGAGCGCGTGTATGTGAGAGCGTATGTGTGCGCGCACACAAACATACGCGGAACACTTGCATAAATTCGAAAAAACAAATGACGATCAACGTTTCCATAAATAAAACAATCTCGAAAAACTTCATTCGAGCCGTTTTCCCAGCTGAGAACCGATACTCAAAAAATTTTTTCTCGCGCTGAAAAAATTCTACACACCTACCATATCTTTTTTTTTCCCGCATTCGCATAAATCATTCACTCACTCACTCAGGTACACCTTGTATACAAAAGAGCCGCGCGCGCACACAACCAATAACTTATTAAAAATACATTGTCGCCTTTTGCTCTACAGTCAGACATCTCTCTAAAAATTGCTTTCTCGTAATAGACAAAAAAATACTATCGATATACCGGTTCTTACATGGCTAGAAAATATGCGTGTTAAATTATATTAATGATCGATAATTTCTTGCCTTTTTATATCCTAATACATGATATAGATTTTTTTCTTTGAATTCATTATACATTATTTACAAGTAAACGTGTCTAAAAAAAAGATCATCGAATATTAAAATTTCTCTATACATTAACTATTTCTTTCTTTCCGGCACTTGGCGAAATTAATAGTGAATCGTTTTTTTTTCTTTATCCATACGTGCTATCTCAATAATTCGGTGCAGTACAATACATCGACAATGATAAGTAATCAAGTTGGAAAGAGAGAAATCTCTCGGGGTGTAATAACTTCGCCACATTTCTCTTGTTAACAACTATCTCTTTTGATCGATTCTTTTAACGTTACTTCATATATAAGTTTACTGTGTTAAGGCCTCGGAAATTTTCCTATAACTGCTTCCATTTTTTGTCGAGAACCAAGCCAATCGAAAAAATAAACTCTCCTCACCGCTAAATCTATTTTATCGAATCCTCGAGGCTTTGGTTGAATGAGACGACAACAAAATTTTTTCGGAAGCGTCATAAATACTGACATTGCGAAATTATTTCACGTACATAATGTCACAGATTCTTCGCAGAGTCTTCTTTGTCACATTCTCAAAAAGCAACGTGCAATCTCCTCATGCCAAAGACCCCAAGTAAAAAAGCTTCGTTGAAGACGTGAAACATAGTAACAACAAAAGCATAGAAATTTTACAAAAGCATACGGTAGATTACTTTGAACTTTGAAATTGCACCTCCGTCTTGTTTGTCTGGATCTCAGATCTTTTCTCTTGTTCCTCAGTTCTCCCACATTTCTCACGGTTTGACTCCTGTTTCTCACTGTCATCTGTCTGCATTTTGTTCTGCTCCTTTTTCTCTACTGGCCCTTCGTCACTGTTCTTACCAGCGAGACTCCCATTCATTTGAGACACTGATTTCTCCCTTTTCTTATTTACACTATCACTGATTTCGTCGGATCGTTTCTTCTCTACACTCTGTCCCTTTGTGAGATAAGCATTGTCCTTGTTGCACCCCAGTGAGCTTTCCTGAACCTGTTCTCCAGCCTGAGTGCTCTCCTGCTTGCACTTCGATGCACTAGATTTGTTCTGTCCAATATTCGAGACAGCAGGAAGTACAGTCGGTTTTGAGTTGCGAATCGGCTCCGTGGTATTGACACTCTCCGCACTGCTGAAACTGCCAGTCTTAGACAGATTGAATGCACTGAGATCCTCTTGCGGTGCATTCTCTAGAAGAAGTAGATTGTTAGTCTCGAGGGACGTTGTTGCAACGATCTGGGCCTCAGTTTTGGCTAGACCGTAAGATGTGGGTGAGATTGCGGTCAAGGAAGTGGTCTTGGGAGACTTGGGTGAGGAGTAGGTACTTGGTGGTATTCTCTGGACCGTGGGGGGTTGGGAGACTGAGGAGAAGCCAGTGGTTTGCGGAATATAGCTTGATCGTTGATACAACTTGTTAATCGAAGGTGGTAAACTACTGTGGAAGGCACTGGGGGATGGAATTCCTATCGGTGAGCGGATCAGAGGATTCGGAAACCTGCTGGCATCTGGGAATGGTGGTGCAAAGTGGGGATAGATTAGCCTAGGATTCATATTTGGTGTCGGAGAGGGAATAAATGGGCCCGTTGAGAGCATGTTCACTGGCGAATTCTTGGGAGAAATTGGCGAGCCGGTGCTCCTGCAGATATCTCTTGAGAATGGAGGGTTTGGATAATTCCTAGCACTTGGAGAGTACGGGGGAGGCGAGACGATGGGCGAGTTGATCGTCGAAACGATTGGGGACAGGGTTTTCGGGTCTATCTTCATCATACTTAGGTTCCCATTCTTTGAACTACTAGAAGTGTTTGTGGTCGACGTTGGCGTGATTGTCGACTGTTCTTTTTCTTTGTTGTCGTTGCCGATCCCGTACATCGGCTTTACTCCGGAGGCGGGGTTGCCCAAGTACCTAGGCATGTTCCTCATCTTGAAAATCTTCGCCGGCTTCGACTGGATTGTTTTACTCCGCTCTGAAAGCGCGGTTTGGTGTAATTGACTTTGCGTCTCCTTGCTTTGATTCTTCACCGCTACGTAATTGTTTTTGGATAGTGTAGGGTTCCAGCACCTCGGAGGGTCGCGGAGAGTTTTGTAGCCCACCGCTTGGGTTTGCTTCTTGGAAGCCGAGGAAGCCTTCTGTATTGAATGCGACGTCATCGAAGAAGCAGATGCTAGCGAGGTCACCCTGTGGCTGTCCTTCACGTTCGAATAGATGTTCTTGTTTTCTGTCGTCATTATTGTGCTGCTGGGCGTATACACGGGCACGCTCGAGATGTTAGCGAGGTGCTGCTGCTGTTGCGGCTGCTGCTGCTTGGCACCGTCGGCTAACACCGATGACGAGCTACCCTTCCTTGCAATCTTCAATAAATCTGGAATGTCCGACTTGTTTCTCGTCTCTGTTTTGTTCTTTTCCTTCGAGTTCTCACCAATCTTAGCGCAAATATCATTTATCTTGGAGCCTGACGCTCCGATCTTCGCACAGATCTCATTCAAGTTCGAGCCCTTTGTGATCAATTCGTTTTTGCGGACGGTGGGTTTCATCAGAGAAATTGGAATGGCATCCGGGCAAGGGGGAGCAGAGTACACGCTGGTTATCTCCAGGTTGGTCTTTGAAGAAGTCATCACTGATGTTGGATAACTGTTCTTCATGGAGGAAGCGATGCTCATGGGGGACATAGTAAATATTGTTGGATTTTCGGACATTGATGAAGTCACCATATTCTCAGGAATCGTGGAGACAGACAATTTCTGAGCTGTGGATGTCGCCAAACTTTTCAAGGAATTCTTTAGCATCGTACTATTTACTAAATCCTGAACAGTATATGAGAATGTCGGCGTACTTTGACTCATTGTTGATGTGGATGGATTGATTCCATTCCCAACCGATCCAGACAGAGATGCAGTCAGGTTCGGGATAGCAAGGTTCTCATTTGAAAATGATTCAGCCCGTGTGTATGGTGACTTCTGGGGAACTGCGACGGTCTGCGTGTTGACTCTTTGGGTTGACCCTGCAGAGATTTGGTCCACTGTTTTCTTCTCTGAACCACTTTGCTGCTGATCAGTCAATTGCACATTTTTCACACAGGCTTTCGCCTTTTCCGAGTCAGATTTGCTTGTGGCTGTGATGTGTGTCGACACAACAGGTATAATATCCTCTGACTTAGGCGACATTTTTGTGGAAGAAGGGCCTGATGCTTTACTCATTGCCACTCCACAACTGTCCGTTATAGTTTCTGTTGGATTTGAACTCTCGGCGGATTTTGTGTCCACTTTCTTGGACGTCTGTGGCATGATCTTTCTATCTTTTACGGTATTTTTTAAAGAACTATTGTTGCTATTGTTAATTTGTCCTGTTTTCGGTTGAAACTGTAGCTTCACGCTCAAAGCGTTGATTTTTGATCCCGTATTTATAAGCTTGGTTTCGTTTTTCGGATGGTGATTGAGAATCTCAGGTTTCTTCTCTACGATGATGGTGTTGTTGTTATTTTTCGATGATTCTTTTTTGTCCTTATCATCGCCGACATTGCATCTGATTTCATTTTCGTCCACGCATTGCATTGTCTCCTGACATTGCACATTACTTTTGATTTCGACATTATTATTATCTGATTCGTCTTTCGACTGCTCCTCGTTTTTAGTCTTAACGCCTTCTGACTCCTCCGCCGAAATTTTTTCGACCTCTACGTTTTTTCTATTATCAAAATCAATTGTTTTAGAAGATTCGTCATCCGTGACTTGTCTGTTTAGGGATGTTTTCTCGTTATTTTCAGCAATCTCGGACCTATTGTTAGTATCTTCTTGCACGTGTGATGCATTCACAGTTTCAACTTTCGGAATGGATTCCTCAGTTTTCGTATTCTTTTTGAATTCTTGATCAGATATATCCGTAATACTCATTATGCCAGTTTCGGAGATTTTTAGTTGCACCTCTTTCCACTCCCTCTTCATAGTTTTCTCTTCTTCGGAGTCAATGGGATTGATTCCAGCATGAAGCAACGATGTTTTATAATTGGCATTGTCTTCGGAAAGTTTTATTCGCTTTGGAGAAGATTCGAATATCCTGTAACTTAAATGCAATGGCACTTTCTGAAACAAAAAGAGAACAACATATTTGTAGGATCAAAGTTAAAATGTTTCTCAATGCGTACGGAGTATTAATATTTACCCGCCTCCAATGGTAAATGTACATCACATCCATTAACGTGTAACTACTGTGTAGCGGTTCCTCCTTATACATAACATCTACCCTGTGTGCATCAGTTAACCCATACTTAGCTCTTATCAATTTCTGCAGGTGAAAAATCGTAACTGCAGCAGGACAACGAAGGTATCTCCTCAGAAAAGGTTTCACAGATATTTCCTTGACATCCTTGGATGGACTAAAGTATTCTAATGACAAACTGAGAGACTCGTCTGGAGAATATATATGCGACTCCGTGGGTTCTCCCCTTGCTTCTGGAGACATTGTGTGGGCACATTCCTCAGGATGCTTAGAGTAAAACTCTCGCCGGCATCGCATTTCATCTAGAACAGAATTGATCAAATTAATTTTATATAGTAGAAATTACTATTATCGTTCGTTTGACTTACTTTGATAGCATCCGGGTACCAATTTGTACACAATGTCCTGCAAAGTGTGGTCCGGACGAATGTTAAGCAACGGTTTACTTTTGTGCACCTGCACCTCACATATTGGACAGTACTTATTTTTCTCCAGATATTTGACGATGCAGCTCCTGCAAACTGTAGCACGATGTTAATCACCTAAACACTCTAGCCACCACTTAACTCTTTTACAATGTTGAAGTTCAACTGGTTCATCATAGACAAAACGATTAAGTAAGTGAAAAAAGAATACACATACACGAATGCAGGCACTCGATGATGGTGGTGGCGTCGATAAAGTATCCACCGCACAACTTGCACGTCAGCTGGTCGTTGAGCTTGGACAACCTTAAACGATGCCCTCCACTCTGACCTGACATTCTATAAAATAAGAAACTCGTTTGTATACTCAATGTTCACACGTAACGAACTTTATAATGTAAATTACGGTAACATGAAAAATTGATGATATTGCGCGGTATTGGAGTATCGTCATGATACAAATAAAGCGGTACCCTTGCACGATTTTCGACGCGTTTAACGGCGAAAATGTTACGTTAGAACTTGCTCGGCGGCTTACTAGATTTAAATTGTTACACTTACGTGGCGAACGACGCGAAAAGTGCCCGTTTTATCTAGGAATCGCCATTTGATTGAAGAAGTCAGGAAAGTTGGGTCGGGACTCGAGGCAAGATTTCAGAAATGCTCTTCGCGAGAACATTCATCGAGAAACGAAATCGGATCCAAATCTGTGAAAAACACCGTCCACTCGAAGCACAGAGTATCGTCGAGTCCGACGATTTTGTCAGATTTTAATGAATTTAGTTCATCGTAAAATAGGCCACGGTGCCAGGAAAAACTGTGAGAGAACGACAGCAAAACAAAATGGTGGATAAACAATCATCCCAATGACATTTCCAAAAACATGGGTTTCTTTCTCTGAATTTTCTTTCAACGGATCATACAAGTTTGTTATAAAATAAACGACCGAAATAAAAAATGCCAATAATTTGCTTTTCTCGAAAGATATTCCGGATAATACAATTGTTACAAACTATTTCGTCCGTTGGATTAGAGATATCATTTATCGATATGACTGTAATAGTACCTTGTTTCTTACAGAGATGGCAGTATTTGCGAAAATTTTTAGCGGTTGATTTGAATCATTCGAACTGGAAGGGGAATGAATTTATAGGTTAACTTATTTTTGGATTGTATTTGATTAACTGAAAATTAAAAAATGACTAATAAACATTTGCGAAATTAATTAATGAAGAAGGTACTCGAAAACAGAAAATGAAATCGATAATTAATTAAAACAGTTTAAAATGGCACGCGCTTGTGCACTTGTACACTGTAGATAAAGCAGATTTCTTTTAGTTAAGGGTGCGCAGGAGGTAAACTAGCGGACTCTATCGGCTGATACGTGAACTACAAAACAGTTTTTCGCGATTTTCTTTCTTAATTTGGAAAAAGTCAAGTAATGATTATCATTTTCGTATTCAGGAGAAGTATACCGATGGCTTTTTTGGAAATATTGCAAGTAAAAAAAAATTCTTCCCTAAAAACGTATTTTTATCATGTTTCAAGAGCCAAATTGCCAAAAAGGGCAACGTACGGGGACGCGGAGTAGAACAAAAAAAATCCCGTGAGAAAATATTGCTTCTTCGCTTCAGGAAATTGTAGTAAAGTCATCGTTATGAAATCTGGGAAATTTGTATGCAAAATGGCTGATTGACTTTCGCGTCGTCCACCGCAGCGCTGTTGTAGTCACCACTGCTGTTGTTGTGCCGATCGTCTAAGAATGCTTTTCATCATGATTCGGTAGCGTAGTAAGAATTACGAGTGCCCGCGCTGGTACATTTTACCATATTTATATATACATATAATAATAATAATAATTATATATATATATATATATATATATATATATATAAGTGACTTGTATATATACTTTCTTGCAACTTATTACTTTTGTCTTATCGTTTTTTTTAAATTTTCGCAAAAGACAATCTTTTCAATTTATTGCATACAAGTCACTTATATATATATATATATATATATATATATATATATATATATATATATATATATGCAGAAAAATGCAACTGCTCTTTGTTTTTTAAATGGAAACCTATGTTTCTGACTACACCAATCGATGCAGGTTCTTGTGCTCTACATAAAAATACTAATATACTTCTGCCCTATATATTGGGCAGATAATAATACCATATGGTATTACTTGCATAACTGATAACGTAATTTTCTATATACATTGTTTTTATAATTATATTAGTTTTATTCGGCAATCATGTGCATAATTTTTATTTATATTCAAATTTGAAATAATGCACGTTACACGTGAAAAACTTAAAAGACAATATTTCTGGTAGTCTGTCGAATTTGTTCCGAATGCAGTTGCATATGTATCGATAATATCCTTCAAATGTCCTTACGGAGTTACATTATACACCTGGAAGGTATAAATATAAGGTAAATTATGGCAATTTTTTAAAGTGCTGTTTTTATTAACTGTTCTATAACTTACTTAATATCTTGTTATATAACTTATTAATTAATTATCATTAAATCCTTAAAAGTGTACTGCATGTATTATGTATCTTATATAAATTCTAAAAAGATAATAATATATAATAATATAACAAAACAGAATTTATGTGTCCCGATCAAATGTGGTAAATATGGCAGTTATAGTCCGAAAATCGTGAAAAATTGCAATTTTTATCACATTTGATTGTTTATATACTCGTAAACCAATTAACCAATTTCGATGAGATTTTAATACGAATAAAGACTATGCACATGTTTGCTAAATATACCTAACGTAATTATAAAAAAAACCAAGCATATTAAAAATTACGTTATAATTAATTTATAAAACAAATACCATTATTACCATTATATATTTCATAAGAACGCAGAGTTGAATCTCGAGTATCGCGATAACTCGCTCGCCCGAGCTTGTCCGATTCTTGTCGAACCCGCATGACGAAGTCGAGTCACTCTTCTCGGGAAGTGATGGGAATGTTGGCGCTTTTCACGCGCATGCGCGAGTTTCGGCAGCACCGAAGCTACGTCCGAAGTTTATAGGGTACTATTGGGGCGAAAGTAGTGGGTTTGTTATTATATATTTCGTTTAAAGTTATTTTAGTACCCTTCCCTTCCTTATTCCCAAGATGATGAAGAAGAGTAAGTTATATTATATTGTACATAGATACATAAATATTATATATTTATATATTATATATTCTATGTACGTATGTATATATTACATTTTAATACATATATATATATATATATATACGTACACATGTTGTGCATTCATTTTTCAAAATCAAATCATAATAAATTTTGCGAAATTAGACGGGCGATAAAGGTACCCGATTTTCGTGCTTGACTGAGGCTAAAATCGCCGCGCATGCGCGTGAAAAGCGCCAACATTCCCATCACTGTTCTCGGGCAGCACGAAACTTTCGAGTAGCCCGAAACCGAAACATTCGGGCCGCCCGAAACTCTCGGCATCGACGGGGTATAAGCAGAGAGGATATCTCTGGTATAAGCAGAGAGGATATCTCTGGTATAAGCAGAGAGGATATCTCTGACCATAGATATAGGAATACAGGGATGAAGCATAGATATAGGAATACAGGGATGGGCCATAGATATAGTCTATGCTGCTTATACATTATTAGAATAAATATATATAGGGTGTCCCAAAATGTACTTCCATAAAAGGGGTGATTCCTGATGTCATTTGGGGTAACTTTTTCCTTTACAAAAATGTTTTCTGTAAGGAGTTATTATTGAAAAACACGGACCAATTTCAGCGCGGCTACAGCCAAACTTGGCGTTGGCATTGGCTGAGCTGGGATCTGTCCACTGTAGAAGCGCTATGATTGGTCCGTGTACATTTCGTAAAGGAAAAGTTCAGAGGAATTCCTCTCCGGAAAAAGTTACTTAAAATGACCTCAGAAAACACAGCTTTCAAGAAAGTACAACATTTTTGAAACACCCTGTATTTTCTTATGATTTATAAAGATTGCCATATCTGCAAAATTATAATGACTTCACAGTTTATAAATTGTATAATGGTTACTTAACGAATTAAAATTTATTGTTAATTGAACATTTCGTTGAAATTACTCTTCTGCAGACACGCGTGTATGTAGGTACTCGCCTGCTCGCCACACACATATGGTTGGGATTTGTGGTATGGCATACTTACTGTTATGTCAACAAATTGTATTGCGATTGGAAGAAGCACTTTAAAACCAAACCTTACTTGAAGTTGTAACCTATATTCATTGAGTAATGTGATTCGGAATATTTTGGAGTTTGCTGTTTTCTATATTATTTTGTAAATTTGTGTAGTGCAATTATGTGCAGCTTTAAACAGTGCAATGTGACTCTTTACTATTAACATGAAATAATTATCACCAAAATAATTTATTCAATTAACTTATTTTAAATAATATCAGGTGCAGTATCATTGTTTATGACTGAAACATTATCTTTGTTTATTAGAATTTTTCTAAACAAAGTAAACATTTATTATTAAAATGGTTACACTACAAGATATTAGTGTACAGCTTATGAAACCAGCTAAGGATCTAGCGGATTGGAAATTTCCATTATCCCAGGTATACAGCAATATTACAATAATTGTAACAACATTATAATTACATTGTTACACTCTATTTCAGATTTTAGAAGAATATTATGCGTTGTTAGAGGAACCATGCAACATAAATTTTGGAGAAGCAGCGCTTGTTCTACAAAATTCAGCCAATGTATATGTGCGCAGAATCGAACGTCTTTTTACTGAAATTGAAGTTTTGAAGCAAACATTTTTTGGTTACGAGTAACTATTGCTCTTAAATACACTATGAAATATAAATAATATGAAACAATGATTCATTCATGTTTTTAACAGGGAAGAAGAAAGAAAAAAGTCTATCAGCAAAGAAAAACGGGTGCCAAAGAAAGCATACATTGATTTTGAAAATTTTGTTGTTTGCGATCTTGAAAAGCTTGTTGGTAAAAAGATCGATAAAAAGCAGCGTTTCTCGACACAGAAAAAGATTAAACTATTGAGTCATCGGTTTACTCAGTTAGAAAACAGTGTGGCACAGTTGTGTATTACCATTCAAGTTTTTGATGTATTGGGAGAGATCATAGGAAAGAAATATGATTTTCGGTAAGGAGAAATTTATTTTGTTTGTTTCCCTATCTTAAATTAACTATAAATTTCAAGGTGTAATCAAGCTATCAATACAACTGGAATGCTAGTAGACGAATTAACACCTTATGACTTTAATCATGTGATCGGTTCCCGCGTTCAGAAAGGAAGAAATTCTCTGTCGTCTTACTCAGAACCAAAAACTCCTGGAACCGGAACATCAGGGTATCATTCGGCTGCTTCCATAAATGATAATGAATTTGTCACATCAATCAATGAAGAGTTTGAAGAAGAGTATGATTTTTCTTTGCCTGTGGCAGATATCTCCACAGCAATTGAATCAGAAGTCACAGAAAATGAAAACGTGATAGATACAGATCATGGCGTTCTGTATACTACCGCTTGTTCCCAGCAATGTATCATAGATAAAGATTGTTGCACAGATCGGCATAGTGAAAATGATTCAGTTTTGAATTCAGATGACGTTTGTAAACAAAATTGCAAGGATATTAATCAAATTAAGAAGAAATTTCTGAACGAAAGTCTAGAGCAAATCGTCCAAGTTGAAGAAGAATGTAAAAGAAACGAAAAAAGGTGTAAGATTACAGAGAAACTGGAAAATGATCAAGCGAATAGTAGTAAAAATTCAGGGCGTAATTCTAAGGAAGATCAATTTTCTCAGATGGACGAGTTAGATAGTGTGCAGTGCAAGGAAGGACTACTTGGAGTACGGAAAAAAGGGTATAAGTTACATTTAAAGTTCATAATTCTAGTTCCACGTATATATTAATATTTCTATTAGGAATGAGAAAATGAAGATATCGATATGTTCTATGGAAGACATCAACGACTCTGATTGGAAGCCAATGCCGCTAATGCAGGGAATGAAAACTGTTCTCACCGGCAATTCGTCTGTTTTAAAACTTCCGGAATACATTTCTCTTCTGGAAACCAAATTTGGTTCTGTATGTACAAGCGATTATTACACTGTCTAACACCAACCTTGTGTTTCAATAACCATTTGCTTTGTTTCCAGAAAAAACGTAAGCTAACATCAAAAGTATACAAACCAGAGTGTCTAACAAAGCTTTTCTTACGCGAAGTTGAATCATTCACACAGAAGGAAAAGAATTTTATTTTACAAGCGAAACAGAAGTTCAAACGTTTGCAAAAGCGTAAGTTAAATTGAATTATTTTTCAAAAGTTGTGTTGTGTTCTTAGCAGTTAAAATAATTTTCGTTTTTTGAACAGAGGAACTGGAAGATTTCATGAAAAATTTTGACGAATGTTTGAATGGCACAGAAAAGGAGAATGATGTTTCGAGATATGAAGCCATGACAGATTCTACCATTGATTTACTGGGCTTTCGAATGTCTGAGAAGCAAAGCGATTGCATCCAGAATAACACAGCAGAAATTATGAGCAGGAGTCCTTCCCCTGACGATGCCAGATTAGAATCGACTCATAATTCATTCGATATCACTCCGCAGTCGCCTATCCTGTGTAATGATTGGTACGAGCCCTCTATCTCGGAAATTGATTTGTCTTATTCGTTGCCAGATTATCAAATGTTAATCGAGGATAAGATGAAAGAGATCTTCGAGGAATCCAACGTTACGACCGAGTTGGATCAAACTGTCGCCAAATGGCATGCTTCCGTGCAGCCAATATTGTCCGAGGCAGAAATTAGGCCAACATTCCGAATTCAGGATTACGCTTCACACATAATAGGAACGTTGCAGGCACTGGAGCAAAAGAGAACAAAATTCGACAATGTTGTTCAAAATAAACCTGCTTACGAAGTGGCAAGATACTTTCTAGCATCGTTGCAACTGGTATTTTTCATTATGACTTTGCATTATTTAAAAAGAAAGACATTTGTATAAATTTTCGGGCTTTTGCAGGCCAATACGTACAACGTAGATATAAAAACGGCAAACAGTGATGACAGCATAGAAATAGCTTTGCTTGATGGTGCAGACTGTGAGAAGAAATAATCTCGGCGTGCGATAATGCTTTTGACAGAAAAGAAAGTTGTCAAATGTACAAATATTGTTTTTCGTATTTATTTGAAGACTAATTATTGTTTTTATTTTTAATGTTTTATATGAAAGAAATTATTTTCTTATAAATGTTACGATTTTGTCTGAAAATTGACTAAATTTTAAATAAAAATTATCTATAGAATTTCAGGATGAACCGAAGTTGAAGAATTTGTAAATTCTAAAGCTCGTCAAACGAGACGAAAGAGTAAACGTAAACACGCGCGCATGAATACTTTCTGCAAAGATATTAAAAATTTGAAATAAATCTAACTTAGAATGTGTCGGGTACGCACGATCTCACAATTAATATTTTATGAGGGTAACGCGCGACTTCGCAAACCAATGCAGCGGAGGTGTAAAAAACTAAATTCTACCAAAAACTAAATACTTTATTATAACAAGAAGTGAAAACTAGAGTAAGATAAATGATGTTGTACGTACGGATGATGAGATTCTGACAAAGTCGTCGGAAAACGCAAAATCGTGGAGGTGCAATTTCCACAAAAATATAAGTATTTCTAAAATTACGCAACGCCCATACATGTGATAGTATTTGGGGATGAATCGGACAGCGTGACGCCACCGATGTCGCCGGAAAATCGCTAGCAGTCGTTAAACGGACATGAAACTAGGTCCTCTTTAAATTATCGGGTCCTCGGGCCCTGGCTCTATGTGTGAGCCTATGCCACGTCAACTGCTATTGAGAGCGGTGCAGCTAGGCTGCTTTTCCCAAGCTAGTCAGCTGATACTTTCCAGCTGTACCCAAGTCGTATATACTTTGCTCAGCCATCGTCTGGCGTGCGGATCGTGTACAGGGTGTCCTAAAAATGTTGTACTTGTTTGAAAGAAATGATTCTTGAGGTCATTGGAAGAAACTTTTTCCTTTGCGAAAATGTTTCCCGCCGAGTTATTAATGAAAAGCGCGGATACAGTGGACGGATTCCTGCTCGGATAAACACAACGCCACGCTCAGCGGGACCCATTGTCGAGCCAGAATCCGTTCACTGTAGCCGCGCTCGGATCCCGATCTGCGCAGTGTTGGGATATGGTGCAAGATTTCACGCGCATGCGCGGCGATTTCAGCCTCAGTAAAGTAAGATTCTCGATAAAATGGGGTACCTTGAGCACCCAGCAGAATTTTAAAAAATTGGTATGATTTGATTCTGAAAAATGAATGTATAACATGTGTATTTGTGTATATTTTGTAACTCGTAGGACACGTCCTGAAGTCTGTTTGTCCGGAACAGATTGTTTCGATACATTCCCGCCAATATAACTGTCTCAGGGCTCCACTACCTCTGTCATCGTGATATAGATACATTACTGTTTTGGCCGCGCATGCGCGTGAAATCTTGCACCATATTCCAACACTGGTCCTCGTCCGGTTTTCCGCTCCCGCTTCCTTTCCTTGGCTAATAGGAAAATTCAGCATCTTCAGATGGACGTTGATTCTCTCCCTCCTAGTTGTAGCTCGACGGTGATTGGCGGAGGTTATTCGAAGATTTATTCGAAATCTCTTGGAATAATTTCCTGTCGGCTCGTCGAATAGACGACGACGAGCGCTAAACGCCGAGGCCCTGGAGTTCGGGCTGCCTCGGTAGCCGTGGCTGGGTAGTGCAATAAAGGGGACCGATTGACCCGACACCGAGTCAGGTATATCGGTGTGAAGCCACTACTAATCCAATTGCACAACCTCTTTATTCTTCAGAATTTTTTAATAGGACTTGCGCCAACTTATTTGTGGCATTCTTCCGGTTAAAATGACACTAAACACTTTAATTGAAAAATTGCTACAAATAAGTTGGCGCAATTCCCATAAAAAAATTATAAAAAATGAAAGTTTTACAATTTAATTAGTAGTGTAGTAGTTTCACACCGATATACCTGAGCCGGTGTCAATATTTTTTATTCGAATTTTCTAATAACAAATAAAGATAAAGTATTTTTTATTCGAATCGTTAATTTAAATAATTTTTTATCTGAATATTGCTCAGCTCTGGTGGGCCGGATCGAGAAAGGCGACATTTTATTGTATCTCTTGAACCATACGAGATATCGGAATGAAGGTTACACTAAAATCCATTAAAATATTATTCCTGTCTACTGATAATTATCGTAATGAATATATATTTGTTGTAATCATTTTTGAATGAATTGTTTAAATTTTATTGTCTTAAAATAAAATTAAAAATTGTTTACTTGTTACTTCTTTAGTACTTTTCCAGATAATTTAAATTGCCGATGTCTTTGGTTGTAAATTTCTTTTTGCATTTGAGAAAACAATATTGTATTTATTTGCGAGACTGCAGTAACAGTGACTATAGCTATTTTTAATTTTAATTCCGACCACTAAGGACGCTGTCAGTTTATTTTAGTTCCAGTTGGTAATACAGGATGTGACACGAAACTGGTAATGGGGTTACGTGACCCCAAAAACGTGTGACAGAAAAATGCATTGGATGTTAGGTCTATCCTCTCTGGTCTATCCTATACCTCGTCTGTGGTACCAGACCAAAATACTTCCGAATCACGAGTGATTCGATCATGTTCGTTCCATAGATATAGGAATACAGGGATGAAGCATGAGCTAGCATTATAGGCAAGGGGGTTGTTCAGGATTGCGGAGGAGGCAGGGGCACATTCACGCCTAAACTTGATTGGTGGCATTTCTGCGCATACTCTGTACCACCAAGTATGAAAAATGTTTCCAGATTGCTTACATATATTTAACAAGTTGAAACTAGAAAAGTGATAGTTAACCCTTTGTTCTATAATAACCTATGACACTCGTGATACGAATTATGATCCAAATATTGTAATGAACGTTGTTGATGGTTGATGGTTGATGGTTTATTCTTTACCCTACAAGTACTGTTCTGTACCTAGAGATGGCGTTGGTGAGAGCCGTATGTGGCGACACGCGCACACAGAACCATTGCGCCATCTAGATGTAACTAGCATAAGTCAATAGTCACTAGGATAGTTAGATTTAAGTTTTTAGGTTGTAAGATTGATTTTAAGGGTAGCGCATTTTTTCTTCGAGAAGCGGAGGACCGAGAAAAGCCTCGGTCACTCGACCTTTGTATCGCCCAAGGGCAACATCGCAATAGTGTAAATACATTGATATATAAAACAGTGAAACGCGTGATAATTTCATCCCAGCGTATAGTCACGCATAAAGTAGTTCCCCACAATTGGTGCCGAAACCCGGGAACTCGCTGTTTTATTTTTCTATTGCCGCAAAATTAAAGTCAGTGCAGTTTAAGAAAAAAGAAAAAGACATTTTAAAAAAATGGTTGACGAAGACAAGAAGGAAGATGAAACTCGATCCGAAATTCAGGCGAGCGAATTCCGCGCGGCCAAACTGCCGCCCTTTTGGAAGGACGAGCCACGATTGTGGTTCACGGTGTTAGAAAGAGAATTCGCGGCGTACAATGTGCGTTCCGACGCCGTGAAAAGTTCGGCCGTGGTCCGCAACCTGGACCAAACAATTATGAAGATTATATTGGACGTTATCGAAGCGCCGGCCGAGCGGAGCACGTATGAACATATCAAACGTGCATTAATTGATCGGTTGGCGAAATCCGACGAAGCCCAGCTGAAACTCCTGCTCACAGGCGTGGAACTGGGCAACAAGAAGCCGTCGGAGTTGCTGCGGGAGATGACGCGCTTGGCGGGTGCCAGCGTTACACCAAACGCCGTGCAGACACTGTGGATGCAGAGGCTGCCCACCCGCGTTCAGGAGATCCTGGCCATATTGGACGACGCGGAAGTGGACAGGCTGGCGAAGGTCGCCGACAAAGCCATAGAACGGGCTGCAGGAGCGGAAGTAGCCGCCATTGCGGAGCGTCTCCAACCATCGAGGGACGCGCGGTCACCGACGCGACAAAATGGCGAACTGGCCGCCATTATGGACCGTCTCGAGAGGCTCGAGACGCGTCTTTCCAGGCGAGCCCAGAACAGCAGCAGACATCGTCAGCCCAGCAGAAGACGATCAAAGCACCGCAGTTCGTCCAGATCTGCGAACGGTTTCTGCTACTTCCACACCAAATTTGGAAAAGAATCGTGGAAGTGCAGAAAGCCGTGCCGTTGGATTGAACCGGACAGGAGACCGGGAAACGAATAGCCGCGTCCCGGATCGAGGCTGTGGAGGACGCGCCGAGAACATATCGCCTCTGCGTTGCGAACAGGCATACCGGTGTGGAGTTTTTAATAGATACCGGCGCAGATGTCTCGGTCGTCCCAAAGGCTTATGGAGGTAGGCGCCCAGAGGTAGGCGTTTTTAAATTATACGCGGCAAACGGGGCGGTAATAGATACATACGGAGAAAAAGTTCTCTCCCTTGATTTGGGGTTGCGCCGCGATTTTTCCTGGCGGTTCTTAATAGCAGACATAGACAAACCAATAATAGGCGCAGATTTTTTACATTTTTTCAACTTACTAGTGGACTTACGGCACAGACGACTGTTGGACGGTAACACGAAATTACACGCAAACGCGACGATTTCAACAGTACAGATTCCCTCCGTCACGACAATAGACGCCACCAGTAAACAGACCGCGCTACTTCGCGAATTTGCCGACATCACTAAACCAGCCGTCAGGAAAAACTTGCAGAGCGGGGTGCAGCATCATATTGTCACTAAAGGACCCCCGGTTGCCGAGCGAGCGAGACGTCTGCCTCCGGAGAAGCTTAGGGTGGCTCGAGCAGAATTTGAGCAAATGCTCAAAGAGGGTATCTGCCGACCATCGAAGAGCCAGTGGGCCAGTCCTCTCCACATGGTCCCGAAGAAGTCAGGGGAGTGGAGACCATGCGGAGATTATCGCCGACTGAATGGCATGACCGTGCCAGATAAATATCCAGTGCCCCACGTACACGACGTAGCAAGCCAGTTTGTTGGATGCAACGTATTTTCCGTAATAGACCTGGCACGAGCGTACTACCAGGTACCTGTAGCGCCCGAGGACGTCGCAAAAACGGCTGTTATAACACCGTTCGGGCTATACGAATTTACGGTCATGCCATTCGGATTGTGCAATGCGGCGCAGACCTTCCAGAGGTTGATGGATTCCACGTTACGGGGACTAGATTTCTGCCATTGTTACGTAGACGATATAATAGTGGCATCCCCGGACGTGGAGACACACGAGAGGCATCTGCGCATCTTGTTTACTAGGTTAAGGAACATAGGTTTAGGTATTAATGTATCAAAATGTCAATTTGCGGAATCTAGTGTAATTTACTTAGGATATAAGGTTAGTGGTATGGGCATTGCACCGTTGCAGGAACGAGTGCAATCAATAGTTAACTATACTAAGCCAGTTACGATTGCAGATCTTCGGCGTTTTCTGGGAGTCATCAATTTCTACAGAAGATTTCTATGTCGAGCTGCTGATTGGCTCGCTCCTTTGAATGGTCATCTCAGGGGAGCCAAAAGGAAGGATAAGAGACCGGTCCATTGGGACGATGCATCTGAAAAGGCATTCGAAGAGGCAAAGAGGCAAATGGCCTCTGCAACGCTTCTTTTCCACCCAAGGGAGAATGCAAAATTGGCACTGCGAACAGATGCATCGGATGTAGCCATAGGAGCCGTCTTGGAGCAGTTCCATGATGGTAAGTGGGAGCCACTCGGTTTCTTTTCCAGAAAGCTAGAAAAAGCCCAAACGAGGTACAGTGTGTACGATAGAGAGCTTTTAGCCATTTACAAGAGCCTCAGATTCTTCAGGCATCTTGTAGAAGGCAGAGAAGTGCATGTATACACGGATCATAAACCGTTGGTATATGCATTTCTTCAAAAAGCAGACAGAGCCAGTCCGCGACAAACAAGGCAGCTGGATTACATCAGCCAATTCACCACAACAATTAAATATGTCAAAGGTATGGACAACGGTGTGGCTGATGCTTTTTCCAGACTGCAAACAGTCGAAATGCCTGTCATTATCTCAACAGATGAGCTAATGAGAGAGCAAGCGGAAGACGAAGAGCTGGCAACATTAATAGTGGAAAACTCCAACAGGTGGAACTTCCAAAAGATATTTTTGGACAGTTCAGAGAAATACCTATATGGAGACATTGTCCAAAATAATGTAAGGCCATATTTGCCAAAATCTTTAAGAAAAGTAGTTTTTAAAAATGTACACGGCCTGTCTCATCCTAGTGGCAGAGTAACTAGGAAGATGATAGGAAAGAACTTTGTTTGGCCTTCAATGAACAAAGACATAACCGAGTGGTGTCGCACCTGTTTGCAGTGCCAAAAACAAAAGGTGCATCGTCACAATAGATTGGCAAGTAAAAAAATAGAGATGCCAAAGAGCAGATTCGAACATATACATGTGGATTTAGTCGGACCATTACCATCAATTAATGGTTTCCGATACTGTCTGACAGCCATAGACAGATTTTCCAGGTGGCCCGAAGCTGTGCCGCTGACCGACTGCTCTGCGGACAAGGTAGCCGCAGCCCTTTATTCAGGCTGGATAGCTAGATTCGGTGCACCAACAACTATCACAACTGATCAGGGAACCCAATTCGAATCACAGTTGTTCGAAGCACTGACCAAACTGGTCGGTGCAAATAGAATAAGAACAACAACGTACCATCCTCAGTCAAATGGGATGATTGAGAGGTGGCACAGGTCGCTCAAAGCTGCCATAAGATGCCACGAAACCTCGAATTGGGTAGAGATCCTCCCGACAGTGTTGCTGGGGCTCCGAACTAGCTATAAAGAGGACATGAAGGCTTCCGCTGCAGAGTTGGTCTATGGTACCAGTTTAAGACTGCCTGGAGAATTCTTCATTGACGATAACACAGAAATTAGTCACAGCATATTTTTAGATAAACTCAGACAGAACATAAAGCAGGTCAAATCATCTCCAATAGCTCATCACGCAAAACGACGAACATTTATACACAAAACGCTGTACGATTGTTCCCATGTATTTGTTCGAATAGACGCGACCAGGAGGCCTTTTGAAGCTCCTTATGAGGGCCCATTCGAAGTGATCGAGCGAATCACAGATCGCGTTTTTAAAATAAAATACAAAGACAGGGAAAGTAATATCTCAACAGATAGGTTAAAACCGGCGTTTTTCGAAACGCATTCAGCGTTAGAGATACCTCAGGAAACGCCGAAGACCTATATGAATAAGAAAACTAATGTTAAGAAACGAGTTAGATTTTCGTAGGTTAGAATAACTAACCCACTCGGAGGGGAGTACTGTGGCGACACGCGCACACAGAACCATTGCGCCATCTAGATGTAACTAGCATAAGTCAATAGTCACTAGGATAGTTAGATTTAAGTTTTTAGGTTGTAAGATTGATTTTAAGGGTAGCGCATTTTTTCTTCGAGAAGCGGAGGACCGAGAAAAGCCTCGGTCACTCGACCTTTGTATCGCCCAAGGGCAACATCGCAATAGTGTAAATACATTGATATATAAAACAGTGAAACGCGTGATAATTTCATCCCAGCGTATAGTCACGCATAAAGTAGTTCCCCACACGTATGTGGCGACACGCGCACACAGAACCATTGCGCCATCTAGATGTAACTAGCATAAGTCAATAGTCACTAGGATAGTTAGATTTAAGTTTTTAGGTTGTCACTTTTCTTCGAGAAGCGGAGGACCGAGAAAAGCCTCGGTCACTCGACCTTTATATCGCCCAAGGGCAACATCGCAATAGTGTAAATACATCAATATATAAAACAGTGAAACGCGTGATAATTTCATCCCAGCGTAGAGTCACGCATAAAGTAGTTCCCCACATGTAGCTCTATTTGCCCAAAGCAAACCTGTCTTATAAATTATACTAAAACTTATTGTTTTTACATGTAGTGAACATTTAACATATGTTACACTAAGTTTTTTTTTTCAGTCTTTGGTATATATTTTCTATTTTGTACTACTGACATGTTGTCTTTTAATCTACATCCTGTAGTTCCTTTTTGTCAGTTGGAGATTATTCCTACATTGCACTTTGTTAACTTATATATCACATATTCTTTGGGACTTCGTCCTTTATGTACATCTTTTTTTTCTCTCTTTACCCTAGATCAGTCTTACATGTGTGTATACGGTTATAGTTAGAATATATATATATATATATGTATACTTATACAAAAATATATACGCATATATGAAACATTCTATAAACAATCTCTATAAGATATTAACTTTGGTGTTATCATTAGTTTGTACTCTTTGTTTTTCACAGCACCTTCTTGGAGCATCCTCCGTACCTATTTTAAGGTCTATTTAAATTGATTTCTCAATTTGTAACAAAAAGGCCGCTATTGATCTCAGGACTGTACTGTCTTTTTTATTCAATAATTTGCTGACTTCTTCTTCTAGATCGATGTCTTTCTTAGCAAAAAGTCTTAGCAGTTTTCCTCTTTTATTATCATAGCTCCATATGACATGGTCTATGTCCTCTGTTTCGTGTCCGCAAACGCATTGTGTGTAGTTAATATATTTTTTCCTGTAAAGTGATGCTGCTAGATTATAGTGGTTAGATCTAATTCTACTTAGGGTGGTTATGGAACGTCTTCCTATGTCTTTTATGGCTTCGAACCAAGGTTTTCTTTTTCCAATGTTGTTGTCTGAAGTTTCAAAATATTTTGTCCCTTTGTATATACCTTCACTTTTGTGTTTTTGGTCTGATTTTTGCCATTTTTTGTCTATGATATAGTTAACTAGGTCACTTGTTGGAATTTTGATATCTTCACCATGCTCATGATTTGAACTTTCTTTTGCTATTTGTTCGAGATTTCAGACCTCTCGAATGTTCTTTCCGTCGCGAGCTATTTCGATCCTGCCTGTTTCTTGCGAATCGTCGCAACGAGTTCTTATGTATAGGCCTTGCCCGCAACAGCGTCTGCCTATACATAAGAACCTCGCGTTTCGGCAGTTTTTCTGTACCTCGTCGAGCTCAGCTGACGAGCTCGACTCGTGCATCGCGGTGAACGACCGCGATTGTAAACGTCTTCGGCGCCGGCTGTTTACGTATCCCGCTGTACTTGTCTCGTGGGCCATCCTTCCGATATTCCATATTTTAAATCCAACGCCTGTTTTCCATTGTCTCCCTCGCCGCACCGGTCGTTAGGGCAATGCCCCGATTGCCAACGAACGTTAGGTGCTGGCGGATCCTTGCAATTTCAAAAATCCCACTCCTCAATCCTTCTTAACCGATGGTCCCGGACAAGTATAAATAGGCGCGCCGAAACCGCGCTCGTCCTCGTAGTTTTCTGGCTGCTATTACGTATACACACCCTGTCTTTCTTTACCTTTGTGCGCTTCACATCGGTTAATCGCTTCACCATTTATTCACGTGCGCTTCACGTTAATAACGTATCATCCACACACTTCGTGCGCTTCACGTTTTGTGCTCTCGCCTCATCTCGTAACTCATTTTTCTTTGTATCACACTCACCTTTGCTCTGTACGTACCTGCTTTCTCTTAATATATCAACCTTTTACCAGTTATACATTTCTCACGTTTAATACTCCCAGCTTCGCTATACCTTCACCTTCATTCCTACCTTTTCCATCGCTATAGATTACAACACTATTAGATCTGCTCTTTCATTGCCTTCGATTCCCACATGTGCTGGGATCCATGCAAAAAAGATTCTTTTATTTCCGTTTTTATTGATACTGTTAACTTGTTTTGCAATTTTTTTGATCCACGGGTTTATGGTCTTGTCTGAGGAGATATTTTGTAGGCCACTCAGGGCACTCTCCGAGTCTGTTAAGATGATTATTTTGTTATTGTCGTTTATATACATTTCTTCTACTATGCCAATAGCTCTACTGATGGCTATCCATTCTGTAGAGAAAATGGTTGCAATTTTGTTAATGCTAAGACCTTCTTCTTTCCATGTGTTATCTTTTCTGATAACGACGCCTGCTCCATTTGAGGGACTGTCTTCTTTCTTAGATCCATCAGTGAATATTAGGGTTGTGTTTTCTTCTGTGATCACAAGTCGTATCTTGATCATGTTGATGAGAGTTTCATCATTGAAGTTGTTACATTTTCTTACAAAACCTGATTCTAAATCTATGAGGACCTTCCAATCGATTTTTTCCAGTTCCTTTAGGTCTTTCTCGTCTTCCCAAGAGTCTGTTTTCCATATTATATCTTCCATAGTTTTTGTTTCCACCCATGCTTTGTTAAGGGTAGTGTCCTTCAGTCATTGGTGTGTCCATTCCTTCATAATTAATTATTTGGCTATTGATATGTTTCAGGGTATTGCAGTTCTTTCTGGATCTCAGTTTCAATAGGAGTTTCTCCGAAAGTAGGCTTACTCTTTCTTCGAAGTGCATTATTCCGGCTTCAACAGCCATGACATTCGTTGGGGTGGAATTTCTATATCCCATGGCGATTCTAATTCCTTCATTTTGTATCTTCTGATACCTTTCCATTGATTTATTTGTTGAACTGTAGTAAATGGTTATTGCGTATTCCAGGACCGATCTTACTAAGACTTTATATAGGGATATCATGATATTTGGGGAAGCCCCGTTTTTAATGTGTGCTATATATCTGAGCATGTTCAGTCTTTTTCTCGCTTTTATTTCTGTCTCATTTATCTGTTTGTTAAATTTCAGTTTATTGTCTATTGTTAAACCATGAAATTTGGCACTTTCCGTTTCTTCAATAGTACTTTTTCCTATTTTGAGTGTGAGTTTCTTCCCCATGTGGGAATTTTTCCTGAAATATAAGATCTGTGTTTTGTCTCTGGAGATTTCTAGTTGTATTTCTTTCAGCTTTGTGGTGAGAGTTTGTATTGCTTTTATTGATTTAAGTTCGGCTTCGTTTGTGTTATTGCATGTGACTATTATTGCTATATCATCTGCATATTGTAAAATTTCGTATTTGTCTTCTTCTGTTCTCTGTCCTAGTTCGCTTGTATATATATTATAAAGGATGGGACTTAGTATGGCCCCCTGAGGTAGCCCGATCAGGCTATCTTCTGTTCTGTCCGGTTCATATTCTCTAGTGAAGGTGTTTCTCCTGTTTCTTATCCATCTTCTGATGTAGCTATATATACGTTTTGGACATTTGTTTTTTTTAGGCTATCTAAGAGCGTTTTGTATTCAACGTTGTCATATGCTGCTTTTACGTCCAGTAGAATTATCACCGTTTCTTTGTTTTCGCCGTTGTTACGTCTTATAATGGAGATCATGGAAGCCAGATTATCTATTGTGCCTCTTCCCTTCCTGAATCCATTTTGTGTTTCATGTATAAGATTTCTGTTTTCTAACCAGGCAGTAAGTCTGCTTGCTACTACTCGCTCACATATTTTTCCCACACAACTGGTCATTGCGATTGGCCTAACCGAGTTCTTTCCCAGTTTGTCTATGAGTACAATTTTTGCAATTTTCCATTGTTGTGGTATTTTTCCTTCTTCGCACCATATCTTTTGGAAGATTTCTAATAATTCCTGCTTGGCGATGTTTGGTAAGTTTTTAATTATGTTGTAGTCCAGTTTGTCTAATCCAGGGGCAGATTTCTTGTTTGACCTTAAAATGCTACTTTGCATTTCGTCCTGTGTGATATTGTCGTTCCATGTTTCATCTTCATGTGTTATGTATTCTCCTTGTAGAGTTTGCAGAGATTCTTTGTTTATTCCAGGAGTCGAAACTTCATTCCTGTTATAAGACAGAGTCTCTTCCGTTCTTGGTTTTTTGGTGAGATCCGTTATAGCCTTTTCTTCCATTTGGTTTCTAATCTCTGGGGGTTGTTTGTTGTTTCTTTGTTTTAGAAAGCCATATTGCAGTCTTTTAATTTTGTTCCATATTTCTCCTGTAGGGGTTCTATCGTTTTTTGATTCTGCAAATTCTGTCCATGTTTCGTTTTTCCTAGTCTTGATTAATTTTTTTAATTCATTTTCTTCTCATTTTAGTTCCTTCCAATTGTCCTGGGTTAGTTTTTTACAGAATCTATTTGCTGCTTTTTTCAGTTTTTTCCTTTTGTCCCAGCAATCCTTGTTCCACCATAGGGGGCTTCTTTTGTCTGTGGTTAAGCTTTTGTGGGATGCTTTCTTTGGACTTTGGTTAGAGCTGTTGTTCCTGTTGACGTTTGGTGCGGCGTTATCTTCGCTATAATTGGACTTTCTTTTATTGACTTTGTCTTGTAATTCTGTGATGGCCTCATTTATTAGTGTTTCAAACGTGTTGTATCTTTCTTGCGTTGTTTGTTGGTCCTTTGTTTCTATGTTCTCTGTTTCCTTATCTGAATTACTTCTTAGTTTTGTTTCTATTATTTGTCTAAATTTACGCCAATCCATCGTTATATCGTTGTAAAGTTTTCTGATTGACTTCTTTCTGTTGCATAATCTGATACTGTCATATAATTTCATTTCAAGAATGAAGTGGTCTGATCCCCATTGTTCTCCAGTGTTTCTGTATTGGCTCTTTCCTATTATGTTCATTGAGGTTATGAATAGGTCAATATTCGATGAACTTGATCTTTCGTCCCCTAATCTTGACGTGGTGTCAGTATTGCCAATGAACAAGTCTGATTCCATTAGAACGTCTTCTAGAATCCGTCCTTCACCGTTTGTGCTGCAGCAGTTCCATAATGGGCTCTTTGCGTTAAAATCGCCCATGAAAATGGTGTCAACATCTCTTGTCCTGCAGTTGAAAAAATTGTTCCAATTTTGTTTGTTCCATTTTAAATCCGGTTTTTTGTATGATACAATTATCTCTATTTCACTCTCTTCGTTGAATATGGTGATGGAGATGGATTCTGTCTGTTTTATTTCTTGGCAACTTATGACGTTTAGCTTGTGTGAAATTTTGTTATTGATTATAACACATACACCTCCACCCCGTAGGTTATTATCTCTGTCGCTTCTGTATATGTTGAATCCATTGACATTAAAAGATCTGTACTTGTTGTTTAGCCATGTTTCTGTAATGCATAGTATATCAAATTCGTTTGCTAAGATTTTGACTTCATTAAGCTTGTTTTTTAAGCTTCTTGCGTTCCAGAGGCCTATACTGATATGACTGGTCATTCTTAGCATCGCCTATGTGTTGTGTTATTTAAGGGATGTAGAGCACCACTGTATTATTTAAAGACCATTGAGTCCTGCTTAGAGGGCCCGATCTTGTCCACTTTTCCTTTTATAGCTTGGTAATTTGCTATGGCTACACTTATTCCCCTATTACCCATCACTAAGGGATTGTTATTTTCTTTGTCTTCATTTGTTGCGTTATTACTTAGTGAGGTGTATTGGTTTGCTGTCTCCTCTTCTTCCTTTTCCGCTGTGAAATTACTGTAAAAGTTTTGAATATCCGATGATGTAGAAGGTTAGATTTCCCTCTCTTCTTCCTGTAGTTCCATTTTTGTGTTTCCTATATGATACTTGCTTCTAACCTTTTTCCTCATTGTCTCTATTTCTTTCTCCCTGGAAAATTTTCTTTTTGTTTTCTCCAGAGATGATGTCATTGTTTCTTGTGTGTAGCTTTCGTTCGAGTTCATTTCATAGTTTTTGTTGTAAATAGGATGCTGTTTTCTCTGTTTCATCCTTTCTTCAATTTTATCTTCAAGGTGTCGTTCCTGGATGAGGAGAATCAACTGGTCAAGTAATTCCTCATCTGTCTTTATATTCATTGATTCCATTACTTCTTTATCCAGACGATTGTGCCTATATTTTACTTGATTCAGGTTCTCATTAAGTTTTGTTTTAGTTTTGTGGTGGATATTAGAGTAATTCGTCTCCATGTTGCTAGTATTGCGCTTCTTTCTATTGTGTTCTAAAACACAATCTCCTTGGTTGCCTCTTGTTTCCTCGTTTTCACTGTATAGTATTTCGAACCTATTGTTTGTGCCACTCAACCATTCTCTCTCATCTGTTCTTCCTTTGGTGAAGTATTTTCTGGAGATATCGTTAATGTTTCTGCTTTTATTACCTGGGGGTGATGGTTTATCCACGGACTGTCTGGAGACTACGTCAGCCCAACTGTCTTTGGTAATTTTTGGACCTAAAGGTTGTTTATATTGCTCGGGTTGTCTTATGTTGGGAGTTCTGTGACTTGGGAAATCCTCTCTGGGTTTTTGGAAGTTGCTGATATCAGTTTCTATCGGACCAGTAATTGATTCCCAGTACTCCACCCTGTTTTTGTTGTTGAGGGCTCGGAATTTTCTGTTGCGGTGATTGTGTTCATTGTAGGGTTGTTGCTGTCGGTAGCCGTATTCTTTTTCCCCCATCTGTATTGTCTCATATGGATTATTCAGAGAGGCCCTTTCTTTGGCCACCTTATACGGCACGTTTTTGTAAGCCATAATCTTTTTTATAAATCTCTCTCTTTGGTTTATCCTGCACTCTCTCGCTATGCTTGTATGTTCCTCTCCACAGTTAAGACATTTTGGTCTTTCGTTGCAGGTTCCGTGGTACTCTTCTGAACACACGAAGCACCTTTTCTTTTGGTTTCTGCATTTTGTTTGTGTGTGGCCAAAACGCAGGCATTTATAGCACTGCTTAACCGATTCGATGAAGGGTTCTACTTTGATCCACACATGTCCATATCCTATTAATAGTTTAGTAGGTAATGAGTCCCCTTGAAATTTTATCAATATCGCTTTGCTTTCTTCCCATATTGTTTCGTTATCTTTCTTCTTCCTTTTTTTTAGTCTCTCCAGAGAAAATAGGCCTTGGTTGGGAGATAGATGCTCTCTTAGTTCTTCAATCGATCCTTCCCATTCGGTGATTACTCCTTTTCTATATTTTGTTCTGTATGGTATGGAGGTGTACATACAGCTTCCTTCTGAGGATCCTTTTCTTAACAGCTTGTTGGCGTCGTTCATATTTCTAGTGATCATTTCAGCTCTGGAAAACCCAGTCATTTTAATTAATTAATTTTAATTAATCGGGTTAATTCCTTCATTGGTTATGAATCTATATATTTTGATGAGATTGTATTTTTTTGATTTTGATATTATGTCATTTTTTAGTGAGACAGAGACGACATAGTTACCGCTGACTGTCTCCGTTTCGTATAACTCGTTCTGGTCTCCTGCCTTGGGTTCGTTGTGCTTTTCATTTTTGTTTGAGCTGTTGCTGTCATTACTGTCCATTTTTATGTGACTGCTTGGGTTTGCGTCAAGTTTTTCCTGTGTGGGAGTCCTATCTTCTGTATTGGATTTAGCGCCATTATTTGTATGTACCTCTGTTTCTTGTATTATCTCCATATCTTGGTCTTCCATTGGTTCACTTTTTTCGTTATTCATTTGATTGGTCCTACTTTCCTGGGCCATAGCCATCGCTATTGGTGGTTCTTTTCCTCCAATCACAGGGGAGATCCCGGAAGGGTATCTCGATTCTTTATGTCCGTCCCGCCAGGTTTACGGTTTACCGCCTTTTCCTAGTAGGGCCGATTAGGTTATTTTTTTTCCTTGTGCAATATCGAATTTACCTCTCTTTTCCTGCTTCAATCTTGTTTGTTATACTTATTTCCTATGAGATACTTGTTCGTTTGCTGCAGATTTTTTCTTCTTATCCTCCTTAAACACTTTAAAATCACTTCTAGAAACTCTACACTCAGCGTTACCGATCTTGCGTCTTCGAAGCGTCATCGCCGTCCCAATGAACGTTGTTAAATAATTGAAAGTGAAGAAATAACGGCAAATCTTCTACATTTTTTTATTTTACGCAATTAGTAGTCACATATTTAATGTTCTTATGTACAATTTCAAATAATTCATAAATCTGTAGTCTAAAGAAAATTCTAGGACGAGGGATTAAAGAAAATTAAAATTATAGAATATAGAAGAGAAATTACCCAGACAGGACACAGACGTCTCAAAGCCGTCTTTGAGACGTCTGCCGCAAGACGCTCAGGCGGCTTAAAGACGTCTCAACCGTCGCCCGACGGCCGCTGGAGCGTCGCTGGAGCGTCGTTGGTTAAGAAACGGTACGTCTTAAAGACGCCTTTTTTGGGGCGCCTGTTAGATGCCTTTCAGACGTCTTTGAGACGCCTCTTAGACGTCTTTAAGGCGCATCTTAGACGTCTTTGAGACGCCTCTTAGACGTCTTTGAGACGCTTCTTAGATGTCTTTAAGGCGCCTCTTAGACGTCTTTGAGGCGTCTTTTGGGGGTCTGTCAGGCGTCTTTTAGGCGTCTTTTGTGGGTCTGCGAGACGTCTTTTTGGGGTCTGTCAGGCGTCTTTTAGGCGTCTTTTGGGGGACTGTGAGAGATCTTAGAGGCGTCTCAAAATAAAATGAAATATGTGTAAAAATTTTTATTCGAAAAGTTTAAAGCAGACGGACAAATAGTTATATATATAGAATTAATACATTTCATATTAAAATTAAGTTATTAAAATTAAAATAATAAAAGTAAATTAAAACATTAAAATTAAAATGAAATGTTGAAGTTGAAACTAAAATTACAATATTAAAATTAAAATAGAATATTACAGTTAAAAGTAATATAGATAGATAAAGTTTTATTGTTCCCCTCGGGGTTACAATTCCATTTCCAACTCCTTCCATTTCTGCCTTACTCTAATCTTACTAACTATCTTAACCTAACTTACTCTACCTTATAAGTCTAACTTAAATCTACCTATAACTAGAATTAAAACTACTTAGAGAGAGTGAGAAACGTCTATATACAAAAATATTCCTTAAAATCTATTTTACATTCTACTCCGTACCCTTCCCTACCCGCGGACCCCCCCCCTTCCGGTCTCTCATCACTCATCCCGTGCCTTCTAGCCTCATTTTCTCCATTCCTCCACCCTCCTCATCCATTCTTCTCCTCATCTAACACTTCCCCCACCATCTCCTGCCATCCTCTCTCCTCATCCGTCCTTATACACACATCCTAAACATGCTCCCAAGATTCGTTCTCCCAGGCACACACTCTGCATTTTCTTTCTTCCTCACCCAGCCAGTACTTTCCACCTCTCATTCCATTTCCTAATCTAAACCTGGCCACCCTCTGCCATCTGTTTCCCCCCCACTCTTTCTTTAAATAATCCGGCAACCCCTCCCCCTTCACCATACCGTACCACCTATTATACCTTTACTTCTCCTTTTTTACCATCTCCTCCTCGCTCCCCATCCCTCCCTCCTCTAACATTTCATCTACCTTCTCCTCTGTCCACCCCATTCCCTCTTCCAGCCTTTCTCCTCATCTCATCCCAACATAGTCGCGCAAACTCCCCCCCTTTGCCCCCTCACAGCTTCTTTTCATACTCCCACGCCCTGATCCCTGCCCTCCCCCTCAACAGCTCCCTCTGACACTCCTCCTTCACCATGTATCCTGGCGTACATCTCTCCAAACCTAACACCTCACCTATCATCTCTCTATCACTCCCTACCCTCCTTCCTGCCCTTTCCCTATATCTCTCGCCTGCCCTTGCACCACTCGCACCCTTCTCTGCCGCTTTTCCTCCACTCACACCTTTTGCTCTCCACTCTCCCTCTCACAAAACCACACTCCGCTCTTTACACACGTCAACCTTGCACACAACCGGAAAAGGAAGTCAGTTAAAAGTAACATTAAAATATTTAAAAAAAAAAAAAATAAAATACAGTTGAACATTAAAATTAATTTATTAAAATTAAGAAATCAAAATATAAAAGTTAAAATAAAGTGTAATACAGTTAAACATTAAAATTAAAGTATTAAAATTAAGAAATAAAAATATTAAAATTAAAATAGAATATAAAAGTTAAAATGCAATAGTGAGGTATATATACCCAGACAGCACGAGTCGTCTTAGAGACGTCTTTTTTACGTCTGTTTTAGGTCTGAGCGTCTTAGGTCACAAAAAGGCGTCTTTGAGGCGTCTCAGAGACGCCTTCTGGGAGACGTCTTTTTTGCGTCTGAAATAAGGCGTCTTAGAGGCGTCTTTTCCGAGACTGAACAACTTGAATTTGCAGATGTTACGACAGGGATCAGTTTGCTGTGCAATGATTAAAATACTGGTTTTTAAGTTTCCTGTTATTTGGAATGATAATGAAAATATTTTTCAAAATGTCATTTATTATTAACAATGGATGATTACATAGGTACATTATTATTATTAATAGGTATAGTACAATCGTGTATATAAGTATTACATCGATACATATATTTATTTATAACAATTTATAAAAGTGTGTACATAATTTGGGTTTTTAATTAATATAATTATAGCAGGGCACATTTTTTTATTGTAGAGCGAATATGTCATGAGAGATATTATTTCAACATAATATAGAATTTAATACAAGTATTAAAAACAATAGAAAATTTTTACAGAATAAGAATATACATAAATATATGGAAGCATGTATATAAATAATACCTATTATTATACTGAACAAAGTGTAGACGTTCCAACCGCCCGTGCTTATATGAGAGCCCATACGGGATTAATCTATATAAACGTTGCATATGTATTTTTGTTTAGAGTAAATTAGAAGCGTATTATGGTTTACTAAATGAAATGCTGTTCAATACAGTGTTTTCTCGACAAATATCCCAAATGTCATCTGGCCTGCCCCCCCCCCGTACCCCGTTAGGAACCGGGTAAGCTCGAGGGCCTCGATCCCCGAGAAATGTAACATAATACACTTCTCCCCGCCGCACGTGACGGTCACAGTGCTCGGAGCTCCTCAGGCCCGTACCGTATGAACTGCGCGTTGGGGCGACTCCCGTACCAGTACCCATAAGGGACAATAAATTTGGAAAATAGTTTTTCATTATACTGTCAGCAATACAAGTACTGTCCAGTACAACCTTCCCTTCGATATTTCGGATTCGCCAAGGAGCTCTAATAAACGTGTCTGAATAGCACAGTAATCAAGCTTTCCTAATTCTCAGTAAAATTTTGACAGTATAATGAAAAACTATTTTCCAAATTTATTCTCCCGAAATTATTGTGCGAAGCAGTGGAATAGGCCTATAGGGGATACCACTGACAAAAAAACGCATTGACAATAGTCTCTTATGGGTGATGTGGAAACCTATTGGTACGCGAGTCACCGTGGAGTCACCCCAACGCGCAGTTCATACGGTACGGGCCTGAGGAGCTCCGACCATTGCGACCGCCATGTGTAGCGAGACGCGCGGCCGGGAAAAGTGCGAGTATCCCTTAAAAATGCCTCCGATCGAGCAACGACTTGCCCATAATGCTTGCTATACGTTGTCCTTATTCGCATCCAAAGCTTTCACCGTTTAATGCAGAAGTAAATGTATTTGTGTAATTATATCAAATTGGGTATCATCGCCATTAGAAAAATGCTACAAATATGTTGGTCAAAGTCCCATTAAAAATAATGAAAAATAAAGCGAAGGCCTCTCGAGCTTCGTTGTCCTTTTCTACGTTCGGCAATAGTCAAAGAATAGTATTATTCCTGGCCGGACCTGTGTTTTGGGCAATTATCGAGAAAACACTCTACTCGTCATTTTTGGATCGGCAGGTTTCCTAAAAATAAAAATTTTTTTTTAGATACCGTGTTTACAAATACGTACTTTCATATTTAGATTCGTTTACATAATTCTATTAACTTACCAATAATTACAGAATTCATCGGAACCTCATCTGTCCGATTTTGTTTGACGCATCGCTACAGCCCTGCCGCTCCATGCAGCTGAAAACAATAATCACGGTTGATACACCGATACAATTATTATTGATGGAAAATAATTAAACAATTAGTAGCATATAAATTGTTTATTCACATGCCTAACTCGTTCAGTCGTTTTAACGCCGAGGGCGGAGGCAACACCGGATCCGACTCGTCATCGTTATCGTTGAACGTTCAACGCTTCAATTATTCTTTTGCTTAATTGAGTCTCTTCTATATTCTCCTGCCTGCAATTCTTTTGCCTTGACCCTTGACTTTGCATAATTATCTGAAAGCAGTTTTAAATAATATGCAGTACGGAGTCAGTACCGAAACCGATATGAATCTACAAATTACATTTTTTAAATTTTCGTTGGCAGCCAAGACAAACAAAGTTGTGAAACGGAACTTTAAAAATTGTTTTCTTATTCAGACAAAACGCACTTTTTTCAAAATTTTCTAATTCATCTTGCTGGGAAACTGAGGCGTGTGCCATTAAATATATGGCACTGATTGTATGTTACATGGCCGAACGAAAGAACAGAAACTGCAGACAACAAAAAATAATAGTTATAAAAACGTAACAGTAACCGCGAATGTAACATTATAATATGTATTATTTCGGTTTTTAATGTGGGTAGTTCGCCGATAGCCCTATCATCCCACAATCTGACTGGCCTTATGTTATTGTAGTAAGTGTACGTACAGAAAGTTACACTTCACCGATTTCAATGATTTTTAAATGTTATGTTAGCTCAGATTTAGAGGTATTTGGGAATAACCTTTTTGCTACTTCAGCAATATAAGACAAACATATCCGAACATATGCACTTATGAGGAACAATGTAGCAATGGGAAGAGTATAATCTTACTTTGATATTCTAATCTTCCATATTTTTGGGAAACATCCGCAATATTGAATATTTCTAAGGTTCCCAAACAAGGAGATTCTACTGAAAAAATGTCAAAATTAGATTTGCAGGGACTCTCATAAAAATCTTTTAAATTTAAAAATTGTCTGCCAACTATTTTGCGAAGGTCTCCCAAGAATATTATGTTTTCTACAATAATGATATCACCATTCCTCAGAGAACAAATTATCCGGCTTACTACTTTTTAAACTGAAATTATGGATATCAAGGTGTTTGAATTGTTTTGTGGCAATCACATTGTGTGTTAATGGCCCCACGAACTGTTCATTTTTAAAAATTGGAAATTTTGTGGAATTAACTTTTTCTTGTATAGGAATATTGTATTTTTCTGTATGCCTCTTGACTATTTGCTCGAATACTTTTTCGTTTTTACGAATTGACTTTAAAATTGATTGTAAAAAATTTTCAAAATTATCAAGAGGCCCATGATTCTTTACATCCCCCGTAATGTGCACGAGATTATGCACATTATGAGACATATTCTGGGCCCCGTACAATATTTTAAAGGTCTTTACGAAATAATTTAACATTTCTAAGGCATACTCAATACAGTCAAAATACTTTGAATTGGATAAAATTGTTACTGCTACATGTAACGAAAGGAAATTTGTATACTTGTCTCTATTTACATTGTTTAGCAAAACTACTGGGCCCGTATAAAAAAGAAATTGTCTGAATTCAGTTGCTTTCCACCGTTTCAGTTCGTTTAACCTTCGTGGTTGTCTATTATATTCTAATGGAATGCACTTTGTTAAAGACACTAATGCATTCGATATATTTGAAGATTGCAAACTGGAAATTTTTGTGGATGGTTTCCCACAGCACCATAAATTTAAAAGTAACTTCTTCATTACACCTAAACAGATTAGGTGCATATAATCTAACGGAAAAGAATTGATCATATCAACATTTGGAATTCTTTGCAAAATACTTGTTCCAGTGTGATGGTCATCATCAACTTTTGATCTGAATTCAAGATCAGTTCTACATGCGATACTATTAACAGCTGCAAAACAGACCTTGCCATCAATAAAATCTCCTTCGATGTGACATTTCGTGCAAGAGTTATATCCCGCATGATCTTTTACACATTTTATAAAAGATTTTGTGGGAGCATCACAAATTAAAGACTTTATATGTAGATGATATAAATATTCATTAATGAAAAATCCACTATTGGTAAGTAGTACTGCCTCTTCAACCAAGTCGAATAAAAAACTATTGACATCTTCTGGCTTTTGATAGCCATGGTAAATACCAATTATTTCTATATTTTTATATCCTGCGAGGCAACAAAGAATAGGATATACTTGACTACTAGAACTTTTTGCCAAAGGAAGGCCATCAATACTAACTATTAATTGGAATTTTATTGTCGTTAAAAGAAGAAATGTCTGTGTTTGCAAAGTTTTAAAATAGCATTCTTTATACCAAAATGGTAGTCATTTCCTGGCTCGATTCGTTTAGTGATAATATTGTTTCTGCATGTTTTCAAAAGCGTTTTCGCATCTGTTGGCAAGTTTGGAATGGGCTTCTTTAGTATTGCAAGTAAATCGTTAATTGCGACATGCGGAAGATTATGCTTTACAGCCCATTCTGCTAAACTATCATGAACATTTTTATCACTACTGTGTGCTACTGAACTACGCATTGAATCGGCGAAATTTGGACTTTCTGCAGATCTTGTACAGGAAGTTCGTTTTCAATTTCACTTTCCGACGACGAATCCAAATAGACTACATCAGTGATGCCAGAATCGTGGAACCGAGGAACTTGCCCCTCCGGTGGATCCTCCGGCTGGAACCCCCACTCTGACGTACCGTCGTCGCCTGACGTTGTTTCTTACTGCGCACGCGCTATACACAAGCGTACCTCGACGCCGTCGAGTCGAATAGGCAGCTCACACGGACAGACTAGAGGTACGCTTGTGTGTAGCGCGTGCGCAGTAAGAAACAACGTCAGGCGACGACGGTACGTCAGAGTGGGGGATCCAGCCGGAGGATCCACCGGAGGGGCAAGTACCTCGGTTCCACGATTCTGGCATCACTGGACTACATTGTTTTCATTAGTACTTATGGGGGCGGACTCCTGATCGAAGCGTTCCAAGCGGCCGCTAGGGGAAGCTCGAATGAGAATGTGTGGCACACACACATTCCGCTAGATTAGCCTATACGTATACGAGCAGAGAGGAACTCGTAGGAGATTTCAAGCTATTTCAAGGTTCCGGGGCGCCGCTTTTGACGGCGAAAAAACGCAAAAGTAGGAGTTTTGAGTATACACGTCCACTAAATGAAAGATAAATCTAGTGCGCTTGACTATAGAGACAGCCTACTTTTGCGATATTGAGGCGTACTTTGGGATATTCGGCAGCATGTTGTCCATCAGAAATCGTTGTAGGCCGCGTGACGTCACGACATGTTGAGTCTTTAAGTATCTGGAGATTTAGGGTTCTTATAGAGACACCTGGATGCACGCCCGGTAGCGAGGGCACATACAATGTTGATGAAACGTCTATTATGTTATTTATTTACGTATTTTAGGCGTAAAAAGTAGACTTTGAGAAAGACATTCTTCCGGCATTTGTCGCTACGAGCGCTGATATCAGTATTCGATGAGTGTTGCCACCGACCAGTGATACTCTTGTCGATGCTGCTGCCGTCGTCGACACAACGCCACGACAGATCAACATAGCGACGCAGTCGATAACGCAGGTAACATACGTGTACCTACAAGGATCGCAAGGGTCTCGCAAATTAGATACCACACATTGACAACGCAAAGATGTGAATCTTTAGACAATACACGTGATGGATAAAACATCAATCTAGCGGACAGGATTTCTAAAACATCCTATTTTCCGTTTTCAAGAAACAGTTAGCAATATTCGCCAGCCTGTTGCCAGTCGAGAAGCTATGCAAGAAAGCGAGACGCTGGCGTAGCTTCTCTCTCGGCCAGCCTAGCCGTGCCGTGGTACACTCACACCACTCGGCCGGCGTGTACGCGTGCCAACGGCGATTGCAAGGGTCCGCGAGGATCCTAACTACGCCTAAATAAAGCAAAAGAATGACCTGTTTGCAGTCAAGCGCGCTGGGTAAAGGGTAAATCTAGTGCGCTTGACTAGTGAGAAGTCATACTTTTGCGTTCTTTAGCCGCAGTTTCGGATATTCGAAATCATGTTGCTCGCACTCACACATCGCTCGGTCGGCGTGTACGTGTGCCAACGGCGATTGCAAGGGTCCGCGAGGATCCTAACTACGCCTAAATAAAGCAAAAGAATGGTCTGTTTGCAGTCAAGCGCGCTGGGTAAAGGGCAAATCTAGTGCGCTTGACTAGAGAGAAGTCATACTTTTGCGTTCTTTAGCCGCAGTTTCGGATATTCGGCAGCATGTTGCCCTTCGAAAAGCTATGCAAGAAAGCGAGGCGCTTGCGTAGCTTCTTTCTCGGCCAGCCTAGCCGTGCCGCGATACACTCACACACCACTCGGCCGGCGTGTACATGTACTAACGGCGATTGAAATTATTTCGAATATTGTAAACCGCACCTCGATATGTTCAAGAAATAAACAAACTGTATTGTTTTTGCGCGGTCGTAATTTACGCCGCCGGAAATTATCATACTCTTTCTTCTATACCGGACAGACTTTACTGTCCACTCGAAATCTGCATTGTGTTACAGCCACATATCATCTGGACTGCTTCGTCTTCGACAACGGATCGAGCATGAGCTGATAATGTAAGATACTTTACTTTTTATATTTTCAAGTACATAGCAGTTTTGTCACATTCCAATAATATATTTTGTGATGTTTCAGTTACAGTCACATATCATTTGAACTCCTGGATCGTCGAGAGGATGATGCAGTTCACGTAGAACGAGACGGCGAATGAAGCAATCTTAATTTATAGCAATCTCAATAAATGAATTTATTAACATAATTTATATATACATATATGTTTGGTATATTAATAAATTATTTGTACATGTAGTTTAATTTTCATTTATCTATATACACCTATCGCTCCGCGTTCCATGAGTAAAGTCTGTCCGGTATAGAAGAAAGAGTATGATAATTACCCGCGGCGTAAATTACGACCGCGCAAAAATAATACCGTTTGTTTATTTCTTGAACATATCGAGGTGTGGTTTTCAATATTCGAAATAATTTCAATCGCCGTTAGTACATGTACACGCCGGCCGAGTGGTGTGTGAGTGTATCGCGGCACGGCTAGGCTGGCCGAGAAAGAAGCTACGCAAGCGCCTCGCTTTCTTGCATAGCTTTTCAAAGGGCAACATGCTTTCGAATAACCGAAACTGCGGCTAAAGAACGCAAAAGTATGACTTCTGTCTAGTCAAGCGCACTAGATTTACCCTTTATCCAGCGCGTTTGACTGCAAACAGATCATTCTTTTGCTTTATTTAGGCGTAGTTAGGATCCTCGCGGACCCTTGCAATCGCCGTTGGCAGACGTACACGCCGGCCGAGTGGTGTGAGTGTACCACGGCACGGCTAGGCTGGCCGAGAGAGAAGCTACGCCAGCGTCTCGCTTTCTTGCATAGCTTCTCGACGGGCAACAGGCTGGCGAATATTGCTAACTGTTTCTTGAAAACGGAAAATAGGATGTTTTAGGAATCCTGTCCGCCAGATTGATGTTTTATCCATCACGTGCATTGTCTAAAGATTCACATCTTTGCGTTGTCGATGTGTGGTATCTAATTTCCGAGACCCTTGCGATCCTTGTAGGTACACGTATGTTACCTGCGTTATCGACAGGTGTCTCTATAAGAACCCTAAATCTCCAGATACTTAAAGACTCAACATGTCGTGACGTCACGCGGCCTACAACGATTTCTGATGGACAACATGCTGCCGAATATCCCAAAGTACGCCTCAATATCGCAAAAGTAGGCTGTCTCTATAGTCAAGCGCACTAGATTTATCTTTCATTTAGTGGAAGTGTATACTCAAAACTCCTACTTTTGCGTTTTTTCGCCGTCAAAAGCGGCGCCCCGGAACCTTGAAATAGCTTGAAATCTCCTACGAGTTCCTCTCTGCTCGTATACGTATAGGCTAATCTAGCGGAATGTGTGTGTGCCACACATTCTCATTCGAGCTTCCCCTAGCGGCCGCTTGGAACGCTTCGATCAGGAGTCCGCCCCCTTATGCCCGATGAAGTAGAAGATACTTGATGAGAAGCATCGTACAGACGACGAAATCTTTTAGCACGCATGTATGTATGTATGTATGTTTATTTATTGTTCCCTTTACGGGTTACAAGGAGACCCCCGTTTCCTTTACAGATATCATAAATATAATTTGTTCTTGCATCTAAAACTATTTATACTATATACATCTCTACTATCTTATATGCACTATATACACATCTTTTCTTTTTTCTTCGCACTCACTCTCTCTCTCTCTCTCTCTCATTCTTCCTTTCACTCCTCTGTCTTCTCATCTCTCTCTCTCCTTCATACTTTCCTTCTTGTCTCTACTTTTTCTCCCTGTCTAATTTTTTCATCCATTCCTCTCCTCTCCCATCCTCATCTAATAATTCTTTCACCTTCTCCCGTATCCCATCCTTTATTCCTTGCTCTCCTGTGCATCTTTCTAGCACGTGTTCCCACGACTCTTCTTCATAGCCGCACCTTCTGCACTGTCTGTCCTCTTCTTCCCTCCAGTACCTTTCACTCCTCATTTCATTCCCTAGTCTGTACCGTGCTATCCTTATCCATTTCTCTTCCTTCTTTCCTTTTTCTAGTTATGTAGGTCTGTTCTCTACTCTTATCTCCTTGAACCATTTATTATATCTGGATTTCGACGCCATCTTCCAGTTCTCCTCTTCCTCTATCCTTTTCTTTCTGTTTTCTATCCTTCTCCACTCCTCCTCTCTCCTTTCCATATCTACCTCCTCTAACTCCCTTCTATTCCCCTCTTCTATATATTTCTTTCTTCCCTTTTCCCATTTTGACATTTTCTTTCCTCCTCTAGCTCTCTCTTCTATCTTTTTCGGACATTTCCTTGCCCATTCGCTTCCTCTTCCTTCTCTTAGTCTTTCTTCGAATTTCCATGCACTCCTCGCACCTCTTGCTTTCATTTTCTCTCTCTTTGTCTCTTCCCTTACCATGTAACCTGGCTTCTCCCATTCTAGCCCTAGCACCCATCTGATATACCTTTCTTGCATCGCTTCTACTTTCTTCCTTTCCTCCCAGCCCCATATCTCCACCCCGTATGCCATAACTGGCCATACCAGCACATCAAAAAACCATTCCCTTCTCTTATACATATCCTTGAAATATCTTTTACCAATCCCCCACGCACTTCTCAGTACCCCTCCTCCCTTTCGTGTTCTGTCTTCTACCTGCCTTTCTTGTGCTCCATTCTTTTTAAAAATATAGCCAAGGTATTTTATCCCCTCCACTTCTTCTACCTCTCCATCTCCCCATCTCCACGTCTTTTTCTCTTGCCTTCTTTTCTCAAACCTTATGATCTTCGTTTTTTCTCTGTTTACCTCTAGTCCCTTCTCCCTTATATACTTTCTGAATTCTTCGATCATCATCTGCCGCTCTCCTCCTTCGCCAGTAGCACCAGGTCGTCCGCATATTGTAGAGTGTATAGCATTCTCCCACTTATCTTCACCCCACCTTTTCCTTTCTCCCTCATTCTTTCTTCTAAATCTGTCATAAATAATATGAACAGCTTCGCGCTTAGTGGGCAACCTTGCCTTACCCCCCTTCCTAGCCAAAACTTCTCTCCCATTTCTCCTCCCACTTTCACTTTAACTGTGGTCTCTCTATACACCTCCTCTAGTCTTTCTCTTATTCCTACGCTCACACCTCTTTCCCTTAGTGCCTTCCACATGTTTCTTCTATTGACGCTGTCGAATGCTGCCTTCAGGTCAATAAAACACCCTATCATTCTTCCTTTCTTCTTCGTGATTTCCCTGTTTATTACATAATTCAAAATATATATGTTGTCTATTGTCCCTTTCTCCTTTCTAAATCCTGTCTGGTTCTCTGGTATCATCTTCTTCTCCTTAACCTCTTTTTCCAACCTCTCCTCTAGGATTATCGTATATATTTTGTACAAGGTGCTCAGTAGTGTCACACCTCTATAACATTCCACTGTTTTCCCATCTCCTTTCTTTTTTATTGGTACTACTACTCCTGTTTTCCACTCGTCTGGCCATCCTTCCCCGTTCCATATCCTGTTGCATAACCTCCACACCTCCTTCCTTATATTCTCTCCTCCGTATATCCATATCTCATTTCCCATCCCACCCTCTCCTGCCGCTTTCCCTTCTTTCAATTTTCTTATTACTCTCTCTATCTCTTCCATACTTATCTCTTCCCCATTCCCCTCGCTTCTCTGTCTCCGTCCTCCCTCTACTATCTTTGTGTCCACTCCTCCTAATAGTCCCATAAAATAATCCTTCCATTCTTCCATTTCTATCTCCTTTCTCTTTCCACTTCCCATTTTTCTTAGAAAATCCCAGACTCTTCCTTCTGTATTCGCTTTTCCTGCTTCCAGTAGAATCCTTTCTCTTTCCTGCTCTTTTTTCTCTTCACAGAGTTTTTTGTATTCATTTTTCTTTCTTTTATATACATACATCTCCTTCTTCTTTCCCTTCTTTCCATCTCCTTAGCGTCTTTCTTAGCTCTTTCTTTCTCTCGATGCACTCCTTATCCCACCAGCCTCTCCTTTTCCTCTCTTTCTTGCTCTCCTTATCTCTGATTTCTTCCATTATTTTCTTGGTCTTCTTTTCTAACTCTCTTATTCTTTCTTCTATGTTTTCTCCTATTATTTCAATTCCTTCTGTTTTGCTTCTAAATTTTTCTTTTACCTCTCCCTCCCATTATATTTTTCGCACGCTCTTAATTTCTTTTTTTCTTTCTTCTCCGTCGACTGCCTTCCACCCTTTCTTCATCGTGACTACTAGCGGCAGGTGATCTGATTCTACTCTTTCTTCTATCACCATACTTTCTATCCCTTCCCTCGTTCTCTCGTCGCCTATCACGTAATCGATCACTGTTCTTCCTCTCTGTCCTACAAAAGTATATTCTCCTCTCTCATCTCCTTCTATCCCACCATTCATTATTTCCAGTCCTAGTTCCCCTAGCGTTCTTATTAGCTTCCTTCCTTCGCCATTTACTTTTGCGTCTCTTGACTCTCTACTGCCTTCCCCTTCATCCTCTTCCTGTCTTACTTTTCCTCCTTCTTTGCCTGTCCTTGCATTAAAGTCGCCTCCTACTATTGTTTTTTCTTCTCTTCCTATATCCCACAATTCTCTCAACGCCTTCATTTTCCGGTCCATATCTTTGTTTACATACACTCCTAATATTTTCCATTCTTCACCTTCTATCATTACCGTTCCTTCGATTATTCCTTCAGTTTTTTTAGATTCCCCCCTCCTCTTCTTTTTACTCCTAATTTATTTTCTCATTCCTATTATTATTCCCCCCTTCGCTCTCCCCATTTTCAATCTCTAACTGCCCATTGCTTCTTCCATGCATATCCTTGTGGTAATCTTGACTCTATCTTACCCCACGTCTTTTCTTCCACCCACGTCTCTATTAGCACCATTACATCCCATCTCTCTAGATCTTTCCAGAACCCTTCGTCCTTCCCTATCATCCCCACTACGTTCCAGAATCCGATTTTTATTTTTCCTCCTCCACCTCTTTTCGTCTTTTTCTCTTTCGTACTTTCTCTTTCCTTTGATTCCCTTTCCATTATTTCACTTCCTCTTTGCCCTTCCTTCCCCATTCGTTCCCCCCCGTCTCTCAATTCATTCTCCCTCTCATTCCACTTCCCCATCTTCCCATCTATCCATAATTTCATGTATCCTATTTTCACCCGCTTCCCTTTCTCTCTTTCTTTTTCCATTGTCTGTCTTATCTTCCACTGTATGCTTCTTTCTTCCCATGTTAGGTCGTTTTCTATCCTTTCTTTTCTCCCTGCTAATTTCTTCTTTTCTTTCATTATTCTTCTTTTCTGTTCTTCTGTCGCTAATTTTACCACAGCCCATTCTCCCTTTCCTACCCCTCTCCTTCCTCCTCTCCTCACTTTTTCAACTTCGACCTTTTCCCCTATCTTCTCTAATACTTTCTGTACTTCTTCATGTCCATCTCCTCCTTCTTTCATCTCTATACCCTTTATTACAATATTCCTTCTTCTTATCTCCCTCCCCTTCTTTTCCCACTTCAATTCCATTTCCTTTATCCTCTTCTCTATTTCCCCGCATTCCTTAACTCCTTTCTCATGTCCTCTCGCCTTCTCTAACTTTTCTAGCCGTTTCTCTATTTTACCTTCCTTTTCCCCTTCCGATTCTATCTTCCTTACTCTCTCTTCCATCCCCTGCCACCTTTTTCTGTTTTCCTCCCTTTCCTTCTCCTATTCCTCTCTCATTTCTTTCATTTCTTTCATTATTCCCCTTAGCTCTCTCCATCCTTCTTTCATTTCTTTCAAATTTTTACTGAGTTCTTTTACGTCCCCCTGTTCTTCTTTCCTCGCTTCTCTTCTCTCTCTCTCTCTTTTTTCTCCGGCGACCTGTCAGTTTTCTGGCTTTTGCTGAAAACATCGTTTTCCCTTTCTTCTCTTTCCTCGCTCCCTCCCTCTTTTCTTTTCTCAGCCCATTTTTTTATGGGCTCCATTTTTGTTATCTTGCTGCTCCCTGCTCTATCCTGCCCTCTTGAACCCATTCTTCTTTCCCGTCTTTATCTTTCTTTCTCTATATTCCTTTCCTTTCTTATCTCCTTGACTCCCTTCTTTACCGACTCCTTCTCTATTTCTTCCTTCCTTTCTTCCTTTCCCGCGTGATGTCGCTCCTTGCTCCTTTGACGTCTTCGCCTGTCCTACCCGCCTTTTTCCCACTACACTCCTAACCTTACTTCTTTCCTTTTCTCTCTCTGCTCCTTTTATAACTTTTCTCTCCTCCTCTCTTATGTTTACTTACTCCTCTTCACTCCCTCCTCCCTCAGAACCACTCTCACCACCCTTCTTGCTCTTTCTTTCGCACTCTCACTTCTGTATCTTCCGCTCGCAAATACACGTCACTTCTCTCTATAACCGGAAACGGATCTTATTTTAGCACGCATGTAATGTTTTTGTATATTTATTTTGGCAGTCATGTTTCAATCTATGGAAATCAATATAAAATAAAACTTTACCTGAAATGCCAATGACGAATTTCACCTGCACACTTTTAGTCACTTGGAGCACTGTATCACAAATACGTGTGTAACCATTTGCATAAACAGGAGCTCGTGGAATACTTAGCGGCTTAATAATCGTGGGCCATGTCGGCCGATCCGCTCCCCCCACCTCGGCCGGCTGACTTCCCCCCCGCTGGCGTGCCACCACACACAATGGGCCCGATTGAGGTTTTCGAACGATATACAATATACGATATCAGAGAGGACGATATACGAAAGAAACTTCGTCGCCAGCTACATATCACGTCTGTGGACATTACATGACAAATGTTCGAGCGCGGCTTATCTCGTCGATGGTGACGAAGTGGTTTACGTTATGAACAATATAATGAAAGATAATGTGTTTAGACATACCGTTGAAATATTGCAGACTATTCGACAACTCTTTTAACGAACTACTTACACTGTAGGACCGAAAAGTTTTTATTAAAATAAAATAATCTAAAAATATATTTTTTTAAGCAAAGATACATTTTTAAAAAGATGTGTCAGGAGGTTGAAAATTCGAAGATTAAATGTGAAAAACTCGCAAGCAATTGATTTGAAACGACAGCAGTGAATTAAGATATTATACACTTATATACAAACCGTTAGTTTGTAATTAAGAATCAGAGCCTTAAAAATGATGTTTAAAAATCACTTGAATGGGAGGTACATCTGGAAAGTCTTAGGCTTAATGTTCGTAACGGTTCCGGTTTTCCGCGGTCCGGTCGACGGTTCGTGGTGGTGCTCCTCGATGCTGAAAAAGCTCATCTAACCAGGGCACGTTTGGCGAGGAGGACGGTCGGGAAGCGAAGAGGTTAGGTTCGCGAAATAAAACACTCAGTGTGATTTGACATTTTCGCCGGGATAACTGCCGCTCGCGGTTTCTCGCGTTAACCGATGTTGGTGCGCGACGCGGTTGGTTTTGCGGACCTGGTGCTCGGCGGTATCAGGACATGCGGTTGATCGTGGCCGAAGCCACGATCCCCTGCCGCGGGTCGGGTCTTTCAGTCCCCGAGGTCGGCGAAGATACCAGTTACGAGGCCTCCCGCGGCAGTTAAAGATAGTCGAGGTAGCTTGGCTACCTCGACTCCGGGAACAGGCTTCACCTGTCTTCTACCGGCTTCACCGGCAGGGTAACAAGCTTGTCTTCTAACTAGCTTCGCTAGCAGGGCGGTACAAGCTTGGCTTGTCTTCTAACTAGCTTCGCGAGCAGGGCGGTACAAGCTTGGCTTGTCTTCTAACTAGCTTCGCTAGCAGGGCGGTACAAATTTGGCTTGTCTTCTAACTAGCTTCGTTAGCAGGGTGGTACAAGCTTGGCTTGTCTTCTATCTTCGCTAGCAGGGCGGTACAAGCTTGGCTTGTCTTCTAACTAGCTTCGCTAGCAGGACGGTACAGACGGATACGGTGCAGCTTGGCCACACCGCCGGGATCGGGGACGGCCTAGGGTGAATCGTGCTGATCAGGATACTTACGGTGATCGTCTTCTTCGGTATTCTCCAGGATATCGCGCCTAATGGACTAACTATTCGGTCGCGAGTGTGTTCTATATGAAAACGACTTGGTGTCTTGGCGATAACTCACTTTCCGCTCGCGTTTGCATCGGCTTATATAGCCGATGTTTGGAGGTACGGGGAATGGTGCGGCGCGGTGTGCTGCCGATCACCATGGCAACGTATCGCCGCGATTTCGTGGCGATTGCGGTGCGGTGCGGTGGGTGATCGGCGGATTCCGGCGCGGTGAGCCGGTACCGCGGCTCGGTATATTTCGGCGGTATTCGGCGGCTTCGTAACAGACCGTAAAACAGGTCTGTTACATGTTTTATGACGGCCACGGTAGATACGTCGACGGTGGATAGTTTACCTGAAATTGGACTCGCGCTTGCTCCTTCGTACGGAAGGTTTTACGACGGAACGTATTTATTGTGTACACTTAAGTAATTTAGAAACAGCGAAATTGGAAAACACAGAAAAATACCGGCATTAATTTGGGTTTCAGCAAGGTTTCGGTAAAGTACAGGAATTATACGACTAAATAACCCTATTCACACCACGAGAACAATATTACTAACCAGTCTTGGAAACCGACAACTTTTTAATTGAAAGGTAAAAATCCTACAACCCTCATCTGTTTGAATGGAATAAAATCACGAATCTTGTTAGGTTCTAGAAGACATGCCAAAAGTTTAGACATTTCTAAAAACAGATTATCTATTTATTACGTAGCGGCAAAAGCTCATTAGTTATTTACTGAACAGTAAATAGAAGTATTTTAGTGTTATTTTAAAGCTAAAGATTATAGTATGCTAGGTTGCTGAATTGGTTTCGACGCCAGCAATAATATTATGAAGTCAGAAGTATATAGTAACATTTAAAAAATCGAGGTGATTCCCATTTTTATAAAACAAATTTTTCTTTCAAGGGTATAGCCGGATAAGATAGTCAAAAGTGCTCTTGAGCCGAATGATATCGCGGATGGGTAATTCGATAAAGTATCAAAAAAACATACTGTGTAAAATTGTAACCCTATATTTCGACCGGGGGGGGGGGGGTAGTTATGGGGTAAAATCGAAAAATCAGTTTTTGGCCTATTTTCCCTAGTTGACGATGATTAGAAATTCTGAAAAAACTGAGACGTGTCACGCTCCCGAATACATACTCTGCACTTCGTTTTAGATTTTTAAAATGAAAATCCTGCTTGTGAAACATCAAAAACCTCAAAAAAATCGAAAAAATGCTGATTTTACATGGAAGTTCTAGCGTGACCACCTTTATATTTTTATAAGTATCGTATATGAATTTTTTTACATATTTCGGTTTGGTCCGCCGTTATTAAAAATAATAAAACTGATTTTTTCGCCATTTTTTCCGTGAAAAACTAACCCAGACCTTCAAATTGTAACATTTTCATTATTCTGTAAGCCTATTCGACACTGATAAACCTTGAAATTTTCACAGAAATAATTATAAAATGCAATTAACTTGATTAGTACTGTAGTGCGTCAGCGCATAATATCTGAAAATGTTAAGTAATAGTTGCTAAAAAAAAGTCAAATTATTTGGTCCAATTTTAAAAAAGTTATTCCAATTTAAAGTTTACAGTGCGTTCGAATACCGCCGTAAGCAACAATACCGGGAGGAACTCGTAGTTACGCTTGTACCTTCAATCGACGTACGCGGGTAATCGCATGTTCAAGGTTTAAGGTTTATCAGTGTCCAATAGGCTTACTGTTTAAATATCGCGTTAGTTTGAAACGTGCTTGAATTTCGCGATTCCCGCGATCTATATTCGTTGGTGACCTCCTCGATGTTATTCTTCCGAGGAGCCAAATAACCAACAATATTTCAAGTAAAAACGGCGTGACTTTCTGGCTACCAGCTAATGTCAGCCGATAAACACGGCGATCGGTGGATCAACGTACAAAACGTTCAAATCAAACTCGTGTCGCGAAGGTATAGAGAGACAAAGAGAACAACATACAGACGTACGTTGAACAGAGACAGGCGAGTAAGAGAGAGACAGCGCCGCGTAGCGGGGCAGCTGACACTCTCGCGACGCTTGCCAGTTCGCGTAGACACTTGCTCACGAGACGTGCGAGGAGTAACTCGCTCACGAATCGTGCTAGCAAGCACTTGCTATCGAGGCGCGCACGCGAACACTTCTTCTGAGTCTTCGCTGCTGTCAAAACTCTCCAGTCGAGCTATCGGATACTTGTACCAGGTATTCACCAGCGAGCTTTTGCACGACTGTGCGACAGGAACTGAGATCGGTTTCGAAATCGTTCCGAACGCATTAAGAGAGCTGACAAGCCCAAGCAAGAGTTCTCAAATTCTGTAATTCTAGAGATTTTGAAGATTTAATTTGTCGTTCCATCTCCAGTCGAGCTATCGGATACTTGTACCAGGTATCCGCCAGCGAGCTTTTGCACGACTGTGCGAACGGAACCGATCTCGTGGTCGAGATCGTTCCACCCGCTTTGAGAGAGCCGACAAACCACAAATATATGTAAATCGAGCTCCGGACTTTCCGAGCTTCGTACATACAATAGTGCACCGTTGCGATAGCTGCTTAGACACATCTAATGTGGTTATCGCTTCAACGCCTAAAAGTGTATTTCGGTGTGATTGACGCGTGATTCGTGTTCGTTCCCCGAAATCACTGCCCGCCGTATAAGAGAAACTCTTTATTAACACACTTACGTTATACGCAGCTTCTATTGTGCGCAGACAGTCGATCTTGTGCGTGTAAGTGTTCAAGAGAAACTCTTGGAAGGAATCGTGTTTCCGATTCCGTACGGCCACCCGTGTAACACGGAGGACACTCTTCCCGAGTACATTTTCTCTGCCATAAGCTCTGGCATACGCTTTGTCGTCCCAGTGCCGCAGAAGAACGGATACTCGGTTTGTGACAAGGTCGATTCATTATACGCTTTGCGGGAATCGATCGGTCCGGCCACAGGTCTTGATTGGTAAGTCCTAGCCCCGTCACCCTCCTTCGAGAGAGAGTGACGCCGATCTCGGCAGACTTGGCTCGTTCAACCACCATAGTCGCACCCATATACGCCGTCGCTAGTGCTATATAGCTACTACCCGAGCGGGGATCGTGACTGGTTGAACACACTTACAATATACGCCCCCTCTTTATATCTATATATATATATATTGGCATTTGTGCGTGTAAGTGGTGAGTCGGACCACGTCTTCCACCGAGATTTCTCTAGCCGCGTGACGTGTTGAGTCACTCGCGAGCTTTGAATCAAGGTTGTTGGAGCACGGGTTCATTCGGCTGGATAATCGAGCTTGGAGCCTTACAACGTCCCTGTAAGATTAACCGCCACCTTTACGCTGACGCCCACGCAGTAGAATCGGTTTAACCGTGACTACGCCAGTGCGAGCGGACGGATTCTCGATTATCGAGATACGTTAAAAATATACAGTCCACTAACTCTGCGTTCTGAGCAGTTTGGCTGTACTCCCCGTCCTTCGATACGATTATCGCAGTCAGGAGCGTACGGGAAACAGCGTCACGAACGGATACGTATCGTATCGAATAGGTGGTTTCACACCTTCGTTCGTTATTATTAATTTTCAGACGCCAACGTCGCGAGACGTCCAAGGGACCACCGGAGGAGACGGAGGAGTCGCGAACCGCCATCTTCCACGGGGATTATTTTGATTCAATAAACGGCCCACCATTCGGTGGGTCACTATCAATATAACCTCGCTGTACAACAATTTACTTTCCCTCACACTCCTATCTCCTCATATTCGAGCCACCGTTGAAAAGTCGTTGGAATTGTAATTACACAGTCCACCTTTTAAACACTTACAGAATAATGAAAATGTTACAATTTGAAGGTCTGGGTTAGTTTTTGACGGAAAAAATGTCGAAAAATTCGGTTATTATTATTTTTAATAACGGCGAACCAAACCGAAAAATGTAAGGGTTTTTTTTACTAATGAGCTTTTGCCGCTACATAATAAATAGATAATCTGTTTTTAGAAATGTCTAAAGTTTTGGCAAGGGTGGTGTCTCTCCGTCTTTGATGATTGTTGAAACATGTTTATGCATTCATAATGTATTAATATCGAATATCACTGCATTCGGGAAAATCTACAGAATCTTTTGCTGCAAAAATGAATTCAATATCTTTCATAATAACACTACAATATTTGTTTAAACTTGAAAAATGTGTTCTTTTTTCGAAGTCATGTTTTTCAAAAATTGTGCACGTAGAAGAAAAAATAAGGGCAGATTCGGAATCAGCGCAAAAAAACTCTACAAGAACGACCCAACAGTAATTGTTAAGTATAAAAGATGTTACAATTTGTTGGACAGTAGTGTAATTTAAATTGAAATATCTCCTGAATCACTAACTTTTCGACATACACGGGCTAGAACTTTTTTATAACAAATGCCCAGCTGCATCGATTGATATATTAGAAAATACCTCATTCCATTTAATAAAACAAGACTGACCTTTATATGACCTTAACGCGTTCACTCATGAAAAAAGTAATAACATCAGAATATGCTCCACTCGATACCATTCAAACTTCCACTGAAACATTTTTTGCTATGACCAACAATAGTGAAAAAATCGAGATGTCAAAATTGTGTGAGACACCCTGTAAAAGGAAGTGTCCTTAAGGGATCTGGCCGTGGAGTTGGGGGAGGGCGGGAGGCGCGAGGGTGCCTTCTATATAAAGACCGTGATGGACTTTTCGTCACTTACCCGTCTGCAACCGTCGAGGGACACGTGCTTCACATCGCGCATGTTTCAAGTTTTTTTTGTTGGAGATTGTGGCAGCATACATATATTTACAAAAGTAAGTACTTTCATTGCTATTATTTGTTACCGCCTTAATGTGTAAAGTTAGAGAATAAAGAATATTTATCATATTTCCATTCCTTCATTCTATTTGCTATTTTTCTAAATATAGTTCTTTAATTAATTGTATTTATATCGTAATTATATGTGTTTAGGATTGGACGAGGGGTCCTGTGCGACGCCTGCGCACGGCCACTCGTGATCCGTTCACGATCGCAGCGGATCGGCGGGCTCGTGGCCGTGAGGCACATGACGAGCCATCTCCCAGGCAAATTGGGAATCGGGCAGCTTAAAGTCGCGCGTGAATTTGACGTCACATGCGATGAGTCATCGTGTTTCGCGGCAGCGATCCCGTCGACCGTTAGATTCCGAAAATCGACCCCAGAATTCTCCGAACGCTTGTTCCGATCGGCACGAATTATCTCGCATTTCAAGTCGCGATCCGCGCAAACCATCTCGCTACCGTTCAACGTTCATTCAGTTTTAAGACAATTCATTTCATCATCTTGTATTTCTGTGCATCATTTCATTTATTGTTTAAATTCATTACATTTCACACAGTGCTTGTTATCGTGACATTTTGACATCGTTCTCTCTTTGTTACTCGCGTACAACCAATTGACTGTTGAACGATCACGTTCGAATAAAGAACATTTACTAAGAGTGTGTGTTACTTCCTACCGCGCTCTTAAACAATATGTTTAAATTAGTCTCTAAATTTTACCGCACTTTTCAATTTTTAGAATAATCGAGTTACAATACAATGAATCGATTGGAATCAAACACATGGCCCGTTGTCCAATTCGTCGCTGACAAAACCGTGGAAGCGGTGCCAACTAGTTGACTAGAAGGAGATTCGTGCTACTGGCCACCACTCCAGTCGTCGAAATTGCGCAACGCAATAAAGAATGCTGAATCGCGGCAACCATCGTGGGCCCAATTCCCGGTGAAACACTTCAAAAACAGCACCTTTGGTAAGTTAAAGTAGTTATACATCATACATGTATAATTAAAATAATAATTATATAATTGTTAAAAAGGAGGACTGTATAATACACTCCAACGACTTTTCAACGGTGGCTCGAATATGAGGAGATAGGAGTTTTTGAGGGAAAGTAAATTGTCGTACAGCGAGGTTATATTGATAGTGACCCACCTAATGGTGGGCCGTTTATTATATCAAAATAATCCCCGTTGGTGGACGGCGGTCTGCAGGTCCTCCGTCTCCTCCGGTGGTCCCTTGGATGTCTAGCGACGTTGCGGTCTGAAACTTAATAAATACGAACGAAGGTGTGAAACCACCTATTCGACACGATACGTATCCGTTCGTGACGCTGTTTCCCGTACGCTCCTGACTGCGATACTCGCTATCGAAGGAGGGGGAGTACAGCCAAACTGCTCAGAACGCAGAGTTAGTGGACTGTATAATTTCGACGTATCTTGATAATCGAGAATACGTCCGCTCGCACTGGCGTAGTCACGGTTAAACCGATTCTACTGCGTGGGCGTCAGCGTAAGGGTGGCGGTTAATCTTACAGGGAGGTTGTAAGGCTTCAAGTTCGATAATCCAGCCGAATTAACCCGTGCATCAACAACCTTGATTCAAAGCTCGCGAGTGACTCAATGCGTCACGCGGCTATAGAAATCTCGGTGGAAGACGTGGTCCAACTCACCACTTACTTGCACAAAAGCGACTATATATAGAGATATATAGAGGGGGCGTATTGTAAGCGTGTTCAGACCAGTCACTATCCCCACTCTCAATACTATCGCCGTCGTAATGACGACGGCGTATATGGCAGGTGTGACTATGGTGGTCGAACGGGTCAAGTCTGCCGAGATCGTCGTCACGCTCTCTCTCAAAGGAGGGTGACAAGGCTAGGACTTACCAATCAAGACCTGTGGCTGGACCGATCAATTCCCGCAAAGCGTATAATGAATCGACCTTGTCACAATCCGAGTATCCGTTCTTCTGCAGCACTGGGACGTCACAGCGTATGCCAGAGCTTATGGCAGAGGAAATGTACTCGGAAAGAGTGTCCTCCGTGTTACACGGGTGGCCGTACGGAATCGGAAACACGATTCCTTCCAAGAGTTTCTCTTGAACACTTACACGCACAAGATCGACTATCTGCGCACAATAGAAGCGACTTGTAACGTAAGCGTGTTAATAAAGACTTTCTCTTGAACGGCGGGCAGTGAATTCGGGGAACGAACACGAATCTCGCGTCAATCACACCGAAATACACTTGTGCGCGGTGAAGCTACAACCGTGCACTGTTTGAGTACGAAACTCGGAAAATCCAGAGCTCGATTTATAATTATTGCTATTGTTTTATGGCTCTCTTACAGCGTGTGGAACGATCTCGGAATCGAGATCGGTTCCGTTCGCACAGTCGTGCCAAAGCTCGCCGTCAAATACTTGTAACAAGGATCCGACAGCTCGACTGGAGAGTGGATTACGAATTAGTTGTTTCAATAATTCAGTAAATCCAGAGTTTAATAACTCTTGGGTTTGCTTGATTCTCTGCTAGCGAGAAGAACGGTCTCGTAACGAACTCCGTTCTGGTCGCACAGTCGTGCCAAAGCTCGCCGTCAAATACTTGTAACAAGTATCCAACAGCTCGACTGGAGAATTTTTACCACTGCGAAGACTCGTGTGACAAGTGTTCGCTAGCGCGCATCAATAGCAAGTGCTCGCCAGCACGATTCGTGAGCGAGTTACTCCTCGCACGTCTCGTGAGCAAGTGTCCGCGAACCGGCAAGCGTCGCGAGAGATTCTCAGCTGATCCGCTACGCGGCGCTGTCTCTCTCTTAACCGCCTGTCTCTGTTCAGCGTATATTTGTATGCTGTTCTCTCTGTCTCTCTTTACCTTCGCGTTGCGAGTTTGAATTGAACGTTTTGCATGGTGATCAACCGATCGCCGTGTTTATCGGCTGACATTAGCTGGTAGCCAGAAAGTCACGCCGTTTTTACTCGAATTATTATGGGTTATTGGCCTCTCGAACAAATAACCTCGGAGGAATCACCAACGAATTTAGATCGTGACAATCGCGAAATTCAAGCACGTTTCAAACTAACGCGATATTTAAACAATAATGCTTCTAGGCGACTACGTGAAGGCTAGAAATAAGGCAAAGGCCGCAGAAGATACCAGCGACCTCCAGTCCGAGGACCTGGATAATAATGTGCTGAAAAAACGGAAAATTCATCGTCCATCTTGGGCCGCCACGAGTAGCGAATCCTCATCAGAGGAATCAATTTTACTGAGCCCCCCTCCCCCCTAACTTTGGATAGGAAAATGAAGATTGGTATGTAAATACAAAAAGAAGCGCCCCACATACAGAAGATTAAATATTACATTCATGGCTGCACATCTCATTCTCTTACTAAAACGTTCTTTAATTTCAGTCACTGATACCACCGAGGTGTCTTTGCTTTCAAGCAGCAAAAGGCAGCCCACGGAGAGGACCCCCACGCCCCCAACGTTGATGAGCAAAGAGCAGGCGACAAGTTGCAGCAGTTGCCGCTGCTCAACTTGCGTAAGTCGCAATACGACGCTAAAGACACTTCTGGAGCAAAACCACCTATTACGCTCCCTCATCACGGAAGTTCTCCATGAGGCCCGCCAATTGAAGGAGGCGAAGGAGGCATCACCGGAGGAAAATGTTCCTTTCTTTTGGAGGTTTCCAAATTTGGGATTTCCTCTACAGACGGAGGAAGAACTAAATATCTTCGAAAAGGCCTTGGAAGATAGGAAAACCTTCGAAGACGGAGTGAGCAAAATTTATTTGTCTAATAAATACACTTGTCATGTGCGCTACCACCGTCACAAATTTTACTTCTTTAATTTTCATTCATTTAAAAGAATTGATATGCTAACAACTTTCTATTTTAGGTAGAAGAAGTGCACAAGATGGAGGATGACAAAAGCTACGATTTCGTACGCAGGACGCTTTCCCTAATAACAACAGATGAATTGGCGATTGCCTATAGCTGGTATGGCCGACAGGGGAAGAAACCCTTCCTGAATCACCGAATGGCCAACCTTGTTATATGTAAGTATCACCCTTATTTTAATATTATTATTATAATGATTATTCATGTGCAAATTAATAAACAAAGAAATTCTTATTCAAGGTGCTGCGGAAAAAGCCAAAGTGGCCGGGTCATGAAAGGACCACGAAGGGTCCGTTCAGCTGTGGCTGAAGCAGGCAACCGACCGCACAAAGAGAACTCAGAAAAATTTTTTAATATATATATATATATATATATATATATATATATACCTCAATATTGCATTTTAACTTTTATATTCTACTTTAATTTTTATATTTTATTTTAATTTTTTTATTTTATTTTAACTTTTATATTTTATTTTAATTTTAATATTTTGATTTCTTAATTTTAATACTTTAATTTTAATGTTTAACAGTATTTTATTGTATTTTAACTGACTTCCTTTTCCGGGAGCGCGAGAAAGTGAGGTGCGAGTGGTTGGTGAGAGGAGTGATTGAGAGAGAAAGTGGAGGTTTTTGAGTGTGTGTGACAGCAAAGAGTACGGAGAAGGTTAGGGAAGGTAAAGGGCAAGGGGGGAGAAAAAGGGAAAAGGGTAGGTTGGTAGGATAGGGAGTGTAAGGGAGACGGAAAGTAACAGCGGTTGGGTGGTTAGGTTGGCGAGGAAGGAAGAAAGCAGCGGGACGTTGTACAGGGTAAGCAGGTGGCACGGTCTGGTGGGAAATAGAGGAAGGAGATAGGTGGCGGAGGCGGGAAATTGAAAAGTGCTAGGAGCAAGGAAGCGAAAAGTTAAGAAACGGAAGAAGAGGAAATGAGTAAGACGACGGGAACAAGGAAAATGGAGGGACAGGAGGGAAGGTAGTGGAGAAAAGAGTTGGGAGGCCGACGAATGTGGCAAGGTTAGGAAGAGAGAGGACAGGGTTAGGGTAATAGAAGCGTGGAGGGAGGAGAGAGAGATGTGTAAGAAGGAGAGGAGAGATGAAAGGGAGGGAAAAGAGGGGTGGAGAGGAGATATTGGAAGAGTATAGGAAGAGGTTAAGGTGGATGGAGATTAAGCAGAATAAGAGGGAAAGAGAAGAGAGAAGGAATAATCTGATAGTAAGAGGGATAAAGATGGAGGGAAAAGACGTGAAGGAGGAGGTCCTGAGGTTATGGCAGAAGATGGGACTGCAGGGAGAGGGGATAAAAGAGGTGAAAAGAATAAGAAGGGTAAGGAGGCAGGAAAGGGGAACGGCACTAGTAAAGATGGAAAGTAGGGAGCATAAAAGAAAAATGATGGAGGTGAGGAGGAAGTTAAGGGGGGAAGGGAGTCGCTAGAGGATGACTTAACGGAGGAGGAGAGGAGGGCCAGATGGAAAATTGCAAGGGAAGCTGAAAAGGAGAGAGGGAAAGGAAAAAGGGTACATGAAACTGTGGATAAATGGAAAAGTAAAGTGTTGGAATGAAATAGAGGAGAGGAGGTGGTGTGAGGAGCAGGGAAACGAGTAAGGGAGGAGATGGGGGATGAAGGTAGATTAAAGGAGGGGCTAGGGAAGAGGGGAGAGTCGGTCAAGGTTACTTTCTGGAATGTGGCGGGGTTGAGGAACAAGGATGATGACTTTTGAAGAGGGATAGAAGAGTGGGATGTAATAATAATGCTAGAGACGTGGGTGGAGGAGAAGGGTTGGAGAAAAATAAAAAGAAGACTGCCAAGGGGATTTATCTGGGAGAAGCAGTGGGTAAGGAGGGAAGAAAAGAGGGGGAGAGCAATAGGGAGTATGGTAGTGGGAGTGAGGAAGGAGTTAGAGGCAAGAAATGGAGGGGTTGAGAAGTCGGAGGGGGTGATGTCGGTGAAGGTGAAAGTAAGGAGAGAAGAGTGGAGGGTTATAGGGGTGTACGTACATGGAGACCTGCAGAGAAAGTTAGAAGAGCTGGGGGATTGGATTGAGGGGAGAGAAGAAAATGTGAGGGTAATTATAGGGGGGATTTTAATGTAAGGACGGATAGGGAAGGGGGAGAAGCTGGGGAGGGAGAAGGAGAAGAGGGTAAAGGGATAAGAAGGTCCAAGGATCAGAAAGTGAGTGCGGAAGGAAGGAAATTCTGCGGGTTTTTGGGGGAGAGAGGGTGGGGGATTTTAAATGGGAATGTAAGGGGAGACGAGGTAGGGGAATGGACATATATAGGAGTGAGAGGGAACTCGGTGATTGATTATGTGTTGGGCACTGCAGAATCAAGGGAGGGAGTGGAGAAAATGCGGGTAGGGGAGCGGATGGAGTCGGATCATCTCCCACTGACAGTGTGGATTAAGGGGGGAAATTATGTGTCCAGAAGGAAGGGAGTTGGAGGGAGGAGGAAGGACGTGGGATGCTGGTCGGAGGAAAGAGTACGCAATTTCAGGGAAATATTTGGAAGGATGAGCAGAGGAGAGGACAGTGTAGAAGAGGATTGGAGGGGGTTGAAGGATAAAATAAAGAACGTGTTGGAGGAGAAGAGGGGGAAGGAAAAGGAGGGAAGAAAGCAAGGGTGGTGGGATGAAGAATGTAGGGTTGAAAAGGGGAAGGTAAGGGAAGAATTGAGGAGATGGAGAAAGGGGGGAGGGGACGGTACAGAGTACAAGGAGAAAAAGAGGAAATACAGGGTATTGTGTGAAGAGAAGAAGAAAAAGGAGAGGGAGAGGTAGGATAGGGAGGTGTAGGGGATAAGAACAGAGAGTCAGGTATAGAAGCTAATAAATAGGGAAAGAAGAAAGGGAGTGGGACTGGATGAGAGAATTAGAATGGAAGAATGGAACAAGCACTTTAAGGAGTTACTGGGAGGAGTAGAGTGGAGGGTAAGAAGGGGAGAGGGGAGGAGAAGGGAGGAGGATGGAGAGGGGGAAATAGAGAGGGGAGAGACAAGCAGGGTGATAAAGGGACTAAAAGAAGGGAAACCAGCGGGGGTGGGGGGTATGGGATACCGAACGAAGTGTGGAAGCATGGGGGCAGGGAAGTGGAGGAATGGCTATGGAGGATTTGCAATAAGGTGTGGAGGGGAGAAGGTATTCCGGAGGACTGGGTAGAGGGGGTGGTGGTACCTATTGCAAAGAAAGGAGAGAGTAGGAAAGTGAAGGACTACCGGGGGGTAACGCTAACATAGACGGCGTACAAGATATACGCAACTGTGTTGGTGGAGAAGGTAAGAGAAGAGGTAGAAGGGAAAAGGTTGCTGCTGGCAAGTCAGGCGGGTTTTAGGAAGGGACTGGGATGTATAGACAATATCTATGTGTTGAATTACCGCATCAACAGACAGGTGACGAAAAAAGAGAGAAGACTGGTGATAATGTTTGTAGATCTGAAAGCGGCGTTTGACTCAGTGGACAGGGATACGTTGATAATGGCCATAAGGAAAAGGGGGTTAAGGGAAGGTTTAGTGACGAGGTGTGACGAGCTGTTAAGCGAGACGAGAAGAAAGATGAGAGTGGGGGAGGAGGAGGGGGAAAGTTTCTGGACCGCAAGGGGGTTGAGGCAGGGGTGTCCGCTGAGTCCTATGCTGTTCCCGTTATTGGTAGCGGATGTGGATGAGGTATTAGAGAAGGGGGGGGTAGGGAGGAGTAAAGGTGGGGGAAGGAAAATTTACACGCTGGCCGATACAGATGACAGCGATGCTAGCGAAGGAGGAGGAGGAGGGTATGAAGGGAATGATAGGGGTTTTGGACAGATTTTTGGAGGAAAAGAGGTTGCAGTTGAATGCGGAGAAGTCCAAGATAATGAGGTGCAGGAGAGGAGGGTGTCATGGAGATGGGGGGGGGTGAGGTAGTGGAAGAGGTGAGGGAGTACACGTACTTGGGTTACACGGTGAAGAGGGATGGGGGACAGGAAGCGCATGTGGAGGCAAGATAAAGAAGAGGGCAGCAATAATGGGGCAAGTGTGGGGGATAGGTAAGAGGAAATTTGGATAGGATTGGGGTAGGAGGATTTGGCTTTTTGACAAGCTAGTGTGGCCGGTGGCAAATTATGGGGTAGAAATCTGGGGATGGAAAGAGAGGGAGAATCTGGAAAAGCTGCAGGAAAGGTACTTGAAGTGGGTTTTGGGGGTGGAAAGATGCACACCGGGATACATGGTGAGAAAGGAGTGTCAAAGAGAATTGCTAAGAGGGAGAGTAGGGATCAGGGCGTGGAGGTATGAGAAGAAATTGGGAGGAGGTAAAGGGGGAGAGTTGGCGCGGCTGTGCTGGGAGGAAATGAGGAGAAGAGCTAGGAGAGGGGAAGTTGGTGTAGGTTGGGAGAAGGAGAGAGGGGAATTGTTAGGGGGGATGGGATGGACAGCAGAGAGGGTGGAGAAAATGATAGATGAGGGAGGGGTAGGGAGCGAGGAAGAGATAATAAAAAGGGAGAAGAAAAGGCAGGAGGAGGAGAGATGGGAGAGAATAGGAAATTCAAGGTACAATAGGTGGTACGGTATGGTGAAGGGGGAGGGGCTGCCAGGATACTTGAAGAAGGAGTGGGGGGAAAGCAGATGGCAAAGGGTGGCTAAATTCAGGTTGGGAAACGGGATGAGAGGCGGGAAGTATTGGATGGGGGAGGATGAAAGGAAGTGCAGAGTGTGTGGTTGGGGAGAGGAATCATGGGAGCATGTGTGGTAGAGTGTATGAAGACAGAGGAGGAGAGAGGATGGCAGGAGATGGTGAGGGAGGTGTTGGATGAGAAGGGGGGAGGGGAGGAATGGTTGAAGAGAATAGGGGAGTGGAGGGAAAGTGCGAATTTGGTAAGAGAAGCAGGAGAGGTTGCGAGGGAGGCTGAGGCGGATTGAGATTGAGTCGGAATGGCGTGCGTGAACTGATGAGCGACCGGAAAGGGGGGCCACTGGGTAGGGAAGGGTTCGGAGTAGTTTTATTAAGTTAGTGTTAAATTAATCTTCTGTATATAGTTTTCTCTCTCTAATTAGATATAATTCGTAGTTTAAATAGTTGTAAGATAATTTATTGTAAGTTAATGTAAGTTAGCGTAAGTTAGTAAGTAAGGGTAGGCTAAAGAGGACGAGGAGGAAGATGTGGGGGAGAAGTGTATACAAATTGTAACCCTTAGGGGATCAATAGAGCTTTATATATATATTTTTTTTTTATTTTAACTTTTATATTTTATTTTAATTTTAATATTTTGATTTCTTAATTTTAATACTTTAATTTTAATACTTTAATTTTAATGTTTAACAGTATTTTATTTTATTTTTAATATTTTAATATAACTTTTAACTGTAATATTCTACTTTAATTTTAATATTGTAATTTTAGTTCCAACTTCAACATTTCATTTTAATTTTAGTGTTTTAATTTACTTCTATTATTTTAATTTTAATAACTTAATTTTAATATGAAATGTATTAATTATATATATATATATATATATATATATATATATAACTATTTGTTCGTCTACTTTAAACTTTTCGAATAAAAATGTTTACACATATTTCATTTTATTTTGTGACGCCTCTAAGACCTCTCACAGACCCCCAAAAGATGCCTAAAAGACGCCTCTTAGACGTATAAGAGGCACCTTAAAGACGTCTAAGAGACGTCTCAAAGACGTCTTTAGGACGTACCGTTTCTTAACCAACGACGCTCCAGCGACCGTCGGGCGACCGCTGAGACGTCTTTAAGCCGCCTGAGCGTCTTGCGGCAGACGTCTCAAAGACGGCTTTGAGACGTCTGTGTGCTGTCTGGGGAGGTACTATCGTTGGCGCTCTTTTTTTCGTCAGTGGTATCCCCTGTAGGTCTATTCCACCGTCTCGCGTTAATAATTTGTAAAATCGCGGAAAATTTACTGTCCTCTAAATATTCAACATCTCTGCCTGATCAGGGTTTAATAATGTCTTACTTTTTAAGTCCTCTATAATGTTCTTTAGTTGAACAACTTGTTTTGCTTTCCTCTGTGACTGTCGTCGCGTTTCGAACAGTTTTTTCTGTGAATCTGCTTCCACAAATTTTGCTCTTTCTCTTAATCTCAGCTTCTCTGGAGAACTATATATGAATTTACGCGATACCATTGTTCCCTTGTCTTCTTTATTAGATGTGCACGGTTCTGGTGATAATGGACAGTCATCAAACGACTTGGAAGTACCAGCTATACTTTAAACCTCTTCACTTTTGGGCATCAAAACTTGCTGTAATAATAACAAATATTGTTAATTTAGAAGTAACTGTAATATCAATTTATGTTTTCATTATGTCAATGAATGTATTTATCAAAAGTAATTGTTCTATACACATACATACTTGTATTAGGTGATAATGTTGTGTCCATATTATTTTCGGTAATTGTGCATAAAAGGTCTCACATCACCGATTTCGATGATTTTTTTAATATGTTGTCAGGGTGAAGATTTTGAACAACTTTCTCCTATACATATAACCGTCGCTCAGCTTTAGTTTTTGAGATATTTGCGAGAAACTGCAGCTACTACTACATTGAATTTTGCCTATACGTGCACGCCCGCGCCGTGCGTATGCGTCAGCATGACGCGACCGCTCGTCAACTTTTTCTACAAATATAGCACGCGATCGTCGAACGATCTATATACCGCGTGAACTTTTCAAAACATATAATGATGAAGAATGAGTATGTTACGGTAAATGTGATTAATCTGGTGATTATGTATAATTGCCGGTTATTATATATAATCACCACTAAGTTTGGTCTGGGTTAGGTCTTAAATATTCAATAATTCATCACATTTACCAATTCTTGAATATTTAGGACCTAACCCAGACCAAACTTCGTGGTGGTTATATACAATAACCGGCAATTATATATAATCACCGGATTAATCACATTTACTGTAACATGTACATATTATAATGATACTACACACACTCACACAGTGTTTCTCACCTGAAAGCTTTTCCGAATGAATGTCATGGGCTGATTGCACTTAGTGAATTCTTGAATATTTAGGACCTAACCCAGACCTATTTATTTATTATCTTAGACTCTCGGGCATCCGGACGGTTCCAGTATGCAAGGCTGCATTAGGCCCAGTGGAACCTTTTCTGCCTCGTAAAGAGCGGCGCATTACCGAGAGAGTTTAACCTCTATCCGACTGGTAGACGGTTTGTAGGCCGCGTTGCCAATATCCGTCGGTCGTCCAGCCGAGTAGAGGGAGCACCATTCACCGAGCCATGCTACCTGTTTTCCTAGAGATGTGAGTGGTTGTGGACGTTGGGCAATCCGGTGAACGTAGATCGTAGATCTCCTGCCGGGGGAGAGGAGAGGCGGAGCCCGACGTTTACATACACTCGTATTTCGGTAGCGCAATAGCCGCTTTAGGAAATATCGAGTGTATGATCTGTGTCGTGCAGTCAGCGAGTTATGGTCAGTCTCGCATCCCCGCCCACGTCCCTCCTTCCTACCGGTGGAAGGTAGCCACTTCGCCGAAGTTGATATGCCCGGAGGCTACAACATCAGGTCCATCGGATGTATCCACCCTGTATTCCCCCTCGCGGTGCAAATCCCTAACGTCAGTGCCCCTCCTTACTGACAGGGTATGTTTTACCAGGGGACGGCGCAGTGACGGGTTTGTTCAGTCCCTGCGCCGCCTTTTAAGGTGGTTTGGTCGAGGTTTTATCGAGTGTTACCTCTGGTTTGGGAGTCAACTGTTTTTGTCGTTGGTTCTCCCGCGTGGTTCTATGGTGATAAGGCTGATGCCTGTATCCCTGTTGTTTGCCATGCTAGTTGGGATTGTTCGTTCAGGTTGCCGCACGGTTGGATGGACAGGGCTGAGTCTTGTCGATCTTGTTGATCTACTTTCACAGCCTTCCGTGGGTCCTGGTCTGCAGTCCCGGGCGAGTCCGTTTTGCTTTCGGATCTGTATTGTTTTTCACTGTTTGTCTAGATGTCACGATTTCCTGGGAGGCGGCGTTTTTAGGCCGTCCCGCATCGTCTCCCGCGGCTCTTCTGCTCGATCGTGACATCGTCGTCCAGTAGTTGTCAATCGGTGACAGGTTTCCCTTCCGGTTCGTGGCATTCGATTTCGGGTGGCGGAGACATGCGTCTGCCCGCCACTGTCTCCTGCGGCTCCCCGGTTGGTTGACCTGTGTTTTTCGAGATCGGTCCTGTGTCGGACCGAGTCTATTGTTTTACTCCCGTGAGAAGAGGTGGACGGATTGACTTTCCGGCAACTGGCTTTTGATCGAGTGGAGGGAGGCGGTTCGTCTCCCAGCCAAAGTCTCTGGCGGTTCTCCGGTTGGTCGTTCTGTATTTTGTGATCGATCCTGTGTCGGATCGAATCTATTGTTTTACTCCCTGTGGGAATGGTGGGTGTCGATTTGTCGGCATAGCCGGTACGCATCGTCTGACGTTTTTGGGTGCGACCTAACGGAACTGTGTCGTTCCGAAGCTGAGTCGTTGGTAGTTCTCTAAACTACCAAGTAGGGTTTTGATGGCTGAGAGCCCATGGTTGGTTTTTGGTAGGTTATTGCTTTCAGGTGGTTTAGTCCTGGTTGCTTTGGTTTGGTTGGCCGTCCTGTGAAGGGTCGACCTGTTCCGTTCCTCTGCCTGGGACGACCTGTTTGTGTGAGGTATAGGTCATCATTGGCTGAGTAGCCTCAGTGCCTCTAGATTTTGGTCATTCCGTGCAGAGGAGACGGGGGGTTTCTATGTTGTGTGAGGGTTTGTCGGCTCGGCCTGTACGCGCCGTCGAACGTCGTGAGGTGTGGTTTAGCGGTGACTGTTACGTCCCGGGAATGGATCCCTGGTCAGTTTGTTATTATGTGTATTGAACTTTCGTTCTCTCCTTCTTCCTGGCATAGCGTGCACGTGGGGGTGTCCTATCATAGTTGCCTGTGTAGGTGTTCTCTAGAGGTTCGTGGCCGGTGAAGATTCCGGTTATTCGCTTTAATGTTGATCTGCTGTATTTCATCAGCTTTTTGTGTTGGCCATATTCCGGCGTGTCGCCGAGTATGTGTTTGGTGTGCCTTAGGTTTGGCGTTTCTTCCAATTTCCTTTTTCTGTCTGTTTTTGTCCACTTTTTGATGGCGTATTTGAAAACCGCCTCTGTTATTCTTATGATCGGTTCCGGGCCGATTGCCGGTCCGTCCGATCCCAGGTTGGCCATTTCGTCGGCATTTTCGTTGCCTATGACCCCGGTGTGTCCGGGGACCCAGGTCAGCGTGATGCTGTTGTTCCTGCTGCCTAGTTCGTTTAGAGTTTCGTGGCAGTTTGTTACTTGCTTAGATGTAAACTCTGCTTTCGCTAGGGTTTTTAGTGCCGCTTGGCTGTCGGAGCACAGTGTGTACGAGGTGTTCGATCTGTGCTCCTCGTTCAGGTGTTGTACGCATCTTAGTAGTGCGTGCATTTCTGCTTGATAGACCGTGGCATATTTGCCCAGAGGTTCGTGGGCGAAGTGTCTGTGTATGTCCGTCCATCCGGCACCGGCCAGTTCGTTTTTACGCGAGCCGTCGGTGTACCAAACTTCGGAGTTGTGGTATTTGGCTGGTAGCCCGTTTTTCCACTCCTCTCTAGCGAGGATCTCTATTTTATATTTCTTGAAGTGTGTTCAGGATTCAAGTCATGGAATTGGGCGGCTATTGTAACCGTCGACAATGTCGTCAAACGGTTATCGTGCTTGTTTAGATACGCAGTTCAAACCGCGTAGCAACCGCAAGGTGTTTGTACCGGCCGAATTCCACGGCTTGAATCCTTCAAATGTAACGAATCAGAAGGATCATGTGATCCACTCTGAGCCAATCGCGACAAATTCCGCGCGCCGGGGAAAAGCTATTTAAGGTCTTTCCCTGGGCCACGCGTTCTCTTCTGCTCTCTTCTGCTCTCTTCTGCGCTCTCTTCTGCGCTCTCTTCTGCGCTCTCTTCTGCGCTCTCTTCTGCGTGCTATTCGTAGTGCTTCTTCTTCGCGACTCTTCTTCGTGCGTTTCCTAGTGCTCTCCTTCGTGCTAGCGTTTTTCGCTCGTTTCGCGCCTCGCACAGTATTTTTCAGCTCGCGTTTTCGAATCGAGTTCCTTTGGTGATTCGCGTTCGACTCCGTTGCGTTCTTTCCGTCGCGTCGTCCACGTGTTCGCTCCGATCTCGCGGTCGCACCCACCATTTCGCGACAAGATCTCCGTCGTCGCGTTCAAGATTTCCGTCGCGGGCGGCACGCGTTCACGTGCCGTCTCAAGATTTCCGTCGCGGCCCCTGAAAGAAGATTTCCGTCTCACGCGGTGGAGCGAGTCCGGTTCCCGGCGTATTCCCGTTGTAACGTGTACAAAACGATAGCAAATAAACGCATTTGTGTTCTTTCTGTTTCAACTCAAGAATTTCTCTCCTCAGACCACCTCTCCTTCCGCGCGCGTTCTTTCCTAGAGCGGTTCCGGTGTCAGGCGCCTCCGAACTCGCTTTCGGTCGCCAACAAAGAGTATGCACTCTTTGACTCCCTTGTCTTTTGGCATGTCCATGATCGCTCGGAGTTCTTCCGGTTCGATCGTGTCCCATATTCTGGAGTGACCTTGTTTGTTCGTTGGCTTCCAGTGTTGCCAACTGTTTAGCCTGTATATGGTTTAGAGAGCGAGCTCCTTGATTCTGATGTCCAGAGGTGTGGAGTTTGTCAGCGCCTCTAGTGTTCTGGTTGGTGTGGAGTTCATGCATCCTGTCACCTTCCTTAGTGCTTAGTGTTGCAGTTTGTCCAACGCGATGTTGATGGTGGACAGGTTGGCCGCTGTCCACCATGTTATGGATCCGAATGTTAGTCTCGGTGTTACTATCGATTCGTATATCCATTTCGCTATTTCCGGGTTCATTCCCCATGTCGGTGTGATGGCTCTGTTGAGCATGTATAAGTTATTCCTGGCGGCTTTTATCTTGGCGAAGGCGTGTGTCCGCCATGTTAGTCTTTTGTAGAATGTGATTCCTAGGTATTTTACTGTTTGTTTCAGTGGGAGTGCTACTTCCTCGTAGGTTAGGCCGCTGAGTTCCGGATATTCTTGCATGTTGCAGAATAGTATCGTTTCCAGCTTCTGTGGGTATACTGAGAGCCCAGATTCTTCGCACCATTCCTGGACCAGGTCGAGTGCTTGCTGGGCTCTTTCTGTACATTTCCCTTGGTTTGCGCCTGTTACCGCGATCACCACGTCGTTGGCGTAGGCTGCCACCGTTACGTCCAGTTGGTCTAGTTTCTCGAGTAGTCCGACCGCGAAGCACCAGAGTAGCGGTGACAGGATTCCGCCTTGGGGGCATCCTCTTGTCACCGTTCCGGTTACCGTGTTGTCTCCTCTTGTTGCCATCAGTTTCCTGTCCGTCAGCATGTTAGACAGCCAGGTTACTGTGGCTGGTTCCGTGCCTCTGCGTTCCAGGGCGTTTATTATTATTCTGGTGGGCGTCATGTTGAATGCGCCCTCGATGTCCAGGATGCTGACTAGCCTCACGTGTCTCTTGGTTCTTGCGTGCTCTATGGTGTTTAATAGCCTGTGGAGGGCTACTTCTACAGAGTGGCCTGGCCCGAACGCGTGTTGCGTCTCGTGCAATGGTTTGGCCTTCAGATGCACCGTTTTGAGGTGTCTGTCTGTTAGTCGTTCGGCTAATTTTAGCACGAATGAGGTGAGGCATATTGGCCTGTAGGCCTTGGGATCCATGTAGTCAGATTTGCCTGGTTTCGGCAGGAATACCACTTTCGTGTTTGTCCATTCTTCCGGTATGTGTCCCGCGGCTATGCTGGCCCGGATTAGTTTGGTCAGTGCTTGTAGCATGCTGGGCGTTAGTTTTTTCAGGGTCTCTGCTGGTTCACTGTTTCGTTGGCGAGCTTCCAGTTTGCCGTTGGTAGGGTTCTCTGTGCTTTTGGGTTTGCTTGGGGGCCTGCTATTTCCGTGAATCCAGGGAAGTGTGTTACCAGTAGTAGTTCCAGTGTTTCGTTGTCCTTGTCGGTATATGTTCCGTCGGGTTTTTTCAGTGCTCCTAGTGATTCCCTTCTAGCTTCGGCCAGTACTGCCATGATTCTGGCCGCTACGGGGATTTTATCGATCTTATCGCAGAAGGCGCGCCAAGAGGTTATCTTGGCTTGCCTGATGTTGCGGCTCGGCTGTTTCCTGGCGTCTTCCCAGTTTTTGTGGTCGCCTTGTCTTCGGTTGCGTCTCCATTTGTTGTGGAGTTGCCTTAGTTTCCGTGTTTCCCCCTGGAGGTCTTCTGTCCACCAGAGGAGTTTCGTTTTGTTGGTCGTTCTCTTGGGTTTTGTTGCCGCTTCCCAGGCATCCTTGATGATGTCTTAGCATGCATTTGCCATTCCATTGATTTCCGTCGCTGTACCGTATTCTCTCGGGATCCTTTCCTTTGTTTTGTCGAGATGGTCCCGGAATACGTTCCAGTCGGTGTCGTATTTGTTTCTAGTTGACCCTGGGATGTTCTGGTGGGTTGTGTCCGCCATGTATGTTAGGTATTCGTGGTCGGAGAGTGAGACTCCTGCTTCCACTTTCCAGTCTTGTATTCTTCCGGCCAGTCGGGGTGTAGCCAGTGTTAGGTCTAGCACTTCCAGTCTATTTTGTTTTCTGAAGGTGGGTGTGTTTCCCTGATTTAGCGGCCGTCGTGGTCGCGAAGCGGTCGCGATGAGTGGTGGGCGGGATCTATAAACGGCCGCGGAGCGGCCGTGCGTGGCCGCCGCGATCGCGTAACGATCGCAGTGTGTGCGGGGGTATCGCGTGACAGCGGCCGCGGAGCGGCCGTTAGGTGACCGCTTCAGCAGCCGCCGCGATCGCAACGGGGGTTGGGTGGGATCTAAAAACGGCCGCGGAGCGGCTGAGCCCTCTAGGATTTGGGGCTGGCCAGGGGCCTACGCGTTCACCGTCGGTCTTGCAGTCGCGAGCCCTTGGCCTCGCCTGGTTCGCTCGATGCCGACGATGGGGCTTCACTTCGGTGTTCGTGCCCTTGTCTCTTTCGCCGCGCTGCCCGGTCGCGGCCAGTTTGGATACGCGGTGCGTATCTTCGGCGCGGGTTGGGCGCGCAGCGTTGGAGATGGTCGCGGGTGCCTCGTTTGACCCCATCGGCTTAGTCGAGCTTGCCAGGACGTATGTTGCGGGTCGCTCGAGCCTCGACGTTTGGTTTCCGAGCGAGATGTTGTCAGAGGAAGAAGGGAGATCGGTGTCGGTCTTATCGGCTATTCTTATTCCTTAATTCCTACCTTGGAGGTGGTTCTTACTGATGGATTGGTCGTTGGAGGTTGAGATCGAACGGGTTTCCTGTTTGTGTGGATACTGAGGTGCTGTATCGAGGTTGGTCCCAGGTTGTGGCCGGTCTGAGATCTCACTGGTCACTTTTTTGATGTTCGCGGTGAAATATTCTTTCACTGATGGCCTGAGATTTTTCACTGATGCGTTTGATCGCTTAGCTGGTGTTCTTGGAGGTAATTCGACTGTCACTTAACTGTGCAAAGGCGAATTATTACTCAAGAGTGACCAGTGGCTCTTTTCCCGGCTCTATTTGTACCCGGGATTCCTTCCCTTTCCTTCTAGCCCTTTGCCCATCGTTTTGCTTCCCTCCTCCCCCGTTTTTTCGGCCAGATGTGCCTCGAACGGGGGAGGAAGGCTATCTTTCTTCGATTGTTTGCAGGTAACATGTATTTCTTATTTGTACGAGTATTCTCGTCGTTGACGCGGCGATAATTGTATGTATTATTTCCTGTATTTTAGGTGGAAAAATAAAGATTTTATAAAAGTTTATGTGTTTTGGCTTGATCGAGAATCGAGAGCCTGATGCCGGGACCGCTCAGAATTGAACGCTGAGGGAGTGATGACGGTTGGAATCGAGCGGATGACACAATTTCACGTTCAGCAACTTCAATAACGTCACAAGGCGATACACGTCGATACACGATAACAGACGACACGAACAATTTAAATAGAAAAAAAACTTAGAATAGCGACGATGCCGCGAATAAACGTTGAGTCTTTGAAATAGTGACGATGTCACGAGATGTAGGAAAAATGCGAGCGAGTGCTGCGAGATTCGAACGAGAAGTGGTCGTTCGACAGCGTACGGTAACGCACGGACGTTGGAAACGATCGGTTTGGGGTTGCGCTGATTGGTAGATTTAATCCAACCTTTGTTCTTGACATCGTTGGTGACGATGTTTATCGTACGAAGGAGAAAACGGATGAGCGGCCGCGGGCTCGCGATACAAAACAATAACGTGCGAACAGCGGCGTTCGACTCGGTGTCGATAGCGGTCGAGCTGCCTCCGTTTGAACTCTTACGCTAATACAATACCGAACATTATGTATTATGTGTGTCTAATTTGTGTCTTCTCCCCTTTTCTTTATAATTCGCGACTTAGCGAATGGAGATAGTTATTTTTACTTCTGTTTGCGTGAAGCTCGTTTAGTTATGTCGAGTAGCAAATTCTGTTGTATTTTGGCTTGTTAACTGCATCGGAAATTTCTATATGATTCGGGAGAGATTTATTATATTATACTTTCGGGTTGCTTTGAGATATAAGAGAGAGAGAGGAGATTAATTTGTTTAATTGTATGTATTGTTTCTGCATTTTGTGTGGAGGAAATAGGATTTGTTGAAGATTTGTATTTGTATTCCCCGGCAACTGGTTTTCGATCAAGTGGAGGGAGGCGTGTTCGTCTCCCAGCCACTGTCTGTGGCGGTTCTCCGGCTGGTCTCTCTATATCGTATCTGGTTTTGTTCCCTTTGGGAGAGAGGATGCGGATTGACTTCCCCGGATTTTGATCAAGTGGAGGAAAGCTTGTATGTCTCCCAGCCACTGTCTCCGGCGGTTCTCCGGTTGGTCTCTCCGCATTTTGTGACCGATCCTGTGTCGGATCGAGTCTGTTGTCTCCTGTGCAGGAGGATGGGTGGCGATTTGTCGGCGTGGCCGAAACGCATCGTCTGACGTTTTATTTGAATGCGACGGAACTGAGGCGCTCTGTTCGCTATGGAGGGTGACGATTTGGTGCGCATCGTCTGGCGCTTTGGGTGCGATCTAGCGAAACTGTAGCGTTTCGATAGTGATTCGCTGAGGGTTTGCCGGTCTGGCTGGTTGAAGGTCTTGGCTTAAATATTGTTTTTAGGAATATTTCGTTTGACTGAGGGCCTGTGTTTTGTGTCTTATTGATTCTTTACTTTCGTTGTTTTTTTCAGGTCTCTGGGCGTCCATTCGCCTCTCCGTTTGGCGCAGTCCATTTCGCAAGGTGTAGGTCATCATCGGCTGTGGCCTCAGTGCCTTTGGAATTGGGTTGTTCCGTTTGGAGGAGGTTGAATGGATTTATGGGTCTGTTCGGTATGTTTCCCGTTGGCTTATTAGAATTGCCAAGGGAAGGTCTTGCGGCAGAATGTCCATAGATTGTATATCGGTATTTCTTCTCTTTGGATTGTGGGTGTTCCCAGGTGTCTGATCCTGGCTTCCGTGACTGCAGGGCAATCTGTTATAATAAGTATAGAGGTCTCGTTGTTTCCCTCTTCTTGGCATAGTGAGCAAGTGGGTGTGTCCACTCTTAGCTGTCTGTGAATATGCTCTCTTAGTTGCTCGTGGCCGGTGAAGATATCGGTCAGTCGTTTCAGAGTAGCTCTGTCATATTTCATCAGTTTCTTGTGTTGGTTGTACGTTGGCGCGTCGCCTAGCATTTGCTTGCTATGTCTCAGATCTGGTGATTTATCCCATTTTCTTTTCCTGTCGTCTTTTGCCCATTTCTTGACGGCTTGTTGGAAGATCGCTTCTGTTATTCTTAGGATTGGTTCGGGGCCGATTGCCGGTCCGTCCGATCCTAGGTTCGCTAATTCATCTGCTTTTTCGTTGCCCATGACCCCGGTGTGTCCGGGGACCCAGATCACCGTGATAATGTTGTTTCTGTTTCCTAGTTTGTTTAAGGCCTCGTGGCAGTTTGTCACTTGTTTGGACGTGAATTCAGCTTTCGCTAGCGTTTTCAGTACAGCTTGGCTGTCGGTGCATATTGTGTATGATCTGTTGAACTTATTGTCTTCGTTTAGGAGTTGTACGCACCTCAGTAGTGCGTGCAATTCTGCTTGGTATGCCGTGGCATATTTGCCGAGTGGTTCATGGTCGAAGTGTCTGCGTAGATCTGTCCATCCGGCTCCGGTCAGCTCGTTTTTACGCGAGCCGTCGGTGTACCAGACTTCTGTATTACTGTATTTGGCTGGTAAGCCGTTCTTCCATTCTTCTCTAGGAAGGATTTCTGTTTTATATCTCTTAAAGAGTATGCATTCTTTGATTCCTTTGTCCTTTGGCATATCCATGATAGCCTTTAGTTCCTCCGGGTCGACCAGGCTCCAGATTCTGGAGTGTCCTTGTTTGTTTGTTGGCTTCCAATGTTGCCAGCTATTTAGTCTGTAAATCGTTTTTAGGGTAAGTTCCTTGATCCTGGTTTCCAGGGGGGAGGAATTTGTCAGAACTTCTACTGTTCTAGTGCGATCTTGATGGTGGTCAGGTCCGTCGCTGTCCACCATGCTATAGATCCGAACGTTAGTCTCGGCGTTACTATGGATTCATAGATCCATTTCGCAATTTCCGGGTTCATTCCCCATGTCGGTGTGATGGCCCTGCTTATCATGTACAGGTTGTGTCTGGCCGCTTTGATCTTGGCGAATACGTGTGTACACCATGTCTGTCTTCTGTGGAATGTTATTCCTAAGTATTTCACTGTTTGTTTCAACCGGAGTGCCGTTTCCTCGTATGTTAGTCCGCTGAGCTGTGGGTATACTTGTTTATTGCAGAAAAGGATTGTCTCCAGTTTCTGCGGGTTTACCGAGAGTCCAGATGCTTCGCACCATTCCTGTACTAGGTATAGTACGTTCTGGGCTCTGTCCTTGCATTTCTCGTGGTCTGCGCCTGTCACCGCGATCGCTACATCGTCGGCGTAGGCTGCCACTGTTACATCTAGGTCTGCTAATTTCCTTAGTAGTTCGTCGACTGCGAAACACCACAGTAGAAGTGATAGGATTCCGCCTTGTGGGCATCCTCTTGTCACCGTGTCGATTACCGTGGAGTCTCCTCTGGTCGCCATAAGTTTCCTGTCTGTCAGCATGTTGGACAGCCAGGTTACTGTGGCTGGCTCTGTGCCTCTATGTTTCAGAGCGTTGATTATTATCCGGGTTGGTGGCATGTTGAAGGCACCCTCGATGTCGAGGATGCTGACCAGCGTGACGTGTTTCTTAGCTCTCGCTCGTTCTATAGTGTTAAGTAGTCTGTGTAGAGCTACTTCCACCGAGTGTCCTGGTCTGAATGCGTGATGCGTCTCGTGTAGGGGTTTGTCCTTTAGGTGCACCGCTTTGAGGTGTCTGTCGATGAATCGTTCAGCTGATTTCAGCACAAATGATGTAAGGCAGATTGGTCTATAGTCCTTCGGGTCTGTGTAGTCTGATTTTCCAGGTTTAGGTATGAATACCACCTTTGTTTTTGTCCATTCTTCTGGGATGTGTCCGGTTGCTATGCTGGCCCTAATCAGCTTAGTCAGAGCTTGTAACATGCTGTGTGGGAGCTTTTTTAAGATTTTGGGGTAGACCCCGTCGATCCCTGCCGCTTTGTATGGGCCAAACGTTTGTATGGCTCATTCTAATTTTTGTTGGTCGACGGTTTGACTGGATAATTTCCAATTCGCTGTTGGGAGTGATTCCTGTGCATTCGTATTCGTCTGGATTCTCGATACTTCCGTGAACCCAGGGAAGTGTGTGTCCAGTAGCAGTTCCAGGGCCTCATTGTCCTTGTCGGTGTACGTTCCGTTTGGCTTCTTCAGGGCTCCCATCGATTCCTTCCTGGTTTCGGTGAGTACGCTGTGATCCTGGCCGCTACGGTGATCTTGTCGATCTTGTCGCAGAAGGCTCGCCAGGAGGTTATGTTGACTTGTCTGACGCTTTTGCTCATTTGCTTCTTGGCGTCTTCCCAATTCTTGTAATCTCCTTGTCTACGGTTTCTTCTCCATTTGGTATAGAGCTGTCTTAGCTTCCTTGATTCTTCTTGGATGTCGTCCGTCCACCAGAGGAGTTTTGTTTTATTTGTTGTCTTCTTTGGTTTGGCGGCCGTTTCCCAAGCTTCTTGGATGAGGTCTTGACAAATTTTTGCCATGTTATTAATTTCCGCCACTGTGCAGTATTGTCTCGGGATCCTTTCCTTCGTCTTGTCGAGGTGGTCCCGGAATAAGATCCAATCGGTGTCATATTTGTTCTTGGTCATCTCTGGAATGCTTTGGTGGGTTGTATCTATCGTGTAGGTTATGTACTCGTGGTCGGAGAGTGAGACCTACTTCCACTTTCCATTCTTTTATCCTTCCTGCCAGTCCTGGTGTGGCCAGTGTTAGATCCAGAACTTCTTCTCTGTCCTGTTTTCTGAAGGTGGGCTCGTTTCCTTGGTTTATGATTACCAGCCCTGAGTTGTTGATGAAGTCCCTCAAGTTTTCTCCTTTTGGATTGATATCTGTGCTGCCCCAGCATGTGTGGTGCGCGTTCGCGTCCATTCCTATGAGGAGGTCTAGGTCCTCGTCTAGGCACCATTCTATCAGTGCTTCCAGTTCTTCTATCTATGGGATATTTCTTGAGTTGAATCGTATGTATGCTGATGCTATTATTAGCTCTGTTGTGCCTGCTCCGTTGTTGGCCATGTATGATATTGTCGTGTAGTCGTTGGAACTTCTGTGTCTTAAGGATCGCTGTGGTGGTTTTTCTGTTGGTGATGATGCATGTTCCGGTGTCCTTAGTGACTGTAGTTGAGAGGATCTCTCCTGCGACATTCATGCCTCTTATGGCGTCGTGTCGGATCCAGGGTTCCTGTACTATTGCGATGTCTGCTTTTCCTAGACACATCCATTTTGCTAGCTGGTCCGATGCTCCCTCTGCGTGGTTCAAGTTGATTTGTGTGATCTTCATGGTGTGTCTGTTTTGCTTGTCTGGGGAATTTCTTTAATGTTGATTAGTGCGCTGTGGAGGGAAAGTATGTGATTAGTCCCCGAGCTGGGCAGCTCGGTTCTTGAAGTTGACCTGAAATTTGCGAGCTGGGTGGGCGTCGGGGGCGGGGGTGGCTTTTTAGTCGTGGTGGGTGGAGATTGGGGTTTTTTTATGTCTGTCGTGGGTGGTTGATGATCGTCGTTTTAGTAGTTGTCGTGGTCGTGTGGTGGTTGTAGTTCTACGTGCCGGGTCGTGGAGGTCGTAGGGTCTACGTGTCGGGTCGTGGAGGTCATAGGGTTTAGACGGCCGCCGCGATCGTGTGGCGATCGCAATGGGCGTGGGGGGGCGTGGTTATTGTGGGGGTGGTGGGATGTGGGTGGCCGTGGTTTGTGACGGGGGATTGAGTGTGGGACCCGGATAGGCGGCCGTGACCGTGGGACGGTCGCAACGGGGCAGTGGGTGGGATCTAAACGGCCGCGGAGCGGCCGTCCTGGCCGCCGCGACCGTGGAGCGGTCGCAACGGGGTGGTGTGTGGGTTCTAAAACGGCAGCGGAGCGGCCGTTAGGCGGCCGCTTTGGCGGATGCCGCGATCGCGGAGCGATCTCAACTGGGAGGCGGGTTGGTTAGCGCCCAGCCGCGGGGCGGCTGGGCCCTCAAGGGTTGGAGTTTTCTGGGGTTTTACGTGTACGCCGTCTGTCTCGCCGTCGCGGTTCCTTGGCCTCGCCTGGTTCGCTCGGTGTCGGCAACGGGACTTCCCTTCGGCGTTCGCGCCCTTGTCTCTTTCGCTTCGCTGCCAGGTCGCTGCCAATTCGGGTACGCGTTGCGTATCCTCGGCGCAGTTTGGGCGCGTTGCGACGGAGAAGGTCGCGGGTGCTTCAGTTGACCCCGTCGCGCCTTCCGGGCTTGCCAGGGTGAAGTTTGCGGATCTGAGTGAAAAATAAAGTTTGTTGCAAGGATTTCGTGTCGTTCTGAGATTTCTGGCCTGATCTACGTTCCCTTCCCTATTTTTACTTAGTCGTAAGAATTTTTATATTGTAAGAAAAATGTGTAAAAGGTGTTTTCTCCGTGTGTAGACTTTCTTTTTCCTCGCGTGAGGATGGTGTTTGAGATGCAAAAGTTTATGTGCGAGATTGCGAGGATTCTTGTGAAATGAGTGTGTCGTGATTTAGTGTATTTGCAAATTCTCTCTTTCCTGTGATTCGTGTAAGCTCTCTGGCATTCTCTTTCGTATGTAATGTATCATTTGTGTGTGAGGAGAAGCAAAGGGTTCCTTGTATGATAGATTTTGCGTTTACTGTAATTCTGCGTGAAGAAGTTGACGTTCTTTAGCGAGCTTAATTTTATGTAATTGTAATTAGTTCTTTTCCCGAAAGATTCTGAGTTTTTAGCTTTGTATATGGTTTACTTATTGTGTGCAAGGAGTTAGGTTTGAGTTTGTTGAAAGTCTGTACGAGGAAGTTAACGTAATTGCAATTAATTTCTCGAAGGCTTCTGAGTTCCTTTTTGTGTATAGTTTACTTATTGTATGCAAGAATTGGCTTTGAATTTACTAAAATCTGTAATTGTGTGCTAGAAATGTGTTTTAAATTTACTGTAGATCTGTGCGTGAGGCTTGTTGAGTCGCAGGAGAGAGAGAGAGAGAGAGAGAGCAGCCGTTTTGTTTGAGATTGTATATATTTGTGCGTGATCGAAAGTTAGAATTGGTTTCTCGCGAGAGTTCGATGAGATCTGTTTTCGACTGGTTTTTCTCTGGCTGATTTACGGTCAAGCGTTGGTCTGTAATTGAAGTTAGTTGTGGGAGAAAGGAGAAGACTGATGTGTGTTGTGGTAAAATAAAGTTTTTATTACATTTTATAGGTTCTGAGCCTCGTTTGCTTTTCCTTCCCTTTCGGGTCGTTAAGGATTTACGTTAACGGATTTGAGGTCCGCGGCTTTAAGTTCTGCGGTCGCTTTCTCTTGTGATTGGTTCGCGATGTTACATAGGTATCGCGAATTATTGTTACGTCATTCTGGTTTGGCTAACTTCGGGGGCTTGTAATCGCTCGGTGTTTACATATTTAGGGGGAAATTGTTTATTGTTTGGGACTGGTAGAATCTGTTTGATTTCTAAGTTATTTCCTAGTTGAGTTTCGTCGCTGCGTTTCTTGTCGTAGCGTGGGAGATGGTGCAAGATGTGACGTTTGTTTACATTAATGGTTTAAAATTTGCATGTGGTAAGTTTAGTCTATCTTACGTAGATGCAAGTTTCGTTCGCTGTTATTTGTTTTCAACTTTTCAGTTATCGGGGATTCCTTTCCGGTTCGTGGATATCCAGCTTTCTGGGAATCTCGTGACCTTTGTCGGGGCCCTCTGACCCGGGTGGTTAAGCCATCCAGGTCGATGATGTTCGCATGTCATGCCTAGCCCAGGAAGGATGGATTTGGACAGAGTCTTCTCCTTTAGGAGGAGAGTAGAGAGCTCCGCCTTCGGCCCGTACAATGCACTTCAACCCCTTATATTGGAGATGGATGTAGCTTCTCTTCTTATAAGTGCCCTTCGCCTTGGCGTCTCCTCCTGCGTCCGTTCGTCCTTCCTTTCTACTCCTTGTCCTGTTCCGGAGTGAGGAGCTCCTCCACTTCATTTAGCAGCTCCTCCTCGTCTTGTTTAGCTTACTATGATCCTCATAGTCCTCTTGGTTCGCTTACTATGATCCTCATAGTCCTGTCCTCGATTTCTAGTCTGTACTTTCGCTTTCTGATATATTTCAGGGACTTATTGGATATGTAGGCCGTGGTTTCCGTGCCTTTCGTGGTACTTGATGTCGTCTCGAAGTCCCCCCAGGAACCAATATCGCCTTCTGGATTTGCCTCCTTGATAGCTTCCACCAAGTGTTGGAGCTTTACATAAGTGTTTGAGCACCATAGGTGTACCTTATGTTTTTTCTTCAGTATTTCTGTGTTTTTGACTATAAAATTTCTCCCGTGCCACTTCCAGCTTTGGATGGCTTCTGTCAGACCGTCAGGGATCCGGTCGAAGCCCATGGCCACTCCCGCTCCTCTGAGGGTGTGGTATTTTATTGTAAATCTTATCTTTTTGGTCATTTTCCATTCTAGAAGTTTGCCCGCTATGTAATCAAACGTTTTTCTCCCGATGGGGTTTGCTGGGTGGCCCGGGAGGATAATTGCAATGTCTTCGCCTTTTCTTTTTGGCGTAGTTTTTGGTGCTTTTAAGAAGCCTGGGATGGTGGGCGGCTTTGGCCCCTGGGGAGGGGGGGGGCTTGTTATCTGGTCTGGTAGACGGCCCAGCATCTCGCAGGTCCTCCTCTGAGATTTTAAAAATGTTTTCTCTTTTTGCAGGGGCCGTTTGCGTTGACGCTGCGAGTTGTTCTGCCTCTACCATGGAATCGTCGTCGTCGGAATTGAAGTTATACTCCATTTCCATCTGTGGGAAGTGAGGGGAGAGGGGTAGTACATTCATGGGGGCTGGGGGCAGGGGGAAATTTTCTGGCCCCCCGTTTGTCTTATTGAAACCTTCTGGGGGACCCTGTACTTGTTCTATTGTGATTAGTGGTTAGTTAAGTGTATCGGTCGCGTTTATAGTGATTATTGGTGTCCTAGGAGGCGAGCCAGTCAAGTGTATTGGTTTTGTATGAGGTGTTACGTTCTCTCGTGGATCTACTTTTTAAAAGAATCTTTTCTGGAAGTGATTTTTATGCAAACTTGACTGGTTCGGCTCCTGTCGTGGGGGAAAACGGTGTTCGGTACTTAAAGTCTTACATATGTTTGGTGGATTGGAGCGCCATGGTGAAGGTTAAAATAATCTGTGAAGTTGTTGGTATATAACGTTATAGTAGGTTGATTTATTCAGTCCAGTTCGGAGGAAGCGGAATTCCTCGTTAGGCGTGCTTATGGTATAAGCCTGTTGATTTTCTTGATGTATTTCCACTTCTGCATCTGCTGCCGTCTCTAGATTCCATATCTGGAGCCAGTCTTCTGGAGTCAGGCCTGTATTGGTCCAGTGGGCCGTGTCCCACCATGGGTCCGTTTCTCGAACCTCTTCCACTGTGGGTGGAGATGGTGGCGGTGGTGATGGCGACGGGGTTGACATGTTGTCCACGTGTCTGGCATCGAGTCAGCACGTGTCTGACGTCGTTGGGGCCTCTCTCCTTCGATTGCTCCGGAGTCGTTGCCCTCTCTGCCTCTCTCAGGGTGTTTGGATGGGCCGTGTGGTCTCGTACGTTGTCCCATAGTTTCCCCAGGGTGTCAGAGAAAGCTAGGATTTTGTTTGCCCTGGCTCTCTTACCCTGGATTCGTCTGCCCGCTCGGCTTCCCCTCTTCCTGCTCTTGTTTGTCTTTCTGGGCTCTGTGATCTTCATCTTCGAGTTTTGCGTTTGCTTCTGATCGTCTACGTGCTCTGTTCGGCCTATTTATACCTGTCGCTGACCGAGGGGGATGGAAGGGGGAAAGTAAGGTAAGGTTTTGTTTCTTGTCGTAATATATAGGATATTTCCCGTGGCGTTCTAATTTACATCTTAAATGTTGATATTATAGCGTGTCCGTTAGGACGTTTAGCCTGTCTCTGTAACCCAGACCTAACCCAGACCAAACTTAATGGTGATTATATATAATAACCAATTATACACAATCATCGGATTAATCACATTTACCGTAACATACTCATTCTTCATCATCATATGTTTTGAAAAGTTCACACGGTATATAGATCGTTCGACAATCGCGCGATACATTTGTAGAAAAAGTTGTAGAGCGGTCGCATCATGGTGACGCATACGCACAGCGCGGACGTGCACATACAGGCAAAATTCAATGTAGTAGTAGCTGCAGTTTTTCGCAAATATCTCAAAAACTAAGGCTGAGCGACGGTTACATGTATAGGAAAAAGTTGTTCAGAATGTTGAGTTTTACAGCGTATTTAAATTTTATCAAAATCGGTGAGTTGGAACCTTTTATGCACAATTACCTTATTTTCACATAATTCAGTGTAGGAAGTCACTTCTTCTTTAAGGGTTTTCTACAATAAAACAAACACATATAATTAGAAATAAAACACTGTTCAATGTGTTTGGTATAGTCATAAAAATTAAAAATACTCATTATTATATGTACACGTGGTACTGCATTTGGTCTCAATCACACATAAGGACCTTTTGTGTAGAAACTTGTTTCTTCAAAGTGCATTGAGCAAATACAAGTTCTCTTTGGAATTACTGATGCTCCAATGCCTAAAAGATCTAACCATAAACTACAAGTATCAGAATCTTTTGGAAAACTGCAAACAGAATCAATGTTTAAAATAAAATATTCTAAGATTATAATTATATTAACTATAAAAATAATCTTCATACCTATGAAATGTAACTTTCACAGCATTACTCCTTTTTTTCCAATGTTGAAGATCAGATCGGTTATTACACGAGGGCACAAAGCACTTCATTTTAATAGCTTCTTGTATCACTGTTGAGGTATTTAATACTAAATAGCTTTTTTAATACTGAAACACGACACTGAAATAAAACGGTATGAGACGCTTGGTGACGCTTGCAGATGCTCACAGACGCTTGGACAGGTTATGTGGCGCTGCATACATAATGACGTATTGCGCTTGCGCCGCACACAGCCAATGAAAATTAGGCGTAAATCTACCTCGTCCCCGTCTCTAAATTTGCCAACCCCTCAACGATATGCTCCATCCCTGTATTCCTATATACATATATGGTTCGTTCCCAATTGCGGTGATTTTTCACAGTGATTCTAATTTTCGTGATCGCTTCTGATTGGCGGAGAGCATGTTCTAACAAAATTGCGTGTATATGCAGATATTTTTATGCAAGCTGATTGATCTATTTAAAAAAAAAGAACTAATTCAATCGAGATGAAGAATTAGGATGACAGTGAATAAATCACGGTTAGTGATTTTCAGTAATTTTGCACGCCATTCCTAGTTACACCCCTAATCTTTGACATGGTGCGCGCTATTTAAAGTTTCGTGTTGGTAGCACTTCATCAGTTGATTGGTTTAATTTTCAAAACTGGATTATTTGGTTTGCATTTTAATAAACAGTGTCAACGGTTGTATTTATTTTCATGGGCAATTAAATCAATTCCAAAAGATGATAACAATAAGAAGAAGATTATAATAAAAATCCGAGGTGAGTTATACTTAATATTAAATATGATATCTCAATTCTCTATTTTTAATATATTTTTCAGTGTATCGTAATTGCTGCTACCAAGTAACGACCTTTAACTTTCTATTCAAGTAGCTAAATCGGATTGTAAGGTACAATCAGGCACAATTTGTTATATAAAAAATATTTATTATCATTTTAAATAATTGTTAACTTTTTATAATTTTATTATCTCTCTATAATTGTGTTGGCAAAACACAATTATTAATATTTACAAAAATCCAAGATACTCCCTTAAGAAATTTCTAATGATTCTAATAACTTTTAAATAATAACTGTTCAACCTGGATCTCATTCTATACTTCTCGTTTTATGCTTCGCAACATACTTGTGCGGCGACGAATTCTCCTGTGAAACTCTAAGTTTTATGTTTTTATTTCTAATTACCTGTTGTGGCGAATTTGTTGCTAAAACATTTTGGATGTGTCCATTGTTTGAACGATTGCCAAAAGGAGTTCGAATCTGGAATTGAAAATGATTAATGCCTTTATGGTTTCAATGCAATTGATAATATATTTAATACCTTTGTAGGTTTGGTTCCATTTTTGTCATTACAATTAAAGATTTGCTTTTCATCTGCCGTAATTTTGGCTTCTGATTTGGAGACCGTTTTTTCCTTTTTATTTATATCTGCCCTTTTTTTATTGATTTCACACCTAGATAATTTCAGCGATAGAGTATCTTTAGCAACACTATTGTCATAAAACGTTATGACTTCATGTTTCGGGAATTGCGATATTTTCTCTTCAACGTGTACATCACATTGCAATTCAGTCGAATTTAATTCTGTGGGATCATCTAATATTAATGAATCTCTCCATATTTTTATTGTATCACTACCGATAACGTGAACTTCTTTATGTTTTGTGTCCTTTTCGACATCACTGTAGCTATCTGAAGTTGTATTACTTTCATCTCTGCTTCCACTTTCTACTTGTTTGTCTTCTGTTATAAATATATGTTAATTAGTTAATCTTAATCTTAATCAGCTAATCTTAGATTCAGAGATTCATTAACAGTAATATCCTCACCAGAATCTGCCTCGGTTTCAGACAAATGATTGGAACTTGAGTCAGATTCATTTAATCTGGTATCGATTTCATTGTTCAACAAATTCCAAGACCTTGCTTTAATCGTAACTAAATCAGGCAAAGCTTGTATTTCAGGGATATTAAACTGTGATGATGTTTCACAGTAAGAAAACCTTGAACAAAGGACATCTGTATCGTAGCTACCACGTCTTATTAAATTCTCTCTGTTCCTAGCTGTTAACAGAATCATAGATTTTGGTATTAACATTGGAGTCCTATTGAAATCTGCAGCTGGTGATCTAGGGTCGATGCCTAAGACATTATAACGCTCTTCATCTATCGGCATAATTGCTCTTTTAGTGATCAACCTATCCACTGTTGGTGTTAATTCCATTTCTGTATTTGTAAATTCCTAAAAATAGCTTACTTAATTTTAAAAATTTAATAAAGTAATATAAGTGCTAAATTGTTTTAAACTTTATAATTTACCATATTCAAAGAATCTAATTCTTCATCCTCTACTGGTGCAGATTTCTTTGGTGATAAACATAGCAGTTGGTCTAAATCTGTTTCTGAGTATGGTTTGCATTGTAAATGTATTGGAATTGCAGAGAGTACTTTATTGTTTACTCTAACAGGTGTGGAATATACCTATCAATATTATATTACTCATTGTTTAATGTATTCTACAATGTCGGAAAAATTTTATTAAAATATTTTGGTTCAAGTATTACCTCTATTGGTGTTCTATAAATACTACTAGTCATTGATCTAGGATCAATGGGCAATGTTTTTTGTGCTACTGGTGTGTGGAAATTAACATCCACAGTTTTTCCATCTATGGAAGTGCACTGTGCTTGTGTTTTTTCTTTCTCAGACTCGGTATCTCGGAGGACATATTTGTTAATGTAATTTCCCATTATTATAACTGCTTCCCCATGTATTTTAATTTACTGTAATTTGCAATTCGAGAACGATATAAAAGACATTTAAAAGTAGGAGGTAAACACACAATGAACCCAGATATTTCTCAACGATCAAAACTGTTTCAACCGATTACTCTAGATTGTAGTGATTTATATCGTTATTTGAAGCTTTATGGTTAAACTACGTTAAGTACTTACCGTACTTTAAAGTTTCTTAGAGCCGATCTCACTGTTTATTAAAACGTAAATAACTCAATTTTGAAAATTAAACCGACCAACTGATGAAGTGCTACCAACCATAGTATAGACTGTTACGTTCGCGTGTGGTCACGTGTGGTGGGATTCAAGCAGATTCAAGGACTGGCAGGTTCGGGTACAGACGAGGTATTATATCAGTGGTGGTACTGCGTGGTATCAGAGTGCAGAGAGTACTGAGAGTGCTCACGCCCGGCCGCCCGGGGTTTGGCCGTGTCAACTTTTTACTTTTAAGCCTAGACAAGAACCCAACTCCACTTTTTACCTCCTCTAACGCCCGAATCGGAACTAACTTTGTTAGCCTGGACCAGAACCCAACTCCAGTTTTTACCTCCTCTAACGACCGAATCGGAACTAACCTTTAGCCTGGACCAAAACCCAACTCCACTTTTTACCCCCTCTAACGACCGAATCGGAACTAACTTTTAGTCTGGATCAAAACCTACTTACGGGTATTGTCATCGTCAACAATATCTCCAATTTTTCACATTTTTAGCTACGGTTACTATTAACAAAATAGATATCTCTGTTACAAATAATGAAAGATAAAATCTAATTTTTCCGATGAATATCGGTACACCTATTACAACCAAATGTTACGAGTCTACTTCCAACATCGCCGATGGGTTCGAGTGTAGCAACCCTTTATTAAATAATCTGATGCAAGAGCATCTAAGTGCAATGAAGGACCAACAGATAAAGTACAAATTTCCATTTTATAATATAGAAATAGAAGACCTAGAAAATATTTAGACGTATATAATATAGAGTTAAGAAACAGTTAATATTTAAATGTGTATAATATATTTAAATGTATATAATACAGAAATAGAAAATATCTAGATATATTAATGTGATATAGAAGCAATAGTATTAATAAGGAACAAACAAACAGGATCAGAGGCTAAGTCTGAACATAAAATAAGTAGGTTTTTATTCTTTTCTTTTTCCTACATAAAATCCAAAACATGTAATGAAACCACAACTGCAATAATGTACAAACGCAATATGAATAGTCAGTTAGTAATATATTATATATTTAATATATAATGTAATTAGACGTACAAAAAGACATAGTAAGTAGATAAATCATTGTGATAGGGACTACAGGAACAGACGTTAAAGTACAAACATATATGAGACTGTTGTTGTTATGTATTCTTTGTAAGTTACTGTTATGTAAATAAAGAGCCTTTGAATTGAATTGTTCCTGTCTACGGAACCGATGAAAACTTTTTTGACATGGATCGAGACTATTAATAGTCTCTCCTAATTGGGAGGACAGATTTTTTTTATTTCATAAATAAAATTTGTTTCCATCTTTTTTGGTTAGCACAACCATAGTATTTTTACTACATAATTTTAATAATATTTTTTAACTATTCTGAAATAGTTTTACGTGAAAATATTCTAGCTTACTCTTCATTACGCGAACAATAGCTATTGTCCTGAAAGCCAGACCGTTCAAGTCTGACTGCGAAGCTAGTTGAAGGAAAGCAAAAAGACAGGGGACTGTAGCAGTGTCCCTACGACTGCGACGATTTTTTTGGTCGCCAGCCTCGAGCACGCTGACCGAGCTCCAATCGGCATCGGCTCGTCGATGAGCCAATACTAATGCAATTACAAAACATTTATGTTTTCAATCATTTTTCCACGAACCTTTTACCGATGCATTCGTGACGTTTTTCTGATTAAAACAAGACTAAACATGACATGATTTGACACATGTTTGCAAGCGTAATGAGCGACAATAAGTTTGCAAAGTCTACATTCATATGGGTAAACATGAACCGAATTATGTCATGTTTGGAATCATTTTAATTAGAAAATTTCCACGAGTGTACTAGACAAAGTTTCGCGGAAAAATAATAAGAAACAAGAAAGTTTTGTTAATGCATTATATTACAATCTCTCGGCCGAGTCGAGCGGTCGAGCTTCGCAGCCCTTACAGGGGGGAACGGGATATGCCACTCAGCAACGGTTCCATGCAGCCGAGAAGCGGTGTTTTGTGCCAACGCTGCATAGGTTTCCCAAAAATGAACTTTTATCTTGAGAAACTGCTTTTCTACTAGCGCGGTCGTTCGTCGGGATACGGAGCGGCGTAACGGAGATGCAGTGGCTAAAAGCGCGCAATTATGCCAGCTTATTTAAATGTTGTTTATTATTTATCAGTACATTTATTCTGTATAAATTATTTTATGTATCCTTTTAATGTTAGCCCCCTGTTCATAGTATATTAAATACTATAAAGGGGTCATTCCATGCCAAATCGATCACTTTTTGCAGGCACCATCGTCGATTTTGTTCCAAATGAAATATATCGTAGTCCATGTGAAATTAGGGGGGGGGGAGGGGGTTAGTCATCATTCTGCCGGTTTCGAATTTTTTAGAAATGGCAGGCCTTCAAAGTTTTCAATTTTTGCCCATTTTGGCGAAAACAGGTCTCACTTATAATTTAAAGTACGCCGTGTGCCTTCGTTTCAGGTAGAGGCGAGTCGAGCGCACCGCTGTTATGGCACGTTGTCTCTGCCGCTGGTCACGAGAAAACACCAGCAGACTGTGTGCGACTAAATAACCCCATTTATTCCTCGAGAACAATATTGCTAATCACCATTTCCGATAATTCACTGACTCTTCTAATTATGAAGGTGACAAACGGCATAGACAACGTGCCATAACAGCGATGCGATCGACTCGCCTCTACCTGAAACGAAGGCATACGGCGTACTTTACCAGCTCATTGTGACGCCAATTTTTATGGCTCCATCTTTTTTAAGGGCTTATTTTAAAGGGGAGACTTCAGGGAATATAACCATATTTCTTCAAAATTTAAATCATTCTGGCCCCTTATCGAAAAAAAACGTAGGAAAAGAATTTGTTTAAATTTTTTTGACGTTATAAAGTTTATTTCCGAGGTTCAACAAATTATTATATAAAATTATAAGTGAGACCTGTTTTGGGTTGGGCAAAAATTGAAAACTTTGAAGGCCTGCCATTTCTAAAAAATTCGAAATCGGCAGAATGATGACTAACCCACTCCCCCTCCTAATTTCACATGGACTACGATATATTTCATTTGGAACAAAATCGACGATGGTGCCTGCAAAAAGTGATCGATTTGGCATGGAATGACCCCTTTATAGTATTTAATATACTATGAACAGGGGGCTAACATTAAAAGGATACATAAAATAATTTATACAGAATAAATGTACTGATAAATAATAAATAACATTTAAATAAGCTGGCATAATTGCGCGCTTTTAGCCACTGCATCGCTGTTACGCCGCTCCGTATCCCGACGAACGACCGCGCTAGTAGAAAAGCAGTTTCTCAAGATAAAAGTTCATTTTTGGGAAACCTATACAGCGTTGGCACAAAACACCGCTTCTCGGCTGCATGGAACCGTTGCTGAGTGGCATACCCCGTTCCCCCCTGTAAGGGCTGCGAAGCTCGACCGCTCGACTCGGCCGAGAGATTGTAATATAATGCATTAACAAAACTTTCTCGTTTCTTATTATTTTTCCGCGAAACTTTGACTAGTACACTCGTGGAAATTTTCTAATTAAAATGATTCCAAACATGACATAATTCGGTTCATGTTTACCCATGTGAATGTAGACTTTGCAAACTTATTGTCGCTCATTACGCTTGCAAACATTAGATTTTATCTTTCATTATTAGTAACAGAGATATCCATTTTGTTAATAGTAACCGTAGCTAAAAATGTGAAAAATTGGAGATATTGTTGACGATGACAATACCCATAAGTAGGTTTCGATCCAGACTAAAAGTTAGTACCGATTCGGTCGTTAGAGGGGGTAAAAAGTGGAGTTGGGTTTTGGTCCAAGCTAAAGGCTAGTTCCGATTCGGGTCGTTAGAGGGGGTAAAAAGTGGAGTTGGGTTCTGTGCCAGGCTAGATTTAGACTAGGGGGCAGCAGTATAATGGGCACGGGCAAAACCCGGGCGTGAGCACTCTCAGTACTCTCTGGTGGTGGTATTGCCGCTGATCTAGTATATTCAGTGGGTATTGCGCACTGATATATATACTGTATTGCGCTGCAGCGTCTAGAGAATCGTGTTCGAAGACGTAGTCCCTGCGAATTAGAGTTGAGCTCCGTTTCTACCTGCGGCGTCTTGTACTGTCAAATTGGAGTTTCTAGTGTGTCGTGAAACAGTGAAAGTTCAGTGCGAAAGCGAAACGACGGGAGTGGCCCTTTACTCAGCACAATCGACGGCATCCGATAGAAATGAATTGATTCCCCTATCCGATAACTCTTTCGCGGAGTGTTGAAGCCATTCGTGTTTGAAATTCCTCGTTATATCGTATATTCGTAACTGGAAGCCATGGAAGACGATCTGCCGACCGAGTACGATGTCATCGTCGTCGGGACAGGTATTGATTTTTGCGATACACCTCCCATTTATTCCGTTGACTTTTCGTTTTCGATCATGATAATCCCACGATCATCTTCCACAGGTATGACGGAGTCCATTGTCGCAGCTGCTGCGAGTAGAATCGGTAAAAAGGTCCTTCACCTAGACAGGTATGTCAGACATTCTCTGTCTTTCTCTCTTCTCTCTCTGTCTTTCTATCGCTCATTCTCTCGCTTACTGCATATATGTCTCTCTTGTTCAATGTTCTTTACTTTTTCTCCTATTTTTCGTCGTTCTCTTACTCTATTTCACTTTTATATATTTATACTTCAGAAGGAAGTATATATTTCGTGTAAATATCTGTATCTACAGGGTGTTTCAATACCCATGGTACAAAGATAAGAATAACTGTAGCAAAAACGTAGAATGAAATTTTATCATTCGAAACTTTGTTTTACGGGAAAATGTTTGAAAAAGTTCATTTTATGTTTTTGCTTATTTTTCCCCAGTGAATAAACCCTTTTCTTGATTGTACCTCAAATATTGAGACATCCTGTATATACTTCTACATTGCATGCATGCATGTATTTATGTATGTATATACTCGTGTATGAATTTTATCAAAGATATTACGAAAGTGTTGTGCAGCATTTAATTACATAATTTATATATGCTGAAGCTTTTATTTTGATGGTAATAAGGAACAATTGACAATGTTAGATAATTAAATAGCTCTTTAGCTGAATTATATAATCACAATAAAATCATTTTAATGTAATTATGACGGAATTGTTACTCACTGATCTAAATTGAATTTTCTTTCTGTTGATTGTACCATTAAAAAAATTGCATTGCAGTAACGAGTATTACGGTGGTCTTTGGGCAACGTTTAACTTTGACGGTCTGCAAAAATGGGTAGAGGACTTAAAAATTTCAAAAAATAGCACCAAGGATGTATCGGGAATAGAATTGCAATCGGAAGAGAAGTTCTTGAAAGCTAGTGATCAATATTCCACTGTTGAGAACATTGAAGAGACTTGGTACATTTCAAAGTAAGTTCTTTTCTGTAAGTTCTTGACAGTGCTTTAAATTGGAAATTAAACTGCATTTCTATTATAGTGAGGCTGATTTACCTGTGCTCTCTTCAAAAGATACTCAAACTGATTGTAGCGGGGAAGGCAGTGGTAGCGGAGATGAGAAAGCAGACGAGGATAAAGTTGATAAAAAAGAGAATGTTAAACATTGGAGTATAGATCGTATAAGAAAGGAATACAGGAAGTTCAATATTGACTTGGCCCCGAAGGTACAATAAAAATTAGTATATTACATTGTAATAAATTAAACGTGCTGGTCTATTTATGTTCTATTATTGCACAACTACAACTTTTTTGGAAATAGTTGCTATTCGCACGAGGTGAACTCGTTGAGCTACTGATCTCCAGTAATATCTCTCGCTATGCTGAGTTCCGATCAGTCTCGAGAGTGGCAACATTCATGGATGGAAAGCTGACACAAGTACCTTGTTCGAGAACCGATGTTTTTGCAAACAAAACCGTTAGTCTTATTGAGAAGAGAATGCTTATGAAACTGCTTACATCATGCATGGTGCAGGGAGCTGACAGCCCGGAGTTTGATGGTAATTCTACATATATATATTCTAAGAAATCTTTATTCGCAATGGCACTAATTTAAAATGATTTCATTTTATTAACAGGATTCCGGGACAAGACATTCTTAGAGTATCTACACACAAAGAATTTGACACCGATTGTGCAGCATTACATAGTTCAAGCAATTGCAATGGCTACTGAGAAAACATCTTGCAGGGATGGTGTGAATCGCACAAAGCATTTTCTTAACAGTCTTGGACGATACGGTAGCACACCCTTCCTTTGGCCTATGTATGGTAGCGGAGAATTGCCACAGTGCTTCTGCAGGTGATGATGTTATTCAAATTTTCATTATTACACTATAGGGACATTAACTAACTAAAAGTCGGTATAATAATCGAGAGAATAAGCATGGGGAAAGTGTCTCCAAATCAAATCAATCTTTTAAGGACCATTTTTTTTTGTTCTGCTGAATTAAAAACGATAAAAAAAATCAAAAATGTTCTAACCAGTAACGAACATGTCTGTAGACTATTGCGAATCTGTTGATACTACACTAATTTGTAGAAAATTAGTCATATTTTAGGAAATGACAATCTTAATTAACAATCCTGATTACTTTCAGATTGTGCGCAGTATTTGGAGGAGTGTACTGTCTGAAGAGGCAACTCGATGGTGTAGTAATAGATAACGAGAAATGTAAAGCTATCATTAGTGGCAAGCAAAGATTGGCCTTGGAGCATTTAGTCGTCGGTCAAGGTCACCTGCCACCGGAAATTGTAGCCTCCGAAGGCGAACAACGGATATCGCGTGGAGTATTTATTACGAACAGGTAAAAATTATCACTAAAAAAAAAAAGAAACACGTTTTTATAGAACAATAACAAATCAAAGGCTTAAATAAAATCTGTACACAAGCAACGTGTGTATCTACCATGATTTTATTGCAATTTTTGTAGATCAATAATGCAGGGTGAAAAGGAGAATTTGACACTTTTATATTATCCTCCAGAGGAACCTGGTCAAGAACCTGTTACGCTGATTGAATTGGGACCATCAACAAATGCTTGCCCTCAAGGACTATGTATGTAAAAGTCGATGTAAAATATATATTTTAGAATTTCAGGCAAATTTTTTATGTTGAATTTATTGCTCTGTTTCGATGCAGTTATGGTTCATATGACATGCAAGCGAACGGCAAACGCAAAAGAAGATTTGGCCTATGTTGTCAATAAATTTTTAAGAGCAGAGACTTTCGATCCTCTGGCCAATCGCCCATCCATTCATAGCCATACACAGACCGTTTCTCCGGACAAGAGACACCTTCAGGTTAATTTTCCTCCCTTGTTAAAATCGTAAAAGACACTCCGTTGTTTTGTGATAAAATGAAGAATATACTTTCAGGAAGGTGAACAGGAGAACGACAAAGGGGAGTCCATGGAGAACATAAAGCCCCAAGTTTTGTGGTCGTTATACTTAAATCTACCCGCAAGTGATATTAAATTAAATGATTCTGCGCCGAGTAACCTACACCTCTGTTCTGGCCCGGATTTAGAACTCGACTTTGACTTTGCTGTTAATCAGGTTAATTTTTACATTGTTACTAGAATTTACCTAGATACCTATAAGCTCTTCTGTTCTGGAAAAAGTCGGGAAAGTTCTATCTAACGTATGGTGAAAGATTAATTTGTTTTGAGGCCATGTTTGACCACATTATGCGGCTATAACCTTTGTGAAAAATTTAGAAATGATGTCTATTTAAAGTTAAGCGCAATATACAGTTTCTGTTTCATTCTTTTCATTACTGTTTCAATATTTCATTATCATACTGTAACCTTTGGAATAATGGTATACATTTTCAAGGCAATGAGCATCTTCAAAGCGATGTATCCGGACGAAGAGTTCCTCCCACGAGCCCCAGATCCAGAGGAGATCGTGTTGGATGACGAGGAGGAGCCAGGTCCGAAATTTGAGGGAGATATAGAGGCTGAAGAGAAGCAGGATGTCGAGAAGGCTGAGAAGGAGGAATAAATGTTGTTTATTTCGTCTTTTCATGTTGGAAACACGGGCCAGCTCCCTTAGCCGCACACCTCTTTCTATCCAAAGTTGTACGCGCCTCCTTAAGTTCGAATGTTGGCCAATTTTTATCCGAACGATCGACGAACGAATTTTTACGATGTTGTGTCATGTCCGTAAATAGTGCTAGACGCCACACATACTAACTGAAACGATTAACCAATTAAATCATTTTATTATACAATCGGAGACTTAAAATATTAGTTTGTCTAGCACTCTTTGTAGACTTTTGTTTCTTTTTTCAAAAATGTTTCAAGACCGAGAGCAAAAATTGCTCGTCGATTTTCGAATGAAATGACCAGTCAGCTGGCGCTCAAGTCTGCGTTACACTCGCTCTTATCAGATTACAGTCTGGCCGACCGAAAGCATTTGCTTTTCTTCCTTTTTCTCTCTCGACGAAAAACATTTTTCTTTTCTACTATTTCGTTTCGAGGAAACAAAGTGTAGTTTTACGACACATAAGAGAGACGTGGGGGGATTGATGAGTCACTGAAAATAATCATTTGAGAAAAACAGTTTTGAATTTTATGATTCATATTTGTAATCGGTTTCTAGTTTAATCGAGATGCTTAAGGCCTATCCGGCACCGATTATACTTATGAATGATAAGAGAGGGGATACGATTGTTGTTAACTTCATTTTCTTGATTGCAGTTAATTGTTAGCGCACATGTAAAAAAAAAAAGAAAGAAAGAAGAACATCGTTCCACGTTCCTCTACTATATAATACAAGTAAATATTATAATGTCTTTTATCCGATCGTTAATACATATTATATCATTAGTGTATTTATTACGTACTGTATTACATAGCATAGTTTAATCATTATACATTGTTAGTATAGGGACAACTCTAGGCTGCGAAAAATCAATCGTTCCTCGACTATTTATATACAATTCATTAATTTAATTAATGGATAACACTTCGTTCGCTTAATTTTAATATCGTCATTTAATATTCGTTGCACTCGACTGTATGGAATTCTGATTTTTGTTTTATATATTATTGTTGTTACTTTTGTACGCTTCGATTTGATATAGTTCGCTTTTCTCTCGATAAGTATTGACTATTTATTAAGTATTTCGTTCCACTTTTCGTATCTTTTTTTGAAATATTGTCACCTTTTTTCGAATAAAAGAAGAAAAACATTCCTTCAGACGATTTTATGGTTAGATATATGTGTGTCTTATGATTGAGAAGAAAGAAAAAATGCTGTCGGTTGGTTTCGCTCGTATAGTATGAACATTTTTAGACACATTGATCGTAGAGCGGCTTGAATGTCAGAATCGATAATCTTTTTCTCGCCGTTGCTGCTTCGATGTGCGTGCATTTATTTACATTTATCTGATAATACGCCGTACTCAGCATTGAAATACAGTAAACTGATACGAACCGAAATATAAAAATTCATTTCACCAGACATATATCCTAGAAAAATATTATTTGTTCTTTCTTTATTCAATTTATACAATTAACTGCTGCTGAATATCTTTTACTCGACGTTTTTCGTTGTGGTTATTTATTTTAATTTTTACCAAAGAACGTTCTAGACGAGGTTCATACAACCCATAATTTGGCGTACGTACATGTGTATGTGCAAACGCAAAGGACATCTGAAGGTCAACTTTGTTTTGTGAAATTGAATAAAATATTTAGTAGTGCACCGGTAAATGCAGTTTGTAATTACGTAAGAAAAAGTTCTAGGTTACTTATGGTTAAATATCATTAATTCAGGAAATATTTATACTGAACTAAAGACTTTTAGCCATAAGTGACTTGCACATAGTAGTTTTTCATAGAGATCAAATCATTGTGATCGAAGTCATTGTGACCATTCAATTATCGTCTGAAACATTTTGTAGTACATAAAAGTTGACTGTCATGTGTTAACTTTTACGTGTTCACATAAGCAACTTTTTCACCGAGTAACGTGTCCCCTGAAACCATTCAACTTATTTCTGTTAGATTGTTTAGTGCCATCGACAGTTTCAAAGCATTTCGAATGGTTCGATTTAAATGGGTCACGCTGCACATACAGTCACCCCCATTAATATTCGAACACTCCTAAAAAGACGATAGCTTTTTTAATGTTGGACCATATATGACTAGGATTTATTCTCATTATACTCAGTATCAATAAGAGAAGCTATTGTTTTTAAATTATTATAGTTACGGAAATATGTATATATAAGTAATTTTTGATAAAGTAAAATATGTTGAACACCAAATTAGAAATTATTATTTGAATGGAAGGTACTATTGATCGTACAAATATTATATTAATAATATTACTTCTCTCTCTCTCTCTCTCTCTCTCTCTCTCTCTCTCTCTCTCTCTCTCTGTGTGTGTGTGTGTGTGTGTGTGTGTGTGTGCACGCGCGCGTGCGTGCGTGTGTGTGTGTTTCTCTCTCAGGAAATAAACAATTTTTATGGTCATACAAATAGGAAAGCTGTTCTTTTTAGAATGCTTTTTTGAGACGGTGCTGTCCATGGCAGGAAAAGGAATGTCTACGGAAAGTTTAGAGTTCCACGACGATCGATTCGCGGATGCAGGCGAGGAAGTGCGTGCGCACTTCTGGTGCATACAATCTTTTATTTCAAGTGCTCGGTGCGAAGCATGCTGCACCGAAAACGAAGTATGCAGCTGGTGTTGTGACGAATCATATAATCCTCTTTTTCTGTGATACATCGAAGTGGCTGTGCTACAACGTGTCTTCGGAACCACTGAATTGGTAAAAATGCGTGACAATGTGAGTATCTCTCTGAGCCCGTGTCGTCATGCTGCATCCATTATGCATCCGGGCTTCCTCTTCCTTTTCATCGGGTGCCGGAAAAAAATTAAAGTTTCCCTTCAAAAACACATTAAAAATTATCTATATATTGAATTTATATTTTACAAAAGTAATATGACTCCGTCCACTCTTTTTCATGCACGGTGCTTTCATTTTTCATTTCTATCGATGTCCATTGTTTATGGAAGTTCAAAAATGGTGGGAGAAGAGAATTCAATTTGAAAACTCAATTTTTGCAACACTTACAACACAAAAAGAGTAATCTTCTGTATTTTATGAATGAAAATGATTTAAATGATTTTTAAAATGTAACGAGTAGTTGAAATACTCTTTTCACCATTTTTTCCGAAACTTAGTATTTTTTTATTTGATTTCTTAAAATGCTACACCGCAAGAATGTCGAAATGATTTTGAATCGATTATTTGCCTCTGCAGGAAGGCTTGGCGTTGCATCTGTTACTGATACTGGTTCTGTGCACCGACGTGTATACGACAACTGCCAAACATCTAATTAAAAAACGGAATTATAGCGATCAGAGCGTGAGAGGTTACCTGGCGGAGGTAAGCGGAGTGTAAACAAACGTATCTTTGCGAATCTATGCAAATACGTTATATGTGAAAAAGATAGTTTGAACATCTCAAACTTCTTAAGTTATTGACCCCGTTTAATCTCGAACGTATTTAAGTGAAATATAGATTAGACGAAATAAAATTATTATATTTTAAATATAAGTTTTTGATAAAATACAATTTATATAAGAATTTAGGGCGTCACTACTGCAAGAGCAGTATGAATAATTCGAAATACTATAACTTTTGAGACGTGTAGAATTTTGAGAAATGGTTCAAGCAAAGGGTACTTAGTTTTGCCAGGACTATGGAATTATGCTATTAGCACAAGCATGTAGCACGGGTTTGAATAACAAATTGTTTACGAGCACTGGCTCATCGAATGCTATCCCTACTATCATGCGAATCACTCAGGCCGTAGAGGAGAAATATGTTGACCTATACTACTGTGCGAATGATAGCCCTTTTTAAGTAGTATTGGCATGAGAATACACATTCCTCTAGGCGGCTCTGCATAGTAGCGAGGGTAGCGGTTCAAGGAGCTGGTGGTGGTGACCAATTAGTTGCTTAAACATAATGTAGGACAACACTCAGCACAGTAATGTCTTGACATACGTTAAAGAGATGTGCTCGATATTTGTGTATTTGTCCCCACAATCATCTAAAATTATTATCATCCCTCCAATACACACGTTTTTAAACAAAATTTGAGATATATTTTTATACAAACAGACAGTCCTCGCTGATCTAAGGAACTTTCGTTTCAAAAGTTTTCCGAAATTCAGCGTGAGTTGAAAATTACAGCAATTTTAAGGTAAACCATTGGCGTAATCACGCAGGATTCGCAAATAACGCGGTCCAGTTCAAACCGATATAACTTTCAATACGTGCAGCATTTTGAAACACATATTAAACACAAGTCGCTCAGTTTTTTTACGGGTTATGCGGCTGTGTGTAAAAATTATGACTAACATGCGTCGTTTAGGAGTACAGTAATTCCTCGATCTAAGTCCTTTTTCGGTTCCCTGCCGGGACTTAGATCGCGAAGGGACACTATTGTTTTGTGACCGCGTCGACCGCGCCGAACGTAGAAAAGGACAGCATGCAAACATGGACCGCGCGGCCGAATGCGCAACAAAACATAGCGTATTGGTGAGACAATACTAGTGCAATAATAAAACTTCTTTATTTTTTATTATTTTTTTATGGAACTTTCACGAACATATTCGTGGCATTTTTCTAATGAAAATGATACCAAATATGATATAATTCCGATGATATTTGCTTGTGTAATAAATGATGAAAGTTTTGGACGTAAAGAAGGACAGCGTATAGGAAAGAAAGAGACGACAAGAGTCGCGGCCACCGGCACAGTTCTAAGGCCCGCGTGTCCGTACAATGTAATGCCAATAAAAAAACTTCCATCGCTTATTACACACGTAAATATCATCGGAATTATATTATATTTGGTATCATTTTCATTAGAAAAGTGCCACGAATATGTTGGTGAAAGTTCCATGAAAAAATAAACCAAAATAAAGAAGTTTTGTAATTGGATTAGTGTGATTCACACCGATATACCCGACCCAGGATCAGATTACGCGGCATGTTTACACTGCTCGGCGACCGAGGCAGCTCGTGCTCCGCAGTGGAAGGACCAGGCTAAAGGATATACATAGATCGCAACGTTCCGTTGGACTTAGATCGTGGAATTACTGTAATTAGTCCAAATTCGTCGATGTAAAGAAACTTTTCAAACAAAAATTCTTTAGTTTTTCAAGGGCTACGTGGACACGTCAAGATGTAGGAGTTTAGGTAAAATTTTGCATTGCAGCGAACTTGTTGGTGGAACGAGGTCTGCAAGGAGGAGTTCCACAGTAAATTTCGGTGCCGTTGCCCTCGGTGGTCCTACTGCCGTGCCCCTGGCAGATACTACGACGCACATTGTAGCATGACTCAAACCGGCTATATCTGGACCCAGCCAGAGACCTCGTTAACGCTCGAGGTCAACAAATGATCCTTGCACAGGACCTTTTTCTATTCGTTCGTCCCTTTCGCATAAATTTCCCGCAACAAATACCATGTTCCATGAGTAGTCGCATTTTATAGGATCTATTTACACTTGTTAATGTTATCTCTAGACTAGATAACCGAATTTTTCTGCGACAACGACAGAGCCTAGCATAACTTCTCTTCTTTGCTTCAAAGTGCTGCCACTCAAGTGAATTCAACGTAACGATTACTACAACAATAATTTCAGAATGTGTAGATAGAAAAATTTCTTTTATGTTTAATTAAAGAAATTATAAGCAACGATGTAGTATATTTTGAAAAATTTGAAATGTTGTTTTTAGAATATTGTGAACGGTTTTTTGGTTTCACAATTGACAATAGCAAGGTGATACGGTGATAATAGGTAAACTTTGGTTGAAAATTGTCCGACTGGACAAACGAATTTAAATAACGATAAGATTATTGTAGTTAAGTGATATTGTTTAATACCGTACCTTAGCTTATTTTAATAATTCGATCATGTGATTAAGCATAAGTTTAGGGTAAATTTCGCGAGTTCAAGCAATGAAAAGTGTTCATATAAATGTGTGTCGATTTTTTCGGTGTCCTTGTAAATAATATATACCGATTTAATAATGAATATTTACGGTTTTAATTATAGTTATTAAATAAATGGAGACGCCATTGAAATTGAAGCAGATTTTTATTTTTCCCTCCAACGGCCACCATATCTCGGGACCCATACGTGTTCAATAGACAATATATTTTATAAATTGATTGCACATATAATTAAAATATGTGCGAACATTCAATTATCGCAGCTTAAGTATTCTCTTGATTGCACGCGGTAGATTTGATTACAAAATTCTGATATTGATATATGATAAAAAACAGCGGATATTTTCAATGATCGTGTGAATTATGTACAACTTTTTATATATGCTACATACATTATTTGTTATATTAATAATTTTCAGCACGATATGGTTAAGCAGGAGACCAATATAAAAATCTAATTACAATTATTGTGTAAAATAAATTAATGAAACTTGCCTAACGTAATCAATGTCGATAATTAATTAATATATTAATATAGTAAATTTTTACATTATACAATATAAAACGCATTATATTAATTAAGTATCGAGTAGTAATTACACGAATAATATTAAATTCATGAAATATTTATATTATTATACTATGCACTTATTATATTATCATGTATATTTATACAAAGTGCATCGTGCAAATTAAAATCAATTTCTCATTATTTATCAAAAATTAACAATTTTTTATGTTTCATTAACCCCTTAACGCACTAATCAAAAATCCAATAGCGGTCTGCTGTAAACGAAAGTTAGCAACTTTTCTCGGGTGAGAGGAAATGAGCAGAACATTGTCTAACATGTATATTCGGTTGTATGTATATGGAAAACCAAAATTACAGGTCTCGACCGAGTTAATTCGGGCGCGCAGAAAAAAATCATTTTCCCAAACCCGGGTTAACTCGATAGAGTGCGTTAAGAGGTTAAGGAAGCGTATTCTTTATTATAAATAACTTCTAAATTGTTTTCTAAAAATTTCCAAACAATTAGTGTAGAAAAATCGTCGTTATAAAAATGTAGATTTTGATATATTAATATTTTCATCATTTTATATAAATATACATCTATAATGTATGGTGCTTACATTTTTATATTGTAAATTTCATGTTGTTTATTCTTTGCAAAATTTTGACAGCAGATAAACCATGTATAGAATAGAATTTGATTTTCTTTCTAATATTGACTGATATAATGAGATTATTTTATATTTTCAAAATTCTCTTACATGGCCCAAATATACAGGATATCTCGGCTAAATATCTACTTTATTTATTAAATATTCTCTGGACAAAGTTATATACTGCACCATGGAGTACATAATATGGCAAAAAGAATTTTTTCTCAAGGTTATTTGTTATTGAGATCTCAGTACATGTACAAACAGTTATTGAATTAAAATATTAAGCAGCCTATTTTATCTCAAAATTGAATGATTAATGTAGTTATTATATTTGCTGGATATGTCCTTGTATGTTTTACACAACTATTGAACCAAAATTTATCATTCTATTTAAAACAACGTCGATCACCTTGAGATCTCATTAGCAAACCACTTTAGGAAAAATAATAGTAAGTAAGGTAGATATTTAACTGATACATTCTGTATAAATAAATTAATGGAGCAATTGTACTGTACCACGTGATTTGTACTCTTCCGTCTATTTACAATTTAATCCGAAATCATTATACATACATAGTAATCTGGAGGATACTTAAAATAGTACTATCGAAATCTAACACTAGTTTTATTGCAATCAATTCCGTGATTAGGATAAAATATCTACTATATAAAATCTTTCTTTTGTATCTTTGATTCTACATTCCTCAGAGCAATTTTGAGACCATGAAAAAGTTTTTTTTAAATCTCAAAAATTCAATTGCACTAAAACACCTTCTCCTCTTATACCTTCTTGGTACAAAGCGCAATTTTTAAACAGAATTCCTTTGCAAAATGCAACAATTTTTTAAATGCGATATCGATTTTACGTTTAATCAATAAAGTCTAATCAATGTACGACAAAAATAATCTATCGTAAAATAATTTCAGTACAAAATGAGATTTTGTCAAAAGCATATAGTATTCAACTGTGATGTACAGTTGAAAAATGATTTGTTTGTTCATCTATTCGATAAATTCGTCGTCGTCATCGTCGACGAACCTAATGTTCTGATCGCAAAACGAGCCCTGTTTCATGCAGAAGGTTTCAATACCGTAATGCTGGCTTTCGATGTTCAAGGTCGCCTCGTCCCTGAGCTTTCGGACTTGCGCAAAGTTGGTCAAATGACTTCCAGACAACTCTGTCATAGGGATGTTAATCGTGTCCTTTTTGTGTACCAATGGCTGCTTACAGTCCATCAATTCCTTGTACTTGCATGACGTCACGTCATCATCCACAGTCCCTAAAATCTTTGTCTGCAAAGCTTTCTTCGGCGTGGAAAGCTTTTCCTTCTTGCTTGATTCATTATGTATGGGACTTGCATGGGTTTTCGAAGGATTCGATTCGTCGACGGCGTCATCACCTTTTTCTGAATGTACCCTATAAAACGATGGGTTAAAGTTAAGTTAAATTAATATGAATCCTATTGCAAATGTAAAATGAATATTACTAAGATACTGACAAGTGAAATGAAAGGGTTTGGGTCGAAAAATGTGTACCTCTGTGAAGGGAAATGGAATAAGGATCTACGCGGGCTCATTCTAAAGCGTGAAATTTCTACTTTCAAATCTCCTAAGTTATTTATTTTTGAGGATATTTTGTGTTGGGTAAGAAGCAAACAAATGTGGAGAAGGTTTCAGATTTTCAAATTTTTAGTTTGAAAATTTGACCAATTGGAACCTTGCGAAAAAATCGGACGACAGTCTACTAGAGCTCAGCTAGAAGCTTCCAGTCTCTATTTTTAATGTCCTTAAGCTATTTCTTCGAGAATTCTGACGAAACAGAATGTGGACCAAAGAGTGATCCACTTCCTCAGGTCAATGTGAAAATGTTGCTGTGAAGTCGGACAATTTTGTACTATCGTAAATTTGTAAAAAAAAGTGTAACAATCCACATGAGCTCATTTTAATGCGTGAAGCCACTAATTTCGGCAGCTCTAAGGTGTTTTATTCGAAGGCAAAAAGCCACATTTATGTACATAAATATTGTTAGCTCACCTCCTGTTTGGAATAACGCAATACGGTTTATGTTCAAGAGCACCAGACACAGATTCCATGCTTACTTTAATACTAGAATCTTGTAGAATCTTTCGAACAGGAAGTAACTTTTCGTACGTTCTTGCTTTCGAATTTCCGGAGGTTTCGTCTCGATTTAGGTTTACATAATTAAAATTGTGGCAGTAATTTTCTCCTTTTTGCATATACCGCTCGCTATTAACAGAAATCTAGTTACTCTCATGCTAGGAACAAGACACATTATTTACAGGGAACATTCAAAATTTTAAATAAATATTTTAAATTATAACGAAATCATGAAGAATCGTACAATTTTGATGTCCGGACATTACACTTACTACTTGGTATTCATTTTCCACATGTAGTTAGCAATAAACAATTACAGTAATTTTGTTCCTATTTATAATTTCAATACTTACCCTTGAGGAAAGTCAAATTCAAAGTCCTCGAAATTTGACAGCTTCATCCTTCTGTATTCTGATGGAGTCAACGCTGCACCTTCAGTTTCTACCGTTAAAATAGAATTTCTTTTGCTTCTGGAAACAAATTAAAGTTAATTATTTTTACTATTAGTGTAAGCAAACTCTTAAAATGTCTTAAGTTTTACTAAAACCCCCTTTAATTTTATATTATCTTTTAAGTGTAATTTTTCTTCATTTAATATTTAACTTTCCAATACGTATCGAAACTATAATATCAGTAGACAATTTTTCTTTCAGTATAGTGATGAAGCATGAACAAACAATTTTTTTGACATTCGAATCATTACTCTCTCATGCTTCATTCAGAAAATGTTCTCCCAACCTCTAAAATTATTTTTATCCTTCTAATGCGAACTTTTTTAAACAAATTTGCGACATATTTTTATACAAATAGATGGTCCTCGCAACACTTACCAACTTTTATTTGAAAAGTTTCTCAAAATTCAACACGAGTTAAAAGTTACAGCAATTTTAACGAAAATCATTGGCGTAGCCACACAGGCTTCAAAAATAGTGCGATCAATTCAAACCACTATAACTTTCATTACGTGCAGAAGTTTGAAAAACACTTTAAACGAAAGTTGCTCAGTATTTACGGATTATGCGACTGTATATAAAAATTGCGACTTCCATGCGTCGTTTAAGGGCAATTACCCTAAGTAGATTTCGTCGGTATCGAGCTTGAATTCGTCGATTGGCGGTATCCAAACGAGAAAGGCCGGGTCCATGCCTAAATAGGAGCCTGGAACGCCGCTAGTATTTGCCACATTGTAATCATAGTAATCTAACTCCATTTCTGAGTCAGGGTTTGCCAAACTGAACTCCGATCCTGGTCCTTGCAAAAGTTTCTCGCGATTTCTTCTCTCTTTCGTCTCCTTTCCGCTTCCTAAGGTCGAAGGACTCGAGAGAAGACTTTCTGGAGACGATTGCGACTGGTACGACAACCATAATTAATTAACTCACTATTTTACCATCGAAAAATGGAAAATAATTTTTACAAGACTGAATTTACCTTTTCTTCTGAAGAATTGGTTTCGTTGCTCTGACTCGTGTTCAAATTTGGCGGTTTCTCGTCTTCTGGCTTCAGTGGTTTTGTTTCTGAACTATCGAGGTCTATTGTTCGTAATCTGCATAATAATTATACTAAATAGTCAAGTACCAATTAATTTATGTACATCAAAATTGAACATGTCACGAATATTTTATACTCAGTATAGTAATATATGTATGCTGGAAAATTTGCATTTTTTGATAAATCCATTTAGAACTGAAAAGTACATAAATAATAAAATGAGACTTACTTTACAGGGTAGGCGTACTTCACTTCTGGTTTCTTCAAGACTAGAATGTTGGAGGCTGACAATAATTTATCACAGTTCGATTTGATCGATGTTATTGTTTTGTCCGATGAGCTCTCCATTGTGTTGTTTAATTTTAACGTGCTGGAGCTCAACGTGGAACCATCTTGGTACCTACATTCATATAACATAATAATTCCCTTTTAAATTAGAGAATACTAAATTTAATCAGTAAATAATGGCTTAATGAGATAAATTATTTAATTTTTCAAGTAAAGAAATTCAATATTATCAATATGATTTTATTATTAATTTATTTTATTGATTTTTTAAATATTCACCATAAATCAACACAGCGAAAATAATATATTGTGACCACTCTTACCCGGTTAGTGTTTCAGTACTATTATAATGTTCCTCCACTTCACATAAGGTGTCTTTTGGAGAGTCTTTTACGGTAGCTTCGATCATTGATATCACGTCTGATATGATAGTACTTGTAGACAGGTATTTCGAGCTTCCTGGCATTAATTCTAGTGACAAAATTCATAAAATTTACAATTGCGCTGTCCAGCTTAAAATATTTTATGCAAGTGTAAATGAAACATTTGTTTGTATATATGATCAATGCATTATAAGATATATGATTCCATTTAAGAAATAAACTTGACTTTGAAATATCTTCCACAAGACCGCTTACAACAATATGATCAATTATTCAATTTTTGTTTGAAACCTTTTTCGTAACAGTTAAAAGCTTCGAAAATATTTCAGGTATCTTAAACTCATGTTTTACTCAATGAAAGGTTTACAAAAATATTAGCATATTTTATATATATCTACCGGAAACGTCGCTGAAAGAATCCATGTCCTCGGCGATACGGTACTTTCTGTATTTGATAAGAAACTGCAACGTCAAGAATATCGAAACGATGAACATCAGTATCAAAAGCAAAGCAGTTACCAGATGCGCTGGTTTCCAGAAAAACCATTCGTTTACCACGTTCACCGAGTCTGTTTCTAAAGGCACAACGGTTATACTTCCATTCCTTTTCAAAAATTTTTTATCTGAAAAAGTAATATCATAACTGTATCAATCGCATTAAAAATGTAGAAAGTTTTGAAGAAACGAAAAGTTGAATTCTTCATTATCATAATTAAGTTATAATTATATTACAATTATATCTATCTATATTATATGACATATATGTATATTGATATTAATATATTAATACCTTGTTAATAATTAATTATATTAATGATATTAATATATATATATATATATATATATATATATATATCAATATATTATTATAGACATATAATTGTAATATATCTGTGTTATACAAAAAACATACATTACATTATATTTCGAACCAATTAAAAATTGCAACACGAACATAATACCATTATTATGATCACTATCGGACACTAAATTATGAACATTATTTGACACTATATGACTCACCATAATGTTCCCTACTGGATTAACTTTAGAAACCAATTTTTTATACAAATTTTTACTTATAATTTTTTTATAAAAATTGATTGTAAACTTTTAAAATAAGAAGTATCTAATCTTTCACCTAGAATGGCAGCATGAGCAAGGAAACCGCCGATGCAAGCGTCACCGGAAGCAGTTAGTTCGTCGCTGAAGAATTCCAACAGCAAATTCTCCCCGGTGCTAATTAGCGTTTTCGACGTTAATTGGATTTTGTCCGAAGCGACGTCGGTCAATAAATCCGCATTTAATGAATTACCATCGCGGACGCGGAAGTATTGTCCCGGACAAGGAAATTGTAATTGATCTAAGTGCAATCCAATCACGAAATTATCGTTTGCCTAAACAGAAACAAATTTATAACACATTATAGCACAACGATTATAGCACAATATTTTGAGAAGTAGATCTCTATAAAAATGATTCAAAATACAATTAAATTTTAGTTCTATTAAATTGATAAGAGAAATGAGACTGCTTTATTAATTAAATATTTAATATTTAATATTAATTGTTAAAATTTGTTAATTATGATTTATAACAATACTTGTAAAAGCCAGAAAGACCGGCCAGGACACGACTGAGTATTGGCTCCAAGAATTTTTCTAGAAAGTTGCTCCTTTAATTGAATTCGACAGCCGCAACGGCACTGTGATCCAATTTCAGCAGCGATTTCCGGTTTCGTTGCGGCCAGAACCGCGCCATGACAGTCGGAACCGTCGATCCGATTGCTATACCACTCGGTTTTATTCAGAACTTCCGAAAATATTCTTCCACAGAGCTTGGTTTCTACTGCCTTTCCCTACAAATTCAAAAATAAAACAATTCTCTACTACACTATAACATTAGACACTACTTCACGTGTAGTAAAGTATTCTTCTCCCCATTGTAAAAATTTTTTCTCTTTAATAGTTAATTTAATTTCTTTCTTTATTACATTCTTTCATTTTTCCCTTAAACTTTTCTCTTCAACTTTCACAAGATTAGTATGCAAAATAGGTTTTCTTATATTTTTCTTTTAAATTATACTTCTAAATTTTTCTGTTCTATCTTTTTCTTTAAATTTTCGTTAAACTTTTTCTCCAAATGTGTCTCTATAATAATTTTCCTACATATTACATTTCTATTAACCGGTTGCCGTGTTGAAACGAGCCAGACTCGAGATGAAGATTTTAAACAAAGTCTAAGAAATATGATTGTAGCGCCATCCTTTTAAGACGAAATAATATTTAATTCTCTCGTTATCAATATTTAAGCATTGAAATAAATGTTGCCATACAAAAAATATAAATTTTCTTTTATTAAGAATAGGACACTCAAGCTGGACACATTCATATCTCATCACAAAAACCGAACCAAATTTCTGCGACACCTGTAGCGTGCAAAATACCATTGAACACATCTTGACAAGTTGCCCTAAATACAATATGAAGAGGACTCAACATAAACTACAAAACTCACTAACGATCTTACGAGAAATAGAATTCTGCAAAAATGCTCTAAACTTCTTAAAAGACATTAATGTATACCAATTGCTCTAAATACGATTGGCTTCACTAGGCAACCCAACTGTGGTCACTAATAACCTACAAGGTGCATGTGACCTAAAACGCTCAAGAAAACAAAAAAGACGCTCTATTCACAAATTGTAAAGAAAATGATACTGCAAAGAGTTAAATTACCTGGCAAAATTTCGCTCCATACTTAGGGGGTGGAGTGTCGCAAAAGCGATACCGATTTCTGATCCCTCCAACACAGGAGCTGCTGCATGGACTCCAAGGACTCCATGGACCCCATCCGGCTGCATCACCTTCTACATAAAAAAATATCATATTTAAATAACATTTAATTCGACGCTCTTACCATTCTTTAGTATATATGTATTACTGTACTATGTATATTACTGTACATTATTTGCCAAAGGTTCAATATTCACATAAAAAATTTCATCGCTCCGATAAATTCGAATAGATTCTTATACATTTCAATAAAACAAACACGAATACGAAAACTAGTCTTTTCCTATTATTCTTATGGTGAAAAAGTGTCTCGTTCTCTTTTGAACATTGTGTAAACATATTTGAATGTTTTTATGAATTTTTATGCAAAATAAAAATCGTCCACGTCAAATGTAAGATTCTGGAATTAACTTAAAAATGAATTTGATCTTTCAATAATTTCAATAAATTGAAAATAGTGTAATGGTCTTCCTAAATTTTTTTAATGTCTTCATTGTTTTGTATTACACATTTTTGTCATAAATGCATACAATCTGCAGTGTATGTATAATGGTATCAATATAAATATATTCTGCGTAAGAATAATCCATCTGGCTTTTATGGTTAAATTATAAAAAATCTCGAATCCAAAAATGTAAGTTTTCTTTTGAAATTAGATATCTTAAGTGGTAGAAACAAAATCTAGAAACATTGAAATATACCTTGAAAAGGGAAGGTAGGAATGCAAGATATCTTCACGTCCATCATAGCGCCAGTTATGGCCTGGCTGACGTATATAAAACAGTACTCGACGTATTTTTCGGTGAAGAGGTCGCAGTCGAAGGTCAACGAGTGCTTGCCAGGGATCGATCTGGATTCTGTGATGTAGTGAAGACTCGAAGGTGAAGCGACGGAAGTGACGTCAGCCTTCAGTCGACCGTAAACGCGAACGCGATCGCCCTCGAGCCGACAGGAAGGGTACTCGAACAAGACAGCGACACCGCCAGGTCCTTCGCAAGGATATATCGACCTCGCGTGGACCGTCAGCTTGAATTCTTCCGACCAGTTGACCTGTCATTTTCAAATAAACCAATTAACACTTTGTCGACCGGCAGCCTTTAGCACTTAGCCGACCGCACGCGCCACAGAGACCTGTACAGTTTCCACCGCGCTCGGGAAAGCCAAACTGCGCTATCCACCGCGCATTTTTCTGAAGTAGCACGGACTGAACATCGCTATTTGAAATCAAAAACGTCCGAAAATTATTTATGTGATCAATTATATCTTACGGTAACAATTTCATTCAACAATTTCACATATTGCTTATACAAAATTCGTAATTAAAAGTTTATAATAATTATTTTTTAATGGTTATTCAAAAAGTATAGGTAATAGAGTCAGAAAATTAAGAACAGTAAAGATGACTAAGGATAAATAACATAACTCAAATATGGAACAAGCAGTTATATATTTGAATAGAGCAGTAATAATGGGCAATAAAAGACTTCAAAAATTGGTGCATTTTATTATATGTTGTACTCTATAGAAAGAAGAAGCTCTATAGAGAAAGAAGCGTTCCTCAGGTCAAAATGGGAGATCTACCCGATCGGTCGGCCACCGACTAGCTTGGAAATGGGTAGATCTACCCGATCGGTCGGCTAAATGTTAATAGGCTTTTCAATAATTGTGCTGTACCAAACTCTTCTGTTACGCAATAATCCCCCAAAAAAATAACTAGATGACGTTATTGAGGGTGAGTTATTGGTTTATGATTGAAGTTTCTGTTGCTGTTGAAGAATCTATTAAAACTCCTCAGCAACGGGCCATAGACTTCCAAAAATTATGAAATAATCGCCGGTGGATAATGCATTAATAATAATCACCGAGAAATATAATGTGATTCCAGATTAAGTACATCGGTGAGGTAATACTAGGGATGGGATCAAGTACCTCGCAAGCAAGTTCGAACTTTGGTAGATTGAATTCGAACTCTCTATAAGTACTTCGAAAAATAGAAATAGTACTCCTAAGTATACTCGAACCTATGCCAGATAGTTTTGAACCGTTTACAAGTACTTTGGTAAACGGAAGTAATACTTGCAAGTATATTCGAATCTTGGTCGAACAGATTCGAAACCTTTATGAATATCGTACTAGAAATTCTCTGATTTTTCTAATTTCTCATTATTTTTTACTTTTAAAATCAATTATGATGTCCTTTAATGCATAATTCAATTCAACATGTGTACCTGTAATTTCATAATCTATCAGATTTTTATATGGACAGCTTTCATTATCAATAATAACAACCACTACAGTAAATCCTCTATAAACGCATAAACCTCGGGGGGATAGCTATGCGTTTATCCGTTACGGGTAGCTATTTTTCGAGCTTCAGAGTCCGAGCCGAACGTAGAGAAGGACAGCGCGTGTAAAGGCGACTGCGACTCTCCGCGTCTCTTTCTTTCCCATACGCTGTCCTTCTTTGCGCCCGAAACGTTCATACCCATTTAAACCACTAAATACTACAACAGTATTCACACATTTGAAATCATGTCGTGTTTGGTCTTGTTTTAATCAGAAAAATGCCACGAATATATCGATGAAAGATTCATAAAAAAAATGAGTAATAATAAAAAAGATTAAATATTGGTGTTACATAGTGATGACGCACGGCCCTTTGGATTGTGCCGACAACTGCGACTCTCCGCGTCGCATTAGTAGTAGCTCACACCGATATACCCGAGCCGAGATCAAATTACTAAGTGGAGGGGATATATTTTATGCGTTTATCCGTTACAGCTTTTATGCGTTTATAGAGGATTTACTGTACTCCCCCCCCCCCCCCACCTCCTTACTTTTTAATCGATGAATGTGCATCAATTACGTGATCGCTATGAAGTGTTTAAGAACCCATTAGAGGTGTTGTATTCTGTAAGATATGAATATAAACAGTAATGGCCTTCAGAAAGAGTGTTTTCAAAAGCAGGAAATATCATGGATAAATAAAGAAATAGGATAACACCAAGTATTGTAAATGAAATATTATTCTTAAATAGTTACGAATTTAATAAAGAAAATGCTTAAAACCTATTATGCAATTCTGATTTCCAAGATTCTAGTACTACTTGTGAAAGATTCGATTCCTTTCAACATCGAAGTACTTCTAAGTATCTTTTCAAAACTTGTAAGTATTCATTCCGAGGTTCGATATCAGTTTGTATAAAATGAATACTTTTCAAATATAATCATTGAAACATTATTGCTTTTAAGTAGTAATCGAAACCCGTGAAATGAAACTCGGTTATTGAAATTGACTCGGATTCGTGAGTACATATTGAACTTGATCCCATCCCTAGGTAATACTAATCAAATGACATAACACTTCTGTTTTTCATTGTTTTCTTATAAAACTTTTACCGGTATATTTGTGACATTTTTCTGATTAAAATGAGACCTTACAATTTGGATCATATATTTACTTGTTTAATCCATGATACATTAGAATCTTGATTGTTCCAACCGATATCTGAATTTTCCATTAAACAGTTTCATTGATTAGTGCGGATAATCGACGTTCGGCGAAGAAGACGTTCTACTGTATTGTAAGTTAAACAAGTAAACATGATCCGAATTGTGCCGTGTTTCGGCTCATTTTAATCAGATAAATATCACAAATATACTGACAAACGTTTCGTAAAAAAATTGAAACAAAATTATTTGGTCACAGTATTGTCTTTTTTTAAATTAGTTGAAGAAATTCTTGATATTGAAGGCGTTGTCACTTTATGTAAAAATCGAACAGTCTATATCTGAACTTAATTGAAGTGTGAAGCCTCTATATTGAATACACCTAAGTTGTTTTTTTTTTAGGATCATCCTGTTGCAATAGAATGCGGTCGGGGCAGTAATGTTTTTTTTCTTTAGATTGAAACGTTTCAATGCAATTTATCAACTTTAAACAATTGTAACTTCGTAAAAAATTACATTATAACAATACTTTTGCATTAAGCATGAAGCAGGAACGTAAATACTTTCCGAAGTTTTCACAAGATTGAGCTTACAAGACGTTTGGATAAACGCCTTTATGGTTCTTGAAAAAGTATTTCTGCGATACCAAATGCTGTGGATTTGAAGATTGACGACTCCTCTTTACAACGAGCCCATCAAATTTGATATACATATAATTTCTTTTTACCCCTTTGTAACATTACGAATGACAAGTAAACGAGTATTTCAGAAAATTTGGATTCAAACGGTTGTAAGAAGTTTGAAAATTTTGTTCTTAACTTAAAGCACAGTGAATTTCAAGGATGATGTCTCCTCCTTATAACGACTCGATAAAATTCAACAACAACCTTTATTACCTTGAAATACAAGCTAGTATTCGGTGCGGTGGGATTCACGCTCGAAGCCTTCAGCTGAACCGCGTAGTTTCCGGGGAGTCCAAAAAATTCGCACCGAAAAAATACAGTCTTTGGTGGAGCAATTCCGCTCACCTCTTCATAGTACAAAACCTATGAAATCATATAATCCATAAACCATCGCTTTAACATTAAACCTGCCAAGGGCAAAATAAATAAAAGTAAAACGCCTTATACATACATAGAAGTAAGCAGATTGAATTTACTTAAACTTTGTACGGTTTTGATTATAATATATGTGCTTAAATAAAAAAGTTATTTTAGTCATTCCCTACGAAAGCGTTATATTATAATTTCAATAATTGTGGAATTGAAAACCAGTCATTTGACCGCGGAAAGTTTAGTGTTAAACCTTTAAAAAACTTATTACCAGACAGAAAATTCGTATCGTTCTTAAATAACATTTCCTAAGAAACAAAATTCTAATATCATTAATTTTAATCAAATTTCGATAAGTGCATCGTTGTGCATTAAATGCTTCAACGTATAGCATTAAAAAATGTTAAAAAAATACGAATTTTTTGTTTTATATAATAAACAGCTTTATCGTTACTGTATTAATTTTTATTCATTATATGATAATGATTTCACCATTTTGAAGATTAGATATAGTGATAAAATAATCTGCTTTATTTACTTGCGTATGCGTATTGTTATGCAAATAACAGGCAGTCAGGCTTGCGCCGCAATAAATTAATTGTAAAATGTAGACAGCTACAGGAACATTCTCCAACGGATTACAACTTGCATCGTTGTATCCTACAGTGGTCGTAACACGCTTGTTTGGATAAGTTTCGATCTCGTGGGACTCTAAAAAAATGTTCGGCATCGGCCACTTTACGTCTACGATTTTAGTCGTCTGCGAATCAAATTGTTTGAAATTATTCTCCTCAAATTAAACGAACATGTGGAATTTTGAACCTTGCATTTCTCGTGCAAGTTTCGGTAATCTTTTCTGATTTAATGTATTTGTGTTTTACTAGAGTTCAGTCCTTCCAAGTCCCCCAGAATTCTCAAATATTTTTTAAACTGGCGGCACAACAATTAAAAATGATCCTGTACATATTGTTAAAGCTCAAAGGTGAATCTGAAAATATGTATATTTTTTCTGCTTACATTAAATTACAGTAAATTTTAAAATTATACAAACTTCATAGACAAGTTAGAAAAATTGTAGGTAATATTGTAAATGTTATAATCCGGGTAATGCACAGTCAAATACAAAAACATGTTTATATTTTCTTTGTTTAATTTCTAGACATTTTTAGAAGCCTCGCTAAAATTTTTAGAATTTTATAAACTGTCGAAATTGAGGCAATTCGAATTTCTTGAAATTTTAGTAAACTTAAACGCCCCGCCAAAAATATCAAAATTTAAAGTCGTCGGGAAAATAATTCTAAAAGTAGTATTTCAGATACTGTTAGCCTGAGAAATGCAAAGTGCAACGTAAATATGTGTATATTGTTTTGACTCTTAACCCTCCGTCAACATAATAGAGGCCAACTAAAAATTATTTAGTTTCATCGACACGAAGGTGCTAGACTCCCGCATCTACAAAAAGTTGTATCTTCACGGCTTTGACTGTCCAAATACTGTTTAATTTATTGAATTTAGTTCAAGATACCATGAGGGTAAAGCGAGCACTGTGACTTCGCGATCTGTTCCGCTGCTCATATTAATTTTTTGATAAATGAATTTTTTATATACTACACATACTTTTATACTACACATACTTTTTTATATTTTGATATTGTACAGGGTGGAAATTGTAAAGCGTTACAGACGAATATGGTGAGACTTTTATTTTTCCCGGTGGACACTTCAAGGTGAGATGAAGATGAACTTTCTTTTTTTAAATGAAATGATATGTTTTTTTATCCACCATCAAATAGTGTGTTTTAACAGGAGTTCAATTACCTATGACTCAATGTCATTCAAGGTCAAACTTGCAGGGAAATGCAGAAAAGGTGTGATCGTTTTATTTGTACTTTAATTCGAGCCTTCGAACTTTCACACCAAAACTATAACATGTGTTCAATATTGCTCAGCATTACTCAGGTCAACATCAAAGTCATTATCAATGGAGTTAAAACAAACGTATTTATGTATTACTGTGCTCTTCTGGAAGATACATAGTCAGTTTACTTTCATTACTATTCGTGCTAAGGCATCCTTCACTGAACGATAGTACTTAACACTTTATCTACCGGAAATTTTGCAACGGTCTTTTTTAAATCAAAGATTAGCGGTTGTGAACGTCTAAATAAATTATATCATTCAAAAAATTTCTGGAACTTATATAGTGTAACAATTTCATCTAAAATTATTATTTATAAAAAAAATTATGCAACTTCTCTTACATTCAGCACAGATATTAAAAAGCCGATTAATAGGCTTCCGGTAGATAAAGTGTTAAATAAGTGGTAAAAATGGAAATGTATCAAAATTGTTTTGATATGTTTGTGGTACTGGAAGAATGCAGGCCCGCACTTTCTCGAAGGACGTTTAACTGGGCAACTTTATGTTAATTTCCTACACAATGTACCACCCCAATTATGTGAAGCAGTACCTTTAAATAAAAGGCGCGTTATGTGGATGCAACAGGACGGTGTGTCTCCGCACTATGCACTATGCTCTCGAACAGCAATGAATGAAATCTTTGCAGAAAAGTGGATAGGTCGAGGAGTTCCTGTTGGATTTAATACCACTCGACTACTTTCTATGGTGTCACATTAAAAACTGCGTAACGTCCATTAAGCCAACGACGCGTGAAAATATGAAAGTCAGAATACGCGAAGCTTGTGCTACGATAAATGTTGAAATGTTGAACAAAGTTAGAGAATCATTTAAAGAAAGAATTGTTAAGTGCATTGAAGTAAGAGGTAATCATTTTGAACACATACTAAACTGAAATACAAATAAAACGATCACACCTTTTCTGCATTTCCCTGCAAATTTGATCTTGAGTCACACGTAATTGAACTCATCTTAAAACGTACATCTATATACATGACCTTGAATGACCTTGAGTCATAGGTAATTGAACTCATCTTAAAACGCGCAATTCGATGGTGGACAAATAGTACGTTTTAAGATGAGCACAATAAATATATGCACAATGTTTGCCATCCTTATTGTTAATATTGCAAAAATTGTGGATTGTAAACGTACTTTTTATATACTATTACAATTATAATAAATTACGTTTTACAATTTTAATTCAATTTCCTAAATCATTTTCAATTTTATATTTCAAGATAATGTCTCATATAATTTTCCAAGAATAAATAATATACTCAGATTAATTATACTTTTCTGAGGGCTATATCTTTATATTTTTGGAAAGATTATAATCTTATTGGTTAAAACTTACAATAGTACGTTTTCTTATATGTTTATATCAAAACTGTGCACCTTCAAACAAATTGCCATGTTCGCATAAGTTTCCATTGAATTTTTATTTTTATTGCAAAAAGGGTTCAACATTTGGCTAAATTCTCGCTCGCACGTGAAATTAAAGACTGTAATATATACCTAGCTTAGAACTTTCTCAGATTTTTTTATTGGAAACAATAATAAGTCAAGTGAGTAAGAGAGCTATTGTGCAGACTACGTTAATGAAAAACAATATTGTCGGAGGAGGGTTAGATTAAAATTATGAAAAATTTAGTAAAAATATAAAGTTTTCGAACCTGTTGAAAGGAGGTAACAGGCACTGTTGAATTTTTGTATTTGTACTCTAGTCGCAGGGCGTAGATACCACCACGTGTGAAGTACCCGCAGGGAATCACAATGGAGATGGTCTCGTTTTCTGAAGGCAACTTTTCTAATTGAATCTCTCCGATTAATTCAGATATGTCGTCAAAGAGGTACAGTATTCTAGAAACAACAAAAATAGTTAACAATTTTGAGCAACTGTATCTCATTTTTAATCCAACATTAGTTTCCCAATTAATTTTAAATATAGTGAAAATCAGAAAATATATAGTTTATCTTTATTAAATATTTTCAATAGACATTCTTACAATTTTTTCTTAATTTTATTGGTCAACGGAGGAAGTACTTCGATGTCCAAATGATACATGAAATATTATATTGCATTACGACTTATACATATAATTATTAGTCAGAACATTTTTACTAAATGAATTAAATTTTTATAAGAATTTCTGTACTGATTTATTTATAATATCCATTAATCAGCTTGAATCCTGAAACGTCCATTAACTATATCCTTAATGAATCTGATTTTATAACAAATTTTTACAAAATATCAGATTTGTACGAAAATTGTTATACTAATTTATTTTTAAACAAAATTAAATTTTCATGTTCATTTCAGGAAATTATTTACCCCTCGTAAATCTAATATCTACAAAAATATTAATAATTTGATTCTAAATTTTGCAATGCATTTATCAAAAATAAATTATGTCGTTTAAATAGAATGAATTATGAATGCTTACCGTAACACAGGCGATTCGTTAGAAGCACTGTCTAACTTCTCACTATTTCCATCGTCTTCTAATATTTCATTTGTCTTTACAATAAACACCGTAAGATCTCCCGAAAGTGCGACGTGGAAAGATGGCGAATTAATTTTCAAAGCACCGAACTCTTCTGTCTCTACCATTGTTGATTTTGTGGCACCTGAACCCCTCATATAATTGCTTTTTATATTCTCAGATTATTGGGTCTTATAAAATGTTTTAATACAAGCATATATTGCAACTAACATATGGTATATTCTATATTCTAAGTTTGCAAACAGCAGTAAAATGAAATGAGAATAAAAAGTTAATCACATTAGAATATCACTGTTCTAAATATATTTAAATAAGTCAAAAAAATATAAAAAATACATTGGATGTTATGGAATATAAACATGTGAAAATATACGAAATATAAAGAATGTAGATAATATGTGAAATATATGTTTATATAGGTATATATAAATATTGTACTTCTTTAAAATTTATTTAAGAACAATATAAAATTATTGATTTCTCTATTTTTCCCTTAAAACTGGCGATCTCTACAAAATTATTGAGAATGGAGTTTTCTCTCATTCATGGCTCAAAATAAAAAAAAAAAGAATGATTCATAATAATTTTACCATATTCAAGGAGGATGGTATTTAGTATTCCAAAGAAGAGCCATTTGGATTTCAAATTCATATCCAGGTCGTCATCCGTATTCAAGTCCTAGACTTCGTTTTTGAGCTGGACGACACAAAATTATTTATATTTTAACACCGAATTATGTTAATCATTGAAATTATTCTTTAGCTTGGAAAATGAAAATTTGCGAACCTTATTTGTTCACTGCGAGCATGGTTGCTGAGACGAAATTTTCCTGGACGAGGAGAAAACATAAATGTGCCGTAGTAATTTGCAGGAATCAATATCCTTCCGATGGCCGGCGCGAATTTCACTCGCTGACCCTCCGATACTTTTTCATTTTCATCGTTTCGAACGTTCACATGTCACTATGCAAATAGGTTTTACAATTTTATTCCAAAAATGTTAATTCTCATAAATATGCACAATTTAAGAGCAAAAACAACAAAATACAAAATTATAGAGTCTAATTAATGTTGAAAATAAGCTATAAAAGTTTAAAATTAAATTACAAGATTAAAACAAATTTCTTAATTTTATTTCAAAAATACTTGCTAGCATAAACATTGATAATTTATGGGGAAAAGTATTAAATTTTTTGGATCGATAAAATCATTATAAATTAAGAGAGAAACTCTAAACTTTAATTTTGTCTAAATATCAACAATTCATGAGCAGAAAAATAAAAAAATTAGACTTTCGATTCACGTTAATAATAAAAACAAATTATAAGTCTCGATTTTTATCAGAAACTGAAAAAGAATTTATAACATCCGATTTAGACAATTCTAGGTTGCATACATATCCATAATATATTATGTATGCTCAAAAATATAAAGGTACAATATTTTGCAATTACATTAAATTCAAAACAGGAACAATAGAATAAAAATGTCGAGTGTCATTCTATACTCTCGAATTTAAACCAAAACCAAATCACAAAATTGTATCTGGAAATTACTACACAATCTTGAAACATCCACAATCTATGTTAGTTTATAGTTTAACGAAAATAACAAAAGACCAGCTTTTAGGACCATCTTCAAATCAAAAACAGAGAAACAAAATCTTTGATCACCTTAAAAAAACAAACATAAAAGCACCTGCAAAAATTGAAATCATCGCCTGACAGCTTTAAACATCTTCCCAAAAATTTCTTCAAATTAATTAAGGCGATCTAATGGTGCAGAAAATGTTTAAAAATATTTCTAATCCTCGAGCATCAACATTTCGAACCGGCTGTTGTTAAATGGCGATGATTGCAAAAATCGATCACAGAGTCTGAGACCTAATCGCCGACAAATCGGTCCACTTTACACAAAAAATAATCGCACCTTTGTTTCCGAGGCATCACACGGTGGATTTGGATCGACTACGGGAAAAGTTACCGAGCGGTGCATTTAACTCGAGAAAAACACGAGAAATTCGAATGCAGAAATGTAACACCAGCGACGCGAGCTTCATAAGGCAACTAACACCATCGGGGTCGACGGCCAGTGTCCCCTCCCTCATACGCCCCACTATGGGGGTTGTTCTTTGGGGTAGAGAATTCTGACAGAACATCGACTTCAATCAATGGAGGGATTATATCGACCTGCAGTCTGCTTCTCCACAGCACTCGCTCTCTTTTCTCCCCCCCCCCCCCCCTCATGGTCTCTTTCACAGCTATCCCCCTCCATCCCCATCCCTTTCTCTTTCTTTTTGTTTTGAAGCAAAGGGTCATTATTTTTCGCGTTAGGGTGCCGCAATTGTCTGAAGAGCATTAGTCAGTTCTTTTGGCCTTGTTGTGTAATTGGACAATTTCCTAAAAAATTTCGACTTTTTCTAACCTTTCAATTGCATAGAAAAATTAGAAGAAATCGTTATTAATGTTATCACATTTAATTAAATAAAAATATAATTTTTAACAGTCATAGAATGTTCCATGATTTCTTTGAAATAGTGTAGGTAGTAGTAAATATATTTTTTAATAAAATATGATTAATGAAATAATGTTAGAAAATTGCAACGAACAGTTTAGAATGAATAGTATAACAAAAACGAGTCCTCGACAGTGTGATGCCACGACCGTTATAAATTACTTCATGTTTGTTAGCTGGCGAGCATCAATAGTGTTCCTTAAAATTAGTGATACAAATACAACATTAGAAATATTTACACCTTATTCATTTGCATTATTATCCTTCCTTCTTACAATAATATTACTAATTACTTTTAAATTTGATATATAACAAAATATATAAAACAAAAGAATTAAAGAATGATTCTTTTTTTTTTGGTAGAAATACTATCCCGCCCCTGTTGAATTAATTTAAAACCCTAATGAATTAATTACTCCATACTCGCCAACAAATGAATCAAATGTCCCGCCGCTTAAATTCAGTTGATCGGTAGCTTCAGCATTGTATGGATCAAGCGACAGCTTCAGACAACTGAATTTTGTCGATAGTTCGATGGTTCAAAAAAGTAGTCGACTGAAATTAGTAGTTAGTTACTATCGACTTAGTCGATAGTTTTTAGTCGATGTTGATGGTGCCCATCACTAGTCACATCCATGTTCATCCCTGTATTTCTATATCCATGGATCGAAGCTATAGCAAATATCAAAGGCAATGAGGCAATATAGCAAACTCTTTGGCTATAGTGGGCTATAGTAAAGCAACTGCCAATGTAACGTGATAAGTGATACTGAATCATTGTGCACTAAAAGTCATTGTATTTTGCGTGGTTGGAGAGTGCAGTGCCACGAATAAAACTGTATTTGGTATACGACAGAAAATATTGCTACATACTGTCTACTTACGTTAATCCTATCTTATGACAGCGAATGATACGTATCGTATGCAGTACATTCTAAACGAATTAAACGCTTTACGACACTGTAATTATTGCAACTGTTGTTTAATTATATAAAATATGCTTAGATGGAAAAGAGAAAGTATGACATAGGAAATAGATTTGTTAACTAGACAACGTCGTAGTGGTGAGTTACAGAATGACAGTGACAGTGAATTGCATTACCAGTAAATTGTGCTTATCGCGTAATAGTAAAATTTTATTACAATTTTCCAGTTAACACAATTTAAAACAGACACACAAAAATGGACGTGCTGACAAAATTGCGCAACACTGTCAGCAACACGATCTCCAACACAGTTCAGAACACAGCATACGGTTTGTCTCAATTGTCAAATGTCTTGCCAGGGAACCCAGTTACTAGAGAGTTTGAGATATCCGCACACATTGGCAGTGCGGGTCCAGCATTGTTGTGGAAGGTCTACAGTGGTTACAAAAAGTCTACAAAGCAGGAAGCAGCAATTTTTGTGTTTGAGAAGCGAGTCCTTGACAGATTTTCTAGGAATGATAAGGAAGTGATATTGGAAACTCTGAAGAGAGGCATTACGCAGCTAACAAAGCTGCGTCATCCACAGATTTTGATCGTGCAGCATCCCTTGGAAGAATCTAGAGACAGTTTAGCATTCGCGACTGAACCAGTGTTTGCTAGTTTGGCTAATGTCTTGGGGAACAATTACAATCTGCCACAACCAATGCCAGCAGCTCTGAAAGACTTTAAACTGCATGACATTGAAATAAAGTATGGACTTTTGCAACTAGGGGAAGGTCTAGCATTTCTACATGGAGATGTGAAATTGCTGCATAGAAATTTATGTCCAGAATCCATTGTCATTAACAGTTACGGTGCATGGAAGATATTCGGATTCGATTTTTGTGCCTTAAATCAGAGCATGGAGGGGAAAGACCCTTTGTGGTCATACGTGGAATATGACATGTCCATTTCAGCTACAGCACAACCGAATTTAAATTATCAAGCCCCGGAATGCATTCTGGCAAGCAGCATCGGTTCTGCTAGTGACATTTTCTCCTTAGGAGCGTTAGTATATGTTTTACATTCTCCAATGAACACACCTCTTAATGATTGTAACAATGATCTACAGAAATGCAAAAAGTTTTTGAGCAATTTCACTGGTTCAGTTGTGACTTCTAAACTCCTGTCGATCCCAGAGGCTATCAAGGACACAGTTAAACTGATGTTAAATCATAATCCTGAGCTCAGGCCAGATGCCCATCAGTTTGTTAAAATCGATTACTTCACGGACATAGAGGTTAAGACATTGAATTATCTGGATAAAATATTCCAATGGGACAATTTGCAAAAGTCACAGTTCTACAAAGGACTACCACAGCTTCTGAAGCAGTTGCCACATAGAGTTATACTGCACAGAGTACTACCAGCATTGTACAAAGAATTAATTAATCCCCCAATGATTCCATTTATTTTACCAAGCATACTATATGCGATGGAGACGAGTTCTATGGAAGAGTTCCGAGAATACATTCTACCAAACATGAAACCAGTATTGACTCTAGACGATCCACCACAAATTAGCCTTGTATTGATGCAACATGTTGACTTACTACTAAAACTGTGCACCACCGAAGTGATAAAAACCGATATAGTTCCAATGCTGTTGCGTGCGCTTGAATCTGAATGGGAACAGCTACAAGAACTGTGTCTATCAGCTTTGCCTAACATTATAACAATGATTGAAGGGCCAGTAATTAAAAATGCGATTCTGCCACGAATGAAAAAGATTTGCTTGCATAGCAAGGGAAGCAATAACAAAAGCCTTGGTGTCAAAGTTAATTGTTTGCTGTGTTTAGCGAGAATGTTACCTAATTTCGATCGATGGCTGGTCCTCGATCAAGTGTTGCCTTTCCTGCAGGAAATTCCACACTGCGGTGAACCTGCTATTCTCATGGCCATTATAGGTACACTATTTGTTAACTAGTTCTAGGTTCCAGGTTAATCAGAGTTCATTGAATTTTCTTTTTTTTAGGAATCTATAGGATACTGTTGAATCACAGTAAACTGGGAGCAAGCAAAGAGATATTGGCGACAAAGATTCTGCCATTCTTGTTGCCACTGTGCATTGAACAGAACTTCAGTACGTCACAGTACGAGATCCTCTCGAGTCTTGTGGTAGAAATGATAAATCGTGTGACAACAGAACACAAAGAGGCATTGAACAAGTTGGATGCAATGCGTCACGAGACTCAGAAGCTGGATCAGGAACTCTCGCAAACCTCGAATATGTACAAAAACATTAGTACGAGTAACGATACTGTTAATGTAATTCCTCCAGTTCGTACTCCAAACACGAATGCAAATTTGCAATCGCTGCAGATGGAGAATGGATTGACAATAGAAGACAAGTTTAGGTGAGTGAGTAGAATGGTTCTGAGAAGAAACCAAAAATATGTTATTTTAGAAATTTTTCTAAAGAAGATCATTAACGAAACGTTAATGTTTATTCAAATGGAAGTCAGGTATTAGTAAATTTTTCCGAACTGACCGAACCTTGTTGCATGCGAACCTATTTTGCTTTGTATCTCGGAAACGAAAAATGTTTTTCAAATTCTGAAGGGGGAGGTCTGGGCTATGACGTGATGTGATTCGATTCACGGCTAGAGCCTTATTTTTTATTTGACATCGACAAATGTTCCCAAAAATTCGCGCGAAATGGGTGTCTCTTCGACATTAAACATTTTTTTTACACATGTTTAAATGTTTATAGTGTTATAAAAAAATACCGTTTTATTTGGGATAGTTTGCGGAATTTTTTTATGTAAGAATCATTTGTCTAGCTTTTTCGGCTGAAGCAGAAAAAATTCTGAAGCTAAATTTCTTTTTTCAAAATAAAACTCAAAAACTGAGGCTGATGGCGACAAACAGCTTTCGGATTCGTGTTCTGCACACAAAAGTCTATAAAGACGTATACAAATGTTCTCTGCGACAAAAAAGTTTCATTTTGTTGACCAGTGTAATGGTAACTGCTGACCAAAAAAATTCTCGTCAGCGATAATGGTTATTTGTAACTAAAATCACTTGCAGAATAATATTTTAACTCCTATGCCAAAACTTTTAGAAGTTGGGTTATAACATTTACGGTCTCTGGTTCTGAAGAATATTGAATGCTGCGAATTCATATAATTTTAATATTATCTTTTATACTTTACAGATTGATTCAGCAACAGGAAGTGCATCAGAGGCTACAATCTCAGCCTCCATTGACTCCAAGGTCTGTTCAACCGCAGCCCAAGAAACCACAGATAAAAGACTTGACAGACACGTTGTTGCAATCGAATTTGGATCAATTGAACCGTTCGATATCAAGCCCAAAGCCTGATTACACCAGCATGTCCTCGAACTTGAATTCGCATCAACAATTCAGTCCACAAGGAATGAACACAAATTTAAATCGAAACACAACTAGTTGGATTTCGAATCAAATGGCGTGGAATTCAACTATTCCTCAGAACACTATTAATTATTCTATCAATCAAGGGAACTTAGGAACTAATCAATTGGAGTTCAATTCGAATTTCAGTTCCAATTCGGGTCAAAAGATTGACAGCCTGCCTTCGCAAGATATCATGGACTTACTTAGCTAATGATTTCAATGGAGGACAATTTTTTATTTATTAATAAAATTCTGCAACAACGATTTTGGATCTTGATAAATAGTAGGTGATTCTTATATATTGTTATGCTGATTGCAAATTTGAAAATTGGCATTTTCTATTATCTTCATTTTTGAGATACTTAATTTTGAAGTAAAGTAACATTTTTATGTTTTGTTACGTTTTGTGATTTAACTGTAGAAGTCCCTCTTAAAAGTTAATTTCAAAATCCGACTACCGAAATCGCGTTCAACGCATAAAAATCTATAAGAATCGCCCGTTATTAAAACACAAAATTACTGTCGATGGTGTAATTGTTTATTATTAGGAGAAAATTGCATTTTTACTCCTTCTGACTTAGTGCGTATCCTTTGTACAGTTTATGCAAGGCTCGGAATTATGTGCTCGCGACGGTCGATTTTCGAAGGCTACGCGCTCTGACTCAGGCGTGTACTATATATTCGTGGCGCATTAGGGCGACACTCGTATCAATGGATTTCCATATCACCCACGAGGTACTAATGTTAATTTGTTTTTTTTTTCAGTGGTATCCCCTGTAGACCTCTATTTCACTGTGTCACACTAGAAATCGTAAGATAAATTAAGGATTAAATAAATTCGGATGATCAATTTTGAAAATAGTTTTTAATTACGTTGTCGAAATATTATTCAGATCTGAACTAACTACATTTTCGCGCACATTTACACGTGCTTGGCAAACTAGTAAGATGTACGGGAAGGTTGAATGTAACTATTCGCATCGCAGACGATAGCGAAGAATCGTTTAACATTGTGCGCTATTCCGGTTTAATGTGGCGCATTTTAGAAAATGTGCATTCGCACAAGTAGGTTGATCCGGGGAAGGAAAAGAAGCCGACTTCTTCGAAACTTTGGAAGAATTCGTTTGAATTCATTCAAAACATTTCCTGTTCTCAGATTAAATATAAAAATGATGATATTACCTGTAAGTATAAAAATGAATTACAACGTATTCTGCTTCTTCAAAGTAAAAAAAGGCATTAACAATAGTACCTCGTGGGTGATGTGGAAATCTATTGATACGATTGTCGCCCTAATGCGTCACGAATAGCACCTACTGTACGCGCCTGAGGAGCTCCCAGCACAAGTGTCGCCACGGGGTGCGAGACACGTAGCTGGGGTCAAGGGGCGTAGCTTTCCAAAATTGGGACTTCGCGCGCACATAATTCCGAGCCTTGGTTATGGAATATGCATCACTGTAGAAAATCATAAACCTCAGTAACTATAAATTAATTCGTGTTGCTTTTATACTCAACTTGCTACACACTCTACTTCATTCAAATTTTAAGCACAACTCTATGCTGATAATCACTACGATGGATAGTTAGACTATGGTCTTTTTATGATATTTAAAAATGTACTTACTGTACTTATAAATAATTCATTTACAGTAATATTTTGTTTTTCTTTATTTTAAACTACCTAATGAAACATTAGAAATTCCTGATAATTAAATAAAAATAATTTAAATGTTTATGAACTAAACATATATTAATGTTGTGCAGGTATAAGGTAATATATACGTACGTTCCAATCAAGTTAATACATAATTATACGTTTTGTTGTTGATTATACACTGTAATAAATATTGAAAACGAGAGATGTTATTGTAATTTAGTACAAAATACATACTATAATTATGGAAAACATTAAGATACATGTAAAAAATCAATAAAAAAACAAGTAATGACTATGTATGCAAATTTCTTATACTTTTTATGTGTGCCACTTGTATAATTAGCAGTCGGGCAAGTGACTGGAACCTGTTCTAGACTTGCAGATGATTTTAAATTATGTAACCCACGAGGAATCCTGTGAATACTTTTTGTGGTCTTTAAATAACATATCATTTATTTAAGTATTCTCGTGTTTAAAGTCAATTACAATGTCAGTGTAAAAAGTACTCATACAATCATTAAAACTGAATAACTTTTTTAAAATTGGTCCAAGCGATTTGAGTCTTTTTTGAGATGTTTGAATTTACTAAGTAACGCATAAATGATCTTTTTTTAAAATTGCTGTTGCAAAGAAAAAAGTAGTTGTCTAATTTTTAAAATTTTTTTCTGTGCCTGTAATGAAATTTTAAAACATGTCTTTTACAAATGTAAGTAATTTATACACATGTGCAAAGTTTCATCGGAATCGGTTGATGCATAAAAGAGCTATAGGCATTGTAAGATGTATAAATCAGAATTTAGGGTTTGCGACTCATTTAAATCGCAGTTTTTCACAATTTTTGCTATTTTCTGAAGTCATAAAACTTTGTGCATGTGGATAACTTACTTATGTTTATAAAAGGAACCTCATAAATTTTCGTTACAGACTCACATAAAAAATTAAAAAATCGTGACCTTTACAGTTTTCTTCGCAATTGCGTCCAATAGCAATATTTACAAAGATTATTTACGCATTATCTAGTAAATTAATTCTTCTAACATTGAAAAAATACTACAGCCGTTTGGTCCAATTTTAAAAAAGTTATTCGGTTTTAATTGGAGTACGAATACCTTTTACACTGATTGTGTGTATTTTAAATTATGCATTAGTACCTTTTTTTGTGCTTTAGGGCAACAGTAACAATTTGGTTAAAGTGGAAAATTTATTTTATAAAATATTTTAATAATCAGTGGAGATGAAGATGAAGATATGGGGAGGGGGGGGGGGGGGGAATTAAGTGGAAACCCTTTAAAAACTAATAACTTTTTCAAATTGGACTAAACGACGAGTTTTTCTGAAATGTTAATTAGGATTAGATTACTAGGTAATGTAAAAAAATTAATTAAAAATTACCATCTGGTGAAATTGCGAAGAAAAAAATATAGATCTCGAATTTAACTTTTCTATCTGTGCCTATAATGAAAATTTAAAATATGCCTTTTCTAGATCTAATAAGTTATATACATGCACAGGTTTCTCGCAAGTTGATTGGTCCAATTTTTAAACAGTTATTAGTTCTTAAAAAGTGATCACTTAATTTTTTAAATGAAAGTTTAAATTAAGTGGTTTCAATTAATAAAATTTCATGTTTGAATCTTATAGTAATGAAATAAATTGTTTCCCAACATTTAAATTTGTATTAATAAAATTAGAAGATTTTTTTCCTCAACATTTACGATAGCCCATTATAATATATTTATTTAATTCAGCCTCAAGTCTAAGATTCGCATTTGGCTTTACATAAAATCTGACTTAATCTAAGCACATTCACTATAATTATACTTAGATAAGTCTGAATCATGCAAAAACGCGTTGTGACGTATCTTCATCTCTACCTTGCAAATTATCTAGATTTTCAAGAATTTATCCAACTATAAATAAGAAAACCCTCCGCAGGTGTTACAGTAGTAATACTGATCAACACTACATCGTGTACTCCACCGAGATCATTTTCTTATTACAGGAATCGAAATTGAGTAAATATGTTTCTTGTGTCATCTTCTTTGGTTTAACACAATCTCCATTATTTTCCGGCGGTTACTGTTTATTATTTAAAGATTTAATTAAAGGCAGCTAAAGCTCTTAATTGTTATAAAATTTACATATAATATTCTTTTTCAAACAATTTTATCATTTTTTATTTTTTAAATCTACGTCGCCTAGTTAAAATCACTTGTATCACTTACATTGCTGATATAATTTCTTAATACTCAAATATTTACATTTTACGCAATTATAAAATTACATCATTTATATATATATTGATTTCTTACAGCCAACTAGATGACCTCTCTTTAAATTCAATAATTGCTTTCAACAATTAAAGTAGTGTGTCTTTATTTCGTTTAATATTATTATACACAATATTTAAGATAAGATTATTTCGTTTAATATTATATCTTCTCTGCGTATCTGTCCTTTCAATTTATGAAGCGAATTAAGCAAATTAATTACTTATCATCAATTAATAGACATTATTTAAACCAGTGTAACATACATTGAATTATAAAATAACAAAGCTATTATATTTTTCTTGTTACAGTTCGATATTGAAAATGCATTCTTGGAAGAGTTTACTATTTTTGATGTTCGCGATGTCTGCGATTTTGGCAATGACGTTCGCGGAGGAAGAAGAAGAATCGGAGGAGAGATATACTTCGAAGTATGATTACATCGATGTCGATGACATCCTGCAGAACACCAAACTTAGAAAACAGTACGAAAAATGTTACCTGGAAGAAGGACCGTGCTCTACACCGGAGGCAGTATATTTCAAAGGTAAGCTTTTCTGAACAAAAATTAAAATTTGTTTTAGAAAATGTGTCCAATTACATTTAAGGTAAGCATAAGTGAAAGAATAATTTTCCTTTTTAATTCATTATTTAACGTCGCATCAACCATTATTACGGGTTGTTAGCAGACTATACGGATCATTATGCAATATAAAAATTCCCTACCTAAATCGCAACATGGTGGAGCAAAATATAAACATTGAGTGACTCTCTATATAGAATCGATGAATTGGAGATAATATAATATTGATTCTAAATTCTTCTTATGGTTTTACTGTTTTGTGTTTCTCCCATCTATTTGTGTCATAAATCTATAAAACCTCCAGTTATTATATAGCGACCTAGTGTGTCCTGGCTCATAATTTGTCATATAATTTTATATGCCTGTAAAGTCAAGTAATATAGTAAATTTTAGATCAATCTATTGTTCTTCAAAATTGAAGAAGAATAAGTATATATTTACTATATATAGTATTAAATTGCAGAGCGTTTCCCGGAAGCCTTCACAACAAACTGCAAGAAGTGCACACCGAAGCAAGTGGAATTTTTCGACAAAGTTGTGGCGTGGTATTCAGAGAATGAGCCGGAAATCTGGAAGACCATCGTCGAGAGAGCCTTGGACAGAGCAAAGGAAAAGGCTGAGAAGAAAAGACAAAAACAATAATTTCATTCGGCTATTTGAGCAAGAATACTGGCCCACAGAATTTGATAGTAGAATTTTTACACTCTTGTAGCTTCGTTTGACAATAATAAACTACTGATTATTCAAATCCAGAAATTTGTTACAATCATTTATGTGATTTACATCGGTCGTTTATATTGTTTATATCATCGATTACGTCAATTATTTCCATCGACATTTACTTCGACGTTTATGTATTTTCTATCTTACGTTATTATTGTAAATAATTTGTTTAATCATTAACACCTTGTCGTACCCGCTAACTCCCGATTGCTCGGGCCATAACAAACAAGAAGGTCGGTCACTCGTCGAGCCATTTAGCTGTTTAGCCGTGTGCTCGAACTTGCGCAAAATGTATGCATCTTATGACATGTATATTTCGGCGCAACGAAAGGAATTGTGAAATAATAAACACGTATGGCCACAACTAATACCTTTAAGATGTCTGGGAAGTAATTATGATCAATTCGTCGGTGAACAAAAATGATTTATAATTTAAAAGTGGATAATGTATCAGTAACAATTTGTAAATTAATACTTCATTTAAATTAATAATGTTTTGAGAAAACTCGTAGAAAATTAGTCATTTTCGTGTTAGTGTTGTTTACGTTTGGTCCGAACGAAGTACAATCAGCCAGGTTCGAGTTGTTTATGTTTGGTCCGAACGAAGTACCACAAGGCAGGCTCGTCCTGATTGTTTTTGGCCCAAATTTCTTACCACGAGTCTCACTCCTTGTTGGAGGCCAAGGGGTTAAATCTCTTCAAATTATTCAATCACTTTATCGATATATCTGATGTTCAATTATTCGATTGGTTCATAAATTCGTTTAATCTTCAACCATTCATAATAATTCATTTAATTTGAAATTGTTTAACCAATTGGTATATTTGATCTGAAATTTTGTCAATTAATTCGGAGAATACATTCTCTCATTTTTATAGTAACAATTTCAGGATGGAAAATAATTTAATCGACTTCAATTTTTCGCTGCGTTTCATTCGGACCAACTTCGCGTCTTGATTATTATGAAATCTATCATCGATTTTGAGCAACATCTGCTAAAAATGACGAATCGGGAACGTACAAATTCTAAACGTTTCGTACAACGAACACGAATAACGTCAGTACGTATAATTAGCAATGGATTCAACGATGTTTAATTATTAGAAACGCCAAGCGAAAGATTATGACTTCTGAAGACTACAAATCTTTAAAAGTTAAAAAAGCGTTGAACCAACCGTCGGGAGCGAACAATGCGATACAAGTCAGCAAATCTGTTGTTCAGGGATTACAACATGGTAATATTCATAAATTATACATTTAATTATTAATTTAGATTACATAAGAAAGGTTTATTCAAAACACAGCGGCGAATAAAAAACAAGTAGACTTCGAAGAATGTGAGGATGAGTGGATGAACAAATTAGCTGCAATTGACGATGAACATTCAAAAAAGTATGGCTTAAGCACAAGTAATGCAGATAAACTTATTCAGAGTCTCACAAGCAAGTACGTGAACACAAAGTCTGAACGACATTGCTCTTTTCAGTCCGACAGAGTAAGAATCTATTCATTCGAAAAATATTAGACTCGGCAATCAACAAAATTAATAATATTTTTCGTCACTTTTAATTTTGTATGTTATTAATTTCCAATTGATGTTATTAAGTTATTAAATGAAGTTTTCAAATATCAAATAATTATCATCAAGTAATTCAAGGATAATAAATTGATTTATTTTGCTTTCGAACAATTACTTTCAAAGAAATTTTATGAAGAATAGAAGTAAAATACTTGTTACTGTAAAAGTAAAATGAATTATTATTCATCAAAAACTGAAATGTATTAATTAAAGGTGACTGCTTGCTTGAAAGAGAATAAAGAAGACAGTTTAAGCTGCACAAACGAAGTTGAAAATTTCAGAACATGCATAGACAAATCCTCACACGACACAATACGCAAAGATGAGAAATACAAGAGAAATAAGAAAAAAGAAAGCTTCACTGAGGCTTTCGAACGGACATATTAACATTTACCATTCGAAGCAACCAAATTAATAGTACAAACATTGTCAAACCCTGCTAATGAAAGTCAAACAAAATAACAAAAAATCAACAAGTATTCAATTTGCAACAAAAATAAAAGATAAAATGAACCGATTTACATAAAATACTGACACAATGTTGCCTTTCTTATTTTTTATTGTTGAGCCAACTGTTGAAGCGAGAACTCCGTAAATTAATATAATATACAGGGTGAGTCACCTAACGTTTCTACCACAAATATCTTTATTGTTTTTGAAGATAAGTTAAATGTCTTGAAAACAAAGTTGAACGGTTTAATAGGGCTCGCACGATGCCATACAAATTATTGCTCTTTATATCATTTCTTTTAGAGATATCAAGATTTCCTAAATTTTTTAAATGGGACCACCTTCTTTTAAACACCCACGATGATAATTCCTTTATTCATTAGGAATTCAGTGACTATAATTACCCAAGGTTGTTTGAGGTTACAGACAGAGGAAACCTATAGGATTTAAAATACGAGAGTAGAATATGTTCAAAATGATGGCCGTTTACGTCCATACATTTTTGTAAACGGGCTCGGAAAGAATGATGAACTCTGACAAGTATTACCCTCCGGTATTATACATCTGAGGTGATATTCGTACATGCTGTATGGTGATAACCTCAGGGTATTATCCTGACGCATATTTTCAACTGTTATTACATTATTCATGTATGTATACATGCTTTCCCTTAGTATGTATAAGAACAATCTGTTTAAATCTTATACATTTTCCCTGTCTGTAACCTTGAATGATCATATACTTAATAAAAGAAAGTATCATCGTGGGTGTTCAAAGAAAATAGGGGCCGCATTTAAAAAAATTAAGGCGACCTTGATATTTCTAGAAAAATAATGAAAAAAAAAAAATTTCTATGGCATTGTGTGCGCCCTACTAAAACATTTAATTTGGTCCTCAATACAAATGTTAGGTGATTCACCCAGTATAATATTAACGAAACTAGATCAAAATTTACATGTGAATATTGTTGAATGTCTATTATAAATCATTGATAATCCGACAGATGCGAAGATAATTTATTTTTAACACTGTGCAGAAAAGAACTTGATTAAAATAATAATTAAATATTACGATGAACTGTTCCTAACGTTTGCATCTCCCGGTTCTGCAATGCAATGCATTTTTCTGTCCACGGTTCTGAATTACCGACTCTGTAGAAAATGCTCTTCAGTACGATAGCGCCACAGACGAGATTAGGAATAGACTGGACATGCAATGACATGCAATCACAGACGAGATATAACAGTGGTGGGCACGGGTGGAGCCCCTCAAACGCCTGCTTCTCCCACCAACCTCACTTTCATGCAGCGCGCACGTTCGTTGCGTACGCTGATGTCATTGCATGCAATGTATTTTTCTGTCTACGGTTCTGAATTACCAACTCTGTAGAAAATGCCCTAGTACGATAGCGGACTCTATCGAAATGGAACGGTCAGCTGGTGAACTATATGAGGATGCAACACATAAAGTGTGTGTCTGAGGAGGATCGATTTTACAGCGTTGTCAGCTTCAAAAGTGCAATGTTGCCGCATTACGTTCGTACAAGAAACTATCGATGCTCGTATCGAAAGCAGTTTCTATCACAAGCGATGAGATAATTGTTTTGTCTTGCTTTTCGAAGCTGTGGAAATTCAGAGACACGTTGCTTTTTAATCTATACCATAGAAATTCCAATCGTTGAAGATTTTATTAAACGATCATTTGAATATTCGATGACTTCTTCAAAAATCATTATCATTTTTTAAAATTTTTTGTGCGAATATAAAATTGTTAAAAAGTTTGCAATTTTCAATTCGTGGTTTTTTTAATACATATATGTACGCCTGATTATATGGATAAAAACCATGTTCACCAAAGCAATTCGCAGAACACACGTGTAGTTTTAATATTATTTTCATCATTTTTATATTATTAGCAAATTTTAACTTATCTACATAACTAATTTGAATTTTAACACGAAAGGTATTGTTTTCCGATATGAAAATATTAAGAAATGTATAAACATTCGCGGCATGATAATTGTTACAGTGTACATGAGCATGTATAAACTAATATTCATATATTAAAAATTATGCAGATTAGAATACGTCGTCGGAAGCCTCAAATAAAATTCTTTCCTGAACTTCGAAGAAAACTTTTCCATACAAATACAGTTTAACTTATCCGATTTGTGACATGTTTAGACTTATTTTCATCAAAAAAGCATTTGCAATCGACTCATAATGTTTCCATGGCAGAATTGTGGACCATAATAAACATTTTATTGTTATTAATACGCGTTAGTGAAACCTTTACATTGTTGTCTTCAGGAGGCACACGTAGCGGCGACGTACGATATGGACGTGATTCAGCATCAGAGACAACATTGTAACACACATTGTATTATAAATAAATCCAATTTTATTTATTATTAACATTATCATAATGGAAAAATTACCTATCGATTGAAAATGTTTTTCTGATCAAAATAAGCCCAAACACGACATAAATCGGATTATCATGCAGCGTACATTGCACTGAAAACTGCATGCGAAACATTTCCAACGACAAAATCTGTCTACAGAAGCCGATGGAATTTGAAAAGTCTCGAGCTCGATAAATGTGGTAGTGCTTCTACGTGACCACTAGTTGCTTGTATATATGTCTAATCGAATAAAACTGGGCGGTGAGTCGCAAAAAGACGTAAATAGGAATAATAAATCACGTTAATAAAATTTTAGCAAGAATTAATGATGCATGTCATTAAAACAAAAATTTATATCTTTTCAGTAAAATATATTGTTTTCTACATATTGTATAATAAAGGAATGTCTCCTTGGACACAATAGAATTAAACTAATACAATAGATGAAAATTTGTATTGCTTTACATATAAATTATATAAAAATATTATAACGAAAATTTAATTTAATGAATTTAATGAACTCTTATTTCTCTACAGATGAAAAGAATGCAAGTACTCATTTTAAAAATAGGGAAACACAAGAATAGTTAATATATGTGTAATGTGTACGCACTCAACAACTGCATAGAATGTATATTAAGTGTAAATAAGAAAGTAAACTATTGGTTTAAAGTGTATAAAATTATTATAATATACATTCATTAGTGACACGAGTAATAAAAATAATGTTACGTATAGAAACCAAATTTATTTTACTACAATTCGTATTTTTTTAATACTTTCTTCATAAATATTATTTTCACCGTTCAAATACACGCGCCGTATGCATTTGTAGCCTCCAAATCATATTAAACACCCGTAGTAAAAATACAGTATACGGAATATTCAGTTCTTGCTAATATGCGTAAATTCGTGAACTATCGGTAATATTGAGCGCGACACCGAAATGGTACGGGGGCCACTGTGGCCCCCCGAGGCCTAGGCAGAAAAGCCCATAAGATGCAATGTCTGTAGTAGTCTTAAAGACACAGGACGAGCCATCTCCCAGACAAATTGGGAATCGGGCGGCTTAAAGTCGAGCGTGTATTGACGTTACGCTCGATGAGTCATCGTGTTTCGCGGCAGCGAGCCCGTCGACCGTTAGATTCCGAAAATCGAGAACATAATTCTCCGATCGCTAGATCCGAACGGCACGAATAACTCAACCTCAAGTCGCGATCCGCGCAAAATCGTTACGTTGCATCTAAACGTTTCATTTCAGTTTTAAGACAATTCATCTTCCTCAGCGTGTATTTTTGTGCATCATTTCATTTATTACTTAGTCTCGTACATTTTATACAATTCGGTGCTGTGACATTTTTGTTGTTTTTTTTACTGAACTTCTCTACATATTGTGAACGTCGAACGATAGCGTTCGAAAATAAACGTTGTAGTTTACAAGGAGTGCGCGCTTAATTTATTAACGCGCTCCTAAACATTTTCGGTCCTTCGAGCCGGATTCCAGTGCTGCAGATCACTGTTCTCTCAATCTCGTCGCGTTCGCGAAGGTGCTCTCAAGTGTTACTCGACCATCAACCATGGCAGATCTCCTCGTTAGACAAAAGGAAACGTCCAGATGAATCTCCCGAGTTGTGAGCAACCAAAAAAAGTTGGGAACGGCTCAAATAACGGAGGGAGTCGTCATTACCGCTCAGAAGCATCTCGCAGACTTATGGTCGGTATTCGAAAATCGCCACGATGCGATCATGAGTGCCAGCAGTGCCGAACCCAAGTTGCTGAACGACTCGTATTTTTCGACGGACCACTTTGACGAGGTAGAACAGTCATACCTCGACCACATGGGCGTGCTGGTGGACATTCAAAGGAAATTGCAAACGGCCAAACCAGCGCCTCCAATTTCAAACGAAGCAACCGTCGACAACAAGGACGGGAGGTCACGAGCTGTGTTGCCACGAATTCAGCTGCCATCCTTCAACGGTCATTACTCCGAGTGGCCGACCTTTCGCGACCTCTTCACTTCGCTCATAACAAAGGACACCTCTCTGAGCAACGTGGAACGATTGCATTATTTGAAAACTTGCGTCACGGATGACGCTGCTTACCTCCTTCGCAACCTCGCCACAACTGAAGACAATTTTCAACGGGCTTGGGATACTCTGAAGAACCGTTTTGAAAATCGACGACTCCTGGTCAACCAGCAGCTCTGCACGCTGTCGCAGCTGCCCACAGTGACCAGGGAATCCTCGAAGGAGTTGAAGAAGCTCGTCTACGGCACTTGTGACGTGGTGGGGGCACTAGCCGAGCTGAAGCTTCCCATTACCAACGCGACCGACTGGATTGTGCATTTGACAGTCGAAAAGCTGGATTGCCAGTCGCGTAGGGAATGGGAAACGTCGCTAGGCAGTGAGACTGAGCCTCCTTCCTTCGATAAATTGACGGAGTTCTTGGAAGGTCGCATCCGCACCATCAAAGCGTTGGAGGTCGCGAAGCCTGAGACTCGCCCGGAGCCGAAGAAGAGCGTACGCATACATCAAGTGACGAAAGGAGAACCTGAGAAGCACTGCGACTTGTGCACGGGCTCTCACTACTTGATGTTCTGTCCAGTATACCAGGGGAAGCATCCGTCGGAGAGGCACGCTGTCATCCAGTCACTGCAGCGGTGCCCCAACTGCTTGGGGAAGCACCTTATTAACCAGTGTACCTCGAACAGGCGGTGCCGACGATGCGCGGACAACCATCACACGTCACTCCACGACGTCTACCAACCTTCTACGAATCCTACGGTCCAGCACGCAGCACTGCAGCCAACGATACCGGCCTCCGTGGTCCTTGGAACAGCACGTGTGGGGGTGAAGTCTTCAGAAGGGTTGCCGCTGACTGCACGTGCTCTGATTGACCCAGGAAGCGAGGTATCGTTGATCACAGAGTCTTTGGTACAGCGTCTAGGGCTTCAACGCCAACAAGCAAACATACCATTGCTGGGAGTGGGTGGTTCTAGGACGAGGACTACTAAGGGACGAGCAAGCATCATCATCATGCCGCCGCATGATGAATCCAACCCGCTCCAAGCATCAGTCTTGATATTGCCGGAACTTTCCTGTTACAAGCCACGGAAGCTACCAAGACTGACAGCACTGCCGCACATCAAGGGCTTACCATTGGCTGACCCTCGTTATCAGCAAGCCGACCCCATCGATCTCTTTCTCGGTGCCGATCTTTACAGTCACATTCTGCTCAGCGGCGCTCGACGAGGCGATCCACTTTCCTCGGTCGCTCAGAACACCAGATTCGGGTGGATCCTGACCGGTGGCATCGGGGATCCAGCAAGGATCAGCACCACAGCCGGGTCAGCTCTGCGTGTTCATCACTGTGCTGTGGACAACGAACTGATGAGTATGCTGACAAGGTTTTGGGAACTAGAGGAGGTGAGCGTTACCATACCTGCCACTCCGGAGGACAACCAGTGCGAGCAGCATTTCACATCGACGCATCGACGTTCTTCCGACGGCTGCATCGTGGTTCGACTCCCATTCAAAGCTACTCCGGACCTAGGGAATTCACGGCCGGCAGCACTCCGTACTCTGGAGTCGATGCAGAGGAGGTTCCGGCGCTCAGGAGATCTCTCAGCGGCATACAGGGATTTCATGCAGGAATACGAACGCCTGGGCCACATGTAGCGCCTCAAATCCCTGAGACCCAGCACGGGCTACTACCTGCCTCACCACGGTGTCATCAAGGAGAGCAGCACCACCACCAAGCTGCGGGTGGTGTTTAACGGATTCATGAAAACCGATAATGGTCAGGCTCTTAACGATTGTCTGCACAGTGGTCCAAATCTCCTCCCATCCCTGGCTGACGTACTGCTCCGATGGCGCCAACATGCTGTCGTCTTCACCGCCGATGTCGAAAAGATGTATCGTCAGATCCTGATTCATCCAGACGACCGGCAGTGGCAACGAATCCTGTGGAGCACCAACCCGCTGGAGACACCGAAGGACTACGAATGGTGCACAGTCACTTATGGACTGTCCTGTGCGCCATACCTCGCAATTCGTTGCCTGCATCAATTGGCCGAAGAGGAATCACCCCGCTTCCCAAAGGGCGCAGCAGTACTCCGGCGTGACGTCTACGTCGACGACGTGCTCTCCGGCGCTCCCACCATCGAAGAGGTTCTACAAATTCGCTTCGAGCTCGACAAGCTCCTCCTGGCGGGCGGATTCCTGCTGCGGAAGTGGGCAACCTCTTTCAGGGTCTCCTGAAAGCCAACTCCAGCCAACTCCTTCAGGGTCTCCAAGAAGATCGACGGGCGATAGTTGCATGGTCTGCAGCTCAGGACCAGCACTGCGTCCTGGGACTCCAATGGGCATCAGATTCTGATTCATTCAGAGTCACGGTCTTCTCTGATGCCACTTCCACAGGGACCACGAAGAGAGCGGTCCTGAGCAAGATCGCCAAGATCTTCGACCCATTAGGTTGGCTTTCACCAGTCACTGTAAGGGCAAAATTATTAATGCAGATACTGTGGCTGTTAAAAACCGGATGGGATACACCACTACCAGAACGGGAGCATCAGGAGTGGGTGGAATATCTGAACCACTTACCATCTCTCAACTGCATGTAGCTTCCACGATGGCTGAAGCTACTACCTTCGAACCGCAGCATGGAACTCCACTGTTTTTCAGATGCATCAGAACGTGCTTACGCTGCTGTGCTGTACGTGAGAGTGGTCGATTGTGCAGGAGAATCACACACGACACTCGTGTCAGCCAAGTCCAAGGTCGCTGCACTTCAGAAGCTGTCAGTTCCTCGGTTGGAGCTTTGCGCAGCTTGCTTGGCTGTCAAACTAGTCACGCACACCGTAAACGTCCTGTCACTCACTGACCCTGAGGTGCACATATGGGTTGACTCATCCGTGGCGCTGGCGTGGATTCAGGATCACCCTTCACGCTGGAAAACCTACATCGCCAACCGAGTGACGACGATCCAGCAGGCCCTTCCTGGCGCAGAGTGGCATCACGTGGGAGGACAGGAAAATCCGGTCGACTGTGCGTCCCGTGGCCTGTCACCGAGGGAACTTTCGACATTCGAGCTCTGGTGGCAAGGTCCAGCATGGCTCAATTCACGACAGCCATGGCCACGGAGCAGAAGTGAGCTTGTCGAGACACACAAGGAGGAACGAGCTGCGATACTACACACTCTTGTGACTGCAGACGACGAGGTGATCGAGTACATCTCCCGTTTTTCATTGCTCTCACGACTCCTCAGTGTCACTGCGTGGTGTTGCCGCTGGAGAAGGAGACACCCTGCGCAGGAGTACCCTGCCTTTCTGCATCCTGCTGAGATCCTCGACGCCAAGATGAGGTTGGTACGTGCAGTGCAGGCTGCACACTTTCCTGTGGAGATCCGCTGCCTCAAGGCCAATCGAGCCATTCCACCTAGCAGCCGGTTGAGCAACCTGACACCATTCATCGACGCGGACGGTATCATCAGAGTGGGTGGAAGACTGCGGAACGCAGCTGTACACTACACGCAGAAACACCCACTGATACTGCCAGACAATTCGCCACTTGCCGGTCTGTGGGTTAACGCAGCACATCAACGCTGTCTCCACGGAGGTGTGCAACTCACATTGGCTACACTACGGCAGGAGAGTTGGGTCCTGCGAGGCCGGCGCATGGTGAAATCCTGCCTGCAACAATACGTCACCTGCGTGAAATGGAAGGCTCAAACGGCACATCAGCGGATGGGCGACCTACCTCTAGCACGAGTGACGCCATGCCGTCCATTCATCAAGGTAGGCATCGATTACGCAGGCCCCATCATGATTTGAGCCAGCAGAGGACGCACCGAACGGCTCTCAAAGGGTTACATCGCCCTATTCGTGTGCCCGTCAACGAAGGCTGTCCATCTTGAGGTGGTATCCGATGGCAGCAGTGAGACATTCCTGGCAGCACTACGGCTGTTCATCGCTCGGCGTTGCCTCTGTAGTCAAATCTACAGCGATTGCGGCACCGCATTCGTTGGGGCGAACAGGGAACTACGTGAGCTCCTGCGGACCGTGGACGCATCCAATCACGAGTTGTTTTCCAGCATCGCCGCGCAGGGGATTGCCTGGAAATTCAACCCACCTGCTGCACCGCACTTCGGAGGCCTACGGGAAGCAGAAGTAAACTCGGTGAAACATCATTTATACCGACAAATTGGAGACACGAAGCTCACCTATGAGGAATTGACCACACTCCTCGCAGGCATTGAGGCGTGTCTCAACTCGAGGCCACTGGAGCCGCTCTCCGACGACCCCGATGATCTGGAACCCCTCACTCCGGGGCATTTTCTAATCGGGGGGCCTCTTCTCGCTTTTCCAGAACCTAATCTAGAGGATATTCCAGTTCCACGGCTGTCCAGATGGCAATTCATGCAGCAACTTCAGCAGCAATTCTGGCGGCGATGGTCCAGGGAATACTTGAACATGCTACAGACACGTAACAAGTGGAGACGCGTGCAGCCTGCTGTCCAGATTGGTGCATTGTGTCTTCTCAAATCCGAGATACAGTCACCAACGAAATGGCCCCTGGCACGCGTGGTAGAGGTCCGTCCAGGAAACGACAACATCGTTCGAGTGGTCACCGTGTGAACCTCATCGACATTCCGACGCCCTATAAATAAGATTATCTTATTACCGGGGGGGGGGGGGGGGCGAGGAGCTCCCCAGTTCGTCACAAAATTAATCGCGCATGAGACTAAATTTCACGTGGCCTACATACAACTTTGCACTGTCACTCTTATCATCTTCACGCTGCATTCCATTTCCCATCTTGAATCTTCATCAAACTCTGTGTAAACTTCACCTAATCATCATAATTCGGTTTATTCACCAGGTCACTTCACGCCACTTTCATTCATCGCACTGCGTACTACGCACGGCGTCCCAGGCAGTGATGCCAGAAATGTCCGTGGCTCCCTCTAGTCGATGTTGAGACGTTCCCCCACTTTGCTTCCACTAGCCGCTACGCACACAAGGAACCTCTCCCCCATCGTGTCCGTGTGCGGTGGCTGGTCGGCCGGTTGGCCGTAGATTTCGAACGTACGGATCGTTCCTAACCAATTCAGCTATTTCAGCTTACCGGTGTTGCGAACGGGCGCATTCGATTCTCGGTGCGGCACGGCACTCGTTTTGTTATAACTTTTGACCTAAAAACGCTATCAAAGCGAAATTTGTATTAAATTTTTTTTTAAAAAGTCAGTTTAATACTGAAATATGTTTTGAATTTTTAAAATCATTTTTTCCTGTTCCTGAAAGGTTCCCCCAAACCAAATTGATTTTTAGTCACACCATGCTTAACAAAAAATTATGAAAAAATTCGTGAATATTTTACCGAGTAGCATACATGACCGAGATTTTTTTCAGAATTTTTGGTTGCAAAATCGATATTTAAATAAATCAGAAAGCATAAAATCGCCGATTTTATATCAAAGTTTTCAATTCACCACATTCATATTATTATGTAAGCTGTGTCTTGTCATGATTATATGTGTGTATTTTTTTCGATTATGTGAACACGTTCAAATAAATTGAAAATCTCAAAAAATTCGAAAAAATACGTATTTCTCCATATAAATGAGTTAAACGATTTTCAAATGCACTATTCTCGGAAAATCTGGAGAGGTGCACGCTACTGCTCGGAAAATCCGTTTCCCGTCGACCGCGCTGTCTTCATGCAAGTTTGTACATTATTTTTCCGAATATAAAAACGTTTAATATTACATGATACACCTACAAAAAAGTGAAGAAGCATCGAAAAAATTTATTTTTATTTTCGGTTACAACAATGGACAATATCAAAAATTCTGAAAAAATTAAGAACAATTCGTTCAACAATATTTTATTACTGAATTTTTATAAAACTGGTATCTCCAAAACTTCAATAGGAAATACGTATTTTTTCGAATTTTTAGAGATTTTCAATTTATTTGAACGTGTTCACATAATCGAAAAAAATCGAAAAAAATACACACATATAATCATGGCGAGACACAGCTTACATAATAATATAAACGTGGTGAATTGAAAACTTTGATATAAAATCGGCGATTTTATGCTTTCTGATTTATTTAAATATCGATTTTGCAACCAAAAATTCTGAAAAAAATCTCGGTCATGTATGCTACTCGGTAAAATATTCACGAATTTTTTCATAATTTTTTGTTAAGCATGGTGTGACTAAAAATCAATTTGGTTTGGGGGAACCTTTGGCCATCTTATCCAGCTATACTTTAAATGAACAAGAAAAAATGATTTTAAAAATTCAAAACATATTTCAGTATTAAACTGACTTTTTAAAAAAAATTTTAATACAAATTTCTCTTTGGTAGCTTTTTTAGGTCAAAAGTTATAACTAAACGAGTGCCGTGCCGCACCGAGAATCGAATGCGCCGATAAGCTGAAATAGTTGAATTGCCGAGGAACGATCCGTACGTTCGAAATCTACGACCGAGCGGCCGACGAGCCACCGCACACGGGCACGGTAGGGGTAGAGCTTCCTCGTGTGCCTAGCGCTAATGAAAGCAAAGTGGGGGTACTTCTGAACACCGCTGTAGGGGAGACCGTGGGCGCGCGCCCACGTTCTGGCATCACTGGTCCCAGGTGCCCCCTCTCCGTCTTCTACGCAGACCGTCTTCGTCAGATTTCAAACGAAGAACTTTCTGGAATAATTTCGTCAGCACACTGATGAGGCGGGTGGAATGTTTAGGATTGGACTCGCGGTCCGTTCACGATCGCAGCAGATCGGCGGGCTCGTGGCCGTGAGACACAGGACGAGCCATCTCCCAGACAAATTGGGAATCGGGCGGCTTAAAGTCGAGCGTGAATTGACGTCACGCGCGATGAGTCATCGTGTTTCGCGGCAGCGAGCCCGTCGACCGTTAGATTCCGAAAATCGAGAACATAATTCTCCGATCGCTAGATCCGAACGGCACGAATAACTCAACCTCAAGTCGCGATCCGCGCAAAATCGTTACGTTGCATCTAAACGTTTCATTTCAGTTTTAAGACAATTCATCTTCCTCAGCGTGTATTTTTGTGGATCATTTCATTTATTACTTCGTCTCGTACATTGTATACAATTCGGTGCTGTGACATTTTTGTTGTTTTTTTTACTGAACTTCTCTACATATTGTGAACGTCGAACGAAAGCGTTCGAAAATAAACGTTGTAGTTTACAAGGAGTGCGCGCTTAATTTATTAACGCACTCCTAAACACATTTCAATAAAAATAAACTCTCGCTTTGTACAGGGTGTAAAGCGAGGCTGCCTGGGTTGTATGTTCCAAGGAGGGTATTCGGTATGTAGAATACATTGGTCACTTTATTAATAGAAAATGAATTTAAACGCGACAAAGGGCGTACTGTGTTTGATTAAGGTATTCCCACAAAGCAAGCGCATTATCAAGCCACAGTACCGCCGACGGATAGAGCAAAAGAAAATAATAATCTTGTTCGGAACTGAGCACAGCATCTGATGCTAAAAATAAAATTTTCAGCCCTCGTTCTTCGTCTGTTCTTAAATAGAGAACGAGGATCGAAAATATATTTTTTTAAATAAAAGTTGTCTTTAATGTCTATTAAAATTTATGTAAAAAATATAAAATGTCATTCGAACACAATTTTAAACCGTCAAGAGGATTCTCAGGAAACGGAAAGAAGTATTCATAATAATATAGCCTAGACAAAATATTATTGTTCACATGTTTGAAACACAATAAGAAACAACTTGTGCGATTATGTAATAGCGAAACACAGACGATTGTTAGTTAGTTTCATTATTTCACATTCCTAACTGAATGTTGCTTAACAAACACATTATTTATAGTCACTGTAAAATTAGATGCTTCTTCATTATTACAACAATTTCCTTAACAATATTCTTAAAGTTTTATCACATTTAATACTCAAAACATACCATACCATACAGTCTCAGAGGAAAAATCCCACAGAAAGTTCCCAGAAATATTTCACAAAAACATGTCATCTTATAAATCAGATAACAGTAACACACAAGATTGCTCGGGAATGAAAATCTCACGAATCTTTTCACTGGAAAAAACGGGCACGTCACGACCGTTGCGTTTGCAGCACGTAAAGTGTTTCGCATATTTTCTGTTTTGACATTTCCGGATCGATCGTGTAATGACAGCGAATTTCTCGAGGACGAGCGAGGGGGCTGAAAATTGAGACGAAAGTGTCCAGCTGAATAAAATATAGCGGTGTAATTGAACAACGTGGTCGTCGTATTGTATAGTTGTTACGAAAAATCGGTAGAAAATTGTGGTAACACATGGTTGTATCGTAGTTGAATAAAACATGGCGCCGTGGTGTAATTGGACAATCGCCGATGTCGTCTTTGCAGACGTTTCTCATTCTCGATGAAGATGGACGTGTTCCAAGGGAACTATAAGATCTACTATTCTGTTATGTGTCTCGCTGGACTTTGGCCCTACGACGACTCTATCTTCACAAAATTGAAGAGGATCTTCTTCTCTCTGGTTATGGTTCTCAGTCTGACGAACCAGGTGACTCGATTCGATACTAAATACTTTTTTCACCGGAAAATTTTATCCAAATATTCGACTATTTTTGTCCCAGAAGTGCAAGCGAATATTGTTAATTTAAGAATTACTTCCGCAAACAATTGAGAAAATTCTGGTATGGTATGGATTACTAATTGTATATCTGCAGAATGTAATCTTAAAGTTCCAATGCGGTCAAATATTTTTTTAATTGAAATTTATGTAAAAAATTGTTCATTTAAGAATAACTTAAGAATAAATTGAAAAAATTTCAGTTTATTTATGTACGTGGTGTGGTTTACTAATTTTGTATGTAGAGAATGTAATCTTGAAGTTAGGTATAATTACAGTCAAATATTTTCTTTTATGAATTTTGTACAAAAATTGGACTCTTTTTGGCTTGGATAAAAATGGTATCACTTGTTTAAAAGTAATTGATGTAATTAGGTGAAAATACCAAATTATTCTGCATGAATTGATAATTTTATACATATATGTAGGAAATGTGTTCCCGAAATTTCTGCTTTTTTGGTTGAAAATTAAAATATTAATTAGTTTCCGTTGAATTATGGTTACAAAAAAATGATTGCATCTATAACAAAAATTTGTGTACTAAAATTATATATAGCTATCTGACTGCGATTTTGTTTATTAAAAATACAGTGCAAAATTGCGGATTTCCTTGTTGAAGCGCTTGTTATGATAAAAATGTGAAAAATCTAAATAAATACGATCTTTTAATTTTTCTAAGGCAACTTTTAACAGTTGATACATTTATTGTTAAAGTCGAGTGAAATATTTTTCAGTTATTGACAATAAGGAATATAGAGCCGTCGCTGTACGATATAGTTATGCTATTATCGTTCTCCTGTCTGATAACGATGGCTTCTATACGATACATAGCTAACATCTTCGCGCTCCCAACCGTAAGTTCAAAAACAAATGTAATTCTTTCTTAATTGTATCGGTCAATCCACGTCAGGCATTTTAGTCACCACGTACTATGATATTATATACAGGGTGTCCCACATAAGTGGGACCACCTAAATATCTGTCGTATTTACAGTCCTATCAGAAAACTTCAGAGGACAAAGTGACACTATTGCAGGGGGCAAATATAATGGCAAAGAAAAACAATTTTTATGTCGTGTTTTTTAATGAAATTTCAAGGTCACCGATGTTTTTTTAAATGCAATAGTATATTTTCCTTTACGATAGCATGATAGACAATAAAAAACTGAATTTGGTGGATACCACCTTCTTGACCTTGAATTGATCTTGAGCAAGAATAATCATGTTGGAGTGAATAAAATGTGGAAGTTTAAAACTTACGTGTTTCAGCAAAGATTACGCGTTGTTTACGGTACAATCTTGCATTAAATGATCTGTAGGCATTGTCGATTTCCTGAGAAGTAATTGAAACACATGCTGCAGTAATCCTTTGCCGCACATCCTCTGGCGTTGTGGGTTTATCTTTGTACACAATACATTTTATCTTGCCCCATAGATAAAAGTCCAATGGTGTCAGATCCGGAGAACGGGCTGGCCATGGAATTATTCCTCGTCGCCCAATCCAGCGTCCAGGATATTTCGTATTTAGCACCGTTCTAGCAGCTTTAGAATAATGCGCTGGACAACCATCATGATGAAACCACATGCGCTCCCGATCGAATAACGTAATTTCTTCTAAAAGGCCCGACAAATCCTGGCGTAAAAATGCAGCATACTTTATACCAGTAAGAGTTCCTTGTATAAAGTACGATCCTATTATTTTACTGCATAAAATTCCGCACCATACGTTAATGGTCCACGGTCTTTGCTTTTCTACTCCTCTTAACAATTGTGGATTCTCAGCTGACCAGAAATGCATATTGTGCAAATTTAGTTGCCAATGATTGGTAAAAGATGCCTCATCCGTAAAAAGAACTTTGTGAAAGAAAGTATAGTCCACTTCTAATTGAGATAGTGCCCACTGGCAGAACCGGACACGATTAAAATAGTCGATGGCAGACAATTTCTGATGTAAACTCAAGTGACATGGGTGAAATTTTTCTATTTGCAGTATTCGTGCAATACGATATTTCATCGATAATTGTCCACAACACGGGTCTGCGGAGGGACAGTTATGCCGGAGGGATATCATTGTTTGAGGTTTGCCGAACGTGGAGAAGGACAGCCGAGCTCGAGAGGCCTCGGTCACCGAGAAATGTAAACATACCTAATCCGAATTTCCAACTTCTTTATTAATCATTATTTTTTTATGGGGCTTCGATGACCATATTTGTGGCATTTTTCTAATAAAAATGATGCCAAATATGATATAATTCCGATGATATTTATTTGTGTAATCGACGATTAAAGTTTCGGGCGCGAGGAAGGATATCATCGGAATTATATCATATTTGGTGTAATTTTTATTAGAAAAATGCCACAAATATGGTCATCGAAGTCCCATAAAAAAATAATGAACAATAAAGAAGTTGGAAATTCGGATTAGTGTGGTCTCACCGATATACCCGAGCCGCATGGTGTCATATTTCTCGTCGATCGAGGCCTCTCGAGCTTCACGGCCCCTCAACGGGGTACACCCCGCACTAGTGGGGATATCTCAGGGACAATTATGTCGGAGACATTTGGGACAATTACCGGTGAAATACTGTACTACTTCTGCTAATACCGGACTCTTGTTCGAGTTGTCGCAAACTTACATGTGGATCATTAGATACTGCAGCTAGGATATTGATACTATTTTCTTCGTGCGTTACAATTGTTTGTTTATTACGATTTTTAGAACTTACACTACCGGTATTTTTAAATTGTTTTACCACAACGGAAAATGTGTGCAACGAAGGACAAATACGATTCACAAATTTTTCAGGATACAAATGTACTGCTTGCCTCAAAGATTGGTGGCTTTCGCCATATGTGAAAACCATATCGATTCGTTTCCTCTACAGTATAACGCATTGTTATCACTTTCACGTTTCGAATTCGAATACTGCAGAAGGAACAACGTACTTATTCTAACCGATTAACCTTCTGTTAACGATCTCAATGATACATACTCTAACATAAACATACGCTGTTTACTATGAAAAATATTTCAAACATTTATTGTGGTTTGTAAAGGTCAACCCGACGTAAACAACGCGTAATCTTTGCTGAAACACGTAAATTTTATACTTCCACATTTTATCCGCTCCAACATGATTATTCTTGCTCAAGGTCATTTCAAGGTCAAAGAGGTGGTATCCACTAAATTCAGTTTTTTATAGTCTATCATGCTATCGTAAAAAAAAATATACTATTCCATTGAAAAAAACATCGGTGACCTTGAAATTTCATTAAAAAAACTCGACATAACAAATTTTTTTCTTTGCCATTATATTTGCCCCCTGCAATAGTGTCACTTTGTCCTCTGAAGTTTTCTGATAAAACTGTAAATACGACAGATATTTAGGTGTTCCCATTTATGTGGGACACCCTGTATGTATATGGAATTAGGGGGAGTTTTTATGTCATCATTTCGGTGATTGCCGTTCTGTTTGCAAAATACAAATGTTTAAATTTTACATTAGTACATCTACTTGCGAATTTTTATTTCGAATACTACAGAGCCGATCAAGTATATTATTTTTTTATTTTAACACGTTGAGCCCGGCATCGGTCCCTGGGGACCGACAGTGGACTTTTCGTTTTAACAGCGTCGGTCCCTGTATCACATGTCGCCTAAGCGCTCGCTGTTAAGTACTCGCTCGATGCCGGCTGAACGGAAAGGACAGCAAGATAATCAGAAATGTGTAGGCTATTGGTTGAATATACTTATTAAATTCTTTGCACAATGTTGAAAAATATAAACAATATCTTCGTGTCGCATGTTTCTTGTCGAAGGCGAAATTTCCAACGTTCCAAGCTGTGTATTTGGATAAGCAAATTCGGGACCAGTGCAACGACATTTAACTTTGGAATGCCGGCAGTAGGGTCCACTTTGACCCACCGTTATAAACGTTCAGTCTAGATTCTGTGTTTTTACCAGCCAATTTCAATGGTTAACTGTAATGTATGAAGTTTCATAAACAGACTGAACTCACTGAATTTGTTTTGGCTTCAGATAAAATACATGATCGCTAATATGCAACACGATTACGAAACACTGAAAGATCCCATCGAGGTGCAGATGCTGATGAAGGATTCAATAGTGGTGAAACGCATTATCACGCTATACTTCGGTAAACGAAATGTTGCTTTCCTCCACCCGAAAATTTGCAAATACGAACGACTCTACATAGTTTAAATAAATTCTGTCCGCATTGATTTCTACGTGATCTTGTAGAGGGAAGTGTCCCCTTCACAATGACTTCACAATCGTTGATCCACGATTTATTTTTGTCACAGTTTTATTCTGTTTTGAATATAAAGTGCGCCGCCAGTATCTAAATCGGTTTGAAGAAACATAAATTGAATTTTTCTTTCGATTTTTTAATTGAATAGAAACTTTGCAAAAACTTATTTATGTAAATTAAAATCTCTATTTCCTTGTAAAATATCCTAATAATAGTACAATACAATACAATATAACAATACTATAAATATGTTAGCATCAACGGGCTCGTGTCGATGCGACTTTTAGGCTGGAAAGATTTATGCTAGGACTTTGGCCTGAGTGAGGCAAAAGGGATGCTTGAGAATAAACAGTGCCGTAAATGGACGATGGCGGGCGACCACGGTGGGTCTTCCGGCTATCGGCCGTCGCGGAGATGTTTATAAGAAACAGATGGAGTAAAAGTTTGGAATGACTCCGTGAGAAATACACAGAGAGAAATAGAGAGAGAGAGAGAGCGAGAGAAATAGAGAGAGAGAGAGAGAGCGAGAGAGAGCGAGAGAGAGCGAGAGAGAGCGAGAGAGCGAGAGAGAGCGAGAGAGAGCGAGAGAGCGAGAGAGGGAGAGAGAGAGAGAGAGAGAGAGAGAGAGAGAGAGAGAGAGAGACAAGTGCGTTGCACAAGGATTGGGACTATGTTCTCGAAGAATCTGGCCACGGAGTAGGGAAGGCGGAGAAGCCTTCTGGTAAGAGCACTGTGATGAACCTCTCACGACTTACCCTAGAACCGTAGGGAAGAACAGTCGCCCGATTTTTTAAAATATTGTACACTGCCCCTTTATCTAGAGACTTTTACTAACAAATATACAATATTATAATATATTATATTATACATATTATATTATAATATACATACAATATTATAATATAATAACGTCAGCAATACATAAATAATAAAATAACTATAGTGATAAATAGAAAATAAAATAACTATAGTGGTCAATAAAAAATAAAATAACCACAACAATAAATGCATAATAAAATAGCTATAGTGATAAATAAATAATAAAATAACTATAGTAATAAATAAATAATAAAATAAGCATAAGAACACCATGTTGGATTCCAGCTCTGACGTTTATACAATCGCTATTTGCGGTGGGGACATTAGGTGTGTCTACGGTTCTGCAATCGGACCATCAAATTCGATATCTATGGTTAATCGGACATTTTTATCATGACAGAAGCTGGCAAACTGATCTGACTTCTTTGCTCATAACCTTGGCAATGCTGTACAGTGCGTTGACGTTTGTATGCAGCGAAGGCCTGCTCACTGTTACTGCCACTCATACTAGTGGACTCATGAGTATCGCTAAGTACGTCGAAAATAGTGTTTTGTAATAGTTAATGTTACCAATATATGTTTGCCGTTCAATACTTATTTATTCCTCTTTAGCATAATACTTTTCTATAATTCGCAAGTTACTTGTTGTACGAAAAACTTTGTTAGACAAATGTTGCATAGTTTTCAGAGGTACATAGAGTGCCCGAATCTCATTTTCGTTACTTTGCTTTCTCATCGAGACATGAGCATCGCTTTGAGTGTTTCGAATAGAATGTCCAATATTTTTTCTCGAATTCGGATGAGGCACCAACCTTTGCATAAAAAATTATTGTACCAAATAGGTCTGAAAATTGTATGATTCCTAAAATATCTGTAAAACAATTTTCTTTTCAAGCGCTCGCGCTCAGTTATTAAAAGAAAGATATGAATATTTAAATGAGCAATCCCTGAGGTTGCTTAAAGTAACTTTTTCCTCTGCAAAAATGACCGCCGCGGCTTTGCTAAGGAGTTATTAACGAAAAACACGGTCCAATCAGAACGCCGCTCCAGCATGCAAAGGCGGGGAGATCTCGGTTCGGTGGCAGGTGGCCCTGAGCGGAGCGTTGGGGACCACCATAAAGTGGGTTTATGGTGAGAGAGGTCGTGCCGCGAGTGGGGAGGGATGGTAGACTGCGGCCATGTTGGATGGCAAAACTAGTGTTGCCATCCATATACCGTTGCGGGAACATTGATATGATTTGATTCTGAAAAATGAACGCATAACAAGTGTATTTGTATATACAGGGTGTCCCAAAAATGTCTGAGTTCCTTTAAAGGGGAGGTTCCTGAGGCCATTTGAAGCGACATTTTCCTTTGCAAAAATGGCCGTTTCGGCTTTGTTAAGGAGTTATTAACGAAAAACACGGACCAATCAGAATAAATGGTTTTTTCACCATTTATTTTGCAAATGTTTTAAACAAATCCAATTTTCCTATAGCCGGGACTGTTTCAAAAATTCGAAAAAAACGTGATGACAGCTTCAAGTCTCCTCTTTACGGACCTATTTTTTAAAAGGCAGGCGCTTTAAAATTGACAGAATTAGAATTATTTAAAGCGAACGCTGCACCGCGATATTACGGAGGCGCGCGGCACGAACAGCTGTTAGATACGCGACAAGCAAGAGAAGAAAATTTTTCGAGTCCTATGTCGGATAGTTCAAATTTGAATATGTTGTAGTCTTTAGTAACCTATGAACGAATCTCGAAGGATTTTTCGAAATCTTGAAAAATGTTGGATTTGCAGACGTGTAAAGAAAAGTGGCAACTTTTCTTCAATAAATTATAACACTAGAACTAACGTACCGAGGAAAATGAGATTTTAGGAGCTTGTAGTGAACACAGAAGAATATCTATTGAAAATATTTCGATTTGGAAAAAATGATTTTTTCACCATTTACTTTGAAAAAGTTTTAAGCAAATGCAATTTTCCTATAGCCGGGACTGTTTTAAAAATTCGAAAGAAAACGAGGTAACAGCTCCAAGTCTCCTTTTTACGGACCTATTTTTTAAAAGGCAGTCGCTTTAAAATTGACGGAATTAGAATTATTTTAAAACCTTGCTTACCTTGGTTCTCCTGTAGAACCCCAGCGAGGAGAAAATGATTCCTGTATTCACAAATTATTCTGCGCGAAACACTGAACCTGCCTACTCGTTAAATTCACAAGAGCATTTTAATTATTCGCTCTATGAAATTATCGAGCAGAAGGGGTCAATGTCCTTTCACTGCACAATCCGGCCAATATTGTTAATTTATTCACGATCACAATAAAACTATTCACATATATCCATTGGGTCCACAAACGTTGAAAGAAATCCACACAAATGATTCACAGAAATCTACATATCACGCACAACTAGTTCACATTTGATGCACGTAAATCGATCGTTTCGACTGGCCGGTCCGCGAAAAACTGTCCGTGAAAATCCGTCCATCTATGCTGGCGATCGTAGGAAGACTAGTTCAGAACAGCTGACGAGGTTAACGGCCTTTCAACAGCACACTGCCGATTTTCATTTCAGCAACTGTTCGATGGAACCGTGTTTTCAAATGGAATGGGAAGAGTAAATGACCGCCCCTCTTCAAATCGGGGGTCATTCAGGTACGCTTCTACCCCCGAGCGTGGCCATAAACCCGCGCCTTGTGTCGAAGCTCAACCTTGACGATGGCTCGACTTTTGGTTACCAAATGTGTACAGTAGGTCAATAAAATGCTAAAAGTTTTAACGAAGAGTAACGGCTTTTTGGGAATATTGCTACTAGCCTTTCTTACACCGGTATACGGAATACCGGTATTTTGTGCTAATTTGCAATTTCGTGAAACCAGTATTTGCTAAGGTAAAATACTGGTATTTTCGGTATTAGCTATAAATAATAAATATTTTTTAGGGCATCTACTATTATTTGAAATTTACAAATTAATTTTTCTGATAACGAATTCGATTTAATATCAAAAACTGTATCAGCTCTGCTTCCAATAAAGCTGTCTGTGGAAGCATTATGTCGGAAGGATTCCAACTTATTAACAGCGAATGCAACAATAAATTTTATGCTGCAATCACTTAAAGATCAGGACACGCCACTGTCCGAGGAACTGTAACAGTGCATTGAAAATTCGTATACAGGAAACTCATAGCGAACTAGAAAATATTTTAAAGTATTTACATAATTATAACGACTTTAAAAAAGAAAACGAAAAGGAAGAACAGAAGCTAACAAGATCAAATTTAATTAAGTTCGTCGTCAATTACCACAAAAGCATTTATGAAAAGCAAACACAGACCTATCCAGAAGAATTCGTTGAGATGGTGTTGATGTTAATATCGAAAAAGAATTGTCTCTCGAGAAGAAATTACAATTAGCTGCATATAAAAAAATTTCCGGGCGGTTAGACAGTATTTGTGAACCGAAAGCAAGGCGATTGGGCTCATTCGATGCCCCACGTGCTCTGCACGTTTTCCAAAATATGCCATCGTTTATGGCCATCGATGGAATTTTCATGGAACCGTCCTAGGTACGGTGGCAGGTACGCTTGTATCCCCGAGTGACGCACGCGGGCAATGCGCGTGTCCAGAGAGGTGTTGTCGTAGCAGGTAATAAACGAAGAAAGCTTCTTCGTGAAAACGTTTAGCATTTTATTGACCTACTGCACACATTTGGTAAACATAAGTTGAGCCATCGTCGAGTTCTTTATTTCCGCATCCTTCGTTCAAGTCAAATAGTTTTATTGTGATCGTGAATAAATTAACAATGTGGGCCGGATCGTGCAGTGAAAGGACATTGACCCCTTCTCCTCGATAATTTCATAGAGCGAATAATTAAAATGCTCTTGTGAATTTAACGAGTACGCAGGTTTTCTTTCGAATTTTTAAAACAGTCCCGGCTATAGGAAAATTGCATTTATTTAAAACATTTGCAAAATAAATGGTGAAAAAACCATTTATTCCAAATCGAAATATTTTCAATAGATACTCTTACGTGTTCACTACAAGCTCCTCAAAACTCATTTTCCTCGGTACGTTAGTTCTAGTGTTATAATTTAATGAAAAAAAATTCTTTACACGTCTGTAAAACCAACATTTTTTAAGATTTCGAAAAATCATTCGAGATTCCTTCATAGGCTACTAAAGACTACAACATATTCAAATTTGAACTATCCGACATAGGACTCGAATAATTTTCTTCTCTTGTTTGTTCCTTGCTTTCGACCGCGGTGTATCACCATCGCTCGACTTCTGTCGCGCGCGGCCGTCTCTGCCAACACGCCTCCAGGTCGCGCTCTGATTGGTCCGTGTTTTTCGTTAATAACTCCTTAACAAAGCCGAAACGGCCATTTTTGCAAAGGAAAATGTCGCTTCAAATGGCCTCAGGAACCTCCCCTTTAAAGGAACTCAGACATTTTTGGGACACCCTGTATATCAGTGGGCTCTCCGCGTCTCTTTCTTTTCAATACCCTATCCTTCCTTGCGCCCGAAACGTTCATCGCCATTTAAACCACTAAATACTACAACAGTATTTACACAGTTGAAATCATATCGTGTTTGGTCTTTTTTTAATCAGAAAAATGCCACATATATATCGATGAAAGTTTGATAAAAAAATTAGTAATAATAAAAAAAATTAAATATTGGTGTTACATTGTCATGACGCACGGGCCTTTGGATTGTGCCGACGACTACGACTCCCCGCGTCGCATTAGTAGTGGTTCACACCGATATACCCGATCTGAGATCGGATTACTAAAGTGGAGGGGATATATTTTCTGCGTTTATCTGCTACAGCTTTTATGCGTTCATAGAAGATTTACTGTATTAGGACATCCATAAATGTTCTCTGTGACAAAAATGATGTTGATACTAAAGAATCCAGATCGTGCACAATGTTACTGTTTGTCATACATCCTCCCAGAAAAAATGGCAATTATTTCTGCTTCAGTTACCGAATACTAAACGCAATCGAAGAAGCCGTGAGCTCGGGTCAAACAAAGATACTAAACATTCGTCCAGCTGTGGAAATACATCGACGAGCTATCGAGTTAGTATCTTAAATGTTACTCAAGTATTCGAATATTATCGGCGTCTAAATCATTCTATTTTTTGATGCCCGTTATGCTCTTGAACGAAAGGCAAGTTGGAAGCTACACAGATAACATGGTGCTGCAAGCATTGGCAATACTAATCGTGGTTATCATCTCGTTCGGTGTGAATATATATCGCGTAAGTTTCATTCCGATATTGAACAAGAACTGGTGATAAAATCATAATTGGACTTTGGATTTGTATGCAAAATTGTTTACATCAGTATTACAAGAAACAAAAGAGCCATATAAAATAAATTCATTTTCTTTTAACAATCGTGACATTAATTGTGAATTCTTTTAATTATTTCAGTGCTTTACATCCAATTCCAGTTCATTTTTATTGTAAATGCATGAAATCTGCAGTCTTTAATTATGCATAGAGTAAGAATCTTCATGCAAAATATAATTGTTTTCACTAATTGCAGAACATAGGAACCATAGTAGAGGTTATTCCTCACTTTTTTACAGTTTTACTAAGTTGTAAACAATGTGTTGATACTCTTAAATTCTTCTAACATTTCTCCTTCCTCAAATCAGATTGCGTGAATTATTTTAAAAATAATCGTTAAGATAATATGTTATCTTATTTAGCTATATATCATTTCAAATAATCGTATATTAATTTATTTGAACAGGCGAATAATTTTTTTTCTAATTATTTAATTAATTGAATTTCATTCAAAATGATTGAGATGTGAAATTTTTCATTTCATCTTTCATTTGATCAAATAATTTGTACTCTCCCAAATTCTATTCACTTCGTCTACTAAAGAACAATTTAACATATCTAAATGTAATAATTAATTTAGTTACTTCAATAACTTCTTTTTGAGGTGAAAATATTTATTATTTTCCTGGAACAATGTTACTAAATTCGGATATTATTTGAAAATAATTTATTTGATTGCAACGCCAAATGAAAATTAATTTCTTATTTTATTTGGTAAACGAATGTAACAAAGTATTTAAAATAATTCATTAGTTCAAATGATCATTATCTGTTTAATTTATGAACCTTTTTATTTTGAAACCAATGATTATGAAGTTCTCTGTGTGTGGCAGCTTTTTAAGGGCATTACCGAGTTCAAAGAGACCGATAACATAATATTCAGCACAAAACTCGTTCTGGCGCATCTGGCGTTCGTTTGCGGGAACAACTATAGTGGGCAATTACTGGTGGATAGTGGTGTTAGGATTATCCATGAAATGTAAGTTCAAAGTACCATTTTAACAAGGAAATACTGATTTCTAATTTCAATTACAATTTTTCGTTTAAACATTAACATTTTAACTTCTAATTTCTCATTTAAAATTTGAAATAATAAACACGATGATGTTGTATAGAAATAATTCGTTATGGTACCGTCTACCACCAAAGATGCAAAAACTAGTGCTATTCTTCATAATAAGGTCGCAGGAACAGCTCGAGATTAATCTTGCCGGCTTATTCGTGCCATGCTTCGCAGGATTCTCGATGGTATTTAATCGTTCCTGTACCGATTAACATTCTGATGATGGTGCCTAGGTCCATTTTGTAAATACCCAAGTGTTCAACAAATTAAATACGAAGCAATTTTGTCTCATTACGAATTAAATTTATTATTCTTTATATTGATATTTTAATTTGTGCTTTATACAGACACCATAGACTCCGTGAATCTTTAATGTACTCACCTATTCCAAATCCTATCTGAAGATCCTTGGAAATCTACATAGAAACAAATGTGGCTCAAGTAGCAATTTATCAAGAAATTAGAAAAATGGTATATTATATAATCAAGTTGAACGCGCGTTTAATTGCAAAAAAAAGGTTGCGACAATTTGTTACAATTGAAAAGATATTTAAAAAGTATCAAAAATAGCTATTAAATAAACGTAAAGTGTATTATATTACACACTGTTAAAAACTATTTCTTGTTAAAATTCTTCACTCCAAATTCCGCTACGGTGCCTTTTATAGTTTAATAGTTATACCAAAATATCACTAAATTTTTCGATTTAGACCAGGCATGTCCAGAAGTAGCTCACTTGGAGGCAAATTCGAGGGAGTCGCCTACTTCTCCCGCCCGCGCGTCTCGCTCCCCGTGGCGGTCGTAGTATTCCGAGCTACTCAGGCCCGTGACTACCGCTTGCAGTATGTACTCCGTATGGCGCTTTGGGCTGACTCTCATACCCACAGGTTTCCACATCACCCATGAGGTACCATGGTCAATGCGTTTTTTTATTGTAAGTGCTATCCCCTATAGGCCTATTCCACTGCGTCGCACGATAATTTTGAAATAATAAATTTGGAAAATAGTTTTTATTATACCATCAAAATCATCCTTTTCTTGCACGAATATCCAATTAAAAATCCTGATGAATATTCTCTTCTCTTAGGAGATGTGAGATTTCTGTGCGAGCTCTCGCTTATTGTAGATCTGACGCATCACTTAAGTTTATTAAATTTAAAATCACAAACGCCCAATCAAGCCATTTCCGAATTGTGCAGTTCTAGTGAAAATGCGTAATAGTCAACCTTTGAATAGAGCAATACGCATGCTTTCCTAATTGTCAGTAAAATTTTGACAGTATAATAAAAACTATTCTCCAAATTTATTTTTTCGAAATTATCATGCGACGCACTGGAATAGGACTATAGGGGATAGCACTGACAAAAAAAAACGTATTGAACATAGTACCTCATGGGTGATGTGGAAGCCTATGAGTATGAGAGTCGCCCCAAAACCCCACACGCAAGCGGGGTAGGCACGGGTCTGAGGAGCTCGAAGGAATACGGTCGCCATGGGGAGCGAGACACGCGGGCGGGAGAAGTAGGGGTCTCCCTCGAACTTGCCTCCAAGTGAGCTACTTCTGGACATGCCTGATTTAGACCACTGCGAGACGCTATACAGGGTGGGGCACTATAAACAGATCACCCGAATAACTCGCTTGCATTTAAAGATAGAAGAAAATGCATCAGACCAAACTTATTTGATATCGAGGCGCTCGTAATCTGATGTCATTAATTTTTTCATAGGTGGAGACGTCAAGGAGATATGAAGGTCAACTCTGTTTTTTTAAATGGAACGGTATGGTTTTTTATTTACATTCTGATAGCGTGTTTCAAGACGAATAAAATGACTTATTATGAAGGTCATTCAAGGTCACGCAAGGTCAACTGCAATAGAAAATAAAGCGTCTCAAAGCACTTTTCAAATACTTTCGTGTCTTCTCTGGTTGTTGGCATACCGCTCTTGTAAATATTGATAAGGTTCACAAAACATAAATAAACATACAATCGCATTGTATGCTTACTTGTATCCAGAAATGTTATTAGTGCGTTACTCTAGCAGAGAAAGTGGAAATGGTTATCAGTTATGGGGACTGTCATAGAATTATGAGGAAAGCGATACGCGTGTATGTTGAAAGATTTGCCGTTCGTAATAGTCCATCAATAGTTCCAACAAGACGGATGTCCTGCTCATTCAGCACGAAATGTTACAGAATTACTGAACAGGACATTTGAAGGTCGTTGGATTGGTCGATCAGGAATTAATAAATGGTCAGCACGTTCCCCAGACCTGACAACACTAGATTTTATTTGTGGGGAAAATTGAAAGAACAAGTGTACCACGAAAAACCAACAACCACAGTTAATATGCAAGAACGTATAAAAAGAGCTTGCTCTGTAATAGATACAACTGAAATTTGTCAGGCAGTATCATCAGTATTGCAACGTTTTAGACTATGTCTCCGTGTTCAAGGTCGTCATTTTGAACACTTGAAGTAGCAGTGAATAGGTAAATAACATATATTATTTTAAAAATATATTATTTTCTATTGCAGTTGACCTTGCGCGACCTTGAATGACCTTCATAATAGGTAATTGTATTCATCTTGAAACACACTATCAGAATGTAAATAAAAAACCATACGGTTCCATTTAAAAATACAGAGTTGACCTTCATATGTCCTTGACTTCATCACCTATAAAAAAATTAATGACATCAGATTACGAGCGCCTCGATATCAAGTAATTTTGGTCTGATGCATTTTCTTCTATCTTCAAAAGCAAGCGAGTTATTCAAGTGACCTGTTTATAGTGTCCCACCCTGTATAAGTTCCGAAAACATAATAGGGAATGATTCGAAAACTATTTCCTTTATCCAAGCATAATATGTTAGCGGACATTCCGTTAACTTCCAGAATTATTTTATTTACGCATAAAAACATCCTCTGACGTTTTAAAAATTAAGACCAACACTAAAAATTATTGTTCACAGAAAGTAAAAGATAGTTTGAAAAGCTATATTTATACAATTCATTTTTTAATAAAAAAACAATAAAAAGTAATCAAAAATTATTGTTTAACCTAATTAAAAAAATATTTAATCATCTCTAGTGAAAAAATGACAATTTTTTAAATATTTTTAGTGCAAATTTCGATGCGATATCTCCAGTGATTCCAAAGTTATAACAATATGTCACTAGACTTTTTGATCGGAACCTTTGCGCGGCGAGGCGGTCGATCCTACCGAGCAGTAGCGTTGTTGACGCGCCGTGCTCGAATCATGAGCAAGAAAAGAAGTAATATTTTATTTAAATACAACTCATATATTTCAACCGTAAATGCACTTGCTGCTTCGAATTTTCTTATACTGTAATACCAAATTATCTTTATCTAATACCGTACAATAATTGCACGCATGCTGACTCGATTGTATTGCTCACGATCCAGATAATTGCATGTAGGTACAGCACTGTTGGAACATAAAAACAAATAATATTTCTGAAAGTCTCATTTTTGAGAATATTATAAGGTAACAGTTGTGCAATGAAATATTACAAATTAGCAAATTATACGCAATTATAAATTACATCGTTGCGTATGCAGTACAGTAGTCGTGTCCCTTAAATTGTAATTTATGTTCATTAAGTATAATTTCACATGGACGATTTGTTTAGAAAAAGTACGATGGAAAATAAATGTAGAAAAAGTTATGGATAAGAATTAGAATGGACCTAGAGTCATCGTTCAGAATATTTTAAAAAATGTCTTCTGACGGATAACAATGAACCTCGGACTGTTTCAGATGATGAGCAGATCGTTTTCCTATTTTACTCTTCTTTGCTCAGTCTAGGACCTTCGGAATGATGTGTGCTTTCATGTTCCATTGTTATTGAATCGTCGATGATCGTAGAAAATCAGTAGCTGATGGGTACTCAAGAAATGTGTCAAAAAACTCGAGGTTTTATATTGTATAAATCAATGCTATCGAGAATATAACACAACAGTTGCAAAAAGAAAGTAACGTGTCGAGGAACGTGCAACAAAAGAACATCATGGGGCGAGAAGGTTTTCGACCCCTAGTAACGCGTTATTGATAAGGTTAGCAGCGCCTTGGTATGAATATCGGTGGATTGCCGCGGAGCGTACACTTCGCCGCACCTGTGGGAGAGGACGAGGTAAGACTACGACACGGCCACCCACAGGATGGGAGAGTACGAAGCAATACTATCGGACACCCAGCAGCCTAGGAGAGGACAGGGGTTACACGTTACACCTGGTCGCCCCTCTGGATACGTGGGAGAGGAGAGAACAGGGTAGCTTCCTGGTCGCCTGAGGGTGAACTCAGTTGCTCCCTACGGTACGTTTCGGAGAAGACGCTTGAAACAAATAGGCCGCCGAACGTGCTGGAACTGGAACACACGAGTGGCGACCGAGGCCCGATGGTGGAGCTTCGTATCATTATTTCAATATTTAATCAACTCGTTGCTAACCCTTTCAAGTTTTCGATACCCTGTAAATTCATCAAAGTTCCCGTATAATTTCATACCTTGTTCGCTTGTTAAAATATCCCTTGTCTAATACACTATTTGTAATTTCTGCAATCCTTGTATAAAACCTATCCTCACAATTATATACATGTTCTGTTATTTTAGCATTATTTCAAGAGTTAATATCATAGTATTGTAGGTATCTGAATTCGTCTTGGCGTCAGCTATATGATTATGATAGAAAAAATATATAGTGACTTTTACAAAATAGGGGTGGCCTTGATAGTTTATGAAAAAAAAAATTTTTTCAAATTTTTTTTATATTGAAGTTTATTAGATTTATAGAATGCTGATTATATTTTGTTGAAATCATTTTCTTGCCACATCATCGCATATAACTGAAAAATTGTGGACAATGCTTCTCGAAAGTAGTTTCTCCTTGGCTTGCATTAGAGAGGGGCAGGTTATCAATATCAGTTGCTAAAACCGAGTATACTCATCTTCCACTCTTAAGCGTATAATTTTACCCAGGAAATATAGCTTGTTCGACGTTGATATTTTACAGGAAAGCATTAAGGTCTTGCCGTCCGGCTTCGTCACTTTCGATGTTCACGACATCCTCGAGTCGGAGATTACCCAGTGATAATAACTGTGGTAATGTGTTTGTTTCACGAGTATTATATGAGTAAAGCGATCGACAGGTTGGTCGACCACGAATCCCTATGAATTTCATCCTCCTAATATACAAGGTGTCCCGCATAAATGGGAACACCTAAATATATGTCGTATTTACAGTTCTATCAGAAAACTTCAGAGGACAAAGTGACACTATTGCAGAGGGAAAATATAATGGTGAAGAAAAAAAAATTTTATGTCGTGTTTTTATAATGAAATTTCAAGGTCGCCGATGTTTTTTTAAATGCAATAGTATATTTTCTTTAAGATAGCATGATAGGCAATAAAAAACTGAATTTAGTGGATACCACCTTTTTGACCTTGAAATGACCTTGAGCAAGAATAATCATGTTGGAGCGGATAAAATGTGGAAGTTTAAAACTAACGTGTTTCAGCAAAGATTACACGTTGTTTACGGCGAGTTGACCATATCATAATAAATGTTCGAAATGTTGACCATCCCCATTTATGCAATATTGCAATCTTGCATTAAATGATCTGTAGGCATTGTCGATTTACTGAGACGCAATTGAAGCACATGCTGCAGTAATTCTTTGGCGCTTATCCTCTGGCGTTGTGGGTTTATCTTTGTACACAATACATTTTATCTTGCCCCATAGATAAAAGTCCAATGGTGTCAGATCCGGAGAACGAGCTGGACATGGAATCGTTCCTCGTCGCCCAATCCAGCGTCCAGGATATTTCGTATTTAGCACCGTTCTAGCAACTTTAGAATAATGCGCTGGACAACCATCATGTTTAAACCACATGCGCTCCCGATCGAATAAACTAATTTCTTCTAAAAGGCCCGACAAATCTTGGCATAAAAATACAGTATACTTTATACCAGTAAGAGTTCCTTGTATAAATTCGTTCGACGTTCAATTACGTCTCAGGAAATCGACAATGCCTACATGTTTAAATATCGCGTTAGTTTGAATATGTTGTTCGAATTTCGCGAATATCGCGATCTGTATTCGTTGGTGATCCCTCCGAGGTTACTCGTCCGAGGAGTTCGTTAACCCACAATAAATCGAGCAAAAACGGCGTGACTTTCTGGTTACCGGTAAAAGTCAGCCGATAAACACGGTAAGCCGTTGTGCACCGGTCAAACAATGTTCAAATTAAACTCGTCCGCGATGGTACGGTGAGAGAGAGAACAATGCATATATACAGACATTGAACCGAGACAGACAAGCAAGACTCAGCGGCTCAGCTGACTCTCGCGCGACGTTTGTCTAAGCCTGGCGGTTCCTCGTCACTTGCTATCGAGACGTTCTAGCGGGCGCCTGCTCCCTAGTTCTTCTGGCTATCATTAAACTCTTCGGTCGCGCTGTTGAATTCTTGTTTCAAGTCTTCGACGGCGAGCCATTGCAACGACCGCTCGAAACGAACTGGCCTCGCTTACGAGATCGTTCCGCTCGTTAAAAGAGAATTGATTAGCCTAGCGAGTTTTATCGAACTCTGGATTTTCCGAGTTTAGATAACTAAAAGTATTCTTATACATTTTTCACTGCCGTACGACCTTTCGAACCGGGCTGAGCTCGCATACGAGTTCGCTCCAGGAAATTCGAACAGCGTTGTACCGGCAATAGTGACACGATCAAGCCACGGCATCCCCCGGGCTTTGATAATATAAACAGTGCACGGTTGCGATAGCTGCTTAGACCTTTCTAACGTGGCTATTGTTTCCCCGCACGACAAGTGTATTTCGGAGTGATCGACGCGAGTTACGTGTTCGTTCCCCGAATTCACTACATGCCAATCAAGAAATATTCTTGCAAGGAACCGTGATTACGCTTCCTTACGGCAACCCGTGTTTCACGGAGGACACTCTTTCAGAGAACGTTCTCTGCCATACGCCCTGGCATACGCTTTGACGTCCCAGCGCAGCAGACGAACCGATACTCTGATTGTGATACGGTCAATTCATTATACGCTTTGGCGGAATTGATCGGTCCATCCACAGATCCTGAATCGTAAGGCCCAAACTAGTCACCCTCCATAGACTGAGACCGTGACGACGAGCTCGGCAGACTCGACCAGTTCAACCGATATAGTTGCACCTGCCATATACACCGTCGCTTGTACGACGGAGATAGTATTCCGAGTGGGGATCGCCACTGGTTGAACAACGCTTACGCTACACGCCGTTATTATTGTGCGCAGATAATAATTAGTGCGTGTAAGTGGTGAGTTGGACCACGTCTTCCACCGAGATTGACAGCCGCGTGACGTATTGAGTCACGCTCGTGCTAGAAATCGAAGTAGCCGGAGCACGGGGCAATTCGGCTGGATTATCGAACTTGGAGCCTTACAACCTCCTTGTAAGATTGACCGCCACCCCTACGCTCACGCACACGCAGTAGAATCGGTTTAACCGTGACCACGCCAGTGCGAGCGGACGAATTCTCGATCTTCGAGATAAGTCACAATAATACAGTCCACTAACTCTGCGCTTTGAGCAGATTGTCTGTATTCCCTCTCCACGACAGCGATTACCGCAGTCAGGAGAATACGGGAAACAGCGTATCGAACGGGTACGTTACGTATCCTATAGGTGTTTAACATCTTCGTTCGGTACTTTTGTTTTTTCAGACGCCAACGTCGCTAGACGTCACGAGACGACCCTCCAGGGAGAGAGAGAGAGCGAGACCGGCACGCGGACCGCGTGCACACCTCGGGTTTTTTGATTCAAATAAACGGCCCACCATTAGGTGGGTCACTATCAATATAAAACCGCTGTACAAAAAATTACTTTCCCACACATTCCTATTTCCTCATATTCGAGCCACCGTTAAAAAGTCGTTGAATTGTATTATACAGTCCACCTTTTTAACAATTTATTTAATCAATTATTTTAGCAATAAATAATTGAAATAACAATTCAAATAATGAATATAGAAACAAATTATAAAATTTATTTATTTAAACAATTATTTTAACAATGTGCTATCGAAAAGATAATTCAAATTATAAATATATTATCTAAACAATAAATTATTGAAATAATTCAGATGGCGAATATAGAAACAAATTATGAAAATTTATTTCTTTTATCCGTTAACTGGAAACGAATCAAAGGTTCGAAGGTCCGAAGGTCCGAAACTTCGATTTTCATCACCTTCGGAGTTCCCTTCGTTCCTTCGAATCCTTCGAAGCTTCGAAGAGTCGAAGTCATTGTCTGAGGTTTGCCGAACGTAGAGAAGGATAGCCGAGTTCGAGAGGCCTCGGTCACCGAGAAATGTAAACATACCTAATCCGAATTTCCAACTTCTTTATTTTTCATTATTTTTTTATGGGACTTCGATGACCATATTTGTGGCATTTTTCTAATAAAAATCATACCAAATGTGATATAATTCCGATGATATTTACATATTATTGTATAATTTCATTAAATTCTTATCGCCTACTTATTTTCCTTATTGTTCAGCATTGGAATCACTGTTTTATAATCGATAGCCTGTAGATGTAGGAATTTATAAAATATCAGAATTTACACTTAATTTAATTAATGGGATATTTATAAAATAATTTTTCTTAAAGAAAAAATATTCTGTAATAATTATAGAATAAAAAGGAAGAATAAATACAATCTACAAGGAACGATCAAATTCAATCGTTCTTATCGAGATCCTTAGTAGAAAGCAGAAACGTAATTTTTATTACTTATTTTTCCGATAATACCACTTCTAATGCTCGACAGCACTGTCTGCAATTATTAAATGCAATTATTTTGATCAGAGAAATATTACATATATGATGGTAAAAGTCTCCTAAAAGATTAACTAAAAATGAAAAAGTGTCATCATTGCATTACCGTTGCCTCACCGATGTTATGTACCTGACCTGTACATAATGACCATACACCTGTATATGATCCGAATTATATCGTGTTTGGTATCATTTTAATCAGAACAATGCCACAAATCTATTAGCAAAAGTCTCATAAAAAAATAAGTAATAATAAAAAAGCTATTCCTTGGCCATACATTGTGAAGACGCGCGAGCCTTTGAACTGTGCCGCCGACTGCGACTCTCCGCGTCTCTTTCTTTTCCATACGCTATCCTTCCTCGCGCCCGAAACTTTAATTGTCTATTACACAAGTAAATATCATCGGAATTATATCACATTTAGTATGATTTTTATTAGAAAAATGCCACAAATATGGTCATCGAAGTTCCATAAAAAAATAATGAAAAATAAAGAAGTTGGAAATTCGAATTAGGTATGTTTACATTTCTCGGTGACCGAGGCCTCTCGAGCTCGGCTATCCTTCTCTACGTTCGGCAAACCTCAGACAATGATATTCCTCGCGTATAAACTAGGACTGTTACTTTTCCGAAGCTTCGACTCTTCGAAGCTTCGAAGGATTCGAAGGAACGAAGGGAACTTCGAAGGTGATGAAAATCGAAGTTTCGGACCGTCGAACCTTCGAACCTTTGATTCGTTTCCAGTTAACGGATAAAAGAAATAAATTTTCATAATTTGTTTCTATATTCGCCATCTGAATTATTTCAATAATTTATTGTTTAGATAATATATTTATAATTTGAATTATCTTTTCGATAGCACATTGTTAAAATAATTGTTTAAATAAATAAATTTTATAATTTGTTTCTATATTCATTATTTGAATTGTTATTTCAATTATTTATTGCTAAAATAATTGATTAAATAAATAAATTTTTACAATTTGTTTCTATGTTCATTATTTGAATTATTTCAATTATTTATTGTTAAAATAATGGTTTAAATGAATAAATTTTCATATTTTGTTTCTATATACATTATGTGAATTATTTCAACAATTCATTGTTAAAATAATTATTTAAAGAATGTACAAGTATTTACATAATGAATATAGAAACGCATTTCTATAGATTATAAAAATTGTAGATTATAAATTTTTATACTCTATAGAAACGTGTTCCTATATTAAATATGTAAATACGTGTACATTGTCTAAACAATTATTTGAACAATAAATTATCGAAATAATTCAAATAATGAAAATAGAAACAAATTGTAAAAATTTATTTATTTAATCAATTATTTTAACAATAAATAATTGAAATAACAATTCAAATAATGAATATAGAAACAAATTATAAAATTTAAATTATTATACTACAAACGTCCCTGCGCAGATCCGTGTTGTGGACCATTATCGATGAAATACTGTACATGGTAAAGTTGTGTGGCTTCGTGTAAGAATTACAGATGTGAAGACAGATTTCAAATATCACCTGTTGTTGCAAGAATACATTAAATATCATTCATTATTCACACGTTATTGTAATTTTTCAAGCATTTCCAGTGCTCTGATAAAAAATGTTTCTGATAAAAATTACTCGGTAGTCACTCTTCTATAAATTTCAATATAAAAAATTAAATGTAAAACACCCCGCCCCAGAATTACGACCAGCCTAGGCGTCACGTTGACGCACCAGACCCCGGATGGCGAGGCTCGAAACAAGGTGGAAGCCGAATGACTCGGGAGGGCAGAATACTTTGACATTGCTTGCGAAAGCATCGACGAACTCCGAGCGAAATTATTTGTATTGATACGCACTTTTACGGTAGTTTTGGACACGTACGATCTGAGTCCTAAGACATCTGCATGCCTTACATAAAACAATTCTTTTTATTCGATAAAATTGTAAGGTCTCCTTGATTTTCTAATCGTCACTATATATTTTTTACTTAATAATGTTATTGCTGACGTCGGGGTGAATTCAACGACTACAATAGTTGTGAACAGCTAATTCTTCGATTGGGACCATTGTGCGACGCGCGACGCGGCGAAAATCGAGCAGTCGAACGCGAAGGCTTAAAAGCGGGACTATCCGCGTCTCTTTCTTTCCCATACGCTGTAGTTCCTTGCATCCGAACCTTTCGCCGTTCATTACACGAGTAAATATCATCGGAATTACATCATATTTCGTATCATTTTCATCAGAAAAATGCTACAAGTATGTTTGTGAAAATCCGATAAAGAAATAATAAAAAATAAAGAAGTTTTGTTGTTGGATTAGTAGTGGTCTCACACCGATATACCCGACCCGTATTGTGTTACACTCCTCGGCGACCGAGGCCCTCGAGCTTTACTCCGTCCTTTTCTCCGTTCGGCATGGGATCGCGGAAGTCTCTCTTGAACGCTGAATGTCTTATTTTATATCTAATCTAATCTTACTTTATTTGTCAAAATTTAACTTCCTATTTAAAATATTTTTTTATAATTAAATGTGGAATATTTTCTCTTTAAAGAACCTACCTAGAGCAGTCCCGTTTTAATGGTTTTTGGTCAATCACCCGTATTTAATTGCATGCAAAAATATTGAAAAATCTGACGAATTGCGATTATCGACATATATATTTAAGAATTTTTGCCGATTTTTCGGTTGAAAATCATATTTACAAAAAAGGAAAACAAGAATTCGTAAATTTCAGGTTTCTTTGGAAATTGAAAAAGGACATCGAACAAATTTTTACGGTAGCAACATACCCAGAAAGAACTTCGATTTATGAGAGTTCACAGTTTATTCGATCCCTGCTCTGGTTACACTGTCCAACACCAAATTTTTTCCCTAATAACTGTTGGGTGGTTCTTATAGAGATTTCTGCGCTGATTCCGAATCTGTCCTTACTTTTTCGTCTACACGAACAGTTTTTGAGAAAAATGAGTTTAAAAAAAAGACCTATTTTTCAACTTTAAACAAATATTGTGATGTTATTATAAAAAATATTGATTTGTTCTTTGCAGCAAAAGATTCTGTAGACTTTCCCGAATACAGTGATATCCAATATTAATACATTATGAATGTTTAAACATGTTTAAACAATAATTAAAGACGGAGAGACACCACTTTTGCACCAATTTTTGAGGATATTTTTGAATTTATCTCAAAAAATAAGGGTCCAGCATAAAATCGTACTATATCACGTGATAGAGCAGACTTTTATCTTGAGAAACCTCCCTTTGAAGTTTGCAATATCGACATTTTAATGGAACCAGAAAGCAAAATATCTTCGCCCGACATGAGTTGTCGCCAGTGGTGCTCTTCCACTAGCGCGGTCGTTCGTCGGGATACGGCGCGGCACGACGTAACGGCGATGCAGTGGCTATAAGTGCGCAATTATGTCAGCTTATTTATAATGAAATATATATAATATATAAAAAATATATATAATATAAATAATGAAATATACATAATATATATAAAATATATATATATATATATAATGTATAATAATGTATATTATAATTATATTTCACATTAGTGATATTATATAGATTTCTGTATTAAACTATTCTTTTGTTACGAATGATCTTTTTAGTATGAAATATACTATGAACAAGAGACTAACGAGCTGACATACTTGCGCGCTTATAGCCACTGCATCGCCGTTACGTCGCGCCGCGCCGTATCCCGACGAACGACCGCGCTAGTGGAAGAGCACCACTGGCGGCAACACATGTCGGGCGAAGATATTTTGCTTTCTGGTTCGGTTAAAATGTCGATGTTGCAAACTTCAAAGGAAGGTTTCTCAAGATAAAAGTCTGCTCTATCACGTGATATAGTACGATTTTACGCTGGTCCCTTATTTTTTGAGATAAATTCAAAAATATCCTCAAAAATTTGTGCAAAAGTGGTGTCTCTCCGTCTTTAATGATTGTTTAAACATGTTTAAACATTCATAATGTATTAATATTGGATATCACTGTATTCGGGAAAGTCTACAGAATCTTTTGCTGCAAAGAACAAATCAATATTTTTTATAATAACATCACAATATTTGTTTAAAGTTGAAAAATAGGTCTTTTTTTTAAACTCATTTTTCTCAAAAACTGTTCGTGTAGACGAAAAAGTAAGGACAGATTCGGAATCAGCGCAAAAAACTCTATAAGAATCACCCAACAGTTATTAGGAAACATAAAAAAAGTTGAAATTTGTTGGACAGTGTTATTGGGCGATACATTGTAACGCGTGTGCCAACTGCTCGGTCTTCGCTATAGCATTCGAACGCGGCTCAGAAAATTATTCGAAGTCGAATAAAACGTCGAATAAAGCTACAGATGAAAATGATAACTTTATTCACCGCTAACGATGAATAAAAAAATTATCTTTATTTTCCGAATAAATTTTCATCGAATAAAACTTTATTCGACGCGTGTCGAATACAGATAACCATAATCATTTCTTTTGTCGCGTGTCAAATAATGTTTTTATTTTTTAATCGCTGTTTGCATCGATGCTCCTACAATTATATTATATGTATGATATTAATTTATCCTCGCGAGTCTCTCTCGAACTCTATATTATTCGATATAGTATGTCAAATAAACGTTAATCTGTTTTTCAACATATGTATGTTTCCAGGGATCGATTCTTAGAACAATTATTATTAAAAAGTGTAAGGAAATAATGCTTGTTTATGAAATATTTTTAAATTACAAAATGAGGTATTTCGTATGAAATCAGAAGTAGGAATTATTGAATATTGATTTTCCTAAATATGCTTTCATACTTTCTTCCGTACAAAATTTCTAGGATTTTTTGTCTTTGATATTAATTTTACTTCTAGTATTTTAAGCCTTAAAAACCAACATCAAAATGTTTGTTCGAGAATGTAACATCTGATCTCACTGCTGTCTGCCGTCTCACCGTCTCAAGAATCTCCTCAGAGGAGGCCTTCTGCACCGACGAAATATCGTTGGTGGTCTTCTGTTTCTTACTCCAGCCAGAATATATCCTAGAGGGCGTAAGAGAACGCTTGAATTATTCGGGGGACACGAACTCCCGTAAGGCTGGCTGTCTTTAACAGTATCTCGTCGGTGCTTCGACATATCGCGGCGTCGTTTCGACGGCGGCAGCAGTCATCGGGTACAGATTTCAGCGGTTGTCGGTTGGTCGGTCGCGCTGGCGTCGGTCGGCGTCGATTTTGAACTGTGCTGAGATAAATAGTCAATATTTGTTGAAATACGCTATTAAACCTTTTATTTGCTCATCTTCTTTAAGTGATACAAGCATATTTTTAAATAGTTGGTCTCCAGGCAACAGTGTTTCAAGAAGAAAGCTCATCAGAGACCTGGGCCCGTGACACCGCTATCGGATGAATCATCTATGGAATGGACCACGGTTGAATACCCCAAACTAGGATCGGTTGACTCAACGCTAAAGAGGAAATCTGAAGATATGCTTCCTCCTCTTTCTGAAAATAAAGAAGGTAAGAATCACGAGATTAAGACTGACATCGCCTCTGCAAAGAAAAGACGCGATCCTCCCGCTATCAACCTATACCCATCGTCACATAAAGGCCCGGCTTTCGTATCAGCCTCCTTTGAAAAGAATACGGCAAAACAGAGGAACTCCCAAAATGCACTCATGTTGGCTAAAGCACTTAATAAGATCAACCAAGGTGTAGAGGAAATCAAACCAGAGGGATTTGGAAAGTTCTCCATCAAATTCAAGTCAGCTACGGAAGCAAATCAATTTATGAAAGCAGAAAAGCCCGATCTCAAGGGGGTTAACACATTCATTCAAAAATTCAGGACAACCAAAAGAGGAATCATTAAAGGTTTCCCTACTGATTGCGAAATTGAAGACATCATTAAATTTACTGACTCCCCAGTACCTATCCTAGACGCCCGTAGATTAAACAGAAGAATAAGAGATTCCCAGAATGAGAAGTGGACATGGGTTCCAAGTGAATCCATTGTTCTTACCTTTGAGGGGACAATTCTGCCAGATTACATAAAGTTGTACAACCTCATACATACTTCTGTCGAACTATACATAGAACCAATAAAAATTTGCTATGGTTGCTTCAAATTTGGCCACACCACCAAGTGGTGTCGGAGTCAAAAAATCTGCAGGAACTGTGGTTCAACAGGACACACCGAAGCGGAATGCCCAAATAAGGACTCGCCATCATGCGCTCACTGCAAGGAAGACCATCCCACCTTACACCCAAGCTGCACCCATCTGAAAAACACAAAAGAGATTAATAGAAAGATGTCCTTACTAAACATTAGCTACTACGAAGCCCGACAAGTGGTCATGGGAAAACCCAGTACATCACACGGAGCACACATACTAGGAACCAAAGAGAACTTCCCTCCTCTGAAAAGAAAAAGTCAAGAGGAAATTATAAACTTGAAGTCGATCGGAGGGCAACAACGTCCAACCTCCTCCCCCAGTGCCTGGTCACAGACTCCTACCTATCCTTCATCCAAAATCCCAAACAAACCCTCAAGTCTGTCCTCCAGACTTATCAGTATCTCTAAATCTGTCACTTCGATGAAAGAAATCCAGTCCAAAGCCAAAACAAATCCCCCCGCCCCCACTGCACACAACAATAATTTAAATCCATCCACTTCCTCCCCGTCTCCTCACATTCCTTCTACATCTATATCTAACACCACGATCTCACCTCACAATCTACAGACTCTGTTAACCAGGAAAATCAACCAGGTTCCCGTTAAACAGTACAAGCCAGCCGCAGTCTCAAAAAGTACTTAGAGTATTATAGAATCTAGTCTACACATCATGAATAGTCCTCTCCGTATCACTCTCTGGAATTGCAGGAGTATAATGAACAAAAAAGCTGAAATCACTGGCTTAACTACTAGATCTGATATAATAGTATGTATTGAAACCTGGCTCCGCCCTCATCAAATATTCAATATTGCAGGATACAACTCAATCAGAAAAGATCGCCTTCTCGGCAAGGGTGGTGGCATTGCCATCTTCATTGCCAAAGACCTCAAGTACAATGTCTTAAATTCCATAGTACACAATGATGCAAAAACTGAAATCTGCTGTGTACAGATACTGAACACTCAAGAAAAGATAGTCATAGCAGCTTGTTACAGACCTCCTCACGGTAAACTTTCCACCTCCCACTGGGACACCTTTGTCCAGAATATCGAAGACATTGGCCCCTATCTAATTATGGGAGACTTCAATGCCCATCACTCAGAATGGAACTGCTCCAAGGAAGATGGTCCTGACAGAAACCTCCTTCAAGTCATAGACGATCATAATATGGACATTCTGAACTACAACTTAACCTCTCACTTTGACACTCGCGACTACACTTCAAACAACCTTGACTTGGTACTGGCTCCAAGAAGCCTCACAGATTCCCTCTGCATAACTCAAGAAGAAGATCCGCTAGGATCAGATCATTATCCTCTTTTCATCACACTCTCAATGGCCAGACACTATTACACAAAGGAAACGAACAAATTGTCCTCCATAAGAACTGACTGGAATAAATACAGCAACCTCATGGATCACCACACAAATTCACTACCATGCCTAGGAGAAACCGCAGGTCTTGAGAACTACACCAGATTCACAGAATGCATGAGGGAATCTATCTATGAAAGCACCCCTCGAAGAAAGCTTGCCAATAGTCACCTACAAAGGAACCCAGTCCCTTTGTGGGATCTAGATTGTGACAGAGCAATAAGACTGAGGAAGGCTCTTTTCAAAAAATGGAAACACCAGTCCTCTTCGGTGAACTGGCAAAACTACAAAAGACAAGTTGCTGTCACAAAGAAGCTCCTCCAAAAGAAAAAGAGAGACAATTTTAGAAACTTCGCTGCCACCCTGTCACACAGAACCTCAATTTCACACCTATGGAAGCACATTAAAATACTTAAAAACAAATGGACACTTACGAGAAGTACAGAAGATATTGGAGCAGATTCCACCAATCTGTACAAACAAGTGGCAATTAACAAAGTATCTTCTCCCTGGGCACCAGTCAATCCCACAATAAATCTGACAGTCTCTTCAAATCCTTTCTTGGACTCTCCTTTCAACCTCGTTGAATTCAACCTTGCAATAGAACGAGCCAATCCAAAATCATCTCCTGGTCCTGATGGGTTAGATTACCAAATGATCAAACAACTATCCACCAAATCCAGACTATACCTGCTGGATATCTTTAACGATATCTTCCAAAACAAACGCATACCTGAAGAATGGAACAGAACCCAGATCCTGCTCATAAAAAAGACAGACAGCAAAAGCTTTAGGCCTACTTCTTTGACTTCCTGTATGTGCAAAATCATGGAGAGAATGATCAATAACAGGCTGCTATGGTGGTGTGAATCTACCGGTCAAATACCAAATAACCAATCAGGATTTAGGAAAGGACGATCCTCCACAGATAACATCCTCAACCTCACTGCTCACATTAGGACAGGATTTGCTCGCAACCAAATTACAGCTGCTGCATTCTTGGATGTCAGTGCGGCTTACGACAACGTGCAATGGAACATCCTAATGAACAAACTGGCGAAATTAGGTGTACCAATCAACACTCTAAGTTTCATAGCAAATTGGTCCTACTGTCGATTCGCCAGCTCTCCAAGCTTCGAAGGAATAAGACTACCCCAAGGCGGAGTACTAAGCCCCCTGCTATACAACCTTTATGTGGCCAACATATTTAAAAGGGTTCCAAAGGAAGTCCACATTTCTCAGTATGCCGATGACATCGCCCTATTCTCAAGAAATTCAGCTCTATCGGTCGCCAAAAGCTCCATTGAAAAGGCTCTAAAAGAGGTAAATCGCAATCTAACAGAAATAGGCCTTGAACTCTCCTTAGAGAAAACCAACTTTATAGTATTCAACAATAAAAATCTGCCAAGTGGTCGTACCCTCTTTCGAGTAGGCCAGCTTTTGATTCCAGATTCTGATAGCACCAGGTTTCTGGGGGTTCACCTAGATCACAGGTTATCCTTCGAAACCCATATTATCTCACTTTACAAAAAATGTTCCTCCACACTCAACATAATCAAATTGCTAAGAGGCGTCTGGTGGGGAGCCCATCCTGACACTCTTATCCTCCTATATAAGGCTCTTATCAGATCTCGACTTGATTATGCAGCTCATGTCTATGTACTTCCCAAGTAACCAAACGCTGATCACCAAGCTGGAATCAATTCAGGCTCGTGCCATCAAACTATCTCTTGGTCTTAGAATGTCCTCTCCAACAAATGTGGTTCTAGCAGAATCTGGAATCCCATATCTTGAAAACAGAGCTTTATACCTAGGAAAATCACACTTAACAAAAACCATATCCAATGCCAATCACATCTCCAATAAATACATCAAAGAACTCTCTGATACCATTGCCTCGCTCCCTAGTACTATAGCCAATGGGAAGGCCAAGCTCCTCATAAACTGCCTCATAGAAACTCAAAAAGTAAATGATATTTGTTATATCTCTGACAATTTCCCATGTATATCCACATCCTATAACACCACAACTTTCCAAGCAGCATGTGACCTTGACATTGGTTACAGTCTACAACCTTCCCCGGCTCCTAACATAGAATTTACTGATTTTATAAGAAACCATTATAGCAACCACCTATGCATTTTTACGGATGGGTCCAAAGTGGAGGATGGACTATCCATAGGTGCAGCGGTTGTCTGTCCGGAGAAACAGATGTATATTCCCCTCAGTATAAATATCTCAGCCTCAGTTTTCACAGCGGAATGCGCAGCCATATCACAGGCCATTAACATCTTTCATGATAGCGATAAGCCACTAGTCATTTGCTCTGACTCCCTCAGTGCTATAATGAGCCTCGACAATCCCTGTATTAATACTAAAACAAACTTCCACATAGTAGACATTAAACAGAAGAGTATTGAGTTAGCCTCCTTACACCAAAACGACAAATTTGTAGTTTTTGTCTGGATTCCCTCCCATTGTGGGATCCGTGGAAATGAAATAGCCGACCAACTTGCTAAAGAAGCCACCCAAATAACCCACTCTCCTCTTCACAAGATTCCCTATACCGATTTCAGAGAGAGATATAAGGAAGAAATGTGGAAAGATTTCACGGAAAAACTAATATCCATATTTTATAGCAAAGGAACACTATACTGGCAGAAATTTTATAAATCTCAGAAAAAACCCTGGTACAGCGGATTAGACCTTTCCAGAGAATTAATAGTTAGATTTGGCAGGATGAGAACCAACCACGTCAACACGCGGGAATCACTTGCCAGGTTAAAAATAGTTCCAGACTCCACATGTGAGTGCTCTCACCCGATACAAAATATCGACCACCTTTTATGGGAGTGCCCCCTGCGCTCCGAAGGAAGACGGGAAATGAACCAGAAGCTACAAAGAACCTGTAACATCCTCCCAGGAGAGATTGACACTATCTTGAAAAACTTAACCATTAAAGTCCTTAATATTATTAGCCTTTTTTGTAACAACAACAAATTTATGTGTAAATAGTAGTTATAAGTACATGTAACCACAAGACTGATGTCAGCACCACTGACACTCGGTGTTCGAACCAAAAAACACTTCGTCTGTGATAACAATTTGTTACCTTAAGTCGGTGCAATAGCAATAGGAAAGCAATAAGATATAGCTATAATATTGTTAGTAAATAATTTCATACCAAAGCGAAATGTAATTAGATATAGTTATAATAGTAATCGTAAACTATGTTATATCAAGACGAAATACTTTGTTAAACTATGTATGACTGCTTATGGGCCAGATCTGGCTTAAAGCTTATTTTTAATACAAAAAAAAAACGAGCGATTTCAGCGCTCGTAGCGGAAAATGCTGGAACTATGTTTTTCTCGAAGATCTTTGTTTACGCCTAAAATACGCAAATAAGTAACTTAATAGACATTTCATCGACATTGTATATGCCCTCGCTAGCACGCTTGCATATAATTGTCTTCATAAAATCCCTGTTTGCCGATGTCTGTACCCGATGATTGCTCGTAAACATCAGCGCTCGCAGTGACAACTGCTGGAACTATAAAGCGCACTTCCGGTGAAGACTTCACGTTTACGTGAACAAATAATTCTGCCGAATACTACAAATTACATTGAAATAACGGAAAAGTTGGTTGTCTCTATGACCAAGCCCACTAGCTGTATCCTTCATCTAGTGGGCTTGGTCATAGAGACATCCTACTCTTGCGTTTTTTCGGTGTTATTTGCCGCGGCGCAGAAACCGTAAAATTCTCATCAGATTCCTCTCTGCTCATATACGTATATTCTAATCTAGCAGAGTGTGTGTGTTATACATGCTCATTCGAGCTTCCCCTAGCGGCCGCTTGGATCGCTTCGATCAGGAGTCCACACCCTTAAAAAGAATGTACAAAAATTTTAGAAATACGGGCATTCTTCATTTCATTTTGTTTAGGATTGGACGAGGGGTCCTGTGCGACGCCTGCGCACTGCCACTCGCGGTCCGTTCACGATCGCAGCGGATCGGCGGGCTCGTGGCCGTGAGGCACATGACGAGCCATCTCCCAGGCAAATTGGGAATCGGGCGGCTTAAAGTCGCGCGTGACTTGACGTCACGCGCGATGAGTCATCGTGTTTCGCGGCAGCGAGCCCGTCGACCGTTAGATTCCGAAAATCGAGAACAGAATTCTCCGATCGCTAGATCCGAACGGCACGAATAACTCAACCTCAAGTCGCGATCCGCGCAAAATCGTTACGTTGCATCTAAACGTTTCATTTCAGTTTTAAGACAATTTATCGTCCTCAGCGTGTATTTTGGTGCATCATTTCATTTATTACTTCGTCTCGTACATTGTATACAATTCGGTGCTGTGACATTTTTGTTGTTTTTTTTTACTGAACTTGTTCGGGCGAAACCGCGATAACGCCCGATAATACCGGGGGCAACGGCCGGGCGACCGCGAGGACCGCGGCGGTCCCAAACAAACTCGCGAGCGACCGCCTGAAAACCGTTGGACGTTTAAAATCGCGTTCCGCACCGCCAAAACGCTCGGAAACCCGCGCCCCGCGACCCCCTTCCCACCGACGGGAAGGAGGTGTTATAAGACACAGCGCACCGATGCGCCCGTTAGAAATAAGCAAGCAAGCGTCTGTAATTGAAAGCGTAAAGAGAAACGGCAATTTCGGTATTACGAAAGGTCCCCCGCGAGTCGCCCGAGAATCGCGAATCCAAACTACGCCCTGCGTATCGTGTGTATATTCTGTAAAAAAGTGTATTATAGTTCTCGTTTTACGTCGTGTCCGTCCCAGTATTAAAAGCTGTGCCGTTTAAGGATAGTGTTGTTTCTCGTAATCGTCCCTTCGTCCCTGCCGGCAAAATTTAATCCGGAAACGCCGGAACAGAGCTTCTGTACATATTGTGAACGTCGAACGATAGCGTTCGAAAATAAACGTTGTAGTTTACAAGGAGTGCGCGCTTAATTTATTAACGCTCTCCTAAACACATTTCAAAAAAATAAACTCTCGCTTTGTACAGGGTGTAAACGACCCTGGGTCGTCCGATATTTTGGTTCCTGGGACGTCCCACGGACGTTCACAACGGGACGTCGGATGTGTGGACGTAAAATGGACGTCCTATGGACGCATGGTGCTGCCTGGGTTGTATGTTCCAAGGAGGGTATTCGGTATGTAGAATACATTGGTCACTTTATTAATAGAAAATGAATTTAAACGCGACAAAGGGCTTACTGTGTTTGATTAAGGTATTCCCACAAAGCAAGCGCATTATCAAGCCACAGTACCGCCGACGGATAGAGCAAAAGAAAATAATAATCTTGTTCGGAACTGAGCACAGCATCTGATGCTAAAAATAAAATTTTTAGCCCTCGTTCTTCGTCTGTTCTTAAATAGAGAACGAGGATCGAAAATATATTTTTTTTAAATAGAAGTTGTTTTTAATGTCTATTAAACAGAAAATTTATGTAAAAAATATAAAATATCATTCGAACACAATTTTAAACCGTCAAGAGGATTCTCAGGAAACGGAAAGAAGTATTTATAATAATATAGCCTAGACAAAATATTATTGTTCACATGTTTGAAACACAATAAGAAACAACTTGTGCGATTATGTAATAGCGAAACACAGACGATTGTTAGTTAGTTTCATTACTTCACATACCTAACTGAATGTTGCTTAACAAACACATTATTCATGGTCACTGTACAATTAGATGCTTCTTCATTATTACAACATTTTCCTTAACAATATTCTTAAAGTTTTATCACATTTAATACTCAAAACACACCATACCATACAGTCTCACAGGAAAAATCCCACAGAAAGTTCCCAGAAATATTTCACAAAAACATGTCATCTTACAAATCAAATAACAGTAACACACAAGATTGCTCGGAAATGAAAATCTCACGAATCTTTTCACTGGAAAAAACACGGGCATGTCACGACCGTTAGGTTTGCAGCACGTAAGTGTTTCGCATATTTTCTGTTTTGACATTTCCGGATCGATCGTGTAATGCCAGCGAATTATAGTCAATTTCTCGAGGACGAGCGAGGGGGCTGAAAATTGAGACGAAAGTGTCCAGCTGAATAAAATATAGCGGTGTAATTGAACAACGGGGTCGTCGTATTGTGTAGTTGTTACGGAAAATTGGTAGAAAATTGTGATAACACATGGTTGAATCGTAGTTGAATAAAACATGGCGCCGTGGTGTAATTGGACAATCGCCGATGTCGTCTTTGCAGACGTTCCTCATTCTCGATGAAGATGGACGTGTTCCAAGGGAACTATACGATCTATTATACTGTTATGTGTCTCGCTGGACTTTGGCCCTACGACGACTCTATCTTCACAAAATTGAAGAGAATCTGCTTCTCCCTGGTTATGGTTCTCAGTCTGATAAACCAGGTGACTCGATTCGATGCTAAATATTTTTTTTCACCGCAAATTTTATCCAAATATTCGACTATTTTTGTCCCAGAAGTGCAAGCGAATATTATTAATTTAAGAATTACTTCCGCAAACAATTGAGAAAATTCTGGTATGGTATGGATTACTAATTGTATATCTGCAGAATGTAATCTTAAAGTTCCAATGCGGCCAAATATTTTTTTAGTTGAAATTTATGCAAAAAATTGTTCATTTAAGAATAACTTAAGAATAAATTGAAAAAATTTCAGTTTATTTATGTACGTGGTGTGGTTTACTAATTTTGTATGTAGAGAATGTAATCTTGAAGTTAGGTATAATTACAGTCAAATATTTTCTTTTACGAATTTTGTACAAAAATTGGACTCTTTTTGGCTTGGATAAAAATGGTATCACTTGTTTATAAGTAATTGATGTAATTAGGTGAAAATACCAAATAATTCTGCATGAATTGATAATTTTATACATATATGTAGGAAATGTGTTCCCGAAATTTCTGCTTTTTTGGTTGAAAATTAAAATATTAATTAGTTTCCGTTGAATTATGGTTTAAATTAAAAAATTTGTGTACTAAAATTATATATAGCTATCTGACTGCGACTTTGTTTATTAAAAATACAGTGCAAAACTGCGGATTTCCTTGTTGAAGCGCTTGTTATGATAAAAATGCGAAAAATCTAAATAAATACGATCTTTTAATTTTTCTAAGGCAACTTTTAACAGTTGATACATTTATTGTTAAAGTCGAGTGAAATATTTTTCAGTTCTTGACAATAAGGAATATAGAGCCGTCGCTGTACGATATAGTTATGCTATTATCGTTCACCTGTATCATAACGATGGCTTGTATACGATACATAGGTAACATCTTCATGCTCTCAACCGTAAGTTCAAAAACAAATGTAATTCTTTCTTAATTGTATCGGTCAATCCACGTCAGGCATTTTAGTCAACACGTACTATGATATTATATACACCTAAATATCTGTCGTATTTACAGTCCTATCAGAAAACTTCAGAGGACAAAGTGACACTATTGCGGGGGGCAAATATAATGGCAAAGAAAACAAATTTTGCGTTGCACAAGGATTGGGACTATGTTCTCGAAGAATCTGGCCACGGAGTAGGGAAGGCGGAGAAGCCTTCTGGTAAGAGCACTGTGATGAACCTCTCACGACTTACCCTAGAACCGTAGGGAAGAACAGTCGTCCGATCTTTTAAAATATTGTACACTGCCCCTTTATCTAGAGACTTTTACTAACAAATATACAATATTATAATATATTATAGTATACATATTATATTATAATATACATACAATATTATAATATAATAACGTCAGCAATACATAAATAATAAAATAACTATAGTGATAAATAGAAAATAAAATAACTATAGTGGTCAATAAAAAATAAAATAACCACAACAATAAATGCATAATAAAATAGCTCTAGTGATAAATAAATAATAAAATAACTATAGTAATAAATAAATAATAAAATAAGCATAAGAACACCATGTTGGATTCCAGCTCTGGCGTTTATACTATCGATATTTGCGATGGGAACGTTAGGTGTGTCTACGGTTCTGCAATCGGACGATCAAATTCGATATCTATGGTTAATCGGACATTTTTATCATGACATAAGCTGGCAAACTAATCTGACTTCTTTGCTCATACCCTTGGCAATGCTGTGCAGTGAGTTGACGTTTGTATGTAGCGAAGGCTTGCTCACTCTTACTGCCACTCATGTTAGTGGACTCATGAGTATCGCTAAGTACGTCGAAAATAGTGTTTTGTAATAGTTAATGTTACCAATATATGTTTGCCGTTCAATACTTATTTATTCCTCTTTAGCATAATACTTTTCTATATTTCGCAAGTTACTTATTGTACGAAAAACTTTGTTAGACAAATGTTGCATAGTTTTCAGAGGTACATACAGTGCCCGAATCTCATTTTCGTTACTTTGCTTTTTCATCGAGACATGAGCATCGCCTTGAATGTTTCAAATAGAATGTCCAATATTTTTTCTCGAATTCGGATGAGGCACCAACCTTTGCATAAAAAATTATTGTACCAAATAGGTTTGAAAATTGTATGATTCCTAAAATATTTGTAAAACAATTCTGTTTTCAAGCGCTCGCGCTCAGTTATTAAAAAAAGATATGAATATTTAAATGAGCAATCCCTGACGTTGCTTAAAGTAACTTTTTCCTTTGCAAAAATGACCGCCGCGTCTTTGTTAAGGAGTTATTAACGAAAAACACGGTCCAATCAGAACGCCGCTCCGGCATGCAAAGGCGGGGAGATCTCGGTTCGGTGGCAGGTGGCCCTGAGCGGAGCGTTGGCGACCACGGACTTAAGGGACTAAGCATAAAGTGGGTTTATGGGTGAGAGAGGTCGTACCGCGAGTGGGGAGGGATGGCAGACTGCGGCCATGTTGGATGGCAAAACTAGCGTTGCCATCCATATAACGTTGCGGGAACATTGATATGATTTGATTCTGAAAAATGAATGCATAACAAGTGTATTACATACAGTGTATTTATAACAAGTGTATATAACAAGTGTATTTGTATATATATATATATATATATATATATATATATATATATATACAAAATATTGCACATTCGGCTCCAATATAAATTTATAAATAAATTATGTGTATCTATTTCCCGCATGATTGCATTGCAAATTCGCGCAACTAGTATTTATAGTTGTCTACAGATAGCGTTGTGATATGGTGCAAGATTTTTACGCGCATGCGTGGCCAAAACAGTAATGTATCTATATCATGATGGCAGAGGTAGTGGAGCTCTGAGACAGTTATATTGGCGGGAATGTCTCGAAACAATCTATTCCGGACAAAAAGACTTCAGGGCGTGTCCTACGAGTTACAAAATGTACACAAATACACATGTTATACACTCATTTTTCAGAATCAAATCATACCAATTTTTGAAAATTCTGCTAGGTGCTCAAGATACCCCATTTTATCGAGAATCTTACTTTACTGATTGTCGCGTCGCGACTCTTTAAGGTGTCGACGACAAATTCTAACGCCGTCGAACGGGCCTAACAGCCAAACAAGGCGAAGACCGCGTCCCGCCCACAATATATATATATATATATATAACTTCATGCGAACAAGCATATGGTGAAGATCGAGTTCCACCTAGCTTGTATAAATATCGACATAAACGATAAGGTGAAGATCACGTTCCACCTGCAGTGTGCACACTTATACGAATTAGCGTCAGGTGAAGAACGAGTTCCGCCTGTGACGTATATATATAAATACACGACATACGAAATGCGAGCAAACAAGACTCGGCTCACTCTGAGACAGCGGTCGGCCGCATTTAAGCAATCGGAGACCCACCGTTACGGGTATTCGGCCTTATATCGTAGCGTAGTTCATGAACCCGAGGAGGTATGCGTTCCTTCGGGTAATGCGCGCGGCCGATGGCTCGACGTCATAAAACAATTGAACGAAGACCTGGTCACGGAGTAGGGAGAGCTGAGCTCCACCGGCGAGAGGGCCGTGCCGGAAAAAGTAGTTACCCCAGACTATTATAGACGGGCGTATCGAGGATAAATTTTGTAAACGACAAATCGATTAATAAACCTATCATAATTACCAAGAGTGTTCTCTATTCATCTACGCGAAGCGAAACCAAGGAGCGTGCGGGATCGTTCCGACGTGTAGGAGTTCCTATACACAACATTTGGTGCCTCCTGTGAGGTCTTCTGCATCTCACGAAAAACGACAATTCAAGCCACTGAGGGGACGACCACGTGCCACAAAGCATATAGCGGATTGCCCTGCCACGATCAAGGACTACAGTAGCCGCCTGCATCAGGTTACGTGAGTCGTTCGTTCCTTTCAATATCCTAACATCATGTCCGACAGGATAAAATTATTAATACAAAAACGTTCAGCCCTCAAATCGCAAATTACAATCGTCGACAATCTCGTAGAGAAGGGAAAATTAGATAACGCGACATTAAGATTACGCATCGCCCGGTTGACGGATTTATTCAACGCGGCCGAGGATGCTAACAACGAGATCGCGTTGCTAGAACCGGACAACGGTCACGACGACATCTTCGCGGACATTACGACCCGTTTCTACAATCTCGCGGGCCGGGCCGACAACATTCTAAATCGCCCAGACGTCTCGCGCGCAGATACCGACACTGCAAATGACAGCAGGAGCACTGACGGTGCGAAAGATCGCCCCGTTAAATTGCCCGCGGCCTCATTACCGACTTTCGACGGTCGTTATGAAAGTTGGTTGTCGTTTAAAAACGCATTCAAAAGCATGATCGGTTCGCGCAGTGAATTGACGACGTGGCGAAATTGCAATACCTCCGGTCCGCGTTAGTACAGGAAGCGGCAAACAAAATTCGGCTATTTGACGTCGACGGGATCAATTACGCGAAGGCATGGGATCTTCTAGAAAGAGCGTATGAAAACAAACGCATTCTGGTATCGCGGCATATGTCCATGTTATTCGACATGCCGACGCTGGACAAAGAATCCACGAGCGGCCTGACGCGGTTAGCCGACGACGCTCAACAGCACTTTGCGTCGCTACAAGCGCTGGGAGCACCGGTTTGCACCCAGACCGTCGTTCACCTACTCGAGAGCAAACTGCCTAAAATCACGTACGAGAAGTGGCAGGCAGGCTTAAGCCGAAAGGAATATCCGAGCTTGGATGAAATGCTCGAATTTTTGTATAAAACCGCGGTTTGTGTATCGCGCACAGACAAGATGCGATATGGCGATCGAGACCGCGAGCGCGAGAGGGACGACCGCGCTCACAAACGACAACGCATACATCCGCCGAATCGCGCATTCGTCACCCAGGAACGCAAGTGCGTCGCGTGTAAGATTAGCTGTCATCCCCTCTTCACGTGCGCCGCATTTAAGCGCTTAACCGTCCCGAAGCGCATCGAGCTCGTAAAAACCGCGAAAGTGTGCTTCAACTGCCTACGTTCCCATCGCGACGCTCCATGCCGGTATTCAAATTGTACAATCTGTCAAAGACGGCACAATACATTGCTACATAACCCGGAATTTGCGAACTCGAGCAGAGCCGATAATTCAAAACCCGCGATTGACCACGCGGACGCCGGAAAATCAGCATGACTACTCGTACCGAGCGGGGAGCCGGCGATTAGTCTCGCGACCGTACTTCCTACCGCGCCACCGCAGTTGATAATGAGCGCCATAGTCGAAATCATTAGTAAAAACCGTTCGGTGGTCAGAGCCCGAGCCATATTAGATACCTGTGCAACGGCCAATTTTGTCACTGAGGCGCTCATACGGCGATTAGGTCTACGGGTAACCGCGCAATCGTTTCCCATCGGTACGTTAAATGGCTCACACACAGTGTCGAAAGGCCTGGTTAACTTACAAGTACGATCGACCTTCGACGGGTTTGAAAAGAAATTGACGTGTCTCAGCATCCCGAATATCACGGATTTGGTTCCGTCGGAGGTGTTTCCACGCGACTCAATGACAATTCCGCGTAACATCCGCCTAGCAGACGCCGAATTCCATCTGCCGCGTCCAGTAGATTTGCTGATAGGTGCTGGAGCGACAGTTTCGCTATTCCAGATCGGGCAAATTAACCTCACGCGCGAAGGACAAGATTTGTACTTGCAGAAAACGCGATTGGGTTGGGTCGTGACCGGCGGCGTTGCGCAACAACAAGCAACAAGAGTCGCGTGCCACTTGTCGACGCTAGAAACGCAGCTCGACAAGTTTTGGAAGATAGAGGAAATCGAAACAGAAGGACCGCGGTCGGAGGAAGAAGTCGCGTGCGAAATGCATTTTCAAAGAAACGTTAGTCGCGATCCGTCCGGTCGGTACACGGTACGTTTACCATTTCGCGGAACCCGCGAACGGCTCGGCAATTCGCGAAATGGCGCGGTCAAGCGACTGCTATCCCTTGAACGCAAGTTAAACGCGAACAACGTATTGCGAGACGAGTATCAGCGCGTTCTCGAAGAATACTTGGCTTTAGGCCATATGTCTTTGGTGGAGGCTCCCGGTGACGAGGGATTCTATATGCCGCATCACGCGATAGTGAAAGAAGCTAGTAGCACCACCAAGGTTCGCGTGGTATTCGATGCGTCTGCGAAAACAACGTCCGGCGCGTCGCTGAATGACATTCTTTTGGTCGGGCCCACCATACAACCGAAGTTGTTCGCGCATCTACTTCGCTTCCGCACGTACAAGTATGTGCTAACGGCAGACATCGAAAAGATGTATCGTCAGGTACTCTTGCACGAAGACGATCGACCGTACCAAAGAATATTATGGCGCCGGAACGAAAAAATTGAAACGTACCAATTAAATACGCTCACATTCGGCGTTTCATCGTCACCGTTCCTCGCGATCCGGACCGTACATCAACTAGCTGACGACGAACGAGAGTCGTGTGCGAGAGCCGCGAAAATACTAAAATCACACCTATATGTTGACGATCTTCTCTCCGGTGCTGATACCATCGACGAAGCTCGCGCCATACGGAGGGAAGTAACGAGCGCCCTGAGTCGCGGCGGTTTGTCGATCCGACAATGGGCATCGAACAACAGGGACATTTTAGACGATCTCACGGATAAGGAACTGCACGCGAACTTCATAGTGAATATTGACCGGTCACTGAAAACATTAGGCATTTCGTGGAAAACGAACACGGACGAGATATGTTACACGGCCTGTACAGACGCCGTCGGAAGCAAGGCAACGAAGCGATCTATCCTATCCGAAATAGCGAGGATCTTCGATCCTTTGGGTTTGCTGGGTCCGGTCGTGTTACATGCAAAAAGGATTATGCAGGACGTGTGGCGGTCAGGAGTCGCGTGGGACGAATCTGTTCCGCAGTCTATTCACTCGGAATGGACACAGTTCACGCACCAATTAGAGTTGCTCCGAGCAGTCGCATTCCACCGACGAGTTTTAACGGATCAACCACGAGATATCGAAATACACGGGTTTTGCGACGCGAGCACCATTGGATATGGTGCATGTTTATACGTGCGGTCGACCGGAAAGGACGGGATTGTCCAGTGTCATTTATTGTGCGCTAAATCGCGAGTTGCGCCGCTCAAGACGGTGACCATTCCACGATTAGAGTTATGCGGCGCGTTATTGTTGACCCGACTATACCGTGAGGCGAGCGACGCGCTTGATATCTCGCCTGATAAGGTGGTGTTTTGGTCCGACTCGACCGTGGTTCTACATTGGATTCGAACGGCACCGCATCGACTAAAAATGTATGCGGCCACGCGAGTCGCGGAAATTCAATCAATTACCGGTGATCATACCTGGCGACGCATTATCCCGAGGCCAATTACCACACGCGTTTCTACAGAATCGGGCATGGTTCGTCGGTCCGTCGTGGCTGACTAAAAACTCGGACGAATGGCCTGACGAAGTGCTGCAAAACATCGAGATTCCCGACCTCAAGGCGGTCACTTGCTTCGTCGCGAACACGAACACGATCGATATATTCACGCGTTGCTCGTCATATACCACATTACGAAGGGTAATCGCATATTGTTTACGGTTCCGGCCACGTGGCCCGCGCGGCGGTTCGCTGAGCGCCCAAGAAATTCAGCTGGCCGAGACTCGAATTATCCGAAACGTGCAGACATCGCAATTTGGAAACGAAATCAAGTGTCTACAATTCAAAGGGACGACATCGAAAAGCCGAATCGCGAGCCTCAATCCGTTCCTGGACGACGACGCTGTGCTACGGGTCGGTGGGCGCCTGCAAAAATCAGATCTGCCCTATGATCAAAAACATCCGATCTTATTACCGAGTCGGCATCGGCTAACCGACCTAATAATCCGGGAAACGCACGAAAAACACCATCACACGGGCATACAAACCACTCTACACATACTTCGGCAAAGATTTTGGTTGCTTGACGGACGCAACCAAGTACGGCAGATAATACGTTCGTGCACACGGTGTTTCCGTTTCAACGCAACGAGCACCGAATATAGAATGGGCAATCTACCGGCGGTTCGAGTACGCGAGGCGACACCCTTCGAAAACACCGGCGTGGATTTCTGCGGACCCTTTTTCATAAAGGAACGCAAGCATCGAAATAGGACGCGAATCAAAACGTACGTGTGCGTGTTTGTGTGTATGGCCGTGAAGGCGATACATCTAGAAGTCGTTAGCGACCTGTCCTCCGAAGGGTTCCTCGCAGCTTTGCGACGGTTCGCGGCGCGACGGGGTTTACCTGCCCATATATTCTCCGATAACGGCACAAATTTTGTCGGCGCGAGTAGTCAATAACGGGAATTATACGCGTTGCTCCAATCGGATACGCACCGAGAACGCGTGCAAAGATTTGCCAGTGACCATCGGATCATGTGGCATTTTAATCCACCAGCGGCCCCTCATTTCGGCGGTTTGTGGGAGTCGATGGTGAAACTGTTTAAACATCACCTTCGGCGGGTTGTCGGCGATTCACTTTTTACCTTCGAAGAGCTTAATACGCTCTGCATAGAGATTGAGGGCATCCTGAATTCCCGACCCATAACACCGCTATCCTCCGACCCGAACGATTTGAACGCACTTACGCCAGCGCATTTTTTAATTGGGAAATCATTAACCACCCTTCCCGAGGGTAACTTGCTACAAGTTCCAGCACATCGCCTATCCGCCTGGCAGCACATTACAAAGGTCCGCCAAGACTTCTGGACACGCTGGAACAAAGAGTATCTAAACGAGTTACAAAAACGGCAGAAATGGGTTAAAGACAGCCCAAACATCGAGGTAGGTACCGTCGTGCTGCTCAAGGATAAAAATCAACCCTGTTCGCAGTGGGCGCTTGGCAGGATCACGGCCCTACATCCTGGTGAGGACGGAGTAGCGCGAGCAGCCACGGTAAAAACAGCAAACGGGGAATTCAAACGGACCACACAAATCATGTGTACGTTACTTTCCGAATGAACTCTCCACGAGCGTTTCGTAAACCTCAATCGTCAGCGAATTATCGACTTATGCATTAAGAGCGCAATAGTTGATCGTACCCTCTCAACGGGGGGAGTATGTCGCGTCGCGACTCTTTAAGGTGTCGACGACAAATTCTAACGCCGTCGAACGGGCCTAACAGCCAAACAAGGCGAAGACCGCGTCCCGCCCACAATATATATATATATATATAACTTCATGCGAACAAGCATATGGTGAAGATCGAGTTCCACCTAGCTTGTATAAATATCGACATAAACGATAAGGTGAAGATCACGTTCCACCTGCAGTGTGCACACTTATACGAATTAGCGTCAGGTGAAGAACGAGTTCCGCCTGTGACGTATATATATAAATACACGACATACGAAATGCGAGCAAACAAGACTCGGCTCACTCTGAGACAGCGGTCGGCCGCATTTAAGCAATCGGAGACCCACCGTTACGGGTATTCGGCCTTATATCGTAGCGTAGTTCATGAACCCGAGGAGGTATGCGTTCCTTCGGGTAATGCGCGCGGCCGATGGCTCGACGTCATAAAACAATTGAACGAAGACCTGGTCACGGAGTAGGGAGAGCTGAGCTCCACCGGCGAGAGGGCCGTGCCGGAAAAGGTAGTTACCCCAGACTATTATAGACGGGCGTATCGAGGATAAATTTTGTAAACGACAAATCGATTAATAAACCTATCATAATTACCAAGAGTGTTCTCTATTCATCTACGCGAAGCGAAACCAAGGAGCGTGCGGGATCGTTCCGACGTGTAGGAGTTCCTATACACAACACTGATGCTGAAATCTCCGCTCATGCGCGTGAAATCTTGCACCATATCCCAACACTGCCTATAGAGCGCACCACAGTGTTTGCCATCCAAGATGGCCGACAAGTTGATACCCCTTCCGTATTTCGCCTGACCTCCGCAGCATAATGCACAGTCCTTAAGTCCGTGTTGGCGACACGTAGCAGTTCAGGCATAAGCCTACGCGGTGATGGGAACCCCGTGGGCGCTGGGCGAAAATACTGCCACCACTCTGACTTACCGTCTTCCCCTACTTTGCTTCTATCGCGCACGCGCTACACACAACCGTACTTCTATTCTACACGGACAGAGTAGAGGTACGCTTGTGTGTAGCGCGTACGCGGTAGAGGGAAAGTAGGGGAAGACGGTACGTCAGAGTGGTGGTAGTATTTTCGCCCAGGGCCCACGGAGTTCCCATCACTGAGTACACTTGCTCCTTCAAAATGTGTATCACTAGGCTATTGGGAGACGGATTGCACAATTGGCGGTACGGCCGCGCACTGAAAGCAAAAGTCAGAATCATTGACATGACCGTACATTCCCAAGCTTGTCGTATACCTACTACTACCTTATGGCTGAATAAGCGTGTTTAATTCAGATCAATTTTTGCACCTTCTCTTGTTCACGCCTTCAGTGCGGCGTGCCGCCGTCACTCCGCTCAGCGCCACCTGCCGCCGAGCCGAGATCTCCCCGCCATCGCACGCCGGAACCGCGCTCTGATTGGACCGTGTTTTTCGTTAATAACTCCTTAACAAAGCCGAGGCGGTCATTCTTACAGTGAATACTCTATAAACGCATAAGCCTTGGGAGAATAGTTATGCATTTATCTGTGGCGGGTAGCTACTTTTTGAGCTTCTAAGGCCGAGCCGAACGTAGAAAAGGACAGCGCGTGTAAAGCGAGACCACGCGCGGGCCTTTGAACTGGGCCGGCGACTGTGACTCTCCCACTGATATATGTATACTATGGACACGGTATTCGGATTCTGGAAATGTCCCGAATTCAACAGTAGATTTGGATACCAGCGCCGCTATCGTTCGACCGGTGTACTGTACTGTTCACTTTTTATTTCGGAGCGCAGTGGTGGGCATGGGTGGAGCCCCTCAAACGCCTGCTTCTCCCACCAACCACTCTTTCATGCAGCGCGCACATTCGTTGTGTAAGCTGATGTCTCGTGACTTCGTTGCCCCATCGTACCGCGCTTGATAGAAGAGGACAGAGGGCGCTACGGTGTGAACGATTTTGCCTCAATTGAGATCATCAACTCGATTGAAAGCAGCGCCATCTAGAGGGACGCAAACACATGTCGAAGTACGGAGGATCCACGGACTTAAGGACTGTGCATTATGCTGCCGGGGTGAGGCGAAAGACGGAAGGGGTATCAACTTGTCGGCCATCTTGGATGGCGAACAATGTGGTGCGCTCTATAGGCAGTGTTGGGATATGTTGCAAGATTTCACGCGCATGCGCGGCGATTTCAGCATCAGTAAAGTAAGATTCTCGATGAAATGGGGTACCCACCAGATGGGGTACACCCAGCAGAATTTTAAAAAATTGGTATGATTTGATTCTGAAAAATGAGTGTATAACATGTGTATTTGTGTATATTTTGTAACTCGTAGGACACGTCCTGAAGTCTTTTTGTCCGGAATAGATTGTTTCGAGACATTCCTGCCAATATAACTGTCTCAGGGCTCCACTACTTCCGCCATCATGATATAGATACATTACTGTTTTGGCCGCGCATGCGCGTAAAAATCTTGCACCATATCCCAACGCTATCTGTAGGCAACTTTAAATACTAGTTGCGCGAATTTGCAATGCAATCATGCGGGAAATAGATACACATAATTTATTTATAAATGTATATTGGAGCCGAATGTGCAATATTTTGTGTATATATATACAAATACACTTATTATGCATTCATTTTTCAGAATCAAGTCATATCAATGTTCCCGCAACGTTATATGGCCGCAGTCTACCATCCCTCCCCGCTCGCGGCAGGACCCCTCTCACCCATAAACCCACCTTATGCTCAGTCCTTTAAGTCCGTGGGAGGATCACGGGCAGTGATGGTATATGGTCTCGGTTTTCTCGCGCATGCGCGACGATTTTAGCGTCAGTAAAGTACAAAGTTGGGCTAAAATGGGGTACCTTAGTCAACCCGCATAGTTTCGCAAATTTTTTTTCGATTTTCAAATAAGAAATGACAAGTAGTTCCTTCTCCAATACTAGTTGCCATTATGAAATCGAATATATTAACATTAACTTACCAAAATTTCGAAGTACGGTCGTCTCGTCGTGTCGTCTTGCACTCTTCTGTCTGGTTTCCCGCCAATAACAGTTCTCCCCTACTTTCCCCACAAACATAAGACGTACGGTACGTTCCTGCATTTAGTCGCGCATGCGCGAAAAAACCGAGACCATATACCATCACTGATCACGGGTTGAAGAGGAGTACGAGGGGTACAGTACACCGGTCGAACGATAGCGGCGCTGGCATCCAAAACCACGTTCAATTCGGGACAAAAAGTTGTGTAGCTGGCTTATGGCAATACCGTATCCATAGTATATATATATATATATATATATATATATATATATATATATATATATATATATATATATATCAGTGGGCTCTCCGCGTCTCTTTCTTTCCAATACCCTATCCTTCCTTGCGCCCGAAACGTTCATCGTCATTTAAACCACTAAATACTACAACAGTATTTACACAGTTGAAATCATATCGTGTTTGGTCTTTTTTAAATCAGAAAAATGCCACAAATATATCGATGAAAGTTTGATAAAAAAATTAGTAATAATAAAAAAAATTAAATATTGGTGTTACATTGTCATGACGCACGGGCCTTTGGATTGTGCCGACGACTACGACTCCCCGCGTCGCATTAGTAGTGGTTCACACCGATATACCCGATCTGAGATCGGATTACTAAAGTGGAGGGGATATATTTTCTGCGTTTATCTGCTACAGCTTTTATGCGTTCATAGAAGATTTACTGTATTAGGACATCCATAAATGTTCTCTGTGACAAAAATGATGTTGATACTAAAGAATCCAGATCGTGCACAATGTTACTGTTTGGCATACATCCTCCCAGAAAAAATGGCAATTATTTCTGCTTCAGTTACCGAATACTAAACGCAATCGAAGAAGCCGTGAGCTCGGGTCAAACAAAGAAACTAAACATTCGTCCAGCTGTGGAAATACATCGACGAGCTATCGAGTTGGTATCTTAAATGTTACTCAAGTATTCGAATATTATCGGCGTCTAAATCATTCTATTGTTTGATGCCCGTTATGCTCTTGAACGAAAGGCAAGTTGGAAGCTACACAGAGAACAGATTGCTGCAAACATTGGCAATACTAATCGTGGTTATCATCTCGTTCGGTGTGAATATATTTCGCGTAAGTTTCATTCCGATATTGAACAAGAACAGGCGATAAAATCATAATTGGACTGTGGATTTGTATGCAAAATTGTTTACATCAGTATTACAAGAAACAAAAGAGCCATATAAAATAAATTCATTTTCTTTTAACAATCGTGACATTAATTGTGAATTCTTTTAATTATTTCAGTGCTTTACATTCAATTCGAGTTCATTTTTATTGTAAATGCATGAAATCTGCAGTCTTTAATTATGCGTAGACTGGGATTGTTTTCATTAATTACAAAACACAGGGACCATAGGAGAGGTTATTCCTCACTTTTTTACAGTTTTACTAAGTTGTAAACAATGTGTTGATACTCTTAAATTCTTCTAACCTTTCTCCTTCCTCAAATCAGGTTGCGTAAGTTATTTTAAAAATAATCGTTAAGATAATATAATGCTATTTAGCTATATGTCATTTGAAATAATCGTATATTAATTTATTTGAACAGGCGAATAATTTTTTTTCTAATTATTTAATTAATTGAATTTCATTCAAAATGATTGAGATGTGAAATTTTTCATTTCATCTTTCATTTGATCAAATAATTTGTATTCTCCCAAATTCTATTCACTTCGTCTACTAAAGAACAATTTAACGTATCTAAATGTAATAATTAATTTAGTTACTTCAATAACCTCTTTTTGAGGTGAAAATATTTATTATTTTCCTGGAACAATGTTACTAAATTCGGATATTATTTAAAAATAATTTATTTGATTGCAACGCCAAATGAAAATTAATTTCTTATTTTATTTGGTAAACGAATGTAACAAAGTATTTAAAATAATTCATTAGTTCAAATGATCATTTTCTGTTTAATTTATGAACCTTTTTATTTAGAAACCAATAATTATGAAGTTCTCTGTGTGTGGCAGCTTTTTAAGGAAATTACCGAGTTCAAAGAGGCTCATAACATAATATTCAGCACAAAACTCGTTGTGGCGCATCTGGCGTTCGTTTGCGGGAACAACTATAGTGGGCAATTACTGGTGGACAGTGGTGTTAGGATTATCCATGAAATGTAAGTTCAAAGTACCATTTTAACAAGGAAATACTGATTTATAATTTCAATTACAATTTTTCGTTCAAACATTAACATTTTAACTTCTAATTTCTCATTTAAAATTTGAAATAATAAACACGATGATGTTGTATGAAATAATTCGTTATGGTACCGTCTACCACCGAAGATGCAAAAACTGGTGCTATTCTTCATAATAAGGTCACAGGAACAGCTCGAGATTAATCTTGCCGGCTTATTCGTGCCATGCTTCGCAGGATTCTCGATGGTATTTAATCGTTCCTTTACCGATTAACATTCTGATGATGGTGCCTAGGTCCATTTTGTAAATACCCAAGTGTTCAACAAATTAAACACGAAGCAATTTTGTCTCATTACGAATTAAATTTATTATTCTTTATATTGATATTTTAATTTGTGCTTTATACAGACACCATAGACTCCGTGAATCTTTAATGTACTCACCTATTCCAAATCCTATCTGAAGATCCTTGGAAATCTACATAGAAACAAATGTGGCTCAAGTAGCAATTTATCAAGAAATTAGAAAAATGGTATATTATATAATCAAGTTGAACGCGCGTTTAATTGCAAAAAAAAAGGTTGCGACAATTTGTTACAATTGAAAAGATATTTAAAAAGTATCAAAAATAGCTATTAAATAAACGTAAAGTGTATTATATTACACACTGTTAAAAACTATTTCTTGTTAAAATTCTTCACTCCAAATTCCGCTACGGTGCCTTTTATAGTTTAATAGTTATACCAAAATATCACTAAATTTCTCGATTTAGACCAGGCATGTCCAGAAGTAGCTCACTTGGAGGCAAATTCGAGGGAGTCGCCTACTTCTCCCGCCCGCGCGTCTCGCTCCACGTGGCGGCCGTAGTCCTTCGAGCTACTCAGGCCCGTGTCTACCGCTTGCAGTATGTACTCCGTATGGCGCTTTGGGCTGACTCTCATACCCACAGGTTTCCACATCACCCATGAGGTACCATGGTCAATGCGTTTTTTTATTGTAAGTGCTATCCCCTATAGGCCTATTCCACTGCGTCGCACGATAATTTTGAAATAATAAATTTGGAAAATAGTTTTTATTATACCATCAAAATCATCCTTTTCTTGCACGAATATCCAATTAAAAATCCTGATGAATATTCTCTTCTTGTAGGAGATGTGAGATTTCTGTGCGAGCTCTCGCTTATTGTAGATCTGACGCATCACTTAAGTTTATTAAATTTAAAATCACAAACGCCCAATCAAGCCATTTCCGAATTGTGCAGTTCTAGTGAAAATGCGTAATAGTCAACCTTTGAATAGAGCAATACGCATGCTTTCCTAATTGTCAGTAAAATTTTGACAGTATAATAAAAACTATTCTCCAAATTTATTTTTTCGAAATTATCATGCGACGCACTGGAATAGAACTATAGGGGATAGCACTGACAAAAAAAACGCATTGAACATAGTACCTCATGGGTGATGTGGAAGCCTATGAGTATGAGAGTCGCCCCAAAACCCCACACGCAAGCGGGGTAGGCACGGGTCTGAGGAGCTCGAAGGAATACGGTCGCCATGGGGAGCGAGACACGCGGGCGGGAGAAGTAGGGGTCTCCCTCGAACTTGCCTCCAAGTGAGCTACTTCTGGACATGCCTGATTTAGACCACTGCGAGACGCTATACAGGGTGGGGCACTATAAACAGATCACCCGAATAACTCGCTTGCATTCAAAGATAGAAGAAAATGCATCAGACCAAACTTATTTGATATCGAGGCGCTCGTAATCTGATGTCATTAATTTTTTCATAGGTGGAGACGTCAAGGAGATATGAAGGTCAACTCTGTTTTTTTAAATGGAACGGTATGGTTTTTTATTTACATTCTGATAGCGTGTTTCAAGACGAATAAAATGACTTATTATGAAGGTCATTCAAGGTCACGCAAGGTCAACTGCAATAGAAAATAAAGCGTCTCAAAGCACTCTTCAAATACTTTTGTGTCTTCTCTGGTTGTTGGCATACCGCTCTTGTAAATATTGATAAGGTTCACAAAACATAAATAAACATACAATCGCATTGTATGCTTACTTGTATCCAGAAATGTTATTAGTGCGTTACACTAGCAGAGAAAGTGGAAATGGTTATCAGTTATGGGGACTGTCATAGAATTATGAGGAAAGCGATACGCGTGTGTGTTGAAAGATTTGCCGTTCGTAATAGTCCATCAATAGTTCCAACAAGACGGATGTCCTGCTCATTCAGCACGAAATGTTACAGAATTACTGAACAGGACATTTGAAGGTCGTTGGATTGGTCGATGAGGAATTAATAAATGGTCAGCACGTTCCCCAGACCTGACAACACTAGATTTTATTTGTGGGGAAAATTGAAAGAACAAGTGTACCACGAAAAACCAACAACCACAGTTAATATGCAAGAACGTATAAAAAGAGCTTGCTCTGTAATAGATACAACTGAAATTTGTCAGGCAGTATCATCAGTATTGCAACGTTTCAGACTATGTCTCCGTGTTCAAGGTCGTCATTTTGAACACTTGAAGTAGCAGTGAATAGGTAAATAACATATATTATTTTAAAAATATATTATTTTCTATTGCAGTTGACCTTGCGCGACCTTGAATGACCTTCATAATAGGTCATTGTATTCATCTTGAAACACACTATCAGAATGTAAATAAAAAACCATACGGTTCCATTTAAAAATACAGAGTTGACCTTCATATCTCCTTGACTTCATCACCTATAAAAAAATTAATGATATCAGATTACGAGCGCCTCGATATCAAGTAATTTTGGTCTGATGCATTTTCTTCTATCTTCAAAAGCAAGCGAGTTATTCAAGTGACCTGTTTATAGTGTCCCACCCTGTATAAGTTCCGAAAACATAATAGGGAATGATTCGAAAACTATTTCCTTTATCCAAGCATAATATGTTAGCGGACATTCCGTTAACTTCCAGAATTATTTTATTTACGCATAAAAACATCCTCTGACGTTTTAAAAATTAAGACCAACACTAAAAATTATTGTTCACAGAAAGTAAAAGATAGTTTGAAAAGCTATATTTATACAATTCATTTTTTAATATAAAAACAATAAAAAGTAATCAAAAATTATTGTTTAACCTAATTAAAAAAATATTTAATCATCTCTAGTGAAAAAATGACAATTTTTTAAATATTTTTAGTGCAAATTTCGATGCGATATCTCCAGTGATTCCAAAGTTATGACAATATGTCACTAGACTTTTTGATCGGAACCACTGCGCGGCGAGGCGGTCGATCCTACCGAGCAGTAGCGTTGTTGACGCGCCGTGCTCGAAACATGAGCAAGAAAAGAAGTAATGTTTTATTTAAATAAAACTCATATATTTCAACCGTAAATGCACTTGCTGCTTCCAATTTTCTTATACTGTAATACCAAATTATCTTTATCTAATACCGTACAATAATTGCACGCATGCTGACTCGATTGTATTGCTCACGATCCAGATGATTGCATGTAGGTACAGCACTGTTGGAACATAAAAACAAATAATATTTCTGAAAGTCTCATTTTTGAGAATATTATAAGGTAACAGTTGTGCAATGAAATATTACAAATTAGCAAATTATACGCAATTATAAATTACATCGTTGCGTATGCAGTACAGTAGTCGTGCCCCTTAAATTGTAATTTATGTTCATTAAGTATAATTTCACATGGACGATTTGTTTAGAAAAAGTACGATGGAAAATAAATTTAGAAAAATTTATGAATAAGAATTAGAATGGACCTAGAGTCATCGTTCAGAATATTTTATAAAATGTCTTCTGACGGATAACAATGAATCTCGGACTGTTTCAGATGATGAGCAGATCGTTTTCCTATTTTACTCTTCTTTGCTCAGTCTAGGACCTTCGTCATGATGTGTGGCCAGCTTTCATGTTCCATTGTTATTGAATCGTCGATGATCGTAGAAAATCAGTAGCTGATGGGTACTCAAGAAATGTGTCAAAAAACTCGAGGTTTTATATTGTATAAATCAATGCTATCGAGAATATAACACAACAGTTGCAAAAAGAAAGTAACGTGTCGAGGAACGTGCAACAAAAGAACATCATGGGGCGAGAAGGTTTTCGACCCCTAGTAACGCGTTATTGATAAGGTTAGCAGCGCCTTGGTATAAATATCGGTGGATTGCCGCGGAGCGTACACTTCGCCGCACCTGTGGGAGAGGACGAGGTAAGACTACGACACGGCCACCCACAGGATGGGGGAGTACGAAGCAATACTATCGGACACCCAGCAGCCTAGGAGAGGACAGGGGTTACACGTTACACCTGGTCGCCCCTCTGGATACGTGGGAGAGGAGAGAACAGGGTAGCTTCCTGGTCGCCTGAGGGTGAACTCACTTGCTGCCTACGGTACGTTTCGGAGAAGACGCTTGAAACAAATAGGGCGCCGAACGTGCTGGAACTGGAACACACGAGTGGCGACCCAGGCCCGATGGTGGAGCTTCGTATCATTATTTCAATATTTAATCAACTCGTTGCTAACCCTTTCAAGTTTTCGATACCCTGTAAATTCATCAAAGTTTCCGTATAATTTCATACCTTGTTCGCTTGTTAAAATATCCCTTGTCTAATACACTATTTGTAATTTCTGCAATCCTTGTATAAAACCTATCCTCACAATTATATACATGTTCTGTTATTTTAGCATTATTTCAAGAGTTAATATCATAGCATTGTAGGTATCTGAATTCGTCTTGGCGTCAGCTATATGATTATGAAAGAAAAAATATATAGTGACTTTTACAAAATAGGGGTGGCCTTGATAGTTTATGAAAAAAAAAATTTTTTCAAATTTTTTTTATATTGAAGTTTATTAGATTTATAGAATGCTGATTATATTTTGTTGAAATCATTTTCTTGCCACATCATCGCATATAACTGAAAAATTGTGGACAATGCTTCTCGAAAGTAGTTTCTCCTTGGCTTGCATTAGAGAGGGGCAGGTTATCAATATCAGTTGCTAAAACCGAGTATACTCATCTTCCACTCTTAAGCGTATAATTTTTCCCAGGAAATATAGCTTGTTCGACGTTGATATTTTACAGGAAAGCATTAAGGTCTTGCCGTCCGGCTTCGTCACTTTCGATGTTCACGACATCCTCGAGTCGGAGATTACCCAGTGATAATAACTGTGGTAATGTGTTTGTTTCACGAGTATTATATGAGTAAAGCGATCGACAGGTTGGTCGACCACGAATCCCTATGAATTTCATCCTCCTAATATACAAGGTGTCCCGCATAAATGGGAACACCTAAATATATGTCGTATTTACAGTTCTATCAGAAAACTTCAGAGGACAAAGTGACACTATTGCAGAGGGAAAATATAATGGTGAAGAAAAAAAAATTTTATGTCGTGTTTTTATAATGAAATTTCAAGGTCGCCGATGTTTTTTTAAATGCAATAGTATATTTTCTTTAAGATAGCATGATAGGCAATAAAAAACTGAATTTAGTGGATACCACCTTTTTGACCTTGAAATGACCTTGAGCAAGAATAATCATGTTGGAGCGGATAAAATGTGGAAGTTTAAAACTAACGTGTTTCAGCAAAGATTACACGTTGTTTACGGCGAGTTGACCATATCATAATAAATGTTCGAAATGTTGACCATCCCCATTTATGCAATATTGCAATCTTGCATTAAATGATCTGTAGGCATTGTCGATTTACTGAGACGCAATTGAAGCACATGCTGCAGTAATTCTTTGGCGCTTATCCTCTGGCGTTGTGGGTTTATCTTTGTACACAATACATTTTATCTTGCCCCATAGATAAAAGTCCAATGGTGTCAGATCCGGAGAACGAGCTGGACATGGAATCGTTCCTCGTCGCCCAATCCAGCGTCCAGGATATTTCGTATTTAGCACCGTTCTAGCAACTTTAGAATAATGCGCTGGACAACCATAATGTTTAAACCACATGCGCTCCCGATCGAATAAACTAATTTCTTCTAAAAGGCCCGACAAATCTTGGCGTAAAAATACAGTATACTTTATACCAGTAAGAGTTCCTTGTATAAATTCGTTCGACGTTCAATTACGTCTCAGGAAATCGACAATGCCTACAGATCATTTAATGCAAGATTGCAATATTGCATAAATGGGGATGGTCAACATTTCGAACATTTATTATGATATGTAAAGGTCAACCCGCCGTAAACAACGCGTAATCTTTGCTGAAACACGTTAGTTTTAAACTTCCACATTTTATCCGCTCCATCATGATTATTCTTGCTCAAGGTCATTTCAGGGTCAAAAACGTGGTATCCACTAAATTCAGTTTCTCATTGTCTACCATGCTATCGTAAAAAAATATACTATTCCATTTAAAAAACATCGGTGATCTTGAAATTTCATTAAAAAACACGACATAAAAAATTTTTTTCTTTGCCATTATATTTGCCCCCTGCAATAGTGTCACTTTGTCCTCTGAAGTTTTCTGATAGGACTGTAAATACGACATATATTTAGGTGTTCCCATTTATATGGGACACCCTGTATAATAATAAGAACGATAACTCTTTTATGATAACTCTATGCCACGGGCGACCGGCCGACCGCAACCGGTCACGGACACGGTAGGGGTAGAGGTTCCTCGTATGCCATATGCCTAGCGCTAGTGGAAGCAAAGTGGGGGTACATCTGAACACCGAAGTGAGGGAATCCGTGAGGGCGCGTCCACGATTCTGAAATCACTGCTCACAATCAGTATCAACGCCGTGATTATCGAAGCGAAAATTGGTAAGCTCACTTCCATGTAAAATACCTGCATTACGTACAGTATTATTTAGCAAACATATCAAGAAAAAAATGTAAAAAAGACACGATCTGTACCAACATAATTTACAAAAGATGGGCATTGTTCTAAAAAAGATTAAAATTTCTGAATAAAATCTTGAAGTTTTACATCCGCTAAACTAAAACCACAAAACATATCTCTATTTTCTACGAATAGAACAACCACATACACCAGGACTCCAGGCATAGATTACGGGGAATCATCAGAGTTATCACTCGGAAAAGATTCCTCCTTACTGCGATTAGAACAACCACTCACGCCAGGGTCTGCAAGCATGGATTCCAAAACATTACCAGAACCATCATATCTAGTATGTAAAGTTTTTTTCCAATTTAGAAAATAATTTTTTTGCCAAATCACTGTAGTCTATGCTTTTTCCATTCCTTCTTTACTAACTATCCTAAGATGCTTCAGTACCATTCCTTTAAAGAACTCAAGCTTTTCAGGAAAGGAATCACTAGCAAGTCACATTATATTTAGTATTGCATATAATATTTGTTTTTCCTCATCAAACAGACAATGCTTCCAAATAAATATGAATCCACCATGTACTCTCTTTATAGGCCACCTACCATTCAAAGTATTAACAGTAGTATACTTCCTGTATTCAGCCAACCTTTACCAGACCTCCAGATCTCCATAATAGCACATTTAGCTTCACTTGACTCAGGATTTTTAAATATTGCATTTGAAAGCGAACCAAGGAGAAGTTCATAGCTTTGCTGCCAGAAAATTTTGTTTGAATGGTCTCCACGTGCTGAAAGTTTTCCATGGCATCAGCACTTTACTAAATCACGAACTGTATAAGAAAACAAATCACTTGTCCCATCAAAAAGCAAATATACTGCATTACCTTCTTGTAATAATTCCTGTAACAAAGTTCCTTTATCAGCAATGTTATTTATGCAAAAATCAGAAATAGCAGAATTTATACACAGGGAGCATTTATAGACATCCTCGTAGATTTTCGTTTCTTTTGTCACCATCAGTCTCAGTTTTTGAGGAAATTCGATTTTGAAAAAAAATCTTTCGGAATTTCTTCTGCTGTAGCCGATAAAGCTAGACGAATGATTCTTACGTAGAATAATTCTGTAGACTCTCCCAAATATTACAGTATTTTTTTCATAACATTATAAATATTTTAACATGCGTAACAAATACTTAATGTCGAAGAGCAATCCATTTCGCACAAATGTTTGGGAACATTTATCGATGTCTGTTTAAATATCGCGTTAGTTTGAATATGTTGTTCGAATTTCGCGAATATCGCGATCTGTATTCGTTGGTGATCCCTCCGAGGTTACTCGTCCGAGGAGTTCGTTAACCCACAATAAATCGAGCAAAAACGGCGTGACTTTCTGGTTACCGGTAAAAGTCAGCCGATAAACACGGTAAGCCGTTGTGCACCGGTCAAACAATGTTCAAATTAAACTCGTCCGCGATGGTACGGTGAGAGAGAGAACAATGCATATATACAGACATTGAACCGAGACAGACAGGCAAGAGAGAGACAGCGCCGCGTAGCGGCTCAGCTGACTCTCGCGCGACGTTTGTCTAAGCCTGGCGGTTCCTCGTCACTTGCTATCGAGACGTTCTAGCGGGCGCCTGCTCCCTAGTTCTTCTGGCTATCATTAAACTCTTCGGTCGCGCTGTTGAATTCTTGTTTCAAGTCTTCGACGGCGAGCCATTGCAACGACCGCTCGAAACGAACTGGCCTCGCTTACGAGATCGTTCCGCTCGTTAAAAGAGAACTGATTAGCCTAGCGAGTTTTATCGAACTCTGGCTTTTCCGAGTTTCGATAACTAAAAGTATTCCTATACATTTTTCACTGCCGTACGACCTTTCGAACCGGGCTGAGCTCGCATACGAGTTCGCTCCAGGAAATTCGAACAGCGTTGTACCGGCAATAGTGACACGATCAAGCCACGGCATCCCCCGGGCTTTGATAATATAAACAGTGCACGGTTGCGATAGCTGCTTAGACCTTTCTAACGTGGCTATTGTTTCCCCGCACGACAAGTGTATTTCGGAGTGATCGACGCGAGTTACGTGTTCGTTCCCCGAATTCACTACATGCCAATCAAGAAATATTCTTGCAAGGAACCGTGATTACGCTTCCTTACGGCAACCCGTGTTTCACGGAGGACACTCTTTCAGAGAACGTTCTCTGCCATACGCCCTGGCATACGCTTTGACGTCCCAGCGCAGCAGACGAACCGATACTCTGATTGTGATACAGTCAATTCATTATACGCTTTGGCGGAATTGATCGGTCCATCCACAGGTCCTGAATCGTAAGGCCCAGACTAGTCACCCTCCATAGACTGAGACCGTGACGACGAGCTCGGCAGACTCGACCAGTTCAACCGATATAGTTGCACCTGCCATATACACCGTCGCTTGTACGACGGAGATAGTATTCCGAGTGGGGATCGCGACTGGTTGAACAACGCTTACGCTATACGCCGTTATTATTGTGCGCAGATAATAATTAGTGCGTGTAAGTGTTGAGTTGGACCACGTCTTCCACCGAGATTGACAGCCGCGTGACGTATTGAGTCACGCTCGTGCTAGAAATCGAGGTAGCCGGAGCACGGGGCAATTCGGCTGGATTATCGAACTTGGAGCCTTACAACCTCCTTGTAAGATTGACCGCCACCCCTACGCTCACGCACACGCAGTAGAATCGGTTTAACCGTGACCACGCCAGTGCGAGCGGACGAATTCTCGATCTTCGAGATAAGTCACAATAATACAGTCCACTAACTCTGCGCTTTGAGCAGATTGTCTGTATTCCCTCTCCACGACAGCGATTACCGCAGTCAGGAGAATACGGGAAACAGCGTATCGAACGGGTACGTTACGTATCCTATAGGTGTTTAACATCGTCGTTCGGTACTTTTGTTTTTTCAGACGCCAACGTCGCTAGACGTCACGGGACGACCCTCCAGGGAGAGAGAGAGCGAGACCGGCACGCGGACCGCGTGCCCACCTCGGGTTTTTTTTTATTCAAATAAACGGCCCACCATTAGGTGGGTCACTATCAATATAAAACCGCTGTACAAAAAATTACTTTCCCACACATTCCTATTTCCTCATATTCGAGCCACCGTTAAAAAGTCGTTGAATTGTATTATACAGTCCACCTTTTTAACAATGTCAAATAGATAATAAGAGTCTACCATGGAATCGAATTGCGTCTTGCGATAGCCCAGACTTTCACCTTTCAGAATCGGCCTTTAGAGTTTGAAAAAAAATTTTTGTTTTCGAGGTACATGTAACGAGGTTCGGCCAGTAGTTACTTGGTGTCTCGGGTACCGCACCGCGTCGCGCTAGCGGCACTCGGGCGGCGCGCCGTCGATGGAAAAATTTTCATGTCATACAAAGAATACCGTCCTATTTGTGAGAGTCTACAGAATTATTCTACATAAGAATCATTCGTCTAGCTTTATCGGCTGCAATAGAAACAATTATGAAATATTTTTTTGTGGTCTCTAATGGTGATTTTTCTGATGGTCTCGGCTTTCGGATTCGTGTTTTGTACACGAAAGTCTATAATGACTTCTATAAATGTTCTCTGTGCAAATTCTGCTGGTGAATACACAGATGAAATTTTAGGGGACACAAATGAAGAGTGCTATTTTGTCTCACAGGAGAATATTGCTGTTCCTGTTCCTGATATTGAAGAATGTGGGAAAGCTTCTAGGAAAAAAGTTGATGGTATAGAGGGTCAGAATAGTCCTCCTTTACTTGAGGATACGGGAGCTTTTAATCTTGTAGATTATGATCTTGGAGATTCTGATCAAGGAGATTCTCATCTCGAGAAACTTGCGCAACTGATCCGAAATAAAGAGAAAAGTGATTTGGAACCTTATGATAATCGTCAACCTGAATCAGAAGCAGTCAGACCGACAGTCCAAGAACAGATACTTGAGCCAGTTCTTTTTTCTCAAGACAGTAGCCCACGAGAATTACCATCACGTTTACCAAAAAGTAGGAAGGAAAGATCCAATAATAATCTTAGTCAATCAGGAATTTTAGCAGTCGAGCAGGGAAGTCAGAAACTACTGCCTTCTTCAACCAATTTCTTTAATGGAAAGTACTCTAATGCTAGAAATAATATAAGTGTAGATTTTGTTAATCCACAAATCGAATCTGGGACTCTAAAGGTTCAGAGACGTGATTCTGACCTGACGCGTATTCCTACTGATTCTTGGGAACGTAGAACAATGAGATCGTTTGGTAACGATGAACATGTGATTGGAAAGTGGGAGAACAATCGGTTGCTGAGGCTAGACTCACGTCAGTTTACTCATCCATATAGAAATGAAACAATTTATATCAGGAGGCAAATCCCTGGTTATTTATTTACTGTTGATGAGGAGGATTTTATTGCGAGAGTGCATTGTGACAAGCTTGTAGAATTGAATTTTGCCGAACTCTCTACAAATACCAAACGAGATTTCCTTAAAAAGCTTGTAATCACTGAAATCATAAAAGACCACTCAGCGAATAAAAGGAATGCTGCTTATAAACAGTCTAAACAACTTTTGCGAGATAGGAGTAATAAAACTATAGACAATATTCAGTATGCAGAAGATATTTTTCAGCTTTCTACAATATTAGGAAATTACAGGCAATCCTCTAATAAATCGATATTGAATATTATAGTTAACAATAAATATATTTCATCTGATCTTAAAGACACTGCTCGACAATTACTCGATGGAGAAAAAGCTTTAGATGCAAGAAGAAGAGATTTTCTTGAAGATGATCGATTTTGTCAAATGGATATACTCAAAGAGTTACATGAAATTTGTATGAGTGGGGCTAAAAATCATAAGAAGTCTTTACTTGATAAATGTTCTTCCTCCATTTCTCTATTGGCTGGTTCAACCCATTCGAATATATCTGCACTATCTGGACAAGAAGTATTTTACATAAGTAAAACAGATATAAATCTGTTTCTTGACCTTGCTAATGAAATGAATGAACAAATTTTGTCAGAATTCTTTGATAATTCGCAGGACTTATTCTTCAAAAAAGTGGCAGACAAAAAAAAGCACAAATCGTTGAAGGATTTTGTGCCTTTAACTCATCCTATTTATTTTTATCTTTGCAAGTACTTTCAGGAGTTAATTTTAGAGATTAGTGGTAAAACAAGTATTTCTGTTAATGATTTGCTTAAAAAATATGAACAAAGAAAATGGGAGTTGATAAAAACTATAGATTGGCCATCAACTAAACCACTAAACAACTGTCTTGAGCAACAATATCGCTTTGTTTTTAATTTGATGAAACATTTTGGGCCTGGTTATTATTCTAAGACAGGAAAATTTAAGTATGAATTCAAGTTTTTATGTGGGTCTAATGAGACAATATTGGAATCTATCAGGAACTTGTTTCTTAGCAGTACTATGCGTTCAGATATACCTGAGGACCGTCTAATATGGATGTATCTTCTTGACAGTGCCATTGCTGAGCTGTTTTCTAATGACTCACAAAACTATTTTGAACTATTTGAGCCTTTGCTAGAACGTTCTACGAGTTTCATTCAAGAGACGAAAGATGCTCATTATGAGTCATTTCGAATAGTGATGAACAATACCGTAAGGTTCATCGCACAAACAATCCCTTATCTCTCGAAAGGAGCTTCAACAATTGATCGAGCTACTTTATCAAAACAGATCCAATCTATCGAGAAGATAATCTCAGGTAGTCAATTCAACGGTTTCAGAGATTTAATGGATGTATATAATGAATATTGGAAGAATAGAGAATCTGTCATAGAAAATATTCCTAACCAATTCCCTTATGGAAAGTTCAGGCAAGACATGGAAAAAATACGTCAAAAATTATTCAGCATTGTAAATACTGTACTTAGCAAAGAAATAAAGCCACAAACATTAATTAAATATTTCAGATCATTCAATGAGTTTCTAGAACAATTCAGTGCTGTAGAATTTAGATGGTTTATTAAAGAGATTAGTTGTTTAACTAAAGAAGAAGTCAAGTTAGTTAATGAAAACAAAAGATCATATGAAGTCATAGATCCTGAAAACTTCATCAAAAGACATGGAAAGAATGTACCTCGTCATTATTTAATTGAAATAACTGAAGGTCTATTAGATATTGTGAGTAATTTATTAGGACAAACAAAATGGTCTAACGATGATAATTTAAATGCAGCAAGTGAGTTACTTTCAACAATTGAAAAGTCTTTTCTTTATCTGAAGGATCAACCTGATTACTTAGATTTTTCTGCATTCCAAGAAGAGAGTACAAAACCATTTGCTTCTGTAGTAGAGAATCGTAGCTCTTACGAGGATTTTAAAAAGCGTACTGTTATCATTGGGGAATATTTTTGGTATCTAAGAAAACAAGAGGAGATCAATATAGCGAAAGCTTTGGAGCTATATAGACAAGAAAACGCCCATAGCACAGTAAAAACAGAGGAGACACTGAAAGATTGCTACAACAGATACTTAGAAAAATTCAATTCCTACATACAAAAAACATTCGACTTAAATCATGAAGATAAGATTCAATGTATTACTGAAGAAGTAAAGGGTCAGTCGAAATTGATTAATATTAATAAATGTGACGGAAACTTCAAGAAGGAAACTGTACCAGAACTTCTTGCTGGACTGGCTGCTGCGTGGTCTGTACAGGCATCAAAAGATATTGCAAGTACAGGAAAAACCTTAAAGCCAAATTGTATTCAAATATTGTGCATTTTTCGGTTATTAAGTGTTGACAAAGATTCTAAAGGTGTCGATAAGCATCTCGCGCAAGTCTTAACAGGACAAGGGAAATCGCTTATAATAGGTTTCTTATCTTCGCTGGTGGCATTGATGGGTTATAAGGTCCAGAATGTTTGTTATAGTAAATACTTGACAACTCGAGATGCAGAAAATTTTAATAATTTTTTTAATGAATTTGATATTACCGACAAAATAACTTATTGCACATTTGGCGAGATGGCCAATAAAATCATTGAACCTAACATAAATGGTAAGACGCAAGGCTTAAGAGAATTAGTTGAAGATCGTATTCGTAATGATAGTACGGAGCAATCTGAACAGATACAGCATGAAGGTGTCAGTAATACTATCTTATTACTAGACGAAGTAGACGTTTTCTTTACTGATCGATTCTATGGAAATGCTTATGGTGCATGTGTCACAATAAGTATTCCAGCATTAGTCAGTATCCAGGAGAAAATATGGGAGATTGTCAGACAAAATTATGAAAAAAGTACTATTTTGAAAGAGGTCGAAGAGTTTATCAAGAAAATGGTAGGAGAAAGGAATCCAGATTTTATAGAATTTAATGAATTTCTGTGTAAACCTAAAAAATACTACATTTTGGTAATAGAGAATAATGTGATCAGTAAAAGAGAATACAACAATCTATCTCTCTACCAAGAGCATCTGAACACAATGATTGATAATGCAATAAATGTTGCAATACATAATAGCTATGTTAAAGAGTATTCATTAAACTATTCTGGAAACATATGCCTTAGAGGAAAGGACGGAATTGACCATACTGACACAAAAAGCGAATATTACAACGTATTTCATTACTTTAAGTTAAAGAGAAAAGATTATAGCCCTAAAGGAGGTGAAAATTATGGGTATTTAAATATATATTGTGGCCAAGTGTCTTATGCAAAATTACCTGAGAGATATCCTCTTATCTTAGGCGTGAGCGGTACTTTAACTACACTAAATGATTACGAAAAAAAAGCGATAAGAGAAACTTACAGCATCAAAGAGTATTCTGCAATGCCATCTTTCTTCGGTCGTTGTAATTTAAAATTCGATACAAATAATGATTTTATATCTCGAGACTCCGAGGAAATATGGCGCAGTGAAATTTTTAGTCATGCAAATTGTGAGATTGGGTCTGGACGATCAGTATTAATATTTTTCGATACAGATGTTGAAATAAATCAATTTATTATAGGATAACCATGGAGTATCATGAATCTTTTTTTAAAACATAAATGTAGTACTAATATAGAACAGCGATCTGTGAAACTAGCATTAAGTAAACAGAATAGGTAAGATAAGATCCAAATAGCCAAGTCTGATATTACAGTCAAGGTGAGGTAAAGGTACGAGTCACCGGATATTTAGTAACGATTTGAAAGTTTTTTGTTAATTTGAAAGTATTCTTTAATTTATTTTGTATTATTTGTGATGAACGAGTGATTGTCAACCTTTTCCGCTGTATCATTAAATGTTTTTGAACGACTTTGTTAAAAAATAAAAAAGTATTAACTGTGTTTTAATCCGAAGTTTTGATGATGTTTACCGGACCCAAGAAATTTGTGATAAACGCTTTCCGTTCCTCAGTCAGTGATAGGATATTGGACGGGTTCTGTCTCGCATGAGCGTCAGAAGTAGTGCTAGTAATAGGAAGTAGTAATACCGCAAGAATCCAAATATTATTATTAATATTTGATTCACATACTCTTGCTATACAGTCATTTTTCAAAAGCAAATCATACGTCATTTTGCAAAATTATGAAAACTATTACTTTACCGATACTAAACTCCAATATCCCATCACTGACTTCAGTTACCAGACACTTCAGCCGAGGCTTGCCAAACAGTACCATTGTCGTCTTACAGGGGAAATTGAGGAGAATACAATTACCTCCTCTCTGTCATTACCGGGTTAGCGACGATGCTGATGAAGATGCAACACGAATTCGGTGCGCGCATCGCGTCATATGACCAGGCCTTGCTGTCGGGGATTGGGGAATGGCATCGTAGAAGAGGTATCTCTACACTTCTACTTTGCGTGGCTTTCTTCTAAAGTTCCTGTGAGCATGTGTCGCGTTCAGTAGCTCTCAGATCATGAAAGAGGGCAGGTCCGCCAGTGTTCTTTGGGTAGTACGCGTCAAGATCGATCCTCCGAAAGAAAGAGAGGTCTCGTCATAGTAGCTGATACATTTCTTAGTTCAGTGCATACGGTGGCAACCATACACGACATTAAACGGTGCCAGTTACTTTCAGGTGTACATACAATGCCACACGACCTGCGCGCGAAATAGCCGCTGCCATGCGATACTATACAATACTTCTATTTTGTTCTATTTTATATATGTACACGTTTACTATTGTAATTTATTTCGCGAAAAATAAAGTTTTAGTTGCAACGGTTAATGTGTTCCTTTTTTCCCACATTATACGTGAATATGAGATATTAGAACGGAATTAACATTTTCGTATATTTTGGAAAAAGTAGAATTGTTGAAATTGGAGGAAATTAAATTTTGTATTACGCGAATATAATAGTGAAGAAGATGGCACGAAAATTTGGTGTCACCTCTTTTACTATCATATTCTCCTAAGGAGAATATGATAGCAAAAGAGGTCGAACGAAAATTCAGTAGTTCGAGTCAACGATAAGTCGTACTTGGACTCATTTTAATCCGGAAAGCGTCACGAATATGTTCATACAAGTCTCTTGAAAAAATTTCCACGATTACTGAGTCAATAGTCAACGTATTCTTATAGCAAACGTAAAATTAGTTTCTAACAACCTGAATTATAGCCTCGGTCGTGTTCTGTTGTTGACAAAGCGGGATCCCAAATAGTTTTAACACCGGAGTACCAGCTGAATACGTTTCTGTGTTTCTTGTAGAAAGGGTGATGCCTCCTAAATATTGCAAAATACAATAAATCAATTTATTTAACGAAATTCACATAACCCAATTTTTTTCAATTTTTTTAAAACACTTTTTCAGATCAACGTTGAACGTAACATAAATTGCTAGTAATTTGAAGTGGCCGCTGAAAAGTCGCAACTTAGAAATTCTTTGCAAGTATCTTCTAATATACGCCATTGTGACGCCTTCGCGTGTTCCCGAACGAACACGAGGTACGAAACCGGGATCGCGGGGATCTAGTAAGGCGTCCAAAAATACAACCTCCTGGAACGCTGCTTTCCGGATGGGCAAAGCATAAAAGTACCAGTAGGATTTTATTATGACTATAGGGTTCGATAGATGGCTAAGCTTTACATGTAGTACTTATGGAACGACTGAATGGATAGAACAGGAAAACCCATAGGTCAGACCATTTGTTTACGACCAAACTTAACAATATATATATATATATATATATATATATATATATATATATATATATTGTGAGCGTATGGATGTGTGAGCGTATGGATGTGTGAGAGTATGGACGGTGTAGGTGTGCGTAGGACCGCACCGCATTTTAACATTAGAATATCGGCGCCTCGCAACACCATCGATCGCCGATGCCCTTCTGTTTTAAGAAGCAAATATGTTTTACCAGCGGTTTTGAAATAAAGCAGTTGTCGTTGGAAAGTGTTGTGAATAGAAGCTCTATCACCGATCTCCGCTCTTTTCCGGCCTCCCATCCTCACAGTTCAGAAGTGGGATATATCGAATTTTTTTTTCTGAAGAACAAGTCGCGAAGTTTTCGTTTTGCCGCGATAGTTTGGGTTTATTTCGATATTCCAATTACTGTGGACATTTTGAGGACCATCGTGAACATTTTGTGACTTTTGAAACTTTCGTGCGGTCGAAAAATCGGTGAGAAATTACGTGCATTAGAAAATAAATCCCGGTATCATGTCAAAGAACACGCTTAACGATTTCGCAGTCGTAGAATTGAAGGATCTGTTACGTGCGAGGAATTTGAAATCTTCCGGCGCTAAGAGTGAGCTGTTAACGCGACTGCAAACCGCAGTACCAGATTGGGCGGACAAAATACCGGATTTTTTGAAAGAGCTTCATATGGAACAACCGGACAACCCGATGGAACAAGAAGAAGTAGTTCCCGCCGAAGAAGAAGCAGTTTCCGACGAAGAAGATTTTGAGGGCAACGATCAAAACAAACGTGTTAGTGTTCGGGAATTCGAACTCCTACGTCGCGAGAAAGAACTGTTAGAGCGCGAATTAAGACTCATGCGTCTCGAAAAAGAAATGCACACGCCGCGATCCGACGCGAGTGATTTTTCTGCGCGTACGGTTAATATACGGCAAGTGGCCGAAATGTTAAATGTGTTTTCCGGTGATGGTGACAGTTTCGCGAATTGGAAACAACAAGCCGTCTTATTGCGAAGTATGTATAATCTCGATGAGAACTCAATGAGGCTGGTAATTCACCAACGCCTAAAGGGCAAAGCGTTAAACTGGTTTCGCGCGCGAGCAGGTAATGTTTCGTTGAGTGTCGCGGAAATTTTTGAAAAATTACGAAGTTTATTTGACCATCGCCCAAACAAATTGGAATTGAGACGAAAATTAGAGACGCGCGTGTGGAGAACAAACGAATCGTTCAACGATTATTTCCATGACAAATTAATTTTGGCTGAGGAGGTGCGCATTGACGAGGAAGAACTGATTGACGTGATAATCGATGGCATATCAGACGTCGAGTTAAGGAACCAGGCGAGAATGCATTGTTTTTCGTCAACCGACCAAATGCTCAAGGCGTTCTCAAAATTAACGTTGGATTCTCCGAAAATACAGAGAGAAAGGAGAAACATGACACCGAAGTCAAACGAAAATTTAGTGCCTCGCCGTGAAGTCATCAAATGTTTTAATTGCAACGCAATGGGTCACCTAAGAAAGGATTGCCTGCAACCACCGCGGGATTGGGGCTCGTGCTACAAGTGCGGCAGCCGCGCCCACAGAGTCGGCGACTGCCCGAAGAATCAACAAACATCGGCAGCGGCCTATGGATCTTCGGCTTTTGCAACATCGACGCGAGGGTTTTCGTCGGCGACGACGCGCAACCCTCCAACACCAGCGGCGACGCGCAACCCTTCAACACCTGCAACAACGAACCTGGTACAACCCATTTCACCACATTCAGCGTTTATGGTCCCCATAAAATTTTCGTTGGACCGTCAAGATGGTAATATTTGCGATTACACCATATCGGCGATGATAGATTCGGGTTCCCCGGTAAGTTTAATTAAATCGTCACTGATTCCCGCCGAATTTCGTAGTTTGTATAACGACACGGAAACACTTAGCGGTATCAATGGCTCGCCATTAAGGGTTGAAACCGTTTTCGAAAGTAAAGTCGAAATCGAGAAATCCGCGTTCGTCATAAGATTTTTGGTAGTTCCGGACGATACTATGTTTTACGCAGCTATTTTAGGTCGCGATTATTTATTAGATCCTTCCATAGCAGTAACTTTGGGCCAGAAATTCGAAATACGGCGAGCGAAGCGAGAAGAATGCGACAATCATCTTGAACAGATTTTACAAATTAATTACGTAGATCATCCGACTACGGTCACAGAAGATATCAATGTAAACCCGGAATTGCCGCATCTTGCAGCGACCGTTGAGAAACTTCGCGATGAAGCGTTGCAAAACGTTTTTCGCGAGGACGAGGAAACCCCTGCGATCGAAATGCATATTGAGTTGAAGACGGAGCAACCGATTAGTTTTAGACCGAGACGCCTCTCATTTACAGATAAAGAAAAGTTACACACACTATTGGAAACATTATTAAAGGAAAATATTATCCGGCCAAGTAATTCACCGTATGCCAGTCCAATAGTACTAGTTCGAAAGAAAACCGGTGATATTAGATTATGTATAGATTATCGCGAGCTAAATAAAATCACTATTAAAGATAACTACCCAACTCCATTGATCGACGATCACTTGGATCGGTTAAATAATAAAAAGTACTTTTCAAAATTAGATTTACGCAACGGGTTTCACCATGTTAAAATGGCCGAAAACTCGGTTAAATATACCTCTTTTGTCACACCCTTAGGACAATTTGAATATTTGAAAATGCCTTTTGGTCTCACCAACGCACCACGAGTTTTCCAGCGTTATCTAAACAACATTTTTCGAAGTATAATTTTTAGTGGCGAAATACTATTATATTTGGATGATATACTGGTTGCTACGTCTACAATCGACAAGCATTTGAATATTCTACAAAAAGTATTCCGCATAGCAAGTAAGCACAGATTGCAATTTCGATGGGACAAATGCTCATTCTTGTACAATCAGGTCACGTATTTGGGATATTTAATTGATGATTGTGGAATTCGTCCAAGCAAAGAAAATGTAGCCTCTGTTTTGGATTACCCGGTACCTAAAAACGCGAAAGAATTACACAGATTTGTTTGTTTGGCAAGCTATTTCCGCCGTTTTATCGAGGGATTCTCGATTGTCGCAAAACCTTTGTACGATGCTGTAAAGAAACCGTTGGATTTTCATTTTGGCCCAGACGAGCATCTGGCTTTCGAAACCGTAAAACATAAATTAGCAACCGAGCCAGTATTAGCAATCTTCGATCCAAAATTACAAACAGAACTTCATTGCGACGCGAGCGCGAGCGGATTCGGCGCTATCTTACTGCAAAAACAGCCGGATAAATCACTACGGCCGGTATTCTATTTCAGCAAACGCACCAGCCCTACGGAAAGCAAATACCACAGTTTCGAATTGGAGTGCCTATCCGTTGTTTATGCGATTAAAAGGTTCGATATCTATTTGTCAGGCATAACATTTACCATAGTAACTGATTGCGACAGCTTCCGACTAACTTTAAACAAACAGAATGTCAATCCACGAATTTATCGGTGGGCATTATTTTTACAAAATTATGATTACGAGATCGTTCACAGAAAAAACAACAAAATGAGCCATGTTGACGCTTTAAGCAGATGTCACAGCATATTAATTTTAGAAGCCAATAGTTTTGAACAAACATTATCTTTAAAACAAAGTCAGGATGCAACAATCGAGGAAATAAAGAAACAATTAGAGACAGCAGATGATAGATTTTATGAGCTTAGGGACGGTTTAGTTTACCGCAAAGTAAAAAATGATTTATTGTTCTACGTGCCGCGGTCAATGGAAACGAATGTAATCCGAGCGTCTCACGACGATCTGGGACACTTAGGTGTCGAAAAAGTTGTTGAACACATTACACGCGTGTACTGGTTCCCCAATATTCGCCGTAAAGTAAAGGAACACATTAGCAATTGTCTCAGATGTATCGAGTTTTCGCCTATCGAAGGCCGTAGCGAGGGATATTTGAATAGCATCCCAAAAAATAATGTACCTTTTGCGACTATACACATTGATCATTACGGGCCTCTCGAGAAGAGCGGTAAAGGATTTAAATTTATACTCTCGGTTATCGATGCATTTACAAAATTCATTAAACTGTTTCCGTGCAAGTCGACGAGTTCCGACGAAGTAATAAAACATCTTCATACGTATTTTTCTAATTATAGTAAACCACGCCGCATTATCAGTGACCGAGGATCGTGTTTCACATCAAACACGTTTAAAGATTTCGTTAATGTACATAATATAACACACACACTTACAGCTGTAGGCACCCCTCGTGCAAACGGGCAAGTTGAGAGGTACAATAGAGTACTTACACCGATGTTGGCAAAATTGTGCGAAGCGCCCAAAAACTGGTCATACGTTTTACACGAAGTCGAGTATGCTTTGAATAATACTTTATGTAAAGCTACTCAAACTACACCAAGCAAATTACTTTTCGGCACGGATCAGATAGGAAAAATTACAGACAACATGCGCGACATACTTAGCTACGATCTTGACGACTCAAGGGACCTAGTCACATTAAGAAACAAGGCGAGCGAATCAATTAAGAAATCGCAGGAAAAGAATGCGAAAGACTATAATAAGCGACATAAAGCGAGTACGACATATGCGGTCGGCGATTACGTAGTCATCAGAAACTATGATACAACCTCCGGTGTAAATAAAAAACTAATTCCGAAATTTAAAGGACCTTATGAAGTAATCAAGGCACTAGATTACGATCGTTATATAGTAACAGACTCTGACGGATTTCAACGATCCCGAGCGTCGTTCACCACAACTGTCGGACCCGACCAAATGAAACCGTGGTCAAAATAATTAATAAAGTTTGAAATATTTTAGAAATAATGTTATATCGGTTGACCGAGGACGGTCTGGATTGTCAGTGATGGCCGAGCTGTGAGCGTATGGATCTGTGAGCGTATGGATGTGTGAGAGTATGGACGGTGTAGGTGTGCGTGTGGACCGCACCGCATTTTAACATTAGAATATCGGCGACTCGCAACACCATCCATCGCCGATGCCCTTCTGTTTTAAGAAGCAAATATGTTTTACCAGCGGTTTTGAAATAAAGCAGTTGTCGTTGGAAAGTGTTGTGAATAGAAGCTCTATCACCGATCTCCGCTCTTTCCCGGCCTCCCATCCTCACAATATATATATGTATACAATTATTTTAATGTTTGTCTCGTTCGAGAACCGTTGCTGATATTGAATCTGGAAAAAGGAGAAACACCACGCGACTGTTAGGGTTATTGTACGTCGTATAAAATGTGCGACACGTGGCTCGAGTTCAAAAGGTTATAAATTCAAAGATCTACAGCTAATTGGAAATTTCACTTAAAACTACTATCAGGCGTAACCCTAATAGGCAGAACGTTAATTCGATTAAACCAATACTAATTTTAACGCGCAACAGGAGACTTTTGCCCGAGGAAACTCGTAGTAACGAAATCTACAACTCGTAACAACTCTAGCTCTTTTGCTATCACGCGGAGACTCCTATTGACGGTTTGACGACAACAAGTCTACGGTGTTCTCTCCTTTTCCTACACGCTCTCTCTCGCTCTCTCGCTCTCTCTCTCTCTCTCGCTCTCTCTCTCTCTCTCTCTCTCTCTCTCGCTCTCTCTCTCTCTCTCTCTCTCTCTCTCTCTCTCTCTCTCTCGCTCTCTCGCTCTCTCTCTCTCTCTCTCGCTCTCTCTCTCTCTCTCTCTCTCTCTCTCTCTCTCTCTCTCTCGTGTGGTCGGAGGTCTGTGCACAACGACGCGACAGATCAACATAGCGACGCAGTCGATAACGCAGGTAACATACGTGTACCTACAAGGATCGCAGAGGTCTCGGAAATTAGATACCACCACCGACGAGATACTCTTAAAGACAGCCAGCCTTACGGCACCGACGAGATACTGTTAAAGACATCCAGCCCCCGTGTATTCGGTTGCGCCGAAAAGTGGGCTCTGATGGGCTCTCAAACCGGTCGGTAACGGGTCCGATGGCATCGCCGGTGGTTTCGTGGAATGGATAAAGTAGACTTATGAAGTTCCACGGTGCTAAAAGTTCCGCGCTCTCTACCTACATAGACCATTTGCTCGTCAACTGCGCACGACTGCATGAGTGGCGTAGAGGTAAATGGTTGTAATACCTTAGGTAATAAATAAATGAAGAATGTCATTATCTATTCTGTGATTTCTTGGAAAATAATTACTTATTATTGTATAATTTCATTAAATTCTTATCGCCTACTTATTTTCCTTATTGTTCAGCATTGGAATCACTGTTTTATAATCGATAGCCTGTAGATGTAGGAACTTATAAAATATCAGAATTTACACTTAATTTAATTAATGGGATATTTATAAAATAATTGTTCTTAAAGAAAAAATATTCTGTAATAATTATAGAATAAAAAGGAAGAATAAATACAATCTACAAGAAACGATCAAATTCAATCGTTCTTATCGAGATCCTTAGTAGAAAGCAGAAACGTAATTTTTATTACTTATTTTTCCGATAATACCACTTCTAATGCTCGACAGCACTGTCTGCAATTATTAAATGCAATTATTTTGATCAGAGAAATATTACATATATGATGGTAAAAGTCTCCTAAAAGATTAACTAAAAATGAAAAAGTGTCATCATTGCATTACCGTTGCCTCACCGATGTTATGTACCTGACCTGTACATAATGACCATACACCTGTATATGATCCGAATTATATCGTGTTTGGTATCATTTTAAACAGAACAATGCCACAAATCTATTAGCAAAAGTCTCATAAAAAAATAAGTAATAATAAAAAAGCTATGCCTTGGTAATACATTGTGAGGACGTGCGAGCCTTTGAACTGTGCCGCCGACTGCGACTCTCCGCGTCTCTTTCTTTTCCATACGCTATCCTTCCTCGCGCCCGAAACTTTAATTGTCTATTACACAAGTAAATATCATCGGAATTATATCACATTTAGTATGATTTTTATTAGAAAAATGCCATAAATATGGTCATCGAAGTTCCATAAAAAAATAATGAAAAATAAAGAAGTTTTGTTGTTTGATTAGTAGTGGTCTCACACCGATATACCCGCCTCGTATTGTGTTACACTCCTCGGCGACCGAGGCCCTCGAGCTGTACTCCGTCCTTTTCTCCGTTCGGCATGGGATCGCGGAACAGTCTCTCTTGAACGCTGAATGTCTTATTTTATATCTAATCTAATCTTATTTTATTTGTCAAAATTTAACTTCCTATTTAAAATATTTTTTTATAATTAAATTTGGAATATTTTCTCTTTAAAGGACCTACCTAGAGCAGTCCCGTTTTAATGGTTTTCGGTCAATCACCCGTATTTAATTGCATGCAAAAATATTGAAAAAATCTGACGAATTGCGATTATCGACATATGTATATATTTAAGAATTTTTGCCGATTTTTCGGTTGAAAATCTTATTTACAAAAAAGGAAAACATAAGAATTCGAAAATTTCAGGTTTCTTTGGAAATTGAAACAGGACATCGAACAAATTTTTACGGTAGCAACATATCTAGAAAGAACTTCGATTTATGAGTGCACAGTTTATTCGATCCCTGCTCTGGTTATTGGGCGATACATTGTAACGCGTGTGCCAATCTTTGACTGCTCGGTCTTCGGTATAGCATTCGAACGCGGCTCAGAAAATTATTCGAAGTCGAATAAAACGTCGAATAAAGGTACAGATGAAAATGATAACTTTATTCACCGCTAACGATGAATAAAAAAATTATCTTTATTCGCCGAATAAATTTTCATCGAATAAAACTTTATTCGACGCGTGTCGAATACAGATAACCATAATCATTTCTTTTGTCGTGTGACAAATAATGTTTTTATTTTTTAATCGCTGTTTGCATCGATGCTCCTACAATTATATTATATGTATTATATTAATTTATCCTCGCGAGTCTCTTTCGAACTCTATATTATTCGATATAGTATGTCAAATAAACGTTAATCTGTTTTTCAACATATGTATGTTTCCAGAGATCGATTCTTAGAACAATAATTATTAAAAAGTGTAAGGAAATAATGTTTGTTTATGAAATATTTTTAAATTACAAAATGAGGTATTTCGTATGAATTCAGAGGTAGGAATTATTGAATATTGATTTTCCTAAATATGCTTTCATACTTTCTTACGTACAAAATTTCTAGGATTTTTTGTCTTTGATATTAATTTTACTTTTAGTATTTTAAGCCTTAAAAACCAACACCAAAATGTTTGTTCGAGAATGTAACATCTGATCTCATTGCTGTCTGCCGTCTCACCGTCTCAAGAATCTCCTCAGAGGCCTTCTGCACCGACGAAATATCGTCGGTGGCCTTCTGTTTCTTACTCCAGCCAAAATATATCCTAGAGGGCGTAAGAGAACGCTTGAATTATTCGGGCACACGAACTCCCGTAAGGCTGGCTGTCTTTAACAGTATCTCGTCGGTGCTTACGGGAGTTCGTGTCCCCCGAATAATTCAAGCGTTCTCTTACGCCCTCTAGGATATATTTTGGCTGGAGTAAGAAACAGAAGGCCACCGACGATATTTCGTCGGTGCAGAAGGCCTCTGAGGAGATTCTTGAGACGGTGAGACGGCAGACAGCAATGAGATCAGATGTTACATTCTCGAACAAACATTTTGGTGTTGGTTTTTAAGGCTTAAAATACTAAAAGTAAAATTAATATCAAAGACAAAAAATCCTAGAAATTTTGTACGTAAGAAAGTATGAAAGCGTATTTAGGAAAATCAATATTCAATAATTCCTACCTCTGAATTCATACGAAATACCTCATTTTGTAATTTAAAAATATTTCATAAACAAACATTATTTCCTTACACTTTTTAATAATAATTGTTCTAAGAATCGATCTCTGGAAACATACATATGTTGAAAAACAGATTAACGTTTATTTGACATACTATATCGAATAATATAGAGTTCGAAAGAGACTCGCGAGGATAAATTAATATAATACATATAATATAATTGTAGGAGCATCGATGCAAACAGCGATTAAAAAATAAAAACATTATTTGTCACGCGACAAAAGAAATGATTATGGTTATCTGTATTCGACACGCGTCGAATAAAGTTTTATTCGATGAAAATTGATTCGGCGAATAAAGATAATTTTTTTATTCATCGTTAGCGGTGAATAAAGTTATCATTTTCATCTGTACCTTTATTCGACGTTTTATTCGACTTCGAATAATTTTCTGAGCCGCGTTCGAATGCTATACCGAAGACCGAGCAGTCAAAGATTGGCACACGCGTTACAATGTATCGCCCAATAACCAGAGCAGGGATCGAATAAACTGTGAACTCTCATAAATCGAAGTTCTTTCTGGATATGTTGCTACCGTAAAAATTTGTTCGATGTCCTTTTTCAATTTCCAAAGAAACCTGAAATTTTCGAATTCTTATGTTTTCCTTTTTTGTAAATAAGATTTTCAACCGAAAAATCGGCAAAAATTCTTAAATATATATGTCGATAATCGCAATTCGTCAGATTTTTTCAATATTTTTGCATGCAATTAAATACGGGTGATTGGCCGAAAACCATTAAAACGGGACTGCTCTAGGTAGGTCCTTTAAAGAGAAAATATTCCAAATTTAATTATAAAAAAATATTTTAAATAGGAAGTTAAATTTTGACAAATAAAATAAGATTAGATTAGATATAAAATAAGACATTCAGCGTTCAAGAGAGACTGTTCCGCGATCACATGCCGAACCGAGAAAAGGACGGAGTAAAGCTCGAGGGCCTGGGTCGCCGAGGAGTGTAACACAATACGGGTCGGGTATATCGGTGTGAGACCACTACTAATCCAACAACAAAACTTCTTTATTTTTCATTAGTTTTTTATCGGATTTTCACAAACATACTTGTAGCATTTTTCTGATGAAAATGATACGAAATATGATGTAATTCCGATGATATTTACTCCTGTAATGAACGGCGAAAGGTTCGGGTGCAAGGAAGGACAGCGTATGGGAAAGAAAGAGACGCGGAGAGTCCTACTTTTAAACCTTCGCGTTCGACTGCTCGATTTTCGCCGCGTCGCGCGTCGCACAATGGTCCGAATCGAAGAATTAGCTGTTCACAACTATTGTAGTCGTTGAATTCAGCCCGACGTCAGCAATAACATTATTAAGTAAAAAATATATAGTGACGATTAGAAAATCAAGGAGACCTTACAATTTTATCGAATAAAAAAAATTGTTTTATGTAAGGCATGCAGATGTCTTAGAACTCAGATCGTACGTGTCCAAAACTACCGTAAAAGTGCGTATCAATACAAATAATTTCGCTCGGAGTTCGTCGATGCTTTCGCAAGCAATGTCAAAGTATTCTGCCCTCCCGCTTCCACCTTGTTTCGAGCTTCGCCTTCCGGGGTCTGGTGCGTCAACGTGACGCCTAGGCTGGTCGTAATTCTGGGGCGGAGCGTTTTACATTTAATTTTTTATATTGAAATTTATAGAAGAGTGACTACCGAGTAATTTTTATCAGAAACATTTTTTGTCAGAGCACTGGAAATGCTTGAAAAATTACAATAACGTGTGAATAATGAATGATATTTAATGTATTCTTGCAACAACAGGTGATATTTGAAATCTGTCTTCACATCTGTAATTTTTACACGAAGCCACACAACTTTACCATGTACAGTATTTCATCGATAATGGTCCACAACACGGATCTGCGCAGGGACGTTTGTAGTATAATAATTTGAATTTTTCTTTCGATAGCACATTGTTAAAATAATTGTTTAAATAAATAAATTTTATAATTTGTTTCTATATTCATTATTTGAATTGTTATTTCAATTATTTATTGTTAAAATAATTGATTAAATAAATAAATTTTTACAATTTGTTTCTATGTTCATTATTTGAATTATTTCGATAATTTATTGTTCAAATAATTGTTTAGACAATGTACACGTATTTACATATTTAATATAGGAACACGTTTCTATAGAGTATAAAAATTTATAATATACAGTTTTTATAATCTATAGAAATGTGTTTCTATATTCGTTATATAAATACTTGTACATTCTTTAAATAATTATTTTAACAATGAATTATTGAAATAATTCACATAATGTATATAGAAACAAAATAGGAAAATTTATTCTTTTAAACCATTATTTTAACAATAAATAATTGAAATAATTCAAATAATGAACATAGAAACAAATTATAAAATTTATTTATTTAAACAATTATTTTAACAATGTGCTATCGAAAAGATAATTCAAATTATAAATATATTATCTAAACAATAAATTATTGAAATAATTCAGATGGCGAATATAGAAACAAAATATGAAAATTTATTTCTTTTATCCGTTAACTGGAAACGAATCAAAGGTTCGAAGGTTCGACGGTCCGAAACTTCGATTTTCATCACCTTCGAAGTTCCCTTCGTTCCTTCGAATCCTTCGAAGCTTCGAAGAGTCGGAAAAGTAACAGACCTAGTTTATACGCGAGGAATATCATTGTCTGAGGTTTGCCGAACGTAGAGAAGGATAGCCGAGCTCGAGAGAGAATTTCCAACTTCTTTATTTTTCATTATTTTTTTATGGAACTTCGATGACCATATTTGTGGCATTTTTCTAATAAAAATCATACTAAATGTGATATAATTCCGATGATATTTACTTGGGTAATAGACAATTAAAGTTTCGGGCGCGAGGAAGGATAGCGTATGGAAAAGAAAGAGACCCGGAGAGTCGCAGTCGGCGGCACAGTTCAAAGGCTCGCACGTCCTCACAATGTATTACCAAGGAATAGCTTTTTTATTATTACTTATTTTTTTATGAGACTTTTGCTAATAGATTTGTGGCATTGTTCTGATTAAAATGATACCAAACACGATATAATTCGGATCATATACAGGTGTATGGTCATTATGTACAGGTCAGGTACATAACATCGGTGAGGCAACGGTAATGCAATGATGACACTTTTTCATTTTTAGTTAATCTTTTAGGAGACTTTTACCATCATATATGTAATATTTCTCTGATCAAAATAATTGCATTTAATAATTGCAGACAGTGCTGTCGAGCATTAGAAGTGGTTTTATCGGAAAAATAAGTAATAAAAATTACGTTTCTGCTTTCTACTAAGGATCTCGATAAGAACGATTGAATTTGATCGTTTCTTGTAGATTGTATTTATTCTTCCTTTTTATTCTATAATTATTACAGAATATTTTTTCTTTAAGAAAAATTATTTTATAAATATCCCATTAATTAAATTAAGTGGTTACAGTTACAGGCTATCGATTATAAAACAGTGATTCCAATCCTGAACAATAAGGAAAATAAGTAGGCGATAAGAATTTAATGAAATTATACAATAATATGTAATTATTTTCCAAGAAATCACAGAATGGATAATGACATTCTTCATTTATTTATTACCTAAGGTATTACAACCATTTACCTCTACGCCACTCATGCAGTCGTGCGCAGTTGACGAGCAAATGGTCTATGTAGGTAGAGAGCGCGGAACTTTTAGCACCGTGGAACTTCATAAGTCTACTTTATCCATTCCACGAAACCACCGGCGATGCCATCGGACCCGTTACCGACCGGTTTGAGAGCCCATCAGAGCCCACTTTTCGGCGCAACCGAATACACGGGGGCTGGATGTCTTTAACAGTATCTCGTCGGTGATACCACACATCGACAACGCAAAGATGTGAATCTTTAGACAATACACGCGATGGGTAAAACATCAATCTAGCGGACATGATTCCTAAAACATCCTATTTTCCGTTTTCAAGAAACAGTTAGCAATATTCGCCAGCCTGTTGCCCGTCGAGAAGCAATGCAAGAAAGCGAGGCGCTTGCGTAGCTTCTTTCTCGGCCAGCCTAGCCGTGCCGCGATACATTCACACACCACTCGGCCGGCGTGTACATGTACTAACGGCGATTGAAATTATTTCGAATATTGAAAACCGCACCTCGATATGTTGAAGAAATAAACAAACGGTATTATTTTTGCGCGGTCGTAATTTACGCCGCCGGAAATTATCATACTTTCTCTTCTATACCGGACAGACTTTACTCATGGAACGCGGAGCGGTGGGTGTATATAGATAAATGAAAATTAAACTACATGTACAAATAATTTATTAATATACCAAACATATATGTATATATAAATTATGTTAATAAATGTCATTTATTGAGATTGCTATAAATTAAGATTGCTTCATTCGCCGTCTCGTTCTACGTGAACTGCATCATCCTCTCGACGATCCAGGAGTTCAAATGATATGTGACTGTAACTGAAACATCACAAAATATATTATTGAAATGTGACAAAACTGCTATGTACTTGAAAATATAAAAAGTAAAGTATCTTACATTATCAGCTCATGCTCGATCCGTTGTCGAAGACGAAGCAGTCCAGATGATATGTGGCTGTAACACAACGCAGATTTCGAGTGGACAGTAAAGTCTGTCCGGTATAGAAGAAAGAGTATGATAATTTCCGGCGGCGTAAATTACGACCGCGCAAAAATAATACAGTTTGTTTATTTCTTGAACATGTCGAGGTGCGGTTTTCAATATTCGATGTGGGCTACGTGATAAAGGGAAAGATTCGTTTAGGATACTTTCCCTTGTTCCAGAAAGTATGCACTGCGTGCGGCCGAACTCGAGTGCGGGCAATAAAACTGACGATTGCCAGAGCTTCGGTCGCCGCGGGAACACTTCCTGATCTTACGCGTTTCTTGGAAAGGACTTTCCCACGATGCCTTTGAAACGCGTAGAGTTTTTTCTAGCCTGGTTGTCGTTGGGACGATTTTCGGCGCGTCCACGAAAACAGGCAGAAGCTTTTTGAATGCCGTACTGTTCGTATCGGTCTTCGTTTTTTCAGTAACGTTAGTCGAGCTCGACACTTTCCTTCACGCGTTCTTATTACGCGTAGTTAAGAGCTTTCTCCGTTTCTTCTATTGTTTATTGTTTGTTGTTGTTAGTAATTGTTAATGTTATTGTTATATCCGTATTAAAGTTTATCGTGTGTTATACGTGAGTGCTGATTATTTTTACCCGGACAATACTATTCCCACATTCGAAATAATTTCAATCGCCGTTAGTACATGTACACGCCGGCCGAGTGGTGTGTGAGTGTATCGCGGAACGGGTAGGCTGGCCGAGAGAGAAGCTACGCCAGCGACTCGCTTTCTTGCATAGCTTCTCGACGGGCAACGGGCTGGCGAATATCCGAAACTGCGGCCACTACAGACATTGCATCTTATGGGCTTTTCTGTCTAGGCCTCGGGGGGCAACAGTGGCCCCCGTACCATTTCGGTGTCGCGCTCAATGTTACCGATAGTTAACGAATTTAAGCGTATTAGCAAGAACTGAATATTCCGTATACTTGATTTTTACTACAGGTTCTTAATATTATTTGGAGGCTACAAATATATATGGCGCGTATATTTGAACAGTGGAGATGAAGTATTTAGTATGATACTTATGAAATATAGTACTACAGTGTATAACGCAGATTAATAAAGTGATGGTCATAAATATTTTTCGCATACTCATTTTATTTTTATGTATTTGACTATTTTTATTAATTACAAAATTACAAAAGATTTATTTGAAAAAATTTCATTTGTATAGTTTTTCATTTTGATGTAAATAATATTATGATATTATTTCTATGCAGTTATTCGACGTGTACGTAATTTATTACTTGCATTGTTATTTTTTTTAGCAAATCCCCTGCAGCTTTATGGTGTTTACTTTGATTGTTTCTGCACACGTTCATACAAATTTTATTTGAATCGTAATACTTTTATAAATGTTGGTAAATAATTGAGATCTTTTACTTACATAGACTACATTTTTAAGCACTATATTAAATTACGATGTACGGTTTTCAATTGTAAGTTAAAATATCAGTTACTACATTGATATTTGTTTGTAATTAAAACTTATGAAGCTACTGAAACTGTATTTAAGATATGATGATTATAGCAAATACGTTATAAAATGATACATATGTGTATACTGTTCTTTTATTTTACCATAATAAAGTTCTTTTATCGTTTTTGGTTTTGCTTTTATTGCAAAATACATTTTATAAAACTGTTTCAGTATTTCTTTACTGATAATGATGAAAAAGCTAAAACTATACTTAAAGATGTATAATTGTCTTACGAATTCCAGAATTATTTTGAAATCTATACAGAATTGGTGTAAGAACCAATGTAGAAATCATAACAGCAATTAGAATACTTAAAAATGTTAGTTTCACAAATTGATGTCATAACTGTTTAAATTTTTTTCTTTAATCGTATATTTGTCTTTCCCGCAATGATTGTACATCCTCTTCTCAATAGTTCTGTCTTTCTCGCAACTCCCTTACGTTTCTCGCGACAATGTTTTGTTTCTCACAGTGCAACGGTCTCGCGGATTTAAAGGTATCGTGAACGACGCGAAGTGTATAGCAGTGCAGTATATTTTAAATAGTGACAGTATTTTGGAAAATGGACCGACAGGCAAGTAAAACACATCTTAGAAAATGTTATTACAGAAACTGTGGCGTTACAAATAGAAATACCGTTAGATAATGTTTTAGATGTTTTATTTTTAATCGGACTAAGAGTTCGAGCGATTGTTTCTGATCAAGGAACAAATTTCCAAAGCATATCTGAAGAAAGAGTATCGGCGCGAGTACCCTATTTTCTTAGACATGGCCACAAAATTTTTTACCTCTTTGATTATTTACATTTATTTAAGAGCGTCAGGAATAATCTATTAAAACATGATTTTTTAATTAATGGTTCTCGCGTTTCCTGGTGCGATGTTGTTTCGTTATGGAACCTTGAAAATTCTAAATTAACCAGAGCTGCTTACTGTTTATCAGAAAAACATGTAAGGCCAAGTATTTTCGACCGAATGAAATGTAAGCTAGCTCTCCAAGTTTTTAGTAAACGCGTTTCTTCAGCTATGCTCACAGCATGTACAATTGGAGCCGTTAATTCGAGTACCATGCAAGACACGGCAATCTATTTCGAAATCTTAAATGATTTGTTTGACAATTTAAATAGTAAAGTTGTACGTGACCCTAATCCAAACAAGCGTGCTTTATCTGCTTCTACAGATTATATTGCAAATAATCTGGAGAAGCAGTTATATGATATAGAAAATTGGAAAGTAATTACTCCAAATGGATACAAAGTGCCACCTTGTTTTGTGGGGTTACGTCAATCTGTAGGTGCTACCGTGCAATTGTGGCGCGATTTACAAAACGAGGGCGTCCCGTTTTTGTTAACGTCCCGTTTAAATTCTGAAGTAATAGAGACATTTTTTTCTATTTTGAGAATGCATGGTGGCACCTACAATCGAAACCCTTCTGCAAAAGCAGTACGTCAAGCTTTTCGAAAAAGTGCATTCATGAATTTAAATTATAGTTCACCGTATGCAAATAATGAATGCGACGATGGCGTAATGCATTTGCAGGAGGCAGTTATCTTAGCCGAACATGAGCAAGCCTCTGTAGATTTGAATGCCGCAGAAGTAGTATTAGAAGATGAGGGGGATGAAGAACATACAGATATCACAATCAGTGCATCTGTATGTTCTCCATCCACATGTACTTTAGAAGCGTGTGCAATAGAGTATTTCGCTGGATACGTTGCGAAGAAATGTACAGAGAAAAGTAAATGTCCGGCGTGTTTAGTTTTCTTTGTAGATTTTAGTAATCATTTAACTCGCGATGAACAATTATTAATCTCCTTTCGTTCATATTTGTTGGACGAAAATATTCACTTTGGGAACTTAGTAGTTCCTACAAGTGAATATTCGAAATTATTTTCGTTAATTAATACAACATTTGATAAATACTACCCTTGCATGCGATGCGAAACACAGATTCTAGACAAATTATTTAGGATCATTGTTAAAACTGTCGAGCCCAATTATCCCAAGTGGTTTGTCGATAATGATTGTGCCGAGCATCGCAAGGCGATGGTGTATTTCTTTATGCAAGTAAAAATTCATAAAGTTACGCTGTGGCTGGGACAAAATTTACGTTTTCAGTCCAATCAAAGATCTGTGGCTCGACTGCAGATTTTGAAAGGATTATAATTTTTAGCTTTTTCTTCTTCTTATGGTATATCGGCCATTTACTTGTCAGAAATTCGGTATAGCAGCCTCGAGTCTACGACTGTGTCCTTTGACGGTTCTGGGGTAAGTCCTGAGCGGTCAATCACAGTGCTCTTACCAGAAGGCATACTCGCCTTCCCCACTCCGTGGCCAAATCCTTCAAGGGAAAACTATCCTTGTTCCTCAAGCAAGCGGTACGACCTCGGGTCGCCTGCAATACTTAAGGATCCCTAACTTTCTAAACAGATGTCAACGAATGCGCCCCATCAGACGTCTGCACAACTTCAAGTTGCCAGGCGTCATCTCGGGTTTCTTCGTCGACGGAAGTACGCCTTGAGAGGCCACCCTCAATCACTGACCCTACCATAAATTAACCGAAAGCGGAGTAGCGTCGGGCTATCTGCTTTCTATTATTTTCAAAAACAGGATGTCGCTAACATACTCGTGTAAATATTTTATAATTTATTATATTAAATTATATTAAAAATATTTTATCTATATTCTAGTAATATATTTTATTTATATTTTTATTTAGGTTTAGTTATATATTTTATTTATGTTTTTTATTTATATATTTTATTTATGTTTTTTATTTATATATTTTATTTATGTTTTTTATTTATATTTTTTATTTACATATTTTATGTATATATAATAGTTTTATGCATTGCTTCCTAAGCGGGTGATGCGTGACCGAGGTTATATAATTAGGAGACTTGGTTTTGTGGACTGGCCGGTGTGTATTTCACCACCGGGTCGCCACTTCGTAAGGGTAGGATTATCGTGGACTGGCCGGTGTGTATTTCACCACCGGGTCGCCACCTTGGAAAAGGAAGGATTGTCGTGGACTGGCCGGTGTGTATTTCAGCACCGGGTCGCCACTTCGGAAATGTAGGGACACGAGGACTGGCCGATGTGTATTTCACCGTCGGGTCGCCGCGTGGATCGGGAAATGGATAACTGTTATCGGTTCTCGTAACGTTATATAGAAATTGATATACTTTGAGCGGCTAAAGTATATCGTTGTGGGAATACTAGTTCTGGGATAGAAATCTGATGTGAATATGGAATTAATAGAATTGAATTCCTTAAAAATGTAGCACAATATATTCAGTGATTAAGTAGGGGTTACAATTGTAATTGTGTAACGTGTAGTCGCGGATACTAATATCCCTAACTCTCGGTTCTGACGCACTGAGAAATGCGGGGGTTACGGTTATCTAGTTATTTGTGCGATGGAATACGTACTGTTGAGTTAATGCTCGAAAAGGACTTTATACCCGATCTTGCTTATACGTAACTTGTCGCAACGTGACTAGGTTTCAACTGTGCCCAATTGTGGTTGGAATCGTGGGTTTTATATACCCCGAAATTGTCTAGAAATTTGGGTGGGAGTAGGCGTGCATCTGGGTGGAAATTCCTGAGAATTTTCCAGATGCAGCACCCCCGTGAGAGAGTTGGTTTTTTAGATAAACTAGCGGACCACTGCAGAGCAACATGTGGCTTCAAAAAGGCTAAAAAAGTCACATAGATGAATTTTCCGTACGTAACACCTCCCCCCTCAGAAGAAACATCGCGTACGTGATGCTTTCCAACCTTGTTGAAGCCTCATGGTGCACGAGCAAGGTTATTAATATGATAAACGATAAACTGATGCGGTAGGTGTATGTGATGTGTGTGTGTAATGTGTAATGTAGGGTACTTAAGTTATCGGCGGTTGGAACGGCAGATTATCCAAGCAGATCGTCGTTGAAGTTCTTCATCTTGGTAGCTCGGGTGACATGGAGGTCATCAGATGACGCAGGGTTAACTCGTTGTCGTCGATGGTCACATGGTCACGGCTCTGGGTCGCTTCCGACTGCCATTTGCAGGGTTCTTGGCATCAAAGTTCGCCTGGGTATCCTGAGGAATACCTTTCGCAGACTCGATTTGCGTGGAGAATCTATCAGTTTGATGAATGTGGAAAATGATTTCTATTATTCCGAGGAACTTTCGGAAAGGAAAGCGTGTTTTAGCTTATCCTGGTGTTTTGTCACCAAATGCCCGCGTTCGTCAGTTTCCAATACCACGTTGTGGAGATCCGACACATCTACTATCTTATATGGTCCGACATAACGTGAGTCGAATTTACTCGTCCGTGGTTCCTTTAAAACATAGACGTATTCTCCCTCCTTGAATCGTTTCGGGTTTGCATGTCGGTCATAATATCGTTTCGATCGTTCTTTTGCTGTATTGAGATTTTCGGCTGCGATGTTGCGAATGTCAGTCATTTGGGTGATTAAATTGGCGAGATAGTTCCCATAAGTAGCCATAGTCTGGTTGATATCGAAGGCACTTGGTAATCGAGCTACCTGTCCAAAGATTAACTCGTGTGGTGTGAAATTGGTGGCTTCATGAACTGAGGTGTTGTAGGAAAACATTGCGAATGGAAGAAGGATGTCCCATTCATCCTGTGATTCCATGTAATGTTTTAAGTATTCAGTCAAAACCATGTGACTTCTTTCTAATGATCCGTTCGTCTGTGGTCTGTATCCTGAAGTCGATATTTGTTTAATTTTGAAAATTTCAGCGAGTTGTCTCATTACCTTGCCCATGAAGCTGGTTCCTTTATCTGTTAGTATAGTGCGTGGTGTGCCAAATATTGCGATAAAATGTCGAGCGAAGGCGTCTGCAATCGTGGTTGTTCTGATATCAGGTACAGCGACGGCTATACAGTATTTGGTGAGATTGTCCTGCATTGTTAGAATGTATTTATATCCACCTGGTGTTACTGGCAGAGGCCCGACTGTATCTAAGGCTAATTTGTCAAAAGGGTTCAAAAGTGTATCAGTGATAATCATCGGTTGACGGGTTTTTGCCCTGACCAACTTTTGTTCCTGACAACTTTTGCAGCTCCTGACGAATTCCTGAATGTCTTTTCGCATCCCAGTCCATTCATATCGTTCCTTGAGACGATGTAACGTTTTAGTTACACCTTTGTGGCCAACTACCAGACTACTATGAGCCTCTTTAATTAATTGTTTCCTATGTTCTTCGGGCGGATTTTGGGTAATTCCATTCCGTTGGTTTTGAGGTGCAGTTATAAGGTTAGGAGTTTCTTCCTCTTCATCAGAAGTTTCGTCTTCAGGTGATGACAGTTCGTATTCCGTTGGAATGGCGCTAATAATAGGCTGGACCGAAGGTATTTCCTGCGGTTCTGGCTGTGGATTTTGCTGCGGATTTGGAGGAGTAGTAGTTACTATCCCAGAAGGCGTAGAGGTGACTATCGGATGGTTGAAAATGTCCGGTGTCATATTCAAGTCTTCTGGATTTTGATTCGTAGGTACTATGGTATTGTCCAATAAATTAGATTCAAAAAGAGAGCTTAAATCGGCCGTTATGGTGGTCTCATCGTCTGTGGATCCCTCCGAATCTTCTGGTACAAGATGCGCAGGATCGTTTGACTGAGCAGTAGGTTGTGTTATTCCTCTTTTCGCAAGGGTTGAAGGATTAATTCGTCGATGGGGTCAACGTGGAGTCGGTGGTGTATCAGAATTTTCAGAATCATAACTAATTTCTTCAAAACTAGATATCGGTTTGCAGTTTCTTCGCAATTCTCGAACGCGTCGGCCAATAGTATCAGATCCGGCGCCTGTCGTATTCTGCCTTGTAGACAAAGGTAGACAAACTGCTGTTGGGTTTCGGGATAATGCATCTGCATTTATGTTAGTTTTTCCTGATTTATGGACCACTTCATACTCGTACTTCAGGAGTTTCAGTTTCCACTTTACTAACCGCGACGTGGGGTCCTTCACGGAGTGCAACCAGACCAGTGGTCGATGGTCGGTTACTAGGGTGAACCTCGTTCCGTAAACATATGGTCTGAAGTACTGTACACTATAGACCATCGCCAGACACTCCTTTTCAGTGGCGGAATAGTTTCTTTCAGCTGCATTTAGACTGCGAGAAGCGTAAGCTATCGGCAAGTCTTTTCCGATTTCTACTTGGCTTAATACAGCCCCCACTGCAAAATCTGAAGCGTCCGTGGTAATAATGAAAGGTTTCTTAAAGTCTGGATATTGTAGAATAGGTGCTTTACAGAGTTCATTCCGTAGTTCTTCGAAACTATGTTGTTGTTCTTCGGCCCATTTAAATCTGATTCCTTTTCCTAATAGTTGCGTTAATGGTTTTACTGTAAGTGAATAATTCTGTATAAAGCGTCTGTAATATCCTGTTAATCCCAAAAATTGTTGTATATTTCTTTGGGCTTTTGGCGTCGGAAAGTTCTTCACTGCCTCCAGCTTCTTAGGATCCGGTCTTACTCCTTGTGCAGATACTATGTGTCCTAAATATGTTACCTCTTTCCGGAGAAATTCGCATTTTGTAGTCTGTAATGTGAGTCCGTGCTCCCTAAGGCGGTTTAATAATTTCCTGACTTTTATGTCGTGTTCTCGGAGCGATGATGAATAGACTACAATATCGTCCAGATAAACGAACAATTCCGTTCCTTGTAATCCGGTCAAGACATGATCCGTGAGACATTGGAAGGTGGGTGGTGCATTTTTTAATCCGAAAAGCATACGTGCAAACTCGTAGTGTCCAAACGGAGTAGTAAACGCCGTTTTTTCTTGATCCTTAGAGTTCATTTTAATTTGATGGAATCCATTTGCTAGATCAAAAATTGAAAAATATTTTGCTCCTCCCAGTTTGTCCAAAATTTCGTTGATTTGTGGAAACGGGTACTTGTCGCTGACGGTTTTTTCGTTGAGCGCTCGGAAGTCAATGACCATACGCCAACGCCTATTTCCGCCTGCATCGGGTTTCTTAGGTACAATCCACAAAGGTGAATTGTATGGTGATGTGGAAGGTTTAATAATTCCTTGAGATAAAAGGGTTTTGACTTGCCGTTGAATTTCCTGTTGATGAATTATCGGATACCTATATTGCCGTGTGTTAACTGGAATTTCATCTGTCACATGAATGGAGTGGTGAAAATCAGGTACGTTGTCCAGATTGTCTCCAGGTAGATAAAACCTGTCGGGGAATTCTTGAATAATGTTCATTACATGATCCTTTTCTTCAGAGTTAAGATGTTCTGTCTTTACAGTGTTCCAAATGGTGTGTGTTCTATTATTTTCGTTGACCTTGTGTGCTTGATAGGAGATGATTGGATCCTCATCTGAGACGTCCAGAACATCATAGGGCTGAAGGTATTGTGATTCCAAATCTATTTCTTCGGCGGTATCGTTGGTATTGGTGGCTAAAACATAGCAACTGCCATTATGATTACGTACCGCAGCTTCGCCGATGTAGATGTTCTGCGGTGTTTTTAACCGCGGCAAATAGCCTTCCTGGACCTCAGGATTAGCAATTTTGAGTTGTATCTGTTGTGATGTTCTACCCGGAATCCGATATTTTGTTCGGGATTGTTTGTGCTCCATTTCAAAAAGATTTGTGAATCTAATAGGCTTTACCGGCTGAGTGCGAGTTACTAAAGCTTTATGATTGTAAGAAATTTCGGCATCCTCTTGCAATAGGAAGGGACTCCCTACAAGACCATCTGCCGGTATAGTAAGATTTTTTACAACGTAGAAAAGAGCCGGTATGCCATTTATGTGCAGTATGGTAGTCCCCATTGTTAGAATAGATGGTGATGTCAAACCCTTTACTTCAATTTTTTCCCTGGAGATGATTTCGGCCTTATACCCTAGCATCCTGTGATTTATTAGGTTCACGGAGGCCCCTCCATCAAGAAGAAATTCTCCTACTCCTGTTTCCAGCTCGGGAACCGCGACTCTGATCCTGGGTATTGGTGCTTCCTTGAGAAGTCGCTGGTTTTCTCGTTGCTGAAACTGACCTTTTTGGGGCGATCTTGTTTCGATTCGCTCATCGGATCGCCTGAACGATGAGCGTGAAGAGAGTTTAAATGTGGCCTCACAGGTGAATACCGAGGAGATCTGCCTCTCCGAGCGTTTTCCTTTTCTCGACACTTTCTCCCGTCGTGGCCCTTGACGCCGCAATTCCAACAAAAAAGCTGGGGCCCATCGTTACTATTGCGCTGATCTTCCTCTCTTTTCGGGCGATAAGAGCGGTCGGGAGACCGAAACTCGTGTCGTTGTAGAGTCATTGCTGTAGCACGCCTTGGACGCTCTTCAAATTCTGTCTCGGAACCAGATGCACTCCTGTCGCGTGAGTGGTACTTACGATACCGTGAAGGGGACGGAGACTGTGGGTAAATGGCTCGCCGACTGTGATCCCTTCTGGGGTGTCGCTCAACGTATGAATCCTCGTCTACATTGTCACTACGCGGAAAACGATCCTCGCTATGTTGACGCCGATTTCTAAGCCGACGGTCTATTTGTAACACGGCTTCGAACGCGTCTTCAAGTGTTTTTCGCTGCTTCTTTAATCCGGAGATTCTCCATCCTATTTGTTCCGGCAATCCCTCGAGGAAATTTTCTAACAGGTCCGTTTCCATCTCGGTGATAATTTCATTCGCTTTGTTTCCGTAACGATCATTAATCGCGGTACGTGTGCAGTATGCGAGGTGGCTAACTCTGTCAATATATTTCCTGAGAGACTCGTCGCGTCGAATTCTCAATCGAGAAATTTCTCCTTGGAAATACGCTAGGTTTCGACCTGGAGCGTATCGTTTCTTTAAGTGTTTTAATAATTCAGCGACGTTAGCAAATGACCTGCCCTGAATGCTGATTCTCGCGGGTCCGGCGAGTTTAGTTAGAATTATCGTGAGGTAATTTTTTTCGGTACCCCCCGGAATTAAAGCTAACCCGTCCTCTACTCGTTGCGCGAAAACCGAGAGCAGCAGATTTTCCCCATCAAATATGGGTATTGAAGCTGTCGCGTATTGAATACTATTTTGTTGGTTTATCAAAATCATGGATTTGGCCAAGGCGGCAGTTAAATCGGCCAGGTCCTGTACCATGGTAACTAAGAATATTTATACTTCCTTAGGAATTCGAAATCCTAATTATCAATTGCACCTAGATGCAATGTAATGAATGAGCACAGAACAATTTCTATATTGTTTTGATATCTAATGCTCTATCGTGAAGATTTCTTCAAAAGAAAATTTTCTTTAATCAAGGGTGGCCAAAGCGCGCTGCGCACTGGTGACTCGACCCTAAATTAATTGATCTTAGTCGCGATTCTCCGACTCTATGATATGACTGTCCCTAAGACGCCTGGTCGGTTGATTTGAATCGCGTAAAATTCACATAAATTCCTTTTACAACCAGTATTATACTAGTATCCCACCGCTGTCACCAGTTTGTTACGAGCCGAGGGCTAAGCGGGTGATGCGTGACCGAGGTTATATAATTAGGAGACTTGGTTTTGTGGACTGGCCGGTGTGTATTTCACCACCGGGTCGCCACCTTAAACAATGGACTGGCCGACGTGTATTTCACCATCGGGTCGCCGCGTGGATCGGGAAATGGATAACTGTTATCGGTTCTCGTAACGTTATATAGAAATTGATATACTTTGAGCGGCTAAAGTATATCGTTGTGGGAATACTAGTTCTGGGATAGAAATCTGATGTGAATATGGAATTAATAGAATTGAATTCCTTAAAAATGTAGCACAATATATTCAGTGATTAAGTAGGGGTTACAATTGTAATTGTGTAACGTGTAGTCGCGGATACTAATATCCCTAACTCTCGGTTCTGACGCACTGAGAAATGCGGGGGTTACGGTTATCTAGTTATTTGTGCGATGGAATACGTACTGTTGAGTTAATGCTCGAAAAGGACTTTATACCCGATCTTGCTTATACGTAACTTGTCGCAACGTGACTAGGTTTCAACTGTGCCCAATTGTGGTTGGAATCGTGGGTTTTATATACCCCGAAATTGTCTAGAAATTTGGGTGGGAGTAGGCGTGCATCTGGGTGGAAATTCCTGAGAATTTCCCAGATGCAGCACCCCCGTGGGAGAGTTGGTTTTTTAGATAAACTAGCGGACCACTGCAGAGCAACATGTGGCTTCAAAAAGGCTAAAAAAGTCACATAGATGAATTTTCCGTACGTAACACTGTTTACTCTAGTCTACATGCTGCTTTACAGCTTTTGCGTCACGCTTGCTTGAGTTTATTCAATATTTACTTCTAGGGTACGGGTTTATATTGAATAAACTCCGGGGTGGATAAGTCCTTTTCCATGCCTTCGCGTGGCCCACCCTGTTAGCACTGCTGATTCGAAAATTCATTACGAAGATCAATATAGTCACTAACAATGTGAAATATCGAATTGTCTTTTGATAAAAGTAGCAAAGCAATTGAAATAAACAGAAAAAGCAGTGTAACCGAATGAAATGAGGCAAATTTTTTAATATTGCGTACATATGATTTAGATGTTTTTTCATTTGAAAACTTATAACAATATTATTCAATTTATTTACAGGTAACGAGGCAAATGCAACAACGAACTATTCATATCCGAGCAGAGTAAGTGGCGTTGACCATTTTTTAATCTCAGTCCATGGTGTTACAAAAATGTATTTACCAATTTAAAAAGTTGTTATTTAGTCATTATTTCGCTTTAAAAAGGTGTTCGTTATTATATTCCACGTTTCTCTTAATTTTATAATTTTTAGATATTAAATATAAAACTTAGGGTAAGAACGGTTCACCGTTTTTATTAATGATTGATTCATTTTTATTAAAATTTTTTTGTCGTCTGCTTGTAATTTACTATTTTGTTTATACCTCACAGTTCCGACCAACGAACGATTTTTGAAATTAGGCGCGACAAGAGCCACGCTCTTGGCATTTTGCGACACACCAACATACTCACAAACACCGACCAACCACGCTATCGCGCCTTGGTGTCGTGCTCGCCAACATACTCACACACCGGCACCTACTCCCATACACACAATCAACGCGTTTCGAACGCCTTGTAATCGGGCTCAAACCATATATGTAAAATCAGTTGGCATCAGCTGATTGACGAACGACACGAACAAATCAAATAAAGAAAGTGAAAAGTTATCAATTTTGGAAGGCTACATATTCTTCATTCGCCTTTTCTCAATCCCATTTTCTGATCACTACATCGATTCCTATCCTCCTCTGTCGCTTTCCATCATTTCACTATCATTATCTCCGTTAATTCCTGATTCCACATCTCACCAGCATTTGTCCTAACACACCCCTCAATTTAGTTTTTAGTGTTTTTAAATATCATACATTTAGCTGCGTTGATTCTTGTGTTCGAATACAATTTTCATAAACAACAGTTAACACGTACGAACTACTACGTACATTCCTCGAGCTTGATACATTTCAGTACAACAGTTCAGTGATACATTCAGTACAGTACGCTATATTATTATTCGATTTATATTGTATTTGGGCTTATTTTGATCAGGAAGACATTATCAATCGACAGGTGATGATAGCATTATGATAAAGCCAATAATAAATATAATCGGATTTAGTTAGTAAATGCCAATATGCTTTGCGTTATCCGTTACAATGTTACCAAACACGCAGCATCACGACCGCATCGAATGTCGTGTGCCGTGTACCTCCGGAAGACAACAATGTAAGTAATCGTTTCACTAACGCGTATTAATAATACTAAAATGTTTGTTATAATACATAATTCTGCCATGAAAACATTATCAATCGATTGTAAATTGTTTTCTGATGAAAACAAGTCTAAACATACCACCAATCGGATAAGTTAAACTGTGTTAGTACGGAAACGCTTCCTTCGAAGTTGACGAATGAATATTATTTGAGGCTTTCACTTTTGGCGACATATTCTAATCTGCATAATTTTTAATATACGAATATTAGTTTAGACACAGACGTGTACACTGCAATAATTATCATGCCGCGGTCTTTTATACCTTTCTTAATATTTTCGTATCGGAAAATAATACCTTTCGTATTAAAATTCAAATTAATTATGTTGATAAGTTAACATTTGTTAATAATATACAAGTGACAAAAATAATATGAAAACTATTGCTTGGGTGAACGTGTATTTTATTTATATAATCAGGTATACATACATGTATTAAAAACCCAAGAATTAAAAACTGCAACACTTTTAACAATTTTATATTCGCGTAAAAAATTTTAAAAAATGATGAAAATTTTTGAAGAAATCATCGGATATTCAAATGATCATTTAATAAAATTTTCAAAGATTGAAATTTTTGTGCTTTAGATTAAAAAGAAAGGTGCCTCTGAATTTCGACAGCTCCGAAAAGCAGAACAAAACATATACCTCATCGCCTGTGATAGAAACCGTTCAAACGCTTTCGATGCTCGCATCGATAGTTTCTTGGACGATCGTAATACGGCAACATTGCACTTTTGAAGCTAACAACGCTGTAAAATCGAGCCTCCTCAGCCATACAATTTATGTGTTGCAGCGTCATGTAGTTCACCAGCTGACCGTTCCATTTAGATAGAGTCCGCTATCGTACCAGGGCATTTTCTACAGAGTCGGTAATTCAGAACCGTAGACAGAAAAAAGCATTGCATGCAATGTCTGTAGGTATCTTAAGTCTATGCTGCGGCTAAAGAACGCAAAAGTATGACTTCTGTCTAGTCAAGCGCACTAGATTTACCCTTTATCCAGCGCGTTTGACTGCAAACAGATCATTCTTTTGCTTTATTTAGGCGTAGTTAGGATCCTCGCGGACCCTTGCAATCGCCGTTGGCACACGTACACGCCGGCCGAGTGGTGTGAGTGTACCACGGCACGGCTAGGCTGGCCGAGAGAGAAGCTACGCCAGCGACTCGCTTTCTTGCATAGCTTCTCGACGGGCAACAGGCTGGCGAATATTGCTAACTGTTTCTTGAAAACGGAAAATAGGATGTTTTAGGAATCCTGTCCGCTAGATTGATGTTTTATCCATCACGTGTATTGTCTAAAGATTCACATCTTTGCGTTGTCGATGTGTGGTATCACCGACGAGATACTGTTAAAGACATCCAGCCCCCGTGTATTCGGTGTCGCCGAAAAGTGGGCTCTGATGGGCTCTCAAACCGGTCGGTAACGGGTCCGATGGCATCGCCGGTGGTTTCGTGGAATGGATAAAGTAGACTTATGAAGTTCCACGGTGCTAAAAGTTCCGCGCTCTCTACCTACATAGAACATTTACTCGTCAACTGCGTACGACTGCATGAGTGGCGTATAGGTAAATGGATGTAATACCTTAGGTAATAAATAAATGAAGACTGTCATTATCCATTCTGTGATTTCTTGGAAAATAATTACATATTATTGTATAATTTCATTAAATTCTTATCGCCTACTTATTTTCCTTATTGTTCAGCATTGGAATCACTGTTTTATAATCGATAGCCTGTAGATATAGGAATTTATAAAATATCAGAATTTACACTTAATTTAATTAATGGGATATTTATAAAATAATTGTTCTTAAAGAAAAAATATTCTGTAATAATTATAGAATAAAAAGGAAGAATAAATACAATCTACAAGGAACGATCAAATTCAATCGTTCTTATCGAGATCCTTAGTAGAAAGCAGAAACGTAATTTTTATTACTTATTTTTCCGATAATACCACTTCTAATGCTCGACAGCACTGTCTGCAATTATTAAATGCAATTATTTTGATCAGAGAAATATTACATATATGATGGTAAAAGTCTCCTAAAAGATTAACTAAAAATGAAAAAGTGTCATCATTGCATTACTGTTGCCTCACCGATGTTATGTACCTCACCTGTACATAATGACCATACACCTGTATATGATCCGAATTATATCGTGTTTGGTATCATTTTAATCAGAACAATGCCACAAATCCATTAGCAAAAGTCTCATAAAAAAATAAGTAATAATAAAAAAGCTATTCCTTGGTAATACATTGTGAGGACGTGCGAGCCTTTGAACTGTGCCGCCGACTGCGACTCTTCGCGTCTCTTTCTTTTCCATACGCTATCTTTCCTCGCGCCCGAAACTTTAATTGTCTATTACACAAGTAAATATCATCGGAATTATATCACATTTAGTATGATTTTTATTAGAAAAATGCCACAAATATGGTCATCGAAGTTCCATAAAAAAATAATGGAAAATAAAGAAGTTGGAAATTCGAATTAGGTATGTTTACATTTCTCGGTGACCGAGGCCTCTCGAGCTCGGCTATCCTTCTCTACGTTCGGCAAACCTCAGACAATGATATTCCTCGCGTATAAACTAGGACTGTTACTTTTCCGAAGCTTCGACTCTTCGAAGCTTCGAAGGATTCGAAGGAACGAAGGGAACTTCGAAGGTGATGAAAATCGAAGTTTCGGACCGTCGAACCTTCGAACCTTTGATTCGTTTCCAGTTAACGGATAAAAGAAATAAATTTTCATAATTTGTTTCTATATTCGCCATCTGAATTATTTCAATAATTTATTGTTTAGATAATATATTTATAATTTGAATTATCTTTTCGATAGCACATTGTTAAAATAATTGTTTAAATAAATAAATTTTATAATTTGTTTCTATATTCATTATTTGAATTGTTATTTCAATTATTTATTGCTAAAATAATTGATTAAATAAATAAATTTTTACAATTTGTTTCTATGTTCATTATTTGAATTATTTCAATTATTTATTGTTAAAATAATGGTTTAAATGAATAAATTTTCATATTTTGTTTCTATATACATTATGTGAATTATTTCAATAATTCATTATTAAAATTATTATTTAAAGAATGTACAAGTATTTACATAATGAATATGGAAACACATTTCTATAGATTATAAAAATTTCTGTAGATTATAAATTTTTATACTCTATAGAAACGTGTTCCTATATTAAATATGTAAATACGTGTACATTGTCTAAACAATTATTTGAACAATAAATTATCGAAATAATTCAAATAATGAATATAGAAGCAAATTATAAAATTTATTTATTTAAACAATTATTTTAACAATGTGCTATCGAAAGAATAATTCAAATTATTATACTACAAACGTCCCTGCGCAGATCCGTGTTGTGGACCATTATCGATGAAATACTGTACATGGTAAAGTTGTGTGGCTTCGTGTAAGAATTACAGATGTGAAGACAGATTTCAAATATCATGCATGTTGTTGCAAGCATATATATTAAATATCATTCATTATTCACACGTTATTGTAATTTTTCAAGCATTTCCAGTGCTCTGACAAAAAATGTTTCTGATAAAAACTACTCGGTAGTCACTCTTCTATAAATTTCAATATAAAAAATTTAATGTAAAACGCCCCGCCCCAGAATTACAACCAGCCTAGGCGTCACGTTGACGCACCAGACCCCGGAAGGCGAGGCTCGAAACAAGGTGGAAACCGAAGGACTCGGGAGGGCAGAATACTTTGACATTGCTTGCGAAAGCATCGACGAACTCCGAGCGAAATTATTTGTATTGATACGCACTTTTACGGTAGTTTTGGACACGTACGATCTGAGTCCTAAGACATCTGCATGCCTTACATAAAACAATTCTTTTTATTCGATAAAATTGTAAGGTCTCCTTGATTTTCTAATCGTCACTATATATTTTTGACTTAATAATGTTATTGCTGACGTCTGGCTGAATTCAACGACTACAATAGTTGTGAACAGCTAATTCTTCGATTGGGACCATTGTGCGACGCGCGACGCGCCAAAAATCGAGCAGTCGAACGCGAAGGCTTAAAAGCGGGACTCTCCGCGTCCCTTTCTTTCCCATACGCTGTCCTTCCTTGCACCCGAACCTTTCGCCGTTCATTACACGAGTGAATATCATCGGAATTACATCATATTTCGTATCATTTTCATCAGAAAAATGCTACAAGTATGTTTGTGAAAATCCGATAAAGAAATAATAAAAAATAAAGAAGTTTTGTTGTTGGCTTAGTAGTGGTCTCACACCGATATACCCGACCCGTATTGTGTTACACTCCTCGGCGACCGAGGCCCTCGAGCTTTACTCCGTCCTTTTCTCCGTTCGGCATGGGATCGCGGAAGTCTCTCTTGAACGCTGAATGTCTTATTTTATATCTAATCTAATCTTACTTTATTTGTCAAAATTTAACTTCCTATTTAAAATATTTTTTTATAATTAAATGTGGAATATTTTCTCTTTAAAGAACCTACCTAGAGCAGTCCCGTTTTAATGGTTTTTGGTTAATCACCCGCATTTAAGTGCATGCAAAAATATTGAAAAAATCTGACGAATTGCGATTATCGACATATATATTTAAGAATTTTTGCCGATTTTTCGGTTGAAAATCATATTTACAAAAAAGGAAAACAAGAATTCGAAAACTTCAGGTTTCTTTGGAAATTGAAAAAGGACATCGAACAAATTTTTACGGTAGCAACATACCCAGAAAGAACTTCGATTTATGAGAGTTCACAGTTTATTCGATCCCTGCTCTGGTTACACTGTCCAACACCAAATTTTTTCCCTAATAACTGTTGGGTGGTACTTATAGAGATTTTTGCGCTGATTCCGAATCTGCACTTGCTTTTTTGCCTACACGTACAGTTTTTGAGAAATTTGAGTTTGAAAAAAAGACCTATTTTTCAACTTTAAACAAATATTGTGATGTTATTATAAAAAATATTGATTTGTTCTTTGCAGCAAAAGATTCTGTAGACTTTCCCGAATACAGTGATATCCAATATTAATACATTATGAATGTTTAAACATGTTTAAACAATAAGAAGACGGAGAGACACCACTTTTGCACCTATTTTTGAGGATATTTTTGAATTTATCTCAAAAAATAAGGGTCCAGCATAAAATCGTACTATATCGCGTGATAGAGCAGACTTTTATCTTGAGAAACTTTCCATTTGAAGTTTGCAATATCGACATTTTAACGGAACCAGAAAGCAAAATATCTTCGCCCGACATGAGTTGTCGCCAGTGGTGCTCTTCCACTAGCGCGGTCGTTCGTCGGGATACGGCGCGGCACGACGTAACGGCGATGCAGTGGCTATAAGTGCGCAATTATGTCAGCTTATTTATAATGAAATATATATAATATATAAAAAATATATATAATATAAATAATGAAATATACATAATATATATAAAATATATATATATATATATATATATATATATATATATATATATACAGGGTGACCCACATAACTCTGAACAGCTCAATATCTCGAAAACTATGCCATCGATTTTAAAGTTCTTAGTCTTAAATTGCATGGAACTGAAGGGCCTTTCTGACTACATAAACGTGAAGTGGCCTCCCTTCCCCTTTAACGGGGGAGGGGAGGTACCTTTGTAATTTTAAATGGAACTCCCTATAAAATGTTACATATTTAGATTCTACCGGAAAAAACAAGTCAATGTCTGAAACATTTTTTTGTCAGATACTTCCATGATGAGATATAACAGTTTGAAGTTTCGAGTTGTAGGTACTTGAAGCGCTCGGAAATAGCGTTATGGAATTATACGCGCTTGAGTCTTTTGCTTATTCGTGAAGAAATAAAATGTACTTTAAATTAAATGTTCAAAATGTCCACCACGGGCTTGTAAACATTTATTTACTCGAAACATCAAAGTTGTTCTAACATTTTTTAACATTTCGGGAGTCACTGAAGCGCAAGCGTCACGTATTCTTTGTTTCATATCCTCTTTTATCGTCGGTGGTTCAAACATAACTTTGTCCTTTACATATTCCCATAAGAAAAAATCTAATGGTGTTAGATCGGGGGATCGAGGAGGCCATTGACGAGGTCCCCCACGACCTATCCATTCGTTCCCAAATTTTTCGTTCAAAAATTGCCTGGTGATGATTGCAAAATGTGGAGGAGCGCCGTCTTGTTGGAACCACATTTCTCTTCTAACGTGCAGTGGCACATCTTCCAAAAGCGCAGGCAAACGATTTTTTAATAAATCACAATAACTTGCAGATGTTACAGTTTCTTGAAAAAATAAGATCCAATCACAAAATCTCCTATTAGGCCACACCAAACATTTAAAGACCATCGATGTTGAAAGGGAACACATCGCATCCAATTTGGGTTTTCCACGGCCCAATAATGCAGATTATGTCTATTTACATGCCCTGAATTCATAAAAGTGGCCTCATCGGAAAAAAGTATTTTGCACAAAAAGTCATTTTCCACAACACCCTGCAGCCACTCACAAAATCTTACGCGGTGATCGTAATCTGCTATCGGAAGCTCTTGTGATAAAACCATGTGATATGGATGATACTTTTGCCGTTTCAAAATTCGTTGAATCGATGAACGACTAATATGTGATGTTTGTGCAAGTGTACGTTGACTAATACGAGGATTTAATGTAATTGCAGCAAGAATACTGGCACTATTATTTTCATTAGTGACAGCTTTAGGTTTATTGCGAGTTTTTTTACACAATTCACCGTCTCGCGAAGCCGCTTTTCTAAATTATGAAATGTTGCATGATATTTTTTGATCCCATAACGTTCAAAAAACATCACTGCTGCACGCCGATAATTTTTTTGGCATTCACCTAACGTTAATAACATATTCACTTCTGTGTCAAAAGTAGCCATAATCACAATGTTACTGCTTGAATAACAGCTCTAAACTGAAAACGTTTTCATAGATAAGTGAGTCAAACTCAAGAATCGTAAATATTATTGTTTGTGTTTCTTCATGAATAAGCAATGGACTCAAGCGCGTATAATTCCATAACGCTATTTCCGAGAGCTTCAAGTACCTACAACTCGAAACTTCAAACTGTTATATCTCATCATGGAAGTATCTGACAAAAAAATGTTTGAGACAAAATTGACTTGTTTTTTCCTGTAGAATCTAAATATGTAGCATTTTATAGGGGGTTCCATTTAAAATTACAAAGGTACCTCCCCTCCCCCGTTAACGGGGAAGGGAGGCCACTTCACGTTTATGTAGTCAGAAAGGCCCTTCAGTTCCATGCAATTTAAAACTAAGAACTTTAAAATGGATGGCATAGTTTTCGAGATATTGAGCTGTTCAGAGTTATGTGGGCCACCCTGTATATATATATATATATATATATATATATATATATATATATATATAATGTATAATAATGTATATTATAATTATATTTCACATTAGTGATATTATATAGATTTCTGTATTAAACTATTCTTTTGTTACGAAAGATCTTTTTAGTATGAAATATACTATGAACAAGAGACTAACATTAAAAAGATACATCAAATAATTTATACAGAATAAATGTACTAATAAGTAATAAACAACAATAGTATAACATTTAATAAAATTTAACATTTAAATAAGCTGACATAATTGCGCACTTATAGCCACTGCATCGCCGTTACGTCGCGCCGCGCCGTATCCCGACGAACGACCGCGCTAGTGGAAGAGCACCACTGGCGGCAACACATGTCGGGCGAAGATATTTTGCTTTCTGGTTCGGTTAAAATGTCGATGTTGCAAACTTCAAAGGAAGGTTTCTCAAGATAAAAGTCTGCTCTATCACGTGATATAGTACGATTTTACGCTGGTCCCTTATTTTTTGAGATAAATTCAAAAATATCCTCAAAAATTTGTGCAAAAGTGGTGTCTCTCCGTCTTTAATGATTGTTTAAACATGTTTAAACATTCATAATGTATTAATATTGGATATCACTGTATTCGGGAAAGTCTACAGAATCTTTTGCTGCAAAGAACAAATCAATATTTTTTATAATAACATCACAATATTTGTTTAAAGTTGAAAAATAGGTCTTTTTTTTAAACTCATTTTTCTCAAAAACTGTTCGTGTAGACGAAAAAGTAAGGACAGATTCGGAATCAGCGCAAAAAACTCTATAAGAATCACCCAACAGTTATTAGGAAACATAAAAAAAGTTGAAATTTGTTGGACAGTGTTATTGGGCGATACATTGTAACGCGTGTGCCAACTGCTCGGTCTTCGCTATAGCATTCGAACGCGGCTCAGAAAATTATTCGAAGTCGAATAAAACGTCGAATAAAGCTACAGATGAAAATGATAACTTTATTCACCGCTAACGATGAATAAAAAAATTATCTTTATTTTCCGAATAAATTTTCATCGAATAAAACTTTATTCGACGCGTGTCGAATACAGATAACCATAATCATTTCTTTTGTCGCGTGTCAAATAATGTTTTTATTTTTTAATCGCTGTTTGCATCGATGCTCCTACAATTATATTATATGTATGATATTAATTTATCCTCGCGAGTCTCTCTCGAACTCTATATTATTCGATATAGTATGTCAAATAAACGTTAATCTGTTTTTCAACATATGTATGTTTCCAGGGATCGATTCTTAGAACAATTATTATTAAAAAGTGTAAGGAAATAATGCTTGTTTATGAAATATTTTTAAATTACAAAATGAGGTATTTCGTATGAAATCAGAAGTAGGAATTATTGAATATTGATTTTCCTAAATATGCTTTCATACTTTCTTCCGTACAAAATTTCTAGGATTTTTTGTCTTTGATATTAATTTTACTTCTAGTATTTTAAGCCTTAAAAACCAACATCAAAATGTTTGTTCGAGAATGTAACATCTGATCTCACTGCTGTCTGCCGTCTCACCGTCTCAAGAATCTCCTCAGAGGAGGCCTTCTGCACCGACGAAATATCGTTGGTGGTCTTCTGTTTCTTACTCCAGCCAGAATATATCCTAGAGGGCGTAAGAGAACGCTTGAATTATTCGGGGGACACGAACTCCCGTAAGGCTGGCTGTCTTTAACAGTATCTCGTCGGTGCTTCGACATATCGCGGCGTCGTTTCGACGGCGGCAGCAGTCATCGGGTACAGATTTCAGCGGTTGTCGGTTGGTCGGTCGCGCTGGCGTCGGTCGGCGTCGATTTTGAACTGTGCTGAGATAAATAGTCAATATTTGTTGAAATACGCTATTAAACCTTTTATTTGCTCATCTTCTTTAAGTGATACAAGCATATTTTTAAATAGTTGGTCTCCAGGCAACAGTGTTTCAAGAAGAAAGCTCATCAGAGACCTGGGCCCGTGACACCGCTATCGGATGAATCATCTATGGAATGGACCACGGTTAAATACCCCAAACTAGGATCGGTTGACTCAACGCTAAAGAGGAAATCTGAAGATATGCTTCCTCCTCTTTCTGAAAATAAAGAAGGTAAGAATCACGAGATTAAGACTGACATCGCCTCTGCAAAGAAAAGACGCGATCCTCCCGCTATCAACCTATACCCATCTCACATAAAGGCCCGGCTTTCGTATCAGCCTCCTTTGAAAAGAATACGGCAAAACAGAGGAACTCCCAAAATGCACTCATGTTGGCTAAAGCACTTAATAAGATCAACCAAGGTGTAGAGGAAATCAAACCAGAGGGATTTGGAAAGTTCTCCATCAAATTCAAGTCAGCTACGGAAGCAAATCAATTTATGAAAGCAGAAAAGCCCGATCTCAAGGGGGTTAACACATTCATTCAAAAATTCAGGACAACCAAAAGAGGAATCATTAAAGGTTTCCCTACTGATTGCGAAATTGAAGACATCATTAAATTTACTGACTCCCCAGTACCTATCCTAGACGCCCGTAGATTAAACAGAAGAATAAGAGATTCCCAGAATGAGAAGTGGACATGGGTTCCAAGTGAATCCATTGTTCTTACCTTTGAGGGGACAATTCTGCCAGATTACATAAAGTTGTACAACCTCATACATACTTCTGTCGAACTATACATAGAACCAATAAAAATTTGCTATGGTTGCTTCAAATTTGGCCACACCACCAAGTGGTGTCGGAGTCAAAAAATCTGCAGGAACTGTGGTTCAACAGGACACACCGAAGCGGAATGCCCAAATAAGGACTCGCCATCGTGCGCTCACTGCAAGGAAGACCATCCCACCTTACACCCAAGCTGCACCCATCTGAAAAACACAAAAGAGATTAATAGAAAGATGTCCTTACTAAACATTAGCTACTACGAAGCCCGACAAGTGGTCATGGGAAAACCCAGTACATCACACGGAGCACACATACTAGGAACCAAAGAGAACTTCCCTCCTCTGAAAAGAAAAAGTCAAGAGGAAACTATAAACTTGAAGTCGATCGGAGGGCAACAACGTCCAACCTCCTCCCCCAGTGCCTGGTCACAGACCCCTACCTATCCTTCATCCAAAATCCCAAACAAACCCTCAAGTCTGTCCTCCAGACTTATCCGTATCTCTAAATCTGTCACTTCGATGAAAGAAATCCAGTCCAAAGCCAAAACAAATCCCCCCGCCCCCACTGCACACAACAATAATTTAAATCCATCCACTTCCTCCCCGTCTCCTCACATTCCTTCTACATCTATATCTAACACCACGATCTCACCTCACAATCTACAGACTCTGTTAACCAGGAAAATCAACCAGGTTCCCGTTAAACAGTACAAGCCAGCCGCAGTCTCAAAAAGTACTTAGAGTATTATAGAATCTAGTCTACACATCATGAATAGTCCTCTCCGTATCACTCTCTGGAATTGCAGGAGTATAATGAACAAAAAAGCTGAAATCACTGGCTTAACTACTAGATCTGATATAATAGTATGTATTGAAACCTGGCTCCGCCCTCATCAAATATTCAATATTGCAGGATACAACTCAATCAGAAAAGATCGCCTTCTCGGCAAGGGTGGTGGCATTGCCATCTTCATTGCCAAAGACCTCAAGTACAATGTCTTAAATTCCATAGTACACAATGATGCAAAAACTGAAATCTGCTGTGTACAGATACTGAACACTCAAGAAAAGATAGTCATAGCAGCTTCTTACAGACCTCCTCACGGTAAACTTTCCACCTCCCACTGGGACACCTTTGTCCAGAATATCAAAGACATTGGCCCCTATCTAATTATGGGAGACTTCAATGCCCATCACTCAGAATGGAACTGCTCCAAGGAAGATGGTCCTGGCAGAAACATCCTTCAAGTCATAGACGATCATAATATGGACATTCTGAACTACAACTTAACCTCTCACTTTGACACTCGCGACTACACTTCAAACAACCTTGACTTGGTACTGGCTCCAAGAAGCCTCACAGATTCCCTCTGCATAACTCAAGAAGAAGATCCGCTAGGATCAGATCATTATCCTCTTTTCATCACATTCTCAATGGTCAGACACTATTACACAAAGGAAACGAACAAATTGTCCTCCATAAGAACTGACTGGAATAAATACAGCAACCTCATGGATCACCACACAAATTCACTACCATGCCTAGGAGAAACCGCAGGTCTTGAGAACTACACCAGATTCACAGAATGCATGAGGGAATCTATCTATGAAAGCAACCCTCGAAGAAAGCTTGCCAATAGTCACCTACAAAGGAACCCAGTCCCTTTGTGGGATCTAGATTGTGACAGAGCAATAAGACTGAGGAAGGCTCTTTTCAAAAAATGGAAACACCAGTCCTCTTCGGTGAACTGGCAAAACTACAAAAGACAAGTTGCTGTCACAAAGAAGCTCCTCCAAAAGAAAAAGAGAGACAATTTTAGAAACTTCGCTGCCACCCTGTCACACAGAACCTCAATTTCACACCTATGGAAGCACATTAAAATACTTAAAAACAAATGGACACTTACGAGAAGTACAGAAGATATTGGAGCAGATTCCACCAATCTGTACAAACAAGTGGCAATTAACAAAGTATCTTCTCCCTGGGTACCAGTCAATCCCACAATAAATCTGACAGTCTCTTCAAATCCTTTCTTGGACTCTCCTTTCAACCTCGTTGAATTCAACCTTGCAATAGAACGAGCCAATCCAAAATCATCTCCTGGTCCTGATGGGTTAGATTACCAAATGATCAAACAACTATCCACCAAATCCAGACTATACCTGCTGGATATCTTTAACGATATCTTCCAAAACAAACGCATACCTGAAGAATGGAACAGAACCCAGATCCTGCTCATAAAAAAGACAGACAGCAAAAGCTTTAGGCCTATTTCTTTGACTTCCTGTATGTGCAAAATCATGGAGAGAATGATCAATAACAGGCTGCTATGGTGGTGTGAATCTACCGGTCAAATACCAAATAACCAATCAGAATTTAGGAAAGGACGATCCTCCACAGATAACATCCTCAACCTCACTGCTCACATAAGGACAGGATTTGCTAGCAACCAAATTACAGCTGCTGCATTCTTGGATGTCAGTGCGGCTTACGACAACGTGCAATGGAACATCCTAATGAACAAACTGGCGAAATTAGGTGTACCAATCAACACTCTAAGTTTCATAGCAAATTGGTCCTACTGTCGATTCGCCAGCTCTCCAAGCTTCGAAGGAATAAGACTACCCCAAGGCGGAGTACTAAGCCCCCTGCTATACAACCTTTATGTGGCCAAAATATTTAAAAGGGTTCCAAAGGAAGTCCACACTTCTCAGTATGCCGATGACATCGCCTTATTCTCAAGAAATTCAGCTCTATCGGTCGCCAAAAGCTCCATTGAAAAGGCTCTAAAAGAGGTAAATCGCAATCTAACCGAAATAGGCCTTGAACTCTCCTTAGAGAAAACCAACTTTATAGTATTCAACAATAAAAATCTGCCAAGTGGTCGTACCCTCTTTCGAGTAGGCCAGCTTTTGATTCCAGATTCTGATAGCACCAGGTTTCTGGGGGTTCACCTAGATCACAGGTTATCCTTCGAAACCCATATTATCTCACTTTACAAAAAATGTTCCTCCACACTCAACATAATCAAATTGCTAAGAGGCGTCTGGTGGGGAGCCCATCCTGACACTCTTATCCTCCTATATAAGGCTCTTATCAGATCTCGACTTGATTATGCAGCTCATGTCTACTTCCCAAGTAACCAAACGCTGATCACCAAGCTGGAATCAATTCAGGCTCGTGCCATCAAACTATCTCTTGGTCTTAGAATGTCCTCTCCAACAAATGTGGTTCTAGCAGAATCTGGAATCCCATATCTTGAAAATAGAGCTTTATACCTAGGAAAATCACACTTAACAAAAATCATATCCAATGCCAATCACATCTCCAATAAATACATCAAAGAACTCTCTGATACCATTGCCTCGCTCCCTAGTACTATAGCCAATGGGAAGGCCAAGCTCCTCATAAACTGCCTCATAGAAACTCAAAAAGTAGTGGAGGATGGACTATCCATAGGTGCAGCGGTTGTCTGTCCGGAGAAACAGATGTATATTCCCCTCAGTATAAATATCTCAGCCTCAGTTTTCACAGCGGAATGCGCAGCCATATCACAGGCCATTAACATCTTTCATGATAGCGATAAGCCACTAGTCATTTGCTCTGACTCCCTCAGTGCTATAATGAGCCTCGACAATCCCTGTATTAATACTAAAACAAACTTCCACATAGTAGACATTAAACAGAAGAGTATTGAGTTAGCCTCCTTACACCAAAACGACAAATTTGTAGTTTTTGTCTGGATTCCCTCCCATTGTGGGATCCGTGGAAATGAAATAGCCGACCAACTTGCTAAAGAAGCCACCCAAATAACCCACTCTCCTCTTCACAAGATTCCCTATACCGATTTCAGAGAGAGATATAAGGAAGAAATGTGGAAAGATTTCACGGAAAAACTAATATCCATATTTTATAGCAAAGGAACACTATACTGGCAGAAATTTTATAAATCTCAGAAAAAACCCTGGTACAGCGGATTAGACCTTTCCAGAGAATTAATAGTTAGATTTGGCAGGATGAGAACCAACCACGTCAACACGCGGGAATCACTTGCCAGGTTAAAAATAGTTCCAGACTCCACATGTGAGTGCTCTCACCCGATACAAAATATCGACCACCTTTTATGGGAGTGCCCCCTGCGCTCCGAAGGAAGACGGGAAATGAACCAGAAGCTACAAAGAACCTGTAATATCCTCCCAGGAGAGATTGACACTATCTTGAAAAACTTAACCATTAAAGTCCTTAATATTATTAGCCTTTTTTGTAACAACAACAAATTTATGTGTAAATAGTAGTTATAAGTACATGTAACCACAAGACTGATGTCAGCACCACTGACACTCGGTGTTCGAACCAAAAAACACTTCGTCTGTGATAACAATTTGTTACCTTAAGTCGGTGCAATAGCAATAGGAAAGCAGTAAGATATAGCTATAATATTGTTAGTAAATAATTTCATACCAAAGCGAAATGTAATTAGATATAGTTATAATAGTAATCGTAAACTATGTTATATCAAGACGAAATACTTTGTTAAACTATGTATGACTGCTTATGGGCCAGATCTGGCTTAAAGCTTATTTTTAATACAAAAAAAAAGAACAGATTTCAGCGCTCGTAGCGGAAAATGCTGGAACTATGTTTTTCTCGAAGATCTTTGTTTACGCCTAAAATACGCAAATAAGTAACTTAATAGACATTTCATCGACATTGTATATGTCCTCGCTAGCACGCTTGCATATAATTGTCTTCATAAAATCCCTGTTTGCCGATGTCTGTACCCGATGATTGCTCGTAAACATCAGCGCTCGCAGTGACAACTGCTGGAACTATAAAGCGCACTTCCGGTGAAGACTTCACGTTTACGTGAACAAATAATTCTGCCGAATACTACAAATTACGTTGAAATAACGGAAAAGTTGGTTGTCTCTATGACCAAGCCCACTAGCTGTATCCTTCATCTAGTGGGCTTGGTCATAGAGACATCCTACTCTTGCGTTTTTTCGGTGTTTTTTGCCGCGGCGCAGAAACCGTAAAATTCTCATCAGATTCCTCTCTGCTCATATACGTATATTCTAATCTAGCAGAGTGTGTGTGTTATACATGCTCATTCGAGCTTCCCCTAGCGGCCGCTTGGATCGCTTCGATCAGGAGCCCACACCCTTAAAAAGAATGTACAAAAATTTTAGAAATACGGGCATTCTTCATTTCATTTTGTTTAGGATTGGACGAGGGGTCCTGTGCGACGCCTGCGCACTGCCACTCGCGGTCCGTTCACGATTGCAGCGGATCGGCGGGCTCGTGGCCGTGAGGCACATGACGAGCCATCTCCCAGGTAAATTGGGAATCGGGCGGCTTAAAGTCGCGCGTGACTTGACGTCACGCGCGATGAGTCATCGTGTTTCGCGGCAGCGAGCCCGTCGACCGTTAGATTCCGAAAATCGAGAACAGAATTCTCCGATCGCTAGATCCGAACGGCACGAATAACTCAACCTCAAGTCGCGATCCGCGCAAAATCGTTACGTTGCATCTAAACGTTTCATTTCAGTTTTAAGACAATTTATCGTCCTCAGCGTGTATTTTGGTGCATCATTTAATTTATTACTTCGTCTCGTACATTGTATACAATTCGGTGCTGTGACATTTTTGTTGTTTTTTTTTACTGAACTTGTTCGGGCGAAACCGCGATAACGCCCGATAATACCGGGGGCAACGGCCGGGCGACCGCGAGGACCGCGGCGGTCCCAAACAAACTCGCGAGCGACCGCCTGAAAACCGTTGGACGTTTAAAATCGCGTTCCGCACCGCCAAAACGCTCGGAAACCCGCGCCCCGCGACCCCCTTCCAACCGACGGGAAGGAGGTGTTATAAGACACAGCGCACCGATGCGCCCGTTAGAAATAAGCAAGCAAGCGTCTGTAATTGAAAGCGTAAAGAGAAACGGCAATTTCGGTATTACGAAAGGTCCCCCGCGAGTCGCCCGAGAATCGCGAATCCAAACTACGCCCTGCGTATCGTGTGTATATTCTGTAAAAAAGTGTATTATAGTTCTCGTTTTACGTCGTGTCCGTCCCAGTATTAAAAGCTGTGCCGTTTAAGGATAGTGTTGTTTCTCGTAATCGTCCCTTCGTCCCTGCCGGCAAAATTTAATCCGGAAACGCCGGAACAGAACTTCTGTACATATTGTGAACGTCGAACGATAGCGTTCGAAAATAAACGTTGTAGTTTACAAGGAGTGCGCGCTTAATTTATTAACGCACTCCTAAACACATTTCAATAAAAATAAACTCTCGCTTTGTACAGGGTGTAAACGACCCTGGGTCGTCCGATATTTTGGTTCCTGGGACGTCCCACGGACGTTCACAACGGGACGTCGGATGTGTGGACGTAAAATGGACGTCCTATGGACGCACGGTGCTGCCTGGGTTGTATGTTCCAAGGAGGGTATTCGGTATGTAGAATACATTGGTCACTTTATTAATAGAAAATGAATTTAAACGCGACAAAGGGCGTACTGTGTTTGATTAAGGTATTCCCACAAAGCAAGCGCATTATCAAGCCACAGTACCGCCGACGGATAGAGCAAAAGAAAATAATAATCTTGTTCGGAACTGAGCACAGCATCTGATGCTAAAAATAAAATTTTTAGCCCTCGTTCTTCGTCTGTTCTTAAATAGAGAACGAGGATCGAAAATATATTTTTTTTAAATAGAAGTTGTTTTTAATGTCTATTAAACAGAAAATTTATGTAAAAAATATAAAATATCATTCGAACACAATTTTAAACCGTCAAGAGGATTCTCAGGAAACGGAAAGAAGTATTTATAATAATATAGCCTAGACAAAATATTATTGTTCACATGTTTGAAACACAATAAGAAACAACTTGTGCGATTATGTAATAGCGAAACACAGACGATTGTTAGTTAGTTTCATTACTTCACATACCTAACTGAATGTTGCTTAACAAACACATTATTCATGGTCACTGTACAATTAGATGCTTCTTCATTATTACAACATTTTCCTTAACAATATTCTTAAAGTTTTATCACATTTAATACTCAAAACACACCATACCATACAGTCTCACAGGAAAGATCCCACAGAAAGTTCCCAGAAATATTTCACAAAAACATGTCATCTTACAAATCAAATAACAGTAACACACAAGATTGCTCGGAAATGAAAATCTCACGAATCTTTTCACTGGAAAAAACACGGGCATGTCACGACCGTTAGGTTTGCAGCACGTAAAGTGTTTCGCATATTTTCTGTTTTGACATTTCCGGATCGATCGTGTAATGCCAGCGAATTATAGTCTATTTCTCGAGGACGAGCGAGGAGGCTGAAAATTGAGACGAAAGTGTCCAGCTGCATAAAATATAGCGGTGTAATTGAACAACGGGGTCGTCGTATTGTGTAGTTGTTACGGAAAATTGGTAGAAAATTGTGATAACACATGGTTGAATCGTAGTTGAATAAAACATGGCGCCGTGGTGTAATTGGACAATCGCCGATGTCGTCTTTGCAGACGTTCCTCATTCTCGATGAAGATGGACGTGTTCCAAGGGAACTATAAGATCTATTATACTGTTATGTGTCTCGCTGGACTTTGGCCCTACGACGACTCTATCTTCACAAAATTGAAGAGAATCTGCTTCTCCCTGGTTATGGTTCTCAGTCTGATAAACCAGGTGACTCGATTCGATGCTAAATATTTTTTTTCACCGCAAATTTTATCCAAATATTCGACTATTTTTGTCCCAGAAGTGCAAGCGAATATTATTAATTTAAGAATTACTTCCGCAAACAATTGAGAAAATTCTGGTATGGTATGGATTACTAATTGTATATCTGCAGAATGTAATCTTAAAGTTCCAATGCGGCCAAATATTTTTTTAGTTGAAATTTATGCAAAAAATTGTTCATTTAAGAATAACTTGTTTAAATAATTGAAAAAATTTCAGTTTATTTATGTACGTGGTGCGGTTTACTAATTTTGTATGTAGAGAATGTAATCTTGAAGTTAGGTATAATTACAGTCAAATATTTTCTTTTACGAATTTTGTACAAAAATTGGACTCTTTTTGGCTTGGATAAAAATGGTATCACTTGTTTAAAAGTAATTGATGTAATTAGGTGAAAATACCAAATAATTCTGCATGAATTGATAATTTTATACATATATGTAGGAAATGTGTTCCCGAAATTTCTGCTTTTTTGGTTGAAAATTAAAATATTAATTAGTTTCCGTTGAATTATGGTTACAAAAAAATGATTGCATCTATAACAAAAATTTGTGTACTAAAATTATATATAGCTATCTGACTGCGACTTGTTTATTAAAAATACAGTGCAAAACTGCGGATTTCCTTGTTGAAGCGCTTGTTATGATAAAAATGCGAAAAATCTAAATAAATACGATCTTTTAATTTTTCTAAGGCAACTTTTAACAGTTGATACATTTATTGTTAAAGTCGAGTGAAATATTTTTCAGTTCTTGACAATAAGGAATATAGAGCCGTCGCTGTACGATATAGTTATGCTATTATCGTTCACCTGTATCATAACGATGGCTAGTATACGATACATAGGTAACATCTTCACGCTCTCAACCGTAAGTTCAAAAACAAATGTAATTCTTTCTTAATTGTATCGGTCAATCCCCGTCAGGCATTTTAGTCAACACGTACTATGATATTATATACACCTAAATATCTGTCGTATTTACAGTCCTATCAGAAAACTTCAGAGGACAAAGTGACACTATTGCAGGGGGCAAATATAATGGCAAAGAAAAAAAATTTTTATGTCGTGTTTTTTAATGAAATTTCAAGGTCACCGATGTTTTTTTTAAATGGAATAGTATATTTTCTTTACGATAGCATGATAGACAATAAAAAACTAAATTTGGTGGATACCACCTTCTTGACCTTGAAATGATCTTGAGCAAGAATAATCATGTTGGAGTGAATAAAATGTGGAAGTTTAAAACTTACGTGTTTCAGCAAAGATCACGCGTTGTTTACGGTACAATCTTGCATTAAATGATTGTAGGCATTGTCGATTTCCTGAGAAGTAATTGAAACACATGCTGCAGTAATCCTTTGCCGCACATCCTCTGGCGTTGTGGGTTTATCTTTGTACACAATACATTTTATCTTGCCCCATAGATAAAAGTCCATGGTGCCGCATGGTGTCATTTTTCTCGGCGACCGAGGCCTCTCGAGCTTCACGGCCCCTCAACGGGGTACACCCCGCACTAGTGTGGATATGTCAGGGACAATTATGTCGGAGACATTTGGGACAATTACCGGTGAAATACTGTACTACTTCTGCTAATACCGAGACTCTTGTTCGAGTTGTCGCAAACTTACATGTGGATCATTAGATACTGCAGCTAGGATATTGATACTATTTTCTTCGTGCGTTACAATTGTTTGTTTATTACGATTTTTAGAACTTACACTACCGGTATTTTCAAATTGTTTTACCACAACGGAAAATGTGTGTAACGAAGGACAAATACGATTCACAAATTTTTCAGGATACAAATGTACTGCTTGCCTCAAAGATTGGTGGCTTTCGCCATATGTGAAAACCATATCGATTCGTTTCCTCTACAGTATAACGCATTGTTATCACTTTCACGTTTCGAATTCGAATACTGCAGAAGGAACAACGTACTTATTCTAACCGATTAACCTTCTGTTAACGATCTCAATCTTACTATGAAAAATATTTCAAACATTTATTGTGGTTTGTAAAGGTCAACCCGACGTAAACAACGCGTAATCTTTACTGAAACACGTAAATTTTAAACTTCCACATTTTATCCGCTCCAACATGATTATTCTTGCTCAAGGTCATTTCAAGGTCAAAGAGGTGGTATCCACTAAATTCAGTTTTTTATAGTCTATCATGCTATCGTAAAAAGAATATACTATTCCATTGAAAAAGACATCGGTGACCTTGAAATTTCATTAAAAAACAATACATAAAAATTTTTTTTCTTTGCCATTATATTTGCCCCCTGCAATAGTGTCACTTTGTCCTCTGAAGTTTTCTGATAGGACTGTAAATACGACAGATATTTAAGTGTTCCCATTTATGTGGGACACCCTGTATGTATATGGAATTAGGGGGAGTTTAAGTCATCATTTCGGTGATTGCCGTTCTGTTTGCAAAATACAAATGTTTAAATTTTACATTAGTACATCTACTTGCGAATTTTTATTTCGAAGACTACAGAGCCGATCAAGTATATTATTTTTTTATTTTAACACGTTGAGCCCGGCGTCGGTCCCTGGGGACCGACAGTGGACTTTTCGTTTTAACAGCGTCGGCCCCTGTATCACATGTCGCCTAAGCGCTCGCCGTTAAGTACTCGCTCGATGCCGGCTGAACGGAAAGGACAGCAATATCGGCGCCGGGATCAACGTGTTAATCAGAAATGTGTAGGCTATTGGTTGAATATATTTATTAAATTCTTTGCACAATGTTGAAAATTATAAACAATATCTTCGTGTCGCATGTTTCTTGTCGAAGGCTAAATTTCCAACGTTCCAAGCTGTGTATTTGGATAAGCAAATTCGGGACCAGTGCAACGACATTTAACTTTGGAATGCCGGCAGTAGGGTCCACTTTGACCCACCGTTATAAATGTTCAGTCTAGATTCTGTGTTTTTACCAGCCAATTTCAATGAGTAACTGTAATATATGAAGTTTCATAAACAGACTGAACTCACTGAATTTGTTTTGGCTTCAGATAAAATACCTGATCGCTAATATGCAACACGATTACGAAACACTGAAAGATCCCATCGAGGTGCAGATGCTGATGAAGAATTCAATAGTGCTGAAACGCATTATCACAGTATACTTCGGTAAACGAAATGTTGCTTTTCTCCACCCGAAAATTTGCAAATACGAACGACTCTACAAAGTTTAAATAAATTCTGTCCGCATTGATTTCTACGTGATCTTGTAGAGAGAAGTCTCCCCTTCACAATGACTTCACAATCGTTGATCTACGATTTATTTTTGTCACAGTCTTATTCTGTTTTGAATATAAAGTGCGCCGCCAGTATCTAAATCGGTTTGAAGAAACATAAATTGAATTTTTCTTTCGATTTTTTAATTGAATAGAAACTTTGCAAAAACTTATTTATGTAAATGAAAATCTCTATTTCCTTGTAAAATATATTAATAATAGTACAATACAATACAATACAATATAACAATACTATAAATATGTTAGCATCAACGGACTCGTGTCGATGCGACTTTTAGGCTGGAAAGATTTATGCTAGGACTTTGGCCTGAGTGAGGCAGAAGGGATGCTTGAGAATAAACAGTGCCGTAAATGGACGATAGCGGGCGACCACGGTGGGTCTTCCGGCTATCGGCCGTCGCGGAGATGTTTACAAGAAACAGATGGAGTAAAAGTTTGGAATGACTCCGTGAGAAATACACAGAGAGAAATAGAGAGAGAGCGAGAGAGAGAGAGAGAGAGATAGAGAGAGATAGCGACGAGTGCGTTGCACAAGGATTGGGACTATGTTCTCGAAGAATCTGGCCACGGAGTGGGGAAGGCGGAGAAGCCTTCTGGTAAGAGCACTGTGATGAACCTCTCACGACTTACCCTAGAACCGTAGGGAAGAACAGTCGCCCGATTTTTTAAAATATTGTACACTGCCCCTTTATCTAGAGACTTTTACTAACAAATATACAATGACATAATAATACAATATTATAATATAATAACGTCAGCAATACATAAATAATAAAATAACTATAGTGATAAATAGAAAATAAAATATCTATAGTGGTCAATAAAAAATAAAATAACCACAACAATAAATGCATAATAAAATAGCTCTAGTGATAAATAAATAATAAAATAACTATAGTAATAAATAAATAATAAAATAAGCATAAGAACACCATGTTGGATTCCAGCTCTGGCGTTTATACAATCGATATTTGCGATGGGAACGTTAGGTGTGTCTACGGTTCTGCAATCGGACGATCAAATTCGATATCTATGGTTAATCGGACATTTTTATCATGACATAAGCTGGCAAACTAATCTGACTTCTTTGCTCATACCCTTGGCAATGCTGTGCAGTGAGTTGACGTTTGTATGTAGCGAAGGCTTGCTCACTCTTACTGCCACTCATGTTAGTGGACTCATGAGTATCGCTAAGTACGTCGAAATTAGTGTTTTGTAATAGTTAATGTTACCAATATATGTTTGCCGTTCAATACTTATTTATTCCTCTTTAGCATAATACTTTTCTATATTTCGCAAGTTACTTATTGTACGAAAAACTTTGTTAAACAATTGTTGCATAGTTTTCAGAGGTACATACAGTGCCCGAATCTCATTTTCGTTACTTTGCTTTTTCATCGAGACATGAGCATCGCCTTGAATGTTTCAAATAGAATGTCCAATATTTTTTCTCGAATTCGGATGAGGCACCAACCTTTGCATAAAAAATTATTGTACCAAATAGGTCTGAAAATTGTATAATTCCTAAAATATTTGTAAAACAATTCTGTTTTCAAGCGCTCGCGCTCAGTTATTAAAAAAAGATATGAATATTTAAATGAGCAATCGCTGACGTTGCTTAAAGTAACTTTTTCCTTTGCAAAAATGACCGCCGCGGCTTTGTTAAGGAGTTATTAACGAAAAACACGGTCCAATCAGAACGCCGCTCCGGCATGCAAAGGCGGGGAGATCTCGGTTCGGTGGCAGGTGGCCCTGAGCGGAGCGTTGGCGACCACGGACTTAAGGGACTAAGCATAAAGTGGGTTTATGGGTGAGAGAGGTCGAACCGCGAGTGGGGAGGGATGGCAGACTGCGGCCATGTTGGATGGCAAAACTAGTGTTGCGGGAACATTGATATGATTTGATTCTGAAAAATGAATGCATAACAAGTGTATTTGTATATATATATACAAAATATTGCACATTCGGCTCCAATATAAATTTATAAATAAATTATGTGTATCTATTCCCCGCATGATTGCATTGCAAATTCGCGCAACTAGTATTTAAAGTTGCCTACAGATAGCGTTGTGATATGGTGCAAGATTTTTACGCGCATGCGCGGCCAAAACAGTAATGTATCTATATCATGATGGCAGAGGTAGTGGAGCTCTGAGACAGTTATATTGGCGGGAATGTCTCGAAATAATCTATTCCGAACAAAAAGACTTCAGGACGTGTCCTACGAGTTACAAAATATACAGAAATACACATGTTATACACTCATGTTTCAGAATCAAACCATACCAATTTTTGAAAATTCTGCTAGGTGCTCAAGGTACCCCATTTTATCGAGAATCTTACTTCACTGAGGCTGAAATCGCCGCGCATGCGCGTGAAATCTTGCACCATATCCCAACACTGCCTATAGAGCGCACCACAGTGTTTGCCATCCAAGATGGCCGACAAGTTGATACCCCTTCCGTATTTCGCCTGACCTCCGCAGCATAATGCACAGTCCTTAAGTCCGTGTTGGCGACACGTAGCAGTTCAGGCATAAGCCTACGCGGTGATGGGAACCCCGTGGGCGCTGGGCGAAAATACTGCCACCACTCTGACTTACCGTCTTCCCCTACTTTGCTTCTATCGCGCACGCGCTACACACAACCGTACTTCTATTCTACACGGACAGAGTAGAGGTACGCTTGTGTGTAGCGCGTACGCGGTAGAAGGAAAGTAGGGGAAGACGGTACGTCAGAGTGGTGGTAGTATTTTCGCCCAGGGCCCACGGAGTTCCCATCACTGAGTACACTTGCTCCTTCAAAATGTGTATCACTAGGCTATTGGGAGACGGATTGCACAATTGGCGGTACGGCCGCGCACTGAAAGCAAAAGTCAGAATCATTGACATGACCGTACATTCCCAAGCTTGTCGTATACCTACTACTACCTTATGGCTGAATAAGCGTGTTTAATTCAGATCAATTTTTGCACCTTCTCTTGTTCACGCCTTCAGTGCGGCGTGCCGCCGTCACTCCGCTCAGCGCCACCTGCCGCCGAGCCGAGATCTCCCCGCCATCGCACGCCGGAACCGCGCTCTGATTGGACCGTGTTTTTCGTTAATAACTCCTTAACAAAGCCGAGGCGGTCATTCTTACAGTGAATACTCTATAAACGCATAAGCCTTGGGAGAATAGTTATGCATTTATCTGTGGCGGGTAGCTACTTTTTGAGCTTCTAAGGCCGAGCCGAACGTAGAAAAGGACAGCGCGTGTAAAGCGAGACCACGCGCGGGCCTTTGAACTGGGCCGGCGACTGTGACTCTCCCACTGATATATGTATACTATGGACACGGTATTCGGATTCTGGAAATGTCCCGAATTCAACAGTAGATTTGGATACCAGCGCCGCTATCGTTCGACCGGTGTACTGTACTGTTCACTTTTTATTTCGGAGCGCAGTGGTGGGCATGGGTGGAGCCCCTCAAACGCCTGCTTCTCCCACCAACCACTCTTTCATGCAGAGCGCACATTCGTTGTGTAAGCTGATGTCTCGTGACTTCGTTGCCCCATCGTACCGCGCTTGAAAGAAGAGGACAGAGGGCGCTACGGTGTGAACGATTTTGCCTCAATTGAGATCATCAACTCGATTGAAAGCAGCGCCATCTAGAGGGACGCAAACACATGTCGAAGTACGGAGGATCCACGGACTTAAGGACTGTGCATTATGCTGCCGGGGTGAGGCGAAAGACGGAAGGGGTATCAACTTGTCGGCCATCTTGGATGGCGAACAATGTGGTGCGCTCTATAGGCAGTGTTGGGATATGTTGCAAGATTTCACGCGCATGCGCGGCGATTTCAGCATCAGTAAAGTAAGATTCTCGATGAAATGGGGTACCCACCAGATGGGGTACACCCAGCAGAATTTTAAAAAATTGGTATGATTTGATTCTGAAAAATGAGTGTATAACATGTGTATTTGTGTATATTTTGTAACTCGTAGGACACGTCCTGAAGTCTTTTTGTCCGGAATAGATTGTTTCGAGACATTCCTGCCAATATAACTGTCTCAGGGCTCCACTACTTCCGCCATCATGATATAGATACATTACTGTTTTGGCCGCGCATGCGCGTAAAAATCTTGCACCATATCACAACGCTATCTGTAGGCAACTTTAAATACTAGTTGCGCGAATTTGCAATGCAATCATGCGGGAAATAGATACACATAATTTATTTATAAATGTATATTGGAGCCGAATGTGCAATATTTTGTGTATATATATACAAATACACTTGTTATGCATTCATTTTTCAGAATCAAGTCATATCAATGTTCCCGCAACGTTATATAGATGGCAACACTAGTTTTGCCATCCAACATGGCCGCAGTCTACCATCCCTCCCCGCTCGCGGCAGGACTCCTCTCACCCATAAACCCACCTTATGCTCAGTCCTTTAAGTCCGTGGGGGGATCACGGGCAGTGATGGTATATGGTCTCGGTTTTCTCGCGCATGCGCGACGATTTTAGCGTCAGTAAAGTACAAAGTTGGGCTAAAATGGGGTACCTTAGTCAACCCGCATAGTTTCGCAAATTTTTTTTCGATTTTCAAATAAGAAATGACAAGTAGTTCCTTCTCCAATACTAGTTGCCATTATGAAATCGAATATATTAACATTAACTTACCAAAATTTCGAAGTACGGTCGTCTCGTCGTGTCGTCTTGCACTCTTCTGTCTGGTTTCCCGCCAATAACAGTTCTCCCCTACTTTCCCCACAAACATAAGACGTACGGTACGTTCCTGCATTTAGTCGCGCATGCGCGAAAAAACCGAGACCATATACCATCACTGATCACGGGGAGAAGAGGAGTACGAGGGGTACAGTACACCGGTCGAACGATAGCGGCGCTGGCATCCAAATCTACGTTCAATTCGGGACAAAAAGTTGTGTAGCTGGCTTATGGCAATACCGTATCCATAGTATATATATATATATATATATATATATATATATATATATATATATATATATATATATATCAGTGGGCTCTCCGCGTCTCTTTCTTTCCAATACCCTATCCTTCCTTGCGCCCGAAACGTTCATCGTCATTTAAACCACTAAATACTACAACAGTATTTACACAGTTGAAATCATATCGTGTTTGGTCTTTTTTTAATCAGAAAAATGCCACAAATATATCGATGAAAGTTTGATAAAAAAATTAGTAATAATAAAAAAAATTAAATATTGGTGTTACATTGTCATGACGCACGGGCCTTTGGATTGGCCGACGACTACGACTCCCCACGTCGCATTAGTAGTGGTTCACACCGATATACCCGATCCGAGATCGGATTACTAAAGTGGAGGGGATATATTTTCTGCGTTTATCTGCTACAGCTTTTATGCGTTCATAGAAGATTTACTGTATTAGGACATCCATAAATGTTCTCTGTGACAAAAATGATGTTGATACTAAAGAATCCAGATCGTGCACAATGTTACTGTTTGGCATACATCCTCCCAGAAAAAATGGCAATTATTTCTGCTTCAGTTACCGAATACTAAACGCAATCGAAGAAGCCGTGAACTCGGGTCAAACAAAGAAACTAAACATTCGTCCAGCTGTGGAAATACATCGACGAGCTATCGAGTTGGTATCTTAAATGTTACTCAAGTATTCGAATATTATCGGCGTCTAAATCATTCTATTGTTTGGTGCCCGTTATGCTCTTGAACGAAAGGCAAGTTGGAAGCTACACAGAGAACAGATTGCTGCAAACATTGGCAATACTAATCGTGGTTATCATCTCGTTCGGTGTGAATATATTTCGCGTAAGTTTCATTCCGATATTGAACAAGAACAGGCGATAAAATCATAATTGGACTGTGGATTTGTATGCAAAATTGTTTACATCAGTATTACAAGAAACAAAAGAGCCATATAAAATAAATTCATTTTCATTTAACAATCGTGACATTAATTGTGAATTCTTTTAATTATTTCAGTGCTTTACATTCAATTCCAGTTCATTTTTATTGTAAATGCATGAAATCTGCAGTCTTTAATTATGCATAGAGTAAGAATCTTCATGCAAAATATAATTGTTTTCACTAATTGCAGAACATAGGAACCATAGTAGAGGTTATTCCTCACTTTTTTACAGTTTTACTAAGTTGTAAACAATGTGTTGATACTCTTAAATTCTTCTAACATTTCTTCTTCCTCAAATCAGGTTGCGTGAATTATTTTAAAAATAATCGTTAGGATAATATGTTATCTTGTTTAGCTATATGTCATTTGAAATAATCGTATATTAATTTATTTGAACAGGCGAATAATTTTTTTTCTAATTATTTAATTAATTGAATTTCATTCAAAATGATTGAGATGTGAAATTTTTCATTTCATCTTTCATTTGATCAAATAATTTGTATTCTCCCAAATTCTATTCACTTCGTCTACTAAAGAACAATTTAACATATCTAAATGTAATAATTAATTTAGTTACTTCAATAACCTCTTTTTGAGGTGAAAATATTTATTATTTTCCTGGAACAATGTTACTAAACTCGGATATTATTTGAAAATAATTTATTTGATTGCAACGCCAAATGAAAATTAATTTCTTATTTTATTTGGTAAACGAATGTAACAAAGTATTTAAAATAATTCATTAGTTCAAATGATCATTTTCTGTTTAATTTATGAACCTTTTTATTTAGAAACCAATAATTATGAAGTACTCTGTGTGTGGCAGCTTTTTAAGGAAATTACCGAGTTCAAAGAGGCTCATAACATAATATTCAGCACAAAACTCGTTGTGGCGCATCTGGCGTTCGTTTGCGGGAACAACTATAGTGGGCAATTACTGGTGGATAGTGGTGTTAGGATTATCCATGAAATGTAAGTTCAAAGTACCATTTTAACAAGGAAATACTGATTTATAATTTCAATTACAATTTTTCGTTCAAACATTAACATTTTAACTTCTAATTTCTCATTTAAAATTTGAAATAATAAACACGATGATGTTGTATAGAAATAATTCGTTATGGTACCGTCTACCACCGAAGATGCAAAAACTGGTGCTATTCTTCATAATAAGGTCGCAGGAACAGCTCGAGATTAATCTTGCCGGCTTATTCGTGCCATGCTTCGCAGGATTCTCGATGGTATTTAATCGTCCCTTTACCGATTAACATTCTGATGATGGTGCCTAGGTCCATTTTGTAAATACCCAAGTGTTCAACAAATTAAATACGAAGCAACGTTGTCTCATTACGAATTAAATTTATTATTCTTTATATTGATATTTTAATTTGTGCTTTATACAGACACCATAGACTCCGTGAATCTTTAATGTACTCACCTATTCCAAATCCTATCTGAAGATCCTTGGAAATCTACATAGAAACAAATTTGGCTCAAGTAGCAATTTATCAAGAAATTAGAAAAATGGTATATTATATAATCAAGTTGAACGCGCGTTTAATTGCAAAAAAAAGGTTGCGACAATTTGTTACAATTGAAAAGATATTTAAAAAGTATCAAAAATAGCTATTAAATAAACGTAAAGTGTATTATATTACACACTGTTAAAAACTATTTCTTGTTAAAATTCTTCACTCCAAATTCCGCTACGGTGCCTTTTGTAGTTTAATAGTTATACCAAAATATCACTAAATTTCTCGATTTAGACCAGGCATGTCCAGAAGTAGCTCGCTTGGAGGCAAATTCGTGGGAGACGCCTACTTCTCCCGCCCGCGCGTCTCGCTCCCCGTGGCGGCCGTAGTATTCCGAGCTACTCAGGCCCGTGTCTACCGCTTGCAGTATGTACTGCGTATGGCGCTTTGGGCTGACTCTCATACCCACAGGTTTCCACATCACCCATGAGGTACTATGGTTAATGCGTTTTTTTATTGTCAGTGCTATCCCCTATAGGCCTATTCCACTGCGTCGCACGATAATTTTGAAATAATAAATTTGGAAAATAGTTTTTATTATACCATCAAAATCATCCTTTTCTTGCACGAATATCCAATTAAAAATCCTGATGAATATTCTCTTCTCTTAGGAGATGTGAGATTTCTGTGCGAGCTCTCGCTTATTGTAGATCTTACGCATCACTTAAGTTTATTAAATTTGAAATCACAAACGCCCAATCAAGCCATTTCCGAATTGTGCAGTTCTAGTGAAAATGCGCAATAGTCAGTAAAATTTTGACAGTATAATAAAAACTATTTTCGAAATTTATTTTCTCGAAATTATCATGCGAAGCACTGGAATAGGACTATAGGGGATAGCACTGCCAAAAAAAAACGCATTGAACATAGTACCTCATGGGTGATGTGGAAGCCTATGAGTATGAGAGTCGCCCCAAAACCCCACACGCAAGCGGGGTAGGCACGGGTCTGAGGAGCTCGGAGGAATACGGTCGCCACGGGGAGCGAGACACGCGGGCGGGAGAAGTAGGGGTCTCCCTCGAACTTGCCTCCAAGTGAGCTACTTCTGGACATGCTTGATTTAGACCACTGCGAGACGCTATAAGGGTGGGGCACTATAAACAGAATAACTCGCTTGCATTTAAAGATAGAAGAAAATGCATCAGACCAAACTTACTTGATATCGAGGCGCTCGTAATCTGATGTCATTAATTTTTTCATAGGTGGAGACGTCAAGGAGATATGAAGTTCAACTCTGTTTTTTTAAATGGAACGGTATGGTTTTTTATTTACATTCTGATAGCGTGTTTCAAGACGAATACAATGACCTATTATGAAGGTCATTCAAGGTCACGCAATAGAAAATAAAGCGTCTCAAAGCACTCTTCAAATACTTTTGTGTCTTCTCTGGTTGTTGGCATACCGCTCTTGTAAATATTGATAAGGTTCACAAAACATAAATAAACATACAATCGCATTGTATGCTTACTTGTATCCAGAAATGTTATTAGTGCGTTACTCTAGCAGAGAAAGTGGAAATGGTTATCAGTTATGGGGACTGTCATAGAATTATGAGGAAAGCGATACGCGTGTATGTTGAAAGATTTGCCGTTCGTAATAGTCCATCAATAGTTCCAACAAGACGGATGTCCTGCTCATTCAGCACGAAATGTTACAGAATTACTGAACAGGACATTTGAAGGTCGTTGGATTGGTCGATCAGGAATTTATAAATGGTCAGCACGTTCCCCAGACCTGACAACACTAGATTTTATTTGTGGGGAAAATTGAAAGAACCAGTGTACCACGAAAAACCAACAACCACAGTTAATATGCAAGAACGTATAAAAAGGGCTTGCTCTGTAATAGATACAACTGAAATTTGTCAGGCAGTATCATCAGTACTGCAACGTTTTAGACTATGTCTCCGTGTTCAAGGTCGTCATTTTGAACACTTGAAGTAGCAGTGAATAGGTAAATAACATATATTATTTTAAAAATATATTATTTTCTATTGCAGTTGACCTTGCGCGACCTTGAATGACCTTCATAATAGGTCATTGTATTCATCTTGAAACACACTATCAGAATGTGAATAAAAAACCATACGGTTCCATTTAAAAATACAGAGTTGACCTTCATATCTCCTTGACTTCATCACCTATAAAAAAATTAATGATATCAGATTACGAGCGCCTCGATATCAAGTAATTTTGGTCTGATGCATTTTCTTCTATCTTCAAAAGCAAGCGAGTTATTCAAGTGACCTGTTTATAGTGTCCCACCCTGTATAAGTTCCGAAAACATAATAGGGAATGATTCGAAAACTATTTCCTTTATCCAAGCATAATATGTTAGCGGACATTCCGTTAACTTCCAGAATTATTTTATTTACGCATAAAAACATCCTTTGACGTTTTAAAAATTAAGACCAATACTAAAAATTATTATACCAACACTAACAGAAAGTAAAAGATAGTTTGAAAAGCTATATTTATACAATTCATTTTTTAATAAAAAAACAATAAAAAGTAATCAAAAATTATTGTTTAACCTAATTAAAAAAATATTTAATCATCTCTAGTGAAAAAATGACAATTTTTTAAATATTTTTAGTGCAAATTTCGATGCGATATCTCCACTGATTCCAAAGTTATAACAATATGTCACTAGACTTTTTGATCGGAACCACTGCGCGGCGAGGCGGTCGATCCTACCGAGCAGTAGCGTTGTTGACGCGCCGTGCTCGAATCATGAGCAAGAAAAGAAGTAATATTTTATTTAAATAAAACTCATATATTTCAACCGTAAATGCACTTGCTGCTTCGAATTTTCTTATAGTGTAATACCAAATTATCTTTATCTAACACCGTACAATAAGTGCACGCATGCTGACTCGATTGTATTGCTCACGATCCAGATGATTGCATGTAGGTACAGCACTGTTGGAACATAAAAACAAATAATATTTCTGAAAGTCTCATTTTTGAGAATATTATAAGGTAACAGTTGTGCAATGAAATATTACAAATTAGCAAATTATACGCAATTATAAATTACATCGTTGCGTATGCAGTACAGTAGTCGTGCCCCTTAAATTGTAATTTATGTTCATAAAGTATAATTTCACATGGACGATTTGTTTAGAAAAAGTACGATGGAAAATAAATTTAGAAAAATTTATGAATAAGAATTAGAATGGACCTAGAGTCATCGTTCAGAATATTTTAAAAAATGTCTTCTGACGGATAACAATGAACCTCGGACTGTTTCAGATGATGAGCAGATCGTTTTCCTATTTTACTCTTCTTTGCTCAGTCTAGGACCTTCGGAATGATGTGTGGCCAGCTTTCATGTTCCATTGTTATTGAATCGTCGATGATCGTAGAAAATCAGTAGCTGATGGGTACTCAAGAAATGTGTCAAAAAACTCGAGGTTTTATATTGTATAAATCAATGCTATCGAGAATATAACACGACAGTTGCAAAAAGAAAGTAACGTGTCGAGGAACGTGCAACAAAAGAACATCATGGGGCGAGAAGGTTTTCGACCCCTAGTAACGCGTTATTGATAAGGTTAGCAGCGCCTTGGTATAAATATCGGTGGATTGCCGCGGAGCGTACACTTCGCCGCACGTGTGGGAGAGGACGAGGTAAGACTACGACACGGCCACCCACAGGATGGGAGAGTACGAAGCAATACTATCGGACACCCAGCAGCCTAGGAGAGGACAGGGGTTACACGTTACACCTGGTCGCCTCTCTGGATACGTGGGAGAGGAGAGAACAGGGTAGCTTCCCGGTCGCCTGAGGGTGAACTCACTTGCTGCCTACGGTACGTTTCGGAGAAGACGCTTGAAACAAATAGGCCGCCGAACGTGCTGGAACTGGAACACACGAGTGGCGACCCAGGCCCGATGGTGGAGCTTCGTATCATTATTTAAATATTTAATCAACTCGTTGTTAACCCTTTCAAGTTTTCGATACCCTGTAAATTCATCAAAGTTCCCGTATAATTTCATACCTTGTTCGCTTGTTAAAATATCCCTTGTCTAATACACTATTTGTAATTTCTGCAATCCTTGTATAAAACCTATCCTCACAATTATATACATGTTCTGTTATTTTAGCATTATTTCAAGAGTTAATATCATAGTATTGTAGGTCGCTGAATTCGTCTTGGCGTCAGCTATATGATTATGAAAGAAAAAATGTATAGTGACTTTTACAAAATAGGGGTGGCCTTGATAGTTCATGAAAAAAAAAATTTTTTCAAATTTTTTTTATATTGAAGTTCATTAGATTTATAGAATGCTGATTTTATTTTGTTGAAATCATTTTCTTGCCACATCATCGCATATAACTGAAAAATTGTGGACAATGCTTCTCGAAAGTAGTTTCTCCTTGGCTTGCATTAAAAAGGGGCAGGTTAGCAATATCAGTTGCTAAAACCGAGTATACTCATCTTCCACTCTTAAGCGTATATTTTTACCCAGGAAATATAGCTTGTTCGACGTTGAAATTTTACAGGAAAGCATTAAGGTCTTGCCGTCCGGCTTCGTCACTTTCGACGTTCACGACATCCTCGAGTCGGAGATTACCCAGTGATAATAACTGTGGTAATGTGTTTGTTTCACGAGTATTATATGAGTAAAGCGATCGACAGGTTGGTCGACCACGAATCCCTATGAATTTCATTCTCCTAATATACAAGGTGTCCCGCATAAATGGGAACACCTAAATATATGTCGTATTTACAGTCCTAGCAGAAAACTTCAGAGGACAAAGTGACACTATTGCAGAGGGAAAATATAATGGTAAAGAAAAAAAAATTTTATTTCGTGTTTTTTAATGAAATTTCAAGGTCGCCGATGTTTTTTTAAATGCAATAGTATATTTTCTTTAAGATAGCATGATAGACAATAAAAAACTGAATTTAGTGGATACTACCTTTTTGACCTTGAAACGACTGGGCAAGAATAATCATGATGGAGCGGATAAAATGTGGAAGTTTAAAATTTACGTGTTTCAGCAAAGATTACACGTTGTTTACGGCGAGTTGACCATTACATATCATAATAAATGTTCGAAATGTTGACCATCCCCATTTATGCAATATTGCAATCTTGCATTAAATGATCTGTAGGCATTGTCGATTTACTGAGACGCAATTGAAGCACATGCTGCAGTAATTCTTTGGCGCTTATCCTCTGGCGTTGTGGGTTTATCTTTGTACACAATACATTTTATCTTGCCCCATAGATAAAAGTCCAATGGTGTCAGATCCGGAGAACGAGCTGGCCATGAAATCGTTCCTCGTCGCCCAATCCAGCGTCCAGGATATTTCGTATTTAGCACCGTTCTAGCAACTTTAGAATAATGCGCTGGACAACCATCATGTTTAAACCACATGCGCTCCCGATCGAATAAACTAATTTCTTCTAAAAGGCCCGACAAATCTTGGCGTAAAAATACAGTATACTTTATACCAATAAGAGTTCCTTGTATAAATTCGTTCAACGTTCAATTACGTCTCAGGAAATCGACAATGCCTACAGATCATTTAATGCAAGATTGCAATATTGCATAAATGGGGGATGGTCAACATTTCGAACATTTATTATGATATGTAAAGGTCAACCCGCCGTAAACAACGCGTAATCTTTGCTGAAACACGTTAGTTTTAAACTTCCACATTTTATCCGCTCCAACATGATTATTCTTGCTCAAGGTCATTTCAAGGTAAAAAACGTGGTATCCACTAAATTCAGTTTCTCATTGTCTACCATGCTATCGTAAAAAAATATACTATTCCATTTAAAAAACATCGGTGACCTTGAAATTTCATTAAAAAACACGACATAAAAAATTTTTTTCTTTGCCATTATATTTGCCCCCTGCAATAGTGTCACTTTGTCCTCTGAAGTTTTCTGATAGGACTGTAAATACGACAGATATTTAGGTGTTCCCATTTATATGGGACACCCTGTATAATAATAAGAACGATAACTCTTTTATGATAACTCTATGCTACGGGCGACCGGCCGACCGCAACCGGACACGGACACGGTAGGGGTAGAGGTTCCTCGTATGCCGTATGCCTAGCGCTAGTGGAAGCAAAGTGGGGGTACATCTGAACACCGAAGTGGGGGAATCCGTGAGGGCGCGTCCACGATTCTGAAATCACTGCTCACAATCAGTATCAACGCCGTGATTATCGAAGCGAAAATTGGTAAGCTCACTTCCATGTAAAATACCTGCATTACGTACAGTATTATTTAGCAAACATATCAAGAAAAAAATGTAAAAAAGACACGATCTGTACCAACATAATTTACAAAAGATGGGCATTGTTCTAAAAAAGATTAAAATTTCTGAATAAAATATTGAAGTTTTACATCCGCTAAACTAAAACCACAAAACATATCTCTATTTCCTACGAAAAGAACAACCACATACACCAGGGCTCCAAGCATAGATTACGGGGAATCATCAGAGTTATCACTCGGAAAAGATTCCTCCTTACTGCGATTAGAACAACCACTCACGCCAGGGTCTGCAAGCATGGATTCCAAAACATTACCAGAACCATCATATCTAGTATGTAAAGTTTTTTTCCAATTTAGAAAATAATTTTTTTGCCAAATCACTGTAGTCTATGCTTTTTCCATTCCTTCTTTACTAACTATCCTAAGATGCTTCAGTACCATTCCTTTAAAGAACTCAAGCTTTTCAGGAAAGGAATCACTAGCAAGTCACATTATATTTAGTATTGCATATAATATTTGTTTTTCCTCATCAAACAGACAATGCTTCCAAATAAATATTAATCCACCATGTACTCTCTTTATAGGCCACCTATCATTCAAAGTATTAACAGTAGTATACTTCCTGTATTCAGCCAACCTTTACCAGACCTCCAGATCTCCATAATAGCACATTTAGCTTCACTTGACTCAGGATTTTTAAATATTGCATTTGAAAGCGAACCAAGTAGAAGTTCATAGCTTTGCTGCCAGAAAATTTTGTTTGAATGGTCTCCACGTGCTGAAACTTTTCCATGGCATCAGCACTTTACTAAATCACGAACTGTATAAGAAAACAAATCAATTGTCCCATCAAAAAGCAAATATACTGCATTACCTTCTTGTAATAATTCCTGTAACAAAGTGCCTTTATCAGCAATGTTATTTATGCAAAAATCAGAAATAGCAGAATTTATACACAGGGAACATTTATAGACATCCTCGTAGATTTTCGTTTCTTTTGTCACCATCAGTCTCAGTTTTTGAGGAAATTCGATTTTGAAAAAAAATCTTTCGGAATTTCTTCTGCTGTAGCCGATAAAGCTAGACGAATGATTCTTACGTAGAATAATTCTGTAGACTCTCCCAAATATTACGGTATTTTTTTCATAACATTATAAATATTTTAACATGCGTAACAAATACTTAATGTCGAAGAGCAATCCATTTCGCACAAATGTTTGGGAACATTTATCGATGTCAAATAGATAATAAGAGTCTACCATGGAATCGAATTGCATCTTGCGATAGCCCAGACTTTCACCTTTCAGAATCGGCCTTTAGAGTTTGAAAAAAAATTTTTGTTTTCGAGGTACATGTAACGAGGTTCGGCCAGTAGTTACTTGGTGTCTCGGGTACCGCACCGCGTCGCGCTAGCGGCACTCGGGCGGCGCGCCGTCGATGGAAAAATTTTCATGTCATACAAAGAATACCGTCCTATTTGTGAGAGTCTACAGAATTATTCTACATAAGAATCATTCGTCTAGCTTTATCGGCTGCAATAGAAACAATTATGAAAGATTTTTTTGTGGTCTCTAATGGTGATTTTTCTGATGGTCTCGGCTTTCGGATTCGTGTTTTGTACACGAAAGTCTATAATGACTTCTATAAATGTTCTCTGTGCAAATTCTGCTGGTGAATACACAGATGAAATTTTAGGGGACACAAATGAAGAGTGCTATTTTGTCTCACAGGAGAATATTGCTGTTCCTGTTCCTGATATTGAAGAATGTGGGAAAGCTTCTAGGAAAAAAGTTGATGGTATAGAGGGTCAGAATAGTCCTCCTTTACTTGAGGATACGGGAGCTTTTAATCCTGTAGATTATGATCTTGGAGATTCTGATCAAGGAGATTCTCATCTCGAGAAACTTGCGCAACTGATCCGAAATAAAGAGAAAAGTGATTCGGAACCTTATGATAATCGTCAACCTGAAACAGAAGCAGTCAGACCGACAGTCCAAGAACAGATACTTGAGCCAGTTCTTTTTTCTCAAGACAGTAGCCCACGAGAATTACCATCACGTTTACCAAAAAGTAGGAAGGAAAGATCCAATAATAATCTTAGTCAATCAGGAATTTTAGCAGTCGAGCAGGGAAGTCAGAAACTACTGCCTTCTTCAACCAATTTCTTTAATGGAAAGTACTCTAATGCTAGAAATAATATAAGTGTAGATTTTGTTCGCGTATTCCTACTGATTCTTGGGAACGTAGAACAGTGAGATCGTTTGGTAACGATGAACATGTGATTGGAAAGTGGGAGAACAATCGGTTGCTGAGGCTAGACTCATATCAGTTTACTCATCCATATAGAAATGAAACAATTTATATCAGGAGGCAAATCCCTGGTTATTTATTTACTGTTGATGAGGAGGATTTTATTGCGAGAGTGCATTGTGACAAGCTTGTAAAATTGAATTTTGCCGAATTCTCTACAAATACCAAACGAGATTTCCTTAAAAAGCTTGTAATCACTGAAATCATAAAAGACCACTCAGCGAATAAAAGGAATGCTGCTTATAAACAGTGTAAACAACTTTTGCGACATAGGAGTAATAAAACTATAGACAATATTCAGTATGCAGAAGATATTTTTCAGCTTTCTACAATATTAGGAAATTACAGGCAATCCTCTAATAAATCGATATTGAATATTATAGTTAACAATAAATATATTTCATCTGATCTTAAAGACACTGCTCGACAATTACTCGATGGAGAAAAAGCTTTAGATGCAAGAAGAAGAGATTTTCTTGAAGATGATCGATTTTGTCAAATGGATATACTCAAAGAGTTACATGAAATTTGTATGAGTGGGGCTAAAAATCATAAGAAGTCTTTACTTGATAAATGTTCTTCCTCCATTTCTCTATTGGCTGGTTCAACCCATTCGAATATATCTGCACTATCTGGACAAGAAGTATTTTACATAAGTAAAACAGATATAAATCTGTTTCTTGACCTTGCTAATGAAATGAATGAACAAATGTTTTCAGAATTCTTTGATAATTCGCAGGACTTATTCTTCAAAAAAGTGGCAGACAAAAAAAAGCACAAATCGTTGAAGGATTTTGTGCCTTTAACTCATCCTATTTATTTTTATCTTTGCAAGTACTTTCAGGAGTTAATTTTAGAGATTAGTGGTAAAACAAGTATTTCTGTTAATGATTTGCTTAAAAAATATGAACAAAGAAAATGGGAGTTGATAAAAACTATAGATTGGCCATCAACTAAACCACTAAACAACTGTCTTGAGCAACAATATCGCTTTGTTTTTAATTTGATGAAACATTTTGGGCCTGGTTATTATTCTAAGACAGGAAAATTTAAGTATGAATTCAAGTTTTTATGTGGGTCCAATGAGACAATATTGGAATCTATCAGGAACTTGTTTCTTAGCAGTACTATGCGTTCAGATATACCTGAGGACCGTCTAATATGGATGTATCTTCCTGACAGTGCCATTGCTGAGCTGTTTTCTAATGACTCACAAAACTATTTTGAACTATTTGAGCCTTTGCTAGAACGTTCTACGAGTTTCATTCAAGAGACGAAAGATGCTCATTATGAGTCATTTCGAATAGTGATGAACAATACCGTAAGGTTCATCGCACAAACAATCCCTTATCTCTCGAAAGGAGCTTCAACAATTGATCGAGCTACTTTATCAAAACAGATCCAATCTATCGAGAAGATAATCTCAGGTAGTCAATTCAACGGTTTCAGAGATTTAATGGATGTATATAATGAATATTGGAAGAATAGAGAATCTGTCATAGAAAATATTCCTAACAAATTCCCTTATGGAAAGTTCAGGCAAGACATGGAAAAAATACGTCAAAAATTATTCAGCATTGTAAATACTGTACTTAGCAAAGAAGTAAAGCCACAAACATTAATTAAATATTTCAGATCATTCAATGAGTTTCTAGAACAATTCAGTGCTGTAGAATTTAGATGGTTTATTAAAGAGATTAGTTGTTTAACTAAAGAAGAAGTCAAGTTAGTTAATGAAAACAAAAGATCATATGAAGTCATAGATCCTGAAAACTTCATCAAAAGACATGGAAAGAATGTACCTCGTCATTATTTAATTGAAATAACTGAAGGTCTATTAGATATTGTGAGTAATTTATTAGGACAAACAAAATGGTCTAACGATGATAATTTAAATGCAGCAAGTGAGTTACTTTCAGCAATTGAAAAGTCTTTTCTTTATCTGAAGGATCAACCTGATTACTTAGATTTTTCTACATTCCAAGAAGAGAGTACAAAACCATTTGCTTCTGTAGTAGAGAATCGTAGCTCTTACGAGGATTTTAAAAAGCGTACTGTTATCATTGGGGAATCTTTTTGGTATCTAAGAAAACAAGAGGAGATCAATATAGCGAAAGCTTTGGAGCTATATAGACAAGAAAACGCCCATAGCACAGTAAAAACAGAGGAGACACTGAAAGATTGCTACAACAGATACTTAGAAAAATTCAATTCCTACATACAAAAAACATTCGACTTAAATCATGAAGATAAGATTCAATGTATTACTGAAGAAGTAAAGGGTCAGTTGAAATTGATTAATATTAATAAATGTGACGGAAACTTCAAGAAGGAAACTGTACCAGAACTTCTTGTTGGACTGGCTGCTGCGTGGTCTGTACAGGCATCAAAAGATATTGCAAGCACAGGAAAAACCTTAAAGCCAAATTGTATTCAAATATTGTGCATTTTTCGGTTATTAAGTGTTGACAAAGATTCTAAAGGTGTTGATAAGCATCTCGCGCAAGTCTTAACAGGACAAGGGAAATCGCTTATAATAGGTTTCTTATCTTCGCTGGTGGCATTGATGAGTTATAAGGTCCAGAATGTTTGTTATAGTAAATACTTGACAACTCGAGATGCAGAAAATTTTAATAATTTATTTAATGAATTTGATATTACCGACAAAATAACTTATTGCACATTTGCAAGGCTTAAGAGTGTTCGCGATCGCGCGAATTCAAACGGGCTGTTGACGCGACGCGCCCTCCTCGCCCCGTCGTGACGTCACCCTCCGATCGCGATCTCCTGCGAAGCCGTTACGCGACTCGCGTTACCGCGTCGTTCCTCGACAGGATCACGCGATGACGGTGACCCAATCAGCGGGCACCCCATCATCGGGTAATCCTCGAGAACCAATCCCCATAAATCTATTGTGCGGAATCTCTCGATTCCCCGAATTTCGTCACTTCGCGCTCATTATTCGCAGAAATCAGTTGTCGCTTCTCTCGTTGTACTTTCTCAACTACGCGCTGATTTCTCTCTCTCTCTCGTACGCGACGTCGCTTTTCATCTTCCATTCGATCTAGTCTCACCGCATTCAGTTATTGTTCATATATTTTTTTGTTCTTGTTCTACATCTCATTCTCAACTAAAATACAGTCCACTTTGTTCTCGTAAGAAGCAGTGTTTGTCGTGTCGCTACAGTTTTTTCACCTTCGCGCACAGCGCTGTGCGTTTCCCGCCTATTCCTTCGCTAACGGAATACGTGACCGTCGGTCAATTCCGCTACAAAGAGAATTAGTTGAAGATCGTATTCGTAATGATAGTACGGAGCAATCTGAACAGATACAGCATGAAGGTGTCAGTAATACTATCTTATTAATAGACGAAGTAGACGTTTTCTTTACTGATCGATTCTATGGAAATGCTTATGGTGCATGTGTCACAATAAGTTTTCCAGCATTAGTCAGTATCCAGGAGAAAATATGGGAGATTGTCAGACAAAATTATGAAAAAAGTACTATTTTGAAAGAGGTCGAAGAGTTTATCAAGAAAATGGTAGGAGAAAGGAATCCAGATTTTATAGAATTTAATGAATTTCTGCGTAAACCTAAAAAATACTACATTTTGGTAATAGAGAATAATGTGATCAGTAAAAGAGAATACAACAATCTATCTCTCTACCAAGAGCATCTGAACACAATGATTGATAATGCAATAAATGTTGCAATACATAATAGCTATGTTAAAGAGTATTCATTAAACTATTCTGGAAACATATGCATTAGAGGAAAGGACGGAATTGACCATACTGACACAAAAAGCGAATATTACAACGTATTTCATTACTTTAAGTTAAAGAGAAAAGATTATAGCCCTAAAGGAGGTGAAAATTATGGGTATTTAAATATATATTGTGGCCAAGTGTCTTATTCAAAATTACCTGAGAGATATCCTCTTATCTTAGGCGTGAGCGGTACTTTAACTACACTAAATGATTACGAAAAAAAAGCGATAAAAGAAACTTACAGCATCAAAGAGTATTCTGCAATGCCATCTTTCTTCGGTCGTTGTAATTTAAAATTCGATACAAATAATGATTTTATATCTCGAGACTCGGAGGAAATATGGCGCAATGAAATTTTTAGTCATGCAAATTGTGAGATTGGGTCTGGACGATCAGTATTAATATTTTTCGATACAGATGTTGAAATAAATCAATTTAAAGAAACATACTGCGGTAAATTTGATCGCTTACATACGTTAACTGACAATACGGACGTGCAGACCAAAAAGAAGTACATCGATGAAGCAGGCATTGCAAAGACGGTAACATTAGCAACGAGAGGTATGGGTTGTGGTGTTGACTTTAAGTCTAGTGTTGCTGTGGAGAAGAATGGCGGAGTTCATGTTATACAGACGTTTTTCTCGCTTGATATAAAAAAAGAGACGCAGATAAAGGGGAAAACTGCACGTAAAGATAATAAGGGTAGTTATGAGTTAATACTCTGTAAAAAACATTTGATCGATGCCGGATTTCTAACAGGAGCAGAAACTACTGTAAATTATGTAATGCTATGTACATCCAGGAAAGGATTAATTGAACAAAAACATTCAAAGGACTGGGAGAGGATTAAAGTATCAGAAAAGAACCATAGGATAACCATGGAGTATCATGAATCTTTTTTTAAAACATAAATGTAGTACTAATATAGAACAGCGATCTATGAAACTAGCATTAAGTAAACAGAATAGGTAGGATAAGACCCAAATAGCCATGTCTGACATTACAGTCAAGGTGGGGTAAAGGTACGAGTCACCGGATATTTAGTAACGATTTGAAAGTTTTTTGTTAATTTGAAAGTATTCTTTAATTTATTTTGTATTATTTATGATGAACGAGTGATTGTCAACCTTTTCCGCTGTATCATTAAATGTTTTTGAACGACTTTGTTAAAAAATAAAAAAGTATTAACTGTGTTTTAATCCGAAGTTTTGATGATGTTTACCGGACCCAAGAAATTTGTGATAAACGCTTTCCGTTCCTCAGTCAGTGATACGATATTGGACGGGTTCTTTCTCGCATGCGCGTCCAGCGCATCCTATGTTTGTGGAGGAACTAGTGGGGTAGGATTATTGGCAATAAAATACCGGAAGAATCCAAATATTATTATTAATATTTGATTCACATACTCTTGCTATACAGTCATTTTTCAAAAGCAAATCATACGTAATTTTGCAAAATTATGAAAACCATTACTTTACTGATACTAAAATCCAATATCCCATCACTGACTCCAGTTACCAGACACTTCAGCCGAGGCTTGCCAAATGGTACCACTGTCGCCTTACAGGGGACATTTAGGAGAGTACGATTATCTTCTCTCTGTCATTACCGGCTTAGCGACGATGCTGATGCAGATGCAACACGAATTCGGTGCGCGCATCGCGTCATATGACCAGGCTGTTGGAATCCCGCGGATGCTTGCCGCCGGAGTTGTGGGTATGGTATCGTAGAAGAGGTATCTCTACACCTCTACTATGCGTGGCTTTCTTCTAAAGTTCCTGTGAGCATGTTTCGCGTTCAGTAGCTTTCACATCATGAAAGAGGGCAGGTCCGCCAGTATCCTTCGGGTAGTACGCGTCAAGATCGATCCTTCAAAAGAAAGAGAGGACATTTCATAGTTTAGTGTATACGGTGACAACCATACACGACATTAAATGGTCCACTTACTATCAGGTGTACATACACTGACACGACCTGCGCGCGAAACACCCGTTGCCATGCGATACTACACAATACTTCTATTCTGTTCTATTTTGTATATGTACACGTTTAATATTGTAATTTATTTCGTGAAAAATAAAGAGTTTAGTTACAATGGTTAATGTGTTCCTTTTTCCCCACCCTGTACGTAAATATGAGATATTAGAACGTAATTAACACCTTCGAATATTTCGGAAAAGATAGAATTCTTGAAATTGGAGAAAATTAAATTTTGTATTAGGCGAATATAATAGTGAAGGAGGTAGCACGAAAATTCGGTGCCACATCTTTTACTATCGTACTATCCTAGCAGACATCCAAAAATTTCCGAAAATTTTCATAAACCTCGAGAATTGAATTTAATATTAGGAGAAGATGGTAGTAAAAGAGGTAGCAGAAAAATTCAATAATTCGAGTCAACAAGTCAGGCGCTCCGAAATTTTCCAAAACCTCGAAAAATTGAATTTTATATGAGGAAAACATGATAGAAAAAGAGATCGTACGAAATTTAATTAGTTCGAGTCAACGACAAGTCAGACGTTCGGAAATTTTCAAAAATTGAATTTTGTATTAGGAGAATATGATGATAAAAGAAGTAGCAGAAAAATTCAGTAGTTCAAATTAACGACAAGTTAGTAATTCGAAAAGTTTTACTTTTTCGAAGTTTCGTTATTTTCACAATTCCAGATCAGTAGCGTAACTCGACGACGAATGTAGACTTACAAGGGAACATATTCAGATGCGAAAATCCGATTATGATGAAACTTATGGGAGCTTATAGTTCTTTGAAAAATATTTGACACGTGTTTTTTTTTATCGGCAACCATCCACTTTGAAGGGGTGAAAACAGCAATTAAAGTTGGGGGTCAAAACCATACTTTTTGAGATATCTCGGAAACCAGAGGTCGAAAAAATTTGAATTTTCTTTTAAATTGTGTGTTTTTCAATAGGAAATGTAGTCGCGCAAGAAAATTTTAACAAAAGTTTTTTGTTTAAACAATATATTAAAAATTTGATTTTTCTTGCAGTTTCTCTTATTTATTGTTGGTTAATTTTAATGTAAACTTCGGCGTGTGATCTTTGATCCAAAATAGGGGATACATGTTTCAGGATTTTCTTTCTTTTTGCCATTTAACAATAATTATGCATAATGGAAGATAGTCACCTGGCGTGCGTAGGAAGGAATTCTGGCTTGTTTTATCGAAATATAAGCATTTAGTATAAACGTGTATAGTATTTTAAACAATACCACTGGGTCATGTGTCGTTTATTGTTTTATTAGTAGCTAAAGAAGGTGGCGCAGGTAGCAGCGTGACGCGGTGCTAATTACCGCGGCGGAGTAAGGGTACCGACTTTTATAGCCAATTCGCCTGTGAATTTCTGCAGACGTTGTGCCTTCGGTCAAAATATACCTGCAGCCTTTTTAAATTGTGGATGTTTAAAGTAATCGGAACTGGAGTTTCCCTTGTCGTTTATGGTAGCTCTGAAAAGAGCTGATTTTGAAAGAAGAGCTGGAAGAAGAGCTGCAAAGATTATTCTACATAATTCTGGCAATAATGATAGTCAAGGATAAAATGAGAAAAACATAAATGTTCTTTGCACCAAGAACATTTAAGTACAACTACATTTGAACAATGGAAACACGTTAGACCATCCAATTTTGTAAAGCAGAACTCTACGGAATTTTCAAATTCTCCTGGCCGTTCTTCTATATGTATATCCACTGCGGAACCAAGCATATTGAAACAGCCGTTTATAACGCGCAGCTGATAATTGGTTGTGGATTAATGATTGTAGTTTAATAATATTATCTCTCGCGTGTAGATTGATATCAATATTTAGTAATATTGCAAGATCGGAAAGTTTTCGTGCAAAATTCTTCCAAATGCGGAACCCATACACGTCAAGTGGTTGGATTAATGGCGTCGTATTTTTTGGTATCGTTAATACCTCTAATTGTTTGTCCTCTGGCAGGGCGTTACGTATGATCTCGTCGTTATATCCATTCCATGAGTCAAGAAGTAAAACAGAATTTTCTGGAGCAGATGAGAGAAATACTTCAGTCAACCACGTTCTAAATAATTCTTTCGTTAGTTTACCCAATTTGGAAGCTTCAATATAGACATTAGGTGCCCTGAAAACACTTCTTCGTACTCGAGGTCCTCACTGCCCTTTGACTTCTTTCAAAACAATATACAATGGCGATAGTAACTGTCCATCAGCTGAAATTGTGGGCTGGATAGTGTAGCTGTGAGTTGACGATATTGATTGGACAAGATCACCTGTTTCTTTTTCACCTTTGTGTGAAAGTGTTCGACCAGAGTGCAATTCCAACTGGAACCCACTTTGATCACTATTGAAAATATTTCTTGCGCCATAATTTTCAAAATACCCTTTCACATTACAAATAAAATCTTCTGCTGCTGCGGTCAAATCTGTTAAATGGTTACTATGATGGCGGGTAACGAGTTTCGTCGTCTTTCTTGATACTATATTGTGGTATAATGTTTGTTTATTTAAACTATAAAATGGAAGGTATTGAATAGATAATATTAACATCGGAAACAACTAGGTGATACAACTCTCGATCAACGCACACGTCCTTCACTCGCCTTAGTCAACGGAAAACTCTCTCTTCCCTTCAAGAATGTCCTTTTTAAGTCCTCGTTCACACCCACACTCATCCCTTAATCCTATCTGTGTCTCAGAAAATCCCAGCCTACCCTTGGGCCTGGTTTTCGTCAGGGATACTTTCTCTCTTACGGCCCTCTTCCTTTGAGTCTGGCTTTCGTCAGGGCCTTGATGTTTTATGGCCCTCTTCCTGCCATCGAAGACCCAACGACATTCTGGCTAAATTTATGCTACTACACTCGGCCATTCTGATTCTACATCTGTCCTCAGATGTTTTCGCTATCACTGTCCTCGGAGAAATCGTCTTCTTCATTGTTGATCCAAGGTTTCATATGGTCAGCCGCTGTTGTTGTCGTCTGTGGACCTTCGTGCTCTCCCATCTTTTGTACTACGTACCGATTATTCCGCAGTACTCTAACGATACGATAAGGTCACAAATATTTTGCTTGAAACTTCAAACCAGGTGCAACTTGCGTCCTCTTAATTGCCACCAATTGACCTTGCGTATATGTCGTGGCCTCTTTACGATTTTTATTGAAAGTCTTTCTATTTTGTGCCTGAACCTCGGCTATCTTTTCTTTTGCCTGTGCGCGTACCTCGTCACGGTCCATCTGGAACATTGCAATCCACTCTTCTTCTATCATTTTGCGAATCTCGGGATCTTCAGACATTCTCATATGAGTGCCAAACAGCAGTTTAAAAGGTGTTGTGTTAATGCTTCTATGTGGGGTAGCATTTAAATATTTTTGTGCAACCCCCAAATGTTTATACCACTCCTCCGGCTTAGGTGAAGACAATTTGGTAAGCAAAGGTATAAGAGTTCTATTTACTCTTTCGACTTGTCCATTTGCACGCGGAATTCCTGTTGTTATCAGCACATGGAGTATATCTTCACTGTCATAGTAGTCTTTAAAATCACCAGACGTAAAACTTGTACCCCGGTCGGAAATAATGTGCATGGGGTTTCCAAAAATCATGGCTTGTTTCTTCAAACAGGTAATTACTTCCTCTGAATTGGTTGTTTTCGTCGCATATAACCATACAAACTTCGAAAATGCATCAACAATAGCGAAAATGTGCTTGTACGATTTCCTGGTAGAAGGTGATCAATGTGGCACGTACTCAACGGTAACTCCCCCTTGTCTATTGTGTTTAGGAGTCCTTCCTGTTTACCATGTTTACGTTCGGCTAAAATACAGTCCACGCAACTTTGAATGACCTTCTCTACCTTCTGGCGCATCCCTTTAAACCAATAATCCCTTCGCAATAACACCTCGGTCTTTGTCACTCCGAAGTGACCGCGCTCGTGTGCTCAACAAATTACCTGCGCCTGCATTGACTTAGGTACGACCACTAACGGTACATCATTTACTATTCTATGTAATATATCATTTTCAACTGTATACTTGTCGGCTCGGTATTCTTCTATATTATCGCGAATCCTTCGCAAATCAGGATCTCCGTTCTGAACTCTACGTATTCTAATTATTAGACCATCATAGTCTTCGTTGTAACCGCACTGTTACACATCGTCTCCTAACATCGTAGCGTATGGGTTTATCTGTGTGTGTCTGCGTATCCATGCACGTAACATACGTGTATGGATGGATAGATATATATAGATATAGGCAACTTCGTTCTGCCGTGCCCCACCACGGGTACCAACGCATAGCAGCTATCCTTCTCATAGAGAGGGACCGACGATGCCCCCACACAGGCTGGTGTGCGCGCGCATCGATCCCCTCTCGAGTGAATCGACGGAGGTCGATGCACCAGCGGCACTCTGCGTTTGGAATCGGTCGAGAATAGACGTTCGGTGAGTGGTCCTGCGGCGAAACACGGTAGATTGTTCGAGCAGGCAAACCGTCCAAGCTATCCTCGCGATCTACGCGCCTCAAACCGAGGAGTCGATAGCGCAAACCGCGTTGTGGCACAGTCCGAAACCGGAGCTCGAGACCGCTTTCCGACTGTTTCCACGTAGAGTCACGTAGTGTCACGAAAATTAAATATAGTTTTCACAAAGCCGTTCAGACCAGTCACGAATGTAGTTCGTGTTTACCGTCCTTCTGACGACATTCCGAGGCATCATAGAACAAAGGTTGTATATTTATATATATATTTAATATATATTTAAATTAGAGAAGGAATAAGCACCGTCTCGTGTTATATTTAAATAATTCTTCGCCGTACTTAGTGTCCATCGTACAAACTCACATCTTCGTACAGATATCGGAGGTGGGGGCTACGCACTGCCTGATCCGCAGATGTTTCTGTACGTGTTTGTGAGGTTCCGACGGATAGGCAGAGGTCGTTGCCGTCCGGAGCACTCCGGCCGGAACGTTCGTCTGTTACTACGCTGTTGGTCGTCGCGTCGCAAGAGGTCGAAGTTTCTAGATCCCATATAACTCACACGCACGTTTGGATATCGGAGGCGAGGCCCAGGGCTACGCACTGCCTGACCCAAAGATGCTTCCTAACGTGTGTTTGAGCATCTAGCGGCAGACAGTGGTTGTTCTCATCCGGAGTGATCCGGCCGTACCAACTGTCTGTTCCTGTCGTTAGCGCGCCGTACATATAAACGATCGGATTAAGTACGATCGAGGCTGGTTTACCGAACACCGGAGATCTCTCCGAATCCACTTCGGTGCTGAGGTTTGAACTCTTGGGTGTCGCGGGTCAGTCGAGGTCTAGTACGGGTCTCCATTCACTCAAGTCATCTGAAACTCGGCCGATTGCGTGGGTGCTGCGACCGGTCCTCAATCGTTCGCGTCGGGTTGTGAAGAAAGACAGATTTTCCAGCTGTCGGATTTAATAAAGTAGGTGCCTATCCCACATAATCGAGTTAGATTTCACGAATCGACATAATAGCGAACAAAGCCGCCCAAACGTAGGGTCATTCCTTGTCACATAAACAAGGAACGCGTCCGCCGTACACGCAAACTCCAACCGTCGAAGGATTTGCCGTGTTTACCGTGCGACCGGGTGCTCTGCGCATTCCAGGTGTTGGCCGTCGCAAGCGGAATTGGTATTTGGCGACGCGAATCAAAATATAATTTCTTTTGCGGATTCTCTTTCAACGATATATATATATATATATATATATATATATATATATATCCGCGTCCACTTCAATATTCTCCGTTTTTCTCAGGAGGACACTCCAACGAGGCAAAGTTCTCGCTTGCGTTGTCATGCAATGTGGTGCACCGTTTAGCCGTCGCAAACACTAGCGTCGCGTTTACAGTAATTATCGAAGTTTTATTGTACAAAATCTGCATCTATCTGCAGTCCTTCGCTCTGTCGAAGGGTGAATCAATGTAAACGTTGCGGTGCAACATTCGCATTGCGTCGGGTCGTCGCAAACGTTGTCGTCGCGTTTACCGTCATTATCCAGGTTTGATTGTACAAAAACTGCATCTATCTGCAGTCCTCCGCTCTGTCGAAGGGTAAATGGATGTAAATTGCAACACTGAATATAAATTGCAACACTGAATATGTAGGATAGAGACGATGATGTATGTATGTGTGCGTGTGTGTGTGAGTGTCCGTTGGCCCCCACGAATCATGCGATCAGCGGGCGCGAATCGTCCGTTGGCGAGATCGTCGCGCGATTGACAAAAGACGATCGGCCGAGGCTTCGTGGTCGGCGCTGTGCGAGGTGAGAGCACTCTCGGTAGAACTGTTAAAGACGAACGACATAACGCAGAAATAAATATTATATTAATCCTCCACAGGCATTTTCCCTCTTACAAATCAGAAGTGGGATTGAGTCGGCGCAAATAATTACGGTGAAGTTTATTCGAATTTCGAATATCGGAAATAATAATTTTTTTTTTACCGCGATAGCTGAGGAATACGTCCAACAGTGCGTGAGTCGGTAATCGGCTAATTAATTTTTTTCGAAAACGAAGTAAAGTAACGAAGTGCGGATATGCCTAAGGGAGTGAGTGCGTGTACGGTCGCGGAGTTGAAAGAGGCTTTAAGAAAGAAGAGTATGAATACGTCGGGGACGAAAAATGAATTATTGGCCAGGCTAATGGAAGTGGACCCTGACGGACGATGGATGGAAGAAGAGGAAATCATCGTGCCAAACGATAGGGTGAACGGGGAACAAATGCAATTAGAATTGCAAAATGCGCGTTGGGGCGAACAACTCGCACGGCAGGAGTTAGAACTCGTACGACAAGAACGCGAATTATTGGCCGCAAGAATTGACATTTTGGAACGTGAAAGAGAGTTGACGAGACGCGAAGCTGCTTTAGCCAGTCAACCGCTGGGGCCGTCGATGGAAAAAGCAAGCCTTAAGACAATCGGCGAATCGCTTGCCGAATTTAGTGAAGGAGTCGATTTTGTCGTATGGGAACGACAAATAAGACACGTGGCGAAAGTGTTTAAACTGGGCGAACAAATGGCTCAACTGTTGGTAACGACGAAGCTGAAGGGTAGAGCCGCATCGTGGTTTCATTCGCGATCAGAACACCGCGAGCTAAGCCTGGACGAATTGTTGAGTGAAATGAAGAATTTTTTCGATCACAGCCCAACGAGACTCGTACGGAAGAAGGAATTCGAGAGTCGGAGGTGGCAACAGTGTGAAACCTTCGAGAATTATTTTTATGATAAGACAATTCTGGCGAATCGTGTACCCCTGGAGGACGAAGAGGAGGTGTTGGAACACATCATCGAGGGCATCCCGGAACGAGGCTTAAGGAATCAGGCACGGATGCTGCAGATCAAGAAAAGAGCGGAATTATTGACGGTGTTCAAGGGAATCACTCTGCAACCGGAAGGAAAAAGCCAGCATCGGAAAGAGTATGGTGTTTCGAGTGGTTTAAGGGATGCGGGAACAAGTTTTAGGCAGGAGAATAGAGTGCGGAAAGTGGACGTGAAAACGGAAAGAAGTGACGAAAAAGAACCGGTTAAGTGTTATAATTGTAATTGTTACGGACACTTATCGAGAGACTGCGCGAAACCGGTGCGCGAGAAAGGAGCCTGCTTCTACTGTTTCAAGATGGGGCATCAGGCGAGAGAGTGTCCAGAGAACCAGCGAAACAGAAGGCCGAGGGCGGCAAATCAGACGCGACAACCGGAGGTGACGAACGTCTACGAGGAACCAGCGACGAAAGAGGAATGTCGTGAGATTGTCATTTTTGAATTAGAGAATGCGAAAACGCGTCGGGTTCTAAATTTAGATACGCAATTAGACACGGGCAGCCCGATCAGTATGATTAAAAAAAGATTTGTAGGCGGAGAAGAAATTCTCCCGGTTGACGCGAGTAGAATGAATTATACGGGAGTAAATAAGTCGCCCATCAAAATTTTGGGAATGGTTAAAGCTCGGATTAGTCTGTACGATAGGGTTGAGGAAAACGTTCCAATATTGGTAGTAGATGAAGATACGTTTAGAGTATCCGCATTATTAGGACGGGACGTGCTTATGGGTAAATTCAAATTGTCGTTGAGACCGTCGATCGAAAGCGAAGCGATCTCGGAAATATTAAACATCGCGATAGAGGACCCGCATGAACTTGCCAAAGAAATCAGCATAAACTCGAATATTGATATTGGATCGAGATTGCAATGCAAAAAATTATTTGTTGAAAAATATGTGCAGCCGGAGAGACCAGTTGAACCGGCGGTAAAACAAGAATTGACATTACGGTTGAATCAAGAGAAACCTTTTCATGCGATGTCGCGTAGGTTAGCATATGATGACAAACAGAAGTTGAGGAAATTGTTAGACAGTTTGCTCGAGAAGGGATATATTAGGCCCAGTAACTCGGAATATGCGTCACCGATCGTACTGGTAAGAAAGAAAAACGGGGAAGTACGCATGTGTGTCGACTATCGGGTGTTGAACGAATTGTTGATTCGCGAAAATTATCCCTTGCCTCAGATTGAAGAACAGATAGACGCGTTGGCAAACATGAAATACTTTACGTTGTTAGATTTGAAAGACGGCTATTACCACATTAAGGTGGCGGAGAAATCAATTAAATATACGGCATTTATCACCCCATTTGGGTTATTCGAGTGTGTACACATGCCGTTTGGGATAAAGTCGGGTCCAGCTACGTTTCAGCGGTTTATAAATACCGTATTAGAGGAAGAAATTAAAGCCGGTAATGCCACTGTGTATTTGGACGATATACTGGTGGCAACAAAAACGTTGGAAGAACAATTTCGCGTTTTAGGACGGATATTCAAGTTATTAGTGGAAAATAAAATCACGTTACGATTAGACAAATGCTGCTTCTTGCAAACAGAAATAGAATATTTAGGATATTTGGTATCAGCGAAGGGCATTCAACCTACGAAAAGCGGCATTGAAGCAGTACGGAATTTCCCCTGCCCACGAACTATACGCGAAACACAAAGTTTTTTGGGACTTTGTTCGTTTTTCCGAAAATTTATAGTCATTTGCTGAAATTGCCAAACCGTTGTATGAAGTGTTAAAAAAGAACGTCGAATTTAGTTTCGGGGAGAACCAATTAAGAGCGTTTGAGATGTTAAAAGAAAAATTAACGAGTCACCCGGTATTGGCGATTTACAGCCCAAAAGACGAGACAGAATTGCACTGTGACGCGAGTGCCAAAGGGTTCGGCGCAACCCTAATGCAGAAAAAATCGGATGGGAAATTCCATCCCATTTTTTATTTTTCAAAATTAAGCACAGACACCGAAAGTCGATACCACAGCTTTGAATTAGAGACGTTAGCGATTATATATGCGTTACGTAGATTTAGGGTTTATTTACAAGGCATTAAATTTAAGATAATAACTGATTGCGACTCGCTAACTTTAACGTTGAAGAAAAAGGAGTTAAACCCACGAATTGCTCGATGGGCGTTGGAGTTAATGAATTATGAATACACAGTCGAACACAGACCCGGAATTAGGATGAGACATGTTGACGCGTTAAGCCGAAAAGGTACAGTAATTATGGTCATTGAAGATAACCCGTTAGAGTGGAATCTAGTAGTATGCCAAAATCAGGATCCGGTAATAGTAGAAATACGAGATGGACTGGAGTGCCGGGAGGACAAAATGTACGAACTAAGAAACGGATTAGTTTATAGGAAGAGAAACGATAAATTGTTATTCTATGTACCTAGACAGATGGAAACCAATGTAATTTTCAAATATCACGACGAAATGGGACATTTAGCAAAGGAGAAGACGTGTAACATAATTTTAGAGAATTATTGGTTCCCGAAAATGTGGGAGAAAGTACAAACGCACATAAGAAATTGCCTGAAATGTATCGCGTTTTCTCCAGTATCGGGTAAAAGCGAGGGGTATTTACATATTGTGCCGAAGGGAAATGTGCCATTTGCGACGGTTCACGTAGATCATGTTGGCCCCATTGATAAGAATCGAGCGATCAAACAACACGTGTTAGTAGTGGTAGATGGATTTACGAAATTTGTAAAGTTATATGCAACGAAAACAACTGCGAGTAAAGAAGCGATACAATGTTTAATAGAGTATTTCCGAAATTATAGCAGACCAAACGTATTAGTATCGGATCGTGGAGCGTGTTTCACGTCGAACGAATTTCACGAGTTTATGGAATCAAGACATATAAAACATATCAAAATTGCGACGGGATCGCCTCAGGCAAATGGTCAAGTGGAAAGAGTTAATCGAGTACTTGTTCCTATGTTAGCCAAATTAAGCGATAACGAGAAGAACAAGCATTGGTATAAGACAATAGACAATGTAGAATTCGCACTAAACAACACAACAAGCAAGTCCACGGGTCAAACCCCAAGTGTGTTACTATTCGGAACGAGTCAAAAAGGGAATATTGTAGATGATGTAAAAGAGTATGTAGAAAATATGGTTAGAGAAGACAAAACGTGGGAAATAAGGGAATTACGCGATAAAGCGGCGAATCAGATTATGAAAAATCAAATGTACAATAAAAAATATGTTGACAAAAAAAGGCGGAAAGCGGAGGAGTACGAAGAACATGACTTAGTAATGTTAAAGAATTTTGAAGTTACCCCTGGAATATCCAAGAAGTTAATTCCTCAATTCAAAGGCCCGTATATGGTGCATAAGAAATTACGAAACGACAGGTATGTAGTAGTTGATCCAGGGGGGCTTCAAAATTCTCAAAAACCATATCAGGGAGTATGGGAGGCGAAAAACATGCGACCGTGGAAAAATGTGAAATTATATGACCAGAATGAAATGAGCGAGAATGAAACGGACGAGAATGATATGGAATAATGCGAATCGGTAACGTGGGTGATGCTCCGAGGTCGGAGCCTGGTCAGGAATGGCCGAGTGTAGGATAGAGACGATGATGTATGTATGTGTGCGTGTGTGTGTGAGTGTCCGTTGGCCCCCACGAATCATGCGATCAGCGGGCGCGAATCGTCCGTTGGCGAGATCGTCGCGCGATTGACAAAAGACGATCGGCCGAGGCTTCGTGGTCGGCGCTGTGCGAGGTGAGAGCACTCTCGGTAGAACTGTTAAAGACGAACGACATAACGCAGAAATAAATATTATATTAATCCTCCACAGGCATTTTCCCTCTTACAAATATAAATTGCAACACTGAATATACTCTGTTTCTACCAGATTCCACGGTTTAATCATTTGAACGCCACTCCAAACATCTCCGCTTTCCAGTGCCTGAAGGCACGAACCGCGTCTCGCGAACTGATTACCTCACGAGACCACGGGGGTAGTAACCGGGCCCATAACATCACTTCTAGAGTCTTTTGCCATCAAATTGATAACGGCGATTAGAAACGCTCGAACGAGCGGTTACATCGTTTACAAACATGATTGTAGGTAATGGACGCCTACTTAACGCACCTACGTGTTTCATATTTTTTCCGGGCCGGTGTTCGATTTTATATTGAAACTCTTCAAGCAAAAGAGCCCATCTCGCCACTCGCACACACAAATCCTTCTCTCATAGTCATCGCAAACGCTTGGCAATCAGTCACTATCGTAAACGCAATACCTAGCAGATACACGCGAAACCTTCTTAAGGATTTTATTATTGCTAAAACTTCCAGTTCATAGCTCGGGTACTTCTCCTAGGCAGCTGTAGTTTTTCCGCTAGCATAATAAATAGGGTGAAATGCACCATCCACGTTATCACGCTGTAACAATATCGCTCCATATCCCAAACTAGAAGCATCAGTGTGCAATTCAGTTTCAGCGCTTACACCATATAATTTCAACACTGGTGAATTACTCAAGATTAATTTAAGCTTTTGATACGCTTCTTGTTCTAATGTCTCGAATCTGAATTTACTATCTTTTTTTAACAAGTTCGTCAATGGTCGCGCGATAATGGAATAATTGCGAATAAATTTTCTAAAATACCCTGTCAACCCGAGAAAACTTTGCACGTCTTTTACGCATCGCAATTTCGGAGATTTCATAACGGTTTTTGTCTTATGTTCAGACGGCTGAACACGTCCGTTTTCAACAACATGCCCCAAGTACTCGACTCTTGTTTGTAATAAACTACATTTACTCCAATTTATTGATAGTCCGTACTGACTGGCAACCTCCAACACAGATTTAAGATTTTTAATTGCACTCGCAACAACCTTGGCTAAAATTATTATGTCATCTAAATACGTTCGTACAATGCCGGCTAGCATGACTTCTCTAATCACTGCATGTATAAATTTTTGAAAAACAGCGGGCGAGTTACATAACCCGAATGGTACCTTCAAAAACTCATAGTGCCCATTAGGTACAACAAAAGCGGTATATTTCCTACTAGCCACCTCGATAGGTACGTGGAAAAACCCATTCTTTAAGTCTAAGGTGCTGAATATTGTTGCCCCTTGCAAGGAATCTAACTTGTCCTCTATTAACGGCAGGGGATACCTGTCCTTTACGATTTTTTTGTTTAGCTGCCTATAGTCCACACAAATTCTAGTGGAACCATTCTTTTTCTTCACCAGTACGATTGGACTGGCGTAATCCGAATGAGACGGTTGTATGATACCCTCTTGCAGCCATGCAGCTATCTGCTTATCGACTTCGACTTTTTCCTCACATGCTAACCTACGTGGTCTCTGAAACACGGGTATTTCGTCGCTTAAAATTAGGGTCATTGTAACCCCTACTTCGCGTGTTTTATTAGGCTTGTACCGTTCAATCAAATTTTCTATTTCTTCTCTCTGCTCGGGAATCGAAATATGCAACAAATCTATCTCATTCGTGTCGTTAACATTAATATTAAAAACTTCGGGCAGAAAATTTGAAATTGAAAATTTCAAATTGAAATTTCTCCTCCTTTCATGGTGAGCTCTACAGAATCTAAGAAATCTGTGCCTATAATTAAACCATGCGGCATCAGCGTATCGGGCACAACGTGTATATTTATTTTATAAGTTGTTTCGTCTATCAAAATGTTCGCGACGAATTCTCCCATCGTATAATTTCTTTCCGCCCCTACACCGCGAAATTGTAAAATTCTATTTTTTAATTTAGGCGCTCCAATTTTAATGTAACGATCCGCACGCATTAAATTTAAATCACTACCCGAATCAATTAACGCTACTAACTTACAATTTTCAATCTGCACATCCATAACACGCTTTCTCTGTGATTCTTCCGGCGTACTACTCACATCCTTCACAGTTTTTTTTATACCATTACATTCTGGCGCAATATGTCCATATTCTCTACACTTGAAACACTTAGCACCTTTACTCTTCGTCGGACAATCACTGCTTAAATGATTTCGGTCTCCGCACAAGAAACATCTTCGTACATTTTCCTGCGTAGTTGTTCCCCGAAATGTCTTCTTTGGCTTTTCTTCAGTACGTCGGCTCTTCATTCTTGAATTTTCCTTCATAGCCTCGTACGACTCGAACTTCTCCTTCAGCTCACGAATGCTCCTTGCTCCATACAGAATCATTTTGTTGGATTCTTCGTCTTGTACTCCATCGACAATATATTTGATGATGACGATAGTGTCCATATCTGCATGCTTGGCAATCCCCAACATGCTATATACATATTCTTGATATGTGTCGTTGGACTTCTTCGTTCTCCGAGACAACTCTTTGTGGATTTTGTACACATCCACAACTTGTAAAAATTCTGTTTTTAACGTACGCTTCATTTCCGACCACTTACGGCAGCATTTTTCATAGTCGATGAACATTTTGGCCGATCCGCGCAACAAACGTTTCGCATATACAACCCTTTGCACGTCGCTCCACTTGCATAGCTCGGCCATTTCCTCAAATTCTTGTAGCCAACAGCGGATATTTTCCTTACTGTCACCGCTAAAAGTATTTAGGGATTCCTCGACATCTTTAAATGTTAAAATTTGTATATGTCTTCTGCTATCCCTGACGCCTGCTTGATCATTCTCATCTTCGCTTTCGTCACATTTGCTTTCATCTTCATCTTCACCATGCTCGATCTCTAAAGTCAGCGCTGCTCTCAAACGATCTTGCAAATCATTTTTGTTTCCGCTCATCTTTAGTTTCCGTTTCCTTAATTCTTCTTTTAGTTCGGCCAGCTTCATTGATCCTACGGCATTCAACCTGTCTCCGGCGGGGCTACCTTGTAGTGTAGCATCAATTATTGTATCATCTCCCAGTACCGACATCTTGCAAAATTCTTCGAAGTCAACTCTTTCCACAAATGCAACTTGGATAAACTGTAGCGCGGGTACTTCAACACGTTCGACTCAACACAGTTTGTTCAACACACTGCCAATCCAATACATTTGCTTCGATACGACTAATTCAACACAGTCTGTTCAACACAGGCATCACAGTCAATTTGCTCTATTCAATCCCGGGCGAGCCCCCAAAAATATGTGGTATAATGTTTGTTTATTTAAAATTTAAAATGGAAGGTATTGAATAGATAATATTAACATCGGAAACAACTAGGTGATACAACTCTCGATCAACGCACACGTCCTTCACTCGCCTTAGTCAACGGAAAACTCTCTCTTCCCTTCAAGAATGTCCTTTTTAAGTCCTCGTTCACACCCACACTTGCACTCATCCCTTAATCCTATCTGTGTCTCAGAAAATCCCAGCCTACCCTTGGGCCTGGTTTTCGTCAGGGATACTTTCTCTCTTATGGCCCTCTTCCTTTGAGTCTGGCTTTCGTCAGGGCCTCGATGTTTTATGGCCCTCTTCCTGCCATCGAAGACCCAACGACATTCTGGCTAAATTTATGCTACTACAATATTATAGTTCTCTTTAAACTTCCACAACCAAAAGAACGATGCCTGAAATCCTGCTATATTTATTGATAAATTTTCGTTCATTGCCCACCGTCTCAAATCTATGTCGTGTACCAACATTTTATTATTTCTTGCTACAATAAATTTTTGAAGGGTAGCATGTGCAATTGCTTTAAGTTTATCGTAACGACATCCGCCTTCATTAATTTGTTCTTCCCATCTGTATAAATCTGATTGTCTTTTCAATTTCTTGTATTTGGTTTTTAACAGTTTGGGAGTTTAGTGGTCTTTTTCTTCCACTCTTCCAAAAATCTACAGCTTTCTTCTTATATTCTAAATCAATGCCTTCATATTCTATTTCTTCTGGACTCTCGTCCGGAGAATTTGAAGACTACGGTTTCGATGTTGACGCTGATTCCAAATCTTCTTCGTCTTCGGGAACATTAAATGAAGTCGTTTCGTCTGTTAGGTCATCGAATATTAATTCTTGTTGCGTTTCGAAATTCATGTACCCTGCTTCTCTGTACCTATCAATCAGGTCTATAATAATGTGTGCCACTTCAATTTCCTTCTCATTCGTGGGTGTTACCTCGTTGTTATATTACTGTTATATGTTTCCATCAAAATGTTTATAACGTTCGTCGAATTGAACTTCATGTTTGTAAAAACGAATCTAACACTAAAAATAAAAAATCAGCAAAAGTAAAATTAATATAATTATCAGATGTTTACCTTGATTATCGCCAGAAATTATTTGTTTTATGTGACACTGTTTTAAAAATCCGAAAGAAGTAACCTTAACTTCTTAATATGCACGTTGCTTTACAAACCGTAATGCAGAATGAGTAATAGCACACGTAGAGTAATAGCTCAGAGAGAGAGAGAGAGAGAGAGAGAGAGAGAGAGTAATAGCTCACCCTAACAACCAATAGAAATGTATGAAAATATTCGTGTCCTTCTGAAATGCTGTACATGGCCGAGGTAAAACTGATTGCCACCAGCTCTTTTCAGAGCTACCATAAACGACAAGGGAAACTCCAGTTCCGATTACTTTAAACATCCACAATTTAAAAAGGCTGCAGGTATATTTTGACCGAAGGCCCAACGTATGCAGAAATTCACAGGCGAATTGGCTATAAAAGTCGGTACCCTTACTCCGCCGCGGTAATTAGCACCGCGTCACGCTGCTACCTGCGCCACCTTCTTTAGCTACTAATAAAACAATAAACGACACATGACCCAGTGGTATTGTTTAAAATACTATACACGTTTATACTAAATGCTTATATTTCGATAAAACAAGCCAGAATTCCTTCCTACGCACGCCAGGTGACTATCTTCCATTATGCATAATTATTGTTAAATGGCAAAAAGAAAGAAAATCCTGAAACATGTATCCCCTATTTTGGATCAAAGATCACACACCCAAGTTTACATTAAAATTAACCAACAATAAATAAGAGAAACTGCAAGAAAAATCAAATTTTTAATATATTGTTTAAACAAAAAACTTTTGTTAAAATTTTCTTGCGCGACTACATTTCCCATTGAAAAACACACAATTTAAAAGAAAATTCAAATTTTTTCGACCTCTGGTTTCCGAGATATCTCAAAAAATATGGTTTTGACCTCCAACTTTGAGGGCTGTTTTCACCCCTTCAAAGTGGATGGTTGCCGATAAAAAAAAACACGTGTCAAATATTTTTCAAAGAACTATAAGCTCCCATAAGTTTCATCATAATCGGATTTTCGCATCAGAATATGTTCCATTGTTAGCAGAAATCAGTGATATAACTCAACGATACGTCGGACGTTCGGGAAAAATTGGTCGTTGAATTTATTACATTGCCTTTATTTATTCACTGGTGATTCATGCATAAAATGTTTATATTTTACACGAACGTAACTTATATTTTAAGCATTTATAACGAAAGTCAAGACTGACTCAGAGACTCGGCGCACCGTGAGACTTCTACTGCTATACTGCGGACTGCGGACACAGGCGAGGTACAGACAATTATAGTGGGTCATTAGTCCAAAGGCTATAGCCGGGTTTGACATAGTAAATTTACGCGACATTCTACCCGCGATGAAACTACAATAGTCCTTTTTGTTTCGACATACGGGGAATGCGCTAACTGGGATAAGCTGATACGGTCCACCCACGGTCCACCACCAACCACGGTTTCCGACCTGGCTTCTCGTTGTCGAATTCTCCTCGCCGTCGAGTTCTCCCGGCTGGATTCTCCTCCTCGTTGAATTCGCCTGGCTGGATTCTCCTCGTCGTTGGGTTTGTCTCGATAGCGAGAATTCTTCAGGCGTGCACGTGACAGGCAGGGTGTTTTACACGGCCGCTGACGTCACTCGCTCTCTGGTATTTACCGAAGCTCCTGGGAAACCGTGCGAAAACCCAGGAGAGAGAGGTTGCACCTTTTCCAGAGCCTTCCACAAGCCGGCATCAGCTATCTCGTCCTCGGCGTTGTTGAACGTCCTGTTGTTGCAAAGTCCTTTTTTTTAATCCCACCGCTGTCGCTAGAACTATGTTGCGGCTGCGCGCGGTGGAATTCAGGGACTTTGGTAGGTTCGGATACCCGTGGAGCGCTGAAGCGCTCTGCTCGTGGAAGGTGGATGTCGATATAAGAAAACACTCTTTCGAATAAAAGTATGTGGAAGATAAAATAGACTTTATTGATGAGGCTTCGAGGTCTATACTCTATGACTCCAGAATAATATCGTTCTCGTTCGGTTTTCCGCTGCCGCTTCGTTTCCTAGAACAATAGAAAAATTCAGCACCTCCAGGTGGACGTTGGTTCGCTGGATGGTCTCCCTCCAAGTCGTAGCTCGATGGTAATTGACGGTGGTGGTACCGTGGAGCCCGCCAAAACAAGGGATATGGGGATGGTCCGGTGGTCCGAGGGACACTTCCAAGAGCCCCTTGGCCGAGGGTATGACTTCCTGTTTTGGCGAGTTTGGAACTACGAATTTCTAAGTGAAACGTGAGAACTCCTTCGAGGTGATACGTGACTGTGCCTAAATTCCTCAATTAGTCTCGCACATCAGGATTACATCTAGGTTTTCCGTATGAACTCTTTCGTCGTCTCTTTACTTATTCTAAACTATTCCTGCTGCGATGAAATATGCAACGAATCCGCGATTCTGGCCTAGACATTACATTTATATTCAAATTTCTCTCTTATTGCCATTAATCAACCTATGGCGCAGCAGCGCTATCGTAACTACGTTCGCGTGGTCACGCAACAGCATTGTTTCGAGCGTTGTTCCGTTCAATATTGCCGCTGGTACAAAGCAATTAACGCTATAGTTTAAAAACAGTAAAAAGGTATATTTCATATTCGTAAAAATACACTTCAAGTTCAAAAGTCCTAAATACAATGTTCTAAAATGCGAATGTTCTATAGTTCGTTGAGTTCAACAGTTCTTTTAATTCTACCTTTCTTTTAATTCTACCGTTCGTTCACAGTTCAACAGTTCTTTCAGATTCAACGTTCGTTCAGTTGTACAGTTCGATAAGTTCTAATTCCCTACCAAAGTTCAGGAAGAGACCATTCCTTTGGTTGGGATAAAAAGGGAACGAATCACCAGTTCGGGGCGTAATCCTAAATGGTGCCACGCCTAAAAGCTCCGTGAATTTATTTTTCCCAAGTAAGCCTCGCAGAACGTTTCACGGAGCACCCTTAATTGTCTAAGAATACTTTCCTCGAACTTGGTGTCGCCTTTCCGCTGTGTGTTGGCCTGCGATGCGCCAATTGTCATTGAGCGGAGTGCAGCTGATCTGTTTCCCCGTTTCGAAACAAAACACTTACTTCCAGCCGTACCCAAGTCCGTAACGAATTGTTAGGGCCGAGCACGCAATAAATATCTAAATAACTACTCGATGGTAGCACTAACCCAGACACGATGTCTAGACAACTCTGAACACGCATATTGTCTTTTTTATCAATTCCGGATCGATCGTGTAACTACATAATGCCAGCGAATAATAGTCAATTTCTCATGGACTAGCGAGGGGACAGAAAATTGAGATCAAAGTGTCCAGCTGAATAAAATATAGCGGTGTGATTGAAAGACGTATTGTACAGTTATTACGAAAAATCGGTAGAAAATTGTGATGATACATGATTGTATCGTAGTTGAATAAAATATGACGCCAAGGTGAAATTGGACAATCGCCGACGTCGGCCGCAAGGCAATTGGACAATTGCAGACGTTCCTCGTTCTCGATGAAGATGGAGGTGTTCCAAGGAAACTATTATAAGATATATTATAATGCCATGCATATGGTTGGACTTTGGCCCTACGACGACTCTTCCTTGGCGAAAGCCGAGAGGATCTTCGTGTGTATGATTTTATTCCTCTGTATGGCGAACCAGGCGAGTCGATTCGATGCTAAATATTTTTTTTCACCGCAAATTTTATCCAAAAATTCGACTATTCTTGTCCCAAAAGTGCAAGCAAATATTATTAATTTAAGAATTACTTGCGTAAAGAATTGAGAAAATTCCATTACATGGTATGGATTACTAATTGTATATCTGCAGAATGTAATCTTGAAGTTCTAATGCGGCCAAATATCTTTTTAGTTGAAATTTATGCAAAATATTGAATACTTTCTGTCCTGGACGCTGCGAACGAGTTTTGTTCATTTAACAATAACTTGTGTAAATAATTGAAAAATTTAATTATGTATGTGGTGTGGATTACTAATTTTGTATGTAGAGAATGTGTTCGGGGCTGGATCTATCCCAGAATGGGGGACTGCAAATCGAGGTGGTCGAACCGAAAGAAAAGTCAGCGTTTTGAAAAATGAACACGTGGTGTCCTTGTCTTTATTGAACTACTAACGCGATCGCGCACTTAATGTAAACTATGTATTTTAATTGTGAGCAATAAAGGTTTGAATAACCGGAAGTTTTAAATAAACTTGCTGAGAGTAATTCTCGGTCCACGTGCGTGGCGCAATGCAAAGAAGGATAGTTGGTCGCACGTGGTGGCTCTACAGTGGAAACGGTAGTGAGAGCGAGACGACCGCGTAACGGACCGACGTTCGTCTTGCCTAGTCACGGGGAGAGGGGGGGGGGGGGCACCGGCCTAATTATTGGCACGCGTATGTGCTGTCGCACGGTAGTCCGCGAATTATGACATCGCGGACGCGGCCGAGTCGACGAATCGCGTCGTCACGTTTGCGACGGCTGATCCGCGAAATTGGCGCGATGTTCAATTCTGAACACACCGGCCCCTCCGTTGAATGAATTCATTCAACGAAACGTACCGGCGGGAATCGGTGCGGCGCAAGCGCGGTGGCGGTGTTTGTGCCATTCGGTACGGTGTTACGCTTGTCGCGTACGCAGTTAATTGCGAGGTGAGAAGAGGAGCTGATGGTGAAAACATATAAGGGTTTTCGGTGCGACGGCGTATCGGGAAAAGTAACGGTAAGCGCGACTTAGCCTACTTAATCTAACTTAATCTAACTATTTACAATAATGTACATGCTGGATGTTGACGCTATAGGTACAGCCCGTTACGAATTTTGGCGGAATCGTTACATGTTGTCGCGAGGTTATGTTCGGTCACAACAGTGACGACGGCGTGGGTTCTACGCAGTCGTACCGGGCGCAGATGACCCGCGGGTTTCGTCATGCTCGTTGATGGCAACTGGCAGGAAACAGACCTTGGCGAGAGGACGTCTGTATTCCGACTTGCTGGTTTTTATGGTGACGACTCGGGTGAGACCGTCTTCTCCAGAGTGGCAGGCCGTGATCCGTCCAAGTTCCCACGTGCTGGGCGGCAGTGATGGATTCCGTAGAAGCACCATTTGCCCCACTTTTGCGAGACCCTGGACCGTTCTCCACTTCGGACGTTGGTGCAGCGTATGAAGGTAATCGTTTGACCACGATTTCCAAACGGTTTCGGTAAGGCGTTGGACCAGTTGCCACCGCGAAAGTCGGTTTTCGGCGAGGTGTACCACGCTCGGTTGAGGCTCAGCAACGATCGCAGTGCCGATTAAGAAGTGACCCGGTGTCAGGGCTTGGTAATCGTCGATGTTGTCCGATACGGCGGATATCGGTCGCGAGTTAAGGCAGGCTTCGATTCGGCATAGTAGCGTCGTCATTTCCTCGGCGGTGAGTGTGTGGGAACCGATGCAGCGTTTGACGTGATATTTCACGCTCTTTACGGCGGCTTCCCACAGCCCACCAAAATGAGGTGCAGCGGGAGGCAAAAAGTGCCACTGCACTCCCCTCACGGCGGTGTGGTTGGCGAAATCTATGGTTTGCGATGCTAGTCGAATCGCGGTAGAGAGTTCGCGGTTGGCTCCATGAAACGTGGTGCCATTATCGGAATAAATGGCTCTAGGCCTTCCTCGACGCGAAATGAAGCGGTGATACGCGGCGACAAACGCACTAGCCGAATAGTCGCTTACCAATTCGATATGAACTGCCTTAACTGCCATGCATACAAAGACAGCGATGTATGCTTTGTGCGTTTTGTAGCCTCGACCGGGCGTGGTGCGAATTAAAATTGGCCCTGCATAGTCGACCCCGGTATTGATGAAGGCCCTTGTTTCAGGTGTGACTCTCGCTGTCGGAAGGTCTCCCATGAGTTCGGTAGGTACTGCAGCCTTTTCACGTGTGCATGCAACGCACTGATACAATACTGCTCGTACCGTGGCTCTCGCTCTCACGATCCAGTACTCTCTCCGCAGCACTGAGAGCGTGAGCTGTGGTCCTCCATGGAGTGTTTGGAGGTGAGTATCACGAATAATTAACGTTAAAAGGCGATGAGAGCGGAGAATGATTGGATTTTTTTCTCCAGATGGGAGCGAGGAGTGCCTTAATCTCCCTCTCGCTCTTATGAGCCCGTCGCCGTCGATAAATGGCGTCAACGAGCCTATTGCGCTGGTCTTCGACAATGGGCGTTTGTTGGAAAGCTGAGATTGTTCGGATGGGAAGGTCTCGGCCTGCATGGTTTTTAACCAGAAGATTTTGGCTTTGGAGATTTCTTCTGGGAGCAGGACGAGCGGAGATTGGAACGTGGGATGTCTGGAAGTTGTGTGCTCGCGGTCGTGTTTTCGGGCTGCAGCGACGAATCGGAGCACGTACGCGGTTACGCGAAGGAGCTTCGGCCACGACGAGTAGCGTTCTGCCAGCTTCCAGGACTCGGTGGTTGCGGTAACGTATGACGGGATGGTAGATCGTTCTTCGCGACACGAATCGGGTGGTAACGAGGGCATCGTTTTTGGCCACTGATCTTCCGGCTCGCGTAGCCACTTTGGACCGGTCCACCACAAAGGGTGGTTCTCTAATTCTGCTGGGAAGATTCCACGGGACGCGCAGTCGGCAGGATTCTTCTCGGTGGATACGTGACGCCATGAAGCATCGGGCAACGCTTCGTGAATTTTAGTTACTCGGTTCGCAATGAATGTTTTAAGCTGGTTCGGCGATTTACTGAGCCACCACAGTGTGATGCTCGAATCGCTCCAGCAGAAAACATCGAAGCGATGTGACCGAAGTGCGTTTTGAACGGTACAGAGAAGTTCTGCGAGTAATAATGCTGCGGATAGTTCGAGTCGCGGAACAGAGATTGTTTTTACGGGAGCGACTCGAGTTTTCGCCGTGAGTAAACCGATCTCAACGGTGCCGTTATCTTTGATGCTGCGTTGATAAACAACCGCGGCGTAGGCTTTGGTAGAGGCATCGGCGAAACCGTGCAACTCGCGACGGACGATAGCACCGGAAGCGATTTTTCGCGGGATTGACAGCTCGTTCACGCGGGGAAGTTGGTTGCAATAGACATTCCATTGCTCTAAGATGTCGCGCGGGGCGTCGTCATCCCACTCGCAGCACGCTTGCCAAAGCTGCTGCATGAGAACCTTGGCGGTGACAACGACGGGGGCGATCCATCCTAACGGGTCATAGAGCTTCGCGATAGCAGATAGGATTGATCGTTTTGTTCGCGGCGGATCCGGGATCGTGATAGATTTTATTTTAAATTTATCCTGGACCGGATTCCACGCGATACCGAGGACGGAGAGTGTTTCGCCCTTCGCAAAATCTTTTCCGCCAGCTAAGCCGTGATCGGATGGATCTATGTCGGATAGGAGCGCAGGGGCATTACTGGCCCATTTCCTCAAATGAAATCCGCCTTTATCGAGGAGTCGAATTAATTGGTCGCGCTGACAGCGGAGCTGAGTCGGGTCATCAGCTCCGAAGAGGCAATCGTCCACGTATGTCTGCTCGTGGATGATCGGTGTCGCGAGAGGAAACTTATGCCCTTCGTCGTGAGCGAGCTGTTTTAGAACCCGAATAGCTTGATACGGGGCGGACGTAGTACCGTATGTCACGGTGAGTAATTGATACTCGGAAATTGGTTCGTCCGGGTTTTCTCGCCATAAAATGCGTTGGAAATCAACGTCGGAGTCGTGCATTAGGATCTGGCGGTACATCTTAGCGACATCGGCGGTGTATACGAATTCGTATTGCCTCCATCGCATTAGAATAGCCGTCAGGTCCTGCTGCAGTTTCGGTCCGCTCAACAGTAAGTCATTTAATGACTTACCGTTGGTGGTCTTTCGCGATGCGTTGAAAACAACTCGCGTGCGAGTGGTCTCGCTGTGGTCGCGACGTACCGCGTGGTGGGGGATATAATATCCGGGAGCCGCGATGGCACTGGGTTCGACGCGCCTCATGTGTCCGAGCGATTCGTATTCACGCATGAACTCTCTGTATTCGACAGCTAGAGACTTATCGCGACAAAAACGATTCTCTAATTGTAAAAGATGCCTCGTCGCGGCGGAACGCGAATCTCCTAATATTGGCGGGTTCGTGTGGAATGGCAAGCGAACGATATACCGTCCGGTTGTTGACCGTGAATGCGTTGCCTGGAAGTGGTGTTCGCATGACTCAGCGTCAGTGGACAACGCGGGTTTCTCGGGGATCGCTTCGACCTCCCAAAATTTCCGAATATTTTCGTCCAGCCGCTCGAAAACCGCGCCGTGATGCACTTCGATTCGCGTCGGGATTGAGGAAGGGATGATGGGACCGGACAGGATCCAACCCAATGTCGTTGACTGCGCAATGGGTTCGTCGTTGGCACGTCTGCGCAGCTCACCGGTGAGCAGCTGGCCGTAAAGGTCAGCTCCGATTAGTAAATCAATTGGGTCCGAACTCATGGGATCGTCGTCGGCGAGTTTCAATCCTGCAAGGTAATCCAAATTAGTAATACTTAATTTGGCCTGCGGCGTATACCTGGTTATATTTTGAAGTATAATTGCCGTTGTCGAATATGTAGGCTCAACTTTATCCGTGGACGAGAGACGGACGATCGCTGAGTGCGTTGACGTCGACGCTGAAGATCCGATCCCGGTAACGCAGACGGAATGCTGATCGCGCTTCAGTCGGAGGCGGTGTGAGAGGTCGGCGGTAATCAGTGTCGCGACAGAGCCCTGATCCAGCAACGCACGCGCTTTTACAGGGTAACCGCTGGTCGAGTACACATGTACTCGCGCTGTCGAAAGTAAAACAGAACGGTTAGTACATGTTTTCGTTACAAGGTGAGAACTTAACTCGTCCGTGTTTGGTTTCGAGGTTGCCGAGTCATCCTGACCGTTTTTATTTTGTTTCAGCGACTTGGTTGGAAAATGGAGGAGCGTGTGGTGGCGCTGGTGACACTCCTTACATTGGTGGACGCTCCGGCACTGGGCGCCATCATGCTTCACGGAGAAGCAATTCAGGCATCGCCGTTGCGATTTGATAAAAGTATATCTTTCGGCTGGCGTTTTCGCGAGAAATTGATCACATTTGTAAATTAAATGCCCGCCTTTGCACACTGGACAGGTGATTGCAACGGCGGTGGCGGCGTGAGCGGAAAGGAACCTCGTTTTGGTGGGTTTGGTGTTTAGATCGATCGGTCTTTCTTTTTGAAGTGGAGCGATAAATTCAAGCGCACTAATTCGCGACTCGAGAAACTCGTCGAAATTTTTATACGCGGGAAAGTCTTTCGTGGTTCCCAACGTTAATTCCCACGCCTTGCGAGAGGATCGATCTATGCGCTGTACCCCGAGAAACACCAAAATGTCGCTCCAAGAATCAACCGGGCGGTTTAAATTCTTCAACGCTTGTATGGCTCCGTTCAAGCGATCGCGAAGGTGACGTAATTCCTTCGGCGATTCGCTTGAAACGGTCGGCAAGGAAAACAGAGCGTGGAGGTGTGTCGTTATAAGTCGACGGTGGTTCGCGTATCGCGATGTAATAATTTTCCACGCTATGTTGAAATTCGCGGCGGTAATGGGAAGATGCATTATCGCGGCTTTCGCTTCGCCTTTGAGCGCGGAACACAGATACTGCATCTTTTCTACGCTACAAAGATTTGTATTCGTTGTTACCATGGACGCGAATTGATCATGGAAGCTCTCCCAGAGGTCGAGGGCGCCGTCGAACGTTGGCAGCTGCAGGCTTGGAAGATGGCTGCCGGAACGGGATGTCGAAGCGGTCGTCTTTCCTTCGCCTCCAGGGTTTGGCTGTTGCGGCGGCGACAGACCAGCGAGCCACTCCGCCATGAAGTCCATGGTTTCGTTGTAGGTGGTCTCGCAGGTTGCGAACAGGTCCTCCACGAAATACGGGGCTGTGGCCTTCTCCTTGTCGGCCGCGAGGTCGTGGAGCTCGGCGTCCAACGACTGGCATTCGGCGAAGGTTTCCTTCACCGTTTGTAGGCGGCTTTTCGTTACCGCGGCGGTCATCTTTTCCTTACCCAATTTTTTAAAATTGGGTAGAGCGCGTTCGATAGACCGCATCGCGCATTTCTGCTTCGTCAGTATGGTTTGGAAGGCACTCATGTTCACTTTTCGGCTTTCGGTTCACTTTAAACTGTTTTTTCCGCGACGCAATCCGGCTCGAAGGACCAAAAATGTTCGGGGCTGGATCTATCCCAGAATGGGGGACTGCAAATCGAGGTGGTCGAACCGAAAGAAAAGTCAGCGTTTTGAAAAATGAACACGTGGTGTCCTTGTCTTTATTGAACTACTAACGCGATCGCGCACTTAATGTAAACTATGTATTTTAATTGTGAGCAATAAAGGTTTGAATAACCGGAAGTTTTAAATAAACTTGCTGAGAGTAATTCTCGGTCCACGTGCGTGGCGCAATGCAAAGAAGGATAGTTGGTCGCACGTGGTGGCTCTACAGTGGAAACGGTAGTGAGAGCGAGACGACCGCGTAACGGACCGACGTTCGTCTTGCCTAGTCACGGGGAGAGGGGGGGGGCACCGGCCTAATTATTGGCACGCGTATGTGCTGTCGCACGGTAGTCCGCGAATTATGACATCGCGGACGCGGCCGAGTCGACGAATCGCGTCGTCACGTTTGCGACGGCTGATCCGCGAAATTGGCGCGATGTTCAATTCTGAACAGAATGTAATCTTGAAGTTAGGTATAATTACGGTCAAATATTTTCTTTTGCGAATTTTGTAAAAAAATTGGACTCTTTTTGTCTTGGATAAAAATGTATTACTTGTTTAAAGGTAATTGATGTAATTAGGTGAAAATACCAGATTATTTTGCATGAATTGAAATTTTATATATGTAGGAAATATATTCCCGAAATTTCTGCTTTTTTGGTTGAAAATTAAAATATTAATTACTTTCCGTTGAATTATAGTTACAAAAAGATGATTGCATCTATAACAAAAATTTGTGTACTAAAATTATATATAGCTATCTGACTGCGATTTTGTTTATTAAAAATATATTCCAAAATTGCGGATTTCCTTGTTGAAGCGTTTGTTATGATAAAAATGCGAAAAATCTGAATAAATACGATCTTTTCATTTTTCTAAGACAACTTTTAACAGTGGTTTTCAACGGTTGGTACATGTATTGTTAAAATTGAGTGAAATATTTTTCAGTTATTGACAATAAGGAATTTAGATGCGTCGCTGTACGAGATAGTTATGCTACTATCGTTACTCTGTCCGATACTATTTGGTTGTATACGATACTACTGTATGGTCATCGGGATGTTTCCAACGGTAAGTTCAAAAACAAATGTAATTATTTCTTAATCGTATCCGACAATCCACATCAGGCATTTTAATCAACACGAACTATGACATAATGTACATGAAATTAGGCGGAGTTTAAGTCATCATTTCGGTGATTGCCAATCTGTTTGCAAAATACAAATTTTTAAATTTTACAATTTTTGTGTAACCTCGTGAAAACAGTTTGTACATTAGTATATCTACTTGAGAATTTTTATTTCGAAAACTACAGTGCCGATTAAGTTGATTATTATTTCATTTTAATCAGAAAAGTGTAGACTATTGCTTGAATATATTTATTAAATTCTTTCCACAATGTTGAAAATTATAAACAATATTTTCGTGTCGCACGTTTCGTGTCGAAGGCGAGAATTTCTAACGTTCGAAGCTGTGTATTTGGATAAACAAATTCGGGACCAGTGAAACGACGATTTAACTTTGGAATGCCGGGAGTAGGGTCCACTTTGACCCACCGTTATAAAGTCCTGTCTAGATTTTGTGTTTTTCCCAGCCAATTTGAATGATTAACTGTAATATATGAAGTTTCATAAACAGGCTGAACTGACTGAATTTGTTTTGGATTCAGATGAAACACATATTCGGTAGAATGCAATATCCCAAGAAGAATATCCAATATCCGGTAGAATGAAAGATCCCATCGAGGTGCAGATGCCGATGAAGGATTCAATAGTGGCGAAACGTATTGTCGGGTTTTACTGCTGTAAACGAAATGTTGCTTTTCTCCTCTCGAAATTTTGCAAATGCGAACAAGTCTACAAAGTTTAAAAAAATTTATCCGCATTGATTTCTACGTGATCTTTTAGAGGGAAGTATCCCATTTACAATGACCTCACAAAAGTTGATCTACGATTCATTTTTGTCACAGTTTTATTTTGTTTTGAATATAAAGTACGCCGCCAGTATCTAAATCGGTTTAAACAAACATAAATTGAATTTTTCTTTCGATTATTTAATTGAAAAGAAACTTTGCAAACACTGATTTATGTGCATGAAAATCTCTATTTTCTTGTAAAATAACCAAATAATAATAAAACATTGTAATATAATATAATAATATAACAATACTATAAAATAACAATACAATAATATAAATATACAATGACATAATAATACAATATTATAATAAAATAACTACAGCAATAAATGGATAATAAAATAGCTATAGTGATAAATCAATAATGAAATAGCTATAGTGATAAATAAATAATAAAATAATCACGAGAACACCATGTTGGATTCCAGCTCTGACGTGTACAGGATCGCTATTGGCGATGTTATTGTTAGGTGTGATTACGGTTCTGCAACCGGACGCACAAATTCGATGTCTACGGTTGATCGGACATTTTTATCCTGAGAGAAGCTTGCATACTGATCTGACCTGTATGCTCATAATCGTGACAATAACTTTCGGTTTGACGGCGTTAGCATGCAGCGAAGGTACGATCGCGATTCTTGCCTGTAATGTTAGTGGACTCATGGCTATCGCTAGGTACGTGGGAAATAGTGTTTTGTAATAGTTAGTGTTACTAATTTATGTTTGCCGTTCAATATTTATTTATTCCTCTTTAGCATAATATTTTTCCATAGTTTGCAAGTTATTTGTTATACGAAAAACATTGTCAGACAAATGTTACATAATTTCCAGAGGTGCATACAGTGCCCCAATCTGATTGTTGTAACTTTGCTTTTTCATCGAGACACGAGCATCGCCTTGAGTTTTTCAAATAGAATGTCCAACAGTTTTTCTCGAATTCGGATGAGGCACCAATTGTTGCGTAAAAAATTATTGTACCAAAAAGGCCTAAAATTTTATGATTCCGAAAATATTTGTAAAACAATTTTGATTTCAAGCGTTCGCTCTCAGTTATTAAAAAAAAAATAAATATTTAAATGAGCGGTCCCTGAGGTTATTTAAAGTAACTTTTTCTTTTGCAGAAATGACTGCCTCGGCTTTGTTAAGGAGTTAGTAACGAAATACACGGTCCAATCAAAGCGTGGCTCCGTCGTGCGAAGGCGGGGAGATCTCGGCTCGGAGGCAGGTGGCGCTGAACGGAGCATTGGCGACACGACGCAATGAAGGCGTGAACAAGAGAAAGTGATAAAATCGATTTTAAATAAAACTCGCATATTCAGCTATAAGTGCGCTCGCTGTTTCGGAATGTGTATCACTAGGCTATTGGGAGACGGATTACACAGTTGGCGGTAGGTAGTAGGTATACGACAAGCCGAGGATGTACCGTTAGAGTCAATGATTCTGACTTTCGCTTTCAGTGCACGGTCGACATTTTTTTAGAATACCGAATTATTTAATTAAGATTTAATTAAGATTTAATTAGACCTGACCTTCCTACCTCCAGCAAGCCGAAAATTGAAAAGACATGTTTGAGCGGGAACAGGCTTGGTACCTCAAGATTTAGTTTTCGTGGCCATCTGGTTTTGCCCTCCCTATACTCTTCAGCAAAACCTTTCTTCCGAAAGTCGCTTTCTTTCAGGACTGAAAGCTCACTGTCAACTCCACAAAACACTTGCAGCACACCATCACTCACTATAGACAGCGTTACCATCCTCTGGTCCAAGGAAGTCAAATACCTTGGCATCGTTCTCGATCATCGCCTCACATGGGGCCCAGCGGTGATCGACCGTATCCATAAAACTCGTAAAACAGCCGCTGCACTACACTCACATATATCTTCCTCCTCTAGACTCAGTAGAAACCACCGCTTAACTCTTTATAAAGTCTGCCTGCGAACAGTGCTCAGCTATGGTTCTCACGTCTGGTCTGCGGCAGCCAATTCCAACCTACGTAAACTCAGAAGTACGCAGAAAAGAATTCTCAAAATCAGCTCTAACAAACCCGTTGACTACCCCACTAATCTCCTCCGTAGCGAACTAAATATAGAACATATCATCCCCTACATCAGGCATGTCCAGAAGTAGCTCACTTGGACGCATTTTCGAGGGAGACGCCTACTTCCCCCAACCGCGCGTCTCACTCCCCGTGGCGGCCATAGTTCTCCGAGCGCCTCAGGCTCGTGCCTACCGCTTGCGGTATGTATTGCGTGTGGTGCTTTGGGGCGACTCTCATACCCATAGGTTTCCACATCACCCATGATGAGGTACTATGGTCAATGCGTTTTTTTTTTGTCAGTGGTATCCCCTATACGCCTATTCCACTGCGTCGCACGATAATTTCGAAAAAATAAATTTGGAAAATAGTTTTTATTATACTATCAAAATCATCCTTTTCTTGCACGAATATCCAATTAAAAATCCTGATGAATATTCTCTTCTCGTAGGAGACGTGAGGTTTCTGTGCGAGCTCTCGCTTATTGTAGATCTGACGCATCACTTAAGTTTATTAAATTTAAAATCATAAACGCCCAATGAAGCCATTTCCGAATTGTGCAGTTCTAGTGAAAATGCGTAATAGTCAACCTTTGAATAGCGCAATACGCATGCTTTCCTAATTGTCAGTAAAATTTTGACAGTATAATAAAAACTATTTTCGAAATTTATTTTCTCGAAATTATCATGCGACGCACTGGAATAGGACTATAGGGGATAGCACTGACAAAAAAAAACGTACTGAACATAGTACCTCATGGGTGATATGGAAGCCTATGAGTATGAGAGTCGCCCCAAAACCCCACACGCAAGCGAGGTAGGCACGGGTCTGAGGAGCTCGGAGGAATACGGTCGCCACGGGGAGCGAGACACGCGGGCGGGAGAAGTAGGGGTCTCCCTCGAACTTGCCTCCAAGTGAGCTACTTCTGGACATGCCTGATTTAGACCACTGCGAGACGCTATACATGATGGGGCACTATAAACAGATCACCCGAATAACTCGCTTGCATTTAAAGATAGAAGAAAATGCATCAGACCAAACTTACTTGATATCGAGGCGCTCGTAATCTGATGTCATTAATTTTTTCATAGGTGGAGACGTCAAGGAGATATGAAGGTCAACTCTGTTTTTTTAAATGGAACGGTATGGTTTTTTATTTACATACTGATAGCGTGTTTCAAGACGAATACAATGACCTATTATGAAGGTCATTCAAGGTCACGCAAGGTCAACTGCAATAGAAAATAAAGCGTCTCAAAGCACTCTTCAAATACTTTTGTGTCTTCTCTGGTTGTTGGCATACCGCTCTTGTAAATATTGATAAGGTTCACAAAACATAAATAAACATACAATCACATTGTATGCTTACTTGTATCCAGAAATGTTATTAGTGCGTTACACTAGCAGAGAAAGTGGAAATGGTTATCAGTTATGGGGAATGTCATAGAAATATGAGGAAAGCGATACGCGTGTATGTTGAAAGATTTGCCGTTCGTAATAGTCCATCAATAGTTCCAACAAGACGGATGTCCTGCTCATTCAGCACGAAATGTTACAGAATTACTGAACACGACATTTGAAGGTCGTTGGATTGGTCGATCAGGAATTAATAAATGGTCAGCACGTTCCCCAGACCTGACAACACTAGATTTTTATTTGTGGGGAAAATTGAAAGAACAAGTGTACCACGAAAAACCAACAATCACAGTTAATATGCAAGAACGTATAAAAAGAGCTTGCTCTGTAATAGATACAACTGAAATTTGTCAGGCAGTATCATCAGTATTGCAACGTTTTAGACTATGTCTCCGTGCTCAAGGTCGTCATTTTGAACACTTGAAGTAGCAGTGAATAGGTAAATAACATATATTATTTTAAAAATATATTATTTTCTATTGCAGTTGACCTTGCGCGACCTTGAATGACCTTCATAATAGGTCATTGTATTCATCTTGAAACACACTATCAGAATGTAAATAAAAAACCATACGGTTCCACTTAAAAATACAGAGTTGACCTTCATATCTCCTTGACTTCATCACCTATAAAAAAATTAATGACATCAGATTACGAGCGCCTCGATATCAAGTAATTTTGGTCTGATGCATTTTCTTCTATCTTCAAAAGCAAGCGAGTTATTCAAGTGACCTGTTTATAGTGTCCCACCCTGTATAAGTTCCGAAAACATAATAGGGAATGATTCGAAAACTATTTCCTTTATCCAAGCATAATATGTTAGCGGACATTCCGTTAACTTCCAGAACTATTTTATTTACGCATAAAAACATCCTTTGACGTTTTAAAAATTAAGACCAACACTAAAAATTATTATACCAACACTAACAGAAAGTAAAAGATAGTTTGAAAAGCTATATTTATACAATTCATTTTTTAATAAAAAAAACAATACAAAGTAATCAAAAATTATTGTTTAACCTAATTAAAAAAATATTTAATCATCTCTAGTGAAAAAATGACAATTTTTTAAATATTTTTAGTGCAAATTTCGATGCGATATCTCCAGTGATTCCAAAGTTATAACAATATGTCACTAGACTTTTTGATCGGAACCACTGCGCAGCGAGGCGGTCGATCCTACCGAGCAGTAGCGTTGTTGACGCACCGTGCTCGAATCATGAGCAAGAAAAGAAGTAATATTTTATTTAAATAAAACTCATATATTTCAACCGTAAATGCACTTGCTGCTTCGAATTTTCTTATACTGTAATACCAAATTATCTTTATCTAATACCGTACAATAATTGCACGCATGCTGACTCGATTGTATTGCTCACGATCCAGATGATTGCATGTAGGTACAGCACTGTTGGAACATAAAAACAAATAATACTTCTGAAAGTCTCATTTTTGAGAATATTATAAGGTAACAGTTGTGCAATGAAATATTACAAATTAGCAAATTATACGCAATTATAAATTACATCGTTGCGTATGCAGTACAGTAGTCGTGCCCCTTAAATTGTAATTTATGTTCATTAAGTATAATTTCACATGGACGATTTGTTTAGAAAAAGTACGATGGAAAATAAATTTAGAAAAATTTATGAATAAGAATTAAAATGGACCTAGAGTCATCGTTCAGAATATTTTAAAAAATGTCTTCTGACGGATAACAATGAACCTCGGACTGTTTCAGTTGATGAGCAGATCGTTTTCCTATTTTACTCTTCTTTGCTCAGTGTAGGACCTTCGGAATGATGTGTGGCCAGCTTTCAGCATTTCATCTTGAAACACACTATCAGAATGTAAATAAAAAACCATACCGTTCCATTTAAAAATACAGAGTTGACCTTCATATCTCCTTGACGTCTCCACCTATGAAAAAATTAATGACATCAGATTACGAGCGCCTCGATATCAAATAAGTTTGGTCTGATGCATTTTCTTCTATCTTTAAATGCAAGCGAGTTATTTGGGTGATCTGTTTAAAAAAAACGCATTGAACATAGTACCTCATGGGTGATGTGGAAGCCTATGAGTATGATGAGAGTCGCTCCAAAGCCCCACACGCAAGCGGGGTAGGCACGGGTCTGAGGAGCTCGGAGGAATACGGTCGTGTTGGGATATGATGCAAGATTTCACGCGCATGAGCGGAGATTTCAGCCTCAGTAAAGTAAGATTCTCGATAAAATTGGGTACCTTGTGCACCCAGCAGAATTTTAAAAACTTGGTATGATTTGATTCTGAAAAATGAGTGTATAACATGTGCATTTGTGTATATTTTGTAACTCGTAGGACATGTCCTGAAGTCTTTTTGTCCGGAACAAATTGTTTCGAGACATTCCCGCCAATATAACTGTCTCAGGGCTCCACTACCTCTGTAATCATGATATAGATACATTACTGTTTTGGCCGCGCATGCGCGTGAAATCTTGCACCATATCCCAACGCTATCTATAGGCATCTTTAAATACAAGTTGCGCGAATTTGCAATGCAATCATGCGGGAAATAGATACACATAATTTATTTATAAATTTATATTGGAGCCGAATGTGCAATATTTTGTACATATATATATATATACAGATATATATACAAATACACTTGATATGCATTCATTTTTCAGAATCAAATCATATCAATGTTCCCGCAACGTTATGTAGATGGCAACATTAGTTTTGCCATCCAACATAACCGCAGTCTACCATCCCTCCCCGCTCGTGGCACGATCCCTCTCACCCATAAACCCACTTTAAGCTCAGTCCTTTAAGTCCGTGGATGGTAGACTGCGGCCATGTTGGATGGCAAAACTAATGTTGCCATCTATATAACGTTGTGGTAATATTGATATGATTTGATTCTGAAAAATGAATGCATAACAAGTGTATATATATATAAAATACTGCACATTCGGCTCCAATATAAATTTATAAATAAATTATGTGTATCTATTTCCACCGACCAGGTATAGGATAGACCTAACATCCAATGCATTTTTCTGTCACACGTTTTTGGGGTCACGTAACCCCATTACCATTTTCTTGTCACATCTTGTATTACCAACTAGAACTAAAATAAACTGAAAGCGTCCTTAGTGGTCGGAATTAAAATTAAAAATATCTATAGTCACTGTCACTGCAGACTCGCAAATAAGTAAAATATTGTTTTCTCAAATGCAAAAAGAAATTTACAACCAAAGACATCGGCAATTTAAATTATCTGGAAAAGTACTAAAGAAGAAACAAGTAAACAATTTTAAATTTTATTTTAAGGCAATAAAATTTGAACAATTCATACAAAAATGATTGCAACAAATATATATATTCATTACGATAATTATCAGTAGACAGGAATAATGTTTTAATGGATTTTAGTGGAAACTTCATTCCGATATCTCGTATGGTTCAAGAGATACAATAAAATGTCACCTTTCTCGATCCGGCCCACAAGAGCTGAGCAATATTTAGATAAAAAATTATTTAAATTAACGATTCGAATAAAAAATACTTTACCTTTATTTGTTATTAGAAGATTCGAATAAAAAATACTTTATCTTTATTTGTTATTAGAAGATTTGAATAAAAGATACTTTATCTTTTTTTGTTATTAGAAGATTCGAATAAAAAATACTTTATCTTTATTTGTTATTAGAAGATTCGAATAAAAAATATTGACACCGGCTCAGGTGTATCGGTGTGAAACCACTACACTACTAATTAAATTGTAAAACTTTTTCATTTTTTATAATTTTTTTATGGGACTTGCGCCAACTTATTTGTAGCAATTTTTCGATTAAAGTGTTTAGTGTCATTTAGTAGTGGTTTCACACCGATATACCTGACTCAGTGTAGGGTCAATCGGTCCCCTTTATTGCACTACCTAACCACGGCTACCGAGGCAGCCCGAACTCCAGGGCCTGGGCGTTTAGCGCTCGTCGTCGTCTATTCGACGAGCCGACAAAAAATTATTTGACCGCACAGTGGTCAAAACGAGCTCGCTAGATCGACAAAACTGTTTTTGCAATGTTTTAAGACCTAAAGCCATAGTAAAGTAGATCATTGGATTCGTCTTTACATCAGCTACAGCAACATGTAATAAAAAATACTTAGTGTTTTAGACTTATGGGATTTAAACAAATGAAGTCTAGTCTAATGTCAGTCTAATGTACATTCGATAGCAAATGAATCGACGAAACTCTTACGAATCGGACGGGTAGGAATCAAAATCGCGTAGGAACTGTCGTTGTGTTGTCGAGAGACGAACTGATCGATCAGCTGATCGATAGATTGTTGTCGATATTTATTTGTCGATATCGTAATCGTCATGCAAACGTAAATTCTGTAAACTGATACATGTGAATACTTAGTGTAACATGCACAATGCTGAATAAAATGAAATAAAATCTCTAACACTTAGTGGCATTTAAATAAATAAGGGGACCATTTTCTTTTATCAAAAAAGTTAATTTTTTCTATTGAGATTTATAGATAACTGAGTAAGTGATTAACGTTTGTTAGAAACATATTTTGCCAGATTATCCGAAATGTTCAAAACATCCCCAGAGGGCTTCTTTTGGGCCGCTGGTGATGGGCACAATGCCCTATTGTGCGGAAGTGCACTGATTACTTTATTGCTGGATATACCGACGGCAATGATTTCAGGTCTCTAATCTCCTAGGTGCGAAGACCCAGTTTTAATAACGGCGCATCGTCCGCGTCCATTTAAAGAATGGACATTGCCTTGCACTAAAAAGATTATTTCGTATATGAAAAATTAAATGACTTGATTATAAAAATAACAGTGCAACTAACCTGAAGGAACGGCACGTATTTTAAGATACAGCAATCATATTAATGAAAGAATTTTAATTATTTTTTGATCTCCTCATCTTTGTAATAATAATAATTTAAAGCTCAAAACTGTAAAATACACGAAGAAAATGATTTGAAATAATTTAAAATCGTATTTCATAGCAGAAGGTTGAACGAAAGCAACAACTGTTTATATTAATCAATTCCAAGATAAAAATAGCGTTAAATAGGTATTTCAATTTTCAACAACAATTATTATTTTGTTTACTATCAATAAATAAAAGTTTATATATATTAATCGAAAAAGCATGTATTCAGCTTTAAAATGAGTATAGAAACACGCAGCCTTATATTTAAACAGAGATTAAATATTCAGGTTGAATTAATATGTATTAACTCGTTTCGTTTACTTTTCCAAAATTGTGACAATAACGTGGAAAATAGCCGAAATACGCGCTGCGCATTTACACGACAGTAAAAATTGACAACTATGTGACGAATATTCTCGGCTATTCTACCTCTAAATCGTAGAGGGCATACCAAAACCTCTGATGTTTTATACAGTCGGTATTTCAGAACATGTGACACGAAGTCCCATAAGATGTTAGCAGAGACACCGACGAGATACTGTTAAGGACAGCCAGCCTTACGGGACTTCGTGTCGCCCGAATAATTCAAGCGTTCTCTTACGCCCTCTAGGATATATTTTGGCTGGAGTAAGACACAGAAGGCCACCGACGATATTTCGTCGGTGCAGAAGGCCTCTGAGGAGATTCTTGAGACGGTGAGACGGCAGACAGCAGTGAGATCAGATGTTACATTCTCGAACAAACATTTTGGTGTTGGTTTTTAAGGCTTAAAATACTAAAAGTAAAATTAATATCAAAGACAAAAAATCGTAGAAATTTTGTACGTAAGAAAGTTTGAAAACATATTTAGGAAAATCAATATTCAATAATTTCTACTTCTGATATCGTACGAAATACCTCATTTTGTAATTTAAAAATATTTCATAAACAAACATTATTTTCTTACACTTTTTAATACATAATTGTTCTAAGAATCGATCTCTGGAAACATACATATGTTGAAAAGCAGATTAACGTTTATTTGACATACTATTTTGAATAATATAGAGTTCGCGAGAGACTCGCGAGGATGAATTAATATAATATTTCGATATTAATTAATTAAACACAAACACCTTTTATACTCTTTTAATATTGCAAAGACTTTATTTTCAAATATGTCTGCTCGCTCTGCGCTTTTACGTTATTCTGTTCGTCTTCTTGCCTGCCTTCACATTGTTTGCTTGCTTGTTTGTCGATTTAAACAAAACAGCTCCTCATTACGTTTTACCGACATGTTCCCTAAATTAATATCGATTGCCGACACGGCCAACCTGACTGCAAGCCGTCCTCGGCGTTTGACAAGTGATTTTTTTACTTAGTTCATTCATGCCTGCAACATATAAAAAAACATAAATAGTTTAATAGATTTATTTTTTTTTATTACCAACGTAGCAATCACTATCATCTTTAACAAACTTTTATTTTTTTTTTCTTTTCTATTTTTTTTTTATTTTTTTTTTTTTTATTTTTTCTTTTTATTACTAACACAACTGTCTCTGTCATCCTGACTATACCACAGTCAGGTCTTTCTGTATTTGAAAGTCTAATATACTCCCTTTTTTTTTTTTATAATATTCATTTTGCAAAATCAACATTTATAGCACTTTAGAATAACTATCTAAGATCTGAGACTAGATTACTCTCAAGACAAGGCAAGCAACCAACATCCCATGATGCCCTGAAGAGGCATGTAGTATGATGACTTCTGATGTGCTAGTATATACGATATCGAAATACACAGCGTCCCATGCCTTTCGATTCTCGAACCAACACATCACAATGCACAATGGGCCTAGGATACCAATGTGCAGGATGTCGTTGTGTCTATCGAGACCTCCATCCACAGATCTTTCCTCCAATTCATTATTTCATTTATACCATTTTTATCATTTTAAGGTTTGGCTCCTTCTTTGGATACCCTAGCCCCTTTCAATTACATTTTGCAAAGCAAATAAACAACTACACTTTTTTTTTTTAATCATTTTAGGGTTTGACTCCTTCTTTGGATGCCACAGCCCCTTTCAAATTACATTTTGCAAGCAAATACACAACTACACTTTTTTTTTTCTTTTTTTTTTATCATTTTAGGGTTTGACTCCTTCTTTGGATGCCACAGCCCCTTTCAAATTACATTTTGCAAGCAAATACACAACTACACTTTTTTTTTTCTTTTTTTTTTTATCATTTTAGGGTTTGACTCCTTCTTTGGATGCCACAGCCCCTTTCAAATTACATTTTGCAAGCAAATACACAACTACACTTTTTTTTTTCTTTTTTTTTATCATTTTAGGGTTTGACTCCTTCTTTGGATGCCACAGCCCCTTTCAAATTACACTTTGCATGGTACTACACACCTTATGATTTTTAAATCATCTTATAGTTCATCATCTATATTAATGATATCATCGTCATCTGAAGAAGCATCATTTTCCTTGTCGCTACAAATATCATTTTGTGGTACATGTTTCATATTTTTTACTGTTTGTCGTATTTTATGTTTACTTGTCAGACTTTGCAACTCATATGACCCATGCCCTAAATCCGTCACTACTTTATATGGACCTTTAAACTTCTGTCCTAACTTTGTAGAATGTCTCTCATTAATTTTCACCAAGCATAAATCGTTTATAGCAAATGATTTCGTAAGCCGTCTGCTTTTTTTGTCAAATCTGTCTTTTTCGTATATCGCATTCTGTTTAATGTTACCGTCTGCCGTATCGCGTATACTATCTAAATTTAATTGCTCTATATTATTTATGGCGATTTTGTTTATTGCAGGTAAATTTATCTGTCGTCCAAACAATAATTCGGCTGGAGAATATTTTGTAACTCTATGTTGCGTACTGTTTATCGTCAATTGAACATCAACAAGTCAATCCTGCCAACGTTCATCACAGCCAGTTTCAGTTACTGACAATAAATTTTTTAACAAACTCATTACCCTTTCAACTTGACCATTCGCTCTACTATTACCTGTTGCTATAAAATGTAATTCAATATTATTCTCTTCACAATAATCGCGAAATTTTCCACCAGAAAAAGAAGTTCCCTGATCTGTAATAATGCGATTAGGCGTACCAAATATAGATATTGCAACTTTGAGAAACGCTACAGCAGCTTCGGCCGTAAGAGTTGAAGTTCTTGATAACAAAGTAATTTTAGTGAAAGCATCTACAAGAACAAATGCATATTCCTTTAAATCGCTTTTACCAGTTTGTTTACCAGTCGCATCAATATGAATTGTATGCCAAGGCAATGCAACTTTCGGAATAGGATGCAACGGCAATTCGTTAGGACCAGTTTTATTTTTAGTGGTCGCACAAATCAAACATTTATTTATAAATTGGCGCGTTCTTTTCGACATTTTTGGAAACCAATACAACTGATACAATTTATCCAAAGTTTTTTCATACCCAACATGCATTAAAGAAGCATGTACATGATTTATTAGTGACCATGCTAAGCTTTTTGGTATGATAGGAAGCCAAATATTTCGTTTATTACGTTGCAGCCTGCGATATAAAATGTTATTTCGTACGTCATACATTTGTCTTAATTCAGGAGAACCATCATTACTTTGAATATCTGATATTACTTTCATAATTTCGGGATCATTCTTTTGTTCAGCAATTAACCAATCTTTTGAAAGAGAAGCAAAATTTACTGTTTTACGTGGTAAGTTATTCAAAGCTTGTATTTCTGTGCAATTGATTGGATCTCTAGACAAATAATCTACATGCATCATGCTTTTACCCGGTCTATGCTCTATATCGAAGTCAAATTGTTGTAAGAAAGCCCACCATCTATACACCCGATCGGTGAGATCTTTCTTATTTTTCGAAGCTTTTAACGAGTTACAATCAGTGATTACTTTAAATTAATTTCGTCCATACAAAAAAGATTTAAAATGTTTAATGGCTTTGACTACCGCAAGTGTCTCAAGTTCATACGAGTGATATCGTGATTCAGGACCCGTCGTTTTTTGGCTATAATATGAAATTACGTGTGGCCTTTTTTCATGTGTTTGTATAAATATTGCACCATATCCTTCGGCACTTGCATCTGTATGTAACTCTATGTCTTTACTGGGGTCAAATGCAGTTAAAACTGGACTATCCGTTAAATATGTAACTATTTTATTTCGAATGTGCGTATGTTTTTCTGTCCATTGAAAGGTATTGTTTTGCGAAATTAAAAGATATAATGGTGCTGCCAATTGAGAAAATTTCGGTATGAATTGGCGGAAATACGATGCAAGACCCAAAAACCGTCGTAATTGATGTACCGTGCTGGGAAGAGGTGCATTTACTAAAGCTTCTATTTTTCGTGGATTTGGTCTTAACTCTCCAGCGCATACTTCGTAACCCAGGAAAACAATCTTTTTCACTAAAAATTTACACTTTGAGAAATTAAGTGAAAATCCTGCATCTACTAATCGAGTTATCACTTTCTCGACATTCTGTATATTTTCGTCAATTGTTCTACTTGGAATTAGTAAATCATCTATATAAATTAAAACAATTTTGCCCTTATATTCTCCTAACGCTTTCTCAATAGTCCGTTGATACACAGGTGGAGTGTTCTTTAAACCGAATGGCATTGTCAAATATTCATATTGTCCATCTGGGGTGATAAATGCCGTTTTTTCTATCGATTCGGTTGTTATAGGAATTTGATGGAATCCTGAAGCCATATCAAGTACTGTAAAGTAACATGCACCATTTAAATTATTAATCAAATCACTTATTAACGGTAACGGATACTTGTCAGGTGTCGTATTCGCATTAAGAACTCTATAATCTACGCATAATCGCTTAGAACCATCTTTCTTATCAACTAAGACCACAGGGCTAGCAAATGGTGAACTACTTTCTCGAATAATGTTGTTTTTTAAGAGATCTGCTATTTTCGTTCGAACTATTTCTCTTTCTGTTGGAGCTAAGTGTCGTGGCTTTGAATGAACATACTTGTTAGGGTCGATTAATCTAATATTCAATGACCCCACCTTAACTCAGCTTTTAGGTGTTCCCAGTACAAAAGATTCTTTAAATTTGTTTACTACCACGCGTAATTTCATTAAATCGTCTTCGTTTGTCAAGTCTGTAGTGATTTTATCAAAATTTATTTCATCAATGTTTTTACATATGCTCACATTTTTTTCGAGTAAATTCAAATCCCGTCGAGTCGATTATTACAAATAATGTGTGATTATCTTGAAATATGTCTTTCCCAATTACGATATTTTCCGGCAATACGTCATCATTTACTACATGCATCCATAATATGATTTTGATTCCGAAAAGAAAAAAACCCTGCTTTTAATTTTTAAATTGCTAAATATGACATTATTAGAAATACCCTTTAATGCCACAGTTTCGTTTATTTTTTCACAAATATCACACTCGGATAACTCGTTAATAGAATGATATCTTATCAATGAACAATCTGAACCAGTATCAAATATAAATGGAATGATCTTACCAGATTCAAAGGCGATGTGGTTCATACCAATTTTGTTGCAAAGGCTAACTGATTTTTTCATTTTGCCAATTTTTTTGGGACATTCGGTTGAAATATGTCCATTTTCATTACAGTTATAACATTTAATGATATTCCTGCAATGATTTTTTTCTTTATTCCCACTTTGTTGCACCTGCTCCTTGGCATTGGAAGTTAATCTATATTTTGATGTAATTGTGTTTTGCCATCTGCACTCTTCTCGGCGGTGTCCAAGTTTTCCACAATTGTTACAATATCCACGAAACCTTTTTGCCCCGTAAGTATTTTCCTCAGCAACTTTCCGTTTTTAGATCTTGGTTCGTGTCGCGTGTCGAGCATCTAGCAGTGCCAGCTTACTTGTTAGCTGGTCTTTTGTTGGAAGTTTCCTTCCAGACGTCCCTTCGACAGATATCAAAGATGCTTGCAACGATGGTCTCCATAACTGCAGTGCCAAAAGACAAATTATCTGGCCAATGTCTTCATGTGGCTGTTGTGAAATTTCATTTATAAATGGCTCCAATGCTTTGTAGGCATCAATGTTCGAAATACAATTTGTTAATTTTTGTCACAGAGATACAATAGAGTGATTGCCAAAAGTATTAACTCCGAATTTATCAATCAAGGCAGCCCGCAGAGCTGGCCATTGTTCCACGTCATTCGCAGATGTCAAATGGTTCGTTCTTTCAATATACCATTCAGCAGCCTTTCCCGCAAAAAGTCTATCATAAATGTAAAGAAGCTCTTCTTTCTCGACAGAATTAACTTTCATCCATCTGTCTACATGTTTACACCAAATATTCAAAGATATACTTTCTGTTTCCGGATCAAATGGTTTCGGTAGCGTTTCTAGGCGATTTTGAAAAAAATTTTGTCGTGATTCTGCTGGTTTGGTAGTAGAAGTAGACGCTTCATTATTACGACGCAACAAACCGAATAATTGAGTTATCAAAATATTTGGGTCCACTGGTTTTTCAGCATCGAAAACAACACCACTTGATTTAGGGGTTTCTTCTGGCACACTCATAATAAAACTGCTCGTATCCCACTTCTGATTTCGATATTAATTAATTAAACACAAACACCTTTTATACTCTTTTTGTAACGTGATCCAACGAGAGGGTGCTAGAAAAAAAAGAAAAGAATGAGGGGAACTCTTTTATTTCTACTTTCTATACAGGCTAGCCGCGACCGTTCGGGAGTGGCGTTCTGGCGAAGACTGACTAAATAATCGCGCATTTGTCTAATTTTGGTCGCTCCCCTCTCCAGGATCGCGGCGACCGGCCAGTCCCTTCTTGGAAAACGGGGTGTCCTTGCCTCTGCTTTGGAGCGCCAACGCTGCTGGTATTTGCCGGTAGCCTTCGCGGCCCCGGGAAGACCACGTCTTCCCGCACACGCTTTTGACCCTGTTGACGCAGGAGCTTATCTCCTGAGGGGTCTACAACGGCCTAGAGTCGACCTGCGTCGACTCTAGCACGTGTATGGCTTGGCGGCCACAAACAACACTTGTTGTTGTTTGCGCACGCTGGGCTATACCATTGAACGTTGGCACTTGTCAATAGCTAAATGAAAACGATTAGAATGCCTCTCGCGATCCCCGAAACAGCCTCACATCGATTTTATTCGTTTATTCTTTTACATTTTCCTTAATACAACGTACTCGAACAACGACCTCCCAGATCGCAATAAACTAAATAAATCTGCAATTCGCTATTTGCAGGGAAAGAAACGTCGTGCCGCGCCGTATCCCGACGAACGACCGCGCTAGTGGAAGAGCACCACTGGCGACAACTCATGTCGGGCGAAGATGTTTTGCTTTCTGGTTCCGTTAAAATGTCGATATTGCAAACTTCAAAGGGAGGTTTCTCAAGATAAAAGTCTGCTCTATCACGTGATATAGTACGATTTTATGCTGGACCCTTATTTTTTGAGATAAATTCAAAAATATCCTCAAAAATTGGTGCAAAAGTGGTGTCTCTCCGTCTTTAATTATTGTTTAAACATGTTTAAACATTCATAATGTATTAATATTGGATATCACTGTATTCGAGAAAGTCTACAGAATCTTTAGCTGCAAAGAACAAATCAATATCTTTTATAAGAACATCACAATATTTGTTTAAAGTTGAAAAATAGGTCTTTTTTTTAACTCAATTTTCTCAAAAACTGTACGTGTAGGCGAAAAAGTAAGGACAGATTCGGAATCAGCGCAAAAAACTCTATACGAATCACCCAACAGTTATTAGGAAACATAAAAAAAGTTGAAATTTGTTGGACAGTGTCATTGGGCGATACATTGTAACGCGTGTGCCAACTGTTCGGTCTTCGCTATAGCATTCGAACGCGGCTCAGAAAATTATTCGAAGTCGAATAAAACGTCGAATAAAGCTACAGATGAAAATGATAACTTTATTCACCGCTAACGATGAATAAAAAAATTATCTTTATTCGCCGAATAAATTTTCATCGAATAAAACTTTATTCGACACGTGTCGAATACAGATAACCATAATCATTTCTTTTGTCGCGTGACAAATAATGTTTTTATTTTTTAATCACTGTTTGCATCGATGCTCCTACAATTATATTATATGTATTATATTAATTTATCCTCGCGAGTCTCTCTCGAACTCTATATTATTCGATATAGTATGTCAAATAAACGTTAATCTGTTTTTCAACATATGTATGTTTCCAGGGATCGATTCTTAGAACAATTATTATTAAAAAGTGTAAGGAAATAATGCTTGTTTATGAAATATTTTTAAATTACAAAATGAGGTATTTCGTATGAAATCAGAAGTAGGAATTATTGAATATTGATTTTCCTAAATATGCTTTCATACTTTCTTCCGTACAAAATTTCTAGGATTTTTTGTCTTTGATATTAATTTTACTTCTAGTATTTTAAGCCTTAAAAACCAACATCAAAATGTTTGTTCGAGAATGTAACATCTGATCTCACTGCTGTCTGCCGTCTCACCGTCTCAAGAATCTCCTCAGAGGAGGCCTTCTGCACCGACGAAATATCGTTGGTGGTCTTCTGTTTCTTACTCCAGCCAGAATATATCATAGAGGGCGTAAGAGAACGCTTGAATTATTCGGGGGACACGAACTCCCGTGAGGCTGGCTGTCTTTAACAGTATCTCGTCGGTGACCTAACACACAGACCAAACATTGCACAAATGCTTTTTTCTGTCTACGGTTCCGAATTACCGACTCTGTAGAAAATGCCCTGGTACGATAGCGGACTCTATCGAAATGAAACGGTCAGCTGGTGAACTACATGACGTTTGCAACACATAAATTGTATGTCTGAGGAGGCTCGATTTTACAGCGTTGTCAGCTTCAAAAGTGTAATGTTGCCGCATTACGTTCGTACAAGAAACTATCAATGCTCGCATCGAAAGCGGTTTCTATCACAAGCGATGAGATAATTGTTTTGTCCTGCTTTTCGAAGCTGTGGAAATTCAGAGACACGTTGCTTTTTAATCTATACCACAGAAATTCCAATCGTTGAAGATTTTATTGAACGATCATTTGAATATTCGATGACTAACTCAAAAATCATTTTTTAAAATTTTTTATGCGAATATAAAATTGTTAAAAAGTTTGCAATTTTCAATTCGTGGTTTTTTTAATACATATATGTACGCCTGATTATACGGATAAAAACCATGTTCACCAAAGCAATTCGCAGAACACACGTGTAGTTTTAATATTATTTTCATCATTTTTATATTATTAGCAAATGTTAACTTATCTACATAACTAATTTGAATTTTAACGCGAAAGGTATTGTTTTCCGATATGAAAATGTAGCGAATGACTTCCAGTGTGGACGCGCATTAGGATAGACAGGCGGAGAGTGGGGGAAACAGAGAGAGAGAGAGAGAGCGAGTGTGTGTGAATGCGCGGTAGCGTGGATTGTAAGGATGCAGCGAAGATAATCAGTTTTTGTAGTTTATGTTATAATAAATAGTTTAATCGGTAATGGTGCATTGGTTCCTCTGTATCCCTACCACGTGGCTTTATCCACTGTACACCGCGATCTTCCAACATTAATGGTAGCAGAGCATGGTTCGCCGGTGTACACGAGTGAATTAGAGGTTAGAAAAAGCACGTGTCGAGAACAGAGGGATAACCATGTCTGAGTCAGGTATGTCGAGTAAAAATATAGACAGATTAACCGAAAGAAATTACCATGTGTGGGCATTGAAAGTACGAGCAATATTACGAGCGAGAAAATTGTTTAAAGAAGTAATAGAAGACGATGAACCACCGATATCGGCAGATCCGGAATCGGCGGAATGGAAAGTAAGGCAAATTTGGGAATCTAAAAACGACGAAGCATTTGGATTAATAATTGTTACATTGTCGGACGAGCAAGCTGGTCAATTTTTAGATGAAACCAAGGCGAAAACGGTATGGGAAGATCTACGAAGATTACACGAGGGCAATATACAAGATATAAAAATCGACATTGGACTAGAGTTAAAAAAAATATTAGAATGAATGCGAATGAATCAGTCATGGAATACGTCACAAGAACGAGGAATATCGCATCTAAAAGTGCCAAAATAGGATCTCCATTTGACCCACGTGAGGTAAGCTATCATATGGTAAGGGGAATACATCCCAAGTATGAGAAAACAGCAGCAGTGCTGAGGACACAAAGAGACATCAATTTAGATGATATTAAACGTGTACTAATGGAAGAAGAGAGCAGACAGAATCAAAACAGTGCACATGGTGGAAACGACGCCTGGAAGACAGAGAACGCTTACAAGGTAACTCGACAGCCAAATAGTAGAGGAAAGCATGGAGCGTGCTATATATGTGGGAGGAATAACCACATAGCGAGAGATTGCTACCACAGGAAAGATGTGACGCCAGGGAGACAACCAAACAGAAGACCAGGAAACTATTACAACCAGGGACATAATAGTAACCAAAATAGTTACAGAAGAATGCCGCAGAGAAGAGAACAAAGTAGTATGATGAAGTGCGCTAAGAGTGAGTACAATTTCCTAGTGACAAGTGATAAAGGTATGTTACAGAAGAATGTTAATAGACAAACATGGACAATAGATTCCGGTTCGACTGCGCATATGTCAGCATGTAAAGAAAATATGATAAATGTGATAGAATATAAGGTTAAGATATGGTTAGCGGATGAAAGTAGAAGTATAGAATCTCAAGCGAAGGGAGATGTTAAAGTGAAAGTGTATTGCGGTGAAAGAGAAAATGTGATCTGTATAAGAAATGTGTTATATGTGCCAACATTGCGTTCCAACCTAATATCTGTCAGTCAGTTAAATGAATATGGGCACAAAGTAGTATTCAGTGAAGGTGTTGCAAAAATAATAGGGAGATATGGTGAACAAATTGCAGAAGCTTTTGAACAAGATGGTATTTTTATATTGGAAACAGCTGCAATGGATGAGAATGCAATGTCGGCAGATACAGAAATTAAGAAGGATACACATAAAGTGGGTATAAATAAGCAGAATAGATTAAGTATAGATATAGATAAGAACAAAAATTTAGCACATTGTGAGAAGGTATTATGGCATAGAAGACTTGGGCATGTATGCGAAAGTTATTTAGACAGTATGAAAAGGAAAGAAATGGTCAGAGACCTTAGGTACCGTACTGAACCTCTAGGTTGGTGTGAAGCATGCGTGCTGGGAAAAATGTCACAAAAACCATTCTATCCCATAAAAAATATTGTTACTAAAGAGCCATTAGAATTGATACATATGGATTTATGTGGACCAATGCGTGTGAACTCGATAGGTGGAAATAGATATATTTATGTGTTGGTGGACGATTATTCTAGATATATATGTGTGTATTTACTTAAGAACAAAGAAGAGACGTTTCAATGTTTCCTTGAATACCTTAAAAGGTACGAGAATCAATTAAATAAGAAAATAAAAAGGATTAGGTCAGATAACGGTAGAGAGTTTATTAATAGCAGATTTAGGAATTTGTGTGAAGAAAGGGGAATTCATCAGCAGTCAACGGTGCCATATAATCCAGCAAGCAACGGGGTGGCGGAAAGGACGAATAGAACATTATTGGATAAGGCAAGAACGATGTTGCTGGATGCAGAATTGCCTGAAGAATTCTGGGCTGAAGCAATCATGACAGCCGCGTTCTTAAAGAATATAACCTTTTGTAGGGAAAGGTGTGAGAAAACACCAATGGAACTGTGGTCTGGAAGAAAGCCAACAGTGTCATACATTAAGGTATTTGGAAGCGTTGCCTATTATTATATTGCGAAGAATTTAAGATACAAATTAAAGCCAAAAGCGAAGAAAGGAATATTTGTAGGTTACTGTGAGGGGAATAGATCATATAGAGTATATGACACAGAACTGAAGAAAATAGTGTCAGCGAGAAATGTTAAATTTAATGAAAATGAAAAAGGGGCATTACTTATAGAGAATGGAAAAAGAAATGGAAAATCAAATGGGCTCAGTACTGTCACTTACATAGACATACTCCATGATGGGAACGAACATGAAGAGAAGGAAGGAGAAATAGAGGAAGTTCAGAATGAACTCGATAGAGAAACAGAAGATTATATAGAACAAGATGATTGTGATGAAGAGGAGGTTGGAACTGGAATAGATCAAGTGCAACCGCGAAGAGTAGAACATAGACCAAGAAGGAAGACAAAGGAAATAGAAGAAGAACACAGAAGAAATAGACAGCAACATGAAGAAAGATTATTAGAGCAAGGTGTAAGAAGGTCGGATAGAATAAAGAATATACGTCAACAAGCAAACATAGCTGCGGGTGAGATAATACCAAAGAATCTACAGGAGGCATTGGAGTCTGTAGAAGCTGATAGGTGGGAAGAAGCAATGGAGGAAGAATTAGACTGCATGGGAAAACGAGAAGTGTGGAGGCTAGTACCACGACGACCAGAGATGAAAGTAATAAAATCAAAGTGGATTTACAACAAAAAATACATAGAAAAGGATAACATAAGGTACAAAGCTAGATTAGTAGCAGTGGGCTGTCAACAACGGCAGGGAACGAATTACGTAGAATCATTCGCACCGGTTATTAAAATGCAAACTGTGAGAACAATATTATCGATAGCGAGCATATATAAAATGAAGATAAAACAGTATGACGTGAAAGCAGCATATCTATATAGCAACCTGAGAGAAGACGTCTACATGGAACAACCACCAGGATTTAACAGTGGAAAAAATGAGGTGTGCAAATTAATAAAAAGCATTTATGGACTGCCTCAATCGGGATATTATTGGAACAAAAAGTTGAACGAAATAATGGAAAAGATAGGGCTAGAAAGAGCAAAAGAAGATCCATGTGTATACGTGAAGAAAGAGAACAATGGACTGTTACTGATAGGCGTGTATGTAGATGATTTTCTAGTGATAGGAACTAACAACCAAATAATAGAAAGTAATATTGATAAGATAAGAAAGTATTTTGATCTCGTAGAAACGATAAGGAAAAGTTTTTTAAATGTAGATATAGTGGAAACGAAAATAGGATTAGAATTATCGCAAAACGATTATATAGATAAAATAGTACATAAGTTTGGCCTAGCAGAGTGCAAAATAGAAAATACACCGTTAGATGTGCAACAGGATTTAGATCAGTACGAAGGGTCACCAAAGATAGATCAATTGTTATATCAAGAGATGTTAGGATCTCTAATGTACCTGGGAATTGCGACTAGACCTGATATTACACACAGTATTAGCAAGTTGTCTCAATATTGTAAGGATCCGCGTCAGATCCATTTAAACGCGATAAAAAGGGTATTCCGATATATAAAAGGTACCAAAGATTATAGACTAATATACGATAACAAGAGCGATATTTTAACCATAAGCACAGACGCGAGCTGGAACAGTACAAAAGATGCCAAGTCATTTAGCGGGTATACTGTTAAAATAGGAAACAATATAGTGGGATGGCGAAGTAAAAAGCAGGATTTAGTGGCTTTGTCCACTTGTGAGGCCGAACTGATGGCAATGTGTGAAGGAGTACAAGAAATGAGATGGATTCAAGGGTTACTAGAAAGTTTAGGCACAGAAATAGGAAAAAGACTACCAATTAAAATAAAAACAGATAGCAAAGCAGCCAAAGACTGGGTTCACAAAGATAGGGTTACTAATAGAACAAAGCATGTTAACAGAAAATATTTTTTTATAAAAGATGAAGTTCAGAAAAATAATATTGTAATAGAACAGGTAAAATCGGAAGACATGGAAGCCGATATTTTAACAAAAGCGTTAAGCGTAGATAAATTGAGAAAGGACCTTGATAAGTTAAATGTACGCGGTAAACTCACACTGAAAGCCAAGGGGGGATATGTAGCGAATGACTTCCAGTGTGGACGCGCATTAGGATAGACAGGCGGAGAGTGGGGGAAACAGAGAGAGAGAGAGAGAGAGAGCGAGTGTGTGTGAATGCGCGGTAGCGTGGATTGTAAGGATGCAGCGAAGATAATCAGTTTTTGTAGTTTATGTTATAATAAATAGTTTAATCGGTAATGGTGCATTGGTTCCTCTGTATCCCTACCACGTGGCTTTATCCACTGTACACCGCGATCTTCCAACAGAAAATATTAAGAAATGTGTAAACATTCGCGGCATGATAATTGTTGCAGTGTACACGAGCATGTGTAAACTAATATTCATATATTAAAAATTATGCAGATTAGAATACGTCGTCGGAAGCCTCAAATAAAATTCTTTCCTGAACTTCGATGAAAACTTTTCCATACAAATACAGTTTAACTTATCCGATTTGTGGCATGTTTAGACTTATTTTCATCAAAAAAGCATTTGCAATCGACTCATAATGTTTCCGTGGCAGAATTGTGAACCATAATAAACATTTTATTGTTATTAATACGCGTTAGTGAAACCTTTACATTGTTGTCTTCAGGAGGCACACATGGCGGCGACGTACGATATGGACGTGATTCAGCATCAGAGGCAACATTGTAACACACATTGTATTATAAATAAATCCAATTTTATTTATTATTAACATTATCATAATGGTAAAATCACCTATCGATTGAAAATGTTTTTCTGATCAAAATAAGCCCAAACACAACATAAATCGGATTATCGTGCAGCGTACATTGCACTGAAAACTGCATGTGAAACATTTCCGACGACAAAATCTGTCTACAGAAGCCGATGGAATTTGAAAAGTCTCGAGCTCGATAAATATGGTAGTGCTTGTACTTGACCACTAGTTGCTTACGCTATTTATTGTTGCACACAAAAATCATCGTAGCTAAATATGTATATATGTCTAATCGAATAAAACTGTGCGGTGAGTCGCAAAAAGACGTAAATAGGAATAATAAATCACGTTAATAAAATTTTAGCAAGAATTAATGACGCATGTCATTAAAAAAAGAATTTATATCTTTTCAGTAAAATATATTGTTTTCTACATATTGTATAATCAAGCAATGTTTCCTTGGACACAATAGAATTAAACTAATACAATAGATGAAAATTTGTATTGCTTTACATATAAATTATATAAAAATATTATAACGAAAATTTAATTTAATGAATTTAATAAATTTATGAAAATTTAATGAATTCTTATTTCTCTACAGATGAAAAGAATGCAAGTACTCATTTTAAAAATAGGGAAACACAAGAATAGTTAATATATGTGTAATGTGTACGCACTCAACAACTGCATAGAATTTATATTAATTAAGTGTAAGTAAGAAAGTAAACTACTGGTTTAAAGTGTATAAAATTATTGTAATGTACATTCCCTAGTGACACGAGTAATAAAAATAATGTTACGTATAGAAACCAAATTTATTTTACTACAATTCGTATTTTTGTAATACTTTCTTCATAAATATTATTTTCACCGTTCAAATACACGCGCCGTATGCATTCATAACCACCAAATCATATTAAGGTGACGGTATTACAGATTCCTATGGCCACCAAGTCCCGTAAGATGTCCAGTCTATTCTTATCATAGATATCTATGATTCTTATATCTTGTCTGTGATAAAACCATAGATATAGGAATACAGGGATGAAGCATGTCGTTGCGTGGTTGGCAAATTTAGAGACGGGGACGAGGTAGATTTACGCCTAATTTTCATTGGCTGTGTGCGGCGCAAGCGCAGTACGTTATTATATATGCAGCGCCACGCATTGACACAGCGTCACATAACCTTTCCAATTGTCTGTGAGCATCTCCAAGCGACACCAAGCGTCTCATACCGTTTCATTTCATTGTCGTGTTTCAGTATTAAAAAAACTATTTAGTATTAAATACTTCAGCAGTGTTAAAAGAAGCTATTAAAATGAAGTGCTTTGTGCCCTCGTGTAACAACCGATCTGATTTTCAAAATTGGAAAAAAAGGAGTAATGTTGTGAAAGATACATTTCATTGGTATGAAGATTATTTTATTATAGTTAATATAACTATAATCTTAGAATATTTTATTTTAATCTTTGATTCTGTTTGCAGTTTTCCAAAACATTCTGATGCTCGTAATTTATGGTGAGACCTTTTAGGTATCAGAGAGTCAGGAATTCAAAAAAGAGCTAGTTGCTAGATGCACTTTGAAGAAACAAGTTTCTTAAATGTTCTTATGTGTGATTGAGACCAAATGCATTACCACGTGTATGTATAATAATGAGTATTTTTAATTTTTGTGAGTATACCCAACATAGTGAACAATGTTTTATTTCTACTTGTATGTGTTCGTTTTATTCCAGAAAACCCTTAAAGAAGAAGCGACTTCTTTCACTGAGTCATGTGAAAATAATGTGGACACAACATTATCACCTAACACAAGTATGTATATGTTTATAGAAAAATTACTTTTGATAAATACCTTCATTGTCATAATAACAACATAAATTGATAATACAGTTACTTCTAAACTAACAATATTTGTTATTATTACAGCACAAGTTTTGATCCCTAAAACCGAAGAGATTGAAAGTATAGCTGGTACTTCCAAGTCGTTTGATGACTATCCATTATCACCAGAACCGTTCACATCCAATAAAGAAGACAAGGGAACAATGGTATCGCCTAAATTCATATACAATTCTCCAGAGAAGCGGATAGTAAGAGAAAGAATTAAATTTGTGGAAGCAGATTTACGGAAAAAACTGTTCAAAACGCGGTGACAGTTACAGAGGAAATCAAAACAAGTTTGTGAACTACAAAACATCATAGAGGGCTTGAAAAGTAAGCAATTATTAAACCCTGATCAAGCAGAGATGTTAAATATGCTTGGTGGAATGCGTGGCGAAATTTTTAACAGCATGTACAAAAAGGATACTGCATGCGTATCTAAGAGTTATAATGCAAAAATTCGTTGCTTTGCGCTTTCTCTTCATTATTATTCTCCGCATGCATATGAATATGTGTGTGAACAATTAAGTAATTGTTTGCCACACCAGAAGACTATTTCATCATGGTATAGAACGTTAAATGGAGAACCAAGCATAAGTTTGGAAGCATTGAGGTCCATCAGTGAACGGGTAAAAAATACCAATTACCAATTAATAGGTTGTTTAATGTTCGATGAAGTAGCGATTAGAGAACATGTAGAATATGATGGCTCAAAGTTTAGTGGATACATTGATTTTGGAAAGGATATTGCTTGTGAACACGAAATTGTAGCAAGAGAAGCATTAGTTTTTATGCTTGTGTGTGTGAATGGAGGCTGGAAAATACTGGAAAAAAATGCTGGAATGGTTATTGATACAAGTTCAGTTAATTCCGAGGCCTGGTATAAGCCTATTATGTTGTAAAACCGAGTCCATTTCTTGGTCAAAACGCTGAAATAAAGATATACATACATATAAGCCTATTATGTGTAAAAACTTATTGTACCCTGTTTTTAATTATATTATAAGAAAAAATATATAACATTTACGTTATCCTTATTAATTATTAGATATATAACACGTCTTCATTTTATAAAAATAATGATTTTAAAATATAAATAACAAACTATTTAAAATTAGTATGTTCTTTAATTCGTGTTACACGTTTTAATTTCTCTTCTATATCCTCTAATTTTAGTTTTCTTTAATACCTCGCCCTACAATTCTTTTCAGACAACAGATTTATGAATTATTTGAAATTGTACATTAGAACATGAAATATGTAACTACTAATTGCATAGAATCAAAAATGTAGAAGATTTGTTGTTATTTCTCCACTTTTAATTATTTAACAACGTTCATTACAATATTTGGGAAATAATTCGTATCACGAGTGTCACACGTTGTTATAGAACAAATGGTTAACTATCACTTTTCTAGTTTCAACTTGTCAAATATATGTAAGCAATCTGTAAACATTTTTCATACTTGGCGGTACAGAGTATGTGCAGAAATGCCACCAATCAAATTTAGGCGTAAATGTGCCCCTGCCTCCTCCGCAATCCTGAACACACCCCTTGCCTAAGATGCTAGCTCATGCTCCATCCTGCTCCATCCCTGTATTCCTATATCTATGGATAAAACTCTTTTATATGACTATCTATCACGTTCATAATTTATGCTTGCTCAGTCCTGTGGCCAGTGATGCCAGAACGTGGGCGCGCGTCCACGGACTCCCCTACATCGGTGTTCAGAAGTACCCCCACTTTGCTTCCACTAGCGCTAGGCACACGAGGAAGCTCTACCCCTACCGTGCCCGTGTGCAGTGGCTCATCGGCCGCTCGGTCGTAGATTTCGAACGTACGGATCGTTCCTCGGCAATTCAACTATTTCAACTTACCGGCGCATTTGATTCTCGGTGCGGCACGGCACTCGATTTGTTATAACTTTTGACCTAAAAAAGCTATCAAAGCGAAATTTGTATTACATTTTTTTTTAAAAAGTCAGTTTAATACTGAAATATGTTTTGAATTTTTAAAATCATTTTTTCTTGTTCTTTTAATGTATAGCTGGATAAGATGGCCAAAGGTTCCCCCAAACCAAATTGCTTTTTAGTCACACCATGCTTAACAAAAAATTATGAAAAAATTCGTGAATATTTTACCGAGTAGCATACATGACCGAGATTTTTTTCAGAATTTTTGGTTGCAAAATCGATATTTAAATAAATCAGAAAGCATAAAATCGCCGATTTTATATCGAAGTTTTCAATTCACCACGTTTATATTATTATGTAAGCTGTGTCTCGTCATGATTATATGTGTGTATTTTTTTTCGATTATGTGAACACGTTCAAATATATTGAAAATCTCTAAAAATTCGAAAAAATACGTATTTCCTATTGAAGTTTTGGAGATACCAATTTTATAAAAATTCAGTAATGAAATATTGTTGAACGAATTGTTCTTAATTTTGTTCAGAATTTTTGATGTTGTCCATTGTTGTAACAGAAAATAAAAATAAATTTTTTCGATGCTTCTTCACTTTTTTGTAGGTGTATCAGTGTAATATTGAACGTTTTTATATTCGGAAAAATAATGTACAAACTTACATGGAGACAGCGCGGTCGACGGGAAACGGATTTTCCGAGCAGTAGCGTGCACTTCTCCAGATTTTCCAAGAGAAGTGCATTTGAAAATCGTTTAACTCATTTATATGGAGTTTATGTGTCATACTAGCATGTAATTAAGAAAACCAATATGCAACAATAAGATAAATATAATATTCTATATTATTTTTATGTACGACTTTTTTCCGATGTCCGCAAATAAAAAACATGCATTTTCTACTAAAAAAAGAAAATAACTATTTATTTTGCATAGGTTTCATCAATTTTAGGTATATTCTTAAAATTGAGGTAGATATCAGTTGAAAATAAAGATAATGTTCGACAGCGTGAATCGAACCAGCAACCTAGTCATTACTAGTAAATCGTTCTCCGCGCTCGGCCACTCATCTTGTTGTTCAGTACTTAACGCGAACCCCATATAAATGAGTTAAACGATTTTCAAATGCACTTTTCTCGGAAAATCTGGAGAAGTGCACGCTACTGCTCGGAAAATCCGTTTCCCGTCGACCGCGCTGTCTCCATGTAAGTTTGTACATTATTTTTCCGAATATAAAAACGTTTAATATTACATGATACACCTACAAAAAAGTGAAGAAGCATCGAAAAAATTTATTTTTATTTTCGGTTACAACAATGGACAACATAAAAATTCTGAACAAAATTAAGAACAATTCGTTCAACAATATTTCATTACTGAATTTTTATAAAACTGGTATCTCCAAAACTTCAATAGGAAATACGTATTTTTTCGAATTTTTAGAGATTTTCAATATATTTGAACGTGTTCACATAATCGAAAAAAAATACACACATATAATCATGACGAGACACAGCTTACATAATAATATAAACGTGGTGAATTGAAAACTTCGATATAAAATCGACGATTTTATGCTTTCTGATTTATTTAAATATCGATTTTGTAACCAAAAATTCTGAAAAAAATCTCGGTCATGTATGCTACTCGGTAAAATATTCACGAATTTTTTCATAATTTTTTGTTAAGCATGGTGTGACTAAAAAGCAATTTGGTTTGGGGGAACCTTTGGCCATCTTATCCAGCTATACATTAAAAGAACAAGAAAAAATGATTTTAAAAATTCAAAACATATTTCAGTATTAAACTGACTTTTTAAAAAAAAATTTAATACAAATTTCGCTTTGATAGCTTTTTTAGGTCAAAAGTTACAACAAAACGAGTGCCGTGCCGCACCGAGAATCAAATGCGCCGGTAAGTTGAAATAGTTGAATTGCCGAGGAACGATCCGTACGTTCGAAATCTACGGCCAACCGGCCCACCAGCCACCGCACACGGACACGATGGGGGAGAGGTTCCTTGTGTGCGTAGCGGCTAGTGGAAGCAAAGTGGGGGAACGTCTCAACATCGACTAGAGGGAGCCACGGACATTTCTGGCATCACTGCCTGCAGTGACCTGCCTGTGATTGTGATAGACCGTGATTTGAAAGTGTAAACTGTAAACAAGAAGCTAATACGTTAAGAAGGTAGAACCATTTGAAATTAAAAATAGAAGTATAACGTATCTTCTGCAAATTATTTAACCTAGTTTTATTTAAGTAGTTTTATTCATCTTGTATTTTATACAGATAACAGATTATAATACATATAATTAAAGAATTCATTGTAGCATTACTCTCAGACAGACTTTGTTTACATTTTCAAAATGTTCGTTTGCGTGAGTTGACAATCAAGAAAAAAATTCTTCTCTAATAATTTGAATGCTAAAGATATATTCATTCCTGTGTTTATAATATCTAATATAATTTGTTCGTGTATTTATAATATGTTGTTAACTAATTAATTTATCTTCTAGGAGCATGAAATTAACGAATTCTATTCATGTGATAATTATGGAAAATAAACATATTAGAGTGATTTATAAAACAACACAGTTACAATATTGGGAAAATTAATATAGCTTGTATCCAGAGAAATATAAAATATGTCGTCAATGTCAAAATCAAAAGGATGCCTTTTTTTGGCATCTTCACTTTGCGATGGTTTGGAAGACAATAATATAAAGTAAAGAATTTTTCTTAGTTCTATTTTGTAACGGGCTTATATTTTTATTTTGTGTTTAATTTATTTTGTAATAGGCAAGTAACAACTCTACTTCTAAATAAGGATGCAGACCCTAATACATTAATACCTATGTATGGAGTAACACCTTTTCACTTGGTAATAGGTAACGATTCAGAGGCCTTCGCCGAAGAGGTGACTAAATTATTCTTACGTCACGGGGGAAATCCAAATGTAAAGTAAGTAACTATACAGGTTAGTCAGTTACTGGTAGTACAACCAGAAAGGGGCTGATTCTACATAAGAAAATAAGTCGAAAATGTTCAATAAAGTTTTCTCATACTATTTTCAAGAAAATTGGAATCGCCTGACGCGTCTGTTCATGACCTATTGGTTCTATTTCTTGCAAATGTTAAACACGCGAAATTGACAAATTTTCAAATTCGATTTTCTCAAAAACAAAGCCTTATATGAAAAAATGTCATCCTATATTTTTACTTTTTTTATGTAGAATAAATGTAATATTTTGTTTTAATGCATTTAAATTTGGGACTTCGAAGATCCATGGATGGACTAACTCCAGTACATGTGGCAGCAGCATGGGGCAGAGTAACAGTATTAGAACTACTTCTAGCGAATGGTGGCGATGCTCTTTGTTTAGACTATGAGGGACGCAGCCCATTTCACTATGCATTTGATGGGAAATATTATGGAGCTATCACAATGCTTGGCAAATATTGTGAAAACATCACCAAAGAACCCAAGCCAACGAAACATAAAATAACATTCAGTATGTTGACCAGCAAAACATAAGCATACACCAACATTAATTCTATTTACATTTTTGTTTTCTGTGTAACAGATAAGCTTATTATTAACACTGGGGGCAAGGTAGCAGAGTACGCTGCATTGTTAAATGCTAAGAAAGGAGATATATTAGAAGATTTTCAAATAAATGAGGAAAAAAGATTTTCTGATACCAGGGACAAGTACTTTTACTTCAGTGACTACAGCATCAATGATGACCAGTCAGACATCAAAGATGCGGAACACAGACTTCGCGAGGAAATGGACAAAGAGAAATGCTTGCTTAATCAAATAATTAATCAACTATCCAGTTCATTAAATTCGGACTCCAAAGAAGTGGACATCGACAACGAATACAAACAGGATAAAGACAGTCGGTGCGATACGGGTCCGGCGTCTGTATTGAACTTAAACGACAGTCTAATTTACGATACCCAAGATAAATTCTCATCGAAAACTAAGACAAAGAAGCGGTGTGTTACACCACGGTACAAGCGAAAAATATTGGGGCAAAATAATAATAATAAAACCCCATTGTTTCCTCTGCAGGATCCTAGCGATTCCATTATAAGCAAGTCACCGAATTTCCTAATGGGAAAGTCGATGGAAAGAGAACAGAGATTCTTATCACCTAAAATATTGATTAGAGAATCGAAATTTAAAACTTATACGCCTTGTATGACGAGAACTGGATCGTCTAGATCAGATGAGTTCAATTTTGGAAAAGAGATAGCTAGGTCCACGCCGAGAAGAAAACGCTTTTACAGGCAGTATTCATCATACAGGAAATTTCGAAGGAATGATGTATTGACTTCGTCAGAGAACACGAGCCCTGATTCAACGAATTCCTTGTCGCCAGATGAAAATCATCATCCTAAATCGCCTTATAAGTTTTCCAAAAATATTAGCAAAAATCTGGCAGTGAAATTATATGACGACGATGCGCCAATAAGTCTAAATTTTAATGATAAATATAAATTGAAAGGCTCATCCGATGAATTATTCGACCTAGAAAATTTAAATATTAAAGAATCAGATTGTTTTGGGAGAAAAACGGAAAGTTTGAACGTAAACGAAAGCTTTAATGGAAAGTATTTAGAAGAATTAAAAAGCAACGACACTTTGAACAGCTTTAGGGAAAATTACAACGTATTCTCGTCGAGGTAATTTCATGTATTCGCTGGTGTGTTTATTGAAGTTATTACTGTATCTATCTGAAGGCAATTTTTTTTCAACTTTTCAATTGCCAACGTTTATCGACCGATACAGTGAACGAAATTCGTATAAACGCGCTTCAAAATGAATCATTAATAGGTTAAGAGATATCGATTTGTAACGCTTTTGATGAAACAACCTGTATAAACTATGACGTAAAAATGTTGAACGTAGAAGTCGAGCAAATGAAATATACAGTTGCGACATTATTTGTCTTTTACTATCGAAGCGTGTTTGTAGGAGTGTCGTGTTGTAGCTTATCTACCTTTTGACTGTAGATACATACAGTCGTTAATAAGTGAACCTTAATCATTAGCGGTAGATACAGTCCAGATAATAATAGATATTAACGTCTAAGGATTAATGAAATAATCATTTTCAGTTTTAAATCGCAGTCGTTTATCAGTGTGCAAGAAGAATATAAGTATGAGGATCCAGACGAAGATATAGCTTTTCTAGAACGTAGAATTTACACAATACCTCCTTGGTAAGTTATGAGTAAAAAAATTACAAAGATATTTGAAATATGATCAAATGTGTTAACATATTGATGCAGTGAGTGCAGTGCTCTGATCGCTCAATGTGCTTCCGGAGCCAGCACATTTTGGAGCGCACCAAAAACTTCGTACAATTCATACAAGCACTTTTTTAATTTAGATTTAAAAATTCTTAAATATATATATATATATATATGTGAATTTGGTTTGCAAACAGGAGAATATGGAGAATTTGGTGTACAAAACCTATATATACGAGAAATCTCGTGATTCGTACGCGATGCGTTAATAATTAGACCGGTTATTTTGAAAGTGGTGCAAGTCCATTTTTTCTTTCGAGAATGAATTATAAGTATGGAGAATGGTTCACTCTAAATTATTTGTTTATTTTGTGATTTCTCAATTTTTTCCAAAAATGGACTTACACCATTTTCAAAATAAACGGTCCAATTGTTACTGTTTTGATTAGATTTTATTTGATTTAATTGCAGTAAATCCGGAGAAGATTTTGTTGTGCCCAGCAGTTTATGTAAGATTCACCAAATTTATTTCATTCTAATTGTATACAGAATGATCATTTAAATTATTTTTAGGGCCGCAATCATTAAACTTATCAATGGATGTATTCATGTCCAATGAAGAGCTACGAAGAAGATTAATTAGACTGGGTGAGAATCCAGGGCCAATAATGAACACAACAAAGCAATTATACTTAAAAAGACTGATACGTTTAGAAAAGGAAGCAGAAGTGAAACAATGGGGTGATAAAACGGTTCGTCCCAGGATTTATTCCTATATAGATGATTGTAATGTTGAAATTAAATCTTCTTTAACGTATGGAGATTGGATAAATAATTTGGGACGATATAAAATTATTGAAAAGAACGTTTTTAAAGAGTTTTGTCATGTTGACCCTTCAAGAAAATGGAGGGAAGGAATAAACAAGACTTGTTTTAATTATCTACTATTGGATCCACGAGTAACAAAGGATTTGCCTTCTCGTGCAGAAACTATGACAAAGTCCGAAGTTTGGACCACATTTCTATCTGCCATATTCTATGTGGGCAAAGGAACACGCAACAGACCATATTCTCACCTTAAGGATGCTTTTGAAGCATGGGTGTCAACAAAAAGTTCAGAGAATGCAAAGGTCCAACATATCTTGAACATTTGGGACGCAGATTTTGGAGTTGTTTGTCTCCATGTGTTTCAAAATGTTATTCCCGTGGAAGCTTACACTCGTGAAGCTGCCATAATTGATGCTCTGGGAATAAAGAAATTAAAAAACTGTAAAAATGGAGACTATTATGGAATAGCAACGACATGGTGTATGAAAGAAAAATGCAATTTCGGAAAGTATTTGCTGCATCAAGCAATGCAGATTTTTTTACACGAAGGGGAGAGGCAAATACTTCCCTATAATCTGTGAAACACAATTATGTATAGGAAAAATTTTAGAGCTCGTGTATATATTAAGGAATAACTGATGTATGTCCGTATTTATATGCATATGAAGTTTTAGCTGTGCTAATAATGATATTTAAGTGCAATATTATAAAGAGGAATAAATAAATTTCAAATTATTTTTTCGAAATATTGTTAATTCATTTAATAAATTCGTAGCTTTGAAATTTTAACAAAATGTACTACTCGAATACTTTTATAAGTATGTCCTCTCTGGATCTGTCTTTCTCATTCTCCTCTTCTCCTTGCCTTCTGGATACCACTTGTGCTTTGTTGTGTAAGTTATTTTGGCAAGTTTTTCTATTACATTGCTTCTTCGTTCCATGTAGAAAACATCAGATATGTCCTTTTTGCCAATGCATAAGACAGAATTCGATGTAAGTTCTTTCTCTTCTGGTAGAGGCAATGAATATTCATATGGAAATTCTCGTTCCGGGTGCCAAGAGACAATCATTTCTTTATTTAGCGGTATAACAAGTTCAGAAGGCAATTTCGCTGACTTTGAATATTGTCTGCAGGCAAGTTTGAACACACGTGCAACACAAAGCACTCTATTCATCTGTTTCAAAATAAAAATATTTAGTACAATTTGGTGTTTGATGTTAAGATATTTGGTGTTAAATTAATTTAAAAAATTGGTTTGTGACTATATTTTGTAAAAAGTAACCTTAAAAATCTTGGCAAATTTGTCTAGCCATTAGTAAGTATTGTCTGTACCTTAACTATGTTTTTAATTTTGTAAATTAAATGCAGGATTGATATTATAAATAAATACTACAAATTATATAGGTATTGATATAGGTAAATACGATTATGTGTTCTATACTTTTGTTTTCATACACTTTTAGTATTGTCATAGAATTGCATAGAATAGAAAATTCACAACATTCTGTAATATTTGGTAATATCAGAGACTACTATATCTATATTGATCTATATCCATGTGTGTAGTCGTGTTAGAGATAGGAAACCTGCTACTGTATGTATTTTGTATTTATTTAAAAAAAAAAAATCCCTAGGCTTAAGTCAAGCCCATTGGACTAAGTAAATGGGAACTTATAATAGGTTACATATATTGCTTTGGTAACATCTCGTAACATCGTAAAAAATTGCATTATTGCGCAGAACATGTGTTGCACTTATCCCATTGTTTACTAATACAATATACTTAATAGCTAGTGGTATTCAGACTTGTATCGATACTATACTATAATCTACTATATATAATACTGATTTGAGGAACCTTTGTGGATCCAGTCATTTTCACTTAAATTTTAAAACTATGATCTAAGAGGAACTTCAGAATTAGTTTTAGCTCTCTTACGCGAGGCTTGACTAGAAAAATATCTATAGATAATGGTAATTGCCACTTATACCGTTTTAAATCTCTGATTAGTTGATCTCTATTGTGCTCAAAAAGTGAACATTGCCAGATTAGGTGATTTAAGCTTTGAGAGTATAGACCACACTCGCACGTTGAGCTGCTGACTAGATTAATTTTGTGCAGTGACTCGTTCAAATTATAATGATTTGAACGAGCTCTGCAGATGGATACAAACAATTGTCTGGTTAGCTGGTGATGAGAGAACCAAGGTGTTTTGTCTCTGGTGAAAAAGCGTCGGAAGTAGTTTTCTCCTGTTTGGGTACCGTTATGTCCCAAAGCTTTTCTTGTCCAGAGATTAAAAGATTGCTCCCACATATCTTTTTTGAAGGACGCGAAGAGGTCCTGTGCTGGGACCTTCCAAAAAGGGTGTGGAGGTGGCTTTCTTTGCCAGGATGTCTGCTTCCTCGTTTCCTGTGAGTCCTACATGAGCAGGCACCCACATGAATTGAATTTTCTCGTTACTGGAGCTGAGGACCTTAAACTTTGCCAAATTCTGTTTGATGTTGAGAATGATAGTGTTTGTTTGAAGAGATGTAGAGTTGCAGAGAGCTTGGATCGCACTGAGAGAATCGGAGCAGATGAGGAAGGATTTGTTAGGATATTTATGGATGAAGTTCAGAGCGCTGTCTATTGCAACACTTTCGGCTGAGAAAACTGACATGGACCCATCCAAGCTAATGGATTCGGCTTTCCCTAATGCTGGACAGTACCATGCAGCTCCCACCAAGAACCCTGAGGTGGTTTTAGAGCCGTCTGTGAATATGATAGAGTGACCGGGATAAGTTGTGGCTGTTAATTTGGTAAACTCCAAGTTTATGTCTGAGCTGATTTGGAGATCCAAACCAAACTGCAGATTGCATTCAGCAGGATGGTAGAGATTTAGAGAGTGTTCGATCGGAACAGAAAGGCAAGGGTTGATTGCTATGGAGTTACGGTTGGTCCAAGTTTTGCCGACAATGTCAGCCAGAAGCCTAGGCAGAGTAAACCCATTGGATGAGGTGGAGTTGAAAGTGTGGTGATATTTGTTTATGATGTTGTAAAGGAAATGAGTAGGATAGGCAGATATTTTTGTGATATATTTTTGACCTAGGAAGTGAGCGCGGTGCTCAAGAAGTGGGAGTTTGGATTCAGCTAGAGTTACGTTGTTAGGAGTAGAGTTCCTGAGGCCTAGAGCAAGTCGAGCAGCAGAAAGTTGTATTCTCTCCATCTTCAGTTTTAGTTGAGAGTGTGTGGGATAGGTGAAGGGAAGACAGTATTCTATTCTTGAGCGGATAAGACCTTTATAGATAGTGATTAGTGTGTTAGGGTCTGTGCCCCACCATGTGCCTCTGAGAAAACGGATGATATTTAAAAGTTTTTGTGAAGATTGAGCAACATTGCTTAGGTGCTGGTGAAAATTTAGATCCTGGTCAATTTGAATGCCTACAAATGTGACTGCTTGTGAATTACGGATCAGCGTATTGTCCATACGTGTGGCAATAGAGCCGGGAGGGTGGTTTCTGCTGTTGAAAACCATAAGCTCTGACTTGCTAGGTGAGAGCTCTAGGCCAAGTTGGGATAAGTTACGTTGTATTTGAAGAGAAGCGTGTTCGATAGAAAGTGTAGCTGCTTGACAGGATGAGTTGGAGTACAGTACCGCAATGTCATCTGCGTACTGTAGAACTGTTGTGCGAGGAGGAGTCTTTTTGTCTATGCCAGTGGTATATATTGTGTAAAGTAGTGGGCTAAGAACTCCCCCTTGTAGGACACCCTTATAAATATTGCTCTCAAGATGCATAGGGCTTCCTGCCCCGTCAGTGATGAAGAAATGGGCTTTCCTGAAGGATGTTAGGTTTTGAATGAATAGTAGAGTGAGTTTTGGAACTCCTAGATCTGCTAGCTTATTTACGAGGATGTTTGGTAAGACGTTGTCGAAAGCTGCTTTAACATCTAGGAAAGCTGCCACTGTGGTTTGTTTGTGAGAGGATGCTATATCAGTAAGCATGACTAGGCTGGAGATGTTGTCGGAGGTGGAGTGATTTCTGCGGAAACCTGTTTGAGTTGGTGGGAGGAGATTTTCATGACTGAGCCGCCAGAAGAGTCGTCGGTTGATGAGCCTTTCGACTAGTTTGCACAGACAGGAAGTTAAGGCAATGGGGCGGAGACCGGAGTTGTTTGCTTTTGGAATGAAGAGAATGTTGCTTTCTCTCCATTCTTCAGGAAAAATGTTTGCGGCAAGGAGATCGTTAAGGATATCTAACAGCACCAATTTCCATTTGACAGGTACGAGAGAGATCATGCTGTTGTCTATGGCGTCAAGTCCAGGAGCCGATTTGGTATTTAGCTTTTTGATGGCAATGTTGAGCTCTTGGAGGTTGAATCTATTGTCCAGATGGAGGTTCGCTGTAGGTTTGACGATGTAATTGGGATTTGAAGGCACCCAGTCAGGACAGAGTTTGTCGATGGCTTTGATGTAGTCTTCGTATTTCGGTTTAGGATGAGCGGTTGAGGTGGTTGACGTCCATTTGTTTTTGAAGATTTCTATCCTCTTCCAGACAAGTTTCATGTTTGTGTCTCTATTGAGTTGACTGGCCATGTGTCGGAAGTTAGCAATTTTTTTCTGTTTTAGTAACCTTTTTGTGAGCGCTGCCTGGTTTTTGTATGCTATCCAATCCCAGGAGGCACCAGTATGTCGCCATTTGGATAATAGTGCCATCCTGCACCTGAATGCTCTATCGCAGTCTCTGTCCCACCATGGAACAGGGTTGCGATGCTTGAAGGCGCTCTCTAGTTTCTTGACTGGTGTTGCCATTTGAGCTGCTTCCTTCATCATGTGTGTAAGCAGCTTGTACTGTGCCAGGATTTCTGTGTGGTTTTGATGTGTTGTAAGAAATGTTGTGGGGATTGCTTCGAGGATGTCAGTGTATTGATTCCAATTTGTGCGTTTAGATGTGATTCTATTGCTGTGTCTGGTGAAATTGACTTTGGGTGTACTAGTATTGATTTCCATAGGGAAATGATCCGATCCCCATGTGTCTTCTACTTGGGAGACAGCAAAATGGTTGATGTAATTGCATGGTGCAATAACCAGATCCAGGTTGCTGAATTGGTATCCGATAGGGCTCAGGTGTGAGTTTGTGTGGTAATTTAATACAGAACAATCGTGGTCTTCAATGGTCTGAAGAAGTAGTGAGCCAGCTTTATCAGTATGGTTGCAGTTCCAGGCAGTGTTATGTGCGTTGAAATCTCCCAATAACAGGAAAGCCCCTTGCTGTTGTAAGTTTCGGAGCAGGTTGTACCAGTCTGCTTGATTGTAGGTAGAACTAGGTGGTCTGTAACATCCACATATGGTTAGGTTGCCGTGAGGGTTTATTATTTGGATAGTTAACACTTCAGTAAGTTGGTCCGATATAACACAGTTTGTTACTATTGACCCCTGTAGTGTGCATTTCAGTAGGAAGATGATACCGCCACCACGACGGTTAGATCTGTCTCTTCTGAAAGCAACAAAGCCAAGTAGGTCGAAGGTCTGATGAGGTTGTAACCAGGTTTCCACACACAGAATGATGTTGTATTTACTTGAGTGTCTTAGTAATTCGTCCCTTTTCCCAGTAATTTGTCGACAGTTCCAAAAAAGAATGTTAATGTTATGTAATGAGACGTGATTCATTGTTGGGTTTTTTTTGGTACGGTTAGATGGGGTTTTGGACTCCTGATTCGCGACCAACGTTTTGTTGGGCATGGGCTTAGTGATACTGGTGCGAGGAGAAGCGGTTATAGTTGATGGGTTTAGGGTTGCTTGTCGCTTGTCTGTTGTGGGAGGTTTCGTAGCATCCCTGGTTTGCGAAGGTTTAGTTTCAGAGTTAGCGGGTTGGGTGTATGTAGGTATTCTTACGCTGGTATTGCTTTTGGCATGTTTTGAGTGTCTTGCCCTTCCAGCTGTACCACCAATACGACGGAGTTCATATGCTCCTTTCTGAGTTTGTTCAGGTAGTGGTGGGAAAGATCCTTCCTTTGAGATTAAATTGGTGTTGCTAGCTGATCTGGTATTTTCGTTTGTCAAATCTAATTTACTGTTAGCTAAAGAACGGACTTCGTAGACTGTGATATCTTTCTGGGCTAGGATATTATTTATTTCTTTGTTTAATTTCATCCTGATGCAGCTGGAATGGAAGGTTGGATGATCCTCTTTGCAGTGAAAACAAGAAATGTTGGCCACTGTGCAGGAGTATCCTTCTTCGGCAGTAGTTATTCCACACTTGTAGCAGACTGTTGGACTCCTACAGAATTTCTGTGAGTGCCCATATCTTAAACAATTTCTACAAGTTCTAACTGGTTCTGCGTACGGGGTAATTTCTTTTTGTAGCAGACCGTAGAGTTGAATTTTCTCTGGCAGGGTGCTACCCTCGAAAGTGATAAGGATGGTTTGGCTAGGGACCCACTCGTTGGTTTTTGTGTCTTGATTGAAAAGCCTTCTGTTGAGTCGCCTAGCGTATAGAATTTTGCATGGGAAGGATGTCTGAGTGAGCAGATCGTCCACATCAAACTCCAGACTATAGCCTTTGAGTATACCTTTCTTTTCTAGTTTATGGCGCGGAGCGAAGGCAGTGATGCCCAGTTATTCTAGATATGGTGACGATAACATTTTGTTTGTTTCAATATAATTATTGAACAGGACCTCTGCCTTACGGGGGCCTCTTGGCTTTAAGTAGTGGGCGCCTAGACCCAGTGAATGAATTGTTTTCGCAAGGCACATCATGTTATGTAAGGAAGAGTTTTTTCTGTTTACCTCATCTTTGATTATCACCTCAATCGTTGCCGGGCCCTTATGAGTGTCTGGATAGAGGCGAGTTATTTTGTTAGTGGGAGTGTTACTAAGCTGGTGGGTCCTCTTCTTGATTAGCTCATTGGTATTTGGAGTTGGTGAAGGACATTTCCTTTTTCCTGATGTCACCAAAGACCATTGAACCTCCTGGACGTCCATCTGCACAGGAATGCCTTCCGGAGTCCCAGAGGGATCCGGAATGGCGGCTGTGGCGGTCCCCCCGCCCAGAGTGGCGTGGGTGGACTACTATTAAATTAAGATGGTTTGTACTCCGGGGATGAGAAGTTAACGACTAATTACTTATTTTAAAAAACTCCACGATTGCACTTGAGACACTTATTACTATTACAAAAAAGAACAAATTAACAAGAATTATATAAAAAAAAGAAAAGAAAGAGCGCAAGATTTAACGTTACATCGTCAGCGCGTCCACCATTCCATCAGTAGGCGAAACCTGCTACTTCCGAACATGGATATAGGACAATCCATGGTACGACCCCTCTCGCCCATATATCTACTTTATGCTCAGTCCTTTAGGTCCGTGGTTGATACCCCTTCCGTCTTTTGGCGCGCGCGCGCGCGGACCATAGATATCCTATATCTATGACACGGACATCGTGATCTCTATCAGAGAGGATATGAGAGTGCTCACGCCCGGTTTTGCCGTGACGGTACACTGCTGCCCCCTAGTCTAAATTTAGCCTGGATCAGCTCCTACTTCATTTTCAGCTTGGACAAGAGCCTACTTCATCTTTAGCCTGGATCAGCACCTACTTCATCTTTAGCCTGGACAAGATCCTACTTCATCTTTAGCCTGGATCAGCACCTACTTCATCTTTAGCCTGGATCAGCACCTACTTCATCTTTAGCCTGGATCAGCACCTACTTCATCTTTAGCCTGGATCAGCACCTACTTCATCTTTAGCCTGGACACCGACGAGATACTGTTAAAGACAGCCAGCCTTACGGGAGTTCGTGTCGCCCGAATAATTCAAGCACAGACTTAAGATACCTACAGACATTGCATGCAATGTATTTTTCTGTCTACGGTTCTGAATTACCGACTCTGTAGAAAATGCCCTAGTACGATAGCGGACTCCATCGAAATGGAACGGTCAGCTGGTGAACTATATGAGGATGCAACACATAAAGTTTGTGTCTGAGGAGGATCGATTTTACAGCGTTGTCAGCTTCAAAAGTGCAATGTTGCCGCATTACGTTCGTACAAGAAACTATCGATGCTCGCATCGAAAGCGGTTTTTATCACAAGCGATGAGATAATTGTTTTGTCCTGCTTTTCGAAGCTGTGGAAATTCAGAGACACGTTGCTTTTTAATCTATACCACAGAAATTCCAATCGTTGAAGATTTTATTGAACGATCATTTGAATATTCGATGACTAACTCAAAAATCATTTTTTAAAATTTTTTATGCGAATATAAAATTGTTAAAAAGTTTGCAATTTTCAATTCGTGGTTTTTTTAATACATATATGTTCCGATTATACGGATAAAAACCATGTTCACCAAAGCAATTCGCAGAACACACGTGTAGTTTTAATATTATTTTCATCATTTTTATATTATTAGCAAATGTTAACTTATCTACATAACTAATTTGAATTTTAACGCGAAAGGTATTGTTTTCCGATATGAAAATATTAAGAAATGTGTAAACATTCGCGGCATGATAATTGTTGCAGTGTACACGAGCATGTGTAAACTAATATTCATATATTAAAAATTATGCAGATTAGAATACGTCGTCGGAAGCTTCAAATAAAATTCTTTCCTGAACTTCGAAGAAAACTTTTCCATACAAATACAGTTTAACTTATCCGATTTGTGGCATGTTTAGACTTATTTTCATCAAAAAAGCATTTGCAATCGACTCATAATGTTTCCATGGCAGAATTGTGGACCATAATAAACATTTTATTGTTATTAATACGCGTTAGTGAAACCTTTACATTGTTGTCTTCAGGAGGCACACGTAGCGGCGACGTACGATATGGACGTGATTCAGCATCAGAGGCAACATTGTAACACACATTGTATTATAAATAAATCCAATTTTATTTATTATTAACATTATCATAATGGAAAAATCACCTATCGATTGAAAATGTTTTTCTGATCAAAATAAGCCCAAACACGACATAAATCGGATTATGATGCAGCGTACATTGCACTGAAAACTGCATGCGAAACATTTCCGACGACAAAATCTGTCTACAGAAGCCGATGGAATTTGAAAAGTCTCGAGCCCGGTAAATGTGGTAGTGCTTGTACGTGACCACTAGTTGCTTGTATATATGTCTAATCGAATAAAACTGGGCGGTGAGTCGCAAAAAGACGTAAATAGGAATAATAAATCACGTTAATAAAATTTTAGCAAGAATTAATGACGCATGTCATTAAAACAAAAATTTATATCTTTTCAGTAAAATATATTGTATTCTACATATTGTATAATAAAGCAATGTTTCCTTGGACACAATAGAATTAAACTAATACAATAGATGAAAATTTGTATTGCTTTACATATAAATTATATAAAAATATTATAACGAAAATTTAATTTAATGAATTTAATAAATTTATGAAAATTTAATGAATTCTTATTTCTCTACAGATGAAAAGAATGCAAGTACTCATTTTAAAAATAGGGAAACACAAGAATAGTTAATATATGTGTAATGTGTACGCACTCAACAACTGCACAGAATTTATATTAATTAAGTGTAAATAAGAAAGTAAACTACTGGTTTAAAGTGTATAAAATTATTGTAATATACATTCATTAGTGACACGAGTAATAAAAATAATGTTACGTATAGAAACCAAATTTATTTTACTACAATTCGTATTTTTGTAATACTTCTTCATAAATATTATTTTCACCGTTCAAATACACGCGCCGTATGCATTCGTAGTCACCAAATCATATTAAATACCCGTAGTAAAAATACAGTATACGGAATATTCAGTTCTTGCTAATACGCGTAAATTCGTGAACTATCGGTAATATTGAGCGCGACACCGAAATGGTACGGGGGCCACTGTGGCCCCCCGAGGCCTAGACAGAAAAGCCCATAAGATGCAGTGTCTGTAGTAGTCTTAAGTCTGTGGAGCCCATCAGACCCACTGATATATATACTATGGATACGAGATTCCCATAAGCCAGCCGTACAGCGGTTGAAGCGAATTGAAAAGGACTTTGGATGCCACCGCCCTCAACGTTCGGTCGATGTATTAAAGGAAATAGCGCGAAGCTTGAAAAATATAGTATATAAAAGCACCGTCGAGATACCTCGTCTGTGATAAAAGACTAAAAGAATAGTGTAATATCTGTGGTTGTAAGTAGGAACGCCGCATGTCACATGCATTCACTTTGACATAGGACATCGGATAAATTGCATTATTTTTTTGGGCCTTTCGAATTTGTTTTCAAGACCTTTTTTCTGGTAAATACGTAAATCCCATACTCTAAAAACTCAATTAATGCAAAAATTCAAATTCTTTGAAATTGTGAGACATGCGGCGTTTTTCCTTACAACTACAGATATAATGTATTATTACGAATTATAATAATAATACGAATTGCTTGTATGATGTTTGAAATTCAGAAAAGTTATTCAGAGCAAATGAAATTCATGAAAATAGTGGAATAAATATATAAATATAATATTAAACAAACTAAAGTAATGACTAATGAAGTTTGCAAAAAGTGAATTTTAAATATTTGTAAAGTTTTGTCGTTTGCTTTATTGTTTGGGATAAAGAAGATGTAGGAGAAGCATTAAATGAAATTGAATTCATAATGATACTAAAATAAATTTATTAATTTTACAATAATATATACAAATAAATCTCACTCTTAGAAACGTGATCCTGGGAATCCACGTGAGAACAAGTCAGTCGCATTTATCCAAAATTCACGGATATTAGGCCATGTTCACATTAGCGGGAAGAGATTGTAGTAAACACATCTATGGAATAAAAAATCTTAATTTTTGTTGTCTTTAATATTTTTATATAAACCATGCTTTATATAAAAAAGAATATATCATAGCACACGAAGAAGGCAATTCTAAAGCACCCAGAAGCAGAAAAATAAATATCATGCATACATGCGCTCGCTTTTGTATTTTACAGTGTAAAAGCTATTTAACATCCTAATATAATAAAATATAAGCAAAAACTTATTATATACATAACGAAATCGTCGAAAGGACGTGGTTCTATACATAGAACAATGCACAGTTAAGGCAAAAGCCCGTAAACCTGGAGGATACTTGTCTCTAGTGAGTTTACCTCTATTTTTCCTATTTTTTATCACGCGATTGAACAATTCCATAGAAATATCTTCATGTGCAGACAGACAATAATAAGCATTATCAGGCAATAATTTTTCGTGCTTTAGTCCTTTTACCACATCCTGTAAGGAATTTACCTTCGTTTTCAGACATTGGACTGATTGTCTTAATGTTTCGTTTTCTTTCATAGTTGTGTCCAATCTTCTGCGAAAAGCGTTTAATTTCCTCTTCATACTGCGTGGAGTGTCCTCGTAACGGTGGTCATGGGAAACTATCTCATGTGCTGTTACGCATTGATATTTCTTGTTCAATGCATTTGTTTTCTTTGGTGAGAAGCATTTCTCTTGAGTAACTGCAATGAGAAATAATGCTCAGTACTTACTGTACATAGAGATTTTAGTCCATGAACATTAACATTTCATACCACTTTCAATATCTCAATAATAAATCTTCAAATTTTCATTTAATAATATATGTCATTAACTTAAATAGTGTATTTGAAACTTATTTCAACTTACGTATATCTTTGCTTGTAGGAGATTCACTGTATTCCACATATGTTGTTGCCTCGGGAACATGTTCAATTACTGAGGCTGGCCCTGCGTCATTATCTGAAATATTCATTACATAAGCTAATATAGCGGTGTAAAGGAACTTTCATTTTTGCCTTTTGTCAACATAGACACACTTTCTTACCTGTAGAATTAATTTCCATCAAAATATTCCTCCGCAGTTTACAGTTTTCTTTCTCAGAAATTGTAGCCACATCTTGAGCTTTATCTGGAAAAGATATAATTATGGATATATCAATGATAGTAATTACATTTAAAGCAGAAAGAAAAACTTGTAAAAGAAAAATCATTTAAATACATTAACTATCAATTTCTGTATGTATGCTTTTATAACGGATACTTAGTTTTAATAACTTTTATGAATGATGAAACACTTTTTTACCTGTACAATTTGTTTCAACCGAAACACGCTGCTGTTTTTGAAACCTTGCCTCTTTTTTTAAAATTGTAGGCACACTTCCTAGTTTCAAATGTTTTCGGTTAGAGAAGTGCACTACAAAACAGTCTTTTGTAAAATGATCTGAACATAATAACGTATGGTTTCGAACATTTAGTTCTTCCAAACTGATTAGTTTTAACCACTCTTTACGTACTGGTTCGTCTTGTGGAAATCTACGCATAATCGTACGAAAATTAGAACAAACCTATATTAATACTATTGAAAATTGATAAGAGGTTATATTATCTTTACGTACCTGTGTAATGTCACATTTTTCTTATTGGTGCTCAAAATCCCACAAAATACGCATTTGCCCATTTTAAAAATATATTTGGATAAATACAACAACTACAAACACTTTTTATTACTGAGCGTTACCAAGCGTTACATATACTCCAATATACTCGCATGGGCATCAGTTGATCACAGTATCACAGTCATCAGTCATCACAGTTGATCAGTGGCGTGGCGTGGTAAAGTATGGAGCTCTGCGGACGATCGCGGGGCGAAGGGAAGTACATAGTACATAAACCGATAGTTGGCGGCGCACCATGCAAAAGTCTTCTTCAAATCGCTTCAAGCATCTCCAATCCATAGTATATATATCAGTGATCAGACCCCACTTTTCGGCGACACCGAATACACGGGGGCTGGCTGTCTTTAACAGTATCTCGTCGGCGACACTGTCAATTTATTCCAGTTCCAGTTGGTAATACAGGATGTGACACGAAAATGGTAATGGGGTTACGTGACCCCAAAAACGTGTGACAGAAAAATGCATTGGATGTTAGGTCTATCCTATACCTGGTCGGTGATATAATATATAAATCTATTTGCAGACGCATGCGCACTGAAAATTAATTGTCGAAAATTTTTAGGTTCACGAACATCACTGGCTTTGACAAGTGATTTGCCTCTATGAAAATTTTTTGTGTATGAACAACTGCGCATGCGTAATTAACAATAAGATAATACCGGTCGCCGGCTCAAGTGACAGATATTCAGACATGTACATCAATATACAGAAGTGTTCTGCTTTGTCAATTATTCATTGTTAATATATAGTTAACGGGCATTTTTCAGTAAGGAATAATTCTCTAATTATATGTGTTTCAAATATCTGACAGTTTACCTTAATTACAACATTGAATTCCAACTGCGACAAATTTAGAGTGTTAACGAAGTTTTCCAAATGTTTTGCTAAAAGTTTAATACAATTTATAAAAATGAAAATCATATAAATAAATTTGTTTCGTTCCATCGACCACAAATTTGATGACGATGAACCCATAGTTAAATACATATAATGCCAGCTCAGTACCACATTAAATTACTTGATAGTAACCAATCAGTTAAATTTATACACTCTCCCCCTTGGTTTAACATATTTGATACATTAGCGATACAGATCATTTTAGAAATTTTTATTCTATTCTATTTCATTCTAAAATTATAACAAATTCTTATTATAAGATTAATAAACATGTAATTAGTTTGCAGGAATGTAAAGTGAAAATCAATTGTCGAAAATGTCTCAAGTGCAGAGAATGTTGCACCCATGGAACCTTTTCCTCCTTATTTTATTTCAATTCTTCATACAATTCTTAACATCTATTTATATTTACACTTACGTGGCTCGTGTGGAGACAGATGTCAATATCATACGGAATCAAGATATCTTACAGCCAGAAAAATTGTTACGTCGAAAACGAAACAGTGCGTTGCCTGTGACAGAGGATAATAAAGTTTTAGATACTTCTAGAGTATGTATTGTTACTATATCTCATATACCATGGATTCACAAAGTATGGGTTGTTACTATTCATTGCATTTATTCTTGCATTCCAGATGTGGGAAGAGAAGGACATGCTGAAAGAGCCCAAGAAAGTCACTTCTCCTCCTGTAGCAGTATCTGGCTTGGTGTCGTCTCCGATTACTCCTATGGGACACGACTGGGTGTGGCTAAACGCAGACACTCGTGTCCAGGTTTAGTTTTCGATAAGTACATTACAGAAGACTGAGGAAATGAATCTTAATAATAGCTTTAAATACTATAGGTTGACGCTATTGAGAATTTCTGTCGATCTTCGATGAAATACTGCCCACCGGGACTACCAGGAGCACCGGGAAGCCCAGGAGCACCTGGTGAGCCAGGTCTCCCAGGATTGCGAGGAATGACTGGTCCAAAGGGACCGCCAGGTTTAACTGGTCCTCCAGGACCTCGTGGTTTAAAAGGCGATGTGGGACCTCCAGGTTTCGATGGAAGAGATGGAGTTCCAGGTGAACCTGGTCTTGATGGGATTCCTGGACGTAGTGGCTTAGACGGACATCCAGGGATAAATGGTAAACCAGGGCTGAACGGATCTCCTGGGCGACCTGGTCGAAATGGCACAGACGGTAACAGCTTTTGTATTTTAATATTATTTTTTATGTAGGAAGTAAACATATTATTATAGTTAATGGAGATATAAATTTCAGGAAGGCCAGGTCAAATTGGACCACAGGGACCACCTGGACTGCGTGGTAACTTAACCTTATTTCCCTCATTCTAATTGCGCATGGGTGAAACAAAAAATACGTTGTTGATGTAAACAACTTTAGGAGAAATGGGTCCACCTGGTAGATCAGGCTTGCCAGGCCAAGATGGCAAGCCAGGGATATCAGCCTGGAAGGTGAACATGAATGACTATAATGTAAATGATCTGTTAATTCCACCTTCTATTTTAGGTGAGTAATTTTACAGAAAAAATATTTAGAAATTGTATTTTGATCAACAACTTTGTTTTGAAATTTTTCAGATGATAGAATGTTACCGGCAACCACAAACTCCACAGGGCTAATTTCAGTTTATGAAGGGACCAATATACGATTGAAATGTGCAGCGAGTGGAAAACCTCAACCTGTTATTCAATGGTTTAGAACCGATGGTAGTGTCATACCTGTAGGATCTTGGCATGGTAATGTAAAATATGACGATCAGTGATATTTAAAATATTTACTTATATACACTTTTACTCTCTCCTGTTCTTTTTACTCATACTTGCAAAACTTATTGTATAGTGACTTCTATTATTGGACACACATTTAACGTCAGCATAGTGAACAGAGAGCACATGGGAGAGTACACTTGTGTAGCTGACAATGGAGTCCCCCCTCGAGCGGTGAAGAGATTTAAACTTCAAGTAAAGTGTATGTATCTCACTGTAAGCTTATATCCGATTGTTTGTTATTAAAGTAAAGGTAATTTTTCAGTTCCACCATTCATCCGAATACGAAATCAAATAATCCATGTACGCAGTCAGAGCACTGCGACGTTAGAATGTGATGTCGAAGCATACCCAGAACCCATTCTTTATTGGGAACGTGACGATGGTCGTCGACTAAAAATGTCTGACAAGTATAGAATAGAGGTTTATGACAGGAGAGATATTTATAAGGTAATGTAAATAAATATTACAGTATTCTCTCCGTAACTGTAAAAAAGATCTCTACCATAATTAAAATTTTATCCCTATCACTGGGGGGATTTCCCTTGGAATCAGTGATCTAGCCAGTGAAGTGTCGAGTATCAGTGTGACTTACATTAATGCAAGCGAAGCAAACATTGGAACTTTCTAATTTTTTCATAAAACTTTTACCATCGTATTCGTCTCATTTCTCCGATTAAAATGATATACAACACTATTAAAGTTCATATTTCCCGATTAATGTTTCGAGCGTGAAAGAGGATGGCAAATGGAAAAGAAAGAGGGGCAGAAAGTCGAAACGTTTGGAAAATATGAAAGACTGGTGTGAACTCAGTCCTCTAAATCTAAAATTAAACATTCTTATTTTTGGAGTTTCATGAATCAAGCTTTTTATCATCGCATTCTTTTCGTTTTTTTCTGATTAAAATGACACCAAACACGATATAATTACGATCATAATTAATTGTGTGTCAACCGATTGAAGTTTCGGACTTCACATTTATGGTAGAGACACGAATTCTGTAAATGTGAAGTTCAAAACTTGTTGCATACGTAATTATGATCCTAATTATATCGCGTTTGGTGTCATTTTAATCAGAAAAACGAGAATACGATGATAAAAGTTTCATTGACGATCAACCAAAAGTGAGGAACTTTAATTTTCGAACATCACGAACATCAGTCCCTTTTTCTTTTTCAATCGCTATCCTTCTCTACATTCAAAATACTACAAAGAATGTGGTACCTCTTCTATAACTGTGACTTTGCAGACCAACAGTTTTCACAATTACGGAGAGAATATTGTATATGGTAAATGATAAATGTACAATAAATAATATTATAATGATTTTTCAGCTGAAAATGCGACTGAAAATTACGAGAATAACTTTAGCGGACCATGGCACCTACCATTGTGTTGCCAAAAACGATATTGACATTACCAAGGGCTCGTTCATAGTGAATGGTCAGATATTTATCATGAACTATATTATCAAAGTAGAGAAGTTATGAAAAAATTTAATGGTTTAAATAATTTCAGATGATATAAAGAATCTAGAGAAATTGAAGACTGGAAAACATGTTGCTTATGGGGATCCAGCACCACAACACGTTGATTTAGAAGAACTGTGTGCGCCACGGGAGACTTGCGCAGCTTGTCCAGTTTTGAGATGCACTTTTACAGACGTTGCAGAATATTTAAACGTTCAGCCTCTCAGAAGCGTCAACTTTACTGGACTTCCGCCACGATTGGCAGGTAAATTAAACTCTACAGTAGGGTGGAGCAAAAATTAGTATACATTCCTTGAGTATGGGATAAATTATCCTAAAAGTTTCAAAAAGGACCACTTCATAGTTTCTATAAAAAAATTCACGAACGTCACCCTAGTTTTATTATTTTAAGCCAGGCTCCTCTCTTAAGTATTTTTCGAGTTTGATGAGTAATTAACTTATTAACATTTCCATAGATGGTGTAATAGAAGCTTTAGGAAAGCCAGTTTTGAAAGGCACAATGGATGACCATTATGGAAGTTGGATGCATGACGCATCTTCGAGAATGGATGGTTCCTCCGACAAACTTTGGGTTACCAGGAAGAACGATACTTCTTTCATTTTTGAGTACAAGTCGAAAGATCACTTTAAAAATGGTAGTTCGTATCCCATTGCATTGCCCTATCCGTTCCAGGTGTGTTGTAGTACTTTTAACAATTTATTATACGAGAAATGAAATCATTTGATATAATTTATTATTTATTTTTAGGGAAATGGACATATAGTGTACAACAGATCATTCTTCTACAATCCCATAAATCGGTCTTCCATTTTCCGCTTCAATCTACACTCTGTTTCTGATTATGTATGCGATAAAGAGTTTCCACGGTGCGAATTGCACCTTCCAGGATTATTAGTGAATACGAGAAACTATCTCTACACGCCTAATCACAATTTTAATTATGTTGATTTCAATGTCGATGAAAATGGTAATTGTCAATTTTGTAGAATTATATTATCCGACACGGATTTTGCGTTTAGGCATTAGCAGACTCTTAGATTTTAATGTGCCGAACGTAAATCCGAAAGCTTTTTTACCATCATCCAGTCTTTGAGAAATTTAATTTCTAAGAAAATATTGAATTGTTAGCTTTACACATTTCAACTGATTTGTACACATTTCAACATTAGATTTATATTTTTAACAGGCTTGTGGATAATATATGGATTACCATCGAATAACACAGTTGTAGTAAAAATGGATGCCAGTAATATGAACATTCAATATGCATGGAACATTAGCATTGATCACCACAAATTTGGAGAAATGTTCATTGCTGGAGGAGTACTTTATGCTGTTCATAGTGTCACCGAAGAAACCATGAAAATAAGGTATACATGGTTCGTTTTACTATAACAAGAACAAGCGCATTGATTGTTTCATAATGTTTTTTCCAGATTGGCTTTCGATCTTTATAAAAACGTTACTATACCCGTTCATTTATCATTCACAAATCCTTACCATAAAACTACAGCCGTTAGTTACAATCACAAAACAAAGGTAAACCGTTTTAATTAAGAACAACGAATGAAAATATTTTAGGATTCGATCTTGTTAATTTTCAGGAACTTTATACTTGGAATAAGGGAAATCTGCTGGCCTACCCTATTAAATATCAAGGTTTTGCGAATGTAACAGCAAAAGAAGAGCTGAGAAGCATAGAAACTGGAATTTGAAATTCTGATCGATCCAGTACTAAAAGGTTTACAAAATATATTGTATATACACTTTGAATTTTCATTAATGTATGAACAAAAGAGAGACAATAAGAAAAAACATCTTTTGGCCTCTTTCAATAAACTTTAACTTCATTCTACCCCTAATATTTTTAAGATAATATCATACATTTTATCAGAATTGAGTATTATAAATGAATATTTAGTGTGACAAATAATAATCTGAAAATCATGGAACGGCATTCTAAAGCGAACTAATAACATAAAATAACGTGAAAATCATGGAAAGATATTTTATAGAAACAATAAAATATAAAATTATGAGAGAAACACAAGACAGTACTAACATTTTGGATACGTCGAAAATATAGAAAATAATATTTGAATAGAAATTAAAATAGAAAATGATAATCAAATTTGAAATATGTATATCGAAAAATGATCTATTCTATATATATATTGTCAGATATTGTCAAAAAATATAGATACATATTTAAAGAAGCAGCTTGTTCAACAGGGAATGGAAAGATGGCGCGCGGTGACACACTTTAATTAAATAAGGAAGAAAGAAGGCTGAACAGGTGAAAGAGAAGGGATCTGCTTTGACAAGTGTCCTTTCTGCCTATTTCCATCATAGTTTCTCCGTGGTCGAAAACGATATTTTTGAGGTGGAATTGTCATCTCGATGGAAGTAAACGATATCGCTCGTTACTGAACTGCTAAAAAGAGCAAAAGGATTTATGAACGAAAAGCTGAGGGGCACAGTGGCTGAAAAAATGGTAAGTGCGAAACATCAAATGAACATCATGATCCATTCGAATTACGGTGTTGAACCTAACCTTAAAAGAACGAACATTCTTTCACTGCATATTTCGATACGGATCGAGGCATTCGAAGCGTGTTTTATGTTCCAGTCAAATATTTATTCACTTAACTTTCACTTTGAGAATTGCTTTTCGTACTTTCTCATGGACGTTTCTAACCTTACTTGTTTAATTTGAATCGTTAACAAAATTCGTGTGTACGTTTGTTATTGTTCCTTATCTGTTGTCATTGTTTCAAGTCGCAATGATGTGCTAAAATCTTTCTTTTCGTGCCTAAAAAATCCAATTATATCACGTGAAATTTGCAGATTAACATAACCTTCTGATATAAACTGACAATTAATTTATAATTTTTACGTCTATTATTGTAACAGAAATGGTTTTCAACTTTGACATCACAATGTGGCACAGTTTTGCGGAATTTTAAGTAACTTACTCAATGAGTTATAATTACAAAGTAATTCCAATCTCTTACTTAATTCAATTATAATGCATTTCACAATTGCTATTGAAGTACAACTACAAAGCACAATGCAATTGAGTCAGAATTAAATTATATTCAGTTTCAATTATATTCGATTACAATTATATATAAGTTTATTTACATTAAATTTAAATTATATTTTATTTCAATCCGATTTGATTTTGATTACACTACCTCATGATTACATTGTATCTCAATTATATTACATTTCAAATATATTTGATTTCAATTAGGTTTGCTTCCAGTTATATGCAATTTCAATTACATTGTAATTGTGTTGTTATTGAATTTTTATGTAATTGAAATACAGTACAAATCATTTATGACATGTAAATAGTAATTAAATGAAAGTTTTCATTTTTGCAAATAAATGTGTATCTGTACATCATTATCTTAGTATCAATGTTATTATAAAAATTCAATTTCGTTTCAACAATTATATTCCTTTTACTTTAGTATATTATTCAAATGAATATAGAATGTAATGAAATGAATTTTAATCCAGAGATTACAATTTAATGCTACAGGCAGCAATTATGAATTATTCATTAGCATAATCCAAGATGGAATATGTACAGACTAAGAATATGGTAATCTCTTATAGAGCAGTACATTTTCGCTATGCTTGGGAGTAAAACAGGCAAAGGTGATCGTAAAATGCTCCATAAATTGTATTTACTGTCTACAATGGAGTTTATTTAAAAACGTTTTTTTGTATTGATCATTTTCAAGTCATATTAAATTTTACTTCACAGGTTGCGATGCCATGGAGAAGTTTCCACTGAAAGGCACGAATTTAATGAGCAATACATTCCCACAAAATTATCAAAACACGTTAACGACATACCAATCGCTTGATACGAAGGTACGTTTCTCTGAAATAACTTCAAGAGAGAGAGAGACAAAAGTGAGAATTAGTAAAAGATTTTTGTTTCTATAATAACAGGTAGAGAACTCAGATGATGTGCATTTTGTAGAGGATGTGCGATCGCAGAATCGAAGTGCTGGACACGACAATAATCTGAGCAGTGACGACGACATGCTGGAGGTCAACAACGTAAACTCTCATCAGGGAGACAATACTGTTTTCTCAGATAATTGTATTCGAATTGACGATGCTTCTTCTCACAGTGAGTGACTTCTTTCAAGATTCCATGGGATAACTCCTAACGTAAGTGTTACTCCCATTGAATCTTAATCTTCATCGTTTCAGTTTCAGTGGATTCCGATGACATCCCTGGAATTGGCCAATATGATGATTTTCACACAATCGATTGGCAAAGAGATATTGCCAGAGACAGAATGCGACACCGATATATTGTCAAGAAAAAGCACGATTCCATTTGGGGTTTAATCAAGGGTGCTCATGATGCGTGGTCTGGATGGCTGTGTGTTTTATTGGTCGGTCTCTTTACAGGAGTTGCAGCAGGTATCATAGATATTGGTGCTTCCTGGATGACCGACCTAAAGTTTGGTATATGTCCCCAAGCTTTTTGGTTGAACAAAGAACAATGTTGTTGGAGTTACAACGAGACAACTTTTGATGGTGCCAACTGTTCTCAGGTATATTTCTTTCTTCTTTTGTTTTCTCCTATTTCTAAGTGCTTTTATATAAAAATATCAGTATTTGTCGGTAATTTTTTCGGTTCCCTTATTTTATTAAAATTTCCAAAGTATTTTTAACCACAGATTTTTAACCAGTATTATGTTAACAAATACCTAAACTGATATGCAGTACCACAATTGCTATGACAATATATACCAGTATGAAAATCATATCGGTTTTAAGTCTCTGGTTTCTAATGCGTGTTTATTTCATATTTGTTCCAGTGGCTGGCATGGCCAGAAGTATTTAGCCAGTCGAAAGATGGTGCAGGGCCGTACATGATCTCGTACATGTTCTACATAGCTTGGGCTCTTTTGTTTGCTTCCCTTTCTGCATCATTAGTAAGAATGTTTGCTCCATACGCCTGTGGCTCTGGTATTCCTGAAGTATGTATAGGTGCAAAAGAAAACGCTGTCCAACAGCGCTTTTGCGTTTTGAGAACTGGTAGATAGGCGATTCTTCCAAGTACGATTAAAAAAAAAAGGAAGAATTTTTTCTCATGTAACTGTGAAAGTTGTAGGAGTGTTTCTATAATATAATATAACAACTCTACAGATTTTTGAACAGAATAACACATTTTTTGGTAGCATTATAAAAATTTAAATATGTTCACTAGAGGTGTGCGAGAACCCGATGGTCGGGATGGGTCAGGAAGGCATCGGGTAGAGACTAGTCTAATATGCTCATGAATCCCAAATATTCTCGGGAATAATCCCGAAAGTTGTGGAGAATCCCGATACATTCGAGTGCCTGAATATACTCGGGAATCCCTAACATTCTTGGGAATACCGATATATTTGAAAATCCTGATATATTCAAGTATCCCGAAATTTTTAAGAACCCCTCTCGATCTTGTATGAAATTCTCGTCCTGTCTCAACCCGACATTTTCATGTTCCCGCACAATGTTCAAAAGTAGAGAAACACTTTAGCTATAAGAATCTATTGGTTGCCAAAACGCAAAAAGCTTATAATATGTGAGACAGTGACAAGTATACAATAGAATGGTTCACGATGAATAGCTCTGCATTCTTTATTTTATAGATAAAAACTATTTTAAGTGGATTCATTATTCGTGGATATTTAGGAAAATGGACGCTGATAATCAAGTCGGTGGGTCTCATCCTATCAGTTTCAGCAGGTTTGAGTTTAGGCAAAGAGGGTCCGATGGTCCACATAGCCTGTTGCATAGGAAACATATTCTCTTATCTATTCCCAAAATATGGTAGAAACGAAGCTAAAAAGAGGGAGATCTTGTCAGCAGCAGCAGCTGCTGGAGTTTCAGTTGCTTTCGGTGCTCCAATTGGAGGCGTTCTCTTCAGTCTTGAAGAAGTAAGAATCTGAAAAAGTCATATAATACTTTATTTGCTATGATCTGCTGTTTCAAAGAGAGTGAGAGTGAGACTTTCAATACGTTTATAATTATAATATTAGGTTGATGAATATGAAATGTCCAATCTTAGATGTAATGATGCCTTTGATCTAGAAATACTATTATACTCTACCGGTTTATTATATATCATTTTACCAGTTTAAGCGCGGCTTCAGTCTCTGGGGACAGTGAACTTTCCGTTCAGGCTAGGTAGTGTATTTGTATACAAATTATTGTTAATTTTTTTCTAAAAATTATATGGTCGGAATTGTGAAGAAAAAAATAAAGATCACAATTTTTAACTATCTTATCTGTGTCTCTAATGAAATCTTAAAATATTCCTTTTGTAGGTCTAAGTAAGTTATACACATGTACAAAGTTTCATCGAAATCGGGTGACGCATAAAAAAGCCACATGCATTCAAAGATGTACAAATTTTTGAATTTCGGGCTTATATCGTATTTTCTCACAATTTTTGCCATTTTTAATCATTTATGGCTCGAAGCAACGTTAGTCGATTTTGTTGAAGCTTTATATATACATATAATTTACTTATGTCTACAAAAAACATATTTTAAATTTTCATTATAGGCACAGATAAAAAAGTTAAAAATTGTGACCTTTACTTTTTTCTTCACAATTTCTACCAACAGCAATTTTTAAAGATGTACGAATACTTTTTACGCTCACTGTATCTATTCCAGTCCTTTTACTTTAGATGTGTAACGCAAAATTGGAGTGAACTGCTATTATGACAATCAGTGAATTTCAGGTCTCTCTTCTTTCAAATAAATAAACTATAATTATATATTAATTTTCCAGGTGAGCTACTATTTTCCACTGAAGACGTTATGGCGGTCATTCTTCTGCGCTTTAATAGCTGCTTTCATTTTGCGATCGATAAACCCTTTCGGCAACGAGCACTCGGTGCTCTTTTACGTCGAGTACAACAAGCCCTGGATATTCTTCGAGCTGATACCCTTTGTTATGCTGGGGATAATCGGAGTAAGCTTTTGTTCCAAGATCATCGTCATATACAATAGACACTTTAATATTTCTCTCGTGTTTTCTAGGGGGTGATCGCCACTTTGTTTATCAAGGCAAACCTGTTTTGGTGTCGGTACCGTAAGACGTCGAAGCTGGGACAGTACCCGGTCACCGAGGTTCTTATAGTAACAGTGGCAACGGCGGTAATTGGATATCCAAATCCGTATACTAGAATGAGTACAAGTCAACTCATTTATCTGTTGTTCAGTCAGTGTGGGGTTTCAAACGCTGACATTTTATGGTTTGTAAAATTTAATGGACCATCAACTATAGTGTCCAATAGACGATTCTTATAAATTTTAGCCCTCATCCGTTCTTCATTTTCGCATCTTATCGTGTCTCTCGTATGTCAGATTGGCATAATGATAAAAGATCAAATGAAATGAAGCGATAAATAGTTAATTTTGCTAATTATTTTATTGAGAATAAAGTGATAAATATTTGCACGATATTTTGCTCGCACATTTGCATTTCTGCATTTTATTCGCACGCGTTCGATATCGTTTTGTTTCGATTTTATTGTCTTTAGCTTCCTCTTGCGACGAAGAGAAGAACGACGAGAATACGTAACGCCTCTTATTCTCGTCTTCCATGTTTCATAGCTATACATGGCTAGCTACATTTTGTAGGGATTGTACAATACATTGTTTACTATATATATATACATATATATATATATATATATATATATATATATATATATATATATATATATATATATATATTTACCTGAAGAATGTGTCAAATTAACATGAGGGACGAACGAGGGTAAATGTGTAGAATACTAACCTGAAAATTAGTTTTTCTATCATTTAATATTTTTGAGAAATTTAGTTTTGAAGGAAAAATCGCATTTTTGAGTTCGTGAATTTTGTTGTGATGTACTTGTTAAAGCTGTGCAAATATTGCTTGCATAAAACGATTCTGTTGACTTGGGTCTAACAAGTGGTTTCTTTTTTTATTCAGCGACTACAATAGAAACTTTACTGCAGTAAAGTCAGCAATAGAGATAGCGGCAGCTGGGCCGGGTGTCTACAAGGCAATATGGCTGCTAGTATTAGCATTAATCCTGAAACTCGTCATGACGATATTTACGTTCGGCATGAAAGTACCTTGCGGACTGTTCATCCCGTCGCTTTGCCTGGGAGCCATAATGGGCCGCATAGTCGGCATAGGCATGGAGCAACTCGCCTACAATTATCCACACATTTGGATGTTCAGTGAAGAATGCTCCACAGGTGTGGACTGCATAACTCCAGGGTTATATGCGATGGTAGGAGCTGCTGCTGTCCTTGGTGGCGTCACCAGGATGACAGTATCATTAGTGGTGATTATGTTCGAGCTAACTGGGGGTGTCAGGTACATCGTGCCCCTGATGGCTGCAGCCATGGCCAGCAAATGGGTCGGCGATGCCCTTGGGAAGCAGGGCATTTACGACGCGCACATTGACCTAAACGGGTACCCGTTTCTCGACAGCAAGGACGAATTTCAACACACCACCCTCGCTGCGGATGTCATGCAACCTAAGTAAACGATTTGCAAATAACCATTATGACTGACTAACATTTTTTCTAATCATTAGTAACTATTGTCGATGGCGGAATTCATTTTCGGTTACAAATAACTATTATTGATAATGAGAATTACTTTTTTGGTCACCGTTAACCATTATCGATGACACGAGTTTCGGTTTGGTTACGAGGCTTTTATTTTGGTTACGGGTAACCAATACCTATAACGGGATTTTCGTTTCGGTTACTTTCAATCACCTTATTTTTTAAAACAATATTATTAATACTTAGTATGTGCGCACAATGTAAAATGAATTATAGAATCTGTATGTTTTTTAGTGAAATCAATCAGTGATAATTATGTATTTTATTATCTAACGTGTATAATCAAAGTTAATATTTACGAATAATACTTTATGGAAATTATACGGTGATAAATTGCATCGCCGATCATTCAGCATGATTTTCAGAGTTGAGAAGGTTCTTCCTACAGTAATTTGTATTTCTGTATAGCAGGAACTGCGTGGCAAATTGCAGCAAGTTTTGCTAAATGTGGCAGTGCATATTGTTTTTACTCCAATATGCCATTATTTCGGTTAAATACATAAATTCTATAATTCAGTTTACATTGTGCGTAGATACTAATTATTAGTAATATTATTTAAAAACATAGGATGATTGAAGGTAAACAAAACGTAAGTCCCTCCATCGATATTGATTACCTCGTAACCATAACGAAACTCGTGTCATTGATAATGGTAAACCAAAAACAATTCTCGTTGTGAAGAATAGTTCTTCATTAATTTATATAAATTGATCATTCATAATGCTTATTCCTGACCATAACAGATAAATCTTAAAATTTTGTAATTGCTTCGGTTTTCGAGAAACACGTCATTTCAATTTTAATGATCGTTTCTGTAAACATTTCTAAAATAACTTATTTTTGGTTTCTGCTAAGTGCACTTCTACCAGAAACTCTGTAATTTTTCAATGTGCTGCTGTATCTGAATTTTTCAAAATTTCTAAATTTGTTTTAGGCGAAACGAAGCCCTCCACGTACTCACGCAGGATTCAATGACGGTCGAGGATGTTGAGAATTTGTTGAAGGAAACAGAACACAATGGCTTCCCTGTGATAGTGTCCAAAGAATCCCAGTATCTCGTTGGTTTTGTGTCGCGTAGAGATTTGAATCTTGCAATAGCAAATGCTAAACGCATGACGGAAGAGATTACGGGACAGTCGTTAGTTTTGTTCACCAATGGAAGCAACATTCAAAACCACTCCCCGCCGCCTCTGAAGTTGAAGAAGATCCTTGACATGGCCCCAATTACTATTACGGATCAGACACCCATGGAAACCGTTGTTGATATGTTTAGAAAGTTAGGGTTGAGGCAGACACTTGTCACGCATAATGGGTGCGCATTTTTAACATTTTATATCATAGCATAGTAATTGTGTTACATTGCAATTTAATTACACACTACTACAATTACATAATAATTTAATTAATATTGCAGCGCAATTGAATCTCATAATTCAAACATTTCAGTTAATTCAATTACCGTTTCCTGCAATCATGTAACTGAATTACACAATTCCAATTTTTCAATCAATTCAATTGTAGTTGCAATTACTGTAATGGCAAGCACAATTCAATTACAATGTAATACAAGTCTAGTCGTATTAGTCGTTATAAATTATTTTCTGTAATCTCTTGTAGCCGACTGTTGGGAGTCATCACGAAGAAAGACGTGCTGAGACACGTGAAGCAACTCGACAACGAAGATCCTAATTCCGTATTGTTCAACTGAGATGTATATAAAACTTTATAAGAGAGAATAGCAAGAAGCGTTTTATAATGTAGTGGGAACCGAAAAGAAAACCATAAGGAATTGCTTTCAACTGCATTCAACTTTTTAATTGTAAAAAGGATGAAACTGTAATATTCTTTGCATTTTCAAAGATTAATATATTTGTATAATTTAATAATTTAAAATACTGCTAATGAGTGGGTGTAACAAAGTAGCGCGTGCATAAAAAATTATGCTAGGATCTAGTTTAGAGTAATTTTGAAATATTTTTGAACCTCGAAAATATAGAAGGAATTAGCAAATTCAGATTACAATTTACATACCAAAAATTACGAGATACTTATTTTGTAAATTATGTATTTCGGACGTACTACATCACATAAAATGCTTCGGAGTTCCGATAGGTATTCCTACATGAAGTATGAAGACATATTTACATCACATGCGTGGATGTAAGCGCGGACAAGCTCTTAATTTTTTCAACGAACTTCTGATTTTAAAGTGACTAGAATTAACCGAACAAGTGTAATCAAGATGGAGAGAAAGTGTCAGATTTTAGTTGATTTCTTTTGAATCATTGAAAAAAGCTATGAGGGATGGCAGGTAACTCTCACATCTGTAATAGAGTATTTTGATTGACGCAGAGTGCAACGGAAATTTTAGAAAGTACAATAGGATAAATACTTGTTGGTTAGATCGACTTTTCTTATCTTCAAATGCGAACCAAAAATGAATTTCCGATCGACACTGTCGATCTTGAGTATACATATGTATATATACAGATACAGTATGCGAGCACGTATGCAATTAGCATGAGCATATGGGTGTTATGAGTACTGACGTTACTATGCATCTTTATATGGATATGTACCAATGTTGAATTACTAATGTAAAAATAAATACATTGTTTACACTACAATCTTTTAGTACAACCGCTCCATTATGGTGATTGGATTATGGGTTTTTATGCGCTTACGGAGTATGCACATTTTTCAAATACAAGACAACGTTCCTACGAATTAAAATATTCTTATTTCATTGAAAAATACATAATATTCTTATTTTATTTTTATTAAAACGATATTTTTAGTCAATGGAAGGAATTCTTTGCAAATTGGAGTTTGCATAAAAATCTTCTGTATAATGATTAAAGTGAAGATCGTACTGTCCTATGTCACATCTTCTATTATTTAGTATTTTACTTTAATTACAATATCGAAGCAATTTGTATTTTAGATTATACCAAATGATGTGTTTTATATAAAATTACTTATGTTATTTTTAATAATAGGAGCGATTTATATTCTTCGCAATAGTATTTACAATGTATGTAGGCGGGAACTTTTATAGTGGAGAGATATTTATAAACTTTATTTATCAAAAATCAAAATAGTCTAGCTTTTTATTTCTGTCGGTCAGAAAAACAATTTAGCAAATAATTATCAAATCTGCATATATAAATATAACTAATTTTATTAAAAATAACGTACAAAGTATTACATCGCAAAACATATGTCGTACGGTGTAATCTAAAATACAAATTGATTTCATATATATGTATTAATAATGCCGTAATTGCAGTAATAAACAAAATAAATTATTAATACATATATATGAAATCAATTTGCATTTTAGATTACACCGTACGACATATGTTTTGCGATGTAATACTTTGTACGTTATTTTTAATATTATTATTTATTTATTTTTTAATGTTAAAATAACGGACCCATTATTAATATTATTTTTTACAGTAGTGTTTGAAATGTGTGCAACGGGAAAGTATTAATGTATGTATACGAATATGTGCATAGAAATTAAATTTTTAGAAACCAATATCATTCCAATTTTAATTGGTTTGTGTCTGACATAATTTAATAAACAATTATAAAATCTGCATATCATATAAACTCCTGCCATGAATGTAAATATACAGTCAATACTATTACGACACACGAATTATACAAATATTACATAAAAATACACGCGAGATTTAAAGTAGATTTATGTATCATAAAATTTTGATTTAATAACATATGAAAGTGTAAAATACATTTATAGATAAATAGATAGTTTATCTTTCGGCCTTCCAACCATGAAAGGTACTCGATTTGCAATTATTGCAAGCGTTACTTTCTGCTTTCATTCATTCAGTCATTCAATTAAATATTTATCGAGTATTAAAATATATTTATATGATATAGAATTGTCTTTAATTAAATATGAAACTATGAAATATATTAAATAAAATATATAATTGTAAAGTATACACGAAATAAAGATACGTCCGTGCGAAATTTGAATTCAAACTTCCCGCGTGCTCCACCTCGTAGGCAACTTGCTCTACACCGCTGCGTTCGGCACCTCTTTCTATAATCGAGGCAACTTTCAAATATTCAAACAAACCTCCCATTTTAATTCTCCGCCATAGCAACCAAAAATCACATTACTCCTCTAATCACCCCTCAAGTACCGCATTAAATTAAATTCGTCAGAATCAAAATACTACATAGTACTCCAACCCAAAGAAATTTAATAACATTTGATTAAAAAATCAATTTTTTTGTCTACATCGACAACTAATGAATTTATATTCTCTTTTAAATTTTCATCAATCTCAAGTTCAATTGATGACACGTAATAAAAATTGCAATTACGATGAACATTAATACAGAACTCTAGTTACCGAGAGAATTACTTTTTTACTTCATTATATTCTGACAATGTTACTCTGTTAATCTTCTTTTTGTTATTGTTTAGGGTAATACAATTTTAAAGATTAAGAAAATTACCATTTAACGAACACAAAATTAATTACACTGTATATAATAAAAAATCAAATATTTTTAATATCTCTGAGTAAAAATTTCATTTTTATATTCCTCGTGGTTCAAAAATTACATTAAAACGCCACTAGGTACGTGCTCCTACGTCACTGCTGCGGTGTTCGACCCTGCTCCCTTTTTCTTTACCATGACGTTATGATTTTTTCTAGATTTCATTTTATGGGGCATTTAAAAAGTGGTTTAAGGGAAGATGTAGGTGGGATTTACGGGTTGCCATAGTGTGGATGTAAAGTAGGAATTTGTTCAAATATTTAAATAATTCCCACAATCAAGGCTAGAATCAGAGAGGAAATTTCCTCTCTGCTAGAAATGCTAAACGCATCGGTGTCGGACGGGTTGCGTACGAAGGGACGCACGCGGTAAGTTTGAATTCAAATTCCTTGCGAATGTATTTTCAATTAACAGTTATTTTAGAATTTTTAATTTTATTAAACATAATTCCAAATCATACTTTTATTTGATATAAGTATATTTCAAATCTCGCACGTATTTTTATTTAATGTGTACATGATTATTTTACTGTAAAAGTATTTACCGCCTATATTGTTTCTGTTTATGGAAGGAATTTATAAGATATCTAGGTTTCATAAATGTTTGTTAATTAGTTGTAAAATTAATTTCTGTGGACACATACCTATGCAACACAAATTACATTAAATATACATTCATTATGAATTTACAATTTTTATGTTGTTAGTTACCAGTATTTGTTTCAGTAATTGTCTTCATATCTATAATGTTCTATTACATACATTCTAACCTCTTTGGAAATACGAAACAAGATATTATCCCAGAAAAATTATAAATTTGTCATCGTCACGCATGTGTTACGCTGATAGCGAATGTGTTAACCCTTATGTCAATAACCGGCTAACGGGTTACTCACTTTCGACTTCTTTTTAAAACTTCTTTATTGATTTGTCGACAAATAGCAAAATTATTGTAGATTTGTATGTTATTTTGTGATTACGAATTAATTTTCATTCGCGGCATAAAGATATGCTTGAATTTATAATGGCTTGAATGGTGATTGTTGGGTCCATTTTGACCCAGTGTGAAAAAACGTTCCATCTTAAATCTAATTTTTTTGGAATCAGTTCAAATCATTAGGTGTTTCTATTAAATGCAAAACCAGACAATCAAGGTTGATTTTAGAGAAGTAGGTTCAGAAATATGTGAAAAAGATTGAATACATGAGGATTTGATTGAGTCCAGCCACACCTGTCATAAAATCGTCCAAAGCATAAACATTGCGAGAGTAAACGTAAAGGGTTAAACGATAAATGAGAAATGCGATGAAAAATATCGTGGCGCCGCAGCTCGCTAGATCGGCAAGGCCGTGCAAGCGATTAAGCGTCCGCCTCGTCACCTGCAGGGGTCGGGCTCAGTGGTGGGGGTTAGCGCTAAGGTTGGCCGAAGAACGTCCGTGTACGTCTGCTTAGTTTCGCGGTAGCGATAACCCGTGACGCGCGTGTGCACGTACCGCTCGTATCTAACAACCCTAAAACGAGAAAGCCTGCGTTCGATACGCGCGCGCGCGAGGTGAAGAGCGAGGAGCGAATCGACTCGGCTCCCATACGCATCGTCACAGTTCTCGTCCGGAGAGTGGTCCGTGATTTCGCACCCTCGACGAGAGCCGCCGCCGAGAGCGCGAGACGATTTATCGAGCTATATGACTCGCGAGAGAGAGAGAGAGAGGGGTTGCAGACCGCCGCGGGGCTGTCTCTCCTTCTCCCGGCCCCGCTACGTGCCACTTTCTCCTCCGCGTCTCCGCTCGGACACGCTCGCGCGCTCCCCCTTTGTACTCGTCACTGTGTCAGCCCGCCTGCACCCCTCCCCGCGGCCGTATTCATCGGCACGACGACGTTGTCATCTCATCGTCCGAGTAGTATCGGGCACACGTTTCGCCCAGCGGTCCTCGGCTAGAACAGGTGGTGTCCCCGTGTGTGTGTGTGTGTAAGAGTGGATGTGTGTGACCGTGGCTCGCGAGTGCCGGAACCGAGAGTGACCTAGCGTCGAGACAACCCGAGAGGAATATATTCCCCCGTGCGAGAAACCAACCCCGTTTGGAAACCCTCTGCTAGCCCCCCTCCCACTCCCCCGCTCGTCCGCTCCGTGCCAGTGGTGCACGATGCGAATCGCCGTAGGATCGCGTGTCGCTGAAACAACGCAAGAGTCGTCGCAGGACAGGCCAGACTAGGCCCCTAGCGATCCACCACCGTCTCGACACCGGAGGCGGAACGCGCGTCGCGTCGCAGCAGCGTCATCGACGAGAAAAGCCGAGAGAGAGAGCCTATATACCGTGCCCGCGCGACACACATTCGGCGCGCTCAGTCGATAGCTCGGAACACCGCATCATCCCGCTCTTCGAAATTTCGAGGGAGCCTTCGGGAGGCGGCAACAACCGGGACACACGAGATGTTGGGGCCGAGGCGATCGTCCCCGGGGCTCCGTTCGTGGCTGGGGGAGCAGCAGGCGGAGGACGCAGGCCCCGTGGGGCCAGTCGCGTGAGGCCCGCCGATGCTCGGGCTGCGGACTTCGATGAGCCGAGGACCCATAGATCCCAATGATACCTTCGCAAGGAGGCGGCCGCGAGGGATGCTCTCCGGGCGATGGCTCCGAGGACAATGGCTTCGCTAATCGGCCTCGAGTGGCGGGCCTGTACGCGAGTCGCCTCTCCAGAGAAGAGCAGCTCGTTCACAGGAGCGCTCGATTGTCCCACGACGTCGGCAGCCAGCAGAGCTTGAACCTGCCGGCGGCACCCGTTGCCGAAGAGTTCGAGTTATCCGACCGACAGCGGATCGGCTTCTCGCGAACGCCCCAGCCGACAAGGAGGGGGGAGCATGCCGTGGCCAGGTACGAGCTGTCCAGACGGGACGGGTCCCAGCGAGCTAGGGACCACCAGTGGAGCGAGCCGTTCGCTCCTGTCGAGAGGCAGCCGTGGGACGCCGATGCGCCGATGTCGAGCGACAGGAAGGCGTCCGCCTCGATCCTCATCTCGCCGGCCAGCGAGACCGGTACCGCTCAAGATGGCGATAAAGTTTCGCCGCCGGAGTTTGCGGGCCTCAGTCCCCCCGAGTATCCGGGCCACGAGTCCGACGGTTGCGAGACCCCCTCCCCCATCTTTGCCAGCTATCCATTGGCTTCCTACGCCGAGGAGACTCGCCGTGGATTTGCTAATCACGACGAGAGCAGACCAACCGAAGGAAGGGGAGTGGCGGCGACGGCGGCCGACACTGGACGCACTCCCCCCTCCAGGGACTCGATGGACCCCGATGCGGTCGCGGGGAGGGGGGAGACCGTCAGGGCCAGGGACGTAGCGAGACTCAGGCCCCCCCTGACCGCAGTGGCGGGTACTTCGGCCGATTCCGGCACCGGTGACTCAGGCAGCGCCGAGATTCAAGTCGACCCGCTTGGAACGCCACGTGCTAACGTAAACGGGGACGTACCCGATCCCGGTCGAGAATCTGGGAACGACAACGGCAACAGAAGCGTGAAAACACCGATCGGAGGGAAGCAGACTGTAAAGTTGTTCACCAAGGAGAGTTTGGACAGGCTGGAGAACAGGACTGTGCAGCTTGTAAGGGACTACGGGTTTCAACCGAAGAGGCGGATGTCTGTTGAAGACGGCGCGGTGCTTCCAAACAAATACGAACCGTTCCCCACCGACCTCTACGGCAGGCCGCTCGAGGAGATCGACAACTTTATATATGACGAGGTTCGTCCTGGCTTTTTTAATCGATGCCCGGTTCACCGGCTTGATCTCGCTCACACCGAAATAGGTGGCCTGAATCCGATACTCTATTCGGATCGCTTGCAAGCATAATGACGCGGCTATTATTGAGATTTTCGGATTCTTTGGGAAGGGGGGATGATGGCTTGTGTCTGGGGAATGAGTAATCCTTTCTTTGTTGTGAAAGAGGAACTGGAGGGCTTGATCATTTCGAATTGTAGCGTTAGGTTAGTTTGGAATAATCCGATCCCCTTTTATATTGAAGTTTATTTTGAACTGTTGCAAATAAGGTTTTTTTTAACTGTTTCAAATAAAGTTTATTTTTATTCCTTCGCAAGTGGATAATATTAAACTGTTTCAGAAACAATTTAACTGAAAATTCATAATTTGTTATGGTATCCAATATAGTCAGATATAATCGATAAATTGGAAGAAAAATTTACTTTTTCAAAACCTTCTTAAATAACAATTGAACATTAAGATTGTTGCGTGATGTGGTCTTTTGTTTTAAAAAGCGTTTTATTTTGTATAGAAAGTATTTTTATCCATATTTATAAGTATAGTAAATGTATTTACGTAATGGTCGTAACAGCAAACTTTATGAATTTCTTATGGAAGCAAACATTTCTAGAATAATTTTTCACTCTCTTTTATCGAAATTTTGTTATCAATTTTTAATTCGGAAATTAATAGTTAAGTTTCAAAACATTTGTGGTAATAGTCATATCAACAATTTTTTACGAAATAGGAATAATTTTCCTGATTATGGATGAAATTCTATTTTTTAAAGAAATTTGGGAAACGTATCTTTTTAGAATTCATCTAACTGTAATCAAAAAGATTGATTTAAAGAGTTTAATAATCAAAAATTGATAATAAATTGATAAGATATTAATGAACAGAATTGGAACGAAAGTTAATTAAAGAATTGCTGAGAAATCGATGATGTATAGTGATAAAAAAATTGTTGAAAAAAATTGACGAAAAAATTGAAATCTGATATTTTAATCCCCGTACATGTGATAAGTGAACTTTGATTTTGTGACCGACATTACATGCCTTTAGTTACATTACTAGGTAATTTTGTGTTTGTACCAGATATTATTAGAATTAGATCCTTACAGCGATTCCACATTTTTTGGATACCTTGTGGCACTGTAAACCGAATTGAAATTAGTATGCATCTAATGGAAGAATCTGTTGAATTGTAATGTATTGGCACAGTTAATCCTTCCGTGTAACATTGTGGCCGTCGCTTACGGAATATTCGGTATTTGTAATCTTAGTATTGATCCGTACATTATGAATGTCTGGCGTTTTTATTTGAAGGAAATTAACCAATTGTACCAGCATTGACCGAGTATGAAGTACAAGGCACGATAAACTCTTTCAATGAAAATTTAAAAAATAAACATTAAAACTATAATTCAAACGAAATTGCAACAGAGTAAAAATCAATATGAAACAGTTCAAAATTGCAATCTAAGTGAATTCGAAAATAAACATTTATACAATATTATATGTTTTTATGTGGAAAAATAAAATAGTTTTGTTTACCCGTAAGTTTCTGTAGAAGTTCACTTTCGTTAGTAATAAGGTTTTCTTTTTGTGGGTTTCAGAGTATATACATATAATAAATTAATAGAATAATTGTGGAATTAATTTCTACCACATTTTTCAATAATTTGTTCAATCTTTTAGTATCGATGCTTTGTGTCACTTATTTTTTAGTTTGTCTTTGCAGTGGCAAAAATTGTTTGACAGTTTTTTCAGTCAATTTTCCGAGACTCGTCGTTGTTTCCAAGGATAGCAGAGGGGAAAGGTATTTTTCGACGGGGAAGAGGAAAACTCTTCGTCCAGTTCGATGACGCGAGTAACGTGAATTTCTCGCGGTCGCGTGAACCGGAGAATTTCTACGTGTGCCGATGGAAAAAAACAGAGTTTTCACTTTTAAATGCCAAAGTCCGATAATCGAGTCGCGCCTCTGAGCCCTCCGGCACGCCGCAGTTCGAACGATTGCGTTTTTAATCTGTCTTTTCTCATGTCTTTCACTGCTGTCACCGATGTCTGACCCATCACGCGCCTATACTACTTGGCGCTCACGCGCACTTGCACGTCCGTATTCGTGAATTTCTTGTGAAAAAGCTGGTGGGACTTTTTGGACAATTGATGACTTTTCTTGTAGAGCATATATTCGACAAACATCAGTAATTTTTCATCATGCAATAATAAAATTTGTGGGAGATATGATTGTAGGAATCATCATTGTGGTGATCACTGTCAGTCAATAATCAAACATTGGAATTTTTTTACATCAAAGCTGTTAAGTTTTTATTATTATTTTTAGTAGATTGTGTAGAGCCTAGTTTCGAACAACGTCAGTGATTTTTGCAAGTGTAAATAGTGAAAGTGGGAGATATTGTTTATAGAAAATATCATTTTGATCACTGCCGGTCAATGTTAGCACGTTGGAATTTTTTTTAGAATAAATGTGTTAATTTTTTGTAATGATTTGGTTCGTAGACTCTGCAGAGCACATATTTGGGAAACATGATTTATTTTTTTGTTTGAAAATACTAGATCTCGTAGAAAACTTGCACAATTTTCGTTGTAGACTAATATCGCTTGATGCTGGGTAGTTGAAAATTTTTGAGAATATTTTATGTACAAATGTAGAGATTTTTTCAGATAAATGTTACTGCATCTTGCAGACCACATGCTCGACGATTATCATTAAATTTTTCATCTAAAAATTATAGAATCTGCGAGAAAAAACTTGACTTCAGATCTTCATGCAAATTATCATTTTCATACTTGATTTTATGAAAACCTGATTCTTTCGATAACCAAATGATTTTCAAACGTTCGCTTATGAAATTATTGATAGCAGCTATTAAGTTCTCGGAATATGGTGCAATGGCTATCGATACACTGAAGAATAGTCGAAGGGGTGCTCTGGTTGTTTCAAAGTAACGGTTCGAGAGTCAAGCAAAAATGGAAACTTGATTCATTAACCCACGCTCGAAAGCCGATGTTTTATTGCGTCTGGTGCATTTGGATTCGCCGTAAATGCATAAGATCCGCGGTTCCAGTTACAGACGTGTTCCCGCGCCAATACTTTCGCGGTCCGCAATATTAGGCCGTGTGCTGGAGCCTGACAACCATGTCCGATAACCGGGATCTAAAATGGCCGCTGAAATTGGAACAGAAATAAGACGAGTTTGTTTTAAAATATTGCGCGCCATTACATGCCCCGATTCGAAGGAACCGTTAAATGTGCGGTGGCTCTCAGAAACCCATACATTCTCCCACACCAATTTTATTTCCATTTCATCCCACTACTTCATCAATTATTTAGAAAAAACAATTAAAACAGTATGACTAAATAACAATATTATTACCTAACAATATGACTATGTAGCAATATTACTACATAACAGTATTATTAAGAATCAATATTTCTATATAATAATATTATTATATAACAACATTATTAAAGAACAATATTATTATATAATATTACTATATAACAATATCACTATACAACAATATGACTATGTAGCAATATTACTATATAACAGTATTATTAAGAATAAATATTACTATATAATAATATTATTATATAACAACATTATTAAAGAACAATATTACTGTATAACAATGTTATTATATAACAATATTACTATATAACAATATTACTATACAGCAATATTACTGTATAACAATATACTAGCATGTAGAAATATATTATCATGTAATAATATTACTGAATAACAATATTACTATACAACGGTATTACTATACTACAATATTACTATAAAACAGTATTACTATATAGCAATATTACTGTATAACAATTTTACAATATTATTATACAACAATATATAGATATATAGGGAGCGTTGCACGCCCATTAAAGCCGATTTACAACAATAATAATAATATATATTATTATATGTATAACAATATGACTGCGGATCTTTATGCTAAATAAGAATACTGTGCGTCAATTGCATGATATAGGAACTTGTGTTTTTCGGAAAGGAAATTATGTTTTTCCTTAACTGCTTGCATTGCGATTTATTTTATGGTTACAGTGATTAGCACATATTTCTCGTTTATAATCTCTTAGATGAAGAAGATGAAGAAAATTTATATTTATTGTATGCGTATGCAGGCTAACTGGTTGTTCAATCGATAAAGGAATGATTCTACATAAAAAAATAAATCGAAAATGTAAAATATAAGTGTTTCATACGACGTTTTGCTTTTGAGAAGATCAAGTTTGAAAATCTGACGAACACGCATGCTATTGAATAGGAATCGTCTGATGCGTCTGTTCATGACCTACCGGTTCTACTTTGTACAAATGCTAAGCATGCGAACTTGACGCATTTCTAAAATCGATTTTCTTGAAAACGGAGCGTCATATGGAAATATTTTATGAGACATTTTCGACTTAGTTTTTATGTAGAATCAACCCCTTTTTGGTTGTATCACCAGTATATTTTCCAATGGCTATATAATATTGACAACAAAATAGAATTTTATTTCGGTTTAAACGATTTTGTTTGATATACTCATCGCGAGTCTGATTCGATGTTATAATGCAAAGGGTTAATAACTTCAATATTTTGTTGAAAGTGATATGTTGATATTCTTAGATTCTTTTAATCTTTCTTCTATTTGAAAGTTGACCTACTCACGTTGGTCATAAACGCATAAAATCCACAGTTTAATTATTACACAATATATCTTATTAAAGATTTAATTTTATGTCTACACAGACACGTATTTGTTCTTTTACGCCACCTTTGGGATAGCTGAGGGTAAAATCGAAATTCATGGTGACTCTTCATGAAGAACTGGGTCGACGAGATGCAGTAACATTTTTTCGAACGTGGCTTCGTTTTTGAGAAAATGGATTTTGAATTTTGAAACATTAACTAGAACATTCCCGTTGTTTGAAGTCAATTATTCACGAAAATAAAGGGTCGCATCGAAACATTTTATTGTTCGTTGTCATGTAATTTTTTACGGGTCTGTGAAATGTTGAGTCATTGATGCGCAGTTTTAATGTTAAAAGATGATGAATGCAACGAAAATAGACTTTTGTTTTTCTTTTCTTTCTGTCTTAAAAAAAATTTTAGGGAACGATGCGATGGCCACCGGTGGGTCAATTTACCAACGAGGCTTTTTATTAATCATTAATCGCGGCCTTGACACGGAGCGGCAAGCGTCATCGTGCGAATTTTTTGTTTGGTTTCGTGGCGAGGTTGATAAATGAACCCTAATCTCGCAAATAATTTCCGACATTCCCTATATCGTGTCTTATATTTAAACAAAAAACTGAATTTCATAAATTCTGAATTTAGATACGACATAAATATAAATTTTAATATTATATGGTTAGTAGACGGATTTTTCGAAATCTATTTTGTTAATTCAGAATACAAAATTTTAACAATACAAGCTTAGTCACTAGATATCTAAATAATTTAGAATTCATGTTCCATAGAATTTTAATTTTATATAAGGATTAGGTTTTTAACAAAGATTTTCAAAAACGGAACTTTTTTTGTTGATGACGGTTCATTTACAATTCCTGTATGCCAGTGTATAACACGTACTTTTTTGTTTTAGTTAGTAAATTAGTGAGATTTCAGATGGCGTATGCGTTTTGTGTGTGAACGAATTAATTAGTATATTCAAATGAAACGAAGATATTGCATAATTTTAATTAATTCAGCAATATGAAAATAAATATATGATGGTTGAGATTGCTTTAATGAAACTATCTGTGATAGAATTTTGACTCTGCTAAAATTTGTCATACCACATTTGTAACTAATTCAACAGTGGTACGTGTAAATTTTAAATTAATTTGATTTGAGTAATCTATCAGTTATGTAATTATATTATCAGATATCGTATTTATTATTCCTACGTTATTTTTATATTTATATTATTATATTATTATTTATATTTTATATTTATATTATTATAATTGCAAGTTAGATAACGTGTCTATGTTTTAGAGATTCCAAAGTCAGTATTAAATAAACCTTGGTATGATAAATTTCTTATATAATATTTTACATATTTAAATGATTAGACTCTGTCGTAAATATATCTATGATCTTAATGTATTAAAAAAATCAGTATATTTGTTAAATATATATAATTTAGAAGTAGATTATTATCTTCTAGTATTTTTTATAAAATGATCAGGATCATAATTGATTGTCTATCAAATCTAACCTTAAGTCTATCTAATCAAATAGATTGTCTGGAATATTTAAATTATATTATAAATATATCTATATTCTAAAATGATATTCATTATATCTCTTATCTTAAAATATATTTCGATCTTACAATGTTTCTTATAAAATAATTGAATATTAGTGTTGCACATATCTCATAAAATATTTGATATATATTTGTATATAAATGTACATATACCATTATAAATACATTATTACAAAATTTTATATTTGAAAGATACATACAGTCACAATATATATATGTTTTATATATTAATATTATAAAAATAAATGTACCATTATATATTTAAATTATTAAAAGTATAAGAATGTAGAAATATAATCAATGCTTGTAATATTATAAAGTAATAATCGTTGAAAAATTCTCTTATATATTTAAATGATTTCTGAATTATCAAATTAATTGATAATAACTATATTATTGAATTAATGAATCACTTGATAATAAGATTCTTTAGGAATGAATTAACAACAAAATTTATATTTATTGATTATTATTTAGACAATCGCTTAAAAATTAACCAAATATTTCTATTAAATTTTTACTTTGTCTAATGCATTTATAATTAATCTAAAGAAATGAATGCATTGATAGCCAAAATATTTTTTAACTAATAAATCAATTGATAACAAACTTCTTTACTGCTGAACTAATCGAAACCAAGATTTGTATTTATTGATTATGCATCAAACAATCTTTGCATAATTGAACAAATATTTTCATGAAAATTCCACAATGGAAAACACGGTTAACTCGAAATAATTTTGTTTTTTGCGCCCGCGAAATTTCGTTGTTTCCGTCACGTGACCAACTAAACACGCTCTAAATGCTTTTCGAGGGGACTAACAGAGGCCCGATGGTTTTTTCTCTCTGTTCCAGACGTTTTGCGTGGTCTCGAAGAGATTTCGTAAGAACTACATCCATAGGTTCACAGCGACGAACAGTTGGTTCATATTCTCACCGTGGAATCCTATAAGACGGTATTGTATCTTCCTAAGTACGAATCAGTACTTCGATTACATGGTCATGGCTACGATAATATTAAATTGTGCCTTCCTCGCCATGACGGAAACCATCGAGGAAGCAGAGTAAGCTCAATTAACAGTTCAACTTAATTAGACTCTACCATCGCCCACGAGTATTCGGACGCTCGGCCATTTTTCACTAGAAAAATCCTAGCTGGGCAACAAGTCAGAGAATCGTTAGAAAAATAATAAAGAAATATTCTTCAACGTCCATTTGAACTGGGAAAAATATTTCTTTACCATGATTTGCGGCGTTAAGTACTCAAAAGTTTTTCCGAATTTTCACATTTCGCTAATACGATGGAGACCTTCAAATCGCTTAAAAAACAATTTTTACCATTTTTTTTCCACGCAACGAGTGCAAGGATCATTATGAAAATATACAGGACTTCAACCTTCATTTACACGAGTGACACTGTTCTTTGACTAGTTGTGGAAATTAATATTTATTTCGTTCTATTCAAATAACATACACTTTATTAGGATGTTTAGGATGTAATCAGTGGCGTATTACCCTATGGACAACTTGGGCAAATGCCCAAGCAAAAGGGGGCCCCGAACACAAACCAAATATTTTGTATTTTTATGCAAAAGGTTTTCATGGATGAGGGAGAATTTATTTCACTTTTTATTCAATAATAAATATCTAGATGTTTCTACAATTGTTTTATTTTTTCAACTTTCCAGTGAAAGTTATTTAGTTGGCGTTGGGGGCCCCGAAATTCTACTTTGCCCAGGGGCCTCAAGTAGTCATAACGTGCCACTGGATCTAATAGGGTTAAAGTAGCAATCACTAAGATATATTTTGATCTTCCAATAGTCGGGCGGCTGTCTGACAAATCGGGTGAATATAATCTTATAAATAACTCTTTTTTTTATTTGGATGTTTAAAGGATGGTGTTTTGTTTATTATTTACTTTAAAATAAAGTCAAAATTATCGTTAAGCAATATAATACTTTTTATTTTTATGTTTTCAATATTTTTTCACGTCTGGTCTACCAGGCCGACGCGACCACTAATATGTAGGGTAAACCGTACAATGATGAAGCCAAAACCGTAGTAAAAATTTGTTCATCTTTTTTTGAAATGTTTAAACGAGCTTAACTTGTTACTATTATAAGCTAATAGAGATTTTTCAGCAAAATCAAACAGTTTTACGAGTCATAAATCTTTTATTATAAAATATATTCAGTGAATAACAATCGCAAGACAAATAGTACAGTCATTGGCACATTTGGTACAGTTATTGACACAACATGTATCAGTTATTGGCACTGAAGAACTGAATAGGAATGTTTAACTTAATAAAGAAAAATAATGAAATAGTTTGTACTGCATGTAGGTACAAATTCTGCATAATGTATAATGTACGTCTGAACTAATATTATCAGCTAAGTACCTACAGTCACTCCCATTAATATTCGTACACTCTTAAAAAGACGATAACTTGTTTAATACTGGACCATACGACTTGGACTTTTTTGAGAAGTTAGAATAATTAGTTTACTACATGACGTGAAAAAGAAATTTTAAAACAATTGCAACTGATCGGTATTGTAGAGAAAATACTAAAAGTTGTGTTTTACAATTTTTTTATGTGGCTTATATTGAAAATTTAAAACATCCATTTTGTAGATCTGTATCAATTGTATACATTTTCAAATTTTCATCCAATTTGAATTACGTGGAAAACAGCGACAGGCATCGAATGACGTAAGAATTCTTCGATTTATTACAGTTTAAGGCCGAAAATTGTGAAAATCTGCAATTTTTACCATCTTCAAACAATTGTAGCTCATTGCACCGTTTGCCGATTTTGGTGAAATAGTCGGAATGTATACAGTTGACACAAATCTACAAAACGTATTTGTTGAATTTTCAATATGGACCGACATAAAACAGTTATAAATAACAACTTTTAGTATTTTCTTTGTAATTCCGACCAATTACAATTTTTTCAAAATTTCTGTTTTTCAACGTGTAGTAAACCAATTGTTCTAACTTCTAAAAAAAAATCCAAGTCACATGATCCAATATTAAAAACGTAATCGCCTTTTAGAGTGTACGAATATTAATGGGAGTGACTGTATGTAGAAATAACTTAAGAGACGAAGAAATGCTCAAAGAAAAAGGAAGAAAAATATTTTAAGGTTTACATGAGTCATCCGATTCAACCCTTCCTTTCTTCCTCTTTGATAAGAAGACTTCTATCAGCGAATTAAAGTCACATTTCTAATTTGTTTTAAAGATCCAAAGCATTAATCTTTCGAATATTGAAAAAGAAATCCAAAACTGTATATCTAGTAATTGGCATAGGTGCCAATTAATTATACTTCCATACAAATAAATGAACCATTCGTTGGCACCTGAAAATCCGAGGTTATGTCTGATAAGCAGTAAGAAGTAAACATTAAACAGGCTATTTGATTTATAATTAAACATATACGCACTTATTACATCTGTAGTACAGCCCCGAAATTAAATTATAAAGCGATAAAGTATGCTTACTCGTAACGAAAATTTTAACAAAACTATTTACATTGCACTGTGGCCATCCGTCGGTCTTACCGGATGTTCTTCAGCGTTGCTAACAGTCGTATGTGGAACTCCGTTATGAAAACATACAATGTTACTTTGAAATATAAATAAGAAGCAATAAAAAATGATTTGCTGTACCAGGAATTCTTAATATTTGCCGTTTAAATGAAAAGTGCCAATAACTAATGCAGTGCCAGCAATAGTACAGTTTACCCTACTCCACAATTTCGCGCGACTACTGGAAGGTTCCTCGAACCTACCTTTCTTTGATTCTGTATGATTTGTTAGGGTTCGTATTTAGCAGACGAAAAATGTTTGATCAAAAATTGGCGGGTTAAATAGCCAACAAATTTAATTCTATCTTTTCATTAACTTGGTAATGAATGTTTAGATTAAATTATCCGTTATCAGAACATTATCAAACGGTTTGTTATCAAAACATTCTATCACCGAAATGTTCTATTATCGGAACAGTTCATTTCCAGCTAAATTGTAGTTTACACAACTGTGCTGTGTAATTATAGATTACAATCGGTAGACTGCGGATCCACAATATGCACTTATGGCACGCGTAGATCTGTAGAATGCAGGAAAATGTGTGTATTACCAAAAACTAATAGTGTTTTTATATTTCCTGTTCACTTCAAGCAAATTAAATAAAGAAGAAAAATAAAGAAATTATCTGGTTATCTATATAATCGTTTAAATAGCAGCTTTAAGAATTTTTCAACGTGACCAGGGCAAAGATCATTATAAAAAAATACAAGCATGTACTCCAACCGTCATTCGAACGGAGGAACTTTTTTGATCAAAGATTGAGAAGTTGGACAGTAAAGCATAATTTGCCGAACACTCACGTTCTTTCCCAAAGAACCGATTGAAAGACGACATGTTGCGACCAAGTGTTTATCCGATTTTTCCACCTTCAGCGTTTGTTTTGCCCTACTTATTTCTCCGACTTGAACTATAGGATGATCACCTGAACACATCGCACGTGGCTTTACCACTCTAATAACTTCTAAACTATGCTTCGCCGTTAGAGTGCTTCTGAGCCGATAGTTGCTCGGATGTGCCAATGCTTGCGTTCAAACTGCAACAAAAATGGTATTAAAAAGCCGTACGTTAAATGTCAAGTGCTCGTTGGAAATAGGAGATATCAATCTCGAAATAGATGGTGAGTTTCTCGGTAATTTAATGGAACCATTAAACTACAAAAATTTGGTAAACTCTGAAATACGGTTCCACCATTGGAAATGTTACTGTTAATATCTTTTCATTTTGGCACGTGTCTCACGGTGCTTTAGACCAAACGGACGAATAGCTCGCTCGGCCCCCACTACGAAAAAGTTGACATTCGATCGAGCATTCGTCTATGCTCGGTAAAGTATTCACCGAACGTTCAGAATGCTCGAATGATTACTAGATTTTATAAATATAAACAACTGTTACATCCGCCAAATGTTCAACCGAATATATAATTTTAGGATACGACGAATACGGTGATGTGTTTATTATAATATTATAATTAGACTGCAAAGATCTTTATGCAAAGTGAAAGTTGTCTGTATCAATTGCAAGAAATGGTAGCCACGTAGGAGATTGTTTCATTCTTTGATTATCATAATAAGTTGAAAATAATGTGTTGGCGTTATTCAATTCTTTTAATCTTTCGACTGCTTTAAATTGCACCAGCTCGATTTTGTCATAAATACATGAATTCCGCACTCTAATTATAATTAGGTATATTAAATATATTAATATAGTAGCTTCGTTCGCGACGAACGTTCGTTCACGTTCGTCATTTAAATGAGCACGAATTTGTTAAAGTGGTTATGGGGGAGGCGAACGAGCATTCGTTCGTTTAATCTAAACGCACCATCAGAAGTATTATTGAAAGATCGATTTAGGGATCTTGAAAGTTGCGGTACCGCCCTTTAAAATGAGCGTGGGTAGATGGCCATTCGATTTTTCTCACAAAACTACAATAGCTTAAAGTTGTTGGAAACCATACATATAGACATGTATTAATTTACTCGAGAAACAGCACTTCGTCTCAGTCGTTTGCACTCCATTGCACGCTACGGAACCCTCTAAAAACTAACTTACGGTTGGTTAGTAATTTTTAACGAAATTACCGAATTTCAAACATTAACGCTGAATCGAGTGAATTTTTTAATTTTAGTAAAAGTGGATTGTGGAAAAAATAAAATTTTATAGACAGTATTCTTGACATCAAAGATAGGTAACACGTGGCAATGAAAGTATTGGTCTCACCTTTTTAAAATAGATGGATAGATAGCGATGCCATTATTCTTCACAAAGTTATGACAAATCAGACATTAATGCCGCTGGCATACCAGTGCTCGTAAAAGTTACGCAAAACCAGAACAGTTTGTTTAATAATTAGACTGTGGATTTTATACATTTATTGCAAAAACGAGTACGTGAAAGACAAAATAGTAAAAATATTAGCATTTAAAAATACCGTTATATTATTATTAACCTATTAAAATTATTAAGAAAGCAAATACATTTCTACCAAAAACTTATGCTAGTCAGGAGCAAGCTCTGTTTTACATGAAAATCCACAGTATATTAATAATGCAAGAATAGAAAAGGCAAGATTTATTATAGCAATTACTGTCGTAACATTCTCATATCTTGTAGATGCTAACAAAGTTTGGTTTCCTTAATATATTGTAATAAAAATTGATTTTCAAAGCTAAAAGAATAGTGCCATATGTCTGACATACAATTAAAATATCAATCTTGATAAAAGAAAAGATGGAAAGAAATGAAATTCACAATTAATTCTTGCATTTCCGAAAGAAATGGAATTTATAGAAATGCAAGTTCTTCGAGACTTCACTCTTTAAAATGAGCTAAGATACACGGTCCCTTTATTCCTTTTTGCAAAATTACAACGAGTCAAACATTGACAATTGATTCAACACTTTTTTAATCTCAAGAAATGATAAGCTTGAAAATGATGAATATTGCAGTTGCTTTTGACATTACTAAAAAAGATGCAATTCATGGTGTTGAAAGTGGAGGCTTCACTCTTTCGTACGAGCTTAGGCATTCTGCCCAGCTAGAAAGCAGTCGCTTGGAAGAAATACGAGCTTGATGGGCCGTTAGCCGCTTATAATTTCGCCACTGGTCAAAGTGACAATGCCAACGAATCAGATTACGAAGAGGCGGGTCTTCTATTGCCTCTGTGTCGTCCCGCGAGACTTCTTTCTAGCCGTTGGCAGCATATTGTCCTCCGGTTCTCGTTCACAAACTTACAATATAATTGAAAATCGTTTCTCTCGAAATTCCTCTCTCTTTCTCTCTCTCTCTCTCTCTCTCTCTCTCTCTCTCTCTCTGTTTTTCTCGTTCAATCCTTCGAATCTGATATCGAGTGTATTGTTCAGGGATTCTTCGTTATAGAAAGAGTAAAATTCTATTCTGTCGGCGGAGGTAGTGAAAACGTCACTTGAACGTTGTAGTCTCGGCGCAGAAAATTCATTTAGTTAGAAAGTCAAGTGCTCGGGGTGCTCGTGGGTGCTGAAGTGGAGCATTATATTTACCAAAGACGGCCGTGGCGACGTGGCTCTCTCTCTTCTTTGCAGATATATATTCCTAGCTATATACACAGCCGAAATGGTGATCAAATCGATAGCAAAGGGATTTGCGTTGAATAAGTACACGTACCTGCGGAATCCGTGGAACTGGCTGGATTTCGTGGTGATCACCAGCGGGTACGCCACCATAGGCATGGAGGTGGGCAACCTGGCTGGCCTGAGGACATTTAGGGTGCTCAGAGCGCTGAAGACCGTTTCAATTATGCCTGGTAACGGATCATTATATGCATTATAATATCAGCTATTTCGTTCAATTTGTATTCTCTGTTTTATTTGGAAATAACGTGGCAAAGCAACACACTTCTATGGGGTATCGATTTTTACGGCCTAATTTACGGGAACTATGCGCAAACTGGTAACTGTACTTACATGCACTCGCAGTTCATAAAGACATGTAGGAACAGCTGTGAAATATCGAATATTATGGAGATAATATCGTGCCACGCAGTGCTAAGTAATACAGGGTTTGAACTAAAAAATAAAAACATTTATAGAGTTTATTTCCACGATTGTGTTACACTGTTTGAATTGAAATCATTATTTACTTTCCTATTACTGTAAATACTATTTCAGATATTCTCACAGTATTGTATATTTTATAGTATATTGTCAAAAGTGTATTTAATATGCATTTGAATTGTATCATTTTTAGCGTGAATTTCGTATAATCGTTTAAAATAAATATTTCAGTTTTTATTCGTGTAATAGAATTTATTATGATCAATGAATGTCCAAATAAATTAGAGAATACAAACCAGTGTTCCAGTTAATTTTATATTCTCTGAATGAAATAATAAATAGAAAATAATAATATTTCACTTAATTACAAATTGATTTAGTTACATATAATTTTATAGTTTTTCCGCTTAATTTCAACGAATTTCTGATACTCTAAGTTAATAAAATATATATTAGTTAACTGTCTTTTTATTTATGTGCTGACTGTTTTATGCGGTTTCAGGTTTAAAAACCATCATCAACGCGTTACTACATAGTTTTAAGCAGCTAGCCGAGGTCATGACGCTCACTATCTTTTGCCTGATGGTTTTTGCGTTGTTCGCGCTACAAGTTTATATGGGGGAGCTTCGGAACAAATGCGTAAAGACTATTGAGTTGAATAACACGCAGATCGACTGGAACGAGTATGTATTATTTTACAAAAAACACAATAACACGTTCGTTACAAGCGACGCATATATGCGTCGTCTCGACACCGCTCGCAGAGCCTACCGACGTAAATGTGCGGCGCGTGTTCTTTATCAGTTTATGATGATAACGTATTGCGACAAATTTGGAAATGAACAGTATTGTTAAGCTAAAAACAATGAAGTAGATGTAGGATGTCCTTGATCTAGATAATTCTTTATTTTGCTTATTTGGAATGCTATAAATATGATCCTAAAAAGGCCCATGTTAATTAAGAACGTATCCTAACAAAAATACCCTGGTTTGTGGTGCAAGATTTTCTTATAAGACCCTGGTAGCGAACGTGTTAATATTAATAATAATTGTATTTCAGTTAATAAGAATTGACACACCTGTTGTACTAAAATTGAAATATCTTTTTTATGGTCTACTAAACAGTGCATGTCCTTAAAGTGGTTTAAATTCACAACGAAGCTTTAAAAGACTATATACATTTAATAACAAAAATGTTTCATCGATCGGCAATCCTCTATTGCAATTAAAACAATTAATTAATCCATTAACGGAACATCAAATCATAGGAGAAAAATTGTAAACTTGTAACTTGGTGATATCAGAAGTAGAGGCTTCATCATTTAAAACGAGCTTAGGTAGATCATCGTTTCATTTTTCTCCACAATATTTGAATAAGTCCAATTTTTAAATAAAATATTCACGAGATACGGAAACCACTTTCGCTTCTTCCTCCATTTTCTATTGTAAAGGCGTCATCAAAGACTTCAAACGAGCCCCGACACAAAACTCGCCCCATTTTTTATGCAAAGTTCAAGCAGGTCAAACATGAACAGTTAATTCAACGACCCTTTTTCATAAAAGAAGCGATTGAACATACTGATAGGGTATACATGGTCAAATGAGCACCCAAACCAAATTGATCTTTCATCGCACCATTAAATGAGCCCCCAAAACCAAATTGATCTTTCATCATACAATTTGCTAGGACCCCAAAGAAAACCCTGTGTGGCAAGTTTCAAGTCGGTACCCCTACCGCAACAGGATTTAACGAATTATGCTTTATTTCTTCTGTTCTGCTCATCAGAAAACTACGAATAAATTCATGAATATTCTACCTAACAGCACACGTAACTGCGAATTTTTTCCGAATTTTTGAATGCAAAATCGATTTTTAAAAAATTCCAGGAACTTAAAATTGCTGGTTTTATATTGAAGGTATAGATGGTAGTTGCGTCTTATCAGGTTTTTCAGATCAGGCGAATACATGTAAAAGGATTGAAAGTCTCTAAAAATCCGAAAAGTGCTTTTTATATAACGTAGATTTTTATATAACGTACATCGTAGTTCATAAAATAAACAATCGATTGTCGTTTACTTTTCTGTAGGTATATTATGTAATGTTGAACATTTCTATTGTATATATAGAGAAACAATGTACATAATTAAAAATTCAATTCAAAATCATAGAATTTCGGAACACGCGGTTAATTCAAATATACATAACTCTCAATAATCCTGATTAGCGCAGGTGGTGAGAAGACGACTGCGAAACACCTTTTGACTAGGATCGGCTCCCGCAAACGAGTGTTTTTGTTTAAATGAACATATGCAGCCTATCATTCAATTTCGTTTTACAAAGTGACTGCAAGTTAAAGATCCACAACCTTTCTCTTGAGATTAAGCTAACCCTTATTCTGATTATTATATTACAAAATAATTCATGGCCTATCAGTGCCATGCATATCACAGTCAGGAACGTTATTGTTCTATGAAACCACTTCCATTTTCACCATTATATCTAGTAGGAAAGTCGCATCGTGATCGATGGCCATCACTCGGGTAAGTCCGCCATTGAAAAACAGGTTTCCCAAGTGATGAATACTTGTAGTCAGGTCCATTAAGCCACTCTTATTTTGACGAGCCTGGTACGTGCTCGGAAACATTGGCACGGCGATTCTTTGCACCCTGTTGCGACACATTCGCGTGTATCGACCAGGCATGATAGAGCCTCGAGTCGAGTCAAGTCTCTCGAAAGGCATTAACCTTAGACGACACTTTCCGGTGTCCACAGGTGGACTTGGAACTCATCCAACTGGGCATTCGACGAATACGAAGAGCCGATAATTTGCGGCAACGCGACCGGCGCCAGGTTTGCTAAACTTCGTTTGTTATCTCTCACGGTTGCCTCTCGAATGACATCTCGGTTTTAACACGGCGAAACTTTGCATCCGCAGACATTGCAACGAGAGCTACATCTGCCTTTGCGTTGGCCCGAATCCAAACCACGGCTACACGAACTTCGATAATTTCCTATGGTCCATGCTCACCACGTTCCAGCTAATTACTCTGGATTACTGGGAAGACGTCTACAATAAGGTATCTTGCCCGATCTGGACCAATAAGTAGTAATCAACCATCGTTTTATAAGTCCAGACTGCTCGAATTAAGTAAACACAATCTTGGATGGACACCTGTCAAGGAAAACCGCTTGTAGTAACTGCTCACAACAATGTAAATTAAATTCTTCTTACGTCCACATGTTCTACTTATCGATGAGGCACGAAATTGCGAAATAGTCGGATAATATTTTCTAATATTTAATATTTCTATCTATACCGACAGAAGTCCTATCGGTCAGGGACAGTATAGTCAGTGACCTAAAGAACATTGCAAGCTAATTGATCCAAAGAACAGTATAAACTGTGATCAGTGACCTAGATAGTTGCATGGTCACTAACCTAGAAAACACTGTAAACCGTGATCAGTGACCATACGTGGTCACTGGTCTAGAAAATACTATGAGCCGTTATCAGTGACCCACTGCGATCACTGATCATATCATTAGCAAAGAAAAATACGTTATAAAATTAATTATCATAGTTGCGAAAAATTCTATGAGCGCTTTTTCTACAAATGTTCATCCAATATATGAAAAATCATCCCCAGCACAGATGACTATAAGCTTCCTTGACATTCTGTTCTGGTGTTCATGTTTATCAGTTTCTTTGAATATTTTTACCATGAAATGTTAACTATTACGAATATAATTATTAGATTGCAGATTTTTATGCATTTTTGTTGAATATTAATGGGAGAAATACGATAAATTCTATCGTTTGATAAAGTCTCATATCGTTTGCAATGTACAAATGGAAACTGTATCTATAGAATTCTATTTTATATTAAGATCAGCAATCTACTAATCATTATTAGTTTTGAATTTGCATTCAATGGCCCTGAATAATGATTGTGTAGGTGTTGTCGGCGTGCGGACCTATCAGCGTCTCGTTCTTCACGGTGGTCGTGTTTTTCGGCTCGTTTTACCTAATTAACTTGATGCTCGCTGTAGTCGCGCTGAGTTATGAAGAGGAAGCTGAAATTACAAACGAGGTATTAACGATAATTAACTAAACAACTATCATCAAATTTCCTGAACAACCATATCTAGTTCACAAACAAACAATCACGTCGATTGCAACTGAAAAATCGGAAATAATTTTCAGAAATCGAAAGTAAAATTTTGAGTAATGAAATCAATTTTGACTGACACACGAATTAATACAAACGCTTAAAAATCGTTGAAAATCTTCGAAATTTTTGAGAGAGCAGATTTTTGTGGTTTACACGACAAAACAAATCTAAAATGTCGAATACAATCATGTACAGCCCAAATAATGGAAATTGTATAAGGGAGGCAAGAGCGACCTTGAACTAAATTAAACCGAGCCGTTCGATAGATTCCTGAGAAGAAACAGTTTTTATTACAATCCTTTCCGTCGAGTAGATGGAGGCTCGGGTGGCTGCAAAGAAAAATTGAATTATCTGATTTCGGTTTTTCTTCGTTAAGTCGCGCGCAAGAATACTGGAAAAAACCTGGCGCGTTACTTCCGACAGAGTGCAAGATCAATAAATCTTTCCAATTTTTGAATTGCATATACTAATTGCAAACAAATTCCTCATGTTAATTTTATAGGTTTTTTGACCGCTTTTTGATCGTCAAAATTTTATTTTTTTATCTTTCGTAATAAAATATTATTATTTATCTGTATCAATTGTCTACCACTTTTAATGACAAAATTTTGAATGTTGTGAGCACGTTGATTCTGCCTATAAATTGCGTATAATAACAACTTTGTAGTTGTTGAAGACATTTTCATCGAAGCCACGGTTAAAAGTTTGAAATAAATGAGAAAATGTTTGAGCCTGACTCATTAATTTACAAAATCAGTATTATTTTCTGTCAATAGGAACGAAGGAAAGATTTAACCGACCATCGCGAGGACTCGACGTTTAGTTTCGACCCGACAAAGATTAACGTGAAGACGCTTGCCAAGGAGAAACAGAAAAAGTTGGATGCTAGAAAAGGCGTTATTCTAAGTAGCTATACACGTAAGAAGACGCGAAGAAGAAGACGCGGAAGAAGTAATGCTGGTACTGTCGCGGCCGGACAGGAGAAAACTGGTTCTGTATTAAGCAGGTGTGTTCGTTTAAACAGAAAAATAATCAACATTTTAGTCGGCCAGTCCCCACTATCTTCATTCGATCACTGACCAGTCTCCACTATCTTCCTCAGGTCACTGACCACAGTTTTCAGTGTTTTAATTAGGTCACTTATCACGGTCTCCATTATCTTGATTAGGTCACTGACAACAGTTTCCAGTGTCATACTTGGATCAATGGATATAATCTTCATTATCCTCACTACATAGCGTCCACTATCCTCGCTATACAGTCAATAATATATTAGCTGATAAAAATTCATTATTTAGCATTGAAATACAATATATGTGGGATCAGGATTCCTCACATAATAACACCTGGAGATTAGGAAAATTGAGGATTTCGTGGAGGTGCTCAGGATCTGGTCAGCTGTAAATTGCGATGTCACGGTTCTCCCTTTTTCCAAAACTATTCCTAAACCCACTGGCAAGGGTCACAGACCGTAATCTGCGCTATCCTTACCTCATCTACTCTAGATGACTGGCCACACTTTTTGCCACCTTCTCTAGATCACTGACCGCTGTCTCTACTTTACTTCGGTCACTGACCGCTATCTCTACCTTACTTCGGTCACTGACCGCTATTTCTACCTTACTTCGGTCAATGACCGCAATATCCAGATCACTACGGTCACTGACAATAATCCCCACATCAATGCGGTCACCGTCATGATAAAAACGTCAACCATTGGTGGAAGTGATCAAGCGCTTGTAATATTTTCCTTAAGCAGGTCGGTGACGCCAAGCCCGAGTCCAAGTCCGAGGCATTCGACTGTTCGACCGTCCCACCTGCTCCTACAAAATGTCAGCCCGCGAACAACGGAGAACAGCACGGTCCACAGGCTAGCTCCGAACCGGGGGATGCTGCATTCGAGACAGGCGAGCAACAACAGCAACCAGCAGTCGTCGTTAGACGACTCAGGGGTGGTCGATGACCACGATGCCGACGACGTCACATCGGTGGAGGAGCACGACAAACGTGATCACAGGGAGAGGGCCGACTGGCAGGAGAAGGGAGCCGGCAACAGCAACTCCAACGTGAATGTCGAGCACGAGCACAGCCGGACAAGAGGAAGGAACGACAACGATACCGAGGCCGACGTCGAAAGCGAACGAGAAAAACCACTGCCGACGCGTTCCGGATACCTACGAGCTGCCACGAACGTTCCCCGTGGTCCCGGGACCACACAAGAGATAAGGGTGTTCAAGTGCAACGGCGTCAAAACGAAGAAACAAATGTACACCCTGCCGCCCGAGTATCTGTCGCATATTGTTATGTTAGGTAAGCCTGAAGAATTATTAATACACATTGATATTAATATTATACGATATTAACCCTCGTACGATCTCCATTCAAAATAACGTTAATGGTACTCGTGGTCACGTTTGGCCGTTTAGATTAGATAAAAAGAAACCGCATTCATAACGCAAAGAAGAAAAAATTATACTTTATTATACCGAGTGATTTACGCGAAGCAGAACACCTAAATATCTGCATTAGGATTGAAAGTGGAAGAACATGTTGCAGGGGGAAGTTGTACTGTTCGTGGAGGCAAACGCGATAGTACAAAATGTTTTCTGATTGTTGTTGTCTTCGAGGTCTTTTGAAGGTCATCGATGGTTTTCTTAAATTGCACCACATACTTTTATCGTCATAGTGTAGTAGCTGATGTCAAGACAGAGTTCAACGATGTGTTGTACTATAATCTTCAAATGACCATCGACTAAAAAATCTATGATAAAGCAATAACAATTTCGAGAATGTGCAATCATTTTCTTTCAATTAAATTAAATGTGCAAAATTATGACCTTAAGCATTAACACAAGCATTAAACATGCATTAATGCTGTAGATATTGTAGTCTTGAATGTGAATTGTATATTGTACGATTTATGTTTATTATTTTTGTATATGTATATATCAATTAATTGCTTTTTATTTCTTTTTATATGCAGATGATCTTCCAGATCGTAACTGCGAGAAATGTATACAGTGTTGCATCGATTACGAGGGCTGGTTACGGTTTCAGAACTGCTTGTACAAGGTAGGTACTGAGAAGATAAACGTGAGGACGAGAGGAGAACGTGTTCAATAGCAAGCGCGTCCGGGTCTGGTTCGATATTTGTTACGTTTCTAAATGAAATAAAAACACGGTAAAATTAGAAAATATAAAAAAATAGTTTACAATACTAAAAATTAATATTAAAATTCAAGAGGGTAAAAAAGTTCTAGGAGGAATACCATAGTTTCTACTGTTCTTGTTACGTCACTGACCACACTCTTCAATGGCCTCATTATGTCGGTGACCAAGGTCTTCAATGGCTTCTGGTCAGTGACCACAGTTTTCACTGATCCCTAGTAGCATTTATGGTTGACCAACGGTGGCCAACGGTTGGGTGTTAGTTGGGATATGGTTAGTGGTTTTGCCTACAGATCCCCAACGTAGGGCCGACGACGAAAAATGATGTGAATTTGCCAACGAATATTCAACGTTGGGCCTACAGATATTATGGTCGGTTAAATAACGTGAAATTTACGACGGTGATACTACATTGATCCAACGGAAATCTGCCAACATTTAAATACAGTGAGTCACGAAAGTATTCGAACGCTCTCAAATGAAAAGTTTGATGGGTAAAAAACTAGAAGATCCATTAAAAATTGCAAAATATTTTTATTCCTGTAGTATCATACAACTATCACGGCTATACATGTTCAATTGGAGGTGTCTTCGATAATGTAAACAATACTTATGAAAGATTTGTTGCCAATATCGGCTAAACGGACGCCACAAAAGTATTCGAACGATTAAATGAGTAATTTATTTTTAACGCAAATGTATAGTTTTAATATTTTGTCGGTCCACCATGAGCACTTATTATGGCTTGCAAACGTCGTTGCATGCTGTCAACCAAATTTTCAGTAATTTCTTTTCCTATATTATTCCAAACATCTAAAATTTTTGTTTTTAATCCTTCCTTGGAATTAATATTGTGTTTACTAAGTTTTCTGCCAATTTCTGCCCATAAGTGCTCAATGGGGTTGATATCCGGACTTTGTGGAGGTGTTTCTAAAATGTGGGGTACATTATAAATGATCCATTGTTTAACAATATATGCGGTATGTTTAGCATCATTGTCCTGCTGAAAATGAAAATCACCAACTAACCCTAATTTTGCCGCACTTTGCTTTAAATTATCTTTTAATATCTGCATATACTTATATTTATCTAATATTCCATCAATAATGACAAGGTTTCCAACACTGCCGGCCGCCATACACACCCACAGCATTATGGATCCACCTCCATGTTTCACGGTTGGACGTAGATTTTTAAGGTCCATCTCTCTGTTTGGTTTTCTCCAAATTTTATGACATCCATCGGAGCCAAATATGTTAAATTTGCTTTCGTCCGAAAAAATAATGCGTTTCCAAAAGTTCTTATCCTTGCTCACATATTTTTTTAGCGAAATTTAGTCTCTTCTGCTTGTTGATTTTGCTAATAAATGGTTTCTTTCGGGGAATACGACCATGAAAATTGTTTTCACGGAGGATTCTTCGACAAAGTTCCGGATGAACTTGTTTCCCAAAGCTATCAGCGACTAGTGTAGCAAGTTTGGGGCCCGAAATTGTTGGGTCTTTTTTTATTTCACGCACAATTACGTTCTCTTCCCTTTTCGTTAATTTCTTGGGTCGACCAGAAGGGACTTCATCTTGAAGAACTCCAGTTGTTTTTCATTTTTTTACCATGTAGCGAATAGTAGATTTACTTCTTCCTAATAACTTTGCTATTTCGCCATAGCTCTTGCCTTCATTGTGCCACTCCATTATCAGTTTTCTATCAGTGATACTAGTTTCGGACTTTTTTGCACACATTATTAATACAAATTTGACACTCTTGTTAAAACTTGCTGTACTGAGCAGGGGAAGTGTGTAACATCAACTGAAGGAACCAATGTTTACAATTTGTCGAATTCAAGGATTGTTTTGTTTACAAGTTTTGTCGTTCGAATACTTTTGTGGCGTCCGTTTAGCCAATGTCGGCAACGAATCTTTCATAAGTATTATTTACGTTGTCAAAGACACTTACAATTTAACATGTATAACCGTGATGATTGTATGTTGCTACAGGAATAAAAATATTTTGCAATTATTAATGGGCCTCACATTTTTTACGCGTCAAACATTTCATTTTAGAGCGTTCGAATACTTTCGTGGCTCACTGTATATCGTCTAACAGACACCAGAAATGTAATCTTGCTGCAACCAAAAACATGTTATATTCCAAATTCATTTTTTTCATATTTCTAAATATACTCACAATTTGTTATTTTTGCGCGATAGTTGATGCACCAATGTTTTATTGTGTGCAGCCTTGAAATTTATTTATTTCTTTAAGTTTCTCCATTTGACAAGGGGAAGGTACGGGTGTTGCATTCGCTTTTAGAATGACAGTATGCGGAGGTCTTAGTGCTCGTATACCGTAACGAAACCCTTTATGTATTATGATTTACATTTGTCGACTTATCTAGTAACCCAAATCATAGCATATGCAACCACGAAATGTCTATAGTTATGGCGGTAGCGTATCAACTTACTACGCAGAGGATCCAGATTCAAGTCCGACGAGGGTACGAAATTTTTTTTCTTTGTTCTAATTTTTACCGTGGAGATACATTGTTTGAGTATGATTTATTATATTCTGTGAAAACAACCGTAAAAGAGAAGATCAGAACAAACGTATTATAGCAACGTAGGCTCCACGTTGGGTATGATCGTTGGCCCAACGAAAAAAATAGCGACATTTCTAACGGTTGGCCAACAAATACTGCAATGTAGCACGTAAATACCCAACGAAATGCCAACCATAAATGCTACTAGGGATCTCACTACGTTACTATATTTTCCAGTGTTATCTGCAAGTCGTCGCCTAGACGTTGCCTTCATCGCTTTAGTAGACCACTAATCATAATTTCGAATGTAATTTTTAGGTTATTGACCACTCTTTCTGTTCCCTTAACTAGGTCACTGACCACAGCTTTTTCACTGTTTACAGATGGCAGCGAGTGTGGACTATAGAGTTAACAATACGTTCTTCCACGAATTTAATCATTACCATTAAAGTATAATGTAGAAAATCGAAATCTTTACTTCTACTGACAAGGGTTACTGACTACAGTTTACACTACCATTTCTATGTTTGGCAGTGACTGTAGTTTTTGCTATAATTTCCGGATCACTGATCACAATTTCTACAACCACAATTGTGTCGCTGACCTTATTTCCCACTGTGACCTCTGTGTCACTTGCCATACATTTCACTGTACTGTTTAGGTCACTAACCATACATTTCATTGTAGCGTTCAGATCACTCACTATATCTTCTGCTGTGATTTCCAGGTCACTGACGATATTGTCCTTTGCCACATAATGTTCTTTAGAGCTTTTTTATCCTGTTGACCATTAGAACACGTTGACGTGAACATTGGTGTGCGTAAATTTCCTTCTTTGCAAGAATCTTGTGCATATATAATCCTGCTCACTTCTAAACGAATACCGAACGATAACCGAAGAATGGCTGCGCTTGCAGAACAATAGCTTTATCATACACTCAGTCTCATAATTGATGGCGCACACTTTACTTAAATCAGAATAACTTTTTTATAACTGAACTAAGAGGTAAACCTTACGTTTAGGGGAGGATGCTCCGATGACCTTGACCTTGACATATGTTGTTGAGGACAACATTCTGAACAACTTTTGTCATTACAACTACCCGGTGCTCGGTCTCAGTTTTCGAGATATCTGCGAAAAACTATTGCTAATAGTGTATTAAATTTTCCGTATTCTTCCACGCACCGTGGCAACGTAAACCTGTTCCGGGGCCGCATCTGTTTATTTTTTGTTTGTAAACACGTTGTGGGGATGAGAAACGACAATACCACACACACCCACTCAGTGTTTCTAAAAAGGAGGCTCTCACATTATACAATGTAAAATCAACTGAGACGAATACAGCATACATGTATTATATTATCGCATTTGATAGTAAAACAAATTGCAAAACCTAACCCAGACCTAACCCAGCCCAATACAGCATACATGTATTATATTATCACATTTGATAGTAAAACAAATTGGTATTGGTTTCAGTTGATGTTACATTGTTTAATGTGAGAACCTTCGTCTCAGAAACACTAGGTGGGTGTGTGTGGTGTCGTGTGTTGGTAGGACTAGGTGGCGGGGGTCGGAGAGCACGCAGACGAAATTATGAGTATCTCGAAAACTAAGACCGAGCACCGGGTAGTTGTAATGACGAAAGTTGTTCAGAATCTTGTCCTCAACAACATATGTCAAGATCAAGCTCATCCTCCCCTAAACGTAAGTTTTACCAACTAAGATTATCTGGCATGCTAAATTGTGTTTAGTTTGAATTACGAAAAAAATTTTGCAATTGTCTCCCGCATAATATGACACTTATTTAACGAATGTACTCATACGTGACTAGTAGGTGTATTAGTAATGGCACAAAAAGTTATCGATAAATATACTGCGGATTTTATGCATTTTCTGTTAAAATAGGTACGCACAGTTTAAAGCAATGGTCATATTAAAAAGATTCAAGGACATCAGTGTATTATTTTTAGCTTAATAAGATAATTAAAAGTAGAAACAATTTTTCATTTAGCTCCTGTGTCTTGCAATCGATGCAAACATTTTTTATTTTGCATGAAGGTCCGCAGACTATCGATAAGTAATTTATATGGTCGACAAGTGGGGCATTATCGATAATTGTGCCCATAACTATCGATAATCGATAAGCACGTCTATAATTTAGGCTAAACGTAATTTCTTTTAAATTTTCATTACATGTCATCTAGTAATGTGATTTCGGCAGCATGTATAACAACTTATACAACTCTACAAAATACATTTTTTTAATTTTCGTTATAAGCCCAAATAAAAATGTTATAAAATGTTTCTCGTAATTAAAACTAAACGCAATCTAGCTTGGCAGAAAATTTGTAGTCGTTTGGTCAATTCATATAAAAGTGATTCTGATTTAAAGTGTGTGCCATCAATTATGAGATTGACCATGACTGTACTTTTGACTGATGAGTGGCCCTAATCCAGGTAGTGAGAGACCCGTTGTTCGAGCTGACGATCACACTGTGCATCGTGCTGAACACCGGCTTCCTGGCGATGGAGCACCACGGGATGAGCGAGTCGATCCGACAGGCTCTAAACATCGGTAATAAAGTGTTTACCAGTATCTTCACCTTCGAATGCTTGCTGAAGCTGTTGGCACTGAGCAAAGACTTCTTCGCCAATGGGTGGAACAATTTCGACTTGATAATAGTGTCAGCGTCTCTGATAGATCTGACCTTCGAGCTGGTAGACGGCCTGTCCGTGATACGGGGACTAAGGCTGTTGCGAGTCTTAAAGCTGGCGCAGTCCTGGACGACGATGAAGGTTCTTCTGAGCATAATCATCTCGACGATCGGCGCCCTCGGTAATCTGACTCTGGTCCTGGTGATCGTGATATACATATTTGCTGTGATCGGCATGCAATTGTTCAGCAAGGATTACACGTTGGACAAGTTTTACCCCGACCCGGTGCCCCGGTGGAACTTCAACGATTTCTTTCACTCGTTCATGATGATATTCCGCATACTGTGCGGCGAGTGGATCGAGCCTTTGTGGGATTGTATGCGTGCGGAACGGGAGGACGGGCCGGGCGCCTGTTTCGCCATCTTCCTACCTGCGTTAGTAATGGGTAATTTCATGGTGCTCAACCTCTTCTTGGCGTTGTTGCTCAACAGCTTCAACTCGGAGGAGCTGAAACAGAAGAAGGAGGAAGTCGGCGAGGACTCTAAGCTCGCTAGATCGTTCGATCGTTTGCGTTCGATCATCAGAAAGAAGAAGTGCTCGAGGACGGGCCAGGGCAAGGGGAAAAGCAAGGACCCTAGGCTAGAGAAGATAGTGCGTCAGGTGATGGACAGATCGGACAGCGAAACGAAATACGCCATTCAGGAGACGGTGCTCAGCCTGCCGAAGGACAACGTGTACAACAGATCCTACCAGGAGAGCCTGAACCAGCCGGTGTTCACGTATGACCCTATGTACAATCAGCAGGAGCACAAGAATGAGTGGGAGGAGCCGGAGGAATGCAAGGACGATGAGTCCCATTGCGAGGAGGTCGATGATCAAGAGAAGCAGCCCGAAACGAAGGAGGCGAACACGGAGGAGAGCAAAGACGAGGATCAGACGAAGTACTCGGCTAGCAAAACGCCGGAGGAGAGGACCGCCATGTTGCGTCAGGAAGAGACATTCCCGAAACGGGAGGAGCGGGGACCAAAACGACCTTGGCACGCGTTGGTCAGCTATGTGGACGAGCTGACGGTCGGAGGGAGGAGGGACAGCAAGGGGAAATATTTAGACGGTTTGGGTTCCTTCCCTGGATTCGGCAGGCACAACCGCAGAAAGGATCCTCTGGACTGCTTCCCCAAGCAGTGCTATCAGAAGTAAGAAATGTTTTTGGGGATTGGGATTGCGGTGTCAGATAGGTGATCCTGTAACTGCGAACGTTTGAGATCGGATTAGAATTTGTTGAGGTATGTGTAGCTCGTCTTCGCTGTTACGGGAGATAGTTATTACGGCTTTGGTATAGGTATTCAGACTTTGAGAGCCATCAAATCTTGGGTACTCTATGCTGAGGGAGCAACGAAACCACGCCCTTGACTCCCGTATAACGAGACTAAGTTTCTTTGTGGTTTTATGTACACAGAGAATGACAAAACCACATTTCGTAGATAGAAATGTATGTAATACGGGGAACGAAGCTGCGCTTCTTCAGGGCATTCTATGTACATAGGGAGGTAATGAAACAACGCTCCCCAAGGGCCCTCTAGACAGGGAGAGCAACGAAACTACACCTCCTCGTTACACTGTATGTGTGAAACAGATTCGAAACCACGCCTTTGTAGAGTATTCTACGCAAAGACGATAGAAACACCCCCCATTTAGAACATTCTATGTATATGTTAATCAAGGTATCCCAGAAATGTTCGAGTGCCTTGAGAGGAGTGATTCCTGGGGTTATTCTAAGAAGCTTTTTCCTTTACGAAAGTGACACACGCGACTTCGTTTTCGAGTTATTAACACTTTGCCGTCCGCACGTCTCGTAAAAATTTCTTCGCTTGGCGCCGGCCGTTCTTGAGGTTATCGGGTAATTATAAATTTTCAAGTTTTACTAATGTGATCGTTAGCTCTCATGAGTTTTCAATCCTGCCCCCTATTTTCATGAAATTTGGAAGATATACATATGTAAATAAAAGTAAAATTTGTTTTCTATATTTCTTTATTTACGTTTTCCTTGGTAATAACTTAGTATTTCTCTTTTAAATGATATGCAGCAAAACAATCTTTAAGATGTAACGCAACTCCACAAGACTTGCGCATTAAATTTGTTGTCCTTCTTTTTTTGTTTTTGAAACATACATCGCAGTTTCTTCGTTTTCGTTTGTTAGTTTCGGAAATGAGTGTTAGCTGGTGTTGTTTTAGCTGACCGGAAAGTCTGTCGATCGAATCATGATGGGACGCACGCGATGTAGTAGCGACCTCCGAGTTTTGCTCAGGAACAGGTACATGATCTTTTATCCACGATTCAGACACTTCCAATAAAAAATCATGAAATCGGAGACTCTTGCGTTCTGTATTGAAATGTTGATGTGTCCTGAATGCATTAAATAATGCGCAATTAACACTATGACGTCCAGTACACCGCTGTGGTGTCGCCGGCCGTTGAGCATACTTTGTGCGCGACACCACTGTGGTGTCGCCGGCCGTTGAGCAATACTTTGTGCGCGACACCACTGTGGTGTCGCTGGACGGCAAAGTGTTAACCGAAAACGCAGGCCAACCATAGTGCAGCTGCAGCCGACGGATTTCGCTTCGCGCGGCGCGACGGCAGATTCTACTGAACGGTATCGTTGTTGTCACACCGTGCTTGAATCGCGAACGAGAGAAGTAGTAACAATTTATTTAAACAAAACTTGCATATTCATCCGTAGATGCACTTGTTGTATCGAATTCTTTTATACGGTAATACCAAATTATTTTTATTCAATGCCGAATAATGATTTCACGTATGGTGACTTGAGTGTATTGTTCGCGATTCGAGTACGACACGACAACAACACTACCGTGCAGAGCCAGTATCTGTCAGCTGTAGCTCCGCTCTGGTTGGCCCATGATTTTCGTTAATAACTCGAAAATGATAACGCGTGTGTCACTTTCGCTAAGGAAAAAGCTTCTTAGAATAACACCAGGAATCACCCCTTTTAAAACATTGTATTATTCGATGATTGTAAGTTGCCAAGCGCCTACGAACTGAATAGCAGAGAGGCAAGGGGATTAAAATGTTTGTTCTACCTAATCTAGGAATCTCTACCGGAGCTGGGTAAAATTTTGGAAGAAAAAATATTTCAAATACCATTTTAAATAGTTGTTGTTCCACAATTCAAATAAAATACTATTTTAAATAAACAGAAAAATTTGTGCAAAATAAAATACTATTTTAAATAAACAGTAAAATTTGTGCAAAGAAGATATTTTTATATTGATAAACTAAAACTTAAAATAGAATATTTGTATCTTGGTAATATAAAACTAAAACATTTGAATTTAGCGTAAATAGTAATTAAAGTATTTATTGACAGTGAAAATTGATTGAGAAAACAATTAATATTAAAATGCAAGAATGCATAACATTTTCGCAGTCGATTTTTTCGAAAACGAGACATTGAATGAAAAAAATCTATGCCGTCTTTTTGATTTATTTTCTTATGTAGAACATCCCTTCAAATAAAATTCACACTATTTTGAGAATTTTTCGAATGAAATACTATTTTAAAAACTTTTTCTAGCAATTAAAATATTTTATTATTGAAGGTGCTCGTACGATTTTAAATAAAATAGACTATTTACTATTTGAAATAGTACTTTACCCAACTCTGATCCCTACCTTTATGTGTAGCGGTCAAGATGCATAGAAATAGATTTGAAGTATCCCTTGAGATGTAGAATTGATATTGAAAAATACAATTAACCTTCAGAGTGCGTACATTTTTCCATTAAAAACTTGTTTTGCGAAAAATGTATATGTATACAGTGTTTGTCTCGTAACATGACGACTTCAAGTAATTCGCAAGTTATTTGTTATGCGAACAAATTTTTCAAACATATTTTGCATGGTTTATAGGGAGGCATACAGTGCTGTAATCTGGTTTTTGTTCCTCTGCTTTTTCTCGAGATATGGAAGCCAGCTTCAGTTTTCTAAACGGTCGTATGATCAATGTTTTCTCGAATGCGGATAAAGCACTAAATTCTGCATAAGAAAATGTTATTATTTTATTTTTTAATACTAAACCTGCTACCATCAGCCAAACTAACGGTTCTAAATCTTTTATTTTACAATTACTGAAGTTATAAAGAGGTTTTCATAGGTAATAATTGAATAAATATCTTTAGTAGAGCACATATTATAATTAGAACTGAACAAAATCTAAATAAATTCAACCTTGTCATTCTTGTTAGGCAACGTAGACCAGTTTCTTTTATGGCTTGGTAGGTTTAGTGTTAAACATTAAGAAATGGAATTTATCGCGAGCTGCCAACGACGGCCGAAGATATGAGAGACAAAATTCTATACAAATTCATTTTTATTTAATTAACCCCCTAAATTTTTCAAATAAAAAATTCATTCTATACAAATTTACTTAAAACTTGTGGTAATAACTGCAGAAACATTAAAAAAATGTCTTCATTTACCTGTAATCCAATTACGCAACTGCATTGATTGCTATCGACAACACTTCGAACACCCCTCGGAATAAAATTTTGTTTACAAATAGTTTGGGAATTATTAATTTTAAGCCTTATTTGGTACAATACTTTCTTACACAGAATTTAGTGCTTTATCTGAACTCGTGAAAAAATGTTGGGCATTCCATTGAGAAAACTGAAGGTGATCCTTACATCTCGATAAAAAAAAACGGTAATTATATGTATAGAAAAGGTCTGCGTACTCCGATTTTGATGAAATTTTAATACATTATAGATTTCGATATTTTGAACAACTTTTTCCTTTTCCAATATAGGGGGGTCGCTTTTAGTTTTCGAGATATTTGCAAAAAACTATCGGTAATGTTAATTTCATAACGGAAACCTTCTTTTTAGAAACCCTGGGTGCGTGTGAAACACTGGGTGTGTGTGTGTGGTATTGTCGCTTCTCATCTCCACAACGTGTTTAGAAACAAAAAATAAACAGATGCGACCCGAAAATCCAGGAAATGTCTTTGAAAATTGAAAGCTCAGCCTATCTATGTATGATCAGAGTTATCTACAGGAGTTAATTCTGCTTGTTTCTTCTGTTATTCCATTTCCTGGATTTTCGGGCCGCATCTGTTTATTTGTTGTTTGTAAACACATTGTGGAGATGAGAAGCGACAATACCACACACACACACCCAGTGTTTCACACGCACCCAGGGTTTCTAAAAAGAAGGTTTCCGTTATGAAATTAACATTACCGATAGTTTTTTGCAAATATCTCGAAAACTAAAAGCGACCCCCCTATATTGGAAAAGGAAAAAATTGTTCAGAATGTGTTGCTCCATAACATATTAAAATTTCATCAAAATCGGAGTACGCAGACCTTTTCTATATAATTACCAAAAAAACAAGGGAATAAAAGAGATTACAGCACTGTACGTCGCCCTGGAAACCATGCAACATTTGTTTGAATAATTTTTTCGTACAACAGATAACTTACGAGTTACTTGAAGTCGTCGTGTTACTAGACTCGCACTATACAATGTATACAGGGTGTCATATTTAAATCTGCTACCCTTAATAACCTTGTCATTTGTACAAATACAAAAAAATGCTTGTGGAGAAAGTTATCGTGTTTGAAGGGGGCAGAAGTCTGCGCGAGTGAAGGTCATCTCAATATTATATTTTAAAAAATAGGAAAGTTCTTTTAAATGGACGGACCTACCATTTACATCGTGAATCGATAGTGCATAAAATTCGAAGAAATAATGTTTCATCTCGTTAACTATTAGGTTTAGGACATACGAAGGTCCCTACATTTACGCAGTATTTTATACTCTACCCATTCACGATATAAAAGGTAGGTCATCCTATTTAAAAAAAGAAAACATTACTACGATATGACCATGACATGTCCTTTACCCACACAGACTTATGACCCCCACCAAATACGATAACTTTCTCACCATACATTTTTTGAATTTGTATGAATAACAAAGTTATTAGAGGGGACAGAGATAAATGAGACATCCTATATACAATCAACATGTTACGCATAAATCTTATGTTTGACCCTGGCCGCTACAGTGGCCAGTCCCGCCCTCTAATGGTTAATATCCTGATAAATAGCTACTCCAACGGCTGTCCTTTGTCATCTGATAGACTTGCACTATTCAGAGCTCACAAGAAGTCACCCGGGGTTTTGCGGGGTAAGAGGAGCAAGTGATGGCTCCGCCTGTCACTATCTTTCAAGTGGGGCCTATTGACATAGTCGTAGGATCTCTAGAATTGTAGGTTGCGCTCTATATTATTGACGGCTTACGTAGCGATGCGACGGTTGTAGATTAATGTCCACGCTGAGGCGCTCTTTCTCATTCAATCTTCCGCACCTTAGTCACTCTCTTTGTCGTATGAGTGTTTCTGTATATGTGACCGTCTAGGCCAATAATGTGATAACATTGCAAATGCGTATCCTGCACAATGCATTCTTTACGGCCGCCTTCTTGTGAGCTCTGAATGATAGATGCGATTGATTTAGTCAAAAAACGGCAATACGGGGGACTCGAAGCGTCGTAGGTGAAACGATTGGCATCTTACGATCACTGTATGATACATAGAGGAATAGCTAATACAATAAATCCTCTATAAACGCATAAAAGCTATAGCAGATAAACGCAGAAAATATATCCCCTCCACTTTAGTAATCTGATCTCGGCTCGGGTATATCGGTGTGAACCACTACTAATGCGACGCGGAGAGTCGCAGTCGTCGGCACAATCCAAAGGCCCGTGCGTCATGACAACGTAACACCAATATTTAATTTTTTTTATTATTACTTATTTTTTTATGAAACTTTCATCGAGATATTCGTGGCATTTTTCTGATTAAAAAAAGACCAAACACGATATGGTTTCAACTGTGTAAATACTATTGTAGTATTTAGTGGTTTAACCCTTTGCACTCGGAGCTATTTCAACTAAAAAACCAAACATTTCTTCTAACCTAAAATATTTCCATCGTACATAAGTTTCTTTCATTATACAGTAAATCCTCTATAAACGCATAAGCCTTGGGGGGATAGTTATGCGTTTATCTGTGACGGGTAGTTATTATTTTGAGCTTCTATGGCCGAGCCGAACGTAGAGAAGGACAGCGCGTGTAAAGCGAGACCACGCGCGGGCCTTTGAATGGGCCGGCGACTGCGACTCTCCGCGTCTCTTTCTTTCACATACGCTATCCTTCCTTTCGCCCAAAACGTTCATCGTCATTTAAACCACTAAATACTACAACAGTATTGACACAGTTGAAATCATATCGTGTTTGGTGTTTTTATAATCAGAAAAATGCCACGAATATATCGATGAAAATTTCATAAAAAAATAAGTAATAATAAAAAAAATTAAATATTGATGTTACATTGTCATGACGCACGGGCCTTTGGATTGTGCCGACGACTGCGACTCTCCGCGTCGCTTTAGTAGTGGTTCACACTGATATACCCGAGCCGAGATCGGATTACTAAAGTGGAGGGGCTATATTTTCTGCGTTTATCTGCTACAGCTTTTATGCGTTTATAGAGGATTTACTGTATGCGTACGAAACTAATATAGTACCTCATACAATATTTAAATGTTTAGTAATTTATTACATATGAACTTTAATCGTGTAAACAATATTCTGAATAATGGTGTAGCAATTTGTAGTGGCGCCTCAGAGTCGCCATTCGAGTGCTAAGGGTTAAATGACGATGAACGTTTCGGGCCCAGGGTAGGGTAGCGTATGGGAAAGAAAGAGATGCGGAGAGTCGCAGTCGCCGGCCCAGTTCAAAGGCCCGCGCGTGGTCTCGCTTTACAAGCGCTGTCCTTCTCTACGTTCAGCTCGGCCTTAGAAGCTCAAAAAATAGCTACCCGTCACAGATAAACGCATAACTATCCCCTCGAGGCTTATGCGTTTATAGAGGATTTACTGTACACGCTCCCACAAGTTATGTAGCACAATGGTCTTAACAAAATCACACGCTTTTGGAGTATCCTATAAATATACATATAGTAAAATATCAACGGTTACTAAACCACGCCCAATATAGGACATACTACATGAAAAAAACGAGACCACGCCCATTCAGGGTATTGTATGGTCATTAACTCTCGACGTGGTATTATTGGGAGCTGAAAAGGAGTTTCTTAAAAGAAATGTGGGAAGGGCACGCCCCGAGTCACACGTATTATCGGCTCTATCGAAATTGTATTGGCTAGGCGGTCACTCATACTACATACGTAGCGTGTACCGTCAAAACCTAATATTGGGACTACGGAAGCGTCACAGACATGCCGAGCGAGAGACCCCCTTTGCCCCTGTGCCGTCTCAGGAGACTTCTCTTCAGCTCCCAATAACACTCTGAAGGAATGCGAAAGGAATTCGCAAAGAAACCGTCGGATTGGTCAGGCACACACAGTTGAATCACACGCTTCTCACTGAGAAAATTACCACTACCACTTCAGGTGTATCGCATCGCGTGTTTGTGAACTTCACTCCCCTTGCCCCTGTGCCGTCCCGCGTCACACTTTGAGAGTCAATGACTATACATATGTATACGTATGTGTAGAGAGATCAACGAAACCACGCCCCGTCAGAGTATTGTGTATGGCAAAATCAGCAGTGGCACGCCCCTAAATACGCAATACACGCAGATAACGACATAAGGAGTATCCTGGGCCCCGCGGGATCGAGAATCTCTATAAATCTATATAATCTTTCCTAATGTAATTACAACTCCCGAAGTCAGTTGCCCCCGGGGTCAATCCCGACCACTCCCAGGGGCGAACGCCGCTCACGGCCTGTACCTATCGTACACGAACGTTCATAATCATTCGGCTAGATCATAAGTACAGCCGTTTATCGACCGGTGGCGGGATCGCAATAACGGAGCCGTTGTTGTTTGTGTACAGATGCAGCTGCATCGATCGATGCGTCGCGACCGCCATTGGGAAAAAGTGGATCCGCCTACGCACCGTGGTACTCTCGGTGGTTGACACGCCGGCGTTCGAATGGATGATCTTAGTTTTAATTTTCGCATCTTCCATAACGCTCTGTTTCGAAGACATTTACTTAGATGACAATCCTTTTTTGAAGAAAATACTCTATTGGACCAATCTTGGCTTCTGTGCCCTTTTCAGTATCGAGATGCTACTCAAGTGGCTGGCCCTTGGCTTCTGCAAGTACTTCACCAGCTTCTGGACGATCCTGGACTTTATAATCGTCTTCGTAAGTAGAAACCCGAGCTGCCACGTTAAGATCGGCATTGTTCGTGAGCGCGTAAGCACAGCTGGCTGCGTGGCTGGCTGAACGAACGCTGCTGTCGCGTCCATCGTTGCTGCATGGATTCTTTTCTCTCACTTATCGTCTTCTTCTCATTCGTTTTGACCCGTTTCTTTCTGAATTCTTTATTATATGTCGCGCCTTACGGACTCAGGTACGTGCCAAATCAATTTGTTGCTGCTGCTACTCTGCATCTGAATCTGCCTCGCCTAGATCCTTCTCGCTCACCTCGGGCCCCCTCCGTTCATCTAATCGCTACGCCGCCGCAGAATCGAGGAGCCTCTTGGCGAATGTCAATAGCAATTCTCGCTCATCAAGGAACCGCTTTGTTAGAGCCCATCAAAGATTCAGCTATCCGATCGACTGCGAATGTTTGCCCTGACTCTGACATTTTCAATTTCTTTTGTTTACTTCCTTCCTACCTGATATTCAAGACCAAGGTCATCTCAAGGTCACGCTATTATTGAACGTATTATTGGCGTTACCGTCTTCATAATGGAGAAATTGACAGATCGTTTGAAGAAATATTAGAGATGTGATCTTGGGATGGCCTTTATTTGTATAGCCCTGCAAAATTGAAGAGAGATTAACAATTTTAAATCGACGTGCACAAATTGTAGTCGCTGAATTTTGTTAATATGATGAATAAATTATATTTTCTTAATATGTTTAACCATTGGCCTTCATTTAATATTATCAACACTTTGGAAATTTTGTTCGCTTTTGGAATTTTCGCCACGACTTCTTGCACACTTTGCTGAAGGTTTTCAACTTGGCACAGATCTCAAGAAGCTTGAATGATTTGTTAGATCGTTAGTATGACTGATTCAAACTTAAATACATTTCTGAACTTAGAAAGCTCAACCTTCAAACTCAAATGCAAAAGAATGTTCAAATTTGTTGGACAGTGTTGTGACTAGACTGCGAATTTTGTGCATTTATGATCAAAATTAGTATATGAAATACAGAACGGCGAAAATATCTAAGACATTTAAAAATACTGTTGCAAATTGTCAATCCATTAACCCCTCGTACTGTGATTTATTTCACTAATTTTATAATTTCGACAATAACGACATGGAATTTTATTTATATTTGAAGAAAGAGAGTAACATCCGTATTTAGTAGATTCCGTTCTAAATATCGTCACGAGTCCGACTCGATATCATAACGCAAGGGGTTAAAACAAGTAAATGTCTACGTAGCCCCTGTACCTTGCGATTAAATCAGATAACTTTTATTTTGCATAAAAATCCGCAGTCCCGTTACGATCGCCTAGGAAAGACAAGGTGCAGTGATTGGTTCAAGATTCTACTTTTCCACCCCGTGTACATATTTCCATCACCTTTCTTTAATTCTCTTACGTTATCTTGCAAACCACTGCGATCATTGAACGTTAGCTACAGGAATCACGTTAATCGCACTGCAGCATGAAGCGCTTCCGAAACTCTAGAGGCAGAGCGCTTTACCCCGAACGACTGAATCGCTATCTTCTTCTTTTCTTTTCTCGAACAGGTGTCGACCTTTAGTCTATTGATAGAGGAGAATGAGAACTTAAAAGTGTTAAGGTCGCTGAGGACTCTGCGCGCTCTGAGGCCGCTGCGCGCGATCTCCCGGTGGCAAGGCATGAGGGTGAGTCCGTGCTGGTAGACCCTGATATCCTGTAGATACCCCCTCAAAGGCTAGAAGTATCGCTTCTGTTTCTCTTGCTAGATCGTAGTGAACGCGTTGATGTATGCGATACCCAGTATATTCAACGTGCTCCTCGTCTGTCTCGTGTTCTGGCTGATATTTTCTATAATGGGTGTACAATTTTTCGGCGGGAAGTTTTTCAAGTGCATTGATGAATACGGCGAGTTGTTGGACGTGTCGGTAAGTGGCGTTCGACGATTCAATGGTGCGGAATCTACACTGTGGATTAGAGTGGGCCTAGTCATACTTGTCTATGAAATAAGTCTTTCCTGTGAGAACAGATAAAGGATATATTAGGTCGTCGCATAAGGTCGTGCCGCGAATATCATACTATTGACCGGTGTTTTTCTCTTTTGACACTAGGGACCCGTCCAAATGACAGATTCTAATATTTTTAATTTACGATTATTGGAGTTGCAAATATGCATCCATGAGGAATAATTCAACAAATTTAGTTCTTTGAATATATATTATAAAAAGAATGGCTAAAAATTTGGATAGACACAGTCTTGTTTTTTTTTAACTTTTGTCTAGAATAGAGTTGCAGAATGTAACAATTCTAAGGATTATCCAAAGGAAAAAGAATTAATCTTCAGCAAGTATAACTAGGATCCGTTCTACTGTAGATCCTCAGAATTAAAACAGAAAATTTAGAGGATAAAAGGAGAGGGGGACTGACGTGTTGAACAATTGACTCTTAGATCGTAAACACGAAAGACGATTGCTTGCGGAAAAATTACTCCTGGGAGAACAGTAAGATCACTTTCGATCACGTTGGGATAGCTTATCTGGCCCTTTTCCAAGTGGCCACTTTCGAGGGCTGGATGGAGGTGATGCAGGACGCGGTGGACGCAAGGGGCGTCGATCTACAGCCCCAGAGAGAAGCGAACATTTATGCGTATTTCTACTTTGTGATATTCATTGTCTGCGGCTCGTTTTTTACACTGAACCTCTTTATCGGAGTAATTATAGACAACTTTAATATGTTGAAGAAAAAGGTAAGCGCGGTACAGGCGAGATCAAAGAGTACATATTGCACAGCGCGTCCCGTGCCGCGATCACAATCAGTAACGAACTGTTGCATGGGTTGCTGATAAACTACGCTGTTCCAATAGAGCACCATAGTGTCTGGAAAAATATTCGAAATAATTCCAATAACTCGAGGATTTATAGAAATTTAAAGAAACGTTATGCAACCTTCAGAAATATTCTGGAGCTTACTATAATTCGTTTTTGAAGCTACAAACATTAATTGTTGAAGCCTACAACAGACATTTTAGACATCGCCACAAAAACCTCCATTAGTAACTTTTTGGGGGGCTCAGAATCAAAATTTTTAAGGTTTTTCAAATAGATTAAAGCTACGCTAACAAGTATTGTGTAGGACTTTCAAAAAATATTTTCGAGCTTGCCAACAAATTTTTCTGCACTAAAAGTGTTTAAAGCTACAAACGATAACTATAAGCTCTATAAACAGATTATAGATTCTTTATAAAAACTGTAAAGCTTATAAAAATCTTTTAGAGCTTGCCAACAAATTTTCTTCACGAAACAATCACAATAATATGTCTCGACTGCAGCAGCATCAAAGCTTGTCACCACAGTATTAGATTTCACTATAGTAAGCTTATAAACACAACCACAAGACTTAATTACAATAATTCTCTATCCCAGCACAAATGGATGAGGGCTAATCACACCTCGCTCTGCACTAGTAATTAAGTTTAGACTCTCGACTATGATGGTTAATATCAGAATTCTGAAGCGGGCGATTTCCGTATTAAATCTAAAATAAAACGGCAAAATCTATTACACATTAATTACAAAAAAATGGTTCCTGACTAGAGAATGACAAATCGCGATTCCAACACCAAGCGAATTAATTTTACATAGTCACAGTTAAAAAAAGAAGTTACAATGTCGCTGCAAAATTTTAAACAATAAATTTAGTAGACTTCTTCCCGTTACAGAATCATTGTAAAACCGCGAGTAGTCTAAACAGGAACTTGAGCGTAGCTTACTGGTGACCCACGCGGTACGGAACGCCTAGATCACCTAATCAAGAACAAGTTTTTAAACAACCGTTTCTTCTTTCTCCGATTGTTCTGCTTATTTTCCAGTACGAAGGTGGAGTGTTAGAAATGTTTTTGACCGAAAGTCAAAAGCACTACTACACTGCCATGAAAAAGCTTGGCCGTAAAAAGCCGCAAAAGGTGATAAAGCGTCCGATGAATCAGATCCTCGCAATGTTTTACGACCTATCGAACTCGCGCAGGTAAATTTCCATGAATCAATCTCTAGCTAACGTTAAAACGCACACGTCTCCACATAATACAATAACAAAATATAATTATTATTATTATTAATACTGGCACAACCTTGCACCACAACAAATAAAAGCATAGAAACAATAATTTTCGGTTGAGAGAAAGAGAGAGAGAGAGAGAGAGAGAGAGAGAGAGAGAGAGAGAGAGAGAGAGAGAGAGAGAGAGAGAGAGAGAAAGAGAGAGAAAGATAGTTGAGGCGCTGAATACGACTACGATATTTCCAGATTCGAAATAGCAATTTTCATTTTGATATTCCTGAATATGCTGACAATGGGGATCGAGCATTACGATCAGCCGCATCCGATCTTCTTCGTCCTCGAAGTGTCCAATGCGTTTTTCACGACGGTTTTCGGCTTAGAGGCGATCGTCAAGATAATAGGACTCCGTTACCATTATTTCACGGTCCCGTGGAACCTGTTCGACTTCCTGCTCGTCCTCGCCTCGATCCTCGGGATCTTGATGGAAGACATTATGGTGGACTTCCCGGTGTCCCCGACGCTCCTGCGAGTTGTCAGAGTGTTCAGAATCGGTCGAATCTTGAGACTCATCAAAGCCGCGAAGGGAATTCGCAAACTGCTCTTCGCTCTGGTGGTCAGTCTTCCGGCGCTGTTCAACATTGGCGCGCTACTGGCCTTGATTACCTTCATTTACGCGATCATTGGCATGTCGGTCTTCGGGCATGTTAGAAAACAGGGGGCTCTTGACGATATGGTGAGTAGGGAATTCCATCGAAAACGAGAAAGGGTCTTCTTATTTTAATAACCTGAAATATCAGATTTCTTATAGTTTTTTATATTTTATGATCAGTATACTTAAAAGGGAACATACCGAAATGTATGTAAATCAATTTGGGAAAAGGAAGTTCTTAGAAAAATATTTGACACATTCTTTTTACCGGCAATCGTGCACGTAGAAGGGGTGAAAACAACCCTTAAATTTTGGGGGTCGAAACCATATTTACTCAAATATCTCGGAAACTACAATATTACAACTAGGCGGGTGGTTCACTTGTCAAAATGGTGTATTTTTTATAAGGAATAGTTTAACAAAACATATTTCCAATGTCACTATTTGTTGAAACAATATTTTGAAAAATAGCACTTCTTAGAATAGCTATCTTCTTTACAGGATCCAGAATAATTCTTTCGTTTTTTGGTAACACTGCCCAACAAGTTTGAGTTTCGATAAGCAATGAAGTTAATTTCAGTACAACAAAATTAGGGTATTACATATTAACCCTTATCACTCCAACCGGCAGTGATACCGCGAAGCTTAAGCCAGCGTTCTACTCCAATTCTTGGAGTGATAAGTGTTAACACATTTTCTACTGGCGATTATTTCCTAATCTTTAAAAGTCTATGGTCCACGACTAAGGATTTTTTAGTAGCTCCTTCAACAGCAAGTAGCAATTACAATCGGGAAATTAGGTCGTTGTATATGAAATGTCCGATTTGTAACACTAACGTTAAACAAACGAGCAGCACGTTAATTAATCATCACGTTTTGACCAAACATCACATAATGCTATCAATAAGTAGTTTTTCCACGCATATAAAAAGAATACACAGAAGTCGCGTTAATTGACGTTATAATATACTTTATTTACAAGCAAAATTAGACATCTAAATTAAAATGAGCTTAGGATATTAAGGATTAGCTATGTACCTCAAAAGTTTTATAATAATAAACCTGTAGACTGTAATCGTATTCCTTCGTCAAAACGTTTTATAAGATTTGCATTCTCATATGCAACGACCTAATAATAGTTTTGCTTAGGATTATTATGTAAAGTATGATTATTAAGCTTCCTCTTGGTACAGTACAATTATTAAAAATCCTCTTAACACTAAACCTGCCACGATGAAACGGCCAATTTTCTATTATACAATTATTGAAATTATAGAAACGCTTTCATAGAAAATGACTGATAAATTCAATCTTCTCACTTCGATAAGGCGTTACACCTTTATATGTTTTGTGCTTGGTAGGTTTCAATGTTTATAATGTTATAGAAAACTATATCGCTGTATTTAGGGAAGTATACTGAATCGTTCTACACAAGAAACAATCGTCTAGCCTTCACGATTGAAATAGAAAATCTTCGACTTGGTTTGTCTAAAATTCTGAAAGAAAGTTGACTTCCTAGCAAAGTAAGAAGACCCTAGAACGATTTCCTCGTCAGAACGCAGTCTTCACAGCATAGCTCAGCTCGTTCTCCATCCTCTTCTCTGTTCTATCAGGTAAACTTCGAGACTTTCGGTAGAAGCATGCAATTACTGTTTCGATTAATGACATCTGCCGGCTGGAACGACGTGCTGGAGTCTCTGATGGTACAGCCACCAGACTGTGATCCGACTCCCACCAGTCGCCAACTGAATGGGAACTGTGGATACCCTCTTCTGGCAATAACCTATTTCACCTCGTTTATCATTATTAGTTATATGATCGTCATCAACATGTACATTGCTATTATCCTTGAGAACTTCAATCAAGCCCATCAAGAAGAGGAGATCGGCATTGTCGAGGATGATCTGGAAATGTTCTACATCCGTTGGTCCAAGTAAGTATCTCTTAACCATCCTTACCTACCAACGAAAAATGTAAAAGCATTGTTAGCTCACTCTAATCCTCATAATAACTATTAAAACGTAGATACGATCCACACGCAACGCAATTCATCAACTTCTCTCAACTGAGCGACTTCATAGCGAGCCTAGACCCGCCATTAGGAATATCGAAGCCCAACATGGTCGCGTTGGTCAGCTTCAATCTTCCTATTGCGAAAGGCAACAAGATTCATTGTCTGGACATTCTGCATTCACTTGTCAAGCACGTCCTTGGGCACGTGGAGGAGTCCGAGGACTTTCGTAAGCTACAGGAGCAGATGGACATCAAGTTCAAGAAGCAATTTCCCACTCGCAAAGAGCTGGAAATTGTTTCTTCAACGAGAATGTGGAAGCGACAGGATAAGGCAGCCAGATTGATTCAGCGCACCATTAGAGAGTACATAGCGTGAGTAATGGCCCATTTCATACTTAGAGGAACGTTGCCTATATTGGACTACTTAAGCAAATACCTCCACAAGTAAAAACGTGTTCATATTTTCGAGCAGAAAAAATTACGAACAATCGTCACATTATGGATGATATATAAATGTAAAAAAAACTAACGAACATTATGTAACTGCTTGCAGAAAGATATTTTCAAAACAGTACATATATCAACGGTCCAACTTAGGAAACCGGTTTTCTACTTTGAACCACAATTATTGTAAATTGAACTATGTGCACTTTTCGATATTCTGACAAGTATATTTATATACATAACACCATACGGCTGAAAACTAAATAAAATATTTATTTGGAACTAGAGAAATAAATTATAGAAATAAAAAAAATATATAAAATAATTCTGACAAGCATTTACGTAACAGTATACTGAGGAAAACGAAATATGTATAAATATTATATTTGACAAATCATTTTCCATAGTTTTCACGTCGAGACATTTTTATCTTTAAAAAAAAAATAAAAAGTCGCTTAATTTGGACCAGTACATTTTAGGAACCATTAGGCGGTTCTATTTAGAAAACTAACCTACGTTTAATGTATAGGTGTCTAAATAAAACCGAATGCAAGTCTCAGGAAGATAGCGTAACAACATTAAAGATATGATTTTTCTTAACGATTTTACCAATCAAAATTAATAATTTAGTTAATAATATTATTTCTCCCCTCTATTACTCTCTACTACGTACATCACGGTCACAACTACGTTATCCGTAGCGGACATGTTTCCCCTGCATCTGGCAACTTTGTTAACCGGCATCGAAACAAAAATTATATCACTGTATAGTTGTTACGCATTGTACAGACTTTTATCTCAGTGCTGCTACCAAGCGGCATAAAATCTATAATTTTACACTAAAAATGGCAGCAATATTAATGTATATACGAATAAGAACTATGGTCCAATTTAGGTGCCGGCCGAAATTAGGATACTTTCTTCTACGCCTTAGATCATTTCTATCTTGACGCGATGGAACCGTGTGTTACTGTTGCAGAGCGAAGAAGGAGCGCGAGAGAATGGCCCAGGAGGTGGACTCGCAGACACAAACGTCTAGTCCCGGTGTTGGGAATGAGGGTAGGGGCGGGGGTGGATGGAGTGGCAAGGTGTCGGCTTTCCTTCACGTGCACAGAGGCAGCCGGGCCAGTAGCCGCAAGTCCTCGAGGGCCAGCGACGCCAGCGATTTCAGCGAGCTCGGTACCGCCTCAGCGTGGCTTTTTCCGAATTTGCCTCTGCTGTTACTCTCCGGCGCCACCGGTACTCATGAGGACCTGCCTCCTCCTGCTCTGACCGTATCCCGTCCCTCGCCAACCACGGAACAACAATCGTTTGCTGGGGCCTCCGTTGCTAGCCTTACATCCTCCGATCTACACACCAGGTATGCTTCTATCCTCTGTCTTCTTTCGACCTTATTTGGTAGCCCCATGTTTCAGCCATATGCACAGTGATAAGATATGCAATGGGTTTCATATCTTGCATTTTCGCATTAATGTATCTATGTACAGTGGCTCACGAAAGCATTCAAATACTTGCTATTAGAAGTTCGAACAATGAAAATATGCACGTTAGCTTCAAGATTTAAAAATATTATATTTACAATAAGACACAATTATCAAGATTAACTCGAACACTTAAATTATTTCCGCTGCTATTAAAAGTAAGAAAAAATAACTAAGTACGATATACATGGTTTTAAGGCGTGCAGCAGATGGTAATAAAAAAATCCTTTGAAGGTCATTTTAACGGTTTTTTCAAGGTCACCGTATTTTTTAAAATATTAACATGTATATTTCCTATGACCTACACAACATGACCTTAAAGTGACCTTGAAAGCGAAAAAATCAGTTTCAGTTTGAAGAATACAAAAGTAATAAAAAGAAAAGGGTAATATCACAATATTTCATTCGTTGCTCAAAATGCTGACCGTCCGCAGCAAAACACGTCCGTACATGAGAAGTAAATGACTGAATGGCATTTCTTATGGCATTTCCGCGATTCATGGTGCAACATGCATTTATATATATGCATGTTATACATTCATTTTTCACAACCAAATCATAACAATTTTTGCAAAATAATGCAGGGTGATTAAGGTATCCCATTTGATATACATAAAACCCGTACCGCATCTAATCACTGGCGGGAGTTTCGTTTCTGAAAGTTGCATACACATGCGTACCATATATTTATAAAATAATTATACGCAGTTCTGGAGTCACGTTTACAATGGAAACATTTACTGACACATGTACGCTAAAAATTGGATCTCTAAAAATGCGCATTTCTTTGTTAGCAATAATTCAATTAACACTGGCACATGCGCACTGCCGGTTAGGTCTTAAAAAACGTTGGTATTTCGTTCCTAATCTTACATACGCATGCGCATATTAAGCTCCGAAAAACGCTGAAATATCGTCTATGTAATATAATATTTGCATTAAAAAATAAGGCCTGTCCACAATACGTCGCGTTAGAGATGCAAACATCTTCTTTTTTGTATTATAATTATTATTCGAAAGTGTGTAGATAACAAATCGCCACGGTGACGTTTCGTCATCGGGCCTTTATTGTCATTTCGTCGCGAACGCTTCTCACACGCAGTGGCGTATTACCCTGTGGGCAAATTGAGCAAATGCCCGGGGCCCCAAGCAAAAGGGGGCCCAAACACAAAGTAAATATTTTGTATTTTTATCTAAAAGGTTTTCATGGATGAAGGAGAATTTATTTCACTTTTTATGCAATAATAAATATGTAGATGTTTTTACAATTGCTTTATTTTTTCCAACTTAAAAGTTATTTAGTTGAGGTTAGGGGCCCCGAAATTCTACTTTGCCCAGGGGCCCCAAGTGTCATAACGCGCCACTGCTCTCACGCAATGCATTATAAGGAAGAGGCCTAAACAAAAATGGTTTTGCAGATCGATCGGTGGTCCGACCCTCGGCCGGCAGGACGCCGTCGAGAGTTACCCCGACGAGGAAGTACCAAGTCTTCCTGCAAAGCGCAGATCGCTCCCGCCGAGCGCGACGACACTCTCCCTAAACACGTTGCACCGTGACATCAAAGAAGCATTTAGCAGACGTTGCGGTAGTCTTCGAAAGAAACAACAACCAGCTCCCGAACCAGTTCCGCTGCCAATCGAATCGACCGATGTAAGCATACTCGTCACGGAACCCAGTCCAGAGAACTCAGCGCCGCCGACGAGACCGGCACTCCTTAGACGACAATCCGCCGCCACGGTCGTTCACGTCCTCGTCCACAGGGAGAGCGAGGAGTACCGAGACACCCAGCCCGACGATACTACCAGTTGATCTTAAATCGTTACGCCCGACATCCTTCCAAAATCATTTTTAACGAGAGGCTGGCTCGAGAGCCACTAGTTTTGTTATATATATCAACCCCAAGAGGATACTCCGACGCTTTTCCGGTCGCTTCTCCTCTCCCCTTTTCTTTGGCACCATTCTTCTTTGCTAACAAAGCCTGCTTCGATGCTTCCGTGGTCTCATAAAAAATAAATCTGCCCGGGTAACTATGTTTACCATCCGCTGATTTACTCAGTCATGTGGCTAGACAGGATGCTATGTTTCTACATAGCTAGGAGAAATTTGTAAATATAACGTGGTATGTTGTGACTAATGGGCGGGAGAGATTCACTTTTTGAAAGTATCTATCGATTTGAAGTTTCCGCGTGGTCCTAGTAACTTGGTTGTAAAACGATAGGCAGCAAACAATTATTTATTACTGTTATTATTAGTAGCTAGAAACGTCTAGGGTTGTGAAATATCTGTTAAGAAAGAAGAGAGAATAAATATGTCGGATAGAATAGAGACTTTGCTGTTTTTTGTTTTACGAGTTACTAGGAGCGAAACTTTTTTGGTACCACAAGGATTTAGAAATATGTACAATAATTTCGAAATGTTTGGTGAACTGCTGTTCAGTTAGATATAAAATACTTAGTTAAAACATGATTGACCATTTTAGTTTATAACAGTTTGCTATTTTTAGGGCAGTTTCATAACAAAATTTTTATTCGAATTTTTTTATCAGATCACGCGAATCATCGTTATTCGAAGATTTCACTACCTAATCATACTATTTTTCAGAAAGTTCTGTCGTTTTTACATTTTTATTTGATTTGTAATGTAAATAGTGTCTTCATTTATATTTTAAAATTATTAATTAGTTTTTCAAATGTTCGAAGCGTTCAGACAGTTTGAACGAATTGAAATGCCAACTTATTGTACGAAATTTGAATTGCACGTGCGGTGAATGCGCAGGAATCCACACGGTTTAATGGCGGCAATTTAAAATTTAATTTCGATAGATGATATCTTCGATTTCGTTATTAAATATAAATAACAAAGCTTTCTGAACAACCAAATACATCAACATTAGCTACACACGTATTACGAATTGCACACATCATTTTTATTAAATATAATAGTTTATCTAATTAACAATATTGTTTTTACTGCATCTCAAAGTTAAAAATTCTTTTCGTTAGGCAAACAGTAGATAGTTAAACATAAATAGTGTAATGTAAATAATTTCTGACTTAATAGTCTACTGAAAACCGTACTGTTAATTCATAATTACTGTTCTATGAACACTTTCTTCTAACATATTCTAACGTTATTAAAAAGTTTCATTAAAGCAAGAGAAATAAATGTCGAGAATTAAGAAAGAAGCGTGGCAAAATACAGAAAGAAGTCAATAAAAAATACAACTTCAATTTTTTAATCAATTTTTCGATTTTCAACTTTAAATGTTCCTAAAATAGAAAATAAAGGAAATTATTCTTTTTTTAATACTAGACAGAAAGGATCTCAAGACACTGAACTCCAAATAGCATTTTGTGTTTGTATTTATCTGGAATTAAGAGGTGAAGAAAGCATATGAAAAAGAAAAGAAACATTTTTTTATATCTTCGCTTCTTAGTTTACGAATGCTGTAAATAACTAATTCTCAGTTAGGTAAATGATTAAGACTCAGTAGACAATCAATTGAGAAATAACACTTTTCCTTTTTATAATATTAATATACGTAATCTGGTAGACTATTTCCACCAGAATTAGAATGTAATTTTATTCTATTGAATTTGATTTCTTATCAAAGTATTGTAACCTCTTAACACTTTGAATTCTAATCCAAGTATATCAATTATCAATGCAAGAATAAAGCGAAACACAATACAATCACATATTAACAGAAACATACGCAAGAGTACAATCACAAATACAATACTCACATAATGTAACATGCAAATAACAATCAAACAATGATTTCAAAAGGAAAGGGAGAGGAGAAAAGAACTGGAAGGGAACAAGGTGAGAAAGAGGTAGAGGAAAAACCGAGAAAGAGTTACATAGAAAAAGGAACAACGAATTTTGTAGCAATTAGTTGAATTTTTATGATAACCTTATTGGTCCAATACCTCTCGATGAACTATTTTGTTGCTAGGTTCAATGATCGTATGGAGATCACATAAATTAATTTATACGAGTGGTTGGTCCTCGTCCAGTGTGTACATAGAAGCAATCCATGCTATCATTTTTTGTGAGCTGATGAAATTCATATATGGTCGGAGGTCCTATCAACAACAGAATTCATCGAAGGCATTGTTCATTTACATCGGTGCTGTCCATTGGTGTAGAAGAATCTTACTCCGACTCGATGATCCTCTTTTGTGCTGTGAAATGTGCTTGTGACAAAGCGCGACCCATAACACAGCACTGCAAACGATAGCATTCACTGTATATAATAAGAAAAAACAAAGAGCATAGGAGATTCGGAGGATTTTCCATGGCCAGCACTGTGCTTATGGTACTTGAATCCCTGAAATAAGAACACAGAAGTTATTCGGTTAGACTACAAAATAGATTTTCACCTATCCTCTCTCAATTTTCCTTTTCACGGATACGCGTTGCCATTAACACGCCACGACCTCTCGTCGACCTATAGTGCCTATTATTAGTGAAAAAACGATTGCGAATTAATATACGTATACAAAACGACAAAAAAAAAAAGAAAGAAAAAGAATATAAACATGTTTACTAGATTTTCACAGTTAAAGAAGAAGTATTCGTACGAAGACAGTGTGTACGAGTTGAATTTACAGAAATTTTCTCGTTAGAACGTACCGCGTACGTTACTTTTAGAGTTTAGCATTTAAAGCTTGATGCTTGATCAAATCTGTTTTATTCGCGCGTTAAACTTCGAGGACATAGCATCGAGGAGCACAAGAAAGAATACGATTTAAAAAGAAAAAAGAAAAGCGAATCGAAGAACAACCATAAAGAGAAATAAACTTAAATTTCTAAGTCGATCCAATTCCGAGAGATTGATTCTTGCAAGACACGCATTGTAAAGCTATGTATCATGTCAATTAAAGGCATATAGATTGGTACTTTATTCGTAATGGGTCTAGATATTACAAGTACTTATTAACTATACCAAACACAAGAGACTGGACACACGCGGTTCCGCTGACGGCGGAATTCCCAAAAAGAAAATTGTACAATCATGCTCGGAAACTCCTCGGGAGTCCGAAATTGTTTAGATTATAATTTTTCAGATAGCGCATTTTTCTGCGTGTCTGTGTGCTTGCGTGCGTGCGTGTGATTAGAGAAAAAAATTGATAAAATAACACCTGCTCAAACCTACTCGTATCGAGACACAACACACTTAAATTATTCAGAATAAACCTTCGCAATTTATCGCTTATCTTTTCGACACTGGCACCTGCAGTCGATTACTTAATTTGTTCGTTTCCGTTCCATATATTTTTCACGCTGAAAATGAAAGTGACAATACTTATTACACATACAGGCACATGAAACGCACGGTTATTCACAAAATTGAGTACTTACACTGTGAAGGTTTTGTTTGTTCGATTAACAGATAGGTTCTACATTCTTCGAAAGTCATCAATAATGTTTTAAATTGCCCTATATGGTTTGGATTTCATAGCGCAGTAGTTGCTTTTAACAATTTCAATTGTGCAGATTATCATTTACAAAAATATTTTAGGTTTCCTTCTGATATACTACGATCTATATAATATGAATGAATTATTTATATTTTTTTTTCAAAATATTGTGAAAATGCTGTTTGTTAATCCGGTGAGTAAGACTTCTATAGCGTACATTGAATTTTGTGATTAACTGTAACGTAAAAGTATAAAGTTACGAAGGTTTATTGGAGGAGAGTGTTGAAAGATAGACGCCCGTTAGTACAGGGTTAATGACAATCGTGAACTCACCAGAGAATAGCTTTTTTCTCTTCTTCCGCGTTTTTCTTTCTTTCATCTTTAAATAACATACTTATCAATGCTATGTCAGAACAATCGGTATCGATTTGTCCTCGATCAATGATAATTTATCACAATACTTAAATTGTATCCTTGTTAGAGATTCATTGTAGATGAGAAAGTATAAATTTTGTATTTCAACGTCTGACAATGATACTAACAAGACAGACTAGGGATGAAACGTAGTGGGAGAAAGAAAGAGAACAGAGAGAAAGAGAGAGAGAGAGACATGGACAAATAGACAGAGCAGAAAATATTATATTAGCATTGTAATAATTCATCAAATACGGAAGAAAAATTCGAAGAGCAGTGAAACGTTCCTTTAACTTGAACTTGTAAATAGTTTAACAATCCTTGTTAGTCTGCAAGATCGATTGTTTTATCACGTATACTTACGAACAAAGAGTCGGGCATTGTTCTTCCATATATGTATATTAATTCTGTTTGATCGTGTACATTTTAGTAAATTATTATTCTATTATACTATGATATTTCTTCTATGAGTTCATTGAAGATACTTCACGAACACTCAGTAAGTCTTTACCTATTCCTTAATCAATGTTTTTACATTGAAATTGTAATGCTTGTTCTTTGATCTTTAATTCACACGTTTAGTCGAATGTATTTTCCAAATAGTAACAATGCTCGATATAGTCTATAAGCTACTATGAGCAACCATTGAATTTTAAAATACACAATCTAATCAAATCTGATGTTATAATAAAGATGCTAATAATAATAAACAAAAGATGAATAATAAGAATGTTAACCCATGTAAGAATGACATTATATAAATATTCCTAAAAAATAAATTCTGGAGTTTATCGATGAAATTAATTCCAACACGTTACTATAAAATTTCCAAGCTTTCTTTTCTGACATATATATTTATGAAAGTTTATACACGGAGCTTTACACGCAAAAGAACAATTATGCATACACATTGTCTATACAGTTATATTAGTACAATACGTGATAGCACTATATACAGAACTACAGTAACTCATCTCTAAAAACTGTCCACAGTTCACTTAGTCGAAACTCTGGTACGTTTGTTCCATGCAAAGTTGGTGCCATAACTACGAGGCTTTGGACTATTGATATTTGGTTTCTGTACGTAGTATTCCCATCCCATTTTCTCGCAGTGTGCAATCGCTTCTTGTTCTGATGCAAACTCCACTTTGAGATTGGACATTGGGTCTCCTCTAATTATAAAAACATAACAATAGTGAATCGATTAAATTAAATGCATTTGCTACTAAGAGAGCTAAATATACTTATACTCACGTTGAAACCCATCCCATGAGTGGATTCTCCCACCTTTCACGGGTATCGAAATCAATTTGCCAAAAGTGAATATTGTTTGTCCCTGATTGCATAGCATTCTTTGCAGGAGAGTGAATACGAACTCTCCGAGTCTTTATGTGTTCCTCTGGAACACCAGAAACCAATCCAACATCCTCAACTTCGGACACAGTGATCTTATTCTTCTTAGCTTCCAAATATAATCTTTTCTCTTCGTTCAAGAACAGATCTTTTCTTAACGAATCGCTCGATTTAACAAGTTCTTTACCAGTTTTAGTAGAATCGGAAAAGTATCTTGCTGGTAACCTACAAAGCAAACCAAACATGTCATCTTTATAATATTCATAGTAATTAGAAGATTTGGCCGTCAACGTAAAACTACAGAACTATATACCAGGCTTGAAAATTAGTTCCATAAGAAGGAAAATTTAGAAGATGTCACTTACGCGCAACATTTTCGAATGTCACCGCTTGTACGCAGAAATGATACCGTACGAAGTGCCATTTTGTACAATAAAGGTTAACTAAATAAAAATAATACGATCATAGGCTCCACTTCGATTTCTTCGCAACTGCTCGCATCTGTTTCACTTTCTCCAGGTCAACACATTTTCTTAAGTAACATTATATGTATTTGCGCATGCGTCGATAATTTGACAAATTAAGAGAGTTCAGTGAGAACCAGTGAGAACCACTGATATACGCTTAGATCTCAAACACAAAAGAGTAATGATAAAACAACAGGCGACTCCGGACCACTAGTGCTCCGGACAGTACCTTTGATGGCGTTTGTTGGTTTGTACCATAGATATAGGAATACAGGGATGAAGCATGTCGTCGAGGAGTTGGCAAATTCAGAGACGGGGACGAGGTAGATTTACGCCTAATTTTTATTGGCTGTGTGCAGCGCAAGCGCAGTACGTCATTATGTATGCAGCGCCCAGTGATGGTATATGGCAGTGATGGGCAATTTTGCCTCAATTGAGGCAAAACCGTCCACACCGTAGCGCCCTCTGTCCCCTTCCATCAAGCGCGGTACAATGGGGCAACGAAGACACAAGACATCAGCGTACGCAACGAATGTGCGATCTGCATGAAAGAGAGGTTGGTGGGAGAAGCAGGCGTTTGAGGGGCTCCACCCGTGCCCACCACTGGTATATGGTCTCGGTTTTCTTGCGCATGCGAGACGATTTTAACGTCAGTAAAGTACAAAGTTGGGCTAAAATGGAGTACCTTGGTACCCCGCATAGTTTCGCAAATTTTTTTTTCGATTGTCAAATATGAATGTTTAACATGCGTATGTTATATTAAAATTTTATGTGTATGTACATATAATATATAAATATATGTTGCACTTTTCTGTCCGGTTTCCCGCTAATAACAGTTCTCCCCTACTTTCCCCACAAACATAAGACCAATAAGACGTACCACAGCCGACTCTAGTACACTCTAGTACTAGCCATGCTGAGCGTAAAATGGTAATACTGGGAGAGTCCGATTGATATATATATGTCAACATACCTAACCCAACCCGCCGAATCAGACTCTCAATCTCCACCTATCGGACTCTCGGTTTCCCGCTTAGTTTTCAAATGTTTTCAGATCAATGTGTAATAATGTATAAGCACATATTGTGGGTAGGTGGTTTTAAAAAAATTTAAAGTAAGCGCAATATTGCAGGTAAGGTTTATTTATTAACTATATAGGTCTTTATCTTTGTGTGTAGCACATTTATTTAATAGAATCTATTCTTCTTGCAATATATTTCAGTTTATTATATTTATGATATACGAAGTCATATTTATTATATGCATACAGTTTTTGGAAAAATTTGTTTTAAATATTTATTTTCACAAGTTTCACATTACATTCATTAGTTAATAATGCCACGGCGTTGTTGTATTCCCAATTGTAAGGGAAATTATGATACTACTTTCAAAAAAATAATTATATTTCTGTATTTTTATTCCCCAAAGATGAGCAATTGCGAAAAAAATGGATGGCTGCTATTCCCCGTAAAAATTGGACACCAACAAAATATTCTGCAGTTTGTAGTCCGCATTTTGCAGAAACTGATATCCAAAGGTATCAGGATATTCTATCACTTTTATCTGGTTGTAACTATCATGTCTCATATAGCGAAGTAATTCATGCAGAAAAAAATATTAGATTAAAACACATTTACAAAATTACCAAATTCGTTTTCTTTTACTGATATCAAAAATAGATTTAAAATATGTGATGATAATGGTAATAATCTTGATGATCTTTCTGGTGATGTAAGTGGTTTTTGAGATATTTTCGATACTGAATATTTATCAAATTTTGTTGTAGATGATTCCATTAAGATTTATATATCCGGTTATGGATCCCATTCCGTTTGCTAAAAAATTAAATTGTAATATATGTAAATTATTAATTGTGGAGGATAAATGTATAACTGTAAACAATGTATATTTCGATTACTTACAAAGAGGTGGTCTTTCCATTCCTACAGAAGAAGTAATAACCATATTTACCCATATGAGTGCAATAATGGAAGCCATAATAAATGCTGCTAATTTGGAATCAGATTTTCTGAAATCTGAAAATCATAAACAAATCTTATGTAAATTAACATATATTAGTATTTAATCAGATATACATTATTTGGCATTTTCAGATACATGCATTTGCGGTAAAGATTATGAGAGTATTTTATTGAAGTTATTATCAATTTTTTCTAATATTTTATTAAATGATTACGTCAAAACTATAAACAATAGTCAATTAGAAATGCATGCAGATATTGTTCACAAAAATCGTAAACTAAAAACATTCAGTACAAATTAAATTTTCTATTTAACTTTTTTTCCATATTCTTTCCAAAATGTTTTATTATATTAACAGAGTTTTTTATTTGACCATTTGGTTTTTATTATTAATATTATTGAAGATTATTTATTATTGTTACAAATTTTAATATTTTATTCTTCTGTTTATATGAAAGATTTATTTTTTCGATTTGTAAAAATATCTATTATACTTTAAATGTGTTTATCGATCGAAAATTTTGATAATTTGTGTTCTGTTTCGGCGTACAGGTTCGATCAGTGTTACAAAAAAGCAAATTTGCAGATTAGAAACCTCTTTTGAAACTCAACGTTTTGACTCTGATGTGGGTCTTTCTCAAGAGCTGGGAGTTAATTGCGTTTGCTATAACGGAAAAATTATACGTGAAATTTAATTGAGCAAGAAACTGCCTACATGCCAGCAGAAACTGAACTGGAACTTTTGAAGGTTGTAATGTAAACAGAACGTGCATAGGAACGACACATTCAAAATGAGCCAATTAGAACCAAGTGATTCATGGATTCTGGGTCGATAATAGGCGGTAAATTCAAATGTTATTGAAATTGTTTTCCACACAATACACAATCCAATTGTACCTAACCAAATGTTATGGTACTGAAAAATTGACATTCAACTCATTGAGAAAGACCCACATCAGGGTCGAAACGTTGAGTTTCAAAAGAGGTTTCTAATCTGTAAATTTGCTTTTTCGTAACACTGATCGAACCTGTGCGCCGAAACAGAACACAAATTATAAAAATTTTCGATCGATAAACACATTTAAAATATGATATTTTTATATATATATATAAAATTTTATATATATACATATATGTAATTTTTTTATTGAGAATACACATGTGAATTTTAAGCAATGATTTTTTCATGCTTTATTTTAAAAAATTAATTTTGTTTTCCTAAATGGGATGATATGGCTAATGGCGAACCACCCATTATGATAAAAAAAGGTAACGCGCCATAGTAATACCCCTAGGTGGTGAGGAAATTTACAACAATTAAAATGTTATTTATTAAGACGATTTTATAATTACCTGCACAACTCTTCCCTTCAGAAATTCATTGTCTAACCTCTTTCCGACGTGTTCACCTAACCTCTTTGACTCAGTTCCAATAATTGGTCTATTTCAGGTTTCTATTAACTTATATATCACTTTATTCATTTTCAAATGTTGCATAATAATCCAAAGATGATTTCTTTTTGCTTCATACGTGTATTTTTTTGAAACCACTGCAAAATATTTCAACTTTTATGTACCACAACACCAAACTTTTCCGAGAGTCCACAAAATGTATACCACATTTATAAATATTAGAATACTTTAATATCACTTCTACTTACCATAGTTATAATATTTAAAGATTGCTTATACATAATTAGTAAAGAATCGTGCATTTTAACATTATTTTCTATGAAAAAAGCGTTAATTATAATCCGAAGTCCAAGACTCCCATTATTGAAAATCGGACTCTCAATCGCCACTTCGACAATGTTGCCAAGTTGTTCAGCACGGCTAGTACTAGAGTCGGCTGTGGACGTACATACGTTCCTGCATTAGTCGCGCATGTGCGAAAAAACCGAGACCATATAGCACACTGATATATCAGTGATATAGCATCACTGGCAGCGCCACGCATTGCCACGCATTGACACCACTGATATATATACTATATATCAGTGATTGACACAGCGTCACATAACCTTTCCAAGCGTCTGTTAGCATCTCCAAGTGTCACCAAGCGTCTCATACCGTTTCATTTCAGTGTCGTGTTTCAGTATTAAAAAAACTATTTAGTATTAAATACTTCAACAGTGTTAAAGGAAGCTATTAAATTGAACTTTGTGCCCTCGTGTAACAACCGATCTGATTTTCAAAATTGGAAAAAAAGGAGTAATGTTGTGAAAGATACATTTCATTGGTATGAAGATTATTTTATTATAGTTAATATAATTGTAATCTTAGAATATTTTATTTTAATCTTTGATCCTGTTTGCAGTTTTCCAAAACATTCTGATGCTCGTAATTTATGGTGAGACCTTTTAGGTATCAGAGCGTCAGGAATTTGAAAAAGAGCTAGTATTTGCTAGATGCACTTTGAAGAAACAAGTTTCTACACAAAAGGTTCTTATGTGCGATTGAGACCAAATGCATTACCACGTGTATGTATAATAATGAGTATTTTTAATTTTTATGAGTATACGAAACATATTGAACAATGTTTTATTTCTATTTATATGTGTTTGTTTTATTTCAAAAAACACTTAAAGAAGAAGCAACTTCTTGCACTAAATTATTTAAAAATAATATGAACACAACATTATCATCTAACAGAAGTATGTATATGTTTATAGAAAAATTAGTTTTGATAAATACATTCATTGTCACAAATTGATATTATAGTTACTTCTAAACTAACAATATTTGTTATTATTACAGCACAAGGTTTGATCCCTAAAACTGAAGAGGTTCAAAGTATAGATGGTATTTCCAAGTCATTTGATGACTGTCCATTATCACCAAAACCATCCATATCTAATAAAGACGACAAGGGAACAATGGTATCGCCTAGATTTGTATACAATTCTCCAGAGAAGCTGAGATTAAGAGAAAGAATAAAATTTGTGGAAGCAGATTCACGGAATAAACTGTTCGAAATGCGGCGACAGTTATAGAGGAAAGCACAACAAGTTGTTGAACTAAAGAATATTATAGAGGACTTAAAAAGTAAGCAATTATTAAACCCTGATCAGGCAGAGATGTTGAATATTTAGAGAATCGTAAATTTTCCGCTCTTTTACAAATTATTAACGCGAGGCAGTGGAATAGGCCTACAGGGGATACCACTAACAAAAAAAGAACGCGCCAACGATAGTACCTCATAGGTGGTGTGGAAATCTATTGATACAATACAAGAATTGATACAAGTTTAGTTAATTCCGAGGCCTGGTATAAGCCTATTATGTTGTAAAACCGAGTCCATTTCTTTGCCAAACGCTGAAATAAAGATATACATTACATATAAGCCTATTATGTGTAAAAACTTATTGTACCCTACTTTTAATTATATTATAAGAAAAAATATAACATTTATGTTATCCTTATTAATTATTAGATATATGACACGTCTTCATTTTATAAAAATAATGATTTTAAAATATAAATAACAAACTATTTAAAATTAGTATGTTCTTCAATTCATGTTACACGTTTTAATTTCTCTTCTATATCCTCTAATTTTAGTCTTCTTTAATACCTCGCCCTACAATTTTTTTCAGACTACAGATTTATGAATTATTTGAAATTGTACATTAGAACATAAAATATGTAACTACTAATTGCATAAAATCAAAAATGTAGAAGATTTATCGTTATTTCTTCACTTTTAATTATTTAACAACGTTCATTACAATATTTGGGACATAATTCGTATCACGAGTGTCATACGTTATTATAGAACAAAGGGTTAACTATCACTTTTCTAGTTTCAACTTGTCAAATATATGTAAGCAATCTGTAAACATTTTTCATACTTGGCGGTACAGAGTATGCGCAGAAGTGCCACCAATCAAATTTAGGCGTAAATGTGCCCCTGCCTCCTCCGCAATCCTGAACACCCCCCTTGCCTAAGATGCTTGGTCATGCTCCATCCCTGTATTCCTATATCTATGGTGGTCAGAGATGATCCGTTCATTTCTGTAGCCGTGAAGACTATATAATTCATGACAGTAAATTCGTATTAAAATCACGTGATTTTGTTTTGACGAGTCGGTAGAGCGCGGTAGAGTAATTATTTTTTCATTAAAAATGCCTGTCGATCAAAAACGTATCAATGGACCAGAGGCATCTTTTCCTTATCACATTTATTCGAATATCAACAACAAAAATATTAAATTGAAACATAATTTTACAAAACGAAGTGATAAACGCAATGATAATGAACACAGAAAAATTTGTAAGGATTTACAAAATACCTTGCTTGTTAATCTAGTTATTATATTCACAAATTTTTTCTTAAATTTACAGTTTTGAAAACTGGAGTGATAAATCAAGCCAAAGGCTCTGCATATATAGAAATGGGAAACACAAAGGTTGTCTGTTCTGTATTCGATCCCAGAGAGGTACCAAACAAAAGTGGCTACTGTGTACAAGGAGAAATCTACTGTGAATTTAAATTTGCCTCATTTTCATGTGAAAAACGCAGAATGCATCAACAGAGTGCAGAAGAGAAACAGTACAGTTTAATCTTGCAAAAGGCATTGGAACCAGCAGTCTGCTTGGTAAATACAAGCATAATTACTAATTATAAAACTTTAGTATATAACTAATTAATATTTTTGTAGCACGAGTTTCCTAATTTTCAAGTAGACATATATGCAGTAGTCTTAGATAATGCTGGATCTTCATTGGCAGCAGCAATTATGGCAGGTAGCCTTGCCTTAGCTAACGCAGGTGTTCCCATGTTTGGTTTGGTTACAGCTTCTACTATAGTAAGTAGGTTTAAACATAAACATGAGAAGATATTCTGATAAATTCTGCTTTCTGATAAATGAAAAAATTTCAAATACAGGGTATTTATGGAAGCAAGTTCTTAGTAGATCCCACAGATACAGAAGAGGTAATATGTAATACTCATCCAGAAGAAGAAGTTGATTTTAATCATGGGACAATAACGCTTGCTAGCCTCCCCCAACACAGTCAAATGTCAGAAGTGTTTCTAGTTGGAAATGTTGATACAGATTCAGTTGTGCAGGCAACAGACATTCTAACAGTGATCAATAAAGACATTTGTCCTGTGCTTCAACAGTGTTTAGTCAAAACTATCATGAAATTGCATAAAGCTAAGTAACTAAAATAATGAACAGTTTTTGATGGAATTAAATATATATTTTTACAATAAAAAATAAGTATAATTTTCATATTTATATAATCCACGTACTGCTTACAACAGCTATTCCATATACAATGTATCAAAATGCAGTTGAATTTTTTTACAAAGTCAAAGAGCTTCCTAAAGTTGTATATGTATATAAAAGATTAACAACTTCATTCAACATAAAAAAAACGTAAATTACACTCAGCATTCTAAGGAAGAACTCTACACCGTTGATCTTTATGTTACATAAATATATAAATTAAGAACAAACATTAAATGGTTGACTACTTTCGATCAAGGCACTCCAGTATCGAGAAGACACTTTAGTGTATCTTTCCAAAAAAAAACAAAATTATTATCTGTATAATTCTTGTCGATCTATTATATAATACTTTAATATGTTTTTCGGAATTTACACTATAGAAACTGATAACAGAACTTCACTCCACTGTCTTCCAAGGTGAAAACTGGACTTAACTCTTGCAGGGTGCAACATTAACATATAAAATCAAATCATTGTTTCTTAAAACTCTTCAGAATTGGGTAGATGTTATCGAATGCTTCATAGATCTCCTGTCGAACTTTTGCCCCTGTTTGAACATCGATTAATTAAACTCACCGATATAATATTATAATTTATAGTATTCGTCGAAAAATATTTTCTAGTAAATACTCACCCGTTAAAACTACCTTTCCTGAGACAAATATAAGTAAAACGATCCTAGGTTTAACCATTCGATATATTAATCCAGGGAAGAGTTCAGGTTCGTACGAGGAGAACTGTCCATGGGTGAGCACTAAACCTTCTAATCTGATCGGAAACTTCACATCACAGCTACCCACCATATTTTGTATTTTAAAATCTAGGAACTTTGCCTTTACGCAAAATAAACCAAATTAAATGCCATTGTTTAGAAATGATGAGAAATAATAATGAAATATTTACTAACAGGAAAACCAAGTTTTTGAATAATCCTTGCATACTTTCTTGCAGCCAGTCGTGAATCTTCTTCACTCTTCGCTCCTGTACAAACCATTTTCCCACTACTGAATATCAGAGCAGTGGTCCTTGGCTCTCTTATCCTCATAATAACTGCAGCGAATCTCTTTGGATTATATTCTGCGTTTCTCGCATGGAGAGCTATTTTCTTTAAATCTAATTTGCAGTTTAAATTAACTGTAGAGACGATATTTCTACAAATAAAAATCAATTATGCAATTTAACATAATATATTGATCCTAAATACAATTTTAACTAACTGGAGCTGTGGTAAAATTCCTGGATCAGCAGAAGCTGGCGTCATCGGTGTCATAGGTCCTGGAGTAGACGGTCCTATTGACGATGGTGCAATGTGATTGTTATTTTGTACTAAAGGAGACATCATGTTTTGCTAGAAACATAATAATTCCAACCTAAAGTAACATTACAATTATAAGCAAATTAAGCATTATATTATTTATTGTTACTGGTGTTTGTGGCTGCATAAGACTCTGTGGGGTTGCAAAAGTCGGTGCGGTCGCATAAGTATGCATTGTTTTTTGAGGCGTTCCTATCATGAGCATTCCACTCTGCATATTTGGACTCATAGTATGTAATTGTTGCAACTGATATTGTTGCTGCTGTTGCTGAGGTTGTTGCTGTTGTTGTTGTTGTAAGGCATTAGGCAAAATCTGTTGATCTTCCTCTGGCTGATGTAACGGAGTGCCTATACTGGGTATACTAAACCCTGGACTTGGTAGCATCTGATCCATTTTCTTGACTTTCTCTTTAAAACACTTCACACAAAAATGTCTTTGACTCAAATGGTCTTAGAATTAATTTGTCCTTAATCGAAGAATCTTTTCAAAGTTATAGACTTAAAAAAGAATTTCATAGTTTTGATGATACCCATGTTTCAAAAAATAGCACTGTACCGCATTTATAGGTTAGAATTCGTATGAAAGCGAAACTTTCGAGTTTTTCTTAATAATTATTCAAAATGAAAATGCTATAAATTTTAGAAACTAAGAGTATGCAACAGCTTTTGTTTCTATTTTCTCGCCATCACTTTCTGCTTGTTTGTTTACAAGTCTGCTTTGAAAACGGCCATAAACTTGCGAGCTATAGCAAGGCAAACAACTTGATTGGTTATGTAGCACGGATTGTAACGATTATAAATATGTAGATAGCGTTGTACCAAAGAATACTTTTATCATTTTGAACATCTAGAAACCATAAGCAATTTAGCTCTTATTACACCTTTATCAACTTATTTATCAATAACTCTATCACGAAAATCAAAGTGAGAGTACCATCTCTGAGAGTACGTAACATGTTGAAGAACATCAGGGGGTGTCGACTCTCGTACTTTTTCGAAGACACTGTTCAGGGCGCCCTCATAGCTAAAGGCCGAAAGCGAACTAAAACGTGATCATCCAACAAAACCTGTACTCACCATAGCTAACCTCACATATACGTGTAATCGTATTCTTCGCTCGCCATTGATAGGTATTAACAGGTTTTCTTACGAAAATGAATTTGCTCCGTTTATCTAGTATGTACATATTTATTATAAATTATATGATTTAAAATTACAATGTAAGTGAAATATACATCTAAAATATAACATTTTCTTCCTCGTAGTTAATGTCCTTAGTGTCCTTCGTTGCTAATCCTGTATTTCGTTGATTTTCCATTTGTTCCAAAAAGTAACTGTAATCATACAAGAACAAAATAATTCAATTATATAATTTATTAAAAATAGAAATATAGTGATAGAAAAGGTTATACATGACATTTGCCTCATTCAATTTATAGTCGTCTTACTTTAGATGTACCTAAATAACATTCCAGTTGCGTTTTTGTTTGGAGTTTTCTTCGAGCCTTCCATTGATGTCAAAGTTTTGATTTTCGAATGTGCAAGTGTTTCTTGTACTTCGATAGTGCTTGTCTGAATAGATTATTTTCCAGAGGCAATGTTGTTTCTTTTCCGGATAAAATTCCATTGACCTGTTTAAACAAGTGTTTCATATAGTATTTCTCTATTTCTGGACTTAGAAATTCATTCAAGGTGGTGAGATATATCTTGCATAAACACCAAGAAGTTCCCAATTCTTCTTGAATCTTTTCTTGCAGTTGGATGCTGAGTTTCTTCTTGAAGCAAATTGTGGAAACGTATGAATGTAAAGCCAACTGAACTTTTTGAATAATCTTATCGAAGTTTGACTCCTTATCTGCAGCAATACGTGGTCTAAAGAAACTGGTCTTGCAATCAAAACAGTTTTTCACCACATCCAAAGATAAGGTTTCTGGCTTATGTGATCTGCCATATGATTTTGCATCATAGCTCTTCTTTCATCTGGAATGATTATTTCTTGCTCCAGTACATGCACATCATCAAAGTTGTCCTCTAAAGGTGGATAAACCTGCTGATTATCTACATCCTCAAGGAATTGTTGCAGTGTAAATAACACTGTTCACACTTATCAATGGCTCGATTCTTGATAATGTCCTCTCCGCTTCAGATTCTTTATCCTGTCAAACATTATTAGCATAAACACACTTTTATTGTTGATATTGGGTTGTTTCGTACTACTTATTACCTTAATATACATACCTCTTCTTGAAGATTTAATGCAGTATCATCTTCTTGAAAATCAACATCCATTTCTTCCTATAAATGTGCACCCAGTTCCTCTGCAACATCATGCACATGGTGCCTTTTTGGCAAAAGTAAACTCGGAACTGCATCATCTTTTAATTTGCGCCTGACTAATGTTGGAATAACATCATCCTGTGTAAAATGCAATGCGCATACATGATATTTTTTCAGCTCCTCTACCAGTAGCCCATCCAGTGCTGGAGAATCTATAACTTCTTTCCATTTCAGTGCTCGAACTGGGTCTTTAGGGAAAACATGTCCAGGAACCTTCCATCCAGATTTGCAACCAGGAACCACACACGTGTATCCAGGCATCTTGAAGTGTTCGTAATCGAATGATCACTATAAATAGTTATGAGTCACTTTATAAAAACCACACTATTGTGTCTTAAACAAGTCTTAATAATGTACGATTATTAAAACAAATCACAACGTTTATCTCATAATCACGGGTACCAGATTAACTTAAAAACTCAAAAGAGAACACTTGAACGCGAAGTCCAGCGATGTTCCTGAGCACCACTGAGCACGGACGCCGGCAATTTGCCGGCGGCAAAGAATGGGGTGGATTGGGGCATATGGTCACAGTGTTGGGATATGGTCGATATTGGCCTCAGTAAAGTAAGATTCTCGATAAAATGGGGTACCTTGAGCACCCAGCAGAATTTTAAAAAATTGGTATGATTTGATTCTGAAAAATGAATTGTAACATGTGTATTTGTGTATATTTTGTAACTCGTAGGGCACGTCCTGAAGTCTTTTTGTCCGGAATAGATTGTTTCGATACTTTCCCGCCAATATAACTGTCTTAAGGCTCCACTACCTCGTCATCATGATATAGATACGTTACTGTTTTGGCCGCGCATGCGCGAGAAAAGATGGACCATATCCCAACCACTGATATATATATCAGTGATCCCAACACTGTATGGTCATGGTCTCGGTTTTTTCGCGCATGCGCGACTAATGCAGGAACGTATGTACGTTTTATGTTTGTGGGGAAAGTAGGGGAGAACTGTTATTGGCGGGCAACCGGACAGAAAAGTGCAAGATATATTTATATATTATATGTACATACACATAAAATTTTAATATAACATACGCATGTTAAACATTCATATTTGACAATCGAAAAAAAAATTTGCGAAACTATGCGGGGTACCAAGGTACTCCATTTTAGCCATATATATATATATATATATATATATATATATATATATATATATATATATATGATTTTAGCAGAGAGTACTCTCTGATTTTAGCCCAACTTTGTACTTTACTGACGCTAAAATCGTCGCGCATGCGCGAGCAGGCGCGAGAAAGCCGAGACCATATACCATCACTGATTGGAGATACAACTTGTATTCCTACTCTTTACCGCTAGGGCACTACTGTACTGCCACCATACCTAATGTCCGAAAAGCAACTAAAATTCGTACCACATTTTAACTAAGGAGTCGACACCCCCTGATGAACATTGTCAAATAAAGGTCGTCGCCTTTGCGTGTCGCTCGGAGACATTGGTTTTTCAACGCGATTGTAGGCGGATTAAACTTTCGTTAATATCACATTAACTATTAGGTTTAGGACGTATGAAGGTCAACACTTTTGTACTCAGAATTTGATACCCTATCGATTTATGGTACAAAAAATTGATCATTCCATTTAAAAAAATCAAGGTGATCTTAAAAGTTTTGAAACAACCCACCCACGAAAAAAATACCTTATATACAATTTCCTCTCTGATACGGTCAAAGATTCTTTATTTCATGAATCGCACATTTTATTTAATTTCATAACTATATGATTTTTGTCTTACTATTTTAGAAATATTTTTCTAAATATTTTAAGTAAGAATTGATTTTAACGTTTCTCCAGCCATATGTAGCCTTCAATATGGCTGAGTTTATCACTTTCTAAATTAAATAAATACATGAATTTGGTTTTAAATTTGAAAATTTAAATCTAAAATAAATAGTTCCTATATCATATTTTCCTGCAAACAAGATGGAAGCGATTTCTTCGGTCCACATCGAAGATTCTCTACATCATACTGAAGCAAATGTTTCTGTTGCATTTGACTGTGAAGTATATTTTCAAGTACAGATATATCAGCTTGATGTTGAAGCTCCACTTTTAACATATCTTCCTAAAATTAAAAAAATTATTGTCAAACGTTATTCAATTATCATTGAATTAACAATCGCAATAACGCAAAACTTGCTTCTGAAATTGGAATTTGCTTCAACATTTTTTTCAGCTTAATTTTTTCGTTTTCTAACATTGTCAACAGACTTATCTTCTCAGTATTGTTTCGAATTAAATTTTTTAAAATAATAAGTCCTTCATGGCAGTCTCTTTTTATGCCTGAAAAAGTCAAAACGAAATATTAGCCAATACTTTTATTCAATTAGTTATATACAATTTTTAGAAACTTTAATTTACTCTTCAGATCCTCAGAAAAATTTTTCATGATCTTTCGCATATCTGTTTTGGTTTCATAAATCATTCTCTGTAAAGCAGTCTCATACAGGTTTATCAAAGAGACTTTCCGACCAAATTTTTGAATCATTTTCTCCTTGATTTCCAATTCTAATTTCCTATTTTGCGTTTCCATGTATTTCAAATCCGTTTTTATCCTTTTAAGGTGTATCTCATTTTTCCTATAAAAAGTAAATAATTATTTCTTGTTAGTTACTTTATGCATAATTGTTAACTTACTTTCTACTATCCACCAAATCCAAAGTTTCCTTTTGCAGTTCTCCTACTCTAGCGTATAGACTTGATAATTCCTTTTTATTAAAAACTACGCAATCTTGAATTTCTGTAACATCCCCAGAATGCGATATGTGTTGCATTTGATGCATCTTTAATACAACTGTTACGTCAACGTCATTTAGCTTTCTTTGTTTCTCCAACTAATTAATGTCGAAAATATTCCATTGAAAAATTTATTTTATTTATTATACAGAGAAGTAGATATATTTTATACCATAAATGCTTCCAGGGCCGCTTGGTTGCTCTTCAAATTATTCTCAACCATTCTTAAGCTTTTTGTGTCCATGTCGAACTCTTTCTGCAACAACTCGATTTCTTTCTGCTCTTCTTTAATTTGAAATTCCTGCTTATATCGCTCCTGCCTCATAGAAAATGCTATTTCGTACAACTGTTTATCACAGCCCACAGGACAAATATTTTCATCGAACAAAACATGACCAGCTTCAGAGTCTACTGTACTATCAGTATCATCACTGCTGGTCTCTGACGATTGTGTACTAGTGTCCTCAGAATCTGAAATTGCAATTTAAATCATTTCCATGTGTACTAATTAGTTCTATGAAAATTAAATAATTAAGAAGAGATATTCGTACCATCTCTTTCCCTTGCAACTGTGTATTTTTTCTTGAATATTTTCTGTAGGAAATCTTGGAACTTGTTTCCAGCAACAGCTTTCGTAAATTCAATAGCAATATCTTTAATCTTTGCTTGCAACTTTCGAATCTCCTCTTCTCTGGTCGCGATTTTATTGTTCGTAATCTGCATCTATTCAAATATCATTTTATCCATAAATTCACATTCTTATCTTTATAGTAATACAGTATTCTCTCCATAACTGTGAAAATTTCAGGTCTGTAAAGTTACAGTTATAGTAGAGGTACTACATTCTTTCTATTATTCCGAACGTAGAGCAGAATAACGATTGAAAAAGAAAGAGGGACTGTGGTTCAAGGCGTTCGGAAAAGATTAAAGGACTTGTGCGAGCTTAGCCTTTTAAATTCAAAAATCAAAATATCTTATTTTTGGTTTTTTGTTAATGAATCATTTACCATTGTATTCGTTTCGTTTTTCTGATTAAAATGACACCAAACAAGATATAATTACGATCGTAATTACTGGTGTAACAAGCGATTAAAGTTTCGGACTTCACATTTACAGAATTCGTGTCTCTACCATAAATGTGAAGACCGAAATTTTAATCACTTGTTACACAAGTAATTATCATCGTAATTATATTGTGTTGGATGCCCTTTTAATAAGAAAAAGAGACAAATACGATGGTAAAAGTTTCATAAGAAACAAATAAAAAATTAAAAAGTTACAATATTTTGCTTCGCTTATATTAGTGTGAGTCTCACCGGTACTCAACACCTCGCTGGTTCAGTCACTGGTTCCAAGGGAATCCTTCCCAGTGATTGGAATAACATTTTACCAGTTGCAGTAGAGAACTTTCGCACAGTTACAAAGAGAATACTGTAGTACCTTTGATATCAGTGTGGCTCGTTCATTTGACTTCAAATTAACTTTCTCTTCTAGAGCGAATTCTGCTGCTTCGCACTCTCTAAGAATAAGGAACTCCTCGTAAAGTGTTAACAAATACAAGTTCATATAAGTGCTTTGGTATATGACGTCGAGCCTGTATTCTTCCAGCTCGGTCAACTCGTGCTCCAGTTGTTCATAACTCTCATTGATATATTGCAGGATGCAATCCTGTTCGTACAACTTGCGCCACATCCGTGCGCGCTTCATTTCTTTTTCCCACGAAGTCTGAACAGAATCGCTTGTGTTCATATTTCGTATTAAATCAATTTGCATCGATATTTGACCCTTGACTTTCAGCTTTGATACAGACAGAAGGGTGGAAAGACTTTCCATCTCTTCTGCGATGGTTGATCTCTCATCGCAAAGCAGTACTTCATACTCCAAGTCGTACTTATCTACTGGCACGTCTATGCTTATGGACTGTCTTTGTCGTTTCATTTGTTGCACTTGTTCTGTCATTGACACATACTTCTCAAGCTGTAAAAATGATGTTGAAGGTAAATAAGTTGTTCTATGATACAGTATGATTACAACAAATTATGACAGGACTTGAAGCGATTCCGAAAATAACTGTTCAAAAATATTATATAAAGGTTCTGATTAAAACAGTTAAGAAGAACCTTTATATTGAATAACTGACTTATGTCGGTTCCAAACAAATATGTCAAATTATTATAACTGCATTTTACTGTATACAATAGTATACATACATGTCTGTTGTAAAATAGTTCTAAAAAATGGTGAAACATTTATATAGATTGTAGAAACAGTAATGATCATCTATTCTTGCTGCAATATTGTTTATAACAAAGAAAGGTGTTGTTAAATTTTTTTTACTTCAACAACTTCTACTCACCAAGAAGAAAGAAAGTTTGAAAAGCTTACTGGTATATTCCATCTACCAGTATCGATGAAGCAGAACAGTATCGCGTGGGTGTCTCCAGAAAAACGAAATGATGTGGTCAGATACAATGTAATACATAGTAGCTTTTGTGTATAACTTCACACAGTTAAATTTTGCAGAAACTTTTTGAGCTTATACCTCGTTAACTATATTTGTTTTTCGGCACATGGTTCCTTTCAAACTTTTTCTCTTCTCGGTGAATAGAAGATGTAGGAGTAAACAAATGTTAACAACACCTTTCTTTGTTAAAAATAATTTTGCAGCAAGTTTCTTTTATGAATGTCCACCGATCCAGAGATTCACCCCTAGAATGGGTGATCATTACTTTTTCTACACTTTGTATAAATATTTCACCTTATCTTTAGAATATCTTTAGAACTGTTTTACAAAAAATAGTTATATGTACAGTAAAATGCAGTTATAATAATTCGACATATCAATTACGGAAAAATTGAGGCGAGACTCGATTCGATATTAGCTGAAAATTTCGATTTGAAATGAAGATCCTTCATAACTAGACAGCGGATCTTTGTACAAAATAAAAATTTTCTACCTGAATTGCAACAAACTGGAGTGAAATAGAAATTTATTTTCCTTCTTAACCCTTAGCACTCGAGTGGCGACTGTGAGGCGCCACTAAAAATTGCTGTACCATAATCCAAAATATTATTTACACTATTAAATTTGTTTGTATTTAATACATTACTAAACATTTAAGTGTTGTAAGAGGTATTATATCATTTTCATATCCATAAAGAGAAAAAAATCATATAAAATGAAAATATTCTTGGTCGGAAGAAATGTTTGGTTTTGGAGCTAAAATAGCACCGAGTGCAAAGGGTTAATATGTTTAATAGATCTAAAATAATAGAAAAATATTTTTAAATTCTAATATTTTTACTGTTTAGAATACACGTACTCATTTTTGTCAGAAATGCATAAAATCCGCTGTCTATTCATAACAGTTTTAAGAATCGAACCCAATATTATAACAGTTTTCAAGCCCTGAATGATGATATTAACTGACGTCGAGTTTTCGTTCGGGAAATTCAATATCATAATTTGTTTTTAGCAATTGCGGCAGAGGCTTTATGCTTTTATGAGGAATTTCAGTTTGTATTCTTTTCAGCGTATCCAGTAATCCTATGACTTCTGTCTGTAGACTCTGCTTTTTTAATTTGACTGTATTCAGCTTTTGATTGAAGTCTTCTCGCAGGTAATGTAGCTGTGAAAAATAATTATTTACATATCAGTCTCTATGTCAGGCATGTCCAGAAGTAGCTCACTTGGAGGCAAATTCGAGGGAGACGCCTACTTCTCCCGCCCGCGCGTCTCGCTCCCCGTGGCGGCCATAGTCCTCCGAGCTCCTCAGACCCGTGCCTACCGTGGGTCCGAGAATCGGCCCAACGCGTCACACGCGTTCCATATTGCAAGCGGTAGGCACGGGTCTGAGGAGCTCGGAGGATTACGGCCGCCACGGGGAGCGAGACGCACGGGCGGGAGAAGTAGGCGTCTCCCTCCAATTTGCCTCCAAGTGAGCTACTTCTGGACATGCCTGCTCTATGTTCTATGAATTCTCTAATTTATACCTTGCGTCTGCAATCAAGAAGCTGCTTGTACTTCAATGCAGTTGTTTGTTTCTTCATTTTAAGATTAAAACCTGTACTCGTCTTTAAATGGTATTCACCGATATCTCTCTTTGTTTTCTCAATCAAATCTTCGTCTTCCATGCGGCTTCTGGCTAAATTTGGTTTCCTCGAATGCAATATTTGCCACTGAAAATTATGATACATTGTTTCTGTCGTAATATTTTTCGTTGTATAATTTATTTACTTCTTTCTGTCGTTGAATTAATCTTGCTTTCTTCTTTTTGTACTTTAATAGCATCTGCTTGATCTGAATTCCTAGCCCGGAGTTCAAATCGCTGTAGTCTTCGCCTAAAAGACCCTCCAAGTATTGTATTTCCTCATCACCTATTTCTATTTTACTGTCTTCAATTTCTATCTGTGGTACTCTGTAGTTAAATAATAAAATCATTGATAATTGCAATGTTTATTATAAAAAAAAGACATACTTATCTATTTGATGTTGCTCTTCGAAGTGTTTCACTATTTCTATTTGCTTTAATGTGGGGTCGATGTTCAGCTTCAATTCTCTCAGGGAATGCACTGCTTTGTTTTCATTCCTAATTTAAATTATATATTGTAATCAGTATAAAATACAAGATATTGAAGATAAACAATTATAATAATGCTCACAATATACTACAAACTGCAAAGGGCAAATGGGTAATAGGTGTAACAAAATGGTCCATCAGCTTTTCCAATTCCAGCCTACTTTTTTCCATTTGAAATTCTAGCTTTCTCTGCGTTAATGCGATTTGTTCTTTTAAGTGTTGCTCCAAATCCTCTGTAATCCTAGGATCCAATTCGAAATGTGATATTTGCTGAGATGGCAAGAGTTTTTTGTTCCTAATTTGGCAAAATAGAACATTAAAAAACAAAAATTTCATGTAATAATTATAAAACAAAAGTGTAATAAACCTATTAATAATTTGGACATATTCTTCTACCAAGCCACGTATAACTAGCAAAACCTCTTCTTTTTTCTTCTCTGCAGTCGAGATAATTCGATTTTGCTCCATTTGCGTAATTACCTCTTCTAAACTTGGATGATCATCTTCCATCTCTTCAATATTTTTTGGCTGTATATATGAACACAATTAGAATATACAGGGTGTTTCGTCTAAAACAAGACACCTAAATATCTCCTCTACCTCTGAAAATACAAAAAATGTTTCTAACGTAATCTAAAATGGTTTCAAAAGACGAGTCAGATGAAAGAATCGTTTTTTATAAATTGTAATTTTTTAATCGTTTTTTTAAGGTCACTCGTGTTTTTTTGCATATATGCACACATTTTTTGTTGTTGTATGTTATAGCAAACATTATTGTGCATTCATCCATATTTAATAGCACAACCTTGAAATGACCGTGAACTATAAAATTTGCTAATTAATGCAGAACTTACTTTCAGCGATATTTTAGATTTCAACGGTAACAGAAATTCGACCATGAACTTGGACTTGTAAATAAAAACATTGTATCATTCCTCTATGTACATAGAGAGTGAGAAAGATATGTATTTAAGAATTTGCTCACTGCTAGATTTCTCAGTGTATCGGCAAGCGATCCATAATGCGTTATTCAGAACAGGAGAAAACTCAAATGGTTTTAATTTACGGTGAAGCTCGAGAGTGTCTAAGAAGAAGCAATACGAATTTACAAAGACAGATTTCGAGAACGTTCTTGTCCGTCACGTTCTACATACTCAAGTATTGTTAAAACATTTTGTGAGACTGGTAGTATCAACAGAAACATTCGTGTGAGACGTAAGACTGTTACTCATGAAGAAAATGTGAACAATATCATCGCTAAAGTTAATCAAAACTCGCATGTTAGTATAAGGCAACTTGGGCGTGAAACCGGTATTATTGTGACAAACATATTCCGGATTTTTCATTCTCAAAAATTTCATCCTTTCCATTTATCCCTTCACCAAGAGCTCCATGGAAGAGACTTTGAAAACCGCGTACACTTTTCTCAATGGAGTATACGGAAATATGAAAGTGATGAAATGTTCTTCCAAACAGTATTGCTTACGGATGAAGCATCCTTTACAGATCATGGTCAGGTGAACCTCAAAAACATGCATTATTGGTTGGTTGAAAATCCACGATGGTTTAGACAACTCGATAAGCAGAGACCATGGACCATAAATGTCTGGTGTGGTATTCTAAATAATAGGATAATTGGGCCGTATTTTATTAACGGTATGCAAACTGGGCAGAAGTATGCTGAATTTTTAGAAAATATTCTACCAGGTTTATTAGAAGATGTACCATTTAGGAACAGTCTAGTATTATGGTATCAACACGATGGGTGTCCAGCACACTTTTCCCATATTGCAACACGTGTCTTCAACGGAAAATTCCCAAATCGTTGGATTAGACGCAATGGACCTGTATCATGGCCAGCTCGTTCACCTGATCTCACCCCACTTCATTTTTTCTTATGGGGGACATTAAAGAATACGGTTTATCAAGAGCAGCCCACGATGTCAGAAAATATGAAGGAACGAATAATTGCTGCATGTGCTGATATGGAACCTGAAATCATCGAAAGAGCTGTACAATCTGTCGTTTTTCGCCTCACGAAATGTATCACAACGGAAGGACATCATTTCGAACATTTATTGCAATAATAAATGTTTATTTACAAGTTCAAGTTCATGGTCGAATTTCTGTTACCGTTGAAATCTGAAATGTCGTTGAAAGTAAGTTCTGCATTAATTAGCAAATTTTATAGTTCACGGTCATTTCAATGTCGTGCTATTAAACATGGATGAATGCACAATAATGTTTGCTATAACATACAACAACAAAAAATGTGTGTATATATATAAAAAAACACGAGTGACCATGAAAAAACGATTAAAAAATTACAATTTTTACGTTAGAAACATCTTTTGTATTTTCAGAGGTAGAAGAGCTATTTAGATGTCCTTTTTTAGACGAAACACCCTGTATAATAGTAAACATAGAAGTATCAGTCAAAGTATACATTTACCAATGGTAAAGAGTCCTCTATGATAGGTATTTCTATGCTTTCATCTGCAGTGTCACAATTAATCGTAAAAGAAAATATGTTTCCATCATAGCCACACGTCAGTAGAATTTTCTTGTCGTAACTTAATAACATTTTGGACATGTGTCCATTATAATAATCATGTATGGGAAGAATCCAGTAGTCTGAGAAGTCTAATGGATCTTCGATCTTCAACCTGCATACGTAAAGTTCTCCATATTGTGTTCCCAAGAATAAGTATTTTTTGTTATCGCTTAAAATCAAAAGCAATATTAATTTCAAGTACTAATTTTTCTTTGTAGATTATTTTGATATAGTCGTACTAGAAGAAACAATTGTGTATCTCTGTATCTTTCGCGTTGTCAATTATCCTACTTCTGATTGGTTTAGTGTCCTTAATCTTTCCAGAGAGTGGGCGGGAGTATTCGTAAAGATATCCTGCATCGAAACCACTTACAAACAGCCATACGTTTTCATTAGTACCATACTCTATTACTGAAATTCTATTCGGAATTTCTGGAATATAAATTTCTGGAAGGATCATCTTCATATCATCAAATTCCGCTGTAAAAAGAAAAATGATGCACCGAACATAATATACAAACCAAAATGGTTGAATAAAATTAGAAATAAGTCATTACCAAGATATGTTTCTTCATCAATCACAATGTGAGGATTTTCTTTCTTTAATTGCTCCAGCTCTTTCTTCTTTTCTGCAATTTTTTTCTCTTTCTCTTCTTCATACTCTCTTTTTACTAATTCTCTTTGTATCGAAGACTTTACCGACTCAAATTTAAATTTTGCTAATTTGCACTTGACCAATTCGTACGAAGTTGTTGTGTACGACTGAGGCACAGTGGGTAGCTGCACTTCCATAAAATCTCCCCTGAGACAACCAACTAGTAGAGTTGCTTTCTGGTCAAGATGAATAATATGAAACTGTGTACAATGTTCAAATAAATTAGTTGGGACTGATTATTTACTTCTTGTGCGTTCCATGTCATGCAAGTAGCAGGCGATGTAGTCCTCACATAGCCAATAGGTACAATTTTTGGATAAAAATCAGTGGATTGAACATTGAATACAAAAATAGTAGCATCTTCGCTGCCTGTTACTAACAAACTGAAACCGAATTATATGATGTTATAACAACAGGGGTTGAAAATTGTTATAATATTGGTTTCGATTCTTAAAACAGCTATGAAGGACCTTCATTTCGAATAATTGTTACGAAGAACCGAAATTTCCAGCTAATATCTGTTTCGATTACGGTTCTTACTTTGGTTCCAAACAGTTATTTTTTCGATTCTATAGATCGGTTCTTAAGATTATAGAATCGCTTCTCGCATAGAATTTTCCGTAATTAATATGTCGAATTATTATACTTATTGCTGCATTTAACTGTATACGTACTTACATATGTTTTATAAAGTAGTTCTAAGAAAAGGGGAAACATTTGTACAAAATGATCATCCATTCCAGGGGTGAATCTGGACCTTTGGATTGGTGGACATTTGTAAAAAAAACTTACCGCAAAATTGGCTATAATAAAGAAAATTGTTGTTTAACATTCTTGTACATCAACACCTTTTACTCATCAAGAAGAGAAGAAATTTAAAAGGAACCATATGCTGCAAACAAATTGTTATTAAGGTATAAGTTCATAAAGTTTTTGCAAAATTTAACTTTATCTCCTCTCGACGATTAGAAGGTGTTGACGTAAAAGCTTTTTAACAATTTTGTTTATTGTAAGCAATTTTGCGAGAGCGTTATTTTACAAATGTCCTCCGATCCAGAGATCAGGATTCACCCCTAGAACGGATGATCATTACCTTTTCTAGACTCTGTACAAATATTTCTCCTTCTTTTTATAACTATTTTATAAAACATATGTACGTATACAGTAAAATGCAGTTATAATAATACAACATATTTGTTTGGAACAGATATAAGAACTGTAATGAAAAAGATATTCGCTGGAAATTTCGATTCTTCCTAAGTTATTCGAAATAAACGTTCTTCATAACTGTTTCGTCAAAAACTTTATATAATAGTTTTAAACAGTTATTTTCGGAACCGTTTCAAGCACTAAATAACAGTACTATTACTAAGCCGACGGACCTACATACTTGCATGAAACATTGTAACGCATTATAGTAATTGCCATTGAATGTGGTTTTAAGGTTTGAATGAGCCTCGTATAATCTCCTTTTTTATTATCCTCTGTATCTGCTGTCTTTATTGCAATTGTTATCATTCTAATAACGCCACTTCGAAAAGCGCACACAATCGTAGAGCCTGTTTTATCAACCTAGATGTTTCAAAACTATTAGTAATGTTCATAGCATTATAAATATGAGGAAAACAGTATTCACCTCGCATGGTAACCAAACCACTTGACGTCCACTATCACGAAATCTGTGAACAACTATTAATTTCTTTTTAATGTAATTGTAAATGTGCAGTTGTCCACTTTCATCAATTGTGGTAACGAATGGTCCCCAGACTGCTGTGTCCATGTCGATGATAGCACCAGCGTGGCATGTAAATATTTTCGTTTGTACATGATCCTTTTTACTTGTAGAAAGATCGAGTAACCATAATCCACCATTTGCATCCTATTAAATATAATATCTGTATACAGTATTAAAGAACAATTTTGTGATACAACAGCTTTACCTGAGCATACCACATTGTTTTCTCTGGCTCATTAGGTTCTCGTTTCTGGATACTCATGAGCATCGCATCTGTTTGAGATTGTTTCTGATCTTCCGTAATATGAAATTCATATATCGGTTGCAATTCAAGAAACTGTTCTCCCTTGGGGAGATCTGCATGATCAATAGTATCATAAAACCAAAATCTTATCCATCCATCTAATCCTGTATAAGACAGATGCAAACTATTGCAGTTTAGCTTGCAGATATTTTCTTTAATAACGTTGACCAATCGTAATTTTACACAACACAAAAATTTCCATTTAAATTTAATGTAAGCAACAATTATTGCTTTAAAGGCATTTGACTCTCTTTAAACATTGTTCGAACATATTTAAAGTGATTACAATATCGTAAAAAAATATGTCATTGAGTTCAAGAGAGTCTGTAGGACTTGGTAGCATAATTTTCATGGTTACAGCAGGAAAATTTCTTGAAGTCAAAAATCTAATATTACTTCTTATAGAATTTTCAAATTAAATTAAAATTAAGTTCATATCATTACCAACTGATATAAGTTCTCCACTGATGTATTCAAATTGAGTAATGTAATTCATGTGTGCTGGCTCTTGATTTTTTCTACAAGCTTCTAGTTTAATTAAATTTTCATCCCATAATAATATATTACCCCATTCACATCCCGAAATTACCTAAAATGTGAGAAAAAATAGATATATATATATTTATACACATATGTATAAAAAATAAATGTAAAGCCGGTCGTAGCATGATCCTACACCTCTTGATCAATGGAGATTTGTAAAAAAAAAGTCCGTGCAAAAATGACCTTGATATTGAAAGTCAATGACGAGTCATGACGAACAAAAGTCTTAAAAGAAACAATAGGTCACAAATGAACCGTTCTCTAGAAAAACGACTTTAAAGTTTCATAAACTATTTTATTCCATACGTGTACAGCAGCGATGGGCAATTTTGCCTCAATTGAGGCAAAACCGTCCACACCGTAGCGCCCTCTGTCCCCTTCCAGCTAGCGCGGTACAATGGGGCAACGAAGACGCGAGACATCAGCGTACGCAACGAACGTGCGCGCTGTATGAAAGAGAGGTTGGTGGGAGAAGCAGGCGTTTGAGGGGCTCCACCCGTGCCCACCACTGGTGTACAGGGTGCCCCAGTGTTGAGTACAACTGGAGAAGGGATGATTCGACATGAGAGAGTAAGTCAAAAATACGGACTAAACTTTTTTTATTTGATGCTTTGTTTTCGAGAAAATCGCCTTTAAAAATTCGTCAAGTTCGCGTGCCTAGCGTTTATAAGAATTAAGTGGAACTGGTAAGCCATGAACAGACGCGCCAGATGATTCCTATTTAATAGCAGGCGTGTTCGCCGAATTTTCAGACTTAATTTTCTTGAAAATGACGCGTCAAATGAAAAAAATTTATTCTATATTTTCGACTTATTTTGGGGCAACACGTAGATATATGGCATAAAGTACTTTACGAAACATTAGAGTCGTTTTTCAAGAGAACAGTTCACTTAAATTGTGTAGTTCCTTTGAGACCTTTGTTCCATGTTACAACCGGCTTTACGCTTACTTTTTATACACCCTGTACATATACTATTAATTTTGTCCTCTCACTGTTTCGTCAGGCATCGGATGAATTGCTATGATATCAGAGATCTCAGTATTCCCAAATTTACCGGTTTGACCTTTCAACTTCAATCCAGTGAAGGTTCTGGCCACCTTCCAAAATTTAATATGCCCCACTCCGCTAGATGTCAATTGCCCAGGAACATATTTAGAAAAAGTTACATTGTATACATCTTGAACATATGATTTACATTGTAAAACGATTGTTATCTCTTTCCAATTCCAGAGAGAGATGTAATAATCGGGTTCGCCACCTTGTGATACCAGTAATAGACCATCAGGACTGCAATTAGAATATTTAATTATATTTCAACAAAATATAATTTTAAAAATATTTACGACAAACCTGTTTACCTATAAGCCAAATGGAAGTAACGTTTAGTTGTTCCTCCTTTCAAAACGGTCACCTCTTTCATTGATGGCCAATCATATATAATTATTATTGGATCAACGCCATTTTCTGCTACGGCAAAGTGTTTATTCATAGGATTTTTCTATAAAGCAATTATGAGATTTATAAGTTTATGAATATATACAAGTACTTGTTTAAGAGAATAGATACTCACTGACATGTGACCGATACCACCGCCCAAAGTACTTCTTCTGAATGAAGTAGTATTTTCTAATACATTAAAAAAATGAATAAGATTGCCAGAAGTAAAGGCAATGGTAGTCTCATCAACCACGCACAAATTGAAGTATTTCTTACAATCGTACGCGTAAGAATGACTGTTTAATATTAAGAAATTATACATCTAAAGTATAATAAATAAAGGAGTTATTTTTTAATTGAGGATACAAAAACTCCAGAAAATTTTGTGGTATGGACCCATCCTCTGGTTTTCTGGCTAGAAATGAATATTCTTCGATAAATACCGAACTTGTTTTTTTATCATTTGTATATTCAAAATTATTTTCATTTTCAATTTCTGCTGAGCCGCTTTCTAATTCATCTTTACCACCGGCAGCCATTTTGCATTTGTGAATCGATCTCAAATTATCAATGCATTTACTGAACTCGGAGAAAGTTAAGTATGAACATTTTTTAAAGTGTTTTATTTAATTTATATTTTTGTATATTAATTGGACGTTGAATTTCTGCAATGCACCATTTTTCCTCCGTAACGTCACGCAACTTGGGAGACATGGAAAAAGGTGATGACACATTAAAGAGCAGTGAAAGCGATTTTTTCTGAATTCTCACTGGCTGGACAATCTTAATCACGGAAGATTGTGAAGTAGTGGGGATAAATACGCGAAGCTAGAGAACGTATCGAAAACGCGACACTATGGAGGAGAAACTATGATATGACTAACTCTGTCTTGATAACTTAGGGGTGGCAACAAATGACATTCAATCTCATGTATCCGTGTTGTTAAGCAACTGTCAAGTGAATACGAATCTCTGTTGTAACAAAGTAATTTAATCATGGTGAGTAATTAATGAGACATTGATGTCACATATACTTCCTCTCAATGTTTATTTATATTCTTGTAAGTTATATCTCCTTAATACAACTTGACAATATTCCATTAAGTGAAATTTGTCACAAAAATTTTAAAACGATTCCAAATTCAATCACAGATTCGCTTCATTCTTATTCAAAACAGAGCTGGGAAAACCAGGTTAGCTAAATGGTACATGAACTTCGACGACGACGAGAAACAGAAATTGATAGAGGATGTCCACGCTGTGGTGACTGTTCGAGATGCCAAACATACCAATTTCGTTGAGGTAATATTAACATATACCAACTTCCTTGAGGTAGTATTTAGAGATGGGATTAAGTTCAATATGTATCTGGGAATCTTAGTCAATTTCAATACCTAAGGTTCGTTTCATGGATTCGATTACTACTTGAAAAACAAATGCAATACTTCCAAATATACTCGGACCCTGACCGAGTATATTCGAACCTCTTATGAGTACACAGCTCTAACAAGCTGGACCTACTAGACCTAACTTTGTTACTCTTTGTTCTATTCACGATGTCCCTACTGTCTCTACTGTCTCTCCGAGAGACGACATCCCTACTATGATAGCGTTCAGAGTAGGGTCTCAGAGATTTCCCATTAATCCTCTGTCGAAATTTGTGCCATCAAAACGATGGTCTGGGTTAGTGAAGGGGATTGAATATAACAAAGTTAGGTCTAGTAGGTCTAGCTTATCAGAGCTATGCCTAACATCAGGTACTCATAAAAGGTTCAAATATACTCTGTCAGAGTTTGAGTAAACTTGGAAGTACTGCTTGCGATCCTCCAAGTACTTACAAGTATTTAAGCCTATCTTATGTGGGTTCGGGTATACTTGGAAATACTGCATTTGGTTTTCAAAGTACTCATGAAAGGTTAAAAATTATCTAGCTAGTTTCGAACCTACTTGTAATATACTTGATACCATCTCTAGTAGTATTAACATATATCAACTTCAATAATATCGAAAAATGCTTAATCTTCTGCATTTCAGTTTCGTAACTTCAAGATTGTATATAGAAGATACGCAGGTTTATATTTCTGCATTTGCGTTGATGTTAATGACAATAATTTATGTTACTTAGAAGCAATACACAATTTTGTTGAGGTATTAAATGAGTACTTCCACAATGTATGTGAATTGGACCTGGTTTTCAATTTCTATAAGGTACATCTAAATCTTGAACTTATAACAAATATGGTTTGTATTCATAATAAATATCTTTTATAGGTGTACACAGTTGTAGATGAAATGTTTTTAGCAGGAGAAATAAGGGAGACAAGTCAAACGAAAGTACTGAAGCAGCTTTTGATGTTAAACTCGTTAGACTAAAATTATTTCACTCACTTTGTTGTATTAATTGAACACATCATAAAAATATAAGAAATAAACTATATTATGACTAAATATCTAATTAATTCGCATTCGTATCATCGAATACATTTATGTAATTATACGTAACTACTTGGGAAAAATATTTTAATATTACGATTTCTTAAAATTTAGAATCGTGTAGTGACAGCTGGTAACAAAGAACTCCCGACTAAAAGTTAGTTCCGATTCGGTCGTTAGAGGGAATCAAAAGTGGAGTCAGGAACTGATCCAGGCTAGATTTAGACTAGGGGGCAGCAGTATACCGGGCACAGGCAAACTCAGGCGTGAGCGCTCTCATATCATCTCATATCCTCTCTGGTGCCATTCCTATTTACGTATCGCTTTATTCTCATTTATCAATCGATTGTTCAATTTCAATTAATCGAGGTGCGATATAAAACACGCCTATATATACTACCGATTTTTTCAAAAAATCAATTCTAAAATATTAATCGGTATAATATTATAAATTACAATTTATGTAATATTATAATCAGTTATAATCAATTGGTAGCATTTTCAAACCTTTCACCAGAGAGGAAATTAGTAAGTTATCTAGGGATGGCAAAAAATGCAAAAATATCGATACTAAGAACCATCGATTGATTACCATCCATGTTACGCGATATATGGGTAGTAAAACATCGACGTTAATCAATGTTTTTGTCTTATTTTTGCTGTTTGGATAGATTGTTTGAAAGAAATTCCTTCCCACATTATTAGTCTATTATAATATTTATAATAATATTAGAGCAATTTTCTATTTTCGTTCACGACTTGTAAAATTAACGCGGTCAATTATGGAATTATCTAAACCAGAGAGGAGTCCTCTCTATCTAAACTAAAACAAATATGTACAACAGTACTCTCTGGTACAACTATTTGAAAACATCGATATCCATAAAAAAACATCGATAATTTCGATATATGGAACTCGAAATATCGATATATCGGGAGAAAACATCAATGTATCGTTGCCATCCCTACACGTATAAAATTTTTAAAATATAATCAGAGAGGAATTCCTCTCTGATATAATTGATTTATCGATGATTTGAGCTATCGAAACTGCGATATACATATGCTTACGTATATACGTATATACCTACAACGTGCTGCAACGCAAGCAGTGTGAAGTAGTGTGAAGTGCATGATCTTGGTAGACGAAAGATCTCGATTTTACACGATGTGTAAATAACTAACAATCGATGTAATCTTCAAAATTAGTTTTTCTTGTTTTATCGATAAGTGATGATCGATTTATCGGCACCCATCTGCCCACCAAAGATACTCAAAACACGTTGACAGTTTTTATATAAATTTCTATCAGCACTTATCATTTCACATTGACTTTTTTTTATTACTTCGGTGCTATTAACAATCTGTGAAGTGTTTCTTTTTTCATGGTACACATAATGCGGAAAAACTAACCTATTCGAACAAAGAAATAATGATACATCGAAGTTTTCTGTTACAATGGATTCTGGTGGTGATATTTACAATCACTATTATTTACCTAAAATTGAAATTAAATTTCCTGGAGGATCACTACAAATTATTGCGTACGCGTGATTATAGAGAATGTAATTTTATGAATTTCTAACATAAAGAGCACCGTCCTTTTAATATTTCATTCTGTTAAAGGTGAGGGAATAACATAGGTATCGTATCGTACTTCCAGACAATGCCATCACGCAAGACCAAAACAGTATTCGAACTGAACTAGAAACCAGCCAGCGATCATACAAATTGTTGCCTTTCGACGATGTCGTTATCATCTACAACAGGGTACCAAAAACAGCATCAACCAGTTTTGTTGGTTTGGTCTACGATTTGTGTAAACAAAATAAATATCATGTTTTGCACATTAATGTTACCAACAATATGCATACTCTTACTCTTCCTAATCAGGTAACGTTATATCTCTAATTTTATTCATTCAACACATTAAACACTAAGCACTCTGCAGTCAAACCGCAAACTGTAAAGTCTATGGCCAGTCCCTAGGGACTGGTATGGCGTTTAACATGCTTATTTTGCATAATATCATTTTATTTATGTTTGAAATTATAGATTCAATTTGCAAATAATATAAGCGAATGGACTGCAAAAAAACCAGCGTTTTATCATGGTCACATGGCGTTTTTAAATTTTGAAAAGTGAGTAAAGAAAGGTATTTATTATGTGTAACATGTTTTTTTATTGTCTTAAATTAAGTCTTGCATTTTAAGGTTTGGAGCAAAACAAATGCCTTTGTATATAAATCTCCTGAGGAAACCTTTAGATAGGTTTGTTTCTTATTATTATTTTTTAAGATATGGAGATAATTTTAGACCACATTTAATTAGAAAAAAACATGGGGATACAAAGGTCAGTACATAAATTCTGGTTTACATTAGATACACAGATCTAGTCATTATTTTATAATATTTTTAGACATTCGATGATTGCATTGACACTGGTCAACCAGATTGTGATCCAAATAACATGTGGTTACAAATACCTTTTTTATGCGGCCATGATCCTGCTTGTTGGTAAGTTTTAATAAACCATTATAATAATAACTTTTTTTAGACATTTAAATAAAAATATTGTTTAACAGGGAAATTGGAAATAGTTGGGCATTGGAAGAAGCGAAGAGAAATTTACAGAAGCATTATCTCCTTGTGGGAGTGACGGAGGAATTAACGGAATTTATTGAAATTTTACAGCTCATGCTTCCACGTTTTTTCAAAGGAGCTTACAATTCTTTTTTACATAGTAAGAAAGAAAATATTTATTAGATCTTGCTTGTTTTAGGAAATGTTCACAATTTATAATATTTCAGATAATAAATCGCATTTGCGTCAAACCACGCAAAAAATTAATCCACGACCTGAAACAGTGGACAAGATACAAAAATCTGTCGTCTGGAAAATGGAGAGTGAACTGTACAATTTTGCTCTAACGCATTTCCATGCTGTGAAGAAACGTTTGATAAATGCTTCTCCTCAAGACGCGAACCAACGATTTATGTACGAAAAAATACGACCAAAATAAATTTACTTTCTTAAATAAATAGTTTTCTCTCATATCATATCTTTGTATGAAAGTATACAAGTATTTCAAGTAAAAAAGTGCATATTTGAAAAATATAAAACAATGGGATAGTTTATTGATTTGGTTTCATTTTCAACAAATTCATAGAGTGTCTGCAGGTTTTAAAGCAAACATGTAAACAGGATATAATCCACGTGGAAATTTGTGTTGCTGTTCTTCTTTGATACAAACTAAATTTGCCTTTTGGAATATGTGGTATAATTGTGATAGAGGACGTGTTACAGAAGAATCCTTTTCATCAACTTCCACGTGTTTGGTACTCGTAACATTCTCCTTGACTACTACTATACCGTTAGGTCTCAAACCCGTTCTGTAAAAATTGTATTCAATAGTTAGATGCTTGGATATTTAAGTGATGGAATGTTAAGTACTTACGAACAGTTTTTAAAGAATTGTACTAAATGATCATCTTTCAAATGACCCAGAACCCATTGACACCAAATGACATCGTACTTCTTGTCAGTGAAGCAAAAGTGTTGGAGTCCTTCAAATGTTATTGAATTAACTGAATGCCTTTTAAATAGTTAACACCACCAATTAAAAATTACCAATAGAGTAGTAGCTGCCAATTCTCACAGAATAGTTTTTCAAACATGTTTTAGCAACCTCTAGAAATTTTGAATTTTGTTCCACTAAATCGACGTACTTAAAATGATTTAATAATAAATTCTTAGTTATCCTTCCTATACCTGCACCACAGTCTAATGCGTATGTTTTCGATGGTGGATTCTTTGACTGAAATTAAACAAAACAATTACTACAGCGTTTGATTATTAATAATTATGATTCAATGATAATCACACCTCGAATAGAGCCTTTAAAAATACTGTAGAACCCCTAATGTCTGTTTGAGAGATAAACCCAAAACCTCCAAGCATTCCATCTACAGTTGGTGGAATGTGCTCCCAATATTTGGCAGCCGCAGTATAAAAATCACTCTCTTCATTGCCATTCTCTTCCATTTCCATTACTAAAGTTGCTATAGTTACTATCAAGTTAAAAATTTAATAACTAGGAAATAAACAGAAATATACTGAAGATATGCCATGTGTTTTACTAGTATAATAATTATTATATAAACTTCATTGTATATTTAATAATATATTTATTCAAGTCAGTTTTATATTCAACATAATAATTATTATAAACTATAAAGCATGCAACTTTTATTTAACTAGAAATTTAACAAGAATACACTTCGTTAATGTCTTTGTTTTAGATATTAAATTTCAAGTAAGTATTTAGACATAATAAATATACTACTATCGATATTCGATATCTTATCGATAGTCGCGAAATTCTACTGTCGAAGTTTTTCAAAAAGTCAATTGAGATATCGACAATCGCGCTTCTACAATCAACATTTCCCACAATTTGATTCTAAACTATCGATATAGTATTATTCACACGTTCCGATTTGTCGAGGTATCGATAGCGAATCGATTATCGCTTTTATAAGCTGTCTTAAACAAAAATATATAATTAACAAAATATATAAACAATATTACGAATGAAAAAGTTATTTCTTGTTTCAGAAATCACGTGCAAAATATTAAAGTGAAGCATTCGTTGATTTCAATGAAAATACGTAATGGCTAAACTATACGCACTCATTCGTCAGTTTGGTTAGGATAAAATCGATGTTAGTCGTTAGTGACCACTTCATCTGGAGTCATGGCAGAAGTGAGACTTTATGATTCAACAATTTGTAGATTATGTGCGGAAGACAATGGAAACGGAGAATTGCTTTATATGGGCGACAACGACGATCCGGATTTGAGTTCCATGGTGAATCGGTATTTGCCGCTCAAGGTACGAGCCTTCAAAACATCAGTCTCTAACTTGACTTCCTGCTTTTTGTATAAATACTACACGAATCAAATGTCCAATGTTTCCTTTTAATACTTTTCGTGTAACTTCGTGCTTTGTTTACTTTAATGAAAATTTGTTGCTCCGTGAAAAAGATTGCGGTCTTTCCATAAAGAATTTGATCGATGGCACAGTATTTTACAAGGATAACAAATGGTTCAGTTGTATCAATGAATTATTAAAGCGCTCATGTTATTAATCATCATTTTAATATTTCCGTCGGTGTTGAACTTTTATGTTCTGCTTTGTTAATTATAAGGGACTATTCGCACAGAGGTATACAACATTATTGGGCTTGAATTACGGTTTGTGACATTGTAGGTATACAAGTTCAATATTATAAGAATTAGGTAATTTATTTTGAGGTTATGAAACTATAATATAATGTTTCTTAATTGTATTTGTAAATAACTTTCTGTGCAAGATCCGAGATGACGGCAAACTGCCACGCACTATATGCCCTGGTTGTAACATACAACTGGAGGCTACGATTCAGTTTTTTGAGTTACTGGTGGATGGTCAGAGGAAAATTCGTGAGATGTGGAAGCATCAGGTAGAACAACGTCGCAAGGCGGAACGGGAGCGATTTCGTGCTGAAAAGGAAACCTCGGAAACAGTTACAGATACATCGGAATTAGACAACATTTCGCAATACAACGAAAAGGATCAATTTGAGCAACAAATTATAATAAAAAGTATTATTTTTTAAGAATAATATCTTGAACTAAATTTTAAAAAGACTATTAACATGTTAAACGCTGAGCCTATTTTGCTTGACTTTTCATTTACGCAGCTCTCTACCGTCAAATGGATAGATCTGCATGCATAAACAAAAGCTGGCACAGCGGTGTAACATGAACAGAAAATGTACAGCTGGTCCCTAAGGACTACTGTGACATTTAACATGATAAATAGTATAAACATTTCCTATTTTTATATAGTAATGCCAGATGGTTCTATGTATGCTGCGGAGCATGAGATGAGTTTACAAATGGAGGGACTGAGTAAACCAAAAAGAAAGAGGGGACGTCCGCCAAAAACTCACATAGAAAGCATATCCATGGTTTGTATAATATTTTTGATCCACAATTATTTGAAAAAGTACGTTTATTATGAATTGCAAATAGTGTTTAAATTTAATTTTAGGAGTTAGCAAAGGGGGTGGCAGCAGAAGGCGGAAGTCAGGAGGAAGAAGATAAACAGGAAGAAGAGGTAGATGAGATAGATGGAGATGGAAGACGTCGTAGGAAGCGTAAGGTTCCAAAAAGGTATTTCTCAAAAACAAGATAAACCAGTGTAACTACTGCCATTTTTATAACAGAGCGTGGAATGCCTTAGATACATGGAAGCAGTTCAAGGCAAGGAATTAGAGCGAATATACAAGGAAGAAGGAGTAATCGATGAGGAAGACGACGAAGAGCCAGATAACTTTGAGGACTCGGAAGAACAAATAAATATGTCTGTTCCCGATAGTCAAGAAGGTAAGGAATGATGAACTTAACTTCGTTAAGTTATTTGTTCAATGAATCTTTTGCTTAACGCAGAGATAATTGGTCACTTGGAATCCGAAGAAGGAAAGGACTTAGGAGAGTTAGTAATAGTGAATCGAGGAAGAGGACGAGGTCGACCAAAGGTACGTCGCAGAAAAAATAAATTTACGTGCCAGCTCTGTGGCCGAGGCTTTTTACAACGCAGCAGATATATTATACATAAGTAAGTAGACATTTTTTTAGATATTATTGTAGTACTTGATTCGAAATAATTAAAATTATTTTTTATGAACAGGAGTTTCCATAAGGGTATAAAATACGAGTGTTCAGAGTGTAAAAAACTATTCACAAGCAAGGAGAATTTAAGTTTACATCAAAAAGCCAGTCACCACGATGGCAGTAGTGAGCAAAATGTTGAAGATTTGAAATTAAAATCTCCTTCATCCGAAGAGAATCACAGGGTCGCAAACGCTGTTGAACTCTCTTCCTCCGAAGAGCCAAATATAACTAAGTTATCAGACGAATCAGACCACATTCAAAAGACTTTCTCGTGTGAACAGTGCGACAAATCCTTTGAATCCATGCAAGCTTACAACTCGCACATAAAAATGGATCACCAGTACGAAAAGTTGTTTTCTTGTACAGTTTGTAATAAGGAATTTACACAGCAATCTGCTTTGAAGGCTCACATGTTGATACACGAAGTGAGTGTCACAAAATTGAAATACTTTTTATACAGATGCACGATAAGAATCTTTTACCGTTTCTTTAGAGAAATAAATTGGAGAAAGAGTATCCCTGCGACATTTGCGGGAAGGTTCTCAATCATCCAAGCTCAGTAGTCTACCACAAAGAGGCAGAGCACAACAATGGTCGTCGATTTGTTTGCAACAAGTGCGGAAAGAGTTTCAAACACAAGCAACTATTGCAACGCCACCAACTGGTACATTCGGACGACCGACCATACATTTGCAAATCTTGCAACGCCAGTTTTAAGACGAAAGCAAACTTGATCAACCATCAGTCAACGCACACCGGCGAGAAGAAATATTTCTGTGAAATTTGTGGGCAACAGTTCGCTCACAAAACTAGTCTCACATTGCATTACAGGTCATTATAAACGCAGAATTGTTTTTCGAAGCTTACATCGATAAATAAATAAATAATTTTATATTTAGATGGCACACAGGTCACAAGCCGTACACTTGCGAAGTTTGTCACAAAAGCTTCTCACAGAATGGAAATCTGCAAGAGCATATGCGAATACATACAGGAGAAAAGCCATATTGCTGCGACTATTGTGGAAGAAAATTCACAACTTCTTCACAGTTCAAACTTCACGTAAAGCGGCACACTGGGGAGCGGCCTTGGAAATGTGAATTCTGCGCGAAATGTTTCCTACACAAAGATACTTGGAAGTGTCATGTGCGCAGACACAAAGGAGAACGTCCTTTCCAGTGTGCTCATTGCAATCGTGGCTTCACAGAACAGTGGGCTTTGAAAAAGCATCTTCGTCTTCATACCGGTATGCTTTCTATCAATCTCCGATTTTATGATGCAGTATGTAATTAATTTGATTCGTTTGACAGGAGAGAAACCATATTCTTGTGACATATGTGGGAAAGCTTTTGCAGACTGCTCGAATCTCACGAAACATAAAAAAGTAAGAGTTTGAAGTTTACCTATAAATAAAATATTACATGATTACGATTACTATCGGGAGAATTTTAGGTGCACAGAGAGAACAAAATTTCCACAATTGGTGAAGTTGAAGGCTCTCCAATTGGAGAAGTTTGGCAAATTCTACCAAGTTCCCAAGAGTCTGATGAGCATTCGTTGACTGACCAAATGGCACAGGTTATTGCAACAGATGATGCATCGGGTGATGGCATTCAGCAGATCATTTATGTGTCATACCAGGATCCTGATGATCCTAATCAGTCTCGAACTCTACATTTTGGTAAAAATATTTATTAATGGGTATAGCCAGATAAAGTGGTGAAATGTGCCGCCAAATTAAATTGCTCTTTCATCATATAGGTTGATATGGCTCCCAAGGAAAACTCTGTGTGGCAAGTTTCAAGTCGGTACTCCTACCACAAGGGTTAGGTGTAGAAATGTAAAGAAACAACGATTTTATTTTATTATATACGATGCACTTTATAAAAAAAAATCTGAAAAATTTAGAATATTACAAAACGAGTTTTGTAAAACTCGTATCCCTAAAACTTCTATGAGAAGTATGCATTTTTCGGATTTTTCGAGATTTTCAGTTTTATTTAAACATGTTTGCCCAATCCGAAGAGTCTGAAAAAATACGCACTAATCGTCATAATAAGATACAACTACCATAATAATATAAACGTGGTAATCTGATAAATTCAATAAAAAATCGGCAATTTTAAATTTCTGGAATTTAAAAAAAAAAGCGATTTTGCAGTTGAAAATGCGGAAAAAACTCAGTTGTGTGTGTTACAGACAGAATACTCATGAATTTTTTCGTAATTTTTTGTTGAGCAAAACAGAAGAAATAGAGCATAATTCGTTAAAACTGTGTAATCGTGTTGCGATAAGGGTAGCGACTTGAAAATTGCCACACAGGGTTTCTTTGTGGGTCCTAGGCCCTAGCAAATGGTATTGGAAAAATCAATTTTGTTTGGCGGTACAATTAATTTACCTTATTCGACTATACCCTTTTAGGACAACCTTTTCAAACTAATAAAATAAATGCATTTTATTTATTATTTAGTCGATGCTGGTATGATAAGGAACAAAGAAGACAAGGTAAACGCTGATGAGTCGTTACCTAACATAAACGTTGAGAGCAGCGAAATGATTCCAAACCCTGCTCATAATACTGGTAGTAACAATTCGAGCGAACGCATGAACGTGGAACTTTCAGAATCTGATCTTCAACTACAGGTAAGATTATGATGTTAAATATTTAATAAATTGGTATAACAATAAACTAAACAGTGTATTTGCAGATTACAGATGAGGAAGGTAATCCAATTCCCCTTTCGATTCAAGATGCCCGACAACTTTTATCCCAGAGTCAGTTTGTTAACCAACTTAACAACGGTCAGGAGATTAGGGTTCACCCAGGAGTGATTGCAGATGACTTAACGACACCATTGAGCGTTCATGTTAATCAGGGTTCGGAGATGAAGAGCGTTGACATTACGAACGCGGAGGAAGTGAAAATAAAGAATATCTCGAGTGTACAAACGGATGCGGAAGCAATCGTGAAAGCATTGGAGGTAATATTATTAGAAAAATTTATTTACCTCAGTAACTAACTAGACGATCCGAGATATAGGCAATTCTATAGATGTTTGATTCGTTTAAACTAATAAAATTCATTATTTTTGACAGGACGAAAGTACAGACGCAAACGCAGTCGCAACAATTAATCAGATGGAAGAATCTGAGCAATCGGGAATCACCGAAAACGAACAAGCGATCGAATTCACGACACAAGACGGCCAAAAAGTCCGTTTAGTCACTTCGTATCACGTGGACCCGATACAACTAGCTTCCGAATACCTCACTATTGTATAAAAAAAACGTACATCCATACAAATTTTCTTTTCTTTGCAAGTATCGTCGTTCACACAGATATAATTAAACAGTTGTAAAGGAAACGTTTTTTGATTTTAGAAACTGTAGAATACAAATAGAAACTAATAAAAGAATTAATTCGTTTGAAATAATCACGCACAGGTTCAAAATGATTGATAATCCTTAAAAATATTCTTTTATAAATTTAGAATGTTAAAGGTTTTTCACTCCAAATTAACCGTTTTGCAGATGACGCAAGAGTGAAATAATAATATGTCAAATTTTTCGTTACGAATAATAAATTTATATCAGATATTTGTTTGTTGAAGTAACTTAAGAAAACCAATCTTTAGAAAAATTTGAGTTGCAAAAGGATGATTTTTATTTACGAAATGTGAATAAAACTCTGCAAAAACCTATAACGATATATACAACTTTTCGATTGAGTGCATTTATGTTTGTCCATTTATTAAAACGTTTATATCGGTTTCATTAATTTCCAACAGACCAGCCTCTTTGTAAAGTTTATATATCTGCGGCAAATGCTCGTAATTCTTAATAGCATGATCATTTGTCAACAATTCCGCTTTCAGGGAGGCGCCAATTACATCTTTATAACCGATCAATTTCGTACCAACTTCCAAAGTGTTCACCCACATCACGTTTTTCAAATGCAGCATTACCTAAAAACAAAGTGTCAGATATCATTCGGAAGAATTCCGTGTGTTCTTAAAATGTGATTTACCGTTCCTATAATGTAGGATCTGTCGTCAACGTTGTCCTTGAACCACTGGAACACGGCATCAGTCGCGTATCGGTTCCAAACGTACTCATTGTCGTGCGGAGCTATGCCAGCAAGAATTACTTCTACCACCTGCGTGGGGCATTTACGAAATTCTTCTGGCATGTGCAACAATCTATGTACCTATTGTAAGTAAAAATTTATTATAATATTTTTAATCGAATCATATATATACAGGGTGGGGCACTATAAACAGGTCACCTGAATAACTTGCTTGCTTTTGAAGATAGAAGAAAATGCATCAGACAAAACTTACTTGATATCGAGGCGCTCGTAATCTGATGTCATTAATTTTTTTATAGGCAGAGACGTCAAGGAGATACGAAGGTCAACTCTGTTTTTTTAAATGGAACGTTATGGTTTTTTATTTACATTCTGATAGTGTATTTCAAGACGAATACAATGACCTATTATGAAGGTCATTCAAGGTCACGCAAGGTGAACTGCAATAGAAAATAATGTGTCTCAAAACATTCTTCGAACACTACAACGATTTGCATGTAACATGTTATTTACGTATTCACTGCTACTTTAAGTAGATGATGACCTTGAACACGAAGACAATCTAAAACGTTGTAATACTGATGATACTGCCTGACAAATTTCAGTTGTATCTATTACAGAGCAAGCTCTTTTTATACGTTCTTGCATATCAACTGTGGTTGTTGGTTTTTCGCGGTACACTTGTTCCTTCAATTTTCCCCACAAATAAAAATCTAGTGGTGTCAGGTCTGGGGAACGTACTGGCCATTTATTACTTCCTGATCGACCAATCCAACGACCTTCAAATGTCCTGTTCAGTAATTCTGTAAGATTTCGTGCTGTGAATGAGCAGGACATCCGTCTTGTTGGAACCACATGGACTGTCGCATGTCCAGTGAAATGTTCTCTAACAATTCTGGCAAAACGTCTTTTAAGATTCTCTCGTATTTATGATTATTTAGCGTGCCATCAATGAAATATGGACCAATTTCAAGTTCAACGTCGTCATTTTGAACATTTGAAGTAACAGTGAATACGTAAATAACATGTTACATGTAAATCGTCGTAGTGTTCGAAGAGTGTTTTGAGACACATTATTTTCTATTGCAGTTGACCTTGCGTGACCTTGAATGACCTTCATAGTAGGTCATTGTATTCGTCTTGAAATACACTATCATAATGTAAACAAAAAACCATACTGTTCCATTTAAAAAACAGAGTTGACCTTCATATCTCCTTGACGTCTCCACCTATAAAAAGATTAATGATATCAGATTACGAGCGCCTCGATATCAAGTAAGTTTGGTCTGATGCATTTTCTTCTATCTTCAAAAGCAAGCGAGTTATTCAGATGACCTGTTGAAACATCGAAGTGATACGCGCAGATATTTATTTTTCTTTGGTTTGCAGCGGACACAGACTGTGAACAGTTGTTATACCCGCGACAACATTTTTTGATAGTTCCAAATGAAATATCGTGTCACTACTTAAGGCCACCGTCTTGCGGAAAGTGCCGAAAAATGTAAATTATAACGTTTATTAAAACGCAAAATTTAAAATTCTGTTTTATCCGTATTTTGTATTAGGGTATACACCTCTACATACATATATTCAAGAAAATAGGTTAACGTTTAATTGGATAAATTCAGAAAAAAGTGTTATTTTTCAAGATACTGTTTAAACAAATAGTGATTGGAAATCTGTTTTTGCAAATCTATTCCTTATAAAGAAATATATAACTTTGCCACGTGAACCACCCATCTAGATGTGATAGCTTCCAAGATATTCAATCAAATATGGTTCTGATCCCAAACTTTGAGGGCTGTTTTCACCCCAAAGGTTTGTTAAGACTTGGAGATGTCAATTCGGGTTCGACCCTTGTAAATGTGTAATTTCTCCGTACGTTCACATGTTTTAAGATAACTCCATTGTCAATGCATCTGACATCTGCATACATTGGCTTGTCAGTCTTGTTTTCGGTGTCAATCTTTAAAATTTCTACCCTTTTGTAACTGTCTACTGGTTCTTCCAGACCACATATGTCACCCATGTTCACTGACTCGCATCTCCTTCTACGAATAAAAGTAATAATAAAGGATGTAGCAACATTAAAGTATGTAACACTGTTTAAGAACGAAAAGTCGAATTTTCAATTTTAAGAATTTCTCTGAATGAACAGAAAAATGCAGATAAATAATAATCTATTAGTCATCGAAACTTAAAATTAATATTAGACAATGTAATTTTAAAATATCTATTGATATACGAACCTGTTGTCTATCGATGAATAAAACTCTTGAACTTTTACAATAATTGACATATACTCCACATTTGAAACTTCTATTTCCTCCAATGTATCAAATTTAATGTATGATAAAATTCTAGCAGAAATTTGGGCGACATTGTGTATACTAACTACTCTAAACTTCACTTTATCGTTTCTATTACAATGGAAACAAATATATGTATAGAGTACAGAGGATTAGTAGAAATTAAATCGGAAACTTTCAATTTTAGCTTACATTCGAATGTTCAGGGTTGGCGAATCCATTTCTGAAATAATTCTGTGTCTCAGTATACAAGAATGATCATTCTGACAAAATCCCCACAACTTTATGTTGTTACACAGGGGATAGTTCTCCTTCCGTTTTTCTAAACTTATTCGAATATGCTGAAAAGTTTTGAAAACACTTGTTGAGATAACGCATAAATGATAAATTACATTTTTTTTTATTGTTTTCTATGTATACCTCGATCTTTTCCAACATGTCTTGAGGAATCAAGACATTCATGCGTTGCATTAAGTTCAATAGACTCAAAAACTGTATGTCATTGTTCTCATCAACTATAACAGTCACTTCGCATCTCGTCTTGTTCTGAAAAATATAACAAATTATTGATATTTAGCAAAACGATGTTTAACTTTCTCTTATAAAGCAGCGTACTTCTTGCAAATTGGCAAAAAGTGTTGAAAATCGAAAGTTAAATTGAGTCTTAAAACGTAAGGCGATAGAATAGTGTATTAACCAAACTGCATTTGTAACATCAAGGTCTGACAAGACTTCGTCTGTGCATATTAAAACTGGATATGCTCCAGTTAAACATGCATCCCAACATTGTTTAATACCTGCGTGAAAAAATTTTAAATAAAATATATACCATATGCTTCTACATCATAATTAACACAATGAAAATATCTGCATACCTTGCAAACAATCAAGGTTCATATCTTCGTGAGCCAAGAGATTATCTGTATTGTTTAATTTCAAAAATTTCTGCAACTCTTTGGCCTCATTGCTGTTTATACAAACTATTACAGTTCTCAATCTGCAAGATTTATCGCCCAATAGATCTGTGAAGAATCTCTGTTATCATATCGAACAAAAATACTTACAACATTTCAAAAGTACAAGTTTACCTAAAAGTTTATTATTTTTGTTTTTCATATTCACTATATGCATCTTCAACCGCACAGATTTAAAAATTGTGGCTTCTAGGAAAGATGCTATGCATACATATGGACAATCCATTAAAATGCTTGCTAATTTTTTCAATCGTGGCGTCCAATGTTTTGCTGTTACTATTATTTGCAATGTTGTGCTTATACTTCTTAGTTCTCTGTTGCAAATGATCTTGTGTTTCTTGAACAACTTACTTATCTAAAGAGAAATCAATTTTATATATTTTTATGAATAAATATGTAGCCTGTTGTAATAAAATAATCAATGCTTACAGAGTTAAAGTATTTGTCTAGAATAATGTCACCATCATCCAAAATTAAATATTGCAAATTTTCAAAATTTAATAATTTTCTGTTTTGATCTATGAAACGAGCCAAAAAATTTGGCGTAGTCACCAAAACCTGGCACCCATTAAACATTTCAGCCTGAAAAATTATCAAGTTATTACTTTATTAATTATTACTTGTATTGCTTTGGATCTTTACGCACAACTAAGGATCTTTCCAGTTTGCCATTAATTGCAGCTACGGATCTTAAGGTTTTAGAGTTTTGTAAGAACTCTGTACACATGTAATGGACTTCCAATACTTTCGACGATGATGAACATAATATCAATGTGACTGGATTCACACCTTGAGAAAGCTGTATCGAATTATTAAAAATTTGTGAATTATGAAATCAGAAATTGATCAATATTATGTATATACCGTCGTATTTGAGAGAGACTACGTAAATTGTTCTATGCAAGAAACACTCGCGTAACTTTCATGGTTGTAGTAGAAAAAATTCTTAATGTTGAAAATCTGTTTCACTTCAATCATAAAAGCTATAGAGACTTTCTCAAATACAATGATACATTCCTCAATAAAATTGTAAACATTTAAGCATGCCAATATGATATTATTACATTTGATTTCAAAGTCATAAGTCCACAAACAGCAAGTACATATGCAAGGGTTTTTCCAGATTGTGCTGTTCCAATTGCTATTGTATCCAAACCATTTTTTATTGCAGGTAAAATATAAGATTGTATCTTTCTTGGACTAGATGAATTGACTAACGATTTAAAAGCCTTAAAAGTACAATATGTATTAATTTGATATAATCTGACTATAATATTATCATAAATTTATACCTTATGTATTTCAGCAGGAAATCTCAGATCGGAAATTGTATCTAAAGGTTCATATTTAACTCCTCCGTAAATTAATACTTTCTCCTTTCCTTTTCTTAAATTATCCGGCAACTGTTCCCTTGCTTTAAACTTATTTATCCTTTTCACACAACTATTAAAAATTAATAAATATCAATAAACTAGGAGAAATATAATTATTTTTTCATTCTAACAAACCTTTCTTCCGTTTTATTGCATTCGTCATGTTTATTGCACTCTTTGGAAATGTTTATGTACAATATAATTTCATCACTTTTATCAACATCTTTCTCTAACTTTTCGTGATTCGAAGGATTTTGTATAAATTTTATCATATCTTTATAAAAATTAATTAATCATTATAGATATATCACAAAACTGTAATGCGTTAATTGTTGAGATAAATATGTATACCCTTTTGGAAATATGTAGCAACATTACCAAGGCTTAAAGTTTTGCTTAATCTTACTAGGGTACCTCTAATATTGAGGTAAAATTCACCATACTTCCTACCACATGTATCTGATACTAAATGATCGAAATAAACCATACTGGATGCAGCCATCAATTCTTTTGTGTACCGTATACCTAATACATCCCATTCCTTCAAAATCCTTTAGGCAGACAAAAAACATTAAGTCTTACGAGACAAACCAGATGATAATGATTAAATAGTTTTCATTGAACATACAAGAGCGAAGTCTGCTTTTTTGAGGAAAATGTTAAAGCAGTAGGCAAAACTTTGTATAAACCAACAGTGTAGGTTAAATACTCCTCTTGAATTAAGTCAGCTGAATAAATGCAAAAATTGCTTTTGTGTAGTTTAACAGCTGTTCCATAATCAGGTAAGAAAGCGTGATACATATTGTTAGCAGTATTTATAATGTTGCTAATAATTCCTCTACACAACCAAGCAGGAAGATCAATATTTTGATCAAGTTTCTCACGTACTATAATTGTCTAAGCGAAGTAACAAATGAACACAAATACGTGTAAAGTAATAGAAATTAATAATAATTTATATATAAGTATAAATGTGAATCTTACATCTCCGATTTTTGGTTCTACATGATCTGTCTTTATGTTAAATAATCCTTTCCTTTCTAATTGCATTAACTTTTTCTTAATTAAGTTTAATTGTTTTTCATAATCTTTCCTTTCGAAAATTCGTATAAAGTACGGTGTCAAAATATTTGTTACTGTAATTGATATTGCTGTGGAAGGTAAAATTATATCTGTAAACAAAAAAGTTCATTGCATTATCCGTTAAAATGATTGAATTCGTAACAAGAAATTGAAAAAGAATTTGACCTTCTCCGTCGATATTCTCAGTCTCCATTTTAATAGTTTTCGTGTAAATTGGATAAAGCTAAATACAAAGTAAAATCGCAGATTCACATAAAAACATAAACAAGATATGGATGGAAGAGGAGACCCGAGGTCCAACCGTTCATTGCAAAACAGGAAGTAAAATAACTGAAAATAGCGTCGTTGTAGGCAAGCGGATTGATGAATAAGAGAGGAGAGAGATATATACTAATATCAACGGAAGGGGTATCAACTTGTCGGCCATCTTGTGTGGCAAACACTGTGCTGCGCTCTATAGGCAGTGTTGGGATATGGCGCAAGATTTCACACGCATACGCGGCGATTTCAGTCTCAGTAAAGTGAGATTCTCGGTAAAGTGGGGTACCTTGAACACCCAGCAGAATTTTAAAAAATTGGTATGATTTGATTCTGAAAAATGAATGTATAACATGTGTATTTGTGTATATTTTGTAACTCGTAGGACATGTCCTGAAGTCTTTTTGTCCGGAACAGATTGTTTTGATACATTCTCGCCAATATAACTGTCTCAGGGCTCCACTACCTCTGTCATCATGATATAGATACATTACTGTTTTGGCCGCGCATGCGCGTGAAATCTTGCACCATTCCCATACTAGTTGCGCGAATTTGCAATGTCATCATGCGGGAAATAGATACATATAACTTATTTATAAATTGACTCAACCATTGCAATGATCAAAATGCACTTTACGACCATAGGATACATCTTATAAAGTGTATAATTAATAACTATGTTAAGGTTAGATACAATTATATATCTAAGCAAAAAAATAATGTTGCCAGTAGTAAGAGAACCTATTTTAATAAACTAATATTTTTTTCTGGCCATTAAATTGTAGGGTAGTGTTGAGTAACGTGAGGTGATGAGGAAGCAGAGCCCTGAGGCAGTTATATTGGAGCCGAATGTGCCATATTTTGTGTATATATATATATATATATATATATATATATATATATATATATATATATATATTCCCGCAACGTTATATAGATGGCAACACTAGTTTTGCCAATCAATATGGTCGCAGTCTACCATCCCTCCTCGCTCTTGTCATGACCCCTCTCGCCCATATATCTACTTTACGTTCAGTCCTTTAGGTCCGTGATCGACTGACACTTACATAAACAAGATATGTACCATAGACTTATAGAGATAGATTCAGCTGTCTTACCACTGATATAGAGATCAGTGCGTCCTGGTGCGTCTTACCAGTGATGGGAACGTTGGCGCTTTTCACGCGCATGCGCGGCGATTTTAGCCTCAGTCAAGCACGAAAATCGGGTACCTTGGTCGCCCCGCTAATTTCGCAAAATTTATTATGATTTGATTTTGAAAAATGAATGTACAACATGTGTACGTATATATATATATTTTTTAATACATATATATATATATGTATTAAAATGTAATATATACATACGGACATAGAATATATAATATATAAATATATAATATTTATGCTTCTATGTACAATATAATATAACTTACTCTTCTTCATCATCTTGGGAATAAGGAAGGGAAGGGTACCAAAATAACTTTAAACGAAATATATAATAACAAACCCACTACTTTCGCCCCAATAGTACCCCACAAACTTCGGACGTAGCCTCGATGCTGCCGAAACTCGCGCATGCGCGTGAAAAGCGCCAACATTCCCATCACTGCGTCTTACCCACGGACCTCTTGGAATTTTCCCCGTAAACACCCCCGCAACCCTTGTTTTGGCGGGCTGCCTCGTATACGCCACCGCCCTTGTGCGTGTGCTTCCACGGTACCACCACCGCCAATCACCGTCGAGCTACAACTTGGAGGGAGACCATCCAGCGAATTAACGTCCACCTGGTGATGCCGAATTTTCCTATTGGCCAAGGAAACGAAGCGGGAGCGGAAAACCGAACGAGGACGAGGAGCCTTTTCGGAGAAGCAGATATCGGCAGATATTATTCTGGATTCATAGAGTATAGACCTCGAAGCTTCATCAATAAAGTCTACTTTATCTTTCATATATTTTATTCGAAAGAGTGTTTTCTTATATCAACATCCACCTTCCACGAGCAGAGCGCTTCAGCGCTCTACGGGTTCCCGAACCTATCAAAGTCCCTGAATTCCGCCACGAGCAGCCGCAACAATACTATGGATATGGGATTCGGGTTCTGGACACTGATATATGTATATACCCATGGACAGAGAGTACTCTCTGCCATGGATATCCATGATATATTTCTATAACTATGCTTTTCCTTAAGGAAAAGATAAAGTAATTTGTGACGTCACAGTTTCGAAAGATGTATATAAGCCATGGATATAATGATTTAAATTAACTTTTTCCGTTGCAAAAATGGCAGCTTCGGCTTTGTTAAGGAGTTATTAACAAAAAACGCGGACCAATCCCAACACCGTTACAGCGGACGAATTCCGGCTGGGCCAATGGTAACGTCGCGCTTAACGGGACTTGTCGCCGAGGCGGAGTTAAATTTGAATTACACCATGTTTCTTCAGCAATATCTTTGCATTTTTGTTCAAATGTAATATGAAGCAACTCAGGAGTATCTTTTATGTCAGCTCCATTAGCTAAAAGCAGTTTGGTTACTTTTGCATCACTATTTAGAATAGAATAACATATTGGAGTTTTTCCGCTTCCATATTTACTATTAACATGAGCTACGAGTTTAAAAGTTTCTCAACAATGTTTGAGCATTGTTTCATAGAAGCAATATGAAATACATTTTGACCGTTATTGTCTACAGCACCAACATCAGCTCCCCGATCCAAAAGCAATTTAATATAACTTCATTTTTCCTTTTTCAATAGCATCATGCAGTACATTGGAACCACGTGTATTTCTGACATGAATATTAGCACCTCTGTCTGGAAGCATTTTAACAATATCTATGTTACCATTCCTAGCAGCCAAATGATCGAAGTGGAATATTAGAAGGTTTTTTGCTTTTACTGTTCATTTTGGAACCATTTATTAAAAGTAGTTATTTAGCAATCTCTGTATGCTGATTTTGAATAGCTTCAACCAGTAAGACATATCCTTCTGACTATGCTTCTGAATATGATAAACCAAAAGAATGGATTAACTTTCTCACACATTCTAAGCTTCCATTACAAACTGCGTATATTAATCTGCCGTTAATATATTTACACTACCAAACATAACTTATTATTGATCAGCTATATATCATTAGTCGGAATGAAATGCTTGTTTCGTCCCATTTTCAAGGGCCCCGCTCTCTGACTCCCGTCACATGTCTTGCCCCGTGAAAATTTTATTCAGATGTGGAAAAACTATATATTTTCGTTCACGTTTATACCTGCTTGGTAAATCCGAAATGTTGAATGGAAGGCTGAACGTCGCTGAACACTTGGGCCCTCTTCTGTTTTAATGTACCACATTTTGGAGAACAAACATTCTCAAGTAAATCTTAAAAAAAGCGTTGCATGTCTTTTGTAAAGGATTAAGTCGATCACGGACTTTCTGCAGCGCGGTATTTTCTGACGCATCGGTTCTCGCAACTTTTGCCCGTGAACTTAATTATACGTATCCAAGGCAGAACAAATCATATTGTAATCGCCATCAATCGAAAAATATAGCTAAAGAATGTCAAGTAATAAAAATCGGGGTTTTACAGTGCCTGCTCTAGCGGTTACGTCGCCCCGGACAAAAAGACAGATTGCCGCCCCTTAAGCATATATATATTTTTTAAATAAAGGTACATATTTTTATTTTCAATAAAAATCAAGTAATTTTATTTAAATTTTAATAGAAGCATATATTTAGAAAGAAACATATAACATAACATAACATTGATAATCAAGCAGTACAAAACAGAATTGAAATTAATTAAGATCAAAATATCTGTTAACATATGGTTAACATATGATTAACAAATTGTTAACCATATAATTTTTTACATTTTTAAATATGCTATTAAAAATGTGTATTATTGCACAAACAATCAAAAAGACATTATTTTGAAAATAAAACAAGGTAACATCAACTGCGCTAAAATCACACAAAACTTTTTTTCGTACTGTAATTCAGTTCTGCAAACTTTTTTATTACATCTTTTAAATTTACTTGATCAGCAATTTCATGCTTAATGGCCAAACCATTAAGACGATTTTATGTCGTAGTCGAACGTAAAAAGTTCTTAATTAATTTTAACTTAGAGAAACTCCTTTCGCCTATTAACTTTGTAATTAAGCTCAGTACATTGCTTAGGCTTTCTTAAGAAAAAATTGATATGTGAAATTTTCTATTAATTGGGTATTTAACATATCAATATTTTTCTCACACTTACAGCCAAAATGGCGCCCCTAAATTTTGGCGCCCCGGACAAATGTCCGGGTTACCCGCCCCTAGAGCGGGCCCTGGGTTTTGTTCAGTTTGCATGGTTAGTTCAAAGCGTTGCTTAACGCTTGAGTTGCCATAAAAAATCAAATGAATAATTCGATGTAATGAATTAGGAAATATTTCCTAAGTCCGTGGTTTGAGTACGCAACCCCTACGTGCAAGGGCTCTATTTCCAAATTTTCTCGAATACGTGATTATTGACATAGCTTGCATTGTACAGTATCCGTAACTGTGAAAACTTCGGGTCTGCAGAGTCACAGTTATAGAAGAGGTATTTACTACATTCTTTGTAGTGTTTCCAACGTATAGAAGGATAGTATTATTGAAAAAGAAAGAGGGACTGTGGTTCGAGGCGTTCGACAATCATCAAAGGACTCGTGCAAGCTCAGCTTTTTAAATTCAAAAATCAAAAATTTTTATTTTTGGTTTTTCGTCAATGATATTTTTACCATCGCTTTCGTCTCGTTTTTCGATTAAAATGGCACCTAATGCGATATAATTATAATCGCAATAATTACTTGTGAAACAAGTGATTAAAGTCTTTACCATAAATGTGAAGTCCGAAAATTGAATCGGTTGTTACACAAGTAAGTAAGTATAAATATTTTAACAATTACGATAGAAATCTTTTTCACAGTTACCGAGAAAATACTACTGTACTTCATATTTGTATCGGCAAAAATCATTCACTGCGGTGTCACGCTCGGCTCAATCGTTGTTCAATAACATGTTTACGATATCTATTATGACTTAACTTAAATTATCTCCCTAACAGAGGTTAGCTAATAATGTGTAAATAGGTCCATATCAAAATAGTAACGCCTAAATGGGGTTGATATCTATATATTGTGTCATATACATTTTTATCTTTGTTTACGAGATATAATCTGTCCGAAAATGATTCAAAACCTCACTTGACCCTAATTGATAACAGTAAATATTTTTTGTCTTCCAATATAAATATCAACAGTGCTTTACGAAAGAAATTCCTTGCATTATTACATTTTCGCTAATATCGTTTTCACTATGCAGATAACGAGTATCTAGAAGTCCGCTGAGCTTATATAACAGCGGTTCAACGTGTTCGCATTAGTTTCAGCATAGAGCTCACAGTGTACCGAGCAAAGAGATACATTTTCCCGAAAATGACTTCGAAGAACCCAGGACTCGATACTAATTGCATGACTTTAACAAGGTTTGTGTTGGCGGAGCAAAGGAAAATACCAACTGCCACAGGTGATCTAAGTCAGCTTCTGAATAGTGTACAAACGGCTGTAAAGGCAGTGAGTTCCGTGGTCAGAAAAGCCGGTATTGCTAATATGTGAGTAGACAATGACACCCATACACCTGGGTCAATATTTAAAAGCATGCTGTTGAAAAAAATAATACAAAATATATTAAATAGTTAAAGAAATTAAAAATGATGAACACCCATTTAAAAAAAATTTCGTTTGTATATGTTAAGCAATTTTTTATTTTAATGTCATTAATTTTGTAAAATCTTTATGAAATGCTTCACAGTTTATATTAAAATAGATACAGTGGCCCACAAAAGTGTTCGTACGCCCTTTAAATCCGAATAACTTTCTTAAAATTTGACCAAACCACTTGACTTTTTTTGAGCAATTAGAAGCATTGATTTAGTAAATCACGTGCAAAAAAGATTTTGAAAAAATTGCAGTTACTAGGAATTATATGAAGAAATAAAAACTGCACTTTTTAAAACTTATTTATTTTAGCCCATAATGAAAATTCAAAATATGACTTTTGTAAATCTATGTTAGTTATACATATGCTGAAAATTTCATCGGAATCGGTTGATGCGGAAAAAAACGACGCGCATTGAAAAATGTAAGAAACTATGGATTTTAAGCAGAAACTAACTAAAAGTCGTGAAAAACTGCGATTATCACCACTTTCAACCGCTTGTAGCTCGTGTGTTTGTTAACTGATTTCGATGAAATTTTCAGCATACGTGCAAATAACGTAGATCTACAAACCGCATATTTTAAATTTTCATTACAGGCTGAAATAATAAAGTTTTAAAAAGTGCCATTTTTATTTTTTCATGTAATTCCTACTAATTGCAATTTCTTCAAAATCTTTTTTGCACGTGATTTACTAAATCAATGTTTCTAATTGCTCAAAAAAAGTCAAGTGGTTTGGTCAAATTTTACGAAAGTTATTCGGATTTAAAGGGCGTACGAACACTTTTGTGGGCCACTGTATATAAAATGATTATTTTAATTCTTCCACATTGTAAATTTATGAAGATTGACTGGCTATTTATTACAATATTTGATGAATGTGTTTTCGGCAAACATTTTCCATTGATTACTTTCTATTTTTACGAGTATACAAAGTCTATATAGTATATATATTACTGTATCATTTGAAAAACAAATATTATCGCGTTACAGAGTTGAACGTGAATAATGATTGGATATTCTAATGAGAAAGTGTCATGAACCGGCTAACTTGCAGTGGAGTAGACATTTACTGCTATCGCCGTTGTTGAGTCAATATTTATTTATTACAATATCCAATTATACAAAATTAAGTGTGATATGCTGAATACAAGATTAGTGTTGTTGATGTCATCACTTTACTTATTTCCAATTTATTTATAAAATGCAGACCATTTAACAATTTTAATTTATTTTTTACAAGAATTTGTTGCAACCTTATCAATTTTGCTAAATATCACTGATTTTGTATAAAATTAAATATGACGTAGTATAATATACATTAATATGTTAAATTGTAATTTGTTTATAAAGTATGCAGACCTTCAATTTTATCAATTTTGCCACATCACCACAAAAACAAGCTACTCATACAAAGATTTATACACCTTGATCAGTAAGCTTCCCTTCGCAGTGTACCCCATTATTTTCTAAACGATATAATCTAATTGCTTCTAGCAACTTTCCTGTTCATTTAATAATTCTTAATAATAGAGTTAAATAATTCTTAAAAAATTACAAAACACAATTTCTTACTGGATTTTACCAAGATCAAAGAGATTTGATCAAGAAATTCTATTTGATTCTAATTTTCTACTATTTTTCTACAAAAATGCACATTTGCAGTTTAAAAATCGTAGGAGGGTAATTCAGAATGTTTGGATCAGGTACGGTATAGCAGGGACACAAAACGTGCAAGGAGAGGAAGTTAAAAAATTGGACGTGTTCAGCAATCAGCTGTTCATAAACATGTTGACGTCTTCTTTCACGAGTTGTCTTCTCGTGAGCGAAGAAAACCCGACGGCCATTGAAGTGGAGTTTGAAAAACGTGGGAAATATATAGTTTGCTTCGATCCATTAGATGGATCGTCGAACATCGATTGCTTAGTGTCAGTTGGATCGATTTTTGGAATTTATAAGAAACCAGACCCGACGAAGGAGCCTACGGTGGCGGATGCTCTGCAGCCTGGTAAAAATTTGGTCGCTGCTGGTTACGCTTTATATGGTTCTGCGACTATAATTGTACTGTCGATTGGCCATGGGGTGAACGGATTTACTTATGATCCGGCGATTGGGGAATTTATTTTGACTGATAGAAACATGAAGGTGCCGCCTAAAGGAAAAATATACAGGTAATTTCATATATATAATTAATCTATTTGTCATTATTGATACATATCATTAATTTATTAGCTTACTCCTTATTTATTAAAAAGTTAACTAATTTATTAATCTAAGTATTGTTGACAATAAAATTTATCTATTAATTTATTTATTATTAATAATTCATTTGATGTATTTCTCAGTTTATTTGTTACTAATACATATTAAAATGCATTTCACTTATTTTTTAATAGTAAATTTATTTAGTTAATAATCTATAATAATACCGTTTGTTTAATAAGATTTTTAGAATTCATTTGCCGTTTCACAAATACTTATAGTTGTACACAAAAGTAGTCGAACACCGTTTAAGACAGAATAACATTTTTAAAATTGAACTAAATAACGAAATTTTTTTTTTGGGAGTAATTAAAATATATTAGTTTACTAAATTACATGCAAAACAGATTTTGAAAACATTTCAATTGGCAGGAATTACATGAAAAAATAAAAAAAGCACTTTTTAAAACTGTTTTATATTTGAGCCGGTAAAGAATATTTAGAATATTCGTTTTGTAGATCTATGTTAATTATACATATGGTGAAAACAGCGAAATCGGTCGGCGCAGAAAAAAAACGGCACACATCCAAAGATGTAAAAATCTGTGGTCTTTACGCAGAAACTCTTAGTCTAAGCAGAAACTGAACAAAACTTGTGAAAACTCCGGGTTCTACCACCTAAACCGCTTGTAGCACGTATATCTGCAGAGACCTTAGACCCTGATATCTGTTAATCGATTTCGATGAAATTTTCAGCGTGTGTGCATATATCTACAAAACGCACATTTTAGATTTTCTTTACGGGCTCAATAAAATTTTCATTATTTCATGTAATTTCGAAAAATTTGAATACTTTTAACATCTTTTTTTGCACGTCATTTAGTAAACCAATAATGCTCCTTATTGCTAAAAAAGGCCAGGTCGTTTGATCCAATTTTAAAAAGGTTTTTCTGTTTTAAAGGGAATTTGAGTACTTTTATGTGCAATTGTATATGTAATACATATTTTAATAAATTTAATAAATATATTCTTTAAATTTTCTGTGTGTTTGATTTTTTATAATACTTTTAGTATAAACGAAGGCAATGAAGGATCCTGGGAGGCATCTATCAAAGAGTACATTCATTCGAAAAAATATCCTGTTAGTGGAAAACCCTATAGTGCAAGGTATGTGGGTTCCATGGTGGCTGATGTTCACAGAACGATAAAATATGGGGGAATATTTCTGTATCCAGCGACTGAAAGCAATCCAACTGGCAAGGTATTTAATATTTGAAGAAAATATTATCCTATTCCATCGAAAGCGGTCGATAATTTAAATTTTTTAAGTAAATTATGGGGTTATTTTCAAGTGTTTAGATAGTCTTCGCAAAATGAGATAATTTATGTTTGAAAAAGTTGCTGCAAAAGTTGCAACAGTTAAAATATTTGAGCGATACATCTCATTGGTAAAAATGCAATTCTTAAATCAATTTTGAGATAATTTTCATATTTTTTTCATTTCATATAGTACTTACAAAACTGAGTAGCTTTTTGTTCGAACATTTATTGAAAATTCTGTTCGTATAAAAATGCACAGCGATTTTGAATGGCTCGGTGACGCGCACCATTGGCGTAGGTACACAGGGCCTCCCGCTGTCCAACTATTGTGACGAATTCAAGTCGCTAAAATTTGTTATGTCAAAAATTGTTCAATTAAATTTGCTTGGTTTTTTAAGCTCTATCTAAATATTGAAAACTTTACCCTACTTTTTATTTAAAAAACGGAAGTTATCCTCCATTTATTAAAATTTTAATTAAAACCATATTATCTGATTACAACTAATAAACTTGATATAAACCTGTATTAATGATTTCAACATATCATTTATTACAGCTTCGACTGTTATACGAATGCATCCCAATGGCGTACATACTAAAAGAAGCCGGGGGCATGGCATCGAATGGAGAAATGGATATTCTAAACATTGTACCAGAAAAAATTCACCAGAGATCCCCTATTTTCTTAGGCTCGAAGGAAGATGTGGAGGAACTTTTATGTTACATTACAAAAAACAGAACTACTTAAAAAGTCCAACAAAAACAGACAAAACCGTTGAAAATAGTACTGTAGAATTTTTATTTGTTTACATTGAGTTACTTATAAATTAATTCTTTGAAACTCATTTCTTTTTAAATTAAATTTTCCAAAATTTTAAAATATCATATTACTTTCACGGCTATTATTCAAACTAAAACAAATGAATACGAAACAGAAATAACAGTCTAAGAATCGTAATCTCGCCAGTGAAGCATTCATACCAACATTATTAAAGTTAACAATTTCAAAACAACTTATTTGCATAGATCTCTCAATTTCCCTAAAACTAACAAAATGTAAGAAATGTTGAATCGAATCCTAATTTCATGATTGGGAACACAGTACTTTTGAAAGATCTTTTTTCTTTTCGATTATACGTAAAAATGGCTACACAGTGTTGATTAATCTCTAAATTTTTTATTTATTTACATCGTGGAATGATTAGTATCGGTATCCTTCATTGGTGGAGGCTCCTGGAGAAGATCCTGGAGCAGGATATGTGGCTGTGCCTTCATACCGCACCATTGGACGGTATCCAGCGTCGTCGGCAACATAATCGACAATCTGGGTTCTGCCATCAGGTAGCAGCACGTGATACGTTCCTGTTGCTTCGCTATCTTTTCGCGTCTCATGATGACCGAAGTCTAATCCGGCCACTGCGTCTTGGACTTCATACGAGAATTCATAGTTTGCCGGATCCTATGAGCGAAGATTAGATGTATCAGAGATTTATCATTGATCTTATCAGATTACGTTCAATTCCGGAGCATAGCAACTTTTATAGTAGTTCCAATTAAAATTTTCTGTTTTCCACTGTTGGCAACCCAGGAGATGGTCAAATCAGTTCCTTCAGATTCTAGTTACTTTTTTTTTATTCTTTTAAACCTAACTTTCTAAAATTAAAAAATTATAACCATGATCGCAGTAATGATTTGACCGAAAAGAGCGTTGAACATAAAGAAATTAAATAAATAGGCTACAATTAAAACTAAATCTGAATTACCAATTTTAATGAAACTTTAGTCAACGATAGGGTGGTTAAACTGGTAGGATGGACTCTCAGAAAAATTTAATACAATAAGTTTGGCTATACTATAGCGGAGCTTCTACCACCACATACTAAACCCTAGGAAAAATTCTCAATGATAGAGCTTAGGGAAATTACCGAATAGTAACTTGGAGAATGCTGGCAGGGTTCTGCAAGATTTAATCGTATAATGTACAAATTAGAATATTTGTATTTGCTTTGGACATCCTGTTATATTCCCTAAAATTGAAAAAGTAGGTTTTGCATTTTTTCAAAGATTAACTTGGGAAATTTTTAGTGGTTGTTATAAAATTAAAGAGTCACTCTTCAATTAAAAAATCATCATTCCGAATCATTCTTTTAAATTTATTGTAACCAAAAATGAGTAAATACCTAGAACTTCGAGCTAAAATTACTAAATAACAAAAAATACTCACTCCAGCCCACTCATCAGGGTGACCAACATTACTACCACCGCCAGTGGGTGCACGGGTACCTTGAGGAGGGAGATAGGAAGGTCCTTGAGGTTCGCTCAAAATTCCTACCAACATCATCATTAACAGGAGTGCCTACATATGATAATAACAGAACTCATTAGCCAGGATTGGGACAATTTAGGTGTAAGTTATGTTAATAATTAGAAATCTAAGCACTTCTGAGAACTCACTCCAACTTACTTTTAAAATTTGGTTTGTGTTATTACTAAAAACTACGCCAAAAGTTGCACTTATTCTTTGAATTTACCGTTCATTATAAATTAGTACGCCCTTTCTTTTCATTTTAAATGGTTTTCGCTAAAGACATTTGTTAATTAAGGACTTTTTAACTTTTAGTAAAAACTGTTATTTATTAAATTTTCGATATGTTTATTATATTTATTTAATAACATTGAATTCATTATTTCAAATTGGATATCTTCTTTTTTTGTGTTGAAATACAAACCGATTCATATTTTCAGGTAGTATAGGTTGGTATGCTTTCAGCTAACAATATTTTCCACCATTTGAAAGTGTTGATTTATTGGCATTTTTAGATAGAACCGTGTTTTAAAATTTGATAATTTTAATAAATTTTAACATGAAAAATTGGACTAAATTTTAACTTGATAAGTGTCCATAAATTTTAATTTGATTTTAGGTCAACTTTAATCTGCTAAATTTAGATAAATTGGAATATGGTAAATTAAACAAAATCTTAATTTGATTTTTAAAAAATCCGATAATTTAAACAAATATTATTGTTTTATTACTTTCACAATTAGTTATTATCATCATTTTCATCCCAAAGTTCACATCACAATTTCTAAAAGTCACTTTTTCCACACTTTTTAGTTTCCGGAATAAGAAGTCACATTTTTCAAAACATTATATATTTTGATTGAAAAAAATGGAGTGACGTACAAACCTTTGGAAACATTAGTCGGCACGATCCTGCGAGACTTCACCGAAAGAAAATCGCATAATGTTAGGATGCCGGTGGATTTTATACCGGGTTGCTTGCCGTGGGCGCGACGAAATAGACAGAATGACTGTGATTCGGGGGGACTTTAATACGAATCCATACCTATAATTATAGTTAATAATAAAACCGCATTGTCAGTTCGGGCTATACAGCAGCAATCACTTATTGCAGTTTCTTAATCGTTGAACCGCTTGCTACCTTTTGCATGGTATTAAAATTGCGATTTACCAATAAAATGTTTCTTAACGTTTGAAGCTGCGGATGGAAACCAAAATCTGAAATCATCAAGCAGTTCCCATGAAAAACAGTTACGTCAATTTATTAAGTGGAGAAGTACTTAAAAATATGACATGGTATATTTTCAAAATTATTGTTTATTTTATTTTAATATAGTTTTTTCTAATTAAATTGCATTTTTTAAAATTTGAATGAATTTTATTTTATCTTTCTACATCTATTTCAATTGACACATACTTTCATAAAAAATAAAAATTATTAAGTGAAGGAATGAAAAAAGTCACACGATTTTCGTCTCCAGTGGTACCCTTTTATTCTTATCGTCATAACTTTCCGCATTCATTATATGTACAATACAATTCATTGTTCGTGCGAGTGCGTGGTAGCGATATCAAATACTGTTCGAGATACGGACATATTCATGCATATAAAAGTGGAAACGCCGCCTAAGTTCGAGTAATAATACTGTGATGCAGGCATGGGTACGTACTGTTCCCAGAAGCATTGACCACGCCTCTTAGAACACTTTATTTGGAGAGCGGAGCGAGATCAAACTCCTCAGAGCACTCTACACGGACAGAGTGCCGAAACCACGCTTCTTACGACACTGTATATGAAGGGAGGAGCAAGATCAAGTCCCTCAGAGCACACTACACGAGCATTCAGCAGAAACTATTTGGAGGAAGAAGCAGAATCATGCCCCTTATAGCACCCTGTACTGTCGGAGCAATGAAGCTACGCCCTTCAGAGTACTCGATATGGAGGGAGTAGCTAAACCACGCCCCTCAGAGCGTTCGAAGCAGAGAACAAGATAAACAATTTTGTAACCATCAGTGTCGGATTTTGCAACTCAAACGCTATTTATTTCATAGAATTGTCACTGGGGACAATCAGGATGCTCCTAGGTAAAATTTAGATGTCCCCATGCCTGTTGTAATGCCTCAAAAATCTTGAAAGTAATATATTACAATATACCGATCTATGCAACATATAAATTATTTACCTTTCTACAACTTTTGTCAGTGAATTTATAATTACGACCTATTTTTTTTATAAAAATGAAATCAATATTATTGGAAACATGCCTGATTTGTTGTTTTGAACGTTTTACAAATATAAATTAAAATAACAATTTATTACCCTGCTGTTCTTCTGATATAAAATAAAATTTGAATTATGATAGTCAACATTATATTCAATAAATAAATACTATATTTATATATATATAATTAACAATATTTATAATAAAAATTCTATCAAATTTCTAAAATTTCCAGCATAAATTATAAAAAAATTTGTGAGATGATAAATGAGAGAACAGTAAGGTTTGAAGTGATCTATGGGAAACACAATTTTCAAAGCATTACTGTATATCCTGAAACGTTGTGAGGTTTGCACAATTTCACATTCCTCGAATTCTCTTAACCAAACGCGTAGCTCATCGATCTTGTGCGTATTCGTCCGATCAGGACTGGATATAAGACCTGAACTGGGCACGTTTGTACAAACGCTGCACACGAATTCTATGGTCTCGAGGCATAATCTATAAAACTTATAGGGGTGTTTGAGCGTACTCAAACGTCTATAATACTGTTGCGTTTCTTCTCGACATCGGTGGCATCCAGGTCGTTCCCCAGACTGCCTACACGTCCTCTGAGACCTATGCCGGGTCCAACTTGACCATTCGCCTTCAGCTTCTCTTGCATTTGTGCCAAGATATCCTGCATTCTTCGAATCTGCAAACAATTTCGCAGATATATAATACTCCAGATATTAATACCAAAATAGTACTATATGAAATAGTATAGAAATTTTTTGTACTTCAACTATAGTACTCACCTCTTGGTCCTTTTGCAATAGTAATCGGTCTGTGTCAGATATAGTATTTTCAAAATGGGGGCCCGAGTCTCTCTTCAATTTGCTGTGAATAGAATAAATTAAGTCAAGTTGATGATTTAAACAATTTTCATTCTCCTTGGATCACATTTATGAAGTACCAATAAGTAGTGCACTACTTTGACAATACTTTACCATCCAGTAAAAATGCAATGAGTATACACGTTCTTTTAACTATATCTCCAATGCAATAATAATTCAATTAACAAGCACACTGAGTCTATAATAAAGTACTATAAAATTCAAATTTGCTAGTGTGTCAGTATTTTATGCGGAGTTGTATATCCCAGATAGCACCGTACGTCCATAGGACGTCCATTTTACGTCCGATTCGTCCAATGTCCGTCGTGTACGTCCGTGGGACGTCCCTTGGACCAAAATTTCGGACGTCCCACGGACGTCCCAAATATACGTCCGTGGGACGTCCCTCGGACATAAATTTCGGACGACCCACGGACATCCGTTTCTTATGTCCGTGGGACGTCCCTCGGACATAAATTTTGGACGTAACACGGACATACGTTTCTTATTTCCATGGGACGTCACCAGGACATAAATTTCGGACATACCACGGACGTGGGACTTAGATTATTTCGTACTTGCCAGGGACGTGGGACGCACAGTGGCCAAAAAGCGAAAAAATCATAAAAAAATATTTAATAATAATTTTTTTATGTTAAAATGCAGCAGGCATTTTTCTGACAGCGGTTCAATGAGTGCAATAACAATAATTTATTTAACATAAAAAAATTGTTATTAAATATTTTTTTATGATTTTTTGTCGCTTTTTGGCCATTGCCTCATTGCATGAGTGCAATAACAATAATTTATTTAACATAAAAAAATTGTTATTAAATATTTTTTTATGATTTTTTGTCGCTTTGTGGCCACTGTGGGGTGCCTCGCGGCTTTGATGCTCTAAGTTTTTGCGTGACAAACCTATATTTTGAGTATAATAATAGAAACACAATATATGTATAGCATCCGAAAACGTACGAAATAATCTAAGTACTGGCAAGTACGAATAATGTACGGTGGCGAAAGAGCGACAACAAATAGAAAAATATTTAATAACAATTTTTTTATGTTAAATAAATTATTGTTATTGCGATCATTGAACCGCTGTCAGAAAAGATATTCCCGACAAAAAGTGATCAGTACTCAGTCTTCTACAAATCACAATACAAGAAAATTCGGAAAATTTTTATTTTTATTGAAAAATCGAAGTCATCTTGATTATTTATATATCACTGTATACTTTTTATTCAATAACGTTTCAGCTTGTCAGCTTCTGGTGTCCCAGAATGAATCCAACGACCTATTCAACATGGTCTTTAAAGAATTAGGTCTTAACAGAATGCCGAAATAAAGGATCAAAAGTATAATACTACATAGTTAAAAAAATGTGCTGTCCTTATTCTTTGCGTCTGAAACATTCGTCATTCATTTTACAAGTAACTATCGTAAATAGTTGTCCTATTTTGCATGTAATGATTCATGTGCATTAATTGTGTTAGAAAATCAGTAAGACCAGATATTTGAGACGGGCCATGTGCTTTTCGTCGACGCGCTTTCTCTCTCTCTCTCTCTCTCTCTCTCTCTCTCTCTCTCTCCCTCTCTCTCTCTCTCTCTCTCTCTCTCTCTCAAGGAGCGTTCCTCGAGGGTCAGGAAGTCGTAAATTATAGAACAGGCCATGGTGAAAAGAAGGACGCCCTCAGGACTAGGACTGGTGAAAACTCACTTTGATATCGACGGTCGACGTGGCTACATGTAGTACGGTTCGTGAAAATATGACTTTCCAATTATCTTACAATTGTTTGTAGATTACCGCTCATGGGACTATCAGTTCTTTTTAAAAAGTGTGTGTGATTTTACGGTGTTTTCCACAGCCCACACGTGTGTACGTGAAATCCGTAACGTGGAAACGTAAGTTTTTATTTTATATTTATTTATTTGCAATAGATTACAAACATGGCAGGCAAGCGGAAAATGGAAAAATATTACATACGTGCTAAAAGATCTTTTCCTTTATCTTACGATGCTTCTCATCAAGAAGCTTCTGCTTCATCGAATACGAATGAAAGCAATGTAGTTTATTTAGATCGGTTTAAAAAGTGCAATTTCAAGTCTTTGCCAATTCATAGACATTTCTACTCTTAATAATAATAAAATTCAAATTAACGTAAATATTGACGGTCTTCCATTGTCAAAGAGTTCTAGCAGCCAAGCATATCCAATTCTTTGCAGTATAACAGGATATACATATATGGAAATGATCGGCATTTATCATGGTTATGAAAAACCAAAAGATGTCAATAGTTTTTTATTCGATTTTGTTGAAGAGGCAATAGTCCTTTGTAATAGTGAATTGTTAATTAATGAACATTTGTACCATTTACAAATAAAATCTTTTATTTGTAATGCCCCCGCAAAATCGTTTATCAAATGCATAAAAGTTCATGCGGGATATAATTCTTCTACAAAATGCCATATTGAAGGAGATTTTATTGTTAATAGGGTGTTTTCCAGATTTAAATAATATTAGACTCCGATTATTAATTATTAATTTGCAGGCCAAAGAATTAGCAGTTACCGGCGGTACCAATACCGCTAATTTTGTAAAACCTGCGATGTAGGCGTTGATGACATTTGCCATGGAGTACAGCTGGCTGGGCAAGAAGAGATTTGACGCAACGCTATTGGCAAAAGTACTAATAGATAACTATTCGCGTACACTCTATTATTTTTAATATTTCGTTGCATACAGGCAAATATACAATATTATTCAACTGAAATTCTAATTTTTAGATGCAGCAAAAAATACAAACACTTCAGCGAACCATAAAGACGCGGAAGTGTCTATACAGACGTGGCTCAGGAGGGCCGCGGAACGGACCAGAGGAGTGCAAAAATTTATTTACGTGCTTGTGATCATAATATATTGTTTACGTTAAACTAACCTATCTTGCGTCACACAAAGCACGAATCATTTGTACCATTAATCTAAAAGCCATTTTAATAATTAATGTAAAATATGAACTATTTATATTTATTTATTTAATACTGTAAAATAGATTACTATAAGAAGATCATGAAGTAATTATAACGTATTATCTCAAAAAATGTAAACTAATATATATATATATATATATATATATTAACATTACCCTACCAAATTCTAAACAATGTATATACCTTATCCATTATTCATTAATTGATCCTCTCCAAAAATAAAAAATATATGTACACGCCTTAAGAAAACAAAGTTGATCGTTCTGTCCCTTTGCATTTTACCTTATCGTAAATAAATATGTATAAATAAATAAATTGTTATAAATAAATACAAATACATGTATATATACTGTTATATATAAATATGTAAAAAATAAATATGTTGTTTTAAATAAATAATTTGTTATTAAATAAATATCTATAAAGAAATATATGTGAATAAAAATATTGTTATAAACAAATAAATATATTTCTATAAATTTTCATTGCATTCCACCTTATATACGTATATACGAACGTTGTTTAATAGATATAAACACTAGGAAAACATTTTATAAACACGCTTTTATATATCCGACAAACGTCCAATTAACGTCCAGAATATGTCCGGCCGTACGTACATTGTACGTCCATAGGACGTCCGCGTGGGACGTCCTATGTACGTACGAAGTTGTAACTGGGACCTCTCTCGGACATACCTGGGACGTAAACCGGACATATCTCGGACATACCGTACGTCCCTGGGACGTGCATATGTCCGGTAGCGGACGTACATTGGACGTACATTGGACGTACGAGTGCTATCTGGGTAATAAGACTGAGCATACTATTTTTTGGCCCACCATATGTATTGTATTGAGGTTATATGAAACATGATCATTTAAACATAAAAAGATTATTGAGGACAAAGTTAAATTGTTTGGATGAGTGAAAAGATCATTGTTTATCAAATCTCAAAAATTTGTACACATACGGACGAAATTTATTTAATTTCATTTTACTAACCTTTAACAGTTAATTCAAGTTAATTGATTAACGTTTTCACTTAATAAATTTCGATTTTAATTAATTAGTTATTATTAGGAGATGTTAAATACTATAATTAAGCTGAATACATTTTGCTCTTGTGAAATGGCCATTACTTTTTAATTTTCCCGCCTCTTTTGTTTTTGTGTAGTGGCCACTACTGTTGAACTGTCTTGTTATTATGTAATGGCCACTAGTTTTGAATTTTCCTGCCTCTGTAGTCAACGAATATGGTATTCAATATTAGACAAAAATATTAGATAAAAATAACGAATACGTATTATGAAACAATCATGTGCTCTTGATTTTTCTTAAAAAGATCCACTATTTATATATACAGTAAACATTGCGGTTTAGATTTGGTTATAATCAATTAATATTGGGTTCACATTTTTCACTTTTACTATTCAGACCGAATTATTTCGGAAATTCGCTGTTTAAGTATAAACTGTACAAAAATTGCAACTCTATGAGATATTTAACTCTAAACTGTTATTTTTTCTAAAATTCAATTTAAACATTTTAAATAAAACAGATTTACAATAAATATATATCTTTGTTTCTCTTCAAATTCAAGATTTTTCTTTTAAATTTCACATTCAAGTTCAAAATTTCTTCCTGAAATTTTATTTTTTAATTAAACAATTGTCTTTTATTATATTTTATTTATTTTCCTTTGGATTACAAATTTTTTTGGTTTAAATTTAGTTTTGCCATTTTTGTGAGTTATGATTTATGATCCGACCAACGGGCCGATTCAGTAATGGTAAACAAATGTGTAGCAATTACTAGAATGTGAATCACATTTTGAAGATTAACAAAGAAAGCACATCGGTACTTTGTTTATCTTCCCTGACTCGTGTCATTAGACAGACGGCAAATGAAAGGATAGATTTATCGAAGGGGGGGAGGGGGGCAGAAATAGATAGATACGCGCACGTACATCTAGAGAAAAGTATACCTACTGAAATGCAATACTTATTTACATGCGTAAATACCTCCTTTCCCGAATCGCTTGCTGTGAAATTTGGGAAATGCATTGGGCCCGGAAATTCTCGTAATGCACGTCCTGTGTTACGTCTTTCAGATCCTGCATGTGCGTGGAGATCAGCATTGTTCTGAGTTTCACGAAATCACTGTGCTTCGGGTTCTCCACTGCGTTCGATCGAAACCAGAACGTAAATCGATTTTTATAAATATTAATATCTTATTTAATTTTTAACTTATTCAATCCACTTATCAGAAAATTTAATTTAATACGATCTTTCAAAATTATAAAATACAAAATTTAAGAGAAATAAAAAATTTAATTTTAATTTTTATATGTTCAAAAAATTATAAAATACAAAATTTGATGAGACTATGATTTAATTTAATTTTTATAACATCATTAGAAAACTACCACATATGTACAAGAATTAATACAAAAGTAAAATGTAACAAAATTGGTATTGATAAAATTTTTAAGAAATGACCACATGTACTAAAAAAAGCACCCCTATATTTTATATTAGTTTCAATATAGTGAATGCACTTACTTCAATCAAAATGAAGATTTATTTAATTCTATTTTCAATAAATCTCACAAGAAAAGTTACCTTCTACCACTCCCCAAGGGTACTGTCGACCTCTGACTTTCTTTCCAGCAACCTCCAGCACTGTGGAACTTCCAACAACGGCAAAAGGAATACACGCCTTCAGTTCTTTATCCTGTTGCTTGAACTCCTCGTCCTCGTCGCTATCACAGTCCGGAAACTGATATATCTACGTGCAAAGCATCGTCCTTTCGCGTTTCAGCTTTTGTTCTACCTTTCCCACTTTTTCAATCTTATCATCAATTTCATTAAAAAAAAAAAAGTAGATGCCTATTTATCGACTTATAGACGATCAAACACACTAATCAACCTTCCTATGCTTGGAAAATTACGTTGACCCACTAAATTTACTGAATCACTAGTTCATCAATGGATCACTAAGAAGGATTGATCAGCACGTTTGTAGTCTAAACATTACCTGAATCTCGTTCTCCTCAATGTCAGCCAGGATCCGCTCCTTCAGCTTTTTCACCTCATACGTTGTCAATGTGTCAGCTTTGGCAATAACTGGGACCACATTCACCTTTCGGTGTAACCTCCTCAGCACCTCCAGATCCAGTTGTCTGAGGCTAGAAAAATGATATGACCAAAAGGAAGCAAATATGTTACTAGTGACTACTATTGTGATAAATCAACCCTACGTTAGAATGCTGACCACTGGTCAGAACAATTGTGGACTACCATGAATCGTGGAATTTTACTTTACAATAACTCAAGAAGGTGAGACTTTATACCAGCTTGATAATGTTTTCTCCATCTAACGCAAGGTTAAGCTAGAAATTGAATTATACCCGTGACCATAGGGAGGAATGAAGTACAAACAACAGTGCACCCTGTTGTCCTGGATGTTCTTCCTGTTTAAACCACTTTCATCAGTGAAGTATTGTCGAAACTGCTCGTCAATGTATGCTGAGCATGCTTTCCAGGTGTCTTCGCAGTTCACTGCGTCACCAAACCCTACAATTTTTCATTTTATATTTACCAATTATTAGACTGTGGATCTTTATGCAAAATAAAAACTGTTTGCACGAATTGTAGGACACAGGAACCAAACTGGAGTTTATTTCTCCCTTTTGTAGTTTTATTAAGTCATACAAAATGTGTTGATACTCTCCAATTCTTTTAACCTTTTACAATTTCGAATTACACTCACCCACTTTTGTCATAACTGCATAAAATCTGCAGTCTACTAATTAAAAAAGCCATATCATAGGCTAATTGTTTCCAAATTATGAAATTGTTGTTGAAAATATAGGAAACCTTGTATAGCTAGCAATTGTTTCACTATTATAATACGATATCATTACTGGATTAATCTATCTCTGTTTCAGGTATTTTAATCAACTTGAACAATATGATGACCATTCAGAGCATACTAATCCAATCAGACTACTTAGCCACCGGTCATCACATCGTCCAATTCAAGTCCACAGGACGTTTTGAGCAATTATATTACAATCACTATTTCTTAATAGCCAATACATCTTGGTAAACTATCCTTACTCAACATTTTTTGGTTCGCAGCCTCCTTTTCAAAGCGTTTCTAACCCTACACAAATTCTGCATATCTGTCTCCATTATCCAAACTCCCCAAAGTACTCACACATGAAGTTTTTAAATATCAAGAATTTATAACAAAAATGAACAATCGAAACAAGATAGAATATATCTGTTTCTAACACTGTCTAGGTAATCAACATCAATGACATTGAAGAGGTACCTGGAGTATCAACAATAGTCAGACGCAGCCTGACACCGCGTTCCTCTATGTCCATTGTCTTCTTCTCTATTGCTGTGGTCTTCTCAATGCGCTCTACAAAACATAACATACAAATTAAGTATCCTACGACTTCAAACCTACAAATACCATTTACTGACCTCCAGCTTCAAGGATACGGCGGTCCTTGTAGAGATCTCCTAAAAAGAGACTGTTTATCAGCGTAGACTTTCCAAGACCGCTCTCTCCTAGCACCATCAGTGTGAATTCGAACCCTCTTTTGACCGACTTTCTGTGCACTTGCTCTGGCAGCGTTGCGAATCCAATGTAGTCCCTATCTTTTGAGTAAATTGACATTTTTAGACACTTTCAACATCTCTGTCAGTCTTGCTCCCTCCTTTCTCTCATGTATTTCTGCCTTTGGTTCAAGCGAGTCTTTAAGGGGGGAATGTTGGGAAATAGTAAGAAAATCATGCACACATACCACCGGACATGTTAGCCACGCGCGACGACACTTTGGCAGTGTCGAAATAACAGCGGAGAGGGAATGTTGTTTAACAGAGCACAGCAGAACGTGAATGAAGGTAGATTGCTACTGGTTTGTATGATCAGTACGCTGCGCTGCGCTGGCGCGACGCCGCCGACCGATCAATAGTCAGCGGCTCCATTGTCAGCGGGTTCGGTGTTCGATACTCGGACCTGGTTGAACGTATTGAGTGGCTTTTTTCTGTACCTTTTCAGTTACAAGCTGTTTATAACGCCAGTTTTGAAAATTCAGATGCCGTGTTTTTTCGAAAAATTTTGAAAATGGTATTAATTGATGCGGGTAATACAGGAGCGTTATGGTGGGAGTTAAGGGATGCCGGGTCTTGGGGGAGCTTTGTTAGTTCTTGGGTCATTGACCCTTATTTATAAGTGGGACTGTGCAGATGGCGTTCATTTTGCAATCTAATTTTTTAAAGGTTTATTGAGTAATGTTGATGGTGTTTAAGTTGAATTTTTGTTTCAAATTATCTATGGAATTGAAAAGTATAGGTATTGTAGATGAATATTGAAGTGGACAGTGGTTTGATTGTTTATTAATGCAATGAGAGGGTAGACGCTGCGTGTATTGAGATTTTGAATTTCGCGCGCTCCCTAGTGGCATTTATGATTGGCCAACGGTGGCCAACGGTTGGGAGTTAGTTGGGATATGGTTAGTGGTTTTATCTACAGATACCCAACGTAGGGCCTACGACCAAAAATTATGTCAATTTGCCAATGAATATCCAACGTTAGGCCTACAGATATTATGGTCGGTTAAATAACGTGAGATTTACGACGATGATACTACATTGGCCCAACGAAAATCTGCCAACATTTAAATATATCGTTTAAGAAACACTAGAAACGTTGCTGCAACCAAAAATATGTTATATTCCAAATTGATTGTTTTTCATATTTCTAAATATACTTATTTAGATAGGCTCGGCGGTAGCGTATCAACTATGATAAAAAATGTGCAACTTCTTATAGTTCCTAAACCATTATATTTTTTTCTTTTTAAATTAAGTTTCTTCTATATATTCCGTTCATATATAACAGGGAGGGGCCCCTCAAACGCCGCTTCTCCCACCAACCTCTTTTTCATGCACGATGCCTGCGCATTGTTCGCGACGGGCGAAGCACTTCCTTCCTTTATGATGGTAACGGCGGTTGCTGGTGGGGGACTGTGGACGCTATGGTGGGAACGGTTTGTCTCAATTGAGACAAAAATGCCCATCCCTGATCTATAAGTTCTGTTACCGTTGTACAAATAGATATAAACCTAGTGATTGTTTTGTAACAACTAAATCTGGACCTACTCTTTTCAAAGACATCTCCAAAAATATTGATTATACGCAAAAATGTTTCAGGTGAAAGTTGTTCAGTACCAACGGGGACATCATGTGGTGGGACTTTTATTTTTCCCGGTGAACATTCCAAGGTGAGGTGATGGTCAACTTTCTTTTTTTAAATGGAATGATATGTTTTATCTACCATCAAATAGTGCGTTTTAAGACGGGTTCAATTACCTATGACTCAAGGTCATTCAAGGTCAAACTTGCAGGGGAATATAGAAAAGGTGTGATCGTTTTGTTTGGACTTTAGTTCGTGCCTTCGAACTTTCACACCAAAACAATAACATGTGTTCAATATCAGCATTACTCAGGACAACATCAAAGTCATTATCAATGAAATGAAAACAAACATATTTATGTATTACTGTGCTTTTCTGCAAGATAGTCAGTTTACTTTCATTACTATTCGTGCTAAGACATTCTTCGCTGAACGATAGTACCTAAATAGGTAGTGAAAATGGAAATGTATCAAAATTGTTTTGATATGTTTATGGTACTAGGAGAATGCAGGAAAAGTTACAGAATAGCTGCTAATTTGTATCCACAACGCTACCCAGATCGACCATCAAAATCACATATGGCATTTAACACTAGATTTACGCGGCCCGTCAAAATGACGGATTCAAAAATTTCTAATTTACGATTATTAAGAGTGTAAGGAGGCATTCGTGAGGAATTATTAAATAGATTTATTTTTTTTATGTACATATTACAATAAAAATCGCTGAAGATCTAAGTAAATACAATTTTATTATTTTTATAAAGCAATGTAAAATAATCAATTTTAGTGCTCCGTAAACCTAGTGTTAAAAGACTAGAACAGCATTTTCTCCGTTCAGGTCCTCTGCAAGTGAAAAGAAACCGATCTTGAACTGTGGCTAACGATAACGTCGCTACTGACGTAGTGGCACGAGTTAACGTAGATCCTCATGCAAGCAGTAGAAAAATTGCAAGAGAACGTGGAATTAGTCATACAACTGTATTGAACATTTTACATTCCAACAAGTTCCATCCATACCACATAACATTGCATCAGGATTTGTACGGAGACGATTTCGTCAAACGATCGAACTTCTACAATTGGATTCATCAGAAGATCGTTGAAGATGTTTCGTATTTACCTAACGTCCTATTTTCTGATGAAGCAACATTTACAAATACTGACAATGTAAACAGGCATAACATGCACTACTGGGCAGCTCAAAATCCGTACTGGATGAGAACAACGGCGTTACAGAATCTATGGACCCTGAACGTTTGGTGTGGCATTAACGAAAATTTTGTCATTGGCCCGCACTTTTTCAAAGGACGTTTAACTGGGCAACTTTATGTTAACTTCCTACACAATGTACTACCCCAATTATGTGAAGCAGTACCTTTAACTAAAAGGCGCGTTATGTGGATGCAACATGACGGTGCGGCTCCGCACTATGCACTATGCTCTCGAACAGCAATGAATGAAAGCTTTGCAGAAAAGTGGATAGGTCGAGGAGGTCCTGTAGACTGGCCGCACCGTTCGACGGATTTAACACCACTCGACTACTTTCTATGGGGTCACATTAAAAACTGCGTAATGTCCTTTAAGCCTACGACGCGTGAAACATGAAAGTCAGAATACGTGAAGCTTGTGCTAAGTGATAAATGTTGAAATGTTGAGCAAAGTTAGAGAAAAAGTGCGGGCCAATGACAAAAATCACATAATGCTATCGTCAATAAATTATTTTGGCACACATACAAAGGAAATACACGACAGTCGCATTGATTGACGTTTTAAATCAATTTTATTTTAAGTAATTATTAGTATATGTTATTTAAGTAAAATTAGGCATCTAAATTAAAATTGAAGATAGGACATTAAGGATTAGCTTTGTATCTCAAAGTTTTATTATAATCAACATGTAGACTGTAGTAGCATTTCTTGATCAAAATATTTTATAAGATTTGCATTCTAAAATCTGACATTCCATATACAACAATCTAATAATTCCACTTATTTTATAGAAATGACCTACTGTGCGATGGTAGATTTGCAGCAGGTTTTGGCATTATTGAAATGAATTATTTTAAAAATAATAGTTAAAATAATATATGGTTTTATTAGGCTACATGTCATTTGAAATAATCATATGTTAGTTTAGTTGAACAGCCAATAATTTTTTCAAAATTATTTAATTATTTGAATTTCAAATGAAAATCAAATAATTTTTCATTTCATCCTTCATTTGATCAAATAATTCGTACTCTACAAAACTCCAAAATGCAGCTAAATTTTAATCATTATAAGCTACAAAATTTAGCGTATATAAATTTAATAATTAATATAATAATTTAATAATTGAAATAAAAAATTATTCAAATGAAACATTATTTGATTTAAAGGACAAATGAAAATTAATTTTTTATGTTATTCATAAAATACAAATAATAAAGTATTTAAAGCAATTCATTATTTCAAATGATAATTTGTTATCTTATTTCAAATTTTTATTAACAAAGTTCTATTTTTCAATTTGCAGATTACAGTTCGTGTGTTTCTTCTTTCAACAGCACTTGCTTTTCAAACAAGTTATACAAAAGTGGCGTAACCATTTCCAAGTTTTCATTAATCTCTTAGTTGTAAATCACATTACAATCCAAGTACTCGTCAAGTTTACTATTCTTGATATTTGAAGTAGAGGGAATACATTTTTCATAGGGTAATTTTATAATATATCTCTTGAAAACATGCCTTCTTATAATGAAGAAGTAAATGTTATCTACATTATAGGCAATAAATGATGATCCATCGCTGACAATAATTAAAAATTTTGTTGAATAAGCAAAGTAACAAATAATCATCAAAACTTTATTTTTGGTAATTATATAGAAAAGGTCCGCGTACTCCGATTTTGATGAAATTTTAATATGTTATGGAGCAACACTTTCTGAACAACTTTTTCCTTTTCCAATATAGGGGGGTCGCTTTTAGTTTTCGAGATATTTGTAAAAAACTATCGGTAATGTTAATTTCATAACGGAAACCTTCTTTTTAGAAACACTGGGTGGGTGTGTGGGGTATTGTCGCTTCTCATCTCCACAACGTGTTTACGAACAAAAAATAAACAGATGCGGCCTGAAAATCAAGGAAATGGAATAACAGAAGAAACAAGCAGAATTAACTCCTGTAGATAACTCTGATCATACATAGATAGGCTGAGCTTTCAATTTTCAAAGACATTTCCTGGATTTTCGGGCCGCATCTGTTTATTTTTTGTTTGTAAACACGTTGTGGAGATGAGAAGCGACAATACCACGCACACCCACCCAGTGTTTCTAAAATGAAGGTTTCCGTTATGAAATTAACATTACCGATAGTTTTTTGCAAATATCTCGAAAACTAAAAGCGACCCCCCTATATTGGAAAAGGAAAAAGTTGTTCAAAATGTCGAAATCTATAATATATTAAAATTTCAACAAAATCGGAGTACGCAGACCTTTTCTATATAATTACCTTATTTTTAACTAACAATTAATTTCATTATTTAAATAGTGTATTTAGACTCGTTCAATTAGCAAATAGTAATTTATTTCTGTTTGTCATTTAAACTTACAAATAACAAACAAAATTCTATTTACATAACTGTTTATATAGACATTTATTTAATTTTGCCCAACACTGAATGTGCCTAAACCTGGTTTGCAGTTAAACGTGTTCCCGAAAGGTCGCTTGAGGTAGTGTTTAGGAAGAGACATAACAGCAGTTAGGACATCGAGTACCGAGGCATCAGACAATATCGGCGCGGTCGACGGCAAGGGCGGTCGCTGTTGGAACGCGGTCGACAGACGCGATTTCCGAGGAGGTTGCCGGGCTAGGACGTTCCTCGAGTTCCGGCGCCACGCCTCGAAGTCAACGTTCCCATGGAGCAGGTGCACGGGGAAGGGGCAAAACCCGGTGGCCGAAGGTGGGCGAAGCCCGAATCGCCAGTCCCGACACGTGAGCATCGTTATTATAATACCTGGAACACGAGACGGACCCATCCGGCATGTGTACTACGTTTCTACAGAGCAACATACCCGTCTGACATTTTTACGCTCCTGGTCCCTGTTATGCGACGCTTTACCATCGGCCGGACTTTAAATGACACACCTGATCACGTATTACAATAACAATAACACGTACACTATCATTGATCAATAGACGGCGGATTTATGCATATCTATGATAAAACAGAATAGGTCAAATACAAAACTGAGAACACATTAGACGACTTCAAGGATATCGTTGCATTATTTTCGACTTTTTAAGACGATTCAAAGAGAAAATACATTTCCATTTCAGTTCAGTTTCTTACAATCGACTTGAACAATTTTTATTTTGCATAAAGATTCGCAGTCTTTACTCGTCACGAAATATTTATTCTATATGGAAGATATTATGGAGAAATTTTTTGGATAATTAATACGCTCGAATTGGATGATGCATACAATGACTGACAGTAATATTCGGACACTTTTAAAAAGACTATAACGATTTTAAAATTCGACCAAACGATTTAGGTTTTTCAAATTTTAGGGCATCAAGCATAAATTTTTAATCAATTTAATTGTGTAAAAAGCAATTTGTTTAAAGATTGGTAGTTTCTGTAGTTCTTTATGTTTTGAAAATGCTACTAGTACTGATTCTTAATGTGTGCTTTCCGATACTAGAACGTCCGTTAAAAAACAATCTTGTAGTTCTTTAAAAAAAAATTTCTATTGCACCAATCATTTGCACCTATAGTTGCTTATTTTATCGATTCCCATTACATTCATCAATAATGACATGATTAGATATTGTGTAAGTAGAATTCTAATGTTTCTTCTTTATTATAAATAAGTTAATAGAGAAACCAATGAGTATATGTATAATTGAATCAACTATATCATTTTGTAGCAAGTTCTAAAGTGTAGTCTCTTTTGTTTATTTGTATTTCGTATTGAAGAAATTAGTATACTATATGTATGTATACATAGTATATACTATATACAGTTTTTTAAAAAAAATTGAAGATACTTATGTTTTAAACTTTCAGGTACACCAGAAAAAGGATCTTCGGCTAAGGATAGTAATAAGTTTCTTATGTTTACTTGTATTATGCATTGAAAAAATCACAATCCACGCTTCAAAATGCCTACATTCAAATACAGCGGTGTTTATTAGAAAACAAATCGAATTCACAATTCTAGAAAAATGAAGTTTTAGGATCCCAGAAGTGAATTTCGTCCAGGACCCTTCAGCGTTACATCATTATATGTAGTGCAGGGTTAGGGAAAATAGATTTTTTAAATTGATGAATAGAAATGAATACTTTTATTATTTCGAGTGATACAATATTTGGTAAATACATATATTTTTTTGAAATAGTAATTACGTACAGAAATAGATATTTCAAATATATATTTGAATCCCAACTTGTACAAAAACTATTGTGAAAAGAGTATTTCGTTGAAATATAAGACAGAAGCATTTTAAATAATAATACTTTTATCAATTTCTATTTTAAATAATATTATTAAAATAAGTACTTCTTCACTTTAACGTGTAGGTAGAGTTTTATCGATAATGTATAATACATTTATTTTGATTATAAATATTCCATAAAAGTAAATTTGTACGTGTTACTGATTTATTTATTTGCTTTAAACAGAACACATTTTTCTACACAATTCCTTATAAATAGTGTTATATTATAGTCGAGTGTAAATAGTAAATTGTACTTGCTCAATATTAAAAATGTATTTACTTATGGAAATATTTCAGTTTTCAGTGTTTTATCTCAAACTACTTCAAATTTTCCCCAGTCCTGCTATAGTGTGACTTCAGTACGAACCTAATAAACTCTGTCGTTCATTCCGTTTATAAATAATGTATATGCGCCACTTCTTCACCGTTCGATGGCGGACCGAGGTCGATTGTGAAAGATTCCATCGAACGCAAAGAGGGAACACACTTACACAGAGCAGTATAAATACTTATGGTGATTGTAAACCTCATCGATGAAGTTCGCGGTTCACATACGTACAGAAAATTTGCACGATTTACGTAAAATTTCTCATAAACATCTTAAACAATCAAATAAAATGAAAATAAGAGTAGAACATCACATTCTGCACATTATTGATTCTTGTTCTCGTATCTCTTTGCACTGCCCAAGTCGCCATATTGCTTTCTTGATTCGGAGTTTGTTCATTATTACCTATTTTGTGAATTATACACTTGAAGGCGCAGTAAGAAATACAATTATTAAAAATTACCCGGTAGTGGTCATCTTTGTATATAAAATGCAATTCGGTTCATGTTGAAATTCGCAAAGTTAAAGATTTGTCGAACATTAATAGCACAAGTTCTTTTGAAAATGTTCAAATTTAAAAAATTACTAGATACGCTTTAAAATGCACACTTTCAAATCCTAGACTCTTCATATAAACAGGTTGTTTAATTTCTTAAAAAATTTCAAAAACACAGCTTCTGTTTTTCTAAATACTAAAAATGGACCTCTATATGTAGACTAGCAATATTTCCTTCATCTTTATATTTCTGGTTGAAACAATTGCTACAAATACTTCGAAATGCGTACTTTAGTACACTGTAAGATTAACTAAAATATAGCTTTTTTGAGTTGTTTACCAGGTTTAAGAAGTCGGTTCTCCTAAAAAACGGGTCAAAGTGGACCCATACACCGGCGGCAATAAAAATGGTCAAAACGTGCAGATTTGTAGATTTTACGAATTTTTACCGCCATATGCAATAACCCTATTTGTATATTTTAATAGTCGTTTGAAAAAGTGTTTTCGATCAGTAACTTTCAGTGTAGCGTCATTTCCGATTCGCAGCGTCTATATCGCTGATGCAACACTTGTTCACAAGGAGCTCTCTCAACCGCATCTGCAATTACGTTGACGCAACACTCAGAGACGCTCGGATTCACTTTCTCTCATCTTTTCAGCTCCCGTCGCATCTTTCGACAATTCTCGATGCAATCACCGTTAGAATGCATCCGCGAATCCTGCGCATTCGTGCCGAAAATTCCTCAGAATCTAATTAAACCCAACGCGATTTTTATGTCACCTACAATTTGCAACTTTGGTTTTTAATAACTTCAACGCATCATAACTTCAACATTTGCAATATTTTAACACTTATACATACTTATACTTATACATACAATTATTCCATAGTGATGCGCCCTATTTAAGATCAAGCTTGTGCTATTAAACAAGAAACAAGTGGTGGCTTTCTGTTTGCAGAGGCGAGTTCTGTCAAACAATTTACAATAATTGAATGGTCGCTATCATTTTTGAGACGCATTCGATGAAATTGGTAAAAATAAACAATTTTTCAGAATCTTTTCTTAGGATGAATTTAACGAAATGTGTAAACATAAAGATTTTTTGAACAAATTAAACACCCTAGCATAGCTATTACTTTCCAGCAAGTCCGCCATTTTGAGAATTTCGACATGAACCAAATTACTTTCTATTCACAAGGTCGGATAAGTACCTACCAGACAATTTTTAAAAATCTAATTTCTTATAACACCTTCCAGGATCAAATTAACGCAGTAGATGATGATTGAAAGTATTCAAAATCAATCAATGTCCGGTGAATCTGCCATTCTGAGGATTTCGACATAAACCAAACTGTATTCTGTTCATGAGGAATAGTACTACCAGACGGTATACAAAAACCGAATCTTTATATATGCAAGAAACTCGACAATTTTCTTAGAAATAATAATTTCAGTAGAAGTTGTTACACTCTATTCATCCATATGACGTGCTGAATTATGAATGATACAGTTGTTGTTTTTTAACAATCGTTAACAAGTTCTCAACTGTTAATCATTTATTTCGTAAGGGCTATTAAAAAATGTTAAAAATATAAACGCATTTACCATTCTATCATACATGTCTTATGCAAAATAAAAATTGTTTTCATTGCAGGATACAATTTTACTAAGTTGTAAACAATGTGTTGATAGACCCAAATAATTTTAATCTTTCCCCTGTTTCTGTACGTTTGATGTATGTCACACGTTGTATGAGATAAAGTTGTATGTTATATTAAAGTCTGTTAACACCTTACTTACCGGCGATTATTCCATGATTTTTGGAAATTTATGGTGCATGGCTGAGAATGTTTTACTAGATCCTCTAACAGCAACAGGAACTTCGATCATAAACCAACAACTCACCCGCAATAACGTAAGATTTTCATGCTTCCATTTGGTGCACCGTAATTATTGAAAAGACCAATGATAGGTTTCTAGTAAGTAAGTGTTAATAAATAGTAAAGTGTTAATAAACCTACGTTTACGTGTTATTCATTAAATAGCCGAAAATTGCCGGCAGATCAAGTGCTAGGGTGAAACTGAACGGAAGGAATGACGATCGAAGAATTCGGACGGGTGCCGAATTGGAAGAACAAGATGGCGACCCGGATGGTTGAAAAGGACATCGAAAGAAGAAACAATGCTATGCAGAGTGCGACGCTCGGTCTTCTATGCAGCATTGGTATTCCGGAAAGCGCACACGCCTCTCATCGAGCAGCAACGAGGAAAGTTAGAGAACGTCGTCGTCGTCGTGCCGTTGCATCGCTAACGTGATTCCTCGCCGCTCATGACTCCTCTTTCGCGAGTCCTCGTGATTCCTCGTGGCTCGTGATTCGCGATTCGGCCCTAAAGGTCGACGAGAAACGCGAGATCCACCGTCTTACGTAACCCCGCTTCTCTTTCGCCTCGATCGTCCTCTTCGCGCCGCCATAGAAATCCTCGGAGATCGACCATTACTCCGCTCCGACGCCATCTTGGTCAACGCTTAACCCATTTTTACCATTACGATTAGACTGTGGGTCTACGTGCAAAATAAATATTTTCTAAGTTGATTGTGCGGGGCAGAAATCCTATAAAAGTGTACCTTTTTGTTTTAATCATTTTGAGGCGTTGAAAACAGTGTAACAACATGTTTGTATTTGTCTAATGTCTTTACAGTTTTGTATTTTACCTATTAGTTCTTGTCATGAATGCAGAAATTCCACAGGGTAATTATAATATTTGGTGACTGTGGAAACAAAATAGTTGTAGAAACAATACGCTGACTTAGGAAAATGGACAAAACATGGAGAGAAGACCAAAGAATAAATAAAGACAATTGTAGTGTTACGGTGGTTATGGTGTTAATATTAGGATAGGATAGGCAATAATGTGTGGTATTATTGTTAGTGTACATAATTATTGTATTACTAGCTTTTGCTCGCGGCTTCGCTCGCACAGGAAACCGTTTAATGCCCTCGGAAATTGATATTGTTTCTCCATAAAATCTTGTAACCCTCCATTCACCCCTATAGTTTTAATTTTATGTCATGTCGCCATTTTAAATTTCAAAATTGACGTCATTTTCGTAATTAACGTCCCATGTTTGATTAATCATATCAAAGAGCATTAAGACCGAGTTTCAAGCAAATCCGACCACATATAAAATATTCCTCATACAAACGTTGCAACCCCTTTTCACCACCTTAGGGGTTGAATTTCGAAATATCCTTTATTATTCCTTGTATAAATCATAAAAGAAACCCCTGTGCAAAATTTCAGCTTTCTAGGTCCAAGGGTTCAGCCTGGGCATTGATGAGTTAGTGAGTCAGGACTTTCTTTTTATATATCATATAGATTAATATTACGAGATAGGGGACAGAGCTGGATAAAATGCTGTTTCAAATAATAAATGTTAAGTAGTCTATTTTATTTAATATCATACGTGCACTTTTAAAAATAAAATTTCTATTTGTTAGAATAAGTTTAAAAATAGTATTTTATTTGAATTGTAGAACAATGTGTAATTGATTTGACAATGAAAAATTTAGTTATTGCAAATTGCCTGATAGTAGTTTGCTTCTCAAGTAGATAGAGTAGCATAGAGCAGGAATGGCCAACAAGTCGATCGCGAGGCGATATTTGGTCGATCACAGCCGGCGGGAGACGATTTTAACACGCATTTTTTCTGTGGTTACTTTCTAATTAATAAATATTATCAATAAAATGTCATGTATTAAATGTCAAGATTTTAGTAGGTAGATCGCAACACACTTTTAAGAAAAAAATGTTGATCATATGCAGGATGTTTGCGAAATCGTGGTACAACCGGCAAGGGGATAATTCCTCACAGAAAATCTAGTCGAAAATAAGGAATATAGTTTTTTCATACGGGGCTTAATTTTCGAGAAAATCGAGTTTAAAGATTCGTCGGGTTCGCGTAGAATTGGTTGATCATGATCAGACGCGGCAGCCGATTTCTATCTAATGGTAGTACGCGTATTCGCTGAATTTTCAAACTCGATTTTCGCGGAAATGAAGCCCTGTATGAAAAAACGATATTCCTTATTTTCGACTAGATTTTATGTGAGAAATCACCCCCTTGCTGGTTGTACCACAATTTTGTAAACACCCTGTATATATAGAAGTTGGCCACTCCTGCCATAAAGGACCTTAGCGTCCTTTACAAAATTCAACAAAAACATGTACGAACGATTTAAAACATGGTGAATATAAGGTTGTTCTGAAACCTCTCGCCGTTTCCGCGCAGCTGTTTGATCATCAGTCCTTTAATCACTGTTATCATAAAAGAAAAGCATACAACTGCGACATAAATATCTTTGTATCGGTCACAAACGCTTTGGGGAATATCTTTCGGTGAAAGCGATTGCGTTCGTGTAATTGTAGTCATTTCCCTTTGCGAAACGAAAATGGAGAACAACACAGAAGTCATCGAAGTATCGTAAAACACGTGTAGACAGATTATAATAATTGCGGGGTTATATAATTTCGTCGGCTTCCAGAAAAATGAAGAAATTAATAAGGGATTAATAAAACAAAAGTGCATTAAGTAACGAAAAAAAGAAGAAGAGGGTTTAATAAAGTCACAGGCGGTTATAGCACTACGAAAGCATCCGAAGACTCGTTAACACCTTTACGACCAGTTATAAAGCCATTTATGAGTCGAGGATCCAAACAAAATGGCCGAACGGGCATTAATAAACCGATTAATCGAAACGAAGACAATCCGAAGCGTCGAAAGCGCGTTTGTATCCAATGCACGCGTGTGCAACTACCACGCTTTCTTCGTGAGATAATATTATTTAACCCGAATAATGCGGTGGATAATGCTTGCGTAACGATAGAGTTCACATACCGGTAATTCGCGACACGGCTGCGAACTGGCTGGTTCTTTTATTATATAAACCGGCGGGTTGCGTGGCCAAAGTGTTGCCACCGACGAGACGCCATGACAGTTGCACATAATTTGGTGTGGGCACGGAGCATTCCTTTCATCGCACTGTTTACATTCGCTTGCAAATCCATTTTAAATAAATACGATTTTATAATTCTTGTGCTACACTCTTAGCGGTGCATGGGGCAATTTTACCTTTTATTTCATCTAACTTAACAGTTACTAGATTAAATAGTTAGGAGATATTTTATTCTGGGTCCAAATTGACCCAAGCACGGTAATTGAAAGCTTATTACTTCAGACGGCCCGAAAAGTTCGGCTCAGACTCAACAGTTTTACTGAGAATAATAAATACTAAATTTTATTCCACTAAAAATACTAAATATTGATGTCACTAAAAATACTAGATATTAAATTTAATTTCACTAAAAATAGTGAATTTCCTCCCAAAGTAGGAAGGTTTTAAATCAACTAATAAGACTAAATAAGACATTTTTAAAACACGGAGACAAAATTGAATTCAAGGCACCTTAATTTAAATTTCAGTACGTAAAGTTAATAGCCTCATGTCATTTTCAAAATTCCGAAAATGTCCATAGACATTTTTGTAGAATATTATTGATTAGAATATTGTTTGAGTAGAATATTTTTTTATTGCAGAATATTATCCTAAACTTAAACTGAAATTTTTATGTCAAAAGTTAGTTCTTATTCTACGACTTTTAACCTATTTACTGGCCCTGACGAGATAATTCGTCATTGTACTGTAGTTCGCTATCGTCTATCAGAAACTTTTCATTTTTTCTTTTTAATTAATATCTCTTCCACTTTATTGTGTCGTAGTAATCCATATTTGTATTGTGTTATAAGCTAAATTTGGTCGGCTGCAAATATCAATTTGTTTATTTTTTAATGACTTAGTTACATATGACTAGATTGTGGATTTTTATGCAAAATAAATGTTGCCCGGATTAGTTGCGAGATACATGATCTACATAGATATTTATTTTTTTTCACAACAATTTTAACAAATTGGAAATAATACAACAGTTTGTTTAAATTCTTTAAATGTCTTCACAGTCTTGCATTTAATCTACTAATTTTTATCATAAATGCATAAAATCCGTAATCTAGCTGTTACACTGAACATAAGCGAACCTATTGTGCTAAGACTCAATATAAACTGTATACACATTGATTATGGTAAGATTTTGATTGTCCGAATTTTGCTTATCTTTCGCAAGTGTTTCTAATAAAAAAGTAACTCAGTTAGAAGGTTACTTGGTTGAATGCATTGAATACAGGAAAATAACAATAAAACAATTGATGATTGGTTCGTTCCCGGTTTTAAATCGGACTGTACTTATAGTAAAACAAGCGTAAGAAATTTGATTAGCTTTCGCGGGGTACAGTGGGCCGTTATGTAAACCCGGGTGGCCGATTAGCATTCGCCCGGCGACCGATGTAAAATTTTAAAAACCGACAAGTGTATTGAGTTGTAACTCGTTGGTAATCTTTGGCAGAGTCCTCTGTACAGCCGATTGCTAATCGTAGTCGTCCTGAGAAATCCAAGCGGATCTACCTCGATCACGTACAGGCGATTTCAAAAACGGGACACGTTGTCGCGAGCATACTCACGCCCATGCGCACACCTACGTGATCGGGTTTTCTTTTCCGCGGCCTCGCGTACGCGGAAGAATTATTCCCAAAGGGATCGCCGCTCTTCACATCATCCCGGAAAAGGTGTGCGCGCGCGCGACAGCGAGCGTGGCTGTTCACATTCCTAAACGACCGAATAGTCATACAGGATGACTGTGCCAAATATTTTCATGATTTGTCAGGTTTTACAGCGTTTGTTTGATTTGGAAAATAGTTTAGTGATCTTTTTCATGGATAGGGCACTAAACCGTTTCAAAGAACACATCTCGTCAACAAGTGTATTAAATGCAAGAATTAGTGTACTGTCAATTGCAATTTTGAAATTCTTGTATTCTTTTATAATGTTCTGTAGTGTAATTTTTGGGAACACTGCATAAGTTGGCAAAACTGATAAAATAATCTCAAAAAACGTTAGTGTAATAGCCAAATCAATGCTTTGTAAAAATATGTTTACTGTTAGTCTAATGTTGAACACTGTATTATATTCTACTACTTCGCAACATAGTCAAAAAATACAGTAAAGACAAGAATCATAAAGAAAAGATTACAAGGAAAAGAAAACTTTAAACTAAATCATCTTTACTAAAAACTAGAGATCACAAGTTTGAAAGTGTATTGAACATTTGTGTGTACACGTTTATACGTGTAACGAATATGCGTATTTGAGTCCGTGTAATTTTTAATTCACGTGTACACGTGTAGTTGGATAGACGTGTATTTTGATACACAGGTACACATTTTTGTCCTATACTAATATGCCCACACATTAATTTGTATGATTACATTTTATAGTATAAAACACCCAAATATTCAAATGTATAATTATTATGTATGCAAGTAATTTGGAAAATATTTCCACACACGGGTATACGTGTATTTTGATACACGGGTACATGTGTATTAAGCAAATCGCTGATTTTAACACGGATACACGAACTAAACGTGTACACGTGTATTTTAGGTATACGTAAAATGGGTGTCTCTACTAAAGATCATAAATATTTCACATAACTCTTTATCGTCATCCCTTTTAACAATCCCTATTCACCCTAAATACATGAGTTTCTTTTATTCCCTCAATATGACCAATTCCTGCGCAAATTCAAAACTTCCTATACCAACAATTCAAAAACCGCGCGATCCATTCAACCATATTTCTTACACCCGCGCAATTCCTGTACAAGTAAAATCTCGCGAGAGGGCAGCACGCGTCCAGCAGCCAAAAGATCTTCCACGAAACTCGAAAGTTCGCTCCACGAGGCGTCGTTTTTCAAATTTAAAAAGTTCGAGGAAGAGAATTACACGGCTTCCGAAAGAGCGGAGTTTACTTATACATTCGTGTCAGGGTATTTGAATACGGATGCTCGTTTGTAGACAAGCACGCTCGCTTTGCGAGTAAGCGAGGCAATCCTCGTCGACTCGCTTGCGCAACGACTCGAACTCGTTGCACTCGGTAAGAGCGGATGAACTTTTCCGTATCGGGAACGCTTATGAAATAATCTACAAGGAGGATCAACCGCCTAAAGGTTCACTCGCGTCTTTCACCGGGTTCGTCCGCTCAAAGAAAGAAGAGAAAGGATGTTGCGTCGTAGTCGTTATCCTTCAGGTATTATTTTCTTCTCTTCTATTGTTTGTCGATTATTTTCATATGTTTTCGCGCCAATTACGATTTTCGATTTTATTCGAACCAGATGAATTTACGTATTGGGTAGTTCATGAGAAATATAGGTTATGTTTGTTGCACGGACTAGGAGAACAGAGTTACGCAATTAAAGGCGCAATCCCGAGAGTTCGAGCTGTGATTAATGTACAGGGTATCCTGCATACCGTGAACAATCGATTGAAGAAAAAAGAAAGAATAGCATTTTTTCGTTTGACTTTTCATTTTTGAGTAAATTGAGTTTGTAAATTGAGAGAATACGCATACCACTATCATTTAGAGAGATAAGAATTAGCTGACGCGTCTGATCTTGATCAACCAATTCTACTTTCTGCGTACACTAAAGCACACGAACCTGCTGGATCTTTAAACTCGATTTTTTTCGAAGACGAAGTTTCAAATGAAGAAATTGTATTCTTTTTTTTCGACTCACTTTTGTGTGTAGAATTATTTCCTGATCGGTTGTGCGTGGTATGCGGGACACCTTGTATATGTTCTCTAAAAATCTAGGTTGGCTGACCAAAATCAAACAAACATCTGACAACAAATAACAAACAAATACTCTGCTTTAGTAGAATAGTTGGATAATTTCGTCTAATGAGGATGTGTAGAATAGTTACCAGTGAATTTAGTGTCCCATACAGTGCAAGGCTGCTGAAATACCTATATCCCCTAAAGATCATCAACCAACCTAGTTACCCCATAGGGCAAGTTATGCACTATATCTACCTTAGCCAAAGAGTAGGGATACAACAAGAGGCGACACTCGAGAGAGAACTACTTTTTCAGAACTGCCTTATATTCGGTAAGGATCGATAAACTACTTGTTTGTAATTTACCTGTTATAAACATTTTTGTAATATATCCGAAATTGATATTTTTAAAATATATTTTTCACAGTTATCATTTTATAATGTTACTTCTTTTGTAACTTTTCAATCCTCTAAAACTATTTAAAATACTTCGAAAACCAATGTCAATGAATATTATATTATACATTAACACAAATAGATTTCAAATGTTTAGACATTGATACGAAATAAGAACATTAAATCCAGGCGATTTAAACTTCCCGCTTGCCTATACAACCAATTTAAAGGGACTGTCGAACGACCGACATCAAATGTACCGCCCTGGAGTGTCGCCTCTTGTTGTATCCATACTTTTTACCTTAGCGACTATTCCCCCTAAAAATTAAGTCCCCATCTTTAAGCCCCAGACATTCTACTCTCAACTCCATCGGAGCTAGCTGTTGCCGTACATAGTAATTTACAATCTTGTCTCTCTCAACTTCAAAATAGCAGACCCAGGACAAAAATATCGAAACCCAAGGCAATTTTTGGAAGCTGTAAGCTCATCCAAACGGCCAAGAGGAACACGATGCTGTCGAAATGAAGAAACTCTGGCATTATCTCCGTTCTCTGCCCTCTCCCGTTTCGAGAAGGCCCGTTTTCTTTTTCCCTGCATACGGGCCCGATGAAGAAGGCACGATCGCACCTCCGTCGCGATGTGATCATGCGCCGCGGCCGCGAGAAAACGGCCGGGAAAAAGAAGGGGCAGCCAGGGAAGGGCGAAGCGAACAGCCAGCCGCGAGTTCATCGCTTATTATGTAAGCGACGTAAGTAACGTAAGCGACGCAAGTAGCGGGAGCCGAGAAGGTGCGGTAGAACCGCGCGAATCCGGCGAATTGCTTATCGGCCTGACATTTTCTTCGTAAATACTAATAGGACGACACGGGTCTCGCGGCTCTGGTAATTTGGTTTTCGTGCTCGGCTCCCTTCTCTTCCTTCCTAAGCTGACACGTGACCCGAACTAACCTCTAATTGTCAACGATGTTGGATCTCTCCTGCTAACCCCAATTCTAATGACTATGTTTCTAGGTAGTTAGAACGTTAGAATTTTTGTTTTAATTTGTTGGCGACTGTTTGTGTTAGCACTGTCGTGATGTCGGGTTTGATATTGGGACTGGTGGTTTAGTACCCATGCAGTCAACGATGTTAGGTCTTGCCTGCTAACCCCAATTGCAATGTCTATGTTTCTAGGTAGTTGGAATGTTGAAATTTTTGTTTTAATCTGTTGGCGGTTGGTTGGGATATGGGATCTGGTGGTTTAGTACCCATGTTGGCAACGATGTTAGCCCTTCCTGCTAACCCCAATTCTAACGACTATGTTTCCAGGTGGTTAGAACGCTAGGGAAATTTCTGTTTTAATGAGCGATTGGTTATGTTAGCACTGTCGTGATGGCGGCTTTGATATAGGACTGGTAGTTGGTATCCATGTTGTATAATTGTAGTAGGATAATTGTTCTCGTAGTCAGTCACCTAAACCCTTTGCGGTCCAAAGCGTTTTCGCTCTTTTATTTCAAATTTCACTACAACTTTCTATAATTTAATTGTGTCTTCATATGTAACCTTACTAACCTACTCATCACAGCTGAGAAATACTGCAATTATTATTGCATATCAAGTAATTGTGGCGTTATTGATGAACGCAATATAAATCAGTAAAATAAGTAACTATTGGTGCAAAATTCGAGTTTGACTCGGCACAGGATCGGTAAAGGTTAAGCGTTGATATTATTAATATACAATATTTTATAAATATTGTGTACGAAGACATGAAACCATATTTTGGAGGTGAGAAACAGGCTGTCAAAATACACAATTCGGCATTCAGAATTTCTCACTAGGAGCAATAGTTCTGGAGGTAACTAACCAAACGTGTTACACAATTCCCAACCTACAACCTGAATCCCCATGTCTGAAAACTTACAAGGGAACATATTCAGATGCGAAAATCCGATTTTGATGAAACTTATGGGAGCTTATAGTTCTTTGAAAAATATCTGACACGTGTTTTTTTTATCGGCAACCATCCACTTTGAAGGGGTGAAAACAGCCCTCAAAGTTGGGGGTCAAACCATATTTTTTGAGATATCTCGGAAACCAGAGGTCGAAAAAATTTGAATTTTTTTTTAAATTGTGTGTTTTTCAATGGGAAGGAAATTGAACTGGCACACATTATTATAGACCTGATTGATAGGTACAGAGAGAAGCAGGGTACATGAATTTCGAAACGTAGCCACGCTGCTACCTGCGCTACCTTCTTTAGCTACTAATAAAACAATAAACGTCACATAACCCAGTGGTATTGTTTAAAATACTATACACGTTTATATTGAATGCTTATATTTCGATAAAACAAGCCAGAATTCCTTCCTACGCACGCCAGGTGCAAGACTAACTTCCATTATGCATAATTACTGTTTAATGGCAAAAAAAAAGAAAATCCTGAAACATATATCCCCTATTTTGGATCAAAGATCACACACCCAAGTTTACATTAAAATGAAATAACAATAAATAAGAGAAACTGCAAAAAAAATCAAATTTTTAATATATTGCTTAAACAAAAAACTTTTGTTAAAATTTTCTTGCGCGACTACATTTCCCATTGAAAAACACACAATTTAAAAAAAATTCAAATTTTTTCGACCTCTGGTTTCCGAGGTATCTCAAAAAATATGGTTTTGACCCCCAACTTTGAGGGCTGTTTTCACCCCTTCAAAGTGGATGGTTGCCGATAAAAAAAACACGTGTCAGATATTTTTCAAAGAACTATAAGCTCCCATAAGTTTCATCAAAATCGGATTTTCGCATCTGAATATGTTCCCTTGTTAGTGCAATAGGAAGAAACGGTTTCCAGACATGAATTCTGAGAACCACAGTCTACGAGACTATCCAACCAAACGGGCACCCCATTATCCGAAACCAATCAGTTAAAAGTCGTCGTAAAACATTACTCTTCGCGATCCAAGGTGTTCTCCCTGTTTATTTACGTCCACCACCGACCAGTCAGTCTACTACAACAGCCGGTCGTATCGCATCTCCCCACGCCTCCCCTCATCGCAGTATCCGTGTCCCGTTTCGCTGCTGACTCCTTGAAGAAATAGGAGAGGCGAACCAAAAAAAAAAAAAGAGAAAGATCGCGGTCCACGGGAGGATCATTTTTCGTATCCTCGGGACAAAGTCGACCACCGCGCTCCTCCTCTTTCGTGAGAAAATCTCGAGGGGGATGAAGCGCGAGCCACCGTGTAGCATCGACCGAATACGCAACCAACGCTTTATGGTGGCTGCAACACAAGGTCCTGGTCCTGGTCGCGTTTCGAGTTGTGGTGTATCTCAGTGTGCATGGGGTCTTCCCCCATCTGGGGCCAACTACCGACTCTCGTCTCTGGCTCTGCTCTCATCATATCCGTTCTGGGGAGCGACTTCTTTTGCTTCCTCGGCGCTTTCCCCGCTTCCATCCGGCTAGGGACCCTAGGCTGGGCTTGGGGGGTTGGGGGTGCGGCTGCAGGTAGTCCGAGGCGGCCGAGTGCCTCTGAAAAGCACGCATCCTTACCCTCGCATGGTCATTGTACGCCGACCCCGTCATTGTGCCCAAGCCAATCAAAGGGAATTTGAGTGCGTTTTCCTTGGCGGGCCCCGTTACATGACCGAGTGAGCTGCTCCGAAGAGTCGGTCAATACGATCAGCGGATGGGGATGAGGCGAGGGGGCTAAGGGGGGTTAAAAGGCAAAGAAGGACCTCGGAAAGATTCTTCACGGAACCGTGGGAGGAGTCGTGGGAAAATCGAGCCGGTAGCTTCGTAAGATGTTTTCGAAGCCGCTCTCCTCGGGTCGCCTTACCGTTTGACACGCAAGAACCTCGGCCAGAGTCTCTTCGCTCTCTGCTCTCCCCCCCTCTCTCTCGTCCGCCCCTTGCGTCTCAACGACTTTTTGTCGTTACCGTTACGCCTCGGCCACCTACGCCGGACCGCCTGTTAATTACCGGCGCGATCGCGGAAAGAGAATGAGATGGTAATCAGCGGCTCGTGATCTGCGAGGAAATTGGACTGTTGTCAGGCTGCGTCGGCCGCTGAGAAATGCAGGAAAATGCGGGGCTGATGGCTGCGTTGCCTGGAACTAGTTTGCTCTTTATTGTTGTCGATTGATTGATAGATTGTTGTTTGACGGGGACGGCTTAACGAAAATAATTCTGGGAACGTATTCAAGTGCCTTGCATGATCTAGATGTTTTTCAGACTTTTCAGAGGCGTTGCTCCGAAGAAAATAAATCAGAAACCGAGTTTTCAATTTTCTTGACGTTTCTAATTTTTTATAACCAAGTTGTTCGACATAAAAATTGGAAACGGATCGCAGAGTATGTATCTGGGTACTGAACACGTTTGATATACTTTTTCGAATTTTCATACACGATATAATAGGGGTAATATACAAAAAACTATTTTTAAATTGCGTTTCATAACTACTCTCCCGATAAAGATGCAGGGTTGAAATTTTGAACATGGTGGTTTCTCTTGACAATCTACCGAATGGCATAAGCCAAAAGTTGCCTCAACCCTGCAATACGTAATTATACACTTGTATCGTCCTCTCAAAAATGATGAGAAATTACCAAAATAAAGCAGTTCAATATTAATGCACCTTACACTACAAAATTAGACACACGAAAACATTTAACTAATACTTTATGTCATCCTCCAAAGTTTGCATTAGGGGTGCGAAAACAACCCCTTTGGGGCTGAAAAATATACGCTTTGATCAAATATCTTTAAAAGTGTCAATCCAAGTAAAAAAAATTCAAAATGCAATTTGTGTGCCTTTCAATAACAAATTTTTCTACGTAAACTTGAGAAAAAGGAATTTCTTTAGAATATGTAGATCAAATATCAAGTTATTTTTACGAAAAATGATGCAGCTGTAATTTTTCGTTAGAGATCAATTTTACGGGGCATTCGGAACAGGTTTCGCTTGTCCAACAACCTAATTTCCATACGAACACCTTATGCAAATGGCGTTCATTCATAGACGCGTGAGACACGGCTCGATTTTTCGCTCAGGGATTTCTAGATTTTGCAAAGAACGGAAGCGTCGCGGATGAAACCTCTGGCTCTTTCCTCCCGATTGAAAGAATACAGTGAATCGCGGCTCTCTGTGCCGCAATCACGGATGAAAGGAACTCGGATTCCTTGTTCTTCCAGTCGTACATTTCAACCGACTCTTATTTCGCCCGATCATTTTGTTAACGATACTCTTGCCATCTTATTTTTACCACATAACTGCAATCTTTTTGTACTTATTTTATTTATTTGTGAATTTTGCTTTTTCGTGTTTCAATTTTACATTTTATCCTGCTTTTTATTTTTCTAGTTTATTTACTTGTATATTAATTTCACATTTGATCGTGTTGCGTTTTAATATTATATTTCATTTTCTTATGCTTCAATTTTATATTTTATTTTTTGTAATTCAATTTTGTACTTTATTTCGTCTTATTTTAACTTTTTATTTCTTATATGTATTGTTCCCAAACGATTGTATTATTTCGTATGGTTCTGCATGATTTTATATAATATCGTATCATTTAGTGTTGGTTTGTATCATTTTGAAATTATTTTGCGTTATTTTGTATCATTAGGCGTTGTCTTGTATTATTTTATGTAATGTTGTATCACTCTGTAATTATTAGGTATTATTTAATATAATTTCGTATCATCTTGCAGTTATTTTGTATTGTTTTATAATGTTTTTCAGTATTTTGTATGATTTGGTATTATTTTATGTCATTTTGTATGATTCTGCACCATTTTTTCCCATTCTATATCACTTTGTACTACAGTTTCTAAAAATTCAAAGAATTTAGGTATATATTGGCCATCGGCGGTCATGTTGGGTTCCTTGACCGTTTATTTTGAATTTGTCGCGGGTTCGATGACCAACCACGGTGAACGACAGCCGCGACGAAAGTCTGTATCTTTACAAGCATTCCTATGAGCATAAACACACGACTCGAATTCGCAATTTTTCGTTATTCGACACCCCCTCTGGCCCATCTTGCACTGAAGTACTCCGAGTTCTGTGCCATCACCACAATGCTATTCAAAATAAAAAGAAGGATCATTCAGAATCTCTATTTTACATAACTATACTTCCTGCATATTTATTTTTACATTTCTAATGCATCAAACAAAAAATTGTAAAATATAGATATCAAATAAAAGGAACTAACAATTTTTAATGTATACAATACAATACATTATATTCAAAATATAATTTGTGTTTTGCATAAAGATATCAAAGATGTGTTGGGTGAAAAAGGACCCGACCACAGGCAGGAGTTAATTTAACCTCTTGCGGACGAGGATTTTTTTACATACTCTAAATTGATTGATCTCATTTTATTTGTGTTATTTGAATTTGTAAAATACAATATTATCGGGTGAAATATTATCGGTGTATGAGGATTAAAATAGTAAAGATCATGTTTCTGAAAAAACTAGATTATGTATGGGTCTTCAACAATGGGGAAAATGGACAATAGTATGAACTGATCTTCGGTACATATTTAATGTATTAGGTCGTCCCATAAGTTCGTGCCGCTGATTGAAAAGTATTTTAATGAAAAACCACAGAAATTTTATAGTGACGGTATAATATCTTTACCAAAAAGGTAGGAAGAGGTTGTAAAACGAGAAGGTGGTTACATTTTTTCGTTTCTGAAAGTACGTTTCAAATATTAATTTAAATAGTAAACCAGTAAACAGCACGAACTTATGGTACGACCTCATACATAATCATATTATATGTTTGTATCTTCAAGTATCATATGGTATAGTCCAGATGGTGTTCTTATGTCAAGATTCATCCTCAAAGGAATAGCAATCCATTTAAAAAGTTTAATATGTTTTCCAAAATTGTTAGCATTCGTGATGATGAGACAACAATGTTATGATGTTGATGTATGGCAATGATGTATGTACGAGATGTAATCAATTCTACAAAGTATAACGTTGACAATGAAAGTAATGCAAATCGGGGCTGGGAGAGAAACGACGGGTACGGGAGAGGAGGGATGAAGGAGAATCGAAGGATACCGAGCTCAGTGAAATATAAGGAAGATGCGGTTGTGGGCCAGGTCTAAGATGTCCTGACACGCCCACGGAATCTCGCAGCCGATCCTGTTTTAGGATAAGGCGGATTATCAACACCGCTGCGTCTCAGATGCAGGTGTATCCACCGAGCGGCGCCTTTGCTTTGAATCCCGTCTTTCCAGCTTCTCCTTTGAATTCTCTCCCTTTCTGTCCCTTTTTCTTTCTCTGCTTTCTATGGCCGCCCGATTGCTTGAAATGAATCTGACGCGACGCCATACTTTTGTTTCTTCTCGAATCCCTCTGATTCGAGGATTCTCGGTACCTTAATTGCTCGGTGAACCAATTTTTTTTATTAAGAAACATAACCTACCGTTACGTCCGTCCTTTTTGGAAGTTAGGTTGATGAATGATAAGGGAATGTGAAGGGGGTTCCCAAAAAAATTTCTAGAATTTTTTCAGTCAGCTTAGTTTGCCATGTGATGGATTTTAAATTGTGAAATAAATTGTTTATATTAGTTTCAGAAGGGAAACGCGAATAATTCATGGTTCTAATGACGTTTTTATTAAGAAAAAGTAAAAAAAAACGTTTTCTCAATTCTGTTTGAATTTGTGTCTTTATGAATGTTTTAGTAAAACACGAGTTACATTCTTCAAACACCTATAGGCAGCCAAATTAATTTTACAAATCCAAACAAATCCGTTTGTTCACATATACAAGAACATTTGTACTCAAAGAAAATGCAAAAAGAATTGATTTTTTGAAAGTTCAAAACCAGAATACCTCCTCAACTCTTCGTTGCTCAAGTGAGGTATGGTAAACCCCACTAGATATATTGCAAGCTGCAAGGAAATGTGTATTTAATAAATTGCAGATTTTGTTTTCATCATATTATTATTATCATTTATTTTTGTGTTCAAACATTTTAATAAGTCGAAAGTAATACAAGAGCACTTTAAATTCTTGAAATATTTTCATTGTTTTGAATTTGATCTACTCTTTTTTGTCATGAATGCATCAAATAAAAAAAAGTGAAGTATCTAATTAAAGTATATTAATATACATATAAAATCTAGCATTACTAACATTCTAAATATCATTCTGTGTAATATATTTATTTTGTTGATTAAAAACGTTATCAGAAGCTTCAATGTATTAATTTCACACATTCCTCGTAAGCACACATTCCTCCCCTGAGTAACAAAGAGGTAATGAAATAATCGAGTGTATACATTTAAATTGGGCATCCTGTAGATGTCGCCGCAAGTCTTTCTTCACTTCACAGCAACCGCTTCGCGTCACAGCGATTCAATCGAAACAATGACAATTGTTATAAACATTTCTGCCACATGATATTCCAATGACAAAAACGCTGAGTAAATATCGCCGCTAGTCACCTTCCATTTTACGGATATACGAGCGAAATGATGATAATTAATAGGATTCTGCGAATGTCAAGCAGCGGAAGAACCACTTAAAAAGTGCAGGCACGCAGTTCGCTATTAGATTATGCGGCGATCCCAATTAGGTAAAGGAAACTAGTTCTCTTTGATTAGGTTCAATTCTTAAACCTTCGCAAGTGTTTGACAAGCCATGCTCGACATTGACTTTTACACTGATAACTCCTTATTTTATCGATTCTCATTATATATGTCACAATTACATGGTACGTAAGTAAAATTGTAGAGCTTCTTATCTGTTCAAAGTTGGTTACTGGAGCTACCTATGGGAATATAATTGAACTGTATTATTTTGTAGCAAGTTTTGAAACAAAAGAAAGGGAACACGTTGGACCTCAAACAGTTAATGCTTTGCTCCAAATAAAAGTTTGTCCCGATTAAATGGCGGCTCAAATAAACAGAATCCACTGTGTAACATGACAATGATTTAATCTAAACAATGGCAATTGCAACAAAAAATTTTGCCAAATGATATTCCAATGACAAAAACGCTGAGTAAATATCGCTGTAAGTTGTCTTCCATTTTCTGGATGTCCAAGTCAAACGATAATAATTACTAGGATTCCACGGATGTCGACGGATTCCCCAGCAGCGGAAGAAGTCGCTGGGCGAGGCTCGGGGGTTTTTGCGGGTAGGGCATGATTCAAAAAGTGCAGGCGCGCGGTTCGCTATATAAGGCGGCCTATCGGGATGCCAGCTTCCGGTCGACTCCAGGTTTTTCTCGGACAGTCTCTCGCGATACTTACGGCCAGTGGCAGGTACCTATATTCGAGAGACCTCCGTGCGCACTCGAGCATGTAATGACCACCGTCTCATCCCAAGACAGGAAGAGGAACAGGTTTTCCATTTTTCACCAGCTTATCGTCCCACCTTAACCTCGAGCTCGTCGATTCTCCGGATGTCAGGAGTATGATAAAAAAACATGGCGAGAGGGAGAGAGGAAAGATGGACGGACTAGAATTCGAGGGATCAACTGAAAAATACACAGGAAGGAGACCGAGGAATGCGCTCCCTCCGATGTACTTGCGATATACAATTATTTTTCTCTTTTTCTTTTCTTTCGCTCTTTCTTTCGATCTTTCTTTATTTCGTGCTTTCTTGTCGCCGTGTTTCACCGAAGAGGGGTGTAATGGAGAGATACGTTTACACCTACATTTATATGGATTAGTGTAACTGTTGGAGGTGATAGTTCTTTTTCGTATCAGGCGCTGATGTTCGTTGCACTGGACTTTGGAAAATCCAGGTAATGCATAAAACCAGTAGTCCAACTACAGCTTTGAACCGGATGAACATTTCTTTCTAAAAAGTTACCGCGCATTCTTTAATGTATACAATAGACAAACCTATGACTTTTTGGAATGATATGTGCGACAGTTACTTTTCTATAAATTATTAAATTCTGTAGTTAGGTGATTTGAAATTTTTAAAAAATCGTTACACCTGTTTTGAGAATTTCTAAAATTCATTCTAACCAGGCTTGTTCTTTTCAGTGTAGAGTGTAGTAAGCAATTCTTAACCAATAGCAGAAATTGGGTTAATCATTTGTTTTCATGATGAATTCAGTAGAAAAGTAATTAGAATATTATAAGGAGTATTTAAAGGTCACTACAAAATTTTTGGCCTGTTTGTGATAAGCATATCGTTTAAAGAATTCAAGATACTGCAGTTTAAAAAATGCTCACTTATTTTTCGTATAAAGAACTAATACGTAAATACAAAATGTAACCAGACCAGAAATCCAGCCACCACAAAACAAATAAAACAACAACCAAAAATATCAATAGCGTGCTAATTACGCTAACAGAGTATCAATTACGCTATCGATAGCCTAGGATACTTATGCTCAACTACCAGAATAATAAATAACGAATAATTATGAACCAAGTGCGCGTATTCATTTTTTTCGGGGAAAGATATGAGCGGAGTGTAGAGGGGGAAGAGATGGAGGTGAGGAGAGGCGAGGCGAGGCGTGCATAGTCGTAGACGAAAATAAAGAAGGCGAGTTAAGGGAATTCCAACGAGTTCCTTCCTGGTAGCCGCGAGCTTCCCCTCGGCCTCGGTTTCTTCCTGTAAGGAGGCCTTCGGAAGGGGAGGGGAACTGGCCTCGTGGGCGACTCTCGCGTTCCTAAACTGCATTCCAACCTGCGTTGCCACGTCTCGTCGCAAGCACGCGGAATACACGCACATAACCGTACGCACACGCGTTTACGCGCACCCGAATCCAACCACCGACACGTGTGCACCCGACCGGGGCCCTATCGGATGAGGGTCGCGTCTACAGAATCAACTCCTCGTAAATATTCTGGTAAACACCTATACCGGCATACCTTTCTTCTCTCCTCATTAGAATCCCTTGCCTCCCGTCACTCACCAATCGTTTTATCAACCGACCGCATACGCAATACCAGTACAATCATTTTTTTTACTCAATTTTTGGTAAAAAAATCTCTTTTACTTAAACAAAGGCTGAAGTACATCCTCGTATTTTTTTTGTAACGATTTTTTTATTTGTTCTAAATAAAAATTGTTAATTTTGTAGTTGCGTTTCGAGGTTTCCGAACCGTTAAAATACCAGCAACAATTAATCAATTTTGTTGACTATCCAATGCCTCAATTTTTAGAAAACAATATGTTTAAAGATTAAAAATAAATACTGGAGAACATCATTATATTTGTTTATGACGATGTATCTTTCATTTAAAAGAATCGTGAGGTTGGTAATGTTTGAATGACTATCAGCAAACAAAAATTTTCCGAATTAATAAAAAAACGGTTGTTAGAATAATTGTATTAGCTGTCAGCTGGACATAATAACGACATCACCGAGCGACCGGAGGGATGTTTGCGCGGACGTCCCATTCCTCGTGTCCGATACCGTGCTTCCACAGGAAAGAACCACAACGACAATCGCGTCTCCCGAAGACTCGCGTTGTCGAGTCGAAGTCAACGCGAAAATAACGGAGCCTGATGCCGACGATGAGAAAGGAGAAGGAGGAGGTCACGGCTACCTGGAAGGAACGTCGATGGAATGTTTCTCTTTCATTATTTTCGTTCGCGTGTTCTTCTGACCGAACACCAGCTTTTACAATTTTTACAAAAGCCCCTCACGTTTCGCTTAACAATTCTTATCGAACAAAAAATACGTGAAAATAACATATAATAAATACCACATAACTATCATTATCTGAACACTGGATGTCCCAATCCTTTAGTCCACCAAACCGCACGACCTGTAATATATATTTTGCGGAATATTCATTTAATTCATTATTTATAAAATGACTCTTAGATGCATTTTAAACTCCATGCTTTCCTCAGTTTATCCATTAAATTTCATTGATGTATCGATACAGTTAACCAAGATACAGCAATTTAGGGCGAGCCGAGAGGATCAAGTCGGCCCTTGTTGGACCGCAGCCGAGCTATTTAATGAGAAAGTGAACCAAGAAATGATGTATAACGAAGCTAGTACTACTACTATTGAAACAATGGTCTGGTTTAAGTCGAAACTGAAACTTTGGCAACGTTTTGTTGTAAATTAAAATGGTTTATCAAAAAAGTCTTGGCTGCATCTTAAACCGCATGATTTCCTCTGCTTGCCCATTAATTTTCATTGAAGTACCACTAACGCTATCAAAGATACACGGATCTAAATGCTAGAAGTGGCGGCTCTGTTCGGATAGCAAAGGTCTCAGCGAACCAGTAGAATTGTTCGGCCGTAGACGGGCGATTCGGCGCGAGTCGAGAAGGAAATGTTGCTCGCGGAGAGTCGGTCCGCAGTAGAAAGCGCGAGGTCGGTGGGTATCGCTGGTGGATGACGTAATCGGACAAGAGGTCTCTTAATTGGCTCGGCGTCTAGCGCGTTAGGATCAATTGTCGACGTAATGCGAGGCAGAACGGCGCGGAATAACGCGGCGTGACGAGGCGGCGCGCGCGCGCGAGCGAGCGAGCGAGCGCGAGCCACCGACGCCGACGCAGCTTCCCACACTGCTGTGCGTCTCGAACGGCGCCTTCGCTGTAACTTCCGATGTAACAGGTACTTCGCGATCTGTCTTGTTCCCTACATATGTACACGCTGCTTCCCGAGTTGCCGTGTAACACGATCGGCGCACGCCGCCCACGCTCGGGTTTGTGTCTCACGAATTTCTTTCCGCGCTCACATGTGTCCACCTTCGGTTTTCTAATCTCTCGCTCAACTAGAGAGTCGCTGAAATGCGTTAAAAAATAATTTTTCTCGGGCTTTTCAAAGTTTTGTCGAAGTCTTGCATTTGGTGTGGCTGTAGATTGCTCTTTGAGGCACTATCATTGCTCTACAGATGCCAAGGGCCACGACGCCCCGCCCACGTTGGGCCGTATACTTAGGAAAAGCAACATAAGTAGCTTTTTACTATATTTGGTCACATTTTACGGGTGTTGTCCGCCCGTATCGTGGAGGTCAGGGGGGATTGGCTTGGGTCCATGGATACCAAGAGATTAAACCACGCCTACTTGAGGCAGTTTATATAGACAAAGCAAAATAATATTGTTTTCTGCCAAATTTTGTTGACGTTATCTAGGAGTATTGTACTTACCGTGGATGTAGATTATCCTCTGTGCAGCATTGTCTTGGATGTACATATGCCAAAGGACACGACGCCACGCCTATTTTGCACACTGTACATAGAGGGAGAGAGAGAGAGAAAAATAAATAGCGTTTTATCACATATTGTTATATTTTAAGGCAGTTTGCTACCTGTCACTGCTATAGATTGCCTTCTGGACAACTGGTTTGTTTCCATAGACACCCAGGACTCTAAACCACGCCTACTCGAAGCTCTTTACATAAACAGAGTAAGATGTAATTGTTTCACGTCATATTTTGTAACGATTTCTAAGAATGTTATACTTACCTTGGATGTAGAGTGTTACATACAAGACGTAGGTATCAAGGACCACTAAACCACGCCCACTTTAGGCATTATATATAGAGAAAATAAGATATACACTCGTCTGCTAGGATTTTAATTAGATACAACAATTTGTAGATTACATTAAATTGAATATAAGAGTAGATTGGCCTGCGAGGAACTCTCCTGGTTCCATTGAATTTAAGGGCACCGAAACCACGCCCTTTCAAGGCACTTTACATAGAGTAAGAAGAAGATAAATAGTTTTCTCCCATATTGTTTACAAAATTGAAAGAGATACTACATGATATGAATCGACGCAGATTTTAATAAACTTCAGAAGTGTCTAAATTGTTTAAAAATAGGCGTGGCCTAAATTGCTCCTTGGGTCATTTATATACAACAGCTTCAATTAAATTGAGAGAAAAATACGGAAACCTGATCAACAAAAGTAATAATAGTATTGTAAAATGAAGGTGGAATGCATATAACACAATATAATGACGACGATTTTTCAGCGTTTGGAATGCCCAATTTTTAAAATGTGTATATTTCCTCGTTCGAAGCAAAAGAAATGTTTCCGGCATCTCGACGGACAAAGCGTTCTCCGCGTGAGTAACCGTTCACGCTGGCAAAGAGAACGGGAGAGGGAAAAGGACGAACGGAAAAGGAGCTAATAAGAAATGCATCGGAAACTTGAATCACTGTTCGATCGAGCAGGAAAACTTGTTCTCGCTATGAGACCGGGGACACGGCACGCTAGGAAATCGTTTCGTTACCAATCCATAGCTCAACTGCGTTCGTTTAAAACCCGACGATTTCCTTTAACAATGACGTTCACAACATGGAATTTTTCTACAATTTCTTAAACGATGATATCTCTATTTGAAATTTAATGTTCGTCGTAACCGAAACAAATCATTACAGAGTTTTACATCTAACCAATAAATTGATTAAATCTTCCATTAGTAAATTTTTATTGAACATTTCTTAGCATCAAAAAATTAATGTAGAATTTAAAATACAAGTTAAGTAAATCTGTCAAAATCGAATTTAAAATTGGATGTCTATACTTTCTATATTATAATTGAACATTTTGTATTCTTTAAAGTAGTCACATATAAAATATTTTGTTATGAAATTAATAACACATTTTTGCATATTTTATCTCATTCAATTCGGCTAAGAGATGAATGAAATTTATGGTATTGATGAATTTAATAAAACTAATAACATTGATGGAACTATTGAACATAATAAAACTGAAAACATTCATGGAATTGTTGAACTTAATAAAACTGATAATATTGATGGAATTTACAAATTTCATGATAGTGATAATATTAGTGGGAATGGTGGACTTGATAAAATTGATAACACTGATAGGAATGGTGGGCTTGATAAAATTGATGTAATTACTGAAATTGCGGATATTGATAGAATTGATAAGATTGATGAAATTGATAGAATTGATGGGATTGTTAAAATTGTTGGGAATTACAGGATTGACAAACTTCATGAATCGAATTTTCGAAACTGTTGAAATGGGTAAAATGGATGAAATTGATGACATTGATAGGATGATGAAATTAATGCAAATAACAAAATTGATGAAAAAATTTAATGAAATTGGCAGATTTGATGGACTTGGTGAAGTTGATAGAACTAATAAAATTGATAGAATTGATGGAATCAATAAAATGAGTGCAACTGATGAGATTGATGATCACCCATATAGTGGATAAATTAAGTAAAATGTAGGAGATTGAAAAATTGATGAAATTTTAGAAATTCTTTGGTGTGAAGATTCGCGTGGAGACAACATTGGTGTCTAATATTATCCGACTGAATCGTTGGCTCGCATAGTTCCGGGTAGTAGAGGCCATTGAGTTTCTGAGCACCTAAAAGGCTCGTAATACGATGGCAGACGAGGAGCTAATGCGCCGAGTCGAACGAACTTCCGGGTCTTCGGCGACCCTCGTTTGTCTCGGAAGCCAAAGAAGTTGCAAGGAGCCGTTACGTACTCGTACTGGCATCAAGGCATTAAGGTATCAAGGCATTCGAGCCTCTCGATTGCTGCACCTCTACGATCGTCGGAAAAATAACTCTATCTGCCTTGTATATCCCCTTTGCACTATTTACCTTTCCCTCTGTCTATTTACTTCTATTTACTTTAACCTTGTAATTACCGTCCAGTCCGAGTGTAACAGTCTCTTTAAAATTGTATGTTTTCATTGTAAAACAGGTATAATTAACGAAGATGTGCAGTATGTTCAAAAATTTTATTTTCTAAATAAGGTAATCACGACTTTACATTTTTGATGTATTTTGGAAATAATTTTTGGTACATCCAAAAATTGTACAAATTTTATTGATAGTGCGTATTGATGTATATACATAGAACAGTATTTCAGAACAGTATTACATAATTTACGAAGTTTTAGAGGACGATGTAAATTGATATGTGTTGCATAGAAGGCTCATTGTTTTATATTTTAAGTGTCATTGATGAATTATTGTTGGAACATATAGATTTGTAAACATTTTTGTACACGGGTGGTTTTAATGTACATATTTTTGACAGTATTTAAGAATTTTTTCATTGCAGAATATTCTTGAAATCCGAGCATAAGTCGATATAACACTTACGGTTTTGGATACAAATATTGTATCCAATTATGTTTGATATGAAAAAAAAATCGTCAAAATTTCATTCATAAGTGTTTTATTATACCTATTCCGGAGAGTATTGAAGAATTTGTTCATTGCATAATATTATTGTAAATTCGGGCATACGTCGATATAACACTTACGGTTTTGGATACAAGTTTTGTATCCAATTATGTTTGATATGAAAAAAAATCGTCAAAATTTTATTGATAAGGGTTTTATTGTACCTATTCTGGAGAGTATTGAAGAATTTGTTCATTGCATAATATTATTGTAAGTCCGGGCATACGTCGATATACTTACGGTTTCGGATACAAGTTTTGTATCCAATTATGTTTGATATGAAAAGAAGATCGTCAAAATTTCATTCATAAGGGTTTTATTGTACCTATTCTGGAGAGTACTGAAGAATTTGTTCATTGCATAATATTATTGTAAATCCGGGCATACGTCGATATAACACTTACGGTTTTGGATACAAATATTGTATCCAATTATGTTTGATATGAAAAAAAAATCGTCAAAATTTCATTCATAAGGGTTTTATTATACCTATTCCGGAGAGTATTGAAGAATTTGTTCATTGCATAATATTATTGTAAATCCGGGCATACGTCGGTATAACACTTACGGTTTCCGATACAAGTTTTGTATCCAATTATGTTTGATATGAAAAAAAATCGTTAAAATTTTATTGATAAGAGTTTTATCGTACCTATTCTGGAGAGTATTGAAGAATTTGTTCATTGCATAATATTATTGTAAATCCGGGCATAAGTCGATATAACACTTCCGGTTTTGGATACAAATATTGTATCCAATTATGTTTGATATGAAAAAAAAATCGTAAAAATTTCATTCATAAGGGTTTTATTGTACCTATTCTGGAGAGTACTGAAGAATTTGTTCATTGCATAATATTATTGTAAATCCGGGCATACGTCGATATACTTACGGTTTCGGATACAAGTTTTGTATCCAATTATGTTTGATATGAAAAAAAGATCGTCAAAATTTCATTCATAAGGGTTTTATTATACCTATTCCGGAGAGTACTGAAGAATTTGTTCATTGCATAATATTATTGTAAATCCGGACATACGTCGATATAACACTTACGGTTTTGGATACAAGTTTTGTATCCAATTATGTTTGATATGAAAAAAAAATCGTCAAAATTTAATTCATAAGGGTTTTATTGTACCTATTCTGGAGAGTACTGAAGAATTTGTTCATTGCATAATATTATTGAAATCCGGGCGAAAGTCGATACGACACTTTCGATTTTAGATACAAGTTTTATTTATGACTCATTTGCTTTGAGCGCACTTTATGAATTATTTCGTTATCGGAAAAAACTCGTAAAAATTTTATTTAAGAATTTGTTCATTGCAAACTATACAGGATTAACAGCCTATAGTAGTCGTTATAAAAAGTTTCTGATAAAAAATGGGTATCCTAACTCGAATGACGTTTAGCTTCCGCCGAGAGCTATCGCAGATTACTGAAAATTGATCAGAGTCTCGAACAATTCCCGCGTGTATCCTTGGACCAAGTAGAATATCGAGTTCCACGTGTTCTCTGATTGCTTCGACCTCCAAGAAGATTCTCACGGACTCGTCTTGGAAGGGTACACGAATTCGAGACTGCCGATCGAACTTTTGTCTTCTCCGCTTTTTTCTGCTTCCGGTGGTAATTGTCCCCACCATGTGTGCCTCGATCCAAAAGCCTTCTTCCCCTCTCCATTGAAAGGAGTACGAGAGAGGAGAGGAGAGAACCCCTGCGTCCACCGAATACGATGCTCTTCGAGCACCGACTACGGCACTGAAAGCGTCGAGTAATCGATAATAAGTTAATGGGCAGGTTTGCCCTGCTCGGCTGGCCAGTTGCTCACGAGCGAGGCATTCGATCGAGCCGATGACAACTTCCGGCGGTGGTAACGAGCGGTCGACACGCGATCGCGATTGCGATGCTGGAGTCCCGCGAGGATTGCTCTCGGTTCCATCGATGCGGCCACTTCTGCAAATGTCCCGAGGCTTTCCCACCGACTTAGACCTTTATTTATGTACTCACCACCTTCCACTTCAATTTTCATTCCCGAACGTTGCGCACCCTGCAACTTTGATTACACAAGCAATGGGGGATGTTTGACCCTTATTCTTTTTTAGACATTATTTTTAGGACACACGAACTTGGTAGAAATTTTGTCGATCGCGTGTTTTAATATGAACACTTTGAACTGTATTTCGAATTTTTTTCATTGCGAAGTATACAAAATTAATGAAACTGTACAGGTCCTTGTGAACTGCTGCACTCTAAACAGGGCCTTCATTGTTTTATGTTTTAGCTGGCGCTTGCAAACTATTTTCGGTACACACAAAAATCATGAAAATTTGATTGATAGACAATTTTTATACTCATGCATTGGACAGTATTCGAGAATTTTTCCGTTACAAGATAGGCGCAATTAGCAGCGCCTGAATATAATTAGTAGAAGACAGGAAATTTCATGTTGATTTCATTGTAATTCTCTTTCGAACAAATGCAAAAAGATTTTCAGACCATTAATCATCTCGTGTGAAAAATCATGTTTCCCGTTTCGCGTGGTTCTTTCTCGTCAACCTGGGTGATTTTCTTGGCGTTTCTCATAGGGTTTCAGCTGCTGGTTGGTTCGAGAATCTCGTCGCTCCATATCACCGAAAGCAGTTAGTCGACAACGGCACCAAGTGCCGCTCGTCGAGACGGTCAAGAAAGAAGAAGAAAACAGTGAAGGAAGAGGAGGACGTTCCGTTATCGTTCTCCTCTACATAACCGTACCTCCGATAGAGGGCGCGATCCCAGATCTCTTATCCCAAGGAAGGTCAGATCATCTACTACACTTCTTTCTACCTTGCTTCCCCGCCTTACTTCTCTCCTATCTCGCGTAACAGCCCCAATCAACCACCGAAAAAATTCGTAAGTATCGTCCGATGGTTGTACATTGGCAACCCTTATCAATAAAATTTTTACTAATTTCGTGTGTCCCCAAACAAATTCTAAAGATGCTCAAAGCTAGTAGGACTTATATACCAAAAAGTACTTTATTATTACTAAATATACAGGGTAGCCCACATAACTCTGAACAGCTCAATATCTCGAAAACTATGCCATCGATTTTAAAGTTCTTAGTCTTAAATTGCATGGAACTGAAGGGCCTTTCTGACTACATAAACGTGAAGTGGCCTCCCTTCCCCTTTAACGGGGGAGGGGAGGTACCTTTGTAATTTTAAATGGAACCCCCTATAAAATGTTACATATTTAGATTCTACAGGAAAAAGCAAGTCAATTTTGTCTGAAACATTTTTTTGTCAGATACTTCCATGATGAGATATAACAGTTTGAAGTTTCGAGTTGTAGGTACTTGAAGCTCTCGGAAATAGCGTTATGGAATTATACGCGCTTGAGTCCATTGCTTATTCATGAAGAAGCACAAACAATAATATTTACAATTCTTGAGTTTGACTCACTTATCTATGAAAACGTTTTCAGTTTAGAGCAGTAACATTGTGATTATGGCTACTTTTGACACAGAAGTGAATATGTTATTAACGTTAGGTGAATGCCAAAAAAATTATCGGCGTGCAGCAGTGATGTTTTTTGAACGTTATGGGATCAAAAAATGTCATGCAACATTTCATAATTTAGAAAAGCGGCTTCGCGAGCACGGTGAATTGTGTAAAAAAACTCGCAATAAACCTACTGTCACTAATGAAAATAATAGTGCCAGTATTCTTGCTGCAATTACATTAAATTCTCGTATTAGTCAACGTACACTTGCACAAACATCGCATATTAGTCGTTCATCGATTCAACGAATTTTGAAACGGCAAACGTATCATCCATATCACATGGTTTTATCACAAGAGCTTTCGATAGCAGATTACGATCACCGCGTAAGATTTTGTGAGTGGCTGCAGGGTGTTGTGGAAAATGACTTTTTGTGCAAAATACTTTTTTACGATGAGGCCACTTTTATGAATTCAGGGCATGTAAATAGACATAATCTGCATTATTGGGCCGTGGAAAACCCAAATTGGATGCGATGTGTTCCCTTTCAACATCGATGGTCTTTAAATGTTTGGTGTGGCCTAATAGGAGATTTTGTGATTGGACCTTATTTTTTTCAAGAAACTAACATCTGCAAGTTATTGTGATTTATTAAAAAATCATTTGCCTGCGCTTTTGGAAGATGTGCCACTGCACGTTAGAAGAGAAATGTGGTTCCAACAAGACGGCGCTCCTCCACATTTTGCAATCATCACCAGGCAATTTTTGAACGAAAAATTTGGGAACAAATGGATAGGTCGTGGGGGACCTCGTCAATGGCCTCCTCGATCCCCCGATCTAACACCATTAGATTTTTTCTTATGGGGATATTTAAAGGACAAAGTTATGTTTGAACCACCGACGACAAAAGAGGATATGAAACAAAGAATACGTGACGCTTGCGCTTCAGTGACTCCCGAAATGTTAGAAAACGTTAGAACAACTTTGATGTTTCGAGTAAATAAATGTTTACAAGCCCGTGGTGGACATTTTGAACATTTCATTTAAAGTACATTTTATTTCTTCACGAATAAGCAAAGGACTCAAGCGCGTATAATTCCATAACGCTATTTCGAGGGCGCTTCAAGTACCTACAACTCGAAACTTCAAACTGTTATATCTCATGATGGAAGTATCTGACAAAAAAATGTTTCAGACAAAATTGACTTGTTTTTTCCTGTAGAATCTAAATATGTAACATTTTATAGGGGGTTCCATTTAAAATTACAAAGGTACCTCCCCTCCCCCGTTAAAGGGGAAGGGAGGCCACTTCACGTTTATGTAGTCAAAAAGGCCCTTCAGTTCCATGCAATTTAAGACTAAGAACTTTAAAATCGATGGCATAGTTTTCGAGATATTGAGTTGTTCAGAGCTATGTGGGCCACCCTGTATATTATTATTATGCCGACCGACATAATGTCATCAATTCTGCACATTCTGCAACGAAAAAAATCTCAAATACTGATCAATGTCTGCAGATCGATACCACCAACAAGAAAAATTTGTACAAAAGTCGTATCTCCCAAAAATATTTGTTATCACAGATTTCCTTCAGCCTCTCAACTCGTAATTATCATTTTAATCAGAATTTACACTGTACCATGCGATTTTGAATCGCAATCACGTTTGTCCAGGTCGTTTTCAGCATCTTCTAGTTCTCTCCACTCGTCGTTAGCCTTTCGTTCCGATCGAGATGAGAGGTTTATCCACTTATCTATCAATCAGCGTGCTTTCGTGCTGTGAGACGAGGAAGAGGAAGAAAATAAACGCGGAACAGAGAGGGAAAAAACGCTAGATAGAGTAAGACGTCCGATCACAGGCACGCCCTCTTCGTTTCTCACGAAGGAAAAGGGCGAGGCTCTTCCTCGATCGAGCCCACCTCGTTTTCGATAATCATCCAGATCCTCCTTAAAACGATTTTATCGTTTATTAGGCTGTCTCTTTCTCAAAAGACAGCAGAGCGCTACTAAATCCTGGCACATGTGCGTGTCGTGCAGCACCGGAAACATTCTTTTCGAAGTTATTTTTTATGGGCACCACGATCAATATCGCGGGACAACCGACTTAGAAAGTAGGTTAATACTTAATCGCGTTTAATTGTCCGGCTCTCGACACTTGTCCGCCCACAATTAACTGGGGTTACCTTCGGGCCTTCCTTTGACCCTCCACAAACGGATTCTGCTCTCTTCGATGTAGTCAAGACGTTTGGGCTCGTGAGTTATGCTACCGTTTTAGAATATCTCATTGTTTTCTTAAACGGTGTCCAAGAGATTTATTAATAGACAGCGGATTTTATGGATTTATGACAAAACTAAGTATCTAGATGCAATGTAAAACAGTAAAAACATAAGAAAAATTTAAAATACATTTCTATTCTACTTCAGTTTGTTCCAATTCAGGTAGACAAATTTTATTTTACATAAAGATCCTCTGTCTATTTATTAAATAGTAATTTAAGTGAATTTATAATTATGATTAAGTAAAAAATGATTTCCATATCGTACATTCCCTTCCTATGTTTTTCTCTCAGATATTTTTTTATTTTGTAGTCTTACATTGGTATCTTTTTCTCATATATTTTTAGATTGATATTCCTTATTCATAGAAATATATTTCTAGTCATTTCAGTTTTTAATTGTGGACAAGTAAAAAAGATATTTTTATACTGCATATTCTATACTTTTTTATACATATTCCTACATTGATTTTTTTTAATATACGCGTTTTTATATTTATATATTTTTATTTTACATATTTCTTTATATATTCTTACATATTGATATTGCTTTATCATATATTTTTATATTTATACTCTTTCTTCCCATACATATATGTTTCTATATTTATACTAATTCTGAAATTATGATATGATTTCGAATTAATTTCATTAATTTCAATTTATTTTATGAATGATTAAGAGAAGCATTTTTATATTGTATGTTTTATTTTTACATGTTGTTAACATTTTTCTTTGTCCCATGCTTTTTATATTTGTAGGTGCATTTTTTATTTGTATGTTTACATGTATATTTATATATTTCTTTGTACATATTTACATGCAATTGTTTTTACATATTGATATGTTCCTATGAAGCATTAAATTATTGTGATATAATTACGCGTATAAAACAGTTTTATAATGTCTTGTTAATCATTTTGTAAAATTTTGTGTAATCTTTGAGTTGGCAAAAACGTTTTAAACCTGTTTGAATTTCTGCAACCGGAAGTCGCAGGAATTCTACACCGATGGAATAATGGTAGTGAGCGCAAGATGACAGAAGATGATCTTTGTCTATCATCATTTATCATCATTGAAAATGTAGCTCCTATTTCATACTTGAAAAATGGTTTCCTACTTTGATGGCAAAGCTAAAATTTGTTACATATATTTAATAATCTTCGGAGAATAATGATTATTTAAATAATTATTTTATTCAAATATAATAATTTTGCTGGAAATTATTGTAATTAAAATAAGTTCTTTTCCAAAAATTTCATCGAACATGTACTGCCTTCAGGAATTTTTTTAAACAATTTTAATTAACAAAACTCATTAAAATGTTCTATCTTTGTTTATCAATCTTTAGAGAATATGTACAGTATTTTTTATTTAGGAATAATTACTGTGCTCGAAGTTATGATTGCTCAACTAAACCCCTTTCCAAACATTTCATCAAAAATAGTCTGTTTTGAGCTGCCTTTTTAAACAATTATAATAAACATACTTGTTTAATACTTTCGGTATATGCTTATTAATTTTCAGACTATGTACCTACAAAATTTCTTTACTTAAAAAAAATATTGTATCCAAAGTTCTAGCGATGTTACTAAAATAATTTTTATTTGAATAAACATGATTTGTATGCTTAAACTTTATTGAGCGTCTAATAAAATTTAATTATACCTAATTAGTAGTATTGCTTTATTCGGTAATGTATTATAAAATCGGGATGTTTGAGACGTTGCATTGGTTCGAAGTGGTTTTCCATAAAAATGCAAAAAATCGTTTTTTAAGGAAAATATTAAACAAGACAAATTTTTACCATTTTTTGTCCGTTATAACTTTTAGAATTTTTATACCAAAGAAGTACAAATATAACACCATACAAGAAAAGCATAACTTGAACATATTCTTCCAATTTTTGAAAAAAGTATAAATTATTCTGTGCATTTCATAAAAATTAAACTAACAATCAATTAAACAAACTAAATAACAAAATAAATAACAATTAAACAAACAATGAAACAGTAGTATCAAATTATAAATTGATTAAATAATGGGATTGCATTATGGGGCAATTTCTTATGGAATAATGAAGTTTGATTAACGTTGTCCTCAAAAAGTATAGAAAAGTTGTGTCAACAAAAGCATTGATCCATCAAAATTTTGTTAATTTTTGTTAGCTATGATGAATTTTGATCATGAAAAAAGTGTAAAAAATATATAAACGAATAGGAACATGTACAATCCATATAATTGAATTTTTTAGATTTTTCTTAAAGAGCAAACATATTTCTTGGTGTTAAAATGAAATTAATTTTTGACAGGAATAATTTTTTGAATTTACATCATAAAGGACGTTTAAAAATTATATAGGCGCATAAGAACATGCTCAACTCATATAATTAAATATTTTAAATGTTTCTTACAGAGCAAATATATTTCTTAGTGCCAAATAAAATTAAATTGAACATTAATTAATTGAGAATTAGTAGAACAGTAAAACTGTTTTATGGTGTAATTTCTAATGGAACAACGAGGTTTGAGACGCAGGTTGATGTCGGTTGGAAGCATTTCGGCTCCGAAGACGACCGAAGGAACGCTCTCCGGCGGAGTCTAACACCGATCCTCTAATTGAGATCATTTCAACTGGGTTTGCGTCAATCTACACCAACGGCGAAAGTTTTGTCCACGTCGTAGTTTCTTAGGCGAATCTAGCAGGCCCACGGGGGCCAGAAAAGCTTGAAGGATCGCCAGGATTGGGCCCCTAGGCGGCCGTTTCAAGAACAATGTTGTTTAAGTTCCCGAACGATGAAGACGATCGGCCGCCGCAGTTGGAAATCATAGCTCGCGGGACGAGTTTTATTTCGACACGTTGAAACGACCCTACTGCGGCATTAATTCAGGCAATTTGCGACGTGGTCCTCGCTCGGTCACTCTCGTTACATTCTTTTCGTGTCTTCCCATCATCCTCCTGACGACGCGCGCGCACACACAGCCGCACAAAGGCAGCCTAACCGCGGCGTGCGTGTAATTGAAATGGATACCCGTTGTGCCGTACCTTAAACATACTCGAAATTGAATATGTTTAATGCCCTGGCAAGACTATCATAGAAATGTCCCTTCAGCCATTTGCACAATTCATTTGCTGATTTATTCGCAGAGAAAAGCTCTGAGTTAGTTAATGCATTTCTTAGGTTATGTAATCAGTACTGAAAGTGGCGACAGAATGTCCAAGCTTTTGTCATGAGATTGTAATAGAAGTGATTCCTTTTTCTAGGTTATGTCATTGCTTTCAAAATGGAGGGAGAATACCGATGCTTGGGAACGATTTTTGTTTAAAAATGGGATATGTTTATCTTTCGATGTGTTTATCCCATCTTTGGAGCAATTGGCGAATAAAATAAATACAACTCGACCAAATTGAATGGGAACATTCTCTAATAAGACACTGTACAATGTTATTGGTTTTGGAAGTGGCGGCAGAGTTTGGTTCATCTCCCAGGCAATTTGTGAGTCACCTACTTTACCAAGATGGCAACAATGATTCGATTAAATAGTCACTTAAATTTTTTAAATCTCTTCTATCCTTTCGAAATTGATTACATATGAATTAAACTAATGGATTTGAGTTAACTGAATAGGAACATTTTCAAATCCACTGCTTGACCAATGTCAATGTGTTTGTTAATATTTCTTCTAGGTTATGTCATCAGTTTTGAGAATGGTGGGAGAACGTTTGAATTTGACAATTGGTTTTTCTTTAAAAAATGCAATATGATTTTGTTTAGAGAAGAGTTGAAAAACTTCAAAATTGTTCAAATATTCGTCGTAACTTTCGATGAGTTTAACCCATCTATCGGGTTAATCGGCAGCCATCTACCTACATAGTGTACCAACATGGCGACTATGTTTCGATGGAATCGTCACTTCCGTTATTCAAACCTCTTCTACCGTTTTAATTTTAATCGCATCGGAGTTCAACTAATAAAATTAAACTAATTGAATGGGAACATTGTCTAATGCTATACGATGCTTGATCGATTTCATTGTATTCTCTAATGTTTTTTCTAGCTTACGTCGTCTACGTTGAAAGTGTCGGGATTCTGTCTACATTTGAATTTATTTTGTTACAAAATTACGATACGAGCATGAAAATATTACACAGTTCACTGTGTCGAAGTCAGGTTTCCACTGTTTTTTCTACACTTCTCCGTCGGATTCTTTTCCTATCTGGTTCAATTCGAGTCTTACGGATTCTATCGCTCGTTACGGAATGTACGCGAACCTTCAATTTGGTTAGCATCGACACGAAAAACACGCTTTGTGTCACGCTTCCTGTCCCGCGAGGGACAACATTGCGAAAGAGCTGTACCACACGCAACGGAGACTCCTTTATCTCGACCTCGAATAAGATCTCGGCTGTCTCTTTGCAGCATTACAGGGTATTTCTGGTTATCTACTTGAATGCGGGACTTTCTCGAAGTTCGATAACATTTTACCATTTGAATCAGTGTCACTGTTTCCATCCTCAATGAAGGAAATATAGAGAAGAAATTACAAATGAAAAATTACCTTTATTGCTTACAATAAAGTAGTATATGTGAGGATTTTTTCAAAATTTTAGGTCATTCTATAGGAGCAGAAGAAAAATAATTAATGTTTTAAGGACAGTTCTTGCAAAATAGTACTGGTATGTCTATGGTAAGCTTGGTTTCGGTCGTTTCGCTGTTAAAAAATTTGTGGATACTACTGAAACATCAGTGAATATATGAAAGTCCGATAACAAAAGACGTTTTAGTTTTTTTGTAAAAAGATTGCAAAGTTATAGAAAGCAAATAGATATAAAGAAAAAGAATTTTAGATAGGTAGTAGGGATAAACTAAAAGCTTGAAGAAATTCTCTGGAATTGAGCACTGTAAGAAAAGAGCATGTTAGCCCTGTCTTCTGGACTTTTTCAAAATTTTCGGACGCTCATTGGAAACAAACAAAATTAGTCTGCCATTCAATGACGATTTTAAACCTTTGACACATGCTTATGCTTAATCACTTCTAGCAAGCTAGGTTTTGGCATTTCCTTCATAAAAAAACTTGATATTATTACTGAAAAGTCATTAAATACGTAACACAAAAATCTGGCAATAAAATTTCTTCAGTTTCATTATAAAAGAATCGCAAACCTTCCTAAAACCTCGCTTTCTTTTGCTTTTTCTTACTATCCGACCATCAAACGAGTCCGCTAAATATCAATCCTCCATTTTTAAATCCCTACTATCCAGCCAAACAGTCAAAGAACACTACACAATTGTCTCAATAACCTCGCATAATCAGCAAAAAGCATGGTCGATCCTTGCGCGAATGCTCGACGTAACGGGCAAACCGCACAAGAAGGATGAGACAACGTTAGGGGGGTATCTATGTTTCGACGTATCGATGTCTCGAAGGGCTCGCGTGTCCGGCCACCTCTAAGAGCGCGCTTCTTCCCCGTGAACCTTCCATCACCTCCGATTCCTCCATTTTCCAAAAAAAACGATCAGTATCCCCATCCCCCGAAGATCTCAAATTTTACTTGATCCTCTAACTCGAGCCTCTGGTACAGGTTTAGGCGAGTGTGGGGGTAGGAAATAGGGAGTCTGGAGACTATTTTAGGTTGCGACAGCGACCTTAAGTCCCAGAGGTAAGGTGGTATCGGTATTTCTTGCGGTTCTTTGTCCCGCAGGCCGTGCACCAACCTCACCTGCGCCACGCCGGTTCGTCCAGGTAACTCGATCACGCGTGGCGTTCCCGCGACAGCAGCCCTTCTCTCTCTCTCTCCCTCTCTCTCTCTGTCTGTCTGTCTCTCTCCTCTCTTTCTACTCGTTCTCTCTCGCCGCTTCATCTTTTCCACCTGCCTCCGCTCTGTCTTCCTCTTTTTCCTTCACTCCGGCAGAGTCGGTGAGCCTCATTGTAACGATCCGAGGGTGATCGAGTCTCAGCCACTTCCGGTAAGCTCCGGCTACCTTTTTTGCTCACATTCGAATTCCTCGGGCTGAGATTCCTGCGCCGTGTCCGAGCCGCGAGCCATTTTTTCACGGGGACGGCCTGATTTTCGTTCTGATCGATTTGCCATTTTTTAACAATAAAACCAGAGAAGGAAGTTTTTAGAGCATATCGGTTATGACGTTTAATCAATTTCAGGAATTTTTTCACGGAAGAAAAATTAAAACTCAGGTTGCTACAGACGATTTAGTACATACATTATACCAACTGAGAGACCATTTTAGGCAGCTACCCCTACAACAATTATTATATTACTTACCCTTATGGAGAGACCTAACATTTTGAAATAATATAGAAAATGGAGTTGTAATATGTCCTTCTCGTCTACCTTTCGAAGCAAGTTAGGTCTTGAAATTAACGCCTTATCTCTAATTTTCATCTAGTATAATGTTTGTCTTCGTAAATAATTTTATACTCTATGTGCCTTAGGCTAGCTTTACGATTTTCTTATGCGGAACCAGAAAATCTGTCGATATCAAACTTCAGTCTGTATCTTTAGGGATGTTTCAGGAATATTCACAAATTTTCTGATCAAGAAAAGATCAAAACTCGGGTTGCTGTAAACGATTCAGCAGTAACATATGTGGATTGAAAGTTCATTTTAAAAAACTAGAAGAATTCTTTTTTGTTACCCTTGAGGAGGGACCTAAAATTTTGTACGAAAGCCGAAAATCTTTCGATATCAACCTTTAATGTATATCGTTAGAGGCGTTTCAGTAATAGTCACAATGTGTTGATAAAGGAAAAACTAAAACTTAGCCTGCTGTAAGGTATGAACCACTTGGCTGGTTGAGTTATAAACTCGCGGTGAAAACTTCAAACAGTAGAGCGAATAGACTAAAATGTAGGTATACAATAAATCTAAAGCTTCTTTATCGTTTAGAACATTATTGACAATAATTTAGTTTTAACTATTGTAGTTGTGAAAGAAATCATAAGGGGACGGTGACAGATATAAATGTACACAAGTCATTTTTATAAATTTTTTCCCTGATAACTGTTAACAATGTGGGAATAAATTTTCCTGAGATGTACAGATACGTCCTTAAGCTACAAGAAAATATTTTGTTTTAATTCCGTTTCATTGTTTACTTATTGCACAACGCGCAATTATGTTAACCTATTCGACGTGTTTTTGTGTGACTGTTACCACCTGTAAGTCATGCAAATGCAGATGGTGAATAATTTTCTGAAATTAAAACAGAAATATCTTTGAAGTGTTGTTTTTTTTTGTGATTGTGCAAAAAATGAAATACAATTTTTTGAATCTGTTATGTGAGAATTGCCCTTTAAATACATTCCAGTGCTAATCAAGTAACGTTTTTTAAATGTTTAGAATTTTTGGAGGTTATCTTCCTCCTTAATTCTCTGATGGAAAATAACAATTTTTCTTTTAAATATAAATAGCTTGTGCCAAAGTATACTAATTGATCACTATATTCAAGTATCTCCAATGGCTAATGGAACCTTCGGGTTGTTGTTTTATTTTTGGTAGATATCTAAGTCATCGTCTCGATGAGATAAAGTATTTTATTTTGCATGTAGGAGCACGTTCATCGGCTGGAGAACAAGTAGCAATTAAAATTTGACGGGCTCTGTACTCTCAGCAGACTCCTTTCTAAATAAGGGGACGAAGACAAACGTGAGCAAGCGCACCGAGGTCGATCGAACGGTGTTTGAACACCTCCTCGATTCCTGCATCGGGTGAAAGCAACGTGTTCCTGGTAATGATTTCGTCGTAGTCTCGATTCTGCGTCTGTTGTCTAGTATTACAGCTACTTGCGAGAGTTACGGGACTACCGGCGTACCGCTTTGCTACCAAAAAACGCTCCCTGCCTTCCTTGGCATGACTTAGGGCGCGTTTCCACCGATCACTGCCTAAACCAGCTTCAAAATCAATTTCTAACATGACAGGTTTTGCACTCCATATTAATCCTTTTGTGAATCGTAATCACTTTTTTGCATTCCAAATTAACTCTCTCGCAGATCCTATTCACGCTTTATCAAATAAAAATCACTCTTTTACAAATCAAAATCAACCTTTCTCAGATCAAATTTACTTTTTTGCAACTCAAGTTTTCCTACAGATTTGTTTTCTTAAGTTACTTTAACAAAATGATTACTACTGTAAAGTTACTATTCCGATAGAAAACTTTAATTACATATATGTAATAAGTACTTAAATATCAAGTATCATAAAATCACATAAAATTGATATAAACAATATTTATACATATATACACATAAATTCATTTATAATGGGTCTCCTGCTGCTGAGCGCGGTAATTTTATGTACACATTCATATAATCATTAATATTATGGTAATTTGTAGGATTGATAGTTGCATTAGAGTGATTAATAACATCCACCTAGTGTCCACGGTTTGAATACTCAACCAAAATATTCAGAATTACAAAAACGACAAAATGACATTGTGTTACTACACTACAAATCATCTACAAGATGAGTTTGATTTACAAAAAGATGACAATTTTTTCTGTTCTATAAAAGGATCATAATTAAATTTCATATTTTGAGCATCTGTGACAAAAATGTAAAACAGTAAACAGATGTTACGAATTTAAAAGTAGTATTCTATTCCACTAATTAAAATTGTTAAGAAAAAGAAATAAGTGTTGATGTGGGTATTGTATCTTGCAATTCATGCCGACAATTTTTATTTTACATGAAAATTCGCCGTTTAATCATGCGTATGTATATGTGTGAAATACAGGAACAGTTAATGGGAGTGTAAAATTAGCAATTAAATTTCATCCAAACCTATAGAGATCTTACTGAAAACACGAAAAATATTGAAAATTGTGAGTGGCCCTAATTTTTCTGCCAGGGACTGTAGGTTTTACACTCCAAATTGAACCTTTGGCAGGTCTTATTCATCTCTTTGCAAATCAAATTCACCCTTTCACAAATTCATTCTTTTGTAAATCAAATTCATCTTGTACATCTACGTAGATGATTCAGCAGTGGAGTAATACAATTTTACTTTTTTTTTATTATTTGACTCATTTTATCGTTTTTAATGATTTTTAATATTTTGGCTGCTTCTTCAAACCGTGGATACTTATGTTTAATGAATGTGTTATTAATCACTGTGTTGCAACTATCATTCCTACAGATTCCCACAATTATTACATGAATGTGTACATAAAATTACCCACGCAACAGCAGGAGAACCATTAAAAATGAATTTATTTGTATACATGTATAAATATTTTTTATGTTAATTTGATGCCATTTTATGTTATTTTATAATTTTTGAGTATTATTACATATTTCGTGGCTTGAGAATTTAAGAAGAAGATAAAGAGGGCTTAACTCAGGACATCAAAGAAAATCGAGCCTAACCAAATTTAAACAAGAAACGTAAGAGAATAGGAACGGGTGCTATAGATAGGTTAATAATAGAGTAGAATACAGTAGGAATGAATGAGAGAGAAAGAGAGAGAGAGAGAGAACCGAACTTGGATAATATAGTTTTGCAAATATAGGATATTGTAAACCAAGTCCAATTCCTAGCTGTAAGACTGAATGAAGTAATACCACTAGTATTACATACGTATTATTCGGGACAGCCAAAGTGGTACTCGGAAGAAATGCGAAAGGAATTCACAAAGAAGCCGTCTGATTGGTCAAGCGCACACAGTTGAATCACAGTCTTCTCGCTATTCGCTGAGAAGACTACTACTACTACTTCAGGTGTGTCGCATCGTGTGTCTATGAACTTCGTGCCCGTTGCCCCTGTACCGTCGCGAGTACCACTTTGGCTGTCCCGGAATATGCATGCAATACAATTTTTCTTTGGGAATAATAAGTTCACATCTGAAATTTTTTTGATAAAGTAGCTTAACGCATTATCTACCGGCGATTGTTTCACAATTTTTGGAAGTCTATGGCCTATGACTGAGGATTTTTTAATAGATCCTCCAACGGCAACAGAAACTTTAATCATAAATCAACAACTCGTCCTCAACAACGCAATCTAATAATTTCGTTTGGGTCTATTGTGTAACAGAAGATTTCTAAGCTTCCGTTTGGTTCAGCACAATTATTGAAAAGCCTTTTAATAGGCTCCCGGTAGATAAAGCGTTAAGAAAACAAATTTGTAGATAAACTTGAGTTGCAATAGGAAGAATTTTTGATTTACAAAAAGATGAATTTTTTCCGTGAAATGGTGAATTTCATTTGCAAAAGGGCGAATCAAATCTGCGGAAAAGTTAATTTCGAGTGCAAAAAAGTGGATATGATTTAAAAAATTATTAATTTCGAGTGTCAAACCTATAAACAAATACAAAAATGACAACCTTCCGCTAAAAGAATACCTAATTCAAAGTTCATCGAATCTCAGTCAAACTATTAAACTCTAGTTGAAGTGGTGGTCGGATCAGGAACAGTCAGCTTAGCCGAGCGACGAGGTTAGAATGGGTAACCAGTTTGAGCGAAGTCCGCGGAGGAAGAAGAAGAAGAAGGAGCCGCAGCAGCAGCAGCAGAGGCATCAGAGGTAGCGGATGCAGCAGCATCAGAGCGTCAGACATAGACGCGCGTGCAACACACATGCACCTGGTACGGTGCATCAAAAACACGTAAGCTGGAATTTATGAGAAGGAGGCTCTCTCGGAGCTGCCGGACTCTCCGCGTCCTCGGTAGCCTATGCATGAGTGAGGAGAGACGACGAGAGACCAGAGAGCAGAGAGAGCGAGAAAGAGAGAGAACGAACGAACTCTCTCGCGGAGGTGGGCCCGGGGGAGGAGAGGGAGGAAGAGGGCACAGGGTACCGTTCTGTCCTCGGGGACCTTGGTTCACCGGGTCGGTTCCCCTGGTTTCTCATCCACTTAGCAAAAAGCGGCTTAACCACCGATCTTCTCTTCTTCGCCGTTCTCTTCCTTTTCCTCTTCTTCGACGACGATGTCGACCTCGAAACTCTTCGCGGATCAGCCGTCCACTTCCTCTTTTTCCGAGGGCTGCGAATTCCCGTCGAAATTCTCTTCTCATCGCACGTTCGATCTATCAATGTAACACATCGCCACAATGAGCCGATATCGCGGCAAACTGGACAAAATTCATGTCTTTGATAAGAGGACTTTCTCATTATATCATTTCAAACAAAGATTATTTTTGGGAATTTGTTTTCACAAAATATAGAACATTTTGAATGTATTGATCTATAATACTATATAATACTATATATTATATATACTATAATACTATTTAATACTTTATTATTATTACTAATATATTATTATACAAGGTGTCCCAAAAATTTTGTAAATCCTTGAAACGGGCGGTTCCTGAGGTTATTTAAAGTAATTTTTTCCATTGTAAAAATGGCCGTCTCGGTATTGTTAAGGACTTAACAACGAAAAACACGCACCAATCAGAAGACCTTTACAGCGGACGGACTCAGGCTCGGCGACAGGTTCCGCTGACCGCGACGTTACCATTGGCCAAGTCGAAGTCCGCCCTCTGTAACGGTGTTCTGATTGGTGCGTGTTTTTCATTAATAAGTCCTTCATAAAACCGAGGCGGCCATTTTTGCAAAAGAAAAAGTTACTATAAATAACCTCAGGAACCGCCCATTTCAAGGATTTACAACATTTTTGAGAAACCCTGTATACATATATGTATATATTAATATGATATAATAATGCGTATATGTTATTAATAGTTTACTACATTAACATATTTTAATTACTAATTGAATATATACGTCAACTTATAATAAATATAAATACGGGACAATAAATGCGTACAGGATGTAACAAACGAATAAACAAACCAACATCGACGATAACGATAACGCGATTTTCACATCAAACATCCATTACAACGTTCATTATATCGCATTGCACACATTGATCATACTGCATACATCGATACACTACATACTTCAGCCAATACATTTTATAAAAAACATTTTCAATCCTCAGTTCGAACACTCTTTTAGTGTACAAGAAAATTTTTTGGTTGCAGTTCCTGTTGTGGTGTCATTTATACATGGCGGCCATCGCACTGCTTACAAAATATGGGGTGGAAACGGTGGCCATGTTCAGAAAAACGTTCTGATCCACCTGGAAAAATTCTTGCGGCATTATTTTTGTTATTGTATTGACCATCGCATGAAACAAACCGATGAATTTTGGAACACGCATTTTTTTGCTATTTATGTTTTTATAAGTTTTGATTAAACTCGCATATATTAAACATCACTGTTTTCATTTTTTTGTCTCACAGTGGAACATACCATAGTCATTGATATAAAGTTTAGAAATTTCTATCGTTTTTTCATTTCAGTTTTCACCCCATATTTTGTAACCAGTACAGTGATCGCCATCTATAAATGACACTATAACACGAACAGCAACAAAAACATTTTTTGTATACCAAAAGAGTGTACAAACGAAGGGCAAAAGGTTGTTTTTATAAAATGTTGTATATTTTAAGAAAAACAATTCCCAATAACAAGGTGGCCTTGAAATCTTCGAAACGCCTTCAGCCTTATAGAAAATATTTGCATCACAATATTTCCCTCTTTGTATTATGCAAATTTTTCATATATTATTTATTCATAATTCATAATCGACGTATGCAGTATGATCGATGTGTGCACGTGGTGACCGCCATCTTTGTAGGTTACATTTATGTGACACCACAACAGGAACCGCAACAAAAACGTCTTTTTCTATACTAAAAGAGTCTACAAAGTAATGACAAAGGTTGTTTCATAAAATGTTATATATTTTGAGGGAAAGATTCCTATATGTAATTTTTTTTAATGATTTGATGAGAAAGTCCCCTTTCAACAAACTGGTTTTCCAAATATGCTGCACTATGTATGCATTTTTTCCAATTATGAGCCCTGTCTGCTTCGAGACGTAGCAACCCTGGATAACTGAAACTCAAATTATTCATTTTTATTCTCTAGATTCTGTTGTCTTCTTGATTTATCCTTCTATTTTGCTTCGTTGATTCAGTAATTGCATCACATACGTCGTCCGTTCCGATATATTCCAATATGGATTGATGATTGCTTTTACGGAACTGGGTTTTTATTCTTACTATTATTAAATTTAGAATCTGCGCTCATCTGGATTGCAAAACATTTGTCCGTTAATGTTCTCTCTGATGAATTTTCTTCCGATTCCAAGGAGCTTCTAGACTCTTCAGTTCCTTGATTTTTCGTCTTCCTTTCCTTCTTTTTTCATGGTACAACCAATCATATTCGCGATATCTGTGACTTAAGAATACGTTTTGTACCAACTGTGACATGTTATAAGTGAATATTTTAATATGATACTTAATGAAATGTATTTAACACTAACCGTACCAAGCTCGGTCAAATTACCGGTTTTACATTCTTTATTTCATAATTATTGAAATTACAAAGATTACATCGGAAATTATTAAATAAATTAATTCATTCACGCACACATTGTTATAAGATTTGCGAGAAATCGATATAGTTTTGCAATTTTTGTAAAACAATATACAGTAAATCACATAAATATTCGGACACTCTTGAAAAGACGATAACTTTTTTCATATTGAACCCTGCGACTTGGATTTTTTTGAGGCCTTAGGAAAATTATTAGGAGGTTGAATAAGTTCTCGCTGTTTTCCGAAAGGTGGTAATACCAGAACTGCGTGAATTTAGTTTCAGATAGTAACGTATCTATAATGAAGTACTACATATATGCAATGTTAAAATTCAGTGTATGTCATTCCACTGAAGTATAAACAATTTTTCTTTCATTGTGCTAAATGTCGAATTTCATGCCAAAGAAAGAGTAATTGCGGGGAATTTTACTACACTATTTTGTTAAAAAAAAATCTGCAGCTAAAGCACACAGGATTCTTGTTGACACCTACGGCGACCATGTTCTGTCGGAAACAATATGCAGAGATTGGTTTAGACGCTTCAAAAATAATGATTTTGATCTTGAAGATAAAGAACGCCCTGGCGCACAACAAATCTTGAAGACGAAGAATTTGAGGCATTATTTGATGAAGACTCGTGTCAGATACTAGCTGAACTTGCAGAATCATTAGGAGTTGATCACACAACAGATTCGAAACGTTTGAAAGCATTAGGAATGATTCACAGGAAGGACGTTGGGTGCTGTACGAGTTGAAGCGATTTTTTAGCATGACAACGCGCGGCCACATGTTGCAAAACCGGTGAAAACGTTTTTGAAAACACTTAAATGGGAAGTACAACCCCACCCGCTGTATTCACCAAACATTTCCCGATCAGATTACCATTTGTTCCGATCGATGACACATGGCCTGGCTGAGCAGCGCTTCCAATTTTATGAAGATATCAAAAAAATGGGTCCACTCTTGGATTGCCTCAAAAGACGTGTCGTTTTTCCGACATGGAATTACTATGCTGCCAGAAAGATGGGGGAAAGTAATGGCTAGCGAGAGACAATACTTTCAAGAACATATTTTTTACCAATTTTTTAAAATAAAGCATTCATTTCATAAAAAAAAACAGCGAGAACTTATTCAACCTCCTAATAGTTTAATACATGTGACGTAAGAAAATTTTTTGAAAAATTGCAATTGGTCGGATATGCAGAGAAAATACTGAAAGTTGTATTTTACTACAGTCATTGGACGAAATTGTGTAGAAATAAAATAAAGGTTACAATTTCTAACTTTTTCATCTGTGACTGTAATGAAAATATAAAACACAAGTACTGTTTGTAGACCTAAACAAGTTATGTATATGCGCAAAGATTCATCGAAATCGATTAACGTCATTTAAAACAAGTGATCATGATCAATCGTAATGATGTAGATCAGGGATGCGCATTTTTATCTCAATTGAGAAAAAACCGTCGCCACCATAGCGCCCACTGTCCCCCACCAGCATCCGCCGTTAACATAGAGGAGGGAAGTGCTTCGCCCGTCGCGAACAGTGCGCAGGCCTCGCGCATGAAAAAGAGGTTGGTGGGAGAAACAAGCGTTTGAGGGGTCCCTACTGTGTTCATGCCTGATGTACATAGATCAATCTTAAGCTCAAAATTCAAAGATTGTCACATCTTTCAATGCCTATATTGTCGCTTCTTTATGTGTTAACCGATTTGGACGTAACTTTGTGCACGTATATTACTTACTTAGCTAGATCTACAAAGTGCATGTTTTTTTACATCGTAGGCATCGCGACCTTCATTTTTTTTTCGCAATTCTGATCAATAGCAACTTAACCTCTTAGGCACGGCTGAATTTCGCGCGGGGCTGTTTCTCTGTACGGCGGAGTTCAACGAGAATTACGTGTAAACGATATAACCTACAATGTGTGGCGGACAATGTTGTTCTCTACGCGATTACATTGGAATGAAGTTTTTGATGAATAAATTATAATTTTAACTTTAACGATTCACCTTAATAATTAATGGTACAATTGGGTACGATATATTTCACAGGCGTATCAGAAGACGATCATTTAATTCAAACGGTGAGCGAGTGAGCTACTAGAGTGAGCCACGTTAGTGGCGCGTCGTTCAGAAAGATGACATCCGTGAAAACCACTATAGTGGCGCCTCGTGCCTAAGAGGTTAATACAATGTTTTTGTTCACCTTATAGCTAGTAACCTAATATTTGTAATATTTATAAAACATGCAAGTCGTTTGGTCAAATTTAAAAAAAAAATATTCTTTTTTAAAGGGTATGTCCTTTCAAAAAAGGTCTGTCGTTCGAGGTTTAATGAAGTAGCAATTGTGAAATGATCGTAATACAGATGTTTAGACGTTAGTTTGAGAACCTTGAACGCAGTTGAACGAGGATGTTGACTTCTGTTCTTCGCGAAGAAACCGGAAACGCCCGGAGGCCGCGGATCGGGCAGGTAGGACAGGTAAAACGGGTGGGGCTTCCGTTTCTAGATCGTCGATCGAGATCGATTCATCGCGTCGGTCGTGTTTTCTTTACAGGAAGCCGCCTAATCACCGGACGGGATAACTATTCGCCGCCTGGTCGCGTTATCTGCGCTTCTAATGCGTAAAAGAAACAGTTATGCCGTTTTATTAACATCACTCCGATCTGGATTAACTCTGCCCGGGGACTTAGTAATCACGCCGGCAATAAATACGCACTTAATCAACGTCCATCGGCTAACGTAATTAAATTTTCCCGTTTTTCAACCAATCAGTAGAAACAATACATTCCTCATTTAATATTGTTCAACTCGTTGACCGCCGCACCGTGTGAATTTTAAGTGTTCCATGCAAGGCATGCTTATTTCATTCGTATGAACGGTCAGAGTTATTAATAATTATTACTAGTGACTTGGCGAGAAAGTTTGCACCTTACACTTTAAATTAGTTCATTTCGGAACGAATAAATGATATTCAATGCTGCTGGTATTACGAAAATAATTTTTAAGCAAGTCAATAACGCCGGTTACTGGTGATCACCACGGCAGTCAACGTGATAATTGCGAAAATTATTCGATCACACAAATCAAATGTCTTTCAATATTATTATTCATATTTTCAATGTGGAAAATATTTTCATTTAAGACAAAGGTAAATGCAATGATAAAACTCGTCATAAATAGAGGAAATATTAATATAGAAATTAATGCGTCTGCTGTTTATAATGACTAAAGTTCTTATTAAACAAGGGAAGGGTTTGATCGTTCCCACGTATTCACAACATTTTTTGCTAGTATCTATCGTCATCCTTGCCGTCAGAAATATTAAAAATTGTTGTAATGCTTTGTCATGCTATTTAAAATTCATTATAACTGTCACATAGAGTTAAACTGTTTATTATTTTATATTTGGTAGAAAGGCAAAAGAATGTACCATTTTATATAATTCTTTAAAATTATAATTAATTCTAATAAATATAATGTCTAATTTTGTAACGTTCTCACATCTCCTGGAGCCTAATCAAATTTAGTTTACTTAATAGATTGTATTGTAGTAAAAATTGATTTTCAAGTTTGGTCTGGTCACATGTGACCGACGTGGCACTGAAAGTGTTAATCCTTCTACTATTTTACAATGTACCGCAGTTTAGTCATAACCAGAATGTGAAGGTGAATCCCCAGTATCATCCATTCTATCTACAGCAAGCCACAATACTGTTTGTTTTCCTAATTCAATAATCCAAGGGATGGCTCCAAGGTCATCCATGGTTATACTCGGTAGCAACGCAAACATTCTCTGGAACAGACAGTCCAGTTAGGCGAATCATAGTTAACCGTTGCTGCAGCATCGATCGGTCTTGTCGGCCAAAACGTTAAAAGCAAGCGTGACAGGGGCGATGCGGAGAGGGTGGAAAGGGACACGCTTCGGATTCGAATTTTCATAAGGATCGATCGCGAGAGAGAAACAGGGAGAAAGAGAGAGGTGGTGAGGGGCACGTGGTGGCCGGTTAGGCGTAGCAGCGGCGGCTTAAATTGCATTCTGCAGGGGGTGTGTGGAGGGATGGACCCGCAGCAGCGCGAGGGTGCCACAAAGGAAACTGGAGTACTAACCAAGGCATTAGCAGGATGCCCCGGTTTCCGACAAACAACGCACAGTCCCCACTGCGGATGTTCGTTGCATCTCTTACCACCACCCGCCTCCCATGCCCCAAGTCGCTACCACCCCCTCTGGGAACGGGTTTGCAACCTAATTACGGTCTTTGCTATCGATTTCGAAATCCGTCGAGAGGGATGTATCACGCTCCCATGTACCTGCCTCCATTTTGTTTTTATGAATTTTCTTATCTACGGCTTCGTTCAGATTTCGGGGGTTGATTCACACCGAACCAAGGTTGAGCATTATTCGAATGAATTTTGATTCAATTGTTTATTTGAGTAACATATTTCATTCGTTATTGCATCATTCTTTATTAACATTGCACATTATTCACGTCATTCTATGTATTCGTTATTTGCCGTTTTCCTTATTCGCACTATCTGCTATTTATATTTAGATTTGTATTTATATTTATATTGCTATTTATACTATTTATATTTAGATTTGTATTTATATTTATATTGCTAGTTATATTATTTATATTTAGATTTGTATTTATATTATTTATATTTAGATTTATATTTAAATTGCTATTTATATTATTTATATTTAGATTTATGTTTAGGTTTAAAGTTATATTGCTATTTATTTGGATAGCGCTGCAATTATTTAAATTTGTTATTCAAATAAGTATGCCCATTTCTTTTTTCTTATGAATAAAATAATTGAAAAACTTAGATGAAAAATGATATGTTTCAGTTCAAGCAGCTGTATCTTTTTCAATAATTGATCTTGTCAAAATAGACTTCCATGAAGACTAACTTTTTTCGTCTAATAATGTAAGATTTAAGAAATGTGTATTAGAAAATGGCTGGTTCTAGTTGAAGGAATTTACCTCAGTTTTTCAGCAAACATGTACTACTCTTAAATTGAAATGAAATTCTATTTTATTGTAGTCAATCTTTAGCAAATACAGAATTCCTTGGATATACAATAAATATTCATTTTCTCTTTTTCTGAGTAACTTATAAACGTCAAAAAAATTCTAATCATTGTAATCGCAAAATAAATCGTAGTGCAAGGGGTTAAATATCATATAGTAAGATATACATTTTGAATTTGAAAGAAATATAATTTTATGTACGAGTAATTTATATAAATCTATATATTTATTTTTCAAGGGCTTGGCGCGGTGCTATCGTACTATGTTTTCAAGCGGACAAGTGTTCAAATCCTGCAGATTGACATATTTATTTTTCAACTCTTCAAAAGTATCGAATACCTCAATTGAAATTAATAGTTTGGTTGATCGATTGATGTTAGTAGTTTGGAAATACTAGTTGATTTTGAGGTGATTGACTGTTTCGCTGATGTTAAAATTGAGATTCGTTCGACTGATTGGCAAAATTAGTTTATGGCTATTGATTCTAAATATTGATTCGCAATGGCCATCGCTAAAATTATAGATTTAAGGTATTAATAATTATTAGAATAATTAAAGATATTAATACAGGTAGATCCTGGTACAACGCGGATATTCCATAGAAATGTCACGATGCATAAATTGCATTATGCAAGACTCTAAGAGATGAAACGGGTTTAGATTCCAAATATTTTAAAAAATAGTTATTGTTATAAATGGTCGATTACAAACATTAGTGGTTAAAATGGATAATTAGAAAAATTCACTGTTAACCAACGGTTCATCGTCATTATAAATAACGACGATTCAAATTATCGATTGACACTATTAATAATCGTTAATTAAAAAAAATGTGTCATTAAAAATCGCAGTTGGGGGAAATCAACCTGGGAAATTGAAGTTTATTATGTACTAATTCTAAATGTCAATCATTAAAATCATTGATAAAAAGTATTAATGATCAATATTTTTCATTAAAAATATCAATCGTTAAATTGGTGAATTAAAAAAAGTTTATTGTTCATTACTACCTCATGAACTATTAACGATATAACTAGATATGTATTCATCAGTTCATATTTTAGAATTCAAACTCTAATAAATGTATGCTACAATTAAACTATACAACGCTTTCTATATTCTTCAAATATTTGCATATTATTAAATACATTACATGTATATTACTAAATTTATTACGCATAAATCATCAAAATTACTATTTTATATTACTTTGATGAGGTGACATCCGGTATATTATCATTTCTTATTATATTTCAACATTTGATCGTTATCTATTATCATTTGAATATTCAATATATTCTAATATATCAAAAACTGTAATTTTCGTGTGTTAATATAAAAACCAGAATGGAACGTCACAAGTCTGATACCAGGCACGTTCTGCCGACGGTCCTAATCGCCACATTGTCATCAAGTTGAGTTCACATCGTGTGCTGCTTTGCGTACGCGTCGAGCCACTCTAAATGATGAGATTTTCGTTGGTGGCACACGTTCAATGACGGAGAAAGCGCCGCAGAAGGGGTGGTTTGACGGAGGACGGAGGGCGGAGGGCGGAAGGAGGTGGAGGAGGTAGGGATGGTTAGAGGGTGTACGATCCGTATTAAAGTATTGCTCAGATGTTTTTTTGCTAGGGCTTCTGCTTTGCTTTTACGGTCGCCTCGAACAATGACGAATCCCCGACGTCATTGTACGCTGGCCCTTGCAGTTCGAGGAAAAAATGCAGAAAAGAATGGAAAAAGAGAGAGAGAGCGCGCGCGAGAGAGAGAGAGAGAGAGAGAGAGAGAGAGCGAGAGAGAAAGGGATAGAAGGAAAGGGAAAGGAGGGAAAGGTACGCGCGTCGTGTGACAATCACTCGCCGCTGATTACACGGGCCATTGTGCAAGGACAACGGCGCGCGCGCCGATAAAAGGGTTTTTCTTCCATCCTCTCCGCGCGAGGGAGTGGAATCATTCCGACAGAGGAACGAGAAGAGAAAATCGTATCACCGCCAACGAAAAACCGAAAACGCCGGCAACCTCATGTTTCACATGTGCGTTTCCACGATCGGATGTTTTCATCGATTTAAATGGCTAAATAGTGGATTTTCAATGGCACAGGCATCCTTCCTATAACGCAGTTAAAGAAATATTCTGGTATTGAACCGACAAAAAATGAATTTTTGCATTTTCTTTAACTCTAAACCCACCCCCACCGGTCAAAACGACCGGTTCCAGATTTTAGATGAAAATTACAGAGAAAATACTAAAACATGTTAATTACAGCTTTGTTTTGGGGCGCTATATCGAACATTTAAGAAATACGTTTTGTAGATCTGTGTCAATTATACATACAGTGGTCGAAATAATAATAGGTTCACTAGTCGCGTCGGCAGGTCTACTGCTTCTACTTTTGTTTACGTTATCGAACGTGTATTGTTGTGTTTGTTATTATTCCGCCAGAATGTGTCCTACACACTATATGAGCAGTCAGTCGAATATTAAAAGCGTTAGTGTGAAGACGTGTTTCTTTCAAAACACTTTGAAAATTCTCGGGTGCACCATACGAAATAATCTTAGATTCACGATGAAATATATGAAAAATACTGTTGATAGTGCAATTTTTTGAACGTTTTTGTATGGTAAGTACACAGATTAATAAAGTTTAAAAATTATAAAAACTGTTTCATGTTCGTTTAATATTTTTAAAGCACAATGGCACGGGGAAAATCGTTAATGATAACGAAAAAGTCCAAATTATTGCATTTCACAATATGGGCCTCTCTAACACAGAAATTGCAAGGAGAATTAAAAGATCTTCAAATGTTATCAACAATTTTTGAAAATTAAAAGAAAAATACGGCAATAAAAGATCTACAGGCCGTCCAAGAACATTAACACAGAGGGACAAAGGGAAAATTTTTCAAGAATCACGGAAAAATAAACTTGGTGCTTCTAAAATAAAAACAAAATTAGACTTGCCGGTTGGTGTTCGACGTGTGCAGCAAGTTCTGAAATTGAGTGGAACATTTAATATACTAAAAAGGCGAAAAAACCATCGCTAACTAAATTCTACAAGGAGGAAAGGTTAAAGTTTGCAGAAAATCATATGTCATGGACTGAAAAATGGAAAACGGTGATTTTTTTTATGAAAAAAAATTTAATTTGGATGGCTCAGACGGGTTTCAATATTACTGGCACGATCTGCGTAATCAAAAAGATGCGAAAATGACAAGAGTCCATGGAGGAGGATGTGTAATGGTTTTGGCTGCATTCGGCAATAACGGTAAGACTCCGATAATGTGGTTTCTGCCAAAAGCCAGTGCTGAAAAATATCAGGAACTACTAGAGTACGTACTGGATGAACATGGCGACGAGATTGGTCGGTCTAATTTAATATTCCAACATGATAATGCAGCGATCGTGCAAAAACAATTCAAAACTAGTTTGAGAGGGTAAAAGTTGAAGTTTTACCTTGGTTATCAAAGAGTCCAGACTTAACCCTTTGCACTCGAGTGGTGACTCTGAGGCACCACTAAAAATTGCTACCCTGTTATTCAAAATACTATTTAAATTACTAAATTGGTATTTAATAAATTAGGTTCTAAAGATTTAAATAGTGTACGAGGCATTATATCAGTTTCATATCTACAAAATGAAAAAAATCATAGAATGGAAATATTCTTAGTGGGAAAAAATGTTTGGTTTTGTAGTTAAAATAGCTCCGACTGCAAAGGGTTAAATCCCATTGAAAATCTTTGGGGAATTTTAGCACGGAAGGTATACGCCAATGGAAAACAGTGTTGCACTGTTTCCGAATTAAAAAATGAGATTAGAGAGGCGTGGTCTGTAATTAAATTAGAAACTTTACAAAAATTAATTGAAACCATGCCACGCAGAATATTTGAAGTGATAAATAATAAAGGAATTTCAACTAAGTATTAAACTATTTTTATTTCTTTTGTTATTATATTTTTTATGTAAAAATATATATCAAACCTATCTTTATTTCGTACTTCAATGTTACGGTTTTCAATAAAGAATTTGTAATTGACACAAATTATATTATGTTATTCATTTGAATTATGTATTTTATAAATTATATTAGAAAGAATAAATAATAATATATAAATTCCAAAATACTATATAAAACACATGTTTATGTTAACAAATTAAAATGAACCTATCATTATTTCGCCCACTGTACATCCTAGTTCATCGAAATCGGTCAACGTTGCAATGAGCTACAAACAGTCCAAGATTGCGAAAATCGTAGTTTTTCACGATTTTTGGCCTCTATAGGGTTATACAGTTACATATGTTGTATGCTATTATTCATTTAAAATGAAAAAAATTTCTTTTTTGTACTATAAAGACAATTATTTTCCACTAATAATATTAAGCATAATTCACGTCCATTATAATCACACGTTTCTTGACTACATTGTACTTAATTGTTAACTCCCGTTAACAATCTTATGGCGGAAGGTGTTGGATGGCCAACTATTTACTTCATGATAAATAGTGATTAAGATATTTTCAATGGTCAGTAAGATGTTTCCGACAGTAAACCTCGACCGGTCGCTACTACCCTTAGTTACACAATAATCAGCGCTATAACATCATTGTAGTCACCTACATTCTTATTATTTTCAATACCTGTCGTTTGTTTCCGAATCAACTGATTTTGATGAATTTTCGGAATATTTATAATTGACACAGACCTACAAAACGTATTTTTTAAATTTTCAACATCGGCCCACATGAAAAGTTGTAAAATATGACTTTTAGCATTTTCTCTGCAATTCCAACATATTGGACATTTTTCAAAATGTTTTTTTTCGCATCATGGAGTGAACCAATTGTTCGAACTCCACAAAAAATCCAACTCTTAGAGTCTAATATTAAAAAAGTTATCGTCTTTCTATGAGTGTCCGGATATTTATCAGTCACCGTACACATACATATAACTGACCCATATCTGCCAAATGCAGTTTTTAAATTTCGAATCTATGCCAAAATAAAAAAGTTGTAAAAAACAACCTTGAAAACGTTCTCCGTGACTCTGACCAATTACAATCTTTCCAACAACATTTTTTTCATGTCACATTATACTATATTAATCTTATCCTTCTTCTGAACAAAATTAAGATCGTTTGGTCGAATCTTAAAAAAATGATCGTCTGTTTAAAAGTCGCTGTAACTCCCTATCCTCTGCCTGCTATTAAATAGTGACCAAACGAAACCGGCTAGAAATATTTTCCACTGCGAAAGCCGATGGAAACAGGCAAACAAAAATGACGAAGATGATCGTATGCAATCCACAGTGCGTCGTCAACTCAAATAGAGGCCGGCTGCAGCGACGTCTGGCCGAGTAAGGGTCAATCGAAGGCAACGAGGAGAGTACGAGCAAGGCGATGGATCAAACAGGAGGAACGGAGACCAGATCCAAGACAAAGAGCGGCTGCGTGGCGCGGGAGGAGAGGGGGATCGAGCGAGAGACACTCGAACGAGTTAACTCGATAGTGGGACCGAAAGCAATCAAATAGCCGATTGATAAAAGAACCGAGAGACAGAACGACGAACAAAAGGATCGGGAGAGGGAGAGATAGGAAGAGAAAGATTAGCCGCGACGAGGAGGGGGGAGCGAGACGAGGGAAGGAAGGAGAGGCTCTCGTTCCCGAGATATGTGGGAGCTCCTCGGCTCGATCGTACACACGGACAGTTTCGAACGACTTTAATTGATTTTACTATTGAAGGAAAAGGTCGTCGAGCGGTAACGAGTCGCGCAGTCGACGCGCTGCGATCGATTTCAGCGGTCTACGGGATTTTTCGAGCGCCTTCGTCGTTCCGATTGTGAGAGGAAATTACCCGAAGACATAACGGGAACTGGGAAAAATTTTAGAATATTGCCGATGTTTTAACGCTAGATTTACCGGCTATTTAAGTATATCTATTTCTACCAAGTCATTCTGACTGGTCTTTAGAAAAAATGCTTAGTGTTGTTTCCAGTCTTTATTTACTTTTAAAAAATTACAAAAAAAGTTGAATAATATTAATTGTAATACAAAAATAGATTTATAGACATTATCGATTAATCAAAAGGTTAACTCTTTGGGGCACGCTGGGATTAAAAGTGTCCCACCTTTTTGATGCACCGTAATGCATGGTGGGACATTTTTAGTCTCACTTCGAAATATTACAATAGCTGCATGCGCATAGGTTTATATTTCGTCTTATTTACGTAAAGCAGTTGGTAATATCTTCAACAAATGTTACAAATGTATTCACTTGTGTTGGCAACATTCAACATGCCAATACAGGTTCATCAATTGTTGCAAGCGGAAGGTTTATTGCGACAATCTTTTTTCCTGGTTTTATGTGAAAAATCGTAGAAGGAAGTTAATTTTTAAATAGTTCTATATAAGCAAGTGAAGAGTTTTATAATAAAAACTAAAGCTTAAATTTGTTTGTAAATGATGAAAGTATGGTGGGATTTTATTTGTCCCACCATGCAACTTGGGGAGTAATACAAAAGAACATATTTTTATTTATTGTTTATGTTTTAATATTCTTAAAGGTCAATATGCCGAAGGATTTATTAGTCAAACATTAATAGATAATAACGTACCAACTGAATCTAACAATAAGTCATTATCAATCCAAATAAACAAACACAAATGTAACGTATCATTAGAAATAAGAAGACAAGATTCAAAACATCTACCAGAACGTTCGTCTCGTAAACGATGTGCGCTTTGTAGTCCAAAAAAAAGGAAGTTCGAACACTATGGTCTTGTACTATGTGCAAAGTGCCTCTGTGCTTAGGGAAAAGAATGTGCTTTAATAAGTACCATTCATGAACCTATGTGGCACGGTGAGACTATTTGAGTCCCACCCTACAACAACAAATTTAATTAAACTATTACTATTTTTTTATGTTTTTACATTATGCGATACCTTTATTAATAAAAATATACCAATTTTGTTTCATTTAAAACGCAATCAAATTTCTATGCAACATGGGTCTATTTTATTATTTGAAATCCTGTGCCGCAAAGAGTTAATTGTTTGTAGTTCATCGCTCACAATTTTCGCACTTACAGATAGCCAAGTGTCCGGGACCCAAGGAGAACCTTATGTGCGGCCCAAAACCTTGAGTAAATATACAATTCCAAGGGCCGCTAGCGTACTGCATCAGAATCATGATTTTCCCGGAATCATATATTCTGTCCCGAAAAAACTTTGCAATACTTATCAATTGTTGTAGCTGCCCCAATGTCATTTCATCACATAGAAACATGCACCAGTCATTTTGACTGGTATTAGTATAAGTGTCAATAACAAAAAATATATTTGTTACGAATACATATAAAATAATATAAAGTTCATAAAACTGATTCTTTAGTTATGGCTACAAAAGTCATGATATCATTTCGGAAAGAAAATGTTACATGCAGTAGGAATTTTGAATTAAAATTACGAAACCAGTCATTTTGACTAGTCTGGTAAATCTAGTGTTAAAAATATTGTTTCGTTTAACCATCGGACGGCGTACCATTCATGTAACTAGACTGCAGATGTTTATGCAAAATAAAAGCTTTCTTCCTGAATTACAACAAACTAGGATGAAATGGACATTCCATTTCTTTCTTAACACTTCTTAACCATAGGTAGTGTTGTAGAGTAGGTTTTACCTTAGACCATATATACTTATAGACCCGGCTTCAGATGACGTCCTATGTTCCAAGATTAAAAGATGACGTAGGAGGCCGAGTGCTATAGTATGTTGAGAAATCGCAGTACCTTGGTGGTAAAGTGCTAGAGGGGAAAGGGGAATCGTCATCGCATCTGATTCTGTATAGATATTTATGGAAACTGTAACTGTAATATACATACATTTATTTTATTATTCGTTCATTCTTACTTTGCCTAACTCATTTTGTTGATTATAATTGGGAAAAAGATAAATTTTAATGTAGAAGTTGATAATATGAAATCTGTATTTACTTCCTCACAACTTTATTTAAAAAAATACTAGTAAGAACAATATAGGTACATGTATATGTCGAATACAATCAGAGTTGGGTATTATTTAGATAAATAATTATACAAATAACGATTCGCGAATAAAACATACTTTATCTTCATTCGTTATTCAAAATTTTTATTTAGATATAAATTTTGCTCAACTCTATATACAATACATAATATTATATATAATGTACGCAAGGTAATATAAAACAACAATAATAATATCAATAATATTTATTAACGGGTAATACTCATAATACAATTTTATTCATATAATACAATACAAACTTATAATACAATACGAACTTATAATACAATACAAATTTACAATACAATACGAACTTATTCCTAATTACTGATTACAAAATAAAATAGTTTTAGTTAACCTATTTCTTATCCTATCATTATCTACTACCTTATTACCTATATAATATATATATATATATATATATATATATATATATATATATATATATGTGTGTGTAGTACGTGCATCGTCTCATGCGCTATCCACCATTTTGAATCATCTAAGAGGCCACCAGATACTCTTTAATCTTGGAACATTGCATTCAATGCACACACTATACCTATGCCGGGTCTATAAGCATATATGGTCTAAGGGTTTTACAAAGTGTTCCGAACTTTTTTCTTTGTCTATATATATCTTTATTCTGAACGATACACTTTACGGACGATGTAATCATAAATGACTTCTCGCACTGACGGTTGTACTCAGAGTGAGTCTCTCTCTCGTTTCCTCACGTACGCCGCATTACAATTAGTACTAAAGATGTCGCGATTGTAATTATCCATCGGTAACCTAGTTATTCTGGTTTCCAACAGTTATCCTATCCACCGGCTTTTTAATAATTGTGCTGTACCAAAAGGGAACTAAAAAATGCGCCACATAATAATACCAAACAAAATTATTAGACTACTAAGGGTGCTAAGGGTAATTTTGTTAGTTTATGATTGAAATTGCTGTTGCTGTTGGCGGATCAATTAAAAAGACCTTAGCCGTGGATTATAAACTTTCGAAAAATATAAATTAATCGCTGATAGATAATGTGCTAATATGTTTAATAGGTTGGAAATAATGTAAAAGTATTTTTAAATTCTTCTAATGTATTTACTGTTTTAAATTACGCTTACCATTTTTGTTATAAATGCATGAAATTCGCAGTCTACTTATAACTTTATTATCGATGATTTTCAGGACCATTCATTGCTGTATTTATCAATTTTTTAGAACGTTTTTTCAAAGTATTTCTTGTAGACGCGTTAATGTTTCTATTGTTCTATTAATTTTTCTACTAATTTCTCATAAACTTGGGTAATTGAATAACGATTTTGATACTCTGTGTCAAAATAGACCTGGGCTCCGTCATAGGAGGATGAATGCAAAATTAGTGTATATAGAAAACTTTTTATCACTAGACTGCGGATTTTATGTATTTGAATTGTTTGATGGCACATGTCAGCAGGTGTAATTTAAAATAGTAAATAGATTAAAAATATTTAAGAATATAAATGTACTGGTTTCAGCTTATTAAAATCATTAAAAGAAGAAAGGCATGTATATTTGGCTCCTCTGATTTGTTATAGATGCAAAGAATTTTTATTTTACACCAGGATCCACAGTCTATTCATCACAAACTTGTAGATGATTTTACCACGTTATGGATATATTTTGCTGGAAAGTAAATTTGTTTAAACAAATATATATATATATATATATAAATTTGTTATGATTGAAGGATTTTTATAATGTGTTATCACTAGACTGCGGACCTTATGCACTCATGACAAAAATGAGGTGGAGGAACTTAAAACAGAAAACAGTTTTAAAAAATGTAAGAATATTAATTCATTATATTTAGCATGTAAAGAGCGATCAAAGAAGAAATAAATTTCTATTTGGCTCTTGTTTCTAAGGGGTTTTCCAAAATAGACTATAGGAAGTTTTTATTAAATAAAAAACATACTATTTTTAATTTTATTTGTTTTTTTTATTTAATGATCAGGTATCATCTATGACAATTGTGCGTGAAAGACGATATCTGTCAAATGACCACCACCACCACATCTACAGACATCAATTCGAACATCAAAATTTTCGATAACATTTTGGCATATTTGTTCGTTTAATTCATCAATTTAATTTCTAATGTTGTTTTTCAGGACATGAATTGTTGCTGGTTTGTTGGCATAAACTTTGCTTTTCAAATAACCCCAAAGAAAAAAAGTCCAATGGGGTCAAATCACACGAACGAGGTGGCTAATTCACATCACCATTCCTTGAAATTAATCGACCATTGAATTTTGATCGTAATAAAGTGATGTTTTCACGCGGTGTGTGTGTGTGTGTGGCGTAGCTCCGTCTTGTTGAAAATAAACATTGAAAATGCCGATTCCGTTTAATTTCAGCCATAAATAATCAAAATTTATGCAAAATTCGTCACAAACTGTCATGAGAAAAGCTCAATTCTTGAGAACGACGTGGAATCGATGTTGATGGCTCATTAGCAACACTCACGAACAGCAGCAATGTTTTCATTCGAACGAGCTGTTTTTGGTCTGCCAGACTTTAGTTTATCATGAACAGATCCAGTTTCATCAAATTTCTTAACCAAATATCGAATTGTTTGCTCAGATGGACGATTATGTATGCCGAAAAAAACATGTAATTTACGATGGGTATTTTTTATCGAACACTGATTTACAAAAACTTTAATAACTTTAGCACGCTCTTCGATCGTATACGACTCCATTGTAAAATCGTCTATCATTGTAAGTTAGAAATACAAGAAAATGACAAGAAACAGACATGGCGTTGGACAGATATTCTCATTCAACATCCAAGGTACTTTTGGATAACCCTGTAATAATTAATGCCAATCATTGTTATGTTACATAAAGTGATTAGCATAATTATTAATTTTTAAAATACTTATGTATGTTTATAGTATTGCAAAAAAATGGATAAATACAGTCGGGTGTGAAAGTATCCGAACACCCTACAAAAACAAAAACTTTCTTAAAATTATTTCAATTGTCTTGAATTTTTCTGAGATGTTAGAAGAACTCGTTTACTTGGCAATTTGTTGGAAAGAATTAATTAAAAATTACTATTGGTCGACATTGCGAACTAAAAAGTAAAATTTTAACTTTTTTAACTGCGCCTATAATGAAAATTTCAAATATGCCTTTTGTAGGGTCTGTGCTATAAATAATTAGAAATGGCAAAAATTGTGAGAAACTGTGATTTAGATCAATCGTGAGCCCAGAATTGAAAGATTCTTACGTCTGTGAATGCCTATAGTTTTTTTATGCGTTAACCGATTTCGATGAAACTTTGTGCATAATTTATTTCCATCTACAAAAGACATCTTATAAGTTTTCATTACAGGCATAGATAAGAAAATTAAAAATCATGACTGCTACTTTTGTCTTCGCACTTTCGACCAATGGCCATTTTTAATTAAATTTTTTTCATAAATTACCTGGTACACTAACCTTTCTAACATCTTAAAAAAAATTTAAGTCGTTTGAACAAATTTTAAAAGACTTATTCGTTTTTAAACGCTGTCCGGATACTTTTTCACGCCACTGTAAATAGTAAAAATCTCTATCGACAGTGACAAATAATTAGACAGCGGTTTTTATGCATTTATGTCAAAAATGTGTAGGTCTCATTTAAAACAGTAAAAACATTGGAAGAATTTGATGATACTGTTATATTATTTCCAACCTGTTAAACATATTCAGAAAGAAAATAAATTTCTATTTCACTACAGTTTGTTGCAATTCAGGTAGAAAAGTTTATTTTGCATAAAGATCGGCTGTCTAGTGATAATCGACCGACACCAGGACGTCACATTCCGTGAAATAGGGGCTCGGAACGAAAAGGTTCGTGAAGAAGAATGATCGCTGCGTGGACTGTGTTCCACCCTTGTTTTTCTCGGTCGAATGGGGCTAGCTGAAATCGTAACACGCGAGACGAATCGGTAACCGGCCTCGAAAATCGCCGTGTAATATTCTACGGGCTAGCCGAACTCATGGGGTGTTTCCGAGGGTAGCAGTTAGGGGGATCGTGCTTTTTTTAATCGGTCAGGCCTGGTCCATCCCTGACACAACTTTCAATTTTTACTATATCACTACTTGTTTTACTAATATTTCAGTATATAATTTATTTTAACCCATTTTCTTTACGGCTACAATAATTAGAACATCTTCACCCTCAAAAATGGCACCGAAGAGGAAAGAAAATTTATATTTTTGCCTGACTACATTTACTTCAATGCTTAAATATTGATTACACAAAAGTAAAATTTTATTTCGTCTGAAAATAAAGGTATAACTTTCATCTTTGTTAGACATTATTTAATATCTTCACGACGAGTCTGACTCGTTAAAATATGGCAAGGAATTAATATAGCTATTATAACCTTTTAATATATTTATATTATACATTTTTGGACTTTGTTGATTATCCAATTATTTATTATTATTTAGTTTATCAATCTCTATAGTATTTACATATTTACATTTGTTATAATTAGACTGTAGATGCATTTATGACAAGAATGGAGTGGTCAAATACAAAACTGTAATGTTAATTAAAGAATTACATGATGTTGTTATATTATTCCCCATTTATTAAGATCATTAAGAGAAAAAAGGTATACTCGTTTAACTTCTGTTTCTGACAATTGATTTGGACAATTTCTAGTATTACAACTAGACTGTGGATCTTTATGCAAAATAGAAATTGTCCAGTACAGGACTGCGGATTTCATGGATTTATGACAAAAATAAGCAGATCAAAGTCAAAACAGTTAAAGATTTTAAGAATATCGAAATAATGTTGTATTATTATTTAACTAACTACAATGATTAAGAAAATAAATAAATGTGTATATAGCTTCCGTGCATTGGAATTGATGTAAACAATTTTTATTCTGCATAGAATAAGTTTGCAGAATAATTCTGCAGTCGAATTATAACCAGTGTAACGATCAATTGTATAATATTTTCGAATAATTATATCACGGGTAATAATATTTACTATTAATGAATTCATATAATAAAATATCTGTAATATATTATTTATTGCATCATTTATTATAAGTAGTAGTATAGTGTATAATGAGTAGATGACAAGAGAAACAGTGGAACATCAAAAGATTTAACAAACATTCGTATGTTATTTTCAATTGATTCGAATTATTAACCCCTCGAGCTATAACAACGAGTCAGATTCATGTTGAAGATTTCGAATAGCATCATTAATAAAATTTATTTATCATTAATAGAATTATTAATAAAATTCTATTTTGTTGTTGTCGATTTATAGTACGTACGTTGAAGAGTACGTACAAGGTGTATAAAAAGTAATGGTCATCCGTCCTAGGGGTGAATCTACACTTCTGGATCGGTGGACATTTGTAAGTAAAAATTGCAGCAAAATTGTTTATAACAAAGAAAATTGTTGTTAAAGTTTTTTTTACATCAACGCCAACTACTCATCGAGAAGAGAAAAAGTTTCAAAGGAGCCATATGTCGCAAACAAATAGTTATTGAGATGTAAGCTGTTAAAGTTTTTGCAAAATGTGATTGTGTGGACTTATACGTATAGACAAAAGCCTACTGCTACAGTCCACCCGACGGTATCGATGAGACAGAACAAGATCGTGTGCTTGCCTCGAGGCAAACGAAATTTAACCCTTTGCACTCGGTGCTATTTCAACTAAAAAACCGAACATACCTTCTAACCTAGAATATTTACATCGTACATAAGTTTTTTTCTTTATATGCGTACGAAACTGATATAGTACCTCATACAATATTTAAATGTTTAGTAATTTATTACATATAAACAAATTTAATCATGTAAACAATATTCTGAATAATGGTGTAACAATTTCTAGTGGCGCCTCAGAGTCGCCATTCGAGTGCTAAGGGTTAAAGAGACATTCGTCGCTAGGCCCGTACCATGTCAACGTCTCCCTGCCCATTCAGAGTATACATTTGAATTTGCAAACTATAAAATAAAACCGTATACATATACATAGTTAAAGATAAGAATATTAATCCTACATGATGAAATACTACTGTAAAGTATTCTTACAAATGTTGCATAATAGTCTATTTCTTCGGCGGATCCACAGGACACTACCATTTTCACGAATACGTCTTAATAATTGTCCCTGTCTTCCAGCTTCAACATGGGCACCGCCAATGTGCTTTATATCGTCTATATCCGATTCACCCCTAGGACGGATGACCATTACTTTTTATACACCCTGTACATATACAGTAAATATAAACTCCTTTCTTCTTCTACAGAAATTATGAACGACAATTTTCTCCTTATTAGCTAATATTGGAGATAGTGAATCATACATGTCATAACATCTTGTCACTTCTGGCCGGCGAAATATTATTCCAGTGTTTCCTTTAATAATTTCAGAAGTTTTAGGACGAGATGACAAATTCCAAAGTTGTGCAAATTTTTGTAATACAGCGTCATGTAAATTTTTGAAACTGGAATTATTTATTGCTTTCGTAACATCAGTAGACGTGATTGAATTAAGTGAATGAGCACTACAGCGAAAATATGGAGGAAGAAAACGGCCATTGCCATCAAAGTCATTAATTTCGTCAAAGTGTACCACATCCATCTCGCATTGTACATCAAAATTTTGAAAGGCTTTGACAAAATTCGAACCGTTATCAGTCACTGTTGCAACAGTTTTAGAAAAAATTAAGTCATATAAAGCGTGAACATTTTGAAAAAGTTTGAAAGGAGCCATATGTCGCAAACAAATAGTTATTGAGATGTAAGCTGTTAAAGTTTTTGCAAAATGTGATTGTGTGGAGTTATACGTATAGACAAAAGCTTACTGCTACAGTCCACCCGACGGTATCGACGAGACAGAACAAGATCGTGTGCGTGCCTCGAGACAAACGAAATTTAAAGAGACATTCGTCGCTAGGTCCGTACCATGTCAACGTCTCCCTGCCCATTCAGAATATACATTTGAATTTGCAAACTATAAAATAAAACCGTATACATATACATTATTAAAGATAAGAATATTAATCCTACATGATGAAATACTACTGTAAAGTATTCTTACAAATGTTGCATAATATTCTATTTCTTCGGCGGATCCACAGGACACTACCATTTTCACGAATACGTCTTAATAATTGTTCCTGTCTTCCAGCTTCAACATGGGCACCACCAATGTCCTTTATATCGTCTATATCCGATTCACCCCTAGGACGGATGACCATTACTTTTTATACACCCTGTACATATACAGTAAATATAAACGCCTTTCTTCTTCTACAGAAATTATGAACGACAAAGAAGTTCTAATCGCTGTAACCGTAAAATAACTGGTAGTGCAGGGGGTTAAGAGGTGAAATACATTTTTTTTTTTAAGTTGCTTTATTTAAGGTCGCATCAACATCTTGGGTTATTAGCGACCGGAAATGCATTTTTACTTGACTCGTACTTCCCGTAATTAATAACATGTTTATTCTGCATAAAAATCTGCATAGTATAGTCGCAAATATGTGCTGTAAAACTTTTTTTTTTAAGTTACTTTATTCAAGGTCGTATCAACATCTAGAGTTATTAGCGACCGGAAATGCATTTTTACTTGACTCGTACTTCCCGTAATTAATAACATGTTTATTCTGCATAAAAATCTGCATAGTATAGTCGCAAGTATGTGCTGTAAAACTTTTTTTTTTAAGTTACTTTATTCAAGGTCGTATCAACATCTAGAGTTATTAGCGACCGGAAATACATTTTTACTTGACTCGTACTTCCCGTAATTAATAACATGTTTATTCTGCATAAAAATCTGCATAGTCTAGTCGCAAGTGTATGCTGTAAAACTTTTTTTTTAAGTTACTTTATTCAAGGTCGCATCAACATCTCGGGTTATTAGCGACCGGAAATACATTTTTACTTGACTCGTACTTCCCGTAATTAATTACGTGCATAAAAATCTGCATAGTGTAATCGCAAGTATGTGCTGTAAAACTTCTCCAATCCATCTTTTAACCTTAACGAACGATGTAAAATGAAAAAATGTATTCTCGTTGGTTAGAAGAGGTGGAAAAATGTTCTGGAATAAAGTATTCGCGTGAGAGATTGTTATTGTGACGGGGATGGAAAATTTCCTGGTTGTTCGAAGGAACGAATCCGATAGTAGGAAGTGTGTGAGTCGCGTGCACGTTCGATCTGCGGATTCGATGCAGCTCGTTTCCACCCTTGGAAATCTGCTCGCACCCCGACGAACGTTTGGCGTATTAGTCATTCGGTCGCAGCTGGGAATCCTGCTCTCTCTCTCTCTTTCTCTCTCTCTTTTCGGGGGTGCGCGCACCCTTTTGCAAGGTCAAATCAATTCCGGCTTAGCCTGCGGCACGACTTGATTTTTCTCTTTAATTCTTAAGCTACCGCTTATTTTCACACGGTATGCTCTGTTTCCGACCGCTTCACCTAACTGTTTGAACTACAATTGGCGACAAAACGATATGACACTCTACGTTTCTTCGCGTTTCTACATGATATCTGATGGAATTCGTGGAATTTACAATCAGCGCCCTTTTTCGAGGGAATAATGTTTTTAACATTCGCGCATAGCGCCTCCGTAGTTCTTCTTGAACACTACAAATGGTTATCTTGTTTCTCCTCCCCGCCTACTCGCGTTTGTGTCATCCTGTAATTAGTCAATATATTAAAAGAATTTTTTCATCGTGAATGCAATTGTGCGTATAATTATTGTTTGTCGACTACCAACCACATCCTGTTCCATCAATATCGGAAGAAAATGTACATTTTTAGTTAATCAATGATATTGTATAGGTAGCTGTAAATACCTGTACGGAAGATTATGCGCAGTATCATTTTCTAACAAATGTTATGACGAAAGACGTAAACACTGCAGTTCTCAAGCAAGACAAAATCCGCACCGGAAATGTTAATATTACGTGTCGCGAGAAGTCTCCAGTACATAGTATTTAATATAAATAGTTCATAACGTTAAAAAATACAAAAGAGCTCAAAAAATACAAGATAAATTATTAAAAGTGGATGCACTATATAATAGAAAATAAATTATTAGAAGAGGATTTAGAATGCAAAATAAAAAAAAATTAATATTAAAGTTGGTAAAATCCAAAGAAGATTACATAACAGTAGAGTTAACAACTGTCTGACGTTAAGAAATCACATATTCTCAACTAACGACAGATTAATAAATATCCCAATCATTTTACTTGTAAAACTGTTGTGGAGTAGGTTTTACACAGTGTTCCGAATTCTTTCCTTTGTCTATACATATCTTTATTCTGAACGATACACTTTACGGACGATATAAACATAAACGACTTTTTCGCACTGACGGTTATATACAGAGTGAGTCTCTCTCTCGTTTCCTCACGTACGCCGCATTACAATTACTTCTAAAGATGTCGCGATTGTAATTATCCATCGGTAACCTAGTTATTCTGGTTTCCAACAAAAACAACTATCCATTAGAAAAAGGAAAATCTATTTCACGGACTCTGTCACTGATCTTAAAAAGTCGTAACGATTTTCAGAGGTGTGCGGTGTATCAGTAGCGTGGCTGATGAAAGGGACGCCCAAACCAGCGAGAGACAGAGAAAGAAGAAGCGTCGGTAGAAAGGGCAAGAGGGTGGGAGGGGCGGGTGGTGGGGTGTGGAATAGTGAACGATGGGGGGAAGAGGGGCGGAAGAAAAAGGAAGAGAGGATAAAGAGAAGGGTGCCGGTGGACCTCCCTATTGACAACGGCTTTCATCTTTATAATTCAACCCCTCGCGCCACCCTCAATCCATTTTGCCTTTTCTCCCTAATGCTTTTTTACCATCCTTTCCACGTGTCACCTATCGCATACTTCTTTCGCCAAAAAATTCCTCGGAAAGAACCCTTTTGATGTCTTTGCCGTTACGCTCGTTTCTGTCGCCGGCTCTGCGCCTACGACTATGGTTCCGTCCACGGAATCACGCGGTTTTCGCTGAAACCGCGACAAAACGGAAACGAAAAATCGTAAATCGTATTTTGAAGGCTCATCGAGCAAATGGAGACTCGAGGCTTTAATTTTGTGGTTGTTTGAGTCAGGAATAACATTTTTATAGAAAGACAAATTTGTTTCAACATAGCGTTTCTTTTTAAGCGAAGACTGTTTTGCGGTATTAGGCTTATGCGGCTGGTTTTGTAAATTCTCTGGGGAGGATGTAGTTTTGAGGAAAAAGTGAGTCCAATGGGTCCAAAGAGGGTGCTTCGAGCTTTATAGTGAGGCGAAGTTGCTCTCCTCTGGAGTTTTTTATACAGTTATAATAGGTTGCATTTTACCAACTGCGTTCGGATGTAGAATTCTTAGAAAGCAGTTGCCTTTATTTTCTTGAACCAACTTCGCTGTGAAAATGTTTTAGAAGAGAATATAACTCAGAAATGTTGTAGGTAGAAGGTGCGAGCTGTCGAATAAGCCTAGAAAGATAGTCGCACGATTTTTTTTCATATATTTGTGATGGGCAAAACATCGACGATGTTTCAAGCATCATAAGTGAAGAGGTTGAAAACATGATTTTTATAGTAGTTTCTCGAATTGCTAGTAAAGAAACAATTTATCAGAATGAAAATAGAGGCCTCGCCATTTAAAATGAACTGAAATGAATTGTTGTACGATTTTTGTACATGCAGGTACAACGGAACAAACTTTAACAATGAATGATTCTTATATCTTATGATTCTTATATCTTATATCTTATGATTCTTAACGAATGAAGGATTTGAGAAAAGTGGATTTTGTAGTCAATTTTCGCATTATTGATCAAATAACAAGTAATGAGGGTTAGAGTAGATACCCTTCAAAATGAAGTAAAATAGATTGTTGTACGATCTTTTTTACGAAGTTATAACAGGTCACACGTTAACAACCGATCGAATGGCTTTTCAATCTTAGTAAGCGAAAAGATTGGAAAAAGTAGATTTTATAGTCACATTCAGCACAACTTAATAAACGGAACTTATAAATATTATTTATTATATTTATGATTATTATTATTCATTATCGCCTACTTCTTAGATCTGGCGAGGACACCCTTCTTCGTTCTTATATAATTTAATATATCACAATGCAGCATAACATAGAACGTAATCCTATATAACATAATATAATATATATTGTATTTCATTTATTTGTGTGATTAATCGGGACGATTAATCGTCAGGATGGCCGAACTATAGAGTGGAGGTATACAGGGTGTCCCACATAAATGGGAACACCTAAATATCTGTCGTATTTACAGTCCTATCAGAAAACTTCAGAGGACAAAGTGACACTATTGCAGGGGGCAAATATAATGGTAAAGAAAAAAATTTTTCATGTCGTATTTTTTAATGAAATTTGAAGGTCACCGATGTTTTTTTTAATGGAATAATATATTTTTTTACGATAGCATGATATACAATAAAAAACTGAATTTAGTGGATACCACCTTTTTGACCTTGAAATGACCTTAAGCAAGAATAATCATGTTGGAGCGGATAAAATGTGGAAGTTTAAAATATACGTGTTTCAGCAAAGATTACGCGTTGTTTACGTCGAGTTGACCTTTACAAACCACAATAAATGTTTGAAATATTTTTCATAGTAAACAGCGTATGTTTATGTTAGAGTATGTATCATTGAGATCGTTAACAGGTTAATCGGTTAGAATAAGTACGTTGTTCCTCCTGCATTATTCGAATTCGAAACGTGAAAGTGATAACAATGCGTTATACTGTACAAGAACGAATCGATATGGTTTTCACTTATGGCGACAGCCACCAATCTTTGAGGCAAGCAGTACATTTGTATCATGAAAAATTTGTGAATCGTATTTGTCCTTCGTTCTCTTTACAATCTTTGCTGAAACACGAAAGTTTTAAATTTCCACGTTTTATCCGCTTCAACATGATTATTCTTGCTCAAGGTCATTTCGAGGTCAAAAAGGTGGTATCCACTAAATTCAGTTTTTTATTGTCTATCATGAAATCGTAAAAAAATATACTATTCCATTTAAAAAAACATCGGTGACCTTCAAATTTCATTAAAAAAGACGACATAAAAAATTTCCTTCTTTACCATTATATTTGCCCCCTGCAATAGTGTCACTTTGTCCTCTGAAGTTTTCTGATAGGACTGTAAATACGACAGATATTTCGGTGTTCCCATTTATGTGAGACACCCTGTATAGCTAAATTTATAAAAATAGAGAATCGATGATAACAGATGGATTTGAAAAATAATGATCGCGAGAGCGGCTGCAAAAACACGTCGGTCGTGAACATTTAGGTTAACCGTGTGCCCAAATATATTAAATGAACCCGTTTTTTTACGGCTTTTCCTTATATAATATACCATAATACAAGAGATATGTAATCTTGTGCTTTTTAAGATATTATACAAAATTAATATTATAATATTAATATTATAATATTAATATTATACAAAACTTAACTAGAAGAGATATTTGGTTAATCATGTATTCATATGTTGTGTCTCGCAATCAGTTTTGCTTTCCTTGTCTTTAGAATTTTTATCATTGTCTTGGCTCCACCTCCATTTGTCCTCTCGTTTCCTTGCATTCTCTTAGAATCAGCCATACCATTTCATCTTTCACTCCAATGCTGCTTGTCTTTAAACTCATTGCCGCATCTAAATCTAGCTATCATTTTTCTCTCTTTCTTATTTCTTCTTCTTTTAGAGGTACTTTGGCACGCCTTCTATCTCATATAAAGGAAACTTATGGACACAAAAGTAGAAGCTTCACCCTTCAAAATGAGCTCAAACACACCATCCTCCAATCTTTCCAGCCTCAGCTACACTAACTCAAACATCCCCAATAACCCACCGACACACCCTCGCATCTCCTTCGACTAGCTTCATCCACAACATTAGCCTAAATTATCAACCGTAACGTCTCTCGTTCCTTTGTAATGATCCTCCTAAAACACTCCCATCAAGACCCCACGGCGACTCCTTCCCATAGATCATTTATATATAACATAATTATATGTATAGTATTATTACATATATTATTATTATTATTATAACAAAAATAAACGTAGAAAGCTGAAATTTGGTACACAGGTGGCCGTTAACCCAAAGGGGTGTACGAATATGCTTTGATCCCGGAAATCCTTTAGGATCAAGTGTTGTGACTATTAAATATGTCATTAAACATAATCTATAGTCTAAAATAGTGGCATACCTACAGAAATAAGCCAGCCGTTGATTTTTCAACGGGTATTGCTCTTTTTATTTGAAATGAAAATAAGAAGTAAGAATTTGAAATAATTTGTTTGGGACCACTATTTTCAATACAGTTATTTGAAAATATAGATAATATCAATTCATTTGAAATAATAGCAATTTTAAATAATGAATTATTTTGATATCTTTTTATTTTGGCAAAAGAAATAATTCTCACAATATAATATGCAACAAAAAGATTTTATTTTAAGAAACCTTTACAACAATTTGCGTTAAACGAAACTCTCTTTTCATGAAGACGTAATCCTCAAAACAATATACAAGAATGATTTTATTTTAAGAAATCTTTAGAAGAATTTGCGGTAATTATATAGAAAAGGTTTGCGTACTCCGATTTTGATGAAATTTTAATATGTTATGGAGCAACACATTCTGAACAATTTTTTCCTTTTCCAATATAGGGGGTTCGCTTTTAGTTTTCGAAATATTTGCAAAAAACTATCGGTAATGTTAATTTCATAACGGAAACCTTCTTTTTAGAAACACTGGTTGCGTGTGAAACACTGGGTGGGTGTGTGTGGTATTGTCGCTTCTCATCTCCACAACGTGTTTACAAACAAAAAATAAACAGATGCGGCCCGAAAATCCAGGAAATGGAATAACAGAAGAAACAAGCAGAATTAACTCCTGTAGATAATTCTGATCATACATAGATATGCTGAGCTTTCAATTTTCAAAGACATTTCCTGGATTTTCGAGCCGCATCTGTTTATTTTTTGTTTGTAAACACGTTGTGGAGATGAGAAGCGACAATACCACACACGCGCACCCAGTGTTTCTAAAAAGAAGGTTTCCGTTATGAAATTAACATTACCGATAGTTTTTTGCAAATATCTCGAAAACTAAAAGCGACCCCGCTATATTGGAAAAGGAAAAAGTTGTTTAAAACGTCGAAATCTATAATATATTTAAATTTCATCAAAATCGGAGTACGCAGACCTTTTCTATATAATTACCGAATTTGCTTTAAGCAAAACTCTCTCTCCAAAAAAGTTCATCCGTGTGAGATTTTTGCCTGGGTCCGTCTAATATCGTCGCGAAAGAAAATAAAATAGTTCTACTTGTGCGGATGATGAAATAGGAGTGTTACTCTTCAAAAAAATATTTTTTATGATGGGTTAATCATTTAGCATAGACAAATCGGTCCTTTTATCTTGCAAAAATGTCAATGCATTTATTTCTTCTTGTCTTTGGATAACAAACGTGGAATTGTTTGTTCTTTCATCTTCGTCACTTTCAAATTCGAAATCGTCATGTGCCTGTGATTTCTCACTAAAATTAGTAACATCTTCGTGATAATGCGTTGCTGCTGTGACCGCATTAATAAAAACTGAAAGTACACGGTCCCGCTTTTCATTTAACACTTCTGATAGCAAACGCCATTTTAACCTAGGATGTGGAAAAGCAGCGATAACAGCATCATAAGCACTAGTATCGATAGACAGAAACTTTTTGAATCTTTCATTCAAACTTGTGCTAATTTCTTCTAAAATAGTTTCCCGAATTGGATGATTTTGAAGCTTTAATTTATTAACTTGCCGTCGAAGATGCAAAAGATATGGGATTAAACATCCGTAATATGTATTATTTTTAGCCTGAAGTTTACCTAAAGCAGTTGCAAGAGGACGCAAACATTTTAATAATTCATCCAAATAAGAGACATCCCTTCCTGTGAATTTTCATAACTAGACTGCGGATCTTTATGCAAAATAAAAATTGTCCGCATCGATTACAAGAAAGAGGAGTTACAAGAAAATTCATTTCTTCTTTTAATAATTTTACTGGGATGGAATTAATGTACCAATGATGTGAAACTCATCCGATGTTTCTTCTATTTTATGTTTTAATCACGCATTTTTTCCAAAAATGTATAAACCCGCAGTCTATGCATAACGTACCTAATGTTTCATATAATAATGGAATTTTCTCCTTAATAGCTAATATTGGAGATAGTGAATCATACATGTCATAACATCTTGTCACTCCTGGCCGGCGAAATATTATTCCAGTGTTTCCTTTAATAATTTCAGAAGTTTTAGGACGAGATGACAAATTCCAAAGTTGTGAACATTTTTGTAATACAGCGTCATGTAAGTTTTTGAAACTGGAATTATTTATTGCTTTCGTAACATCAGTAGACGTGATTGAATTAAGTGAATGAGCACTACAGCGAAAATATGGAGGAAGAAAACGGTCATTGCCATCAAAGTCAATAATTTCGTCAAAGTGTGCCACATCCATCTCGCATTGTACACCAAAATTTTGAAAGGCTTTGACAAAATTCGAACCATTATCACTCACTGTTGCAACAGATTCAGAAAAAATTAAGTCATATAAAGCGTGAACATTTTGCAACTTTTGAACGATTCGATCAAACGAACGTGTGCCTTTGAAGCGACGGCATGACACAGCCAATGATCTTCTTTCAAATGTATCCTTATCAATCCAATGAAATGAGGTTCCAAAAAATCTCCGATGTTTCGAGGACCAAATATCAGCAGTAGTGCAAATATATTTTACGTTTTCCAATGTTTTTGTAACATTAGTGACTAGTACTTTATACGCATCAGTTATCTTCCGGCATAATATTCTACGACTGAAAATCGAACTGATACCCATATTCTTAAAAATAGTTTTGAATTTTTCATTTTCTATGGTTGCGAAAGAATCATAATATAAGAATCAATAACAAAATTTACAATATCCTGTTCAAATCGTTGCCGACAGTACGATAGTTTACAAGATGTAGAAATACTAATATTCTTAGATGTAGAAGAGGATGTGCTCACTCCTTCTATTGTTTTCTTCGAGGATTATAGTTTTTTATATTTAAACAAATTATTGAGTTCCTCCGCTCCATGTACTCTTTCTAAGTGGGATCGAAAATTTGATGATGTCTTAAAAGATCCCTTAATTTTTACTTCTTCTTCTGTACACTTTTCACAAACAGCAGTTACAGTTCCAATTATAGTTGATTTTTCAGGTAGGTTATACTTGAAAAAATGTTCCGCCAAGAAAAGGCTTCCGTTCTGCCACACATATTATTTCACGGAAATGAGATTTTGATTCATCTTCTAAAAGACGAGTGTTCTCTTCTTCCTGCATTTTACTTTATGTAACATGTATTATATACACTTAAATTACTGCACAAATTATTAAAATTGACGGCTCAACAGTTATGAGACAACTGACATGACGATATCCAACATGGCTAACAATAATACTGTGTGTATGTAAAAGTAACCCAAACAGAGGTTGCGGCATTGTATCGAATGTACAGTAAACCCAAGATTGTCAATATAAACTAAGCTCATGTCAAATCTGATACAACTTCGAAGACTAACACACTTATATCGAAAAATGATTTAAAATCATTATAAAATAAAATAACACATTATTTGAAATAATATTTCAAATAATGTCATTGTAGAAGTGCCCAGGTCTGCTTTCTAGTATACATAATACATATACTTATAAACTGGGCTCCAGATCGTTACCTGAAAGCCAAGATGAAATCATCTACGTCGTAGGTATTAGGACGCGAACAGGCTCGACTGCGTTTTGGAGAACTCCGTGTTCTTAACTATTTTTAACTTTTTTTTATGTGATCCTGTAGATGTCGATGAAGACATTCCGAAAATGTGTGTATGGTTGTTAGGAATTCACTGGTTTATAAGTTATACGAGTGTAAAGATGAACAGTTTTTAGCGCTTTTGACAGGTAAGAGTGTCGCCATATTGGATATTCGTTGATTGGTAGAGGTAGGTAGGTCTGTTCGGCGCATGCGCTGGATAGATCATGAGTGTTCAGCGTATGTGTTAGATAATATGGTATATTTGCGGGATCGGCTAAATAGTACTAAGCGTATGCGCTAAGTGGCAATTCAGTGGTTACACATACTTTGTAAACATAAGCAATTTCAAGTGGTTTTCACAAATTAATTATAAATAAGTTTATCGTTGATTTTGAAATGACTAGTTCAAGTGTTAGAAATTTTAACTTTAGAGACATGCCAAGTAGTAAAGAAGAAGCAATTACTTGGGCTCAGGATTGTGGATTGTTGCGGAAATTTAAAAAATGTCGTACTCATCGGTGCGAAATGAAAATTTATAACAATAAACATGGAATCGGTCGTTTTCGGTGTCCAGTAATTAAAATATACAGAATCACATACAGCATTTCAATCAGTCGTCGTGTCTTCGTGGAAGCGGAGAATTCATTTAATAAATGTATTGTTATGTATTACGTACGTGTTTGTGCTGCCGTCTAACGGATCTGTTCGGAAGTATTTAGCCCATTTTATGTGTATCACTTAACAAATATATCAATATGGCGGCGCTTTAACCTGTCAAAAAGGCTTAAAAGTGTTCAACTTTATACGTATATAACTTTGTAACCAATGAATTCCGCACAATAAGATTTTCAGTTTCGGCGTTTTCTCGTCGAAATCTATAAGATTGTACTAAAAAATACTTAAAAAGAAGAGTTCTCCAAAACGCAGTTAAATCCGCGAACATTCTGGAGTATACTAATGGCGACATCTCTGTAGATTTACTTATATGTTATTTGTATCGTGTCATAACACCGTGGCGCTCATTATAATATGTGTGCATGTGTGTGCGTGCCTCGATGAGGTACGCGTGTCGCCACTGTACGCGGCTCCTTCTTCACTAACAAGGAGAAGACGCGGTCATCGGGTCTTAGATTTTGTCGAAACTTTGCATACTGGTAGATTTCGTTCTCCTGTTTATGAAAATATAGCATTATAGGCATCGATACTCAATAATTTTTCAGATATTTACAAATTAAATTTCATTATACACGTTAAGCCGTTAAGTACAGTTTTGGTTGAAGTTTTTGTCAAGTGCTAAACGGCGTGATGGTAACGTACTAGATTCATTACCGGTAAGGCCAGTGTTCAAATTTTTTTTCCATTTTTTTCTTTTTTTCTGTTCAGTTTATCTATTTTAATAAATTATATTTTGCACATGAAAAATACACTCATAATATGTACAGGAAACAAAATATAAAAATTTTATTGAAAAGGAACATAATATGAAAGAAACACTAACTTCATCAATCTTAACGTAACTCAAAAGTTGTTGAACATCGACGCCTATAATGCTACGTTTTCATAAACAGGAGAACGAAATCTACCAATATGCAAAGTTTCGAGAAAATCTGAGTCCCCATGACAGTGTCTTCTCCTTGTAAGTGAACCTCAAACTGTATACACGTATATTTATATATATTAAAGCATATGTCCATATAGTGCAGATAGATTATTTGTATTACTTGAAACTCCAAAGCAAACTGCATAAATTCCAACAGTAAGTTCTACGAGATGAACGTTGTTGGCAAAGTGCTATAGTCTGTTGGAAGTCGCAGTACCAGAAAGCTAAACCGTTAGAGGTAATAGAATGTATTTATATCTTATTTTATTACTTATTCATGTTTACTTTAATCCTGTGTATATCGTATAACTATGCCGGGTCTATAAGTAAATATACACAGTATATTTTCTAAGGTCTAAGCTCCTTCCTCGCCATATCATTACCACTAACATCATCCTCATGAGTAGAAAACCGAGAAACGTCAGTCCCCGGTAGAAATTCAATGAGAAGACAGAAAAATGTCGAAAAAGACGGGAAAAAATGACCGAGAAAAGAGAAAAAAACGTTCGAAGAAAAACATGTCGCGCATGGTGTGCACGATGCGCATGGTGCAGGGTGTATAGTGATTCCCGGGGAGGTCTCACGTGTGTCGCAATCCTCGCTGGTCGATCCCTAGAGGAAGACCTCCCGGAGATTTCGAAGGTTTCAGAGATTTCGGAGGTTTCTCGTTGGGCTGTCGAGCCTGGCGTGCCTGGCCAGAAGCGGCTGGATCAGTGCTCTTCGTGGAAAGGAACGAGATCCCTATGGGAGAGCTCATTCAAGGGTGGGGGGAACGGCGAGGGGGTCAGGAGATCGATGGAAAAACGAGGGGGACGCCGTGCGTAGTCGAAACGGTCACAGATGGTGTCTCGCATGGTTTACGACGCAGTCCACGGCCCTTCCATATGGGAATGATACTATTTAACTCACCCCGGAGACCTGGCAGGGTGTCGGATGACCTATACACCCTCCTCTCGGCGCACAGGTTCGGCTTTTGCTGGCAGGTTCTTCCTTCGACGGCTGCCTTTCCGCTTCTCTTGCCGGGGGAAGAATTCGAGAGCCGTTTTTTAGCTCGGCTTCGAACGCCTCGACGTTGAAGATGTTTGATCTGGTGGAACCTTGTGAAAACAAATCGACTGACGATGTGCAGTGACCAGTGTCAAGCGAAATTGAATAAATTTTTATTGAAATAGTTAAGTAAATAGAATTTTATTTGTTATTTGCGAGAACGAACACGTGACGATAAAAAAAGTACATAATCACTTTAAGAAAACTTCGATGACATTGAGATCTCGAAAAATAGGAACTTGAGAGAAAGTTGTTGCTTGACACCTGACAATGTTCTTCTCTGATATTTCCTGTTATTAACAATAAGCGAAATTCATTTGTGGTGCTCAAATGAAATATAATCTCCTGCATTTCTATCTATTTCTGTTACACAAGGTCACACGAAGTGGGAAGCCATTAATAACTTTTAATTTATTCGATTTTTCCTATTTATTGTGATACAGAATTGTGAATTAATTGTCCATGTTTGGTATGTTGTAACTTTGTGAAAACGAATCGACTGACAGTGTATCTTCATTCTTTTCAATAATGTACAATAGGGAGTAACTGTAAATTTTACTTTTCTCGATTTTCTGACTTATCGATAAACTGCGGATTTTATGCATTTTTTACAAAAATTTGTAGATGGAACTTAAAATAAGGAAAGTATTACAAGAATTTAAAGATGCCAATGTATTATTTTAAGTTTATTGGAATCATTCAAGAAAGAATGAAATTTTTATTTAGCTCATATTTTTCACAATTGATGCAGACAATTTTTATTTTGCATAAAGATCCGTGAATTGTCTACATATCAAGATTAAAGGATCGCTGAATTAATCGGAAACTCTTAATCAATGATCCCTCCGTTAAAAAACTTAGAACAACATGACCTACTTTAGCTCTTTTTGAAGGTCAAAACTCCTACTTTTGCCCTCACAAATTGTTTGTTTTATCAGTCATTCGAAAGTAACTACAGAATTAATTTTTTCAACCTTTTCGTTTTTGAGGATTATGGAATCGTTTGTATCGATTGTTAATGTTTGACCTGTTGCACCTTCGTAAAAGAGGATCGTACAACATTTTACTGTAGTTCATTCTAAAGAGTGATGGCTCTACTTTCACCCTTATACATTGTATTTTTATCAGTGATGCGAAGAATTACTATAAAATTTAGCTTTTTCGATCTCTTCGTTTAAGTATTTCGTCTTAACTCCTTGCCATATGATCTTCTTCATCGCTACAATGATTACTGCTTTTCATTTTGAATAATTCCACACAAGAGAAAATAAAATATATAATTATTGCATGACTACATTTATTTTTACGCTTAAACATTGATTACAAAAAGATGGATATTTATATTTAGCAGATTTCTAACGAAATCTGCGCCATGGGTTTGCCTCGTTATTGCACACCACTCGACTGATCGTTAAAGTTTGACCCATTGTAACTTTGTTAAAATGAATGTACACCAATCTATTTTAGTTCATTTTAAAGGATGATGCTTTCAATTTTTTGCATTGTCTTTTTACCAGCATTCCGACAAGTTTGTATACAATTGATTTAGTTTCAACCTCTGCCTATATTGGAGTTAAAGGATCATTGTAATAATCGTTGAAATTTGACCTATTACATACAGTGGCCCAGAAAAGTGTTCGTACGCCCTTTAAATCAGAATAACTTTCTTAAAATTTGAAGAAATTTCTTTTTGAAGAAATTGCAATTAGTAGGAATTACATGAGAAAATAAAAATGGCACTTTTTAAAACTTTATTATTTCGGCCCGTAATGAAAATTCAAAATATGCGGTTTGTAGATCTATGTTATTTACACATATGCTGAAAATTTCATCGAAATCAGTTAACAAACACATGAGCTACAAGCGGTTGAAAGTGGTGATAATCGAGTTTTTCACGAGTTTTGGTCAATTTCTGCTTAAAATCCATAGTTTCTTACATCTTTCGATGCGCGTCGTTTTTGTCTGCGTCAATCGATTTCGATGAAATTTTCAGCAAATGTATAACTAACATAGATCTACCAAAGGCATATTTTGAATTTTCATTATGGGCTGAAATAAAGAAGTTTTAAAAAGTGCCATTTTTATTTCTTCATGTAATTTCTACTAATTGCAATTTTTTCAAAATCTTTTTTGCACGTGATTTACTAAATCAATGCTTCTAATTGCTCAAAAAAGTCAAGTGGGTTGGTCAAATTTTAAGAAAGTTATTCTGATTTAAAGGGCGTACGAACACTTTTGTGGGCCACTGTATATCTCGATGAGAAAAATCGGCTGATAATGTAGCTGCATTCATTTCTGTACTGTCGTCTACATTAGTTGTTCCTCGATAGTGTGATAAGTAATTATATTTTATATAAGCTTTATTCTCTCCCCTAAGGATTGCAATTCTTTTACAATCTGCTCCTTTATCCTCCTCCCCATTCTCCTTAACGTAGTCTTATTTATTAACTTAACCTATTCGGATCTGACATGGGGGCGTGTACAATATATATATAGCTAACCAATATGGCGACGAAGAGCTTGGTTTGAACATTGTATTGATATTTTTTTTTTGTTTTTACTTAAAATGTTTCAAAGGAAGGAGAAAACTTTGTGTTGAGGGAAAAGCATCGGTATTATGGGCAAATCCAGCTAAGTATGGCAGTGTTAAATTTAGAACTAACATATTTTGTTATATATTCTAAGTTTTATAAAAAATATTTAGCTTTAAAAGTTACAAGAAATGACAGTTTTATTTCTTCAATGTTGACTAAATTCAAAAAATATTTATTATACGAATATGTTACATAAAATTTGTTTATTGGAAAAAATATGTGATGAGACTAAATAGACTTAAGAAATAATAACAAGTGACGAGAGTACAGACTTAATAAATATTGACGAGTTTAATGTTACTTCGAAAAGATATATTTATTAAATATATGAAATAAATACATGTATAAAAATCAATAAAGTATGTTTTGTCAAATAATTCATTTTACACAAAAAATTTGTTTTTTAATACACCTAAATTTACAATTATAATTTCATAAATTTCGAATCGCTTAGAATTGGTGAGGGCGTATTAATTGCTCCACAAATAATTGTGCAAATATCTTCTATTAGAGGCACCAATGCCACAGGCATCACTGAACCAAGAATTTTGAAAGTTTTTATACGCTGGTTAGATCTTTCAATATACACTCTAGCTTTAGCTATTTTAGCTGTTAAAATAGACTGATCTTTGCTAAATTGTTTCTTATATTTTAAAAATGGAGGTCTTATAAATTTCAAGCAGTTCACTTCACATACTTCATTTCAAAGTGTGGAAACGGAGCAACAAATTTTTGCTCGCTCTAATATCACAATCTTTCACTGCACACTAATCAAAATTTTTTTTTTCTACGCGGTGGAAAAATTGGAACTTCCATAACGTTATTTTTAATTAACACCTGTTTTAACACTGTAAGTTTATACTGTAATTAACACATGTTAACACTGTAAGCTGCTATAAGCCAAGCCAAGCCAAGCTTAAAGTATTTCTACTTTTCAGCAGCAGACGGCGCCACTCAAAATGTCAGATCCCAATTCTTATTGACTATCATAACCTACCTTACCTAGCTTAACTTAACTTAGCTTACTAACTTATCTTAATTTAACTAACTTAACTACTCCACTTAAGGCTAAAATTAACTAAAACTAAAGATAGAGGGAGAGAGCATACTATATACAAAAGAGATCTTATAGACTACCTTAGAACGCTACCCCCCGCACTTCCTAAACCTACCCATGGACCCCCTCTTCCGGACGTTCACCATTCACCCGTACCTTTCCTACTTCGTTCTCCTTCCCATCCTCGCCCCATCTTTTATCATTCACACGTGTGATAAGTGATTATAAATTCTATTTCTTTCGATCTTCATATTTAATAGGACTTAAGAATCATTGAATTAATCGTCGATATTTGACCTATTACAACTCCGTGAAGAAAAGTCGAACAGCAATCTACTTTAGCTTTTTTTGAAGAGTAAAATTCCTACTTTCGTCCTGACAAATTATTTCTTATCTTAAGGCGAAAGTTAGTACAAAATTCATTTTTTTCAATCTCTTCGGTTTTACTTCTTCTGTTAAGTACTTCGTATTAAGATTGAAGAATCAGTGAATCATTTGCTAATGTTTGGCCAATTCAAAAATTTGTTTTCACCATTTTAAAAAATTACCCATTTATTTTTTTTGTAATTTATTATCAGTTCGTATAACAATAACTTTTTTTAATCATACCCATTTTCTTAATTACAAACGATAGCATTTCATAATTTTGTCCAATTGTTTTTATGTTTTTGTTTATATAAAATTTTAGTTTTTATATAAAAGAAATTTGAGTTATAGTTAACCCTTGAAAGCCTTTTGTTTTTTATGTTAGCATTTCTTTGAAACTGCTCGTTCAATTTTTGAAAATATTGGATAATGACTAAATATCATTGATAGAGTGCGGATTTTTATGCAAAATAAAAAACGTCTGCATCAATTGTAGGAAACAGGAGTCAAATGAACTTGTAATGCTCACTTTAATAATTCGAACAAGATGAAAATGATACATTGATATCCTTAAGTTCTTTTAAACTTTTTACTGTTTCAAATTTCACCTACTCGTTTCTTTTGTAAATGCATAAAATCCGCAGTCTAATCATTGCATTTAAAACATTAAGTATTTTATATCGAAGTGCTAATATTGCCTATCTTTGCAAGATGATATATAGAGTATTTACCATAACACAATGTTCCTCTTTCAGTGTTTTCGTTCTGCGTGAAACGATTTAACTTTGATTTTATGGAATGTTTTCTGGCAGCTGGTACAGAAAAGATTTTGTCGAAAATCAGTAGAGTGGAACAGCCCGAGGGAATTTGAAGATATCTGTGTTGAGGTAGGGAAAGGACCATCTCCTTGCATTTCAACGGCGGCGTCCCCGTCCTCTTTGCCTCACACCTGCTACTACCAAATTCTTCGAATGAAGACAAGTGTTTAGAAGATTTAATAATAATTTAACACCGTTTCATTTTATCTCTGATTTTATCTAAATCATCAGCAAGCGAAAGAAGATTTCATTCAATATTTATTCATAAATCTTATTAATACAAACATCTTACAATACAAACATATTATATTCATTTTAAATATATCAAGAATCTTTGTAATTATAACTACCAATATTAAACACACTACTATACTATAAATATTTGTGTAAGAATAGATCAAACAAACACAAAATAATATTAATATTAGTAAGATAGAAACTTATTTTATTAATTTATCTTACATTTTAAATAAAAAATTAGTCTATGGGCTTGTCCAAATAAAGTGATACATATATACACTTATTACTGATGAAAGTTAAGAAACACCCTTTAAACATGAATAACTTTCTTAAAATTGGTTCAGACGACTTGAGTTTGTTGAGATATTAGAAGGATTAGTTTACCAGGCTACGTGTAAAAAGCTTTTCTAAAAATGATCTGTGCCTGTAACGAAAATTTATAATATGCCTTCTATAAATATATGTGTATATATGTATAACCCAGATTTATAGAAGGCCTATTATAAATCGATTGACATATTATAAATCGAGTCATCGATTGACGCATAAAAATCTATAGGTATTGAAAAATATAAAATCTTAGAATTTCGGGGTCAAATCGCATTTTCTCACATTTTTTGCCATATTTAATAATTTATGGTTCGTAGCAACGTTAACCGATTTCGTTGAAGCATTATGTACGTATATAATTTATTTAGATCTACGGTAGGCATGTTTTTGTTGGAAATCGCTCTTTACGATACGCGATCGTGTTCGATGCATTAGCGAGTGAGACGCCCCTCCTAGAAGTTAGCCCCCCACTTGTTGAAATAAATAATTTCAACAGTTGTGCTGAATTGTGCTAAGTTTGTGCCACATTGTTCTCGAATATTATAACAATAATATAAACAATAAGACTAAAAATGGAGAAAAACGATTTTTTTTAATAGCCCCCCACTTTTCCTTTTTTTCAATTTTTAGTCTTATTGTTTATATTATTGTTATAACATTCGAGAACAATGTAGCACAAACTTAGCACAACTCAGCACAACTGTTGAAATTATTTATTTCAACAAGTGGGGGGCTAACTTCTAGGAGACGCGTCTCACTCACTAACGGCCTCTGATCACACAAACATCAGATGACGCTCGGCCTGTTCGATGCATGGAATACGATCGCGTATCGTAAAGAGCGATTTCCAACAAAAACATGTCTACCGTAGATCTAAATAAATTATATATTATATTAATATAAAAAAAACGAAAAGTGGGAGGCTACTAAAAAATGGTTTTTCTCAATTTTTGGTCTTATTTTTTATATTATTTTTATAATATTCGAGCACAATCTTAGCACAACCTAGCACAACCTAGCACAATTCAGAAAATTGAAAAAACGAAAAGTGGGGGGCTTCTAAAAAAAATCGTTTTTCTCAATTTTTAGTCTTATTATTTATATTATTGTCATAATATTCGAGAACAATGTAGCTCAAACTTAGCACAATTCAGCACAACTGTTGAAATTGTTTATTTCAACAAGTGGGGGGCTAACTTCTAGGAGGCGCGTGACGCGGTTACGCGGGTCTTAGAGTTGTTGTCTGTAATGCGTCTACGATATATGTATTATCATTAAACTAATTATATTCATTAGTTTTATATTTTCATTGTTGCTGCATAGTTGCTAATACCAGCAGCAGGCAGACATAAAAATGTTAAAAATCCTGACCTTCCCATTTTCGTCACGACTCTGTACCAATAGCAACTTTTAAAAGATTCGTTTACATATATGTATATTATCTAGTAATCTAATCCTTCCAAAATCTCAAAAAAATTCGTCGTTCGAACTAACTTTAAAAATATTATTCGTTCTTAAGGGGCGTTTCTTAACTTTTGCCAGTACATATTTTTTTGATAATGAACACAATGAATAAATAATTATAATATATGTAGATAAGTCAAATCTTGTTTAAGCAATTTCCAAACTATTTAAAGAGTAACAAATTTTTCACAATTAAAATAATAAAATTCAAGTTTAAAATAATTAATAAAATACATTTTTACATATACATATATAGGTAATTTTGGGCTGTAATTTATTTAAAGCAATTTGAGAATTGAGCTTATTTTATCAAATCTATTTTTGGAAGGTTGAAATGAAGACATTTTGGATGCGTCTGGTTAAAAGGCAGGCAATGATCGGTCATATAAGGGCGGACCACGTGCGTCACAGTTGGACAAGGGTAACCTTTCGCACGACCCTGAAACACAAGCCCTCCAAAAGGTCTACAAACATTATTTTTTGAAACTACGCAAAACGAAAATCCCAGCTTGACTTCCAATTACAATTTCAAGCGAACTTAACGAAAACAGCCATCCCTTTTTTTTCTAGTAAAGAACTGCTTCTAGAAAGGTTACTCGTTATGGCCCACCCCCTTTTTCACTATATCATCTTTTAACAGAGATGTAGATTTCGGGAAGATGGCTAATATTTATACGTTGACTATTATTTGTTATTATTTAAAAAGATATTTTTAATTCAACATTTTGTATTTTATAATCTAACTCCCGCAGAGAAGCTTAATTGCTAACTACAAGAATTTTTTTATTTATCCCAAAAAGAAATATATGAATGTTTCTTATATATAATTATTTTACAGGCTCCCACGAATGAAATGATACACTAAGTGACAAGATTGCAAATATTTAAACATGTTTAAACGATTTCTATACATATAGAGCAAAATGCCTTTAATACTAGATTTACGGAGCATTAAAAGGTATTTTAGGTATATCACTTTATAAAAATAACGAGAATGTGTCTATCCAAATTTTTGGACATTCTTTTTATAATACATGACCAAAAAATTTGTTGAATAATTCCTCATGGATGCACCTTTACGATCTCAATAATCGTAAATCAAAAATATTAGGATGCGTTATTTTGACGCGTTCTGTTGACCTAGTGTTAAAGTCTTACTAATTTTTATTTGATATTTTTCAATTTATTTTAATGATCAACGGTCTGGATGAAAATCTAACAATACCACGTGATAGGACTGTTTTATATGGGCCTATATTAAAAAATTAAAAACTTCGTTTTGTACATTTGTTACTTAAACATATTCAGAAAATTTCAACAAAAAACTTTTAGTATTTTCTCTGCTATTCCGACCAATTGCATTTTTTCAAATTTTATTTCACGTCACGTATTAAACTAATTGTTCCAACATCTCAAGGAAAAGTCCAAGTCGTAGGATCCAATATTAAATAAGTTATCGTCTTTTTGAGAGTGTCCGAATATTTATGTGAGTCACTGTATATACAGTCGTGGACAAAATTAAATGGACAGAACATAAATTCTGAATAATCTCTATTTTCATTTATTGTGTTATAAATTGATTGCAGATGTTTAACATGAAAAATGTTTATACACAACGAAAGAATTTATTTAGTATGTAAAAGCATAAATATAATGTTTCTGTTAATATTTATGCATATTGTTTGTATGGGTGTCTTTGAGACCGTGAACAAAATTAAGTGGACGCAGAGGACATTCTGTGTTGGGACGGAAAAAATGTAAACAAACGTTTGACTCTCGCATTGTGCAGTGTCATTCGTCCTCAGTAGACATTGAACTTTTGTTTAAACAAGATTAGAAATATAAACCGAGCATGTCTAAGAGACGAGAAGAATTTCCCGTGCACCTGCGAAAGTTAATTGTTTCAGAGTGCAAAAATAAACTAAGTTATCGTAAAATGGCTGAAAAATACAAAGTTTCTAAGAGTACAGTGCATACAATTTATCACAAGTATTTACAGTATGATACTGTTGAAAATTTAATCGATCGAGGACGACAACGTAGCACAAATTCATACGACGATAGACAAATTGTAAGAGAAACTCAACGTATTCCATCGATAACACTACGAAATATTGTTGAAACTCTACAATTAAATATTTCTACAACAACTGTAAGACAAAGATTAAAAGAAGTTAATCCGAAGAGTTGTTTAACTAGACGCAAGCCACACATTAGTAAACTTTATAAAAAGAGACGTTTAGCTTTTGCAAAAAAATATGTGAATAAGCCATTATTATTTTGGAAAAAAATTATGTGGAGTGACGAGAGCAAAATTGAGTCATTAAATTAAAAAAAAGAGAACACGCGTATGGAGAAAACCGAATGAAGCTCTCAAGAAGCAGTATGTGTTGCCTACCATCAAACGTGGAGGGGGATCCATAATGGTATGGGGATGTTTTTCTTGGTATGGGTTGGAAATTTAGCACCCATCCATGGCATCATGAATGCAGATATGTTTGTTGAAATTTTAAATGAAAATATGGAATAGTCAACCCTAAAAAAGGATTTCGATGAGGGATGGATGCTACAACGGGATAATGATCATAAGCATACGGCGAAGAAAACGAAAAAATTTTTATAAGATTGTGGGATAGATGTTCTCTATTGGCCTCCACAAAGTGCAGATCTTAATCCTATAGAAAATTTATGGAGCTTATTAGATTTGGAAATACCATTAGGAAGACGTCATAATAAAACAGTATTTTTAAACGAATTGCATATAAAATTTCAACAAATTGATCGAAGTTACCTCCAAAAACTTGTGGAAATCATCCCACGACGATTAGAAGCAGTAATTAAAGCAAAAGGTTACAATACCAAATACTAATTGCTTATTTTCTAAATATTTATAAAGTGTCCACTTAATCTTGACCACCAAAAATTGTATATAATTTTGATTAATGGTAATATATTCTATTATATTAACTTTTATTATTGATATTGCTGTTTATTTCATTAAAGTACACTTTGTTAACTTAAATGTACCGTACAATTCTAGTTTATTAAAATTATGTTTTAAATTGCGTTGATTTTTTGTTCATCATTAGACCTGTCCACTTAATTTTGTCCACGACTGTATTTATCAGATTCAGTACAAACTTTGAACTTCAAAGTCTTCGTCTCGAGTCTGACTCGATATTATAGCAGAAGGGGTTAAAAAACTCGAAATAAATTCGCAGCCCTTGTATTAGGAACAAAAAGGGATGAATAATTGTCGCCCGGATTGATATTCCAGCAACATCGATTCCCAGGTCTCGCCGGGGTACGCGAAAGGTCGTCTAGGATAACGCCTGAAGGCTGGTGGGATTCCAGAGAGACTGAAATAGGAATAATCTCTCCGGAACTTGCTGGAAGTACGACGGGCGTGGAGTCGGGGGCCAGGGGGCGGGGCGCGGGATGCGGAAACGGCGGGGGAGGAGGCAGTGGGTGGTGGGGGCCGGAGAATGCCGGTTGCCGGAAGTCGACGGGGTTGGGGCACGAACGGAAGCGAAAAGAGAACGACGGAGAGAAGCGGAAGTGCCGCGTGGAACTGTGGGGCGGCCGGCGGTGGGTGGGCCGAGGAAAAAGGGCGGGCGGGGGCGGTGGGAGGCGGGAGGGGTGGCCCGGGACCGGAACCGGAAGCGGGGAGCGCAGGAAGACGAAGGGACGTCGACGTCGGGCGTCGGTAGCTGCTGCAACGACGTCGACGGCGGCGGCGTCGGCGGCCCCGATATGGCGGAAGCGTCGCGTTTGCCGGAAGTCGCCGAGGAAATGAAATGCCTCCCAGCCGCCGCCCGGCTAACCCCACCCCTCGCCAACCCCTTCACTCACCCCCCCCCCCCTCCGACACCTCCGCCACGCCCTCCTTCGAGATCCTCCGCGACGTTCGAATCGCAAACTTGATAAAAGCCTTCCAGGTTTAAAATATTTTTTTTGCCAACCGCGGAATTGTTCGATTTTTAACTGTGTGTGACCGGTGTATTCACTATAAAGATATCGAAGGCGTAGAATTGTAAAATAATTGTGATACAATCGAAGAAATGAGATTAGAAAATAATTGGAAGACAGTTGAAGAAGTTACGAGTATAGACATTATTGAGCTGGCAGCCATCTTGATTTTTATTATGACGAATATACTGTGATGTTGAAAACCAATGATGGCGCATTACCCCTTGCAGAACTATATTATTTGTTCAATTAATATGTTCTGCGCCTTGTTTGTATGGTCCCTGAATGAAGAAGACTTGCTCTATCACGTTATGCAGTTAAATTTCGACTAGGCCGTTTGATTTATAAAACAAATTAAACGCCCAAGAAAATTGATGCTCGATCGACGTCTGATTTGAAACATTATTTAATCATTGTTTAGTATTTATAGCATTACTAAAATGTATCGTCTTTTCTTCAGGGGAGTTTTTTAAATAATTCTAAACAAAACACATTTTTATAAATTTTATAGTTAAAGCACAAAATAGCGGAAAACTCACTAGACCATTTCAAAATGGAATATCCTTATAGTTTTTAAAAATTCAAATCTATCCTCTTATAAACAAATTCGAATTTTAAATGATCTAGTGACTTTTGGGGCCACCATGAATATACCTGAAGGGATAGTGTGTTCTTATTTCGGTAAATTTAGATTTTCTTGTTATAGAAACACGAACAAATTATTTTTTTTAGTCAGTCTAATCTTGATTAAGAAATAAATGAATATTCATAAGCTGTCTGAAAGCTTTATCTATCGTATGGCCACGTAATTATGAATATTGTTATATTTTATGTAACGGCATAAATGTGAATAAAAGTGCATCCTATAGATAGATCACTCTCGTTCACGTGTGTCTTTGTATGTACGCGTCGAGCGTGATATAAAGTAACGAAGGAACATAAAAAGGAAAGCAACTTCGGGCATCCGGTCAACGAGGTTCTTACATAAGTCTTGTATCTGACGGTTGCTGGGAAATAAAGTTAGTCTACACGGTATGCGTTTGAAAAATAAAAATTGCAATCAATTTCGCAAAATTTTATCGATTTATCTATGTATATTGCAATATACTGTAAATGCACTGCATTCACACCTGTAAACCATGTTTTTATCAATCTCCGTTTTTGAGAAATTCATTTTTGGGAGGAAAACTAAAATTTTTACTTGTGACCATTTTTGTGCTTGAACTGCACACAGTATACAAATGTTTCTTGCATGAGATGATTCCACAGACTCTTTCAAATAAAGTAACATATACTTGTATAATATCATAGAAGTTTGAACATGTTTAAAAATGATTGAAGTAACAAAGGTACATATCAAGAGCTGTTTCTCGTATGTTTTTCAGTTTGTTTTAAAAGTCATCTAGGGACAATTAAAATAAGACCCAAATAAAATGTTGCCCTTGTTTGAAAATGTAGAACAGATCTCAAGGTGCAGGGCACTATCAGTGGTTCCTAACCGCAACCTAAACACTGTAGAATCCATAATTTTTTACCATAATTTCTAAATACTGCACGAAAAACAATAATTCAAAATTATAAAAATTCATTTCTTACGATCTACAATCTCAACAGTCCAGCCTACCAACAATACTATTTTTTAAAAAAGTGTTTTTAAAATGGAGAAATTAGCAAAAACTTTTCGCTAACTTCCTTACGTAAACGATACAAAAATTCGTTATCAGCAGTGAAATCAATGAAGACGTATAGTGACCCACAAAAAAATTCGAAAGCCATTTAAATCAAAATAACATTTTTAATATTGGAGCAAATGCCTTGACTTTTTCGAGCAATTGGAAGCAATGATTGACTAAAGAACTTGCTGAAAAGATTTTGAAAAAATCGGAATTGTTAGAAAAATTTGAAAAATATAAAAGGCACTTTTTAAAACTTCTTTATTTGAGACTGTAAAGTAAATTTAAGATAAGCGTTTTGTAGATTTATGTTACCTATGTATACACATGCTGAATGATCAAAAGATATAAGAATCTGTGAAACTAACCAACAGTCGTGAAAAACTGCAATTTTCGTCATATTTAACCGCTTGTAGCTCGTGTGTGCGTTAATCGAATTCAATGAAAATTTCAGCATCTGTATAACTAACGTAGGTCTGCAAGACGCGTATTTTATATTTTCATTACAGACTCAAATAAAAATGTTTTTAAAAGGGCCTTTTTTATTTTTTCATGTAATTTTTACCAATTGCAACGTTTTCAGAATCTTTTTTGGGGTAAACTTTCGAAAAGACCATACCTCCGGTTTTTTTATACTGTGGATTCTTACGTATTTTGATGTGCTGATTACGAATATGATAGTGAAAATTGGCGCATATGTTATTTTCATAGCGGAAACCATGAAAAACCATAAATATCATAGTTTTTTACATGTATTTCCGTAAATAATGGTAATTTTGAAAAATACTTCAAATAAAAGTTGTAGGTTTCATCGAAGTACACATTTTATGTCGTATTGATTCTTGTCATAAAAACAATAGTTTTTGAGAAAAACGATATTAAATGTTCGAAACTCCATATAACTCATCCAACACACATCAAGTTTTATTGTTAATTTCATTAGTTAATACTAGAAAGGGATACAGCAAAGCTCCTCCCTCGCCCACGTGCTTCCCTATGCGGGAAGCTTCATCCCCAAAAGGAATAACCTAGCCTTATCTAACTTAAACCTAAACCTAAACTTAAACATTAAGTTAAACGACTGTTCGTTATAGAAGAAATGAAACAACCTCATATAAACTAAAAAATAAACCCTTCGGCACTTGCACCTCCCGTGTGTGTGTGTTCTATTCTACATGGATATTTTTCATACTTCGATAACATATGTAAAGGACATTGAAATCGAGAGTGGCTCCGTATAAGTCAATAATTAACTATCATTTTTCTCGGAAAGTATTATCTTTATAACAAAAATCAATAGGACATAAAATGTGTATGTTGATGAGGTCTACAACTTTTATCTGAAGTATTTTTCAAAATCCCCGTTATTTGCGGAAATAGATGGAAGAAACTATGATATTTATGGTTTTGTCATGGTTTCCGCTATGAAACTAACATATGGGCCAATTTTCACTATCATATTCGTAATCAGCACGTCAAAATACGTAAGAATCCAGAGTATAAAAAAATCGGGGGCATGGTCTTTTCAGAAGTACACCGATCGTGTTTAACATACTTCGGTAGGTAAAACGTTAAGGGTTAATAATTTTAACATATTGTCTACCTGTGACTATTATATTGTTAGGTTATTCCTTTTGGGGATGAAGCTTCCCGCAGAGGGTGGATCTCGCTGTGCGTGGAAAGGTAAAAATCCAATGATACAGAAAACACGTAGGCGAGATTAACTAATGAAATTAACAATAAAACTTGATTTGTGTTGGATGAGTTACATGGAGTTTTGAACATTTAATATCGTTTTTCTCAAAAACTATTGTCTTTATGACAAAAATTAATACGACATAAAATGTGTATTTCAATGAGACGTATAACTTTTATTTGAAGTATTTTTCAATATTATCATTATTTACGGAAATAAATGGAAAAAACTATGATTAAATGGTTTTTTCGTGGTTTCCACTATGGAAATAACATTTGCGCCAATTTTTTAACTACATATCATATTCGAAATCAGTACGTCAAAATACGTAAGAATCCAGAGTATAAAAAAAATCAGAGGTATGGTCTATTCGGAAGTACACCCCTTTTTTGTAAGTCATTTAGTAAATCGATGCTTCTAATTGCTAAAAAAAATCAGGTTGTTTGTTCCAACTTTGAAAAAGTTATTCCGATTTAAAGTGTTCGAAATTCGAATACTTTCGTAGGCCACTGTATGTATCGCTACTTGTAATGCAGTTGCTACAATAATTTTAAGAGAAGCAGAAAAGAAATGATGGAACATAAGAAACGGCGGAGGGTCTCGAAGAGGTCGGCCCTGAAGAGCATTAAGCCATGGCGCGGGCCGGTGAAAGGCGAATAACACGAATGCCTTTGAAGTCGCATGGTTTCTAGTTCTAATAACGCTATTATTCCAACGCGCTGGTTCGCCTACCGGCTCCGTCACTTCACTCTGATTGTTTCTAAAGCGGTTGATCTGATAATCAGTCCTGGACTCGGTCCGATTGCTCAGCAATAAGTTAATGGCGCAAGGTCGCTAATGAATAAACCAAATCGCGCGCCCAGGGGTTATGGGTCGCGCATTTTAAGCGGACTTTATCGTAGATACTCGATCAGGTATGTTGTCGAGCCGCCTATCCAGGAATTAAGCATCTATTCTTAAGATTTTTGCAATGAAACATACTTTCTTTTCTATTTTCAAATTAAAAAATTTTCTCCGATCGATAAATGTAATTTGTTATTTTTAAAATATTGACGGGTTGGGAGAGAATTTTCGATTGGACGTGGCTTTAGAGAGTGGAAAATTGAATTTTTCAAATTTTGAATTCCGTTATTATCTTGCGGTTTTTGAAAGTTATGGTTAAAAATGAGAGAGTCCGGATAGCCGAGGGTCTACTGAATCGTTAATTAAACAAGAAAATATGCTCCAAATTATACAATAATGTATGGTTTCATTTTAATCCGAAAAATGTTGCAAATATGCTGGAAAAAGTGCAAGACTAAACAAGTTTTGTCTGTGTTTTTGTTATACTTATTGTTAATCATATACTATTCCATATTTGGTCACATTCCTCTAAATCATACTTGGTAATATTAATTTATTATACATTATCCATTATATTACTATTAATATTAAATAAAAGTTAATATATTTAGCAAATAGTTCATTCTCCATGAATGTGATTGAATTTATGATAAAATAATGTCAACTAATAAATGTTATTAATGAATAAATCGAATAAACTGTGTTTATTATAATTAATTATTACAACATTTATCAATATTAGCTAATTAGTTAAAGAGGATTTACCTATATCTACTGATAGAAATTATTATAATACTCAATAATATTGGTAATAATAATAATATTGTTAATGTATTATTAAAAAGTTATTTACTTTCGTGTTTATTCGATTTGAAGATTTTCCATGGAACGAGATAAGGCAGTTATTAAAGTGTTTATTGGTTTCTCGTGAGAACCGCAGTCCTGGCGAAACTAATTGCGACTACTAGATAGTTAGGGTCGACGGTTTGTCGTCGCCGGAAGTCTGGATGTGATTTTTCGTGCGTGATTAGGGGAGGACGATTAACTATATCCCCTCTTCTGTTCTTGACCCATCTACGATTTTCTCAGTTATGATTTAAAAACCTGCTTCTTTCTTAATTGATCAAACTAATTAAGAATTTTCTTTCGTGACCGTAAAGTTCCATTTTATTTTTATAAAATTTATTTTCATTTTAACTTCCTAATTATAAAATTTATTATCCATTCAGTTTAGCAATTTGATTTCAGCATCTTCATTATAAAGTTCAATTTCATTTCAATTCTATAATTATGAAATCTGATTTTGTTTTAACTCGATCATTATAAAGTTCAATTTTATAATGACAACTTTTATAATCAAACTTAATAAAATTTACATGATTGTACTCAATTCAAGAATATCCATAATAAAATACAAATAACACTGTTCAACACCATATTTGTTTCCTAATTACTGTTGGGTGGTTCTTATAGAGTTTTTTGCCTTGATTCCGAATCTGCCCTTACTTCTTCGCCTACACCCACAGTTTTTGAGAAACATGACTTTGAAAAAGGAACGTATTTTTCAACTTTAAACAAATATTGTGATGCTATTATAAAGATATTGAATTGTTCTTTGCAGCAAAAGATTCTGTAGACTTTCCCGCATACAGTGGTATCCAATATTAATACATTTTGAATGTTTAAACAATGTTTAAATTATTATTAAAGACGGAGAGACACCATTTTTGCACCAATTTTTGAGGATATTTTTGAATTTATCTCAAAAAATAAGGGTCCAGCGTAAAAACGTACTATATCACGCGATAGAGCAGACTTTTATCTTGAGAAACCCTCCTTTGAAGTTTGCAACATTGACGTTTTTACCGAACCAGAAAGCAAAATATCTACGCCCGACATGAGTTGCCATCAGTGGTGCTCTTCCACTAGCGCGGTCGTTCGTCGGGATATGGTGCGGCGCGGCATAACGGCGATGCAGTGGCTAAAAGCGCGAAATTATATCAGCTTATTTAAATGTTAAATTTTATTTAAATGTTATTTATTATTTATTAGTATATTTATTCTGTATAAATTATTTTATGTATTTTTTTCATACTTAAAATCTCTTTTGTAACAAAAAATAATTTTATACAAAAATCTATTTAGTATCGCTTATTGTCGAAATTCTAATAAAGAAAACTAAATACAAAAGAAAAACTTACTAAATTATTTTTTTTTTACAAAAGACTTTTTTAGTATGAAATATACTATGAAGAAGAGACGAACATTTTAAAAATACACAAAATAATTTATACAGAATAAATATACTAATAAATAATAAATAACATTTAAATAAAATTTAACATTCAAATAAGCTGGCATATTTGCGCGCTTTAGAAGAGCACCACTGACGGCAACTCATGTTGAGCGTAGATATTTTGCTTTCTGGTTCGCTATAAACATCTATGTTCCAAACTTCAAAGTTGGGTTTTTCAAGATAAAAGTCTGCTCTATCGCGTGATATAGTTTGATTTTACGCTGGGCCCTTATTCACTGAAATAAATTCAAAAATATCCTCAAAAATTGGTGCAAAAATGGTGTCTCTCCGTCTTTAATAATTAGTTAAACATGTTTAAACATTCATAATGTATTAATATTGGATATCACTGTATGCGGGAAAGTCTACAGAATCTTTTGCTGCAAAGAACAATTCAATATATTTTATAATAGCATCACAATATTTGTTTAAAGTTGAAAAATACGTTCCTTTTTCAAAGTCATGTTTCTCAAAATCTGTGCATGTAGGCGAAAAAGTAAGGGCAGATTCGGCATCAGCGCTAAAAACTCTATAATAATCACCGAACAGTAATTAGGAAACATAAAGAAAGTGAATTTTGTTGGACAGTGTAATTATAGTTAAATTGAATCAAACTAAGAAAATTCATAACAAAACATTTATAAAAATAGGAATCATAAATAAATAATTGTAAATGGGAATGACTAATAATGTAAATTCAAAATTGAAGGTACACATAAAAACGAAGGAAAAATAAAAATTAATAAATTCTATTTAATGAAAACAATAGAGTGTTAATCATTATTGTGCATAAAGTATTTTATCGATAACTGTCCCAAAACAATCACCACATTAGCGGGGTATACCCCGTGAGGGTATATCACGAATATGCCACGAATATGTTGGTGAAAGTTCCATAAAAAATAGTAAATAATAAACAAGTTTTGTCATTGGATTAATAGTGGTCTCACACCGATATACTCGACCCGTATTATGTTACTCTTCTCGGCGACCGAGGCCTATCGAGCTTCGTTGTCTTTTTCTACGTTCGGCAAAAGTCAAAGAATAGTACACCTGACCGATAACTGTCCATGACCGAACACGTGGTGTGGACAGTTATCGACAAAATACTGTAAGGAAATATAAATAATTATATATAATTATATATATATTATTTTGAACAATAATTGCAACAAATAATTGAAGATATAAATTGTCAATTTCATAAATTGCAAATCGTAGATGTAACCGAGTTTTTGACTTGCAATCAGGGAAATGAAAATCAACGAATGTCAATTAGGAAAGAGACGGAACGCTAATTATGATTTCTTGGCAACGAAGTAGTAAAGGGGAGGGAGGGAATTAGGTTAGCAGAATAAGGTGGATTGTCATAACTGCCGTGTTACTACTCGCGAACGTAAGCGATTATATAATCACGTCGGTGCGTAAACGACGCCGCTGGCGGCGTGTGAACACGCCTTAAGGCGCCTCGAGCCGGAAACAGACTTTCTCCATCGTTTCGACCGCGACAGCTTTTTCATATCCGAGTTCCCCCCAAAAACTCACTTGTTCACCTTTTGTTCCTCCTTTCTTGCTCTATACTGGGATTATAATTCTGCACAGTCACTATAAACTTTCATAATCAATTTGTAATTCTATTAAAAATACTGTAACTATTATCAAAATCATTTTCTCCCCAGTATACAACAATCTATGTCGAAAAATGATAACGTTGTTCTTCCAGTATTACTTAAACATGTGTAAGTAAATGTTTACGGGAAATGCATACAATCGTTTTATGCAAGGTACGTTTGCATAGCTTCTATGGCTCCGGCACGAAAGATTGTAAAACATTGAATTAAATTTCGTGTCTGTTGTTAGAATCTCATTGGCTACGAAAATTATTAAAAAATATTTAAATGTACATAATGCCACAAAAATGTATATCATTGCATTCAGGAAGGTCAGAAGAATGGTACTATGCAAGAAACGTGTCTGTAGCTTTTGCTATTAAAACACAAAAAATTGTCAAATTTGAAAGTTTAATCAAATTAGTGTTTGATCTTAGAATCGCAATGGCGTTGAAAATTAATAAATGCTGTTGAAATGTTTATAATACCACAAAAATAAATATCTTTGTATTTAGGAAAGTCTGCAGAATAATTCTATGTAAGCAACATTGCTGTAGCTTTTGTTGTTCAAGCACAAAAATTTGTTAAAGTTACGAAATATGATATCTGATGGATGCTTTGATGGAAACTACGAGAGATAATTTTATGAGACCTCTTGAAACTTAATAATGACACGGTCCACTGTGAAAACCCAATTTTGTTTCTTCTCAAAAACACAAAATTCAAATTTTCAGAACAATATATAAAATCTAGTTAGAATTTATATAAAATACCCTTGACGTTGTGTTTTTTTTTGAAAATCCGTAAGCTAATTATATTTATTATAACACACTTATTTGTAAGTTGATGGATGGTGCTTGATAGTATTGTACTTTGGTATTTCAATCCTTTTTCAATCCACAAACCTCCATCAGGCGAACTATAGCAAAACGTTGACGTTGGACCTGACATAATCCCTGTTCTCCGGTTTTGGTGATTGTGTTGGAACCAGATATGCATTTCCACTCGATAACATTTGCTTTCATTGCTTCATCGACTGGCTGCGACGTTTATGCGAATTCCCGGACCCGTGGTTTGTCTCGAGGAAAGTAGATTAAAGGTGAAATTCATAGATCGTACTATAGACTCTCCTGAATACAATATATAATTTTGTCACAATATGTATAAACACTTGAAATAGTTTAAGTAATGTTTAAATCCAGTAAGATCGTAAGATTGTACTTCAATTTTATAAAATGGTCAAATTTGACATTTTTTGGTCCTTGTACTACAAATGCTATGCAAATGTGCTTTGTGTAGAACGATTCTATGCACTCTTCCGTATCCGATGACATAATTGTTGATGGCGTAAATATTGAAACTGATTTAAAAATGAAAATTTTCACCTGAAATTCGTCGTATCGATATCAAAGAGTTAGAACCAGAATTCGAACCCTCGAATAGAAACTTCTCGCCAGCTACAACTTCCTCTCGGTAAGTTCTTCTATTCCCGGTAATTAGATAACAGCAGGAAACCGCCACGGGTTGCATAATATCGATGTTACGCAATCGGTACCTTCACCTTATGTGCGCCTTACGTCGTCTCGCCAAGTGAAAATCAGTAGGAAAGTGTGTGTGACGCCGACAGCGAGAAAGAGAGAGATAGAGGGGGGAGAGAGGGGGGAAGAGAGAGAGAGAGAGAGAGAGAGAGAGACGTGAACGACACCGAGAGAAAGAGCGAGACAGATTTCCGAAAATCTGAATTGATTTCTAAAAATCAAGAAACAAGTGTTCCAGAGGTGTCGAACGCAATGCACTTAAAAATAAAGGACAGAAAATGATTTATGCAGCATTGTGTTAGGTAAAATATTTTTTAAATAGAATATTGTTAATAGGAATTGTTAGAGAAATATTTTGTTCACTATCGGTTCAATTTATCTTGGAATATTCTTAGTTTTATGTTTTAAAAAGACAGGAGGAAGTGGACTTTTTCGATTACGTCGAAATAATTGATTTTTAGAGTATGTCAAAACCTTGGAATATAAAAGAGCTGAACCATAATATAGATATTAATGGCGAAGTAGAGTAGTATATTATTTTCATTGTAATGTATGTGGTATATTTGCATTTTATACAAGGTGATCGAAAAGTCACTAGACCATTTTGGAATAGAATAACTCTTTTAATTTTTAACAATACATATTTATTTTTTTATAAACAAATTCGAAATTTAAACGGTACAGTGACTGTTGAGCCATCCTGAATATTATATCGCATATTCTACATTTTATATTCTATGTTGTATCTTCCACATTTCATATTAAAGATTTAAATCTTGTATTTTACATTGTGCATTTTGTATATTCTATATTTTATATTCTATGCGTATTCATATTGTTTTGTATTTGAGATTTTTATTTTATATTTTATATAAATTGATGTATTAAATAAGCGTTTAATAGGAAATCGGTAATTTATTATGTTGAAATTTTTTCTATCGATAAGTGGCCGTTGAAATGTATAGAATAAAACAGTACCGCTGTCGAGTTTCTTACGATTTACACTTTACACAATCAAGTTACGTAGGCATTCCTTGTGCATGTATAACCGGATATTAGTTGTCCTGATCTAACATATTGGTATTCCGTTTCTTTTACATCCAACTTTTTGCATTACTAGCAGAAGTAATGTCCACATGCACACAATCAAAAGTCACTTTATAAAATTAAAAATTGTTTTTAAAGTTAACAACTAAATCTGTGAAAAAATGTTAATATTGACTTTTTATTTTATCGTATTCCAAGGCAAGTATTAGTTTCTATAGGTAGAAGTTTTATAAGTTCATAGGAGAACCTCAAAAGTCAAATGATCTGGTCAGATATTTTGAATTTTCTATAGTCATGAATAGATGATACGAATGCAAAAGTTGTAGCAAAAATAATAATTTTATATAACTCATATGTGCGAGATGAATTTATTTCATTCGTTCTAGAAGTGATTTAAAAAAATGTTCCTTCAACTTTTCTTAATGTACATACACAGTTTCGCGTATTTAATACGATTACTATGCATATACTATTTCTAAAAACTAACTATATTTTATTAGTATATGTTGTACACTGCTACTAATGCAGTTAACCCTTAGCACTCGAATGGCGACTCTGAGGCGCCACTACAAATTGCTACACCATTATTCAGAATATTGTTTACATGATTAAATTTGTACATATGTAATAAATTACTAAACATTTAAATATTGTATGAGGTACTATATCAGTTTCATACGCGTATAATGAAAAAAACTTATGTACGATGGAAATATTTTAGGTTAGAAGAAATGTTTGGTTTTTTAGTTGAAATAGCTCCGAGTGCAAAGGGATAATTGTTGTTGAGCGACCAGAAGAGAGGGTCCACGGGTAGGGTGGGGAAGGGTGGGAAGTAGTTTTTAAGGTAGTTTATAAGAATTCTTTTGTAAATAGCATGCTCTCTCTCTCTCTCTCTCTCTCTCTCTCTCTTTCTTTAGTTGTAGTTATATTTAGTTTTAAGTTAATCAGATAAGTTAAGTTAAGTTAGTTAATAAGGTTAGGATAAGGCGAAAGGAATGTTTGTTAAATGAGGTGGATATGTATGAATTGCAACCCCTAGGGGATACAATAAAGCTTATATATACAATACTAGTTCAATTAATATCACTATTCTGTCTATTCACTAATATTATCACTATTAATATATGTCAATACTTCTTCTGATAAACTATAATCACTATACGATAATTCGAATGGGCATATCTGAAACTTTCGTTTAAATAAAGTTATTGCTGCCAAATGGGACAAACATAATTTATTTATACATATGTTAAACAAGAAAACCGTGTCTACATTAAAACTAAAGATATTATTCTTTACACTTTTTTTATTTCGGGCGTATGTGAAATCGATACTGGATTGTCAAATGAACCGTAACTACAGTTTATTTCTCAGTTAAGCCTATTTTTCAACTAACATTATGTGGTAACATACTACAAATACTGCAAAAAGTTTTCTAGTTACTAGTTACTAGATTTCTAAATTTTTCATATTCATATATATGTATGTACGTATGCTAGTTTTGTTAAAATATTCTTCTAGTAAAAAGTTGTATTTTGTTTTGTTTATATTCAGTTCTTCAATAACAAACTGTTTTCATACAAAATATTTGCCGTATTTATTTTTCGATTATCACTGATAATTACACTGCGGATCTTCAGGCAAAATAAAAATTGCCGGTGTCAATTACAAAAAAGAAGAGTTACATAAAAATTGATTTCTTCTAAGTATTAACTATATTAACCAGATTAACTGTGTGAATTATATCAACTGTATTCTTCATATCCTTTCGAAAGTGAATAAAGCACTTATAGTCTTAATTATAATTTTCATTCTTTAACGCTCGTCGTATAATTTTGATAACCACATTATGCAAATTCCAAGATGACCAATTCGCCTGACCAACCCGTAATGGCTTACTTGACAAATAAATTGAAATTAATGGAAATGACGACTTCAACCTGAATGTATCTTTGTTTAAACTCTTTCTCCCTCTATCCTCCTCGCTCTCTCCCTCTCACTCCCCCCTCCCACTCTCCCTTCCTCGCTCTTTAGTATTATGGCATCTATAACAAAAGTAGTAAGTACAACGACTTCGTTCACTGTTTCGACTATACCGAGTATGTCGGCTATATTGACTGTATCAACTATATTGACCAACTTGATTATACTGACTATATCAACTATGTTAACTACAGCTACTATTATCGATTATGTTGACTGTACTAACTGTCTTGACTGTATTGATTATATCGACTACCTATTTCAACTATATAGACTATTGGGATCTGGCATGGTGGCGTGGACAATACAGGGTGTCCCACATAAATGGGAACACCTAAATATCTGTCGTATTTACAGTCCTATCAGGAAACTTCCGAGGACAAAGTGACACTATTGCAGGGGGCAAATATAATGGTAGAGAAAAAATTTTTTATGTCGTGTTTTTTAATTAAATTTCAAGGTCACCGATGTTTTTTTAAATAGAATAGTATATTTTTTTTACGATAGCATGATAGACAATAAAAATCTGAATTTAGTGGATACCACCTTTTTGACCTTGAAATGACCTTGAGCAAGGATAATCATGTTGGGGCGGATAAAATGTGGAAGTCTAAAACTTACGTGTTTCAGCAAAGATTACGCGTTGTTTACGGCGGGTTGACCTTTACATATCATAATAAATGTTCGACATGTTGGCCATCCTCATTTATGCGATATTGCAATCTTGCATTAAATGATCTGTAGGCATTGTCGATTTCCTGAGACGTAATTGAAGCGCATGCTGCAGTAATTATTACGATTTTTAGAACTTACACTATCGGTATTTTTAAATTGTTTTACCACAACGGAAAATGCGCGTAACGAAGGACAAGTACGATTCACAAATTTTTCATGATGCAAATGTATTGCTTGTCTCAAAGATTGGTGGCTTTCGCCATAAGCGAAAACCATATCGATTCGTTCCTGTATAGTATAACGCATTGTTATCACTTTCACATTTCGAATTCGAATAATGCAGAAGGAACAACGTACTTATTCTAACCGATTAAACTTCTGTTAACGATCTCAATGATACATACTCTAACATAAACATACGCTGTTTACTATGAAAAATATGTCAAACATTTATTGTGGTTTTTAAAGGTCAATCCGACGTAAACAACGCGTAATCTTTGCTGAAACACGTAAATTTTAAACTTCCACATTTTATCCGCTCCAACATGATTATTCTTGCTCAAGGTCATTTCAGGGTCAAAAAGGTAGTATCCACTAAATTCAGTTTTTGATTGTCTATCATGCTATCGTAAAAAAATATACTATTCCATTTAAAAAAACATCGGTGACCTTGAAATTTCATTAAATAACACGACATAAAAATTTTTTTCTTTACCATTATATTTGCCCCCTGCAATAGTGTCACTTTATCTCGGAAGTTTTCTGATAGGACTGTAAAGACGACAGATATTTAGGTGTTCCCATTTATGTGGGACACCCTGTATATAGCTATCCAATATGGCGAAAAAGTTCTTGGTCTTAACATTGTATTGATATCTTCTTTTTTGTTTTTACTTGAAATGTTTGTAAGTATGGGTGAAACTTGTAAGTGGGCAGGTACAAATCCTGCAGAAAGAAAGTTTGTTGAAGGAGAGCGGCTTTTCAAAGTATGTTTGAACAAATAATTGATTCTATAAAAAAATTTGTTCTTTAATATACCTTCTAAATTTACAATTATAAATTCATAAATTTCGAATCGCTTATAATTGGTGAGGACATATTAAGTACTCCACAAATAATTGTACAAATATCTTCTATTCGAGGCACCAATGCCACAGACATCACTGAACCAAGAATTTTGAAAGGATAGATCTGGTTAGATCTTTCATTATGCTCTCTAGCTTTAGCTATTTTAGCTGTTAAAGTAGACTGTTATTTACTAAATTGTTTCTTGTATTTTAAAAATGGAGGTCTTATCAAGCAGTCCACTTCACATAGTTCATTTCAAAGTGTAGGGACGGAGCAACAAATTTTTGCTCGCTCTGCTATCATAATCTTTCACTGAATAGTAATCAAAATTATTTTTGCTACACGGTGGAAAAATTGGAGCTTCCATAACGTTATTTTTAATTAACACCTGTTTTAACACTGCAAGTTTATACTGTAACTAACACCTGTTAACACTGTAAGCTGCTATAAGTCAAGCCAAGCCAAGCTTAAAGTATTTCTACTTTTCGGCAGCAGACGGCGCCACTCAAAATGTCAGATTTTGACTGCATCGACTATATCGACTACCTATTTCGACTATATGGACTATAGTTTGACTGCATCAACTATAAAGACTACACCAACTGTATCAACTACGCCAAATACATCAACTATGTTAGATACGTTAATTATACTGATGAGCAAAATTGAATCAATGAAACCATTTTTCCAGAACATCATCATTTATTTGTTTATTAAAACGAGATCACAAAAGAACTTAAGAGACACATAATTTTACATTCATTTGAACTGAAGGAACGATTAGTATTTTTATGCTATTAGATTTATGCTATTTAATTTACTAGTTACAGTACATTCCCGCTTCAATGTGACAGTAGTCCAAAATACTAACCAAGAAATATATTTAATATTTTATTTAGGAACCTCGAACAGCCGTGATAGATACAAATTGTTTTGGCATATTTGTTACTATATTTTTACAATATTCTCGAGATTTTGATCCCCATAGTTCCCCTACTCGGTCCCATAATTGTTACCGTGAAAGTGGTGAAGAATAATATTTCTTATTTAATTGCCCCTTCATAAAAGCGCATATTATTCGATTGGATTTATGTACGAAGACAACGACATTAGTTTTCAACGCGTTGTCTTGATCAGTTTAGAATTTTAAATAGTTGAGAATGTAACCATATTACACTATTATTTATAGACAGCAAAATAAGAATTATCTACCTGAATTATAACAAATTGGAGAGAAATAGAAGTTTACTTTCTCTCTTAATATGTTTCATATGTTGAAAATAATGTAACAGTATTTTTAAATTCTTCTAATGTGTTTACTGTTTCAAATTATACCTGCTAATTTTTGTCATGAATGCATAAAATCCGCTGTCTAATTATTTATGTGTTTCGGCTCTCGACCTTGTTGAAAACTAATGTCGTTGTCTTCGTCTGGCATGTTTTCAATTGTTTCTGTCAATTAGGTTCGTAATACTTCTTTCTGTGACTACTGGTTAATTTGTCTCTTAACACGACGCAGTAAGCAAACAATATATTACGTAAAACACCCTCATATCATGAGTGCACTACCACCTAGTCTTTTTCACGAGGGGAATGGCCACTAACATTTAACATTACCCCTACTACCCTTTTATAAAGCAGCTATGTACATCGCACTATGTAATAACATTCATGTTTTTCATTAGTCCTCCTTACAAAACTATTGAAAAATCATGAAACTTTTCTCTGAAACACTTTTAACACTAAACCTACCAAGCATTAAAACTATCGGCAAATGTTGCCTTATAAAAATGGCAACCCTAGATTTATTCAGATTGTCCGTAATTTCTAACATAATAAATTAATAGATGCTTGAACAAGGAAATTTATTCCATTATTTTACATAAACGAATTTTTACAATTTCAATCATTGCAAAATATAAAACCGGTCATTTGACCGTGGTAGGTTCAGTGTTAAATATCATTCATAATACTCGAAAGAAACAAAGTGAAAACTATTAGCATAAATGCACTAGATTTTACAAAGTTGAGATACAGCCGAATCTGCAAAAATCCGCAACAAATTTTTGCAAATCTTGCGAGAAACTAAAAGTTTCAACAAGAATTTTGGTGGGACCTTTGGGGAGCAATCAACTTTTTCTCTATATCTTCAAAATTTATGCATAGCACTTTGTACCTTATTTTGTTACTAACTTATACGTTTCATGATTAACAATATTTAACACAAAAGTATTAAAAAACCATTTTACTTACTTCCACAAACAGCATCCATTTCACAGAATTGAATATAATACTTTCTAAAACAAGTTATGCGCTTCACACTGAATAGTTCACACTAGGGCTGTTATTTTTCCGAAGCTTCGACTCTTCGAAGCTTCGACTCTTTGAAGGTGATGAAAATCGAAGTTTCGAAGGTTCGAAGCTTCGAAACTTCGAACCTTCGATTCGTTTCCAGTTAACGGATAAAAGAAATAAATTTTCATAATTTGCTTCTATATTCACCATCTGAATTATTTCAATAATTTATTGTTAAGATAATATATTTATAATTTGAATTATCCTTTCGATAGCACATTGTTAAAATAATTGTTTAAATAAATAAATTTTATAATTTGTTTCTATATTCATTATTTGAATTGTTATTTAAATTCTTTATTGTTAAAATAATTGATTAAATAATGATTCATTATTTGAATTATTTCAATTATTTATTGTTAAAATAATGGTTTAAATGAATAAATTTTCATATTTTGTTTCTATATACATTATGTGAATTATTTCAATAATTCATTGTTAAAATAATTATTTAAAGAATGTACAAGTATTTACATAATGAATATAGAAACACTATTCTATAGATTATAAAAATTTCTGTAGATTATAAATTTTTATACTCTATAGAAACGTGTTCCTATATTAATTATATGAATACGTATACATTGTCTAAACAATTATTTGAACAATAAATTATTGAAATAATTCTTGAAAAATTTATTTATTTAATCAATTATTTTAATAATAAATAATTGAAATAACAATTCAAATAATGAATATAGAAACAAATTATAAAATTTATTTATTTAAACAATTATTTTAACAATGTGCTATCGAAAGGATAATTCAAATTATAAATGTATTATCTTAACAATAAATTATTGAAATAATTCAGATGGTGAATATAGAAACAAATTATGAAAATTTATTCCTTTTATCCGTTAACTGGAAAGGAATCGAAGGTTCGAAGTTTCCAAGTTTCGAAGCTTCGAAATCTTCGAACTTCGAAGGAAAGTAACAGCCCTAGTTCACACTAGGGGTGTGCAAGTACTCGAAATTTCGGGTTCCGGTCGGGTCGGGAAATTTGTTTGGGAACGGGTCGGGATCTCGAAAGTTTATAAACTTCGGGTACCCGCGATTTCGCGTACCCGAAAAGGTAGTCGGGTCGGGTCGGAGTCCCGAAAGTTTGCAATATTCGGGTACTCGAAGTTAAAGTTGGGGCAAGTCTGCGGTCAAATCAGCGATAATTAACTCTGTGCATATTAAGATGTTCAATCATCGGTTGTAATAATACAAATATTTCGCTTTGTAGTAAACACTGTTTACGAAACAGTGCTCTTATACGAACAGTGTGCGGACGAAGAGTCCTTGTCTTGTAAGAACAAGGTTTACTAGAAACAGAAACGTCCTTTACGTATATTATTTCACATAATGTATTCTAATATATTTTTTTCCCTCGCGAAGATAGAAGAATTACACTAAAAATACAAAAATCATTCTGAACCTGCCAGTGAAAATAAAAGATTTAACTGAAAAATCATAAAACAGCATTATACTTATATAAATACAACTTTAACTTCGAGTACCCGAATATTGCAAACGTTCGGGAGCCCGACCAGGCCCGAGCAGACTACCATTTCGGGTACCAGAAATCGCGGCTACCCTAAGTTTGTAAACTTTCGGGATCCCGACCCGACCCGACCCGACCCGACCCCTAGTTCACACTTCTGCTCACCTTGACTACAAACGTGACCATTTTCGCGTACATTTTGCGACCTAACCCCTACTTTAGTACCATCAATAAAGTACCCTAAACAACGGTCAAAATGACTCCACCAAATTTATTTAACATTGCCCAACATTGTGTATAATACATTTACTATACCAGTTTAGTTCTGTCAATTACTACCACTATTAGTATATACTATAATCTATTTCCAAGGCACGACTATATTCTGCAAAGAAATATGAAAATTCTAGAAATTATCCACATTGAACTATATAAAATGAAAAATCTGCTGAACGAAAATGGTTCGCAGGTCGGCCGTAGATTTTCAAGGGGGAAACCTCGGAAAGGTTGGGAACCGGTGAGAGATGGAGGAAGAGGAGAACGAGCGGAACTGAGGTCCGCGGAGCTTCCTTTCCTTTGGACATGCCTCGCTGCTTCTTAGTCCTATCCCACAGATTACGGGCGTTGTTCTCTTTCTCTTTCTCTTTCCCTCTCTTTCCCACCGCTTCGCTCGCGCTCCCTGTTATCTCCGTTGTCTCTGTTCCGAGCGCGACGATACAGTAACCACCACAATGCCGATCGCTATTACGACCGTCTCGGCCTCGAAAGTAGGAACTACGTTCGACGCACCTACTTCCTGGACGACCATCGCTGCTCCTCGAGCCTCGACCAGTCGCTACTCTGCCTGATTCTCTCGAAACATGTTTTTCATTAAAACATTTAAGCGTAACCGATAGTCCACAATCAATTCGAGATAGCAGATTTTGGTACACTTTAACCCTCGGACGGCGCACAGTGGCCAAGAATCGCAAAAAGCTGGACAAAATTCGTGTCTCTGTAAATTATACATTATTAACCCTTTGCGAGCAAGGATTTTTTAAAATAATACGAATGTTTTCATTAGAAAAGTAGATTATACGTCAAAGTTTCGAATAATGCGAGAAATTAATAATATGTATTGATCTTTTGTTATGCGAATAAGAAAATTTATTTGCAACTTCGGTAATTCGTCCGCAAACGGTTAATAGACTGTGGATCTTTATGCAAAATAAAAATTTTCTGCATCAATTGCAATAAACAAACCAAAGAGAAAGTTCTTCCTACTTAATGAATTTTAATTTTTACAATCAGCCCATTATTATAAATTTCATTTCCCTTTTTTTTGTAAATGCATAAAATCCGCAGTCTAATTATTAATCACAAACAGGACGGTTTTAGGGGTTTTGGGGGCGTAGAATCTAATTCTGGTATTATGTACTTATTTACTAGAATGAGACGCTGTCTTTATAAAACTACCCTTATAGGGGGTGTTTCAATCTAAGAAATTGAAACTTTGTCGGATGACTTCGAATGTGATTTCAAATAATTAATGTCTTATGCACATACCCTCGGAAGTACATAGTTAAAGAGTTGATCTTAACGAAAATTACGATTTTTACTTATTGTAGGTTGGACCAGTGTCGCCAGAAACACCCAAAACTGGATGGATTTCCTCTCCTCCTTTTCCCCTTCCACTGTCCCATTCCACTACCATGAGCACACTCCAACGTCCTCCACTAACACCGTAGACTGGTCACGTGACGTGCCGCGCAACGTATCACATATTACTCTGGTCATCAGAGAGGTGGTAAACTGTATTCCCCTCGATTTAACCGATCTGGCGACACTGGGCTGGACCAGTGATGGGAATGTTGGCGCTTTTCACGCGCATGCGCGAGTTTCGGCAGCACCGAAGCTACGTCCGAAGTTTGTGGGGTACTATTGGGGCGAAAGTAGTGGATTTGTTATTATATATTTCGTTTAAAGTTATTTTAGTACCCTTCCCTTCCTTATTCCCAAGATGATGAAGAAGAGTAAGTTATATTATATTGTACATAGATACATAAATATTATATATTTATATATTATATATTCTATGTACGTATGTATATATTACATTTTAATACATATATATATTACATTTTAATACATATATGTATGTATGTATATATATATATATATATATATATATATATATATATATATATATATATATATATGTATACACATGTTGTACATTCATTTTTCAAAATCAAATCATAATACATTTTGCGAAATTAGCGGGGCGACCAAGGTACCTGATTTTCGTGCTTGACTGAGACTTAAAATGAGAAAAAATGTTTTTCAATAAAAGTTTACATTGAAATTGTTATTAAATTATTATTACTTGCATCACAACCACTTCTCTCAACTCGTTAAACAACTCTCTTCTACTTATTGCGAAATTACTTCATAATACCAAAAATTGTCTCACGATAACAACTGCAAGTTGCTGCAGCTAAATGAATGCATCGCAACAATAGTGTCCTAAACGTAATAATGGAAAAATTTTAATGTACCCAACTATAACAAAAACCGAGCATTATTTTATGTGACAATGTAATAGTGAATTACGAGTTTAGCAAGAGGTAAAAATATAGAGAAGTATTTTTGGTAGAAACAGAAAAATGTCTGTACTATAAAAAGCTATTCTTAATTATGTACAATATACTATTACATGAATTATCAATTTTTTAAGTACAGTAAAGTCTCGGTTAGAGAGAAAGATTTAGAGAGAACAACAGTGAGTGTAAACACTCTGAATAGTGACGAGAATGAAAATCAATGGAAACAGAAGAGCATATTGTTATTAGAAAATGATTGAGAAATATGAAAACACGTGTGAATAGTCTTTTCATGCTATGTTAATAAATTTTACAATGTCTGAACAAATACAGTCTCCTGCTTAAACAACAAATAGCTTAATCTAAGGTGATCCATATGCAACTCTATTTATTGTACAAATGAACAAAAATTGACTCCAGCGTTATAACTGCTCTAACATTCGAACAGTTGTGTTTCCCTATTTAGTTCGAATAATCGATATTCAACTGTATATTTTTTAAACTACTTCTTGTAGACACACTCATCTTTCTATTGAAATTTGTTCAATGCTTGTTCACAAATGATGTACGGAAAAAGGTGGAAATGGATAGAAGGAGAGCTGGGTAAAACTATATGAATTTGTATGGAAATAGTTATGGAAATAGAGTTGTATTTGTTATTTGTGTAAACAGAAATAAATTATTTGTTAATTGAACAAGTCTTAATACATTATCTAACTATATTTTAATTCTCTTATTATACATTATATTTATATATATATATATATATAATAATAAAGCATTACATATACAGGGTGGCCCACATAACTCTGAACAGCTCAATATCTCGAAAACTATGCCATCGATTTTAAAGTTCTTAGTCTTAAATTGCATGGAACTGAAGGGCCTTTCTGACTACATAAACGTGAAGTGGCCTCCCTTCCCCTTTAACGGGGGAGGGGAGGTACCTTTGTAATTTTAAATGGAACCCCCTATAAAATGTTACATATTTAGATTCTACAGGAAAAAGCAAGTAAATTTTGTCTGAAACATTTTTTTGTCAGATACTTCCATGATGAGATATAACAGTTTGAAGTTTCGAGTTGTAGGTACTTGAAGCGCCCTCGAAATAGCGTTATGGAATTATACGCGCTTGAGTCCTTTGCTTATTCGTGAAGAAATAAAATGTACTTTAAATTAAATGTTCAAAATGTCCACCACGGGCTCGTAAACATTTATTTACTCGAAACATCAAAGTTGTTCTAACATTTTTTAACATTTCGGGAGTCACTGAAGCGCAAGCGTCACGTATTCTTTGTTTCATATCCTCTTTTGTCGTCGGTGGTTCAAACATAACTTTGTCCTTTAACTATCCCCATAAGAAAAAATCTAATGGTGTTAGATCGGGGGATCGAGGAGGCCATTGACGAGGTCCCCCACGACCTATCCATTTGTTCCCAAATTTTTCGTTCAAAAATTGCCTGGTGATGATTGCAAAATGTGGAGGAGCGCCGTCTTGTTGGAACCACATTTCTCTTCTAACGTGCAGTGGCACATCTTCCAAAAGCGCAGGCAAATGATTTTTTAATAAATCACAATAACTTGCAGATGTTACAGTTTCTTGAAAAAAATAAGGTCCAATCACAAAATCTCCTATTAGGCCACACCAAACATTTAAAGACCATCGATGTTGAAAGGGAACACATCGCATCCAATTTGGGTTTTCCACGGCCCAATAATGCAGATTATGTCTATTTACATGCCCTGAATTCATAAAAGTGGCCTCATCGTAAAAAAGTATTTTGCACAAAAAGTCATTTTCCACAACACCCTGCAGCCACTCACAAAATCTTACGCGGTGATCGTAATTTGCTATCGAAAGCTCTTGTGATAAAACCATGTGATATGGATGATACTTTTGCCGTTTCAAAATTCGTTGAATCGATGAACGACTAATATGTGATGTTTGTGCAAGTGTACGTTGACTAATACGAGCATTTAATGTAATTGCAGCAAGAATACTGGCACTATTATTTTCATTAGTGACAGCTTTAGGTTTATTGCGAGTTTTTTTACACAATTCACCGTGCTCGCGAAGCCGCTTTTCTATATTATGAAATGTTGCATGACATTTTTTATCCCATAACGTTCAAAAAACATCACTGCTGCACGCCGATAACTTTTTTGGCATTCACCTAACGTTAATAACATATTCACTTCTGTGTCAAAAGTAGCCATAATCACAATGTTACTGCTTGAATAACAGCTCTAAACTGAAAACGTTTTCATAGATAAGTGAGTCAAACTCAAGAATTGTAAATATTATTGTTTGTGTTTCTTCATGAATAAGCAATGGACTCAAGCGCGTATAATTCCATAACGCTATTTCCGAGAGCTTCAAGTACCTACAACTCGAAACTTCAAACTGTTATATCTCATCATGGAAGTATCTGACAAAAAAATGTTCCAGACAAAATTGACTTGTTTTTTTCCGGTAGAATCTAAATATGTAACATTTTATAGGGGGTTTCATTTAAAATTACAAAGGTACCTCCCCTCCCCCGTTAAAGGGGAAGGGAGGCCACTTCACGTTTATGTAGTCAGAAAGGCCCTTCAGTTCCATGCAATTTAAGACTAAGAACTTTAAAATCGATGGCATAGTTTTCGAGATATTGAGCTGTTCAGAGTTATGTGGGCCACCCTGTATATATATAATAATAATAAAGCATTACATATATATATATATATATGTAATGCTTTATTATTTCCACCCTGTACATATATAACCAATAAAACGATCACACCTTTTCTTCATTTCCCTGCAAGTTTGACCTTGAATGACCTTGAGTCATAGGTAATTGAACACATCTTAAAACGCACTATTTGATGGTGGATAAAAAAACATATCATACCATTTAAAAAAAGAAAGTTGATCTTCACCTCACCTTGGAGTGTCCACCGAGAAATATAAATATTTCAATTATTACTTGCTACTTTGTATGTCCCGGCTTATTAAACAAATTTCGCTTGTATTACTGTCAGCAATGGATCATCATTTATTACTAGACTATGGATTTATGCACTTATGTTTAAAATGAATAGGTCAAACACAAAAATGAAAATACATTAGAAGAATTCAACTATATAGTTATATTAATTTCAATTGTTGAAAATGTTTAAAAGAGAAAATACATTTTCATTTAATTTCAGTTTCTTACAATTGACTTATACAATTTTTATTTTGCATAAAGAACCGCAGTCTATTTATTACCTACGATCTGGACAACATTTACTTCTTAATTTTAAAAAGAATATTTCCAAGAGATATGCAGCGTATTTCACCTAACTTGATCATCTTAAATATCTTACTTATTTTTTATGATAGGAAAAAAGGTCTTTATGATAGGCAAACAAATTTTCTGGAGGTACCGTTTTTGAGATTTCAACGTCATCGAAGTTTATTTAAATGTGACTACATATTTTCGTCACATCAGTCTTCTAGCTCATAAAGAACAAATTCAATGATGTGCGATATGGACTTCAATATCAACTTCAAATATCAGGAATAGTAAACGTGACGAATTCATGGATTTTAATGTGATTGGTGCCCAAGAGATTGATGAGAATTCAGAAATAGCTGAGTCTCTTTTGTATAACGTGTTTGAAGAGGAAATAGTATTGAAAAGAAACGTAAACTGTGATCTGTCACTTGAAAAATAAAAAAAGAAATTTCAGAATTATTTCATTAGATAAAATAAAATAGAGGGGATGAAACGAAAAAATATTCATTATTTAACTCTTCCATTGAATCGAAATGAAAAATAAAGTTTTACTCACAAATAAGAGATAATAGTACATAATTTCTTCCTGGTATCATTTAAATGAATTTTATTTATATAAAAGTATTAATTGTTATTTACAAATGAAATTTTACTTATTACTTTGTATATATTAACTAAATAAAATTCTACCCAATACCGGATGGAAGGTGATTGGCGCAGTGACTCAACCAGTTTTTCCGGGGCTGATTAAATTCTGACGCGTTTCCACGCGAACTGTTAACAATCCGTGGTTGCTTATCAGTGCATCAAGTCCATGGAAGTACCAACCATTATCGGTCCCGGGGCGATTAACAACAAGAATTATGGAAAGATAAACATCCTAATCCCCGCTTATAATGGAACGTCGACTTCTTTGTTCCTACGATTAGCTGGAACCCCATTTGTCATCGCGAAAACTGTACCATTCTGTTCAATGCCTGTGAGATTATTAATTTGTATACTAATTGTAGCAACTACAACACGTGTGCCAACTAAGTTAATAGACTTAATAAATTACTTATTAAAATTATATTAGTTACCCGCAATAGACACGCTAGATTCTTTAGATTAACCTGATTATTCACTAGGTTCGTCAGATTCTTTACTAGATGTATTCATTACCAGGCTCCTTGTAGTAAATATTTTAATCATATCAAGTATATCAACTTGTACATCATTTGTATCAACAGTAACTACTATACCAACGTTAGAAACTACACCGACTATATCAACTGCATCGACTACATCAACTATATTAACTGTATTAGCTGTATTAACTATAGTAACAACATCAACTTTCTCAACTCTATTAACTCTACCAACTTTACCATATATATCAACTATATTCACTATATAAACATCCTAAACCATATCAACTTGCGTGTCAACTATATAAACTTGTATATCAACTACATCAACCATATCGACCGTATCACTTCCTGTATAATATGTATAACAAGTATAACAACTATTGTATCAACTGTATCAGTTACAAATTAATGTATATTAATCATAGCGCGCGATTATGTTAGATTGTATATCAATTATATCGACTACACTATCCATATCCACTATACCGACTATATCAATTATATGTACAGTATTTCATCGATAATTGTCCCAAATGTCTCCGACATAATTGTCCCTGAGATATCCCCACTAGTGCGGGGTGTACCCCCTTGAAGGGCCGTGAAGCTCGAGAGGCCTCGGTCGCCGAGAAATATGACACCATGCGGCTCGGGTATATCGGTGAGACCACACTAATCCGAATTTCCAACTTCTTTATTATTCATTACTTTTTTATGGGACTTCGATGGCCATATTTGTGGCATTTTTCTAATAAAAATGATACCAAATATGATATAATTCCGATGATATTTACTTGTGTAATAGAGAATTAAATTTTCGGGCGCGAGAGAGGATAGCGTATGGGAAAGAAAGAGATGCGGAGAATCGCAGTCAGCAGCACAGTTCAAAGGCTCGCGCGTCCTCACAATGTATTACCAAGGAATAACTTTTTTATTATTACTTATTTTTTTATGAGACTTTTGCTAATAGATTTGTGACATTGTTCTGATTAAAATGATACCAAACACGATATAATTCGGATCATATACAGGTGTGTGGTCATTATGTATAGGTCAGGTACATAACATCGATGACGCAACAGTAATGCAATGACGACACTTTTTCATTTTAATTAATCTTTTAGGAGACTTTTACCATCATATTTGTAATATTTCTCTGATCAAAATTTTTCTGATTATACATACATATCTATTTTTTAATTGACGATGGAGTAAGTTTTGGTAACAGACAAAAAGATTAAATGATAAAGACATTAAAGACACACTCTCCTGACTGGGACATTTCGCGACTTTGAAAACGGGCAGAACCTCTGCTACATCTACATTAACCGTCTTATCTTCTGCGAATTGGTCGATCATACATAGTAAGAATGCAGAGAAGAGAAAACCTAAGAAAATCCGGAAAAACCAATGTCGAGGTTTTACGGTCACGGATTTACATTTTGGATTTAAGCACGTAGATGCAATTTGCAACGGAGGGCCGACAAGTGTTGTACGGTGAATTTATGGGACCGGACATATTTTGCAATTGTTCGTATTATTCAATATATTTTCAACGAGACGATGCGACTTGCAGTGTCCCTTTCTTTACTATTTACTCTCTTTGTCTGTCACCAAAACTTACTCCATCGTCAATTAAAAAAATAGATATGTATGTATAATCAGAAAAATTTTGATCAGAGAAATATTACAAATATGATGGTAAAAGTCTCCTAAAAGATTAATTAAAAATGAAAAAGTGTCGTCATTGCATTACTGTTGCCTCACCGATGTTATGTACTTGACCTATACATGATGACTATACACCTGTATATGATCCGAATTATATCGTGTTTGGTATCATTTTAATCACAACAATGTCACAAATCTATTAGCAAAAGTCTCATAAAAAAATAAATAATAATAAAAAAGTTATTCCTTGGTAATACATTTTACACTCCGCGTTTCTTTCTTTCCCATACGCTATCCTCCCTCGCGCCCGAAAATTTAATCGTCGATTACACAAGTAAATATTATCGGAATTATATCATATTTGGTATCATTTTTATTAGAAAAATTCCACAAATATGATCATCGAAGTCCCATAAAAAAATAATGATTAATAAAGAAGTTGGGAATTCGGATTAGGTATGTTTACATTTCTCGGTGACCGAGGCCTCTCGAGCTCGGCTGTCCTTCTCTACGTTCGGCAAACCTCAAACAATGATAACCCTCGCGCATAATTGTCCCTCCGCAGACCCGTGTTGTGGACAATTATCGATGAAATACTGTATAAGCTGTACGAACTGTATTATCTAGATTAACTATATCCACTATATCAGCTGTATGAATTGTATCAACTCTATCAACTGTCTCAATTGTCTCAACTCTGTCAACTATATCAACTGCATCAGCTATGTCAACTTTCTCAACTCTGTTAACTCCATAAACTTTACTTCATATCAACTATATTCACTATACAGTATGGTCCATGTAATTGTTTGGCTATAACTTCGTTACAAGTACAGTTACAGTAAAACATCAAAGGAAAAAGCTGAATGGTTTGGGCAGCACTACATCCGTAGGACCTTTTTTTGAGTGCAATGGAGCATATGCAATTGACAAGTGCATTATTTTTTTTTAAATAGAAGTACAGACATTTTTTACATAGATAGATTCCTCTCTTTAGTCTATGTACAAAAGTATTGGGCTAGAATGGCAAAAAAATTATTAGTTATCGAGATATTTTTGAAAAATATCTTCATTGAAGAAGATGCTCAAACGCTTCTCCATTACATTGAATACATTTCAGACAGGGTTTCTTGAATAAAGTTACTTTTTTTTAATATCTTGATAACTAATATTTTTTTTGCCATTCTACCCTGATACCTTTTTTTACGTAGAATAACGTGGAGAATCTATATAAAAAAACTATGGATTTCCATTTTAAAGAATAATGCAATTGTTGATTGCACATGCGCCATTGCACTTTGAGAAAGAATAGGGTCCTACGGATGTAGTGCTTTTCAAACCATTCATCCTCTTCCTTCGATGTTTTTCTGTAACTGTACTTGTAACGAAGTTATAGCCTGAAACAATTGCGTGAACCACATTGTATAAACTACATCAACCATATCAACAACATAAACTTGCATATCCAATATGCCAACTATATCAAGTTGTGTATGTACTACATCAACGATATCGACTATATCAATTATATTAACCACGTCGTGTATAACATCTACAATATATCAACTATAGCAATTATATCAACCATGTCGTATATAACATCTACAATATATCAACTATATTAATTATATCAACCATGTCGTGTATAACATCTACAATATATCAACTATATCAATTATATCAATTATATCAACCATGTCATGTATGTATAACATCTACAATATATCAACTATAGCAATTATATCAACCATGTCGTATATAACACCTACAATATATCAACTATATCAACTATAGCAATTATATCAACCATGTCGTGTATAACATCTACAATATATCAACTATATCAATTATATCAACGATGTCGTGTATAACGTCTACAATATATCAACTATATCAATTATATCAACCATGTCGTGTATAACGTCTACAATATATCAACTATATCAATTATATCAACCATGTCGTGTATAACATCTACAATATATCAACTATATCAATTATATCAATTATATCAACCATGTCATGTATAACATCTACAATATATCAACTATAGCAATTATATCAACCATGTCGTATATAACACCTACAATATATCAACTATATCAACTATAGCAATTATATCAACCATGTCGTGTATAACATCTACAATATATCAACTATATCAATTATATCAACCATGTCGTGTATAACGTCTACAATATATCAACTATATCAATTATATCAACCATGTCGTGTATAACATCTACAATATATCGACTATATCAATTATATCAACCATGTCGTGTATAACATCTACAATATATCGACTATATCAATTATATCAATCATGTCGTGTATAACATCTACAATATATCAATTATCTCCACTATGTCAACTACAGCAATTATATCAGCTACACATATGACCTATGGCAACTATTATATGAACTATGTTCACTGTATCAACTAAAACAACTATAGCACCTCTATCAATTCTTTCAATCCTACCAACATTATCAACTACATCTTCTTTATCCTCTTACATATTAACTATAGCAACTTGCATATCAACTAAAACATCTCCTATAGCAACTGTATCAACAAAAACTATAATATATTAATCATAACGATTATATTAACTTATATACCAACTATGAAAACTGGTATACAAACGGTATGAACTATATCTACTATAGCAACTATATCAACTACTAATAGTCTATAATCTATAATCAAGACTATACTAACTACATCAACCATATCAACTATATTAACTTTTATATCAACTATATCAATTTGTACGTGAACTATAAGAACTCGTTTATCATCCGTATCAAGTGTACAACTATAATGTAATTATAGCGTCTATATCAACTATGATACTAGATTATTCGTCTTCTAACATGTGGTTTTCCGTTACAATGGTACCGTCTATTAAAAAATGTGTGTCTTTAATGATTAGAATAAAAAGGACCGCGTTTTCGCATAAATCGTATCGGTTTGCACGGGCTTGAATTAATTGGTTGTCGATCCTTCACCGACGTGGCCTGGTGGTCGAAGAATCGAGAGAAGGGGTAGGCGATAATTCTCGCAACGACCGCAATCGATTGGAACCGATTTGGTTGCGGACACGCGACTGGAATGTCTCTCCCTCGTGATTCGAGTGTCCTGCATAATTGAGTGCATTCCTCGGCCACGCGGATTCCGCTTTGCGTCGACACGGATTCCGCGCCCTCGCCGATATATAATCCGTCGCCCGATACGCATCTCCCGCGGAAATTCTGGGAACCGTAATTCCGTAAGAAAACTGCGTGTGTTGGTTGCGTCATGGACTACTGCACTCTTTTTCACCTGACGCAACACCGATCTCCGGGAAAAGAATGAACGAAAATAGTGTTTCTGTAATTTTGTAATCATTAATTAGTGTAATGAGTAATTTGATAAAATCTTCTTGTATATCAACTATATCAGCTACATATACTGTACCAACAATGTACAGTCACTCCCATTAATATTCGTACACTCTTAAAAAGACGATAACTTGTTTAATATTGGACCATACGACTTGGACTTTTTTTGAGATGTTAGAATAATTAGTTTACTACATGACGTGAGAAAGAAATTATAAAACAATTGCAATTGGTCGGTATTGCAGAGAAAATACTAAAAGTTGTGTTTTACAATCAGAATGTATCTTATTCTCCAAACAGAACGAACAGAATATACCCACAATCCATCTGGGAAACAGTGCACTTAAATTTGTCAATTCTACTAAAATACTTGGTGTTATTTTTGATACGAAACTAAAATGGAAAGAACATGTCAACACACTGATTGATAACTGTAGGAAAAGAATAAATATTCTTAAATCAATAGCGTACAAAAGTCAAGGTGCAGATAAAACGGTACTCCTGCTAGCCTACAAAGCATTAATACGATCTAAACTAGACTACGCATGTGTAGTATACAACTCAGCCAAATCCACCATCTTCAAAAAACTTGACCCAATCCACAACACTAGCTTAAAAATGGCAATAGGAGCTTTCCATACCACCCCAATTGGCAGTATTCTAATCGAAGCCAGAGAACCATCTTTAGCACATAGAAGAAAATATTTATCCCTAAAATATGCAACGAAAGCTCTCAGTTCAACTAATCCTATTATTGTCACTGACGTACTCCCTAAAATCTACAGCTCGTATGCACAAAGAGACCATATTAACACCTTCTACCAAAGAATAAATAAATATAGTAAAGAATTAAAGTACAATATACCGAAGATGGAAAAAAATAGAACTCATAATGTACCTCCGTGGACACTAATTAAACCAAACATCGATACATCACGCACATCCTACAATAAAGAAGAATTATCCTCGGAAGCATGGAATAGTCTCTTTAAAAAATTAACGCAGAAATTTGATCGCTTCTCTCAGATCTTCATTGATGGCTCAAAAAATCAACATGGAACAGGAGCTAGTGTTATTACAAATAGCAAACATATCAGATATACCCTTAACCCTATCAATAGTAGCAAAACTGCTGAAACCTTTTCGCTTATATTAGCCCTCCAACACATACAAAACTCTAACGAAACTAAATCCTTAGTCCTCTCAGACTCTCTTGGTACAATTAACAAAACTCAAGACACAAATACCAGCTCTGAAATGAACACATATATACAAGAGTTATACCACGACCTATCAAGATCCGGAAAAGAAATTGTAATAGCATGGGTCCCGTCTCACAAAGATATCTACGGAAATAAAATAGCCGACCTTGCTGCAAAAATTGCAACTACAGACAGACCGGAAAACCAACCCATATGTAACACACCATCTGACATAAACAAACGCATCCAACAACTACTCAAGGAAAACTGGAACACAGTATGGAAAACCTTGAATAACAGTACACTTCATAAGACAATACCAAATTTTTACGATTTAAATATCAACCCAGACTTCACGCGCACCGAGCAAACTATAATAACCAGAATTAGATCAGGACACACTCTCATATGCGTTTTTTTTGTAACACAAGACTATCAATGATCCACATAATCACAGAATGTCCACGCTACAACGTAGAGAGGAAAAAGCACGGTCTATATGGAAACCTGAATAATAGTCTTACTTCAGCCCCAATTCAACGAAGCATACTCAATTTCTGTAAGGACATCAACATATCTAAGACACTGTAATCCAGTTCCTCCACTGACAATTGAGATAGCCGCTAATAACCTTGGTAGTTGAAGCGACTTCAAATACTAACCAAAAAAAAATTTTTTTACGTGTCTTATGTTGAAAATTTAAAACATCCATTTTGCAGATCTGTATCAATTGTATACATTTTCAAATTTTCATCCAATTTGGATTACGTGGAAAACAGCGACAGGCATCGAATGACATAAAAATCCATCGATTTATTACAGTTTAAGGCCGAAAATTGTGAAAAGCTGCAATTTTTACAATCTTCAAACAGTTGTAGCTCATTGCAACGTTTGCCGATTTTGGTGAAATATTCAGAGTGTATACAGTTGACACAGATCTACAAAACGTATTTGTTGAATTTTCAATATGGACACACATAAAACAGTTATAAATAACAATTTTTAGTATTTTCTTTGTAATTCCGACCAATTACAATTTTTTCAAAATTTCTTTTTTTCAACGTGTAGTAAATTAATTGTTCTAACTTCTCAAAAAAAAAAAATCCAAGTCACATGATCCAATATTAAAAACCTGATCGTCTTTTAGAGTGTACGAATGTTAATGGGAGTGACTGTATATCAGCTATATCAACTATGTCAGCTACATAAACTTTACCAACTATGCATATCAGCTATATCAACTATATCAGCTATTTAAACTGTACCAACTAATGTATATCCACTATATCAATCACTTCAACCACATCGATCATGCCAACTATTGGGTTGTTCGGAAAGTAATTTCGTTTTTCAAGGGAAACTGAAGACGATGTTTCACTATTTATTTATTTATTCGGTGATGTAGTAGCAATTTTGTTCTATGATCTTGTGCCATCTTTCTAGTAACTTGGAGATCCCATGTTCGTAGAATTCCTGTTTTTTGTTAGCAAATAATTGAGTTGTATTACTTTTGACGCCTTCATCTGAAATGATAGTTACACCGCTTAAAAAGTGTTGAAAAGAACGAAATAAATGGTAATACGACGGTACACCCTCTCTGTAAACAGCATACATCTTTTTCCCTGCTTGCATTGCGTTTTTGCCATACCCGTAACAAGAAAGCAAAATGTGACGGATATGCTCACTTTGATTTTGCATTTCGATGCGATGGCAGAAGAAATGCTTGAAAGGTTATAAAGTTCTATAAGGCATGAAATGACGTCCGAAATGTCAGTTCTGAAAATATACAATGATTTTGCGACTTAGAATAATGTTAAATAATAATAAATGGAAGCAATACCATCTCTACACGAAAAACGAAATTACTTTCCGAACCACTCAATATATCATCTATTAGGTTGGTAAGAAATTAATGTCGGTTTTCCAGTTGTCAAACCTTTACGCTTAATTTAGAGATACACTCGCGACGGTATTTATGTTGACGCGATAATATTATAGGTAAGTGCAACATTTTGTCATTGTAGTGTAATTTCTTTGTGTTCCTGCGGCGCTGTGATGTTTGTTAACATTGCTCGTGAGTAGTGGCGTTCAGTTTACCCCCAAGTGGTGAAGCGTAAACGCGGTGTCAATTTGTTAGAGCAATAAGTTTCTGATAGTTGTCAGCTGAACCAGGCCGGAAAGTAAGTTGACTTATAGAAATTTTCATTTTAAGATTTGAATTTTGTAATTAAACTAGTATTTACAAAACTCTAATATATTTAACAGTTTGTGAAACAATTTCCTGAAAAAGTGAATTGAAATAAAACAAGGGAAAATCAATAATGCCGAAAACAAGGGAATTGTAGGCTTCAGAGCGAATACAAATTTATAAAAGAAGAATGGATGGAAAATCCTTACAAACGATTGCTGTTGAGTTCGGAATTTCAAAAGAAGGCATTCGAAAAATTTGTAAAAAAATACAAATGACAGGGAAACCCGAAAATCGTGTTAGATCAGGAAGGAAAAGAGAAACAACAATTCTTCTAGATCGAGAGATTGTGAAGCAAGTGAAAAAAATCCATCCATCACAGCTAAAGAAATAAAAGAAAATTTGTCATTGCCGATCGGAACCTCACAAATTAAATGTCGTTTGTCTGAGGCTGATTTACACAGCAGAATATCTAGGAAAAGACCACAGATTTCTCAAGTAAATGCTGGTAAACGTTTACTGTTCGCCAAAGAACATTATAAGAAACCGCTATCGTTTTGGAAAAGCGTACATATTTTCTTCTTTTATTTGCCTCTAACTCCAATTTCGATTCATCACTTCAGATGTTGCTTTTCCAAAACGATATCGGTTTCTTATAACGTTCTTTGGTGAACAGTAAACACATATACATACATATTCTGCCGTATAAATCAGCCTCAGCCAAGCGACATTTAATTTGTGTGGTCCCGATTGGTAACGACAAATTTTCTTTTATTTCTTTAGCTGTGATGGATGAATTTTTTTCACTTGCTTCACAATCTCTCGATCTAGAAGAATTGTTGTTTCTCTTTTCCTCCCTGATCTAACACGATTTTCGGGTTTCCCTGTCATTTGTATTTTTTTACAAATTTTTCGAACGCCTTCTTTCGAAATTCCGAACTCAACAGCAATCGTTTGTAAGGATTTTCTATCCATTCTTCTTTTATAAATTTGTATTCGCTCTGAAGCCTACAATTCCCTTGTTTTCGGCATTATTGATTTTCCCTTGTTTTATTTCAATTCACTTTTTTAGGAAATTGTTTCACAAACTGTTAAATATATTAGATTTATGTACATACTAGTTTAATTACAAAATTCATTTCTTAAAATGAAAATTTCTATATGTCAACTTACTTTCCGGCCTGGTTTAACTGACAACTATCACAAACTTATTGCTTTAACAAATTGACACCGCGTTTACGCTTCACCACTTGGGGGTAAACTGAACGCCACTACTCACGGGCAATGTTAACAAACATCACAGCGCCGCAGGAACACAAAGAAATTACACTACAGTGACAAAATGTTGCACTTACATATAATATTATCGCGTCAACATAAATACCGACGCTAGTATAACAACCCACTTTGTGCTGTTTACGTTATAATATCATTTTATAGAGTAAATGTCTGTCTACATGCTGGTAGGTATGCTTCCGTTTTTACTGTTAATTTGTGTTTACTTCAGTTTATTGACTTTAAGATGGAGAAAAATGATCGAATATTGTGTTTTGATAATTTGCAACGAAAAGTAGTAATTCCTCTGCTCCTAACGCCATTTTTGTCAAATTCTTGGAAATTCGGTATTTGTTATTGAGAAATGTTGATGAGACGCGTAATATTTCCGTCGTCTCTCCTTGTCGAATAATCGAGGTGGATCATCGGAGCGATAAACTTCGCACGATAAACAGGCGATTAATTGTTACAAAGAGACGACCGATAGCCAGCAGCTTTGATTGATTATGCGATAAGGGCAGATAACGTGTTTTCAAGCTAGATTTCCGTTTTCGAATTACTCACGTAATTTTAGTGGAACACGACATGTTTGTTTATTTTTGGGGTAATAAATATTGTCATTGTGCGAGCCTGTCGATTTGTCATCAACGGTGAAACTGGGGCAATGAAATGGGAGACAGATTGGTTTTAATTTCAATTGTCCCTGGAATTGGAGGAGTGAATCTACCTCCCAAAATTTAATTGATTTTCTAGAATGTCATCAAAGATCATCGAAAGTTTATCTGAAACCTAGCTAATTTAGTGACCGATAAAGTGGTGAGAAAGATAAGGATTCAAGAAGCTATTCTGTTCCCTTATATTCAACCTTACATATCTCTAGACCAGGCATGTCCAGAAGTAGCTCACTTGGAGGCAAATTCGAGGGAGACGCCTACTTCTCCCACTCGCGCGTTTCGTTCCCCGTGGCGGCCGTAGTCCTCCGAGCGTCTCAGACCCGTGCCTACCGTGGGTCCTAGAGTCGCCCTAACGCGCCACACGCGGTACATATTGTAAGCGGTAGGCACGGGTCTGAGGAGCTCGGAGCACTACGGCCGCCACGGGGAGCGAGACGCGCGGGAGGAGTAGGCGTCTCCCTCGAATTTGCCTCCAAGTGAGCTACTTCTGGACATGCCTGCTCTAGACTTAAAGGAAAGAATCTATCATATGCAATTTAGTTTATTCTAAGCATACCATAAAAGAATTATCAAAAATCAACTCGATACCTTGTTAATATACATATAGCTAATATAAGCCCTGACTGACAGAATGTGTGATGGAGTAATGCAGGGATGGGAAATTTTTCCTCAATTGAGGCACAGCCGTCTACACCAGTGGTGGGCGCGGGTGGAGCCCCTCAAACGCTTGCTTCTCCCACCAACCTCTCTTTCATGCAACGCGCATGTTCGTTGCGTACGCTGATGTCTCGTGTCTTCGTTGCACCATTGCACCGCGCTTGCTGGAAGGGGACAGAGGGCGCTACGGTGTTGACGGTTTTGCCTCAATTCAGGCAAAATTGCCCATCTCTGGTCTACACCGTAACGCCCTCTGTCCCCTTCCAGCAAGGCGGGAAAAGTAGGCGTCTCCCTCGAATTTGCCTCCAAGTGAGCTACTTCTGGACATGCCTGCTGTAGACTTAAAGGAAAGAATCTATCATATGCAATTTAGTTTATTCTAAGCATACCATAAAAGAATTACCAAAAATCAACTCGATCCTTGTTAATATACATATAGCTAATATAAGCCCTGACTGACAGAATGTGTGATGGAGTAGTGCAGGGATGGGCAATTTTGCCACAATTGAGGCACAGCCGTCTACACCAGTGGTGGGCACGGGTGGAGCCCCTCAAACGCTTGCTTCTCCCACCAACCTCTCTTTCATGCAACGCGCATGTTCGTTGCGTACGCTGATGTCTCGTGTCTTCGTTGCACCATTGCACCGCGCTTGCTGGAAGGGGACAGAGGGCGCTACGGTGTTGACGGTTTTGCCTCAATTCAGGCAAAATTGCCCATCTCTGGTCTACACCGTAACGCCCTCTGTCCCCTTCCAGCAAGGCGGGATAAGTAGGTGTCTCCCTCGAATTTGCCTCCAAGTGAGCTACTTCTGAACATGCCTGCTGTAGACTTGAAGGAAAGAATCTATCATATGCAATTTAGTGTATTCTAAGCATACCATAAAAGAATTATCAAAAATCAACTCCACACCTTGTTAATATACATATAGCTAATATGAGCCCTGACTGACAGAATGTGTGATGGAGTAGAGCAGGGATGGGCAATTTTGCCTCAATTGAGGCAAAACCGTCTACACCGTAACGCCCTCTGTCCCTTTCCAGCAAGGCGGGAGAAGTAGGTGTCTCCCTCGAATTTGCCTCCAAGTGAGCTACTTCTGGACATGCCTGCTCTAGACTTAAAGGAAAGAATCGATCATATGCAATTTAGTTTATTCTAAGCATACCATAAAAGAATTATCAAAAATCAACTCGATACCTTGTTAATATACATATAGCTAATATAAGCCCTGACTGACAGAATGTGTGATGGAGTAGAGCATAACGCCCTCTGTCCCTTTCCAGCAAGGCGGGAGAAGTAGGTGTCTCCCTCGAATTTGCCTCGAAGTGAGCTACTTCTGGACATGCCTGCTCTAGACATAAAGGAAAAAATCGATCATATGCAATTTAGTTTATTCTAAGCATACCATAAAAGAATTATCAAAAATCAACTCGACACCTTGTTAATATACATATAGCTAATATGAGCCCTGACTGACAGAATGTGTGATGGAGTAGAGCAGGAATGGGCAATTTTGCCTCAATTGAGGCAAAACCGTCTACACCGTAACGCCCTCTGTCCCCTTCCAGCAAGCGCGGTACAATAGGGCAACGAAGACACGAGACATCAGCGTACGCAACGAACGTGCGTGCTGCATGAAAGGGAGGTTGGTGGGAGAAGCAGGCGTTTGAGGGGCTCCACCCGTGCCCACCACTGGAGTAGAGTATTAAAATCCACCATCTTTTTTTTACATTCAACTTTGAAATATAACCATGTTTGAAAAAATATTATTCTATCTAATAAAATTCTGTTCTTTTCTAGAGTGATATCACAGAATCGCTTAAAATCTATCTAATACTCTGAGTAACAAAATGGGAGACGGGCAAGAGTTAGAAAATCTATTATATTCATCTATATTCACTCTTGAATATCCTCAGACTTCCAAACATTAACCCTTTGCACTCGGAGCTATTTCAACTAAAAAACCAAACATTTCTTCTAACCTAAAATATTTCCATCGTACATAAGTTTTTTTCATTATATGCGTACGGAACTGATATAGTACCTCATACAATATTTAAATGTTTAGTAATTTATTACATATTAACAAATTTAATCATGTAATCAACATTCTGAATAATGGTGTAGCAATTTGTAGTGGCGCCTCAGAGTCGCCATTCGAGTGCTAAGAGTTAATCTATCTAATAACATTCAGCTCTGGAGTGGTATCACAGAATCACCTAAAATCTATCTAATTCTCCAATTGACAGAATGGAAAACCTGCAAAAGTTTGAAAATCTGTAATCTATAATTAATCTATCTAATAAAATTCACTTATTATCTGAAGCGATATCATAGGATCAGTTCGAACCGAACTGATTGACAGAATAGGAAACAGGAAAGGCTTAATATCCCATTATCTTCAACTATGTTCAACTCTGTATATGTATCACCAAAGTTCAAAAAATTAATCTATCCAATAAAATTCAATTCTTTTAAAAAAGTGAAATCAGTACTTCTCTGACAGACTAGGGGGCGGGTAAGAGTTTTCGAATCCATTGTTTTCATTCGTATCCAACGTTAACATTATCCGTGCCAAGCACAAAATGTGACTGCTATTGTTATCGTTGTTTAATACAAATTACAAGACTGAATGAAGAAATTTATTCAATGACTTCAAATGGAAGCATCTTTGTAATTTCAATAATTATGAAGAAAATGTGAATCCGATCATTTGACCGGTCGTGGTACGGTTAGCGTTAAATATCTCTAGATTGTAGGAACTTAAATCTACCCAATCCTATTCTCTCTCCTCTACCTTACCATCGATCATCCCTTAACCCCTTGCCTTCCGATTTATTTTACGGTTTTCGTGATTAGAATTTCTTTGTAGTTCATAATTTCTTAGGAAAAGGAGAAAATGCATATCTATTGGATGTCTATATGTTCTCCAAATAGCTGTACATTAACAGCAACAAAATAGAATTATATTTCGGTTTAAAGGAAATTAATAACATACATCTTTATTAAACTCTGTTCAGAATCTTTATCACGTCACTTAGACGATATTGTAAGCGAAGGGATTAAAATCAGATTGTACAACCCAACACCCACCTGCCAACCACGCAATCCTGCTTCCTAAAAACCCCCTAGAACGCCGAAAACGCTCTCTAAAGACTTCCGCGGAAACTCCATTCGCGCGAGAATCAGCTCCGGCACGCCAACAATATAGGCGAACAAGCTGAGACAAAGAATCACAATAAGAGGGCGAGAGGAGTCGGAAGAGAGGGAGAGACGGTAACGGCGATGGCGGGAGGGAGGGAGGGAGGGAGGGAAGGGAGCGGTGGCGAGTGGCGGAGGAGAAGGAGGGGAGGGAAAGAGAGGGCAAAGTGGAGACTAGAATCGACTATTAATAGACTCGGGTGGCTGGAAGCCGGAACTGAAGAGCGTACCTCCTTCTCCTAGTTGAGTCGCCTCGTTCGAGTTGCTCGACTCGCAATAGCGAGAGGAACATACAAAAGGAAAGAAAGGGAGGGGCGAAGGGGTGGTCGAGGCGGAGGAGGGAGGAGGAGGGAAGAGAAGGGAGGGGGGAGAAAGAGGGGCACAGCCAGCGCAGCCAGCAGCATCGGCGAGGGAAAGAGAGAAAGAGAGAGAGGTCGGCTTATTTATAAACGCAAGATAAAACGTGGTAGTGCCGTGAGAGGAAGCCGTTCAAGCGTGGCTCCCACGCTTCCAGATACGCATTACGTATGCGCTTTAGCCTTTCGACTCCTACATCGGAACGGGGAAACGTCATTATGGATCCTGACCGATTGACATTCCTGGCCCGTTCGGTTTCGGCAAACCCGGAAAATTATTCCAGCGAATTAATCCGACATTGGTCTCTGGCCCCCACGTCCCGGCCATCGTGTCAATAAGATACATTTTCCACTGATTCTAAGTAAACAGTATATTCCCCACTTTGTTTTGTTAGTTGTGAACGACCCCGATAATCTTGTTTTTGACTTGTTTCATTTTATCTTTGGTTTTCCTCTTCGAAGACGGAATTTTTAAAGTTAATTATTTAGCTTTTTATCGGATTGATTTTTACCATCGTATCAATTTGGTATCGAGGAGCAAATCATGTTGAAAGAATGAGGAGTAAAATGGTGTAATGTAAAATGGGTGAAGGTTTAGTTTAGAATGTTCTCTGCAATTGTACTTAAGGAACGTTTTCAGAATTAACTTCTGGATGCGTTTTTCCCATTATATTGTAACATAAATAAATTGCGTTGATAGCATCAACATATTTTAATCGTATGGGCTTAGTTGCGACTACTTGCGAATGCGCATGAATGTGATTAAGAACAAGCCACTTGTAATCAGAGATTGTACGATTGAAAGCAATTTTGTATTTTATGGATAAATAAGAAAAATGTTGAATATAACCGAACTGATTTATGTTTCGACCCAACAGTCCCGCAGGGTATGTTTGACCGTGTTGTTAGGTAACTGAGAAGTGCATGATTGAGCGACAAGGGTGATAGAAGGTAGAGATATGAAGTTGAAGAGGTGTCACTGATGTTGGGGTCTTAGGCCATATGTACTTATAGACCCGGGTTCAGATAATTACCTAAATCATCTACGAGATGACAGTTGTAGGCAAAGTGCTATAGTCTGTTGAGAAGTCACAGCACCGTAAAGCCAAAGCATTAGATTTAATAGACTGTAATGTACATTTTCTTTGATTACTTCCTCATTTTTACATTACTCTCATTATTTTAAATAGTGATAACTTATTTTGTCAATTATAATTTGGAAAAAGTTAAATTTTAATATAGATGCTGATAATATGAAATCTGTATTTATTTCCTCATAATTACTTTATTTAAAAAGAAAATAGTAGGAAAAATATATATATATATATATATATATATATATATAATACAATACATAACACATCAGTTGTGACCACTTTTCTCCATTATCTTGGCTTCACAGCGTCTTATGCATATCCTGTACCTATAATATCCTATACTATAAGTATGGTCTAAGATTAGGGTGGTAAGGACCGCAGCAGGTATAGTGGAATGGATGATTTTGCAGAGTTTTGAATATTTTAAATATAATTGTAGGTAGACGGACGATAGTAATAGTTATCGACCTCGGATTTGTTTCAGATTTGCGACGTAATTGATATTATGATAGCTGGTGATGACAGGTTTTATGTTTCGATAAGCAGGTTTTAGTAGGTGAACGGAACAATAATAGTTGTTATAGTAAAATATAATCAATATAGTCGATACAGTCAACATAGTTGTTATAGCCGATATAATCTACGTAGTTAATACAGTTAACATAGTTAATGACCGAATATGGTTAATATAGTCAACAGAGTTACTATAATTAACCATAAGACGAAATATTAGTGCATAATAACAGTAATAGTGATAGTAAGAAAATAGGATATTAATATGATCGGATTAGACACAACAATAATAGTAATACATAAGTGGTAAAAATAAAAATACAGTTGATATAGTTAATACAGTCGGTATACGTAGAAGTTGTTCTAGCTGACGTAGTTGATATAGTTGTTAATAGTTGATATAGTTGATATAGTCGTTACAATTGACCGTGTTAGTATATATAGTTAATACAGTTTACATAATTAGCATGGTTAAGGTAGCTAATATGATTAATACAGCTACTATAACTAACACTTTACATAATAATTTCAAGTGAAATTATTAGATCAGTTTATTGAGGGTGAGTTGGTGGTTCATGATTAAAGTTGCTATTGCTGCTGAAGGATCTATTAAACAATCCTCAGTCATGGACTATAGACTTCCAAAAATTATGGAATAATCGTCGGTAGATAATATGTTAATATATTCTTAGTAATCTTAATTTGTTTGGAGGCACAAATTAGAGACACTCTATGTATTACAGCTAAATCCTCAAACAAGATAGCAGTAAATGATAGTTACGTTGGCAGAGATTACTTTGCGCACGTTTGGCGAATGTTAGATTAACTATTTCGTCGAAATATTACATAGTAGTTTATGAGAAGCTGAGAAGGAAAATGGCATATTAAAAAATAGTCGAGAAAGGGTCATAATGATGAATCATAGGTTGGCCCAAAAATTACTAGACTATTTAAAAATGAAATAACTCTTTCATTTCCTAAGAATTCGACATTTATTCTTGCATAAACAAACCTAAATTTTAAATGGTCCAGTAACTTCTGGGGCACCCTGTATAACACAGACCGAAGTGGATACGATTAATACCACCAATATTATTTAATTTCGTTTGACGTTGTTCAATTTTGCATATATTTTCCTGTGAATAGAAAAAATGTGGGGAACCAAACCGGACAAAGTGCTGTTATGGGATCTGCGGAACGAGCAATAGTAATAAAGAAATTTGTTACAGGAAAATCTGTTGTTCTGATAAAGAAGGTTCGATGAAATGAGATCAGTAACGGGCCGGCAGCGTTCCCAGGGCTCGAGGAAAGCCTCGCATGCATCGGGAAATGCAACTTATAGATAATACGTAATACCGTACCGTTCCAACCGGTACTTTAACTCGCGACTCGTTTCGAACGTGCATTTCCAGCCTCCCGGGGAGCAACGAGTTATTTTCTCGATTTTTTTTACGATTGCGTCGGGGTTCCGACCTACTCCTCAACTCATCCTGGACCTGTCCCGGACAAGTACTGGACATGTCTAAACCTTTCAACGCAGTAACATATTACCACCTTCAGCCTGAAACATCAATTTTCCTAATTACTATTACTCAATCCGACTTTAGATCATTTTTGCTATTAATTACACTTGCAATTTTTTAATACTCTACTTGATACAATTGGCAAGCCTCTACAAAAATGTACCAATTCTCTTACATCAAACAGTCATGGATCCATTTTAATCTAAAAAAAGCATTGTCCTATTAAACATTTATATTTGAAATATCTTCAAAACGAATCATTTTTCAACACATATGGTTTAATAGTTTGCCATAGAAAATTTCAAGCTGCATCGAAAAATTTCTGCATTCTCAATCAAGAACTAAAGTTGACCTTCTTATGACCTCTACGCGTCTCTCCATATAAAAATTAATACCATTAGCATATAAGGTAAAGGCACCAGTAGTTGACCAGTTAAAAGAAGTTTGCCACGCGAACAATATTAACCACTTGCTCTGTCATCAAATAGCGAGAGTCGATACCTGAAGACACTCTTTAAGTCTTATAAATTATGTAAGAAGACCACTTTTTAAAAAAAGTTTAGTTACACAAATTTAAAAAAACATATTTAAAAATTCAGTACTTGCTTCAGAAGTTGACCACTCTTAAAAATGAAAAACCTAGTAATTGACCTTCTGTTCGTTAGTAGTTGACCACTTATGCTAGAAAGAAGGTTAAAGCAATAATGTTAGAAATCATTTTAGTATCATTTAGTTTCAACAATTACCAGCACAAATTACAATTAAATGATAAAATAAGAAATAAAACAAATTAATTCTATAACAAATTCAATTCCGGAACAGAGTAGACGTTGCGAGTCAATATTTGACCGTGGAAGCAATCAATAGTTGACCATGTGATCATCCTCTAAAACACAGTATGCTACAAAATTTAGAATTATGTTTTGTACTCCTAACAATCTTAGATGTAAAATGGATACATTATAAATCGTGAACAAATTTAAATGAGTCACGTTCGTAATTGACGTTGATTTATTGGGGGGTCAACTTCTGAAAATTGTTCAAATAACAGTATTCAGAATTTGACCCCCCAATAAACTATTGTTTTTGAGGTTAAAATAACAAAAACGATGCATTTATCACTTATAAAACTCTGTGAGAATTTAAAAAGTAAATAATTCAGTCGCGAAAAGTTCACAATGTATGGATTGTTTACCTGAACCGTTAAGGAAATAGAAATATATCGGTATATTACTTACCTTAATGAATTTAGACGTCCGTTGTTACTATGCATACTTCACTTCGCATGTAATTGTTTTAAAATTGAACCAACAGATATTGTGTCATCCGAGGTTCGCTTTCATCAAACGTGCAGAACTTATAATAACCTTATTTTTTATGTTTTTCTAAAAACTGGTCAACTACTGGTGCCTTTACCTTATGTAGTAACCTCAATAACATACACAACTTTTGTTTGAAGTATTTTTCTCTGTGTACAATAAGAACGACGTAAATTGGTGGCACAGTGGTAGTGGAGCGGGTAAAGTAAAAATGACACTTTTTCGGAAAAGCAAATTATGGCGACGAAAATATTCGTTTTATTCTGAAGAGGAGTCTGTGGGGAGCTGGCAATCGGCCGAAATTTTCGCGGGAGAATAGAGGAAGAAAGTCGGGCATGGGATTTCCTCGGAATCAGTGGAAGAGGTCGAGCTGACGGATACCTGGGCAAAAATAGCGGCGACCTCGCATAGACGCGACTCTAGACGCGAGGATAGACGATAGGAATCCGAGTTCCTCCGTAACGCATTCTGAACAGAATCGATATAAATAAGAACAGATACCGAATTAACCAGCCAGCCGATTTTCGGTGAACTCGCGGATTTGTCGCCGATCGTTATGCAAGCTGTAAAAATTGACGGGACATACCGCTTTAATTCGATCTGGCCCGATTTCACTTCGCTTTTGTACATACGTTTTAGCACGAACTCGTTTCGTGAGAGAATTTAACATTTATTGTAGAAGAAACGGTGCGAATTATTTAAACGTTTATTTTCTTACCAACTAACTTAAATAACGTAACAATATGTATGCAAAAAAAATTGTATACCATTTTACAAACACATGACAATTTTATTTAATAAAATCGTTCTTGCGTCAATGATTATGCTCTAAAACTAGATAGTGTTTCATTCATTTATTGTACAACAGAAGTTGTAAACTACGTGAAGAAAATGAAAAACTTTTCGAGTTTTCAAAATTGAGAACTAATTTTGTTTAAAGCAATAATTTCGCTCTCGCGAAAATGCAATCCAACAATCAGACACAGCTTCATTAAAAGTACATAGAACAAATATCATTTTGTCGTGGAATATATTATACGCATAATCATATAATAAAATTTATTTTGTCGTTAACTAAACTTTTTAATGTAACATTGTATACAATAATGTTTGTTAAAAGAACGTGAAATAACTCTGTTGAAGGCCATAATTTCACCCTCACGTCAATACAATCCAAAAATACGACATTGCGTTATTAAAAAATTGTACAGAACAGAAATTGCAAATTATATAAATAGAATTAATTTTCTCGTTAATTACACTTTCTCATGGAACATTGTATGCAATGAAAATCTGTTTTCTATTTTTCAAAAACGTGAAATTTCTCTGGTTAAAGCAGTAAATGCACCCTCGCATTAATACCATCCAACAATTACACATTGCTTTATTAAAAATATATTATACAACAAAGGTTGCCAATTGTAGGAATATAACTTATTTCGCCATTATGTAACTAGAGTCAATGGTGTAATATTATATGCAATGAAAAATTTGTTTTAACTTATGGAGACAAGTAATTACTTTATCTTAAATAATAAAGTCGCTTTTAAGTTAAAATCAGACATTGCTTTATTTCAAATTTATTATGCAATACGTATCGTAAACTATATGCACAAAATTTATCCTATCATAAACTAGACCTTATGTCATACGGCTTTGTATAATTAAAAACATGTTTTGTATTTTACAGGTACTATAAATGACATAAAACCGACCAGGAATAGTATAAATCTGTAAATCCTAAAGTACGAAGACATGAAACGTTAAGAATGAATTGCAATCACTGTGAAAATTAGATGGAAAGTGGTCGGTTGTAATAGTAATCTAGTAAGTGTGTACTTAATTGAAAGATTTAGTTCATGTGCATGGATTTCGGGACGCAACATGATGATGGCGTACATTTATTTACAAAAGCGGCAACGGAGCGTTGTAGTACTGTCGTTTCGAAACCGCTCTTTTTCCCTCTTTCCCTCTGGCCCCTCTTCTGTCCTCTTTCCCCGCCGGTTTCTGTTTCTTCGCTCTTTCTTGGCCTTTCTTTCTGCGGTCTCCCGCGATTTCTAATTGGGCAACGCAATTTCCTTCCTTCGGCTCGAAGGAGGAATTCCTCGATTGCGCCAACACCGACGTGGATTACTAAACTTCACTCTCCTGGTCTCTCCGAGTCCTTTTTGTCTCTTGCCTTCCCTAGTCCGACCCTGATTGCGATTAAGAAAAAGAATCTTCTTCTTTCAATATCTCCTTCTTCCTTCCTTTTTGTTTTTAGATAATAAGCTTTGCCAAAAAGTTCTACTATCCGCTGCTTGTAATCGTTAGAATCACGATTTTATGCTTTTAAAAATTAATGAAAACTTTAAAAGAATTAGGAAAAATTAATAAAAAATTTTCTATCGCTTTCAGTTTGTTCATTGTAACGTAAGAAAAGAAATTTAAAATTGTTTAAAATAGTACGTTTCATTAAAAGAATTCTGTGGTGCCCACAATAGTTACAAAAAAGGTAAAAGAGGAAGATTAACAAAGATATTGTACAAATTAATTAGTAATCGTTGATCGAGTATGATCATCTTCATTTGATTTTTGTTTTCAACTATTTTCACTTTGTTGGTCTGTAATATATGTTCATGAGAAAGAAAGACAAATTTTAATTTTTTTAAAATAATTTTACTAAAGATTCAAGAAAATTATAATTTTATACTTCTGTGGCCCCCACAAGTGCTGGGGGCAAGCTAAAGAAGAAAAATTCACAAAGGTATTTTACATTAATAATCATTGATAATGTTTATCTTCCTTCGATCCGTATATTCTACTAATCTGTTGCTTGTAAGTAATTGGATTGATTTAATATGTTTATGACAAAAATGAGTGAATGCAATTTACCACTAGGAAAATGACTTGTTTTTGATTTTCTTATTTACAGTCATTGAAAGTACAACAATGATTTCCTGAGAAATTGTTCAAAAAAAATTCGTGAAACGTAAATAATAAATTATATATTCTATTCAAGCACATATTATACCATCTTCAACCATATTATAAAGCAACATACACATATGTATGTCAGTTATGTTTACTGTCCAGTAATTGTATATAGTATTAAAGCAGTAGACAGATTAAAAGAATTTTAAAATATCAATACACTAGTACCAAATTATTAAAATTAATAAAACAAGAATGAGATTTCTGTTTGGCTCCTGTTTCTTGCAATTTTGTCAATGCAAACAATTTTTATTTTGCATAAAAATCCGCAGTCTACGCATGAGTGTTAGAATGACAATTTAGGTCAATTTAATAGTTTAATTCATGATAAAAGAGAAAAATTAATAAAGGTATTTTACAAATTATAAAGTGTTGATAAATTAGCACAATGTAAAAAGGACAGATGAGTAATCGTTAAAACTGGATGAACTTTTTCTAGTTGGAAAATGTTTCTTTGCACGGATTGTATTTACAATATCATACGATGATTACTTAATATAACCATTTCCATAAAGAATCCTTGATAAATGAATTTGATCTCTCTTTAATTCGTATTTCCAATTATTTCCACTTGTATTGCTCTATAAGTATACTCGTAAAAAAGATAAAAAATTTTAGCTATGTACAAGGAAACACTATTAGGTCCGGCTAACGACAAGATAGACTCTATTCACATAATTCATGTCTGTTGTGTAATACATTTTAACTGTATGGAATGTTTAGAGGACAATCAATCAAAACAATGACTTAAATAGTTGTAATCGGTGTGTATTGGTTAAATATTTTGTAATCAAGTCTGCACTATGCCAGTATTAATATTACTATTGCGTACTATTGTATATGAAATATTCAGTTTCTTTATTATGTTTATTTCTTCTTTGCACATAATTGTAATGTTGTCGAAATAAATAAATCTATTGGATTAATCTAAAGAATAACTTAAATAAATATATTATTAGAATATAATTACTAGAATAATGTAAATAAATCTGTTATTGAAATATAATTACTAGAATAATCTAAATAAACATATTAAGAGAATATAATTACTAGAACAATATAGATAAATCTATTATTAGAATATACTTACTAAAATAATCTAAATCAATCTACTACAATATAATATTAGAATAATCTAAATAAACATATTATTAGAATATAATTACTAGAACAATCTAGGTAAACCTATTATTAGAATACAATTACTAGAATAATGTAAATAAATCTGTTATTGAAATATAATTACTAGAATAATATAGGTAAATCTATTATTAGAATATACTTACTAGAATAATCTAAATCAATCTACTACAATATAATATTAGAATAATCTAAATAAACATATTATTAGAATATAATTACTAGAACAATCTAGGTAAACCTATTATCAGAATACAATTACTAGAATAATATAAATAAATCTGTTATTGAAATAGAATTACTAGAACAATCTAGGTAAACCTATTATTAGAATATACTTACTAGAATAATCTAAATCAATCTACTACAATATAATATTAGAATAATCTAAATAAACATATTATTAGAATATAATTACTAGAACAATCTTGGTAAATCTATTATTAGAATACAATTACTAGAATAATGTAAATAAATCTGTTATTGAAATATAATTACTAGAATAATATAGGTAAACCTATTATTAGAATATACTTACTAGAATAATCTAAATCAATCTACTACAATATAATATTAGAATAATCTAAATAAACATATTATTAGAATATAATTACTAGAACAATCTTGGTAAATCTATTATTAGAATACAATTACTAGAATAATGTAAATAAATCTGTTATTGAAATATAATTACTAGAATAATATAGGTAAATCTATTATTAGAATATACTTACTAGAATAATCTAAATCAGTCTACTACAATATAATATTAGAATAATCTAAATAAACATATTATTAGAATATAATTACTAGAACAATCTAGGTAAATCTATTATTAGAATACAATTACTACAATAATGTAAATAAATTTGTTATTGAAATGTAATTACTAGAATAATCTAAATAGATCTATTGTTGGATTTCTAAAAAAAAATGAATTCTGGAAAAGCAATTGTAGGATGAAAGGTGGTTTATAGCGACATGTGCAGGTCCAGTGTAGAGACTACCTTGAAAACCGCTAGTTTCCTCTTTCTCCTCTTATTCCACATCCTCGTCCACCCGCTCTTTCTCTTTTCCGTACTCGCGTAAGCGATTATGCCATTGCGTACTGCACTTCTCACCTCCGTCTAATCCCATTACTGTTATACAGGGGGAAGAGATGTACCGGCTGGGGCCTTCAATATGGCTAAACAATTTGAAAACCGGAAGTGCGTTTACGGTACAGCAGAAGATACAGTAAATCCCTTGATTCAGAATATTTAGTCACACTTTGAAGAATTTATTTGAGAATTTCACTGAGAATTTTTATTAAACGTAATAAAAGAAGATTTGTTATTAAGAATCTATATTAAAAGAATTTATTAGAGACTTTTGCTTAGAATTTTTAATAACAATTTTTATCAACAGTTTCTGCTAAAGATCATTACCAAAAAATGTTATTAACAGTTTATACTAAAAATTCTTACCAACAACTTTCACTGAAAATTTCTACAAAACATTTTTCAACGATACGTCAACAAAAAAACATGACAAAAAGTTGGTAGAAATTTACTAAAGTCGAAATACCGTTCATAACGTTTCCATAATTCTACATGTACGTTTTGGTCATTTTTATTAAACAATTATTTTTTAATTCGTGTAATAGGTGGACCATAGTTTAGATAATAGATATCATGATCCTCAAGCACTTGATACACGCGAAATCGTGGATTTTCATGAAATTGCAATGTTTAATTCGTGGATAATGTTTAAACTTTCTTGAAAGACTGTTTATTATTTCATATATTGGAACTACAATTGAAAGTGCCATTTTTCCTGCGACTAAATCAATATTTGCAGATACATATTGTTAGACAAGTTTTAAAATTGTCCATATCAAAGATACTCTAGAGTAGAATTTTAAACTGGTCCATTTTGCCCTAAAGCCCATATTATATTTGAAAATTAGGAACATTATTTAGAAGCTTTGTTAATAATAGTCGTGTTTTTGTAATTAATCTCCAGTTGTACATATAAAATGCTGCAAGTCCTCTGTGTCAATATCTAAAATATTGTTCGAGCTACGATTATTCGAAAAAAAACTTGATACTAAACCTTTTAACTTTTAATAAAAATAATCTTTATAACTGGGAGAGATTTAAACAATATCAGGGAATTTAAATCGCTTTGTAATAGGGGTATCGAGTGAAATAACATCAGGTGAAATAGCTCATATCCGTCGCCAAACCTGTTCCCATCAAATTTTCAAAACCAGACGCACCTCCAACAATTTCTTCCATTTCAATCCAAAGTCACTCGATATTTAAAAAAATCATGTAAAATTTGACTTTTGGAGGAAAGGGGTTAGTCATTGAAAGAGAAAAGAAGAAGAGACGGAGAGTAGAGAAGAGTTGAGAAGTCACTGAATATAAAGAAAAAATCGTATAAAATTTGATTTTTGGAGAAACGGGATCAGCCATTGAGAGAGAAAGAAGAAGAGGGGAAGGGAGGAGAAAGGCGAAGAGTAGAGAAGAGTTGAGAAGTCGCTGAATATAAAGAAAAAATCGTGTAAAATTTAATTTTTGGAGAAACGGGGTCAGTCATTAAAAGAGAGAAAAAAAGGTAAGGAGAAGAGATGAGATAGGCGGAGAGTAGAGAAGAGAAATCTAAGAAATGAGAAACGGTCGAAAGAAGCAACCAGACACGCCAGGAAAGAAAAAGGAAAAGAAACGCGCGATAAAGCGTCGGAATCAAAACAAGTAACATGAACGAGTGAGGATAGCGAGCAAGGGGGAGAGAGAGAGAGCGAGAGAGAGCGAGTGAGAGAGAGAGAGAGAAAAGGAGCGTGAAGAGAAGTGAGAGAGGATGGTGAGAGGGAAGGGACCAGTTGAGGGGCAAAGGAGGAGGGTCGGAGTCATTTCAACCGTCCTCCCGGATGTGCAGCATCATTACACGGCATTCTTCGAGGCTGCAGGATCTCCCTTTCTTTCTTCCTTCGACCGATGCGTTGACGTAACCGCGACAAAACGGAATCCTACTCGAGCTTGGGATCGGAACAACGTTTCTGACCGTTCGGTCGACCCTCTACTATCCGAACGACGGTATTTCTTACACACCGGAGATTTGTATGTCTTAGTGGGAGGTTCATTTATGTGATCAGGGATCATAAATTGTTATGGAACTAACGGAGGATGCAGGTGTTATGTAGATTTTTTACAATCCGAACAATGACTTCTCTCGTCGTACATTTTAGGTGCAATATGGTTAAAACAATTGAAAATTCATTTAACCCCTTGCACAGTGCGGCATTTAAATGGGAATTCGGAACAAAAATCAGAAAGTGTATACATATAGGGTTACTTAAAATGTTTTCAATACTTATTTTAGTCTCTAACCACACACGATGACGTTTAAATAAATAATATTGATTCCGAGAACAATCTTTCCATTTTTTTTCAAACGTCAAACAGACAACATTAATCTTCTCTTCCATTCCATTAGATATTGTGTTTATATTCAATAAATCGAAGTTTTTGCAAAACTTTTGACATCTTCTCGGAACAAGCCTGCTGAGAAATCGGTTCTTCTACTAAATCACGATTACGTGTGGATTTCTTTAAAAAACAGAAAGTATAACATTCAGTGTAGCAATTTTGTAGTTATGATTATGTAGTAATTAGATTTTGATGTATACTCAATTTTTACTAGTCCTCCATCGACTTTTTCGGGAATTAATTTTTTTGATTTATTTATTTATTTAATGTTGCTTCAACATCAAAGGTCATTAGCAACACGGTACATTTTCTTACAATATTTTATACATATTTGTATCCTTGATATATTGGGCAATACCGGCGATATATTCCTTAGAACCTAACAGAATGGGTAAGGATCCAGGCAACTTAGCATTTTTCCTTTCATTCTCATATTTTTTGCATTCTATTATTAAATGATTTATGTTAACTGGTACTTTACATATATCGCAGATCGTGTTTTCTTTCTTGTTTAACAAAAATTAATGGGTTATTTCTGAGTGCCCAATTCTGATTCTAGAAATTGAAGTTTGCATTTGACGATCTACCGGACTTGGAAATTTTTGCCACACAAGATCCGCTCCTTCATTTTGATATTTTTGTATGTAATTCCTTGTAATTTTGTCAAATACCTGTTTCCTAAAAATTTCATTTAGGTGATTTTTAAGATCGTTTAGTCTGGTATAATTAGTGATTTGTTTCATTTTTGTGTTGCAGGCTGCTAATTTGGCTGCTCTATCAGCGTTTTCATTATCCTGTATACCCATATGCGATGGAATCCAGCAAAAAATAATGGATTTGCCGGCTGCAACCGCCGAATTATAACTTTCTTGTATGTTGACATTTACATAATTAACTTAACGGCTGATGTTATCACCGAACATTTAGATCAAAATCGAACATCAATAAATTCTGTACCTTGCTATGCCATTTTCTTTATGAGTACAATGATTAGAACGTTTTTATTCCCAAAAATGTCGTAGTAGAGAAGAGAACATTTATATTTTGTATATGGCTACATTTATATCGATGCTTAATATTGATTGCATTAGAATAAAATTTAATTTCGTTCTAAAAGAAAGGCATACCATTTATATTTATTAGACTTTGTTTAAAATCTTAATCGCGAGTCTGACTTGGTAAAATACGGCAAGGGATCAAGAGGACCATAGATCATAGTGGTAAACGAACAAATTCTGAATATTTCAGTTAATAATGTTTTTCGAATCTTAAAAGCATCATTTATTTACCGGCAGCGTTAATTATTTGAACTCGCAAACAACAAATTAAATTCTATTTACATAACTATTATGTCGTCCCTTACGTTCGTGCAGCGGATATGTTTATACTTTTCACGGTATGTATTTCTCTTTTTAATGAAATACCACAGAAATTTTATAGTAACGGTATAATGTCTTTACCAAAATGTAGGAAGAGGTTATGGAACGAGAGGGGGATTAAATTTTTTCATAAACTTCAAGGGTATGTTTCAAATATTAATTTAAATAGTTGAACAGTAAACACAGCACAAACTTATAGGACGATGTAATATTTAAATAAATATTTATTTAATGTTGTCCAACACTGACGAGCGCACAGTTTAAAAATCTACACGGCTAAAGAGGTTGAAGCCACTGTTATGGGTCCGACCGGATTTTCCGGAGGCTGTCAGGCAGCGAAAAGATTTCCGAGGAGGCGTAACATTAATCATGGGACAGGTATGTGGCAGGTCCCGAGATCTTTTTTCCTCCTAAAAGAACGATGATCCACAATGGACCCGAAATCCACCCTGCTTACGTTCACGTCTGATCAATCGAAGAAAGGACCCTTCAGAAAAGTTACCGGCTCCTTTCTACCTTCCTCGGGGACCTATTAAATCTCCGATTCGAAATTCCAAAGGACTTCGTCCTCTGTGCTACTAACAAAATATTCTTCAAAGGAAAATTGTCTGCATCGCATTTTTAAATTTATCGTTTAACACGTTTCTCAGTGTAACAAATGTCTAACCCGCAATCAGAAATAGTATTGGTAGGTGAATGGAACAATAATATAATTTAAAACATTTTTTTCGGGGTATTCTTTCAGTTGTCCTATTCATTGCTATAATTAAATTTAAAAAATCCAATCTTTTATTTTATAATTGCTAGAATTCTGAAGGGTGCTTTGAGAAATTATTAAATATATTTCTTCATTGGAGCATCGTACATATCTAATCATTCTAATAATATAATATTTTCACTTAAGTGATAAAACAATAAGATAATATTAAATAATTGTATACTTTTATAGCAGTAACTGATTAAACAATTAAATAATTGAATACTTTGATGTACAATGGAATCATATCAGCAGTTAGAGTCGCCATATTGAAATACAAGAAGCAGAAATTTTTACAGTGTTTCGTAGTAGAAGATGAATTTTTATTAAAAAATGTTTATTTTCCATAAAAAATGCAACTAACTATTACATATTTAGATACAAAAACCTTCTATCATATATACTTTGTCTTTAGGGGGGTATTCCCATTCACTTTTAGACAATTTATGAGATAAAAAATAGTTACAGTCACTCCCATTAATATTCGTACACTCTTAAAAAGACGATAACTTGTTTAATATTGGACCATACGACTTGGACTTTTTTGAGAAGTTAGAATAATTAGTTTACTACATGACGTGAAAAAGAAATTTTAAAACAATTGCAATTGGTCGGCATTGCAGAGAAAACACTAAAAGTTGTGTTTTACAATTTTTTTATGTGGCTTATATTGAAAATTTAAAACATCCATTTTGTAGATCTGTATCAATTGTATACATTTTAAAATTTTCATCCAATTTGGATTACGTGGAAAACAGCGACAGGCATCGAATGACGTAAAAATCCTTCGATTTATTACAGGTTAAGGCCGAAAATGGTGAAAAGCTGCAATTTTTACCATCTTCAAACAGTTGTAGCTCATTGCAACGTTTGTCGATTTTGGTGAAATATTCAGAGTGTATACAGTTGACACAGATCTACAAAACGTATTTGTTGAATTTTCATTATGGACCCACATAGAACAGTTATAAATAACAACTTTTAGTATTTTCTTTGTAATTCCAACCAATTACAATTTTTTCAAAATTTCTTTTTTTTCAACGTGTAATAAATTAATTGTTCTAACTTCTAAAAAAAAATCCAAGTCACATGATCCAATATTAAAAACGTAATCGTCTTTTAGAGTGTACGAATATTAATGGGAGTGACTGTATGTTATTATAGGTCAAGCGTTTTAAAATTTGGTATACATAACAGCTATGGTTCAAAAGATAACACAGTGTAATTTTTATGCAATTATCTTCATTATTATTTAAATTATTGTATGATTCCTGCAGAATATCACTTTTCATGGCTGCCACGATTTCCCAATAATTCATTGTTCAATCCTCTTCAAATTTTACATACATATAATTTATCTTGCGAACTACAATAGAATCATGCAGAAAACTTTCTTAGTAAAATAGTAATCGTACAAAATAGCCGGATCTCGATTTCATACGTGTGTATTTGAAGATGATTCATCAATTCATTATATGTATATTATCTTGAAATATAGTCGAACATTGCATAACAAATTTCAAAACACAACCTATAATAAGCTAACAATGTTTTATCTCATATAGTTGATAATTTATCTCATATGACTCTAAATAAGAATGTCCCCTTATGAGTGATGAATATGATCACACTTTTTAACAAACTTGCAATTTTCACAAGGTTATTGTGTAAAACTAAATATTCTTCGGTTTTATATTATCTACAAGCATTGTTGTTTAGCGCATTGGGAATAGTTTTGTTCTAAAATCTGAAAATGAATTATTCATAACATTCTTAATTATTCACAATAAAGTAAGTAACAAAGTATAATAAATTTAAGAGGTTAGAAAATTATACAAGTCTTCAATTAACAAATAAAAATTAACATTTTCCGGAAAATTGATTTTGGAAAAATGTTTTAATATTCCAGTGTAAAATTGATTTTTTGAATTTTAATGACATTAGCTTTATTAAGTTAATGTTTACGATGCAAGGTGAGGGTGATTTGATTGACGAGTGGACCCGGAGATTCGTTTTTTTTTCTCGGTTGGTTTTTTTAACAGGACGAATTCTTTGAAAAGGAAAGAAGAAGGCATAAGAATCGGTGGTACTCATAAGCCAGCCAGGATATAACAGGTAAAACAGGTTTGTGGGCGTCCAGAAACGTGGGCTACCTGCATTGCTTCTCGGAGGGGTCCTTCTTCAAACCCGGCTGCCAATTCTTGCGGAAGAAAACCGAGAAAAGGGGAGAACCGGCGCACCTATGCACCTGTTCGTTAAGTAACCGTGATTAACGTATCCGTGACGTAGCCGTATGCTTCGTTTTTAAACAAATTATATGTAAACGATTCTCGCGAACCCCATTATACAAAATATTGAACAGTTATCCTCAAAAGATATTGTGTATTTTCATATTATATTATTTCATGTACATTGTATTATAAAAAGTATGTTTAACCCTTTGCGGACGGGAATTATTTTTAGCATACTTTTTGATAGATTGATAAATTATATGAATTAAATAATGAGAAAAGTGTTGCGTTTGGTAATGTTTGATATTTTTTGTGTTTATTATATAGTTTGTTCATAAATTATACGCAGTCGCTGAACGGTGAAATTGCTTGGGGGGCTGTCAACAAACACGCGTCCGCGTTTGTAATATATTATTATGTGGTAAGTATATTACTGTATACTTTTGAAATTTATTTTTTATATTAAAAATTTGAAATAATTTCATGAATGACTGATTCACTAATTCTAACAATATTTTATGAGGTACAATACCTCGTTTTCTTCAAAATATCTTGAATAATATAAAATAAAAGCTAGTGCAATCGTAGATAGATAAAGAGAGGCACACACACACACACACACACACACAGAGAGAGAGAGAGAGAGAGAGAGAGAGAGAGAGAGAGAGAGAGAGAACGAGACATTATTTTTTTAGAAATCGATGCTATATCGACACATATCTCCCATAACCTTATCACGATTATTTGAATTGATTACTTTCCGCAAGCTCCGTCGATCTACATATCATCACTATCAATGAATTTGTTCGGTTTATCAAGTTAAAAGCCACATGATTTCGAAAATCAATAATCATATTTATATTTAAACTTTAGCTGCTATAAAAATGTGTTTCAAGTAATTATATTTTAAATAATTTTTATGTAGAAAACTTGTTGTATGTATAGACTATGCTACTTAAAGCGTATATTATTTTCCTGATATAATAAAAAGAAATTCATTTGCACTCTGATATGTACAGCAAGAGTTGGAAACCGCGATGCATAATAATACCTTTGATTATAAAGGTGAAACAACAAGTTGCTTTTGTTAGATTGTGACTAGAAATTAAATTGGATACGAAACGATTCATATATCCACACATTGCTATACACAAGTGTTCACCGCATTCGAATTAAACATGAGAGACTCAATTAAAGCATACTAAAAATCAATATTTACTCACAGTTCAACGACCGTTCTTACCAAACAATAGAAACCTGTACGAAACGGTATCAATGGTCCAAAGACGGCCCAAAATTATCATAACAATTTTGTAACTATCAAAAAAGCAATGCAATGTAGCAAAATATAGATGTTCACCCAGTGTTATTAGATAAGGGGGTCATGTTCGATCTCTCGCTTCGAATATCGCTCCAGTCGTCATAAAAATTGCCTTTTTATACATATGTTATCTGCTCCGTCACCATCGAAGAATTTAGTGACATTTTAAAATGTAAAATATTATGAAAAATATTTTTTAAATAACTACTTTCTGATTATATACAATCCAATAGATTTTGTGTTTCTTAAACAATTATTTTACTCTAGAAAAATATTAACAACTGTTCATTGCATGTTCACAGCTCCGTTCGGATGAACACACGTGAAACATAAACTGTACAAAACAAAACCTAAATCGAACAAAACGCAATGATACTGGAATAGAATAATAAATCAATAAGATTAATATTTATACAACAATAAATGTTCTTGGAAGTGGACAAAAGACATCTGCGTAGCATAACCACTTCATGTTTTTATAATTTCAACTTTAAAAATGTACTATACGTACGACTCCAAAAGTGGAACTCGGAACGGTACAGTCCATGCGATACACATGAAGCAGACAATCGAGGAAATAAACATTTTTTTCAATTTAGTCGACATTTCTTAGAATATGAGACTAGAACTTTAACCAAATTAATCATTTTAACACCTTTTTAAGCAAATAAAGCGCAATTCTTAGAAATGCTAAATTGGAAAAATTTGTTATTTTCTTTCGGTTCAGAATAACTACCAGAAACGCTCTAACCGACGCAATTTTACATCTCGAAGACAAAACTTATTTACGAAACTGCTCTAATTCTTTTGTATTTTTCATAAGTGCATTGTCACAAAAATGTTTTTCACTTGTCATAATGTTAAATAAAATAACCTTAAAGATACGAAAGGATTCGCGCATTGTTCTCTGTGCAAAAGTTCCTAAAGATTGACGAAAATATGAACCGTTTAGAGGGCCCCCTCCCCTTAACACAGAAGAGATTCAACGAACAACAAAAAACAGACTGATCGAAAATATTAAATCAGAGCATTATGACGAAAAATTATTTGGGTGGTGTTTGTAAAATGTTTGTAAAATGTTCAAACATTTCCTATTAGTGAAATATCTAATAACACTAACCGTACGACCAGTTTCATATTTTTTATTTCATTACAAATTATTACATAAATTTGTTCGTTCATGCACATGTTATTATAAAAATCTAAATAAGTTCAGTCGTGTAATTTTTATAAAACAATATATAAAAATAAAGCCAGTGACATTTTGTGCTCGGTACAAGTTAGGTAGTGTTTGAATTACACGAATCTCGTCACTTTCGAGATCGACGGAAGTGTCGGAAGCAACGTGACCTCGGCAGCGATCGATACGAAGGAATCGAATTTCGTGGAAATTCATCGGGATTCGCGAAATTCTTCGATCGTGATCACGGTGTATCGCCGTCGTCGTCGGCTGTGCGATTACGAGGAAGCCACAAGGAAGTCGGTGAAGGCCCCACCATTTTCCCCGGCATTTCCCACTCGATTACAACGCTTCGATTATTTCCGTTCGCGCCATGCCGCGCGCCGGTCTCCGTCTGTCCTCGTTCGGCGCTCGGCGTTCGTCTCGTCTCGCCGGTCCATTTGTCTCCGTTTGACGGCGCATGCGTGTTACGCGCGGTTCTCTTCTCCACGGTAGTGGGGGAGGCGTGGCGGCAAGCATCCAGCGGCGGTCGCGGCTCGCGGCTCAGTCGCTCGGCAGCCTCGACACCGGACGGACGCGCGGCAATCATCGAGATATTACACGCACGTTCGCGTCTCCGGAGGTGAAAGGACAAGAGAGAGAGAGGGAGAGCACAGTTTTTTTCGTGTTTTGCGTCCTCGACGGAAGACTGGAGAGAATTATCGAAGTGGTGTGCTGGTGATACACACAGTCGGTCGGTCGCGCATACGTTTTACGAGAGGATACATTTCGATCGTACGGCCCCCAGGAACGTTCCGAGATCGGATGCCGTCGTCGTCGTCGTCGTCGTCGTCTGTACATAGTACGCTTGTGTAAATCGTCGGGAGTGGAATCAGATGGGATTTATGCTCGATTAGGAGAGAGACAGAGGCGGAAGGAACACGATACACGTGCGCGTGGTCGGTGTCGGCGAGATACCTGTGGATGCCAGGCAACAGCGACGCATTAGGGCGCGGATTTCTGCCCGATGACCGCCGGCGGCACTCGCTCAAACTCGCAAGCCGATCCTCCGCACTGATATTACGCCGCGTCAGACGGTTCAGCCCGTGATCGAGGTAACGATCTCTCCTCTCTTCTACTTCCTTGAACAGTTTATCGCTCAAGTGCCCGAGCGATTTCAGTTCGGGAACGAAAATACACCGATCTGATAGCTTATCTAGCTTCGTTTCTCGACATTTCGGGATTGCATGATTTTTCGGGAACTTTGTCGAGTACTCGAGGTGAATTGTTTGGTTTCTATGATCACGGGGATACCGTGGGAAGGGGTTGTTCTTCGGGGTAGTGGACGTCGGTGGCTGCAGTGGGATTTTTGTTTTGTAAATTATTCGACCCACGTGCGCCTTTCCTCCATCGCTGTCGACAACCTGTCTCTTTTGTGGGAATTGCGGATCGTCTATATCTAATGAGCTGATTTTGCGAAGTTAGCTTTGAGAGATGGTGTTTTTGTTCGAGTATTGGTTTTCGTGTGAACTTTTTGGTTTTCCGGGTTTGGGTTTTTTTCTAGTTTATAGTCGCATCAACATCACGGGTTATTGGCGACAATTCTATTCGATTTTACGCCGTGTTAGCTGGCTTTAAATCCAAGATTTAACCAGTTTTAGGGTTTGGGTTTGATCAAGCGGTTTTTCGGGATTTTAGAGTGACGGTATCTCAATTTACAGATTATCACTTTTCAATTAAACTATTAAAAATGTACCTGTACATTGGCACCTTCCGTTTGTCATTAACTATGAGTCGATAGATATACTATCTGATACGGATATTGCTTCAAGTTAAAGATGGTGTTTTTCTTCTTTGTGGAAGAAGCTACACGTGTTATGATTTTTGTCTTGTGGAATTACTTCGAGTTGATAACTTGACTAAGATTGCCATTAATTATAAATTAGTAGATCTCTTATCTGCCATTAAGATTATTTCAACAATACCAATCGTGCAGTACTTCTTTTTCTATTTTGAAGAGATGTTACACATGCTACAATTTTTCATTCTATATAATTGCTTACGACTGATAACTTGATGGAGTTTAGCATCAAGTATTTTCTCCATTTAAATATCGTTGATTTTTTTAGTTTTTCGTGTAATTATTATTTGTCTTATAAGTACTCTTGGAAGTGCTATTTGTAATTGTTAACTTTTTCCAAACGACACTTTTCTACATAAACCGTAAATCAGTAGATGTACAGGAAAATTATTTAAACTTAAAACTTGTGTATCTTTTTTTTCCATTCTAATCACGTTCTTTTATCTTATACTCGGAACTGCCGTGAACTGGTCATCTGTTTACCACGTTCGGCAACGTTATCCTTGTTGTTCCCGCAGCCATGCTACTTTATATGCTTCCTTCGTTTTCCGGAAGTGGTAATAACACGTAAGAGGCTGTATAAAGAAAACACGAAGCAAGTCTACATTAACAGACAAAATTATAAGACAACACTGCTAGTAACTGGAATAAGGACATAATATTATATTTAAGAAGTGTTAACTATAAATTAAGACAATTCGTTTGTTACCAATACCTTCGCAAATTAAGCGTACTATCCAACAAATTTTACAATTAACAAATTATAGGACACTGGTATTGAAACTTAAAAAGACCTGTGTACTTAAATAATATTGCCAAATCATTTGAATATTAAGTAACACTAATCGTACCGAGCACAATATTTGACTGGCATACGTTGTTTTATAAACGTTACGAGAATGAATTTATACAGATTCCTCGCAAATTTTATAATAATATGTGTTTGTAGAAATTTAATTAATACTTTACTAATGGACGAGTCTCTATACAAACAAAATCATTGGCCAATAGAAAAATGGTATATTTTCCGTATTAAAAAAGATTTTTAGAATTTTAACTGTATAGTTGCAACTGTCTGTTGCATTACCAAGCTGGATAAATTCATTTTTTGGCATTTTCCATTAAACTTTCATCTTTTTTTATGATCACGGAATTACTATGTGTTTCCAACCACCAGGCCCTTCGAAATTCAATTCTTTTTTCTCGTCAGTAAAAATGTATTTTTTCGCCACTTTTTTATCCACTAAGGATGGCTAAAAAAGCCAGTTCTAATCGCCGTTTGCGCACTGCTGTTAATAGCGGTTTAATAGCAATTTTTTTTCTTTTCAGGTACTTTGCCTGCTGAATTGCTTTTTTTCGTTTTTACTGACACATAAAAATTACATTCAGCTAGAATTGTATTTATGCGTTTTTCAAAATTGCTCTCTTATTTTTATAAAGCAAGCTGGTGGTCTTTCTATAATAATTTTTGGTATAATAAACAATAAATCGACTTCTTTTAATTTTGAGTAAAATTTTGATTAAAATCGGAAATTTGGAATCTGTTTTAAATTTTCTTCTTTTGCTTGTAATTACAGAATTTGTATTTGTTCACGCTCGTTTAGAGATTTGTCCCGTGGCGTGTGTTTAGTTCTATTTTCTTTTTAAATTCCTATTAACAAAAAAACAGTTCATCAAAGCAACATAACTGGGTACAGTGACTTTCTCCATTGGCTAACACCAGTGTCTTATAATTGTATCATATCTGATTTGCACAACATCTTTCTATAAAGTGCTGACACTTTTTATCTGTTTACATCGTAGTTGTACTTTGGGAACACACGTTTTACATGCATTTTTGGTCTTGTTTTAAGTACGTATGTTTATACATGTGTAAATGAGAATTAACCCTTAGCACTCGAATGGCGCCTCTGAGGCGCCAGTACAAATTGCTACACCATTATTCAGAATATTGTTTACATGATTACATTTGTTTATATGTAATAAATTACTAAACATTTAAATATTGTATGAGGTACTACATCAGTTTCGTACGCAAATATAATAAAAAGAATTATGTACAATGCAAATATTCTAGGTTAGAAGAAATGTTTGGTTTTTTACTTGAAATAGCTCCGAGTGCAAAGGGCTAAAAGGTGAAGAATCTTGTCACGTCTATACTGATTTTTTCAAAAACTTGCGTTTGCACTACATACCGCGCTGAAATGTTAAGGAGTAATTCTCCTGTAAGGAAGTAAGAAACTGTAAGGAATAATTCTCGAATTATTTACAAATTTGCTTTACTAACATACTTTAATAATATAACACTTATAACTACATATGAAACATTTTATTAGCTCTCACACGTGCTCGCCATGCATCGTGCATATACCTCTATGCGTTAAACCCTAACCTCAAATAATCTCTATATATATAGTAAGGGTATCATAGTATTGTCCACTAGTGCAAATCCGTTTAATCGAACCGAACCGAAGAGATTCATAAAAATTGATTGAAACCGTGAGAAATTGTTATCTTTACTAGCCGCGTAATTCAAACGGGAGCGCACCACAAATAAACTTGCCCCTATGTTCGTATCTTATACTTTTTCTTCGCTACTCCTTTCTTTATGATGTAACATCTGATATGACGTCTTTTTTATGCCAAATTCCACATCATTCATTTTTTTATCCGATAAGGTGCATTACAACCACAAAACAAGATAAGGTACAATCAATTTATTTTAAGAAACAATGTTGTTACTATATTCAAAAATGTTGGTGGCTGTTAATCATTTTTTTAAATGTTCTAATCGATAAAAACAATATATTGTACGAACTCTAATCTTAGTGATTAATAATTCTCAAGAGTTGATGAGAAATGAAAATTTTTATAATATGATTCTTTTTGTTTGTAATTTAAAATAAAAATTTTGAATTTATTTATATAGAAAAATACATTCCTTAGATTGGTGAATTTGAACCACTGGGAAAATGTGCTAAAATTTTATATATATTTTGGAATAGTTTTAATATGTTTTATTTTTTTGTTAATCGTCTGATCGTACTAAATATAAGTCAAAATTGTGCAAAAATTATAGTCGTCGCAGTGCAGAGAGAACACGTTTATGCAGGATTAAAGTAACAGGAAAATATTATTCGCATGTTCCAGGATAATTATTGAGGAAAACCAGCTTTTCCGAGAAATTTTTCAATGCAATCATTTATACTGTTTTACCTACTGAATTGACAAATATCTGGTTACTTAGCAAGAGAGTATTGCAACAACAGCTTTTAATTTGTTAGTGATATTTTATTGCAACGCAATGAATAGATCCTACAATTTGTATTACAAAAATACGTAAATTGAAGAATAATATTTTTCATTTTATGGAACATCTAAAGATCATAATTTTATACATCTAAATACAGCCCAGTTCTTTAGCAAAAACTAATAAAACTGTCGTCGTTATTAATAGCCTAATTAACTATTTCCGCAATTACGTGGTATAGTTTAAATAAAAACTAAACCTTCGACCTTTCACACCATAAAAACGACGTAGAATGTTGGAAGATAATTATGGATATTGACGCGACAGTATCTATAGATTTGAGATGAATTCTAATTTTATCAAAAAAATGTGCACATATTCATAAACTTTCAGAATTGTTTTTTTTTTAAATAGTGCATTAGATGAAAAAAATCTTATTTTTTCGCATGAAATCGTCCGGCGTCATTAGTTTCATTTATTTGGCAAATAAAAAATAAAAAATACAAATAAAATTTCACGAATAAATAAGAATTAATCTATTTATAGTTTACTAGATACAATATGAATACGATTTTCTTTATATTTATATGATAAACAGCTGTTTGACCCCTTGTGTTATGATAACTAGTCGGATTCGCGATGGAGACTTCAAACTACTTTAGTAGTCTAGTAAATACAATATTATTTCTCTGTTATTAATATTGAAGCAGTAAATGTGGACATACATTAAATATAGATTTTGTTTTTCCACTAAGAAAGCATTAAGGGGAAAGACGTTCTAATAATTGTAGCTTTAAAGAAAGTAATGCATCAAGGGATTAGAGAAAAATGTATTTAACCCTTTGCGCTCGGAAGTATTTTAACTCCATAACCAAACTTTTTTTCGATCAGGAATATTTCCATTCTATACGATTATTTTCATTTTGAAGAAATGAAACTGCTATAATACCTCATAGGATACTTAAATGTTTGTTAACTAATTTATTGAATATCAATTGAATAATGTAAACAATATTTTGAATAATGGTATAGCAATTTTTAGTGGTGCTTCAGATTCACCACTCGAGTGCAAAGGGTTAATTTTGCTCATTATTGACCAGAGTGATCCGAAACCGTTTCGGCAAAATATTGTAAGACGAAAAAAGAATTGTAGCTTGAAAGTTTTAATAATTTTCTATTATAAAAGTTGTTCTATGTTTTGGGAATATTTCACACAATAAAGATAACATTCCTAGACCAGTATTGTGTTATAACCAATTGTTTGAAATTGTTGAGGATTCATAGGGATCTGCGTAACAAATTTACCGATATGTAGATGTCCCGGAAGAAAAATTAACCTCGCGGCCCTGTATTACTCAATTTCTAACTGTACGAGGAATTTCTATGGTTCCCTCTGCTCCTCCAGCCTCTTTCTCCGCGCGTAGGTGCGTAGACGCAGACACGTGTGTGCACGCACTCGACGGACGGACACACACGTGCGCGTACGCACTCTACACACGCACACGGTCGCGCGCGCGCGCGATGGCTAAGCGAACCAACGCGACTGTTGCTTACGCTCGTTGATCGTTATTCAGGAAGTTGCACGTTATCATTTACATAACACGTGAGCCCGAACAAAATCATACATAATTCCTTCCTTCTTAGCGTGGCCGTGTTACCGTTTCTCTCTCTCTCTCTCTCTCTCTCTCTCTCTCTCTCTCTCTCTCTCTCTCTCTCTCTCTCTCTCCGCTTCTCCCATTTTTTCTTCTGTTTTGTTTCCACTCAGCGGAGAAAAACGGAATTTTTCGCCATCGACTCGTAAAACGTGTTGTTTCAACTCGCTTGCTCGCTCGCCCGTCTCGAAAAACAACGCTTTCAAACGCTCCGACTTAGGTAATTGCAAAAGTATGTTTTGTCTGTGACCAGTTCTGCTTTTAAGGGCAGTTTTCTCTTTTACGAAATATTTTGAAAAGAGCGGGAATAATCAAGTTAATTTACAGTAAAAATTGTCTCACAATTTTGTAGTTGTGAAATTGTGTAGAAATTGTTTTCAATGAAATTTTAGGTTTTGTTGACCCTACCATCGATCCATGTAGAGAGTTGAGGGAGGTATTACATCAATTTTCTAATCAAATGTAGTAATTCTTTACTTTTGTAGCAATTTGTAATTCGTACATCGTTATGTTAATTTCTAGCAAAAGTTTTTAGTGGAATTGTTCTTAGAAATTGTTATTGCAATTTTTTACTAAATGTTTTTAATAAATGTTTACCAAAAAGAAAAAATATTTTTTCAAATTCCGCGAACTGCTAATAACTTTGGTAATTATATAGAAGAGGTCTGCGTACTCTGGTTTTGATGAAATTTTAATATGTTATGGAGCAACACATTCTGAACAACTTTTTCCTTTTCCAATATAGGGGGGTCGCTTTTAGTTTTCGAGAGATTTGCAAAAAACTATCGGTAATGTTAATTTTATAACGGAAACCTTCTTTTTGGAAACACTGGGTGGGTGTGTGTGGTATTGTCGCTTCTCATCTCCACAACGTGTTTACAAACAAAAAATAAAAAGATACGGCCCAAAAATCCAGGAAATGTCTTTGAAAATTGAAAGCTCAGCCTAAATAAAGCAGAATTAAAAATTAATTAACTCCTGGATTTTCGGACCGCATCTGTTTATTTTTTGTTTGTAAACACGTTGTGGACATGAGAGGCAACAATACCAAACCCACCCACCCAGTGTTTCTAAAAAGAAGGTTTCCGTTATGAAATTAACATTACCAATAGTTTTTTGCAAATATCTCGAAAACTAAAAGCGATCCCCCTATATTGGAAAAGGAAAAAGTTGTTCAAAATGTCGAAATCTATAATATATTAAAATTTCATCAAAATCGGAGTACGCAGACCTTTTCTGTATAATTACCATAACTTTTCGTAAAATTGCTTTTAAACGGTGTTTAACACATCATTTATTAACACATTATATTAACTACATCATTGTTCTAAACAAAATGTTCTAGATTATAAAATATCTACTATTCTGCTTACATAAAATTTTGAAGACCGATAAAATCGCAAAAATAATTGTTATAGAGTCTATAGTACTTATGGACAAACTGCGTTAAAACAGAATAAATCCAGCGTCCGAATAAATCTCGAAGTTGCAGAGACTCTCGGACGCAATCTTGTCGCTAAACACGTTTCCGCGCACAATTAAATTTGTATGTCTCCTAATTACTAGGTTCTCGGCGCTTAAACACAAAATCGTAACGAACTGGGGGAAAAAGTTGGAAAAACAAAAAAGGCACAAAGCAGGTTAATTTGCAAGAGTTAATCGCATTACCTTTCGAGCGAGAAAAAGTTTTAAGCTTTTTCCCCTCTCGATTTTCTATCGCAGTTGCAGCGGGTGGGGGGCTGATAAGAGCTGCAACGAAGTAGAAGGAACGGGAAGTGGTAGTGGAGGGGGCGGGGTGTAGGGTGCGGGGAGAAGAAAGCCTTTCGAAACATAATTCCGGCCGGAAGAGACGGGAACCCGGAAGCGAGGGAGGAAGCACTACGCTCTCAGAATGCCGAGGGGTGGAAAATTCTGTTCGGAGCCCTCCGGGGAAAACTCGATCGATCGTTAAGATCGCAGACGAGGTGTCGACGTCGAACCACCTGCGAATTTCGTCGCCCACGAATATACTTACTCCTTCGCCGTTACTCTCGATATTCCACTAGATTGTTCTCGGGATCTTTCAGAATTCACTAAATGGAACTAGTCTGTCCAGTTTTGTCGCCAACATGTTCACTAGTATTTTAATTGCACTATTTTTTAGTCCAGTATTCACGGTGAAATTTTTAGTAACAGTTTCTAGTGACAAATTCTTGTAGTAATTATTAACCGTTTTTAGTAACAATATCGAGCTAAAATTTTTAGTAACATTTCTTTTTGGTCATAATTTCTAGCAACAACCACGTCTAGTAGCATTTTCTAATGTCAGCATGTAATAACGATTCCTGATAACTATGTCTGGTAATATTTTTTAGTTACAATTTCTAGTAATACTTTTTTAGTATCAATCGTTAGTAATACTTTGTAGTAACAATCTCCACTAACAATTATTGGTGACAACTTGTCAAAGTTCCCGTTATGAACTTTTAGTAAATATTTCTAGTAAAGTTACTAAAAGTTCATTGACCCCTTGAGAAGGAATGTCGTCATACTGAAGATAACAGATCCATGTATTTAATTTTCAAAGTAGCGAGCAAACAATTTTATAACGGTCACGTCGTAACAAAAGAGCCGTATATATATATATTTTTATTTTTGCACAGAACTGAAGATTTTGATTTTTTGGGTGTAGTGTAGCTCCCTGAAGAAAATATCGATGAAATATCTATTAATAAAATAATAATTACACATGTGTAGAAAAAAATTGGTAACAATCGTTATCACTGTTTGTTTAATCGACTTAGTGAAAAGCTCAAAGCATACTATTACAGGTTTAAAGAAAGCAATGACCATTTCCTTTTCCTTTTCAGCAAACTAGTAAAGTCAATTACATTTGTCTGAAACAAAATGTACAATAGACTAAATGAAATTTTATTTTTTGCATTCTACTTTACTTTAAATGATGTTTTCATACTTATCAATATTTTTCACTAGTATTCAAAATGAATACTCTTAACAAAATTGCTAATGATTCATCACTATAATTATTTATTAATATAAATTATAGATATCATTTGCAATATTAAATACTCCAAAAACGTGTGTAATATAGAGTTTAGACAAAACAAATCTAATTTTAAAAAGTACTCGTCATCAAATTGTTACTCGCTTTTATACACACAATTACATAAAACCCAACAAAATCTGCATTCCAAACATTATTTCTCTTAATCATTCTCAAACATCCACAGAGTTTCTTACGAAAGTTGTGTTCGTTTCCAAGAAAATCACAAACCTTATCACTGTGTTTGCTCCGTCAACAATTTGCGCAAGACCTTTCAACAGAACATTAAAATTTCAGTCTCACAATTGTTACTAGAATCGTTCGCTAGAAATAATAACATTCCGTTTAAAATTGTTAAAACGTTCTCTCGATTTTAATAAACTTCTACTAACTTTCACTAAATAAAAATTTTAGAAAAAATTTCCTCAAAAACTGTTACCAAAATGATTACCAAAAACGTCTTCGGTGTTTCCACGGAATTATTTAAATTTTAAAAGACGTTCTTTTCTGTCACATGAAACATTTGATAAGATGTATGAAGGATCTTTATTATAATTTTACGTATAACGTTTAGTAAAACGAATATTTTCTGGAATGAATATAGTATTAGCAAAAATGTTTACTAAAAATCCATACTAGGTTTATTAGAAATTGTTCACTCAAAAAGTTTAATGGAATTTACAACAAAAAATTGTCCACTCGAAATTGCTACTAGACACGTTCTAAAAACGATAACTAAAAATCTTACTAAAAATTTCTGTGAAAAAGTTATACGAAGCAGTCGAGATTTACTTAAAAAATGTAATAAATATGAACGGATAAAGTCAATCCAGTGAAAAAAAAACGCTCGGTTATTGAATATCGTGACGTGTCCAGTAAAAATTTAAAAAATAAAATGGCTCCTCCGGCACACCCCCACCCTCTTCTGCCGTCAGGAACCGGTCCGAATCGAAACCGGAAGCACGGACCTTGGACTTCTCTCTTTTTCGTCGTCTTTCTTTATTCTTTCGAGAGAAACGCCTCGATTCGATCTTCTTCTCTCCCTCCCCACCCTCTCTCTCTTTCTCTCTTTCTCTCTATCGTCTCTCCGGCTTCCTTTTCCCTTTCCTCCGGTTCCCGGTAAGCCGTCTCATGGATAGATGGTCCTTCCCTTTCCCGTTCGACCGGTTAATTCCGAGAGGGAGCAAAAGGAAGCAGACGCTCGCGATAGATGGCATCCGGTTCCCCTCTTTCGAGGAAAACCCGAGGAGGAAGTCGCGTTTAAAATACCTTCCAACGACGTTCCAACCGGTCCCTCTTGCCCCCTTCATCCTGCGAAATCGTCCTTTGTCCTACACGCCCTTTTACTACGCCTCCATTTTTGTTTGAAGAACGAGTGACTTTCGAGTGATCGGTTGAGCGTAGGCGATTCAGAGGGGAATTATGCGAGCTGGCAAGTGCGCTGACGTACATAGTGGGAGTGAAAAATGGGAGGGGGGGATCTCTGTTATCCGAACGATTGATAATTATAGGCCAAACGCATTAGTATATTTTGGGTAGAATTATCATAAACCACTGAAAAATTCATAAAATTGTAAGAGACACTATTAGCTAATGTCAACTGAAATTGTGAAAATTCACCTCTTATTATCGGAAATACGTTTTTTTCCTACACCACAGAATAGTATATCCTAGTTAGAGTTATGACAATAATATAGTCTAAAGGTCGTTCGACAATTTTAAATATTCATTGTTATCAACTAAAACTATGAATATTCTGTTCCATAGTTGACATTAAAAAGATACGAAGACACCATAGGGCAGTATAAATCTTCTTTTATCGTATTGTTTTATTTTTGAAACGAATAACAATAACGATAAAATTATTACAACAGTTTCGAACGAATAAATTGCACTATCTCATTGGAAATAATTGATACAATTACTTGCATTTATTTATATTATTAATATTAATAATATTCTTAATATTAGTAAGAATAAAAATGATTGTTGTCTTTGGAATTTGTCTTATGGACCAATAAAATAATTATCGACTATCTCGATGAATAATACATTAATTTTTTTTAATGCGTTGTAAAATTTAAAATACAGTGCCGTATAGTCTGATAAAAAAACGGTGAATTTATTATAATATATCATAGGTAGACTGAAACGTTCTGCTGAATATGTATGGCGCATACATATGTCTTCAAAATATCATAACTCATAATGATTTCCGAAAACCTCTATAATATTAAACAATTTTTAACGAAACTATAAATAAAAGAAAAATTATCGAAATTTGTTTAGTATGTAGCTCACTATTAAAACTGCCCAATAAAAGAATGTTATCAATTATTTTTCTGCATATTGCTCATTATTAAGATTGACCAATAAAAGAATAATAGGGCGCGCAGTGGCTCAGTGGATAGAGCGCGCGACTACAAACGAATGTGGTCGTGAGTTCAAATCCCACAGCCGTCACCAATGGAAATATTCTTCTATGTGATATTATATTGCGTCGTTGATCATTGGTGGTTCGGAACCCACCGTAATAAACAGTAGGTCCCGCTGAAAAGTAGGCTGAAATAGGCTGAACATTAGCGTTAGGTGAGAGTGGACAAAGTGGAAGAAGGGGGAGAATGGTAAAATGGATTTGAAACCCTGATGGGACCAAATAATAAAAAATAAAAAATAAAAGAATAATATCGAAAATTTGTCTGCATGTTACCTCGCTATTAAAACTATCCACTAGAACACTTGTGAAAAAATGAAGAGCATAAAGGTGTAGAAAATGAACGAAGTTTCATTAATGCTGTCAAGTCGTAAACAAAATTATACGTTAAAATTAACGTTATCAAATTTATAGTTTCGTTAGAAAAGAACTATGTACAAAGTTAGGCGTAGTGATTCTTAAGATACATAGAATCACTCCTACGATATCATTTATCAGTGAAATACTTGATTGTCCATAACAAGCGTAATTCTCATTTTTTATTTGTCTAAAAATTTGAGATTGTAGACAAAATGTGTCTAAAAGTATACACCCAAGTCTTATAATAAACGGCATTCCAGTTTTAAAATTTAAAAAATCGCAATAATACCTTATCATTCTTAATTAAAGACCTATAATAATAAGTTAGCCTAAAATATTAGTTTGTGTAATAAATACTTGTTCAGAGACGTACTTAATTTTTTCTTTGTGTACTTTATATATGTAGTTTAATTTAATTTAATTGAGATTTAATCAAAATTATTAGATTATCTACCAAACCCTTTTCAAGGTGTGGTTATTCACTGATTAAGCACGAACGTTCCCGTCACATAAAAATGTGTGAACACAGACAAATCACAAACAAAATTATCCACCAAAGTCCAACAATTATCATGATCACAGTTCCACCACAAAAAAAGCACAAACTTACTCTAAAACGCAATCCACTAAACTAAAGTACATATCAAAAATTGGTTGAAAAATTAACAAATGCCTGTTAAAACTATTTCCGAGGACCGTAGGAGCATTAAAAACGAGACAAACCTGTTAACTATTTTGCTTCATTTTAAGAACGTGCACTTTTGTGCTTATTATTGTTAAACTAGTACTATTTTTGTGCTTTTTTGATAGTACACCGCGCACTCTCTTAAATTTTATTTAATAGCAAATGCAATTGTTTTTCCTACATGACGAGTATACTCGACATAAATAGTTAACAAATTAACGACTCTTTGTTTCCAGCACTAATATGTCGCAACAATGTCCTCAAACAATTCCAAAAACCCTCATCCGGAGCGTTTTATATACATTATACACGAGCAATTTAACGATCCCCTGCTTCCAGTACAACCCTGCCATAACAGAGTACTAAAAAATTCCCAAAATTAATTTCCAGAGCCTTTTGAGAATATCAAAAACGGGTAATTGATCGATCCTCTACCTCCAGGATAGACTGATTACAACAATGTCCTCAAACAATTCCAAAAATCCTCATCCGGAGCGTTTTATATACATTATACAAGAGCAATTTAACGATCCCCTGCTTCCAGTACAACCCTGCCATAACAGGGTACTAAAAAATGCCCAAAATTAATTTCCAGAGCGTTTTAAGAATATCAAAAACGGGTAATTGATCGATCCTCTACCTCCAGGATAGACTGATTACAACAAAGTCCTCAAACAATTCCAAAAATCCTCATCCGGAGCGTTTTATATACATTATACAAGAGCAATTTAACGATCCCCTACTTCCAGTACAACCCTGCCATAACAGAGTACTAAAAAATTCCCAAAATTAATTTCCAGAGCCTTTTAAGAATATCAAAAACGGGTAATTGATCGATCCTCTACCTCCAGGATAGACTGATTACAACAATGTCCTCAAACAATTCCAAAAATCCTCATCCGGAGCGTTTTATATACATTAAACACGAGCAATGTAACGATCCCCTGCTTCCAGTACAACCCTGCCATAACAGGGTACTAAAAAATGCCCAAAATTAATTTCCAGAGCGTTTTAAGAATATCAAAAACGGGTAATGGATCGATCCTCTACCTCCAGGATAGAGTGATTACAACAAAGTCCTCAAACAATTCCAAAAATCCTTATCCGGAGCGTTTTATATACATTATACAAGAGCAATTTAACGATCCCCTACTTCCAGTACAACCCTGCCATAACAGAGTACTAAAAAATTCCCAAAATTAATTTCCAGAGCGTTTTAAGAATATCAAAAACGGGTAATTGATCGATCCTCTACCTCCAGGATTAACTGATTACAACAATGTCCTCAAACAATTCCAAAAATCCTCATCCGGAGCGTTTTATATACATTAAACACGAGCAATTTAACGATCCCCTGCTTCCAGTACAACCCTGCCATAACAGAGTACTAAAAAATTCTCAAAATTAATTGTCAGAGCGTTTTAAAAATATCAAAAACGGGTAATTGATCGATCCTCTACTTCCAGGACAAACTGATCCCAACAATGTCCTCGAACAATCCTAAAATTCAAATTCCAGAGTGCTATATACACATTACAAGCGGGTCATATATTGACTGTTTGTTTCCAGTATAAATGTATTACAAAAGTGTGCTAAAAATATTGTGAAAAATTCACTTGTAGAGTGTTTCGCACACATCGAAAACGGGTAATTTATTTCACCTTTATTTCCAGCACTAACTTATCACAACAGTGTTCTCGAAAAAACCTCGGAAAATGTAATTACGCAGAGAGATTCGCCCACCAAACGTCGGTGATTTTGGCCAGTTTGTTTATCAATTAAAACGAGAACGTCGATGATTCGGACGCTTTTGACATCCCGATTACGATGTCGCTGAGAGACAGAGCAGCGAGTTTGGCAGGTTATCGAGCGGCTGGCAAGTCTGTGTTTATAAATACGGAATGGAGGAAGTACCGCAATAATACCAGCGGCTAGAGCCGATCGTTATTACCGCAATATCGAGCCGCCAAAACCGAGGAGAGCAGAAAGAGAGAAAGGGAGAGAGAAACAGCGGGGGAAGCTTTATTTGCTCATTACGAAAATAATCCGTGCGTCTCCGATCCGTATTTCGGAACCAATAGCACTAATTTTGGAATCGGTGGTGTCAATTAAAATTCTCACAGCTTCCAAAATAATGTCTGAACGTCTGAAATATTTTAGACCATGCCATTTTATTGCCGCGTGATTGAATATCTATTTGTTATGGAGTTTAGCGTATATTTTCTATTTATTTTTCAATTTTGTCTACATATTTTTTTTGGTAAAGAAGAAAATATATAAATTGTCCTAATTATAAGGAATAGAGGATATCCATAAAAATGAGATTGTTCTTATGCAATCTAATATTGTAGGTTAAATTTGCGATTTTCTTATCGCGAAGCTGTAAAGTTGTTATTCGAGGATCAGCTGCGGATCAAACCAGTAGAATAAAATAATTATATAACGCGAAATCTGTACGTTCACATTTCGGAAACGACTCAATCATCAATTTAATCTGATTGTACAATATGAACAACTGGGAAGCAATTCACATGCAACAGCTTTTTATTATAAGGATTCAGTGTACACTTGTGCACATGTTTTGTCTCTATTCTTGAATTTTTGGACGAAAAGAGAAGAAAAATTGAGCGTAGTATAAAGGCCGATACACACTATCGGTCCGGGCTGGGTCTGGACTGATTTTGTGTATAGGCCCTAAATGATTAAATCTTTTTTCAACAAAGTGACTTGTTACGCAATATCAGAACAACTGTAAGGTTATGTTACCATGAAATTGCCAATTTGCTTATAATGAGATTTCAGTGTACAGTTTCACAGAATTAACGATTAAATACTTAAAAAATACTTAAATATTGAAAAAATGCCTTGTAACCCAATTCGAAATATCAAACCAATTTTTTAATCGTGAAACAGCAAAGCTGTTTATATTGAAATTTCAATGTACACATTCGCATATGTTTTGGCCGAGTTCACAAATTTTTTGAGGAGGAAAATATAAAAATTGAGCATAGAATAAGTGATTAAACGCTTCCTTGAAAAAAGTATCATATACATACAATATAATGCCTATAGGGATCACATTAACTTTCTAATTTTTCTAGCGATTTCTCTTCTTGAATTTTTCAGAATATATGTAATTGACACAGATCTACAAAAAGTATTTTTTGAATTTTCAATATAGGCCGACACACAGTGTGACGACCAATGGACAAAAGTCGAAAAACTGAAGTCTAAAATATATAGTTTACTACATCTTAAAGTATTCATAAAGGAACGTAGATTTTAATACTATTTATAATATTTATTAAATTTTCTAATTTCTTGTTAATAATTATGCTTGAAGTTTATTCCACTTTTTGATGCAATGTCTTTAAACACATGCAATTTCATAAATGTTTGTCCGATTAATTTGATTTTCACCAATTATGTTTAGTATCATAAGACCTTCCGGACTACAGGCTAACTTTTTTACAATATTAACAATTTGTCTGAGTATTTTATATTAAATGTTTATCAACTTTGACTTGAGTTTTAAAAAAAGTACCGAAAAGTACCTCCGTGATTTTGGGTACATTAATTGGGGACATATTAAACTTCACATTCACGTCAATTTTAATTGCACGAATTTGCACAAAATGGAAAAATAGTCGAAAACGTTATGAAAGCACTCACCGCATGAATATAAACAGACGCCCGATCCTTACATTGTATAAACAATGTTTATTGGGATTTGTTAAACCGACTTCTTATAGAATCGGACCTAACAGTATCGTATTATAAACAAAACTACAGGACAGTTAAAAAACATGATTTAAGGAATATAAAACAATATTTAATAATGGACGAATCACGTGTTGACTCATCAGATACAAAGACTGATTTATATTTTAAAAATATCAAACAAATGTTAATTTTTTATACTTCGTTCCTACAACCCATAATCCTTTCAATTTTTCACGTATTTCTAATAAACCGATAAAAATATTTTTCAAAAAAAGTTAGTCGGGAATGATGTGACAACAAATTACAATTGAAGAAATTGGCAGAAAACTTTTTATTTAATAAAAAATTAAGGTCACCTGAATTTTTTTAATGAGAATTTATCTTTTTTCATCAATCGAAGCGTCTTTGTATCCTCTTTAAAAAAGTATTAGAGGTCTTACATCGAAAATTGATTAGTTTAGAAATTATGAATATTGTCCCGAACGCCCATATACTCGTCACACTGTGCGACATAAAGAAGTTGTAGAAAACAACTTTTAGTATTTTCTCTGCAATTCCTATCAATTGCAATTTTCTCGAAATTTCTTTTTCACGTCATGTAGTCAACTATACTTATTCTATTCTTATATATGTAAACATCTGAAAACAAATTATGGTCCAATATTTAAAAAGTTATCGTCTCTTTAAAAGTGTGCGAATATTATTGCAACTAACTGTACATCAGAACAGCTTGCAGTTATTCAACTATCATCTTTTTATGATAAAACTGCAAACTTGTGCATTGCAGGACTTCGCTATACATTTACTCATATTTTATCTACATCCCCAAATTGTACGGCAGGAGAAAAAAAATGAAAATTGTAACTTTATCACAAAACCATAAGCCTGTTTATTATCCGGCTTTGAAACGAAAAAGTAGACGATTGAGAGGGATGAGCGAGAGGAAGGGGGATGAGAATCTCTGCGGAGGCACAAAGAGAGCATCGGGACCTCGAATTCACGTGCGTGCAACTAACGTCGACCGGAAGTCGATAAAAAGGCTGCTTCACCCTCGTCACTCGGCAGCGGCTCCTCCTCATGGGAACCAGCCTCTCTTCCGTCCCCCTTCGTTCCTCTCTCGTTTCTTGTCTCGCCCCCCCCCCCCTCCCACGCTATCCCTCTTAGTCCACCCTCGGGCTGGGAGAAAAGGCTTCTTTCAAGTGGCCCAGTAAACTTGAAAACCATCCTATGAAGATGCACTTTGCTCTCCAAAGGTGTTTCTTTATACCGAGATGTCTGTAAGACAGTGAACGCTTGCCGTTACCCCACTTTCTAGTTTCTTTTCCCTATAGGGGACTGAGTTGGACCGATGTCTTGAATTTAACTGAACTTATTGCTACAGGATCTAGAAACCGTAGAATTATTTACTTGTAGTTGATATTTGACTTCTGTTGCGGCGAAGAATACACCATGAATTTTTTATAGGTTAGAAAATATTGACAAAGAAGGAGGCCGTGTGAGCTATATTATTAATATAGTTTATACTATAATATACTATATACATACAATATGTATGTGTATTAGCGTCGTCTACAAATCTTCCAAAATTTCATTCATAATATTTCATTTCTTACAGAAAAATCAACCACTCTTGCATTCAACTTCCTTTTCTGTTCTCCGTTAATTGTGAACATATCTTACAAAATAAAATTGCTAGCAAATTGTTAAAATCTCGCAAAATTTTTGTGAAATATTCTTACTTAAATTTTTGGACATGTTTTTGATGTTAGTAAAACTCTAGTAATTATAAGTTTAGCCATGGTAACGTTTCCTAAAAATTGTCATGAAAAGTGGGTATTGAAATTTGTTACTATAATGTGTCCCTAGAACTTTTCACTAAAATGTGTCCGTAGAATTTGACATTAGACAGTGTTGCTAGAAATGTGTGATAGAAATGTCTACTAGAAATTTGACCTCTATCTAGTTGAATTTGCTTGTAGGCGATAATGTAAGATTTACGTCATAAGTAAGTGTGAAATTTTTGGTATACATCACTGCATTATTACAGCGTTGGACACTTAACCTCTAATCATTATTAGCCACATTCGACATTTGTGTCTGACAGTAAATAAACGGCTCTAATTTCATTAAATCAAAATCAATGAAAATTATCTATGAATATTAACGAAAGATAAAATCATAATTTATTAGGAAATATAAGGAAGCACAGAAAGATGAACGGAAGAAAGCTACCGGTCATTTGTGTTAAGATTAGGTAACCGTAACATTACGGTACTCCTCGAACAACGCGGAGGTTAAAGATGCTGACTGTCCGCGTAGATCAGTGCTATACAAAGTTATCTCCCGGGAGTCAAACCCTATCCCCACCCAGTGATGAGATATTCGGCGCTATTTCGCGCATACGCGACGATTTTAGCGCCAGTAAAGCACAAAGTTGGGCTAAAATGGGGTACCTTGGTTACATCCCGCTAATTTCGCAAAATTTGTTATGATTTGATTTTGAAAAATGAATGTGTAACATGTGTTTGTCTGTGTGTGTATTTTTTAAAGATTTAATATGTACATACGTACACATAACATATAATATATAATATTTGTGTATGTATGTATGTTTAATATATCCTACTCTTTTCCTTTATTTCTGGGATGCGTCGTGTCGTCCTGAACTTTGCTGGCACGTTCCCGCCAGTAATAGATCCCCATTACTTTCCCCCCAATACCTCCCCACAAACTTAGGATATAGATACGTTCCTGGCGAAACACGCGCATGCGCGAAAAAAGCGCCGAATATCTCATCACCGTCCCCACCACCCCATGCTGACGGTGCGTAGCGGACGCAGCCGAACGCACCCGAGCGCAGCCGAAACGTGGGAATGCGGCGCGCGTAATTCAAACCAAATCATCCAAATGCTTGCATTTCACAACCACGCAATTCTCTTTCCTTTAAGAATCGATAGTTACGGATCGTACGAATAGGTTCTATTTAACACGAAAATTACCGTGCCCTAAACGCGACTTACAATAATAATAAGTACTTGATATTCTCTATTTTAATAACCATTTTTTAAAACCTCCAGGGAGCTGGAAAAGTAAAATATACAATTCTACTACGTGAATTAGTATGCGTTGGTGCATTAAGTTAGTTTTATGGTAATTTAAGGTTAGGAGGAGAGAGGCGGAGGCGAAGAGACGAAATAAGAGGAGCGGTAAATGTATAAGAAATTGTAACCCCGAGGCGACCAATAAAGGCCTATATGTATACTACGTGAATTAGTGACCAAATAGTGGAAATGTATCTGTATGATATGTATGTTTGTACTATATACATATGCATTGACATGATTTATGGTTTAAACGGAAGTGGATCATCATAAATTTGAATAATTCTAAATTGAACTTTGTGCAAACCTACATTATCATTAACATTTCATTATCATTAATTATTGAATAACAAAAACGACTTCATTTCATTGATTACAATATCGTCTTTCCTTCTGCTAAAAATAAAATGTGTGTTACAAATAAACTTCTTCTATCCATGCAGATCCATACATGTAGGGCTGTGCGAGTATCCGACAAATGCGAGCCGAGCTAAGCTCGGCCCGATTGACCAAGCCGGGTCGGATACTCGCACGAAGCGCGTTATCCGCACCGATGCGAGCTACCCGAACCAATGCGAGCTACCCGAACCGATGCGAACTACCCGCATCGATGCGAGCGTGTGTCAGATTTTTCTCCGTATTTCTAAACATCGTTAAGTAGGGAAAACAGGCTAACAACTGATTTTTCATTTTTACCTCATAATTAGCCTCCCGATCGAGATATAGGGTTCAAATTTTGCACAGTATGCTTTTATGGATGCACTATCGAATGACCCATCCGCGATATTATTCGGCTCAAGGGCATTTTTGACCATCTTATCCGGCTATAGACTTAAAAGATCTTTTACATTTACATTTTTCAATGCCTACGGTTTTTTATGGTTAGTCGACTTCTTTGGGCGTTTTCATACAACCTTCTACTTCTCATTGAAATAAACCACGTAATTTAGGAAATAGTTGTTATTGAATAACTATTGTACTATTATACGTTACTCAACATTATATCCATTTTACTATCAAAATATATAATAAAACATCCCAGACATTTAGCATTCTCAATATATTAAAATGCTTGATAATATCGGTGTGCCGATCTTCCTGCTATACCTCGCATCATGTCACATTACGTCCGAATTTATTTCGAGTCCATCTCTTCATGCGAGCATTCGCTTCGTTGCGAGCCGCTCGCAATGGTGCGGGTAGCTCGCAGCGTTGCGGATAGCTCGCGTAAGTGCGTATAGCTCGCAGCGTTGAGGATAGCTTGCATTAGTGCTGGTAGTTCGGATCGGTGCGGATAGCTCGCATCGGTGCGGATAGCTCGCATTGGTTTGGGTAGCTCGCATTGGTGCGGATAGCTCGCATTGGTGCGGGTAGTTCGGATCGGTGCGGATAGCTCGCATTGGTGCGGGTAGTTCGGATCGGTGCGGATAGCTGGCAGCGTTGCGGATAGCTCGCATTGGTGCGGGTAGTTCGCAATGGTGCGGATAGCTCGCAGCGTTGCGGATAGCTCGCATTGGTGCGGGTAGTTCGGATCGGTGCGGATAGCTCGCATTGGTGCGGGTAGTTCGCAATGGTGCGGGTAGTTCGCAGCGTTGCGGATAGCTCGCATTGGTTTGGGTAGCTCGCATCGGTGTGGATAGCTCGCAGCGTTGCGGATAGCTCGCATTGGTGCGGGTAGTTCGGATCGGTGCGGATAGCTCGCATTGGTTTGGGTAGCTCGCATCGGTGCCGGATAGCTCGCTTCGTGCGAGTATCCGACCCGGCCCGAATAAGCGGGTCCCGGTACGACTCAACCCGAGCTCGGCTCGCATAGTCGGACGTGCCTGCAGAGGCCTACATACATGGCTCATCAAAACTTTCCAAAATTGATGAAATATGAAATTCAATAATATCTAGTTTATTTCTTGTTTCAAAACTACCACAGATCCACATATAGTTCATAAAAATTTGTTAAAGCAGATGAAGTATACAGTTTAATAAAATTCTAGTTCATGAAAAATCTCGTATCATCAAAAATAAGAGTTTATTCGATTTCACTTTACTAACATATTTTCCATGAAACTAGAAGTTCGTAGAATTTTTCTAGGTTCGATTAATTTAAAAATTGGTTTAATAGAATTGATTCGTTGGTTTTCCGGAAGCATCGAGTATGTGCGCGTGGTCATGTAGCGATCGAGGGTATGGATTCTATACCCTCGATACTATGGAAGAAGGCGGAGTATAGTGACCACGTGTGTTAGCCAACTGATAAACCTCTGTTCGACGACGTGTCACTGACCCTCTCTCGTCAACTCTATCGCCTCGTACGTGTCATTTTTCTGAGGTTTCTTTACCAATTTTTCACCTCGTTTTTTTCCTCTTGTTAACTTTTCGCCCGAACCTTTAACGAAGTTTTTGTGATTCCATGCTTCGAGTTAGCATTTTTATTTCTTTTTTGCTGAAAAATTGTACTTTTTAACATCAAATGCTTGTGTAAACGTGTCTTAATGTTTAAACGGTATTTACAAGTAGTTAGGCAAAGACAAAATCGAAATTGATCTTGAAAAAGAATTGATATCACAATGCAATGTTACGGCATAACCAGTGGCGTATTGCCCTATGGGCAACTCGGGCAAATGCCCAGGCTCCAAGCAATAGGGGGCCCCGAACACAAACCAAATTCAAGATGGTGATTGAATATTAACATCCCGATGTATTTGCACTAAAATACTATAATTTTTCAGACGCAATATTCCCTTGATAACGATCCACACCTGGATCGAAACGTTGGGTGATTAATTAAATTGCAAATTTGCTGTTGAATTTCAAAAAGATCGAACCTTGCGCCGATAACATCTTCTCTAACAAACCAAATATTTTGTATTTTTATGTAAAAGGTTTTCATGGATGAAGGAGAATTTATTTCACTTTTTATGCAATAATAAATATGTAGATGTCTTTACAATTGTTTTATTTTTTCCAACGTGAAAGTTATTTAGTTGGGGTTACGGGCCTCGACATTTTACTTTGCCCAGGGGCCCCAAGTAATCATAACGCGCCACTGAGCATAACATTACAATTTTTAATCATGAAACTGCAAACTGACACTGATGATTATTGAACTTTAGCGTTGATTTGTATTTATGTTTTGACTATATTTACAAATTTTTAGGTCAGTCAAAAGTCAAAATTGAGTTTGCTGCAAGTGATTGATTATATCAGTCAAAAATAAAAGTGAAATTCTACGATTTTGGTTGGAAACGATATTTTAAACTTTTGAATATTTTTGCCATGGAACGACAAAATATTTTCATATCGAATTTATTGGATTGTTTTGTTCATTTTTCGAAGCGATTTGCAATTTTTTTGATTGGGCAAAAAGCAAGATTGGGCTTGTTATAAAAAATTGAGTACAGCTCTGAAAAACAAAAGCTTCATTCTTGCATTTTAGTTGGAATATTTCAAGATAGTTTGGGAATTTCTTCACTATAAAATAATGAAACTTTTTATCATCTAATCAGTTTATAAAGTTTTGTTAATGTTTCAACAGTATTCACAAATTTTTGTACAAAGAGAACTGTAAAATTATGAGGACTACAAACGATCAAATAAAAAGCAAAAAATAAATGTACAGGATCATAACGATTCTCCAAAATGTCTATATATTTGAAATTGGCGCGCTTTCCAGAGATTCTCCAGTAGCAGTAATTGATTTACCAATATTGCGTAATCAATACACATGCAAATGAGTAGATTTTTACATAATTTGGTAGAACAGGATGTAGACAACACACCACCATAAATGAAGGTACACAAAATAGACCTTGACTGTTAAATATTAAATATTCAGTAAATAAATATTATCAGCTGTTTCTCCGTCGCATATTTTAAAGGAATATTAAAAGGAAAAATATTAATTGCATTAATAAATTCCTTACACGGAAAACGTTCACAAAGTCAACTTTTTAAAGTTTTTAAAGTATGATGCAGCTTATAAACAAATCTGAACAAACTGAAGGAGAACTGTTCTCACTATATTCTGCTACTGCAAAAATTTGATTCATGTGTTTCGTAAACTTTCAATATTATGTTTATTAAATTCGTTTTATCCCGTGGCGTACAGAAACGTCTCGCATACCACGTGTTTTTTATGATATTGTACGCATTGAAGTAAAATATTGTGTAATATTAACACCAAATATTACCAACAACATGTCTGTTATTCCGTGAACATATATCTGTTTTGAATTTATACGAAAATTCATTGTTAAATTTACACGGATTCTAAGTTAAATAAATTGTTTCGTCGTACATATTAAATTCTATTTAATCCGTATGTCAAGGGGTTAATCCCGTTATCTTCTACTGTTTTCTGAGGTGGTGCATAATGTAGTCAAAAGTGAACTGTAACGGTAGAGCTAGCATACTATAGATTGAATACAATACAATTGTTACACGTTTATTATAGTAGAATAAGTTTAAATAAATATATGTACAAGTTCCTTTTATTCCTTATCACTAGACTGTGAATTTTATAAATGTATGAGAAAAATGTGGAGGTGAATCTTAAAACACTAAACAGATTACATGATTTTAGGAACGTAAATATATTATTTTCAACCAGGCTTGGGCACATTTCGTTTGAAATGAGATAACAAAAAATCAATTGAAATAATTAATTGTTTTGATCATCTTTGAACAATTTTCAAATATTATTTTACTTGAATGATGCTTTATTTCAGTTATATCGTTCAAATAAAATTGTACATAATTTCACCTCGAGAAGATGTTATTAAAATAACTGAATTAATTATTAAATTTGGATCTGCTAATTTTTGTAATTTAATCATTAAAGTTTAGCTACGTTCACTTTTGAAATTGTTGCTTAGGACACGAAATAAATAGAATTTTGTGGAGTTCGATAAAATGAAAAATTATTTGAATTTCATTTGAAATTCAAATGATGAACTAATTTTGAAAAAATTATTTGGCTGTTCAAATTAACTAACATATGATTATTTCAAACGACATATAGCCAAATAGGATAACATATATTATCTTAATAATTATGTTTCAAATAATTTATTTTAATAATATCCAAGCCTGTGTTCAACTGACCAAAATTATTAAATATGAGAAGAAATTTCGATTTGGCTCTTGTTTCGTATAATTGAAGCAGGAAATTAGTCTATACGTAAATTATTTTCTACAAAAATCACTTGCATTGGTTCAATTTTGCTCCCCACTGTATGATTGAAACTAAAATACGTTCCATCCTCTTAGAGCAATGTTTACCAACTGACCAATGTCAAAAAGTCAAAACCCTTTTCTATATCCGCATCTTCGCAAACGCCATGAAACTCGCATCGTGTGTCACTATCGTGGCCTCCCGACAGCCTATTAGCTGATTTAGCCACAGAATTCTAGAAAAGTCAAAGCGATTATTGTTAATTACGATAACACGGAGGCGTCAGGCCTCTAGGTGCTATCTACAGCTGCAACGGCGACAACTCCCGAAAGGTCCCAGCAAATGGACGTTGATTTGCTTCGTGCGCTTTGTCTGAACCCTCTCTCTCTCTCTCTCTCTCTCTCTCTCTCTCTCGTCTTCTTCTCTCTTTCGTAAAGGAGAACGAGAAAGCACTTCCTTGTGAGTTGGCGAGAGCGTGACGTAAGCGGACGCGCTAGCATCGGGTTCACCGACCAACTCAAGGTCGCGGAAACCTGACTTTTCCTTTTTCCTCGTGATGCATCTCCGGTTTTGCCATTTCCCATTTTTTCATTGCAGTGTTTCCGTTTGTTGAACCTCCTGTGGACAATATTCTCCACAATAGTTATTGGATAGCTGTAAAAACTGCAGTTGCCATCAGTTTTTAATTCTCGGAATTGGTCGCATAAGTGATCCTAGTATAATAATTCAACCATTCTTACTGTACACTTTAAATCAACCAAATTGTATTTCCTCCATAGCGTCATACTTTAAAGAAATACAAACGTCTCGCCAACAGAAAGAGATCAATCATTTTACAGTACTTAACAATAGTAAATGCGTAAATCTTTACCCTGAGGAACGTACGAGGGTCAAACTTCAGAAATTTTTCTGAAGTAACGTTTTATTTCATTACCAGACTGTAGATCTTTATGCAAACTAAAAATCGTTTGCATCAATTGCAAGGTACTGGAACCAAATATAAATTGATTTCTTCCTTTAATAGTTTTAATAGGCTTATGATAATATAGTGAGACTCTTAAATTCTTTGAGTATTTCCAATGTTTTATATTTTACCTATCCATTTTTAATATAAACAAATAGAATCCGCAGTCTATTCATTACGTTCATGCTGTACATCAATGGAAAATGCAAAGTTCTATCTATCGATTTATGCTCCATCTTTATGTCTACTGTAAAAGTCAACATTTTTTTTTTTATTAACTCCTTCAAACTCTACAATTCTACGTCCGAGAGGACATTCGGTAGATTGTTTTAACAAGATAAGTAAATTTAGCCCGTTGATATATTCCCAGTAGAAAATATCTTTTTAGAGGACACAACTTTAAGCCTTGTGTAGAAGATCAGTTGGGTGCTTCCTGCGTAGTCTTCTAGGCAGGTTTTCTGTATAGAGCTTCTTTGCTGCTTCGTTTGGATGATTTTCCAGTCTGAGTGGGTATCTGTTGCATAGACGGTTTATCTCCTCTTCCAAAGAATTGATAGACAAAAATAACAAATTCGTGCAATCTTATTATACAACTTGTGGTTAAAAAGAAACCGGACTCTATCGGCATCCTTGCGACGGTATCATATAAAATTTGATGGCGTCCCCGGCCACTTCTCTATGTCCTTGCGTATCAGTCTGTCAATTTTTATCGATCCACGGATATTTTAACGCGTGCTACATGCAATTTAGTAGAAATAAGATCGCGTGGCTCTTTGATTTGACAATGTACCCAGAAAATTAAAAGTAAACCAGATTAAACTTAAAAAGATTTTATCAATCAACCAATAAATCTTCCATTTCCTCCATAGCAGTTTCCTTCTGCGATAATGTAGCGGTTCCAACAGTTCTACAGTCCCTTAACCTCTCAAGCCTTGGATACATACTACGAAATACACACGGACTTAAAGGACTGAGCATAAAGTGGGTTTAGTGGTAAGAGGGGTCGTGCCGCGAGCGGGGAGGGATGGTAGACTGCGGCCATGTTGGATGGCAAAACTAGTGTTGCCATCTATATAACGTTGCGGGAACATTGATATGATTTGATTCTGAAAAATGAATGCATGACAAGTGTATTTGTATATATACAAAATATTGCACATTCGGCTCCAATATAAATTTATAAATAAATTATGTGTATCTATTTCCCGCATGATTGCATTGCAAATTCGCGCAACTAGTATTTAAAGTTGCCTATAGATAGCGTTGGGATATGGTGCAAGATTTCACGCGCATGCGCGGCCAAAACAGTAATGTATCTATATCATAATGACAGAGGTAGTGGAGCCCTGAGACAGTTATATTGGCGGGAATGTCTCGAAACAATCTGTTCCGGACAAAAAGACTTCAGGGCGTGTCCTACGAGTTACAAAATATACACAAATACACATGTTATACATTCATTTTTCAGAATCAAATCATACCAATTTTTGAAAATACTGCTAGGTGCACAAGGTACCTCATTTTATCGAGAATCTTACTTTACTGAGGCTGAAATCTCCGCGCATGCGCGCGAAATCTTGCACTACATCCCAACACTGCCTATAGAGCGCACCACAGTGTTTGCCATCCAAGATGGCTGACAAATTAATACCTCTTCTGTCTTTCGCCTCACCCCCGCAGCATAATGCACAGTCCTTAAGTCCGTGGAAATACAGACCTCACTCTCGCCACACGTTACCGGCGTCCGTATCTCTTACGAACCTCCATACGATACACTGTCTTATACATAAACAAAGGGCTTCGAGGCTCTTCCCAAACTTTATTAAATAAGCAAACTGTATCTGAAAAATATATGCAATTTCGTGATTTTTACGTAAAAAGTATGTTTTCTTGCGTTATATTACATGCCTAATTGAATATTCTGACACATTTTGTAGAATTTTTATATTTACATAAATATTAAAAAAAAATAGCTACAGAAAAGTTCCACATTGCTTTGTGATTTTATTTTACATGTACTGCTACTATAAATTTTGTATAAAGGAACCTATAACCTGGCGAAGTTTGCAGTGGTCTGCATGGTCTACCGCGAATTTCTAGTGTCAAAGCGTCGCTCTTTGAACTTTTGAGTTCACTTTTGGAGTCAAAAAGAAGTTACAAGGAAAAGTGCAAATGGTAGAAACATGCAAAGACAAAGAAATTTGCCTTCGGCAAGGGGTTAAAAAAGCGGTCGCGGTATATCGTGAAAATCCGGTGTAATCATGCACGGCGCATGTGCGATGGATCGTTACGCAGTTCGAGCGTAACGTGAATTATGGCGGAGGTAAACAGAGTGCACCGAGATCGGAGAAAGTCTTCGACTGTGCGACCCAGCAGATACGCAACCGTTATTATGTAATTTTTTTCGCAGCTTGTGCCACAGCTATAGACGGTAGACTGCGAAATTCGAACACATGTGACTTCAAACTTTGTTCTCTCTCTCTCTCTCTCTCTCTCTCTCTCTCTCTCTCTCTCTCTCTCTCTCTCTCTCTCTCTCTCTCTCATTTCTGCTTTAACATGAAATATTAAATCATGATCAGAAACTTTCTTAAAGAGTTTAATTAAAAGATGGTCTACATTAAGGCTTGACGTAAAGTGTAACATGAATAAAACATCAGAATGTTGAATCAACAGGCACATTAATGTTGCAAATAATGTAAGACACTTATGAGAAAATAATCTTTTAAGATATTATACTATTATACAAATTAATGTTACAGATATAATTCCAATAGGAACTTTCGTGAAAAATCATTTTTTCAAAAATTTATACTATACATTAATAAATACTATACTTACATATACATTAATATTAAAGATATAATTATAATCTGCAACATTCGTCACAAAATAATTTCTTTAATTACATAAATATCGTGCACCAATACTGGATATATTTTTAATTAGAGAATTTTATGAGAAAATAATTTTTGAAGATAGAACTATAGTGAAGAACTTACATGGAGAAATGATTTTTCAAATACAACAATAACCCTTTGCACTCGGAGCTATCTCAACTAAAAAACCAAACATTTCTTCTAGCCTAGAATATTTCCATTGTACATCATTTATTTTCATTATATGCGTAAGAAACTGATACAGTACCCCATACAATATTTAAATGTTTAGTAAGTTATTACATATAAACAAATTTAATCACGTAAAAAATATTCCGAATAATGGTGTAGCAATTTGTAGTGGCGCCTCAGAGTCGCCATTCGAGTGCTAAGGGTTAATATCATTTATCAATGCTAGATATATGCTTACTAAGATTTTCATGAAATTTTCTTGGAAGTAATTGTTTTAATTATCTACTACAAGTCTGGACCTGCTGATTTAATATACTTTATTACTATTAGATTATAGTCGTTTCTCGCAGTAAATGAAATTATTAAATTCTATAATTGAATTTAATAATCGTAACGTTTGTTATTTAAGCATATTAAGTAATAGTTGGTAACAGTATAGAAGGAAACGGCGATGGCGAAACCGTTTCGTGGCATCAATTGATAACCCAGTGCCGCGAGCATCTCGTACATAAAAATCGCCGACATGCGCAGTGTAGTTGAAAATGTTTTCAATCGATACTGTACGTTTTGCAAGCATTGTATTCTATTAAAACAAAGGAATATTAAAAAATACTAAAAAATTCTTGGTAAACATTTACAAACTGCGGAAATGTAAAAATGTATAGAAAAATAAATCTGTTACTATTTTTATCTAGGGAGACAAGCAACTGTATACTTTCTGAATTGTAGACACGTTTAAATAAAATAAATCTGACGACATAATAGTTACTGATCCTTTTGTTGGAAGAAATTTTGAGAGAAAGTCGACTCTTTTTATCTCTATGAGAAAAATTAAAATCTTTTTCTATCTAGAAAGAAAACCACACCTCAGATTTTTAAATGAGTTGAAAAATAAACATTTTAAACAACATTTAGTGAAGAATTTTTCTCATAATTATAAAGTGAAAATCAACCCTGTTCCTATCTAGGGGTAAAATCAACCCACCAAACTTTGTTATGAATTTATTAAAGGCTCAGGAATTATAGAATTTGTGGAAATATACCAAAAACATACACAATAAAATTAATATATCGTCTGAAAAACTTAGGGTAAAAATCGGCTGCATGTGCATTTAGGGACAAAATCAACTTAAAGTTTGAATAGATTTTTCTAAATGCTCTCGCAGTGATCCACAACATTTCTTCAATTTTAAAGTGCATGATCAAGTTTAAGGAGAATTCGTACAAAATTATTTACCGATTTATAAACCAATAAATCCCTAAAATCAATATTTATTAAAGAATTTTTCTAAAAAGTTTTCTAAAAGTTTTCGAACAATTTTTTCCAGAGATCTAGTGACAAAATCATTTCCCCAAAAAATGAATCTAGAGTAAAAGTGCCGCGTCGTTGGCAGTAGTAGGTAATAACGCGTGTCGCAATGGTGCTAGGTGAGCCTGTTATCGTCGATATCTCTTCGTTATCGATGAATCAATAGCGGATTGCTTCAGAGCGTGAACAGAAATTCGAAACCGCGAAGAGAGATAAAAACAGATGGGAGAGAGAAAGAGAGAGAGGGAGAGAGGAAGCGGTCGAGCACCCGGAAGAAAAGAGAATTGACTCCTCTCCGCGCGATAAATCTTAAGTCCTCGTCAAGGATCTTCCGCCTTCTGCCGCTCCGGCCAGAACGAAAGCGCACTCGACGAACGCTTTTACACTTTTGACGGTGTACCTGTTTTAATTAATGCTAAACGCGACCGGCCAAGATGGAACGGAGGTTACCATCCGACGACCCCCCCCCCTGCATTACTAATGATTTACGCATTATAAAAAAACCTGATAAAACGATCGCTCTTTCGGTTCTCGTGACTGCCCGCTCAACCGGAAGTCCTTGTTATTTGTTCTTAACCTTTTCACTTAGGACGAGTCAAGTCGTTGTTCGTGTTTCATCTGTCGAATATTTTTCGCTTTCTTCCTAACTTACTAAATTATAAATCTTTCACTTCGTTGTGTCATAATATTCGCTTAGTACAGGGTGTTTCAAAAGTTACTAGACTATTTAAAATTCGAATTTGTGTGTAAAGGAATAAATTTGAATTTTTAAGAAATGAAAGAATTGTTCAATTTGAAAATGGTCTAGTCGAATTTTTGCTATTTCAATTTTATTTGTTTTAAATCTTTAGATTATATTCATGATTGAAAAGTCACTACCATTTAAAGAAATTGACTTCATTCCTCCAATTTTCTATGTTCATTTTTGTAATTGGTTTTTAGTTTCACTTCTTCAATTTTTGAATGATTCTCCTGCAAACTATTTCGTGAAACATCATTAATTAACTCGTATTCAGAAAAATTTCAAAATTAATTAAAATTTAATAATATAAAGATAAAGTAGATAATAAGAAAATTAAGATAAATAAAGAACTATGGAGATTTATGTTCAAAAGTTGAATAAAGAATTATACAAATTTGTATTCATGATGCACAAGTTTCCAAAAATTGATTATTGAAAGTTACAAATTCGAGTATATGGTGCATAGTAATATTTTGGTGTAAAATATTTGTTAAAAATTTGAGAGACACCCGAAATGGTTAATAGCAGTGGAAACGCCATTGGATGTAACGTCGTGTGGGAATTTAAAACGTCCAGCGATAATTGCAAAGCGGCCCGAAAGGCGAATTTTGCTCGCAGGAAGATCATTCGTGCGGTTTCTTGCGTCGAGAATAACTTCCGGCATGATTTCCTCCTTTCGTTGGCTCATTGCGACCTCCGAGCCGGAAATGTCTGTCCCGGATGATCGATCGATACCGCTCCGTTTCGTCTTTTGGATTTCGTTACACTTTTCTTACGCGATTCGAACATGGCGAATTGTTTGCAATTGTTCATTGAATACTTCTCAACATTACCGGAGATGTCTTCATAATTTTTGAAGTCATTAAATATTTTTTTAATCTATTTGCAATACATCTGAATGTTTTTATCAATTTTCAAAATCACTGAATATTTTTTCAATTAGCTTCCAATACTTCTAACTATTTGTTAAACAATTTTTAAAATGACTGAATGTTTTGTAAACAATTTTTCAAATACCATGACGAATGGGTAATTTGGGATAGGTAACATGATAATTAAAAAGTATATTATAAATACGTAATGTTCATTGAAAATTAGTTCGCCTTAACAAAATAATGATCGTAATATAAACATATTACTTTATGAAAAGGGTGGCTACCATGAATGATAATATAATTGCTTGAAATATACATATAACATCCTAGATAGGATAGCTCCAATATCACTAGGACTCAACCTAATATCTAGGGATTTTGGTTCCATTTTAAAAAGAGGTGACGGACCTAAAGGACTGAGCATAAAGTAGATATATGGGCGAGAGGGGTCGTGACAAGATCGCGGAGGGATGATAGATTGCGGCCATATTGAGTGGCAAAATTAGTGTTGCCATCTTTATAACGGTGCAGGAACATTGATATGATTTAATTCTGAAAAATGAATGCGTAACAAGTGTATTTGTATATATATACAAAATATTGCACATCCTGCTCCAATATAACCGCCTCAGGGCTCTGCTACCTCATCACCTCACGTTACCCAACACTACCCTACAATTTAATGGCCAGAAAACAACATTAGTTTATTAAAATAGGTTCTTTTATTACTGGCAACATTACTTTTTTGCTTACATATATAATTATATCTAACCTTAACATAGTTATTAATTATACACTTTATAAGGTCGTAAAGTGTATTTTGATCATTGCAATGGTTGAGTAAATTTATAAATAAGTTATATGTATCTATTTCTCGTATGATTACACTGCAAATTCGCACAACTAGTATTTAAAATTGCCTATAGACAGCGTTTGGATATGGTGCAAGATTTCACGCGCATGCGCGGCCAAAACAGTAATGTATCTATATCATGGTGACAGAGGTAGTGGAGCCCTGATACAGTTATATTGGCGGGAATGTATCGAAACAATCTGTTCCGGACAAAAAGACTTCCGGATATGTCCTACGAGTTACAAAATATACACAAATACACATGTTATACATTCATTTTTCAGAATCAAATCATACCAATTTTTTAAAATTCTGCTGGATGCTCAAGGTACCCCATTTTATCGAGAATCTTACTTTACTGAGGCTGAAATCGCCGCGCATGCGCGTGAAATGTTGCACCATATCCCAACACTGCCTATAGAGCGCACCACAGTGTTTGCCACACAAGATGGCCGACAAGTTGATACCTCTTCCGTCTTTTGGCTCACCCCCGCAGAATTAGGCTCAATCCTTTAGGTCCGTGGGTAGTAAATCAAAAGATTGTTTGAAGAAAGACACAAAGTTTCAAACCAAAGTTACTACAAATGGTCAACATAATGAATTTCAAAATCCCTAGAGCCACTAGGGATTAAAAATCAAAATGAACAAAAGACCTAGAATCTCCTGGGAATAAAATACCAAAAAATATAATTACCCTAAAATCAGGGATAAAAAGGAAACAAATGAAATACCGTAGAATTACTAGGGATGTACGGTAAAGGCATGGTCAAATGACTCTAGAATCGCTCGGTTAAAAGGGAATAGAATGAAAGACTCTAGAATCACTAGGAATAGAAAGGAAATAAAGGGACGAAAGACCCTAGACTCGCGAGGTAATAAAATGCAAAGGAATGAACAAAAGACTTAGAATAAAGTTTCAGTGAATTTCCAATCAACTCGGTATCGAGGGAATGTGTTTACATTTTATCTGGGTCGAGTTTTAGAAAAAATGGGAAAAAGTAATGAAATAAAAACATGTGCACAATGCATATTGAACTTAAAAAGTCTTGTTGCTGGGGAATTTGTTTATCTTTAGAAGTAGAACAAAACTTCTAGAGCCACTAGAAACTAAGAAGTACATGAATGAACAAAAGACCCTAAAAATTACAAACTAAAATAGCTATCGAAAAGCGATTGTTTAACAAAATGTTCAATGTCTGGGACAGCAGGAGTAATTTTGAACGGATATCAAAAGGCGGATAGGTCTCAACGTGTCTTGGCTGTCCAGCCTCTTTCTTTTCTCCTCTCACAGTCCTTCCCTCTCCCGCTCTTGCCCTCTCTCCGCTCTTCGAGAGTCGGTACATACATGTGGCGAGCTTCTCGAATGAGGATTTCCTGGTGCGACACAACGGCACATCGACCTTCGCATGCCAGCATCTCTGCCCTTTACCTCTTCTTGGACTATGTCTCTCTCTCTCTCTCTCTCTCTCTCTCTCTCTCTCTCTCTCTCTCTCTCTCTTCTCTCTCCATCTTTCCCTCTTTCCCTCTTCCTATCTGTGATAGTCTTCTCTACACTGTCACAGTTTAATTATCTGCGTTAATCAACGAGCAGTCTATGTGCCTAAGTGATTAGGAAAACTCCAGGATCTGAAATTGGCTGAGCGATTACTCAATTAATTGGCATTCGGAGGCGTGGGCATGATGGTCGCCATTTTGGATGTTGATTGCTGTTAGGTGATTTTGGGAAATTGATTAGCTATTTTGTGATCGAAAATGCAGAATTTATGCAAATTCTTTTACTTTAATAATGTATTTTAATTTTTCGGAGAAATTAAAAAGTTTTATTTATAAAATTGGTAATTTTAACGATTAATGTTTTTTGAATTTGATTAATATTATAATTAAAATTGACATTTTTTATCAATATACAAAATCAATAATTTTGGAAACTCTATTGACAATTAAAACTCGTAGTAAACAAACAGTCTAGTTTCACGGAGTTATTGTTATATTTTTAAAGAGTATAACCGAATAAGGAGCCGAAATTGTTCAAACAGTAAGCGCGTCTTCAAACATTATATTATTTCCTGTCGTTCTACCGGTTATAGCTGGCTTTGGTTGCTAATTGTATTAATTGGTAATTATTAATAGATTGAACTACTGAAAGATCATGCTATCTACTATACTGATGCTGTTGACATTGCTGCTTAACGTGGCTCTTGATACTTTATTATTATTTTCAATTGGTGTTAACGTTAATATTCTTGCAATTAAGTATAGAAATTTTATCATTAAAATATCATAAACATCGATGTAAAAAATCAAAAATTTTCTACAAAAAAATATATCATTTAATTATTTAAAAAGTGATTATTGTTATTATTAATCATAATAATATGTGCCAAAAACTTATTGTTAAATATTATTATCATACAAGTTTTATTATAAATATTCTTGAAAACGTCTATAAATAAATATTGTCACATAATGAAAAATACCAATCGCAACACAATCGAAATAATTTATTTTATATTATTCATTATTTTATTTCAAAATTTCTTTCCCCAAAAATACGGTTTCCGTTTCCTTAAATAATTTTTTTGAATGTTTATCGTCTACAGTATCAGTAGATGCCGTATACTTTTATGAGCCATTAAGAACGCCACCGTTTTTTACAAAAGTAAATGCTTCCTTGACAAGATTCGAATGTGGGAATATTAATGAGCCTGTCCTTGATCTAACCCAGACCTTGGTGTTAGGGATTCCTTCTACGAAGTCGACGATTCAAATTAGTTAACCCGTAAAATTATACGCATATGTAGAAATTGTAAACAGTAAACGTAGTTTTTACATTAACGACAGATTGTTTTTCGAGTTATATGTTTTTGAAGAACAAGTTTTCTTGTTCGAAGTGATACGTACTTCTTTTCTTGAGAAAACAGGATACGAGTCACGAAAAGAACGGAAAGAGGCTGTAAATCGGCGGAAATAAGTTATGTAAATCCACGCTTCCTGATGCCTTTCATTCTTATACCGCCGCAGTTTATGCTAATAATCTTTCCTGTTTCCTAAGCCGACACATAGCGTCACGCCCATTCGATTACTCTTTCCACGTGTGCTTTCTTTCGGGTTCTCCAACGGAATAAAGATGTTTTTGTCCGAAATATCAATTTGTTATTGGTTAGTTCAAAATTTTCAATTTTGTACAAATCCTTACAACTTTTAATTTCATACAAAACCAGAAAACCAACATTCTATTAAAACCAATATATTTTTCATTTATTTTCCATTAAAAATCATTATTTGTACCGACCATTTTATTATTAGATATTTTAATTCTTCAATTTTAAAAATTCTTGTGAAAATTTAGACTGAAAGTTCTACTAAAAAGTGATTCATTTTGAATTCATTGCTTGTAACAATGTTTAAAAAGGATTACATCGAAAAAAATACTTCATTCGATTTACACATTTTTTGCAATATTTACTGATAGGATAATTATTTAAGTATAATATTTACGAAAAGCTAATTTTCAATGAAAATATTTACATCCACTTTAAGTTTCGTACCAAGATAATATGAAATTAATTTCTTCAAATAAAACATGATAAAAGAAATATTTAATTATTATTTTCATCGAATTAATTTTGTCATACACAACACAATAAAATGCATGTAACAAGAATATTACCATGTTATCTTGAAATTTTCGTTAGGGCATTAAGTGTTGACATTGGGTAATCTATTTTGGTGCCAAAGTGATTGGTAGTGTAGACCACCGACTCTACCAGTGTCCATCGATTACAAAACGAACCACGCGTCACGAATTTCAATTAATCGTCCGATCGGTTTTGATTTCAGAGAGAAGAACATAGAAAGTGGGTCGTGTTATGAAATTGTTGCCAACGATCCAACTACCGCAATTGCCGCCGGTCTCGGCCGGGGGTGGAATGACGGGAATGGACTCTCGGCTACCACCAGGCATATCGCTGCCTTTCAGCCCCACAGACCTGCTGTGGCGATACGGCCCTGCCATGAATTTCCCGCCCACGCATCCGCCGCCCAGTCCGTTTCTTGATTTCAAAACCCATCTGCCGGCGAGTCTAGGTAAATTCTATTCTACTTCATTCCTTTTTACCTACAAACCAACCCCTTAAACGAATTGACCCTAGGAATATTGACAGTGCCACTTTGTTAACCTCAAACAAATAAGTAACATTTAGGTTTAACCACGTATAATATTAGGGTAACACACATATAGAACCTTCTGTTATTCTAAATCAATTCACTTTAGAAGTATTACTCTTTTGCCCTTTTTTCAAAGAATTAACCCTTGCAATATTTATAGTGGAATTTTGATAACCTCATACATAGGGATAAATTATATTTGTTACAATTAGTATGCAGCAAGATTGACATCAATGTAAATTACAATATTTCATAAAATATTTACGTTAGATGTCAATAGGATTTATATTCTGAGGTTAGGACAGTTTGGAACAAGAAGTAGAATAATGTGGCATTTGGATGACATTGTTTGTAACGATAGCCCTGCAACTTGGAAATTCATCAGGGTTCAGATCTTAAATCCCTAGCATTCTAGTTACATATATAATTATATCACTATCTAGTGTTTTTTTGTTGATGTTACTAGAAGCAAAACCTTTAACCTCAAATTTTTAAAATTCATGGCGCCACTTCAAGAAACGTCGTCAGGATCTACAGCCCCTTGGTAGAAACTTTTTCAGCTTTGAAATGAATCGGAACAGTTTAAAACAAAAGACAAGATAAATAAGCTGTTCCTCAGGTTTAGGGAATTTGAATAATATTATTTTCAATGACACTCCTGAAATCAGGGCATCCAGTAGGACCTTCAACTGCTTTCTCAATTTCTAGGTTAAATTTCTTAGACACAAGATCTCATTTTGAAAAACAGCTCTAGAGTTCATAACCTTTAGCTATATAGTACAATTTCTCCCTAGTGTTACTCCAATATCATGAAAACCCTTTAGTAAGAAAGATGGAATATATTACTAATCCTGAAAACTTATGTTACAGCGTCAGATCCCCGATTATGGTCTCGAGAGGACGTAGCGACGTTCCTGCGGTGGGCGGAACGGGAGTTCGACCTGCCTCAGTTCGACATGGACATGTTCCAGATGAACGGCAAGGCTTTGTGCCTGCTGACAAAAGCGGACTTAGGCGAACGGTGTCCTGGCGCCGGCGACGTTCTACACAACGTGCTCTCCATGCTAGCTAGAGACTTTAGTCAGCTTCAAAGGTGTCTTCCCAGCAGCCCGGTGACCCCGACGAGGCCATCGGCATACCCGTTGAGCCCTCATTCGCACCCGCCGACTCCCACATGGACGGAGAACCCGTACACCGCGAACCTGGCTTCTTTAATGTCCGCGAATTCGGTGACACTGTCTCCAGCGCCCTCGGTAGACAGTCAGGCGGGTTCACCGGGTCATACGGAGGGTACACAGAGTCAGGTGTATAAAAGCGACTCGGACGAGGACAATCAGCAAGCAGCAAACGGGAGCCCGCCGGCCACGCCCACTGCCCTCACCGCGCAAAGGCTAAGCGAGGTCTGCGTGAAGGACCAGCCTAGCCCCACGCTCACGCAACCCATGATGCCTCTGACGCCTGGTGCCTTTAGGACGAACCCCGCCAATACAGCTAGAGAATTCTTTCCTAGTGATTCGCCCGAACCGAATACTAGTGAGTTTTTTGCTAGTATTACTAGTCACTGTACGTACAGCATGCTTTCAGCCTCTAGGGATTTAAAATGGGACTATACAGAGAAGTGCCTCTACTTCCTTCGAGGGAAATACCTCTACTTCTATCTAGGAAAATACCTCTACTTTTCTGAAACGTACTCCTTTTCGGGAGAAACGTCTTATAGTGGTCACAGATCTTTTCTAAGTGGACGTGCTTCCGTCTAGCTAAGCTAAATTTTGAATGGCACTAAATGACCCTGAATGACTTTGGCAGACGAAAGTTCGGTGAATTCGTCTCAGGATAGGCTATGCGTTTACCACATAGCAACATACAGCTCCATATATAAAGAAAGAGGTCACCTTCAAATCTCGAAAGAGAACACCCTGTGACATGCCAGTAGATTCTTCTATCATTTATCAGAGAACGTTAGTATTTTTAGGGTGTTTCTTGATTTTGGGGATACTAGAGGGAACTAAAGTAGCTGAATTAAATCTCAGGAGGCTGAAGTAGCTAAGAGAAGGAAACAGTATAGTTAATATTTCTTTTCAAATAATTTTGAATTGATTTTTCGTTTTCATTGCAGATGGTAGACTTCTTTGGGACTTTTTGCAACAGTTGTTAAACGACCCATCCCAACGGTACACACACTATATAGCGTGGAAAAGCCGAGAAACAGGTGTGTTCAAAATCGTCGATCCTCCAGGATTGGCAAGGCTTTGGGGAATCCAGAAAAATCATCTTTCCATGAACTATGATAAAATGAGCAGAGCACTGCGGTACTACTACCGCGTGAACATTCTGCGGAAAGTCCAAGGAGAACGCCACTGTTACCAGTAAGTGTTCATTGCCATTTCTTGGTTAATTCCATCTGATGAACAATCGCTGACTGTGGATGATAAATCCAAGTGTATGATAGGACTTAAATGAAAATGGGACTTAAAAGTCTATAAAACTATGAATTTTCGTGACCAATTAATTCAGTACGATTGAGTAAAAAGGCCTAGCTAGATAAAGGGACCAAAATCGCTCAAAATAGCTTACCGACAGTTTGCCAAGTTTATACCCTATAGAAGGGGTCGGCACCGCGGAACTCGCGAGCACCTAAGTGCTCGCGAAGTGTTTTCAGGGTGCCCGCCTGTAAAGAAAGTAAGCGAAGACCGATCAGTGGTCGGCAAACGATCTTCTAGATTTTTTGGTATATTTTGTTAGTATTTCTTTTGTATTTTTATATGTAGTAATACAGTCGTGTAAACATTTCTGAAAAATAAGTAGTCTCAAATGCATTTCAATGTTACAATCTTTCCTTTATTAAAATTGAAGTGAAGTGCCCATTGTCACATGCTAACCATTCGGAGTGCCCTTTATGGTGCAAAGGTTGTGTGTCACTGTCCTGTAGCTTCTCTGTAAAGATACGATGATTCAACATTATAACATTTTAAAAAAATACCTTATGTGTTCAGATTCCTGCGAAATCCAACTGAGTTGAAGAACATCAAGAACATATCGCTACTGCGTCAACAGATGCGGATAAAGTCGGAGCCGGAAGAGGAGGGCGGAAGTGGCGTCGAGCCGGAAATCGATATGCCGACAGACCTCTCGATGTCTAGCATGAGCCAGCCGTCGAGCGACCAACAGCAGCAGCAACAACAGCAATCGCAACAACAACCTCTATCTCTCCACGACCCGCCGACGAAGTACAGGAGTCACGCGTACAATCTCGTGAAGACCAATCAGGAGTCGGAAGAGAGGAAGTGACGTGAGTGCTGATTCTACGACGTGTTATCAACGTTGGCAGCTTCGACGGAATGCTTGCTCGACGTGTGCTCATGAACGGTCTCATGAAAATGTGGTCGAAGAAATCCATTACCAGTGGATCGAGTGACGTAAATCCGAGTAAAATTTTCGGTTTTACTCGAAATCCAGAAACCGGTGGACTACGTTTCCCAGAATGAAAAGAGGAAACGCTGAGAAAAGACTGACGACGAGACTGCATTCTGGAGGTTATGGATATCAGCCCGCACGCACAGCGGCGCGAAATTCAAACTGGCCCGAGTGTCGCTCCGTCTCGACGACCGAGCTCTCGAATTGAAAAGACGGGTTTCGGTCGTTTTATAGAGATTGTTAGTCGATACCGGTTCGACGTCGGTCAAACGAACGTTTCTCAGGCCGATTCTAAATCGGCGAGGATCGACGCAGTCGAATTTCCCACGCCTCGAACCGTAAGATGATTGGCTGCCACCCGGAGCCAATTGTCGTGCCGCAATTTTTCCGGAGACGCTTCGGTGAAGCTGAACTTTCGCGGATATTCCGCCATCTGTTCTTTTGTTCTGTTCTACCTTCTTCTTCTTTTTTTTCAACCTAGAGAGAGAAAGAGAGCCAGAGAGAGAGAGAGAGAGAGAGAGAGAGAGAGAGAGAGAGAGAGGACACGTGCGCGAGTGTGAAACGGTTTTTCGCTTCTACAACGAACTAACTTTTTAGAGGGGCTTATATAGAGCGTTATCGACGAAACGTACAAAAACAAGCGGTGGTCGGGAAACGATCGAGGTGTTTTTTTATATATTCCAAAGTTGTTCTGTGATGTAACGTTTAGCTCGAAAGTAAATTGAGGGCCGGAGCGGGATGCTTAGTTGTGCGACTAGAGATTTTTTATTTCGGTGTGGGGGGAAAATGTTATCGAAAGTTAAAAGCCGGATCTTCGTGAAACTTTGGGAAGGGATAATCTCCCCAATAATATGAAAACATATGAAATAATACGAAAATATTAGACACATTTTTTTTACCTATCGGTAGTAGCACAGAGAGTGGGGGCAGATCCTAAATGGTGAAACACATTTAATAAAATATCTTGCAAACTATTAATGTTAAAAAAAACAATTCACAGATCAAAGTTATGTACTTTTTAACAGAGAACCTATTTACCAGCTGATTTTAGACATATTTATTGTTCCAAATAATGCATTAAAAGATAGACTTTTTGTTAATTGCAATTAATAATCAAATAAATAGAGATAACCAAGAGCCACTTCTGTACGTGGATTACTTATAAAAAAAATACTGGAGATTGCCATGTAGTTTGCAAGATGTTAGACCAAACGTGGTCTAACTAGCTTTTTAGAACAACTCTCTGTCAAAGTTCCATAAAGATCCGCCTATGTGTTCCCTTGGAGAAGGATCTTCCTAAACACGAGATCCATCCTGTAAATACCTGGATTCGATAAAACTATAGAACGCCGGTTTCCCGTCGCACCAACTCAGTTGTGCCAATCTAGTATCGTCGGTAATTTAACGTATGAGTGGCAGCGTGTAAGTCGGTTGTCTGCGAACGAAGACGAAAAAGCAACACGACCATTTTTCGTTGACGCGACACACGGTAACTGTGCGGATCGTTGCGGGTATGATGACGAACTATAAAACAAGGGAGAGAGAAAAAATGGAAAACGCGGTATATAGTGGACTCTATGAAGCGACAAAAAAAACGTAAGCAAATAAAATAAATAAAACGTGGAGAGGAGAAAAGAGTTTTATGGAATTCGGGGCCAGAGTTATATATATAAATATATATGAATATAAATTTATGTATAAATAAATCTCTATATATATTATATATATATTTTACTACCGAAGAGAAATTTATATTCGAAATTTCTACGTTCGTTGTCGATGCGATTGTGGCTCACATTCCTCGCCAACGGACCCTAGACTTTCAAAGCGAACATAGCAAAAAAATAAGGGGGAAAACCATAAAAAGGACAGAGAAATGTAACTAGGGACCGAAGGCGCGTGTACGACTAGAAAAACAGGTCTTAAAATCGTATTTTTGCATAAGACTCGAAGACATTAAGGGGAGAATGTGTGAGCGTTGTTGATTAGTATGAATGTGAGCGGAAAGGGGGTAATGTACGTCACGATAAATCGTGCGACGGATCGACACGATTGGAAAAGGCAGTTGTGTAAACCGTGTCTAATCGCTAAAACGTTACGGTTCATCGCACGCGCGGCTATCGACACTGCATTGTTTATGGCAGTACATAATATGACGTCAGAGTTGGGCATTAATCGATACAAATTTTTAATTCCATTTAATCGATGATTGTGATTAAAAAATTAGTCTTCAAAAATCTCTAATGACAAAATTAGTTGTCAATAAATAACAATTATAATTTTTAATGGTAAATTAATTCACGGCCAAGGAAACTTTAATTAATCATCAGTCAGATTCGGGCAGAAGATTTCAAACAAAATTTATAAGGTATAAAAATTATTCCGTTACTTTCTATCAAAGTACAATTCTTTTCTTTCAATATCAATATTTAGAAAAGTTCTAATCATTTCAACCGTGAAGGAAATTATATAAGCAGGGGGTTAAATGACTGTTATAACAATTTTTAATTTAATCAATTAGTAAATCTATATGATTAAATAATATTGAAAAATTTCGATAGATCATGTTAGTCGTTAATTAATAATTATAATTATTGATCATTAATTATTGCAAAACGAATAGAACTTGAATAATTAATCATTAATCCAATTAATGATTAAATTCCTGCCAATTAATCCAATTAATGATGAAATACTAGTCAATAGCGATTACAAGTTAAATTGAAAATTTAATTGTTGATTGCAATTGATAATAAAATTGCTAGTTGTTAATTGTGTTAATTATTGCCTAACTCTGCACATGTACAGTCCCCTTAATAAGTTCGAGGTGAAAAAATTAGGGAGAGGGTGAGAATGACAAGCGTATTAGTAAAACAAGAGATTTATAAATGGAGAAAGTTGTATTTGGCTATTTGTATACTGTGATCTCCGTGAAGTTTTTATTGTAACACATGGCGAATACATAGAAAAACTTTTGTTTCGTGTATATATAATTTTCATGAGAGAACGATTTATATTATAAATATATTAAACGATACACTCACACACAGACACACACATACACGGATTGTGTTCTTAAAAGTAGCAGCCCAAATTGTGATCGCAGAATTCTACTTTATCGACTCTGTCAAGTAAATTGAACCAGTAATTTATAATTATTTATAACAAGCTTATAACGGTTTCTACATAGAGTAGGTATACGGTAGTATCAGTCTAATGAATGGTTTTCTGTATTCTTTTTTCTCGTAATTTTGATATTAATAAATTCAGAAAAAAATTTCAAACCCGACAATTTTATCTAGATAGCGGTTTAAATTTGGGTTGTCGCAAGTTCTTAATAATATACTGTGCATGTGCGCGCAGACGACACCATACACACACATGTATCGTAGATTCCTAAGGGGCGTCGATATTAATTGAGGGCTCTTATACCCTCTTGAGACACACAAACATAATTTTTTTCCGATTCCCCGCGAAAGTTTATATATTTCGTTTCTTTTTACAGAACCTGTATAAATTGAAACTGTACAATTTTAGGCGAATACTGATCGTTTATCGTGTAACTCATTGCAAATGAAAGAGTAACGTGTAAATAGAGATTTATTTACTTATTAAGCAAACCTCTTGGTGTCAATTTACTACATCCCCTCTAACAAACCATCATAAACAATAGTTTAAAATATTTTTAAACTATTTTTAATTCAATGAATAGAGATGATGTTTAAAGAAAACAAAAAAAACAGTGAAAAATGGTACAAGCTCTTTATTATTTACAAACTACTCTTAAAAATACATTATTAAAAGACAATCTTACAAAAGTAATGTAAAAAAGTATTTATCTTATTACGTCTGGAAAAATACGATATCGTCTGCTATCACCGATGTGCTGTATTTGGTCTGACCTTCTTGGTCTTTGAATTCGCCATAACTTATCTTCCCCATGACCATTATCCTCTGCCCTCTTCTCAAATAGTTTGTAACGGTCTCTCGGAGCATTGGTTTGAAAACGCACACCTTGTGCCAGTCTGTCCTTTGCACAAAATCTCCTGCAATGTTTTTTGAATCTACAAAATTTTGGAAGACTAGTGTACTAGCATAGTAAAATTCAATTAAAATACGTAATGAATATCTTGTTTAGAAAGAATTTACTTATGGAACAGCTTATGTTAAGAGAATTTGTTTTAAGGTGGTTCTTTTTGGAGATCTTAAAGTCAACAACATTTTTAAAATAGAGTTTTCTCTTTTCTCTTTTCTCTTTGATATTCTAACAAAGCATAACAGTTTTTCAACTACTCTAACAATTATGCATTTATTGGGTTGGCAAGAAAGTAATTTCGGTATTTTAAGGTGAAATAAAACCTAATTTTTTTTATCCCAGCAATGAATTTTAATCAACAAAATATTTTTCATTTTGTTAGATGATCTTTTGCAAAAAACTGATCCAACTGCGATTTCAGGTCATCACTATTAGTGAATGTTTTACCATTCAAACAGTTTTGTAAACTTCGAAATAAATGGTAATCTAATGGTGCAATGTCCGGGCTATATGGTGGATTGGTAGGGATGTGCGGGCCGCCCGATTCTCGGGCGCCCGAATCGTCGGGTCGGGTCGTATACAGTCGGGCGGGCTCGATTCGGGCGCGCGATACTTCACGACACATCGGGCTATCCGAGAGTGACTTGACTTCGTCGTGCGGGATCGTCAAGAATCGAACACGTTCGGGCGAGTGATTTATCGCGATACTCGAGATTCAATTTTGTTGAGTTTCCTACATTGTAATTTAAATAAGATAAGTTCATCTTAAAAACAAGTTAAATTACAATTAAAGCAAGTGAATTAATATTTATTATATTATATTTATAGTTATCATATCATATTATGTTAAACATATCGTTCATCATTTAATATATACAGTTTTACCACATTCGATTGGGGCATAACAATTTCTATTTTGTTATTTTATAATACATTCCATTTTAAGAATTTCTGTCGGCTTAATGATAGTTAATTAATAAGTTATATCAGAAGATATTAAGTAAGTTATATAACAGTTAATAAGTAAGGATATTTTAATATTATCGATACATATGCAACTTCATTCGTAACAAATTCGTCAGACTACCAGAAACATTGTCTTTTAAGTTTTTCACGTGTAACGCACATTATTGCAAATGTTAATACAAATAGAGATTAAGCACATGATTGTCAAATAAACCTAAAGTAATTATAAAAGAAATACTAGTGTATTAAAAATTATGTTATCAGTTATGAAAGTAATACCATAATTACTATTATCTATTTCATAAACCGCAAAATTGAATCTCGAGTATCGCGATAAATCGCTTGCCCGAACTTGTCCGATTCTTGACGATCCCGCACGACGAAGTCGAGTCACTCTCGAGCAGCCCGAAACTCTCGGGTAGCCCGATGTGTTATGAAGTATCGCGCGCCCGAATCGGCCCGACCGACCTTCTGCGACCTGACCCGAACCCGAGTATCGGGCGGCCCGCACATCCCTATGGATTGGACATCACCTCCCAACCACGCTCCAATAACTTCTCACGTGTTACCAAAGATGTGTGAGACCTAGCGTTATCGTGGTGGAACACGATTCCTTTGCGATTTCCTAATTCCGGCCGTTTTTCTTTGATTACTGCTTGAATTGATGATTTGGTTCTTTGGGAGCAGCTCAAAATACACAACACCTCTGTAATCTCACCAAATTGACAGCATGATCTTTTTTTGGTGCAGTTCAGCTTTCGATGTGGTTTGTGCTCGTTCATCACACTTAGACCATGGCCGTCTTCGAGTGGTGTTATTATAAACAACATGTTGCATGTGTTGATTCGTTGCGTTAAGTGAATATCTCTCAATTCGTGTGGAACCCAAATATCGAGCTTCTTAACAAGTCCAAAGCTTTTTAAATGATTTTCGATTGTTGTATGAGACATTTACCCTCTCTGCAATCTCTCGGTCAGTTACATGATGATCCGATTCAATCATGGCTTAAATTTGGGCATCATCAACTTCAGTTGGTCGACCCGAACGTTGGTCGTCTTTAAGTGAAACATTTCCAGAATGGAATTTTTTAAACCAATTCTAAATTATAAACTTCATATATCCCTTTGTGAGCCTCGGCAGCTTTTTTGCCTTTACAGAAATAAAAAAGCAATATGTGCCTATAATGTTTGTTTTTGCACTCCATGTTCAAATTGATATTGAACTAACACTTGTTAACAAAATTACATGTAATTTGCTTCTAAAGTAACCTAAAAGCTACAGTTATCAAATGTCAGAAAGCAAAAAAACACAATGTTAGCAGAATTAATTTAAACATAACATAACACCATTTATTGGTGAAACCGAATTTACATTCTTGCCAACCCAATAGTTATAATGTACTTGCATCTGAAAGGTAAGCTATTTAATTGAAATTAATAATTTTATGTAACTCACCATTACCATATTTATAATTACTGTGTGTTGCAAGCGAGAACGTTACAAGAGGGTGTTCGCCATTCCCTCTTTGCTGTGGATCATTACCAACTCTTCCCAACAGTGTGATCTGATTAATTGCTGCAAATTTAACAACGTTTTAATTTGAAATTAGATACATCAGCAATGCAATGGTAGACTTTTGTTACAAGGCGACGATGGAGGTAGTATCAGTGAACTTTGATAATACTTTGAAAGTAAATAGTGTTACACATTTTTTCATCAGTCATATATGATAAAAATAGGCATTAATCATGCTGAATATTTTGAAAACTACCACAGTTAGAATAATAGTCCAAACAGTAAAAATTGTGTATTATTGTTGAGAAATCTAATAGTGGAAATTAAATAGTGGAAACCTATTGCAAACATCCTTTATATAATGAACTAATAAATAAGATTTTTCTGTAAATATATATATAGGAATCCACAAGAAAACAATTTCGTTAAAAATATATGTGACAATTTATGACAATTAGCAATTTTGGCAAAAATTCCAATTGCGCAAAATTGTCCAATGATTTTCTCAAATTATACTTTTAATTCCTAAGAATTCAAACAGTTTGTGATAAAATTGTATTAGTTATATTGTTAATTACTTACTTTTTTCTAATTTCACGTTTGTACACATTTGTTTACACTTAACTCCCCAAATACTTTGCATCGTTTTTGACATAACCTATAGTTATAAAAAATGTTTTCAGAGATTTGCACAGCATGATTAAATTGAATTTATGTATTATAGTAAGGAAGATTGTTACTTACGTTTCGAAACATGGTAAACTATAATTAATAACAGCAAATAATTGTGCAACAAAATCAACGCCGTAGAGAAGCGTTCTTTGAAACACGTGTATAAGATTTGAACGACCTCTTCTGGAATGAATGAGCACTTTCCTCGAAACCGACTTTATTTTGCAATTTTTTACATCTTTCATCCTTTCTTAATTTTTCCATATTTATGTTATCATTTTAATCACAATTTTTAATTTGAATGAAACCCAGTTAATTTAAAGATTTCAAAAGGATTATCGTTTTACTAGATATGTATTGGTTAATATTATTCATTACAATATATATTTATTTGATTGCATTATGAAAACAAAATAACGACATTAAAGTATATTAATTATCTTTTTATTCATTACTTATTTTTTCCACATAGTTTCTGCGAAATCGATTAAGTTTGCTATAAAATATGATTCGTTGAAAACAGCAAGAAAACAGCAACAACGTTTGTGGACCCAATGGATATGTGTGAATAATTTTACTGTGATCGTGAATAAATTAATAATGCGGGCCGGATTGTGCAGTGAATGGACATTTACCCCTTCTGCTGGATAATTTCATAGAGTGAATATTAGAAATGCTCTTGTGAATTTAACGAGCGGGCAGGTTCAATGTTGTACACCGGATAATTTGTGAATACAGGAAGCATTTCACCTCGCTGGGGCTCTACATGAGAACCAAGGTAAGCAAGGGTTTCTCAGTTTTGAACGTTAGTAACTAAAAAGTGAAGAGTGAGATTTAGGGCCCGTTCAGGCACGGCGGAATCGCGGAACGTTCAGGTAGAGGCGGTAACCGTGCGGACGTGCAGGAGAGGGGCGAAGTTTTAGCTCACAGTACGAAGATGGATGTCAAAGAAACAATATCAAACTGCGCGATTTCCTTCAAACACCTGAACGCTCTCATAGCAGCCATAGTAAATAAAATCGCGCGGAAACAGCGCGGATCTGTTTTCCTGCGGTTCAGAGGCGGCAGCCGCGCGGATCTTTGAATCGCGCGGTCACGTGTGAACGAATCCATAAATGCTAATGTAAATAGGTCCGCGCGATTTAAATCCGCGCAGTTTCCGCCGTGTCTGAACGAGCTCTAAGAGCCCGTTGTAGCGAGGTATTTAATAATTTCGGCAAAATTGTATAATAGCTCTTTTACAACATACGCCAAATGCTTCGGGTAATTGTAATGCTGAAAATAAATTAAGGCAACTATTTGCAAATTTTCAGCTGATTGTTCTTTAAGATACTAATGCATTTTATGTTGTCTATAGTTGTATCTATAAATTCCATATTTTGGGATTTACATTAATCTGACAAACTAAATATCGTTCATCCACGTTACCTAAAATTTTTTCATGACTTTTTATTACTAATAAAATTATTACTAATTTTCCGTTTAAATATTGAAATATCCGTATGTAATAAATTACGATCAAACGTAACATACCAATGAGAAAAAAAGAAAGGCGGTACAGAAGAAACAATTTAAAACACTTTCACTGTAAAACGTATACTTAAAATCATAGTTTTTAATCAATTCTCTTTCTGTACACCCAATTTTGTGACAAGGAATTGTACTGCATTTTTTATTTTAATTAATATAATTGCTAGAAATTTTAAACCATTTATTTTGATTTGCTATTAACAGTATCTTACATTAATGCTTGTGTTTCGCTTCTCAAACTTCTTAATGTTTATGTTAAAAAGGTAAAATATTCGACTTAAATGTGTAGGAACATTCAGTGAAATATGTAACATGATAAAAGTAACTTATCTTCTAGTATATATATCATACGGTTGTGTACATAGTATAAGTTGCCTTAATATATTAGTTACATTGATGTATGAGTTACTATATAAATCATACACTAACTCACATTAAGCGGATGTCATATGACTTGTACAAAACACCACCCTCCCTTAATATTAATTTATTTTATTTAATAATTTAGTCCAGCCCTTGACTCGGAGACAGAATGATAATATGACCCCTAAACTAGGAAGGGTGCCCATGCCTGATATAGATACTGTATGATGATAGAACAAATTAAAATGTGACAAATTATATTGTAAATAAGAAATTACAGTGTTTCATGAAAATCTTCATACTTCATACACATTATAGCTCATCTCTGCTGATAAAAACCCTTTTATAATCTCTACTATGAATTGCAGCAATATTTTGTCATTTTGAATTGCTATCATGAATTGTGTAAAGTTTTTTATATTGTTTTTGTTAACTAACTTAAAAAGTGCATCAGATAATTTTTTCTTCTGTTCTGGAGTTGTTTCGTATAATAGTATATGTGGAACAGACTTAAAACTTCCATCTGCCATATAACCCGCTAGACAACTGCCTATTGCACCACCTGCAAAAGCATTTGGTACAATTTGTATTATTAATTGCTTAAATTAATGCTAAATAAAAATTTCTTATGTAAAAAGTAATTACCAATTGCAAGTCCTCGAGGTCCACCGAGAATCCCAGACACTATTGCTGCTGCTCCAACTATAGATCCATATTTTATTGAACTCGAAACACTAACTTTTAATTCTTTAACACAGTCAAGTTTTAAAACTTCTGTTAGCAAATTATTCCGAAATGAAGACATAATTATTTAGTAAAAGTTGTAACAACCTATGCTTTATGTCAGAGAGGCAATTCGCTCGCTGTTCATACAAACAAAAAGGAAATCTGTGTCGATATATACCGGGTAATCCCCTGGATGGAATACTTGAACAGTGATGAGATATTGTGTGGTTTTTTTCGCGCATGCGCGTCCAAAATAGTAATGTATAAATATTCTCAGTATTTCTTTGCGAAACATTGAGGCGATATCACCTTCCGGAAACTGTCAACTGTAAATAGAGAGGATATATCCTCTCTGGAAATAGAAATGTATTTCTATATCCATGGTCTAAGGCACAGCCGACTCTAGTACTAGCCATGCTGAGCGTTAAATGGCAACACTGGGAGAGTCCGATTGACATATATATATGTCAACATACCTAACCCAACCCGCCGAATCAGACTCTCAATCTCCACCTATCGGACTCTCGGTTTCCCGCTTAGTTTTCAAATGTTTTCAGATCAATGTGTAATAATGTATAAGCACATATTGTGGGTAGGTAGTTTTAAAAAAATTTAAAGTAAGCGCAATAATGCAGGTAAGGTTTATTTATTAACTATATAGGTCTTTATCTTTCTGTGTAGCACATTTATTTAATAGAATCTATTCTTCTTGCAATATATTTCAGTTTATTATATTTATGATATACGAAGTCATTCGTCATCAAGTATCTCCAAAACCTGAATAGGAAATACGCATTTTTTTCGAATTTTTTGAGATTTTCGATTTATTTGAATGTGTTTGCATAATCGGAAAAAATCTTAAAAAATACACACAAATAATCATGATGAGACACCACTAACATAATAATATAAACGTGGTCAGTTGAAAACTTCGATATAAAATCGGGGATTTTAAGCTTCCTGATTTAATTAAAAATCAATTTTGCAACCAAAAATTTTGAAAAAAATCTCAGTCATGCATGCTATCACGTAGAATATTCATAAATTTTTTCATAATTTTTCGTTCAGCATGAGGTGACTAAAAATAAATTTGTTTTGGGAGAACCTTTGGCCATCTTATCCAGCTGTACTTTACAAAAACAAGAAAAAATAATTTTAAAAATACGAAACATATCTCAGTATTAAACCGACTTTCTAAACAAAATTTTTATCCAAATTTCGCTTTGATAGCTTTCTTAGGTCAAAAGTTATAGCAAAACGTGTGCCGTGCCGCACCAAGAATCGAATGCGCCCGTTCGCAACGCTAGTAAGCTGAGGTCAGCTGACGAGCTGAATTGCCGAGGAACGACCCATACGTGCAAAATCTACGGCCGACCAGCCACGCGGCTGCCGCACACGTACACGGTAGGGCAAGACGTTCCTTGTGTGCGTAGCGGCTTGTGGAAACAAAGTGGGGGTACGTCTGAACATCGAGGTAGAGGGAGCCACTGGCGTTTCTGGCATCACTGATACTGTGCCTCGGTGTCCTCGGGCGTGAGCACTCTTGTTTCCTCTCTGATATTATATTTACTAAACATGGTTAATTTGAAATTATATAGAACCAAATTGGAAGAAATACGTCAAAAAGCACGGAGAAACGATATTCCTGAAGTAGAAATCGACAAAATGTTAGAAAATTCATTTCGCATCCTTGAAATGAGAAAAACCCAACGTGGCACATCTTATTGCATAAAATTAACAATTATTATTTTGTTAATCGTAATAGTATGCCTTATTTTTTTCGACCTACGTTTTATTTCAGTTATGATAATGCGAAATTTGCAAAATTCTATTTATCCAGGTTTAAACGTGCTTCGAAAAATAGCTGTGCCTGTAGTTCGGCATTATCCTTCTTTATCTGGTACGATTATATACTTATATTTTATATCACAACTATAGCAATCACAGTAAAGTAAATTTCTAGGAATCATTTTTTATAATGCAGTTATTTTATACTGTTTAACTTGTTTTTATGTTAGGAAAGTTTAAAACATCCTCCAATCTGATACAATTTTTGTAATTATAATAATAATTATATACCGATTTTCTAAAAATCACTTTCTTTACAACAATTATTTTATATATAATTTTTGTTCTTTCACTCAAAATAGAATTTTCAATTCACCAACAATATCAAATATAAATATTATCTAGTACAGTGTATGATATTTACAATATACAGATAATATTTATTTAAGCTTTAGTTCTTTTCAGAATTTTACGATGAATGGTGCATTTTGGAAAACCCATACTTCTATGTGAATGACCTAGATTGTTGGCCCTGTAGCGTAGTAAACTTTGTGCCTGATCTAACTGGCTATAGTATATCCAGGTCCTTCAATCCTGGAATGCCTTATACAAAAACAGAAAATTTCTCTGAAATTCATTTTAAACACCTAAAACAATTATTTTGGGAAAATTATGATACATTTGATAGAGATGCAATGAAAATATATTCTAACAATCTGGCTTATAAGTAATCAAATCAGTATTACCATTAATAATCTGAAAAGTGACTATTTTTTAAACAAGAATATGTTACTTTAGACATATTAGAGATGTTATGGAAAGCAAAATTGATTCATATCCATCACATAATTTGGATGATCATGTTACATGGAGAGTCAATCGCATGACAGCAGGAAGAGTTTTGAGAAAATTGTTTCCTGTGCCTGTTGACACAGCAGCTTGGTGGGAACAGAGCACAGAAAAATTTGTTATCATTGATGAACCAAAATCTCCACCATATGCTTTGGTACTTTCAACATTTCATTGTGGACAAGATTATTCATTTTGTCTATTCGCAAATCAAATAACATTTAATTTTTTAGAAATAGGTTTGCAATTAATTATATCTTTTAAATGACAGCCAAATCCTGAGTGCAGTAATGTGGCAATAAGATGCACATCTGGTTCAAGATTGATAAAGATGGTAGCGAGCCTAGAATGCACAGGGTCATGTGCATCATTCACAATTTTACTAACACCTGGGAAAATTCGTACGTACATTAAATTGAATAATTGAAGTAATTTCTATATCTTTATTGTTGTACAATTTCAACATTTATTTACATCCGATCAAAATTATATCTTATCGGGTTTCAGTATGGTACAATTGGTGGTATTGGCGACCAGTTAGCCTACCTGCATCGAATTCAACAAGTATTTCCATCAATTATATAATTTCCTTTTGCTAAGTATTTTACAGAAACGAAAACATCGTTTTGTATAATTACATCACTAAGAATTTTTCTATAAATGTATAATGTGTTTCACCTTCTCCGTACGTTCTTATTATGTAAAATAAGCTTCGCAATAAATAAATATTTCTGTGCAATATTTTATAAATAAAGATTTAATGTATAGTAAAATTTGTACAGGGGAACCGTTTGAGCCGACCCAACAGTTTCGAAAATATTCGAGTGAATCGGTTTAAATGGATCACTCTGTATAATGGCCATTTGAACCGAGTTTGTGCAGTTTTCGTAGATTTATATTTTTCAACAATCGATCAAAAAATTAAACAATGCATAGTACCGATAAAAAATTATTATGGAAAAATTAAAAGAAACATAACACCCTGAAATTCATTGCAAAATTGTAATATATGTATAATACTATTTATCACTTCTATTTCACAAGTCCAACAATTGAATGGTTCAGTGGAAAAGGTACTTATTAAACGTATTGCTTATTATTAATAAGAGGAAAATATAATTATTTAAAGAGGTAAATATTGTGGTAAGCAATTTTTCTCATGGTCATGTTGTTCGAGATTTCTGATTCGTCGATGTTATCAAAATATTTATAATTTTCAATATCAAAAAATGAACTTTGCAACTACTCCAAACCTTCTTAACTGTACAATAACAAAAAGTTTACATAATCGAACAAACAGTTTCTGAGATAAAAATTCATAAGCATAACTTGTTGCTATAAAAACAAATAAAAAAATATCAAGATTCAACGTGATAGCTGAATTTGTTGAAAAGAACTAAGATCAAAGTTGCTTATCAGTATTTCAGGTGCTCAAGATAAAATTTCCACTGAGTCCCTCAATTATCATTATAAATTCGAACTCTTATTTCAAACTTTGGAATGTTTCGCAACCTTGACAATAAAATCTTGAGCCATACAAGATCAAATCAGCAACAGAATTAAGACTAAATTAAGCTTTGATATTTTCCTTACGGCGCACCACACACTCAGAATATGCAAATTTTTTCCTAAAGTCTAGTCAAACTTCTCTTGTAGTTTCTGCTTAAATAGAACAGGCACTAATGATAACACAGCAAACACACATAAAATCAGAATACTGTTCCACGACCAGGCATCACTCGAAGAAGTCAGATTCTGTAGTGTCTGGCCAGCTTGTATTGCTACAAAGGATGGTGGAGCCACTCCAAAGAACGTGCCTAAAATAAAAGGCGTCAAAGGCACTCCGATGACTGGGCTGGCAAGGTTGATAAACCAGTTTGGCAGCAATGGTGTCATCCGCAGAAATAGCATGTAGTTAAACAGATTATGTTGATGCTTTTTCACTGCCTGCGTCCACTCCCTCGCTTTCACTGGGAAATACTTGAATAGCAATTTACGTCCTAGTAGAGATGACAAAAGATAGCACAGTGAGGCTCCAATCGCACTGCAGCTGCATACTAAAAATAATGCTAGAGGGAATGGAAAGAGAAATCCTGAGAGGATCGATAGGAAAATGGAGCCTGGAATTGCAAAAGTTTGCAAGCTAAAGCTAATGTTAAGGTAAATTACTGTTGAATGAGTACAAAAAGTGAATTAAGACAATTATGCTTTGAAGGATACAAAATGTAGGTTGTAAACAGTCCGGCCAGCACTTGAAAATAATAGAGATCCTTGTATCGCCCTAATAATTTGCCCAGATTTTTGGCATCTTCGATGTGTAATGGAAGTTTCATATGTTGTTGCTCATTTCTGCAATGGAAAAATATAGATTTAAATATGTTTCTAAGTCAAAATTTGTATGATCTTTGTTTGTTTCTTACTCTGCGAGCTCGGGGAAACTAGTGTACACATAGAACAAAGCTGACAATGAGGTGAAAAAGATCACTGCAACTGTTAGGAGAGCTTGCCTAGTCGATTCCTGTTTTGGGGAATCTGCAAACACATATAAGCCTTGATGTAATTGCAACGGGGTTAAAACTGTGTGAAAGAAAAATTTAATTCCATGTTAGTTAATGACAACTCAGTTTAGATTAGGATCTACCATCCTAATATTGTACCTAATATATATATATATATATATATATATATATATATATATATATATATTATTCTCACTTATTTTTTAAAATTTCGAGTTTCATTCATAATCAGTATGGTATTGATTATTATACGTAATTTCCATTCCAATTTGTTATTAAGTGTATGTTTAGATGTAAAATATGTAAGGTTATGTTTTGAGGTTATTTAAGACATGTTATTAAAGATTTCTACAATGGTTAATGAATGAAACTCGGTAATATAATTAATTAACATGCGAGGAATGTTAATAATTTTATAGTTACTAAATAAAAGCGTTTTTTTTATTATCAAAATTCAACATTGGATTTAGAGGTTAGGATTTTCAGAATTTGTATTGTCATATTATCGAACCTAATTTTTATAATACAGAGTGATAAGAAAGTATATATACAGAGGAGACGAAATTTTTTTGCACAATTATCGATAGTACAGTGATAACATGATAATTGTTCACGGTCAAATTTCGAATGTAATTTATCGAGATAATGACAATTGCAAATCATTCGAAAACAACTAAAGCAGTCTTATTGTTCGTAAAATATATTTAAAAAAAACATGATCTTACCGGCATTTTGCCTTATTCTAGTTTCCACGTTCATTCCTAGACCGTCAGTATTCTCTCTGTAAGTAAGTAAATTACTCGAAAATTCAAGATGGCGCTAAAGTAAAAGGAACTATTTAAAAATGACTGAATTAGTGTTTTCACACTAGATAAAGCATATAACATCAGAGCCGAAATTTCATCTGATAATTATCTTAACGCACTATAATATATCTATTTTTATTGTTACATAAATCAGTTATTATATATCCTCGTATATTCTACACAATATTGGAACTTGGTTTCTTTGTAATATTATTAATTATTAGTTTTTGAGGAATTTAATTTAAATAAGAAACAGTCAAAGTACAAACTTTGATTCTTCCTGCCTTAATTTTAATCGTGAAAACTGTATGAATGTTTCTTACGTGGAATGATTCGACCGGTTCTACAAAATAAAATGGTAATTTTTTAATAATGTTATAAACAATTTGGACATATTCAAAACATTTTTGAAAAAAACACTAATTTTCTAGCACATTATAACATTAAAATTGCTTCACTCCCTTTAAACGTTTTTTAAACATGTTGAAGTCTTTACAATGTTATAAAAGAAATACAATAGAATCATTCAACCGAAAAACATTCGTATAAATGTTAATTAGTTATCAAAACGCCATATATAATTTGTTGTTCAATATTAATGATTCAAATACGTTGGACAGTGTTATCTGCAGCAGGTAGCGACGCACACAATGGTCCCTTTTCCCAAAAAGCTGACCAAAATTCAAAATGTCATAAGATTTTTATGAAAATGTATACTCTTGCGTTTCTGCCGGAATTGTTTAATTTGAATATGTTTTCAAAAATGGAAAATCAAATACCACCATAGTAAGCATTGTTTTTAACTTAATTTTGGTGAAAATCGATCATTTTGCGCCATTGTGCGTATAATTAGAACATAAAATGTAATATGTCGACTTTAATTTCGAACCAGTTTTTTAATCGATTTTTATAACAATTTTTATTTTTACGATTTCCTTGAAATTTTTAGTCACATAACGTAAATATGTTGTCCAAAATAGTGATATACAATATAAACAACATAATCAATTATGAGTATTTTTTATACTGTAAGATTTATTTTTTAAAGATTAATTATAATTTATTCTTAACATAAATATAACGTATAAATATAAAATTTACTAAAATGTACGTTTTCTTTTAATATCATATAGAGATATAAAGAAACGGAGCACTTTAAATTTGAATATTTTAAAGAGTTATAAATATTTACAAAAATTTTTCTAAGTCATGATCCTTGATTCAGTGTGACAACCGATGACTATCACAACTTGTTTTCTAACAACGATTTTTGACATATTAAGGAAAATAAAGCAAGACTTAATTCAAAGATATTTTGCATAGTTCATATCCAAAGACCATGTGTATAACATATATTTTAATATTAAAGTGTAATACAAATGATTTTTTGAAGGATAAACTTTAGCTAGTTAGCACATGTTACGATCTCTTAGGAAGCGTGAAACTTTGTCAACTTTGACGGTCTATACTGTATCTTGGTTGATCTTGGTAACCAAATACGATATTTAAAAATTTCAAGTGGCATTTGATGCTCTGATATGTACATAACAAATGTACTATAGCAGCTTTTTGCTGTCATATGCATTGAAAATTGTATTTCGACCAGCTTTTCGGGAAAGTCACATCACTGTGCGACGTTCGAACACATCACTACCTTTTTTCATTCCACCATGTGGCTCCCTCTGTCATCTTTCGTCTCCTTTCATCCTGTGGTTTCTTCTCTTGTCTCTTTCTATTCTACACCTCTCTGTTGCTCAAGAACTTCTCTTTTTAAGATCGTGGGCGGAAATTAGAATAACCAGTCTAGCCAGTCGTGTTGTAGTCCGCGCACAGTGTAGACGTATTCAATATCGCGTGGAGATTTTTCGAAAGTCCAGGTCGCCCTCCTTTTTTTCTAATTGTTTTCTGCTCGCCGAACGAACGATTTTTTCGATTTCGATCCACAGAATCGATCTGTTGTACGTTTCTTAATCAAACGGTCTCAATTCCGCTCGAATGGGAGACTTCAAGTTTTTTCCAGTTCGAGATCATTTTTTGCTACTCGACCCGATCGATTTTGGATACATCAATAGGATTGCGTCATGACAGGTCTGAGTTTATCGAAGGCAGCGTACGTATATTTGCATTCGCTCATATAATAAGTCATTAAATATATTATTGTAATATTATTTCTTGTATTTCACTGTTTACTATTTTGTATTGCGTATTTTTATTTGATCGAATTGTTATACTAGTTTTTATACTAATCTTGATTTCTTTTATTTTGACAATGGTTTTACCGGTCGAACATGATCTGTCAATACAGTGTTTTCTACGAGTTCGTAATCTCACCAAAACACCGGTAGATTTACAAATTCGATTAACTACGGTTACACGTAATTTAGTGTTTTGGTAATGCTGTTAGTATGGGTAAAAAACGTTATAGTGAGTTTAGACAATTGGTTGTTTATTATCATTATTAATGAATAGCATGGCAGACAAGGTGACCCACTGGTTGCCATAATTAATTAAGTAGAATATAGTTGAAGATAGTTCACATTTTTACAAATGATACTATTTTATCAAATAGTAGTAATGATATTTCTGATCATATATAAAAAAGATTTATATAGATATTAGACTAAAGTCATTGTGTTCTAAATTAATGAAATATTATTATTAAATAAATAGCATTAATTGTCTTCTTATTTTCTATTTAAAAGCACACATAAAATAATTATAATTGCATTTTTGACTACAGATACAAGACTCATAATAATTCTGTTATGATTAACAATACATTTCTACAAAATATACAACATGCATGACTGTTTTATTACTTTCAGTGCAATTAACAAAATGTTGCTGCAGAATAAATGGCATGACTGTGTTGCTACTTTTTATTTAAAAATGTATATTATATAATTATAATTGCATTTGCAACCACAAGCAATGATCATTTTTGTAAATGATGCACTATAACCATTAAGCCATAATTAACAAAATCTAATTATAAAATGGACTGTACAATATATTTACATGTTACTGAATGGTTTTACACTTTTTATAACAAAATGTATGGGAGGTTATTAAAGTTATATAAAATTCTATTTTGAATCAAGAATAAAAATAATTTGTATAGTCATAATTAAGAAAATATTACTATAAATCAAACAGCATGATAGTACTTCATTATTCTTTATTTAAAAATATATATTACACCTAAACTAACTGTAACAATTTTAATCTAATAGAATGTAGTCGGTGACAAATAGATCCGGACACTTTTAAAAATACGATAACGTTTTTAAGATTGGGCCAAACGACTTAAAATTTGTTGAGACGTTAAGAGGATTAATTTACTATGTGACAAGAAAAATTTATGTGGGCCTTCAGTGACAATTTAAAAAAAAAGATTTTGTAGATCCGTGTCAATTATATATACTAATAGATGTAAGAATTTTCGGATTTATTACGGTTAGGAGCCGAAAAGCGTAAAAAACTACGATTTCCAACATCTTTAACCGTTTGTAGCTCTTGGTGATGTTGACCGATTTGGATGCAATTTTTAGAATGTATATAATTAACATAGATCTACAAAATGTATTTTTAAAATTTTTAATGCAGGCACACATAAAAAAGTTGTAAAAACAACTTTTAGTATTTTCTTTGCAATTCCAACTAATTGCAATTTTCTAAAAAACAGATTTCATCTCACACAGTAAATTAATCGTTCTAACGTCTCAAAAGAATTTAAGTCGTTTGGTCCAATCTTAAAAAAGTTATCGTCTTTTTAAAAGTGTCCGAATCTTTTTGTGATCGACTATAAATATAATAATTAATATTATATTTAATCATGTTAAGTTTATTTTTAATGGTAAAGAACTGGTCCAATGAAAATTAAACCAGTCAATATTTCTCATTTATTTATTTCTTCCTAATTGTTAAAGAAGTTTTTTTGTTTGTTAAGAAACAACTTAAGATAATGACGAACGTGACAAAATGAGAAACTTAATAAATAAAAAAGTGGCGATGAATGTTAATTTAAGTCACGTACGAAATAACATTTAAAATGTAACGAAATGATTTTGGTTGGCTTTTAAGTATTCGGTGACACAGTGAGCGTACGGAATGCTAATGAGACTTATGAATGGGATAGTATGATAACGCGTTAATGGTCCCTACAATGGAATGTGTTCGTGTACGGTGACGAAACAATTTCTATTCGTTCTGGAATGCAAAGCTCTTTACTATACTATATTTTGATACAGACTTATCATTATTAGGACACATCTGTAACATTGATCTTTAGTATAATTATTTAAATAACATGCTTGTAGATTGCTAACTATGTTTAATTTTTCAAATATTATTTAAGTAGTACGATAAACTCTTTTTTTAATACTTTAAAAGGCTTTCAACATATTTAAAACAACTTATATTGTTACGGTGAACTGGATTATAGAATCATAAAATTATCGAAATTTTTTTTAAAAGTTCATAATATTATAGAAAATTCATTAACACTAACCGGACCGACTTCACAGTTTTTACTTTATAATTATTGAAATAAGTAAGATGCTTCCGTTAGAAATTATTAAGTAATTTTCTTCATTCAATCGTATATTGTTATAAAAATTGCGAGAAATCTAAATACTTCAGAGTTGCAATTTTTATATAAAAACGTATATTAGTCACATTTTGTGCTCGATCCGGTAGGCATTAAAGAATTCTATTAAAAAATTAATTTGAAAATTGTGTTTATATAAAGTCATTAGAAACTCGTGTTAACAAATTAATTAGAAGGTTGTCTTAACAAATTCTTGGAATTAACAATGTTATGATAGTTCTGAAAATTAACACAATGGTCTAGTTTTCGCCACAAAATGTTTTTAATTCCTTAGCAGTTTCATTTTTATGATCTGTAGATAGTTTCTAAAAAAGTTTGTTTACAGAATATATAGAGACGAAGGTATATTTTTAAATTACCACCAAAAAATACCAATTTATTCTAGATGTGTAGTAATCTGTTTAAGGCTGTCAAACTGGCCTTCTATTTCAATGATTATACTATTATACGTATAGTATGTATATGTATTCCTCATACACTCTTAGGAGCAAGTGCAGGTTTTGAAAAGCGCGGGGAAACCGTCACCATAGGCGTAGATATTAAACTTTCCATTCTAGTGTTATAATTCTAATTTCCAAGGATTTCCTCCAGATTTCCACTATTTCTATTATTGAATTCATGCATACTTACACAAACAAATCTCATAAATGGATTATGTTTTGGGTTATTTTCGTTTGCACTAAGTTACGTTTAAATGGAGAAAATTTGTTGTGCGGTAGATTAGATAAAATTGTAGATGAAATAGAAGTTCAGATGGAAGAATAAATTTATTAACAGAGGTAAGGTTCGGGTTTTGTGAAAATATTGCAGTGGAATCACGAGCGAATCGCGGTCAATTGACTCACGTTGCTGCCATTGTAATGCGTCTGCGTACGCGCATTCGTGAAGGTGTACGCGCACGGTACGACTACGGATGTAATTACATCGCGAGCGAACCGGAAGTGGAAACGGTCTGCTCGGTTTTTGCCAGTTAAATGACTGCTTTATACGCTTGATCGTTTCGGAGAATCGTGCGACTAAAAGGGATTTATTCATCCCGATCTATGCATTTTAAATAAAACTCGAAACGAAAATTTCTTTAAATTAATTTTTCTTTCAAACACTTTAATTATATTAAGTATGGAAATGAGTTCTCTCCGATTAACTTCATGGAATTAATTCATCCATTAAAATGAAAATATTCTCTGAAATTCTGTTTTACGGTTTTGACATACGACCGTAATAATTAACAAAACCTTGACTATTATTGAAATGTCTGATATAAATTATGAACTTGATCGATGAAAGATCGAAAATGGCTATCTATCGAACGAAGTGACTGATTTTGTTTTAGAACCACTCGTATGAAAAAGCAAAATGGTTACAAAAGTGGAAAAGAATCTTCTCTTGGTGCTGGAAAGTTCTCCTCAGGGTTACATGTCGAGTCATTATAATAATAATTAAATTGCGGATTTATACATAGTAAAAATGTTTCAACAATAAGTCAACTGCAATAGAAACAGAAATGAAATATAAACACATTTTTTCTTTTAATAATTTCAGTAGCTCAAGAATAGAGTAACAATATGATGTCTTTTCAGTTTGGGTTTTCATTTATTATTGACATAAATGCATAAAATCCACAGTTTAATTATAATATATTGCTCTGTTAATTGTAATATCGAGTAAGAATTTAAGACAAATTAATCAAATAAAATATTAAAAAGAGGCATAATGTTTTCAGACCATAATACAATTGTTAATGTCTTTTACTTGTTCCAAAGTTATTAATAAAAACGGTGATTGCATCAGGGGATATTTTTGATTGTACATTTATGATAGACTTCGCTTATTGACTTATTTAACTATTAGTTAATTTAGTTGATATTACAAATTCAGAAATTAAACATTGAAAAAGTATTCGAAATGATAAGTTAGATATTAAAGAAGCATTAAAATTATTTTAAATCTAAAATTAATAAATTTGATATGTTTTTCGATCGAAAATTTTAGAATAAATGACCAGCATTAATGATGGATTAATCTACATAATATTAATCACTGTAGTTTGAGAGCATGTGTCAAGGCTGTTGAATAAGTGCAATGGTCTCGCAATCGCATTTTGTGGCTAGCCTTTTGCATATTGTAAATTGCATTGCGAAAGCATTTCGTAAAAGGCGAACCGAAACAGCTGTTCATTTGAATGGTAGAGTCACTCGCGTGATTTCTCAATGGACGGACGAGATATCATTCATTCGAGCCAGCACGTGTGCTTGTGTACGTGTACGCAAAGAACTTATATGAGGCGTTATCGATGTTTAAGCTGTTGTAACTTCAACCAAAAAAATTGTATGACAATCTAATTAGGCCCACTGTAATTCAGAAGTACTTTGTTTATAATATAGCTAAGTTGTTCTTTTTTAAATTGCTTTTGTACTAGAAAGTCTGCAGAAAAGAGGAGATGATCCACTCTTTGAATAATTTGCAACTTTGAATTTCCATAGGAAATTTAAGCTCTAAGTTCGATCAAAAAAATTGTATGACAATCTAATTAGTTCCATTCTTGAGTGTAGTACCTTTATTTTTGATACCTCTTAACAATTTTCTGCTTGGGAATATTTCTGCAGTAATAATTGGGTAGGAAAGCGAAGATGGCTATTTACTTCCACTTCTTCTTCAAAGATTCGATTCAAACAAAGTTTGAAAAATTTGACCGCTTATAATTTTTTAAAAAATTGGACGATGCTGTAGCTAAATAGGCTTATTTTAGTATCGCTATTTTCATACCTCCAGGTACTATTTTTGAGAATACTTTTATATTAAAAATTGTGCAGTTTATTCTTCCCCCTCAAAATACAGATTCATACAGATGTTGGAAAGTTAATTATTATTAATTATTACATAATTTTTGGCACATTATGTAACAAACTAATCCTTTGAATATGTGGTCCAATCCTAAGATAGTGATTCCTTTTGAAAGGGTATACGAATACTTTTGTCCATCATTGTAGATGCATATTTAAACTGACAATGTAAAAATGTAAAAGAGTAAATGCACTGTAAAAATGAATTCGTGAACAAAAGTAGAAAAATTTTTTTTCTAAATTTGAAAAATTTGTATAGTGTAATTTATTTATAAACTAACAGGACATGTTTCGCCGTTAATTACGGATTTTCAATTATGTTCTATATTAATATTGATCTCGGTTTATTGCTCTATATTGTCTACTAAAGTTGTAGCAATTAAAAATACTAGATGTATCTAAATTTTATATTTCTCTAATGAAATCCATTTCTCATCTGTTATCCATTAATTTGGCCGAATTCGCCACTGTGCGACATAGGAATTCCCGTAAATAAGCTTCATGTCGAGTCACGTTCGACGTAGGTGTGGAAAGGGTTAAAGGTGAGTCAACTAAAGAGGTGGAAAACTGTTTCAGGTGATGCCACGGGGGCCCAACCGGGTGTACCTGTCGACCGTGTTACTGATACTGGTCGGTCTCCATAAAGCTGGCAACTCTACATCCTCCCCTCAACATCCGGTTTGCAAGCCGGGTCTCGAATTCTGGTCATCCGAGCGTGGCACTTGTTGGCCCTGCACCAGATGCGCCCCTGAGTTCACTCTGAGCCCGTGCGCCATCTACAAGGATGCGACTTGCGGCCCATTTCCGGCCTTCAAGTTCGACTTGTCCTTCTTCTCGACGAGGAAGCGACCAGAGACGGTCCACCGGAGGCTCGAGGCTGTCACTTCGAAGATGCTATGGCGATTTCCGGACCTGAACTCGCAGCAGGTCCGAGAACAGCCCGGGGACCTAATTAATCTCGAGAAAAGCGACGAGGTGGACACAGCTGACCAGGTAATTGGCGGCCATCTTACAATTAGTTAAATTCTGATCAGCTGGTTTTCTTGCCACCGTATAGTAGACGTCTGTTAACAGGATTTTTAGCACTTTGTGAGTGACACACCAATACTCATAAAAGTCATAGAATGGAAACAGTTTGTTTAATAATACAAGAATACAGAAGACAATGTTTGTCATAAGATTTTACCCACCGGAAGCCTACTAATCGGAGCTGGGTAAAATTTCCCCAAAGAAAATATTTTTATTTTGCTAATTTAAAACATAAAATAAAATATTTCTTGACAATGAAAATAAATTGAGGAAACAGGGGATATTAAAATGCAAGAAACCATCATATTTTCGAATATGATCTCCTTGGAAATGAGGCGTCAAAAATTGTATTCCATAGTTTCTAGACAGTTTTTCCCAATACTGGGATATCCTGAATAAGAGAAAAAATAAATTAAAATAAATAATATTCTCACTATTTTGAGAATCTTCAAAATAAAATACTATTTTAAATACTATTTTAAAACTATTAAAACAATTTTAAATTTTATTTTTTCTAGCAAATAAAATATTTTATTTCTAAAAAAACACCTATGATTTAAAATAAAATAGACTATTCACTATTTATAATTATTTGAAAATATAAATATTTTTTTCTTGATGCAGAGGACCAGTGAGTCTCTCACGCGAAAATCATCTTCTGGAGAGAGGATCTTGTGGGGTTGGCAAACTGCAGCATTGATCCTTGCAGTCTGCGCGTGCATCTTATTCTTCTTAGTCGCAGGATGCTCGGCTTTGGTTTACACAAGGCAGTGGCGTCGGATGAAGAAGAATTTTGAGCCCGGTAAGTAAATACAATTTTCAACCGATCTTTTTAATGTTTTGACATACCAACTACCGAAAGTGAGTTGGACTTAAAGCAGACATTAGTACAGCAATTGTGAAGAATCTGACGGTGGAAACAAGTTTTTAAAAATCATTTTCCGCGATTTTATCATTGGTGTTTTCCTCTAGGGGCGAATGACAACAGTTCAAACATAGACATAGTTCAAAACAAGTGTGCTCTTCGGGAAATTTTTAAGACACACACACTCCGTTGAAATTTTGTACATGCAAGCTTTAAAAGTAGATATATTGGACAGTATTTAGGAATTCGTTCACTACAGAAAAGTACAATTAACGACGTTATGAAATTTTTAAGCGACAGCTGCATTTTAAGAAAATGCCAGTTTATATGACGATTGAGACAAAGATGGTTCTTTTTAAACCATATTTCGGGTACACACACTTTGTTGACATTTAACTGACTTGAATAAAAGTTGCTGTGCATACAACAAAAGTACACATTTTAACACGAACATAATAATTTTTCGATCCAAAATAATTGAACTTCTGGAAACATGGTCGAAGCTCCATTTTCCCTTGTCCTGGCTTGAAGCAACAAAAGCGGAGCCAGTGCGCTCTGGGATTTCGCAAAATCCGATCCCGTGGGATTGATAAGTCGATCGTGGAGGGGAATACACAGTCCTTTAAAATGCGAGGCGGATTTTCTTCATTAGAGGGCCGCTCACGACCTCTGCTCACCTTGGCTCGATCTATCACGCCCGGATATGACGTCTCCGGTTTCGATGCTTCTCGTTTCTTTCGCGATGCTCCGTTCCGCGTTTTCTTTCTACTCGCAGTCCTCTGCCGATTGTTTATTTATACATTTCATTTACTCATTAAAGTTTCTCTTATTTTTCACAATTTTTAAAATTGTTTTATCATAATCTACAAATGCGCAATTTTCTGTAAGCAGTTGAGCATCTTCTAATAACCCTTAAGTTAACTATTCGGGCCGATGAGGCTCTACGCAAGTTTATGCCAATAATTATCTAATGTATATCTAAATGTATTAATAATATAACTATTTTTAGAGTTAGTTGAAATTTGACTATCTCACTACACGTTTCTATTTAGCATTTCGATACAGATGAATATTGCATGTAAATTTAATATTCAGTATAATTTGCAAGCGAATATTTTTTCCAAAGGTCTTACTTGTCAACATCTCGATGTCAACAATTGTTTTATTGAGAATGTATATTTTCATCATCATAATGTGAGAGTTCGTAGCAATCCAACAACCTACAATATCATGACCTTTGCTTAACCTTGAGGGCCATTTGAAAAGATCTCTGTTACTCAAGGACACGCAAAAGTTATGTTATTATAGGTCGTTAGATAACTTTTGAGTTCAATGATTACATCACGATAGAAGAAATATGAGTTCTCCTTTGAAAAAATATAAATGACCTTGAGAAAAATGTCTTATTTGTCATAATTAGACAGCGGAACTTTATGCAGAATAAAAATTTTCTACCTGAATTGCAACAAACTGGAGTGAAATAGAAATTTATTTTCTTGCTTACGTTTAATAGATTGAAAATAATATAACTAGACTGCGAATATATATGCAACTGTTCTCGCGACTCCGAGAGATGCTTTGATTTGAGGTCTTCGACTTCCTAAGGGAGAAATCTGGGAAAAAGTGGGATTAGAGAATGCGAAATTGTATTTAATTGATGTCCCGACTGAAATGAAGAGGCATTGTCGGCGTGCCCACTAACGGATTGGTAATACAAGCGAATGATCGCGCATTCGGTACCGTTTCACCGCTGGCCGTGCTTACTAAAGGGGACTCCTGTTAGGGCCCATTACCTGATCCCACTGCCAATGTTGTCAGCCACCGCTGAGAACCATTCGTTAATCTCCTCTTTATTTCCATTATCGCATAAGTTTTTCTTATTATTGGTCTACTACAACCCAATGTCATCTTTCCATCTCAAAAATCGTTTTTACGAACTCATAACAACACAAACATTAAACAAATACCTGAACTTGTTGCTTTTGTTAAACGCAATATTACGACAGTGTTACTAGTGAAAAGACGATCATTCATTTGAAGAAAATCATCGATGACCTTGATTCTTATTTGCAAGAATAAACTTCAAAATGAACTTTTGTAAAATAAAATAAAGTCATTGAAAATATCTCGTTACTTAATGATTTTTAGCCATATTATTATATGTATGTATATATTATATACAGGGTGAAAATTATAAAGCGTTACAGGCAAATATCTCCAAAAATATTGACTATACGCAAAAATGTTTCAGATGAATGTTATTCAGTACCTTGGGGGACATCATGTGGTGGAATTTTTATTTTTCCCGGTGGACACTCCAAGGTGAGGTGAAGGTCAAGGTTAAAGGTGAAGGTGAAGATCACCCAAGGTCAACTTTCTTTCTTTAAACGGAATGATATGTTGTTTTATCCACCATCAAATAGTGCGTTTTAAGATGAGTTTAATTACCTATGACTCAAGGTCATTCAAGGTCAAACTTGCAAGGAAATGCAGAAAAAGTTTAATCGTGTTACTTGTACTTTAGTTCGTGCCTTCGAACTTTTACATCAAACAATAACATGTGTTCAATATCAGCATTACTCAGGATAACATCAAAGTCATTATCAATGAAATGTATTGATGTATTACTGTGCTCTTCTGCAAGATAGTCAGTTTACTTTCATTACTATTCGTGCTAAGGTATCCTTTGCTGAACGATAGTACTTAACACTAGAACTACCGAGGACTAAATGCGATTGTCTTATATTGCTTTATAACAACGACAAGACTGCATTTATTCATATTTCGTACAATTTTTGTTTAAGTATGCATTTCAATAGAGAAATTTACTAAAAAATTACTCCTGGAAACATATTTATAATTTCAATATTTGTCAGGGAAAAAATTAGAAACCAGTCATTTTGACTGGTCCGGTAGTTCTAGTGTTAAATAAGTGGTGAAAATGGAAATGTATCAAAATTCTTTTGATATGTTTATGGTACTAGGAGAATGCAGGAATAATTACAGAATGGCTGTTAATTTGTATGCACAACGCTGGCCAGATCGACCATCAAAATCGCATATGGCATTTAAAAGACCAGAACAGCGTTTTCTCCGCCCAGGTTCTGTGCGTAAAAACTGCGTAATGTCCATTAAGCCTACGACGCGTGAAAACAAGAAAGTTCGCATCAATACGCGAAGCTTGTGCTAAGATAAATGTTGAAATGTTGAGCAAAGTTAGAGAGTCATTTAAACAAAGAATTATTAAGTGTATTGAAGTAATCATTATGAACACATACTAAACTGAAGTACAAATAAAACGATCACATCTTTTCTGCATTTCGCTGCAAGTTTGACCTTGAATAACCTTGACTCATAAAAAAACATATTATTCCAGTTAAAAAAAGAATGTTGAACTTCACCTCACCTTGGAGTGTTCACCGGGAAAAATAAAAGTTCCACCATATGATGTCTCCCTCGGTATTGAACAACTTTCATCTGAAAACATTTTTGCTTATAATCAATATTTTTGGAGATATTCGTCTGTAACTCTTTATAATTTCCACCTTGTACATGTATACATATATTATACAATATATATACATTAGAATAAACTAAATATATTCAAAATATATATTGCTTAAAATAACTATTAATGATCCCGAAATATCGTAATAAGTGACCTTGAGAAACATGTTATTTGTTACAATTGTAGAGTAATAAATACGACAATTGCTAACAGTTTCAAATAATTATTTTATTGAATCAGTATATTTCCTTTTATTTTTCAAATGAGAAATAAATTAAAAGTAGAGTTTGGAACATGTTTAATAGTTATAAATTTGTGTAATGTTATAGTTGAGTACAAAAATATGTAATTTGTATTAATAAAATTACGGAGACAGAGAGCAGTAATTAAAAAATAATATAAATATTTTTTTGGGGCCAATTGTGCGAGTAAAAAATTGTTCTGGCAACAGAAAGTGTTGTGGTTCGGAAGATTTTCTTCTGTACCAGGGAACAAGAAGAAAGCCAAGCCTCAGACTGGAGCGAGGCTATCGCTAGATTCATCTCATGGGGCCTTGAGAAAGCAGAACCGCATTCCATAGCTGTTCAAGTCGCATTCCACCCTCGATAGGTCGTAGACACCATCCTTCCACGCTTCGGAGTCAAATTGACAATCAAAAATAACCAATTCTGCATCCTCCTGTACCTAGAGTTTCCTTTTCTTTCAAAAAGGCAATTGTATATAAAACTATACAACATTGTCTACAAAATGTATCTTACGCTTTTCTTTTTTTTCATATAATATTTTATAAATAATTATTCTATAACATTGATTATATTGCCAACATTTTCCGAAGTATTTATTTAAACCAGCTTTTATTTAACACAAAATTATACAAAATTATACAATTATACATTACAATGTATATTAATTTCCTTTTTCTTTTAATATTTAAATACATTTTTTTATATCTCACATTGACTATGTATGTCATTTTTATTTTATTTTATGTAACGATAATTAATTTGGAATCATAGACAATTTATAATCATTTAATTTTGGTTTTTATTTAACATTATATCAATCAAAATTAATCTAAAAATGTTCAACGTTATTTTTAAAGTGAATTGTACAGTAATAGTGCGCATTGGCATAAGTTAGTTATTCAGAATATTGTGTAAGCAATGCATTAGCATTATGCCTTCGGTAATTAAGATTTATGTATATACTTAAAAGAAAATTCTTTTGTCCCAAAACTGACAGAGAGATTTTATCTTGGTTTACAGTGGGTCTAGAAGAGATCTCGGCACGACTAAATTTAATGGTGAAGGCAGAACTAGCCGAACTGGTTGCCAATGCACCTGTGCACGCCGCTGATCCCGAGAGGAGGTGTCAATATTTGGAGAAGCTCTTAGGTAAAAAAGCATCTCTCCTTCAAGAATTTCTCTATCCAGTTTTTATCAAATTTCACATCATTTTAATGATCCTTAAATTTCTCAAAAATACCAAACAATATAAATTAATGTTTAAATTAATAAACATTCCATTTAATGAACATATAGTCGGTTAAACTGCTTTATTTTAAAGGATCTATACAATTACAGAAAAAATTTGAAAGTATATTAATTTGAAACTAGTATAGTGCTTTTCTTTAAACCAAAAAACACATTGATTATTGATTTTTAGACAAAAGTGGATTAGTACAATTTGATAGAATATTAATATTCACACGTCGCACAGTGGACCAGAATCGCAAAAAACTGGCCAAAATGCCAAAATGTCATCGCATATTTTTGAGCTCTGAATCGAATGAGACCAAAAGGAACTTGATACAAATAACCGTTTCTAAGATACAATAACTTTTTGGTTATGTAACCGTTACTTTTCGAAAATTTTCATTTTTCTATTTTTTTAATTTATTTTTTTTCAATATTAAAAATGTTTTAATGGTTGAACCAACCGTTATTTTTGTGAAAAATCCTTATCGCCACCCTCCGCATTCAAAAGTGAACTGAAAATAATTGCGGTGGAATGTGGATACGAAATCTTCAGGGCCGTTAGAGTAGAACAGTACTTTATCGATAACTGTCCACAACACGGGTCCGTCCAGGGACAGTTATCGCAAAGGTATACTATTCTTTGACTTTTACCGAACGTAAAAAAGGACAGCGAAGCTCAAGAGGCCTCAGTTCCCAAGAAGTGTAACATAATACGGGTCGAGTATGTCGGTGTGAAAACAACCCAGTGACAAACCTTTATTTTTCATTATTCTTTGATGGAATTTTCACCAACATATTCATGACTTTTTTTTAATGAACATGATACCAAATATGATATAATTGCGGTGATATTTACTTGTGTAATGGACGATGAAAGTCTCGGGAAATTATTGTAAATATGATCCGAATTATATCGTGTTTGGTATTATTTTAATCAGAAAAATGCCGCAAATATATTGGTGAAAGTCTCATAAAAAATAAGTAATAATCAAAAAGTTTTTTATTGGCATTATACTGTGAAGACACGCGGTCCTTCGAACTAGGGCTGTTACTTTCCTTCGAAGGTCGAAGATTTCGAAGCTTCGAAGCTTCGAAGCTTCGATTTCAGAAACTTCGAGGGTGATGAAAATCGAAGCTTCGAACCTTCGGAACTTCGAAACTTCGAACCTTCGATTCGTTTCCAGTTAACGGATAAAAGGATATTCACTATCTGAATTATTTCAATAATTTATTGTTAAGATAATATATTTATAATATGAATTATTCTTTCGATAGCACATTGTTAAAATAATTGTTTAAATAAATAAATTTTATAATTTGTTTCTATATTCATTATTTGAATTGTTATTTCAATTATTTATTGTTAAAATAATTGATTAAATAAATAAATTTTTGCAATTTGTTTCTATGTTCGTTATTTGAATTATTTCAATAATTTATTGTTCAAATAATTGTTTAGACAATGTACATGTATTTACATAATTAATATAGGAACACGTTTCTATAGGGTATACAAATTTATAATCTACAGAAATTTTTATAATCTGTAGAAATGTGTTTCTATATTCATTATGTAAATACTTGTACATTATTTAAATAATTATTTTAACAATGAATTATTGAAATAATTCACATAATGTATATAGAAACAAAATATGAAAATTTATTCATTTAAACCATTATTTTAACAATAAATAATTGAAATAATTTAAATAATGAACATAGAAACAAATTGCAAAAATTTATTTATTTAATCAATTATTTTAACAATAAATAATTGAAATAACAATTCAAATAATGAATATAGAAACAAATTATAAAATTTATTTATTTAAACAATTATTTTAACAATGTGCTATCGAAAGGATAATTCAAATTATAAATATATTATCTTAACAATAAATTATTGAAATAATTCAGATGGTGAATATAAAAACAAATTATGAAAATTTATTTCTTTCATCCGTTAACTGGAAACAATTTTAAAAATTGTGAAAAATAAGAGAAACTTTAAGGTTCGAAGGATTCGAAGGAAAGAAGGGAACTTTGAAGGTGATGAAAATCTAAGTTTCGAAGGTTCGAAGCTTAGATTTTCATCACCTTCGAAGTTCCCTTCTTTCCTTCGAATCCTTCGAACCTTTGACTCTTCGAAGCTTCGGAAAAGTAACAGCCCTACTTCGAACTACTGTATGTCGGCGACCGCGGCTCTCCGCGTCTCTTTCTTTCCCACACGCTGTCCTTCCATGCGCTCGAAACTTTCATCGTCCATTACACAAGTAAATATCATCGCAATTATATCTTATTTGATATCATTTTCATTAGAAAAATGCCACGAATATGTTGGTGAGAGTGCCATAAAAAATAATAAAAAATAAAGAAGTGTTGTCATTGGATTAGTAGTGGTCCTACACCGATATATTTAACCCGTATTATGTTACACTTCTCGGCGACCGAGGCCTTTCGAGCTTCCCGGACCCTCACGGAAGTGGGGATTATTTTGGGGACCGATATCGTCTAGATATTTGGGACAGTTGTCGATAAAATACTGTATATTAGTTCTCAGAAAAGAATAATTCCAAACCCTATGAAACTGGAGCTTTTTTTATAATCCTTTGGAATCCTAAAAAAATTAAAAAGCTAGCAACAATTTTCATAGCTTTTTTCGGTCTGTTTACTTTGAATCTTGCCGCTGTTGACAATAAATTTTTTTTTTTTAATGTACAAACAACTCGCCCGAGTTTAAAACGTTCTGCAAAAATAAAGACAGAGGAATACAAGAAAGTTATTGCTGTAAAACGCCTTATCTCTCTAATCCTGATAAATTGCTGTTTTAGATTATTCCCACCATCTAAAACACAACAATTGAAGGGCACGACCTCGAACACAACTCCTTGATTCAAAATAATGAGAAAAACCTAAACATCTTACTAAAACAAAAAATTTCAATTTTGGGGTTTCTTCCACATCGGCCACACTGAGCGTTGTACCCTAATTCCGATGCTCCTGTCATTTTTTTCCAGACCGGAAGAGGGAAGCGACCGTGATGGTCAGCTGGCCGGAAGTCAGCGGGAATCTCTACATAGAGGAGGGTGATCCTACAAAGGGCAAGCCCCTTCAGATTGCTAGGATCCATCACAATATTGACACAATGTTGAGCCAGAAGAAGAATCCTGGTGAGCAATGAAACAATGGGACTGATCGACCTAATCGCCTTCTCTAAGAGGGCGTCGAATTGCAAATTCAACCGGCGATTATTTGTATTTATAATTCTATTTATGACTGCGGCGAGGGACGAATGTATTCATTGCATCGGACTGCAGAAATACTGTGGACTACATTTCTTGACAATTACAGTTCTCTCTGCTTAGCAACGCGCGATTGGGGAGACGGGGTAGAGGCTTGTCACGTAGGACTAGAAGGCGTGATCAAATAGACGGAAGAATACCATTGGTGGGTCTAGTAGTGGGAAATAATAAGAGCAGGGGAAATGGAAAGTAATCGGAACAGTATTGGAACGAGGGAAACACTCTATATTTGACTATGACACTACGGTCATCTAGTATACTTCTAGTTTTTTTTTATATTACCAGGAATGAAGTCATCAAATGCTTAAATTAATAATGATTAGACTACGGATTTTGTGCACTTAAAATAAAAATGAGGAGATCAAGTGAAAAAATTTAAAGAATTTGAAAATACTGTTGTGTTGTAGTGAACTTGTTATGATTATTAATAAAAAATTTATGATTGTATACCTCCTGTGTCTTGAAATTAATGCAGACAAGTTTCATTTTGCATATAAATCCGCAGTCTAATAATTTTAGTGTTTCTCTCGTTAGCGCGCGCACGATTTTGGGAAGAGATAAAACGCTGTAAAGAAATGGAATATTTAGTCAATAGTTTGTATTGGTTGGCAGTCCTAAGAACTTGTCACGAGGGGACAAGAGCGCCACGTGGTTAATGAAAAGGAGGAGTGCCATTGGTGGGTGCTGAGCATTTGGCATTGTGGGGGGAAACTGTGGTATCAACACTAGGATTATCTAAAACAAGGGAACAAATTAAAATGAATAAATTAATGGAAATTAGTTACGTTGTTCTGCAACAGCTGGGAGGTGTTTCTTCAAGATAATATAAAAAGAAAAACTTATTGTCTTATAACAAAAGTTGTATACGATAACTTATAGAAGTTATAACTCCTATAAGATTTTGTTTTATACATATAGACTGAACAATCATATTTTAAATATTTTCCCAACTTTTGCCGAATGCACCATGTATATAGCAGCTAGAATGCTAGAAAACGTATATTGTTTAAATTACGAATTATACTTTCACGAATGCTATTGTTCCTCGAGCATCAATATTATAGAAATGAAACGCCGAAAGGTACAAACTATTATCGATAAACGTACGTGCGATATTGTGTATTATTTTTTACTAATTTAATGACTTATACAGAGTGAGACAATTGAAAATGAACGAGCCTAATTGTATATTGTATTTTGAAAAGCGATTCACCGTTATCGCGACTTCAAAATTCCATGAAGCATTGCATTTATCTTTTTATACGATAATAAATTTCATACACAGGGTGGTCCAAAAAACTAGATTTTCGAGGATGACTGCTAGTGGGGCACTCTAAATTTTTTGGGTGATCTCAGATAAGGAAAAAATTAGTCATTGTATTTATCTTTACACATAATAACAAATTTAATATACATGGTGATCTAAACAAAATGTTGCAAATTGAACATAAGAAATAGATCGTCCATGGTGATCTGCCTATAGGACTTCCTAAATGTTTTGGTGACTTTCAAAAATTATAAAATGACTACCATCATGCACTTTATGACAAAGACATTGGTCTAATTTTTAAAAAAGTTGCAGACATGTATTTTCCATTTGATTATTTCATTCTGTATATGTAGTTGCTTTTTTTATTACGTAAGTGCATGGAAATAAAGAAAACAATGAAGCCTATGGGGTCCCGTAGCTCGACTGAAAAATCGAGCGACGTGTTCGACCCAGCCAATCGATTATTTATTTCTTCCGTCTAGTTTTAGAAGCTGCCATTTTCATTTGTATTGTAATATAGAACATGCTGAATAAATTAATGTCAATATTACAATTGCTCGACGATGAGTTAAATGAGAATACATTTGATTGTTTAAATCGCTAGATTTAATTGCCTTAGAGGTACAGTTTATGGTTTATATTAAAATAATTAACGTAACAACACGCAATCTCTCAGAAAAATATTCTCATTCACGCAAATTCGCACTTTCATCGTTCCTTTTCCTTCTGTTGCTTTTTTGTTATTTAATTCTAACGCTCGAACGCGTCCTTGAACTGCGAACGAGGTGTGAGATAGACTCGCCATCTTATAAAAATTAATTGTAATAGATCAACTTGGTACGTTTTTCAATTTTTTTTAAATTTTTATATTCGGTAATAATACCTAATCATTTTAAAGAGAAAAAATTAATTTCAATTTTAAGAGTGTTCACTGTCTCCCGATTTCTTTCTTTTTACAAATTAGTAATTTTAAAAAGTCTGGATTTCTTTCCAACTTCACTAAAATAAATTTTGAATTATGAAGGAATTAATTAGCGAACATTGTGCCTGTTTCACACGTCGTCCGTCGTTAAGCTTGGTCTAAGATACCGAAAATACTGTTTTATTGTTTTTTTTTCGTCTTCTTTTATCGCTACGGTACCTGTCTTATCTCGAATTCGAAAATATCACTATAACATGGCGGGTGGTATGGTCTTCGTCGCATCGATTTTCTTCGATTAACAAAATCAGAATTTTTCATCAAAATTTAATTTGTCTTTCGATACAAAACAATCAAATTAATTGATATAATATATATTATACATTTTAATTACGCTGATTCAATTAATCAATGAATATAAAACTTAACAATTAGTTGTTAAGGCTTGGAGATTGCAAACAAAGTTCAAATTTGCTACTGTAATGACAGTTAGAATTTGTAACCGGAAACTACTCTAATTGTGATACATGTTTCTAAAATTTCAATGCTTTCGTCGAATGTTATTCTTTATCTTTAAAAATGACGTAAATGTCGAGAACGTTACTGATTTGTTCCTTAAATAATGAAAAATCATTACATTAATATTTACAATCGGTTAAATCGTCAATTAAATTGATCTATTTCAAAGTTCAGTGTCCCGAAAAATTTTCCTTCATGACACGATGTCGAGAAACTATGAAATTCTTAGAAATTCGTAAAAAATCACGTAGAAACAGGTTGAATCGATGTAGATCGCCTCTAAAACAAGCCTTGTCAACGAAAGAAATGCAAGTACTTATGTTCGTTTGTTCATTATTGTTCAAGAGTTTTGTTAGATTCGTCTATGTAAATATATATTTGATTGTTTCCTTAGAGTTTTTACACTTTCATTAGAAGGAAGAATGCAAACTGTACGCTTTCTCTCTTGAAAAATGTCGTATGATGACCCTAAGTGTCTGAATTTCACTATGCCAACCGAGTTGTCTGAGAAAAAGAGTTCAAAATATTTCACGAAATTTCAAGGCAATCAACATTTTCTCAGCATAAATATCAACTATTACATACGTTTAAATTCGTCTTTTACAAAAAAGCATTGATCACCTTCAAATCTGATGAAAACGAGGGATGTATTTAAAAAAAAAACCATGCTCCGAAATGGCTGAAACTCTGGAAATAGGCTTTTTCGATCAAAAGTGATGATTGCGAAAAGAATTTTTGGCGACAAAAAACAAAATTTGTCATCATTCGAGTATCACTCCCTATGTTACCGACACAGTCATAACAAATTATTTAATAGACTTGTAACTTCGGTCATTTTAATTTCTGTCACTTGGAGGATGTTTTATATTTCGCTATATTACAATGCGTTGGTGAGATAGAAAATTACATTAAAATGGTAAACGAATTTTTTTCGAATCGCCGAAAGTCCTTCTCGCAAACATTATTTCTATGCAAAATTTTTGCCAATTTGGAGCATGGGGGGTTTCGGAAGTTAAGCCAAAACGAGCTTTCATTGTTATTTAACCCTTTGCACTCGGAGCTATTTCAACTAAAAAACCAAATATTTCTTCTAACCTAGAATATTTCCATTGCACATATTTTTTGTTTCATTATATGCGTACGAAAATGATATAGTACCTCATACAATATTCAAATTTATTACATTTAAACAAATTTAATCATGCAAACAATATTCTGAATAATGGTGTAGCAATTTGTAGTGGCGCCTCAGAGTTGCAATTCGAGTGCTAAGGGTTAAACGAGTCTTTTAAAATAGAGCAACTTTATCCTGAATAGTTTTTCCATACGACCACAAATAAAAGAGCTATTTTCACTGTTACTTAGTAGACGCATAGTATTCCATAAAATAAGATACTAGTTAAAGTATAATTCATTTTAAACAAGTGATGAGAGTAACTGCCGGTGTTCTGTTAGTTTTGGTGAGTTGGTGGAATTCTTGATTTTTTCGGGGCAATCCTGTAAACAGAGTCGATTGATCGTTCGGATTGGCGAGCCATCGATTAGGAACGTGTCTTTAAAAGTATTGTAGCGCCACGAGTTCGGATCGATGCATCCTCGAAAATATCTCTTTGTCGATAAATATTGGCAGCTTTCGATTCAGTACTTTCGATACCTGCTCTCTTCGGTCAAGAATGAATTTCGATATAATTTCATTCGAATCCCAGGATTCGAGTCTGTCGGGAAATTCGATTCCGATCGACGTATAAATTCTCGATTAAGAATTGGTCCATTTGATTCTTTCGCCGATGATTTTGCTCAGAGAAAGTAGAACACCCAGTAGATCGCGTTGAAGAGCATAAAGCTGACCGGGAATATGATTCTCGAATATTTGTCGATGATGTTCACATCTTTGATCTTCGGCATCGACACACGCAACACGGACGCTCCTCTTCTTATCGCGTGCAAAACCTATAATATTCATTACTTCACTTTTTCCAATTCTTTAGACCTTTCACGGAGGAAAACGAAACGTTAGTTTAGTCGGTAATTATTTTTTCAGAATTCTACCGTAGTTTAATTCTACTGTACTTTACTGAATTTACAGGTTGCAAAATTCTTGAATACGAGTGTTAGAAACATAATTTCTGAATTTAAAGAATACTTTCAGGATGGGCCGAAGCATAGTGATTCAGGTGAAAAAGGAATAAACTTGAGAAGATTTGTGCTTTTTCAAATAGAATACATAAGGGCAATTGTTACACATTTTTCTGGTGAAAAGAATGTTATAATAGTAAGAATTACTGTTTGCAAATTTATCTACACATAGTATCCCTAGTAGCATTTATGGTTGGCATTTCGTTGGGCCTAAGTTGCAGTATTCGTTGGCCAACCGTTAGAAATGTCGCTATTTTTTCGTTGGGCCAATGATCATACCCAACATGGAGCCTACGTCGCTATAATACGTTTGTTCTGATCTTCTCTTCTACGGTTGTTTTCACAGAATATAATAAATAATACTTAAACAATGTATCTCCATGGTAAAAATTGGAACAAAGGAAAAAAATTTCGTACCCTCGTCGGACTTGAACCTCCTGGATCCTCTGCGTAGTAAGTTGATACGCTACCGCCGTAACTATAGACATTTCGTGGTTGCATATGCTATGATTTGGGTTACTAGATACGTCGACAAATGTAAATCATAATACATAAAGGGTTTCGTTACGGTATACGAGCACTAAGACCTCCGCATACTGTCGTTCTAAAAGCGAATGCAACACCCGTACCTTCTCCTTGTCAAATGGAGAAACTTAAAGAAATAAATAAACTCCAAGGATGCACACAATAAAACTTTGGTGCATCAACTATCGCGCAAAAATAACAAATTGTGAGTATATTTAGAAATATGAAAAAAAATGAATTTGGAATATAACATGTTTTTGGTTGCAGTAACATTACATTTCTGGTGTCTGTTAGACGACATATTTCAATGTTGGCAGGTTTTCGTTGGGCCAATGTAGTATCACCGTCGTAAATTCCACGTTATTTAACCGACCACAATATCTGTAAGCCCAACGTTGGATATTCGTTGGCAAATTCACATCATTTTTCGTCGTCGGCCCTACGTTGGGGATCTGTAGGCAAAACCACTAACCATATCCCAACTAACTCCCAACCGTTGTCCACCGTTGGTCAACCATAAATGCTACTAGGGATATTGTTCTTCATGACAATTAACACGTAAATGAAGAATAATCAAAATGCGATTTCCACTTCGTTTTTCAGTTATTTACAATTAAAAGTGGGCTTAAAATACTGTAACCCGAGCAATAGAGGTATACGTTGCGTATCAAGTGACAGATACATGCTTACGTTGGTTGTCATTTGGGGTCCCAGCGAGGTAAATATGTTTTAAGGATTCACACATTAATCGTTGGTCGACATTGAACCTGCCCTAGTAGCATTTATGGTTGGCATTTCGTTGGGCCTGCGTTGCAGTATTGGTTGGCCAACCGTTAGAAATGTCGCTATTTTTTCGTTGGGCCAACGATCATACCCAACATGGAGCCTGCGCCACTATAATACGCTTGTTCTGATCTTCTCTTTTACGGTTGTTTTCACAGAATATTATAAATAATATTTAAACAATGCATCTCCACGGTAAAAATTGGAACAAAGAACAAAAATTTCGTACCCTCATCGAACTTGAACGTAGATCCTCTGCGTAGTAAGTTGATACGCTACCGCCGTACCTACAAAGATTTCTTGGGTATAGATGCTATGATCCGAGGTACTACGCTCCCAGACAAAAAGATAGCACGCGTGTGCTATCTTTAATTTCTCGTGTTAAGATTATGCTAGCGTGGAAACTCTAAAATATATGGGAAACGTACCTGCTATGAATATGCAAACAGAACATAGGTTGACTTTACTTCAATGAGTTCTCTTAGTTGGAAGAGAAACGCATAATCTGACGCAGACAAAATTATAGCACACTGGATCTATGTTTACATATTCTTCAGTGTTTCGTGAGCTTTTACGGAGTTACAGTGTTCAATTTCTGTCTAGAGCTTTGTCATACTCTTATTCTGATAATGGGTCGTGGCAAAAAGATTAGTGAAAGCGAAATTAGCATAATTTTAGCTCTAAGAAAGCAAAAGTAGTCGATTACTCAAATTGCAAAAGAAATTAGTCGCAGTTGGAAGGTTATATATAATTTGTTGAAAGATACAAGTGCATATTGAAAAAAGAAAAGTACAGGAAGGCCAGCAGCATTATCTGAACGTGATACGCGAGCAATAATACGTGCTGCTTCCAATTCTTGTGCTACTGCGAGGGAGATCGCTAAGGAAGCTGGAGTCGAAACAAATATACAAAATATTCGACGTGTACTTCGGACTAGTAACATTATAAAGCGGTCTAGAAAAATAGCAAAACCATCATTAAACGCAAGACATAAAGAGGCACGTTTGTTATTTGCAAGAGAACATGTACTTTGGAAGAAGATTTGCAGAAAAGTAATTTTTACGGATGAAAAGAGGTTCAATTTTGATGGACCAGACGGATGTACATATTATTATCGTGATGTTCGTAAGCAACCACTAACACAAATTCGACGTCAAATGCATGGAGGTGGAGTAATGGTCTGGACTGGTGTCGGATATAAAGGAAAAACAGAAATTAAGTTTATTCAAGGCACAATGAGTAGCGTCCGTTATGTCGAACTAATAAAAAATCAAATTTCTACATATAGAGAACGCATTGCTAAAACACCATATATATTCCAACAAGATAATGCTTCGGTACATACTGCTAAAATTGTTAAGCAATATTTTTTAAACGAAAATATTTCCACTCTTCAATGGCCGGCGTGCTCACCCGACCTTAATATCATTGAAAATTGCTGGGCAATGCTTTCGCAAGCAGTGTATGCTGAAGGCCGACAATTTTCAAATTTAAATTAATTAATAACCTGCATTACAACTGAATGGAAAAATTTAGCTCAGGCAAAAATGAAAGAACTATATAATTCTTTACCTAAAAGGATGGTAGAAGTCATAGAAAACAAAGGAGGTTCCATACATTATTAAAAAAGATGTAGTTTGGTGTATATATTGTTATAAGAAATATGTATACTTTTGTTTCATGAAACATATAGTTGTGTTGTATGAAATATATATCTTTATTTTTAAAGTGTGCTATCATTTTGTCTGCGTCGGATTGTGTGTTTCCATTTCAACTAAGAGAAGTCATTGAACTGAAGCCAATCTATTTTCTGTTTACATATTCGCGAAAGGTATGTTTTACATACCACACAGAGTTTTCACGCTAGCATAATTTTAACACGAGAAATTAAAGATAGCACACGCGTGCTATCTTTTTGTCTGGGAGTGTAGATACATCGACAAATGTAAATCATAATACATAAAGGGTTTCGTTACGCTATACGAGCACTAAGGCCTCCGCATACTGTCGTTCTGAAAGCGAATGCAACACCCGTAGCTACCCCTTGTCAAATGGAAAAACTTAATAAATAAATTTCAAGGCTGCACACAATAAAACTTTGGTCCATCAACTGTCGCGCAACAATAACAAATTGTGAGTATATTTAGAAATATGAAAAAAAATCAATTTGGAATATAACATGTTTTTGGTTGCAGCAATGTTTGTAGATTTGCGTTGGGCCAATGTAGTATTATAATCGTAAATTTCACGTTATTTAACCGACCATAATATCTGTAGCCCCATCGTTGGATATTCGTTGGCAAATTGACATAATTTTTCGTCGTAGGCCCTACGTTGGGGATTTGTAGGCAAAACCACTAACCATATCCCAACTAACTCCCAATCGTTGGCCAACCATAAATGCTACTAGGGTGCTGACTCGTTGAAAACCACGAGGACATTAATAACTGCCCTATGAAATTATTGAGAAGAGGGGATCCATGTCTTTTCAATTTATAATCAGACTCACATAAATAATATACACGTGATCACTATAAAATTGTTCCCGTATATTCCTTATGTCCATAAATGTTAAATACAATCCTCACAGATGCAAGTATTTATATTATCTATAAAGGATACTGTTTTGTCTACAGAACAAATTGCGATGTTCGATTTTCACAGTCATCTTAATTTCTTTTAAGTACCGTTTCAACATATTTCTCATAAATTATTTTGAGGTAAGGGACAATTGTGTAACTATTACGATTAAAGCACAAGAGGTTTCCAAATCTGAATGCTTACATTTTTGTCTTAGCACTCGAACAACCGAGTTCTAATAGCGACTAATTTGTATTGCCTTTTAGAAATAAGAAGATCACATTTATCAAGGCATTTCATTTATATTTTTACAAAATATGTCTAAATAAATAAATGTATCTAGTAAGTACCCTTAAAGATATATCTTTAAAGTATCAATAATTGTAAAATGAATCATCTGAAATCTTCCATTTTTACGGGTTAGGTAGCTCTACTGTTAAAACTGATTGTAGATGGAGATTGGACGGTGTGTTTCGGTAAATTAATGACTTCAAATTTCAATTTACCTTGGGTTTATGATGCTTAGGCCCCCTGTATCTGAGGCCAATGTTTTTCCCATGAGTGTTGTAGGCCGCGACTCTGGAAATGCGAAAACTGGGAGGAAACTTGACCGGATCGTGATCTCTTCCGGTTCCGGGAGTTGTAGCACCACTGTTCCTTATACTCGGTAAAGGAGACATTCGGAGATCCTGAAGCTCGATTATGTCCGCTTCCGTGGATCCAGGAAATGGAGAATTTGTTTTACTTCCTGTGAAATTATTTTGATATTCAAAAAGATCGCACTATACAAGAAAAATTTGTTTTAATCAATTTCAAAATATGAAAAACGATGTAACGACTATTACGTAAAAGGTAGGTGAAGATTCACCTGCTTTAGAAGTAATGACTTTTTTCTCGTCAGTGTCTTTCTTTTTCGTCTTTTTTTTGGCTCTCGCGCCCCAATACGTGTAATTTACAGCCGCATATTCTAGTAAAGCCGCGAACACGAAGACGAAGCACATAACCAGGTAAATGTCGATTGCTTTCACGTAGCTGATACGTGGCAGTGAGCTACGCACGCCTGTCGAGATTGTAGTCATCGTGAGTACCGTTGTTATGCCTGTAAAATTACGGAAATTGGTAAATGAGAAATGAATTGTAATTTTCATGATTAGAAACTTTTATAAATTTTGGAATTAATTAATGTGAATAAGACAGACATAATATTCCTGATTACAGTGTTTCATCGTTTAATTGTCGTGAAATTCTGAACAAATAATCGTCGAAAACAATCCCACCATCCGCGGGGAATACAGTATTTCATCGATAATTGTCCACAACACGGGTCTGCGGAGGGACAATTATGCTGGAGGGATATCATTGTTAGAGGTCTGTCGAACGTAGAGAAGGACAGCCGAGCTCGAGAGGCCTCGGTCACCGAGAAATGTAAACATACCTAATCCGAATTTCCAACTTCTTTATTAATCATTAGTTTTTATGGGACTTAGATGCCCATATTTGTGGCATTTTTTTTAATAAAAATGATACCAAATATGATATAATTCCGATGATATTTACTTGTGTAATCGATAATTAAAGTTGTGGCCGCGAGGAAGGATAGCGTATGGGAAAGAAAGAGACGCGGAGAGTCGCAGTCGGCGGCCTTCCTCGCGCCCGAAACTTTAATTGTTTATTACACAAGTAAATATCATCGGAATTATATCATATTTGGTATCACTTTTATTAGAAAAATGCCACAAATATGGTCATCGAAGTCCCATAAAAAAATAATTAATAATAAAGAAGTTGGAAATTCGGATTAGTGTGGTCTCACCGATATACCCGAGTCGCATGGTGTCATATTTCTTGGCGACCGAGGCCTCTCGAGCTTCACGGCCCCTCAAGGGGGTACATCCCGCACTAGTGGGGCTATCTCAGGGACAATTATGTCGGAGACATTTGGGACAATTACCGATGAAATACTGTACCCCGTGAGGGGCCGTGAAGCTCGAGAGGCCTTGATCGCCGAGAAGTGTAACATAATACGGGTCGAGTATTATTTTTTTATGGAACTTTAACCAACATATTCGTGGCATTTCTCTAATGAAAATTATACCAAATAAGATATAATTCTAATGATATTTACTTGAGTAATGGACGACGAAAGTTTCGGGCACAAGGAAGGGCAGCGCATGGGAAAGAAAGAGACGCGTAGAGTTGCGGTCGCCGGCGTAGTTGAAAGGCCCACGTGTCTTCACAGTGTAATGCCAATAAAAAAAACTTTTTTATTATTACATATTTTTTTATGAGACTTTCTTCAATATATTTGTGGCATTTTTCTGATTAAAATAATATCAAGCACGATATAATTCGGATCATATTTACAATAATTTTCCGAAACTTTCATCGCTCATTACTCAAGTAAATAGCATCGTAATTACATCTTATTTGGTATCATTTTCATTAAAAAAATGCCACGAATATGTTGGTGAAAGTTCCATTAAAAAAATAATCAAAAATAAAGAAGTTTTGTCACTGAGTTAATTGTGCTTTTTACACCGACATACTCGACCCGTATTATGTTACACTTCTCGGCGAGCCAAGCCGAGAGTGCTTCGCAGTCTTTTTCTACGTTCAGCACAAGTCAAAGAATAGTATTATCTGAACTTTAATCGTCGCCGGGCGGACCCGTGGTGGCGACGATTATCGATGAAATACTGTAACACTAAACTTGTTCAGCATAAAAAATGACTAGCTTGTGTTGATTTACAAGATTGATAAGATTTTTGCAATTTTTATTACGGTAAATGTTTGACTTAAAAAATGTATTCCATCACTTCCTACGAAAGAGTCTCTCTAACTCCAACAATTCCAAAATAAATCATTTGGAACCGGTCAATTTGACTGGCGCTGATAGGTGTAGTGTCAGCGTATCGGTGAAAGGATACTAATCCCGTTTAATTATTTGATTAATTGTTCAATTATTTTTTCAATGAAGCTTTTACCAACGTACTTATGCCATTTTTCTGATTGAAATTAGACTAAACGTGACACAATTTGAATTATAATTACTTGTTTTATCCACGATTCGATAGAACCTAGATTATCCGAACTGATAATATCTGAATTTTAGTTCAACAATTCAATCTAAAACTATAGTTAGATAATGACTCTATTATCCAAACACTCATATTCTACTGACATTAGTAAATACTTTATAGTATTAGAATTTATAAATTATAGTATTTAATAATTACATATATAATTATAGTATTAGAATAGAATATAATCGAGGTTTTATTATACCGTGAATTAAACAAGTAAATAGGATCCGAACTAATTGTAAGTCATGCTTGGCATCATTTCAACCATAAAAATGTAACGAATATGCTGGTAAAAGTTACATAAAAAAAAAGTAATCATTTTTACAGTGTATAACCTTAAGGACAGGGTGTCCCAAAAATGTCTGAGTTTCTTTAAAGGCGAGGTTCCTGAGGCCATTTGAAGCGACATTTTCCTTTGCAAAAATGGCCGTTTCGGCTTTGTTAAGGAGTTATTAACGAAAAACACGGACCAATCAGAGCGCGACCTAGAGGCGTGTTGGCAGAGACGGCCGCGCGCGACAGAAGTCGAGCGATGGTGATACACCGCGGTCGAAAGCAAGGAACAAACAAGAGAAGAAAATTTTTCGAGTCCTATGTCGGATAGTTCAAGTTTGAATATGTTGTAGTCTTTAGTAGCCTATGAAGGAATCTCGAAGGATTTTTCGAAATCTTAAAAAATGTTGGTTTTACAGACGTGTAAAGAACTTTTTTTCATTAAATTATAACAATAGAACTAACGTACCGAGGAAAATGAGTTTTGAGGAGCTTATAGTGAACACATAAGAGTATCTATTGAAAATATTTCGATTTGGAAAAATTGGTTTTTTCACCATTTATTTTGCAAATGTTTTAAACAAATCCAATTTTCCTATAGCCGGGACTATTTTAAAAATTCGAAAAAACGCGGTGACAGCTTCAAGTCTCCTCTTTACGGACCGATTTGTTAAAAGGCAAACGCTTTAAAATTGACGGAATTAAAATTATTTAAAGCGAACAGCACCGCACACTCTAACACCGTCAATACATACTGGTAAAACTGACTCTTCACTTTTTAGTTATTAATGTTAAAATCTAAATAATATCTAAAACTAAAATAATATCATTTTTTATATATTTTAATGTGACCGCTAAACTGCTTATATGAAGTAAAAAGTGGCTGGTAATTATTGCGAAAGGTTCACTATACTCCGATTTTGATGAAATTTAAATATGTTATAGATTTCGATATTTTTAACAACTTTTTCCTTTTCCAGTATAGGGGGGTCGCTTTTGGTTTTCGAGATATTCGCAAAAAACTATTGCTAATACTGTATTGAATTTTCCGTATTGTTGCACGCTCCGTGGCAACGTAAGGCTGCACCGGTGCGGCGTCTATTTATTTTTTTTTGTAAACAGGTTGTGGGGATGAGAGAAAAAACAGGGTTTCACTATATACAGTGTGAGTTTTCAATTTAGAAAGACTACTCCTGAATTTTCGTATGCGTGGTCGGGCCGGACCTCCCCCCCCCCCGCCGCAACCTAACCACAACTCATTCTATTCGCATAATCTTTGCATTGTAGCTGTCATCCAGAATTTGATGTAGTAATGGAAAAATCATGTGAATTGGGATCTGACATTTTGAGTGGCGCCATCTGCTGCCGAAAAGTAGAAATATTCTAAGCTCGGCTTGGCTTATAGCAGCTTACAGTGTTAACAGGTGTTAATTACAGTATAAACTTACTGTGTGAAAACAGGTGTTATTTAAAAATAACGTTATGGAAGCACCAATTTTGCCACCGCATAGCAAAAAAATTTTGATCACTATGCATTGAAAGATTGTGATAGTAGAGCGAGCAAAAATTTGTTGTTCCGTTCTACACTTTGAAATGAAGTATGTGAAGTGAACTGCTTGAAATTTATTAGACCTCCATTTCTAAAATATAAGAAACAATTTAGTAAAGAACAGTCTATTTTAACAGCTAAAATAGCTAAAGCCAGAGTGCATATTGAAAGATCTAACCAGCGTATAATGACTTTCAACATTCTTGTTTCAGTGATGCCTGTGGCATTGGTGCCTCTAATAGAAGATATTTGTACAATTATTTGTGGAGTAATTAATATGTCCTCACCAATTCTAAGTGATTCGAAATTTATGAAATTATAATTGTAAATTTAGAAGGTATATTAAAGAACACATTTTTTTTTTGTAAAATGAATTATTTGATAAAATATACTATAAAAAGCCACTCTCCTTCAATAAACTTTCTTTCTGCAGAATTTGTACCTGCCCACTTACAAGCTTCACCCATACTTACAAACATTTCAAGTAAAAACAAAAAAGAAGATATCAATACAATGTTAAGACCAAGCACTTCGTCGCCATATTGGATAGCTATATACAGGGTGTCCCACATAAATGGGAACACCTAAATATCTGTCGTATTTACAATCCTATCAGAAAACTTCAGAGGACAAAGTGACACTATTGCAGGGGGTAAATATAATGGTAAAGAAAAAAATTTTTTATGTCGTGTTTCTTAATAAAACTTCAAGGTCACCGATGTTTTTTTAAATGGAATAGTATTTTTTTACGATAGCATGATAGACAATAAAAAACTGAATTTAGTGGATATCACCTTTTTGACCTTGAAATGACCTTGAGCAAGAATAATCATGTTGGAGCGGATAAAATGTGGAAGTTTAAAATTTACGTGTTTCAGCAAAGATTACGCGTTGTTTACGTCGGATTGACCTTTACAAACCACAATAAATGTTTGAAATATTTTTCATAGTAAACAGCGTATGTTTATGTTAGAGTATGTATCATTGAGATCGTTAACAGAAGGTTAATCGGTTAGAATAAGTACGTTGTTCCTTCTGCATTATTCGAATTCGAAACGTGAAAGGCCAGAGGATATGCGGCAAAGGATTACTGCAGCATGTGCTTCAATTACGTCTCAGGAAATCGACAATGCCTACAGATCATTTAATGCAAGATTGCAATATTGCATAAATGAGGATTGTCAACATATCGAACACTTATTATGATATCTAAAGGTCAACCCGCTTTAAACAACGCGTAATCTTTGCTGAAACACGTAAGTTTTAAACTTCCACGTTTTATCCGCTCCAACATGATTATTCTTGCTCAAGGTCATTTCAAGGTCAAAAAGGTGGTATCCACTAAATTCAGTTTTTTATTGTCTATCGTGTTATCGTAAAAAAATATACTATTCCATTTAAAAAAACATCGGTGATCTTGAAATTTCATTAAAAAACACGACATAAAAAATTTTTTTCTTTACCATTATATTTGCCCCCGGCAATAGTGTCACTTTGTCCTCTGAAGTTTTTTGATAGGACTGTAACTACGCAGATATTTAGGTGTTCCCATTTATGTGGGACACCCTGTATATTGTCCACGCCCCTATGTCAGATCCCAATAGAATGAGTTGTGGTTAGGTCGTGGAGGGGGCGAAGAGAGCTAGCCGTCAGGAAAATCCAAGAGAGAAAATTCAATACAGACCCCCTTATATTGGAAAAGGACAAAATTGTTCAAAATGTGTTGCTACATCACATTTAAATTTCATCAAAATCGGAGTATAGTGACCCTTTCGCAATAATTACCAAGTGACTTTACCCAGATAGCACCGTACGTCCATGAGACGTCCGTCTTACGTCCGATATGGCCAATGTCCGTCGTGTACGTCCGTGAGACGTTCTTGGATCAAAATTTCGGACGTCCCATGGGCATCCGTTTTTACGTCCGTGGGACATCCGTCGAACATAAATTTCGGACGTACCACGGACGTGGGACTTAGATTATTTCGTACTTGCCAGGGACGTGGACTTAGATTATTTCGTACTTGCCAGGGACGTGGGACTTAGATTATTTCGTATTTGCCAGGGACGTGGGACTTAGATTATTTCGTACTTGCCAGGGACGTGGGACTTAGATTATTTCGTACGTTTTCGGATGCTATATTGTGTTTCTATTATTATATTCAAAATATAGTTTATGAACTTTTTCAGATTTTTAAGTTCGCGGCGCCGTTGTTTGAAAAAAACTAATTTTTTCGACGTTTCTTCCGTGAAAAAATGAGCTAATCTTCAAATTGTTAGATTTTATTTATTCTGTAAGTCTATTGGACACTGATAAACTTGAAGATTTCACAGAAGTAGTTGCAAAATGAAATTAACTCGATTAGTATTACGATTACCTCGTACATCAGAGCGCATAGTATCTGAAAATATTAACCCTTAGCACTCGAATGGCGACTCAGAGACGCCACTACAAATAATTATACAATTATTCAAAATATTGTTTACATTATTAAATTTGTTTATATTTCATAAATTACTAAACATTTAAATATTGTATGAGGTACTATGTCAGTTTCATACGCATAAAATGAAAAAAATTATGTACAATGGAAATATTCTTGGTCAGAAGAAATGTTTGATTTTTGAGTTGACATAGCTCCGAGTGCAAAGGGTTAATCGTGTTACCAAGAACTCGGTTGGGTCAGCGCGTTAGGCGCTCGACTGTTAATATGCTTATACTAGGTTTCGCGCCCGGCATAAGTCCGCTCTTTTTTATTTGATCAATTCCTCTTTTTCTAGCTATGCGATAATCAATGGTATTTTTGTTGAATTCTTTTAAACCAATATTTACATATTTAGAAAATTTTTTAAGGTGCAAACACGCTTTTATATGTCCGACAAACGTCCAATTAACGTCCGCGCGGGACGTCCTATGTACGTACTGCGATGTAACTGGGACCTCTGTCGGACATACCTGGGACATAAATCGGACATATTTCGGACATATCGTACGTCCCAGGGACGTACGTATGTCCGGTACGGACGTACATTGGACGTCCGAGTGCTATCTGGGTTAGTGTGTCAATAGGAATGAAATACTTTGAATTGTTTACCAAGGGCTACTCTGGCACTGGTGGCCTCGTGGTTGATCCAGAAGCTGACCCAGCTCAGCATCACGATTAGGATACTGGGCAAGTAGGTCTGGAAAACGAAGTAGCCGATGTTCCTCTGAAGTTTGAAGCTCAACGAAAGTCTTTGATATATACCGGTGGCCAATTTCTCTTTGCGATCATTCGTCTCGTACCCGATGATAGTGAACTGTGGTAGCTCTGCTTCCTCGACTCCGCGCACTGGAGTCTCTTTCCAGTACATCACTACGTCCAGAACCGTATATCCATCTAACAGAAGCAAATTTCCTTTTCAGTTCGCCTTGAAGTAATTTTTGTTATTCTATTTCTATTTAGAAAATTTGGGAAACGGACTTTGATTTTAATAGTGTATGGGACTGTTCTCTCTGTCAGACGTGAGGAAGTAGTTACGATGTTTTGTACAATGTAGTCGTAGTGTATAGTGGTGTAAAATCTGGGCTTTATTATGGTCTTGAGTTTTATGATGGAACTTGAATTCGAAATGGAAACGGCGTGTAATGCAAACCTCCCTGATTGTGATAAAACTATTAAATCGATTGGACCAATGGTTTTTGAGATGAACATTTATAAGGGCAAGTTGTTTTGATAAGCATAGTAAAAGAAAGTACAGGATTGGGAAATAAATATTTGGTTACAATTTTCAAGATTGCACAATTAATTTTTCAATTTAAAAATATTACCATGATAAAGCTTTTAAATCAAGATGAAAAAAGAATTGGCTCGATTGGATTAATAGTTCCCGATCAACGGTTTATGCATACATATATGTACCTACATTTTTAAACAATAAGAAGACAGAGTGTTTTAAAATGCATAGGTCAAACTGGTTTCATAACAATTCTCAAAATGTTACAAATTTTACAATTAAGAACTTCATTACAATTTCTTACGTTACGAGCATAATTATGTTTATACATATAAACAGTACTACCACAATAGCCGTAAGCCCATGAATTATTATAATTATTTAATGATTCTTCTAAAAGAGAATTAACTTAATTGGATAAATATGGTTTCCGAGATAAAAATTTAAAAGTACAAGCCGTTTGTAAAGAAACAGTAAAAAAATTACGACAACTTCAATGGCCTATATTTTATAAATAAATGTATATGTAGTTTTTAAGCGACCATTGGTGTTAAATAACTCACTAGACAAAACATATGCTTAAAAATTGTACACCACAATATTCAATTTTCAATGAAGACAATTGAAAAAAAATTAATCATGAGCATTTCCCCAAAACAGACAAAAAAACGTCAACCACTATGAATTTTGAACCTCGGTCTCATAGAAAAATGTCTAAGACACCTACAATCTACATTGAAGTTCCAACAATAAATTTCGCAAAAGAAAGAAAATATAATTCAACATGGTAAGTCAAATCGAAAGAGTTCCTGAAAAATGGCCTATCTTGGAAAGAAAAACTTTTGGGGAAGAAATGGGAAATAAAAGTTCGAGTGGAAGCCACTAGAGAGGTAGTATCGATCGTACAGCTCTCGATCTCTACGGTGCAGTTCTGCGAATCGAGCGGATAGTAGTGCAGATCCATCATGCAGGCCAGGGTCGTCGTAAATCTCATGCCATAAGTGACAGATCCGTCGCCGGACAGTCGGACGAGTTTATTACGCTCGGTCACGTCGTGCAAGAAACTGCGAACAAACCGAAAACATTTTCTTTCTCAGCCTTTTCACACCTCACGTGCAGACGTAGCGTTCAAATCGAAAGCCCGCGCGCGCCAAATTCAAATATTTCGAACGGGGAACGGAATTTCATAACAATTCACATAGACATTAATTTGTGTGTTAAATGTGATTAGTCGATGAGAAAATACCGATGCTTTTCTACTTTTCTATGGTTGAATTTAAGTAAGTAAAGCAAAATTTTCGTGAGTTTATGTGAAATTTAAAAAAAGCTAAAATACGTTAAAATATCTAAATGAGTGTTTACAAAGATCAGATTTATAAAGTAGACTTTCTTTACTATTAAATAGGTAAAACATGTTAATGAAAATCTATATGAATGTTTATACAAATCAGACGTATTAAAAAGTTTTTTTTTGCGGTTCAAAAATGTTGACAAAATTTGATATGAGCTTTTATAAAAATTAGTAGTAGCTAAAATGTGAACAAAATGTACGTGTGAAATCTATGAATGAAAATTAGGAGACATTGTAATGCTTTTCGAAGCTAAAGAATGTTAATAATAAATTATATGATTTCTATAGAAATTAGAGAAAGCTAAAAAATATTAACAAAAATCTACGAGTATAATTAATTATAAAAATGAGTAAATTATACGTGAGTATAATAATAAAAATTGTAGGACTTTATAACATTTTTGAAAAACACATAATATTAATAAAAATCTATATGAGTGTTTCTAAAAATTAGAAAAAGTTACAAAATGTTAAAATTTGTCTACAAAATGTTCTTTTTTGAACTCTCTAGATTTGTGCTATAATTTGAATAATACATAAACCCAGATTTTCCGGAATTTTTATTATAAATTCAAATATGATGATGTAACTATAGAAGTTGTCCGAAAGTTTAATAAATTTAATAAAGTTATTTTAAAAATTTGTATAATACAAACCTGTTTTTGTCATTAGCAAAAAATGTGTCTGGGACCCAAATTTTCTCTGCAAAATCTCCGCTGAGTGTGAGGACTTCTTCCTCCTGTGAAAATGCTAGTCGTTCGTCCTTCCAATATTGATTTAGGTACATTGTTATCGTATAGTCCTGTTAAAAAAGAATAAAAGACATAAAGCCTCCATAAAAAATATAAAATGCCTGAAAATAGCATAAAGAATTGATCATACAGAAAATTTCAATTATATAAATTATAAAAATTTGTTATCCAATTTTAGGATTATATCATTATTAATTACATTTTAGTTTAGAAGTACACCATAATTAAACTTTTATTTTAATTCGGAATAATAAATTTATATTATTATTGTTATAGTAAATATAATTATTTATGTTAGAAACGACTATGCAGAATAGTAATTCTCACAATACAGCTGCAACTCTTCTATTATGTTATGGTAACTGTTGCATTGTTTTCTAAATTAAAGATTGAAATCATGAATGGATTAAAATGTAGTAACTCAATTCAATCAATTTACACATTTACCAAAATATAATAAATAACAATAGAAAATGTGTTTAATGAAATAGAAGAATTAAAATACAAAGAAGAAGACTCTTCGATAAAAAATTTGATTTTCTTGAGGCTTGATTGAATAAGATGAGAAATAATGTATAATTCACCATGTTAACTTCGGAGATGGCGTCGAAACTGGCTATAGTAAGATCCATACCCACCAGCAAGGGTTCCCCTAAAATAACACAAACAGAGTTAACATTATTATGTAAAATGGATTTTTGAATTTTCTGAAATAATAATGCAAACAGATGAACCGCGATTCGGTTTTGTACTATACGTTGAAAAATCGACGAAGATTAGGGAAATTACACAGCATCGTTAAGCGGATTGGATGTTCGGCATGATCACTGGCCTGTAAAAAGTTCGTAGCCGCTCTATTAAATTTCTTGACATCAATCTCAGTCCTCCACTGTTTTTCAACGTTCGAATATTAATCTCTCAGTTAAAAGTCAATGGTCTTTTAAAAATGGCAGCAAAGAAAAGACATTAACGAAAATTGAAAAATTGTCCCGTTGTTCCATTAATTTGCTTTTTTAAACGACCTCAATTTCTTTTACAAATTCTGTATTTATAATTTTGGTATTTATTTGGTATTTATAATTTATAAGTTATGGTATATTTAATCAATTATATTTATGTGTTTCAGTTACGTACCACCGAAATTTGGTCTTAATCGAATGTCATAGCCATCGAGAATCCGTGATATAGTCTGTGTCACATTTTCCAACCTGTCAGACACCCCTGTGGTGTCGTAACTGGCCCTGAAATATTTTTAAAATTTTATTAATTACAAACAATTACAAACTGAACTTTTTTCATACTATAATCAATAGTAAATATTTTCGTTTCATTATTAGCAGTATTCAGTGTTAGTACATGCATAATTAATGTTATAGAAACATTATATGTATTGTAGTTTGTTTGCTTTTCTCATGTTAAACTGTCAAAATTAAAATAGTGAACCTTACATATAAATGAAATTAAATGAATACCTTACATTACATTACAAATAAAATTCAATTAAGAACATCTTACATTAAATTGAATTGAATACATTTTTTACATTAAATTAAATTACACGTAAATTAAATTAAATTAAATACTACATTAATTTAAATTGAATAAATATCTTAAATTAAATTAAATAAAATAAATCTTTTAGATTTAATTAAATTTAATGAATAATTTATTTTAAGTTAAATTAATGGCTTATGATTAATGACTGATTACCAGGTAACCAGGTAGATCGTCTGCAGCAGTAAGACGACCTGCTGCAGCCTCGACCAGTTCATCATTTTCGGAAATCACGTCAGCGGGTAAAAGAGGACGTAATCTCGTTGGGTTCTTGCACCTCGTCATCGAGCCGCCAGATACTGTAACCAGAGAGCGGACCCGATTTTTGTCCTTGACCTTTATTACACATGCATCCCCAAATTTTTCATTTCCAACCCGATAGAAGCAGAATAAAAACACCTTTTCCCAATCCAATTATAATTTATATCCAAATTTGGTTTAAATTATTCCTGAAAAATTGATATTAACCCAGACCTAATTCCTTCGTATTCACTTTTCCTTTTATCTCCTTTTTCATGTTCTTTCATTTCCATACAAACACGAGATCATCAGTGTACTCGGCTCGTCGTTTAAAGTTGAATAATTTTGCATTTCAATTTTTGGAATTTTTATAATTAAAGGTTTTTTAAATTTCTCACACAGAAAATGGCAAAAGCTTAACTGTGGATGTAGTGTATCAGCATGAAAATGTAAATACGAATTATTCTTTAAAAAGAGCAATACCTACTATTAAGAGCATTATACAATAAAATATTAATTTTACGCTCTATAATAACATTAGTGATATATCTAATAGCAACTAAAAATATTGTTTTAAATAATAATCCTTGTGGAATTGTGGAATCGTGATTAAAATCGTTATTGCCATCCACATGTTGTTTAACATATCTGCAGCTATAAATCATGAATTTCGAAAAATTATTAAACAACTACCGGTAGCTAATAGAAGATCATCCAAGAACCTGGTACTTGTATCATCATTCGAACTATCTATTATACATAATACATCCCGTTCCCCTTTTCTAAGGATTTCAGCTGTCTTTGGATGTTTCTGTATTTTTGGCTTGTCCGAATGTTACAGCCTACTTCCATATACTTTTTTTTTCTTTCATAACTGTAATCTGGGCGTATAAAAAAATTGTAAATGCTTATTTTTGTTTGTTTATGTTTTGCGTACTTCTGATCTGTTTATTCTTAATGTTGCAATAAATCTTCTATGAGATTTCTGCAATAAAAAAGGAAAATAATAATACATCTCCACAAAGGCTACTGATTCATAGGTGACGGAAAAGACACAAAAAGCAACCCCCGGGATATAGCAGTTACTACAAAAGACAACGATCTCACCTATCTTCGATCTGCCCGAACAAAGGAGCCATCGCAACAACCGAATCAGACGTTAGCAGTGCCTCGTACAAAAGGGAGAGTGCAGGTCTGAGCGTCCTTCGAAGGACATCTCGAAGCCTGAAGGATAGACCTGGCACCCTGACAAGGGCTCGCGATTCACCACCGATCGCACAGGTCCCTCCACGGGCACTATCAACATCGACGTAGTCGAGGATATCCTCCGGCACTCGGATGCTGCGCACCACCCACCCCCACGCGCCCCCACTCTACACCTTTGATTATCACTTTTTCTCCAGTAACCTCCTTTCTTCCTCTCTCAGGCTACATTCGACCACGAACCTTCACTGGAAACTCTCCCCGTAGTCTTCGCTTCCTTCCACCCCATAAATCCTCATGTTTCGCTGACAATGGTCACCTGGACTCTGGCACCGTTGCCCATTGGGTCAGCAAACTATCTTCTATAGGCTGGACTCGTACAGTTTTTTATTTTCACAGTTTATGACTCAGTTTTCAACTGTTTTAACACTTTTTTACACCCTCTCTACAGGATCTGGGCTAGACGCTGTCTATCACTAGCATTCTTAGCACATTCACCTGGTTGTAGCTTGTGGATTTGTTATTACAGCCCCAGTTTCGCTTTTTGTTTGGGTTTCTAATTAGGAGTTCTGTTGGTCTGTAAGATTAGTGTACAAGTACAGCCCCACTTTTGCTTCCTCATAAAATTTTGATTAGAAAACGTCTAAGTTTGATGCACCGTTTCACTGCATAACACTTTTAGATCTTACACTCTGCCGCTTTGTACTCGTATCATCCTCTTTTTGTATCTACCGCCAGGTTTATAAGGTCACTCTTATTCTTGCTGTTTGATCGAATTTTGATTCAGCAACGAATCGTCGCATCACTGTTCAGCACTTTTGCTCCGTTCTTAGACAATGGGTTCTAAGCTGGACTCTTTTCCCCACTGTTCATCATCGTCTATCACCATTTCTGCTTCCATATCGAATTTCGATTAAAAAACAAGTCATCATTAGCGTCTAATTTAACTTTTGTACTCTTTGCAAACCCTGTCTTCTCTATCACCTGACAGATAGAGGTAAGCGGATACTCAATTATTGCTCCCTTATCTTGTCAATTCCTCGATTCAATTAATTAATAAATAATTCTGATTCACCGTTTAGCCTCCACTGTTCTGCCCTCCTAAACCTCGTCATGAATCATAGTCCTCTCGTCGTGCACTTACGTTTGATCTGGCGAAGACGGCCCCATTTTCGCTTCTTTATCGAACGTTCATTAGAAAAATAACCGATTCGGATTCCACTAGTTAGTACTATTGCGTGTCCTGTCCACCAGCACTCTCCCTTTCGCGAGGTGTTCCGTCACTGTTTTACTCATGTCGTTTTCGGGGGTGTTATCCCCCACCCCCTCTCCCCCTCCCGAAGGCTGCCAATCCGTGCCACTCACCTATTTATCTTTTCCTTCTGTTTAGACACCGATAACGTCAGCCCGTGCTGTTCCACGCTCGCCATACCTCGGAGGCTGCCGCAAAATGGACCACGCATGTGCAGCCCCGTTCCTCTGGACGACCTACTGACACAGAGTCACTGTCTGTGGATCTCGATGCCAGGATCGAACGCTGCCACCCTCTTCTCCGAGGCCTAGGAATACACACTAACGTCGAGAGTCGTTAACCCTGGCGATAGTCGGCACATCGATTTCGGGATGGCGATGCTTGCTTGTAGATAGATTAGGGTGGTCCGCATTTTTTGCAATTTCATCTTTTCTGGTCTTCGGGACAATCCTCTTACAACGCTATATGTTTATAACACGGTTTCCTTATAGCACGACTTAATTGATTTAGAAAATTCTCATACAACTCTTCGCTGTCTCCTGTATCATTCCTGAAAAGGGATGATCCCGAAGTGATATCACCAGACTTCAATGAAACTAGAGGAGGACACAGTATTTGCAAAAATATTAGACATATTTTTTAGCGGCCATCGTTCATTTTCCAAGGGTAAAAACAACCCTCGAAGTTTAGTGTCGGGACCATGATTGGTCGAATATCTTGAGTATTATGGTATATAGGAGAGGCGAAGTTGTGTAGTTTTTCTTATAAAAAATCCATCTCTCACGCAACCCCATCCTTGTTAAAAGATACACAACTTTTCCATTTGAACCACCCCCCTAGCTCTAACAGTTTACAAGATATTCCAGTAAATACTGTTCCAACCACAAAATTTCAGTTTTCACCCCTTCAATATGAACGATGGCCGCTACAAATATATATGTCTAATATTTTTGCAAGTAGTATGTTCTCATAAAATTTCATTAAAATCTGGAACCGTCACTGACAAAAATGAGTAAATGCAATTGAAAGCAGGAAAAACATTAGGAGAATTTCGCAGACAATTTTTATTTTACATAAAGAATCGCAGTCTAGTTACGGATTATTAATAACGTTACTTTCGTCCCTGGTACTTTTGACTCTGGTTTCCCCTATTTAAAAAAATAACAATCGGGTGTCTAAAGTACAGACAGGGCCCGCCGTAGGGGCGGGCAACTCGGACATTTGTCCGGAGCGCCAAAATTTAGGGGCGCCATTTTGGCGTTATTTAAAAAAAATATATATATTGTTAAGGGGCGGCAATTTGTCTTTTTGTACGGGGCGACGTAACCGCTAGAGCGGGCGCTGAGTACAGACTTCGGCCTGTAATTTTTATTATTTTTACCATGTTACAGAAGTTTAAATCTGAGTTTTCAAGTAGAAAAATTATCTTCACCTTTGCACCCAATTTTTAATACAAAAGTGTCGACGGAAAAACGACCTACAAGTGTTGGAAGTAAAACATTTTTTCAAGTTGAGCCTAGGTAGATTGTTGGACGAACTTTTCTACGAAATTACAATGTGTTCAATGTTTCACACTCCATCAAGTTTTTTGGATTTGTGGAAAAAAACATCATCTTCAGTGTCTAGCGCAGTTTTCTGTTCAAAAACATGCTTGAAAAAATACAAATTTTAGTGGAAATCAAAAGTTTCACCCTTAGAAAAGAATTATACGATGAGTTTCATTTTCCACCCTTTGTCAGAACGTCCGAATTTGTGAAATTTAAAAGAATACCATTTTCATACTTCAGCTGATTTCCTAGTACAAAAGCCTGATTGTAAAAATATAATTTTTAGTGGGGGTAAAAGTAGAGGATTCACCCTTTAAAGTAAGTCATTTCAGATTATTAACTAATTTTTTTTACGAAGTTATGATGAGTTGAATTTTGCATCCCCCGCAAGGAAGCTTGAATTTATCAAACCTTAAGAAATATAATTTTTGCTTTTTAGCTTATTTCCTAGTGCAAAAGCATCCTCGAAAATAAAACAATTTAACGGAGATAAAACTAGAAATTTCACCGTTCGAAATGAGCTTAATTAGATCATGATCCCATTTTTCTTTAAAATTACACGATAGTTTAAACATCGTCGATTTTCCATCGAAGATTTACCGACGCTTCAACTCAAGATTAAATTAATTTCTTATTTTATACTGAATAATATCTCACAGCAACCATGATCGACAGAAATAGAGCGATCTAGTTTTCCGAAGCGCTCGTTTCCTTTAGAAATTTCGAAGGATACGGAGAATTCTGTGGGTAAGTAGAACCGGGATCGGGTGAAAGTGTTTGAACGAGTGTCGAAGCTCATTTACAGCGGCGCGGCGCCGTATTTCGATTCGAGGCACGGCTCTCCTTCGAGTTTTTCTTTCATTATAATGTTGCCGATGTTGTCCTAGTTTTTCCTGAAGTACACATTTTTTAGGAGAAACCTGAAAGAACGCGCCCGTGTTTTCCTTCGAACAATTCAACGACGTTCGGAATGTCGATTAAAGAAAGGTCGAAGTTGAAAACCAAAAATTGTTTTCCTTAGGTACAGTCTCCTTCTGAAGATAATTGACCCTCTTGCACGTGGCTAATTTGACCCAGAATTAAAATTTCTGCGTACCAAATTGCCACACCTTCCGGTTTTCTGCTTAATTGCAATAGAGTACATCAGAATTCTAGTAGTTGTGAAGTTAATTTGAAATATATTAAGTTTAATAGTATAAACTATATCAATATATTAGTATTAAAATATAAATATCGTAACATATATTTTATAATATATTTTTATTGAAAATAATATATTATTTTATAATATATTTTGATTGGAAATAATATATTATTTTATAATATATTTTTATTGGAAATAATATATTATTTTATAATATATTTTTATTAGAAATAATATATTATTTTATAATATATTTTTATTGGAAATAATATATTATTTTATAATATATTTTTATTGGAAATAATATATTATTTTATAATATATTTTTATTGGAAATAATATATTATTTTATAATATATTTTTATTGGAAATAATATATTATTTTATAATATATTTTTATTGGAAATAATATATTATTTTATAATATATTTTTATTGGAAATAATATATTATTTTATAATATATTTTTATTGGAAATAATATATTATTTCATAATATATTTTTATTGGAAATAATATATTATTTTATAATATATTTTTATTCGAAACAATATATTATTTTATAATATATTTTTATTAGAAGTAATATATTATTTAATAATAATATTATTAATAAATGTAATATATTATGTATTTTTATTTTGTGGTGTAAATCATGTAATCATTATTTTTAATCATATCAACACATAATCAAAAGTATATGGTATACATATAATATACAATAAATAAAATTATAATACCATTATACATATAAATAGATAAAAGTATACAGTATAATTGCATATATCTTTATCAGAATATTTCATTGAATATACTAAGATATTTTAATACTAAATACAAGTAGGTATAGAATACAATACAATTGCCACAGAAAGTAAAATTAACTCAATTTGTGGGGAAATTAATGTAATTATATTTAATAATAGTGACACATTTGAATAACCTATTGTTTAGGTTTTCATATCGCGTATAAGTAATAACGGAAAAAGTAATTTCATTTTTTGTTAATAAGTAAGTAAAAATGAATGGAAAGAAGCTATATATTTTCTTTATTTTGGGGTCACTGAAAGATAAATTAACTTGTTCAAATCAATATTAGATAACATGTACTTATCCATTTGAAACAGAATAACTTTTTTAAAATTAGTACAGATGACTTGGGTGTTCTTCAGACGTTGGAAGGATTAGTTTGTTACAAGACCACTAAAACAACTTTTGAAAAAATTGCAATTAGTCGAAACCGCGAAAAAAATAGTAAAAGTTGATTTTTACGACTTTTTTATCTGGACATGTATTGAAAATTTAAAATATGTAACTTCTATGCTCAAATAAATTATATACATGCCAACAATTTCATTGACATTGGTTAATTGGTTTATGAGTTATAAACGATTAAAAGTGGTAAAAATTGGAGTTTCTCACGATTTTCGACTTATAACTGCAATTTTAAATAATATACTTATATATATTATCATTAATACATGGAAATATTATGTAATATTATAATTATGTTACGTCCATATAAAAGCACATTCATTATACTACTAAATATGACACTACTAAATTGTTATAGTAAATGTTAATACTAAGATATTTGTACATTAACGCGTTATTGCATGTTATAATTAACATATGAAAACATATTAATTGAATCTATTTCAATACTTGAAAAACACTATATTTATAAATTGTAAAATTTTCTATTAATATATTTTAATATTAAAGTGCTGCAGGGTGGCCCAGAATTAAATCACTAGGTCATTTAGGATTTGTATTTGTTGTATTTATATATTGTCATCAATATCTCTCCGATCATTTGTCTATTAGTAAACTATTTTATAGCCAAGCATAATATTTCCAAAGATATCATGTTATTCATTTACATGAGTCGATCGCTGGTGCTAGGAGTGAAATCGTGCTTAAGAATTCAGTTATTGAGAAGATGCCTAAGGCGAAAACTTGCAAACGTGTAATGGCGTCCAAATGGATTGTAGCTTTAGGTGATAATTCTATTACTGCAGAGGGAGAAGACGTTTACTGTGAAAACTATTCGAAACGTAAAAGATATACCCGGCGATTGCGGACAGAAATTTAGATCCGAATGACATTACTTTAAAATTATAATAACGTTTTATAACATCTCAATTTATAATCTGTTAAACATACATTTCATTTCTTTCAGATTAACCATAAACTTCAAACAACATTACAAAGAAATAGCAACTGCAATATACTGTCTAAAATTACTGATATTTTGAAAGGTGCAAATGTCGAAGAGCCACAAGAAATCACAGCACAGCATTGGTATAAATACAAATATGCCCCTATAACGTCGTGTGATGTGGAGAGATCGTTTTCGGTGTATAAGTTAATTTTAACCGATAAAACGCACAATTTTACAACCGATAATTTAGAAAAAAACTATTGTAACATACTGTACTTTAAACTACAACAAATAGATTATGTTGCATATATTTGACATTCATTTGGTATATATTTTGCATGCATTTTGCATATGTCTTGTATATATCGACATATTATAGCTGCATAAAGATCTTCTGTCTAATGATTAGTATTCAGTTGCAAAAGTGAATATATTCTGAATGTAAACAAACAAACGAAACCACAGAAATGAAAAATAGAGGCTCTATGTAGTAAAGTTTGTTAACGCCGCTGAACATAGGATTATTGGAGTTTGCGCGGCAGAATATTTCGCCTCCCAGGTGGGAGATCCACGAGGATCTGTCACGAGAAACGTATGTAGATCACGTTCGCAAGTGCCGGTATTCGGTTCGAGGTTCTTCAATTTTTCAGCAATTATCTGTGGTACCTACACAATCTTCTCCCTGGGAAAACGTTGCTGACATGTTCACGTAAGTCAATTTTTAGTTTCCATTACCCAGACATATACAAAATGAGCAGTTGTCAATTAACTCTCCATTGATAATTGATGATAATTTAAGTAGTTTAAATAATTGAGATATTGCACATGACCGAAATAACGATCGAAATGTGGCTAACATTTGAAATATTATAAATAATTCAATTAATAATTGAAATAATTGAAAAATTTACTGAAAACATATAGAATTTCTGGTTTATCATAGATTTTACTTAATAGATTCAATATAAATATTAGGTTTTTTTTGTAGATATTTATTTACACGTCTTACAAAATTTTGCAGAGCCATAAAGCAATAAAAAATATGAACTGTTGAAACAAACATTGAAATCTATAACAAAATTTCAATTTACCCAAAAACACATACACAAATTGTTTTTGACACAATGAAATTTTCGGTAGAGTAAATAAAATTACAGCCACTTCTATTGTTTTTATAAATCAATACCTAAAATTACCAACGCCAACTTTTCAAAACCAAATAAATCAACTTCTAATTTTACTTTTCATAAAAATGAAACAAATGCTGTCATCATATTTCGCAGTGTATATTTTGATATATAGTAGAATAGATAAAATTGATATTTTTAGTTTTTAAATAATAATTGTTGAAAACATCGGCGGGAAAAAGATTCGCATAAACGCCCGCAGTCTGGTTGCCAGACAGATATTAGCAGCTCGGCCCTGTGTGAAAAAGCGGGGCGATAATAAGAGAAAAGAAACGAGCTGTTGTAAAAAAAAAAAAACAAAACAGAGAAAAAGACTGATGATTATTTTTTTTCGGCTATTGCGGATACACGTTTACTAGGAGAACTCGTACCACTTTAATTTCAGCTTTTCATTAACGGCTTGTGCCAATAGTGGCCACATTTGTGAGCCTGGCCAAACAACCAACTCGGTATCCCGATCACTGACAGAGCTTTCATTACCATAATATATTCCGCGATACAATTCGATGTTTAATACAGTTCGTTCGATTGTTATCGGAGCGAAAAGTACTCGGAGACAAAGGAAAGGAATATGTAAGTAAATTGAATATAAATATATTCAGTGAACGGTTGTTTAAAATTGTTTGAATGAAAGTGTTTTGATTTGAATGAGTTTACTGACATTCTGTATATTCAGTTAATATAAACATTACATTTTCACAATATATACAATATGAGCAATAATCTATAAAAATGAAATGAACTCCCTTTGCTAAATTGTACAATTTTAAATACATATTCCATAAGATGTTCTACTACTTTCTTGACACCAAGTATGATGAACAAAATCCACAAATTTTTATATGCGTTCATAAAATGTACAATACATTCACAATCTATAAAAATGAAATGAATTACCTTATAGTCTAGAATTTGTTCCATATTTTCTTAACGCTTAGTATATTAAAATAAATCCAAGTATTTATATATTCATACAGTTCTCTCAAAACTGAATAAATTTCTTTTCGGGGATTTTTTTAAACTTTACGTACATAACACATGTATGTGTATAGTATATGCTACTCTGCGTTACTATGAACATTCAAACCATCATAACTTTTGACAGGAGTAAAGTATTAAAAAACTTTCCAAACAAAAGTTGCTTATTTTTTTAAGAGCTATCTGGCTATACAAAAATGTCCCTAATACTTTATTTAATCCTTAGCACTCGAATGGCGACTCTAAGGCGCCGCTACAAATTGTTACACCACTATTCAGAATATCCTTTACATGATTAAATTTTTTTATATGTAATAAATTACTAAACATTTAAGTATTGTATGAGGTACTATATCAGTTTCATACGCATATAATGAAAAAAATTATTTACGATGGAAATATTCTAGATTAGAAGAAATGTTTGATTTTTTAGTTGAAATAGCTCCGTAATAGTGCAAAGGGTTAAAAAATTGTAAAAATCCCAAAAATCGTCTTTCTGTAACTATAATCAGTTTCACTATTCAGAATATCGTCTACATGATTAAATTTGTTTATATGTAATAAATTACTAAACATTTAAGTATTGTATGAGGTACTATATCAGTTTCGTACGCATATAATGAAAAAAATTATTTACGATGGAAATATTCTAGATTAGAAGAAATGTTTGATTTTTTAGTTGAAATAGCTCCGTAATAGTGCAAATGGTTAAAAAATTGTAAGAATCCCAAAAATCGTCTTTCTGTAACTATAATCAGTTTTAGAAATACCTAATTCTGCGGTTATAGGAAGTGTCTGTCACGTTGTGTAGCTTCTTTCTTACAACCGCAAGTGAAACATCGGTGCAAGACACTGTAGCGATGGTAGTGGAGGAGGAAGCCTTGTTTTTCATAGTCCCTTTGCAGAATGGCACCGGAAGGACTCGAAGGGCGATTCTGACGTAACGAGGGAGAACGTTCACTCGAAAGATCGAGGGGTACTCTCAGCGGAAGTTGCTGAATCCGCGGCTAAGGAGAGCTCTCTTGTACTCGTATCCCCCTTCTAACCCCCCAACCGCCCCCTTCTTGATGGCCACCCACATGTGACCCTGCTTTGCCTATCTTCAGTTTCTTTTTTTCCGCCTGTCGTTTTTTAATAGTTGATTCTTTTATCTATCTGGTTTACTTCCTGCCGTGGAATCTTTTCCTTCTTTAAAAAAAATTCCTTCTTTAAAAATTATACATTACAGTAATAGAAAGAGAAATTGAAACATAAAGTGATACGGTAATGCCTCGGTATATGTGAACCGGAACGTGCACGATATTTGTGAAAATTTGACCCCCTACCGCGGGGTATGTCCCTTGAGGGGCTCTAATGCCCGATCGTCAAGAAATGTGACATGATCGGGATTAAATATTATATCAGTGAGACAGTGCTATTTCAATGACAAAACTTTTTTTCTTGTACAGTATTTCATCGATAATTGTCTACAACACGGGTCTGCGGAGGGACAATTATGCGCTAGGGATATCATTGTTTGAGGTTTGCCGAACGTAGAGAAGGACAGCCGAGCTCGAGAGGCCCCGGTCACCGATGTAATGTAAACATACCTAATCCGAATTTCCAACTTCTTTATTAATCATTATTTTTTTATGGGACTTCGATGACCATATTTGTGGCATTTTTCTAATAAAAATTATTTAAATAAAAATAAATTTTTAAAAATACCACGTTTTTAAAACGGTCTAAAAAGTATAAAATAATTTGAAAATAAAAACAAAAATTTGAAATTGTGAATTTTGAATAGCTGTGAAAATACTTGTAAGATTTAAAACGAATAACGTGGGGCGCAAGATAATAGTAAGGAGTGTAGGGAGTAGCAGCCGTTGAGAAAACTCACACAACAGTTCATATCATTTGCGGAGCAATAAAATTTTTAGTAATATAGGTGAACTATTCATGCATCAATTATCTACTGCATGCGCCCCACGTTTTTCATTTTAAATCTTACAAGTATTTTCACAGCTATTCAAAATTCACAATTTCAAATTTTTGTTTTTATTTTCAAATTATTTTATACTTTTTAGACCGTTTTAAAAACGTAGTATTTTAAAAAAATTATTTTTATTTAAATAATTATTTTCTGCTTTTTAGTCTTGTGTGTGTGAAATTTTTCAATCGATTTTTTTTGTAGACATTATTTCTGACACTTTCAAACACAGATTTTTGTTAATTTCTAATCTCGTACACGATATTATTATTACTTATATCATACATGCTCCCCAACGTCAAAAGGCTTCCTCTCCTACTTCTTGCACGTATATTTCAATCGATTTTAAACGTTTTGATGAAATTATAACAGAAAGATGTAACTTGGTAAACAAAGCGATGATGTCCTACCGATCGTCTATTATATACTGAGCTCCGTCGGGGCGAAGTGCGTTCGTGGAGTGGGGACGAGTCAGAGTGCGTACGCATAGTAAAGTAGAGAGCGTTGTCGCCCGAAGTGGGGATCGCTGAACGCGATGACCGCGGTATAACGGTAATAACGGTAAAAATATTCAATTGTTATTTCTCTTAAACGGATAGACTTTTAAAAATTTTTTTTTGAATACTGCATTGTCACCCAGTTCTCACCTACGTTTCCAATTTCAAGTCTCTAGCTCATCGGGAAGTTAGTTTAAAATCAATTACAAGATTTGTATCTAACAAACAAACAAGAAAGCGAGCTAATAAAAACGTGGTAAAATGATACCAAATATGATATAATTCCGATGATATTTACTTGTGTAATCGACGATTAAAGTTTCGGGCGCGAGGAGGGATAGCGTATGGGAAAGAAAGAGACGCGGAGAGTCGCAGTCGGCGGAACAGTTCAAAGGCTCGCGCGTCCTCATAATGTATTACCAAGGAATAACTTTTTTATTATTACTTATTTTTTTATGAGAATTTTTCTAATAGATTTGTGACATTGTTCTGATTAAAATGATACCAAACACGATATAATTCGGATCATGTACAGGTCATTATGTATAGGTCAGGTACATAACATCGGTGAGGCAACAGTAATGCAATGACGACACTTTTTCATTTTTCATTAATCTTTTAGGAGACTTTGACCATCATATTTGTAATATTTCTCTGATCAAAATTTTTCTGATTATACATACATATTTATTTTTTTAATTGACGATGGAGTAAGTTTTGGTGACGAAGTATATCGAATTATATCGTGTTTGGTATCATTTTAATCAGAACAATGTCATATAGCTATTAGAAAAAGTCTCATAAACAAATAAGTAATAATAAAAAAGTTATTCCTTGGTAATACATTATGAGGACGCGCGAGCCTTTGAACTGTTCCGCCGACTGCGACTCTCCGCGTCTCTTTCTTTCCCATACGCTCTTTCCTCGTGCCCGAAACTTTAATCGTTGATTACACAAGTAAATATCATCCGAATTATATCATATTTCGTATCATTTTTATTAGAAAAATGCCACAAATATGGTCATCGAAGGCCCATAAAAAAATAATGAATAATAAAGAAGTTGGAAATTCGGATTAGTGTGGTCTCACCGATATACCCGAGCCGCATGGTGTCATATTTCTCGGCGACCGAGGCCTCTCGAGCTTCACGGCCCCTCAAGGGGGTACACCCCGCACTAGTGGGGATATCTCAGGGACAATTATGTCGGAGACATTTGGGACAATTACTGATTAAATACTGTATTATTTTTCTATGAAACTTTTGCCAACATATTTGTGGCTTTTTCCTGATTAAAATGTGACCAAACATCGTGTGATTCTCACGATGACTTCTCACGCGTTTCACATGTAATCAGTTCAATCTAAAGCGATTCTTATGTAACAAGATTTATTGTGCAAATCAATGAAGATTTAATCTATCACTGTAGCTAAACATCTGTTCTATTATCCGAACAGTCTTGTTCCACTGATTAGTTCGACTAATCGAAGTTTTACTATGTCGCAACAAAAATATAATTTAGGTATGGCAAAAGTAGATGTTTCAAGTTTTAAGATGTCCCCAAGTAGAACATCCTCCGATCTTTTTCTACATTTTACAACGAATCAAATATCTCCAATTTCTCGCCCAATATTTTAATGAGTAGAGTATGGTAAAATATTTAACTTTCAGCAGCGAAAGTATCGTCCACGTAAATACAATTTCGGGATATTCAAAATACAGGTTTCAAGTTTTAAAATGAACCCTGGTAGAACATCCTACAACTTTTATCCATGAAGTAACAACGGTTAGAATTCCTCGGTTCGGATAATCGAGGTTTCATTGTATCGCGAATTAAACGAGTAAATATGATCCAAATTGTGTCGCGTTTGGTATCATTTAAATCAGCAAAGTGTCACGAATATGTTCTTAAAAGTTTCATAAAAAAATAATTTAAAAGAAAATAATTTTTTCATGTAGAAGTTTTTATCAGATTCACGCAAAAAAGCGTGAAAGAAAGTGTAAAAGGACAGGAAGGAGGAATATGTGCTGGGTGGGTAGATAAGTAAGAAATTGAAGTAAGGAAATGAAATAGTGAATGAAAATGTAAATAAACAGTTAACATACTCAACCAGAGAGATGCGCAGAAAGGATGTAATAAAGGACATAAATGTGGGAAGACTATAATATTCAAATGTACATTTTTATGGAATTTCTTGGTGGAAATTGAAGTAAACTACTATTGCTCCTACAATAAATAAATCTTAAGAAAAATGGATATAAGGGAAATAATCAAAATGAATTTCGTATATTTCAAGAAATTAAATAATAAAGTAAATAAACTAATAGTAACAGAAATGAGTATAAGAGAAATGATAAATAAATAGATAATCTAAAGCAATAATAAAAGAAATGAACGAACGATGATATTATTAATAAGTTATTAACCAAATAATTTGTATAAAATTAGATAGCTCTTTATACTGACAACAAAATTAATATTTTTTGTTACAGACTAGTGTTTCTAGCGTTATTGGCAATACATAAGGATAGCAATTATGCTCTCGACATTTCCTCCCCCACTCCAAAGGGTTCCTCGAAATCAGCGACGAATAGGGGGATAATGAACGACATTGTCTCCAAAAATATTACTATGGTGCTCGAGAATCTCTTGATGAATTATGAAAACAATCAGCTGCCCACTCATGGCAAAGGTAAAATAATGTATTGCTAGCAACAGTGTACAACGCATATTTTCATTTTTCATGTTATTGAAAGGCGTTTTATCTAAATTATTTTTTTCTGTTATTATTTTTTTCAAAAAGGCAAATCCAGTCAGTATCGTTTATTCACTCGTTCAACATAATCCGATTTGTGAGTAAATCCTGTGTTCACACTCGACCGCTTAACTTGTACGTATAATTGGATTAAGTTAATTGAGCAATTCAGAGCAATTAATTTTTATATTTCTTATATCCGACAAATTAATGGAGCGTTTAATAGAAAAGTGAATTAAACTAAGTCAACTAAACTTAAATCTTAAAAATATTTTTATCTAGAATGATATTGTAAACTATAATAAGTTCTCATGGTCAATTTTAATAGTACTTATAGTGACGTTACGATACTATAATGTTGTAACATTATTATAATATTATATAATAATAATGTTGTTATAATATTATTACACATTATCGGTTGCAATAACTTCGCAATAACACTATAATATTCAGTTAATAACAACCGTGACATCACAATATGATTAAATATTAGTAATCGTAATAATATTGTAATTATGTAAGATTAAGTAACGGTAATGATTTTTTTAACCGATTATATAAAAACAAAACCTGAATTCTATGCTAAAACAATCAAAGAAAAAAGGCAATAATATTAAGTATTAATATAAATAATTGTTTTTTTTTATTATTTTTCGACCGCAGATTTTTTATAGAATTTATGACGAACCCTATTACGTACTTCATTTTGATGGAAATCGATTCTTATATCGTGTAACCATTATTGTTTCAAAACTAATTTAACAACTAATGAACTTTGCTTGTTAATATTCAAAGAATTGATCTAAGGAAGCTGCCATGAATCAAGTATGTGCAACGTTGCAGACATCCCACAGACATGCCACAAACATGTCACAAACATGCCACAAACATGCCACCAAGATGTTACGGGTTTTAAAAATCGATCTTCCTAACTAAAAATTACTTTTTCCAATTTTTTATATAAAACCTCGAATAAATACTATATTTTTATATGTTTAAATATAGCTTCAAACTCTTTTTGTTTTTTAAATCCAACGTTGACTGGCTATCACTTTTTTATTATTTTGTAAATCCTGCTGTGATTAAATAAGGTTTTTGTTTGCTATGTAACTCTAATGTTAGTTAAGTATTCTTTCTTAAATGATCATTGAAAACAATTTTTTTATTAGTTTTTAACTGCAACATTGACTAAAAATTATTTTTTGTCTGTAGTATATCAATTAAATATGATATTTAGTACTTTTCAACGTACCACCAATTAAATATTACACCTTATTATCCTAAAATTGCTCTGTTGATAAAACGCTATATTTTTATTATGTTTTCCTAAGTACAACTTTGATTAAACACTATTTTTTACTATTTTTAATATCACATTGAGGAAATTATTATTTTTTACTATTTTTTTAAATACGCCATGAGTATTTATTGGTTATTACTTATTTATAATTGTATTGACGCTTTATGTCTATTACAATTTTTGTTTAGAATTATACACGCTTAACATGTTTATCCATGTACTATTTAAATTTCCTTATTTCTTATTTTAATACTAATGATACTAACAATAGGTTCTTTTATTATACACCATATATCTGATATCTTATATTACATATCGTATACTATTTTCACATCACATTTTCATGTTCGCATCAATTAAATATTATATTAGTTGCACACAACATTTTAGTCTTCTTTTAACTTTTATTTAATTTATACAACATATACCAGGTGTGTTACCAGTCGATAATGAAGGTGGTTATTTATAAGAAACAAAAAATTCCAGGAAAAGATTGAAGATTATCAACATATTATAATTATAAATCGTTATGCCTGAACAATTGAGAAAGGCTAACACTTCTGCATACAACTGATACATTATATATTAAAATGTAATAAATGTATCCTGTTGTAAATTATATTAAAAACGAGATTGTTGCAGGAAAATTACAAATTCTCCAGTATTATGCCACGCATTATAATTCAGAGCTGGGCGAATTTTATATCAAATAAAGATAATAAGTTAATTATTGAAAATAACATTATCTCAAATAAACTCTATGAAATAACTATTTGAGAGGAATTTATTTGAGTACATTTATTTTAAATAACAACTTTATTATAATTTATTTCGGCGTAGTCATTTGAAATAAACTTATTTGAAATAATTAAGAGAAATGTATGATACTAATTGTGAGTTGAAATTTCGTCTTATTTATGTTTAGTTTGGAAAATAAATGATTGATGAGTAGCAATAAAGATTTAAAAGAACTCGAACCATATTTTCATTTATAATATATTTTTAATATTTATTGTATGAAATAATAAAATAACATGTTATTTGACATTTGACTTATCTCAAATAAGAAAATAACTTGTTATTTTATTATTTGAACTGATGTATTTCACGAAATAAAAGAATAGATAATCATTTCCTAAAATTATTTTGTTGGACAAAATATAACATAATTTATTTTAAATAGTGAAACACTTTTGTGAAATAATTTCTTATTTCAAGTAATATTTCAAATAAGTTTTAAAATATTGTATCTGAAATAATGCCCAGCTCTGTTATAATTTTAAAGAAGGATGTGCACAACATTAATTTGAGTTCCTTCGTGAGATATTATAAAGTCGTTGTCATACGTGTGCGAAACTGGTAGCTAACATGTTGGTTATATATTATTTATAATTGTTTGAATACTGGTTTTGGAGGGACGAGGGGGTGTCCAATAGTTATGAACTAGAATGTATGCACACAGCACAAAGCGTATGAGTTTCTTTTTCGGCAGAGGCGAACAGTGGCTATACACACACGATACATACAGTTTCTGTTCGTTCTGATCTGTGTTACCGGAACAAACCGTCCATTTTCGGAGTCTTTCCGATCTGGACAAGAGTTCGAAATTTCCTGCGACCGATGTTTGTTCTATGCGATACGTTTTCACTCTTTTCTGTCTAGCTACCAGTGCCATCGAGCCACAGCGATATGTACCGGGAGTAAAATGCAAATAAAATGGAAATAAAACGAAATAAAAATAACAATAAAAGTCGAATAAAATTATGATAAAATACATGTAACGTGAAAATAAACAACACGCAAAATATAAAAAGAACCGCGGGAAAAATAAAAATTAAAATAAATATTTATTGGACAGCTTTATATGATGGTTTTAAACAGTATGCTAAAACAGGAGTTAATCCCATTAACAATATACATAAACGCATAGAAGACATAGTTATTTTTCATTCGTTAGTAGATTTTATGAAAATGAAGCATTAAAAAAAAATATTGATACATTTAAAGACTGATAAACAATTGACATAATTCTCCATTATCATGTGGTTTATATTTTTTAAAACCGTTTCTACAGTTCTAAAAGAATAAAGAATTTCGTATGATTGGGTATAATAAAAAATTTGTTTATGATTAAAAAATCGATTCGACAATTACTGTGGCGGATGTATCAATTTTTGATGATGATGATCGAGCGAAAAAAGAAAATAGGTAGCCGATACGACTGAAATGGGGGTGGTATGTTGGATCGCAGCCAACCGAAGAAAAGTATCCTTCCGAAATTACCTTTATTCCTATCGTACGGCATCAATTTTCTGCAATTTTCCTTTTTTACTTCCCGAAGAACACGAAAGCGGCTTGCTAATGCTCTAAATTCACCTGATCCTAAATCAGAACATTTATTTTACTCCATTTGTACAAAATTTGAATATATTTCACTGTTACTTCAATATTTCATGTATATGAATAATACAAACATATATATATATATATATATATATATATATATATATACACGTTTGTATTATCCAAAATGTTTCTATAAATGCATATTCCATTTTGTTTTAGTTTTGTGTTTGGAAAGTTCGTAATTATTAAAACGTCGTTTGTATGTAATCATCAAGTATATCATAAATTATAATTATATCATGTATTATCATTTTAAGGTGTAATCAAACACAAACAAGATGTAATTGGATATTGATTTTATTTATTTTTATTTTATTTTTCAAATGGTTAGTCGTGGAGTATTTGAAAACAACTTGAATAATTACAATTAAGTATAATTTTATTTTAGTCTAAATAACTTCATATTGTTATTTGGATTGTTATTTTAATAATAGAAATATGTCAAAAGATCTATTTTAAGTAATAGAAAAATATATGAAAATTGATTAATAACCTATTTGCATGTAGTATCGCGATCATAGATCGAATTGCGATCAGTGCGATAAAATGATATGGTCAGCCGATGACATCTAATTACTGAAATAACTAATGTTTGATTGCACATGCATTTACGCATATACATTTCAGCTGCACAGCTGTTCAATAATTTCAATCTGTGATACGTACAATGTCTGCAATAGGAATATATTTAAAAGCGAATATATCAAAAGAACCTTCGCAATCTCCATTTATTTGCTGTATAAGGAATATCTCTTCTTATGTTCTTCTTAACGTGTTCTTTTCTTCTTGGGGCGTGCTTGTGAAATAATAACTGAATGTTTCTGCCCTTCTTCAGGTTCAGTTTGAAGTGTATTGATTATTTCTTATATCGGATTTGATTTATTTTGGTCTTGAATTGTTCCATTCATTTAGTCTTGAATTGTTTCATTATTTGAAGGGCTCAAAAGCTAATTAGTAGACTGCGGGATTTAAAGAAATTAAAGATATCATTACATTATTTATTTTGTATAAAAATTGGCAGTCTACTAATTAGTGTACGTTTTATACCAGCATTTTTAATCCATTGAGATGGAGGTATACTAAATGTAGAAATGTAAAATCACAATTTTTGGAGACCATGAGCGACGGGCTGTAACTCTTTGTGAGGCAATGCTCAAACCGCTCTAAATGGCCCTATGAGTTTATATGTTGTATACAACATGGTATACCAGGGATGGGCATTTTTGTCTCAATTGAGACAAAACCGTCCCCACCATAGCGCCCACTGCCCCCCACCAACATCCGCCGTTATCATAAAGGAAGGAAGTGCTTCGCCCGTCGCGAACATTGCGCAGGCCTCGCGCATGAAAGAGAGGTTGGTGGGAGAAGCAGGCGTTCGAGGGGCCCCTACCTTGCCCATCACTGTTGTATACCTGTTGCCTATAAAGGGCCCGGGTGCAATGAACTGAATTTCAGGTCCTGAAAGAGATTCACACCCCTTTTCAGGCACTCGGTTAAATCTTTTACAACCAACAAATTATTGACTGCGTAAACCAATTTATTTTAACACGATATTCACCGTCGATTATTTTATAATTTTCGAACGCCTATGGTCTACGGCTAAGCATTTTTTAATGGATTTTTCTACAGCAATAGCAATTTCAATCGTGAACCAACAATTACCCTCGTAGATTTTAATGATTCCTTTGAGTACAGCACAACTATTGAAAAGTCGATTAATAGACTTCCGGTAGATAAAGCGTTAATATAATATTTATTTCTTAAAATAAATGCAAACGTCGAATAAGTGTCTGCGTTATAACGTATAATAAATACAAAGTAGGCCGTTTTCGAGGTTCCCATACCATTGTTAAAAATATTCCAAATATTAAAGCATATAATTAATGTGTCACGATTTTTGAATGCTGGTGAAAAACAGCCATAAATGTTTGATTCGCAGGGATACCGACAGTAGTGAAAACGAATATTTTGATAAGAAGCATGGGACCTGTATCCGAACTCGACATGGTGAGTCAGAAATATTGTATTTATAATGACACAGATGTATTTTATCATATTTGATATGCAATAGTACGGCTATATACTTTTCTATATTTACTATTATAGGGCTTTATAAAAATATAATTTATTAAATCAGAGTTACGTGTTGTTCGGTTTACAGTCTGCGAGGTACTCACGTATGTTCTTTGTTATAACATGCCTTGGATGCCTTGGCAACAACGACAAAACATAAACTATTACACTATGTAATATACTATGATTATATTTCTCCATATTTTATTATTATTATAATTTAGTAGCACTTACGACGCCACCGAATATGTTAATATAATATAATAATAATAAATATAATAATAACACAATATAATAAAATAATTGATATGTACGACAATATTTCACTATACTTTACTACGCTACATTTTGTAGACTTCATTTTTGATTCTTTAAAATATTTCAAAATTATTGTTTTTTATAGGACTATTCAATGGACTGTTATTTTCGACAATCATGGCGAGACTCCCGTCTAAGCTTCTTAGGTCCAATAAAGTCTCTGAGTCTTAGCATCAAAATGCTGGAACGAATATGGCGCCCAGACACATACATTTACAATGGAAAACATAGTTATGTACACACCATCACGGTTCCCAATAAATTATTAAGAATATCACAGGACGGCGATATCCTTTACTCCATGAGGTACTATTATTTTTTATATTTAATCATCGATTTCGCATTCAATATTCACTATATTTTACAATAATTTGTAATTTAAACTTTAAATTTGAAAACAGACTTACTATAAAAGCGAAATGTCCCATGGAATTGAGGAACTTCCCCATGGATCGTCAATCCTGTCCATTAATTCTCGGAAGCTGTAAGTGTTTCTCCATATGTATATTATATGTATTATATCTATTATACTTTCTTTTCTTATTACAGTATTTCATCGGTAATTGTCCCAAATGTCTCCTACATAATTGTCCCTGAGATATCCCCACTAGTACGGGGTGTACCCCCTTGAGGGGCCGTGAAGCTCGAGAGGCCTCGGTCGCCGAGAAATATGACACCATGCGGCTCGGGTATATCGGTGAGACCACACTAATCCGAATTTCCAACTTCTTTATTATTCATTATTTTTTTATGGGACTTCGATGACCATATTTGTGGCATTTTTGTAATAAAAATCATACCAAATATGATATAATTCCGATGATATTTACTTGTGTAATCGACGATTAAAGTTTCGGGCGCGAGGAAGGATAGCGTATGGGAAAGAAAGAGAAGCGGGGAGTCGCAGTCGGCGGAACAGTTCAAAGGCTCGCGCGTCCTCATAATGTATTACCAAGGAATAACTTTTTTATTATTACTTATTTTTTTACGAGACTTTTTCTAATAGATTAGTGACATTGTTCTGATTAAAATGATACCAAACACGATATAATTCGATATACTTCGTCACCAAAAGTTACTCCATCGTCAATTAAAAAATAGATATGTATGTATAATCAGAAAAATTTTGATCAGAGAAATATTACAAATATGATGGTAAAAGTCTCCTAAAAGATTAATTAAAAATGAAAAAGTGTCGTCATTGCATTACTGTTTCCTCACCGATGTTATGTACTTGACCTATACATAATGACCATACGTCTGTATATGATCCGAATTATATCGTGTTTGGTATCATATTAATCAGAACAATGTCACAAATCTATTAGAAAAAATCTCATAAAAAAATAAGTAATAATAAAAAAGTTATTCCTTGGTAATACATTGTGAGGACGCGCGAGCCTTTGAACTGTGCCGCCGACTGCGACTCTGCGCGTCTCTTTCTTTCCCATACGCTATCCTTCCTCGCGCCCGAAACTTTAATCGTCTAATCGTCGGTTACACAAGTAAATATCATCGGAATTATATCATATTTGGTATGATTTTTATTAGAAAAATGCCACAAATATGGTCGTCGAAGTCCAATAAAAAAATAATGATTAATAAAGACGTTGGAAATTCGGATTAGGTATGTTTACATTTCTCGGTGACCGAGGCCTCTCGAGCTCGGCTGTCCTTCTCTACGTTCGGCAAACCTCAAACAATGATATCCCTCGCGCATAATTGTCCCTCCGCAGACCCGTGTTGTAGACAATTATCGATGAAATACTGTATACTTTGTTTCACCATCTTTTACTGAAGAATAACTCGGTAATTATTAGTTTTTATTCTCATATACCTTATAATGTTTTAATTCAACGTTCAGTTCCCTTTCGAACCACAAGGTCAAATGTTACAAAAATTCAAGGTAACCTTCACATCTCGATAAAAAAAGCGGACTATCAAGAAACTACCTAATTATTACATTGTATTATATCTTGATACCGCTTGATACCAAACAACTTTTGTTTACCTAAACAAATAGTAACATAACAGCTATAGTTTACGAGTAAATTTAGGTGGCACAGATAAATGACTCACCCTGTATAATAATAATGCATTGATCTATAGTATAATAATATATAATAATAATACATAGTTATATGTAATAATGATATAAGTAATAATGTTCTAACATTTAATTTGTAATTTAAGTTCCAAATAATTCAGTAATGTTTAGATTTTAGTTAGAACAGACACAAGAAATATTTTTTGAAATTTTATCGACTCTTGATTAGAAATTAAATTCAATGTCTTTTTAAGTCTATACAGTCTATAGAGTCTGTGGTGTATTGGTTTGTGGTATGTACCTACATGTATAATATAGTATAGTTATTGTGTGAACATATATTGCTGCTATACACTATACACAGTTGCAGCCATCGTTTTATGGCCGACATAAACATTTTCCAATTGAAACTCCAGTCGTATCGCTCGTTGATTTTCATATTTGTATTCGATATAACTCTTGAACTTTATTATTTTCCAATGCCCGCAAAATTTGATTTTCTGTAACGTTTCATCGTTTGCCAATACCAATTTACGTATGTAAATGCATTTTAGCGTTGCTCGCAATAAATTTTAAGTACCTTTCATTTTTATAATGTGTAGTACATGACAGGATATTAAAAATAATAGAAATTAAACGGTTAAATGAGGTTAAAAACGATTCTAGCCGCTATCACTGTAAGATTCAATGCAAATTCTGTCAAGAATCATCTGCTGCGTAAAGATTTGAAAATAGCGTCATTCTACATATCGGCGAAATGCTCAAACTGGTAGACAAACGTTACCGACAACGATTTAAAAAAAATTATAATTGACCAATTACGGCAATCTGTGGTGTAGGTTCAATGCACGGAATCATCAAGTACGATATTAAGTTTAAAAATAATAATTTTTGTGCGCTGTTTTCGAAATATTCAAGTACTTTTGTTTTTCAAGTTTCCAGGTGTCGCCGCTAGAGGACACCGCTTTCTTATCACTGTGGCGGATGTAGATAATGTAAATTTCTATTCTGATGTTATTAGATTTCTATTTTACCGACATAATTTTAAATTATGTTAAATTACTTCGGACACATTGTAAATATTAATGCATTTGTTCGTTGTTTCCTACTAACGAATTTCTTTTGTAATAACAGATCAAATGAATCCTTTAAAGAAGCATGGTTGCTAATTTATTAAATGTTTAAAAAAATGGTTTATTTGTAAATAATTCAATAACTAAATTAAACGGAGTTATAAGTGTGGAAGATTTATTTAATTAATTTCTAGAATTAATTCGTTTGCTCAGTTAATATCAATTTACATACGCAGAGTGCGGAAACCTTGACAACCAACACGCTAAACATAAAACTACTATATTGCAAAATGTTGAATCGACTACTGCCTTGACACATCAGATGCATCACATGGTTTTCTTTTGCAAAAGCTTTCTCAGCGATATTCAATTCCATATTTCGTGCTTATAGGTATTCATTTGCAAGAGGTAAACTAAATATAGAAGCTATGGAGTCAGTGTTGCCAGATCAGGGAAATTGAGGGGAATACAGTTACCCTCTCTTTGTCATTACCGGATTAGTCACGTGACATTATGACACATGCACGACAGAGACGAACCGCGTCCCGTGACCGTGACCGAGTCGTGGCGGAAGCGTGGGGATTCTCGCCGCTGGAAAATGGGGGAATAGCGTCGTAGAAGGGGAAGGGTAGAGTGGGAGACAAGTCTTACATTAGTCTGATGACACTACATGGATCAGGCAACGTAGCCACATGAGGAGAATTGTGGAGAACATACACTCGCGTTCGTATTTATGTTGACGCGATAATATTATAGGTATGTGCAACATTTTGTCCTTGTAGTATAATTTCTTTGTGTTCCTCCGACGCTGTGATGTTTGTTTACATTGCTCGTGAGTAGTGGCGTTCAATTTACCCCTAAGTGGTGAAGCGTAAACGCGGTATCAATTTGTTAGAGCAATAAATTTGTGATAGTTGTCAGTTGAACCAGGCCGGAAAGTAAGTTGACGTATAGATATTTTTATTTTAAGAATTGAATTTTGTAATTAAACTAATATTTACATAACTCTGATATATTTAACAGTTTGTTAAACAATTTCCTGAAAAGTTTTCTCTTTACATTTCTCAAGTAATTGCTGGCAAACGTTTACTGTTCGCCAAAGAATATTATAAGAAACCGATATCGTTTTGGAAAAGCATCATCTGGAGTGATGAATCGAAATTCGAGTTAAAGGCAAATAAAAGAAGAAAATATGTATCCTTCTGTATACGTTCTCTAAACGTTTGCCAGCAATTACTCGAGAAATATATGGTCTCTTCCTAGATATTCTGCCGTGTAAATCAACCTCAGACAAACGACATTTAGTTTGTGTGGTCCCGATTTGTAATGACAAATTTTTTTTTATTTCTTTAGCTTGGATGGATTTTTTTTTAGCTTGCTTCACAATCTTTCGATCTTGAAGAATTGATGTGTTTCTTTTCCTTCCTGATCTAACACAATTTTCGGGTTCATTTGTATTTTTTTACAAATTTTTCGAATGCCTTCTTTCGAAATTCCAAACTCAACAGTGTTACGAGCCGAGGGCTAAGCGGGCGATGCGTGACCGAGGTTATATAATTAGGAGACTTGGTTTTGTGGACTGGCCGGTGTGTATTTCACCACCGGGTCGCCACCTCGCCAAGGTATGGAGCAATAGACTGGCCGACGTGTATTTCACCGTCGGGTCGCCATATAAGAAAGGAACCTGTGGACTGGCCGCCGTGTATTTCACCGACGGGTCGCCACCTTGCTTTGTAGGATAGGTAATACCGTGGACTGGCCGGTGTGTATTTCACCACCGGGTCGCCACCTTGGAAAAGGAAGGATTGTCGTGGACTGGCCGGTGTGTATTTCACCACCGGGTCGCCACCTTGAACAATGGACTGGCCGACGTGTATTTCACCGTCGGGTCGCCATATAAGAAAAGGAACCTGTGGACTGGCCGCCGTGTATTTCACCGACGGGTCGCCACCTTGGTTTATTGGATAGGTTATACCGTGGACTGGCCGGTGTGTATTTCACCACCGGGTCGCCACTTCGGAAATGTAGGGACACGAGGACTGGCCGACGTGTATTTCACCGACGGGTCGCCACCTTGGTTTATTGGATAGGTTATACCGTGGACTGGCCGGTGTGTATTTCACCACCGGGTCGCCACTTCGGAAATGTAGGGACACGAGGACTGGCCGACGTGTATTTCACCGTCGGGTCGCCGCGTGGATCGGGAAATGGATAATTGTTATCGGCCCTCGTAACGTTATATAGAAATTTATATACTTTGAGCGGCTAAAGTGTATCGTTGTGGGAATACTAGTTTTGGGATAGAAATCTGATGTGAATATGGAATTAATAGAATTGAATTCCTTAAAAATGTAGTACAATATATTCAATAATTAAGTAGGGGTTACAATTGTAATTGTGTAACGTGTAGTCGCGGATACTAATATCCCTAACTCTCGGTTTTGACGCACTGAGAAATGCGGGGGTTACGGTTATCTGGTTATTTGTGCGATGGAATACGTACTGTTGAGTTAATTCTCGAAAAGGACTTTATACCCGATCTTGCTTATACGTAACTTGTCGCAACGTGACTAGGTTTCAACTGTGCCCCATTGTGGTTGGAATCGTGGGCTTTATATACCCCGAAATTGTCTAGAAATTTGGGTGGGAGTAGGCGTGCATCTGGATGGAAATTCCTGAGAATTTCCCAGATGCAGTACCCCCGTGGGAGAGTTAGTTTTTTAGATAAACTAGCGGACCACTGCAGAGCAACATGTGGCTTCAAGAAGGCTCAAAAAATCACGTAGATGAATTTTCCGTACGTAACAACAGCAATCGTTTGTAAAGATTTTCCATCCACTCTTCTTTTATAAATTTGTATTCGCTCTGAAGCCTCCAATTCCCTCGTTTTCGGCATTATTCATTTTCCCTTATTTTATTTCAATTCACTTTTTCAGGAAATTGTTTCACAAACTGTTAAATATATTAGAGTTATGTAAATACTAGTTTAATTACAAAATTCAATTCTTAAAATAAAAATATCTATACGTCAACTTACTTTCCGGCCTGGTTCAACTGACAACTATCACAAACTTATTGCTCTAACAAATTGATAACGCGTTTACACTACACCACTTGGGAGTAAATTGAACGCCACTACTCACGAGCAATGTAAACAAACATCACAGCATCGGAGGAACACATAGAAATTATACTACAAGGACAAAATGTAGCACTTACCTATAATATTATCGCGTCAACATAAATACCGACGCGAGTGTAGCTACCCTTCCCCTGCTAGTCACGATGCAGACGCAGACACAATGCATATTGGGTGGGTGCCCCACGGAGGAGGCTGTGGCGTGCATAGTGGGGAATGACAGACATGACATGATTGCCAGTTTGAGGTCATCGCCGCGTACCACACCAATTCAATTAAATCAATCACATGAAAAATGACTTGTTATGAATGAAATGAATGTATGCCAATGAAAATTGTGAAGCATGTAGTATGAACGCTTGCCGTGTACATTTTTGAAAAATTGTAAGATCTGTAGTACTGCATTACATAACAAGAAAATCATAGATGCCAGAAGAATAAATTGTAATACATTTCAATATTTTTAATCAATTTTTCAACATAATTTAATTATATTAAATTTTTAATCGTAGCTTAATGAAGGAAGGGTGACCTAAACCAGATACTTTATTTTGCGTGTCTCAAGTCGTCTAACATTAGTCGATTACCCAGATAGCACGTACATCCATAGGACGTCCGTTTTACGTCCGATACGTCCAATGTCCGTCGTGTACGTCCGTGGGACATCCCTCGTACATAAATTTCGGACGTCCCATGGACATCCGTTTTTTACGTCCGTGGAACATTCCTCGGACATAAATTTCGGACGTCCCGTGGACATCCGTTTTTTACGTCCGTGGAACATTCCTCGGACATAAATTTCGAACGTCCCATGGACATCCGTTTTTTACGTCCGTGGAACATTCCTCGGACATAAATTTCGGACGTACCACGGACGTGGAACTTAGATTACTCCGTACGTTTTCGGATGTTGTATTGTGTTTCTATTATTATACTCAAAATATAGTTTATGAATTTTTTCAGATTTTTAAGTTCGCGGCGCCGTTGTTTGAAAAAAACTAATTTTTTCGACGTTTCTTCCGTGAAAAAATGAACTAATCTTCAAATTGTTAGATTTTATTTATTCTGTAAGTCTATTGGACACTGATAAACTTGAAGATTTCACAGAAGTAGTTGCAAAATGAAATTAACTCGATTAGTATTACGATTACCTCGTACATCAGCGCGCATAGTATCTGAAAATATTAACCCTTAGCACTCGAATGGCGACTCAGAGGCGCCACTACAAATAATTATACAATTATTCAAAATATTGTTTACATTATTAAATTTGTTTATATTTCATAAATTACTAAACATTTAAATATTGTATGAGGTACTACGTCAGTTTCATACGCATAAAATGAAAAAAATTATGTACAATGGAAATATTCTTCGTCAGAAGAAATGTTTGATTTTTGAATTGACATAGCTCCGAGTGCAAAGGGTTAATCGTGTTACCAAGAACTCGGTTGGGTCAGCGTGTTAGGCGCTCGACTGTTAATATGCTTATACTAGGTTTCGCGCCCGGCATAAGTCCACTCTTTTTTATTTGATCAATTCCTCTTTTTCTAGCTATGCGATAATCAATGGTATTTTTGTAGAATTCTTTTAAACCAATATTTACATATTTAGAAAATTTGTTAAGGTGCAAACACGCTTTTATATGTCCGACAAACGTCCAATTGACGTCCGCGCGGGACGGCCTATGTATGTACTGGGATGTAACTGGGACCTCTGTCAGACATACCTGTGACATGAATCGGATATATCTCGGACATATCGTACGTCCCTGGGACGTACATATGTCCGGTACGGACGTGCATTGGACGTACATTAGACGTTCGAGTGTTATCTGGGTATTATAATAATAGATAGCGGATGTTTAAAGTGGGATCAAATACAATCCTATCTTCAGTGGTAATAGCTTTTGTAGACTCAAAATAAATAAAAATCGTTGTAAGTTCTATTGAATTTTATATTTCAGCTTTTTTAACATATTTGTATACGTCAGAAATGCATAAAGATCCGCAGTCTAATTATCAATTATAGGGCCGGCTTTATATCAGTTAATATAAAAACGCGTCACTCTATTTTGTAACCTATATTTCTGTTAATTTCTTGGTTTCTGTATCTGTATTCATATTTGTTGTGTTTTTCTTGTTTTATATTTGTTACTATACTACAGTATAGTATATAGTAGTGAACATTATTACGTTCGTTGAATGTCTATGCAACAAACCACTTGCAAAAATTAAAAAAAGTCCGAGAATTTAGCGCGGACAATGTTACAAATATTTGTATGATACTTTACTTTTCTGCCAAAACGCCGTCATGTACGTTTGTTCATGTCCGACTCGTCTCGTTGAACAGACTATAAAGGCTACAACATATTCAAATTTGAACAAAATCCGAAATAGTACTTCGAAAAGTGTATGATTTTGCGTAGAATGACCGATATTTACTTATTGAGCCATTTGTACTGTGGTTTCTTACATGATATTGATGCAGAAGATTTCCTTGAATATCCTAATATATTTAAAATATTTTTCAGTCCTTAACTTGTCAATTAGAAAAAGAATTTTCCTGGAGAACATAAAATTGCCGAAATATCCACACTTCAACAATTTTTTTAATCGCATCGAGGCATTGAATCATTATATTTGTATGTAATAACTGTATTTAAATTAAAAAGAAATATTTTTTAGCATAAATTGTGATGTTAGGTAAAGAAAAAATGTTTAAATTACTTCTAAATTGATTTACACTTTATCCTCCCATTTTTGTGTTTAGATGCATACACATCAGGTCAATTAGTCTACGAATGGCAAGAAGGTTCTTCTGTGAACTTCGTTCCTGGAATGGCTCTTTCGCAATTCGATTTAATGGGTTCACCATACCGAAACCTATCTTATTTTCGACGGGAGGGCGAGTTTTCGGTTCTCCAAGTCTCCTTCAATTTACAACGGAATACAGGTTATTTCCTTATTCAGGTTAGTCGACTTTTACATTTTTTTATTTGTAAAAATTGCCCAATATGTATAACAGTATTTATCTAATCATTTATTCTACAGGGTGTCCCAAAAATATTCGAGTTCCCTGAAAGAGGTGATTCCGGGGGTCATTCTAAGAAACCTTTTCCTTTGTGAAAAGGTCTTACGCGGCTTCATTTTTGAGTTATTCACGAAAAACACGGGCTAGCCAGAGCGCAACCAGTGATCCCAGATCAGCGTTGGACTTTATTTGCTCGCGAGGACCGTTTTCCGAGGGCTACGCCTCCACGACCCGGCCGCGCGTCTCGCTCCCCGTGGTCGTCTACGTGCTCGGACGGGCTCAGGCGCGGTCATAACAGACAAATGAACGTGGCGCATAAGGGGCGACACTCGTTTCAATAGGTTTCCACATTACCATCGAGGTACTATTGCCAATGCGTTTTTTTTTATTAGTGGTATCCCCTGTAGACCTATTCTACTATGTCACACGATAATTTCGGACGATAGCTGTAGAAAATTAATTAAAAAAATAAATTCATAAGATAAATTTTAAAAATAGTTTTTAATTCTATTGTTTAAATTTTAATACGGTCCGGAACAACTTGATCTTCGTGCACGTTTAGATTAAAGGTGGAAATAAATTTTTATCACACAGAAAATTTGTAAATTTTCTGGAAACGCATAACGCTTCTTACACGGATGTGTCGTTGCACTGTGTGAGGTGCGTTGGCTCAGTGCAGCGAAATGTTTAACGCAGTTTTTTATTGTAAGAAAAGAGATCTCCCTTTTTCTACAAGAAAATCCAAAAATCAGCTTAGAAGAATATTCCTCCTTCTTAAAAGATGTAAGTTTCCGTTGCAAACTTTCATTTGTAGTCGATTTAACGAATCATTTAAATTCTTCAAATTTAAAATTGCAAGGCCCCAAGCAAAGTATTTCGGAATTATGCAGCCAAGTCGATTCTTTCCGTGAGCAGCTTGCACTTTTTAAAACACATTTGCACTCTGAACCAAAAATTTGGATCTTCTTTCCCTCGTGTCAACTAATTTTCGAAGAATTCGGCACGAACTGCGATTTTGATAATCACTTATACATTCTTCAATCGATAATAGATCAATTCGATACGCGTTTCAGCGACTTCGACTCGTTTAGAAATGATCTAACTCTCTTCGAGAATCCCCTCACTGTCAAAATTGCAGATCAAGCCCTCGAGTTTCAACGAGAACAGTGCGATCTTCAGCACGACATCTCTCTGAAAACGAGGGAAGAAAAACGAGCCGAATTCTTCAAAACGCTGCAAGAATCAAAGTACCCTATTCTTCGAAATTTTGCGACCCAAATATTCTCAATGTTTGGATCAACTTATTTGTGCGAAAGCTCATTTTCAACAATGCTCTATATTAAATCGAATCACCGTACACGTTTAAATGATTCTTCGCTTGACCGCGCCTGAGCCCGTCCGAGCACGTAGACGACCACGGGGAGCGAGACGCGCGGCCGGGTCGAGGAGGCGTAGCCCTCGGAAAACGGTCCTCGCGAGCAAATAAAGTCCAACGCTGGGTTAAATCGAGGGAAATACAGTTTACCACCTCTCTGATGACCAGAGTAATATGTGATACGTTGCGCGGCACGTCACGTGACCAGTCTACGATCTTAGTGGGGGACGATGGAGTGTGCACAGGTAGTGGAATGGGATAGTAGAAGGGGAAAAATAGGAGCAGGAAAAAAACAACCAGTTCTGGTTGTTTCTGGTATCACTGAGCTCAACTACAGCTGGCGGGTTCTGGGTCGGCGCAGAGCGGCGACTGTTTCTACTGATCTTCTTAGAATGACACCAGGGATCACCCCTGTCAAAAAACTCGAACATTTTTGGGACATCTTGTTTAATTTGATAGTCTATTCAATAATTTCGTAATGCAATTAATAATGAATTTATAATTTATTTAATAATTCACTTAATAATTTAATGTTTATTTAATAATTCATTTAATAATGCAATATTTATTCAATAAATAAAGTATTGTGTGAAAAACAGGTGTACGTGCCCTGTGTCCTGATAGTGGTGCTCAGCTGGGTGTCGTTTTGGATTCATCGTGAAGCAACCAGTGATCGAGTTGGTCTAGGTGAACTATGAATTTCATTTTTGCAGATTAGTTTAACCCCTTGCACGACAATTTATTTTACGGTTGTATTGATTAAAGCTTCTTTGTCGTTCAGCATTTCTTAGAAAGCGAAGAAAGTTTATATTTATTGTATATTATATGTATACATATTTATATATTCTTCAATGGCCATACAAATAATTAATAACACATATTTATTAGGCTCTATTCAGAATCTTCATCACGTATCTGACTCGATGTTAGAGGGCAAGGGATTAATATAAAATTCATTTAACACTAGGTTTACGGAGCACTAAAAGCGACTATTTTATATTATTGTGTAAAAATAACAAAAATGTGTCTATCTAAATTTTTAGACATTCTTTTTACAATATATACTCCAAAAAGATAAATGTATCGAATAATTCCTCATGGATGCGTCTTTTCAATCTCGATAATCGTAAATTAAAAATATTACAACCCGTCATTTTGACGGGTCCCGTAAACCTAGTATTAACCATCTTTGTAAGTGTTAAAAATTTTATATTATATCTTAACACACTTATGAAATTTTTGAATTTAAAATAGAAATTATAAATGAAGAATAAGGATATCCAAACTGACTATCAGAAGTATACAATGAATTTCATGGGGGGTTGATTGTATTTTCAGGAATCACCACTGTGCTAACATTATCAACCATCAGCCTCGACTCTAGAACCGATCTGCCAAAAGTCAGATACGCCACTGCCCTTGACTGGTTTTTGTTAATGAGTTTTGGCTATTGCATTGCCACCCTTTTGGAGTTTGCTGGTGTACATTATTTCACAAAAGTGAGTCTGTCAAAACTCTACGAGACTATTCCCAGATAGCACTCGGACGTCCAATGTACGTCCGAACCGGACATATGTACGTCCCAGGGACGTACGATATATCCGAGATATGTCCGATTTATGTCCCAGATATGTGCGACAGAGGTCCCAGTTACATCCCAGTACGTACATAGGACGTCCCGCACGGACGTTAATTGGACGTTTGTCGGACATATAAAAGCGTGTTTGCACCTTAAAAAATTTTCTAAATATGTAAATATTGGTTTAAAAGAATTCTACAAAAATACCATTGATTACCACATAGCTAGAAAAAGAGGAATTGATCAAATAAAAAAGAGTGGACTTATGCCGGGCGCGAAACCTAGTATAAGCATATTAACAGTCGAGAGCCTAACGCGCTGACCCAACCGAGTTCTTGGTAACACGATTAATATTTTCAGATACTATGCGCGCTGATGTACGAGGTAATCGTAATACTAATCAAGTTAATTTCATTTTTCAACTATTTCTGTGAAATGTTAAAGTTTATCAGTGTCCAATAGACTTATAGAATAAATAAAATCTAGCAATTTGAAGATTAGCTCATTTTTTCACGGAAGAAACGTCGAAAAAATTAGTTTTTTTCAAACAACGGCGCCGCGAACTTAAAAATCTGAAAGAATTCATAAACTATATTTTGAGTATAATAATAGAAACACAATACAACATCCGAAAACGTACGAAATAATCTAGGTCCCACGTCCCTGGCAAGTACGAAATAATCTAAGTCCCACGTCCCTGCCAATTACGAAATAATCTAAGTCTCTCGTCCCTGGCAAGTACGTAATAATCTAAGTCCCATGTCCCTGGCAAGTACGAAATAATCTAAGTCCCACGTCCATTGGACGTCCGAAATTTTGATCCAAGGGACGTCCCACGGATGTACACGTCGGACATTGGACGTATCGGACGTAAAACGGACGTCCCATGGACGTACGGTGCTATCTGGGTTGATACTACGAAAAATGTTTCAAACACAAGTTGAAGAATTCATTGAGCACATTGAACTTTTGTCCGACACATTTTTTAGTATCGACAACAATTTCGAAGATATTGAAGTGGGTTAATGGTTCAAAATTGATATAAAATTCCTTTTAATGAAATATTTTTGCACAATTTTGGAAAATAAAGCATTATCAATGTATCCAGGTTGGCAGTGGAGAAATTCCGTTGGATGAAGAGGAACTTGAAAATGACAGCGAGACTTATGATGGATTTTGCAGTATTGTGCCTTGCAGCCCACAAACAGTGCACCCTGCGACCATAATCGACGTAGCTCGTCGAAGCAGCTCTTTAATAAGCGATGTGTATGACGTTAATGTATGCGAACCCCATCTTTCCGATTATTATAAATAAATATTATTAGAAAATTTTTTATATTTTTGAACGATATGTAAGAATAATAAAATTTTTTCGGTCAGGAGTCAATGGCCTATGGCAGAGGGTCAATGACAGTGTCCGTCACGTCAAGACCGTCGACAATGGAACGTCACACACAAACAGAAGTGTGGATACCGAAATGGCGGCAGTTTCTTTACTGTCTCGCTGGCGACGAGGCCTTCAGGTAAAAAATTTTAATTAAAAATGATGAAATAGACAAAATTTCAACGTATACAACTTTTCTGCTGGTTAGATTGAAATTCCCCATTTTTAGAAATTCACATATTGAATGTTAGATAGAGTACTCGGAGTTCTATAATATGTTTATTTTTGTGTATCTACAGGAAACGCAGGCAAAGGGAAGCCGCAGGAAACTGCAAGAAACAGGGAGAGAAAATAGCGAGACACATAAATAGTGTTTCCTATATCGATGAAGTAGCGCGGATAGTATTTCCGGCATCTTTTGGGCTATTGAACGTTTGCTATTGGGTGATCTATGTCACGTATCAAGAAGAATTTAAATGGCAAGATCCACCGATCGGATCAATCTCTCAAAAATAAGCCAATATATTCTGCCATTGTGAAAGTTATAATATATAATAAAATGTATAGTTATGACAGGAAAAATCAACCACCATCATTTTTCGTGTTTTGATCCTTCACTTCAAGCCCTAGATGGAAACTTTTTCAGGAGGCAATTTATTTCATTTAGCTTGTATATGTTAGCGTCGACGAGTTTTAGGCAGAGTCGAGGGGTGGCCGAGGGGCGCCTTGCATCATGAATTCTCAGAATCCCGAATCATTGAAAGGGAGTACGTTACAGTTGCGTGATGGATCGTAACTGAGAATCCAAAAGAATCCCGAACTGCAACTTCGATTGCCACTTGCGAAACTCTGCCTGCCTGGGAAATGTGTCAAGGCTATGCCGCCACACGGCACGAGGCAAACGATAAGGGCTTCCTCGAAGAGTCTGGCCACGGAGTGGGGAAGGTGACGAACCTTCTGGTAAGAGGACTGTGGTGGACCACTCAGCACTTACCCCAGAACCGTAGAGGAGAACGGTCGTCTTTCCTAGAATATCTAACATGTATTTGTAGAGATAGAAATAATTGTTAAAATAAAATGTATAAGAGAAATTAATTTGTACTTGTTTCATTGACTTGAAATTCCTGCACACAAATCTAACGTACCAAACCAGTGTTTCCCCAACCAAGAAAACCGTATGGTCCCCCCACTACCAGTACGAACATCCCCACCCTTCCACCACGGACAATGAGTGATTCGTCTGCGTCGTGAGCAACCCGGTGTTGGCAAAGAGAGGATAACTCACTGATAGTCAGTGGGATCAGTGATGCCAGAATCGTGGAACCGAGGAACTTGCCCCTCCGGCGGATCCTCCGGCTGGACCCCCCACTCTGAAGTACCGTCGTCGCCTTACGTTGTTTCTTACTGTGCACGCGCTACACACAAGCGTACCTCGACGCCGTCGAGTCGTATAGGCAGCTCACACGGACATACTAGAGGTACGCTTGCGTGTAGCGCGTGCGCAGTAAGAAACAACGTAAGGCGACGACGGTACGTCAGAGTGGGGGGTCCAGCCGGAGGATCCACCAGAGGGGCAAGTTCCTCGGTTCCACGATTCTGGCATCACTGAGTGGGATAACTCTACTCCCTTACATTCTCCCTGTCTGGCGACACTGACCGCTCGCCACCATAAAATTCCCCTCTCATGATTCTCTGCACGAAGCAGATATATCAGTGGCAGGAGTGGATACGTGACGTCACATTATTTCCACTACGAGAAAAATCGGGCCACATTTAGAAGTAAAATGGGAAATATTTTGAGGGGAATACAAGCCCGTTTCGCATCCCTGGCAGTGGCGACAGACAGGGGAAATGGAGGGGAATGAAGATTCTCCCTCCCCCCCCCCCCATTTATCGCTCTCTATGCCATTACGGGATTAGTCACGATGCAGACGCAAACGCAACACGAATTGGATGCCCGTATCACGTCACACGACTCATCTGTAACGGAAGAGTGGGGATGCTCGCCGCCAGAGAATGGGGGAATAGCGTCGTAGAAGGGGTAAGACACGGTGGGAGACAGCCTACACATATCGGTGCGTAAAAGAAAACAAGACGCCTTCGACACACGGGACGTCCTCCCTATATAAGTGTTAGGCAATTCCACCCTGGCGTCTGTATGAGAAAACCGTGTAGCGAGTGTTTGGAGAGCCTGTGTCTTTTGCTATTTCTTTATGCCGTTCAACACCCGTTGAAAAATTAGGGGAAAATAACAACAATTTACCTTTATTTATCCGTTAAAATACTCTCTCTTTCTCTCGCTCCCTAATCGGTGTAATATTCCATTCACACGTCAAAAATTGTCCTTGAGAGTGCAAACTAACCCAATCTACCATGTCAGCACGTTTCAAGACGACCCTCCCCCACCCTCCCAGCCGCTGCCGTAACGTAAGCCCCACCGGCCTCGCGGAAACCCCCCGCGCGCGCCTCATCTCCCCTTATTGCTCCTGATCCAGAACCCCTGTTTATTCCCTACTTTCAGCATGTGTATAACTGACATAGATTTAATAAACGCATATTTTAAATTTTCATTACGGTCGCAAAAAAGAAGTTTTAAAAAGTGCCTTCTTTATTTTTTCATTTGACCCACCGATTGCAATTTTTTGAAAAAATGTTGTTACAAGTTATTGAGTAAACCAATGATTCTAATTGCTAACAAAAAGTCAAGTCGTTTGGACTGATTTAAAAAAAAATTGTTAATCAATTTCTATTTTTAATGACTTACTTGCCCTAGGGGGCATACTAAATTGCACATAGAGGTTATCGCTTACTTCATACATGCTAAATGTTCACCTACCTCCCTGTTTTCCTGATGGCTTGAGTGGGCGTGGCCACACTGCTTCGGCCAGTGTCCGCAGCAGGGCCTACCGTGTTCATAAGTGACAAAACAACGACCAACTAACAGAATCTAAAAAAACGCAAGGACGGGCAGTTCAACAACGTTCCACGCTTACGTTTTTATTGTAATAGATTGTATTGAAATTTGTCGCATTCTTTTGAAAACAAAAAGTGTTGTCCGCCCGCTTCACTTCGTCTCTACAATTTTTTTTTTCTCATAATTCTTTTCTCTCTGTTACCTCTTTTTTTTCTTACAATTCAATGCACAACAAGTTGTTCCAAGATTTGTGAGATATACCGTAAGTTTCATACGCCAGCCATGGCGTATAACAAAATTCGACATAGACTACAACAACAACAACACTCTTACCGGAACGCAGAAGAATTCAAAATCGCTCGCTGCCTCATTCACACGAGAATACGATCTACAGGCTCTATCACGAGTGAATATATACACGATGCCATAGGCGTCGCTAAAAAAAAAATTTTCGCAATCGTTCAGTTCAACTTTTTACTTTCTCTCTCACTCTCACACTTTTTATTACTCGATATATTTTTTCTTCGTGATTTTCTTTCTTCCCCCCACCCCCCACCCCTCCCGGGCCCTCACTCACTCACACTCTCCCACTCTTGCATAACTCTATGTACAATTACGGTTCGTTTAGGATGTTAGTAAATAATAATTAGCATCGTACGTCTATACTGTAAACAGTTTAACAGTTCTGCTTAAACGCTACAGTGCTAAGTAATTTTCATTAATTACTTATATCACATTGTTCATGTACACATAATATTATCTGCATATACTCCCCTCCCCCTCCTCAACCCCCAGATCGTCCACCAGTTTTTCCTCCGCGGACCGATGAGCTCTATATACAAAAAGGACAACAGAAATCAAGAAACGGGTATATTCATGGTCGCCACTTGTACCTAGACAGTGAACCTGCTTAGCTATACCGCTGAACGCAAATTGGTTGGCACCGATCTAACCTCTATGACGTTCCTAACCTGATAACCTTCTCCTGTTGTCGGTTTCGGGACTGGCGCAAAACGGATACGAAATTGACAAAATAGTCGACGGATCTATGTATAATGATAATGTAAAGACAATTTCTTTTCGTTCGGTAAGTTCGAATCAACCGCTCGGAATGCCCCCAACATCTAGTACGACTATTTACATCGATTGCACGATTTCGGGATCGGATCGAACGAAAACAGCACCGAAATCATGATTCGAGAGAGACTTTAGTGACGTCAAGGAGGGAACGAAATGACTAGTGCGCACACGCAAGCGCAGAATTTTGTTTCATCAGCAAGATAAAAATTTCGAATGATGAATAAATAATACGTTTCTTTGTCTTTTTTTGCTTTGAACCCAATTAAGATGGAATAAATGTTCGGATGTGTTCCCGAATCAGCGTTGGTCATGCTGGAAATGGAAAAAAAAACATACGCAATACCGAAAGATAATCGTGGACACGCCAGTGTCTCGAAAATCGTATTTAGGGAAGTTCAGAACGCGAAACCAGGGATCAAATGCCACTGATTAAAAGAAATTATTACACGGTTATATAGTTCTTGCGAAACCAAATAACTTTTGTTCGAACCATCGTTCAAAATTATGCATGCATCAAAAGTGCTAACGTTTTAAGCGAAAACCATAGGTGTAAGTATGCGGGGGACTGCCAGATAACACAACCAGTTATAACTCTTGATATGTGTAAAATGTTGAAACTCCGTTTGAGCAAAAGTTATTTAATATTGCAAGGGCTTTTACTTCCAATAATTTTTTGATTTTCGAAGCATTACTGTATCGATACCGAAAGATGCGAACGATCGACGCCTCAGAAGCATTTATATTTGCATTCTATAGACCAGACATGAGCAAACAGTGTTTTTTTATCTCTGGGTGGCCCCTATCTTGTTACTTCTGCAGAGAGTGCCACGAGTAAGTGTGTTACATTGCTCCTGGCTTTAATCGGGCGAAGGCAAAGCCCCAGAGAGCAATATGCACTCATGACTGGTTTAGACTGTACAAATAAATCGTGAAAAAGTCACCGTAGCTATCAGACTAAAATAGCAACGTAGCAAATAATAAGCAGTGATTCTAATAAAGAATATAGTGACGAAAAACAATTACTATGATGTAGACAAAAACAGAGTGATCCTTTCGAAAGAAATGTTTCGAACGAAAACTTCGAAGATTGTCGCATATGCTTTCGTATCAAATAATCAATGAAATTAGTAAAATTATCGGCACAAAGATTGTTTAACAAATAGAAAATTGCTGATTCTACTGTGTCAGCTTCGTTTCAATGAAAGTGTATAATGTGAAACAAATGTATTCGTACAGTCGGCTACAACAGTTGAAAAAGTTTGCTTTTTAACAGCTGTGCAAATGTTTCGTAAGAGATTACAATTTCATCTTCGACTTAGTGTGAAATTTTTGTCAGGAAAAAAGAAAGCCATGTGCGAAAAACTTTGATATATTTTTAACCGAAGGGTCGCCTCCGATTTGTTAGGAAGTGCATATTCTATCGTACAGTACGTTTTGCACGTCTTTCGATGAGCTACTGATTCAGTAGCGTTGCTATTCGAAACATCTACTAATTTAGTAGTACTATCATCGCTAAAGTTTATCATTTATCGTACTCGATCCATTCCAAGAGGAGACGATGCCTTGTTCAAGCACGTGTATAGCTCATTGCATCAAGTATAGCTCTACGCCCTTCTTTTATTGCTAATCTGTTTTCTTTTCAAATAGTTGCTATTACGCTACAAACCATCGACACAATCTTCCCTCGTTAGCGCCGAGCGAGGACACGGGTGATGACGGGGAAATCAGTGCCCTAGGGGGCATTCAGTGTCTACACATGCTCTAGAATCAGTATCTTCTAAATGTTTAGCTTTGAAGGCATTATGGCTGCTGTATACCCTAGACTAAGCGTGACTTTAGTACTGAACAGAGCTAGGGCAATGCTACAGGGGGACATCTGTTTCCAGATCTGCTTTAGTCTCAATAAGGGCCTAAGGCTTCGTCATGAGACTAATAGTAGAAGAATGGAAAGCGGTCTAATTCGCACTGTTTGTGCAGAGTAACCCCAGCTCTCGCCGGGGCCTGGATAGTGCCCCGTGGAGCAATCTCTCTATAAGCCTACTCGGGTCAGAGAACACAAGATCTTCCGCTGTTTGAGTACAGTGTCCTAAGTGGGCGTGGTTTGCGATGCCGGGTCTAGGGCAGTGCCGCATGGAACGATCTTTCTCTAGAGAAGATACTATGGGAGCAAAACCGAGACGTTAACGAGGGAACATCGTACTATGTTCACGATAATGAGAGGATCGATGACCTCGTCGTTCAGCAAATCAACTAATACTAAACTACCGACACGCTGATGAGAGATTAGGATCAGTCGAATCTAGTGAAAATATCTCTATATCAAGTACAAGGTATTTCTTTCCACGATCCCCTGATTATAGCGAACAACTGAACTGCCTACATCACAATGAAATCAGCAAAAAATTAATCGAACGTTACACACTGATCGAGACGTCAGTCTAATGATTCTAGAGGACGCTCTGTCGAACTAGGGTGACATTTTCTACGACATTCCGGGCGTGTCATTCTCGAAATAAAAAAAAACAACGATTCCACTCTCTCCGCTAACCAATAACTTAATAAAAACCGTCGCAGCGCCCACGCATTTTACATACATACATATCAGCTTCACTGACTGACCGAGCCTTCGATTAAATAATTTAAAAAATAAAAAAAAAAGAGAAAACAAGATGTACATGTATGCATACGCACATACAAGTAATAATAATACTAGGGTACAAATCATGATATCTGAATGAGACCGTTAATAGTCACACATCACACACTCTCTCTCTCTTTCTTCCACTCACGCACGGTTATAAAAATTATTCACACCGCGGATCATCTGTCTTTTCGATCTTTTTCTTTTCTTCAGGAATTATAGTTAATTTTAATTTAATTAATTTTGGAGTTTTCAGACTTTTCTATCGCCAGAGAGCTTTTCTAAGTTTTTCTTCCCGAAATATTAGAAGGCGAGATCTAATAGGACGGTCGATTTTGGTTCGTCAAAAAAAAAATCAGACATTCCAGGCTCCGTGCCAGTCTAAAAATTTCCAATTTAAAATCGCAATGATAATTCTCCATAACACGTTAACATTTTTCAAATAATTCTGCCAAAAAGATGTTTGAAATTAAATCTTTTAAATTTATCAAATAAATAAGCTACTTCGAAATCGGATGGATGTATTGTGAAAAATAAATTTTAAAAGTTCAAAAAGATCAAAACTATCACCATTAAGGTTCTTATAATTATAAACGGTAAGAATCGCCAACGCATCAAAGGAAATTACCATTTTGACTCATAGTCAGAATTTTCTGTTGAATTAACGGTCTCGTATCGAGTATATCGAAAGAAGGCTCGAAAGCTCAACGTAGAAAGCAATTTAAAATAGTACGGTGAACGGCCACGCGACACAAGCGGTTCCAGTTCCAATGCGCGTGCACCCGTTAACGACCTAACCTCTAAACCGTTGCTCTTTCAATGTTTTCAAGTCACAGCTGAGCGTATTTGAAAGGAATAGGGTCTAGAGTCTAGATGAACACATTCAGGCCAACAATTAATTTTTTACTCAAACAAACGTTCTATTTTTTTTGTTTGCCTGGGCTAGACCATAAAATTTTTATTCATAATAATGAATCCTGAATGCGTTCGGGAGCCAAGAACACACGGCGCGTGCTCAATTATATTTGTAAAATAAATATAAGCGAATAAATACTCAAGCACTGGATAAATGTCCACCGTGTCTCCTCCTGGCGTGTTCTCGACGAAACAGAAATTTGTACGATCTAATTTTCCAAGGGTAAACATAGGCGTATGATAATAATCGTTTCTCCACAGCCACTGTATACGTTAATTTAAAAAAAAAGAAAGCACGAGCATATAGCATCTATCCAATTGCAAGACTTCAATCACGAAATCAATCTTGTCGTACGAATTCTTTAATTTAACATCACTTGAAGCACAGTCATTTTTGTTTCCTCCTCCCGAACTTTCTCGATTGCGTGGGTACCACGTAATTCGAACATCAATTGCAACATTTCTGTAACAGTGTATACATAAAATCAATCCTTATTTTGTCAGCAAAACATTTTTCAAAAAACTGTTCGTTTTCGAATCGATGTTCGAATTTCAAGTTTTAATTGCTTGTCAGCTATCTCGATGAACTTCAACAAAAGTGAGATTAATGAGTAGTCAATTTTTTGTAATTATTTATAAAGAGGCATACTTCAATGATTTGATAGACCTCGAAATATGCTGTCAAAGTTGATATTCCGAGTAACTGAAATCAGCTTAATAATTGCGTCAATAATAATTTTACTAGAAAATCTTAGATAAAAGTCGAATGGTTTGGGGGGGGGGCGTAATTTTATATGATTGCTTCTTTTGTAAGTGAATCTGTAAAGGACGTTCGAAAGTCAACCTTATTTTTTGTATACAAAATCGTATATTATTGAATGTACTGGTCTGCTTGAAATTCTGTACAAAAAATTACTAAGCCATTATTTTACACTTACGGCTAATCATTGTTTCAATAAATATTTCAATTTTAACTACTCAATTGCATTAAAATATCTCCTGAACTAATGATTTTAAGCCATAAATGGCTTTCAAATGTCTTCTTCATAACCATTCATAAAAGGATCGATCATGTCAAATAACGTGCCTTTCGTAACCATTAGACTTTCATCTGAAACATTTTTTTCTAAAATCATTATTTATGCAGTAATCTTAGTGATTTCATTTACACACTCCGCCGTGTATTATCAAAGGCCATTAAACTCAACAACAATGACACCCTGCGCCCTGATTGGACGTCCCTAGGCCAGCGAATTTCACTCGATAAGCTCTAGTAGCATGGAATTGATAAAAATCTAGTTTAAAAATACACGAATCCTGACAATCTAGTGGCGTCGTTGAAAATTCAATTTACGTAGGAATTTCGAATCGGGGTACCGCACGCAACCGGCTAGCGAAGTAAAAACCAGCCAAAAACTTTTCAGTCAGTTCACTCTATATCCCTACGTAGACGTCGCATAGATGTAAAGTTTCCAGAAGACCCCTAAGCTTATCCGAACGCTGACGTCACAGAGATGTAGGATCCCCAGAAGATCCCTACGCTGACGTCACATCGATACATGGTTTGCAGAACATTCGTACGCTAACACCACACAAGCCTATGCACGCTAACACGAATAGCACCCTTACGACTCATCGTATGGTGCACACAAGTCGTAACTATGCACATACATCTAGACGACGTCAGCGTAGGGATCTTCTGGCTCCCTGCACAGATGTATGAACATTGATAAAACTTGTGGACGCCATGCGGAGAGTTATGGCATATATTATTCGCGTTAGTGTACGCGGGCGTTGGGGACATCAGCGTAGGGATCCTCTGACAATTAGGTTCACTCTTTGGAAGAGCTCAAATTTCAAACACGAACGAACGCAAGTCGAAAATAAAAAAGTTTTCTTTGATATCGGGTGTGGACACCCGGTCCGCGATTCAGGTCGCAGAACATAACAGCTCTCTCTCTCTCTCTCTCTCTCTCTCTCTCTCTCTCTCTCTCTCTTCCTTCCTTCCTCTCTCATATTCTTTCGACGCGTAATTTCTTCACGCGGCGGTCGGTCCGAAACCCGACACAGACGTCGGATAACGACAAGGAGCAGATCCATGCGGATCTGGCCCGCAATGGTACGACATAGTCTTTTCTCAAACGAATTTCAGCTTCCTTTGATTCTGTCAGACGGTCGAGTGCGTGGTCGACGATGGCTGCGTGCTAGACGCCGTGGTCGATTGCGGGCTGGAGGTCGACGGCGAGCTGACCACCACCACCGGCTTGACCAGAGTGGTAGTGTTGATATACTGGGCATTGACGATCGGCATCTGCGCGACCGATTTCAGGATCGGCGTGGTGATCATCTTGCCGGCCAGGCTCGACGGCGCAATGATGTGCGCGGTCATCTGGCTGCCCTGCGAGACCACGGTCATCGGCGTGACGATCGGCGTCAGGCCAGACAGCGGCGCATGCGAGCCGACGATATGGGCGATACCCTCTGTGGACGGAGCGTTCTGCATCACTGTGGTCGAACCCGGCTTTCCCGCTGCCGTTTGCAGCGACACGCCCGCATGGCTCAGCGTCAAACCTGTAATCAGACAAACAACAATTACAGAAAATTTACTCAGGATCGGGTCGGAAACCCGAAAATTTATAAAGTTTGCGTCCCGAAATTGTAATCAGGTCGGGTCAGGATCCTGAAAGTTTGCAATTATTGGGTACCCAAAGCTGCGGTTGGATAAAGTCAAGTTTGAGGATCCCAAAAATTAGTGATCATATGAGTGTGACGCTTTTGAAGACCTTCCAATCTAATTTTGCATTTTAACTTTCGGTTACCCGAACATTGCAAACTTTCGGGATCCCGAAGCTCGGGTACCCGATATTTGAACAACACAGACTTCCAATAAATTTTCCTGTTTTCTTACTAAGCTATCGCACAACTTGAGCAGCTGAAATATTTCGGTTATATTTTATAATCAAATTCGATCGATACTTTTATTGTTATTGGCAAGTTCGATGTCATTGCTTTGAAATTTGGCCATTATTATTATTAATATACTATTTTCGAAATTATTTATATGGGAACATGAAGCTACACATTAGAAGTGAGGAGTAGGCTCTCCATTGTGCTCATTCAAGTCCATAGGATTATGTTAGTAGATATCTCTTATTGTGAAGTAATTTATTTTCAGGAAGGCTAGGTAAAAGAAAAGAAAAGAAAAGGCTAGGTAAAGGTCAAAATAAAGCACATTTACACTAGTTTTGATTTATTTTTGTAAAAGCAGGTTATGCTTTTGAATTTCTATCGTGGAAATTATTTTTCCGACCAAGTCGATCCTTTCTAGTTGCAATCAGGAAAAAATTAATTATTTGATACTGGAACTTGTAAATATTTCAATAGTCCTGTCTGTATGTGCAGACTCGATGCACTACCCAATTTGCTTATAATTCTCGATAATACTTGTTTACAAAACATATTTTTACAACAAGCCTTCCCGTTTACAATATATTTGTAATTACTTCATGATAAAATTAAATTCTAATATAGAAAAATAATTATATAATAATTCGTCTTTATTTCATAGTCATCATTTTAAAAAAGTACACAAATAAAAAAACAATATTTATATTTCAGTCATTATTTTAAAAAAGTATACAGAGGAACAGTATTTATATTTATGAAGCAATGTATAACAATATGTAAGAAATAATAACAGTAAATTACTTATAAGAATTATAGAGCAACACCTATACGTATATCTCTCCTTGTGCAATATGCAAAAAATAGCTAAAGTCGCTAAACCATCATTTAAAGATTAACAAACTAATTTGAAAAGTGTAAAATTAGGGAAAATGTTAGTCATTTTCAAAGCGATCTCGTCTATGAAATCGTTCCGAGCCGCTCTGCAAATGACTATTTTGCTCTCGCATCATTCATTACAGAATCACAATAGTGCAACCCTGCCTTTGGTATATGATGCATTTTTATAATTTTTTAGGTATGTATATTAATTTCGACCTATTGCTAGTTGTAGAATGCTAAGAAAAATATAATACAGGAATGGGGATTCGAACCCGCGATCTATACATCGCCTCCGGCTCGGAGACTGTGCTTAAAGCACCACGGGCATAACGCGTCCTACCAACATCGCCTCTAAAATTCTCATATCATTCATGAACGTTTATTTTGTGTTTGTTTCTACTTGTTTATATACACCGCATAGGAAATATAGTTAGTTTAAACAATTTTTCTTTATATATAAATAGATCATTAGCTGAAGAACTGACAAATTTTTTAATATTATCTTTGAAAAAATTTCTGATACCTTTTAAAGATGGCGGAAAAAAACAATTGATATCAAAAAGATTAATGACATTAACGTTAACCATGAAATTAATATGTTATAAATAATTGATGATTCAGTGTTGGTTTGTAAAACAGAAAGAGGGTGTATTAAAGGATTGAATGCAAACAGAAATGATTTAATGTTTTAATATAATACATGAACGAATGAATAATATTATAAATGATAATTTCCATTTTCAAGACGCACATTGTTTTATAATCGGACTTCAGAATATTAGGATACAAATTTCCAATTTTTTTGGAAAATTTCTGGTCCATTTTTTCGTTAAAAATGTCGAAACATTACTTCAAACAATGATACAACTTTCCCTCGTTATCGTTTCGTGATATAGAGGACACAGCGCAATGTTAGCGAATAGAGGATAGTGTTTCCTATTGGCTACTGAAACGGTGACATCACGCAGTCAGAATGGAGCGCAGAGCGCTATAGTACGCATCGCGAGGTGATGAGAATGAAGACGCAACACCAGTGAAGAAAAACTGCGTCAAGAAGCGAAAGGGAGTTGAACACGGTGAAAATTAGGCATACCATTCGCAGGGAGTATGTTCAATTCAGCGCCTCCTGGTAGTCGGGTCAGCTCCGACCCATTTCCACCGACCAATGTCACACCACCCACCATTTTATGTGTGTTTTGCGCGTCTCCTGTTCTTATCCTTGTTTGGGCGTCTGCAACAAAATTTGATGTTACAAACATTAATTCGAAAAAATGAATAATTATTAATTATTTAAACGATAAAGGACAATCCTCAATTATTAAAGTTATCTCAAATGTTTCTTTTCAAGTGTTTTTAAATATTCCAATTACTCCAAAATTTCTTTCGAAATATATCTATTATTTCCAATGATTTAAATTGTTCCTTTGAACTAATTAAATTACTTATAATATATTAATTATTTTCAGTTGTCTCAAATATCTTTTTGTCATTACAAACAAAATAAGAATCTAGCATATTTGATTAAACCCATCCAGCGTTACATGTACTACACTATATTCGCTATTGAACAATATACTTGCCATCAAGCATTGGCACAGGAAGACTTTGTTCAACAAATAAAGAAGAAGATACTTCGCTTCAAGCTAGGAAATTATGGGATACTGATCAACGATTGTTCTAGCTGATCTCGAAGAACCATGGACGTTGGAGAATTATCCTGCCGGGCATAGGCGTAGGTATCAACTCACTCGATACGTTGAGCGCGGGTGAATGGGCAGCGAGGACTATCGGCCTTCCCTCGTTCGTCGAGTGCACGAATGTGACTGGCCTGACGTCATTGGCGGAGGACTGCACGGCTAAGGCCAACGGCCTGTCGTTGTTGGACAGATTCGAGTGCACGAACGTCACTCGGTTGTCGGTGGCCGTGGACGAGTGAACGACCAGCGCCACGGGCCTTGGCTCGCTTCCAGTGTTCGATTGCACAGCGATCAGCGGCCTCGATTGATCCGAGGAGTTCTGTACGGCCAGCGTCAACGGTCGCGACTCGTTGCTACCAGCGGTGTGGGCGACCAGCAGCTGCCTGGTGTCGCCCGGTATCACCCTCAGGCTCGGCCCGATATGCTGTAGAGTCGGCACGATCGTCGCCAGGCCCTGGTTCGTGTTCAACATCTGCGCGCTGATCGGCAGATGGAGCTGGTGCGGCTGCTGCACTATGCCGGTCGGCGATGTCGTCACTTTCTCCTGAAACCAAACGGAACAGTAAATTCTCGGACCTAACCTTTCTTTCAGATGCAACCGGAGCTGCCAGAAAAAGTTTTTGCGCTTCCCTCTCTACCATCAGATTCTTCTCTAGCGAGAAGCTCCTCTTATCCATTTCCCAATTCCCCGACGGCGAGCATCAGTAATAGTAGGAAGGGGGTAACTGTATTCACCTCAATTTCCTCTATCTGCAGACACTGCTTTCTGCACGAGGAGAATACGTGACAGTGGTTGACTAGCAATGTGTCAATGTGGCTAGATAGGAGAAATTGAGTAGAATAGAGCTACCCTCTCTCTGTCATTACCGGATTAGTCACGTGATATTGTGACACGTGCACAACGGAGACAAAACATGTCGCATGATTCGTCAGTGGCGAAAGCGGGATTTGTTGGGGGATATTTACTGCCGTAGTAGCAATAAGGTAGAGTGGGAAACAAGTCTTCATCTGGCCGCACTGAACAGCGGTAGTGGGAATAATGTGACGTCACGCGATTCTCCTCGTGGTGAGAGTCACTAGAGGAGAATCGAGCCACGTTTAGTGGTAGAGGGGGAAGCATTTAACAGAGTATGTATTTCGTCTGGTAACCCTGGTAGCCAATCACATTTTCAATATTTTAACCCTTCCAAGGCGGATATATTTTACATATACCAAGTTAACAATGTTTAATCCACCATCCACAATTTTATTTATCAATTTTTAGAACACATTTTTGAAGACACGTTCCGTAGACTCGCTAGTCTTTCTGTCATAACTAATGTAATTCATTGAATCTACTCGTTAAGGATCAAGTTATTAAATAATAAATGTGATTGTCTGGATTAAAATAGACCAGGGGACCGGTGTCGAAGGATTAACATATTGCGTGCGAGCTATTTTTAACGACTTTAATGGAAAGATTACAAAACTTGCTGTAATTACTGCTACCAATTTATCGTTTTTAGGTCCTCACTATGATCTTTGATCTCTCACTGTGTTCTATCAATAATCTCCATCAAAAGCTACTGTATTATAAAATACTATTTTACATAGTACTATAATGCATAGTATTATTATTGGACCGCGGATTTTTATACATTTATGCAGAAATTGACTGGGTGAAAGAATAAAACAGTAAAAGATTAATAGATTAAAAGAAGCGTATCGGTATGTTGTTTTCAGTGTATTAAAATTATTAAGGTGATGAAATCAAGCTTTATTTTACTCTTGCTTCCCACAATCGAGGCAGAACCTTTTTATTTTGCATAAAAATCCGTAGTATAATTATTATACACAGTAGATTGCAGTGCATTTTCAGTGACTTTTTAGGGAGGTTAAGTTAACCGATTTTAGTAGGGTTAACAAGTTTTCTCATTTTTAAAAATTCATAAAGTAAGATCTAAATCCCCATACAACAGAGATTCGATCTTTCTAGACTTAAACGACATTTTTTTCTTTATGGCGATAATTTTTGAGTTTGTTTTTTATGGAGGTAGGACATGATAAAAAATGTTCGCACTTATATAAACCCGTTCACACAAGTAAGTGTGATCAGTTGTATAAATACATATATTAAGGCGCACATTTCTCTCGCACCGTTTCACACACAAACGCTAATTGATCACGTTGTGCCCAACGGGCTGGTCGGTGCTTAGAAACATCATTTTGAATCTTCCCGCGCAAGAAAAACTGTACAACCGTTATATGTTGCTCAAATTACCCGACTGTGGTTCGAATCCACCATCTCAGGATTACCAAGTTGATATTCCTAAATTCTTCCGTCTAAAAATTCCTGCTACAATATTTCCAGAAAAAATAACAATTCGTTGTATGTATATAGAAAAAAGTGATCACAATCAAACTCTTTTTTAAGTATAAGAAATATGAATACATTAAAAAGTTGTAATGATAACTTCCATTTTACGACAAGAATTATGCATAAAATTTAAAATAATTATAGACGGAATTAAATTTTCTATAGAATTTTCAGAAAATGTTTATTGTTTGAGGAATTTAATATTGCGGTTGGATCTCTACAAACATAATGTAATACGTCCAAAATATTTCGAGCTCGCTTAGAGCTTGAATTTCTAATAACATTTCTAGTAGTAAATATTTTCCGCGCTTTTTAGGTTTCATTATGTTAATCGAGATCTATGCAGTATTAATTCAGCCATATTTATTTTTCGATTTTACCTATGCTGGGGTAGGAATGCAAGGCGTTCGTGTTCTAGGACATAACTTGTCGGTAGACTTTCAAGAATCGGCAAAAAATCTTTCGCGAGGGAATGCAGACAAATCCCAGTGTTAATGTTAGCCAACTCTGTTCGATTCGGTGGTTATCCCATATGTTAATTACATTTAGTAACACTTTTGTAACACTGTCTGACACAACTGTTCCCGGACACTTTTGAATTTATTTTGGTAGGTAAGGGTCTGGAACAAAATTTAAGTACACCACACAATAGAGCAGATCTTTTTTGCATCTCTTTTGTTTTCACAGTGCCTCGCTCTCTTTGAACATTGTTCCAATATATTTAAATGCTTATAATATTGTAAAAAATAAATCGTACTGAAGGGAGTCTAAAGAGTCGATATTCGTAAGAATAATTCTTCTAGCTCTTACAATTAAGGTTAGAAAAATTATAAAAGTTGAACATTTTTATTCTTCTTTCGCGATCGAACTGCTCAAAAACTGAAGGTGATGAAGAAAACGATTTTCCAAAGAAATGTTAAAATTGTTTGGACCGTATAATCAACACAAAATTATTAAGAAATAGTCCTACTATTTTTTTGTGGGACCATACATTGAAATAAGGAAACCTCTGGAGAGATTGGTCGCTCGATAACTAGCCGTCAAGATCGCCTTTCGCTCACGTGTGACCAAGCATCCTACTCTAGCCCTATAATACTAAATTAGACCGTAACGATAAGGATGATGGCGTTAGTGTGATAGTAATTAGCAGCTTGACAATTACCTGTATTTACTTGCCATATGATCAGGTAAGCTGTCATTCAGCTAATTTCAACAATTTTCGAAAAAAAAAAAAACGTTTGGATTTACCTGTGCCGGGGTAGGAATGCTAGGCGGTGGCGTTCTGGGACTTGAACTTGCCGGTGGACTTTCCCTAGAACTTTGCGCAAGGTTGAGACCCTGGGTCTGACAGACAACAGCCGCGGTCGCGACTTGATTATGAATATTGGGAGTGGTGCTCGTGGACTGCAGCGTTTGCGGTGAGCTGGCCGTGGCTGCGCTGCTCAGGCTGCTGGTGCTGCTGTACCTCGTGCCCCCACGCGCCAGCCCCGTCACGTCCACCTCCATGATTTCTGAAACTTCAACAGGTTATTTTCGCGAATTTGACTCCGCAACAAACATCGAATTAAATAATCAAAAATAATCTAACAACATAAAATACAAGGGCTCACTTACTTCTGAAACCCCCCAATAAAATACACTATTTCAATCATCTTTTAGGTCGCTTCAATATATAAATTACTATTTTTAGTATTAACACTAGAACTACCGAGCGCTAAACGCGACTGGTGTATATTGCATACTAATAACGACAAGAATGCATTTATTCAACTTCCGTACAACTTTTGTTTAAATATGTATTCTAATAGAGAATTTGACTAAAACATTACTTCGGAAAATATTTTTATAATTTCAATATTTGTAAAAGAAAAATTTAGAAACCAGTCATTTTGACTTGTAAGGTAGTTCTAGTGTTAAATAACAATTTCGACATCTATTTTACACAGTTTTCTAAAGCTCCACTGATCATTTTTTCTCATTTTACTCCAAAACAAACATTGGATTAAATCATCAAAAATAACAAAAATAAACTAAAAATATAAAATAAAAGTGATTAATTATTTTTGAAAATACACTATTTCAAAAATCTTTTATAGCTTTTCAATAAACAATTCAACGATTGAGACAATTTCATAACAATTTCGACAATTTTCCTACAACAAGGTATGTTTAAAACATAGTTTCCATATAGCAAGACGTAAAAGACAACCCCCGTACGACTCTTTGCAATGATGTATTACTTCTAAGTTTCGCTTAACACTGTTTAATACATCAATTAACAAACAAAATTGTTTCGATACAACAACAGAGCGAATTAACCGTGTGATGGGAGGTTTTAGTGTAAAAATAACTGTTCTTTTTAAATGTTAAATACCAATTGCGACATCTACTGTAAAATAAATTCTAACTGAAATATACTCGTTTATATTTACTTTACACATCCTATGAAAGCTTTATATGGTTCAACTGCTTTACTGCAAAGCCAGAAATACATAAAATTTGCTTTATATACCTTTTATAGAACTTTAAAAAAACTCTGAGTTGTAATTTTTGTTTACATTTAAAAAATTAAAAACAGAAATTAATGTGATACTGAATTTGCATTGATCAACATATTGAACGCCATAAGGTTCACCGGCAACCGGGCGCTATTAAATTACTTAGAAATGATTAATAATCTATTAAATAACGATATAATAAAACTACCAATTTATTAATATTAAAATTAACTGGATTATAGTGTAAGATGAAAACTTGATTATCAAGTAACTAACAGTTGTTATTAATAATCTGTTTAAACGTTTAAACGTTGCTTCTACGTACAAATGAAACAGATGAAGCTTGTACGAAACTCACAAAATACACGGCATGTAACGTGTTAATAGAAATGAAAAAATTCTATTTGATAATAACTGGTGTTAAATAGCACGAAGGATTTAGAACTTACCGCTTTTGGTAGCGGTGACATCGGTAGCCGAACTCTGTTCCGGCAGAAGAGTATTAAAATCAATATGATCCCATGTGGCGGTGAGCTCCTTCTTTAAAGCTAGTAATCTTTGCTGGGCAGCGATTTTCTCCCTGGCAAGCCTCTCCATCTCGTGCTCACAGTCCCGTTCCTTCCTACTCAACATCTGCAACAGAGTTATCAAAGCGTTGAAGAAGTGAACGTTACCCTAATCCCTGATCCGTCGATATTCGGTTTTGTTACTGTAATCTACTCTGTGACATACATACAAACACCGACCAAATTAAACCATTGTCAGCTAATTTCTTTGTCAAATATCATTCTTGTAAATACTTAACCGATGTCAAATGTTCAATCAAATTCTATATGAATCATTTGTAGAAATTTCTTTTCCGTAATTGGCTACCTAATAGTATATTAGAATTATGTAAACCAATGAAGGAAATCAAAGTAAACATATTCACAAGCATCTCACAATAAAATCTTTGGTTCTCAAGAGTTTCGCTTTAACAATTGCGGTTGCTCGATGGCATCACAAAATGTTTGGAGTGCTAAGGGTTAATAACCTTTTTATAGTTTTGAGGTAAGTGCCGGGAAATCTAACAGTCTCTTATCACAAAACACACTCTGCCTTCCCTACTCGCAGGACCAGCAACAAAGTCCTCATTCTTTAAAAAGCAACCCAACATAGGGTTGCTTGTTATTCTAAATTTTCAATTCATTCATAGACAGCGACAGCTGATAGCCAGACGACCAAACGTAGTCACCAACCATCGACCTTCATTCAGTGTCGCCAGATCAACCCAAGACTGGGTTGATTTTCCTCTCGTCCTTTTCTCCTTCCACTATCCCATTCCATTACATGAGCACGCTCCAACGTCCCCCACTAAGTAAGACCTTAGACTGGTCACGTGACGTGCCGCGCAACGTGTTACATATTACTCTGGTCATCAGAGAGGTGGTAAACTGTATTCCCCTCGATTTAACCGATCTGGCGACACTGCCCTCATTTGAGACTACACGCAGACGAAGTAAGATCATATCATAAATTCTTCCAGGGACGATGGACTTCGCCATCGACTTTCAATTTCTCTTCAAAACATGCTGGTACTAACACATTAATATTCATATTCTGATGATTATCAAAACTAATTTCTCGTTCGCTAGACAACAAAACCACCGGAAAGCAGCATTTTCTTTGTGTTTCAATCATTTTTATATTATTTTCTAGTATTTTTCAATTATCTTCTATTCCCTTTCAATTATTCTCAATCATTTCTTATCAATTATTTTCGATCAATGTTTTCAATTGTTTTCGATAATTCTTTTCAATTATTCCTTTAAATTATTTTTTTGAATATTTCTATTGTTTAATTGTTAGTGTGCATTTTTCAATTATTATTTGCAATTTCTTCCCAAATATTTTGAATTTTCTCAATTATTTCGAACATTTTTACCATATCAAATATTTTTGTTTCCCATCACATTAAAGATAATTGAAGAAGTAAAACCTGCTAGATTTTTGTTATATTTATTTTTTTTGCAAACGTACAAAGTTGCATAGAAATTCGAAGTTCAGTAATAAATGACGAGTACATGTGATGTAAGGGGTAACGAAGAACGGTTCGAAGATCGCACGCGACAATTAGTATTAGGTTCATTGTTTCACATGTGAGAAAAGCGAGAGAAAGCCGATAGGACATATTTTCGCTTCACTTTCAAGAATACAGTCTAGCGCGGGGAACGTCACATGATACTCCTGCAGATTCAGGACACCTCTGCCTCGAAATACGATAAGGCTCGCGTTTGACGTCAGCACGGACACGCGTGAAGGAACGTGCACGTGACGGCGAACACCAACACCCGGCCATATGCGTGCTTTCGAAGAAGTTGGAGGAACAAAAAAATCTGCAAGGCCGAAACTCTTGACGTGTGCAATTTAAATCCGAGACTGAGTCGCTGGAAATTTTATGCGCTTGCGGTGTACGCAGATAAGAGAATTTTCAAGAGATTTTAAACGGTAACTTCACGGTATGCATAAAGGCTGTTCTTGTTTTAAAGAGAATTCCAAATTACAATCGTATTGCTGGTTGCAAACCATTTTCTCATTCTTACATTCACATGCACGCGTGCGGTCAAGTAATAACAAACAGCAAGTGTTTTGAAAAATTCGCAGATGCCCTCAACGTGATAAGGCGCTATACAAGCGATAAAATTTGATAAACGTACAACACAGAATTAGTAAAAAAATGTTTCGCGAGGAGACGCACGAGACTGCCAGTGCTAACGCTGCTGATACGGAACACGTGGTTCGGCGGTTAATCTGCGTATCATCAACCGATTTCTTAAATGTAAATTAACATGAAATTATTCACAAAATTGTTTCATGATTTTCCAAGATAGACATAAACAAATTTTATATTGGTTGCTCAACTGCCAACTATTAAGGACATCTTTTGCTTACTTATAAGCGAGCATACTACTCTTTTGTAGTAGCAAAGTTATGGCTGATGAAACTAGTATAGCTGACAACGCCTTCGGTGAACTAATTTCAGGTACTTTTGCAAGAATGTTTACAGAACATTGCTAAGACTACTATAATGAAACTAAAGAAACAGTATTCAACCCTATCTGTATCAGCACCGTCTGCATACTGGGTCGTTTATCTTCACGATTAACTGTTTTATTGTTCCAGGTTCTAAAAAATATCTAGAAAAATTCCAGTCCAAGTGTTAACATATAATGGTTGCAACGTCGAATGTTTAAAGGATTAACGGGAAAAAATAAATATTGGATGAAAGAAATTCAAGAGTGAAATTTCGCTATGGACATAAACGATCCGGGTTGCCCACGGAGAGTTAAACAAGAAGGTGGACCTGGAGTAAATATTAGGCGGTCAGTAACCCAATCGGAATCCAATCGAATATTTCGCAAACACCTAGTGTAGAAATCGCTTGCAAGTTCAACAGCTCCGATGGTTGGCTGACACGATCCCCTGGCGCACGGTTCTAGATTATTAGGAGCGGGGCGGCAGAGAGAAAGGAGAACGAGACGGTGGAACATAGAGAGGAACGCAGGCAGAGAGGAGATGATCAGGACCTGCACACCGACATAAATAGTGGAAGAGGAGGATTTTTGCCTTGGGACAAGCAAAAACACGCTGCACGAGGGCTGCGCGAGGGCTCCGCTAGGCCAGTGGTGAAAAGAAGAGGACTACACACGGCGTGTGTAGAGAGTACTTACTCTCGTCACGCAGAAAGAGAAAGAAGAGGAGGGGGAATAAATGGTGGGGAGAACAGACAAAGCATAGATAGCTGCTAGTAGAGAGGTCTGCGCTAGCTAGAGGGAGACAGCGCCTAAGCGAGGGGCCGAAGAGGAAGGAGAACGAAGGTCGTTACATGAATAGGCGCGCACGCGCAGCTTATAAGCACGTGGTCGCGTCCACCTCCGACTGAATTCGTGCACAGTATCGCCTCGAATATTGCAAACAACGTTTCCATTTCTTTTCATGTTATCTGTCACGTCGCTATCTGACACGAGTTGCCGCACTGATCGTTTGCTTTATGAATCTGCACTGAATCATTGGCCTGAACCTTATGCTGGCCAGGAGAGGCGTCATAACTGGCCTTTGGTTTATCGGCCTGGCGCAGACGAGCGGATTGAGACAAAACGGCCGCGGAGTTTTATAAGGACATTGATATATATGCTACTCATTGGGCGGTGAAACTTTTAGCGACGAATTTGCAGCAGGACGCTCATTTTAGAATTGTAGCTAATTACCCCCGCCCCCCCTACTGTAGGGGATAGACCTTATCGAATACTTGAATGTTTAGTATTTGAGATTTGAAAATCTTGGCACTGATCCTTATGAAGAAATTACTGTAACCCAGTTGGTATAGTGCTGTTGTTTGTTTTTTGAAATAAGACACCTAAAATACGCTCATAGCTACAATAGCTGACCATTCCTATGTTGCAATTCTGAAGCAGTAGGCGTGTTACCGAAGCACTACGACCGTGTTAGGTGTCTTCTTTCGAAAAAGAGAATATATAATCCTTGTGTCAATAACAAATAGGTCTCAATGCTATTAATCCTTGTGATCCAGATAGATTTAGATAGTACAGGGTCACTTGTAACTCATTCTCAATTATTCAACTTTCAATTATACAACCCAGTAGTCAGCCTTACTGAAAATAAATTGCTGAAACATTGGAGATATCTACTAACAAATTCGCATACATTTGCATGAGCGCAATGGTCAGTCTATTCCTCACTTCAACTAAAAAATTTAGAAAATAGAAATAGATAAATTAAATGATTACTGAAATAATTACTCTATTAAACATTTGAATTACTCAACTACTCAATTTTTCAACAACTAATCATTGTTCGAGCATATAACGAAAACAATATTAGTAACCGTAAATACTGATATGGAACTTATGGGCGTTGGCACAACGTCTTAGAAGTTGAGAGAGCTATGCTAATTTTTAAAAATTTGACAGTCATTTCCCCAAGTTGTGTCGTAAAATTTACTATATTTTCCACGCTTCAGTACACGAGGTTAACAGACAAAATTGAACTCCTCAGAAATAGTTGCATAAAGGGTCCTAAGACAACAATTCACCCATTTTTACTTTATATTTTAAACGAACACATTTGTTTCATCTACAATATTAATCAATCTATAAAATCTAAGAAAAATAAGTTTAAAAATATGTGAAATATAGTTGGTACGTAAAGATTTCAATGGATCATTGATTAATTGAATCATTGCATTTTCAAAGTACATCTTGAAGGTCCACTTAAGGGTTGAAGTCAAAAAAGAACCCTCTGTGCTACGCGCAATGGTTCAATTACTCTTGACACTAACGGACAAAATTAATTATTCACAGTTTTAAGCTTATTTCGGGTTTTAATTGTTAGGACACAAGTCAGCTTTGTATTGCAGTTTATAAGTTCACTAAATATGTTAATAATCTATATCTTCCAAGATATTCGATAAAATATCTTTCAGATACTGCGATAAAACGAAAGTAAAACGTCTCAACTTTTCATACATTTAAGTCTCATACGCGTGGAGGAACGTGAAGCATATACGTTTTCGTTGATAAACTATTATTGAAAATTAACCAAGCGATGGCTTGACTGATTTACAAAAATACAAAAGAGTTATTGATAATTTATAAACTAACCTAACCCTACGTGAGGTAACAATGTAGAAACAGGGTTCCTCACCGATTTTGATAAGCTTAAAATATGTTATCTGTTATCTTTTTATCAGGAAAACTATATCAGCTCCACTACAGCGAACACCGCAATTTTAAACCAATTTTGGTTAGGTTTTGGGGGGAAGGAGCGCGGGAGTGTAACAGAGCCGCCTTCTGGGCTCTAAAGCACGTGTTCGGTCAATTAAAAAGTGCTCAATTCGCTGCTGTGGGTGTCCGTATATTTTTGTAAATACCGCGAAAAGGAAGTTCGAGCGCTGCTGTAACATGTATAGAGAAAAGTCGTTCAGAATAGTGACCCTGATAACATATTTCAAGGTTATCGAAATCGGCGAGGGATAGTAAAATTAATTTTTTCCAGCTAATTGCGGCATTCGAACCACTGTGCGACGGGCTCAGGAATCGCCAACAATGGCGCCGGACGATAAAAGTTCGGATAGCGAGAGTGTGTGTTGTACGTGCCATGAGGCGCAGCGCCGATGGCCGATGGTCACGTGGAGCCGATGTAGACGCGGGCTTCGACCACGGCTAGACGCGTCCGTGCAAGAATACACATGCGTGAGAGTCGGAGACAGCGTGATGGTGCCGGGTCCAGACGAGGACGGCAAACGTCTTGCGCCGCTGGGTGGGAGAAGGACGACCCCAAGCGAGAAACGCGGAAATAGAACGAGACGGAAGACCGAGTGGACAATACTGGTCGGAGAGAGAGAGAGAGAGAGAGAGAGAGAGAGAGAGAGACGACCGCTCGCGCAGCCTGGAGAAATAGAACCGGCCGAGACCGCACGCCAAGCATTTAGGGAGAAAACGCGAGATGGAAGATACGAACCGCGCGCGACTGCCTTCCTCAACGCCAGAGGGCGGTGATCCCATACTTTCCCGCGACCGGGTGATCTATTGCTCATAATTATATGATTAGCAGAGATTAGATGCAATCTCGGCGCTATGTTAAATAGCTGTCCGCATTTGCCTTTGAATAGACTGATAAATTTACCGAAAGTTGTCTTTGTTGCCTCAGGTATTTGCTTTAAAAGATTTGGATTGTTCCAAGTACAGTAGAACTCGATTTATATGAACCTGTCGGGAGAGAAGTTGGTTCATATAATAGGAGCCCACCTTTCTTCCACTATTGACTACGACTTCGCTCAGCTAAAGTTCAGTTAACCAGGCACTGCAAAAATTCAGTTCGTATAAATGGAGTTCCACCGAAGTCCATTCTAAATATTCTCAATTGTTTCGAGTAGATCATTTGAAATATTCTCAATTGATTCGAGTAGTTCATTTGAAATATTCTCAATTGTTTTGTTGTATTCCGTTAATTAGTATTTTATTCGTGAGATACAACGGAACTTAATCGGAAACACGTTGACAATATATTGTACGTTAGCGGAATATACAGTAGACTACGACAATCGAAGGAAATGAGTGCGTGCTCTGGAGAACAGAGAATCTGAGAATCTAAGAATCTGCCCTGTTGAAGCAAAACGGGGTATATATGAGTTCTAACTTGAATGGTGGGGGTTTTAGAAATTGTAAGTGCTAGAATGATAAGGTTAGAGTTTTGAAGGTGACGTGGTCAGGCAAAGGTTCGAATATGATGCGGCAAGGACAGAGGTCGAGGATGAGGCAGAGTTTGAGATAGGTCAAGGATGAAATCATGAGTTTGTGTAGTATTTTGGGTGGAAAACAGAAAGCCGGGTATCTATGTAGAATGAAATGACAACAGTTTCACATAGTTGATTTTCAATATTCTCAACTATTTCAAATAGTTGATTTTCTATATTCTCAATTATTTCAAATAGTTGATTTTCCATATTCTTAATTGTTTCAAATAGTTGATTCTCAATATTCTTAATTGTTTCAAGCATTTTTCAAATACTCTTAAAATATTTCAATTATTTCAAGCACTTTTTCAAATGCTCCAAATATTTCAATTATTTCAAGCATTTTTACAAATGCTCCAAATGTTTAAATTATTTCAAGCATTTTTACAAATATTCCAATTGCTTATATTGTTTCAAGCATTTTTACAAATGCTCCAAATGTTTAAATTATTTCAAGCATTTTTACAAATGCTCCAAATGTTTAAGTTATTTCAAGCATTTTTACAAATACTCCAATTGCTTAAATTGTTTCAAGCATTTTTACAAATGCTCCAAATGTTTCAATTATTTCAAGCATTTTTACAAATGCTCCAAATATTTCAATTCTTTTTAAACATGCAAATTATTTTGAACTGTTGCAAATCGTTCTTTTTAATCTGTAAACTGTTTTGCTTTATTTTAAGGACGTGCATTTGTGTGTTTAATTATTTTTAAGTTAGCATTATTTTTGTATTTTTTTTCATACTACATACACCGTGTTTTCTCTTAAGTTTCATTGAATAGTAAGCGCAAAATTGTTTTCTACATGAGGAGTATACTCGACATAACAGGTTAATTAGTTTCCTCTTCTCAGTAGAAAGTAATTGAAATATTTTGAAAGAAGTGGTTGAAATAATCAGAACATTTGAAAAGAAGTACTCGAATCAATTGAAAAACAAAGAAGTATTTAATTAAAGAAAAAATCTTATTGTCAGTCTAATCGACGACAAACTAAACATCGATCCAAGCAATTGATTAATAGATTGGAACAGATAAATGTGAAGAATGAGACGAAACTACCACGTACCTGTATATACCTGATTGCCGCATGAAGAATGGAAAGATTCGAAGACTTCTTCTCGTCCTGCGAAGGTAGCTGCCTCTTCAGTAATTCGAAGCACTCCTTCAGGTGTGCTCTCCGATTTTTCTCGAGTTTATTGTGTACTTCCCTCGTGCCAGATCGGGTTACGCAAGGCCTAGAATACAGAAATGAAGGCGTGTAGTATACATTCGAGGTGGCAATTGCCTTTATTTCAGACATATCAACCTCGGTTTTGTTCACCATGATTTCTCAAGGTCTCGAATAAACGTGCGATCATTTTTAAATGTGACGAATTCGAATCGCTACGAGCAGAGGATCAAAAGAAGCTTGTACACTTGCGATATGTTTACAATTCGGCACAGATTTCATCGGGCTTAAATAATGCGAATTTGTCATACATTTTCAAAGCAACTGGCGCGATATGCTGGCACGAGCGCTTGTTTTGTAACATTTTCTGAATCGCAATTTGACACTATGTAAACACAGTTGCTTTTGAAAGCATGCAGACATTTTTATCAATCTTTTGTCAACAATCGTGGCAAAGAAATTATAGCGGTTTTCATATAAGATGCAATGATCTGTCAATTTTTCAATTAATTTGTTACTCAAGATTTCAATTAGAACTACTCAACTACTCAAGCTTATTCGAATTAGAAGTGTAACATAATACGGGTCCAGTATGTCCGTGTGAGACCACTAATAATCCAATAACAAAACTTCTGTATTTTTTATTATTTTTTTTGTGGAACCTTCACGAACATACTCGTGGCATTTTTCTAATGAAAATGAGACCAAATAAGTTATACAGTATTTCACCGATAATTGTCGCCACCACAGGTCCGGCCGGCGACAATTAACGTTCAGATAATACTATTCTTTGACTTGTGCCGAACGTAGAAAAGGACAGCGAAGCTCGAGAGGTCTCGGTCGCCGGGAAGTGTAACATAATACCGGTCGAGTATGTCGGTGTGAAAACAACAATTAACCCAGTGACAAAACTTCTTTATTTTTTATTATTTTTGAAAGGAACTTTGACCAACATATTCATCGTCCATTACACAAGTAAATATCATCGCAATATCTTATTTGGTATCATTTTCATTAGAATAATGCCACGGTGAAAGTTCCATCAAAAACTAATAACAAATAAAGAAGTTTTGTCATTGGATTAGTGGTCCCACCGATATACTCGACGCGTATTATGTTACACTTTTCGGCGACCGAGACTTCTCGAGCTTCAGGGCCCCTCACGGATTATACCCCGCGGAAGTGGGGATTCTTTTGGGGACAGATATCGCACAGATATTTGGGACAGTTATAGATAAAATACTGTATTCAGATACTCCATTTTCAAATTATTCAATTACTCGATTTTCAATTTTTTAATGATTTAAATACCCAAATTTCCAATTACTTGATTTTATAATGATTCAATTAGTTCTTCCTCATTACTTAATCCTCAGTTATGAAATTTTCAATGAACCCGTCCTCAACTATTCAGTTACTAAATTTACAATTACAGAATTTTTTATTTATAAATATATTTATTTAGAGAATTTTCAATTACTTAAATGCACAAGAATCAAGTGACCAATTTTCGATTATTCGATCACTGTTGGAATTCAATTTTCTCAAAAACAGCACCGTAAGAAAAATCCATTCTTTATTCTTAACTTACTCTTTCGCGTAAAATCAGATCGCAGATCTCACACTCTTTGAAAAATACAAAATGGTAGACTATTTGTAAAACTAAAATTACGAATGACGATTTGGCTGCCAGAACTTTTCCTCAATTTATTAACGAATAAAAGTGTTTATAACGCGTCAAATCAAAGCAATTTATTTAACAAAATGAAAACTAAGAGTTTAATTTTTTTATATCAATTACTGTTGAAAACCTCTTGAAAACCAAAGTAAACACTAATTGTGCAGATAATGGTGATATGGCGGCCAAGGTATAAATCCCTGAATAGCGATGCGTGTAAGTCGAATTAGGAAGAGTGCTGAGAATGGTGCCTGCTGGCTTACGCATCGCCATTGGTCGATATAAATCTTGAATAAATAGAAAAAGAAGCTGTCACAGAAAAATCATAATTCTTGATTTAGTTCATAGGCTGTCTCGTAGAGTTAGAGCTCTTGAAGTCTTCGACACGCATAGTCGAACACCCTGTAGATAGCCCTGCAAGATGATCATGTAACCTCGTCACTAGCCAGCTCTCTCGGCCTCTCACGGCAATGCGACACGGGACACGGCGAGCGACGCACCGTGCACGTGCCATTCACCCTGGACACGTGCACCGCGTGAATGGATAGTAGATTCTGCCTCGTCGGCACCGCTGTGTGCCTCCGCGACAAGAAAACAGGGAACGGGAAAGACGAAAGAGGGGGGCGGGACAGGGCAGTGGGGGAGAGCGGTGAGCGTACAGCGAAGCAACAGGCTAACGAAGACGGGACAGAAGGAGATGCAGAAAAAGACCTGAACGGTAGAAAGAACCCAGCTATACCACTCTAAACTTAACTTTGACTTTGATCGATTTTCTTTTGAGTCGAAATTCATTTGTTTGTTCAACACTTCTTTTATACAGAGCTCCTATAACACAGTTAATTCGTTCCTTGTTGTATCGAAATCGTGTTAACACTAAATCTACCGAGTTAAACAAAGCCAATGGCCGGTTTAAAATTTTTTATTTTATAATTATATTTGGTTGAGTGGATACAGAATGTGATTAAAATAAGAAAAGAATAAGATAAGGTAAGGCAGTGCCAAAGAATAAGGAGAGTGCAATGAATGAGTTAGAGTTAGAGAATTGCATAGGACAGGTGAGAAGTAGTATTATCAACAGTATAAGAAATATATGTATATCGTACAAGGGGTGTGTGCAATGCCTCCAGTAGGTTAAGGTGTGGATCGGTATGGATGTATGAATGTGCGCGACTACGAGGTTAAGGTCTTTAAAGTGTAAACTAAGTCCCATTTCTTGACCGTGAGGTCGAAATTAAATAAATACATACATACACATACAAAAATCTTTAAATCAAGATTTGGTATACGACTTCTTTAACTTTCCTTCCTAGAATATATATAGGGTGTCCCTCATAAATGGGAACACCTAAATATCTGTCGTATTTACAATCCTATCAGAAAATTTCAGAGGACAAAGTGACACTATTGCAGGGGGCAAATATAATGGTAAATAAAAAAATTTTTTATGTCGTGTTTTTTAATGAAATTTCAAGATCATCGATAATTTTTTAAATGGAATAGTATGTTTGTTTTAGATAGAATGATAGACAATAAAAAACTGAAATTAGTGGATACCACCTTTTTGACCTTGAAATGACCTTGAGCAAGAATAATCATGTTGGAGCGGATAAAATGTGGAAGTTTAAAACTTACGTGTTTCAGCAAAGATTACGCGTTGTTTACGTCGGGTTGTCCTTTACGAACCACATTAAATGTTTGAAATATTTTTCATAGCAAACAGCGTATGTTTATGTTAGAGTATGTATCATTGAGATCGTTAACAGAAGGCTAATCGGTTAGAATAAGTACGTTGTTCCTTCTGCATTATTCGAATTCGAAACGTGAAAGTGATAACAATGCGTTATACTGTACAGGAACGAATCGATATGGTTTTCACTTATGGCGAAAGCCACCTTTCTTTGAGGCAAGCAGTACATTTGTATCGTGAAAAATTTGTGATAAAACAATTTAAAAATACCGGTAGTGTAAGTTCTAAAAATCGTAATAATTACTGCAGCATGTGCTTCAATTACGTCTCACGAAATCGACAATGCCTACAGATCATTTAATGCAAGATTGCAATATTGTATATATGTGGATGGTCAACATTTCGAACATTTATTATGGTATGTAAAGGTCAACCCGCCGTAAACAACGTGTAATCTTTGTTGAAACATGTAATTTTTAAACTTCCACATTTTATCCGCTCCAACATGATTATTCTTGCTCAAGGTCATTTCAAGGTCAAAAAGGTGGTATCCACTAAATTCAGTTTTTTATTGTCTATCATGCTTTCGTAAAAAAAATATACTATTCCATTTAAAAAAAACCGGTGACCTTGAAATTTAATTAAAAAACGACATAAAAATTTTTTTCTTTACCATTATATTTTCCTCCTGCAATAGTGTCACTTTGTCCTCTGAAGTTTTCTGATAGGACTGTAAATACGACAGATATTTAGGTGTTCCCATTTATGTGGGACACCCTGTATACTTTCCAATGTATTACGTTATTTAAGATTGTATTAACACATTTGTATTAACTTCGATGTACTATCCTTAGGTAAAGCGTTAATGCTATATCTTATTTTGCGAGCGATAAAACTTTTCTTTTAGCAGGATGTGCTACCTTTTATAAAACAGCCGATTAAAACGATCGTCGCCACAGTGGTCTGGAGACCCCGTTTTCGTGGCCAAAATTATTTTAGCCTTATTTCAAGAGTTAATTAATAGTATTGTATGTCGTTGAATTTGTCTTGACGTCGGTTATAAGATTATGGAATAAAAAATATATAGTAACGTTTGAAAAATAAGGGTGACCTTGATATTTTATGAAAAAAGAAAAAATTTTTTTATATTGACGTTTATAGAAGACTGACGGCTGTTTAACTTTTGTTGAGAACTTTTTTACCAGATCATCGCATATAACTAAAAAATTGTGGAACACACAACTCCGAGCTGCTATTCAATATTCATATATAACTGCATATCCATGCGTCGAAAAACCGCCTGTCTTTTTATTTCTGTTAAAAACCGTTTATACTTCAAGGTTGCGGAAGGTTACAGTTAAAATTTACATGTTCTACGTAGTAAATGTTCAAGCTTTCATATAAAACAAGTCCTATTCTTAGCACTCTTAAGCATTTTTGTATAACTCTTTTCAAAAAGTTGCAACATAGTATACGAAGTACCATGCAAAGGTTGCAACTTAACATATATAGGACAGACTTCCAGACACTTGGACACACGCATAACTTAACACAAACGTAATATTTTTCTTTCTTCTACACAACACACTGCTTTAACGAAACATTCAATAGAATTTGACCATGGTTTTGATTTTGAAGATGCGAAGATCATTTACAGAGAATCTAACTTACAACGTAGATTATTATTGGAAACCATTCACATGATTAAACAACAAAGCGTTAATCTTAGGTACGAAACGCCTAAGATTCATGAATACTACGTGACATTACTGAACCAGTAATACGTAGTTACGATGATATTTCCAATAATTACATAGATTCCAACTACCTCTTGCCGCTTCATATGCTTTATATCAATTATGAAATTGTCAGTCTAGAAAAAACTGGTACAAAGATTTTGAATGTGGACTGCTTATTTTGCTGTTCTCTTTTCACAATTTTTCTACAGTGTTGTTTCATGTAGGACCTTTCTATAGTAACTGTTCAGTTACGCCATTCAAGTTTACCGCCCAAATCGATTTCAAACTTTTAACGATCGATATCGACCAACCAATCAGTTAACTTTGTCATCCTGTATAATCAGCTAATTCGCACGTTTGCGCCAGCACATGGCTCAGTTACGTATGTGCCACCATGGTTTCAACCACGTTCCGCCGTAACTTTTATTCATAAAAATATTTTGTTTTTCTTTTATTGTAACCGTTGCACAGCAAGTAAGTGTGTTTTTTATTTTCTATTCCGTTTTCTTGGTTCTCTACACGACTATGACGGAATGTTAAATTTGGTTTCATTTACATTATAATTATATAATTTTTCAGACGCATAAAATCTCTTGAGAATGATCCACACACGGATCGAAACGTTGAGATAATAATATAACTGCAAATTTGCTGACTTTCAATAGGACCGAACCTAGCGCCGAAATCAGATTCATCAATACTCTTTTCAAAGTTTGAAATGCTGTTAATTTATGCAATTCATATATGGACTAAAAAATGCTTAAAACTAGATAAAATATCTGAAATACACCTACTAACATGTATATAAAACCATCATTAAAATCTGTTTTCTGGTATTTTATAATTGAACTCTAAAACGTTTCATTTTACTCTAAATTTTCTGACTTTGTCTTTAGAACGCTGTATCACATCACAGAATTATCTAAAATCAATAATACATTGAATTTGGGAGCTTTGAAGAGTTGTTACTTTATAGCAAAAAGAGTATTTTCAATATGTTAAAGTTAAAAAATTAAATTTTAGCCACGAAAACGGATTTTTCAGATAACTGCGTCGCAGCAATATTCAAAACATTTAAAAACATTTAAATCTATACAATCGTTATGCTTGCTAAATATTTATAGAAACAAAAATAAAATACCGAGTAGAAACGAGGACATAAGTCAAACCAGGGCCTTCTACCTTGTTAAAGTTACGCAATATGGAAACCATATTCTTTTTATTATTAAAAGCATATCGAATTATAGAAGTGTTTTCGCATTTTTCACCGTGTTATATCGAAACCACGTTATAGTACTTCATCGTTAATTGTCGTGAAATTCTGAACAATAATCGTCGCAAAACAATCCCTCCTTCCGCGTGCTATATCCCATGAGAGTCCGTGAAGCTCGAGAGGCCTTGGTTGCCGAGAAGTTAACATAATACGGGTCGAGTATGTCGGTGTGAGACCACTACTAATCCAATGTTAATACTTCTTTATTTTTTATTATTTTCTGATGGGACTTTTGCCAATATATTCGTAGCATTTTTCTAATGAAAATGATACTAAATAAGATATAATTCCGATGGTATTTACTTGAGTAATGGACGATGAAATTTTCGGGCGCAAGGAAGGACAGCGCATGGGAAAGAAAGAGACGCGGAGAGTCGTTGTCGGCGGCACAGTTCAAAGGCACTCGTGTCCTAACAGTGTAATGTCAATAAAAACACTTTTTTATTATTACTTATTTTTTATGAGACTTTCGACAATATATTTGTGGCATTTTTCTGATTAAAATAATATCAAGCACGATATAATTCGGATCATATTTACAATAATTTTCCGAAACTTTCATCGTCCATTACTCAAGTAAATACCATCGTAATTATATCTTATTTGGTGTCATTTTCATTAGAAAAATGCCACGAACATGTTGGTGAAAGTTCCATTAAAAAGATTATAAAAAATAAACAAGTTTTGTCACTGGGTTAATTGTTGTTTTCACACCGACATACTCGACCTGTATTATGTTACATTTCTCGGCGACCGAGGCCTCTCGAGCTGCGCTGTCCTTTTCTACGTTCGGCACAAATCAAAGAATAGTATTATCTGAACATTAATTGTCGCCGGCCGGACCCGTGGTGGCGACGATTATCGATGAAATACTGTATTAAGTACCGTGTTATATCGAAACCGAGAGTACCGTGTTATATAGAATGCGCGTTTTCAAAGTACTGTGTTACAAGAGGGTTAGTGTTTTTGGAAATTTTGTTATTAATAGCTCCGTCGCCAAAAAGTGACAACCCACTTGCATAATAAACTTGTTAGTTATCAAGACAAAGTAAATGGTAGTGGTATATAGTATAGTAGTAGTAGTGGTAGTAGTAGTAGTAGTAGTAGTAGTAGTAGTATAGGAGGGTGTTGTCGCAATGTTTTCACCGTGTTTTAGGATAGTTGAGCGTATTTCAAAATTTCAATATTTAGGGGTCGGGTTCCAAAAAGCGACAAAACTATATCACTCCGCTTGCATAATGCATTTTTACATAATGTAGGCAAAGTAGTATAATCACGGTTTAATGTAATTGTAATTTGAAAGATTATATAGTTTATTAATCAATTGGATGTATATAAAAATGTCTTAAGTGGTAAACATGCAGAAATAATAACTATTTAAAGAAATCGGATCACGGAAATAAAAATGATACAGAAATAGGAAATTAACAGCCATTAGTTAATTAGTAATGTTAATAAACTATATTACTTTTACACTTACAATACATCTTTTGCTTACTTTTTTTTACATTGTATGTACTTCGCTCTCCAAGCATACATTATGCATTCTTTCGAAAATAAACAAAAATTGTTTTCATTAGAATCTTTAATGTCAATTTTCTATTAATTTTCATGACGCATGCCAAAACATCCACGATACTAATTTCCAATCATTTAAGACAATCAAAGACAGCAGGTCAGTAAAATTAAAAGAAATTAGACCTTTTCTATTTGATCGTGTGCAATAGCATTCAAGCGTAATTAGAGGATAAGAGTTCTTACCCGTTCCGATGCTTCTTATTGTCATGGTTAGGTTCAAGGTCAACGACGAGATTGCCGGCGTTTTGCTGCGAGTGATTCGAATTGTGATTCTCCACGTAGACGTTATGCGTACTGTTGTGATTGTTGTGATGGTGGTGATGGTGATGAGGTTGCGGTTGCGGTTGCTGTTGCTGCTGCGTTTGTGGTTGCTGTTGCGCCGGTGATAGCTGCTGTTGCTGTTGTTGGTGGGACAGGTGAACGTGTGACGTGGTGTGAAGTGGCGTTATTCGCGTGCTCGAGATCACGGGACTCCCTCTAGAACCTGCCGAGTGGTTCCCGTTTGTTCTACTATTCTCCAGCGGCTCCTCCTCTGAAACAAATCAAGCGAGATCCTAATGAAATAAAAAAATATATTAGCAGAGATCTATGGAACGTACTTCGCGCTTTCAAATTATATGTTACACCAGTAAAATTACATAGATTGTCCAGTGGGTAGTGCGGTGGCTGTGGGGGGAGCAACAAGGCCATGCCCATTTGGGAAAAAGTCAGGCAAAAGTCATTGTGGTATTTCGAACTAGATTGTTAAGGGATTTTGAGTTTAGTACAGGCGTGGGCCAGTGTCGCTAGACAGGTGAAATTGAGGGGAATACAGTTACCCTCTTTCTGTCATTAGCAGATTAGTCACGACGCAGACGCAACGCGATTTGGGTGCACGCATCATGTCACGTTATCGGTCCGTTGCGCAAAACGTGGGGATGCTCGCCACCGGGAACTGAGGGAATGGCGTCGTAGAAGGTGTAAGGTAGAGCGGGAACGAAGATGTGGACTTGTGGACACAGATTGGTCTATGGCACGGATGGGCAATTTTTCCTCAATTGAGGCAAAACCGTCCACACCGTAGCGCCCTCTGTCCCCTTCCAGCAAGCGCGGTACAATGGGGCAACAAAGACACGAGACATCAATCAGCGTACGCACCGAACGTGCGCGCTGCATGAAAGAGAGGTTGGTGGGAGAAACAGGCGTTTGAGGGGCTCCACCCGTGCCCACCACTGGTCTATGGGGTAGTTGCTTTGGCTCCGCAGAAGTTGAGGGCAGGAAAGCCGCACCCCCTCAAGGGGAATAAACAAGACGGTGAAGAAGGAATGATTTCTTTTGCATAGCTTTAAAGCATTGCACGTTGAAAATATCTTCCTAAAATAGTCTTTTGACCATTACATGATATCTTTTGTAAATAATAATGAATACTTTGAAATTTCCGACCGCTTACCTCAAGATTACGTTCAGACACTGTCAGAAAAAATTTTAATTTTTCAATTGCAGATGACTATAACGATCAGGTACGATACTTAGATACAAAGTTGTGACTAGACTGCTGGTTTTAAGCATTTATGACAACAATGAGTAGAAAAAATGTAAAACTGCGGGCATTAACCATTCGCGCTGGCAACAGTATCACAGATGCGTGTTATCTCAACGTGCGTGGCACGTCTTTACAGCGCAAGTGGTTAAACGAATTGAAGCATGTTACTACATTATTTTCGATTTTATAGAATTATCAGAAGAAGAGAAACATTTTCATTTAGCTTCTATTCCTTACAGTTGTCTTCGAAAGTTTCTATTTTGCATAAAGATCCGCGGTCTAGTTACGACTGAAGTTTTTTGAATAAAAAATTTTGTTCATATTCTGAGAGAAAACTGATTCAATGCAAAGCAAAATTATTTGACTACCTGCCTCGCAGGTTTCACAAAAAATGTCTGAATATGAATTATATTTTTGGTCGTAATCCTTCTTACGATACTCTGCACAAGCAGAGTAAAGGCGTGTTGTCAATGCAGGGCACTCTAGACAAGAAGAACAATAAAATATACTCAGGGTGATCTACACCAGGGTTGCCATGTGCGACCCCTTACCATTACGCCCCTCGCCTAGCTGCGCTGCTAAGCCGGCCTACACGGACGCTCATGCGTGTCGCGTGGAGTACGCTAACGAGTGTCCCAACTTCACCCAAACAGTCCGTGGCGTCGTGTAGTGCGAAAGAAACAAAAGAGCACCCGTTATTTTCCCTACCCGGTCCCACAGGCGTAAGAGTGGGGGAAGCGGAGACAGGATTAGCAGCGCATATAGGCGAGGGGCGGAAGGGTAAGGAGCCTGGTGGGACGCGCAGCTAGTAACCCTGGTCTACAAAGAGGAGCAGAGAAAATCACGCCCACTCAAAGCCCTCTATATAGCGGAAACAACGAAGCCACACCCTATTGGGGCATTCTAAGTGGAAGGGGTAACGAAACTACACTCCTTCAGTGCAGTCCACGGGAAGAGGCAGCGAAACTACGGCTCAGGGGCAACCTGTACTAAAAGAACAATGCAATATCATCAATTCAGGGCATTGTAGATACATCGACAGCAAAACTACGCCTCTCAGGACACTTAACCCCTTCGCTTACAATATCGTCTGAGAGACGTGATAAAGATTCTGAACAGAGTCTAATAAAAATGTATGTTATTAACTTTCTTTAAACCGAAATATAATTCTATTTTGTTGTTGTTAATGTACAGCCATTGGAGAACATATAGATTTGCAATAGATATACATATAGTATTTTATTGTCTCCCCTCGGGGTTGCAATGCTCTTCCATTACTCCTCTCTTACCTCTACACCTTCCTCCTTATCCTATCCTTAATTTCTAACTTAAACTAACTTACTCTACCTTATCTAAATGCTTACAATTACTATATCTAAAACTTAAGCACTAGTACTAAAAGGATAGAGAGAGAGAGAGAGAGAGAGAGAGAGAGAGAGAGAGAGAGAGAGAGAGAGCGAGAGAGAGAGAGAGAGCGAGAGAGAGAGAGAGAGAGAGAGAGAGAGAGAGAGAGAGAGAGAGAGAGAGAGAGAGAGAGAGAGAGAGAGAGAGAGAGAGATCTATGTACAGAAAAAACTTACAGCTACTTAAAAACTACTCCTTCTCATTCCTTACTCTAATTGTGGACCCCCCCTTCCGGTCGCTCCTCAGACATCCCATCCCCTTCCAACTTCATTCTTTCCCCCATTTTCCTGCCCACCTGACATTTTACCTTTCGCATTTTCCCTCCACTCTTCCACCTTCCTCATCCACTCCTCCCCTCCCCCTCCATCTTCTAACACTTCTCCCATGCAATAGATATACATTTTCTCCTTTTTCTAAGAAATTATAAACTACAAAGAAATTCTAATCACTAAAACCGTAAAATAAATCGTAAGGCAAGGGGTTAACACCAGGCATGCCCAGGAAGGAGTATGTATAGTGCGCTTAGGTAGAATTCTAGGTTTGTCAGCCAAACTGTAGTCTACCCGTGACAACGGAAAAGGCGTGCGAGGACAGTAGACCCATATAGAGTGGGGATATTCATACGCTTCTTCAGCTAAAGGCTATGTCTCTCTGTTTCTATTCTTCGCACACGGCGACCATCGTATCCATAGCGGGTATCTCAAGCCTGAGTAACATTGCCCGTAAGCACCGACACATTGGGGCATTTTCCTCGAAAAGCTAGCCGAAAGTTAACATTTTATCGCTGAACAATCCTTATGAGCGCGTGAGTCTCTCAAATACAGAAAGATAAAAAGGATGCATAAGAACTCTTATTACATTGAAGATATTGTTCTCAACAAATTGTTGAACAAATGTACCGATATTATAAATCATTGAATTTGCCTCAATGTCACTTACAATGTAGGAATCACTTACTACGTAGGAAAAGTTATACAGTGTCGTTAACACTAGTTTTACGGAGCATTAAAATTGATTATTTTACATTGCTTCGGAAAAATAATAAAATTGTATTTACTTAAATCTTCAGCGATTTTTATTGTAATATGTACACAAAAAATATATCTATTTAATAATTTCTCACGAATACCTTCTTACACTCTTAATAATCGTAAATTAAAAATTTTTTAATCCGTCATTTTGACGGGCCCCGTAAATCTAGTGTTAAAACAAATGAACATGACCTTGACTTTTTGTAGAAAAAATTACATTTTCATATTTGCAATTTGTTGAATATCGAGAACTGATGATTTTTTGTTTCAAGCATTTTTTTTCTCGCGTTACCGAAAGTGCCTGAAAATTCGTGGCGACCATCATCACATCAGAAACAATATCAGCATTTGATATCTACGCTGAACACGCGGTATATGAAGAGACTGCAAAATTATGTCGCATGGGGCGCTCTGTACGAAGGGAACAATGAAATATTTTTAACTCAAGACACTTTTGATTTAGGAGAAGTAAAACCATGCCTATAAGAGTAATCTTGATGGAAGGGGTAAAGAAACTACGTCTCATAGGTCCTTTGCCACAAGATTGCAACGATAGTACGCCTCCAAAGATATTGTACACAAATGGAGCAACGAAACCACGCCCCCCTCCCCCCTTAGCGCACTCTATACGGAGAGACAGCAAAACCACGCCCCATGGGGCACTCTATACTAAAAGATTAATGAAATATCGACATTGCAAGGCACTTTAGATAAGGGGGAAGCGATACCACACTCCTTAAAGGAACTCTACATAAAAAGACGACTAAACCACGCCCATTAAGGGCACCCGACACAGAGAGAGTTGACTGCAGCGAAATTCCTCGTGGTCCACGGTACGAACGATAAAGCTCCCTTTGCCCATTCCATTCTATACCCGAACCTGAATGACTGCGTTCTCGCCCAAGATTAGCTCAAGACGCTTTGCTGGAGTGGTGACAGGTTCGATACTTCTGCTGCAGTATCGTAGCAACCGTTATTACTAATTTGAATGTTATCAAAGGTGGGTTCACTTCATCAGTGAGTAATTGTCTTGACATCTTGGAAATGTTACACTATTAAATCAATTGTGAAAATTCGGAAAAAAATCCATTGGATTTAGATATTTGAATGTATCTAACGGAATTTTTTCCGATTTTTGGATTACGAATTCTAGAGGTGAAAATTAATTTTTCAGATTATTATTGACAAGTGATATAATCAAGAAAACAGAACACCAAGCGTAACGGTTTTAAACGTTTTCTAATATTTTTTAAAGTAAACAAAGACTAAATGTGGAAGGTAGTTTTTATGAGGAAACAGGTGCGTTGAAGAAAGCTGTAGAAACAGTTCCAAACAGTGTTTGAGTACTGTTACCGAGACTACCAGTATTGACAGTACCGGTTTCGCGTATGCTACAAGACAAATAGCTTTGTTGGCTCAGTGGAGACGCTTAATCACAGAAACAGATTGCCTATTTCCTTAGGAAAAATAATCAAAAGTCTGGCGGTAGCTGTGAAACCCACAGATTCTCCTAAACATATATTTACACACACATCTAAACATTTCCTTAATAACTTAATTGTTATTTTATTGGATTCTTTTCACCTCGTAAAAAAACTATGGCTCAAACAAAAACAAATATTAGAGATGAATTACTTAACTTACATACAAAATTTCGTAATTTTCTGAATTCGCCTGACCTACTTTAATAAAAGGACGTTATTTTAATTATTTTTGAACGTCGGCGTAGACTTTTTAATCGGAACATTTAAAGAGATGATTTCCAGCTCTAAAACCTCCCTATAGTAGAAATAGAAAACACGGATGTATGTGCCCAAAAAGTTTCATAGTTTTCTGAATTCGCCTAACTTTACCAAGGAAGATTTTTTTCGATAGAACCCTTATGGATTTCTTGTTAAAGTGTCCAGCAATTGGCAAAGAGAGTCGTCGACAAAAGAAATTGGCAACAACTCCTAAGAACTGGTAAGAAAGTTGGTCGTGCAATTAGCTTCGAGAACGATCAACATGATTGTACAATAGCAACCGAAACGCTTCGCTACGAATAGCTTTCGGAGCCGAAAGTTTTCTCGGCGGCGTTCGCCATAGCGCTATAAATTAGCGCAGCACGTGTACGCGCATGCAACTAACTCATTCATGTACCAAGAGACTTGGCAAACCCATGTCGCATAGCTCGACGCTTCCTAAATCTATTCCCGGCTTAAAGACGGCGTGTACGTACCGCGAGAATAACAAGTGCATCGCTCGCCTGCATCGGGCCGGCGCATTCGACGAATAACGTTAAAACGTGTCACGTAACGAGATTGCCCGTCGCATTCGGAACACGCTCTCGTCTCTGTTGTCTCTCGATGTCACACGCAGGAGGTTTCTTTCGTTTTTCGAATTTACAAAATGTCGAATATACACTCCGAGACAAAAAAGATAGCACGTCTTACATTTTTTTTAAAGATTCGTCATGATAACTGTTAAAAATAATAACTGGTAAAAATGTTTCACGTCACTACTAGTCTTTGGCATGCCTGTATGTCAGAGATGGACAATTTTGCGTCAATTGAGGCAAAACCGCCCACACCGTGGCGCCCTCTGTCCCCTTCCAGCAAGCGCGGTACAATGGAGCAACGAAGACACGAGGCATCAGCGTACGCAACGAACGTGCGCGCTGCATGAAAGAGAGGTTGGTGGGAGAAGCAGGCGTTTGAGGGGCTCCACCCGTTCCCACCACTGCTGTATGATAATCTGATAAGATGCTATTGACGCAAGGTTCGATCTAATTGTTTCATCAATGTCAAGGATGTTTGGGCTGGAAACAGTTAGGATTCTCAAGGACTGGTCATGCACGAATTTATCCATAACTAAGATAAGTAACAAAAAACTGTTTCTTCTAAAATGTAGATCCAATAACATTATTCCAAATTTCATTTATAAGAAAGTTATGAAGAAAAACAATTTCATTATTTCTTCCCCATTCACACATGACAAATTGTTGAAATTACAAAATAGATATATGAAAAAAATTCTTAACATTACTATTAAAGATACACACAATTTTCATAATAAATTGCTCAATAATACAATTAGATCGAACCTTGCGCCAATAGCATCTTATCAGATTAACACATTTTTCGATCGATAGAAATTATAATTATACTGCTGTATGTATTGGGATCTGATATTTTGAGTGGCGCCGTCTGCTGCCGAAAAGTAGAAATACTCTAAGCTTGGCTTGGCTTTGCGTGGCTTATAGCAGCTTACAGTGTTAACCCGGCAGTCTCCACGTGGGGGTCCAGCGAATCCCCACTGTTGAGATATGCTATCTATTTCTCATATTTCTTTCGCTACAGTTTTGCCATATAATGTAGCTTCTTAAAACTCGATACCGGCTGTATAGATGTGTCTCCGACTTTGTGTTGCGCGCTCAAAATGTATTTCTACAGTTTCGGCTCTCTTTATGTATACTAACGAGTGATTCAACCGTGTGTTCTTGATATTTAGTATTTCAGTTTCGATTGAGCTTTCTTCACAGGAGCATCGTTTACTTACACAGTGCAGTCAGTTCATTCTTGTTTTTGTATCACTACAATTCTTACTATGCTTTCTTTATATTTTGATAAGTATTTCTTTCTTGTGTGTGCACCTTCCTGCAGAAGGCATAGATGACTACTCTGATAACTAGTTTGTATATGGTGTATATATATTTTATACTGTTATTTTAACAAAAGTATAAATAAATGTTACAATAAACATAAAACATTAAGTATAAATATTGCTTTTCACTGGGGGTCTATGAACACCCCACGTGGACAATTTTGTTTCAGAAGTTCAGGTGGGCCCTGCCGGGTTAACAGGTGTTAATTACAGTATAAACTTTCAGTGTTAAAACAGGTGTTAATTAAAAATAACGTTATGGAAGCTCCAATTTTTCCACCGCGTAGCAAAAGATATTTTGATTACTGTGCAGTGAAAGATTGTGATAGTAGAGCGAGCAAAAATTTGTTGTTCCGTTTCCATACTTTGAAATGAAGTATGTGAAGTGAACTGCTTGAAATTTATAAGACCGCCATTTCTAAAATATAAGAAACAATTTAGCAAAGAACAGTCTATTTTAACAGCTAAAATAGCTAAAGCTAGAGTGCATATTGAAAGATCTAACCAGTGTATAAAGACTTTCAAAATTCTTGTTTCAGTGATGCCTATGGCATTGGTGCCTCTAATAGAAGATATTTGTACAATCATTTGTGGAGTAATTAGTATGTCCTCACCAGTGCTAAGCGATTAGAAATTTCTGAAATTATAATTGTAAATTTAGAAGGTATATTAAAAAACAAATTTATTTTTGTAAACTTAATTATTTAATAAAACATACTTTAAAAAGCCGCTCTCCTTCAACAAACTTTCTTTCTGCAGGATTTGTACCTGCCCACTTACAAGTTTCACCCATACATGCAAACATTTTAAGGAAAAATAAAAAAGAAGATATGAATACAATGTTGAGACCAAGCACTTCGTCGCCATATTGGATAGCTATATATATTATCCAGGCCCCCATGTCAGATCTCAATAACATACACAATATTGTTCACAATATTCAGTTCGACAAAATTCTATGAATGCAAATGTAAATTTTGTAGCACACAAACGGGACACAACAATAAAGCGAGCACTAAACTTTTACGCCCCACAGTCGGTGATGGTATATGGTCTCGGTTTTTTCGCGCATGCGCGACTAAATGCAGGAACGTACCGTACGTCTTATGTTTGTGGAGAAAGTAGGGGAGAACTGTTATTGGCGGGAAACCGGGCAGAAGAGTGCAAGACGACACGACGAGACGACCGTACTTCGTAATTTTGGTAAGTTAATGTTAATATATTCGATTTCATAATGGCAACTAGTATTGGAGAAGGAGCTACTTGTTAATTCATATTTGAAAATCGAAAAAAAAATTTGCGAAACTATGCGGGGTGACTAAGGTACCCCATTTTAGCCCAACTTTGTACTTTACTGACGCTAAAATCGTCGCGCATGCGCGAGAAAACCGAGACCATATACCATCACTTCCCACAGTTGTACATGAGATGCTGAATAACGAGTATCGAACAGGAAACACAGTTAATAAAATGTATAATAACTTGTTAAAAAAAACAATAGATTAATAAAAATGGGTAACACAGGAGTCGTGACCCCTATATCGATACTATATCGAAATTAAGCAAAAATCACAAATAGAGATGTAAAGTTATGATGAATTTATTGAAAGATCCAGAGAATCGAGCAAAACGGGCAAAAATAAGAACATCAAATTCGAAAGTGACTGCAAGATAAATTGCATACAGTATTGATATAAACACTAATGCAAAGAACGTGATACGCGTTTTAAAAAAGTATAAGCACTTAGTAAGTAGAAAATTGCAAAAGAATTTGCATTTGAATGACCAACCAATCTTCTACAATTTGCAAAGAAACGTATATTTATGAAGCAAAAATGCTGGAAAGTCATATTTACGAACGAGGAGAGATTCAATTTACAACTTGTTAGTTGAACCTGATATCCTTAATTATCATCAGTACTTGAGACAAGAGTAACAAATTTTGCGCCATCTTCAAATGGAAGGGAGCGGCTTAATGGTTTGGTCCGATATTGGCTATCACGGGAAAATGGACATCAAATTTATTGCTGGAGAAATTAATAGCACGAAGTATTTAGAAATTATTGATGAACAAATAAAGGTATATGCCACGAATGTTACCGAAGGAAAATTCATTTTCCAACGCAAAAACGGGGTGGTTCATACTGCAAAGGCATCGAAGGAATACTTCTCTTTAAAAAAATGCAGATGTCAAATTGGCCAACAATCAATATCTTAATATTATTAAAAATAGCTGGTGGGATCTTGTCAGGGTAGTATACAAAAATAGTAGACTATTTGAAACCGTTGAATGATTTTAAATAACGTATTCAAGATAAGTGGGAAAAATTGTTTCAGAAAAGTATTAAAAAGTTATATAAACCTTCTCCCAACAGAAACACTGTTGTCATTAAATGTAATGTTGGCTTACTAAAATATTATATACAGAATATTCACAAATCTGTTCATATTTGAAGTTTCTATGCACGTGTGCCATCATTTTGTCCGCTAAAGTTTGGCGAACATTATATATTATATGTTATTAAACGTAACCTGAAAGAGTCTATAGAAATAAATTTCAGTTGCAATGTGAACATAAATTTAAATTATGTAAATCTTAATGTGTGCTATTTTTCTGTCCCGGTATTTACAATGATAATTCGTTATTAGTAGACAGCGGTTCTTGTGAATTTATGGCGAAAATGGGTACGTGTAATTTAAAACAGTAGAAACATTAGAAGAATTTATACACAGTTCATTTTATTTCACTCCAGTTTGTTGCAATTCGTGTACAAAAGTTGTATTTTGCATAAAGAAGAGCCAGGACTATATTAACCCTTAAGTGAACATTGTGGGCCCACTCAAATGTATGCTAATAATTATAAAATATGCAACTATCAATAATATAACTATTTGAGAATTTCGATAAGGCTTTACTATCTCACTAGGTTTCTATTTACCATTATACCGATACAGTGATGCCAGATCGGTGAAATCGAGGGAAATACAGTTTACCACCTCTCTGATAACCAGAGTAATATGTGACACGTTTCGCGGCACGTCACGTGACCAGTCTACGGTCTTAGTGGGGGACGTTGGAGCAGTGATGGGAATGTTGGCGCTTTTCACGCGCATGCGCGGTGATTTTAGCCTCAGTCAAGCACGAAAATCGGGTACCTTGGTCGTCCCGCTAATTTCGCAAAATTTATTATGATTTGATTTTGAAAAATGAATGTACAACATGTGTACGTATATATATATATATATATATATATATATATATATATATATATATATGTATGTATGTATATGTGTATTAAAATGTAATATACATACGTAAATAGAATATATAATATATGAATATATAATAATTATGTATCTATGTACAATATAATATAACTTACTCTTCTTCATCATCTTGGGAATAAGGAAGGGAAGGGTACTAAAATAACTTTAAACGAAATATATAATAACAAACCCACTACTTTCGCCCCAATAGTACCTCACAAACTTCGGACGTAGCTTCGGTGCTGCCGAAACTCGCGCATGCGCGTGAAAAGCGCCAACATTCCCATCACTGCGTTGGAGTGTGCTCAGGTAGTGGAATGGGATAGTGGAAGGGGAAAAGGAGGAGAGGAAAATCCACCCAGTTTTGGGTGTTTCTGGCATCACTGTACCGATATATTAGATATAATTTAATTGAATCATGACATTAGGGATGAATAGCACATTATGTATATGAATATTTAAAAACATTGTATCATGTATGGATGGTACGATAAAATTATTATTGTAATTCATTATTAGCCTGCGGATTGTATGCTTCTATGATAAACATGGATAGGAGGAACACAAAACAGTAAAGATAAAATTATTATTGTAATTCATTATTAGCATGCGTATTTTATGCTTCTATGATAAACATGGATAGGAGGAACACAAAACAGTAAAGATAAAATTATTATCGTAATTCATTATTAGCATGCGTATTTTATGCTTCTATGATAAGCGTGGATAGGAGGAACACAAAACAGTAAAGATATTATCACATTAACTGAAAAGTAAAGACGATAGCAGTAGTCTTCGATTTTTTTTCCTTAAGATTGATTTTTCTGTAGTAACAATTCAGTTTTTCAGTTTAATTGGCTTCATTGGAGTTATAGTAGAAACAAGCATACACTATACAACATGCAACGTGAGTTCAGTAGTGTTTAAAATGGATCTTTTATTTTACTAGCAAAAGAAATTGAGGGTTTTTATAGGATTTTAATCGTCGTAGCCTCTAGAACATCGTTGCAAATTATCTTAAAAAAATGTCAAGAATTAACTGTACACACTGTACTTGCAGTAATGTATCATATTGAACATAGATCAAAATTCGTTAATAAAAAAGTTCGAGTTTTCTATACTCTATTTTAGTCCTCGCAATCTATAGAATATCTTTGTTAATTATCTCAACAAAATTTCAAGGATTAACGAAGTTATTAGCAAAAGTATAAACTGCAATGCCTCCTGAAATTGTCGCAAACATTTCTTGGATTTTTTAATTGAAAATCGTAACAGTAAAAAATTGACAACTAAGAAAGTCAGAGCCGAGACTGAAAAATTATGATTAATAGAAGAAGTGTACATTTCTAGTAGAAATGCACCTTTTCTATTTCTATAGCAACAGCATATTGTTGCAAGTATTGTCTACGACATTTCAGATTTTTTAGTAAATTATGTCATAGTAAAAAAAAAAAAACTCAGCTTTTTCGACGCTTCTGATTCAAAAACATTTTAAATAAAGTTTGTACAAAAATTGTTGAACATACCTCACCAAAATCGATAGAATTGTATTGTATAATGCTCGGATTGCATTTTAGAGAATCAAAATGGCAGAACCCTGGTATTAAACTTGCAAAAACAGTGAGAAGAATGACCTCCTTATGGAGTCAATATGCTCGAACATATATTTTCGAGGTTTTGCCAATCGTTCGCGAACTGTGATCAGTATCTCGAAGTAGTGCCGCTACAAATCAACCCTAATTTTCCTTTCAAATGATATGTCAATCGGTTCCGCTGGAACGTTTTTTTCGCAAACGTTCATGCATTCCGTTTGTTCGCCTTGCAAAATGTATAATGTATATCTGGCACATTGTACACGCAAATAACACTGGTATCTGTCGTAGAATGCAATATTTTTGCGCGAACAAAAATTGTCAAATTTTTATTTTTGTATTGCCTACAAAATTCATTGACATAATAAAAATATAAACAAATGTATACACTAAAGTCCCATAATAAACTGTTTTACAGATTCATAGTAACAAAATGACAAAGTTAGTCTACAACACTGGATTGTGTATCAAATTCCGTTTCTAGATTATACTTAATGGCGCATGGCAAACTCAATTTTGATTTTTCTTTTGTCTAAAAGTTTTGCGAATATTATTGTAGCATATATTAAATGTGTTTATCGATCGAAAATTTTGATTAATTGTGTTCGAATTTCGGCGCACAGGTTCGATCAATGATACAAATTAGTAATTTTGCAAATTAGATGTGGGTCTTTCTCAAGAGATGAGATTTTTTTTGCGTTTACTATAACGGAAAAATTATAAGTGAAATTTATTGAGAAAGCATGCTGACTACATGCCGGCAGAAACTGAAGTTCAGTCCGAACACAATTAATTATAGTAGCATGAATGGAAATATAGACTGAAGTCCTATAATCATTGGTTTTGTAGTTTCGTTATAAAAAATTCCAAGATCAGCCTACAATATAAAAGTTTGTGATAATTCAATTTTGAAGAATTGTTAAAGTGTAAGAATTCATTGAAATAGTCCAAGCATAAACAAAATTGCATGCTGAAGTTCCATAATAATTAGGTTCTTAGTTTCGCGATTTAAAAACCGCAAAGTTAACTTAGGAGAGGATCCGTTTTTTAACCCTTAGCACTCGAATGGCGACTCTGAGGCGCCACTACAAATTGCTACACCATTATTCAGAATATTGTTTACATGATTAAATTTGTTTATATCTCATAAAATACTAAACATTTAAATATTGTATGTGGTACTATATCAGTTCTGTACGCATATAATGAAAAAAACTTATGTACGATGAAAATATTCTAGGTTAGAAGATATGTTTGGTTTTTTAGTTGAAATAGCTCCGAGTGCAAAGGGTTAAAATCTCGTTCGTTGTTGTACTTAATCGTTCCTAATTAGTTTAATTTTGATTTTTTCTACATATAAAAATGTGTCAATAGCATCAAAATATAAAAAGAAATGTACTCTAAACTGCCATAATAAACAGCTTGTAGTTTTCTTTTAAAATATCACAATGGTGGTCTACAATATTACACTGTGCAGGAAGTACCTTTTCTAGTTTAAACTTAATTGTTAATAGTAGGCTTAATTTTTATTTTCTTTTGACCTAAAAATTTGTGGATATATAGTTGACGTATTAACACGTTCAGCGCCCACTCCACAATCATAAAAATTACGCAAAATCAAAGCAATATATTTAATAAAACAAAAACTAAGAAGTTTAGTTTTGTGATATTAATTACTGTTTCAAACCTCTTCTATTCCTCAGATCGTAAGGAAATTTTGTACATTCAATCTACCAACGTAAAAATTAATTTTCAATTCTGTATAAATAATTCCGTCACCCAGATATGGATGAAATGGCGCTGAACGTGTTAACTTACTAAAATTCCGTTGAATGGTCGATTTTGCAATTTTATAGCAAAAAAAATCGAAAAATTTCGCAGTATAATATTTTCTTTTCAAGTATTCTAGCTTTCATCGCGCTCCAAGTGCTCGTATTTAAAGTTTGGGCGAATGTAGCTCCGCTAGCCGGTTCAATCAGTGGTCCTGCTGTAACGCGAGAACCGAACGTCCAGCTAAAGAATATTTATAGGCTGTGCGTGCGTAACCACTTTAATTCGAAGCATCCTCGATGCCCAAGAAAAAAAGACCGTGCTGCCATCGGCGTTTATCTTCAAACAAGTCCTTTTCCACGGAGTTCAGTCCACCTAATAATTTTGCAAAAATCGTTTTCAAGATGCGACGTTATTTTAGAAAGATTCTGCGAAGGTTTCACGTCGATCAGATTAAAATGATCAAAGTTATGCGAGTTCAAAGCATTCATTACGAATTAACTGCTGATGAAGAATCACTGCCTAATGATCGCTGATATATCCTTTATTTATTTACATTTTGCATTGAAAAAATTACTGAGGATAGTTGAAGATGTCCAGTTCCGAACACTGTAACGTTTGCTAAAAAATTCTGAAGTATCATCAAATGGCAGTATTGCGAATTACCTGCTAGAAATGAGTTATTGTTCGAAGATTGGTGACTAGCATTTCGTGTCGAAAAAATGACTATAAATAGTCCAAAATATGTGCTTTCGAACACTGTAGCGTTTGTTAAAAAAGAATAACACTCCTTAAAACAAAAGCTCGCGCAAAGGCGTTTTAAAAAGCGTTTTCCACTAGCTCGATCATCGAACGTTTCGCAGTTTCGTGCTGGCCTAAACAATAAGAATCGTCGACTGAGCAGTACTCCGTTGAAAACTGCATCAACAGCACCGGTGCACGGTTGCATGGCGATCGATGGCGGGGTGCAGTGTCACGGCTGCGAGCGGAGCGACCACGTGCCGCGTGATAAGGAACAAGACGGAAGACGGAGCGGAAAATCCGCGAGATTAAGGGAACACGGCTCCGAACGCGGTCGCCTAATTGGCTTGGTGTTATGCCAGACGCGGAGGACTCGCATTATAATTAGAAGCAGCCCACGGATCACGCTAGAATTTTGCGAATCAAGGATCGACGCGGCAATGAACACTCGTGATGACTAAAGTGACCTTTGACCCGACGATACTGGTTCCAAGACGCATCAAACGCTTTCGAAACGGCATGCTAACATTATGACTGCTGCCCCAACACGCTTCAGTAATTTAGTAATCGCAGAAATTAATTTGCCACCTACGAAAAATTTGGATAAATTCAATGAAACTGTAGGTCAAATGTAACCCTGGATTTGTCTATCTATCACACTGATTACACATAAAAGTGTGATTAAAAGTCCTACCCTAATCAGAAATTCCCTAGTTTTGTAGTGAATTTGTAGGTTAGTTATTTCAAGTGTTTTTTAATAGAGGCTTGAACAAAAATGTTGATTTTTTATTGGAAGTTTACAGAACACGTCACTCGAATTTTTATGGCGGCAGTACATTGTAAATATCGTTCTTGAATTTTTTTTCGATTGTTTGGTTAACAGTCCTGGTTACAAAAAATGAAAACGTAAAATTGTAAATTTATTATAAGTATTCTTTCGATGAAGAAAATTCGCACCTGGGCGTTAAATATAATTATGAGAAATGACAAAACTTTCCGTTATTCGTTATCTGCGATACTCCCGCACCGTAAAGCATGTTTATTCGCCTGCAAAAAATTCGACGGCCATTGATAAATTAACTTAAAAAATTATTGATGAATCAGCTCCCAATGATGCATACCATAAACAGAGTGATCCCATCTCTCTCGATAAGTCACACTAAATGCAAGCAACATTCATCTTTCTGATATTCGAATAAAAAATGTAACACTGATAACGAATTTTAAAACAGGCCATACGATTCCAAAAAGTTTTAGTACAGAAATAGAAGAACCCCGAATTCTTGAAAGTATTCTCAATTATTATATGAGAAATTTGAATGAACAAAAAAGAAAAGTAAATAATGAGTACAGTTTTTGTCTACTTTATATATTTTTCCAAAATTTTGAGTTTACCAGAAATGGTAGAAACAAATGATGTCAAGGGGGTGGCTTTCGATAATGATTTTAAAAACGTCATTCGATAAAATCTTTTACTAAAAATTCCATACGTCGTTTCATGATGATTTAAAATATTTAGATAACACATCAGTTCATGTAAGATATTCATGGTTTTTTTTTTAAACGATCTCAATTGCATCTCGATGATCCAAGACTATCCGAAACACTTGTTGAATATCCAGCATAGCATTTGCTAGGTTAATATGTTCTGTGTAGATAACTACATAGTAGTTTATAACTATTATCTTTAATATATTTTTTAAACAAACTCTTTTATCAAAAAATCTACTGACGTAGACGTTAATTATGCACAAAATGCATTTTGAAATATTTTCCTCCCCTTAATCGCTTTCCAAACATTCATTAAAACAAGTCGTATCATCCGTCCCATCTCCTCCCCCCTACCAAATTTAAGATCGGCTTTCGTCATTCAATCATGGACGTTTTGAAATACAAAAAAAAACCCGCGTTGAATATTTATCGAATATTATAAAATACTTAAGGTGCCTCAAAACATAGCGCAATTACTAGACTACGAATTTTACGCATTTATGTCAAATATTTTTGACCCAGTTATTGATGGGTGTAATTTGGAACAGTAGAAAGTTTGAAAGGATTTAAGGACTGTCAACGCATTCTTTACAACTTAACAAAACTACAAAACAGAGAAATAGACTACTATTTCGTACTAGTGTCCTGCAATTAATGCCACAGAATTTTCATTTCGTAATGATTCATTCGCAGCACAACCAACCGGATAAGAGTTGGTCCTCTCTAAAGAAAAAGGGTTGTTAAAGTTGTAGATAATAAATTTCTCCCGAACTGTCAGTTTCGGTGATTTCAACCGGCTGGGCATACTCTAAGGGGCAGGGTAAGGTTAGCTCACCGAGTAGGTAGTGGCGTATCCATTTTTTCTTAGGCGGGGGCGGCATCCAGCTGCGACGCGGCTCGTCGTTGACGACCACGCCGATAATACCGACGACCTGCGTCGGCATCAGGCTATTCGCGTCCCGTATCCCGCTTACATTGTTGTTGGTCTCGTCGATCGGTTGCTGCGCTCCGGCAGCTTTGACCGCGTTCAAACTCATGCGAGGTTGGACCGCCACTGTGCCATCCGAGACCAAAAGAACGCCCATGATCCCGAGAACTCTGTTGACGGCTGCGTTACGCACGGTTCTCTCCGGCCGGCACGCGTTACACGCAGATAAAAAAAGAGCACGCTCGCCGCGGACTATATAGGGCCGTGGCTGCCACGATCGCTGCACTGGAGAACGACCCCCTTCGCTCCCCCTCCTCTCGCCGCACCAGAACAACCGAATTTCATACGTGCATACCGTCACGGATCCTCCGGCTATAGTAACTACCGAGAGCCGAACACGCTCGTTCTTGTTGACAGCACACGGTTCTACGCATTTGTCATTTTCAACAATGTTTCAGCGTCCTAGCCTCCCATCTGACCAGTAAGACCTGTATTCGAGGCTAGAATAACTTAGGGGATCAAAGAAGATGGCACAAGGCAGGTGCTAAATCTTCCCCAACACTTGGCACAACACTGTTTCATGCATTCATCACCTACAATGATATTTTATCGCCGTAGATCCTCTAAAATTCTGACAACCAATTCCTACATTCGTAGAAATGGTAAGGGATTTCCTAAATCAAGTGTTAAACTTTCTTTAACACTTGCAATATCATTCACTTTTATAGATCCATCATTTTCAAAAGTTTTCTATTATTGGAAAAGCCTGGTTCCCACTTTATGTAACACAATTTTATGGACTGGTCGTCTGCACCAATGTTTCATCATCACGGATCCTCTAGATCTGATCAGAAAGTCCCATAAGGGATGGCCTAAACCAGGTGCTAAACTTTCTTCAACACTTGCTCCTGGCAACCCAATATGATTCACTATTGTGCATCCGTATCTTCAACCGTTTTCTACCATCAAAATGTGACTACTTAAAGAATCGGTGTCACAGGGGACGAAATCCTCAGCTAGCACTAAGGCAGCGAGAACTGGAGGGTTGGTTTGATTAGAGTAGCAACACTGCAGTAGCAGACAGTTTCTGCGGTACTAAACTCTATTTGATAGTTAACTGTGTCACTTGTAAGCAGAACTTTAACCAGGAAATCTAGGACCTTACAAAACTCTAATTATAAAATCCCGGATCCTAACCAACAACACTATCCACAGTTTAGCTAACACTAAGCAGTGTAGCTGGACTGTCTTCGACACCAGGTGATCTCAGAGGTTTCCCCTTATAATCGGCGTGGTTGTTAACTTGGATGAGTGAAACAGAAACACTTTGGCCATAGAACCCCGGCGAAACTGTCGCTGGGGACGCGTCGAACAGACGACTAGTCGAAAAGAAGTGTAAACGGCCGGGAATGTGAGGCTCGTGGAAAAGAGAGAGGGCTGCGTCACGATGCCGCGGAGAGGGGACTCGGTTGCGACGAATGAATACGACGAGGTCGCCGTTTACGCGATAGGAAAAAATCCGAACTTTCGAAACACTCGCGGCGCCGTGGCTCGCGGACCCCCCCCCCCCCCCCCCCCCCACTAGACGATTCAACGGCGATCTCCCCAAGCCTCTGCATCGGTCATCCTCGGAATTTTGCGAATAAGCGGATTCGGTAACATTCACTGTTCTCAACAGGATTTTTCAATCTGATCGTAATCGCCGCCGAGGTCTCGCAATGACGTCCAACGTAGGGATAACTAGGAAAGGAAGACTAGACGGCTGGGATTGTTGATCGATTGGATCGAACGATTGTCGGGCACCAAAGGAAACTCGTACCGCGTGAGACGCGAGTGCCGACTGAAATCTAAACGTAAGTGCTACCGCCTTCAACCTGAGGATGACGGCGCGGCGGCCCTCTCCCTCCCTCCCTCCCTCCCGCCCCGCGCTAGTGGCAACAACAGTGGTGACAGCAACCAATCTCCTCGCGGCCCGCCGCCCCGACCGCCGCCACCACTTTCCGTGACATCTCCGTTCTCGCGAGAACTGCCTCCAATCACCCGCGACACTCTATCCTCGTCGCGCAACGAGCGTACACCCCAGCCCGAGCTTTCTCTTTCTAGCTTTCTTATTCGCAGTCGCAACATGCACTCGCTTCGTGTTTTTAAGTCGGCACCATCGCACAACGTTCGAGTACGACAGACATTTATATGAGAAACCTTTACACTGTTTTCAAGATTTTTAGTTTTTTTCACCGCAAAATTGAAATCAATTCAAGAGCTACGATATCTGGTCACTATAAAGATATATTAATAATGTCGCTTTCGAACGTTTTTGGGTAATCTGTTTCTCTTAGAATTTTATCGAGTTTCTTTGTTATTCCGAAATGACACGTCGAGTGTCAAGTTAACCCTCGAACGGCAGACCTTTATCACATCTATATAATTGATGCCTCGAACCGTCTACAACTTTAATTATCAATTTTTTGAATATATTTTAAAGGTACTTCTTGTAGACACGTTAGTCTTTGTGTTTTTTTTCAATGCTGAATTGTCAAGAATTGAGTACATAAATTACTATTTTGATACTCTGGGTGAAAATTGAACCAACCACCACCGTCGGAGAGTTATAAGCTTTCAAAAAATACATTAAAAGACAATTCGAACGTCGTCTATAACAGTTTTCAGAATATTTCACATATTTTCTAATTATAAAAATGAAGAATGAGGTGTTTATAAGATTTTAAAAGGTTTATATAGAATTGTTTTAACTACCAACGTGGTTCGTCAGTAACAAAAATACATAGTTCTAATCATACGTTTCGTGTCGGTTACCGGTGACTGCCGCAGCGGTGAACGTGTTAAGCCCTCCAACGACCAATGAAAATCGATTGGACGCTTAACCTCTCGTGGTTCACTGGTACACGTCGTGAACCAGTAACATCGAAAGGTTATAATATTAATTTAACATCGTACTGTCGTAAATACATTACAGATATAAATAGAAAATATTTTTAACCCTCATTAAGGAATACAATATTCCTTAATACAACTTTTTGCACCCAAGACTGTCAATTTAAAAAATTGAAAAAAATATTCTAAGAATAAATTTTACATGAAAAATGGTCAGTCCATACCTAACTAAAAATGTTTAATAGAATATGATTTTTAATAATTTTTTGTGGCTAGGCCTTTCAAACGGAAAATCGGAAAAATTCCCAGATACGCACATTGACCATTACTACAAATCAGATTTTTGCGTAGAATGGTCGGATAAAACTTTCTCAAATCCTAAGTTCTCATTAATTTTTTGTAACTAATGCTGTTAACGAAAAAGATTTTGTAAAAATGTTGGTAGACTCACCGTCGATGATGAGCATTTTCTCTTCGCAGAACAAGTCATCTTGCTCTGTGCGTTCCCTTTTTAGCTTCGCACCTGTAACAAACAAACCAAAACCACAGAAATTAAGACAAGCTACAAAGATCGAACAAACTAGACGGTCAGTCAGAAATACCGGGTGAAAAAAATTTATTAAGCTAAACAGCCACCAACTACTGCAATTATCTACGTCACGGATAAGTACAATTCTTTCTCCTTCCCCACCTCCACGCTAAACGCAACAGCCGCGTGGCAACGTGGAGGGACCGGTAAGTGGCGCCGGAGGCAGCGATGCGCAACACGTCACCGTTTGCCGTTGTAAGTCCAGCATCCCTTGGGTATTCTTCGACTAAAATCTTGGACTGTGTTGAACAAAGGTTCAAATCGCAAAACTTAGTGACATTTCTTGTACAACTTTGGATTTCCAAGGAACAACGAAGTAGAAATTTCCATTTAATTCTTTTTTTAAATAATTGCTTTCTAATCACATTCTCCTCATGTACAGACACAAATACATCATCAAAAGTTGCGCCAATTGCATTTTGAAATCTATCTTCCTAAACAATAGAGATCTTCGATTTTGAGCCCTACTTTTAAGCCTTGAACGTGGTCGTTTTGAAAGAAATACACCTGTTGAATATTTGTTTGAGTTCCGTATCATTCCACCCAATAAATCTTTCAAGAAAAACTGTCATAGTTGTAAATACCGAACTTAACCTTAATAGTCACTTTCGGTGATTTGAACTGTACTCGATGAAATCGATGGAGAGAGTAGTTATTTAATTGATTTCTTTGTTTTTTAGACTGACACGTGTTTAGGAAGAAATACAAATTAATTGATTAACGATGAGAGAGAATTGATCTTTACACAAAGACTTGGAAAATTCTTCGATCCAAACTATAGCACAACGGTTGAATCTACAGGTCGATAAGGCATGAAAAATTAAAAGAGGCGCGTCTCCACGTGCTGCGCCGGTGGGGACAGGAGAGGGGGTATTCCCCTAGGTCAGCAGGGATAGCTGACGGCCGATAGGGTGGGGGAGCTGCTCTCTCTCTCGCTCTGCCCGTCCGCGGGTCACCGGAGGACTCGGCAACGCCGCGATTGATCAGGACGCCACGCGGCCGGACACGCGTGGTGGGGACTCGCCGGGGACAACGCGCATGCGCACTGCGTAGCCTCGGTTGCCCGCGTGCTCACCCGCCGACACACTGCACGACGCAACGCTGCGTTCTATTTCGCTCGATGTTATCCTTATCTGCGAGAAGAAAAACAGTTCTTCCAGTCTCAGCTGAGCTCTGTAACACACTGTCTCTTCCTCGCAAATCCCTACCTATTCTTAGTGTAACGTGTTGACAGTGAGTGAGTTACAAAGGCTCCCGTGAGCCCACTGTGTAACTGATGGTAGGAGTGGTTGCGCCGGTCGATCGCACAACTAGCTATCTTGGGTTTATTATAAATCGGTGCCCGGGTCATTTTCAACCCACACTGCATTTATTAATCCGCTGTGTTGATACTAGAATATCGGGTTCTCGAAACGGAGGATGATGGAAAATGGCGAAACTAGAGGCTCGGTGGACGCGTATGTGATTTTAGACAATCCATTCAGGTGGTAGATTGTTGTAGATGTTTACGTTAGTAGTCTTGAATGATTTTGTAGGACTTAACGACCCGTAAAAACGTGTGTTATGAAGCTGTAAAACTGGTTTGTAAAGCATCGTTTGAGTGCTTTGAGATAGACAGACTGAAATTATCGTTTAACGCGCGTTGCCTGTTATATCACGCACTCCGTGCCGGCGAGCACGCGCAACAAGGCAATGGACCGGATGCACGGAGATAGGGAGCAAATTACAACGTTTAAATCATCCGTGTTACGATCGGGATACTAAGCGAGAGACCGGTAGTCAATTTTTTGAGCGAGGGGAAATCTAACGGCTGACGAACAAATAGTGCGTGTCACTTTTTAACCCTTTACGATCCATTGTTCCTACTGTAAAAAATCATCCTCAACGCTAAACTAAAAGATGCTGAACAGAATAAAATCCGTATTGATTAATTTCTTACGCCACAAATTTTTAACCAAAAAATGGAACATAGTTTGAGTTTGATTTTTTTCTCGATTTTTTCTATAACTACATACACCCCCCCCCCCCACCTCCCGTTGTTGATGGAATAATGGAACTTTACCAAGAACATTCTTTCTTCATAAGCTATCGAATGATAGACTGGCGTTTTAAGGATACTTCTTATCGCTTTATGAGGCTAAACTCTTTAAATAAAAAAACCAAGAAATGATCAAAGAAGAATGCATTTTCAAGTCCGCCACCAATTTCATCATGCTAAGGAGGCGTGACCGTGAAAACAGAGGATCGATCTACCAATAAGTGCATGTTCACCTTCATTTAAGGTTTCATCGCGACCCACGAGGCGAAATAGCTGAGCGCGACGTCACGATTGCACGCGTCTTCGCCTCGGCGACTGTTTGACCGGGTTCCGCATCCCGGAGACCGATTTCTAAACGCATCGGAAACCGTTGTCATCCGTTGCCGACACTGTACACGCGCGTTCACGCATGATTCAGACTGTACAGAGAAAATGAAAAGAACACAAAAGTATGATATAAGAAAAAGTCTACAAGACCTGATTACTTCTGGGACCAAAGTGGTATGTTCGACAGGCGTTCGCAGGTGCCTGATGCGTCGACGCGCACGACCAACGAAACGGGAAGATCGATCTGACCTGTATCGTGTCCATTTTTTTGCCTGCCGTGCACTGCACCTATGTAGGCTTTCCCTGCGCGGGACGGCGGACATGAGGACCGGACGCGCGATAAATCACCTTTTTAAAGTATTCTACAAAATAGAAGACCGTCATTTTTCAGTCATTAAAAATGACGGTCTTCTATTTTATAGAATACTTTAAAAAGGTGATTTATCGCGCGTCCGGTCCTCGTGTCCACCAGCCCGCGCAGGGAAAGCCTACATAGGTGCAGTGCAATAAAAAAATATGTAAAAATTCTTTAACGTACGTTACATGAACAGTGTTTGGTACATTCTTGTTGACATCTAACTGAAAATCTTTCATTGGAGTAATATTTGTAATGTAACTGCTTATGCCTAGGATTTTCAATAAAAAAAACTGGGAAAGGTTCTGTAATCTGAGTCTCTGTGACCACTAAGGTCGGAGTTTGTTCGGAATGTTTACGTACGATTATCTAGGTAAACAAGATCGAAACCCGATAATCTAGATTTTCCGTAGAACTGTGGTCAGAGGGCTCCGGTAATGTAGAATCGTATCAGCTGCGAGAAGCTGAGAATGACGGGACGATGCAAGACTCGGGGATTAGGTAGAAGAGACAGCGAGCGCGACGCCCGTGCGCGAGTAGGTGGCGCGCTCGTGAATGAAGCACAAAAGCTGTCGTAGTTTCTAGAGTCAGTGACCGGGGTCCCTTGGACTCCCCTCCTCGACCGCCAGCCAGGTTCGCCCCCACCATCGCCATCAGCGCACCACGGTCATCAGCGTTGCCCCTCCGAGAGAGCGATATCGCGCACACACCCCCACCACTGCAACCTAATCGTCGCGATCTATCCCCTCCAGTGCACGGCTACTCCATTTCTTCTCACCCCCCCCCCCCCTTCCCAGCAACCTGCCGCGCACCCTTCCATGCGCTCTCCCACCTAACTTCCGCCACCCTTCGGTGCCTCTTTGCCTTTATACGTTCCTAGGCGTCCTCTGCTACGTGCACGTCGGCTCGCGACTTGTTTTCTGGCCGCACGGTGGGGTACGGGTGGCAGGATGCATATGGTCATCTAAATCGTTCTTGCTTTCCCATCCACCTCCTTCCCACCCTCACCTTCTCTTGACTTTTCAACCTTCCGGCGACTTCGGACACTTCGCTGGCCTCTCGGAGAGATACACTTTCACGTGTCGAGTTTTCGCATTCTTTTTTCCCGACAATAACACTTGTCCAGGTATCGACCACGTGCTCTTTGAAAACTGACGAGCTCAGAACTTATTTCTGAATTTCGAAGGCGCAGACAACAGCAAACTAGATTTGTTTAAATATGCTACTAGATAAAAGATTTCAGTATTTATGACTCGCATTTCGAAGTAAAATATTTGTTATGACGTAAAAACATGTTACATTTCTTTCCCCTGAAATTTTTCATACAATTGAGCAGATGGTGTTAATTGAAACCCGATAAGTCAAATTGTACACCCGAATTTTAAATGGTTAGCGATGCTCCTTGTACATGGTGTGTTTCAAAAATTGTGATACAACCAAGTACATAGTAATCCAGGATGGCCCAAAAGTCACAGGCCATTTAAAATTCGAATTTGTTCATAAAAGAATAACGTGAATTTTAAAAAATTATAAAAAGTTCATTGCATTTTAAAATGGTTTAGTGACTTTTGTGGACACCTTGCGTTACATTTATGTAGAAAATATGGTATGAAAGAAATTAATAGTGTATGAGACTGTTGATGGCACAAAACGGATGAAGATAGATTCTACACGAAAAACTAAATCAAAGTAAACAAAAAATTTTTGCTCTGAAGGTTCGCTTTCGTATTGATTTTGTAAAACGGCAAAAGTTAACTTATTCACAAACTTGCAGTTTACCAATTGTTAAAGTCGTTTTTTTCGAAAACAGAACATCGTATAAAAAAATTTGTTTTGTCATTTTTTATTCAGTTTTTGATGTAGAATCGCCGTATGTTAAGTGCAGGTTTTTTTAGTAAGAAATAGCGTTTTTCAAAAGCTGGCAAGATCTTTGTCGCGAATCGTACCAGTTGCGCCGTTACCGGTTTACCTCGGCAATGATCGTGCGGCTTCGGTTGTTCCGCGGGTTTTTTCGAGAAGGTTATCACGCCGATCATTTAACTAGCGAAGTCAATGTAGACCGAGAGACCGATGGCGTGATGGCGTGCAGTCGAGAACTCCTTCGCGAGCGTTTCCACTCGCTTTGCGAGATCGGTCAGTCGAGTCATTGACCTAAGAAAACGCGGGAACCGAAAGGGCATTCGAAATCGTCAGAGAGTTTATAAATGTGATACTATTGTGATTTTTCGTAATGTTCAAAGATGTGATTTTTCATAGTGACAGGATAGATTGAATTAAGTAAAACGCAGATGAACCCACACGCTTTCGAGCACACGACAATTGTGGAAAGATTTTGTTTTTCGGAAAGATCGTGATCGTGTGAGAGCCACTGTCACGAGGGAAATCATACCTAATTTGGAGGCGGTGAACGCGTGGGTCATCGCGTGCTGTTCACATGTACATTGCAGTGCCTCTCATCCCACCCCAAATCGTCAATTTGTTTGTTTTTTCTGTGTAAAGACGTCGTAAATTATGTCTTATTGATTTGATTAAGAAAAGGAAACTTATTAATCTACAAACTCGAAATTTAATAAACAGATTTTGGTAATTTGAAGTTCACATTATGACAAAATATTTTTACAGCAAATGATCAACATTTTAGACATTAAGAAAGTCTTTTTAAATGTAATATAATAGAATTAACCTGCTAAGCAAATAAAAAACAGGATGGGTCGCCTGACACTAATACCAAAATCAGAAATTCTTTTATTCCCAATGTATACATTTTTTACCATAAATTCCATTTCGATTTCCCTTGCAAATATTAAAATTGTTGTATCGTAGTATTTTCAAAGGGTGGATATTACGATAGTAAATCCTTTCGTCAAGATTATATTTCGAAAATTTTTTAAGCTCTTCGTCTTTTCATTATACAATTTTTGTCATAAATACTAAAATTCGTTGATCCTAATATGCATTTTTAGGAGGTCACTGTTATGATAAAAAAAAATTGTTGAAAAAATCGTATTTCCCAAAATGTTTAACCCTCTTCTTGTTTTTGTCAAATATATTCGACATTATATGAATGCATTTTTTTGAAGTCCAATAGTTTACGGTAAAGTTGAATTTTGTTTATGACTCTCACTTTCATTGTTCAAAAGGAGACCGTTGCACTTCATAATTGTTATCGCAGTAATCGGTTGACTGTTTTAATCAGATATTTACGAGTTGAAGTGCAAATTACAAATTACAAATTTCCTGATTTCTAGCTCGACCTAAACATTTTTTGACCCGGAGAGGATTAAAATAAGAGATATTTTTTGAGGGATGAACATTTGTCTGTCTCGCAAAGAACCCCGTCGATATTTTGAGTTTTGGTATTAGTTGACTCACCCCGTACAGTCCGTTATCTCTGAAACGGCGAGCGAAAAGTGGCGCGTGGTACTCACCACGTGGCTCGTTCGAGTTGTGATGGTTGGAGTGGGGGGCAACGGCGAGCGGATGATCGGAGGAGGAGGAAGAGCTGCTGGCGAGTCGCTCCCTCTTCTTCTCCTGCTGCTCGACGAACCGTGCCGCTTCGAGCAGCGTTTCCAGGCTCATCCTGACGTTGCCGAGTCGCTCCACGACTGTTCCCCTTTAAGATCTTCCGGAAGATTGAGCCTCTGCACCGACGATTCCCGTCGCCGACTCGCGAGGACGACGACGTCGACGGAGTCGAGAGCCTCCACCCTCTGTTTCTGCTGGTGCCAGCCGCCGGTGGCAATCTGCGCGCAAATAAACCGAAAGAAAAACAACTTAGTCTCCTTACTCAAAAACTGCGAGCCGCGGTCTCATCGTCGGTACGGCAGAGTGGGAGAGCATTAATCCCGCCTCGGTTCTCAATTTGTCGACCTTGCCGGACACGATTCGACACTCGTCCGACGTCATAAATCTCTATTTTACCGTGGTGAATCCGCACGTGTCACACATCTGATCCCCAGGCACTCGACACTTCAGATTGTTGAAATATACGACGGGTTGTTCATGGTTTCGTAAACTTTGTTGTTCAGTAATATTATTAGCTCGTTTGAACGAAGCTGCAGACCGCACCGACACCACCGGTATCTCTGAATATGCGTCACGTGACGTACGCGTGACGTAACGCAGTCGCGCGGGAAGCCTCATCCCCTCCCCTCTACGACTCACGGAGCCGCACGTTCCGTAATACCACACAGGGGCAGATGCGCAGGCGCGGCGTGCGCTTTCCTGGAGCGCATCAGCATTAGCACGCATCTTGAGTCCCGATCGCTGGAAACGATCTAACTGTCGGGGGAAAAAAATAAAACCGCTATTGTATGGCACGAACGTTTGTTTCCAGTCGTATCGGTGGATCGTCTTTGCGAGAAGTTTTCTTTGTTTACCGTTGTTTGTTGTCTTATCGAAATTCTGATAAAGACGGGATAAGGTTTGATACATTAGCGTACGATGCGCTTGGAGCGCCCGGTAATCGAAACGCGTTGCGGATTAGGGCAAGTAAATACCTTTACCCGAATATGTGAGATACCCAGGTATCCGAGTACCCATGAGATAACCGGGAAGAGCAAAAGTACCCGGGAGACCTCATGATATAGCTGAGTATCTCACGAGGTCTCACAACTGGCTACTAGAGCTGATACTACCGGAGCCACTGCACCGCGCCGCTGGTTTTAATTGAATATTTGGTTAATTCATATTGTTGTGTCAAATAATAAATATAAAATAATTAATTATTTAAAAATTAAATATTTTTTTATTTTTATAGAGAAATAGTGATAAATCAGCATTTCCAGACAAAGGACTTCATTTAGAAATATTATCACAATCAGAAAAATATCGTACTTCACGATTCATCCAAATAGTTAAATACTCTCCGTGATACGCAGATGTTTATAATTTTTCGAGTAATGTATATTTTCGTGTCAAATTATCCTTATTTTTTAATTTAAGCATCAAGTGAACATTTTCAGATTCTGGCAATAGTTCTAATACCGTAAAATTAATGCTTGTTAGTATTTTTATATAAAAATAAAAACATCTAATTTGATAACTGAATAATTGACTTCTCAATTAGTTGTCCTAAAAACATACGAATTGCTTTGTATACATTAAAAAAATCAACTACCAACTATTTTGCAATAATAACAAAAACTATCTCATATACTCGAGTATTCCATGAGATACCAGGGTAATTTTTGTTTACCCGGGTACCCGTGTATCTCATAAGTAACAGCTCTATTGCGGATCTTGGGGCTTCGATAGATTGTAATTTTTAATTTGATCACAGAAATTAATTGGTCGTTGATTAATAACCACATGTATCTATTCTTGATTATCAAGATTAACTAATCCTAACTAATTCAGTTAATTGCAATTAAAAATTACATTTGTCAATTTCAATCGTTCAAAATTTTAGATTCGATCTATTAATTAATGCTTACAGTTTGAAACATTAAATATTGACTATGAAACGTTTATTGAAAGTATCAACCGTCATTTTTTAGTTTTTAATCGAAATTGGCTAACTTAATTAGTGCAATTAGTGGATACAAAATTAATAATTAAATTTTATGATCCTAACCATTCATCGTTGACTGTGTTAAAAATGATCCAAGATCGATAAAAATTCATGAAATAAATTGTTATAAATGTGTATGTCTGTTATAAGAACTATTCGAATTCAAATAGCCCACCAAGAAACCTGTCCAAATGCAAATAGAAAATGTGGACCGGTTAAACAAATTAAAAATATTAACGTTAGTAAGAATTAACAATAGAAAACTGTTTTTCTTTTGCTAGTAATCAAAACAAATGTCATAAATTGTTAAAATTTCTAAGCTAGTCAGTTAATCAATGTTTACGTTTTCAAGGAATTCAGCGCTAAAGATTGCGAATGTTATGATAAAAAAATTTGTCGTCTACTACTAATCGGAAATATAAATAGATATTATTTACTATCTATCGCTGACAAAACAACTATTAATCGTTAATCATTAACTGACAAAAGTGAAGATGTATTTTTTAATGATTAATTGGATGAATTAGTTAACTTCGATTAAAAACTGACAGTATGACCATTGTATAAATATTGTCCAATTCGAAATAAAAAAATACGTTAATTCAAATAAAAAGTTTCGACACGTAATTTTCTATTTTCTACTACACTCTCGAGATTCGAAGAACTGGAGTAACTCTAATCTATAGTAAATGACATGTGTACGTTCTCAATTTACGAGCCATGATCTCGTTTAAATTCAGATTAGCGTCACAATTTTGCGGCCTATTCGATTTTCATCGAAACCAATTTCTTGAACGAATCAGTAATTGTAAATCGATAAACAAATTTTTTTAATTGCGATCGATAAATGTATTAAATATTGCCCGACTCTGATCACAACAGGCGTATTATTGTAACCATGTATATTTACTGGGAGTGTGATTTAGATTCAAATAGCCCGCCATAAATAGTGCGATTCAAATAGGCAAATATTACTTTCCCGTTTACTGCGCACCCGAGGTTCGATTAACCCGAGCAATTCCAAACTTCGTGCAATTCTACATATACGTACTAGATTTACAAACCATGGTGTGCATTCAATGTCGGATTAGATTCGTAGTGTCGCGATGTGCCACCGAAACGATTCACGAGATTCATTACGTGGCGTTCGTGTTCGCAAGCATACGAGAACGCGCACAGTGCATACTATTGTGTAGGCTGTCGGCTGCGCGATCCGCGAGAGATCAGCGAAGGAACGAGGAGGCGGGAAAGGCGAGAGCCGAACTCCGTTGCTCGGTCGATTTGAAAACTGTCGAGCTCCGAGGCCTTGTTATCGCGAGCGAAACAGTAACGACGTTTTTTCACGAGTGGTATTCGATCGTTCGAAAACTGATTGATCGAAACAACTATCACTGATCGTAAGCAGAAGGGAAAAAGGTTGTCGAGAATCGTCGGCGAAGTCTCGAAGCGTGCCGTACGCGGAACTCGCTCCTTAAACTGACAAAGCAACTACACACACGTTAGACGGGCGACGCACGCACCGCCGGCCAATCGGAGCTCTCGGCGGCATGACGTCACCGGTTCAAGTACCATGCGATTGGCTGGGTCTATTATGGCACGGAAAACACGCCACGCAACCACCTATACACATGTTAATTAAATAGGTGATACAAGTCCTGTCGAGATAATGCTCTCTCTCGCAGCGGAGACGTTCGGCCGGGCGTGGTGACGCTGATCGGGACGCGTATCGAAAGCGGGGCGGGCGACTTACGTGCGGGCGCACGCCGCGCGGAGCTGTCCGTTCCGGTCACGATGGAAACACGCTGGAGCCCACTTTCCACGGTGGAAATCAATTTCACCGACAAGAGAGACGGGTTTCTTCCCGGTCTGTTCACGCGCGGCCGTACGCGAGCTGCGTGTCCCGCGAGGCTTCCTCGTACGGCGGACAATCTCGCGACGGTTCACGGCACACGACGGTTATAACCTGATCGATCTAGCGCGTGGCAGAAACATTTTACAAGTGCTAACCACTGCGCATCAACAGCCATGCTTGCTTGGCCACGATTCACGTGTCTGGGATCCGAGGCGCCGGCCAATCGGCGTGCGGCCCGTGACGTCACCCGGCTGTATTGACCAATCACCGCAGTCCATGTGACGCAGCACTCCGCTGGGCGTGTAAGAGATGTGTCGGAGCTCCGCTGTATATCGCGAGCTAGTCCACGCACTTTCGTTTCCGATTTTCCCGGATTTAAATACGTAGCATCGCGCGAGACATTGTTAACCGTGGTTATGGAGGCAGAGTACGCGTTTTCAGAGCTCGCTTACCTTCCGGTCGACGCCAGAACGGACCACTATCGCGAGAGAATCGTACACAGCACACCCGACACCCGGCTCGCCCGGGCAAACACTCACTCCGATCTCGGCGGCGTCACCCTCTGCCACCTTTTGTCACGTTCCTTCTCTGTCACATGGATCGCAGGCCCCGCGCTGTTGCCGCGTCTACTCATCGAAACATACAGCTCATTGTTTACCTTTGCGCGCGCGCCAAAAACACGTACCCTCGGCTTTTCGAATACCGCCGTTCTGCAGCCTCGTCGAAGAAAATCAAATTTTTCAGGTTCTCGTGAGGAAAGCACTGTGGCAATCGGATTTTTCAATGTTTGCATAAAAACGACCTCCTCTCGGATGAAGAAGCTTGAATTACGTACGCAATTATAATAGATGTCCAGCGTATTATCACGATAAGCGCACTATGCGCTTCGAATAGATTAGACAGCTATTGTGACTATTGACAGACCTCGGATCTCTTCTTTCAGAAGCAAAAGCAGGCTATAATGAAGTTACTAATCTAATTTGATATTTTTGTACATTGTTTTTTTTATAAATGTTTAAAAACTATTTGTTTGTTCCATTTCGTCGTTTTTCAAAACTATTGGAATATTAGACGCTCATTTCGTCGTTTTTTACAACTATTGGAGTATTAGACGCTATATTGCGGATAGCGTATTTTTGTTCAAGTTGGGTAGAAAAATTTGTTAGTTTTTGTATTTCAATCTTCTTTAACACTTGGTGAAAGTTGACGAGGTTCCGCTGCAACAGTTAGACAATTTTGTATAATAATTCCCGCACTTAGTTAGTTTTTAACGCTATTGTGGGGACCGCGGCAAGCCCGTCTCTGGTGAGAAGACAATATGTACCTACATACAGTATTTTACGTAATAAACTCTTACTTTCCCATACCAAACCATGAAAACAAATCAATGGGGTTCCCGAAATTAAAAAAAAAGTTTATTAACACTAATTTCACAAACAAAAGTTATTATTAATTGATTTAACGATTTATTTTCGAAATTAATTTGCTATTTTCATAAAATTAAAATCCGAGTAACAAAAATTATAAAATATCAAATTGTATTATACTGTTGACAATAAAGATGGTGTTTTCTTAAATACGGGGAATAATAACATTATTTGTTCTACGTTTGAAAAAATATTTTACTTCAAAATATACATTTTACACTAAATATATAACACTATAGGTACACGTATGAACATTATTTTACAAATTTATCTTCATTTAACTATTCTTTGTAACTTCTTATCACATGCTAATATCGAATTGAATTAATTACAATTTTTTCTCGTATTATTAGAAACTATATATTACGATATCGTTTTGAGGAAAATTATCCACACAAATTTTTCCTATGATATTTATAATCTAAAACAAATCCAGCAGTACAAAACATGACTAGAATGTGTACAATGTATACTATAATGTACATGCAGATCTTAGTAAATAACATTACTATGGAATACAATTTTCTTATCACAAATTTCGAGCCTGTTGAAATTTTACATAATTTAAAATTTTTATGTATCTTTTACCGTAGTTTATCCTCCATCATTCACAAGATGAATCGTTTTTATAAAGTTATTTACAAATCATTAGAATTATTGCCGTTCCATTGTTACGCTATAATTAACGCTAACCTTGCAAAATGGTAGGAACGCACTACAGTAAAAGTGTAATTACATAGTAGCATGTGTTGCTGATTTGTAATAAATTATTTAAGTATTTTTATTTCTGTATGTGTACAAACGTAAGTAATGGTCATGGAAATTGTGATTTTTTAAAAATATTTGTACCTACAAGCACCTTCTTTGATCATTGAAGTATTATTCTCATTTTAATAGTCTCGTCTCCTTTCCAACGAAACCGGTACATGGTTCACAAACTTATCTGTACCACGGACAATAAATTCTTTCACGTTCTATTGTGCTATGACAAAATCGAAAAATACTGTAAAGCAGAAAGATTATCATTAATTTAACGTAAAACAATCAAAAAAATAATTTCACAAACAATTTTCAATATAATACTTGATCTACGTATAAAACACACTCTAAAAGTGTGATACTAGTTTGCCGTAGTGTGCCGCTAACAAAACTCCTGACATTTTGCAACACGTTTTCGGAAGCTTTTTTTATCAACTAAATTTGTGGTGCAGCGTACAAAATATTCCTAGAAAAGGCCATAAATATGCAACTGTACTTCTGCAGAAAGATTTCGAATTAAAACAATCCAATTTGCGTTTTTATATTTTTCAATATTGAAAGAGAAAGAGAGATAATAATTATGTTTACCTGATGATATTGCACGTTCGGTGAACACTTTTATAGTTACCATAACACATTCGAAGAATTCTTTGTTCCTTAATAGAACCAAAGAAAAAGCAGTACAAATATACCACTCTCTGTTAAATAACTTATTTATTTTTTCACTTTTTTGTCGTAATGAAATATCTCGCTTAGATACTGTAAACGTCGACTAACAAAAAAATTCACAATTGTAACTAGGGGGTGCTTTGTTGAAGCATTGGTTATCTGCTCAGATTCGTCACGTAGAGGTGTTTCAACTCTGTCTTTGGTGTGTTCTCGAATAGAGCAGCTCGATTTTGTCCTTCACCTTTCTTCACCCAGTGCCCATAAACTCTGAACGCACAACCATCAATCACCTGGAATAATTGCATAAAATATTAGATTGTAATGATATATCTTTCTATAATATCAGAAATATTTAAACACGTTTAAATTTATTTTTAAAGAATATAATTCAAATTTAATTTAGACATATGTTAAAAGAAATATTGCAATTTCAATTATGAACATTTTTTCCGAAGTAACCGTGAAAGCTGAACAAATGCTTCTTGCGCGGAACGATCCATTAAATATAATTTACTGCATTTTAATAATACACTGAACGCGAATCTGGAACCCATTTTTCCTAACATTTTTAGATTTTGAAATATTTAATTTTGAAGCAAAAATCAAATGTTTTACTTTGTAAATTGATTTGTGCTTTAACGGTACAAACTATAGAAATCATTTTTTACAGCAAATGATTTCACAGGTTCTCCGAATACAATTATTTATTATATAAACATTTTCACATGTGTAAGCTTGGAGCAGTCGCATGTTTAGCTATAATTATCCTTTAAAACCAAGGAGCTTAAGACTAAAAATATCGCATTGAATATTATTTTATTTATTTTATTATCTTTTCATTAAACCATTTATTTAAAAATTAAAGACTTTCAGAAACTCCAGGAAAATATTAGTCTTAAAAGAAAATTACAATAGAAAATTTATGATGGTTATCATCCACTCGACCATTGGATAAAAATATGTTTAAAGAAAGAGAGACGTTTTTAATACGTCAATTTTTTCGTTGTTAATTGACAAAATAAATTGGATAATTTTCAAGAAAATTGGCGCGATAAAGATATCTTGTTCACTTGAAACATTGCTTAAACATGTTCAAACGTTTATAATGTTATGAAAAAATATACAGGGTGTTCGATAACTGGTGGTACAAGCGAAAAAGGGGTAATTCTACATGAAAAGATAAGTCGAAAATATAGAATAAAATTTTTTCATGCCAGGTTTTGTTTTCGAGAAAATCGAGTTTGAAAATTCAGCGAATACGCGTACCATTAGATGGAAATCGACTGTCGCGTCTGATCATGACCAACCAATTCTACTCTGTGCATATACTAATGCACGCGATCCCGACGAATCTTTAAATCCGATTTTTTCGTAAACAAAGCCTCATATGAAAAAATTTTCTTCTATATTTTCGATATACTTTTTTATGTAGAATCGCCCCCTTTTCGCTTGTACTACCAGTTACCGAATACCCTGTATATTGTTCTATTCTATTGGAGAGAATCTACAGAGTCATTCTAGATAAGAAATCTTTGTAAAACTTTTACGGTTAAAGCAGAATTCTTAAAAACTGATGATTGAAAAAAAACGACTTTGAGATTCACACTTATCGCATCAGAATCGATAAGAATGACAAAAAAGAAGTTGAAACTTGTTGAATAGCGTAATTGAGCAATTTTCATGAACTTAAAATGTTGTCAATGTTATAAACTTTCGATAAAGATTTAATAGATCTATAATAAATTTGAAAAATTTTACCTTTCGTAAGATTTTGATTCTGTAAGGGTCAGTGCATGCCACTTGCGTCGAAAGTGGTTCAGGCGTTGTGTGAAGTCGTTTGATACGAACAACTGCACGAACACAAATAATAGCTAACTGGAATCTTTTCCTTGCATTAAACGACTTGGCCTTCAATTCCTGCAGAAAAATTAAGAAATAATAACATTTTTTCACAGCAGACGCATAACGTTTTATATCATTCGAAAACAGCTTGCTGTAATAAGAAATAATAAAATATAATAACAAGAAAACGAAGCGAAAATGATAATTAAAATTAATTACGATAAAAAAGGCAATGCGTTAAATAGTTCGAAAACGTTGAAATCATGCAATTTGTTAGTCATGAATTTTCTTGTCTTCCTTATCGATATTTTCAAACTTAGATTTGTCATGCAACGATAACAAACGATTGTTAATTAAGGTTCCCACCTGTTATATATTATAAAATTAATTTATGCATAGTTACAAGCGTCGGTTATAATTTTTCACGGTCGGTTATTATATTATACTTACCAAAATCATAATTTAGAAATGAGGACAAATAGAAACGAAATAAATATTCGATATTAATTCAATCCAATGTGTTAATTGTTATTATATTTTAATTACGGCAAAGTTATATAAATCCATATGTAACGGCAAACAAAATAAAAACAAAAACAATTTACCAAAGCTAATTGAGATATCCTACTCAGACGTCGAGAATTAGATGATAGCGAACGTTTTAGAGGCGCGATGTCTTGATCCCATAGCTGTAATTCCAATAATTTTCGATTTATATCGGTGTTATGTTATATGATTTCATCGGAAACGAAGCAGCGATAGAAAAACTGTTCGAAAATCGATGCGTGAATATATTCTTCGGAAGCAAACATATCTCATCATGAATTGATAATGTACAACACATAAAGCATAAAAAGAAAAATATGAAATTACAATCATAATACTGTCCTCTAGAAATGTACAAAAAAAAAAAAGAAATATTTATTTTTCTATTAGAAACTAGAGTATCCCAACTAATTCAAGCACCTCGAATATACTGCTTATTGGTGATAATATTTGAGAGGATAAATATTAGGCCAAAATTTTCTCAAGGTCGTAGCTCACGAGATTTCAAGGTCATCAATGTTTTTTTTTTTATAAATGTAACTCCATATTTCTTCAGATATTTTTGCAAATCATAAGAAAACGAATCCAACGACTATAATCACCATAATTTTTCAATTATTTAATCTCGAGATACTTTTGTATGAACGTATTCAATAGGTTACCTTACAGACACAAGTGTTCCAGAATCGAATGATCGGAATGGTATGGTTTGGAGGTCGTTGGTTTCGACTTTTAATGTTCTATAAAGATGTTGAAGAAACTATGTACATTCCCATTAGAAAAAACATCAATAATACGGAAATGTTAAGTACCTGTACATTCGGATGTAAATGTCTTAGGATTAAATGATTGGAACGGAACGGTTATTAAGGTCGTTCACCCTTTTATGCTCTCTAAGGATATTGAAGAAAAAATATAGGGTTCCATTAAAAAAAAAAACATTGATTTGAAATCTTAAAAATTGTGACTTCGAGTAAATTTCTTTCTTACCATAATACTCTCAAACCTAATCATGGTTCCTCCGACATTATTTTATATTATTGATAATAAGCGAGATATTTAAGGTGTTCAGTTTAGGTGAGTATACAGTATAATTTATGCAATTAAGCAGTGCTATACTCACAACTGTATGGAAGAAAGAATGTTCCAATGCTTCCTTAATGGAAATCCTCTTTTTTGGTTCAACCACTAGTAATTTTCTTATCAGATCTTTCGGTGCTTCTGAAAATGCAATTAAAATTGAAAAATTATGAACATGTTTTAATAAATGGGAAATGATATTTTAATTGCTTTGAAACTAAAATACACACTGTATTTAATTAATTCTTAATTTATTAGTGATTATACATTCCTGATTTTATCTTCAATTAATAATTACCTGTTATATCTGCCCATTCGGGAGATGTGAATGAATAATTGCCTTCCATGATATTTCTAAGCATAACCATTTGTTTTCTGTGCCAAAACGGTGGGCAACCAACTAACAAAGTAAACATAATTACTCCACAAGCCCATCTAAGAAGAAATAAATGGTAATTATCTGTATAGATAATTCATTAATGTACCACACTGTTTCAACTGTAACAGCGTATTGAAATACAAAACGTTAAATATAAATTTGCATGAACTTACACATCCACTTCGTATCTATAGCCGTCTGCGTTTTCAAACATATTACACTTTAGCACCTCCGGTGCCAAATATCCTGGTGTACCACAGAGATCTGCGAAAGAAAAACAAGAATGCAATTTAAACCTTCCCATTGACACCAGAAATGTATGTTATTATTATTATTATTATTATGTAATTGCAAACCATATAACTTGTCTGTTCCCTTTAACAACCTGGCAAAACCAAAGTCTGTTATTTTAACATTTAGATTATCATCTAGCAATATATTCTCTGGTTTCAAATCTCTGTGCACTATTCCTTGATTATGTATATGTTGAACTCCTTCGAACACCTGTCTCATAATATAGCGAGTCTTTTTCTCGGAGAGTGTAACCACAGATGTGAGGTAGTCAAACAATTCTCCATTCTTACAAATTTCAAAGATTAAGAAAATAAATGTGTTTGATTCAAACACATCATGCAATTCAACTGGAAAAAAAATATTACAAAATTATAGTTAGAAATGTATTTATTTCTTATTTATTATATTTTTCTTTTATCTTAGAATTACAAACTTACTTATATAAGGATGTCCAGCAACTCTACGAAGGATATGCACTTCCTGTAACGTAGCATCTTTCATAGTATTTCCATCCTCGTTACTTTCATTACTAATATCTATTATCTTAGCTGCATACTCTACACCTGTTTCCTTTTCTATACATCTTCTAACAGTGGAAGATATTCCTCTGGAAACATTAATGGATAACTAAACTAAAGAGGGGCTAAAAAAAATTTCTATAAAGCTAGCTTAATATGATCACAGGAAAATAGCAGGAGAAGCTTAGAGAAATTTGTATTGTTATATGCTCATAAATAGACTACAGATCTTTATGCAAAATAAAAATTGTCTGCATCAATTATAAGAAAGAGGAGTTACATAAAAATTCATTTCTTGTCTTAATAATTTGTATAGATTGTGAATAATGTACCAATAATATTAAGTTCATTTGATGTTTCTTCCATTTTGTGTTTCACCTACTTATTATTGCTAGAAATGCATAAAATCAACAATCTACTTGTGATAGTGTTCGAACTCTTATTAGAAATTTAAGCAATAAAAATAATTATTGTATATTGGACTCAGGCACTGAAGGTAATGTAAACAATGTAAGATACAAGTATCATATCATATTTGATCCTATACGCAATATACACAAAATTTGAAATGAGTAGGATAGTGCTTCTAACAGTTATGAAATTGGTTTGGGTTAGGTGCTTTATATGTATAGCGAGTTTGTGCTTACTACATTGAGAAGCTAGTGCATAGCATTATACAATCTTTTAAAACCATAATCGGAGGCAAAGGAGGCCTTAACTAAATATTAATACTTATTTCAATCGACATTTTATTGATTTAAATGGTTAATCAAATATTTGCATACAATTAATTTTGTTGAAGTATATATAAAGTTCAAAGCTTGTCATTGTTGAATTTTGTGGATTCAGCTTTGATCGAATTATATAATTGTACAGGTTAGGATGCGGTGAGAATCTCTGTGTTTGTTCATAGTGATTGCAACGTATGTACCATGGTCTAATAATACAAACACAAACATATCTATCATGCTACGCGTGCTGGGCAAGACAAATAAAAATAGTACGCTATGTTTGTTATTTTCTTGTTTCGAATGGATCACGTGACGAACCTTCCAAGGATTTCTTTGGGTTCGTATTTCGCGTAGAATCCCTTCGCCGCGTCCTTGTCCGGCAAGAGGTCGTCTCCTTCGTCTTTTGCCATGATTCTCTCATGCGAGTATCGCGTTAAAAGCCACCGTGTAGATAGCACATGTTCCTTTAGTTTGAAAGGAACGATCGGATGGATAGTCCGCCCGATGCGATTGTCATATTACGTATTTTCTCGTAATATGCTGTCCGATTGTTCTAGCTACATTCTAGGGACCGCTAATAAACTAAATCACCGAACACCTCACCACTGATTACGGCTACGAGTCCTCAGAAATACGGGCGAAACACGTGAACACATTAAAACACACTGTAAGGGGAACAATGGCGACAGCTCGCACAAAGCGACGAACGGAGAGGACTCTGACGGAGTGAGGAGGAAAACACCGACACTTGCGAAAGGGAAAACAGACGGCACAGAGTATTTACTTGTTCATACAGTCAGTCTCATAATTGATGGCACACCCTTTAAACTTAGAATAACTTTTTTATAAATGGACTAAACGACTTCAGTTTATCTGCCAAGCTAGATAGATTAATTTGCTAGATGATATGTGCAATGAAAATTTTGGAAAAATTTCGTTTAGTCCGAATTACGAAAAAAATAGTATAAAAGTTGCTTTTTACAGCTTTTTTATTTGAGATTCTAACGAAAATTTAAAACATGGGTTTTGTGGATTCATATAAATTATATACATGCCGAAAATTTCATCGAAATTGATTAACTTTTTAACGAGTTTTTTAACGATTAAAAATGGTGGAGATTACAGTTTTTTCACGATTTTCAGCCTATTTTGGCCGTTGTATTAGAGTAATATATTATTCGGCGATTTTCACCATTTCTAATCGTTAATAACTAAACTGCGGATCTCTATGTAAAATAAAAATATTCTGCATCGCTTGTAAGAACTAGATGGAACTATCCAAATGGATAGGTCTTTCTTTTGTTAATAGTCTTAGTAAATCAAAAATAAAATATTGTCATTCTTAGATTCCTTTAATCGTCTTACTGTTTTAAATATGATCTACTCAATGTTGTCTTTTGTGACAAATGCATAAAATCCGCAGTCTATTTATAACTCATAAACCGATTGACCAATTTTGATGAAATTTTCAGCATGTACAGTCTGTCTAAAAAGTCTCCATCTACTTTTTAAAATGATGAAACTTTTCTAAAAGTAAATCACATGAGTTTTATCAAGAATTTAGAAAAATTAGTTCATTAAATGATGTATAAAGAAAATTTGAAGAAAATTATAACTGATAGGAATTGTGAAAAAATATATAATAAATATTGATTTTACAGCTTTTTTATCCGAGTCTGTAATTAAAATTTAAAAAATATATTTTGTAGATCTATGGCAATTAAACTCATTCTGAAAATTTCATCAAAATCGGTCAACGTTGTAATCAGTTGAAAAATTTAAACGTGATCACATAGAGTGAAATTCTCAGACAAGACCGAAAATCTGCGATTTTTGCCTCCTGAAATGTTTGTTGCTCATAGCAACGTTAAGCGATTTCGATAAAATGGTCACTGTGTATATAATTGACACAGATTTGAGAAACACATTTTTTAAATTTTCGTTACAAACCCAAATAATTATTTTTTAAAATCTTTAAAACCTTTTTAAAAAGATTGTGAGAAGCAATTATTTTGTTTGTAGTTCAGACTAAATGCAATTTCTCCAAAATTTTCATTACATATCATCTAGTAAACTTATCCATCTAAGTTGGCAAGAAAGCTGAAGCCGTTTGAACCATTTCTAAAAAAATTATTCTGATTTAAATTGTGTGGCATCGATTATGAGACTGACTGTACTTGTAACGGTAAGTATTTATCTATATAGATAGATATTAGCGGATTAAAACTGCAAGCTCAAGGTGCACAAATACAGTCACCAACAAAATTAAGCCCGATTTAGCAAACTAACACCAATGTGATCTTTGGGATTTCTTTTTTAAACTAAACGGTGAAGCGATTCTTTTTTAAACTTCCCGGTTGATTTTCTTACTACTGAAGGTATAATTACGAGTTTTTCAAGGAGCTTGTACAGGGTAATCCATGATTCGGTCACTACGATATTTCAGCTGATTCTAATAATTTATACAAAAAATATTTCAATTGAAAGTAGATTAGTTTAAATAAAGAATAAAATTATGTATATATATAGTCTCATTATCATAATATTGAACTGCAAAAAAAAATTCAACAGTGTATAGTAACTGTTTTATTTTTATTATCTGATACTATGGATAATAATATAATTTGTTCTTTTTTCTGTTTCTTTGTTAGAAAGAGCAGCACTGTGTTTTATCTAGCTATTATAAAATATCGTGGTGATCGATTTGTGGATCACCCTGTATAAATATGTTGGAGTTTTAGACTGGCAGGAAATTTGGTGTTCTCTATTCTTATATGTTTACATTGTTAATAAACTACTCGGAGGTACAAATTAGACAAATTGTTGTGACTAGAGACAACATAGGATTTTGGACAAACTTTGCACGTCGGTTATGCAAAAGCAATTTTAATTTACAGTATTTATAAAAGTGCAGTTTTCATCGACCACAAACTAGTTTTCCTGCCAATTTCAAATAAGCGCGTTCATATTTCTCAGTACACGAAGGTAATGATGAATGAAAATTTAATTGCCCATTTAATTTTGTCTCCAACTGTACCGTGTACCTATACTACATGTCTACTAAAACCGTCACGTGACTATAGCGGCGACTATTTTAAATCGCGGTTGCAATTGTTCCGCGCAACAATTTTTTGGCAACCTCTTTCAAATTTGAGTAATCGTTACTTTTTTATCTAACGAACCGCCCAAATTTAAAAACAAATAAAATAAGGGACAGATAAAACACAAAATTTTGATTTACATTGTATGTTTTAATAATGAAGGAAAAGAACAATAGTTTTGAAATGCCAAATTATCCTCGGGAATACGAATCTGAAAAATAGGAACATATACTGCGTACAATCTAAAATTTGAATGTTTTGATTTTTAAATTTAAATAAAGTAATTTTTTTTTATTCAAATGATCTGACAGTATCTTGCTGGGTTTTAAACATGAATACTATAACTTTGCATTTTTTAATTTAAATATGCCATAATTTAATGCAAGTAAATTGGTCTAGGTGCAGTAATCAATGTAAAAAAATTGTAATTTAATTTATATATAGATATTAAGTTAAATAGGTCTATAATTGTGATTAAAAAGTGATAACTATATTGTCTGACATATTTATTATGATAAGAATTTCAGACTTTTCTGTGTCAGACTCCTGGTTAGCTAAAATTGGCACGAAACTAGCTATAGTTGCTGAAGGTCATAAAATATAGTTATACTGCGATTGACCTGTATCTTTTCCAAGAATTAAAGGCTTAACGTTATAAATAATTTTTAATTATTTCATAGGTCTCTTTAAACAAGAGCAGTAATGACATCAGTCTGTAAATTATTTAATTACAGAGATTATGCAATTCATTATTTACAATGTCTTCCACTGTGTAGAATGTGTTCCTACTTTTTTTACTAAATTAACATATTATTTTTATTGCCTAACTGTAGCCGACGGGACATGCAAAAGTATGTTAATAACATTGAACGACAGACAAAAGAATTAACCATTATTCTCGCATGTAAAAACAGACATAACTATCTTTTTTCTAACTGTGTACATTGCTTCTACGTGTTTAAATATCTCCTACGTTTTTGAAATTTATAAAATTTCATAATGACTTAAAAATCCCCACTTTATTGATATTATTTCATTAATATTAAGTATCAAAAGTACACTAATTCTTTAAGGATTGGACAGGAGCTGGGCAAAGTTTGTATTTTACTGTACAAACCGTTTCGAACATGTTACGGTAGATAAGTATAAAGAATGTTTTGATTACAACAACTTTTTCACAACATAAACGATAGTTTTATTAAAAATAACAATTATTTATACGCGCGACCACTTTTTCTGTCGTTGAAAATAGCAACATCTTTCAATGCCCGCCGGCTAATTACACTTTCCAACAAATTTTGAATTCTTTATGCATTCCAATATTCAATACACAATCCCTACAAATGTGATGAAACTTGTTTCTTTCCAATACTCTTAGATTTTGAAAAATTTGAGGAAATATTTCCGATTTTGGGAACTCTCTCAAATTCAATGATACAGTATATTTTTAAAATGTTGTAAACGTTTAAACATACTTAGATCGTTTTTAAAACGAGCGGTATTTTTAATTTAATTTCATAAGAATTGTCTGTCGGTTACTGCAACGCAAAATATTTGTTGGATAATATTTTTAGGTAGTAAAAATACCATAATTATTACGGACCTCGCAGCTGTGCGAGTAAGGCCTCATTTTTGCGACATTCGATAGTCAGTTGTCTAACTGCAGCAACATATTTCCGTTGCTGTTCTACCAGAGAAGCAAGTTGTCGACTAAGCGCATCCCGTCTGTATTTTTCATCCGCACATCTTTTCTCCACCTACAAAAACGCGATCCTCTTATCAAAATTGGTAATGAAAATTAAATGAAGTAATTGAAATTACATAAAATAATGTATGTTAAAATTATTTGAGTTTCTTCAGATAAAATAACAGCGTAGGACCTTAAAATTATTTATAAAAATTGTGAATATGAATAAATAATTAAATGTGAACGAAATTAATTACTTTTGCTTTGTTGCGTTTCACGCCAGCAACGATCGCCTCAAATTGCTTTAAAAATTGTTCCTTGCCGCTCGCCGACGCCATTGCCCTGGCAACAGCACATAAGGAAAGCGTCAAATATTTTTATAAATAATAATTAAATAATTCCGACCTACTTACTCATTATAATTATCTTGGATAGAGTTTAACAATGACAACTCCTTGCTTAAATACAGTTTTGTATCGTCGAGGGTATTGTACAAAGTATAATACTGTTTCGTTTCCTTGTGCTTGGCTGAAACTGTAATTTTTACCATAAGAGTACAAGATGACCCATTTAAGTTAATCAACTCGAATATATTCGAAAGTATTAACGATACTACAAAATGCATGGGTATGACATATGAAGGTCAATTTTCTTTTCCTAAATAGGATCATTTATTTTTGAATGTAAGTACTAGTTGATGCAACTTGTCATTTTTTACAAAAATGTACTAAGGCTTTATTAAAACTGAAAGTACTAAGCACTGAGTACTTTAATTTGAATATCGCGCAGCGCTTTACAGTTGCATTTAAATGTTTACCAAATTAATGGTGTTTAGTCATAACTTATTTAATACTTTTTCATAGAGCATTAAAAAATATATGATTTTATTTAGAATAAAGTTAACCTTCGGATGTCCTCTACACTTCAATCTACGAGAAAAATATTTACATTAAGTCATGAGCCTTATGAAAACATTCGACTTTTATCTGAGACATTTTTAGTATCGTAAACAGTTTCGAAGATATTCAAATGAGTCAATCCAAATAAGTCTCGTATCTAACCTTGATTATAAAGTTCCATGAAGCGTCTTTGATACTGCGTGAGTTCAGAGCGACCAGGAACATCATCCAATTGTCTGGTCAAGGAGGCAATGGCTCTGTTTTTCTTAGCTAATTGTAGTCTTGCTTTTGTTACTGCTTCTTTTTGGTCCTCATACTCTTTCAAACGGTCTTCCTCCTCTTCAGAGGTACCACTTTCGGTGTCTTGCAACTTTCCACGCAAGATATTCAAGTCTGACTTGCATTGCTCTCGGAAATTGTGTTCCTGCTCCTTCAAACCGTCATGTACTAACAATAATTCCTCCAAACGTTTGTAAATACTGCAAAATTCATATAAAATTATTTTTTTTTAGTATAAGATCGGAAGTTGATTATTTTAGACATATACGTATTTATTTTACCCCGACGATTTATTTTAGCCTACGTATGTATTTATTTCAACCCCTTTAATTTAGTATAGCTTATTTATTTAGCCATTGTACGTCTCAACAATAAAATAAACATTCCCCCATATTAATAATAAAAGATTACATGTTCTATTGTATTTAATAACAAGAAATTACCTATCCTGTTCATTAATTCCCATTTCCTCTGCTTTCTTCAGTGAACGCTCAATGGCTTGTCGTTTCGCACGCGATTCATTAATTTTCTCAGTTAATTCTGAAATTTGAGCAGATAAACCATTTTCATCTTTAGTTAATTTTCGCACTCGATTTTGCAATACTGTTTTCTGTTTCTGTAATGCGGTGAGTGCTGAAGAACTTGTAGCATTGTGATCCTACAATGAAGTGAAATAAACATAGCAAAATTAATTAATTTACCAAGCATTCGATAACTGGAAAATCACCTGGATCTCGGAAGTCGACATAGTTGCATACTTTTCAGCAGCTTTAGCGATTTCTTGAGCCTGAATTCCAACGATGTTGCCTAGAGCTGCGGCACTTAAACGAGCCTGCATATAGCATGATTAAAAAGTAACTAATTAATGATAAATATTGATATGCTTAATTACTCACCGAACTTTCCTCAATGGCAGCTAGATTTTCTGCTAATTTTTCTGTATTTTCCTACAAGAAATATTGTACAATTTATTATCCTGTTATTATTGACAATAGAAAAAAATGTCCAAATAATTTTTCTCAGTCAGTTTTCAAAATTTCGAATTTCTTAATGTTTCTTTTAAATGGGAAAATAAAGTTTCATTACATTATGCTATAGTGTAAAATAAAACTTAAGGGCAGAGTTGGTTTTTTCTTTTTTAATCATTAAAGTTTAGCTTGTTGCAAAAATATTTTTTTATTCAGGTGGTCCTTTTTTCACATCATCTTGTGGCATTGAAGTCAAGTTAGTTTGGACGCACTGTACTTTAAAATTGAGTGCTAAATAAGACAATTCAAAAAACCCACCTGTGGTGTATCCTGTTATTAGCATGCAGGAGAATTGAATTAATTAATAATTTATCCAGTGTATTTACAAATTCAAAGATATATGAATATATTTTTAATACGAATATATTCTTACTTTTTCTTTTAAGTCTTCTTTTACGTCGATATGCTTAATATCATCAGCACTTGCCGTTATTGGCGATCCAGAAGCTTTTGTTGAATAGTATAAAGGTGCTTCATACTCTAAAACTGTGCCAAGAAACCTCGTGGATTCATCCTTGATAGGACCGTCTTTGTGTTTGAAAAGTCGTCGTGGTTCGTACGATTTCTACAAAACAATTGTAATTATTTCAAATTACTCTTACTCGCAAATTGTATAAGAGCATCCGAACAATTGTCTTAACAGTTCGCAAAATGCTTCACCAGACGCAAAAGCTTTAATTCATATTTTAATACAATTATAAATTTTTAATATTTTACGAGGACATAGATATTCTTTAGTGGTTTTCATGCTGCGTTACAATCTTACTTTAATCAGCCTAATGTTCCTTATTAGATTTTCCTGTGCAGCTGTTCCATTGCCAGCATCTTCATCAAATGAATGTTTTTTGTGAAACTGGTTGAGCGCAAATGATCGAACAAAGTCTGCCATTTCTTCTCTGGTCTCCATAGAGCGTTTGACCAACCACTAAAACGTTCATCATTATTACAAAGTCGTAAACAAAAATAAACATGCAATTATTTATTACAAAAATTAAAAAATACCTGAATAACTGGAAAAATGTGGATACAGTCTAAGCCTTGAATCTGATGTGGCTCTATTCGGTATGGACAATTCATTTTGGGTAGCATAGCTACAATTTTTTCAGTCAGGGCACTAAAATTATAAATATTATAGAATATTTTATATCATACAATATTTCAATCATTTTATAGGAATCTTACATTTTTTGACCTATGGTTAAATTTTCACGGAATAGTAGGTCAATGTCTACGTCAAAGTTGCAAGATTCTATGCACCAGGTCATTCCACCGATTACCTAAAGATTATATTATTTAACATTTTCTTTTCTGTTGCAAGAATTATTTTTAAAAGTTTTATTAAATATACCTTATCGAAATTTGATAAACCTTTGATTCTGGCTCTAAAATAACCCGCAGCCAAAAGTAAATCGATAATTTCTTGAAACTTTTTCGCTTGCTCCTCATCTTCGCGAACGTCGGCCTGAAAAAATTTTTCAAAAAGTGTTTGAATTTCTCGCGCGCTGTTCGACATATGTTCCTTGGTACGTAAAAGATAAACATAGCAATATACAAGCGAAAATTGTAAATTTATGAATTTACAGTGTGGATCTAAGTTAAGAAACAATGAAATAATGTATTTTAATTTTTCAGATAAGTTTTATCGGATAATAAAAGTGAGAAACGTACCTCAGTTGATTCTGAGCTTTTCAGTATTCTTTTCGGTACATCGTTTAGCATGATTATTTTATACCAATTTCAGAAATCACGGTAGTTAAAATATCAGGAATGTATTCTTATATTAATAATATTATCTAAACGTTTTTTGTATCGTATTCATTTAGTAATTCATGTCACTTTAAATGATCGTGGCTGTCAACCGTTTCGACCATTTTGTTCTTGGACTTTAAGCCAGCTTTCCATGTAACCAAGTTTGCAAGCTATTTTCAGAGAGGAATTCCTCTCTGCTATTTTCAATAAGAATTCAGTGTGAAGTTTATTTAGCAATTATCCTCGAGCTTTATGCTTTAGGAAATTATGCGCTCAAAATGTTTTGGACTCGGAATGCTCCTTGTAATCTGCACAATGAACTATACCGCACATGGGGTTTGTCTCATTTGTACCATAATATAGAATTTATATTGTAAATTGTAGATCACCACAAGTAGTCCATATAAATTTTTCAAAGTAATTATCGGTATCTTCTGTCTGCGTCTGTTTACGCTATTTTCAGATTTTACAAGCAGATGATACTTGTTAGACTTCTATTGTGAGAGCAGTAAGTAATAATCGTTAGTAATTACATTCTTTTTATTAACTTATCCCTTTCCTTTATACCATTACCTTTGTTTTCTCCAATTTCTTAAATTTCATTTCTTTCTAATAAGAATACAACGGTTAAAAATTGACACATTATGTCTGGGGAATTAAGAAGATTACATTTATTTTGTAAATAAACTTTTATTTTGCAATACAAGATTAGTATATAACATTTATTTAAAATGTCTGAGCTGCCAACTGAGCTAGCTGTTTATACAATGAATCAAATATTCAAGAATAAATATTTTCAAACACTTTTAAATATAAACAAAACGTCTAATAAATTTATAAAATCACGTTTGCAAGATAAAAACGGCAGAATGGATAGTAAAAAATATATAAAAAATATGTATAATAAAATTTACACTATACTGCATTTTTAAAAATGGAATGTATACTTTTTCTTTTCTTCTCTCGACTATTTAACATTTTTATATTGATACAACATACATTTAATTTCCCTGGCCAACTAAACATTTTTAACATCGCCTTAATTAACAATTAGACATATAATTTCATTCTTTGGTTAAATTTTAAAAGTTTCTGTCACTTTTTGACAATTTTCTAATACTTAACATTGACTCAAAATGATCTTGAACCTCTGGCCTCTGCGTTATGGCTGCACTAACGTAAACAATATTTGAGTATTAATCCGGATAGAGAGACGGTCTAAATTGCATTCCTATTTAATTCAGCATCGCAATCAGAAGTCTTTTCCACTCAGCGACACAATCGTTCTGCAAAAAAGAGAAGACACAGGTGTTCTCGATACACGTCAGACCAGTTTACGATAGTAAATGAACAGCTTTCCGTTGACCAACGTGCAGATTTTATTAAAAACAAATAGTACAGTTATGTGGAAGGCGTATTATTCACGGTTTTGAGGTTAGGCGTGCTCTATGGAGAACAGAGCCCTTCCATAATTTTCATTAATTCAAAAGTGCGATCAGAAGCTGCTTAAATTCTTCGCCGCAGTCGCTCTGTAAATGCAAACAGAATGTAGAGAGGATTAAAGCAACGTTGATGCTGTACAATTAGTATAATTCCTTATATCTTTCCCGGGAGTGTTAAATTTTAATTCGTAATTCGATTACTTTTAGTATAGGGTTAATCAGAAATCGCTCCATATTTCATAGCTTCACGTGGGATACAGGTCGATTTCAAAAGTATTGAAAATAGTTTTGAATGGTCCCACGCACAGCTGATCAGGTTAATTAGCTACATTACAGAGTTAAGTGGTGATATTGGGAGAACGAATTTTTAATAACAATATAAGAAATTATTAATATAATTTATTGATTTAGTCTCACGGAGACTAAGTATTGTATTGTTGTATTCTGCACAGTAAAAGTATCAAAAAGGCAACCACGCAACACCATAATCACCATTAATATCATCGGATTAACACAAGCATCTAGAAAGCTTCGCGAGTCATCATAAAGAGCAACGAATTGTACACTGTACAGTGTATAATGTGAAACGAAAGAGAAGCTGTCGAACATGAAATGTTTTTCATCCAAGTAGTGTAAGCAAGAGTCTCTTGTAGTCGCCTGAGCAGTCGTCCTGAAATTCATGGAGAGTCATGGACAGCCGAAATATAGTACAGTAAATAGTTAAAAATTGTTTCGAGCAGAATTACAACATATATGTGCATGGTTATGTGGGTGAAAAAAGGTCTCAACCTCAGAGATTGCTTCTGCATAATGGTATACATAATAAAGAACTATAACAGATCATAACAATAAGGAAATATTTCTTCTAAAAACTTGGAATTGTTTAAAAACAATTTAAATTTTGCGCCTTCTCTTTGTAATGTTCCCTGTAGATAAAACAGTATTTTTTGTAGATAAGTAGTATTCTGTATATATACAGTCATCTGTTAAAGACCACTTTGTTTAGAGATTGAGGACCGAAACTTAAATTATTTAAATTTTAAAAGAATTTTGCAGAATTGGTCTGAAAGGCTGGACCTCGGAACTACATTTAACAGTCTGAACTTACGTCAATGTCGCCAGCGAGTGACTGGTCATACATTCTTTGGTAGGTATCCTTAATGTCTCCTAAATCAATTTCTGATCTAGCAACGATTATTCGGATCAATGTAGTATCGTCAGTGCCCAATCCTTTCATTGCTTTATGAAGCCGCTTCGCAAAGTATCCAGTCTTGTCTCGGGCACATCTCACTGAAACAAGAAAATAATTAAAGTAGACAATTATTTTTCTCTGTATCTTCTCGGCCGATTTCCAATTTTACATAGATGGATTTGCTATAAATTTTTGGATTCTAAATACAAATCTGAAAATTATTTTTACCTTCATGTCTACTTCCCAAAAGAAAATTAATTTGGAACAAAAATACTAGTTTGTAACTTTGAAAAGATCTGTTGTTTTAATAGCTCTAGTTATAGATTTGTCATTACATACTAAATCCATAATTTTGTTTATGTTGATTTATCAAATTTGGTGATTAATTTTTTAATTAACTGGATGTATGTTCTGCCTTACCGACTGCGAGATAGCCATCTTCAAGGGCACCAGAGAATTCACTCTTGATGGTGTCCTCGAGGCTGTTTCCAGTAAGACGTTCGTATTCGTCGAAAATTTTTCGCAATTGCGGATAGCTTTTTGTAATTAAAATAGCATTAAATGTGCTTTCGTCTGTTCCCCATTGGCCTTCACCAGCTTCTATAAGCCTCTGAGCATCCTGAGTAGCTTCCTCAACATCCACATCGGGATTCTCATTTCTGTTAGCCTGTTCACATTTTCAAAATTTGTTTAATTACCCGAATTTAACAGCAAATTTTTATATTGATATATTTTACTTACGCATGAAAGAGAAACTAGTAGCCTCTTAAAATGTCCAGACGTGTCGCTCTTCAGATCATCTTCCAACTCGCTTCCATACACTACAACCATAATTTTTATTAAAATTTTATTTCCGCTCCTCTGAACATTTAAAATATTTTCAGAGAGTATTTACATCAAAAATTATTTTTATATTCCAGATTTACGAAACAATAAAACTCAACGAATTTGTATATTACACAATGTATAATTTCTTCTTGAAAAAGCATGAAGTTTACTCACGTTGTTTATAGACGGCAGATATGGTTTTCACGCCATAATTGCTCAGGGAGGCCAGGACCTCGATAAGAGCACCCTCGTCGGTGCCCATCCCAGATATCGCCTTGTGTATCTCTTTAGCATAGAACTCTGGCAATGGCGTCATCAGCGCTATAATTGCGTTTTCAAAATTGCCGCCGAGCTCTGACTTCAATTCGGAGATTAAGTCTTTTCCGTACATTGTCTTAAATTTGTCTGCAATTTCGAGTCGCTGCACGATGCCGCGATGGGCCAGCACGTCGATGATCGTTTGTTCATCGGTGCCGAAACCCTTCATGGCTGCTCGCAGAAGTGCTGCATCCTCTTCAGGATTGAAGGGATCTGCAGGATACACTGTTGGTGTGCACTAAAAAAATTTCATAATATAAAATAATGGAAATTGTACCATTTTATTTATTCCTTTCATTACTTATTTTAATTGGAATACAGAAATTAATTTGTTGTATTTTTACTGAATCGATTTCAAAACTATTTGAAATTCAAACATTTTCCCATTTACACACATCCATATTTTTTGCATAGTACAATACAAATTTTGAAAATTTTTATAAAAATCGACTATTAATGAAATCTAATAGAGTTCTTTTTATTTACTAATACTACTATTAAAGAAGTTATAATTTTATTTTTGTAAATATTTATAAGGACTTAACAAATTTAATAATTACCTGCACGTGGTAGTACTGGCTAGCCGACATTGTTCAGATTATCTGTAACAAATAAAGTACAAATTGTAAATTTTTTAAACATCACGTATAGACATAATATTTGAATATGATCATTTAAATATATATATATATTTATATATTATAATATATTTATATATATATATATAACTTGTATATACACAAGTATATATATAGATATAGTTTTTAAAAAATCCTAATAATGTCTGTAATGAAAATCGTAAATGCAATTTCGTTTTTTTATGTCTGTGCTTGAATCTCCTTCACATCTCTGGCATTGAATATGAGTCATGCGGCAGTGCAAACTGCAAACGAACACGTCTGTACACACAAACGCAGTGTTTTGTGGTTTACGAGATAAAAATGATTACGTAAATCACTTGACGCATTTGTGATATAAGAGTTTCGTGAGATCTGTTTCGTGAAATCTATTTCGTCACTGATAAAAATGTAACGATTTTTCGTACAAAACTGTATAAAAATGTCGAATAAAGTTTTTTTTTATCAGTGACACCGTTTCCGGAAACGGGAGAGACTTATTGTTAGATCGAAAAACTTCATTCTACATTTTTTATGCAATTTTGCGCAAGGAATTACATGAAATATAAGCTGCAGAACAGTTACCTACCCTCCGATTTCGATTATTTTTGAATATGATATAGAAATCGATATTTTGAACAACTCTATCCTGTATATATATTAGCAACGGTATCGCTTAGTTTATTTTTTGTGTATCACAATTTAAATTCTTACATTTATAATTTCGGTATAAGAAAATATCTGTTAACCCCCGACAGCAATGCCTGTGTCTATTCTGGCCCAGAACATTAAAATAGTTATTTTTGCACGCAATTTTTGGTAATGAAATTAAATTAATTACTGTGGTATTGGGAATGGCACAAAGTTATTAGTCTAGACTAATATGTCTACAAGAAGTACCCTTTAAAATATATTTAAAAAAAATTAATAATTAAAGCTGTAAACGTTCCCAAGCATCGTCAATTAAATATTTATAAAAAAGTTCCGCCGTTCGTTAAATAATGAATAACTACTGTTTCAAAGAATCAATATGACGCATATGTATATCAATAACGAAGATAAATATTTGAGTATGTATATATTGATGTGGGTATATATAAACTAGTCACGATTAACCCAGAAACGCTGAAACATCAGTCACGAATTGGCAGATATAGTACTTATGACTGGAACCAGTAAGTTTTCATAATACCATGAAACAGCCCACTGGCATCGAATGACTTAAACAAACAAAAACATGGTAAACTTATTGAAATCGATACCTTCGACGAGGTTCATAAGATTGTCTTCAAACTGGCGTCTAGAAACCTGCTTCCAAATAAATGATTACTCAACCTTGAAATGATCGTAGGCCCTAGCAACAACTATAATACTCATTCTAAATTCCCCGATTCCCCATAAAAAAATAACTAACGACTTTAAGTTGCTGCAAAAATAAAACTCCAGTGTCTCCAATTTCCCTGAAAATATAGAGCTGTTGTTTGAGCTCGAAGCCGTGAAAATAGCGTCCGCGTCAAGAACAGCTTCTTAAACGATGATCTCATCGGTTAAGGAATGGCGAACGAGAAAATGCGAACGAGAAAACGTGCCAAAAAATATATGATAGTTGGAAGTTTGTATTGATCGGCGAAGAATACGACTGACCAGGGTGTGGCAGAGCTTCTTGCGACGGAATAGCGGGTTCTTGGTTCCTCTGATGTATGCCGGTACCGGTTCCACAAGATCCTCAAAGGCGACTGAATCCGTGAATCGGCCGGCGACTGGCGTCGCAGAAACTAACAGGATTGGTGGGAGCTACGAGCCACCAAGCGGAGAACGTACAAAATGGCACGGAAATTGAACAACACGACGCCGCATAACTCGCCTAATCCCCGTTTCACCCGGCTACACATTCATTACGCTGTCTACGGTGTGTTTTTTTTCGAAAGATGAAGCTCTATATACGTCAACAGTCATAATAGATGTCCAGGACAGTCCTATAACCCTCATACTTTGCGCCTAGACTGGGCTGGACAGCTATTACGACCATCGACGAATTTCAGATCTCTTCTATCCAAACACAAGTACCTTGGTCTAGATTGGGATGGGTATTTGAAACGTCGTTTGATGCCCCAAACTTTTAGCCCCCGTGTAGGAATCTGAGACCACTTTGACTCGTGGTTATTTGAAATTCCTAGCGAACTGGTATTAATTACACTGTCCAATAAATTTATAGTTTCTGTTTTGTATTTTGTTAATGAGTAGGCGATTTTTACGAGTAATATTTATATTTTGTGAAACCCAATTTGATTAAATGAGATTTCAGAGATGAAAGAAGACACTTGAAACACACTCATAGTCATAATAGCTGTCCACTTCACTCTTATGTTTTATGTCGGAAGTAATAGGAATGGTGTGGATAGATATTATGAATTCAAATACGTTCTTTTGAGAAACAAACTCCAAATTAATAAAAGTGTCACGCATGTCGTGCAAAAGGGGAAAGGTATTTTAAGGCCATGAGTAATTAAGTAGTCATCCTGCGTTGTTTCGCAGTCTCTGGCACCAAGAAAACAATTGGAACAAGGAAGTGCACGGGTTTTTATTCAGTTTTTTAGTGTTACTGAAACTCAATTTCATTTAATTGAGGACTTTCAAAGTACTGTTGGTATTTATACATATTACGACATGTTCCATCGACGAGGTCAGTAAAGTAATCGGATAGGAATTCGAATTGTGCTCGACAACGAAGGCTGACATAATAGTTGGATAGTATAATCATAACTTTTGGTTATCTTCGAAGACGATGCAGTTTTACGCAATCGATGCTGTCTTCTATTTAAGTATTTACAACATAATTCAATTAAATGTTAGGTATCACAACAGTAGTAATTTTATAGGAAACTAAAAATTGTACAAGGTGGCCCAAATGTTACTGACCATTTTAAAATAGGATAACCCTTTCATTTAAAAAATTCACAATTATTTTACCATACACAAATTCAAATGTTAAATATTCTACTGGCTTTTGGACCACTTTGTGCCAAAAAATGATATTGCTTAATTATCGTTTTTTTACAAGATAATAAGAGAAATGCAAATGTAGCAAAAAACTGCAACTTTTTAATATTACAATACTAAAATACAATGCGTAATAATAAATAAATTATCATGAACTATACTATGTGGAATTAATTACCACTGTTGCTAAAAAATACTTTCGAAATGTTTAGTTTCGAGACTAACTTATAACTCAATTGGTAATTTCACGTAGATTGTAAAATATCATTTTCTCAAACAGATTGAGTAATTGTTAAATTTAATATAACAATTGAAAAATTTTGCAATGAAAATTTAAATACTCAATTCTTAAATCTACAATACAAATTTTTTGTCGATTCTCTTTTTGTCAGTTCTGTGTACAATGAAAATTAAGTTGTAATATTAAATATGATATAAACTTTAACTTTCAACGATTTTATCCATTACTGTTTACTTATAGCTTTACATAATTAAAGCCACACGGTTGTTTTAAGTCGGACTGGTTAAAAAAAAAATTGCGAACGATTTGTAATTTTCCAAAAATTGTAATCTTTAAAAATTGTCTTGTTTGCAAAAATTTCAATGGCAATGCAAAGAACAGTGGAACTATTTCTTTACCTTGTCAGTGCACTGGAGAACTGTCGAGACACCGGCCGGGAGCAGTGTCACTGTCACTAGATCGTCGAATCAGTAGATAGTTGCCTGCAAATTCGTTGGAGTTCGATATTGTTACGTGTATGCGCGTAGATACGTAGTTAGACTGTGCATCGGATCATGGTTGTACTATGTATATAAAGAGTAGTCTGAAAGAATAGGTGGTGGGGGAGCGTCGAGGTATGGAACGCCTGATGACAACCATTATCAGGCTATAGCTACAAATTGTTTATGCGTCACAGTTACAAGTTAACGAACGGCCCACTTCCGCGACCGAGAAATTACAGTAATCTATACCAGTGATCATTGTCAATAACATTTTCAAACGAAACCATCGAACTTATCACTAATTTTTACAATACGCTTTTATCAATACTTAAAGGATATTAAAAATAATGCGAGTTCGAATATCAATCATAACCATTGGCCATCATTTATTGTGACCTGTTGTCTTAAAAAATTATTTATATATATTTAGATGTTTATAATGTTATACAAATATACATCATCGTATTTGGGAGAGTTTGGAACTTTTCCGGTTTTCGAAATCGTGTTCTACACACACAAATCTATGAGAATCATTTATTGTGTCACACGTATGACGTCATACTTGTGCGTATTCCGTCATAACTAAACATTCATTCATCTCACTACTATGACTGACTCAGCGGCATTTAATTGCAGTTTGTCATTAGCTCATTTGACAATAATCGAAAGTTCTCTCTCTAATGACTCAAGAAATGTCTAATCTATTTTTGATAGCCATGAATATTTTAGGAAATAAATTACAAAATTTTGTAAATGAATTATTACAATAATTTTAAAAATGTTTGTAACTTTCAATATTATTACACCCCTTCATTACTATCTACTACCTATGCAATTTTCAAATAGGTAATAGTCATTTTGTTAACAGAAATACATATTTAAAAATATGGGAGAAAAATTGTTCCTGTAAAATATTTTTTCTTATATTCAAGATACGTAAAATAAGTTGTGTGATGAAAAATTTCAAATCGCAGACCGAAAGTATTTGCGTAATCGGCGCATAGTAACAAACTCCGGCAGTGGAGTAGCGTAGGATAAATAAAGCGAGTGATTAGACGTAGACGAATGAAAGATCTCAAACGTGGCATTCTTCGAGAAACCAAGCAATGAGTCACTCGGCCATCACCTTGTCCTTATTTTCTGAGAATCTCATTTCTCAGTCATCCGGTAGACTGTAGCTGTATTATGAATTCTCATTACGCTTTTATATAGGAGCGTTCCCACTTGAGCGGAACCTCCTAAGGTCACGTTCACATTTTTGCTACTCTGTTGTCTTGTCATAAATATTTAATCCAGGCGGCTATATCTGAGTTTAATAATATGGGTTTTTGTAGCCGATAGACAATTTTAATATAGACGAAAAGAACCAATATGCAATTTATTTTTCTGTAGCAGGACTTTTGTAAAATATAAATAATTGCATGTCATTGTAAATCAATGAAAACTTTTATTATGAACAGGGAGGAGATTTCCGTATAGTATCAGGTATAAGGTATCAGGTTAAGTAGATAAAGCTGCAGTGTACGGCCATGGTTGCAAGCGTTTCTTTTACCACGGTTTGTAGTATTTGTTTTGGGATTCCCAATTCTCGAGCGGGGACCGTAAACCACATATGCATTTTGCTTTCCAACACTACTTCAGTTTATTCATGAGGAGAGGACGCTATAATCATTCGTAAAATATTATCGGCAAGGCAGTCCATTCTCATCTGCGCCTATAACCACAGGCGAGATCAGAGAGGAATATCCTCTCTGACGCAGTGATGCCAGAAATGTCAGCTTTTCGCGCATGCGTATTGCGGCGCGCGCGGAATCCAGTAACGTATACGCGACAAAAAAGAGAAACATCTAGGTGGCGTGCCGGGACCTAGCACTGCGATAGACGAACTTGAAGATAACGGACGTTATTTTTTATTTACTTATTTATTTATATAATTAGAAAATATATTTTTGTTATTTTGGATACTGGAAAGGTTTTTGGCAATTTTCTTTTGTCTTGCAACAAATGTTGGTATTCTTTATAGATTCTGCCAAATAAAATGAAATTTTATATTATGTTATCCTGTATAATCCGAACGAATGAAAAACATTATTTTTAAAACAGGGCCTTAAAGAACTCTCAAAAATTTGAAATTAGTACAGTACTGATGCCACGCGCGAATACGCATGCGCGAAAAGCTGACATTTCTAGCATCACTGCTCTGACGAGATATAGGAATAGACTGGACATCTTATGGGACTTGGTGGCCATAGGAATCTGTAGTACCGTCTGTGTCCAGGCTAAAAGTTAGTTCCGATTCATGCATTAGAGGGGATCAAAAGATGAGGCAGGTTCTGTTCCAAGCTTAAAAGTAAAAAGTTAGCACGGCCAAACCCCCGGGACTCGGGCATGCTCGGGCGTGAGCACTTTCATTTGCTCCACTAGTGATTTGATCTCATTCCTCTCTGTTCCTCTCTGTTCCTCTTTGATATGTATAAATCTATTGCCCCAGATATATTTTATTATTTCCTTACTTTTGTATATATGAACAATTGTATGTGTAAACATTAATACAAATATATATTTGTATTAATGTATGAAGCAATTATAAGAAAATTAATACAAATAATACTTTAATAAATGATATATATCCATGATATTATTATTGGTTAGGTTCAAGTTTGTAAACACAATTTCGAATATTTGGCATACATAACCTATAAACTTGAGTAACACGTGCTCACTACTGTCAAAACGAATGAATTTGTTTGTAATAAATAGGTAAATTTTATAGTAAATACGTATATAGTCATATGTCGTTATATTTTCTTTTCCACTGGAAGATGGATACCTTAATTTGAAAAATGTAATTACCTTTCCTTGTGTTTATAATTTTCTAATCAACATTTTTCAACAGATATGAAGGTGAGAAGGAGCAACAAGATGAAAACGAAAAGAAACATTTATCAGATTTGTTGAAACGAATAGAAGAACGCAAACGACAGAGGGCAACTGAACATTCTTCAGATGTCAAAAAGTCTAAGAAGAAAAGAAACAAATTAGAAAATGACAAATTTGATACTAGTCCAGAACAAAATGATTCTATCTCCGAAAGCTCTACACTGAATAATATCAAACAATGCAAAGCAGAGACTGCGAACCAGCAAAAGACATCCAAAAAGAAGAAAAAGAAAAAACATAATGTTTGTGTTGAAAAGAATGAAATTGATGAAAACAAAGATAAGGATGCAGAAAATGATATTATATGTGATCAGCTGAATGAATCATCTACTATCGACTCGAATAAAGTACAAGAACAAGTATTGGGACAACAGAACAACTTTACAATTCTGGGTGCAAAGACTAAGAGAAAGAAACTTGAAGTAAAGAGGGTATTGCCAGACTGGTTGGCCAATCCAGAAATTATTTCAATGGAATTAAATAGTGGGCCGAGCTTAGAAGAATTTAATACAGTTCTAGATTCTAAGTTAGTTGAAGTTTTAAGGAATAATGCTATTGAAAAGTTATTTCCTGTTCAAGCAAGCATGCTTTCTTGGCTGCTGAAATGTAATGAGGACAGGAAATATGGATGGTGGTTGCGTGATACATGTGTGTCTGCTCCCACTGGCAGCGGTATATAATTATTTAATTTATATATTATAACACAATATCTGCTGTTATTATTACATTATTCATTTTTACAGGAAAAACTTTAGCATATATTTTACCAGTTGTACAAATATTACAATCTCGATTGGTGCCAAAGGTACGTTGTTTAATTGTTCTACCATCACAAGAATTAGCTGCACAGGTTTACAAAGTAGCAGTTACGTACACATCTCATACAAGTCTCAAGGTGGCTCTGCTTTCTGGCGCATCATCGTTCCAACAGGAACAAAGTAGTATTCTTAAAAAAAGTGTGTATTTTAAATACAGTAAAACGTTATTGTAAGTCACTGTTTGCATTCTGTACAAAACGTTTTGCTTCCATTTTTAAGCTTGCAGAGGGGGATATATGTCTGTAGTAGACATAGTTGTTGCTACGACTGGACGTTTAACAGACCACATATTAAAAACATCAGGATTTTCTTTGGCCGACCTCAGATTTCTTATTATTGACGAGGCAGACAGAGCTGCAGATTGGCTTGAATATCTCCCTGAACACCATCATGTTCCAAAATTGAACCTGCACAATCTACGTCACTGGTTAGCTGCTTCACTCTGTGTTTTTATGCATTGATAATTCCTTCAAATTTCTAAAATGTTCACTTTCAATTCTCGAATAGCAAAGTTCCAGCACAGAAACTATTATTCAGTGCTACGCTTTCTCAAGACCCAGAGAAACTGAATCGTTTGGGTCTCTTCCAACCAATACTGTTTACATCTGTTTTGGTATCAGGCAAAGATGAGGATGTAAACCTAGACAAGGAAGTAGGTGACTTCATAGGTCGGTACACAAGTCCTGAAGAGTTAACAGAGCTTGCAGTGGAGTGTCTAGCAGAACACAAGCCAGTGGCAGTGTACGAAGTATTGCTCAGGAGCAATTCAGTCCCTAAAACACTAATCTTCACGAATTCAGGAGACACTGCGCACCGGCTGACAGTTTTGCTTCAGTCATTTCTTTCCAAAAAGAACATACAAATTGGAGAACTTTCTGCACAGCTGATACCAAAGCAACGGGAAATTGTGCTGAACAAATTTACCAGTGGAGACATACAAGTGTAAGTGTTTAAAATGATTGTATTTATTTTTCTGCATATTTTATTTGTGGTTTTTTCAGGCTTGTGAGCTCGGATGCCTTAGCAAGAGGTGTGGACATCCCAGATGTACAGTTGGTTGTATCTTATGATCTTCCCAAGCATATTAAGGGTTATATTCACAGAGCAGGGCGAACAGGGCGTGCAGGCAAATTTGGCACAGCGATATCAATTCTGACAGCAAAACAAGTGGGAATTTTCAAGCATATGTTGTCGAATGCTCATAAAGTAGTGCCAAACATTGAAAAACTGGAATTAGACTCAGTTGCAGATGTAATAAATTATTCTAATCATGTAGAAAAACTAAGAGAGGAACTTGATAAGGAGAAACACAGTAATTTGCAACGAATGAAGGCTACTAAGCGTATCCATTCTAAGACTACGAAGTGAAACAAGTTGTTTTTGTTACATTAATAAATTGATGTTTGATTTAATAGAATTTCATTTTAATTTTCCTAGAAACTATTATTAGGACACAGGAATTGAGTAAAGACAGTTGATAAGGTAACATCGATAATAACATTTTATTGTCTGAAGTTAATAGCATTGTACATCATGCTCGTTCTCTACCGCAGTTTGTTTTATAGATATCTTTAAACTGTATGCTAACTGTTACTCTATAGTTGTGTCGTGTCGAAGGCAAGTTATTCACAATTCGAATATACAAAAGATGAAGACAGAGACATAATTACATCACTATTATTGCTGTGGGTCGTTTCTTTTCTTGAAAATACTATTCGGTGTTCAATTTTATCAAAGTTCAATCAAATGCGGACAGAAAATAAAAAAGAATTCTGCAAGCAAGCATAGTTGTGCAATCAGGTGTTTTGTTGTGTAGTATCGCTTTTTCACTCACATTTGTTGCAGCACACAACGCATGACAATAGCATAGGACTACAAATTTAAGTTTAGGACATGCTTGACGAAATTATTCATAATCTCGTTTATTCGAAACTGTTTAATGTATCAAAAAAAGTTTCAGATAAAAGTTGAATGGTTTAAAAAGGCAAAAATATTGGCATATTAAGTTACGGACAAATCAACCGTATTTTTTAACTAAAATTATATGTTTTTAAAAATTTATAGCTCCAGAGATATTTCGATTTGAAAATGGTGTTGTACTCTTGAATAATATTAAAATATTCTCCTCATTATTTATAGAGAATTAGCTAATTGCATTGGTCAATGAATTAATAAATCTATGTTTTTATGAAAAGGAGTACAGTTGATCTTGAAATGACCTCTATGCGGCTATTTAGATAAATGGCATGCATTACACCATGCAACATTTATCTGAAATATTTTTCAATACAATCGACAGTTCCGGAAGTATTTCAAGTGGTTCACCGTGTATATAATAAACCTGCTTATTAATTGTTATTGCAATAGATTTCCAATACGAGTTCAACAGACAAAAGCAATTAAAAAGCTGAAGAGAAGTTTTTCATTGCATTGACAATACAATGAAACTTTTATTCCCCTGCCTTAAAGTTTTTGCTTCATTATGTTTCCACACTTTTAATTCACTGTACATGAACGTTTCACAAAGGAATGTGGAGGCGAGTTAACAATTGAATTTATTCATCTGCATTCATGTACAATACAAAAGTATCAAGTATGCATATTTTATAAACAAATAAAATGAATACATAAGTTTGTTAAATTTCTTCATTATTTACAAAGGCAAATTTTTTTTTAGATAAACACTATGCAATCAACAATTGTAATTTTTGTATTAGTACGCCGAATTTGCAAGATCTGTACTGTGGCCTCCTTCAAGAATATAATCAAATTGACATTAGAACATTTAATGAACGAACAGAATTTGTTGAACATATTTTATTAGATGCATTTCGAAGTATTTGTTTAAACGATTGTATCATTGTGGTTGGAAGAAGGCCTGCGGTGCAAGATCAAGAAATCTTACTATCAAAAAATAATTTACATTATCAATCGATACAATTTTTTCAATCAAGTTGATATTAAAAATAATAGAAGTTTCATTATACATTATTAACGCATCGACTATTACATCAGTAATAAATGAATTTTATTAAATGAGTATCATCAATTTATTAATTAATTATCATTTGTATTAACCTTTTATATGCCAAACTCAAATAAAATATTTCATAATTTTTTATATACCTTCAAATTTGTTAATTTTGTTCAAAAACTTTTAAGATTAAACTATATCCAAGGAAATTGTCGACATCAATTTTGCATTAATAACATTTTAAAAAATTATCTAATCGATTCTCTGACTTCTCAACATCTGGATAAAATAGGGGCAAAAGAACTTGAAATATTGAATTCTGTTTGGCCTGCAAAAGGTCAACAAAGTTTTTCCATAAATTCCGTAGATCCTGATGCATCAGTCAATGCGTTGAAAAGTGCAGAAACACTGGGTCCCTTCTCGGGAATAAAACTGATTTCGAAGTTCGTTGTAAGAAATCTAAAGAACGAGCAAGTTTCCACATTCACTTACGGATAAACACGATTAAATGTTCTGTCTTTTATCAGCTTCGGTATGTTACATCCTGAGACTAGCTTACACCGTGTGTCGTATAAAACGTAGTCCCGTTCAACGTTACAATTATACAGCATAGTTTATAATAATACTAATATATAACGACCTCCCTTAATAATTTGCCTTTCGCCTTAACGTTCCATCGACAACACTTACATTATTTACAATTTATATATGCGTGTATGTGTAGTTTTTTTTGTGTTAAAGGTATTATATACATAGATAAAACATGGTCCTATATGATTCATATGTATCGTTGCTGTGTATATGTATTTTACTCCTTAGCGCCGATAAATTCGCTATGTTGATCTTAATATTTATTAGAGGATATCCACTTATCGTTAGTAGTGTCTTTTATTCGCTGTTAAGACAACGCACAAAGCAGTCGGCTTCGGCCTTAAAAATCCACCGGGGCTCTTTCGCGTGTCCATTGAACCATTGACACTAGTGCTTTAGTATTCGAGTATCAGAATATTCGGATTACTCGTTATAATCCGAATTTCGTTTCACACATCGAATACGAATACGCGTTTGACTACACAGATATTCGGAATCCAAATTTTCTTTGCACGCTCGAAATCGAATGAATATTCAAGTACTCAAGTATCCGAAATTACAACTGGTTACTCGAATGCTGGAATTTGAATTTGAGTTCACAAGTAATCCAGATTCAAGTGTTCCTTCCTGGATCTCGATTAAGTGAATGTTCGAGTACTCGAATCGAAATTCAGTAAATTTGAGCACTTGAGTATCCGAGTGCTGGAGTATTCGAACTTGAATCTGAGTACTTGAGCAGTCGAACTAGAATTTGTGTAATCAAACATTCGAATTCGAGTACTTGAATACATTCGGATACTCGGATATTAGTTAAATGAGTACTCAAGCACTCGGATTTAAATTGAGTATTTGAGCACCCGGGTTCAAATTCAGTATTCGAGTACTTGAATTTAAATCCAGTGAAGATTTATGTAATTACTTGAGCATCTGAACTTGAGTGCTAGTACTCGAATATTCGTATCTGAATTTGAGTACTCGAGCAGTCGAACTAGAAGTTATGTAATCGAACATTCGATTTCGAGCAATCGGATACATTTGGATACCCAGATATTGGTTGAATGTGTACTTGGATTCAAGTACTGTGATCCATATTGAGTGTTTGTGTACTCGAATGTAACCATAGTATTCGAGTACTCGTATTTAAATTGTGTGAATTCATGTACATGAACATCTGAACTTGAATCCTTGTACTCGTGTATGCGAACTTTGAATTTGAGTACTTAAGTATTCAAATTTTAGTTTTATCTTCAGGAGCTAAATTGGATGAGGACTCGAATATATTCGCATGCTCGTATTTAAATTGAATGAATGCCACCTAATTGGAATTTTAGTACTTGAATATTCGAACTGTAATTTGAGTACTAAAGTAATCGGATTCAAGTTTTCTCCCTCAGATTTAAATGGAGTGGTATCCGAGTATTTGGATCTCACTTTAATACCAGAGTATTTGGATATCAATTGAGTGGGTTCCCGAGTACTCAATTTCTAGTATCAAACGACAGTAAAAGCCCTAACAGACACCAATCGTTGTCCTCACATTATTATATACACCGGATTACCATAATTTCATAAACTTTCCGTGAATTTTCCAAGTATAGTTCAACTTCGATGTTTACATACTCTCAAAAAATATTACAGCAAAACGTCATTGATATTGCCATTAGATATCGACGTATTATACAATCGACTGTATTTACAAACCGTTTTCCTAAAATCAAAATTTCACCACGAGTAATCTCAAGTGTCAATGGACCAATATCCACGAGTCATTCAATATTGTATCAATAGTCTATCAAAAAATTAATACATCGTATACACACTGTTTACTCAATAAAATCAAAAAAATTCTATGCAAATTTTTGGCAATTTAAATCAAGCAGGAGTATGGGGTTATGTATTTCATCTTTCTCAATCTACAAAACGTTCAAATTTTCTTGTACAATTTTATTATATACAGAGCGACCCATTTGAATCGAATTTGATTATCTCCGAAACTTTGATAGTGCTGTAAGATGTGTGAAACAATAGTTGAATTGTTTGCATACTAATTATTTGTTTTTATTAACATTCTTGATATGTAGGGGTCATATGAAGGTCAAATTATCTTTCGAACAAGATCATATATTTTTGAGTGTGTTAGTCGACGCAGCTCACATAATTCTTTACCAGAGTGTATTAAACTGTTTATCGTTAAAAAGCCTTTAATTCGTGAAATACGAGGAGCACAGTGAGGAGTAAAAGGGAATCAACACCATTTGAAACAGCATAACTCTTTTAACATTCGACCAAATAACTTGAGTGTCTTTGAGAAGTTAGGAGGATTAGCTTATTTTATGACGCGTAAAATTTTTTTAAAAAATTACGATTGTACGGAATCGCGAAGAAAATAGTAAAAGTCGATTTTTACAACTTTTCTAATCTGGGCCTGTGTTGTAAATTCAAAAAAGGTGTTTTGAAGACTCAAATAAATTAAAGTCAAAAATAGTGAAAAACTGCAATTTTTCTCACTTTTAATCATTTACAACTCATAAACCAATTAACCAATATCGATGAAATTTTCAGCATGTATATAGTTTATTGAGTCTATAAAACTGTTAAATTTTCAATATAGGCCCAGATAAAGATGTAAAAATAAAATTTTATTATTTTCTTCGCGACTCCGACCAATTGCAATTTTTTCAAAAAAAATGTTTAAACATGATAAAATAAGTTAATCCTTCTAACTTCTTAAGAACACTCAAGTCATTTGGTTTAATTTTTATCCTCATTGTATTTAAAGAATATCATGCAATGCTTTGCAGTTACATTGAATTATTTCCAGAATTAGTGGTTTTTAGCCATAAGTGTATTATAGTTGTATCGGCCAATGCCCTAAAAAGTATGTTCCATTATAAAAAAAACATACTTAACCTTCAAATTTTATATACGTAAATACTTAAGGGGGTATTCTGGTTTTGAGTGTACACACATTTGAGTGTAGACACATATATGGGTATTTATAAAAAAATAAAAAAATTTGGTAAACGAAAGACACACCAGTTCACAAGAATTACATGTATTTTTTTACAGAGTATTTTTTAAACAAAAAATTTGTGTTAACTGTTGCCATGATTCAATATGCTAATAAGAATGTTTTCTGCGACTATCTCAGAAACTTGTAATTTCCGCCAAAAACGAAAATCATATTCGCATTCTGCACGTCGAAACGAATAGAATAACGTATAATAGATAACCAAAAGCTTGGGGGGGGGGGGGGGAGAATTGTAAAGTTCAGCCTATGAGAAACCGATCATCTTCTGCCTAAGACATTCTTTAGTATCATCAACAGTTTCAAAAATAATCGAATGGGTCGTTTTCGATGGGTTACCCCGTATGTTAATGTTTAATCACCTTAGTGATATCTGGAAAAATATCGTGCATGCCCAGAAGGTTTTTAAGGCAACTTTCTAATCCAACAGGACTCCACTATAACGTACTTATTGTCGTGCCTTCCATTCTGGATACAGACTACCGTAGTTGCTCTACTTAACAAGCGATTCAAATCAATTTGGTCAATTCATAATTAGTATACGCACGCTTAATTATATTATAAGTCAACCCCTTCCATCTGTTCTTTTATATCTAACAATTGTATAATATGCTCGTAGGAATTCTTTGAAATTGTTTCCTCAAAAATTGAACAGCTCTTTAACACAAATGCTTAAGTTTAAAGGATTTTTTATGGAAACATTGGTTTTATTTATTTTCTCTTCATGTGTTCAAATTCAAATAGTGTTTGCCGAAGGGCAGTTCATTTGAACGCTTGATATTTCTAACAATTAGATTTCATCGAAACGGTTTTATTGCTACTGATCGTTCCTGTAATCGATGTTTCTTAATGGTTTTTGGTGAAGTGAAGTTCTGTTCTTGCGAATGGCATTTAATAAAAAATATTGATATTTCATCGTTAATTGTCGTGAAATTCTGAACGATAATTGTCGCAAAACAATTCCTCCTTTCGCGGGGTACCCCGTGAGGGGCCGTGAAGCTCGAGACGCCTCGGTCGCCGAGAAGTGTAACATAATACGGGTCGAATATATCGGTGAGACCACTACTAATCCAATGACAAAACTTCTTTATTTTTTATTATTTTTTGATGGAACTTTCACCAACATATTCGTGACATTTTTCTAATGAAAATGATACCTAATAAGATATAATTCCGATGGTATTTACTTGAGTAATGAACGATGAAAGTTTCGGCCGCAAGGGAAGGACAGCGCATGGGAAAGAAAGAGACGCGGAGAGTCGCAGTCAACGGCACAGTTCAAAGACCCACGTGTCCTCCCAGTGTAATGCCAATAAAAAAAACTTTTTTACTATTACTTATTATTGTATGAGACTTTCTCCAATATATTTGTGGCATTTTTCTGATTAAAATAATACCAAACACGATATAATTCGGATCATATTTTCAATAATTTTCCGAAACTTACATCGTCCATTACACAAGTAAATATCATCGCAATTATATCTTATTTGGTATCATTTTCATTAGAAAAATGCCACGAATATGCTGGTGATAGTTCCATAAAAAATAATAAAAAATAAAGAAGTCACTGGATTTTGTCACTGGGTTACGTGTTGTTTTCACACCGACATACTCGACCCGTATTATGTTACACTTCTCGGCGAACGAGGCCTCTCGAGCTTCGCTGTCCTTTTCTACGTTCGGCATAGGTCAAGGAATAGTATTATCTGAACATTAATTGTCGCCGGCCGGACCCGTGGTGACGTCAATTATCGATGAAATACTGTATAATGAAATACGAACGACATTGAAAAATCAGTTGCTAGAAGTAAAGAATCTGTTACTTAAAATTAATTAGTGGTTTGTTGTGACTTATTTTTCCGTGCAAACCTAAATTATGTTGGCAATAAAGGTGTGTCAGTTTTTGTTTATTACGCACTATGCAACTATGTATGTACGAACATTCAGTTTCTATGGTGTGCGTTATAAAAGTTAAGAAATAATATAATTTTGACGAACTTATATTATTGCACATGTTGTAATCGACATATATTCTTTTTATGGTTAAATGTTATGTGAGAGGTGTGTAAGTATTACACTTTATTTAAACAATTGCATTCGTGTTCGACAGCATATTAATGTAATTGAAATATATAAATAAATGTAAACATAAAATTAATTATATATGAAAATATATATCAAATGATATACAAATATAATAATATAATATAAATATAAGTTTAATAAAAAAATATAATACAGTCCTAAATTTAATATATAAACTTAAATAAATGTAATTATAATATGTAAATCGAAATGTAACATAAATATAATATATTGATATAATAAAATGTAATCGATACTGTACATATGTATATGTAACGTACCTTCATAAATGTATATGTATAAATAACATACAAGCACAATATACAAATACAAATAAATAAATATAATTTCACTACATAAATGTGTCTATAACTTGAATAATAAAATTTTATATATTATATTTATACTTATGTTGTATACATGAAGATAAATGAATATAAATAAATATAAACCTTATAAAGTCTCTAGTTAATTATTCAATACAATCATGATATTGCTAACTTGATTATTATTTTATTAAAAACGTGTACAATAATTATTAAATATAGAACTTAAATATAGAAATACTGTGATTTTCTGCAAAATAGGTGTAATGAAATCAAATTATAAATAGTTGCACAGTGATAATTTTTCAATGAATGCAGTCGTCCTTGTAATTTGCATGCAAATATAGCTGACAAACTTTATACATCATCGATTATCAATTCCTTCAAACGCTACAGTATGTACAATTTTGAATAACAATGCTTTTCACAATTATTATTATAACTAAACAGAATTGACGTGAAATTAATTTTCTGAGTTCATTGATGATTGGAACAAAGTTAATTCTATATATTTTACAATAAATTAAAAATTTGTTAATTCCATTTGTTTAACAAAGATAAAAATGGTTTAGTAATATTATATCGATTAATATTTAGTTTCCTGTACAGTCAATATTTTTCAATCATACTCTATAAAAAAAACACAATTTTAAATAAAATATTTCCAACGTTCTCTAAATTTACAATGCTTCTATTGTAAAACAAAAATTATTCCAAGTAAAATTTAACGTATTTAACATTTTTTAAATTTACAATAAATATTTCTCAATTCTTACACTGTACCAAAACAGAAATAGACAGTTTGACTTGGCATCATAAAAAATAGCAATTCTAAATAAAAATGAACAGTTATTACACCTATATTCATGTCGATGAAAAAATCTCAGGAAAAATTCCAAAGCCTTTATTGTTTATGTTTATAAACATCCTTAATAAATAATCAGTTGTCATATTTTTACGTTTTCCTTAGACAACGGATGTATGCTTGGACTTTGGCAACTCCAATGTTCATCGAAGTCTTCATATACATGTTGCGTTAGGCATATTTTACTTTTTTAATATTTTTATTTTTAATTAATGTATTTATAGATTATTTAGCAATTAATTTATTTAATAATTATTTAAAATGACAGCTATAGAACTCGAACTATTACCAAATACATCTACAATGGTAATTAACAAAATCGTTCAAACATTTTTTCGTATTTAATACGAGTTTAAAATTGCCATACTGAAATTTCGACTTACTCATTTCGTCGACAATTTTGTAATTTTTTATTTTGGTCAATTTTTTGAAATCTGAATAAAATGTAATTTTTTAAAAAATATTTTTAATGCAAAATTAAATATGTTAATTGATTTTCTGTATGTTTTGTAATTTATTACAAAGGTAAATGTTGTTATATGTTAAATGCTAAAAATGATATAAACAATTGTAAATTATGCGAGTCCGACGTTGTATGAATGCAGATATTATTATATCTGAATTTTCGGAAGACATCTTTCATATTAGTTCTTAAACTATTTTGTGAAGAGCGTACACACTTATTGATAGTTGTTAATCACTTAAATAAGAACAAATAATTAACCTCCCGTAACTTCACAATATTTCAATTTACATCTTCACAAACTTTTTGCGCTTCAATCGTAAGATTTATTCAAACAATTCTTACTACAAAAATTCAACGAACTTTCTGGAATACGACGATATTGCTTTCATTAAAAAATTAGTTGGACACGCACAAATGTTCATAATGTCGTAACAAAAATATCATCGTATTCAGGCGAATCTATAGAATTTTTCAGTGCAAGAATTATTCAAATAGCTCTTATGGTTATACCACAAAAATTTCCCAAAGATGAGAGTGTTGGTTATAAGAGCGCAAAATAGGTGTTGTAATTAGGTTAATTTGTTAAGTAGTCACGATATGAAGACTTATAGATATGAAGACCTCTCGTTGGTGCATCTAGCTGCAGTCCGTGCGATCGTTCGTTGATTTCTTATCGTATCAATCATGTTATCTATTTACAAAATTCTTTTTTTTTTTAAGAAGTCCCTTGTATTTGGTCGCACACACTGACTAGCTCGTTCTAAATCGAATAAAAGGAAGACCTATATTTCTTCTCGGCGCGAGATTTCTCCTACCATTTGCTTCTTCGCTTCATCTCAACTTTTTCCTCTTCAAAACAATTCCCACCCCCACACCTTCCCAATACAATTGTTCCATTAGCAAACCATTCCCATTTCATTAAAAAATATTTTTTCTTCATTAACACGTTGACAGTCAGTGACAATATTCTCAATTAACTCGAAGTTTTCCCTCAAATCAAATATTATCAGCGGTAATTTTTCTTAAAATTATTTTTCAAATTAAATTTTTCATTGATTTTGTTAATGCAAAACTTTGATCATTAGTTCGATAGTCGATGTATCAATCTTTCTTCAAGTTTTTAAAGCAACACATCTTGATGTTGTGAACAAAATTTTTGGTTAATTTAGAAAGAATCTTTTCGGATTTTATTTGCTTGACAATTTTTATTAAGTGAATTTTTTGGAGAGTAGTGTAACAGTCAACGTGTTAATGTACAATTTCGAGTTTTATTTAATATAATTATGATTATAGTAAATATATTAGATTTTTTTAATGAAAAAACAATCTTTTTCTATAATTCGAATCAATATTTAAAAATTGAAAACAGTTCATTTGTTAAATAAAATGTGAAAGTTATAGAGGAGTAAAATAAAATGTGGAATAAAAGATAATTTTTATTAATTTGATTTATTTTGTAATTTTGATTTTGTTTTTTTATATAGAAAATAAAATTTGGAACAAAATTCTATTAATTTATAGAATAATCTCAATACAAATAAAATTAAAATTTTTCTAAAGCAAACCATCATGCACCAGTTGCAAAATTCGTTTCTATCTCATTCTCATTACCACTCCAGCTGCACCGTGACTTCCGGTGGCCATTTCCGGCACTACATACTTTTTACATCAGAAAACCCATAAATGAGAAAAGGAACGAAAATATTGTTATCGACGTTGAGAATTGCTTAGGTTTGGCAGCATTTATGTTCACCCATGGGGGCGAAGACGACGGTAAAATGGGTGGTCGATCCGTTCTATGGCCCTCATGGACAGTGCTGCCCCCCATAATTTGCGTGGAGCTTAGGTCGTCTTCGTTGCCGGCCGAATCGAAGTCGTCGAAATTATTTCCGTGTGGTCGTCTGCCGCCATTGTTCTTTTTCCTCCCCTTCGGCATGGGTTTCTTGCGGGGTTTTAGGTCCATGCTCTTTGCTATGGGGCTGGGTGTTGTTTTCACGGGAAGGAACAGTTCTACACAATAAATCAGAAGTTAATTACAACCCTAATAAATATTTATAGTTTTTCTTTCTTTTATATGGAAACTTTCATTGTATATTGGTAAAAATGTCTAACCTCAATTCTGACACGAAAAATATGGAGCAGTTTCGATTTTATAAATTAAATGTAAACAAATTTTTATGCGGGTATATAGTGCTTGACAAACTAAGTAATTTTTGTCGGAAAAGTATTTTGAAGTGTTAGGACTCCGTGCGGCCGCAACCACTGTACTCCTACGCCACTGACACGTGTTGGATAAATATTAATATCGCTGTTACTTTTGATTGAGATGAAATTTGGGAAAACTTTTGAAGCAAAAGTTGCTCAGTTCTATGAAAACTTATCTGTAACTGATTTACAACTTAGTTCTGATTTATAGAAAATCTTTTCCACAGTTTCTTAACAAAATTTATGTCTTCCCATGTTTCCTACACCAGAACTGGGTTCACATTCTTTAATTTATTTTAAATTTCTCCGTATAAAATAGTCTCTCATAATACCTTAACGAAAATATTTGATTTATTATTATAACATTTTTATTATAATATATTATAATATAGTTCCAACTTATTAATTTAGTTCGACCACGTGTAAATAAACATTTGTTGTGAAGTTATGGGGTGTCGAATGGTGTTTATGTAGTTGATGGGTCATTATTATTTACCTTGTAACCGGACAACGCCGACGGCCTTGCCGTGAGCGTTCTCGGACGAGCAAACATACTCGCCGAAGTCCTTTTTTTCTAGGGAATTGACGGTTAGGTTCATCTGCCGGGTGTAATCGTTCACCGCGTAGTCTGACATCACGTATTTGTCACTGGACAGCGGCTTTTCGTCTGCATCGAGAAACGAGAATATTGCGAGTTTTTTAATTTTGCCGTTCCTCTAGTTTCCGTCTGCATCGTTCATTTTGACGGAACGTCCGTGCAGCAAAAATTTACCGGAACACTGTTCCAAAAATACAGTCGAACCTCGATAATTCGAGTCCCAATAACTGGAAAACCTCTATAAGGCAACAATTTTGTTTATTCTGCACCGTTGCAAGAACCGTTATGAATAATTCGAAATAAAACTGACTTGAACTCAAATTATTTATCACACGTCTATTATTTTCCTTTATTATTTTGAAACTCGAATTTAGAATAGTCAAACATCTGCAAGTGAACGTTTACCTCTATAAGTCGAATTTTTTGATTACATTATAACTAGACTGCGAATTATGCTATTATTATACTCATTTCTGTTATAAATGCATTATGAATATGTTATTATAATATGTATATATAAATGCGTTAGAAATGTATTAATAATAACTAATATACAGGGTGGAGCGAAAATCGCAGTCCAACCGGGCAGAGGGTGAATTTACATAACAAAATAAGAAAAAATTTCGGTATACATAACATTTTTTTATCCGTAGCTTCGTTTTCGAGAAAATCGAGTTTGAATGAAATGACTCGAACACGCGCCCTGTAAGATAGGAATCGTTCGACGCGTCTGATCATGACCAGCTAATTCTACTTCCTAGATATACTAACTAAAACACGCGAACCCGGTGGATCTTTAAACCAGGGACTGAAACGGTTCTGGAAATAACTGTTTCAAACTGTTATATGTATATCGGTTCTGATCGAAACAGTTATGAAGAACCGAAATGATGTTATAACTGTTACGAGAATATCGGTTCTGGCTTATATCGGTTACGGTTACGGTTCTCGAGAACCGATATTATTTCGGTTCTAAAACAGTTATTTTTCGGTTCTGGATATTGGTTCTGGCTTTCGGTTCCAGTTTCGGTTCTGTCTTCTGTAATTCTGTATTTTATTCTGTATTGTGTTCGGCCTTCTATATTTATTATTTAAGTAGTTATTTATTGTTATTTATAATTTAAACAATTTTTAACTAAATAAATTTTTATAATTTTTTTCCTATATTCATTATTTGGATTATGTCAATAATTATAAACATATTTATTATTTGAATTATTATTTCGACAATTTAATGTGAAAATAATTGCTTAAAAAGTTAAATTTTCATAATTTGTTTCCATATTCATTATGTGTATGGTTATATCAATAATTTATTGTTAAAATAATTGTTTAAATGAATTAATTAAGTTAAATAATAAGGTTTAAATAAATAATAATTCAAATAATAAATATGTTAGTTTAACAACAAATTATTGAAATACTTCAAATAATAAGTATAGAAACAAATTATGAAAATTTATTTATTTAAACAATTATTTTAACAATAAATTATTGAAATAACCATACAAATAATGAATATGGAAACAAATTATGAAAATTTAACTTTTTAAACAATTATTTTAATATTCAATTATCGAAATAATAATTCAAATAATAAATATGTTAGTTTAACAACAAATTATTGAAATACTTCAAATAATAAGTATAGAAACAAATTATGAAAATTTATTTATTTAAACAATTATTTTAACAATAAATTATTGAAATAACAATTCAAATAATGAATATAGGAAAAAAAATTATGAAAATTGATTTATTTAAAAATTGTTTAAATTATAAATAACAATAAATAACTACTTAAATAATAAATATAGAAGGCCGAACACAATACAGAATAGAATACAGAATGACAGAAGACAGAACCGAAACCCAGAACCAATATCCAGAACCGAAAAATAACTGTTTTAGAACCGAAATAATATCGGTTCTCGAGAACCGTAACCGTAACCGTAACCGATATAAGCCAGAACCGATATTCTCGTAACAGTTATAACATCATTTCGGTTCTTCATAACTGTTTCGAGAACCGGAACCGATATCATAACAGTTTCAATCCCTGCTTTAAACTCGATTTTCTCGAAAACGAGACGTCAAATGAAAAAATATTATTCTTGTTTTTCGATTTATTTTCACACGAAGACTTACTCCTGTCCGTTTGTAATATAATTTCCTCCCCAACTCGTACATTTGTACATTGAATAATTCACGTTAAAAAATTGAATTTTTCCTTATTTAAGCCGTTACAATTGAAAAATTATTAGCCTTCGTACAAAGCTTCACTAGGCAAAATTTTTGTTTGTTAAACCCATTTTGCTAATAAAATCTTGTTTAACTAAAGTTTCTTACTGAAAAAAATTTCTATAGTATTATACAAAGATTTTAGCTCTTCTCTTGAAATTCGAATTATCGAGGTTCGACTGTATTGGTCTGATCGATCGAGAATTTAAAAATCAAAATCAAAACTGTTACGTTTAGACCAATCTGTTAAAAATTAACATTTTACCTACCGGAAGCATATTAATAGACCTTTCAGCGACTGAGGTGTACGTGAAAGATTCTCGATGATTTTGTTATAAATAACCATTTCAGTTGTTGAACAATTTATTGAGAAATTTTCAACTTTTAATCTTCCATTTAAAAAGACTATTAGAAAGTTGCCGGTAAGTAATGCGTTAAAATACGTATTTAGTAATTCTCAATAAAAATATCCAATGACTAATAAAGAGGTGGGTGTAATCTAACAGTGAGATGAAGAAAACGATGAGTTATTAAATGAAAATATTATTTGTGGAATTGACATGGTTTATTACCTGGATTTCTGTACCATGTGTTCATGGCATTTGGCGAGGCTTCCACACGACACCGTAGAATAACATTGCTGCCAATCGGTGCGACCAATAACTCGTCCTTCACTGTTATAACTGGTGGAACTGGAAACAAGCGATTGTTGATGTTTAACACGTTGACTGCTAAAGAAATATCCATAAAGGTCACACAAAATCAGACTAATTTATTTAACCTCTTGCAGTACTATTTTTCGAAGGATTGCAACGATTAAAACACTTCTTTGGTGAGAAAGTAAAGAATATCCTTTTTTTGAAAACATTTTAAGCCGACATGTCCCTAGGATGACTGGTCTTTAGAACAAGTGCTTAGTGGTGTTTCCAGTCTTTATTTACTTTTAAAAAATGACGAAAATGTTGAATAATATTAATTGTAATACAAAAATAGATTTATAGATGTAGCGTCCGGTCGTACGCACGAGAGAAAGTTTTTTCTTTCGTGCAAACGGCCAACGTAATTTACGACTCTCGTTCGACGAAACTATTTTTGAGTCGACAATGTCCAGATTTTTGCCGTCGCAGTTTAATAGAGTTTTTCCGGAAGTCCTCAATAGTAAACAGAGACCGTCGTAAATTAGGGGATTAGCTTAAGGGCACTCGAGGCGGACTCATCGGTCTAACGCCACGGGGACCGGCCCGGGTGGCCCGAAGGAAAGTCCCACGACAAATTCATCCCCTCCGATCACCTCGCCGTTCCAAGAACAAGCACGCTAAGGGCGTAAGGAATAGGCGGTGAGACGGAAAAACGAATAACCCTGATTGGAAGGACCCAATGCGTGGGGTTAGCCAATCAGGGTGTTTAGGAATTTTACCAGGGCAAACTCGGGATAAAAGACGAAGCGGGAGGAGTTCGAAAAGATACGCCGAAGAGTCGAGTTCAGCGGAGTCGTCATAAACGATTTATACATTGTCATTAAAAACATCAACCCCGCATACAAGTGATATTCATTGAATTAAAACCTCGAACCACAATAGACATTATCAATTAATCAAAAGCTTGATAGGGCCAATGCTAGAAATTTACGGGCCACAACTCAATCAACTCGCCCAAAACCGAGTCGACCGAGCACGGCCAAGACACTCAGAAACCCCGAGTATCGAGTTCGCACTTACAGATAGCCAAGTGTCCGGGACCCAAGGAGAACCTTATGTGCAGCCCAAAACCCTGAATAAATATACAATTCCAAGGGCCGCTAGCGTACTGCATCGGAATCATGATTTTCCCGGAATCATATATTCTGTCCCGAAAAAACGTTGCAGTACTTATCAATTGTTGTAGCTGCCCCAATGTCATTTCATCACATAGAAACATGCACCAGTCATTTTGACTGGTACTGGTATAAGTGTCAATAACAAAAAATATATTTGTTACGAATACATATAAAATAATATAAAGTTCATAAAACTGATTCTTTAGTTATGGCTACAAAAGTTGTTCAGGATTCAAGCCATGGAATTCGGCGGATATTGTTCCACCGTCGACAATGTCGTCAAACGGTTATCGTCCGTGTTTAGATACGCAGTTCAAACCGCGTGCTGTCATTGCTCGACCGCCTAGCAACAGCAAGGTGTTGTACCGGCCGAATTCCACGGCTTGAATCCTTCAAACTGTAACGAATCAGAAGGATCATCCGGTCCCCTCTGAGCCAATCGCGACAAATTCCGCGCGCCGGGGAAAAGCTATTTAAGGTCTTTCCCTGGGCGACGCGCTCTCTTCTTCTGCGTGCTCTTCTGCGTTATTTTCTGTGCGATTCGTAAGTGACTCTTCTTCGCGACCGTTCTTCGTGTTCTTTTTCGTGCTCGCGCTCTTCTTTCCGTTCGCGCAGCGCACAGTAGTCCTCAGCTCGCGTTTCGACTCGAGCTTCCTGGTGTGATTAGCGCTCGGCTCCGTTGCGTTCTTTCCGTAGCGTTGTCCTCGGGCTCGCTCCGATCTCGCGGTCGCGCCCACTCTTTCGCGGCAAGATCTCCATCGTCGCGGGCAAGATTTCCGTCGCGGGCGGCACGCGTTCACGTGCCGTCGCAAGATTTCCGTCGCGGCCCCTGAGAGAAGATTTACGTCTCTCGCGGCGGAGCGAGTCCGGTTTTCGGCACAGTGTTCCGTTGTAACGGTTAGAACCCGACTCTAATAAACTCAGTTGTGCAATCGGAGTCCACCCTCACGCGTTTCTATCCTCACACCACCTCTCCTTCCGCGCGCGTTCTTCCTAGGGCGGATGATACCATTTCGGAAAGAAAATATTACATGCAGTAGGAATTTTGAATTGAAATTACAAAACCAGTCATTTTTACTGGTCTGGTAAATCTAGTGTTTTAACCTACTGTAGAATTTTCTGAAAAGAATTCATGCAACAATGTTCATAGGTTCATTTTAAAGAGACTGTTTTCTAAGAGATTTTTGTAATAATATACGATCAAAAAATGATAGGTGGTCTTTCCGTTTGTAAATTGTGAATTTAAACGTCTTTACGGCGTTTGGAAAGTTGTAATTTTGTTGTAATTTTGCGAAACAATATCGGATAACAATCTGAATCGGCTTATTTTAAAGCTTGAAGTTTTTATTTTTGATATCTGTGAATTATTTATTTACTAAAATAGTTTTTGCGCTTGGAATCTCTCGGGAAGATAAAGTACCTAAATCCTATCTTTAAAAATGTTTTTAACGCACGCTGTCTGCCCCTAAGAACTTTAACATGTTGTAACTTATACGAAAATCTACAGTATTTCACCGGTAATTGTCCCAAATGTCTCCGACAGAATTGTCCCTGAGATATCCCCACTAGTGCGGGGTGTACCCCCTCGAGGGGCGATGAAGCTCGAGAGGCCTTGGTCGCCGAGAAATATGACACCATGCGGCTCGGGTATATCGGTGAGACCACACTAATCCGAATTTCCAACTTCTTTATTATTCATTATTTTTTTATGGGACTTCTATGACCATATTTGTGGCATTTTTCTAATAAAAATGATACGAAATATGATATAATTTGGATGATATTTACTTGTGTAATCGACGATTAAAGTTTCGGGCGCGAGGAAGGATAGCGTATTGGAAAGAAAAAGACGCGGAGAGTCGCAGTCGGCGGCACAGTTCAAAGGCTCACGCGTCCTCACAATGTATTACCAAGGAATAACTTTTTTTTATTACTTATTTCTTTTTATGAGACTTTTTCTAATAGATTTGTGACATTGTTCTGATTAAAATGATACCAAACACGATATAATTCCGATCATATACAGGTGTATGGTCATTATGTATAGGTCAGGTACATAACATCGGTGAGACTTTTACCATCATATTTGTAATCTTTCTCTGATCAAAATTTTTCTGATTATACATACATATCTATTTTTTTAATTAACGATGGAGTAAGTTTTGGTGACAGACAAAGAGAGTAACAGATAAAGACATTAAAGACACACTCTCCTGACTGGGACATTTCGCGATAAAATAGTTTATGAAAGTTTCGAGTCGTTTTTCATGAGAACAGTTCACTTGTGTTCTATGGTTCCTACGAGACTTTTGTTCCTCGTTACGAGTACTAATGTGTTGTTACGAGTCTGAGCCGAGCGGTAGCGCGCGTGGCCGGCGAGCGTTTTATAGTTTAAAGAGGAATATGGTTTTAATTGTTAGTAAGGTGCACGGACGAACCTGATGCGAAATCGGGGAGCCACTAGGAGGTACACGCGCAGACGAACCCGATGCGAAATCGGGGAGCTGCTAGGAGGTTGGTAGACGCCGGTAGGAGGTTGTATAAAGGCACAGACGAACCCGATGCGAAATCGGGGAGCTGTAGGATACGGACGAACATAATGTGAAATCAGGGAGCCGTATAGGTTGGATAACAGTGTGGCGGCTACTTCCTATGCTCGTCAACAGAGGGACAGTACGACAACACCTTTCCCGCTACTACCTGAATCTTCCTCTGTTTGTATACAGGGTGTCCCACATAAATGGGAACACCTAAATATCTGTCGTATTTACAGTCCTATCAGAAAACTTCGGAGGACAAAGTGACACTATTGCAGGGGGCAAATATAATGATAACGAAAAAAATTTTTTACGTCGTGTTTTTTAATGAAATTTCAAGGTCACCGATGTTTTTTTAAATGGAATAGTATATCTTTTTTACGATAGCATGTGTTAAGGACTGATTTATGTTAGTTTAACTTTGTATATACGTTTGTATGGATTTAAATTTGTATACGTAATTCATTTGCGTGTTGCTATGTTGTATTTCGTCGACGTTCAAGATAAGCGTGAAGAGACAATGAAGACTGTAATTTGTTGTGAAACCCCTCCCACAAGTATGCAGGGTAGGGGTAGACTGAATAGAAGGAAACACGAGCAAACTGGTGTGTGTGCTAGTAGAAGGCAAACGGAACGGTCACTTTGTGAGGGTGCTCGTCGACTTTCGTCAGTTTGGTCAGGTATGAAAGAGTTCCAAGAAATCTCGAGTGGGACCGTCACTCAGTGATCACCTTGGATCACGAAAGGAGTATGGTCAGCATTTTGGAAACCAAATGTGTAGTGAGCCACCCAAGATAGGGAACTAGTACCTGCACTCGAACAAGTACGACAATACACGGTCAACAACAGAGCCGAACCGTCATTCAAGGACCACCTTGGGTCACGAAAGGAGTACGGTTGACATATGGGAAATCATATGGATAGTAGGCGGCTCAGGGTGGTTGATGCTACCTGAGCGCGTGAAACACAAGCGATGTACAACGACTCAGAAAGTGACCTGGCTTTTGTCAGCAACAGCATGATAGACAATAAAAAACTGAATTTAGTGGATACCACCTTTTTGACCTTGAAATGACCTTGAGCAAGAATAGTGGAAGTTTCAAACTTATGTGTTTCAGCAAAGATAACGCGTTGTTTACGGCGGGTTCTCCTTTACATACCATAATAAATGTTCGAAATGTTGACCATCCTCATTTATGCAACATTGCAATTTTGCATTAAATGATCTGTAGGCATTGTCGATTTCCTGAGACGTAATTGAAGCACATGCTGCAGTAATCCTTTGCCGCATATCCTCTGGCCTTTTACGTTTCGAATTCGAATAATGCAGAAGCAACAACGTACTTATTCTAACCGATTAACCTTCTGTTAACGATCTCAATGATACATACTCTAACATAAACATACTCTGTTTACAATGAAAAATATTTCAAACATTTATTGTGGTTTGTAAAGGTCAACCCTACGTAAACAACGCGTAATCTTTGCTGAAACACGTAAATTTTAAACTTCCACATTTTATCCGCTCCAACATGATTATTCTTGCTCAAGGTCATTTCAAGGTCAAAAAGGTGGTATCCACTAAATTCAGTTTTTTATTGTCTATGATGCTATCGTAAAAAAGATATCCTATTCCATTTAAAAAAAACATCGGTGACCTTGAAATTTCATTAAAAAACACGACATAAAAATTTTTTTTCTTTACCATTATATTTGCCCCCTGCAATAGTGTCACTTTGTCCTCTGAAGTTTTCTGATAAGACCGTAAATACAACAGATATTTAGGTGTTCCCATTTATAGATAACCTTACTGATAGCCTTACTGATGAGTCCTCTAGCGGGCCTAGGACGAAACGCTTCCTTCTCCTTCTTCCTCCACTCACACACTTTTCAGCCACCATAACAGTTTTGGGTTCCTGATACAAGATCAGGTAGCTCCTAGCATATGTTAGTAACGGCCTCGTAACCAGTGATGGTATATGGTCTCGGTTTTTTCGCGCATGCGCGACTAAATGCAAGAACGTACCGTACGTCTTATGTTTGTGGGGATAGTAGGGGAGAACTGTTATTGGCGGGAAACCGGGCAGAAGAGTGCAAGACGACACGACGAGACGACTGTACCTCGAAATGTTGGTAAGTTAATGTTAATATATTCGATTTCATAATGGCAACTAGTATTGGAGAAGGAGCTACTTGTCAATTCATATTTGAAAATCGAAAAAAAAATTTGCGAAACTATGCGGGGTGATTAAGGTACCCCATTTTAGCCCAACTTTGTACTTTACTGACGCTAAAATCGTCGCGCATGCGCGAGAAAACCGAGACCATATACCATCACTGCTCGTAACTTTAATATTATAAATTAATTGATACAACCCGAGCGGTAAGACTGTATCATGTGGGAATGGTCAACTAAGAATTACTGGATCTGAATGTTGGATTAAAATCAATTGTTACTCAAAATTACCTTGAGCTAAATTGTATATTACAGGAAACTGGCTCTGTTGCAGCTGTTACTGTCGCGGTAAGAATTGAGTGTGTATGAACAATGTTGTGCAGTTGCCTAAGTACTACTGCCTGTTGGATGACGCACTGGCGATGCGAAGAACACGGAGTGGTTGAATAATTATGCCAAGATAGATTAATACCGTACTCACAGAAATAAGGTTACTTGATTCGAAAAGGTGACTAGGCCCGATCTCACTAAATACAACCAACTCCAAAACGAGATTCAGCGTAACGACGTGTATAGCCCATTTGTACTTTAAGGGTGCAGACTCCTGATCGAAGCGTTCCAAGCGGCCGCTAGGGGAAGCTCGAATGAGAATGTGTGGCACACACAGACAGTGCACACGAACTGTATACGTATACGATGTATACGAGCAGAGAGGAACTCGTACGAGATTTCAAGCTATTTCAAGGTTCCGCGGCGCCTCTTTTGACGGCGAAAAAACGCAAATGTAGGAGTTTTGAGTATACACGTCCACTAAATGAAAGATAAATCTAGTGCGCTTGACTATAGAGACAGCCTACTTTTGCGATATTGAGGCGTACTTTGGGATATTCGGCAGCATGTTGTCCATTAGAAATCGTTGTAGGCCGCGTGACGTCATGACATGTTGAATCTTTAAGTATCTGGAGATTTAGGGTTCTTATAGAGACGTCTGGATGCACACCTGCTAGCGAGGACACATACAATGTTGATGAAACGTCTATTATGTTATTTATTTACGTATTTTAGGCGTAAAAAGTAGACTTCTAATACAGATATCAGCGCTCGTAGATACAAATGCCGGAACTATGACTTTCTCGAAGTCTACTTTTTACGCCTAAAATACGTAAATAAATAACATAATAGACGTTTCATCAACTTTGTATCTGCCCTCGCTAGCGGGTGTGCATCCAGGTGTCTCTATAAGAACCCTAAATCTCCAGATACTTAAAGATTCAACATGTCGTGACGTCACGCGGCCTACAACGATTTCTGATGGACAACATGCTGCCGAATATCCCAAAGTACGCCTCAATATCGCAAAAGTAGGCTGTCTCTATAGTCAAGCGCACTAGATTTATCTTTCATTTAGTGGACGTGTATACTCAAAACACCTACTTTTGCGTTTTTTCACCGTCAAAAGAGGCGCCGCGGAACCTTGAAATATCTTGAAATCTCGTACGAGTTCCTCTCTGCTCGTATACGTATAGGCTAATCTAGCGGAGTTGTGTGTGCCACACATTCTCATTCGAGCTTCCCCTAGCGGCCGCTTGGAACGCTCGATCAGGAGTCCGGACCCTTAAGCACTGCACCCGAGGGTTAAAATTCGAGGGTTTATATACTGTGAAATCTAAGTGGGGATGCTCTCAAGATTTCCATATTAGGGAATCTTATGAAACTGTCCCTGTACTGAATCATGCTTTGTACCGGCTGCATCCAGCTGGAGCATAGTCATCGTTTCTATAAGCAAAGGGGTGGAATAGGGCGTTTTTCGTTCTTAGGAAAGAGATTAGAAATCTCTGATTGAAATAAAGCAGAGAGAATTCACTGTACGTAACAAATGCAAGACATTTTTGCATGTACTTCAAAATCAACAATAAACTTATTAATAATTAATTTGTGAAAAACACTTGAAATTGCTTATGTTTACAAAGTATGTGTAACCACTGAATTGCTATCTAACGCATACGCTCAGTACTGAGGAGGTATAGGTGGAATAATATATGTGACACCGTAGAATATATCCTCAACTCACATTTATTCAAAGCAAAAGTTCGGTGCGCAAAAGGGAGACTTGTTGTCTCGACGACGACTCATTACCGAATGCCTTGTAAAGCTTTAAAAAACTCTCCAGGAAGAAGTGGAAATGAAGGAGAGGAAAGTGAGTAGAAGGGCAATAGAAAAGGATGCCAAAAAAAGGGAAAGTTCGCCCGGGCCTCAACGTAGACATTAACCCTCTGTCTACCGTAAAAAAAACTTTCATTATGCGATAGAAAATTTATACCACAAAACGTAGTAAATATAAAAAAAACTTTTAGCTTTAAATAATAAAAAATAAGAAAAGTAACAAAGTCATGCAACGACAAGATCCCAAGAATTTTAAAAGTTTAAATAACCGCAGTATCTACATACAGTCGGGTCCAATGGACCCGCTTGGTAGACGGAGGGTTAAACGGGCCCAAGCGAAAACTGGAAAAGTCAGCGGAGAAGGTTAGGCCTGCGTGAATCTGGTCGCCAGATTTATACTAGGAACGACCAGGCCCGCGCCGAGCACAGAACAATAGGCAAGGAAATAAAGAGTTTTCCAAAGCGACAGCGGCGTAGGGCAACGCTAAGGCTGCCACAGTACTATTTAGCCGATCCCGCAAATATACCATCCTATCTAACACATGCGCTGAACACTCACGATCTATCCAGCGCATGTGCCGAACAGACCTACCTACTACCTACCTCTACTACTCAACGAATATTCAATATGGCGACGATCTAACCTGTCAAAAACGCTTAAAACTGCTCATGTTTACACGCGTATAACTTATAAACCAGTGAATTCTTAACAACCATACACATTTTCGGAATGTCTTCATCGATATCTACAGGATCACATAAAAAAGAGTTCAAAAAAGTTAAGAACACGGAGTTCTCCAAAACGCATTCGAGCCTTTATTTTTTATACACCCTACACTAGTTCAAACATCTTTACGGAGTGTAAACAATTTTCCTCGCTGCTCAAACTATCATAGATTCCAACTGTATTGAAATGATTTAGTACTGAAATTTTTCTTTTCGTACCATTTGGTGTGTACGGGTAAGGGTTTTGAGATTTTGAGTGGTTTGAAAGTGTCGCGTTGTTTGCAAAACGAACATTATAAAATCAACCGTGGCAAGAGGATTTCGGAGTCGTTGGCACAAGCCGAGGCAGTCTGTATAAATCGGACGAGCTATGAAACAAGAAGCGCTGTATCATGGTTAAAACACAAGGTTTTCCGAGTAGGTGAATTACTGCACTACCTGGCTGATCAAATATTTACCTGTCGGCGACGACGTGGATAAATCGCCGACTTGAAAAGCTAATTTCATAGTAATTTATCTAACGGTTAATATTGAACGCGATGAAAACGTAATTAATAGTTGCACGCTTCCTTAAAGCTACTAAACACGCTGCAAAGAATCTGTCTCTTCTGGACGAAGAGAAATGCTCACATTTTTTACTGGCAAATGTTTAACACGATCGCGTAATTAATCAAATATAATCCATTAATATTTTATATAATTTAAATATCTCCATTCTTACATTTCGATACCTCGATATTATTATATTTGTACATTGTTTCAATATTTCAATCGAATAATAACAAAAAAATGTTATTAGTGAATTGCAGATTTTGTGATAAAAATGGATTGATCGAATACAAAATTGGAAAGACCTTAGGAGGATTGAATGATGTTGTTATATTATTCTCGACTTATTAAAGCTACTGAAAGATGAAAATCCATTTTCATTTAATTTCTGTTTCTTACAATTGAGTTGAAGAATTTTTATTTTGCATAAATATCTGCAGCCTAGTTATTGGTCAAGAATTTTCGAAAGTGTCCGAATATTAAAGTAATGTTGAAATCAGACGTGATTGCATTTGAAACGTAACTATAAATAATTATTTACACGTTACCTAATAAACTAATCCTTCTAACATCTCAAAAAAAACTGAAGTCGTTTAGTTTAATTATAACAAAGTTATTGTATTATAAAGAGTGTCCGAATATTAATTCCGGCCACTGTATATTATTTTCTCGTTATGAACAAAATAATACCGCAAAGTTAACATTTTATGGTGTCCGAATATTAAAGTTACTCACTCAATCATATACAGGGTGGCCCACATAACTCTGAACAGCTCAATATCTCGAAAACTATGCCATCGATTTTAAAGTTCTTAGTCTTAAATTGCATGGAACTGAAGGGCCTTTCTGACTACATAAACGTGAAGTGGCCTCCCTTCCCCTTTAACGGGGGAGGGGAGGTACCTTTGTAATTTTAAATGGAACCCCCTATAAAATGTTACATATTTAGATTCTACCGGAAAAACAAGTCAATTTTGTCTGAAACATTTTTTTGTCAGATACTTCCATGATGAGATATAACAGTTTGAAGTTTCGAGTTGTAGGTACTGGAAGCGCTCGGAAATAGCGTTATGGAATTATACGCGCTTGAGTCCATTGCTTATTCATGAAGAAACACAAACAATAATATTTACAATTCTTGAGTTTGACTCACTTATCTATGAAAACGTTTTCAGTTTAGAGCTGTTATTCAAGCAGTAACATTGTGATTATGGCTACTTTTGACACAGAAGTGAATATGTTATTAACGTTAGGTGAATGCCAAAAAAATTATCGGCGTGCAGCAGTGATGTTTTTTGAACGTTATGGGATCAAAAAATGTCATGCAACATTTCATAATTTAGAAAAGCGGCTTCGCGAGCACGGTGAATTGTGTAAAAAAACTCGCAATAAACCTAAAGCTGTCACTAATGAAAATAATAGTGCCAGTATTCTTGCTGCAATTACATTAAATCCTCATATTAGTCAACGTACACTTGCACAAACATCGCATATTAGTCGTTCATCGATTCAATGAATTTTGAAACGGCAAAAGTATCATCCATATCACATGGTTTCATCACAAGAGCTTTCGATAGCAGATTACGATCACCGCGTAAGATTTTGTGAGTGGCTGCAGGGTGTTGTGGAAAATGGCTTTTTGTGCAAAATACTTTTTTCCGATGAGGCCACTTTTACGAATTCAGGGCATGTAAATAGACATAATCTGCATTATTGGGCCGTGGAAAACCCAAATTGGATGCGATGTGTTCCCTTTCAACATCGATGGTCTTTAAATGTTTGGTGTGGCCTAATAGGAGATTTTGTGATTGGACCTTATTTTTTTCAAGAAACTGTAACATCTGCAAGTGATTGTGATTTATTAAAAAATCATTTGCCTGCGCTTTTGGAAGATGTGCCACTGAACGTTAGAAGAGAAATGTGGTTCCAACAAGACGGCGTTCCTCCACATTTTGCAATCATCACCAGGCAATTTTTGAACGAAAAATTTGGGAACAAATGGATAGGTCGTGGGGGACCTCGTCAATGGCCTCCTCGATCCCCCGATCTAACACCATTAGATTTTTTCTTATGGGGATATGTAAAGGACAAAGTTATGTTTGAACCACCGACGACAAAAGAGGATATGAAACAAAGAATAAGTGACGCTTGCGCTTCAGTGACTCCCGAAATGTTAAAAAATGTTGGAACAACTTTGATGTTTCGAGTAAATAAATGTTTACAAGCCCGTGGTGAACATTTTGAACATTTAATTTAAAGTACATTTTATTTCTTCACGAATAAGCAAAGGACTCAAGCGCGTATAATTCCATAACGCTATTTCCGAGCGCTTCAAGTACCTACAACTCGAAACTTCAAACTGTTATATCTCATCATGGAAGTATCTGACAAAAAAATGTTTCAGACAAAATTGACTTGTTTTTTCCTGTAGAATCTAAATATGTAACATTTTATAGGGGGTTCCATTTAAAATTACAAAGGTACCTCCCCTCCCCCGTTAAAGGGGAAGGGAGGCCACTTCACGTTTATGTAGTCAGAAAAGCCCTTCAGTTCCATGTAATTTAAGACTAAGAATTTTAAAATCGATGGCATAGTTTTCGAGATATTGAGCTTTTCAGAGTTATGTGGGCCACCCTGTATATTATCTTTTTCATTTCATTTTCTATTTATTTATGTTTCCCATCAATACAGTATGAAAGGTTTATTTTTATAAATAAGTAGGAAATATTTTACAGTGTATCGGTTTGTATGTTGAAAGTATTGCGAGTATTTGCGCATGGTTGCGAGTATTTAGTATAGCGAGTTATTTACGTAGAATGACTTGATGTTTTCAGTCTGGGACCCATGATGTTGGAACGGGGAACTAGAAAGCGAGAGCGACAGGGAGTGCGTAATTAAAGCTACGTAAACACGGGGGTGTTCGATGCTATACTATGATTCCGGGATTAGGGAGCGACCTATACACTGTGTGTGCTACAATTACTTTACCAGTGCAATTTAATTCCTGAACAACGGATGTACTGTGCCGCCATTATTGAACGGTGCGATTTTAAATTGCACTTCTATCGTTTTTAAACGGTTTATCATTTACACACGCATTGCCATCCATAACAAATATTAAATGTCCATTTAACACTCAATTGATCAAGTATACTCGTCAAGGTATAGTTGTTATTTTGTAACATATATGCAACATATGCAATATTTTGCAACGTATAGTTGTTATTTTGCAACATAACACATTAAAAATAGTGTCAATAAATTATTGCTACGGTGACATTTAAGTCTTACGGATCACCAAACTTCAAGTGGAAAGTTGTCTACATTTCAACTGTTATTACTAATTATATTGTATTTTCCCCAAAATCGGACAATAATCTATCTAGGCTGATTTTCCAAAGTATCTACAGTATTTAATCGATAAAAGTCGCAACCACGGGTCCGGCCAGCGACACTTTGTGTTCAAGTATTCTATTCTTTGATTTGTGCCGAACGTAGAAAAAGACAGCGGAAGTGTAACATAATACGGGTTGAGAATGTCGGTGCGAAAACAACACATAACCCAGTGACAAAACTTCTTTATTTTCTATTATTTTTTTATGGAACTGTCGCCAACATATTCGTGACATTTTTCTAATGAAAATGATGCCAAATAAGATATAATTGCGATGATATTTACTTGTGTAATGGACGATGAAAGTTTCGGAAAATTATTGTAAATATGATCCGAATTATATCGTGTTTGGTATTATTTTAATCAGAAAAATGCCACGAATATGTTGGCGTAAGTTCCATAAAAAAATAATAAAAAATAAAGAAGTTTTGTTAGTGGATTAGTAGTGGTCTCACCGATATACTGGACCCGTATTATGTTACACTTCTCGGCGACCGAGGCCTCTCGAGCTTCACGGCCCCTCACGGGGTATACCCCGCGGGGGTGGGGATTGTTTTGCGACACTTCATATTCAGAATTTGGCGACACTTATCGATTAAATACTGTATTTGTAAATTTTTACTTTCTTCTATTAAAAAATATTTTTCTACTAGCTATCAATCAAGCAAATGAATCTCCTTGCATCAGTTTCTTTTCCTTTAAACATCTACTTTTGACTATCACTCTAGAGTTTTAATAACATTTTTCCCAACACAAACCAGACTTGAACATTGTCCAATTTGAAAAATAATAGTTAAGATAATATATTAATGGATAAATTATTTTTCTTTAGATTATTTCGTTGTTTGGAATTGCTTTGTAATGTTTTTAGAATTTATTTTTTATTTGCATACCTATTCAAATAAAATCGCAAATACTATTTAATTCTGTCGTGTCAACATCGTCAACTGTGTCCGAAATACAGATTTCGATAGTGTTTCAACCATATAACCCACTTAAAGTTGCTATTGTACAATTCGATTAATTAATTAGTTTCGTTCAATATTTTATGTAATACATTTTATTTAAGTGAAATATATGAAATAAAAAATTATTTGGTATCAATTATTTCCAATTAAACACAAATTAAAAATAATTTGTTTATATTATTTATCAAATAAAAATAACGAAGTATTTGAAATAATTCATTAAATAATATAATTATTCAATATTTCAAATACAATAACTCATTAATTATAAGTATAGTATTATTATATAAATATGATATTATTATAACGTAATTACAGTATAATAATTCATTATTACAAATGATTATTTGTCATTTTGTTTCAAATAAAATGCGCCAACCCCGACTCAAACCATCCTGGATTTGAAGCTTGAAGGCTTCTCTTTGCAATGGCGTCAGAAGATTTAATGTACGATTTCTTCCTGCCATTTTATTACAGTTTAAAAGGTACGAGGTCGATATTGAAGTTCAATATTTCTGAAAATTATGTTTTTCGAGAGTTTATTCGATTTTAACTCTTGGATTTTCTGTTTCCTCGATTTTCGAAGAATTTTCGAATTAAAACGTTTCTACTAAATAAATTAATCTTGTGTCGAATAGGTTACAAAAAGATCTCTTTAGCAAGACCACCGTGAACTTACAATAGAATTACTGCAGAAATTTTAACATGACAAGGGCGTCAGAAATGTTATTTTTTCGTTGAATACGAATTATGTTCATTCACTGGGATGTGTTCATTCACTAGACCGGTCACCCTAATAAATTATTTTAACGATTATTTTTCAAATAGTTAAGTTCGATAGTGCCCACGTTTGGTATGAGGTCGATATTGAAGTTTAATATTTCTGAGAATTGTGTTCGATTTTAATTACAACGTAGGCGTTTGCGACGAAATTCTAATTAAGAGTTGCGAGATCCACGGTATCTTGCTCCTCCTTAATACCAATCGACGTATCGTAACTTTACGGGAACGGCAGACTTCGAATGGATGTGACTGAGAGGATTGCGGGACCGACTTTCGCAAAGTAAGGAAGTGTACAGCGGCACCGCTATGCCATTGCACACCTGTATGTTCCACGCAGCTGGCTTACCGTGAAACCGTAAGCACTTGAACTGTTCCACGCTTTTCTCGCACACGAATTTCACCAGACTTCCATCGGCATTTTGCTTCGAGCCCAATAAAATATTCTGGATCTCCTGTTACTTATATTTCCATTCAAAATGGCAATTTTATCCAAGTGGAAAATTTAATATCGTTAAAAACTAATTATTAAAAAATCTTTTGATTGTCATTTTATTTTAGATTTTACGACACAATATTTAGAAACATTCTAGGCCCTGAATTGCTAAATAATAAGTGACAATTTTATTCGGGTCCAAAAATTGTAATAGTTTTGACTAAAATTTTCTTCTTTCAATAATTGTTTGAAATTAGGCGACACAATTTTTTAAAAAATTTAGAAATTATTGTTCTATTCGGCCTCTCAAAAGTATTACTCAAAATTGAATTACGTTCCCACGGAATTTATTGTTCGTTGATGTCTGAAACTTCCCTTGCAGTTAAGTAGTTTTTTAATAAATACTCGGCTGTGATACATAAACGTTTAAAATCTGAACGACAAAATTTTTTAAAAAATTCTGAATCCTCCAAACTTTATTCTTTTCTTTACAATTTTCTCTAAATATTGTACATAAAACAATACATTTTGGAAACTGATTTTTAAAAAATTTATATGTATAATTTTGTCTTGAACAGTGTTATAAAACACGTAGTTACAAAAAATATTTGGCACGCATATCTTTTTATGTATTGATACTAAGGGGTGAAAGCAACCCTCCTAGGGGATGAAAAATATATATTTCTCGACGTTTCCAAAGCTGTTCGTCCTAGAAAATATCGTGTATTTTCAGCAATAAATTTGTCTTCCAGAGCAGTATTTCAGAGTTTCTAATAATAAACAAATTATTAGAAAATGTGACCGTAAAGACAATTTTTCATCTCTTTAAAACTGATAGTTTTGGAATTGACAACACTTTTTTCTTATTTTAATTTTATACACGAAACAATTATTTTTTACCTATAACTACTATTAACTTGTAGTTTTGGAATTAACAACACTTTTTTTCTATTTTAATTTTATATACGTAACAATTATTTTGTACCTATAACTACACTATTTTAATCTAATTGTTTTTCAAGCAAAATAAATTTTAATTTTACTGTTTCATTAAGTCTACTATTTTTCAACTAAAATCGAAAATTGATATTTATATTTTTGTTTCACTGTATATATCTGGGAATTTGTTGTATTTTGTTTTGGATAAAACCTATCAATTAGACTGAAGTTAACAGACTGCCCATAAGAAATGTAATTCCATCATTTCAATCATTGCTCTCTGATGCGTTAAATAAACTACAGTATTTAATGACCTGTTTCATGGCTACTTTGCGGATATTGTCGGTTTTCAATTAAAGCGGCCATACACACGGGACACAAACGCTCGTCTAATTAGTATGAATAGGAAGACAGAGAGCACAATTAACATTTCTTGGCCTAATTTCAACTGTTGACTTATTTCCAACGCTGTACGCGGTCGGTATTACTTTAGAAATTTAATTTGCAACAAATGTGCTGTGAGAAATAATATTATACAATTGCCATGACTCAAAGCTTCAAATTAATTGTAACAATGAATTGAAGTAAATTTTAGCAATCAAGAAATACATAAAATCTTTGTTTTGTAATGAAATTTTCATATTATTTATTATTTTGTGTGAGCCAATACATAAAATTGATGATTAAATATTACAACTTATGACTGTGGGAAAACTATAATTCTTCCAGTAACAAATTTTCACAAATTAATTTTGCAATTATTATTAATTTAGTAATAGTTAAATAGCTAAATAGCTTATGCAATTATTAATAATTTATTAACAATAATCGTGGCACTGGATGTACTTTAATTATAAAAGCAATATGAGTCTGTATGCGTCTTACTGTAACGTTTTTGATAAAAACTTGTAATAAATTAATTTGTTATTAACGATAAATCGCTGAATAGACACGGTATTGTGGCAAATTGCATGAATATTATTTGTTTAACTAAATCAACAGTTTAAAGGATTAATTTACGTTCTATGTATGAATTCTGCCAATTAACAGCTATAGTGGTTGGTTATACATGATGTAGATACGTGACAAGTGATACGTACATTGGATGACGACGGAATAACGTTTGCTGACTGTCGGACGCACAGTGTTGCTGGCTATGCAAAGATACGTGCCCATCTCCTGTCTAAGAACGCCGGTCAATTCCAGGATTTCACCCTCGTAGACAGGCACCTCTGGAACAAGAACAAATTATCGTCCTCATCTTAAATATTAATTAGTAAATACATACATTTTATGTTTTCAAATCTCTTCGTTTATTGGTATTAAAAGATCGTTGAATTAATTGTAGATGTCCCATTTATTGCAACTTTATGAAACGAAGTAGGACGATAGTCTACTTATTTCAAAAATTGCCTTTTCATTAGAAAATGAAGAGCGATCTCTAGAAAGATTAATCTGTTGTAGCATTGTGAAACAAAATCTGATAACAATCTACCTAAGATCATTTTAAAGTGCATGTTGTGTCGCGAGATTCTTGGCACGGGAGCTTCGATGAATCGCGGCTTTCACGCGTCGAATTAACCTTACGCGATGAGTTAGAATGAATGGACTGTATAAAGGTTAAGAAAAACTGCGTGGATCGGTGGAATAATGCGTATACAGGGTGTCCCAAAAATGTCTGAGTTCCTTTAAAGGGGGGGTCCCAGAGGCCATTTGAAGCGACATTTTCCTTTGCAAAAATGGCCGTTTCGGCTTTGTTAAGAAGTTATTAACGAAAAACACGGACCAATCAGAGCGCGACCTAGAGGCGTGTTGGCAGAGACGGCCGCGCGCGACAGAAGTCGAGCGATGATGATACACTGCGGTCGAAAGCAAGGAACAAACAAGAGAAGAAAATTTTTCGAGTCCTATGTCGGATAGTTCAAATTTGAATATGTTGTAGTCTTTAGTAGCCTATGAACGAATCTCGAAGGATTTTTCGAAATCTTGAAAAATGTTGGATTTGCAGACGTGTAAAGAAAAGTGGCAACTTTTCTTCAATAAATTATAACACTAGAACTAACGTACCGAGGAAAATGAGATTTTAGGAGCTTGTAGTGAACACAAAAGAATATCTATTTGCGGTGTATCACCATCGCTCGACTTCTGTCGCGCGCGGCCGTCTCTGCCAACACGCCCCTAGGTCGCGCTCTGATTGGTCCGTGTTTTTCGTTAATAACTCCTTAACAAAGCCGAAACGGCCATTTTTGCAAAGGAAAATGTCGCTTCAAATGGCCTCAGGAACCTCCCCTTTAAAGGAACTCAGACATTTTTGGGACACCCTGTATGTCGAAGTATACTATTGAGATCAGTGTTGGGATATGGTCCATCTTTTCTCGCGCATGCGCGGCCAAAACAGTAACGTATCTATATCATGATGACGAGGTAGTGGAGCCCTAAGACAGTTATATTGGCAGGAAAGTATCGAAACAATCTGTTCCGGACAAAAAGACTTCAGGACGTGTCCTACGAGTTACAAAATATACACAAATACACATGTTATGCATTCATTTTTCAGGGTGCTCAAGGTACCCCATTTTATCGAGAATCTTACTTTACTGAGGCCAAAATCGCCGCGCATGCGCGAGAAAAGATGGACCGTATCCCAACACTGATTGAGATCGCATAGAGTGAAATCATGCTGTGTATAAAGATGAGTATAAAGACCTGGCAGGATTCGCAATTAGCCAATTAGCTTAAGTTGATTATGGGCAATGCCCTTTTCGATCTATGAGTCACCTCTCACTACCCGGCTGGTGGGGGTAGAAGATGGCCCGCTACGGACGGGCCCCAAGAGGGTGGAAATGTCGGGGCTTTTCCAGAGGCCTTAACACTAAACCTACCAAGCATAAAACATATGAAAGTGGAACGACTTATAAATGTGAGAAGATTGGATTTACTTAAACTTTGTGCGGGTTTCATTACAATATGTGTTGAAATAAAGAAGACAATTTACTCATTTCCTATGAAAGCGTTTTATTGGTTTTCTAGGAAGCAGGATTGTAAATACAAATGCGTTGTGTTAGATTTGAACTTTGCAAGAGAAGTGTTCTCTGAGCCTTTTCAAAAGCAACTGACAGCACGACTGAAACGAAAATGCAACAGGACCCATGCTAGTTGGGCTGACGGCCCTTCGTTCTATCTGCGTCTAAACACATGGCCTTTAGGTCTTTTATTACCGAGTCCTACGGTATCTGCTTTAAGACAGAGAACCGATGTGACGTTGTAGTATTAATTTTTGCCCTTATATCAATACCTTTTCATAATTTTAATAATAGTGAAATAAAAAACCGGTCATTTGACCGTGGTAGGTTTAGTGTTAAGTATCTCGTAAGCGGAAACGACTAGGTACTGCTGACCAGTGTCGCCAGACCCACCCAAAACTAGGTGATCTTCCTCTCCTCCTTTTCCCCTTCCACTATCCCATTTCACTACCATGAGCACACTCCAACATCCGCCGCTAAGACCGTATTCTGGTCACGAGACGTGCCGCGCAACGTGTTAAGGGGCCCCTGGACGATCAATAATATTGTCAATGTAGGTTGACCAATAATATTGAAGCTCCCGTCAATACGCTTCAATAATTTCGTCAATCTAGCTATCAATACGGCGACTACGCACTGTTGTTTTGAAAATAGTTGTGCACTCTGCCAACCATTTTGCCTGTACGACCTAAACGACGTCCGAGTCGAGACTGACGAAATATTGACAACTAAACCTCCTAAACGTCAATGCGCGCATCAATATGGGTCCCGTCAATGCGTTTCAATCAAAATTTCTATTAATATGCTTCAGTATATTGACACTGCGTTTGAACCCCTTCTAAATGGTCAATATGCCCTTTCAATGTGCCTCGTCAATATTATTGATGAGCGTATTGACAATATTATTGATCGTCTAGGAGCCCCTTAACATATTACTCTGGTCAGCAGAGAAGTGGTAAACTGTATTCTCCTCGATTTAACCGATCTGGCGACACTGCTGCTGACGGCCTGAAGTGCTATATGATTCGATGTATGACTACGGTAGCTAGGGTCCTGGAGGTGCACGTGCTTGCCAAGAGTGCGCAGCTTATAAGACACCTTCCAGGGTCTTAGCCAGTGTTGGGATATGGTGCAAGATTTCACGCGCATGCGCGGCGATTTCAGTCTCAGTAAAGTAAGATTCTCGATAAAATGGGGTACCTTGAGCACACAGCACAATTTTAAAAAATTGGTGTGATTTGATTGTGAAAAATAAATGTATAACATGTGTATTTGTATATATTTTGTAACTCGTAGGACACGTCCTGAAGTCTTTTTGTCCGGAACAGATTGTTTCGATACATTCCCGCCAATAACTGTCTCAGGGCTCCACTACTTATGTCATCATGATATAGATACGTTACTGTTTCGGCCGCGCATGCGCGTGAAATTTTGCACCATACCCCAACACTGGTCTTAGCCTGAAATAAATGTGTTTTGGCTGTTATAAAATAACTATTGATAGGGAGTCGCGTAGAAGGTTAATTGTTTGAGAGTTGGTAATAAGACTGATGTAGAGTTTTTAGCATGAATAGGTTAAGGTACTGGGATGCGCGCGCCACTCTGGAACACGGTGTGACGCGGTCTGTACTTTTCTCTTCCCGCGCAATAGATGTGTAACGCATTCGTCTATATTCAAGTTTTTGTAAAAGTATCGCCTGTTCACGTACCGACGTGTGTGAGGTTTAATAAATATTATATATAATAGTTTGGCTCGACTGCGTTTTGGAGAACTCCGTGGTCTAACTTTTTTGAACTTTTTTTTATATGATCCTGTAGATATCGATGAAGACATTCCGAAAATGTGTGTAAGGTTGTTAGGAATTCACTGGTTTGTAAGTTATACGCGTGTAAAGATGAGCAGTTTTAAGCGTTCTAGCAGGTTAGAGCGTCGCCATATTGGATATTCGTTGAGTGGTAGAGGTAGGTAGTAGGTAGATCTGTTCGGCGCATGCGCTGGATAGATCGTGAGTGTTCAGCTCATGTGTTAGATAGTATGGTATATTTGCGGGATTGGCTAAATAGTACTGAGGGTATGCGCTAGATAGCAATTCAGTGGTTACACATACATTGTAAACATAAACAATTTAAAGTGTTTTTCACGAATTAATTATTAATAAGTTTATTGTTGATTTTGAAATGGCTAGTTGAAGTATTAGAAATTTTAACTTTAGAGACATGCCAAGTAGTAAAGAGGAAGCAATTACTTGGACTCAGGATTGTGGATTGTTGCGGAAACTTAAAAAACGTCGTACTCATCGGTGCGAAATGAAAATTTATAACAATAATCATGAAATCGGTCGTTTTCGATGTCCAGTAATTAAAATAAACAGGATTTCAAAAAGATGGTACAGTCTAAGATGGTTTGGAGTTAGGTTGTCGTGGGAGCGGAGAAGGCCGGCCCGACCATGGTATAATGTTTCGCATTTTTAATTTAGTAAATGTGTTATTATGAATTGCGTACGTGTTTGTGCTGCCATTTAATGGATTTGTTCGGAAGTATTTAGCCTATTTTGTGTATATTACTGAGCAAATATATCAATATGGCGGCGCTGTAACCTGTCAAAAATTCTTAAAAGTGGTCAACTTTATATGCGTATAACTTTTTAACTAATGAATTCCGCGCATTAAGATTTTCATTTTCGGTGTTTTTTCTTCGAAATCTATAAGACTGTATAAAAAAAAACACTTGAAAAAAGAGTTCTCCAAAACGCAGTTAAACCAATAGTTTAACAAGTTATGTGTTTTAATGTACGTGTACAAACGTAAAGAATAGATCCGCAACAACTATTCACTAATGTTCCGGAGCGAACAGTGCACAACTTCTAGTTTCACTAGTGCTGAATTGCTTTTATGAATGTACTTTTACACCAAGCATGGGAGACAGTGAAGATACTCCTTTTCTTAACTTTACACGGCCAAATATCTTCACGAAAACAAACGATTTAAACCTGCCGTAACTTTGTGAAATAAAATCGTACAACAATGTAACTAAGCTCATATTGAAGAGTACAATGTTTACAATCCTGCGGGGTCCATTGCTAACATTACTAAGTTGATTTTATACCAAAATATTTTTACTAGCTTGGGAAGCAGCTGGAAAGGGGAATTTTTATCCCTTAGCCTCTTTTTCTCCAAAGTTTTGTATTGGCTATGAAACTGAAATTTTCTAAGGTGCATAGCTCGCTAATAAATTTCGAGCTGCCATTTTAGAATCGTCCTGTACAGATCCCATATGGCGCCCACCTACTTCGCAATAAATGCCGCCATAAAACGTGCCACCCACACGTTTACATCGAAATGTAAATCCCTGTCGACAAGGCAATTAATTAATGACAATGACCAGCGAGACAATCCATTATCCCGCATTGACGCGCGATATCTTGTGCAGCGAGGAAAAATATTTTCTCCTCCATAGTTTACTCAAATCATTCAAATTCCTCAAAGTGTATCACATCGTTTTTTTCAAAATTCAAACACCAAAAAACGCTCGATAATTTTGTGTCACATTTTTTGTGGAACTATATATATCCGAGCAGGTTAAAATTTCTTTAAAATGTTCCACGTAGAGTATTCTATAATGCATTTCACGACTCTTTCCAATACCTCAATTACTACATTTTTTATTATCATTCAAATTTCATTTTAAGTAGAAATTCGTTTCAGTAAAACGGGGTCTCGAAAATTGCAAATAATTCTGCCATTATTAACGTTTCCAGCGTTTAAAAAATTCAAGTAGGAAATTGCAGTTCCATAATGCAGTTCAGGGTTCTTTTTGATATCTAAATTCAATTTTTCATAGAATTCGAAATTTGATTGCTAAGTAGAAATTCGTTTCAGTAAAACGGGGTCTCGAAAATTGCAAATAATTCTGCCATTACTAACGTTTCCAGCTTTTAAAAATTGAAATAGGAAATTTAAAGAGTATTTCACAATGCATTTCAGCGTTCTTTTCGATATCTCAATTATTCAATTTTTCACAAAAGTCCAAATTCGACGTTTAAGTAGAAATTCGTGTTGGTACAACAAGGTTCTGGAAACTGCAAATAACTCCGCCATTTTCTAACTTGTTCACGTTTTAAAAATTGAAATCGAAAGGTAAGAATAAGATTTACACGTCTGGACAAAATGGGGAATTTTTTGTTTATAGATTACATATGAAAAAAATTGGCAAAGTTTTCCGATCGATGAAACGCGAATCGCGTCTCCGAAGCGAGCCGGTATTTTATGGCTTATGATTTTAATTAACTCCGTTTAATCCGTTCAACGAAGCGGAAGGAATATCGCGGGTTAGAGAGAAGGTTTACCAGCTCTCCCGAGCAATTCCCTCGCTTTACCTTGTGATTTGTTCCAACAGACATCTCTATTCACACCGTTAAGCTCTGCGAATCCTTTCTTAACTCGATCAGCCCATTCCCCCATCAAACTTTCAGATAATGTTTCCCTTTTCAGACTTTCTACCCATCGAATCGAACAATTTTTCGACGCAGACACTCTGTAGATTATGATCAAATTAAAAGAACACCATATTCAAACCCATGCTTCAATTTTTGCATTTAAATCTGATTCAAAATCATTTCTTTTCAAAATAGATTGGTCTCATGAGTTTTTATTCAGGGAACTACTTGTATGATCGACGCGATTATGTTTTATTGCAATCAGCAAGGCTCGATATACTGTAAGAATATTTTCTGAATTGAAAAATTTACCCTGATAACATTCAAAATTATAGACAAAATCATTCTGTATAAATTTCGAATTATTACACAAATAAGCTGTGTTTAGGAACAGTGGCGCGTTATGACTTACTTGGGGACCCTGGGAAAAGTAGAATTTCGGGGCCCCTAATCCCAATTAAATAACTTTCACGTTGGAAAAGATAAAACAATTGTAAAAACATCTACATATTTATTATTGCATAAAAAGTGAAATAAATTCTCCTTCATCCATGAAAACCTTTTACATAAAAATACAAAATACTTGGTTTGTGTTCGGTGGCCCCTTTTGCTTGGGGCCCCGGACATTTGCCCAAGTTTCCCATAGCAACTTTTACTTTACTCATACGCTACTGTTTAGGAATTTTTATTTTGGGAAACTGTTTGTCCGATTGAAATAGTTGCTGTTTACTGCAATCATTAAGATTTGATTTATTATGAGAATATTTTCTTAATTGAGAAGTTTACACTAGTAACATTTGAGGTTATGGATAAAACCATTCTGTGTGAATTTTGAATTATTACGACAACAAGCTGTGTTTAGGAATTGTTATTTTGGAAACTACCTGTCCGATGGATATAATTGTTTTTTTATAATAATCGGCCGGGTTCCAGTTACTACAAGAATATATTTTTAATTGACAAATTTACACTAGCATCATCAAAACGTTAGCAATTGTAAACAAGAGCTTGTTTCAATGAAATGACTCAAGAAGATGGTTGACTTTTTAATTCAAAGCCTGCAACTTGCGAAGATCAGGTAATCCCACTCGAATTAGTATTTATCATAGAAAATAGATGTTTAGCACGCCTTGTCCTTAGCATGCAATTGTACTTTAGCGACAATAAGATACGGAAATTCAGCGGACCAGAAGCTCCGTTTCTGTGTACGAGTGATATCTATTCTCCTAGTTTCGTGCATCTGCTGCGAGTCATCTTGTAGTGAAAATGGATGCGTGTCATCAGCGTGCACTGTATACCGGCAAATCATTGTACATCTTTAGTGCAGTAATTACCATTCTCTATTATCGTCGTAATGTGTAATTATTATTGCGCCATCATCGCAATTTGCATAGAATACTAAATGTTATTTCGTATCTCACCGCGGTTAATCGAAATAAACAATACGTTACACATATAATATGTAATGTGAAAACCATAAAATGTAATGTAAAATATGGACCGTGTAATACGCACGTAATATTTAATGGGTAACATTTAACCTACCATATATATATATATATATATATATATTTAACATGTAACATACTGCGTACAAGATACGTGTAACATTTAATGTAAGCAGTGTCATATGTAACATGGAATATATAAAATATAATATTTAAAATGTGATATGTAGCATATTACATGTAGCATGTAATATGTAATATGTAATATGGAAAATTTATTATCTAAATGTAATGTATTATAAAATACAGATTATAAAGTATGTTACTCGTACTTTGAAATATGTATAACATTTAACATGTAGTGTATAAAATATGATATTTAAATTCTAATGTAGAACGTGTGATATGTAGCATGTAACTTGTAATGTTTAAGATGTAATATACAGGGTGGGACAATAACTTTGCCCACCTTGAATATTTCCGTTACTTGTAATAATATGAGAAAATGATATATACCAAATTTTCACGGTATAGGGAGGGAAATATTGTGATGTAAACATTATTTATGTGCGTTACTACATTTCGGAGGTTTCAAGGTCAACATGATTTCTTTAAACAGGAAAACCTACTTGTTGTATCATGAATCGATACGGTATAAAATTCTGCGTAAAATGTATTTGACCTCTATAATATGTCCTAACGTAATAGTTAACGAGATATTATCGAAATAATTTGCCATATGTTCTCACCATATTCAAGTTTAGGGACATCAATTCGATAAGCTTCCAGGCACAGAATGGGTATGTATTGAAAATTATTTCGATAATATCTCGTTAACTATTACATTAGAACATATTATAGAGGTCAAATACATTTTTACAAAGAATTTGATACTCTATCGATTCATGATACAAAAAGTAGGTCTATTCATTTAAAGAAATTAGGGGCACCTCGAAATCTTCGAAATGCCTTCACGCACATAAAAAATGTTTTCATCAAAATATTTCCCCCTCTGTACCGTGCAACTTTTGTATATATCATTTTCTCATATTATTACAATTAACGGAAATACTCAAGGTGGACAAAGTTATTGCCCCACCCTGTATAATATGTAAAATGTACTATCTAAATATAATGTATTATAGAATATATGTATAATATAAAGTATGTTATTCGTACTGTGAATCATTTTGGATGTAATACGCAATTATCATGTTGCGTATAATAATGTAATGTAATCATATCATATTGAATACACTATAATATTACACATATATGTTCACTACACAGGGTGTGGCCGGGCGGGTATTTCAACATAGCAGAGGATAATTCTACATGTAAAAATATGTCGAAAAAGAGGAATAACATTTTTCGGTTCGACGCCTTGTTTTCGAGGAAATCATGTTCAAAGATCTGTCGGGTACCCGTGCTTTAGTATACGCAGGAAGTAGAATTGGTTGGTCATGAACAGACGCGTCAGACCAGTCCTATCTAATAGCACGCGTACTCGCTGTCTTCAAACTAGATTTTCTCGAAAACAAGGCGTCAAACGAAAAAACGTTATTTTTTTTTCTGGACTTATCTTTACATGCAGAATCATCCCTTGTCTGGTTGTACCACCCTGGCCACTCACTATACAGGGTGGTCCGTTTAAATAAGAACACCTAAATATCTCTTCAGGTTATTGTTATGCAAAAAATATTTGTTACGTAATGTGCATGGTGTCAAAGGACCAAATATCTGGCATGAATATTTTTTCCGAGGGTCATTTTTTTCGGAGTTGTCAAGGTCATCGATGTTTTTTGGTACATAACTACATTTTTTTTTATTGCATCGTGTAACTGATGAAAAAATACATTCAGATATGTATAATAACATAACCTTGCAATGACCTTGATCCTCGAAAATTAAAGTTTTACCTAGAACTGATGTCTATGGAGATCGTAGGCTTTGCCAAGACTCTACATCAAGAGCGTGAATGTAAATACACAGGGTGGGGTTTGCAGCAGTACGAAAATGACGAATCATTTTTTAAAAGAGTACTATTTACTGATGAAGCGTCGTTCACCAACCATGGACAGCTAAATCTAAGAAACATGCATTATTGGTCATCTGACAATCCACACTGGCTAAGATTAGTGGATAAACAAAGACCGTGGAGTGTAAATGTCTGGTGTGGTATATTAAATAATCAAATAATTGGTCCTTATTTCATAAACGGTACTTTAAATGGAGAAAAGTATGCAACAATCTTGCAAAATGAGCTACAAATGCTTGTTCATGATGTACCACTAGATATCCGTTTCAGAATGTGGTATCAGCATGGTTGTCCGGCTCATTCTACACGCCTTGTCGAACAAATTTTAGATTTAAAATTTCCAAATCGATGGATTGGTCGTACCGGAGTTGTAGGATGGCCACCGCGTTCACCAGACCTCACACCAATGGACTTTTTTTGTGGGGAAAATTGAAACAAACAGTTTATAATGAACGACCAACTACACCAGAGGATATGAAGAATCGAATAGTTAGAGCTTGTGTTGATATTAATGTCGAAACAATTGAAAGATCTGTACAGTCGGTCAGTGCACGTTTCAGAAAATGTATCAACGTAGAAGGACACCATTTTGAACATCTCTGATGATAACTTAAGAGAACGTGAGTGTTGTTTTGATCGATATTCTTAGTGTGATAAAAAACATTTTCTTTGCATTCATAGGTTCAGGAGTCGTGGCCGAAGATATTCGACATCAGTTTTAGGTAAAACTTTAATTTTCGAGGATCAAGGTCATTTCAAGGTCATGTTATTATACATATCTGAATGTATTTTTCTATCAGTTACACGATGCAATAAAAAAAATGTAGTTATGTACCAAAAAACATCGATGACCTTGACAACTCCGATGAAAATGACCCTCGGAAAAAATATTCATGCCAGATATTTAGTCCTTTGACACCATGCACATTACGTAACAAATATTTTATGCATAACAATAACCTGAAGAGATATTTAGGTGCTCTTATTTAAACGAACCACCCTGTATATATATATATATATATATATATATATATATATATATATATATATATCGTATTAAATGTAACATATAATGTCTTATGTGATGTGTAATGTAATGTGTAGACTCCGGATTTTATGCATTTATGGGAGAAATGAGTAGATACAATTTAAACAGTGAAAAAATTAACAAACTTCATGAGTATTAACTCCTTGTCCTACCCGGTAACTCCCGATTGCTCGGGTACCAGAACAAACGAAAAAGTGAAGAAAGGTATTGTGAAATAATAAACACGTTCGGGTACAACTAATACTTTTAAGATGTCTGGGAAGTAATTATGTATGATCAATTCATCGGTGAACAAAAATGATTTATAATTTGAAAGTGGATAATGTATCAGTAACAATTTGTAAATTAATACTTCATTTAAATTAATAATGTTTTGAAAAAACTCGTAGAAAATTAGTAATCCTCGTGTTAGTGTTGTTTACGTTTATTAAGAATCAAGTACCACGGGCCAGGCTCGCGTTGTTCACGTTTGATCCGAACGAAGTACAACGAGCCAGGCTCGTGTTATTTATGTTTGGTCCGAACGAAGTACCACGAGTCAGGCTCTTCCTTAATGTTTTTGGCTCAAATTTCTTACCCCGAGTCTCACTTGTTGTTGTAGGACAAGCGATTAATACATGATTTTCACTATATTGTTGCGGAGACCCCGCGTCTGCCTTGTTGGTGAACACATATGTATTTAGGTTTGATTCTAGACGTCAGAGAGAGAGAGGGGGAGAGAGAGGGAGAGAGAGAGGGAGAGAGAGAGGGGAGAGTGGGAGAGAGAGGGAGAGAGAGGGAGAGAGAGAGGGAGAGAGAGAGGGAGAGAGAAAGGGAGAGAGAGAGGGAGAGAGAGTGGGAGAGAGAGAGGGAGAGAGAGAAGGAGAGAGAGAGATGGAGAGAGAGAGGAAGAGTGAGAGAGGAAGAGAGAGGACGCGCAAGGATATTTAACTGATATTTAACAATAGATATTCTCTCCTGTAAATAAACTGTTGTGTTCGAGTTCTCCGTTAATTTATTAAATACGTGTTTACCGGCGAGGCGGGCGCAGGGTTTCCGTAAAAATATTAAAATTATTATTGAAAGCTATTAATTTCTATTTAGTCCATGTGTCTTACAATTGATGCACAAACTTTCTATTTTGCATAATGCTCCGGAGTCTAGTAATGTGTAATGTGAATGTAATATACAATCGAATGTACAACATGATGTATTTACATAATCGCATTGTACGTAACATGTAACGGGTAACATATATTATGTTAGAAATTCAATCGAGCTTCGTCGGATCTATAACCGTGTCCTTTGACGGTTGTGGGGTAAGCCCTGAGCGGTCAATCACAGTGCTCTTACCAGAAGGCATAGTCGCCTTCCTCACTTCGTGGCCAGATCCTTAAAGGGAAGACTATACTTGTTCCTTAAGCAAGCGGTACGACCTCGGGTCGCCTGCTATACTTAAAGATCCCTAACTTTCTAAACATGTGTCAACGAATGCGCCCCATCAGACGTCTGCACAACTTCAAGTCGCCGAGCATCTTTCCGAGCAGGGTTTCTTCGTTGACGGAACTACGCCTTGAGAGGCTACCCTCAATCACTGACCCTACCACAAATTCACCGAAAGCGGAGTAGCGTCGAGCTATCTGCCTTCTATTACCCTCAAAAACAGGCTGTCGCTAACAAATACAGTATTTCATCGGTAATTGTCCCAAATGTCTCCGACATAAATGTCCCTGAGATATCCCCACTAGTGCGGAGTGTACCCCCTTGAGGGGCCGCGAAGCTCGAGAGGCCTCGGTCGCCGAGAAATATGACACCATGCGGCTCGGGTATATCGGTGAGAGCATACTAATCCGAATTTCCAACTTCTTTATTATTCATTATTTTTTATGGGACTTCGATGACCATATTTGTGGCATTTTTCTAATAAAAATGATACCAAATATGATATAATTCCGATGATATTTACTTGTGTAATAGACAATTAAAGTTTCGGGCGCGAGGAAGGATAGCGTATTGGAAAGAAAAAGACGCGGAGAGTCGCAGTCGGCGGCACAGTTCAAAGGCTCACGCGTCCTCACAATGTATTACCAAGGAATAAATTTTTTATTATTATACATACTTTCTTTACCTAAAAAAGTTCGGATTATACAGGATAACATAATATAAAATTTCATTTTATTTGGCAGAATCTATAAAGAATACCAACATTTGTGGCAAGACGAAAGAAAATTTCCAATAACCTTTCCAACATCCAAAATAACAAAAATATATTTTTTAATTACATATATAAACAAGTAAATAAAAAATAACGTCCGTTATCTTCAAGTTCGTCTATGGCAGTGCTAGGTCCCGGCACGCCACCTAGACGTTTCTCTCTTTTTGCGCGTATACGTTACTGGACTCCGCGCGCGGCGCAGTACGCACGCGCGAAAAGCTGACATTTCTGGAATCACTGCCCCCACCACGAGAGCCGCGTGGCGCGCGCATAACTCACTAACTCTACGGTTGTACGTAGGTCAGGCATGTCCAGGAATAGCTCACTTGGACGCGTTTTCGAGGGAGACGCCTACTTTTCCCGATCGCAGTCGGCGGCACAGTTCAAAGGCTCACGCGTCCTCACAATGTATTACCAAGGAATAACTTTTTTATTATTACTTATTTTTTTATGAGACTTTTTCTAATAGATTTGTGACATTGTTCTGATTAAAATGATACCAAACACGATATAATTCGGATCATATACAGGTGTATGGTCATTATGTATAGGTCAGGTACATAACATCGGTGAGGCAACAGCAATGCAATGACGACACTTTTTCATTTTTAATTAATCTTTTAGGAGACTTCTACCATCATATTTGTAATCTTTCTCTGATCAAAATTTTTCTGATTATACATACATATCTATTTTGTTAATTAACGATGGAGTAAGTTTTGGTGACAGACAAAGAGAGTAAATAGTAAAGAAAGGGACATTGCAAGTCGCATCGTCTCGTTGAAAATATATTGGATAATACGATCAATTGCAAAATGTGTCCGGTCCTATAAATTCACCGTACAACAGTTGTCGGCCCTCCGTTGCAAATTGCATCTACGTGCCTAAATCCAAAATGTAAATCCGTCACCGTAAAACCTCGACTTTGGTTTTTCCGGATTTTCTCAGGTTTTCTCTTCTCTGCATTCTTACTATGTATGATCGACCAATTCACAGAAAACGAGACGGCTAATGTAGATGTAGCTGAGGTTCTGCCCGTTTTCAAAGTCGCGAAATGTCCCAGTCAGGAGAGTGTGTCTTTAATGTCTTTATCAGTTACTCTCTTTGTCTGTCACCAAAACTTACTCCATCGTCAATTAAAAAAATAGATATGTATGTATAATCGGAAAAATTTTGATCAGAGAAAGATTACAAATATGATGGTAAAAGTCTCCTAAAAGATTAATCAAAAATGAAAAAGTGTCGTCATTGCATTACTGTTGCCTCACCGATGCTATGTACCTGACCTATACATAATGACCATACACCTGTATATGATCCGAATTATATCGTGTTTGGTATCATTTTAATCAGAACAATGTCACAAATCTATTAGAAAAAGTCTCATAAAAAAATAAGTAATAATAAAAAAGTTATTCCTTGGTAATACATTGTGAGGACGCGCGAGCCTTTGAACTGTGCCGCCGACTGCGACTCTCCGCGTCTCTTTCTTTCCAATACGCTATCCTTCGGATACGATTACATAAGTAAATATCATCGGAATTATATCATATTTGGTATGATTTTTATTAGAAAAATGCCACAAATATGGTCATCGAAGTCCCATAAAAAAATAATGATTAATAAAAAAGTTGGAAATTCGGATTAGGTATGTTTACATTTCTCGGTGACCGAGGCCTCTCGAGCTCGGCTGTCCTTCTCTACGTTCGGCAAACCTCAAACAATGATATCCCTCGCGCATAATTGTCCCTCCGCAGACCCGTGTTGTGGACAATTATCGATGAAATACTGTACGTATTATTTTATTACCCTTTTGAAAATATTTCATGTAAGGTATCTGTTATTGTAATTAACATGTAATTCAAGAAATGTTACCTCTTCTCTTTCCATCCTCCCTAAGAATAATCTTCTGTCCATCCTCTCGTTTCCACGTGACTGTAGGTTGTGGTGAGCCAGTGGCAACGCATTTCAACCTTATACTACCGCCTTCAAGGGTTATCATACCCTTAGCAGACTCATCATCTACTATATCCGGAGGTATCAACACTTCCATGTACCCTTTCTGAAAAATACATAATAAAAGAATTTTTATAACCTTTTAGCGGCTGTTTTTCGTATTATGAAAAGATGGAAAAAGGAGAAGGAAGCGTTTCGTCCTAGCCCCGCTAGAGGACTCGTCAGTAAGGCTATCTAGCGGACCCGTGCCTTAGACGCGGGATATCGTAAGGACAATTTAGGACGTTATATGTGTTACGGTAAATGTGATTAATGCGGTGATTATGTGTAATTGCCGATTATTATACAGGGTGCGGCGCCAATTAGTCCCCACGTTTTATCAGCCCGTTCGGATAGTCGGACAAAAAAATGTTTCCTACCAAAGTTAATCAGTATTTAACCGACAAGAAATTGCAATTTTTTAAATTTAGAAAAAATCGATTTTCAACAAAAAAATCAAGGTCGCTGTCATATCTTTTAATGGAACTGGGTATTTTTAACTTCATAATACTGTAGGCAACGTCGAAACGAATTCAACGACCTGCTATACAGTGACTTTCAGATGACCTTGAAAGATAATATCGCCATGAATCAATTGCCAGAATATTTGAAATATTTCGACCCAGTTCATAATGCTGCAATTGTAAAAACATACTTAACTACAGTTTTTGGGGATCTGTGGATCGGAACATATGGTCCAATTCGATGGCCAGCTCGCTCGCCGGATATGACCCCTTTAGGTTTTTATCTTTGGGGATATTTATAATCGATTGTGTATGAAAGACCTGTGGATAATATGGAAAATCTTAAAGAACGCATAATTCAAGCGTGTAGAAATGTAAAAAGAAGTGCTCTCATGGTAGCTATACATAAGACTTTGTTACATAGAGCAGAACTTTGCGTTGCACAAGATGGGATGCAGTTCGAAAATTCAATTTAATTATTAATTAATTACATGTACACGTTTAACATTTGTGTTTTCAATGTGGCTCCGTATAAATTTGGTTTTTTGTGAGTTAAGTTCTGAAGCAATGTTTACGTTCATTTGTTTACCTATAAACGCGAGGCGTTACTATTACGTACCGTCGAAATATTTCAAACATTCTGGCAATTGATTCATGGCGATATCATCTTTCAAGATCATCTGAAAGTTATTGTATAGCAGGTCGTGGAATTCGTTTCGACGTTGCCTACAATATTATGACGTTAAAAATACCCAGTTCCATTAAAAGACATGACAGCGACCTTGACTTTTTTGTTAAAAATCGATTTTTTTTAAATTTTAAAAATTGCAATTTCGTGTCGGTTAAATACTGATTAACTTTGATAGGAAACATTTTTCTGTCCGACCATCCGAAGGGGCTGAAAAAACGTGGGGACTAATTGGCGCCGCTCCCTGTATATAATCACCACTAAGTTTGGTAAATGTGATGAATTCTCGAATATTTATCAAATTAACCGGCGAGCATGTATGTTACGGTAAATGTGATTAATCCGGAGATTATGTGTAATTGCATATTGTGATTATGTATAAATGTATAACCCAGACCTAACCCAGACCAAACTTAGGGGTGATTAAATACGAGGTGTCCCACGGAACTAGAACAGGCTGTACCTCCTGAACGGTTGGGAATAGAGGAAAATGTTATAAGAAAATGTTGAATGGCATCAGACGGTGCATAATACGCAACTAATTTTATGCACTTTTGTGCATCGGTGCATCAGAAAAATGCAACTGCACTTTTTTTTAAAAATGGAAACCTACATTTTTTACTGTACCAATCGATGCAGTTTGTTGTGCTCTACATAAAAGTAGTAACATACTTATACCCTAAACGTATTCGCTGGGACGTTATCGTAACTAAAAGTTATAAACATTATAATGGAGCACTACGTGATGCTCCAGAACACTTGTCGACAGAGTCAAATCATTCACAAATCTACAACAATCTTAGCTACGATAACTTCCGAACGAAAAAGTTTAGGACATAAGTATGTTAGTACTTTTATGTAGAGCACAACAAATTGCATCGATTGGTGCAGTCAAGTATGTAGGTTTCCATTTTAAAAAAAGTGCAGTTGCATTTTTCTGATGCACCGATGCACAAAAGTGCATAAAATTAGTTGCGTATTATGCACTGTCTGATGCCATTCAACTTTTTCTTATAACATTTTCCTCTATTCCCAACCGTGTAGGAGATACAGCCTGTTCCAGTTGCGTGGGACGCCCTGTATAATAACCGGCAAAATTATACGTAATCACCGAATTAATCACATTTACCGCAACATATATACAAACAGAGGAAGATTCAGGTAGTAGCGGGAAAGGTGTTGTCGCACTGTCCATTTGTTGGCGAGCATAGGAGGTAGCCGCCACAACCTGATCAAAATTATTTTTACTTCTTTCATACAGTACTACGTTACAGTATTCCTACATATCATTCCGTTACAGTACAATATTTCTCCATATTACCACATTTCATTACATTATAATATTTTTCCACATTACCAAATTTTATTACATTATAATATTTTTCCATATTATTACATTTTATTAAATACAAATTTTTCTTCATATCATTATATTTTAATTCATAACTTTTGTTTCCGCGACTCGAATAGTTTTTGTTACATTAACTGTACAGTTTTGTTTGAATTCTAGAATTCTCTGTAACAATTTTAGAATTATTTATATTCGTATGTATTGAGATTTTTAGGAAGTATTTTCTTTCCGAATTCTTCATATTGAAACCACTTTGCGACAAAAAAGAAGTGAACGTTTCCGTAACAATTAAACGAAACATTTTTTTTATGCGGAACTGTATATTTTCACTTAGACAAATGTGTAGCTCATTTTATGAAGAATTCATTGATATTATAATATGCGAGTCTTCGAAGATCATTCAAGGTTATTCATTGCCATTTTACCACGTTTTTATTAACTCGCTTTCTTGTCTGTCTGTCTGTTCGGTACAAATTTTGCAATTGATATTAAACTAACTTTCCGATGAGCTAGAGCAGGCAGTTCCAACCATTAGCTCCGGAGCTATTCGAGGCACCTTACCCGTTTAGGTTCTTCGCCCACTCTTAGACTTCATCGTTACAATGTATAGTAGTGGGGCAGCTTCCACCCAGTGATGGTATATGGTCTCGTTTTTCTCGCACATGCGCGACGATTTTAACATCAGTAAAGTACAAAGTTGGACTAAATGGGGTACCTTAGTCACCCCGCATAGTTTCACAATTTTTTTTTCGATTTTCAAATATGAATTGACAAGTAGCTCCTTCTCCAATACTAGTTGCCATTATGAAATCGAATATATTAACATTAACTTACCAAAATTTCGAAGTACGGTCGTCTCGTCGTGTCGTCTTGCACTCTTCTGTCCGGTGTCCCGCCAATAACAGTTCTCCCCTACTTTTCCCACAAACATAAGACGTACGGTACGTTCCTGCATTTAGTCGCGCATGCGCGAAAAAATCGAGACCATATACCATCATTGCTTCCACCCAGTGATGCCAGAAATGTCAGCTTTTCGCGCATGCATATTCGCGCGTGGCATCAGTACTGTACTAATTTCAAATTTTTGAGAGTTCTTCAAGGCCCTGTTTTAAAAATAATGATTTTCATTCAACATTCACATACTTTCTTTACCTAAAAAAGTTCGGATTATACAGGATAACATAATATAAAATTTCATTTTATTTGGCAGAATCTATAAAGAATACCAACATTTGTGGCAAGACAAAAGAAAATTGCCAAGAACCTTTCCAACATCCAAAATAACAAAAATATATTTTTTAATTATATAAATAAACAAGTAAATAAAAAATAACGTCCGTTATCTTCAAGCTCGTCTATGGCAGTGCTAGGTCCCGGCACGCCACCTAGACGTTTCTCTCTTTTTGCGCGTATACGTTACTGGATTCCGCGCGCGGCGCAATACGCATGCGCGAAAAGCTGACATTTCTGGAATCACTGCTCCCACCACTAGAGCCGCGCTGCGCGTGCATCACTCACTAACTCTACGGTTGTACGTAGTTCAGGCATGTCCAGGAATAGCTCACTTGGACGCGTTTTCGAGGGAGACGCCTACTTTTCCCGACCGCGCGTCTCGCTCCCCGTGGCAGCCATAGTTCTCCGAGCTCCTCAGGCTCGTACCTACCGCTTGCGGTATGTATTGCGTGTGACGCTTTGGGGCGACTGTCATACCCATAGGTTTTCACATCACCCATGAGGTACTGTGGTCAATGCGTTTTTTTTTTGTCAGTGGTATAGCTATAGGCCTATTCCACTGCGTCGCACGATAATTTCGAAAAAATAAATTTGGAAAATAGTTTTTATTATACTGTCAAAATTTTACTAACAATTAGGAAAGCTTGCAATATCCGCATCAAAGACGATAGCGAGGAATCGCTCAGCAGTGTACGTTGCTCTGTTTTAAAGCTACGCATTTCTGAAAACGAACATTCGCACAAATACGTCGATCCGAACATTGAGAAATATTAAGCGTAGCATTAAAACAGAGCAACATACACTGCTGAGCGATTCCTCGCTATCGTCTTTGATGAGGATATCTACGTCCAATCTCCCCTTCGATATTTCGGATTTGCCAAGCAGTTCTAGTCAAAATGCGTAATAGTCAACCTTTGAATAGCGCAATACTCATGCTTTCCTAATTGTCAGTAAAATTTTGACAGTATAATAAAAACTATTTTCCAAATTTATTTTTTCGAAATTATCTCATGGGTGATGTGGAAACCTATGGGTATGAGAGTCGCCCCAAAGCGCCACACGCAATACATACCGCAAGCGGTAGGTACGAGCCTGAGGAGCTCGGAGAACTATGGTCGCCACGGGGAGCGAGACGCGCGGCCGGGAAAAGTAGGCGTCTCCCTCGAAAACGCGTCCAAGTGAGTTATTCCTGGACGTGCCTGACGTAGGTAGTAGTGGGAAGAGGTTCGATGGTGGGGACCTTGCAGTTCTCAGAGGGGAATACGTTGGAACACCCTGAGCTAGAGACTTGACATTTTAAACATAGCTCAGAACTGCTATTTACATAAAAAAAATTTAATATTCCACGTTTTTAAGACGAACTAAATTTAAGTTATCGTTATTAAACTTTGTTGGAGTTAGTGGCATCAACAGCATCAACCTATTTCGATGCAATTTTTAGAATAATTGACACAGTTCTACAAAATGTATTTTCTCTGCAATTCCGACCAATTGCAATATTTTCAAAATTTTTTTCACATAAGAAACTAATTGTTCTAATTTTACAAAAAAAAAAAAAAATCAAGTTGTACAGTCTAGTATCGTCTTTTTAAGAGTGTCCGAATATTTATGGGACTCACTGTATATCGAGACATTACTTTATAATCTTCTCGTGCACGTTTTGAAGATTAATGCTACTACATACTTTCTTATTTACGCTACACGCTGTTTTCAGTAATACGAATGTGGTGCGGTAACGCCAACGAACATGAAAGTGTTCGATTAAAAATAAATATTAAAATATCGGAGAGAAATAAAGTGTGTGCTATGATTGGATCACTTTAATCCAATCCTTGTCTTATCTCGAGTACGACGCATGGATCGTAACATGTTAACTGGATTCTCGAAACTTTAGTCCGTTAATTCTATACAAGCTAGGTGTGCATGTGCTTAGGTCCGCAAGCAGGATACCGTCCTTAATCCTGGTGTATTTGTGCGAGGTATTACATGACCGCGACCTTGCAATCCTAGAACCTTCAACAAACATATACATATATGTATATGTATATAATATACCACACTAACCTAAAACAAAATAACTTTTCACAGGAAGCCGCAATTTACACTCTAGAATCTCGCAAACGTGCAAATCCCTTCATCTACACGGTGTATAATTCGAACGGACTTTTGAACTATAAAATATCAACATGAAAATTGCTCTACAATTGGAACGCATATTCGGTTTATCGATATTAAAAGAGTTCTCAATCATTGCAACAAATACTGAATGCAATTTAATGAATTGCCCTCCAACAATACAAAATTATTACAAATTAAAATTATATTCTGTATACGTTATTAATTGTAACATTCATGTAATTAATTCATTGCTCAAAGATTATTTGTATTTCACTTATAGAAGCTTCTTTAATACAGGTTTTAAATAAATTGCTTCCATGGAACTGTTATTATACACTTTCTTAAGTATCTGTCCCATGAGAACACTTTGTAAAGAAATTCCTAATGATAACATTTATTAGCATAAAAATTCCATAAGAACATTTCCTAAATGAAGCATATAAATTCGAACACAATTTCTTTTTAAATAAAAGATGAATGTTTGTTTCGTTTTCTGGTTTAAGTATGTTTAAAAGAAAGTGTGGAGCTTTCACGGTGTAAGTACAAAAATCATTTTAAGTTGACAATCTGACAAACACCACATTGAAAGCTTGGAAAATTAGTTGAATGTCTGTAAATGTTTATAATGTTGATAAAATCTTTTTATTTGGAACAGTGTATAAATTCCTTTTATGTAAGAAATTACTGTTGATATTTTACAGGTCAAGCATTGCACGTAAAACGTTAAATTTAGAAAATTCGATAAAAGTCTACATCGAGGACTTGAAAAATCGTACAAATATTTCTAAATGTTTATAATATTGTCAAAATATACATTTTTTAATCAGAAGAGTCTAAAGCATTGTTTCCTGTGATAAATGAGTAACGTAGATTTTTCGAATCAAGCACAAATAATCTCCAAATTTAAAAATTTGGTAAAATGTCATATTGACGGCATAAAAAACTAGTTGAGCATCTAATAAATGTTTATAATGTCGATAAAATATAAGTCATTTTATTCGAGAGAATTTGTAGAACCAATTTATGTAAAAAAATGTTTACACAGCTTTTATAGTTAAAGGACAGAAGGCGTACGAAGTTAAAAAATCCTGGAAATGTAAAATATTTATTATTTTTCAAAATCTAGAAATTTTTTTATAATTTTTAGAAAAGTCCTAAACTGTTTATTAAAATTAGTAGAAATATCAAAAAATTTCAAGAATTCGATTATATTATTTGCAATATTAAAAAATGTTTAAAAGCAGAAATAAATGTTTAGGCAGTTCTTATTTATTGTGATCACTAACACACTTGACTAAATAATTTGTTTAGGTTTTCTTTCTTTCATAAAATAAAAGAATTTTACAATTTCTAAAGCCTGGATTTATAATTTTAATTCCGCGATATTTGTAGGTGCTATCACGTGTCTGTTTTGCCAAAACAATCAACGTAAAGAAATTCACTCTGTTCACCTGTACGTGCAATTATCATCGCGAGATGTGACGTCACATTCGGATGCACACCGATTATTAAAACGACATGCTGTCGGTGCTCTACGCTCTACGCTCTACGCTCTGCGCTCTGCGCTGTACACGGAGGGCACGCATTCACACCGGGCCGAGAATAATTTTCCGCTCTAGAACGAAACACTCGCAACTCTTTGCACTTTCCGGCCAGTCCTCGCGTAATGCAGTTTCTACGCAGTTACTCTACAAAATTAATTCTGACGAAAGTACTACGGAGGTCTTGCTACCCCATGGAAAAGGGATAATTACTTATAGGCAGCGTCATCGACCCTTACCTTTAATTAGTTCTTAATTTCATTCCATTTAATTCACAACGAAATAGGCACTCGTAACTCAAAACTTAAATTTAGTAATCGATTGTTGCTCTTCGTTGCTTAAAAGACCAAGTCAACCTAGTTGATTGTATCTAGTACAAATATCTAGTACAAAAATATTATTGAATGAAAGTTATTTAGGGGTGTACTTTGAAAAAGAAACAACAGTAGAGACTATGTTCTTTGAAATTAGACTAAGTTGATCATTTACCGATTTTGTTTCATAAAGTTACGATAGTTAAAAAATTACAATTCTGAAACATTTACGCACTTCGTGTGCGGCCTCTAAAAGTGAATATATTTATAAATATATATATTTATTCATAAATCATATGAGTATATAATTGACAAATACAAATTAACATATACATACAATTATATTATACCTACAATTATATTCATACAAACAATATAATAAAATAATAAAATTATTAAAATTAATAATATAATAAATATAGTAAAATTAATTGAAATTTTTTTTTAATTTGCTTTTTATTAAGGATAATGTTGGATATTTTGCGGATTGTTGGTACTATTTGCGCTTAGTTTGTGTAATATTACGAACATTTGTGCAGCAGAGGCCACATCGAGGGCTTTTGGTATTGGATACGTTAATAATTATATGGAAGTATCTATCTAATTAATTATATAATTAAACGAAGTTTGAAATTCAATCACGCGGCTGTGCCCATCATGCAAATGATTATCGTTCGAACTATATCCGTATAAAATATTGGTTAGTTGACGGTACGTAGGTAACAACATGGCGCACGAGCTGAGTATGACCTCGTAGACTAATGCATGTAATACGACGCAGCTATTTCGCCCACAATAAATGCATGAGTATGCCGGTAGCGATACCACAAACCTCGATATATGATATCCTGTTAACCTCCTCTTTTCGTTCAACCAGGACATTCTACCACGATACTCATTTTACTCAGATCATTTTCCAGAAAACACTTTCTGAAAAATTTGTTCTTCATGTGATTAAATAAAGATTTACTTATAATTTGTGAGAAATTATTAGTATTTTTACAGATATCCTACAGTAACTATAATTTAAAATATTAAATCATGTATGTATAATACAAAATTCAGAAATGAAGTTGTAGAAACCAATGTTTTGATTTTTAAGGAATTTTTACTTTATTGAATTTAATTTTTAAATGATAATTCATTCTATCGATTTTTCAATTTTTGCAATTTTTCCAAATGATTTTCAATTTTCACAATTGTTTAATAATTTAAAAGATTGTGTTTCATCACAAGAATTTAATAATAAATTTTCTCAATTCTTAGAAACATAATTTAAATTCAATAAAGATCTATCTATAATTTGTAAGAAATTATTACTATTTTTCTACGAGCTTGTCGGTTTTTCAATATTTTGCAATTTTTCAGATATTGCATATAATTATACACCATTACGCAAATTTTGTAAATCTATTTTATCAATTTTTAAAAATACAATTTAGAAAATTACATTTTGCGTTTTTCATACTACACAAAAACAATTTTTTCTTGGAAATGTATATGTATATAAATTATATTATAAACTATTATACATTATCATAATAGTTCACGATGTAAGTTTGAATATAATATGATAAAATTTATTACACACGAAGTTCAGTTTAAAGGTGTCCATAATATGGTAGGTAGTGAATTTTTTTTCTAGGTGCAGGAGTATCGGACATTTCAAGGTCACCCTCACTTTTTAAAATAGAATCTTATATTTTTTATGCATTAGTTGATGTAACCCAACAATCTCTACAAAAATGTAGTACCACGTACATGTCCAAAAATGTTTAGTTGAAAAAAATAAAGATGTAAGGTTCGGATGTGGTAGGGGTTCGGAAATTAGACAGGAATGTAATATCTCGTCCTCTCCCACAGGTGCAGCGAAGTGCGCGCTCCGCGATAATCGTCCGATATTTATATCAAGGCGTTACTAACCTTATCAATAACGCGTTACTAGGGATCGAGAAGCTTCTCCGTCCAAGATGTTCTAGAACGTTCGCGAGGTTTCGGCCGCGTTGCCGGGCGCGACTCTTTTGTTGATCGTTCCTCGTCACGCTGCAAGGATTCTCCTTCCTTGTCGCGTTACAAAGAAAGTTAAAAATATTAAATCTAGTCTAATAATTTTTCAACATACTTTTGCTATCGTCACTACATTTTTATAGAGTAGGTTGACCTGCATCAACTAGTGTACAAAAGATATTGTTCCATTTAAGAAAGTAAAGGTGACCTTGAAACCTTCGAAACTCCTTCACCTACAAAAAACTTTTACAGCCATATTGTAGCTCCTTGTGAACCGAACAATATTGGTTGATAAAGTTCTTTTATATCGCCAGAAACAATTGAGAGATTATTTGTAGGTATGGATCGGTATTTTAAATAAATGCGCAATTAAACACGCACACACACAAAGAAGAGTTTATTAGATAATTATATTAACACGTATACGTCCATATCCGACCAGCGTCCAGAGAGAAGAGAGCGCTTAGTCCACATTCATTTCCTACATACCGATACAGAAGGGCACTCTTATTGATAATTACTACAAGGGTGGACGCCCTCTGTCGACGATCTATTCGTCCTATCGCTCGACGTATCATGCACACGTATAGATGAGTATACTACTCCAACAACAATGAAGATATTCTAACGCTAAATTTTAATGTACTTAACTATTGCACTGGAATTTAACTTTTACAAATTATTATACCTATTACAAATTATTATAATAGTATATCATATTATAAGTTACATTATAAATTATTATAATAATTTGTTGTAAACTTCATCATAAAAAATTGTTTATAATAGTTCAATTTATAATAATTCATAGTAGAATTTGTAATACAATAAATTATTATAATAATTTACAATTGTTACAATATTTTGGTTTATGATACAGTAGTTTATGATATAAAATAATATAATAAATTTTAATACAAAATTGCCTAAATTAATTTGTAATTCATCAACTTGTTGCTGCGATCACGTTTCGCTTGATACATAAGGCAAATCAATGTTAGACGAGGTTCACAAACGTTGCTCATTGAACAAAAAGTTGTTGGAACGGTATCGAGCAGAAACTTCTGCAAAATAAATAGCCGCAATAGCGGATGCTTCAGATCAAAGTAAATGGAAAGTTTTTTGTCGACAACTTTGTGATCCGCATCGTGTGCACCGAGTGCAAGGTGCACTCAGTGGAATTGCAGCTTAAATTTACAATTGTGGTCATTGAATTACCTCAGAACAATAACAAGTTGTTTGATTCATTTTTAAATACTTTTATCCTGTACTATCATATGATATAAACAATATAAAATTTATTATGTCATCTAAAGCATACCACATTGTGTGACAAATTATAAATCAGGCCATGACGTCACTAATAACCCATACAAGTCGGTGATGCGACGCTAAATGATTCAGTTAGTTGTGTGTGTATATATATTATTTATTTATATGCAAAAGAAAAATTTGATATACAAAAAGAGGTCTTTTGAAAAATTGTATACATATATGTACATTGTGGATACAAAAATTTTTGGCAATTTATTTTTTATTTTGAAAGTATCTCACAACAAAAAGAAAGTTTTACATACGTTACATATCGCGTGCTGTTTGCAATTTTTAACGTTAATTGCTGGGTGTTAACTTAAAAATAAAGTCGAAATATCAATTTTATTATTCTCGATATTTGTGTTATAAATATTATATTGTGTTATGTCTTGAATAATTATCCTTTTAATTTTTCTTACGTTATAAATTACCATCTTATTGTAATGTAAAATAATATTTTTAAAATATGATGTGAAAATAACGAGTGTTTAAAAATACTGTAGTTTTAAGTATTCTACTATTGCGAAAGAACAAACTGCTTACCTGACTTCTCATGGGGTCCGTGTTCACCTGACACATATAAGCACCCGAGTCATTCTTTTGAACGTTCATCACGTGCAGTTTCCACGTGTTGTGCCCATTATGTGTGACAGAAAGACGCGGATTGTGCGCCACGAGCTGCTTGTGAATTGCCAGGATCGCTCTTGAATCAGATTTTATCCAGGCCACCTAAGAGAACCGTTTCAAAATTGTATAGTCTTCGCATTAATCCCATCCCTTTCAATTAATCGCAAAAGCATTTCAAATTGAAACTCTTTCCCGCCGTTTCAGGATGTCCGAGTACCAACTTCAAAACATCTAAAGTACTGCATGAACTAACAAAACAGGCAATGTAATCTAAAAGACAATTATGACGCAAAATTTTCTTCCACAGAAAGCTGCATTTTTATTTTTAATAGAAATAAAATGTTCAATACAAGGAAAATTAATCAAAATTTTTGATTACTTCTATTAGGTTATGAAATCTGTTTTTCTAACAATAAGTCATACCTATAGTGTTATATGTTTGTTACAGTTGGTACTTGTGGATCTCAATGTGGCGGGAATATTTGAAATGTTTTTGTTAAAATTTTCATTTTTGTAGGAATAACAAAAAAGTTCTTATTAAATATATATGTATTTAATATTATATATTATAAAAATTTAAATATTGAAAAAGATTTATGAAATGAATCTGAAACAATGTAATATAAAAGATTAAGTAGTTACAATAGTTTAAAATTTTTCTTATTATTTTTGAAAACTTCTAGAGCTTAATATTTTTCTTATTCTTAAGAGTTATATTTGTCTCCATTCCTCTGTAAAAATTTTGTAAATGGATCGGGGATTTTCTTGAAGCATTTTTTTTCCAGCTCTGAAAAGCCTAGGTTTTCGAAGCACCGAAAAAGCTGGTGATAAAAGACCAAACACAATTTTCTGTGACTCCGCGAGCTTACCAGAATTGAAAATTCGTCCGTTTGATCCTTTGAATGTTTTCTCGGGTAAACTTTCATTAAATTCCCGCTTAGAGGGAGGACCGTGTGTGCAATAAAAAATGCGGATTTTTTTTGCCGTTTAAACGTTTGACTCGCTTCGAACCAGTACGATTGCGTTTACTTTTAGTGTAAAGGATTTCGTGTCGGACAAAAATTGTTTTATTTAATTCTTTTATATTAAAATTGTGGCACTTCTTAATGAAATAATTTCTGTATCTAAAAGACATTTAGTTCGTGGAAATAAAATGTCCCGAAGATTTTCTTTTATAATGCACATTCATTTTATTTGTATTTAATTATTTTAACAACGTCAGAATGATCTGAAGATATCCCTTTCAACTGATAATGCACATCAATTTTATTTGTATTTAATTTTTTTTGACAAGTTCAAAATAGCCGGATGATTTCGTTTTAAATTGATACTGCACATTTCTTTTATTTCTATTTGATTACTTTAAATTGCACCGGGCTTATTTTCTTACAAATCTGTTTATGTTAATATTGTAGAGTTAGATGGGAATTTTTATGCATTTATAGTTACCTTGTATGGTTGCAGATGATTGACAATGCACGTAAAGAATACGTCGCGGCCCTGGGTCACCGTGTGATTCTCTAAAGGAGCTAAAAACTCTGGCAATTCGTCCGGAGCTATTTGGCCTGAAACATAAGTTAAAAAGACGTTACAATAAGAGCAATTTATGCAGATGAAAGCAGAGATTTCACGGTTCAAACTAAGCCTAGGTAGATTATTGTATGATTTTTTTTTGGCGAAGTTACAACATATTGAACTTCTTAGAGGGCACAGTGCGTTTAAAACATTTTTATGACCAGGACATACAGTCACTCCCATTAATATTCGTACACTCTAAAAGGCGATTACGTTTTTAATATTGGATCATGTGACTTGGATTTTTTTTTAGAAGTTAGAACAGTTAGTTTACTACACGTTGAAAAAAAGAAATTTTGAAAAAATTGTAATTGGTCGGAATTACAAATAAAATACTGAAAGTTGTTATTTATAACTGTTTTATGTGGGTCCATATTGAAAATTCAACAAATACGTTTTGTAGATCTGTGTCAACTGTATACACTCTGAATATTTCACCAAAATCGGCAAACGTTGCAATGAGCTACAACTGTTTGAAGATGGTAAAAATTGCAGCTTTTCACAATTTTCGGCCTTAACACTAGATTTACGGGACCGGTCAATTTGACGGATTTCAAATTTTGAAATGAAATACCCCAAAAACCATAGCATTAATTTGAACCATTTTGCATCGTAAATTAATCACTTCATCCAAAGAATATATACGCTCAATTATTTTTTCCTAAAGCTTTCTAATATTTGAAATTTCTATGTAGTATACCTATCTCTACGAAACCCGTCAAATTGACGGGCTAGCTTATTTCATAAACAATCCTTATATGTTTGCTTCGTTCGTCAAATAATAAATATAAGAATAAAAGTAAAGACTTTATTTTCTCCTCCTCCAATTCGTTATATCAATCGCGCCTCGATAATGTAAACTAAAGCGGATTGTATGGCCTGAGTGTTTATTTGGGTCTTCAACGAAATCGCTTATGCCTATTGCCGATGAGATCTCTAAAGCAAGAGCGATCTTCAATATGATTGCTGCAGTGACAGTGTAAGAACGTTTTTCAAAGACAGTGTGCAAAAGTTTCATTTATTGTAGACAGTCTCCGCTTATTGTAAGTATTTACAATAGGGTAATTGAATTTGGGCACAGTATTTGTTTATTTTGACCAATCCCCCTTTTCTAGCAGTCATGAGTAAATCCAGGAGATATAATAAAATATTGAACAAATATGTCAACATCTCTGAAGATTGTTCTGAGGATACCTCCGAAGAAGATCAGTATGAATTAGACCAAAGCGAAGCTGTCAGTGCAAGTTCTGAGTATATTGAAAGTGGAGAGTTAGAAGGATACCCTATATCGTTAATATTATTGTTACCATTTCCGTGATAGTTTTAAAAAAAAGACTTTTTACTTATTAATTATTTATTTAAATATGAAGCCTAATATTGTTCAATTCAGACTTAATTAGAATAAATCGATTTTTTAAAGAAAATGCGTATTTTCGTTTACCCGTCAATTTGACGGGTGCTCGTAGAGATAGGTATATAAGAAACGCCTGTAAACCTAGTGTTAAACTGTAATAAATCGAAGGATTCTTACGTCATTCGATGCCTGTCGCTGTTTTCCACGTAATCCAAATTGGATGAAAATTTGAAAATGTATACAATTGATACAGATCTACAAAATGGATTGTTGTAAGTTTTAAGTAAGTTCGCCTCGAACTCTTAACAAAATCTCTTTATTCGCGATCACTCGCCTACATGCGTAGCCCATCCGCTCGTCTCTCGATCTCTAACCGTTCTCTCTCTCAGGACTCTTTCTCCTTCTTCTTCTTCGCCTCCGTCCCCCTCTCTCTCTCTCTCTCCGCCAATCAACCTATCATTCACTCGCTCCCCAATCACGCTGTCCTGTCGCTCATATTCATTCGCGCTCCATCTTCTCTCTCTCTTTCTCTTTCTCGCTCTTTCTCTCCCCCTCGCTCTCTCTCTCGCTCACACACTCCACAGGATGTTTTAAATTTTCAATATAAGCCACATAAAAAAATTGTAAAATACAACTTTTAGTATTTTCTCTACAATACCGATCAATTGCAATTGTTTTAAAATTTCTTTCTCACGTCATGTAGTAAACTAATTATTCTAAATTCTCAAAAAAGTCCAAGTCGTATGGTCCAATATTAAACAAGTTATCGTCTTTTTAAGAGTGTCCGAATATTAATGGGACTGACTGTATCTACTTCATCTTTCTGAGCGATTCGTAAATAAATACTTCACAAGTGTCAGAAGTAGAAACTTGAAGCTTTAGAATGCGCCTAGGTAGATTGTGATTTGATTTCTTTTCACGAAGTCATATCGGAATAAACGTTCTAGAGACATTTCAAGTTAACAAAATTTTCGGGAAACGACGTTCCCTTTCTGTCCGCCATATTCTTAGTGCAAAAACATTCTAAAATTTCCTCACGGATGTCAATTGTAGCGACTTTAAGTTTTAAAAGGAGCCTAAATAGTCTGTTGTTTGATTGCTTTTTATGAAGCTACAATAGCTAAATTACATCAAACTCCGCAAAGACGTTTAATTCTACAATTTTCGAAAGAACCATCTCGCACTTTCCGATTGTTCGTTATTAAACAAAAAGGCTCTTAGGAAACAATAACTTAGTCGAGTTGAAAGTAAAGACTTTCTAGGGACATTGAGTTTAAATAATTATTGAGTGAAAGAACTTTTTTCTGACCCATATCCCAGGAAAATGCAAGTCAGGGTTGCTAAAACCAGAAGTTTCACACTGAAGCCAGGTAGATCCTTCCCGAGTTATTGTGCATGAAATTGTATATAAAACAAAGAATCCGGATTCTGTCCGGTTGTTCTAGTGTTTAACATCGACAATTCTTAATTCTCATTGACCTAATAATTTTAATGAATGAAGGTACCGAAGAAAAATGGCTTTGAAAGTACATTTCCGCATTAATGCTAGTATAGGGTACTTGTCCGTATTAGTGACTCCGTCCCTATTAATGTGCTTTCATATTTAACTAAGCAGTAAAAATTAATTTGAAAAAATAAATACCGAAACTACTTTTATCAATTAGGTTGAACTATTAATGTATATGTTACAAAGGAAAATATTGCATTTTTTAACTCTTAAAGTATATAACCTCAAAACGTTAAGGAACGTCTATTGAACAGAACTAAATAAACTAACATAATTTACACTATATAAGGTATACATTATATCATGAAACTGTTGAATTGTCTGAAAAGAAAGCAGTGAAAAATCAGTTTTGACGTGTTTTTTTTGTGTATTTCTTTTAAAGTGAATCTAGTAATACCGCGAAGTTTTAAGGCTCGTCCGTAATTCCTGTCAAACCCCATTATATTTTAATTTTCAAGTATTTTATAGCCAGCAGTATATTTATATTTTAAAGTATATTTTACGTTTGCATATTTCTACTTTTACAACAAAAAATTCGTAAAAACACTCATTTTAAAAAACATTTTTAACTTGAAAAAAATATTCCAATAAAAAGAAATATCTAATATGGCGACTCTCTAACCTGTCAAAAACGCTTGCAATTGCTCATGTTTACACGTGTATAACTTTTCAACCGGTGAACTCCGGTAACCAAAACTTGAATTCCGTGTACTAAAGCTTACACGTGTATCATTTTCTCGTCAAAATATGTAGCATCGCATACGGAAAACTTGAAAATTTTCGGTCCTCTAAAGTACGATTCAACCCATTTTAGTCTTAAACAAATGTATTGAAGCAAAATGGTTTCTGTAGTAGCTATCTACGTTAATGCGACTATAATCAGTGAAGTCGCATTGATCTGGTAGGATTTGAATGAATGAAGATATTGTAGAAAAATGGCTTTTATAGTAACTTTCTTTTAAATGCGAGTGCACTCATTCAAATCTCACCGATTTAGCGCTTTTAATGTATGAATGTATTGAATCAAAATGGCTTTTATGGTAACTTTCCACGTTAATGCTTTCCACACTAATCAGTGAAGTCGCATTGATCTAGCAGGATTTGAATGAATGAAGATATTGTAGAAAAATGGCTTTGACAGTAACTTTTTGCATTAATGCGAGTGTACTCGGTCAAGCCGCATCGATTTAGTGATTTTAATGAATGAAGGTATTGAGGAAAAATGGCTTTCATAGTAACTTTTCACATTAATGCGAGTGTTAAAATCACTGTGGGAAATCCGTAACGAATCTCCGAGGGAGCGCATTCCAGAGCGTACGATTTTCCGTTGATATACATGCATGAATAAGCAGTACTGCCGATTACATATTCAAGCTTCCTGCAGAAGGAGATTCCACCCTCGCGAGGGGGGCGGTCTAGCACTCTACCGCGGGACCGACAAAGATAAAGTAAGAAAAGAAAGGAGAAAAGGAGCATACCCAATTCACCCATATTCCCGTATCGAATTCTTCTATGCGTTCATGCAAGAAAGGCGATAAATGGAAAATTCTTGAGTCTTGCAGTCGTAATCTGGTTGTTGAAGTACCGTTCTTATGCTAGAAATTTTACGATCACTCTAATCTTGCTCGCTTCGGAGCGTTCGCCTTACTTTCCAGTGAAGAAAACGGGAAAATTTTAATCCCGGAGCTGGATTTTATCATTTTGATGGATCTCGGCTACAATTTATTTTTCATAAAAATATCTCACATGAATTTTCTCAGCTGCGAGTCGATTTTTGGCGAATCTATTTGTACAGTCGAGTTCGACATTTGAAACTGTACAATTTATCTCTATATACGGTTTTTTTATTTATTTATTTTATTTTTATTGTTTTAACGTCGCATCAACTGCCAAGGTCATTAGCGATGGTTGTGGAGCAATGAGATTTGGTACTGTAATCGGCGAGTGTACTTTGTTTGATACTTTTTGAGATATTTGATATCTGTTCCCTTTTTTCTATCATTAACTGTGGGGCTCGAAACAATTCCGTATACTGAAGTTTTATGAGTACTATATGTTTCGCTACAGTTCTATCACAATAGCCTGTCGTAAACTGAAATTATAATTTTTAAAAAATTTTCCACGAATATACTGGAAATTGTTTTAGCAAATTTAAGGTTGAGATTTCTTCGCAAATCTATTTACATATTAAAATTTGTTGTTCAAAATGATACGTTTCACTAATGTACATAATTTCTTTACCTATAATAGTATTCGAGATACAGAATAATGTCTCGATTTCACATATCAGCGGTTTGGATAATCGATGTTCTATTACAGGGAGTTCCAACGTATTCCCCTCTGAGGACTGCAAGGTCCCCACCATCGAACCTCTTCCCACTACTACGTACAGCCGTAGAGTTAGTGAGTGCTACGCGCGCCGCGCGGCTCTCGTGGTGGGAGCTGCCCACGTTATAACGATGAAGTCTAAGAGTGGGGGAAAAACCTAAGCAGAGGGGGTGCCTCGAATAGCTCCGGAGCTAATGGTTGTAACTGCCTGTTCTATTAAATCGCGAATTAAACAAGTGAATATGTTACGAATTGTATCATGTTTGGTCTCATTTTAATCAGAAAAATGTCACAAATATGTTGGTAAACGTTTAATAAAAGAATAATTATGAACAAACAAAATTTTATCACTTAAATGCTGAACAACTCCAAGAAAGGTTAAGAAACATAACTTATAAACGACAATGAATAACCTTAAATGATTTTTTGGGACCAACATATTATATATATATATATATATATATATATATATATATATATATATATATGGATCCGTCATAGAATGGGCCACATATCTACATAAATAAAAACAGTTTCATAAAGACAGTTTCATATAAGAAAAGAACGATCACCACGAAATCTTAGAATCACATCCACATAAATAACATTTGTGACCACTACAGAACGTCTTCAGAAGTAAGGTACTTTCTGCACCGAAAATAGACTTTTCCGGGACTACATAGTTGTAACATGGCAAATATCTGCGACAGTTCAAATGTTACAAATCGTAATAGTGAGAATTTTTTCGTAAACATCGTACAAATCACATACAGTCGGGAAAAAAACGAAGTTGTCACCTTTTATAAACTAATAACTTTTTTAAAATTGTACCAAAGGATGAGTATTTTCTCATTAACGAATACATTAATAAATATATACATAAAAAGCAAAATTGGTCCCGAAAATGTTTTTCAAATTCTAAAGGCCGATTTTGAAATCTGAAAATTCGGGTTATCGCGTGATGTGATTCGATTCCAAGCTAGACCTTTATTTTTTTATGTGAGATCAACAAATATTCCCAAAAATTCGTGCGAAATGGATGCTTCTTCGACATTAAACAGTTTTTACACATTTTTAAATGTTGATAGCGTTATAAAAGAAGATACCGTCATATTTTTTCAAAATCAAATTTCTCAAAAACTGTGGCTGGGCGTATATACTATAAATGTTCTCTATGACAAAAAGAAGAGTTTAATTTTGTTCACCAGTGTTGCCGGTGATTTAAAGGTAACACCTTTTATGCAACTATTTGTGAGAAGCGTTAAAAGGAGGAACTAAGAAAGTGATTTTCTCTCGAATCAGCTGGAAACTCGTTTTATTAAAGACGATGCGGAGGTTGTAGAGAGTGGGCAAGGGCTAACGAAATTACGCCTAGAGTTTTCTATGGGAGTCGGTCGAATATCTATCTGGATTTTCAGATCACGGTGGGTTCGTGCTAACTCGGAAAATTCCGCGGATTCCGGGGAGTGTGTAGGTGGAAAGAGGATGAAAATGGGGTGAAAAGGGGGTGGAAGGGTTGTCTCGGCGCTCGTGAAAGACAAAGTACGGCCAGTGGAAGTTGCATCACGTGCGACGAACTCCCGTGCGCCACCCGTGGAATCTTTTCCGTAAATACAGATTCTCGCCAAAGGCTACGCTCAGATATTTCGAAGACTTTTGTTACGGGCTCGAACAACGAACAGAACCCCCGATTGTTCGACCGTGATGAAAGGTTAAAACGCTCGGCCGACATTTCCTCGGGTTTGTCGACGCCATGGCCTCTCGCCTCCCCTAACTGACTGATATTTTATTAACAACACACTTTCTTCCTTCTGCGGTACATCCCTTTTCATCTGGCGCGGTGGCTAGGATATTTCTATAAAATCGATATGAAGTGAATATTCAGAACTCGAGATCGAATTTTATAATTGCAGTATATCGCAAAGTGTAGGGTAAAATAGACTAATAAAAGACCTCTTCTAATATCGCATTATTTACCGGCGATTTTTCTTACAATTTTTTAAAGCATATTGTCCATAGCTAAGGTTTTCTCAACAGCAATAGCAATTCCAATCATGAACCAACAAGTCTCTCTCAGTAACGTAATCTAATTACACTGTCCAACACCAAATTTTTTTCCTAATAACTGTTGGGTGGTTCTTATAGAGTTTTTTGCGCTGATTCCGAATCTGTCCTTACTTCTTCGCCTACACGTACAGTTTTTGAGAAAATTGAGTTTGAAAAAAAGACCTATTTTTCAACTGTAAACAAATATTGTGATGTTATTATAAAAGATATTGATTTGTTCTTTGCAGCAAAAGATTCTGTAGACTTTCCCGAATACAGTGATGTCCAATATTAATACATTATGGATGTTTAAACATGTTTAAACAATCATTAAAGACGGAGAGGCACCACTTTTGCACCAATTTTTGAGGATATTTTTGAATTTATCTCAAAAAATAAGGGTCCAGCGTAAAATCGTACTATATCACGTGATAGAGCAGACTTTTATCTTGAGAAACCTCACTTTGAACTTTGCAACATCGACATTTTAACCGAACCAGAAAGCAAAATATCTTCGGCCGACGTGAGTTGCCGCCAGTGGTGCTCTTCCACTAGCGCGGTCGTTCGTCGGGATACTGCGCGGCGCGACATAACGGCGATGCAGTGGCTATAAGCGCGCAATTATGTCAGCTTATTTCTAATGAAATATATATAATATATATAAAATATATATATGTAATATAAATAATAAAATATATATATATAATATATATAAAATATATATATGTAATATAAATAATAAAATATATATATATAATATATATAAAATATATATATGTAATATAAATAATGAAATATATATAATATATAAAAAATATATATATGTAATATAAATAATGAAATATATATAATATATATAAAATATATATATATAATATAAATAATGAAATATATATAATATACGGGTGGCCCACATAACTCTGAACAGCTCAATATCTCAAAAACTATGCCATCGATTTTAAAGTTCTTAGTCTTAAATTGCATGGAACTGAAGGGCCTTTCTGACTACATAAACGTGAAGTGGCCTCCCTTCCCCTTTAACGGGGGAGGGGAGGTACCTTTGTAATTTTAAATGGAACCCCCTATAAAATGTTACATATTTAGATTCTACCGGAAAAAACAAGTCAATTTTGTCTGAAATATTTTTTTGTCAGATACTTCCATGATGAGATATAACAGTTTGAAGTTTCAAGTTGTAGGTACTTGAAGCTCTCGGAAATAGCGTTATGGAATCATACGCGCTTGAGTCCTTTGCTTATTCGTGAAGAAATAAAATGTACTTTAAATTAAATGTTCAAAATGTCCACCACGGGCTCGTAAACATTTATTTACTCGAAACATCAAAGTTGTTCTAACATTTCTTAACATTTCGGGAGTCACTGAAGCGCAAGCGTCACGTATTCTTTGTTTCATATCCTCTTTTGTCGTCGGTGGTTCAAACATAACTTTGTCCTTTAAATATCCCCATAAGAAAAAATCTAATGGTGTTAGATCGGGAGATCGAGGAGGCCATTGACGAGGTCCCCCACGACCTGTCCATTTGTTCCAAAATTTTTCGTTCAAAAATTGCCTGGTGATGATTGCAAAATGTGGAGGAGCGCCGTCTTGTTGGAACCACATTTTTCTTCTAACGTGCAGTGGCACATCTTCCAAAAGCGCAGGCAAATGATTTTTTAATAAATCACAATAACTTGCAGATGTTACAGTTTCTTGAAAAAAATAAGGTCCAATCACAAAATCTCCTATTAGGCCACACCAAACATTTAAAGACCATCGATGTTGAAAGGGAACACATCGCATCCAATTTGGGTTTTCCACGGCCCAATAATGCAGATTATGTCTATTTACATGCCCTGAATTCATAAAAGTGGCCTCATCGGAAAAAAGTATTTTGCACAAAAAGTCATTTTCCACAACACCCTGCAGCCACTCACAAAATCTTACGCGGTGATCGTAATCTGCTATCGAAAGCTCTTGTGATGAAACCATGTGATATGGATGATACTTTTGCCGTTTCAAAATTCGTTGAATCGATGAACGACTAATATGTGATGTTTGTGCAAGTGTACGTTGACTAATATGACGATTTAATGTAATTGCAGCAAGAATACTGGCACTATTATTTTCATTAGTGACAGCTTTAGGTTTATTGCGAGTTTTTTACACAATTCACCGTGCTCGCGAAGCCGCTTTTCTAAATTATGAAATGTTGCATGACATTTTTTGATCCCATAACGTTCAAAAAACATCACTGCTGCACGCCTATAATTTTTTTGGTATTCACCTAACGTTAATAACATATTCACTTCTGTGTCGAAAGTAGCCATAATCACAATGTTACTGCTTGAATAACAGCTCTAAACTGAAAACGTTTTCATAGATAAGTGAGTCAAACTCAAGAATTGTAAATATTATTGTTTGTGTTTCTTCATGAATAAGCAATGGACTCAAGCGCGTATAATTCCATAACGCTATTTCCGAGAGCTTCAAGTACCTAAAACTCGAAACTTCAAACTGTTATATCTCATCATGGAAGTATTTGACAAAAAAATGTTTCAGACAAAATTGACTTGTTTTTTCCGGTAGAAACTAAATATGTAACATTTTATAGGGGGTTCCATTTAAAATTACAATGGTACCTCCCCTCCCCCGTTAAAGGGGAAGGGAGGCCACTTCACGTTTATGTAGTCAGAAAGGCCCTTCAGTTCCATGCAATTTAAGACTAAGAACTTTAAAATCGATGGCATAGTTTTCGAGATATTGAGCTGTTCAGAGTTATGTCGGCCACCCTGTATATAAAATATATATAATATAAATAATGAAATATATACAATATATATAAAATATATATAATATAAATAATGTATAATAATGTATATTATAATTATATTTCACATTAGCGGTATTATATAGATTTCTGTATTAAACTATTCTTTTGTTACGAAAGATCTTTTCAGTATGAAATATACTATGAACAAGAGACTAACATTAAAAAGATACATAAAATAATCTATACAGAATAAATGTACTAATAAATAATAAACAACAATAGTATAACAATGAATAAAATTTAACATTTAAATAAGCTGACATAATTGCGCGCTTATAGCCACTGCATCGCCGTTACGTCGCGCCGCGCCGTTTCCCGACGAACGACCGCGCTAGTGGAAGAGCACCACTGGCGGCAACTCATGTCGGCCGAAGATATTTTGCTTTCTGGTTCGGTTAAAATGTCGATGTTGCAAACTTCAACGGGAGGTCTCTCAAGATAAAAGTCTGCTCTATCACGTGATATAGTACGATTTTACGCTGGACCCTTATTTTTTGAGATAAATTCAAAAATATCCTCAAAAATTGGTGCAAAAGTGGTGTCTCTCCGTCTTTAATGATTGTTTAAACATGTTTAAACATCCATAATGTATGAATATTGGATATCATTGTATTCGGGAAAGTCTACAGAATCTTTTGCTGCAAAGAACAAATCAATATCTTTTATAATAACATCACAATATTTGTTTAAAGTCGAAAAATAGGTCTTTTTTCGAACTCAAATTTCTCAAAAATTGTACGTGTAGGCGAAAAAGTAAGTACAGATTCGGAATCAGAGCAAAAAACTCTATAAGAATCGCCTAACAGTTATTAGGAAACATAAAAAAAGTTCAAATTTGTTGGACAGTGTTATTTGAACCGTTTATTTTGAAAGTGGCCTAAGTCCATTTGTCAATTATTTTCTGTTGACCGCAGTAACGTGTACAAATATTAAGTATATTTAGAGTATACACGATAATTTTGGACACATAAGTTTTAATGTCCAAAAGTGCGGATTTTCAAATGTCCGAAGGCAGTGATGAAGGTAATTTTAATCAATTAGTATTTAACAAGTTATCCTCAGTTTTTTGGCAGTTACTTTAGTTGAATCATCAGTACGTTTAATTAATGCAGTGAAAAAAAAATTCACGCAATACACACTTACAATTCAATATAAAACTTAAAATATTAAATTATAGAAATGATTACACTCGTGTGGAAGAGTAAAACAACAAGACCATTTAAATCAGATAGTGAACACGAATTCGTAACTAATGATTTCAACAAAAAGAGTTCGAAAATATTTTATTGACACCACTTTATAAAAATATAAGACGAATTACAACAGCGAGATACAAGGATATGATGAACTTACTACGATATATACCACCGGTGCACCATGACATCCCTCCCGCATACACAAAATGTAGATGAGCAGTAAATTGTTATGTAATTTATGTAGTTAAAAAATTTCCCGAATTGCATAAATTGTGTTTTTGAAATGTTGGAAAGAAATATAAAATAAATTGAGTATTGTTTTTTAAATTTGAAGCATTTCAAATTATGTCGAATGGACTTGAACTCTTTCAAATTTTATAACGAATCTGGTTGTTGACATTGAAAGTGACTTAACTCCATTTTTGGTAAGAAAACACATATTATTCACTTAATAATTGATATTATTTTAATAGGAACTGTAAATTTAACTCTCTTAGATACACCTAAGCAGTATGACACATTGGTATCCTATACGTATATTTTTACTTTTATTGAAACGCAAACTCTTAAATATCTCAATTTAAGTATAAATGGACTTAGGTCACTTTCAAAATAGACGGCTCATTTCGTTCCAGATTATTATGTAAAAAGAAGATTTTTAAGTTTCCATTTAGTACAGAAAAATTATTGAAATGCCAATTAATAAGCATCCGGTAGATAAAGTGATACGACACCCCCGCTTACCTTCGATACAGAAGTCTTGAATGTATTGTAGCGATGCTGTTTTGTTCCGTAATTAAGCATTTGTTAGTTGTTTTATCGGCATATTGGCGTTGAAAGCAAATAAACGTCTTGAGAGACCGTACCGTGAAATACTTTACTGATCGTATTTTTTTAAATATTCAATGAAGCTAGAAGTAACTTCCAAAATGGTAAGTGTATAATCATTTTCATAAAATCCGCAGTCTACTGATTTTAAATCTACCTACATTGTAACCGATTAGTATGTTGAACATTTAATTTCTGGTAGAAAATCGTGAAAAGAAATTTTAAACTCATTTTTTGATAAACTCCGTAGAGACGTTTACTCCTAGAACGACATCTGTCTGTTTTTAAAAATAAAATCTTTGTGATTTTAATTTACTCAATCAAAATTTTTAAAAATAACCGATTTACTTTGAAAAGTAAACACCGAAGGACGTGATTTCTGTCAATGCATTTTAACATTTACATTTTAATGCATTTTCTTCAATGCTTAAATATTGACAATATAAAACTAGAACTTTATTTAGATTTAAGGAAATAAATAATATTCATGTTTAATAGTTTCCGTTTGAAATTCTCATCACAATTCCGGCTTGTTATTACGTGGCAAGAGGTTAACAGAAAGAAAGTAAAACTCCCTAAGTTATTTTAAAATGCATGGTATACAAGTCTTCGTCTGTAGACAGGATTAAAATTTCATGGTGCAGCCGCCGGCAACCCTAGTGTGTCGTTCCACGGTTAAATTTCAAATTCTTAAGAAAGAAAACCATGTTTTCGTTTATGACTTCTTACTATTACAAAATCATGTCTAGAACAAGATTAATTTGGGATTGCTAAAGGGTAGATACTTCAAGCTTCAAAATGAGCCCAGGTAGATTGTTGTATAGCTTACACTTCCTAGTGACATTTCCGTTTACGTCAGAAAGAGGACATTCTTTTCTGTTCCTCCAAATTCTTAGTGCAAAAATATTAGACAAGAAAAGTTTTAATATTGATTTGATAGTGTATTTATAGCATTTAAATTGTAGTTTTATATTATAAATGCCCTTATATATTATTTAACACTGGAACTACCGAATCCATCTAAATAATGGGTTTCAAATGGATAAACTTCCGAAAAGACCATACCTCCGATTTTTTTTATACTCTGGATTCTTACGTATTTTGACATACTGATTACGAATACGATAGGGAAAATTGGCGCAAATGTTATTTTCATAGCGGAAACCACGAAAAAACAATATAAAAAATTTATTTCCGTAAATAATGATAATGTTGAAAAATACTTCAAATAAAAGTTGTAGGTCTCATCGAAATACACATTTTATGTCCTATTGATTTTTGTCATAAAGACAATAGTTTTTGAGAAAAACGATATTAAATGTTCAGAACTCCATATAACTCATCCAACACAAATCAAATTTTATTGTTAAAATCATTAGTTAATACTAGAAAGGGATACAGCAAAGCTGCTCCCTCGCCCACGCGTTTTCTGTATCATTGAATTTTCAACTTTCCACGCATAGCGAGATCCACCCGCTGCGGGTAGCTTCATCCCCAAAAGGAATAACCTAACCTTACCTAACCTAAACTTAAACATTAAGTTAAACGACTGTTCGTTATAGAAGAAATGAAACAACCTCATATAAACTAAAAAATAAACCCTTTGACTCCCCCATTTGCACTCCCCGTGTGTGTGTGTTGTATTCTACATGGATATTTTTCATACTTCGATAACATATGTAAAGGACATTGAAATCGAGAGTGGCTCCGTATAAGTCAATAATTACCTATCTTTTTTCTCGGAAAGTATTATCTTTATAACAAACATCAATACAACATAAAATGTGTACTTTGATGAGGTCTACAACTTTTATCTGAAGTATTTTTCAAAATTCCCATTATTTACGGAAATAAATGGAAAAAACCATGATTTTTATGTTTTTTTTCATAGTTTCCGCTATGGAAACAACATTTGCGCCAATTTTCACTATCATATTCGTAATCAGCACGTCAAAATACGTAAGAATCCAGAGTATAAAAAAATCGGAGGTATGGCGTTTTCGGAAGTACACCCCAAATTTTTAATTTTATGATTATTTAAATTATAATTTATGGTGAATTTATCTAACAAATTTATTTCCTTTTACATCTGCTATGATACCATTTTCTGCAAGGTAATATAAAATCCTCTACGTAAAATTCAGTTTAAATCCGAATCACTTTTGGCACTCTGTTAATCCAGTGTTAGGATTAAAAGCATTTGGAGAATGGGCAAATGAGTTCTAATAATCGAGAGAAATATTTTATTGAAAATGTTGAGCGGTTCTAATTTCATTTGATCGTGTGTGTGTGTGCGCGATCGTGTGGGTGTGAATCACAGTGATGAGAGAGCGAGAGTAGCTTCGGTTCGTGTTTCAAGTTCACAGAGACCATACCACACGTCTACATAGAAAGAAAGTGGATCCTTGTCAGAGTAGAAGGGAAGAACCCCTCTTCAGGATACTTATCAGATCGGAGCACGCGCCTATTGATTTTGGCTTAAACGTGGAATCCCACCAATAGATAGAAGTTAGAGCTGAGACGCGAGCCAGCCTCGTAATGTAAGTTTTTCTTTCCCTAAATCATGTCAATCCACGTCACTGTACTTGCCTCGGCAAATGAGAATTGGTACAGGAAGATATTTCCCTCGCTGCAAATGCAGCTGCTTGAAATGTACAATAATGTAATGCAGTGTAAAAAAATATAGATCTGTCGAGCTTTCGCAGAATTCTACCGAGTAATTCTAAATAGATCCCCTTTTCCCGGTTGATGTTGAGAATGTTGCTTAAAATGAATTATTGTGTGGTATAGTATATGGTAAATAAAGGGGGGTTTATGTCATAATTTTTTTCAATTCGAATGTGTTTACAAGATATAGATCTTTAATGCTTTTGCAAAATTTTTGTAGGTAATTATAAATAAATCGCTTTATTGAGTTGATGTCCGGTACATTGCTTAAAAAGAATAATTGTATGGTGTACTATATGGGAAATTATAGGAGGTTTATGTCATCACTTTGTTCATTTTCCATTTGTTTATAATATATGGATCTTTAAAGCTTTTGCAAAATTCTAACGGTCAATTCTAAATAGATCGCTTCTTCCGGCTGATACTGGGAACTTTGTTTAAAATGTACTGTTGCATAGTGCAGTGTATGAAAAAGTAGAAGTGGTTTATGTCATCATTTTGCTGAATTTAAATTTCTTTAAAAAATACACTTGAAAGTTATAGGCTGCACTCATTTCCGCAGAATTTTTGTCTCAAAAACTACATATCCGATCGATTTGATCCTTTTTTTATTTGAATCTAGAAGGTTCACTTTATCATTACAAATTTTATTTTTCTCTACTTTCACTTGTGACTCAACGAAGGCTGTACATATGAATTTTTTTCACAAAAACTGTTTATCCGATCGATTTGATCATTTTTTAAATTTTAATCTAGAGTGCTCACTTTGTTATAAAACATTTCTTTTATCGAAGATATGCACACATGATAAGTGTATTTATCATTTTCATTCAAGATAGTATTTTTCTTTGTCTACAACATTTATCAATCTTTTCTCAAAAATTTAAAATTTCGGTAATGGTTGTTCCGATAATAAAGGGACCATTTTTTAATTTCTCGGGACTATTTCAGTCATCGGTTAATTAGGTGTTTGACACAAACGTCTTCTGTTCCAACCTGGTGATTTAAAAACCATTCGGAATGCTAAAGCAATACAACTGTGACATGAAGTGGTCATGAAAAATGGTAAAAATGTATATACTGTTCGCGAGCGTTTTACTATTCGCATAGAAATCCTTCTAGAGTTACGCCTGGGGTCCTATGATAAAAGAGATCATCCTTTTTACGTCTTACACAGAGGATTTCTCGAATCCTATTGGTATTTCTATCCTCGAGGCGTGCCAATAGCGACTGCAATGGCGTGGGATCATAAATTCATTGCTAATGCAGCACCGAACCGAAATACGTCAACCGAGAGCTCATTTATATAAACTTATTCCTAAATAATACTCAGCTATTCGAAACAGGGAAAGGAGGAAGAAAACTTCCTCGAACGTGGAAAAATAAAATAAACCGCCGGTTGTGCTCCCGGCGTGCCGTGGGGATTGTCTCGTTAGCATAAGCTGCCAACCCGGAGAGACTGCCATACTTTTTCTTTCTCGCTTTTTTTTTGGCTTTTCTACGTTTTTTCACTGTATGTGAATTGCATTTAAAAGTTGCTATAGTGTCGGTTTTCACACTAAAATATGCAGTTTTCAATTTCAATCCTTCTATCAAATATACGGGGTGCTTCATGTGAATTGATTATTGCTCGAACATCTTTGAAAATGTTAATAATATCGAAGAATATTTCAAACAAAAGTGTAGCAGTGCAGGGTGGCTTAAAATTCACATTTTTCTTCATTCTTAATTCTATTTATAATAACTATTAATTCACATTCAATTCATAGACTCATTTAAAATGGAAAAACCCTTTTATTTTATAAGTATTTACATTTATTCGTTCATAAATCAATTCGATTTTTAAGTCGTCTAGTGACTTTTGGACACTCCGCATTTCCTTTTTTTTTTAACGTGGGGGGGGGGGTGGGGAATGACAGTTGTGCACGACACCTGTGCAGGACTCCACCAAGGGCAACCTACTACTACACTGTGCTCGTATTAGGAATTATGCCCTTGGGTATACCTGCTAAAATCCCTCCCACGATTTCCTTCTATTTTTCACACTGCCACATGGCACTGTCTCCATTACTTCGTACGGCAGTTAAGTACACTCCGTATTAAGCAACATGTAATTTTGCATAACTTTTTCAAATAAGTTCCAAGTTTTATTGTATATTCATGCTTAGACGTCATATGAAGGTCAAGTGCTTTTTTTAAACGTGAACATATATTTTTGAATACATCAGTCGATGTAGCTTTAGACTTAGTACAAAAAGGTACTAAATCATTTATGGCTAAAAACTATTATTTCGGTATATTTCAATCAATATTTTACTATAATTGTGGAGTACCATGTCATCTTGAAATTCGAATATGTATCTCAGACATGTCCAGAAGTAGCTCACTTGGACGCAAATTTGACTGAGACGCCTACTTCTCCCGCCCGCGCGTCTCGCTCCCCGTGGCGGACGTAGTCCTCCGAGCTCCTCAGACCCGTGCCTACCGTGGGTCCGACGTGCCACACGCGGTACATGTTGCAACCGGTAGGCACGGCTCTGAGGAGCTCGGAGGACTACGGCCGCCACGGGGAGCGAAACGCGCGGGCGGGAGATGTAGGCGTCTCCCTCGAATTCGCGTCTAAGTGAGCTACTTCTGGACATGGCTGATGTATCTGGTAGCGTCAATGTGTTTTAACACTTTACCGACTGGTAGCGGTTCAACATCCTATGTACTTCTCACCGGCCACTCGGTCGCAGATCTTCCCTGACACCGGCTCTATGAGTGTTGGGGAGAAAACGCCGATTAATCGGCTACCGGTCGGTGAGTGCTGGGGACAAAAAGCCGATCAATCGGCTACCGGTCGGTGAGCTTTGGGGACAAAAAGCCGATTAATCGGCTACCGGTCGGTAAAGTGTTAAGCCAGGTCAAGGGTTTGTATCGAGGCGACTCTTAGGCCTGGAAAGATTTATGGCAGGATCTTGGCCTGCGTGAGACCTTGAAGAGGGATGCTTGAGACTAAACAGAACCGTCGATGGACGATGGCAGGCGACCGCGCTGGGTCTTCCGGCTATCGGCCGTCACGGGGATGTTTATGAGAAACAGATGAGTGAAAGTTTGTAATGACTTTATGAGAAAGAGAGAGAGAGAGAGAGATAGCGACGAGTGCGTTGCACAAGGATTGGAACTCTGCCCTGAAGGAGCTGGCCACGGAGTGGGGAAGGCACGGGGGTGCATTCTGGTAAGAGGACTGTGTTAGACCGCTCAGCACTTATCCCAGAACCGTGAAAGAGCAGAGTCGCGATTACTAATATCTAACATATCTCTTAAATAAATGGTCTTTAGACATACGTGGCTTAATACTTTGCTGTAGAGAATTTAAAACAGCATCGACCTAGCGCATTAAAAAATATAGGCTGTCTCATTTCACTCGCAAATATATAGAGTTTTTCATTCAAATCAATATCTTTCTTGAATATTTTTGAAACTGTCGGTGGTATCGAAAAATGTTTCAAACAAAAATTGAATAGTTTCAAGGATCACATAATTCACCCTCTGTGTCTTTGCCATGAATCAATGCGTAGAGATCATATGAAGGTCGATCTTATTTTTCGAAATGGAATTATATTTTTGAATACACTGGTCGATGCAGTTCTTAATTCTCTACAAATAAGCATATCGTCATTTCTATAAAAAACCATTAATTCGGGAGATACTTTAAAATAATCGATAAATACTTCGCCGTTTTAAGATGAAAACATTTTCCAAGGTAATGGGCTTACAATTTTTAGCCGTAAATGCTTTAGTACATTTCTGTGGAGATTTAAAAAATCGTTTCAGTGTATTTTGAATGCTAAAAAAATGTTTGAATTGTATAGTCAACTGATTAATCAAATTACTTTTACTTTGTTGCCCGAATGATCATAGGAATTGGACTGTATCGGGAAATAATGCGTATCGATCGTTCGTAATACGACAGTGTAACGAAACAGTGGAACGGTATCGCACGCTAATCAAGTTGATGAGACTGTTTACGGTTCACTTACGTTTCGACGCAGTGTTTAGCCATATTATGAGTGAACTGTGATCACACCGTGACTAGCGGCTCACCCTAGTTTACGCTTGTTATCTGATTCAATAGTTATGCTGTGTGGCTTCGCGAAGTTTGCGCTCACTTATGAGTAGAGAATTTCGAGTCTTTGAAATTGAAACGAAATACAATATTTCATCGATAATCGTCGCCATCACGGGTCCGGCCGGCGACGATTAACGTTCAGATAATACTATTCATTGACTTGTGCCGAACATAGAAAAGGACAGCGAAGCTCGAGAGGCCTCGGTTGCGAAGAAGTGTAACATAATACGAGTCGAGTATGTCGGTGTGAAAACAACAATTAACCCAGTGACAAAACTTCTTTATTTTTTATTATTTTTTTATGGAACTTTCAGCAACATATTCGTGGCATTTTTCTAATGAAAATGATACCAAACAACATATAATTCCGATGGTATTTACTTGAGTAATGGACGATGAAAGTTTCAGAAAATTATTGTAAATATGATCCGAATTATATCGTGTTTGGTATTATTTTAATCAGAAAAATGTCACAAATATATTGGAGAAGTTGTCATAAAAAAATAAGTAACAATGAAAAAGTTTTTTTTATTGGCATTACACTGTGACGACACTTGGGCCTTTGAACTACGCTAGCGACCGCGACTCACCGCGTCTCTTTATTTCCAATTCGCTATCCATTCTTGCGCCTGAAACTTTTATCGTCCATTACACAAGTAAATATCAAGGCAATTATATCTTTTTTGGTATCATTTTCATTAGAAAAATGCCACGAATATGTGGGTGAAAGTTCCATAAAAAAATAATAAAAAATAAAGAAGTTTTGTTATTGGATTAGTAGTGATCTCACCGATATACTTGACTCGTATTATGTTACACTTCTTGGCGACCGAGGCCTCTCGAGCTTCATGGCCCTCACGGGGTATACCCTGCGGAAGGAGGGATTGTTTTGCGACGGTTAATGTTCAGAATCTCACGACAATTAACGATGAAATTCTGTATATAGGAAATTAGTGCTTGCAAAAATTTTTGATATGAATTTATAAATCTTTCTCTATCCTCATGCGTACTTTTTGAAAAAATTTTATTTTATTTTTCAAATTTGAAAATGTCCTGTACGGTAACAGTGATAGTTAGGAATTGTTCTTTACATGGAATTATTGTTTGAACTCTCGTGAACAAGATGATGTAGTTTAATATTGTATTATCTCTAAGGAAATATGTTTAAGAAATAATTAATGGACATGGGCAGGCGCATTTATGGTGCTATTTTCGCTTTAATAATTTTTTAAAGTATTTACGTAATTATCATATGATGTTAAAATATACTATCTTGTTCAGTATAGTTCACAGTAACACAAAAAGAAACCCTATAACTACTTTTATTAAAGCAAACATTATTTTGATACTGGAAAGTGTCGTTTCTCCAAAAATGAAACTTTCTAAAAGACTACGAACAGGAATCGAAAAAACTTTACAGATTCGTATTCGGGGCACAAAAATGTATAAGAAGATCCTATACAGTTAGTAAAACACGGTTTTATTTAGAAATATTTGTTTCTTTGTTCATTCGCCATCGACGCCAAGATTCCGGAGTTTCATAAATATTTATTCATATTAGTGCTTTCATAACACAATATTGCATTACATCATCTTGTTAAGGAGACTTCTCAGGAAAATTTAATATAAAAAACAACCCCGTAACAATTCCCATTCGATCACAAAACAGGCTTAAATTCAAAACTAACGTTTCCGAAAAAATCATATTTCTTTCGGAGTTGCGAACGATGAGCAACAAAAATTTTCAGAAATTGTAATCACAATATAAATATCTATAAGGAAAGCGCATTTGAAGTAACTACTCCATCTTATTATTTATATATAAATTAGAATAAGAAAATCGGTGCTTAAATACGATTTGTGACTAACCGATGATTAACTCTTCTAAACAAAATGATATAGTTTAATGTTATGTTCCAGTCACCTAACTGTGTTTAAACAATGTTTAACGCAAACAAGACAGCTGAGGTTTTGCGTCGTTTCTTTTTTGAATCCATCCTTTTCACACTAAACATTTTTGGAACATATTGACGTACATATAAGGCATTATTAAACTCTATAACTTTGTTCCGAAGAGTCTACAGAATAATCTATTAAAAGAAACAATCCCGTAACTATCTTCGTTGAAATACAAAACAAGTACAAAGCTCATCATGTTCGTTGCAACGCACAGTGTCGTTTTCCTTAAAAATCGTATTTGTCCAAAAACTAGTTACAGTGAACAAAAGAGCAATGCAGATTCGTGTCCGGGGTATTAAAATCTACATGGACAATCCATCGGAGTATGCAAAATTTTTGTATTTTCGTTCCCGCCGCAAAATTACGATCAATCAAGCGTCTGTCACAGCGATATCAAAATCGAAACGGAGCTGGGCATTTCCGCACGTGATCGGCGTGGCGGGTAGAGCAGGTACAGGGGGTATATGTGGCGCACAGTGTGACCGAGTACATGGGGCGTTAAGGACGAAATTCATATCTTTTACACTAAACCATTTTTGACCTAAGACGACCTAAAAAAAATGAAATTTCATACAAAAAATTAACGTAATCTTAATGTGTTATTAAATAAACAATTTCTTGCCAATTCTTTCAATTGCTATTTGTAGTCATATCATTACTGCTAATTTTTTGATTGAAAAATTTATCAGATTGTCGGACATGCGTGAGAAATCATAACAATCATTTAAAGCATATTACAAAAAAAATATTTTGCAGCTTGGGAGGCCTTATAATGTTGAACATACCTTACAAAAATCAATTTGATCAGATACACACCTTTGACAAATGACACGTGTTTAAATAAATGCAATGAAAATTGGGAACAAATTTCAAGCATCATTTTTGCAAGAAACTGGACATTTTTGTGAGTAGTATTAAAATTGTGAGTAGTATTAAAACCGACGTTTCGTTATTAATATTTTACAATACCGCAACCTATGCATTTTAGACTTCGCTTTTCGGACTTTCGTCCATCGCTCGTCACACTGTTCGGCGAGTCGAGGTGTCGGTCATTCAACTATCCGCATGTGGGAGCGTATCTCCATTTGTGGCGATTCTGGCGGTCCGGTATAAAGAATTTTTGCAAACTCAAGGAGCTCGTAAATTTTACGAGAAACGTGCCGGTCGGCTCGTTGCTGACGGGTTACCAGACGACTTGACTTGCCAACTTCCGCGCGTTAACCACCCTCACGCCTTCCATCACCCACCCCCCCATCATTGCCTAGGAAAACGGACATTTAAACGTAATTTTTCATGGTCGCGTAAATCATCCGGCGCTGTCATAATTTCGCCTCTCGCAAACCTGATTCGCAGTTACGTCGTCGGCTTGACGCATTTGTTATCATCCCGCATGCATGGTCTTCGTGAAAGTAGCATCGGGGAAAAGTATTATGAAAACGACCATTTTTTTCAGTGTCCATTTTTAATAACATCATTATTAGACCACCGATTTTTATGCAAAAATTGCAAGACGTGGGAATTAAATATGAATTTACCGGTATTTATTCTACTCACGGTTTTTATTAAATGCATTGATATTCTTAAGTCTTCATACTACTTGAAATTACACCCAATTATTTTTTTTTTATATCCATAAAATCAGCAATCTAATCGTTGTACAGAGCGAGCCATTAAGAACTACTATCTAAAATAACTCGGTATCTATTGGTTGTATCAAGAAACTTTTTAATGAATTATGTAACAAATTGTATGGAGGCTGAGGCACGACACGACGTCTGTTGCTCGCTCGCTGGAACGTTACTAAGAAACTATAACGTAACGATCGTTTGTTAACAAAACACACAATCCTCAAATCAATAAAAACATACATAACGGCATCAATCAATAAACATATACAGGGTGAGTCACCTAACGTTTGTACCTCAAATATCTTTGTTGTTTCTAAAGATACGTAAAATATGGTAAGGACAAAGTTGAATGGTACAATGGGGCTGACACGATGCAAAAAAAATTTTGTTTTTGTCACTTTTTTAGAGATATCAAGGTCACCTTGACTTTTTTAAATGGAACCACCCTTTATTAAACACCTACAATGATAGTCCTTTTCATTAGGAATTCAGTGACTATAATTACTCAAGGTAATTCAAGGTCACGGACAGAGTGCAACATTCCTTCAAAGCCCGTTTACAGGCATGTATCGATGTTAAATCTTATACGTTATCTCTGTCCGCAACCTTGAATGACCTTGTGTAATTATAGTCACTGAATTCGTAATGAAAGGGACTATCATTGTAGATGATAGATCACACCCACACCTTTTCTGCATTTCCCTGCAAGTTTAACCTTGAATAACCTTTAGTCATAGGTAATTGAACTCATCTTAAAACGCACTATTTGATGATGGATAAAGAAACATCATTCCATTTAAAAAAGGAAAGTTGACCTTGACCTCACCTTGGCGCGCCCACCGGGAAACATTTAAGTCCTACCACATGGTGCCCTCCCCCCTCGTTACGGAACAACTTTCATCTGAAACATTTTTGCGTATAATCAATATTTTTGGAGATATCCGTCTGTAACAGTTTTATAATTTTCACCCTATATAATTAGGATGAATTTAGGACAGATGAGGCTTACATATGCATATTGAAATATTACATTAGCCTTACCAGTTTTTTTCAAGTCGACAAAAATAACAAACAGAACACGTTTTCATACAAATAATAGGTAATGTAGTAGTAAAAATGAGTGAGCTTTTCAGACATAATAATAGATGTCGCCACCGTTCAATATTAACAGATATCTCAATGCGGTACGATTTAGGAGACCGATACGTATATGTCAACTCTCCCCTACATTATAAATAAAAAATGGTTAAAAATTTGGATAGTCTCTTTAGTGCTCCGTGAGCCTAGTGTTAATAGAGCCTGTCTTATAGTTTTGTCGTAGCGACAACAGCGTATTTACGTTTCTTATTGAAATTCTTGGACCCGTCGCTTTAATTAATACGTAGAACTGTATAGAATGTTACTATACGCTGTAAACAGTAACAGTAGGAATGAAAAAGGCAGAAAATTCTTCTTATTATAGAATACACTTTCCATTAATTTTCTTATATGTCTTGTAGTTTTGTCGCGGAGTGTAGTTGTAAAGGAATAGTGAAGGATCATCATAAAAACAGAACGGTTGAAGATCGATGTTAGCGGGGACGGGAATCGAATTAACCGAGAAACTCGGTTTATTGTTGACGCGTTCATAAGATCCGACGGAAGTAACAGGGTGCGGCGTGGGTGGCGGTGCAGCCTCTAGCTCGAATCTCTTAGCTGAGTATATCCGCGTTGCGGTAGAATGGCGCCGCAACTACCCTACAAGGGCAATACATCGTGGTAGTCGGGTGTAGGGGAGTTTGTAGAATCCACTTAAATCCGGTGTGATTTAGTTGGGCACGCGGCCCCTCGGACTGAATAGCGGCCTCTCCTGGTAAGTAACAGAACCTCAAGGCTTTTTAGACTGATAGGAACGGTTAAAAAGCTATTCGCCACGCCGCTACTTAGTTATGCCGGATAAATCTGCGCCGCGTTCCTCGACTTATTCCTCCGGATCGCGAGAAACTGAATTTCAGGATTTACCAAGCATGCTTTTAACGGAATATAATTACCGGGGACCGTTCGGGAAAGAAACCGGACGAGCTTGGACAAGCCACGATGCACGAAGAATGGTTTTGTGTGAGAGGTAAACGGGTTAAAGACAAGACAAATCTCCGTCGCGGAAAATTTGCGGTGTTAAAAAGGATATCGGTAACGAGTGTGTCAGACATTTTAGGTTTGTATTGTCTTATTTGTTGTTTAAGTTATAACTGGGGTATTTAGTATCAAGCTTGGGCATTATCGAAATAAATTGTTTGGAAAATAATGGTTACGATAAAATATTATCCTATTTGACTGCATGTCATTTGAAATAATCAGTTAGCTTATTTGAGTGACCAAATCATTTTTTCAAAATTATTTCATTACTTGAATTTCAAATGAACATCAAATAATTTTTCATTTCAACTTTCAGTTGATCAAATAATTTGTACTATCCAAAATTCTATTTACTTCGTGTACTAAAGAACAATTTTAAAAGCGAATGCAGGTAAACTTAAATCATTAAACTGGAATACTTCGCATATATAAATTAAATAATTAATTTAGTTAGTTCAATAACCTCTTCTTGAGGTGGAATTATTTATTATTTTATCTGAAATTATTTGAAAATACTTTATTTGATTTAAATGCCAAATGAAAATTAATTTTTTATGTTAGTTATAAAATACAAATGATAAAGTATTTAACATTCATTACTTCAAATGATTATTTGTGATCTTGTTCCAAATGAAATGTGCTCGACCCTGGTTAAACCCCTTCGCCTACAATATCGCGTGAGAGACTAGATTAAGATTCTGAACAGAGTCCAAGAAATATGTATGGTATTAATTTCCGTTAAACCGAAATAAAATTCTATTTTGTTGTTTTGAATGCACAGCCATTGGAGAATGTAGAGATATACAATAGATATACATTTTCTCCTTTTCCTAGGAAAGTATGAACTACAAAGATGTTATAATGACTGATGCCGTACAATAAATCGTAAGGCAAAGAGTTAATGATCCGATGTACTCTGCGTTTGTAAAGACAACAAAGAGTTGAAACTTTGACGACTTGTATGCCGTAGATAAATTTGAATTTGTCGAAATGATGACTCAAACCTCCCCTAATTATCCATATACTATATTATATAATATTAAATTTTATGCCAACCCTAGATATTGTTCGGCAACGTATAAATTTTTGATGCATTGTAATTATTGTAGATATTGTAATGATAAGAAAGAATTGAAAACTTCATATGCTTGTATTTTTTAAACAAACTTGAATTTGAAAAAACTATGACTTAAACCTCCCCTAATTATCCATATACTATATCGTACAATATTAAATTTTAAGCTAAGCCTCTGATATTGTCCGGAAACGTATAAATTTTTGATACATTGTAATTATTGTAGATATTGTAATGATAAGAAAGAATTGAAAACGTCATATGCTTGTATTTTTTAAACAAACTTGAATTCGTTAAAACTATGACTTAAACCTCCCCTAATTATCCATATACTATATCATACAATATTAAATTTTAAGCTAAGCCTCTGATATTGACCGGAAACGTATAAATTTTTGATACATTGTAATTATTGTAGATATTGTAATGATAAGAAAGAATTGAAAACGTCATATGCTTGTATTTTTTAAACAAACTTGAATTCGTTAAAACTATGACTTAAACCTCTCCTAATTATCCATATACTATATCATACAATATTAAATTTTAAGCTAAGCCTCTGATATTGACCGGAAACGTATAAATTTTTGATACATTGTAATTATTGTAGATATTGTAATGATAAGAAAGAATTGAAAACGTCATATGCTTGTATTTTTTAAACAAACTTGAATTCGTTAAAACTATGACTTAAACCTCTCCTAATTATCCATATACTATATCATACAATATTAAATTTTAAGCTAACCCTCTGATATGGTCCGGAACGTATAAATTTTTGATACGTTGTAATTATTGTAGATATTGTAATGCTAAGAAAGAATTGAAAATTTCATGTGCTTGTATTTTTTAAACTAACTTGAATTCGGTAAAACTATGACTTAAACATCACCTAATTTCCCATAAAATATATTATACAATACTAAATTTTAATCGAAGCCTCTTATATTGTCGGGAAACATATCGATCTTTAATGATCTGTGCGTCCTGTATCCCTATACAGATAAGAAAGAATTGAAAAATTTAAGGGCTTGCATTTTTTAAATATATTTGAAATTGTCAAAATAATGACATAAACAGCCCCTAAATTCCGTCCAAGATTTCAACCAATCAATAATTTCTGCCGCCATATCGTGGTTCGAGTGACAAAATCAAGTTTGACTTTTCCCTGGGAAGAGCGCGTGTAGGTTTTCAATGTGCCCGGCGCATCTGCGGTTTTCTCATGGAAGTCAGCCCACGGAAGTTGATGGAATCGCGTACACGAACTTTCAATTTGCCTCTTTCAGCCGTCCCCGTTCCCATCGTTTAGCCGTGTTATTATTGTTCTTTGTTTCTCCAACTGTGTCGACTTATTTATCGAATTTTATCGAGGTACTTCTCATCGTATGATCGCGGGAACAAAACTATTGGCGAAGATCAGCGAAACTTTTTGCGATATGGATAAGGGATCAGGGCTCGTAGAAACTCACTAACTCAACGGCAAACCGGTTACTCACATAAACAAAGCTGTAGAATTGCGGTAAGGAGGGCTACGAGTCTCCGTGCTGCCATGAGAATCAACCACTTTTGCGACGACAGTGCGGGAGATGAGTTGGCAATCTGAAAACAAAAAATACCCGGTTAGCACACAAGGTTGACCATTTTTTCAATAGCTTGATTATTCAAATTTTTATAAATGTCTAAAGTTGATTCTTCGTGGTAAAAAGAATTTCCTTTTGGTAATTTGAATTTCTTGGGTGGCGAAACTGTTCTGTAGCAGCCATTTTGCATCCTCTATACTGTCTACACGACGCATGTCTAGAAGTAGTTCACTTGGAGGCAAATTCAAGGGAGACGCCTACTTCTTCCGCCCGCGCGTCTCGCTCCCCGTGGCAGCCATAGTCCTCCGAGCTCCTCAGACCCGTGCCTACCGTGGGTCCGAGAGTCGTCCCAACGCGCCACACGCGGTATATCAGTGGTGGGCACGGGTGGAGCCCCTCAAACACCTGCTTCTCCTACCAACCTCTCTTTCATACAGCGCGCACATTCATTGCGTACGCTGATGTCTCGTGTCTTCGTTAATGGAAGTCCTTCTTCTTAATGGAAGGGGGCAGAGGGCGCTGCGGTATGGACGGTTTTGCCTCAATTGAGGCAAAATTGCCCACCACTGCGGTACATATTGCAAGCGGTAGGCACGGGTCTGAGGAGCTCGGAGGACTATGGCCGCCACGGGGAGCGAGACGCGCAGGCGAGAGAAGTAGGCGTCTCCCTCGAATTCGCCTCCAAGTGAGCTACTTCTGGACATGCCTGGTCTACACATCGCGTATGAATGTCAAGATATTACTCGATACCTTTGGTAACATTTTCAGCGATTTAAATTGTGGAAAATATTCTTTTCTGGGTTTTATGTTCAATTATTCGACCTGTTTCGTTTATTTTACACATTTTTTATGGTTTCTTTGCAGAAATTTGAATTTTTAGGGTGGTGATGGATTCTTTTGTAGCATTTTCAGCAATTTAAACCGTCGAAAATGTTTTTGTTGTCTCATCTTCAATTCTTAGACCTGTTTAATTTATTTTTTACATATTTTTCTGGTTTCTTTGTAGAAATTTAAATTTTCAGGGTGTCGATGGATTCTGTAACAGCCATTTTTCATCCTGCTCACGCGTGGGCGTGAAGTCCGCCGCTGGAAAGTTCGTTATGAAGAAGGCTACGACGGGAAAGTCCGCGAAGCGTTAAACTTTAAGTAGTTCGCATGCGGAACGCCGGGAGCTCCGTGTTTACCAAATACAAGGCGTAATAAAGCGACTTTAACTCCTTGGCCAGAAGTCGAGTTGTTGACGGTTGGAAAGTACCTATTGTCGGGAATCCCTTTATAATAGCAGTTTTCAATCGGCCGAGTCATAAAACTGATAAACATCTTATTCTTCGCTTATATTCTTTAACAATCACAATTATGGCTCGTATAATTGATAAGGATAGTGATTGGGGATAAAAAGGGGATGGGAGAAGTTATGAGATGGAGAAAAAATCTTTTTGGAAATGTGGATTCTCCCGTTAATTTGGAAAAGAGACCATAAACTACAGTATCAATTAGAGATTTCGAACTCTTTGCATTAGGATTTATTTTACGGTTGCAGTGATTAGATCTTTGTTGTCGTTCAGCATTTCTTAGAAGGAGAAGAAAGTTTATATTTATTGTATGCGTATATGTTCTCCAATGGTTAGAGATTGCTAATAATAACATTTTATTTCGGTTTAAAGGAAATTCATCATTTTAATATAATATATTATTTATTAGACTCTGTTCATAATTTTTATCATGAGCCTGACTTTTTCTTGTGATATAATACAGTCATTAAAATCGTGTTCGATAAACTTACGAAAAGACCATACCGCCGATTTTTTTTATACTCTGGATTCTTACGTATTTTGACGTTCTGATTACGAATACGATAGTGACAATTGGCGCAAATGCTAGTTTCATAGCGGAAACCACGAAAAAACCATAAAATCATAGTTTTTTTCCATTTATTTCCGTAAATAATGGTAATTTTGAAAAATACTTCAAATAAAAGTTGTAGGTTTCATCGAAGTACACATTTTATCTCCTATTAATTTTTGCCATAAAGACAATAGTTTTTGAGAAAAACGATATTAAATGTTCAGTACTCCATATAACTCATCCAACACAAATCAAGTTTTATTGTTAAACTCCCCGTGTGTGTGTGTGTTCTATTCTACATGGATATTTTTCATACTTCGATAACATATGTAAAGGACATTGAAATCGAGAGTGGCTTCGTATAAGTCAATAATCACCTATCATTTTTCTCAGAAAGTATTATCTTTATGTCAAAAATCAATACGACATAAAATGTATCTTTTGATGAGGTCTACAACTTTTATGTAAAGTATTTTTCAAAATTCCCATTTTTTACGGAAATATATGAAAAAACTATGATTTTTATGGTTTTTCATGGTTTCCGCTATGAAAATAACATATGGGATCATTTTCACTACCATATTCGTAATCAGCACGTTAAAATACGTAAGAATCCAGAGTATAAAAAAATCGGAGGTATGGTCTTTTCGGAAGTACACCGATCGTGTTTAACATACTTCGGTAGGTAAAGCGTTAAGGATTAATAATTTTAAGATATTTTCTACCTGTGACTATTGTATAATTTTTGAAGTCTATGTAACTAACGTAATCGAATAATTTCGTTTGGGATTATTGTGTGAAAAATATTTTTATGTATTCACTTGGTACAGCACAATTATTGAAAAGTGTTAGTTTCGTATTACGGCTATTGATTTTCGTCGTAAATGCATAAAATCTGCAATTTTATAAACAATGACTTTCGTGAAGATTTTTACGAAAAGGAAAAAGAGAAACTTGGTCGCACTGGACGGATTAAATTGATTACCCAACGATCCATGGGGTTAGGAGCGATGGAAGGAAGGTGTCAAGACCGTCATCGATCCTGGCCCGCAACTGTTCTGGCCGCGAGAATGAATTCTATACACAATGGAGTAATTAGAAAATCGAAAGTATAATGGGCCAAGTAAAAAGTGCCCGGGAATAATGAGGCAGCCTTGGAGGGCTGTGGAAAAGTAGCATGAGACGTCGGCCGGCTGCTCGGCCATTCATCCTTCGAGGCCCTTTTAAGTAATCCACGTGCGTCGTTACCGGTTAATTGCATTTTACGGTTCATTGTTCATACGCGGCCATTCGTTAAAGCTCGATACTAAACGTCACCGTGAGTTCCGCCATGATTTCCAACGACGACAGAATAACGAGACCGGCCGGGGCGCTACTATAATTGGTGACAGGGCAACTATAGATGTCGTTAATTACGCGAAACGAGTTCGACTGTGGCCTTTCGCGATTCCTGTTTCGTTTAATTTTTTCGCGACGCAAAGGGTATTAAAAGCTGCAACGAAAAAGCCGATAATTAAAGACAATGCATGTTGCGCTGTGAAAGAAAGAGGGAGTGAGAGAACGAGAGAGAGAGAGAATTTGTCGGGAAATTCTTTTCTTTGGTCAGTGGTGACAGTGCTCTTAAGGAAAGCTTGGGAAAATGCACGACGTTGTGGTAAAGTTTGTCTTTTTCGCTTTAAGTTGTTTGATGATTTTATTGGGACGTGTTTTGGATTATTTGGAGTTCTAGATTGTTATAAGTTTCTAGTAAAATTTTGTTTGTAATCGTTTTGTTGAATTAGTCGAAAGTATTGATCTTCGAACTTTGCTGTTATTTAATATCTTTATGGAAAGAGATGGTGCTTATGAATTTTTATCTCGAAAACTGTTTATCCGATCGAATTGAAATCTTTTTTTATTGTAAAGTACAGACTTTGTACTTTTTGTACAAATTTGTTTATATTGAAAAATTAGCGTTATAATCCCGTATCTTAAATAAATGTTTCCGTATAGATGATTGCAATATGCAATTTGTTACCAGTTTTCCATGTTACAGAATTAGAAAAAGACATTTGTAGAATAGAGCAAACTTTGAAGATCAGAATAATTTATAAAAAAAGATTCAACTCAATCCTAAAAATACGATAGTTTCCGAAATAAAAACTCAACAGTGCAAACTTGTTAAAAAATGCAATAAGTTTTCGTGAAATATGAACAAAGATTCCATCATTCGAAGGAATATACTTGTATAAATAAATTCGAAGTTAGCAAATTAATGACTTAAAGCTACCCCCATTATACGTGTACCATGCCATAAAATATTTAAATTTGGATATTTAACTTTCGCTCATTTTCACGAATGAGGAGCTGTTTGTCCGATTGAATTGATTCTTTTTTTATTGCAACCTAGAATGTTTTTCTATTGTAATCATTATTTCATTAAATAATTGTTTCGCAAACATTAATCACTATAAATATTTGATTGGTCGTATTGACGTCTCTATAAGTACTTCCTCTGGTTCGGAATGCTTTGTTTGTAATTTTCAACCTGCTAGAATGAATTTTACAATAAAAATAAACATACAATAAAATAAACTTTCTATAATACATTATAACAAAAATAAGTTCAGTTTAATTCGATAAACGGTTCCGAAGATAAAATTTCATAAATACGTCTTTGTTGAAAGGACCATCCATGAATCATTTGAAAAATTTACAAATTCAAAGGCTTGTATATTCACTAAACAAATTTTAATTCAGTAAAGTGATGACTTAAACCTCGCTTGATTTTCCATATAATATATCATATAATATTCAATTCTAATCAAAACTCCTGATATTGTCCGAAAACATATTAATTTTGAATAATCTGCAAGTCTGTCTGTCCTCCGTCTTTATGAAAATAAGAAAAATTGAAAACTTCAAAGGTTTGCATTGTTTAAACAAATCTGAACTCGGCAAAGTGATGGCATAAACCTCTCCCAATTTTCCGTACACTACACAATAATTTATTTTTGCCAAACTCCTCGACCTTGAACGGTAAAAGCAATGTTTCGTAAACGCTATTAACATTTCACCGACAGCAAGGAAACGGACAAGTTGCCGATCACTTCGAAACGGCGCCCATCGAAGTTGTATAAGTTGTAATCGTCTATCACGTGAGACGATAGAATTAACGCTCACTGGATCTACTTCCTCCCAGAAGTACAATCGGATAGTAGCTATAGTCCAACCACTAATTCTACTGGCTTGAATAGCTCGCCGAATATTAATTTTGCGGGTGCGAGTTAGAATCAGCCAAGCTCCACCAGTGTTAATCTTGAGCCTTAAACCTTCAGGAGCTCCACAAAGGAGTCCGTATATTAACCAAAAAAGCCATACTTACTTCTTCTTTAAAATTTTGCTACATCAAACGAATTGGACAGGACAAAAAGTGATTGTCCTTTAAAATTAATTCTCAAAAAACGATGCAAAATACAGACTTCTCTTTTTACACAATGTATGTTGCTACCTTGTAGTGGATGTACAGTATTTTTTAGGTTTGCAACTATTAACAAAATGATTTTACAAAAAAACCTTATAGGAATGGGATTGAAATTATCTTATTAAAATGAACGCAAGAAGTAGTGTTGTCAACAGGTAGACTGAAGTAAAAAGTCGTAGGACAAAATGAATTATGAAATTTTTTTTTAATAAAATAACAGTGTTTGCAAACTTTAAGAATAGTTTCGTTTCTAAAGACATCTTTTCTGAACACGCCACATTTTTCCCAAAGAAATTATCATTATGTTTTCCCGTGTTTTGTTTGCTTTCAGACAAAAATGAACGTATTCTCAAACTTTTTGTGTACCAAATCCGCAATTTCACGAATTTTTATAATAATCAAGTAGCATTACATTCATAAGAGTTACATTTTCATACGACATGAGGAAAAGTCGAAATTCCCAACTCCATTTTCTCAGCAGATTGTCCCAGGACAATCGTTTTCATTTTGTTCGAAAGGATATTTACACTAATTCTTTTCCTCGGAAATCTAGTAAGCATCCGTTAACGGCGATTAAGCGATAAAACGCGTTTATCTGCAACGGAGACTCGGAGCGTCTGCAGTTTTCTCTGCTTATCGGTGCTGCGTTCGATGCATAAAGCGGAAAGTTCATATCTTATGCATACATTCATGGAGGCAGTGGAAAGCCACGGCGAGACAAGAGCCATAACTTACGTTGCTGTTGGCCCCCTCTTTTTCGCTCTCGAAGCACCGCCGCGCGAAGTATCGAAATAGTTGAGGAATCACGCGTGACGGCCAGTCGTGGATTTTGATACGGGAAGGGCACAAACCGATCAAAATTCCATTTCCTTTTGGGAATTCATTCGCTTCCCAGGGGCTCATTGAAAAATGGCCCACTTACCGCGGCTCCGCGGCCTCCTTTTATCATAAATCAATCGCCCGCGCCTTTCCGCTTGCTGCCTTCGTCCCCTTCTGCTTCTTCTTCTTCTACTTCTTCTACTTCTTTCTGACTAGTCTTGCTTCTCTGAGATTTTTCTTCTCCTCAATACCCTCCTCGAGCCAACCACCACTGCGACTAATGGTACACTCAACTATTCAGAACGTTGATGGTTACTTTGCTAACCTGTTAAACGTCTAATGAAGCGAGTCGCGAGCTCTCGCTGCTCAGATTTGGAATCATAACGTTTTGAAGAAGGTTGAGATAAGGGCTGGTGCTAATCAATCACTTTTCCTTGTTGATGCCGGCGGTTTTGTTCGAAACTAAGTATTCTATGATGCAATGCACCCAAAATTAGGTTTAACTGCGTTTTGGAGAACTCTTTTTTTTCAAGTTTTTTTATACAATCTTATAGATTTCGATGAGAAAACACCGACAATGAAAATCTTAATGCGCGGAATTCATTAATTAAAATGTTATACGCACATAAAGTTGAACACTTTTAAGCCTTTTTGACAGGTTACAGCGCCGCCATATTGATATATTTGCAAGGTAATACACAGAAAATAGGCTAAATACTTCCGAACAAATCCATTAGATGGCAGCACAAACACGTACGTAATACATAATAACACATTTACTAAATCAAAATGCGAAACATTATACTATGGTCGGGCCGGCATTCTCCGCTCTCACGACGACCTAACCCCAAACCATCTTGGACCGTACCTTCTTTTTGAAATCCTGTGTGTAATTCTGTATATTTTAATTACTGGACACCGAAAACGACCGATTCCATGATTATTGTTATAAATTTTCATTTCGCACCATAGAGTACGACATTTTTTAAGTTTCCGCAACAATCCACAATCTTGAGCGCAAGTAAATGCTTCTTCTTTACTACTTGGCATGTCTCTAAAGTTAAAATTTCTAATACTTCAGCTAGCCATTTCAAAATCAACAACAAACTTATTAATAATTAATTTGTGAAAAACACTTGAAATTGCTTACGTTTACAAAGTATATGTAACCACTGAATTGCTATCTAGATCATACGCTCAGTACGATTTAGTCGATCCCGCAAATATACCATACTATCTAACACATGCGTCGAACAGACCTACCTACCTCTACCACTGAATGAATATCCAATATGGCGACGCTCTAATCTGTCAAAAACGCTTAAAACTGCTCATCTTTACACGCGTATAACTTATAAACCAGTGAACTCCTAACAATCATACACACATTTTCGGAATGTCTTCATCGATATTCACAGTATCGCATAAAAAAAAGTTCAAAAAAGTTAAGAACACGGAGTTCTCCAAAATGCAGTCGAGCCCTAAATTAGGCAGGGGTTATGTTATAAGTTTGCTGAATCCGTATTCGTTTATAAAATACCAGCCTTTAAATTTTTGTTTACTTTTGCGGAAATAGAAGTTGTACTTTTGACAATGAATCAGTTAAAATGGATGTTGCTGGTCGATTTTACAGATTTTCATAAAAATTAATTATTGTATGGTGTAATACAAGGAAAAATAGATGAGGTTTATGTCATCATTTTGATAAGATTAGAAGGAGTTTATGTCATTAATCTGATAAATTTGAATTTGTTTAGAAACTACAAGTCTTTAAACTATTGCTTACTTTGACGGAAGTAGAAGATGTATTTTTGGTAATAGATGATTCGAAATCATTGTTTCTGGTTGATTTCACAGATATTTATAAAAATGAGGTATTGTATGGTGCAATATATGGAAAATTAGGGTTGTCCTGATATTTCCCGTATACACACATATATGGTGTTCGACTACAGGTGGGAGAAAATTTAAGGGATGGTTCTCCATGACAATATAAGCCGAAAATGAAGAACAAAAAAATTGCGATTTCGGCTTCGTTATATTGTTATTAACAACTAAAAATCCACCTGAAATGCGGCAACGCGACCAACAGAGGTGTAAGTTGCATACGTCATAGAGGCGCGCGACAGTTTCGTAACAAGTGAGAAATACATGTTTACCTTGGTTCTCATTTTGGCCCTCAGCGAGGTGAAAATGTTTAACGAATTGATGAACAGAATTAACAAATTGATCGTTGCACGGCATTGAACCTGTCTAATCGTTAAAATCCACAATGGCATTTCTAATATCCGCCCTATGGAATTATCGAGCAGAAAGGATAAAAGCCCTTTCATTTTTTAATTGGTCTCACACAAGTAATTTACTCGAGATCACTATAAAGTGGTATTCATTGTGTCCATAAATGTTGAATGGAATCCTCACAAGTGCAAGTATTCACAAAAATGCACATATGCAATATGCCATACCGGAATCATGCACAACTAATTCACGTTTGATGCACGTCAATTTCACTTTCGCACACGGAGAATAAAATGTTAGTGTAATTAATATGAAGTCTTTGATTGTGCCCACATTGAAAACACCTTAATTCAACGTTTTAAGAAAATGTCTTCATGCAAGAGGAATCGTCCATACACGTTTGCGTCCGTATGAACACTGATTCAAGACAGCTGATTCGGTCAATGCCTGATTGGAAAAAAAGTAGATCTACAGCAACCCCACGCCCAAAAATCGCGCGTTGCTATACCAATACATTGTCTATCCTATTTATTTCCATTGACCTCAGTCAATGTTCGGTTCGGTCTTGAATCAGTACGCATACGAACGCAAACGTGTACGGACGATTCCTTTTGCACGAAGACATTTTCTTAAAACGTTGAATTAAGGTGTTTTCTATGTGGGCACAGTCAAAGACTTCATATTAATTACACTAACATCTTATTCCCCGTGTGCGAAAGTGAAATTGACGTGCATCAAACGTGAATTAGTTGTGCGCGATTCCGGTACGACATATTGCATATGTGCATTTTTGTGAATACTTGCACTTGTGAGGATTCCATGCAACATTTATGGACACAATGGATACCACTTTATAGTGATCTCGAGTAAATTACTTTTTGCTCGATAATTCCATAGGGCGGATATTAGAAATGCCCTTGTGGATTTTAACGAGTAGACAGGTTCAATGTCGTGCAACGATCAATTCATTAATCCTGTTCATCAATTTGTTAAACATTTTCACCTTACTGGGGACCAAAATGAGAACCAAGGTAAGCATGTATTTGTCACTTGATACAAAACTGTCGCGCGCCTCTTTGACGTACGCAACGTACACCTCTGTTGGTCGCGTTGCCGCATTTCAGGCGGATTTTCAATTTTTAATAACTATATAACTAAGCCGAAATCGCAATATTTTTGTTCTTCATTTTCAGATTATATTGTCGTGGAGAACCACCCCTTAAATTTTCTCCCACCTGTAGTCGAACACCCTGTATATACATATCTCAAAACAGAGATCGGGCAGATCATTCTGATATCGAGGATTTTTATGAATAACAAATATTGTACGATGTAGTGTACGAAAACTTATTGATTTAGAATTTGTTACTATATTAATTACTATAATTTTGTTCAATGTCAATTATTTTATGAGTAGTAGAGTCTGTTCAACATGTATTATGCGTTAATATAGATCAGGCATCGATCGGAGGCGATTTTCAAGCGTTACCCCCACTCCACCCGCACGCACGCCTGAGGTGACTCGAGAACTATGACCGTCACGGGAAGCGAGACGCGCGGCCGGGTGGAGTGGGGGTAACGCTTGAAAATCGCCTCCGATCGAGCAACTTCTGTCCATGCCTGGTACAGATCATCACATTGCCGATTTTAGTTTTAAAAAATGTCTATGAATACTTCAACTTATTCTAATAATTTCTAGACACGAATTTCAAATTGTTTGAATTGCTTGCTGTATATGGTCGATGCCAGGGACTTTGTAAAACATTCATTGTATGTCATATTATATAACAAATTGTAGTGGGGGTTAAGTCATTATTTTCCCATTTCGAGTTTGCTTAAAAAATACAGACTGTTGAAGTTTCTACCTGCTTGCAATACGAACAATAGCTCTTTCAGCACAAATGTCCTTGCGGATTAAATTATCGCGATACAATTGAAGCAGTCGGTAATGGAAGCAGTAGTACCTAATTTTCGCGAAGTAGTGTATGCTGCCACATTGGTAAATTTGATGTTACATAGGGGCGGGCATTCTCCACCGAAATTTCGTCATGTGATATCCGTAAATTTAGTCGGTTTGTTAATTGATAAGAGGCATCTATTCAGAACGATGCAACGTAGCGAATGTTCCGGAACGCAAAGTCGTAATATAAACCACCTGCAATTTCACCCCGCCCACCGCACCGTAACACACGTAAATAACTTGCAACTGCAGTTCATACATAATTGCACTGCTTCCACAATTTCCCTGGCAATTAAAAATATACTGTTGCATAATAAAATAATGCGACAAACGCGACGGTTCGCATTTTCCGCGTTGCATAGATGGTTGCTGCATTCTTCTCCTATATGGCATGTTAAAAGTGACATACAAATATTTTCCGTATTGTATATAATAAATAAATAAAATTATAATACACTTTTCATATTTCAAATTGCACAAGGACAGGTTGCAGTTACAATTTTTATCTCAGAAATTGTTTGTTGAATTAAGTTAAATCTTTTTTTACTTTTATTTAGAGAGTTTGTTTTACCATTAGGATTTTTGTTTTTATTGAAAAATTTATTCGGGAATGATGAAAAATATAAACAAACTCTTCCAAACCAGTGGAAACATTCTGCAGGTGCAGATAATATAATTGATATATATATATATATATATATATATATATATATATAATTGATATATATATAAATTTTTGTTTACATTCAAAAATTATTTTCATAACATCGAAAATTATATATATATATATATATATATATATATATACAAAACAAAAATTTATATTATAGTATGAACCTTCTAGATTGAAGTGGAAAAAAGTTCAGCTTAATTCGACAAACAGTTCCCGAGATAAAAATGCATAAGTACACCTATGTTTATAAGAACATACTTTCGTGAAGGTGGTCAAAAATTGGGAACTTCAGTGGTCTGTAGATTATAAACAAATTCGAAATCAACAAAGTCATAACATAACTTAACCTTACTTTATCTTTAATGATATAGTACTTTTGTATTGATTCACATAGTACTTTTGGAAATGCTGTAATAACTTGATATTTCATAAATAAATTTGAAATTGACAAAGAAGGGACATACTCCACTCCCCTTATTTTTTATATAGTACGGCATATACAATGATATAGTTGAAACACTGTATTCATGTTTTATAAAAGATCGAGGAACTTGCTATTCGAATAAGAACGACTTTGGCAACTCGCACGCCAGCTCTGCAGCCATAAGAGAGTGTCAATGTGTGCGTTGCTCTCTAGATTGACAGATTATCCTACCACCGACGCTGTGTCACCCTCCTACGCATTGCTGCATGTTGACACTCGTTCTTTGCCAGCGAGCGGACTATGCTATGCATCGCGCGGCTCCGCTATACATACACAAACAGACTACTGTGCGAGGTGAAGAACACGGGACTGTGAGTAAGAAATAAAGTTTTAATTTGTGAAGTGAGCAAAATGAATTTTCTGTTTCTAATCCGGTACATTGTGTAGCATGTTCAGCTTATTTCCATAAAATTTCATACCAAAATTACCACTATTAACCCTTCCGTTACCTTGGACGAGATATCTCGCGACCCAGTACTGGCCGATTAACGCTTTTGACGAGATCTCTCGCGACCCGATACTGGCCGATCAATGCTTTTGGCGAGATATATCGCGATCCGGTAGTAGCGGATTAACGTTTTTGACGATAATCTAGCTTTCTAGCACCAATATTTTGACATTCTAGATGAATATATTTTAATTTATTTAAATTTGAATTTGAAAAGTTTGAATTAATTTAAATTAATAAAAACTGTATTTATTTCTTCCTTTTAGCTATACGAATAGAATTAGTTATAAAATATATTCATCTAGAATGTCAAAATATTGGTGCTAGAAAGCTAGATTATCGTCAAAAGCGTTAGTCCGCTACACTACCGGATCGCGAGATATCTCGTCAAAAGCGTTGATCGGCCAGTATCGGGTCGCGAGATATCTCGTCAAAAGCGTTAATCGGCCAGTATTGGGTCGCGAGATATCTCGTCCAAGGTAACGGAAGGGTTAACAACGGTATGATAAAGACAAGTGGACTATGTGCTCCGGTGAGAAATGGATATGATTCATTAATAAAAGTATTGCTGGATACGTTGTATTGGCAAAAAAAATGTAGAGTTCATAATATGAGAAAAATTGATGTCCTTTTGTTACCTATTTATAATCTACAAACTATTCACTATATCCTCGAAAAATGTCATACCCAAATTGTTACTATTAGGAAAGTTATGATAGTGACAAACGTACTCTATGTTGAAGTAAGAAGGTGCTGGATACAAAAAAAATTTAAAGTTCGTAACATTCAAAAAATGTATGTTCTCTTTTTACCTAATCATTATCTGCGAACTGTCTACCATAACTCTTCAAAGTTTCATACTAAAAGACTCATTATTAACAAAGTTATAATAAAGACAAGCGTGCTCTGTGTTCCAATGCAAAGATTGTGAACAAATGATTTATTATTCATAATGTACGGAAACTTGGCGTTCTTGTTTTACCTATTTATAATCTATGGGCTGTCTATATTCTCGATGTAGATAATATACAGGATGTTTCGTCTAAAACAGGACACCTAAATATCTCCTCTACCTCTGAAAATACAAAAAATGTTTCTAACGTAATCTAAATGGTTTCAAAAGACGAATCAGTTGGAAGAGTCGTTTTTTATAAATTGTAATTTTTTAATCGTTTTTTCAAGGTCGCTCGTGTTTTTTTACATATATACACACATTTTTTGTTGTTGTATGTTATAGAAAACATTATTGTGCATTCATCCATGTTTAATATCACGACCTTGAAATGACCGTGAACTCTAAAATTTGTTAATTAATGCAGAACTTACATTCAGCGACATTTCAGATTTCAACGGTAACAGAAATTCGACCATGAACTTGAACTTGTAAATAATCGCATTTATTACTGCAATAAATGTTCGAAATGATGTCCTTCCGTTGTGATACATTTCGTGAGGCGAGAAACGACAGATTGTATAGCTCTTTCGATGATTTCAGGTTTCATATCAGCACATGCAGCAATTATTCGTTCCTTCATATTTTCTGGCGTCGTGGACGGCTTTTGATAAACCGTACCCTTTAATGCCCCCCTTAAGAAAAAATCAAGTGGGGTGAGATCGGGTGAACGAGGCGGCCATGATACAGGTCCATTGCGTACAATCCAACGATTTGGGAATTTTTCGTTGAGGACAAGTGTTGCAATATGGGAAAAGTGTGCTGGACACCCATCGTGTTGATACCATAATACTAGACGGTCCCTAAATGGTACATCTTCTAATAAACCTGGTAGAATATTTTGCGTACCGTTTGCAGCTAACAGTTAACAGTTTGCGTACCGTTGATAGAATACGGCCTAATTATCCTATTATTTAGAATACCACACCAGACATTTATGGTCCATGGTCTCTGCTTGTCGAGTTGTCTAAACCATCGTGGATTTTCAACCGACCAATAATGCATATTCTTGGGGTGCACCTGACCATGATTTGTAAAGGATGCTTCATCCGTAAACAATACTGTTTGGAAAAACATTTCATCACTTTCATATTTCCGTATACACCATTGAGAGAAGTGTACGCGGTTTTCAAAGTCTCTTCCATGGAGCTCTCGGTGAAGAGATAAATGGAAAGGATGAAATTTTTGTGAATGAAGAATCCGGAATATGCTTGTCACACTAATACCGGTTTCACGTCCAAGTTGCCTCATACTAACATGCGAGTTTTGTTTAACTTTAGCGACGATATTGTTCACATTTGCTTCATGAGTAACAGTCTTACGTCTCACACGAATGTTTCTGTTGACACTACCAGTCTCACAAAATGTTTTCACAATACCTGAGCACGCATAACGTGATGGACAAGAACGTTCTGGAAATCTGTCTTTGTAAATTCGTATTGCTTCTCTTAGACACTCTCGAGCTTCACCGTAAATTAAAACCATTTGAATTCTCTCCTATTCTGAATAACGCATTATGGATCGCTTGTCGATACAATGAGAAATCTAGCAGTGAGCAAACTCTTAAATACATATCTCTCTCACTCTCTATGTACACAGAGTAATGATACAATGTGTTTATTTACAAGTTCAAGTTCATGGTCGAATTTCTGTTACCGTTGAAATCTGAAATGTTGCTGAAAGTAAGTTCTGCATTAATTAGCAAATTTTAGAGTTCACGGTCATTTCAAGGTCGTGCTATTAAATATGGATGAATGCACACTAATGTTTGCTATAACATACGACAACAAAAAATGTGTGTATATATGTAAAAAACACGAGTGACCTTGAAAAAACGATTAAAAAATTACAATTTATAAAAAACAACTCTTCCATCTGATTCGTCTTTTGAAACCATTTAGATTACGTTAGAAACATTTTTTGTATTTTCAGAGGTAGAGGAGATATTTAGGTGTCCTGTTTTAGACGAAACACGCTGTATTCTTGGAAAACTCGGTACTAAAATTCGCAATAGCAACAAAGTTATAGCAGAGACAAGCGTCTAGCGTTCGAGCATCGTTTTCAATTTCTACCTAGCGAGAAATTTTTAAATTAGTATTGAGACGCAGGGTTTTTTTATTCGCCAGGCAAACCGCTGTAATTGCACCTGCCATTGAGTCATATGCTTCCTCATGAATTATGCTGCGGAATGGTTTAACACGGCGAAACAGTAATCGCGGATTCATGCGGGTAATGCAAACAACGATATTCATTGTACTCGTCATAAAGTTCCGCGAGCGTAGCTTCTGTGTACGCATAGCGCTGTAACGTGGACAGTCGAATGAATATTGGGTCCCATAGAAAACACGGGTTCTATTATAAATTTCGATAAAACAACCGGAAACTCCGGTGGAAGACGCGTTTCCCTTTTTCGTAAACATGTATCGTTCTTGCTGCAAAATATTCTGCTTTCCAATAAATTTATGTATGTACAGTCTCGAATATATTTTACAATTTACTTCAGGCAACTTTGATCAAAAGTTTAATAAATTCAATTTCTAATAAAGTCATTCCAATGAAAATTATTCGTTGTTACAGTCGTAAATAGACTGCGGATTTTGCAACATAGAAATGTTCTGCATTACATGCATGAAACAGATGTTAAGTTGAAACTAATAGTTTCCTTTAATAATTCTAATAAGTCGAAAATAGTCTGTGATATTATTTTCTTCCAATGTCTACAGTTTTGTATCTCATCTGTTCATTTTTGTAATAAATTAATAAATTCCGCAGTCTAGATATGAATGTTCAAACTTTATTGTAAAAGTCGTATTAAATTTGTTGAACTTGCTTCAGACAACTTTTAATAAATCATTTGTGCTAACATTTGTATATAAATCCTTTTTACATCGAGTATTGCTATTATAAATGTTGTAAGTTGATATTTTTGAAGAGGTTAAAAATAGCGATCTAATTTTTTAAGGAATTTCATTTATATGAGTTTGGATTATGCGTTAAATGCATTAGACGTTTATTTCATTTCTTAATCATTTTAATGAGATAAAAGCAGTGCAACAGTATTTTTAACTTCTTTAAATGTTTTCAATGTTTTAATTATTAGATTTTGGTGTATTTCGGTTCTAATGTAATAATTTGCGATTACCTTTATGATAACTTCGTTAATATCGAGAATCTTTTTGATGTAATTTTATGTAGATGTAGTACAAAATACTATATCGAATACATCAAACTGAAAAAAGTAACTCCATTTTCTTCATCCTAAAAGTAAAAAATATCTCGTGTTGCTAGAACGTATAGTTTCTTTTTTCCACCATAACCTCGTTAATGCTGAAAATATTTGCATGCAAATTTACAAGGATATACTACAGACCACAAAGGTTATAATGAACTAGGAAAACAAAATTAATTTTTCACACCCTGCAAATGAAAAATTGTTTATCATATTACCGAGATATAGTTTTCAATTACAACACAGTCTGCAATAATTGTCGTCACTATAACTTCGTTAGTGCCGCAAGATTTTGTATGAAATTTTACGTGATTATACTATACAAAATGCTTCATAAGAAGATAAAAAAAGAAAAGTTAGAAAATATTGTATATCAAACGAAACTGGTAAATTTTTGTTGTATATTCCATTTTGTAAATACATGCCCACTCATTTTGTCCCACGAGTTGGTCTTGAAAATTTACATTTTTCTCTAGATAAATTCGTGCGTAGTTTGTACATGTAAGTTCATGTATGTACAAATAATTTCCGTTATTTCATCTACTACATAAAAATTAACAAAATAACATGGTGTCCCATCGTTTTTTCTCAGACTGTAAGAAAAGAAAATCCAGTTTTATACCTTCCAAATAAAACACGATCTTCGTCACTGCTGAATTTTCCGAAACTATCCTTTTATGTACTAACAAAAAAGAAAAATTAATTTTATTTCATCTTCCAAAAATCTGTCCTCTAAATCACACGACACACACTCGCCCAAAATGCACACTAGCACAGAAGTGCAACAAGCTCACGAGCCCGAGAATCCACTGTAAACTCGTATCGCAGCGCTATCATCGCGGAAACGGAATTGACAGGTGGGTAAAAGCGACTGTTAAGTAAACGAGAAATTTTTTCCGATTAGATTTCTCCGTTGGTGGAAGGAGGAGAAGGAAGAGGGGGAGGAGGAGGGTCGTATTCGTGTCTTTGTCGCGTGCAAAGCGCGCCCTGCTTCCCTCAATATCATCAAAAAGCAAACGAGGAAAATGCTGAGCACATACAAGCCTCTTTCTGGCTGAGACCCCCCGGTCCCCCGACCCCGCGACCCTGTCCCCCGCAACCATATCAAACTTAGGTAAACCGAGCGGTATACACGTGTTCGAATAGGGGAAAACGGGGAATGTACACTTGTCAGAAGCAGGTATCGACGTCGAGCAGCGGGAGCCGGGGCAATTGAGCGAAAATATTTGTGTTTTTCTTCGGGCCCCATAAAATTTATCAAACGACCTGCATTCGTCCGAACGCAGCCACCGCCGATTGCTTATAGTCGGTTGGAGAACGAAAATCTATATCCGTTAGTTGTTCGCGGTTCGATGAGCCAGTACGGCCTAGACTACTTACTATCTTGTGTAACTGACAGGCACGATAAATCTTCTTCGGTGTCCCTGCGCTCTACCTCATCTTTTTCGTTACCAACCGGGTTACGGAAACGAAGGAAAATCCCGAGGATTTTGGAAAGTGGACGGTGATACAATCACAGTGCGGCTTGTGCTGGACGTTACGCTTGATGCCAATCTGCAGGATTCTGTGTAATTTATGGGAAATGCGTGTAATCTGGGAAGTGTACATTAACGCGTGTTCATCTGGCACTACTCTGTTCATCGTTCTGTTCATTCTTATATTTTCTAATCAATTGTGATTTTATTGGTTGTTAATGCTCATAGTAAGCATAAAAGCATGTTCATCTGGTAATTCTCTGTTCATTTTTATATTTTCTAATCAATTGTACGGCTGAACTGTACTTTAGAGGACCAAAAATTTTCAAATATTCTGTATGTGATGCTACACATTTTGACGATAAAATGATAAACGTGTAAGTTTTAGTAAATTCAAGTTTTGGTTATCGGAGTTCACTGGTTGAAAAGTTATACACTTGTAAATATGAGCAATTTTAAGCGTTTTTGACAGGTTAGAGCGTCGCCATATTGGATGTTCGTTGGGTGGTAGAGGTAGGACTCATGAGTGCATGTGCTGGATAGATGGTGGGTGTTCAGCGCATCGGCTAAGTAGTACTGAGCGGTATAGTCCAAGTTGGTTTGGGGTTAGTTAAAAGTGCTCAACTTTAAACGCGCATAACTTCTGAACCAGTGAATTCCTGGCATTAAGACTTTCATTTTCGGTGTTTTTTCGTCGAAATCTATAGGGCTGCATAAAAAGGTTAAAAAAAAATTGGTCCTCGAATGTACAGTTTAACCAATTGCAATATTATCTTTCGTTAATGTTCGTGAAATATTTCAATTCGTTTCGACCTAGAGGAACTGAAGATATTTATTTACTGCATTACCTGCAGCCTTATTTTCTTCATTGGTCTCTATTCTAAAAAGATTTTTAAAAAAGTGCTTAGAGGTGTAAAACTACAAGCTTCTTTATTTAAAATAAGCCCGATTGGATTATTTTACGATCTTGTTTCACAAAGATGTAGTAGCTTAAATTTTTCAAGACATTTCGACCTAAAATTCTCCAGAGAATGAATCATTTTCACTTTTTTCTCGTCTTTCTATTGCAAAATTATTAAAAAGAGAACAACTTAGCTGCGTCAAACTAGAAAGTTCAGTTTTTAATAGGAGACTAACTAAGTAGATTATTATATATTGTAAGTAGAATCTTCATTACAAGTCTCTCTAACAATTCACGTCCAAAAACACGAACTCCATAATTTTCGATAAGACTTCCCTAATTCTACTCTGTGAACCTCGCAGCTCTATTCGCATTAATCGGCGGCAGTACACGCAAGGAATCCCGGTTATTATAAAATCCGATTTTCGCTGTCAAAGCGGCGGGATAGGATTCAAAATCAAATAGCAGAGTTCATAATGTAGGCACGTTAAAACGCGTGGGACAAGGCAGGAAACCGAAATTCTAAAAGCGACAGCGCGCGGAGCTTTGCGGCGATGGTAAAATATTGCACGCGATCGCGGAAATAGCGGACAGAGTGGAAGTAATAACCAGCCAAAGAGGACATTGCTGATTAGATTTTCCCTCGAGGTGCAAATGCAGCATGTGTCCGCATTGGTTGCGGTTTTTGGAACCGTGTTAACGGACTGCGGAATGAGCGAAACCAAGAAGCTGTCCGGAAGTCGCATAACTACGTGCCTTTCCTATTCTATATTCTACATATAATGATTACAAAGCTGGTCCGTCACCATTATCCACTGACAGCCATGCTTTTGCCTTTTGAGAACGTTAATACATGACTTGTAATTATTATTTGCGAATTATTCGATTTTTAAACGAAATGGGCACTTTTAGGTTGATGAATGTCCTACTTTGAAATTCTATTCTACGAAGATTATAAAGGTTATTTGGGTGGTATAAAGTATATTTACCCACTAACAGCCACGATTCTGCCTTTTGAGAACATTAATGTATAATTTGAAATTTTAATTCGCGAATTACTCGATTTTCATGGCAAATGTGCACTTTCGGGTTTCATCGTGTTTTATGGGTGAATGTTCTACTTACAATTAGAAATAGTACTCAGTAATGATTATAATGTTTGGCTGTCACTATTATCCACTGATAGCCATGCTTTTGCCTTTTGAGAACGTTAATATATGACTTGTAATTATTATTTGCGAATTATTCGATTTTTAAACGAAATGGGCACTTGTCAGTTTGAACGTGTTTGATGACTGATTTGTTCTCTTTAAAGATCCTACTGTTTTAATGATTATAAATGTTGTCGTACCATTGCCTTTTTAGTACGTTAATATGTCACTTTTAATTTCCTAGCTATTCGATTATTATGGAGAATGGGCCAGTTTATGCTTTCAAAGTTTTTGATGAGTGAATGTCCGACTTTGAAATTCTATTCTACGAAGATTATAAAGGTTATTTGTGTGGTATAAAGTATATTTACCCACTAACAGCCACGATTCTGCCTTTTGAGAACATTAATGTATAATTTGAAATTTTAATTTGCGAATTACTCGATTTTCATGGCAAATGTGCACTTTCGGGTTTGATCCTGTTTTATGGGTGAATGTTCTACTTACAATTAGAAATAGTACTCAGTAATGATTATAATGTTTGGCTGTCACTATTATCCACTGACAGCCATGCTTTTGCCTTTTGGTGAACGTTAATACATGACATGTAATTATTATTTGCGAATTATTCGATTTTTAAACGAAATGGGCACTTGTCAGTTTGAACGTGTTTGATGACTGATTTGTTCTCTTTAAAGATCCTACTGTTTTAATGATTATAATGGTTGTCGTACCATTGCCTTTTTAGTACGTTAATATGTCACTTTTAATTTCCTAGTTATTCGATTATTATGGAGAATGGGCCAGTTTATGCTTTCAAAGTTTTTGATGAGTGAATGTCCTACTTTGAAATTCTATTCTACGAAGATTATGAAGGTTATTTGTGTGGTATAAAGTATATTTACCCACTAACAGCCACGATTCTGCCTTTTGAGAACATTAATGTATAATTTGAAATTTTAATTCGCGGATTACTCGATTTTCATGGCAAATGTGCACTTTCGGGTTTGATCGTGTTTTATGGGTGAATGTCCTACTTACAATTAGAAATAGTACTCAGTAATGATTATAATGCTTGGCTGCCACTATTATCCACTGATAGCCATGCTTCTGCCTTTTGAGAACGTTAATATGTCAATTGCAATTTTAATTTACGAATTATTCCATTTATGAAGTGTGCATGTTCTACTTCGAATGTTGTACAACCGAAATTTGACAATGATTATGAAGGTCGTATGTCATTATTAAACACTGAAAAACCATCTAACATTTATAATACATCATTTATAATTGTTTTTTTGGAATTACACAATTTTCAAGGGAAATGTGCATTTTTTTGTTTGAACGTGTATTCAGAGTAAATGGTTAAAATTATACTTTTTCTGTTAGATTTTATTGTGGATTATCCTGCACGAAATAGTATAGTGTAAAATTACATTATAAGTGCGTACATACCTTTAAAAATACTTGGAGCATAAGCAGCATCTTAAATACGCGAATTTTTGCATGGATGTGCACATTCTTTTCAATTTAAGTATTTTTAAACACATTTCCTTACATATAATTGTAGGATCGTCTGTAAACATAACTTGTGTATGTATATGTGTGAGGCGATCATGCGAGACAACACGAGAATCTGGTATTTAGTCTTGTCTTGGATTTTGACTCGAGCGAGTGTGTGCGAACGGTGTGAGAGAGAGAGAGAGAGAGAGAAAGAGAGACGCGGAAAACGAAGAGCGGTGCCGAACGCGTTGCGAATCCTTCGGGCGGATAGCTGGGCCGCTTTAGTGCAGTTCGTGTGGTTAAGTGCAGTCACAATCTAGTATAATATCGGGACGTGTTTTTGTATCGTATCACTGAACATTTTTGCGCCATAGATACTCCGTGCGATCGAAAGATCCCACATAATATATTATTAAACCACATCCATCTTGTTCTGGAGAGTTCAAAGTATAATTACGCGTAAAAAACAATTGCACAACTATCACGTGTCACGTAGAGCAGGGATGGGCATTTTTGCCTCAATTGAGACAAACCGTCCCCACCATAGCGTCCACTGTCCCCCACCAGCATCCGCCGTTAACATAGAGCAGGGCTGGGCACGGTTGGTGCTCCACAAACGCTTGCTTCATCCACCAACCATCCTTCATGCAGCGCGCACGCAGTGATGGTATATGGTCTCGGTTTTCTCGCGCATGCGCGACTAAATGCAGGAACGTATGTACGTCTTATGTTTGCGGGGAAAGTAGGGAAGAACTGTTATGGGCGGGAAACCGGACAGAAGAGTGCAAGATATATTTATATATTATATGTACATACACATAAAATTTTAATATAACATAGGCATATTAAACATTCATATTTGAAAATCGAAAAAAAATTTGCGAAATTATGCGGGGTGACCAAGGTACCCCATTTTAGCCCAACTTTGTGCTTTACTGACGCTAAAATCGTCGCGCATGCGCGGGAAAACCGAGACCATATGCCAGAGATGGGCAATTTTGCTTCAATTGAGGCAAAACCGTCAACACCGTAGCGCCCTCTGTCCCCTTCCAGCAAGCGCGGTACAATGGAGCAACGAAGATACGAGACATCAGCGTACGCAACGAACGTGCGCGCTGCACGAAAGAGAGGTTGGTGGGAGAAGCAGGCATTTGAGGGGCTCCACCCGTGCCCACCACTGCCATATGCCATCACTGCGCGCACGTTCGTTGCGTACGCTGATGACTCGTGTCTTCGTTGCCCCATTATACCGCGCTTGCTGCATTTGAGGCAAAATTGCCCATCCCTGCCATAGAGGAAGGAAGTGCTTCGCCCGTTGCGAACAGTGCGCAGGCTTCGCGCATGAAAGAGAGCTTGGTGGGAGATGCAGGCGTTTGAGGGGCGCCTACGGTGCCCATTACGGACGTAGAGTATACATATTTTCAAAGATGAAAGATGGCGGTTCTTTTCAAAATTGAATGTTTTCAAAAACTGCAGAAAAGAAATGAAAAATATTTACATGTTCGTATATCGCACAATGCAATCTATTCAGAACACTTATATAAAATTAATGCCCTAAAAAGTAAATAAATATTTACTTTAGGATAATTAGTAAATTTATCATAGTCTACTAATGTTTTTACAGTTTTTAATCTTCGTATTGCTAAGAATAGTATACTGCAAACATATATAACGGATAAGTACAATTATAACGTTGACATTTATTCTGCAATGTCAAATGTACCTGGACAAATCAGCCATGTTTCATTAGCTTTGACAAATTGAATGTTTGAACGGTTTCGCAACCGATGCTTTACAATAAAATAAAAATTGCTTGTTAACAAGTTGTTATTTCTAACAGGAGAGCTCAGATTTATAATATATATAATTCTGTTTTGTATCTATTCCAATTTTTCTCAATATATTTCAGAACTTATTTCAATATACAGGGTGTCCCACATAAATGGGAACACCTAAATATCTGTCCTATTTACAGTTCTATCAGAAAACTTCATAGGACAAAGTGACACTATTGCAGGGGGCAAATATAATGGTAAAGTAAAAAATTTTTTATTTCGTGTTTTTTAATGAAATTTCAAGGTCGCCGATGTTTTTCTAAATGGAATAGTATTTTTTTTACGATAGCATGATAGACAATAAAAAACTGAATTTAGTGGATACCACCTTTTTGACCTTGAAATGACCTTGAGCAACAATAATCATGTTGCAGCGGATAAAATGTGAAAGTTTAAAATTTACGTGTATCAGCAAAGATTACGCGTTGTTTATGTCGGGTTGACCTTTACAAACCACAATAAATGTTTGAAATATATTTCATAGTAAACAGCGTATGTTTATGTTAGAGTATGTATCATTGAGATCGTTAACAGAAGGTTAATCGGTTAGAATAAGTACGTCGTTCCTTCTGCATTATTCGAATTCGAAACGTGAAAGTGATAACAATGCGTTATACTGTGCAGGAACGAATCGATATGGTTTTCACTTATAGCGAAAGCTACCAATCTTTGAGGCAAGCAGTACCTTTGTATCGTGAAAAATTTGTGAATCGTATTTATCCTTCGTTACACGCATTTTCCGTTGTGGTAAAACAATTTAAAAATACCGGTAGTATAAGTTCTAAAAATCGTAATAAACAAAGAATGGTAACGGACGAAGAAAATAGAATTAATATCCTAGCTGCAGTATCTAATGCAGTATCACTTGAGTTTACATCAGGAATTGTCTGCCACCGACTATTTTAATCGTGTCCGGTTCTGCCAGTGGGCACGATCTCAATTAGAAGTGGACAATACTTTTTTTCACAAAGTTCTTTTTACGGATGAGGCATCTTTTACCAATCATGGGCAAGTAAATTTGCACAATATGCACTTCTGGTCAGCTGAGAATGCACGATGGTTAAGAGGAGTAGAAAAGCAAAGACCGTGGACCGTTAACGTATGGTGCGGAATTTTATGCAGTAAAATAATAGGCCCGTATTTTATACAAGGAACTCTTACTGGTATAAAGTATGCTGCATTTTTACGCCAGGATTTGTCGGGCCTTTTAGAAGAAATTACGTTATTCGATCGGGAGTGCATGTGGTTTCAACATGATGGTTGTCCAGCGCAAAATGTATTGAGTACAAAGATAAACCCACAACGCCAGAGGATATCCGGCAAAGGATTACTGCAGCGTGTGCTTCAATTGCGTGTCAGGAAATCGACAATGCCTACAGATCATTTAATGCAAGATTGCAATATTGAATAAATGAGGATGGTCAACATTTCGAACATTTATTATGATATGTAAAGGTCAAACCGCCGTAAACAACGCGTAATCTTTGCTGAAACACGTAAGTTTTAAACTTCCACATTTTATCCGCTCCAACATGATTATTCTTGCTCAAGGTCATTTCAAGGTCAAAAAGGTGGTATCCACTAAATTCAGTTTTTTGTTGTCTATCATGCTATCGTAAAAAAATATACTATTCCATTTAAAAAAACATCGGTGACCTTGAAATTTCATTAAAAAGCACGACATAAAAAATTTTTTACTTTACCATTATATTTTCCCCCTGCAATAGTGTCACTTTGTCCTCTTAAGTTTTCTGATAGGACTGTAAATACGACAGATATTTAGGTGTTTCCATTTATGTGGGACACCCTGTATATTCAAAAAATTTTCAATATATTTCAATGTATTCAATGTATTTCACTTTATCTTCAACATATTTTCATTATTTTTCATTTTATATATAGTGTAAAACAAATTTAAATCAATTGAAAGTTCTGAAGAAATTCTGAAGTAAAAGAAAATAGTTTTATAGACAAGATTGAAAATAGGGTTCATTAAGCAACTTTATGTATTAGGTTATTATAATCACAGTTTGGAGTTACGCGATTATTAGCTCAAAAAGTTTATTCCTCTTCCGTGAGAGGAGAAAATGAAGCAGGTCAGAAAACTTTCTTATCCGAAAAAGTTATTAATAATGGCTAAATAAAATTCAATGATATTTCTTTCAATAATTCATGTAATTTAATGTATAACAACAGAAGAATTAACAGGTTTTATGTAAGACTGATATTTTTAAATATTAATCTATTTTTGCAAACATTTCTGTTTACATTTCTCTAAATATTGTTCTATTTTCCTAAATACTTTCATAGACTCTTCTGCAGATATTTTGGTAAATATTTGTCTATTTCTTCAAATACCTTTGTCAATATTATATGGTTTATAAATTATTGTTTTCACATCGTACATTTATTTATTACAAAATTTGCTAGTAGATAATAATTTCACCTTAGATAGATTTAGTAGAAAAACTCATGATATACCTTTCATTCGAAGAGTAACAAAACGGAATCGAAAAATCTTCCATCAATTTTTAAAAAATCCGTACAAAAAGGAGATATCAATCTTTAAATTCGCAGTGCTTCAAGGCCAAACAGAAATTTTTTACGCTTCACAGAAACTGCTTTAATGAGAACTCACAGAAATGTTCATCTGTGGAACTTACAAAGAAGGTCATCATCACTTTTCCGACATTTTTGAAATAGGAAACTACCATACGAAAAAAGATGATTTACATGAAGCGAAAGTAGGTTTTTCGCTGTTTAAAAAGAGTTCAGAAAGGTTTATCCAGGAATTTTGTTCACGAAGGTGCAACAGTTCAAACGTTAGAAGTAGCTTTTACGAAATATTTTTATGATCGTCCTCTAACTCATTGACATCACTTGGCAGAATGCCTGACGATAGTGGAACGTGTCACGTGCACGGAAGTGCATTCTACCAGTTGAAGAACAAAGGAATATTTTGTGAGTCAGATATCATCGATTGCTGGAACGTTTGAAGAATTTCTTGGGGAACAGTACGGGCAGACATTATTCGGTTCTTCCCCGAAGACGAGGAATTCCTACAACTTGACACGCCTATTTTCGCCGAAGAAATTGAAGCCGGAAACTTTGGAAAAAGCTTGCAAGTTCGAGGAGACCTAATCTCACTTCCATATGATTCCACAGTGAATTTCACTTTGGTTGAAACTTTATAAAAATACGTTTCTGCATTGGTTTTCCATCCTCGATATTCTATTATGGTTATTTGCTGTTAGACTTATTACTATACTGCTGATTTTATGCATTTATGACAAAAACGAGTTGGAGCAATTTAAAACAGTTCAAAGATTAAAAGGATCTGAGATTGTCAATGTATCATATGAAATTTATTAAGCTCATTAATTATAGTCGGGGACAAAATTAAGTGAATTCCCTTTAGAATTAATTACCTTTTTAAAACTGAACCAAACGACTGGAGCTTTTTCAGATGTTAGTAGGATTAGTTTCATAGATAATGTGTAAAAATGGATTTCTTTAAATTGTATTGGTCGGAGTGATGAAGAAAAAAGTGAAGGTCACGATTTTTAACCTTTTTATTTGTACGTATGGATAAACTTCCGAAAAGACCATGCCTCCGAATTTTTTTATACTCCGGATTCTTACGTATTTTGACGTACTGATTACGAATATGATAGTGAAAATTGGCGCAAATGCTATTTTCATAGCGGAAACCACAAAAAAACCATAAAAATCGTAGTTTTTCCCATTTATTTCCGCAAATAATGGTAATTTTGAAAAATACTTCAAATAAAAGTTGTAGGTCTCATCGAAATACACATTTTATGTTGTATTGATTTTTGTCATAAAGAATTTTTGAGAAAAACGATATTAAATGTTCAAAACTCCATGCAACTCGTCCAACACAAAGCAAGTTTTATTGTCAATTTCATTAGTTAATACTAGAAAAGGATATAGCAAAGCTCCCCCCTCGCCCACGTGTTTTCTGTATCATTGGATTTTTAACTTTCCACGCATAGCGAGATCCACCCTCTGCGGGAAGCTTCCCCAAAAGGAATAACATAATACCTAACCTAAATCTAAACCAAAACCTAAGCCTAAACCTAACCATAAACCTAAACCTAAACCTAAATCTAAACTTAAACATTAAGTTAAACGACTGTTCGTTATAGAAGAAATGAAACAACCTCATGTAAACTAAAAAATAAACCTGTTTGTTCTAAAAATACCTAACCTAAACCTGAACCTACACTAAACGTTAAGTTTAAGTTTATGAAAATAATGTTAGAAAATAACATTTGTGCCAATTTTCACTATCATATTCGTAATCAGCACGTCAAAATACGTAAGAATCCAGAGTATAAAAAAAATCGGAGGTATGGTCTTTTCGGAAATACACCCGTACGTATAATGAAAATTTAAAATATGCCTTTTCTAGATCTAAGGAATTTAAATAAAGTGATGATGCATTCACGTTGTGAAGAGGAATTAAAATAAATCTTCAATCTTAAAATCTATGGCAGTTTGTTTCCTTTGCGAGAAAAATTTTTGGATGTTTTCGTAGAGGTTTGAATTTGCTGGATTTTTATAGGAAAAATGGGTCTTCGGTTTCCCACCTGCTACATTGTGTAAAAATATCTTGGTGGAAAATGAACATTGCTTTGAAAAAGTAGAGGCTTCAAGTTTTAAAATGAGTCTCGAGTTACGGTTGAACTATTTGTTTCTAGAAAATTGTCACAATTAAAATATCGGTGATTTTTCGGAAATCGGAAATGTAGTACACAAATACTGATTGAATCCTCTGTTTCTCTGTTCAAGAAGTGTTTGACATTCAACTACAGCGGTATCGCTCTAAAGCGGTAGCATTGCGCATCGCTCGTTGATAGATGTAGGTGGATTAGCACGATTAAGATGGTATCGCATTCGACGGACAGGGTAGAACGAGGCGAAGTCGAACACCGAGGATATCAGGTAGCCCCGACCTCAAAGTATATGGCAAGTGAAATGGCCGGAGCGCCGGCTAGGCTCCGCATGGGGATATCTATGGTGGTATTCCGCGGGCGTGTTGCTCGGGATTACTGTAATGCAGGAACAGCCTCGACTTTGGCTCCGCTTCGAGCTGCTGGCTGCTGGCGTCGCCGGCCAGCTCTGATGCTGAGTTACGCTCTACCCTATATCCCTTGGACCTATTACACACGCGCCACGTCCCCATATAGTATACAAGAGACCTGTGCTGCGATCCAATGTCAATTCGCAGCAGACACATTCATCAAACTTACGCCTCGTGAGTATTGCATTTGAGCGCTGACCGCCTGCGGCCCTCTTGTCCGACAATCTGCACGATGCTTTCAGCCCTTTTCTGAAGCAGTTTCCGGCTAGGGTAATAAGCTTTTAGGGAATATTTTAAAGACTAGATCCATCGAGTACTTAGACCATATACGGGGCGATTTTGGGAACTGGGACAGGTTACTGCTCGTTTTTAAGTAGAAATATAAGACAAATGTTGGAGAACAGAATTGTTTCGTTCAAAGGGTCAAATATTGTAGTAGATAAAAAAATGTTTTCAAGTTTATTTTTCCGAAATGTCAAGGTCATCGAAGATGTTTTAAATGGGACTGTATATTTTCGTCATGATAGTATGATAGCTGAGATCACGACGAATCCAACGATCTATAATACTATGATGTTCGCGTGACCTTGAGTTACAAACAATTCACAAAACTTGGGCAATCGACAGAGCAAAATAAGAGATATCGCTTCACTATTTGTATCAATTATAATACACTTGGACTCATTTTAAAGCTTGAAGCCTCTACTTTTTCGTCTAACGTTCATTTTTATCTAAGATATTTTTGCATGATACTGCATCAGACTTGGAAACTGTAGACGAAACATATGTCTGCGGGTAAAAAATATGTCTTGTGACCAAATTTATGGCGGCCATTTTTGCAATGGAAAAAGTTACTTTAAATAACCTCAGGATCCGCCCATTTCAAGGGTTTACAACATTTTGAGTCACCCTGTAGTATTATAAACATTTCAATATTTACAGACAATATTGAAAGGTTGCAGCAATAGTTCAGAGTTCTTTAATATGAATTTGTGCTACAATACTGACAAAAAATTTAATATTTACATGAAAGATTTCAATATTTAAACAAAGAACAGTAAATCCTTACAGATTTTTATGCTCTAAATCAGAAGATCGTTCGTTCTATCGTCCTCGGTTTTTAAGAAATTTATTTGTAAACAGAATCCTAATGTTCACATTAGCTAAAGTTTTGGTGTTTCAGTATGGAAACTAAACAAACATATTTCCTTCTATTCGGTATTGTATAAAAGGCGTCATTATTGGAAATGTTGACTTATTTCGCATTAAATAACTATTGTAAGAACTTCAACCATCTTTAACTGAGAATTTTATTTCTAGTTTTCCGGTGCAGTACCATTAAACTAACGACATGTTGTGATTTTCTAGTGCAGCGACCATATTCTTAAATTGTGTTTCATTTACGTCATTGATCACGCCAGTTGCCAGGAACGTGAACCTTGCGATCGACAGTTCCCAAACGAAGTTCTTTTCAATAGATGGATCGGAAGAGGCGACCCAATTGTTTAGCCAGCACAGTTGCCGGGTTAGCCAGCTGCCTCAGACTTTTCCTGTAGATATGTCACAATTAAAATCTTAAAGCTTAATCGCCATTTTGTGTTCTTAACAACTATGCAATTCCTATAACACCGGAAGTCTACGTGGTTTCGAAAGATCGTGAAATGTTTATATTATAAGCGCCCTGATTGTGACTTGAATAGACGCAGCAGAGGAATAAGAACAAATTAAATTAATCGCCATTTTGCGTTCTTAACAACTATGCAACTCCTATAATACCGGAAGTCTACGTGGTTTCGAATGATTGTAAAATATTTATATTATAAGCGCCCTGATTGTGACTTGAATAGACGCAGCAGAGGAATAAGAACAAATTAAATTAATCGCCATTTTGCGTTCTTAACAACTATGCAATTCCTATAACACCGGAAGTCTACGTGGTTTCGAAAGATCGTGAAATATTTATATTATAAGCGGCCTGATTGCGACTTGAATAGACGCAGCAGAGGAATAAGAACAAATTAAATTAATCGCCATTTTGCGTTCTCAATAACCATACAATTCGTTCTTAACAACTATGCAACTCCTATAATACCGGAAGTCTACGTGGTTTCGAAAGATTGTAAAATATTTATATTATAAGCTCCCTGATTGTGACTTGAATAGACGCAGCAGAGGAATAAGAACAAATTAAATTAATTGCCATTTTGCTTTCTTAATAACCATACAATTTCTACAACACCTGAAGTCTACGTGGTTCCAAAAATTAAAAAATATTTATGAGCATCCTGTTCGTGACTTGAAAAGACACAGAAAAAGGACATTAAAACTTTAAATCACTTCATTGGGCGTTTTGTGAGATTTTTAAAAACTGCTGGCATTTTTCATTTATTTATTGCTACTTGTGCAGAGGCGTTTTGGAAAAACAATTTATTATTTTTTTTTTAACTTTCAATTATTTTTATTATACTGTTGTGTTATTATAATACGTTGATATTGTACTGTTCGTTCTTATTTGAATATTTTTACTTTTTTAATTTTTGTCACTGACAAATAGGTAAAGTTTGTTTAAAATTACACATTTGATGTGTTTTGTAATCATTTTTAGGTCATTTGTGTAAGAAATGTATAAATTGTTTATCTAATGCTTAAAATAAAATATGGTAAGTTATATTCGAACATGTATTTATATTGCATTTTATTGCATTTTACCTATAAAATAAAGTGCATTATATTATATTTTATATATTAAATAGTCATTTTCGAACAATTTAATAAAAAATCCATTCATTCTTGGTATTGGAATCGTTAAAAATTATGATCAATATTTTAAATCGTCTTTTTTAAAGAATTTAATAAAAAAAACAATGTGATAAAAATGAAATATCAAAGATCAAAATGACTTTTTTAATGAATAAGTGTGATAAATAATTGCTATTTAAGTAAGGTATAAAATGTATTAGTAATTGCAATAAATATATTGTACCAAATAGCCATTTTCAACTAACTAATAGCACAATAAAATAGTGTGCAGTTCACTTAATATTATGCATGGCATCATAATAAAATAGTCCAAAATTCAGTAAATACTAAAAATATTAAAACGTGTGCATACTTCTTGATTTCGTAATCTATTAATTATTCATTTTTTCGTGACAGTTTCTCTGTTTCAGGTTACCTCAATGTCATAATATGCTAGAATCTAGCACTTAGATCATTGAATTTCTTTTTGAATACCAAAAGTGGTGTCCTTTTATTTCCATTCAAATTCTCTTGTTCCAAACATTTTTACAGACTCTTGGTAATATTTCATAAATCATGGGTACCAGCTTTTGAACCAACCTCAGGAATAATAAAATAATATAAAATTGAATTAAAGGTGGTTCGGAACCCACCGTGATAAACAGTAGGTTCCGCTGAAAAGTATTTAGGCTGAAATAGGCTGAAAATTAGGAGATAGTGAGAGTGGATGAAGCGGAAGAAGGGGGAGAGTGAAAGAAGAAGGGGGAGAGTGGAAGAAGAAGGGGGAGAGTGTAAGAAGAACGGGGAGCGTGGTAAAATGGAATTGAAAACCTGAGGGGACCAAATATCAGTACCTACCTAGCATATTTATAAAATTGAATTAATATTAAATGTAACAAAGCAATAAAATATAATAAAATAGCATTCCAAGATTGAGTTAACATTGACAATGACGGCATATGTGTAAAATATAGTAAAATAGAAAAATCGAGTTAATATCGAAAACAGTATCATATTTTATACAAACAAAATATGATAGAAGTACAATAAAAGTTGAGCTTTATATTAAAAATAGTAGCATATAGATATACGAGTAAAATACAATAAATTAGTATAAAAAAGTTGAGTTAATAATGAAAATCATAGCATAATAAAACGTAATAAAATGTAACATTTAAATGTAATGAAATTGAATAAATACAACATAGTAAAAATAATGGAAGATGAGGAAACTCTACCTAGACAAAAAATAGTATAAATATTTGTTGGTATGGTTCGGTAGACGTATCGTTTAGGTTGTCGAAACTGGGTAAATTTAAATGTACATTTACCGTGACAGGTAATTACACAGAATTATAGGCTAAAGATCAGAATTTCGGATTGTGCACGAAACGATTCGGGATATGTGTTATAGCATAGCATTCGAGAGCGTATAGGTGATGCGACACACTGGTAGGACACGGTGGTGCGTGCATGTACCCACCGAGCATGTATACACGTAAACTCGGTCATATTCTACACGTCCTTCCCATAAATACATCCGCCGGATAGGTCGAATCCTCCATCAGCCGCAATGACGTATATCTGTCAAAATTGCATTTGGATATATTAATACGTCACTACGCCCGGAGCACGTTAATCGCATTTCAGTCGTACACATACCCACTTTGAAATTATACATAGTAAATCAATAATAGCCTCTATTTACCTTATCGTCAATAAATGTCTTGTCTATATCTCGGGATAAAATAAATAATTGGACCGTGAATTGTTATGAGAATTTATATTTTTATGTCAATTTTGCTGCAGATATTTTGATTTTAATTTTATTCACACCATTTATAATAATTGCATTATATATATTTGATCAGAAAATGTTCTTCTAACTTCTTAATTGCAAGATTAAAATATTATAATTATAATAATAATACCATTCGTATTTTCATTTCGAATATTTTTTTCACACGGTTTTATTTCATATTTTTACTTGTACATCATACAGTGTTATTTTTATTATGTGTATTTATACTTTCTATCACAATTCGTATTTTTGTTTGAGTTTTATTTGTTACAATTTCATTTCATATTTCTATGCTTGCTATGTATATTTATATCTAATACTTCCTAAATTTTTTTACTATTTATATTTCTTATACGTATACTTCTTATACTTATTTTTACTATTTATATTTTCATATTAGCTGTACTCTTTTTACTATTTATATTTATGCTACCTATGCTTTTCATTATTATTCATATTCATACTCTTTATTTTATGTTTCCTTGTATTAATCTGTTTTCCTAAGTTAAAAATGTTAATATGTTGTATAACGTAATATAGAATTTCTTTTACAGCATTAATTGTCAACGTAAACTAAAAATTGTTGTATCACGAAATTTCCAAAAATATAATCAATAATTGTACTATACATTGTTAAGAAAATTCATATTTTCCATAGTGGCATAACAAAGATTCACTGTAAATAACTATTTTTTAGTATTAAAATAATTTGAAATGATTTCATGATTATACTGATATTCGTTGTTTCGTTGTCAGTCAGAATATGATTAAAAGAAAAAGAATTTTTTTTTAAATTTCTATTATATTCTCTTTGGATAATTAAATTAACAATCCATAGGTGACACTGAAAATTCGTAGAGAACTATTCAAGCTTAAAAAATTGATTATATTTTTCAACGAAATACATTTTATAAATTTACATAATACATGAAAAAGTTTAAATTAGAACAGCGTGTAACCTTGCAAAAACCTATTCAAGGTGCTATAATAAAAAAAAAAACGAAAACTTGTAGTGAAGTGTACACTTAAAACGTTTAAAAATCAAAAATGTTTTAAAATCTTATACAAGAAATTAAATAATCTCTATACGACAGCACTTTATCCTTTGAATGACCTTCGGCATAATGCTCTCTTTATGTTTGTAAAATGTTATACAGACATTGAATATTAAACGGTTCTATTTTTAATTAAAACGTTTCGATCACAATGTTTTTCTTTTAATAGAAATTATTGTGTATATGGATATTTTGTGCAGGTTTTGCATATGAACAACAGCCATTGTTGCGCGTATTAATTCTGGCAAGGTTGTATCAACGAGTCAGCCATCGAGCAGAAAAATTAATCGAACTGATTGAAGTCTCGATACTGATAATGCCAAACACACGAAGCACTGTCGATGCAAACGTGTCCTCGAGACAAGTTTGACTATATCATTGAATATCATGCTTGGCCGGGCCTGTTCTTTTCGTGCAATCTATCAAACGCGCTCAGAACAACGCATACAATCCATGGATGATAAAAAACTACTATAACAATAGTTATTTTATTTCATTTAAATTTATACATAAACATTATTTAAATTTTTAGATGTATACAAACATTTAGAATGCTTATAGAAATCTTTTTAATTATTTCAAGTTCAAAATCGATACTAATCAACTATTTAAGTCTCTGAATTTACCTTTTTATTTATTGTAAAATAATAGTTCGACGAGTTTCTCGAAATACAGCATAACTTATTTTGAAAGTTTCTTGATACGATCAACAGGTTAGCTTAAATGTTATTTCGTATTGACTGTATATTACTTCAATTATTATATAAACATTTAAAATATTCTTATAGTCTCTATACATATCTATTTTTTATATTTGTATAAATATTTGTATATATTCGAATACTTTAAAAGTACATATAATAATATATTTTTATAATATAGATTATAAAAATCATATTATTGGTTTGATAATTCGTTTTGATGTATAAATAATGCAGTATAATATTTTCCTATGCAATGCATATAAAACAATATTTTAATTTAAATATAAAAAAATGTATTCGTGCATAAAATATGTAAATTGTTAAATGTTGAACTGTTACTAAAGAAAGAAAAATATATTTTCGATTAAATATCGCGTTAATTTGGAGCATTTGCTCGAACTTCGCGAATATCGCGATCTATATAATCATTGGTGACCCCATCCAGATTATTCTTTACAGGAGTCTGTTAACCAACAATAAATTGAGCAAAAACGGCGTGACTTTCTGATTATCGGTAAGAGTCAGCCGATAAACACGGTAAGCGGTTGAGTATCGCTCGAAAATAATATTCAAATTTAACTCGTGTCGCGAGTGTACGGGGGGAGAGGGACAGGGAGATGAAGAGGGAGAGGGAGAGGGAGAGGGTGAGGGAGAGGGAGAGGGAGAGGGAGAGAAAGAGGGAGAGAGAGAGAGGGAGAGGGAGGACAAGATATATACATACATTGAACAGAGACAGACAGACAAGAGAGAGACAGCGCCGCGGAGCGGATCGCCTGACACTAACGCGACGTTTGTCTAAGCCTACCGGTCCTCTGTCACTTGCTTGAGGCACTTACTAGCGACTAGAGGTGTGCGGGTACCCGAATATTGCAAACTTTCGGGACCCCAACTCGACCCGACCCGATTACTTTTTCGAATACCCGAAATCGTGGGTACCCGAAGTTTCTAACTTTCCGACACGAACCCGAACCCGAACCCGAACCGTTCTCAATTGCGGGCTCGTTTCGGTATTTTCAAATAGAGTCGAAAAGGCAATAAGTGGTGCGATCAAGCACAGGTATTTACTGTGTGTTGATCACATAGAAAGTGCGTAATTGCAATAGCTGTTTAGGACTATCTAACGCAGCTATTGTTTCATCACATAAAACAGTGTATTTCGGAGTGATTGACGCGAGTACCGTGTCAATTCGCCGAATTCATTGTCCACCGTACAAGAGGTACTCTTGAAAGGAATCGTGACTTCGATTCCTTGTGGCTGTCCGTGAGCCTCTTAGAAGTTAGCCCCCCACTTGTTGAAATAAATAATTTCAACAGTTGTGCTGAGTTGTGCTAAGTTTGTGCTACATTGTTCTCGAATATTATAACAATAAAATAAACAATAAGCCTAGAAATTGAGAAAAACGATTTTTTTTAGTAGTCCCGCACTTTTCGTTTTTTTTCAATTTTCTCAATTGTGCTAAGTTGTGCTAGGTTGTGCTAAGATTGTGCTAAAGTATTACTTTATAAAAATAATAAATAAAAAAGTTATGGTAAATAATCGTTTTGGACATACAATTAACGTTTAAGATAGTAACAGTTATCCAAACAGCATATAATCATATATCTGAGTTGTGCTAGCCTAGCACAAGTCATCACAACTTTCCTTTTCGCCAGCACAACGATATAAAGGGTACTTTACTCTTGCTCGCGGGCCTTCGCGGGGACACTATATCATTCATTTGACTTTCTAGGCTAGCACAACTCAGATATGCAATATTATGTTTGTCGGATGACCAAAAAGTCATTAATAATATAGTGTCCCCGCGAAGGGTCGCGAGCAAGAGTAAAGTGCTCTTTATATCGTTGTGCTGGCGAAAAGGAAAGTTGTGCTGACTTGTGCTAGGCTAGCACAACTCAGATATATGATTATATGCAGTTTGGATAACTGTTACTATCTTAAACGTTAATTGCATGTTCAAAACGATTATTTACCATAACTTCTTTATTTATTATTTTTATAAAGTAATACTTTAGCACAATCTTAGCACAACCTAGCACAACATAGCACAATTGAGAAAATTGAAAAAAACGAAAAGTGGGGGGCTACTAAAAAATCGTTTTTCTCAATTTTTGGTCTTATTTTTTATATTATTGTTATAATATTCGAGCACAATCTTAGCTCAACCTAGCACAACTTAGCACAATTGAGAAAATTGAAAAAAACGAAAAGTGGGGGGCTACTAAAAAAATTGTTTTTCTCAATTTTTAGGCTTATTGTTTATATTATTGTTATAATATTCGAGAACAATGTAGCACAAACTTAGCACATCTCAGCACAACTGTTGAAATTATTTATTTCAACAAGTGGGGGGCTAACTTCTAGGAGGCCGTCCGTGTTCCACGGAGGACACTCAATCCGAGAACCTTCTCTGCAACCCGCACTGGTGATGCTTCGTCGTCCTAGCGCAGCAGAAGAAGCATTTCAAGGATTGTGAAATAGTCAATTCAATATACGCCTTTATTATTCTTACGCAGCTAGTATTTTGTGCGGGAATTGATCGGTTCAATTGGCAGGTCTTGAATCGTAAAGCCGAGCCTAGTCACTCTCCTCATAATGAGAACTTGACAACGAGCTCGGTAGACTTGACCAGTTCAACCACCAAAGTCGCACCCACATATGCCTTTGCGGTTTAACTGCGTTTTGGAGAACTCTTTTTTTTTTAAGTTTTTTTATACAATCTTATAGCTTTCGACGAGAAACACCGACAATGAAAATCTTAATGCGCGGAATTCATTAATTAAAAAGTTACACGCACATAAAGTTTAACACTTTTAAGCCTTTTTGACAGGTTACAGCGCCGCCATATTGATATATTTGCAAGGTAATACACGCAAAATAGGCTAAGTACTTCCGAACAAATCCATTAGATGGCAGCACAAACCCGTACGTAATACATAATAACAGATTTACTAAATCAAAATGCGAAACATTATACTATGGTCGGGCCGGCCTTCTCCGCTCCCACGATGACCTAACACCAAACCATCTTGGACTGTACCTTCTTTTTGAAATCCTGTATGTGATTCTGTATATTTTAATTACTGGACACCGAAAACGACCGATTCCATGATTATTGTTATAAATTTTCATTTCGCACCAATGAGTATGACATTTTTTAAGTTTCCGCAGCAATTCACAATCCTGAGCCCAAGTAATTGCTTCTTCTTCACTACTTGGCATGTCTCTAAAGTTAAAATTTTTAGTACCTGAACTAGCCATTTCAAAATCAACAATAAACGTATTAATAATTAATTCGTGAAAAAACACTTTAAATTGTTTATGTTTACAAAGTATGTGTAACCACTGAATTGCTATCTAGCGCATACGCTCAGTACTATTTAGCCAATCCCGCAAATATACCATACTGTCTAACACATGCGCTGAACACTCACGATCTATCCAGCGCATGCGCCGAACAGACCTACGTACCTCTACCACTCAACGAATATCCAATATGGCGACGCTCTAACCTGTCAAAAACGCTTAAAACTGCTCATCTTTACACGCGTATAACTTATAAACCAGTGAATTCCTAACAACCATACACACATTTTCGGAATGTCTTCATCGATATCTACAGGATCACATAAAAAAAAGTTCAAAAAAGTTAAGAACACGGAGTTCTCCACAACGCAGTCGAGCCGCCTTTGCTATTCTCAATGAGGTAGTATTTTGTGCGTGGATCGTGACTGGTTGAACAACACATACGTTATACGCCGTTGCTGTTGTGTGCAAATAGTAATTTGTGCGTGCATGTGGCTCGTTGAACCACGCCCACCACCTAGATTTTTACGGCTTTGTGACGTACTGAGTCACTTCCGAGCTGGAAATCTAGGTGTTGCTGGAGCACGGTGCAATGTGGATTGGACTTGCATCGCACTTGGAGCCTTACAACCTCCCTGTGGGATTTACCGGCCGCACATCCAAAAAAGCATCCGCAGTAGAATCGCTTGAAACCGAAACTACGCCGCACAAAAGGTCAAATAATTAAATTACGACGACAAAAATAGATATAAAAATTTTCTGTAAACTAATGACAAATACCATCATAACGTACTCTAAGAAACTGCCCACAATTTAGCGTGAGAATTTTTTTTGTTAACGCAACACAGTAGTTGGTGTGCATGTGCAAAGTGAAGATATCTTTCGGACGGCTAATATCAGTTAATTGAGCCAGAATTGTTGACGACATAATTGCGTCCATCATATTTTCTTCAATTTAAATTCGCCAAGTTTTCTACATGGATATTGAAGCGTCAGGTATGTACTTTCATCTGTAATTATTGTTAACACAAAGGTAAGTTGTACATACTGTTAATATACTATGTTCTATGAAATACTATTTTTGTTTAAAAGATATTGATATGCTTACTTTAGCTAGAGTTATACAAAAAGTTCCGAATAGTACATCGTTTTTTTACTAGTTCGAAAAAGGGTCTTATAACTAATATAAAAAATTGAAAAATGAGTCCCCTTCTTCCCCCTTTCGATCAATAGAGCGGATTGTTTACAGGTAGTCGCGCCGACCGCGCTGTAAAAAAATGAAGATTATGAGAAAATAACTATTTGATGTGTTAAGAAAGTGAACAGTTTCTCAAGTTTTCGTCACTTAGGTGCAATGAACGATTGTTAAAGTATATATTCGACAAGTTTGGTGTTAGTGAACATTCTGAACATTATACAATGCAAATAAAACGTGTAGTTATAGTGTTTGTTTCGAAACTTTTGATGAAATGGCGTGGTTGTAAATATATGTATGACCGTTTTAACAGCAAACACATGAAATGGCTTCATAAAGACTTGCATCTTCCACAAATAGAGCCGACTTCAAAGCAAAAGAAGCGAGGCAGGCTAAGAAAATCATTCGAAGACGCGTTCTGGACGCAATAAGCAGAGACAGGTTAAACAAATTGTAGCAGATCTCAGCTCAGAAAAGCTGTTATCGGCTGTAGAATCAAGCTTAGTGAAATCGGGTAAGAGAATGGCAGCCTAAGTTGTGAAATTGGTCACCCGATCTAGTCCCAAAAGATTAAAAAAATGAAACAGGTGCATGATACACCATCCTCTGCTCCTATAAGATAATTATTTTCCGAAGATAATTATTAAGCAGTCTTCTTATTAGCATTTCTAACCAGAATATCAAATAAAATCTTATTTTATATTTTTGTCGTCGTAAATTGCTAATTTGGCCTTATGTGTGCCGGTGCGAACTGACGACCTCTCGATTCTCAAGGTTCGTCACACTAGAATACAGTCCAGTAAATCTGTTCTGAGCAGATAGGCTGTAGTCCATCTCCAAGAACGCGATTGCCGCTGTCAGTCAGGAGAATAAGGGAAACAGTGTCTCGAACGGATTGGATTACGTATGAGACAGATGTTTTCACATTTACGTTCGTTATTTCATTTTTCAGACGCCCACGTCGATAGACGACCAATTCAGGGGACCCAGCAGAGCGGACTGCCTGCGGCACGTTTTTTACAATTAATAAACGGCCCATCAGTAAGGAGGTCACCATCAAAATAAAAAACGGTGATATAAATTTACTTTCCTGCATAATGCCTATTTTGTTATATCCGAGCCAACGTTGTGAAGCGTCGGAGTATATTATACAGCTCATCTTTTCAACAAATTTGGTTTTTTTAAATTGCATCAACCTTATAAGGGATATTAGCAACTACATGCTTACAATTTCATCATTACAAGGTCATTCGTAATTTAAATTTCGTTGAATAATTTTGTGTGCTTCAAGAAGTGGATTAGTTTCTGGCAATTTTTGAGTCGGTGGCACCTTTGATGTTTCCTGGAATTTTGTATCTTCTTCTTTCTTAATGATAGAGAAGGCACGCTGTAACTATATGTTCCATTGTGTTCATTGTGTTGCATCTATTACATTTATGTTTGTCCTGATTTTTTAAGTGAAACTTCTTTAGGCGCGGTAGGCGCAAAACCTCGACGCGGTAGGCGTAAAACCTCGACGCTGTAGGAGAAAAACCAATCTGGCGATGAAACGGTGAACAGGTGAAACGATGAAACGATGAAACGATTTAGTAAAACCTCGACGCGGTAGGAGAAAAACCAATCTGGCGATGAAACGGTGAACAGGTGAAACGATGAAACGATGAAACGATTTAGTAAAACCTCGACGCGGTAGGAGAAAAACCAATTTGGCGATGAAACGGTGAACAGGTGTGTTTTCGCACAAACTTTATTCACACCCGTGGAACAATATTTCGGTACACGTCTATTCGCTTTGGCGGGGGAAAGGAAACGAACCCACGCACGGTTCGCTCCCCGACATTTATGTTTATTCCCCTACTCTTATGAACTACCTGAGATCCGTGGAAAATGGCTAGAGCCGCTTCTTAATATTGTTTACTTTAACCGCCGTCCCAGGTATTCGAATCTCTAGGCTCGTCCTTGCATGCCATCCACATGCCTAATGACTTTCGCTAGACGGTTATTGTACTTCAAGTGGTCAATCAAGCTAATTTTAATTAATTGTCTTTCCTGTTCTCGAATCTCGCGACTCTTTGTAGTCTGGCGGCCCCGGATCCACTTTACGGTTCCCCGTGCTCGCTAGCAACCTTCATGAGAAATTCTCCAAATCGAGGTATTTTGCGGCCTAAGGTAGACACACCGTATCTACCTTTACACGCTATTGGCTTGCATGCAACAAACGCATCTCGTCTAACTAGATTCGAGTACACTACGTTGAACTATACACGATTTCGTATCAAGAAACTAGCCATAGCCATCTTCCACTAATCCCTTACAGTATCTCATTCTTCCTGTTCCGCTTTAAATTTCACATACATGAATCTACCGCTCGAGAAAAACAGAACGCATTTCTATCCATAACAAGGTGAAACGATGAAACGATTTAGCAAAACCTTGACGCGGTAGAAGTAAAATCGATCTGGCGATGAAACGATGAAACGATGAAACGATGAAACGAAATTCTATTCTATTAGTATATACGGCTGAGGGTTCGGCATTGCTTAATAAAGATTATGATAAAATTCCGATGATGCTAAGTGGATATTTCAACGTGAACTTTGCATCGGAACAATCAAAGTTATTAATAGAATTTTTTTGAAGTAAATTAAGATTGGAAATGCTAACTAATCCTAATGAAGCGACAATAAGATCAGGAACAACTCTCGATGCAGTATTTGCAAGACATTTAGACAAAATTGATTCAAGAATATTTATATCATATTTTAGCTATCGCAAGCCAATTGTTTCAATAATAGAATCATAAAAAATTAAATGTCATAGTGTTAATAAAAATTTCAAAAAATTAAAGAAAGAAGTTTCACTTCAGCCATGTGGTCTAAGCACACACCAATTTTTTTTAAATTAAATATGAGTGAACGAGATTTGTGTGTCCCAGTCTCACTCTGTTGATTATTACTTGTTCTTTCCTGTTAAAAGCGCCAGCGGGGTTGAATTCATAGATGTCTTTCCTAATATGGTGGATCTGGGTCTGGTGAGGGTTTTCCCGTACATTATTGCATTTATCCCATAGGGCTTTGGGAAAGTGTTTTGCAATCTCCTTGTGGAAGACAGGTACGTCTAATTCTGCAAGGAGTGGTTCTGTTGCTAGTTTAACAAGCTTGTTTTGTTTTTGATGTTTCGCCTTGTTAGCGATAATTTATTAACTTTTCTTTCTCGTTTTTGGACAGAGTTCTCTGAATGCGGAAAGCTGAAATAGAGAAACGTTGCACGATGGCAAACGAACGTCATTCGAAAGCATGCAACTGTGTTTCAGCTCGGGGCTCAATATTCGCTTCTTGGTGCACTTAAACGTTTTACGCTTCCAGCATCTGTTGCCATAAGTTTTATAGTGATCACCGTTCAAATTCCTATTTAATCTTTCCGTGACGTTTCACACGAGCAGGTGCTGGCCGTAAATTTAATTAACTTCCGGATGACTGCTGGGCTAATTAATGTAACCACTTTTCATCTGGTTTGCTTTTAGGGGCAATTATTAGTATCATCGGAAGACATCGGAGGGTCAAATTGTTTTGCATCTGCTTCCGTTCTGTACATTGTGTTTTAATTATATTAGTACATTTATACAGGATATCTCATTCAAATCAATGTTCAACTGAATAACTTCGAATCGGTTGGCGATACAGAAAAATGTTTTAAATGAAAGTTGAGTAGCTCTAATAACATAATTTTATGTAAATATATGTTTTAGGTGGATACGTAGAAATAATGTGAAGGTTAACTGTGTTGTCTATATTTGATTTATACAGTTTTGAATGCATTGATCGATGCTGTTCGAAATTCTCTACAAACATGAACTGGACCACTTATTGCGAAAAATGTATAGTTTAGTTAAATGTATAATTGAATAAAGAAAACTAAATAAAAAATAAATGGAACTAAATGAAATTGTGATCTAAATTCCAATTTTAACATTCGAATTTTAGATGGTCGGGAGACTTTTGAACCACTCTGTACATGATTTAGTACGTTTATTTAAAGAATTAAAGACTGTATTCATTAGTACATTGAAAAGCATATTGTATGTATTTTTTATTTGATAATACATGGTTGACATTTATATGTTCTCTACAAATCGATATACGAAGAAAATATTCATGTCTTGTTATGTGTCTCTTAATATCATTAAACTTGTATTTGAAGCAGTTTTATGCACCACCAATAGTTCCATCGATGTTAAAGAAATGATTCGAAGAAATGAGGAAATATTCTTTTTCAATTCACTATTGGATGCAGTTTTTAATTCTCTACTTAAAAGTACTAGGCTATTTGTAGTTAACAATCTAGTTTAAATATTATAAATTAGTTTATGAGATATTTGAATTGAAAGATGGCGTATACCCTGTATTTTTATTTGAAATATCTTCTAAACCAATGATTTTTCGTCGTAAATGTCTTAGTACCTTTTTCAAAAAAATTCGTATTTATGTGTACATGTATAAAACATACTTCTGACCTTCGTATGACCTCGAATCGTCTACTCACAAAATAAACACTTCCTCCACATCATGCAACCCTCAAAACCAATCAACCTTTGCCTTCAACAGTTTTCTCTATTCTGATGTCATAGTTAGTCAAACAGATTGGACAGTATGCCACACACGATTTCTTTAAAAATAAATTTCAATATAAGGCTTGCAATTACTACACTTTTGTATAAAATTTTCTGTTACGTCGGCCAGTACATACAGAAACACGCAATTTCATTAAAAACAATCCTGATGACCTTAATATGACCTCAAAGCATGCATTGACAAAATAAAGACTTCTTCACTCCTTTAAACTATTCAAATTTTGCCTCCAACATTTTTCTCTGCCCTGGTTTTTCCGGTAGTTGAACAAATTGGTACAGTTTGTCGCACATTACTATTTTTTGACATGAATTTCCATGCAAGGGTTACAATTAGCACTCCTTTCCACATAATGTCAAACTGCAGTAATCAGTGCCTATAAAAATACATGAGCCGTCTATTTTGAAAGTGACCTAAGTCCATTTGTACTTAAATTGAGATATTTAACAGTTTGCGTTTCAATAGAATTAAAAATATACGTATAGGATACCAATGTGTCATACTGCATAAGTGTATCTAATAGAATTAAATTTGCAATGTCTATCAAAATGATAAGAATTATTAAGTGAATAATATGTTTTCTTACCAAAACTGGAGTTAAGCCACTTTCAATGTTAATAAGCAGATTCGTTATAAAATTTGAAAGAGCCCAAGTCCATTCGACATAATTTAAAATGCTTCAAATTGAAAAAACAATACTCAATTTATTTTATATTTCTTTGCGACTCTTCAAAAACACAATGTATAATATACTTACTGCTCATCTACATTTTGTGTATGCGGGAGGGATGTCATGGTGCACCGGTGGTATACAGGGTGTCCCAAAAATGTCTGATTTCCTTTAAAGGGGAGTTTCCTGAGGCCATTTGAAGCGACATTTTCCTTTGCAAAAATGGCCGTTTCGGCTTTGTTAAGGAGTTATTAACGAAAAACACGGACCAATCAGAGCGCGACCTAGAGGCGTATTGGCAGAGACGGCCGCGCGCGACAGAGATCGAGCGATGGTGATACACCGTGGTCGAAAGCAAGGAACAAACAAGAGAAGAAAATTTTTCGAGTCTTATGTCGGATAGTTCAAATTTGAATATGTTGGAGTCTTTAGTAACCTATGAAGGAATCTCGAAGGATTTTTCGAAATCTTAAAAAATGTTGGTTTTACAGACGTGTAAAGAACTTTTTTTCATTAAATTATAACACTAGAACTAACGTACCGAGGAAAATGAGTTTTTAGGAGCTTATAGTGAACACAGAAGAGTATCTATTGAAAATATTTCGATTTGGAAAAAATGGTTTTTTCACCATTTAGTTTGAAAATGTTTCAAACAAATGCAATTTTCCTATAGCCGGGACTTTTTTAAAAATTCGAAAAAAACATGGTGACAGCTCCAAGTCTCCTCTTTACGGACCTATTTTTGAAAAGGCAGGCGCTTTAAAATTGACGGAATTAAAATTATTTAAAGCGAACGCTGCACCGCGATATTACGGAGGCGCGCGGCCCCTTGTTCGTTCCTTGTTTTCGACCGAGGTGTATCACCATCGCTCGACTTCTGTCGCGCGCGGCCATCTCTGCCAATACGCCTCTAGGTCGCGCTCTGATTGGTCCGTGTTTTTCGTTAATAACTTCTTAACAAAGCCGAAACGGCCGTTTTTGCAAAGGAAAATGTCGCTTCAAATGGCCTCAGGAACCTCCCCTTTAAAGGAAATCAGACATTTTTGGGACACCCTGTATATCGTAGTAAGTCCATCATATCCTTGTATCTCGCTGTTCTAATTCGTCTTATATTTTTATAAAGTAGTTTTAATACAATATTTTCGAACTTTTTTTGTTGAAATCATTAGTTACGAATTCGTGTTCACTATCTGAATTAAATGGTCTTGTTATTTTATTCTTCCCCACGAGTGTAATAATTTCTATAATTTAATATTTTAAGTTTGATATTGAATTGTAAGTGTGTATTGCGTGAATTTTTTTCACTACATTAATTAAACGTACTGATGATTCAACTAAAGTAACTGCCAAAAAAACTAAGCATAACTTATTAAATACTAATTGATTAAAATTACCTTCATCACTGCCTTCGGACATTTGAAAATCCGCACTTTCGGACATTATCAATAATTGAGTGGACTTATGTGTCCAAAATTATCGTGTATACTCTGAATATACTGAGCAGCAAATGTTGTTTATGACAGATAACTTCAAGTTGTACACGTTAATACAGTCAACAGAAAATAATTGACAAATGGACTTAGGCCATTTTCAAAAGAAACGGCTCACATAATTCTATTTGTGAAAATCTTGTGACCTTCATATGACCTCAAATCCCTGACAAACCAAACACTTATACACATCTTAAAATCTTCGATCTCAAAATCTCCAATATTTTTCGCTATCATGGATTCGTAGATAGCCAAACAGATTAGTGCAGCCTGTTCCATATAATCTTTTTCTAAGATAAATTTCCACTTAGGCTTTACAATTAGCACCCATTTGTACAGAATTTTAAGCTGTATCGCCCAGTACATACAAAGATATACAATTTCACTAAAAAAAATCATGATGACATTCATGTGACCTCAAAGCATCCACTGTCAAAACGAACACTTATACACATATCAAGATCTTCAATCTAAAAGTCTTCAACATACATTTTTCTCTAGCCTGGTTTCTTAGGTAGTAAAACAGATTAGCGCATCGTGTCGCACATGATTATTTTTCCGAATAAATTACCGGAGCGAAAAAATCTCACGCACGCGAGTTGGTTCGGGATTTGGTATTCCAAACAGGAGCAGATAAGGAGACTATTCCCAGAGAAGGCACGTTAATAATTATGCAGGGGCAAGCACGGTGGCAGTGCCGCCCGCATAACAAGTGAACTACACTTTCCGGTAACAAAGAGTGACCCGTTCAAGTCGGAAGCTTTTTCCCGAGATAATTCATCGGGCGCGCAGTCTTTTACCTTTTCCTCGTATCACCCACCGGAGCTGTACCAACGGCGGAGTCCCGGTAGCATGACTATAGCACGACTATAAGTGCCGGGGGGTTACCGGAGGTCAGACCTGAAAATGGACTTCTAGAAGTAGCTACTTGCGAACGCCGCGAGATACTAGCCCCGGCTGTAATGGGACAGCGAACTCCCGCTCTTCGAGTGGAATCTTCCCTCTAAAGTGACTCGATTTCTTTTTCTGGATATTAAAAGTCCTCCGAGATCGGGTTAATTGAGTAGAAAGTTAGAAAGCTCTTAATATCTATGCTACGACACTGTATCCGGTCCGCCGAGTTATGCTTACTGCTTTGCAAACGATTGTCAAACTTTCAAACACCGTTCTCAACGAAAAACTATGACAGATGTCGGTTGCAATTTTTCGGAATCTTTTTAGGATGTTCTAGTGGAAATTTTTCATAGAATTTTTTGTCGTGGAGTAGTTTTGACACTGAATTACGTGTATACAAACTTTCAATAAAGTGGTTTTGTTAGAAAACATTTGTTAAAATTGTCAAATTGAATACGCTTTTGGGCTCTTGAAGAATGTTCTCAACTTGAAATTTTGATTATTTTTTTAGTATCATTATTGTACGAAATCTTGTTTCAAATTTTTTCTTGTAATAGTGGCAACGAGTATCTACAAAAATGTTGAATAAAATTGGTTCATCAGAAGATATTTTAAAAAATTGTAGAATTGCACGATCTTTTGGGATCTTGATTTTTGTTACAATGTTCTGAAATGGAAACTTTGATAATTTTTTTTTAATGCTCGTACTACTTATTTTTGTTAGAATTTTTTTATAAGATGGTTAGAGCATCGAATTAAGTATAAAATTAAGCACGACATTTTCTAACAATGTTTGTTCCGTGATACTACTTTTACATATTGTGTAATTCCCAAAAAGTGCATTTAAGAAGCTGGTAATAGATCTTAAATAGAAAAACGATTAAATTTGAGATTAATAATAAAATGTTTGACAGCGTTCTTGTATACGATGCAATGGCAGATGAATCGATTTTTATTTCGGAAAGTTTACTACTCGGACAAGGTTAAAATGGCGGCTTGCCATAAACCATGTGCATTTCTAGACCGGAATCGGTCCATCGTTACTGGGTCATGTAGAACAGCTGGCAATGTTTGTGTGTATGTGTGTGTCTCTATATATAAAAGCGTGCGCTAAATCTTCTCTATAATCCAGCAAGGCTCGTGATAGTGGCTGTTCTAGAGTGTAAAAGACAAACTTATTTCAAAACTTATTTAAATTATTAAATATATTATGTATATACAGATTTTATAACGTCAAATATTTTAAATCAATTTAAAAAAAAACTTCAATTTTGACTTTTCGACTTTAAATACATTTTGAAATAATTTTATACAAATGCAATTTTAGATAATGTATTTATAACATACTATCACCATATAACATATTATAAAACTGTTCTTCTCTCAATTACAACAATAATAACATTTTTTAATCAAAGAAAGTATATTACTATAATATGTTACATATCATCTTATATTTATATTATCATATTGCATTATATTATATATTGAAAAATTCAATATTGCAGTCATGTTACGATCATGTAATTGTAATATTATAGTACATGTATTGCATGTATAATAAATTACAATTTAGAAATTTCTTAATTACAATATTATACGTACAAGGTGGAAATTATAAAGCGTTACGGACGAATATCTCCAGAAATATTAATTATATGCAAAAATGTTTGAGATGAAAGTTGTTCAATACCGAGGGTTCCATCATGTGGTGGGACTTTTAATTTTCCCAGTGGACACTCCAAGGTGAGGTGAAGGTCAACTTTCATTTTTTAAATGAAATGATATGTTTTTTTCCACCATCAAATACTGCGTTTTAAGATGAGTTTAATTACCTATGACTCAAGGTCATGCAAGGTGAAATTTGCAGGGCATTGCAGAAAAAGTGTGATCCTTTTATTTGTACTTCAGTTCGTGCCTACGAACTTTCACACCAAATCAATAACATGTGTTCAATGTCAGCATTACTCAGGACAACATCAAAGTCATTATCAATGAAATGAAATCAAACGTATTTATGTATTACTATGCTCTTCTGCAAGATAGTCAGTTTACTTTCATTACTATTCGCTGAACGATAGTACTTAAGTAAGTGGTGAAAATGGAAATGTATCAAAATTGTTTTGATTTGTTTATGGTACTAGAAGAATGTGAGAAAAATTACAGAATGGCTGCTAATTTTTATGCACAACGCTATCCAAATCGACCATCGAAATCGCATATGGCATTTAAAAGACTAGAACAACGTTTTCTCCGTTCAGATTCTGTGCTTAATAACTGCGTAATGTCCTTTAAGCCTACGACGCGTGAAAACAAGAAAGTCAGAATATGCGAAGCTTGTGCCAAGATAAATGTTGAAATGTTGAGCAAAGTTAGAGAATCATTTAAACAAAGAATTGTTAAGTGCATTGAAATAAGAGGTAACCATTGTGAACGCATACTAAACTGAAGCACAAATAAAACGATCACACCTTTTCTGCATTTCCCTGCAAGTTTGACCTTGAATCACCTTGAGTCATAGGTAATTGAACTCATCTTAAAACGCACTATTTGATAGCGGATAACAAAACATATCATTCCATTTTAAAAAACAAAGTTGACCTTCACCTCACCTTGGAGTGTCCACCGGGAAAAATAAAAGTTCTACCACATAATGTCCCCTTCGCTACTGAACAACTTTCATCTCAAACATTTTTCGTATAATCAATATTTTTGGAGATATTCGTTTGTAACCCTTTATAATTTCCACCCTGTATATTATATACCGTAAAATAAGCTGTAATTATTAATATTATACTACAATGATATTAAATATCAAATCACTTTAATAATATTCCTTCCTTAATGCTAACATATATCAAATTTGACTATATTTTCGAATATTTTTCTAACATTGTATCACTATACAATAAAATAAACTATGTATGATACAATAGAATTAAGACTGTAAAATGGCTAGATTGGAATGGTGGAATGGGATGTAAGGGAAATATCGAGGAGAATTTTACGAGAACGATAAAAATGATTACAAAAGCTGAAGCAGAAGCGATTTCCTTGCATTTTCCCTGATGCGTTTCCGGAGTGCACATATCTTACCTTGGTGTAACTTTTCATTCCCGAGTTATGGGCTTCGGTTCAACCCGCGATTTAGGAGGAAGCTGGTGTACTACCGCAAATCCTTGTCTCGGATGAATGGTAGTTGCGGAGATTTACTTGAAATGTTTTCATTCGTATTTAGAATAGTTTTACTATTCCATGTACACATACGATTATTCTAAATACATAACAAATGCTGTTCAACCAAATTAAATCACCCACACGCTATTCGATAGCCTGTCAAGGGAAGATATATTGTGCAAAATTTCAACCCCATATTTTGATCTAAAGGGTAGCTACGGAACAAAATTGAATTTTCAGTTTTTGTCTTGGTTCCTTAATTTAATCTCGCGTAAAAATTCTAAAAAAATTCTGGAACATATCAAATATGCGCATACATACTCAAAATTCGTATTCGAATTTTAAGTTAAAAATCTTGGTTGTAATTAATCAAAAATATTGAGTAAACTCGGATTTTCTATTAAAGTTATATTTTTTATTTCTCTGATCATCTTCAACTACAATTTTTTACTTCAAAATTTGAAATGAATTGCCAAGTATGTATCTGGGTATACGACATAATCCTGATATTTTAGAATTTCCGCATGCGATTAAACATGGAAAATATGTTAAATATTGAAAATTCGATTTACTTCATAACTGATAGTAATAATTTTTTATGAAAAATCAACATGTTCGTGACACTTTCTAAATTGAAATCAGCCCAAACACAATACCACTTGTATTATATTTACTTATTTAATTCACGATTTAGTAAGCCCTCGATTATCAGAATTGATGAACACATTATTATCTGAATACGCGTTTCACATATGGTTCAACCTAAAATGATCTTTATGTACAACACGAATAGTAAAGATTTAATTTAGCACTATAGCTAGGTAACTGTTATATCATTCCAACGACCATGGCCCATTGATCAGTATAGATATTAAAGTTCTACTGTGTCACAACAAAAATACAATTTAGGTATGTAAAAATTAGGGTTTCCGAGCTTTAAAATGAATTTAAGTAAAACATCCTTCGAAATATTTCCACAAAGTTACAATAGATCAAAGATCTCCAATTTCTAACCCAATATTTCAATGGGTAGAGCAGGGATAGGCATTTTTGTCTCAATTCAGACAAAACCGTCCCCACCATAGCGTCCACTGTCCCCCACCAGCATCCGCCGTTACCATAGAGGGAGGAAGTGCTTCGACCGTTGCGAACATTGCGCATGCCTCGCACATGAAAGAGAGGTTGGTGGGAGAAGCAGGCGTTTGAGAGGCCTGACCGTGCTCATCCCTGGGGTAGAGTATAATAAAATATTTAATTTTCTGCAGCGAAAGTAACGTTGAAAAGAATACAATTTAGGTATGTAAAAATTAGGGTTTCCGAGCTTTAAAATGAATTTAAGTAAAACATCCTCCGAAATATTTCCACAAAGTTACAATAGATCAAAGATCTCCAATTTCTAACTCAATATTTCAATGGGTAGAGCAGGGATGGGCATTTTTGTCTCAATTCAGACAAAACCGTCTCCACCATAGCGCCCACTGTCCCCCACCAGCATCCGCCGTTACCATAGAGGGAGGAAGTGCTTCGACCGTTGCGAACATTGCGCATGCCTCGCACATGAAAGAGAGGTTGGTGGGAGAAGCAGGCGTTTGAGAGGCCTGACCGTGCTCATCCCTGGGGTAGAGTATAATAAAATATTTAATTTTCTGCAGCGAAAGTAACGTTGAAAAGAATACAATTTAGGTATGTAAAAATTAGGGTTTCCGAGCTTTAAAATGAATTTAAGTAAAACATCCTCCGAAATATTTCCACAAAGTTACAATAGATCAAAGATCTCCAATTTCTAACTCAATATTTCAATGGGTAGAGCAGGGATGGGCATTTTTGTCTCAATTCAGACAAAACCGTCTCCACCATAGCGCCCACTGTCCCCCACCAGCATCCGCCGTTACCATAGAGGGAGGAAGTGCTTCGACCGTTGCGAACATTGCGCATGCCTCGCACATGAAAGAGAGGTTGGTGGGAGAAGCAGGCGTTTGAGAGGCCTGACCGTGCTCATCCCTGGGGTAGAGTATAATAAAATATTTAATTTTCTGCAGCGAAAGTAACGTTGAAAAGAATACAATTTAGGTATGTAAAAATTAGGGTTTCCGAGCTTTAAAATGAATTTAAGTAAAACATCCTTCGAAATATTTCCACAAAGTTACAATAGATCAAAGATCTCCGATTTCTTAACCAATATTTCAATGTTTGGAGTATAGTAAAATATTCATTTTTCTGCAGCGAAAGTATACTGGAAAAATAATACAATTTAAGGATGTCAAAAGTAGAAGTTTCAAACTTTAAGATGAACCCCAGTAGAATATCCGCCGACATATTTCCACGAAGTTACGGCAGTTCGAACTCCTCGGTTCGGATAATCGTGGTTCTATTGTATCGTGAATTAAACGATTCGTTAGTAACAGTTGCATAATCAAATTGTTAGAAATAATAACGTTTTATCATTGCATTAATATTGTCTGCGTTTTGATTTTTGCTATCTTTTTCAACTAAGGAATAGTGTTTGTATACGATATAATAATTCCTAAAGTTTTTCCATGTATTGAGAGATTACTATATTCGCACGTATTATTTATTTGTAAATAAACGATCGGTTGCAAATAAGCAAATCATACAATTTCGTATAATTAATGAAAGACTTAATTAGATCATTAATGACTTTAATTCTTAAGGATATATATTTGATAAGCCACCACAACAGAATTCATTATTCCTCTCGTTTCATACCTACTTTATTGATACGAGCAAAATAATAAAATTACATTCGTAAAATATTCTCGTGGCTAATATCGGTCGATATATTCATTGCTTTCAGTTCGCCGTATTAGTTGTTCAGGTATTCGCGATAAAGAGAATATCGATTAAACGAAATCACCGTGTATGGCTGTTTATTTATTGCACGTATAACACGTTCGTAAAATTTCGCCGACGCAACTGTATTAATAGCCGAGGCTTTGTTAAATTCCTGAATTTATTCGCTCAATAATTTTTTCGTTAAAATGCGAATTATACTGTGTGTACGCTTAATTGTTGCATATTCTATACACTCATAACAACTGATAAGTTTTGAATTAAATTTTGTAAAATTTTAATCCCGTATCTCGATCAAAGGGGTAGTTAATCGCTTTTTTAATCGCATGCGGAAATTTACAAAATAATCTGGAACGTGTCAAATACCCTGTTACATACTCAACAATTTGTTTCTGATTTTTACATTGAGAATCCTGGTTATATAACACCAAAAATATTAATAATGTTACTTCAATTTGAAATCTGTATTTATTGTATACATTTTATTTTTCCACAAGAATTTACTATTATACTACAATCCTTATATTCTATCATTAGTATATAACTTGTTATTTATATTATTGTTATCACTTATAACTTAGATACAATTCTTATAATATCATTAAATACATGTTTATATTATCATTTTTATTTTATACGAAGCACTTTCATCTAAGAATTAACGAATTGCTAAATAAGCATCTGAAAAATTGTGAAAAATATCCAGGACACGTAAGATACAAAGATCCATACTCAGAAATTAATTTTTGAATTGTAAGTAAAAGAATCTGTTTATAAAAAATCAAAAATATAAAACAATACACCTTCAACACGGGGTTTGTATTTATCAAACATTTTAGATTTTTCACAACCAAGTCCACTTAATATAAAAATCAAAAACGAATTCCTATGTATGTATCTATCTATTTTATATGCTGCACAATTTTTTCAAAATTCTCGCGTGTAACCAAATGCCAAAACAGCCGATAAATTGCTATTTTGACTTTACCCCGTAGTTACCCTTCCAGTCAATCTACGGGGATGAAATGTTACACAGTGTGTATTCTGTCGACACACTATCGAATGTCGCACCAACCATTCGATTCGGTCCAAGGACGTTCAAGCCCCGGCCAAATTTCCCAGCAGCAAATGTGCTGCCGGTGTGAAAACTGATTAAGGCGATCTTTTATGCGAGTGTTGCGCGCAGATAGAAATTCACGTATCCACCCTAGCATCTTCTCACCCTCTTTTCCATCCCCCAACGAGCCATGGAACACTTGGCATGCGCGAGAACGCACACTAACGAACTTTCCACATGGTCGAAGATATTTCCTATTCAGCCGTTGAATGGTCAAGTACTCGGATTCCTATTGATAGAGTGGGCTAAACGGCTCCAGGAGGGAGTTTAAACTGTCTGCAAACTTCCCGATCTCCCTTTCCCAGGTCCCCAACCCCCCTAGCTATCTTTGTTTCGGCCGGTTTATTTGTTTCCGGGCCCTGTCCCTGCTTTCCTTCCACTCCACCGCGACCGCGTTCTCATCATTTTTATCGTGTTCTTGCGCCCACACTGTGTTGACCACGATTTTTGTCCCCTTTGTTCGGACTAGCCTCTGATATCTGCTCGTGCTCAATTTTTTCCAGTCGTGGCCCGGTTTTTGGAGTGCCCGTAGGGTGCTTAGGCTACTGGGGACATGCGTTGTGGCCAGCATTAATGTTTGACTACGCTTTGCGATAGAACGACAGCCATTGGTAAAAGTATTGGCACAATAAACAATTCCAGGGTAATTGTTCCAATAGTCTGCCCATTAAGGCCAGTAGGCATCTTAAGCGTTGTTATTGTTAACACTTTGCACTCGGAGCTATTTCAACTAAAAAACCAAACATTTCTTCTAACCTAGAATATTTCCATTGTACATAGTTATTTTCATTATATTCGTAAGACACTGATATAGTACCTCATACAATATTTAAATGTTTAGTAATTTATTACCTACAAACAAATTTAATCATGTAAACAATATTCCGAATAATGGTGTAACAATTTGTAGTGGCGCCTCAGAGTCGCGATTCGAGTGCTAAGGGTTAATATACTAAGGGGTCGTCCGGAAAGTTCGTGCCGATTTCCGGGAGGTGACATTAGGACATGTCCGAACATATCCGAATAGCTGAAAACGGCTGTCATGTGTATATATTCTGAAAAGGTGACATTTTAGCCATCTTTTGGAAAAGGGTTGGTTAGGGTATATTGATTTTTGTCAGCATTTACCCTCTTAAATATGGATGGAAACAAAGTGCAGTCACTTGATGCTTTTCCTTTACCGGAACGATAAGAACGCAACGCAAGCAGCAAACAATATACAGGGTGTTCGCACTATCATTAGCCAGCGTTTTTCTTGTAAATAGTAAATATTAGAAAAAAGTGAAAGAAGAAAAGGTAGTACTGTTTCGGTAATTATATAGAAAAAGTCTGCGTACTCTGATTTTGATGAAATTTTAATATGTTATGCAGCAACACATTCTGAACAACTGTTTCCTTTTCCAATATAGGGGGGTCGCTTTTAGTTTTCGAGATATTTGCAAAAAACTATCGATAATGTTAATTTCATAACGGAAACCTTTTTTTTAGAAACACTGGGTGCGCGTGTGGTATTGTCGCTTCTCATCTCCACAACGTGTTTACAAACAAAAAATAAACAGATGCAGCCCGAAAATCCAGGAAATGGAATAACAGAAGAAACAAGCAGAATTAACTCCTGTAGATAACTCTGCTCATACATACATAGGCTGAGCTTTCAATTTTCAAAGACGTTTCCTGGATTTTTGGGCCGCATCTATTTATTTTTTGTTTGTAAACACGTTGTGGAGATGAGAAGCGACAATACCACACCCACCCATCCTGTGTTTCACACGCAACCAGTGTTTCTAAAAAGAAGGTTTCCGTTATGAAATTAACATTACCGATAGTTTTTTGCAAATATCTCGAAAACTAAAAGCGACCCCCCTATATTGGAAAAGGAAAAAGTTGTTCAAAATGTCGAAATCTATAATTTATTAAAATTTGATCAACATCGGAGTACGCAGACCATTTTTATATAATTACCACTGTTTCTTAAACGCAACACAATGACGTATGTAATTTTTTTGTGTTTATACTATTTTGTTAGGTATAAAGGTGACCTTCAATTTTTTAAGTGGGTGTTGTATACCTTTTTATATCACATGAAAGCGTGTGTCTAGACGAATTCGTCCGTATACTGCACAGTAGCCTCCAAGGTCATGTAAGGTCACAAATGGAAGAAACGTTTTGAATATTTCACACCAACGTGTTTACAAGTATTCTTTATTGGTGAGGCTACAGACAATGTTCAATCTGTCCGGATATTCTTCTAGGTATTACAATGTACGTTGTCTTTTATTTTATCGGTGTCGGAAGTAATACTGAAATTGTCTCGTCATAGAAGAAACTAGAAGTAAACACTCTGATAGTGAATGACAACATCATCTGATTCGTATGAATAAGGAATACTTGTAAACACATTGGTATGAAATATTCAAAATGTTTCTTCCATTTCTGACCTTGCATGACCTTGAGGGTCACTGTGCAGTATACGGATGAATTCGTCTAGACACGCGCTTTCATGTGGTATAAAAAAAATATACAGCATTCCATTTAAAAAATGGAAGGTCACCTTGACATCTAACAAAATAGTATAAACACAAAAAAATTACATGCGCCATTGTGTTGCGCATAAAAAACAGTACTACTTTTTCAGCTTTCTTTTATTTCTAATATTTACAATTTACAAGAAAAACGCTGGCTAGTGATAGCGCGAACACCCTGTATGTATGGAAGTGGTTTGCTAGGTTTAAAGTTAGCAATTTGAATCTTGACGACCAAAAATGGCCGCATAGATCCCCCCCCCCCCACCACCATTGATGAAGATCAAATCAAAACACTGATCGAGAATAACCCTTGCTACATAACACGTAAATTAGCAGAAATGTTAATAATATCAAGAACTACCATGCACGAGTATTTTGTGAAGCTTGGTTATGTAAACCGTTTTGATGTACGGGTTCCGCACAGTTTAAGAGACAAATATCTGATGGATCGCGTTTCCATTTGCGACTTGTTCTACAAACACAACAAGAGGACACCATTTTTTAGGCTAATAGTGACGGGTGATGAAAAATTTAGTATTTATAATGTGGCGGCTACTTCCTGTACTCGTCAACAGAGGGACACTTCGACAACACTCTTCCTGCTCTGTTTGTATATGTTAGAGAAGATGTTATTGGCGCAAGGTTCGATCTTTTTGAAATTCAACAACAAATTTGCAATTTAATTAATACCCAACGTTTCGATCCAGGTGCGGATCATTATCAAGGGAATATTGCGTTTGCTGTGTACTATTTTTAATAAAGCCGGAAAAAAGAATTATTTTTAAATACAACTGAGTAAGAGTTGAATTGGCAACGTGATTGTGCCATCATGGCCAAACGTAACTGAGTTACGATGGCACAATCACGTTGCCAACGCAACTCTTACTCAGTTGTATTTAAAAATAATTCTTTTTTCCGGCTTTATTAAAAATAGTGCACAGCAAACGCAATATTCCCTTGATAATGATCCGCACCTGGATCGAAACGTTGGGTATTAATTAAATTGCAAATTTGTTGTTGAATTTCAAAAAGATCGAACCTTGCGCCAATAACATCTTCTCTAACATAATTCAAAATTCGATCGATAGAAATCACAATTATATCTGTTTGTATATATACCGTCCTAAACTGTCCTTACGACATCCCGCGTCTGAGGTACGGGTCCACTAGCATTGTTGGGATATGATGCAAGATTTCACGCGCATGCGCGGCGTTTTCAGCCTCAGTAAAGTAAGATTCTCGATAAAATGGGCTACCTTGAGCACCCAGCAGAATTTTAAAAAATTGGTATGATTTAATTCTGAAAAATGAATGTATACCATGTGTATTTGTGTATATTTTGTAACTCGTAGGACACGTCCTGAAGTCTTTTTGTCCGGAACAGATTGTTTCGATACATTCCCGCCAATATAACTGTCTCAGGGCTCCACTACCTCGTCATCATGATATAGATACGTTACTGTTTTGGCCGCGCATGCGCGTGAAATCCTGCACCATATCCCAACACTGTCGGCTTGGTAGCCTTACAGATAAGTCCTCTAGCGGGCCTAGGACGAAACGCGTCCTTCTCCTTTTTCCTTCTCTCACACACTTCTAAGCCGCCATAATAATAAGGTCGAGCAAAACAAATTCCGTGACAAGAGATATGAATCACCATTAGCCACTCCAAAAGCCGGTCTATGTATGAAAAACCACGTCGAAATGTTTTTTGCTAAAAAAAAACTGTGTGAAGGTCTGGAAAGATGGAATTTTTAAGTTGCGTGAAAAATGGAGAAGGATTGTAGAACAAAATAGTGCCCGTGTAATTGAATAATTATACATCGAAATTTAGGACGCGTCCCGATTGGACGCGTTCCTTTTGGACACGGTGCCGATTGGACGCGTCGTTTGGACGCCATGCCGTATGGATTTGGGACATTTGGACGTCGCGTCGTTTGGATTCGTGACATTTGAGTGCCGTAAATTTTATAATCATTGCTTTTCGAATTCTACATATGGTGATATTTTATTCTGAAATATATGGTTAGTTCTTGGTTAGGTCTGGGTTAGGTCTGGGTTAGGTCTGGTTATGTCCAATCGGTACAGAGTCCAATCGGCACGGTGTCCAAACGGCACAACATTCAAACGACACGAGTCCAATCGGCCTGAAGTCCAAAAGAAACGCGTCCAATCGGATGACGTCCAAACGGGGGTGTCCCGAAATTTAAATGCGCTGCCATTGAATTTTTCTTCAAAAGCGGCACGAATTTTCCGGACAATCTAATATTTTCTACATTTTTTGTATGAGGACATGAAGATGTACGTTAGAGTTTGTTCGTATCATAATTTTTTATATCTCCTATCATTAAACCCCAAATTTTCGTAAACTCAAACTCCTTTTCCAATATGATAATAAATCCGCAGCCTAGCAAGAACATGTCATTTGAAACATTTTTTAAACACCCACAAACATTCATAACATAATAAAAATATATATCACTGTGTTGAGGAGAATCTAAACAATTATCCCACAGAAGAATCATTTTCATAGTTTCCACCATTATACAACGGAATATTGACAAACCCAAAAACCATTTGCAATACGACAAAAAATCCGCATCACGGTCTAGTGATAGCATACCGCTTCAAACATTTTTCAAACACAGTTCCAAATATTCATAATATTATAAAAGTATATGTCACTGTGTTAAGGAGAGTCTACAGAATAATGCTACAAAAGAATTATTTTTATATTTCTCACCATAAAACCTCGAAAAATTCTCAAATCCAAAAATCATTTCCAATAAGATAGGAACTGCGTAGTCTAGTGATACCATATCACTTCAAACATTTCTTAACACTAGATTTACCAGACCAGTCAAAATGACTGGTTTTGCAATTTCAATTCAAAATTCCTACTGCATGTGACATTTTCTTTTCGAAATGATATCATGACTTTTGTAGCCATAACTAAAGAATCAGTTTTATGAACTTTATATTATTTTATATGTATTCGTAACAAATATTTTCTTTGTTATTAACACTTATACCAGTACCAGTCAAAATGACTGGTGTATATTTCTATGTGATGAAATGACATTGGGGCAGCTACAACAATTGATAAGTACTGCAACGTTTTTCCGGAACAGAATATATGATTCCGGGAAAATCATGATTCCGATGCAGTACGCTAGCGGCCCTTGGAATTTTATATTTACTCAGGGTTTTGGGCCGCACATAAGGTTCTCCTTGGGTCCCGGACACTTGGCTATCTGTATGTGCGAACTCGATACTCGGGGTTTCTGAGTGTCTTGGCCGTGCTCGGTCGACTCGCTTTTGAGCGAGTTGATTGAATTGTGGCCCGTAAATTTCTAGCACTGGCCCTATCAATATTATTCAACTTTTTTTGTTATTTTTTAAAAGTAAATAAAGACTGGAAACACCACTAAGCACTTCTTCTAAAGACCAGTCATTCTGACTAGTCTTGGTAGAAATAGATATACTTATTCATACTCATTCATACTCATTCATTCTGACTGGTCTTGGTAGAAATAGATATACTTATTCATACTCATTCATACTCATTCATTCTGACTGGTCTTGGTAGAAATACATATACTTATTCATACTCATTCATACTCATTCATTCTGACTGGTCTTGGTAGAAATAGATATACTTAAATAGCCGGTAAATCTAGTGTTAACCCTTTCGCTACGAGCGTCGCCTATAGACGACATCCGCGTGATGACCTGTGTGTACGAGTGTCGCCTATAGACGACATCCGCGCGAAGACCTGTGTGTACGAGTGTCGCCTATAGACGACGTCAGCGTGATACCACTTGACCATGAGCTCCGCGAAATATAAACATGCATAGACAAATTTGTTGTTGTATAACACTTGAAGAATCGTACGATCCGGATAATAGTTAGGCTGCACCGTAAGATTTAAGTCCGAACACCAGTTTACATAAGCGCAACATGCACACTTTCCGGCGCAGTGCTCCGTTCAGTACCGCTACTCCGGCGCACAGTGGTTCGATCCAGAAATATGGGGACATTTTGCCAAAAAATCAACTATCTCGCATAGATGTCTGTTGAATATGTTTTGCTTTCTCAATTTCCAGCAATCTCGAAAATGAAAAAAGTAATAAACTGCAATAAAATTTGTTACTGTGATCGACAGTTAAAGTTGGATGTTTTGAAGATAGCATTTTTCATGGAAGAAATTGGTTCCTTTCTTTAACATGTCCTGACGACTATTTTCAATATTTTTCCACCACTTTTTTTAAAATGAAAAGTATATCTTTAAATTACAAATTATCACTGACAATTAAGCATTACTGTTTGTTATTTAAAACAAATTTAATGCTGACTCCATTGGGGAAAATCCTAAAAATTCTTAGTAATTCACATGGAATATCTTTTGACTCTCGAATATTCCCAGAATTTTACAAAGTGGACTATTCTCAGCATATTTTCTTTTATATAATCATGCAAGAATCGGAATCACCTTCTTCCATTTTTACAAATTATCATTGTTTAAAGCTGCGCGCTTCGCTGTGCGTATAGGTGCTATGGGCGCATTCATCGTCGAGACTATGCTACACTAAAATTCCTTTGGCCACACGAAGTGAGGTTTTCAGGACATAGAGCGACATCATAGGGAATTCTTCAGAAGATACACACTTTCAAATGTTTATGCTATAATATATATAAACCTTCAACAATGATATTCACTGCCATTCTGCATTCAGTTGATACAAAGCCATAAGAGAGTGAATCGTGCAACTGTTTGAGCGTTACATTGTAATTTGAATGCAATTATAAATAAATTCTATGCATAAAAGAGAAATGTTATCAGCAGAGAAAGCTCTTTGTACGTTTATAACAGCAGACCTGTCCAAATTTCAGTATACGTCCATTAGAAATGACGCTATACTGTACAAAACCAATCAATGGCCGTCGTATGCGGCATTATTAAAAGAAAAAAAAATTGTTATCCACCAAAGGAAGCTATAGATGTAACCGAAAAATATGCAAACGTTGAGTTACAAAGTTTGCTAGATGACGCGGCTAAACGAATTTTAAAAAGCGTAGGTGATTTACAAAATAAGTCAATTGTCTGAAGAGGCCTTAGAGAGAAGATATAAAGATTTTAAAAATTATAGAACTAATAAAAGCCGAAAATTTTCACGCACTGCTACAAATGAAGATATATTTCATAGATTATTACTAACTTCTGATCCATATATATCTTCCTTGCGTATAAAGTCCAACAATAATAAACCTAAAACCCTGGTCTCAGAGGCTGAGGAACTAATAATTAAATAAAAACTTTTAACAGAGAAGGTAAGAATAATTAATTTAATTCTGTGTCACATAATTCTCAACTGATCACGAATTAAACTTATTGTATTTATTATTGCTTATATTTTAATTTGTGCTTTATACAGGTACCATAGACTTTGTGAATTTTAAAAACTTACCTGGAGATTCTGGAAAATACAGAAACAAGTTTACTCAACTAGCGATTCGTTAAACAAGTAGAAGAGTATTATTAACTAATTAATTAATTTTGGACCTGTTTATTTAAAAAACATAGTGCTAAAATTTGTTATACTTGTACACATATTTAAAAATTGCAAGAAAGGCTATTAAATAAACATAAAGTATATTACATTTTACAGTATTAAAAATGAATTCTTGTTAATATTCTTCACTCCAAATTTCACTTCGATATCTTTAATAGTTTAAAAGTTATACCAAAATGTCCCCGTATTTCTCGATCGGGACCACTGTGCGGCGGCACGGTGGCTCGTTCAGCGGTGTCACTCCGACGGAACACACTGTCGTGGCGAAAGGGTTAAACACGGACAAACATTCACAACATAGTTCCCACCATTAGACAACCAAGAATTCTCAAACTCAAAAACCGTTTCCAATATGATAAAAAATCCTCGATCGAATCGGAGAAAATCCATAACATACATCAGACACTCTTATCAATCAACGTCCGTGACATCCGGCACCATAATCCAGTCAGATCTTCCCACGAAACGAAGGAAAACCCGACCTACAGTCCCACCGCCCGCGGCCTCGAGTTTTTAATTACGTTGGGCAACTTTAGCAAAGTGAACACAGCGAATCGCGGTGCATTGCGGCATGATCCACGAGAGATCGGCGGAGATTCGCCGCGGAGATCCACCGGTCCTGATACGAATTATCAGTGGCAATCCGTTGGTCACAGCTCGGAAAACTCGGCCGGGGTAACGGAAAAGTTTCGGGAAGGAGGAGGGAGTGAAAGATTCAAAACCTGAAGAATGGCTCGGCGAGCACGTCAGCAACAGAAACGGCCGTGACAGGAATGAAGTCCCGCCGTCTTCTCGCGGCGCGTGGCTTTTCCACGACGGTGAACAACAATGACCGGAATACTAAGAAAGCCAGCCGTCTTCTACACTGGCTACAGAAAATAATTAGCGCCACTTGTCCTGCGAAAACAGCCAGCGCACACCGCCGTTGCCGCCGCCAAAGCGCCTTTTAGTCGTTTACGCGTGGATACTGCCCGCGGTTTCCTTTCCCAGAGTACTTTCTGTTTCTTTTTAGCTTGTCGCGTTTCTATGTTGTGTTTCTCTGCGTTGATGCTACGCGCCCGCTTTTCTGTTTTAACGATGTTATTAAAATTTTTTACGCGTTCCTGTGGGTGTAGCGTTACATATTGCTTCTCCGCGGTGGAATTGTACGAGAGCGAGCTCAAAGAATTTGGTTTGTTGGTAATGATCGTGGTCGGACAGCAGAGTTGGGCATATTCACGAATAAATAACAATAGAAAACGAATAATACGTTATTTGTGCATCGCGAATAATTTATATCCAAATAAAATATGATGGAATTCGTGGAATATACAATCAGCACCCTTTTTTTTCGAGGGAACGATGTTTTCAACATTCACGCATAACACGTCCGTCGTCCTTCTGCGGCATTAATAATTATTATTTCTGAAATAACAGCTAATTACTGAACATATCATATATTTATTGAGTTTCAAGTACATTTGGGACAGCATCATCTAAAATAATGCTTAACTATTCACTATTGTGAAGCGGAATATAGTATTTTATCGATAAATGTCTCAGATGTCTGGCCTATAATTGTCCTAGAACTATCCCCACTACCATGGGGTATACCCAGTCAGGGGACGCGAAGTTCGAGAGTCCTCGATCGCCGAGAAGTGTAACATAATACGAGTCGAGAATATCGGTGAGACCACTACTAATCCAATGACAAAACTTCTTTATTTTTTATTATTTTTTTATGGAACTACCACCAATATATTCGTGGCATTTTTCTAATGAAAATGACACCAAATAAGATATTGTAGCGTCCGCTCGTACGCACGAGAGAAAGTTTTTTCTTTCGTGCAAACGGCCAACGTAATTTACGACTCTCGTTCGACGAAACTATTTTTGAGTCGACAATTTCCAGATTTTTGCCGTCGCATGTTTAATAGAGTTTTTCCGAAAGTCCTCAATAGTAAACAGAGACCGTCGTAAATTAGGGGATTAGCTTAAGGGCACTCATTGGTCTGACGCCACGGGGACCGGCGCGGGTGGCCCGAAGGAAAGTCCCACGACAAATTCATCCCCTCCGATCACCTCGCCGTTCAGAGAACAAGCAAGCTAAGGGCGTAAGGAATAGGCGGTGAGACGGAAAAACGAATAACCCTGATTGGAAGGACCCAATGCGTGGGGTTAGCCAATCAGGGTGTTTAGGAATTTTACCAGGGCAAACTCGGGATAAAAGACGAAGCTGGGGAGAGTTCGAAAAGATACGCCGAAAAGTCGAGTTCAGCGGAGTCGGCATAAACGATTTGTACATTCTCATTAAAGACATCAACCCCGCATACAAGTGAGATTTATTGAACTAAAACCTCGAACCACAATATAATTTCGATGGTATTTACTTGAGTAATGAATGATGAAAGTTTCGGGCGCAAGGAAGGACAGCGCATGGAAAAGAATGAGACGCGAAGAGTCGTGGTCGCCGGTGTAGCCCAAAGGACCACGTGTCTTCACAGTGTAATGCCAATATAAAAACTTTTTTATTATTACTTATTTCTTTGTGAGACTTTCTCCAATATATTTGTGGCATTTTTCTGATTAAAATAATACCAAACACGATATAATTCGGATCATATCTACAGTAATTTTCCGAAACTTTCATCGTCCATTACTCAAGTAAATACCGTTAAATTGTTCACGAGAGTTCAAACAATAATTCCATGTAAAGAACAATTCCTAACTATCACTGTTACCGTACAGGACATTTTCAAATTTGAAAAATAAAATGAAATTTTTTCAAAAAGTACGCATGAGGATAGAGAAAGATTTATAAATTCATATCAAAAATTTTTGCAAGCACTAATTTCCTATATACAGAATTTCATCGTTAATTGTCGTGAGATTCTGAACATTAACCGTCGCAAAACAATCCCTCCTTCCGCAGGGTATACCCCGTGAGGGCCATGAAGCTCGAGAGGCCTCGGTCGCCGAGAAGTGTAACATAATACGAGTCAAGTATATCGGTGAGACCACTTGTTCAGAATTGAACATCGCGCCAATTTCGCGGATCAGCCGTCGCAAACGTGACGACGCGATTCGTTGACTCGGCCGCGTCCGCGATGTCATAATTCGCGGACTACCGTGCGACAGCACATACGCGTGCCAATAATTAGGCCGGTGGCCCCCCCCTCTCTCCGTGACTAGGCAAGACGAACGTCGGTCCGTTACGCGGTCGTCTCGCTCACTACCGTTTTCAGCAGTAGAGCCACCACGTGCGACCAACTATCTTTCTTTGCCTTGCGCCACGCACGTGGACCGAGAATTACTCTCACCAAGTTTAATTAAAACCACCGGTTATTTCAACCACATTTATTGTTCACAACTAAAATAGATAAGTTACATTAAGTGCGCGACCGCGTTGATTGTAATAAAGACTAGGACACCACGTGTTCACTTTTCAAAACGCTGACTTTTCTTTCGGTTCGACACCCTCGATTTGCAGTCCCCCATTCTGGGATAGATCCAGCCCCGAACACCACTACTCATCCAATAACAAAACTTCTTTATTTTTTATTATTTTTTTATGGAACTTTCACCAATATATTCGTGGCATTTTTCTAATGAAAATGATACCAAATAAGATATAATTGCGTTGATATTTACTTGTGTAATGGACGATAAAAGTTTCAGGCGCAAGAATGGATAGCGTATTGGAAAGAAAGAGACGCGGTGAGTCGCGGTCGCCGGCGTAGTTCAAAGGCCCAAGTGTCGTCACAGTGTAATGCCAATAAAAAGAACTTTTTCATCGTTACTTATTTTTTTATGACACCTTTTCCAATATATTTGTAGCATTTTTCTGAATAAAATAATACCAAACACGATATAATTCGGATCATATTTACAGTAATTTTCCGAAACTTTCATCGTCCATTACTCAAGTAAATACCATCGGAATTATATCTTATTTGGTATCATTTTTATTAGAAAAGTGCCACTAATATGTTGGTGAAAGTTCCATAAAAAATAATAAAAACTAAAGAAGTTTTGTCACTGGGTTAATTGTTGTTTTCACACCGACATACTCGACCCGTATTATGTTACACTTCTCGGCGATCGAGGCCTCTCGAGCTTCGCTGTCCTTTTCTACGTTCGACACAAGTCAAAGGATAGTATTATCTGAACTTTAATCGTCGCCGGCCGGACCCGTGGTAGCGACAACTATCGATAAAATACTGTATACATAGAACACCGCTGCCATTAAATGATCAAAGCCTGAAATAGAGTGCATAAGAAGCAACATTCCTCATGGAATAATGTTGGAATGTTCGAATCACGCGCCATTCGAGAAAATTCGTGGACCTTCTTTCACTTTATTCTTTTTTTCTTGACGCTGTATTCAGACTGTGTGTGTCTCTTGTACGGTGTGCGCGTGTTATCCTTTGTGTGTGTCTAATATGTAATAACCTTGTTTGGGTTAACACTAATAAATCCGTTATTAAAAAAAAAAAACTAACACATATTATTGTTGAAAGTCGACATCGACGTCTCAAGTAAACATGTCTATCAGAAACAATATTTGACAATCATAGAAAACCATAAATTGTTACAGAAGTCGCTAATTACAAATTCTACACTCCCTTACACTACGCTCAACAAATAGATTCTACTATATTCTATGTGGAATTTCCTCTTTGTCGTATACAGTTCGTTTCTTCAGAATTGAAACAGGACTTTCAAGCACGGGGCAAGAAAACTCGATTAAGAACAATCTTTCCCAACACGATCATGTTTTATTTAGCGAGAAATACTGTGGTGAGTAAATCACGTCGGAGAAATTCAAGAGAAACAACAAGCTGATGCAATTGGATTCGCTAGATTCGCGTAATTAGCCTTTATAGCAGTTTTATACTAATTTCCAGTAATTAATAGAGTTATATTTAGTCGCAGCGCAATGATTAAATAAACGAAGATGAGTGAAATAGATCAAATGAATGAAATAAGCAAACTGAGTAAAACAAGCAAAATGAAATGAAATAAGTAAAATAATTGGAATAACTGAGAAAAGGTAAAATTCGTAGCATATAAATGATAATGAATAAAGTAAGTTAAAATAGATAAAATAAATACAATAAGCAAAATACTGGAATAAAGTGAATTAAAATAAATTTAAATAAATAAAATGAACAGAATATATGAAATAAATGACAGTAAATAAAGTAAATTCAAACAAATACAATTAGTAGAACAAATAAAAATAATGAACGTAATTTAAACTAGACAAAATGAATAGGAAAAAAATTAAAATAAATGAAATTAAATAAATTTGCTTTCTGTCAGAATTGTTGGGTCCCTATTCACTTCTCTCGGCCACAAGGGTTATCTACGGATCTATAGCGGATACTTGTCTTCTGACAGAACCTACCACACTCACATGGCTCGCGTACAATACAAACAATGGCGGGTTTTGCCAGTTTGCTTTTTTTTTGTTCGCTCTTGGTACGTGTTTCTTCACAGTTGAGCGGATTCGATCAACTGTTCGGAATTGAATCGCGGCCGATCCGTTTAACTTGAATTTGGTAAAAGCTTTTAAAATGTGTACGCGCAAAATCACTGTTCCCGTCGGACCCCATGAATAAAGACACCGTAAATGTTCATATCGTTTCCAGGAAACTTTGAAAAATTGAACCCGAAGTAATTTTACCAACAAAAATTGCAAAATGGTGTACACGTGTGCATTCTAATGAAGCCTCCATTTTTAACAATCCTAGCTTGCTTTTATAGCTAACGCCTTTGCATTGCCAGGTTAGCGAAAAGATGATGGCGGTTCTTTTTCTGAATGTTTCAAATTCAGCGTTTAAAAAATTGAATCTAGCATAATTTTGCCGGTCTGGGAAAAATTTCAAATAGTTTGAGATAAAATACTAAAAACTGAAATATTTTCATAAGCAAATACTATTTGAAAATTTTATTTTATTTAATGCACGTATTAATTACTTTCACGGAATATTTTCAGTTGATTAGAAATAAAATAAATGTATTATATTATCAATAAAACTCTACCTACACGTTAAATTTAAAAAATGTTTACTTTAATAATATTATTTGAAATAAAAACTCATGGGAATATTATTATTTGAAATACTTTTGTCTTATATTTCAACGAAATACTCATTTCGCAATAGTATTTGTACGAGTAGAATTCAAATAGATATTTGAAAGAACCATTTTTTTATGTAATTATTATTTACAAAAAAATGTATTTGCCAAATCTTGTATCATTTGAAATAATAAAAATATTCTTTTCTATTTATCTATTTAAAAAAAAAATCTGTTTTTCCCAGCCCTGTAATTTCGTGAATAAAAATTGGCGGGGGGGGGGGGGGGGGGTGGCATATGTGATTCACTTTAAAAAATAAAGTCCCTACTTTCACCAACCCTAATTTGGTTTGCACTGCGAGATGAACGAAAAACGATGGTGGTCCTTTTTCTAAATGTTTCAAATTGAACGTTTATGGACGTAAATTGGAGTAAAATCGAAGTGATTTATTTTGTGAAATAAAAATTGGAAAAGTTAAATGTGTATGATACTGAGTAGTCCTTTAACCACCTCGCATTTTCTAGATGTTAATCAATTGTGGTACAATGAATATACTAATGTGAAAGTTCATTTTAAAATCATGTAAACAATTCTGTATAAATTCATGCATGGGTGACATGGCAGTCAACGTGTTAAAGAATGAGGTCTTAATTTTTAATAAATGTAAAGGTCCAGCGGGATTAGAATGGGCATTCGACCCATGCCAATTTTTATTTTTTCTGTTAAACAATGTTTTTTCTAAAACACAGTTTTACAATGAATGTACTAATGTGAAAGTTCATTTTAAAATCATGTAAACAATTCTGTATAAATTCATGCATGGGTGACATGGCAGTCAACGTGTTAAAGAATGAGGTCTTAATTTTTAATAAATCTAAAGGTTCAGCAGGATAAGAATGCATATTCGACCCATGCCAATTTTTATTTTTTCTGTTAAACAATGTTCTTTACTAAAACACAGTTTTACAATGAATGTACTAATGTGAAAGTTCATTTTAAAATCATGTAAACAATTTTGTATAAATTCATGCATGGGTGACATGGCAGTCAACGTGTTAAAGAATGTGGTCTTCATTTTTAATAAATCTAAAGGTCCAGCGGGATAAGAATGGGCATTCGGCCCATGCCAATTTTTATTTTTTTGTTAAACAATGTTCTTTACTAAAACACAGTTTTACAATGAATGTACTAATGTGAAAGTTCATTTTAAAATCATGTAAACAATTCTGTATAAATTCATGCATGTGTGACATGGCAGTCAACGTGTTAAAGAATGAGGTCTTAATTTTTAATAAATCTAAAGGTCCAGCAGGATAAGAATGCATATTCGACCCATGCCAATTTTTATTTTTTCTGTTAAACAATGTTCTTTACTAAAACACAGTTTTACAATGAATGTACTAATGTGAAAGTTCATTTTAAAATCATGTAAACAATTTTGTATAAATTCATGCATGGGTGACATGGCAGTCAACGTGTTAAAGAATGAGGTCTTCATTTTTAATAAATGTAAAGGTCCAGCGGGATAAGAATGGGCATTCGTCCCATGCCAATTTTTATTTTTTCTGTTAAACAATGTTCTTTACTAAAACACAGTTTTACAATGAATGTACTAATGTGAAAGTTCATTTTAAAATCATGTAAACAATTTTGTATAAATTCATGCATGGGTGACATGGCAGTCAACGTGTTAAAGAATGTGGTCTTCATTTTTAATAAATCTAAAGGTCCAGCGGGATAAGAATGGGCATTCGGCCCATGCCAATTTTTATTTTTTTGTTAAACAATGTTCTTTACTAAAACACAGTTTTACAATGAATGTACTAATGTGAAAGTTCATTTTAAAATCATGTAAACAATTCTGTATAAATTCATGCATGTGTGACATGGCAGTCAACGTGTTAAAGAATGAGGTCTTAATTTTTAATAAATCTAAAGGTCCAGCAGGATAAGAATGCATATTCGACCCATGCCAATTTTTATTTTTTCTGTTAAACAATGTTCTTTACTAAAACACAGTTTTACAATGAATGTACTAATGTGAAAGTTCATTTTAAAATCATGTAAACAATTTTGTATAAATTCATGCATGGGTGACATGGCAGTCAACGTGTTAAAGAATGAGGTCTTCATTTTTAATAAATGTAAAGGTCCAGCGGGATAAGAATGGGCATTCGTCCCATGCCAATTTTTATTTTTTCTGTTAAACAATGTTCTTTACTAAAACACAGTTTTACAATGAATGTACTAATGTGAAAGTTCATTTTAAAATCATGTAAACAATTTTGTATAAATTCATGCATGGGTGACATGGCAGTCAACGTGTTAAAGAATGTGGTCTTCATTTTTAATAAATCTAAAGGTCCAGCGGGATAAGAATGGGCATTCGGCCCATGCCAATTTTTATTTTTTTGTTAAACAATGTTCTTTACTAAAACACAGTTTTACAATGAATGTACTAATGTGAAAGTTCATTTTAAAATCATGTAAACAATTCTGTATAAATTCATGCATGTGTGACATGGCAGTCAACGTGTTAAAGAATGAGGTCTTAATTTTTAATAAATCTAAAGGTCCAGCAGGATAAGAATGCATATTCGACCCATGCCAATTTTTATTTTTTCTGTTAAACAATGTTCTTTACTAAAACACAGTTTTACAATGAATGTACTAATGTGAAAGTTCATTTTAAAATCATGTAAACAATTTTGTATAAATTCATGCATGGGTGACATGGCAGTCAACGTGTTAAAGAATGAGGTCTTCATTTTTAATAAATCTAAAGGTTCAGCAGGATAAGAATGCATATTCGACCCATGCCAATTTTTATTTTTTCTGTTAAACAATGTTCTTTACTAAAACACAGTTTTACAATGAATGTACTAATGTGAAAGTTCATTTTAAAATCATGTAAACAATTTTGTATAAATTCATGCATGGGTGACATGGCAGTCAACGTGTTAAAGAATGTGGTCTTCATTTTTAATAAATCTAAAGGTCCAGCGGGATAAGAATGGGCATTCGGCCCATGCCAATTTTTATTTTTTTGTTAAACAATGTTCTTTACTAAAACACAGTTTTACAATGAATGTACTAATGTGAAAGTTCATTTTAAAATCATGTAAACAATTCTGTATAAATTCATGCATGTGTGACATGGCAGTCAACGTGTTAAAGAATGAGGTCTTAATTTTTAATAAATCTAAAGGTCCAGCAGGATAAGAATGCATATTCGACCCATGCCAATTTTTATTTTTTCTGTTAAACAATGTTCTTTACTAAAACACAGTTTTACAATGAATGTACTAATGTGAAAGTTCATTTTAAAATCATGTAAACAATTTTGTATAAATTCATGCATGGGTGACATGGCAGTCAACGTGTTAAAGAATGAGGTCTTCATTTTTAATAAATGTAAAGGTCCAGCGGGATAAGAATGGGCATTCGTCCCATGCCAATTTTTATTTTTTCTGTTAAACAATGTTCTTTACTAAAACACAGTTTTACAATGAATGTACTAATGTGAAAGTTCATTTTAAAATCATGTAAACAATTCTGTATAAATTCATGCATGGGTGACATGGCAGTCAACGTGTTAAAGAATGTGGTCTTCATTTTTAATAAATCTAAAGGTCCAGCGGGATAAGAATGGGCATTCGGCCCATGCCAATTTTTATTTTTTTGTTAAACAATGTTCTTTACTAAAACACAGTTTTACAATGAATGTACTAATGTGAAAGTTCATTTTAAAATCATGTAAACAATTCTGTATAAATTCATGCATGTGTGACATGGCAGTCAACGTGTTAAAGAATGAGGTCTTAATTTTTAATAAATCTAAAGGTCCAGCAGGATAAGAATGCATATTCGACCCATGCCAATTTTTATTTTTTCTGTTAAACAATGTTCTTTACTAAAACACAGTTTTACAATGAATGTACTAATGTGAAAGTTCATTTTAAAATCATGTAAACAATTTTGTATAAATTCATGCATGGGTGACATGGCAGTCAACGTGTTAAAGAATGAGGTCTTCATTTTTAATAAATGTAAAGGTCCAGCGGGATAAGAATGGGCATTCGTCCCATGCCAATTTTTATTTTTTCTGTTAAACAATGTTCTTTACTAAAACACAGTTTTACAATGAATGTACTAATGTGAAAGTTCATTTTAAAATCATGTAAACAATTTTGTATAAATTCATGCATGGGTGACATGGCAGTCAACGTGTTAAAGAATGTGGTCTTCATTTTTAATAAATCTAAAGGTCCAGCGGGATAAGAATGGGCATTCGGCCCATGCCAATTTTTATTTTTTTGTTAAACAATGTTCTTTACTAAAACACAGTTTTACAATGAATGTACTAATGTGAAAGTTCATTTTAAAATCATGTAAACAATTCTGTATAAATTCATGCATGTGTGACATGGCAGTCAACGTGTTAAAGAATGAGGTCTTAATTTTTAATAAATCTAAAGGTCCAGCAGGATAAGAATGCATATTCGACCCATGCCAATTTTTATTTTTTCTGTTAAACAATGTTCTTTACTAAAACACAGTTTTACAATGAATGTACTAATGTGAAAGTTCATTTTAAAATCATGTAAACAATTTTGTATAAATTCATGCATGGGTGACATGGCAGTCAACGTGTTAAAGAATGAGGTCTTCATTTTTAATAAATGTAAAGGTCCAGCGGGATAAGAATGGGCATTCGTCCCATGCCAATTTTTATTTTTTCTGTTAAACAATGTTCTTTACTAAAACACAGTTTTACAATGAATGTACTAATGTGAAAGTTCATTTTAAAATCATGTAAATAATTTTGTATAAATTCATGCATGTGTGACATGGCAGTCAACGTGTTAAAGAATGTGGTCTTAATTTTTAATAAATCTAAAGGTCCAGCGGGATAAGAATGGGCATTCGGCCCATGCCAATTTTTATTTTTTGTCTGTTAAACAATGTTCTTTACTAAAATACTATTTTGTAAAATTTCAGATGTTTATCCCTTCGTTTGAGGGTAATATGGGGGTGAAACGCCTAACGTTACCTCTTGTTTTCTCCGTTATGTCTTGAGATATTTCTATGAGAAAAAACGAAAGTAAAGCTACAAACTTGCTATATTTGTAATATTTTTCAGATTTTTAATGAATTATTAAGGGTTCAGAAAATATATAATGCACAGAAAACAGGAACGAAAAGAGAAATTTATTTCTGAATGTTTCTGTTTCAAGCATCTGGACGGAGCTTAAAAAATTGTTCTCGCCGTTGCCACTGCTATGGGAGTAAAGATTGAAGTCCCCCATTTATTACGTTTCCATGAGATTTGATGTGCGACTTTTTATCGCTGCGCAAATATTGTTTAAATGGGACGTCACCCGGCTGACGGCGAGAACCAAAATATGGTAATTGTACACGGGAAAACAACTCGAATAAATAAAATAAAATTTTTGTGACAGTTGGTGAGGTTTATGAGCGAACCAGGCTTGTTCATACGCTGGTAATATTTGCTTGTTTTCACTCACACAATTAAAATGGCCCGTGCACAGAGCTCCGCGCCGTGCCAACTGAGAATCATATGGACACGACATTTCGCTAATTATTAATTCTTTGACAACGATGGATGTGGTGTCTGGCGAGACTGTATTGTTCTGACACTGCACATTTATTTATTACAAAATTTTGTTATAATAATTTTACCTGAATTTGATTTATGGCGGTAATTCGTGCCACGCTGTTCGTTCAAAGTGTAACAGAGTGGTGTTAAAAGTCATACATCAAAAATTTTACATTGTGATTGTAAAGAGGAGACTGCAATGTTAAAAATAATGGCAGGTTGAGATCTGAAAAAATTGTTAGGCTTCATGGAAATGTTTCAATGCGCCCGAATTGAAAAAGAATCTTTTTTACTTTTTTGTTATTTTTCTAATAGAAAACCAAAAGTTGAAAAAAGAAAATAATTCAGTGATGATGAAAATTAAGACTTTGTACTTACATTAATATGAACTCAAGGTAGCTTGTTGTACAATTTTTGTAATTACGATAGTTCCAATTACGATAGTTCAAATTTTTGAAACTTTGCAAGTCTAGAAGAATTCTTGGATTTTTCGTTATTTTTTGACGGGAAATGCAACTTCTAATAAGACAGAAATTTAAAGTAGTGAAAATAATGGCTTTCCACATTAAAATAAGTGTAAGTTGATTTTTCTATAATCTGTTCTCGCAAAGTTATAATAATTTGAATGAAGACAATTTTCCAACTATGGTGAGATCTGGGTAATATTTTGGAGAAAGAATATTTCAAATACTATTTCAAATAGTCGTCGTTCTACAATTCAAATAAAATATTATTTCAAATAAACAGTGGAAACATTTTTATTTTGATAATCTAATATATAAAAAAAGTATTTTTGTTTTGATAATCTAAACAACAAAATAAAATATTTTTATTTTGATAACACAAACTATAAGAAGAAATATTTTTATTTTAATAATTTAAATTACATAAAGAAATATTTTTATTTTGATAATCTAAACTATAAAATATGAAAATACCTCTAATTTGAATTTTGCGTCAAATGGAATTTCAAATATTTCTTGACGATGAAACTAAATTGGGGAAACATGTAATGAATTTGATAAAAATTTTATAAGAACGCAAGAAACCATAATATTTTCGAACTCTATTTTCTCAAAAATAGTTCATTTCGATTATTCCATATTTTTGATTTATTTCCACATGTAGAATCACCACCACGTAATCAAATTCATACTATGTTGAGAATCCTTCAAATAAAATGATATTTACAAATCTTTTCCTAACAAGAAAAATATTATATTTTTAAAAGTGCACGGATGATTTAAAAATAATATAGTTTTAAAAGTACACGTATGATTTAAAAGAATATAGATTATTTACTATTTACTATTTGAAATTGTACTCAGATTTGCCTATGGTGTAGTTCTTCTTCAATTTTAATCAACAGCGTAGTTATTGAAATATTTCTTTTGTAAGTTCCAGCTTTCCTTGATTAACATTCAATAGCTAAATTTGCTAGGTGGCGGGATTGTTCTGAAGGCAGTGCACGCATGTATGTGTCCGGAGTATTATGAAGGTCTGTTTGATAGAACAAGAGCTTCGCGATACCTTTCCACGAATTAATCTTAGCTGCGAGTAACCGTAGTAATTTCCAATGCCATACTACGGTACGACGTTCATGCTAATTAAACTCCGTCCGATGTTCACCGTATGCACTGTGGACACTCGTACAGCAAACAGTTTTGAAAAAGAAACACTTATGAAATTCAAATTGTTGTAGCATCTACTTGTGCTGTAACGTTTTCATTAGACTCATATTATCTTTATGCAAAATAAAAATCGTCTACATCAGGGATGGGCATTTTTGTCTCAATTGAGACAAAACCGTCCCCACCATAGCGCCCACTGTCCCCCACCAGCATCCGCCGTTACCATAGAGGAAGGAAGTGCTTTGCCGGTTGCGAACAATGATGGTATATTTCACCTTTTTTCGCGCATGCGCGACGATTTTAGCGCCAGTAAAGCTCAAAGTTTGGCTAAAATGGGGTACTTAGGTCACCCCGCATAATTTCGCAAAATTTTTGTTTGATTTTTAAATATGGAGGTTTAACATGCATATGTTATATTAAAATTTAATGTGTATGTACATATAATATATAAATACATTATAATTGTGTATATATGTATATCATACTCACTCTTTTCCTTTATTTTAGGGATAGGGAAGGGTACTAAAATAGCTTTATAAACCAAATATATAATAAAAAATAAAATATCTTATTTGGCTTCGGAGCACGGTCTTGCACGGTCTTGCACTGTTCCGTTCGGTTTCCCGCCAAAAACAGTTTCCCCTACTTTCCCCTCAAACGTAGACGTACGTACGTTCCTGAACGCGCATGCGCGAAAAAAGGTGCAATATACCATCACTGGTTGCGAACAGTGCGCAGGCCTCGCACATGAAAGAGAGGTTGTTGGGAAAATCAGGCGTTTGAGGGGCCCCTGCCGTGCCCATCCCTGGTCCACATGAATTACAAAAACGGGAGCAAAGTAGAGTATTGCTTCTGTATTTAATCACTTTAATAAATTGGAAATAACACATTGATATTTATAATTTAATTTGATCTTTGCACTGTTTCCAATTCGATTATCTCATTCCGCAGTCCATTTATCATTTACGAATATCTCTGACAAAAGTTCCAACATTCAGTTAAACAAGTCAAGAACGTCCTCCTCTTCTTTAAAACCATCGACATATATAAATTATTATAAGCATATTTTATTTTCTTCCATCCAAGTTCCAATATTAACTTTAAACAGTTGCAAATTAATATACATGCTATTTGTACTTTAACAAACTGTAATCTGTAAATCATGTGGTCGCTAATGACTCCGCTGTTAATGCGACCACATTAAAATGAACTACAAATAACAAAAAAAAATAATTCTGGTCAATTTTGATGTGCTTAACACTCTTTAATGCTGTCTTACTTTGAAATCGCATATTTATTATTTGCAGTTTATAAATTTTATTTTATTTTTTCGTATAAAATTAGCATAATATTTTATTATTCCATCATCTCTTTCTAATTAAAGAATTTATTTATGTGATTTTATATTTTTGAGTTGTAATTATGTTATTACAATTTTGTAAAGCCCGTTTCAAGTTTGAAAATTTTTGTTCAGACTTAAGAAACAATTAGCACTCGGAATGCATAACTAGGATAAATCTACATAAAACACATATTTCAAATTTTCATTACGGGCTCGAAGAAAAAAGTTTTAAAAAGTGTCATTTTTATTTTTTCATATAATTCCTACCAATTACAATTTTAACCAAATCTTTGTTACACATCATTTAGTAATTCAATGCTTCTAATTTCTAAAAAAATTCAAGCCGTTCGGTCCGATTTTAAAAATGTTGTTCCGATTTAGAATGCGTTCGAATACTTCGACTGCGGAAATGATGCACTTATAACAAAAATAGGTAGGCGCCATTTTAAACAGTGCAGAGATTAAAAGAATTTAAGAATATCAAAACATTTCTTACTACTTAATAAAACCACTGCAGAGAGGTCTAAATTTCTATTTTGTTTCTGGGTCTTGCAAATAATACAAACGGTATTTTAATTTGCATAAAGTTCTACAGTCTACATGCATCTTTATGAATATCGAGCTCAAATATGAAAACCATTCCTTTGGATTATACCAAGTATTGAAATAATTTAATCTCAAAAATCCTTTGAAGTTTCCAGTTGAAGAATCCAGCAAACATACAAAAAGACTGCCTCTGAATCTCATTTTTTTCCACGGTACATAGACACGCGTGTATTTGCAAGGTAGGTAGTCTTTTTACGCGATTTTCCACATGTGCAGCCAGTCTCAAAAACACTCGATGCTCCTTCGGTAGGTTTCCCCGTCATTGAACTTCGCCCTCAGATTTTCCTGTTTACATCACCCGCGGATTTTCCTTGATTCCGCAGCCGCTCGCTCATCGTCTTTGCTCTTTTTCCCCCGGCTGCGTTCGCAGGCTTTCTCTCGCCCTCTCTCCCTTTTTCATTCTTTTACCGCGCGTCCTATTTTTTGCTCGGTCAGTTTTGAGTAATCTCGCCTTTCCGTTCGCTGTTTCAGAACGTCGTCGCTTTCCCTCTTTTCTTTTCTTGCCTCGCTGCGTGACGAATTGATCGTTTTCACCGTTCGACTACCTCCACTCCGCCATCTTGATCGTTATTTGTTTTATTCTTCTTTCGCTGAACAACTTTTTTTCTTGAATATTTATTTCGTTTTTTAAATTGTGGAATTCTTATGAGAACGGAAAAAGCAATATCCGTGAATGAAAAGAATGTTTTTGCTGCATTATGAATATCTTTCATCACGCGATGGAAATTTACTGTACAGTGTGATAAGAAAATTGCCCGTTCTCTATTCTATTCTTTCATTGGCAAATTCTTTCCTTTATTATTTATTTGGCTTCTTAAATTGTGGAATTTCGTTGCTAATAGGAAATGCAGTATTCGCGCATAAAGAAAACAATGTTTTATCTGCACAATGGACATTTTCCATCACACGATGGATATCTACTGTACAGTGTGATAAGAAAATTGTCCGTTCTCTATACTATTCTTTCATTGGAAAATTGTTTCCTTTATCATTTATTTGAATTCTTAAATTGTGGAATTTTTTTGCTAATAGGAAATGTAGTATTCGCGCATGAAGAAAACAATGTTTTATCTGCACAATGGACATTTTCCATCACACGATGAATATCTACTGTACAGTGTGATAAGAAAATTGCCCATTATCTATTCTATTCTTTCATTGGAAAATTGTTTCCTTTATTATTTATTTGGCTCCTTAAATTGTGGAATTTCGTTGCTAATAGGAAATGCAGTATTCGCGCATAAAGAAAACAATGTTTTATCTGCACAATGGACATTTTCCATCACACGATGGATATCTACTGTACAGTGTGATAAGAAAATTTTCCGTTCTCTATACTATTCTTTCATTGGAAAATTGTTTCCTTTATCATTTATTTGAATTCTTAAATTGTGGAATTTTTTTGCTAATAGGAAATGTAGTATTCGCGCATGAAGAAAACAATGTTTTATCTGCACAATGGACATTTTCCATCACACGATGAATATCTACTGTACAGTGTGATAAGAAAATTGCCCATTATCTATTCTATTCTTTCATTGGAAAATTGTTTCCTTTATTATTTATTTGGCTCCTTAAATTGTGTAATTTTTTTGCTTATAGGAAATGCAGTATTCGCGCATGAAGAAAACAATGTTTTATCTTCACAATTGACATTTTCCAACGCACGATGAATATCTACTGTACAGTGTGATAAGAAAATTGCCCATTATCTATTCTATTCTTTCATTGGAAAATTGTTTCCTTTATTATTTATTTGGCTCCTTAAATTGTGGAATTTTTTTGCTTATAGGAAATGCAGTATTCGCGCATGAAGAAAACAATGTTTTATCTGCACAATGGACATTTTCCATCACACGATGAATATCTACTGTACAGTGTGATAAGAAAATTTCCCGTTCTCTATTCTATTCTTTCATTCGAAAATTGTTTCCTTTATTATTTATTTGAATTCTTAAATTGTGGAATTTTTTTGCTAATAGGAAATGCAGTATTCGCGCATGAAGAAAACCATGTTTTATCTTCACAATTGACATTTTCCAACGCACGATGAATATCTACTGTACAGTGTAATAAGAAAATGTTCTCTAATCTATTTTATTTCTCCACTAAAAAGTTATATTCATTTTAACATTGTGGAATTCTTCTGCGAACAGAAAATGTAATAATATAATACTCGTGAATGCGAAATCAAAGAATCTTCACGAATGATGAAAAGAATGATTTAGTAGCACGATGAACAGTTTTTTGTCACATAGTATGTGTGTATACATAGTGCGATAAGAAAATACTCCTTCATATACTTTATTTTTTCATTGAAAAATTTCATTTTTTAAATTGTGTAATTTTTAAGCGAATAGAAAATGCAATTTTATAGTATCTACTACCATCTCGTAATATTCAAATTGAAGTATCTCCTAAACTAATGGTTTTATTTATACAGAGTGTCCCAAAAATCTTGTACTTCCTTGAAAGGGGTGATTCCTGAGGTACTTTGAAATAACTTTTTCCTTCTCGAAAATCTTCTCCGCGGCTTTGTTAACTTGACGGTTTGACAGACTCCGGGCTCGGCCAACGGCAACGCCCCACTCTGCTGCAGCAGTGCTCTGATTGGTCCAAGTTTTTCGTTAATAACCCCTTAACGAAGCCGCGGAGAAGATATTCGCAAAGGAAAAAGTTTTTTAGAATAACCCCAGGAATCGGCTCTTTCAAGGAACTCGACCATTTTTGGGACACCCTGTACAAGGAGGTCATCAGTTTTTATGGGGAATATTGAACTACATCGATTCGTGTATTAAAAACATAGTTCCTTTAAAAAATTTGAGAGTGACCTTTGCATGACCTCTACTGCTTCACCTACATAAAAACATTAACATAGCCACCCTCGAAACCATATAACTTTTGTTTGAAACATTTGCAGACATTAGAAATAATTTCAGAGATATTCGTGTGAATCACTTCAAATGGGACACCCTGCATAATATCTGAATTTATAATGAGGTTCAAAAGATTTCCTTTCTCACACTGACCTTTGATGCAATTAAATCAAAGTTGGCAAGCAAACAGATTACCATATTCATTTAAAAAATGGTTAAAAATGGAAATGGCGGGTATTGATTATAGTATTTCCATTTGGTTTGGTTTTATTTCTAATTTTTAATTTGGTTTCAATTTTAAACGGACACGATAAAACAGTATTCAACAAAGGAAAAAAGGTATTTCGGACAAAAGTGCTCTTAAATGTCTCTGTTACCATTGTTCCACTGTGCTTTCGTCTACCGTGACAATTTAATTAATGATCCTATCAGAACAACTGATACCTCGACGATTCTCATACTGATACCAAAATACTTTTCATTCTATTTTTTGGAAATCCTTTGATTCAAGTTCTGGAATATCTTAGACAAAATGTGCAATATTCACATAACGGATTTCAGTATTTACATAAGTAATGAAGTATTTTTATACCTTATAATGTGCTGAATTAGAATTTGAAAACGACTCTTTTCTATCATGTTTAGTTTTCAAGATATTTAATTTTGTGGGAAATGTCCTATTTTTGAGTTCGAGAAACTATTGTGATTAAACTGTCAAAGTTGTGAAAATAATTCTTATTGTATAGAAAAATTCTATGGACCCACCTAAGTACAATGACATATATTTTTCCGACATTATTAATAATTAAACTCGTTTAATCAGTCATAAACGATGATGAGATATACATATAGGACAATTATTTTCTTAGACGAAGTTGCATTTTTAAGTTTGAACATTTTATGTGATTAAACTGTTAAAATTATAGGAATAATTTTTATGTAGAATGATTCTATGGACTGGTCTAAGTATAATAACATATATTTTATAATATTACGAACATTTAAACATATTTGAACGATTTAAAACGATGACGCAGATAAGTAAGATATATTTATTTTTTCAGAAATCGCAATTTGAGTTTAACAATTTTTTGTGTTTGAATGGTAAAAGTTATGCAAATGAGTTTTACGTAGACTGTCCCAAATAAGACGGTATATTATTGCAATATTATAAACATTGAAGAGTGTTTAAACAATATTAAACCAATCTACATTCTGCAATATGAATTAGGGTACATGGCTGACAAAATATTGAATATACACACAAAAAATTACAATGTTTAAACAATTAATAGTGAATTATTATAGGTTTTGATGTGCTGAATCTAAATTCGGAAATCATTTTTCTTTACCATGTCTAGATTTTGGGAAAATAATTTTCTAATGAAAACTTGAGTTTCGAGTTTGAAGTCGGGTATAAGAGTTTAATAATTTCGATATGGAAGTTGTTCTAATACACTTGTAGTAGAATCTGTGAGATATTAGGACAAAGGGCGAGAGAGAGAGAGAGAGAGACAGAGAGCCGGCGAACTATTCCATTCATCGCCAACTTCCTTCCCGTAGTTGCCGGCAAATATGCGAAATGACGCTCATGAACATCGATACAAGTTTGTAACCGACTACTACACTGTTACGTATTTCGTAGGAATTTCAGGTATAATATTCGTGGTAACGTGATAAAAGCCACCGGAATACCAACGTTAGGTACACTGCCATTGCGACAGAAAAGTTAATATTTGTGCTCGAGGTCGCCTGAAATGTTTTCTTTAATGCGCGTTCACCTTGTTTTCGATTATTTCATCTTCGTAGCGAATCATAATAAAGTCGTCAGTATTGTTAACTAATCATTCGTTTCAGTAATTCAAAATCAAAAAATGCTTATAATTTCATCGAAATATTGATCATTATACCAATACAAAACTGAAAGTATCCAAACGCGCTTTAAATTAGAATAACTTTTTAAAAATGGACCAAATAATTTGACTATTTCTTTAGCAACTACAAGCACTGATTTACTAAGTGGGATGCAAACAAAAATTTTGAAATAATTACAGTTGGTAGGAATTACATGAAAAAATAAAAATGGTACTTTTTAAAACTTTTTTATTTCAGTTCGCAATGAAAATTTAAAATATGCGTTTTATAGATTTATGTTAGTTATGCACACGCCGAAAATTTCATCGAAATCGGTTGACGCAGAAAAAAAACGATACGCGTCGAAAGATGTAAGAATTTGTGGATTTTAAGCAAAATCTGGCCAAAATTCGTGAAAAACTGCGATTTTTACCCGTCTGAGCCGCTTATAGCTCGTGTATACATTAACCGGTTTAACTGCGTTTTGGAGAACTCTTTGCTTTCAAGTTTTTTTATACTATCTTATAGATTTCGACGAGAAAACACCGAAAATGAAAATCTTATTGTGCGGAATTCATTGGTTAAAAAGTTATACGCGTATAAAGTTGAACACTTTTAAGCCTTTTTGACAGGTTAAAGCGCAGCCATATTGATATATTTGCTAGGTGATACCACGGACTTAAAGGACTGAGCATAAAGTGGGTTCATGGGTGAGAGGGGTCGTGCCGCGAGCGGGGAGGGATGGTAGACTGCGGCCATGTTGGATGGCAAAACTAGTGTTGCCATCTATATAACGTTGTGGGAACATTGATATCATTTGATTCTGAAAAATGAATGCATAACAATTGTATTTGTATATATATCTGTTTGTCTTCTATTTGTCTATATATATAAAATATTGCACATTCGGCTCCAATATAAATTTATAAATAAATTATGTGTATCTATTTCCCGCATGATTGCATTGCAAATTCGCGCAACTAGTATTTAAAGTTGCCTATAGATAGCGTTGGGATATGGTGCAAGATTTCACGCGCATGCGCGGCCAAAACAGTAATGTATCTATATCATGATGACAGAGGTAGTGGAGCCCTGAGACAGTTATATTGGCGGGAATGTCTCGAAACAATCTATTCCAGTCAAAAAGACTTCAGGACGTGTCATACGAGTTACAAAATATACACAAATACACATGTTATACACTCATTTTTCAGAATCAAAATATACCAATTTTTTAAAATTCTGCTGGGTGCTCAAGGTACCCCATTTTGTCGAGAATCTTACTTTACTGAGGCTGAAATCGCCGCGCATGCGCGTGAAATCTTGCACCATATCCCAACACTGACTATAGAGCGCACCACAATGTTTGCCATCCAAGATGGCCGACAAGCTGATACCCTTTCCGTCTTTCGCCTCACCCCCGCAGTATAATGCACAGTCCTTGAGTCCGTGGGTGATACACATAAAATGGGCTAAATACTTCCGAACGGATCCGTTAGATGGCAGCACGAACACGTACGTAATAATAACACATTTGCTAAATCAAAATACGGAACATTATACCATGGTCGGGACGCCCTGCTCCGCTCCCACGTCGACCTAAGCCCAAACCATCTTGGTCTGTACCTTCTTTTTGAAATCCTGTATGTGATTATGTATATTTTAATTACTGGATACCGAAAACGACCGATTCCATGATTATTGTTATAAATTTTCATTTCGTACCGACGAGTACGACATTTTTTAAATTTCCGCAACAATCCACAATCCTGAGCCCAAGTAATTGCTTTTTCTTTACTACTTGGCATGTCTCTAAAGTTAAAATTTCTAATTCTTGAACTAGCCATTTCAAAATCAACAATAAACTTATTAATAATTAATTTGTGAAAAACAATCCCGACAGTCCCAAAACGATCCCGCAAATATACCATATTATCTAACACATGCGCTGAATACTCACGATCTATCCATCGCATGTGCCGAATAGACCTATCTACCTCTACCACTCATCGAATATCCAATATGGCGACGCTCTAACCTGTCAAAAACGGTTAAAACTGCTCATCTTTACACGCATATAAGTTATAAACCAGTGAATTCCTAACAACCATACACACATTTTCGGAATGTCTACATCGATATCTACAGGATCACATAAAAAGAAGTTCAAAAATGTTAAGAACACGGACTTCTCCAAAACGCAGTTGAGCCCATTAATCGATTTCGATGAAATTTTCAGCATGTGTATTATTAACATAGGTCTACAAGACGCATATTTTAAATTTTCATTGCGGGCTGGAATAAAAAAGTTTTAAAAAGTGCCATTGTCATTTTGTTATGTAATTCCTAGCTATTGCAACTTTTTCAAAATCATTTTTGCACGTCATTCAGTAAATCAATGCTTCTAATTGCGAAAGAAAATGTCAAGTTGAGTTGTACGATTTTAAATAAATTATTCTAATTTGAAGGGCGTTTGAATACTTTCGTGAACCACTGTATGTATATCATACTCTCACTTAATTTAAAGTTTTTATAAATAATTATTTACACATTGCCTAGTAAACTAATCCTTCCAGCATCTCAAAAAAACTGAAGTCATTTAGTTTAATTTTAACAAAGTTATTGTACTGTAAAGATTGCCCGAATATTAATGTATGGATATTTTATTATATTATTACTCTCATTTAAAAATAGCCCTCGAAAGAATAGCATCAATAAAAACCTTAATACAATCAGCCGATCTTACAGTCTCGCCTAACAAATATTTTTACAACAATGATCAGCAAAACGAACACTTATCGCACGACGGTAATTAATTTCATGACAAAACTTTCTTGATCGTAATCATTTCTTTATACAATATTTACGTACATATTTGCGACACTTTTCTGATTAAAATGAGACCAAACATACATTTAGATATACTGATTTTTGTAGTTTAATGATTAAAGTTTACCTGCGTTCGTTTTTAGAATTGTTCTTTAGTAGATGAAATAAATAGAATTTTGGAGAGTAATAAATTATTTTCATTTCATTTGAAATTCGAATGAAATAATTTTGATAAAATTATTGGCTGTTCAAATAAACTAACATATGATTGTTTCAAATGACATGTAGCCAGATATGATCATATATTATCCTAACGATTGTTTTTCAAATAATTTATTTCGATAATGCCCAAGCCTGCCTCCAATTCGGCGCGCAACACTAAAACAGTAATCAAGGTTTGATAAAAGCGTCACATTTATTTATAAAAAGTTGGGGAATACACGATTAATAAACGTAATTATGGTTAAACCTTTTTTTGGAGGACCAATTTTTTAAAACTTTTTTTATGCAGTCCTATAGATTTCGACGAGAAGACACCGAAAATTTTAAGTTTTATTGCCAGGAGTTCACTGGTTCAGAAGTTATACGCGTGTAAAGTCGAACACTTTTATGCCCTTTTGACAGGTTAAAGCGCCACCATATTGGTATATTTGCTAGGGGGTACACGTAAGATCGGCTAAGATTCGTAACGTTCTCACCGAAATCTACAGGATTACATAATAAAAATTAAAAGAGAGTTCAAGAAAGTTAAAAACATCTGGTCCTCCAAAAGAAAGAACAGCCGTAATTACATTTAAATATACAACCTCATCGAATCATGTATTAACGCTATCTGCACATGACGCAAAATTACAAAATCATGTGACGTAATATCCGTGACCTACGCGGCAGCCAAATTTATATTAAACTAAATTCATATCCACAGCGAAACACGCATTGATTAATGTGAGTACTCAACGAAAAGAATAAAAATTACTGTTCCAGGAGATCTCCTTTCCATCTCCTCTTGTTGGTGCGCATAGCCTCCTTCGATCCTCCTCCCTGCGCACCTCTACACCCACAGGGTTCCCTCTCACCTGCCCCTGCACCCTCCCAAGGTCTATTCTTCTGTCCGCGGCGCTCTCTTCGTTCGCTCTTCTGATATATCGGTAGGCAATACCACTTCTCTCTCTAACGGCACGTAAAGCGGATTCCTCTGCTAAGCAGATGGAAATTCAGGCGATGCGAGGCGAGGCGCGGTAATGCACCTCTCTGCATCGTATATCGGTGAAAGGGAGAGAGAAAGAGAGAGACAGAAGGAGAGAGAGAGAAGGACAGGCAGAGAGGACGGAGGACGAAAAAGGAAATGGAAACTGCCGAGGAAGCGCGAGGCTGCTCGAGCAATGAAAGAATCCCGCGGATAGTGCCGGTGAAAAGTGTAGCGTATGAAATGGAAACAGGTGAGATATTGTTAAATGATCACCGGCTCCGAAATGAACGGCGGCGAATAAGGTGAACAAAGCTCGCGTGAGCGTTTCGGAATGGAACGAATGAAAGTGGGTATTTAGGTGGTGAAAGAAACCTGAATTTGCTTTACCAGAAGCGAGAGAGAATTTTTCATCTGTCCGAGCGTTTTTTCGGATCATGAGTTAATTGAGGAAGAATGCTTTCATGTGGTTTTCTAGATTCTGAAGGCGCGGGAAGAGAATTGGATAAAGGTTATTGGTAGACTGCGGGTCTTTACGCAAAATAAAAATGTTCTGCTTCGACTGTGGAAAGCAGAAGATAAAGAAAAATTGATTTCATCCCTTAACACTAGGTTTACGGGCGTTTCTTATATACCTATCTCTACGAGCACCCGTCAAATTGACGGGTAAACGAAAATACGCATTTTCTTTAAAAAATCGATTTATTCTAATTAAGTCTGAATTGAACAATATTAGGCTTCATATTTTTTTTTTAACTATCACGGAAATGGTAACAATAATATCAACGATATAGGGTATCCTTCTAACTCTCCACTTTCAATATACTCAGAACTTGCACTGTCAGCTTCGCTTTGCCCTAATTCATACTGATCTTCTTCGGAGGTATCCTCAGAACAATCTTCAGAGATGTTGACAATTTTGTTCAATATTTTATTATATCCCCTGGATTTACTCATGACTGCTAGAAAAGGGGGATTGGTCAAAATAAAAAAATACTGTGCCCAAATTCAATTACCCTATTGTAAATACTTACAATAAGCGGAGACTGTCTACAATAAATGAAACTTTTGCACACTGTCTTTGAAAAATGTTCTTACACTGTCACTGCAGCAATCATATTGAAGATCGCTCTTGCGTTAGAGGTCTCATCGGCAATAGGCATAAGCGATTTCGTTGAAGACCCAAATAAACACACAGGCCATACAATCCGCTTTAGTTTACATTATCGAGGCGCGATTGATATAACGAATTGGAGGAGGAGAAAATAAAGACTTTACTTTTATTCTTATATTTATTATTTGACGAACGAAGCAAACATATAAGGTCAATTGACGGGTTTCGTAGAGATAGATATACTACATAGAAATTTCAAAGATTGGAAAGCTTTAGGAAAAAATAATTGTGTGTATATATTCTTTGGAAGAAGTGATTAATTTACGATGCAAAATGGTTCAAATTAATGCTATGGTTTTTGGGGTATTTCATTTCAAAATTTGAAATCCGTCAAATTGACGGATCCCGTAAATCTAGTGTTAAAGATTTTGTTACATTGAAAACAGTTTTACGATTTTTCTTAGATTTTTCTAATCTTTTACAGTTCGATATTTCACACAGCCAATTTCTTCATGAATGCATAATAATCCGCAGTCTAGTTATTGGTGTTCGAGGTTTTAATTGCGGGATTTTGAATGTTCATATGTGTATCTAATTTTATGATTTGTAATTCGAGATGTTGAGTAATGTTATGAAACGGTTTTGATTGTTTGATAGTTGGTCGAGCTGTTCTACTTATGTGTAACAAGACTGACCGGAGTTGTATTTTGTCTGATGGTAGCCAGATCCTTATACTATTTGTCAGATTATATGTGGATTTATACTACTTGCCTGATTATAGCCAGATAATTATACAATTTGTCAGCATATACGTGGACCTATTCTACTAGCCTGATCATATTCAGCTTCTTATACTGTTTGTCAGAATATATGGTGATCTAACCCAGACCTAACCCAGATCCTTATACCATTTGTCAGATTATATGTGGATTTATACTACTTGCCTGATTATAGCCAGATAATTATCCAATTTGTCAGCATATACGTGGACCTATTCTACTAGCCTGATCATATTCAGCTTCTTATACTGTTTGTCAGAATATATGGTGATCTAACCCTGACCTAACCCAGATCCTTATACCATTTGTCAGATTATATGTGGATTTATACTACTTGCCTGATTATAGCCAGATACCTATCCAATTTGTCAGCATATACGTGGACCTATTCTACTTGACTGATCATATTCAGCTTCTTATACTGTTTGTCAGAATATATGTGGAGTTATTCATTATATCTCATAGAAACCAGACCACTATACTATTTGACAAAATGTATGTTGACTTATTCTACTTGCTTGATAATAATCAGATTCTTATACTGTTTGTCAGAATATTAGTTGACCTATTCTACTTGTCTGACCATAGACTAATCCATATACTACTTGTCAGAATATCAGTTGACCTATTCTACTTGTCAGGTGTTTGACCAAAGAATAAGTTATTCTACTCGTCTGCGTATGTCCAACTTTCTACACTAACTGTTTCTCTATAGGTCGACCTATTCCGCTTATCACGCGTCCGACCAAAGACTGAGTTATTCTACTTGTCTGCTTATGGACGAGATTGTATATTAACTGTTTCTCTATAGGTTGACTTAGTCGTTGGTCAAATAGAATAAATTGGATTTTGGTGAAACAGATGGCAAGTAGAATAGGTCGACCTATAATGATACAGTTAGTATAGAGCAGTGGTGGGCACGGGTGGAGCCCCTCAAATGCCTGCTTCTCCCACCAACCTCTCTTTCATGCAGCGCGCACGTTCGTTGCGTACGCTGATGTCTCGTGTCTTCGTTGCTCCATTGTACCGCGCTTGCTGGAAGGGGACAGAGGGCGCTACGGTGTTGACGATTTTGCCTCAATTGAGGCAAAATTGCCCATCTCTGGTATAGAGACTCGTCCATAAGCAGACAAGTAGAATAACTCAGTCGGTGGTCAATCATGCGACAAATGGAATGAGTTATTCAACTTGTCTCCGTATGGATGACTTTCTATACTAACTGTATCATTATAGGTCGACCTATTCTACTTTCCACCTGTTTGACCAAAGGGCCTAGCCGAATAAGATGGTCAAAAGTGCCCTTAGAGGTTTTTCAATGACTATTGAACCATTCGAAAGTTGACCAAGAAAGACCCCTCTGAGTAAAATTTCAGCCCCTTAGTTTGCCCGTGAGGGTAGTTACAGGGTAAATTAGATTTCGCGCTTTTCCACGCATTTCCCGCTCTTTGATGCTTTTTAAAATTCTGAAAAAATGTGGCCTATTTTGGGTCTTGAGGCGCATTTTTGAGAATTTTATCAGACTTTTTTGTTTTAAACTGTGCCCGTAAAAAATGAAAAACGCTCAAAACGTCGGAAAAATGCAGATTTCTCAAAAATATAAAAACATGCTATTTTGCTGTTTAGTTCCTCGACATAGGACCATATCCGCCAGTGTCGTCAATTTCTTTTAGATTTTTTCTTGTGGGAGATCATTGTTAAAAACAATGAAAACCAAATTGCTTCGACGTTTTTGCTGTGAGGAGAAAAGTTACACTTGTTGGTTTTACTGCAGGTGTATATTAAGCAATTTTTAACGTTATTACATCTAAACAAGCAATTATTTTACGTAGAAAATGTGATTTAACTTATTCTATTCGTCTGCTTGTAGCCAGGCTTCTGTATTGTATAGTTGATTCAAGGCCGCCCCATTCTACCTGATACCTGTGTTACGAGATACTGACTTGTTCTACGTGTCTGATTATATGTATGCCAAGCTTTTACAACATCTGTTTGATTTTAGATCGATCTATTCTACTTGCCAATTGTTTTACAATAGGTTGAGCTATTATATTTGTCTGGTCGACTTATTCTATTTGCCACTTGTTTCACCACAGACCGTCTTATTCCACTTGTCTGTGTGTAGCCACGCGTCTGTAGTATTTGTTTCTTTATAGGCCACTCTATTCCACTTGCACATAGTCCAACCACGGGTCGACCTATTCTACTTGCATCAAGTGCGGCCAAAAGTCGACCTATACTACTTGTTGGTTGAATCGCCGACCTTATTTCACTTGCGTGGTCTAAGGTCGAGTTTTTCACTTGCTTACTTATATGCAGCCTTTATTTTCGAGTTGTCTGACTACGGGTTGCTCTATTCCACTGATCATCTCATCGTACGTCGATCTGTTCCACTTGTCTAGCCACATAAAATGACCATTCGAATCTGAACTGATTAATTCGAAATTCAACTTGACTACAGTATGCACTTTAACGTATTCAGAAAATGAATTTAAAATTGTTTAAACCTTTTTTAAAGATTACAATTACATGCCTACTTTCTGAACGGAATTTCAATAGGGAACAATCTAGGTAGTTTTTTGTATGCATTTTATTTTGTTAAAAATTGTGTTTAAAATTGCATTATACAGAGTAGATATATATTCAAATAAAACTTACTCTGCTTCGTGGGAGAACTCTCACGGTGGTCACAATTCTTCTCTAAGTGGACATGCTTCTGTCTAGCTAAGCTAAATTTTGAACGGCACTAAATGACCTTGAATGACCTCGGAAGACGAAAGCGTTATGGGTCAGTGAATTCGTCTCAAGATAGGCTACACGTTTACCCAAATAAGAACATACAGTTCCGTATAAAAAAAACGGAGGTCACCTCGAAATCTTGGAAGTCTATGGTCCACCTAGAAAAGACTTCTGACCACCATAAGATCTGAAACAGAGTATTTTATTTTAAATAATTTTTACAAACTATAGTTTGAGAAATAATTGCAAGAGAAACTTTAAATGGAACACCCCATATATGCAATGTTTACATTTAAAATTATATTCTATATAAAATTTCTGCATCTAGAATTTACTCTAATTGAAAATGTTGGCATATGAAATTACAGTGATGTCGCGATGAAAGCAGCGACGTCGGGTCCGAAACATTGCACTTATCAAGACAAACACTATTTCCCGAGATTCCTTTACCTTTTGCTGCCAGCGTCAAGCCTAGCGACCAAAACAATCGGTGTGTCGGGTCATAAAACTTTTTTGTTTGAGTTATTTTTTCCATGAAACTTTTATCGACATATTCGTGGCACTTTTCTTATTCAAATGGCACCTAACACGATATAAGTTTAATCACATTTACTTGTTTAATTGACGATAATAAGTTTTTAACGTACACATAGGCAAATATTCACCGAATCATGTATGGTCATATTTGGTCTCATTTTAATAAGAAAAATGTCACAGATATGTTCGTAAAAGTTTCGTAAGAAATTAATGACAGATAAAAAAAGTTTTATAATTGCATTTATTGTTTCAGCAATCGATGCTTTTGATGTTTGCCGACTACTCAACTTCTAGTCTCCCTTTCTTTTTCAATCGCTGTCTCCGTTGCGCCCGAAACTTATTATCGCCAACTAAACATGTAAATATGATCCGAATCATATAGTGTTTGGTATTATTTTAATAAGAAAAGTGACACGAATGTGTTAGAAAAGGTGTCATGACAAAATAAATAAAAACAAAAAAATTTTGTCATTGCATTAGCATTTCTCGGCCGAGTCGAGTGGAGCCGCTTCTCGGCCCCTCAAGGGGTATACCCCGCAGTAGGGGGGATAATGTTACTGCGCTAATCCTATACAATCTTCTAGCACTCATCACGATAACACTGCAACTTTTAAGATTTTTGTATTAATAATAACAATTTTACTTCAGTCCATACTTTTACATAAAAGATTTTGAAGTTTACACTTTTTAAGATTTTTCAATTAGAAACATAATCGCAGGTATGCTTCGGTATCAGTTCATTATTATGCTCGCAACACATTCGCAGAAAATATAGTTGTCCCGTGGCTGTTCATTAGAACGACTGATGAGTAGGCCATTACAGAACGATATCGCTCTAATGAACAATTCGTGCGTCCATAATTCTGAGCGAACGCGTAAATTAACTAACAATTGATTTGTACACAACTTTGCTGGACCGGCGCCGAAATAAACGCCACGGTCATAAATATTAGTACAGACAGAGTTTCCAGTTACCATGGCCCCTTTGCGTACACAGGCTGCTGTAGAAATTTCTCCGAGAAATTTCTATTTGTAATCAAAACGCCGCTGCGCCGTAGAGGCGGATAACTTTGTCCGTCACCACTTTCAGTGGTTACAAAGAACTAATTGAATCATATTAAATAACACCGCTAATCAAAGGAATGCCAGTTAATTGCGTTTTATTAATGCTAACTTTCTCTTTGGCTTGTTCGTTTTTGAAGTCCGCCGTTTTCAATTAATTTATATGGCTAAGTATGATGAATACAATACCTCAAACATTAAATCGTTTCGTTAAACAATAAACTGTAGTTTCGCTTAAAACTCCCTTTTGTACTCACTATTTCATTATACAGTGCCTGTCAGAGTTAAGTATTACTCGAGTGAATTTTCATTCACTTGATTACTTGGATAACATTTAATTCGTTATTACATTATTCGTCATTCGCATTATTTCTTATTCGTATTATTCCTTATTCGCATTGAACATTATTCATGGTGTTCGTAGCATTCGTCATTCTATTTATTTGCAGTATTTTTTATTTATATCATTTCTTATTCGCAGTACATGATATTTAATTTTGATTAATTGTAGAGTGGCGTTAGTGGAACTACAGAACACAGTGTTCGTCGCAAGATGAAATAAATATCTTAAAGTAGTTTAGTGATGATCGTCGCGAAGTAACAATGCTACAGGCATACCCTACGGTAATACAAGTCTGTTTGAGATGTAATATACCACTACCGTCATCTGCACCCGTGGAAATATGCGTTTCATACGCCACTAAGTTTAATCTTTCAAAATGCAATAAATCGTCCGGCGGAATGTTTGAAAGGAGGGCTGATCTTTCTTTTGAAGGACCAGATGTTTTTAACTTTCTTGAACACTTTTTTAACTTTTTTTATGTAATCCTGTAGATATCGATGAGAACATTACGAAAATGTAAGTATTATTGTTAGGAATTCACTGGTTTATAAGTTATACGTGTGTAAACATGAGCAATTTTAAGCGTTTTTACTGTTAGGACTGTTGAGCCCATGCGCTGGATAGATGATTACATTCTTTCATTTTCGGTGTTTTTTCGTCGAAATCTATAGGACTGCATAAAAAAACGTTAAAAAAATTGGTCCTCCAAAAAAAGGTTTAAACTTTTCAAATGTAACATTTCATAGAATTCATTTGAAATATTTCTGTAGTCATTGATATATCAATAAATATTTCTTCAAAGGAAACTTTTTATTCAATTACACCATTTATTCAATATCGAATAAATATTATTCGTGACGCACAAATAAAACTTTATCGATTAAAAACTACCCGTCATTCATGAATAACTGTATGTAAAGTTAAAAGAAAAATAATCTACATTTGATTGTATTTATCAACAAATATAGTTTTATTTGTTATATTATTATTATTTTATTTGTTATATTTTCTAATATAACTTTTAAGCAAAAGAGCCTTTTTGAAAATTTGATTAGACAGGTACATTTGGTGTTCAAAATCATGTCATTGCAACTTAACTTTTCTAGTTTTTGTAGTTCTCGAGATGTATAGTGTTATGCGTGACTCACGAGCCACTAGAATATTTAAAATTCGAATTTGTTTATATGAGAATAAATGTGAACTTTAAAATTGCTTTAGTGACTTTTGGGCCACCTTGTATTAATTATGTTTTACCAAATTTCATTAAAATCGACGATAAAAGCTTCAAACCGATTCTTGATAGTTAATAAGAAGTAATGGTAATTAGAAAATGTCTGTTCGTTTACGTTAAATTTTCAAATAGGCTACATGCAAATCTACTTTAATAGTTAAATTTGTATTAGAGAAGACACATTTTATCAATTGATACAATTGTTGTCTGTAATAGTTCTTGAGTTATTCGTCGTTAAAGTTGAGTTTTTCTCTACTTTAAGGGTTGTTTTTTTCCTTGTCACAGAATTATGGTGTCTGGAAAAATCGGTGCGGTATAGTGTTGTGTGAAGTGCGGTAATGTCTCGACATATGTGAAAGAGATGTGCACGATATTTGTGAAAAATTTATCCCCATTATCGCGAGGAGTTGAGAAACTCGATCGCCCAGAAGTGTATCACGATACGGGATTAGATATAGCGGCGGGACCATACTAATTCGATAACAACATTTTTTGTTTATCATCGTTCTTTTACGAAACTGTTACCAACATATTTGTAATATTTTTCTGATTAAAATGAGACCAAACATGACACAATTCAGTTCATATTTGCTTGTTCAATTTACAATTCAATAGTACCTCGATTATCTGAACCGATATCTCAATTCTCCGTTAAACAATTTAATAAACAGTTTAATCCAAAGCGATCCATATACAACACGACTCATTGCATAAATCTGTAAAAATTTAATCTAACATTTTAGCTAGTCAAGTGTTTTATTATCCAAGCCATCATGTTTCACCGATTAGTTCGTATTTAAGCCCTTGTCCTACCCGCTAACTCCCGATTGCTCGGGCCATAATAAACAAGAAGGTCGGTCACGCGTCGAGCCATTTAGCTATTTAGCCGTGTGCTCGAACTTGCGCAAAATGTATGCGTCTTATGACATGTACATTTCGGGGCAACGAAAGGAATTGTGAAATAATAAACACCTTTGGGCACAACTAATACTTTTAAGATGTCTGGAAAGTAATTATGATTAATACATCGGTGAACAAAAATGATTTATAATTTGAAAGTGGATAATGTATCAGTAACAATTTGTAAATTAATACTTCATTTAAATTAATAATATTTTGAGAGAACTCGTAGAAAATTAGTAATCTTCGTGTTAGTGTTGTTTACTTTTGTCACGAATGAAGTACCACGAGCCAGGCTCACGTTGTGCACGTTTGGTCCGAACGAAGTACAGTATTTCATCGGTAATTGTCCCAAATGTCTCCAACATAATTGTCCCTGTGATATCCCCACTAGTGCGGGGTGTACTCCCTTGAGGGGCCGTGAATCTCGAGAGACCTCGGTCGCCGAGAAATATGACACCATGCGGCTTGGATATATCGGTGAGACCACACTAATCCGAATTTCCAACTTCTTTATTGTTCATTACTTTTTTATGGGACTTCGATGACCATATCTGTGGCATTTTTCTGATAAAAATGATACCAAATATGATATAATTCCGATGATATTTACTTGTGTAATCGACGATTAAAGTTTCGGGCGCGAGGAAGGATAACGTATGGGAATGAAAGAGACGCGGAGAGTCCCATAAAAAATTAATGATTAATAAAGAAGTTGGAAATTCCGATTAGGTATGTTTACATTTCTCGGTGACCGAGGCCTCTCGAGCTCGGCTGCCCTTTTCTACGTTCGGCAAACCTCAAACAATGATATCCCTCGCGTATAATTGTCCTTCCGCAGACCCGTGTTGTGGACAATTATCGATGAAATACTGTACCATGAGTCAGGCTCGTCCTTATTGTTTTTGTTCCAAATTTCTTACCACGAGTCTCACTCGTTGTTGTAGGACAAGGGGTTAACTCTCCGTAGCATACGTATTATTGAAGAAAATACAATTTAGTGACGTAATTGGTAGAGGTTACAAGCTTTAAAATGAGCCCAGGTAGAGCATATGCTGACTTTTTTCTCGAAATTATAACAGTTCAATTTCCTCGGTTCGGATAATCGAGGTTCTACTGTATCGTGAATTAAACGAGTAATTATGATCCACCATATATCATGTTCGGAGTAATTTCAATCAGAAAAATGTGACAAATATGTTGATCAAAGTTTCATAATTAAACTTCATAATAATAAGACTTTTTTTGTCTACCCCCTATTCTTTTCATCATTACACACGATGAGTGACATTTCGATCCTGAAGTATTTACATGTATTGAGACATTACTGTATTACTATTAGTAAATCTGCTTATGTGAATGATGATTGTTTATATTGTATGTGTTCCGTCGCGAGGGACCATTTATGGCAGTCTCACGAATCATTTGTGATGCATTCGTTCGTTCGTTTTACAGCGAGTCATAGATTTCCATTATCCAAGTTACCCGAACTATAACGAGAGATACGGTCTTCGGATTTCTGGGAATTCGCTCGACTGTTTTTTCTTTTTCTGTCACTCTTCTTCCACCCGAAGGCTGCTCGAGTCAGCCGTGGAAGATGGAGAGTCATCAAGGGTGTGTTGAGCGGGAAATGCAGCGTTCGGCAATACCCAATCAACACATCGCCTTGCGTTTATCAATGGACGTCATTGAAACCAGCCCATATTCGGATGTGGTGCCTTCTTCACGATGAAGAAGGTTCCCCCACAAGAATAAAAAACAAATGGTCCCTCCGAAAACAAAAGTTCCTCCCGAGAAACAATTTCCAGCTGTTTTGGAGAAAATCGATATTCGTTCGTGCTGTCGTAGCAAACGAATGTACGTTTTGTCGCTAATCGTAGCCGGACAATTTTTACTAAAAAATAAATTAAGGATACGTCGCGCCATCCTTCGCGTATAAGGCAGGGTCTGCTAGATAGCCTTACTGACGAATCCTCTAGCAGACCTGGGATGAAACGCTGATCGTACGAATTAACACATAACCCTAATCATTTGAACTAGTTACCCAATATTAATTTGGCGGGTAAAACAAATGGTGATCTCGAGATCGACGCGCCCATACGATTGGGCTTGAGATTTACAACCTCAAGCGGTCACGAGTCAACCGCGCGTCGAGCTCGAGATTCGCACCGTACGAACAGTATGTGAGAGTTCAGAATGAATGGTACAGATGGAAGGGCGAGCGCTAGAGTGAGTGAGAGTCCGGAATGTGAGAAAACAGATTGTTTGAGGTTAGGTTTTAACGTATAGAGGTATATGCACGATGCATGGCGAGCACGTGTGAGAGCTAATAAAGTGTTTCATATCTAGTTATAAGTGTTATTGTTAAAAGTATGATTTCTGTACTCGATGTGAAATGGTCCGAAGGAGCATAGAAGGTTATGCAGGGGGTGAGGAAGCGTCACTGTGTGTGTGTTGGCAAGCGTGCGCTGTATGAGAGAGAATGAAAATGTAAGACCACGTGTAGACCTTTTCCTGTTTTCTAGTTCAACAAGTGTTTATTTGTATTATCCTTAAATTAAGTTTATAGTTAAAGTAAAATATATAGTTAACAGTGAAGTCCGTCTACCTAATTATTTAACATGGTAGCAGAGGTCCATGATTGTTGAAAGATTAAAAAAGAAAAGACGGATGAAAAATTGAGACAAATCCAGTACGAAAAGGAACAAGATGGAAACAAGAAAGGAAGAATTTTCGTTACAAGTATTTAATGGTATGCATTACGATACATGGAAATTTAAATTAAAATTATTTTTGGAAATGAAAGAATGTTACGAAGTAATAGTAAATGAGGCGAAGCCAGATGGAATCAAGGACGCGGAAATAGTGGATGAAACTATAAAGTATAGAAATTTAGTTGGAACCCTATTGTTCATAGCGAATGGAACACGCCCAGACATATCCTTTGCTGTAAACTATTTAAGTCGGTACCAAAGCAGTTATAATAGTATACATTATAAATATGCGTTGCGTGTTCTCAAATATTTAAACGGTACTAGTTTTATAAGTCTAATGTATGTTAGATATTTTATTTGACTCGTTCCCTTCGAAGATTCTGGGGTAAGTGCTGAGCGGTCTAACACAGTCCTCTTACCAGAAAGCACCCCCGTGCCTTCCCCACTCCGTGGCCAGCTCCTTCAGGGCAGAGTCCCAATCCTCGTGCAACGCACTCGTCGCTATCTCTCTCTCTCTCTCTCTCTCTCTCTGTATTTCTCACGGAGTCATTCCAAACTTTCACTCATCTGTTTCACATAAACATTACCGTGACGGCCGATAGCCGGAAGACCCAGCGCGGTCGCCTGCCATCGTCCATCGACGGTTCTGTTTAGTCTCGAGCACCCCTCTTTAGGGCCTCACGCAGGCCAAGATCCTGCCATAAATCCTTCCAGGCCTAAGAGTCGCCTCGATACAAACCCTTGGCCTGGCTTAAAACACATTGACGCTAACATGTACGATCCTAATTACAAACACATCATAGAGGCATTCGTAGACGCTGATTGGGCCTCGGACATTGTGGATAGAAAGTCAACAACGGGTATCCTTGTACGCGTGTTTGGAAATGCTATTCTATGGAGATCGCAGAAACAAAAGATAGTCTCTAGAGCTTCAACCCATGCTGAATATTACGCCTTAGCTGATTGCGTTGAGCAAATTTTACCAATTAAAGGAATCTTACATGAATTGGGAATCAATACAGATCAACCCGTAAGGATCTACGAGGACAATAGAGGAGCAGCGGCATTGTCAATAAGAGGAAAGTTCTCGAAAAATTCCAAACATATTGACGTTGGTTACCACTTTTGTGGGTGAACTCAATAAATAGTCTCGCAGATTGAGAAGTGAATAAGTTTAATATATGAATTAATATATAAAATAGTATAAACCCTTCGTGATTGTTACTCGCTGGTTTCTCGCTTTTCTCTCTCTCACTCGCACTTTAACAAGACGCTCTCTTCTCACGATAACGACTCGTTTCGTTAGCAACGAAGAACTCCCCCGCTCGCTCGACGCTCGCTCGCCATTCGCAGTCTAAGACCATACCTAACCTAGAAAGCCTTCCTTACGTCGACGTACACGTCGTGCCATCTCGGTCCCATTCACACCGCGCCTCGTGCTCTAAACCAATCCCACAACTTTGTCCACGATTACGAGAAGAAAGGACTAATTTCGGTACAAAAAATCTGTACAGACGACCAAATTGCGGACATAATCACCAAATCTTTGGGTACAACAAAGTTTCAGAAATTCAGAGAAATGTTAGGATTAAGAAAACTGTAGGATATAAGACATTTTATAAATACCCTTAGATAAGTACAAAATCAAGGAGGTGTGTTGAGGTTGTTTGAGGTTAGGTTTTAACGTATAGAGGTATATGCACGATGCATGGCGAGCACGTGTGAGAGCTAATAAAGTGTTTCATATCTAGTTATAAGTGTTATTGTTAAAAGTATGATTTCTGTACTCGATGTGAAATGGTCCGAAGGAGCATAGAAGGGTATGCAGGGGGTGAGGAAGCGTCACTGTGTGTGTGTTGGCAAGCGTGCGCTGTATGAGAGAGAATGAAAATGTAAGACCACGTGTAAACCTTTTCCTGTTTTCTAGTTCAATAAGTGTTTATTTGTATTATCCTTAAAATAAGTTTATAGTTAAAGTAAAATATATAGTTAACAGTGAAGTCCGTCTACCTAATTATTTAACAGTTATATTATTAATCTATATTAGTAAAGCAATATGTGTTTCCAATCGTTTATTCACCACAGCTTACACAGTCAGATTTTTTATTCAGAAAGACACAATCTATCAATTTACATAATTTTTGTCTGCAATAGTTCTCTAGCTACTTGAAGTTCATGTTTTCCTTTACTTTGCGGGCTGTTTTCTCTGCGTTAAAGTGAACTACGGCGCTCAAGAAAAATCCACACAGTACACTTTCATGTGAATTATAATTCAGTAAAGTTTCATCGATTTCGGAGATCGGTATGTTTGTTAAATAAATACTTGTTTCAACTTTCCCTTTTGTCCGAATGCAACAAAAATTGCATCCTGCTCGTACAATGGCACAGGAAGGAGAATTTCAGCGCGTGTTTGTCGACAAATCGAATAAGGCGGGTGCTTCGTACAGGTAAATAAACTGTTTACACCTATTCGACACAATGTAAACTTTCGGTCGAGATTCTTTGGTGAATAAGAATCGCAGCAAGCGCGTTAATACCGGCTTTGCATGTCGAGGAGATATTATTTCATTAAAGCGCGGCTTGCAGTCCGCGGTCCCGCAACAAGAATTTTAATTTCTCGTTTATGAAAAAATGGCAATTGTGGTTGCATCGAGTCGGCTGGGAATTTCAAATTGTTATTTTCACGGTGATAATTAAATTTAATGTTCACCTCTACGCTAGAAATTTTATACAAGGTGAGAAGCTTTTAAGAAAAATCATTTGTGATTTTTAACTTATATGTTCTTGACAAATTTTGTATAAATGTCCACCTGCTTATTTTGAATTATGGAAACTTTACTTTCGATACGCGTAAGTTGTTTTCTTTCATTTCAAATTAAAATCATTTATGTTTTTTAACTTACTGTGACTTACGAAAAATATTATACAATCGCCTACATGAAATTATTTAAAATTTTAAAGCCTATACTTTTGACACCTCTAGGTTGCTTGTTTTTAAGATAGTTTTCTATTAGTAAATGATCGAGAAAGGGAAGATGGATTTCCTCCTACAAATTTTAGATGTGTATGTCTTTATGAATTTTAAAAAATTAACTTATTATAGCTTCATGAGAAAAGTCAGACAACATATACAAAGGTTCACTTTAAAAATTGAAGTCTCTGGTTTTGATATTCCTGAGTAATGTTGCTTTTAGGGCAGTTTTGGAGAAGCACAGAAACTGTATGAGAAATTAAGAATGGTTTCTTTTCCTTGATGACGTTGAATTAAATCGTATTTAAAGATTCTGTTTTACTTATTTTAAAGATTTTTTAAAGATTCTGTTAAACTTATGGCGTACGAGGTTAAAGAAAGCCAATATTTGGATGAATATATAACAGAGTGTTTAATAAAAGAATACGAATAATAACTACACAGTGACCAGTTTCTATGGCGTCTTGAGACATACAAACGCGAGACATAGATGCGCCACCTGGCAATCACACAATGCACATACACAGACATACAAGTGGCCCCGCCAAACTCAAATCATCACTCATTATTCCAACAGATTCTTTTGGAATAGTAAGCAGAAGACAGTGAAGATCCTCGTCTTCGAGGATTTTAGATTTAAACGTCTATGGGAGTTCGAAGAATTCAACAATTTCACATCCGTGAAAAAAATTGAAAGATGATCTACTTTGGCTTATTTTAATGCTTTAAATCTCTAGTATTTATACACTGAAATTGGTTTTTTCTAAATTTAATTTAGAAATATACAGGGTGTCCCACATAAATGGGAACACCTAAATATCTGTCGTATTTATAGTCCTATCGGAAAACTTCAGAGGACAAAGTGACACTATTGCAGGGGGCAAATATAGTGGTAAAGAAAAAAAAATTGTATGTCGTGTTTTTTAATGAAATTTCAAGGTCACCGATGTTTTTTTAAATGGAATAGTATACTTTTTTTACGATAGCATGATAGACAATAAAAAACTGAATTTAGTGGATACCACCTTTTTGACCTTGAAATGACCTTGAGCAAGAATAATCAGGTTGGAGCGGATAAAATGTGGAAGTTTAAAACTTACGTGTTTCAGCAAAGATTACGCGTTGTTTACGGCGGGTTGACCTTTACATATCATAATAAATGTTCGAAATGTTGACCATCCTCATTTATGCAATATTGCAATCTTGCATTAAATGATCTGTAGGCATTGTCGATTTCCTGAGACGTAATTGAAGCACATGCTCCAGTAATCCTTTGCCACATATCCTCTGGCGTTGTGGGTTTATCTTTGTACACAATACATTTTATCTTGCCCCATAGATAAAAGTCCAATGGTGTCAGATTCGGAGAATGGGCTGGCCATGCAACTGTTCCTCGTCGCCCAATCCAGCGTCCAGGATATTTCGTATTTAGCACCGTTCTAGCAACTTTAGAATAATGCGCTGGACAACCACCATGTTGAAACCACATGCGCTCCCGATCGAATAACGAAACTTCTTCTAAAAGGTCCGACAAATTCTGGCGTAAAAATGCAGCATACTTTATACCAGTAAGAGTTCCTTGTATAAATTCGTTCGACGTTCAATTACGTCTCAGGAAATCGACAACGCCAGCAGATCATTTAATGCAAGATTGCGATATTGCATAAATGAGGATGGTCAACATTTCGAACATTTATTATGATATGTAAAGGTCAACCCGCCGTAAACAGCGAATAATCTTTGCTGAAACACGTAAGTTTTAAACTTCCACATTTTATCCGCTCCAACCTGATTATTCTTGCTCAAGGTCATTTCAAGGTCAAAAAGGTGGTATCCACTAAATTCAGTTTTTTTGTCTATCATGCTGTCGTTAAACAAATATACTATTCCATTTAAAAAAACAGCGGTGACCTTGAAATTTCATTAAAAAACACAATATACAAATTTTTTTCTTTACCATTATATTTGCCGCCTGCAATAGTGTCACTTTGTCCTCTGAAGTTTTCTGATAGGACTGTAAATACGACAGATATTTAGGTGTTCCCATTTATGTGGGACACCCTGTATATATAGGTCCTAAATTTATAACAAATGAACCTATCATTTTTGTACACCTATCTTCTAGTGGATATTAAGATGAATTCGGTAAGCAGCATAAAACAAATTTTTTCCATCTGAACGGAGAAAACATTCAAAAATATCTTTCATACACGTAATCGACAAATAAATTAGATAAATGACTGGGTTAGTCCTTTCTATGACATCTGCACTGATAAATGAGCATTCATCTGCAATTCTTTGTCGCAAATCTTTCGACGCTGTTGGAGGATCTTCATACATCTTTTTCAATGTTCTCCACGAAAAGAAATCTAATGATTGGAAGATCGGGCGAACGCGCTGATCAATTTACTACACCTCCACGATCGATCCAAGGTCCAGGAAATTTCCTATCAAACACTTGACGGGCTGCCATAGGGGACAATAACGAAAATCATGCTGCAGGAATCTTTCGAATCGCTTCACAACTTTATGTGTGAAAGTGGCCACCATTTTAGCCGCCGAAAGCTTTTTGTGGATGTCGTCGCCACTTCTGTTAACAGGATTGCCGTCCGACCCAAGACACTTGGGCTGTGTAGTCGTCATTTTTCGACACAGTCCCATGCCATAAAACATCTAAAAACTACAATTTACCCGACTAGAATATCAGTTAGGCATTCCTGAAGACGAATGCGGCCCTAATGCGGAATTGATTAGGAACGCCTAAGTTACGCATTCCTAACCGTTTCCGTACGTGGCCCCAATGGGGATGGCCGAGCGCACGCCTAAGTTAGGCATTCCTAACCGTTGCCGTACATGGCCCTAATGGGGATGGCCGAGCGCACGCTTAACATATGTTAATTAAAATATAAAATCAACCCTTAACACTAAACCTACCAAGCACAAAACATACAAAAGTAAAACGCCTTAAACAAGTGAGAAGATTGAATTTATTTAAACTTTGTACTGTTTCCATCACAACACGTGCTTAAATAAAGAAGTCAATACAGTCATTTCCTATGAAATCGCTTTTCTAATTTCATTAATTGCGAAATAGAAAACCGGTCCTTTGATCGTGGTAGGTTTAGTGTTAAGGGACTATATATCCAATAAGTGGGACAAGCCGATTTTAATGAAACTTATGTGAGACATACAGTGACTCAAACAATTGATCAAATGTTCCACACAGTGTTCAAACTTTTATTTAATTGAACACATATTCATAAGATATGGAACAAAATATTTTATTAAAATACGAACATAGTTTTCGTAGTTCATATAATACAGAATTAACTTAAATATGTTAGACTTTTTAAACAAAATTAAATGAAATTAACAAATTATGTAATGATCAATTTTTTGAGTTTGATAAAATGAAATATTAGTACTTCGTATACCCTCCTTTCGCTTTCAGTACGGCTTCTATGCGTCTTGGCATAATATCTACTAAACTTCTACACTGTTTAGCCTTAATATTAAGGACGAACCGCGACGAAGTGTCCTGTTTCTCATTTTCGACTCCGCGTTTGCCCTGGTAAAATTCCTAAACAACCCTGATTGGCTCACCCACACGCTGGATCCTACCAATCAGAGCCGTTAGTTTTTCCGTCTCACCGCCTATTCCTTACGCCCTTGGCGTGCTTGTTTTCGGAACGGCGAGGGGATCGGAGGGGATAAAATTGTAGTGGGACTTTCCTTCAGGCCACCCGCGCCGGGCCCACGTGGCGACAGGCCCATGAGTTCGCCCAAGTGCCCTTCAGTTAATCCCTTAATTTACGACGGTCTCTGTTTGCTATTGAGGACTTTTGGAAAGAACTTTTACTGGACATGCAATATCGAAACCTGGAAATTGTCAACGTAAATTACGTTGGCCGTTTGCACGAAAGAAAAAACTCTCTTCTGTGCGCACAACCGGACGCTACAGGGCTACAGCGTGGAATCGTTGCTAGATGCTAGGGATTTCCCAGGTTTCGGTCGTCAGGATTTGGACACTCTGGCAGCGTCGTGAACACCCCATCTTGTAGGGAGAAAAATGCAATTAGGTAGGAAGGACCGAGGTATTAACCCTTTGAGCGCTGCGTTGCCAGACGTTAAGCCTGCGCTGTGGACCGCCCACTCCGTACGAGGCAGCTCACCGTGGACTGCGTACTTTTTACGAAAGAGCGCACGTTGAGCAGACGTTGTCGGCGTTAAGCGTACGCCCTGGACTGCCCACTCCGTACGAAAAAGACTGAATTTTAATTGCAAGGTATATTGATTGTAACAGACTTGTTTTATTTAAAATAAAAATTTTAAAACGCAAAGAACAGATTTTAAAAAAGTAGCAGTACTTATAACCTTTAAAAGTCTTTGGTAGCGATATGTTAGCTAATGCGCAATGAATGCACATACAAATTTACATTATTAATAAATATTAATTAATATAATTAACAATATTGATAAACGATTGCACAAAAGCCTTTTGTTATATCTATAAAGGCTCACAGGCACCAGTCACATTTATCTGTTTATAGATTCCCTTTTCCCAGATTGAATGGTTTCGTGAAAACCCACATATGCGTTCATAACCTAAACCGAATGGTTGCGTGAGAACGCATATGTGGGTTCATAGCCAAAAACGAATGGTTATGTGAAAACGCATATGTGGGTTCATAGCCAAAAACGAATGGTTGTGTGAGAACCCATATATGAGAATTGGCAGAATTGTTATAAAGTCTTGTTTTGAAGCTTGGTCTCCTTTACTAGCGCAGAGTTTTGTACAGACTTTTGGCGGCTATTGAAAATGTGTGTGAGGAGGAAAAGGAAAGGGAGCGTTCCGTCCTGGGCCCGCTAGATGACTCGTCAGTAAGGCTACTTAGCAGGTCCTGCCTTAAACACAGGGATACCGTAAGGGCAACTTAGGACAGTATATCATCTAAGAGAGGCCACCTGAATAACTCGTCTGCTATTGGTGTTAGGAAAAAATGCATTAGATCGAACTTGCTTGGTTTCGAGGGGGAATTAATCTGATGTTAGTAGCTTTTTTGTAGGTGGACGCTTAAAGGACATATGAAGGTCAACTTCATTTTTTTAAATGGAATGGTATGTTTTTTTATGTACTATCCGGTAGAGCGTTTTATGACGTGTGCAATGACCTATGGGTCAAGGTCATCCGTGGTCTGGGTTAAGCCAATTGTGATGGAAAATAATCCACTTTGAGGAAATGGTCGAGCATCGTTGATTTATTTATCTAACAGTAATACACGACTAATGCAAGTGTTCAAAATGGCGACCTTGAACATTGACGAATGCTCCGAAGCGTTGCTTAACGGATAATACAGCATGTTGAATTTCAGTTGGGTTTATTGCAGCACAAGCTCTTCTTATACGGTCTTTCATATCCTTATTAGTTGTTGGTATCTCATTATACACTTGCTGTTTTAATTTTCCCCACAAATAGAAGTCCAGAGGTGTTAAATCTGGAGATCGCGGGGGCTGTTTATGATTTCCTGCACGACCAATGCAACGATCTCCGAATGTCATGTTGAGGAATTCAGTAATTATCCGTGCAGTATGAGTGGGGCATCCATCTTGTGATTTTGATGTGAGATTTGATGGTGAGATTTTCATAAACGACTAATCATATGTCCGGGTGAAGCGTACCGCGTAATTGAATGTTTATTTACATTCAACGACCCATAACAAGAGATTACGAGACAGAGATGAAATAATATCAACAACCAGAGACGGCAAGGAAGAGTTCTACCATTTCCTCAAAGTAAATTATTTTCCATCACAATTGGCTTAACCCAGACCACGGATGACCTTGACCGATAGGTCATTGCACACGTCATAAAACGCTCTACCGGATAGTACGTAAGAAAACATACCATTCCATTAAAGAAAATGAAGTTGACCTTCATATGTCCTTTACGCGTCCACCTACAAAAAAGCTACTAACATCAGATTAATTCCTCCTCGAAACCAAGCAAGTTCCATCTGATGCATTTTTTCCTAATATCAATAGCAGACGAGTTATTCAGGTGGCCTCTCTTAGATGCCTCACCCTGTATATGAATCGGCGACGGATCAGGTATAGCCCGCGCAACGAGAGCTGGCACAGAGAAACTTGTAGGTACCACGTGATGCTCCCACTACGCGCTACACGTCTTCCGCGATTGGCCGAATCGCTTAAGGAAGACAGCAAACGAGCGTATTGAGTGTGACTGTAACAGAGAGATGTGGTGACCATGAAGTAAGATGGTGGTGACGCTGAGCGCCTATGTCGACCGTTCCCGCCAAAACGTAAGCGTAATAGTGGGATCCACTGATCAGTGATGGGATCCGCAGCCTTGCGTCAAGAGTGGGGACTCGCCGTTCCCCCTGCACCCCACTGACGAGATTTTGTGCTAACTCTCGTTGCGCGGACAATACTAGCGGGAAAGGCGTTGTCTTGTCTATCGGTGACGAGCGTAGTAGGTAGCCGCCACAATTTCTTGGAGTTCCTCCCTTATGGAAATATAGTCGTAATTAGAAACATTGTAATTCATTCCTTCCAATTGGGAAGGTGTTCATTCGATTCCGAAAACCTAGTCGGCACACGCAGTGCAAATACATTCAAGGTCCGAACGATCATCGGATCAACCGCGGACAAGAAACGCAAAGTTTAAATTGAATATTCATAATATTTTCGTCCATGATTCTTATACTGCTTCTTCCATTTATTTATTTATTTATTTTATTGTTTTTAACGTCGCATCAACTGCCAAGGTTATTAGCGACGGGGGTGGAACAATGAGATTTGGGACAGTAATCGGTGAGTGTACGATGGGTGTGTGTGTATGGACGTGTGCGTGAAGGATCTACAAGCTTATAAAGGTGGGCTCCGAACCACCTTGGGCACCGCAGTATAATATCATATAGAAGAATTTCCAGAGGTGACGGCGGTGGGATTCGAACTCACGACCACAGTATTTGTAGTCGCGCGCTCTATCCACTGAGTCATTGCGCGCCCCTGCTTCTTCCAGTTAACCCCTTAACCTACGATTTACGTTGAATTTTGGGCCGAAAACGTAAACAAGCTCGCGCAGCCTTCAAGCCATTCGCACGACTTGTTTAGTACGATGATCGGGCCAATCGTAAATATTACGGGCCCGTAATATTTACTTTTGGCCCGATCATCTACTACGGGTTATGCCCGTAATATTTATACAGGGTGTCCCAAAAATGTCAGCTATCCTGAACTAGTCTTCTTACGATCGCCAGCATGGACGGACGGTTTTTCGTGCACAGTCCAAACAGTCGATTTACGTGCATCAAATGTGAACTAGTTGTGGGTGATATGTGGACTTCTGTGAATCATTTGTGTGGACTTCATTCAACGTTTGTGGTCCCAATGGATATATGTGAATAGTTTTACTGTGATCGTGAATAATTTAACAATGCGGGCCGGATCGTGCAATGAAAGGACATTGACCCCTTCTGCTCGATAATTTCATAGAGCGAATAATTAAAATGCTCTTGTAGAATTTAACGAGTAGGCAGATTCAGTGTTGCACACAGAATAATTTGTGAATACAGGAATCATTTTCACCTCGCTGGGGCTCTACAGGAGAACCAAGGTAAGCAAGGTTTTCTCAGTTTTTAACATTAATAACTAAAAAGTGAAGAGTGAGTTTTACCAATATGTATTGACGGTGTTAGAGTGTGCGGTGCTGTTTGTGACGCGCGCCTTCGGGGCCGCGCGCCTCCGTAATATCGCGGTGCAGCGTTCGCTTTAAATAATTTTAATTCCGTCAATTTTAAAGCGCCTGCTTTTTAAAAAATAGGTCCGTAAAGAGGAGACTTGAAGCTGTCACCACGTTTTTTTTCGAATTTTTAAAACAGTCCCGGCCATAGGAAAACTGCAATTTGTTTAAAACATTTGCAAAATAAATGGTGAAAAAACCATTTCTTCCAAATCGAAATATTTTCAATAGATACTCTTCTGTGTTCACTACAAGCTCCTAAAAACTCATTTTCCTCGGTACGTTAGTTCTACTGTTATAATTTAATGAAAAAAAGTTCTTTACACGTCTGTAAAACCAACATTTTTTAAGATTTCGAAAAATCCTTCGAGATTCGTTCATAGGTTACTAAAAACTACAACATATTCAAATTTGAACTATCCGACATAGGACTCGAAAAATTTTCTTCTCTTTGTTCCTTGTTTTCGACCGCGGTGTATCACCATCGCTCGACTTCTGTCGCGCGCGGCCGTCTCTGCCAATACGCCTCTAGGTCGCGCTCTGATTGGTCCGTGTTTTTCGTTAATAACTCCTTAACAAAGCCGAAACGGCCATTTTTGCAAAGGAAAATGTCGCTTCAAATGGCCTCAGGAACCTCCTCTTTGAAGGAAGCGAGACATTTTTGGGTCACCCTGTATTTGGCCCGATCATCGTATTACGGGCTATGCCCGTGATATTCACTTTTGGCCCGATCATCTACTACGGGCTATGCCTGTAGTTGTAGGTTAAGGGGTTAAGTGAAATAAATAAAACGGCAGTTATACGGATGTTGGCAGTTATAGGGACATCTATCCTACAAGAGTAAAAAAAAGCCTCGCCGGTTCCTGATGGAGCCGTGGCGCTATTTTGCAGGAACAAACACGCATAATTACCGGCTGATCTTGCCGGGGCTCCCGCGCGGCTCGGGTCTCGTTTGCTCGCTCAAGGATGAGGCTCGCATAAAAGGCGGGAAAAAAGGCGGAGGCCGTCCAGGGGAAAGAACGAGTTATTAAAACGTTTTGAAAATCCCTCCCCCGGCCGGCCGGCTGAGACAATGGCCACGCTAGCTGCCGATTGTCATCGGCTATGCGAGCCTCGTCCCTCCCTTGGATCTCGTTCGCTCCCCGGCGTTGAATCACCGCGCTGTCACGGACCCTGAATGCCAGTCGTAGAGGCGACGACTCGATGCTACAGGAAGCTCATTAGGCATCGCCCCAGGCATTTTCTGGCCCTTGCCTCCTAGACTTCGTCAATTTTTCCGCCAGCCCACCCACCTAGGCCCCCGACGTCCACGTGTACATATGCAAATACCGGCTCGAGAATGGCGCAAAAGTTGCGCCTGGAAATTTCGTTTCCACTTCTAATTAAGGGGGACACGTCGCGCAACGGCACTGAAGACTAGCGATTTTTAAGAATTTTTCAGCTTAACTATTGGATATATGTTACTAGGCTTTTTTGCGTTGTAATCGAATAGCTTTAATTTTATGTGTCTTTTCTTCAGTTCAATTTTTCTTATTATCTATTGTATAATACGCATGTTTCTTGAAACTATGTTTTTTTAAACTGGCGTACACCGTAACTGAAAAACTAGTAAAGTTTGGAAGTAGCTCATTCATTTCTTTACATGTTTCGTTAGGGATTGAACCTGAAATTTGCATTTGATTTTTTGCTTATGATATTTTTCGAATAATATAAAAATGAAAAAGTTAACTTTTCTTCCCAACCCCAGAACATTTCCAACTTTTCGTATTCGTCTTTCAAAATTGGTTAAATCCAGGCACAAAGTATCCAACTTGAACTACAACATATTTCATTTAGAGAATGTTGTGGCGTCACCGACGTCGCGTAAATTGTAGTGTTCGCGATGTGACGCGTGCTCGCAGAATCTTTAGGAAGTATGCGAGCTGGTTTATGGATTTTTGTGATATTTCATCACAGCAAATAATCAGACACTGCTGGTAACAATATATGTATTTAACGAAAGGACTAGCTACTACAGTGTTGATATGAACGAAGAGTGAAGTGAATAAAGCGATGGTTCGAATAGATCTGATGTAAGAAAAATGGGAAGGAATCGACTGGGGATGACTAGAAATTCCCTCCACGGTGGTTCGGATAGTGGGGAATTGTCCTTAACCAATCGGCGCATTTAGGGTGGTTTTCGATATTGTGCAACGCCCACGAGCTGGTACGCTGGTTTGGGGGTAATCATTCGGAGACACTAGAAGGAAGACGAGTTCCCGTTCCTTGAACCTGACCCATAAATTACGGGCCTCCTGGCGCTACAAGTGGGCCTACGCTACGTCACGTGCCATTGAGAGCGGTACGGCCGAGCGGATTTTCCCATGAAAATCCGCTAACACTTTGCAGTCGTACCCTGGTCGTAAAGTAATAAATTTGTTAAAGAGGCAATAGGAGACTTTTTCAAAAATGACCTCAGCTAATTCGACCGTAGCGTAAACCCAGACGAAAATTGGAGCTGGCGACGCAACAAACAAAATCGCCGATGGTGACGTCAAAAAGTGATCGATTTGGCATGGAATGACTCTTTCATATGTCGTTTGTTCAAATAATTAGTACTCACCAAAATTCTATTTGCTTCTATTCTACTTGTTTGATTAAAGCAAAACTTTAATAATTAAATTACAACAATTAGCCTATCTGAATTTAACAATTAATTCAGTTACTTCAATAACCTCTTCTTGAGGAGGAATTATTTATTATATTATTACCATTTGAAATAGAAGCTTATTTGAAAATAATTAATTTGATTTTTTTTATGTTATTGGCAAAATACAAATAATAAAGTATTAAAAATAATTTATTATTTCAAATGATTACTTGTTATCTTACTTCAAATGAAATGTGTGCAACCCAGTATTATACTATACCTACCATACTTCAATGCGAACAAAATCGCGCACATCGACGCGAAAAATCGATTCGTCGTGTCACAAGCCCGTAATCTCCGATGCATTCGTTTGTCAACGATTTGACAATGGACGATAGGACAGTGAGGACCTGGTCAGAGACTGTCACTTGTTCAACTTCCCCTCGAAATGTTAGAAACGCTGGTATCGTTCGTTCGGCGTGCATAGAAGTCGCGTAGCGAGATTCATGCCGCGATACCGATGATTTCAAGCATCCTGTCGCTTTGGCCTAATTTCGAGTTGCATTATACTTGTGCAGCTGCGGAGGACCATCCCGGAACGTGTCGTTTGGTACCCAGCTGGTCCCCAATCAACGTCGTCGCGCTTATCAAACTTCCAGCTCGCGACACGCGGCCGAAATGACCGGATTGAGGTGACTGTCCGCCATTTGCATTTGAACCCGCAACGGCGCCTGGTGCAATAAGAATACCACCATAATTTTATATGACTGGAAAGCTGAAACTTTCACCATTTTTCTGCTGCACGATCGCTTCCGAGCCTCGGTTCTGTGTACAGTAATGTCTCGATATATGCAACGATGACTTCGGGACCAAAGTGCCATTTGCGATGAACAGCGACTCACATAAATGTTCGAACACTATTAAACAAACGATAACTTTTTTAATATCTTACTACATGGCATGATAACATTTTGAAAATATTGCAATTGGTCGGAATTGCAGAGAAAATACTTAGTTGTATTTTACAACTTGTTTATGTGGGCCTATATTGAAAATTGAATGAATACGCTTGTAGATCTCCGTCAACTATACGTATTGTTGTGTCGTGTCGGTGCTCAAACAGTATTAGTGAGCCGCTGAGATACACACCTTAGAGAGAAGTATATTAAATAAAGACATAATCGGGTTTCGGATAACTAAGTAACTTTTAATAAAAAATGTGAAAGACGGTATAAAGGAGACGGTATAACAGCGACAGATATTTCACGACTCTTATTCTGCGACAGACATTTCACGACTGGTAGTTTCGACTCTTAAATCACGACTGATCTTACAACTAACGCGTGAGAAACAAGTAACCTCGTGGGGTTGAAAAATCCCTCCACAAAGTACAAAATAGTGGGGGCCCCAGCCAATGATATAATATTTGGGAGGCTACAAATGACCTCCCAAAACAAGGGCAACGCCCATAGACGAAACACGTCGTAACGAGTGTCGCTAAACAGACGACACTCGGTTTCCTGCAATTTCGCCGGAAACCATAATTTAGGCTTTGGGCCACAAGCCCCCCTTGGCGCTAAGCGTGGGCCTACGCTACGTCAAGTGCCATTGAGAGCTGCACGGCTAGGCTGACTTTCCCATGGTCAGCTGATACTTTCCAGCCGCACCAGAGTCATAATGTTCAAAATCGACCGTAGCGTAGACCCAAACCGAAATACGAGCCGGCCATACAATAATCACGTCTCAACACGTATTCTGAAAATTTTATAATAATCGATAATGCGATAAAAAACGATAGGATCTTCGATATGATAAAAAGGAAAGAAAAGAAAATGTATATTTAAAACGAATAGAATTTCGTGTGCCTCTTCATGCGTTTATAATTCGACTACCTCCTCATCCTCGCACGCACCCACACCGCGGTCGTCCGCTTCATTTGTTTCTTAACGCTTTTTGTCTTTCTCTCGCTCATGCTTTCTCACTCACGCTCTCCGCCTTTCTCTCGCTCATGCTCTATCACTCACGCTCTCCGTCTTTTTCTCGCTCATGCTATCTCACTCACGCTCTCCGTATTTCTCTAGCTCCTGCTCTCTCACTCGCGCTTTCTCGCTCGTAGAATTCTCTAGCATTCACGCATGTACGGGGCGTATAAAAAGTAATGGTCATCCGTCCTAGGGGTGAATTTACACCTCTGGATCGGTGGACATTTGTAAGAGAAACTTGCCGCAAAATTGTTTATAACAAAGAAAATCGTTTTTAAAGTTTTTTTTTACATCAACTCCTACTCACCGAGAAGAGAAAAAGTTTGAAAGGAGCCGTATGTCGCAAACAAATTGTTATTGAGATATAAGCTGTTAAAGTTTTTGCAAAATTTGATTGTGTGGAGTTATACGTATAGACAAAAGACTACTACTACTACAGTCTACCCGACGGCATCGATGAGACAGAACATGATTGTGTGCGTGCCCGAAACAAACGAAATTTAAAGTGACATTCATCGCTAGGTCCGTACCATGTCAACGTCCCCTGCACATTCAGATTATACATTTGGGTTTAACTGCGTTTTCGAGAACTCTTTTCATTCAAGTTTTTTTAATACAATCTTATAGATTTCGACGAGAAAACACCGAAAATGAAAATCTTAATGCGCGGAATTCATTAGTTAAAAAGTTATATGCATATAAAGTTGAACACTTTTAAGCCTTTTCTACAGGTTACAGCGCGGTCATATTGATATATTTGCTAGGTAATACACACAAAATAGGCTATATACTTCCGAACCATTCCATTAGATGGCAGCACAAACACGTACGTAATACATAATAACACCTTTACTAAATCAAAATGCAAAACATTATATCATGGTCGGGCCGGCCTTCTCCGCTCCCACGATGACCTAACCCCAAACCATCTTGGACTGTACCTTCTTTTTCAAATCCTGTATGTGATTCTATATATTTTAATTACTGGACACCGAAAACAACCGATTGTATGATTATTGTTATAAATTTTCATTTCGCACCGATGAGTACGACATTTTTTAAATTTCCGCAACAATCCACAATCCTGAGCTCAAGTAATTGCTTCTTCTTTACTACTTGGCATGTCTCTAAAGTTAAAATTTCTAATACTTGAACTAGCCATTTCAAAATCAACAATAAACTTATTAATAATTAATTTGTGAAAAACACTTGAAATTGCTTATGTGTACAAAGTATGTGTAACCACTGAATTGCTATCTAGCGCATACGCTCGGTACTATTTAGCCGATCCCGCAAATATACCATAGTATCTAACACATGCGCTGAACACTCACGATCTATCCAGCGCATGCGCCGAACAGACCTACCTACCTCACCACTCAACGAATATCCAATATGGCGACTTTCTAACCTGTCAAAAACGCTTAAAACTGCTCATCGTTACACATGTATAACTTATAAAACAGTGAATTCCATAACAACCATACACACATTCTCGGAATGTCATCATCGATATCTATAGGATCACATAAAAAAAAGTTAAGAACACGGAGTTCTTCAAAACGCAGTCGAGCCTATATTTGAATTAGCAAACTATGAAATCAAACCGTATACATATACATTCTGAAAGATAAGAATATTAATCTTACATGATAAAATACTAATGTAAAGTATTCTTACAAATGTTTCATAATCTGATATTCCTTCGGTGGATCCACAGGACACTACCATTTTCACGAATCGGTCTTAATAATTGTGCTTGTCTTCCAGCTTCAATGGCACCATCAGTCTTTTATATTGTCTATTTAAGAATGTAAACTTGAAGGAATCGAAGGCCTGTACTCACAAAAATCAATATTTCCAGATGGTTCTCGAAAAATCAATATCTCCTTGGAAACGATTTCTTCTGTTTCAATCGGAGCAGAGTTTTCGCGCGGGAATCGCGAAGAACGCAGAACTTTTTTGATCGTGGTCGGAGTAATTTCTAGTTCGCTATCACCATTTCTAAAAGTGTGTTGTGTAGTGTTTAGTGATTGTGTAAAAGTGTGGTGTTTTGTTCGAAAATCGTGTTTACAATCTTAAATAGACGATATAAAAGACAGTGGGTTGCCATTGAAGCTGGATGACAGGCACAATTATTAAGACGAATTCTTATGAATCTGATTCTTATGAAAATTATCTTTAAGAATGTATATGTATATGGTTTGATTTCATAGTTTGCTAATTCAAATGTATAATCTGAATGGGCAGGAAGACGTTGATATGGTACGGGCCTAGCGACGAATGTCTCTTTAAATTTTGTTTGTCTCGAGGCACGCACACAATCATGTTCTGTCTCATCGATGCCGTCGGGTGGACTGTAGTAGTAGGCTTTTGTCTATACTCAGTGGTGGGCACGGGTGGAGCCCCTCAAACGCTTCTCCCACCAACCTCTCTTTCATGCAGCGCACATTCGTTGCGTACGCTGACGTCTCGTGTCTTCGTTGCCCCATTGTACCGCGCTTGATGGAAGGGGACAAAGGACGCTACGGTGTGGACGGTTTTGCCTCAATTGAGGCAAAATTGCGCATCACTGGTATATACGTATACTTCACAAAATCAAATTTTGCAAAAACTTCAATAGCTTATATCTCAATAATTATTTGCTTGCGACATATGGCTCCTTTCAAATTTCTCTTCTCGATGAGTAGAAGGCGTTAATGTAAAAAAAAACTTTAACAACAATTTTCTTTGTTACAAACAATTTTGCGGAAAGTTTCTCTTACAAATGTCCACCGATCCGGAGGTGTAGATTCACCCCTAGGGCGGGTGACCATTACTTTTTATACACCCATAGCATACACGCACTCATTCGTCCATCAAATCCTACAATATTGGAAGAAGTAAGAATTCTTAGATTTATTACGATTAGAGGCCGAAATATGCAAAAAGCCATCGTTAAACGTTTGTAGCTCATTGCAACGCTAACCGATGTAAAACGCATATATTCGTCCGATGTCAGTTCGAATAATCGAGGTTCTACATAATCGTCAATTGAACAAGTAAATATGATACAAATTGCATCTTGTTTGGTCTCATTTTAATCGGGAGTATGTTATACATATATTTCTAAAAATTTTAAAGAAAATAATAATAAAACAACAAAAGGTTTGTCTTTGCATTGGAATTGTCTCAACGAGACATCTAATCTTGTATCATGTTACATTTCGCGCCGATCAAGTTTAATCAAAATCAATACGTGGCCAAAATTAATCGGATAATAGAAAGATAGATTATGAAATTACTAATGGGTAAGTATAATTGTTCGAATGATAGAACGGTAGATTAGAAAATTACTAATAGGTAGACAAAATTATTTGGATGATAAAACAATAAATTGCGTTATTACTAATAGGTAGTCATAATCGTTTAGATAATAGAACGAGAAACTACAAAATTACTAACAGGTTGATATAATTGTTTAGATAATAGAACGTCAGACTAAAAATTTTTTTAATTGACAGGTATACGCGTTCAAATAATACACCAAACAGTAACAAATATGGGTCAGATACTATAAAACGACTGTTATATTCGTTGCGATTATAATTGTAATGCAAAATGGTTCCCATGTGTTTCGAAATCGATTGTTGCAGCATAAATTTGGAATGTCATGAGGCAAGGAATTATTACGTATAATATAAATATTACTGTATTTTAATTAGCTGGTTTTTCATAACGAATTATTTTAGTAGACATCGTTATTCGAGGACTGAAGTAATTTGTTGAATTATTGGCTCGAATTGCACTTATTTTTATAAATCCAATCTAGTTTATGTACTTTTTGCCCTAATAAGAGGATAAATCCACAAAACATTATTGGACAATGTTTGTCGTAGACCATATGTACTGCTCAAATAAAAATCACACGCTAATCTAATTGCCTGACAATACAATTAAACAAGATGTTCATTTGAGAACTTTCTAGCCAAATATCTCGAAAAGTATGAATGATTTTAAAACAGTGTAAAACACGTGGTCAGGGATTTCGAGGGGGAAAGAGTGAGGCAGTATCAGTTTTTTATTTGGTGGCGTTTTCAATGTCATTTGAAGGTCAACTTTGTTTTTTCAAATGGAAACCTATGTTTTTTATTATGGGATCTTATTGTACGTAAATATCCAGCAATTTTAGTAGGATACTTTTTTTTATCTGCGCACTAGTTTCGGAGATATTTAAAGAGAAGTAGAGCGATTCATACTTATACTACGGGAAAGTTTGTAATTTCTTTATAACAATAACAAATTTTCGAAATGTTCTACGTTGTTTTATAAGCAATAACGTTTCTCACATTCTGAACGAACATTTTTGAAGGTATCTGTTGGAATAGCTCTACATTCCTGTACAAACGCTCTACTTCTCTTTAAATATTTCCGAAACTAGTGCGCGAATAAAAAGAAGTATCCTACGAAAATTGCTGGTCTTTTTACGTACAATAAGATCCCATAATAAAAGATATAGGTTTCCATTTGATAAAACAAAGTTGACCTTCAAATGACATTGAAAACGCCACCCAAATAAAAAACTGATACTGCCCCACTCTTTCCCCCTCGAAATCCTTGGACCTGTGTTTTACACGTTTTAATATCTTTCATACTTTTCGCGATATTAGGCTGGAAAGTATTCAAATGAACAACCTGTAACCATAACAGACCCTATTCCACTTATCTGACCATAACCAGATTCTATTCTACTTGTCTAACCACAAAACCGTCTTATTTTAATTGTCTGGCTATAAAACAGCCATATTTTAAATGTCTGACTAAGAAACATTATTTTTTTAATTGTTTGACGATAAACAACTTTCTTTCACTCGACTTACCGTAAGCTAACTTCATTTCTACTTGTTTGACCTCATAGAGACCTTACTCTAATTGTCTGACTACATACCCTACCTATTCTACTTGTTTGAATAAAATTGATCCTCAAAGAAGATCTCCTTAGCTTAACTGATTATAAGTAGGCGTATTTCACTTGTTGCTTTTCTAACCATAGATTGACCAACTATATTTGCCACCTGTTTGACCACAAATTGACCTATTCCATTTGTCACTTGTCTAATTATAAGTCGACCTGTACCTTATCTGGTGATCGGTCAACCTACAGTGTTTGGCCAATCATAGCTTGACCAACCCAACTCTTCGCTTGCTTCGTCGCATATCGGCCCTCTTTCACTTTGTACTTGTCTGACTATGGGTCATCCTATTTCACATGACGTTTGTCGAATCATAGGCCGACTTATTCCACTTGATACTTCACTGAACCTAGATCGACCTACATTGTATATAATGGCAGAAAATGGAAATGTTTTAATGTTAATATAATTTATATATTTTTATTTTGTATTCATCATAATTTATAAATTTTTAATTTGTATATATCATAATTTATAAATTTTTATTTCGTATATATCATAATTTATACATTTTTATTTTGTATATATCATAATCTATAAAGTTTTATTTTGTATATATCAAAATTTATAAATTTTTATTTTGTATATATCATAATTTATAAATTTTAATATAAGATTGTATATATTATAATTCATAAATTATAATTATTAAATTGTATACGTTATACATTATAAATTTTTATATAGATTAGAACATGAAATAAATCTACTTTTACATCCGTTAGTAATAAACTTCTCTTTGAGGATGTTATGAGATGTAAATTTCATAAATTTAGTTGGTATAATCTTCTTTTCTTTGCTTTCAAAACACATCAATTATTAAAATAAGAAAGTGATGTTTTTAAGATGTAGTGCGTGATACTTTTGTGAAAAATAATCGGGCAATAATCTACCTAGACTCATTTGAAAGCCTGGAGTTTCATTATTGTACTAGGTTGCATATTTTTCTTCTACACGTCTGTCCGTAGAAATGTATTAATAAGAAGATGAGAGCCTGAAACTTAATTAGAAAGCATATGTTGCAGTACATGCGTTCTGTACCTAGCTTGCTGCCCTGTCGTCAATAGTGATCGACGTATCGAAGGCAGACGACATCGTACGTCAGACACGCGTCACTCCCGGGTTGCTTCCCTCGGATTTAATGTTCGATAACAACTGTACCATCTCCGAACAATGAGAAGCTACTTTTGATGATCTAGGAAACGGATATTATATTACAGAAGTATTTATTGAAAAGCAACTTCGGCATGTTAAAAGTAGACATTTCAATCGACAAAATGAGCTCACATATATTGTTGTGCGAGTTTTAAATCAAAGTTACCATATGTACCAGGTCTGGCCATATTTCATTTGAAATAGGATAACAAACAATCATTTGAAATAATAAATTATTTTAAATACTGTTAGCATTTTACAAATAACATGAAAACATTTTCATTTGGCGTTTAAATGAAATCAATTATTCTCAACTAATGTGCTTTCGAATTCTTTAAAAGTAGAAGCTTCAAGCTTTGAAATGAGCACAGGAAGATTCTTGTACGATTTATTTCTATCAAGTTAAGGCAGTTTAAACTTCCTAGGGACATATGAGTTCGACAAATTTTCAAGAAAAAGACATTCTTCATTTCCTCTCTTAATTTCTAGTCTGAAAGCATCCTAGGTAAGAAACTGCTTTAGAACTTGTTAAAAGTAGACGTTTCATGCTTTAGAATGAGCCGAGGACCATTCTTCTCCGACTTCTTTTTACGGAGTTATAGCAGCTTAGACTTCCTAGCACATATTAGTTCGCAGAAATTTACAAGAAACAAACACTCTTCATTTCTTCGCTTAATATCTAGTGTAAAAGCATTCTGTGTAAAAAAGTGCTTTCGAATTCTTTAAAAGTAGAAGTTTTATGCTTTAGAATGAGCCCAGGAAGATCCTTGTACGATTCCTTTTTACGAAGTTATAGCAGTTTAAACATTTTAGGGACATATGAGTTCGACAAATGTTCAAGGATAAGACATTCTTCATTTCCTCGCTTAATTTCTAGTGTAGAAGCATGCGAGGTAAAACAGGGCTTTCGATTTCTTTAAAAGTAAAAGTTTTATGTTTTAGCATGAACCTGGGATGATTCTTGTACGATTTCTTTATACGAAGTTGTAGCAGTTTAAACTTCCTAGGGACATATGAGTTCGACAAATTTTCAAGAAAAAGGCATTCTTAATTTCCTCCCTTAATTCCTAGTTTGAAAGCATTCTAGGTAAGAAAGTGCTTTAGAACTTGTTAAAAGTAGAAGATTCAGGCTGTAGAATGAGTACGGGTCCATTCTTCTCCGATTTCTTTTTACCAAGTTATAGCAGTTTAAACTTCCTAGGGACATATGAGTTGGACAAATTTTCTAGAAAAAGACATTCTTCATATCCTTCTTTAATTTCTAGTGTAAAAGCATTCTAGGTAAAAAAGTGCTTTCGAATTCTTTAAGAGTAGAAGTTTTATGTTTTAGAATAAACCTTGGATGATTCTTGTACGTTTTCTTTTTACGAAGTAATAGGAGTTTAAATTTCCTAGGGACATATGAGTTCGACACATTTTCAAGAAAGAGACATTCTTCATATCTTTGATTAATTTCTAGTGTAAATGCATTCTAGGTAAAAAATGGCTTTCGAATTCTTTAAAAGTAGAAGTTTCATGATTTAGAATGAGCCCAGGAAGATTCTTCTCCGATATCTTTTTTCGAAGTTATAGCAGTTTAAACTTTCTAGGGACATATGAGTTCGACAAATTTTCAAGGAAAAGGCATTCTTCATTTCCTCTCTTCATTTCTAGTCTGAAAGCATTCTAGGTAAGAAAGTGCGTTAGAACTTGTTAAAAGTAAACGTTTCATGCTTTAGAATGAACCCAGGACCTTCTTCTTAGACTTCCTAGGACATATTAGTTCGCAGAAATTTTCAAGAAACAAACACTCTTCATTTCCTCGCTTAATATCTAATGTAAAAGCATTCAAGGTAAAAAAGTGCTTTCGAATCCTGTAAAAGTAAAAGATTCATGCATTTGAATGAACCTTGGATGTTTCTTGTACGCTTTCTTTTTATGACATCATAGCAGCTTGAATTTTGTAAACTGCATTGATTTATTTAAAATTTCTAAACCAGTATCGTTAGTTTTGATGATCGAGGGGTTCTAGTAAACTGTGAATTAAACAAGTAAATGTAATGCAAATATTCCATGTTAGGGCTCATTTTAATTAAAAAAAAAGGTCACGGAGGTGTTGGTAAGAGTTTCATAAAGAAATAATTAAAAACAATCGAGTACAACGATCGAGTATCCTTCTGCGCCAGTATCGGAGCTCATCACTATAAAACATTGGATAAGCACTTCGCAAGGATTATGTAGACAGAGACTATTTTTGAAAATCGAAATTTTTTCATTTTACGAAGGTTACGTAGCCCGTTAATGATGAGAAAAACGACGTTCTGTAGATGAAGATCCTTTGAAAATTAAATTGCACTATCCCTCATTCACAGTGAAAATGATTAACTCAGTGACGAGGCAGGGATGGAGGGTTTTGATGCCACTATGGGAGTTTTACATTGAAACGGCCAATTTTTATATGAATCTGGCTGCACTGAATTTATATCGTTTTTGTATGGAGTATTCATATCTGTAAACAACGTTATTTATCACATGGTTAAAACACGAATTCTGCGGCTTCAACAGTTTGATAACTAGACTGCGGATTTTTACGGAAAATAAAGTTTACTTTGACTCGTGATATGTATGTGGTGTTAATGATAGAGTTCGAAAATCGACACTAATTTCTTACCAACCTAATAATTAGTTGGAACTTTATATTAAATCCGAATCTTTCATCCTTCGATTTAAAAGTAAGATGGGATAAATGCAACGGTATGATGGCAATTATTTTCGACAGTAAAACACACATCAATAGTTTGTTAATAATGTAAAAAATCACGAACAGAATGCTACGAATTAACTGATACTACTAGTAATATTTTCGTCTCGACTGGTTTTTGGAGAACTCCGTGTTCCTAACTTTTTCGAACTTTTGTTTATGTAATCCTGTAGATATCGATGAAGACATTCCGAAAATGTGTGTATGGTTGTTAGGAATTCACTGGTTTATAAGTTGTACGCGTGTAAATATGAGCAGTTTTAAGCGGTTTTGACAGGTTTGAGCGTCGCCATATTGGTAGAGGTAGGTAGGTCTGTTCGGCGCATGCGCTGAACACTCACGATCTATCCAGCGCATGTGTTAGATAGTATGGTATATTTGCGGGATCGGCTAAATAGTACTGAATATTCGCTAGATGGCAATTCAGTACTTACACATACTTTGTACACATAAGCAATTTCAAGCGTTTTTCACAAATTAATTATTAATAAGTTTATTGTTGATTTTGAAATGGCTAGTTCAAGTATTAGAAATTTTAACTTTAGAAATATGCCAAGTAGTAAATAAGAAGCAATTACTTGGGCTCAGGATTGTGGATTGTTGCGGAAATTTAAAAAATGTCGTTCTCATCGGTGTGAAATGAAAATTTATAACAATAATCATGAAATCGGTCGTTTTCGATATCCAGTAATTAAAACATACAGGATTTCAAAAAGAAGGTACAGTCCAAGATGGTTTGGGGTTAGGTTGTCGTGGGAGCGGAGAAGGTCGGCCATGATATAATGTTTCGCATTTTGATTTAGTAAATGTGTTATTATTACGTACGTGTTTGTGCTGCAATCTAAATTATCTGTTCAGAAGTATTTAACCCATTTTATGTGTATCACCTAGCAAATATATCAATATGGCGGCGCTTTAACCTGTCAAAAAGGCTTAAAAGTGTTCAACTTTATACGCGTATAACTTTGTAACTAATGAATTCCGCACAATAAGATTTTCATTTTCGGCGTTTTCTCGTCGAAATCTATAAGATTGTATAAAAAAACTTGAAAAAAAAGAGTTCTCCAAAACGCAGTTAAACCATATTTTCGTATGGTTTAACGCCACATCTCAAGGGATGAATCATCATTAAATAAAATAATTGTAATATAATCTTAGCATATTAATGCGATTTAGAGAACTTTTACTTAATTCCTGTTTATCCAATGATTCATTATTTTGTCTTGCACCATTTTTGCATATTCAGCATAGGGTAAACTGTACAATGATTGTCACCCTAAGCCAAAATCGTAGTAAAAATCTTTTTACGGTTTTTTGAAATGTTTAAACGAGCTTAACTTGCTATTATTATAAGCTAATAGAGATTTTTCAGCAAAATCAAAGTTTTACGAGTCATAAATCTTTCATTATAAAATATATTCAGTGAATAACAATCATAAGACAAATAGTACAGTCATTGGCACATTTGGTAAACAGTAAGAAGTAAACGTTAAACAGGTTATTTGATTTATAATTAAACATATACACACTTATTACATCTGCAGTACAGTCCGAAATTAAGTTCTAAAGCGATAAAGTTTACATACTCGTAATGAAAATTTTAACGAAACTATTTACACTGCACTATGGTGATCCGTCAGTCTTACTGGATGTCATCCAGCGTTGCTAACAGTCATATGTGGAACTGTGTTATGAAAACTTACAACGTTGCTTTGAAATATAAATAAGAAGCAATAAAAGATGATTTTCTACACCAGGAATTCTTAATATTTGCCGTTTAAATCAAAAGTGCCAATAGGCATTAGCGCAGTGCCAGCAATAGTACAGTTTGCCCTATTCATGTTTGCCATTAAAGCATAAAATGAGCAGTCTATTGATTACCCACTGTATTTTTAACCGTTTAGTAAATCTTTAAAACGTGGCATGTATTAACTATAACTTGAATAGTAACATGAAAAATCGATTCTTTTAATGTACCAACGGTGTGTAGCCCGTTAAAGACAAGAAAACCGACGGGCACTAGATGAGAAATCTTTGAAAATTAAATTGCACTATCTCTCACTGAGTGAAAATGATTATCTCAGTGACGAGACAGGGGTGGAGGGTTTTGATCCCACTATTATGACTGTAAGGAGTAATAAAGCGGGTTGGAAGGGTCGAGTTTTCGTTAAGCCCGACTAAAAATGGAGTGGAATCCATAGGAATCGGTGGAGACATTTCGAAGGAGATGCGGTTTTCCCCATCCGGCCGTCATCCTGGAAACGAGTTTTCCGGCGAGAACGCTCGGAATTCCTCAGTCAGGAATTACTATCGCGAATTTCATAGCAGGATGTTCGTTAGCAGGATTTCTTTTCCTCCGGTCGACCAGCTGGCCACTCGACTCGAGTGCATTCTTATTCAGCCGTTTTCCAGTCATTGTCAGAAATCCTCTTCGTAAGGCGCGATTCATCATTCGTTTCGGGACTCATCGCTCCTCGGAGAACGGGGCTTCCGGCGCGATTTCAATGGCCGAAATTATATCCCCGAAAAATCCTTTTCCGTTTAGGGAGTTTTAAGAAGCGTTTCGTTACTCCCGATCTTCGTTATTTTTTCGGTTTTATTTTCTGTTATTGGAATTCGGAACGAGCGTGATGGCTGTTGCGTTCAGTGTGATTCGAATGAGCACTGTTAAATTTTCGAAATTTAGTTTACTTTGAACTTTTTTAATTTTGTTTTATAAATAGACTGCGGAATTTATGCATTGATGACAAAGAAATGGGTGGGTGTAAACAGTAAAAAGGTTAAAATGATTTTAGAATGCCAAGAATGCCCAATATTATTCTTAGTTTGTTAAAATTATTAACGCTAGGTTTACGGGCGTTTCTTATATACCTATCTCTACGAGCATCCGTCAAATTGACGGGTAAACGAAAATACGCATTTTCTTTAAAAAATAGATTTATTCTAATTAAGTCTGAATTGAACAATATTAGGCTTCACATTTAAATAAATAATTAATAAGTAAAAAGTCTTTTTTTTTTAAACTATCACGGAAATGATAACAATAATATTAACGATATAGGGTATCCTTCTAACTCTCCACTTTCAATATACTCAGAACTTGCACTGTTAGCTTCGCTTTGCCCTAATTCATACTGATCTTCTTCGGAGGTATCCTCAGAACAATCTTCAGAGATGTTGACAATTTTGTTCAATATTTTATTATATCTCCTGGATTTACTCATGATTGCTAGAAAAGAGGGATTGGTCAAAATAAAAAAATACTGTGCCCCAATTCAATTACCCTATTGTAAATACTTACAATAAGCGGAGACTGTCTACAATAAATGAAACTTTTGCACACTGTCTTTGAAAAGTGTTCTTACACTGTCACTGCAGCAATCGTATTGAAGATCGCTCTTGCGTTAGAGGTCTCATCGGCAATAGGCATAAGCGATTTCGTTGAAGACCGAAATAAACACTCAGGTCATACAATCCGCTTTAGTTTACATTATCGAGGCGCGATTGATATAACGAATTGGAGGAGGAGAAAATAAAGACTTTACTTTTATTCTTATATTTATTATTTGACGAACGAAGCGAACATATAAGGATTGTTTATGAAATAAGCTAGCCCGTCAATTTGACGGGTTTCGTTGAGATAGGTATACTAAATGGAAATTTCAAAGATTAGAAAGCTTTAGGAAAAAATAATTGTGTGTATATATTCTTTGGATGAAGTGATTAATTTACGATGCAAAATGGTTCAAATTAATGCTATTGCAAATTGACGGGTCCCGTAAATCTAGTGTTAAAATAAGACTAAAGTGCCTCTATGGCTTCAGTTTCTTGTAATTCACATAGACAGTTTTCTGTAGAATTTTTTTTTGAGAAGAAAAGTTATTCTTAGGAGCTTGTTTGCAAAGCGTTCTTATGAAACAGATATTTTTAAAACTGCATAATAGATGTTCCATGGAAATAAGTTGTAGGCAATGTTGAAATAAAATTTATATTAATATATTCTGAATATTCTACTTTAAACTAATACATTAAAAATGTTCATATAACTGTAATAATTTTTTAATATTGTTGTAATACTGTTCATTGAATATTATTATCATGAATGGTATCTAGTACTTGTTGCAATGTGTAAGAATTGTTTTAATAACAAGGATAATATATTTGTTCCTCTTACAAACTAAAACAGTTACTTTCAAGAACTTTTCTTTATTTATCCTCATACAAACTTACAATGTAAGAACCTTTATAAAGAAAGTTTTATGTTTCATGTTGTAGACAGAAACTATTAAAAAATTATTTTGATTTGGGATCGTTTCTTTTCTTAATAAATCTAGATTTTTAAGTTTTTTATTGACATAAGTTTATGAAAAATGATCGGATAATAATGCACCTGGATTCATATTGAAGCATGAAGCCTCTAATTTCAATAACTAGAGGTTCTTTAATTTTAAAAAATACGTTCGTAATAGTAAACAGGTGAGAAAGTAAAGATGACGTCCGCCCTCATGAATTTTAGATTTAATCATATCTGAGGGGATTGGATAATTTAACTTGTTGTTGCTTTACGGAAGATTGGACAACATTCTAGTTAGGCACATTTTTAAAATTTTCGAACTTATATATCGCTATGTACTTTAAAATGTTGTAAACTTGTAAAAACGACTCGTACAATAATCTACTAGGGCTCATTTTAAAGCTTGAAACTTTTATTTTTAAAAAATTCTAAAGTACTTTTTTATTTAGACTTTTACTTTCCTTGAAGATTCTACAAACTTTAATGCCCCTACGGAGTTTACAAAACCTATTATATTTTTGCAAAAAGAGCTCGTACAAGAATCTTTTTGGGCTCATTCTTAAGATTGAAACTTCTTCCTTTCACGAACTCTTTTCTTTTCATGCATAAGTAATTAAACGGAGAAATGAACAATGTCTATTTCTTGATCATTTTTCGAATTTTCCCTAGGAAATTTAAACTGTTATAACTTCGTAAAAAGAAAGCGTAAAAGAATCTTCCTAGGCTCATTCCAAAGTTTGAAGCTCCTACTTTTAAAGAATTCCAAAGCACTTTTTTACCTAGAATGCTTTTACACTACATATTAAGTGAGGAAATGAAGAATGTTTGTTTCTTGAAAATTTCTGCAAACTAATATGTCCCTAGGAAGTTTAAACTTTTGTAATTTCGTAAAAAGAAATCGAAAAAAAGAATCTTCCTGGGCTCATTCCAAAGTTTGAAGCTTCTATTTTTAAAGAATTCCAAAGCACTTTTTTACCTAGAATGCTTTTACACTAGATATTAAGTGAGGAAATGAAGAATGTCTTATCCTCGAACATTTCTCGAACTCACATGTCCCGCAAATGTTTAAACTGCTATAACTTCATAAAAAGAATCCGTAGAATAATCTTCCTTGGCTCATTCCAAAGCGTGAAGCTTCTAATTTTAAAGAATTCGAAAGCACTTTTTTACCTAGAATACTTTTACACTATATATTAAGTGAGGAAATGAAGAATGTTTGTTTCTTGAAAATTTCTGCGAACTAATATGTCCCTAGGAAGTTTAAACTTTTGCAATTTCGTAAAAAGAAATCGAAAAAAAGAATCTTCCTGGGCTCATTCCAAAGTTTGAAGCTTCTACTTTTAAAGAATTGCAAAGCACTTTTTTACCTAGAATGCTTTTACACTAGAAATTAAGCAAGGAAATGAAGATTGTCTTATGATTGAACATTTTTCGAACTCATATGTCCCTAAAATGTGTTAACTGCTATAACTTCGTAAAAAGAAAGCGTAAAAGAATCATCTTGGGCACACTTCAAAGCTTGAAGCTTCTACTTTTAAAGAATTCCAAAGCACTTTTTTACCTAGAATGCTTTTACACTAGATATTAAGTGATTAAATGAAGAATGTTTGTTTCTTCAAAATTTCTGCGAACTAACATGCCCCTAGGAAGTTTAATCTTTTGCAATTTCGTAAAGCCAAATCGAAAAAAAGAATCTTCCTGGGCTCATTCCAAAGTTTGAAGCTTCTATTTTTAAAGAATTACGAAGCACTTTTTTATCTAGAATGCTTTTACACTTGAAATTAAGCAAGGAAATGAAGAACGCCTTATCCTTGAACATTTTACGAACTGATATGTCCCTAAAATGTTTAAGCTGCCATAACTTCGTAAAATGAAAGTGTAGAAGTATCTTCGTGGGCTCATTCCAAAGCTTGAGCTTCTGCTTTTAAAGAATTCTGAAGCACTTTTTTCCTTAGAATGCTTTCACACTAGAAATGAAGCAAGGAAATGAAGAATGTCTTATCCTTGAACATTTTTCGAACTCATATATCCCTAGGAAGTTTGAATTGCTATAACTCCGTAAAAAGAAAGCGTAAAAGAGTCGTCCTGTTTTCATTCCAAAGTTTGAAGCTTCTACTTTTAAAGAATACCATAGCACTTTTTACCTAGAATGCTTTTACACTAGAAATTAAGCAAGGAAATGAAGAATGTTTTTCCTTGAACGTTTTCAGAACTCATATGTCCCTAGGAAATTTAAACTGCTATAACTTCGTAAAAAGAAATCGTGCAAGAATCTTCCTGGGCGCATTTCAAAGCTTAAAGTTCCTACTTTTAAAGAATTGCGAAGCACTTTTTTCTTTAGAATGCTTTTACACTAGAAATTAAGCAAGGAAATGAAGAATGTCTTATCCTTGAACATTTTTCGAACTCATATATCCCTAGGAAGTTTGAATTGCTATAACTCCGTAAAAAGAAAGCGTAAAAGAGTCGTCCTGTTTTCATTCCAAAGTTTGAAGCTTCTACTTTTAAAGAATACCATAGCACTTTTTACCTAGAATGCTTTTACACTAGAAATTATGTGGGCATGTGAAGAATGTCTTTCGCTTAAAAATTTTGTAAACTCAAGTCTCGGTAGAGTATAAAATAATTGAATGTTCCGTAACCTGATTAAGAAAAATATCGTGCAACAATGTACCGCTGCTCAGTTGAAAACCCGTATCCTCGTCTTACATCACCACCTGGAGTTAATATTTTTAAATCGCGTGTTCCCGAGCGTAACAAGTAAAAATACTGCCCGGAGTAGTTGGACTGCAATCACCGATCTTGTAAAAGGATTTCGGGGAGAGCGGGGCGTCGTAGATTTTGAGAAGTTTTCTGAAGAAAAAGGACGACATCAGAGGGAATTGTCGAAGTGATTTTTAGCTCGGACGAAACTCTCGGAACAATCTGTCCATTGAGATTACGTTCCTCTCGGCAAATTGGAGAATTAAAGGGAATGGCTTTCGTTCGACGTAGCCTGCGCTTTAATTCGATAACTAGAATGCAATTTAATGAGATCTAAAAGCCAGAGGGATTCGAGCGTGAAGCACTGGTAGAGCTGAAAAAAGAGGAAACCTAGCGCGCGGAAAGTTCTGACGTCGCAGCCAATGTTTTATACATAACTTCCGAACTATGACTAACTATGTTAATTTGAAAAGGAAGCGCCTACAATAAGTCCATCGCATGTACAACATTTTTTCTCTGAAACGGTGTATCCAAATATTTTGTCGTCAAAATAATCAAAGAACTCCTCTGTTAAATATAATTAAACTCGATATAATAAAACAATTTTCTCTAGATTATATGCATTTATGTTGCTTAGCGTTAATGAAATAATTACTCGGTCATTGGTGTAAGATACAGCTCGGAATGTCAGATCAAAATAAATTGTCAAAAAGAATGACATCTTCAGCAAAATATATGTACCCAGTGAATTTAATCGTAAATCGCGACCCATATCGGAACTACCTTGATTCAAAACTACAGAGTTCCGACTATTCATTTTATACCTGGGACTCATTATTTTGAAACGATTTTAAGATGGACAGGAAGCAAATTCGTATAACTGTCCTATGTGAGTATAAATTGTGGTATGTTATTTATTATATTTTATTTCTTAAGTTTCCCTAGTAGCATTTATGGTTGGCATTTCGTTGGGCCTACATTGCAGTATTGGTTGGCCAACCAAATGTCGCTATTTTTTTCGTTGAGCCAACGATCGCGGCCAACGTAGGGCCAACGATCATACCCTATGCCGCTATAACACTCTTGTTCTGATCTTCTCTTTTACGGTTGTTTTCACAGAATATCATAAATAATATTTAAACAATGCATCTCCACTGTAAAAATTGGAACAAAAAAGAAATATGCCTACCCTCGTCGGACTTGAACCTGGATCCTCTGCGTAGTAAGTTGATACGCTACCGCCGTACCTACAAAGATTTCTTGAGTGTAGATGCTATGATCCGAGGTACTAAATATGTCGACAAATGTAAATCATAATACATAAAGGTTCGTTACTCTATACGAGCACTATGACCTCCGCATACTGTCGTTCTAAAAGCGAATGCAACACCCGTACCTTCCCCTTGTCGAATGGAGAAACTTTAAGAAATAAATAAATTCCAAGGCTGCACACAATAAAACTTTGGAGCATCAACTGTCGCGCAAAAATAACAAATTGTGAGTATATTTAGAAATATGAAAAAAAATCAATTTGGAATATAACACGTTTTTGGTTGCAGCAACACTTTTGGTGTCTGTTAGACGACATATTTCAATGTTGGCTGATTTTCGTTGGGCTCGACTGCGTTTTGGAGAACTCCGGGTTCTTAACTTTTTTGAACTTTTTTTTATGTGATCCTATAGATATCGATGAAGACATTCCGAAAATGTGTGTATGGTTGTTAGGAATTCACTGGTTTATGAGTTATGCACGTGTAAAAATGAGTTGTTTTAAGCGTTTTTGACAGATTAGAGCGTCGCCATATTGGATATTCGTTGAGTAGTAGAGGTAATCCATTGCGGGATCGGCTAAATAGTACTGAGCGTATGCGCTAGATAACAATTCAGTGGTTACACATACTTTGTAAGCGTAAGCAATTTCAAGTGTTTTTCACAAATTAATTATTAATAAGTTTATTGTTGATTTTGAAATGGCTAGTTCAAGTATTAGAAATTTTAACTTTAGAGACATGCCAAGTAGTAAAGAAGAAGCAATTACTTGGGCTCCTGATTGTGGATAGTTCCAGAATTTTAAAAAATGTCGTACTCATCGGCGTGAAATGAAAATTTATAACAATAATCATGGAATCAATCGTTTTCGGTATCCAGTAATTAAAATATACAGAATCACATACAGGATTTCAAAAAGAAGTTACAATCCAAGATGGTTTGGGGTTAGGTCGTCATGGGAGCGGAGAAGGCCGGCCCGACCATGGTATAATGTTTCGCATTTTGATTTAGTAAATATGTTATTATGTATTTCGGAAGTATTTAGCCCATTTTATGTGTATCACCTAGCAAATATATCAATACGGCGGCGCTTTAACCTGTCAAAAAGGCTTAAAAGTGTTCAACTTTATATGCATATAACTTTTTAATTAATGAATTCCGCGCATTAAGATTTTCATTTTCAGTGTTTTCTCGTCGAAATCTATAAGATTGTATAAAAAAACTTGAAACAAAAGAGTTCTCCAAAACGCAGTTAAACCTTTCATTGGGCTAATGTAGTATTATCGTCGTAAATTTCACATTATTTAACCGACCATAATATCTGTAGACCCAAGGTTGGGTATTCGTTGCCAAATTGACATAATTTTTTGACGCAGGCCCTACGTTGGGGATCTGTAGACAAAACCACTAACCATATCCCAACTAACTCCCAACCGTTGGTCACCGTTGGTCAACCATAAATGCTACTAGGTTTCTGTAAAAAGGGTATTGAATAGATGTTAGATTAATGTAAGAAGCATCAAGATATTCTAACTCGCAAACTACGCACACATCCTTCACTCTCCACAGTCAACCAAGATCAGTCCATTCTCCCCAAAAATGTCTTTCTCCAGTCCTAACCCACACGCCCGTACTCATCCCCATAGTCTGTATATGTTCTCTGGAAAATTCCCAGCCGACCCTTGGGCCTGGTTTTCGTCAGGGACACTTTCTCATTGATGGCCCTCTTCCCTTGGGTCTGGCTTTCGTCAGGACTTTCTGTTTTATAAGGATCCAACGACATCCTGACTAAAACTACGATACTACAAAATTAGGTCGTAAAGCGGCAGAAACGACCCGTAATATTAACAATGCACTATTGCATGCGGGAAACTATTGTCGAGAAATTTAGAAAACCCACGAAAACTTTTAACGATTGAACTTTCCACCATTGGTCAATCGGATGAGCCCAATTTCTCTACACAACAATGCTCGACCACACGTTGCACGACCAACGCTACAAAAGTTGAGGTAACAAAATTCTGATTCTTCCAGCATATTCCTCGGGCCTGTCACCAACAGAATACCACATTCTCAAACACCTCTACCACTATTTGCACGGGAAGATATTCACCAGCCAAGCAGCTGTTGAAAATGCTTTCGAAGACTTCATCAATTCTACAGTAACGGAATTTTACGCTACTGGAATTAAATAACTGATTTCGTGTTGGTATTCTCCAAAAATGTGTATACTGCAAATCTTATTTCGATTAAAAAAGTTTATTTTGAGTCAAGACATGTGGTTTTAAAGATAGAGTTTACAGTAACGGAATTTTACGCTACTGGAATTAAATAACTGATTTCGTGTTGGCAGAAATGTGTATACTGCAAATCTTATATCGATTAATAAAGTTTATTTTGAGTCAAGATATGTTGTTTTAAAGATAGAGTTTGAAAACCGATAATAATTTCTTACCAACCTAATAATTAGTTGGAACTTTATATTAACTCCGAATCTTGCATCCTTCGAATTAAACATTAATTAATTTGTATTAAGGGGTAAATGCAAAAGTGTAATGGAAATTATTTTTGACTGTAAAACACATCAATTGTTTGTTAATAATCCAGAATTTCACGAAGAGTATGCTACGAATCGATTGATACGCTAGTAATATTTTTGTCTGGTTTAACACCATATCTCAAGGGTTCAATCATTATGTAATAGTTTATGTTTTATGGTGGTTGCCAGGGGCATCCAAGACATGTTAGAACAAATAAAATGCGGACAGTACCTCGCAGATTGTAAACCAAGCAACACATACTCAGATTTAATAAATCATATTATTATAAAGCCCTACAATTATTAAACAAAATAATTGTAATATAAGTTTGCCACGGCTTGCATACGACAAACGCAACATCCTTCGATGTTAATTGTGATTTATAGAAATTTTAGAATTTTTGACTTGCACCAGTTTTTCATTAAACTGCTCAAATTTTCTAGATACATTTCCAAGATTCCCTAGGTAAATCAGGACAACGTGCCGAGTATTTCGAGTATTTTGAGTGGCGACGAAGTCGTTCAGTTACGCATGCATGTTAATTGTGATTTATAGAAATTTTAGAATTTTTGACTTGCACCAGTTTTTCATTAAACTGCTCAAATTTTCTAGATACATTTCCAAGATTCCCTAGGTAAATCAGGACAACGTGCCGACTATTTCGAGTATTTTGAGTGGCGACGAAGTCGTTCAGTTACGCATGCATGTTAATTGTGATTTATAGAAATTTTAGAATTTTTTACTTGCATCAGTTTTTCATTAAACTGCTCAAATTTTCGAGATACATTTCCAAGATTCCCTAGGTAAATCAGGACAACGTGCCGAGTATTCCGAGTATTTTGAGTGGCGACGGAGTCGTTCAGTTACGTATACATGTTAATTGTGATTTATAGAAATTTTAGAAATTTTGACTTGCACCAGTTTTTCATTAAACTGCTCAAATTTTCGAGATACATTTCCAAGATTCCCTAGGTAAATCAGGACAACGTGCCGAGTATTCCGAGTATTTTGAGTTGCGACGGAGTCGTTCAGTTACGCATGCATGTTAATTGTGATTTATAGAAATTTTAGAAATTTTGACTTGCACCAGTTTTTCATTAAACTGCTCAAATTTTCTAGATACATTTCCAAGATTCCCTAGGTAAATCAGGACAACGTGCCGAGTATTCCGAGTATTTTGAGTGGCGACGGAGTCGTTCAGTTACGCATGCATGACATTTGCATTCGCGATGCAACACAGATTGACGAAAGATGAACTTGAGGGAGCCGAAGTAACAGTCGAAGGAGGAGAAAGGCTTGACAGGAGCGAGCTAATTGAAGGCTCAGATTCCATCAGCGTCGGATGAACAGAAGCCAGCACTAATCCCGGCTTCCTGCGCGGAGGAAGCTGGAGGAGCTGAACGCCTCGATGCTTTCGATGACTTTGTTAGACGGTGGATTGACTTCGTCCGACCGGTTGTCGAACTTTACCCGAGATACATACTTTTGAGTTACAGAGCTCCAGCTATAGTGCGGGCATAGGTTTCCTCTCTGGGAAACAATTAACACTGACTTGACTAACTGGGGACGTTGGAAAGTTGTTTTCAAAATTGTTGGAGGAAAAATACAACCTGTGGAGGCGATATTCGAAAGTTTCGGCTTTAAAATAAATGTAAGAGCATCATTGTACGATTTTTTTTTACGAAGTTATGATACGTCAAAGTTCCTAGAAATGTATGAGTATTATGCAATTTTTCTAAGAAAAAGACATTTTTTACTTTGTCGGCTGATTTCTAGGATATAAACATTTTCAAGAAAATCAACTTAGGAGGGCTGAATGTACAGTGTTGAAGTTTTAGAATGAGCCCAGGTACATTATTGTACGAGATTATTTTACGGACGTTATACTAGGGTGAATTTTGTAAACTCTGTAGAGACATTTTAATCTGAAAAAGTTTCGAAGAAAAAGCATTCTTTTTATCTTGCCTGATTCCGAGTGTAAAAGTATTTTAAACGAAGAAGTACTTTAGAGTTCGTTAAAAGTAGAAGTTTCAGGCTTTAGAATGAGTTCAGGTAGATTATTGTACGAGTTGTTTTTACAAATTTACAACAGGTTAAACTTCTTAGCGATATACGAGTTAGAAAATTTTTAAGAATAATACATTCTTGACTTTTCCGCTTAATTTTCAGTTCAAAAGCAGTCTAGGTAAAAAGTACTGTATACATGATGAAAGTTGGAGTTATGCCCCTCAAAATGAGCCAAAGTACATTGTTCTCCGATTTTCACCCACAAAGTTGCAACAGTTTAAACCTACACAATTTTTGCCGTCGAATCTAGTGATTCTGTAAAAGAGAAGATACCTAACCTCGCCAGATCGAAATTCCATTACAATTCTCAAGAACAAATAATTAAATAAAGTCCATAATAATAAATGAACTACAGAACTTCATGCAAAATAAATATAACCAGCACAAATATATGAAAATAAATAAATGAAGATAATCTAAGACTTCAAAATATCTGATTGAATACTAATATATATAATTTACATAAAATGTGCTTGTGATTTTCAGATTTTAAATAATGTTATTACTTCTTCTGTAGGAACTGAATGACCACAACTTTGTAAGTGAACAATATATACATTATTTACAGTTGTACCTTTAACCTCCGCAATTAATAATTTACATATATTTCAATTTGATTTTTTAGCAACAGAATGGAACACATAACCGGATATATAAATATTAATAGAATCATCTACAACACAATTGGATAAATATTCAGTATCGAAAACTTTTGAAGAACCACTTACATCAGCAGAAAGATCATGAAGATCATTACTATTATCATTACTAGATTGTAGGTCTTCATGCATTTGTGGATTACGAAAATTAAAAAAAAAGCTACAATATTAAATTCGACAGAATTTTGTACGATTTTTATTTATTTGGGATCTACAAAGGCTATTACCAATGAAAATAGGATTTTAGTTGGTACTACTTTCTTAAAATTTGTCTAGAAAAATTGAGAATTGTATAAACATTCGCAGTCTATTCATCACAAATTTGAAATTTATTTTTTATATAAAATGTTATTAATAATAAATTGAAATATATTGGAAGAACAATAGATTCTATTAAATAAATGTGCTACATACAAAGACAAAGACCTACATTGTTCATAAATATTCCTTATCTGCATTATTATACTTACTTTTATATTTTTTTAAATTATTAACAATAAGTAAGTACACATTCATGTGAAAAGATTTGAAAAATAAGCGGGAAACTGAGACGCCGGTAGGGGGAGACTGCGCTATATATATATATATATATATATATATATATATATATATATATATATATATATGTGGCGCCTCCACAAGACGTGATTTCTCCCGCGCACCGCCTTGGCGTTTCGGGCGCCACGAGAAGGAGGAAACATATTTTACAACCGCGACCTCTCTTTTGTATCGGTTGTTATTGAAGATGCGCCTTAACGGCGGCCTTTTTTGTAATTACTCGTCTTGGCATTACCATGCAACGATGTTCTTTTTTGTTAATAATTTTGATGTTCTGTTTTTCTGTTAATCTGTTCTTTCATTCATTCCATTTCCAATTCTCATTATAATAACAGTTATTTGATTTCACTCCTGAATTTTAATAAAGTTATAAAATAATTGACCTACATAATTCCATTTATTATAATTAATCTAAAATAAAGTTTGCTTATATTCCTAAATAATTAATAATTTCCGAACACGTTAAAAAACCAATATGTGTGTGTGTGTTAGATATTAATAATCGCGACTCTGCTCTTTCACGGTTCTGGGGTAAGTGCTGAGCGGTCTAACACAGTCCTCTTACCAGAAGACACCCCCGTGCCTCCCCCACTCTGTGGTCAGCTCCTTCAGGGCAGAGTCCCAATCCTTGTGCAACGCACTCATCGCTATCTCTCTCTCTCTTTCTTTCTTTCTCATAAAGTCATTCCAAACTTTCACTCATCTGTTTCTCATAAACATCCCCGTGACGGCCGATAGCCGGAAGACCCAGCGTGGTCGCCTGCCATCGTCCATCGACGATTCTGTTTAGTCTCAAGCATCCCTCTTTAAGGCCTCATCCAGGCCAAAATCCTGCCATAAATCCTTCCAGGCCTAAGAGTCGCCTCGATACAAACCCTTGACCTGGCTTAAAACACATTGACGCTAACATATATATATATATATATATACATATATATATACATATATATATATACATATATATATATACATATATATATATACATATATATATATATATATATATATATATATATATATATATATACCACAGCCGGATTCTCGCGTTGTTGCCATTTTCACCAGCAGCACGGATAGTGCAAGAGTAGGCTACGATTTAGCATTATAGAATAAACATAATATTTCATTACATTGAAATAACGATTATTTCGATATCTTTTTCCACAAAATAAATTTCTCTAGAATTAATAACAAAGAATCACGCAAAGAACACGTGAATTCGCAGAGTCGCAGTTACAAGAAGGCGAAACGGATATTGCGCTCCACCCACATTAATTTATTCCCTGATGAATTCGCATCAGACACAGTATGGGTTGCGGCATTATGTTTCGGTTTTCCATATTAGTCAATTCAATTACGGAGCCGGACATACACGTGTAGCTGGGACAAGAGTGCGTCCACATATCGCACGATTAATCAACTTGTTCAGTTGGCCGCGGTTACATGCTGGATATACTAGGTTCGATCGATTCGTATAAATCCCTTTGAAGTCGCCGATATATGAAGTATTATTCGCGGAATCTGTTACGCGAGGGAATTTAAATATCTATCGCGTGCCAAGCGCGGTCGCCTGGGGTAAGTGTCCCGGTTGATCTGATCTATTATGTCTGCAATCTACATGGTATTTCAGCGAAAATTTCATTTTAAATCATTTGATTAAATACCGCCTAATTAGCTGTACTTAAAACGATATTAATTACATTTATTAAATATGTAATATATTATTTCATATTTCATTCGAAGTGCACTAAATATACAATAGAAAATTGCAGTTAAAATTTTAGTTTATTTCTTTATATTTTTCGTATGTAGATTGATGAAATTTATTTTTTAAGTAATGTAGGGTAAGTTATTGGTTTACGCATTTTATTAATAAAATATCTATTATAATGTGTCATATTCCATTTAAAGTGTTATTAAAAAAGGTATAGAAGGTGGCAGTTCATATTTTAGTTAATTTCAATCAATTTTTCCTAATATAGACATTAAATATCTTTACTAAAAAACATAAATAAGTCAAGAATGCATTAACAAAATTCGTCTTGAAAACTCTGCAGATTAAAATATGAATATTAATATTAAAAATTGTTTTTTAAGATAATTAAAATTTTAGAGTGCAAGGTCTAAGTTTTGATTGTTAAACTATGATACAAATTTGCTGAATGATTAAAAAATTTTTTAGGTCCAAAGTCGTTTGAAGGTCAAAATGATATACATAAGTAAAAGCATATTTTGAGTTTTAGTGTCCAAAGTTTAAATTTTCTTCGGTACAATTAATAGTTATGTATCAAAATAATGTGAAATGTAATGCAAAAAATTGTTTAAACTATTCGAAAACTGTAGTATCTAGTCATTTGAAGGTCAAACATTGGTTTAATTAAATATATGCGGAATAATATCAGTTATAACTTATAATTAGTTAGAATATTGTGTGCTTAAATGCATATAAAAAAATCATGAATGTCCATGAGAAAAACTAAAAAAATTTTATCAATAAATAACTTGTATTCATAATTAATTAATATCTAATTTCTTAATAAATAAGTGAATGTTATCGAAGACTAAAATTCTTATAATAATGTGACGCCTACGCGTGTTCTCGGATGAAAGGATTTCAAAGCCGAGATCGCGGGATCTTATTAGGGTCCAAAAATATAACCTTTCCAATCTGCTACCTTCCGGATGGGCAAGGTGTTGAAAGATCGGACGGGATTTGCTAAAACTATGGGTTCGATGGATGGCCAGTCTTAGGCTTAGGTATTATGACTATGGACTAGAATAGAAATTATGAATAGGTAAAGAGCTATCTTGATTTATGACCATAACTAACATTTATTCTTCAAAACGCTTTGTATGCGGCACAGGTACATTTAAGATGTTATGGTCGAATATTCGTATAACAAGTTTAAAGACGTTATCAAATGTAATACTATTATCTACGTAACTCAACAGTAAAATAGTGCGTGTATTGGATGGTACGATTTAGATGTTCGGCGATAATAACGATTCTAAAAGAACGTCGCACGGCTGTATAGAGGCCGGCGCACATAAATATCACAAGTTGTTCAACCGATACATTCAAGGAATAGCACTATGAGAAACAACTGATCGATTCGGATCGGAACTACGCTCTGATGATTATGAGCAAGTGATTTAACCGATAGTGAAATATCAATTGGCGAGCGTCGCCACGAGGACGAAGCCGGCGAGGTTTCCCGAAACGACTACGCGTTACCGGTCGCCTCGTGGTACGCGATGCGCCATGTTATTATACATCCGTTCCGAGTCGATCAACAGTATCACGTCACAATTATAAAATATATATATATGAATAGTTTCACGGTCTTAAATGGTAACGGAAGATAACTCACCCAACGTGTAGTGTTTATTATATCACAGGTTAGTTTATATAGTTGTTCAATTACTGGCTGGTTCTATAGGAATGGTAAAATAAGATTAATACACTCGCTCCCGAACCTCGTTCGCGCCTAATGCTAATAAAATCTATAATATATAACTAGTCACTAATAAGTTCACAATTCAATTGATTCTATTACAACTTAACCTACAACCAAGCGAAGCTTGATTGGCAAATTTAATTATGAGTTTAAAATGTTTTACGTAGAACAAAGACTTTTCGCCAGTGCGAGAGAAAGGTAACCCTATTCTAACGACTTGAACGAAACTCTGCTTTATGCGCTCCACGGACCTAACGACTCGTACCTCACGATTATTCGTCGATAAGTGACGCGTCTTCGCGCTCATTTCGGGAGGCACGGTTCCTGGTCTCGCTCCCCACTTAGCGTCTTAACCAATTAGATTCGAATATGTCATTCGGACGGTTAGGCGTGTTTTCTCTCTTGATCCATTCGCTCACTCTCTCGCTCTCATACCGCGCTCTCGGTTAACTCTCTTACTCCTTACTATGCCTTTACCAGCGGACGAGGAACAGTCTGTTGTTGTTGCCGTTATTGCCCTTGAAAAGGCTCGGCATGCTTGGCTAGGTTACCCGAAACGACTACGCGTTACCAGGCATGCCGAACAATTACCCAACAATAACGTTCGTCGTCCTATGGCAAAACACGGTTTCGAATTAACGACTGGTTTTTCGTTATTACAATAATATCGTAAGGTGACGGGAAGGAGATCGTCATTCCTATACCTAAAGCTATCTCCATGTATATATGTATGATTACGTACAATGTCGTGTGGGACGGCGTTGGTTTCAAGAAGGGTATTTGTTACTTTAAATACATTCTCGCGATAAAAATAAAGACTCTAACTTCGTCAAAGGCAATGCTGTGTTCGATTAGGATAAATCCGAAACGGCTACGCGTTGTCGAACAGCAGCATGCCGACGGAACAACAAATAATTTTGAATCTTTCAGGCTCGGCTGTGGTCGATTAGGATTTCCGAAACGACTACGCGTTGTCGTCCACAGCGTCACCTTGATCTAAGCCGAAATGTAAAGATTATGTTACGGATCGTAACAGTCCTCCCTCCTTAAAATCATCGTCGTCCCCGACGATGCTATCTCAGTAAGGTCATTCGTACATGGGCTTATAATATCGATTATAAGCTATGTGTAAAAAAAAAATTACGCTTCAACTTCGTGGTTCGGGTAAGACAAGAATTGTGCGATGCACGCGATACACTCTATCGGTAATATGAGTTCGCCTCCTACTGTTGCTACATTGTTAGCTACTTTCCCTGTGTATCCTTGTTGTGCCTTTAATTCTGTCGACTGCCGATGGTTCCAAGGGTCTGCATGTTCTATTACGATTTTTCATTTGTGAAGCAGCAGCTGTAGTTGCGTTGCTGCCTCCGCTTGCTCCCATTTTTGAAGGTAATAAACCCGTAATTGCCAGTCGGCTTCCTTAGCACAACTGCGTGTATTGGCTGCAAGTCTGCTAACAGCTTCAGGATGTCCTTCTTTTTCGTATAGGGGCGAGCCTCGTAATGATCACCCTGTATCCGCCTTCGCTGGGTCCAGTGCCACTGCTTGGTCCCGGTTGAACGTCCATTGTAACACGTATATGTATATATATGTATATAACCTACGAGGTCACAACGTTGTATAAGTACATGGGATTTAGCAGTAGGACAACACAACAACAGTTTATAAATAGCTTAATTCGCGCCAATGCTGGCTGCGTGTTCATATACAATTACGCATCGCATATCACAAAATCAGTCTTATAGGTTGGCGTTCGTCATGTCCTTTGTCCGAATTCTTGGATTACTATAATCATGCATTCGCGAACAAAACCTTGTGTCGCTGAGATCGCTCTGTAACTCAGTAAGTGTTTTTATTAACTATTTCTTATAAATTAACCAGTCGGACCCATCAGCGAGTAACCGAGGGCTACGATTATGTCCTTTGGCTTCTGAGAGTATAAACATAAAAGTGTTTGCGAATTACGACTCTGGAGGAGTTTTTCCTATTTCCCTTCCAACATTATACAAGCTTTAATTTGTCTACGTGTTTTGTGAATGTTCTTCCGTTATCATCTTCCAAAATAACATTATTTTTTGCTAAAATTCCAGTTATTTTATATGGTCCCTGATAACGATTATTAAATTTTCCCTTTCTTGGCTCGACCAAAACGCGTACCATGTCTCCTAACTTGCCATGAAATGGACGCGCATGTTTGTCGTACTGTATTTTAGATTTTTCCTTAGCTCTTGTCAAATTTTCCGCAGATATGCTATGCATTTCGCCTAATCGAGTCACTAGATCAGCTAGGTAATCGTTATATGTAGGCAATTCCTCACTATCCGGGAATGAACTAGGGCAACGCGCAATTTTTCCAAAGACTAATTCATAGGGAGTAAAATTTGTAGCTTCATGTACAGAAGTGTTGTATGAGAACATGGCAAATGGTACCAGTCTATCCCAATCATCAAAGCTATCCACATAGTGACTAATATATTCCGTTAAAACTATGTGGCTCCTCTCTAATGCTCCATTTGTTTGGGGTCTGTATCCCGATGTCGTTACGTGCTGAATCTTAAAAATTCTTGTCAACTTTTGAACTACTTTATTAAGAAAACTCGTGCCTCGGTCCGTTAGTATCGCTCGTGGAGCGCCATACTGTAATATAAGGTGAGTCGCTAAGGCATGTGCTATAGTCTCAGCCTTAATATTTGGAACCGGTACAGCTATGCAATATTTTGTCAAATTATCCTGCATAGTTAAAATGTGTCTATTACCATCTGGAGTGATTGGTAAGGGTCCTACGGTATCCAATGATACTTTCGCGAAAGGTTCTAACGGGGTGTCTGTGATTATCATTGGCTCACGTGTTTTTGCTCGTATCAACTTTTTACTTTGACAACTATCACAGGAGTGAATAAACTTCTTCACGTCCTCTCGTAAGTTTGGCCAGTAAAATCTTTCCCGTATCCTACGGTATGTCTTAGTGACACCTTTATGTCCACCGATTAGGCTACCATGCAATTCCGAAATAATTTGTTCTCGGAACTCTCTTGGTGGTATTTGAACATTTCCTTCACAAAGAATTATTTTAATGTTGCTGTTTCCGAAAGTATCTGTCAACACATGTTCCAAGGTACCTCGCGGAAGTTTATCTATTAGTTCATCTACTTGAGATATACGGAACGAGTCTACCTTTAATTGCACAAGCTTATGTTTCAAGTTTTCTAATCCGATTTTTAAATTATCAGCTGTTGCTTGGTCAAAATAATGCCTTTTAATAACTACACTAAAGATTATGTGTTTGCCCTTTCTTGTAACCAATACTTGTCCTATTTTCGGATTTACTTCTTTTAGAACGTCACTTTTTATGATACCTAAATCAGAAAGCAGCTTATTTACCGATGTTAGCAGTTTACAATCTGAAGAAATAAAGTGTACGTAATTGTCTGGTCGGTATGTCAAATTTTCCCTGGTACGGTTTATGTTGTTTCTATGGTTAGAACGTCGGGGTGCTATGTCTGGTACTATGGATTCTTTGATTTGTATGTTTGGTAAGGATGAGGGATGCGTGTATCGAGTGTGTGTGTGTCGAGTATGTGTTCCTGTACCTCCCTCCTTAGAGTTTGGCCTGTTTATTAACTTTGCTAATCTGTCGTATAGACTTTGATTGTCTGTGTCGTCTGTATCTGATTGAGTTTGGTTGTGAATTTGTTCAAGGATTGTTGTATCGTCTGAAGAGTAATCTGTAAATGTCTGATTTGATTGGTTTGGAGTCTGATTAGTATCGTCTGTACTGTCGCTGTCTAATATTTCTGGTAAATCTATTGAAATGTTGTCCTCCACCGGCAATTCCGACTTGTCGCTCGACGAGGTGCTGTCCGTGGCTGAGACCTTAGGGTTATCCCGAAACGACGACGCGTTGGGTCTCAGTCCCGGCATCACACTTCTACGACGTCGAAGTATCGGTGTGTCTGTTGTTTCGTCAATGGTACTGTCATCGTCACTATCTGAGTCTGTCGTGTCTATTGTAGTCTGTTTGTTATCTGGTATTTTGGATCGTGTTCTAGTTGCAACTGATTCTGGATCTGGAGTTCTGAACCTAACTTTGTTTGTTCTTGAGCCTTTTGGCCTACCCGGACCTCGTTTCGGTGTTGATGAAATCGGTTGTGAAAGTGGAAAAACGTTTCGCGTACCATTCGGAGGATCAGATTCACTGTCGGATGAAGATGACAGGGAAAAGTCGTCGGAAGAGATTATTTCATTCACGATTACTGGATTGCGGGAAAGAGCATCTGCATTCGTATTTAATTTTCCCGCCTTGTGAACGAATTCGTAATCATAATCTCTTAGCTTTAGTCTCCAACGAATTAACCGTTGTCCCGGATCTTTAATAGAATCGATCCACCGTAAAGGTTCGTGATCGCTAACTAACTTAAATTTTCGTCCGTATAGGTATGGTCGGAAATGTAAGACTGCATATAAGGCTGCTAAACATTCTTTTTCAGTGGTGAAATAATTTTGTTCAGGTTTTGTCAGAGTTCTAGATAAATATGCTATAGGTAAATCGTGTCCGTTAACGTCCTGGCTCAGTATTGCTCCTATGGCACTATCTGACGCATCTGTTGTTAATGTAAAAGTTTTATTGAAATCTGGATACTGTAAAATTGGATTTCGGCACAATGCTTTACGTAGTTCCTTGAAACTTTCCTTTTGTGGTTTGCCCCAAACAAACTTTGCGTTCTTTTTAAGTAGCTCTGTGAGAGGTTTAGCTTTTTCAGCAAAATTTTTAATAAATCTCCTGTAGTAACCTGCTAGCCCTAAGAACTGTTTTATATTTTTTGGATTTTTAGGACAGGGAAAATGCTTAACCGCTATGATCTTTTTAGGATCCGGTCTTAACCCTTTTCTGCTGATAATGTGCCCTAAATAACCTACTTCTTTCTTTAAAAATTCACATTTGTCTGGCTGCAGGGTTAGATTCGCATCGGCTAATCGCAAAAATAAGCGTCTAATTTTCTTTTGATGTTCTTCTAAATTTTTCGCAAAAACTACTATGTCGTCTAAATAAACAAAAACTTCTATTCCCTGTAGTCCTCTTAATAATTGATCCATTAATCTTTGAAAAGTAGCGGGTGCATTTTTAAGCCCTTCAGGCATCCGTACATATTCGTAGTGCCCGTTTGGTGTGGTAAAGGCTGTTTTCATACTATCCTTTTCAGCCATTTCTATCTGTTGAAATCCAGTAGCTAAATCGAAAGTCGAAAAATATTGCGCTTCGCCTAAGTGATCTAGTATCTCAGAGATGTTAGGCAAGGGGTATGCATCGCCTATTGTTTTTTCATTGAGCTTTCGGAAATCTATTACCATTCGCCATCGAGGATTCCCTTTCGAATCAGGTTTTTTAGGAACAATCCACAATGGTGAATTATATGGTGATTTTGATGGTCTAATAATTCCGTCTGCTAGTTTGCAAGAGATTTGCCTGTCTATTTCTTGTTTATGAACTAATGGAAATCTGTATTGTCTAGTGTTGATCGGTATCTCGTCTATGGTTGGTATGTGGTGTTTAACAAGTGAAGTAGACTGTAATCTATCTGTAGGTAAATGAAATGTTTCTGGAAATTCTTCTATTAAATCTATTACATGATCTTTTTCTTCCGTATTTAAATGATCTAAGTGTAATCTGTTAACTATTTCAGAAACTCTATCTATTGTCTTAGGTGCTTCTCTGTCTGAGGGTGAATCTGATGCAAAATATTCTTGCTCTTGCGGACAATTATGTAGTTCGAAAGGAATTATTTCCTGAGGTGGTATTTCTATTTGCACGTCTTTGTCTAGAGTGTTTATGGCAAGGACATGGCACACGCCGTGGTCGTTTACCGATACGGCGGCTTCACCGATATACAAGCCGTCAGTACAATTAAATCTGGGTAAATATCCTTCTTTTAAATTTTCATTTGTCACATCTATTGCGATTGCTTGGCGACTTCTAGCTTTTATTGTTAAGATTCGCGGTTTCAAATTTCTACGTTCCGGTTTCGTTAATGCATTTCCGTCTACAAACGGAATCGGTCGAATCGGATCGCTCATCGTTACCATAGTACTATTCGTGAATGATATTTCCGCTTGTACCTGTCTAAGATATTCTTGACCTAATATTCCATCTGTTTTTAAAGGAAACGTTTTCTGTACAACATGAAACTTTACCGGTCTATTTTGTAATTTGACTATTACTGTCCCTATTGTTCTGACTTTTTCCGTGGTTATACCCGACATGACTACTGCTTCATCTATTGAAACTCTTAAATCTTCCTGTAATGAATTTAATTTAATTATATTTATTTCCGCACCGGTGTCTACTAGAAAATGTGCTGCGCCCGTGCGTAAGTCTGTTGAAATCATTTTTACTATGGGTGAATCGCGTTTAATTTCTATTGCTAGTAATGTTTCATTTTCTCTAAAGTTTTCACTAATGGTCGACGCTGTGTTTCCACAATTTGACTCTCCGTCGCGTCGACACGGCGAGTCGGTTGCGAGTTTAAATTCTCCGGTTCATTTGTTTTGAATCTGACTATGTGTGGTGAAGGTGAGCGCGATCTAGGTATTGTCGGTTGGTGATGTGTCTGTTCAGACTGTCTTGATGTTGACGGTTGAGGTGACTGTGATCTGTATTTAAAATCTTGTTGATTTTGAAATCTATTGCTATTGTCTTTGTGATGATAATTACTATTTCGCGGGTAGTCTGAATAATTATTTTGCTTACTAAATTCTGTGCGATATGCAGAGCAACATGGTGGTATTCGACATGTGCAACGGCAATGTGAATGTACTGGTTTTTGAAAGCTAGTCTGTCTTGTCTCGTAATGACAGTAATTTTGTAATCTAGGTGGTGAAAAATTACGTGGACTAGGCGATCTTGATCGATGATCTCGGTAAAGCGGGTAACTTTGAAATTCCCTGTAGCTATCTCTACGTGATTCGCGCGGAGAATAACTTTCCGAGTGATCCATGCGTCTCCGATTGTCGTAAGATGGTATTAGTCCCATATTCATTTGATCCTCTATTTTTAAAGCAAATTCTAACGCGCTTTCTAATGTAGATGGATCTCGAGCAGCTACTGCTCTTGCGAGTTCATCTGGCAAACCGCGGATAAACGAGTTTAACGCGGTAGCTTTCGCATAAACGACAATGCTATCTGCTTCGTCAACGTACTTATCTTTTATGGAACTATGAAATTTTCCTATTAAAATTTTTAATCTATCGTAAAAGCTATATACCGATTCATGTTTTTTCATACGAATTTTCGATATCTCATGTTGATAATATTCGTGTGATTTTTCTTGTGAAAAACGTCTTTTAAGATGTTTAATTAATTTGTCAATCGAGTCGAATGATAAGTCATAAATACAATCTCGCGCTTCCCCTCGCAATTTTGAAATTACTGCGCGAATAAACATTTTCTCGCAGGATTGCGGAAGACAAAACGCGGCATTTTGTATATCAATCAGAAAATCCGAAATTGAAATATTATTTCCATCGAAATGTGGTATTAACGCGGTTGCTTGTTGCATCGCGAGAGTCTCAGCCATCGCCTCAGATGTAACATCATTAAAATATTTTGATTTTCCATCTTTATTCGGTATTGGGTTAGCCATTTTGATAACGTAGTTTAAGAAAATTTAGTAACAATTATCAGTCAATTCAATAAGTAGCACATAAATAATCATAAATAGTACATAAATATCAGTAACCAATAAATATCAAAATTGTAAAAAAGATACAAACCAATATCGTAATCCTATAATAATTGGAATTTTGCAAACAATATAAACAATTAACAGTAAAATGTAATGTAAAATACAAATATATATATACTCAGTAAAAGAATAAATAAAAGAATAAATAATAAATAAATAAATAAATAATAAATAATAAATAATAAATAACAAATAATAAATAATAAATAATAAATAATAAATAATAAATATATATATATGTAAAAGTAATAAAAAAAAATTCTGCAGTGATACGATAAAATATAGCGATTAATCACAAGATTACCATTCATTACACGTATTTCATATTCAAATTAATCCGTAAGTTATCAATTTTATTTTGCTTACGTATATTCGACCATGTGTATTATTTAATCTAAAAGAGAAATTTTTGAAATTCTATATAAAATATGGAGAAAGAAATCTCCAAGAAAAAGTTGTTCAATTAAATTTTAATGACCTAAACTCCTAACACTAGGTTCTGCAATAAACTGAATTTTGAAAGTGAATTGTTAATAAGGAAATTTGAAAGTAAGATCCTCTTTCGAGAATATCTCACTAAAGAAAATCAGGATTTTAACGAGATATTCTTCAAAATTCTCGTCGCCAAAAAGCAACGAAATATTTTAAAGATTATCCCACTTCTGACACCAATTTCTGTGACGCCTACGCGTGTTCTCGGATGAAAGGATTTCAAAGCCGAGATCGCGGGATCTTATTAGGGTCCAAAAATATAACCTTTCCAATCTGCTACCTTCCGGATGGGCAAGGTGTTGAAAGATCGGACGGGATTTGCTAAAACTATGGGTTCGATGGATGGCCAGTCTTAGGCTTAGGTATTATGACTATGGACTAGAATAGAAATTATGAATAGGTAAAGAGCTATCTTGATTTATGACCATAACTAACATTTATTCTTCAAAACGCTTTGTATGCGGCACAGGTACATTTAAGATGTTATGGTCGAATATTCGTATAACAAGTTTAAAGACGTTATCAAATGTAATACTATTATCTACGTAACTCAACAGTAAAATAGTGCGTGTATTGGATGGTACGATTTAGATGTTCGGCGATAATAACGATTCTAAAAGAACGTCGCACGGCTGTATAGAGGCCGGCGCACATAAATATCACAAGTTGTTCAACCGATACATTCAAGGAATAGCACTATGAGAAACAACTGATCGATTCGGATCGGAACTACGCTCTGATGATTATGAGCAAGTGATTTAACCGATAGTGAAATATCAATTGGCGAGCGTCGCCACGAGGACGAAGCCGGCGAGGTTTCCCGAAACGACTACGCGTTACCGGTCGCCTCGTGGTACGCGATGCGCCATGTTATTATACATCCGTTCCGAGTCGATCAACAGTATCACGTCACAATTATAAAATATATATATATGAATAGTTTCACGGTCTTAAATGGTAACGGAAGATAACTCACCCAACGTGTAGTGTTTATTATATCACAGGTTAGTTTATATAGTTGTTCAATTACTGGCTGGTTCTATAGGAATGGTAAAATAAGATTAATACACTCGCTCCCGAACCTCGTTCGCGCCTAATGCTAATAAAATCTATAATATATAACTAGTCACTAATAAGTTCACAATTCAATTGATTCTATTACAACTTAACCTACAACCAAGCGAAGCTTAATTGGCAAATTTAATTATGAGTTTAAAATGTTTTACGTAGAACAAAGACTTTTCGCCAGTGCGAGAGAAAGGTAACCCTATTCTAACGACTTGAACGAAACTCTGCTTTATGCGCTCCACGGACCTAACGACTCGTACCTCACGATTATTCGTCGATAAGTGACGCGTCTTCGCGCTCATTTCGGGAGGCACGGTTCCTGGTCTCGCTCCCCACTTAGCGTCTTAACCAATTAGATTCGAATATGTCATTCGGACGGTTAGGCGTGTTTTCTCTCTTGATCCATTCGCTCACTCTCTCGCTCTCATACCGCGCTCTCGGTTAACTCTCTTACTCCTTACTATGCCTTTACCAGCGGACGAGGAACAGTCTGTTGTTGTTGCCGTTATTGCCCTTGAAAAGGCTCGGCATGCTTGGCTAGGTTACCCGAAACGACTACGCGTTACCAGGCATGCCGAACAATTACCCAACAATAACGTTCGTCGTCCTATGGCAAAACACGGTTTCGAATTAACGACTGGTTTTTCGTTATTACAATAATATCGTAAGGTGACGGGAAGGAGATCGTCATTCCTATACCTAAAGCTATCTCCATGTATATATGTATGATTACGTACAATGTCGTGTGGGACGGCGTTGGTTTCAAGAAGGGTATTTGTTACTTTAAATACATTCTCGCGATAAAAATAAAGACTCTAACTTCGTCAAAGGCAATGCTGTGTTCGATTAGGATAAATCCGAAACGGCTACGCGTTGTCGAACAGCAGCATGCCGACGGAACAACAAATAATTTTGAATCTTTCAGGCTCGGCTGTGGTCGATTAGGATTTCCGAAACGACTACGCGTTGTCGTCCACAGCGTCACCTTGATCTAAGCCGAAATGTAAAGATTATGTTACGGATCGTAACAATAATATTATTATTATATCTTAATTATTTTTATTTTATTTCTTTGAATGAATTATTTCTCCTGCACTAATATTAATTTAATAAGAGCTATAGCCACTAGTTGTCTCCTCTAGCAATTTAAATTTTTCTAGTACAAACAATTTGTGTAGGCATTCGAACAGTCCTGTCCTTGCGTTTACAATTTATGCTCCACTGCATTACGGCTCAATATTGAATATTGATTAGTGGTTAAATATTGACCAAGCTACAAATCCACTTCAGTGTAAATATTTTGGCTACGCGGAATAAATATTTATATTGAAAACAATGTGGATTTATCACGGTAATCAAAAAATTTCGTGGTTTTATTTATGTACACGATAGGAGCATTTTTAGCTATCACTGACCTGTGTAGTTTCATCAAAACTGCAGGTGGTTGGCTTCGATGTTCATCCTGTAACAAATGTATCATAATATTAAATAATAATAAAAATTAAAATTAAAATTAAATAATAATGTAATCATAATATTAAATAAAACGATTTTAGAAAATCGTGCATTATTTTTTAACACTAGATTTACGGAGCCCGTCAAAATGACGGATTGAAAAAATTTTAATTTACGATTATTAAGAGTGTAAGGAGGCATTCGTGTGGAATTATTAAATAGATTTATTTTTTTGTGTACATATTACAATAAAAATCGCTGAAGATCTAAGCAAATACAATTTTATTATTTTTATAAAGCAATGTAAAATAATCAATTTTAGTGCTCCGTAAAACTAGTGTTAATAGCTCATTGTAATGAGAAAATTCCAATCTTCAAGTTTATAGTGGTTTGAATCAGAAGAAAAATTGTATAAATGTGTTACAGTGATTTGAATTTGTTAATAATAATGATCTCTACGGACTCACTTATGGTGTTAAACAAACTTTATTACTAAATATACATAATTGCCACATGCTACATTACACAATTTGCACATTGTAAATGAAAATCAAAATACGGGAAGGTTGACCGTGTCTGGCGAGCCCATGTTATTCTTAGACAGGCGGGAAGCCGGTGATGCCCACGGCTTCTGCAGGTAGCGTGGGAAACGCAGAGCGTGCTTCTTGCCCTCGAGATTCAAAAACAAAACGCGAAACTCAACAGAATTTGTAAAATTTACAAAGAACAAATATTTTCACTTTTATGACATTTTCGTAGTTGCAAAGCATTTAGAAAAATACTATGAAAGCAGATGAAATCAGAAGATTTGCCATGTAAAAAGAGCCGTGGAACTTTGTTTTTGTTTAGTTTATTCAAGATCGCATCAAGGTTACAATAGGTTAATTTGTTCAGATCTGGAATTTTTTGAAGAAAGGACCATTTTTATTTTTTCGCCAACCGTTTGATACAAAAATATTTTAGAATAATACAATTCACCATAGTGAAAGTATAGGTTTCGCCATTTCAAACGAACCTAGTTACAGTATTTCATCGATAACCGTCGCCACCACGGGTCCGGCCGGCGACAATTAACGTTCAGATAATACTATTCTTTGACCTATGCCGAACGTAGAAAAGGACAGCGAAGCTCGAGAGGCCTCGCTCACCGAGAAGTGTAACATAATACGGGTCGAGTATGTCGGTGTGAAAACAACACGTAACCCAGTGACAAAATCCAGTGACTTCTTTATTTTTTATTATTTTTGAGTGGAACTTTCACCATCATATTCGTGGCATTTTTCTAATGAAAATGATACCAAATAAGATATAATTCCGATGGTATTTACTTGAGTAATGGACGATGAAAGTTTCGGAAAATTATTGTAAATATGATCCGAATTACATCGTGTTTGGTATCATTTTAATAAAAAAAAATGCCACAAATATATTGGAGAAAGTCTCATAAAAAATAAGTAATAATAAAATAGTTTTTCTTATTGGCATTACACAGTGAGGAAACGTGGGCCTTTGAACTGTGCCGCCGACTGCGACTCTCCGCGTGTCTTTCTTTCCCATGCGCTGTCCTTCCTTGCGCCCGAAACTTTCATCGTCCATTACACAAGTAAATATCATCGCAATTATATCTTATTTGGTATCATTTTCATTTGAAAAATGCCACTATGGCGGCTGCAAAGTGTGAGAGAGGAGGAAAAAGGAGAAGGAAGCGTTTCGTCCTAGTACCGCTAGAGGACTCGTCAGTAAGGCTATCTAGCGGACCCGTGCCTTAGACGCGGGATGTCGTAAGGGCAGTTTAGGACGGTATATATACAAACAGAGGAAGATTCAGATAATAGATGGAACGGTGTTGTCGTAATGTCTGTCTGTTGACGAGCATGGGAAGTAGCCGCCACATTACCCTTTTGCCAATGGTCAACGATATCTGGACAAATTTCCCTCTAATTACGCTGATCTCCGCCGGAATCCAAGGAGGTCGCTGGAATGTGTGCTGTCAGTGTGCCCACCAGTGATGCTGCCGAATCGACGAAGTTGAGTAGCTCCCTAAGCCGCTTGTAGGACTCATATAGTCGCACAAACAATGGATGAACGTCGCACAAATGCAGATACGAAAATGTCGCACAAATTTAGGTGCGGAAACGGTAAACCATATAATGCTGCGAAGATGACGTCAGAAGCGCATAGTAGGGAGAAGTCCTCGCTGTTGGTCGGACAGTAGTTCAGGCAAGGCAGTGACAGAGTAGTCACCTTCCAGTCCTCCTGATGTTGTCCGTGGTTTGTTGATGTTGTCGTCTCCTCTGCTCAGAAGGTAGCGTTGTTGTTCCTTTGTCGGGGTCACCAATTATGGCTGCTGAAAAATGTGTGAGGGGAGGGAAAAGGAGAAGGAAGCGTTTCGTCCTAGGACCGCTAGAGGACTCGTCAGTAAGGCTATCTAGCGGACCCGTGCCTTAGACGCGGGATGTCGTAAGGACAGTTTCGGATGTATATACAAACAGAGGAAGATTCAGGTAGTAGCGGGAGAGGTTTTGTCGTAATGTCCCTCTGTTGACGAGCATAGGAAGTAGCCGCCACATTACCCTCTTGCCAGTGGTCAACGATATCTGGACAAATTTCCCTCTAATTACGCTGATCTCCGCCGGAATCCAAGGAGGTCGCTGGAATGTGTGCTGTCAGTGTGCCCACCAGTGATGCTGCCGAATCGATGAAGTTGAGTAGCTCCCTAAGCCGCTTGTAGGACTCATATAGTCGCACAAACAATGGATGAACGTCGCACAAATGCAGATACGAAAATGTCGCACAAATTTAGGTGCGGAAACGGTAAACCATATAATGCTGCGAAGATGACGTCAGAAGCGCATAGTAGGGAGAAGTCCTCGCTGTTGGTCGGACAGTAGTTCAGGCAAGGCAGTGACAGAGTAGTCACCCTTCCAGTCCTCCTGATGTTGTCCGTGGTTTGTTGATGTTGTCGTCTCCTCTGCTCAGAAGGTAGCGTCGTTGTTCCTTTGTCGGGGTCACCAATTATGGCGGCTGAAAAATGTGTGAGAGGAGGAAAAAGGAGAAGGAAGCGTTTCGTCCTAGGACCGCTAGAGGACTCGTCAGTAAGGCTATCTAGCGGACCCGTGCCTTAGACGCGGGATGTCGTAAGGACAGTTTCGGATGTATATACAAACAGAGGAAGATTGAGGTAGTAGCGGGAAAGGTTTTGTCGTAATGTCTCTCTGTTGACGAGCATAGGAAGTAGCCGCCACATTACCCTCTTGCCAGTGGTCAACGATATCTGGACAAATTTCCCTCTAATTACGCTGATCTCCGCCGGAATCCAAGGAGGTCGCTGGAATGTGTGCTGTCAGTGTGCCCACCAGTGATGCTGCCGAATTGACGAAGTTGAGTAGCTCCCTAAGCCGCTTGTAGGACTCATATAGTCGCACAAACAATGGATGAACGTCGCACAAATGTAGATACGAAAACGTCGCACAAATTTAGGTGCGGAAACGTTAAACCATATAATGCTGCGAAGATGACGTCAGAAGCGCATAGTAGGGAGAAGTCCTTTCTGTTGGTCGGGCAGTAGTTCAGGCATGGCAGTGACAGAGTAGTCACCTTCCAGTCCTCCTGATGTTGTCCGTGGTTTGTTGTTGTTGTCGTCTCCTCTGCTCAGAAGGTAGCGTTGTTGTTCCTTTGTCGGGGTCGCCAATTATGGCGGCTGAAAAATGTGTGAGAGGAGGAAAAAGGAGAAGGAAGCGTTTCGTCCTAGGACCGCTAGAGGACTCGTCAGTAAGGCTATCTAGCGGACCCGTGCCTTAGACGCGGGATGTGGTAAGGACAATTTAGGACGGTATATATACAAACAGAGGAAGATTCAGGTAGTAGCGGGAAAGGTTTTGTCGTAATGTCCCTCTGTTGACGAGCATAGGAAGTAGCCGCCACACCACGAATATGTTAGTGAAAGTTCCACAATAAAATAATAAGAAAGGAAGAAGTATTGTCATTGGATTAGTAGTGGTCTCACAGATATACTCGACCCGTATTATGTTACACTTCTCGGCGACCGAGGCCTCTCGAGCTTCATGGCCCCTCACGGGATATACTCCGCGGAAGCAGGGATGTTTTGCGACAATTATCGTTCAGAATTTCACGACAGTTAACGATGAAATACTGTACATTGTTTTCCGACTTTTTCACGAAGTTTCAATAGGTAAAATCGTCAGTCTTCATGCAAGTATTTAACTAGGTAAAATTCCAACAAAGTAACCACTCTCACTCGCCCGTTCAACGCTTAAAGGTCGGGTTATACACATCCGTCCGATATCGGACGCGTTTTTAGGGTGTTGATACATTTCCGTCCGAACTTTGAGGTAACTTGTGATGCGTTCGAGATGTTGTAAAGGAGAGCTATCGATAGTTTATTTAAAGGAGTTGTGGAGCCCATAGAAACCTTTTTTCTGCCACGTACAACAAGGAGCCGTCACCCGCGGGAGATAATATGGCCTCCCAGACTCGAAGAAAAAGAATCGTTGAGAAGTCGGACGCAGATTTCCGATTGCGAACACTCTCATTCAAACCTAGGTAACAATATTCGGTCTGATCCGAACTTCGGACTTGTATAACCCGACCTTAATACGCAAAAATTCTAGAACAATACAATTCGGCATGGTGAAACTAGAGGTTTCGCCCTTTCAAACGAACTTAGTTAAATTGATCTCTAATTTTTTTTTCACGAAGTTACAATAGGTTAACATCGTCAGACTTCATGCAGGTATTTGAATAGGTAACATTTTTAACAACACTTTCACTTGTGTGTCCGCCATTTAAATTCACAATGTCATGAAAAATTGAATACTGCATACTGAAACTAGAGACTTTGCCCTTTAAAATGAGCAAAGGTACATTACTGTCCAATCATATTTCAAAAAAGTTACGACAGATTAAACATCCCAATCTTTTAACACAAAATTATTGATCCTTTAACACTAACCGTACCAGGAACGGTTTCAAATTTTTTATCTTGTGGTTATTGAAATTACGAAGATTTTCCCATTGGACATTATCAGATAAACTTGTTCAATCAAACGCATATTGTTATAAAATATGCAACTCATCTAAATAAGTTCGATATCTTAATTTTCATAAAACAATGTATACCAGTCACATTTCGTGACTCGTTACGGTTGGTGTTTTTAATTAGAAATTACAGTATTATTATACAAATTACACTATTAATTATGCACCTATAATTCAGATTACACCGTTGCAGCGTATAAAAATCAATGAAAACATTAAAAGACTTTCTCTTGAGTCCCAATTCATAATTTTCAAGAATAAAACTATGACAATTGTGAAAAATCATAATTTGCAATGTTAAAAACCAAATCAAAGAAAAATTAAGAAGAAAACAGCATAGAGAGTTACACAGAACCTTGAATTAAACTTCCCTCGCCAAGAAAACCCTAAAAAATGTCAGCAAACAACACTGCGGCCTTCATTACACCTGTTTACCACGCGTTTAATTTCCTCGTGGACAAATCTTCTCCGAAATGTGATAGACGGGTTGCACAGTGTTATTGTCAGTCACAGAACGTCATTTTTTCCAGTGGGTCATTTCGAGGAAATGAACAGAGCTCGAATGTGACTGTTAACTTACATAGATAAAAATATGTTTAAAGAAATGTTCAACTGTAAATCGCATCTTTTCTTTAAATTAACTTTGTACATGTAAACTTCAATTCTGTTATGCGAAATTAGGTTCAGTATTAGAATTTGATAATTTATTATTAACGTTTGTTAATAAATGTTCTGAAAGGCCAAGTAACTTTGGACAGATATTTAACACTACAGCTACAGACCGAGCCAAAATGTCTGGTTTGTCTGATTTTTCTTTCACAATTATTGAAATCACAAATATAATTTCTTGAGAATTTTTAAAAATAAGCTACTTCGTTGGAGCGCTTAATATAATAAAAAGTGTACGAAATCTAAATAAATGCAGTCTTGTCATTATTATAAAGTATTATATTAGTTATAAAAATAAGCTACTTCGTTGAAGCGATTAATATAATAAAAAGTGTACGAAATCTAAATAAATGCAATCTTGTCATTATTATAAAGTATTATATTAGTTATAAAAATAAGCTACTTCGTTGAAGCGATTAATATAATAAAAAGTGTACGAAATCTAAATAAATGCAATCTTGTCATTATTATAAAGTATTATATTAGTTATAAAAATAAGCTACTTCGTTGAAGCGCTTAATATAATAAAAAGTGTACGAAATCTAAATAAATGCAATCTTGTCATTATTATAAAGTATTATATTAGTTATAAAAATAAGCTACTTCGTTGGAGCGCTTAATATAATAAAAAGTGTACGAAATCTAAATAAATGCAATCTTGTCATTATTATAAAGTATTATATTAGTTATAAAAATAAGCTACTTCGTTGAAGCGCTTAATATAATAAAAAGTGTACGAAATCTAAATAAATGCAATCTTGTCATTATTATAAAGTATTATATTAGTTATAAAAATAAGCTACTTCGTTGAAGCGCTTAATATAATAAAAAGTGTACGAAATCTAAATAAATGCAGTCTTGTCATTATTATAAAGTATTATATTAGTTATAAAAATAACCTATTTCGTTGAAGCGCTTAATATAATGAAAAGTGTACGAAATCTAAATAAATGCAATCTTGTCATTATTATAAAGTATTAGTTTTAAAAATAAGCTACTGCGTTGCAGCGCTTAATATAATAAAAAGTGTACGAAATCTAGATAAATACAATCTTATCATTAATATAAAGTGTTATTCAGTATGACCCGTAAATCGTAGCACAAACGAGCAGGGGATGATTCTGCATGGCAAAATAAATCAAAAAGAAGAAATCACATATTTTTGTACGTTTCCTCGTTTTCGAGAAAATCGAGTGTAAAGATCCGTCGGGTTTGCGTGTTTCAATATGTGCTGGAAGTAGAATTGGTTGGTCATGGTCAGACGCGTCAGACGACTCCTATGTAATAGCACGCGCATTCGCTGCATTCTCAAGCTCGATTTTCTCGAAAACGAAGCTTCGGATGAAAAAATGTTGTACCAAAATTTTTTTGTTATTTTGTTTTATAATCACTCACTGCCCGTTTGTACTACCATTTCGGCCCCACACTGTACTTCAGTGATGCATATTGCTGGGTAGTTCTAGTGTAAAATGTAAAACATAAAAGGAATGAATAAGCAATATTTTTAAATTAGTATTTATATTATATATAATATAATATCTAAGGAGTTGCAAATAGGGTAAGTATCGAAAAGAAAGCACATTGTGAATTTTTTATAATTTCGTTGAATCTGGTGTTTCAAGGTCTCATCTTCAGGTTTATCTATTCTGATACATATTTAGAACACTTGTTGTGACAACTTGAACATTTTCATTGCAGAATAAGTGTTTCAAAACTTAACTTGAATTGTTTTTTGATTTTCAGAAAATACAAATAAAATATTAAAATTTACTGGATTTTACAACAGTTTTCTTGGAACAGAAAGGAAATTACTCATGAAATTATAGTTACTATATAACTAATTGAATATTTTAACAGTTTCGTTCAAGGAAATGGTTGTCCACACTGAAACAATAGTGAGTAACTTTTGGTCGATGGTTCATGTACAGTGAGTCCCACTAATATTTTTATAATCTTAAAAATACGATAACTTTGTAAATATTGGACCATACAAGTTGGACTTGTTTGATAAGTTGCAACAATTAGTTTACTACATAACGTGACAAAAAAAACTTTTGAAAAACTTGTATTGTAATTGGTCGGAATTTCACAGAAAATACTAAAAGTTGTATTTCACAACTTTCTTATGTGAGTTTATACTGAAGTTTTAAAAAATACGTTTTGTAGATCTATGTCAATTAACCCTTAGCACTCGAATGGCGACTCTGAGGCGCCACTACAAATTACTACACCATTATTCAGAATATTGTTTACATGATTCAATTTGTTCATATGTAATAAATTACTAAACATTTAAATATTGTATGAGGTACTATATCAGTTTTGTACGCATATGGTGAAAAAAACTTATGTACGATGGAAATATTTTAGGTTAGAAGAAATGTTTGGTTCTTTAGTTGAAATAGCTCCGAGTGCAAAGGGTTAAACATTCTTACGGATTCTTACATTTTTTAATGCTTGTCGATTTCAATGCAATTTTCACAATGTATATAATTGACACAGATCTGCGAAACGTATCTTTTAATTGTTCAATATAGGCCCACTGAAAAAAGTTGCAAAATACAATATTTAGCATTTTGTCTGCAATTCCAGCTACTTGCAATATTTTCAAAATTTTTTTGTCACGTCATGTAGTAAACTAATTGTTCTAACTTCTCAAAAAATTCAAGTTGTATGGGGCGATGTTAAAAAGTTATCGTCTTTTTAATCCGAATATTAATGGGAATCATTATATCTTGAAAAGGCTGCCATTTTTACGGAATAAAAGAAGAAGGAGGCAAGAAGAGGTCACAGAATGTCGCTCGATATAGCTTCAGTGTGGACATAGCTTTAGGTTGTTCCCGAAGAATGACGTAAAACCGAAAATCAGGAAAAATAAGAGCGTGGCGGCGAGTATAGGCCGAGGAGGGTTTCTTTTCCGCAATTCTCGTATGTTTTAGATTCGTAGCTGTCCACGCCGGGTCTATTCCTGTCGCTATACGAGCGCGTGTCTGTGTTTTTCCCAGGGATTATCTGATACCGAAAGAAAATGCGCCAAGGGATGCGGCCCATGCGGTGCCTGTCGTCGAACAAATAATAATAAGCTCCAGAGGAGCCTTTGTCGAGGGGATACTCGAGCATAGGGTCGTTGCCACGGCCTGACTTCCCTTCTCCTTCTTTATTTTATTCTTCCATCCTACCACTGACTGACAGCGCCTATCGGACACACCAGCAAGATCCAACTTTCAGGATTTCGAGGGAAATCTTCGGTCGAGAATTGAGAATGTTTAATCTGGTATGGGTTTCTTGGGGATTGTTGGATAGAGATGTATCTGGCCATATTTGATAGGGGAAGTCTGAGGTCTTAACACTGTACAGGGTGTTCCATTTTATTCTTCCAGGGTACATATCTTGAAGAATACGAGAAATACTCGGTGAATCAGTAACAACTCGAGGAAAGAGTAATTCTTTAGAAGTTTAAACTCTACTACGATCTTAATAATTTTTGGATATGTGGTGGGGGCGGGGTGTAATCTTGAAGAACGTTTACCTTTGGAAGTATATGGCGGACTCCTTGACTTTTCGAAATATTTGCGGAAGATTGTACGTACCACTACAGCGAATTCTGTTCATACGTGTACGTCTGCGAAACAGTCACATGCATTGTTAGCAGCGGTGGATTCATTATTTTGACAAATAACCTGCAACCAGCAGATCGATCTCCTTAAGCTACGTACATATAGAGTTCGATCAGTTCTAAGAGAGTCTTTCAAACTCTCTACATCTTTAGAACTTTGAAGATAAGAAATAATTAAAATACAAATCTAACCACTAACTCTAATCTCAACCTAATCCTAACCAAATTCCAATCTAACGTCAACCTAGCACCAACGCGAAAATAATTAAAACACGAACCCAACCATGGTCTATTTGTCTTAATTTTTTTCGACTCATGAAAGACCACGAATAGCTGGTTAGGGTTAGGTTAGGGCAGCGGTGTCCAGCGTAGGGTCCCCTTACGCGCCTGCTTCCCCTTCCTACTGTCAGTTCGCGCAGGCGCAGCGTGTTCTCACCCAGCCGACCAAGAAACCGAGTAACCGACCCGAGCGCCATAAAACAATCGGCGATCATCTTTTTAACGCGGGAAGCGAGCATATTGGTAATCAGTTCGCCGCGTCTCTCAGTGAGTCGAAACGCGAAAAACGCGGAAAAAATAATTTCTGAAGCTACTTCTAAGATTAAATTAATAAAAATGGTACAGTTTTATAGATTTTGAGGTGCTGAATTCTAATTAATAATCAGATTTTGTTTAACTCCAAACCCATAAAAGTTATATAAGGTTTTTTCGAAACGGTTCCCTCGAATTTGGGCGTACATATTATTAATTATTTTATTATTAATAACGGAATATTTTTAAGTTATTATATTCTAAATTCTGTATAATTTACTTGATGTTAATTTTCTTCCGTCTCTAAACAAATGCCAATCGGCGCTCCAACAACAATACCAGGCATTCTTTGCCCATTATTGCCTTATTATTTATATTTATATTATATTATTTATTAGACAGCGGATCTTTATGCATTTATAGCAAAATTGAGAAGATGAAATTCAAAATTGTTGGAAAATTTTTAAAATTGAAGATGTCAATATATAATTTCTCCTCTGATAAAATTATTAAGGCGGTAGACTCCTTTACAGAATTGCACGGGTGCGGGATGCGCGTTCTCATCTCGGGGATTTTTCAGTAGTCAATGCGCTAGATAAAAGATCAATCTAGGCCGCAATCGCCCTCGAAAATCCTACTTTTACGTTTATGAGGCGTAATTTACATTATTCACAGTCACAGCTATATGAAAATAGCTACATGGGCGGCTGTATGCTTCCGAATAATGCAAATTAAGCCTCGTAAACGATAAAATAGGACTTTTGAGGCTGCCTAGATCGATCTTTTATCTAGGGTTTTTGACTACTGAAAAACCCCATTTTTGTATTATCGAATCTGTTTCGGATTAGGTTTTTGATCCTCGATCCTAATCTAAATTTACGACAAAATTTGGCTGGTTTTCTTTTGGAAATGGCTTTCCTCTTTGAATGCCAAAAGACACCATAGTGACTACCTGAACAGCGCGGCGCAGCGCAACCGCGCATTCTCTCGCGTCATCGTTTTTGTGATACAGTGTACAAACAGGCAGCTATTGGCAGCTGAAACCTTTTTACATTTATTGTATACATATCTACCAATAACGTGTAACAAATTTTAATACATCAATCGGCGGCAATCGGTTTATAAACCTATTTGAGTGGGGAAAAAGATTAAATATTACTCTTTGTTTCATCAATGTTTGTAGGTGTTATATACAACAAAAACAAACAAAATCCATGCTTATTATTTTCGTCTTGAAACACGCTTTCAGTTAAGTACATGCAAAAAATCCTCACTCATACGTGTATTAAGTTATAACGTACTAAATGAAACGGTATTCTAAAAAATTCAAGAGAAGATAAACTTATGCATTTCTATTGAACTTCAGCATTTAATTGTGGGATACAGATATGGAGTTTTGGAAAACGAAATGCAGAAAATGATGCCACATTTATCTACCAACAAGGTAATAGTACAATTTTCCATTTTTCGTTTAGTCAGGAAAATGATTTTTGTCCGCGTTTTTCGCGTTTCAACCCACTGTGCGTCTTGGCGCTATGGAAACGGTGAACGGTGGTGGGGATGGCGTTCAGCTCCCGGGAGCCGAGTTTGGACATCGCTGGGTTAGGGCTAGGACAAGTAAGTAAAGCACAAGTTTCATTATTAATAAAAACTTTTCTTATAATAACGTCGGAACTTAGTTGTAAACGGGTCTAACCGACCTGTTGACTGTCACTTGTCAAGTGGGGTGTGTTATCTAGAAGACTATGCATGTACTGTGTCATAGATGCACACGCATGGACAGAATTCCTTGTAGTGGTACCGACAATCTTTCGCAAATATTTTGGAAACTAAAGGAGATTGTTATATACTCCCAAAGGAAAAAGTTGTTCTAAATTACACCCCCTACCACATATTGAACAATTATTGACCCTTTGCGCTCCGAAGTATTTTAACTCCATAACCAAACTTTTTTTTTCGATCAAGAATATTTCCATTCTATATGATTTTTATCATTTTGAAGAAATGGAACTGATATAATACTCCACAGACTACTTAAATGTTTGGTAACGAATTTATTGAATATCAATTTAATAATGTAAACAATATTTTGAATAATGGTATAGTAATTTTTAGTGGTGCCTCAGAGTCACCACTCGAGTGCTAAGGGTTAAGATCGGAGTACAGCCCAAACTTCTAAATAATTACCAAGGAAAGTTACCTAGTATGGGAAGGTTTTGCTTAGAGGTCTTAGTTTTGAACATGTATTAAAAATACACGTATACACGTGTATACGTGTAGGTAATACAACCGTGTAATATACGTGCTCGTGTATTGGAAGTCACGTGTACGCGTTTAGCGAAATATACAGGGTAGTCCAGTAAAAATTTGCACTTGAATATTTCGACAACAACGCTACCGCTCAGTAGAAATCCCTCAGCTGTCGCTCCGCTCTGGTTGGCCCGTGTTTTTCGTTAATAACTCGAAAACGAAGCCGCGTACGATATTTTCGCAAAGGAAAAAGATTCTTACAATAACCCCAAGAATCACTCCTTTCAAGGAACTGGACATTTTTGGGACACCCTTATGCTATTCAGCATAGTCATTATATTTTTGGAGTGTATACTATATGGAAATATATTATTGTTAAAAGCTCAAGATCTCACACTTTATAGTAATAACAAGATTGAATTTATTCTGATATCATAGGATTTTTATGGTATTATGTATTTCAGGGATGGGCATTTTTGTCTCAATTGAGACAAAACCGTCCCCACCATAGCGCCCACTGCCCCCCACCAGCATCCGCCGTTATCATAGAGCAGGAAGTTCCAACGTATTCCTCTCCGAGAACTGCAAGCTCTCCACCAACGAACCTCTGCCCACTACTACGTACGGCCGTACAGTTAGTGAGTGCTGCGCGCGCCGCGTACCTCTCACGGTTGGAGCTTCCCACTACTATACATTATAACGATGAAGTCTAAGAGTGGGGGAAGAACCTAAGCGGGGAAGGTGCCTCGAATAGCTCCGGAGCTACTTGTCGCAGTGATGGGAACTCCGTGGGCGCTGGGCGAAAATACTACCACCACTCTGACGTACCGTCTTCCCTACTTTACTTCTATCGCGCATGCGCTACACACAAGCGTACCTCTACTCTACAAGGACAGATGACTACGAAGGTGCGGAATAATTAGAACATTTGATCGTGAAGCGAGATAACGCTAGTGCAGCGATATTTTACCTCGAACGTTCTAACGGTGCGCGACCCGGAGGTACATTCCGAAAATAATGAGACTTGTTTAAACACCAATGTAGATAAAATGTAACGAAAGGCGATAATTTTGTTGCAACACGTTGCTGTTGCTATTCATTGTCTCGTTTCTTCTTCTTGTTACTGCAATTCGTTAATCTTATTTGTCGCTGCTCCCCATTGTTGAACGCAGGTTAACAAACTGCATAATTTAGTGCACTTGCACAGTTTCCAAAATATTATTGTGATTCATTGCGATTATTTATGCTTCTAATCGTTTGTCTCTGTTTCAGATATGACATTTAAACAATTTTTTGGCTACCTGACTGATCATCTTTCGATGAAAGAATAATTTTTTTTGTTTAAATTATGTGCTGAGAATGTGCCCGTATTTTTTATTGTAACGTTCCTTTCACTGCCTACGTTGAAACAAATTTTTAATAATGCTTGGACGATTCATATAGTTATGCTACAACCCTACTAGCATTTATGATTATTTTTGAATTGTCAATCTTTATTTAAAGAATCATGTCAAATAATTATTTGTTGGCATAAGCTTAAGCTTAATTGATAAAAAATTAGTGCCTGATCAAGTTCCTTAACGGTACTGTGGAATCGTGTCCGAATATTAATGCGAGTTGTTGTGCATCCGACACTGTTGCCAGATGCTCACGCTCTGTTTGTATCTCTGCTCGCAAGCCTCCACTCTATCCAAAGTGTATCCGTAGATTTCGCATTTCAGGGGGAGGCTATTTCGACGCCGACGTCGATTGACTCTGCCGCCAGAATTTCATTTCACACTTTCTCGATGCTTCTCGCGTAGACCTGTCCTGCGTTTAATAAGTTGCGATACCATAACGATACCGCGTTCGGGAAATTGAAATGCAACACATGGAACGTCACGCCGCCGAAGGTGAATGTAAATAACCTGGCCATTATCGATTTGACAGAAATTGCAACGCATCGTTCCCTATTATATGTTTATGGCTCGAAACTTCCCGCGAGGACATTGTCTATTTTCTCGATTAAATTCTAGTGAAAAAACCGGCCTTCTTTGCTTTTGCGTCTGATCCGTAGTGAAAGTACATTCTAAATGAAAAAACATCTTTGGGATCGTTGAACGTACCAGTTTTGATCTTTAGAATGAGCACAGGAAGATTATTTTAAAGGTTTTTTTTTACGAAGTTACAGTAGCTTGGATTTTATCAGGTCTGTAGAGACATTTGTATTTGGAAAGTTTTCGAGGAAACAACATTCTTTCCGCATAATTCCTAGGGTAAAAGTATACTACATAAAAAGGACTAGAATTCGTTAAAAGTAGAAGTTTCAAGCTTTAGAATGAGTCCAGGAAGATTATTGTACGAGTTCCTTTCACGGAATTACAGCAGGTTAAACTTCCTAGGGACATATAAGTTTGAAAATTTTTCAAGGAAAAGACATCTCTTACTTCCTCCTCTGATTCATAGTGTAAAAGTGTGATAAATAAAAAATACCGCTGGCATGTTAATAGTAAAAGATCCTCTTTCAAATGTGTTTAAGCAGATTGCCTTACGATTTTTTTTACAAAATTATAACAGGTTAAACTTTCTAGGGACATATAAGTTTGAAAATTTTTCAAGGAAAAGACATCTCTTACTTCCTCCTCTGATTCATAGCGTAAAAGTATGACAAATAAAAAATTTCGTAGGCTTGTTAATAGTAGAAGATTCCCTCTTTCAAATGTGTTTAAGCAGATAGCCTTACGATTTTTTTTTACAAAATTATAACAGGTTAAACTTTCTAGGGACATATAAGTTTGAAAACTTTTCAAGGAAAAGGCATCTTTTGCTTCCTTCTCTGATTCATAGTGTAAAAGTGTGATAAATAAAAAATACCGCTGGCATGTTAATAGTAAAAGATCCTCTTTCAAATGTGTTTAAGCAGATTGCCTTACGATTTTTTTTTACAAAATTATAACACCTTAAACTTTCTAGGGACATATAAGTTTGAAAACTTTTCAAGGAAAAGACATCTCTTGCTTCCTTCTCTGATTCATAGCGTAAAAGTATGATAAATAAAAAATTTCGTAGGCTTGTTAATAGTAGAAGATTCCCTCTTTCAAATGTGTTTAAGCAGATAGCCTTACGATTTTTTTTTACAAAATTATAACAGGTTAAACTTTCTAGGGACATATAAGTTTGAAAACTTTTCAAGGAAAAGACATCTCTTGCTTCCTCCTCTGATTCCTAGCGTAAAAGTATGATAAATAAAAAATTTCGTAGGCTTGTTAATAGTAGAAGATTCCCTCTTTCAAATGTGTTTAAGCAGATTACCTTACGATTTTTTTCACAAAATTATAAGGGGTTAAACTTTCTAGCAACATATAAGTTTGAATATTTTTCAAAGAAAAATCCTCCTCAGATTCCTAATGTAAAAGTGTTCTGAATAAAAATGTACTATAAAACTCACCGAAAGTAGAAGTTTCAAGCATTACAACGAGCCTAGGTAGATTATTGTACAAGTTTTGTTTAGCGAAGTTACACTACGTTGAATTTACTAAACGTTCCAGATATTTGAATTTGCAAAATTTTTATGGAAAGAACATTCTTTGTTTTCTCGTCTGATTTCTAATGGAAAGATATTGTAAACAAATAATACTGCGAGGTCACCAAAAATAAACGTTTTAACCGTTGAAATGAGTTTTGATAATTTGTTCGATTATTTTTCATAAAAATGAAATAGTGTCACACATTCACCAAGTTTAAACCGAACATTTTTATTAAATAATTCCAGTATCAAAATATTTGAGAAGGTTCAAGGCTGAACATTTTTCAAAAGCAAATATTTTAACAACTGGATAGAAGCGCGTGGTCTCGTATATGTTGGTGTTTCATTTCCGGCGGATAGTTTGATCATAACTAACAACTTGCGCGTTACAGGCAGCGTTTTTATTGATCCATCATTTTTTCGAACATCACTATGAAAATATAAAGTAGTTCAAAACCAACAAATTAAAATAGACTAAAATTAAATCTAAATGGAATCCGATATTAGATCTATGTATAACTGTAAAAAATCAATTAATGAAATATAAGAAGATATATCTTGTATTTATTTTAGAAACATCTTCCGAAAGTCATTTTATCTGAAATGTTTTTTTCTAGAATAATGTTTTTTTAGGATTTCTGTGCCGTGGTGTTTTTAATATTTTGTTGGTGAATTAAAATCGATAGACTATATCACGTGGAAAGTTTACGTACATCCTGAAGAATGACGAAAGATTCTGTTGAAATCTGGGATCAAAGTGATGGAATTTTGATCCCGGGATTCACCGGCATCGTCCACGCGTGCCTGTGTTTGAAAAATATATATGCATTTCCTCGCTCCAGACAGTGTCGATGCAATACGAACACACAGGCTCTATCCATAGTCTTATGAAAGACAAGCTTCCTGCACTTGAAAATTAAAATCTTTGCTATATATGAATTTTCCGCAACCTAGCGGTATTACATAACTTTGCACTCGAAGTCATTTTAATTCTAAAATCTAGATATTTCTTTCAACCTGGAACATTTGTATTCTTTATATCTTTTTTACATTGTGCATATGAAAGTAAAATTGCATTTCGAATAACGGTATGGCAATTTTTACTGGGGGCAGAGTCACCATTCCAGTGCAAAGGGTTATTAAACTGCGGATTTGATGCACATATAAACAAAACCAGTGCATCAAATTCGAAATAGAGAAACTATTCAAAGAATTTAAAAACAGTATCATGTTAAAATTATTAAGAAAAGACATATACTGGGTAAATGTGTGATGGTTTCGGCGCACAGGTTCGATCAGTAATACAATAATAGCAATTTTGCAAATTAAAAACTCGACGTTTCGATCCAGATGTGGATCATTCTCAAGAGTGAGATTTTTTTGCGTTTCTAACATAATTTAACTGTAGTAAACATTCAATGTAACTTATGATGAGGTAATCCCAGATAGAACGAACTTTTACATACTTGCTACAACACGAAACAATATAAATGAAATTTATTGAAAACGAACTAACTCCATGCCGGCAGAAACTAAACTGAACCTTTTGAAGGTTGCAAAGTAAACAGAGCATACATAAGAACGACGTATTCAAAATCGGCCAATCAGAACCAAGTGACTCATGGACGCTGAGTCGATAATAGGCGGTAAATTCAAATGCTACTAAATCTGTTTTCCACATCACACACAATGCAATTGTACCCAACCACACCACTGTTAGGGGTGCGGACTCCTGCGCGTAGCGCTCCAAGCGGCCGCTAGGGGAAGCTCGAATGAGAATGTGTGAAACACACGCACTCCGCTAGATTAGCCTATACGTATACGAGCAGAGAGGAAACTCGTACGAGATTTCAAGCTATTTCAAGGTTCCGCGGGGCCCGTTTTCACGGCGAAAAAACGCAAAAGTAGGAGTTTTGAGTATACACGTCCACTAAATGAAAGATAAATCTAGTGCGCTTGACTATAGAGACAGCCTACTTTTGCGATATTGAGGCGTACTTTGGGATATTCGGCAGCATGTTGCCCATCAGAAATCGTTGTAGGCCGCGTGACGTCACGGCATGTTGAATCTTTAAGTATCTGGAGATTTAGGGTTCTTATAGCGACACCTGGATGCATGCCCGCTAGCGAGGGCACATACTAATCTTGATGAAACGTCTATTATGTTATTTATTTACGTATTTTAGGCGTAAAAAGTAGACTTCTGATACAGATATCAGCGTTCGTAGCGACAAATGCCGGAACTATGTCTTTTTCGAAGTCTACTTTCTACTTTTTAATAAGTTTATTGTTGATTTTGAAATGGCTAGTTCAAGTATTAGAAATTTTAACTTTAGAGACATGCCAAGTAGTAAAGAAGAAGCAATTACTTGGGCCCAGGATTGTGGATTGTTGCGGAAATTTAAAAAATGTCGTACTCATCGGTGCGAAATGAAAATTTATAACAATAATCATGGAATCGATCGTTTTCGGTGTCCAGTAATTAAAATATACAGAATCACATACAGGATTTCAAAAAGAAGGTACAGTCCAAGATGGTGTGGGGTTAGGTCGTCGTGGGAGCGGAGATGGCGGGCCCGACCATGGTATAATGTTTCGCAATTTGATTTAGTAAATATGTTATTATGTATTACGTACGTGTTTGTGCTGCCATCTAATGGATTTGTTCGGAAGTATTTAGCCTATTTTGTGTGTATTACCTAGCAAATATATCAATATGGCGGCGCTGTAATCTGTCAAAAAGGCTTAAAAGTGTTCAACTTTATATGAGTATAACTTTTTAACTAATGAAGTCCGCGCATTAAGATTTTCATTTTCGGTGTTTCCTCGTCGAAATCTATAAGATTGTATAAACAAAGCTTGAAAAAAAAAGAGTTCTCCAAAACGCAGTTAAACCCTGTAATCAGTTACGAGTGCATTTACAGCAATTTTTATGTCATGTGTCCAAATCTTGACACACAATATCCATGGACAAAAAAGAACTACAGCATGCATCGGATTAAAACTTTATCTGCTTGTTCACCTGGGTTTCAAGAACATACCAAAATTATTTTCAAATGAAACCGTCCTCTCACTACCACTCTATATACCTATCACCTATCCTTGGATTCCGGCGACTCGTTACCTCTCGAAACCTAGCGACATAAGTTCCCGGAAAGGAACAAAGCAATAGCAGTCGGGTCACGGACGGTAAGTTTAAAATTAGAATTCCATGGAAATGGTAATTGCATGCATGAACGAAGAACAGTGCTCGTAGAAAACTTTTAATTCGGCCATTGAATTAAACGAGCGCGCTGCATTTTGGTCTAGGTCCTCGGGTGCGTGTGTCTGTGTGTGTACACACCTATGACAGAGGTGTTGCCGAAGGAGTGCAATTCGATATCGATCCGTGATATCGATCGGTGCAAGAGAGACGTTAGCGCGTTTTGCGAAGTCACTTTTAAAATTCGGAAAAACTGAGTTTTCGTTCGAAGAAAAAAGGAAAACAATTGAGATTTGGGAGAGAGCGCGCTTGCGGGAAATTGCGCGCTAGGAGCTTTTAATTCCCTCGTTCCATTCAATGTGAATTGCACTCCCGGCGTGCACGTTCGCGCAACCGTTTATGCACGCGTGCACGTGTAAACGCGGCCTGATGCACACACAGCGGTAAATGTGCCACTGTCTTGACTGTTGTTGAATGACGAAATGAAATTCCGCGCGACAGAAAGGAAGTGTACTTTTCCTGGAATATCGGAAGCAGTCTACCGAAAATTTGAGATATTAAGATTGTCTTAGGACCGTGTTTTTGGAATATTATTGTAGGAATCTTGGGGCATGGGGAGATTAATCTCTTCGAAATACTTAGGAATACTAATCTATTTAAAAGAACAAACGATACACAACGCTGACGCAATTAGCAGTCTCTCTCGCAAGGCAGTCGCAACTCTACTCTGCACTCTTCCCGAACATCCACGCTTTATACTCTTTCACCCCCTTGCATTCATCTCGCTTGCACTCTGTTTCTTGCATCTATCGCTTTCATTTTTAGGATCACACAAACTCTCCTATCGCCTAGTCCTTAACACTTCTCATTCACGCCTTCTCAGTCACTCGAGTTTTCCAAACATACCGGCGCCGGACCGTCGCAGCATGATCCAGTCGTCCGCACGCACAAGGAACCCATTCATCCCACATTATTTAGCAGATTCGTTGACTATACCGCTGTTGGGTCCCATGAAAATCACCGACACAGGTTTCACCGATACAGATTTCACCAACAACATTTCACCTACTCCAGATTTGACCGACAACGACTTTGACCGACAACGATTTTGACCGACAATGATTTTGACCAGCACACGTACTACCTCACTGATTGTGTAATTTTTTCTTGATATACCCAGACCTAACTATTCTGCACTGAAACTTTTACTTTTATACAGGGTGTTAGAAAAGTCTGGAAACGGTCGAATATCTGAAAAATAAAGCATTTTAGAGAAAAATGGTTCAGACATGTATTTTATGGTTTCGCAAGGGTATAAGTATAAGATGGTGCCATCGGTTTGACCTTGAAGAGTCATTTGAAGGTCACGTGAAGGTTATCTCAATTATTTTAAACGGCAGCCCGTATTTTTTATTACATATTCTTGTAGCTGATCTCGAGCGCTTTCCAAAACACTATAATCAAATGTTTTTTCATGAATTACTTTTCGAGTTATAAGGCTTCAAAGGTACAATACCACCATATCCTCGCATCATTAATAATGTAATTCTTTCCCTTTCAGTCAATACCATTTTGGCGACTACCGAAGGTCTTTCTTACTTTGCATGATATACGAACAAGTCATTTATTACTTGTATGACGAATGCAATCTGCATCTAGTATCTAGCATTTAATTTTTTAATATTGTGCAATTTCGTAGTACTTAAAGTGCAAGGTTCAAGCTTTAATTTGGCTTTTTTATTTATTTAACGAAATCTTCAGCACATCGGATTCACCCGATACAAATATTGAAATTAGATGGTGCACCGCCAGACTATGCAGTAATAGTGCGTCAATATTTAACTAATACTTTCTCAAACCGATGGATGGGAAGATGTGGAGAAATAGAGTGGCCCTCTAGATTACCAGATCTTTCTCCATTGGACTACTTTTTATGGGGGTATGTTAAAAACAATGTATACGTAACGAAACCTGCTAATTTGGCAGACCTTAGGGAACGCATACTGCACCAAGTAAATCTTATCTCACCAGAAATGAGACGAAACGTTTTAAATGATTTTTATTTTCGAGTAGGTCATTGTCAAGCAACAGACGGAAGACAATTTGAACATTTAATTCAGTAAAAACCCGTTTACACACGCACGCACACACACATACACACGCTCACACAAGAGATGTAAATCCGACCGTGCAACCTCCACGTGGTACATCTCGGTTAACGCTAATGCCGGCGGTATTGTACCATTGAAGCATTATAACTCGAAAAGTAATAGATGAAAAAACAAGAGTGTTTTGGAAAGCTCTCAAGATCGGCTACAAGAATATGTAATAAAAAATAGGGGGTGAAATTTAAAATAATTGAGGTAACCTTCACGTGACCTTCAAATGACTCTTCAAGGTCAAACCGATGGCACCATCTAATTTTAATATTTGTATCGGGTGAATCCGATGTGCTGAAGATGTCGTTAAATAAATAAAAATGCCAAATTAAAGCTTGAATCTTGCACTTTAAGTACTACGAAATTGAACAATATTAAAAAATTAAATGCTAGATACGAGATGCAGATTGCATTCGTCATACAAGTAATAAATGACTTGTTCGTATATCATGCAAAGTAAGAAAGTCCTTCGGTAGTCGCCAAAATGGTATTGACTGAAAGGGAAAGAATTACATTATTAATGATGCGAGGATATGGTGGTATTGTACCTTTCAAGCCTTATAACTCGAAAAGTAATTGATAAAGAAACATTTGATTACAGTGTTTTGGAAAGCTCTCGAGATCAGCTACAAGAATATGTAATAAAAAATAGGGGGTGCCATTTAAAATAATTGAGGTAATCTTCACGTGACCTTCAAATGACTCTTCAAGGTCAAACCGATGGCACCATCTTATACCCTTGCGAAACCATAAAATGCATGTCTGAACCATTTTTCTCTAAAATGCTTTATTTTTCAGATATTCGACCGTTTCCAGACTTTTCTAACACCCTGTATAAAAATAAAATTATTACACTATATAAAGTTAGAGGCAGCAGGCTAATGTTGTTGTTGTTGTCACACGATGTTACTACTAGATAATACTGTGGTCGACTAAAGTCGTTGTCGGTCAAATCTGTGTCGGTGATTTTCATGGGACTCACCGCTGTTACGGTATCTCTAACTCACTGCTTTGAAGAAACTGTTAGACAAATTTTCAACTCAAGAAATTCATTTGTTAGACATAATAGACTGTGCAAAGAAGGTTAAATGAAATCAAAGTAAGCTTTAGGTATTTCTAGTGCTCAACCAGTTGCGTATAAAGTGAAACTTTTCATACGCTTAAACAGTGCCTTGAAGAACGTATACAAATTTTCGCAGTTTAAAAGATTCGTTTGTTAACGAGATACGATAGTTTACTGGCACTATGTTTAATAAAGTCGTAGTAAGCTATTTAGAATATCGTTCTGTTGAAAACCCGTTCCTTGAGACTTTTACTATTTAAACAGTTGAATATAACTTGGCGATATCAAAGTAAGCTTTAGGTATTTCTAGTGTTTAACCAGTTGAGTGCAAATTTGTGAAACTTTTTATATATTTAAACACTGCTTTGAAGAACATATAGAAAAATTTTCAGATTAAACAATTCATTATATCGCAAGTTATAGTAATATTAGCTCAATCGAGCGCAACATTTGATGTACAGGGTGTCTCACCCGATTTTGACATCTTGATTTCTTCGCTATTGTTAGCTGTGAGAGATCTAGCCGTGTGTTTTTGGAAGTTTCCACGTCGTGGAAACAGAGAAACGATGAGGATGAAAAGGACAGAGAATTAGGTATATAGAGATAGGTGGCTTGAGGTAGGTTAGTGTACGGTGAAGAAAGGTGTAGAGATATGTACGAAAATAAATACTATATTGACAGAAGTATACAGAAACAGAGCGAGAAATATACAGATAAATAGGTAAATAGACGTGAAAGGAAAGAACAGAAATGAGAAGAGATGAAGTGAGAGAAGGATGATGAACAGTCGCGAAGCCCGCGAGTGCACGACGAGAAGGAATTGCTGCGAAGCCCACAACAATTGTATAAATACGTGTAAATGTAGCGCGTGATCAGTCGATCGTGATTTGTACTAGACAAGGAGAGACAAGAAGAAGAGCGGTTGTCGTCGGCCTATTTATACTGCTTTTGGGTCATCGGTTAGTAAAGGATAAGAAGTGGGAAGTTTGAAATTGCAAGGACGACAGCACCGACCGTTTGTTAGAGCACGAGGGCAATGCCCTAACGGCCGGTGCGTCTAAGGAGACAATGGAAAATAGGCAGTGAATTTGGCATATGAAAAGTAGGAACGATGGCCCGCGAGACAGTTACGCAGCGGCATGTAAACACGCTCCGCCGAGCGGTTTACAATCGTGGTCGTTCACCTGGATTTCGGCATCGAACGCTAACAGCTGAGCACGGTGCGAGGCAAAAAAACTACCGTGGCTGTTGGTTCTTATGCCGAGACCCAGGTGTATCGGGCAAGAAGCGTTACAAGAAAATTCAACTACAATTGCCGTGCAGTCGCGTGCCGAGGCGAACGAAAAGATTTTGAACATTAGCCATACCGAAAAATGTTTCAGATAAGAATTAAATTGTGGTTTTGAGTGGGGCATAATTTGGTGTTATTAATTCATTCGTGGGTGAACGCGTTAAGGTCATATGAAGGTCAACTTCGCCTTTTTGGACTTAAGAGATTTCACAGTTGAACATTCTTCATAAAAAGGTATTAACCCATTTATGTTGAAAAATTAGTCGTGTTACAAGTGATATAAGTGGTCGTTATGTTGAACCTTTTCTGTAAGGAATAAAAGCGAACGTCTTAGTGCGGCAGTAATGGTGTCTTGGAATTATTTAAATCAAAATATTTCCTAAAGGACTAATTTTGTAATATAAATAGGTTAATACTTTTTTTATAAAGAATTCTCAACTGAATCGATTGATGCATTAAAAAGTATATAATTCCATTTAAAAAAACGAAGATGACCTTCATATGACCTCAACGCGTTCACCCACGAATAAACTAATAACACCACATTATGCCCCATTCAACACCATTTAATTCTTATCTGAAACATTCTTCAGTAGGACTACCATAGCGAAGAAATCAAGATGTCAAAATCGTGTGAGACACCCTGTACATAGACAATACTTTGAGGAACGTACAGACAAATATGTAGTGCAGAAAATTCATTCTTGAGCATGATATACAATTATATCATAGGATTGAATACAATTTGATTGACCCACTGCATAGATTTCATGTTTTTAAATTCATCTAAAAATATCTCTGATTCTCCTCGCTTCAGGGGTTATCGAATATTGATAACTACAGTATCACCCTATATGTGTTGTATATGCATGGTGTACGCGTTAAGTTATATCACCATCTTTTAGGCATTTCCGGTAGTGCAATTAAAAAATGTTTTAAACAAAAGTTCATCAGTACATGGTGAGCTACATGTTCGCATATTCTTAAATCTGGAAAAGTGCTTTTTACGCAAAAAAGAAAAGGTCACCTTGACTTTTTTAAATAGCACCACATGTTTTGGACGTCATAGGATTGTTGCTGGCGTCGAGACGAATTCAACAGTGTATTATACTATGACCTTGAAATGTCCTCAAACTCGAAAATTTTGTGCAAACGTAATTTTAATGAAAAATCATTTCTTACGAAATAAATCAGGTTACATCAGATGTTCGAACTGCGATTCATCTTCTATGATACAGTACTCCGCTCCACACATGGCGACAACGAGAAATCTAATACAAAGAACGGAGTTTTGTATCATAGAATATGGATTGCAGTTCGAATATCTGATGTAGCCTGATTTATTTTGTAAGAAATAATTTTTCATTCAAATTACGTTTGCACAAAATTTTCGAGTTTGAGGTCATTTCATGGTCATAGTATAATACACTGTTGAATTCGTCTCGACGTCAGCAACAATCTTATAACGTCCAAAACATGTGGTGCCATTTAAAAAAGTCAAGGTGACCTTTACTTTTTTACGTAAAAAGCACTTTTCCAGATTTAAGAATATGCGAACATGTAGCTCACCAAGTACTGAGGAACTTTTGTTTAAAAAATTTTTTAATTGCACTACTGGAAATGCCTAAAAAATGGTGACATAACTTTACGCGTACACCCTGTATACTCCCCGGGCTTTAATATATGTATACATGTCAGACGCATAAACAGTCACGTACAATATTACTGGTTAGAGGAATCAAATTTCCGTTACTTCGATCCTGGGTTTCCCTGATCCTATCACCTTACTGGCAAAGTTGAGGATTATATAGCCAGCAGTATGGAGATATACCAAATGCCTAGCTGCTTCCATACTGTATATATTGTAGAAAATCATCCGTTAAATTTAAAACTCGATCCTCATGCTGCATACTAAATTTGTATAATATTCCATTCGATTATTAAAAATAAAATCGCAAATATTCCAATACTCCATATTTAATCCATAATTAACGACTGCAACCAAAATATTTCTTCATCATTTGCAATTAAAACATACTATCAGCCATAATTACAGTATCTAATTACTAGACTGCGGATTTTATGAATTTATAATCAAAATGGGTACGCACAATTTAAAGCAGCGATGATATTAAAACGATGTAAGGACATCAGTGTACTAGTTTCAGTGTTATCAGATAATTAAAAGAAGAAAACATTTTCTATTTGACTTCTGTGTCTTGCAATCAATGCAAACATTTTTTATTTTGCATAAAGATCCGCAGTCTACTAATTATCAAACACAATTAAAATATTTGGTTGTCAATTGCAATTCAGATATTTAATCATTATCAATCAGATTTAAAGTTGGTTAAAACTTAACCAACATAAAGTAACGATTGACTGAAACAGTCGGTTAGTATCGATTAGATTGATGATTAAATTAGGTATTCAATCATCGATTGGATTAATCTCTTTCCATACCATTTGTTTTACGGCTACAATAATTAGAACGTCTTCTACCCGCAAAAATGTCACCGAAGAGGAAAGAAAATTTATATTCTTGCCTGACTACATTTACTTCAATGCTTAAATATTGATGACACAAAAGTAAAATTTTATTTCGTCTGAAAATAAATGTATAACTTTCATCTTTGTTAGACTTTATTTAACCCTTAGCGGACGGGGATTATTTTTCGCATACTTTTTAATGGATCGAATAAATTTTCTTTGTGAAACAAAATTGTTTGCCGAGGAGTGTGGTATATGAATTAAATGAAGGGAAACGTGTTGTGTTCAGTAAAAATTTGTTTCATATTTTTCGGGAGTATTAATTGCTTTAAAAATTATTCACAGTCGCAGAAGAGTAAAATTGTTTGGGCGACTGTCAGCAGACACGCGTCCGCAAAGGGTTAATATATTCATCACGAGCAGTGGCGCGTTATGACTACTTGGGGCCCCTGGGCAAACTAGAATTTCGGGGCCCCTAACCCCAACTAAATAACTTTCACGTTGGAAAAAATAAAACAATTGTAAAAACATCTACATATTTTTTATTGCATAAAAAGTGAAATAAATTTTCCTTCATCCATGAAAACCTTTTACATAAAAATACAAAATATTTGGTTTGTGTTCGGGGCCCTCTTTTGCGTGGAGCCCCGGGCATTTGCCCAAGTTGCCCATGGGTTAATACGCCACTGATCACGAGTCTGACTCGTTAAAATATGGCAAGGGGTTAATAATTAACTTTGATTAGAGTTTCTTTTGTCGTGAAATGAATATTTGAACTTCCGTTGAGCAATGATGTTTTATTGATCGATTTCAGGATGAAAGGGATTATTTCCGAGCAACTGATCGAGATTAGAATCGCTGGTAGGCTGGCAACGTTCATTGCTCGAGTACATTATTGATAGGGCACTCATCTCTTCTGTGTACGGCGAAATACTCAGACAGAGGGTTCCCTATGGCAAGAAAATAAAAGAAATTTCCTATGGAAAATGGAAGAACGGAATACGTTTTATCCAGTTGATATCGGAGAAATTCTTACTCGCTTTTTGTCGATCGAGACCTGTGTAGTTTCAGACAGAGCACGTACGTCTCCATCTCGATATAAAGTAACGTGTATCGATTCTTAGACGATTGGTTACTTCGACTCCAAAAATGGGTTGAAATATTGACGAAGAATTGTTCTGGATATTTCAAAAATTCATTTTTCGTGATGAGAATTTTTGTATACCTTTTTTCAAAGCATTATTCACATGTACCCAAAATTTCATTCATTTGTACTCAGTTGTTTATTTATTAATCATTTTTAAAGGAGATCTTTTTCATTCCCTTTTTAGTAACTTACTTTGAATTTTTTGGATATTAAATTGATATATTTCAATGAGACATTAATTTTCTGTTCTGAATATTTTTGTATACCTTCTTCAAAGCATTCTTTAAATGTATAAAAATTTCATCACTTTATAATCTGTTGTTTCATTATTAAAAGTTCTTAAAAAAGTCATTTTCATCTCTATTTCTCTGATTCTAAGTAACTTACATTGATGTTGGATATAAATTATTATATCTCGGTAAACAATGAATATGCTAAGTTAAAAATTAGTCTATACTTACCCTAAACTGCTACCTAGATGTAGCTAAAGTTTCAAACATTTCTACAAGGTAATTTTATTATCAAAAGTGCTTGAAGAAGTTCTTTTAAACTGCATAATCTGCTAAATAAATTAGGAATAGCTTCTGTCGAATATAAATTGTTAGATTTTACTAAACAATGAATTTTCAAAGGTGAAAATTTGTCCATTGTTTCTACACAGTGCTATCTTAATATGTTAAATGTTTTAAAAATGTATATTCAGTTAAATTATTAAAAATCAATGAAGGACTCCTTTTATAACTAAACGATTCCCCAAAGAAATATCTTTAATTCTGTTGAATACGAATAATTATATCTTTTTAAAAAACTAATCCTTCAAACTGAAAATTGTTTTATACCATCTTAAAAGCTCTATCTTAACGCACAAACATTTTCAAAGATTTATACTTAACCGTTTAATCATTAAAAATACTTTAAAAAAGTCTGTTTGAACTGATTGATACTCTACGTTATCTTACATTGTATCTTGTTAACAAATGAACTCTCAAGGATATCAATTTTTCTATACGTTCTCCAAACCCTTATTCGCAGTAAAAGTAAATTATGTTATCGCACTCAACATTATTACAAGTCATATGTTCGTGACTGGGTCTGCACCTGAGGACCGAGCTAAAGAAAAATGAAATGATATGTCTGCTGCAGTTGTGTGTGCAACACCTTTTTCCTCGGTTACTGTAATTCATTTTAGTAAATGCAAATGTCCAAATTATTCGATGAATTTTTATAATATTCCTAAATTATATATGTATATATATATACAAATTTTATATATATATATATTTCTAAATTTCGATATCCCCAAATAATATCTTAACAATTTTCTAAGAAGTAATTGTAATTAATAGGTTCAAATATTCCGAATAAATCATTTTGATTAATGAAATAAAAGATTTTAACTAATAAATGAAACAATCATAATCTCGTCCTAATAATATAAATAAAAAATTGATTAACTATTGTACAATTTGAAATTCCCAGTCAGAAAATGAAAATTCCTTTCCTTCCATTGTAAAATTAGTGTACATCTTACTACACTCCCAGACAGAAAGATAGCACGCGCGTGCTATCTTTAATTTCTCGCGTTAAGATTATGCTAGCGTAGAAACTCTAAAATATATGGAAAACGTAGCTGCTATGAACATGTAAATATAACATAGGTTGACTTTACTTCAATGAGTTTTCTTAGTTGGAAGAGAAACACATAATCTGACGCAGACAAAATTATAGCACACTGGAACTATGTTTACATATTCTTCAGTGTTTCGTGAGCTTTTACGGAGTTACAGTGTTCAATTTCTGTCTAGAGCTTTGACACACTCTTATTCTAATAATGGGTCGTGGCAAAAAAATTAGTGAAAGCGAAATTAGCACAATTTTAGCTCTAAGAAAGCAAAAATTGTCGAGTACTCAAATTGCAAAAGAAATTAGTCGCAGTTGGAAGGTTATATATATATATATATAACCTATATATATATATATAACCTATATATATATATATATATATATATATATATAACCTATATATATATATAACCTATATATATATATAACCTATATATGTATATATATAACCTATATATATATATATATATATATATATATATATAACCTATATATATATATATATATATATATAACCTATATATATATATATATATATATATATATATAACCTATATATATATATATAACCTATAAATATAATTTGTTGAAAGACACAAGTGCATATGGAAAAAGAAAAGTAAAGGAAGGCCAGCAGCATTATCTGAACGTGATACGCGAGCAATAATACATGCTGCTTCCAATTCTTGTGCTACTGCGAGACAGATCGCTAAGAAAGCTGGAGTCGAAACAAATACACAAAATATTCGTCGTGTACTTCAGACTAGTAACATTATAAAGCGGTCTAGAATAATAGCAAAACCATCATTAAACGCAAGACATAAAGAGAACATGTACTTTAGAAGAAGACTTGTAGAATAGTAATTTTTACGGATGAAAAGAGGTTCAATTTTGATGGACCAGACGGATGTACATATTATGATCGTGATGTTCGTAAGCAACCACTAACACAAATTCGACGTCAAATGCATGGAAGTGGAGTAATGGTCTGGACTGGTGTCGGATATAAAGGAAAAACAGAAATTAAGTTTACTCAAGGCACAATGAATAGCGTCCGTTATGTCGAACTAATAAAAAATCAAATTTCTACATATAGAGAACGCATTGTTAAAACACCATATATATTCCAACAAAATAATGCTTCAGTACATACCGCTAAAATTGTTAAGCAATATTTTTTAAACGAAAATATTTCCACTCTTCAATGGCCGGCGTTCTCACCCGACCTTAATATCATTGAAAATTGCTGGGCAATGCTTTCGCAAGCAGTGTATGCTGAAGGCCGACAATTTGCAGATGTAAATGAATTAAAAACCTACATTACAACTGAATGGGAAAATTTAGCACAAGCAAAAATTAAAGAACTACATAATTATTTACCTAAAAGGATGGTGGAAGGCATAGAAAACAAAGGAGGTTCCACACATTATTAAAAAAATGTAGTTTGGTGTATATATTGTTATAAGAAATATGTATACTTTTGTTTCATAAAACATATAGTTGTGTTGTATGAAATATATATCTTTATTTTTCAAGTGTGCTATCATTTTGTCTGCGTCGGATTGTGTGTTTCCGTTTCAACTAAGAGAAGTCATTGGACTGAAGCCAATCTATTTTCTGTTTACATATTCGCAAAAGGTATGTTTTACATACCATACAGAGTTTTCACACTAGAATAATTTTAACACGGGAAATTAAAGATAGCACACGCGTGCTATCTTTTTGTCTGGTAGTGTAAGAGGAATCAAATTGCAGTGAGACAAATTCAGAATGAAAGTACTTTTTATTTTCTGTGATTCTTGATCACAACAATTTGCATTAATATGTACGATAATACGATAATAAGACACTTCAAAGTTATTATAACATTAGAAAACTACCTTAGCTTTTAAACAAATGGAAGTAAATCTAAGACAAGTTTTCTGAAACGAAGGAAATTAAAGCTATATGTATAATTGATACAGTCGCTTTAACTGAAAATGAATTCTCCTAATTTCTGATACATTATACGCAAGTTTGCTATTTTTACTGAATTTCTATTTGTAATCATAGAGATTTTTGTATTCAATATAAATGTTGATAATTATACTGTGCATTTTATGCTTTCATGACAGATATGAGTAGATCAAATTCAAAGTGGTGAAAATATGAACAAAATTTCAAAATACTGTTATACTATTTTCAATTCGTTAAAGTTATTAAGAAAAGAAATAAATGTCTGCGTAGCTCCTGGATCTTGCAATTAATACAGACAATGTTTATTGTGCAATCCGCAGTCTATATATCACATTATATTATTATTGGTTTGTTCTTCAACCTCCTGCAGTTTTAAATTTTACATTGTATATAGCACTTCATCAAATAGTATTTCAACACTAAATTGTCAATTCTGGAGAAATTGTCGATATTTAATCCGTCGTAATTTCGTAAAAAACAATAGTACTGAAAAAAATTTCAAGTCATTTGAAAGCTTAAAGCTTCTTCTTTCGAACAACATTGCTCATTTTCTTCAAAAATATTTTCACATAATGTGGAAATAAACTAATATAATTTAATATTAATGTTGAAATAATTTAACATTTGATTATTTCAAATGACACGTAACCAAATCGGATAATATTTTATTTATTTAATAAATAACGTAACCAAATCGAATAATATTTTATTTATTTAATAAATAACGTAGCCAAATCGGATAATATTTTATTTATTTAATAAATAACGTAGCCAAATCGGATAATATTTTATTTATTTAATAAATAACGTAGCCAAATCTGATATTTTATTTATTTAATAAATACCGTAGTCAAATCGGATAATATTTATTTAAATAATACTTCGACCAAAAGTGTCCTATTCCACTTACACAATCTACAGGATGTGCACTCATACACGAACCACGAATGTCCAAAAGCAGAAGTGTCTGTTCTGAAAATATTCGTTTTGGAGAAGTGACCTGAAGCAACACGCATGCGCGTTATCAGGAATCAACTCGAGAGTTAAATGAAATCAGAGGTAGAACCGGAAGGGTGGAGGGACGATGTGAGGGTATCTCGCAAGAACATAAAATCAACGGAAAGATAAGTTAACGGAATGTAGAAGGAAACGAGGAAATAGCCGTGTTGTTGCAGCAACCAGCCGTGGAATGACGCGGACAGAGTGCAGCAATTTCGTGCAATACCGCTGGAATACCGGGCGTTTCGGGAATGCGAATCAGCATTTCCCTGGTCGGCCGCATTGTCTACACCTCGATCTCCTTTTCTGTAGTTGAACCGCGTTTCCCTTGCATTCTTCAGATACGCTCGCTGCGAGACATGCCCCTCGCGAGCTGTAAGGGTGGCTGTGATGGAAAGAGTGAAAAAAGGGGTAGGACAAAACGGAAAATGATGAACTGAGATGAGGTTGAACGGTATGAGACAATCAGACAGAAAGACAGATAGAGAGAGAGACAGAGAGAGAGAGAGAGAGAGAGAGAGAGAGAGAGAGAGAGGGAGAGGGAGAGAGAGAGATGGAAAGGGGGGAGAGAATGAAATAAAGAAAGGGGGAGAAATAGAGCGATAAGAGAAAGAGAGAACATTAAAAGAGAGAAATAAAGAGAGATTCCTCGAACATTTATTTAATGGAAGGACTTCATTTATTTAATGAAGTATTTACAAACTACAGTGGTTACAAAAAGGTATTTTTAAAAATAATTCAATTTTTTGTCCACAGAGTGCGAACTTTGTATGCAAAATTACAATTTTCTGGATTAATAACACATGTATTTTATTATTTCAATTGTTTTTTAACTGTCTTGGACTGTTTGAATTATTATTTTGTATAAATACTATTTACTTGATGATTTGAAATTTAGTCAATAATAGTTGATGATCGTTTGGTGTCCAAGATGAAATAAAAGTACTAGTTGAGGTTAGGTTTGGGTTTAGATTCGACTGCTCGGATCTGGGTATAACAATGTTGTTTCTTATATGGGAGTTTTGATGTTTTAAAAGTCATAAATGCACGCTATTCTCTGCATGAACTATAGCAAAAGATTATTCGAATTGTTTTTCAGTTTTCATTTACTTCAATCATCTTGTCGACGTTCTGCAAACATTTTAATTATTTTTCAATCATTTCCTGTTATTCCTCAATCATTTTCCATGATTTTCAAATACTTTTCAAGTACTTAAAATATTCTATTTACTTTTCGGTTGTTCTTCAATTAGTTAAATGTTTTCTTCATTATTCTTCAAATATTTCTATTATTTATACAATTATTTAATCACTTTCTTGGTTTTTCATTATAGTTTTCAATTGTTCCAATTAATTAAATTATTTTTCAATTGTTTCAATTACTTGAGAGAGAACAAGAAGAAGAAAGAGAACAATGTCTTTAAAATAGATTACGCATATCTTTTTTCAATGATCTGCCCTCGTGTATAGTGATTCCGCAAATTCTCACACATTGCGTCAGACATCGTTTCACCTATGCAATGACCACAGCTACTGATCACTCAGCAAAATCGCCAGCAGTTGGCCCTGGATCTCATCCAAGTCTGTGTGAATTTATACTATGTATAAAATAAATAAAAAATAAGTAAATAAAATTCAAAAGTTTCCCCCAATTTCGATCATATACCTATGATCAAAAATGAAAAAGTGGAATTGGTATACATTATCTAAATCTATGCAAAAATCTGAGTCGAAAATGTAGAAAGAATCTGTTTAGCACTAGGCTCTGTTTTCGAGAAAAACAAATTTGACAATTAGTGAATCGTGTGCTGCGTCGAACAAGAATGTGCATGCGTGTTTTAAACACTTTTGTACTCATTTTCCTCGAGAAGGAAGTATCGTACGAAAAAGTCTTATTCCACATTTTTCGTTCAGTTTTTTTCACAGAGAATCACTTTATATCGATTGTATTATAAATCTTAAATTTATTTTGTCAAATCAAAAACTATGAATAGCTAGCTTAGACGGCAGAATTTAATTCCATATGGAAAAATGAGCCCAGAGTTATACAATAAATGTTTTACGTAGAATGCTTCGTTTAAAGGAAACTGAGTTTGAAAATTTCAGCTCTTTAAATAGCAAACTTGCCACAGGAATTTTTGAACTAGATTTACTTGAAAATTGAGTGTCGCACGAAATAAACACAGTGCATATTTTCAACTCGGTTTTTCACGTAGAATCAGATCATGTAGCCCAATTCTAACTTTTGCACGCACACACAACCCATTTTGCTCATTTTAATAGTGAAATACTATTATACAAGACGTTCTACACGATGTTAACCACTCACGCAAAGTTAATTCGTCGTGCCAGGTGTCTCGCGACGGCCACCATTATTCTGTAGACAACGAGCACGTTTACTGTCCCGTGTAGTTCCGAAGTTAGGCGACTTGACACGGCGGAGATATTTTTGAAAAGAGAATTGAAACTTTTACTACACACAGACCCGTGTTCCATACTGGCAGACACGAGTCTAAAAGTACCATGGTATGTTGATAAACTGTGTCCCGATGGTAATGAGAAATGGAAAAGATAAACAGGACATGAAACACGAAAATTTACCCAAACAATTGGGGCTCGCGTAATTAGGATGTGATTTGAGAACAGTTTAGCTATTTCAAGAATTTTTAGTTTTAAAGTATAAGTATTTGTTAAGACTACAGTATTTCTTAAGTAATTCCATTATTTTATGTTGGCATATCTTAATTTTTGTTTTCGTTTGGCTTATGTGGAATATTTTTGGACTAATATATTTTTGGTGTACAGACGCAACTGGAATATTTTTACGTTCTCTTTTTCATGGCTCGTTTATGTAAATCCTGTGTATGGACAACTTCCGTGTGGATTAAAATATGTCATTTTACTTAATCTGCTTTTTAACCGTCGTTTAGTGGAATATTTGACAGCTGGACAGGAGACTGAACTGGGTCGTTGAGACACACGATAATGCTCATTATTTATCGATCACCCCAATCTAATCTTATTCTGAAATAAATTTTGCTGTTAAAGGAGTTGCTATACGACATACTTTAGGTTAACGTTCTGATTATTTTTATTACAAAACCGCTAAGTGGTTTGTGCGTAGTGTACACATTTTCGGCGAAGAAATATCAAAATTAATTTTGTTACGCGTGATTAAGTACATCCCGAAAAACGGCCATTCTTGCTGTTAGGGGAAGTCGGGAGATTACGATTTCCGTGGCCCCTTGTTTAGACGTTGTGTTCTTGGGGTCATTTTAAGAAAAACATGTGTACGTCACAGGTATCAAATGATCCTGGTTTAGCCGGTAAAGTAGATTTCCTGTTTTTTATAAATCTGCAAATATCTCATTAACTATGCTAAATATGGCAAAATATCAAGAGAACTTTTTTGTAGAAAATTAAATTTCCAACAATTTATGTCGGATGACATTTTTTTATTAGCTACGCAGTTTCCGAGTATATTTATATTTCGGTGAAGTTGCAGAACAACTGCCTCCTTCCTGAAATGATGGTCGGGGGAACGTAAAGGCTCCGTTCACAACTGTTTATACGAGACTCAAGAAATGTCTATCTATTAAAACTCAATTAGCAGTGAATATTATTGACGTATTAGGTTAGGTTAGGTTATTTTGCCATATCTCGCATATTTTCCGAGATATTTGCAGGTTTATAAGAAACAGGAAATCTACTTTACCGGCTAAACCAGGTCGATTTGGTCAGTTTTTTTCTTAAAATGACCCCAAGAACACAAATTTAACCTTCAAAGTAGGGGCCACGGAAATCGTAATCGTGCCAGGGAAGTGACTATAGCACAAATTTCAGACTACCTTTGTGATTTTTTCATTACAAAACCCGTAAATGGTTAGTTATTGAGCTCCAGTATACAAAGTCAATGTTTTTACTATGTCGTCCAATTTTCAAAATTGAATTTGTTACAAACATCTAAATACCTGTCTAAAAAATAAATTATTCCACGCCCTAGCATTCTAAACTGACTATATGATTATTTTTAATACAACACTGCTAAACCGTTTGTGATCAAACTTTAGTGAATATTTTTCATTGCTTACAAATTTTTAGATGGTCTACTAAAAATTACACTTGTTATAAACGATTAAAGACAATATTAAAAAGGGACCAACGACACACTAATATTTTGGCCCTACTTTGGATTTGTTTAACTTGAAAGAAGTTATCTCATGAAACCTTGCCGTAAAATATCGTCCATAATTCTTCAAAATATTAACACTTTATCTACCGGAAGCCTGTTAATCGGCTTTCTAATGACTGAGCTGAATGTAAGAGAAATTCCATAATTTTCTTATAAATAATAATTTTAGAAAACATTGTTGCACTGTATAAATTCCAAAAATTTGTTGAATGATCAATGAAATCCCTGTCGCATTTAAACAATTTATTGAGACTTTCTCAACCGTTGATCTTCGATTTAAAAAAGACTGTTGCAATATTTCCAGTAGATAAAGTGCTAAGATTTCACTTTTTAGAAGGGAGTCATTAAACCGACAACCTGAAAAATTGATCAAGCAACCGAAGTTTGACTGCGTCTGACGACAGTCGGTTTTCAGTGGTGTTCGCGATCGAAGACCATCAAGGACCGATCGTTTCACCGGATTCCTTCCGTCGTAAACCTCTCGTCTTCCCGTATATCGTATTTCGTGAAGCTTGCGCGCGAAGCTCGCCGCGCATCATTCCTTCTCGTAAGTTCAGCATTCGCCAGGCGCTTCCCTTAATGGACGACGAATCAGCGGCGCCAATCGTTCTCTTCAGCTTCCCGGGAGCAGATTGTCGTCGTCTTCTTTCTTCCTCAGCACCGAACGGCACCATCCGGTCTCAATGGACACGGTTACCGTGCTCTCTTCGAATCTCGGCTATTCCTTAGGATCGAACTCGGCTCCCAAGTTTCTCCGTAAACATACAACGATTCCAGCTGGCTCGATACTACCCTGGTTACGCTGATCCTGCAGCGAAACATGTACGCCTATTTATGCTGCGTCCGCGGTCCAATTTTCCTTCGAGACATTTTCATTCTTTGGGTTCTGGTAATATTTTATCACAATTTTCCCTAAATTTTCGTTCCTTACCATCACGCCGTTTGGAAATTTGTGATTTCAACGAGGCCAGCGATTCTACGTGAAAAAATGCATCGAAAATATAGAAAACGATTTTTTTGTACGACGCTCCGTTTTCAAGCAAATTGAGTTTGAAAATCGCGAGCACAACTGTCGCTGAATGTTCAAACTTGATTTTTTCGGCAACTACGCTTCGTACGATAAAATGTTATTCTACATTTTCGACTAAGTTTGTCACTTAGAATGGTCGTATACCCTCCAGAGTAGAATATATTGAATTTCATGAATTAAATTGTTAATTGATTGCTATATTTTGGAATGAGTAGTATCATAGTCATTATAAAATACACAATAACGGTTCCTTGGAATTTTTGGTGGGTTTTAAACATTTTATCGTACTTAAACATTCATAATTAATTTAATAAAATTTATGCAATTAGTCAGTCGTACAATAAATTAGTTAATAATTACAGAGAGAAATATTTCGCAATTTCCGTGCTACTCTCGGTAAACTAAAACGAGAGTTATTTTCCACCGATGTCCATTACTTCACGATAACAACTTAATTAGATCCCTCTGGTAACTCGATTTAGTCAGTTTCGAACTTTCCCGCTCTATTTCTATCTTGTAAAGATTTCGACGTACACTCGAAAGAACTTTCAACCGTAAGACCTCATTATTGAGTGCAAACTGAAATGAGCTCCGACATTATACCGGGCGCACTGCATTTAATATAAAAGGGTCATAACGCAATATCTTGTCACCCAGGTGAATTCATATTTTTGATCATACAAAATACCATGAAATGGGTATGCGTCCTTAACTTTTTACACCATATAACATTCTAATGAATAGGATTTTGAAGAAATTATAATAAATCAAAAATTAATGATAATTTAAAACATACATTTAAAATAATAAATTTAAAATAACTTTTAAAATTATTAGTAGAGTTGAAAATATATTTTAAACATTTTTCTGATGGTATGCTAAAAAAATATTATTGTATCCTGTATAATTGAATCTATGTATATCAGCACAAATAATTGAATATGTGCATATTACTATACATATGTCAGCAAACACTTTGCATTATTATCAATATATTTTGCAGATATAAAAATCTGTGATATGCATCTGTGTATTAGTTGAATATACATAAACAAGGAATATTACTATAGTATATACCAGTATACTTGATTGAATGTATATTAATGTAGCACATATTTTAGTTGTAAATATTTTGCGTTATTAGTAATATATTTTACAATTCCATACATTTGCGTTGGAGATCTATATTTATATTAATGAAATATACAATACATATTGATGTATAGTAATATAAGTTTGCCCAGTAAATATTTGGTATCAATACTAATATATTTGAGAATTATACAAATATCCCAGATAGCACCGTACGTCCATAGGACGTCTGTTTTTCGTCCGATACGTCCAATGTTCGTCGTGTACGTCCGTGGACATCCCTCGGACATAAACGGACGTACCACGGACGTGGGACTTAGATTATTTCGTACGTTTTCGGATGCTATATTGTGTTTCTATTATTATACTCAAAATATAGTTTATGAATTTTTTCAGATTTTTAAGTTCGCGGCGCCGTTGTTTGAAAAAAACTAATTTTTCGACGTTTCTTCCGTGAAAAAATGAGCTAATTTTTAGATTTTATTTATTCTGTAAGTCTATTGGACACTGATAAACTTGAACATTTCACAGAAACAGTTGAAAAATGAAATTAACTTGATTAGTATTACGATTACCTCGTACATCAGCGAACATAGTATCTGAAAATATTAATCGTGTTACCAAGAACTCGGTTGCGTCAACACGTTAGGCGCTCGACTGTTAATATGCTTATACTAGGTTCGCGACCGGCATAAGTCCACTCATTTTTATTTGATCAATTCCTCTTTTTCTACCTATGTTATAATCAATTGTATTTTTGTAGAATTCTTTTAAACCAATATTTACATATTTAGAAAATTTTTTAAGGTGCATACAGGCTTTTCTATGTCCGACAAACGTCCAATTAACGTCCGCGCGGGACGTCCTATGTACGTACTGAGATGTAACTGGAACCTCTGTCGGACATACCTGGGACATAAATCGGACATATCTCGGACATATCGTACGTCCCTGGGACGTACATATGTCCGGTACGGACGTACATTGGACGTCCGAGTACTATCTGGGATATGTATATATTGATATCAATATTACATACATAATTCTGCAGTGATATCTTAATAATAACAGATGCATTAATATCCCTATATAGTAATATAAATATAATTAAATCGTAAACATTTAGGAAAAATTGTACAAGTACATTGTATAGATATAATAAAAGAAATTATAAAATAAGCAAAATGTTTACTATAAAATATATGCTCTGATACTTATATCAATCTATTAATGTATTGAATTACGTACCTACAGTGGATCCAAAAATTATTTGAACCCTAAATTTCCGTTTCTCGAGAAATTGTCAATATTTGAACTATCATAATTTCGTTAAAAAAAATAGTACTATAAGAAATTTGGACTCTTATTAAGGTTAAACTCTACTTTGGAGGGCCAATTTTTTTAACTTTTTTTATGCAGTCATATAGATTACGACGAGAAAACATCGAAAATGAAAGTCTTATTGCCAGGAGGTCACTGGTTCAGAAGTTATACGCGTGTAAAGTTGAGCACGTTTAAGCCTTCTTGACAGGTTAAAGCGCCGCCATATTGGTATATTTGCTAGGTGGTACACGTAAGATTAGGTAAGTAGTACCGATCAGATCCGTTAGATGGCTTTACAAGCACGAATATCCAATAAGGTGACGCTCTAACCTGTCAAAAACGCTTAAAATTGCTCTTGTTTACACGTGTATAACTTTTCAACCAGTGAACTGCGGTAGCCAAAATTTGAATTCCGTGTACTAAAACTTACACGTATATCATTTTCTCGTCAAAATGTGTCGCATCACACACAGAAAGCTTGAAATTTTTGGTCCCCTAAGGTACAGTTCAGCCCATCTTAAAGATTGGAGCTAATATTTGTGTATGATCAAATGACCACCGGAAGAGTTGTTCTTCAAATATTTCAGAATTCACAGCAATGGAATAGTCTTACTTGAATACGGTAAGTGTAAACTGTGTCGTCGAAGGGTAGTGGAATTCACACGCACTTCTCTCTCAGGATACTTTATTTGTCCGTTCACGGCGAGCACTGGTTAGAGAATGGCCTAGGCAGATCAAAGCCCGAAAAATCGCTGTTCGATTCGTAGCCGCTCCTGTCCTCGAGGGTTTCTTTGTCTTGTCGATTGCGGTACCAACTCTGCCGGTTTTGCCGATAGCCTGGCGGCCCCGGGATGATCTTGTGTCTTTCTCCCAACCATCATCATTCCGTATAAACCAATGACATTACCCTCGCCGTTCTCGAAACCGCCTCGCCCTCGTTATACATGTCGTTTCACTAAAATCCATTTTTACAAGAAGTTACATCCATTTTACAATATGAGGCAGCGGTTTCCAACCTGGGAGTTGCGGACTATAGCTAGAGGAGGCGCCAAAATTTTTTAATAAAATATTCATTTTCATACCATAATATCTTCAAAATTAAACTTTAATTCAATTTTGCATGAATATGTATGAATCTTTGTATTACAAAGCAATGCAAGTGCTTCCACTGTTTGTAACGTCTTATTTATGCGAAACGGGCTTTTCGGCACTGGCTGCAATGAAAACCAAATATCGAGCCAGGTTAGTCGTCAAAAAAGAGTTGGCACTCTCCACATTTCCCCCAAGATTTGATAAACTTTTTACCAATAAACAACAACAACCCTTTCATTAGATTTTGCAGCGATAGATGTAGCTGGTTTAAATGATTAAAAAAGATGTAATAAAAAAATAAATATACATGTACCATCAGGAGATGGAAGTGATTTTCGACAGTGGGATGCAGGGGGACTGCGAGACCCCACTCTGGACGACAGACTGTGGACCCCACTCTTACGCTTACGTTCTGGCGGGAACGGTCGACATAGGCGCTTAGCGTCACCACATCTCTCTGTTCCAGTCACACTAATACGCGCGTTTCGGTTTTTGTCGAGCGATTCGGCCAATTGCGATAGATGTGAAGCGCGCAGAAGGGAGATCACGTGGTGCCTACAAGTTTCTCACTGCCATCTCCTGATGGACGGTACATATATGTTATAGCACAACCTTGTTATTATTCTGTTAATTGTAGTTTTCAATTTCTTTTTGTAATAAAGTTTTTATTATGTAAAATGTGTCTATATTATTATATCTATTAAAAAAACAGGTAGGAAGGTGTGGAAAAAAATTTTTCTTTCGGGAAGGCGTAGTAGTATAACGGTTGGAAACCGCTCATATAAGATACTTGGCCACAATATTTGTGCAAAACTAATTATCGCTACCGTCGGGCTACAAACAATAAATCCTAATTCTATCCGCAACAGTAAGTTTGAATTATTTGTTAGAGAATATGTTATTGGCGCAAGGTTCGATCTTTTCGAAATTCGACAACAAATTTGCAATTTATTTAATGCCCAACGTTTCGATCCAGATGCGGATCATTATCAAGGGAATTGCGTCTGAAAAATTACGTTATTTTAGTACAAATACATCGGATGTTAATATTAACCATTTTGAAGAAAACAATAATGGAAAAACCAAAAAATTAATTTTGAACGGTAGACTTGCTGTGCACTATCTTTAATAAACCAGAAAAAAGAATTATTTTTAAATAATTGAGTAAGAGTTGCGTTGGCAACGTGATTGTGCCATCGTGGCCAAACGTAACCAGTGTTGGGATGCGGTGCATCCTTTCTCGCGCATGCGCGGCCAAAACAGTTACGTATCTATATCATGATGACGAGGTAGTGGAGCCCTAAGACAGTTATATTGGCGGGAAAGTATCGAAACAATCTATTCCGGACAAAAAGACTTCAGGACGTGTCCTACGAGTTACAAAATGTATACAAATACACATGTTATACATTCATTTTTCAGAATCAAATCGTACCAATTTTTTAAAATTCTGCTGGGTGCTCAAGGTACCCCATTTTATCGAGAATCTTACTTTACTGAGGCTAAAATCGCCGCGCATGCGCGAGAAAGGATGCACCGCATCCTAACACTGAACGTAACTGAGCCACAGTGATGCCAGAATCGTGGAACCGAGGAACTTGCCCCTCCGGTGGATCCTCCGGCTGGACCCCCCACTCTGACGTACCGTCGTCGCCTTACGTTGTTTCTTACTGCGCACGCGCTACACACAAGCGTACCTCTAGTCTGTCCGTGTGAGCTGCCTATTCGACTCGACGGCGTCGAGGTACGCTTGTGTGTAGCGCGTGCGCAGTAAGAAACAACGTAAGGCGACGACGATACGTCAGAGTGGGGGGTCCAGCCGGAGGATCCACCGGAGGGGCAAGTTCCTCGGTTCCACGATTCTGGCATCACTGCTGAGCCATGTGACAGTGCAAACCTGCGAGTTAGCTGGTTATATAGGAAGACAACGTTAACTGTTTCATTGGTCGATATCGATCGTTGGAAGTTTGAAATCGATTTGTGCGGTAAATTTGAATGGCGTAACTGAAACTATTTCAATTGACTTGTCCTACATGAAACAACACTGTAGATCTTTAAGTTAATATTTTTTATATAAAAAGAAAATGTGAAGTGGCGCAAAATAGTTAGAATCTATTGTGATTATTGGAAATATCATCATAACTACGTATTACTGGGTCAGTAATGTCACGTAGTAGTCAAGAATCTTAGGTGTTTCATACGTAAGATTAACACTTTGTTGTTCAATCATGTTTATTGTTTATAGTTTCCAATAATAATCTACGTTGTAGGTTAGATTCTCGGTCAATGATCTTCACATTTTCAAAATCAAAACGATGGTCAAATTCTATTGAATGTTTAGTTAAAGCAGAGTGTTGTGTAGGGGTAATAAATAAATTGGGCATTAAATAAATTGCAAATTTGTTGTCGAATTTCGAAAAGATCGAACCTTGCGCCAATAACATATTCTCTAACAAATAATTCATATTTCGATCGATAGAAATCACAATTATAGTAAGTTTGAATACCCTGTTCGTATTTTAAGTTATGCTTTTTGAAAAATAACTCTTTCATAGGTCATTCAAAGGTCAACATATTATACATGGTTGAATTCGTTTTTTCATTGGCCATAACTTTATGCAAATCAAAATATGTCTTTCCATTAAAAAAAACCGACGATGATCTTGACGTTTTGGAAAACATAACCTCGAGAGAAATCTCTTTTCTATTAGAATAATTGCCACTTTAAGTCAAATATATTTTCCCTGGCACGTTTTCTCGTACCATTAAAAGCAACGGTGATATTTTAGGTGAAAATCTTAGGCTGACTCGCCCTGTATATTTTGCAAAAAAGTCCAGCGGCGGGCAATGATTTGCGAATTGTGTGCAGACAAAATGCAAGCAAAACCCCGAAGGGTACGAAGTCAACAACACATACGGCGGCGATAGAAAAATTTTACGACGGTTCGGAAAACACGAAGCGGTGAGAGTCATTTGTCACTATCATAACTCTCTTTCTCCTGGCTGGTAAACGAAACGTGCGATAGCCACGCGTCGATATCTTTCGGCTACGACCTCTATGACGGTTTGTTTTACACCTCCGTAACGCGCGTGTTCTTTTAAAGACTTATGTTCCAAGCCGGAGCAACGCATACCTATAATTCACGTGATTTGTAGCCCTTCGTTCGACTTTTCGCAAAACGATTCCATCGCAATGGCTGTATAAGAAGAAAAGAATACATTTTTATATGACTACCAAGAAATTCATAGATTAAACATTATAAAACTTTATTATTAATGAAGTAGGCCAACAACTGTTCCCTGGACTGACTCACCGTACACAGACAATAATTGAATAGCAATTCTAGCGACCGCGGGTGTGTAATGGCACGAAAATGCCCGGCTCGTGGAAACAAATAGAAACGAATGTAAACGACCGCGAGTGCACAGCCAGGTGGCGGCACGCCGAAAATGAGTAAAGGCTTAGCTTTTGCTGACCGAAACTAAACAGCACGTCATTAGCCACCGGTAAACAACCGCCGCCGGTTTCAAACGTTTTCATTCGAATTACACGCGTCCGCCCACCCTCCCCCCTTAGTTTTTAAACTGTCACGTGCTGCTACACGCCACATGAAACGTGCTTTGCACGTGACGTTCGTTCCGTCGCGACACGTCAAAATGTTTACGCTTTAATAATATTACGTGTTGTCTGAAATCAAGAAATGTTTTAGTTACAGAATTCTTTTATATTATTGAATTACCTTGGGACAACAAAACTGTTCATTTTAATCCCTGGCTCAGTGTACAATATTTTTCTATTATTGCGAGAGTCAACGTTAACCTATTGCCGTACTATTTTCTTTGTGGCTACTGTGATCAGAACGTCTTTATCCTCAAATATATCATAGAAGAGAAAAGAAAATTTATATTTATTTATGGCTACATTTATCTTCAATGCTCAAATATTGATCACAAAAGAATACAATTTTATTTTGTCGAAAAAGGAAGGCATAACATTCATATTTGTTAGTTGTTTTACAATCACTTTGTTTAAAATTTTCATCACGAGATTGACACGCGTTAAAATATGTTTGTTAAATCAAGATTCAATGTTCAAAGGCGTTGATTCAAAATCGGCTAAAATTACCCAAGACCAATTTTCCTGAAACTTTGCATATTGGGAGCCCTTTGGGTTTAACATTGATTCCGTGCAAAAACTTTTTCCCCGGAGTTCACGGTTACGGAGGGGAGGGGGTCAAAGTACGTATTTTGCGAAATCTATTATGTGCTGTAACTTTTAATAAAAATACGATATCGACCCGGCACTGATACTAAAAAATCATAAAAAATTCAAGCTTTCCAACGGTGTATAACTTTATGTAATTTATTTATTCCTAACATAATTTTTTCACGTTTTTCGTATTTTTCAAGGCGTAAAAAATTCAGAAAAATTGCAATTCCCAAAAAATGTATCTCCTGATTTTAACCAAAAACGCTGCATTAATAGTACATTTCATTCTACTCACATTTTACTTTATAACTCAAAAGCGAATAATTTCTCCAATGTATGACAAACACCATTCGAAAGGGCATGAAATGTACTATTAATGCAGCGTTTTTGGTTAAAATCAGGCCATACTTTTTTTAGGAATTGCAATTTTTCTGAATTTTTTACGCCTCGAAAAATACGAAAAACGTGAAAAAATTATGTTAGAAATAAATAAATTACATAAACTTATACACCGTTGGAAAGCTTGAATTTTTTATGATTTGTTGGTATCATTGCCGGGTCGATATCGTATTTTTATTAAAAGTTACAGCACATAATAGATTTCGCAAAATACGTACTTTGTCCCCTTCCTCCCCGTAACCGTGAAGTCCTGGGAAAAAGTTTTTGCACGGAATCAATGTTAAACCCAAAGGGCTCCCAATATGAAAAGTTTCAGGAAAATTGGTCTTGGATAATTTTGGCCGATTTTGAATCAACGCCTTCATTACATTGATTTGTTATATATTTTATATGTTATATATTGTTTTATATTTTTAATTGAATTTGCCGGATTTATTCAAAGATGCACCTATTTTTTTCACCGTTCATCTTTAGTTTATTTAATTTAATTTAAACCTACTTCTTTGACATCAACGTTGATCTTTGTATTGGACCTAATACCACAGACGAGATATAGGAATAGACTGGTCATCTTATGGGACTTGGTGGACATAGGACTCTGTAGTACCATCAGCTTAAAATGACAGTGATTTTAGCGTCCTCTACGCTTTGAGAACGGTGAATTCAAGAGCGAGATCCAATGCGACTCGGGTTCAACTGGTCAAACTTCTACAACGTTATCAAGTCTAAAGTACGCAATGTTGTCAGATTATGAGTTTTCAACACATCCGAAAATCATCGGAGAGCGCGATTGCGAATAGGCTCTCTTGTGCCCGTTCGCAGTAAAGAGAGCGTATTGGAAAGAAATTTCCTTACGTTAACAACCTTACGCTAGCTTATATGAAATTTAATTTCTTTCCATTTAACATTGTAAAATATTTGTAATGTTTCTATTTCTACTTATTGTAAATTTTTTTACTGCATTATTCGAAATTTTATGCTTAAGTTTCATTTAATCTCAAATTTATTTTCAAATAATACAAATCGAACTTCAATATAAATGTATAATATTAGTCGTATTAAGTTAAAAAAATAGAGGAATTGCCTTTTTTCACCTTACAATTAGTTCCATTACTACCATACATATTTATATAAACAAATATTTAGTAATGTTAACAAGATTGGCCGCATGAAGACGCGAACAAAGGGATTTTCAATCCAAGAATACACTCAATGTTTATAAAATTATAAAGCAATATAAACAAATAATAGGAAGAGCATCAGCGTGATGAACATTTACAACACAACTTCTATACTCCATCAAATGTAGATATGTCACCAGATGTAGTTCAATGGTGGCACTGTCTTTAGAAACTACAATTTCAATAGAATAATAGCGGATTTCCCGTAATTTGGGAAGCACTATGCGTCACCATGCTAAGGTAGCCTCGCGCAACCCCAAGCAGGTACCCCTCGAGCGTATCCCTTCGATTTCGTGACGACGGAATACATTTATGCCAAGAAGCTGTGTACCAAAATACACAAGAACACAACTTTGCGTCCGCAACAATTAAAATTAGAAAACTGTCCGAAAAATTGTTTATAACATTGTGAATTATTGTTCTTTTTTTATTTTACACATCAATGCATTCTATGCATTGAAAATAGGAAAAGTTTGAGAGGAACCATACGCCGCAAATAAACCATTTGATTAGGAAAAATTGTAAAAGATTCAGGTCAAAATGCACCTTGCTAGATTTTCTGTCCCTTTAAACGTCGTATTGTGCATATGTAAGGATACGCACGCATGCAATTGAGCCAAACCTCACCGTTCAGGTAGATCCTACCTAAGTGGCATAGTGGTAGGTCCATGCCTTTTTTTAAGGTGTGGAGAAATCCGCCTTATGGATACCCTCTCCCCTCGCCTGAGAGGCAAGAGGGTTATGTTGGGCTCTCCCAGCCATAAAGACCGGGCATACCAACTAAACCCACACCCTGCCGTGCCTTGGATGTTCTGGACCCAAACAGGTACGCGCGCCCGCAATCTTCTGGGTAGGTCCATGCCTGCTCAATGTGTATCTCTACACAATCAAAATGTTATGAAAACCTTAACAATTTTTCCTGATTAAACGGCTCATTTGCGGAATATAATTTTTCTCAAACTTTTTCTGTTCTCAATGCGTAGAATACGTTAATGTAAAAACAATTAACATTAATTATCAATGTTATAAATAATTATATGCATATATAATTTTACATATGTCCAACGACCCAAAGGTGTAGAATCCCACTGTGGTGGTCTTTATAAGTATAACTTTTATATGTATAGTGTGGTTCTAAGGTGTTTATTCAATAAATCTCACTTGTATGAGGGGTTGATAACTTTAATGAACTGTACAAAAACGTTTAATCCGACTCCGCTGAACACGACTTGGCATATTTTCTTGGACTCTCTCTCGCTTCGTCTTTTATCCCGAGTTTGCCCTGGTAAAATTCCTAAACACCCTGATTGGCTAACCCCACGCATTGGGTCCTTCCAACCAGGGTTATTCGTTTTTCCGTTTCACCGCCTATTCCTTACGCCCTTAGCGCGCTTGTTTTCGGCACGGCGAGGTGATCGGAGGGGATGAATTTGTCGTGGGACTTTCCTTCGGGCCACCCGCGCCGGTCCCCGTCGCGTTAGACCGATGAGTCTGCCTCGAGTGCCCTTAAGCTAATCCCCTAATTTACGACGGTCTCTGTTTACTATTGAGGACTTTAGGAAAAACTCTACTAAACATGCGACGGCAAAAATCTGGAAATCGTCGACTCAAAAATAGTTTCGTCGAACGAGAGTCGTAAATTACGTTGGCCGTTTGCACGAAAGAAAAAACTTTCTCTCGTGCGTACGACCGGACGCTACATATAGCTATGAAATCAAGTATTCATTCGATTATATGCAGCTGAGCAGTGAAATCAGTTATAACAATAAACGTTATAGTTTAACTAATAAAACTGCCCCGTCGAAACAATGAAATCGGTTACGTGTTCTCAATGTTGATTATTCATTTTCAAAGCTAAGTATTAGCAGACTTGCTTATCATTTAGTTTATCACTTTATTAGTTTATTAATGAATTTATTAACTTCTCACAATAAATAAAGTTATTGTTAATAACTGGTGTGTAAAAATTTAATAAATGACAGAAGATCTGTGCGTATTATTTATATCTGTTTATTACATTTTGACGTAATTATGTAGCTATGTATGCACTACTAGATCAAAATGTAATAAAAAAGCTATTAAATATGCATATTATGACGAAATGTAATAACAAACTATATAAGCGAAAGCATTAGGAAGGCGTAAAGATTAACATTACTAAATTGTCCGTTAACGATGCATATAGAATAAGTAATTTTTCCATAAGTAAAAATGTTATATTCAATATTTAAACTAAAGCATCACGTATGTTTGCTCCCGCCAAATCATATTAAATTCACGTAATGCGAATGGAGTAGACAATTTTTTCTTTGTGTTAATAATGCCCAGAAAGTGTGTTTTATCGGTAACGTTGGGTGTTGACATTGAATGGTGATGGGGGTCACTCTGGGGTCCTAGGACCCCAAAACCGACGACCACCAAAATACATTGCATGTCCACACAGTCTATTCCTATATCTCGTCTGTGATAATACAAATAGCTAATTGTCAAAATAGCTAATTACCGATAGTTGTTCTGGATTATCGCGTGTTAGTGATAGGTAGTTATCGACAGAGGACACTTACTTATTCTTTTTGTTATTCTGTGCCTGCGCGTGCGTTCGGTTGTTCTCGTTACGTTATGTACGCATGGCGATCATGAAATGTTATTTTAATACGCGTTCTCGCTAATAAGCCAATTATGTAGTAGTGTTTAGTTTTATATTAAATTACGATTATACCAAACGTTCGTGTGGATTCTTCCCTAATACCCCAACACTAATTAGATTTAAACTGGCTACTTGAAACTTAGCATTTAGACGATACGTTTTTCACTCGGAGTCAAAATGCCTCAATTCCTGTCATCCGGGGGTATTTTTGAACGATTCTTTAAATATTGTTATTATTATTCAATTATTTTTCAATTGCTTAAATTATTTCTCAATTATCTGAAGTGTTTTTCACTCATTTAAACGAATTTCAGTTGTTTTGATTATTTTTTCCATCGTTCAAAAATTACTTCTAATTATTTTTAAATATTGAATTATTTTTCAATTAGTTTCTCAATCATTTTTCATGTTAGTGAAAAGATGTCAGGTATCATTTTCAATTATTTTTTGTATTTCGTTCAATTACTTTTTATCATTTTCGCGTTAAAATATCTGCGCTTGAAGCATATTGCAACCCGTGGTATGAAATCGCGAAATTTTTACGTTACGAAATTTTTTACATACCTTGCAATAGCGAAACAGTTCATTTTATGTTCGGCTGTGCGCAAAAACGTTTCCAAATATTATGAGAGTCAATGTGCAATATTAAATCAGGATAAATTGTGACAATTGGTGAAAGTTAAGTCGATTTGTTCAGATTTCGTGGTTTTCAATCGAATTTTTAGGTTGCACGAAGAGATATCAATGTCAGACAAATGTTGCCGAAATGTAATAGTTCTCTACAAGGTATTTCAATTACATTTTCAACTTTCAATTACGTTTTTATTATTTCTCAACCTTTTCCAATACAATATTAGCAATTCTTCTACTATTACATTGAAATATATTATATTATAATACGATTATACTTACGATTATAATTACGATTGTTCCTTAATCATTCCTCAATTACACAAACAATTTCTCAGTTATTTCAAACAGTCTTCATTTACTTCATTATTTTCGGCTCGTTTCATTCATTCTTGATGCTTCTATAGTTATTTCAATTATATTTCCATCATTTGTAATAATTTCCAATTACTTTTAATTGTTTACTCTTTCTTAAATCATTTCTGAATTACTTTTCATTGTTTATTCTTTCTTCAATCATTTCTGAGTTACTTTTAATTGTTTACTTTTTCTTCAATTATTTCTGAATTACTTTTAATTGTTTACTCTTTCTTCAATTATTTCTGAATTACTTTTAATTGTTTACTCGTTCTTCAATTATTTCCGAATTTTGTATCATTTTCAATTATATTTGTGCAGTTTTCGACAATTTTTTATCATATTCAATTATTTTTATGTATTTCCCAAATATTTTGTATAATTTTCAATCATAGAAAGAATCGTAGACTTTTCAATTACTTTGTACAATTTTCAATTACTTCCGTGTCCTTTTAAAATATTTCCAGTCGTCTTCAAGTACTTACAGATACTGTTAAATTGTCTTGTATCACTTACTATTAGTTTGGAATTCTTTTCCATTGCTTTCGTATACTCTGTAATAATTTTGTATTATATTCAATTATTTTCTATGTATCTCCTTTTTTAAAATTATTATTCATGTTTGTTTCAATTATTCTTTGTTTCAAGTACCGTTGACTTCCTATTATTTTAATCACAGTTTTGCACATTTCAATTACTTTTTATCACTTTCAGTTATATTTCAAAGATTAAAACATTGTTACGAATATGACCGTCCGCGCAACAATATATATAAATACTACTAGTCAGAGACAAAAATATTCGCACAGAAACCTAACTCGAAATCAAGCCTTATATACAGTGACTCACAGTAACATACAGCCCTTTTTATAAAAACGATAACTATTTTCAGTATCTAATATTACTACATGACGTGAGAAAGAAATATTGAAAAAATTGCATTTGGTCGGAATTGCAGAGAAAATACTAAAAGTTGTGTTCATTTAGGCCAGGCATGGGCATTATTGTCTTCATTAAGACAAGACCGCCCCCAGCATAGCGCCCACTGTCCCCCACCAGTATCCATCGTTACCATGGAGAAAGAACGCGCTTCACCCGCCGCGAGCAGTGCGCAAGTCTCGCGCAGGCTTCGCGAAGGCCTCGCGCATCGCGGCCACGAGGAAGCGAGTAGCGCCTTGTGCGCAGATCTCGCGTACAAAACAAAGTACTTTAACTGATACTTCTTTGTAAAGCGTGTTACGCATAGCTATGTCTCAATTGAACCTTGACGTTTCCAGATTAATTCGAAACGAGCAATGAAACCATTTAATATTCGCTTTTAGTATGCTTTATAATGTTTACTTATTTTTATTTTGCTTTACTTATTTCATGCTTATAGTATGCGCATGTTTAGAAACATGATCTTATGATGATACGGTCGTTTTGGAATCTATAAAGATTCTTTGAATTTATGATCAATTCTCAAGAGCATTTTATAAATACATTATTGTATATCGGGAAGAAATAGATATGTCGCGAGTGGCATCTGGGATTTCTAGATTTCGGAGTCGATAAGGATATGACCACATTGGAGCTGCAATAGAAGCTTAGAAAGCGTCCATCAGAGCGGCAATGTGTCGTTCGTAGACTGCTAAGAGTAGCTCTATTCGCCGCTTCAACGTGAACGCTCGCACAAAACGAAATATTGTATGTATTTTGATGCTTCGTTTTCTCGCCAAACGTTACTAACCGTTACTTGCTTACATCGGTGACTTGTTTATATCTCGCGCGCGGTCAGGTACAAACGAATGGTGGGGGCAACGAAGGTGCGAGACTTGCGCGATCGCGAAGAAGGCGCGCGCAGCATAGCAGAGAGGTTGGTGGGAGAAGCAGGCGTTTGAGAGGCTCCACCCGTGCCCATGCCTTATCTAGGCCTATACTACAAATTTTAAAAATATATTGTGTAGATCTGTGTATTTAAACATTGTGAGAATTTCATAAAAATTGATGCGGGATAAAAACGCCAGGCATTGAAAGATGTAAGAATCCTCAGATTTATTACAATTGGACGCCAAAAATCGGGGAAAAAGCTGCAATTTTTATCTTCTTTAAACGTTCGTAACGATATTGTTCGATTCTGATAAACATTTCAGAATCTGTGTAATTAATACATATCTACAAAACGTATTAATTATATTTTCTGTATATGCCCATACAAGAAATTTGTAAAATACAACATTTAGTCTCTGCCATTCCGATAAATTGCAATTGTTTGAAAACTTTGTCCACGCCATATAATAAACTAATTGTTCTGACTTGGCGGAAAAATTCAGGTCGTTTGGTTTAATGGATATTTATATGAGTCACTGTACAATAAACGCATAACTTATTATTAGACTGCGGATGTTTATGGATTTATAGCATTTACACATTTTTAAAATACAAGAAAAAATGCATGGGTAACGAATGTTAATAACAATTCTAGTCCATTCTTACCATAAGGAATTTTCTACTAGATAAATTGAACTTGTTCCTCACCCTGGTTTTTATAAAATAAGCCGTGAAATTTAGAATTTTCACAAAAATCCACAGTCAACTTATTATTTTCACTGAATCTATTTATTTCCTAACCATCTCTTCTTCCATCAAAATATTCCGCTGCAGGATCTAAATTTACTATTTATTCTTGCAATTTAATTCATCATCCTCCATAGCATCATCCAATTGAATTAATTCCCTTATATCAACTAAAGGTTCATAATCAAAATATTCTCATCTTTTCTTACATTATTTCTATGCCCGAGCCAGCAATCGTCAGCGAGATTACTTCTTAAACAATCTATTTACTCCAGGAATCCGTGCTACCCTTTCCAGTTCATAACGTAATTTCAGAAACGTGTATTTCATGTAGTCCATCAGATTCTTAGCATTCCGGTTCCGCGAGTGCGTCGGGCAACCTGAATAGACGAGGCACGCAGAGTTTCAGAGCCAACCTGGATCGTAAAAAAGTAATCGTTCTATTAAATTTTCGACGGTTTCTCTGTCGGTCAAGTGTACACGATCATTCGCGATGCTTTATGGTCGCAGTAACACGACCTCTGCGTGGGGGAGATTTCATCGGTTTTGCACGGTTTGCTTCTTTTGCGAGAGCAACTCTCCTCGAAGCGGAAGCTGGAAGTTCCAGCGAGCCAGAAACTTTTCCTAGACTCGAAATAATTATCGGGTCCGGCGCGCCGATTATTCTCGAACTATGCGGCACAGTGAATCGATCAACAGCTTCCTGGAAGACCATTGTCCGAGGAAATATCCGCTGTATACGAGTCCTCGAACGCTTTCTGGAATCCTGGCCCTCTGCGCCCGTAACTGCATGCTGCAGGATCCACTGGTTTACGGTAAATAATTAAAAATATTAAGTCCCTTAATGCTCGGTTAAGAGGGTATTGTAGTTCACAATTTCATTTGTTTGGTCTTCATGGGGATCTTTTTACAAAAGGAACATGAATTTCTTAATATCGACGTTTTGTATACATATTGATTTATGTTTTATGAATGTTTACAATTTTTATCAAGTGAATATAATCAAAATTGACTGAATTAGATGTCATTGAACAATCATTCTGCTTATCCGGAATGAAAAAATCAAAAGGATTCTTTATTAGTATGATTGTGATTATGGTGTGAAGTAGAATGAAAAGAAAATAGTGAAAATTTACAAAATGGCGGCACTTTGACTTTTGAATACCAATTTTCTTGACTTCTTTTCATGTTTAACGAGTTAGAAAGAATAAGAAAATTTTTTTCTTTAAAATTCTAGTTCACGCCTAAATCACAATCGTACTAATCAAGAATTCTTATGATTTTTTCATTTCAGATAAGCAGAGTTCAATCGCGCCATTTTTATATGGCTCCACATACTAGTTAGTTTGAATGTTCGTAGGTTTAGTATTAAAGCTAAATTTGTTATACTTAGATTTGCACGTCCCACCCGCACTCTTCCCATGCTGAAACGGTTAGGAAGTCTTGAATATTATAAAATAAATAATAATACGAATGAAACGACAAAAATAACACATGTAGGAGAGATCGGGGCTAATTGACTAATTGATCTTAGTTTTTATATCATACATACAAGTGATGACGGCTTCCTTCAAAATTTTGAAACATATGATCAAGGATGGCCATTTTTGTCTCAATTGTGACAAAACCGTCACCACCATAGCGCCCACTGTCCTCCACCAGCATCCGCCGTTACCATAGAGGAAGAACGTGCCTTGCCCGTCGCGAACAGTGCGCAGGCCCCGCGCATGAAAGAGAGGTTGGTGGGAGAAGCAGGCGTCTGAGGGACCCCTACCGTGCCCATCACGGGTATAGATCATCATATTGTCATGGCGCAATTTCCGTAATCACAAAAATAAAAGACTTACTTAGGATTTCCGTATTATGCGAAATACCACCCGAGAAAGCCGACGTTTAACGTATCACTAGCCATAGCGAAGGAATACGGAGTCTAGAGGATAAAATAATAAGTCTTTTGTACGGTTCTATAGGTAAGATCAGACTGTGATTAAACTGTACTTTGGAGGACCAATTTTTTTTAACTTTTTTTTCTGCGGTCCTATAGATTTCGACGAGAAAACGCCGAAAATGAAAGACTTATTGCTAGGAGTTCACTGGTTCAGAAGTTATGCGCGTGTGAAGTTGAGCACTTTTAAGCCTTTTTGGCGGATTGTAGCGCCCCCATATTGATATGTTTGCTGGGTGGTACACGTAAGATCGGCTAAGTAGTACCTAACCCCAAACCAACTTGGACTGTTTTACACGCATATAACTTCCAGGAATCCTTTAATATTTGGCGAACCCCGAACCTCAGTCCGTAACTTATTTCAGACCAGGAGGTCGTTGATTTATTGCACTCACCAAGATAAATTTCATAAAAACTTCAACCTGAACTTATTTAAAGCGATTTTTAAAATTAATCCTGCATACTTAGACAAAGACAACGTTTGGTATTCAACAACTCAACTAAATACCAGTAGTTTATTTATAAAAATCTCAAAGCCCTAGTCCCATATATGCAAAAATTATTCTCGAAAAATTTTTATAACTCACCAAAAAATGAATCTTCCGGACCAACCATTTTTTTAGATACTCTCCAAAGCACTATGAAAACGCACTAAAAGTTTCCCAAATTCACATTCAACCGTCGAATTATTAAAAATCCCGGTAAGGGATTCTCCGTATTATTTTAATTTCATCGATGTCGACGAAAAATCGATATCCTCTTGAAGTTCTCGGGCAGCTTACAGAGCCCGAAGGTGTCGGTGTATTTGCGGGCAGTAAGAGTGGTCGGCAATGTAACTCGGTAGCGGTCTGATAGAGCTTAAGTATGTAGTTATCGGGGGCGACCATGTCGGCGAGTTTCGTCTTGTTTCAAATGTTTATTCGCGGCGCGCTCGTAGTCCTGAGAGCATGGCGAAACTAACACGGTTTCCGGGCGATTTTGTCCTTGCAGGTTGTCCGAATGAACCGGCGAGCAACTCTCTGCGGATGTTTATGGCTGGGCGGCGTGTAATGCCATCAAGTTCCATAGTGTACACGGTTTTGGCCGGTGTACGTTTAGCATCTTGGTTAGAACGCGGCCGCCGCGAAACACCGACATAAAACTATACGATGAGCTATAATGGACTTTCCAACGACTCGTTGCTTCGTATTTTCGCGACTTGATTCGCCTATTTCCCGACAACTTTATTCCGACCGGTATTTATAATGTGGAACGCAATTTCTTTTTTTATCGGGACAAGTGCCAATAAAAAATTACGTGACACAGATAGATTATCGAATAAGCTGGGCATAGTAATTAAAAACGGCCGCGGAATAATTAAGCAGCGACTTCGGATTTTGCACACATTGCACTCATCGAGACAGACACGATTCCTTGAGAATACTTTACCTTTTGCTGCCAGCATCTAGCCGAACGACCAAATTAATCGACATGCAATGCAATGCAAAACAAAACTTTTTAAATATTTATTTTAGACACAGATAAAAAAATTAAAAATCATGGTCTTCACTATTTTCTTCACAACTCCAACAAAAAGCAATTTTGAAAAATTTTGAAAAATGTTTTTCGTATTGTCTAGTAAACTAATCCTTTTAACGTCTCAAAAAAGTCAAGCCTTATGAACCAATTTAAAAAAAGTTATTCGTTTTTAAATGGGGCACAAATATTTTGTACACCCACTGTATGCAAATATGCACACCATTATGTCATATTTGGTCTCATTTTAACCGCATAACGTCTTTACCTCTTAAGCGCATATGCCGTATATATTCGTCATGACAACATGACTTTCATAGCCCATGCGCCACTTAAGAGGTTAATCAGAAAAATGTCACAAATCTGTTGGTCAAAGCTTGATAAGGAAAGAATGAAAAATAAACAAAGTTGTACAATTGCATTTATTAATCCCGAAACTTATTATCGCCAATTAAACATGTAAATGTGATTCAAATTATATCGCGTTTGGTATGATTTCAATCAGAAAAATGTCACGATTGTTTTGGTAAACGTTTCATTGAAGAAATAATTACAACAAAAAAGTTTTGTCAGTGCATTAGTATTAGCTCATTGATATACTTTGCCGTGTATCATGTTACATTTCTCGGTCGAGTCGAGTAGTCGAACTTCTTGGTTTTTCGAGAGGTATACCCCGCAGTAGTGGGATAATTGTTTTGCACTTATTATACAGGGTGTCCCACATAAATGGGAACACCTTAATACCTGTCGTATTTACAGTCCTATCAGAAAACTTCAGATGACAAAGTGACACTATTGCAGGGGGCAAATATAATGGTAAAGAAAAAAAATTTTTATGTCGTGTTTTTTAATGAAATTTCAAGGTCACCGATGTTTTTTTAAGTGGAATAGTATATTTTTTTTATGATAGCATGATAGACAATAAAAAACTGAATTTAGTGGATACCACCTTTTTGAACTTGGAATGACCTTGAGCAAGAATAATCATGTTGGAGCGGATAAAATGTGGAAGTTTAAAATTTACATGTTTCAGCAAAGATTACGCGTTGTTTACGTCGGGTTGACCTTTACAAACCACAGTAAATGTTTGAAATATTTTTCATAGTAAACAGCGTATGTTTATGTTAGAGTATGTATCATTGAGATCGTTAACAGAAGGTTAATCGGTTAGAATAAGTACATTGTTCCTTCAGCATTATTCGAATTCGAAACGTGAAAATGATAACAATGCGTTATACTGTACAGGAACGAATCGATATGGTTTTCACTTATGGCGAAAGCCACCAATCTTTGAAGGTAAGCAGTACATTTGTATCGTGAAAAATTTGTGAATCGTATTTGTCCTTCGTTACACGCATTTTCCGTTGTGGTAAAACAATTTAAAAATACCGGTAGTGTAAGTTCTAAAAACGTAATAATTACTGCAGCATGTGCTTCAATTACGTCTCAGGAAATCCACAATGCCTACAGATCATTTAATGCAAGATTGCAATATTGCATAAATGAGGATGGTCAACATTTCGAACATTTATTATAATATGTAAAGGTCAATCCGCCGTAAACAACGCGTAATCTTTGCTGAAACACGTAAATTTTAAACATCCACATTTTATCCACTCAAACATGATTATTCTTGCTCAAGGTCATTTCAAGGTCAAAAAGGTGGTATCCACTAAATTCAGTTTTTGTTGTCTATCATGCTACCGTAAAAAAATATACTATTCCATTTAAAAAAACATCGGTAACCTTGAAATTTCATTAAAAAACAAGACATAAAAAATTTTTTTCTTTATCATTATATTTGCCCCCTGCAATAGTGTCACTTGACCTGCCGTAAACAACGTGTAATCTTTGCTGAAACACGTAAATTTTAAACATCCACATTTTATCCACTCAAACATGATTATTCTTGCTCAAGGTCATTTCAAGGTCAAAAAGGTGGTATCCACTAAATTCAGTTTTTATTGTCTATCATGCTATCGTAAAAATATATACTATTCCATTTAAAAAAACATCGGTAACCTTGAAATTTCATTAAAAAACAAGACATAAAAAATTGTTTTCTTTATCATTATATTTGCCCCCTGCAATAGTGTCACTTTGTCCCCTGAAGTTTTCTGATGGGACTGTAAATACGACATATATTTAGATGTTCCCATTTATGTGGGACACCCTGTATACAGTCTTGTAACTTTCATCGCGACAACGCTGTATGGTGGATCTTTAGCGAATTCGTTGAGTGAAGTGTACATTCTTTTTCAAACAATTTGGGGTTGGGGATGCTGTGGAATCGTGGAATTAGAGGTTTTGCTGATCGAGTGGATTTATAAAACTTTCACCATATGCAGACAGTGTTTTAAAAATCAACGATTCACTTTTTAGTGAGATACACCAATTTACTTTATGACTTTCGTTTTGCTCATTTGTAAATATAGTATCGAGGCATACTTCAATGTTATTATACAAACTATAACGATTAGATTCGTTTGGATTCATAATCCGATTGATTGTACAGCGTTTAACCATGCATTGGTCAAAATCAGTGAAAATTATTCATTCCAATCCTATATTTCCTAGGTTACTGCGATTCATTAGGTAATTAGTTATTCAGCCAATTTGCTTTATAGGAGTCAGCCAGCGAAGTGAATCATTATTTTAACCGTCTAGCCGAAAATCGCTTATCAATTTGCATTTATCAATCGATGTAACCCGTGACGAGTCGCAATTACTATGGTGTTTGGTCTCCTCATCGAACAAAATGAATATTAAGTAATAATAAAATGAAAATATTTTATTTACGAATGTATGTGTATACTTTTCATTTAAAGGGCAATAGTAAGCTAAAAAATCATACATAAAATTTTATATTCACTTTTGTTATTTATAGACCGCAGATTTTTCTACAATATAGAAATTGTCTGCATTAACTGCAATATACAGATGTTATATAGACATTTATTTCTTTCCTCAATAATTTTAATAAGTTGGAAATAATGCAACAGTGTTTTCAAATTCTTTGAATATTTTCACTGTTCTGAATTTGATTCACTCATCTGTATTATTAAACTGCGGATAATTATGCAAAATAAACAATTTTTGCATTTGTTACAAGACATAGGAGGCACGTATGAAAATTTTCCTTTTGTTGATAATATTACTAGAGGAGAAGAGAGGAGAAGACGCTGTCATGGAGTCTCAGATTTTCTCGAAACTTTGCATCTTAGTAGATTTCGTTCTCCTGTTTATGAAGATGTAGCATTATAGGCGTCGATACTGTGGGTGAACTCACTAAATAGTCTCGTAGATTGAGAAGTGAATAAGTTTAATATATGAATTAAGATATAAAATAGTATAAACCCTTCGTAATTGTTACTCGCTGGTTTCTCGCTTTTCTCTCTCGCACTCGCACTTTCATAAGACGCTCTCTTCTCACGATAGTGACTCGTTTCGTTAGCAACGAAGAACTCCCCCGCTCGCTCGACGCTCGCTCGCCACTCGCAGTCTAAGACCATACCTAACCTAGAAAGCCTTCCTTACGTCGACGTACACATCGTGCCATCTCGGTCCCATGCACAGATACTCAACAACTTTTGAGATACGTTAACCGTTTGAGTCCCAGAGGGTATTGAAAAAACACTGTCGAAGAATCCCAAACAGCGCAACTGCGCTTTCTCTAAATGACTACGAAAAGACCCAAGGCAGCGCGATAGCGCTTGTTTTATTTTATTTTGTAATGTATTATTGCATTATTATAGTATTATTCTACCTATTGTAAAATGTACTATTTACATCAAAAGGAACTGTGTGAGCCTCCTAGAAGTTAGCCCCCCACTTGTTGAAATAAATAATTTCAACAGTTGTGCTGAGTTGTGCTAAGTTTGTGCTACATTGTTCTCGAATATTATAACAATAATATAAACAATAAGCCTAAAAATTGAGAAAAACGATTTTTATTAGTAGCCCCTAGTAGCTTTTTTCAATTTTCTCAATTGTGCTAAGTTGTGCTAGGTTGTGTTAAGATTGTGCTCGAATATTATAACAATAATATAAAAAATAAGACCAAAAATTGAGAAAAACGATTTTTTAGCAGTCCCCCACTTTTCGTTTTTTTTTCAATATTCTTAATTGTGCTAAGTTGTGCTAGGTTGTGCTAAGATTGTGCTAAACTATTACTTGATAAAAATAATAAATAAAGAAATTATGGTAAATAATAGTTTTGGACATGTAATTAACGCTTAAGATAGTAACAGTTATCCCAACAGCATATAATCATATATCTGAATTGTGCTAGCCTAGCACAAGTCAGCACAACTTTCCTTTTCGCCAGCACAACGATGTAAAGGGCACTTTACTCTTGCTCGCGGACCTTCGCGGGGACACTATATTATTAATTTGACTTTCTGGCCATCCGACAAACATAATATTGCATATCTGAGTTGTGCTAGTCTAGAAAGTCAAATTAATGATATAGTGTCCACCGCGAAGGGCCGCGAGCAAGAGTAGAGTACCCTTTATATCGTTGTGCTGGCGAAAACGAAAGTTGTGCTGATTTGTGCTAGGTTAGCACAATTCAGATATATGATTATATGCTGTTTGGATAACTGTTACTATCTTAAACGTTAATTTCATGTCCAAAACGATTATTTACCATAACTTCTTTGTTTATTATTTTTATCAAGTAATACTTTAGCACAATCTTAGCACAACCTAGCAAAACTTAGCACAATTGAGAAAATGGGAAAAAACGAAAAGTGGGGGTCTACTAAAAAATCGTTTTTCTCAATTGTTGGTCTTAGTTTTTATATTATTGTTATAATATTCGAGCACAGTCTTAGCACAACCTAGCACAACTTAGCACAATTGAGAAAGTTGAAAAAAACGTAAAGTGGGGGGCTACTAAAAAACTCGTTTTTCTCAGTTGTTAGGCTTATTGTTTATGTTATTGTTATAATATTCGAGAACAATGTAGCACAAACTTAGCACAACTCAGCACAACTGTTGAAATTATTTATTTCAACAAGTGGGGGGCTAACTTCTAGGAGACGCTGTGTGATGTACTTGCGTCAATAAATCTGAGCGCGCGACTTCGACAATCGGTAACGCACCGTCAGTTGTCCACAATGCTCGAAATGTGCTGAGTTTTCTCGACATAAAATCTCTTAAGATTGACGAAGTTAGTGTTTCTTTCATATTGTTCCTTTTCAATAAAATTTTTATATTTTGTTTCCTATAGATATTATGAGTGTATTTTTCATGTGCAAAATCCAATTAATTAATATAGATAAACTGAACAGAAAAATAAGAAAAAAATGGAGAAAAACGGAAAAGGAATTTGAACACTGGCCTTCCCGGTAATGAATCTAGTATGTTACCATCACGCCGTTTGGCAGTTGATAAAAACTTCAACCAAAATTGTACTTAACGGCTTAACGGGTATAATGAAATTTAAGTCGTAAATATCTCAAAAATAATTGAGTATCGACGCCTATAATGCTATATTTACATAAACAGGAGAACGAAATCTACCAGTATGCAAAGTTTCAAGAAAATCTAAGACCCGATGACCGCGTCTTCTCCTTGTAAGTCGAAAGTAATATATTGTGTTAAATTGGATATACTCATTTTTGTCAGAAGTGCATAAAATCCGCAATCTATTTATTATAAATGCATGAAACCACAGTGTAATGATCATTTTATTAATGTGAAAACTTTATTTCGATGCACGTTGAAGAGTTGAACAGTTTAAATTTGGTTTTGGTGTGTATTTGTACGCGGGATCGTAACGTTCGCTAATTTTCACGTTTTGATTAGTCCTGGATAGATGATATTGGTCGCAATATTATATCGTCCTGTGTGCTCAGCATGTTTGCCGTCAGTTTACATCAGTCTGTGACGTGATCCGCGGCCTTTGAAGATTGTTGACACTTACGATCCTAATTTGCCACTACTTTTCATTTTATTGGATGACTCGAAAGCAATCAATAAAATATATAAACCCCTCCATACAAATAAAATCATAAAAAAATCGAAACCTCAAATTATTTACAACAGAAATGAAAAACTATAATATGCAGTACCTCGTGAACATAGTAAATCGCAAGCATAGTGACGCTTGAATAATTACAATTTTATGCAAGCTGAATCACTTGATATAACTTGTCAATTAATTCTTAGAAAAATTCAGTTTATTATATGAAAATGAGTAGATTATATTTATCTCACAAAATGAAACGTAAAATACAATAAAAATAATTAATTGCAAGCGTAATATCTTAGGAATTACTCAAAATTTTACGCAAGGTTAGTCATAAGAAATTAGTCTATAATTAATGAATTGAAAAAATTAAATTGAATTTAAATGCAACATTAATTATTTCGGTTCAACCTTTTTTTGGAGGACCAATTTTTTTTAACTTTTTTTATGCAGTTCTATAGATTTCGACGAGAAATCACCGAAAATAAAAGTCTTATTGCCAGGAGTTCACTGTTTCCATTCATTATTGTTTCGTTCTTTTTTAATCATCATACTTAATTATGTTATACAAATTTACAAGTATTTAAATAATTTCAAAAAATGATGAAAAATGTTTTTATATGTATATAATATTTACTAATATCAGACGTTGGGATGGTCAGAATAATTAAACTCAATTAGTTTCTCTGTAAAAATTAAAGATTTTTTATTTTCAGTTAACGCTATATACAATATTTACACACCCTACCTGTAAAAATTAAAGAAACGACAATTAAGGTCAATTATTCGTCTCCTTCACAGCTCTGATTTTGTTTCCTATATTGCTTATCTCAACTAAATTATCTTTCTGTAACTTTTCTCCTAGCACGTGCTCTCTCTCATAATTCTTCTATCTATATCTCTATCTTAATAATCGACGAGACACCTAGCGGGGTCATAAAAGCGCGCGGAACTTTAAAGAGAGTATATTCTCTTTACATGTATAAAATAATAAATGTATTTTTTTTAATATTTCCTTCAAAAATTTTGTGATTTGTAAAGACATTGTTTAACATCGGAATATTAAAAGACTGTGAAATTTCTTTAGAGTAACGAGAACTGATTTTCCTGGTAAATGTATGTAGAACGCAACGCAACGTAAAAATCTAATAGAAAAAGTCCAATAGAACTTTATTTACATCTTGATGGAGACTCTAATGCCACCCGCGACAAGAATAATGAGATTTTAATCCCCACCAACGATAGAAGAAAATTCTACTGATAAGGACAGATTCAATTAAGGCAGTTCTATTATGTTAACTATCTCATCGAACAATGAAAAATTCATTTCTCGAAAGAATTTGAAGCTGAGGAACACACATAATTACACTACTTCATTCTAATCATTTTCAATTCACCATTGTTTCAAGAATGTACAGTAATTTTTTTACAACAAAAATTATCCTTTCGATCCAGGGTTATTATAACTATAATCGTATTCACATGATTAATTACTAAATCTTGATATTGATATTCTGAAATATTGCTTACTTGTTCACCAGTATTTGGAGAATAAGCAATAATTTTTTCTGGTAAAAATATTCATTTAATTCAAGGTTATAGCTAGAATCGTATTCATTCACAAAGTTTCTTAATTTATAAATCTTGATATACCTACATAGTAAAATTTAATGATAAAAAAAGAACTATTACGACTATTATTCTAAAACATTGTTGTCTTGTTTACCAATGTTTTAACAACATGCAGTAATTTTGGACGTAGAGATATTCATTCATTGTCAGTTGAAAATTATAGCTTGAATCATATTTAATATTCGCAACGGAGTTTTAATCTTAATGGAATAAAGTTTGATATAGTAAACTTAGTCATTTCAAAAGCGCTATATTAGCTATTATTCTAAAACAGGCAGTCTCAACCAGTAGCACCGGAGCTATTTGAGGCACCTTCCCCCACTCTTAGATATCATCGTTATAATGTATAGTAGTGGGGGGCTCCCACCACGAGAGCCGCGTGGCGGGCGCAACACTCACTAATTCTACGGCTGTACGTAGTAGTGGGAAGATGTTCGATGGTGGGGACCTTGCAGTTCTCGGAGGGGAATACGTTGAAACTCCCTGTTCTAAAACATTATTGGCCTATTTACCAGTATTTGGAGAATATACCGTCATTTTTTCAGATAGGAATATACGCTCATTGAAATGTGATAAACAAAAAGATAAAATTATCTAAAGCAGCTAGAGAATATGTCTGTAGAAATGCTCTAAAATGATTTAGTGCGAGATACAAGGAAAATCCAGAGGAAGCGTCTTTTGGATATGTATCTCCACGGCAAATATTTTCCGTTGAACAGAAAAATACTTTAACTGAATATTTGTTAAGAACATCTGAAATTTTCGATGGTTTTAATATAAAAGATAATAACTTCTGTTTTTGTTAGAAACAGATATATTTAAAATTTTTGTTAAAGAGCAGCCAAGATTATTGTACAATTTTTCATTTAAGGTCGCCGAATCTAAAACAATCTTTGTTTTGTACCTTAATTATGTTGTTTACAATAATGTCGCAATATTGTATAACTAGAACAATTAATTTCATAAATATCTTAATTTAAAAGGAATTTGTTACTTATTTAATGTCCAATTACATAAAATACCAGTAGACAAGTAATAGGGACTTTTTGTTGAAAAAGTCCATTTAGAGCTGACTAACATTTTTGTGCTACAACTTAACAATAAATAACGGCATCAATAGAAATCCTATGTAAAAGTAAAGTATGTTAGTTATAGTTTATCCAAATTAACAATAATACATCTTTAATGTTACGTACGTTTATATGAAAAAGGGGACTACCCGATTCATCTATGTTTCAAGAACCAACAGTAATTGTTTCAAGTAAAAAGTGTTTATCCGTTCGAAAGTTATAGCGAGGATGGCGGGGTTTTAGTGCGTTTTTGATCTTATTATCAACAGCGGTTTAGTGAATGATTGTTTGTGATATCCGAGATGTATATAGGTTATCCATTAAATGGTTTCGCAGGTCCCTTCCAACGGCGAAGCCTTTCAGACTGTGCCAATAATAGCAGAATGATTGGCCCGCCGTCTGCTCTTATAGAGGACCAGGCATTTGTCGGTAACAATGCGCAACGTACTATCGCCCGGGTACAACTAGTCCGATTGGTTTGGCTCACCACGTGCTTTCAAACTTCGACCTTAATTGTTACGTCAGTTTCGCCGGCTAACGGCGTTGCACTTAAGTCGAGAGAAGCTTCGAACACGTATCATGCTCTGGATTCGATGGCAGCCGCAACCAACGCATATTGGATGCCACACAGTCGATCGCGGTCGCCTCCACCTTCCGGGGATTGATCTTGATCACACACGTGCGACCGGTTACTCAAATAATATATTATACAGTGACTCACAGTAATATTCGACCATTTTCAAAAAGACAATAACTTTTTAAATATTGCTCCCTACGACCTGGATTTTTTTTTTTGGCAAGTTAGAACAATTGAGCCGTCTATTTTGAAGGTGACCTAAGTCCATTTATACTTAAATTGACATATTTAAGAGTTTGCGTTTCAATAAAATTAAAAATATACGTATAGGATACCAGTGTGTCATACTGCTTAAGTGTATCTAATAGAATTAAATTTGCAATGTCTATGAAAATAATAAGAATTATTAAGTGAATAATATGTTTTCTTACCAAAACTGGAGTTAAGCCACTTTCAATGTTAATAAGCAGATTCGTTATAAAATTTGAAAGAGCCCAAGTCCATTCGACGTAATTTAAAATGCTTCAAATTGAAAAAACAATACTCAATTTATTTTATATTTCTTTACAACTCTTCAAAAACACCATTTATGCAATTCGGGAAATTTTCTAGCTACATAAATTACATAACAATTTACTGCTCATCTACATTTTGTGTATGCGGGAGGGATGTCATGGTGCACCGGTGGTACATATCGTAGTAAGTCCATCATGTCCTTGTATTTCGCTGTTGTAATTCGTCTTATATTTTTATAAAGTGGTGTCAATACAATATTTTCGAACTTTTTTTGTTGAAATAATTAGTTACGAATTCGTGTTCACTATCTGAATTAAATGGTCTTGTTGTTTTTTTCTTCCCCACGAGTGTAATCATTTATATAATTTAATATTTGAAGTTTTATATTCAATTGTGTGTATTGCGTGAATTTTTTTTCACTGCATTAATTAAACGTACTGATTATTCAACTAAAGTAACTGTAAAAAAAACTGAGGTTAACTTGTTAAATACTAATTGATTAAAATTACCTTCATCACTGCCTGCGGACATTTGAAAATCGATTGGACTTAGTTCACTTTCAAAGTAGTGGTTTTAATTATTCAACTAACTGCGAAAACTTATGGAAGATTTATATAAAATTCAGAGAAAATTTAATATTAATTTAATTTTCCAGTTAATTGATATGAATTGGAGAGATTTATATAAAATTCAGTGTCCAAAATTATCGTGTATACTCTGAACATACTTAACAGCAAATGTTGTTTATGACAGATAACTTCAAGTTGTGCACGTTAATACGGTCAACAGAAAATAATTGACAAATGGACTTAGGCCACTTTCAAAATAAACGGCTCAATTAGTTTACCATGTTACGTACAGAGAATATTTACGTTCGATTTCCTCTCAGGAATCATTCAAATTCGTCTCTGGCAGGAAACACATCAGCTATAGTCGGTGTTGTAAAAGGAGGCCGACACTGTGCGATATCGCGATGCGGGATCCTTTGATCGTTGGATCACAAGCGGCCGATCGTTGCTTCGAGGAGTCGGCCGGCCGAGCGTTTTTTGGCTTTAGTCTCTCGACAGTCGTTGTAGCCGAGACATCGTGTCGCACGTATACACTAATGTAACTATTATAATATATACTCCTCGTTTCACTGTTGTCTCCGATGACTTTCCTACCATTCCGCACCTCCTATTATATTCCTATTTAACAATAGTCGGGATTCATTTAAAATGACAAAAACTAGGAATGTGACTCTACGTGCTCCTACATGCGTACTCGCGTAACTGTTCCATCATATAACATACCGCGCAATACTTTTTGAAAAAATTCGTTTTGTGTAGTGAAATTCGTAAGTACCGTTTTATACTCGAATTTGTTTGAAAATGGCGAACGCAATCGCGTCTCGCCAGTTACGATTTGATCGCAGTAAAAGACGCGCAAGTGTATGGAGGGAAATAGGTATTCACGTTAAGCATGTTGCCCATCAAATGGGAATATAAACGCTAAAACGCGTTAAACGGCGGGGAAGAAAGAGAGTGGGAGCCAAAGCCAGAGAGCTCTTTTGCGCTGTGCTGGCGACACTCTCCCCTCCCGTTCGAATGCACTTTTATCGGCCAGGGTGCACGGACATTGTGCGTCGTTACAAAACATTCGGCGGTCCATTCATGGCCAACGGTCTCGCTTACAGTTGCATCGGGCAAAATGCATGCCCTTTGCATGCTAAACCCCACAGAATATGACCAGCAACATCGTTGACATAATCTCCAAACCAGGCTCGGACATTATCGAAATAAAATATTTAAGTAAAAAAAATTTTTAATATACCACGTTTTTAACCGTTTGAGTCCCAGGGGTTATTGAAAACACACTGTCAAAGAATCCCAAACAGATCAACCGCTCTTTGTCTAAACGACTACGAAAAGACCCAAGCAGCGCGATAGCGCTTGTTTTATTTTATTTTATTTTGTAATGTATTATTGCATTATTATAGTATTATTCTACCTATTGTAAAATGTACTATTTACATTAAAAGGAGCTGTGTAATGTACTTGCGTCAGTAAATCTGAGCGAGCGACTTCGACAATCGGTAACGCACCGTCAGTTGTCCACAATGCCCGAAATGTGCTGGGTTTTCTCGACATAAAATCTCAACAGCGCGATCACGCTGCTTGGGGCTCAAACGGTTAAGACGGACTAAAAAGTGTAAAATAATTTTCCCTAGCCCCATACAGATAGTCCTGAAAATTTGTGATTGTGAATGTTTAATAGCTATGAAAATACTTGTAAGATTTAAAACGAAAAACTTGGGGCACAAGATAATAGTAAGGATTGTAGAGAGTAGCTGCCGCTGAGAAAACTCACACGACAGTTCATATCATTTGCAGTGCAATCAAATTGTTAGTGACTTCGGTGAACTATTCATGCATCAATTATCTATTTCATGCCCCCCACGTTTTTCGTTTTAAATCTTACAAGTATTTTCATAGCTATTAGTGTTAGAATCACATTACTCATTACGTACTTCCAATTGTCTCTTATCGAAGGAAGATTCTAAGGGAACTATACCTCAATACGGAATAATGCTAGCTTCCCCATGAGCATCTTTGACGTTCGATTTCAATTGCTTGCTGCTCAGAGGAAACTTATGACGCCCTTGTGGGACGCACTCCAAGGATCTCAATATTAAATGATATAAATTGTTTTATAGGGGATTGGAATTATAATATTTTTCAAGCGAATACTGCTGGATCGAATTAAATCAATGACGAGTCATTCGATAACCCATTAAATGCAGACATACTTGTGCAAAATTTTAACTCCACATCATGATCGGAAAGATAGTTTTGGGGTAACGTCGAGACATCAGATTTAATCCATTTTCTCTATTCTTTCATTTGAAAAATTTTTGAAAAAAAAATTTCAACGCGTTCAGTATCGAAATACATACCTAGCAATTTGTGTCCAAATTTTAAATAAAACATATTGATTGTAAAAAATAAGAAGAAGCAGATTTTTTTTCAAAATTTTTGCATACCACAAAATGTGAAAAATATACCAAAAACTGAGTTTTCGATTTCACCTTATAACTATGTTTCTAGTCAAGATACGGGATTGAATTTTTGCTGAAAATATCTTTGTTTGACGAGCTATCAAATAGTGTATCAGTGGTTTAAATAATATAGAATTATGCTATACTTACGACTTTTTTACTCGATTAGGTGCACTCTGGTTCTTCCAATGGAGGTGTCTTCGTTGATAACTTAAAGTTAATTTAGTCGATTTAAACCACGCGGTGGTGGAGTTCTTAAAGTAGTTGGTCAATTTTCGTCCAAAAAAGTTCATGCAATACCGCGTGAGTGTGCTCAGCCACGCTTCGCGGTGAAACTTCGTTTGAATATATTCGAAATTCTTCCTGGCACGAGTGGATGGTCGAAAGATTTATTGAGGGGGGTTGTACTATTGACAAAATCCGCGGTAATACCCGCCCAGAACCATAGATACTGGTTACATAAAAATCCCCGAGCATAGAATTTCTCTGGATTTAGATTAATGACACCGGATAGTTCGATATATCCTCGTGACGACGCTTAGCAGCCTGAAAATAGTATATACATATACCTCGTCCTCTAAGAACCACCGCGCTTCAAGCATAAACTGTAGCTCTTATTTGTCAGTACTATACCTTCAGAAAATATTTTTATCTGTTAAAATAAACATTAAAATTATTATCAAATATTAATACTAATATTCTGTGGTGAATTATAAAAGCTTATTGTACATAAAATTCTATATCAAAAGATTGTTGTGATTATTGTGAAACTATAAATACAATTATTGGCGAACTTTAATGTTAATTAATGCGTACGTGTCGCCTATGCTTACACATTTTTAGGCCAAGGGAAAATAAAAATTGAGATTGCTATGAGCGATTAAGGGAAAAGCTAGAAAAACTACTTATTATACAACGTGCTGTTGATGGCTGATTTTGGACTCTTTTTGTAATGAAACTTTCAAACATATTGTTGTGAATTTTTATTGTTAGGGTGTATTTAGATTGCTTCTGCACTTACAAATTTTTAGATGGAGGAAATTTCAAAATTGAACTTTGTGTGCGGTTTTAACCCCTTGGCCTACAACTACTTGTACTTCGTTCGGACCAAACGTAAACAATACGAACCTGGCTCGTGGTACTTCGTTCTGACCAAACGTAAACAACGCGTGCCTGGCTTGTGGTACTTCATTCGTGACAAACGTAAACAACACTAACACGAAGATTACTAATTTTCTACGAGTTTTCTCAAAACGTTATTAATTTTAGCTCGACTGCGTTTTGGAGAACTCCGTGTTCTTAACTTTTTTGAACTTTTTTTTATGTGATCCTGTAGATATCGATGAAGACATTCCGAAGATATGTGTATGGTTGTTAGGAATTCACTGGTTTATAAGTTATACACGTGTAAAGATGAGCAGTTTTAACCGTTTTTGACAGGTTAGAGCGTCGCCGTATTGGATATTCGTTGAATGGCGAGGTAGGTAGGTCTGTTCAGCGCATGCGCTGGATAGATCGTGAGTGTTCAGCGCATGTGTTAGATAGTATGGTATATTTGCGGAATTGGCTAAATAGTAACGAGCGTACACATACTTTGTGAACATAAGCAATTTCAAGTGTTTTTCACAAATTAATTATTAATAAGTTTATTGTTGATTTTGAAATGGCTAGATAAAGTATTAGAAATTTTAACTTTAGAGACATGCCAAGTAGTAAAGAAGAAGCAATTACTTGGGCTCCGGATTGTGGATTGTTGCGGAAATTTAAAACAATGTCGTACTCATCGGTGCGAAATGAAAATTTATAACAATAATGATGCAATCGGTCGTTTTCGGTATCCAATAATTAAAATATACAGAATCACATACAGGATTTCAAAAAGAAGGTACAGTCCAAGATGGTTTGGGGTTAGGTCGTCATGGGAGCGGAGAAGGACGGCCCGACCATGGTATGATGTTTCGCATTTTGATTTAGTAAATGTGTTATCATGTATTACGTACGTGTTTGTGCTGCCATCTAATAGATTTGTTCGGAAGTATTTAGCCTATTTTGTGTGTATTACCTAGCAAATATATCAATGTGGCGGCGCTGTAACCTGTCAAGAAGGCTTAAAAATGCTCAACTTTATATGCGTATAACCTTTTAACTAATGAATTCCGCGCATTAAGATTTTCATTTTCGGTGTTTTCTCCTCGAAATCTATAAGATTGTATTAGAAAAACTTGAAAGAAAGAGTTCTCCAAAACGAAGTTAAACCTTAATTTTAAATTAAGTATTAATTTACAAATTGTTACTGATACATTGTCCACTTTCAAATTATAAATCATTTTTGTTCACCGATGAATTGATCATAATTACTTCCCAGACATCTTAAAAGTATTAGTTGTGCCCAAACGTGTTTATTATTTCACAATTCCTTTCGTTGCGCCGAAATATAGATGCCATAAGATACATACATTTTGCGCAAGTTCGAGCACACGGCTAAACAGCTAAATGGCTCAACGCGTGACCGACCTTCTCGTTTATTATGGCCCGAGCAATCGGGAGTTAGCAGGTAGGACAGGGGGTTAAATACACTATTTCGGTAGAAAATCAAGCAACCCAAAGATCATTGAACAAAAAACAATTTATTTAGAACACAATTGTAAGGAAAGTATAATGTACATTTTAACAGAACGGTGTTTATCGGAAGAGTGAAGAAAACGTTATCCTAATAAATCGATATTGCATGTCGTGAATGAACGATTCGCTATTATTTTATAAACAACTTGAACTCTCAGGCTCTGTTTCTATACTGGGTGTTTAAATCCAAATGGAGCAAATCAATTCACAAACCTGTTATATGCGATTTCTAGGTTAATTTCAAGATATATTTATAACTAAACTACAAAATTGTTTCTTTTATGAACCTTTCTTATAAATTCATGTTATACTTTGACCATAGGATAGGTACTGATATTTGGTCCCCTCAGGGTTTCAAATCCATTTTACCATTCTCCTCCTTCTTCCATTTTGTCCACTCTCACCTAACGCCAATGTTCAGCCTATTTCAGCCTACTTTTCAGCGGGACCTACTGTTTATTACGGTGGGTTCCGAACCACCAATGGTCAACGACGCAGTATAATATCACATAGAAGAATATTTCCATTGGTGACGGCGGTGGGATTTGAACTCACGACCACATTGTTTGTAGTCGCGCGCTCTATCCACTGAGCCACTGCGCGCCCTCCTTATACTTTGACTATATTCGCAAATTTTTAAATCAAGAAAAAAATAAAAAGTCAACCTGTTGATTTACATTTTTGGAAAAGGTAATAATCTAGGCTAACATTAAAATATTTATATATTCAAACTGTAAAACCGATTCTTATCAACTTTTATTAGAAATTTGTGTTTATATCTTGAGTATATCTCCAAATTTTTTGGTCAAGAATAAATCGAATTTTGATGTGATATGGCCAATTAAATACAAAATAAAAAACAGAGATGGTTACAAAATTTAGTATTTCAGGCTTCAGGTTTCTTTTATAACGAATCCACAAAATTGTTTATCAGAAACCTCTGCCATATAATTCTGAAAGGATTGCGATTTTACCCTTCCCCAGTTCGTAACCCCGGCATCGCTGAAAACAGAGCAAAAAGAACGAGATAACGTCATGCATTTGCAATGTTTGATATGAAAATTTTTCTCTTGAAAATTTAACAGGATTAGAAGACGCGCGAATCCTGCGAGTAGAAATATTTAATCCACGTAAAACAGAACAGCTAACTGGGATTTACCGTTCCAAGAATCCGTTACCCTCACCCGGGCTTGAAGTGAAGTCACGAATCGTCTCTATGTCCTTTAAACTTTTCATAAAAAAATATATTATACAGTTTACGAGTCTGTGATATTCTAATAAAGTGAATTTATATCCACTAACACTTGGAATGAAAAATCATATTAATCAGAGACTGATATGTACGCGTTTTATAAACTGTAAAAATATAGATGCAGTCTATTTTCTATTTCAAAAGATGATTTATAGTTTTATATTAATTAAATTGTGTCCTAAAATTCACTATAATTTAGAACAAAGGAAGGTCCTTCCTTGAAGAAAGGAAGATACCTTCATTCATCTTTAATTCAGGATAATTTAATTTATAAGAAAAAGTAATTTTTATGAAAGTTTTCTTAGTTGGTTATAAACTCTTTAACCATTTTTTTATTACGAATTGTACAATTTTTTGAAATTTTGTCTGGAGCTTCAATAATACTGCGTAAATAATTTTATCGCTTTCTGAAAGGTGAATTAATTAAATTCGGAATTAACAGTATGATTTACGTCTTCTTCTTTGATTGTGGACTCTTTCACCATTTTTAGATTTTTAATTATACAATTTTCTATTTCTATTTGAAGCTTCAATAACACTCTGTCAATCTTTATAATGTGTGCCTTTATATGTATGCAATGTACTTACAATTCTACAATGGTTGATTGAAAATTGTTTTTACTCCTTATTTTCTTTTATCTGTGGCTGTAATAATATCATTCGATTTCTCGAAAAAATATTTTGCAAGAAATGGATTAATTAAATTCAGTGGTTGTAGGTAGTAAAACCTACTATATGCTCGCCCATTATGAAAACTTCGTTATGTGTGTTCATATGCGACAACACGTACCAGAAAGTAACGGATTTGCATGGTTCATCGTTGAATGGAATTTTTATGACACTTGATTGAAGTAACGACGTATTGCAAACACATGTAGAGTGCGTCACGTTTATAGGAGATTAAAGGATATTACATTCTCAATTTACAATGGTTCACGACCAATAAAATAACTGAACTGTATGTAACTCTTGAAAAAGACATCTTTTTATGGTGGATTACAGTAATTTATTACTCATCTATTTTTATTTGAAATACATTCAGTGCTCCGTTATAAATATATTTTAAAGAATACAACCAAAATAGAGTAGAATAAAATATTTTTACGTGTATTTTCACAAGTTACAGCTTAGTCTTTTTGTATAATATATTGCATAATATATTATACAGAATAATAAATATTGCTCGCGGCAGCCAAAGTGGTACTCGAGATGGTGCAGGGGCAAGGGACGCCAAGTTCACAGACACAAAATGCGATACACCGGAAGTAGTAGTGGTAATATTCTTAACGAATAGCGAGAAGCCTGTGACTCAACTGTGTGCGCCTGACCAATCAGACGGTTTCTTTGCGAATTACTTTCACATTTTTTACGAGTACCACTTTGGCTGTCATGAGCAATACAATATAATAACAAAATGTATATTTTATAATATTACAATATGTGTTTACGTAATGAAGTAAAATATTTTACTATATGCAAAATACCTATTTCATTTATTACTAAGCTATCTTAATTCAAGAAAATGCAGTACTTTGTTGTAAATACATTTTAATAAATTTATAATACAATAATTTTATAAAATATAAAATCTTATAATAAAAAGTATATTATATTAAATTAAAAAGTAATTGTGGACTTTTATCAACGATTTCATTGGACAACGTAAACACGAAGACAAGTTTAATCACGACGAATATTAAATACTTGAAGTTTTAAACACATTTTCAGAGAGACGTCATTTTATCATCTGGCGTGCGGGATAAAAAAAACTATTCAATCGATCCACCTGAAATTTTAATATATTGTTTTGCATACCAGTGGTTTTCGTATAAAGCACAGTCACCCGTGGATATTGAAAACTTCGTACTCGTTTTATTTTGAAAATATCGGCAACTGCCATATCTAAAGTACAAACACGAGGTATTTGATTTCTTTTGCGTCATAAAAGTTATCTGGTTGTAGTGGCAAAATTAGATTTCACTCAAGGTTGAATTTAATTGCTCATAAAGAGCCCAATTTTGGTCTTCCTTTGGTTTAAAAATTCGTGATTACAGAGAGAATATGAGCACAAATTTACACTCAATTTCAATAATAATTGATTTACAGTTTTGTGTTTAAGAAATGAAAAAGTTAGCGCAAAATACAATTAGCTTCTTCGACATTATTTTTAGGGATATATTCAACCCATCATAGCAAGTTAAATATTGATTTCTTCTTGGTCTATTAATGTATAGATATAGTTCAGATTTAAATACTCATTTACATTAAAGTTCGATAAAAGTCGGTTCCATAAATTCATTGTAAAAAAATCACAAATTTACAGTTCATAAGATACAAATCATAAGATACAGTTCAGATTTTAATACTCATTTACATAAAGTTCGATAACAATCAGTTTCATAACTTCATCATAAAAAAATCATGAATTAGTTAATAACAAATTCAATTTCAACATTTTCTGCAAATAAAAATTTCAGGACACAATTAAAATATAAACAAACATGCTGGATTCAGTTATGGCTTCAAATATTAAGTTGTGTAATACGATCTTTTTCAAGGATGTAATTAGTTTCTTGTAACGAGCTCGAGATTAATAATTTCTCGGGCCAAAGATACACGAACATAATTCGAAGACAAACGGAAACTGTCTAGAGTCTAGAGAAGTTTGAAGCTTTCTTTCACTGTTTCGTCGAAGCAATAATTTCGGGAGTCGGCGGAACAATCGCGCGCGTTTCGTCCCAAGAACGGGTTCGCGAAAGTTAACTAGGAACTGACGCGGCATAGTTTGCAAGTCGCCGGTGGGACGCAGTGCAAACTGGCTCGAGCGTCGAGCGCGTAACTTAACGCACCAAGCTGAGACGCAGCAGCAGCAGCAATAGCCCTCCGGGTTTCCCTCGGCTCGGCTGGCATCCATAATTACACTCCCGCCTCGGTGTAACTGCATCTCCCGCGTTTGAAATCATCGCGGAGCCATTGTCACTGCACCGGCGCCGCGAAAATGACGGCTCGAAAGCAAACCGCGTGGCAGCCGCGCGATCACGCCACCGCCTCTAGCACAACTTCGCCAAATACGGACGCCATATTGCAAATTTTGGCACACTGCTCGCTGCTCGTTCCAACGAACGTTTCCACACATTTTTATTTTCATCGAATTTCGAACTTTGAGCGGGATAATTTGAGTAGTTCCTGATCAATATACTGCTGATATTTATGCAAATTTTATATGTCAATATGTGCAAAATATATGCAAAAAGTATGTAAAGTGCACACCAAATTTATTGAAAATTGTACACCATAATACAACAGAATACAATATTACAAGATATATGTAGAATATACAGGGTGGTCCACATAACTCTGAACAGCTCAATATCTCGAAAACTATGCCATCGATTTTAAAGTTCTTAGTCTTAAATTGCATGGAACTGAAGGGCCTTTCTGACTACATAAACGTGAAGTGGCCTCCCTTCCCCTTTAACGGGGGAGGGGAGGTACCTTTGTAATTTTAAATGGAACCCCCTATAAAATGTTACATATTTAGATTCTACCGGAAAAAACAAGTCAATTTTGTTTGAAACATTTTTTTGTCAGATACTTCCATGATGAGATATAACAGTTTGAAGTTTCGAGTTGTAGGTACTTGAAGCTCTCGGAAATAGCGTTATGGAATTATACGCGCTTGAGTCCATTGCTTATTCATGAAGAAACACAAACAATAATATTTACAATTCTTGAGTTTGACTCACTTATCTATGAAAACGTTTTCAGTTTAGAGCTGTTATTCAAGCAGTAACATTGTGATTACGGCTACTTTTGACACAGAAGTGAATATGTTATTAACGTTAGGTGAATGCCAAAAAAATTATCGGCGTGCAGCAGTGATGTTTTTTGAACGTTATGGGATCAAAAAATGTCATGCAACATTTCATAATTTAGAAAAGCGGCTTCGCGAGCACGGTGAATTGTGTAAAAAAACTCGCAATAAACCTAAAGCTGTCACTAATGAAAATAATAGTGCCAGTATTCTTGCTGCAATTACATTAAATCCTCATATTAGTCAACGTAAACTTGCACAAACATCACATATTAGTCGTTCATCGATTCAACGAATTTTGAAACGGCAAAAGTATCATCCATATCACATGGTTTTATCACAAGAGCTTTCGATAGCAGATTACGATCACCGCGTAATATTTTGTGAGTGGCTGCAGGGTGTTGTGGAAAATGACTTTTTGTGCAAAATACTTTTTTCCGATGAGGCCACTTTTACGAATTCAGGGCATGTAAATAGACATAATCTGCATTATTGGGCCGTGGAAAACCCAAATTGGATGCGATGTTCCCTTTCAACATCGATGGTCTTTAAATGTTTGGTGTGGCCTAATAGGAGATTTTGTGATCGGACCTTATTTTTTTCAAGAAACTGTAACATCTGCAAGTTATTGTGATTTATTTAAAAATCATTTGCCTGCGCTTTTGGAAGATGCGCCACTGCACGTTAGAAGAGAAATGTGGTTCCAACACGACGGCGCTTCTCCACATTTTGCAATCATCACCAGGCAATTTTTGAACGAAAAATTTGGAAACAAATGGATAGGTCGTGGGGGACCTCGTCAATGGCCCCCTCGATCCCTCGATCTAACACGATTAGATTTTTTCTTATGGGGATATGTAAAGGACAAAGTTATGTTTGAACCACCGACGACAAAAGAGGATATGAAACAAAGAATACGTGACGATTGCGCTTCAGTGACTCCCGAAATGTTAAAAAATGTTAGAACAACTTTGATGTTTCGAGTAAATAAATGTTTACAAGCCCGTGGTGGACATTTTGAACATTTAATTTAAAGTACATTTTATTTCTTCACGAATAAGCAAAGGACTCAAGCGCGTATAATTCCATAACGCTATTTCCGAGCGCTTCAAGTGCCTACAACTCGAAACTTCAAACTGTTATATCTCATCATGGAAGTATCTGACAAAAAAATGTTTCAGACAAAATTGACTTGTTTTTTCCTGTAGAATCTAAATATGTAACATTTTATAGGGAGTTCCATTTAAAATTACAAAGGTACCTCCCCTCCCCCGTTAAAGGGGAAGGGAGGCCACTTCACGTTTATGTAGTCAGAAAGGCCCTTCAGTTCCATGCAATTTAAGACTAAGAACTTTAAAATCGGTGGCATAGTTTTCGAGATATTGAGCTGTTCACAGTTATGTGGGCCACCCTGTATAATATATGTATATTATTTCTCATTATTTGTAATTTGCATTGCAGGAAGTTACAATAGCATTTTCTATATTTTTAAGTATCAATTGATACCTTTTATTAGATTTATGCATCTTATCTTAAATTTATCTTATCTACTTTTATTTATAAAATTAGTTTATATGCTAAAAGTGTCCTTTCAATAATGTAATATGTGGTGAGAGCATACTTATACTTTTTTAAATAGTATATCCACTGTCAGTCCTTTTACGCTAACGTATTTGTTTCTAGTTCGTTGTAGTATAACTGGCAAAACAGCCGAATTAGCTCCAATTAATGCTAAATTGTCAATAAAAAGCTTAAGCTTTTTTTTAGGCCTACATTGACTATGTATGTATGTATGTATATATACGTTATTGTAAACGTATAACAAAATAATCATGTGTACACATATATGTATGTTTATGTACCTTGTTATATGAATAACCGTTTCTTAGCGAGATAGATATTCATTAGAAATTATTATATTTTTGATTATTAATATAGGAGCGAAATACAGCATTATACACAATATAAAAGTATATGCATTATGCAAGATACATGCAGTATGCAAAATCTGCGATATAAGAAATATATTTATGGAATTACCCAATCATAACCTTCTCTGCCCCGGTCCCATTGATCTACCTATTTTATATGAAAATATGCATTTGCATTAACACCCACAGTCTACTGATCAATTTCAGTGTGCTAAATGCGATTATGTATACTTTGTATAATTATTGTATTCGACTCATTGCTCGCTACAGAAAGATTTCAACAAATTTCTCATTTTTTTGGAAATTCGAACTTTGAGTGGAAATATTTGAGTGACTTCGAATCAGTTTTAGTGTGCCAAATTGTGTTTGCACATTTTCTAAAATGATTATAGCGTTGTTCTTAAGAATGTTTATGTGGGAGAAGAAAGCTGAACTTTACTTTAATGCTCCTTCCAATAAATATTTCAACAGATTTTTAATTTTCTTCGAATTTCAAACTTTGAGTGGAATAATTTTAGTAGTTTCTGATCAATTCTAGTGTGTAGCTGGTTGGCATTTTGTAAATTTTTAAAAATTATTACGTTTTTGAGAGAATTGATTTTGAAGAAGCAAGGTGATGTTTTGGGTTTGAAAATTATTTCTGATTTAATAGCGATAGTTAGATTTACTATTATCCTGTGAAGCCATCTGAATAAGATGTGCAGTTCGATATTGGATTGTGGACATGGCAACATGATTAAATAATTGTTGAAGAGAAAAGAACACTTTGAATAAGGAAGCTTATTTTCAAACAATAGATGGGAGGAAGTCTAATCATTTGATATGAACCATGTTTTGTTCTCTACAATAAATAGCAACTAGATACTCTCATAATAGAGAAAATAGCTAAAAATTTAGGACGCACAAAATTTTATATTTTGTGTACAAAGTAGAACTCAACAAAATGATCACATAAATATACCCTAAATCTCCATATGCTATACCATACAACAGTGGTGGGCACGGGTGGAGCCCCTTAAACGCCTGCTTCTCCCACCAACCTCTCTTTCATGCAGCGCGCACGCTCGTTGCGTACGCTGATGTCTCGTGTCTTCGTTGCCCCATTGCACCGCGCTTGCTGGAAGGGGACAGAGGGCGCTACGTTCTGGACGGTTTTGCCTCAATTGAGGCAAAATTGCCCATCCCTGCCATACAATCTTTAACTTTGTTCACAATCTTTGATGTCGATTGGAAACATTTCAATTACGAATAAACCATTAATAAAAGTATGTGATTTGAAATTAACGAGAGTTTATTTACTATTTTCGGACAACAAAATTCATTTCATAATTTAAAAAAAATGCTTACCTTTAAGCCAAATGGTATTAATTTTTGTAAAGATCAACTGAATTGGTAGAATGGTTTTCGAAATAAAAAATTGATAAGTACGATCACTTTTATTAGGAGAGTCAATTGCAAATCAATTACTTGAAAGGCTTGTATTTTGTAAACAAATTCGAATTTCAAAAAATGATGAAATTGGTCAAGTGAAATTTAAAATAGTAGGAAGATTGAAGCTAGGATTTTAACACCAGAACAATCGAACAATGAAAGGGTTAATTTGTATTGTCTTTCAAAAATGACAAGTCCACATTTAAGGAGACATTGCACGTATCCTCCTACAAAATACGTTGGAATAGATAAATTTATCCAGTAAGTGTCCACAAAAATGTCATACCGACTAGAGATCGCGGTTTTGAACGTGTACTAAAATACACGTGTACACGGGGTACGTAAACCGTGTAGTTCGAATTTAAGGATCCGTGTACACGGATCTGGAATATGGATCCGTGTACACGGATCTGTGACTACGGATCCGTTCAGCACGTTCGAGTCCGACAACTGATGCGTTATTGTTTTTCGATCGAATACTTTTCGACTGTTGATGTTAGAAGTGAAACAATAATAAAGTCGCGGTAAATTGTTCGACGTTATATCACCGTATATTAAAACCCACGTGTAAAATAAATACACGAGTATTTGTGAAATTAAAATACACGAGTACCCGTGTGTTTAGTATTACATGGATTAACCTTCGGATTCGTTTATTGCACGTGAAATAGGCACCTCTATTAGATTTAATTCTGGAAACGGGTAGCGCAAAATGAAAAAGATACAGAATAAATTAGCGGTAATAGCGTACGAAATAAAACAGCTGTTAGAAGAGCGACGCGTTTATTACGAAATAAGGAGCGATATTCACGTTGAAGAGGACAATACAAAGAAAAAGATACGATTACATAGTATAGATAGACGTAAGCATGCAATTTGAAGACGGCAGCATTGGTGACGCGTAAATATGTATAAACCAGGGATTGAAAACTGTTAATATGTATAAACCAGGGATTGAAGAACCGAAATGATGTTATAACTGTTACGAGAATATCGGTTCTGGATTTTGGTTTTGGGTTTCGGTTCCGATTTCGGTTCTGTCATTCTGTATTCTATTCTGTATTGTGTTCGGCGATCGGCCTTCTATATTTATTATTTAAGTAGTTCCTTATTGTTATTTATAATTTAACCAATTTTTAAATAAATAAATTTTCATAATTTGTTTTCATATTCATTATTTGTATGGTTATTTCAATAATTTATTGTTAAAATAATTGTTTAAATAAATAAATTTTTATAATTTCTTTTTATACTTATTATTTGAAGTATTTCAATAGTTTGTTGTTAAACTAACATATTTATTATTTGAATCATTATTTATTCAAACTTTATTATGTAACTTAATTTATTTATTTAAACAATTATTTTAACAAAAAATTCTTGAAATAACCATACAAATAATGAATATGGAAACAAATTATGAAAATTTAACTTTTTAAATAATTATTTCAACATTAAATTATCAAAATAATAATTCAAATAATAAATATATTAGTTTAACAACAAATTATTGAAATACTTCATATAATAAGTATAGAAACAAATTATGAAAATGTATTTATTTAAACAATTATTTTAACAATAAATTATTGAAATAACAATTCAAATAATGAATATAGAAAAAAAATTATAAAAATTTATTTAAAAACTATTTAAATTATAAATAACAATAAATAACCACTTAAATAATAAATGAAGCAGGCCGAACAAAGTACACAATAGAATACAGAATGACAGAAGGCAGAACCGAAACTGGAACCGAAACCCAGAACCAATGTCCAAAACCGAAAAATAACTGTTTTAGAAGCGAAATAATATCGGTTCTCGAGAACCGTAACCGTAACCGATATAAGCCCGAACCGATATTCTCGTAACAGTTGTAACATCATTTCGGTTCTTCATAACTGTTTCGATCAGAACCGATATATAACAGTTTGAAACAGTTATTTCCAGAACCGTTTCAGTCCCTGCTTCTAACATCAACAGTCGAAAAGAATTCTATCGAAAAACAATAACGCTTCAGTTGTCGGACTCGAACGTGGCGAACGGATCCGTATTCGCAGATCTGTGTACACTGTACACGGATTCGTAGTAGCAGATCCGTGTACACGGATCCATATTCCAGATCCGTATTCCAGATCCGTGTTCACGGATCCATATTCCAGATCCGTGTTCACGGATCCGTGTACACGGATCCTTAAATTCGCACTACACGGTTCACGTACCCCGTGTATTTATATACACGTGAAATAGGGATCTCTAATACCGACCTCAATAATTGTAACATAGAGAACTTGAGATTCATCATTTCGTCGGGTTCGATAGTTTTACTGTTCAGAATGTTAATGTATTCATTTCAATCTACTACAATTATTATAAAATGAAAGAACTTTTTATTTGGTTTCCATTTTTTGCAAATGGATGTTGACGATGTCAATTTCTCACAAAGATCCACAGTTTAGCAATGATTAATTTTCCGTATACTTACTATAGCATACGCCATTTTGACCAAAGTACCCTGCACCGATCGGAAGTAGCTATGAATATGAAGCGATTCTATAATGTATGCAATTTTTGGCCATTTTCACAGAAAGAAGCTGCACTTATGAATTTATATGTCAATAATTATTCATCAGACAATATTGAACCTTTTTTTAGTTCAACACGGAATGCTGTGTCTATCTTCAGAGTATTTTTTCAGCATTACCAAATTGATTGTTCCGAAATAAAAAGTATAAATATTTGAATGCTTTCATCTACTGAATTAGAGGGATTTATTTCACTTGTCAACTAAACTGCTCACAGAAGCAGAACAAGATAGCAAAATCGAGTTGGCTTCCGGGGAAACGATTCCGGGAAATTCGGGGGAAAGTTACGATCGAAGAAGGTGTGTATGCCTATACTTCGAGTGCAATGTACTTAATGGACGAATAGCGAAACACTGTTTCATGGGTTTACCGTAAAAGCATTTTCGAAAGCCCCATTACGAGAACCCCAGCCTGAATTCGCCCAAAAGCTCCATTAATGGACCATAGTATATCTTCGTTTCATCTAGGGTAAGGTCGCCGGAGGTCTATTATTTATTATCTATTTATTTACTTCTTCCTTAAAAATCAAATACTAAAATTACTGTTCCCGAAATCTCTGCAATGCACTCACTGATAAATTCCGTTTCAATGAAATGCTTTCTATTATTATATTTCTGGTATTCATATAACATGGGACGCACTTTATTATGATTCAGCTATATTTAACTATGCTCAAAATTATTCTACTATTTTTTCATACACAGTATATTTGTATGTATGCTTCAATAATTCGTATTTTCTTTATTGTACTTTCTCACATACTACGATCACAACTGTCACTAGAATAATTTATTATATTATATTGTCCATATTGGTAATGTATTACATATTATATTACTATGTTTTCTATATTAATGTATTTTTAGTTTATAATTTTTTCTAGTAGTTTATAATGTATCAAAGTTTATAATTTTTTATACAGAAAAATTGATTTCTTAATATCGAAAATTTTAAAATGATCAATACGCAAGCACATATTCTTGTTAAAATTTTTTTTACAATTTTCTCAAACAATATCGCCTATTTTTGATATCTACGGTCAATTAAAGGGGACTTAAGCTATTAATTTTTCAAATTCGCTCCTATTTACAAAACATCAGTATTTTGAACTTTTTCTTTCGTCATGCAGATACAAATCGTATTCTTCTTAATGGGCCATTCAAAATGAGCATCGACTATTGCATAACGTAGAATAAGGAAAATGAGGATCAGTTTATGTCAACACATTGCCGAAGTCGAATTTGTTTATAAAATACAAGCCTTTAAACCTTTTAGCCTTATCTTAAAAAACGTACGGCTCTGCTGATGGATCATACAAAATCCAGTTGTTTGCAATTAATGCCTGCGATTTTGGAGAAAATTAAACGTTTCCCTACATAGTACATGGCAAAATAGGTTAGGTTTATGTCATCACTTTCCTGAATTCGAATTGGTTTATACAATTAAAATATTTAAAGACTGAAGTTCAGTCCATTTTTTCTTACCACGTCTGAACAAGGTTACGCTGATGACCTTTATCTCGGAAACTATTTCTCCGATCAAAGTAATTTGTATTTTATTTAAACCAGAAATGTCTGTTCTATAATAAAAATATTATTTCACTCAAAAAATGAGTCTCCCAACATTAAAATCTCAAATCAATTTCATATAAATTCTCAAGCACATATTCTTGTTAATGAATCACCTCATGCGAAATCGTCCGCCATTTCCGATCAATATTAAACATGTTTACCAGAATTATATGTTACATAATGTAGTACAAGGTAAATTAGGGGGAGCTTAAGTCATCACTTTATCGATTTCGTGGTAATGCAGAAACTACAGACCTTTGAATTTTGCTATTACTGACTATTCGTACGTACAAATAGATGAAAACTGCACTACTTGAATTTTTATCCCAGTAACGAATCGTCGCATTTAAATGATTCATTATTTAAACTAATCAGGAAGGTTTATTCCATAGTGAAAACATTTTTTATAGATAAATTTGGGTAAGGTTAAGAATTCTAAACACCTTTATATAAATATCCAAACAAATATCCTGGTTAATACGACGTTTCATAATACATAAGTCGATCGTATTTTCCGGTCTATACCAAAACTACGTATAGCATGGTGTAGTATACGGTAAATTAGGGTGGGTTTATGTCATCGCATTGCTGAATTCGAATTTGTCGATAAAATACAAGCCTTTGTATTTCAATTCATCTTTACTTTCATGAACCTAGGTTTCTGGCGATGGATAATTTAAAATCCAGTTCCTCGCAATCAATGCCTATGATTTTAGTTAAAAGTAAATGTTTCTCTATGCATATATTACATGGTAAAATAGGACAGATTTATATCATCACTTCGCTGAATTCGAGTTCATTTATAAAATATAAGCCTTCAAGTACATCAGTTTTAACTTGTCTTCATAAAAGTAGGCTCCTGATGATGGATCTTTGAACATCGGGTTTTTCTGCAGTCGATGCTTCCTATATTAGTTAAAATTAAATGCAAACATGTAGGGCTTTATAAAAATACAATTTATTAAATCAGATTTACGTATTGTTCGGTTTACAGTCTGCGAGGTACTACCCGTATGTATTATTTGTCCTGTCTTACCACGTTGTTTACCACGTTGCCACCTAACCTCACTTTTCCTTCTCTCCGAGCTATCAGGACTCCGTCCTTTTCCCTTATCTATTTCTTCGTGCCCCTACTCCAACGTTCCAGCCACTCACTTTCTCACTGTGCTTTGCCGTAACTACCTACTTCAATTACCTTTATTACTCTATGATTTCCTTCCTCACACATTCTCCAACATTCACACCGCGCGCCCTCTAGCCAAGTCCGTACTAACCGTGTGTTCTTTGTTACAACATGCCTTGGATGCCCTGGCAATAACCATAAAACATAAACTATTACAAACAAAAATGACCGTTCTGCTCTAAAAATATTATTTCATTAAAAATGTTAGTCTCCTAACAGTGAAAATTCAAAACAATTTCATATAAATTGCCAACAACATATTGTTGTTAATAAATCACTCTATGTCACATCGTTAATACACAATATTAAATTAATTCACAATATTAAACATGTTTACTAGAATTACATATTACATGATGTATTGCACGGTAAATTAGGGGTAGTTTAAGTTATCACTTTATCGGTTTCGTAGGAAGGCTGCACTTCTAGAAATTTTAGCTCGCAAGGAGAAGGCGAGGTCATCGAGTCTCAGATATTGTCGAAACTTTGCATACTGTTAGATTTTGTTCTCCTGTTTAGGAAAGTATAGCATTATAGGCGTCGATGCTCAATAACTTTTGAGATATTTACAATTTAAATTTCTTTGTACGCGTTAAGTAAAGTTTTGGTTGAACTTTTGTCAAGTGCCGAACAGCGTGGTGGTAACGTACTATATAGACTCATACTGGGAAGGTCAGTGTTCAAATCCTCTGTCCTTTTTTCCCATTTTTTCCTTTTTCTTCTTTTCTGTTTATCTGTTCTAATTAATTATATTTTCCAAATGAAAAATACACTCATAATATCTGTAGGAAACAAAATATATAAATTTTATTGAAAAACAACATAATATGTAGTACTAACTTCATCAACCGTGCATGAATAGAAAAGAAGAATAATATAAAAACCATGCGTTATATGCAAAATACAATAAGCATAGAAATTAAATGTAATAATTCCTCTTCCTACATCAGTAACTAATTGTTTCATTCAAATGATTTTTCTTTAAACTGATGACAAAGATCTATTCTGTAGTAATCCTATTTTTTTATTGAAAAATTCGCATACGATTAAAAAGTATAATCTTGCTTATATAAATTATCAAGAACATGTTTCGGCTTATATATCGTTTCATAATGAATAAATCGGCTTTTCCAAAGAACATTCAACATGTTCATCAACATTCCATGTTAGATGATGTATCACACGGTAAATTAGGGGTAGTTCAAGTCATCGCATCGGCGATTTCGCATTAGGTCTGCTGACTCATTAGTAACTGCTGACCTTCTAAGCGGCGCACTTTGATCTAATATTTCACTTGTTATCTAGTCATTTGCCGGCGATATCTCGCGGCGAGTTAAACTTTGCGATTTATTTCGACACGAGGATTTCTCACGTTGTATGCCGAACCACCCCCAATACTTCGAGCGGGAGGGCCATTCGACAGCGGCCACGGGTTCGTCGAATTGTTATTGCAATCGTCCAAGTTTTGAGAATCACGATGGCTGCCGGGTAGCCCGCGATGCTTTCTCGAACGGCGATGGCACTTTTAGAGGAACTGCGGTCGGCGTTTTTGCACGGTAAAACGCTCATACCGCGAACGTATGGCACGATTATGCGAACAATTCTTCCGGAGAGACTATGGTTCCCTTCAAAAATTCCACCGAGTCCCTCTCGTATAATCGATTTTACGACCGCGAGTCAAGCAAATCTTGCCCGACCATTCCCTTTCCGAACTGCGGCCAGTAACTTGGTCGATTTTATAGTGAATTCTATTAGCACAACTGGCTTAATGCGCTTCCGGAATTGCAGAGAAGAGGCCGCGGATGTTACGCAATATTCAGAATGGGATGAAAGAAACAGCAGTGGCATTGATAACTTAGAGATTGAATTCTATTGTACAGGGTGGGGAAAAATTATTGGTCATCCTTTTGGAAGGTGATAGAACTCGTCGAGATCGCCAACATTGCATCATAAACATGGTGCCGCAAAATGAACTTTCAAGGTCATTTTCAATGACAAATTTTTTTATTGGCTTAGTCGATTCTACTAGTCGAGCTGAACAAAAGTCTCAAAGGGACCATATGCCGGAAATCAATATTTCATAGAGAAATCTTCGTTTGAAGTTTTTTGCCTGAAATTTCAAAAAAATCGATTTTCATTAAGTCAGAAAATAAATCTGATGCTTATAAAGTTCTTAAAATTATGTTCTGAATATCCTGATCATGATTAGCGAAAATCACACCCCAAAACTGATCCTGAGAAATTTGTATATTTTTTGGCTTCTAAAACTTCAAACGAAGACTTCTCTATGAAATATTGATTTCCGGCATATGGTCCCTTTGAGACTTTTGTTCAGCTCGACGAGTAGAATCGACTAAGCCAATAAAAAAAGTTGTCATTGAAAATGACCTTGAAAGTTCATTTTGCGGCACCATGTTTATGATGCAATGTTGGCGATCTCGACGAGTTCTATCAGCTCCCAAAAGGATGACCAATAATTTTTCCCCACCCTGTACAGTTATGGACAAAATGTTACTTACTTTTGAATAATTCTTAATTTCTGCGCTGGATGGCACAGGAAAGAAGGGCATGTTCACGGTCTAAACTCTTATGTTATTTTGTTGCTATGACAATACCTTTCAAAACGCCATTGATGTTCAAACGATTTCGAGTTAGCGTCATATTTTTTTGGGCTGTGCTGCCGAAAGGCACCGGTGGCCGATCGAGATGAGTGGTTATTATGAGGGATAGGGAACGACCTCAGATAAACAATTTTTGCTTCGGCAATTTATACGTTTAAAAGATACAGGTTCTCAATTATAAATCCGTCATAATAGGTTTTCGAGGCTTTGGACGCTATATTCAGCAACAATGCCTGAGGGATATGTATGCATGTGTGTATCATAAGTGATGGTGTGGTGTGATCTGTTTATGTTTCTTTCCGCCGGAAATGCGACGTTTAGGGAAATGTGAGACAGTTCTCGAGTCGTATCGTGGTGCATGCTGAAAGACTAATCACAGTTTTTCTGGGATAATTTCCTTGGCCGGGAAGGTGTTTGTGGCGGCAGCCCCTCTCCCAAAACAATAGACGACTTTATAGTTAAACAAAGGCGTTGATTCAAAATCGGCCAAAATTACCCAAGACCAATTTTCCTGAAACTTTGCATATTGGTAGCCCTTTGGGTCTAACATTGATTCCGTGCAAAAACATTTTCCCAGGACTTCACGGTTATGGGGGGGGGGGGAGGTCAAAGTACGTATTTTGCGAAATCTATTATGTGATGTAACTTTTTATAAAAATGCGATATCGACCTGGCACTGATACCAAAAAGTCATAAAAAATTCAAGCTTTCCAACGGTGTATAACTTTATGAAATTTATTTATTTCTAACATAATTTTTTCACGTTTTTTGTGTTTTTCAAGGCGTAAAAAATTCAGAAAAATTTCAATTCCCAAAAAAAGTATCGCCTGATTGTAACCAAAAACGCTGCATTAATAGTACATTTTATGTCCTTTCAAATGGTGTTTGTCATACCTTGGGAAAATTATTCGTTTTTGAGTTATAAAGTAAAATGTGAGTAGAAGTTGAGGCGCGCGGTCTATTACTCAACCTATATATTCATTTCAAACGTGGAAAAAACGCTTCCTGTGGTTATATATACTCTTTGAAAGCCATAGTTTGTACTTTTATTTAAATATACACATGTTTCGTCCCAAATGGTAAATATATTATCGAAACACAAGTATTAATGTAAGATACTGTTAAAAGCAAATCGAAATAAATGGTATAAAATTTCTAGCAATTATATTAAATAAAATAAAAAATGCAGCACAATTCCTTGTCACAAAATTGGGCGTACAGAAAGAGAATTGATTAAAAACAATGATTTTAAATATACGTTTTACAGTGAATGTGTTTTGAATTGTTTCTTCTGTACCGTCTTTCTTTTTTTCTCATTGGTATGTTACGTTTGATCGTAATTTATTACATACGGATATTTCGATATTTAAACGGAAAATTAGTGATAATTTTATTAGTAATAAAATTAGTAATAAAGTTATTTTGTCATGAAAAATGTGTCGAATCGTGCCGAAAATTATCATTAACTATATACAAGTACCGGTACATTGTGTCAATGCAGTAGGACGAAGAAGGAAAAGAATTTTAGATAACGTGGATGAACGATGTTTAGTTTGTCAGATCAGTGTAAATCACAAAATATGGAATTTATAGATACAACTATGGACAACATAAAATGCATTAGTATCTTAAAAAGCAATCGGCTGAAAATTTGCAAGTAGTTGCCTTAATTTATTTTCAGCATTACAATTACCCGAAGCATTCGGCGTATGTTGTAAAAGAGTAGCTATTATACAATTTTGCCGAAATTATTAAATACCTCGCTACAACGGGCTCTGAGAGCCTGTTCAGACACGGCGGAAACCGCGCGGACCTATTTACATTAGCATTTATTTATTCCTTCACACGTGACCGCGCGATTCAAAGATCCGCGCGGCTGCCGCCTCTGAACCGCAGGAACATAGATCCGCGCTATTTCCGCGCGATTTTATTTACTACGGCTGCTATGAGAGCGTTCAGGTGTTTGAAGGAAATCGCGCAGTTTGATATTGTTTCTTCGACATCCATCTTCGTACTGTGAACTAAAACTTCGCCCCTCTCCTGCATGTCCGCACGGTTACCGCCTCTACCTGAACGACTGCCAATTTTGACGCGGTTCAAATCGCGCGGTCGTAAACGCACGGATTCCGCCGTGTCTGAACGGTGGTCATTCGTTCCTTAAGTTCCGTCGAGTTCGCGTGCTTTAACACTTAGCCGACCGCACGCGCCACAGAGACCTGTACAGTTTCCACCGCGCTCGGGAAAGCCAAACTGCGCTGTCCACCGTGCATTTTTCTGAAGTAGCACGGACTGAAATTCGCTATTTGAAATCAGAGACGTCCGAAAATTATTTATGTGATCAATTATATCTTACGGTAACAATTTCGTTCAACGATTTCACATATTGCTTATACAAAATTCGAAATTAAAAGTTTATAATAATGGGTGTGGTGTTAAATAATTAACTAGTAAAATAATGTTATGGCTGGTAGAGGCACCTTCGGAAATCCCGAACATAAAGAGCCGTAATAACGGGCAATAAAAGACTTCAAAAATTTCTGCATTTTATTATATGTTGTGCTCTATAGAAATAAGAAGGTCTATAGAGAAAGAAGCGTTCCTCAGGTCAAAATGGGAGATCTACTCGATCGGTCGGTCATCGACTAGCTTGAAAATGGGTAGATCTACCCGATCGGTCGGATAAGTGTTAATATACGCAGGAAGTAGAATTGGTTGGTCATGATCAGACACACCAGACGATTCCTAGCTAATAGCGCGCGTATTTGCTGCATATTCAAACACAATTGTCTCGAAAACTAAGTTTCGCATGAAAAAATGTTATGCCACACTTTTTTCTTATTTTTTCATAAGGAATCACCTCGTGTCCGCTTGTGTATGTTGTTCGGCCGCTACCTGTATTTGTTTCTTGCTGGAGTTTCGTATTTGTGGTCGGACCTTTATCCGGAGAGAATACGATTTCCGTGGCCCCTCGTATTGAGGTTATATTTGTGTTCTTGGGGTTATTTCAAGAAAAAATGTATATATAACATGGTGTCAAATTGGCCTGGTTTAGCCGGTAATGTAGATTTCCTGTTTTTTTTATAAATTTGCAAATATCTCGGTAACTATGCGAGATATAGCAAAATATCAAGAGACCTTTTTTATAGAAAATGAAATTTTATTCGCATAATCTTTGCATTGTTGCTGTCATCCAGAATTTGAACCAGTAATGGAAAAATCATGTGAATAGAATGAGTTGTGGTTAGGTTTTGGAGGGGGCGGAAATCGTACGATGGGCCACGGAAATCGTACTCGTGCCCTTTAACCCGTAAGGATATAACATTTCACCCGTTTCTGCAATATTTTATATTTTCTAAGGACATCGAGGTCCAACCGACAGTTTTTTTGTGGTATATGCGTCAAAATAAAGTTATTTTGCATTGTTACGAAATCGATTTTTGATCGCCGTCAAGCCGTTTTGTTCTACTGTTTGGCGTGAATGCGTTAAAAAGATGATCAGAAAATTCTTTCTGACCTATTGACAGTCATCGGTCCGCAGTCATTGATGATCAAGGTGTTACGTTCCGAACAAATTATTGATATTTTTTTAATTACTTTTGGCTTTATTCGTCGGCAGCACTGTGGTCAATAACTCTTGCAGTTGTGAGACTAACCCTAATTAATCACGGTATGGCCTTTGACGAAGTATAGTTTCAGTTATTCCACGGTAAATGTATTAATATAACAATTCCCCTTCTTGGAGTCAACGCCGTCCAAAACATGTAATTCTACGCGTCGCGAAGCGACTTTCCATAGTTATGAATAGATAAGAACAATAGAGACAACGATGTCCCGTCCGTCACCTATACCTAAATAATAAGCAAACTCGTCAGCCGGGCCGTAGAACATACAGCGAATATACCAACGGCCGAGGAGAGGTTTGCCTATTCAAATAAAGACTATAACAACGTAAATGTGTGTCTGGTAACGCTTGCAGTTGTGGGGCCACCCTAACTGGACACACTGAATTCTTCTTAAATAATGATTTAAAATAATTATTAGAAAATATATTAGACATATCGTTGTTCTGCAAATTTTTCCATCGGTTCAAGTGTGAAAAATTTTTTAAAAATATGGCTTTATTCTACGATTCGTCCTCTTTGAAATCCCGTTTTTTCCATTATTTGTAACAACTTGTCATCTTTCAGGTAACTTGTTAATTTCCGTATCCCAATGACTAATTAACAACATGTGTTTTCGATGTACAAGCAAAATTACATGCTTATTTAAAATGCGACAAAACTACAGTCTGTTAGTATTTTTTCGAGACTGGCAGTATAGGCATAGACAATGGGCCATAATAGTGGTCCACTCGACTGGTCTCTACCTGAAACGGAGGTACACGGCGTCCTTCACCATCACAATCTCCTGATATTAACCCCATCGATCACCCTGTATAATAACCCTTGTAGCACATGTTAATTATGTTGATATTGTGACGCGAGAAACCGCGTAATTTAGGCATACTTAATAAACGACCGTTATAAAAAGGTAATTAATCTCTTTATTAAAAGAGGAAGGGAATTGCACGTCCGACCGGTACGACGTTCGTGAAGCGACTCTGTCCTTTGTCCTTGTTATATCGTCGTTTAGGCAACGACGATATAACGGGAGTACCTATTTTGCCATATTCGTAACATTTGTACCTATTTTGCCACATTCGTAACACTTCCCCCCTCCCTTCAAAAAAACAAGAACTCACAACATCAAAACACTCAATAATAACTTATCATCACTTCTGACACCAGTGTTACGCGAGCGACCGCGTAATTTAGACATACTTAATAAAAGACCGTTATAAAAAGGTAATTAATCTCTTTATTAAAAGAGGAAGGGAATTGCACGTCCGACCGGTACGACGTTCGTGAAGCGACTCTGTCCTTTGTCCTTGTTATATCGTCGTTTAGGCAACGACGATATAACGGGAGTACCTATTTTGCCATATTCGTAACACTTGTACCTATTTTGCCACATTCGTAACAATATGATGTAATTTATTATTGTGATACTAAATATGTAGATCACGTAACTATTCAATAAGTATATACATGTGGGATCAGGACCTCCCAGAACAAATACTGTATGGAGATTAGGAAAAGTAGGAGGGTTCCGTGGGTATGTATAAGAAGTTGATCAGCTACAACCGCGAGGGTCCCGGGTTCGATTCCCGGCGCGGAATTCCTCATTTTTCCTAAGATCCTACATACATATTAATACCTCTTATTATACTAGTAAACAATATTATTTTTATATTTTCCTGCGCGTCCACCGACATGGTTTCTTAGGACGGCATCGTACTGAACGAACTAAAACGTTCTGAACCTCCACGGGGATTGTTTAGTACAGTTTGTCAGATGATATTCTTTTTTTTTCGTTGCCATAGTAATAAATTGTTATTCTTTTTGTATAATGTTGAAATTCCCTAGCAATGTATTCCCCACCTATTTAGCACGATGAACTCTGAAAAGTTCTACTTGATAGATTTTTAAATAAAATGTTATATATTCTGCCTTCGTGTCGTCAGAAATCGGACAGCATTTGCTCGAGAGGGATACTTTTCGGCCAGCCTTCCGACACTAGCATAGGCATCTCCTGAGGTATAGAGGGGAGTAAAAGGTTCTCGGGACCCCTGGGGTTAGGGTAGCAAATGACACGATCTTCGGCACTTGGCCTTTGTTAAAGCATCTCGAACGCTTCTCAAGTTGCCTAAAAGATCTGAAGACAGTGTATAAACACTCCAAAAATGCGTCCGATATCGGAAAGCTCTGTATAAACCGGCTGTTCGACCGCCAGCGTGAAACTTTCTCGCGACGAAGCGGTCTTTGTATACAATGTTGGCGCGGGTCAGCCCGACGTAAATATTGTACACATAATTAAAACCGTTGGTCGACTGCTTGGCGCCGAATTTCGCCGAACTCCTCAACGGAGGAGAGGTAGGACGTTAGAGGGGAGACTTCGTAAGAAAAATAGTTAGTTCTATTCGAGAAACGGATCCGGTCAAGTCGTCACGAGACACTCTCCCGACAAGTCGTAAACGGAAACCCATAACGATAGTTCATCTCGTGATAATTAATATTCCTAGAGTGCAAATCATATTCTTTCGGTGGGATTCATATGAGACTGTCATATCATTCACATATACAAATTTATAAGGGATCCCTCGGAGTCGTACTCCACCAGGTCGTGCTTAGCACACACACATACTTGAGGGATCCCGCGGAATCACGCTTCCGCCAGGTCGTGCATAGCACACAAACGCAGACACTCAAGGGGTCCCTCGGAGACAATCTCCGCCAGGTCGTGCTTAGCACACATGCATATATACGTTAGGGACCCCACAGAGTTATGCAGTCTCATGTGAGTCTCACATTACCGTATGCTCACACCTTCACGATTATTGTAAAGATTATAATTGTTAACTTCTGGGGTTTTTTATGCCATAAGGCTGTTTTCCCCAACGAGCCAATAAATCAAAAGGATTTCATTTCGCCTCAAATTCGTCTCATTTATTTGTAAATAGTTCCTTTTCCACAATTAGTCTATAATAATTTGAAATACGAAATTTCTTCATGTTGAAGAACTTTCGACGATACACCGACCTTAAGACGCATCATTGGGCTGTCGAACAAAGAAATTAAATCTAATTGGTTAACGATGCGCGTAGTGGGAATCCGGGTGAAGAATCCGAACTTGCTGAAACGGTGCGAGGAACCGACATTTCTTCGATGTACAAGCACGAGGTGCGTGTCGTAGAGTCCGTAAGACGTTATAAAGCAGAGTTCGTTTCGAGTCGTTTCTGGACTTTTCCTTAACGCCCGGGCGGAAGTCTTTGTCTTCCGATAAATATACCAATCAAAGTCAATTTCAATTAATCGTTTTAGCAACTATTTTGTAGTGTTACAATACTAATAGATTTAACTTTCCTTAGCTTTGAATTCAATTTTATACGCAATAAAGAGTGTAATCGCGTGGTACAGCTAACCGTTTCTCTCCTTCTTCTATTTTAGCTTACAGATACATACATACATATATATATATATATATATATATATATATATATATATATCGAACAACGACGATTCTAAAGTTTCAATTCCTCTCAATAAATTAACACCCGCTGGTGTAAAGAAAGAGAGAGATATCTGTCTGGCGAGTGTTAACCATAATTCTACAGATAATAACGTCGTATATACATTCCGATATATTTTACACGTGTTTAAATGGTACTATTATTAATAGTGCTGAAACTCGGTGCCAAGGCGTCGCCTAACGCTTGCTCGTTGTGGGGAAACCCTAAGGCGGGGGCTTGCCCCGCAGTTTCGCCCCTGCGTTTTAAAGCTTAGAGTCATAAGACTGATTGCCATCGAATTTATGTAATTATTGATATGTTATCTATGAGTACTCGTTAATCATTTTATTCTATTTTATTTATATATATATTTATATATATATATATTTATATATATATATATTTATATATATATTTATATATATATATTTATATATATATTTATATATATATTCATATATATATTTATATATATATTTATATATATATTTATATATATATATATATATTTATATATATATATTTATATATATTTTTTTTTTATATATATGTATATTTTTTTATATATATATATTTTTTTATATATATATATTTTTATATATATATTTATATATATATATTTTTTTTTTATATATATATATTTTTATATATATATATATATATATATATATATATATATTTTCTTGTTGATTTTACTCGGTCTTTTACAACCGAGCTTGTTCATTAAATCTTAAGTATTGTTACAAATTTGTATCACGAAATCATTCAATTGTTCAACGAACGAGAACGGCCATCGTTTTAAGTTAAACATTGCATTGTACATACCGACACTTATTATTCAGAATATATACGGTGGCTCGCGAAAGTAATTGAACGCACTTTAAATTGGAATAGCTTTTTAAAATTCGAACAAATAATTTGACTTTTTCTTTAGCAACTACGAGCATTATTTTACTAATTGGGATGCAAAGATATTTTGAAAAAATTACAGTTGGTAGGATTTACACGAAAAAATAAAAATGGCACTTTTTAAAACATTTTTATTTCAGTTCGCAATGAAAATTTAAAATATGCGTTTTATAGATCTATGTTACTTATGCACATGCCGAAAATTTCAGAAATCGGTTGACGCAGAAAAAAGCTGACACGCATCGAAAAATGTAAGAATCTGTGGATTTTAAGCAAAATCTGACCAAAAGTCATGAAAAACAGCGATTTTTATCAGTTTTAACCGCTTGTAGCTCGTGTACACATTAATCGACTTCGATGAAATTTTCAGCATGTGTATTACTAATATAGGTCTACAAGACGCATATTTTAAATTCTCATTACAGGCTGGTATAAAAAAGTTTCAAAAAGTGTCATTGTTATATTTTTATGTAATGCCTATTTACTGCAATTTTTTCTAAATCTTTTTTGCACGTCATTTAGTAAATCAATGCTTCTAATTGCAAAAGAAAATTTCAAGTTGAGTTGTGCAAGTTTAAACAAATTATTCTGATTTAAAGGGCGTTCGAATACTTTCGTGAGCCACTGTATATTTATTACGTTGGTCGTTAAAATCATAATTCGACTTAATTCAATCGACTCTTTCCATAACACAACTGATTAACAACCCTAACGAAGGTTCTCTATTACTAACATTCATTCATAACGAACCCATTACCGAACTATAAAAATCCTACATGAGACCTCCCATAAAGAAAGTCACAGGAACTGGGGGTCGAGGGTAGGTTACGTATCTGGAAGCCTAAATAAGATCCCCGCGATCACGGTTTCGGATCCTGTGTCTGTCCGTGACTCGCGTAGGCGTCACAAAGGCATCGGGCTAACCAGTGTTCCTCCTGCATTGACAGGTAACATCGGTACACGATCTATGTGGACTGACCCTAGACGGTTCTCCCGGCGAGTTTTTCCACGCTTTTAAGTTTCCTACTTTCACCGCCCTTCCTGCCTTTACTTTCGCCGTTGTCTATTTACCTGTCTACCGGTGTTTTGCTACCAGAGCTGTCGTTTCATTCGACTGCACTCGGACTGCGTCGTTTGACACGACGATCGCGGACCATTTAAAAGTTACCAGAGGAAACAGAAAGAGGAGCCTGTGTCCCTTCCTGGCCCGCCCCCGCAGCGGGGTCAGACTTGATAAAAAGGCTGTGAGCTTAATGGACGTCGACCCGTCTCAAATACAGACTGCTCCTAATGCCGTGTCTTTGTTTGCGCACTATTTTCGCTCCCCTGTTATGCATTCTGATCGCATTAATGGCGTTTTAGACGGTGAAACGAATTTGAAGTCGCCGGAGGCGTCTAGCGGATGCACTTTTGCTGATTGTTTCGGTCGGTGGACAGTCCAAGTGGTTGGCGAATGATGTTGAATGGTGTTGAATAATATTGCGTTTGTGTTGGTTAACTTTTGCATCATTCGTTGCAGCGCGGTTATTTACGAAAGTTGGAGAATTGGTAGACCTTTTGTGAAAACTGAAGAGTTATGGTGATGAATGATCAGTGGTGTTTGATGTGGTTGTAAATCCGAGGATAAAAATTTGAGGAAAAGGTACCTAGTCTCATTGTAAAGGGCAAAGATTCTGATTTTAGTTCTCAAGGGTCTTTTTCGATTTTGAGCTAAAATAATGCGTAGTTATTAGCGAAAGTTGGATAATTGTTATGCTTTTTGTGAAAATTAAAGGGTTACGGTGATAAAAGATTGATGACATATGCGATGGCGTAGTTGTGAGGAGAAAAGTTGGAGGACACCTAGTCTCATTTTGAAGAGCAAAGATTCTACTTTTTGTTCTAGTAAATCTTTTCCCGGTTCCCGGTTCAAAACTTGAAGAATTGTTATTAAAATTGTGTCCAAGGCCCAGTACGAAACGCTACCTTTCCTTTTCCTCTTCTCTCACACACATTAAAGACTTAAATGTTTGATAGATTTATAAAAATATTCTGGGTCGCGTGAATCATGCCTAGACTACGTATCTTCATGGAAAATGAAAATTTTCTTCGTCAATTGTTAGTGACAGAAGCCAAATGTTAATTTCTTTTTTTCAATACAAATTTTATAAAGCTTAAAATAATATATTGACATCCTTAAATTGGTTTATTCCCTCGACTGTTTTAAATTGCACCAACTCATTTTTTCCAAAAATGCATAATAATGTATCTGCAGTCCAACCATTCCAGACGTGACGACTGCAGTTCTCTCTTAGCAATAATATTTTAAAACTCGAAGTACGATGTTTTTTTACAAAGGTAGAGTACACTGAACGTTGACATAATCTCGCCGATTGTATAGGCCCTTTAATTTTAATCTTCAATGTAATAGAAAACATTATGCGAATAAATTTATTCTGGCAATGAAATATAATTTAAATTACTCATACTGTTACTGGTTTATTGGTAATTAAAATTAAGCACAGCACTTGCACATTTTGTTAATTAAGTTGCAATACGTATTGGACGAGAAATGATATTTTCCGAATTACTTTCATCACTGATAGATGACAGACCAATTTCAAATTTGACATTAATGAACCCTCCACGCAATTGACAATCATTAGAGTGCATATTTATAAAATGTTCAATCTCGCATATTTACGTCTCTCGATTTCAAATAATTTGAACAATCAATTTTGCACGAATAATTCTTAAATATTGTCTTAAATAATTCTGTTTGAACAGTTTAAACAATTAGTGTTAGTTGGAGATTAGACCTGAATACTCAAATTTAAATAATTTATTTTAATAATTAACAATCGCCAAGTACTTAATATTTTAGAATTTTGAAAAATACAAACAGTTGTAAAATTTTTATATTACTTTAAATCCTTTGTTTCATACGATTAATTTTTAAATGATTCAGACTGTGTAAAAAAATTTAAACAATTAATTTTATACAAATTTGTTCGTGTACATTTAAATAATTTCTAAATAATCATTAGATAGTATTAAATAACATAAATCATTAATTTTATGTATGTAACGTTAAACAACGTAAATCATTAATTTTATATAAAAATTGTGGATAACGTAAATTATTAATTCTCTTATTACTAATTTTAGATAATTATAAATAACTTAAATCATTAATTGTATGCAGATAATTTCAAATAACTACTTCTTAACAATTCAGATAAATAATTTTATACAAATAATCTCCGAATGAATCAACGAAATGAATGTAAATAATTAATTTTGTACAAGTACTTATAAAGTAATATGGAAAAATTACTTTCGTACAGACAACTGTAAAATACTTTTAGACAAACAAGTTTCATGTTATGTTGTACAGTATATTTTGAAATCGTTTCAAATAATTAATTTTATGCCAATACTTTTGACATAACACGAGAAAATTTAGTTTCACGCAAACAACGGTAAAATAATCGTATAGAAACAATTTCTGAACAAAGCCATACAAACAATTAATGTACATATAACATTGAGTAATGACTTTCATAAATTTTATACTTTTTATACTACGACGTTGAAAATTTCTTGAAACGTTTCTTGAAATAATTACTCTCCTGCCAGTTTTTGAAATTAAATATTGTTGGATGTATTTAAAATTTGCGTTTGTGTGAATGTAAGGTTGTCCCCTACCGCCTTGGTGTTTAAGTTTCACTGTAAGTGTGCTTGCGAATGTGTGTTGGTGGTCTGTACCTTGGCCATGTAAATTTCGAATAACCGAGTCGAAGTCAGTTCAGTGATGCTAGAAATGTCAGCTTCTCGCGCATGCGTATTCGCGCGTGGCATCAGTACTGTACCAATTTCAAATTTTTGAGAGTTCTTTAAGGCCCTGTTTTAATAATAATGTTTTTCATTCAACATTCACATACTTAAAAAAGTTCGGATTATACAGGATAACATAATATGAAATTTTATTTTATTTCGCAGAATCTATAAATAATACCAACATTTGCTGCAAGACAAAAGAAAACTGCCAAAAACCTTCCCAGTATCCAAAATAACAAAAATATATTTTCTAATTATACAAATAAACAAGTAAATAAAAAATTACACCCGTTATCTTCAAGTTCGTCTATGGCAGTTCTAAGTCCCGGCACGCCACCTAGATGTTTCTCTTTTTTGGCGCGTATACGTTACTGGATTCTGCGCGCGCCGCAATACGCATGCGCGAAAAGCTGACATTTCTGGCATCACTGAGTCAGTTACGGTTTGTACGAGTCTTTGAGCGCATCGAACGATTAGTTGACTTGTCGATACAATATTATACATTATTTTTCATTGTGCCGTAAGGTCTTATTATACTATTGTTTTATTTGCTTTCAAACCTTTGGGCATCATTCTTTTAACCTCTTTCTTTACACCTCTACAGATAGAAACATGTACAATTATGAATAAATCTAAAGAAAATGCACGGATGTAACGTAGAAATAAGACAAGAACAATGAAACATTTAATACTTTCAAACTCTCTCACACGTATTAATTCTCTCACAGACCAGAACATTCTGCTCAACCGTTCGTTTCACTCACTCGTTTTTGAAGTGAAACTTCTTTAGTCGCGTTAGGCGTAAAACCTCGAAGCGGTGGGCGTAAAACCTCGACGCGGTAGGAGTAAAACCGATCTGGCGATGAAACGATGAAACGATGAAACGATGAAACGAAATTCTGTTCTATTAGCATATACGATTGAGGGTTCGGCATTCCTTAATAAAGATTATGATACAATTCCGATGATACTAAGTGGAGATTTCAACCTGAACTTTGCATCGGAACAATCAAAATTATTAATAGAATTTTGAAGTGAGACTTCTTTAGGCGCGGTAGTCATAAAACCTCGATGCGGTAGGAGTAAAACCGATCTGGCGATGAAACGATGTAACAATGAAACGAAATTCTATTCTATTAGTATATACGGTTGAGGGTAAGGCATTGCTTAATAAAGATTATGATAAAATTCCGATGATACTAAGTGGAGATTTCAACGTGAACTTTGCATCGGAACAATCACAATTATTAATAGAATTTTGAAGTGAAACTTCTTTAGGCGCGGTAGGCGTAAAACCTCGATGCGGTAGGAATAAAACCGATCTGGCGATGAAACGATGACACGATGAAACGATGAAACGAAATTCTATTCTATTAGCATATACGGTTGAGGGTTAGGCATTGCTTAATAAAGATTATGATAAAATTCCGATGATACTAAGTGGAGATTTCAACCTGAACTTTGCATCGGAACAATCAAAATTATTAATAGAATTTTTTAGAGGTAAATTAAGATTGGAAATGGTAAATAATCCTAATGAAGCGACAACAAGATCAGGAACAACTCTCGATGCAGTATTTGCAAAACATTTAGACAAAATTGATCCAAGAATATTTATATCATATCTTAGCTATCACAAGCCAATTGTTTCAAAAATAGAATCATAGGAATTTAAATGTCACAAAGTGTTAATAAAAATTCGAAAAAAAAATTAAAGAAAGAAGTTTCACTTCAGCCATGTGGTCTAAGTACACACCAATTTTTGTACAAAGTCACTCATACCAACTCACACACTACCTTACTCACTAAACATCCCTCAGTGTTTTCAACTTCATAAATTAAACATTCCAACAAAATTAATGAATTTTATGAACGAATAAATTAACGTATGAATTCTAAATTATTTGCTAGTGAACCGATTCCAATATATTCCGCGAAACGGGCAATATCTGCATTTCCCCGACGCGATACCTCAGATTAATTCGCGGCAAAACAGCTCGAAAATGACAATACAATTATTTGTCAGCTGATCAGGTAGGTCGGTGCTTTTTAGTATCGCACGGGCTGCATTCGCGCGTTAAATATTTCTTTATCGTTCCGTAAACACCATGTACGATGGGGGATGAACGTGTGAATATATAGAGAGAGGTGCATATGGGAGGGGGCATCAACATTGGTGAATCGGGGCATCGACTTCCGAGCGCATTTCGGTGCGCCATTCGATCGCCATTCTCCGGTCCCGGGCCATTAAATTCCATTGACGGTGTCGCGCTTGAATTTTCATAGAACTCGGCCCGTCATGCGAATTAACTGTATTACCGGGGTCAATCACACATCCATTTTCATAGTCGGCGGATTAACGAATCGGGCTGACGTATTATGATATATCGTAGGAAGCTAGATCCCCGTCGATATCATGTTCGGACGATGGCTGCAGCTTCCGTGAGATAATCGATACGATTAAATAATTTTCGACGATGATACTCGCCCGAAATAGCATTAACTATGCTCCGCGATAATAGTCGGCATATATCCACTGGTATACATGCCTGTTCATATTTGTCCGTTTAACATGGTATTTTGTAATCCGTGATACGCGTCTAAGCTGGCATTTGCTTAATGCGCTGATTACTTTATTTGCGTTTAGCCGATTGTTGCAAGATTAATAGAGCCCCTTTTCATACTGATGTTGAGTGTCTTATTTATCGAAGATTGCGGTGATTATTTATTAGTAGACTGCGGTTCGTCATGCAAGTTAAAGTAAGTCCGCGGACTTATATCGTGAAGGGAAACTATTCTTTTGTGGCCGCGTCGACTGCGTCGAACGTAGAAAAGGACAGCATGTAAACACGGACCGCGCGGCCAAAGACGCAACAAAAAATAGCGTATCGGTGAGACAATACTAGTGCAATAATAAAACTTCTTTATTTTTTACTTATTTTTAATGAAATTTTACCAATATATTCCTGGCATTTTTCTAATGAAAATGATACCAAATATGATATAATTTCGATGATAATAAACGATGAAAGTTTTGGACGTAAAGAAAGACAGCGTATGGAAATGAAAGAAACGCCAGGAGTCGCAGTCGCCGGCACAGTTCAAAGGACCGCGTGTCCGTACAATGTAATGTCAATAAAAAACTCCGATCGTTCATTCCACAAGTAAATATCATCGGAATTATATCATATTTGATATGATTTTCATTAGAAAAGTGTCAGAAATAAGTTGGTGAAAGCCCTATAAAAAAATAATGAAAAATAAATAAGTTTTGTAATTGGATTAGTAGTGATTCACACCGATATACCCGACCCAAGATCAAATTACGCGACATGTTTACACTGCTCGAGCTTCTTCGCCCTTCCGGGGATACCCCGCAGTGGATGGAGTAGGCGAAGTGACATAGATCGCAATGTTTCGTTGGACTTAGATCGCGGGCTTACTGTACAACTTTTCTACGTTACTTGTAAGTGTTACTAAAGACTAATTTTGATTCTGGATCCTGCTAATATTAATTACCACTATTTATTATTTACGTTTTTAACCTCAGTGGTTACCGATTTAATAATTATACAGATATCGCAGTACACATATCTTACAGTAATCAATTCCTGCCTTATCGATATAAATTTACTGTAACAACTTCAGAAACCGCCTATTTCAAGGATTCACAACATTTTTGGAACATCCTGTATTTGTTCTTTTGATAATATTAATATGTCAAAAATAGTATAACAGCTTTCTTGAAATCTTGTAATGTCTGCACAGTATTTTATTAAGCACAGTAATTGTTGTCGTAACTGCGTATAATCCGGAGTCCATTTATTAGGTTGTAACACATGAAATGTCCGATTTAGGTTTATCAGTATTTCAGATAGTGTTTTATTAAAAAATCTTGAAATTTGTTGGCATATTGTGCGTGTTTAGTTTGAACACGTTGATCGCCCGCTCGACAATCACGAAAATTACACAAAATCAAAGCAATTTATTCAACAAAAATAAAAAACTGAGACGTTTAATTTTCCGATATTAATTACTGTTTCAAATCTCTTCCATTCCACAGGTCGTAAGCAAATTTTGTACACTCAATCTGCCAACGTAAAAATTAATTTTCAATTGTGTATAAATAATTCCGTCACCCAGATATGTGTGACATATGACGATCAAAGTGTTAAGGGCGGACTTTCCTCTGTCAGATCCAGCCTTCACTTGTTTTGTTTATGCGTCTATCCTCGCATATTGACGTTTTACTTTCCAACATGATAATCAACGTGATTTTCGCATATTCTTCTTACACGAGTGGAAAAGTGGTAACAGCGCAACAGCAGCTATTCGGAATTTTTTAACGAGAGGAAGAAGTAATAATCGGATGTAGCAAGGTTTGGGGAGTACGGAGGATGAGGCAGAACGTACCAATCAAACTGCAATCGTTTTTGTGTTACGTCCAACGCAATATGCGGTTTTGCGTAGAGACGCGGTTCATAAAGCCGGTCTCTGTCAATAGGTGTGGAACCCAAACTTCACATCGATTCGCATATCCCATCTTGATTAAATACTTATGTACCGTTGTCCTGGGAATGTTACTGGCATCCACTAAGAGCATAGCCTTGATAAGGTCCGTATCCGTTGTTGCTGGGCGGCCGCTGCGGTCTTCATCTTTCAAGTCAAAATTGCCAGCTCTAAATCTCTTAAATCAATTGCGGACGGTCCTAATAGTCGTAGTACCACTTCCGTAAATGGTACAAATCTTGTCCGCAGTGTCCTTTGAGTGTCCTTTTTTTTAAAGCAATGAAGCATAACATGTCGCAAATGCTTCTTTTGGCTATCCATATTGAACGGTGTAGAAAAAAATTTTAAATGAGACTTTGTCACCAACGAAACGTACTTTAAAAGAGCTCTGGAACGACTGTGTTCCGTCGCAAGGAACCGTACAAAGGGTCTTTTCTTCAGATTTGTTTATGACGTCTACGTGACTCTGAGGCCACTTTCAAGGATTAGGCGCTCGATGCACATTTGGTGACCACTCGAGCCATTGCCTAACTTTCGTATTTGTTTCGCCTCCTTAAGAGTTACGCGTCATAAATCTATCACTGACGAAGGATATTCCCGACCTAGAAGTACGGTTCTCGGGTTACCGAGCTTCGCCCTCGGAGGGAGTCGGGTACGGTCCCACGCTTTCCTCGGGACAGGCTCGCTTAGGGCCAATCTAAGAGTCATCAAGAATGCACTGATTGGGGCATGCAGAGCTCGGCAAGAACCAATCAGTGCACTTCTTCGGCATGGCAATGGGTGTCACCATCTTGACATCCCGAAATGGAGGACCGCCTTCACGATACAACGAAGGGTCCTCCCGAAACCGCGACATTCAGTCAGTTGCTACCGAACAGTTGAACGTATAGATCTACGAAAACGATTGAGGACACTTTCGAGCGAGATCAGCGAGTCTCTCGAAGTCGACGTCTAATTCAATCAAGATCTAATACAATCATTTCAACTTCAGAGAATTCGAGTGGAGTCATCGTCGTGAACTCCCGCGCGTATAAGGCAGGGCCTGCTAGATTAGCCTTACTGACGAATCCTCTAGCAGGCCTGGGACGAAACGCTAAATCTCTCAAATTCTAAAATCGATATAATCATTGAATCGGCTATCTAATATTAATTTGGCGGGTAGTAAAACGGTAATTTCGGGATCGACGCGTCCATACGATCGGGCTTGAGATTTAGAACCTCAAGCGTGCACGAGTCAACGGCGCGTCGAGCTCGAGATTCGCACCGTACGAACAGACTGAAACCGATGTCCTAAACGGCAAAGAGATAAGCCTGCATGTTTATATAAACACAGCCAGCTAGAGTCGGTCATAGCGTGGCGCGGAAGAAACTTATGCGACACCCTAATATTTAAAATAACGAAGGTGACTCTAGCGGAAGCGATTTTAGCTAGCAACAAAAGATTAACGCCACACTACTGTCCCTGTTGTCCGATGCAATTTTTATTTCGGAAACTTTTCTACTACTATCATACTTTCAGAGTTATTGTAGGTGGCAATAGTTAGTGCCTCAACCTGTATAAATGTTCTCAGTGACAACAAAAAGGTTTAATTCTGTTGACCAGTGTTATTCACACTTCGTCTAATTGTAACGTTCAGCGATTCTCGAATTTTGATCTTCGGCACGCTGTAAACGTCCAAAAACTGTAACAAAGAGACGTAGCGAGTAGGTGGTGGGCGGCTAATGAAATTTTCGAGTGTTTGATCCGACAAGGAGAATCGTTGCTCCGCGTAGGAACGATCAACGGTATTAATTTCGACGAATGCCTTCGATCTTGCGAACGGTGCGCGATCCGATGCTTTATTGGTTAACTTTATTCATTGAAACGTTAGCATCGCGGCGCAATCGATGCCACAGCCGCGGTTGCATTGTTTGCGGATCTCAATTTCCGTATCAGTTCGATTCCCTATTTATACCAACGGCCAACGGGTAAACCGCGCCGTTTTTAAAACGAAATTCTCCGCGCGTCTGTGCACGCCAGCCGAAAAAATTAGATTCGCAGTTCTGTTGAGTGCTTCAGGCTTCTATGTATGTATGACCACCGTTTCGTTCGACTTCCTAGATTTCTGCAAGTGAACGTGATGCACAGTTTCAAAATTGAATGTACGACGTAAGTTTTTAGTATTTGTTTAGAGTAAGGCTAACGAGCAGGTCAAAATTATAAATTTGACGTTTTTGATTCTGGCATGGATAGAAATTTATGTTTCAACATAAACATTTTTATGCATGTCTCTTGAAAGACTGTTTGGGTGTACTTAACCCAGACCATACCTCCGATTTTTTTTATACTCGGGATTTTTACGTATTTTTACGTGCTGATTACGAATATGATAGTGAAAATTGGCGCAAATGTTATTTTCATAGCGGAAACCATGAAGAAAAACCATAAAAATCATAGTTTTTTCCATTTATTTCCGTACATAATGGTAATTTTGAAAAATACTTCATATAATAGTTGTAGACCTCATCAAAATACACATTTTATGTCGTATTGATTTTTGTCATAAAGATAATACTTTCTGAGAAAAATGATAGGTAATTATTGACTTATACGAAGCCACTCTCGATTTCAATGTCCTTTACATATGTTATTGAAGTATGAAAAATATCCATATACAATAGAATAGAACACACACCAACACACGGGGGGTTAGATCTGGGTTAATTTATGTGTGTTCTATTCTACATGGATATTTTTCATACTTCGATACATATGTAAAGGACATTGAAATCGAAAGTGGCTCCGTATAAGTCAATAATTTCCCATCATTTTTCTCAAAAATTATTGTCTTTATGACAAAAATCAATACGACATAAAATGTGTATTTCGATGAGACCTACAACTTTTATTTGAAGTATTTTTCAAAATTGCCATTATTTACGGAAATAAATGGAAAAAACTATGATTTTTATGGTTTTTTCGTGGTTTTCAGCACGTCAAAATACGTAAGAATCTAGAGCAGGGATGGGCAATTTTGCCACAATTGAGGCAAAACCGTCCACACCGTAGCGCCATCTGTCCCCTTCTAGCAAGCGCGGTACAATGGTGCAACGAAGACACGAGACATCTGCGTACGCAACGAACGTGGGCGCTGCATGAAAGAGAGGTTGGTGGGAGACGCAGACGTTTGAGGGGCTCTACCCGTGCCCACCACTGATCTAGAGTATAAATAAAAACGGAGGTATGGTCATTTCGGACGTTTATCCGACTGTTTAAATTGTCATGAAAGTTTTGTAAAATATACAACCGGTTTTTGGTAACAAACAATTTCTAAAAATGAATTTTTTAAATGTGAATTATAAATACATTTCCGAAACTAAAAGATTCTTCTTAGAAATGCTTGTATCGTGTTGAGAAACGAATTTAATTAAATGCTGACTTTAAACAAATTCAAATAAAATTTTTCTATATTAATTGCAAGATATTGCTTCTACATAGACATTAACTGCTTTTCTTAATCATTCCAATGAGTTGAAAGTAATGCAGCAGTACTTCTAGATTCTTTGAATGTTTTTTGTGACCGTGATTTTATTTATTGAGCATGATTTTTGTAGCCTTTTTACATCTTACAAATTCTAATATAATTTTGTCTATTTAATAAATTGTAGTAAATATTAATTTTCAATTTTGGTGAAAACATTCTGTCGATCATGTACACCTGACGACACAATTGTGAGACACATTATATGTATAATTTATACATATACAAGCATAAAATTTCATTGAAACCGATCAAGGTTGCTATCAAATGCAGTTGATTTAAAATGGCAAAAATTATAAGAAACTGCGATTTAAATGAATCGCGAACCCTAAATTCAAAGATTTTTGGATCTCACAATGCCTACAGCTTATCAAGGTTTTTATCAAATTATCGACAATTATTTCACCGATAATGTTCGAATCGGCAAAGTTTGATCGACATTGATTTCGCCAACAATATAAATTCACCGACACGACACGGTGAAATCATCGACATTGGCATAGTGCTTACTTATATAAGTTACATAAGTATGCATAATGTCAATTTCGCTGATTTCACTCATAACGTAATTTCATAAATAATAGAAGTCATATGAAGTAATGCCTAGACAGTAAGAATATTAACATTTCTCTGTTGTTATTACTCCCAAAGTCTGTTTTATCGACAAAAATGTGTACGCATTTTAAGTTCATATTTTCCTACATTTTGAAAGGAGGTCCACACAAGCTCTTATATCCAATTAATGCTAAACGATATTTTAAAAATAAGCTTTGTATTTACGTTTTTATATTCTAAAGTAAATTTTTCTTATGGAAACTAATGGTGAAGGCTAATTTTATTGTCTGAATTAATTCCATCAATTATTTATATTATTAAGGTTATGTATGCAATATTCAAAAAGCTGAAAGTACAGTAATCGCTATTTCACTATCTGAATTTTTTTACGGTTGAAGGATTTTTCGAAGACAGCCGTCTTAATGGATTGTATAAATATGTTTTCGAAAAATCGTGTATAGAAATGTTATGGGCAGAAGCAGAAAAATCTATACCGGTTAATATTTCCAATATCTGCAATCGCATAACTGCTAACACGTCGTTGAATTAACACTGTTGCCGAAATCAATATCGGTGAAACAAGTGTCGATGTAAACATTGTCAGTGAATTAATATTGTTGGGAAAATATCGGTCAAATGTTGCCGATTGAAACATTGTCGGTAATTTGTTAAGAAACCCGCTTTTTAATACATCAACAGATTTCAATGAGTTCTACAGTACCTGACTGTAGGACCGACATGGCGGCCAAAGTGTTAAAGACGTGGTCTATCGACATCCATAAAATCCCACTTAAGTCCCGACTTTCACCTCTTATAAAAATAAATAACCCTCGAGGTCAATAAAGAATGTGTCAGCCAGTGCTGCCAAGGAGGTGGGAAAACGTTTTCAAGTTTTCTTCGTGCGATAGTTATTACCTACTAACATTAAAAATCCGTTACAAGAGCACGAAGATAGATTGCGAGAAAGGAGAAGAGAAAGAGAGAAGTTTCGGACACGAAAGAAGGAGAGGAAGAGAGTGAAAGAGTGAGATGGAAGGCTCATTCCTAATCGCCGCACGTTGCGAAGCACTTCCGCGTGGAACTTTACCGAAGTAAAGTCCACGTGCTCCGGAAACTGCTCCATACGGGTGTACGGGGCAAGAAAAAGGGGGTTGAGTGAATGGCGCAGCCGCCGAGGAGAATGTTTGAAGCTCATTCAGACCAGAAGTGAAATCCTTCGCGTTGAAGATGTCGAGCACGTACCTCGGTTCCTGATCATTGCCCGGAGCTGACTATACCGAAGACATATGAGCACGGCCACGCAGGATGTCACGCGGCTGGCTCCGCCAAAAAGTTTTCGCGCGAATTTCTGCACGCTGTATCCGCGAGGACACCGTATCTGTCCATTCATCACGCGCGACGCTGCCACAAAATCAAGGAGAAATTTCTCCGAGGTGCACCGTTTCAATTTTTCAACGCGGTAAGCGGCCATTGTGACCGCCGAATGGAACTGTATTGTTGTAGAGGAACCGTACCTTATTTTGAACACGAATCAAAATATACAAGCGCGGGAATAAATTCATCCCTTGCCATACGATTCCCTCTTTGCAACTACAATAATTAGAACTTGTTCATACATTCAGTCCCGTAATTAATGGGACACGGTTTAAATCGGAACAACTTTCTTATCAATGGACCAAACGACTTCAGCTTTTCTGCTGAGCTAGAGGAATTAGTTTACAATATGAGATGTAATGCAAACTTTGGATTAATTACCAATTAATCAATAAGAATCTACAAAATACATTTTCTAAATTTTCGGTATAAGCCCAAATAAAAAAGTTCTAAAAAGCAACTTCTACTACTTTTTTTTGTAATTCAGACCAGCGTTCGGTACGTTTCATTTGAAATAATGTTAGTTTATTTGAACGTCAAATAAATTTTTCAAAATTATTTCATTATTTGAATTTTAAATGACATTCTATTTATTTCGTGAAGTAAAGAACAATTTCAACAGCGAGTGCACCTAAAGTTTAATAATTAAACTACAAAAATTAAGATATCTAAATTTAACAATTAATTTAGTTACTTCCATAACCTCTTCTCGAAATGAATTTATTTATTATTTTATTTTTGCAAAGTGATTGAAATAAAAAACTATTAAAATAAAGTATCATTTGATTTAAACGCCAGATGAAAATACATTTTTTATGTTATTCGTAAAATACAAATAATAAAGTATTTTAAATAATTCATTATGTCAAATGACTATTTGTTATTTTACTTGAAATAGAACGCGTGGTCTGAATTACAAAAGAAGTAGTATAGAAGTTTTAAGAATATATAAAATAAGTAAGCATTGATAATAAAAGAGTTATTCTGATTTAAAGTGAGTGCCTTCATTTATGAGACTGACTATATGTTTACAATCGTTTCCACAGAAGAAACGGAAAATATGTTAAATTTAGGCGACATAACAATGGATAACGTACGGAGGTTACTGATGATGCCAAGAAGCATCCAAGCGGAGGCTTTTTCCTACCTGCTTTTCCCCTTCCACTATCCCATTCCACTACCATGAGCACACTCCCCCAATAAGACCGTAGACTGGTCACGTGACGTGCCGCGCGAGACTGCGCGATATTACTCTGGCCATCAGAGAGGGGGTAAATGTGTTCCCCTCGATTTCAGCGTCTGGCATCACTGATGCCAGTAGCTAAATAGTAGCTGACGAACAGAATATAAAATTATGGGACCCGCAATGTTCCCCCAACGCTGTGGTAGGCGGCGCGGCAGAAGGCGCAAACTAATGCCGCGGCGCGAACTTACAAGCTAAATACATGGCGGATTGCAATTGCTGACAAAATATATATTTTTTTATATGTTGCATTATTTTAACGCTTGCGCATGATTACAAAAGAACAGAATTTTCACTAGAGCATAAATTATATTCTATTTCCTGCTTCATAATATAATATTATTTAACTATTCATAATGAAAACATTTTATTATATCTTTATGCCGAGTTTATTTTATGTTTACCGTATGTCATGTGTTTTATACTTATAATTAGATTAGATTACACATAAGTCCCTCAAACGTATTCAAGTTAATATGGATTACTAAAAATAAGAAGAAATAATGTAAATATTCCTTATGTACATATGAGATTGTAATACGGAATAAGTAAAATAATAATTAATAATAATAATAATACCTATCGTAAATACATATTAATCAACAGTATCATCGTATAAACGTTTAATATTAACGTCAGAGATTAGCTGCTTGAGAAATATTCGAGTAATTTCCTGGACAATGGATGGCAATAGCCGATTTTCGAAATATTCGATTAAAACGAAAGAATTTATCGCGTGCGGTGTAGTATGTAATAAAAATACTGTCTAAAACAGGCAGGGAGTTGGAAGTGTTACATTTTTCAATATAAAGTGGAGATATTCTGGCAATGGAATGCCAAGAATTTTATTAGAATTTACCACAAGCTATCCGCGATGTTATCAATCCACGAGAATCGCATAAAATTCTATTCGAATAAAATGTAATAACTGTTTCATTCAAATGTTTTACGTTTTTTCGTTTTATTAACTTTTTAAATATTGAATTCTACGACTTGAATTGTTTGAGAAGTTCAAACAATTGGTTTACTACCATCACGTAAAAAAGTGTTGAAAAAACTGAAATTGAGCGGTATTGCAGAGAAAATACTAAAAGTTGTATTTCAAAACTTTTTTATTTAGGCCTATGTTGAAAATTTAAAAAATACGTTTTGTAGATCTGTGCCAATTATGCACGTATTATGAAACTTTCTCCAAACTGCGAGAATCCTTAGATTTATTACAGTTAGTGACCAAAAATCGCGAAAAGCTGAAATTTGTACTATTTTTAAACGAAAGCTGTTCTTTTCTATCATTTTTAGTTTTTGGGATGTTTAATTTTTAAAGAATTTGAAAATTTGTCGTACTTCAACAGTAAAAGCTAGTAAAATGTTTCTTTAAAATTTGAAACGGTGCTACGGATTCTCTAACTATTCAAACCAATTTAAAACACATTTAAATACAACTTCGCCATTTTTCGATATGTCCCGGAGTGCACGATCACCAAAAAAATCAATATTTCCATAACAAATTTCAGTACTTCAGCAACTAACACTGCACTCTCATAAATCTCAGTGCTCCAATTCCATATCTTCAATCTATCCTCCTTTATCACTCTCTGTTTTTACAATATTTCATTTTTAATCAAAAATTGAATTTTGAACTTTGTGAATTTGTCGCGTTTCGATGGGCATACATGTATAAGTAAATGGATGTTCCATTATCCGAAAAGTTCCATTACCTAATCATCTCGATTATCTGAACCATCTAGGTCCCAATGACCTCGGCTAATCGTCGATTGACTGTATCAAATTTTTCCCACATCAATCCGAATTTCCATGAATCGGGTATCGGAGATGACGATGGATGAGAGTGTGAAGTGTGCGTGTGCGTAGAGGGTGTGTTGTCGGTCGCAAGGGGATGTAGAGGATGTCGGCGAGGAGGCGGCGGCTGGCGCGGAGGACGCTCGAGGGGGTAACAGGTCGGATGTCCGGCAGTCCGTCACCGGTTATCCCCCAGTATCTCCGGCGTGGTCCACCGCGTCACACCGACCGTTCCACGGCCATATCGGCCAACTGCATAACAAGTCCTGAATATGCATATATATATCTGACGCTGCGGGGGTGTAGGCTCACTTCCATCCCTCGCAGATCCCTGTGCTCTGTGTGCGAGTACGGACGCGGGGCACGCAGTCGCTCATACGCTCGCGAATCTCCAAGTACCGACACGCGGAACAATCCTCCTGCGATCTATTCTCTTCCTCCAACACGCCAACCCCTATTCGACCCTTCAACTCCCACCCCGAGCCTTCTGTCACTTGTAGGGTGATCTGCGAATTTTTTTATTTTGACTAATTTTGAATCCAAAAAATTTCGTACCGTTTCATGACCGAGGTACCCGGGTACGCACCAAGCACGGGCATTATCGAAAAATAATGTCATTGACACAGAATGCAGGTCATTTGAAATAATCATCTGTTAGTTTATAGTTCAGATTTATTTATAGAAGTTTCTTAATAAACGTAAGTATATTTAAATATAGGAACATTATCGAATCACGTATCAATGCGCTCTGCACACGACGCAAAATCACTACCTTACAATTAATGTGAATATTCAACATTTGTTTGAACAGCCAAATAATTTGTGTCAACATATTTCATTTCGTCTTTCATTTAATCAAGTAATTCGTACTCTCAAAAATACAATTTATTTCGTATCAACATTGCCGACTGCGTTAGAGTTAAATAACAATATCAAAAGCGAATGCAGTCAAACTTTAAAATTAAACTACAAAAATTAGAATATCCGAATATAATAATTAATTTAGTTACTTCAATTACTTTTTCGCAAGAGGTTATGAAATAAAAAATTATTCAAATAAAATATTATTTGATTTGAACGCAAAATGAAAATAAATTTTTGATGTTACTTATAAAATAAAAGTAATAAAGTATTTCAAATAAATCATAATTTCAAATGATTGTTTGTTATCTAAATTCAAATGAAATGTGCCTAACTCTAATATACACTAGGGTGATCCTTGACTATAGAAGTCAAACATTTTTGTTGAGATTTTTTGGTCTTACCCTCCCTGAATTGTGGGATTCAATGTGAAAATGATGTGTGCAAACATTTAAAAGTAGTCAGACAACGGAAACCTGTGCCGCGTTTGCGTTAAAGTTTTCAAATTTTTGTGATTTCATGTCATTTTCAAACATAACTATGTTTCGTTATTTTGGAAATATCATTAAGCATTCTTATACGTCACTTAAAACACACATACAAAATATTTCAATTTGATTTAATATTAAATTCAGAGTATGATGCAAAATTGGGCAAAGGGAATTTATCAAATCTGGATACACGAATTTTGATGAAATTTTAGTGGGAGGTAGTCTCCGGAAAAATATTTGACACGTATTTTTTTCGTGCATGTTAAAAGGTTGAAAACAGCCTTTAAAGATGGGCGAAAACAGTGAAAATCAACAACTTTAAGGGCTGTTCCTTTCTAAGATATTATTTAAAAAGTTAGCTTTTCACCTTCAAATGACATAATATAATAAACTTGTACATTTCTGGCTTATGTTAAATAATGGTTTATGTTTTGAGCGTTAAATTAACTATTTATTGAAGTCGAAAGGTAAACAAAAATCATATTTTGGCAAAAGACGCGGTACACATATATGTATACATATATACATATCTATCACACTTGAAGTGAGTAGAAAAACAACAGCGCCATCTCTTGAGAGGAAAAAATATAATCGCGGTTGCTACACCAACATACATTATAATAGTAATCATAACATGAAGTGTTTTATGAAATCGAATATTTCATATGAAACGACCTAATATAATGTACTATTAAAAATTATATAATGTTATAATATTATATAAAATTATTCTGTTATGAATTTGATAAAAACTTGAATATTTCGTATGGACATCTTTTCCCTTGCAATTAGTTACAGAATCGACTCTTCGCATGCAGCTTTCATATAATTTATTAATAACATCGATTGGAACTTTTTGCTAATTTATTCATTCCTCAAAAGTTCCTCTGCATTTTTTTGCTGAACTTTTCCTTCGTATCAAAAAAATCTTGAACATGTTCAATAATATTTAAATTAGAACTGTGAGGTGGACAGCTTAAATTATAACTCCTTCACTACATTTTCCAATAAATGGGGAAAAGGACGTGTTTTTATAGGCCAGGTATGGCACAACGTAGTATTAAAATCTACTGGGTGTTCACGCTATTACTAGCCATCGCTTTACTTGCAAACATTAAATATTAGAAAAAAATCAAAAGAGGATCAAGTAATACTGTTTTTGGGCTGAAGCAAAAGAAATTCTGCTTTTTAAATTCAACTTTCTCAAAAATCCAGGCTGATGGCGACAAACGGTTTTTTTTCGGATTCGTGTTCTGGACACGCAAGTCTATAAGAACGTATATAATTGTTTTCTTTGACAAAAACCAAGTTTAATTTTGTTGACCAGTATTATCGAAGATCGTTCGTCAACTGTACATATTATGTCACATTTCTCGACAAAGCTTGCTATCGAATGTACGTTACATAAGTCCTTCTAATTAATTAATTAAGGTAACACCATCTGCTTCTCAAATTACTCGGCAAATTCCACGTGAATCAACGGGAAGAATGATAGTAGTAGGTTCATGTTACGTTTGTTCGGACAACGGTAATTTCTGAAAATTGAGAAGAACACGCAAGCACGGTGCAAAATGCAACAAAATTGTTTGCAATGAACATTTAAAATAAATTACAATATATATATATATATATATATATATATATATATAGAATGCGTTCGACAACAATAAACACATTTTTTACTATTTTTGTACTGTTATTTTTACTTGAACATATTTGAATGTTACGCCTTTCTGGTAGGACTCAATAAAATTTCATATTCTTTTTTAACCAATACCTAAGGAGTAATTAGACGTTAATATATTGAAGAATCGGATTACTTTGTAGATTATGCAAATCAATCTTATAAAATTTGGACAGATTTGAAAAATATGAGACATTGTCCTTGTTCCTGATTAAAATTGATGTAGGGTGATGAATGAATCAACACTGAAGCTCCATGTCTGTTGAAATTAGTATTTGTAAATCGTTATTTTATTTATTGAGTGCTATTTCTATAAGATGGTCGTGTAATTGTTAAGTTCTTACATTTCAGAACACAATCTAACAATATCTGATGCTTGTAACTTGCATGGGCCAAATGAACAATGAATGAACATCAATTTCTAATGAATGAATACAGGTACTTCAGTGAATGATAATTATCTAAACAAACATGTCACCTCAAAATACAAATTGCTAATTGATTACGAGTAGACGATAGATTTTGTTAGACGACAATAATACTTACCTTCAATATATCGGATGTCGTTCGAACCACTGCTAAATAAGTGAATGTAGGTGGCGAATAGGTTATAAGAAAAAATGAGATCATTTTAGCGAGACATCTGTGAATTTACAATACAATTATTGCATAAAGAAGACATGATATAGTATTTCATCGATAATCGTCGCCACCACGGTTCTATCCGGCGACGATTAAAGTTCAGATAATACTATTTTTTGAGTTGTACCGAACGTAGAAAAGGACAGCGAAGCTCGAGAGGCCTCGGTCGCTGAGAAGTGTAACATAATACGGGTCGAGTATGTCGGTGTAAAAATAACACCTAACCCAGTGACAAAACTTCTTTAATTTTTATTATCTTTTAATGGATCTTTCACCAACATATTCGTGGCATTTTTCTAATGAAAATGATACCGAATAAGATATAAATCCGATGGTATTTACTTGAGTAATGGACGATGAAAGTTTCGGAAAATCATTGTAAATATGATCCGAATTACAGTATTTCATCGATAAATGTCCACAACATGGGTCTGCGACTGCGACTCTCCGCGTCTCTTTCTTTCTCATACGCTATCCTTCCTCTTGCCCGAAACTTTAATTGTCTATTACACAAGTAAATATCATCGAAATTATATCATATTTGGTATGATTTTTATTAGAAAAATGCCACAAATATGGTCATCGAAGTCGCATAAAAAAATAATGAATAATAAAGAAGTTGGAAATTGGGATTAGTGTGGTCTCACCGATATACTCGAACCACATGGTGTCATATTTCTCGGCGACCGAGGCCTCTCGAGCTTCACGGCCCCTCAAGGGGGTACACCCCGCACTAGTGGGGATATCTCAGGGTCAATTATGTGCGAGACATTTGGGACAATTACCGATGAAATACTGTATATCGTGTTTGGTATTATTTTAATCAGAAAAAGGCCACAAATATATTGGAGAAAGTCTCGTCAAAAAATAAGTAATAATAAAAAAGTTTTTTTTATTGGCATTACACTGTGAAGACACGTGGGCCTTTGAACTATGCCGGCGACCGCGACTCTTCGCGTCTCTTTCTTTCCCATGCGCTGTCCTTCCTTGCGCCCGAAACTTTCATCGTCTATTACTGGAGTGTATACCATCGGAATTATATTTTATTTGGTATCATTTTCATTAGAAAAATGCCACGAATATGCTGGTGAAAGTTCCATCAAAAAGTAATAAAAAATAAAGAACTTTTGTCATTGGATTAGTAGTAATCTCTCACCGATATACTCGACCAGTATTATGTTACATTTCTCGGCGACCGAGGACTCTCGAGCATCACGGCCCCTCGCAGGGTATACCCCGCGGAAGGAGGGATTGTTTTGCGACGATTATTGTTCAGAATTTCACGACAATTAACGATGAAATAGTGTACATGTTATTTTTTTCGTTTAATACGAATTATGTTCATTCACTTGGAGGGTTCATTCACTGGACAGGTCACTCTACTAGCAACTAGTTAAACCTTCAGGAACGACGCCTTATGCATATCTAGTTGGTTTCTTTCTGTATGATCGACGTTACATGACACGAGTGGAAGCCATAATCGTTTGGTGATTTAGACTATTTGATATTTTTCATGGCTATCTTCTAACTCTATAAAGTAAAGAATGATAAGGCTGGCTGAGAATTATAGTAGTGTAAATCATACACGTGGTACATCGAGTAAAATAAAGTTTCGCGTTTGTTGGTATAAAAAACTCCATACGCGCATTGTGGTTCCAGAAATACATCGATACATTCAAAAAACTGTACAAAATTTCTGCATGTGAAAAATACAGCGCGAAACAGTATTTCATACAATTGACAAGCGAATAATCTAATTAAGATTGATTGACACCAATATAACGGACTCCCATAAATGTTCGGAATCTTTTAAAAAGACCGATAACCTTTTTAATACTGAACTCAACGACTTGGACGTTTTTTGAAAAGTTAGAATTACTACATGATGTGAAAGAAATTTTTAATAAATTGCAATTGGTCGGCATTACACAGAAAATACTAAAAATTGTATTTTGAAATTTTCTTTTGTGGGCCTATTTGTAGATCTTTGTTTTTTTGCTTACACCACTACGTCCGAAATGGTTTGTTCTACTCGTTAAGTAACAAAAAAATAAGCTGCCATTTTTCAGTTAAGAATGAAGTTCTACATCAATTAACGCTACCGTTAGTAAATGACGCCTTTAAGATTCGAAAAATAATATTAATTCAAGAATTTGGACTTGCACCACAATGATTCTCAGCCCGCCATTTAAAGAAAATGCAATGTGGTACCAAAACTGGAGAAATGGATGCCGCACCGGCAATGCATGACCACATGTGACAAAAAGCGTGTAAAAAAATCACCTATTTCGAGCAGTGCAGTGTTTTTCTGTTAGGAAAAATTTTTTAATGTCGAAATCATAAAAATAAATATTGAACAAAAATTCCAATAAAACCACAAGAATTCTATAGCGATGATATAATTGTTAATATCTGCTAAAATGGTGGAAAGATGTGAAACGAGAAGGTGATTACTAGACTCCAGATTTTTATGCAATGTACAAATTGTCTCTATTAATTAGAAGATACAGAAGCTATTGGGATCTGACATTTTGAGTGGCGCCGTCTGCTGCCGAAAAGTAGAAATACTCTAAGCTTGACTCATATTCGTATAATAAATATTTTTTAATTTAGTCAACATTGAAGAAATGAAACTGTCATTTCCTGTAACTTTCAAAGCTAAATATTTTTTATCATGCTTAGAATATATTACAAAATACGTTAGTTCTAAATTTAACACTGCCATCCTCAGCTGGATTTGCCCATAATACCGATGCTTTTCCCTCAACACAAAGTTTTCTCCTTCCTTTCAAACATTTTAAGTAAAAACAAAAAAAAAGGTATCAATACAATGTTAAGACCAAGCTCTTCGTCGCCATATTGGATAGCTATAATTATTGTCCACGCCCCCATGTCAGATCCCAATATAGACACTTCTTTCTTTTCTTCATAATTATATTGAGCTATCAGGTCATTGCATATGAAATGTCCGATTGTTAATAGTAACGTTAAGCAAACACAATTTTCAACAAAATGAACTTATGGATCCAAGTAAGCATCATTCTAATCAACGTATTCTGTGCATGATTTGCAAGATGCTTGATTGTATTAACACGTTGACTGCCGTGTCACCCATATATGGGTGACGGAATTATTTGTCCATATTTAAAAATTAATTATTACGCTAATGTAATCATTGTATCAAATTTGGTTAATATCTGGAAAATGCAAGAAGGTTAAAACGTTACTGAGTGTCACACATTTTAATTCTGTAATCATTATTTTATTAAATATATTGTTTCGATTTTATGAAATTTTTGAGGTCGCTGCTTTGGCAGTCAAAGTGTTAAAGTAGAAATTGGATTTTTTGTTGTTGTTCACGTTCATCATTTACAAGATTCCCATCTCCATTTTGTAATCTTCTTTACCATTGATGAATAGGGCATTGATTAATCGACAATTTTTGACCAAACATCACATGATACTATGGATAAAATATTATTTTTCCACTCATATAAAATGAATACTCGACAATCACATTGATTGACTATGAACAAAACTTTATTTAAAAGTAAAAATTGAACATCTAAATAAAAATTAAAGATGAGACCTTAAGATCAGCTTTGCACCTTACAATGATGTATAATAACCGCATAGATTGTAATAGTATTTCTTGATCAAAACGCTACATAACATTTGCATTCCAGAATCGGACATTTCATATGCAACCATCTAAATAAATAATACATACAACAGTATTTTAAATTCTAAAAATGTTTTCACTATTTTGCATTCAATCTACTCGTTTTTGTTACAAATACATTAAATCCTCGGTGATTACATTTCATCGTAAATTTTAATTAAAATTGATGGATCAATTAATTAAATTAATGAATAACAGTATAAGTAACAAAGAAATTGATGAATTTGTTTACTCCATGAATAATAAAAATTGTTTTGCACGTTACGTTTAATTTAACTAATGGTTATCCTGAATATGTAATTAATTACGAATATCATGAATATAAAATTAATCAATAACGATTAAATTAATACTTGATGAAACCATTTAATGTCTAGTTAAATATGCATTAGGAATTAACGTGTTAGTCATTACAGGAACTTCGTTGTTGCTCCGATGAATGTTTCTAATTTTAATGGTTTAATTAATATTTAGTGAAATATACGCCAGTAATAGATTGTTGCTAAAACAACTTTGCCATTGGTCAAAGCTACTAATTTGTATTTTATCGGACTGTCTCAGTACGGTATAGTTAGTGCCAATTTATCTAGAGAGTTGTTCATGTTGTGTTACTAAATCTCGACCGCTCATATAACTCTGAACAATCAAACGCTGGAAAACCCTCTGCACAGTTACTATCTCGCTACGAATAACTGCAACCATTAGCCCTTCTTTTTGTCTACGATGCCTGACAGTGGTGCATTCAAAATTCCCAGTGGCTCACAAAAGTATTCGCTCGCCCTTTAAATCAGAATAACTTTCTTAAAACTTGACCGAACCACTTGACTGTTTTTGAGCAATTAGAAACATTGATTTATTAAATCACGTGCAAAAAAGATTTTGAAGAAATTGCAATTAGTAGGAATTATATGAAAAAATAAAAATGTCACTTATTAAAACATTATTATTTCAGCCCGTAATGAAAATTCAAAATTTGCGTTTTGCAGATCTATGTTATTTATACACATGCTGAAAATTTCATCGGAATCAGTTAACGAACATATGAGCTACAAGCTGTTGAAAACGGTGATAATCGCAGTTTTTTACGACTTTTGGTCAGTTTCTGCTTAAAATCCATAGTTTCTTACATCTTTCGATGTGCGTCGTTTTTTTCAGCGTCCACCAATTTCATATTTTAAATTTTCATTATGGACTAAAATAAAGAAGTTTTAATAAGTGCCATATTTCTCTCTTCATGTAATTCCTACTAAATGCAATGTTTTCAAAATCTTTTTTGCACCTGATTTACTAAATCAATGCTTCTAATTGCTCAAAAAAAGTGAAGTGGTTTGATCAAATTTTAAGAAAGTTATTCTGATTTAATGGGCGAGCGAATACTTTTGTGAGCCACCGTATTCCAATACTATAGTCTACTATAACATAAACTGTACACTACCTACTCCTTGCACAAAGTAGAGTCGAGTGGGACTAAAAGTCCAGTTTCATTGTTAACACGTTAAATGCTATGCCAGTCCTTGGGGACTGACGGTATCGAGTTTACAAAACAATATACAGGGTGGTTCAGTAAAAATTACCACGAGAATACCACTTTTATTTTTGGAGATATTAAAAAACTTGATAAACTAAAGGTTTTCAGTATATAAAGAACCATGACATGGTAGTAACAGGTTTTTGTAGGTGCAAGAGTTTTGGAGATTTCAAGACCACTTTTATGTTTTTAAATAGAAACATATATTTTGCTATGCATTATTCGATGTAGCTCATTTATTCTCCATGGGCTGTTAAAATAACAATTTTTATTTTAAAAAATCGTTCCGCATATTACACATTTTTATTTAATTTCTTTAAAACACACAAATAATACGCCTAAGAAATTTCTCTACTTAGCATATTTCAATGAAATTATTTAATTGCATGTTGAATTTCATGTCTTTAAGACGTAAATTGTAGACGTCACAACGACGTCCACTTCGAACGCTTTTAGGATGTCTTGAAGATGTTTCAGGCGTCGTAACGACGTCCACCTTGGAACGCCTTTAAGACGTCAATTTCAGAAGCTATAACGACGTCCACTTCCAACGCCTTTAAGACGTCTTAAAGATGTAAATTTCAGATATTTTAACGACTTCCCCTTCGGAGAACGTCTTTAAGACGTCTTAAAGATGTAAATTTCAGATATCATAACGACTTCCACTTCAGAACGTCTTTAAGATGTCCAATTCACGTCGTAAGACGTTCAGACCTAAAATGACCGTAAAATGGACGTCTTTATGACTTTGCGTGCCATCGGGTATGTGTCCCAGTTTTCCAGTGACAAACTTTGTTAGTATATTCTGTAGGTCTAAACAAGATGGAAATGTTAATGATACATAGGATGCTTAACGCTTTATTGAAAAGTTATAAACAAGAATGCAGAATTCACGTAGTTCTAAACTATGTGTAGTTTTCTCCGAGCAATGTTTACTATAATATTTTCAGTCATCAAATTAATAATAATTTTTGTTTAATACTGATTATTACTACTAATCACTTAATACTAATTATTCCTACTGATACTCATTTTAACCCTCTATGGGCCGAATTTTTGTTTTAACTCCAAAAAAATTGTGGGAACGAAAAGTCAGAAATTATAAACCTATATATGCAAATGAAAACAAATTTTTGCGTTTAAACAATTTTATTGCGATATATTCGCTATGTGACTTTCAAGTCACACCGGCCTATAAAGTTACAAAACTGTATCATCAAAAACAGTAACAAATTGAAAATTGAAATGCAAACAAATAGGTTGTTATTGATATACTAACCCAGAGTTATTATGTCCACTATTTTTAGTTTGGTAATCACTGACAAAAGCACAAATAATATCAATTGGATCAAATGGTTTCGCGTAGTTTTACTGCCGACAGTTTGCACAGCATTTATTTTGTTATTTCAGGTTGATGAGCCTAGCAATGGTCATGAATACTAGTATTGGTTGTGTTGGCAACGTCATAGAGTTAAGATGTGTGCGCCATCTCATGAAAAAAGCTATAATTATTTTGTAAAATGTCGATAAATTAAAATGTGACCTGAAAGTTACACGAGCGCATAGAGGGTTAAGTTTGTCACCTTAAACCTGCATCAGAATAAAGAATTATTATATCATTAGGAAATCTTTCTATTTCTGCGAACATGGGGTTGACCTGGCCATGGTGTTTTATTCGGAAAGGGAGGATGGAAAATTTGGGAACGGAACTGGGCGCATATATTACAGGTCACCCCGTGTAATATGTAGATCTCACTCTCTGTATCCGTGTTCGTCCTGCTGCCCCTTTCCCTTTTCGCTCGGCTTGGTCCTGGCCAGGGCCGTTTCTGTCCATCCGTCCGTCCGTTCGATCCCCCGCCCCACGGATACTTGACTTCCTACCACCCCCATGCCACCCCCTTGCAACCCCCGTCGACACCTCACCCCTACCGTTTCCACTCGGTCATCGACGAAGCACCATTGACGCCAGTTCACTGCTTGCCAACACACCGATTTATGACCGTGTACCCAGCCTTCCCGCGCCCTCTCATATATTTACCCGCGCGATTTTGACGTATCGGATGCATTAGCATGCACTCTAATTACTCCTCTCCCAATCAACTGTTCCCGACCGACTGTTTCTTTACTTCTCGCAAGGAATGCTATTCGATTCACGACCAAATAAGACATCGAAGGACATCCACACCTCACGGTGAAACTACCGTTGAGGAACTAGTTTTTGATCAGTCACTAAATTTTGGTCAATTCATGAAATAGTTCTTGTAAGCTTGTGTCAACAGATAATTATTTGAAATAATTTTTTAAATAGAGATTGACAATTTTTAAATATAATTTAATACCTAACCCGTTACCGATTCATGTACTATGTATACCGTCCTAAACCGTTCTTACGATATCCCTCGGTTTAAGGCAGCGCCCCCTAGATAGTTTTACTGACGAGTCCTCTAACTGGCCAAGGACGAAACGCTCCCTTTCCTTTTCCTCCTTTCTCTAACACATCTTCAGCCGCCGCGAAATACGTGGAAGCAATTAATATTGTGAGTTTTCGTGAAAATAAATGTATAAGGCAGCAAACTTGCAGGAAACCCTTGTTGGATGTTATCTCTTACTGATTGCAGTTATACCATTGAAAACGCAACTGTTTTCTTTGATACTTTTACAATTGTTAAATGTATTTTCATACATTTTGTTGATTAAATAGTTTAATTGCAATGTCGAACAAGAATTTTATTATTATATATATCATTTTGATTTAAAGGTCCATGATCAATTATTTAGTACCAATTTTGTCTTATGTAACTATTTTTTTTATCATCTGAATAAGAAATAGGTTAGGACATCATATGATTATGCAAGAATAAAATTCATATTATAATCATAATATGATATTTATAATTTAGTATTAATACTAAAAATAGTTTAACTACAATGTTGAACAAGAATTTTATGATTATATATATACCATTTTCATTTAAAACTCCATGATCAATTGTTTAGTTCCAATTTTGTCTTATGTAACTATTTTCTTGATCATCTGTATTAAGTACAGAAGAAGAGAATTCGTTGGTAAAATAAATTCATCACACGAGTGTTACTGGTTTCCCAGTACACCGTAATTTACCTTTGAATAGTGTCCATAAATCGTCACACTGAGGTAACATATTCTTATTTTAAAATAAATAAATAATTATTTTCTTAAACATTTTTTTTTTAATTTTCCCTTAAATGATCAACAATTAATTCCCAGCATGATCAAAAATTGCTTATCATGTAATTTTAGATGATCAAGAGCTAGTTCCCAGTTAACTTAATATTCTATTGCTTATAAATAATTAAATTATACATACAAGGCGAGTCACCTAAGAATTTCACCTGAAATATTTCCGTTGTTTTTAGTGTCACGAAAAAATGTGCAAGGAAGAAAATATTTGACTTAAAGTGGCAATTATAGTAATAGAAAAGATTTCTTTCTCAAGGTTATATTTTCCAAAATTTCAAGGTCACTGTTGATATTTTTTAAAGATGGTATATTTTGATTAGTGGAATGTTATGGTAAATGAAAAAACGGGTTCAACCATATATAATATGTTTGCCTTCAAACGACCTTCATGAAGAGTTATTTTTTAGAAAGCATAACTGTTTCGAATATCAAAAGTTTGACCATAAGAATATAATAAAAACGTACTACATTCGAAGCTGGGTAGAATTTTGGAGAAAAAATATTTTAAATCCAATTTATATAGTCGTTGTTCTACAATTAAAACAAAAGACTATTTTAAATAAACAGTAAAATTTCCGCAAATAAAATATTTTCATTTTGATAACAATCTAAAACATAAACTAAAATATTTTTATTTCGGTATAATCTAGAACATAAACTAAATAATTTGATTTTTATCTTTACTTTCTCATATAGAATCACGTCCACGAATGAAATTCGCATGATTTTGAGAATCCTTCAAATAAAATATTATTATAAAAACTTCTTCTAACAAATAAGCTATTTTATTTTTAAAATTGAACGTATGATTTTAAATAAAATAGACTATACACCACTAGAAATAGTATTTTACTCAGCCCTGACTACATTTCATTTATAATTCCATAGCTACTATAAAGCATAAAATCTCGACGAAAGCGTTCCTGTTGGAATCGTATAGTTCCGAGTCGAACAGTATCGATCATCGAAGCAAAACGATCTCCCTCTGTCTCGCTGCGACTCGATCAGTCTCGAGCATCAAGCGGATCGAGTCTCGAGCTGCTTGTTCCGATCAGAGTCGAGCATCAAGCGGATCGAGAGCTCGAAAGAAGCTCGAGCATTTCGAATCTACCTATCGATCGTGCTCGAGCTTGATTACCTATCACTAGTGGTCATCCATGCCGCCTCTGCTCGATTCCTCGTGCACAGAATGAAATCGTTTCTGAATTCCTGATTCAAAACATTAAATGAAAAAGCAAACGCAATTGTCCTATAACTTCGCATCTTTTTTCGACAAACTGTAGGGCTTTATAATAATAATATAATATAATTCTAATACAATTCTGTGCAATAATCCTACTACATATTATAATTACAATAACGTGTGTGTTTATTTTAGTAATAATTGTTCTATAATTGTTGTTATATATATTATATTTGTAATTGTTTGAATTAATTGTATGCCGTTAATATTAGTTGTAAGTGTTTGTTACTAGTTATAATTGTTTGCTGTAACGTAAGATCGGGAACGATCTTTTGTCAGGCTGGCCTAACTGTAATAGTTTATGTTTTATGGTGGTTTCCAGGGCATCCAAGGCATGTTAGAACAAACGAAATATACACTCAGACTTAATAAATTATATTATTATTATAAAGCCCTACAGAAATCAGAAGTGGGATCTGAGCTAGTGCACGCGAAATATTAAAGTCTCGTAAATATGTAAAAGTGAGTTTTACGTGAATTGAGTCGGTTAAAATCATTTGAAATATATTTGAACTTACGGTATTCGAGTATAGAGTGTATTTCCGAAAGTGAGTTGTGAGGTATTCAGTGAATTGAAAAAAAGTTATTAGATCTAAATAAAGTTTTGTTAAATATTGTATGAAAAAATATGATCGCATCAAGAAGAAAGCCCTACACAACTTTCATTATTTTCGAGACCAATTACCATTATTGCTAACACTTTACCTAGCGGAATCAAATTAATAGGAATTTCCAATAGTTGTAGTTCATCAAAACGAAGCTCAGAAATTTTCTTTTATATTATAATCTAAAACGAAAATCTTTGATTACGTTACTGGAGGTGATTTGTTGGTTCATAATTGAAATTGTTGTTGCCGTTGAAAAATTCACTAAAAAGTCTTTGACCATGAACCATGGGCTTGTATAAATTATGAAATAATCACCGATAGGTAATATATTAATAGATAAATAGGTGGGTAATAGATAAATACTAAAAACTGAGATGTTTCTATAAGCAAATGTTATCTGAAAATACTATTATTTCATTTAATGCTTGAATTAAATACTACTTGAGGGTACTATTTCATTTAATGCTTTAGTCTTGAGCAATTAATATTTACTATTTACACTTGACTGCAGTATAACACTATTTACTATTTATTATTTACATTCGAATATAAGAAATAGGAGATTGTGTCGAAAAATGTGTTCAATTTAACCTTCCGTCGGGCGCAACTGATCTGAGAGGCACAGCGCGGTTATTTGGGTACCTCTCCTCCTCCCCCCCCCCCCCCCCCCCCCACCAGGCAACATTGTCATTTGGCGTTCCCAGTAACTGCCTGTTTTAACGTGCTCTAAGGATTCTTCTCACTTAGTTTGCCTTTGACCATCATTACCGGAAGTTATTCAAGTTTTGTTCAGATCAGCTCAGTGCGCCCGAACTCATCACATTTTTGAAGTTACGTATTTTCGAAATATTAGCATTAAAATTATTTATTATCTTCGCTTTAATTTAAATAATGTAAGGGTTTTCATTAATTTTGTGAAAATACATTGACCGTATCGTAAAGTCCCAGTGCCGAAGGTTCAGATAGCGAGTAAGTATCTGGAAAACACAAGCGACTCAGTCACCCCCACCCTTGAGGAGGGCCCAAAAGAGCGTTCCTTCAAGTATAGACGGTACCAGGTGCAGTATTTCCCTAACAGCAGTTGTATGAATGAACTTAATTAGGTGTTTATTATGTTTTTTGAATGTGTGCCCGTCAAGCACATTGCGCCCGAACTCGGTGGTCGAGGTATTGCGCCCGACGGAAGGTTAAGGCTAATAAAGTAAATAAGTAACATGTATTAATTACTTTTGTGGAATATTTTGAGTTCTTTATAAACAAAATAAATGTATCATACTGTCGATAAAACTCTAACTACATGTCAAAGTTAAAAAGTGCTTACTTTAATAATATTGTTCGAAATTTTAGGGAAATATTATTATTTGATATACTTCCATCATATACTTGAATGAAATACTTATTAGGCAACGGTGTTTGTATGCGTTCGGATTATAGATATTTGTAACAACTATACCTTTATGTAATTCCTATTTTATTTGCCAAATCTTGCATCGCTCGAAATAATAAAAATATTTATTTCTATTTATCTATTTCAAAAATCTATTTTTCCCAGTTCTGGTTAATACACATCCGACCGGCATTTTCTTCTCTGTTCATCCTTCTGATCCAGAGTTAGTCATATTTCATTTGAAATAATGGATTATTTTACGTAAATACTTTATTAATTGTATTTTACAAGTAACGTAAAATATTGCTATTCATTTGGTGTTTAAATAAAATAAATCATTTTCAAGTAATATTTTATTTCAATTATATTGTCCAAATAAAATAATGAATAATTCCACCTCAAGAAGTAGTTATTGAAGTAACTAAATTAATTATCAAATGTAGATGTGCTAATTTTTTTGAGTTTCATGATTAAAGTTTAGCTGAATTCGCTTTTAAAATTGTCTTTTAGTAGACCAAATAAAAAGAATTTTGATGAATACGAATTATTTGATCAAGTGAAAGATGAAACGAAAAATTATTTTTTTTTCATTTGAAATTCATATGAGATAATTTTGAAGAAAGTATTTGCCTGTTTAAATAAATTAACATATGATTATTTCTAATGACATGTAGTCAAATAGAATAGTATATTATTTTAACGATTATACATCAAATAATTTATGTCGTTAATCCTTCAGCCTGTTCTGTTCTTTCTTATACTTTCTTCTTTCTTTATTCTGCCTTTATGATGCAATTTATTTATTATTAATTATGATGCAATTTTTGCGTGATCATCGCAGAATATATTAATTAATTTCGATTGAAGGGAACTACAGTCATTTATTTACTGCAACATACAAATGATTAATATAGATAATATTAGTTTAAATGTATAAATCTGTGATTATAGTAGAATTAAACGACTACATATTTTGAGTAATACTAGTCATTTGGTCGTTGTGATTGGCGGTGAAACTACCACTTTAATCTTGCCGTCAATATGTGTTAAATAAATACGTGTTGAGTGAATTAATAAATTACCAAAGTTCCGACATAAAAGTATTAAAAAAGATACAAATGGAATTAACCCATAAATTCAAAGTAAAAGAAAGGGCAAATTAAATATTTGCAAAAATTCGTGCTTTTTTTAAAAAGATATGTTCAGTGGAATAAATTAATGAATAATCAAACCCTTTGAACTAATGTTAAAAACGTTATTCGCTTTTAAAGGGCGTGCGGATACTTTTTCATTACACTGTAAATACAGCATTGTTTATACACATGTTTTCTTCTGTTTCAGAAGTGTTCCAGTGTAGACAAAGCAGTAAAATCTGCAATCTATGATAAATACTATGCAAAGCGAGATGACTCTCAAATCCAGTTTGTGAACGATTAATTATTCCACCCTCGCGAACTAAGAGCAAAATATCAAAGTTCGGAACAATTTGTTACGTTATACTCGAACATGTTGCACGCAAAGTCTCCATGCAATTCGTTTATTATCACATTTGTTTCTTGTATGAAACCAAAGTTATGCTTTCTCCCCCTCCCCTCTCTTTTCCTTCGATGCAAACCATTTTTCCGTTTTATCGTTTCCAAAAACTGCTTGAATGACATTGATCCATTTCGAAAACATTTCGCAATAATACTCAGAACATCCTGAGATAACTAATGTTCTTTCAACGAGGCTGGGGCATTATCGAAATAAATTATTTAAAAAATAATCGTTAACACAATATATTATCCTATTTAGCTGTATGTTATTTGAAATAATCATATACTAGTTTATTTGAACAGTTGAATAATTTTCTCAAAATTATTTCATTATTTGAATTTCATTTGTTTTGATTTGTTATTTGTCTTTTATTTGATCAATTAATTCGTATTCTCCAAAATTCTATTTATTTCATGTACTAAGAAGAAATTTTAAAAGCAAATCAGCTAAATTTGAATCAATGAACTACAAAAATTAAGATATCTAAATTTATTAATTATTTTACATACTTCAACAACCTTTTCTTAATGTGAAATAATTTATTATTTTATTTGAAGAATGTAAATGTAAAGCTTTATTGTTCCCCTAAGGATTACAATTCCGTTCTACCACCTCCTTTCTCCTTCTTCCCTCCTTCCTTACCCTAACCTTACTTTCTATCTTAATTTAACTTACTCTACCTTATATGCCTAACTTGATTCTAACTATAACTATAACTATGAACTAATTTAGAGAGAGAGAAACACTATATACAAAACAATACCTTAACAAGTACCTTATAAACTACTCTATACCGCGGACCCTCCTTCCGGTCTATCATCACTAATCATATGCTTTCCAGCCTCATTTTCCCTCCCATCCTTACCCGTTCTTCTACCATTGTAGACTGTAAATAAAATAAGATATTATTTGAAAATAATTCATTCGATTTAAACGGCAAATGAAAATAAAGTTATGTTATTTGGAAAATACGAATAAAGTATATAAAATAATTGATTATTTCAAATTATTATTTGTAATCATATTTCAAATAATATCCCAGATTTAAAATTCCTGACGATTGATCATTATCTTTAAAATGTTATTGTGTAATATCGAATCAGATATGTAGTGAATATTTTGAGAAAAATTTAGTAACTATTTATGTTGTTCATTTCTTTTAGATCGAAATACAATTTCATTTTTTTATTGTAAATACTTAACCATTAAATTAAATGTAGTATACATACTGTATAATATATATAAATTTTCTTTTTCATATTATAAAACATTATGGACAAGGCAATTCTAATTATGTCTACATGTGAATGAAATCATAACGTAATGTTTTAATGTACAAGTATTACATTCTGAATTTTAGAAAATACTGTTAATAATTACATTAATAAGGTACATTAAAATATATATATATATATATATATATATATATATTATCCTGGTAAAAGCTCAAATGGACCGTGATATCTGATAAAAAATGAAATAAAAAAAATAATTTTATCCGTCCGATGCGTCTCATAAAATGCTGCACAATCTACTGAACAAATTTTTGATACAACTAATAGGCAACGAATTATTTTAGGTAGTCCTTCTTGGTGTCTTAAAAATGTTGCAAACCTTTGAAATGGGCGGTTCCTGAAGTTATTTAATGGAATGTTTTCCTTTGCCAAAGTGACCGCCGCGGCTAAGCGAAGGAATTATTAACGAAAAGCACAGACCAATCAGAGCGCGGCTTTGGCGCGCGATGGCGGGAAGATCTCGGTTCGGCGGCAGGTGCCGCTGAGCGGAGCGTTGACGTCATGCCGCAATTAAGGCGTGAACAAGAGAACGTGCAGAAATTGATTTTAATTAAAACTAGCTTATTCTACCATAAATGCACTTGGTGCTTCGAAATGTGTTTCACTAGGCTGTTGGGAGACGGATTGCAGAGCTGACTGCAGGTATACGACAATGCCGAAAACTAAGGGACGTACGATCAGGTCTGCGAACTGCACAGCTGGTGTTAGGTAGTAGGTATGCAACAAGCTCAGGGATGTATGGACAAGTCAATGATACTGACTTTCATTTTCAGTGCGCGGTTGAAATTTTCTTAGAATACCGAATTATTGTTATCTAATACCGTACAATAATTGCACGCAAGCTGACTCGATTCTACAATATAATTATAATTGTACATGGCTTCGGCGGGCGAATCTACCCCTTCGAATCGGTGGATGTCAGCCTAGTGACACACATTTCGAAGCAGCAAGTGCATTTATGGCTGAATAAGCTATGTAGTTTTAATTAAGATCAATTTCTGCACCTTCTCTTGTTCACGCCTCCATTGCGGCGTGACGCCAACGATTCGCTCAGCGGTAGGCGCCGCTGAGCCAAGATGTCCTCGCCATCACGCGTTGAAGCCGCGCTCTGATTGGTCTGTGGTTTTCGTTAATAACTCCTTCACAAAGCAAGGGCGGCCATTTTTTCAAAGGAAAAAGTTACTTTAAATATCCTCAGGAACCGCCCATTTCAAGGGTTTACAACATTTTTGAACCTGTATTGGGACCTGACATGGGGACGTGGACAATATATATAGTTATCCAATATGGCGACGAAGTGCTTGGTCGTAACATTGTATTGATATCTTCTTTTTTGTTTTTACTTAAAATGTTTGTAAGTATGGATGTAACTTGTAAGTGGGCAGGAACAAATCCTGCAGAAAGAAAGTTTGTTGAAGGAGAGCGGCTTTTTAAAGTATGTTTTATCAAATAATTCATTTTCCGAAGAAAAAATTTGTTCTAAATTTACAATTATAATTTTATAAATTTCTAATCGCTTGGAATTGGTGATGACATATTAATTACTCCACAAATAATTATACAAATACAGTATTTCATCGATAATTGTCCACAACACGGGTCTGCGGAGGGACAATTATGCGCGAGGGATATCATTGTTTGAGGTTTGCCGAACGTAGAGAAGGGCAGCCGAGCTCGAGAGGCCCCGGTCACCGAGAAATGTAAACATACCTAATCCGAATTTCCAACTTCTTTATTAATCATTATTTTTTTATGGGACTCTCCGCGTCTCTTTCTTTCCCATACGCTATCCTTCCTCGCGCCCGAAACTTCAATCGTCGATTACACAAGTAAATATCTTCGGAATTACATCATATTTGGTATCATTTTTATTAGAAAAATGCCACAGATATGGTCATCGAAGTCCCATAAAAAAGTAATGATTAATAAAGAATTTGGAAATTCGGATTAGTGTGGTCTCACCGATATATCCGAGCCGCATGGTGTCATATTTCTCGGCGACCGTGGCCTCTCGAGCTTCACGGCCCCTCAAGGGGGTACACCCCGCACTAGTGGGGATATCACAGGGACAATTATGTCGGAGACATTTGGGACAATTACCGATGAAATACTGTATCTTATATTGGAGGCACCAATGCCACAGGCACCACTGAACCCAGAATTTTGAAAGTCTTTATACGCTGGTTAGATCTTTCAATATGCAATCTAGCTTTAGCTACTTTAGCTGTTAAAATAGACTGTTCTTTGCTAAATTGTTTCTTATATTTTAGAAATGGAGGTCTTATAAATTTCAAGCAGTTCACTTAACATAGTTCATTTTAAAGTGTGGAAACGGAGCAACAAATTTTTGCTCTCACTACTATTACAATCATTCACTGCACAGTAATCAACATTTTTTTTGCAACGCACTGGAAAAATTAGTGGTTCCGTAACGTTATTTTTAATTAAAGCTTGTTTTAATACTGTAAGTTCAAGCTGTAGTTTACACCTGTAAACACTGTAAGCCTCTATAAAGCCAAGCTTAGAGTATTTCTACTTTTCGGCAGCAGACTGTGCCACTCAAAATGTCAGATCTCAATACGAATGTTACTTTACTGTCGATTTGTGCTGAATATCGAATGTCTGTTCTATGATCAACTTATACTTCTTTTGCAACCTCTCGAGATATTTCTCTTATCTGTAATAGCAGAGAGAAAGTAAAATTATTATCTCTGTATCTGATGCGAAATCTGAGAGGTGCAGGATGCGGACAAACCCAATGTGAAATTAGGGATCCACTAAGTTAGAAAAATCTCGTTTTGCTATGTGATTTGTCGCAAACTGACTTAATGCGAAATCAGGGAGTCGCTGGGATTGTCAGTATATACCAATATAATTGTGTTGATACAACCCGAGCGGTAAGATTGCACCGTGTGGGAACGTTCAATTACTGTATTAGGATATTAAGCGATGATTAAGTGTTTAACAGGTTTCATGATTTACTAAATAACACATATCCTTAAATAATTGTGTAATACAAACGTTCTATTGTCGCGATTGATTTGAGTTGATGAGCGGAATAGAATTGTAGTTACCTACGATGCTCGGTTTCGACGCACTGGGAATGCGGGGTCTGAGAACAATTTGTGAATGTCAAATAGAACTATTAACGAATTAAATGGAATCGATAAGGTTAATTTGATTCTAACTCTAGACCGATCTGACTGGAATTGACTATTACGAAAGTGGCACAACGTGACTTTACGCGTGACTATACATTTATAGACCAGCGACGATGAAAATGAACAGGTTTATATGTACCCTCAAAAATTGTTAGGGATGCCTGTATGGAATACATAGGTCACGTAAGGTCACACTCCTATTTTGTATCGTCTCCAGTGAATCCAGACTACAGCTGGGTCTTCTGTATGAAGGGTTAACCCCTTGGCCTGCAATAACGAGTGAGATTCGTGGTAAGAAATTTGGGCCCAAAACAATAAGGACGAACCTGGCTCGTCGTACTTCGTTCGGACCAAACGTAAACAACACGAGTCTGGCTCATTGTACTTCGTTCGGACTAAACGTAAACAACACGAACCTGGCTCGTGGTACTCCGTTCGGACTAAACGTGAACAACGTGAGCCTGGTTCGTGGTATATATTTCATTCGTGACAAATGTAAACAACACTAACACGAAGATTACTAAATTTCTACGAGTTGTCTCAAAACATTATTAATTTAAATGAAGTATTGGTTTAACTGCGTTTTGGAGAACTCTTTTTTTCAAGGTTTTTTTTATACAGTCTTATAGATTTCAACGAGAAAACACAGAAAATGAAAATCTTAATGCGCGGAATACATTAATTAAAAAGTTATACGCATATAAAGTTGAACACTAAGCCTTTTTAACAGGTTACAGCGCCGCTATAATGATATATTTACTAGGTAATACACACAAAATAGGCTAAATACTTCCGAAAAAATACATTAGATGGCAGCACAAACACGTACGTAATACATAATAACACATTTACTAAATCAAAATGCGAAACATTATGCCATGGTCGGGCCGGCCTTCTCTACTCGCACGACGACCTAACCCCAAACCATCTTGGACTGTACCTTCTTTTTGAAATCCTGTATGTAATTCTGTATATTTTAATTACTGGACACCGAAAACAACCGATTCCATGATTATTGGATTATTGTTATTAATTTTCAGTTCGCACCAATGAATACGACATTTCTTAAATTTCCGCGACAATCCACAATCCCGAGCCCAAGTAATTGCTTCTTCTTTACTACTTGGCATGTCTCTAAAGTTAAAATTTCTAATACTTGATCTATCCATTTCAAAATCAACAATAAACTTATTAATAATTAATTTGTGAAAAACACTTGAAATTGCTTATGTTCACAAAGTATGTGTTACCACTGAATTGCCATCTAGCGCATACGCTCATTACTATTTAGCCGATCCCGCAAATATACCATACTATCTAACACATATGCTGAACACTCAGGATCTATCCAGCGCATGCCCCGAACAGACCTACCTACCTCTACCACTCGACGAATATCCAATATGGCGACGCTCTAACCTGTCAAAAACGCTTAAAACTGCTCATCTTCACACGCGTATAACTTATAAACCAGTGAATTCCTAACAACCATACACACATTTTCGGAATGTCTTCATCGATATCTACAGGATCACATAAAAAAAAGTTCAAAAAAATTAAGAACACGGAGTTTTCCAAAACGCAGTCGAGCCTAAGTATTAATTTACAAATTGTTAGTGATACATTATCCACTTTCAAAATATAAATAATTTTTGTTCACCGATGAATTGATCATAATTACTTCCCAGACATCTTAAAAGTATTAGTTGTGCCCAAACGTGTTTATTATTTCACAATTCCTTTCGTTGTGCCGAAATATCACGGACTTAAGGACTGTGCATTATACTGAGGGGGTGAGGCGAAAGACGGAAGGAGTATCAACTTGTCGGCCATCTTGGATGGCAAACACTGTGGTGCGCTCTATAGGCAGTGTTGGGATACGCTGCAAGATTTCACGCTCATGCGCGGCGATTTCAGACTCAGTAAAGTAAGATTCTCGATAAAATGGGGTACCTTGAGCACCCAGCAGAATTTTAAAAAATTGGTGTGATTTCATTCTGAAAAATGAGTGTATAACATGTGTATTTGTGTATATTTTGTAACTCGTAGGGCACGTCCTGAAGTCTTTTTGTCCGGAATAGATTGTTTCGAGACATTCCCGTCAATATAACTTTCTCAGGGCTCCACTACCTCTGTCATCATGATATAGATACATTACTGTTTTGGCCGCGCATGCGCGTGAAATCTTGCACCATATCCCAACGCTATCTATAGGCAACTTTAAATACTAGTTGCGCGAATTTGCAATGCAATCATGCGGGAAATAGATACACATAATTTATTTATAAATTTATATTGGAGCCGAATGTGCAATATTTTATATATATAAATACACTTGTTATGCATTCATGTTTCAGAATCAAATCATGTCAATGTTCCCGCAACGTTATATAGATGGCAACACTAGTTTTGCCATCCAACATGGCCGCAGTCTACCATCCCTCACCGCTCGCGGTACGACCCCTCTCACCCATAAACCTACTTGATGCTCAGTCCTTTGGACGTCATCAGTCATAAGACGAATACATTTTGCGCAAGTTCGAGCACACGGCTAAACAGCTAAACGGCTCGACGCATGATCGACCTTCTTGTTTATTATGGCTCGAGTAATCAGGAGTTAGAGGGAACGACAAGGGGTTAAGAGGAGGTTATCTAGGGCATTTCCTGACAGAGAACTCGAAAGATTCCTAAGAGAAAGTCGAACGAAAATATTCTTCGATCGTAACGAAGTCACTGTATGTCATTGAACATCATCTGTTTAAAGTACGTAAGAAAACAATTTTACGCGGAGCATAAATACGTATACTACTTACCCTCGCTCTCGACGATACTCCATGCTGCTAGGCTGTTATCATTCGTATCTAACGCAAGATCTGACCCGTAAAAAGACCCTAGTACCTGCAACCGACGTGTGCGTTTCTCCGTGAAATCAAATGATTCGTTCCGTGAAGTTTCGTTGAAACGTTTACTGCATGTTCTAACAACTTATGGTCTGTTCTGTCTTTATAACAAATACCCTGCCAGGAATTTATTTCATGCCAACTTTTGAAGCCTACTATTAATCGGAGGATCGAGTAACGCTTGAGCGATAAAATAACAGTCGAACAAACGGAGAATAAATGGACAATTTAACAATAGATGACTAGGTAATTGAATAATAATTGGGTAATACAATAACAACCAAACAATTGTACAATAATAGAACATGTTTCTACTTTTACATTTTCGCCACTATTTTAAAATTAAATATCCCTTTTAATCTTTAAAAATTCACATTTATTCTATTGTAAACATATACGAGCTTTAAATTTCTAGCGATTTTTGAGTCACAAATTTACACTTTTTAGTTTAATTAATAACTACCCTGTAGTTCTGTTTAGTCACAATCATCCGTGTTTGCAATAATTCACAACTAAATTGTTAGAAATAGCACAAAATTATACTTTTGTAACCAAAATAAATTAATGTTATAAGTAGTCAGTGGTGAAATAAAAATTTATCTTCCTTCTTAATATGTTTAATATGTTGAAAATAATATGACAGTATTTTTAAATTTTTCTAACATTTTTGTAATGAATGCATAAAATCCGCTGTTTATAACCCAACAACAATCCAAACACGTTTCTAAAAAGTAAGCGAACTGCTTTGTGCACACTGTATACAGTTTTTTCATAATAATTATTTATATTTTCGTATGTGTGCGTTTTATTTCGTCTTGACCCCCAAATACTCAAAACGTCTTGAAAAAGAATATATTTTAGTTTTCACTAAAATTGCAATGTAAACAGCAAATTGTAGCTACTTTTTACACATAACGAGTATATTCGTCGTAACAAAAAACTGTGCCATTTCTTCATGACGAGTAAACTCGCCAAAAACAGCTAACTGGTTAATCACAGTGATTGAAGAATAAATATGATTGTTTCTGTTTCAAATGTTCAATATCGAAGAATTCAACAACACTCGTGCAACAATCCCAGAAAATTTAAAAACAGAACCGCACGAAAAATGGATAATAATGGAAAAATTTAATAATGACTCGATATCAATCGAACACAATTCATTCACTTTTACACTCTACGATTAATCAAACCACAACCAAACATTGATTGGAGAATGATCTCTTTAAATATTTGTATAGTTTCCGATTCGTGAAACAATGAAACAGTTAACCAACTAAACAGTTGAATAATCGAACAGGGAAAAATTGAACCAATGAAACAATGAAACATTGAAACCATAAAATAATTATAAATTATTTCATAAAATAGTGCAATTATAATTAGGCCGGCCCGGCCACGCTTACAATGTTCCGCATTTTAATTTCGTAGGTATATACAGGGTGTCCCACATAAATGGGTACACCTAAATATCTGTCGTATTTACAGTCCTATCAGAAAACTTCAGAGGACAAAGTGACACTATTGCAGGGGGCAAATATAATGGTAAAGAAAAAAAATTTTTATGTTGTGTTTTTTAAATGACATTTCAAGGTCACCGATGTTTTCTTAAATGGAATAGTACATTTTTTTTACGATACTATGATAGACAATAAAAAACTGAATTTAGTGGATACCACCTCTTTGACCTTGAAATGACCTTGAGCAAGAATAATCATGTTGGAGCGGTTAAAATGTAGAAGTTTAAAACTTACGCGTTTCAGCAAAGATTACGCGTTGTTTACGGCGGGTTGACCTTTACATATCATAATAAATGTTCGAAATGTTGACCATCCTCATTTATGCAATATTGCAATCTTGCATTAAATGATCTGTAGGCATTGTCGATTTCCTGAGACGTACTTGAAGCACATGCTGCAGTAATCCTTTCCGGCATATCCTCTGGCGTTGTGGGTTTGTACACAATAAATTTTATCTTGCCCCATAGATAAAAGTCCAATGGTGTCAGATCAGGAGAACGGGTTGGCCTTGGAATTGTTCCTCAACGCCCAATCCAGCGTCCAGGATATTTCGTATTTAGCACCGTTCTAGCAACTTTAGAATAATGCGCTGGACAACCATCATGTTGAAGCATGTGCTTCAATTACGTCTCAGGAAATCGACAATGCCTACAGATCATTTAATGCAAGATTGCAATATTGCATAAATGAGGATGGCCAACATTTCGAACATTTATTATGATATCTTTGCTGAAACGCGTAAGTTTTAAACTTCCACATTTTATCCGCTCCAACATGATTATTCTTGCTCAAGGTCATTTCAAGGTCAAAAAGGTGGTATCCACTAAATTCAGTTTTTTATTGTCTATCATGGTATCGTAAAAAAAATGTACTATTCCATTTAAGAAAACATCGGTGACCTTGAAATGTCATTTAAAAAGCACAACATAAAAAATTTTTGTCTTTACCATTATATTTGCCCCCTGCAATAGTGTTACTTTGTCCTCTGAAGTTTTCTGATAGGACTGTAAATACGACAGATATTTAGGTGTACCCATTTATGTGGGACACCCTGTACATGTGTTACTATTACGTACGTGCTTGTGCTGCCATCTAACGGATCTGCTCGGTACTACTAAGCCGATCTTAGTGTACCACCTAGCAAATATACCAATATGGCGGCGCTTTATCCTGTCAAGAAGGCTTAAAAGTGCTCAACTTTACACGCGTATAACTTCTGAACCAGTGAACTCCTGGCAATATGACTTTCATTTTCGGTGTTTTCTTGTCGAAATCTATATGACTGCTTAAAAAAAAACTTTTAAAAAAATGGTCCTCCAAAAAAAGGTTTAACCCGAAATAATATTCTACTCGTTATTTATTTGTAAGAATCGCTGCGGAAAATTTTTATTTTACATAAAGATCCGCAGATTAGTAATAATCAATGCAATTATTGATATCTATAAATGCGCTGTACATAATGTATCGTATAAACATGCAGAAAAGTCATTATTAGGTTGCAGATCTATATGCAAAATAAAAATGTTGTGCATCATTCGGAAAATACGACAACTAACTAAACATTTCTTTCTTTGCCTAATTATTCTATGTTGAAAATATTATATCCATATAATACCTAAATACTTTCATTCATTGTCCTAAGTTTCGTTTCTGTCAAAAGTGCATCAAATGGGCATGCTAGTTATTACAGTCAGTATACGAGTCAACATAAATATTATCCTATTCATATCTAAATTATATGATAAAACATTCAACCTTTTATTACCTCCTCATAAATGAAATAATCTCTAAAATTTCTGCATTGATATACATAGAAAATTTCATCCCAATTAAATTATTAAACATTTAAAATAAATTGTAGATCTTCAAAATTCTAAATATATTCATACTGAAAATAGATTAAGCTAAACTGCAAGTGCTTATACACTGAGAATGGTTTAAATAAATTGGGAATTAGAAATTAGTTTAAAAGTAAAAATAAATCAAGTATATTAAAAATTGCATTATAAGTGAATTGCAGATTCCAAATAAATGATTTTGAACCTAACCCCCATCGCTCTAAGTCGATTGCTCCTTTCTGGTCGATGTCGGAGATTTTGTTAATAATTAAGTACTGTAATATACGAAAACATACAGTGTGTTTAAGTCATCAGTTTGCTGATTTGTCAATCCGTTTAGAAAATACAGACTGTTGAAGTCTACAATTTTAAACTGTTTTCTTAAAGAAAGGAAACGTGTTCGAACAAGGTTGTACTCCAATTAGGAATTTTCATTTCCAAAACTATATTTTTCAATGCATGAATTTTATATCAATTAGCAAGACGTTCTAATATATTTTAATTTATGTCCTAAGCTTCACTTACTCGTTTCTGTCACAACTGCATAAAATCCGCAGGCAAGTCATTACTGTAACAAGTCTACAGTTTCTTCGGCCGCTGTCAATTTCCGCCCACCAAAATCGTGCTACTGACTTAACAGAATGTAAAACGGCCCACACTTAATTCCAACTCACAACGTTTAGTCGCAGAACATACATAGTTCGCGGAGCGATCGAGTTTTCTCAGCAGACAGGTCTCCTTTTAATCCCTTTGTGCAGCAACGAAAATTATCTTTGCTTTCAATCAAACCCGCGTGTGCTCGCAACGGCCCTCGGGGTTAGTTGGTTATTGCAGGTGTGCAAACTTCGATTTCAGGTGTATGAACTTCTCACCAAACACCCCCGTCCCCATCGTTTACATTAGCTCAATAGCTGATTAAATATATTGCGCTTTGTGAAGTCAGCATAGAAATCCTGTTTACAAAGTGTTCCGTATATCGCCGGGCTATATTTTAATGGAACCTTTACATTGTTTGAACTGATCGGGGGACTTTGTTCTTTCTGTAGAAACCATAAATTAAGGGGTTATATCCCCTGTTTTCAAAATATTCGCTACTCCCGAAACAGTGACGCCCATTTACTTACGTGTATACATATTTTAAAAACGAATAACATTTTTTTAAAAATTGGTACAAATGGCTTCAGTTTTTTTGCTAGATGGATTAGTCTACTGCATAATATGTAACAACACAATTTTTTTGTTTTTGTTGGTCGAAATTATGAAGAAAAAAGTGAAGATCATGTTTTTTAACTTTTTTATCTGTGCCTATAACGAAAATTAAAAATATGCTATTTGTACATCTAAGTGAGTTGTGTATATATACAAAGTTCAATCGAAATCGGGGGACGCATAAAAAAATCCATAGGCAGAAAGAAGTAAAAATCTTTAAATTTCGGGCCTAAATCGCATTTTCGAATCGGCTGTTACATTAGCTGTTATTTTTGGAGATATTCGTCTGTAACGCTTCATAATTTCCACCCTGTATAGTTGTGAGAACGGTCTGCAGGTCAAGGATAACTATAATTGCGAAATGCTGCACTGTTTTTAAATTGTGAGTACTTCATCCCAAACTAATGGTTTTTAAGCAGAAGTAGTTGGGTCCTTTTCTGTAAAGAATTTCGCACTGCATCGACCAGTTCGTTGGAAAGCACAAAATTCGCCGACGTTACAGTATAATAACAATTACGATCGAAATTGAAGCAAACTAAAACTGAGCACGCTCGTGTGCGATTTTGGCTCTCTCGAGGAGCAAGGAAAATAGAAGAAAATCAAGGGCTTTCTCGGCATTATACGATCCTGCTGAAAGCTGCCCAAACCTCTCTTTCTCTCTCTCTCTCTCTCTCTCTCTCTCTCTCTCTCTCTCTCTCTCTCTCTCTCTCTCTTGCTGCCTCTCTTTCTCTCTGTCCCGCCTCAGAAAAGCTAATCCCATCAAAAGTTTTCAGTATGTTTATAATCCACTGATCGCTCGCCTTTCCCAGAACAATTTAAAACTTTTCTCGACGCCGTTATCCGGTCCGGTCTCTTTGCCCCCGGCTCTTCAATCCATCGTCCTTCACGGGCCCTTCTCCTTAACCCGACTTCATTTTGCGGCTCATAGATTGCCGAATTTCACGGAGTTACCCACCGTGCATCTTGCCTACCATTTTACCCCGAAAAAAAAGCCCTGGACCCGAAGAATTTAAAGTTGATTAGCCTTATTTCCCTAAGACCGCATTCAAATTTTAATGGGACTGGCGCAAATCCAGAGTGGGCTGCCATTATGGTGGCAACGGTGTACGAAGTTCCTTCTGACGAAATTGATATTAAGAAAAATCGTAAAGACACTTTAACCACTTGTACTGGAAAGACGTGCTACGCACGTCGAGATAACACGCATATGTGATATAATTGCCCGCGCAAATGGTTAAAGATTCAAAGAGTTCACGATCTATCTCATAGGACTCTGTTTAACCCCTTGTCTTAAACTGACGTCTCAGAGACGTCATGCATTTCGAATACCAAGTTTGTCAATTTTCAACTCTTTATCATAAACTGGCATGTAATATGCTATTGAACAGTAACTTAACCATTTTACATTGATTTTAAAGCAACAAAAATCGGTTTAAGGTAAATCATTGCGTATATAGAGTGTCAGGCAAAATTAAATAGTACGTTCTAGTCTAAAACCTCAAAATTAAATTGTAAGGCAAGGGGTTAAAACATGAACGGTAGAACTTGTTTGAACGCAGGTAAGTATGCCATAAATTTTATCATTGTTGACATTGTTTTTGATAGAGCGTTTTTGTTTATATTTATTGAGGTGCGTGTTGTATTTCAGGCACAATAGTATCCAATGGCCCATAAAGATAGGTATGTTGCAGTCTCACATTGCGAACGTATATTTTGGTCATCAATATTGGCCTTTTGTACTCGGAGCTATTTCAACTCAAAAACCAACCATTGCTTCCGATCTGAAATATTTTCATTCCATATAATTTTTCTCGTTTTATGCGTATGAAACTGATATAGTAACTCATACAATATTTAAGTGTTTAGTCATTTATTAAATACAAACAAATTTAATAATGTAAATAATATTATGAATAATTATATAGCAATTTTTAGTGTTGTCTAAAAGTCGCCATTCGAGTGCCAAGGGTTAAAAGACTGCTCAAATATTGCTACACACACTGCGGTGCATAACTATAGCACCACTACAATTTTCGAGAGTTATGGAGATTTGATTAATGATTTCTAATTTTTAATAATACCATGCGGAAGAGGCTAAAATAATGTTGTGGTAATGATAAAACGGCAAACATAACATTTATTCAAAATAAAATATAATAATAACCTAGATATTTTACGGTTGTACAATTATAGCACCAATGAAATTATAACATAAGAACAATATTAATTTACAATAATATAATTCAATTATAATCTCAATTAATAGAATGGAAAGTTTTAAGAATGAGTGGGACAATGCCCCATAGAATTTCTGTCTGATTTTGATCCGAGGAGTATACTGCCCACTCTAATAAATTAATGTTAAGTGTCTCGAACCACCATATTGTTGCTCGACTTTTGTGTATTGGAACATTATTTTGTTGGTACGTCCCATTAATGTGGTTCTGCGCATGAATAAACGCCAACAAATTGTTCTCCAGTATTTCAATGTACTCTAAACTGTAAACTATTCATTCTGGATGATGGAAACGCTAATTCCAACTTGCCACTCGAACAAAACGCAGTCTACACCATTAATGTTCCTCCACCGAAATTACGTTTAGAGAAATATTTTGGCTCCATTCGTAAGTCACTCCAGTACAAATTGAACCTATCTGGGCTATTTAGGTTAAACTTCTTTTCATCGGAAAAGGTTTCCTCATAAAGAACGTTAAATGGAAGATGTTGAGACGTGATTATTGCATGGCCGGCTCGTATGTCGGTTTGGGTCTACGCTACGGTCGATTTTGAACAGTGCCATTGTCGAAGGGGTCCTCTAGCGTCTTCTGACGAATTTATTGTTTTATGGCGGCTGAAAAGTGTGTGAGAGGAGGAAAAAGGAGAAGGAAGCGTTTCGTCCTAGGCCCGCTACAGGACTCGTCAGTAAGGCTATCTAGCGGACCTGTGCCTTAGACGCGGGATGTCGTAAGGACAGTTTAGGACGGTATATATACAAACAGAGGAAGATTCGGGTAGTAGCGGGAAAGGTGTTGTCGTAATGTCCCTCTGTTGACGAGCAGAGGAAGTAGCCGCCACATTACCCCCTTGCCAGTGGTCAACGATATCTGGACAAATTTCGATCTAATTACACTGATCTCCGCCGGAATCCAAGGAGGTCGCTGGAATGTGTGCTGTCAGTGTGCCCGCCAGTGATGCTGCCGAATCGACGAAGTTGAGTAGCTCCCTAAGCCGCTTGTAGAACTCATATAGTCGCACAAACAGTGGATGAACATCGCACAAATGTAGATACGAAAACGTCGCACAAATTTAGGTGCGAAAACGTTAAACCATATAATGCTGCGAAGATGACGTCAGAAGCGCATAGTAGGGAGAAGTAATCGTTGTTGGTCGGGCAGTAGTTCAGGCAAGGCAGTGACAGAGTAGTCACCTTCCAGTCCTCCTGATGTTGTCCGTGATTTGTTGATGTTGTCGTCTCCTCTGCTCAGAAGGTAGCGTTGTTGTTCGTTTGTCGGGGTCACCAATTATGGCGGCTGAAAGTGTGTGAGAGGAGGAAAAAGGAGAAGGAAGCGTTTCGTCCTAGGCCCGCTAGAGGACTCGTCAGTAAGGCTATCTAGCGGACCTGTGCCTTAGACGCGGGATGTCGTAAGGACAGTTTAGGACGGTATATACAGGGTGGCCCACATAAGTCTGAACAGCTCAATATCTTGAAAACTATGAAATCGATTTTAAAGTTCTTAGTCTTAAATTGCATGGAACTAAAGGGCCTTTCTGACTACATAAACGTGAAGTGGCCTCCCTTCCCCTTTAACGGGGGAGGGGAGGTACCTTTATAATTTTAAATGGAACCCCCTATAAAATGTTACACATTTAGATTCTACCGGAAAAAACAAGTCAATTTTGTATGAAACATTTTTTTGTCAGATACTTCTTTGATGAGATATAACAGTTTGGAGTTTCGAGTTGTAGGTACTTGTCCATTGCTTATTCATGAAGAAACACAAACAATAATATTTACAATTCTTGAGTTTGACTCACTTATCTATGAAAATGTTTTCAGTTTAGAGCTGTTATTCAAGCAGTAACATTGTGATTATGGCTACTTTTGACACAGAAGTGAATATGTTATTAACGTTAGGTGAATGCCAAAAAAATTATCGGCGTGCAGCAGTGATGTTTTTTGAACGTTATGGGATCAAAAAATGTCATGCAACATTTCATAATTTAGAAAAGCGGCTTCGCGAGCACGGTGAATTGTGTAAAAAACCTCGCAATAAACCTAAAGCTGTCACTAATGAAAATAATAGTGCCAGCATTCTTGCTGCAATTACATTAAATCCTCATATTAGTCAACGTACACTTGCACAAACATCAGATATTAGTCGTTCATCGATTCAACGAATTTTGAAACGGCAAAAGTATCATCCATATCACATGGTTTTATCACAAGAGCTTTCGATAGCAGATTACGATCACCGCGTAAGATTTTGTGAGTGGCTGCAGGGTGTTGTGGAAAATGACTTTTTGTGCAAAATACTTTTTTCCGATGGCCACTTTTATGAATTCAGGGCATGTAAATAGACATAATCTGCATTATTGGGCCGTGGAAAACCCAAATTGGATGCGATGTGTTCCCTTTCAACATCGATGGTCTTTAAATGTTTGGTGTGGCCTAATAGGAGATTTTGCGATTGGACCTTATTTTTTTCAAGAAACTGTAACATCTGCAAGTTATTGTGATTTATTAAAAAATCATTTGCCTGCGCTTTTGGAAGATGTGCCACTGCACGTTAGAAGAGAAATGTGGTTCCAACAAGACGGCGCTCCTCCACATTTTGCAATCATCACCAGGCAATTTTTGAACGAAAAATTTTGGGACAAATGGACAGGTCGTGGGGGACCTCGTCAATGGCCTCCTCGATCCCCCGATCTAACACCATTAGATTTTTTCTTATGGGGATATGTAAAGGACAAAGTTATGTTTGAACCACCGACGACAAAAGAGGATATGAAACAAAGAATTCGTGACGCTTGCGCTTCAGTGACTCCCGAAATGTTAAAAAATGTTAGAACAACTTTGATGTTTCGAGTAAATAAATGTTTACAAGCCCGTGGTGGACATTTTGAACATTTAATTTAAAGTACATTTTATTTCTTCACGAATAAGCAAAGGACTCAAGCGCGTATAATTCCATAACGATATTTCCGAGCGCTTCAAGTACCTACAACTCGAAACTTCAAACTGTTATATCTCATCATGGAAGTATCTGACAAAAAAATGTTTCAGACAAAATTGACTTGTTTTTTCCTGTAGAATCTAAATATGTAACATTTTATAGGAGGTTCCATTTAAAATGACGAAGGTACCTCCCCTCCCCCGTTAAAGGGGAAGGGAGGTCACTTCACGTTTATGTAGTCAAGCAGGCCCTTCAGTTCCATGCAATTTAAGACTAAGAACTTTAAAATCGATGGCATAGTTTTCGAGATATTGAGCTGTTCAGAGTTATTGGGGCCACCCTGTATACAAACAGAGGAAGATTCGGGTAGTAGCGGGAAAGGTGTTGTCGTAATGTCCCTCTGTTGACGAGCATAGGAAGTAGCCGCCACAGTTTTATGACTCTGGTGCGGCTGGAAAGTATCAGCTGACCATGGGAAAGTCAGCCTAGCCGTGCAGCTCTCAATGGCACTTGACGTAGCGTAGGCCCACGCTTAGCGCCAAGGGGTGCCTGTGGCCCAAAGCCTAAAATATGATTTCCGGTGAAATCACGGGAAGGCGCGTGTTGTCTGTTTGGCGACACTCGTCGCAACGCATTTTCGTCTATAGACGTTGCCCTTCTTTTGGGAGATCACTTGTAGCCTCCCAATAATATTATCATTGGCTGGGGCCTCCACTATGTTACATTTTGTAGAGGGAGTTTTTAACCCCCATGAGCCTTCTTTACTTCTTGTGCGTTAGTTATAAGAGAGTCGCAGAATAAGAGTCGAAACTATCAGTCGGAGAATATGAGTCGTAGAGTGAAAGTTGCGAAGTAGATTCCATAGATACAACATCTCTATTATACAGACCATTATATTCAGTTTTATTAAAGTTATCCGAAATCCAATTATCTATTACTTATTTACCTCTCTTTGAGGCGTGTTTCTCAGCGGCTCACTAATTATTGTTTGAGCACTGACACGACACAACAGGAAACAATAACATAATGTCATCTCTTAACTTATCGATCTCTAACTTACATGATCCTGTTAGAGTTAGTTTCAGAATGTTCGTATACATTAACCAGAATATACACGACGCACATCGCATCAAACACGTTCACACTATACGGAGGCAAACCAACGAACGCACGAAGCCGCGAGAGAAACAAAAACAACCCGATACCAACCACACAACAGAATCGCCAACACAAGACGACGCGCGAATTTCAATCATTCGAACAGATCCTAACTAATCCCAACTGTGATACTATAGTTGTTATTAGACTGCGGAGCTTTATGCAATTATGGCTTCTGAAAATGTTCAAATAATATTAGAATATCAAATTTGAGAGAATCTAGTACGATTTAAATTTATTATGGATCTACAAAGGCTACTACCAAGTAAAATAAAATTTTATTTGATTCCGCTTTATTAAAATTCGTCCATAAACATTGCAAATTGCATAAACATCCGCAGTCTAGTTATTATACTGAATACTATTTAACGGTGAGTACAACAATGATATTAAATAAATATTAAGGTTAAATTGATATTCTAAATACGTTATTTGTTTGGAATATTTATATAAACAATTCAGTTCTCGAGGATTGTTTGTGTTTTCTTATAGATGCTACTTTGGTAAATGTTTTAAATAAAATGTTTCTCAATGGAACTTCTCTTTTACAGATTGCTAAATATATTTTATGAGAACAATTTTCAAAGAAATTCCTATTTGGTCAAAATTTCTTTCAATAAAAAATTCCATAGTAACAAATTTTGTCTTAAAATAAGCAAGCAAACTATGTTCGAACAGAATTTATTTAGATATACTGTTATAGTTAAGTATAATGTAACAATGTTCACTAATGGCTTTAGAGGCAACGCGACTTTAAATAAATAAATAAATAATAAGAATTTGTTTAACAAGAAATCATAATTATTTGCTTCGATCTCTGTCCGAAAGGAATTGTCTGGTTGCTGGTTTCGTGAATTTGTTGGCGGAAAATATGGAATTTTAAACTTGATGGTTTTTATACCCCAATTACAACGCGCCTGATTTTATTACAGTTAATGTATTTATTATATTAGTATTATATTTGTTTACGTTTCATGTAACAAGACTATTTCCATTTGGAATTGTTTCAAAAATATTTTTGAACGATTTAAAAAGAACGATATATTGTTATGGAAGAAGAACGACAATATGAAATATTTGCACGAATTTTCGTTACAAATTCTCGTTTTATTACTTCGAAATGCAACGCGTTTAGAATTTCGCGTTAATCTTCACCGATAGTAACGTACAACTGCGCGCAATTTAAGTGGCTTTAAGCACGCCGACAGAAATTCCTGGCAAATCTGTTTATTTCATAATTCAAGTTAAATTGCTCTACAGCTTCATCGCAGCGATAAAATTGAAATAATTCTATTATCCTATTTTCATTCTTCTTGCAAACGTTCAACTGTACGAACGCTTACACAATCCCAGTAAAATAAACTATGGAAACATTATGATACACTTCTCGTTCAACATCAATATTGTACTATTCATATCTGAATCATCTAATAAAATATTTAACCATTTATTGCCACATTATGAATTGTGTGTATGATATATGTCACAATGCTAATTTCGAATTTGTTTATCAAATACAGATTCTTGAAGTCTATAATTTAAAACCATTCTCTCAAAATCAGGCAGCATGTTCCACCAAAGTTGTATTTAATTTAAGAATTTTTATCTCCCAAACTAATTGCATGAATGAATTAATTCTTTTTTATATTAATCAGCAAGATTAATTCCATCACAAAAATATTTTTCATCGACAAATTACTATTTTAATATCAGAAATTCTAAACATTTCTAATTAAACTACACATTTTTAGTTTACTATGTATAGCTGTATGCCGAATTCAGCGCTTTTTCTGATCGATATCAGTGACTCTGATAAAAATTAATTACTCTATGGCGTAGTACAAGATAAATTAGAGGGGGTTTAAGTCATCGGTTCACTGAATTTGAATTTATTTATGAAACGCAGCTCTTGAATCACAATAACTATTTAAGAAAAAATGTTATGCCTCTTACCGATTTTTCGCAACACAATTCCTCGATGATCTTTAAAATAAAATCATAGTAAATAAATTATATATAAATTTGAAAGTAAAAATAAGTCAAATACATTAGAAATTAGAAGTAAATTTAAAAGTAAAAGTAAGTTAAATATTTCAGAAATTATACGTCAATTTAAAAATAGAAATAAATAAAATAAATTAGGAATTATAAATGAATTTAAAAATAAAAATAATTAAAAAATTTCAAATAACAGATTTTAAACATACGACAGTTCAGCTTTTGGAATTTGGAATGCTTATGGGGTTGTGAAAGGCGTTGGAAAGCGTCAAAAATCGTTTCGTCCCGATTCAGAGCGTCGGATACGATTCGAGAGAGGTTGAACCATTTCGATACACAGAGCTAGGAACAAAACTGGTCTGGAGAGGTTCTCGATCCGTCATTTGCGTCCCGTTCGAGTAGTTTCAAGACACTTTGCGACTTAATCGTCAGGTCGACCGTTTGAGGGCTGTCGAGTGTTCAAGTTGCCGGTTCCCCAGCTGCGATACTCCAGCTCGTGTTCGACGATCGAAAACAATAGATTTCGTTTCGAGCACGGCTCGCACAAAGGGACCCACGCGTTTCTTTCACGCATCTGTCGCGTTAAACTCTCTGCTTCGCTCGCAAAGTGACTATTCATTAGAGATCGGCCTGGAGACACTTGAAAATTCTACGCAACGCACCTCAAAGCACCTAAAATCTGCACGATATTTTAGTATAAATGTGCCTGCAATTGCCCTTTTAAAGGTTTAACTGCGTTTTGGAGAACTCTTTTTCTTCAAGTTTTTTTTATACAATCTTATAGATTTTGACGAGAAAACGCCGAAAATGAAAATCTTAATGCGCGGCATTCATTAGTTAAAAACTTATACGCATATAAAGTTGAACACTTTTAACCCTTTTTGACAGGTTACAGCGCCGCCATATTGATATATTTGCTAGGCAATACACATAAAATAGGCTAAGTACTTCCCAACAAATACATTAGATTGCAGCACAAACACGTACGTAATACATAATAACACATTTACTAAATCAAAATGCGAAACATCATACCATGGTCAGGCCGGCCTTCTCCGCTCCCACGACGACCTAACCCCAAACCATCTTGGACTGTACCTTCTTTTTGAAATCCTGTATGTGATATTTTAATTACTGGACACCGAAAACGACCGATTCCATGATTATTGTTATAAATTTTCATTTCGCACCGATCAGTACGACATTTCTTAAATTTCCGCGACAATTCACAATCCCGAGCCCAAGTAATTGCTTCTTCTTTACTACTTGGCATGTCTCTAAAGTTAAAATTTCTAATACTTGATCTAACCATTTCAAAATCAACAATAAACTTATTAATAATTAATGTGTGAAAAACACTTGAAATTGCTTATGTTCACAAAGTATGTGTAACCAGTGAATTGCCATCTAGCGCATACGCTCATTACTATTTAGCCGATCCCGCAAATATACCATACTATCTAACACATATGCTGAACACTCAGGATCTATCCAGCGCATGCGCCGAACAGACCTACCTACCTCTACCACTCGACGAATATCCAATATGGCGACGCTCTAACCTGTCAAAAACGCTTAAAACTGCTCATCTTCACACGCGTATAACTTATAAACCAGTGAATTCCTAACAACCATACACACATTTTGGGAATGTCTTCATCGATATCTACAGGATCACATAAAAAGGGTTCAAAAAAGTTAAGAACACAGAGTTCTCCAAAACGCAGTCGAGCCCTTTTGAATACTGTAGGCTTGTTAATTTTTTTCAAGCACTACGAGAAATTGAAAAGTGATTAATATTGTTACGAATATGGCAGAATAGGTACTCCCGTTATATCGTCGTTGCCTAGGTGACGATATAACAAGGACAAAGGACGAGTCGCTTCACGAACGTCGTACCGGTCGGACGTGCAATTCCCTTCCTTTCTGAATAAAGAGATTGATTGCTTTTTTATAACGATTTATTTATTAAGTATGCCTAAGTTACGTGGCCGCCCGCGCATTACTTAGAGTAATTCCGGGAGAGATGGACCGGCGGAAGAGACGGGCCAGGACAGCATTTCCCACAGTGTCCACCAAATGTGGAATGTGTCAGTATTCTTTACGAAATTGTGAATAAAATCAGCATTTCAATCTTTGGTAAGTACAAAAATTTGTTTACGTTGTCATGAGAAAAAAGACTGCTTTGTTATTCTGGCTGATGTTTATCCCATTTTCATAAAATAAGCTTTAATAGCACTTCGCTATAATTCTAACCTAAAGCGATGATCTTTTAAGCAACTCTTACGGTTCGGATAGGTGACCCATCAATGTCATACGAATGGGGATGTATGGACCACACGTACTCGGTACTGATGGAGAAATAAACGAAGATTGGTATGAAAATCACTGTGTCGACTGTAATGAAATATACAACCAAACTGGCAAAACGGATGACTGGATCAAATGTGTTGTCTGTTCTCGCTGGCTTCATGAGGAATGCTCTAAGTTTGAAAATATATGTAATTATTATGCGAAAAAATAAATAAGTATTGAATAAGTATTTAATAAGTGCCCCGGAATAATTCTTTTCTATTAAATAGACCAATTTTTTTCATGTAATAAGCGAATATAACTTCTCTGAAAGTGGTGTATTTTATCCATAGTGGTAAGAAAGAGATGAACCACAGCCCAAATTTTTATTTTCTTCTTGCCGTAGCTATTCGTAACAATATTGTGTTATACAGGGATGTCCCATTTTCAACAATAAATACGATTATATCCAGAACTATTCGTTATTTGAAAAAAATGTTGTATTTATGTACTCCAGTGCCGCTACTTTGTTTGTACGCACGAAGGACACATGAAAGTCATCCTTATTTTTTCTAATGGAATCATATAATTTTGTATACACTATTCGATGCAGCTCGATATTCTGAATCATAATTTATTAACATATTTTAACGTACGATTTTTGTCACTGTTTTATGGACCAATAACATGCAACGAGTGCGGTTGTGTAAATCCCGCATGGTGTAGTAGAGTGTAGCTTATACCACTGCAAAGTTGGCGGCACACCTCTCATTCAAAGCTCAATAAATCGACTAAAAGGAAGCGTACATCAATTTTTAAGGTATCGTTGTAGAGGGGGAAGCATCAATTTTTAAATCTATGATGGTTTCAATCGCGAAAAAATATTTCGAATAATGAACTGTTCCTTTAAAAAAAAGTTTTAGTGTCTCTACAATGTTTATTTCTAGTTTATCATAACTTTTTGACTGTTATTTATGGATTTTCGCACAGCCAATTAAATAGCATATATAATTACTTAAAAATATATAAAAAAATCTTACTTAATATAATTTCGAGTTTATACATCTTCATACATTTGCAACACTATAAATATTCCAAAATTTTAAGACATGCATGTTAACGAGCCACGACGCAATTTAGTAAATTTTAAATTAAGAACCAAGCATCAGAAAATTTGAAAGATCAAATCTCCCGCCAACAGATCCGAATGAATCATGAACTATTCCTTCAGACAACGTAATCAAGAGTAATCTTCTGACTTTGATCACCATTTAGCAGCCATTTCGGGTGTTACTTCGAGAACTTCCGGCTTGCCAACTACACGTCGGCCATAATTATCAGTAAATTCATCGGTGAACTAGGATTTGGTTGGAACCGTGAGCAACAGTAGCTTGGCAGAAAGCCCGTGGTGTTTCGGTTGCCGCCTTTTGAATCTTAATAAATTATCCGTCGACCATGGACGATCACACCGGTTTACGGGGCGCCGGGCGAGGGGGTAACGATTTGGAGGGGGGAAGGTAGTAGGGAGGGAAACGCGCATCTATCGGCATGCTCATTAATCACCCGATATATATACTGCCGGTTCGTCGCCGCCGATAATCGGCCGCGCCATAGCCGACCAGGGAATTTGAATTTCGGGGACGCGCATACGGTTCTGGCTCGAATATTATTGGCATATCGATTTCACAATCTACCCCCACCTCTCCAACCCACACCCCCACCCCAACCCTCATTCCGCAATTCCGTAAAATCGTTCTGTTAAACTCACCGAAAAAGCCTTTCTCGGACTCTTCGTTTGATGCGACTCATTTCCATTCATGACCCCATCTCGCTGTCACTTGTTTAATGACTGCGCGACAGTCATCGCATGTAAGCTGCAAATATTGACGAGATTCAGCAGGAAATGTTTCGCTTCGAAATTGAGTGTGCCGATGTTGGGATATTTGCGGAGTTTAATCGGTGGAATGATGATCGCTTTTGACAGTTATGCGATCGACTGCAATCGAGGAAATTTAAATGTTTGCTTAATAAGGTTTATTGTTTCGCTGAGAATTAACGAATTGAAGTGTTTATCAAAAATTACATTCGTGGATGACGATTTTAAAGTAACGGGTCGCAGAGGAAATATGATGCCGTGTATTTGACACGCATTTAGCATGATAAAGAATGAAAAAGGATGTAAAATAATATTCGACATGTATCTTTGTTTATTGTTCTACAATTATTTTAAAGGAGTGGAACAGCCTGCGGTACTGACGGGTTCAAAATTTCAAAAATTCAATTAGTGCTGATTAGTTGTCAGAATATCATAAAAATGACAAAGTAAACAAATTCTAGTGTTTCATTTAAAAAATTTTGCAAATCTTATTTTTGAACATTTTTAATATATTTTTTAAACAATTTCATTTTTTTAAAATCCTTTCACGTAAAAAAATCAGCCCTCCAAAGACACCAAAATTTTGTCTTTGTCTAATGGAGATACAAATTTCATACGATATACTTTGCATCCCTATATTTTGAGGGTTGTTTTCAACCCTTTAAAATCTAAAGTCCCTTGGACTACAAAAAAGCAGGTATCGGAGATTTTCTCCTACATCATACTAAAAGCGCCTCAAAAACAATGAAGAATTTTCATTATTTAAATACTGAGAAATTCATTGCAATAATTAATTTGATTTAAAATGCCATGAAAAGTAATGAGACAGACTTTAATTTCATTTAGTAATATTCTCTCGTCCTCAGATGCTGAACATAATCCTGTCCCGTGAGATCACGTATTTCCCCCACTCCGAATTCTTATTTTTAGACGAAATTTACCACCTTTTCATACCATTCGTTGAGAAATGAGTTTGCGTATCGTTTATAATTCAAAGAGAACTAAATGTGCGCTGTACAGTAGAGCAATATACAGGGTGTCCCAGTACTTATGGTACAACCGTGGAGGGGATTATTGTACATGAGAAAATAAGTCGAAAATATCAAATAAATTTTTTTCATTTGACGTCTCGTTTGCGAGAAAAACGAATTTGAAAATGCAGCGAGTGCGCGGACTATTAGATAGGATTCGTCTGATACGTCTGATCATGATCAACCAATTCTACTTCCTGTATAACTAAAGCACGCGAACCGACGAATTATTTTCTCATGTTGAATCACCTCCTCTACGGTTGTACCATCAGTACTGGTACACCGTGTATATTAGAAAATGAGAGTGACGTTTCAATTTAGTGCTGATTATGTATTTATTGTTGAAGTACGATTACATTCAACAATGTATTGATAATCTTACACTGTCGACTGCGCTTTTCAAAATAAAATAATTTTAACATGCCTTATTTGTACAAAGTTATATTTACAAAGTATTATTTATGTGCATATTAAATGTTTGTACTATTTGTTATTAATATATTTACTATTATTTACAGTATTTATACATTAAATGTTTATTATATTTGTTATTTATAAAGTAACTATATCAAAATATTTATGGTATTTATACATTAAATGTTTATTATATTTGTTACTCGAAAAATATCAAATGCTTATAAAAAATGTAAATAGAATTGGAAAAATAGATTTTATATTTATGATTGAATATAATTTAGTGAAATATAATCAGAAAAATTAGAGAATGTGTATTTTGGATTATATTCAGGCTGTTATTTTCCAAAAAATCGTTCAATGTGTTTAACTGCCTCATTCCTAGACATTGCTATGTTTTGATTATAGGTATTGTGTCAGCAGCACGTGCACATGATTGAGAGCATAGAAGTATAATACGTTCCTGTATAGTGTTACTTCAACTGTTTCCGGAATCAATAGTTTTTCACCCTGGTTAATATATTAAAACTTAAAATCGAAAACTGCTAGTTCATTTCAATATTTACTTACTTTTAAATAAACAAATAACGTCAACTTTATTTTATTTTAAAGTTTTATTGTATTTTATATTTTATGAAATCTGTTGATTTTACTTTTAAAATTGGAATTGTATTTTTATCTTTGAAATAAAATATTTTTTATTTTTGAGTAATAGGAAACTTTATATTAAAAATCGAGTGAATTTTATTTAATATTTTATTTGTAAATTGGCATCACTCTGATTTTTAAGGAATATGTAAGACTATAATCCAAATTTTATATTAATTCATATTTTACCTTTAAATTAGAATTAAATAAACCAATTTTTATTTCAAATTTTGAAGGATTTCTATGTTAAACAATTTTCACGTTTGAAAATTAATGTACTCGTGCGAGAAGTTGTTGGAAAATGAATAAGAAAATCTATTTTACTTAACAGCTTTCAGTTATTCAATAAAAAATCAGTATTTATCTTTTTAATAACGAACTATAAAAGTCGATGATATGTAATTTTTCAGTTTCATGCAAGTAAAAATTCAGAATCGAGGAACCTGGAGTATGTCAAACATGTTGTAGTATAGAAATTCTTGAATTGTCGCGATACCACCCAGAGTAGGTCAAATACCATTTCTTGTCAAGTATCTCAATTATGTCGATCTTTTACACTTGTCTATTAATTCCAAAATGAATTGATACGATGAATTAAAAATGTTATTCAAGTTACTCTATACAGGACATTCATAAAATATCCAATATTTCACCAACAATATTTAATATTTTTACACAATGATTTAACTCCTTTCTATAATGAGTTATTAAAAAGATAAATTATTTGGATTTGGATACAATACTAATTATTACGAGGTTAATTTTTTAGTTAGATACAGTAATATTATCTTTTTAATAACTATTAATTTATATTATACTTTATATAACTATTATAAATTATTTGGATTTGGATACAATACTAATTATTACGAGGTTAATTTTTTAGTTAGATACAGTAATATTATCTTTTTAATAACTATTAATTTATATTATACTTTATATAACTATTATAAATTATTTGGATTTGGATACAATACTAATTATTACGAGGTTAATTTTTTAGTTAGATACAGTAATATTATCTTTTTAATAACTATTAATTTATATTATACTTTATATAACTATTATAAATTATTTGGATTTGGATACAATACTAATTATTACGAGGTTAATTTTTTAGTTAGATACAGTAATATTAACATCATGCCCTAAAAAAAAATGAATTTTATGTAACTCAAATACTGTCAAAGTATCATTGATGATTGTCAATTATTAATGTTAATTGTGGAATCCAAATCCAAATTAATTTACATTATACTCAACAAATTAAATAGTTACCGTCTTAAGTAGTGTCAAATTGTGAATGCTGTTAGTAAGAAATAACTTTTAGGTAAAATCCGTATGAATACTGAAAACGATTCTTTCCCCGAGACTTCTATTGTCCTATTTTTCTGAAACTATGAGAACACGGTGTCCGCGGAAGACAGCATGGGAGGACGCACATATAAAACACAGCATCCTGAAAGCATTTCGCCCGTTAAAAGCATCGACGAGAAAATTCGTTCCATTTCCAAGAAAAAAGACGCACGGCGCCGTGAAGCGTGCTCAATCGTATCCATCAGGTATAATCAACCTGGAAAAAAGACGATTAGTACATGACTCGATGGAAAGCGAAGGAAACTGTATTCCTTTGTTTCAAATCCCGCCGGCTAATGCAGAAAACCACCGAAAGGATCAACCGAGCTTTTTAATGCATTTCATTCAGAAAATTGCATTTCTATCGCTTGCTACTCCGCGAATCATCTTCTGTTCTATAGTAATGTCACGTTCAGTACTTGGACACTTTTCAATGTTTCGCTCTTAGCTATGAAAATCACGTGAAACTGTTATGTTATGTATTACAGAAAGCTATATAATCTGAGATATGAAGCTTCGAAAACAGATAACTCACAAGGAGAAGACGCGGTCACGAGGTCCCAGATTTTCTCGAAACTTTGCATATTGGTAGATTTCGTTCTTCTGTTTATGAAAATGTAGCATTATAGACGTCGATACTCAACAACTTTTGAGATACGTTAAGATTGATGAAGTTAGTGTTTCTTTCATATTATGTTCTTTTTCAATACAATTTTTATATTTTGTTTCCTATAGATATTATGAGTGTAATTTTCATGTGCAAAATCCAATTAATTAATATAGATAAACTGAACAGAAAAAAATGAAGAAAAAACGGAAAAGGGATTTGAACACTGGCCTTCCCGGTAATAAATCTAGTCCGTTACCATCACGACGTTTGGCACGTGACAAAAACTTCAATCAAAAATGTACTTAACGGCTTAACGGGTATAATGAAATTTAAATTGTAAATATCTAAAAAATTATTGAGTGTCGACGCCTATAATGCTATATTTTCATAAACAGGTGAACGAAATCTACCAGTATGCAAAGTTTCGACAAAATCTAAGACCCGATGACCGCGTCTTCTCCTTCTCAGTTACGATTTTAACCATTTGCGGACGGGAATTATGTTTAGTGTACTTATCGACGGTTCGAATGTACAATTTTCCTTGGGAAATGAAATTGTGTTCTGACAGCTACGCATAAGAATTAAATGAATGTCTTTTGAGAGTACTAATTTTTTAAAAAGTGATTTTTAGTCACGGAGTATCAATTTTACTTGGGCGACTCTCTGCAGACACGCGTCCGCAAAGAGTTAACATTATTTCCTAGTAGCATTTATGGTTGGCATTTCGTTGGGCCTACGTTGTAGTATTGGGTGGCCAACCGTTAGTAATGTCGCTATTTTTTTCCTTGGGCCAACGATCACGGCCTACGTAGGATCAACGATCATACCCATCGTTGAGCCTACGTCGCTATAATAATACGCTTGGTCTGACCTTCTCTTTTCGGTTGTTTTCACAGAATATCATAAATAATATTTAAATAATGTATCTCCACCGTAAAAATTGGAACAAAGAAAAAAAAATTTCGTACTCTCGTTGGACTTGAATCTGGATCGTCTGCGTAGTAAGATAATACTACTGCCATACCTACAGAGATTTCTTGGGAGTAGATGCTATGATCTGAAGTACTAGATATGTCGACAAATGTAAATCATAATACATAAATATATATTCTAGTATATTTTAGTGTATTCTAGTCTATTCCAGTATATTCTAGTATATTCTAGTATATTCTAGTATATTCTAGTATATTCTAGTATTTTCTAGTATATTCCAGTATATTCTAGTGTATTCTAGTATGTTCTATTAAATTCTAGAATATTCTAGTATATTCCAGTATATTCTAGTATATTCTAGTATATTCTAGTATATTCTAGTATATTCTAGTATATTCAAGTATATTCTAGTATTTTCTAGTATATTCCAGTATATTCTAGTATATTCTAATCTATTCTAGTATATTCTAGTATATTCTAGTATATTCTAGTATATTCTAGTATATTCTAGTATATTCTAGTATTTTCTAGTATATTCCAGTATATTCTAGTGTATTCTAGTATGTTCTATTATATTCTAATATATTCTAGTATATTCTAGTATATTCTAGTATATTCTAGTATATTCTAGTATATTCTAGTATTTTCTAGTATATTCCAGTATATTCTAGTGTATTCTAGTATGTTCTATTAAATTCTAGAATATTCTAGTATATTCCAGTATATTCTAGTATATTCTAGTATATTCTAGTATATTCTAGTATATTCAAGTATATTCTAGTATTTTCTAGTATATTCCAGTATATTCTAGTATATTCTAATCTATTCTAGTATATTCTAGTATATTCTAGTATATTCTAGTATATTCTAGTATATTCTAGTATATTCTAGTATATTCTAGTATATTCTAGTATTTTCTAGTATATTCCAGTATATTCTAGTGTATTCTAGTATGTTCTATTATATTCTAATATATTCTAGTATATTCTAGTATATTCTAGTATATTCTAGTATATTCTAGTATATTCTAGTATTTTCTAGTATATTCCAGTATATTCTAGTGTATTCTAGTATGTTCTATTAAATTCTAGAATATTCTAGTATATTCCAGTATATTCTAGTATATTCTAGTATATTCTAGTATATTCTAGTATATTCTAGTATATTCTAGTATATTCTAGTATATTCAAGTATATTCTAGTATTTTCTAGTATATTCCAGTATATTCTAGTATATTCTAATCTATTCTAGTATATTCTAGTATATTCTAGTATATTCTAGTATATTCTAGTATATCCTAGTTTATTCCAGTATATTCTAGTATTATATATTCTAGTATATTCTAGTATATTCGTTACGCTATACGAGCACTAAGACCTCCGCATACTGTCGTTCTAAAATCGAATGCAACATCCGTGCCTTCTCCTTTTCAAATGGAGAAACTCAAAGAAATAAATAAATAAAATCCAAGGCTGCACGCAATGAAACTTTGGCACATTAACTATCGCGCAAAAATAACAAATTGTGAGTATATTTAGAAATATGAAAGAAAAATCAATTTGGGATATAACATGTTTTTGGTTGCAGCTACATTTCTGGTGTCTGTCTAACAGAAATGAAGCAAATGAATCTTACACTTTGAATTTTATTTATTCCATTTTTCTGGGTTGAAGGTCATTTGTAGGTCATATTGTGTTACATGGATGAATTCGTTATTTTGTCAGCTACAAGATTACGTTAACGAAGATATATCAATCCATTTAAAAAACATCGGTGACTTTGAAATCTCATAAAAAAATGACCTTGAAAAATTTTTCCCTTACACCGTTATATGTGGCCCTTCAAACAGTGTAACTTTGTCCTAAGAGGTTTGTTTGTACAACGAAAAGTAACGGAGATATTTAAGTGTTCTGTTTCTTCGGACTCACCCTGTATATTTCAGGTTCAATCTCTACAGGAATATGTAAAGAAATTAACGAGCTTCGTCCGAACTTCACTAGTTTTTTACTTATCGTCTACGCCAGTTAAAAAAATATATATATAATTTCGAGAAACATGCGTATTATACAATAAATAATTAGAAAAATTCAACTAAAAAGAAAAACACTTGAACTTAAAGGCTATCCGTTTACATCCCAAAACGATCTAGTTCTATGTATCCAATAGTTACTGTAAAAAAAATGTTTTTAAATCGCTTGTTTTCATTGCTGTTGCGCGACAAGTCCCCTTAAGTTAGTTTTATGTGTAGCAACTTTGGGGTTGATATTCGGCACGTAACTTGTTAAATACACAACCAAATCTGCTTACGATAGATCAGTCATGAACGTATCGTCACACGATCTTCCGATAGAGGTCAACCGTTTCCATTATACACATAAGAACGGTTCGATCGATGCCGGCCACCGTCGACGCGGCGATTCCCAAGGACAAAAGGCAAATTGCGAAATAATAATTCAGCAATACGGAAACAATAGGTGGCGAAAGGCGCATGCGGGATCGTGCAAACCTACACCGGCCAGAGAAAAACGTCCACGGGCCCACGCTGAAGCGTTATAAATTGTTCCATATGCACTGCATTAGAGTATAACGCGGCGGCTCAACCGCGCGCTCGGACGTACCACGTATTTATTGCGATAGGTTTTCGGGGACAAAATGCTGCGCCACCGAATTTATCGTTTCACACACAAAAACCACTCCATCCCTCTCCCTCCCCTTCTTCTCCCTCATCCACCCCCTTAACCTCCAACCCTCTTGTCATCATCCCCGGCTCTATCTTTTCATACCTTTGCACTTATTCTGTTGTTGATCCTACGCATCGCTCTTCGACTCTTGATCGTTCCTGCATTTCTTCCTAGACAGCTGTATGCGATCGTCGCTAGTTTCACTTCGTTCATTAATATGTAAGCTGAATTTAGCTGGCCCAAACTTCACTTTCGGGGATCAAAAACATTCAAGTTTTTTGTATGTAATCCTATTTATTTTGACGAGAACATGATAGAAGTGTAAGTTTTAGTTGTAGGAGTTCATTGGTTGAAAAGTTATACGCGTGTAAAGTTGGTCGATTTCAAGCGTTTTTTAACAGGTTGGTGCGTCGTCATATCGGTTTTTACTGACAAAGGAAGGACCCCAACTGTACCACTTCGATTTTAATGACTTTTCGTAAGATGATAGGCTACATGTTTCTAATGATACATATGAAATATTAGCCGAAGTGACTTAATAGTTTTAAAGATATAATTGATTAAAGTTTCACACCTAGTTATGAATCCAGGTTCATTGGCGTAGAAGCCGCAACGGCGAAATGACATGTGGTGTGGCTTGTAACTGGAACGTTCGATTTGTGATAAATAAAATGCGGATTTTTATGCAAATTCATAAATTTTGTGCATTGGAAATTTCGAAAACAGTCTACGATGCATAGCTACACGCATAGACGATGTGAACATTAAGAAATATGTAATAAACAAGCCTTTATTGCGTGTTCCTGGTACCGAAGATTTTTCCTGGTACTAAAAATCGAAAAGTCGATATTCTCGAAAACAAGGTATGAAATGCAAAAAATCTATTCTATATTTTCGACTACTTTTCCCATGTAGAAACACTACCTCCACGTTCATACCATCTATGGACACCATGTAGACATATGGAATAAAACGGTTTACGAAACTTAAAGGTCGTGTTTTAAGAAAACAGTTGACTTGAGACCCACGGTTCCTTAGAGACTTTTGTTACTCGTGATGAATACTATGCGATGCAATAAAAAAATGTGAACTTCGGAAAAAGTCGACAATTTTGCGGCCCATCTTTTTAGCAGATCTCCACCGATCCGGAGGTATAGAATCCTGCTATGGTAGTCGTAACATATACAATACACCCTACACATACAGGGTGTTCATTTGAAAACTTTCCAGCCGAATATCTCGAAAAGTATGAAAGATATTTAAAAAGTGTAAAACGCGTGTCCAAGGATTTCGAGGGGGAAAGAGGGTGGCAGTATCAGTTGTTTATTTGGATGACGTTTTCAAGGTCATTTGAAGGTCAACTTTGTTTTCTCGAATGGGAACTTATATTTTTTATTATGGGATCTTCTTGTACGTAAAAAGACCAGCAATTTTCGTAGGATACTGTTTTTTATGCGCGCACTAGTTTTAAAGAGAAGTAGATCGAGTCATACTTATACTGTGAGAAAGTTTGTAATTTCTTTATAACTATAACAAATTTTCAAAATGTTCTCTGTTGTTTTATAAACAATAATACAGACGATTCTCAAATTCTGAACGAACATTTTTGAAAGTATCTGTTGGTATAGCTCTACATTCCTATACAGACGCTCTACTTCTTTTTAAATATCTCCGAAACTAGTACGCGGATAAAAAAAGTATTCTACCAAAATTGCTGGCCTTTTTACGTACAATAAGATCCCATAATAAAAAATATAGGTTTCCATTTGAAAAAACAAAGTTGACCTTCAAATGACCATGAAAACGTGGCCCAAATAAAAAACTGATACTGCCCCCCTCTTTCCCCCTCGAAATCCTTGGACAAGTGTTTTACACTTTTTTAATATCTTTTATACTTTTCGAGATATTCGGCTGGAGAGTTTTCAAATGGTCACCCTGTATGTAGTTGCACGCAATAAATGCTTGTGTTAATCCAAGTTGCACAAATTTGGGACATCAGTTAGAATGCTGATATAATTCCTAGAGTACTCACCCTTCACAAAAAATTTGTCTTATTCATTCTCGCTGTCCCTATTCTTATACAATTGTATGCAACTACTATTCACTCCGCATTCCACCGACCTCAAACATCAAATTGTCTCTTCCTAAACAATTCCAACCCTAACCCAGGCCATTACAACTTACTCAACTGCATGGCACGACCTGCATAATTTCAATTCCCGCAACGCGTGATCGCGAGAAAGTAAAGCCGATCTGTCTATTGACCACGAAAGATAAAATTTAATTAAGTTGTCCTTCATAAAACCCGTTCGGCGTTCTTGTCGGGCCGATGAATTTCGCGCGTGATCGTCGCTCTGCAAATTGTGCCAGCAGCTGCGAGACTATTACATCGTCTGTAATGGAGTAGAAAGAAGGGGATAGCAGAGTTCCGGAATCGCCGGATACCCAAGACAACGCCGGCATCCGGGGACCGATAATCGTTGGTGCATTAAAATCATTCGAACGGCCGTATCGGCGAATCCTGCCAATGCATTTTGTCTCTCGCAGCTGCATCCGCGCAGCGATACCGTTCGTATTAAGCGTGGAAACGGGTCAGCACGCGGAAAAATCGCGGAGAAAACACTCTTCCCCCAACGCGGAGAATGCTTTTAAGATCGGAATGCGCCGTGGAAAACCTGTCGAGAAAACAATGTGACTGGTCATGAGCGAGATGTGATTTCGTGACACGGGATTCTTGCGTCAGATCACTTGGTCGGAACTGGTAGGGGTGTCGACGGAATGAGTAATTGTTTGTTGGAGGGGGGGGGGGTGGCACGTCGTGTAACGACAGTGACAACAAGTGATCTTTAAGAATTTTTGGTAAATATTTATAGTGACTCTCAGAAATGTTCTGATACTACGAAACTTATTTTTAAAACTTTTAATATAGGCCCACATAAAAGCTTTTGATATTTTCTCTGCAGTTCGAAATAGTCGCAATTTTTAAAAAAATTGTTCCTTCACGTCATGAAGTAAGCATACTGTTCTAAAGGATAATTTCTTTAGTACCGGACACTTCGGCATGGATTTTGACGAGAAGTTAGAACAATCTGTTTACTTCATGACGTAAAGGGAAAATTTTTCAAAAAATTGCGACTAGTTCGAACTGCAAAGAAAATACTAAAAGTATTTATGTGGGTCTATTTTAAAAGTTTTAAAAATAAGTTTCATAGATCTGTGTCAATTATACATATTCCGAAAATTTCATCATTATCGGTCTATGTTGCAATGGGCTATAAACATCCAAAGATTGTAAAAGTTGCAGTTTCCCTCGATTTTCGGCCTTTAACTGGAATAAATAAAAGGAATCTCACATCTTTCAATGTATGTCGCTCTTTTTTTGCATCAACTGATTTCGATGAAATTTTCAGAATATGTATAATTGTCACAGACCTACAAAACGTGTTTTTAAATTTTCAATATAGGCTCACATAAAAAAAGATGTAAAATACAAGGTGGGATAAGTTTACTGCGCTTATCCCATACAGCCTTGTAGCATTCATCGCGACAACACTGTATGTGAACTAAATCTGTGATATAACCAAATAGTGTTGAAGTACAGGTTGAAGTAATAAAGAAAAAATTTTAGAATTTGCGGTTTACAACTTTTTGATTTGGGCTTGTAACGAAAATTTTAAAAACTTTGTTTTGTAGATTCATATTAGTTATACCTATACATGCTGGAAAATTCATCAAAATGAATTAATTGGTTTATGGGCTATAAGAGATTACAAATGGTAATTATCGTCCAGCAATAGAATAAAACAGCAAAAATAGTCCAAAAATCGTGATGAGCTGTCATTTTCAGCATTTTGGTTTATATGTTGGAGATGTAATACTTTTTTTGCGAATCTTTCATTTTTTTGAAAAAGCTTGTTCTAAAATCATACTTGAAATAAGCATCGGTTTGAATTTTCTGTAATTAAACGGTGAGATGTAAAATTGGAAAATTTTCACAGTTTGAACAGAGTTTCGATATAAGTGCTGAAAAGTTTCCAGCTTGGAAAATTCGTTTTTTACAAAGATACTCAAATTGTCCAAAATTCAATTTGGAAACATTCTAGCTACGATTTATCTAAAAATTTCTCTATTTAATAGATTTTATATTTTTCGAGGTTGGTTCTCTCATATCGCAGAGAGTAGTATCAGATGGAAAGCTTCGTATTTCGTTTCAATATGTACAATTTGTCGCCGGCTGTATGCTATCGTCCCACACGAAGATCGATTTTGTTCTTATTCCACGATTCTATCCATTATATGGAATTGCTGAACTTTACATTTGCTTCGAATTTTATTCCGTTCGATTTTCTCAGCTTTTGCAAAACTTCTGATAAGAATACAAAACTCGGAACGCGAGAAATATCTCGTGTGTTTGATAACTCTGCTCGGATTCAACCTTTTCTCTCAACAATCCCACATAAACTTGTCGCCTCTGTTCTCGCATTTCTCAATTTTTCATTGGCAATTTGTTGTGTCGAAACAGAAAATTTTACACTGTACAAGTTCATGTACAATAAATTCACATTTTCGTAGATAAACTAAACCAACCGTATTCAGATTATACTTATGTTATACTCGTATATTCCATTGTATATTATATTATATATTATAAGGTATATTATATTGTATATTACATTGCATACTATACATAGTATATTATATTGGGTATTATACACTGTATATTATATTGTATTATACATTGTATATTATATTGTATATTATACACTGTATATTATATTGCATATTATACACTGTATATTATATCGTATATTATGCATTGTACATGATATTGTGTATAACATAGTATATTATAAACTGTGTGTTATATTGTATATTATACACTGTATATTATATTGTATATTATACATTGTATATTATAGATTGTACATTATATTGTATATTACATTGCATATGATACACTGTATATTAAATTGTATATTATACATTGTATATTATATTGCATATAATGCATTGTACATGATATTGCGTATTATATTGTATATTATACACTGTGTATTATATTGTATATTATACACTGTATATTATATTGTATATTATACATTGTATTTGTATTATATTTTATATTATACATTGTACATTATACATTGTACATTATATTGTATGTTATAAATTGTACATTATGTTGTGTATTATATTGTATATTATATATTGTATATTATTTTGTAAATTATATTGTACATTATATTGTGTATTATATTGTATATTATACATTGTACATTCTATTGTATATTATGCGTTGTATATTATATTGTACATTATATTGTATATTATACGTTGTATATTATATTGTATATAATACATTGTATATTATATTCTATATTATAATTACATGTAATTATATAATACATGTATAAATATTTCCTTGCTTTAAGAATTCTTACAAAACATACGAAATAATTAATACTACGGATAAATAAATTTTGCAATATAAAGTCAGCCGATAGTGAAAAGGTGATGATCCTAGTGAAAAATCAAAATTTTGAATATATGTAATGTTTAGAATATTAATTTTACCGCTTTCAAGTACTGTGCAAAAGAAACTATAATATATCGAATGGAAATTTTTATTTAAAGAATTTACACTATTTGTATGCCTTGCTTAGAGTTTATATTAAATAATGAAAATATACTGGGTGAGCCATTTAACTACGTCTCCTTGATTTACTTGTCAACTGTTCGTTGCACAAGAAAAGTTTCGAACGAATATTGTTTTCTATCAAATGGAGTAAACATTAATATTGCATTACATACTCCGCTTGATACCAAACTATAGTCGTCTATAACATTTTCTTGTATAACAAATAGTAGACATCTCAATTTAAACGTCATGATTAAATCACCCTGCATATTATAATTTATATTAAATGCAAAATAAAGGTATATTAGAAATAAAAAACTAGATGAAATATAAAATAAACTTGCATAAAAATTAGCAGTTTTTGAAGTTTAGAAACGATATTAAAAATTTATTTTGACTTTGTCAGAGTCGTCAATAAATGTTAATACTGCCAAGAGTTAATTAATCGAGAGTATAGGGTGTCAAAAATGGACATATGTTTGTTGTTCGCGATCAGCCGGGTTAGAAGACACGAAATCGGTGAAGTTTACATCTGCCAGCGATAGTTCCTCCCCAGATTCCATTCCATTCCGTTCTATTCGACTTTCTCGACTCAGTTTTCGCCCGTTTCCCGCTCCATGTCAGAGTATAGAACGAGATAGCCGAAGGATACCACGTGAGAGCATGCCGAGCATTTCAATAAACGACAGGAAGAATAGCGCCGGCTGCATTCCTCTCCTGTATCGTTCAGAATGCGACCCGGCTTAACCGATCACGTGGTTTCCGGGATGCTTTCTTTTCGATATTCAACTGTTCCTGCGGACTTTCCATCTAGGGGTAGCTGTTCGCTACTCATTTTCCTTTAACCGTTCAACTGTTTATGTCAAGTAATTTCGTCATGAAAAAATAGAATTTTTTGTCTAATGACGAGTATACTAAATAAATAAAGTGGCATTTGCTATTAAATAAAATATAAGAGAGGGCGCGGAGTAGCATTAAGAAAGAAGCACGAAAATAATAATGCACACAAGTGAACGTTCGTAAAATGTAGCAAAATAGTTAACAGGTTAATGAGATCCAAGGACGAGAATGTGGTCAATTTTCTCGAGAACTTGGAAAACTGTTTAGTTTTAAGAATTTCCTGATCAGTAGATTATCTGATTTTAACGATATCGGAAAACAACCCTAATAAAAAACTGCCCTTATAGGGATTTTTCCAGAGTTGATCAATATTCGATGAAATAAATATTTCAAATACTATTTAATAATCTAGATTTGATTTAGTTTAAAAGATATGAACTCAGTTTAATATAAATGTTGCTGGAGCGTAGGCCATGAATGTTACCTTACGTATTATGTTCCTTTTTTGTAATTCCGTCGTGATCGCCAGTGATGCCAGAAACACCCAAAACTGGATGGATTTTCCTCTCCTCCTTTTCCCCTTCCACTTTTTCCCACTCCAACGTGCCCCACTAAGACCGTAGACTGGTCACGTGACGTGCAGCACAAGGTATCACATATTACTCCGGTCATCAGAGAGGTGGTAAACTATATTCTCCTCGATTTAACCGATCTGGCATCACTGGTGATCGCGTTGTGTGCAGATCGCTTTGATACGTGATTCGATTATGTTGTATATTTAATATAATTACGTATAGTAAATACATTGTGTATTATCCAATTTATATAATTAAACCTGACACATAAACGCACAAAACTCGCCGGCCTACTAATTAAATTCATTGTACAGAAAACTTTTGGTAAATTTTTCCACGTTGTATGAATTAACCAGTGGTGGCATGATTTATCATTTAGTTGTTAGTTGTTAAAATATGAAAGAGAGAGTTAACAGTGAGTTCGTAACAGTATTGGATGTCAGAAGTAATTCATTTGCTACCTTGTAACTAATGATTTTAATAGAATTGCTAATTTGAGATGGGATATATCCAAGAGCAAGGAATGCAAGAAAAAAATTATTATATCTCCTAGAAGAACTTATTTTTCGAGCTGGAAATTTTTGTGTATATTGTTCGAGCCAGTATTGAAATTGTCATGAAAATTTATCAAATATATATCCAGTCGTTTTATTATAATACATTTCTAAAGGCGCGCATTTCTCGAGTGACTTGTAGTAGCGTCTCGAGTAACTTGCCTCGCTGTCCCTATTTCCAGTCAGGTAACACAGTCCGACATTTTTTAAGAAGAAAAGAATTTTTCCATAAGGCTCTCCTTGTGCGATACGTCCAGTGAATTTGTAGAAATACGAGAATATGTGTATCGCATTCCTTCATACCGTGTTTAGCACAGCCTGTGTGTGTGTTCGATGGAATCTTTAATATTACACATATCTCACATAAGTGGAATAAATTTTCTTCGGTGACAAATAGACTGTGAAATTTTGTGCATTTACAAAGTGTGCGACATATTTTTCGATCTACAATAGAAATGTAAAATGCAAGACTCAATACGATTGAGCACCCTTTAATTCTATCGCTACTTTTTTTCGCAGAGTCTGTTTTTATTATTTCCGTCCACGCGATTTCATTGAGTCCAGGTGTTCAGCCGACAAGAACCGACTGAATTGTTTAGATAGTTAAGCCTCACTCTCTTTTCATCCGTCACGTACGATAGCCAGTTCATTCACCAAAAACTCCTTGCAGTAAAACAGTTACCTTAAAACGTTATAACAGCTAATAAATCCAAGAAGCCATATTGCCATTAAGACCTTAAGTTTATGAATATTGTCGCATCTGCCCAGCAGATTAACTTCCAATACCGAATTCTTTAGTTTCCGCTTGCCATTGTTAAAAGTCAAGAGGCTTCTTAGGTTTATTACCTGTTACGGTCAAGCCCTCGAGACTCGAGACCCGCGAACGCAAGGCGACGCGAAGGTTAACCGTAGCGCACCCGAAGATGCTACCCCTACTTGTGACCGATCAACGAGGGCGGTCTTCGAGGGCGGCCACTTTCACCATTTCCATAGGTTTCACATAACCAATTAGAAAACTACTTCATTTCCCATTACCATCTTCATTGAAAATATCACCCACCAATCAGTACACTTTCAACATAGCACACGCCCACGCCGACACTTTAAAAACACACGACACACAGCTCTCAGCGTCTTTTCGCAAAACAACAGCCTCTTTTAACACAGTCTCATCGTTCCATTTTAACACCATCTATTTTGGTTAATTATTGTTAAAATATATTAAAGTTTTATTCGTGTTACAAAATCAGTGTTTACTACTTTACTATCCCTATAACTAGACCAGGTCGTAGGGAATTCGTTTCAAATACGCGTTGTCAGGAAAACCTGAGTCGAGGATTTACGACCTTCGGCGACGTCGAGTCTTGAACGGCATCACAGCGCGATACAAACGAACACCAGGTTTATGAAATTCAATTTTTGACTTTGTGAGTAGGATGTTCCAGATTACCGTATAGACATTGTTGAGACGTGCATATTATCGCCGGCTCGTATTTCGGTTTGGGTCTACGCTACGGCCGATTTTGTACAAGTTCCATTGTCGAAGGGTTCCTCTAACTCTTGGAAGAATTTATTGTTTTATGACCCGGGTACGTCTGGAAACTATCAGTTTACCATGGGAAAGTCACCCCAGCCGTACCGCTCTCAATGGCACTTGACGTATCGTAGGCCCACGCTTAGCGCCAAGGGGGGCCCAAAGCCTAAAATATGATTTCCGGTGGAATCACGGGAAAGCGCGTGTTGTCTGTTTGGCGACACTCGTCGCAACGTATTTTCGTCTATGGGCGTTGCTCTTCTTTTGGGAAATCACTTGTAGCCTCCACATAATATTATCATTGGCTGGGGCCTCCACTATGTTACATTTTGTGGAGGGAGTTTTTCACCCCCATGAGCCTTCTTTACTTCTCGTGCGTTAGTTGTAAGACAGTTGCGAAGTAGAATCCATCGATACAACATCTCTATTATACAGTCCATTATATTCAGTTATATTAAAGTTATCCGCAAACCAATTACCTTATTACTCATTTACCTCTATTTGAGGCATGTTTCTCCAGCGGCTCACTAATTACACTGTCCAACAAATTTCAACATTTTTTATGTTTCCTAATAACTGCTGGGTGATTCTTATAGAGTTTCTTGCGCTGATTCCGAATCTGTTCTTACTTTTTCGCCTACACGTACAGTTTTTGAGAAATTTAAGTTTGAAACCTATTTTTCAACTTTAAACAAATATTGTGATGTTATTATAAAAGATATTGATTTGTTCTTTGCAGCAAAAGATTCTGTAGACTTTCCCGAATACAGTGATATCGTATATGAATATATTATGAATGTTTAAACATGTTTAAATAAGCTGACATAATTGCGCACTTATAGCCACTGCATCGCCGTTACGTCGCGCCGCGCCATATCCCGACGAACGACCGCGCTAGTGGAAGAGCACCACTGACGGCAACTCATGTCGGGCGAAGATATTTTGCTTTCTGGTTCGGTTAAAATGTCGATATTGCAAACTTCAAAGGGAGGTTTCTCAAGATAAAAGTCTGCTCTATCACGTGATATAGTACGATTTTATGCTGGACCCTTATTTTTTGAGATAAATTCAAAAATATCCTCAAAAATTGGTGCAAAAGTGGTGTCTCTCCGTCTTTAATGATTGTTTAAACATGTTTAAACATTCATAATGTATTAATATTGGATATCACAGTATTCAGGAAAGTCTACAGAATCTTTTGCTGCAAAGAACAAATCAATATTTTTTATAATAACATCACAATATTTGTTTAAAGTTGAAAAATAGGTCTTTTTTTAAACTTAAATTTCTCAAAAACTGTACATGTAGGCGAAAAAGTAAGGACAGATTCGGAATCAGTGCAAAAAACTCTATAGGAACCACCCTACAGTTAGTTTGAAAAAAATTTGGTGTTGGACAGTGTTATTGTTTCAGCACTGACACGACACAACAGACATTTGCAGTCGCTTACAGTTAGATACAGACAAACCGTATAATTTAAAAATGTTAGTGACTACTAGCAATATGAAAGGTCTTTAAATGTTTAGAATTTTTTTAGAATCAACCGATTAAGAATGATTCGGTAAAAATTTTGTAATGTCTAGATTATGCATCGAAGAATATTCACAACAGTTTTTCACTTAAAATATTCATTTTTGGAAGAGATATGATGATTTTTATGATTGCCTTCTATTTTTAAATATATTAGGTCTTAAAGTCGATTGGTCTTTCTACATTTTTCGGAATTAAACGGTTAAAATTAAATTTGTAACATATTTATAACTATTTAGACAATGTTTCGGAGGATATGCACAAAATTTATCGACTCGAAGAATTCATTTTTTAAAGAGATACCTTAACTTCTTCAAATTCTCTCTATCTTTGAATAGAAAGATTTCTCAGAGTAGCTAATATTAAACAATTACTTAGTTTACACTAAACGCAAAAGAAGCGATACCTATTAAGAGCATATGTTTTTAGTATACACTGAAGAAACATTGGTTTAAAATTTATATAAAACTTTTATTTGCTTCAAGGTATAACAAATTTGTAAAATACCGCAGGGCAGTGCAATTATATTAATGATGATAATATTTAAATAAGTTACTCACCAAGTTCTACCCCTTGGAGACGCGTCACAATCTGTAAAAGACAATTCAATCATTTAAAATTTGTATATAATTAAATCTTTAATGTAATTATTATGTTAATCAGTATATCAATAATTTATGATTTGAGTGTAACTATTACATCAATGTAATATCCGTAAATTTTAAATTATGACACGACTACAGTAACATAATATTAGTTATGAAATTAAGACTGACTATCATGTTACCTGTTACAGTAATATATTATCCTTAAATATATACCATTAAGTTATTAATGATTATATTAATGAAATTAATAGAATGAATAGATGCATGTATCTACTACGATACATGAATATCATTAAATAAAAATTGAAATTGAACTTTCCTTTAATTAACAGACTGTTCTACTAATTGTTGATTTTTCAATTTTATCGTGTGCATATGTTTCCCATTGTACAGGGTGCATAAAAATTAAATGTCACGACTACCACAGCAGGATTCTATACCTCTGGATCGGTGGAGATCTGTTTAAAAAAATGGTTCGCTTTGTCCTTCACCCTTTTTTCAAGGTCAACATTTTTTTGTATTGCATCGTATAGTACTCGTTACAAGAAACAAAAGTCTCAAAGACACCATGGAACTCAAGTCAACCATTCTCTTAAAAAACAACTTTAAAGTTTCATAAACTACTTTATTCCACCTGTCTATAGGATGTCCCAAGATGGTATGAACGTGGAGGACCTAATTCTACATGAGAAAATAAGTTAAAAATATAGAATAATTCTTTTTTTTATTTGATACCTCGTTTTCGAGAAATTACCTAGCGTTTGTGAGAAGTAGATCAGGTAGGTCATGAACAGACGCGTCAGACGGTTCATATTAATATCAAGCGCGTTCGCCGAATTTTCAAAAACTCTACCTTTCGACAGCAGACGGCGCCACTCAAAATGTCAGGTCCTAATACTTCTAGATAGATGTAGATCAGTTAAAAAAATGATCCGCAAATTTGTCCTTCAACCTTTCTTCAAGGTCAACATTTTTTGCACTGCATCGTATAGTACTCGTCGCAAGGAACAAAAGTCTCAAAGACACCATGGATCTCAAGTCAACCATTCTCTTGGAAAACGACTTTAAAGTTTCGTAAAGTATTTTATTCTACCTGTCTACAGGGTGTCCCAAGGTGGCATAAACGTGGAGGGGGTGATTCCACATGAGAAAATAAGTTAAAAATATAGAATAATTTTTTTTCATATGATACCTTGTTTTCCATAAATTAGAGTTTGAAAATCTGCGTCAAGTTCGCGTTCCTAGCGTTTGTAAGAAGTAGATCAGGTAGGTCATGAACAGAAGCGTCAGACGATTCATATTCAATATCAAGCGCGTCCGCTGAATTTTCAAACTCTAATTTCTCGAAAACGAGGCGTTAAACCAAAAAAATTGTTCTATTCTTTAAACTGATTTTCTCATGTAGAATTACCCCCTCCACATTTATACCATCTTGGTACACCCTGTAGACATGTGGAATAAAATTGTTTATGAAACTTTAACGTCGTTTTTCAAGAGAACGGTTAGCTTGAGACCCATGGTGTCTTTGAGACTTTTGTTCCTTGAGACGTGTACTATACGATGCAATACAAAAAAATGTTGACCTTGAAAAAAGGGTGAAGGACAAAGCGAACCATTTTTTTAAACAGATCTCCACCGATCCAGAGATATAGAAGCCCGCTATGGTAGTCGTGACATATAATTTTTATACACCCTGTACTAGTTCATCGATTCGAGTGAACGGCAAAAATTTCTGAATGTTTGAATTTTCAAATACAAATGAGAACTATCAAGCATCAAGGATAGAATGATTAACCTGTATATGTAACCTGTAACCCTATATGTCATGCTCTACTACATTCTTCGATCATTATATTGTCATTTAATGGGGATAAACACTGACGCGTAACAAAATAAGTCATATACGTTAATTTTCTGTGACGCGTGTGAAGCAAGTAGTAAAATCATATTTTTAGCATTAAACTAGAATTATTTTAAAGCATTCAGAAACATTTTGTTCAAGAGAATTCAGCCACAATCTTTCGAAAACTTTAAATTCAAACCTACACGCTCTGCGAAGTAAAATGGCCGTCGAAGTGAACCTCGTCATAGTTAACTAAAACATAAGAAATTAGGATTTTCTTAAAGAGTTTGAAATTTATTTATAAAAATTGGAGACTATACGTTGTATTAACGATTAATCCCTTGGCCTCCAACAACGAGTGAGACTCGTGGTAAGAAATTTGAGCGAAAAACAATAAGGACAAGCCTGACTTGTGGTACTTCGTTCGGACCAAACCTAAACAACACGAGCCTGGCTCGTGGTACTGCATTCCTGACAAAAGTAAACAACACTAACACGAATATTACTAATTTTCTACGAGTTTTCTCAAAACATTATTAATTTAAATTAAGTATTAATTTACAAATTGTTACTGATACATTATCCACTTTCCAATTATAAATCAATTTTGTTCACCGATGAATTGATCATAATTTTCTTTCCAGACATCTTAAAAGTATTAGTTGTGCCCAAACGTGTTTATTATTTCACAATTCCTTTCGTAGCGCCGAAATATACATGTCATAAGACGCATACATTTTGAGGAAGTTCGAGCACACGGCTAAACAGCTAAATGGCTCGAAGCGTACCGATCTTCTTGTTTATTATGGGCCGAGCAATCGGGAGTTAGCGGGTACGACAAGGGGTTAATCAACTTAATTATATTTAAACATACAACGTCATCGACTCACGTGTCAATGCGGTCTGCACACGACGAAAAAGAAGAATTGAAAAAAAAGACATAATAGTATACGCTGCAGCCAAGTTCATATTAAACTAAATTCATATCCACAGCTAACCTAAGTACGCATTAATTAATGTGAATACTGAACAATGTATATAAAAGTAATTTCTGTTAAGCGTATGGAAATTTTAATATCTCAATTATTTACAAAATGTCGTAGGTTGATAAAATATTGATACTGTCGTCAGTCATATTCAACAATTCATAAATTAAAATACGAATTTACACACTGTTTAAACACATTCATACACTTTCTACCTCATACAAGTATGTATCATCATATTCGGCAGAGTGTCCTAAAATCTTTCTCCACAAAAAATCATTTCCCAAACTTCTACAATAAACCCACAAAAACGTCGCAAAATCTCGTGCGTTCGCTTAATTAACCAAAATGTCCCAGAACATTGCTCCAAACAATACAGCATTGCTTCCAATATCCGCACAAACGATCAATGATCCACCCGTTGATCGGAACAGATTATGCAGACTCCGGTTGACCAGCTATTCCGTTAAAAACAATTAGCGAGGCCGCGAATGGCAGACGTTCGCAACGCGCGTATACGCAAAGAGACCCATTAAACGAGCATTTGCCGCGCAAATAACAGCTGATGCGCCCATACACTCATTGCAGTCGTTTTTTTCCTGTGCCCTCCCATTGGCCCCGCCCCAACCGTCCGCGAATTTCAGATCGTGCTTTAATATCGGCAGCCGCTTAATCCGCAATGACGGTTTTTCTAGGATTTCGCCACTTTATTACAAAAAAGCTTCACTCCGCTGGACGGCAGATGTCACGTATGCCTTTTTTGCCGGCCCCCTAACCCCCCACCCTCCGCACAGACAGCGCCCACCGCGAGACTTCCCCCGCCCACCAACGCCCATCCGCGCATCCATGCGACCCGTTCGTTTCAGATCTTCCTCAAAAAAACGCTCGCCGGAGGCGCCAGCAACTGCGTACTGCTCGTCAAACTTGCACAAAGCTTGACACACCCTTTTCAGAAAAAAATACTGCCATTTCAAAATATATGCCGATTTTTTCACTTCTTTTGGAGTTCTCTTTACTTGCAAGAGACGTCACGTGGATATTTGTTGATGAGGTTTGTGTGATACAGTTTTTTATTAGACTTTATTTGGAAAATAATCTTCTCATACCGTTTTATAATTCATCCAAAATGCTAATAATTATTAATTTAACGTGTAACTATTAGTGATATAACTATTTGTGGACTTAGTTGTACTGTCTCATTACGTTTCTATTTAACATACAGATAATTATTAGATATAATTTAATCGAATCATTGCATTTTTAAACTACATCTTTTTAACTGCAATAATGTACATACAGTGACTCACACTAATATTCGGACACTTTAAGAAGACATAACCTCTTTAATATTGGATACTACTACATGATGTAAAAATAAGATCTGGACAAAATTGACCAGATCAATTTGATTAAAATATGGGCTTAAATTGACAATTCAAAAAATATCAATTATACATATTGTGAAAATTTTATAAAAATCTGCATTGGAATAATTGTAATTTTCGGCGATTTTTGGCGTCTAGCTGGAAATTTTTATAAAAAATTGGTTATTTAGAGTATTTTCATTAAATTAATATAGAATAAATTTTCGTAATTATAAATTGAAGGATATTTACAGCTTTCAATGCCTGTCGTTTTTTCCGCGTCATACAATCTCAATGAAAATTTCAGAATATGTATAATTAACACAAACCTACCAAACGTAATATTTAAAATTTACAAACGTTCTAAAATTGTAAAATACAATTTTTAGTATTTTGTCTGCAATACTGTTCGATTGCAATTTGCAACCATTCTTTCCCACATTGTGTAGCAAACCGATTATTCTATCATCTAAAAAAAATCCAAGTCCCAGAGTCCAATATTAAAACAGTAATCGTTTGTTTAACACCGACCATTATAGTTGCATTCTAAAAATTTCACGATTGAATATATTTAGATTTTGTGCGATTTTGATTATAATGTATAATTTAATAAAGCAGCGTATATAATCATTTCCAATGGAAGCATCTTGACAACTTTAATAATTGTGAAATAAAAAAATGTCAACGGGTCATTTGACCCACAGTGATAGGTTTAATGTTAAGAGTGTCCAAATATCAATTAATTTTCCTCCTTGAATTTTCAAATAATAATTTATCTCCCCTTGCTGAAGATAACAAAATAAATATTTATGTAAGTCACTGCATATTTAGTGGGTGGATACAGCCTTGGGGGTAGAAAATTTATTTTTGAGATATCTCTGGACCTAGAGTGTGTAGGGTGTTAAAATGTTTTTTGGATTGTGCGTTTTCAATCGAAGAATTTAATCGCACAAGAAAATTTCAGAAACAGTTATTGATTAAATATTGATTAAAAGTATATTAATATTTAGAAGTTTGTAGTTTCCGACACATCTAAAAAAATGTGTTTCGTAAGAAGTAGACACACACATCTTTGAGGGCTGATTTTACTCCTTAGATATGCGCCATTGTAGATCAACGAAAATACGTGTCAAATATTTTGCAACAAATTATATTCTATGAAAATTTCAGTAATATCAATAGGCGTATTAAAATACGAGTTTGGAGAGAAATACTTTATGATTTGCTGTTTTTATTTTTAGGAACTGACGAGAAACTATTTACAATAGTGATAGCACAGTGTGGTGCTTATTCGGAACAAAAACTTTATGCTAATCTTGATACACTATAAACTACTTTAAACGACGGTTGACCGAACCTTCATTGCGAACAGACTCTTAAACTCTTACGGGCGCAGATCGAGAGAACATTTGTCGATACCAGAAAGTCATACTACATTCAGTGATGGTATATGGTCTCGGTTTTTTCGCGCATGCGCGACTAAATGCAGGAACGTAGAGTACGTCTTATGTTTGTGGGGAAAGTAGGGGAGAACTGTTATTGGCGGGAAACCGGACAGACGAGTGCAAGACGACACGACGAGACGACCGTACTTCGAAATTTTGGTAAGTTAATGTTAATATATTCGATTTCATAATAGCAACAAGTATTGGAGAAGGAGCTACTTGTCAATACATATCTGAAAATCGAAAAAAAATTTGCGAAACTATGCGGGGTGACTAAGGTACCCCATTTTAGCCCAACTTTGTACTATACTGACGCTAAAATCGTCGCGCATACGCGAGAAAACCGAGACCATATACCATCGCTGACTACATTCACACGCACACCGCTCGCAGCGCCATCTATCGGATACATTTCTAACAAGGCGCAATATACTTGTATGATGTTCCTCGTCAAAAACGTTTATAAACACGTTAGGCTTGTTAATCGTATCACTAATCGATGAATAGAAAGTTTTCGATATTTCAGAGAGGATGTAAGTAAATGTAACATTTTGCAAAATTTGAAAATCGTGACGTTATTTGATGGTTTAAGATCTCTTTTCCCAAAATATCTGTTACTAAGGCCAATCAATTTTGAAAGTTTGAAAAGATGCTCGTAGCCTTCGCTAAATTAATAACAAAAATTGTAATCTTTTTAGGGCATGTGTATGCGATGTTCACCTTTCTATTTTCATTTTTGAAAAGCAAAAATGTTACAATCGTCTCTTAAGAATTAGAAGAAAGAAACAAATTATATTCCGATTTCTAAAATTTTTGACGATTTTTAAAATCTTTTTAGAAATTGCTTTTGCAGGTTTGGAAAATTTTTTTCATTTTTAACGCTTTCGGTGAAAAAATTTAACTTATTTAGAGGATGTAAATGTGTAGGTCAGTTATCTATTTTATTTTATGCAAAGTTAAAACACGCCAATCTTCCCGTAGAAATTAAAAAAGTAGAGAGAAATAAAAATCCACGAAATTACTGCAATTGGCGCACAAGGAAGAATTCCATGAGAATCATTACCGAAACTATTCTCTAATCGCGTCGTAAAGCGACACCCTTGGCACCCTTCACCCGAAACATTAAACCCACGCGTTTCTTAGGGGTTCGAGTAAAAACGCGGAGCAACAATGCGGTCAACGAGGGGGAAAGGCGGCTCTGAAATATAGCAAGGCGTACCATGCATTATATCTCGCGATTATCAACAGGTCTCTTACGTTTAAGCATTCATTGGCAAGCATCCAGCGCTCTCGGATCGGAAAGGAGTGGCTCTCACCCTCAACCCCCCTTATCGCGGATTTTCTTTCGCGCGAAAGTAGCCATGAATTGAAGCCAAGATAAAAAGAATGCAATTCTTTACTGTGATATCAATTCTTTCTGTTTAACCATTTCTCTACGGCGATACAGCATGACTGAATTACCATGAATCTGGACCATTACGCAAATTAAAATTCTCTTTCTCCATTAGAATAACCTGCAGTAAAATAAATATTCCTTTTAAATAACATAAATATTCTTGATTAATAAAATACAATTTTCTTTCTTAATATGTTCAATGAATTAGAGGTAATATAACTACATTTATACAGGGTGGGGCATTTATCCTGGCCACCTGGAATATCTCAGAAACTAAATTCCGGAGAAAAAATGTTTCAAATAAAAAGTTTAAGTCAAGGAATGGCTGATGAAGCAGTCATATTCATTTTTAATTTTCATCATGCTTTCAAGGTCATTCCAAGGTCAACTTTATTTTTTCAAATGGAAACATATTTTTCATTACAGATTCTTAATCTGCAACTTGAAGCAAATAACTTTTATTTGAAACGTTTTTTTCTTCGCCGATTATTTTGTATAATATTGACTTTATTAGGGAAAAATAATCTCAATTAAACGGACAGGCAATTATTTTATTAATAATAATACAGGAAATGGCAACTTAATTACAAGAAAATCAATTTAACAAGTATTCAGTAACATTCTATTGTTATTTGCATTGCATGCGAAAGAATGTGTAATCTTATTCCAAAGAAAAGAGAGTAAAGAAACTGGTGTACTCCTGCGCGTAATGAACAGGTTGTGTACGCACAGCGTCGAATTTTTCTGCTAAGTTTTATCTAATTGTTTTGCCTGTTTCAATATTTAACTATTATTTAATTCTTCATATAGATTACATGTTTATTTGATACTATTTTAATTGAGTATTAATTTCATTTATCATAAATAAAATGATTTTCTCCGTTAAAAACGACATTGTGTATTTTTCGTTTGAAAATTCAATATTATAGAAAATAATCGGCGGAGAAAAAAACGTTTCAAATAAAAGTTATTTGTTTCAAGTCGTAGATTAAGAATCTTTAATGAAAAATATACGTTTCCACTTTAAAAAATAAAGTTGGCCTTGGAATGACCTTGAAAACATGATGAAAATTAAAAATGGATATGACTGCTGCATCAGCCCCATCTTGACAAACTTTTCATTTGAAACATTTTTTCTCCAGAATTTAGTTTTTGAGATATTCCAGGTGGCCAGGATAAATGGACCAACCTATATTCTCCTAATGTTTCCAATTTGAAAACGGTTTTCCCACTCATGTGTGGTATAAATCCATGAAACTCGAACTCTGTAATTCGGTTAAATAAAAGTAAGTTCTACATAGAAATTAAATTGTTGTTTTCCGATATGTTTCTTAATGCCATATTCGTAGCTATTATTAAATAAAAATTATGACCTTACTTAATTGTGTTAAATAAGGGTCGCTATTAAAGAAAAATTTAATTAGAATTAAAAATTGTATAGAAATGTCAAATTAAATATAAAATCCACATCAAATTGAAAATAAATATGAAATAAAGATTAAATAAATATTAAACACTTTCTACAATAACGTAAAAAATAAATGATAACATAACGTAAGAAATAAATGATAAATTAAATTGAAAATGAAAATTATGTATTAAATAGCAATGGTTCTGGATAGAGTATTCGAAATCACTATTATATAAAATGGTTTAAACTTCTTCGATTAGATGAAATAAGAATGATCATTAAAAACAAATTACATAGAAATTCCAATATAGGTATTAAATAAAAGTTAAATTAAAATTAGGAATTACGTATTGAATAATAGTTCCATTAAAGTTAAATATTGTATATAAAATTGTAATGCATACAGTAAATAAAATCTGTAATCGTGCAAATATAATTATTGTGTGTTATAAACATGCTTCAATTACGATTTTGCAAATGCATTTTTGTAAAAATGTGTCGAAACAAATATTAACTGAATAATAATATATTATTGGTAAAAGTAAGCATTTCGTGGAAATTTTGGTCCTCGAACCACAAACGCGAGTGAAAATATGTCGTGAATTTTGATTTTCACTGTAACTGTAAGTGAAATACTGTTTTAAACCGAAATTTAACGAGTCGTCCTCATTATTGTACACTTTGGCTTGGAAATGCTTAACGAATAGGTCTCTGAGACTACTAAAGTGATTAACCGATTAGATTTTCCTTGTAGCTTAATTACAGTTTAATTATTAAACCCGGAAAAACTGTAACATGATTTATATCGAGGAGTTTCAAAAGTTACCACGCATTTGATAAATTGACTTTCTCGGAAATGGAAATTGATAATGAAAAACGGTTTTCCAATTCACGTTGAGCACATAAAAATCTACACGAGCTCGGTGTTATTTATTGGAATATTGAAATTTATTAAATGAATATTGAGGTCTGGGTCGGTTATAAATTGTATTTATTTTAAACAACGGATACATATCGCTTCAAAAATTGAATTAAATGTGATCCAATGTTGCCATTATTATAAAAGCATATATCATTATTAGACTGCGCATCTTTATGCAAAATAAAAATTGTTTGATTGCAAGAAATAGGAGCCAAATAAATAATTCTTTCTTGATTTATTGGTTTTAATAAGCTGATAACAAAACACTGATATTCTCAAATTCCTTTGATCTGTTCACTGTTTTAAATTACATCTACTCATTTTTGTCATAAATGCATAAAATCCGCAGTATAATCATTATTGTAGGGAGAAACTGTGCGTACATTGTTTTATGTAGAAATCAATCGTGCATCTTTTACAATACAACTACAAAAATTTCCACATTTAAAAGTCGACTATTTGTCAACTTTAAATATCACAAAACTGAAAATGGATTTAATATTTATTGCAATATTGAAACTCAGATTACTCGTATTCAATAATTCATGTCAAGTAATGGTAAATTATCGCTCATACATGTTTAAACACATTGAAACATCAATAAAGTATAAAAATCTGTAAATAATTTGATAAAGTAATGCCTTTTTGTGTGGACCCTTTCCGTGCCTCTTAATTTATACAGGGTGTCCCAAATTTAAATGGCAAAACTTCAGGAGCGTGTAGGGGACTGAAAAACTAAGACAAAAAGTCTTTTAGAGATTTGCTCGTTTTTGCTTCGTTTTGGAGAAAATCGCAAAAAAGAAACAAAACAAGTTTTCATTTTTGTTCTTATTTACTTTCATCTTATTTACGTTATCATCTATTTAATTTAGATATTGTTCAAAATGTTGCCCTCTTGCAGCAATGCAAGCATTACATCTAGCACTGATTTGATAAATTGCAGCTAAACATTGTTCTGGTGATATTTGGTGTACTGCACGTATGATTCGGTCTCGTAATTGCTCTCTTGAATTGATTGGCACCGAATAAACTTCCTGCTTCAAGCAAGAACGTAAACAAACGATAGAATGTAAAGGATAACATCAAGTGTTTACATATCTCACTGTCACAACTCACACAACAATGTCAAAACAATCACAAATACAAGTGCATACAACAAACTCAAGAGAGCAACTGACAACGAGATATTGAATTTTTGCGATTTTCTCCAAAACGAAGCAAAAACGAGCAAATCTCTAAAAGACTTTTTGTCTTAGTTTTTCGGCCCCCTATACGCTCCTGAAGTTTTGCCATTTAAATTCGGGACACCCTGTATACATAAATTTCTAATGTCTCATTGTTTGTACCTTTAGAATCGTACTTGGATATGCTCCACAATATTGTTAATCCTAGACTCTAAGTGATCTTTGTAATGTTAGCATGCACAGTCATGTGCATGCTGCTAAAAACCCCAGTGGGGTTTCATAGCCTAAAAAAAAAAACATATATGTCTTTGTAATTGGAAAAGTCTATAGAATTGTTTCCCGTGAAGTAGATACATGCATTTTGTACGTTTCAAGCACGACAAACTCCAAAGATTGACTAATCGATCCTTTTTCATAAGTAATCCATCATATTCCACCACTATATCACAAAGATTTTCATTCAATACAATTATAAAGTTAATTCTATTTAGAAGCTGATGAATAGTTTTAGTTCACAAGCTGAACTTCTATCTAGAAAGTTTTCTTTGAAATCGTTAGATTACTCAAATATTTTTGTGAACAACTGCACTTGTCAGGTACTAGACAAAACTGGTCACATTCGTAAACAATCGTTCAAATAGTTTCTACTTTCAATTAGAGAATAAGTAAAATTAAATATCCTGAACTTATAGTTTTAGACCAGTACATGCGAAACAAGTATTGCTGTTATGTAGAATATTTTTCTCAGTTGTGAGACTACTCGCTTACTTGTGATACTACTCGACAAAATTACCCATAATCATAAACAATTATTCAGTCTATTTCATTTGTATTTCCAAATAAAATTAAATTTGTAGTAGCATAAATTTAGCCAGAATGTCGTTGGGTCTTCGATGGCAGGAAGAGGGCCATAAAACATCGAGGCCCTGACGAAAGCCAGACTCAAAAGAAGAGGGCCATGAGAGAGAAAGTGTCCCTGACGAAAACCAGGCCCAAGGGTAGGCTGGGATTTTCTGAGACACAGATAGGATTAAGGGATGAGTGCAAGTGTGGGTGTGAACGAGGACTTAAAAAGGACATTCTTGAAGGGAAGAGAGAGTTTTCCGTTGACTACGGCGAGTGAAGGACGTGTGCGTTGATCGAGAGTTGTATCACATAGTTGTTTCCGACGTTAATATTATCTATTCAATACCTTCCATTTTATATTTTAAATAAACAAACATTATACCACAAATTGAAGAAATGTTTAGAGTTTTATGGATTTATGACAAAAGTGAGTTGGTACAATTTAAAATAACAGGTATATGTACAACAGTGAAAAAGATTAAGAACGTCGATATATTATTTCAAATTTATTAGGGTCAGTAAAGAAAAAAAAGAAATTTTAATGTGTCTTTTGTTTCTTGCAATTGGTACAGAAAATTTGTATGTTGCATAAATATCAATATAGATAGCTAATAATAAAGTAATATTTCGAAGAAACGAAGCAATTGGGTCAAATCTGGAAGCTGGAGAAGACATTATGGTTATAAAAGAAGAAAAGAATCGCTATCGTGCAAAAAAACGTAGAAGAAGCTACGATCGCTCGAGAAGATCATTCAACGCTTGAAACACAAGAATGCTATCGCAACTTCAGGCATTTAAACGGAAGAGACCTAAAAACTATGGCTCAATAAAATAGAATTTAATAAATAATTATTACCTAGTACATTGATAAATATTTATTAAATAATTTCTTGTAGTCAAAGGATGTATATCTTGGAACATACGAAATCTGCTTTAGAGGAAGACAAAAGACTGTATTATATGTACCTTTTTTGGTTATACTGTAAATTTACTGTATATTATATTACACAGGGTGTTCATTTGATAACATTCCATTGGAATATCTCGAAAAGTATGAAAGATATTAAAAAAGTGTAAAACACGAGTCCAAGGATTTCGAGGGGGAAAGAGGGAGGCAGTATCAGTTTTTTTATTTGGGTGGCGTTTTCAAGATCATTTGAAGGTCAACTTTGTTTTTTCAAATAGAAACCTATATTTTTTATTATGGGATTTTATTGTACGTAAAGAGACCAGCAATTTTGGTACAATACTTTTTTTTATCCGCGTACTAGTTTCGGAGATATTTAAAGAGAAGTAGAGCGTAGAGAAGAGAAGGAATGTAGAGCTATTCCAACAGATACCTTCAAAAATGTTCGCTCAGAATTTAAGAATCGTCTGTATTATTGTCTAGAAAACAACGGAGAACATTTTGAAAATTTGTTATAGATATAAAGAAATTACAAACTTTCTCGCAGTATAAGTATGACTCGCTCTACTCTTTAAATATCTCCGAAATTAGTGCGTAGATAAAAACAAAAGTATCCTACGAAAATTGCTGGTCTTCTTACGTATAATAAGATCGCATAATAAAAAATATAGGTTTCCTTTTGAAAAATCAAAGTTGACCTCCAAATGACATTGAAAACGCCACCCAAATAAAAAATTGATTAGTCCCCCTCTTTCCCCCCCGAAATACTTCGACACGTGTTTTACACTTTTTTAATATCTTCCATACTTTTCGAGATATTCGGCTGGAAAGTTTTTAAATGAACACTCTGTATATCTTCTAGAGTAAAGTTTTTACGCTGTAAGTGACTTAATATTTTTGTGTAGGGAAAAATGAGTTGCATTGAACGGTGCGTTAAGAAATATATAACTCTATTTGAGAAAACAATGTTGACCTTCATATGTCGCCTACGCGTCAGTGTAGGAGAAAATTACTTATACCATAAAACAGCCCACCCCCCCCCCCCCGCTCGCTGAAATCATGTAAATTTTGTCTAATATATTTTCCTATATCATTAATACTTTGGTACTAATTCGAGTGGTTAGATTTAAACGGGACACCCTGTATACATATATAATATTTTCAAACTGTCTACTATGCATTCCTCAGAACTTTTAAAATTGATTTACACAAATATTTGTGGACGAATGAAAGTTCAGTCGTAAGGTGTACATAAGTATTCCTCTTCCAGGTTCATAGATGACAACTAAAAATGGTGCGCTGTCTATTTTCTGAGAGGAAGAAATGTTTTCGAGAAGTTCTGCAAATTTAAAAGACGAGTGTGGGGAACAAACGGGGAAGGAACTGAAGAAGTTTATATCCAATAACAGGGAAGAATACTGTAGACGGAACTCCGAAAATTATCTGAAGAAAACAGGCATTGAAAATCAACTAACGATATCACACATCTCAACGAAGTAGGGTAGTCGAATGAAAGAATCGGAACGGTATTGGTTGATTTGCGGATTTTTATGAAAAATGAAAATTACCTATATTAATTGCAAGATATAAGAACTGTTCAGAGTAAGGCCGAATAATATGTACAGGTTGTATAAAAATGATATGTCACGACCGCCATAGCGGGCTTCTATACCTCTGTTAAAAAAATGGGCTGCAAATTTGTCCTTCACCCTTTTTTCAAGGTCAACAGTTTTTTGTATTGCATCGTATAGTACTCGTCTCAAGGAACAAATGTCTCAAAGACGCCATGAGTCTCAAGTCAATCATTCTCTTGGAAAACGACTTTACAGTTTCGTAAAGTATTTTATTCTACCTGTCTACAGGGTGTCCCAAAGTGGCATAAATGTGGAGGAGGTGATCCTACACGAGAAGATAAGTTTAAAGTATAGAATAATCTTTTTCGTTTAACACCTCGTTTTCGAGAAAGTAGAGATTTTGAAAATTCGGCGAACGCGCTTGATATTAATATGAATCGTCTGACGCGTCTGTTTATGACTTACCTGATCTACTTCTTACAAACGCTAGGAACGCGAGCTTGACGCAGATTTTCAAACTCTAATTTCTCGAAGACGAGGTATCATATGAAAAACAAAATTATTCTATATTTTTAACTTATTTTCTCATGTAGAATCACCTCCACGTTTATGCCATCTTGGGACACCCTGTAGACAGGTAGAATAAAATATTTTACGGAACTTTAAAGTCGTTTTCCAAGAGAATCGGTGACTTGAGATCCATGGTGTCCTTGAGACTTTTGTTCCTTGCGACGAGTACTATACCATGCAGTACAAAAAATGAGGACCTTGAAGAAAGGTTGAAGGACCATTTTTTTAACTGATCTCCATCCATCCAGAGGTATTGGGATCTGACATTTTGAGTGGCGCCGTCTGCTGCCGAAAGTTAGAGTTTTTGAAAATTCGATGGACGCGCTTGATATTAATATGAATCGTCTGACGCGTCTGTTTATGACTTACCTGATCTACTTCTTACAAACGCTAGGAACGCGAGCTTGACGCAGATTTTCAAACTCTAATTTCTCGAAAACGAGGTATCATATGAAAAACAAAATTATTCTATAGTTTTAACTTATTTTCTCATGTAGAATCACCTCCTCCATGTTTATGCCACCTTGGGACACCCTGTAGTCAGGTAGAATAAAATATTTTACGAAACTTTAAAGTCGTTTTCCAAGAGAATCGGTGACTTGAGATCCATGGTGTCTTTGAGACTTTTGTTCCTTGCGACGAGTACTATACCATGCAGTACAAAAAATGATGACCTTGAAGAAAGGTTGAAGGACCATTTTTTTAACTGATCTCCATCCATCCAGAGGTATTGGGATCTGACATTTTGAGTGGCGCCGTCTGCTGCCGAAAGTTAGAGTTTTTGAAAATTCGGCGAACGCGCTTGATATTAATATGAATCGTCTGACGCGTCCGTTTATGACTTACCTGATCTACTTCTTACAAACGCTAGGAACGCGAGCTTGACGCAGATTTTCAAACTCTAATTTCTCGAAAACGAGGTATCATATGAAAAACAAAATTATTCTATAGTTTTAACTTATTTTCTCATGTAGAATCACCTCCTCCACGTTTATGCCACCTTGGGACACCCTGTAGACAGGTAGAATAAAATATTTTACGGAACTTTAAAGTCGTTTTCCAAGAGAATGGTTGACTTGAGACCCATGGTGTCTTTGAGACTTTCGTTCCTTGCGACGAGTACTATACGATGCAGTACAAAAAAATGTTAACCTTGATGAAAGGTTGGACAAATTTGTGGTCCATTTTTTCAATAGATCTCCACCGATCCAGAGATATAGAAGGTCTTTAGAAGACATTTTGAGTGGCGCCGTCTGCTGCCGAAAAGTAGAAATACTCTAAGCTTGGCTTGGCTTATACGGGTTACAGTTTTAACAGGTGGTAATTACAGTATAAACTTACAGTGTCAAAACAAGTGTTAATTAAAAATAAGGATATGGAAGCTCTAATTTTTCCACTGCGCAGCAAAAAAAATTTTGGTTACTGTACAGTGAACGATTGTAATAGCAGAGCGTGCAAAAATTTGTTGCTCTGTTTCCACACTTTAAAATGAACTATGTGAAGTGAACTGCTTGAAATTTATAAGACCTCCATTTCTAAAGTATAAGAAACAATTTAGAGAAGAACAGTCTATTTTAACAGCTAAAATAGCTAAAAGTAGAGTGCATATTGAAAGATTTAACCAGCGGATAAAGACTCTCAAAATTCTTGGTTCAGTGATGCCTGCAGCATTGGTGCCTCTAATAGAAGATATATGTATAATTATTTGTGGAGTAATTAATATGTCGTCAACAATTCTAAGCGATTAGAAGTTTATGAAATTATAATTGTAAAAGCACACATTTTTCTTGTGAAATGAATTATTTGATAGAACATACTTTAAAAAGCCGCTCTCCTTCAACAAACTTTCTTTCTGCAGGATTTGTAACTACACTACTTACAAGTTTCACCCATACTTACAAACATTTTAAGTAAAAATAAAAAAGAAGATATCAATATAATGTTAAGACCAAGCACTTCGTCGCCATATTGGATAACTATATATATTGTCCACGCCCCCATGCCAGATCCCAATAAAATTCTGCTATGGTAGTCGTGACATATAATTTTATACCCCCTGTACAAGCGGGCAGAGGATGATTTGTGGGTTGAATAAAACGGTTGGATATAACAACAACAATGTATTTTAATAGAATTCGGTATTACAATCTTATGCTCTCTCTTTGCAGACCGATTCCGCACGACTCACGCCGATGTTCTTGGCGCTCGCATCGCATCACTTCCCCGCGCTCTGCGCCCTGTCCGGTCAAACCTCATACAACCTCACATGATTCTACATGTAAAAATAAATTGAAAAAGAGGAATAACGTTTTTCGTTTGGCGCTTCGTTTTCGAAATAACCGAGTTTGAAAATGCTGCGAATACGCGCGTGCTATTAAATAGGATCCATCTAACGCGTCTGATTACGACCAACCAATTCTACTTCCTGCAGATAGATACTACAGCACGCGAACCCGACGGATCATGAAACTCGATTTTCTCGAAAACGAGGTGTCAAACGATAAAAATGTTATTTCTTTTTTTCAATTTATTTGTACATGTAGAATCACCCCCTCCCCGCTTGTACATGTCATTCGGTCGCACCCATTATAGATATATATTTCTTTTCTTAACACATTTATACTGGGCCATTTCTAACACAGTTGATGGGTGAGTTCGCCATACCTCGCAAAGTTATGTTATGTTAAAGAAACTACTGCCAATTTTTAACCAATTATGACGTCTAACTCTTAAAAGCTCTAATATAACTGGACTGCGGATTTATATGCAAAATAAAAATTGCAAGCTGGTAGAATCAATTGAAAATATATTTATTCCTTTAATCAATTTAATAAGTTAATGATAATTTGTTGACACTCTTACATTCATTCAAGCTTTCTACCGTATTATAACCGTAGTCTAATTATGACATATCTGAAGATAAAATGAATCCTTTGTAACGTATTACCCATTTATTTTAACGATGCGTCCCCACTCGAATTTATGCTAATAATTGTATTAATTTAATGGGTAACTATTAATAATATAACTATTTGCGGATTTAGTTGTACACTCTCATTACGTTTCGATTTACCATTTCGATACAGATAAGTATTAGATATAATTTAATTGATTCATTGCATTTTTAAAGCACATTTTGATAGTCCACTTAGGGGTTAAGACAGAACTTTGAAGAATCTAAAAGCTCGTGTATCTGTCATCCGGTACGACTGTGTTAATAATTTGATAGAGTTAAAAAAACACTACAGTATTTTTAAAGTGGTTAAATGTTTTTAGTATTTTGCATTTGCCCTTGTTATAAATGCATAATACCCACAGTCATTTATTAAATATGGCAAAATATGGCAAATAACTTAAATCGTCATGTCGCCCATATCTGTGTGACGGGATTATTTATACAGAATTCAGAATTAATTTTTACCTTGGTAGATTGAGTGTACAAAATTTGCTTTCGACTTGAGAAATGGAAGAGGTTTGAAACAGTAATTAATATCAGAAAACTAAACTTCTCAGTTTTTGTTTTAGTTAAATAAACTGCATTGATGTGGTGTAATTTTTGTGATTGTTTAGTAGGCGATCACAGTGTTAACCTCTTGTCTTATAACGTCGAGTCAGACTCGTGATGAAGATATCTAACCGAATCTACTATATGTATACAGGGTGTACGCGTTAAGTTATGTCACCATTTTTTAGGCATTTCCGGTGGTGCAATTAAAAAATGTTTTAAACGAAAGTTCATCAATACTTGGTGAGCTACATGTTCGCATATTCTTAAATCTGGAAAAATGCTTTTTACGTAAAAAAGTAAAGGTCACCTTGACTTTTTTAAATGGTACTACATGTTTTGAACGTCATAGGATTGTTGCTGCCGTCGAGACGAATTCAACAGTGTATTATACTATGATCTTGAAATGACCTGAAACTCGAAAATTTTGTGCAAACGTAATTTTAATGAAAAATTATTTCTTACAAAATAAATCAGGTTACATCAGATGTTCGAACTGCGATCCATATTCTATGATACAAAACTCCGTTCTTTGTATTAGATTTTTCGTTGTTGCCATGTGTGGAGCGGAGTTTTGTATCATAGTAGATGGATCGCAGTTTGAACATCCGATGTAACCTGATTTATTTTGTAAGAAATAATTTTTCATTAAAATTACGTTTGCACAAAATTCTCGAGTTTGAGGTCATTTCAAGGTCATAGTATAATACACTGTTGAATTCGTCTCGACGTCAGCAACAATCCTATAACGTCCAAAACATGTGGTGCCATTTAAAAAAGTCAAGGCGACATTTACTTTTTTACGCAAAAAGAATTTTTCCAGATTTAAGAATATGCGAACATGTAGCTCATCAAGTACTAATGATTTTTGTTTCAAACATTTTTTAATTGTATTACCGAAAATGCTCAAAAAATGGTGACAGAACTTAACGCGTTCACCCTGTATATGTATGATGTTAATTTTTCTTCAAATCGAAATAAGGTTCTACTTCGTTGTTGTCGATTAATAGCGATTGGGGACTACATAGGCATACAATAAATGCATACAAACTTCATTCTTCTAAGGAATTATGAACGACAAAGACAAATCACTGTAACCATAAAATAATTCGCAGTGCAAGGGGTTAATTTGTTAATTTCTATTTAGTAGATAACGTAAATACAATTCCTTGTACATACATCGTTTTACACTGTTTTTGTCTATTTGGCCCAGATGTTAATACTAACATGTTGTTGCACCTCGTGAATTTATCTATAAAATTTTCAATACAAATCAATGCGAAAAAACGATCGGATGTGCGTTTAAAAAACGATATATACAAAAAGAATTTACCAGTTCTGTTTAATATTCAATATTTTGTAGAGACTGCTTTATTTTTTATTAATGAAATTATTTGTTTGGGCAGAGATTTTCATAATTTTTTCATTGTTTTCTGCTTTAACTGGTGACATTCATGCTCAAGACATATTGTTTTAATACGTCGAAAGATAAAAATTGTCGACTCTATATACCGCTCTCGCAAGATTTCCCCAGATGTTTTCAATAATATTTAAAATCAGGAGATCTCGCTGACCAGTCGAGAATTTTCATTTTTTCAGTTGTTTTAACTGTTTTAACTATTTTGGCTGTGTGAGCGGAGAAATTATTGTGGAAAAATATTAAATTAGTACCAGCAATTCTTGTGGTATATTAATTTATTTACTCCTTAATAATGTCTAATTATTTCTGACTATTCGTTTTACCACTAATAAACTTAATATTCGTCTTTTTATAGTAGTCTACCAGCGTCCCAAATTATAACTTCGCTACCACTCATCTGACGATGGCATAATAATTGAGATTCTTTCTGTAAATCATAGTAATATTAATTAAAACCATCTGGCCCGTCCATATTAAAATTGTTCGCATGAGTAAAGATTATTTTTCGCCGCTTTTTCTTAAATTGCATGTGACTCTCTACAAGTAGCAATCGAACACTTCTGTGCTATTCCGCTAATACGGGTTTCGTCTGCAAATACTGTTCATTTCAAGGCTAACACTTTCGTAAAACTTATCGTACATCTTGTGTATTTATTTTAACACCAGCATCGTCGGCAATTTGTCTGGCGCATATGTTTGGATTCGATGCTAGGATTAAAATCGCTTTTGACGTAATATTAAATCTGAAGGACGACTAGAACTATTTTTTGTGCAATAATGATCTGGTCTTTTAACAAATTTAACACCTTTCTCGAAATAGTTTTAGAGCAGTTTCCATTTCAGACGCACTTCATGTTTTTCCATGACCTATTTTATTGCTTTGAACACACTGAAGTATTCATATTAACTACTATGTACTGGAGACTTCTCATGACACAGGACATATAATATTAACATTTCCTGTGCAGATGTACAACTGAGAACAGCAAATACGAAGCATGTCCTAGTATTTTGTCTTACTAGAGGACTACAACGTTTACGTCATTTTTCATAACAATTCTTAGAAATGAATACTACGCATAATCTTCCGTGCAGATGTTTACAGCTACGTGTACGATATATTCAATTTACTAAAATGTATATTTTCGATATCGTATGAAAACACAAAGAAACGCAGTCCTATCTTCTTGTCCCCGACTGTTCATTTAAAATCTCCATTCTTGGTATAAAAATATTTCATCGTGTTTCAATGAATGCTGAAGAACTCGCCAGTTTCTTTCCTTTCTCAAATAATTTTTCAAATATTTTGTTTCGCTAATGTCCAGCTTATTACAGAGTTGGGTACAACTTTGGACAAAGAACATTTCAAATACTATTTAAACACAGTATTTAATCGATAAAAGTTGCAACCACGGGTCCGGCCAGCGACACTTCGTGTTCAAAATTTGGCGACACTTATCGATTAAATACTGTAGTCGTTGTTCCACAATTCAAATACAATACTATTTTAACACTAGGTTTACGGAGTATTAGAACTGACTATTTTACATTACTTTATAAAAATAACGAGAACATGTCTATCCACATTTTTAGCCATTTGTTTTCTAGTATACACTCAAGGAAATGTTGAATAATTTAATAACGCACTTTTACAAACTCAATAAACATATATTAAAGATATTAGAACACGTCATTCTGACGCATCCCGTAAACCTAGTGTAATATAAGCGGTATTATTCCTGCAAATAAAATTTTTTTATTTTGATAATTTAAAACATAGAATAAAATATTTTTATTTTGGTAATCTATAACTTAAAAAATAAATTACGCTTTAAACAGTATTGACAATATTTCTGTGCAATGAAAATAGATTGAGGGAACAGATAATATTAAAATGCTAGAAACGAAAAAAATTGTGAAATGAACATAATTTCTTCCATATTTTAGGTTTACTTTTTCATGTAGAATCACCCCCTCACATAAAATTTACACTATTTTGAGAATCCTTCAAATAAACTACTATTTTCAATACTGTATTAAAAACATTATCTAACGAATAAAATATATAATTTTTAGAAGTGCACATATAATTTCAAATAAAATAGACTATTCACCGTTTTAAATAGTATTTTACCCAGTTCTGGTTACAAATCACCGTGAAGCAATTGGAGGTTTCGTGCAAATATTTTCGTTAGCGACTATAGTTGGCTAGAGGGTGGGTCGTATTGTCAGTGTCGATTAGAAAGAGGGAAAGTGTGGCAAGGGCAAAGGTGAAGTGGAAGAGGCAAAGGTAAATGGGAAGAGGAGGGACAGGAGTGGGAAAGAATTAATTTAATTCGGGGTGCCATAAAACGTAGAAGCTGGGAGGATCATCAACAGGTTCTACGAGTCAGCCGGAAGTCATTGGCAGTTCTCCAAAGGAGAGTTCGCGAGGGACGCCGGGTCCACAGGTGCTCGCAACGAGCACAGTGGCTCGGGAAAAAGCCCTACATATATGTCGCGACTGAATGAATTGGCAAACGGTGCCACGAACAAAAGAAGTCCACGGGCATTCGTACTTACAAAGTCCTTGCGTTCACTTAGGAAACCCCGCCACCGGATAGCGACCATTTAAAAGAATTTTCTTTGCCGCACGCCAACCCCAGATAGCACCGTACGTCTCAAGGACGTCCGTTTTACGTCCAGTTTACATCCACACGTCCTAAGTCCGTCGCGGACATCCCTCGGACGTCCCAGGGACGTCCGTTTTTTACGTCCTAAAGACGTCCGTGGGACCAAAATTTCGGACGTCCCAGGGACGACCGTAGAACCGCAATTTCGGACATGAGGCTTATATATTACGTACGTTCCAGTATTGCTCGCTTCTTACGCGCGAGATATATATGAGATATATATATATATATATATATGTATATATATATGTATATATATATGTATATATATATGTATATATATATAATATACACAAATATACTTACATACATATACATATATATATATATATATATATATAATATACACAAATATACTTACATACATATACATATATATATATATATAATATACACAAATATACTTACATACATATACATATATATATATATATATATATATATATATATATATATATATATATATATATAATATACACAAATATACTTACATATATATATATATATATGTATATATATGTACATAATAAATAAATAATTAATAAGTAAATAATAAAGAATTAATAAACAAAATAAATAATATAAAAATAAAATAAAGAATAAATAAATAATATTTTTAAAAAATAAAAATAAAATATAATAATAATAATAATGTTCTCAAGATAAAATTTCAAATGTTCTAATGAACTATTTCAAATGTTTTAAAGATATTATTTATAACAATGACAGTATAGTAGGCAACCGCGAAATGCAAAATAAAAATTTTCTACCAGAATTGCAAAAAAGACTGGAGTAAAATAAATAATAATATTAAAAATATAATCGATTCCGTATCGCGAATTGAGTGTCAGTGAAGTTATAGAAGTATTTTCTTGAGAAAATTTTTATCATACTTTATTATTCGAGTATATGTTACCATAAAAATCATATGAGATCTGAATAAATTGAATCCTGGTATTATGATGAAGGAATGTAAGCACATCAGTCTCGATTTGGGCTCGGTAGTTCAAGTGTTAAAGTCACTATTGCATTATTTACAACACATTAAAATTATTTAAAAAAACAAATGAATGTCCACAGCGTTCCTTTGTCTCGGAATTACTTCAGCCGATTTTGATTTTGAATAAAAATTCACAGTCTACTCTTTCATTACAGAACATATTGTTTTGTTTTGAATGCCATACGACAATGATTTTATATTATAAGCGAGTGAAGAAATTGCTGCAATAAAGGGGCAGCTCCACGAGTAACTTAAGTAAACCAATAAAAATGAATTGAAAATAAAGTACTATTTCAAAGGTGCTATGAATTCATGGTAAATTCATATTCGTGTTAATAAATGTTATATTGGATATGAAAGTTAGAGTATTTTCACCGTTCCGATTCATGCAACTCAAATATTGGAATAGCTTGAAGCCACTTTTGTGCCGAAGTAGGAAAAAATAGTAATCGTTCATCAAAAAGATTTAAAAGAGACTATACTTTATTTTAACCATAACTATAAAGAGTAATATATTTAGAAATACACTATTATAATACAATAATCATAAATACAGGAGCTATCTGTTAATAATAATTTAACCACCGACTGTAGACAATGAATTTTTTATAGAAAATATTTTTCCTCTGGTTAAATGAAGACTGAAGACCAGTATTGTATCTATTTTTATAGTGATTCTCCTATCTGTTGCTTTAAGAAAAATTAATAAGTAGCTAATGTACGACAGAAGTGCGAATTTGATTGTATATCTGAACACTGATTTCAACAGGACTTCATTTACACAATTCAATTATAAATTAATATAGGAAATTATCTTTCAACTCAAATGAAGTCTATCTATCGGCAATGAAAGCTCTAAATAAATTAAGCAAATTGTATTAATCGTTAATAGTTCTACGATAAACTACGTATATTGCAGTAATCGTTAATTAGAACTCTAACTGATCAAAACAGTATCAGTCAATTGAATAAAATAGTATCCAAGACAACCGAATGAAATTATGTTTAAATAAATCAAGCGAACCTGTAAAATTTCACAAACTTATGTCTAACCGTTGATTATAAATCTAAATAAATTAAAGGAAGCTGTATTAATTTACGAACTTAGAACAATATATAAAGGAAATAAAATTGTAAAATTTAATAAATTCATATCTATTCGTTGATTAATCCTCTAAATAAATGGAATAAAACTATATTATTCGACGAATCGAAACTATTAAGTAAGTTGAATGAATCGTATCAGTGGATAATTGAAGCTGTGATCAAAACTAAATGAACGGTTAATGTGTTAACTAAAAATAGTGTATTAACGGAAAACATTGTACAGCAATATTCCGTGTAACACACAGACGTTAAAATAGCCCACGGTTAACGGTCGTTAACCGACAAGCAATTCGTATCAGACTATGATAACGCGAGGGGATTCTTCAACAGGTACCCGACTCTATTACACGGCGATTTATTATGTAAAACCGTATCGCTCCGAAACTTTCGCCAAAAACTGGAGATTCCTCGAGAGGCGACATCTCCGATAGTTAATAACCCGTGACTCCATAGAGTCTACAACCCCGTTAATTACGGTTCTCGAAGCATTTTTGAAACGATCCTTTCACATCGCTAGTCAGTTCTTTTTATATCAAACAACTCCCTTGCTATTCATTAAGTTGATTTAAATTTGCTGAAATATAATTTTCCATATAAGAATACTGTACAGTCTGTAGCTCTCAAATTAACATCAGTTATTAGTTAAACATTTCTCATGCTTTCGATAACATTTTCGAAATATTATTATTTCGAATTTTAAACATCTGAAATTCTTATAATTTTCTGAATATACAATATCTAATAAAATTAAAATACTAATAATAATAATAAGTAAAATAATGTTTGAAATTTAAAGTTAGAATTTTTGCATTTGTATTTCAACTTATGTACGTTTTAATTCAAATTAAAAATATATGAAATTGTTTTAAAAAAATATTAAATTTTGAGAAATAAAAATATAACAATCTAGAATTTTGGAATAATTGGTTCTACATAATGATACAAATTTTATAAAAAATTTAATAAGAGGACTTCTTAATGAGAGATTTTTAATGAAAATCTTTTAATAAATCGTCTTACCCAACACTATGGAAAAGTTAATAAAATAACATCGGGAAGATAGCTCACTGATCGGTACACTCTCAAAAATTTGGTTTTTATTTTTGAGAAACTATTTGGAAAGAAATTATAATATATTACTAAGTATGTCTTATTATCTCAGGAATGAAATTGCTGCTGTTATAACAAATTTTATTAACTTAACTGTGAATCACAAGTTATTAAAAACTATACACTGCTCAGTCCATCCGCTACCATCTTCCAAACATTCAATTAAAACAAAAACAATTTTTTTCCACACTCTTCTAAGTATTTCTAGACTGCGGAGTTTATGCATTTATGGCAAAAAAGGAAGGATGTAATTTCAAAGAATTAGAAGATTACTACAGTTTAAGAGTATCAATACAATTCTTACAGCTTCATAAAACCGCTAAAGAGAGGATTAATATTTGGTTCTTATCTTTTGCAATTAATGCAAACGATTTTTATTTTGCATAAAGATCCGCAGTCTAGTAATGACTAATTACCTTTACATAAAATTAAAAATATCAAAAGTTATACAATAAAAACAAGTTATTTCCTGTCTGAAAAATTTTAGTAAGTTGACAATAAAATGGAGAATTTTATAAAATTTTATAACTTTTCTGAAGTTGAAAATAAAATAGTAACATTTTACTGTCTCTACTCGTCTAAAGCTTCTTTACTTCGTTTTTGCAATAAGAGGATAAAATCTATTGTCATAATACCCATCAAAATTAAGAGACTGGTATTTCTTAGAAAATTAATAATATTTCTCAGCAGAGTTTACTGTTAGCAATTTGACATCTAATTGATAATCCCACTTGATACATAGTAATTACTCTCAGAATTAACAACTTAGAAATCAATGAACTATTACCTTTTATATAAACAATCCCAAGAATTCCTTAAGATTAGTATTTCTATAAATTGTCCTATCTGTGAATACAAAATTCTCTAAAACCAAACTCTATCAACCTAAAATCTATAATAGTACGTCATTTAGTTTCACCTTCTTTTAATTCCAGTCAAATGCAATGTGTAAAAATTACAATCAAACACCTTCATACCTAACATAGTAGTCGAATGTCCCATCAAAAAATAAGCTAACGAGAATCTCAAAAAATTATTCCAGTAACATAATAATATGTCACTCACTTTCAAACCTCAAACTTAACACGATACAACCAAATTATTTTCACTCAGCTACGCTTATTTATCAACACGCAGTTAAACTGTGCATCCAACCTCATCAAACAACACAATCATTCTCTTCTGAGCTCAATCACAGTAATGAAATCCCGTATTGCCCAATACCAACCCAAATAAACCAATCAACCAGCTCCAACATAATAATCAAACAATTTAGCTAAGTTCTAGGTAGCTAAACTGTTCATTGCACACTGCCAGACCCTCTATCTGGTTTCTAGTTACCTGAAATCTCGTAATGAAATCGAGAAAACAGTCCAACCATCTCCAATATAGTGCTCAAACCACATAACTCAGATCTACGCTAGCCAAAGTCTCCAATACCAACTCCACAAACAAACCAATTAAACTCCCCTCAACCGTGGCAACTATCAGACCCCCTACCCAGTAATCAAACAGTACCAAACCCATCTACACCACCGAGAACCCCGAACAAACCTGTAATCTCCAGCCTTTCTCCCGATCGCGTGAACCATCAGCCCGAGCCTCTGTTCTCCATGCACAGCTGCGATTCTCCTCTCTCCAACAAACCACAATGTGTCACAATACCAGCACACAGTATCACACTCTCAATCCTCACACCATCAGCGCAGTCCCACCTCTATCCTCATCAACAGGTATTCCGAAAACTGTTCCTCGAGACCGTCCGCCCGAAATTCTTCCAAAAATCCACCCACCGGATTCCTCCAAAAAAACTCAATCCATCAAATGCAACGGATACATCCGACGAATCTTCTACCCTCTCTCTCTATCTATCTCTCTCTCTCTTTCTCTCTCAAGCGATTAAGATCCGTCTCCGGGATACCGAAAGCGGGAGCTTTGAAAGCATAGCACTGTTCGAGAGAGCGGGCCCTCTCTCCTCTCAGCAGCTCTCGGCACGCGCGCGGTTTCACTCGTGGGGGTGTCGCGGCGCGACTGTAGCACAATCGCTGTCCTCTCACGCTCTCACCGCGCTCCCCCTCCTCCCTCCACCCGCCATCTGCTCCCGCTGCGCGGCACCCCTCCCCTCCATTTTGTTCGTGATCACCGCGTCTCGCTCGGACGAGCGTTGCGCGAAACGAGCCGTCTCGCTCCTACCAGTGGGAGGGGCGTGAAGCGGAGGGCGGGGGGAACGTCGGAGGAGGGACGGGGAGGTGGAGAGCGGGATCGGTGGGTGGCACCCCACACCCTAGAAGCCCGGAAAGTCGTCTCTATCCCGCGTTTTCTATATCATTTCTCTGTCTCCCTTTCGTTCTGTAACCATGGAGCGGTGGATGCACCCTTTCCACCGACACCATAGCAGCCTGCAAGCCACTCCTGCAGCTACGGCGTGTCTTTTCGCGAAAGCCCCACTCACGACTCTTACGTGATAGCCGAGGTGGCTGGCTAACGGGATGCCTGGCTGCCTGGCTGCCTGGCTGCCTGACTGAAGAAAGAGAGCGAGAGAGAGTGGCGCGCAGCACCCTCTAATCGGCCCGCGCAGCACGTTTCGCTGAGCCTAGCGAGCGAGAGAGGAGAGAGAGGGAGAGAGATTTTTGAAGATTAGGGCGGTTTTTTTGGTAGTGTTTTGAGGAGGGTTTTTTGGGGAAGTGTTGGAGATGTTGAGAGAGTCGTGAGTTTGAGGAAAATTGTAGGAAGATGGAATATTTCAGCGCGTGGGTCTTGTTCTGGTGGCCGTAACCTGATTTTGTGAGTATTCATAATAAGAGAGCTCCCTCTGATTTTGATTATTTGTTAATGATTTATGAAGGTCATCTCCCTGAGCTGTACTCTGAGGGTTTTAATCAGTAGTTACTGTTTCATTAAATTATTTTGATTATATATATATATATATGTAAGTATATTTGTGTATATTATATATATATATATATATATATATATACATATATGTATATATAATTCTTTGAAACAGCTTTTTTTAATTTTGTTCACACATTTATAAAAAGAAGTCAAAAGTCGAATGAATTTTTAAAAATAAATTCAGGTAATTGGTGATTGTAATGTTTGAAGCCTATACTAACTCAGGATTAATAATTCCAAATAATATGAAAGGCTAGGTTAGGTTTCTAATCTAACTCAGATTTCTAACACAAAATAGTGTGTTTTCAAGTATAATCGTAAGTGGAGAATAGAAATGTCGGAAATATCATGTGTACTATTACATATGTTTTTATATGTTCTTATGGGAAAGGTTGTTTATAATTAGGCCTCAACAAACATGTCCAGAAATCAATGAAATCGTTGAGTTGAACCCTCAGCTGTGTAAATACTACCTTTTTTTTCAATTACTTTTTCATAAACGACGACCATCAACTGAAACCTTCACAACATTTTTTTTCAAAGTTTAGAATGAAAAATTGAGTTTTATAGTAAGAGAGGATTATTGAATTTTAGATTGGAGATTCTTCATGCTTGACCTACTATAAATTTATAAAAAATATAATTAATTCTAATTAAAACGAATAGTATAATAGTCTAATTAAAAAGTAAAACCTGTGTAATCACTTCCTTAACCCCTTGTCGTACCCGCTAACTCCCGATTGCTCGAGCCATAATAAACAAGAAGGTCGGTCACGCGTCGAGCCATTTAGCTGTTTAGCCGTGTGCTCGAACTTGCGCAAAATGTATGCGTCTTATGACATGCATATTTCGGCGCAACGAAAGAAATTGTGAAATAATAAAAACGTTTGGGCACAACTAATACTTTGAAGATGTCTGGGAAGTAATTATGATCAATTCATCGGTGAACAAAAATGATTTATAATTTGAAAGTGGATAATGTATCAGTAACAATTTGTAAATTAATACTTAATTTATATTAGCCCTTAGCACTCGAATGGCGACTCTGAGGCGCCACTACAAATTGCTACACCATTATTCAGAATATTGTTCACATGATTAAATTTGTTTATATCTAATAAATTACTAAACATTTAAATATTGTATGAGGTACTATATCAGTTTCGTACGCATATAACGAAAAAAACTTGTGTACGATGGAAATATTTTAGGTTAGAAGAAATGTTTGGTTTTTTAGTTGAAATAGCTCCGAGTGCAAAGGGTTAATAATGTTTTGAGAAACTCGTAGAAAATTAGTAATCTTCATATTAGTGTTGTTTACGTTTGATCCGAACGAAGTACAACGAGCCAGGCTCGTGTTGTTTACGTTTGGTCCGAACGAAGTACCACGAGTCAGGCTCGTCCTTATTGTTTTCGGCCCTTTCTTATCACGAGTCTCACTCGTTTTCAGAGGCCAAGGGGTTAAGCAAGTATTTTAGAATATTAGGTCGTCCCATAAGTTCGTGCCGTTTACTGTTTTACTATTTAAATTAATATTTGAAACGTACTTTCAAAGTCAACGAAAAAATATAACCTCCTTCTCTAAAACCTCTTCCCACATTTTTAGTAAAGATATTATACCGTCACTATAAAATTTCTGTGGTTTTTCATTAAAATACTTTTCAATCCGCGGCACGAACTTATGGGACAACCTATTACTTTTGAGTTATGAAATTGGATATTTCAGTGTGAGAAGATTGTTTGATGAAGAATGTTAATGTTTGATCTGCTGTAACTTCGTGAAAAAAATTGCATGACAACGTACCTATGCTCATTTCAAAGAGTAAAGCTTTTCCTTGACATTTTTCTGAGAACACTTTAGTTATTGTAAGTATAAGCATTTCTAAGAAGAATTGAGATTTGAGATAGAATCTATTAAATTCAAATTTCATTGCTAGAAAGCAAAGCTTCTTCTTTTAAATCTCGTATAAGTTGCTTTGTCATGTACATTGTTGCAATAAAAAAGAGAATATTGAATTATATGTATACTAACGATTGAAATTAAAGAATCACTAAATTTTTTGTAGAAGTACTTTAATGTTTAACTTTTTGTTTAACTTCATAATTTCGTAGAAAAAATTGCAACACAACATTCTTAGGCGCAATTAAAAGTTGAAACCTCCATTATTGACACCCCAAAGTTGTATTTTTGATGACATTGTTGTATATCTGTGATACTGAAAGTGTAAATGGCTCTATTTTATCCAAACATATTATGCGTAACCCTCTCTACGGAATTTGAATAATTCAACCTGTTGTTACTTCGAGGAGAAATATTGTATCAAAATCTACCTAAGCTCATTTTATAGCCTCAGCTTAGGGTATCCCTCAATATCTCTTTTATAAATTTTCACACTAAAAATGCAACGGAAAAATGAAGGTAGCGTGTCTAAAATTATAAATTTCAAACATCTCCTACGGAATTTAACCCAACGAAATTATCGTACAACAATCTACCTGAACTCATTTTGCAAAATAAATGTTTCACTTTTAACACCTATAAGCCGTGACTTTAGACGAAGATTTCATACCAGGTAGTAAAGTGAAGCAAAGTGAGGATTGAATTTTTTCATGACAGTCTTACAGATTCAGACACTTTTATGAAGCTGCACAATTTTCTTTCATTGCTCAAATTACTATGCTTTCGTTGATTAAACCGTTCTCTTCTTAGTGACACGAAAAAATTCAATGTGCGATTTTTCTTGTTGTTTTATTGCACTTTCAATGAAAAGAGGGACGACTACATTAAAATAACTTAAAATCGAATTTATTATATTGTCTTTCGAAATGTTTAAATATTTACAGGAATGTTGCGCCTTAAATAACTGCCAGAAGATATATTAATGTGCCTAATCGAAATCGAGAACATCAATTTCCAAAACAATACTTAACCCTTTGCACTCGGAGCTATTTCAACTAAAAAACCAAACATTTCTTCTAACCTAAAATATGACCATCGTACACAAGTTTTTTTCGTTATATGCGTACGAAACTGATATAGTACCTCATACAATATTTAAATGTTTATTACATATGAACAAATTTAATCATGTAAACAATATTCTGAATAATGGTGTAGCAATCTGTAATGGCGCCTCAAAGTCGCCATTCGAGAGCTAAGGGTTAAGGGGGGAAGACACATTAGAGCGCTCGAACTCGGTGATTTTTAGGAATATTTTTCTTAATAACTACAAAACCGATCTTTTTCATACTGTCTCGGTGTCATGTTCTATATTTAAACAATAGAAACATTGGTCTACATTAAGGATTAATATATTTGTTGTCGAAATATTTATTTAACTTCACAGCTTCGCGCTGCCCGCATCGTCAGATTGTGTACATTCTACAGTCTATAATTTTCATCTGAAACAGAAAAACCAAAGTTTTTCTTAATCCTTATAAAATTATGTCGTCGATGAATTAACAAAACCGAAATTTTTCGCGAAAATCGTAACTTTTTTTGTTAAACCTCAAAATTTTTATGCTCTTTTCGGAATTTTTTTTAAATTCATCGACGACATAATTTTATAAGGACTAAGAAAAACTTCGGTTTTTCTGTTACAGATGGATAATGTAGGCTGTAGAATGTACACAAACTGAGGATGCGGGCGGCGCGGAGCTGTGAAGTTAAATAAATATTTTGACAACAAATATATTTAGCGTTAATGTAGACCAATTTTTGTATTGCTTAAATATAAGAAAAAAATTCCTAAAAATTACCAATTTTGGAGCGCTCTAAAGTGTCTTCCCCCCTTAACAAAATGAAAAAGTATGTGGTAGAAACTAATATTATTTCTATTGACGATTCTCAACATTTTTTTTATTTTATTCTCAAAATAGTTTTCCTCATTTTATTCTCAAAAATTATTTATGAGTTAATTAAATACATTAAACAAAAATATATTTTATACGTTTGATAGAATATTAAAAACACAACAAAATTTCTCTTAAACTCCACTTTCAAATTCCATCCCAGCAAACCTAAAACATAAATTCCCATAAAGACCCAGCCCCATACACAGAACAAACTCTGAAACGAAACTTATAACGCATTTTTTCCGGTCATTTCGTCTATTTATCTGAAACACACAACATAAACGTCAGATTACACCGTTGCTCGAATATTTCCCCGTCTGTGCATGACTCCGGCTGACAACAGGATCTATTTAGTATTATTAACACGCTGTACCATCGCATTAAAGTGTTGGACGCCGGCGCGCGCTATTAATGTCCTCATTTTATTTCGCTTCGCGAAGCCGACACGTTGAATATCAGCGAAAACCCTTTCAGAAATTCATTGGACGAGTGTTTTCGCAAACCCGTTTACTCTTTTTTCTTCATCCGCAGTCATGATTGACGATGCGGTATTTATTATCAGCTGTTTTAATGCTCCAGTCCCATGAAACCTCGTCAAATCGATATTTTCAATAGTCGATTTACACGAGATTAATTTTGCACATCGTGGAGAGCCTCTCGAGAACGTTCGTGTGGATTACGTGCTTGATGCGTTCGCAACAATCGAGTGTAATAAATATTTTTGCGGATTGCGATGAACTTCGATTGATTCTGATATTTGCTGAAATTATTTCGTAGTGAGAACAAATTAACATTGGGGTAACCAACACTTTATTTGCTGCCACAGGGTGTGAATTCATATTAATGAAAGTTATTAACTCATTCATACTAGTGCTTACATTTTTTATTAATATTGTACTGTTAACTTTTCATTTAATTGGACGTAAAATTTTAATTTTTCCGATTCACTAGTAAGAGATATGAGAATATTTTTCAAATAGAAAGATTCTAAGGAGCCTCCTGAATACTATAGTATGTATTTTTGTAATTGTTTGTATATTACTAATATCTAAAATTGTTTAAAGACCAGTCAACATCAAAGACTACAACAATGCCTTATGGCGGCTGAAAAGTGTGTGAGAGGAGGAAAAAGGAGAAGGAAGCGTTTCGTCCTAGGACCGCTAGAGGACTCGTCAGTAAGGCTATCTAGCGGACCCGTGCCTTAGACGCGGGATGTCGTAAGGATAGTTTAGGACGGTATATATATACAAACAGAGGAAGATTCAGGTAGTAGCGGAAAAGGTGTAGTCGTAATATCCCTCTGTTGACGAGCATAGGAAGTAGCCGCCACATTACCCTCTTGCCCGTGGTCAACGATATCTGGACAAATTTCCCTCTAATTACGCTGTTCTCCGCCGGAATCCAAGAAGGTCGCTGGTTGTGTGCTGTCAGTGTGCCCGCCAGTGATGCTGCCGAATCGACGAAGTTGAGTAGCTCCCTAAGCCGCTTGTAGGACTCATATAGTCGCACAAACAATGGATGAACGTCGCACAAATGTAGATACGAAAACGTCGCACAAATTTAGGTGCGAAAACGTTAAACCATATAATGCTGCGAAGATGACGTCAGAAGCGCATAGTAGGGAGTAGTCCTCGCTGTTGGTCGGGCAGTAGTTCAGGCAAGGGGACAGTATAGTCACCTGACAGAGTAGTCACCTTCCAGTCCTCTCGACGTTGTCCGTGGTTTGTTGAAGTTTTCGTCTTCTCCTGCTCAGAAGGTAGCATTGTTGTTCGTTTGTCGGGGTCACCAATCATGGCGGCTGAAAAGTGTGTGAGAGGAGGAAAAAGGAGAAGGAAGCGTTTCGTCCTAGGCCCGCTAGAGGACTCGTCAGTAAGGCTATCTAGCGGACCCGTGCCTTAGACGCGGGATGTCGTAAGGATAGTTTAGGACGGTATATATACAGAGGAAGATTCAGGTAGTAGCGGAAAAGGTGTGGTCGTAATATCCCTCTGTTGACGAGCATAGGAAGTAGCCGCCACATTAACCCCTTGCCAGTGGTCAACGCTATCTGGACAAATTTCCCTCTAATTACGCTGATCTCCGCCGGAATCCAAGAAGGTCGCTGGTTGTGTGCTGTCAGTGTGCCCGCCAGTGATGCTGCCGAATCGACGAAGTTGAGTAGCTCCCTAAGCCGCTTGTAGGACTCATATAGTCGCACAAACAATGGATGAACGTCGCACAAATGTAGATACGAAAACGTCGCACAAATTTAGGTGCGAAAACGTTAAACCATATAATGCTGCGAAGATGACGTCAGAAGCGCATAGTAGGGAGTAGTCCTCGCTGTTGGTCGGGCAGTAGTTCAGGCAAGGGGACAGTATAGTCACCTGACAGAGTAGTCACCTTCCAGTCCTCTCGACGTTGTCCGTGGTTTGTTGAAGTTTTCGTCTTCTCCTGCTCAGAAGGTAGCATTGTTGTTCGTTTGTCGGGGTCACCAATCATGGCGGCTGAAAAGTGTGTGAGAGGAGGAAAAAGGAGAAGGAAGCGTTTCGTCCTAGGCCCGCTAGAGGACTCGTCAGTAAGGCTATCTAGCGGACCCGTGCCTTAGACGCGGGATGTCGTAAGGATAGTTTAGGACGGTATATATACAGAGGAAGATTCAGGTAGTAGCGGAAAAGGTGTGGTCGTAATATCCCTCTGTTGACGAGCATAGGAAGTAGCCGCCACATTAACCCCTTGCCAGTGGTCAACGCTATCTGGACAAATTTCCCTCTAATTACGCTGATCTCCGCCGGAATCCAAGAAGGTCGCTGGTTGTGTGCTGTCAGTGTGCCCGCCAGTGATGCTGCCGAATCGACGAAGTTGAGTAGCTCCCTAAGCCGCTTGTAGGACTCATATAGTCGCACAAACAATGGATGAACGTCGCACAAATGTAGATACGAAAACGTCGCACAAATTTAGGTGCGAAAACGTTAAACCATATAATGCTGCGAAGATGACGTCAGAAGCGCATAGTAGGGAGTAGTCCTCGCTGTTGGTCGGGCAGTAGTTCAGGCAAGGGGACAGTATAGTCACCTGACAGAGTAATCACCTTCCAGTCCTCTCGACGTTGTCCGTGGTTTGTTGAAGTTTTCGTCTTCTCCTGCTCAGAAGGTAGCATTGTTGTTCGTTTGTCGGGGTCACCAAGCATGGCGGCTGAAAAGTGTGTGAGAGGAGGAAAAAGGAGAAGGAAGCGTTTCATCCTTGGCCCGCTAGAAGACTCGTCAGTAAGGCTATCTAGCGGACCCGTGCCTTAGACGCGGGCAGTGATGGTATATGGTCTCGGTTTTTTCGCGCATGCGCGACTAAATGCAGGAACGTACCGTACGTCTTATGTTTGTGGGGAAAGTAGGGGAGAACTGTTATTGACGGGAAACCGGGCAGAAGAGTGCAAGACGACACGACGAGAGGACCGTACTTCGAAATTTTGGTAAGCTAATGTTAATATATTCGATTTCATAATGGCAACTAGTATTGAAGAAGGAGCTACTTGTCAATTCATATTGGGAAATCGAAAAAAAATTTGCGAAACTATGCGGGGTGACTAAGGTACCCCATTTTAGCCCAACATTGTACTTTACTGACGCTAAAATCGTCGCGCATGTGCGAGAAAACCGAGACCATATACCATCACTGGATGCGGGATGTCGTAAGGACAGTATAGGACGGTATATATACAAACAGAGGAAGATTCAGGTAGTAGCGGAAAAGGTGTTGTCGTAATGTCCCTCTGTTGACAAGCATAGGAAGTAGCCGCCACTGTCTTGATATACGGTGAGTGTAATAAGTATTCGTTTACCTTCCAAAAACTGTAAATAATTTTAAAAATTAAAAGGGAAAAAGTAAAGGTCACGATTTTTAACTTTTCCATCTGTGCCTATAATGAAAATTTAAACGATGCCTTTAGGTAGGTCTAATTAAGTTATATTTTTAAAGGTACATGAATGCTCAATTCCCCAAAAAGGCCAAAAATCTGCAACTGTTACCTTTAAGCTTTCATCTTGCAATGTTTGTATATAGTTTATAGCAACATTAACTGATTTCGATGAAACTTACGTGCAGTTATATAACTTACGTAGATCTACAATACAAAAGACATATTCTAAATTTTCATTGCAGGCACAGATGAAAAACTTAAAAATCGTTTTTTATTTAACAAAACAAACTTATTTCTTCACAATTTCGGCCAATAGCGATTTTTATAAATAATTATTTACACGTTCCTAGTAAACTAATCCTTCTAACATCTCAAACAAACTGAAGTAGTTTGGTCCAATTTTTAAAAAGTTTTGCACCACTGTATGTGTGAACTTTGGTACCAAAATGTCACTTATATCGTGTACAGACACTATTCTTTGATTTCTTGCTGCTAGCATCAGACATAGAAACGGATAACGAGTAACCAGAACGCGAGATATATTAATCCAAAGACAGAACATTTTTGTTTTCAATTATTTTCTTACAGAATTTTTACCGACAGATTCGCGACTTTTCTATGATAGAAACGATACGAAACACGACGCAATTTTGACCATGTTCAATTTAAAGTAGAACCTTGATTAGTCAAACAGAGCAATTTGAACTGTTGTAACTTTTTCGGAAAAAATCGGAGGATATTCTACCTGGGCTCTTTGTAAAGCTTATAACCTCTACTTTCGACATTCCTAAATTATATTTTTTTCCATGACAATTTTGGTAGATTTTTTTCAATTTTGAAACATCCATGTTAAAAATTAGGAACTTCAGGTGGCTGATGATCCTTGTCGAAACCAATCTTTGATGGTTTATTCCAGGCATGTCCAGAAGTAGCTCACTTGGAGGCAAATTCGAGGGAGACGTCTACCGCGTGTGGCGCGTTGGGGCCAGTGATGCCAGGAATTCAGCTTTTCGCGCATGCGTACTGCGGCGCACGCGAAATCCAGTAACGTATACACGCAAAAAAAGAGAAACGTCTAGGTGGCGTGCCGGGACCTAGCACTGCCATAGACGAATTTGAAGATAACGGACGTTATTATTTATTTACTTGTTTATTTATATAATTAAAAAATATATTTTTGTTATTTTGGATACTTGAAAGGTTCTTGGCAGTTTTCTTTTGTCTTGCAACAAATGTTGGTATTTTTTATAGATTCTGCCAAATAAAATGAAATTTTATATTATGTTATCCTGTATAATCCGAACTTTTTTAGGTAAAGGAAGTATGTGAATGTTGAATGAAAAACATTATTTTCAAAACAGGGCCTTAAAGAACTCTCAAAAATTTGAAATTGGTACAGTACTGATGCCATGCGCGAAAAGATGATATTTCTGGCATCACTGGTTAGGGCTACTCTCGGACCCACGGTAGGCACGGGTTTGAGGAGCTCGGAGGACTACGGCCGCCACGGGGAGTTAGATGCGCGGGCGGGAGAAGTAGGCGTCTCCCTCGAATTTGCCTCCAAGTGAGCTACTTCTGGACATGCCTGGTTTATTCTATGTTCTTCACCAATGTTCATGTTATGTCAATTTGTTCCAATTCCTCTATTCTGTTGTTTTATCATTACAATAATCTTTCATATCGTTATCCCTTGTACCACATTACTATTTTCTACACTGTTAATATAATAAACATAATAACACAGAGAATTGACATACAAAAACGTCTCAATTTTGTCACGTGTTTCTCACACCATTTAACATATTGGAGTAAAATATTATTCAATAGTAACGACAAATATCACCAGCGATATATCTGTTTTAAATTTATACGAAAATACATTGTTAAGCTTGCACAAATCATAACTTCAATAACAAATGATATTGTTGGCCACATACAATTTTTATTTCATTCGTGCGTAAAGTGGTTGGTAATATTCCCATGAAAATGAAAAATTGGTTAAACTATTCGGTTTTGCGAGCATCTAATCGCAGAGAATTCATTGAAAATTCGCATAATCACGCATTCGAATAAGGAGGCGAGTAACGAGTAAGCAAATAGCCCGAATACCAGCTTCCGTTCATCCCCTTACCTGGTCGCAGAAAAATTCTTAATCTAAAACCAATTCGGGGGAGTGAGCTCAGAAACCCCATGGTTTTTGCAGGAACACGCTCACCTTATGTAACGGGGAATTGGCAGAAGGTATTTCCTAATATCGAACCAGCGTCCCTTGAAAAAGAATGTTACAATGACATTGCGGGAGCGGGAGAAGGGCTGCCAAAGGCAAAAGCAAGAGAAAGATAAATAAATAGTACTACGAACGAGGTGGAAGCCACAGTATTTAGACCACAGTACTTGCCCTACCGCTCCCATAAACTCTAACGAAACAAATCAATTTAGAATATATCCATAAAAAAAATGTTGAATACATACGTTAGCAACAAATATAAAATTTAATTCAATTTGCTGGCGTTAGCAATATTCATTTCATTTGCTGTTCATTATTACGATTGTTTAATAATGATTTACTAGTACTTCCAGTACTGTCAATATTTCTCGTGCTTTTTATACATTTGATACACACATCAAAAAGTTTTGAATATATAAATTAATAGTAACTGCAGTAGTATTTAGTATTATTAACTTAATTTCCTTTTCAACATTATCATTTTTGAATAATGATTTATTAGTATTTTTAATACTCTTGATATTCCTTCGTATTTCATACACCCTAAAAATTAGTTTTGAATATATAAATTAATAGTAACTAAAAGTAGTAGTATGAATAATTTCATTTCCTCTTCAATATTATCATTTTTTAATAATAATTTATTAGTACTTTTAATAGTTTTGATACTCTTTTGTATTTAATACACTCTCCAAAAAAGGTTTTGAATATAATATATTAATAATAATTGAAATATCCGATTTTCTTTAATGCTAACTATTATTCGATAAAATACAACACGCTTTATGATTGTTGCTAATTTGTAATATTACTTTTCATTATTACAAGAAGATTGTTGATACAGATAAATTATTAATTTATTTTGCACTCAATGCATCCTTGAAAAAATTCAAAATCTTGAATAAATTAATTATAACTTATGAATTCAATTTCCATGATTGTTAAATTTCAATTAGGGAAATATAGCCCATTGTATATCTGCTGCTTTTTTAATGCTAAATTATTACAGTCTTTTATATTAAAAACTTATTTCTGTTAGATTTTTTTTACAATAAAGAATAAAGAATTAGTTGCAAATAAATTTGACTATTTACTCTTCTTTTACAAATATTATACAACATGATTTGTCATTCAATATTCACCTATACACCATTTAAAATTCATTTTCCCTTCTCACAATAAAAATACATCAATTTCATGGGGTTGAACAAAAATGTGTCGCGCGAATACGAACTTTTCATGTGTACAAAAAATTACATGGTCATTGATTCCGACTCAACTTCAGCTACTACATTATTCCGCACCTAATTCTATATCCTGTAACACAAAATAAAACCTTCGAACATATTGCCTGTTCATTTTCTTCATCATGAAAAATAATCGCAAAAAGGCTGCGATTTTCCTGTCCGACGCGACGGATTATTCAATGAAGAACTAATGATATTAATTTGTAACAGCGCTTAATTCGACGATGCATTATTTGTGGAGGGGTCTCTGGTGAAAAATAAATAAATATTCTTTATATTTTTATATTCACGAGTTTTTCATTTTTATGGCGGACACGAATACAATTTCTCTTGTTATATCTGTGCTTCCGGCGCAGCTGTTTGGAAAAGCAAACGCTTTTTGATTTTAAATATCTCACACCTTCAAAAGTGAGACCGTATGGCGGTGAAATTTATTTGTCCGGTGCTTTTCAGTTGCGGCTTTCGGTGTATTGATTACGGGCGGTCTCCAGTATTTGTAAATATCTGTCCAGCCGTATTAAATCATGCAAATCTTTTCAAACTGGAACTGTTCGCACGCGATGCGTTGCATTTGCTTTCGGCATTATTCCCCCCCTTCCCCACAGGACACCATATTTTCATTATTAAACGATCTTTCAGTGTTGGTTTTGCGCGATTTACGATGTTTTAAAATTGTAAATAATTAAGCTGTCGGTTCCCGGACTTTTAGAGTACACTTGGGGAAGTTCGATATAGTTTTAATACTTTGGTGATTAATGTCGGGAACAATTGTATTAGTGTTTGTATTGAAACGTCAACCATTTTTTAAGTCGAAAATTTGAATCTTCCTTTGAGATTAAATTTTTCAAAAATTGATAGTGGTGGATGAAAACGATTTGGAATATCGTGTTTAGTGAAGGATTGAAACGTTGATGAAAGAAGTATCAAGTACCGCTAAAATGTCACTTAATCATGTTTAATTGTTAGTAATGTATACACATATGTATTATAAATACGTAGGAAAATATTTATCATTGTATTGGAGAGGTCTATAGAATTATTTTATGAAACAAACTTCTAAACATTTTTTACAATACAAGCAGAAAAAAATTTCAGAATTTGAATTTCTTCAAAATTAGATATCTCCAAAACTGTACGAGGTTATAAGACCAAGTGTTGAAATTCAGGTTCAATATAACAAATCCACAAATACCGTTATTTATCGTGGTAATTATTGCGAAAGGTTCACTATACTCCGATTTTGATGAAATTTAAATATGTTATAGGTTTCGATATTTTTAACAACTTCTTCCTTTTCCAATATAGGAGTGGGTCCCTTTTGGTTTTCGGATATTCGCAAAAACTATTGCTAATACTGTATTCAATTTTCCGTATTGTTGCACGCTCCGTGGCAACGCAAGGCTGCTCCGGTGCGGCGTCTGTTTACTTTTTTTTGTAAACATGTTGTGGGGATGAGAGAAAAGACAGGGTTTCACTCAATATAGTGTGAGTTTTCAATTTTGAAATACTACTTGTTTAGTCGTGCACTTTCTCAAATTGAATTGAGCAGTGCAGCGTGTGCAAGCGATACTCTTGTGCGCATCTACTTGTACTTTCGGTACTGACGTTATCAGCACCGAAGGATATGTAAAAAACACTTGTATTTATGGAAAACTGAACTACTAACGGTTGGTCGCTCGGAGGTTGACTCTTTGAACTAGTTTAAAATGTAGTGTACTGAATAGTGAACTTGAGCAGAATGACTTTCGTCGCTTGTGTCTCTTCGCAGCTAGCCTCGCTGTGGGTGGGATGGAAGAATCTCTGTCTTATATTTTATCTTTCATTGGTTATTTAGAATAATTTGCGACTCCCACCTTTGCGAAAGAGAGGGTAACCTTGTGCGCGCCTCCCCGAGCAGTCTCACCCCCTTGGATGTAGGGGAAAGTCCGAGATGGACGCTTGGTACCCTCACTCGATGGGGGCGGTAAGGTGTTGTAAACCTGGGCCCGGTAAGGTGTTGTAAACCTTGGCCTGGGCCGCTACCTTAATTGATATTGAAATTGGAAAAGTGGCAGGCTAAGGGCACTAAAGTCTGCCATGCAGATGTTTGCTTGTAGCGAAACATCTGTTTCGTCTTAGGACGGAACACTACTCCTGAATTTTCGTATGCGTGTACATGACGACCTAACGGCCGGACCTCTCCACCCCCTCCGCGACCCAACCACAACTCATTCTATTCGCATAATCTTTGCATTGTAGTTGTCATCCAGAATTTGATCTAGTAATGGAAAAATCATGTGAATAGAAGGAGTTGTGTTTAGGTCGTGGAGAGGGCGAAGAGGGCCGACCGTCAGGAAAATCCAAGGGAGAAAATTCAATACAGTATTAGCAATAGTTTTTTGAGAATATCTTGAAAATTAAAAGCGACCCCCATATATTGGGAAAGGAAAAAATTGTTCAAAATGTGTTGCTGCAGTACACACTTAAATTTCATCAAAATCGAAGTATAGTAACCCTTTCGCAATAATTACCGTTATTGTGGTTATAGCACAAAATGGATATTTTGCCCCGTCTGCGGGGCTGAATGTCCCTATTATTTGACAACAGGTATTTTATGTAATGTGAAACTAAATAAGCAAGTAATTTCTTTTAAATTACAAGATATTTATCAAATTAATTGTTCTTGTTATGCAATATTCTGGGATTATTTTAAACAAAACCATTAAGGTACAAAACAAAGATTTTTTTTAGATTCATAAAGCTTAAGCGAAAAACTGTATAATAATCTTGGCTTCTCCCTAACAAACAGTAAAAATGTATCTGTTTTGTATCTGTATGGAAAAGGACAAATGTGTTGTACGACTCAAACGAATGCTTCAAAACACCTGACGTTGCCATAGTTTCTTTCAGTATCCTCCACACTACCTACGGTACCTGACAAACCTTAGTCGATCATAAACAAACAAAGCTATTCGAGTCGGGACATCTTACCCGCCGGACTTTTAGCCTCACTCTACCCTATAGTAAGACGTAAACAAAAGATGGAAAACTTAAGACGTGCCATTTTTACCACGTTTTTATTAGCTCTCTTTCTTGTTTGTTTGTTTGTTTGTTCGTTCGGTACAAATCTTGCAATTGATTTTAAACTAACTTCCCGATGAGCTAGAGACTTGAAATTGGAAACGTAGCTCAGAACTGGATGACAATGCAGTATTCTAAAAAAAATTTTTAAAAGTCTATCCGTTTGAGAGAAATAACAATTAAATATTTTTACCGTTATTACCGTTACACCGCGGTCATCGCGTTCAGCGATCCCCACTCCGCGCGACAAAGCACTCTACTTTGTTATGCGTACGCATTCTGACTCGTCCCCACTCCACGAACCCACTTCGCCCCGACGGAGATAGACGATCGGTAGTACATCATCGCTTTGTTTACCAAGTAAAAGAACCATTACACCTTTCTGTTAGAATTTCATCAAAATGTTTAAAATCGATTGAAATATACGTGCAAGAAGTAGGAGAGGAAGCCTTTTGACGTTGTGGAGCATGTATGATAGAGGTAATAATAATATCGTGTACGAGATTAGAAATTAACAAAAATCTGTGTTTGAAATTGTCAGAAATAATGTCTACAAAAAAATAAACCGTGCGGTCTAAGTCGCTGTACGGACGTTTCGGCACGTTCCGTTCATCATTGTTGCGTTACGCAACACTCATCAAAATGTTTGAAATCGATTGAAAAATTTCACACACACAAGATTAAAAAGCAGAAAATAATTATTTAAGTAAAAATAAATTTTTAAAAATACCACGTTTTTAAAACGGTCTAAAAAGTATAAAATAATTTGAAAGAAATGAAAATAAAAGAGACTAAAAAGTATAAAATAATTTTTAAAAAACGGACTAAAAAGTATAAAATAATTTGAAAATAAAAACAAAAATTTAGAATTGTGAATTTTGAATAGCTGTGAAAATACTTGTAGGATTTAAAACGAAAAACTTGGGGCGCAAGATAATAGTAAGAAGTGTAGGGAGTAGCAGCCGTTGAGAAAACTCACACAACAGTTTATATCATTTGCGGAGCAATAAAATTTTTAGTGATTTAGGTGAACTGTTCATGCATCAATTATCTATTGCATGCGCCCCACGTTTTTCGTTTTAAATCTTACAAGTATTTTCACAGCTATTCACAATTCACAATTTCAAATTTTTGTTTTTATTTTCAAATTATTTTATGCTTTTTAGTCCGTTTTTTTTAAATTATTTTATACATTTTAGTCCATTTTATTTTTATTTTTTTCAAATTATTTTACACTTTTTAGACCGTTTTAAAAACGTGGTATTTTTAAAAATTTATTTTTTGTAATAATTATATTGACCGTACGAGTTGGGAAAAATTGATTTTATCCCTTAGCACTCGAATGGCGACTCTGAGGCGCCACTATAAATTGCTACATCATTATTCAGAATATTGTTTACATGATTAAATTTGTTCATATGTAATAAATTACTAAACATTTAAATATTGTATGAAGTATGTACGCATCAGTTTCGTACGCATATAATGAAAAAAACTTATGTACGATGGAAATATTTTAGGTTAGAAGAAATGTTTGGTTTTGTAGTTGAAATAGCCCCGCGTGCAAAGGGTTGAGTAACGAATAAAATCGATTTATTCGTTGATCGTGAATGACGAATAACTCGACTTTATTCGTTATTCTTTATTTGAATACAGGAATACAGTCATTCACGAATAACGAATGAATTTGAACAGTATTGGTAGTATAAGTGCATATAGATATTGTAGTCAATCCTGAGTTTGGCAACATTAATAGCTATTAATGGATTAAGTCTCGAGCGGATACTAGACAAAATTGAAATTGGAGCCTCATTATATTAGGTTGTCCCATAAGTTCGTGCCGCGGATTGAAAAGTATTTTAATGAAAAGCCACAGAAATATTATAGTGACGTTGTAGTATCTTTACCAAAAAAGTGGGAAGAGGTTGTAGAGAAGGTGGTTATATTTTTTCGTTGACTTTAAAAGTACGTTTCAAATATTAATTTAAATAGTAAAACAGTAAACGGCACGAACTTATGGGACGAGCTAATATAAGTTGCTTCTAAAGAAAATCTTACTCTTCCTAACTAATGTCACTTAAAATTTGTATTAATACTAGAGACAAGGGTTAAACTTTCTTTTGGAGGATCAATTTGTTTACCTTTTTTTATGCAATCCTATAGATTTCAACGAGAAAACACCGAAAATGAGAGTCTTATTGCCAGGAGTTCACTGGTTCATAAGTTATACGCATGTAAAGTTGAGCACTTTTAACTAACCCCAAACCAACTTGGACTATACCACTCAGTACTATTTAGCCCCGTGATGGGCACGGTAGGGGCCCCTCAAACGCCTGCTTCCCCCACCAACCTCTTTTTCATGCACGAGGCCTGCGCACTGTTCGCAACGGGCGAAGCACTTATTTCCTCTATGGTAACGGCGGTTTTGTCTCAATCGAGACAAAAATGCCCATCCCTGATTTAGCCGATGCGCTGAACACCCACCATCTATCCAGCGCATGCGCTCAACAGTCCTACATCTACCACCCAACGAATATCCAATATGGCGACGCTCTGACCTGTCAAAAACGTTTAAATTACTCATGTTTACACACGTATAACTTACAAACCAGTGAATTCCTAACAATAATACGTACATTTTTGTAATGTTTGCATCGATATCTACAGGATTACATAAAAAAGAGTTAAAAAAAGTTAAAAACATCTGGTCCTCCAATAAAGAGTTCAGCCGAGACAAGCACTATAACAATAATAACTGCATAATAAAAGAGTTTTGTGGTGAACGAAAAATATATAAAAAATATAAATAATTATATTCATTAATAAGTTTTCAAAAATGTTTAATTTTTCGTCTTCCGATTTTCATTTCAGAAAATTTGATCAATAATATTCTCGCAGTCTAGCCGTTCGAATAAATACAATAAATTTAATAATACAAAAGATAAATTGATCTGATCCTCGTTATAATGGGGTCGGTATAATTTTCAAAATAAAAAACTGTCGCAAATATGTTGATAAAAGCTCTACAAAAAAACTAGTTTTTATTAACCAACAATAAGTTTATAAAAGAACTAAACAATTTATAAGGTTATTATGTTTTTTTATATAATTTCATATTACATTTGATCATAATGTATTTCGCAGACTGTATATCTCAATTTTTGTCAAGAAATTCGATAAAAAGTTTCTGGATCAAATCGTACCCCGAACGACGAATAAGAGTAAACTTTTATTGGAATAATACCCAACTCTGCTGACCATCATTGCCCGCTGACCGTCATTACCCTATTTCCCCCTATCATCAGACTCACTTTCAGCCAGCAGCGAACACGTGATGTCAGAAGCCGACGGTGAAGAGATTGAGGGGGATGGGCCTGGAATGCTACACGAGTAGATACACGGCTCGGTATAAAATAAAGAATGGCTCCGGTTCGCCTGGGGTAAACCCGTGCTCGTCTATCGGCCGGCAATATCAGCGAGAATTGAAATAGTCGTGATATTTCTTTGAAAGGAAGGTCGGGGCGAAACAGCCGTGACAGAGGCAACGCGTGAGTCGGCGGGAATAAGAAATAATAAAGCGCGGTGGTGTGTATGTGTGTGTGTACGTGTGCCGGGCGCGAGGGGTGGGGGAAAGCGGCGAAGAAGAAATAGATTTTTGCGGGGATACAGGCGACGCCTTAGGAAAAATGGAAGCGTTAGCGCGGTCGTCCTTTACAATCAGATTTCTTAGCGGGCCGCTCCATCAGCGGGCCGATACTCGAACTCTTTTGTCCGTATCGGACGCCGGCCTCCGCTATTGGACAGCAATCACGCGAGAGAAACAAAGGAAACGAAAACGCGGACCAAGTGAAGGAAGAACGGCCCGATCGAATTGCCCTGCTGCCAAAGATATTAGACGCGACCGAGTACTATTATTTCTGGAAGCACCCTCTTTGCTGTATTCGCCCGGCCGACAATTCCTTCTGTGCTTTGGTTCGACTATAAACGTGCCAATTTTCACTCTAATCTCAATCCGAGGAAGCCAAGAATTTTTGTTTTTGAACACATTTCGAATGAAATTTTCGGTAAGGTTCCAGTAGTTATTATTAACCCTTGAACGGTACCATGCTTATTCAGACCACGAAACATTTTAATGGAGCTTTTCCAAAATTACGTACAAATTTACTAACAAAAGAACATATGCGAGTTACATAAGCCGATTTTCATGAAACTTCTGCCAGACTTAGATCTTCAAAAAATATTCGACACATGATTTCTTATCAGCAACCATCTATATTGAAGGGATGAAAAACAGCCCTCAAAGTTGGGGTCAAAACCAGAAGTCGAGAACAATTGAATTTTTTTTAAATTGCGTGTTTCTGAATAAGAGAATTAGCCTCGCAAGGAAATTGCAACAAAAGTTATTTGTTTAAACAATATATTAAACATTCGATTTTCTCTGCAGTTTCTCTTATTCATTGTTAATTCATTTTAATATAAACTCGAATGTGTGAACTTTAATAAAAAATAGGAGATAAGTGTTTAGGGCGTTTTCCTACTATTTTCCATTTAACAATAATTATGTAGGGCGCGCAGTGGCTCAGTGGATAGAGGGCGCGACTGCAAACACTGGTCGTGAGTTCGAATCCCACCGCCGTCACCTCCGGAAATTCTTTTATGTGATATTATACTGCGTTGCCCAAGGTGGTTCGGAGCCCACCTTTATAAACTGTAGATCCTTCACGCACACGTCCATACACACACACATACCCATCGTACACTCGCCGATTACAGTACCAAATCTCATTGTTCCACCCCCGTCGCTAATGACCATGGCAGTTGAAGCGACGTTAAATAACAAAATAAATAAATAAAAAATAATTATGTACAGTCTTGTTCCGGCAACTGAAGCGATCGAACGTGTTTACAACTATCGCGTACCGCTGACAAGTGTCATATACGAAGTGAGAAGACAGTTGACGAACTTAAGCTGCGTTGGTGTTACCAACAGTGAGAACCCATAAGCTGGGTATACGTTCGTGGCTCGTGTGCGCCGTGTGCGTGCGTGTGTTGCCGTGTCGCTAAATAAGATCCAACAGAACGAAGAAACCGTCAACCACAAGAATCATCTCCGAAGCAATAGAAATTCGTACATCCCAACGGATAAAAACCATAACACACCAAATAATTCCACCGAACCCAAAAACTCATATGCAAACGTCAGGAAACAGGAATACATCCCGACCCAGGACCAAGCCATAATCCTACATTCAGTCGATTACAATCGAAGAGTACGCTCGGGCGATTGGGAACATAATACGACCAAAAGCCATTAAATTCCTATCTAAAATATGCATGTACGTGGATAATAAACCTACGGTTACGAACTTAACACACAAACACAAATCGGTAAACATAAACAATGTAAACGTTGAAATCAGACCGATTGTTCTACCAGCTCAAGGGATTATACTATCACACGTCGCACCCATTATTCCAAATACGCGAATCGAGAATATCCTTAAAGATAATACTATTAACACTAGATTGCCCAAGGAAGTCATTTTGACTGCTTTTTAATTTCAACTAGAAGAAGAGTCGATCACCAATGATGAAAATGAAAGTGTCATCAATATGCCCAGGAAAAGTAAATTTTTTTTCTTGTTAATATTTACTAATAACTTGTTATATAACTGTAAATAATATAAAAAATATTAAAAATTAATTTTAAACTTTCTTTACACATTAGTTATTCTTTCACAATGCAGTCATTTTGACTGCTTCTGGGCAATATAGGTATATACTAAGTTTCAGTCTTTCTAGTGTTAAACTACTCTCGAAAATCACTCCACTAAAAGCAGAAATCGCAAAAATATACTGAATACCTTTACAATAACACTAGACAACAACACATATAGAATATTTTCCACAACAAAGAAACAAACATGCTTTAAATGTCGACAAGAAGGACATATTTCCAGCCAATGCATAAACACGGAAAACCCAAACAAACCGAATCCAAATGTCCATACACACGTACATGCACACAAAAATCCATTCCAATACCCCCCTACAGAGATGGTCAAAATAATACTGTGTTCTCTAACGATTCAACTTAACACATTATCTAATTTCATACATGATTCGTTGGTGCGCTAACTATGTAACTGAAAAAAATTGATCTCCTGGAGTATTTTGTAAGTCTGACGCCCTCGAAGTAATTACCTTTGCGCGGAACACCGTTGATTCGTTAATATCGGAGATAATATTGCTGGCGAGAGTACCGCGAAAGTGGGTAATTACCGTGTAATACTCATTCGAAAATCTTTATGAGCTTCCGCAATATGAGGGTAGGGTGTATCCTGGCAACTAAATGAAGATATATCCTTTAAGAGTCTTCTAAAAGCATAGCAATAACCGGACGTTTTTAAATTTCCGCCTAAGTTATCTAATTATGTTCCGTTCATTCCGAAAAGTGTTGCAATATTTCACCGTTACGCAAATTCACTATTCCGAAGACCATCTGCAAATTGATAAACTACAATATGAAGTTTATACATAATTTATAAAATATTAGCCTGATTAATAGGGTAGTTTAAAATTTATTCGCAACGATCTTTCACGCACCTTCAATGGTCTGATCATTTTCAATGGTCTACAAGTAGCAATTTTGATAATTTCAAAAAAATTATTCTTCGACGAAAAGTCAACGTCACCTTTACCTTTTTAAATGGCACTATGAATTTTTAACTGTACAGCATTGTCGATGATTTCAAGATGAATTCAATGACCTAGTATACTGTGATTTTGAGATAACATTGAACAGAGGAATCATCACGTATATGTTAGCGTCAAAGCGTTTTAAGAGAGATTTATGGCAGGGTCTTGGCCTGCGTGAGGTCTTAAAGAGGGATGCTTGAGACTAAACAGAACCGTCGCACAGAGTGGTATTTGAGCTGAAAACCTGGCCAAAAATCAAAATTGTAAATATTTACATACAGGGTTGTGTTTGCGTCCCAGAATAGATACATAAACATGCAATCACGTGGTGCACCCCTTATCATTGATTACCCATACAGTCATCCGTGCCTGCGCTCAGAACATAGCCTTTGTTCGATAGGCATCTGTTTATTCGCAGCATTCCGTTCGTACGCATCTGTTTCTCGTGATAATATTTATTTTGTAAGTGATCTTTGTGGCGAAATTTGTGATGGATATTGTTACGCAAGGTATGTACATTATATTAATCATATTTTTGTCAATATTAAAATTTTTTTGTACGTGTTTTTACCGATCTGCAAGCTTGACTAAAAGTTCTTGGATTTTCATGACTTTTTTTCATATATTAGTGTTTTTAAACATATATCACTCATCGCCACAGCATAAATGTTACGTGTTATTAAACTTCGGGATATCTAGAATTAGTATACCGCAAAAAAGTTTTCACAAGTCTTCACATTACAAAAAAATAATGCTCCAAATACAACCTCTTTTGGCTGAAATGGACTTAAGAGGACTAAAAATTTTCAAGTTTTCCGTATGCGATGCTATACGAATCAGGTTTTGGTTACCGGAGTTCACTGGTTGAAAAGTTGTACACGTGTAAGCATGAGCAATCTTAAGCGTTTTTTACAGGTTAGAGCGTTGCCAAATTGGATATTAACTAACTAAATTTACTAACCCGGCAAGAATTTAGAAGAAGTTAGAACACCGCGCCGCCTATTGGATGTTTGTTTATCATATGCGCTGAACACCCACCATCTGTCCTGCGCATGCACTCAACAGTAGACCCTACAAATATCCAATTTGGCAACGCTCTAACCTGTAAAAAACGCTTAAAATTGCTCATGCTTACACGTGTACAACTTTTCAACCAGTGAACTCCGGTAACCAAAACCTGATTCGTATAGCATCGCATACGGAAAACTTGAAAATTTTTAGTCCTCTTACGTCCAGTTCAGCCAAAAGGGGTTATATTTGCAGCATTATTTTTTTGTAATGTGAAGACTTGTGAAAACTTTTGTGCGGTATACTAATTCTAGATATCCCGAAGTTTAACAACACGTAACATTTATGCTGTGGCGATAAGTGGTATATGTTTAAAAACACTAATATATGCAAAAAGTCATGAAAATCCAAGAACTTTTTAATATTGATTTAAAAAAATTTTAATATTGACAAAAATATGATTAATATAATGTACATACCTTGCGTAACAACATCCATCACAAATTTCGCCACAAAGATCACTTACAAAATAAATATTATCACGAGAAACAGATGCGTACGAACGAATGCTGCGAATAAACAGATGCCTATCGAACAAATGCTATGTTCTGAGCGCAGGCACGGATGACTGTATGGGTAATCAATGATAAGGGGTGCACCACGTGATTGCATGTTTATGTATCTATTCTGGGACGCAAACACAACCCTGTATGTAAATATTTACAATTTTGATTTTTGGCCAGGTATTCAGCTCAAATACCACTCTGTGCGTCGATGGAAGATGACAGGCGACCGCGCTGGGTGTTCCGGCTATCGGCCGTCACGGGTGTGTTTATGAGAAACAGACGAGTGAAAGTTTGGAATGACTTTATGAAAGAGAGAGATAGAGTGCGTTGCATTCCGTTGCACAAGGATTGGGACCAGTGTTGCCAGATCGGTTAAATCGAGGGGAATACAGTTTACCACCTCTCTGATGACCAGAGTAATATGTAACACGTTCGGCGTCACGTCACGTGACCAGTCTACGGTCTTGGTGGGGGACGTTGAAGTGTGCTCATGGTAGTGGGATGGGATAGTGGAACGGGAAAAGGAGGAGAGGAAAATCACCGAGTTTTGGGTGTTTTTGGCAACACTGATTGGCACTCTGTCCTGGAGAAGCTAGCCACGGAGTGGGGAAGGCAGAGGTGCCTTCTGGTAAGACTCCTACCGTAAGAGGACTGTGTTAGACCGCTCAGCACTTACCCCAGAACCTTGAAGGGATAAAGTTCCATATTCGGGATTCTTTCTACGAAATTTCTAACAAATATGTTACCACAATATTTTACTTAGCTCATTGGTATTCGGTAATGAATCAATTTAAAAAAGAAAACTTTTTAAAGTCGTTCCATTCATAAAGAAAATAGTGCCATTTTTTAACTAAATGCACGGACCTATACAAAACAAATATCTATTCACTTCCTTTTAAAGTGCAATTTTTTATGACATTTCTCTGTCCAAGGATGCGTCAAGGTCATTACATGATAAATACAATGCTGTACAGATAAAAATACAGAGTACCATTTAAAAAAAATGAAAATGAAATGACTTTTTATCGAAGTAAATTTTTTTTTAAATTCTTAATATTGCAATTTACAGTCGATTACAAGTCGATCAATTTCTGTTTGCAGCATTTCATCGTCTAGCTGTCGGAAGTGCTAAAAAAATCGTAATGTAGACTTAATTTCAAAATTAACCTAAAATTTTAAATCTAGGCTAAATTATAAGAATCCATAGCACAGAGTATGTATTGTTGTATTATAAAGTTGTATTGTACATCTGCAATAATAAAAAATATGTATAATCTGTCAAATAATATGTAAAATATAATTAATAAATCAAAACTTTTTTAAATTCTCTTAAAATACAAAGTTGGCTGATATAAATTTATACATATACATAGTAGTAACACCTATGCAACTGATAATATTTAAAATTTCACGTAAATTGATAATGGTTGATTTTATAGCAAAACAACACCCCATATCATCCCGTCAGAATTTAAAAACTTGTTTCCAACACTTTTATTAAATACAGAAGACAACGAATTTAATTTTCACAGTACTTTTAATAATTATATCATTATTTCCAAAATATATTCTATATCATATGTTATTGTAGATTTAATTTTACAAACTGTTATACATTATCCATTATTGTAATTTACAGTTTATATTTTAAAAATTATTATACATATTTTATATATTTTATACCATAAATTAAATTTTATAGAGTAAAATAATTGTTTATTTTTCATTTATCTAATTTTATAGATCGCTGTACATAATTGTTATATCATGAATCTTAATGTAAAGTAAAAATAATAATTTAAAAAATCAGAAAATAATAAATTCTTACTTTGAAATTCTTTCGATCTTTGTGGCGTATCTAAAATTACTGACGCATTGTAATTATAAATGCATAAAATTCGCAAACTAATTAATATTATTACACGTTTTCGAAAAAATTCAAAAATTATTTAAACAGTATCAACAGCTCAAGGATTGCCAAAATAACTATCAAAAACCAAAGAGATGTTTGCAAATGGCTAAATACTTGCCTACCGTTTGCAAAGGAAGAAATACTCAACACATGAAAGCAGAGAAACTTAAGATGAAATAGTTTTTCGAGAATTTCAAAAGTTCTGTAGGGATTTAAACTGATGTAGGGAAGTTATGAAACCTTATAGTAGAGAAATGGTAAATATTCGAGTGCTTTGGGCAACACAGCCGGACTTAATTTCATAAATGTCCTTTTACTTCTTGACCTCTTGCATAATTGCAAGAACTAGTTGAAACAGCCACGATATTTAATCCTTCAAACAGGCATTTAAATAGCCTGGATCCTGCGCAGCGTATACAGGGTGAGTCCGAAGAAACAGAACACCTAAATATCTCCGTTACTTTTCGTTATACAAAAAAACTTCTTAGGACAAAGTTACACTGTTTCAAGGGCTACATGTAACGGTGTAAGGGAAACAAAATTTCAAGGTAATTTTTGTATGAGATTTCAAGGTAATCGATGTTTTTTTTTAAATGGAATGATATATCTTCGTTAACGTAATGTTGTAGCTGACAAAATGACGAATTCATCCATGTAACACAATATGACCTACAAATGACCTTCAACCCAGAAAAATGGAATAAATAAAATTCAACGTGTAAGATTCATTTGCTTTATTTCTGTTACGCAAAATGTTCAAAAATATTCCGTTGAGCTGCTATACATTCATTTAGCCGTGAAGTTACAGAACGTGCTGCTGTGTAATTCATTTCTGAGGGAATCGACGCACAAGCCCTGACGATTCTTTCTTTCATGTCGTCTACAGTGGTTGGTGGTTCATGATAAACATCGTCTTTCAGTTTTCCCCATAGATAGAAATCAAGGGGTGTAAGATCTGGTGAACGAGCTGACCATAATACGGGTCCGTTAAGTCCAATCCAACGTTTTGGAAACTTGTTATTCAAGAATTGTGTTACGACACGGGAAGAATGGGCTGGACATCCGTCATGTTGATATCACATATCTTCACGAATGTCCAAGGATGTATTTTCCAGGAGAATTGGTAACGATTCTCGTAAAAATGCAATGTATTTTTCTGCATTTAATGTTCCGGTGATAAAGTGAGGCCCAATTATTTGGTTGTTTAAAATTCCGCACCAAACATCTTTGTTTGTCGACTGTCCGTAACCACCGCGGATTTTCAGATGACCAATAATGCATGTTTTTTTAAATTTATCTGTCCGTGATTCGTAAACGAAGCTTCATCGGTAAATAATACTTTATTAAAAAAAGGCTCTATCGTTTATCAATTGTCTCAATCCCCACTGGCAAAAGTTTACACGATTTATAAAGCCCCTACCATGAAGTTCTTGGTGAATTGATAGGTGAAAGGGGTGAAATTTTTGTTCATGGAGTATTTGCACTATACATTTTTGACTAATACCACTTTCTCGTGCGATTTGCCTCGTACTAGCATGAGGGTTTATATCCACTGCTGCCAGAATATTAATTGTGTTTGCTTAATTCCTTACAGTCCTCACGTTCGTACATTTTCTATTTTCAACACTACCAGTTTCACGGAATTTATTTATCACATTGAAGTAAACGGAAACTGATGAACAATTACGATTAGGAAATCGGTCCTTGTACAACTGCACTGCTTCTCTTAAACACTTTCGACTTTCTCCATAAATGAAAATCATATCAATCTTATCTTCCTTCGAGTAACGCATTGTGAAACGTTCATCGATAAACTAATAGATTAGAAATCTTAGAAACAGTGGAAATCTGATAGCAAGAATTTCTTCAGAGTAATTAGTAGTTGATAAACACGATTCTGTACGAACGCATAGGTGAACATATTTATATCATAAATGTCTTCCTGTCAACACCGAATCTGTTATTATGTTGTGTATTGCGATACATTTGAATGTAGCAGCTCAAGGAATATTGAACATTTTGCGTAACAGAAATAAAGCAAATTTATTCCATTTTTCTGGGTTGGAGGTCATTTGTAGGTCATATTGTGTTACACGAATGAATTCGTTATATTGTCAGGTACAACATTACGATAACGAATATATATCATTCCATATAAAAAAATATCGATGACATTGAAATCTCATAAAAAAATGATCTTGAAAATTTTTTTCCCTTACACCGTTACATGTGGCCCTTCAAACAGTGTAACCTTGTCCTAAGAAGTTTTTTTGTACAACGAAAAGTAACGGAGATATTTAGGTATCCTGTTTCTTCGGACTCACCCTGTATAGAAAATGATGGCACAGAGGAGGAACCAGCAGATTCTGGATGGAAAAATACGTTGAGTACACAGCATGATAAAATGTTCTTGTAGGAGACTTTGGTTCATGGATAATGGCTTATAAGAAATTGTATAGTTACACGGCCCTTGGAAGCTATGAATTTTAATAAAATTTTAAAAAATGAAGCTTTTATTTTTAACACAGCTAAATTATATCTTTTGCGAAACTAGCTTTCCTATAGATAATAGGTAACAAGTCGCAAATAGATTCTCCTCCTAAAAATTTTGGGTTTAAATGGCTTCACGGAGTTTGGTAATTTTAACCTGCCATAATATTATGAAATAGAATAATAGGACCATCTACCTAGTATCATTTTAAACGGCGAAGCTTCTATTTTTAACGCAGTTAAATTATATCTTTTGCGAAACTAGCTTCCCTATAGATAATAGGTAACAAGTCGCAAATAGATTCTCCTTCTAAAAATTTTGGGTTTAAATCGCTTCACGGAGTTTGGTCATTTTAAGCTGCCATAACTTTGTGAAATAGAATAATAGGACCATCTACCTAGTATCATTTTAAAAGGTGAAGCTTCTATTTTTAACACAGTTAAATTATATCTTTTGCGAAACTCGTTATAGAAAATGGGTGACAAGTTGCAAATAGTTCCTCCTTCTAAAAATTTTAAATTTAAATCGCTTCACGGAGTTTGGTAATTTTAACCTGCCATAACATTATGAAATAGAATAATAGGACCATCTACCTAGTATTATTTTAAACGGTGAAGCTTCTACTTTTAACACAGATAAATTATATCTTTTGCGAAACTAGCTTCCCTATAGATAATAGGTAACAAGTCGCAAATAGATTCTCCTTCTAAAAATTTTAAGTTTAAATGGCTTCACGGAGTTTGGTAATTTTAACCTGCCATAACATTATGAAATAGAATAATAGGACCATCTACCTAGTATTATTTTAAACGGTGAAGCTTCTACTTTTAACACAGTTAAATTATATCTTTTGCGAAACTAGCTTTCCTATAGATAATAGGTAACAAGTCGCAAATAGATTCTCCTCCTAAAAATTTTGGGTTTAAATCGTTTCACGGAGTTTGGTAATTTTAAGCTGCCATAACTTTGTGAAATAGAATAATAGGACCATGTAGCTAGTATCATTTTAAAAGGTGAAGCTTCTATTTTTAACACAGTTAAATTATATCTTTTGCGAAACTCATAGAAAATGGGTGACAAGTTGCAAATAGTTCCTCCTTCTAAAAATTTTAAGTTTAAATGGCTTCACGGAGTTTGGTAATTTTAACCTGCCATAACATTATGAAATAGAATAATAGGACCATCTACCTAGTATCATTTTAAACAGTGAAGCTTCTACTTTTAACACAGATAAATTATATCTTTTGCGAAACTAGCTTCCCTATAGATAATAGGTAACAAGTCGCAAATAGATTCTCCTCCTAAAAATTTTGGGTTTAAATCGCTTCACGGAGTTTGGTAATTTTAAGCTGCCATAACTTTGTGAAATAGAATAACAGGACCATCTACCTAGTATCATTTTAAAAGGTGAAGCTTCTATTTTTAACGCAGTTAAATTATATCTTTTGCAAAACTAGCTTTCCTATAGATAATAGGCGACAAATTGCATATAGTTCCTCCTTCTAAAAATTTTAGGTTAGAATGCCATTAAAGATTCTGTAAACTTTAACATGTTGTAACTTTGTTACAAAAAACGATGGCACGATCTACCTACACTCATTTTATAGATAGAAGCGCCTACTTTTAACACAGTTGGATATTTTTTCGTGAGTACACTTTGGCGCTAGAATATTGAATTATACACTAACCATCCATATCAGACGATTATTAAATCTTTCATTAAAAATGGTTAATGTTCATATGTACATTTGAAATATAAATTGTGAATCTGTTAATTTATTAATCGATGGTCACCCGTTTAGCGAATCACATTTTAACAGACAAAAATTACACATTTTCAGCTATTGTGTTGCACCGGTATGCAAAAGTTTCGTTGAGCAATTTTAAAAGGAGCAGCTGTTTGTACATGTAACAATAGTTAGTTGGCGAAGCACAACAAGACTTAGCGGACTGACAGAGTGGCAAAGAGACATCAATATTCGACAAGTTTAATACCACTGTCAGAACATTGCTTGATCCCCGAGGGTATCTCGTGGTCTGACACAGGAACTCCTCTCACGGATTCCAACTTTTGCTCTAGATGACGAACACACGTAAAAGCTGGCATGTCAGCCACTCGATAACTGCGCAAGATGATTGCGAGCAATGCGATACACGAAATTGCTGGCGAGAGTAACGATGCTACTTGTGCGCCCTCAAAAATCAATAGTCCGTCTTCGAATAAAACAACTATCTGCGTTATAAGAACACATACGCAATGAAATGATTCATTATTAATACTATACACGCAAGCCTGACTAATCTGGCCAAAAACTAGAAATAACTCGTTTGAAGATTGGGGTGCTTGAATTACGTTTCTGCTAGCATCTTCCGTGACCTCGGTATGAATGTTTTGGTATAATAAACTTCAAGAGGTTTAACATGGTACCCAATTATTTAAATAACTCCATAATTATTAATTATATGAACAAATACCTCATACAAAAGTTGTAGAGCTTCGTTTAAACCATAGGTTATATGAATCGCCTTTCGGCTCGACTGCGTTTTGGAGAATTCCGTGTTCTTAACTCTTTTGAACTTTTTCTTATGTAATCCTGTAGATATCGATGAAGACATTCCGAAAATGTGTGTATGGTTCTTAGGAATTCACTGGTTTGTAAGTTATCGCCGTGTAAAGATGAGCAGTTTTAAGCGTTTTTGACAGGTTAGAGAGTCGCCATATTGGATATTCGTTGATTGGTAGAGGTAGGTTGCACGGACTTGAAGGCCTGAACATGAAGTGGGTTTATGGGTGAGAGGGGACGTGCCGCGAGCGGGTAGGGATGGTAGACTGCGGACACGTTGGATGGCAAAACTAGTGTTGCCATCTATATAACGTTGCGGGAACATTGATATGATTTGATTCTGAAAAATTAATGCATAACAAGTGTATTTGTATACATATATCTGTATATATATATATATATATATATATATATATAAAATATTGCACATTCGGCTCCAATATAAATTTATAAGTAAATTATGTGTATCTATTTCCCACATGATTGCATTGCAAATTCGCGCAACTAGTATTTAAAGTTGCCTATAGATAGCGTTGGGATATGGTGCAAGATTTCACGCCCATGCGCGGCCAAAACAGTAATGTATCTGTATCATGATGACAGAGGTAGTGGAGCCCTGAGACAGTTATATTGGCGGGAATGTCTCGAAACAATCTATTCCGGACAAAAAGACTTCAGGACGTGTCCTACGAGTTACAAAATATACACAAATACACATGTTATACACTCATTTTTCAGAAACAAATCATACCAATTTTTTAAAATTCTGCTGGGTGCTCAAGGTACCCCATTTTATCGAGAATCTTACTTTACTGAGGCTGAAATCGCCGCGCGTGCGCGTGAAATCTTGCACGATATCCCAACACTGCCTATAGAGCGCACCACAGTATGTGCCATCCAAGATGGCCGACAAGTTGATACCCCTTCCGTCTTTCGCCTCACCCCCGCAGCATAATGCACAGTCCTTAAGTCCATGGGTAGGTTGGTCTGTTCGGCGCATGCGCTGGATAGATCGTGAATGTTCAGCGCATGTGTTAGATAGTATGGTATATTTGCGGGATCGGCTAAATAGTACCGAGCGTTTGTGCTAGATGGCAATTAAGTGGCTACACATACTATGTAAACATAAGCAATTTCAAGTGTTTTTCACAAATTAATTATTAATAAGTTTATTGTTGATTTTGAAATGCCTAGTTCAAGTATTAGAAATTTTAACTTTAGAGACATGCCAAGTAGTAAAGAAGAAGCAATTACTTGGGCTCAGTATTGTGTAGAAATTTAAAAAATGTTCTCATTGTTGCGAAATGAAAATTTATAACAATAATCATGGAATCTTAGTTGTTTTTAACCTTTTAAACAAAATAATGTCCAAGTTTGAATTAGCACAAGCTTTCACTGAACACTAATTAAAATATACAAAATCACATACAGGATTTCAAAAAGAAAATACAGTCCAAGATGGTTTGGGGTTAGGTCGTCGTGGGAGCGGAGAAATGCTTCGCATTTTGATTTAGTAAATGTGATATTATTACGTACGTGTTTGTGCTGCCGTCTAACGGATCTATTCAGAAGTATTTAGCCCATTTTATGTGTATCACCTAGCAAATATATCAATATGGCGGCGCTTTAACCTGTCAAAAAAGCTTTAAAGTGTTCAACTTTATACGAGCATAACTTTTTAACCAATGAATTCCGCACAATAAGATTTTCATTTTCGGCGTTTTCTCGTCGAAATCTATAAGATTGTATAAAAAAAACTTGAAAGAAACAGTTCTCCAAACCGCAGTTAAACCCGCCTTTCTACTAGCTTTTTCGGTGACCTTGTTATCAAATTTTTAGCATAACAAAGTTCAAGAGTACACATACATATAATTATATACAAACAACCCTTTCATTATTCGTTATATGGAAAAATGGTTTATACAAATGTTATAGAGCATCGCTTGAAGCTTAGGATGTCTGAATCGCTTTTCTGCTAGCTTTAGTCATGACCTTGATATTAATTTTTTGGTATAACAGAGTTGAAGGGTGCTTAAGGTTTCTAATTATTTTGTGTTGACGAATTGTTGTAGATCTAGTTGTTGACAAATGGTTCAATTAGAAGTTGTAGAGCATGGTTCGAACGTTCGAACTTCGTAACCTTGATATTAACAATTAAATAATCAGTAGAATGGTAAGTACGATCTACCAGTAATAGCTTGGTAATTAATGAATCAAAGACAAGCTATCATGACATTTTCTATAATTACAATGCACCCTAGACGATCCATTTCCAATAACGGTTTTTACTTCTCATCCACTTTAGTTAGAGTCACTCGGGTTGCAGATTAAAACCTCGCGTCCAGAGAAGGATTAAAATCCCGTTTCTCAAAGCTGAGATCTAAACTGGGTATAAAATACGACGTAGGGTTTCCGCGGTATTTTTTCCGATGGCAAACACGTCCATGTCCTAATCCCGTCTAGGTTTAAAATTTCGAAAGGCGTGCGTAAACACAAGCATCCGAGCAAACGCGGAAAACGGAATGAACGTTCGGTAAACCCAAGAAGAAATCTTTTTGTCGTACGATTTGTTCCTTTCAAGTTCAATGACTCTCCCTTTATTTTCGTTTCGTTCCTCTGTTTGCGCATTATGATAATAGTTCAGGCTCGATATGGCAGTTTCCATACCGTAACTTTAGACGACAGACAATATTCTGATGGCAATACTGAAGTTATTCGATGCTGATACTCGCGGTACAGGTTTCCGCGCAGATTGCTTCTCATGTGACGAGGAACAGTGACGGAGATTGGCGGAGACCGTAAACAACATACATATAGTAAAGAGGAAACTCGAAAAATTGTTGGAGGATTGATGTCTCATTTTATAGAGCAGAAACTCTAATTTCAATGCATATAAATTAGTTTGTTTTGGAAATGTTTTTGTAATGAAAATCGGGCGACAGAATGAAGATGATTTCCTCGCGAAAATAGGTTGTAGAGGATTTGAAAATTTTTATTGAATATTTTTCATCGATCCAAGGATATTTTTAACACTAAACATACCACGGTCGAAATGACCGGTTTTCTATTTTATAATTATTTAAATTTGAAAAATGATTTCATAGGAAATAACTGAATTGACTTCATGATTTAAGCACATATTGTAATGGAAACGGTACAAAGTTTAAAGAAATTCAATATTTTCACTTCTTTAAGGCGTTTTATTCTTGAATGTTTTGTGCTTGGTAGGTTTAGTGTTAAAAAACTAATTATTGCATAGTGTGGGGCAAAGAAAATTAGATAGAGTTTTAGTCATTATTTCTCTCGCTTAGCATTTGTTTATGAAGTACAGAGTTTTTAAGTGTTCAATATTTATTCACTATCGAAAAGGAGCATTTTCATTTACAAAACTATACGTTTTTATCTCAAAAACTATTTGCCCGATTTAGTAGATTATTTTTGGTAATTATATACAAGTTGGTCCTCCTCACCGATTTTGATGACCTTGAAATATGTTGTCAAGGTCATCATTCTGAAAAACTTTTCCATACATGTTACCGCCGCTCGCTTTTAGCTTTCGAGATATTCGCAAAAAACTATTGCTAATACTGTATTGAATTTTCCGTATTCTTGCACGCTCCGTTACAACGTAAGGAAACTACGTAAGGTAACGGCCTAATGGCCGGTCCGCTCTGCCCCCTCCACGACCTGACCACAACTCATTGTATTCGCATAATCTTTGCATTGTATCTGTCATCCAGAATTTGATCTAGTAATGGAAAAATCATGTGAATAGAATGAGTTGTGGTTAGGTAGTGGGGGGTGCGGAGAGGGCCGGCCGTCAACATAACATTTTTAAGAAGCAGAATACGTTATGAACGCCGTTAAGCGATCGTTTATGCTGATATACGAAAATCCAAAAGAGAAAGTTCAATACATGTATAGGGAAAAATTGTTCAGAATGATGACCTTGACAACATATTTCAAGGTCATCAAAATCGGTGAGGAGGACCAACTTGTAAATAATTACCTTATTTTTCTATTGTATATTAATCGTGAATTTATGGCCTTATTGTAAAATATTTTTTCGCTCAAAAATTATGTTTGTAATATACCAAATAAATTTTGCTCCAAATGAGCTAAGCTAAATAGAATATATCTTTTCATTGATTAAAAGGTATTTTTAAAAAATGAACTGTTGCATAACACAGTACATAAAAAAATTAGATGAAGTTTAAGTCATCATTTTTCCGATTTCGAATTTGTTTAAAAATGACAGACCTTTAGACATTCTAATCTTTTCCTGCTATCACAAAAGTGTTTTTGCACAAACAAGCCTGTTGTTACAAATGTATATTTCAATAACTACTTGTGCGATTCACACATTTTTTCTTCGAAAAATTAATTCTGTAACATAGGACGTTTTATAAAATTCTATTAATTCAAGTAAAGCTATTTAAGCCTAACTTCATCAACTTCTCGCGCAAGATACTTTTTCCATATAAAGTTTAAGTGGAAAGAATGCTAAAAGGGAGTTCAAGAAGTCGCCTTTGACTGTCAGGTAAGCGAGCGAGACTCCACCCACGCAAGCACATGATTTCTTAGCTAAAGAACTTTCTCATTTCTTTGAACCACGTGGTCTTTCACATTCACATATGTACGTTATATTCCTCTGTTCTCGATTACGCTCGACAAATTACTAGCCACTGCACCATACTTACAGCTAGTTACCCTAATTTCCTCCCAACTTTTACATTCTTGAATTTTCCCTCTCTAAAATTGCAAATAAAAATAATTAATCAAACCGTAAATTTCTTGACAGACAAGTTTCATAAACCTTCCAATATATTTTCAAGTGTATTTCTACTTAATATTACTGCCTTTTATATATTAAAAATGAATTAAATAAATACAGTAATATGAAGCACAAACAGTTGATCTTATTTGTAATAAAAATATGAATTTTAAAATAGAGTAATAAATAGCGTAAATTTATATACATTAATTTCACGAAGACTGGAATATTCATAAATGCACCTGTTGTAAATATTGTCAATTTTAGAGATCTCGATTTTATATATAAATTTAAAATCAGCGGAGTGATGATTTAAACTACTTCTCATTTTCCATAGACGATACAGTACAACAGATCATTTTGATCGAGATTGTTAATATTCTTCAATTTTGTAATCCATCGCTATAAATATATTCTCTCCCTTTGCGGTAATAAGCAAAAAAATTGAGAAGCTTGTATCTCGTAAACAAATTCGAACCGGCGAACAGATGACTTAAACTGACCTTACTTATTCACAGACTACCTCATACAGCCTTTTACTTGAATCAAAATCAGCGATATTAACAGGAGAAGTCGATTTTAAAAAACCTATTATCAAAAATGCAATCTGAACCTTCATAGAAATGAAAAAAATTGAGAAGCTTGTATCTGGTAAACAAATTTGAAACTGGCGAACAGATGACTTAAACTGACCTTAATTATTCACAGACTACCTCATACAGCCTTTTACTTGAATCAAAATGTGCGATATTAACCGGAAATGTCGATTTTAAAAAACCTACTATCAAAAATGCAATCCGAACCTTCATAGAAATGAAAAATATTGAGAAGCTTGCATCTGGTAAACAAATTTGAAACTGGCGAACAGATGACTTAAACTGACCTTAATTATCCACAGACTACCTCATACAGCTTTTTACTTGAATCAAAATGTGCGATATTAACCGGAAATGTCGATTTTAAAAAACCTACTATCAAAAATGCAATCCGAACCTTCATAGAAATGAAAAATATTGAGAAGCTTGCATCTGGTAAACAAATTTGAAACTGGCGAACAGATGACTTAAACTGACCTTAATTATCCACAGACTACCTCATACAGCTTTTTACTTGAATCAAAATGTGCGATATTAACCGGAAATGTCGATTTTAAAAAACCTACTATCAAAAATGCAATCCGAACCTTCATAGAAATGAAAAATATTGAGAAGCTTGCATCTGGTAAACAAATTTGAAACTGGCGAACAGATGACTTAAACTGACCTTAATTATCCTCATACAGCTTTTTACTTGAATCAAAATGTGCGATATTAACCGGAAATGTCGATTTTAAAAAACCTACTATCAAAAATGCAATCCGAACCTTCATAGAAATGAAAAATATTGAGAAGCTTGCATCTGGTAAACAAATTTGAAACTGGCGAACAGATGACTTAAACTGACCTTAATTATCCACAGACTACCTCATATAGCTTTTTACTTGAATCAAAATCTGCGATATTAACAGGAAAAGTCGATTTTAAAAAACCTACTATCAAAAATGCAATCCGAACCTTCATAGAAATGAAAAAAATTGAGAAGCTTGCATCTGGTAAACAAATTTGAAACTGCCGAACAGATGACTTAAACTGACCTTAATTATCCACACACTAGCTCATACACCCTTTTACTTGAATCAAAATGTGCGATATTAACCGGAAATGTCGATTTTAAAGAACCTTCTATCAAAAATGCAATCTGACCTTACTTATTCACAGACTAGTTCATACACCCTTTTACTTGAATCAAAATGTGCGATATTAACCGGAAATGTCGATTTTAAAGAACCTACTATCAAAAATGCAATCCGAACCTTCATAGGAATGAAAAAAATTGAGAAGCTTGTATCTGGTAAACAAATTCGAACGGGCGAACTGATGACTTAAACTGACCTTAATTATTCACAGACTACCTCATACAGCTTTCTACTTGAATCAAAATCAGCGATATTAACAGGAGAAGTCGATTTTAAAAAAACCTATTATCAAAAATGCAATCTGAACCGTCATAGAAATGAAAAAAATTGAGAAGCTTGTATCTGGTAAACAAATTCGAACCGGCGAACAGATGGCTTAAACTGACCTTAACACGTTGGGCCCGGGGTTGAACTTTCCGTGTGGCCGGCGCCGGTCCCTGACGACCGGCACTTGAATTTTCGTTTGACTGGCGTCGGTCCGTGGGACCAACAGTATTAAAGATAAAAAATAAATATAGTCTCAATGAAATGTGATCAAATGTAGTTTTAATGAAATTTATTGAAACATTCTAAACAAAAATGCGGCTTATCTTTACACATATTACAATATGTAACAACTTTTTTGGTAATATTTGTAGCTGTCTTTCATTATTTTCAGAACTAAACTCAACTTTCTTTTTACGAACAATCTGTGAACTTCGGTAGGTCTTTTCCAACTGATCGCCTCTCGAAGGTACGTAAGTGGCTTTCCTATACATCATACGAAAATATAGTGAACATAATCACACATACACCTAAAAGATGTCGAAAATAGCGCGACAAAGAAGAATTCTTTATCCTTCGGCGATACCCTACAACATTGCATCGCTCACCGGCTGCCGGCTGAACAGAAAGGACAGCAAATTCGGCGCCGGGCTCAACGTGTTAATTATTCGCAGACTACCTCATACAGCCTTTTACTTGAATCAAAATCTGCGATATTAACAGGAAAAGTCGATTTTAAAAACCTATTATCAAATATGCAATCTGAACCGTCATAGAATTGAATGGAAATTGAGAAGCTTGTATCTCATAAAAAATATGAAACTGACAAACAGATGACTTAAACTGACCTTAATTATTCACAGAATACTCTGTATAATATTTTATTGTAATCGGGATGCTTGATATCGATTGGAAACATGAACTTTAAATGATCTATTTTCAAAAATAATAGCAATAGCCTGTGGTCTTTATAAAAGTAAGTATAAAATGAAACGCATACAGGTATGTCTTAAACTATCAAACTGATGACTTAATCTTCCTCTTTTGTTAAAACTTAACGGAAATCATAGATTTCTTTCAGTCATATTTGAATTCATTACATAAGCTGTTTTCATTATAGGAAGTTATATAAATTGTAGGAAGAGTTAAAAATATCTAAAATCAAGCAAAAAGGTCAGATACATATTAAAGGAAATCTCCATTTTTTAAAAAATTTATTTCAAAGACTCGGGCATTGAGACAAGTAAAAATATAGTTATTCAATTTTTCGATAATGAAAAATAGTCCAATTTGAAGAAATAAAAGAGGAATAGCTGGTAGATGGTCAGAAAGAGATCGCAAAAAACAATCTTGCGGCAGTACGCACGCAGCCCTCCACATAAGAGTACGGGGTTCATTACTGAGGAACTTAGTTAACCAGTTTTTCGAAGTTTCAACAACTGCCAACTAACTATCCTCTCCTCGAACTCGCGGGGATGTAATCTTTCGGCCGTTCCTACTGTTCCTCCCAATAAAATTCGCCGGCAGTTTTGAATTTACTCGACGACTTCCGCGCAAGTTGTATTAAAAGCCTCGAACCACAGGTGAAACGCGCAGTCGTCCGATAGGATGAACTTTATCCCGTACAAGAAATTCAAACTTTATTTCTGCAAGATTTTCAATTCATTTGTGCAAGAAATACAACTTTGATAAATTCATAAATATAAAACTATTATTTTTATTCAATTGTTCTACACTGAATTTTTGTGAAATTTCAAATTTTAACTATGAAATGGACTTGCAGAGATAGAACTATTAGAGGATGAGAGAGAATTATTATAAATTCTTAAATACGAGCACTATTTTTATTCAATTATTTAGAAATTAATTTTTGTGCAATTTTAAATGTAATCTGTAAAGTGAATTTACACAGATACGAGAGAGAAAGATGGGAAAGTATTATTATAAATTCATAAATACCAGTATTATTTTTACTTAATTGTTCCAGAATGATTTTGTGTCGAATGTTAAATTTTAACTGTGTAATGGAATTGCTAACAATAAGATAGACTATACAAGTAGAGATTAGGGGAGATAGAGCAAGGTGGAGCCATACAGTTAAATGAGGTTAATGTTTATTTCTTGTAGAAATAGTTCCGACTTTCTGAAAACTATGAATTTTAAGGAAACGATTGAAGTTTGTAGAACACTGTTACACTAGAGGAAGTCAAGCGATGCGTTTGAGATTTTGCAATGAACTTTCTGTTCACTGTTTTGCTAAAATTTCTTAAACCACAATTTTAACTGAATTGGATAATTAGTAATGACGAAATATTTATTTTAATATTATAGCAACCACAAAGTTTATGAGTGCAGCCTAATATAATAATTGCGAACTTCCTATGTCTGCCCTAATAAACAAATTCGAAATTTACAAAGTGATGACTTCGCCCCTCCCCTTTCCAATTTTTGCTTATATTATATCACACATCATTTCGAACAAAATATTTTATAAGCTAGTACAGTATTTAATCGATAAAAGTCGCAACCACGGGTCCGGCCAGCGACACTTCGTGTTCAAGTATTGTTTAGGATTAAGCGTATATCGATGTTTACGATTAAGCGCCCCGTGCCCCGAATACCATGTCTTCCCGATCCTGCGAATCACCTGTGCGCGACGCCTTTTGTTTTCGGCGTTTCTCGGAATCGCGCGCAGCCGATATGCGATCACGTGATCGATGGGAATCACCGGTGATCGCGTTATCGGCTGCGCGCGATTCCGAGAAACGGATATACTATTCTTTGACTTGTGCCGAACGTAGAAAAGGACAGCGAAGCTCGAAAGCTTCACGGCCCCTCACGGGGTATACCCCGCGGAAATGGGGATTGTTTTGCGATACTTCTTGTTCAGACTTTGGCGACACTTATCGATTAAATACTGTATCTTCTATATTGGTTTAATTTTATTATTATGAGTACCCAATACTTTATGAATGATGGTTTAAGTATGGATTAACTCCTACTTTTAATTGCCAATTGCATCTGTAGCGGCCAGCAGCGGGTAATGGTTTATTATAGTGCAATCGCTATTGTGTCCTGGGCTCCGTACGCGACTCGTGCAATCTGGCTACGAATGGGCCTGTCACCGTCTTCTTTGTTAATGCAATTTCCGTCCCGACCCAGGGCACAAGTCCCTGTTGTAAAACATCTGGGCACCAAGAGTTTAGTTTTCCTCGAATCGGCGCGGCTAGGCACTCGGGGCCCTAGCGCGGTATCGCTGCCACATGCCTGGGATTCCCCAAGTTTCGCTTTTCGCAGCTTTTGGGACATGTTGGCAGCGTCGCGAACACCCCTTCCCTCAGCTTGTAGGCCTATGCATTTTGCAACGCCCGCGACCCTTGGGATTCGTTAAGCCCGTTTCTTGCATCTTAGTTTTAGTTTCCGCCCACCCTTAGTTTCCCTGGAGTAGGGACAAATTTCGTTTTAGGAAGGGAGAACCGAGGAAATAAAAGAGACAACTCGGGCTCTCCCTGTGTGATTTTGTACAAACGTGACTTAGTAAAGGTAACCAAAAATTTAGTATCATCTGGTCAACTCGTTGATATATACAGAAGTCTGTCACTTGTTCGATAAATAAAGAGTGTTGGAGTTTCTCCCTTTCGGAAACAGTTTGTATCGCAGTTATTTAGTCTTTCCAATCGCGAAGGTTTGGAAAGTGGTCCTTCGATCTTAGTAAATTAGTGGGCACCTCGCTGTGCAAATACAATCAAGGCCCGAACGATCATCGGATCACCCGCGGGCGTAAACAACATCAGCCAATTAACGCCTAAAAATCCTAAAAATCAAACTTAATGGTTTGAATAATATTGTCTATTAACATTGACTATCAATGTCATAGTTATGTAAATATCTCAAAAACTCAAAGAGAATCACGTAGTGCTAAAAAAATAAACATAAACTGGAAGAAAGTTGAGAAAAAAAACAAATTTCTTAAAAATTGAGATTTCTAATTTACATTCGTAATTTTATATTTATTCTCCAGACAATGATTATCGATATATACTGATTGATGGATCGCGGGAGACAATATCTGCAGGGTTTCATGCCGATTAATTTGTAGGACACCTCCAGGGAAATTCGTCAGCCTTTCATTTCGCGGGAAATTCAGCACGTGGAATTTCCTCTGGAAAAATCTCGGCTTTCTTTCGGTTATTTTACGTTGGTTGAGCGTCAAGCTCGCCGCACCGACGCAGTCTGAATTACGCTTTCTTTTTCTCCATCGAAAACAAACGGCTGAGGCCTCCGCTGCGCGCCGAACAGACTTCGCTTCATTCGGGCTGTTGATTACTTTTCATTGTTGCGCGTCATCGGTACAGATTTTCGGCCGATTCTTAGCTAAGACCAATCCGAGGCCTTCCGAAACGCCGTTCCTTGACACACTGTTACGACATGTTGTCAAAAATACTCCGGTGTGAATTCGAAAAACAGGTTTTCCATTTCCAATACTTTCGTGAAAGCATCGGAGCTACGGACAAAGTTCTACGGTAATGCCTGCAAGATAAATGTGAAAACTTCGGGACAGAAATGTTAGTTATATAGTGTACAAACACTACTTTCCTTGATTTCTTACTGCTGGCATCGAATACGGGAAAGGGTAGCTGGTAAACAAAATAAAATCGACACCAGCGTATCGGTGAGACAATACTAATTCAGTAACAGAACTGCTTTGTTTTTAATTATTTTTCAATGAGACATTTATCAACATATTTTTGGCATTTCTCTAATTAAAATAAGCCCAAACATGACACGATTCGAAGTATATTCGAACATTTAATTCACGATTTAGTGGAACCTCGATTATCCGAACGGAGGAGTTTCAACTGTTGTAACTACGTGTTGTACACGTTTCCGAGAAAATCGTCTTTGAAAATATTCGCTAGCAGTCAATACGACGTAGTATTAGATAGGAATCGTGTGATCATGACCAACCAATTGTACTTCCTGTGTATACTAAAGCACGCAAACCAGACGAATCTTTAAACTCGATTTTCTCGAAAATATGGCGTTAAGCGAAAAAATTTTATTCCTTTTTTCGATGTATTTTGACACGTAGGCATTTTTGACAGCCACACTATATATTCCCCGTGCATAAATAAAATAAAATAAAAAAAGAAAGACTAAAAGTTTTGCACATACCTGTTACTTGATTAGGAACGTCTCATCGCAGAAAAACGTCTCGAATTTTCTGCGTAACCCTAAAAGAAAGGTAAAAACATTTACAAGACAGAGAATTATATACAATTATGTGGGGGAAGAATCTCTAAAATAAATGGGAAGCCGTTGAGGTCGTTTTGGCAAAGCTGCGGGACAGGAAGCATCTACAGAGCCGAAAGAACTTTCGATAACTCGCGAACCCACTCTCGGGAATCGAAGCGCGGAACTTGTGTAAGGAATGAATTTTTCCCGTGGCCTCGCAGGGAATGAATTTCGATCGTTCCGCGCTTTTCAAAAGAGCCACGAAATTGACCGAATTGTTCCAGGCAACAGGGAATCTCAATCTTGACCTTCTTTCAGTTCGCGAAGTTGGATTTCCGCTCGTCCTGCTCCGTCGGCCTTTTCGCAGCGGAAGTGATTTTCGTTTTCGCTTTGGGATTACACGTAAGTGTTCTGATATTCGACACCCTTTCGATTCGAGCTGATGCTTGGATTGTTTTTAACAATAAACTATCAATCGTGAAAAGTGAGTGGTCTACAGTCATTTTCATAATTGATGGCATACAATCGGAATAACTTTTTCATAAATGGACCAAACGACTTAATTTTTTTCTGCCAAGCTAGATGGGATTACTTTAACAGATGGTATGTAATGAAAATATTGGAAACATTGAGTACAGCCGGAATTACGAACAAAAATAATAGAATTTGTTTTTCATAACTTCTCATGTATACTTTTGATGTAATGAAAATTTGAAAAATGTGTTTTGTAGATTCATATCAGTTGTATACTTGCTGAATATTTCATAGAAATTGATTGATTAGTTTGCGAGTTATAAAACAATAAACATGGTGACAATCGTCGAGTAATTTTCAGCTATTTTAACCCTTTGCACTCGAAGCTATTTTGACTCCAGAATTCGGACATTTTATGTGATAAAGAATAATTTCGTTATATGTGATCTTTTTCCATCTTGTCCATATGAAATAATATATTATATATATTATATATAAATGTCAATATGATTTCTATGGGCGGATATGTAAACGACTTGAAAAGCAAAATAACACAAGCATGTGCATTAGTATCTCGAACTACATTAGAGGAAGCCACCGAAAATGTAATTAATAGAGCTGAAATGTGCATTCATGCACAAGGAAGTCATATTGAACATTTATTGTGGCCTCACCAATAAAGAATACTAGTAAACACATTTAAATTGTGCATTCTTGCACAAGGAAGTCATATTGAACATTTATTGTATCCTCACCAATAAAGAATACTAGTAAACACATTTAAATTGTGCATTCTTGCACAAGGAAGTCATATTGAACATTTATTGTAGCCTCACCAATAAAGAATACTAGTAAACACATTTAAATTGTGCATTCTTGCACAAGGAAGTCATATTGAACATTTATTGTATCCTCACCAATAAAGAATACTAGTAAACACATTTAAATTGTGCATTCTTGCACAAGGAAGTCATATTGAACATTTATTGTATCCTCACCAATAAAGAATACTAGTAAACACATTTAAATTGTGCATTCTTGCACAAGGAAGTCATATTGAACATTTATTGTATCCTCACCAATAAAGAATACTAGTAAACACATTTAAATTGTGCATTCTTGCACAAGGAAGTCATATTGAACATTTATTGTATCCTCACCAATAAAGAATACTAGTAAACACATTTAAATTGTGCATTCTTGCACAAGGAAGTCATATTGAACATTTATTGTAGCCTCACCAATAAAGAATACTAGTAAACACATTGGTATGAAATATTCAAAATGTTTCTTGTATTTCTGACCTTGCATGACCTTAAAGGTTACTCTGCAGTATACGGATGAATGCGTCTAGACACACGCTATCATGTGATATAAAAAAATTCACAGCATTCCATTTAAAAAATTGAAGGTCACCTTCATATCTAACAAAATAGTATAAACACAAAAAATTACATACTCCATTGTGTTGCGTATAAAAAAACGGTACTAATTTTTCCTCTTTCATTTTTTTCTAATATTTACTATTTACAAGAAATACGCTGGCTGGTGATAGCGCGAACACTCTGTATATAGTATATATGTTAAAGTAAATCATTAGCTTGTTTCAGCATTGCACTGATACCAATGGCAATCACTTTGAACACCATCTGTAAATGCAAGTTTATTTCGCCCTTTTTTGTCATAAATGACCTTTGCTGACCATCAAAGATCTTAATATTGCACCTTGTTGGATTCGTTTCAATAGCCGCTGTCAGAAAACAAGTACCAAAACATAGCATTCTATTTAAAAAAAAAAACAAAGGTGACCCTCACATCTCTGAAGCGACTCCATCTAGCAACAAAAGAATAAACGCCATACTACGGCCGCTGGTGTCTGATGCAACTTTTATTTCGAAAACTTTTCTACTACTATCATACTTTCCCAGTTATTGTTGGTGGCAATATTTAGTGCCTCACTCTGTATAACTGACACATACAGGGTGTTCATTTGAAAACTTTCCCGCCGAATATCTCGCAAAGTATGCAAGGTATTAAAATAGTGTAAAACATGTTTCCAAGGATTTCGAGGGAGAAAGAGGGGGACAGTATCAGTTTTTTATTTGGATGGCTTTTTCAAGGTCATTTGAAAGTCAACTTTGTTTTTTCAAATGGAAACCTATATTTTTTTATTATGGGACCTTATTGTACGTAAAAATACCAGCAATTTTCGTAGGATACTTTTTTTTACCCGCGCACTAGTTTCGGAGATATTTAAAGAGAAGTAGAGCGAGACATTATTGTGTAAAATTCTTTGACGCAAATCATTGATGTTTTCCAGTTGTACTAGCACGTACCGTTTGAAAACAAAACTGTACTCTATTGATCTGTTGTTTATGTTGTCCGTCTTTCAATATAAGATTGTACTATTTAATCAAGTGTGAATAATCGTAATAAGAAATACTACTATATCGTCGTACAATTAATTGTATGTAGAGCTACTCTAACAGGCACCTTCAAAAATATTCGTTCAGAATTTGAGAATCGTCTGTATTATTTTTTAGAAAACAAGTTCATTTGTTTTGAACATTTTGAAAATTTGTTATATTTAGTTATAAAGAAATTACAAATTTAACATTTTGAAAATTTTTTATATTCAGTTATAAAGAAATTACAAATTTAACATTTTGAAAGTTTGTTATATTTAGTTATAAAGAAATTACAAATTTAACATTTTGAAAATTTGTTATATTCAGTTATAAAGAAATTACAAATTTTACATTTTGAAAATTTGTTATATTTAGTTATAAAGAAATTACAAATTTAACATTTTGAAATTTTTTTATATTCAGTTATAAAGAAATTACAAATTTAACATTTTGAAAGGTTGTTATATTTAGTTATAAAGAAATTACAAATTTAACATTTTGAAAATTTGTTATATTCAGTTGTAAAGAAATTACAAATTTTACATTTTGAAAGTTTGTTATATTTAGTTATAAAGAAATTACAAATTTAACATTTTGAAAATTTGTTATATTCAGTTATAAAGAAATTACAAATTTTACATTTTGAAAATTTGTTATATTTAGTTATAAAGAAATTACAAATTTTCTCGCAGTATACGTATGACTCGCTCTACTTCTCTTTAAATATCTCCGAAACTAGTGCGCAGACAAAAAAATGTATTCTACGAAAATATCTGGTCTTTTTACGTACAATAAACTCCCATAATAAAAAATATAGGTTTCCATTTGTAAAAACAAAGTTGACCTTCAAATGACCTTGAAAACTATACATACTATATAAATACTGTCCCCCTCTTTTCCCCTCGAAATCCTTGGAAACATGTTTTACAGTCTTTTAACATCTTTCATACTTTACGAAATATTCGGCTGAAAAGTTTTCAAATGAACACGCTGTATATTTACCAAATGCAGTTTTTAAATTTTCAGTACCGGCCCAGACGAAGAAGTTGTAAAAAGTGACTTTTAAACTTTCTCCACAATTCTGACCAATTGCACTTTTCAAAAAATATTTTTCACGTCTTCTGGTAAACCGATCTTTGTAACGTCTCGAAAAAAATTCAAGCGTTTGGTCAGATCTTAAAAAAGTTATCATGTTTTTAAAAGTGTCCGAATATTACTGTGATCGATTGTACGTAGAGCAATCGTCCTGGAACAGCCAGGAGCAAAAAAAAGAGCAAACATCCTTAGCTCTCGCGTGCATGATTCGTCCTTCGACCGGCCGTTCCTGCGGACGTGTTCGTCCGTAGAATTTCGTCTTCGACGATGGTTCGAGTCCCCGATATCCTGTGAAACGGACAACGGCGGAAAGCACGCGAAAGCTCGCGAGAGGAGCCGGGGAGCATCCACGGGAAACTCTGGTTTCGATTCCTCGTTCCAGCGTGCACTCGGTTGCATATTCGCTCAGCGTACCGTAAACAAGTCAATACAGATGCACACACGCGTGGGCATTTTGCTCCTTTCTGCACTCTATCTTCCCGCTATCCGGCTGCCCTTCCTGGACCCGGACGCCGGCCCGATAACTCCCTATTGATTGAAAGCCTTACGCGTTTTATTTCGAGTCCAGCCGACCTTCCATTTCGATTCTCCCCGCTGACGAGTCGACCGGTCAGATCGACGACACATTACGTCTGCTGCCGGCACGTTCCTGTAATTGATAGGCAATGTACCCTCACCCCACTCCCAATCCTCTATCTCTCTACCCTTCCCGAAACCTTCGTTTTTCTCGGCCGAAAGACAACGGTTATTTACATGTGAAAAATGTGGGACGCCGCCCACAGCCCGCCGCCTGCGGGAAATTTAATCACCCCTTGCGCTGTGGAATTTAATCTACCGCAGGGATATTTGTCAAGGTAATATTGTGAGGGTGCAAGGTGCTCCCTTTTTTGGAGTTTTTGAGAGTTTTTATACGGAGGATGTTGTAAGATTGTACAGAGAATTTGATGCGTTCGTCTGTTGATTGTGAGAATTTAATTGGTTTTGATTTGCGAGATGATTTGATCGATACAATCAACGAAATTTCCATAGTTCCACTGAAGACTTAATGTGTTTCTAATTGGCGATCTGAGAATCATAGTGGTGTAAGTCATTGTTATAACAAAACTCCATATTTGCATATGACAGACTCTATAAGGCAGTCTGTGAATAATTAAGGGTAGTTTAAGTCATCAGTTAAGATACAGGTTTCTTATTTTTAGATTAAAATGAAATGTGGAATACAAGCTCCGGAAATCTTGCTCATTTGTATAAGGACAGAAATTGTATTTCGAATCTGGCAATCTGTGGATAATTGAAGACACTTTAAGTAATCAGTTTACCAGCTTCGAATTTAATTATAGAATATAAGCTTCTAAATTGTTGCTTATTTCCGTAAGGTGATGTGGCGGCTACCTCCTATGCTCGCCAACAGATGGACAGTGCGACAACACCTTTCCCGCTACTACTTGAATCTTCCTCTGTTTACATATACAGGGTGTCCCACATAAATGGGAACACCTAAATATCTGTCGTATTTACGGTCCTATCAGAAAACTTCAGAGGACAAAGTGACACTATTGCAGGGGGGCAAATATAATGGTAAAGAAAAAAAACTTTTATATCGTGTTTTTTAATGAAATTTCAAGGTCACCGATGTTTTTTTAAATGGAATAGTATATTTTTTTACGATAACACGATGGACAATAAAAAACTGAATTTAGTGGATACCACCTTTTTGACCTTGAGCAAGAATAATCATGTTGTAGCGGATAAAATGTGGAAGTTTAAAATTTACGTGTTTCAGAAAAGATTACGCGTTGTTTACGGCGGGCTGACTTTAATCCTTGCTGAAACACGTCAATTTTAAACTTCCACATTTTATCCGCTCCAACATGATTATTCTTGCTCAAGGTCATTTCAAGGTCAAAAAGGTGATATCCACTAAATTCAGTTTTTTATTGTCTATCATGCTATCGTAAAAAATATACTATTCCATTTAAAAAAACATCGGTGACCTTGAAATTTCATTAAAAAAACACGACATAAAAAATTTGTATCTTTACCATTGTATTTGCCCCCTGCAATAGTGTCACTTTGTTCTCTGAAGTTTTCTGACAGGATTGTAAATACGACAGATATTTAGGTGTTCCCATTTATGTGGGACACTGTGTACACTGCCCTAAGCTGTCCTTACGACATCCCGCGTCTAAGGGTACGTTCACAGTGAATACGACTTCGTCCGACGTCCGACTTCAGTACTCACGCACGAGCGTTTCAAGCGCCTCGGGAGGCATGTGTTGGTGTCCGTACGGCCGATTTCGCCGGGAAACGTGGTCACAGTGGACCTGACGTCAGACAAATCGGTCGAAGTCCGCGATAGCCAAACCTTTTCAAGTGCCTCGAGACGGGTTTCAATGGACAAACCCCATGGGGCCCCGACGTCGTACGACGGCCGAATGAAAATCAAATCATTTTGTTTTTCGTCAGACACGTCGGCCGAGTAGACGTTTCTACAGTACAAATTATATTTTGTGATTTGTAATATCAAATGAAACATGGACATGGATATATAAATTAAGGGGGAAGGGATAAACAAGATAACATTATTTTTAATTATCTTTTATCTTAATTATTATTTCATTGATCATCTCTGGTTCTTGAAAAAACTGAAAGACATAATTCGAATATTGCTTTAATTTTCTTGGTTCTAAAAATCTTAAGCTTAATAAATATGGATCTGAAGAAATCGTTTCTCTCGCGGTTTTAGGAGTCACAAAAAGTTGCAAACATTTTTTGGATATAACGTTCATATTTACGTCCAGTTCTAAACCAAAAAGAAATCGGTGGTACTCTTTTTTTTTATATAATTTAAAGAAATGTACTCACCTCACTGAATAATAACTATCTACACTCTATGATGCCCTGTCGAACTGAGAAAAAGGTCAGTGACGTTCGAGAGCCTCGGTCGCCGAGGAGTGTAATTATGCGGGTTGGGTATATCGGTGTGAGACCACTACTAAAGTAATAACAAAACATCTTTATTTTTCATTAATCTTTTATGGTACTTTCACCGCCATATTTGTGGCATTTTTGTGATGAAAATGATACCAAATACGATATAATTCCGATGATATTTACTTGTATAATGAATGACGAAGGTTTCAGACGCAAAGAAGGACAGCATATGGAAAAGAAAGAGACGCGAAATTCCCACATCGGCCGACGCTAGAAGGGTCTCAGAGACGGGCCAACCCACACATTTGAAATGTCTGACGTCGGCCGAATCGGCCGATGTCGGATGCACTGCAGTAATGAGAACTCCGTGGGCGCTGAACGAAAATACTACCACCACTCTGACATGCCGTCTTCCCCTACTTCGTTTCTACCGCGCACGCGCTATACACGAGCGTACCTCTACTTCGTCCGTGTAGTGTAGAGGTACGCTCGTGTATAGCGCGTGCGCGGTAGAAGCAAAGTAGGGGAAGACGGTATGTCAGAGTGGTGGTAGTATTTTCGCTCAGCGCCCACGGAGTTCCCATCACTGGTGCACTGTGACCGTACCCTAAGGCAGTGATGGGAACTCCGTGGGCGCTGAACGAAAATACTACCACCACTCTGACATGCCGTCTTCCCCTACTTCGTTTCTACCGCGCACGCGCTATACACGAGCGTACCTCTACTTCGTCCGTGTAGTGTAGAGGTACGCTTCTGTGTAGCGCGTGCGCGGTAGAAGCAAAGTAGGGGAAGACGGTACGTCAGAGTGGTGGTAGTATTTTCGCCCAGCGCCCACGGAGTTCCCATCACTGCCCTAAGGCACGGGTCCGCTGGATAGCCTCACTGACGAGCCCTCTAGCGGGCCTAGGACGAAAGGCTCTCTCCTTCCTTTTTCCATCTTTTCATAATCCGAAAAGCTGCCGCCACAATGAGAAATTGTATTTGTGATAATGTATCATTTATAATCGATGTTTCAAGTCGTATGTAGACGTTTTCTTTATTTCAACGCTTTCTTCTTTTGTTCCTATAATAATTTTGAACAGAAAGGACGACATTCACAGTATGTCGCTACGAAAATCCTCACTGTAACCGTTTCAGAACCGCTACAGTTCCGAACAAATAACGGGTATCTAAGCGAAATAGGAACTGTAACCAAATCACGTACATCATAATTTAAAAAAACGGGTTTTTGCAACAATCGTACGAAATTAAGGTACTGTATATCTTGACTCCGGATGAGTACGAACGATAAATATGTAAGAAGCACATGACATTTCTGCACGGAAATATGCAAATATATTCCAAATATTTGATATTGATGTATTTAAAGCTTGTATTGGAGATTTCACAATACTTGATAATAAATACTTTTTGAAATATTTTTGTCAATAACGAAATCGGGATCGGCATCGATCCAACTTTTCTTTAATGATGTTCTACTCTTTTGAGCTTCTGGCATATTTTAAATATTCAAAAACACTAATAAATTCACACAATTTTCAATAGCATCAAACTAGTCGGACTCGAATTTGCAATGTAAACTGAATTTCAAATTGAACCTCTCATGTTAGAGAATAGTTTATTGATACACTCTCGGAAGTGTTCTTATAGCTGTCATGTGAAGTGAATTTACAGACAGACGATACATTAACACTAAACCTACCACGGTCAAATGACCGGTTCTCTATTCCACAATCATTGAAATTATAAATCGCTTTCATAGGAAATGATTCAACTGACTTCTTTATTTAAACACAGATTATAATGAAAAACTTAAAAAGTTAAAGTAAATTCAATCTTTCTATAGGGCATTTTACTTTTATATGTTTCGTGCTTGGTAGGTTTAGTGTTAAACTATTTTACCACGTTTTTATAAGCTCGCTTTCTTGTTTTTGTTTGTTTATTTGTTCGGTACAAATCTTGCAATTGATTTTAAACTAACTTCCCGATGAGCTAGAGACTTGAAATTGGAAACGTAGCTCAGAACTGGATGACAATGCAGTATTCAAAAAAAATTTTTTTAAAGTCTATCCGTTTAAGAAAAATAACAATTAAATATTTTTACCATTATTACCGTTACACCGCGGTCATCGCGTTCAGCGATTCCCACTCCGCGCGACAACGCTCTCTACTTTACTATGCGTACACACTCTGACTCGTCCCCACTCCACGAACCCACTTCGCCCCGACGGAGCTCAGTATATGATAGACGATCGGTAGTACATCATCGCTTTGTTTACCAAGTGAAAGAACCGTTACACCTTTCTGTTATAATTTCATCAAAATGTTTAAAATCGATTGAAATATACGTGCAAGAAGTAAGAGAGGAAGCCTTTTGACGTTTATGGAGCATGTATGATATAGGTAATTATAATATTGCGTACGAGATTAGAAATTAACAAAAATCTGTGTTTGAAAGTGTCAGAAATAATGTCTACAAAAAAAGGAGCAGTTCGTTAATAATGATTTTCACGGGGAAGCCGCCAAATCACCAGGTATGTCATTGCATATTTTGCGTTAAATATTTTCTTGAAAAATTTCACACAAAGATTAAAAAGCAGAAGATAATTGTTTAAATAAAAATAAATTTTTAAAAATACCACGTTTTTAAAACGGTCTAAAAAGTATAAAATAATAATAAATAAATAAAGATAAAATGGACTAAAAAGTATAAAATAATTTTTAAAGAACGGACTAAAAAGTATAAAATAATTTGAAAATAAAAACAAAAATTTGAAATTGTGAATTTTGAATGGCTGTGAAAATACTTGTAAGATTTAAAACGATAAACGTGGGGCGCATGCAATAGATAATTGATGCATGAATAGTTCACCTAAATCACTAAAAATTTTATTGCTCCGCAAATGATATAAACTGTTGTGCGAGTTTTCTCAACGGCTGCTACCCCCTACACTCCTTACTATTATCTTGCGCCCCACGTTTTTCGTTTTAAATCTTACAAGCATTTTCACAGCTATTCAAAATTCACAATTTCAAAGTTTTGTTTTTATTTTCAAATTATTTTATACTTTTTAGTCCGTTTTTTTTAAAATTATTTTATACTTTTTAGTCCATTTTATCTTTATTTATTTATTATTATTTTATACTTTTTAAACCGTTTTAAAAACGTGGTATTTTAAAAAATTTATTTTTATTTAAATAATTATTAGATATTCAAGTCACAGATATTTCTCACAGGGTTCAGGTCTTAAATTTTCGATATAGTTACAGATAAGAAAGTTAAAACTTATAACCTTGATTTTATTTCTTCACAACTCCGTCCAATAACAGTTTTTAAATAATTTCTTTTCATATTGTCTAGTAAACTAATCCCTCCAGTATCTAAAAGAAAGGTCAAGTCGTTTCTTCAAATGTTTTAAAAATTATTCCTTTCTAAAGGGTGTGCAGATGTTGTAAACATAACTGTTTACAGGCACAACTCCGGCTAACGAAATTCGCTGTATTTCTCAATTATTTGAATGACATTAAATATTTGCCAAGTCGGACAAAGTCAATCGATCCGCTGGACATAATTCGGCGGCGAAACTTGTTCAGGAAATTAGAAAGTACCACCGAAGTTGCGCCGATGTTGATACCGACGGATCGGGAACTCGAGAGGATACCGGGTTCCATATGAAATCAAGTGAGACCACCCCGCGCCTCTTTTCGAGAGAGGGGATGGGAATGTGAGGGGTCAGAGAGGGGGGGGGGGGGAGAGAGGACGCGGAAGCGAGTTCGAGGGCAGAGACAGAGGGAGGGAAATATATCTCTGTGATCCGTAACTACGAGATGCCTAGCCGCTGTTTGTAGTTCCGCTGTCAAAGGGGCGCAGCGTAGAATGCGCCCCTGGATAACGTTTGCACAAACAGCTGCAAGCTAACAGCTTATATTGGTCTCTTTCTCGCTGACTATCGCCCTCTGCCTCCTCATTGCGCTTCTCGTCTACGTTTATCGCGTAGATTTTCATTCCCTCCCTTCATCCTCCGCCACCATTCCAATGACCTCTCTTTCCAGCTTTGGTCTCAAAGTCCTTTCGAAGTGTCTTTTATGCTTCTTGATTTCTGCTTTTCTCTCACTTTCTCGCTCCGTCTTTAAACATAGAGAGTGTCACAATAACTGGCGATCGTTTTTGAAATTATACAGGGTTGAAATTATAAAACGTTATAGACGAATATTTCCAAAAATATTGATTATACGCAAAAATGTTTCAGATGAAAGTTGTCCAGTACCAAGGAGGACATCTTGTGGTAGGACATTTATTTTTCCCGGTGGAAACTCCAAGGTCAGGTGAAGGTCAACTTTTTTATCCCCCATCAAATCGTGCGTATTAAGATGAGTTTAATTACCTATGACTCAAGGTCATTCAATGTCAAACTTACAGGGAAATGCAGAAAAGGTGTGATCGTTTTATTTGTACTTCAGTTTCGCATGTGTTCAAAATGATTACCTCTTACTTCAATGCACCTAACATTTCTTTGTTTAAACGATTCTCTCAACATTTCAACATTTATTTTAATACAAGCTTCGCGTATTCTGACTTTCTCGTGTCGTAGGCTTAATGGACAATGCACAGTTTTTAATGCGACCCCATAGAAAGTAGTCGAGTGATACTAAATCCGGCGAACGGGGCGGCCAGGCTAAAGGACCTCCTCGACCTATCCACTTTCCTGCAAAGATTTCATTCGTTGCTGTCCGAGAGCATAGTGCATAGTGCGGAGGCGCACTGTCACGCATCCACATAACGCGCCTTTTATTTAAAGGTACTTCTTCACATAATTGGGGTAGTATATTGTGTAGGAAGTTAACATTAACTTGCCCAGTTAAACGTCCTTCGAAAAAGGACAGGCCAATCACAAAATTTTCGATAATGCCGCACCAAACGTTCAAGGTCCATGGATTTTAAAACGCCCTTGTTCTCATCCAATGCGGATTTTGAGTTTCCCAGTAGCGAATGTTATGCTTGTTTACATTGCCAGTATTTGTAAATGTTGCTTCATCAGAAAATAGGACGTTAGGTAAAAACGAAACATCTTCAACTATCGTCTGATGAATCCAATTGCAGAAGTTCGATCGTTTGACGAAATTGTCTCCGTACCAATCCCAATGCAATGTTATGTGGTATGGATGGAACTTAGTCATGATCACGTGAATTTCTAAAACATTCCAATTGCATCTGAAAAATTACAAAAATTTAAAATTTCTGCTTTGTATGTATTATAAGTACTATTAAACACAATAGATAAGCTTCAGCATATTCTGTGTTTTTTAATATCCATATTGTAGGATCTCAGGAAAAAGGAAGGCACCGCGCCGGGAATCGAACCCGGGCCCTCGTGTTGGTAGCCGATCGACTAACGGAACCCTCCCCCCTTCTTCCTAATTTCCTACGGTATTTGTGGTCTAGGGGGTCCTAATCCCACACTCGGCCATTCTGCAATGACATTCGCCCTCGAATGTTCATTACAGCGTCATCTCGTCTTTTTGTGTATGTTTGGCCTCAGCGCCATCAACACAACTTCTCGTACTCGTCTCGTATTTTCGCAATTCGCACTTTTTCTCGCTTCGCTTACGTGCGACCTCTTCGCTACGCTCGCTTTGTTTTCGTCTTCGTCCGTTATCGTCGCCATTGTGCGGTGATCGGTGCTCCCCCCATCCCGGACGAGCTCCCAAATGTAGGATCTTAGGAAAAAGGAAGGCACCGCACCGGGAATCGAACCCGGGCCCTTGTGTTGGTAGCCGATCGACTAACGCGCTCACCCACGGAACCCTCCCCCCTTCTTCCAAATTTCCTACGGTATTTATGGTCTGGGGGGTCCTAATCCCACAATATATTTGCTTTAACTCACTTATCGTTAGAGAAAAATAACTCCGAAAAGCTTTTGCTCCGACTATCTGGTACTCCCAACAGAGAAGTTTACCGATGGCAAAGGGTTAAAAGACTAGAAAGGCGTTTTCTCCGTTCAGGTCTGTGCTTGAAAACTGCATAATGTCCATTAAGCCTACGACGCGTGAAAACAAGAAAGTCAGAATATGCTAAGCTTGTGCTAAGATAAATGGTGAAATGTTGAACGAAGTTAGAGAATCATTTAAACAAAGAAATGTTAGGTGCATTGAAGTAAGAAGTAATCATTTTGCACACATACAAAACTGAAGTACAAATAAAACGATCACACCTTTCTTGCATTTACCTACAAGTTTGACCTTGAATGACCTTGAGTCATAGGTAATTAAACTCATCTTAAAACGCATTATTTGATGGTGGATAAAAAAACATATCATTCCATTTAAAAAAGGAAAGTTGACCTTCACCTCACCTTGTAGTGTCCACCGGGAAAAATAAAAGTCCCACCACATGATGTCCCCCTCGTTACTGAACAACCTTCACCTGAAACATTTTTGCGTATAATCAATGTTTTTGGAGATATTTGTCTGTAACGCTTTATAATTTCCATCCTGTATAAAATACAGACCTCCGAATGGTTCAATTTCGCTTATTATTGGATGAACACTACATTTTCAAATTCTCCGGTCAATGTCAATGTCAACCACTTTGTTGAACATTGAGTATTTCGAGTTTGTTTACGAGTCCTTTGAATTTTCAAATTATTGCGTACTTTCACTTTGCTATTCATAGAGACTGCAATTATGAATTTTGTCGTCAATTTCAGTGTTTTTGTTCCAACTGAAAGGTACTGTAATTGAATATAAGTATAATTCGGGCGAGAGGGGTTATGTCATGGCATCGTTTATTTCGAATCTGTTTATAGGATAAAGAGCTGAAAATTTTGCAATCATAATTATTGCCCCTTTTCTTTTATTAATGGATAAAGTTCGCATTTATGAATTTTTCGCTTTTACGACAGCGATTGTGTTTTAAATAAATTTTACTGTAATATAATATAACTTAAAATAAGTGTGATTTAAGAAAGAACTTTGTTGATTTCAAATTAAATTACGAAGTACAGTTCTTTAACTTTCCCAATTATTTTCTATTTTCACTTATTAATTGATATAGAAGTTGTATTTTAGTGAAAATTCTCATTCTCACTTGCATTGCAAAAACTAGGTTTGTATTTCTATGAATTTTAAACAAATTCGCGTTAATTGATAGAAAATTTCAAGCTGCATCAATCGGACCACTAAAAACTATATGATTCGTTTTTAAAAAATACAGTTGACTTTCATATGGTCTCCATGTAACGACATTTAAAATAGATAATTACACCGAATCGTATGCTTTATAAAACCATTTCACATTAGTCTGAAACATTTTGTCGGAATAACGAGCAGTTTTGAAAGTTTTGTGGTCTGTCGTGTCTTAGACGAGTCACCCTGTATAGGTTTGTCTCTTTTTCTGATCAGACAGTCGTCCATCCCCTATTTTTGGTAGCTCGGGCTCTGTCTTTTGGTTGGCAGGGGTCTCTCGGTTGGCCAAATCTCTTTCCAGCGTGACGGTTGTACACGCATGTGCGAGCAACGTTCCCGGAGCGGCCGCAGCTACGATTAAGCCGACCAGAAAATTACTGGATCGGGCTAAAACCTTCGGTCCCGTGACAATCTATACACGCGTGTCACTTTTGTAACGAATTGTCCCATTTAGGGAGGAAATTGCTTAGCCATTTTTGGAGCGACGCGAAGCGCCGAGTGAATCGGTCCTTACGATGGACAATGGCGGATCGGCCGAACACTGTGGAACTGGTTCTGCCTGTGGTATTTATCTGTTTTAACTATAGTAATCCATAAATAAATATTTTCTTAATTTTGAGATGCATCGATAAGAGAAATTGAAGAACAACTGTATTTTGGGAATTAGAGGGTGTTAACACTAAACCTACCGATCATTAAAATTGACTAGTTTATATTGTCTTATGAAAATAACGAGATTTGTTTTATTTAAATTTTGTGCGAGTTATATTAAAATACATGAATGAATAAAGAAATCTAATGAGGCAACTCCTATGAAGGCATCTTTATAACTTCAATAATTGTAAAATGAAATATTTGAAACCGGTCATTTGACCGGCTGTGGTAGGTTTAGTGTTAAATAGTTGCATATACGATCCTAGTATAATAATTTTCATATTTTTACTTTACACTTTAAGTCGAGAAATTATGTTTCATTTATAATGTAACATTTTAAACATAAGTAAGGTAAAAGCACCAGTAGTTGACCAGTTAAAAGAAGTTTTCCACGCGAACAATAGTAACCACTTGCTCTGTCATGAAATAGCGAGAGTCGATACCTGAAGACACTCTTTAAGTCTTCTAAGTTATGTAGCAAGACCACTTTTTAAAAAAAAGTTTAGTTACACAAATTTAAAAAAACATATTTAAAAATTCAGTAATTGCTTCAGAAGTTGACCACTCTTAAAAATGAAAAACCTAGTAATTGGCCTTCTGTTCGTTAGTAGTTGACCACTTATACTAGAAAGAAGGTTAAAGCAATGATGTTAGAAATCATTTTAGTATCATTTAGTTTCAACAATTACCAGCACAAATTACAATTAAAGGATAAAATAAGAAATAAAACAAATCAATTTTATAACAAATTCAATTCCGGAACAGAGTAGACGTTGCGAGTCAATATTTGACCGTGGAAGCAATCAATAGTTGACCATGTGATCATCCTCTAAAACACAGTATGCTACAAAATTTAGAATTATGTTTTGTACTCCCAACAATCTTAGATGTCAAATGGATACATTATAAATCGTAAAGAAATTTAAATGAGTCACGTTAGTAATTGACGTTGATTTATCGGGGGGTCAACTTCTGAAAATTGTTCAAATAACAGTATGCAGAATTTGACCCCTCAATAAACTATTATTTTGAGGTTAGAATAACAGAAACGATGCATTTATCACTTATAAAACGCTGTGAGAATTTAAAAAGTAAATAATTCAGTCGCGAAAAGTTCACAACGTATGGATTGTTTACCTGAACCGTACAGCTGTTCTTAACAGAAACGTTAAGGAAATAGAAATATATCGGTATATTACTTACCTTAATGAATTTAGACGTCCGTTGTTACTATGCATACTTCACTTCGCATGTAATTGTTTTAAAATTTAACCAACAGATATTGTGTCATTTGAGGTTCGCTTTCATCAAAAGTGCAGAACTTATAATAACCTTATTTTTTATGTTTTTCTAAAAACTGGTCAACTACTGGTGCCTTTACATCTCACAATGTGGACAGAAAGTGATCAATCGTTTTACAGTATATAAGAAAAGTAAATCGTTTTCATTTTGAGACACGTTTGAGCCTGATGTAATTTTTATGGAAAATATCGGAGGATAATCTAGCTGAGATAATTTTAATGGGCGAAATCTCTGTGTTTTATATCAAGTTGAATTTTTTTCAAGAATATTTATGGAATGTAAAATGGGGGAAGAAGTGAAGGTTGTTTCTTATCTCGAAAATTTGTGTTTGAATACCCCCAGAAATATTGGCAAGTTAATTCTATTATAACTTCATGAGAAATGATCGGACGGCGTTTATAACACCCTTAAACAACCCCTAAACTTCGTGTCTCACTTCTGAAAGAAAAATATCATACAACAATCGACCACTTAAGTTCATTTCAAACACTAAACCTTCCATTCCCAACCGCCATAAATGCTCTGTCATTTCAAAGTCTTCGGCTCAGTAATAAAACGGACCAGCGAAACTGGAATAATTTAATCTTCTTATAGCTTAGTACAAAAAAATCGTAAAACAATCTACCTGAGCTGATTTTAACGCCAGAAGCCCCTACTTTCACTCTCCATCGTTGTCTTTTTTTAACATCTCGGGGGCGGCTTTGACAGCTCGAGTCGAGTCTCAAGATAAGGAAAGTAGTAACTGTTTCGCTTAACATTTTTATTATCGTCTTTGAAACTATCAATCGATCGATACCATTGATGAATATGGAATGGATCCGTCCAGAAAATGTTGAGGACACTTCCGCACTAACTCTATAAAAAAGAGACAGTATAAGAAAGGCACGGAGCCACGGTTGAAATATCCTACGCGAGTCTTGTTCCCGATCGCTATCGTTCAATACAGGGGGTCTCGAATTTAAATGGTAAAACTTCAGGAGCGTGTAGGGGTCCGAAAAGCTAAGACAAAAAGTCTTTTAGAGATTTGCCCGTTTTTGTTTCGTTTTGGAGAAAATCGCGGTAATTATATAGAAAAGGTCTGCGTACTCCGATTTTTATGAAATTTTAATATATTATAGATTTCGACATTTTGAACAACTTTTTCCTTTCCCAATATAGGGGGGTCGCTTTTAGTTTTCGATATATTTGCAAGAAACTATCGCTAATACTGTATTGAATTTTTCGTATTCGGGGCCGCATCTGTTTATTTTTTGTTTGTAAACACGTTCTGGAGATGAGAAGCGACAATGCCACACACCCACAAAGTGCTTAACACGCACCCAGTGTTTCTAAAAGGAAGGTTCTCACATTATACAATATAAAATCAACTGAGACCAATACAGCATACATGTATTATCCAACACACGATACCACACACACCCACCCAGTGTTTCTGAGACGAAGGTTCTCAGATTAAACAATATAAAATCAACTAAAACCAATACCAATTTGTTTTACAATCAAATGCGATAATATAATACATGTATGCTGTATTGGTCTCAGTTGATTTTGTATTGTATAATATGAGAACCTTTTTATTTATAATTTTAAATATTACACTAAACAGCAGCAATTGGAAATGTATCAGCAATTGCTTCAAAAAATGCATTAATTCGATTATCGTAATTAGTCTGTCGTCTGAATATTTCGTTTATTTTTTGTTTGTAAACGCGTTGTGGAGATGAGAAGCGACAATACCACACACACACACACACACCCAGTGTTTCACACGCACCCAGTGTTTCTAATAAGGTGTCCGTTATGAAATTAACATTACCGTTAGTTTTTTGCAAATATCTCGAAAATGAAAAGCGACCCTCCTATATTGGAAACGGAAAAAGTTGTTCAGAATGTGTTGCTCCATAACATATTAAAATTTCATCAAAATCGGAGTACGCAGACCTTTTCTATATAATTACCAAAATCGCAAAAGAGAAACAAAACAAGTTTTCATTTTTGTACTTATTTATTTTCATTTTATTTACGTTATCATCTATTTAATTTAGATATTGATCAAAATGTTGCCCTCTTACAGCATTGCAAGCATTACATCTAACACTGACTTGATAAATTGCAGCTAAACATTGTTCTGGTAATATTTGGTGCACAGCATCTATGATTCGGTCTCTTAATTGCTTTCTTGAATTGATTGGCACCGATTAAACTTCCTGCTTCAAGCAAGAATGTAAACAAACGAAAGAATGTGAAGGATAACATCAAGTGTTTACATATCTCACTGTCACAACTCACACAACAATGGCAAAACAATCACAAATACAAGTGTATACAACAACTCAAGAGAGCAACTGACAACGAGATATTGAATTTTTGCGATTTTCTCCAAAACGAAGCAAAAACGAGCAAATCTCTATAAGACTTTTGTCTTAGTTTTTCGGCCCCCTATACGCTCCTGAAGTTTTGCCATTTAAATTCGGAACACCCTGTATACACGGCTAATTCGAAGTTTGGACGACTGAAACGCATTCCTGATAACACTGAAAAACGAGATCGATTTGAAACCGTTCTAGACTGGCAGCTCCTATTGCACCGAGTAGCAATTGCAATTCAGTTCTTTAATTCGCTCCTGGAACCACAATTTTCGGGTTTTTGGTATCGTAAACGGTACAATCGGTGATACAGTAACATTTCTAGTATTGTAGGTACTGCTTCTGTGCACTATTTTTAATAGGGGTCACCAACGCCAGTTGTCTAATTTTTAACATGTCTTATAAACAAACTACAGCTATTTCGTTGAGTTGTTGAATACCAAATGTTGTCAAACTTAGGTCTAGATACATATTTTTGAAAATCGCTTTAATGAAGCATAGGTTAAAGATTTTATCACATTTATCTTGGTAAGTGCAATAAGTCAACGAGCCCCGGGTCTGGGATTAGACGACATTAGGGATGTGCGGGCCGCCCGATACTCGGGTTCGGGTCAGGTCGCAGAAGGTCGGTCGGACCGATTCGGGCGCGCGATACTTCATAACACATCGGGCTGCCCGAGAGTGACACGACTCCGTCGTGCGGGATTGTCAAGAATCGGACAAGTTCGGGCGAGCGATTTATCGCGATACTCGAGATTCAATTTTGCGGTTTATGAAATAGATAATAGTAATTATGGTATTACTTTCATAACTGATAACATAATTTTTAATACACTAGTATTTCTTTTATAATTACTTTAGGTTTATTTGACAATCATGTGCTTAATCTCTATTTGTATTAACATTTGCAATAATGTGCGTTACACGGGAAAAACTTAAAAGACAATGTTTCTGGTAGTCTGACGAATTTGTTACGAATGAAGTTGCATATGTATCGATAATATCATTAAAATATCCTTACTTATTAACTGTTATATAACTTACTTAATATTTTCTGATATAACTTATTAATTAACTATCATTAAGCCGACAGAAATTCTGAAAATGGAATGTATTATAAAATAACAAAATAGAAATTGTTATGCCCCAATCGAATGTGGTAAAACTGTATATATTAAATGATGAACGATATGTTTAACATAATATGATATGATAACTATAAATATAATATGATAAATATAAATATTATAATGTAAATATTAATTCACTTGCTTTAATTGTAATTTAACTTGTTTTTAAGATTAACTTATCTTATTTAAATTACAATGTAGGAAACTCAACAAAATTGAATCTCGAGTATCGCGATAAATCGCTCACCCGAACTAGTTCGATTCTTGACGATCCCGCACGACGAAGTCGAGTCACTCTCGGGTAGCCCGAAACGCTCGGGTAGCCCGAAACTCTCGGGTAGCCCGAAACGCTCGGGTAGCTCGAAACTCTCGGGTAGCCCGATGTGTCGTGAAGTATCGCGCGCCCGAATCGAGCCCGCCCAACTGTTTACGACCCGACCCGATGATTCGGGCGCCCGAGAATCGGGCGGCCCGCACATCCCTAGACGACATACACGGTGGGGTTGGTTGACTTGACATTTAGTTCTTATATATGGGGTGTCCCGCGACTCATAGTCAACCGATTAGGACAGCGATGTCCAAACTCGGCTCCCGGGAGCTCAACTCAAGTCAACTTAAGTCAGCTCAACTCGTCACGATCGTCGATTGTTTTATGAGAACACACTGCGCCTGTGCAAACTGACAGTAGGAAGGGGACTTAGGCGCGTGAAGGGCCTCTACGCGGGACACCGCTGGATTAGGAAGTGATTCTACAGCCCCTGACAAAAAAGTATTCGATCACGTTTAAAAATCTCATCATTTTCTAAAACTTGAACCAAATGAGTTGAGAATAATTAGTTTGCTGAGTAACGGGTAAACAAAATGTGGAAAAAATTTGCTAATGGTCAGTGTTTGCGCCCGCGGTTGATCAGATGATCGTTCGGGCCTTGATTGAATTCGCACTGCGAGGTGCCCGCTAATATTTCGAACTCGAAGGACCACCTTCCCTTGACGGAAGGACTAAGACAAACAACTTGAAAAACTACTATTTATTTACAGTAACAAAACTGCACACTGCAGTTGTCGGGTGAGGTACAAAAATGCTAAGTGTTTAAACTATGTGAGAATTAACTTTTCTGACTGTTTCTATGGCTACACAGTAGAGAGCGATCTAAGTGTTTCAATGTTCTTGTTACTTCTCAGGAAGAGACCGAGAGTTCGCCAATTTAACACCTCGGTTCTCCCTTCCTAATGGAAAACTTATCCCTACTCTATGAAAATTAAGGGTGGGCGGAAACTAAAACTAAATCTAAGAAAACGGGCCCAGCAAATCGGAAGAGTCATGGGCGTTACAAAACGCATAGGCGCAACGGGCTAAAGGAGGGGGTGTTCGCGACGCTGCCAGGGTGTTCAAACCCGCGAAGAGCGAAGCCTGAGGAATCCCAGGCATCTGGCAGCGATACCGCGCTAAGGCCCCGAGTGTCCAGCCGCGCCGATTCGAAGAAAACTAAAATGCAAAAGAAGCAGATGTTTTATGGCGGGGACTGCGCTCAAGATGTGCAAATACCATCTTGTGCCCTAGGTCGGAGCGGCAATTGCACTAACAAAAGAAAACGGTGACAGGCCCATGCCGTAGCCAGATTGCAATGAGCCGCGTACCGACTCTAAGACACAATAGCGATGACCCATCATAAAACATCGCCCGAAGCTGGCCGCTACAGTCGGAATTACGAAGAAGAGAGTGAAAGTCGGTTTTTGCAACTTTTCTATCTGAGCCTGTAGTGAAACCTTAATCTGTGCGTTTTGTAGATTTACGTCAATTATATACACGGTGAACATTTTATCGAAATCGGTTAACTAAATGCTATTAGCTACGAACATTTAAAGTAGAGATACTCATTTCACGTGTATTGGAAATACGCGTGTACACGTGTAATTAATATATCCATGCAGAAGTCCGGATACTATTTAATACACAGATATACGTGTACTGAAATACACAGATATACGTGTACTGAAATACACGTGTTCGCGTGTATCAAAATATACGGATAATACACGTATAACTGTGAACTTGAATATACGGATAATACGCGTATAACTGTGAACTTGAATATACGGGTACACTCCGCGACAATACTATAAAGCCGTGATGGGCACGGTAGGGGCCTCTCAAGCGCCTGCTTCTCCCACCAACTCTTTCATGCGCGAGGCCTGCGCACTGTTCGCGACGAGCGGAGCACTTCCTTCCCCTATGGTAACGGCGAATGTTGGTGGGAGACAGTGGCCGCTATGGTGGGGACGGTTTTGTCCCAATTAAGACAAAAAGGCACATCCCCTGCTATAAGAGCCGCCGCACACTGCAGACTTTCTATCGGCCGATAGTTTGGTCGGATTCTTAATCAGTATGAAGATGTATGCAAGTGCGCATGTTACAACGATTCGGTATTGGCCGATAAATACAGTCACTCCCATTAATATTCGTACACTCTAAAAGACGATCACGTTTTTAATATTGGATCATCTGACTTGGATTTTCTTTTTGAGAAGTTAGAACAATTAGTTTACTACACGTTGAAAAAAAACAAATTTTGAAAAAATTGTAATTGGTCGGAATTACAAAGAAAATACTAAAAGTTGTTATTTATAACTGTTTTATGTGTGTCCACATTGAAAATTCAACAAATACGTTTTGTAGATCTGTGTCAACTGTATACGCTCTGAATATTTCTCCAAAATCGGCAAACGTTACAATGAGCTACAACTGTTTGAAGATTGTAAAAATTGCAGCTTTTCACAATTTTCGGCCTTAAACTGTAATAAATCGAAGGATTCTTACGTCATTCGATGCCTGTCGCTGTTTTCCACGTAATCCAAATTGGATGAAAATTTGAAAATGTATACAATTGATACAGATCTACAAAATGGATGTTTTAAATTTTCAACATAAGCCACATAAAAAAATTGTAAAACACAACTTTTAGTATTTTCTCCGCAATACCGACCAATTGCAATTGTTTTATAATTTCTTTCTCACGTCATGTAGTAAACTAATTATTCTAAAATCTCAAAAAAGTCCAAGTCGTATGGTCCAATATTAAACAAGTTATCGTCTTTTTAAGAGTGTACGAATATTAATGGGAGTGACTGTAAGTTTGATGGGCTACACGATTGCATTCAAACTAAACTATCGGCCAACCGCTAATCAGAATAGGTCTCAAGTCGCGCGCGCACACTTGCGGATTGTGTTTTTGACGACTAGGCCGATAGATCTATAATATAATACCGATAATCTATCACTGTGGATGGGATGCACCCAATACTCTCGGTTTCTCTTCTTGATCCCTCTCCCCCGTTGTGTAAAAGCGATAATAACATTTCTGGACAATATTCTATTAACTTTCTTAGCTCTCTTCAAGAGCCGCCAACTTGCAATCTTTTCGAGAGCAATCGGCCGACTATAGGCTGCTCTGCGCACTCACCACCAACCCGACAATTTAGTTGGCCCAGTGTGCGCGCTTACAGGCCAAGCCGACCAAACTATCGGCCGATAGAAAGTCTGCAATCTGCGGAGGCTCTAAGACAAGCATGACCAGAAGTAGCTCACTTGAAGGCAAATTCGACGGAGCCGCCTACTACGCCTACGTGGGTCTGAGAGTCGCTCCAACGCGCCACACGCGGTAGGCACGGGTCTGAGGAGCTCGGAGGACTATGGCCGCCACGGGAAGCAAGACGCGCGGGCGGTAGAAGTAGGCGTCTCCCTCGAATTTGCCTCCAAGTGAGCTACTTCTGGACATGCCTGCTCTAAGACATCATATAAAACCATGTAATTTCGTATTAAATGAAGGAATTTCCCCGATTTACGTACAGTGTGTTATTGTTTACACCAGGAGACGTTTTTCAACGCAGAGTTTTTACTGACATTTATAGGAATTACAAAGTTACATCAAAATAACTCGTATTAGCAGCGACAAAACTATAAGACAATAGCGTTTTGCCTAAAAAAAATATCACGGAGAGTTTATTTGTTTCTTTAACATATGCCGTTTATAATGTCGAATTTTATCTGGAAATCTTCATCCAAGTCACGATAAATGGACACATGAAACACTATATAGTATTCTCTCCATAAGAGTCGTAGCTTCTTTCCTTGCAGCTTCATCCTTAGAATACGGACTACATTCATTGTAGTGTGCCGAACGTAGAGAAGAATAGCGAATGAAAAAGAAAGAGGATCGTGGGATGATCAAAGGACTCGAGCGATCTCAGGCTTTTAAATTAAAAAATTAAAATTCCTTATTTATAATTTTTCGTCTATGAAACTACTACTACCGTATTAGTTTCTTATTTGTTATTAAAGATACACCAAACACGATATAATCACGATCATAACTGATTGTGTAACAAACGATTAATCTAACTAAACTCTATCGTGTATGGTGTCATTTTAATTAGAGAAGAGAAACGAATACGATGGTAAAAGTTTCATACGAAAAAAAATCAAAAATTAGAAACGTTGCAATCTTTTGCTTCGCTTGTATTGGCGAGAGTAGGCGATACTAGCTGGTTCGATCGTCCAGTGTGTTTACCGTTTGACTGTTTCCAAGGGGGGTAATCGTATTGATGCATTTTTGGTTGTTGAAAAATCTTTGGCGATGCTATTAACGCTTGTACCTTCATCTATAATAATTCCGACTGCCCGTAATATAATATCAGCCGATGTTTTGCCTTTCTCATTTTTTTGTTTACAATTTCTCATATTGATTCTTGCAACAAATATATTCAAATGACAAGAAGCAAAAGCAAGATAAAAATGAGATAAAAATAATATTCGGGGTTACATCTGGTTCTAGATATAGATCTTATTTTACTACTATTTAAATATCCCCGCCAGTACATAGTCAAATAACCCAATGCGACATTTAAAACATTTTATTTACTACTATAAAAATTGTAATTACCATAAAATATAGTCAATGTATCATCCTTCTAGAAAATATTTATAATAAAAATTATTAAGCACTTTTTAATGGACAGATTCATAAATAGTAAAATGAAAAACACCATCTTTGATGTTTTCTAGCACACAAATATGTGTGTAAAAGCCTAAAACATGAAGCTCAATAATTCATCTGAAAAGAATTCCTAGAAATTGTTGAAAAAATAGCCTCGAAAATCAGAATATTCTCTTAATGGATCTTGTGTATAATAGACGCACGGGAAAAGCTTAACCATTCTAAAACCGTTTTGTGCTCGCCATAATGGGTTTACTACCGTCATGGTGGACACTATGGGAGGCGATGGTGGGTGGTGAAGAATATGATTTGGCTGGTAGCCGACGGACAGTGCTGGAGAACGCAAGGTGAGACATCATCAGGGATGTCGGGGGGCGTCAGACGAATTAGATCGGACTGAGATTGAATTACCTGCGCGTGTTTACCCGGCATTGTTTGCTCTATGCCCATAATCAATATGCCGGCATTGAACTTTCAATTAGTGTCACTTAACTCTGTAAACACAGCCGCTCCTGTTCCGGGCGAGTCACCGCGCCGCGTCGAGCCGGGCCGGACGCTTTCTTCAGGTTTCTCGCGTCACGTCATCCGCGAACAGCCTCTTTCTCTGTTTAGTTTTCGTTATCGAGCTCCCAAACAACCCTGGGACAGAAAACTGCCACCGCTCTTGTTTTCCGCTGTCGTCCCGCTACTCCATTCTACAGAAATTGCGCGAACTTCATCGAATATCTCGCAGTGAGTAGAAAAAGTTCTCCAAGCATCAGACATATAATGATTTTCTAACACTAGGTTTACGGGACACGTCAAAATGATACGTTCTAATATTTGCAATTCGCTATTATTGAGATTATAAAGATGCATCGATGAGGAATTTTTCAATAAATTTATTTCTTTGTGTATACAGGGAGGACCTGTAAAAATTACCATTCGAATATCTCTTATTTTTAGATATATTGAAAAACTTTGTTAACCAAAGTTTTTCGGTATAAAGAGGACTATAACATGGAAATAGCATATTGGAAACACCTCCTCAAAGTCCAAACCTGAATCCCATTGAGCATTTATAGGCAGAAATTGGAGAACGATTATATAAACACATGACAAACTTAATAGAAACGATAAAAGAGCAAAATTATAGAAATTTAGAATAGGGTTGAAAAAATATCACAGAAAATTTGGCGAATAGTATGCAACGGCGTCTGATCATGGTGGACCAACAAATTATTAAAATTTCGTGTTTTTGTGAAAAATTTATAGTCATATCGTCGATGTTTCGAAGAAATATTTGATAACTATTTTTGGTACGTATCGTCTTCAAAGTTTACATGTACAATCACGACGCTTACAAGTTACTATTGGAATAAAAGTATTATGAAATTCGTAATGTAAGTTCATTTTATAACAGGAGCCGTGGCAGCCATTTTTCCAAATCCATTATTTCAGATAAAATTTGGCTAAAACTGTATTCCCAAATAAAATATTGCCAAAGCTGTGTGTACAGATAAAATTTTAATGAAATGTAACAGTTACATACGTCATACAATAATTCATTTTTTAAATCCATTATATCGACCGGAAGCAAGTTCGATTTTGATTAACAATTCATTGACAAAAACGTACGCTTGTAAATTTACGTTTTACCTGTGAAAGACGTTCATAATTTCGCGGCAATAAGCACGCGGTCGGATCACCAGCGCCACCTTCTTCCTCCTTCTTCTTACGTAAATACGTATTGTTTTGCACTGAGTTCTTTACACAATTATCTAATATTCTGTTATATTAAAATATTTTTATCAAAACCTAGTTGCACCTTCATTTAGTGTGAACGATCAATCTTTGGACAAAAATAAATTCTCATCAGTTTTCAGTATCAGAACATTTATTTTTCAATGATCAAAAATTGTTGAAAATAAATCAAGCCTTCTTTCAATCCGAGAAATAGATTCTCAGATAAAAATTCACAAATATACCCGTGTTAATAAGAACAACCTTTTGGTAAAATTGGGCAAAAGTTATAAAATTGAAAAGTTTGTATTTTATAAACAAATCCGAAACCAGCCAACTAACGGCTTAACCTTGTCATAATTTTCCTATAACATTACATTTCACTTAGTGTCAGATAGTGAAAAGTAATCGATTTGCCGTAGAACTATTTAACAAATTTAGAAAATTATTGATTAACACTTTCAACACATAACAATTATCCTGCAAATGTTAATGCATTTATGGCGTAAATGTGAACATTTGGAAAATACAAGAGAACTTCCATATCAATTTTATTAGTTCACTAGAAAGAATCTTTTAGTTGATGCAGAAAATGTCCCACTTTTCCGATATTTCATAAAATAATTAGTAAAAACAGGATTTTATAATAACATAATAATGATATGATAGCAATAAAACAACCTGATAATTTGTTTGGAATTTCGTATTATTTTTACAACATAAATACCGTATTCATCTCTTGCTTGTTACATATTGTTGTATCGTGGCGAAATCGTTTAGCTGCAAGCGGCGCGTAACAACTATTTAATTAATTTAAACCTTTTCGGGAGAATATATTTACAATGTAAACACGTTCGTGATAATCAAAGAATACTCGGTGTGCACGGTGTTTATTCTCGTGACTTTTGTGGCTGAAGGTAAATTTATAGTAGGACAAATTAAACAGCAAAACGAGAGAAAGAAAATTTTACAGGCGGGACCGTTACAATAGATTTCCAAAAATAGAATTCACTGTTTTTAGTGAAATCTTCTGAAATGTACAGAAAACAAATTAATAAATGAACACGTTCCAGCTCAAAAACATTATTACTTTACGTACATCACATTAAAAATATAAAAAATCCTGGATACAGAATAATTTCATTCAATGAATACTCGCAAAAATACACAAATCTACGTAAACCTACATATCCAAAAACTTTCCAAATTAATCCATAAAATAACATTAATTATTATACGACAGACACTACATATTAATATAGTATTAAATAGTAGTATACAAATTTTTATAATCAAATAAATTTCTATTGTTACATTTTTATATTTATATTGGTGTAAATATGATATATACTGGAAATATATATTGATTTAAATTGATCATAATGTATTACACATATATTTTATCATATTAATATTATACTTTGTGTATACAATATATTTTGTAATACAGCGTATTTAAACTCTGTTTTAATATAACGAAACACAAGGTAAAGGCACCAGTAGTTGACCATGCATCAGTAGTTGACTAGTTTTTAGAAAAACATAAAAAATAAGGTTATTATAAGTTCTGCACGTTTGATGAAAGCGAACCTCGGATGGCACAATATCTGTTGGTTCAATTTTAAAACAATTACATGCGAAGTGAAGTATGCATAGTAACAACGGACGTCTAAACTCATTAAGGTAAGTAATATACCGATATATTTCTATTTCCTTAACGTTTCTGTTAAGAACAGCTGTACGGTTCAGGTAAACAATCCATACGTTGTGAACTTTTCGCGACTGAATTGTTTACTTTTTAAATTCTCACAGCGTTTTATAAGCGATAAACGCATCGTTTCTGTTATTCTAACCTCAAAATAATAGTTTATTGAGTGGTCAAATTCTGAATACTGTTACTTGAACAATTTTCAGAAGTTGACCCCCCGATAAATCAACGTCAATTACTAACGTGACTCATTTAAATTTGTTTACGATTTATAATGTATCCATTTGACATCTAAGATTGTTAGGCGTACAAAACATAATTCTAAATTTTGTAGCATACTGTGTTTTAGAGGATGACCACATGGTCAACTATTGATTGCTTCCACGGCCAAATATTGACTCGCAACGTCTACTCTGTTCCGGAATTGAATATGTTATAGAATTGATTTGTTTTATTTCTTATTTTATCCTTTAATTGTAATTTGTGCTGGTAATTGTTGAAACTAAATGATACTAAAATGATTTCTAACATTATTGCTTTAACCTTCTTTCTAGTATAAGTGGTCAACTACTAACGAACAGAAGGTCAATTACTAGGTTTTTCATTTTTAAGAGTGGTCAACTTCTGAAGCAATTACTGAATTTTTAAATATGTTTTTTTAAATTTGTGTAACTAAACTTTTTTTAAAAAGTGGTCTTGTTACATAATTTAGAAGACTTAAAGAGTGTCTTCAGGTATCGACTCTCGCTATTTGATGACAGAGCAAGTGGTTACTATTGTTCGCGTGGAAAACTTCTTTTAACTTGTCAACTACTGGTGCCTTTACCTAATATGTAATGTATTAATACTGCATATTAGTTATACTACACATTATATTATATAAATGCTTCATATTAACGTATGTAATTATATTGTGATATATTCATTCTTTATACATGTCATATATTATGTATTATAGAATATTAATGCATTAGATTAACATATTATGTGTTATTATACTATTCTAATACTTAATATTTATATTTATCCATTTGTGTGTTACACTTAAGTGTGACCCCCAGAATATCTGCTTTAATTTTGACAAAGTAAAAAATTTTGTAAATTGAAAGATTGTGTAATTTGAATGGTATTAAGTGGTCAGTATCGCGCAGGGATTTCTTTCTTTAACAATGTTTTTTATCGTAGTTGTCAAGGTCATCGTTTTTGTTTTCTCTTAAGTAACTACATACATTTTTGAGTTGCATCGCGTAACTCATAAAAAGATACATTCAAATTATGTAGTATGGCATGACCTTCAAATGACGTTGACCTCTGAAGATGAAGATCGAACTTAAATTTCGTTTGTGTAGCCCAAACAATATCGAAATGGATTGATCGTAATTTTCAAGACAATTGCTTTCTGCGACGGTACATTGCCTGAAATCAACCACAATAATAATAATAAACATATCGCACGCGAGAAGCGAGAACCAGGGAATGTAAACACACCACTCTACTATTGGATAACAGATGGGCATTTAAATATTAGAATCCCCCGGGTTAATCAGTCCAATTTTGGCAGTGTATTTGATACTCTGTGATAGTTGTTCACGATGAATCATTCAGTACTAGACAGAATTAATATGGTACTTATTTACGGTAAAAGTGGTGAGAATTTGAAAAAAGCAGGTGCATGTGCAGACATAAATTTCTGAACGTAACTGTCCATCATGTAATGCATACAGAAAGGTTGTGAATATCTCAATGGTATGAAGAGTAGAATACTGAGAGGTTATGCATCTGTCAGACCTGAAACTGTACAGTAAATCATAGTAAGTCATTGAAAATTTCATGGTCAATTCATCTCGATGTTCATTATGTTACGAAAAAACGCTTCCTACAGATATACAGGTGTTACCATTTCTCGCAAAGTCTGCATTCTCCTTACGAACGAAACTAAAATTTGACCTTCATCTTCGGAGTTCAAGGTCATTTGAAGATCACGTCACAATACATATTTGAATGAATTTTTTTATGAGCTATGGGATATAACATGAAAATATAGTTATTTTTAAAAAAAACATCAATGACCTTGAGAACTACGAGAAGAAACAACATTTTTAAAAAACATGCCTGCTGTATAGTGACCATTTGATACCATTCAAATTACATATAAAAGATATTTTACTTTGTCAATATTAAAAAAAATATTCTGGGGGTCACACTTAAGTGAGACACCCTGTACATGAAATATTATTTTACATTAATTCTTCATACTAATATGTTGCGTAATCGAGTAACAATAATAGGCAATATGAATATATTATACGTACATTCTATTGTGTTTATTTCCACTATTATTATATCACAACTGTATTATGTTAAAGATTTACATTACCACGAATACTTAATGTTAATATAATACAATATTAAGACTAATAAACTGCTAATAATAAATGTTATTCCAATGTTTCAATTTAACTCTACTTTAATTCTAGAATGCTTCCTACTAATTAATTCAACTAATTTATAACAAATTTAGGTACAATTGAAGTTATTAAATATTATTACAGAAAGTATTAAGTCTTTGTCTACGAAATTACCAAAAATTGATTAATGAAAAATTCGTAATGTACTTATATAGATTGATACAGTAAACAAAAATGCATGTGCATAACAAATAAATCTTTATATTTACTATGAGTTACGTTATATTCCTGTGGAATTAGTATTGCACAGATATTTGACGGTTGGGTTAAATGGCGCTTAAATAAACGGTGTGAGGATAATGGATGGCCTACTTACCATCAATGAAAATAAAACTGCATTTAAAATAAATGAAAGTGCAACAAGTTGAGTATCACAAACTGTCATAACATCAACGATTATGCGAATAATCATACGAGTAATTATTCCCTACAATATAATCGCATCATATATCATCTAACTCCATATATTAATTTCAGCAATACTGAAACTTGAATAGTAGTTAAATTTTTATTTATATCAAACATTACATTATATTGTTCTTTCGTTATTCCGGTTTACTACAATACAATACAATTAAAATATTATTGTACAATATAGGACAATGTAATTGTATATTATTATTAGTCTATGGATTCTTATGTAAAATAAAAATTATCTGCATTAATTGCAAGATAATTGCTTTTTTCATTAATTTTAGTGGGTTGAAAATAATATAACAGTATTTTTAAATTCTCTAAATGTTTTTGCTGTTGTTTTGTTTAATTTATTCATATTCGTCATAAAGTATGTGAATTAATTTAACGCTATGTTTCCGTAGACATTCTTTTAAATGACATTTCCTTTGCATATAAGTTTACGTTACCTGAATTTATTGCCAATGTGAGTTTGTTTTAATTGAACATTTCTTATAAGTAAATTTGTATAGAAGTCCGTTGTAAGTAATTTTCACACATCATTATTGTGAGAAATGTCTTCTTTAATGAACAATGTTAACTGTGAATAACTTTTGAGTACATCATCCTTCCAAAAATAAATTTCCACTGCAAAAATAATAAAAATGTAATCTGATGAAACATGTGCGTAAAAATGTAGTTTTCATTGAAAATTACAGAGCTTCGGATTAGGAGTCGGAGTCGTGGAGTCGGAGTTAGAGCCGGAAAAGAATATATCGACTCCGACTCCAACTCTGGCTCTTTGGTTTATAAATCATTAAAAGCAACAAGTGTCTCTATGAAATATTAGAGATTATATTAATTTTCGAAAATGGAAACTTTATCTTTAGTATTTCTCAAATTGCTACGTATTTTCTAACTATTTCCTGAAAGTGAGAAAGTAACAGTCGTGTTGCGTTGTATCAAAATTATCTCTTCCATATTCTTAGACTTAATACAATATTTTAACCATTTATTCAGTCCTATTACGACTTTTAATTATTTTGAGTACATATTTTTTCAATTTTGAGAGTCGGATTCGGATTCGGATTCGGATTCGGATTCGGATTCGGATTCGGATTCGGATTCGGATTCGGATTCGGAGTCCGAGTCGGATTCAGATTAGAAGTCGGAGGTAAAAACAAAGCGGAGTTAGAGTCAGAATCGGAGATATGAATTTTGTCTACCGACTCCGCAGCTCTGGAGAATTGTCAGATTTATATATAAAAATTGGAGAATAGACGATGCATTAACAGTTAATAAATGTAATTATATTTAAACAGCATCATGGAATCACGTATCAATGCGATCTACACACGACGCACAATTACAAACACAGAAGACATAATATGATATCCATGGCCTACGTTGCAGCCAGCTTTATGTTAAACTAAATTCATATTCACAGCTAAACACTCAACAAAAATTCCTTCAAAGGCACTAATTTTTTAATGAATAAATCCTTAATGAAACGTGCAGCTGGGCTGTCATATCTTCAGCCACAGGAGCATTCGCAAAATGAAATAGGAGCCATCAGGAAACGCGTTAAGACACCGCAAATACGAGACCGTTCATGAATAATTCGAATCTTCCGAAATTGAACAAACGCAGGTTGTAGGGTCTTGCAGCTAATTCCGAAATATCTCGAAGCTGGTTATCAGGAACAAGACGGAAGATAAATTGATGCCCGTGTATGAACTGCTCGGAGCAAATCCGTGGTGCCGAATGTGCAAGTCATAACCATGCGCGGGCTGCATGCGATCGTAAATAAAAAATAGAGGAGAAAGCAGAAGAACGATGAGAATTTTCACGTTTGCTCTTCATCGTTCATCCTTCACGTATTTGGCGGAAAGGTCTGTCAACGGATTAAACGCTATGAGTGACATTGAGCGGCTTAGATTTATTCTTGCTATAACATTTTTTGCGTCTGACATTGCTCATGCCTCCACAGCGGCGACCGGTAAGCAGATATTTATGCTATTTATAGAAATACGGTAATGTCGAACGTCTTTTAAATCAGAATAACGTTTTTAAGATCATATTACTACAAGGGGCAACACACAAATTCACACTGCAATTCTAGCTTTCCGATTAACGCTTCTACACTTAGGTACAGTGACTGAATGTCATAAAATGGCTCTCAATTTTGTATTTCGATAAGCATCTATCGACGGGTATGAGTTATCGTTATGTAGTAGTAGGTCAAATGTGTATGCGGCTTTTTCAAATCTTCCTTCATTTTTATCTACGTATCGACAGTTACAGTTTCTGTGATGTGTATTGATATGCTCCGTTAGTATGCTGTAGCTGTTGTTTTCTCTATATTTTTCACAGTTGTGCCCTATTGATCTTGTTTAGGATCTATATCACATTGGTCGAACGATATACATACGGAGGATTGAAAAAAAATTCGAACATTAAATGGTTAAAATGTCTTTTAGATACCCAGTTTCTTTCAACTTTTTTCATTTAATCCTATAGATTTCGAAGAGAAAATACCGAAAATGTAAGTCTTATTGCCAGGAATTCACTGGTTCAGAAGTTATACATATGTAAAGTTGAGCACATTCGCCTTTTTGATACATTAAAGTGCCGCCATATTGATATATTCGCTAAGTGGTACACATAATCGGCTAAGTAGTACCAAGCAGATCTTTTAGATGGTAGCACAAGCACGTACGTAATAATAACACATGTACAAAATCAAAATTCGGAACATTGTAAGCGTGGTCGGCCCCCACGGCGACCTAACCCCAAACCAACTTGGACTATACCTTCTTTTAGATACCCTGTATATCCAAGCCTAGAAGTTATTTTGTTTGAAAGAATTTGGCGTTTAAGGTCTAATGCCATATAGGGCATGCGCTCAGTATTACTTAGCCGATCCGCGAATATACCATACTATCTAACGCATGCGCTCAACACTCACGATACTATCTAGCGCATGCGCTCAACACTCCTATGTCTACCACCCAGCGAATATACCAATATGGCGACGCTTTAATCTGTCAAAAACGATTGAAATTGCTCATGTTTACACGCGTATAACTTCTAAACCAGTGAATTCCTAACAATAAGATTTACATTTTCGGAATTTTCTCGTCGAAACTTACAGGATTACATAAAAAAACGTTAAATAAAGCCGGGTATCAAAAAGACAGTTTATTCATTATAATTTTCGGAACGTTGTCTATGTCTAAATATTTATAATTTCGTTATAAAGAATTGGAGAATAATGCAGCTATTTTGTCGAAAATACTACAATTTGAAACGTATCTAAAAACATTGAAAAATTTTTCTCATGACGGAATCTACGATGGATTTGAAGATCGGAGCTTTCCCTTTACAACGATCCACTAAAACTTGACGTACAATCTGTTTTGGTCGATTTATTGACCTTTGAATCAGAATTATATGTATACTCCCAACTTTACAAGAATATAATGCACATTATGGGGGCTGCCCACAGCAGAACTTGATCCCCATTTTTGTTCCATAACACAACCGAAAAAAATTGTAGATCAAGTTTTAATGGGTCGTTGTAAAGCGAAAGCTTTAATCTTTAAATCTGCGACGGGCTCATTAACGAAATAAATTTTGCAATGTTTTCAAAAACGTTGCAATTAATATCTCGTTCGGGAAAAACAGGTCTCCAGTTTCCCACACGCTATATTATGTAAAAAAAATCTTACAAGAAAATGATTGATGAATTGTAAAAGTAGGGGCTACAAGCTATAAAATGATCCCAGGTAGAATATCCTCTGACTTTTTTCCACGGAGTTACGACAGTTCCAATTCCTCAGTTCGGATAATCGAGGCCCTATTGTACCATGAATTAAACAAACAAATATGATCCAATTTATGTCATGTTTGGTATCGTTTCAATCAGAAAAATGTTACGCATATGCTATTAAAAGTTTCATAAAAGAATAATCAAAAATAAAAAAGTTATCTCTTTTTTCATGGATGCCAACAATATTTAATCTTCTTCCAAGAACAGTTTTTAAAATTGAAGCTGAAAAATATTTTTTTATAATTATAATGTTTTTCAAAATTGTAATGTAATATAATTATAATGATAATACAGTAGCGTTTTGTCTAATCAATTGGCATCATTATAATTATACCGAAACGATTCGTACGTTCATTCATATGAAAACTACCATTGTGTTCGATTCCTCCCGGCCCACCCCATAGGCAGCAAGTAGAAGTCAAAGTTAACGCGACTCAGTATATCATAAACGTTAATATTCATTACCGAACGAATAAAACTACCATAAACGAATTTCTAAAACTTAATTAGAACCAACCGGCGCGGCGCCCTAAGACAAGAGGAAACTAGAACACAAGGGGTTAATTACGATCTTACAAAGGAAAAGGGGGACGGGAATTAAGAGTCAGATAAACTTACAAAGCTCGGATAAGCGCGCGACCAAATAGTTCAGGCAATCTGAAGCGTGCGAAATTCATTCATTGATACCATACCGGAGTATTTGAGATTTACGAACGTAAGAGAGATCTGAACGAAATAAAAAGCAAATACTTATAGTACCGCATTTTTTACGGGCAATATACTCAAAGTGAAAATTTGAAAAAATTACCGGTACTCCTTACGTTTAGGGGAGGATGCTCCGATGACCCTGACCTTGACATATGTTTTTGAGGAAAACATTCTGAACAACTTTTGTAATTACAACTACCCGGTGCTCGGTCTCAGTTTTCGAGATATTTGCGAAAAACTATTGCTAATAGTGTATTAAATTTTCCGTATTCTTCCACGCTCCGTGGCAACGTAAACCAGTTCTGCGTCTGTTTATTTTTTGTTTGTAAACACGTTGTGGGGATGAGAAGCGACAATACCACACACACACCCACTCAGTGTTTCTAAAAAGAAGGCTCTCACATTATACAATATAAAATCAACTGAGACGAATACAGCATACATGTATTATATTATCGCATTTGATAGTAAAACAAATTGGTATTGGTTTCAGTTGATTTTACATTGTTTAATGTGAGAATCTTCGTCTCAGAAACACTGGGTGTGTCGTGTGTTGGTTAGGACTAGGTGGCGGGGGGCGGAGACCACGCAGACGAAATTATGAGTATCTTGAATAGTATCTATATCAAACTGAGAATTTTATTCTGTATTTAAATGGTCTAATGGATACATAGAATTAATTATTTCGAAAAAAGCATTAATGCGTTTATCCAAATTGTACGTTCTTTTGAATAAAAATTCGGCAATACAGTACTAGCAATAGTTTTTCGCAAATATCTCGAAAACTAAGACCGAGCAGCGGGTAGTTATAATGACAAAAGTTGTTCAGAATGTTGTCCTCAACAACATATGTCAAGGCGAAGGTCATAGGAGCATCCTCCCCTAAACGTAAGTTTTATCAAATTACCTAATACGTACCCTGATGGTTGACATTTATTAGAAATTTTTCTAAGAAATTTTCAAAAACCAATTTTTGTTTTTCGCCCAAAACTATTTGCTCTCGTGAAAATATGAGAGTAAAATATGGTGAAATATGACAACCTAAAAATCTGAAAAAGATACCTGATACGTATTTCAGTTACATAAATAAGTTAGATCTTTTCTAAGTCCAAAACTGATGTTTCAGTTTTTCCTCGTGGTTACTCCCCCGGTCAAGGTAAAGAGTTGAAACTTGGTGCAACATACCTCTTCATAGAGCACTATCGCACGAGCCATTGTCGGTTCAATTCGTCCACGAGAATTTCCTGTAGCCTCTCATTTGTTCCGAGCCTTTGAGTTAATTCTGCACGCATGAAAGTTCCGGAAAATTCTAGTGATAGTGCCAGCACATAACGAAGGAGGATAATGTACCCTAACGATTGGTCAGCGATTAACCACATACGTTAGGTCGATAATCTCTCGAGCTCTCCGTAGCCCATATGCGTGGAACCGTCAAGATCCACCGTCAGAAGTGCCAGCCGCAGTGGTCCCTGTCGCCTTGGTAATTAGTGGAATAGCATTCGAGTGCAAGTTACGACTTGTGGAGGGTGTTGTGGACTAGCCATGCGGCAGGCTAATCGATATCCGATCACTCGAGCAATACGTCAAGTACATCCCACGCGCACTCCTCCACGCTACGCAACCGCCGATCGCTCACCGACCACCGTCTGTCTGCGATTTCATTCGACGCGTTTGTACTTTTCATTGGAAATCAAATTCTTCCCTTATACCGAGTGTCTCGGATTCTTCCTACACGCGACTCTTACCAGAAAAGTATATACAGCTAGTTCCCCCAGGGAATGGCCGGACACTTAAGATGATGGAATTCATGGAATTTACAATCAACGCCCTTTTTTTCGAGTGAACGATGTTTTTAATATTCGCCCATAGCGCCTCCGTCGTTCTTCTTCAACATTAATAATTATTATCTTGTTTTTCGTCCCCGCCTTCTATTTTTGTAGTCAGCCAAATTCACACGAGTCTGTGGCACCCCGCGATTTGTCAATATATTTAAATAAATAGTTTTCTCATCACGAATGGAATTGTGCGTATCATTATTGTTTGTCGAATTTCAACCACACCCGGTTGTATTGTAAGGTTTTTCTTAAATAAATGGAAAAATATAATACTTTGTTTGTTTTATTCGGGAACGAAATGTCACGTATACCATAGACAAACACTATTTCTTGATCCCTCATCGATAAAACGTTAAAAATAACAGCCAGTGGACAAAATATCAACGCCAGTATCGGTCAGACAATAATAATCCAGTGACACCACTTCTTTCTTTTTAGTTATTTTTTCATGAAAGTTTTACTAACATATGCGTGAAATTTCTTCACTTATACCGGGTGTCTCGGATCCGTTCTACACGCGGCTCTCACCGAAAAATTATGTATCGATAATTTCCCTAACGCCGGACACTTAAGGTTTTCCTTAAATGAATGAAAAATATAATATTTGATTTGTTTTGTGATGCGTCATTTATAAATTAACAATATTGAGAGCCAGAATACGATAAAAAATAATCAGCATTTCCGCAATAATCAACTTAAACTAACATTATACTATAGTTATATGATTTTTAGAACCCTTACAACCGGACGCAGTAAAAATTATTAATAATAATTTGCAACGATCGCAAATATGATAGTCAAAGCTAAAAGCATTCTGGAATATTGTCACAAGCCTCGTGGGCTCATTTTTGACAGCCTAAACATTGAATCCGTCTTTTTCACTAATTTTGAAACACTTAACTGTAATTTTAAAATTGTTCCTTTAACTTTTTTTCTAACTATTCATATTGTTTGAGTGACTTTTTAATGGTCTTGAAGGGATCATGAAATGATTGGTCTGTTTGTACTTCTCGTTCACGAAAAGATGGCACAGAAAAACTTGTAGGGATCTACGCCCCACTACTCGATATCCCCACATCGTGCTGCACGTCTTCCGCAACTGGTAGAATCGCTTGACGAAGACAGCAAATGAACTTATTCAGTGTGACTAGAACAGAGCAATGTGGTGACGCTGAGCTCAGAACATTGGCGTAATTTCGAACTTATCGTCGCTCATCGACTCACTATTATAAGGCAGAAGATTAAGAACATTCATTGATTATCATGAATGATGAATATCATGTGCCCCCATAGTATAAGGGGATCCTACTCCTATGTCGGCCTTTCCCGCCAGAACCTATAAGCGTAAGAGTGGGGTCGGCAGTCTGGCCAGTGTTGGGATATGGTGCAAGATTTCACGCGCATGCGCGGCGTTTTCAGCCTCAGTAAAGTAAGATTCTCGAGAAAATGGGGTACCTTGAGCACCCAACAGAATTTTAAAAAATTGGTATGATTTAACACTAGAAAGACTGAAACTTAGTATATACCTATATTGCCCAAAAGCAGTCAAAATGACTGCATTGTGAAAGAATAACTAATGTGTAAAGAAATTTGTTTAAAATTAATTTTTAATATTTTTTATATTATTTACAGTTATATAACAAGTTATTAGTAAATATTAACAAGAAAAAAAATTTACTTCACTTGGAAAAAATTGTTAGAACAAGTATCACTGCATAAAGATTCGAATAACAAGTACTACTTTAGCTTATTGAGCAACTGCAACTTATCAAGTATACGCCCAAATCGACAATTTATCAAGTACTTGTATGTTATCATGTGACGATAATCGAAAAAAAATGAAAACCGTTATTTCAACACAGAGCCGAACTGGTCATATAAGAAATTTACTCAATTCAATAATGAGAGTCATTTGATTATTATAATTTCCCATGCAGTCAAAATGACTGCTTTTGGGCAATATAGGTATAACATATATATATATATATATATATATATATATATATATATATATACCGGAAATGAAGGAGGGGGGAGGTAACTACAATTAGTAATAAACGCATTTATATGTTGTACAAAAAGTCACAAAATCCTAAGAAATTGTGTCATTATATACATAATTGTTTTTCTAATTGAAATTAAAAGCAGTCAAAATGACTTCCTTGGGCAATCTAGTGTTAATTCTGAAAAATGAATGTATAACATGTGTATTTGCGTATATTTTGTAACTCGTAGGACACGTCCTGAAGTCTTTTTGTACAGAACAGATTGTTTCGATACATTCCTGCCAATATAACTGTCTCAGGGCTCCACTACCTCGTCATCATAATATAGATACGTTACTGTTTTGGCCGCGCAAGCGCGTGAAATCTTGCACCATATCCCAACACTGGGTATCGCTAGGCTCCTTACCCTTCCATATGCGCTGCTAAGCTAGCCTTCGCTTCCCCACTGTTCCGCCTGGGGGACCGGGTGGGGTAAATAACTCATGCTCTTTGGTTCTTTCGCCCTATTCGACGCACAGTGAGCCAAATGGCCATTTTAGCTGGACAAAACTCTAAATCGCTTATTTTTCTATATTTATCAATTAATATGTTTCCAGTTGTATAAAATATGAATAATTATTATATTTTTATAACAGTTAGTTGGTTTTTGTTAATTAAACAATATATTTTAGTTATTTATAATTAAATATAACATACAACAAAGTTAATAATGGACCTATGTAGCACAGAATTATTTAACAAACAGTAGATATTATTAGAGAAGACGTCATTTTTAATTGTGGACAAAGAGAATGTAAATATAATTTACTAATTTAGTTTTTGGAGATTCAGATATATTCTGGAAAGAATTATTCTTTGGTTTAGTACACGGTTTCGATTTATAAATAACAAATATATCTGCTTCATATTATAGTTTATTATTTTAATAAAAATATTATAACATAAAAATATAAATAATACAAATATGTATTTATGTTACGACCTAATATTCAACTTTAGGTTTACAGCAAAATAAATATAGCTGTGATTGTGACGAGCGTGAACGTAAAACGGCACAACTTCATTGTAAAAGTTAGTATAGTTTTACAACGTTCTGCAAGTCAATTTTGGTATTAAAATAAAGTAGAGAATCTCTACTTTATAATATGTAAAAAGCAACGTATGGGGTGACGTAGGGCATATACTAATTCATTAACGAAGAGGAGTTAGACATTTCTGTGGAGAAATAAGTACCATATTTGACACATTATTTACAAAAATAGAGAAAAGTTATCGATAATTTGTAATTACTAAAGTTAAAATACATCATTTGAGATGCTATATCCGTCATATGTAGAAAGTTTAAACATTCCATAGTAAATTTTTAGATTTTTCTAGCGCGTATGGAAATGTGGCTACTAATTTATAGGTTAACCGTCTGTTTCTAAGGTGAACTATACACGCTCTGTAAACATTAAAAGAAAGAATTTTAAGTTTTAATATTCAAGGGTTTTAATACATGGTTATTTTAGATTATATTGACCCAGTTACTTTTTCTTTATTTGAAAGTTGATTTTGTCCAGTTAAAATGGCCATTTGGCACACTGTGCGACGCCACGTACGGCTTGGTTTGGTTAAAGTTGGGACACACGTTAGCGTGGTCCATGCGGTACGCATGAGCGTTCATCGGAAAAGTGGAGGAGGCGAAGAGCGGCTTAGCAGGGCAGCTAGGCGAGGAGCGGCAGGGTAGGGGGTCCGCACATGGCAACCCTGGTCAAGAGTGGAGTCTCGAAGACCCCCTCCATCTACTGAAGTCTGTGCTATCTTTTCGTAGACGGAGAGTAGCTAGACGCGTAAAGTAAAGGTCATTTGAAGGTCAACCTTTCCTTTTTAAATAGAATCATATATTTTTTAATCCTTTAATACTCATAGATGCACCTAAACATTCTCTCTACAAAAGTATTAACGTATGTATGTCGAAAAATCATTATTTTAAAAAATGTCTTGATTTAAATATCGCTTACACCTTCACTTACAATATAGGCTCAATGTAGTGACTAAACAGATTTTATGAATTTATACAAAAAATTAACAGGTGTAATAGAAAGGTAAGATGACATTAAGAGAATTTAAAGATGTTGTTATATTATTTTCAACTTCGTAAGATGATTAAAAACATCACTTTTATTTAGCTTCGGTTTCTTACAATTGATACAGACAAAAAGTGTGAATATCTTTTTCGTAAAAACTGCGTTGCTTTTCTTCAGAGAAGGACTTGCGCATTAAAAAAACGGGCATGAACTTTACTAATTATCCAATAATTTACATAAGTATCCGTCTGATTTTTTCGAAAATGTATCATCAAAAACGGTAAAACGAATATTTACAAAATGTATGTACTAATATCCGATATGATCGCACAGTACATAAATATATGTATTTAATTAAACACGATGGAAACGTATAATATACTAATTAACCGGGGTATTAAATCGTGATCACACAAAGATACGATGAAGATGAGGAAAACAACAACAAACAGTCAATAATAATAATTGACGATAATTAATATTCATTATCTCGCATTAACTTGCGCACACCGATTACATTCCGATTGCATACATCGATCACATTTCCGCCAACATTAGTATAAATAATTACTGTAATTTAAATCACAATAATCTGTTAGAATTGCTGAATATATTATGAATGTGTATCAACAGATATGCAAAGTTTCATTGAAATATTTTCTAGTTCTCGCAAAAAGATTCGTAAATTGTAAGCTTAAAAATTGCCATGAGATACTAATATGCACCTACTTCCAATATAACTAATAATTGTAATTTACATGGTAAAAAGTACAAAAATTCCTGATTATGGCGAAAATACATGTGAAGGAATAGCAAAGTTTCAAAAAGATAAGTTTTTTAGTTTTTGAAAAGAAAGTTTCAAATTGTATCCTGAAAAGCTGTCATTTCAAAAATACGTGTCACCTGCCAGGATAAACAACTAATAGATATTCCACGATAATAATCTGTAAAAATTACTGAATATAAAGTAAGTATGTGCGAACAAATCTGCAAAATTTCACGAAAGTACCATTTCTAGTTTTTGCAAAAAGATTTGCAAATTATGCCCTCGAAAGTTTCCAGCAGAAGGATATAAGTACATCTAGTTTCAATATAAATAATAATTGTAGTTCCGGTGGTAAAAATATGTAAAAATGTCTACAGGTGGTAAATATATGTGCAGAGAAATAGGTAAAGTTTCAAAAACATAAACTTTTTAATTTTGGCATAAAAAAATTCCAAATCGAACGCCGAAAATTGCCACTCAAAAATATGTATCTCGTATCGGTATAAATAACTAATAGAACTTCCATAATAATAATCTGTAAAAATTACTGGATATAAAGTAAGTACGTGCAATCAAATCTGCAAAGTTTCGCAGATACCTTATACAGTTTTTGCAAAAAATATCTCAAAGTAGAAGATGCGAGGTCATAGAAATGTGAAAAGGAAAAAAGACATAAAATGCGAATGGGAGTGGGGGAGAGGGAGGTGATAGTGGGCGTATTAGGGGGGAGGAAATCCAATAATTAAGTTTCCCATTAATCGTCAGGGGTCAGCTGGTCTCACACGAGCCACGGGCACGTCCACCTTGACGAGGTATTTGGTACAACCCTCCAGAGACTGAAATCGAGGCCTATCTCCCAATTGTCAGATCCTCCGCAATGCTAATTGCTCGACGCAGATTAATCGTTCGGCTTCCATAATATAAACTTGGCGGCATATACAGCTGATTATTCGAACAACATTATTACCCATAAAATTTTCATTATTATACAAATACAATTTTTCTATTACCGTACTACTCGAAACATTTATTTCCAAAAACAATTTTCTCGGTCCTTAAAGAGTAAGCTACAATTTTGAAAAAAATACTGGATGTGGAGCCAACATGCCTTTTCACTCTACTTTGTGATTATTTGAACATTATGATTATTAATCATAAAATTTGCATTATTACATGAATGTCATTTTTATATTACTGTACCTACTACTCGAGAGGCTGTCTAAAAAACAATTTTTTTCAGTCCACGAAGAGTAAGCTACAATTTTGAAAAACGAATAGAATAGGTGGATCTACTTAACATGCATTTGTACTCTACTTTGTGATTCGTTTCAATACCTTGAGGCTTCCGTTTTATTCCTATGTACATATAATATGTAACCTCGAATTCTTTCTTGTAATATTTATTTTTATACCTTGAAGATTTAAAGTTACACTTCCCATTCTTTTTACTACAAAATTGTGAAATCTATTAATATCAGAGTTTCATGTGCACCATGTTATTTTACTAATCTTCATGAAATTTCTGCACAACTGAAAAATAAAAATTGAGCATGTCATAGGAAATAAAGTGTCACTGAAGTGATATTTTTGAAAAATCACCCTCGGAAGACAAATTACTTTGTCTGACACGAATTAGCGACGACAAAATTTAAAAAAGAAATGCAGACAGCAGAGCCAAAGTGCATGAGTCATTTACTTTTTGATTCATTCGAATACCTTCAAATATATATGTCCATTGAAAATTTCAAGCTGGCTTATCTACAAATTTTTGTACACGGAAAAAATAAAAAGAAGCTTAAAATAGCGCCACTCAAGAGATTAACCTCAAAAACCACCCTTAGAAGACAGATAATCTTTCCTGCCCTTAAACAACGACCTAAAAGTTTGAGAAATACCAAGATATAGCATGCACCTGCGTCTACCACTGACTTTTCGATTCATTCGGAAATCTTGCGCGGTAACCGAGCAGAAAACTTCCGAAGTTAGCGGGCTTCTACCAAAATAAGTTTCTCACAAGAGGAAACAAAAAAGCTATTTAAAAGTAGGCAAAAAGACATTATCTCATAAAAGCAAATGCTGAGGATTATCAGTGGCCTCGTCAAGCTAAGAGGACACTCTGGTATAAGGAGCCAAAAGTTGTGCTGATGGTGGGGAAACAAAGTCAAGGTGGAAGTTGAATTTTCGAGTACGGGTCGGTGTGGTGTGTTAAAGGCGCACTGTAAATTGGATCTATCAGCGCGTTCGGATGGTGCTATATCATGCTGGAAGCAGCTGCCAGAGAGAAGGGGCACCACCATCTTTCAACGTCAGCACAGCCTAGTCTCAACCATTCTCTTGCCCTTCCTCTTCAGAGCGATGGAACTAGAACTGGTACGCGAAACAACATACCGAGAACATTGAAACACTGCGAGGCCTGGGAATATCCTTCCGATGGATAACCGGGACAAGGCTTTTTCTAAGTACTCGGCCAATCTACCGATTAGGCGAGGCTCGACGGTCGATATGATTAATCGATCCCTCCAAGTCATTACAGTAACGTCTCGATGTATGTGAAAACTTCTTCGGGACCGACTTATGTCGTCGACACACAATATTCCTCGGTACCCTATCCATAAAACGTGGAAAAGAATTGCGAGTGAAGAAAACGTCAATACAGTATCGGTCAGACAATACTAATCCAATGACAGAACTTCTTTATTTCTGGTTATTTTTTTATGAAACTTTTATTAACATATTCGTGGCATTTTTCTGAATGAAACGATACCAAACATGATACAATTTGGATCACATTTGTTTGTTTAATTCACGTTACACTAGGGCCTCTATTATCCGAACTGAGAAATTGGAACTGCCGTAACTTTGTGGAAAAAAGTCAGAGGATGTACTATCTGGGCTCATTTCAAAGCTTAAAATCTCTACTTTTGAGATTCCTACATTATTTTATCTCGTGGTACTCTTGCTGCTAAAACATTACTATTTTATTATACACTTCGTGGAGAAGAATGTTTCATCTGGACTCATTTTAAAGCTTTTGAAATCACTACTTTCGACACTGCTGGTTATCTCTTCAAGTATAGTTTTATACTAAAAAACTGCCGATAAAATTAATGCAGTCTTTTTATTGAAAATCTTCTAAAAAAGCTTCTATATGAGAAACAAATAATATTTGAACTTTGTATTGTTTACATAAATATTACAAATAAGTAACCTTATACAGAATATCATTTCAACTATACCAATTATTTGATGTCGTTGGAGTACTATTCATTACATAGTATTGACTATTTGTTGCAATGATTGAGAATTCGGTAAGAGTTTCTTTTAGCACCCACTCAAACTTACTCTGTAGACCAGGCATGTCCAGAAGTAGCTCACTTGGACGCAAATTCGAGGGAGACGCCTACTTCTCCCGCCCGCGCGTCTCGTTCCCCGTGGCGGCCGTAATCCTCCGAGCTCCTCAGACCCGTGCCTACCGCTTGCAATATGTACCGCGTGTGGCGCGTTGGGGCGATTCTCGGACCCACGGTAGGCACGGGTCTGAGGAGCTCGGAGGACTATGGCCGCCACGGGGAGCGAGACGCGCGTGCGGGAGAAATAGGTGTCTCTCCAGAATTTGCGTCCAAGTGAGCTACTTCTGGACATGCCTGCTGTAGACGTCCCACGAGGTGTTTGACAAAATGAAGGTGGCACCGTGGCGCAGAAATCAAATAAATTTGTTGCTGGCGAAACACAATTTTAATACCGAAGCGAGGTATAAAAGTACAAATCAGGATTATTAAGCAAAGCCCAATCCCACTAAACCTAACCTAACCTAACTAAATAAAGTAATATAACTAGTCTAACATGGCGGCTTATGTAGAAATGCATAGGTATGCGATGGTTTCTGCACATATACGAGCCATGTAATAGTCTTTTTGCGATCGCCCACACAATAGCACAATTCCTGGAAGATGTCACTCTGTATATTCTTTCCCTATTCTATGCCATTGATCTCACTAAAACACGCGCAACATGTTGGGCCACTTCTTGCGGCTCCGACTCGAGATCATTTTGATTTGATTCATCAGAACTGTCACTCATTGTAACTTATTAAGGCTGCGGACTCCTGCGCGAAGCGTTCCAAGCGGCCGCTAGGGGAAGCTCGAATGAGAAGATGTGGCACACACAGTCCGCTATATTAGCCTATACGTATACGAGCAGAGAGGAAACTCGTACGAGGTTTCAATTTATTTCAAGGTTCCGCGAGGCCCGTCTTCACGGCGAAAAAACGCAAAATTAGGAGTTTTGAGTATACACGTCCACTAAATAAAAGATAAATCTAGTGAGCTTGACCATAGAGACAGCCTACTTTTGCGATATTGAGGCGTACTTTGGGATATTCGGCAGCATGTTGCCCATCAGAAATCGTTGTAGGCTGCGTGACGTCACGACATGTTGAATCTTTAAATATCTGGAGATTTAGGGTTCTTATAGAGACGCCGGGATGCACGCCCGCTAGCGAGGGCACATACAATGTTGATGAAACGTCTATTATGTTATTTATTTACGTATTTTAGGGGTAAAAAGTAGACTTCGAGAAAGACATAGTTCCGGCATTTGTCGCTACAAGCGCTGATATCTGTATTAGAAGTCTACTTTTTACGCCTAAAATACGTACGTACAGCATAATAGACGTTTCATCAACATTGTATGTGCCCTCGCTAGCGGGCGTGCATCCAGGTGTCCCTATAAGAACCCTAAATCTCCAGATACTTAAAGATTCAACATGTCGTGACGTCACGCGGCCTACAACGAGTTCTGATGGGCAACATGCTGCCGAATATCCCAAAGTACGCCTCAATATCGCAAAAGTAGGCTGTCTCTATAGTCAAGCGCACTAGATTTATATTTCATTTAGTGGACGTGTATACTCAAAACTGCTACTTTTGCGTTTTTTCGCCGTGAAAACGGGCCCGCGGATCCTTTATATAGCTTGAAATCTCGTACGAGTTTCCTCTCTGCTCGTATGCGTATAGGTTAATCTAGCGGAGTGTGTGTGCCACACATTCTCATTCAAGCTTCTCTTAGCGGCTGCTTGGTGCGCTGTGCGCAGGAGTCCGCACCCGTAAAGACAAGAAACAACAGTTTAGGGTGTATTCATAAGTGAAAATGACGGATACGAGTCATTAACGCAAACAGTTTGTTGCACATGCGCAGAGCATTTCCGCGTCATGTGACCAACCCACATGACTCTACTGGGCATGGACAATATTTCGGGTAAATTGGGAGCCAATCGGAGGTGGGTACCAAATGGAATTTCACCCGAGAATTCTTTTCATATTGATTAACAAAATATGTATTCCTGTCGTAAACAGGATATTTATTATAAATAAACAAAATATTCATTTTGATATTTCATAGGCCCTGTTCTAACACTACAACTTCTACTTTAAAGAACTTGTCTTTATCTGTTCTCATCGACATTCCAAATGTTAGAACATTTATCGATAAAAAGTTTCAAGGTTCATGTTGTAAAAAGAATATATTAAAAACTGTCTGACCACAGAAGTGTCAGAACGTCTAAGGAACATTCCAAAAAAGATTCTTAACATAACTATAAATATTGACTGTTTTATAATCATTATTCTAATCCGAATGTAAAATTCAAGATTACATTTCTAAAATCACATTATAAAAGAACGATATAAGGTACCGAATTGTAAATTGTTGAATTGACTGTTCCTACTATTTCGCAGGTTCATTGACTTAGCAAATTATGAAGCTTTAATGAGCACTGTGGCAGCGGATCGACTTCTGGACCAACAGCAGTCTTAACTGCCGGAAATTTTAACTATTGGAGAAACAGTAAAACTTTGCCGTGTTTCCATGGGTCCCGTAATAAAAACCGAGCTTTACATTTCGAATTTGCACAGTATTAACTGAACGTTTTGTTCCTCGAGTTCTTGCGTAAGGTTTGTACACCCTTAAAAACTCCTTTTAGACCGACAGTCTCGCCGCGTTTCAAGTCGCTGGCAATTACTCTTGCTAGGAGTTCTCGGTATACATGTAACAGAACCATGAGTCCGAACAATACTGCAATTTATAAACAGCTCATACCTTTGCTAAAATGAAAGAAATCAGTTTTTGAGAAATGGTGTATATTCTGTACGTACCATCTTTCCATTCCATTGGTACAAAAGTAATTTGCGAAATTGCAAAGAGAATATGCCAGTCTTTGGAATTTACGAATATCAGAACAAAATTAAAAGCAAATTCTTACAGGTTTTCAGTCAATGGTTGAAATTTATCAGAATATTTTCAGTATTGTTGCACGTGACTACATGGGAATACCAGACCAAAAACTGATATTTTGCGTATCGCCCATAACTACCCCCTATCGTGAAAATATGAGGCTGAAATTTGATGAAATACGAGAACCTAAAAATCTCACAAAATTACTCAATGTATACCTCGATGACATAAATACGTCAGATTTTTTTCAAATTTTCTGTAAGATATTGTGCATACGTCTCCACACTGTATAGATGTATTTAAATGTACCGCGTGATCGGTAGTCCGGAGATAGGTGCGCGCGCAAGTAGTAGCCGTGCTGAGACGCGTGTGGGCCCCGCTCTTGCCCACTCTCTCTCGACCGAGCGACCAAGATATACAAGCGACGCTGTGTTTATATTTCTGTATTCTTATAACTTAGTTTATCACTTATCAATGTATTCGTGTACATCTTAAATATATCCATACTCTAACATTTATATTAAAAATATAAAAAATAAAAATATAAAAACACATTAATATTTTTCACTACGCGTGGTGTCGACTTCATTTTTCAATTCAATTCTTAACATTTTATTATGATTTCTATATAGGATATTTGTACATGCGTTTTTTTTAATAAATATTAGAAATAAATAGTCAAATATAGTTTTAAAGAATTTTTGCATGACTTTGCAAACATGCTTTGTTATAAATATTCAAATTTCATAGTAAAATAATTATGTTTTTGAAGATTATTCAAGATTCTATGGATATTAATTGTAAACGACAAAATATAATTTTTAAGAAATTTTGGTGTTTTGTAAATCGTGAGGAACATGATTTTACCTGGAAATTTCTGTATTATAATTAGGATCGCTCAAAACAGTGTTTAAATGTTATTCATGTGACAAATATAATATAATATTTTCATGTATTATTTCTTAAACTCCCAATCTGTATCGGTGATGCACAATTAGCTCCTCTAATCTCAGTACAGTCTCAGCCTATTGTTCTGAGCTAGGATACCATGTAATGTCCACTCAAAGGACATTAGATCCTGTTAGTTAAGAGCTGCAATCTCTGCAAGATCAGCAATCTTCATATCATGAGGACCCTATCAAAATTAAAATAGTTTTATAATAGTACTCTAAAATGACTATAATTATAGCGTTGTAGTCTTTGAGGATATATTATGTGACACCTCAATGATATTCCTAAGGACACTAAAGCATTCTCAATCAGTTAATAAGCATTAATTATCCCACTTCAATTGAGCAATGAGTAAACTTAAAGCTTCAAGGCTTGTATTTTATAAACAAATTGGGAAATGGTAAGGTGCTAACCAGACGCGGATCTTTATGCAAAATAAATACTTTCAACCGCAATTACAAGAAACAGGGACCAAGAAGAAACTTTCTTGAATCACTTCGATGAGCTAGAAATAATCCATCAGTGTTCTTAAATTGTTTTAATTGTACTGTTCTTTTAAATTGCACCCTCTCATTTATGTCATAAATGCATAAAACCCGCAGTCTAGTGATGTCTTAAACCTCTACCTAATTTCATATGTACTACTACATCATACTTCATTTTGAACAACAATCATGATTGATTTGACGCGTAACCAGTGCATTATATCTGCACAGGTTATACGAACTATACAAAGCTTTATACAGGTAGTACATGAAACAAAATAGTACCTTTTGAAAATTTTTTGTATTACACACTTAGTTTCGTGACTAAAAAAAGATATTCCTATAGTAGAGCAAACCTTGCTGACTCTAATAAAAAAAGAAGAATTTTATTAGACACATAGTTTCCGAGATAGAAAATCATAAATATAATTGACTTCTTTACAAAGATTATTAAATTATGAAACATTTGAAACCTTATAATTTATAAACAAATTCGAAACCAGCAAAATTATGACTTGAACCTCCCCCTAATTTTACATGATTTACGTCATCCACTAATTAATTTTGAACAAAATCGTCGATATCAACTAAATAACGCAATTAATTCGGAACTAAGACCCATCAGCAAATAGTATTTTCTTATGAATTTTCAGAACATCTTTAAATCTTTGCAGTTGATAAACAAATTCGAAATATGCAAAATGATGAGATAAACTCCCTCTAATTTTCCATGGTTTAAGTCATCCACTAATTAATGTTAAACAAAATCATCGATATCAACTAAAAAACTCAATTAATTCAGAACTAAGACCCATCAGCAAATCTATTTTCTTATGAATTTTAGGAACCAATTTAAAGCTATGCAGTTTATAAACAAATTCGAAAGCAGCAAACTCATGACTTAAACATCCCCCTAATTTTCTGTGTACCATATCATGCAGTCATTAATTTAAAAAAAAAACTGCTCGATGTGGCCCGAAAAAGTAATCAAAGAGGTATTTAGGATAATCTGTTAGCCCTTTACCTTATAATATCGAGTAATCAAAGTAATCAACCCGAAAAAGTAATCAAAGAGGTATTTAGGATAATCTGTTAGCCCTTTACCTTATAATATCGAGTCAAACTCTTGATGAAGATTCTGACATAATCTTTTAAGTGTTTATGTTAATCATTTCCTTTTAGGTCTAACTAAGGACAATCATGGACCAACAAGTTTTCCTCAGTAACGTAATCTAATTATTTCCTTTGCGATTATTATATAAAAGACGATTTTTAAATTTCCATTTAGTACAGAACAATTATTCAAAAGCCTATTAATAGACTTCCGGTACATGTTCTGTGGATTACATTAAATGAATAAAATATTACCAACTAGGACCAACAGAAAGACTAACGGATCTACAAGAAACGTCGTCTAAAATATATTTTGAAAAAATTAATAAATAAAGCTGTGAATGGTCCTAAGCAACCTTGGTAGTACAGTTGCGAACAGTGTCCTTCGTCTGAGGGTTAATTTGACTGAAAATCCCACGCATTCGCCGCGGAAAGCTCGCTCTCGGTGTGCGGAATGCGCGATTTACAATCAGCGTTTCCATTATTTCGTCCGCGCTAGGTCCATAGCTCTTTTCGTGGAGCGAGCTGATCTCCAAACCGTTGTCTCCGAGGATATCCCTTGATTTCCTCTGTCTATCATTCCATCTCGCTCTCCGTTCCCCTCGGCAGGCGTTTTCTTCATCGCCGGACTCAGTTTCTTCCAGCTGTATCTTCAACTTGTCCGGATTTCGACTTAGTTATCTGTAACTAAGCTAATCTCGGGCGGAGGAGTCGGGCCGGGCCGGGCCGAGCCGGGCTGCAACGTGGAAGCAGTTAAACACGGGTCCGACCGATCCGCCAAAGCCTCCAGACCTCTTCTAATCCACCGCTACGAAGTTCTATATAGACCCCGGGATCCTTATTTCGAGTCCATTCCAGACGTAGCTTTCATTTCGGTTGGCCGAAAGATCAGAAAGGGCAAAGTCCGCGATTCGACCCCGACCGAGCTAATGGAAGGCTGCTTTTATTGCCGATTCTCTCGCCTTGATCCGCCCCTGTGACGACACACACATACAGACACTTACACATGCACACACGTGCACGCATCTTCGATTTGTTCTTGACAAAAGTCGTTACGGTTGTAGCGTCCGGTCGTACGCACGAGAGAAAGTCTTTTCTTTCGTGCAAACGGCCAACGTAATTTACTCTCGTTCGACGAAACTATTTTTGAGTCGACAATTTCCAGATTTTTGCCGTCGCATGTTTAGTAGAGTTTTTCCAAAAGTCCTCAATAGTAAACAGAGACCGTCGTAAATTAGGGGATTAGCTTAAGGGCACTCGAGGCGGACTCATCGGTCTAACGCCACGGGGACCGGCGCGGGTGGCCCGAAGGAAAGTCCCACGTCAAATTCATCCCCTCCGATCACCTCGCCGTTCCGCGAACAAGCACGCTAAGGGCGTAAGGAATAGGCGGTGAGACGGAAAAACGAATAACCCTGATTGGAAGGACCCAATGCGTGGGGTTAGCCAATCAGGGTGTTTAGGAATTTTACCAGGGCAAACTCGGGATAAAAAGACGAAGCTGAAGAGTTCGAAAAGATACGCCGAAGAGTCGTGTTCAGCAGAGTCGGCATAAACGTTTTTGTACAGTTTCATTAAAGATATCAACCCCGCATATACATAAGAGAGATTTATTGAACAATAACGTAGAACCACACGGTAATTATATAGAAAAGGTCTGCGTACTCCGATTTTGATGAAATTTTAATATGTTATGGAGCAACACATTCCGAACAACTTTTTCCTTTTCTAATATAGGGGGGGTCGCTTTTAGTTTTCGAGATATTTGCAAAAAACTATTGCTAATACTATATTGAATTTTCTGTATTCTTTATACTCCGATTTTGATGAAATTTAAATCTGTTATGCAGCAACAGATTTTGAACAACTTTTTCCTTTTCCAATATAGAGGGGTCGCTTTTAGTTTTCGAGATATTTGCAAAAAACTATTGCTAATACTATATTGAATTTTCTGTATTCTTTATACTCCGATTTTGATGAAATTTAAATATGTTATGCAGCAACAGATTTTGAACCACTTTTTCCTTTTCCAATATAGAGGGGTCGCTTTTAGTTTTCGAGATATTTGCAAAAAACTATTGCTAATACTATATTGAATTTTCTGTATTCTTTATACTCCGATTTTGATGAAGTTTAAATATGTTATGCAGCAACAGATTTTGAACAACTTTTTCCTTTTCCAATATAGAGGGGTCGCTTTTACTTTTCGAGATATTTGCAAAAAACTATCGCTAATACTGTATTGAATTTTTCGTATTCGGGGCCGCATCTGTTTATTTTTTTTTCTTAACACGCTGTGGAGATGAGAGAGAAAACAGGGTCTCACTCTGGTCATATATACAAATCCTTATTATTTTTTCGACAATACCACACACCCACCCACTGCTTAACAAGCACTCAGTGTTTCTAAAAAAATGGTTGTCACATTATACAATATAAAATCAACTGAGACCAATACAGCATACATGTATTATATTATCGCATTTGATTGTAAAACAAATTGGTATTGGTTTTAGTTGATTTTATATTGTTTAATATGAAAACCTTCGTCTCAGAAACACTGGGTGGGTGTGTGTGGTATCGTGTGTTGGATAATACATGTATGCTGTATTGGTCTCAGTTGATTCTATATTGTATAATGTGAGAACCTTCTTTTTAGAAACACTGGGTGCGTGTTAAGCACTGGGTGAGTGTGTGTGGTATTGTCGCTTCTCATCTCCACAACGTGTTTACAAACAAAAAATAAACAGATGCGGCCCCGGAACAGGTTTACGTTGCCGCGGAGCGTGCAGGAATACGAAAAATTCAATACAGTATTAGCGATAGTTTTTTGCAAATATATCGAAAACTAAAAGCGACCCCCCTATATTGGAAAAGGAAAACGTTGTTCAAAATGTCGAAATCTATAATATATTAAAATTTCATCAAAATCGGAGTACGCAGACCTTTTCTATATAATTACCGTCGTTACCGCGGACGACTCGATCGTCAATATCATTCGACTGTCGAAAACCTGCGACAATTTTTATTCGTATCGTGTCCATATAATGCTTTTAGGTTAAAAGATAATCCCCCAAAATTTTCAAGTCGCTAACCCTTTATTTAAGGATAATATCAGGGTAAACAATCTTAAATTGATTATTTTCTTTCGCGGTTATTGATCAAGATATTAAGATAAAAGAGAAACAAAAATACAGTGACCGGCATAATAAAGTGACCATCCTATATCGTATGCAGAATATCTTAAAACTAATGTTGTTAATGAAAAAGGATCCCTACTATTGGGCTATTTTGGAAGGTTTACTGTCATATCAAAGGTTTGTTACAAAAATTAAAAGAATATTTGCCATAACAAGAACCTATAACTTTATTTTAATAAAACAGACATTTCCGTATATGACAAAAAAAGGTGACCGCCTAAGAATTTGTAGCATCTTTACTTAATCGCGATGTGTAAACGCGATCTATTGCGCGTAAAGTGTAAACAACACCACAACCTCTAAGTAAGTCCATTACTTACACTTCGAACAAAGCGTAGCAGTGCATAGAAAGATAGTGAACATGACTGGTCGACAAATTTCTTATCACGTTAGAAACCTGATTATAAATGATTGTAACGCGGTGTTTCGCAGCGGAAGATCGCTCAGAAATATGAAGTCAGCAAAAGCGCTGTCCAGAAACTTCATCAGAAATTTTTGAACACCGGAACAGTGGCTGATCAATCTAGAAGAGGTAGACCGCGAAGTACAAATTGGCGTGATGACGCACGCATCATACGAATGGTGAAAAAAGATTCGAGGAGAACTATTAGGAATCTTCGGGAATCCCTCAATCTGTCCATTTCTGACCGGACTATACGCAGGAGACTGCAGGAAGCAGATTTACAGAGTCGCTTCGCACGTAAGCGCCCATTAATTACAAACTGGAATAAGAAAAAGCGACTCGAATTTGCAAAAAAGTATGAAAATCATCCCGTGGAATTTTGGAAACGAGTTCTGTGGACGAACGAGAGTAAATTCGAGCTCCATGGACTTAAACAACGACTTCGTGTGTGGCGGAAAACTGGCGAAGAGCTTGAAGATCGCCACTTTCGGAAAACAGTGAAACACGGCGGAGGTAATATCATGGTCTGGGGCTGTTTTTCTTGGGAAGGCGTGAGTCAATTAATAAAAATTGATGGAATCATGACTGCTGACACTTGTATCGATATTTTAAGTGAGAATTTGGAAGTTTCGTTGATCCAATTAGGCTTGGAGAATAACTTTATTTTACAACAAGACAACGATCCCAAGCATACCGCCAAAAAAAACAAGGAAGTTTTTTACTTCCCACCGCATAAAACTATTTGATTGGCCTCCGCAGTCCCCCGACTTGAACCCTATCGAAAATTTATGGTCGATTTTGGACAGAAATGTGAACAAAACTGGGGTCACAAACAAAAATAATTACTTCCATGCGCTGCAGCGAGCTTGAGAAAGTCTCGATTCTAATCATATACATAATCTGGCCGAAAACATGCCCAGACGATTTACGGCAGTCATTAAGACCAAAGGAGGCCATACTAAATATTAAATTTAATTTTTTTTCAAGTACAAATTAAGATTTACAAAGTGGTCACTTTTTTTTGTCATATATGAAAATTCTTGTTTTGTTAAAATAAAGTTATAAGTTCTTGTTATTGCAAATACTCGTTTAATTTTTGTAACAAACCTTTGATGTGACAGTAAACCTTTCAAAAAAGCCCAATAGTAGGGATCCTTTTTCACTAAAAACATTAGTTTTAAGATATACTGCGTACGATATAGGATGGTCACTTTATTATGCCGGTCACTGTATTTCAACTTACATTTCGTATATTTTTGTCACAATTGTGAGCAAATTATTAAGAGTAGAAAAAAAAGTTATTTCTTAGGAGTGGGCGTTGCAAGCAATCCTTTGAGTGACACCTAACAAAAAATTAAAAAACAATGTTCTGTTATCTATCTAATATATGCAACGGTTATTTTGAAAGTGGTGTGAGTCCACTTTTTCTTCTTTTGAGAATTGTTCATAAATAAAAAGTTTATTCCGAATTATTTGTTTGTTTTTTTTATTTCTCAATTCTTTACAAAATCGACTTGTACCACATACAAAATAAACAGTATATAGATGAAAGTTTCAAGATGATCGGATTGGTCGAATGTAGTTAAATAATTTGAAAACAAATGAAATTGTGCAATATGCAAATTCGGGAAAACCGTTTCGAAAAAACCTTATATAACTCTTATGGGTTTGGAATTAAACAAAATCTGATTATTAATTTGAATTCAGCACCTGAAAATCTATAAAACTGTACAATTTTTATTAATTTAATCTTAGAAGTAGCTCCAGAAATTATTTTTGTCCGCGTTTTTCGCGTTTCAACCCACTGTGCGTCCGTTGGACCGTCCCGACCAGTGATGCCAGATCGGTTAAATCGAGGGGAGTACGGTTTACCACCTCTCTGATGACCAGAGTAATAGTCGCGCGCGGCACGTCACGTGACCAGTCTACGGTCTTACAAGGAAAAGACGCGGTCATGGAGTCTCAGATTTTCTCGAAACTTTGCATATTGGTAGATTTTGTTCTTCTGCTTATGAAAATGTAGCATTAGAGGCGTGGATACTCAACAACTTTTGAGATACGTTAAGATTGATGAAGTTAGTGTTTCTTTCATATTATGTTCCTTTTCAATAAAATTTTTATATTTTGTTTCCTGTAGATATTATGAGTGTATTTTTCATGTTCAAAATACAATTAATTAAAATAGATAAACTGAACATAAAAAAAGAAAAAAATGGAAAAAAAGGAAAAAGGGATTAGAACACTGACCTTCCCGGTAACGAATCTAGTATGTTACCATCATGCCGTTTGGCACTTTCCAAAAACTTCAACCAAAACTGTACTTAACGGCTTAACGGGTATAATGAAATTGAAATTGTAAATATTTAAAAAATTATTGAGTATCGACACCTATAATGCTATATTTTCATAAACAGGAGAACGAAATCTAACAGTATGCAAAGTTTCGACAAAATCTAAGACCCGATGACCGTGTCTTCTCCTTGTTAGTGGTGGACGTTGGAGTGTGCTCAGGTAGTGGAATGGGATAGTGGAAGGGGAAGAGGAGAAGAGTTGTGGTTGTTTCTGGCATCACTGGTCTCGAGCACACATACGAAATTCCAGGAGTAGTCTCTCAAAATTGAAAGCTCATCTTATATTTATGTATGACCAGAGTGAAACCCTGTTTTCTTTCTGATTTCCACAACGTGTTTACAAAAACAGTAAAAAGACGCCGCGCCGAAGCAAGCTTACGATTTCACGGAGCATGCATGAATACGGAAAATTCAATTCAATATTAGCAATAGTTTTTTTGCGAATATTTCGAAAACTAAAACCGAGCGGCGGTAACACGTACAGGGAAAAGTTGTTCAGAATGATGACCTTGGCATCATATTTCAAGGTCATCAAAATCGGTGAGGAGGGCAAACTTCTAAATAATTACCATACGCTTTACATATTACAGAATTATAAACAAGTGTTGTATACTTGAAATAAGTATTGAGTATTTTCCATTAGAACACACAAACGATCGATTGTGTTTATCTAGTTTGCATAGATTACAGTCAGTATAAGAACTTTTCATACATTTAAAATTGGACCAAACGGCTTGAGTTTTTCTGAAACGTTGGATGGATTAAATTTTTTAAAAATTGCGATTAATTGGTCTCAATTGCGAAGAAGAATGTGATAGTCACAATTTTCAAGTATTTTATCTGCGTCTCCAGTGCAAATGTAGAAGGTGCCTTTTTTAGACCTAAACTAGTTATACGCATGAACAACATTTCATCAAAATCCATCAAGGTTGCTATGATTATACTTCATAATAACCTTAGCGAAGAGTTAAAAGCGACTTAAAATAAAATTTAAAAAAAACGATATACTTCATTGAATGCAGCAAAAACCGTAAGAAATTGCGATTTAAATCAATCGAAAACCATGATTTCAAAAATTTTTACATCGATAACGGAAATAGTAATTTGCAAGGGTGTTACAGATTGCATCTGAAGTCATTAGGAATATTACGCCTGGAGAACGAAAAAGATGACGGCTGGGATATAAATGCAAATCGTGGAAAGAATAGGTTACTTGAGAGTAAATCAAGGAGAGTACAGTGTTGGGAAAGTAACGCGTGAGGACAGCGGCGCCGGGGGAGTGGGGGGGGGGGGGGGGTAAGAAAGGGATTGGGAGACAAGAGTACTTCGATTGAATCGCCGAGAATTGAAAGAACTTGATTGGCGATACGGATCGCTACCTTGCAAAATAGAATCTCCGTGAAATCGCGGACTCCTGCATGCGGACTGCATTCTTGTACTGATTGTGATCCCGCGTTTAACTGCCTTCTGCCAAGAGTACGCAGCAATTTTCACACGACGCGCAGCATATCGAGCAATGAACAAAAGTCAAAAAAGCGAAATCTAAAATTTATAGGTTGTGATATTGTAAAATACTAATAAAGAAACGCAGATTTTAATACTACTCATAATTTTTACTGAATTTTTGAATTTGTTATCACTAGACAGCGAATCTTTATGCAAAATAAAAATTTGCTACCTGAATTTCAATAAACTGGAATGAAATAGAAATTTATTTTCTTTCTTAATATGTTTAATAACAGTATTTTCAAATTCTTCTAATCTTTTTACTGTTTCGAATTGCACCTACTCATTTTTGTCATAAATGCATCAAATTTGCTGTCTAGTTGTCACAAATGGTGCTTGAAATTTTTTCCCCAATTTTCATTGCATTCATTTAAACACGTGCCATTTGTCTAAGGTTTATCTGATTAATTTGTTTTTTATAAGTTACATTTAACATTACAAGGCCATTCAAGCTGCAGCATAATTTGTTTGGGAGTATTAAAAATTGATCTCATTTTTTTGTTTAATGTTTATCAATTTCGAATTGAGTTTTTAAAAAAGTTCCAAAAATTACCTCCGTGATTTTTTGGTAAAGTAATGGGGGGGGGGGGGGATAGTAAACTTCACATTCACGTAAATTTTCGCTGTTGAAGTTTGGTCAAAATAGAAAAAAAATGAGACGTAGACATTATACATGAACAAAGTTTAATCAAAATCGATTACGGTTGCTACGTGCTGTAAATAATTAAAAATGGCAAAAATTGTAACTGCGATTAGGATCAATAGTGGGCCTAAATTCAAACATTTGAATGTTTTTCAATGCCTATAGCATTTTTACGTGTCAACAAATTTCGATGAAACTCTGCGCATGTACATAACTCACTTGTTAAATTTACAAAAGACATATTTTAAATTTTTATTGCAGGTGCATATAAAAAATTGGTGTGTGCTTAGACCACATAGCTGAAGTGAAACTTCTTTCTTTAATTTTTTTCGAATTTTTATTAACACTTTATAACACTTAATTTTCTATGATTCCATTATTGAAACAATTGGCTTGTGATAGCTGAAATATGATATAAATATTCTTGATTCAATCTTATCTAAATGTTTTGCAAATACTGCATCGAGAGTTGTTCCTGATCTTGTTGTCGCTTCATTAGGATTATTTACCATTTCCAATCTTAATTTTCTTCTAAAAAATTCTATTAATAATTTGGATTGTTCCGATGCAAAGTTCACGTTGAAATCTCCGCTCAGCATCATCGGAATTTTATCATAATCTTTATTAAGCAATTAATAGAATAGAATTTCGTTTCATCGTTTCATCGATTCATCGTTTCATCGTTTCATCGCCAGATCGGTTTTACTCCTACCGCACCTAAAGAAGTTTCACTCTATAGAATAGAATTTCGTTTCACCGTTTCATCGTTTCATCGCCAGATCGGTTTTACTCCTACCGCATCGAGGTTTTACGCCTAACGCGCCTAAAGAAGTTTCACTTCAAAAAGTTAAAAATCACGACTATTACTCTGTTCTCCGCAATTTCAACCGATGGTAATTTTTCATTAATTTTTTTCATAAATTATCTAGTAAAATAATCCTTAATTGGTTTGGACCAATTTTAAAAAAGATATACGTTGTTAAAGGCTGTTTCTTGACTGTTATCAGTAAATGTCTATGCCTTTGAATATAAGCAATAAATAAATGATTGCTTTCTAATATTTTGTTTTATTTAATTCTTTTCTTCGGTGTTCGTAATTCTCCCACTCTCTCCTACCATGTACTAATATTAACACTAAACCTACCACGGTCAAATGACCGGTTTTATATTTTCAATTATTGAAATTATAGAAATTCGTTTATAAAAAATAATGGAATAAACTTCCTTGTCCAAGCATCTATTATATTGGTAATTACGGATAATCTGAATAAATCTAGTGTTGCCATTTTTATAAGGTAACATTCGCTGATAGTTTTAATGCTTAGTAGATTTAGTATTAAAAAATCTTCAGATGTATTTCGAATGAAACGACTCTACGGATATAATTCGCGTACAACACAAGTTCACGTAACATGAAATCAACCGTGCATTTTGCGGGGATGTCAGCTGCACTCATCGTGAGTGCAATGTCACCGATTGTCTCGCTTCTTTTCCGAGGCTAAATCCAGGAGAAGCTGAAGCCATTTTCCCCGTGTAATGCTTCAAAGAATAGCGGCTCGCGATTAGAGGTATTGTTCGCGGCAACTAAAATTCCCTAGACGTGCATAGCATTACGGAATGATCCGATAGCCAGCGGAAAGTAATTGGGACGCGTTGAGTATCTGCATCTCGGGTTTGAAAGACATCTCTCCCACGTAATCTGCCTAGGATCGAATCTAATGACGTTTCTCCGCCAAGAAAGATTCGTATCAAATCGGTCTGCTCGCGTCGCTCGACAATTTCTCCCTGGAACACGTCGTCGCGATGAATACCGATGATACGAGCTTGTCCTTCATTAATTCGTTCGCTTTTAAACCAGATTACCGGGTCCGAGCAATTATAAACAATGCCAATGCGTTTCCTTTCTTGCAATCGATCGTCTGCGAAACGAGGTTTCCAGATTAACGAATAACTCCTCCATTTTGTAACATTTTCTAAATTAAAGAATTGGGATTTGAAGCCGAAACTAGTATTTGTTAACCGCAATACATTTGGTATTTTTCATTAAGTAATTACCTATGATCAAAATTTACAAATTTGACCATCATCGATGCTTCTATTTTGTCCTCCATTTTGTGCTCCATTTGGTAACATGTTTTAAATGAGAAAATTGGATATGAAGTTGACAGTGAAATTTATGAAACGTAATAAAATAAGAATTCCTAAAATCGTTCAAAATCAACGTTTTTATTTCGTCATCAATGTTCTGGCAAACGAGATTTCAACATTATCAAATAACTCCGCCATTTCGTAATATATTTTAATTTTGAAAATTGCAATACCAAACTGAATGTAGTCTTGATCTTTTGCAAAAGAATTGGAATATTTTATTCAACATTTACCCATAAAAAAATTCCCAAACTTAGGCAACGTTCCTCTTAATCAATCTATGCGCTGCGAGTTTCCATAAATGATCCCACAATTCGACTAATTTGCAACATTTCTATTTTCCAAAAATACTAACACAGAGCTGAAAATCGCATTTGCATTCACCTGACTCCAAAAATTATAGTTTTCTACACAGTAGTTATCCTGAAAAAAGATTCTTCCTGCAACTTGACGGAATATCTGGAGACACGGTTTCCAGAGGTTGTCCGAATTTACGAGACTAACATTAGTCAGTGTAGGGTTGACAGACGGTCCCAATAACTGAGTGACCGAGTAATCCGTTAAAGGAGGGCAGCTGCGGCAAATTGTCAGCAGGGTCTAGGTGACAAGGTAGCGGCGCTCGGAGTCTTTAAAATTCGAAGCGAGTTAATTTGATTATCGCCGTAACGGGGCTCTGCTGGGTTGAGGAATAATCCGACTGTATAACGGCATCGGCTTAGCTATTGCCGTCGCGTTTCTATTGTACGACTGTATAGCCTGCGCTGCCGTGGGTAGCAAGGGTTAAGGCGGTTTATAGACGGGCCTTAAGCTGCATCTCCACTTCGCGTTTTCCAAATTTTATACTTTAAGGCAGGCATGTCCAGAAGTAGCTCACTTGGAGGCAAATTCGAGGGAGACGCCTACTTCTCCTGCCCGCGCGTCTCGCTCCCCGTGGCGGCCGTAGTCGTCTGAGCTCCTCAGACCCGTGCCTACCGCTTGCGGTATGTACTGCGTGTGGCGCTTTGGGGCGACTCTCATACCCACAGGTTTCCACATCACCCATGAGGTACTATGGTCAATGCGTTTTTTTTTGTCAGTGCTATCCCCTATAGACCTATTCCACTGCGTCGCGCGATAATTTCAAAATAATAAATTTGGAAAATAGTTTTTATTATACTGTCAAAATTTTACTGACAATTAGGAAAGCTTGCTTATTGCGCTATTCAAAGGTTTACTATTGCGCATTTTCACTAGTACTGCTTGGCAAATCCGAAATTTCGAAAGGGAGATTGGATGTCGATATCCGCATCAAAGATGATAGCGAGTAATCGTTCAGCAGTGTACGTTGCTCTGTTTTAATGATAATATTTTCCAAATTTATTTTTTCGAAATTATCGTGCGACGCAGTGGAATAGGCCTATAGGGGTTAGCACTGACAAAAAAAAACGCATTGACCATAGTACCTCATGGGTGATGTGGAAACCTATGGGTATGAGAATCGCCCCAAAGCACCACACGCAGTAGATACCGCAAGAGAAGTAGGCGTCTCCCTCGAATTTGCCTCCAAGTGAGCTACTTCTGGACATGCCTGCTTTAAGGCATCGGTGTCCAGCGTAGGGGCCCCTCATGTGCCTGCTTCCCCTTTCTACTGTCAGTTTGCGCAGGCGCAGCGTTTTCTCACCCCGTCGACCAAGAAACCGAGTGACCGACCCGCGCGTCATAAAACAATCTACGATCATCTTTTTAACGCGAGAAGCGAGCATATTGGTAATCGGTTCGCCGCGTCTCGGCGCTATGGAAACGGCGAACAATGGTGGGGACGGCGTTTAGCTCCCGGGAGCCAAGTTTGGACATCGCTGCTTTATACTTGAAATCATTTAAACTAAAGATGACGCTTACGAACTTTTTTCCTTAAAATATATAACATTTTAGAGTGAAAGGAAGAATGAGGGAGGGAGTAAGTGCGAAGAAAAAAAAAGATAAGATGTGTATATAGTGTATATAGTATAGTATGGATGTATATAGTTTAAATAGTTTTAGATGTAAGAACCATAGATTAAATTAAATAAGATAATTGTAAAGGAAACGGGGTCTCCTTGTAACCCGGAAAGGGAACAAGAAATAAACATACATACATACATACATACATATAACATTTTACAAAAAAGATCTGTTTGTTCTTACCTTGTATACTCTCTTAGTATACAAACAAAATTTTTTGTTGCGATTCCTGTTGTGTTGTCATTTGTAGATGGCGGTGATTGCACTGCTTTCTCTGAAATGAAAAACGATATAAGTTTTTAAACTTTATAACAATGACTACGGAATGACGCACTGTGAGACAATTAAATCAAAATGGCGATGTTTAATGCGAGTTTCGTCAAAACGTATAAAAAGCGGTCGATTTTACGTGTCAAAGTATGCATAACAAAAGAAATGCTTGTTATAAAATTCATTGTTTTGGTTCATGCGATAGGCAATATAATAACAAATAGAATGCCGCAAGAATTTTTCGAATCGGTCCACAACTTTTTTTGCAATGATTGCCATCTATAAATGACGTCACACAGAAACCGAATCCAAACAAATTTCGTTTGGATACTAAAAGAGTGTACAAACTAAGGACAACAAATTTCTTATAAAAGGTTGTATATCTCAAGAAAAAAATTCCTAAATAACTAATCTTTATTTAAAATGATTTGACGAAAAAATCCCCTTAATACTCTTCTGAATTCCATTCAGACCTCAGCTAGTCACTAATACAACTGGTCATATCCCATTAATTTACCATTAATATTTCACAAATTATAAATATAATATTTTCCAATTTTTATACAACTTCCATTGATAGCCATTCACAAGCTAAATCGATTAACTACCTCTGCAGTTTTCTTTCATTTCTGTGTGACATCCACTTGCATTTCTTACATCTGATTGACGCTTTTTCGCCATTTAAAATAGATTTCCTTAATCATTTTAATGGGCATGATAAAATATTGAACTTTTTGCAAAAAAGGTGTTATCTAAATAAATATAATTCAGGCACGTCAAAAGTAGAGGTTTCAAGCTGTAAAATGAGCCCATCTAGAATATTCTCCGACTTTTTTCCACAAACTTGCAACAGTTCAAACTCTTCCGTTCGGATAATCGAGGTTCCGCTAGATCGTGAATTAAACATTCAAATATACTTCGAATTATGTCATGTGTGGGCTTATTTTAATCAGAAAAACGTCACAAACATGTTGGTCAAAGTGTCACAAAAAAATAATACGGAATTAATCGGCGAAACAATACTAATTCAATGATAAAGGTGCTTTGTAATGAATTATTTTTCTGTGTTGCACTTCTCGACGATCCAGCTTCTGAGATACACTGTTCACATATGAAGCGCGTATTCGAATAATGAAGAATTTAGATATTATCGATTAGGATAATCGAGGTTCTACAAAATTGTCAATTGAACAAGCAAATATGCTCCAAAATGGTTGGTCTCGTTTTGCTCAGAAAAACGTCACAAATAAGTTCGTAAAGGTTCCGAAAAAAATTAAATAAACCCAAAAAATGTTTCGTCATTGTATTAGTATCGTTGCACCGACATATCTAATCCCATATCATGTTACATATCTTGATGATTTTAAAAAAATATGATTTAGGGGTGTCGAAAGTAGAGGCTGTACTCTTTAAAATAAACCGACGAAGATCGTGGTTCAATTTTTATTTACCAAGTTATAACAGTTCAAATTTTCAATATTTCTTAGAAACGTTTCGGCGAAGTCGACAATATTTGAGAAGTTGAACTATCTGTTCTTCCCTGCATTTTTGTTGCAAAAATATCCTCAGAACAATATAAAATGAACCTAGATAGAACACCCTCCGACTTTTCTTCGCGGAATTACATCAGTTCAAATTCTTCGATTCGGATAATCGAGGATAATTCGATAATTCGAATAATGAAGAATTTAGATATTATCGGTTAGGATAATCGAGGTTCTACAAAATTGTCAATTGAACAAGCAAATATGTTCCAAATTGCGTCATGGTTGGACTCGTTTTGCTCAGAAAAACGTCACAAATAAGTTCGTATAGGTTCCGAAAAAAAATTAAATAAAACAAAAAAAAGTTTTGTCATTGTATTAGTATCGTTGCACCGACATATCTTAACCCCACATCATGTTACATATCTTGATCGTGCTTCGCGCTCCCTCAAGGTCTATACCCTATACCCCACGGTAGTAAGAATAAATTTTTCGCAAATATCGTGCACATAGCGCAGATATCTTCCCAAGGTCACGAGAAACCATTGAAACGCTTGCAAAACCGAAGTCCAACATAAAATCTAGTTTAAAGTGTAGACTCAGCCGAAGGAAACATACTGATTGGCCCCCACTTGGGCAGCAGTAAACATTCTCTCGCCTCTCCCCATAGAGTAACTTCGAGCTGTCTCACTTCTACTGGTTGGTTGCCAGTCCTTCTCCTTCCATCTCCCACCTTCTGGGAACCCTTCGGCTTTTCTTCGGCCCCTCTCCACCGCCCCTGGCCTCCTGCTTCCCACTCAATTCCCACCCCCGCTCTCCTTTTCTCTCTCTTACAAACTTAAGCCCGATTTAATGGGGTGGAAACGCGCGGCTCGATCAAGTTGTATTCAATTATCCCTCCTTTCCGTCCCGCTGTTAACCCCGGCCATCTACAGAGTGTCTTGCACGGAAAGTCTTTCTCTTTTTTCCTCCTCCTCCTCTTTCTTTCTATCTTTCATTTTTTTTTCTCTCGTTTCTGTTGTTGTTTTCGTTTTATTCGTTCCTTTCAACCCCCAAATTGTTCCCCTTGCCTTTGCATTGGAATAGTTGGACGCTGCTCTCCAATGGGATTTTTCAAGGTCGGGATCAGTATTTCAGACGCAGTAGGACGAAGCTAAAATTGAGAAAATTTTTATAATGAGATGTAAAGGTTACTTAAGGGTTGAAGTTATGTAGAAGATTGTTTGCTTCGAAAAATGTAACGTGTAGGTGTTAGAAATGGAGACTTTGTTCTTCAGAATGACCATAGATACAATAATGTTCGATTTTTTTTAACCAAGTTATAACAGTTTAAAGTTTTAAAATTTCGTTAAAGGTTAGGGTTCAATATTTGGGAAATCGAACTACTTGCTCTTTCACGATTAATTTATGTTGTGAAAGTGTTTTTTGAAAAAAACATGATAGGGGTGTCGAAAGTAGAGGCTCTACTCTTTAAAATAAACCGACGGAGATCGTTCTTCAATTTTTATTTACCAAGTTATAACAGTTCAAATGTTCAATATTTCATAGAAACGTTTCGGCGAAGACGACAGTATTTGAGAAGTTGAACTATTTGTTCTTCCCTGCATTTTTGTTGCAAAAATATCCTCAGAACAATATAAAATGTACCCAGGTAGAATAGCCTCCGACTTTTCTTCACGGAATTACAGCAGTTCAAATTCTTCGATTCGGATAATCGAGGTTTTACTATATTGTGAATTAAACTGGTAAACATGAACCAAATTGTGGCATGTTTGGACTCATCTTAATCAGAAAAATACCGCGGATATGTTATGTCATGATATGACATAAAAAGTTTATTAGAAACTAGAAAGAAACAGAGTCTGCACACGATAGAAATGGCATTTCAAAAAGTCAAAAATCATGACCAACACTTTTTTCTGCACAACTCCGACTAATAGCAATTTAAAAAAAAAAACATTCTTTATACATTATCTGATAAACTAATCCTTCGAACATCTCAAAGAAACGCAAGTCATTCAAAACAATTTTAACACTAGATTTACAGGGCTCGTCAAAATGACGGATTCAAACATTTTTAATTTACGATTATTAAGAGTGTCAGGAAGCATTCGGGAAGAATTATTAAATAGATTTATTTTTTTGTGTACATATTACAATAAAAATCGCTGAAGATCTAAGTAAATACAATTTTATTATTTTGGTAAAACTTACGTTTAGGGGAGGATGCTCCGATGACCTTGACCTTGACATATGTTGTTGAGGACAACATTCTGAACAACTTTTGTCATTACAACTACCCGGTGCTCGGTCTTAGTTTTCGAGGTATTTGTGAAAAACTATTGCTAGTACTGTATTGAATTTTCTGTATTCTTCGTGGCTACGTAAGACTACCATAGTTTCGAATGAGCTACACCTTAGATAAATAGACATAGCAAGAACTGATACATCCGAATGTGACCCATGTGCGATCCAGAATAAAATTCTCAGTTTGATGTAGATACTATTCGAGATACTCATAATTTCGTCTACGTGCTTCCCCCCCCCCCTCCCCCCCCACCGCCACCTAGTCCTAACCAACACACGACACCACACACACCCACCCAGTGTTTCTGAGACGAAGGTTCTCACATTAAACAATGTAAAATCAACTGAACCAATACCAATTTGTTTTACTATCAAATGCGATAATATAATACATGTATGCTGTATTGGTTTAGGTTAGGTCTGGGTTAGGTTTTGCAATTTGTTTTACTATCAAATGCGATAATATAATACATGTATGCTGTATTCGTCTCAGTTGATTTTACATTGTATAATGTGAGAGCCTTCTTTTTAGAAACACTGGGTGGGTGTGTGTGGTATTGTCGCTTCTCATCCCCACAACGTGTTTACAAACAAAAAATAAACAGATGCGGCCCCGGAACAGGTTTACATTGCCACGGAGCGTGGAAGAATACGAAAAATTTAATACACTATTAGCAATAGTTTTTCGCAAATATCTCGAAAACTGAGACCGAGCACCGGGTAGTTGTAATGACAATAGTTGTTCAGTATGTTGTCCTCAACAACATAAGTCAAGGTCAAGGTCATCGGAGCATCCTCCCCTAAAAGTAAGGTTTACCATTATTTTTATAAAGCAATGTAAAATAATGAATTTTTAACTTAGTGTTAAGAAAGTAATTTGGTTTCAAAGGGTGTAGTTAAGTAGCTGGCCGCCATTGTAGATATTACCATAATTCCACCTGTCCGAACTACATAATTATTATCAACTATAAAATGAAGATTTCACAAACCGCGCCACATGAAATATTAAATTTCGTGAATAGATCATAAGCGACGCTTTACGACGAACATCAAACGACACAGCGCACTCGTTTCGAGGAATACAACTCGGAGTATAATTGCTCAGTTGTCCAGCAAGGATAAACAACCTCGTGGCCCCGGCGAATAACTTTCCGCGAGCATTAGCACCGTGGTCCACTGTGGAAATAAAATTCTCATTGGTGTGCTCGTGTCCCAATTCCTTGAACGCAAATAGCCGTTTATGAGGAAGTTTTCAGGACTGCTCTCGAGTATTCGGGCTCTCGTCGCTTGCCGGTAAATGCCAGGACTGTATGTATACCCTCGGTGCCCTCCGGGCCTGCTTTGTTACAGCCCACAAACCTCTGATACCCGTGGCATACTTCATCCTGGACCGCGGAGTATTTCAAATACTCTTGGCATCAAGTACTCGCACACTAATCCAGGTGCACAGAACGGCAACAGCCTTCGGCTTCGGTTGAGCAAGACCGGACGATCGACGAATCCCAAACCTACCAGCCACCACGTAAGACGCTGGGGCATTTTTAGCATTTTTTTGTCATTTCAAGCGTTTCGAATCGGAATTCAATTTCTAACTGCGGTGGGTATAATCAAATTGTTGGGCCACAGGGCACGTTGAAAAATTCGGAGTCGAAATGTCGTTCATGGAGGAGAGATGCCGATTTTGGACTGTTGCCTAAATTGGGCCACCATTGTAACTTGACCGGTATAACATATCTATTTTGCAAAATCAGCGATATACGTTGCTTGGAAGTATATTTGCCTGTTGCATCCACTTTTTCGAGTCAGCACCTCGTGCTTAGGGTTCATTTAGACGTGCTTATTATGGTCAACTCGAATTTCGATTTTGGACAGTGACATTGTCGAGGTGGTCTTTCCAGTGTCTTTGACGAATTTATTGTTTTATAACTCGAGTACGGATGGAAAGTATCAGCTGACTCTTGGAAAAGTGAACCTAGCCGTACCGCTCTCAATGGCACTTGGCGTAGCGTAGGCCAACATATAGCGCCGGAGGGCCTGTGGCCCTAAGCCTGAATTATGGTTTTCGGAGAAAATACAGGAAACCGAGTGTCGTCTGTTTGGTGACACTCGTAAGCGACGTATTTCGTCTATGGGCGTTGCCCTTGTTTGGGGTCTCATTTGTTGCCTCCCAAATATTATATTATTGGCTGGGGCCCCGACTATTTTGCATTTTGTGGAGGTAAATTTCATCCCCATGAGGCTTCTTGCATCTTGTGCGCTCGTTGTAAGAATAGTTGCGAACTTGAGTTGTAATTCAGAACATCTCTGTTTTATCCTCTGTTTTCTATACCGTACATCACACTCTTTTGATTAAAGTTATACAGTTACCCAGACCCTGATTATACCCTTATTTATTTTTACCTTTCTTTGAGGCGTGTACCCCAGAGGCTCACGAACTACTGTCTGAACACTGACACGACACAACACGGTTACTAAAGTGATTTTAATTTTTTTTAATGGAATGATCCTTCTTTGAACACCCACGATGATTGTACGATGACTATAATTACTGATGGTCATTCAAGATCACATATAGACAATACGTATAAGATTCAAAACGATTCTTTCGTTGGGTATGCTACATGATAGATATGCAGCCATAAAAGGTAGCATGAATGCTCCAACAACAGTTGAAGATATGTGTTTAGACAAATGTAAGGCGTTTTTTTGTTAGAATAGTGTGCCTTTTGTTCAGCTGCACGCCTGGCCTATGCATTTCGTTGAGAGTCGTCTCGTCTTCGACCAGGCGCCGAAATTCTTCCCTCAATTTATTTCCTGGGGCATGACTTGCCCTCCTGCGTCGTTTCAACCATTTACAACACGCCATCGGGTGTCGTCTTACCGTCGCACAGAATGGTATTTGGGTTGAAAACCTGGCCAAAAATCAAAATTGTAAATATTTACATACAGGGTTGTGTTTGCGTCCCAGAATAGATACATAAACATGCAATCACGTGGTGTACCCCTTATCATTGATTACCCATACAGTCATCCGTGCCTGCGCTTAGAACATAGCATTTGTCCGATAGGCATCTGTTTATTCGCAGCATTCCGTTCGTACGCATCTGTTTCTCGTGATAATATTTATTTTGCAAGTGATCTTTGTGGCGAAATTTGCATGGATATTGTTACGCAAGGTATGTACATTATATTAATCATATTTTTTGTCAATATTAAAATTTTTTTGTACGTGTTTTTACCAATCTGCAAACTCGACTAAAAGTTCTTGGATTTTCATGACTTTTTTGCATATAGTAGTGTTTTTAAACATATACCACTCATCGCCACACCATAAATGTTACGTGTTGTTAAACTTCAGGATATCTAGAATTAGTATACCGCAAAGAAGTCTTCACATTACAAAAAAATAATGCTCCAAATATAACCCCTTTTGGCTGAATTGGACTTAAGAGGACTAAAAATTTTCAAGTTTTCCGTATGCGATGCTATACGAATCAGGTTTTGGTTACCGGAGTTCACTGGTTGAAAATTTATACACGTGTAAACATTAGCAATTTTAAGCGTTTTTTACAAGTTAGAGCGTTGCCAAATTGGATATTTGTAGGGTCTACTGTTGAGCGCATGCGCATCCAATAGGCGGCGCGGTGTTCTAACTTCTTCTAAATTCTTGCCAGGTTCTGGGACGCAAACACAACCCTGTATGTAAATATTTACAATTTTGATTTTTGGCCAAGTTTTCAGCCCAAATACCATTCTGTGAGTCGCCCCGGCGCCGATACCCGAAATCTGTTTATTTTCCGGGGTCCGCTCGTGGGTCAGTATAAACATTAATTTGCAACTAACCCCACTCTCTCCATCGATATCCCCACTCTCTGAAAATTGTAAAGGGGAGGAAAGGGACGCCCTTTCCTGCTTTCGTCGTACTAATAGTTTACAACTTAGAGCAGGCATGTCAAGGAGTAGCTCACTTGGACGCAAATTCGAGGAAGACGCCTACTTCTCCCGCCAGCGCGTCTCGCTCCCCGTGGCGGCCGTAGTCCTCCGAGCTCCTGAGACCCGTGCTTGCCGTGGGTCCGAGAGTCGCCCCAACGCGCCACACACGGTACATATTGCAAGCGGTAGGCACGGATCTGAGGAGCTTGGAGGACTACGGCCGCCACGGGGAGCGAGACGCGCGGGCAGGAGAAGTAGGCGTCTCCCTCGAATTTGCGTCCAAGTGAGCTACTTCTGGACATGCCTGACTTACAGCATTGTAGTGATAGTCAAGGATCTCACCTTGGACACTTGTAATAAAGTATCACTTCTTCATCACATATTTGATTTAGTCCTTCCCTCAAAACGTGACAAACATGCGACAAGTTCGAACGATCTTATTGATCAACCACGAACACACTTAACAATATGCATCAGCGTATCACCACAGCACCGATCATCACCACGGATGTACTTGTCAGAGTTCAACATTCCTTCAGAGTCCGTTCACAAAAATATATCCACATAAACCATCATTCCGAACATTTATGAAACACGGCTATTCTGATGTCATATTTTAAATCTTATACGTTTCCTTTGTGTGTGACTGTTGGAATTTATTCACGAAGCAAAAATAATCTTCTGTATTTAGTGGGCGCATTCGATCGCTTGACTTTCGAGCGCCTATACAAATAATTGATACATTGTATCTGTGCTGCCCGCGTTATGGGACCCTCGACTCTCGGTCGATCGTTTACTTTTTCCAGAGCGGTCCTCACTCTAGAATATTTCGTTGAAGAGTAAAGACGTGCCTCAGAACGTGTCTTCTAAAGTATTATATAGAATAAATTCTATTTGATATTTAAAGAGGGTGTACGTTATTTTATACCCATAATCCAACAGTGACCTTGCATGACCTTGAGTAATTACAGTCCTTGAATATCTAATGAAAAGAACTATCATCCTGGGTGTTTAATAATGTGTGGTCCCATTTTAAAAAATTAAGGTAACCTTGATATATCTAATAAAAATTACTAGAATTAATAAAAACATTCATTTTTATGGCATCGTAAGAGTTCCATTAAACCATTCAACTTTGCCCTCAAGACATTTAATGTATATGTTGGAATGTGGATCGTGGTAGGAGATATACTCATACTGCGTGACATATAATATTTAATATAACAAAATGGAACGAAGGTACAGAATATTCTAATGACCGCCACGTGCGTTCTCATACGGCTTTCTTTTCTTTCCTGGCGGGGCGGCAGACCAATCAACAACGACAAAAAACGACCGGCCTGCGACTGCGCATCATAGCCAGATCATAAGTCCCCACCATGATTTTTTTTACATGAGGGTAATCACTCTTACGGACACCCCGCCCCTCTCAGAGGAGAGATAGGCGGGGTTATGTGGGACTCACTGACAAGTGCCAGTCGTATCCACTAACACCCTCATGACAGCCGTCCCAATCACACAGAATTGGTCCGCTATTGGGATCTGACACGGGGGCGTGGCCAATATATTTAGCTATCCAATATGACGACGAAGTGCTTGGTCTTAACATTGTATTGACATCTTCTTTTTTGTCTTTCCTTAAAATGTTTGTAAGTATGGGTGAAACTTGTAAGTGGGCAGGTACAAATTCTGCAGAAAGAAAGTATGTTGAAGGAGAGCGGCTTTTTAAAGTATGTTTTGTCAAATAAATCATTTTACAAAAAATTTGTTCTTTAATAAACCTTCTGTGAGTAGGGGTTCTTCGTGAAACGGTACTTGTTTTGCGGAGTGCAATTAATGTCTTTATTAACTATATATACAAATGGTCTTCTCTCGACTCCTCGCGATTTTTATCTCAGGACGAACCGCGGCGAAGTATCGTCTCTTATTTTCCACTCCGCGTTTGCCCTGGTAAAATTCCTAAACAACCCTGATTGGCTCACCCACAAGTTGGATCCTACCAATCAGAGCCGTTAGTTTTTCCGGCTCACCGCCTATTCCTTACGCCCTTGGCGTGCTTGTTTTCGGAACGGCGAGGTGATCGGAGGGGATGAAATTGTTGTGGGACTTTCCTTCAGGCCACCCGCGCCGGGCCCACGTGGCAACAGGCCGATGAGTTCGCCCAAGTGCCCTTCAGTTGATCCCTTAATTTACGACGGTCTCTGTTTGCTATTGAGAACTTTTGGAAAGAACTTCTACTAGACATGCGATATCGAAACCTGGAAATTGTCAACTCAAAAATAGCTTCGACGAACGAGAGTCGTAAATTTCGTTGGCCGTTTGCACGAAAGAAAAAAACTCTCTTTTGTGTGTACGACCGGACGCTACACTTCTAAATTTACAATTATAATTTCATAAATTTCTAATCGTTTAGAATTGGTGAGGACATATTAATTACTCCACAAATAATTGTACAAATATCTTCTATTAGGGGCACCAATGCCACAGGCATCACTGAACCAAGAATTTTGAACGTCTTTATACGCTGGTTAGATCTTTCAATCTGCACTCCAGCTTTAGCTATTTTAGCTGTTAAAATAGACCGTCCTTACTAAATTGTTTCTTATATTTTAGAAATGGAGGTCTTATAAATTTCAAGCACTTCACTTCACATACTTCATTTCAAAGTGTGGAAACGGAGCAACAAATTTTTGCTCGCTCTACTTTCACAATCTTTCACTGCACAGTAATCACCATTTTTTTTTGCTACACGGTGGAAAAATTAGAGCTTCCATAACGTTATTTTTAATTAACACCTGTTTTAACACTGTAAGTTTAGATTGTAATTAACACCTGTTAACACTGTAAGCTACTGTAAGTCAAGCCAAGCCAAGCTTAGAGTATTTCTACTTTTCGGCAGCAGACGGCGCCACTCAAAATGTCAGATCCCAATAGGCGCCATCTATACCATGCTCTGCTCGTGAGCCATAAACAGAGTGCACATTTCAACAGTATCTTTAAAAACAGCAAAGTATTTGCGGTAAAAGTGTTAGGCTACTCACCCTACATAAGCAATATTGACACAACCAACAGAAACTGTGTATTACTGTTTTATTCATTTAGTTCGTGTAAGTTAAAAATACATTGCACATAACGCGCACTTTATAACAGGACTAAATTAAACACTTAAAGGATCAAAGGTAGTTGAATATGCGGTTAAGGGTGCGCTTAATGTATATTATAAAGGGAACTAGGAAAGAGTCGTTGCAAAAATGACACTGTTCGTCGGAATGGAAATTGACTAATTAGAAAGTTCTCTATTCAGACGTGTGTAATGAAGACGCATTACAAAGCGACTTCATTGCGAGATAAGCCTCGTCGATAACCCGAAAGCTGCGAAGTTTCTGACCTCGACTCTGTTTCCCTTTCCAGCCTATTTAACCGGCTTTCTCCGACGCTTAAGTTGCGATCGTTGTTCCAAGTTTAATCTGTCCTTTATGCGCGACATCCAACAGACTTGCACCTTCGCCGCTCCGCGCCCTTAAATCCCTTTCTGCGAGATCGAATGCAATCTAACTTTGTTTCGAACGTTTCTTACCGAAAGCTTTCTCATAAAAATACTGCTTAGCAATTTAATCGCTTATCGTATCATTTTTTAGTGAAAATTCGAGCAACGAGAACCTTTGATCTCGGAACCACGAGAGTCTTTGATCTCGGAATTTACAATCTCCTTTTGAAAAATCAAGCCTTTTGGAATTCACGGGGTTGGTGATTCACAAGACAAGAGCACTAATCACAAGCGGAAAATGGAGAAGTATGATTTTCTCAAAAGAAAAAAGATTTAATTTAGACGGTCAGGAACGTTTTTAGTACTACCGATATGATTTGGGCGATCAATATGAAATCTGAATGAACAATAATTGTTGTGTCGTGTCAGTGCTCAAACAGTAATTTGTGAGCCGCTGAGACACACACCTCAAAGAGAGGTAAATTAAATAAAGAGATAATCGGGTTTCGGATGAAGGGATATGTTTAGTCGTGCACTTTCTCAAATTGAATTGAGCAGTGCAGCGTGTGCAAGCGATACTCTTGTGCGCATCTACTTGTACTTTCGGTACTGACGTTATCAGCACCGAAGGATATATAAAAAACACTTGTATTTATGAAAAACTGAACTACTAACGGTTGGTCGCTCGGAGGTTGACTCTTTGAACTAGTTTAAAATGTACTGTACTGAATGGTGAACTTGAGCAGAATGACTTTCGTCGCTTGTGTCTCTTCGCAGCTAGCCTCGCTGTGGGTGGGATGGAAGAATCTCTGTCTTATATTTTATCTTTCATTGGTTATTAGAATAATTTGCGACGCCCACCTTTGCGAAAGAGAGGGTAACCTTGTGCGCACCTCCCCGAGCAGTCTCACCCCCTTGGGTGTGGAGGAAAGTCCGAGATGGACGCTTGGTACCCTCACTCGATGGGGGCGATAAGGTGTTGTAAACCTGGGCCCGGTAAGGTGTTGTAAACCTTGGCCTGGACCGCTGCCTTAATTGATATTGAAATTGGAAAAGTGGCAGGCTAAGGGCACTAAAGTCTGCCATGCAGATGTTTGCTTGTAGCGAAACATCTGTTTCGTCTTAGGACGGAACAGGATATGATTGCGAAATCACTATGTGTTCTTTACACAAGACTTTTTATTTCCTTCTCAGGAGACGAAGTGTCTTGTCTGAGAGTCGATGTACAAGTCGTCATTTCTTCTTATCGGCTAAGGCCCTTTCCGAATTAGCCAATAGGTGGCTTAAATGAAACAACGCGACTCCTACGCGTAGATCCTCGCCCCCCTCTTTCGCAAACGTTTTTCCGAGAATCTTTCGCGAAACGTCGTGTCGTCGTGAAAACTGGCAACGTAGCGGGATTTCCCAGGAGCCAGCGTCGGAAAGCTTCGCGGGCCCATCGGCCGGATCGACCGCACGGCCCTAGTGCCGAGGCCCCTCGGAGATCCGAAGTTTATGACACCCGCGGGCGCTATTGAGACTGTCGAAACGAAAATTCTAAAACACAATCTTTACTGGGCAGATGGCCGAAAATATGAAAAGACAGTTTCCTCACAAATAGCTTTACTAGCGCACGTGTCCCAAACTTCGCTAAGCATTTGCACGCCAAATGTTTTATTGGCAGTACCGTTAGCCGCTACACGGATAACTAAGTAACTTTTAATAGAAAATGTGAAAGACGGTATAAAAGAGACGGTATAACAGCGACAGATATTTCACGACTCTCATTCTGCGACAGATATTTCACGACTGGTAATTTCAACTCTTAAATCACGACTGATCTTACAACTAACGCGTGAGAAACAAGTAACCTCGTGGAGTTGAAAAATCCCTCCACAAAGTACAAAATAGTGGGGGTCCCAGCCAATGATATAATATTTGGGAGGCTACAAATGACCTCCCAAAACAAGGGCAACGCCCATAGACGAAATACGTCGTAACGAGTGTCGCTAAACAGACGACACTCGGTTTCCTGCAATTTCGCCGGAAACCATAATTTAGGCTATGTTCCACAAGCCCCCCTTGGCGCTAAGCGTGGGCCTACGCTACGTCAAGTGCCATTGAGAGCTGCACGGCTAGGCTGACTTTCCCATGGTCAGCTGATACTTTCCAGCCGCACCAGAGTCATAAAACAATAAATTCGTCAGAAGACGCTAGAGGACCCCTTCGACAATGGCACTGTTCAAAATCGACCGTAGCGTAGACCCAAACCGAAATACGAGCCGGCCATACAATAATCACGTCTCAACAATAATTATGTAGGAGATTGTGTTATGATTTAGTTAGCGATTGACTATAACGATAAAGCTCCAGTCATGTGGTTTCCACCAAAGGCCAATGCTAAAAAGTTCCAAAAATTGTTGGAATACGTGCTAGATGTATATGGTGACAGAATTGGTTGACGAAATTCAATTTTTCAGGATGATAGTGTCCCAATTCATCGTGTAGAATCGATTAAAAAAGCTTTGAAGCAGTAAAAGTGGAATCGCAAAGTGGTCTTGCTGTGCCAACAACAAATTTAGACCTTAACCCTATTGAAAACCTTTGAGGCACGTTAGCTCGTAAAGTTTGCAATAATAGGAAACAATACTCCAGTGTAAATCAATTAAAATATAGCATCCGAGAAACGTGGTCTCATACGAGAACAGAAAAGTAGCAATAATTCGTAGATTCAATGTAAAGAATATTTGAAATCATCAAAATCTACGGAATCTCAATTTAATACTGAAATCTCCTTGTATTTGTTATATTTTCTAAATTTTAAATAGTAGAACATTGACTGAGACTGTCAGTGAAAGATTGTAAGAATTACGGCTTTTCACGATTTTCGGTCTATAGCGGCAAAAAATCTAACGATTCTTACATCTTTCGCTGCCTGTCATTTCATTCTGTATAATCGATTTCGATAAAATTTTCAGAACGTATACAGGACGTCCTAAAAATATTCGAGTTCCTTGAAAGGGGTGACTTCTGTGGTTATTCTAAGAGACTTATTCATTTGCAAAAATGTCACACGCGGTTTTATTTTCGAGTTATTATCGAAAAACACGGGCCAAGCAAAACGCAGTTACAGCTGACGGATTACGGCTGGGCGCGGCGAGGCGGCTGATTCTACTGAGCGGTAGCGTTGTTGTCGTACCGTGCTCGAATCGTGAACAATACAATCGAGTCAACATGCGCGCAATTATTGTTCCGTATTAGATAAAAATAATTCGGTATTGACGTATAAGAGAATTCGAAGACGCAAGTGCATTTATGGCTGAATATACGAGTTTTATTTAAATAGAGTGTTACGCTCACGATTCAAGCACTGCACGATAACAACGCTCGCGCTCATTCAGTAGAATCATGCTTTTTGTTAATAATTCGAAAACGGCGTATGATACTTCCGCAAAGGAAAAAGCTTCTTAGAATAATCCCAGGTACCAACCATTTCAAGGAACTCGAACATCTTTAGGACACCGTGTATAAGTGCCACGGATCTATCGATCGGATGTTTTAAATTTTCAATGTAGGCTCAGATGAAAAATAGTAAAAAAAACAACTATACACAACTGTTCTTTAGCGATTACGAAAAATTTTGAATTTTTTTACGTTTCTTTCACGCGTCATTCAGTGAACAAATTCTTCTAACTATGTAAAATATAACTCAAGTTGTTTAGTTCAATTCTAACAACGTTATTGTATTGTAAAAAGTGCCTAAATATTATTTCGGGTCACTGTAACTGCACACCGCGGTGGTGGGGATAAATTGATCGCAACTATCGTGCACATTTCGTCCACATATATCGAGACATTACTGTAAAAGTGTATTTACCGTTGCTGTTAGGTCTGAAAACTCCGGCAGGTCGTGGAATTCCGTTTGCTGTTCAACCCATCCCCTCGATATCGTCGCCACCCCTTCGTCGCCATCATTCCGGGCAATTATTCGCAGCCGAAGGGAAACTCCGTTCAAAGACACGAACCTCTGACCCCCCCTTTTACTTCGGTCTGGCTTCTATGGATAACACAGTGTTTGTACGTGGGATTCACGGCTCGTACTTTCCTTTCCATGTATTCGATTCTCCTGGTTGTGCTCGTGTGTATACGTTCCGCGAGAGCTATAGATAGTGCTGCAGCAACTGCGCCAAACTTCGAATTAGCGCCGACGACGAACTTCGAGATTTACAGTACAACTGCGACCTCCATGGTCGCCATGCCACCCTCGTCTGAAAGAATTATACACTCTCCCTAGGCTGGGTGCGCGTAGATGGGGGTAGGACAGTACTTAGAGGAAGGTTTCTGTGTGGAGTTCATTATGATCGGAGAAAAGTGATAATGCACAGTGTGCGACAAAAAGATCTTTGTAGAAAAAACTGGCGAAAATACATTGTCCATGTCATCACTAGTAATCGGCATACCTGTATGTATAACATAGGGGAGACCTGGGTCAAAAGTAACATTGTAAATAATTCAAAATCTATTACAGCTATTACCGCAAATTTTTAATATGCAGGGTGTGGCCAGATGGATGGTACAGCCAGGCAGGGGATAATTGTACATGTAAAAAGAAGTCGAAGAAAAGGAATAACATTTTGTTGACGCGTCAGTTTCGGGAAAATATAGTTTGAAAATGCAGCGATTACCTACGCGTCCTGTTAGAAGAGACTCGTCTGACGCGTTCATCGTGACCAACCAATTCTACTTCTTGCGAATTATCCTTAAAAATTATAAGAACGGGAGTAAGCAATGTATTGACACTGAAGATATGGAATATTATTGCGTTGCGTGTCTGTTTTCATGCAGTTCTAGCAAACCCAATGAAAAATGGATGCAATGTATGAAACAGGGTAAACTTCGCTTTGGAGAACTAAAAATGATCATCTTTCTTTTATGCATTACTGTAGATTTTGACGAGAAAATGCCAAAAACGTAAGTTTTAATTGCCAAAGTTCACTGGTTCAAAAGTTATACGCGTGTATAATTGGCCGATCTCAAGCGTTTTTCACAGGTTAGAACGCCGCCATATTGCTCTATACTTACGCGGTATCCAATGAACAGAGCTGCTACGTCACATCACAAGCACATAAAAGCAGCCATTTTAGAGCGGAAATTCGAATTCCTAATACTTAGTAAAGTAGGTCGTTGAATTCGTCTTGATGTCAGGTATGACATTTCGAAGTCAAAAAAATATAATTACACGTAAAAATGAAGGTGACTTTTAATTTTAATAAAAATTTTTCAATACATTATAGTCTAAAAATTGAATTTTCCCACGAAAAGTAGGTTCCTGTACCACTGTGCGACGGACACAAGACGAAACGAGTTTATCATGTATTTTATTTAAAGTTATTTGAGTGCCCTTCGTTCCCCCTTCCCGAAACAAAGGATAAGTGTGAAATATATTATACATATACACACAATAATTATGTATTTATATATCATATATACAGGGTGGGGCAATAACTATATCCACCTTGAATATTGCCGTTTTTTGAAAATAATATATTTATTGTTAGAAACTATAACAATATAATAAAGATTAATTAACTGTCGGGTGTCCACATGGATGACGAGAACTCTACCATCTACTATATGCGGTCGGACGCAGGCAACGACTACCAACTATATAAGAGGGGGAATCGATCGTGTATCGACCACGACGTCCTCTCTCGACGTTGAGAGAGCGCGAGATTCAAACTTCAACACCGTTATTTGTAATAATATGAAATAATGCTATATATAAAACTTACACTATATAAAGGGGGCTATATTGTGACACAAACATTTTCTGCGTGGGTGTAGGCATAGAGGAAATTTCAAGGTCATTTCTATTTTTTTTAATGGAATACTATGAATTTTTATCGCGATGTGATAGGCGCTGTTGAGACCACTTCAGCGAGCTATCATTGATGATCATGCAAGCTCAAATGTGGTAGTAAAATGAACTTTCTTACATTGCAGGAGATGTTCGAAGTGGTGACATTCGAAATAAATGGATAGGACGTGGAGTATTAGTTTCTTAGCCAGCCCGCCCTCCAGATTTAATCCTATTAGATTTTTTTCTGTGTTGAGCATTGAAAAATGCTGTTTAGTAAGAAATACCCACTACACCAGAAAATATGAAAAGGATAACTGCAGCATGTGCTAGAATAAATTCAGAAACAATAAGACATGCAGGTGATGCAGCCATACGAAGATTGGAACTTTGCATTGACGCAAACGGTCACCACTTCGAGCATCTCCTATAATGTAAGAAAGTTTATTTTACTACCACAGTTGACCTTGGATGATCATCAATGATAGATCGCTGAAGTCGTCTCAACACCGGCTATCACATCGCTATAAAAAATCATAGTATTCCATTAAAAAGAATAGAGATGACCTTGAAATTTCCTCTATGCATCCACCCACGCAGAAAATGTTCGTGTCACAATATGCCCCCCTCTATATGATGTAAATTTTGTACATAACATTTTTTTTATATTATTACAAATAACGGTAATATTCAAAATGGACATAGTTATTGCCCCACCCTCCATATATTAAATTTTAATATTTCATATGTATATACAGAATATACACATATGCACATGTATACATTCATTTTTCAGAATCAAATCATAACAATTTTTAAAAATTTTGCAGATTGACCAAGGTACCCTATTTTATATAAACTTTTACTTTACCGATGCTAAAATCGTCGCGCATGCGCGAGAAAAGGTGGCCCGCATCTCATCACTGCTCACGAGCATGGATCACTTGTAATTGTTAGTCGGTTACGTGGAACTCCGCCCCCCCCCCTCATGCCCCCACAAAAACTAATTCAGACCAACACAGTATCCTTTACCTGAACTATAATCGCATTTCCGGATGCCGAAATCCAACCACTAGGAATTCGATATACTAGTCAAAAATCTCTACTCCTACGCGTTTGTAGTTTGTACTATCAGCTAGCGGATCCACTCAGTAAAAATCACTATGGTGGCGTACGAATGAACTCTGCACACTCAAACTTAAATTCTGCGCAATAAAACTTACAATTCTATCATTTTCTCGTCAAAATGTATAGTATTAGATTAAGAAAAAGTGAAAATTTGTTATCCCCTAAGGTGAAGTTTAACCCCAGCAATAATAATAATAATAATAATGTATAGTATTAGATTAAGAAAAAGTGAAAATTTGTCATCCTCTAAGGTGAAGTTTAACTCCAGCAATAATAATAATAATAAAAGTGTATAGTATTAGATTAAGAAAAAGTGAAAATTTGTTATCCCCTAAGGTGAAGTTTAACCCCAGCAATAATAATAATAATAAAAATGTATAGTATTAGATTAAGAAAAAGTAAAAATTTGTCATCCTCTAAGGTGAAGTTTAACTCCAGCAATAATAATAATAATAAAAGTGTATAGTATTAGATTAAGAAAAAGTGAAAATTTGTTATCCCCTAAGGTGAAGTTTAACCCCAGCAATAAGAATAATAATAAAAATGTATAGTATTAGATTAAGAAAAAGTGAAAATTTGTTATCCCCTAAGGTGAAGTTTAACCCCAGCAATAATAATAATAATATAAATGTATACTATTAGATTAAGAAAAAATGAAAATTTGTCATCCCCTAAGGTGAAGTTTAACTCCAGCAATAATAATAATAATAAAAATGTATAGTATTAGATTAAGAAAAAGTGAAAATTTGTCATCCTCTAAGGTGAAGTTTAACTCCAGCAATAATAATAATAATAATAATGTATAGTATTAGATTAAGAAAAAGTGAAAATTTGTTATCCCCTAAGGTGAAGTTTAACCCCAGCAATAAGAATAATAATGAAAATGTATAGTATTAGATTAAGAAAAAGTAAAAATTTGTCATCCTCTAAGGTGAAGTTTAACTCCAGCAATAATAATAATAATAATAATGTATAGTATTAGATTAAGAAAAAGTGAAAATTTGTTATCTCCTAAGGTGAAGTTTAACTCCAGCAATAATAATAATAATAAAAGTGTATAGTATTAGATTAAGAAAAAGTGAAAATTTGTTATCCCCTAAGGTGAAGTTTAATCCCAGCAATAATAATAATAATAAAAATGTATACTATTAGATTAAGAAAAAATGAAAATTTGTCATCCCCTAAGGTGAAGTTTAACTCCAGCAATAATAATAATAATAATAATAATGTATAGTATTAGATTAAGAAAAAGTGAAAATTTGTTATCTCCTAAGGTGAAGTTTAACCCCAGCAATAATACGGCCATCAAACTTGATGGTGACTGCGAGACAAATTGTACACATTATTGACATAGACACTAATACGAAGGACGTGAGACGTGTTTTAAAGAAGTATAAACACTTAGTAATGAGAACATTACAGATGAGTTCGTATTTGAATGAACAACATAAAATCAATTGTCTGCAATTCGCAGGAAAGCGTATATTTATAAAGAAAAAATGCTGAAAAGTCATATTTACGAGCGAGGAGAGATTCAATCGACAACTTGTTAGATGAACCTGGTAGCCTGAATTATTATTATCATGATTTGAGACAAGAGCGATAAATTCTGCGCCATCGTTAAATGGAAGATGGCGGCGTAATGATTTGGTACGATATAGGCTGTTATGGGAAAATGACCAAAAAATTTATTTCTTCCAAATCGAGTAGTACAAAGGATTTACAAATTATTGATGAACAAATAACCGCATATTACACACGTATTGCCGAAGATTATTGTTTATACGACAAAGGTATTGATAGAATAGTTTTCCTTGAAAAAAATTCGAATTTTAGATTGTCCAAGAAGAGCTCCTGATCTTAACATTATTATAAATATTTAGAGTGATCCTGTCAGGTTATTGTGTAAAAGTAGCAGACAATTTGAAACCGTTGATTGATTTTAAACAATATATAATGGAAAAGATTGACTCGGAAAAGTATTAAAAAATAATGTAAATCTTCTGTCGTTTGATATTCTTAAAAATTAGGAAATTGTGAGTTAATATTTTAAATTGTTGAATTTTGTTGTAGTATGTTCGCATTGTGTCTTTTGTTCCTTTTTTATCAATGTGTATAGATATTTTCGAAGCAATGTAACAATAAGAATAGAATATTAAGTAACTAGTAAATTGTCAGAAACATATCTACTCAACCCCATTAACGAAATTAGCTTCTGAAGTTTTTAAAATGATCCGGCAGTGCAATGAACGATTTCGTGTCATTCGAGCGTGAAAGAGGTCGGGGGATAGTAAAAAGTCCGATTATTCAGCGTAATCGATATGTATATATGCGAAGAATTCTCCGAGAAAACCTGCATTCATTGTCAGATTGAATTCGCCGCACTTTTCAACTCAAGTATACTTTCCTAAGAAAATATTGTACCATTAAAAATACCATTTTTAGACGAACGAAAATCTTCAGACATCCCAAAGTGCATTAGGCCTTCGCATAGACATACAAAAACTTTCATTCGTAAATATTACTAATATAACATTGTAAATTATTAAAACTGTTTAATTTACACTGAAGCCTAAAAAGTACCCTTATTTTTGTGATCCCATATTTTTGAAACACCCTGTACAGTACATTAAGCCATCACACTGTAATACAAAAAATTTCAATCATCGATATTACTCAAATAACATTGTAAATTATTAAAACTTTTCAAGTTGTATTTTAGTCCGCGACGTATGCTTGTTTTGGTGATTCCATATTTTTGAAACACTCTATAAAGTATAGTAAGCCTTCAGATAGTCATATAAAAATTTTTTAGAAGTTTTAGTAATTTAGAATTTTATTTCAAAAATGCTGACGATTTCCATTGCAATTCAAAAAAGTATGCTGCTTTTAGTAGCACCCATATTTTGTAACACTCTATATAGTGCATCGTATAGTCTGGGAGTTCCAACGCATTTCCCTCCGAGAAGGGAAGAGTGGGGGAAGAACCTAAGCGGAGAAGGTGCCTCGAATAGCTCCGGAGCTACTGTTTGGAACTGCCTGGTATAGTCAAACAGGAAACTTCAGTTGCAAATATTTTTAAAATTAAATTGCTAATTCGTATAACTTCTTAAGTTGAATATTTTAGTTGCAATCACTCTTTACAGATTATAAATTAACAAAGGTTTATTATTTGCATTATGGTCCAAAATTTAGGTAATCCTACATTTTTGAAAGGCTTTATAGACTGCAGTAAAGGTTCGTTTGGTCAAATAGAAAATTTTAATCGTCAATATTTCTAACAGAAAGTTGAACAATATTTCTGATAAAAGTTAAGTTTAATGTGAAGGTTTTAATGTAAAAGTTAATACTAAATTGTTACAATAATATTACATTATAAAAACTTTGTAAATATTTTGTAAACCAAATGTGGTCGACAATAACGTTGTTGACAATGCGACCTTCATAAAAACTGAACAAAAATGTTTAATTTGCATTTAGGCCAAAAAATGAAATTTAAAGAATGTCGAAGCATTTGAGTATAGTAAAAAATTAATTTTGTTAAAAAATGTGCTTATAAAACATTCAATGTTTCCGAGATACTTTACATAATCTCGTTTACGAAATTCAACAATGGACGTGAGTACGATAAATAATTCATTCCGGTTTGTAAAAACAACTTTTCATGCCCCTATTCAAGATACGTCGCTGTCGATATCACACGACTGTGGAGAGGGAAGCAGCATGGTTTGGCGTTCGCCTTAGGCGAAGAATATTGCGTAACTAGCGCGCTTCAGTATTCATTGTAAATCGGCAGCATTAACACACGAGTAGCTGCACTGGAAAAGTACGAGTTCCTGTGCACCGTTTATCTGACTGATATCAGCTGATTTGAAGACGGCCAGACATCGAGCATTGTAAGAACTTATGGCAATTTTATATTTCTGAACATTGTGTCAAAGCTGAATCTATCGAAAACGGAATAAAAGAACAAAAGCTCAAAATTTGATAGATAGATACGTACATTTATTTTACAGCTTCTAAACCATAAAAAAGGAACTAGGTTTATAAAGATTGCCCCATTATTTTACACATTATTGTTGTACACAACTTTTAATACCATTTTTATTTTATAGTTCAAAATTATTTATATTAAATAATTGCTTGAATTGTTTTCTTGAAGTAACATTTTGACATCGAAGCCAGACCATGGCAGTTATCAATACATTCAAAATTATGTTAAAGCAAAATTTATTGAGGGATAAACCAAATAGACGAACTTTAAAATCATCTGCAGTCCAGAAAAAATATAATTGACCATCATTGTATAATTAGAATTAGAGAGCATTTTGAAACTGAAAATTGAAACGTTCTTAAAAAAATTGGATAATTTTTTTTATGAATTGTACCATAGATTTAATGATTATAATGATCCTACAAAATATGATGTATGATTTGCTTATTATTTCATGGAACAGATATGGGGGAGAAGTTCACTTTTCATTCACGATAGTACACTTTTCGTTCAATGCTCAATAAAACGACCAAAACAAAATCGTAAATCAAGTTTATGCCATGAAAAAAAATTTTTCAATATTTTGGAGATGTAAAAGTGAATGACGTAAATGAAGCTTAAAATTGTGACTATTGACTAATTGTTTTTTGAATTGTCATTTCGACCCGGATATGGTTGCACTATCGATTAAACTCTGAGGAAACTAACTTATCAATAAACAACGTAAAAATATTAAAAGGATGTAACAATATTGTTACATCATGTTCAATTTATTAAACATATTAAGAAAGAAAATAAATTTCTATTTCACTCCAGTTTGTTACAATTCAAATAAAAAATTTTGTTTTGCATAAAGATCTGCTGTTTACTTATCAATATTATATTAGAACAGAATTAATTACATGAATGGAGACAAACGTAAAGGTGACAATTATCAATTTCTTTTTGAACTGTCATTTTGACTTCCAGAAGTATGTGACATCCTGACATCACAATTTGAAAAACAATTTGAAAAAATTCACGAGTTTTTATATTGTATAAAATCTTTATTATATACTTGATTCATGATTTAACTAACATTAAAGGTAGTAAACTATTGCTATACCTTCTGATTTGTAAAATATACATTTAAAAAAGTAGTTTCATACTTTAAGTAACAGTAAAAATTGTAAATAGTTTTATTTTAGTTAAGAGATGGTCAAAATTTATTATTAATTCCTTAGGTAATAAAATAGTTTATGCACTATATCTATAAAACTAATTTTGTCATTCATGCATTTTATATTTATTATACTATTTATTTATACTAGACTATTTATTATGAATGTTTAGGAGTTTTAATATCATTAATCGTTTACATTTAATTTTTCCTGTCAAAAATGTAAAACACAGACTTATGAATACTTTCTTCAAGAATCGTGGATTTTATTAGGTTGGCCACCACCGTATCATTAATCGTTTACATTAAATTTTTCCTGTCACAAATGTAAAACACAGACTTATGAATACTTTCTTCAAGAATCGTGAATTTTATTAAATTGACCAACACCGTGGCTTTTGATTAGGAAGGTCACATGCGTAGTCACATGCGTAGTCACATGCATAGTCACATGCATAGTCACATGCGTAGTATCATTCATAACCTCTACACGTCAAGTTTAAGTGCAGGCGATTAGATTAATCATATAGTTTCTAGATTATCTTTAATGTTTGAAATAAATGTAGGCAATCTACTATCTGCTTGCATACAATAACAGTTTATTCTCCATAATGCAATTCTTAACAATAAATTTTACATGTAACAAAAATGTAATCTCTATTCATTATCATTATCCATACTTTTGACATTAAAGTGTATACAACATGCACCATTAAATTCTAAGTCATAATCACCAAACAAAATTAAAATTAATATTAATGTGCAAAATAATCAATGAGTCCTTAGGAAAATAGATTACTTTATCAGCAATTCTTTTATAATGTAATCCTAGTGACTTGTAGTATTATGTATTATGTTTTGTAAAAGTTCATTTAAATTGCTGTGTCATGTTACGTCAGACGCATTATTGCAGGGTTGCACAAATTTGTTGTGCACTATTTTTATTTACAGAAGTCTTTACAAATTTGTCCATTTCTATTTGTAATAATCTTTAAACATTAATGAACAAAGACATCTTTAAATAAAAATCTCTCAAAATTAGTGCGAAATATGTATGTCCTTAACAAATAGATAAAAAAGTTACTAAGTAAATACATATTATTTGTAAAAACTTTTTAATAAAACATGAATTCCCAAAACTAATCTATCCATTCTTAAAACAGCATTTCTCACAAACTTTAAATTATTTACGCAAAACTAAACTTTCTCATTTTAATCACACACAATAAATATTGTTGATCGCAAACAAATGAAGTGTGAGTTATGGAGTGAGAAGAGCAAGGACAATCGCTGAGCAAGGGTCGACGCAAGGTATCGACCGTGCATTAACAAACTCGTCCCTGCAATTTTCGCAAGAATTTTCGCCGAGGCTGCGGGAGGAGGGGGGAGGTTTAGGGATGGAAATTCAGGGCATAACAGTGGCTCGTTGAAAAAGCTAGGTCGACGTCACTAACGCGGTGCCGTTTCCCCGGGCCGGTAGTGTTATTTATTGTTCGGCTCGATGAATGTCATTTAAAATTTCGATATAAATTAATTTAAAGGGGTAAAGGGGTTTGCCGGATAGCACAGGGTGGGATGGGGTGTAATGGCTCGGAAAATGAAGTTCTTGTACCCCCGGCCCGAGAGGGAATCTCACCCCGTCTATTTCACTCTTCCGCTCTTACCCTTAGCCTCTTCCGGCGCTGAGCTGCGGCCAAGCAACCCTCCAGCTACCCTTCAGCTACCCTCCAGCTACCGCTACAGTCGAGTCTTCTTCCTCTTCTCTTCAGGTGTGGCTTCGATAGGATCTGGGGCTTGTAGGAAATCTTCGAGATCATCCTATTAATATCGTTTCGATTATCGAATAGTGTAACATTGTTGTTTCGCACACTCTTTCAAGGACAATAATTGGATTTTTCAAGATTGAAGGGGTGGAGATTGATGATGTTTGGAACGTTGTAACTATGCGACAGAAAATCGCAGAACCACCCGCCTAGTGCAGAGAAACTTCTTTCAACACCCCCAAGTTTTTTCCTTTTGTTGGCAAACTTCAGCACTACAAAATTGAATTACTATGATATCTCATATTAAAAGCTTGCTAACTCTTTGACTGAATGTTTGAATGTTAAAAATGCAATTTTGTGGGGAGTAATGGGAAAATAATGTACCTACTATTTTTCTGTGATCCATAGTTTAGCACTTCGAAATTTAATTACTGTAATTTACATCGACGATTAACACTTTGTATTATAATATCGTGTCAGATTCGTGATGAAGACATCGAGCAGAATCTGCGAAATATGTATGTTATTAATTCCCGTTAAATTGAACTGAAATTCTATTTGCTTGTAGTCGATATGTAGCCATCGAGAATACGATATTTTGTAAAATTGTAATTGGTCGCAATTGCACAGGAAATACTAAAAGTTATTTTACACTACATTTTTATGTAGGTCTATATCGAATATTTAAAAAAATACGTTCCGTAAATCTGTGTTAATTATTCATCTCAAAAATTTCATAGAAATCAGTAAATGTTGCAATGAACTAGATTCGGTTGGTGACGGTGAAGACATTATTTTTCACGATTTTCGGCCCGTAATTGTAATAAATTTGAAAATTTTTACACCTTTCAATGCCTGTCGTATTTCTTTTTTTAGCAACTACCGATTTCGATGAAATTTTCAGTATACAGGGTGGGGCAATAACTATGTCCACCTTGAATATCTCCGTTATTTGCAATAATATGGAAAAATGTTATCAACAAAATTTGCACGGTACGGAGGGGGACATGTTGTGACACAAACATTTTCTGCGTGGGTGGAGATATAGAGGAGATTTCAAGGTCATCTCTATTTTTTTTAATTGAATGCTATGTTTTTTTATCGCGATGTGATAGCCGGTGTTGAGACGACTTCAGCTAGCTATAACTGAAGGTCATGAAAGATCAAATGTGATAGTAAAATAAACTATCGTACATTAGAGGTTAGGCTCGAAGTGGTGACCGTTTTCGTCAATGCAAAGTAGCAATCTTCATATCGCTGCATCGCCTGCATGTCTTATTGTTTCTGAACGTATTCTAGCACATGTTGTATTATTTCATAGACCCTCACTTTTACATAAACGAATGGTCTTGTAACATTGTTTATGTTGTGGCAATACATCGCGTATAGCAAGAAATGTAAATATCTCATCAGTTCGGAACATTAACACCGTCCCCGGCTGTATATAAACTGACACATATCTGCCAAATGCAGTTTTTAAATTTTCAATCCAAGCTCAGATAAAAAAGTTGTATAAAACAGGCTTGAAAATGTGATCTGCGATTCTGATCAATTATAATTTTTTTCCAAACAATTTTTTCAAGTCACATAGAAACAAGTCCTTCCAACTTCTTAAAAAACTTCAAGTTGTTTGGTCCAATGTTAAAAAAGTTATAGTCTTTTTAAAAGTATCCGAATATTACTGTGAGTCAAGTGAGTCCGTACATTAAAATTTTTCCGATACACCGCAAAAAATTCGATACTTTACCGTGAGCAAAGATAGCGTAGAAATCTGTTGAAGTGTGTAAAAATATAGAAACAGTCTACGGTGACTACGGTCGAGAAATGATTTCACGTCCCCTGTCACCGCAGTAATACACTCAATACAGTACAACTGTAGTTATTGGAGGGTCGGCATCTACGTTCAAAAAGCGCTTTCAAGAGGCTGCGCGAGGGGACGAGGGAATTGTGATACGTAATAGTGTCTGACAGTCTCTGATGTGAAATTTCATTCTCGAAGTAGTAGTATTTAGCTTGTACTTGACGACTCCCAGCAGACTAAGTGGATAAAGGGAAGCGCTCCGCGTGACATCTTCGCACAAATACCCTAGATCGAGACAGCAAGGCAAACTGCGGACATGCAACTACCATTTTCAGGAAGGTCCTACATTCACAATCATCCACGGTCGATTACAAAAATACCTCTCTTTACCCTAATTACTATACCGAAATGTTTCATACCGTTATCTCCTCCCAATAACTCCTAACACCTCTAAATTTTCAATATAGGGCCACATAAAAAAGTTGTAAAAAACAACTTTTAGTATTTTCTTTGCAATTCCGACCAATTACAATTTTTCAAAAATTTCTTTGTTGCGTTATGTAGTAAACTAATTGTTCTAACTCCTCAAAACAATTCAAGTCACATGGTCCACTATTAAAAAAGTTATCGTCTTTTTAAAAGTGTCCCAATATTAATGTGACCGACTGTACATTACTAAAATGCAATGAACAACCAAATTAAGTTAGACAGAATTAGAAAACTATTAAAACTATTACCTATTCCAGGTAACCTCTTAAACAGTTTGATTGTCTACATCGAGTGTGACATTTCTTTGAGAAAATGTTTTACAGAACTGTACATTTGTACCAGTTTTAAATAAATAGAGCCAAACATGGATTCCGCGGTTATTCGTATAATTTTCTTATATGAATATAAACTTTATGGTTTTTGCACAAAGCCTTTGGGCATGGATGGACATTTTTGTCACATTTGAGACAAGACCGTCCCCACCATAGGTCCCCCACTGTCTCCCACCAGCATCTGCCGTCACCACAGAGGAAGGAAGTGCTTCACCCGTCTCGAACATTGGGCAGGCCTCGCGCTTGAAAGAGAGCTTGGTGGGAGAAGCAGGCGTTTGAGAGGCCCCCAGTGATGGTATATGGTCTCGGTTTTCTCGAGTATGCGCGACGATTTTAGTGCCAGTAAAGCTTAAAGTTGGGCTAAAATGAGGTACTTTGGTCACCCCGCATAATTTCGCAAAATTTTTTTTCGATTTTCAAAAATAAATGTTTCACATGCATATATTATATTAAAATTGAATGTGTATGTACATATAATATGCAAATATATTATAATAATGTATATATGTATAACATACTCACTCTTTTCCTTTATTTTAGGGATAGGGAAGGGTACTAAAATAACTTTATAAACCAAATATATAATAAAAAAATAAAATATTTTATTTGGCTTCGGAGCACGGTCGCCTCGTCGTGTCGTCTTGCACTCTTCCGTCCGGTTACCCGCCAATAACAGTTCCCCCCTACTTTCCCCACAAACATAGGACGTACCTACGTACGTTCCTGGATTTGAATGCGCATGCGCGAAAAAAGGTGCAATATACCATCACTGGCCGAACCTTTTCCAGTGCTTCGAGAAGGGTTTCAATGGGACAAACCCACTGATATATATATATATATATATATATTAGGTTGTCCCATAAGTTTGTGCCGCGGATTGAAAAGTATTTTAATGAAAAACCACAGAAATTTTATAGTGACGGTATAATATCTTTACTAGAAAAGTGGGAAGAGGTTGTAGAGAAGGTGGTTATATTTTTTCGTTGACTTCGAAAGTACGTTTCAAATACTAATTGAAATAGTAAAACAGTAAACGGCACGAACTTATGGGACGACCTAATACTATGGATACGGTATTCGGATTCTGGAAATGTCCCAAATTGAACAGTAGATTTGGATGCCTGCGCCGCTATCGTTTGACCGGTGTACTGTACCACTCGTACTCCTCTTCACCCCGAGATCCTCTATACTTCGCCATGTGTTTGCGTCCCTCTAGATGGCGCTGCTTTCAATCGAGTTGATTGGACGTCATCGACACTTTTTATTTCGTAGCGTGTCAATGACGTCCAATCAACTCGATTGAAAGCAGCGCCATCTAGAGGGACGCAAACACATGGCGAAGTATAGAGGATCACGGGGCGAAGAGGAGTACGTGGGGTACAGTACACCGGTCGAACGATAGCGGCGCTGGCATCCAAATCTACTGTTCAATTAGGGACAAAAAGCTGTGTAGCCAGTGATGATATATGGTCTCGGTTTTCTCGCGCATCTGCGACGATTTTAGAGTCAGTAAAGTACAAAGTTGGGCTAAAATGGGGTACCTTAGTCACCCCGCATAGTTTCGCAAATTTTTTTTTCGATTTTTAAATATGAATTGACAAGTAGCTCCTTCTCCAATACTAGTTGCCATTATGAAATCGAATATATTAACATTAACTTACCAAAATTTCGAAGTACGGTCGTCTCGTCGTGTCGTTTTGCACTCTTCTGCCCGGTTTCCCGCCAATAACAGTTCTAACCTACTTTCCCCACAAACATAAGACGTACGGTACGTTCCTGCATTTAGTCGCGCATGCGCGAAAAAACCGAGACCATATACCATCACTGGAGGCCCCTACCGTGCACATCACGGCCTTTGGGGATAAGACTGTGAATGAAAGAAAAGTACAGCGTTGGTTTGAAAAATTTCGTTCCGGTGATCTTTCATTGAATAACGAACCTTATCGAATACCTCTAACGGAGGTGGATACCAACATCATTATTCATTTTTTCGTACTGGAGAAACAATTACAGCTGACGTATATTGACATTATATTGATGAAATGTATGAAAAGTTAAAATTTTTTAAATTATCTATTACTCGATGTAATACCAATACATACTAGAAATTAATCGTTATATAATATTGAAACTATATACTTTAATTAGTCTTTATACAAAATGTTTGAAAATGCGAGTTCTTTTAAGTCAAGCAGTTCCAACCAATAGCTCCGGAGTTATTCGAGGCCCCTTAGGTTCTTCCCCCACTCTTAGACTTCATTGTTATAATGTATAGTAGTGGGAAGCTCCCAACACGAGAGCCGCGCGGCGCGCGCAGCACTCACTAACTCTATGGTTGTACGTAGTAGTGGGAAGTGGTTCGATGGTGGGGACCTTGCAGTTCTCGGAGGGGAATACGTTTGAACTCCCTGTCTTAAGTGATGAAGATGTTGCAAATCGGTAGTATTTAACTCTGGTTGTGCTTTAGACCATGCAATTATCGTGCTAAATGCAGCTAGTAAATCAGCATTTGTAGGAATTGATATTTCTTCCGCTTCTTCTGTTTCTCTTGAACTTGCTATCTCTGCCGTTTCCATTTCTTCTGTTACATTGAGAGTTGTATTATCTGGACTGGACCGCTGATAGTAAATTGTTGTTGGAACCATAAGAAAGTAGCACTTTCTAAATACTGATTTTCTGTATTTGACATAACGTTTTTACTATTTTTACTTTCATGACTGCTGCTACTAGGACTAAGAATATTCTTATGGTACTCTAAAATCTCTTCATTGCTTAATTTTATGCCTGATATACGTAGTTGATTGGTAATTGTGCATAAAAGATCCCACCTCACCGATTTCGATGATTTTTTAATATGTTGTCAGTTTGAAGATTCTGAACAACTTCTTCCTGTATATGTAACCGCCCCTCAGCCTGAATTTTTGAGATATTTGCGAAAAACTGCAGCTACTGCGACATTGAATTTTGCGTATACATGCACGTCCATGCTGTGCGTATACGTCAGCATGATGCGACCGCTCGTTAACTGTTTCTACAGATATATCACGCGGTCATTGAACGATCCATATACCGCGTGAACTTTTTGAAACATATGATGGTGAAGAATTAGTACATATTACAACAACACCACACACACCCACACAGTGTTTTGTAAGAAAACCGGGTGGGAGGAAGGAATATAATATGAGACTAGCCATAAGACTAACCATTTTGACAATAGAAAACTGATCTTGGACCAGTCTTACACCGACTTCCATTTCAGATGCACTTAATATTTTTTTCCACTAGCTATTTTATGCGCTGAACAAACTGAATTATTTATATTAAATCCTATCTACTGGAGGCTTCTCACGACATATAATTTTTGACGCATCGTGTGCAGATTTACTCGAGGACTGCAATGTCCACGTTGTTCCGTCGCAAAATACTCCGTGCTCAGGGACAAACGCGCGACCGAGGTTAGGTAAATTTCTTAGCTGTACCGATCATAAAACAGTAACCCCGACGAAGGTACAGCTGATAGCCAGATGTGTCGAAGGCCCTGTACCGCGCTTCGCTACGAAAGACAATAACTATAGCCTTTGTCACCCTGCGTACTCTACTCCTACTCCACCTCAATGTTTCTAGATTCCCTCTCTAACTTTTCGCCATCTCCACCACTTTTTCCGACACACCCTACAACCAATCATATGCAATTTTCCAAGACCACACCTACATCCGAGCTTTCCTAAAATCTTACGCAACTCCACAAAATCAGAACTCTCTTGAACTTTCTTGACTACCGAACTACCGACACTGACTAAGTATAGCCGAGTCTAGCTTAGATCTTAACCGAATAAACGAGTTTGTTCTCCGGAGTTGGTCTCTACACCCTTCTTCGTAAATCCTGTCGGATCCAAGTTCCCGAATTCGAGGTGACCGATTCGACACCACACACGTCTTTCTTCATAACATTTCTTAAAAACGGATACTACGCATAATCTTACGTATAGATGTTTACAGCTATGTGTAGTCACTATATATCGGTACAAGTCAATCTAAATTAGACATTTCGATTGTAAATTGTATTAAATTCTGTCTCATGCTTTAATTTTCACATATAGACATTTTGTATAGTTTTCTGAACCTATACATGTGTTTTTGCAACTGCAATGCTTATAAGGTAAAGGCACCAGTAGTTGACCAGTTAAAAGATGTTTTCCACGCGAACAATAGTAACCACTTGCTCTGTCATCAAATAGCGAGAGTCGATACCTGAAGACACACTTTAAGTCTTCTAAATTATGTAGCAAGACCACTTTTTAAAAAAAGTTTAGTTACACAAATTTAAAAAAACATATTTAAAAATTCAGTAATTGCTTCAGAAGTTGACCACTCTTAAAAATCAAAAACCTAGTAATTGACCTTCTATTCGTTAGTAGTTGACCACTTATACTAGAAAGAAGGTTAAAGCAATGATGTTAGAAGTCATTTTAGTATCATTTAGTTTCAACAATTACCAGCACAAATTACAATTAAAGGATAAAATAAGAAATAAAACAAATCAATTCTATAACAAATTCAATTCCGGAACAGAGTAGACGTTGCGAGTCAATATTTGACCGTGGAAGCAATCAATAGTTGACCATGTGGTCATCCTCTAAAACACAGTATGCTACAAAATTTAGAATTATGTTTTGTACTCCTAACAATCTTAGATGTCAAATGGATACATTATAAATCGTAAACAAATTTAAATGAGTCACGTTAGTAATTGACGTTGACTTATCGGTGGGTCAACTTCTGAAAATTGTTCAAATAACAGTATACAGAATTTGACCACTCAATAAACTATTATTTTGAGGTTAGAATAACAGAAACGATGCATTTATCACTTATAAAACGCTGTGAGAATTTAAAAAGTAAATAATTCAGTCGCGAAAAGTTCACAACGTATGGATTGTTTACCTCAACCGTACAGCTGTTCTTAACAGAAACGTTAAGGAAATAGAAATATATCGGTATATTACTAATCTTAATTGTTTTAAAATTGAACCAACAGATATTGTGTCATCCGAGGTTCGCTTTCATTAAAAGTGCAGAACTTATAATAACCTTATTTTTTATGTTTTTCTAAAAACTGGTCAACTACTGGTGCATGGTCAACTACTGGTGCCTATACCTTACAGAGTTGTTTCATAACAACAAATGCAAAGCATTATTTTACTCGATACACTATGCATGCGACTTACACTATTACAATTCTCAGCCTGCCATACAGAAACACAATAAAACGTAGCATGTCCTATACTTTTGTCCCTGACTGTACCAAAACTCTGTCAAAACAAATCGTGCGACAATCTAACTAGGCTCATTATTATCTGTAAAGTCCTCTACTACCAACCCCTCTGACTGATTTTTTGTAAAGCAGATTTTCGCTTCACGAAACGAGCAAGAAATCAAAAACATTTCACTCGCAAACGGAAGAGAGACTTTTCAACGTCAAAACATTTCATGCGTTCGACTTTTTGCTCTTTGACTCGTATTAACGTAAGGCCGCGACTTAACGGAATAACGAGAGCTGGCATCCCTCTCTAGAACGACGCGGGGGATGGTTGGAAGGTGGGTGAATGGTGGGGGTGGTACCGGTGCGATGCAAACGCGGCGGCCCGCTCGAGGCATCCTCGGGATTTTGATAACATGTGACTTTATCTGGAATTCCGGGTCGCGCAGGTAGCCTGTTTACTTAAGATAATAGCGAAGCGGAGTGGCTGGCTGAGCATGGCTGCGATGGTGGGGTAAGACGAAAGGATATTCACCGTGCAACGCTGTGTCTCCGCGTCGCGTCGGTAGGGAGGACGAGCTGCAAAGGGGGGGAATGGGGAAGACCTGCGCGAGGAAAGCCGAATTGTCGGCCAGGCTCGGATAGATCTCGAAGAAAAGGAAAGCTAGGTATCCACTTGGACGGGTTCTAACAAACTTTAACGGTGTATCTGTATTTTTAACTTTTCGGCTGATACTGCATCTCAAATTATCGAAAACGCTTGAAAAATCGTGGTTCGAGAGAAACGCGCAAAAACAATTACTGCATTATTTGTAGGCTCAGGGACTTAATATTATATATCGTTGAAGTCATTTCAACGTCAGCTACAATATTATGGTATCATAAGAACAGGCCACACAGCTGTGATACATCCACATCTGCTCTCTTTTGGATATGTGGTGGGGGGGGGGGGGGGTGTAATTTAGAACATCTTTTTCCTTTTGAAGTATATGGCGGTTTCCTTTAGTTTCCGAAATATTTGTGAAAGATTGTCTGTACTACTATAAGGAATGCCGTCTACGCGTGTGCGTCTAGGACACATAGTATAAGCATAGTTTTCTAGATTACACTGCTCACTTGACAATTTACAGTCTACAGGTACACGTCAGCCTCGTTCACAACTGTGTACTAGGGCTGTTACTTTTCCGAAGCTTCGAAGGATTCGAAGGAACGATGGGAACTTCGAAGGTGATGAAAATCGAAGTTTCGAACCTTCGATTCGTTTCCAGTTAACGGATAAAAGAAATAAATTTTCATAATTTGTTTCTATATTCACTATTTAAATTATTTCAATAATTTATTCTTAAGATAATATATTTATAATTTGAATTATCCTTTCGATAGCACAATGCTAAAATAATTGTTTAAATAAATAAATTTTCACAATTTGTTTGTATATTTATTATTTGAATTATTTCAATAACTTATTGTTAAAATAATATATTTATTATTTGAATTATCATTTCGATAGTTCACTGTTAAAATAATATTTAAATAAATAAATTTTTATAATTTGTTTCTATATTCATTATTTGAATTGTTATTTCAATTATTTATTGTTAAAATAATGGTTTAAATGAATAAATTTTCATATTTTGTTTCTATATACATTATGTGAATTATTTCAATAATTCATTGTTAAAATAATTATTTAAAGAATGTACAAGTATTTACATAATGAATGTAGAAACACATTTCTATAGATTATAAAAATTTCTGTAGATTATAAATTTTTATACTCTATAGAAATGTGTTCCTATATTAATTATGTAAATACGTGTACATTGTCTGAACAATTATTTGAACAATAAATTATTGAAATAATTCATATAATGAATATAGAAGCAAATTGTAAAAATTATTTATTTAAACAATTATTTTAACAATGTGCTATCGAAAGGATAATTCAAATTATAATTATATTATCTTAACAATAAATTATTGAAATAATTTAAATAGTGAATATAGAAACAAATTATGAAAATTTATTTCTTTTATCCGTTAACTGGAAACGAATCGAAGGTTCGAAGGTTCGAAACTTCGATTTTCATCACCTTCGAAGTTTCTGAAATCGAAGCTTCGAAATCTTCGACCGTCGAAGGAAAGTAACAGCCCTACTGTGTACCAACGTTCTTACAAGAAAAATTTTGTTTAATAATGAAACTTGTACTTTATTGCGAGGAGGAACTTGTCCTAAACATAACCTAACCCTAACCAACTATTCGTGGTCTTTTAGGACTTGAAAAAATTATGATAAAAAGGCCAGGCTTTGATTCGTATTTTAATTATTTTCACGTTGGGGTTAAAGTTTGGTTAGTTAGTTTGATTAGTGGTTAGGTTTGTATTTTAATTCTTTCTTATCTTGAGAATTCTAAAGATGAGGATAGTTCGAAAGACTCTTAGAACTGATCGAACTCTAGTATATGAATGAAGCTTTAAGAGATCGATCTGCTGCTTGAAGGTTATTTGTCAAAACAATAAATCTACCGCTGCTCACAATGCTTGTGAGTGTTTCGCAGACGCATACGCATGCATAGAATTCGCTGCTGTAGCATAGACAATCTTTCACAAATATCGCAAAAACTAAAGGAGTCGGCCATATATGTACTTCCCAAGGAAAAAGTTGTTCAAAATTTCACCCTCCGACCACATATCCAAAAAGTATTAAGATCGGAGTGGTGCTCAAACTTCTAAATAATTGCCAAAAATCTTACGTCTTTCGCAAAACTTTTGAATTTACATCTTGCGCACTTTTCGAGCTAAATACTCACTGAGCACGGGATGGATGAGGTTTAAAAAAAATACCTCCCCATATTACACAACTTCCCTCAAACATATAATTGTAATTTTTATCGATCGTATTGTGAGATATATCAATTTATTTAGATATTTCCCTCAAACAGTTTGGAAAATAGTAGCAGTGAACGAATTTCGGATTTTTGATGTTTGGTGTCCGAAACCGTTTCGGGAGCGCAGAGTGGCGCGCTTCAACAAGTCATAAGTATTCCCGGGGTGTCTAGGCACGCCGCACGAGGCCAAGAATCGCCGGTATGCGGCTCGTGTGTCCCAGTGCGGCTGCAACAATCAGAGTGGCACGCGCCCCCATACCCGGGCCCCGATTCGCCCCTGGCACCGCATCCACAGTGGAACTAACCCCGAACACCGACTCCGGGTCAGGCAGTTCAGTGATTTCGGAGGACGCATTCCCGCCTCTTCCGCTGGTTCCAGAAGCAGTACGTGAATATTCGAGACACATTGCTACTCGAACACATGGAACAGCGTTCCGATAACGGAGAGCGAGCCGGTGACCCGCAAGGATTCTTATCTCCGGATGTCTTCGCGAAAAATGCTGGCCGCGTACCTCGTCCGACACGATCAGATTACATTTTGCACACGCTGCTATGCTGTTACGTTCAGAGTTGGGGATTAATCCAATGAATTTTTATTTAAATAATTATATGAATAACATTTCATTCGTTACTCGCGTTGTATATTATTCGCGGTACATATTCATTATTCTATGTATTCGTCATTTGCAGTATTTGTTATTTATAATATTTCTTATTCGCAATACATATTTCAATTTGGCTCATTTTAGTTTAACGTTAGTGGAACTACAGAACAGTGTTTGTCGCAAGATGAAATAAACATCTCGAAGTCTTTTAGTGATGATCGCCATGAAGTAACAACGTTACAGGCATGCCCCACGACAGGTTTTTTTGCGATATAGGTTGACGAGTCTAGTAAATAAACATCTTCCAGTTAATGAACATCGTTCGTATTAAACGAAAAAATAATATTTATGATACCTTTTCCATGTTGACATTTATACATTAATGCTACTGTACGTTCACAAATGTCTCACTAAAGACATCTTCTTTGTTGTATAACCCCTTCATTAAGGGCACTATATTAATTTATTTAGTAGTTGTTCGAACGACATCCCACTTATTCAAAGAGAGTGTTTTAATAATAATAATAAGAAGAATTTGTATGTTGAGATGGTTCAATGATCCTACGATATGTTTGTGTAATTATCATTCACTGGGCTTCCTTTATTCGTTCATTAAAAATTAATGTTCATTCATTGGTCATTCGGGCCATTTTGAGCTTAATCCTATATTAGATATTTAACACAAGCTGTACCCATTAAATATCCTTAGAATTGTGTTCTGAAATGTAAGACCTCAACAATGACACAGTCTTCTCATAGAAATACCACTCAGGAAATTAAATAAAGATTCGTGAATACTAATTTGAACAAACATGCAGCTTAAGTGTTCATCCGTTAGACTGGTCACCGTAATAAAAATTCTGTCATCTAATAAATAATACACCCGTGGAAAAATTGCCTCCATACGCCACGATGGTTAATCTTCCAAAAAGCAATAAATTTCCCGACAAAATGTTGGTATGTACCGATCAAAGGACAAGTTGTTCTCGAATGTAATATTTCAACGAATTTATTTTAAATATTTCTGTAGTCACAAGTACATGAATAAACATTTATTCAAACGAAACTTTATTTCTAACTTAAAAATTATTCACATCTTGTTTAAATAACGCTGCAACTATTTAGAGATGTTATTCGAATCAAAATTATTCGTGACACATGAATCAAACTTTATCCGAATTCAAAACTATAATTATAAAGAAACACTTTATTTACTCTTATTTACTATTATATTTATCTACAAATGTACAATTATATATGTACATCGACCGCGCGCACGTCTCTGACAGCTGTCAGAAAACGACTCTCCAACTGTCAGTTCGTTAACAGTTTCTCGACAACCCCTCTCTTCCATTATTTCCTTAGGGGTTGACCATCACAAGGCAGTTTTACATTACGGCGACTTTACATTAATCATACTGCCGTAACAGTATCATTGATTATTTATTATTTCTTCTTCGCGAATATGATTGGGTTAGTGAAAAAATAATTGTGGTTTCTGTTCATGAATTTTGAGGTGTTGTATTTTGGATAGTTTACCTATTTGAACATTTCGGGTGACTATTGTATGATCAACTTTTAGTTCTTTTGCAACGTCTCGAGATGTTCTTCGAGGATCTGCTTCGATGACAGCCCTTGATTCATCATTAAATGTTTTAATCAGTATCGAGTTGCTACACACCGTGACATAAAGACGGCACACCTGATTTATTTAAGGTTTTTGTAATTTGCAGTAATAAAGTAATGCGTTTCAGGGCTGAACTTTCTTTTGGAGGACCAGATGTTTTTAACTTTTTTCAACTCTTTTTTTAACTTTTTTATGTAATCCTGTAGATATCGATGAAAACATTACGAAAAAGTAAGTATTATTGTTAGGAATTCACTGGTTTATTAGTTATACGCGTGTAAATATATGCAATTTTAAGTGATTTTGACGGGTTAGAGCGTTGTCATATTGGATATTCGTTGGATCTGCTCAGTAATACTCAGCTGATCTTACGTTTACCACCTAGCAAATATACCAATATGACGGCACTTTAACCTGTCAAAAAGGCTTAAAAGTGCTCAACTTTACACGCGTATATCTTCTGAACCAATGAACTCCTGGCAATAAGACTTTCATTTTCGGTGTTGTCTCGTCGAAATCTATAGGACTGCGTAAAAAAGGTTAAAAAGAAATTGGTCCTTCAAAAGAAAATTTAACCCGTTTTAGTGAGATATCAGGTGTCTCACCTGATTTTGGTTTTTGGTTCACCTCACTATTATGATACGTAGTGAAAATATTTTTTGACCGATTTTTGAATAACTTCGAGGGAGACATATTATGATATTATTAGTCTGTGTGTAGGAGGACGCGACAAGGTCATGTGAAAGTCGACCTTGCTCTTTTTAAATCGAACCATATACTTTTAAATGCACTCATCGATATAGCTCGACATTCTCGTTAGAAATGTATTAATCTGTGAACGTCGAAAAATCATTATTTTTAAATTTTCTCCACGCTTCTAACTAATTGCAATTTTTATAGGAATTTTTTTTTATGTCAACTAGTAAACTAAAACTTTTAACTTATCCAATAAATCCAAATAGTGTGGCGTGAACCTTAAAAAACGACTCGTCCTTTTAAAGTATCCGAATATTACTGTGAGTGATTGAATATTTTTGGAATTAACACATAAATCTCATAATTATTTATTTAAGACACTGTCTTTTATTCAAAAACATTTAACAATGTTTCATATTAAAATAACTAAATATAATTACGTTCAAATATTACACGAGATCATACAATTTTTTAAACTTTAACGCAAATGCAGTACGGGTTCTTGTTTAGGCTCATTTGAATAGGCTCAATTCTTCGAATTTTTCGAAAGACCAAAAAGTGTTCTTTATCTAAAAAATTATTAATTTAAAAGTTTAACTTATAGCTACCTCGTGAAAAGAAATCGTAAAAAAAATCTACTCATGGTATTTTTAAAGCTTGAAGCATCTTCTTGCAACGCCGCGTCGCTAGTGCTGTGCGAGAATCCGAAAATGTCGAGTCGGGACGAGACGAGAATTTTTTTCGAAATCGGGACGAGTTCTCGAAAATTTCGGGATTCTCGATTATTTCGCGGTATAATATTTCCGATATTTGAGGCGTTTCTGAAAACCACATTATAAAATTTATTCATTGAATCTTCTTTTTTCTTCCTTTCGAGACTTTCGAGAATCGCGAAACTTTCGAGAATCCCGAAATTTTCGAGAACCCGACCCGTCTCGAGACCATACATTTTCGGGTTCTCGCACACCCCTAATCGCCGGTAATTTGTTTTAGTTATTCGCAAATACTTTCGAATGAAAAATGGAATATCGCGTCATACGCTAACGATAGAAATTAGAGGATTAATAGGTGCCCCATAAATGTTTGTAATTGTTGACTAGTTTATAATCAGCGGAAAACAGCGGAATAGAATTTGGAAGATCGAGCAGCTGCCATTCATTATGTTCGGATTAATTGATTACATTTGTCGATACGCAATTTCACGCTAAACAATTTACACATCGAGCTAGCCACACCATTTGCGATATACGTTTCCTATACGTCCTGCACAAATTTCCAATCCAATCTCATATCTACGTCAAGACAGAGCCTGAACAGCGATTTCTCAACACTCCGACTCACCGAAGAATGGATTCCTACTTGGTTTCACCAGCTCCATATCCTCCAGGCATATTTGAAGGATTTCGATGGGATTTCAAAAGGGAATACATCGGCGAGTACGCTCCAAAGGCATATTAATACAGTCGTTGCACGCGAAACGAATCGTGCACCGAGAATTTTAATGCCCGAAGAATCGTATAACAACACAAATTCATAATATTATCGATACAATTTCGAACTCATTTACAGTGGATCCAAAAATCATTTGAACATTAAATATACGATTTGCAAGAAATTGGTTATATTTAAACTGGGTTCATTTCATTAAAAAGAATATCACAACCATATACCGAGTCTCGTTTTAAACCTTGAGACATTGACTTTCATAAACTAAAATTCATTTTTACCTCCGACAGTTTTACACGATTTACAGCGGAGGACAAAAGTTTGAGACCACACTTTAAAAACTAATAACTCTTTCAAAATTGGTCCAACCGACTTGAGTTTCTTTTTAAATGTTACAAAGATCAGTTTACTAGATAATGTTAGAAAAAACTTTGGTAAACCTTACGTTTAGGGGAGGATGCTCCGATGACCTTGACCTTGACATATGTTGTTGAGGACAACATTCTGAACAACTTTTGTCATTACAACCACCCGGTGCTCGGTCTCAGTTTTCGAGATATTTACGAAAAACTATTGCTAATAGTGTATTAAATTTTCCGTATTCTTCTACGCTCCGTGGCAACGTAAATCTGTTCCGGGGCCGCATCTATTTATTTTTTGTTTGTAAACACGTTGTGGGGATGAGAAGCGACAATACCACACACACCCACCCAGTGTTTCTAAAAAGAAGGCTCTTACATTATACAATATAAAATCAACTGAGACGAATAGAGCATACATGTATTATATTATCGCCTTTGATAGTAAAACAAATTGCAAAACCTAACCCAGACCTAACCCAGACTAATACAGCATACATGTATTATATTATCGCATTTGATAGTAAAACAAATTGGTATTGGTTTCAGTTGATTTTACATTGTTTAATGTGAGAACCTTCGTCTCAGAAACACTGGGTGGGTGTGTGTGGTGTTGTGTGTTGGTTAGGACTAGGTGGGGGGGGGGGGGGCAGCTCGAATAGTATCTATATTGAAATATTTCAAAAACTCACGAGACTTGCAAGTAACGCACAGATGTATACACTGATCGCTACTGGTCCGCACTGGATCGCACATGGGTCACATTCGGATGTATGAGTTCTTGCTATGTTTGTTTATCTAAGGTGTAGCTCATTCGAAACTATGGTAGCCTTACGTAGCCACGAAGAATACAAAAAATTCAATACAGTACTAGCAATAGTTTTTCGCAAATATCTCGAAAACTAAGACCGAGCACCGGGTAGTTGTAATGACAAAAGTTGTTCAGAATGTTGTCCTCAACAACATATGTCAAGTTCAAGGTCATCGGAGCATCCTCCCTTAAACGTAAGTTTTACCAAAACTTTTTTTTAAATTGCTGTTGGCCGGAGTTGTGAAGAAAAAATGAAGGTCATGATTTTTAACTGTTTTATCTGTGGCTGCCATGAAAATTTAAAATATGCCTTTCGTAGATTTAAGTAAGTCAGGCATGGACAGACGCTGCTCGATCGGATGCGATTTTCACGCGTTATCCCCACTCCATCCGCCCGTGCGTTTCGCTCTCCGTGACGATCCTAGTTCATACGGTAGGGGCCTGAGGTGGCTCGAGAACAAGGACCATCACGGGAAGCGAGACGCAGTGATGGTATATGGTCTCGATTTTCTCGCGCATGCGCGGCGATTTTAGCGTCAGTAAAGTACAAAGTTGGGCTAAAATGGGGTACCTTGGTCACCCCGCATAGTTTCTCAAATTTTTTTTTCGATGTTCAAATATGAATGTTTAACATGCGTATGTTATATTAAAATTTTATGTGTATGTACATATAATATATAAATATATTATAATTGTGTGTATATGTATAATATACTTACTCTTTTCGTTTCTTTTGGGGATATAGGGAAGGATACTAAAAAACTTCAAATCAAATATACAATAAAAAATAAAATATTTTATTTGTATAATTTTAGTGCACTTACGTCGAGCAAGCTAAAGATCTTGTACATCATTTGACTCAATGCAAACATCCTGTATTAGTGGAATCAAATGTTCCACTGTGCAAACAGCTACGTTGTGTTCCGCTAAAAATGCACATAATTTTGTCTCGGCGCGTTTGACCTTATCTTCACGTGATAATTGAACAGTGCTGGTATTATTATTATAATTATCAGAATCATTAGTGACTTTGTTAATAAACGACTTTATATTTTTCATACGTCTGACCGTCTGTGAATGATTAATTAAATGTGCTTTATCGCATTTGACAGTCTTATTGCATGCAATACAGAGCTCTTTAGTTTCTACTGTCGAAGGAGCTAACCACAATTTAAAGACATCGTCATCCAACCAAGCATTTCGGAAGCATAATACTCTACCTCTACGCTTCCTTGTAGCTCCTTCTCCAATACTAGTTGCCATTATGAAATCGAATATATTAACATTAACTTACCAAAATTTCGAAGTACGGTCGTCTCGTCGTGTCGTATTGCACTCTTCTGTCCGATTTTCCGCCAATAACAGTTCTTCCCTACCTTTCCCCACAAACATAAGACGTACGGTACGTTCCTGCATTTAGTAGCGCATGCGCGAAAAAACCGAGGCCATATACCATCACTGACCAGACGCTGAAATCAAGACTAGTCACGTGACCAGTCTACGGTCTTAGTGGGGGACGTTAGAGCAGTGATGGTATATGGTCTCGGTTGTTTCGCGCATGCGCGACTAAATGCAGGAACGTACCGTACGTCTTATGTTTGTGGGGAAAGTAGGGGAGAACTGTTATTGTCGGGAAACCGGACAGGAGAGTGCAATACGACACGACGAGACGACCGTACTTCGAAATTTTGGTAAGTTAATGTTAATATATTCGATTTCATAATGGCAACTAGTATTGGAGAAGGAGCTACTTGTCAATTCATATTTGAAAATCGAAAATAAATTTGCGAAACTATGCGGAGTGACTAAGGTACCCCATTTTAGCCCAACTTTGTACTTTACTGACTCTAAAATCGTCGCAGATGCGCGAGAAAACCGAGACCATATATCATCACTGCGTTAGAGTGTGCTCGTGGTAGTGGAATGGCATAGTGGAAGGGGAAAAAGAGGAGAGGAAAGAGCATCTGTTTGGATGCTTTCTGGCGTCACTGGCGGGACGTGTGGGCGGGTAGAGTGGGGGTAACGCTTGAAAATCGCCACTGATCGAGCAAACTTCTGTCCATGCCTGAAGTAATTTATATGCATACATCAAGTATTAACGACATCGATTACCAGCCATAAATGATTAAAAATGCCAAAAATTGTTAGACAAATCATTGAAAGCAATTTTATAAAAGTTGTTCGTTTTTGAAAGACGGTTTTAAACTTTTGTTCGCTACCGAATTGGTTGGAAAACTGCATAAATGTTTTCCTTCGAAAATGCTACCAACTGAAACGTCTTTGAAAACGTTAAAAAATTACTTCGGTGAATAAATCTACGTTATATTTGAAAATTTAAGCCTCCCCGTTGCAACAACGTAAAAAAAAGCTTCATGTGAGATTTTTTGGGTCCGTTTTATTGAGTTTCAAATGAAAGATGTACTGCCAAACTTATAATAATGTATAAAGTACATGATGAGAGTTTTACATGGCCGAACTTGTTCCTCATTTCTATTCTATAAAACAATGAAAAAAAATCGCACAATTTAAGATGTCGTTACAAAATGGAAGCTTCAACCTTCTAATCTATGCTGAATTAAACCACGAAAAAATGTTTCAATATTTTTACAGAGATTTTAATGTATAGCATTTTTTAGGGCAAATGGGTCTTCAATTTTCCACCCGATACATTGTGCAAAAATATTTTAGGAGCTTCAAGCTTTAAAATAAGTCCAAATTCATTTGTGTAATATTGTTGGATCCACTGTAATTGGCCCGTAACATAAATTCGTTCAGTTATCTCCAATATCACTTTTTTCATGTATTAATAAAGTAGAGAATTGCAATTGCATTATTAAATCATAACATAAATTTGTTTGGTTACCTTCAATATGTTCTTTTCATTTATCTATTAGCACAGTTGAGAATTATATTCAATTAATTCTATATGTTGTTCAATATATGTGGTTTTTATGTTATCACAGTTATCTGCATTCACATTGAGCTACAACTAAATAAATAAGATTAAAACATATTTATATTTGCAACCGAACGAATTTATATTATAATAAAATATAAAGTCATTGACTACAAGTACATTTCGTATAATTACAGTTATCTCCATTGGCGATGACTCACAACTACATCGTTTAAATTAGAACATATTCGTATATTTGCAACTGAACAAATTTATGTTACAACTCAATATTTTGCACTGTTTCACCATTTATATAAAACTAATTGCGATAGGGTTCAATGATTTTTATTAAAGTCACATATGCTGTAGTATAATATAAGTAAAATTAATATAGTGAGATTTGAAGTTATCGCTTAATTTGTTTGTAAAGTACAAAAATTTCAAATTGTTATTCATTTTCATAAAGAATTTATGAATTTTTGTTGCGGAACCTAGTTGCTCAATCATGTTCCAATTTCTTTTATCTTAATCAGCAAGGTCTACTCTAAACGATTTTTTTATTTGAAAAGTTTTGTAAAAGTTGAAATTTTAACTAAATTCATATGTACTCCGGCCATATATATTTTAGACTAATAGGTCTCAAAATCTGTGTTATCAGACCTTTTGCGACGAATGTTGCAGATTCCATTAAAACCTAATTGTTTTATGACGTAGTAAACGTAAAATTAATGGTAGTTCAAGTCATCAATTTCCCGTTTTCTCATTTGTTCACAACACACAGACTTCAAATTGTTGACATTTCCTTCATTCAGATACTGACTTTTTAATTAGATATAATAATCATTTTACAAGTCTCCTCTCTTTTCGAATGTATCATATAATAAAATGGTTATATATTATACATATACAGTTGAGAACTTTGTGTAAAAATCTTGACAGTGTGCTAAAAAATATACAGAAAAATTTTAAATTTAAAAAATTTATTTGTTAGTGAGATTCAATATTCTTCGCAATGTTTGTACAAAAACTGATTCTTCTATTTCTGCCACTGTATTATACTACTTTGGCTTGTGCGTGTTAGCTAAATGTTGGGTAACGAAGTGGAATTGCTTCAGGCTAGATGCACTCCGCCGAAATTGCCCGTGACTTTTATTTACTTATGATTTATATTACTGCTGGATACAAATTCAAAGACAATGGCATTGATATTTGATACCCTCAGGGTTTCTAAATCCATTTTACCACTCTCCCCTTCACCCACTCTCACTATCGCCTAATTTTTCAGCCTATTTCAGCCTACTTTTCAGCGGCACCTACTGTTTATTAAGGTGGGTTCCGAACCAACAAATTCAAAGACAATGAAGACCTTATATTTAATTGATTAATGAAAAAGCAGTTCACGCGAGACATAATGAATTATTTTAATTACTCATTGTACAGGAATATAATATTAATTCGTTGAAAATGTAAAAAAGAACTGAAAATAAAGAGACTATAATAAAATAAAAACGCAAGTATTATATATTTTGAATGGTAATTATAGTGAATGCAGCTTATTGTTTAGTGTCTAAATAATTCAATTAGGCCGACTATTAAAATTCTATTATTTGTATTTAAATCATTATTAATTGACTATATCTTGTATTATTTGATTACACAACTTTTTAGTGTGTGTGGCTGTAACTATGCCACCATAAAAATGTCTAATAACGTTAATTTTTATACTTTAATATATTTCAAATAAAACATACTTACTACCAAATTACTATACTACCAAACTTATGTATTATTAAAATATTAAAAACAATTAAAATTTTATTTATATATAAATGAATTGAATAAAACGAAGCTACCTATGCAGCAAAGCACGCGTATTTATCACTATGGCGCCACTGATGACTGTTTTCGCAGCGAGAAATAGAAAATCATCGCCCGTAAACCTCAAACGTCATTACATGAATAATATTAACACAAAGTATGCTTGTTTCATAGACCCTTAAATACGTTTTTACATATAACACGATAAGGAAACTCGCATAACCGCCAATTTGCCCTTACTATGCACAAAGATGCATAAGACACGATAACTTTCTACATTTCTCTTTACTTTAATTCTCTATCAAGAACTTCAATAATTTACAAGATTACGCCTTCCTAAAAATATTTAAAAACACCATTGAATTCTCACATCTTTCTAGAAACATCCCATCAACGTGACATGAAGCGATACGACCAATATTAAGAAAGTTATGCGAATTCAATGTATACAAGATGCAAAAATACACACATTCAGAGCACCTATAGAAAAATAACTGATATCTTCATTGTTTATTTATATATTGCAATAAAATAAACATTTCAAGTACTTCAACCGAAACACCATCGATCATCATAATGTTCATTTAAAGAAAAGTAATTAAATTAAAAAAAAAACAGATCTTAAAAGTACAAGTTTAATTTCTTGAGTCGTAGGATCACAAAATGAACTACAAAATAGTTAAAACAATATTTGACCTTATGATGACTTTGAAAAGGATGATCTTGGAAGTTGTATGATCTGCAGTATCTACAGAGATCACATTTAGATATTTGGGCCCCACATATTTCATTGAATATTCTTGTAGCAAGAGAAATTAGATCAGATAGAGCATTCATTTAGCAAAAATTGGGAACGGTCCTGGTGTAGATGGAACTGAATCGTCGACGCGAGAAGGAAAACGTTTTCCGGGCCATCGTAGGTTCCTTGCAACACAGCCAAGTCGATACCGAAGGAAAACAATTTGTCAACCCGACGTTTCCGTCGTGATATCGAGCTTTCTTACGAGTTTCCCGTGTTCTCGTTACCGTTTGAGCTGACGATAATTTAATATTATGAGTGCCGGGTAGAGGCACTGCTTCATTCGCGATGAAATGGGAGTCGATCTAGTGATAAACACTCGCCGGAGTCGAAAATCGATATTTACAACCACCACTCGTCTAACTAACACTGGCTTACAAATTATCACAGCTTCGCTTTATACTTTTTCAAATTGTCCTCGTTTCGCAACCGATATCGCCGATTCTGGTGAAAAATAATTAATACATACTATAGTATGTATAAATCTCGGGAGGGGGGGGGGTGTTAAGTCATCAGTTTAGTGGTTTTGAATTTTTTAGCAAAATATAAACCTTTGAAGTCTTTGTAACAATTTATAAGAAATATTTTCGATAATAAGATATTACACATCGATCACTATTTCCGAACGACAGAAGGGATTTTATTGAAAATTAATAACTGTATTACATAGTAAACGGAAAATGATGGATGGTTCAACTTGTTACGTACGGAGAATATTTTCTTTCGACTTTCTCTCAGGGATGTTTCGAGTTCGTTTCTGGTAGGAAACGTCCTAGATAAGCTCCGCTTAACCCTTAACCCTTTCGCTGCGAGCGCCGACTATATTCGACATCCGCGTGACGACCTGTGGGTACCACGGACCTAAAGGACTGTGCATAAAGTGGGTTTATGGGCGAGAGAGGCCGTACCATTAGCGGGGAGGGAAGGTAGACTGCGGCCATATTGATAGGATAAACTAGTGTTTCGATCTATATAACGGTGCGGAAACATTATAATGATTTGATTCTGAAAAATGAATGTATAACAAGTGCATTTGTATATATATCTGTATATACATATGAAATATTAAAATTTAATATACATTTGCAGTGACTCATAAAAGTATTCGCTCGCCCTATAAATCAGAATAACTTTCTTACAATTTGACCAAACCATTTGACTTTTTTTAGTTTACTTAGTAAATCACGTGCAAAAAAGATTTTGAAAGAATTTCAATTCGTAGGAAATACATGAAGAGATAAAAATGGCACTTTTTAAAACTTCTTTATTTTAACCCATAATGAAAATTTGAAATATGCCTTTTGTAGATCTATGTTAGTTATACATAAGCTGAAAATTTCATAAGCGAATATAATTCACACTTATTCTTTGTTTTGAGGATGGGAAAGAGGAGTGCTACAATAACTAAGCAAAATATATGATAAAACAATAAAATATTTTATTTGACAAAAAAAATTAAAGAATACCAACATTTGTTGTTAGGGTAAGGAAAACTGCCAACACCTTACCAGTATTCACAAAACAAAAATTACATTGTATTATTACAAAATAGTTTATGACTAAAACACTTTTCTAAAAAATAAAGATAAAATAAATAAACAGTAAAAATAAACAAATCGTTGCACATTCGACCCCAATATAACTGCCTCAGAGATATATAATATATAATATATTATATATAATATAATATACTGCATCCCTTTACAATACACCTTGTCATTTTTGTAAATTAATGGGTATCAACGCACAAAACAAACAAAGCCACGACGATTCACCAACCTTGCCGCACATGTACCGGGTACAGAATGATCAGTGGCCGAGCGTGGGTTACATTAGTATTTAAAGTTGCCTATAGAGCGCACCACCGATTTGTCCTACCAAGATGGCCGACAAGTTGATCCCCCTTCTGTCTTTTGGAACGCCCCCGCAGACTTATGCACAGTCCTTCAAGTCCGTGGTGGATACGAGCGCCGACTATAGTCGGCACGCAAGGACCTGTCTATACGAGAGCCGACATGCAATGTGCACACTTTTCGGTGTGGTGCCCCGTTCAGGGGCATTATTGCGGCGGAGCGGACTGCCGTAGCGAAAGGGTTAACCCTTAGCACTCGAATGTCGACTCCGAGGCGTCGCTACAAATTGTTACACCATTATTCAGAATATCGTTTACATGATTAAATTTGTTTATATGTAATAAATTACTAAATATTTAAATATTGTATGAGGTACTATATCAGTTTCGTACGCATATGATGAAAAAAATTATGTACAATGGAAATATTCTAGGTTAGAAGAAATGTTTGATTTTTTAGTTGAAATAGCTCCGAGTGTAAAGGGTTAACATACCAGTTGTACCGGTTAATAATTCTTAATTTTTTTTTAAAGAAAACAATTTAATTTTCCCATGCAATGCAGAGGATCAGAAATTGTTTGTTAACCAACATTCAACTTCTCTGCCATTTGTTATTGAGTTTGCGTATCGTCTTCGTCCAACAGTGCTTGCAATTTTTCGTCTTCAAATTTTTTCGGCTGACCCGGGCGTTCTTTGTCTTTTAAGTCGAAATCACCACTTTTGAATCGTCTGAACCAACGCACACAAGCATCTTGCGTTAGGACATCGTCACCGTAAGTTTCCACAAGGATACGACGGCTTTCACTCGGGTTTAACTCCGTTTTGGAGAACTCTTTTTTTCAAGTTTTTTTAATACAATCTTATAGATTTCGACGAGAAAACACCGAAAATGAAAATCTTAATGCGCGGAATTCATTAGTTAAAAAGTTATACGCATATAAAGTTGAACACTTTTAAGTCTTTTTGACAGGTTACAGCGCCGCCATATTGATATATTTGCTAGGTAATACACATAAAATAGGCTAAATACTTCCGAACAAATCTATCAGTTGGCAGCACAAACAAGTACGTAATACATAATAATACATTTACTAAATCAAAATGCGAAACATTATACCATGGTCGGGCAGGCCTTCCCCGCTCCCACGACGACCTAACCCCAAACCGTCTTGGACTTTACCTTCTTTTTAAAATCCTGTGTGTGATTCTGTATATTTTAATTACTGGACCCCGAAAACGACCGATTTCATGATTATTGTTATAAATTTTCATTTCGCACCGATGAGTACGACGTTTTTTAAATTTCCACTACAATCCACAATCCCGAGCCCAATTAATTGCTTCTTCTTTACTACTTGGCATGTCTCTAAAGTTAAAATTTCTAATACTTGATCTAGCCATTTCAAAATCAACAATAAACTTATTAATAATTATTTTGTGAAAAACACTTGAAATTGCTTATGTTTACAAAGTATGTGTAACCACTGAATTCCCATCTAGCGCATACGCTCGGTACTATTTAGCCGATCCCGCAAATATACCATACTATCTAACACATATGCTAAACACTCACGATCTATCCAGCGCATGCGCCGAACAGACCTACCTACCTCTACCACTCAACGAATATCCAATAGGACGAGGCTCTAACCTGTCAAAAACGCTTAAAACTGCTCATATTTACACGTGTATAACTTATAAACCAGTGAATTCCTAACAACCATACACACATTTTCGGAATGTCTTCATCGATATCTACAGAATCACATGAAAAAAAATTCAAAAAAGTTAAGAACACGGAGTTCTCCATAACGCAGTCGAGCCTTCACTCGTGTTTTTCTTTCGATTGAACAAGAAAAGCAGTATGTGCCGCGAATGCTCTTTATTTGCTTTAAAACTAGACTTGCTTACCACAAAAAATGGTGACGCTAACTTGAAATCGTTTGAACATCAATGGCGTTTTGAAAGGTATTGTCATAGCAACAAAACATCATAAGAATTTAGACCGTGAACATGCCCTTGTTTCCTGTGCCATCCAGCGCAGAAATTAAGAGTTATTAACCGGTACACCTAGTAAAGACCTAGCTGTAGCCTGGATTCATTGGAAATTACAAAAACCAGAAATGTAGCCCTACGTGGCATATGTACTTCCTACAGGTATACCACCTATTTTTAAGAGTATATAAACCCGATCATTTTTATCCTCTCCGGTCCATAAACGTATAATCACGCGTAGAGCCACGTTGTATGACGTTCGTAAAAGTCAATTCCAGTGAGATCGCTATAAAGTTTCTTCCGAATCATAATTAACGCATTCTATTTTACATTTCATTGCAATTCAATCACGACACTACGACACTTGTAACACACAATTATTTACGGATATATCAATTTTATTCAGTATTTTGTGAAGTCTATTAACCCTTCCGAACGGCATAGTTTATCGCCAGCTTGCATATCGTTTCAGTGGACCGAAGTAAGTTACGCACCTATAGGCGCCAACAGTACCACGAAACCAAATTTTAAAAGCGCCTTTAGGCGCCAGCAGCAGACAAAGGGTTAAAGCCTATATTACCGCCTAATTTCCTAATTCAGTAATTGAACGTTCCCACACGATACAATCTTTCAGCTCGAATTGTATCAATTAAATTATATTCTTAGAGTTACGAGGCGTACTAATAATCCCAGCGACTCCCTGATTTCGCATCAGGTTCGTTCGCGACATACCACATTCCAAAATGAGATTTTACCAACCTAGTGGCTCCTCAATTTCGCATTGGGTTCGTTCACACAAATTATACCATCCCCTAGCGGAACCTCAATTTGGCATTGGGTTCGTCCACACAAATTATACCATCCTAACTTCTCCCCAATTTCGCATTGGGTTCGTCTATGCGAATTATACCATCCTAGCGGCACCTCAATTCCGCATTGGGTTCGTCCACGCAAATTATACCGTCCTAGCGGCTCCCCCGTTTCACAGTGGGCTCGTCCACGCAAATTATACCATCCTAGCGGCCCCCACAATTCCGCATTGGGTTCGTCCACGCATATTATACCATCCTAGCGGCTCCCAAATTCCGCATTAGGTTCGTCCACGCAAATTATACCATCTAAGCGGCCCTCACAACTTCGCATTGGGTTCGTCCACGCATATTATACCATCCTAACGGCTCCCCAATTTCGCATTGGGTTCGACCACGCAAATTATACCATCCTAGCCGCTCCACAATTTCGCATTGGGTTCGTCCGCATCCTACAGCAGCTCTCTGATTTCGCATCAGGCTCGTCTGTGAGTTATCCAACCTCCGAGCGGCTCCCCAAATTTGCATTTGCTCCGTCCGTGCCGTTCTACAACCGCCTAGGAGATCCCTGGTTTCGCATCGGGTTCGTCTGCGTATTTCCCCTAGTGACTCCTCAATTTCGCATTGGCTTCGTTCACGAAGTTTCAACCCCCTGCAGCTCCCCGATTTGGCATCAGGTTCGTCCGCACTTAATTCCGTTCGTATAGGCTCCCTGACTTCGCGTCAGTTTCGTCCTGGACATCTAGAATCTTAGCGGCTTCCTAATTTCGCATTGGGTTCGTCCGCCGCGCACCTAATAAATTCGCGCATTGCACGCGGCCCTGGCTCGTAACAAAGTGGAAACGGCAGGTTTTCGAGATATGAAAGGATGGAAAAAGGAGAAGTAAGGCTTAGGACAGTATACAGGGTGGGGCATTTATCCTGGCTACCTGAAATATCTCAAAAACTAAATTCCGAAGAAAAATGTTTCAAATAAAAAGTTTAAGTCGAGGAGGGGCTGATGCACCAGTCATATCCATTTTTAATTTTCATCATGTTTCCAAGGTCATTCCAAGGTCAACTTTATTTTTTCAAATGGAAACATATATTTTTCATTACAGATTCTTAATCTACGACTTGAAACAAATAACTTCTATTTGAAACGTTTTCTCTCCGTCGATTATTTTGCATAATATTGAATTTTCAAAGAAAAAATACACAATGTCGTTGTAACGGAGAAAATCATTTTATTTATGATAAATGAAATTAATACTCAATTAAAATAGCATCAAATAAACATGTAATCTAAATGAATAATTAAATATTAGCTAAATATTGAAACAGGCAAAACGATTATATAAAACTTAGCAAAGGAATCCAACGCTGAGTGTACACAACATGTTCATTACGCGCAGGGATACACCAGTTTTTTTACTGTCTTTTCTTTGGAATATGTTTACACATTCTCTCGCATGCAATGCAAATAACATTAGAATGTTACTGAGTACTTGTTAAATTTGATTTTCTTATAATTAAGTTGCAATTCTCCTGTATTATTATTAATAAAATAATTGCCTTTCCATTTAATTGAGATTAATCTTCCCTAATAAAGTCAATATTATACAAAATAATCGGTGAAGAAAAAAACGTTTTAAATTAAAGTTATTTGTTTCAAGTCTTAGATTAAAAATCTGTAATGAAAAATGTATGTTTCCGTTTGAAAAGTAAAGTTGACCTTGGAATGACCTTGGAAACATGAAAATTAAAAATGGATATTATTGGTGCATCAGCCCCTCCTCGACTTAAACTTTCTATTTGAAACATTTTTTCTCCGGAATTTAGTTTTTGAGATATTCCAGGTGGTCAGGATAAATGCAACAGCCTATATACAAACGCAGGAAGATTCAGGTAGTAGCGGGAAAGGTGTTGTCGCACTGTCCATCTATTGGCGAGCATAGGAGGTAGCCCCCACAACGTCATCAGTTTGCTGGTACTGAATTTGTTTAAAAAATAAGAATCTTCAACGTTATTGTAGAAATTCGTAAAGAAATACTTTTGGTAATAAAACATTCCAAATCGATCACTATTTTCAATGGATACAGAGGATTTTATAAAAAAACGAATGATGGCCTCACATAATATATGAAAAATTAGAGGTGATTTGAGTCATCAACTTGCTGGTATTGCAAGAATACAGAAAAAATATTTTTAGGAGCTAGTCATTCCAAATCGATCACTGTTTCCGATCGATAGAGAGGATTTTATTAAAAGTGAATGATTTTATGATATAATATATGTAAAATTAAGGGTGGGTTAAGTCATTATTGACATATTGTACTAATATATTTTTATATTAATAACTAATTGTTAGATCAAATTGACACTTATTTTATCTTAATCAAGAAAGTGTAACTTACAGTAAACAATTTTTTTTCATTGTGAAAATTGATCTGCAATATTGACAAAATGTAGGGGTTTTTTTACCATTTTTGTTCATTTCCATAAACAGTAACACAGCCTCTTAATTTTTATCTCGCTAACTATTTTCCATCTCTAGTTGAATCTTTTTTTATTTGAATCAAAGACATTTGGACTATCGTGAGAATATTTTTTTGTTCCAAACTAATTGTTATTCACCCAGTTAATGAATAATAAAAAAAATTTTTGTTAGGATGAATTCTGTGAAACAAGAGAAACCCGCAGGTGAACATGGTCCTTCTCGAACAATCTATTTTAGCAAACACCACCGGTAAATCCAGAATCCACATATCGTTCCTTGGTTGAATACATATCGAACTCGAATAGTATCGAACCAATCAAGCGGTCTGCGAGAAATTCCCTCTGTCTTTATTGATAGAGAGGAACCTTGATTGGAATCTTTGGGACTACCCACTAAAGTGTGCAAAGTCAACTGCGACAGTCAACTCGCCGACTATTCCTTTCCATGGCTTATGAAGATACTGTTCCTAACTTCCATAATTTTATCAGCAATACGAAAATTTTACTAGTGTCACTATAACAAAAAAAATTTAAATTGACATCATAGTTTTAAATTCTATTGTATATTGAGAATGTTCAGTCTATTTTAAGTGGTTTGTGGAACATACAATAGGAAATTAATGAAAATTTTTGCTTTTATACATTATATTTCTAATTTTATAACACAATTTTATTGTTGTAGACTTTTAATTTTATAACACAATTTTATTGTTGTACACTTTTAATTTTATAACACAATTTTATTGTTATACACTTTTAATTTTATAACACAATTTTATTGTTGTACACTTTTAATTTTACAACACAATTGATACTACTTTTATTTATTTTTAAATTCACAACACAATTAAATTTAGTATTTTATACTATAATTTTGCAACACAATTAATTCTAATGTTCCATATTTTAATTTTGCAACACAATTAATTCTAATATTGCATATTTCAATTTTGCAATAAAATTAATTTTAACATTGTATATTTTTACTTGCACAACATAATTAAGTTGATCATTTATATTTTAATTTTCACTGGAATTAAGTAATTAATGTTTATATTTCTATGACTGTTTCAGATAGCTTAAGACAAGAAAATATGAATATACACAACAACATACTCTATAGCGGCCATGGGCATTATGTTCCTAACATTTCTCTACAAGAACACATACTCAGTATGTTTCGGAAGGACCTCAACCACACTATGCTGGTAATTAATTCAGTTCATGTGTTACTATAGTTTTTAAATAAAAATTGTTATTTTTAAATATATCCCCACACATTTATTATTCATATATAATATAATCATATATAATGGAAATGGTTTAAGGTAAAACAGAATACGGTATTTCATCAATAATCGTCGCCACCACTTTCATCGTCCATTACTCAAGTAAATACCATCGGAATTATATCTTATTTGGTATCGTTTTCATTAGAAAAACGCCACGAATATATTGGTGAAAGTTGCATAAAAAAATAATAAAAAATATAGAAGTTTTGTCATTGGATTAGTAGTGGTCTCACACCGATATACTCGACCCGTATTATGTTATACTTCTCGGCGACCGAGGCCTCTCGAGCTACTCGGCCCCTCACGGAGTATAACCCACGGAAGTGGGGATTGTTTGGCGACGTTTCTTGTTCAGAATTTGACGACATTTATCGATGAAATACTTTAATGACAAAAAGCAAAAGTTACATCTATTCTAACAAATTGTAAAAGACAATTCAATAGAAGATTGAATAGAAATACCATCCAATTTTACAATTAATATTGTAAGGAAATAACAGAGATTTCAACATGAACAATTTCAATTTTCTACTGAATTGTCTTCACAATTTGCTGGAATAAAGATAATGTCTGCTTTTTGTCATAGTTCTGTATCATTTTCGTCTTTAAAACATTTATGATATCAATAGTTCCAAATATTTCTGTTAGAATGAATAATAAATGTTCTGTGTATATAGATGCATTTAAAAATTGCAATTGAAATTTAAATCATTTATTCCAGCATCAGATATAAGTATTATCTATTCTTATCTATTACTATTAGATAGATGTTGAAACTGGAAGATCCTACACGGCAAGGTATCTTCTCGAAGCAACCGTGACATTGGCGTATGCCTTAAAAACGTATGGCATCGAAGCAGGAGACAGAATTTCTATAGCTAGTGAGAATCATCCGAATTACATGGTAGCTGCGTGTTCGATGTTAACTGCTGGAGGCGTCTTTGCACCCTTAAATCCGTCTTACACCGAAAGTGGGTATTTCAAAGAAGATATTAACAATACTATTTAACACCACATTTTACACAGCGTTGAACAAAAAATTATAATAGAACGCAAATCTCAAAGAGCAATAATAAATTGATAATAAAGGATAAAAGATGAATGAAACAGGTAAAAAATTGACAACGTTTAAATCACCATAATTCGATGAGAAAAATTGTATGACAATCTACCTGAGCTTATTTTAAAACTTAAAGCCTCTAGTTTAAACATCTTAAATTATTTTCAAGACCCTCTTTGCACTAGAAATGAGAAAAGAAAATGCAAGTGGTTCCTAACCTCGAAATATTTTAATTTTTACAACTCTATGACGTTGAAAGCATATTGCACATTTCTTGCAAAGCAGCTTCGAGAAAGGAGTTTGTCAGACTAAAAATAGTGGCTTTGGCCTTTAAAATAAGCTTAAACGGATGGCGTTCAGCCTTTTTCCACGAAGATACAACGGCTTGAATATAAACAATTTTCACGTCAGATTTGCTACCCTCTTCTTTCACTTCATATCAAGTTCCATAAAATAAAATGATATTTATATTTATTATTGACTATTATTGAATAAAATTATATTTATTATTGACTATACAGGGTGAGTCATTTAATTGTGAGGCGTAATTTTACTCGTAAGCTATTTGTTGCGACACAATAATTGTCGAAAAAATATTGTTTCAAACGGGGCATACAATGTAATAATTATTCTTTTTAATAGTCCGCTTTCCATCGGCATATGAAGGTCACCTTGAATTTTCGTATCATAATGTCTTAAATCTGACCTTGTGGTTCGAAAGAGTACGAAATGATGAGTAAAAAACTACAAGGTACATGGGGTCGAAAGCTAATAAGAAAAACTCAGGTGACTTTCATATCTCCTTAAAAAAGCGGATTATCGAAAAACTAATTATGCATCGTATGCCCTACTTGTTACCAAACAACTTTCGTTTGACAATTTTTTTGATACAACAAATAGTTCATGAGTAAATTTAGGTGGCACAGTTAAATGACTCACCCTGTGTAACATTTTTATGACCGCTGTTAATTAACAATATCGATGGTAATAAATCTATTTAGGAGAATACAGGCACATGTTAGAAATTATCCAACCCCGAGTAATGTTCGTGTCCGAGAAATGCGAGCCAATTATGGCAAAAATCGCACCGACCTTGAGCTGGAAGATGCACATAATACAAATAGAATGTCAAGCCACTAACAGCAAGTTTCCAAAAATAAACGAACTAATAGAAAAATATAAGGATGCGGTGGATCCTTATACCTTCATGCCACTGCCAATTGACGACAACGCCAAGACAATAGCACTTATCATAGCCTCCAGTGGAACGACAGGTTTTCCTAAGGGTGTGGCTCTGTCTCATCAAAATCTTCTGACTTTCATTTGCAACGTCAGGTAAAATTCATTTGATACCACATAGTCGAAATAAAAATACTTCTAGTAATAAATTTATAATCTAGGAAGTTTCGTAAAAATATACAGAGTTAGTTAACATTGACTATAGTATGAGAAAAACAGCGACTTCAGTATCTCGCCTGCTACATCACGAAAAAGAATCTTAGATTAAAATGAATAATAAATTATGAAATCAGAGGCTTCTTGCTTTAAAATTAGTCCAAATTTATTGTTGTACTATGATATATTTTTTACGAAATTATCACAGATTGATTATGTATAGGCAATTTTTCAATTTTGAATTGCAGTCCTTATACAGGGTGAGTCACCTAAGACAGGGGTGGGCAGTTTCGTCTCAATTGAGACAAAACCGTCCCCACCATAGCGCCCACTGTCCCCCACCAGCATCCGCCGTTACCATAGATCAGACATGTCCAGGAATAGCTCACTTGGACGCGTTTTCGAGGGAGACGCCTACTTTTCCCGACCGCGCGTCTCGCTCCCCGTGGCGGCCGTAGTTCTCTGAGCTACTCAGGCTCGTACCTACCGCTTGCGGTATGTATTGCGTGTGGCGCTTTGGGGCGACTCTCATACCCATAGTTTTCCGCATCACCCATGAGGTACTATGGTCAATGCGTTTTTTTTGTCAGTGGTATTCCCTATAGACCTATTCCACTGCGTCGCACGATAATTTCGAAAAAATAAATTTGGAAAATAGTTTTTATTCTACTGTCAAAATTTTACTAACAATTAGGAAAGCTTGCAATATCCGCATCAAAGACGATAGCGAGGAATCGCTCAGCAGTGTACGTTGCTCTGTTTTAATGCTACGCATTTTTGAAAACGAACATTCGCACAAATAAGTCGATCCGAACATTGAGAAAATTCGGATGGCAAAATTTCTTAAAATGGAATACTTCGGTTCACTTAAAGTTTTGAAAAATTCGGCTCCTTTGCGTTCCCACTTCAAGAAATATTGCCTTCCGAATTTTCTCAATGTTCGGATCGACTTATTTGTGCGAATGTTCGTTTTCAAAAATACGTAGCATTAAAACAGAGCAACGTACACTGCTGAGCGATTCCTCGCTATCGTCTTTGATGCGGATATCTACGTCCAATCTCCCCTTCCACATTTCGGATTTGCCAAGCAGTTCTAGTGAAAATGCGTAATAGTCAACCTTTGAATAGCGCAATAAGCATGCTTTCCTAATTGTTAGTAAAATTTTGACAGTATAATAAAAACTATTTTCCAAATTTATTTTTTCGAAATTATCGTGCGACGCAGTGGAATAGGCCTATAGGAGATACCACTGACAAAAAAAACGCATTAACCATAGTACCTCATGTGGTGATGTGGAAACCTAGGGGTATGAGAGTCGCCCCAAAGCGCCACACGCAATACATACCGCAAGTGGTAGGTACGAGCCTGAGGAGCTCGGAGAACTATGGCCGCCACGGGGAGCGAGACGCGTGGTCGGGAAAAGTAGGCGTCTCCCTCGAAAACGCGTCCAAGTGAGCTATTCCTGGACATGCCTGCCATAGATTAAGAAAAGAAGTGCTTCGCCAGTCGCGAACAGTGCGCAGCCCTCGCGCATGAAATAGAGGTTGGTGAGAGAAGCAGGCGTTTGAGGGGCTCCACCCGTGTCCGTGCCTGACCTAAGACAAGCCACCTAAATAACTTCTACATTTTTGGAGATAGGAAGAAATGCCTCAGACAAAAGATGTTTGGTTTCTAGGGGCCCATTACGTGGCCCACATAACTTTTTTTCAAGTGGAGGTGCCTCGGATATTAGAAGGTCAACTTAGTTTTTTTAAATGGAACCACATATTTTTGAACTCCTACGACTGTAGCCCTTTTCGACACAATTTCAACGATATAGTAAATTCTTCAACGATTAAAGCTTACGACCTTGAATGATAATATGGGCGACGTTGGCTCAAAAAATACATGTTGCTGCTTTTCTCCTTCGCCTGCTCGGCAAGGCAGTCCCCACCTCGTGGGGCCCGTGCTGAAGGGAGAGTCGGAGTGGACGTGGTGGGGACTGCCTTTCCGAGCAGGGGAAGGAGAAAAGCAGCAACATGTGTTTTTTGAGCCAACGTCGCCCAGGCCTGTCTTAGGTGACTCACCCTGTATATTATATGTATATAATATCTAACATTATTATATATAATAATGTCCATATATATTATGTAACATAATGTTATTGTATGTACATTTATTTTATTTGTTAAAATGGAAATATACATATTTCACGTATAAGTTACAAAAACAGACTAAAAAATATTTTTTAAAATATTATAATTATTATATATATAATAATATAATATATATATTGTAATTGTAATATATTTTGTAAAATATTATTATATGGAATGTATATTTTTATGACACGTTATAAATATAACATAATAATTTAGTTTATTAATCATTGTGTTTCAACAAAATTTACTGACTTTTATCAGGAGCATCAGGTAAAATTAGTTACAACATCAGGGAGGTTTAGTGAAAAACAAAATCTACTAAATCTAATGACTATAAATCCTGGAGAATCTACTAACTGTAGTAAAGAATACAAAATAAGGTAAAACCAGTAAAGAATTGAGAATTTATTAAACCTATAAAAGACTACTAAATCTGAACAAAACCTAGCGAATTAAACAACTGCATCATCAACAAATAAATCTAGTTAATCTAGGACAAGAGAATAAACGTAGCAAACCTAGGGAACGTAACGAATCGTTTAAACACACAATTTGTCGTTTTGAATAAATGAAATCAATTGTAATAAATATGAAGTATAATATTTTCGTTACGTTTATTAACGTTTGCAATTCCATAGAAAATGTTATGACAACATTGGAGCGCAATCAGTTGATCCAAAATTTATTATATTATCTAAAACACACCAAATCTTATGACAAATTATAAACCTCGACATGAGGTCGCTAATGATCCATATAAGTAGTTGATGCAACCGTAAATAAGTAATTAAAAGAAAATGTTCTCAATAATTATTACAGTACTCCAGATAAACTGGACGTCAGAAAAAACGACCGAGTCGTCAATTTCCTGCCATTATTCCACGGCTACTCGTTCGGTTTGATGCTACTGACGATATCCAACTCTGCAACTGCGTGTCTGATGCGGAGGTTCAACTTGGAGACTCTTTTGCAGTCGATTGGAAAATATAGAGTCACGCATATGCCTCTAGTGCCTCCAGTTCTTGTGCAAATCGCGAAACATCCACAAATAACCAAGTACGACTTCAGCAGTGTCAAAGAAATATTGTGTGGCGCTGCACCGTTTCCAAAAGATGTAAGGGCAATAAAAATATCATTTTTCAATTATTTCTTCCATCATCCTTTTTATAAAATATAGTCATGGCAGTTATTTAAAAAAAATCTCTATACACTTTTTCTATAAAATTTCTGGTCTTGAAGAAGTGTTCAAGGGAAATGACCTTGTACTGATCTTCTACGTCTGAGAAAAAATATTAACGAATAATAAATCCCGTTGCTTAATTATACTTTTGCAAAAAGTACTTCTAAACCTTGAAAATTCTTATTTGAAAGTTTAAGCTACTGTAACTTCATAAAAACTAATAAAAAATCTTGAAAGTTGCATTTTTAACACTGTTAAGTAGTGTTGCTTTTCAAAGTATTGTTTACATAAAATTCAGCCAAAAAAGCGAAACTGGTTCTCTATCTCAATTCGTTAAAAAATTCAATGAAGATTGTTGATGCTTTGAAGTTGGAGCTTCTACTTTGACAGCTCCAGGATATATATTTTTAAAGATGCTTTTGCAATAGGAAGCAAACCAAAAACAAAGGCACTTCTGTCTTTGAAATATTAACGATTTCATAGTCTACACGAAGTTTGAAAAATTCAACCTGTCGTAACTTAGTTAAAAAAAATTGAACAATGACATGTCTGAGCTCATATCAAGAAGCAAAACCTCTACTTATGACATCTCTAAATTGTATATTTGTTAAGATTCCTTTACAGTAAAAGGATAGTTTCACATCACAAATATTGTCGACTAATCGTCTTTACGTTGTTTAAAAAATGTAACCTTCTGTAACTTGGTTAAAAGAAATCGAACAACGAAGTGCGTGAGCTCATTACCTATAAAGGGCATCCACTTTCGACAGTCCGTAACATTATGTTCTGAATCTTCTGCAACATAAATCATTCATCAACCCTCATTTCCTTTCTTCCAAAAATCTGCAGTCAAACCATCTTCCTATAATTTGAAAAACTTCTCCCCACTTAAAAAACTCCTCAATAAAGACGTCAACATATACATTTAAAATTTCAATCTTCCCCTTTTCAAACTAGCCTAACCACACCTCTCCTCAATCGTTCTACCCGAAGTTACAACACCGCAAACATTCCCCAAAATTTCCAGATCGCGGACGAAGCCTGCAGGCGAATAAACTGCAGAAGCATCCGCAACGGCTACGGAATGACAGAGCTGTCAGTTGTCACTAACCTGAGCACGAGAGACTGTGGCAACGAAGAGGGCAACGTGGGTCCCTGGATTCCCGGCATGCTCTGCAAAGTAGTAAATCCAGAGACAGGCGAAGTGCTGCCGCCGGGAAAAGTCGGCGAGGTTTGCTGCAAGGGCGATCAAGTGATGCTGGGATACTTCATGAACCCTAAGGCCACCGATGAGACCATCGACAAGGAAATGTGGCTGCACACGGGCGACTTAGGCTACCTGAATGCAAAGGGGATATTATACATTTGTGGACGATTGAAGGAATTGATCAAGTACAAAGGTTACCAAGTGTCACCTGCCGAAATCGAAGCACTGATTCAGTCGCGTAATGATGTCAAGGACGCTGCTGTCATCGGAGTGCCTAATCCAGAGAGTGGGGAGGTGCCTATGGCTTTTGTTGTTAAAGAGCAGGGCAGTAACGTGACGGCTGCTGAAATTATTAAGTTCACTAACAGTAAGTTCAATTATTAGTAGACTGCGGGTTCTTATGCAAAATAAGAAATGTTTGCAACGGAATGCAATACACTGGAACCAAATAAAAAATTCTTTCTTCATCCAGTTATATTAACACTTTGCCGTCCGCACGTCTCGTAAAAATTTTTCGCTTGGCGCCGGCCGTTCTTGAGGTTATCGGGTGATTATAAATTTTCAAGTTTTAATAATGTCATCGTTACCTCTCATGAGTTTTCAATCCTGCCCCCTATTTTCATGAAATTTGGCAGATATGCATATGTAAATATTAAATATTAATAGTAAATAGTAAATAGTAAATAGTAAATAGTAAATAGTAAATAGTAAATAGTAAATAGTAAATAGTAAATAGTAAATAGTAAATAGTAAATAGTAAATAGTAAATAGTAAATAGTAAATAGTAAATAGTAAATAGTAAATAGTAAATAGTAAATAGTAAATAGTAAATAGTAAATAGTAAATAGTAAATAGTAAATAGTAAATAGTAAATAGTAAATAGTAAATAGTAAATAGTAAATAGTAAATAGTAAATAGTAAATAGTAAATAGTAAATATTAAATAATGCGCAATTAACACTATGCCGTCCAGTACACCACTGTGGTGTCGCCGGCCGTTGAGCAATACTTTGTGCGCGACACCACTGTGGTGTCGCCGGACGGCAAAGTGCTAATAAGCTGAAACTAATGCGTCGATGTTCTTACATTTTTCAATATCTTCAATGCTTTAAATTGTACGTACTTATTTTTCTCGCGAATGCATAGAATCCGCAGACATTTTTTATAAGTCTTTCTTTTTAACATTTTACCTACCGAAAACATATTATTAGGCTTTTCAATAATTCTGCTGTACCAAATGGAAGCTTAAAAATCTCCTTTTACGCAAAGATCCCAAACGAAATTGTTAAATTACATTATTGAAGGCGAGTTGTAGGTTTACTATTGAAGTTTCTGTCACCGTTGAAGGATCAATTAAAAAATTCTCAGCCACGGGCCGTAGACTTCCAATAATGTGTTCATTGGGTTTGTTTAAGTCAACATTTAAATCACTAGCGACTGTGAGATATTTGAACCAATTATAACGTTTCGAATTCAGTATCTAATAATAATTCTTAAGTCATTTTACGGTACAATGTAATGTCTTTCAAACATTTAATAGTAGTTAATATACAATTAATATACAAACTGACATTCAATCACTATTGAATAATTGTATATCATATCATATATTGCTTTAAATTATATTCAATTATACAATTATACAGTAGTACAGTTATGTCTGTATATTAATGTGGAATGTATATTAATTAATTAGATATACATACATGTATATCATATTAGATATTACAGTGGATCATATACAATTATACAGATGTACAGATATACAACTATAACTGTACTATTACTTGTATATTACAGATTAATAACTCTAAATTATCATTCTGCAAATTTGTATTGCCATATACTATTACATTGTACATTATGTATTATAGTGACACGATTTTTCACACTATGTGTACGTTAAAAAAAAATCATTAATTTTTCAGATAATTTGTCACCACAAAAATGGCTTAGGGGAGGTGTTAAGTTCGTGGACGTCATACCGAAAACTCCATCGGGCAAAATTATACGACGAGCATTGCAAAATTTAGTGTCCAAGTTATGAAACAGTTGAATAATAAAATGTTTTTACATGTTCTTTTGTATGTTTACATTCTCATGTATATTAGTAAATAAATATCTATTCAACAAATTGTAATTATTCTTTTCTTATCACTTTATATATTTATTCTTATTCAATTTTTCTACCTCAATTCTTTTTGCATATAGTATTTGAATAAATATATCAAATATATTAAATACACTAAATATACATATGTTAATTATACTTATATAAATAGTATATATATACTTATTTACATAAGTTAAATTTAACGCTGACATATATTCTTATTATATTAATATATTAAATTCTGTACAATGCATATTAATTAAATATATCTATAATATTAATTTTGTACTTATACATTCAGTGGTAAATTTATGAAGATCAATTGAATGTGTACAATTATATTTAATATATCATGAATACCTTTTGCAATGTATTAAATATACATTACTCTATTATTATATTAATATAATGTATAGAGAACGTAATATATTACGATAGTATAATATTATTGATTAATTACTAAATAAAATATCTACTATATTATATGTGTATTAAATATAATGTTACTATTAAGTGTATATTAAGAATATAAGTTATTGTAGCTGAAAAAGATCTAGCCGAGGCAGTTTCTCTGGCTTTACGAGAAACTCCAAGTTTGCAACCACTGTCGGCCATCGTTCCGAATGGCGGATTCGATTTTCGTCTCGTTAATTCCCATACATCTGTGTCTGTTAGCACACAGTCACTCTCATCGGCCAGGGAGAACTTTGAAAATAGTTGAAAACCCGTCATTCGAAATGCTGACAGCTAGGAAACTGAATATCTCTATGGTTGATAAAGCTGAGTAAATAAACAATGCCGCAAAAATTCAAATTAACTAATTCTCGAGCTTCTTAACCCCTTGCCATGCCATTTTCTTTACGGCTACAATAATTATAACGTCTTCATCCCCAAATATGTAACAGAAGAGGAAAGAAAATTTATTTTTTGCATGACTAAATTTACTTCAATGCTTAAAAATTGACTACACAAAAGTATAATTTTATTTCGTCTGAAAATAAAGGTATAACTTTCATCTTTGTTAGACTTTATTTAAAATCTTCATCAAAAGTCTGACTCGTTAAAATACGACAAGGGGTTAACTGCATACAATGCCTCCACAATTATGTCAGTGTCTCAATATAAATCGCAATCTCATAATTCTTGAAAAGTATTAGTTTCTCAAGCATGGAAACATTAGAAAAATATGACTAAGGTCTTATTTGAAAGAAATATCTGTAATTTTATTAATTTTTCGCAGTTTCTGTAAGGCAAGGCATTGCCAAAATAATTCTTTATAATTTCAAAGAAAGTTGAATTCTTTAATTCTGAACTGTGTTTTATTAACTTCGTATTATTTTACTAAAGAAACAAGTGTCTCTTGCTAGATGAAGCATTAACAAATTTTATAAAAGGATCTTGCTTTGATGTCTCCATTCTTCCAATATTTAAAAAAATCATAAAACTTATGTAACTTTCCTTTGCAATTTTTCTTTTTCAACCCTTTTTTACTAGGTCAACGAGAAAGTCTTTTCGCATAATTTAATGTTTACAGGCAAGTTCTACTTCGTTAAATTGAAATTAATAAAGCCTAAATGTTGTCCATTCTATCTATTTTGCAGTATTAGTATTGCATCGCAATATTTAATTTTTTAATAGATTAAAAAGAAGAACGCAACGACTTTGTAAACAACCTAAAATTTTTATCAGTTTATCAGTATAACCTTTCCGTATACGACCTATCAATTGTTGTTGTTTTTATTTAGGTTGGTGATGTTTGGGGTTAGACATCAATAAATTGACCTTGAACTTGCTCGCGTTCGATGGCCATACGTTCACAATACATATACACAGATTGAGTTTATGGTTCATTATTATCTACAGCAGGCCTGAGCAACTGGTCGCTATACTGATTGCGCATGAGTGGACTTTAGATTTTACGCATTTATGACAAAAATGAGTAGGTGCAACTTAAAACAATTAATAGATTAAACAACTGCAAGAGTATTAACCCCTTGTCGTACCCGCTAACTCCCGATTGCTCGCGCCATAATAAACAAGATGGTCGGTCACGCGTCGAGCCATTTAGCTATTTAGCCGTGTGCTCGAACTTGCGCAAAATGTACGCGTCTTATGACATGTATATTTCGGCGCAACGAAAGGAATTGTGAAATAATAAACACGTTTGGGCACAACTAATACTTTTCAGATGTCTGGGAAGTAATTATGATCAATTCATCGATGAACAAAAATGATTTATAATTTGAAAGTGGATAATGTATCAGTAACCATTTGTAAATTAATACTTAATTTAAATTAATAATGTTTTGAGAAAACTCGTAGAAAATTAGTAATCTTCGTGTTAGTGTTGTTTACGTTTGTCACGAATGAAGTACCACGAGCCAGGCTTGCGTTGTTCACGTTTGGTCCGAACGAAGTACCACGAGTCAGACTCGTCTTTATTGTTTTTGGCCCTTTCTTACCATGAGTCTCACTCGTTGTTGGAGGCCAAGGGGTTAATATAATGTTTTTACTATATTAAAATTATTATCGAAAGATATAAATTTCCATTTAGCTCGTGTGTCTTACACTTGATGCACAAACTATAATGCATAAACTATGATGTACAAACAATGATGCACAAACAATGATGCACAAACTATGATGCACAGACTATGGTGCACAGACTATTTATAAAAAAACTTCTCTTCTAATTTATATTATAATTTAAGCATACAAATAAGCATGTAATTTAGTTTATATGCCTATAAATGATCTCATGGAACAAATATTTTACAATCTGTATAATAAACGCTCCATGAAGACAATTTATTTAGAATGTTTACTACATAAGTAGTAAAATAGTAAGCCTCTCTATAAGAGAAACACATTCAATCTTTGTGCTCTGAATTATTTACATAAACATATATGTAATGTATTCAGAGTATCAATTTAACTGTAACAATTATTTAATATTGTTGTAATACTATTCTTTAGCTAGTATTCAATATTTGTAGTAACGGTTTAGAACTATTTTAATATTAAACTAAAATTTAGAATGTTTCAAATAGAACCTATTAAAACGTTCTAGGACTCTTTCGATTCTTGGCTTATCATACTAGTATCACTTAAAATTGCATACCAGCGTTCAGACAGTAGTATAGGATGATATACTTATTCTCTTTGGTCCGAATTATGGAACATGATATTGGGGTAACGGTTGAAAAGGCCGATACTTGTGTTCAATGAGCTTGCGGTTGTTCTGATTAGATAAAATTCTTTAGACACTCTGATTACGTTTATCAAAAGTCAGAAAAAGTCAGCAAAACGTCAGGGCCATTAACGTCGTGGATAAACAAGCAGTTTCTGCTGTCTAATTCTCTTTGAAAAATGTGTCTTATCAAGAATATAAAAAATATAACTTTGTCTCCTTGTAGGAAAAACTAGTCAACATAATTTAAAACACTAAGAAAAAGAAAAAGTAAATACTATTTGACGTTTTTCAAGAAAAGTTACAAATTTTGTCTCGTTATAGGAAATATACAATACAAAACAAAAATATTTTATATTTTATTGTAGAGAAAACAATGTTTAGCACACATAAAAAATAACAATAATAGTGCACAACTTTCGTATTTTAGGTCAATAAAATGAAAAATTAATGAAAATATTGTAGTATTTTCATACTAAACTGAAAACGTAACACAAATATTTTTGAAACTGACAAAGTTAAGAAAAATAATTGAAGATCTCGATGCAAAAAACCAGTAAGTTGAAATTTGGAAAATTCCTTAATTGTTACTACAATCAATCAGCAATATATATATATATATATATATATATATATATATATATAAATAAATAAGTACAATTTTATTTAAAAATGAACTTTCCCAGTTTTTGTATTAAGGCAAAGTCTTCAATTATCAATTTTGTTATGAAATACCTAATTAAAATTATATGGGAAATTTTTCCGAAAATTGACAAAAATTATCTCAGCACTTATCTGTCACAGAGAATAAGTAGCCGATAATTGCCAGTTCTCTCAACGCAGCAGTCAGAGCGATCGTGTTATCTTCGTTAACGAAAAAAGTAGGATCGGAATTTCCAGCAGCTCTGGCGGATCAACGGAATTAACGGTATCTGGTATTGGAAAAATTTAAATTCACGCCACCGAGTCTGCCATGAGACTACCTAACTACATGAACGTACGTGCACCTTACAATAGGTGTCCTGCGGGTCCTTGCTCGACCCACTAAGTGAATAATTACATGAATAATTAAATAAACACATTTATCTTACAATTACCAAGTAATTCTAACAAAAATTTTATTTGGAACACACGAAATATAAAATTACATTTATAAGGCGCCAAAGTATAAATTTCAACTTATAATGATATTAATCATTCATTGTCAATAGATACGTTTTATAATAAATATGAATCAGAAAAATATCGAACTGAATTTACATTTCAATTAAAGTTTATATCTGAATTACTAATACGCATGTATTAATACTGAATTACTTTTAAAGTAATTTGCCTCTAACATATGTACATTACAAAATTTTTGTATACAAGGTGTCCCAAAATTGTTGTAGATCTTTGAAATGGGCGGTTCTTGCGGTTATTTACAGTAACTTTTCCCTTTGTAAAAATGGCAACCTCGGCATTGTTAAGGACTTATTAACGAAAAACACGCAACGACAGATCCCGTGAGCGCGACGTCACCATTGGCCAATCCGACCGCTGTAACGTTGTTCTGATTGGTGCGTGTTTTTCTTTAATAACTCCTTAACAAAGCCGGGGCGGTCAGTTTTACAAAGGAAAAAGTTACGATCACACCTTTTCTGCATTTCTCTGCCAGTTTGACCTTGAATGACCTTGAGTCATACGTAATTGAACTCATCTTAAAACGCACTATTTGATGGTGGAAAAAAAAACATATCATTCCATTTAAAAAAAGAAACTTAACATTGAACTCACCTTTGAGTGTCCCCCGGGAAAAATAAAAGTCCCACCACATGAATCATTTTTGCGTATAATCAATATTTTTGGAGATATTCGTTTGTAATACTTTATAATTTCCATCCTGTATGTATAATACATCAAAATTGATATCTCAATTATTAATGTATGTATAATATAATGTTTTTATACGCATATGATTACGTAAAAAGATACGTAGAACAAAATTTTGCATCTATATGTATAAAGAGATGCATATATAATATTTTATAACATATTTATATTATAGTACATATTAACCATATTATAATAAACATTAATAATATATAACGTACACATTATTATAGCATTTTTACAATAACGTAAATATTTAGATATATTTATATAATACGAAATATATACATAATATATACATTAAATGCGTTAATGCAATAAAATATGAGTGTATTATAAGTATGTTATAAAATATTGTATATATATGTTTCTAACATATTCTAAATACCATAACATAATAATTAAGCTCTCTGTAAACCAAATCGACAGAAAACAGATATTAATCATAATTCACAAATATAAAACCGTGACTAAATTGACCAGTCATTCCAATGCCGATATTATTTAATGATTTCGAAACAATTTTTTTGGCATCGAAATCGAGGCGTGTGACAGTTGATTTACGATACACCATGTATATGAAACAGTTCCACGAGCGTATACATATCTATCATCTGCTATATACGTACGTGTCTATAGCTGGTGTTCCTGTTAATTTCATTACGACGATCACCCTGACAAATCTAATTGACGTGCATCAATTATTTGCTGGACGAAGGCCGCTTAACTCCCTTTCCAGTTTCCAGCCGGCCGACGAATGGTTTCCGAATAATTTCATTTTTCACGATACCTTTTATCGATGGAATCCCGCCCTGTCGTCATGGAGTTATGTCGGCCATCCTTTTAAATTCCCCATAGAACATATTGCTAGAACAATTCATACACTGTATCCCGCATAATGCTGTGCAAATTGTCGAACCGAATAATATTGCAACTTTCGCAATAAAATTGAAACTTGCGAGAGAACGAATTACATTTGATCATTTTTGTAACAGAAATAAACTTTAGTAGGCGGTCAACATTTATTAAAAAGCTGTTAATTATACAGATGAAGACCCTTCTTACCGATTTCAATGATTCTCAGCTTTTCAATTATTTATTCACGACAATTTGACAAGCATTTGTGACATTTTTCTGACTAAAATCAGACCAAACACGATACAATTTGGATCATATTTATTTGTTTAATTGATGATTCTACCAGAGCCTCAATTATCCGAATACTCCTAAGTTGTTTCTCATTTAGAATACGTGTGCACTAGGAATATATGGATAAAGCAAACATTGTCTTTATGAAGTGAAACTTCTTTGCTGAGGGGGCTACAATTTTCTAGCGTTACGGAAGTCGAGCGTTACGGAAGTCGAGTGTAACGAAAATTTTTAACGGCGAATAAAACTTTCTTACCCCGACGGGATTCGAACCCCGGTCTTGGCATCATAGCGAACATTTTGGTATACATATATCGAAAAGAATAAAATGCTGCTGCGACAGAATTTTTCGTTTAAGGCAGTGATGGGCAATTTTGCCTCAATTGAGGCAAAACTGTAAACACCGTAGCGCCCTCTGTCCCCTTCCATCAAGCGTGGTACAATGGGGCAACGAAGACACGAGACATCAGCGTACGGAACGAATGTAAGCGCTGCATGAAAGAGAGGTTGGTGGGAGAATCAGGCGTTTGAGGGGCTTCACCTGTGCCCACCACTGGTTTAAGACATTATTCTTTTTTATGACAATTTCGCATTCATCGCGAAAGAACCGTTGCACTAATAATATGCATACTAACAATCATTTATTTATTTGTAACAATTTCGCATTCATCATGTAAGAACCGTTGCACTAATAATATGCATACTAATAATCATTTATTTATTTATGACAATTTCGCATTTATGACGAAAGAACCGTTGCACTAATAATATGCGTACTAATAATCATTTATTTATTGATGACAATTTCGCATTCATCATGTAAGAACCGTTGCCCTAATAATATGCATACTAATAATCATTTATTTATTTCTGACAATTTCGCATTAATCATGAAAGAACCATTGCACTAATAATATGCATACTAATAATCATTTATTTATTTATGACAATTTCGCATTCATCACGAAAGAACCGTTGCACTAATAATATGCATACTAATAATCATTTATTTATTTATGACAATTTCGCATTCATCGCGAAGGACCGTTGCACTAATAATATGCATACTAACAATCATTTATTTATTTATAACAATTTCGCATTCATCATGTAAGAACCGTTGCCCTAATAATATGCATACTAATAATCATTTATTTATTTCTGACAATTTCGCATTAATCATGAAAGAACCATTGCACTAATAATATGCATACGAATAATCATTTATTTATTTATGACAATTTCGCATTCATCACGAAAGAACCGTTGAACTAATAATATGCATACTAATAATAATTTATTTATTTATGACAATTTCGCATTCATCATGTAAGAACCGTTGCAGTAATAGTATGCATACTAATAATAATTTATTTATGACGATTTCGCATTCATCACAAAAGAACCGTTGCCCTAATAATATGCATACTAATAATCATTTATTTATTTCTGACAATTTCGCATTAATCATGAAAGAACCGTTGCACTAATAATATGCATACGAATAATCATTTATTTATTTATGACAATTTCGCATTCATCACGAACAAACCGTTGCACTAATAATATGCATACTAACAATCATTTATTTATTTATGAGAATTTCGCATTCATCACAAAAGAACCGTTGCACTAATAATATGCATACTAATACTAATTTATTTATTTATGACAATTTCGCATTCATCACGAACGAACCGTTGCACTAATAATATGCATACTAATAATCATTTATTTATTTATGACAATTTCGCATTCATCACGAAAGAACCGTTGCACTAATAATATGCATACTAATAATCATTTATTTATTGATGACAATTTCGCATTCATCATGTAAGAACCGTTGCCCTAATAATATGCATACTAATAATCATTTATTTATTTCTGACAATTTCGCATTAATCATGAAAGAACCATTGCACTAATAATATGCATACTAATAATCATTTATTTATTTATGACAATTTCGCATTCATCACGAAAGAACCGTTGAACTAATAATATGCATACTAATAATAATTTATTTATTTATGACAATTTCGCATTCATCATGTAAGAACCGTTGCAGTAATAGTATGCATACTAATAATAATTTATTTATGACGATTTCGCATTCATCACAAAAGAACCGTTGCCCTAATAATATGCATACTAATAATCATTTATTTATTTCTGACAATTTCGCATTAATCATGAAAGAACCGTTGCACTAATAATATGCATACGAATAATCATTTATTTATTTATGACAATTTCGCATTCATCACGAACAAACCGTTGCACTAATAATATGCATACTAACAATCATTTATTTATTTATGAGAATTTCGCATTCATCACAAAAGAACCGTTGCACTAATAATATGCATACTAATACTAATTTATTTATTTATGACAATTTCGCATTCATCACGAACGAACCGTTGCACTAATAATATGCATACTAATAATCATTTATTTATTTATGACAATTTCGCATTCATCACGAAAGAACCGTTGCACTAATAATATGCATACTAATAATCATTTATTTATTGATGACAATTTCGCATTCATCACGTAAGAACCGTTGCACTAATAGTATGCATACTAATAATCATTTATTTATTTATGACAATTTCGCATTCATCACAAAAGAATCGTTGCACTAATAATATGCATACTAATAATCATGTATTTATTGATGACAATTTCGCATTCATCATGAAAGAACCGTTGCACTAATTATATGCATACTAATAATCATGTATTTATTGATGACAATTTCGCATTCATCACGAAAGAACCGTTGCACTAATAATATGCATACTAATAATTTTTCTCTTCCTACACCCAATAAGCAAGAAGTTTCGCTTCTGTCGCTGGTTGACTCCAGGCACACGATTTTTTTCTACAGCTTCGAGAAAAACCATCATACAAAAATTTTACTGTTTCATTTGAATTCGCTATCTACACTTAGGTGCTTTTCATTTCCTATTTATTTCAGCGAGAACTCTTTCGCTTCATTGTGTCACTAAAACATGTAAACAGTTGAATTTAGAGCGATCTATATACAACATGATTGATTATACAAATTAGTAAAGATTTAACCCTAAAGTGGCGACGACGCCTCTGCACTATACGCACTCGAAGTGTGATATACATACTTTACCTTCTAGACTTTAAGAACAGCTTTGGAAAATATCAAAAAGTCTTTGTCTGCAACAAATTATGGTAACGTCTGTAACATCGTACAGGGTGTATAAAAAGTAATGGTCATCCGTCCTAGGGGTGAATCTACACCTCTGGATCGGTGGAAATTTGTAAGAGAAACTTGCCGCAAAATTGTTTATAACAAAGAAAATTATTGTTAAAGTTTTTTTTACATCAACGCCTTCTACTCATCGAGAAGATAAAAAGTCTGAAAGAAGCCATATGTCGAAAACAAATAGTTATTGAGATATAAGCTGTTAAAGTTTTTGCAAAATTTGATTGTGTGGAGTTATACGTATAGACAAAAGCCTACTACTACAGTCCACCCGACGGTATCGATGAGACAGAACAAGATCGTGTGCGTGCCTCGAGACAAACGAAATTTGAAGAGACATTCGTCGCTAGCAGTGATGGTATATGGTCTCGGTTTTTTCGCGCGACTGAATAAATAAAAATAAATAATTAAAAATAAATAAATAAAATAAAAAAGAACGTATGGCAGGAACGTGTCATACGTCTTATGTTTGTGGGGAAAGTAGGGGAGAACTGTCATTGGCGGGAAACCGGACAGAAGAGTGCAAGACGACATGACGAGACGACCGTACTTCGAAATTTTAGTAAGTTAATGCTAATATATTCGATTTCATAATGGCAACTAGTATTGGAAAAGGAGCTACTTGTCAATTGATATTTGAAAATCGAAAAAAAATTTGCGAAACTATGCGGAGTGACCAAGGTACCCCATTTTAGCCCAACATTGTACTTTACTGACGCTAAAATCGTCGCGCATGCGTGAGAAAACCGAGACCATATACTATCACTGATCGCTAGGCCCGTACCATGTCAACGTCTCCCTGCCCATTCAGATTATACATTTGAATTTGCAAACTATGAAATAAAACCGTATACATATACATTGTTAAAGATAAGAATATTTATCCTACATGATAAAATACTAATGTAAAGTATGCTTACAAATGTTTCATAATCTTCTATTCCTTCGGCGAATCCACAGGACACTAACATTTTCACAAATACGTCTTAATAATTGTGTCTGTCTTCCAGCTTCAATGGCACCACCACTGTCTTTTATATCGTCTACTTAAGAATGTAAACTTGAAGGAATGGAATGCCTGTTCTCACAAAAATCGATACTTCCAGATGATTCTCGAAAAATCAATATCTCCTTGGAAACGATTTCTTCTGTTTCAATTGAAGCAGAGTTTTCGCGCGGGAATCGCAACGAACGCAGAACTTTTTTATATCGTGGTCGGAGTAATTCCTAGTTTGCTATCACCATTTCTAAAAGTGTGTTGTGTAGTGATTGTGTAAAAGTGTGGTGTTTTGTTCGAAAATAGTGTTAACAATCTTAAATAGACGATATAAAAGACAGTGGTAGTGACCATATTGTGTCCTGTGGATCCGCCGAAGGAATAGAAGATTATGAAACATTTGTAAGTATACTTTAAATTAGTATTTTATCATGTAGGATAAATATTCTTATCTTTAACAATGTATATGTATACGGTTTTATTTCATAGCTTGCAAATTCAAATGTATAATCTGAATGGGCAGGGAGACGTTGACATGGTACTGGTCTAGCGACGAATGTCTCCTTTTTCGTTTGTCCCGAGGCACGCACACGATCTTGTTCTGTCTCATCGATACCGTCGGGTGGACTGTAGTAGTAGGCTTTTGTCTATACGTATAACTCCACACAATCAAATTTTGCAAAAATTTTAACAGTTTATATCTCAATAACTATTTGTTTGCCACATATGGCTCCATTCAAACTTTTTATCTTCTCGATGAGTAGAAGGCGTTAATGTAAAAAACACTTTAACAAATTAATAATATCATAATATGCGTGTCTCGATATCATTAAAAAATCACTCAAATTTAAATGGCATCAAGAAACATGTTTTGCCAGATCATCGAAAATTTCTGAAAAATCGTGCTAACAGTGCTAAATGGTCTAAAAAGTTATTTGTTGTGGCCAAAATTAAAAATACTTCGAATTATTATAAAATATAGTATAATATTTACTTTAGGTGCCGATTTCTAAGAATTCGGATAACTTTCAAAATTGCACGTAGTTGCACTTGAAAGTTGTGTGTTGCTCTTCATAAACATTTTTTTAAATCTTTTCTCAAAGTTTAAATTGTGTTAACTATTGAGGCATTTGTACATGGATTAAATAACACTTAGTAATTAATTAAATAATGAAAATACGCCCATTAATATATACAATATATAAAATATTAATTCAAACTTGTTATTTCATGCTCTATATACATGTTTCGTCTAAAACAGGACACCTAAATATCTCCTCTGAAAATACAAAAAATTTTTCTAACGTAATCTAAATAGTTTCAAAAGACGAATCAGATGGAAGAATCGTCTTTCATAAATTGTAATTTTTTAATTGTTTTTTCAAGGTCACTCGTGTTTTTTTACATATATACACATTTTTTGTTGTTGTACGTTATAGCAAACATTATTGTGCATTCATCAATGTTTAATAGCACGAACTTGAAATGACCGTGAACTCTAAAATTTGCTAATTACTGCAGAACTTACTTTCAACGACATTTCAGATTTCAACGGTAACAAAAATTCGACCATGAACTTGAACTTATAAATAATCACATTTATTACTGCAATAAATGTTCGAAACGATGTCCTTCCGTGGCGATACATTTCGTGGCGCGAAAAACGACAGATTGTACCGTTCTTTCGATGATTCCAGGTTTCATATCAGCACATGCAGCAATTATTCGTTCCTTCATATTTTCTGGCGTCGTGGGCTGCTCTTGGTAACCGTACCCTTTAATGTCGCCCATAAGAAAAAATCAAGTGGGGTGAGATGGGGTGAACGAGCCGGCCATGATACAGGTCCATTGCGTCCAATCCAACGATTTGGAAATTTTTCGTTGAGGACAAGTGTCGCAATATGGGAAAAGTTTGCTGGACACCCATCGTGTTGATACTGTGACGCCTACGCGAGTCACGGACGGCCACAGGTTCCGAAACCGTGATCGCGGGGATCTTCTAGGATTCCAGATACGTAACCTACCTTTGACCCTCAGCTCCTGTGCCTTTTATATGAGATGTCTCGAGTAGGATTTCTTATAAGCTATGGGTTCGTTATGTGTATATAGATATGTGATAGATTATTAGTTAGGATGGTTTACTATCAGGTTGATTGAAAATGAAAGTTGAATTGAATCGACTATGGTTTAACGACCAACGTAACAATATATATATTCTGATAAAAGGAAAAGGCGATATATACAATGTAATGCTTACTAACGAAGGCCGTACTTGCTCTTAAGACATTTGAATAGTTTCGTGATGTTGGTTTTAACAATATTTAAATTTTGTAAATAACTAACTCGGTTGTAAAGGGCCGAATTAGTCTGAACAAGTGTATATGTATATATAAATAAAATAAAAATAAGTGTTCAACGGATATATATATATAAATATTAATAATATCAACAGTAACAAGAAATTGACGAGGATTCAAAAGTGCGAGGCAAGCCCCGCCTTAGAGTATTCCCACAACGAACAATGCGTTAGGCAAGGCTTGACACCGGGTTTTGGCACGTTTAACAAAATACCCGTTGAACACGTACAGAAATCTATATACAACGTTAATCTGGTAATGGTTTGGTTTACACTCACCGGTCGCAGCCTCTCTCTATTTCTTTACACAATGAATAATTCTCGATCGAGAGAGAGAGAGAGAGAGAGAGAGAGAGAGAGAGAATATTTGCTGAATAAGTTCGAACGTTGAAAATCGTTGGAAGCTGGAATGAAATGGAACGAGAAACGATTAAGCGAATACGCGAGAAACGCCTCTTGCCGCGTATAGATTAATCTGAACTATGAAACGGTAATTATTGAATATTGCAACACTAGAAAGATAACTAGAATAAAGTAATGTCTTGAATTGAATTTAGAGTTTGAGATTTAATTAGATTTTTACGTAAGAAAGAGACTTTCGCCAGGGCGTTAAGGTAATATCCAAAATCCGTGTTGCCGACGGATAAAACAAGAATTTAAATTTTGATTGTCAAGGCCGCACTGTGATCAATTAGGGAAATCCCACAACGAACAAGCGTTATTGACCACAGTGCTACCGATGAAGTAAGCCGAAAGTAATTAAAATGAATATAATTTGTTCTTAACGTAACAATACCATAATACTAGACGGTCCCTAAATGGTTTTGCGTACCGTTTGTAGCAAACAGTTAACAGTTTGCGTACCGTTGATAGAATACGCCCCAATTATCCTATTATTTAGAATACCACACCAGACATTTATGGTCCATGGTCTCTGCTTGTCGAGTTGTCTAAATCATCGTGGATTTTCAACCGACCAATAATGCATATTCTTGGGGCGCACCTGACCATGATTTGTAAAGGATGCTTCATCCGTAAACAATACTGTTTGGAAAACATTTCATCACTTTCATATTTCCGTATACCCCATTGAGAAAAGTGTACGCAGTTTTCAAAGTCTCTTCCATGGAGCTCTCGGTGAAGAGATAAATGGAAAGGATGAAATTTTTGTGAATGAAGAATCCGGAATATGCTTGTCACACTAATACCGGTTTCACGTCCAAGTTGCCTTATACTAACATGCGAGTTTTGATTAACGTTAGCGATGACATTGTTCACATTTGCTTCATGAGTAACAGTATTACGTCTCACACGAATGTTTCTGTTGACACTACCAGTCTCACAAAATGTTTTAACGATACTTGAGTACGCAGAACGGGATGGACAAGAACGTTCTGGAAATCTGTCTTTGTAAATTCGTGTTGCTTCTCTTAGACACTCTCGAGCTTCACCGTAAATTAAAACCATTTGAATTTTCTCCTGTTCTGAATAACGCATTATGGATCGCTTGTCGATACACTGAGAAATCTAGCAGTGAGCAAACTCTTAAATACATATCTCACTCACTCTCTATGTACACAGAGGAATGATACAATGTGTTTATTTACAAGTTCAAGTTCATGGTCGAATTTCTGTTACCGTTGAAATCTGAAATGTCGCTGAAAATAAGTTCTGCATTAATTAGCAAACTTTAGAGTTCACGGTCATTTCAAGGTCATGCTATTAAACATGGATGAATGCACAATAATGTTTGCTATAACATACAACAACAAAAAATGTGTGTATATATGTAAAAAAAACACGAGTGACCTTGAAAAAACGATTAAAAAATTACAATTTATAAAAAACGATTCTTCCATCTGATTCGTCCTTTGAAACCATTTAGATTGCGTTAGAAACATCTTTTGTATTTTCAGAGGTAGAGGAGATATTTAGGTGTCCTGTTTTAGACGAAACACCCTGTACAAATGAGTTTTAAAAATACATAATTGGTTTCACTTTGTATTTTTGAATTTTGTCTTCAGTGTGATGTCCCCACACCCATAATTATCTAAGACGACTACTATTTTGGATTTTGAAGCTTTCAATGGTTATCATTTGAGTTATACAAAAACGTTCTGCACAATATGAAACTTCCAAAATCAATTTTGGCCACAAAGTACAGATCTCTAGACCACTGTGCATCGCAAGGACCGCAGTACAGGGCTTCTGAAAAGACTGTCGTTTTGGTATTGTAAGCGAACAAGTCGAGTCGATTCGATCAATTCGATCGAAGCTCGCCGAACGAGCCCCGGTTCGGTCTCGAAAAGTCGCCGGTCAGGGGCGGAAGCGAACAGAGGTAGTGTAGGGTGCAATCCCCCCCTTCCACGGTGGCAAAGAGGGCGCAGGGCGCAGATGCCACGCGGCTGAAACCGGAAGAGCCCGAAACGGACAGAAACGATGCAGTTGTCCGCAACGGCGATAGAATAGTGAGGCAGTGGCATAACGCGCATAATAACGCGCGCTCGAGGCCTCCGCGAAATGAGATACGGGGAGTCGGCGGTGTAAGCGAGACGGAACCGGTTAGATAGACGGGAATAGATAGACACGGCATGGTAGTGGGGTGGTGCCTATCACTCGGGGAGATCCAATACAATGCGAACTATTGTACCCACGTTCGCCATCCACTCCAATTCCTAGGGTGGAGATATGCAGCTAGCTCTCGATCCTGCACTCGCCGCGCACCCTGCATACGTGTGTTGGAACGTTGCACACGCGGCTATCGCGTGTTCTCTTCGTCGGCACCCACGCAAGGAGTCGGGCCACTTGCGAGAGAAACCGGAGAAGGGCTCGATCCTGACGAACGGACTTTTATCGGTTTCTACGTACCTGGCTCCGTGGAAGAGCCGATTAACGTCTTGATAGAATATGTGAAAACATCAGGGCCGAAATGACAAATTTTTAAGAAATTCTTCACTCTTTTAAAAGGGTGTGCCAATGTTTCTTTTATGCACTGCATTAGATAGGAATCGGCTGACGCGTTTCATAATGACCAAACAATTCTAGTTCCTACACAGACAAAAGCACGCGAACCCGATGGATTTTTAATCACAATTTTCTCGGAAACAAATCGTCAAACGAAAAAATGTTATTCCTTTTTTCCGACTTATTTTTCGGCAGAGCTTCACAAATTTTTCTCACAAGTCAAAATACCTCAGAATGGAGCCTTCCACTTCAACGGCGTTTTAAAATTCAATCCACGGTCTTTTAAGCCCGTTTTCTAGCAATTTGAATGTCTAAGAACCTCAAATCTATATTATCCAAAAACCGAGAATGGTGTGCCTCAGCAAACGCACGCGGAAGCGAGATAGACACAGGTGAAAAGAGGCTTGCCAGCATTGGGGTGGGAAGGGAACAAACGATTACTTTGAATAAATCATCGACTTCCTTCATTCGTGCGACATCTATTGTTGAAATATCGTTTTGCAGAATCTTCAAATTACGATTTATTTTAGAAAGCGCTTTAAGTCCGCCAATTTCGTCCTTCGAACTACGTAATATAGTTTGCATTCCCCATTTATACGGTGGCATCTTGAAGAATTTAATAAAATAATTCGAATCATCTCAACTAAATTATTTCGATAAATTAAAATATTTCCATTTTCTCACAAAATCATAAATACTATAATTCAAAACATCTTTAAAAAAACTGCAACGTCAACCACAATGCGTAAAATTTAAATAACATTATTGCATTTATTTAAACAATTTCTTTTTATTTATTGTATTCTGCAATAGCTTCCTATGGTATTAAAAACACATTTTTTATATAATGCTACTATTTTCTACGATTTCTCTTAGTTTAGAGGAGTTACTTAATTAATATAAAGAATACATACCATTGATACTGGCGGAGAGTCATATTTGAATTTGTTAAAATATCTGGAACTCCCGCCAAGTGATGGTAACCTGCATTTTCGATAAAAGCTTGACAAATTTTTCTCACGAGTCAAAATACCCCAGAATGGAGCCTTCCACTACAACGGCGTTTTAAAATTCAATCCACGGTCTTTTAAGCCCGTTTTCTAGCAATTTGAATGTCTAAGAACCTCACATCTATATTATCCAAAAACCGAGAATGGTGTGCCTCAGCAAACGCACGCGGAAGCGAGATAGACACAGGTGAAAAGAGGCTTGCCAGCATTGGGGTGGGAAGGGAACAAGCGTTTACGTGCGGCAGACATCCCATGATGCATAGTTGTTGTTGACATGCTGGAACGTCAAGCTCACATGACCTCTCGAGTACAGCTATTATCCGCAAAGCGACCCCTGAATTGGGACAATAACTGCTTCGCGGAGTCGTGTAATAATTATCGGTCCACCCTTCCACACCCACCCCTTATCATCACCATTTTGCCACGCTCAATCGTCAACCATTCTCATTTTTCAACAGCGAAACCAAAATAAAACAAATATTTCGAATCTACCGATACAACTTTGAATTTTAGTCAAATTCTCTCACTTAACGAATTTGAAAAATTGTCAGATACTTTGTGAGGCTTCAGGATGGACTCCTCGAGGACGCTATAAATATAAATGAACTACAACGCTACATCATTTACCATTCGAATGTGGCAACAGCAAAATGAAAATAAAACAAGTATTTCAGTTCTCGTATTTATCAGCCAAAAATTCGAATTTTTGTAAAATTGTCGTATTCATTGCATTCGAGAAGTTTTCGAATATATCATGAGGGTTCGGATGGATCCTCCAAGGACCTCGAATACGAACTGCATCCCTAAATCATCATTCATTCCCATTTTGCAACTGCGAAGTCAAAATAAAACAAATATTTTGTTTCTCAAATTTATTTTAAAAAATTTGACTTTTCACAAAATTCATCCGGTTAAAAATATTTTAAAAAACTATGTGAGAGTTCAGGGTAAACCTGTCGTGAACGACAGGAGCGAGTTTTTCAAGAAAAACCATTTTGAGCTGTCGAAATCAACTCTCAAAGTTTTTAAATTTTTTAAACTCTAGGTTCTGAGCTTTTAAAATTTTTTCTACGCTGCCAGTTCGGTAGCAAACAAAAGGCAGAGCCGGATAGGTGATCGAGAAATGCCTTTGAAGCATTCTAAACCAACGATGAAAGCTCCGCATCCGATAACTTGCGAAGAAAAAATATATTGTAACAAGTTTGAACCTTTTATCGCGAATGGAGGGAAGTTACAGCGAAAATCACATTATCAGATTTCATTCTGTGTGTTCTATTTATCCCTAAATGAAGGGATGAAAGAAAATTAAGGGGCAGAAATGATTTTCAGATGGTGACCGAATTATTAAAAGTTTCGACAATTTATGTTTTCGGAATTAAAGAGAACTGCGTCTTGTTACTTTCTGGGATCTTTTTAGTTGTGTTCATTAGGATCTCATAATAATTTTATTAACATATCAATTATAATTACGATACTGTTGGTGGTTCGGAACCCACCGTAATAAACAGTAGGTCCCGCTGAAAAGTAGGCTGAACATTGGCGTTAGGTGAGAGTGGACAAAGTGGAAGAAGGGGGAGAATGGTAAAATGGATTTGAAACCCTGAGGGGACCAAATATCAGTACCTATCCTATAATTACGATACTGTAGATGTTAGATGGTATAATTGATGATAGAGGCGCGCTTTTTATTCAAAATGCAATAAATGGCTAATGAAAAATTGTAAATTAAATTTTAAAAGGTTTTCGCGAAGAGGATACTCTGTTTTTCATATTTGTGGTGGTTTGAATCAGGAAAAAATTTTTTGGAGAAATTATTCTTCCCTTTTATGGAACCTCGAGTTTTTCAATTTTTAAGAAAGAAACATTGTTCATGTTTTCTCCATTTCCTTATGTAAATACGTTCTCAATAAAGAATACCTCAGAACGTATTTGAAGCAATGGCTTCAAGCTTTAAAATGAGCTATATTGTTATACGATTCTTATCGACTGAGTTACAACAGATTTATTTTTGTAAACTCCATAAAGTCTTTTATTATCCCATATTTTTCGAGAAAAATGCTGTTTATTGCAAAGGTGCCTTCGAAATAAATTGCTTAAGGATACAAAAGTAGAGATTTCAAGCTTTGGAATGAGTCCAGTTAGATGGTCGTTCATTTTGTATACTCAAAGTTGCAACAGTTTAGATTCCCTCGGGACTAATATTCCGATTACTTAAAATGTCCTTGAAAATAACAACATAGGGCTATTGAAACTAGAGAATTCACTCTTTAAAATGAAACCAAGTGGACCCTTCCCCTAACATTTCTTCACAAAGTTACAGTACTTCAAACACAAAAAATTCTCCCATAAGATTTAATAACCTCAAATTTAAATTCTCGAAATTATATAATCAAAACTTATTTTTCCATATAACAAAGTATTTTACAACCATAAGAATATTTGTATGCACTATGAATCCACCATAATTAATTATCAAATTATTTCGTCTGGTGTATTAACACAATATCGTGCTATTTTTATACCTCTATTAATAGAAACCAATAATTTTCTTATAATTTCTGGAATAATTATAATTTAATGACTGATTTAACGAATTGATTCTAACGGGTGTCAAAACACAATAGCGAAGATTCTGACGTGCTTTATAGTGTCGTGGGAATCGATGGCGGCCAATTCTCACCGAGTACATAATTCCCGACAAGCGTACAAATCGCGTAATACGACCGTTTTCCAATCAGTAAGCCTGCTCATTGACGGTCTAATTAAACCTATTCCCTATCCGCCAACATTCCCAGCATTCCACGTGTAATCGGTTTAATCACTTACGTGCTGTGCTATACGCTGCTTAATTCGAGGCGAATCCTTCGAGTCCTGTATAGGCGGTGCGCGCCTCTACAATTTAAATTTCCCGCGGTTATTTATACTGGCCATGAATATGCAGTTCTTACGGGTTATTTAAGCCGTCCAAAACATTAATCCGTCGAAGACAGATCGTGGATATTAGTCACTTTCCTTATTTGCGACTCGTACAACTGGGTTCTGCGTTGCGGAATTTTTCAAACTCAAACTGTGCCGCCAATTTTCATAATACAATATACAGGGTGTATCGTTTATCTAAGAACGGAAATAACTCGTGACGCACTGACGTTACAAAAAAAATTTATTTACAAAAATTGTTCGGTATGAAGGGAACGATCATATGGTGTCATTTTTTTCGGGGCCATGATGGTGGGGTGGGGGGGATTTCAAAAACAAAATAAGTTTTTTCAAATGGAACTATATATTTTTTTTTGTCATAACACGATAGCATTTTCCGAGACGAATTCAACGATATATCACATTATGTTATTTACTCTTACAAAACATTAGAAATTATATTATAAACTTGTAACTTCTTAAGTAGGCAACAGTAGTATCTGGTTGCCGCGCGCTATTAGCTGCACACTGTAAACAAAGATTTACTCTCCATGTGGTAATGCACTTTCTCAACTAAAATAAATGAGACTCGAGACACATAAGGCACAACTTCAACACAAATGACAAAAAGGTCGATCTTTGTTTACAGTGTGCAGCTAATAGCGCGGTAACCAGATACTACTGTTGTCTACTTAAGAAGTTACAAGTTTATAATGTAATTTATAATGTTTTGTAGCAGTAAATAACATAATGTGATATATCGTTGAATTCGTCTCGGAAAATGCTATCGTGGTATAACAAAAAAAATGTATGGTTCCATTTAAAAAACTTATTTTGTTTTTGAAATCCCTCCTCCCCACCATCACAGTCTCGAGAAAAAAATGACACCATATGATAATTCCCTTCATAACGAACAATTTTTGTAAATAAATTTTTTTTGTAACTTCAGTGCGTCACGAGATATTTCCGTTCTTAGATAAACGAAACACCCTGTATAAACATCAATTACGCGAATCAATTAAGATCGAGGTGGTTCGAACAATTCAATTATTATGACTAATCAGCGGATGTTACGCATTTACGATGGAAATGCAAAATTTCATAATAAATAATAGAATATTGAAGAAAAGAAAATTAGAAATTAGGTTTTTAGAACAAAGGATGATATTATTATTTCTTGATCGTTACACTCTTTTCATTAACATTATCATTACACTTTGTTCATTAATGTTTAGTTTAATGTATATTTAGTTCATTATATTATACTAAAATATTTAAAAATTGCGAATATGTTGCTTATTTAACATAATTTTAATGACGAATATTCTCATCATTAAATAGTAAATTTTTATTTTCAATAAACGACAAGAAACAAAATATTTTTTGTCAGACCCTGTGTCTAAAAAATGAAATTATAAAATAAAATTTAATAACGACAATGTTCTCTATATCATAATTAGATCGCGAATCTCTATACAAAATACAAAAGTGTTATATGTATGTCAATTACAAGAGACAGACGTCAAATAGAAATTTTTTCCTTCCTATAACAATTTGTAAAGTTGAAAAGTATATGGGTGTTCACGCTATTAATAGCCAGCGTTTTTTTTTTGCAAATAATAAATATTAGAAAAAAATGAAAGAGGAGAAAGTAATACTATTTTTTCCAAGCAACTTAATGGCGTATGTAATTTTTTTGTATTTGCACTATTTTCATGAAAATGTTGGTGACCTCTAATTTTTGTAAATGGAATGCTGTATATTTTTTCATACTATGTGGAAGCGTGTGTCAATACAAATTCATTCGTATACGACACAATGACCTTCAACATCATACAAGGTCAGAAATGGAAGAATCATTTTGAACATTTCGTACTAATGCTTTTACAGGTATACTTTATTGACGACGATATAGTAAATGTTCCGCCGCGAGGGACCATTTATGGCAGTCTCACGATTCATTTGTGATGCATTCGTTCGTCCGTTTTACAGCGAGTCATAGATTTCCATTATCCAAGTGACCCGAACTCTAACGAGAGATACGGTCTTCGGATTTCTGGGAATTCGCTCGACTATTTTATGTCTTTCTGTCTCTCTTCTTCCACCCGAAGGCTGCTCGAGTCGGCCGTGGAAGATGGAGAGTCATCAAGGGTGTGTTGAGCGGGAAATGCAGCATTCGGCAATACCCAATCAACACATCGCCTTGCGTTTATCAATGGACGTCATTGAAACCAGCCCATATTCGGATGTGGAGCCTTCTTCACGATGAAGAAGGTTCCCCCACAAGAATAAAAAACAAATGGTCCCTCCGAAAACAAAAGTTCCTCCCGAGAAACAATTTCCAGCTGTTTTTGGAGAAAATCGATATTCGTTCGTGCTGTCGTAGCAAACGAATGTACGTTTTGTCATTAATCGTAGCCGCACAATTTTTACTAAAAAATAAATTAAGGATACGTCGCGCCATCCTTCGTGTATAAGGCAGGGTCTGCTAGATAGCCTTACTGACGAATCCTCTAGCAGACCTAGGATGAAACGCTGATCGTACGAATGAACACATAACCCTAATCATTTAAACTAGTTACCCAATATTAATTTGGCGGGTAAAACAATTGGTGATCTCGAGATCGACGCGCCCATACGATTGGGCTTGAAATTTACAACCTCAAGCGGTCACGAGTCAACCGCGCGTCGAGCTCGAGAATCGCACCGTACGAACAGTAAATGTTCAATATAACTTCCTTGTGCATGACTACATATTTCGGCAGTATTAATTACATTCTTGTTAGCATCTTCTAACATTGTCCGAAATATTAATGCACATGATTGCGTTAGTTTCCTTTGCAAGTCGTTTACATTTCTTGGCGTTGTGTATCGTGAATGATATCTTTACGAAATATTACGTACGAAATAATCAAAATTTAGCTGCCATTTTTGACCTTGTATGACCTTGAAGGTCATTGTGTTGTATACAAATAAATTTGTTTTGACACACGCTTTCATATGATATAAAAAGATATATGGATACATTTAAAAAATTGAAGGTCACCTTCATTTCTAAGAAAATAGTGCAAACACAAGAAAATTGCATACGCCTTGTTACTTACCAAAAACAATATTACTTTTTCCTCTATCATTTTTTTCTAATAGTTGTTATTTGCAAGAAAAACGCTAGCTAGTGATGTATATTGCATGTATATTGAAGTTCTTAAATTCTTTTAACTGTTCTACTATTTTAAATTACACCTATTCTGTCATAAATACATCCAATCTGCAGTTTAATTATATTATATCTTATTTCGTATATTGTACATTGAAATTTCATGTACTTCCAGACACATAAAATTCAATGATATTTAAAATAATGTTTGTAACATTATTGTATGCGTTAAAACGTTTGTACAATGTACTAAGAAAAATTCCTTGGAAAATGGTCAATAAAGTAAAGATGACACACCTTTGTGAGAATAATCCCTACAGATCTGATAACACGTTATCAGTGCACTGATACGAACGCAGTAGTGCACGATTCACAGTTGTCATTTCAGTGGTACGATTAGTGAAATTCGTTTAAACTTCTTTTCTTTTCTGTATCGCTATGGGAAATTCGTCGCACAAAAACATACTTGACGAAGATTTACTTTCCACCTACACAGAATTGACATACTTGACAAGAGGAAAAATCCTGCGGTAATCAATACTTCCATAATATTTGTTATGCATTAATTTTGTGATTATTATTTATGCATTGAAAAGATTTTAAAATTTAAGGTTAAATTTAGTATTTACTTAGTTTAGTATTTGCTCATTTGGTATTTATTTAGTTTGGAAACTGAATGTTTGGACGCTCTATTTGAACCATAGTCACCGTGATGGCCAAGTATAATCTCTCCGAAAAATTCCTTTTCAAACCGTTTCTTTGCTTAAACTGGATTTTAATTTTGTTTAGAAACTAAAAAGAATTTTTATGCAATTATTGCACTTTAGTGCACTTAAAGCTGATAAAAAATATAGGAAACTGAAGAATACTCTAACTATGTGAAAAATAAATAGAAATGTAGAAAATAAAAGTATATGTACTTCTACCTTTAGTAATTTATTATTTGTATGTTTAAATAGAATATGTAATAATGACTGATAATTCAAACATAACAAACGAAAGAATTATGAATGTGACATTTATATTATTCTAAAACACTGTTTAAATTATTTTGGCAATAACAAGATTACTTTGAAAGATTAAATTTGTTAGTTACATATTTTTAATACAATATTCGACGTTTTCGTTGATAAATACATAATCATTTGTGATTTGTTTTACCGTTTATTTATTTATAATTTATTTTAAAATTATATTTTAAACATTTTAGCATTGTCAGTCTACTGAACCTTGTAGATCCGGGAAAGTTGAGTGAAAATATTCAGCATCGTTTCACTACAGAACAAATAGACAAAATACTGCCTCAAATTCAAGTAAGTTCGATATTGCTACGCACATAGTTTAAAATTTTCAATTTTCATGCGCTGGAATCAGTGATGCCAGAAACAACCAGAACTGGTTGTTTTTTCCTCTCCTCCTTTCCCCTTCCACTCTCCCATTCTACTACCTGAGCACACTCCAACGTCCCCCACTAAGACCGTAGACTGGTCACGTGACGTGCCGCGCAACGTGTCACATATTACTCTGGTCATCAGAGAGGTGGTAAACTGTATTCCCCACCGATCTGGCATCACTAGCTGGAATCATTAACCCCTTGCCGTGCCATTTTCTTTACGATTACAGTGATTAGAACATTTTCATCCCCAAAAATTTCACAGATGATGAAAGAAAGTTTATATTTTTCGTATGGCTACATTTGCATTAATCCTTACATATTGAGCACAAAAAATACAATTTTATTTCGCCTAAAAAGAAAGGCATAACATTCATATTTGTTTGACTTTATTGAAAATCTTCATCACGAGTCTGACTCGTTAAAATACGGCAAGGGATTAAATGAAATTATAATACTCAACTTTAGAGTTCATATAACTCCATTAACTAATTAAAATGAGATTTACTTCTCATTTTCACTGATTTTATTTTGCAAAATTTATTCATAGTAAAAACTTATGCAATTTGTTACAACCTTTGTATTTTAAATTGCTAATAGTCTTTGAATGTTTCTATCGCTTTTTTTTTTAATCTATTGTTTATATTTTGTTATAAATTGTTTTCAGTGTAGTCCATTTCGAGATTCGATATATCGAGTGTTCTCCTCACAAAAAGACAATCACCTGAGCCTCGAAGACGTCTTAGATTTGTACTCGGCCTTCTGCAATGATTGTCCTGACAACGTTCGAGCCTCTTGGGCATTCGACATTTTCGGTAAATTTTAATTAGTCCTAACTTCGTTTAATTTTTATTATCACTTGATAGTAGGTAAATTGAGTCACTTAATTGCATCACCTACATATATTAATACAATGCATACAATGTAATCATTCATTTTTTTACTTTTCGCTTTTTTATCGAGATATACAGATGACCTTGAGTTTTTGAATTATAATGCATAATATTTGACCTTGTGGTTCACGTGTGTCGTTCACTGAAGAGTATCTCGGTACTTATAAGTTTTTACCCCATATGCATACCTTAATAGATTTTTATTCAGCATTCAATGCTCTTTCGAAACGCAGGGTGAAACATTGCATATATTAGGACACAAATATTCGGGATCACCATTACATCTCGATAAAGAAAAACGCAACATCAGAAAACTAATTATCACATTTTGTGTCCAACTCGATATCAAGCAACTTCCGTTTGGAGCATATTTTTATATGACTAGTTTATGAGTAAATTTAGGTTGTTAACTGTTAAATAACTCAAATTAATTGATCTGTTATTCATTTATTAGTTGATATATGCACTGCGGATCTTTATGCAAAATAAAACTTGTCTTTATCAATCGCAAAAAATAGAAACAAAATAGAAAATTCCTTCTCTCCTCATTTTAATAAACTAAAATAATGCATTGCCATGCTTTAAATCTGGTAGTGTTCCCACTTTCATCTACATACATTGTACATCTACACAATTTTATCATAAATGCATAAAATCGACAGTCTATTGATATGTAATCTGACCATGTTGTATTAATTTGACATGGAACATGAAGAAATAGTCATCACGTGTATTTGTGTTTCCCTTAAAGTCCATGTTGAAGTGGTTCTCAACGTTAAGGGATGCAAAATATGTCTTAACAAATACGTATCTCGGAAACTATGAAACTTGGAAAACATTTTCTTAATACTTCTTATTAAGTGTCGTTCGATGACAAATCTTCCTGAGTGAACAAATTTTCGAAATAACCGAAACAAATTAATTTAAAAAAATATTTGAATTATTAATGTAGTTCTGTAATTTGTTTGTATGAAAGGTTGTGATTTTGTTATGAAGGGTTGTGATTTTGTTATGAAAGTTTTGCACACACAAATTAAATGTGCATATATGATTGTTTTAATGCGAAGAAACTATTCAATTCATTTGTTAATGGTAATCAATTAATTAACTAATTTGCAGATTTGAACGGTGACAATATCATTTGCGCAGATGATTTAATTATGGCTATTAAAAGACTGGCAGGGAACGACACTGACGATGTTCAAGGCATTACCACTGAGCAGGCAGAGCGCATTGCACGAATGGTGATTGTGAATAATATATATTAATAATTGCTGGACAACATTGATTGAAATTGTTGGGAAAGTAATTATTGGAAATTATTAACCCACAATATTTATCAGAATTATTGAAGAAAATTTTAAGGTATAAATGGTTCTATTGAGTGGTCATAACCGTTTGATCTTGAATGGATGGATCAAAGTCATGTGAAGATTAGCATGATCTTTCAAAGCTCATAACTTATATCATTTTCATAGGAAAAAGAGAAACAAGTAGTGTATCGGAAATATTTCGCTATCAGGTTTAGTACTACATAATTAAAATTCTATTTGATTAATTCTATTTAAAAATTTTACCTAAAAATTTTGATTTTGACGTGACTTTTACCCGTCCACTCAAGGCCAGACAGTCATGATAGATCCCTCAATAGAATCTGTAATACTTTAAAACTTTTGTCTAAAACATTTTTTTCCAAAATTCAGTGTTTCCTATACAGTTTTATAAAACTACTAAAAAAAGGCCGTAAATATATGGATTGTGATTTTGAAAAATGTATTGATTAGGTGCTTCAAGAAATGGTCTTCAATCGGGCTGCTACAATTTCACGCGAAGAATTCATACACTTCGTCGTGAGGATTCCAGAATTTTTCACTGCATTTCATTTAAGGATTTAATTCGAAGGAAAATACAACAACAGTACAACTTCATAAACTCTATATAAATATAGTAAATTAATTAATACAATATTAAATGTTTTATTAGTACTACGTTAGACATATTAATGAAATATTAAATCTGCGAAGTATTTGATATGTTTAAAATGTTTGAAATGTGTACGTACCGCACAACTCGTCTCCAAAAAATATTGTATTGAACCAACGTAATTTTCAGTGTAAATACATTAATTATAATACTCATTTCATAGTCTAGTTTTCTAATCTAGTTATTTTAGTTTGTGAAGGCGATTCTTTACACCGGAATTATAATTTTGACGGAATATAAATGATATTGAAAAAGTTATCATTTTTTATAATATTACAAAATTGATGTTGTAAAACGCTTTAAGTTTGAAAAACTCAATATGTGAAATTACAAAAATTCATCGAATTTTTATAATACTTTGAATAAATATTGAACAATGATTTCATTCTTATGATATTGAAAAATGTTTCCATTTTTATAGTACTAACGGATTGCTATTATATTTTTGTAATATTAGAAATGATCCAATGTTTCTAGTATTGGGAGATTTTTTTAGTATTAAAATAAGAGTATGTGATTTTTGTAACACGAAACAATTAATATTACAGAATGAGTTCATTTTTTATTTTATCCATCCTTGTTATGGTTCATTTCATTTTTATTTCGTGCAGCTAGCATAAATTAACAAATCATCGCTTATAAGCAACGCAACTCCTTTCGTTATAAATACCACTAAGAGATAAATTAGGTAAATAAGGTGTATACATTCGTCTCTGGTACGTAAGAGGTAAAGTTTGAGGTATTTTGTATTTGACATAGTTTTGTGGGTACTTAGAGAAATATGATGTTGTTGCTCCTGGTGCGCATTGATATTTGTAGCGATCGGCTTTGAAAAATTGTAAGGGATGGCGAGAACCTGTAAAGTCTTTGTATTGGCTGCGATGAAATTGCACACCCTGCAAATGATAATATTTATAACAATTTGTAACCATTTATTCTTGAGTGAATAAAATTTGATTCATAATATAAATTATGAATTATTTTTACCAACAGTATCAATTACAAATTATTTTCAATATACTATAGCTAAAAATGATTTATAATATATTTACAGTGTTTATAATATAATTTATAGTATATTATAATTTTAGTTTATTACAACTTATAACATACCTATAACGTTAATACAATTTAAATTGTACAAATTATAATTTGTATTTAAATTACTTTACTCTACATAGAGTAAATAAAAGTTAAAAATTTATGGCAATGTCGTTTATATTTTGTGATGTATGTATAGTTTGTAATGCACGTATGTATATATATATATATATATATATATATATATATATATATATATATATATATATATATACATACGTGCATTACAAACTATACATACATCACAAACTATAAGAGAGAGAGAGAGAGAGAGAGAGAGAGAGAGAAACGATTACTTTGAATAAATCATCGACTTCCTTCATTCGTGCGACATCTATTGTTGAAATATCGTTTTGAAGAATCTTCAAATTACGATTAATTTTAGAAAGCGCTTTAATTCCGCCCATTTCGTCCTTCGAACTACGTAATATAGTTTGCATTCCCCATTTATACGGTGGCATCTTGAAGAATTTAATAAAATAATTCGAATCATCTCAACTAAATTATTTCGATAAATTTAAATATTTCCATTTTCTCACAAACCATAAATACTATAATTCAAAACATCTTTAAAAAAACTGCAACGTCAACCACAATGCGTAAAATTTAAATAACATTATTGCTTTATTTAAACAATTTCTTTTTATTTATTGTATTCTGCAATAGCTTCCTATGTTATTAAAAACACATTTTTTATATAATGCTACTATTTTCTACGATTACTCTTAGTTTAGAGGAATTACTTAATTAATATAAAGAATACATACCATTGATACTGGCGCAGAGTCATATTTGAATTTGTTAAAATATCTGGAACTCCCGCCATCATACGAGGAAGTGGGTGAAACTGTCGAAGTGATGGTAACCTGCATTTTCGATAACTTTGAATTTCAAATAATTATATAAATCTTCACAATCTTATTTATCCATTCTTAACTTGATTCTTCTCTGAAAGGTTATCATCACAAATTTTGTTGTAAATAAGAGAAACAAATGAATAAAAATTTCTTTTACATTTAGTTATCAATATTCTCACTTGAAAACAAAGAAAACTAAATTAATAATTAATGCTTATAATTATCAACTTATAAAACTGGTAAATAATGATAATCAGAATGTAGTAATTTACAGTTGCGATTAACACTTATTAATTTTTAACGAGAACATCAAAACTCGTGTATGCAATTATTTGGCACAATTATATTTCCAATTGTTAATAACAGAAATTAGTATTGACGAGTATGCTTCGTTGAATTGGGGCTGAAGTAAGAATATTATTCAGGTTTCCATATAGACCGTGTTTTTGTCTCTCTACGGTGTAGTGTGGACATTCTGTGATTATGTGGATTATTGATAGTCTAGTTTACTCTTTAAATTTGTATGAATGCAGTATCGCATCATTATCCAAATGATAATTTAAATAAACTATCTTTCATAGTTTTATAATTTAAATAAACCATAACTTAGTAATGATATTAGTAGTAGTGTCTACCACTAATAGTAGTGTCATAATTAAATACATATATGTATGAATATAGTTTTCGACATCCAATTCAGTACATATTCCGAAACGAATCATCTGCATCGTAAAATCGATGTAACGTAATAATAGCACAGACGAAGTATAGGAGTAGAGTTCCTGTACTGAAATCGCTAAAATTCAGTAACCAGACTACTGGCATATCATCTTATGGTAGTTTCTGTCTAGGCCTCAGGGGGGCTCTGTAGCCACCGTACCATTTCGATGTCGCGCCCAATGTTACCGATACTTCATATATTTAGATTGATTCCGATGTAATAACTGGTAATAACAAGAACTGAATATTCTGTATACTTCATTTTTGCGACATGGGGGCTAAAAATGTATACATTTGAACGATGGAAATAGTATTAATGAATTACGTACAAAAATACGAAATGTAATAAAATTGATTTGATTTCTATATGCAACATTATTTTTATTAGTCACGCTATTAAAAACAGTATTTTGCAATACATTTAAACAATTTAAACCACTGCTCTACATTCTTTCCAATTATGTCAATATAAATTCTATGCAATTACAGAATGCGTTCGCACTCAATAAACTGCGTTCACACTCAATAAAATGAGCTGTTTGTCTATGCATTCTTTTTATGTTTAGACATATGTTATTTTTTGTTATAATATTGTTACTTAAAATGTAAAGCCAATATAATTTTTCTGTTGTATTAGTACAATTCTACTTTGTCTAAAAAGACATTGCTTTATTATACAATATGTAAGGAATCAATATATTTGACTAAGAAGATTATATAAATTTTCATTCTTATTTATGCGTTATTATATAATTCTTACTAAAATTTTATTGACGGGGCACATAATCCATTATTTGCTTACTTCTATTTACAATCGATTTAAAGTAAGTTAGACGATACCAGTATTGAAACGTTTCCCGCAGGAAGTTCACCAACGAACTTTAATTATTGGTGGCTTTTGAAAACATATTCAAATCTGGGCAATTTTTAATATACAAATATCAGATGTGTTCATTGCAACAATTATCATGTCGCGATTGGATATACATTTCTTAATATTTTCATATCGAAAAATAATACCTTCCATATTAGAATTCAAATGAATTATGTTGATATGCTAACATTTGTTAATGACATGTACAAAACAACAATTTTTAAAACTATACATTTTTTCTACACATTACTTGGATGAACGTACAGAACGTAAAGATTTTTTCTGAAGTCAATAAATATTCACATGATCGTTTAATGAAATTATTTACGATTGAAAATATTATGCTTTAGAGTAACTAGCAATATGCCAGCAAATTTTGAAATCTCCGGAAAGTAGGAAAGATACCGCTCGAGCAAGTTCGATCACAGGCGATATATAGGAATAGACTGGACATGCAATGTATTTTGGTGGCCGTTGGTTTTGGGTTAGATCTGGGTTAGGTCTGGGTTACCAGAATCTGGATCTCGATAGAACCCGAAGAACTCAAGGCTATCATGGATATGCCAAAAGACAAAGGGATCAAAGAGTGCATACTCTTCAAAAAGTACAAAATAGAGATCCTCCCCAGAGAAGACTGGAAAAACGGACTACCAGCCAAATACAGCAACACGGAAGTCTGGTACACCGACGGCTCGCGCAAAAACGAGCAGACCGGTGCCGGATGGACGGACCTACATAGAAACTTCACCTACGAACCACTTGGCCAATACGCCACGGTATACCAAGCAGAAATGCACGCACTACTGAGGTGCGTGCAACACCTAAACGAAGACAACAAAACGAACACATCCTACACGCTGTGCACCGACAGCCAAGCCGCGCTAAAGACCTTAGCGAAAGCAGAATTCACTTCAAAACAAGTGACAAACTGCCACGAAGCACTAAATACACTGGGTAACAGAAACAACATCATCACGCTGACCTGGGTCCCCGGACACACCGGGGTCACGGGCAACGAAAAGGCAGATGAACTGGCCAAATTAGGATCGGACGGACCGGCAATAGGACCCGAACCGATCATAAGGATAACAGAGGCGGTCTTTAAACAAGCCGTCAAAAAATGGGCAAAGGCCGACAGAAAGAGAAAATGGGATAACAGACCAGATCTTAGACATAGCAATCAAATACTCGGCGATACACCAATATACAGCCAACATAAGAAATTAATGAAATACGACAGAGCCACACTGAAGCGACTGACCGGAATCTTCACCGGTCACGAACCACTAAGGGAGCACCTTCACAGGCAGCTAAGAGTGGACATCCCCACATGCCAGGAAGAAGGAAACAACGAGAGTTCCATTCACATTATAACAGACTGCCCTTGAGTCACAGCAACCAGGATTAAACACCTGGGAACACCCACTATCCGGAGAGAGGAGATCAAAGACCTCCCGATACACCACCTATGGGCATTCTGCCGCCAGACTTTCCCATGGCAATTCTAGAGACCAGCAGGAACGCACTCAGAAAAGTATTTTAATGAAAAACCACAGAAATTTTACACTGACGGTGTAATATCTTTACCAAACAAGTGGGAAGAGGTTGTAGAGAAGGTGGTTATATTTTTTCGTTGACTTTGAAAGTACGTTTCAAATATTCATTTAAATAGTAAAACAGTAAACGGCACGAACTTATGGGACGACCTAATACTAAATATATACTAAATCAAGCTACAATATTATCCCGTAAAACTATTTCAAAGTAGTTAAAAAATATTGTTAAAATTATCTAGTAAAAATCCTATGGTTGTCCTAACCAAGAAAGGTGGAAACAATATTTATGCATGAAATAAAAAAAATCTGTCCCCCCAATAGTCCTCGAACCATGTCAAAAAGTTTTCCTCGGTTCCGTAGTCAGGCACGCTACGATCGAACCCATCGGCGAAGTTTGAGAGCAATTTCGTAACATTTGGATGTAATATGTGTACCGATGTTTATCGGAAAAATTAGATTTTATCTTTTACCATTAGTAACAGAGATATCCACTTTGTTAATAATAACCGTAGCTAAAAATGTGAAAAATTGGAGATATTGTTGACGATGACAATGCCCATAAGTAGGTTTTGATCCCGACTAAAAGTTAGTTCCAATTCGGGCGTTACAGGGGGTCAAAAGTGAAGTCAGGATCTGTTCCAGGCTAAAAGTTAGTTCCGATTCGGTCGTTAGAGGGGATCAAAAGTGGAGACAGGAGCTGATCCAAGCTAGATTTAGACTAGGGGGCAGCAGTATACCGGGCACGGGCAAAACCCGGCGTGAGCACTCTCATTCCTCTGAGAAAAGCCCACAAGATGCGCAATGTCTGTAGTGATCTTAACCCTGTGTTCCATCTGGCGATTCGCAGGCGTGACTGGATTTTTAGAGATGTCGATAATTCAGATCGTGAGACAAAAAACTGTATATGGTGATTGGTCTACTTCTATACCTCCTCTGTGGGTGTAAGCTCGTCTGTGGTGTCTGCACTTTGAAATACACATTAAAGTTCCTAAATAATTAATTTTTATATGAAAAATTATTTTAAATTAAGGAAAATGTTACCGACAGATGTTAACCAGTTTGTCAACAATTCAGAAACGTAGACCAGTGGTGGGCACGGGTGGAGCCCCTCAATCGCATGCTTCTCCCACCAACCTCTCTTTCATGCAGCGCGCACGTTCGTTGCGTATGCTGATGTCTCGTGTCTTCGTTACTCGATTGTACTGCGCTTCCTGGAAGGGGACAGAGGGCGCTACAGTGTTAACGGTTTTGCCTCAATTGAGGCAAAATTGCCCATCTATGACGTAGACAATGTCCGCAGGGATCTTATATCTGTGGTCAGAATAAAAAGAATCAGTTAGACATATAGATTCGTATTTTACTACGTAATTGTTTTATGACCAACCTCCATTATACGTAATTATTGTAACCAATTAATTATAGCATTACATAAAATACTAATACATACTAAGGACATTATAAGAATGATGTACCTCGAAAAATATTTGAGTAACGCTCTACGATTTAAAAATGGATTGCTTCTTCGAATTTCACATTCTACAATTTATATTAAAGAATAGTATTACATACAGGGTGGGGCATTTATCCTGGCCACCAGGAATATCTCAAAAACTAAATTCTAGAGAAAAAATGTTTCAAATAAAAAGTTTAAGTCCAGGGGGGGCTGATGCACCAGTCATATCCATTTTTAATTTTCATGTTTTCAAGGTCATTCCAAGGTCAACTTTACTTTTCAAATGGAAACATACATTTTTCATTACAGATTTTTAATATAAGACTTGAAACAAATAACTTTTATTTGAAATTTTGTATAATGTTGAATTTTCAAAGAAAAATACACAATGTCGTTTTAACGGAGAAAATAATTTTATTTATGATAAATGAAATTAATGTTCAATTAAAATAGTATCAAATAAACATGTAATCTAAATGAATAATTAAATAATAGCTAAGTATTGAAACAAGCAAAACAATTACTAATGCGAGAGAATGTGTAATCTTATTCCAAAGAAAAGACAGTAAAAAACTGGTGTATCCCTGCGCGTAATGAACAGGTTGTGTACGCTCAGCGTTGAATTTCTTTGCTAAGTTTTATGTAATTGTTTTGCTTGTTTCAATACTTAGCTATTATTTAATTATTCATTTAGATTACATGTTTATTTGATACTATTTTAATTGAACATTAATTTCATTTATCATAAATAAAATGATTTTCTCCGTTAAAACGACATTGTGTATTTTTCTTTGAAAATTCAACATTATACAAAATAATCGGCAAAGAAAAAAACGTTTCAAATAAAACTTAATTGTTTCAAGTCGTAGATTAAGAAACTATAATGAAAAATACATGTTTCCATTTGAAAAAATAAACTTGACCTTGGAATGACCTTGAAAACATAATGAAAATTCAAAATGGACATGACTGCTGCACCAGCCCCTCCTTGACTTAAACTTTTTATTCGAAACATTTTTTCTTCGGAATTTAGTTTCTGAGATATTCCAGGTGGCCAGGATAAATGCTCCACCCTGTATATAAAGCAATATTGAAGTAACAAATATTTCTCGTAAAGTAACATAATGCATTACACATATTCGATAATATTACGTTACCGGAGTGAATTAAAAAATAGAAATAATAAAGATGTCAAGGTGTACCGTTCGGTTCCGCGTCCCAAACAATTTATGTCCAGATCTGGCATACCTTAAATAGGCAACCATATCATAATCCGTAAAGGAAAATTGCGAAGGCGTAGGTCCGGCCTACTCTGCCAAGTACGGAGTGCCTGGCTTGTTCACGTAGGCCTCTGAGTATGATTCGACTGCGACTTGGTCGACGCTGGATCAGTCATCGGGTGTTATTAGACGCGAAAGGATTCCTCTCCGAAACCCTTGCGAAAATCGACGCGAAATTATTTCACCGAGAATTTCGTCCGCGAAAATGCGGGTGGCACCATTGGCATTGTCTTTCGTGGTGAGTTCCTTCGTTTCTACCACTGTCAACGCTAATTCAAACCCACAGGACGCTCTGGCCACCTTGAATAAAATATAAACAGGTTTATATAATGTCTGTCGTGCTAGTTGTGTCATTAATATTCTATTACTATTATTGTGCCTGTCTATTTTTGTTTTTATTTTTTTCTTCTTACAGTAGAGTTTTAATTAAGTTACATTTGAGATTTGTTTCAGTTTTATTTTTATTGGACTCCTTTAACTCTATTATTTCAATATAACTTAACATGTTTATTTTAATACGATTTTATTTAACTTGAATTAATTTAAATTAAATTAATATAACTTGAATTAGTTTAACTTTTGGTTCACGACTTTCATCGAGTCTTCATTAATTTTAATAATTTTGGGAGAAAGGTTTAAATACATACATATTATATGATTAATGTAAAGTTTTCTATTAAAATAATTAATTGCACTAACGTTATTATATTAAGTGTTACGTATTAATTGTTAACATTACTATTAAAATTCTGTCTGACTTAAAAATATTTACATGAATTATTCGATAAACAACAGTCGATTATTTATTTAAAAACCACTTTACTCTACAGTATTATCTTATTGCTTCATTACTATTTATTCATTAAAAGTTGTTTTATTCAAAATCGATTTAGGTGCAATACATCATGCGTAAAATAAACATTTAAGTTAAAAATATTAATTGCATTAGTAATACTATATTAAGTATAAATAGTAGTTTTAAAATTGTAAGTAATTTGACAATATTTATTTGCAATTATTCGAATGCTGCTTATATATAGTATATGTTTTATAGTTTCGGTATATACTTTATTAAAGAATAGTTTTGTGTACCGGTTTCGATCGTTTAATGAATTATTAATTATTAGTTCATATTCAACAAGTAGTATTTATATATAGTGATATAATTTTGGCGAACATCAGTAGGTTATGCACGTGTCGCTGATTATCAATGCGAAAAGAAAGTCGGTGTACCGCAATGATGGACTTGCATACAACACTATTTTATCATACAGTAATTATTTTCCAATTTTCCTCATACATATAAAATTGATTTTTTCTACAATAGCTACAATTTTCCATAAAATTATAAGTCTACATATGTATTCGTAATTTATAATTTTATATTAATATAACCGCTTACAGCATGATATATATATATATATATATATATATATATATATATATATATATATATATATAGAGAGAGAGAGAGAGAGAGAGAGAGAGAGAGAGAGAGAGATTTTTTATTACGATAAGATAAATGAAGCTAAGATATTATTATTAATATCATGAACATAAATATGACAAAAATAAGAGAAAAATAAAAATGATAAAAAGATACAGAACAGATTTAGATTAGTTATTATTATTCAAATAAAATTAAAATAAAAGCTGTTTTACAAAACCTTTGATAGTTTAAAAATTAATTTGGAGAAACAATACAAATTACTTATTTGCATCGTAGTAGAAAATTAAACTAAAAGAGAGATACATAAATCAAAAACCGGCGTTCGATTGTTTAAAAACTCTTTAGAATTCAGAATAATTATATATTGTTTAATAAATCATTATATGTCATTGTTTGTGGCAAAGCATGCAAAAGACAAAACAATTTTATAAAATTAAAATGAAGAAATAGAGACATGAGTAAAAACCGTTCACACTCTCTTTGATTGTTTGGAAAGCAGATTTAGACAACGATAGTGGTATCTTCGTTAACATTGACATTTAGTTAGCAACATAGTAAGTACACGTCGGCGATAAAACAAAGAAAATAAAGGAGTTGATGATTGTTATGATAAATTGCACATATAATGAGCGCAACACACCGTGCAACATGGAAGTGCGTTGACAGAGATTACAATATTTTGATCGTATCTGTTTCCTGCCACTTGTTTGTTGCCAATAAACCATGAGAATTTTTCTCATCGCTGCCTATTGTTTCTTTTGTAAATACCCGGCGAATGAGAAGCTGCAAGATAACAGTGAATATTAATGCTAGCATATTTTGCACTTCGGAATCGAGGATTTCACCATTATTATACAGGAAGAATATACAGTCATATTTGATTAGTCTCTGTTAAGTAGTGATACACTACTGTGAAGACAGCGTGTCGAATGTTGGTGATAGGTCACTAATTAGTTTCGTAATGGATTTCAAAAAATTCCGTAGCCAATTTATACAATTTTTTTAAATCGACACATTGCTTACCAGAAGTTTATTCTTATTAAACTGTTAATTTGTATGGCAAATAAATATTGTTACAGTCAATTACAAATAAGAGGAACCATCGAAAAATTCCTTTCTTCTTGTAATAATGTTTACAAGCTGAAACCGAGCTATTAACATTCTTAAAAATTGTTAATCTGTCAATTTCTTTAAATTGTACCTACTTATGTTTATCATAAACGCATGAAATCCGCAGTCTAATTATTATAGTTTTCAATGACTGTGTTACTTCAAAGAAGAATTTAAAAATTTTCTTTTAAGAGATAATCTCGTACGAAATGATTGCATTGTGTTCCTGAAGATATATCTATTAAATAATCTTTCCAAAAATTCTCAGCTGTAAATCAGAAATGTTTAAAATCTATTAAATATACAGCCGCTGGTAAGTAATGTATTACTTTAAATTTAAAAATACAAGCATTAAAATTTAATTTTATATTTATATAATATTCTAATAATTACATGAGACTTCAATTCTATATTTGTGGACAATTTACTTATTTGTATAAATTTCGTGCCATTGCTTTTACGAATATTGTGTTTAGTACAGCTTTCACTAAATGTTAAAAAATTTATTTCGAAATAAAATTTATTTACGTAATATATTTATTAATATTACCGTTTCTATCCTCTTTTACTAGAGAGATGTCGGTCAGAACCTGTAAGTTTACAAGTGGTTTTCTTAGTTACCGTAGGCGTTCGAACAAATTCATATATGTATACATATACAGGGTGTCCCATTTCAGTTGAAATTGTTAAAAATCTCGAAGACATGTGATTTAAAACAAACAAACTGACCTTTAGTGTCAGTTATGTCCTTTAGTGTTTCGAGTCGGGAGTCAAATGACACTACTAGTTTTCTAATGCGTGGGCTTTTTCAAGGTTATTTCAAGGTCATTTTATCTTTTTTATCATAAGCCCATATTTTTTATTTCGGAATCATATTCTACGTAAAAGAATGAACAACTTTTGTTTGAAACATCTTTTTGTAAGTTCAATATTTCTTAAGATATTTAGCTGATTTTTCATGTTTATGTCAAGGATAATTTTGTTTTTCTATTAAAATGACAAGGTTACTTTCTTCTGGAAGATTTTTTACTTCATTTAAGAACATTATAATAAATGCTCAAAATTTTTACCCTCATCTTTTGGACACTTAGTAATACGTTTAATAAAAGACTCATGAACACATAATAAAGTTCATACAAACTTACAAAAAAATGTTTCAAACAAAAGTTGTGCATTTCTTTACGTAGAATGTGATTCCGAAATAAAAAATATGGGTTTAGGATAAACAGGACAAAATGATCTTGAAAACGCCCACGAATTAGAAAACTAGTAGTGCCATTTGACTCCCCACTCGAAACACTAAAGGACATGTGTCAGTTTGTTTATTTTAAATCATATGTATTCGAGATTATTTACAATCTCAACTTAAATGGAACACCCTGTATAATAAGAAAAACAAATTCAGCTCGTGTCATTTTTTTCATTTTACGTGTTTAAGGGTAGAAAAAAATGATTTTCCAAGAGTGTATTTCGGAAACAACTTGTGGGTCGCGTACCAAGAAAACCAGTTTATAATATTTACGATGGTATCTCTTGATATACGGTATATGGCGGCTGAAAATTGTGTGACAGGTGGAAAAAAGGAGAAGGAAGCGTTTCGTCCTAGGCCCGCTAGAGGACTCATCAGTAAGGCTATCTAGCGGACCCGTGCCTTAGACGCGGGATGTCGTAAGGACAATTTAGGACGGTATATGTATATACAAACAGAGGAAGATTCAGGTAGTAGCGGGAAAGGTGTTGTCGTAATGTCCCTCTGTTGACGAGCATAGGAAGTAGCCGCCACACGGTATGACCATAAGATATATTGGAACGAACCGAAGGCAAAACTATATGCACATTAACTCAATCTCCTGTATTTTTTCAAAATTGTAGAGTATCCATTAAGATTGGAAAAAATTATTATTTAGAAGGTTTTAAGTCTACGTATCAAGAAAATCTGTTTTTAACTCTTTGCGGACGCGTCCAAGTAAAATTGCTACTCCGTGACTAAAAATCACTTTTTAAAAATTTATTACACTCAAAAAACACCAAACAAATTTTTACTAAACACAACATTTGCTCCTTCATTTAATTCTTATGCGTAGCTTTCAGTACACCATTTCATTTCCCAAGGGAAATTGTGCATTCGAACCGTCGATAAGTACACTAAACATAATTCCCGTCCGCAAAGGGTTAATATTAGAAGTGTTTTTCTCAAGTGATATACAAGATATGTGAGCAACTCCAAATGCAAATAGTAAGTTCACATCAGTTTTACATCACATATATTTTTTTACACTTTGAACTACTGAGGGAAAAAAATAATTTTCAGGAGTAGATTTTGAAAAAAGGCAAGCGAAACTTACCAAAACAATTATTGTATAATCGTTTTTCTCAGTTACTATACAAAATATTTGACCAAGTCCAAATGCAAATAATAAGTGCATATTAGTTTCAGTTTATATATATATATATATATGTATATATATATATTATATATAATTTATATATTAATTATATTAATATATATATTATATAATGTACATATTCTTTCCAAAATTTTGTATTGCTCATTAAAGGATGAAACAAACGATTTGTTAGAGAGGAGGGGATTTTGAAAATAATGCAAGTGACTCTCCATAACAATTCATAACAAATCTCTACTTTCTATTTTTTTCAAATTTGCGATCACTCGGATCTTTATGCAAAATAAAAATTTTCTGCATTAATTGCAAAAGACAGGAGCTAAATAAAAATGTCGTCATTTCTTTAACAATTTGAATAAGTTGTTAAATAACTAATAATTAATTATACCGATATTTTAAAATCCCTTCAATCGTATATTTGTTTTAAATTATACATTTTTGCCAAAAAATCTAGAGTCTACTCATTATCAATAAAAAAAATTGATTTATTTGTAGGGTTCATTTTGGGTACACCACAACCCTTTGCAGTCGGAACTATTTCAGCTCTAAAATCAAACATTTCTTGCGACTTACAATATTTCAATTCTATCTGCTTTTTTCCAATTTTTACATATTAAACCGATTTACTCGGACAGTATACAAATATTTAATAATCGATCATATACAAACAAATTTAACAATGCGAAAAATATTTTAAATAGTCTACTACAAATTTTAATGATGACTCTGAGTCGCCACTCGACTGCAAATGGTTCATAAACAAATTTGATAAGCATTTCTTCCAATAACTTTAATAGTTACATTATAAGAAAAAATGTAGTACATCACTTTGGCTATCTGTTTCTGTTGACGTCCCATGTCTGTCAAAGTATTTGTTGAAACACTGTCGCGCTCTCGAATTAGATCAACAAAAGACAGTTTAATGGCACGATTGTTATGGTTTCGTTGTTGTGTGCCTCCTGTCGGCGCGTATATGCACGTGACACACGCGTACGTTCATTCAGAGTGTACAGTATTCTCGGCTCGTAAAAGTGAAAGCGATGCAAGCCAAGGAGAAAATATGATCGTGAAACTCGACCGACAGATTGCTGCCAGAGGATAAATTGGGCTTTCTTATATGTGATTCTGATAATACTTGTCAACTTTCATCGTTTCGACGTTCCCGACCGAAACCAACTGGAATTCCACTATCATAGCGTCAGCACTGCCAATACCGATGTGATCGTCACTCTTTTCGACAGACTTAATTCGCCGATTGGCTAGAGAAATTAAAATCTCTTAGGAATTCTGTTGACATCGTTTCTATGTCAACATCTGTAGCAAGTTTCCAAAACCACTTTTAAATCGCTTTCTTCTACCAACAAAGAGGGGCGTAACATTTTCAACGAAAATATAGCCGCTGGTGTTATTGCGTTAACATTGTTTTTATCTAATATGGTTTGAATTCTTTATAATGCAAAAAATTATTATAAAGATTAAAAAACTGCTTTACTTGGTTAGCATTAGTTATGTTGTTTTCGAAAACCGACTCCTACAGAATCAATTCCTTTTTCTCTCATTGAGAGACCTAACGTTTTGAATAAATATATAACAGCTTGAGTTATCATGTAAATGTTGTCTGTATCTTAAAATTATTATATAGATTATTTATCGATCTCTTTGGTTAGTGTTACTTCACCAATTAGCTGTTGCGACCTCTTTGATAAGTGTGTACCTAATATGTGTCGCAAAAAGTAAACGAAGTATTTTGTGCACACTGTATACAGTTTTTTCATAATAATTATTTATATTTTCGTATTTGTGCGTTTTATTTCGTCTTGGCCTCCAAATATTCAAAACATCTTGATATTTAAGAATATATTTTAGTTTTCACTAAAATTGCAATATAGACAGCAAATTGTAGATACTTTGTCTGCATAACGAGTATACTCGTCATAACAAAACACTGTGTCCATTTCTTCGTGACGAGTATACTCGTCATAACAAAACACTGTGCCATTTCTTCATGACGAGTATACTCGACATAACCAAAAACTGTGCCATTTCTGCATGACGAATATACTCGTCAAAAGAGCTAACTGGTTAAGTTGTTCTCAAAATATCAACACCTAAAAAATCACTTTTTTCTACCTTCAATAAGAGACATAAGATTATGAACAAAAATATTGTTTACATCTGCTTTTATTCAGATTCCTCATTTTGAGAGAAATTATTGTAAAAATTAAAAACTTATTTTCGTTGATAACTTTTACTGAAGTTATTTTCGGAAATCGATTCTCACAGAATAATTTTTCGGAGACTTGACAAGTAACCTAATATTTAAAAAAGAAATTGTATAAAGTAGATTTAATATACTTTTATTGTTGCATCTTGATTCGTTCGAATACCTTATACAGTAATCGCAGAACAATTGTAAAAATACAGATTCTGACCTCCATATTTCCAGCGTGACTCTCCGGAGGCGATAGAAACTCGATGGTTTAAACAAACAATGGTAGTTACAATAAAATTGATTTGTTAATAATCCGTAACACATTGAAAGACTCTGGTTCAGTAAGTGATGTAATTAAACTTCGTTCGCGGCTCGACATGATTATCATATTTTATTATTATGCTGTTTTATATAATCGAGTTTTCATGTTTGTTCTCACGTCGCCTACAATCGGTAATACCGGCGGGTTTTTCCCGTGAGTAAATTGAAATGAAATTAGGTTAAATTATAACTGGGAAATCAAAGTTTGCAGATGCTGTAATTTATACGAACACGTAACTGCACTGACAATCAAATCAAAATCGCTCACGTTTAATTTATTGTGATCCTGTAAAAAAAAGTGGAACAATAATCTAGCTAAACTCATTTTAAAGCATAAAGTTTTTATCTTTGACTCCGTTCATTTGTCTTTTTACCTAGACGCTTTTGTATTTAAACAAAAAAGTCCGAAAGTAATTCATGTGACAATTTTATTAATTTAAACGATATTGGAGAATTTATTTTTTTCTTATTTGAGAGCAACTTTGAACAAAAATCAATTTGTGAAAGCGAAAGTAGAGAAACTACTACATTGCACTACTACAGAGAAATTACTAAATTACAGCAGGTTGAATTTTCTATTACAAGGAAATTCGTTAGAAAAAAGTAATTCAACAGTGCTAAACGTAGAAACTTCAAGCTTCAAGCCTCAAACATCAAGAATATCACCACAGGTAGACTACCGTTTTATTATTTATCACGAAATTACAAAAGGTTAAACATTAACGATCTTTGAGCAGAGATTTAGCGATGCTCCAATCGTTAGTATATGTTGCAAATTACAATTTTCGTGCGAAGTATTCTCGAGAAAAATAAACAAATTAGCGGTATCAAAAGTGGAGACTTCAAGCATTAAAATGAGCTCAAATAGACTGCAGTTTAATTATTTATCACGAAGTTACAAAAAGTTAAACATCAACAATTTCTGACCAAAGATTTAAAGATGCTCTAATTTTAATCGATAATATGTGAGGCACTATACAATTTTCTTGTGCAATAGTAAATGTGCGAAAAATAAATAAATTATCAGTATCACAAGTAGAGATTCCAAGCTTTAAAATGAGCCTAAGTAGATTGTTGTACTATTTTTTACCACTGAACCAAAATAGATCAAAAGTTTCAAACTTGGTAGTGATGTCTACAATGCCTCAGAGATAGAACTATTTATCTTACTACTGTAAAAGCGATGTCGTTTCAAAAAGCGAAAAACCAACATGGAGTGTTAAATGTATAGACTTGGTCCTTTAAAATGAGCCTAAGTAGATTGTTGTACTATTTTCTATCACCGAGCCAAAATAGATCAAAAATTTCAAACTTGGTAGTGATGTCTACAACGCCTCAAAGATAGAACTATTTCTCTTACTATTGCAAAAACGATGTCGTTTCAAAAAGCGAAAAACAAACTTGGAGTGTTAAATGTATAGACTTGTCCTTTAAAATGAGCCTGAGCAGATTGTTGTACTATTTTCTATCACCGAGCCAAAATAGATCAAAAGTTTCAAACTTGGTAGTGATGTCTACAACGCCTCAGAGATAGAACTATTTCTCTTACTATTGCAAAAGCGATGTCGTTTCAAAAAGCAAAAAATCAACATGGAGTTTTAAATGTATAGACTTGGTCCTTTAAAATGAACTAGGATAGATCATCCTCCGACTTTTCCTCCCAAAGTTATGACAAAAGTGATTAAATGCATTTTAATAATTTAAAAACATTTTTGTATTATTTTCAACTGGTTAAAATTATGATGAAGAGAGACAAATATCTGTGTAGCTTCTGTGTGTTGAAATGGATGCTGACAAGTATTTCCGATTCAATCCGCAATCTAGTTTTAACATTGTAAATGAACAATGAACTGGTTCGAGGTGACTTTAAATGTAAGTAGAGTGATCAAATATAATGGTGGGTAGGTGCGGTTCTACCGGACAGGAAAAACGTCGCTGGCACCTTGAAGAGGTAGGGATAAGCCCCCGAGGAAAGATTCGAGATCTATAGAATGGTTGACGATACACTGAAAACACAAAGCGCCCATTCGAGGACTCAGTTCCCGCGCCGCACTGTTTGTGTTCGCCTCGCCAGCACTTGAGCTGCTTTCATCCACACAGTGGTACTTCCTTCTCTCTTATTTCTCACTTTATACTTTTTTTTACACAATTGACTTCATACAAAGTTCATTATATTGTACAATAACCTATACAAAATTTAATATGTAAATTTGCTCTGGTTTTCAAAAGAAGAAACTTTGGATACGCTGACAGTCATAAGAGATGTCCATCGTGTTCCTATAGCCCACGTATTGTGCGTCGTCAGTGCAATGGACAGCTATTATGACCATGGATGATCCTTCGATTTTTTCATTAAAAGAAATGAAGTATAATTGTTCTTAAAAAAATGTTGTGTATAATACACGTTGCCAGCCTAAAGTTGTAGAGCATTCTCAGAATTTTTAATCAATCAGTGTATTGCTTAGATCAATTTTTAATTTAGAATATTACCTTTTCGTGAGAATAGAACAGCTAATAGATTCACTAAAATAGATTGTAATTAAAACAAACAGGTGTAATTCAATTGTAATAATATTTGTCTTGGTTAGCTATGAATATCTTTGGCTATTCAGGTTTTTATTGCTACAAAGGTAAAAGACATTATAATTGACAATTATATTATAAGTGTAACTATTAATTTTTTAGTCATAATTATAATTAAAAGAAAAGGTGTAATTACAGTGTAATTATTTTTTTACACGTCTTGGAGTGTCAACTATTCAAGATTTTATTCTTATAAAAGTAAAAAAGATTGTGATCATACTTTATATCACTGTTGTAATTATTAATTGTTTCATTGTAATTAAGCTTTTGTTCTATTGTAAATGAATGCTCCAATCTCATCATAATTGTGTATTCAAAGACATTTTCTAATATTTATAATATGTAATAGTTTTGGAAATATTAGTTTAATTACTTCAATTTTAATTAACGCGCATTACGAATTTCCAGAAATTATACCATCATATTATACATGATATAAGATGATAATATCAAATTAGACAGTGATAAGGAAGGCAAGGAAGAGAGAAGGATGGTGATATAATTTTAATAAACCTGTGTCGATACTCTAACAACTATGTTTCTGTGGATACTATGTGGCATCAACCTTTTTATGGTAGGTTCCAATCATGACCTTATATATTTATTTTATATTATTTCGCAACTGGGACGTTCAATTCCAATATTAATTTTTTATTTATATTTTGTTTAGGCTTAATAGAAATTATAACTAAACATCATTTTTAATAGAGATTATGATTGAAACTGTAATAAAAAATAAAACATATTTCTTCAATTCACATAACAAAAAATAAAACATATTTCTTTAATTCATATATCAAAAAATAAAATATATTTCTTTAATTCACATAACAAAAAATAATTTTTAATTGCAAATATACTTGAAAACAATTTCTAATTGAAACTATCCTTAAAAACAATTGTTAATTTAAACTATAATAATCACTTAGGGAAGTTAAATAATATAACTTTAACAAATAACTTTCTAAACTTTTTGAATATTCAAATAATTTTATATATGCATTGTTCTTATCTTTGTGAAGTATTTGCATTTTACAGCCTTCAATTATATACCAACAATATTTATTTGGTAAATTTTAATAGAATTTGTTGATAAATCCTTTCTATGACATTCATAATTGCAAGGTTAATAATAAGAAAACTAAAATTAATAATAACTGGGACAACTGGGGTTTCTTTATTATTTATTCATTTAATCATTATTGTCAAAGATAATTCTAAAATGGTTCCGAAGGGCGCAGAAGACGCCCCCTTTCTTACAGAGGGCATTCATCTCTTTAATTTTAAAAATATGTAAATAATATCATAATTAACCGACGATAAATATCAAATTGTAACATGTAAATTAACGCATACTGCAGTAATTAATATTCAGGAAACTTCGTATCGTGGTGTAGTCAGCTTGAACAAGAGCACAGGCGTTCACGATGCATGAAGAACGAGTGAAAGAATTGCAAGAGAGCATTTTCTTCTCGCCATTTAAATTCATCTCTGGGATAATAGTCGTTATCATGCTCTCTCTTGTGTTACGCGGTTGTTAATAGTATTGTTGCCATAGACGCTCATATGAAATCTCGGTGCATCCAATTTTTACGGTGCTTGAATGTAAATTACTATGTTCCTATCATTTTAGCCTCATAAATAAAAAAATTTGTAATTGGAATCGTACGTTAGAAATGAATGGAGACAGACATACATTTATCGAAAAGAGAACAATTATGTAATTTCAAATTAACAAATTTCAGTTAAACAGATTTTATGATTCTTAAAGAAATTTTATTAACATGATCTTAAAGAACAATCCCCATGTCGAAAAAATATGGGGAGATCATTCATATGTAAGAATACAAACATCTGTTGTGACATTCTCATCAGCACTATGAACACAAAAAGAACCGTAACTTAATTTTAAATCTCAATTTCAGCAAATATTGTGATTCCTAGACAAAATGTGAATAAAAATATCATGAAAACGAGATTATGCATTTTATAAAAATTTTTATTTGCATTCTTATTATACATTTTATAAAAAGCGTGTTTTGATAATCCCATAAGCACCATAAACTCAAAAACAACCGGGATAGTGATAAAAAAAATGTATTAGGAAATTTTTTGAAGAAAGGATTGTTCATTATTATTATGCATGCGAGTATTTCTATGGGTCTTCTAGCAATAGTAAACGTAGCGATTAGGTGAACGTACCGGATAGGATACACTCCAAAGAAGCGAATAAAAATGACGATCCGAGGAGCTACCGCGTTACACCAATGGTTAATCAACTGGTTTATTCGTTTACCATTCTATTCGGACGAAAGATGCACCCAATGCAGATGTGCTGTGGTAAATGATGCGGGGAATGTTGTGGCAATGCGTGCGGTTTAGTGGAATGCCCATTTGTTCCTATACGTTATGCGATTGTGCCATATCATGCGGTCTCTATACTCTGTGCCATCAGCTAGATCAGAATCGCTGTGCACGATCACCAGCCGTTATTTCGTTGTAGTATAGAGGGTGGACAGATAATTATAGATACTCTCAATGTTCATAGAAAATTGATACACTATCAGAAAGTATAATGATAAATAGACTGCGAATTTGTATATAAAATAAACATTTTCTGTGTAAATTGTAAGAAACAGAATTTAGATAAAACTGTAGTTTTTCTTTTAACAATTTTTAAAAGTAGTAGATGGTATCACAATGTTTATAGATTCCTCCAATGTCCTCACAGTTTTGTATTTTATCGTCTGTTTTTTGTCGCGAATACAAAAAACATCGACACTAGCGTATAAGTAAGACCATACTGGTCCAATGAAAAAACTGTTTTATTTAATTGTTTTTTTATGAAAATTTTACAAACGTATTCGTGACATTTTTCTGATTAATATGATACTAAACATGATGCTGTTTGGATCATATTTACTTGCTTAATTCACGATACAGTAGAACCTCGATTATCCGAACCGAGAAATATGAACAGATGTAACTTCGTGGGGAAAATAGTCGGAAGATGATCGATCTAAACTCATTTTAAAGCTTGAAACCTGTACTTATACATCTCCAAATTGTATTTTTTTCAACGACATACTTTGGCTATAGAAACTTGTATATTTTAATGTACGCTACCCATCGAAATATTAGGTGACGAATCGGAAATCGTTAACCTCGAAAGAGGTTTTCTTTATCTTCGATACCAGGGCAGTGTCGCCAGATTCACCCGGTGGATTTCCCTCTCCTCCTTGTCCCCTTCCACTATCCCATTCCACTATATGAGCATACTCCAACGTCCCCCACTAAGACCGTAGACTCGTCACGTGATGTGCCGCGCAACGTGTCACATATTACTCTGGTTATTAGAGAGGTGGTAAACTGTATTCCCCTCGATTTAACCGATCTGGCGACATTGTACCAGAGTAGTAATGGCCGAAATAATACTTTAATTCTAATATCAATCTAGAAAATGGGAAGACGATACTTTTTAATAAGTATTAGAAATAACTTTAATTATAAATATCTCAAGAAATATTGAGTATCTGACCTACAGCAATATGTTTCCGTAATTTGGATAACAAAATATGTAAATGGATAACCTGATGCTCTCGCAATCTCTTTGTTAGTGCAAAATCATGTTTGAAAAAAAACTCAAATTAGTGTTGTTAAAAGGAGCCTGACGCTTTAAAATAAGCTTAGGTATGCATTCTCATTGAATTGCTTCACCAAGTTATAACACTGTCCAACAAATTTCAACTTTTTTTATGTTTCCTAATAACTGTTGGGTGGTTCTTATAGAGTTTTTTGCGCTGATTCCGAATCTGCACTTACTTTTTCGCCTACACGCACAGTTTTTGAGAAACATGACTTTGAGAAAAACCTATTTTTCAACTTTAAACAAATATTGTGATGTTATTATAAAAGATATTGAATTGTTCTTTACAGTAAAAGATTCTGTAGACATTCCCGAATACAGTGATATCCAATATTAATACATTATGAATGTTTAAACATGTTTAAACAGTCATTAAAGACAGAGAGACACCATTTTTGCACCAATTTTTGAGGATATTTTTGAATTTATCTCAAAAAATAAGGGTTCAGCGTAAAATCGAACTATATCATGCGATAGAGCAGACTTTTATCTTGAGAAACCCTCCTTTGAAGTTTGCAACATAGATGTTTATACCGAACCAGAAAGCAAAATATTTACGCCCGACATGCGTTGCCGCCAGTGGTGCTCTTCCACTAGCGCGGTCGTTCGTCGGGATACGGCGCGGCGTAACGGCGATGCAGTGGCTAAAAGCGCGCAATTATGTCAGCTTACTTAAATGTTATTTATTATTTACTAGTAAATTTATTCTGTATAAATTATTTTATGTATTTTTTTAATGTTAGTATCTTGTTCATAGTATATTTCATACTAAAAAGATCTTTTGTAACAAAAAAATAATTCAGTAAGTTTTTCTTTTGTATTTAGTTTTCTTTTTTAGCATTTCCACAATAAGCGATATTAAATAGATTTTCGTATTAAATTATTTTTTGTTACAAAAGACCTTTTTAGTATGAAATATACTATGAACAAGAGACTAACATTAAAAAATACATAAAATAATTGATACAGAATAAATATACTAATAAATAATATATAACATTTAAATAAAATTTAACATTGAAATAAGCTGACATAATTGCGCAATTTTAGCTACTGCATCGCCAATACGCCGCGCCGTATCCCGACGAACGACCGCGCTAGTGGAAGAGCACCACTGGCGGCAACTATGTCGGACGTAGATATTTTGCTTTCTGGTTCGGTATAAACATCTATGTTGCAAACTTCAAAGGGGGGGTTCTCAAGATAAAAGTCTGCTCTATCGCGTAATATAGTACGATTTTACGCTGGACCCTTACTTTTTGACATAAATTCAAAAATATCCTCAAAAATTGGTGCAAAAGTTGTGTCTCTCCGTCTTTAATGATTGTTTAAACATGTTTAAACATAATGTATCAATATTGGATATCACTGTATTCAGGAAAGTCTACAGAATCTTTTTCTGCGAAGAACAATTCAATACCTTTTATAATAACATAAAAATATTTGTTTAAAGTTGAAAAATAGGTTTTTCTCAAAGTCATGTTTCTCAAAAACTGTGCGTGTAGGCGAAAAAGTAAGGACAGATTCGGAATCAACTCAAAAAACTCTATGAGAATCACCCAACAGTTATTAGGAAACAAATTTGGTGTTTGACAGTGTAATCAGTTAAACATTTCGCATTTTTCATCCAAGATTTAATTTTTCATTGATAAAATAATTAATTGTTTTGTTCTAAATTTTTCTTTGAAGATTTTTTCTAGCGAAAACTACACGACGTATCACAATTTTTATATCCTCTGCATTGACTGCACATGCACAGACGTTGCACATTACCTGCAGCTGCTAGCCTAGTCCAACCCATTTGATCCGATATAAAAAGACAAGAAAACAAAGAGACCGGTCTCATTGATCACTATGTCTAGATTGCGTAATCTCGTTTATGATGTATAACGTGTCCTATATTGCACATCTGTATATCCCATTCATGCAACGCATACTTAAACACTATATATTACAAAATTAAGTCATTTTGTGTCCTTCGCTGTATACAATTAAAATTACACATCAACTATACAACAATTAAACCTTTACTAATATAATTAAAAATATGTTTGATAATTAATATATTTACAAGAAAAAATATAATAATTAAAAATTGAACAGTGGAGAAGATAATTTTATATTACGTCGAAATGATTATCAAAAAGAAAAGGAGCAATTGTAGTTATTATAATCAAAATATTTTCTAGAAAAGTAAAACTGCAGTTATAGAAAGTTTTTACAATCGTCTTGGATTATTAATTAGTAGCGTGCTAATCAAGACACACAAATCATTAACGCTACGTGCTACGCATGCATATAAACACCCAAGGTCGTTCTTCCAAGTAGGAACTGAACATTGGCAATGAATGTTAAGTACATCGAGGCCTGACATTATTACTGTGTCACCCATTTGATGAGACACCTATTTATAGTGGTGCGGATTCACTCGATAATTACCACGCGTCCGTGATATTATTTATACCGATAACACCCATGAACTACAAATCTCGTTAGACTCACGAGTCCTGCCCACTAAAAACCCTCATCCTAATGAAATATAAATTATTCATATTTCTTCGAAAGCAAATCAAACTACCGCATTTCATCGATAATTGTCCACAAATTGTCCTCAAATATCATTATTTGAGGTTTGCCGAACGTAGAGAAGGACAGCCGAGCTCGAGAGGCCTCGGTCACCGAGAAATGTAAACATACCTAATCCGAATTTCCAACTTCTTTATTAATCATTATTTTTTTTATGGGACTTCGATGACCATATTTGTGATATTTTTCTAATAAAAATGATACCAAACACGATATAATTCGGATCATATACAGGTGTATGGTCATTGTGTATAGGTCAGGTACATAACGTCGGTGAGGCAACAGTAATGCAATGACGACACTTTTTCATTTTTAATTAATCTTTTAGCAGACTTTTACTATCATATTTGTAATATTGCTCTGATCAAAATTTTTCTGATTATACATACATATCTATTTTTTTAATTGACGATGGAGTAAGTTTTGGTGACAGACAAAGAGAGTAAATAGTGTTTGGTATCATTTTTATCAGAACAATGTCACAAGTCTATTAGCAAAAGTCTCATGAAAAAATAAGTAATAATAAAAAAGTTATTCCTTGGTAATACATTGCGAGGACGCGCGAGCCTTTGAACTGTGCCGCCGACTGCGACTCGCCGCGTCTCTTTCTTTCCCATACGCTATCCTTCCTCGCGCCCGAAACTTTAATCGTCGATTACACAAGTAAATATCATCGGAATTATATCATATTTGGTATGATTTTTATTAGAATAATGCCACAGATATGGTCATCGAAGTCCCATAAAAAATAATGAATAATAAAGAAGTTGGAAATTCGGATTAGTGTGGTCTCACCGATATACTCGACTCGCATGGTGTCATATTTCTCGGCGACCGAGGCCTCTCGAGCTTCACTGCCCCTCAAGGGGGTACACCCCGCACCAGCGGGGATAACTCAGGGACAATTATGTCGGAGACATTTGGGACAATTACCGATGAAATACTGTAGTTTATCTTATCATTACTTTTACTCTTTTATCATTATTAACATCGTATATAATTGTCTTCATAGTTATTTTTACAAATCTATAATTACATTCACTATTTTATCGAGAAAAGGATTTTTAATGTGATTGCTTTTATAATTATTTTTATAATTTAGTCCCATTAAAATATTAAAATATACTCATAATACATTATTAGAGACTGATAATTAACTAAACAAAGTCATTTATTGCTTACGCAACTAGAAATCTAACATTTATTATTCAAGATCGATTGAAAAAAGCTTTTTAGATCATTTGCGATGGTTTTCAAAATATAACCCGAGATAGAATGAAATTTTTAGTTTGAAGAATCCCCAAAATATTATAGGAAAGTACCTACTAATGTGACCACGACGAATGTTTCTTATTCATATACTATATTTTTGCATTCTCAATTATATAAATATGTACGTAGAAGAGTATTAAATTAGATATTTAACTGTACATACAAACTGTGAAATAAATCAAAGGTGATAAGTCTAAGCATCTATTAAATAATTAATTAAAATAATAAACACTGAATTTAAATACAATATAAAAATAATTCCTCAATTCAACAATATCAAAACAGTCCCTCGTGACTTGTTTTTCACAAATGCCATCGATACGTTATTTTTTACCTTTGGTTAATTAGTAATTTAAATAAAATGGTGCCAATTGAAATACTGCATATCTATGTATAACATATTAAATTAAATTTTAATTTCGCTTCATGTAATATAAAATTATTTTTTAAACGTGGAACATTTTTTTATAATTTTACATTTTATATTGTTGTAGGTAACAGTACTATGTTCAAATACAGGGAGTGCGGATAATAGCGGCTGGAGCTTTGTCCCGAACACACAGTATCATATTCAGACTGACGAAGGTCCCGAAAGACATTTTCGTTATCAAACGTTAAATGGGCAATACAGAAAAGAAAAGAGGCTAGTAGATGGTACAGTGATTGGCACAGAAGGCTGGTTGGATCCTCTCGGGTACCTGCGTCTCAAAGACTATGTAGCTGATAGCAATGGATTTCGTATCCTCAGGTAAATAAACAAACTAATATCTCATAATTCATCTTTTTTTAATTTGTACAGAAACGCAAAAATAAATAGTTTAATCAATGATGATGTGCAAGTTGACTATCACGTGACCTACTCAACCTGGTTGCTATAAATTATAAATTACAAATTAACGAATAATTAACACCATAATGCCTTGTTAAAAATGAAGGAAATGGAAATGTAGTTTATCTTATATTGCTGGAAAAAAGCATTGAATCTATCAGTATACGACATTTCTATTCATTTTTCGCTTTATGGTGCCATCTTTTATAGTATAAGTTGTCATTAAATATTGTAAAATAGAGCAGTTTTACTACTTAACATTTTCGCTACCAGCCTTTGTTTGGATGGTTACCTTTCTTGTTTAATAAAATATTAACCCTTAGCACTCGAATGGCGACTCTGAGGCGCCACTAGAAATTGTTACACCATTATTCAAAATATTGTTTACATGATTAAATTTGTTCATACGTAATAAATTACTAATCATTTAAATATTGTATGAGGTACTACATCAGTTTCGTACGCATATAATGAAAAAAACTTATGTACGATGGAAATATTTTAGTTTAGAAGAAATGTTTGGCTTTTTAGTTGAAATAGCAAAGAGTTAAAATAATTTATCAGAAGCAAATCATAGATTCTCTAAATATTATACTGTGTCCTATGTCTATGAAGAACAAAATCTATAAAATTAGTTTGACTACCTTTAAGTAAACTGTCACAGTAGGGTCGCCTAATTTCTGTGACGTTGGTAGAGAACGTGTTAAAAAAATTCAGATATTAAAAATTGCAATTACTCTGATGTAATTAGATCGAAAATGGTGTATGTGGGTAAAGACCGACCAATTTACGACGCCGTGGCCGAAACGAAGAGAGTGCCACCCCAAACTGGGATTCTTGTAGATCCCCCACGGCCTCCCAACCCCTACAGGTACTACATCAGATTTTCAGTATACAGTATTTTATCGATAACTGTCCCAAATATCTGGGCGATATCTGTCCCCAAAACAATCCCCACTTCCGCGGGGTATACTCCGTGAGGAGCCAAGAAGCTCGAGAGGCCTTGGTCGCCGAGAAGTGTAACATAATACGGGTCGAGTATATCGGTGTGAGACCACTACTAATCCAATGACAAAACTTCTTTATTTTTTATTATTTTTTATGGAACTTTCACCAACATATTCGTGGCATTTTTCTAATGAAAATGATACCAAATAAGATATAATTGCGATAATATTTACTTGTGTAATGAACTATGAATGTTTCGAGCGCAAGGAAGAACAGCGTATAAGAAAGAAAGAGACGCGGAGTGTCGCAGTCGCCGGCACAGTTCAAAAGCCCGCTTGTCTTCACAGTGTAATGTCAATAGAAAAACTACTTTATTATTACTTATTTTTTATGAGACTTTCGCCAATATAATTGTGGCATTTTTCTGATTAAAATAATACCAAACACGATATAATTCAGATCATATTTACTATCATTTTTCGAATCTTTCATCGTCCATTACACACGTAAATGTCATCGCAATTATACAATATCATATTCGGTATCATTTTCATTAGAAAAGCGCCACGAATATGTTGGTGAAAGTAAAAAAAATAATAAAACATGAAGAAGTTTTGTCATTGGATTACTAGTGGTCTCACACCGACATACTCGACCCTTATTATGTTAAACTTCTCTGCGACCGAGGCCTGTCGAGCTTCGCTGTCCTTTTCTACGTTCGGCAATAGTCAAAGAATAGTATGCCTGGGCGATAACTGTCCCTGTCTGGCCCCGTGTTGTGGACACTTATCGATAAAATGTAGTTTAATCTACAGATTTCATGAAAAAAGAACAATATTTTCCAACGATTTCAAAATCTGTAAAATTGTCAATGAAATCTTGTCATTTCAGACATTGGAAACCAACCAGCGTCGCCCCGTTAGTCGAAAATGACATAAGCTCAGGATATTACGACAGCACTACCATTAGACCTCGAACGTTTTCGACTAACAATGCCTATTACAATACAAATCGAGCAGGCTATTCTCAGCATCCCGACAGCCGTTACAACCTCATTCAACGTTCTGACAATGGCGACAATACTCGCTACAGCAACCTGAAAAATAATTTCCAAGTGTCGACGCCAGTGTATCAAGGCGTGGTTGCCAGGTATCCTCCTTACGACGGGACGCACACCACTGCCAATGGATTCCAGTATTACCTAAAACGACAGTACCACGAGGAAGAACACGAGCCAACAGGCTCTAACGTTGGATCATTCGGTTACGTTGATCCGTTCGGCATCAGGAGAGTAATTTACTATAAAACGGACCCACACACTGGTGGCTTTGTACATCAGAAAAATAATAAGTTCGTGGGCCTTTCTGGAACACCATACGACCCCTCGCCCCCAAGACCCGCGCGGGGTACACAGAAATACAGACCACAGTAATCTCGAAGAACGTTACGAAGAAATTATAAGATTTCTTCAGTTGTTAACAATAGGTGCCATATTAAACAACTTCACTATTTATAATGTTCCACTAGTATTAAGGAGAACGCAAGATGCAAGCGGATACTTGAACCGATATCAAAAATATTATATGAGTAACACGTAATTTAGGCTGGTTAACATACGTTAAGGCGTAGCGATAGTTGTCTAACAGAATCGTGAAAACCAAACGTACAATTTAGCTCGTTTGAGCGAGAACTTTGTTTTTGTACTTTTAGACACCCGACGACTACACGAACGAATTAAAGAGCTGTAATACAGGTAAACAGAATTTCGTTTTTAATTTGATCCAGATGGAACCTTCGGTGTTTAAATATTTAAATTTCTAGGATTACTTTTTTTTTATTGAACGTCAAATAGCATGAATGTAACCGGTAAATTAGGAATCTGTATATACCAAGTCGATAAGAAAGAAATTTATTATATTGGCGTGCAGTAACGTTCACTCAATCAGTGGGATAGGAATCTACTATGTACGACGTCGATAAAACAGAAACTCATTGAGTTGATAGGCGGCACTATTTTCATTCAAAGTGCAATAAAACGAAAATAAAGGATCCTACGTCAAGTTTAAAGGTATCATAGTAGAGCAGAGACTTCAATCTTCAAATCTGTGATAATTAAAGACATAAAAAAATTTTAAAACTGCAGAAATGTTTGAATTTAAACAATATTCAATTTTATCACACACTAATAGAATTTTTTAATTTTCCGCCAATAAGAAAAGTAGAAATAGAGATTCTAGTATTTAATAATGATTGCTTATATAACTTTATAACTTCCTATGTATACGGGAGATCACTGAACCCATTTTTAGACCGATTAAATAACATGAAGATGAAACAAGGATATTATATAACAATTTTATTTTATATAAATCACGTGGAAACGTTTATTGCAAGCTTTCATGTTGAGATTATTCTCGTTACAGAACACGCAAGGAGAATAAACTAATCACATTGTTAATCGTGTGTCTCATGAAAACTAAGTATGCATAAATTGATTGAGTTATGTTGCTCTTAATTTAACGACTTAATTATTATTGGTTTCCTAGAGTGGTGTGCAGCAGTGGTCATCAGATGTTGCATGACACAAGTAAGTTGCATTTTTCATAAACTAAACAATGGAGGCGATAGCAGCACCCAAAAAAAGAATAAAAAATGTATATACAATATTTCTACCTAATATGAATGATTATAAAACACGTTGCTTCTGCAGCAATGAGTAATGACGAAGTTTGTTACTGTTTGAGATTTGAGTTGTTTAAATGTTGGTAATAAATAATTTATAAATTTATGAATAAATACTGTTTTTAGCAGAAAATTCTACTGTGTTTGATGGAAAATGTAGAATATACAAAAGAAAAAGTATTCTTCAACCACCACTGCACGTCGAGTGCACATCAGCGGATCTTAAATTTCGGCACTTTCTCATTTCCGGAACTTTCGGTCGTAATTGTCTCGTCGATCTACTTGCTGGTTCAGCGGCTGTTGCAACTTTTGTGCTGCTTCTCGCGCATCTGCTTCCTGAAAAGGAATTAATATTTTTAAACAGAAATTCGATGAAAAATAGATGGAAAGTAAAGAATGAAGTCTTTTTTTAGCTGAGGCTTGATTGTCAAGAGAATTGAGTTTCACAGAGCTGTAGGTTAAATCTTTAAATTCGATTTTGCTCGGAACTTAGGCCTTAGATGAACAAATTTTATTCTATATTTTTTGTATAGTTTTGAACAAGCAATCATAATAGATTCAATCATAATTTCCGTCCCGCTACATCAATATATTTTATCCTGTATAGGAAACACAAATAATATTTATTATTTTGTTATGGAAAAATTATAGATGATTGTTGTATGTGTACTTTATAAGATCTAATGAGATTAATATCAAAACATTCACGCGTTTAGCTGCAAAAATTTCCATGTGCATGAACCTGAAAATATTTACACCGACGATCACAGTTAAGCAACTAGTAAATGTGCGAGGAAGTGAGAATGGTTACCTTTCTTAAAAAAATAAATGAAAATTTCTAATTTAAAAATTAATTTCACTAAGTACGTGTGAAAAATGGTACGGTCGTATGCCCGGGGTTATTTCAAAGCGTGAAGTCTCCACTTTTAAAACAGCTAATTTATTATTTTTTAAAAACATTTTTACACTAGGAAATGTATAAGAAAGTAAACATAGTTCATTCCCTAATTTTTAAATAGATAATACAAGCTTTTGCGTTCAAAATGAACTCAAATAGATTGTTAACTAAGTTGTTTCGTGAAGTTACGACAACGGAGACATCTACAATTTCGAATATAAGAATTAATAATTTTCTAATCGTTATGACTAACTTTCAATTGTAAAAGTAGTCTCATAGGCAGAACTACTTAACACAATTAAATGTAGGTGCTTCACGCTTTAAAGTCTAAGTAGATCACTGTCCGATTATTTTCAAAAAGTTACAAAACATCCTAGTGTTAAGAAATCCTTGACTAAATATTTAATTATTCTCTCGTTTTAATAGATAACAAGTTTCTAGTGCAAGAGTGTTCTCTAAAAAAAGACAAAGTCGCATTGTTAATGACAGAGGCATAACTCATCAAAATGAGTCCATGTAGTCTGCCGCCTGTTCTTCTTCCGCTGAAACTTTCTAACTTTAAAATTTTCTCATCCGATTTCCATTCGAAAAATATAGAGTCATTGCACTTTGAAATAGAACATTTTTGTTCACAAGTTTTCAACATATTAAAAATTAAGAATGTCTCCCTCAAGACTTACAGTTAGAAATCATAAAATTTCAACCGACAGTCTCATTTTCTTTGTTCCTCGGATCAAATAAACTGCTATTGACCCATAAATTATCAAGCTCGTCTAAAACCATCAATTACTAGAACCGCTGCCTAGTTACCCACTCCGGTCAAATAGGAGATAATTATCATCAATGGTGTTATATTCAAAAGATCTCCATAATATCTGTCTTTAGTGGGGTGTCGTCCAATTAGCTTTCACAAAATTGCAACATTAAACATTAAGAATATCTACCCTAAAATTAGCAATCATAAAATTTGAATTAACTACGTCAATTTCTTTATTCCTTGGATGAACTCTTACCGATCCAGAAATCATAAACCCCGGCCAAAACCATCAATTACCAGAACCTTCAGAATTTCATCGGTTGCTCAACCGCTGCCTAGTTACGTAATCCGGTCAAGTTGGAGATATTCATCATCAAAGGCGTAGTATTAGATAAATGTTCCCAAGAATATAACTCTTTAATAGTTGCAATATATTAGGCATTGAAAATATTTCCCCTAATATTAAAAATCGTAAAATTTCAACCGAATATCTCATTTTCTTTGTTCCTCGGATCAAATTGACCTTCTATTGATCCAGAAACCATCAGCATCAACCAAAACCGTCAATTTCCAGGATCTTAACGATTTCATTGGTTGCTCAACCGGTACACAGTTACGCAATCCGGTCCATTTGGAAATAACAATCACCAAAGATGTTGTATTCGAAAGATACCCACAAAAATAACACGCATTAGCAGTATGAAATGGGCTATCATCCAATTTTTGTTCATGAAGTATTATGAACAAAACATAACATTAAACAATAGGAATATCTCCCACAAGATTAGCAGTAATTTTCAATCGACTCACAGTCTAATGGACAAAAATAGAAAAATCGACTTCTTTGTCAATAAAAAAAGAACTATGCACGCGTGATTGAAAATAGATGGTAAAATAGGAAAAGTTGTATTTTTAAGCTACCGTCGTTGTTTATGATCCCATTCATTACCTGAACATAGAATATCCTAGAACATAATCACTAGACTATGGATCTTTATGCAGTTATACACATTTTTAAAATACAAGATAACATATATAATAACAAACATTAGTAACATCTATACTCATCTATGCTTATCGTAAGGAATGTTTTGGTTGACAAATTAAATTTGTTCCTCATCCTGGTTTTTACAAAATAAGTCATGAAATTTAGAATTTGCATAAAGATCCGGAGTCTAATAATCACTTTGATTTCGTATTTCATAGCAGATACGGTTTACTTTCTTTTCTTTTGTACTCAAACTAACAAATAATTCATTATTCTTGGCTCATTTTATTGATAATAATGGATTCTACTATTATCAGTATGTATACTTCAAAGCTGTTCTCTTGACCTAACCCAAACCTTACTAATTATTGAAAAACTTCGTATTCACGAAATCAAAATTTCGCATCTTTTTAAACAGTATAAATTAAGTTACTTTCTACTACTATTTGTTAATAATTGAAAAATAAATTTTTCTAAGTACAGTCTTCGAAATCAAGAATTCTAAAACTCTTGAAAAGTGGATCTGTTTAGAGCAACATAACAGATTGTATTACGTTTTTTATGGTTTCCTATATTTTATTATTTATTATAGTGTTTCCATGTATTACTTCGTATTCATTAAGTTTAAATACAGAAATAATGTGAAAACCTATCAATTGATTATTTCGTTGTTTTTAGTTTCTAAATAAAAAGAATTTTTAGTTTCTAAATAAAAAGAATTTTTAGTTTCCAAATAAAAAGAACATGTCATTTATTTGTATAAATATTTAAAAAAAATTCTGACTTCAAATGTCGATCTGAATCCATTTACTGTCTTAACAAGCATGAACAAATTAAAAAGAAAGGAAATATTATAGTCAGACTGTGCAACTATCTGAATTTGTTTGTTCCTCGGATCCAATTAAGCTTCGATATTGATCCAGAAACCGTAAACCCCGGCCAAAGCCATCAATTACCAAAACCTTCCAATTTTTATCCGTTGCTCAACCGGTGCCCAGTTACGTAACCCGCTCAAATTGGAGACTGCGATCGTCAAAGATGAGTAAAACGAAAAGTGTAAAGAAGTAAACGCCGAGAGTCTACTGAATGGAGAGAAAGTAAGAACCGTGGTGGTTCGAAGAAGAGGAAAGAGGGAGCCCGTGGGCCGTACCTCTTGCTGACGAATGCCTGCGAAGATGAGGTCGAGGCCTTTCTGAATCTCTTCGCTGACTGGCGGCGGCGTGGGAATATGATCGCCGGTCGCGTGAAAGCCAGTCTCGTCAGCTGTGTAGTGAATAGTGATCAGCTTCCCCTCGGGACTCGTGTACGAGTAGCTTCCTTGTTGGACCAAAGCCTCTCCTTGTTCCTCGCCCTCGCCTACCTTCTTGATGTAACCGCTCTCCTCAGCGATGATGCTGTTTCCCGTTTCATAACTGCGAATAATTTACACGCACTTCAGATTTGTGGGAACGAGACACCCGGCGGCCCTTCAGCCCGTACACAATATACACTTAATTACCATTAAGCGACGATTAAGAAACATTTCTTTCGACATATGATATTAACGATTATGCTTCTCCTAACAATTATCTATTTTTATCGAGAAAGTCTATCCGCAGGTCTCAAGGTTTCAAGGTTTCAATAAATGAACGATGAACCTTCTTTCACATTTACAGGGATTGCAATGCTTACAGCGAGAACATTTACAAATTTATTTATGAATTATTTAAAACCTCCACCTTCAATTATTTCATATTTTTTTGTAGTCTATATGGTCAATGGCTAGGAATTTTTTAGCAACAACAACTTCAATCGTAAACCAACAAGACCTCCCCACTAATATAATTTAATCATTTCATTTCACATTATTATGTAAAATAAGAACTCCTCTAGCATCTTTTTGGTTCATCACAGTTATTGAAAATCCTATTAACAGACTATAGATCTTTCGATTGGTAGTAATTTAAAAGTCTGTTGTACAAAAAATTAACACGGAATCGATTAAAAAATTTTAAGAATTAAGAAAAATGTATAAATTTTGATAGAAGTCTAAAAGCAAAATTCATTATATTTTTACAGTAGCAATTTATTATTCTCCATGATGTCCAGAAAGTTTTCAAGAATTTTTGACAGGGTTAAAATAAATGAAAACCGATTTTTATGGCCAATGTACAATATTGAGAATTTAGAATGTGACGGAATATGTAAATACAGATAGCAAAATTTTAAGACTTTAACATTTTTAATAGTGGATGTTCGCGTAACAGAGGTCTTACGACATTTCATAAATTAAACATAAATAATAATACCTCGTTTTGTAAGTTCCATCATGCTCCTGCTGTTTGTTCCAGTGTAGTATAGGAACAGGGGTGGTACTATGGGGTTTTCTTTCTTCTATCGGAGGAGCTTGTCTATCATTATCATGGTAATTATTGCGCGCATGATAATTCGAGTCTTGAGCTACTGCCAGACCCAATACCAAAGCTAACACCTATCACAAAAAAATGACAATTATAACATACATAACTCCCTAAAATTACTTAGGGCTTAAGAGAATGCACCACTTTACCACTCTCAAAAAATTGAAATCATCATATTTTATAAAATAGCAACATTTCGTCTATTATATTCTAGCATTTTATAATTTAAAAAAACAAGAAATAAAGTTTCTTTTGTAAATAACCGTCAGATTATTTTTTTAACTTATCAAACCATTTTAATGTTTACGTTTTGTCATTTAATAATTAAAAGGAAAGGCTATTTTAAACAACTATGAGTCGCATATTAATAATTTTTATTTTCGATATTTTAATTTTGAACAAGAAAAAAGCAATGTTTCTTTAAAAATTCACTGTTTCCTTGCTTCTAAAAATTATTATGTACTTCTATTCATTTTTCGTTTTTTCGCTGGTTTGTGATTTTCAAATGCAAAAATGTACGTAAAAATCATACTGGGATGCTGCTTAACAGCCCCTAAAATTGTTCCAACACTTTTCTTAATAATAATCCGGGAGAAAAAATTTAAAAAAGAGAGACTTTTATAAGGTTACATATACCCCCTTAATGTCACGGGTGACGTAAACGTTGTACGACCCTATATGGAGATGAAACGGAATTTTAGTAGGGCAGAGGATCGAACAACGGTATTCCCATTGTAACATCCGTGGAGAGGCAGCAAGATGAGTGAAAGTGAGAAGCAAATGCCAACACAGGTCATTTACTCCTGACCTGTGAAGAGTTCGCGAACTCGCTAATGCGATTCATTTTGCTTCACTCTGCGCGTCCTTCCATCAATTAATCAATTAATTAACTAACTAATTAACAATGAAATTGCTCAACATACGCCTCTCAAGTAATCAACTAATCACTTAACAATTAATTCGTTTAACGTACACCCTTCAATTAACAGTGCTCCTATCGATTTCCAATCATAAAATGCACCATCGTTAACTCAAAAATTATATTTCTTTTTATAGCAGTACAGAAATTAATTTTATCATTTTAGTAATTTTGTTAGGAGACTATTTTGTTGTATTATTATTGAAATCTGACATTAGAAGTTTCTTTTTAATAATCTGTTTTACTTTATTTGTAATAAAGTTTTTAATTATTTATAATATATTCTAACCGATTTTGTTTTCAATTATTATTTTTGACTGACTATTTTGATTTGTAATAAAATATTTTTAATAGTACACAAGGGTTAATTTATGAGTTACACTGAAATTAATAAGATTTTTTACATTTTTTGCTGTAGTGTAAATTAAAAGTTTTTACAAATAAAAGATTTTTAAAAAAGATTTTTAATTATGAATGATTTTAAATATAAATTTAACAAATATTATATTACAAATTGTAACGTCGTACCTGAAAAATTATGCTGCAGTCGTGGTTGCAATTAAAAATGAAATATATATTTATATTTTATAATGATATCAAATATTATGATATTATAAAATATTTTATTCCCTATATTTCATAATAACACAATATTACAAGCTCATCTCTTATAATATTACAATTTTTTTTATTTTGGAACAATATGTTTATTCAATATATGTAAATATATTTTGAGAGTATGTAAATAAAAAATGCAAATATTGGAAATGATAACACTGTGTCTTTTACCTATAAAAAATTATTGCTACTTCATATTCTATGATACTCCAATACTTATATTAATTAAGAAACAAGGAATTAGTATTTATTGATATTAACTCTACGTGATTTTTAATAAAATTGGAATAATATTATTAACATTAAAGTTTTTAATATAATAAAATTTTTATAGTAATTACACCTAATTTTTAATATTAGACACGTTTGATTTAAAATCAAATTAAGAATCGCCAGAGGATTCTGTTATCGAAGAAATTAGTTTTTATATACATAAAGACAAAAGAATGGAGTTGATACGAAACAAATCGATTACTTACGATGCACTTCATCTCGGAAAAAAGGTAACAGTTGCAGAAAAGAAGATGCCGATTCGGTCCAGACACGTTTGTGACTTCACGAAAGTAAAGAATTCACCTTTTATACCGACTCTCACTTTGCCCCCACCCTTAAACGGAGATGAGCCTCTCGACATCGTCTGTTCACCTGATTACAGAAACCTTTTATACACACGTTACCCCATGGTCGTGTGTGAAATCATGAATCGTAAAAATAAAAACAATCCCACAAGTATAAATACTTCCGAACATTTTTAAACACTATTAATACCGCTTCTGTCACATTAAAATATCATTTGTCTCGCTAATATTATATAATATACATATACAGTAGAAAGTATACTACCAATGCTTCTGGAATTCTTTCGAAATTATTTCTTAATTATCTCATCCTATTTCACTCGACACTTTTAATATGTAATATGTAAAATTTCATATTTTATTATAACATGTTGTGTAATTTTACTGAGAATGCATTTTTTGTGAGATATTGGGTTAGTGCAAACTGTATTTCTATATATTTATATTATTTATTTTAACACTTTTATAATTTATATTCGTCGCATTTAATTTTAATTTCTGTATGGTATCAGAATCATTTTTTACTCTGTTTGATCATGATTAGAGTATTTCATAGGGGTTGTAAGCGGTTCGTCCTATTGTATTCTTTCCATTTCCCCATTTTATTCCATTCAGGTTTTGTTCATTAATTTTAATATTGTATTCGACTATGATACATTATTGCACTGTTCTATGAGATAAATGGTTCTCTACCAATTAATTTATTCCTCCTCGTTTTTCTCTCATCTCTGCAATTCATATTGCTTCATTTCTCCCATTCTTTGGTATAGTTACGTACAGTATTTCGCAGTTGTGCATAATTCTTGCCGTTTTTGCTGTACGAAACAATGTGAAAACGATAAGAATCATCTGTTTTGTAAAATCTAAAAAAGCGCCATTTCACACAGTGGCGAAATGCTCAAACTGGCATGCGACTTTACCGACGACTATATTATTTTTATCGACTTTTCAAATTTCTACTTTATCGACTCTGATTAAATTTTTATTTATGTTTCTATCTGAATCATCTTTATTCGATTCATATCTTTATTCTTTAGTTATTCACATCGAATGACCTGTTAATTATGAAAGAAAAATCTCTGAAACAATTGGCATATTATAACACCAACGATGTACTATCTGACTTAAACAAACTTTGCAGTAAAATACCAAGCCAAATTCATTAGACACCGACGAGATCTCGTCGGTGCAATAGGTAAAAATTTAACGAAGGTTGCTAAGATAGGAATTTGAAAAGTCGATGAAAGTTAATTGGTTGTCGGTAACATTGTCTACCAGATTACGCGTTTTGTCACTACGTGAAGTGGCGCTATATTAAGATGTTAAGAAGCAAATGATTCTTACCGCTATTTACATAATAGCTTGTGGCAAAACCGGCAAAAATCATTTGGAATATTCAATTTACTATCATTAGATTTTTATTTTCTTAAATATAAATTTACGGCGCGATTCATGACGAAATTTAGTACAACTTCTCGATTTGAGAAAATCCAATTAATAATTCAACATATTTGCTATATTTTTGTATTGTATATCAAAAACATCGATAAACAGTCCCAAGTAATAAGTGTTTAAATTGAAATGTTTTTCAGAAATGATTTTTTAATGCTCTCTGGCAAAAATATTTGAAAAAGTATTATTGACGATATTTATATCAGAATAAAGTTAGTGAAACTGGGATAAAACCTTCGACAAATAGGATTAACTACTTATAAAATTAACTACTAATAAGATTAACTACTTATAATAGAATATTAAAAAGAAATTCAAATCAAACATCTCAATTATTGTGGGATTAACAAAGAAAATAAAATAGTAAGAAGAGGCGTGAAAAACCACCTACATCTCACAACTTAAATCATCCCTTGTGGGGATCGAACCCACGACCTTTGGATTAGAAGTCCAACGCGCTATCCTCTGCGCCAAAGGGACTTCCATTTATTTTTCTTTTGGGAAGCTTAGGACGGATACTGCACCATGTACACAACTGTACATTAACTTTTTAATGGAATATAATAAATTAATGCTACAAAAAGAATAAACATAATATTTATATCGAATTTTGTTCTCCAGAAAGCCAATATTGATAGTTCTGTGTTCTGACAGGTTGCTAAATACAATTCATTGTTAAAGTTAAAGCTAAAAAATTTGCAAGTTTATAATAATTCAACAAATACATGCAAATCGGTTAATTATTAACAAAAATTTCTATAAAATGCGTAAGAAACAGTCCTTCTAATTACGCAATATAGTTTATACTGTTTTTATTTCGTGGCAATAGCTTTGACAGTATGTCTAATTGCTGTATATAGTAATTAAGTAACGATTACATAAATTTAAAATAGGTGCAATAAATTGGCTGGTGTTTTTATGCGTTCATGGCACGAGCACGTACAAGTGAACGAGTAATATTATAGTTGTTATGAAATCATGAATGAATTCTAAATATGTGTCTGAATATTTTAAAATATTTGAATAAAAATGCACAATCTAAAAGCAGATGTACCAAGTGGTACATTTAAATGGAAATAACCAAATATTTAAGAATATAAATATATAAAAATATATTTTCTCTCAAAATTGTTTTTACAATACCCAAGGTCACTAATGTTCTTTTTAAATAAAAGTATGTCTGTGAGTGAATCTTTACATCCTACTTGCAATGTTCTGTAATTACACACTGCGTCCAAAATGGTGGCCACTGGCATCAATTTATTGCATAGTAATGATGTTTCGTAACATACGATGCATTTCTATTTTTAGTTTCAATGCAAAATGCTTTTTCTGCTACATTTTTAACGCTGTAAGATTGTTGGAACATATTTATATTAATCCTTCTTCAGAATAAATCTAAAACTATTATGAAAATTATTATTTTTTGTTATATGTTCGATTGTTTTCTAAATATGCATGCACTGCAAACTTAAAAGTTTTTGTAAATGTAACCATATTATCACAACAAAACTTACAAACATTCACCACAAACATATTGATATTACAGATTTTGATAAATAAATTGTAGTATACTACATACAGTATTATAATAATATTCCTGACAAAAATTTTGGAGAATTTTAAAGGGCGTCTTGCAAGTATACATATAACAAACTATGCAGCAATAATCAGAGTCATTATTTTATTTATATTTTTAGATAAATAAGTACAGGAACTGTTGCAATTATCTCAGAAAGTGCTTAATTTCAACAATTCAGGTAATTCATGCCAACAGATTATGACTTTGTATTTCCGAGATATTTTTTTCGGCTAAATAAATTCATGCTTCACTGGAATTATTTCAGAAGCGGCCTAATTTGGATTAATAAATTAATCGATGTCCGTAAAATATGTATAATCTTCCTGTATTTTCCTGACTGCTTGTCGTCCAAAGTGTTTTACAAGTTTTATAAGTTCTTACAACATTTTTTATAACATCGATAAAGTATAAATGAAATATACAGAATTCTAGTTTCTTTTTACAATTTTTCAAATTGACCGACGTATTACGACATTTGCAACTGACTGTACTCTTAACTGTTTCAATAGATGTTTTCAAAATGTTACAACAATCACGAAATTTTTGTCAAAAAACGAGGCTACTGAAAGTAAAAGTACAGTGTATTGTCAAATACAATGAAGGGAATGCAAAGCCAACCACCAACGGTTCATTTTGCAACAGCACAATTTCATGTTCTACATTCACATTTGCATCAGCCTCAACAATTGACTCACTTCAACCTTTTAAGTGGCGATGACGTACTAATTCGACATTTCTCCTTCTTCCTCTTCATGTGTGGTTTACGTCGCACTACGTCATATTACGATAATAACGGTTTACAATATTCTCCTTAACACTAACCGTACCGAACACAATTAATCAAAAATTTCGATCGATAAACACATTTAACCCTCTGTCCACCAAGCGGGTCCATTGGACCCGACTGTATGTAGATACTGCGATTGTTTAAACTTTTAAAATTCTTTGGATCTTGTCGTTGCATGACTTTGTTACTTTTCTTATTTTTTATTATTCAAAGCTAAAAGTTTTTTTTTATATTTACTACGTTTTGTGGTATAAATTTGCTATCGCATAATGAAACTTTTTTAACGGTAGACAGGGGGTTAATGTATAAAATGTGACTGTTATACGTTGTTTTATAAAACTGACAAGACTGAATTTATTTCAATATTACGTAATTTTTATAACAATGTGTACTTGAATGGAGAAATTGATTGAATAATTACTAATAGAAGCATGTTTATAATTTCAATAATTACAAAATAAAAAATGTGAAACCGGTCATTTGACCTATCGTAGTACGATTAGTGTTAAACACGTTCATAGCACATGCTTCCACACACACACACAAATGTATTTTAGCTAACGTAGTTTCGGTGGAAGAAAACTTTTGGTGTGGAATTACCTTTTCCTTCTTGCAGAATAAATAGTTCGATGTACACTGAAGTACTCGAAAATCATTTGTTATCTTTCATTTGTACAATAAATCAAATTTCATGGGCTTATCAACAAGAGAATGCCCTAATGCATAAAAGTCGAGAAAACACAGAGCGTAGTTTATTGAAACTTTAAATATGTATTTATTGAAATGGCCAGCATGTTCTCTGAATCTAAATTCTCAACGGAAGTTCTCAAACGATTCACAGCTAAAAGAAGCTGTTATTGAATCCTGCTGGAATGCAATTATAGTGAAAAAATTAAAGAAATTAATTAGGAACATTCCTAACCATATTTTTTAATTAATACGTATGGAAGGAAGTTCTACATACGTTATTAAAATTATTGATTTGAACAATCTGTATTACAAACAAAACGTTTTGTTAAAATTTAACATTGCTATTATGTTGTAACTACGCTGGTGCTGTACATAAGTCACTCCCATTAATATTCGTACACTCTAAAAGACGATCACGTTTTTAATATTGGATCATGTGACTTGGATTTTTTTTTTGAGAAGTTAGAACAATTAGTTTACTACACGTTGAAAAAAAAGAAATTTTGAAAAAATTGTAATTGGTCGGAATTACAAAGAAAATACTAAAAGTTGTTATTTATAACTGTTGTACGTGTGTCCATATTGAAAATTCAACAAATACGTTTTGTAGATTTGTGTCAACTGTATACACTCTGAATATCTCACCAAAATCGGGAAACGTTGCAATGAGCTACAACTGTTTGAAGATTGTAAAAATTGCAGCTTTTCACAATTTTCGGCCTTAAATTGTAATAAATCGAAGGATTCTTACGTCATTCGATGCCTGTCGCTGTTTTCCACGTAATCCAAATTCGATGAAAATTTGAAAATGTATACAATTGATACAGATCTACAAAATGGATGTTTTAAATTTTCAACATACGCCACATAAAAAAATTGTAAAACACAACTTTTAGTATTTTCTCTGCAATACCGACCAATTGCAATTGTTTTATAATTTGTTTCTCACGTCATGTACTAAACTAATTATTCTAACATCTCAAAAAAGTCCAATGCTAAACAAGTTATCGTCTTTTTAAGAGTGTACGAATATTAATGGGAGTGACTGTATATATGCGCCAGTCAAATATACGTTGTATTGTTATATTTTTCATCATATATAGATACAATCTTTTTAAGTCTTTTCACAATGTTATTAACAATTGGAAATCATTATATCAATGTTGAAAACTCTTGATAGTGGTGTTACAGTTATGCTTCATAGTGAATCTAGTGTGTCTTCAAAACAATTGCGACAAAAGTTTTCGAACAGTCAAATAAATAGGTTCGGAGTGACAATCGACGCAGTCTATCGATTTAAACGCAACAACCACATTGTTTATCGGATCCTCAACAATGTGGAAACGCGGCCATCCATTTTCCAGCCGCTGTCCGATCTCGAGCGTGTCTGCGCAGAGATAATCCTACACTCCTTCATACTCGCGTGAAAATTACCTATCATAATTAACTCGGTGGTAGGGCGGTATAATGGTAGTCGAGCCATCAGCCAATCAGAGGCAAGTCGGAAATCGATGTAATTAGAGGTTGGACCAACAGGAATTCGCTGAGAGTTGCGCATGTGCACACCCCGGCCTCCACGTCAGGGTGTCTAATTCTCTCCGAGCGATTGCTATTGTTCATATTACAATCATTACGTACACAATCACTCTCTCTCTCTATCTATATCTCTATCGCTATCTCTCCCACTCTCTTTCATCTTATCTTCCCTGTTGCAAGCGATCTGTAAACAATTCAACACGCGTCAATATGTCTAGTACATCAACTTAAGGTCCTTCAAATGTAAACTAATTACGCAGACCTGTAAATCGACTGTAATAAAAATTTGAAAAATATTATGCTGTTTTGCCCACATGCTATGCGGTCTTTATTTCAACTTTTAGATACCACTCGGAGTAAAATTTCAACACAGGGAATATTAACATTTTATTTACATGACTAATACAACTTACAGTGGATACAAAAAGTATTTAAACACTCCCATTCTCGAGAAATTACCGATGTTTGAACTGTGATCATTTTGTTAACAAAATGGTACAACAATATACTTAGACTCATTTTAGAGCTTGAATCCTCTACTTTTGCTAGGCATCGTTCATTTTTGTCTAAGATATTCTTGCACAGTGACTGGGAAACTGAAGCCACTTCTTTGGTCCAAAATGTTACAAATTGGAACGTCTGCAAAACCATTGAAAAATTTTTCTCGTGATTGAAACCACCATAGATTTAAAGATTCAAACTTCCCCTTCACAACGAATGCTTAAGAATTGGTGTCCGATTTTTTTCAAATCGATTTATTGAGCTTTGCAATAACATAAGGTACACCGTGAAGACCTTATACGACTTGTCTCTCATTTTTGTTCTATAAAACTGCCAAAAACCGTAGGTTAAGTTTTAAACAGTCGTAGTAAAGCGGAAGGTTTGATCTTCAAATCTGTAATAATAATAAAAATTTGTAGCATTATCGTCCAAAAACATGTCCTCAGATTTTCACCTGTCATATCATGCAGAAATATCATAGAAAAAATGAATGATAGTCTGAAAAAGTAGAGACTTCGAGGTTTAAAATTAATTCAAAATTATAATATTTTTTTAACGAAATTATCATAGTTCAAATATTGACAATTTCGCAAGAACTGGAAATTTAATGTTCACATCATGTTTGGGTTCACTGTAAAAGTCTTTTAAAAATCATAGATCAGCTATTGAGGGCCCCCTAATAAATGTCTGCAATAGATGATCACACTGCGGATTTTATCCAATCATGACAAGAATAAGTAAATTAAATGCGCTATAATAAAAAACATTGAACAAATTTAACAATACTGTCATATTGTTTTTAATTCTATAAAATTATTAAGAAAATACATGAATGTCTATGTGGCTCCTATATTTCACAATTAGTACAGAAAATTTTTATTTTACATAAAAACAGTCTCGCTCGAATGTTGCTAAACTTCTAGATACGGCACAGTCATTAAAACATAAAGAATTCTAAAGTATAAAATGTTAAATTGTAACAGTATAAAATATTATATTGTGACACTTAAAAAAGAATAATACTCAGTCACCTATTATAAAAGGTTAATGATATTAGAAAAATAATTATAAAGAGTCACTCATTGTTAAGAAGTTGACGGATTTGAAAATAATTTCCAATATTATATTTATATCCAAAAATATAAAATATTGAATTGTAATTATTTAACGAAATTGTATTAATTAGTTACTACTACTAAACATTAAGAAATGCTTGAAAATAATGACTTATTTTTATTTGGAATGAAGATAACGGGTTTATGGTGAATAAACGTGGCTATTGTTTTCGGGGATGTATTTAAGGGTACGCGGCGTGAACGAGAAGGAGGATTTCAATTTGATGAGAAAACGCGAAGGGATAATGATAAAAGGAAAATAAGTAGTACACAATAAGGATTGGTGAAGCCCCTCGAGGGTCGGACAATTGGGATATTGACGTATGAGGAATGAATTCCAGTGTAGATTGTTGAATGTGCGGTTGACTGTGAAAGCTCAAGATATTGAAAGACTGCGATTTTATACTCTTTATACTGTTGTGATTAGTATGGACAGACGGTTTTCTTCGTACAATGCTAATTTGGTGGTGAATGGTCGAATTCTTAGAGATCAGTCAGCTAAATCGATGTTTCTAGAAAAAAAATATAATAGATAGTTTGTTAATCATCGTGGGCACTGTTGTTGCTATGTAACTATGTATACTCTCTAATACTGTGGTTTCCCTACCAAAGTTTAAGTTAATTACAAAAAAGAATGTTGTTTAAAATTAAGATTGCATTGAAATTTTGTGTGAAACGGTTTCCTTTTAAATAAAGAAACTAATCGAAAGTTATAAATTAAAAACTTATATATTATATACATTTTAATTTAAAATTACATGAACATTTTATTTAACGTTGTACAGCAAAGTTTTGTCCAAAGTTGATTTTATTAACACATAGACTGCCGTGTCACCCATATATGGGTGACAGAATTATTTGTCCATACTTAAAAATGAATTATTACTATAATTATTGTACCAAATTTGGTTAATATCTGGGAAATGCAAGAAGGTTAAAGAACTACTCGGTGTCCTAAACTTTAATTTTCCAATAGTTTCTTCACTAAATAAATTACTTCGATTTTATGAAATGTTTGAGGCCATTGCTTTGGCAGTCAAAGTGTTAAAAGTAGAATATTCTGAATAAATGGAAATATTATTTAAATATAACATTATATTCAAATTTCTGTAAAAAGAATGAAATATGAACAAAATAGTTACATATACAATGAAGACATGTACTAAAAAATTTCATAATTTCAGAAAAACATTTTAATAAATTAAAAATAATGTACTTGTAAGTATTATTAATTCACATATATGTTGACAATAATTCTTTTTACATATTGGTGAATTCAATTACGTATTGTACACATAGGATGAACGCATCATTAAAGAGCAAGCCTGTCACGTTAACAGTGCAAACAGAGCGTATGATAATAAATCGATTGGAAATTGATGTATTACAGTCATGAATTATACATAATAATAAATCCCCAATCATTGAAATTAATTAGTACACTGAAACTCGGATAATCCGATTCGCGTTCCATCACAATTCAAATGACATTATTTTCGGGCGGCTATTAAATTCATAAATCCTACAATATCATTCAAAATAAATTCAAAAGAAAATATACAGTCTGTCAAATTTGAATGTATACTATAACTATTACAAATTTATAAATATGTCTGTGAAAATAACAATATTAATTGATTATGAATTATGCTTTGGGTATAGTTTAGCTACGTATCTTGAATAAGAAAAACATTAACAGTTTGATTAACAATGACTTGTAAATCAGGTCCAACCTGATGGTCTAAGTTCAGCTCCTCTCTTCTACATTAGAGTGTTTCTTGAATTCAAAATGACGTGTTCCAAGTTTTTAAATTTACAATTATTAAGACTGCAAAGGTGTATTAAAGAGGAATTCAATGGTTCTGTTTCTTATACAGTATTTTATCGGTAACTGTCCACAACACGGGTCCGGCTAGGGACAGTTATCGGCCAGGTATACTATTCTCTGACTGTTGCCGAGCATAGAAAAGGACAGCGAAGCTCGAGAGGCCTCGGTCGCCGAGAAGTGTAACATAATACGGATCGAGAAAGTCAGTGTGAAAACAACACCTAATTCAGTGACAAAACTTTTTTACTTTTTATTATTTTTTTATGGAACTTTCACCAACATATTCGTGGCATTTTTCTAATGAAAATGATACCAAATATGATATAATTGCGATGATATTTACTTGTGTAATGGCCGATGAAAGTTTCGAAAAATTATTGTAAATGTGATAGTCTCATAAAAAAATAAGTAATAATAAAAAAGTTTCTTTTATGGGCATTAAACTGTGAAGACACGCGGGCCTTTGAAGTGTGCCGGCGACTGCGACCCTCCGCGTCTCTTTCTTTACTATACGCTGTTCTTCCTTGCGCTCGAAACATTCATAGTTCATTACACAAGTAAATATTATCGCAATTACATCTTATTTGGTATCATTTTCATTAGAATAATGCCACGAATATGTTGGTGAAAGTTCCATAAAAAATAATAAAAAATAAAGAAGTTTTGTCATTGGATTAGTAGTGGTTTCACACCGATATACTCGACCCGTATTATGTTACACTTCTCGGCGACTAAGGACTCTCGAGCTTCTTGGCCCCTCACGGAGTATACCCCGCGGAAGTGGGGATTGTTTTGGGACAGATATCGGCCAGATATTTGGGACACTTATCAATAAAATACTGTATATTATATACGATATATTACAATCGAAAAGTCACTTTTAGTGATCTGTAGATTTAATGACTTTGTTATTATTTTTAGACGACTGTCATTAAGAAAGTGTACAGATATTTTTTAACGTGTACAGAGTGTTTGAAAATTATATGTCACGACTCCCATAGCAGGATTCTATACCTCTGGATAGGTGGAGATTTGTTAAAAAAAATGGTCTGCAAATTTGTCCTTGACACTTTTTTCAAGGTCAAATTGTTTTGTATTGCGCAAGGAACAAAAGTCTCAAAGACACCGTGGGTCTCAAGTTAAACATTCTCTTAAGAAGCGACTTTAAAGTTTCGTAAATTATTTTATCCTACATGTCTACAGGGTGTCACAAGATGGTATAAATGTGGAGGGGGTGTTTCTACATGAGAAAATAAGTTTAAAATATAAAACAATTTCTTCGCTTAACGCTTCGATTTCGAGAAATTAGAGTCTGAAAATCCGTCAAGTTCGCGTTCCTAGCGTTTGTAAGCAGTAGATCAGGTAGGTCATGAACAGACGCGTCAGACGATTCATATTCACTATCAAGCACGTTCGCCGAATTTTCAAAAATTGAGGTATTTGGAAAAAATGTAATATGAATCGGAAGTACAATACATTTCAAATACTAATATGCTCCTACACTGGATTAATAAAACTGGAAACCAATGGAATTTGTAAAAGAATTGAAACTTGAAAAAAACTTGAAACATCGAAATCGAGAACGCATCATTGTGATTGATTAACTATCACAGTCACCAGTTGCAAATTACATAAACAAAATTTGGTATATTATGAGGTAAAAGCATAAAGAACAGTGAATGCTAAAATTCAGAATTTTGATTGACCGTATTTGAAAAATAGGTCACTGCTTGTTTCGTGCGAAAAAATTATACAGGGTGTCCCGAATTTAAATGGCAAAACTTCAGGAACGTGTAGGGGACCGAAAAACTAAGACAAAAAGTCTTTTAGAGATTTGCTCGTGTTTACTTCGTTTTGGAGAAAATCGCAAAAATTCAATATCTCATTGTCAGTTGCTCTCTTGAGTTGTTGTATACACTTGTATTTGTGATTGTTTTGATATTGTTGTGTGAGTTGTGACAGTGAGATATGTAAACACTTGATGTTGTCCTTTACATTCTTCCGTTTGTTTACATTCTTGCTTGAAGTAGGAAGTTTATTCGGTGCCAATCAATTCAAGGGAGCAATTAAGAGACCGAATCACAGATGCAGTGCACCAAATACCACCAAAATTTTTTAAAAATTGCTATTGATCAGAATTGCGAAGAAAAAAGTGGTCACAATTTTTAACTTTTTTATCTGAGCCCATAATGTAAATGTCAAACATGCATTTTGTAGATCTACGTAAGTTATATATATATATATATATATATATATATATATATATATATATACAGGGTGTCCCGAATTTAAATGACAAAACTTCAGGAGCGTATAAGGGGCCGAAAAACTAAGACAAAAAGTCTTTTAGAGTTTTGTTCGATTTTGCTTCGTATTGAAGAAAATCGCAAAAATTCAATATCTCGTTGTCAGTTGCTCTCTTGAGTTGTTGTATATTAATCACATTAACGCATTTTTTGGAGGACAACTTTTCTAATTATTTAGAGGGTATTCCCTTGCAGCAGCGGATTGAAATGTGGTTCCAACTCGTTGGATGTCCAGCACATTATAGCAGAGCTGCTCGAGCTTAGCTGAATATAAATTATCCACAACGATGGATTGGACGTGGAGGAATAGTACCTTGGCCACCCCAATCACCTGATATGACACCAATGGATTTCTTCGTATGGGGAACCTTGATGCAGGAAGTTTATTCGGTGACAATCAATTCAAGAGAGCAATTAAGAGACCGAATCATAGATGCAGTGCACCAAATATCACCAGAACATTGTTTAGCTGCAATTTATCAAGTCAGTGCTAGATGTAATGCTTACATTGCTGAGGGCAACATTTTGAACAATATCTACATTAAATAGATGATAACGTAAATAAAATGAAAATAAATAAGTACAAAAATGAAAACTTGTTTTGTTTCTTTTTTTGTGATTTTTTCCAAAACGAAGCAAAAACGAGCAAATCGCTAAAAGACTTTTTGTCTTAGTTTTTCGGTCCCCTACACGCTCCTGAAGTTTTGCCATTTAAATTCGGGACACCCTGTATAATATTATATAATATATAATATTAATTATATATAATTATAAAATATTATAATTATGATCGATAATGGAGAAAATTCGATCCATTGTTAAGTAAAAGCGTTGTGTTAAGTGTAGATTTGGCCCGTATAAAATTTTTTCAAATATATAAATATTTTCAGAAATTTTACCGACATGCGCTTGTAGTACAGATTGTAGGACTACAGATTGTAGGACAGACTGTAAGTAGCATTTCGGTCTCGAAGTTTTCGCACATACCGAGACATTACTGTACTTACAGTACCTACACAGCAACTAAACAGTCTCCAGATAAATGCACCACCACATGCACATATCAAACGTTCTACATAGCTGATTTCACGGCGAATTTGCTGGCGACAGTGACGCGATTAAAAAACCTCCCTCCCGCCGCTGGCTCAGGATCGCAGGTGCCCTTTCACAGAGAGGCGTTACAACGGAATTATCGCAAATCGAAGGGATGGGGGTGGTTTCCGGCCTCCCCGCTAGGAGGTTGGGGGCGGCGTGGCCACCGTGCATCCCTCCCACCCATATCCGCCATAAGGAGAGGGTGGAGAACCGCCTCAGCTACGTATGCTGCCTCTCCAACCCCTAACTTTCACGATCCTCGACAGTGTTTCCCCCATTTCGTGCCGGACACCGTCGACGGACGCCTAAATGCCCGTACCAGGCAACCCTAATAACGCTAATCTAACTAAAAGAAAACTAACAAATATCATAAAGTCCTCTTGAGTATCCAAACTTTCGCAAAATTTCCACTATTTTCTCCAAAATCCACGGTTATATAATACAACGACAATTTTGCTAAAAATTAACAATTTCACAAAAATTTCGCGGTTACTATAAAAAATTCAACAGTGCCAGTTAAGCAAGGATGGTGCCAGTGACGCGCCCAGTGACAGGATCCGTTTGAAACTGTGCACAATCATGTTGTGCAAGGCTGGAATTGGAAGTTTTATGCGATGACGGGTTTAATTTCAAGTTTGAGATACTGAGGACTCGTTTTTTGGTTTGTATTTTGGTTGTTCTCGGTTTGTTTTTCAGTTTTTTGGGAACGATAATTGGTTTGAAGGGTTGGCGGAGGTTGTTCGGGATAGATGTCGGCGAAAACGGAGGGGCCGTCATCGCCGCGACGATTTTTCGCAAGGATTTATGGGCACCTCGAGAAAGAGAAGATCGAGAGTAGTGACGATGATGATCGTGGTAAGAAGAGTGACTTGGTGACGGATGTCGAAGGCAATGCTAAAAACGCGTTGAACGGAGATGGTTCTGATAATGTACATATTGTACAAGTAAGTGACTTCGTTTAGTGTGATTTTTTCATTTTTTAACAGCCACTTTTGTGTTGTCATTTAGTTTTGTTGGAAAAGTTGAGTTTGGAAACTTTAAAAATTTTTTGAGGCTTTTCTGGGAGAGATATGAGAATTTTTGTGATGTAAAATGATCCTACGGAGTCAGCCGAGTGTGTTGACATATAATTTTTTGTTTTTGATGTTCAAATGCGTTTACATAGTGTTTGGAAAGATACTTTAGATCCTCTGATACATATGGTATTCAGAAATTTTTACAAATCTCAACGTTTTAATCAACAATGAGGGATTTTCATAGGTTTTAATGCAGTCAATACAAACCTGAAAACTGTTTTTATCCATCACTTGCGACTTTTGGGATATTTCCTTTTCCAGAGAATGTCAAATGTTCAACTTTGAGAATTATCTCTGCTTCCACTACAAAAGTTTTATAAATGATTCTGCATACTTCTCCGAATAGAATTATATACATATACATTTATAATATTAACTTTTAAACGTGTTTAAACAATATTTAGAGCAATATTACCATCGATATAAATTACAGTGTACTGATAACAAAAAATGTAATATTCGCATAATAAATTTGCATATTCCAAAAACAAACAGTGGAGTCTCATACATTTTGACATGCTGAGCACAAATCTCCAAACCGTTCTGCTCCATCATTTCTGATTATCGCGAAATTCAATTTTGAAAAGATCGTAGCAGTTGCTTACAAAACACACATTATTTTCATTACAGTACAGTACACTTCCTAAGATGCCAAAAAATCTGGTTCCAGTTCCAATTTTCATAAATCATCATATTTCGTTCATTAATTTCCTATGATTGATTTATTTATCCATTTAATTTATTTTCAATGCTTTAATTATTATTAATTAATTATTACAAAATAAATTCAAACAATATATTAATAAAAATACCAACATATTAATTGTTTGTTAAACAGGTACCAGACTCCAAAGAAAAACTCTCAGAACAAACAGAGGACACCAACGGAATGAACGTGTCAACAAATAACGAGAGAGAAAAAAGTTCAAGTTTAAGGCTGCCATTATTCCATGGACTCTTTCCCAGAGTGCCCAGTCTTCCTCTGACACACCTGCATTTAACACAGATCACGTATCCACCCACGCACTCATCGCATCTTCATAATTTGCCGTATCATCAGGCTCCGGAGCATTATCTGCAGGGATTCTCGGCATTCTGTGAGTATCACCAATCAACACGTTGACTGCCGTTCAAATTTTATGCGTTTTACAGGAGATTACTCTACTTCATAGATAGGAATATTCAGCGTTGTTAACCTTTTATTAGGTTGTCGCACATGAAATGTCCGCGTTTGAACAGTAGGGGAGACTGGGGCTGGTTGACTAATTTTTAACACGTCTAATTTATTATAAATAACTACTGTTATTTGATTGAGTTTTTGAATACCAAAAGTTGTCAAATTTACCTAAATATACAGGATTAATTTTGAAAATTGCTTTAATTAAACATATATTGAAGTTTTTATCACATTTTTCTTGGTAAGTGCAATAAGTCAACGAATCCAAGGTCTGAGGTTAGTTGACATACACGGTGGGTTTAGTTTACTTGACATTTATTTCTTATACATGCTATTTCTTTCATTTATTTTATTTAACATCTAACTTCAATCACTTATTTCTTTATCATATATTTCTTACCATGTCGTATTTTTATCACATTTGCCTTGGTAAGTGCAATAAGTCAACGAATCCAGGGTCTGGGGTTAGTTGACATACACGGTGGGTTTAGTTTACTTGACATTTATTTCTTATACATGCTATTTCTTTGATTTATTTTATTTAACATCTAACTTCAATCACTTATTTCTTTATCATATATTTCTTACCATGTCGTATTTTTATCACATTTGCCTTGGTAAGTGCAATAAGTCAACGAATCCAGGGTCTGAGGTTAGTTGACATACACGGTGGGTTTAGTTTACTTGATATTTATTTCTTATACATGCTATTTCTTTAATTTATTTTATTTCACATCTAACTTCAATCACTTATTTCTTTATCATATATTTCTTACTATGTCGTATTTTTATCACATTTGCCTTGGTAAGTGCAATAAGTCAACGAATCCAGGGTCTGAGGTTAGTTGACATACACGGTGGGTTTAGTTTACTTGACATTTATTTCTTATACATGCTATTTCTTTAATTTATTTTATTTCACATCTAACTTCAATCACTTATTTCTTTATCATATATTTCTTATAATGTCGAGTTTTTATCACATTTGTCTTGGTAAGTTTAATAAGTCAACGAATCCAGGGTCTGGGGTTAGTTGACATACACGGTGGGTTTAGTTTACTTGACATTTATTTCTTATACATGCTATTTCTTTGATTTATTTTATTTAACATCTAACTTGAATCACTTATTTCTTTATCATATATTTCTTACCATGTCGAATTTTTATCACATTTGCCTTGGTAAGTGCAATAAGTCAACGAATCCAGGGTCTGAGGTTAGTTGACATACACGGTGGGTTTAGTTTACTTGACATTTATTTCTTATACATGCTATTTCTTTAATTTATTTTATTTCACATCTAACTTCAATCACTTATTTCTTTATCATATATTTCTTATAATGTCGAGTTTTTATCACATTTGTCTTGGTAAGTGCAATAAGTCAACGAATCCAGCGTCTGAGGTTAGTTGACATACACGGTGGGTTTAGTTTACTTGACATTTATTTCTTATACATGCTATTTCTTTAATTTATTTTATTTCACATCTAACTTCAATCACTTATTTCTTTATCATATATTTCTTATAATGTCGAGTTTTTATCACATTTGTCTTGGTAAGTGCAATAAGTCAACGAATCCAGCGTCTGAGGTTAGTTGACATACACGGTGGGTTTAGTTTACTTGACATTTATTTCTTATACATGCTATTTCTTTAATTTATTTTATTTCACATCTAACTTCAATCACTTATTTCTTTATCATATATTTCTTACAATGTCGAGTTTTTATCACATTTGTCTTGGTAAGTGCAATAAGTCAACGAATCCAGGGTCTGGGGTTAGTTGACATACACGGTGGGTTTAGTTTACTTCACATTTATTTCTTATACATGCTATTTCTTTAATTTATTTTATTTAACATCTAACTTCAATCACTTATTTCTTTATCATATATTTCTTACAATGTCGAGTTTTTATCACATTTGTCTTGGTAAGTGCAATAAGTCAACGAATCCAGGGTCTGGGGTTAGTTGACATACACGGTGGGTTTAGTTTACTTCACATTTATTTCTTATACATGCTATTTCTTTAATTTATTTTATTTCACATCTAACTTCAATCACTTATTTCTTTATCATATATTTCTTACAATGTCGAGTTTTTATCACATTTGTCTTGGTAAGTGCAATAAGTCAACGAATCCAGGGTCTGGGGTTAGTTGACATACACGGTGGGTTTAGTTTACTTCACATTTATTTCTTATACATGCTATTTCTTTAATTTATTTTATTTAACATCTAACTTCAATCACTTATTTCTTTATCATATATTTCTTACAATGTCGAGTTTTTATCACATTTGTCTTGGTAAGTGCAATAAGTCAACGAATCCAGGGTCTGGGGTTAGTTGACATACACGGTGGGTTTAGTTTACTTCACATTTATTTCTTATACATGCTATTTCTTTAATTTATTTTATTTAACATCTAACTTCAATCACTCATTTCTGTATCATATATTTCTTACAATGTCGAATTTTATCTGCAAATCGTCATCCAGGTCGGAATTAATGCACGCATAGAACACTTTATTAAAAATTCATTTTTCGTGATTGAAAAGTCTTTTTCAACACTATTAACGCCTCACCTATTCTTCATCTATAACAATTCGGGCTGCTCATAAAATAGTATCAGCTCATGTGTTGCCCTTTCTCAGTTTCTCGTGTATAATTTCTTATATTGATGTCTGCAAGAAACGTAGCTAATGCACACAAAAAAGCAAAACAAAATGAAAATGAGACAAAAATAATATCCGGGATTAGGTCTGGGTTTAGATATAAATCTTACTTGACTAATAGTCAAATAACCTCGTCAGTAAATAGTTAAATAATCCCATCCGACATTTTCAACATTTTATATGGTGAGCTAAGGCTAAACAAACATATGATTCAAAATCTTGAATGAAGATGTCCTCAATTGTATAATATAAAAGTTAAAAGCATCTAGTTAACTAACCCTATTAGTCAACTAGCCCTGGTCTCCCCAGAATCCAGATCTAACGTTAAACAAAAGCAACTTTTTTCTAAATAAACTTAACACTATAAACCAGCACCACCGGTCAAAATGTCCGGTTCCAGATTTTTTATTTCATACTTATTGAATTGATAAAAAGGTTTCGTGGCAAATAATGAAATAGATATACAATTAATAGAGCACATATTATAATACGAACCGCACAAAATCCAAATAAACTCGATCTTGTTATATTTATAAAGCAACATATATCAGTTACTTTTAAAGCTCGGTAAATTTAGTGTTAAAGAATTGTCAAAAATCATCACTGCTAATCGCTACCGAGAACAATTGGTCAATTTAAGTTGAGCTGTGAAAGAAAAACGTCCGGAATATACAAAAAGACGTGACAAAGTGATCTTTCAAGGTGACAATGCTAAACCACACATCACAAAGCCAGTCAAAGAAACGTTTTGAGACTGCTTGGGATGGGATATGCTATCACACCCGCCATATTCACCAAATATTGTCCCATCCAGTGGAGCGTTATGACTACTTGGGGCCTCTTGGCAAAGTAGAATTTCGGGGCCCTTAACCTCAACCAAATAACTTTCACGTTGGAAAAAATAAAACAATTGTAAAAACATGTACATATTTATTATTACATAAAAAGTAAAATAAATTCACCTTCATCCATGAAAACCGTTTACATAAAAATACAGTATTTCATGGATAATTGTCCACAACACGGGTCTGCGGAGGGACAATTATGCGCGAGGGATATCATTGTTTGAGGTTGGCCGAACGTAGAGAAGGACAGCCGAGCTCGAGAGGCCTCGGTCACCGAGAAATGTAAACATACCTAATCCGAATTTCCAACTTCTTTATTAAATAATGAATAATCGGAGACCGAGGCCTCTCGAGCTTCACGGCCCCTCAAGGGGGTACACCCCGCACTAGTGGGGATATCTTAGGGACAATTATGTCGGAGACATTTGGGACAATTACCGATGAAATACTGTACAAAATATTTGGTTCCCGGGCATTTGCCCAAGTTGCCCATAGGGTAATACGCCACTAATCCCATCAGATTATCATTTATTCCGATCAATGCAGCATTGCCTTTCCCGGAAGTAGTTCACTTCTTACAAAGACATATCAAAAAAATGACTTGATGATTGGATTACTTCACACGCACCGATTCTCTTCTATCGCAAAACCCACTTATTACGTGAAAAGCGTGAAAAAGTTGTAGCTAATGATGGAAAATAATATGAACACAATATTCTCTAGTTTTCTATTTGAACAGAAGACTTTTATTTGCCAAAAGAACAGCAGAAACTTACTCAAGCACCTAATATTTGATTTGTCAGCGAATTCGAAAATATTTGATAATTTTCTGGCGGTTTAGGGTTCAGTATTTCCCCGGTTTACCTAAGTGTTCGACGGCGCGTCGCATTATTACAGCGGACATACGTGTGCGCGTGTTTGAAAGGATGTATTCCGCTTCGCCACTTCGTAGCGATATTGATGAGATTACGAGGCGCAGTTGGCCGCGTCTCAATATAATGTACATTGCCGTATTTCCTCTAACCCGACTCTATTCGGCCGCCTCTTAAGCCTTCGACACAACAGGGCCAGACAAAGGAATCGTTCGCTTGTTTCGCGAAAACTTATGTAAACGGGGAACCCCCGGGAAACGTAATAATTACATAAACGCCGCACAGTACTCCAAAATCGTCAAAACGCGGAGAAAAGGCTTTATAGTTTTTTTAAGACGCAGAATTCGATTCTACAATTATAACCATTTTTATACGGGGTGGGGCATTTATCCTGGTCATCTAGAATATCTCAAACACTAAATTCCGGAGAAAAAATGTTTCAAATAAAAAGTTTAACCCTTTGCACTCGGAGCTATTTCAACTAAAAAATCAAACATTTCTTCTAACCTAGAATATTTCCATTGTACATAATTTTTTTTCATTATATGCGTACGAAACTGATATAGTACCTCATACAATATTTAAACGTTTAGTAATATATTACAATCATGTAAACAATATTCTGAATAATGGTGTAACAAATTGTAGCGGCGCCTCAGAGTCGCCATTCGAGTGCTAAGGGTTAACTCTTTGCGGCACGCTGGGATTAAAAGTATCCCACCTTTTTGATGCACCGTAATGCATGGTGGGACATTTTTAGTCCCACCTCGAAATATTGCAACAGCTGCAAGCGCATTGGTTTATATTTCGTCTTATTTACGTAAAGCTGTTGGTAATATCTTCAACAAATGTTACAAATGTATTCACTTGTGTTGTCAACATTCGACATGCCAATGCAGGTTCATCAATTGTTGCAAGCGGAAGGTGTATTGCGACAATCTTTTTTTCCTGGTTTTATGTGAAAAATCGTAGAAGTAAGTTAATTTTTATAAAAATTAGTTCTATATAAGCAAGCAAAGAGTTTTATAATAAAAACTAAAGCTTAAATTTGTTTGTAAATGATGGTGGGATTTTATTTGTCCCACCATGCAACTTGGGGAGTAATACAAAAAAACATATTTTTATTTATTGTTTATGTTTTAATATTCTTAAAGGTCAATGTGCTGAAGGATTTATTAGTCAAACATTAATAGATAATAACGTACCAACTGAATCTAGCAACAAGTCATTATCAATCCAAATAAGCAAACACAAACGTAACGTTTCATTAGAAATGAGAAGACAAGATTCAAAACATCTACCAGAAAGTTCGTCTCGTAAACGATGTGCGCTTTGTAGTACAAAAAAAAAAGGAAGTTCGAACACTATGGTCTTGTACTGTGTGCAAAGTGCCTCTGTGCTTAGGGAAAAGGATGTGCTTTAATAAGTACCATTCATGAACCTATGTGGCGCGGTGGGACTATTTGAATCCCACCCTATAACAACAAATTTAATTAAACTATTACTACTTTTTTGTTTTTACATTATGTGATACCTTTATTAATAAAAATATACGAATTTTGTTTCATTTAAAACGCAATAAAATTTCTATGCAACATGGGTCTATTTTATTATCTGTAATCCTGTGCAGTAAAGAGTTAAGTCAAGGATGGGCTGATGCAGCGGTCATATCCATTTTTAATTTTCATCATGTTTTCAAGGTCATTCCAAGGTCAACTTTATTTTTTCAAATGAAAACATATTTTTCATTACAAATTCTTAATCTACGACTTGAAAGAAATAACTTGTACTTGAAACCTTCTTTCTCCGGAATTTAGTTTTTGAGATATTCCAGGTGGCCAGGACAAATGCCCCACCCTGTATAGAATGTCCATTTGTAATTATTTAATTATCCCCTAATGCAGTTCCTTCCGTAATGAATTATCTTGTACAATGATATTACATTTAATTTCAAATAGTTGTATTGGTATTATGGTTCTAAATTATGCCTCAGCATTAAGTAGCAGGGTCTAACAGGATAAGCATGGGTAACCGGCACCCATGCCAATTTTCATCATTTTTGTATACTAAACAATGTTCTTTACATACGACACCATTCTGTAAAATTTCAGATCTCTATCCCTTTGTTTAAGGGTAATATAGGGCTGAAAAACGTAAACGTTACTTTTCTTCGGTTATTTCTGAAGATATTTAGATGAAACAAAGCCAAAATTAAGCTGAAGCCAATTTCGAGAATGTTTGGATATGTTATAAGTACACTCCGGATTTTATACATTTATAACAAAAATGAGTAGGTGCAATTTAAAACAGTGAAAAAATTGACAAACTTCATGAGTATTTTCACTATATTAAAATTATTATTGGAAGATGTAAATCTTTATTTAGCTCATGTGTCTTACAACTGATGCACAAACTTTTTATTTTGCAAAGAGATCCGGAGTGTACTTGCAAGATTTATTATGAACGTGACCTTGAGCTCTTGTATTATAATGTGTACTATTCAACCATGCCAATAATGAATGATGATAGAATTTCTGTGCATGACGAGTCCATGCAATATTAATCTGCTTGATTTACATTAAAGATTGATTAAGATATATCTCAGTGATTATTAGTTTCTGACCTCGTATACCTCAGTAGTTTTTTACTCAGCATTTAACACTCTTTTGAATCATAAGGTCTAGGTTAGGTTAGGTAGTTAAATATTATTACATGTTATGAAATGAAAACTCAAGGTCACATCGCCATAAAACAGCGAAACATTAAAAATCACATTCTAGGTTTCGCTCGATATCAATATCGTTTGATATATCTTTTTATGCAACTAATAGTTCACGGATATTTAAGTGACTCATAAATCATAAAACATGATTAGGCTTAAAGCAATAAATATTGTGATGAGCATGAATTTTTGCTCAAGGTCACAAACCTCGAGACTTCAAAGTTATCAGAACTGTTTCAAATTGAATTGTAACCTTCGTATGACCTTCAATTGTTGAAACTAAATGTGGCTTCGATAGAGTTGCTGGCGTTCAAGGACACGTAAAGATCATTGGGTGCATCTAAATCTTGGCTATCATGTCATGACGATAAAAATCTCCCATTTGAATGAACATCAATGGCCTTGAGAACAGTTATTTTCACACCATAATATTTAATAAAAATGTAATTTCTTTCGACCGAAATGAATTATATTTTATATGGTGGGCTAAGGCTAAACAAACATATGATTCAAAATCTTGAATGAAGATGTCCTCAATTGTATAATATAAAAGTTAAAAGCATCTAGTTAACTAACCCTATTAGTCAACTAGCCCTGGTCTCCCCAGAATCCAGATCTAACGTTGAACAAAAGCAACTTTTTTCTAAATAAACTTAACACTATAAACCAGCACCACCGGTCAAAATGTCCGGTTCCAGATTTTTTATTTCATACTTATTGAATTGATAAAAAGGTTTCGTGGCAAATAATGAAATAGATATACAATTAATAGAGCACATATTATAATACGAACCGCACAAAATCCAAATAAACTCGATCTTGTTATATTTATAAAGCAACATATATCAGTTACTTTTAAAGCTCAGTAAATTTAGTGTTAAAGAATTGTCAAAAATCATCACTGCTAATCGCTATCGAGAACAATTGGTCAATTTAAGCTGAGCTGTGAAAGAAAAACGTCCGGAATATACAAAAAGACATGACAAAGTGATCTTTCAAGGTGACAATGATAACATAAAACATGATTAGGCTTAAAGCAACAAATATTGTGATGAGCATGAATTTTTGCTCAAGGTCACAAACCTCGAGACTTCAAAGTTATCAGAACTGTTTCAAATTGAATTGTAACCTTCGTATGACCTTCAATTGTTGAAACTAAATGTGGCTTCGATAGAGTTGCTGGCGTTCAAGGACACGTAAAGATCATTGGGTGCATCTAAATCTTGGCTATCATGTCATGACGATAAAAATCTCCCATTTGAATGAACATCAATGGCCTTGAGAACAGTTATTTTCACACCATAATATTTAATAAAAATGTAATTTCTTTCGACCGAAATGAATTATATTGATGAATCTGATTTCGGCGCTAGGTTCGATCTTATTGATAAGATCTTATCCAGGATCTTATCAATAAGATCGAACCTAGCGCCGAAATCAGATTCATCAATATAATATTTAATACTACGGACCAAAATGGTCGGTTTAAAAATCAATTTATTATATTTATTATTATTATATTGTGCACTATATCTCAACCGAGAGGATAGTTACGAAGTAAAATAATATTTTCCATTTTAATAACGAATAAAAATTCTGTTAAATTGTAATGTCTCCAAAAATATCGGTTCTTTTGCCATAAGAAAAAGATAATTTTGTAAACAATGGAAAACTAAATCGACCAGGCCGTTGAAATTATTTAAAACGTTTCACTTGAATGCCAAATATTCAGGGTGTTCGAACCAACCCTATTGTCTCCGCAACTATTAATACTATCAAAAAATGTTTCTAACAAAAATGATATGGTTTCGAATCACAATCTCACATAGTTTCGATGTACATTGATTGTTTCTATTGAACAGTAGCGCGTAGGAGAAGGAAAGAAGGTCGACCACGAAGACAAAGGACAACCTTCAGCAGCGAACAGACGTTAAGGTTAGAAGTAGAATACCGCAGAGGAGAATACATCTCCAGGAGAAGAAGATTCGAGCTTGCTACATCTCTACGGCTTACAGAAACACAAATCAAAATATGGTTTCAAAATCGACGCGCTAAAGACAAAAGAATTGAGAAGGCACAACTTGACCAACATTATCGGTAAATACACAAACTATACTTTAAAAACTTCGAAGTCTGTGTACACTTTCAGTATCCATGTAGAATTCATTCGGAATTCAATGTAGTACCCACAACTTTTATTAACATATTAGCATTTCTTTTTTATATACTATTTAAAGGTGTATTCGGGTTTTTCATTTTCAAAAAACGAAAATTTTTGTTTTGTGTTTTCTTTAAATATAAGTCCTGCAGAATATATGTGCAAAGTACTGCAAAGGGAGTTGTTCGATTTCATAAAATTGATAATTGAATCTTTAAACGCGTTTTTCTCGAAAGCACTTGATCGCAACTGTTATCACATGTCGAGTACTAGTTGTCCAATTGACTTGGAAGGAGAGAATCTTCAGCACATACCCCATTATTGCACGAACCAAAATGATTTAAAACCGTCATTTTTTCTTACTTTTCTATTGTGATAAAGGTCGAAAAATATTTTTAAAAATCGGTAGTTTGATTTCGAAAAGCGTCTATCTTTTAAATAATCAAAATTTTTAGCGTCTTTTACTTCGGACCATAACTATATTCGTACTAATTAATGGACAACTTCGATTTTATGTTTCCGATCAGTAAAAGATCTGGAATCATGGTAACCGTTGACCCATGTTTTTTTCAAAACACACTCTAAAAAAGAATTGTATAACTTATATAATTTTCATCATTATGATTCCTCAAATAAAATCCAGTCGAAAATAAAGAATATAGATTTTTCATACGGGGCTTCATTTTCGAGAAAATCGAATTTGGAAATTCAGCGAATACGCGTACCTTCAGATGGAAATCGGCTATCGCGTCTGATCATGACCAACCAATTCTACTCTGTGCATGTATTGGGTTGTTCGGAAAGTAATTTGGTTTTTCGTGTAGAGATGGTATTGCTTCCATTTATTAACACATTTGGTTTTCCTAAAATGACTGTATTTATTATGTGATTTAATAGAAGGGGCTACCCTTAAATTTGGAAGCCACTCTCTCCAACTATACTCGTGAGAACAAATACACGTGACTCAAATCCATCAGAAATGATTTAGAAAATTCAATACCTTCGTTGACTGTATTATAAAATATTTTCTTAATGCTCCAATAAATTTGAATAACAAATAATAAAACTTTGAATGAGATGTTCGAGAGAATCATTGAGAAGAGATTGAGAACAAAAGAGATTGACAGTGATTCGAGAGAGGGTGGCTATCGAAGCGTCGTGTCATTAAACGCTCTTATAGAAATAGGATTGGCGGGAGATTCACGAGTATTATACGTACTTATGTGTACTTGTAGTTGTAGAGAGTCTGACATACATATTATTATGATTACGCCCACTTTAACCATTATGCTAACAGGGCCGTAACCTTACGATGGTATCACTGATACAAATTTACATTTCTATAATAATTAAAATTTTTAATAATTAAATCAAAAGTAAGACAGATATTCTGAATTACTATCAATATTCTGAAAATAGTTTTATTACTATTCTATTAATCTGATAATAATTCTGTGTAATATATCTTCCCAGATATAGCACCCGGACGCCCCATGGACGTCCTATTAACATGAACTATTATTTTAACTATTAACAATTCCTATTTTTTTAATAACGTTGTAAACCACTGACGCCTTACTGTCAATTATTTTGCTTATATTTAAAAAACGGAACGAATAAATTTGTAACTGCTGCCAACACCGGCCGTACGTCAAAGAACGAATAGGTATATTTATAGTACATGTAATTAAATTTTTTCCAACGTATTTATCTTTTAAAACACATCACAAAATATTCGCAGAGATTATTTCAAGTATTATTAATTTCTTCACAGCTACAATCATTAGAACTTCTTTGTCCTTAATAATAATACCCAGCAGAAAAAGAAAAGCTATATTTATTGTATGTCTACAGTTACCTTACTGCTTCCATACTGATAACAAAAAAGTAAAACTGTATTTGGATCTAAAAAACATGGATACCATTCATATAGTAGTTTGTTTAAAATTCTCGTCAAAAGCCTGACTCGTTATCATAAGGCGACGGGTTAAATAAATTCGCGTACTCAAAATACAATACCGTATTTCATCGATAATCATCACTACCACGGGTCCGGCCGGCGACAATTAACGTTCAGATAATACTATTCTTTGACTTGAGCCGAACGTAGAAAAGAACAGCGAAGCTCGAGAGGCCTCGGTGTCGAGTATGTCGGTGTGAAAACAACACCTAACCCAGGTGTTGGGTTAGACAAAACTTCTTTACTTTTTATTATTTTTTTATGGAACTTTCACCAACATATTCGTGACATTTTTCTAATGAAAATGATAGGATGGTATTTACTTGAGTAATATACGGTGAATGTTTCGGAAAATTATTGTAAATATGATCCGAATTATATCGTGTTTGGTATTATTTTAATCAGAAAAATGCCACAAATATATTGGAGAAAGTCTCATAAAAAAACAAGTATTAATAAAAGTTTTTTTTTATTGGCATTACACTGGGAGGACACGAGGATCTTTGAACTGTGCCGGCGACTGCGACTCTCCGCGTCTCTTTCTTTCCAATACGCTATCCTTCCTTGCGCCCGAAACTTTCATCGTCCATTACTCAAGTAAATACCATCGGAATTATATCTTATTTGGTATCATTTTCATTAGAAAAATGCCACGAATGTTGGTGAAAGTTCCATAAAAAAATAATAAAAAATAAAGAAGTTTTGTCATTGGATTAGTAGTGGTCTCACCAATATACTCGACCCGTATTATGTTACACTTTTCGTCGACCAAGGACTCTCGAGCTTCACGGCCCCTTACGGGATATACCCCGCGGAAGGAGGGATTGTTTTGCGACAATTATCGTTCAGAATTTCACGACAATTAACGATGAAATACCGTATTAAACTATATGATCTCTTTCTTAGTAGAGCCCGAAACACAATTATTCAAATTAAAACTGTTTAATTATAATCATTAAAACACAAGATGTTCTGAAACTTAAAAATTGATACTCCCATTATCAAAATTGATAACCCCCTTATCAAAATTGATTCCCTGCAAATCAAAATGGAAAAACATTTACAGACTTATTTTCAGTTTGAGAAAATTTATAAGAAATCACTGGTGTTACAAGTTCAGATATGTGTGGAACAGTAATCGTTAGTTGGAGAAAATCACGTATGCGTGATAACTTACCTGTTGCAGGAATATTGCAGTTTCCAATGGAATGGTAAACGTGCCGATTTATGGGAGAACTGGATTCTGTGAATTCTGTTTCTACAAAGATACATTCAAATCAGCGATCAATCATTCCTGCGTTTCGACAAATTCCATTGGCGGAGCCTCGACGAAAGCGCAGTGTAATAGCGTAGCCAGCGAAACCTCCGAAAACACGAACACGTTGTCTACGGTTTGAAAATTTTAATACTGGCACTGTGGATTTTTATGCAAATTCATATTTCCAGATAAAATTTAACAAGACCCCCATCAATCTGAATTTTTTTGTAGTTCTCCTCAGATTTGCATAAAATCCACAATCAGTTTGTAATTAACATCGATGGAGTGAGTGAAACAATATCGAGTGAGCTTATTATAGAATATTGTTATTATTTATTATTATTTATATATTTAGTAAATATAAGAAATAAATGTATTAAGTAAATTTCTTAACATGTAGAAGTTTATTAAGTAATTAAAATTACGTAATATCAAGCTCATAGGTTTACTCAATAAAAAATTATTAGATAGATAAGTTCACTTAATGAAATTTTATAATGAAGTAAATAAATTTACAATATGTATCTGTGATTTTATAATTTTGTATAGTAACAATGTATACGTTATGGTTTGTGATAAACTCAATATTTCTACTTATATTATTGTGTACCACATAAGAAGAACAGTATGATCTAAAAGTATTATTTACAATTGACAAGTATACCGAGGTATCTTGAAATTGTTAAAACTTTTTAATAATAAATATCGAAAAAATAACAAAAATATATGGAGGTCTTATTCTCATGTCTTTAATTATGCATGCAGTAATGTTTTCCTGTGAAAGCATTGTTAATGTGAAAATATAGAAAGTACATATTGATTAAAATATTTAATTTATTGTAATGTTTCATTCCAGTGTATATCTCCTTGCTGCAATTACAAACCTTAACCCTGCAGTAATATCCTGGGGTCTCTCACGACCCCAAAAAGATTTCTGTACACTAATTTTCTCTACTGTATTTCACAACAATTGCGAAGTTCCTTTAACTTCTTTGGAACATTTGGATTTATCAGTTTTAAACTATACACCTAAATGTATCGTAATCAATTTTTACAGAATTTCAGAAAGGTTCCAGTACGATACTTTGCAGTTTGAGTAGACATGGTACCACTCAAGGGTTAATTATATGTTGATATGAAAATGGATTATGTAACAAAATCCTCAAAACTTATTTATTCATTGATTTTACATTTTATAAACTGTTAATGCATTTAGGTACACTGTTAAACAATATACAATTTATCTAAAAATACAAACTTTGAAAGTTTTGAATGAGGACATATAACGACTTACTTTCAAATTTCCCGCCAAAAATATTGCTTACACTTACTGTGTAAGAGCCCGTTCAGACACTGCGAAAACCGCGCGGACCTTATTTACATTAGCATTTATGTATTCGTTCACACGTGACCGCGCGATCCAAAGATCCGCGCGGCTTCCGCCTCTGAACCGCAGGAAAACAAATCCGCGCTGTTTCCGCGCAATTTTATTTACTATGGCTGCTATGAGAGCGTTCAGGTGTTTGAAGGAAATAGCGCCGTTTGATATTGTTTCTTCGACATCCATCTTCGTACTGTGAGCTAATACTTCGCCCCTCTCCTGCATGCCCGCACGGTTACAGATAAATAAATATTACAAATAAATCGCGCGGATTCCGCCGTGTCTGAACGGGCCTTAATGTCCCTTGTATGCGGGGCGAGGCAACTAACTTGATTACCTCTAATAATGATTTAACGGTACACGTTAATTTAAATAGCATCAGGGGGCACTTCTTATAAGGCAGGGATGGGCAATTTTGCCCCAATGGAGGCAAAACCGTCCACACCGTAGCGCCCTCTGTCCCCTTCCAGCAAGCACGGTACCAATGTTGGGATATGGTCCATCTTTTCTCGCGTATGTGCGGCCAAAACAATAACGTATCTATATCATGATGACGAGGTAGTGGAGTCCTAAGACAGTTATATTGGCGGGTAAGTATCGAAACAATCTATTCCGGACAAAAAGACTTCAGGACGTGTCCTACGAGTTACAAAATATACACAAATACACATGTTATACATTCATTTTTCAGAATCAAATCATACTAATTTTTTAAAATTCTGATGGGTGCTCAAGGTACCCCATTTTATCGAGAATCTTACTTTACTGAGGCCAAAATCGCCGCGCATGCGCGAGAAAAGATGGACCATATCCCAAAGCTGCACGGTACAATGGGGCAACGAAGCGAGACATCAGCGTACGCAACGAACGTGCTCGCTGCATGAAAGTGAGGTTGGTGGGAGAAGCAGGTGTTTGAGGGGCTCCACATAAGGTATGTGGTTTTTTCGTGGGCGGAGGCGTTTCAAAGTTTTCAAGGATACTTTGATTTTTTTTAATGGAATGACCTACTTTTTGTGCTATAAATCCATAGGGTATCTAATTCTGAGTACAAATGTGTTGACCTGCATACTTGCATACATTCTAAACGTAATAGTTCACAAGGTCACAAACCTCGAGACTTCAAAGTTATCAGAACTGTTCCAAATTGAATTGTAACCTTCGTATGACCTTCAATTGTTGAAACTAAATGTGGTTCCGATAGAGTTGCTGGCGTTCAAGGACACCTAAAGATCATTAGGTGCATCTGAATCTTGGCTATCATGTCATGGCGATAAAAATCTCCCATTTGAATGAACATCAATGACCTTGAGAACAGTTTTTTTCACACCATAATATTTAATACTACGGACTAAATAATTTAGCGGGACACGATGGTGTAAAAATTAATTTATTATATTTATTATTATTATATTGTGCACTATATCTCAACCAAGAGGATAGTTACGAAGTAAAATAATATTTTCCAATTTAATAACGAATAAAAATTCTGTTAAATTGTAATGTCTCCAAAAATATCGGAATAATGGAATAATAAAAATAATGGAATGACCTACTTTTTGTGCTATAAATCCATAGGGTATCTAATTCTGAGTACAAATGTGTTGACCTGCATACTTGCATACATTCTAAACCTATTAGTTCACGAGATATTTACGGAAGTTTAATCCGCGTAAAGTCGCATTGAAAGACCAATGTCTCCGAGTGATACGCGAAAACGGCGGTGTTTATCTAACAAAACGTACTATCGAACGAAGAAGGTTTAAAATGAAATGTAGTAACAGTGAATGGGCAGATATGGCTTTAGTTTACGGTTTGTTCGGTGATAATTCCAAGCCTTTGTCATTCCCTTTGAGAAACTGGAAGTTTTGACGTTATTAATCGAAAACGTAACAAAACTGTTATGAACGCAGCTAATTATTGCTGCATTAGGAGCGGTAGCATACAATCCACATGCTAGCACACGACAAATTGCATAAGGTAGTGGAATTAGCTAAAGAAGCGTTCTTCGACTTCTTCATACACATAAATTTCATCCATAGCATGTATCGCTTCAGCAGAAATTACATAGGACAAGTTTTGATAATCGTGTGCAGTCTTGTCAGTGGTTTCTAAATCAAATACATTATCATACATTTTTACAAAATGTTTTATTTACGGATAAAGCAACATTTACCAATCGCGATTGGGCAGAAGACATTTTTCGTTGGCTCCAGGAGGTTGAGCATCAGCGACAATAAAGTGTTTAATGTTTGGTGCAGTACACTTGGCCGTAGAGAGATTGGTCGTAGTGGAAATCCTAGACGACAGCATCAAAGTGAGAGTACGTGACATGTTGATAGACATAGTGAGATAAACACCACTGTCTTCGTGTACCACTCAGAGACATTGGTATTTCAATGCGACTTTACGCGGATTAAACTTTCGTAAATATCTCGTGGAATATTAGGTTTAGGATGTATGAAGGTGAACACTGCTGTACTCAGAATTGGATCTCATCGATTTATGCAACAAAAAATAGGTCATTCCATTAAAAAACATCAAGGTGACCTTGAAAGCTTTGAAACGCCTCCACCCACGAAGAAAAAACACGTACCCTGTAAGACAGCGATGGGCAATTTTGCCTCGATTGAGGCAAAACCGTCCACACCGTAGCGCCCTCTGTTCCCTTCCAGCAAGCGCGGTACAATGGGGCAACGAAGACACGAGACATCAGCGTACGCAACGAACGTGCGCGCTGCATGAAAGAGAGGTTGGTGGGAGAAGCAGGCGTTTGCGGGGCTCCACCCGTGCCCATAACGTGTATTGTTAATTCATTTAAGGTGATCAAGTTAGATGGCTCTACCCTGTATAACTAGGATTTCTTATGGTACAATAAACTAACAAACATTTGATTCATTAATTCCCCATTGGTTATTTTATTAAATTTGATTATACACGTATAATTAATGGACAAGTGCACAATTGTATTTTTAAGCAAATATTTGTCCCTACATGATTTAAATCATTAAGTTTTACTCGTTCAACTATGGACATGAAACTGGCGTGTGTGAAACACATTGCCATTATTTATTATTGAAGATTCGAAGATCATTTATTGCGCAATAAAAAATTAATATTAATAACTATAATTATGTTAATAACGTTCAGTTGGTAACGATGTAGACTGTAAAGGAAGCTGAACTCAAGGTAAAAATGAATTAAACTCGTTAGGTGTTCAACAAATTTATTGCGATCCTTCAAGGAATAACAAATTAAATTACACTCCTGAAAATGACCTGAAATAATTAATCTTTACATAATTATACCTAGGACATTATTAATAGTGTTCAAATTTGCCGCCTTACAAATAATTTCAATACCTCATTGAATTTATTTCGAGCGTATCTACTGCACAAAATATATTTCAAAAAACAGCTAAAATATTGCACTGTTTGCTGTTGACTATAAAAGAATATACATGCATTTTATTCAGTTAATAGTAGCAGACTCATGCATACTTTCAATTCAACTAGAAAGTTTTAAATGTATGTAAACTTTGATTTAATTTGACTAATTTGTCTGTTACTATCGTAACAATGACTTTGAATTATACTTAAATATACATATATGTACACGACATTCGCAGTAAACTGCACCAGCGTTTTTCTCGTAAATAATAAGTATTTTAAAAACACGGAAAAAATTTATAGTCTATCTTACTAGCAGATAACCTACGTGAATTGTTTATATTTACATTATTTTTCGAGAAACGAAGGTAACCTTCAGTGTTTTAACCGCAATTTTGTTTCTTAATGTCATATAAAAACGTGGGTCAAGACGAATTCACTCATATGTCGACACAATGACTTCAAAGACAGAAATAAGAGAAATATGTAGATTGAACATTTTGTAAAATTGCATTTACTAGTATGTTAGGACTACAAATTAATAAATATCGTGTTCAATATAACTTCCATTAGCAAGAATGCATTTCTGAGCTCTGTTGATTTCATTCTTGGTACTTTCTGTTAATATTGCACTGGATATGGATGCACATGCATTTATTATCTTAATTTGTAAGTCGTTTAAATCTCTTTGCAGTGTAGTACAAACAATATCTTTACTACGATCCCATAAAAAAGTCTATGGGTGACAAATTGGGGATTCTTGAAAGCGAATTTATAGGTCCGTAAATTCTGATCTATTTATTGTTAAGCATATTATTTAAGAAACCTGCTACCTGTCTGAGGTACTTAAACACAATATCTACTTAAGCACTTTTAATTCAAGAAATCATTACTTCGTGAAGTTGTAACACAACCTTGTGACTAAAATTCTCACTATTGTGTTATGAACAAATTATCGATTCCACTTAAAAAACTGAAGATCACCGTCGTTTCTCGAAAAATAATATAAATATACAGAATTGACATAGGTTATCGTATTGCCAGTAACATATACTGTAAGTTCTTCCCCTTCCATCTTATTGAAATACTTACTGTTTACGAGAAAAACGCTGGTCCAATTTACCGCGAACATCCTCCAAATAATAGTCATGTTTGCTGCAAAAATTATGTTATTCATCATTTTTCGTTAAAAACAGAAAAAAATTGTACAAATTATAATTTTGACCATAAAAACGATTTACGTATGACCTCTTAAGGGATGATTCTTCATAACAATACAAAGACCAAAATTAAGAGCAAAAGAATTGCGACTTGGGCTTCATTTCAAATAATTAAAGAATTCTGATGTAATTTCAAAAATTAAATAAAACCTACTTTGTTAACTAATTTAGTATTTCATATGCAATCCCCTATTTTAAACCTTGTTTGCTCTTTTTTAAATATAACTTTCAATATAGAACTTTGAAATTTAAATATTTATACGCAATTTTACAGAAATTGTAAAAACTATTGCAAGTCTGCATAACAATTATTTTCTTTAATTGACTTTATTAGCGTAATAATAGTTGCGTAAATAAGGTTAGGAAACCGCGCGAGAAACTAATAATAATTTGAGCACGAAACCAGAATGTATACAATTCATTCACACTTTACTTTTATCTTACATTGTCACGAAAAACTGTTCCTTAACTGTTTTCCCAGCTGTTGCAAAACATCCTGTACAAGTCTTCGAATTAAATATTAACGATCAACCTACGAGAATTGTTAAATAGTAATAAAAATAAATTGATTCGCTTCAACTTACCTCCCGTGATGACTAACTGATAATGGCAGTTGTGACACGGAGCGCTCTGGGAGTACCAGCCCAAATGGAAAAACCAGAAATTAATAAAAACGAAAGATAGCAATTAATACATATGATGTGAAACAAAAATAATTACTATCTCCTTCTTATACACTCATATTTTCTAGTTAAGCCAAAATCTTTTTAACTTCCTCATTGCTCACATTATTACTTAATATTCTATTCATTTCTAGTACAATTTCAGTCTGTCAAAAGTTTTGATTAAGAAAGTATAGATAAGTATATTTTCATACAGAGTTGGACATTAATTTAATGCAATTATAATTAAAACAACTGATATTAATGCCCATCTCCATCGTAAAACAAAACAACAAATGAGAGTTTACGACACAAGCTCTCCAGCAAAAGACTCAATTAATAAATAAAAAATAATTTCATTGATTAATCGTGTATAAATGAAAGTCATATAGGTTATATATGTAAATTTCAAGTTCCCTTGTCGTCTATAATCGATATGTTAAGTACATCAGATCAATTCAATCAAATCGCAGGATTTTTGTCCTTTCCTACTGGTGCATCGAAACCAAACTAGTATTTTGGATTTATAGAACATATTAATTCATAAGACAAGACAAAGCTTACTGATAGTACGTTCAAGGTAGTTTCACTTCAACCCTTTCGTTACCAAGAGCAACTAAACCTATCCAAAGCGCAACAGTTTATAACTATAGTATATAAATAAAAGTAACTTGGGTTCTAAATAAATAAACTACATTAGATTGTTGCAATCATTGTAATTTTATACATATTTCTATTTCAATCGATCAATAACTAACTGTGATTATTTTTTAAATACACATAAGGACTTGTTTGTGTAGCTCGATCATAGCGGAAGGGTCAACAAAAGTCTAATGATATAATTTACTTGTACTCTGTCTGTTTTAATAAAAGAAAATAATTGTTAATTGAAACAGCAGAACCCAGCAGAAATATTATAAAACATTGTATCATGCACACTTTGCCATTCATTGCCCTATTATCTAAACAAATGAATCTATTATTCCTACCTGTGGTTGTACAACAGAGGCTAGCGAGAAGCCTAGCAAAGCCTAGCTTGCTGCGCAGTGTCAGTATCATCCTTTGCTCTGCTACCTGCCTGCCTTTAGTTTCTTCCTTCATACTTCGCTCTTACTATTAATATTCAATGCTATTATGTGTCTGCTCGATCGATCTAAGTGGACTATATCCTGTCGATGGTGACAGTGACCTGTGCTCGTAAACAAAGTTTTACCTACCTATCTCATCATTTACTCCTTACGTTTGCTACCTAACGAGTCACAGAAAACTTACTTTAAAAAGGAAAATGTGTCGAATGAGGTTTCGATACTTGGCAAAGTGACAAGCTAAAAAGAAACTCGTATAAAAACAAGGAAAATCAATTTTGAAGTACAACAAAACTAAAATTTGATCTCGGAACGAAAAATTCATTTTTAATCAGTGCTGCACAATATCTAGGAAGCTAGAAATATATTATTTATAATACTATAAAACCATTCTGAAATAATAATTATTTACACAGACAAATACTACTACCAAGTATGCAATTCACTTGTACTGCTCTATTAAAGATTCCTTTTACCAGCATAGTTAAGAAATCATCAATTAATTGATTCTAAAAAGCTTAATTAAAGAATTAAAAATTAATATTTACTTGCATTTTATCCATCTTATTATTGTTAATAGAAAAAAATGATTCGATTCGCGCGCACGTACATCATGGCAAGCAAAAAATATTTCTAAAGGTCACGTTTTTCGAGAACTCAAGATTTCTATTGTGCGACAGTTAAAATTGAAATTATCATTCATATAATTGCAAAAATAATTGAAAATTTATAGTCACGCAAAGATCACGGTATTATAGGTTGTTGAATCTGTCTTCACCTTAGCTATCATTTGACTGTAATAAAAACATATCATCCCATTTTAAAAATGACCTAGAAATTTCGAAAAACGTGGCCTTGAAATAAATGTTTCGATTATCACAATGTTTATCTCATAAAGCTGAATCATATTTCCCTCTCACATTCTTTTTCTGTTGTCAATAACAAGCGAGAGATATTCATGACTACGACGGTCATTTAGCACAACACTGATTAATTGCTTTCAAACAATGGATTTAATTAAAAGGGATACGAAGAAATTGAAAAATCGAGGAGTATCTACTTACTAATCAAAGAAATAATAGGTACATATTCCGATAAAAACATAAGGTAATTTCATTCACTACAAAAAAGATGTTTAAACCTAAGATAGTTTATTTCATTATTGCAAGTTATTTTTCTTATTGTTCAAAGAAATTCGTGATGAAAATTCTGCATGTATCGTTAAATACAAAGTAACTGATTCTGATACGCATTTCAATATACAATATAGTCATGTAGGATGAACCATTAGAGTTCAACGCATCCCTTCGTGAAGAAATCCAAACACTTTAATCTTACACATTACAAGAACTACATAAAATTGGTCACACGTTTTTGTGTTATGTACAAATTATTTAATACTGTGAATACATATAAATATATCAAGCCCATAAAAGTGCTTCCATCATCTACACAGTTCGACAAAGAATACAAATAATTATTTGATCTATCGTACATAGAGTTCCAAGGACTTTTTATTACTTCTGTATATAGCAATCGATTAAATGTGCCCTTATCTAACTAAAACAGCTCTCCTATGGTTCTTTTCATTTCACACGAGTTGTTCTTGTACTCTGACTTATCTCCTATGCTATCAAGAATTTTATTTCAAAAATGAAACAGTGACATGGAAAAGGTTCTGGTCATTTTTATTCGCTAACTTCTTAAAACATTACAACTTAAAAAATAATTCGTTATTCTAGCGTAACCTACGAAAGAAAATGCTAAACCGACATTTATAGTTCATGCTATATCTGAATTTCTTGTAAATTCATCGATACTCATTTTCGTATATAACATTTCATTTTATATATCCTGAGATTTTGGTCTGTATAAGAATCACCTTTCTTCTTACGAAATTAAAAAGTCTGCATCAACGTAATAAAACACCTAGATTCTTACATGGACCGCTATTTTAACGTCTTTCATTAGATTAGAGAGACAATCGTGCTTTCCAATGTCTATCCCATAATCGTCCTATTTGTCGCTAATTGTTTGTTTCGTTAAATATTTTACAAAAGAAATGTTGCCGCAGTTACGCACGCTTCGAGATACTTTTGGATGGCACGGATGTATCCCTAGACATAGCAACCGAGTGACTGAATCATTTCAATGTGTCTCTAGATTTTCAGCAACGAGACACGCTAATTAAAATCGTTAGTTAATTAGTTTGCGTTTCGTTTTTCCTTGGCGGATATCATTGTGTGCCACACGATACGTGCAAGCACAGGTCTAGAAAATTATATGATGCAATCGTTTTTCACATAAGTGTAGAATATGTAAAACATTATATAGTAGGTGCTAGATACCAAATGAAATACAAGCAAAAGCCTCCCTCACTGTGATCTAACAGATGACGCTTCTCTTTCTGTCCTGTATCCTGATTGTCCTGCCTGGTCTTGTCTCTAGCCTTATAGCCCTGCCTGCTCCGATACTAAACAGTACAGATAGTACTGGCGACTAGAAGACAAGTAGAAGGTTCACCTGAGGTTTAAAAGTCATAAATCTATTAGTTTGGATGATTGGAAATACTCAAACTATAAAAATCTATCAATTTTGAGCTAAGTAACGTGTTCTATATTATTTTCTATCATTTCAGAAGACAATAGCCAAGTAAGGAGATCAAAGATGAGTTTCAACCAAATTATACTCATGCCCTTCAACAAACAAGGTAAATAGTTTTGTATTTTTAGTTATAAGGAAAAACCGAATTAAAGATGTTTAGTCCATTTTTCATATTCCATGAAAGGAAAAAATTCTGAAAAAATCCTACTTTTTATGGAAGTTGAAAAGTGACGATATATTAATATAAAACAGAAAGTCTTATATGTTTCATACATATCATATGTTGTCTGTTACCTAAAAATTTTCGAGTAGCAAACTTTAGAGTTACAAAATGTGTGTCAATTCATTATGACTGGTTAATCCTGATGACCGATACTTTTCATGTCACAGTGTACTTCCCTTTCGGAGGTACGAAATATTATTAGGGAAAATGAAATCAAAATCTGAATTCCGGGCGAAGCCGGGTCGTAAAGGTACAAAATGTAATTTATTCTATTTGTCTTTATCTTCTTTAATCATGAAGTAGTTCATTAAATAGTCTGAAAAAGTTCGGGATCAATGGTTATAACAATTTATTGCTACTGTAAACTTATAAAATATTTTGCTCTTAAACTTCTATAAAAAATCTGCATATTTTCACACTTCGAAGTATTTAATTTTTTACATCTGTGATTTTGAATGAAAATGCTCTAATACGTATTTTGATACCTACTACGTATTAGGTTTTTCCGAACTTTTACATACCATTGTATGAAGAAAATGAATCAAAAACTAAGACAAAGTTCTTTTTCTTGACAAAGCCAGTAAAAGACACAAGTATAATTCAATTCAAGGTCACTTTTATTCCCCTTATTCGGCCATATCCTTTAAATATTATCTGATTCTAATATACCTATTAGGATGAAAGAAAACAATATTTGCTATGTAGGACTCTTAAATTTCCAAGAAAAAATTTAAGAGGCGCAAAACAAGAAGACAATAATAATCTTCCTTATTATGAAGATAAGACTTACTCGAGACACTACTTAATCAAGTAACAAGACAACAAAGAGTAATATGTAATAACATTTTAAGCCCTGAACAAAGATGCAATGAAAATTCCTTAAGATCTCAGAGTTGAATGTGCATTGAGACGATTTGACTGAAAACATTGCATACCATATACACTTAACAATATTAAAGTCTAGCTTGTTTAAGTCTTCTATTGGTCAGAAAATGAAATTATCTATTATTATTTATGTCAATGGTTCAAAATTATTACCTTCTTTACTTTTTATCATGTTTCCTTATCTAACAATGCATTAGTATACTGTGCATAAATACAATTGTAGTAAATATACATAGATTTATAATATCGCATTCATGATATTATCGTCAAATTGCTCTACCTCTTCAAACATTGAAATTACTATAACGATGCAAATATCTATGTAATGTATAATACTTGAAAATAAAAACGAACAAAGTATCCAAACACTATATCAATTTTAGACTGTTGCTATGGCCAATTTTACTTGATACTTGATTTTTTAACTGACCGTAACATGTTTGAAAAATATTGTCTGTTTAAGAATTCAAAAACTACAATTTCTATGATCGATAATGGTTGTAACTTTAAAAGTTGATAAACTATACGTGGGTGGAGCATATGCCTGAGTATACAAAAAACTCTTGTAAGCTATAACAACCAAACAGAGAACTACTAGTTTCACCATTGTTCTAAAACCTCTCCTCTGTTGTACCACTGTTATATACTATTTCACGAGAATACAATTGATTATGGTTGTAGCTTCGACACAGCTAGCACACAAAAACATGATCAAAGTTGTAATGAAGCATTCAAAATTCTCTAATACCTCCATCGAAAAGCAAAATAAATTTTCATACAGTCCTCGTCTGAACAATTAAATCATATGTCATCTGACACACAATGTATTATACTTTCAATGTTATTTATTATACTCTTATCGTATAGTAACAGTCTAATACGTGTTGTAAATGTATAGAATTTTAATGAATAATAGAATTATGCTTACCATGTGAGGGAGTGTGTCCACGGATAAAGTGCTTAGTATCTCCTTCCTCCACCACCTCCACCACCACCTCCCATGTTTCCACCTCCTAGAGAACTTCCACCGTAGCCGCCTCCTCCTTGGTTGCCATAACCGCCGCCGCCACCACCTCCACCACCACCACCTCCTCCAGAGTTTCCGCCACCCATCGGTCCTAAAAAAACAAACAATAAATCACGAAATTAGCAAACGTGTTCAAATTATTATGAACCATATAATAATAATAATAATAATAATAATAATAATAATAATACAAGTTTAGTACAGGTTTAATAAGTTTAGTCGAATATTCTCTAGAATCCCGAATGTGTGCGGGAATCCCGAATATTCTTGGAAATCCCGAAATTTTCGAGAACCCGTCCCGATCCCGAATAAAATTTTTGACTCATCCCGACTCAACATTTTTAGGTTCTCGCACAGCTCTACTGCTCAGCCTAACTTGAGCAACCCAAATACTTCGCTTATCTTTGACAACCGAGAGAAACTGCTCTAAAAGACACATTTTTTGAAATCTCGATACTTTTTACATACTGAATTATATATTTGTATTATTGTAATGCAGACATGTTTAAGATCAATAGAACGACCCATCAATGAATGAAATTTTTTAAAACTGATTTTAAAACGAATTTTTAACCCTTCATACTATTGATTTTTCTTAACAGATTTCTCAAGTACTCAAATTAGGTGTAAATAGGCCTGTATAATGTCGAAGACAATACAACATAAGTTTTTTTAGGAGTATGCTGTAATTTTTTTTATGTCGAAAAATTTTATTTCAATTGTGATATTAAAGAACTGTGCACAGTGTACGCATGTATACTACGAGAAAAAATTACAGTATGCTCATAAATTGAAAATGTACAAGTCTTAAATTTGTCCTTTAGGAAACCTAAATGTTTTGAAAGCAAATATTCTTAAATATGTTAAATTAAAAAACGTAAATGCAAATGTTTTAACAGAATTCTACTACAAAAAACAAAAAAATATATTGTAGATACATAAAAACATGGACTAAGGGCGCTTCGTCTCTCTGCAACATCGCGCCGTATTTCTTATTGCAACATTTTTACTGAAAAATATTATTATCTAGGTCTCCTTCTAAATAATAGGACAATATGTCAATAGTAATAATAAATATTGTAGTTAAAATTAATCTTGGCATAGTTTGCATTTTTTTTAATCATTTGCTAAAGCAGTTGTTTATCTTAGATTTGAACATCTAGAACAGTGATTCTCAACCACTATTTCGCGGCACTATAGGGTGCCGCCACTGCGAATACCCACAAACAAGCGACGTCAGTGCTTGTAATGCAATTTCATTTTATATTTCATTGAAAATTATCGTATAAATTTTTAAATTATAAAAAGTGTACGGTGACGAAAAAAAGGTTGAGAACCACTGATCTAGAGTCTAGATTCTAGACGAATGAAAGTTGAAACTTCAAAGCAAATTCTTGTTTCATGAAAAAATGATCGATAATAAATTATAAGTACAAAAAACAATTTTTTATGTTACACTATTATTTCAATTGAGAAATTATTTTCTAGAAAATAAAAATTGAATTTTATTAAAATTGACTGTCAAAAATTGGTATATCCAGATCCCAATACTTAATTCAAAGAAGATTTGAATTTAATAATAATAGTAAATATTTTTTATCATTTATATTCACTAGTCTAGATGCAATTTAGCATTAAAAGCCGCGATAATTAATTTTCTCGCGCTTCGTATGGGATTATAAAATGATTGCACGTAAAACATTTAAACTAAACACTACTTGTGCAACATAAATTATAAAATCTGATATTATTACGATACGACTTGTACGAATTGCAAGAAAATCTGGGAAAAGTTGCTCAAGGCGCGCAGCAGACAACGCGTTGACTTTTGAGAAGGACAGAAGCAACCTTGTCCACCGAATGGTGGTAGCCATCTCGAATCTCCGGATTGTCGGCCACTAGGACCCGTATTAATACCATAGGGTGCTGGTCTTCCTCCAGAGTTGAAATTGTTCCTCACTGGTCCACCACCATATCCCTGCTGGTAACCTCCTCCGAAGTTATCGTTGCTCCAGTTGCCACCACTGTTGTATCCTCCTTGACCTCCTTGACCTCCCCATCCACCTCCTTATAATAACATTTAATCAAATACATATTATGAACGGAATATAGAAATTGGCTATAGGAAGAGGTGAAGTAAAATGTTTTTTTCTGCGAACCTTTACCTTGATTCTGATTCTCCCAGGGACCGTTACCACCCCAACCTCCTTGATTACCTCCACCATAACCTCCCTGATTACCACCATTATTCCAGTCGCCGCCTCCACCACTGCCTCGACCTCCCCAGTTGCCACCTCCCTGATTACCTCCTCGAGGTCCTCTTCCCACATTTTGTCCTCCTCTGCTGCCCCCAACTCCACTGCCACCGCCACCAGATGCAGAAGCCATCTCTGCTCTGCTCAAAGCCTGCCGAGTCATAGAATAATAGTTAGCTAATTAAATATCTTTTGATATTTCCACCATTTTTACCTTCTTCACGTCTACATGTTTCCCACGTATCTGGTGGTTACGTTGCAAACAAATCTTATCAACCGGGTCATAATCGTCGAACTCTACAAAACCGAAACCACGTTTTTTGCCCGTTTCCTTATCAGTAACAATACTGATCGAATTTATGCTGCCGTAGCTCTGGAAATACTGCCTGAGATCTTCCTCCTCATGATCATCTTTCAGACCTCCTACAAATAGTTTCTTCACTGTTGCTCCAGCTTCAGGTCTTCCAATTTCTTGTCTAGGAACGGCTCTTTTTGGTTCCACGACACGTCCATCCACTCGGTGTGGTCTGTAATTTTGAGAGATTATGGATTTTTGGTCTCTTGGAAAATGTTGATTTATTTAAGATGTACACAACCTTGCGTTTTGAGCGTCATCCACCATGTGAGCACGAGAGTAAGTAATGAAACCAAATCCCCTGGATCGCTTGGTTTTTGGGTCCTTCATTACAACTACATCTACAATTTCTCCCCATTTTTCGAAATGTTTCTTTAAAGAGTCGTCAGTTGTTCTGTAGTCCAAGCCGCCGATGAATAACTTCCTAACATGCTCAGGCTCATTTTTACCATCCTGTAATATTAAAAGTTTTCATAAGTCAAATGCATCACATAGGTAAATTGACCACTCAAAAATATTATAATGATAATTATATAGTTACACATTTTCTTATTTTTACCAATAAAATGAAATGAATGTATAATGTTCAGGTTTATAAATGGTTTATCACTTGTTAAAACTGTATATAATGCATTAAAAATACTTGATTAATGAAACAATTCTGGCTGTAGTGCGGTATGATCAACACAAATTTAAGAGCTGCTAATTTGAGGAGGGGCAAGGAAGGTGGAGAGAACCATGAATATAAATTTTCAATGACAGGTCTTTATTAGTTCTTAAGATATTAATAAAAAACTAAAAAAAAAATTTTCAGTCACCCTGGCCATTCTCGCATTTGATAATTTAACATTAAATATCTTGATTTATGTTATATATATATATATATATAAATTATGTTATCTATATGCCTATATAGTTTAGTTAACTAGTTTTTCATTAATATCTCAAAAACCAATAAAGTCCAGCCATTGAAATTTTATTATATTTTGTGTGGGTCATACCGCACTATATCCAAATTGTTGTATTGTGTATATCAAACAAACAATGCTAAATGAATAAATGTACATTATATTTAAGTATCCTCTTCTATAATGTAATATTAACATCTTCTGGAACATCATTTGCAAACTTATGAACCAATCTTACATAACACATTGAATAAAAAGAAATATGTAAACTTTAGAATAAATAATTTCAAAATTAGATATTATGATAATGTAAACAAATTTAATTATAAACACTATAAATGTTGAAGGTTATTGAAGTGTATACTGCGTTCATAATATTTTCGAGCGGAAGCATTATGCCGAATACCCCCCAAACAGCATAGCGTCAGGTACGCCATGATTATACTTGAACACAAAATGTACACTACATAGTAACCAAAATTTTCCACGTAATATAAACACCTTAAACAACATTGTAACATGAATTCTTAATCGTTTTTTAACAACTTTTCCAATTATTCTATCTAACTAATTAATAAATATTACATTGAAATATATCAAAGACCGTAGAGTTCCAAAAAATATAGAGTATTTATGGTCATAATTAATGGTAAATAATTGAAAAACAGAGTGTAAAGAATTTGTAAAAATTCTTGTAAATAAATTGAAAAAATCGCAGGTTATACTTGGAAAACAAAATGACGGATTGCATGGAGCGTCTACGTTCCCAGTTTGAAGGAATTATTTTGTATGAGAAAGTTGTAATGTTAAATAGAGATAATTTACTTCATTCTGTACTTACATCATGTTCCATTTTAACCATTTTCGGTACTTTAGAAGAGTGAGAAAACCCTTCGCCACACCAAACAGGAGTCGAACCACACGTAAACGAGAAATGGAAGCCGCTCACGTCGTTCGATCGATTACTGGTCCCTGCGAACACTTACGTAAACCCCGAATGCGTGAGTAACCGTTTCACGCATGCGTATAACACATTTCTTTTGTGATTTCACCTTTTGTTGCAAAATAAAGAAAATATAGTGCAATACGTGTTATCTAAAAATAATAAAAATGTTATATTTTGTGTTATACAATTCATATTTAACCATTATTTTTGTTTTTACATTGAATTAAATTTTTCTATTCAGGACACCATTTCATGTGCTGTTTCAAAAGATGCAAATCACATGGAAATAAACTGTTTTATGATTATAATTTAAATAAATAGCATATACATTTGAATTTTATTATCCAATATTAATCTATACATATATGTAGTTATCTTTATAATGGTTTTATAAACAGAGAGGTAAATTTCCTTTCCATTATTACAAATATTAATACAGCGCCGGAAATGTGAATTGTCAAAAAATCGAACTGCATACGAATGTCAGGAAGACTTGAATGTTCATATTTCGTATAATATTCGCACAGTACATAGTTATTTGATTTAAAACATGTTTTTAAGTAGATTAAATATATATCATTTATAAAATCTAATGTTTTGTACGTTAAATATTTGATACAATGGATGTGTAACAAAAAATGTGTTAGTAAACGAAACGGTAGAAAACTAATCATCAGAATTACAGTTTGTTAAAATTTTCGTTAATTTATAATAGTGAAAAAATACGAAATAAATATGTGTAAAATTTGAAATTTATACTATAAAGTAGAACCAAGCATAATTAAATTATAAATCAAAATTAGAACTTTACATGTCATTATTTAGTTGAAGTTAACATAAACTCATTGTATTTATTTACGATACGTTCATATCTAATTCATAAACATTAAGTATAGTCTCATTTTTCGAAATTTGAAATGTATGTTATCAATTCTAACATTATAATTGTAACAGAATTTCGTATTTAGTACCGACTTAACCTCGAAATCGATTTAAATGAGTGAGAAATTCATTTATAGCGAGTAAATTCTTGCTATTTATAACTAAACTATAATTACAATTATATTTCCATAGTATATAATGTATATATATATATATGTTCTTTAAAGTACGTTATTGATTTTTTGGATAATGAAATGTAAAATATCAACTGTAACTTAAACTTGACATTCTCATAAGTGAATATTTCAGATTTTCTGTTAATACTCTGTATAAATATAATTATTTAGAACATATTTCTAATTGCGTTTCAAACTATCTAATTAAATTTAAACGTACACATAGCATACTTTGTTTCATCTTTAATTGTTATTGTAATCATATGTATATACGCACATAGGTGAATAAGATACACTGCTGAATACCTCAAAAAAGACTGCACTCAATTATGAACAAAACAGATGCTGTGGATTCTGACAAAAAAATTTATGGATTCAAGAGGAAATTGGAGCCTGACAAAATCATTGGCGCCACAGACTCTAGTGGAGAACTAATGTTTTTAATGAAATGGTTAGCTACAACATAATATTTAGTGAACTTTAAATAATCACAGTATAATAATAATTCCGTTTTTAGGAAAGGAACAGAAGAAACAGACTTGGTTAGTGCAAAAGAAGCAAATTTGATTTGTCCACAAACAGTTATACAATTTTATGAAAATAGACTCTCATGGTACGTTAAGAAACAAAATTATAAGTAGAATAGCATGTACTCATAGCATTGTTTTCAGAGTTGATAGTCATAATTATACATAAAGTACAGACAAAGGTCTTTCACATTACAAATATGTTGACTGTAAAACTATAAATTTCGAATATTTGTATATTCATACAGAGTATTTAAAAAGGAAATGACTAAATTTATATGATTTATTAAGGAAGTCAAAGATCTTTTCACTTGATGCTCACTTTTCTGTTATTTAAACATTGAACAAAAACAAATAATTTGTATTATCTTTGTAGTTTTCAAAGAAAAATTCATACCAATACTCTTCATAAATTTGACTGCCTTAATAGATGATATAAAAATAGTTATATTTTTTTTAGTACTATGTATGATCAATGTAACTGGTTGTAATGTGTAAATAGTTATATTTTAGAAATTTTGATTTGTGTGCAATATAAATGAAATTATGAAATCAGTGAAGAAAATATTAACATCTTGGGGTCGACATTGACATCTCAAACTGAGACTCGAGATAAGGAAAGTCGTAAATTAATCTTAAAAATCGGCATTGTTTGAAATCGTGGTGATTTTTTCGACGTCTTCAGCGTCTGAAGTAGACTCGATGGGCTGCGACTTTGATGTCGTGAATCAATCGATTGACAGAAATCGTTTTATACGGAATAGTCCGTCCTCAAAATGTTAAAAGACCCTCAAAATCACTAGAATTTTCTTCAGCGTAATTAAAACAATGTTTGTAAGTATATAAGGTACATTTTTAGTTTTCGTATTATCGCTACATATTAAAATGAAAAGTACTTTGATTCGTTTCAGTAATATTTAAAATATATCATACAACATGTACATAGCGTTAAAAATATTTATGCAATTTGTTTTCAATTTCATAAAAATAGTTCGCTGTTTCTATTTCTGTATAACTATAGTCTAAGTATACTAAGAATGAATTATTTTATACTGATATGTAAATAATGCATAAACATTTTCTAACGTTCTGAAATATTTCTAGATGTAAATTGTAAAAGAATATATTCTCTAATTTTGTTCTTTTAAATTTGTGCACAAATTTATAGTATAACTATCATACATTTTTAGTCTTTTAAGAAGGCAAAACTATACTTTTTAAAATCTACGTAACTTTATAATATCATGTTTTATACTCATTTTTATTTATCACTTTTATAAAATCGCAATTAATAATTAAGGACATGTATCTATGTATTTCTATAATATTTTAATGTAAACATGTTTTATTTGAAATGAGGAAGAAATAAATGAAATTCTGACTGATTCAATATTTGTACATTTTTTATGTCTTTAATATTTTAATACATTTATATTACTTTATTAAAAAGTAAATTTCACAATTAAATAATTATTTCACTAATAATTAAGTGGTTTGTAATTTCTTTATTGAATTAATTGTTTTTGGCAGTGGAATGCTACGTATTATTTGAGAATAAAATGATTCAACATACTTATTGCAACTTGCTGTTGAATAATTAACGAGAAAATAATTTTATGTTATTATTTCAATCATTCACAGTGCAAAGTATATTTTCTCATAAACTCATGCATTACACTCGCAATTCACTGTGGTCTCCAATTTCTATTTTGCTGCTTCTCTATTATAAGTTTATTTATCTACATTGTGACATGTAACACTTGTCTATGAATCTGAACCAGATTCCAAAGATGAATTTTCATTGAGAGACATATGCACAGAATTTTTCAAATTAGAACTTGTTCGACACGTTTGATTCGTAAGAGGAGGATGTGACTTGTCCACACAGTTTAAATAGTTTTGGAAGAAATAATTGTGATTTGATACATTTTGTGGATACAATTTCTCTTCGATACGTCTGTTTATCACTACAGCTTCAGCTAGAGGTATTGGTTCTGTGTATGTAAACGTTTTCTTTCTAGTATCAGTCTTATCCTCTGTTTTTCTAGCACTAATTGGTCCGTTAATGACAGGAACTGCATTACTAACTTCACTAGTAGTTCTAATGACTGGCGTGATATTACCCATTGAATCTAATCTAGAATTAATTTGATCATTAGAACTCACATAAACCATCGACACTTTTGGCGAATGCTTTGGTAACGAATTAGAAGCCATCTTTTGGGTCTTTTTTGGTTTCTGTTTCTGTTTCGAGTTTATTAGTTTACTTTTTACTGCGCTTGCATTTATTGTGGACGCATTGTCCTGCAATTTGGTGTTCTCAATGTCTGGATTGTCTGGATTGTCTGGGTGATGGTGTCTAATGTGACGATGTAAATTATCTTTTCTTCTAAACACTGTTTGGCAATATGTACAAGAAAATGGTTTTTCATCTATAATAAATTTTATCGTATAATTATATGTATATTGGTTACATTGCATTTTTATTAGTAATTTACCTGAATGAACTGTTAGGTGGCGTCTCAATTCACTTTTAGATAGAAATACTCTACTGCAATGTGCACATGAAAATGGACGATATTTCCCATGTATTTTCTTGTGGCGAATTAAAAGCGATTTGTCTTTGAAACTCTTATTGCACTCCTCACATGTATGAGGTCTTTCATCTGTTAATACATTAGTTCAATAATGTACTAAACAAATTTTATTTTACATATGTAAATACTTACTTGTGTGTATTTTTAAGTGACGCTTTAAATTAGTCAATATTCCAAAAGTTTTCTCACAGGCCTTACAAGAATACCTAGCTGTACCATTATGCATATTCAAATGGTTTCTAAGATCATCCTTTTTAGTATATCCTTTGTTGCATTGAGGACAAACAAACTGTTTCTTTTCTAGAAATTTATTAGCTTCTTATAAGAAAGTTTATACTTTTTCGGTTTATCTTTTCTCTTATTTATGTTTAATAACATAACAATAACTTACTGCTGTGTGAATACATGTGTCTATTGAGTTTATTTTGTTGCGGAAACGCTTTTTCACAAAGATTGCACTTGTAAGGTTTGTACCCTTTATGAACCCGCTCATGATACTCAAAGTGAGAACGTTTGATAAAAGTTCTATCACAGAAAGAACATTTGTAAGGTCTTACACCAGTTACACAAGCATCATGATAACATTTTCCTTTTTTGTTGTGAAATATTTTATTACAAATACTACATTTGTATCTTTCTGGTGTTCCTGGCAGTATTAAAATGTGATTACGTCCAACACCTTTAATCAATTTACTTTTTGCTAACTTTTCTTTGATCAGGGACTCTGTCTTAATGTCCTAAAAAATATAATTTGTGGCATAATTACAATTGTAATTACAACTTCTATAAGTTTGTATACATACTGCACCACAACTATCTGTTATTCTTTCGTCGAAGCGAGGTTCTGTAGATGAGTCTTGATTTATAAATGTGTGTGCACTTAAAACTACCCTTTCAGTTTCAGCATTGCAAACATACAATTTATCAGAAATGTTGTTTTTACATTCTGTCACAGTAGATTTGTTATAAGTTTCTGTTTTCTTAATACTTGGGTTCTGGTAAGATAATTCAGAATTGTTTATGCAAATGGTTGAACCGAATTCAACATCGTTAGCTTTGTATTTAGAATGTTTCTTAATGACTAGTTCCAATGGGAGCACTACTTCCTCATTATACTTCATGTTTTTAGCAAACGTGGAAAGTTTGTTTGAACTTGCTTTTGTTGAAGGTGGACAATCTACAAAAAAAATTTCAATTAATGATATTAGTTATCAAATATGTTATCAATGTATTAACAATTTTTTACCATAATTTCCAATGTTTTGTACAATGTGTTCATTGTTGCATGTTTTACACCCTTGTTCTTCATATATTAAACACATGCGACATTTACTATGGCCACAACTATCTTTGATAAGCCTCGAGCATGATGTATTTGTTATTTGTTTACAACTTGGACACTCTTCGTTCATTATAGCTTTATAATGTTACGTGTATAACCTTATATTTTTTGGGTAATGTTATTAACATATTCTTCCCATCTAAAAGTCATGCTCATTTAAAAATAGAATATTCTTTTTGTCATTTTTTACTATATAAGTACTATACTTTGTATAGTTACATACATGTCAGTATGTTGACAAACGTCAGCGCATTTCGTTGAATCAGGTTTTATGAAAATTTACATTAACAATTATTTATTGTATAAACTATCCTATAATAATAATTATTTTTTAATATACCCGTATGCAGTTATATATACATAATTTATTTACAAAAACCAATCGACATTATAATTTGATATAAACTGTTTTCAAATAGGAGATAATTAAATAAAATGATTATTTAAATAATAATGATACATTTTATTGCATTTACAAATAGGAAATGCAATGTTATCTAAAGTATGTAGCTAATAATTTTTATTGTTTAATATACACATATTAGTTGAAAATAACGTAAAATCAAAGAGGAAATTACCTCTCTGATAGAATGTAAGTCTTACGCAAGCGCATTTGAATCGCTGATCTATCAGTGATTTGAATATGTTTGAATAAGAGAATTCTTCGCTGTTTGAATACAAAGTTCTGAGTTTTGAGCTATACAGGGTGTCTGAAAAAATGTTGTAAATCCTTGAAATGGGCGGTTCCTGAGTCCTGTTTCTCCTTTGCAAAAATGGCCGACTCAGCTTTGTTAAGGACTTATTAATGAAAAACACGCATCAATCAGAACATCGTTACAGCGGGCGGATTATGGCTCGGCGATAGGTCCCGCTGAGCAAGAGGTTACCATTCGTCAAAAAATCTTGATGTCTTGATGTAACAGTAAGTCGCACGGAGGTATGCGATCGCGATATCGCGATCTTTGTCAGTTTGCCTACCCCCTCCATAGGGTTTGGCCGAGCCACTTTTGTGTGCGCATCATGTTTAGCCCGGAACAGCTCCTACTTCATTTTCAGCACGGAGCAGAACCTACTTCATTTTTAGCAGGAAACAAAACCCACATTACTGTTATTACCACAGACGAGATATAGGCCACAGACTTAAGACACAGTACAGACATTGCATCTTATGGGCTTTTCTGTCTAGGCCTCGGGGGGCCACAGTGGCCCCCGTACCATTTCGGTGTCGCGCTCAATATTACCGATAGTTCACGAATTTAGCCGTATTAGCAAGAACTGACTATTCCGTATACTTTATTTTTACTACGGGTATGATTTGGAGGATACAAATCCATACGGCGCGTGTGTTTGAACCATGAAAATAATATTTATGAAGAAAGTATTACAAAAATACGAATCGTAGTAAAATTAATTTGGTTTTTATACGTAATATTATTTTTATTACTCGTGTCACTAGTGAATGTATATTACAATAGTTTATACACTTTAAACGAATAAATTATCATTCGAACAAATCGTATGAACATGTTAGAAAGGAATTTTTCGAAATTTTAAAAATTGTTGATTCCACAGATGCGGAAAATAAAGTGTCAAACTATGTTCATTGAATTATAACGGTTGAACTAAAAAAATACAAGAGCATCTAATGAAAATGTTTTCATTGCAGCAGAAAATTGAAAAATCTGAAAGAAATTAGAGTACAGCAGCAAATGTCTCCTCTCCGGACCCGTTTTTTCAAAATGCGGATATTTTAAAACTGGCAACATGAAAATTATTTGAAGTGAACCGGTATAGATCGGTGCGTAATTGTATCATTTAACCACAACTTTTAGTTTCACAGCTATTAGCTCGATATGATTGTCGATTTAAAATATTTTATAGAGCAATTGGTGTTTTATATGTTTGCCCAACAGAATATTATAAATCGAGGATCACACCGATTATCCAGGTCTCACCACGTGGAGGTTGTTGCGAGGGAGACCCACCCACCCACTTGGAATTTCTTTATCGTCCCACCCGACGGAAAATTACAAAATTACAAAATACAAAAAAAAATCTGTATATATACATAGACTCTTTGCGATACACATTAGTATATGTACAACAAACGAATAGCAAGAAGAGCCTAATTGCAAGCCTACCCGACCGAATTCTTAACCTGCCTAGTGTAAAAGCTAATCTTCCCTTTGAATGCGCATATGCACATATAGGCATTTTGCACATTTTCTTTCATTTTGTTTTACCCATTGTGTTGTGTGCCTAACTACAGTAATTCTGATTAATATTCGGACGCTCTTAAAACGATGAGAACTTTTTAAATATTCGACTCAAAGACTTTGACTTTTCTGAGAAGCTAGAACAATTAATTGATTATGTGATGTGGGGACACAATTTGGAGAAAATTGTAACTGGTCGGAATTGCAAAGAAAATTTTAAAAGTCGCATTTTACTAAATTTCTATGTGGGCCTACATAGAAAATTTTAAAACATACGCTTTGTAGATCTGTGTAAATTATATACATACTCCGAAAATGTCATGAAAATCGGTTCATGCGAAAAAAAACGACACGCATTGAAAGATGTAAGAATCCGTAGATTTATTACAGTTAGAGACCAAAAATCGCGAGAAACTGTAATCTTTAAATGTTTGTAACTTCATTACAACGTTGACCGATTTTGATGAAATTTGCGGAATAGGTACGTACCTATTATCGACACAGACCTACAAAACGTATTTTTTAAGTATTCAATATAGGCCCACATAAGAAGAATTGTAAAATACGGTTTTAAAGATTCTCTCGGCAATTCCGATCAATTTGCAATTTTTTCAAAAAATGTCTTTCGCACGTCATGTAGTAAACTGATTGATCCAACCGTAGAGGCAGATATTAAAAGAGTTATCGTCTTTTTAAGTGTGTCCGAATATTTATTAGAGTCGCCGTATGTAGGGGTAGCTAACCTATTCCCCACTTACATACACTTAAACATACAGACATATACAAAATATGTACAATGAATTAATAAATAGAACATGCAACACATAAGACAAACAACACAAACATGCAAACACTATAACAATTTACACAACCAATGCAATTTTGTATTACAACCACAAACGATCCTGAAGTTGAAGGCGTGTGAAATCTTGAACTTTGCTGTCGTGGGGTTCGGTCTGCAACGAGCAAAGTATCTGAAACATACTTAATTTTGGATAAACACATGAAAAAAAAAGAAAAAAAAAGGTTCATACATATGCAAAATGGTTGTCCACTTGATATGTGTATTTGAAACAAACGTGTGCGAGTGGACCATTCTTGCGCAACGCTACACTACGAAATGTACATTGAACATCTCAAAAACAACACGTGCAATGCACTATCCATCGTGACGTTAATTAATATTTGATTCAAAACTGCAAATTCCCGTGTGCACTTTCGTCTTTTTCTTACGCAACTCTAAATGGAAACGCGATGGCAGCCATTTCAATTTATGGGGAGGGAATCAAACCGAATATCGCTCTTTTGCAACGCTAATATACAAAATAAGTAATAAAATATCTCGATAGAAACGCGTCCAGCAGTGCATTATTTGTTGCCACGCTAATTTATTTAATACGATATGGAGAATTCCCGTGCACTTTAATTTCTTCAGACTACGCAACTCTAAGGGCAAACAGTGGCTGCGAGTATTTAGGAGTAGGAGCAGGATCAGGGATAGTCGTTTCTGGGTGCAGTGCGGGCGGTATTTCATGTTTCGCAACTCTAACACAAAGCTCCTATATGTTTTAAATATTTTCGTAGATTCGTTAAAGAAAAAAAAAAGCATTGCCGACCATTGTACATCGGTATAAATACGATTGGCGCACGCCTCTAGACAGGCATCGCATCGCGTGTAGACGCATGTTGGAGATCTTCTGCGTTAAACGGATCGAACTTGCGAATTCTCATCGTAACACGCGACTGGGGGGACTATAATTCGCGATCCCGGCTATTATTACAAATTCGAACACTGCAAAATCAGTTTTGCGTGGCGCAATGAACACTAAAGTCCATCGATAAAGCTACGCGCGGCGCACTATCAGCGTAAAGATACCCCATCTTCTACCTTACGGGCCGACAAAGCGTTCGATACGCTGTACATACACATCGTGTATGTCTCACTAACGCGGGCGAACCACCACATTGGTTGAAAAAATACATGATGGTGAAACGCAGTGGCAGGTTCCTTGCATTTAGCGCTCACACACCATCAATTGGCCAAGGTGCACGTTGCTACGTTCAGATGAAGCTACAGCGTTACTACGCCATCGCAAGTCACTTCAATATCCACGGCTCCAGCGCATTAAATGCTAATACGATGGTTATTCTTTTGTGTACGGAATTTTCATACGACAACGGAGACGCTTGTTCCATTGCTGGAACGGCAAACGAGTCGTGTGTTGGGAAACACCGCGGGGAATTGAACGTAGCCACGTGCACGTGGTTTTGCGCTAACTGCCGTGGCAACCAGGCCCGAGAACGTGCCATTACTTTTTTGCTCTACACGTAGTGGTCCGGTGGGCGTATGCTCAAAGTTTTGGCCGGTGCCAAAAACTTTAAATCAAATAATCTAATTCTAAGCAACATCCACTCTAAATGGATTAAATCTAAATATTCAAATATCTATAGAATTCAATGTCCGTATGCGCCTTGCGGTATTGGTTCTGCAATGTTAATTTTCTACTACTGAAACGCGGTCGCGACTCTTATAATTAAATCGCACCTTTTAGGTGTGTTCTCCAATATTGTGTATCGATATTAAACAAATTCAGGTCTGTATTAATTAACAACGCTAACTTGATCCGTTGTGATTCTCCCGCAACTCTAATAAAAATCGCGAATGCCTGCACCACACCGGGCAGCCGTTGCAACTGGAGCATGGGCGCCTGAAATATCGAAACATTCTAATACAAACGCGATCCTTTTCATGCGCAACGCTAATTCGAAAAAGCAAAATTCAAAAAGCTATTTCAATAAAAAATTTAGAAATCTAACATATGAAATTCTAGATCGATATGTCTAGAACTATTTTAAATTACGACTATTTATTTGCAACGTTATTATGAACTTTAATCAACTTAGAAAATTTATACTTGCACAACGCGTACGTTAATTCGTTTCGCAACGCTACTCGAAATCGCGGATGTGCCCATCTCACAGCTGATCGTTGCAGCTCGAGCATGGGAGCCTGGAAAGTCGAAATACTCTAAAGCCAACGCAAACTTTTGGTGCGCAACGCTAGTTCAACGAACAGAGATCCAAAAAAGATTACTCTACTGTTCCTGTAAAACAAATCGCGACTATTTGTTTCGCAACGCTATACTAATTATCATTGGAGGGAAGACTACTTTTAATCTCTGTTCAAAATCGACTAATGCAACGCGTAGTTTTTTCGCAACGCTAGTGTAAATCGCGGACGTTCCCATCTCGGCTGATCGTTGGGGCGGCCAGGCCTGCCCATGCATGCAACTAACTACTTTTACTACTACTCTATTTCTACGGACGAGTACAGTGACAAGGTAGTAACGGGGTGACTTCTCATCCGAAGATGGGAAGCCATTGCAATAATTGCCCTCTTGAGCGACAGTTTGTCGGGTATATTCTTTTTCTTCGGCAGTCCGCCAACAAACTGTAACCCTAAACGTGCTCGCAGCGAAAACGATCGACGACTTTCGAGACGAATCACAAGTCTCGAGAGAAGCTGATAGTTCCGCTGGTGCAATCGAGCAGGTGCGTAACGTTTCGAGACCCTAATCCGCATGCGTTCGCGTCCGCGTCCGCGAAAAGCTATGCGAGCAAGAAGAATCGAGCACGAAGCATCCATCGAACGTCATGCCTCGTTCGATTTAGCTTCGAGTCGAAAGTTCAAGCTCTTCCAGCAACTGACTACCGCGCAAGTCGCGGCCTACCCGAAAGAGAAAGCGATAGCCAGTCCCGGCCCCTACCTACTTAGAATTAACAGTCACACCAAGAGGGTAAGCTACCTATCCTGCCTAGCCCTATCTTTAAAAAATGGCAAAAGACACAGGCTCTCCAACACACTCGTTACACGGTTTTCTCACACAGACGCCAGGGTGCAATAGCCTAATAAGTAGGGGAACGTCCCGGGACGTCTCCGACACCCTAACGTTCGATCTCACTCAAGCACACCAGTTTTCCTGAAATCGACTGACAATGGTAGCGATCATTGCGAGACGTTAATTTAATTAATTACAGACCTAGTTTTCATCAATGAATTGAGAAACTACGCGCGCACATATTCCACGAAGATCCATGTAGCATGTCGCGGATCGACTGGAATACGCGCTACCAAAATAAATTAAAAGAACCGACGCAATTCCACTGCCTAACCAAACACTCGCAAAAGTGGAAAGTGCGTCGTGCATGATACGCTAACCATTGTCAGTCGCCACACATATTTATGTTAGAAACAATATTCCATGTGCTCGTTGCTCTCACCTTCCCGAGTAGCGCATGGGCACGCGAAAGGGTTCGAGCAACGAACAGGGAATCTCAATATCCTGAAAATCCTAACTAAAAGAGTTATTTAGATTTTGTACCGGTTAATGTTCTTGTATGCTTGCAAAGTGATTCTACTTTTATTTCAAAATTTAATTTTAATAAAGATTCGAAATTTAATTTTAATAAAGATCCAGAATTTAATTATGATAAAGATTTTGATAATATAAATTGATAATACATTTTGATAAATATTTTATGCATTTATTTAAAATTATCAAGAAAATATTTGGAGACCCTCGGGCGATCCTCTCGACAAAGCAACGTTTCGAAATATTGGAAAAAGTTCTATACTAAACGTGAAGTACTCGTGCTTTGTCTTAAGAATCTACCCGTCGCGATTCGTCTTTTTGTACGTGTTATCTAATGTTCTCGAGCAATTCAAATGAATTTGAAAGAACAAACGATTTTTTTCTCGACCATAAAAAGTGACTACGTCGTGAATTGTGTACCAAATTGCGGAAGATATCTAAATATCTTCTCGCAAATTGGTGATCCAAGTATCGAAATTTATATGTTTATAAAAATACGCGACGTACAAAAAGACCCTACCTAACTAGGAAACAGATCACTATCCGCAGGAACGCCTGGCGTTCTTTTTCTCACTTACTACTACTTGTTGGGGGTTTGCGAGATGCTACGTTAGAGTCCTGGAATCAGAAAAGGAAACAAAAAAATATTAAAATCGATACTTACGATTTTTCATCGGGATATAAAGGGGGTCTATTTAAATTATTCTCAAAGTAATGATAGCAAATCTAGTCGAAACGAATCGTTGCCTCGAATTGTTAGCTAGTGTCTCTATCATATGGAAAATAAATTCAATTTGAGCCCCAAGACCTCGCCTAATTCTCTAACAGGTCGAACTGTACCATCGCCAGCTCTCGGATTTCCCCGACAACGAGGTACGCGTAAAACTATCCGTCAAACGACTTGTAACGATCCACGACTTTCATTTAATTTAATAGAATTTAACTTGAGAACTTTAGAACTCGATGCAACCGATACTGCATCCGTGAAATCAAAGATCACTCCACCTCCCTTTGCTTAATCTACCTATCACCTGCCCGAACCTTGGCAAACAGAAAACACGATTTCGCGACGCGAGGTCTCGCTGGATCTCCCCGTAAATCGAGCGGTACCAAAACTTCGAATGCATACCCGAGAACCGGGTAGAAATAAACGAGCAAAGCCAAGCAATCAAAATTAAATATCCTTTACAATTCATTCGATATCATTCAAAATTCATTCACAATCATTCAAACTTCTCTCAAAATATTCTAAAAAATATGTCAAAATCTACCTGATAACTATGTATATACGTTTTCCAATGAATTTTGGAGTACGTGGAAACAAGGGCATCTAACGTGAAGTCGGATGTCGGTAGTCTGCAGTCTTCTTCGAGATGATGCACCCTAACATGTGTAGATTCGGAGAAAAAAGATTAGAATTTGCTGACAATTGTACGGAAGTAATTTTCGAATTTATTTATTATTTGAGCTGAACAATGATAATGAAATAAAAAATTATTCAAATAAAATGTTATTTGAAAATAATTTATTTCATTGAAACACCAAAGGGAAATAAATTTTCTATATTATTTGAAAACCACAAAATAATTCATTATTTCAAATTAGATTATCTGTACATGTTAGTTTTTTTAATGAATCGAAAATACATTAGCAATGCATTCTTATATTATTGTAATTTGAAAAGAAAATGTCGAATAAAAAAGTTTAATTGTGAATGTAGTATGTATATTGGTACTCACATCCTCTCCTCCTCGAAGAAAGCACGAGAATTGCGTCTCGATCTCGGTTTTCGATGTCGATTTTCCCTCTGGCTCTGTGACATAAAGAACAAATTCGATCAATTACAACAACAACCGTCAAAGGATGAATCCGAGTTAATAGAAAATAAATAATTCAAATTGAATATAAAATCAAACTTTATTTACACTAAAATTTATAATAATCGCGATTTCTATTGCGCGACACGAATTTAAATTCAGTTGATCGACACGAAACAAGAGTAAATTATCGCGAGAAAGCAACGCAATTCTAGAATGAATTTAAACCGGTGAATTATAAATAAATCGCTCGTACAAAGAATCAATACCAATAAAAATTAAGATCAATAATTTTTATTTCGAAGGAATGAAAAAACACGGAAACAGTTATACGTACTACGTACCGCGTAACATTCCTTGCTTTGCGTTCTACACATTTTCTGCGTTTCAATAACGCGACGCGGTTGTCAAGGACAGAGGGTGGAATTCCGAGATACGGTAACGCACATTCGATCACTTTGACTGTTTTGATTGTAATGAGTCGTGTAGTGGCCGAATCGTTGGGTCTACGGGCGGGGAGGGGACGATTGCCCCCGACGATCGGCGATTGCCCCCGATTTTGGACTAGCGCGGCCGGCCGCGAAGGTGCGCAAAAGCCCCTCCGAGGTAATACGTGTGTTGTGACGTCGCGTTCTTAGAAGTGTTCCAGCAAAGCAAACAGACAAAATATCCATAGCCGGGTGAGCAATGACGTCACAATTTGTACTGCAGATGATTTCTGTTTATTTTTGAGAAATATATGATATCTTTCCTACTTATGGGTATCGTCTGTGGTATTGTAATCGTCAACAATATCTGCAATTTTCCACTTTGTTAGCTACGATTATTATTAACAAAGTGGATATCTCTGTTACTAATAATGAAAGATAAAATCTAATTTTTCCGATAAACATCGGTGCACCTATTACAACCAAATGTTACGAATCTACTTCTAACATCGCCAATGGGTTCGAGTGTAGCGTTCCCGTCATCAATGATAGGATTCTAGATTTCTGCGATACTAATAATATAATTCCCGAAAATCAGTATGGTTTTAGAAGACACCACTCCACAATACATGCTATTAATAAATTAACATCCGACGTCAATCTAGCCCTGAGTAGAGGTTCTTGCGTGGGCGTCTGTCTAGTAGATCTGGAGAAAGCATTCGACACCGTCTGAACAGGCGGGTTGTAATCGTTAAACAAGCAGAGATAATAAATTCATTAATTACATTTTATCGATTAATTTATGCTTAGTAATATTCATGTATCATAAATTATTTTGTATCTCGAGTTCTATTGCCTACTTCTCTTAAAAAATAAGATTGCAAGATGGTCAAGAATTGTTGCAGATATTAACCAGCTAGCATAATAAATTTATCAGTGAATTGTGTTCGATAAATTAATGCGCGCGAATATTCATGTGTTAGAAGATATTCAATATCCCGAGTTCCATTACATATTTTTATTAAAAAATGAGATGGTCAGATAGTCGAGGGAGTGCATGTCGACATAATTGGCAAAAGAAATTGTTATAAACATTAAACAGCCAGAGATAATAAATTTATTAATTACATTTGCTTGATATAATATTGTTTGGTGATATTCATGTGCTAAAAGTTACTGTGTATCTCGAGTACTATTAGCAATTTTTACTTAAAAATAAGATGGTAGATAGTCAAGAAGATGCTTGTCGACATCGTTGGCAAATGGAATTGTTATAAACATTATGCGACCAGAAATAATGCATTTATCAATAATTATTATCACGGCGATCGAGATCTACCAAAATTAGTTGGGGTGGGGAGCGTTGCGCTCCGCTGCGCGCTGCGCATCACTGCTTACCTAAGCTCGCGGAGCGCGCTCAGTCAGTCAGTCGGGCCGGGCCCTCCGGCAGTAGCGGAGGGGCTCCGGGACCAGGAGGGTCTCCAAAGGTGCCCTGGCCTATCCTGCCTACCTTGGGGATGACCAGTGGATCTCTAGAGCTACTCAGGCCTACCTTCAGCCAGCTTCGGGTTGACCAAGGGTCCTCCACCAGTGGTTGCCTACCCTGCCTACCCTGAGGTTGACCAGTGGTCATCCAGAGCTACCCTAGCCTACTCCTGCTTACCTTCAGCTGGCTTAGGGCTGACCATGGGTCCTTCAGCAGTGGTCTGCCCTGGTCTATCCTTGCCTACCGTGCTGATCGGTTCAGGGAGGGCAATCATTGCAATGACTTCGCATCTTTGAGTGAGTCATTTCGTCACTACCTTATCACTGTATTCGTCTGTAGAAGTAGTAGTATAGAGTAGTAGTAAAGTGTAAAAGTAGTTAAATGCATGCATGGGCAGGCCTCGCCGCCCCAACGATCAGCCGAGATGGGAACGTCCGCGATTTGCACTAGCGTTGCGAGACAATCACGCGTTGAATTTAGTCGTTTTTGAACAGAGATTAAAGCTAACATTACGGTATAGTTTGTTTAGAGCGTAGCGTTGCGAATCACAGATAGTCGCGGTTCAAAATTACATTTCAATTTGATAACTGCGCTTTTAAAGTTCATATTGTTGTTGTTTTACATACAATGTAAAGTAATCGTTTTTTGGATCTCTGTTCGTTGAATTAGCGTTGCGCTCCAACAGTTCGCGTTTGCGTTAGAGTCTTTCGACTTTTCAGGCTCCCATGCTCGAGCTGCAACGATCAACTGAGAGATGGGCACATCCGCGATTTCAAGTAGTGTTGCGAAACAAATTGTTACACGCGTTGTACTAGTATCAATTTTTAAAGTTGATGAAATGTCTAGTTAATGTTCCAAATAAATAGTCGCAATTTAAAGTAGTTCTAAAGATATCTGTTTAGAATTTTAGACGTTAGAGTTTTAAATTTCTTATTTAAATAGCATTTTAAATTCGATTTGTTGAATGAGCGTTGCGCATCAAAAGAATCGCGTTTGCAATAGAATCTTTCGATATTTCAGGCGCCCATGCTCCAGTTGCAACGATCAACTGTGAGATGGGTACTTCCGCGATATCGAGTAGCGATGCGAAACAAATTGTCGGGATGGGGCCGAAGGAGCAGACGAGGTTTTATGCCAAAGATGCCGGACAAACTGTTATTCAAAAGGACAATCATTGCAACGTCTTCGCATCTTCGAGTGAGTCATTTTATCACTACCTTGTCGTTATACTCGTCTGTAGAAATAGAGTTGTAGTAGAATGTAAAAGTAGTTAGTTGCATGCATGGGCAGGCCTCGCCGCCCCAACGATCAGCCGAGATGGGAACGTCCGCGACTTGCACTAGCGTTGCGAAAAAAGTACGCGTTGCGTTAGTTGATTTTGAACAGAGATCAAAGTTAGCCTTTCTTCTAAATATAATAGTAGTCTCTATCAGCGATATAGCTTGTTTAAACTATAGCGTTGCGAAACAAATAGTCGCGACTCGTTTTGCAGAAACTGTAGAGTAATCTTTTTTTATCTTTGTTCATTGAATTAGCGTTGCGTACCAAAAGTTCGCGTTTGCTTTCGAGTCTTTCGACATTTCAGGCGCCCATGCTCGAGCTGCAACGATCAACTGTGAGATGGGCTCATCCGCGATTTCGAGTAGCGTTGCGAAACAAATTGTCACACGCGTTGTACTAGTATCAATTTTTAAAGTTGATCAAATGCCTAGTTAATGTTGCGAATAAATAGTCGCGATTTAAAGTAATTCTAGAGACACCGATATAGAATTTTAGACGTCACAGTTCTTTTCTTATTTAAATAGTATTTTGAATTTCCATTTGTTGAATTAGCGTTGCGCATCAAAAGGATCGCGTTTGTATTAGAATGATTCGATATTTCAGGCGCCCATGCTCCAGTTGCAACGATCAACTGTGAGATAAGATCATTCGCGATTTTAAGTAGCGTTGCGAAACAAATTGTAACACGCGTTGTAATAGTATAAATTTTCAAAGTTGACTTAATGTCTAGTTAATGTTGCGAATAAATAGCCGCGATTTAAAGTAGTTTTAGAAGTACCGATCTAGAATTTTAGACCTTAGAGTTTTAAATATCTTATGTAATTTGTAAGAATGGTAATACTTAATTTTGTAAGACTTTCAAAGTTCAACTTTACCAAATTGATACAATATTTTTGTCTAGAAATTGATATTTTTCAGGAAATTGATATTTCTCAGGAAATTGATTTTTTTTCAGGAAATTGATATATTTGTCTGGAAATTAATATTTATTTCAGGAAATTGTTATTTATTTCAGGAAATTGTTATTTATTTCAGGAAATTGTTATTTATTTCAGGAAATTGTTATTTATTTCAGGAAATTGTTATTTATTTCAGGAAATTGTTATTTATTTCAGGAAATTGTTATTTATTTCAGGAAATTGTTATTTATTTCAGGAAATTGATATTTATTTCAGGAAATTGATATTTATTTCAGGAAATTGTTATTTATTTCAGGAAATTGTTATTTATTTCAGGAAATTGTTATTTATTTCAGGAAATTGTTATTTATTTCAGGAAATTGATATTTATTTCAGGAAATTGATATTTATTTCAGGAAATTGATATTTATTTCAGGAAATTGATATTTATTTCAGGAAATTGATATTTATTTCAGGAAATTGATATTTATTTCAGGAAATTGTTATTTATTTCAGGAAATTGTTATTTATTTCAGGAAATTGTTATTTATTTCGGGAAATTGTTATTTATTTCAGGAAATTGTTATTTATTTCAGGAAATTGTTATTTATTTCAGGAAATTGTTATTTATTTCGGGAAATTGTTATTTATTTCGGGAAATTGTTATTTATTTCGGGAAATTGTTATTTATTTCGGGAAATTGATATTTATTTCATGAAATTGATACTTATTTCTAGAAATTGATATTTATTTCTGGAAATTGATATTTATTTCTGGAAATTGATATTTATTTCTGGAAATTGATATTTATTTCTGGAAATTGATATTTATTTCTGGAAATTGATATTTATTTCTGGAAATTGATATTTTTATCTTGAAATCAATATTGCACGGATCGGAGTTCCCTCAGGGACTCACTCACGGGATGGGGCCCGTGAGTAGGTACGGGGACTCGCGTCCCCGGGGGTACCTGAATCGCCTATAGTTCGTTGCGTCCACAAATTATTAGATTTGGGCTCGATGTGGTTTCGATGTGGTTTCGATTTTGTTTCGACTTTGTTTCGACTTTGTTTCGACTTTGTTTCGACTTTGTTTCGACTGGTTTTCGATTCTGTTTCAACTGGTTTTCGATTCTGTTTCGATTTTCTTTCAATTGGTTTTCGATTCTGTTTCGATTTGGGTCGTTCATCTTGCTCTTGTTAGTCAGAACGAACGAAGAAAATTCATCAAAGGAAGAAAATTCACCGAAAGAAAAAAATTCACCGAAAGAAAAAAATTCACCGAAAGAAGAAAATTCATCGAAAGAAGAAAATTCATCGAAAGAAGAAAATTCATCGAAAGAAGAAAATTCATCGAAGGAAGAAAATTCATCGATCGAAGAGGTATTATCGAACGAGGACTCCAGATTATTTATAAATTAGTTTTAGTGCGTGCGTTAGTTATTAAGATTGTATAACGTCGTAATTATGTCGAGTAATTATTGCCGTAACTTGACTTTGCTCGCTCCGTTTTCTGACTCCGGCACAGCCTTCTGCTGTGTCGGCCTTGCTTGCAGGTTCTGAGCCGGTCCAGTTTCGGTACCCGGCGTGAAGTCATTGAGAGGGATGTCTAAGAGACTCGTTCACTCGTCTTCTGACGATCCTCTGTGTTAACGTAATCCTGGGCTAGTCATGTTAACGCTTGCGTTCTCATGGCCCCCAGTTGCGCCAGAAACCGTTTGAGCGCATCTCTTTGCCATCTTTCTTGGTGATGGAGTGACGGGTATCGGGCTGGTCGACTCAGGACTTGTAAGCACTGAACGCGTCGCGTCACCCTTGAACCAGAGCCTTCTGCTCTGATTCGATCTTGTTTGTCTATTTGAAAGAATCAGAGCCTTCCGCCTGATTCGCCCTTGGTCCTCGTGGATCGGAGACTTCTTCTCCGATTCACACTTTGCCCCGCAATAATTACTCGACATACGCTAAATGGAAAAGAAGTCTTTTCCATGAAAAAGACTACTTTTCCATTTAGCGACCTGCGAAACTTAGTTTCTAAGAATCTTCGTTGTAAGAAAGGGAGCCAGAACGAAGGGAGACTTCGTTTTGACTCCTTTTCGGGTCTCTTGTGCAGCAACCTCCTCGTGGTGAGACCTGGGCAATCGGTATTATCCACAGTTCGCAAAATGCTATAACATATAAATTATAGCATTTTGCATGTAGTCGATAATATCGAGCTAATAGCTGCACATTTAGAATTTTAGTTAGTAAGTATTTAATAGTTAAATGTAAGACTTAATACTTTCTTCGTTTTCCTTTGTCCCAATTTCAGCATTTCTTTCCAATTAACAATCGAAATACAGAGTTTCTATTTCAGAATACATGTACCATCAGCAAACATCTTCAATATTAATTGTTGGATTTGTAATTGAAATATGCTTTCGAAGTTTCAAAGTTCAACTTTCCCAAATTAATATTTTTGCCTTAAAATTGATATGCCTCCGATCTGAGTTCCCTCAGGGGCTCACTCACGGGACGGGGCCCGTGAGTGGGTACGGGGTGTCGCGTCCCCGGGGCAACCCGAGTCGCTTGTAGATCGTTGCGTCCACAATTTATTCATTGATTTGGTTTCGAATTGGTTTCGATTCTGTTTCGATTTTGGTTTCGATGTGGTATCGATTTGTATTCTTCTCTTGTATGTTGATTCTCGCCTTGTAATGTGTATAACAATAATTGGTCCGTTTCAGTGAGAATATAACAGCTCATCATCTTCATCGTGGGACGAAGAAAATTCATCGAACGAAGACTCCGAATTATTTATAAGTTAGTTTTATTGCGTGCGTTAGTTATAAAGATTGTAAATCGTCGTTGTAATTATGTCGAGTAATTAGTGCCGTAACTTCACTTTGCTCGCCCCGTTTTCCGACTTCGACGCAGCCTTCTGCTGTGTCGGCCTTGCTTGCAGGTTCTGAGCCGGTCCAGTTTCGGTATCCGGCGTGAAGTCATTGAGGGGGATGTCTAAGAGACTCGTTCACTCGTCTTCTGACGATCCTCTGTGTTAACGTAATCCTGGGCTAGTCATGTTAACGCTTGCGTTCTCATGGCCCCCAGTTGCGCCAGAAACCGTTTGAGCGCATCTCTTTGCCATCTGTCTTGGTGATGGAGTGACGGGTATCGGGCTGGTCGGCTCAGAACTTGTAAGCATTGAACGCGTCGCGTCACCCTTGAATCAGAGCCTTCTGCTCTGGTTCGATCTTGTTTGTCTCTTTGTAAGAATCAGAGCCTTCCGCCTGATTCGCGCTTGGTCTTCGTGGATCGGAGACTTCTTCTCTGATTCACACTTTGCCCCGTAATAATTACTCGACATACGCTAAATGGAAAAGAATTCTCTTCCATGGAAAAGACTACTTTTCCATTTAGCGACCTGCGAACTTAGTTTCTAAGAATCGTCGTTGTAAGAAAGGGAGTCTTCCTTCGTTCTGACTCTCTTTCGGGTCTCTTGTGCAGCAACCTCCTCGTGGTGAGACCTGGGCAATCGATATTATCCACAATTCGCAAAATGCTATAATTTATAAATTATAGTATCTCGCATGTAGTGGATAATATCGAGCTAATAGCTGCACATTTAGAATTTGCGTAAATATGTATTTCATAGTAGAATGTAAGACTTTTAATACTTTCTTCCTTTTCCTATGTCCCAGCTTCAACCATTATTTTCAATTAATAGTCCAAATACAAAGTTTTCGTTTCAGAATACATGTAACTCTTGCTCTCGTGAGCGAGTGTTAAATAGATTTGCACTCCTGCAGTAGATTGTAGTTGAAACATTATTTTATATTCAAATTAAATAATTGGTTGAAACTAGTTCTTATCCAGACTAAAAGTTAGTTCTGATTCATGTGTTAGAGGGGGTAAAAAGATAAGGCAGGATCAGTTCCATGTTGCCGCATTACGTTCGTAAAAGAAGCTATCGATGCTCGCATCGAAATCGTTCGAACGGTTTCTGTCACAAGCAATGAGATAAATGTTTTGTCCTGCTTTTCGAAGCTGTGGAAATTCAGAGGCACGTTGCTTTTTAATCTAAACCACAATTTTATTGAACGATCATTTGAATATTCGATGACTTCTTCAAAAATCATTATCATTTCTTAAAATTTTTTATGCGAATATAAAATTGTTAAAAATTTTGCAATTTTCAATTCGTGGTTTTTTTATTACATATATGTACATCTGATTATATGGATAAAAACCATGTTCACCAAAGCAATTTGCAGATCACACGTGTAGTTTTACTATTATTATTTTCACCATTTTTATATTATTAACAAATGTTAACTTATCAACATAACTAATTTGAATTTTAACACGAAATGTATTGTTTTCCGATATGAAAATGTTAAGAAATGTATAAACTTTCGCGACATGATAATTGTTGCAGTGTACACGAGCATGTGTAAACTGATATTCATGTATTAAAAATTATGCAGATTAGAATACGTCGTCGAAAGCCTCAAATTTTCTTTCCTGAACTTCGAAGAAAACTTTTCCCTACAAATACAGTTTAACTTATCCGATTTGTGGCATCTTTAGACTTATTTTCATCAAAAAAGCATTTGCAAGCGACTCATAATGTTTCCATGGCAGAATTATGAACCATAATAAACATTTTATTGTTATTAATACGCGTTAGTGAAACCTTTACATTGTTGTCTTCAAGAGGCACACGTAGCGGCGACGTACGATATGGACGTGATTCAGCATCAGAGGCAACATTGTAACACACATTGTATTATAAATAAATCCCATTTTATTTATTATTAACATTATCATAATGGTAAAATCACCTATCGATTGAATATGTTTTTCTGATCAAAATAAGCCCAAACACGGCATAAATCGGATTATCATGCATATATAGCGTACATTGAATTGAAAACAACGTGCGAAACATTTCCGACGACAGAATCTGTCTACAGAAGCTGACGGAATTTGAAACGTCTCGAGCTCGATAAATGCGGTAGTGCTTGTACGTTACCACTGTTGCTCACGGTATTTGTTGTTGCACACAAGAAATAATAAATAGAAATAATAAATCACGTTGATAAAATTTTCGCACGTTAATGACGCACGTCATTAGAACAAAAATTTATATCTCTTCAGTCAAATATATTATTTTTCTACATATTGTATAATCAAGCAATGTCTCTTTGGACACTTTAGAATTAAACTAATGCAATAGAAAATTTGTATTACTTTTTATACATATTTATTAAAAATATTATAACGAAAATTTAATTTAATGAATTTAATGAATTTATGAAAATTTAATGAATTTATGAAAATTTAATGAATTCTTATTCTTCTGCAGATGAAAAGACTGCAAGTACTTATTTTAAAAACAAGGAAACATATGTGTTTCCATTAATATTTGTGTAATGTGTACGCACTCAGCAACTGCATAGAATTTGTATTGATTTTAAGTGAAAAGAAAGTAAACTATTGGTTTAAAGTGTATAAAACTATTATAATATACATTCATTAGTGATGCGAGTAATAAAAATAATATTGCGTATAGAAACCAAATTAATTTTACTACAATTCGTATTTTTGTAATACATTCTTCATAAATATTATTTTCACCGTTCAAATACACGCGCCGTATGCATTAGTGGCCTCCAAAACACCCGTAGTAAAAATAAAGTATACGGAATATTCAGTTCTTGCTAATACGGCTAAATTCGTGAACTATCGGTAATATTGAGCGCGACACCGAAATGGTACGGGGGCCACTGTGGCCCCCCGAGGCCTAGACAGAAAAGCCCATAAGACGCAATGTCTGTAGTAGTCGTAAGTCTGTGTCTGTGGCCTGTGTAAGTCTGTGCCGCAACGGTAAAACAGTCTTAGTTTATTTAGAATCTTAGAATCAGCATTGTTTAAACATAGAATCAGTACTGAATAGTGTATTTCAAATGTTAAAGTAATATTGAATAGCATTATTTAAACATTGAAATGAATATTGAGTAGCATTATGTAAATCAGTTATTCAATTTATCATGTATAGATTTAATATAACATTATAATTTTAATTTTGTTTATTTTAAAAGATACATAACTAATAACGAGTTCATTTTATAAGATATCATTTAAAATATACATATTTGATGATATTTATAATTATCGAAATTATATTTACAATTATCGATAATTAATTGATATTTATAATTATAAGATATCATTTAAAATTTACTGTACTATGTAATCTATCAAAATTTTGTATTGTTACTCTGATTGGTATAATTAATTCAAATATATTGTATATGCGTTTTGCAAGATGACAAATTTATTTATTATTATGCTTTGATAGAATACAGTTGAAATAGGTACATGCCCATTTTAGTAAAACAAATATGAAATATAAAACGGTAGTAGTGTGTACATGCCATGGTGAAATACTCGCATTACAATGTTCCTTTTCCAAGAGAGCAGAAGTAATACAATGGGACCTGGTAACTTCAATTAAATAACATTAGGAAAACAATGAATTGTTAGAAAAAGTTTTAAAAATTCTGAAACCAAAAATTGAGCAATGAAAGCCTCTAAAGAAAAAAATATTAGGAAGATTGTATTTTTTAACAATACTTCAATATTATCAATATTTTGGAATAAGGCAATGGTAATTATAGGATCCCATTGTAATATAATTCACATGTTTGCGTGTTTCAAAATTTTTTCTTTTAAATGCAATGTATCAATATGTTTAAAATTAAATATTTTTACAGAAATACTATGATAGTAGGAATGACTTAATAGCTACATGTCGCTTAATTTTAGAAATTACCTAATTTAAGATGCCCAATTAATGTACAAATTTCTATTCATTTATTATTAGTGAAATGATTAATAAAAAGATTCATTTCACAATATTGGTTAAATGCGTGTCGTATCCACAATTTAATTTCTGCTTCACAGTATTTTATTTTTTTATACTGAGACATACTTCTCAAAATTGCAAAATTAATAATTTTCTATTTTCTATTTTGCAAACAAATTGCAAAATGAATTTTTTTTACTTTTTGTACTAATAAATATTTTCTTACATCGAAAAAATTAATAACTTTTTTTTTGCATAATATATTGGTTTAAGATTGTAAAAATTGGAATCTTAAACTAGATATTAACATATTTGATGTTATAATAGTTACCGTAAATACAATTCACAAGATTCCTAATCTAACCAGTCACATCGTCTATTCTATATATAAACTTCCGGAAAGGTACTTATAAACGGAAGAACGGAGTGGCAATACATAAATTATTGCAGGATTAATATTTGGATAGGGCCATGGCTGTATTGTGCGCTTTTAATGTTAATTAATTTCAATCTTAATTATACAATAGTATCCTCGGATGATGCTACTGGAAATTATATAAATAATTAATTATTTTAAATTGTTTTAATTAATTTTAAAATCGAAAAGAAATCGAGAAGACAAATGTGAATGGAATTCATTGATTAATTTTATAATAATTATTAGCTATAACAAAATTATAATATTATGGAGAGCTTTGTAAACCTAAGTATATATAATAATTTCATAAAAAAGAAGTCAATATGTTTTCAAGAAAAAATCTTTTCAAAAAAGAAACACAATTTGAATATATGATTACAAAATTATATGAAGGCAATCAATTTTGTTTATTGTATGTATATAATACTAAATTTTGCTTCCAATACTGCAAATATGAATGAATAATATATAATAGACATTATTCTAGCTGCAGTTTCTAGACACAAACATTTTTGTAAAGAATTATAATAATTTTTAAAATTATGCATACATAATAAAAATAGTAATTTTATTTAAATGTTTCTGTAACACAAAAAACATAGAAGACACGATTGAAAAATGATAATTAATTATGAGTTGTATTTTGTTTTTTGCTTTGCTACTCATTTTACTTTATTGTTGAATTAAATGTGGATAGCCGCATATACACACTATATGTATATTCACAGTATTAATTGTAAATTTCACTAACACTATTTTTTAATTATTTAGGTGGAAGTAAGTGGTTTTGTTAATCATTTGTCTGTGTCCATAATTAATTAGAGGATAAACTACATTTTTTACGGTTTACAAAAGTAATTGGCACTATCAATTGTTGTTGTATCAATTAAGGAGAACTTGTGACAGTAATCATTACACTGTCTAACAAGTTTTAAACGATTAGCGATTTTATAGATTTTGATGAGCTGAACACAACTTCTATTAACCGCTTTTTTCTATCACTCACAATTAAAAAAGATCTTCAAGAAAACAGATGTCGCATGTTCTTGAAAATTGTTGAAGTAAGTTTATAATGCTTTAAAAAAATATACGGTTGTGCTCGGAGGGGTTCGTAGAATCGTTTTATGTAAAAGATATTTGTATAACTTGTACCTGTTAAACCGTAAAAACTCTCAAAATTGAAAATATGACAAGATTAATGGTTGACCGTGCTACACTTGCTTTAAATACTATTTAAGCAACTTTAGATGTTTGTAACATTATAAAAAAGTATACTCTTCTATTCAGGAGAGTTTACAGAATTGTTCTACGTGAAAACCATTCACTTCAAAATCTAATTTTCATTAGTCTATCGTTGAAATTAAATTTCTCAAGAACAGTTTTTCGAAGTAGTGTTCAGCACATCAAAATCCGTAAGAATCGCCTAATAGTTATCTCGAAATTGATGTCGAACAGCAGTTTTAAGCCAGAGGGAGAATAGGCGTGACATATTTACAAGGAATTCATGTTGAACGATTTTGAGACAAGAGAATCCCAACAAACGAACTTAAGAAACTCGTATTCAGACACTTACATACAGAAAAGGAGTACTCTTTAAACTTAAGAATTTTCTTGTCCCATAGATTGCCACACCTAATCAAGGAAAGCAAGAACTCTATGGAAGCTTTACTAATTTGCAGTGCACACACATTCATCAAATGCAATCGAACGACAGTTGTGCGCATAATCTATGAACCAGCATTAGTACTCAAGCATGGAAACTGCAAATATTTGATCGCTTAGTCTTATCTGCTAGAAAACAGTTATTACAAAATTCACCACTGCGCCCACAAAAATCAATAAAAAGAAGAGAATGAAGATAATATACTGTTAATAACAATTATGCTATACGACAACCAATATTCTCTACGTCCCGGTAAAATATTGTTTCAACCTCATACCCTCTCTCTAATTCACAGTCATCATTCTCCCATGACAATTAATTGCAATCGCGTACAGCAGAATTAATGGTCAAAGTCGTCTAAGTCCCAGAAAATAACCCAATATTATAGTTAATTCCCCCTGCAAATCACAAACGATGTTATTGTCATTATCCTAATCGCTAAAACATTGGACAGTAAACTTAGAGAATGGCAGAACACTTTGACAGCAGAGAAACCATGTTTGAGAAGAATGAATTTGATCATAGCAGACAAGGAAAAAGTGAAACTGCGAAATTGAATGGTAATTATTGATCATGTTCGCCGGTGATAAAAGTTACTGAGAAGATGATTACATCCCTTAGAAATGCTACGGTTAATGTAAAAAGTTCTTTATAAATACTGACGTAACATTCAATTGTTCTTTCATGGTATTTCATTAAAGACCTGGCAGAGGAAGATTATTATTGTTTTATGTTTAATAAAGCAGAATGCGTCTGTCTACGGCTTTCCGGCATATTGGACACTCCGACATCTGATCGCCGCACATTTGACAGGTCCCGTGGCCGCAAAGGAATATCATGTTCTTCAAACGGTCCAGGCAAACGGGGCACATGGTCTGGAAAACGAGAATATATAAAATACAGCACTGTTGATTCGATAAAATATTTTATTTTATAGTTTCCAACGTGCACAAGCCAAATGAAAAGAGTGCAGTGACCTTGACCAAGGTCATTTGAGAGATTTACGATTTGTCGAAATTAGTTATTGATTTTCATATTATTCAAATTGGTTTCTACGGCTTTGCTAAATCAGTACAAATTGTAGAGTGACGAAATTCTGAATATTAGCACTTCAATGTATGATAAATTTATTAAACATTTCTAAACGTGGTAGAGTATATTTAATATCGGAGACTATAAATTTAGATGTAGTACAAAAATGAAAATAAACATTGTTCAACGTTTTGCAATAGTTTGCGTTTTACATGTACCAAAAAATTAAATAATTTATTCCAGTGGCTCTACACCGGGATTAATACAATTTGTCTGAGTTGTTCAGCTACCTGTTATTTATATTTCTTCGTTTAGGACATTTTAAACGGAGCTTTTGAATGAAGCAGAACGAAATTACGGCAGAATCTTCCAATTAGTCTTGATAATGGTTTGACGAGCACACTCAAAGTTTCCGCGGCTTTGCTAGGGTGTATGTATCTCGTGTGCATTATGTGCACGTAATCACCGGGGAAGTAGAACGTGTAATATTACAACCAATAACGCTCAATGCTCACCTGTTCCTTGATGTCCTGTAATTGTTGCTCAAGTTTCTCTATATCGCTGAGGGTTTTATCGATGCTTTCGTTATTCATAAGTGACTCTCCAGTGCTGATGACTTGTTTGCTGGTCGCTGGCTCTTCTTCCGGGTCGTTCTTCACCTCAGTTATGTTACCTTGGCATTCAATAATAAATTGCCATGAATATTTTGTAGTAAATCCATTAATGTTTATTTAAGACCATTTAAACTAGTAATAAAACTAACGCAAACCAAGTTGACGGTGAATCATTTGATAATGCACTAAACAAAGACATATTGCATCGAATTTCAACCCTTAATATTGTCCAGGAACGTAGTTACTAGGGCTGTTACTTTCCTTCGAAGGTCGAAGGAGTCAGAAACTTCGAAGATGATGAAAATCGAAGTTCCGATTCGTTTCCAGTTAATGGATAAAAGAAATAAATTTTCATAATTTGTTTTTATATTCACAATTTGAATTATTTCAATAATTTATTGTTAAGATAATATATTTATAATTTAAATTATCCTTTCGATAGCACATTGTTAAAATAATTGTTAAATAAACAAATTTTATAATTCGTTTCTATATTCATTATTTGAATTATTTCAATTATTTATTGTTAAAATAATTGTTTAAATAAATAAATTTTCGTATTTTGTTTCTATATACATTCTGTGAATTATTTCAATAATTCATTGTTAAAATAATTACTTAAAGAATGTACAAGTATTTACATAATGAATATAGAAACACTTTCTATAGATTATAAGTTTTTATAATCTATAGATATGTGTTCCTATATTAATTATGTAAATACGTGTACATTGTCTAAACAATTATTTTAACAATAAATTATTGTTAATTTTGTTATTAATATAGAAACAAATTATGAAAATTTATTTCTTTTATCCGTTAACTGGAAACAAATCGAAGGTTCGAGGTTTCAAAGGTTCGTAGGTTCGAAGGTTCGAAGGTTCGAAGGTTCGAAGCTTCGAAACTTCGATTCTCATCACCTTCGAAGTTCCCTTCGTTCCTTTGAATCCTTCGAAGTTCCTTTCGTTCCTTTGAATCCTTCGAGGTTCCCTTCGTTCCTTTGAATCCTTCGAAGTTCCTTTCGTTCCTTTGAATCCTTCGAAGTTCCCTTCGTTCCTTTGAATCCTTCGAAGTTCCTTTCGTTCCTTTGAATCCTTCGAGGTTCCCTTCGTTCCTTTGAATCCTTCGAAGTTCCTTTCGTTCCTTTGAATCCTTCGAAGTTCCCTTCGTTCCTTTGAATCCTTCGAAGCTTCGAAGAGTCGAAGTTTCGGAAAAGTAACAGCCCTAATAGTTACACGAGACTGTAGGAACATCAGAGTTCCGATTATAATATTTACTATTACATCACGTCAAAAAATTATGAAAAAATCTGGTGTGCAGCAGGTTCTATGACACATATATTTGATAGCTTCTCCAAATTTTTTGTTTGCAAAATATTGAAAATCACTGAATTTGGAAAGTGACATGATTTATTATTAACTGTTAATTATCGTTATTCGTTGACCATAAAATTTTGAAAAAATTGGCACACAGACGATTCGAAATACATGCTGCACAATTGTTTAATATAAATACATAGATGTGGTAAGCTCGCTGCACATTTTCACGTGTTCTTACGCACATAAACATCCGCAGTCTATTTATAGTGAATCCTTTAGCCTTGATACTTGCAGTTTACATTAGTATGAAAGTTACTGTGCGTTTCGTTTTCGAGATATTCCGATTAACTATCAATGCTCCTTAATATTTAAACATCACATTCTAAATAGCTCGAACGCTTAGTATTTTATTGAACGACGTACTATATTTAACTCTACCATTTTTGTATTATTCCAACTCTTATGTTACTGCACTTACAACAATCAGACGATCTTTTTATAAAACTTTTATCATTATATTTTCGATATTTTTCGGATTGAAATCATACCAAACACGATAGAATTGGGATCACGTGTACTCGTTTAATCCACGATAGAGTAGAACCTCGATTATTCGAACTGACTAGTGGAAAATGAGTTTTAAGGTAATAGAACTATTACATTAGCTAATGTGTTGAGTTGAATTTTTACTTTGATTTGAACAGGATGGCTTTAGATTGAACGGATTAGTACTTGAATAACGGAGAATTCAAATATCGGTTCGGATAACCGAGGTTCTGCAAAATCGTGAATTGAGAAAGTAAATAAGGTCCCAAATACGTTGTTAAAAGTGTCATAAGTAGATTGCGGATCTTTATGCAAAATAAAAACTTTCCACCTGAATTGCAACAAGCTGATGTGAAATAAAAATTTGATTTCTTTCTTAGTATGTTTAATAAATTGAAAATAATATAATAGCATGCTTAAATACTTCTAATGTTTTTGCTGTTTTAAATTACACAAATGCCCGGGGCCCCAAGCAAAAGGGGGCCTCGAACACAAACCAAATATTTTGTATTATTATGTAAAAGGTTTTCATGGATGAAGCAGAATTTATTTCGCTTTTTATGCAATAATAAATATGTAGATGTTTTTACTATTGTTTTATTTTTTCTAATGTGAAAGTTATTTAGTTGGGGTTACGGGCCCCGAAATTCTAGTTTGCCCAGGGGTCGTAAGTAGTCACAACGCGCCACTGCTTACTCATTTATGCATTTATAGTAAAAGTGGATGAGTGAAAAACAAAACTGCGAATACATTAGACCTATTTAGATCAATTTAAGAATGTTGTTACACATTATTTTTGACTTTTTAACATTATTGAAAGAGAAAATGCATTGTTATCTAGCTTCTATTTCTTACAATCGATTTAGAGAAATTTTATTTTGCAGAAAAATCCGAAGTCTAGTCATTAGGATTCCTAGTTGAATTTTCCGAGTGATTACGAGTATGTATGGTGAACGTGTTTCTTTTCCATGGAATCTCATGGATTTCCATGGAAGACCGTTCCTAATGAGACGAGGGTCGACATACCTGATGTGTTGATATCCTTGACATAAGTGACATCCCCTCCACCCCCACAGCAAACGGACAACGGCACCATGTGTTGAATTTGAGCTCTACATTGGACGCATTTTTTCATAAGGGCTGCGCAGCCTTCGCATGCGCACATGTGTCCACAGGGGCGAAATAGTACTCCAGCTTTGCGATCCGAACACACAACGCATTCCTCGATCTACAAACAAACGGATTTATTATTTTCCAAGTTTTCAATCCCGCCGTTCTCTGAAACAACCTTTGTTTACGCGGCCTCCGGGCATTTTCTTAATAACTTGTAACTTCGAACTGTACCATTTTTGTTCCAGATTATAAAACATAATAAAAAACAGCCACATTATTAAATTTTTATTCCGACAAGTCTATATAAAAATTAATTTAATCTCTATTCTTACGATCACAATATTAAGAATTTTTGTGAAAAGCTACCGTCTTCTAAAGAATTGTTAAACATACTGTTGATTTAAATGATATAGCATTGTTTCTAATGTCAGTTGATATTGGTTTATCAACAAAGAGCGGCGATTCTTCCTTAATTTTTGAAAGTCTGACTCATAGCTAATGATTTTTTCATAGCGCCTTCAATAGATATAGCAATTTTAACACGCCCCCAGTAACGTAATCTAATTGTTTTGCTTAGGATTATTATAGTGCCTAAAAAAAAGTATTGGCACACCTTATAAAAGCTTGATTTTTTTTTAATATTAGAAGAATTGGTTTACTAGCTACTGTGAACTAAAATTTTTTTAAAAATTGCTATTGATCAGAATTGCGAAGAAGAAAGTGGAGGTCACGATTTTTAACTTTTTAATCTGAGCCTATAATGTAAATGTCAAACATGCATTTTGTGTATATATATATATATATATATATATATATATATATATATATATATATATATATATATATATACATACAATACAGGGTGGGGTGTTTATCTTGACCACCTGGAATATCTCAAAAACTAAATTCCGGAGAAAAAAATGTTTCAAATAAAAAGTTTAAGTCAAGGAGGGGCTTATGCAGCAGTCATATCCATTTATGATTTTCATTATGTTTTCAAGGTCATTCCAAGGTCAAATTTATTTTTTCAAATGGAAACATATTTTTCATTACAGATTCTTAATCTACGACTTGAAACAAATAACTATTATTTGAAACGTTTTTTTCTCTGCCGATTATTTTGTATAATATTGAATTTTCAAAGAAAAAGTGCACAATGTCGTTTTAACGAAGAAAAGCGTTTTATTTATGATAAATGAAATTAATACCCAATTAAAATAGTATCAAATAAATATGTAATCTAAATGAATCATTAAATAATAGCTAAATATTGAAATAGGCAAAACAATTAGATATAACTTAGCCAAGAAATTCAACGCTGAACGTACACAATCTGTTCATTACGCGCTGGGATACGCCAGTTTTTTACTGTCTTTCCTTTGGAATAAGATTATACATTCTCGCATGCAATGCAAATAACATTAGAATGTTACTGAATTCTTGTTAAATTGATTTTATTGTAATTAAGTTGCAATTTTCCTGTATTATTATTAATCAAATAATTGCCTTTCCGTTTAATTGAGATTACTTTTCCCTAATAAAGTCAATATTACACAAAATAATCGGAGACGAAAAAAACGTTTCAAATAAAAGTTATTTGTTTCAAGTCGCAGATTAAGAATCTGTAATGAAAAATACATGTTTCCATTTGAAAAAATAAAATTGACCTTGGAATGACCTTGAAAACATGATGAAAATTACAAATGGATATGACTGCTGCATCAGCCCCTCCATGACTTAAACTTTTTATTTATTTATATATATAGGGTGTCCCGAATTTAAATGGCAAAACTTCAGAAGCGTACAAGGGGCCGAAAAACCAAGACAAAAAGTCTTTTAGAGATTTGCTCGTTTTTGCTTCGTTTTGAAGAAAATCGCAAAAATTCAATATCTCGTTGTCAGTTGCTCTCTTGAGTTGTTGTATATTAATCACATTTACGCATTTTTTGGAGGACAACTTTTCTGATTATTTAGAGGGTATTCCCTTGCAGCAGCGGATTGAAATGTGGTTGCAACTCGATGGATGTCCAGCTCATTATAGCAGAGCTGCTCGAGCTTAGCTGAATATAAATTATCCACAACGATGGATTGGACGTGGAGGAATAGTACCTTGACCACCCCAATCACCTGATATGACACCCATGGATTTCTTCGTATGGGGAACCTTGAAGCAGGAAGTTTATTCAGTGCCAATCAATTCAAGAGAGCAATTAGACACTGAATCATAGATGCAGTGCACCAAATATCACCAGAACAATGTTTAGCTGCAATTTATCAAGTCAGTGCCAGATGTAATGCTTGCATTGCTGCAAGATGGCAACATTTTGAACAATATCTACATTAAATAGATAATAACGTGAATAAAATGTAAATAAGTGCAAAAATGAAAACTAGTTTTGTTTCTCTTTTCGTGATTTTCTCCAAAACGAAGCAAAAACGAGCAAATCTCTAAAAGACTTTTTGTCTTAGTTATTCGGTCCCCTACACGCTCCTGAAGTTTTGCCATTTAAATTCGGGACACCCTGTATATGTATATGCACAAAATTATATCGAAATCGGTTGGCGAATAAAAAAACTATAGGCATTAAAATATGTATTAATCTTTGAATTTTCGAGCTACGATTGATCTAAATCGCAGTTTCTCACAATTCTTGCTATTTTTATTTTTAATCATTTAATAGAGTGTATATACTTAACTTACGTAGGTCTAGAAACATTGTAGACTTGTCAATTTTTAAAAAGATTATTGGTTTTTAAAGGCTGTGCCAAAACTTTTTTTAAGCACTGTATATAAAATACGATTGTTAAACCTCCTTTTTGTAAGCACCATTATTGAAAATCCTATTAATAGTCTTTCGATAGACAAAATGTTAAAAGACATTTTTCATTTTCGAGAAAAACATAAATTATATTTTTAGGAAAATGTAAAATATAAAATTGGTATATATTACGTATTATCATTTTATATTTGCATTATAGTGTCCATCGTGGCTCGCGTCAACGGTGTTGATTAATTTTTCGAGATACAATTACGTCGCGACTATTTTGTTTCGACTTGAAATAAAAATAATGACCGTATAGTGCTGTTTCTCGGTCCCGTGAAAAATATTCAATCCACCATGCCTTGAAGAAGGGTGCGTTACCACCGGATCATGCTGCATCTAAGTCATAAACAAATTGTCTTCCGATTAACAGAGTTTCGCTAAAGAAAAATAACGGAAATCCGCAAGAGAATGTCTGCCACGGAAGCTACTGCGATTTTCGCAAAGCTTGAAGCACTGATAAAGGACGTCAAGCCAAAGAACCTCTTTGAAAGGAATGTTTCTTTCATTTCTGACCTTGTATGACCTTAAAGGCCATTGTGTCGTATACAAATGAATTTAACTTGACACATGCTTTCATATGATTTAAAAAATATATATAGAATAGATAAAAAAAAAAAAATATATATATATAAAAGAAATAGTGCAAACACAAAAAAATTACACACGTCAATACGTTGCTTTCAGTAAACAGTATTACTTTTCCTTTTTTTTTCTAATATTTATTATTTGCAAGAAAAACGCTGGCTAGTACAACCCCTGGCAAAAAGGTGAACGCACAAGTGCGAAATTCCCTGATTAGGCCGAAAAACTGCGACTTTCACCCTTAGCGTCTGATCTTGAAATGTTTGTTGCTCATAGCAAAATTAACTGATTTCGATGAAATATTCGCCGTCTATATAATTGACATAGATCTACAAAACTCATTAATTAAAGTTTCACTACAGGCTCCGATAAAAAAGTTGCAAAAACCTTTTCTTTTACTCTGTTCTCGGCAATTCCGACCAATAGCAATTTTTTCAAACTATTGCTTAGACATCTTTAATTAAATAAATTCTTCTAATACGTCAGCAACTCATTTGATTCAATTAAAAAAAAATTATGTGATTTTTAAATGTGGTTCCATACTTTTTGTCAGGTGTTGTAGTAGCGTGAACAGCCTGTATAAAATTGTATTTGTTATATAGAGAAAGATGTTGCAATATTCAGGACAAATGTGAAGCATTTGAATGCAAGGATGTGTTGAATGCACACCTTCATCCGCGTCAGAACGTTCTCCCTACAAATCAGACACTTCTTCACCCTCGGCGCACAAGTGTTGCAACAGGCAACATGTCCGCAGGGGTTGAAAAGCATTTCACGTTTTCCATCTGAGCAGACCAAACACTCGTCGATCGTCGCTGATGGCGGTGTCGTTCCAATACTGTGCCTGGAAACATAATTACACTTAGATTGTACATTATGTGCAACAACTGATCGATATTTATATTTTATTTTTTATTCAGAATCGTTATCAAATTATATCGTCGTTGTTTATGCATTCATAATTGTTTCCAAATTTTCCAAATTCTAGAGACTGAGAATTACAACAATACAATTGACGCAAACACGATTGCATCAAATTTCTAATTACACATCTTTATGCATTTACAATTTGTTAGAATTAGTTAAAATGCGTGAGACAGAGAATTAATGTACAATTAGTTAGAAATACCGTTCAATAGAATATTGTTTCAGTTTTGCTGTACTCAGAATCTGTTATTAAGAAGATAAAGATCTATTTATTTGCAAGCTCTCTGCACATATACTCGGGGGACAAAATTAATTGAACACCTTTTAGGATCAGTTTACTAGGCAATGTGTAAACCAATTTTCTTTGAAATTGCTATTTCTCGGAAGTTTGAAACAAAAAATGTAGATCACGATTTTTAATTTTTTTATCAGTTCTCGTAACGAAAATTTAAAATATCCTTTTTATAGATCTAAGTAAGTTACTCGCATGCGCAGAAGTCGAAATTCTGCGTTCATCGAAATAGGTTGACGCATAAAACCGTTATAAGCATTGAAAGATGTAGAAATTTTTGAATCTTGGTATTTTAAAATGTTTGCCATTTTTAATTATTTATAGCTCATAGCAACCTTATATTGTATAACAAACATTGTGCATGTATAGAACTTCCTCAGATTTACAAAATTCATATTTTAGATGTTCATTATAACCACATATAAAAAAGTTAAAAATCGTGACCTTTACTTTTTTGTCGCATTTTCGACCAATGGTAATTTGTATTTAATTTTTTTCATACTTTACCGAGTAAACTAATCCTTCTGACAATTCAAAAAATTCAAGTCGTTTGATGCAATTTTAAAAAAGTTACATATTAGTTTTTAAGGCGTGTTCACTTAATTTTGTCCCCGACTGTACATGCATATTTAAAGTGTACAATTAAAATATTCTACGTATTTTATATTTGAGACTATTGAAGTAAAAATGTATTGTTTACCTTATAGTCAACAAATATATTGTAAATACATAACTGAAATATTAAAATATATTTGTAGTAATACAAGATTGAAGTATTGTATCCTATTTAAGCTTCAGATTACTAAAATCAGAATGTTATCATTCCTCAATGTCAAAAAATGATTTTAAATAAGTTTATATATACAGGGTGTCCCACATAAACGGGAACACCTAAATATCTGTAGTATTTACAGTCCTATCAGAAAACTTCAGAGGACAAAGTGACACTATTGCAGGGGGCAAATATAATGGTAAAGAAAAAATTTTTTGTCTTGTTTTTTAATGAAATTTCAAGGTCACCGATGTTTTTTTAAATGGAATAGTATATTTTTTTACGATAGCATGATAGACAATAAAAAACTGAATTAGTGGATACCACCTTTTTGACCTTGAAATGACCTTGAGCAAGAATAATCATGTTGGAGCGGGTAAAATGTGGAAGTTTAAAACTTACGTGTTTCAGCAAAGATTACGCGTTGTTTAAGGCGGGTTGACCTTTACATATCATAATAAATGTTCGAAATGTTGACCACCCTCATTTATGCAATATTGTAATCTTGCATTAAATGATCTGTAGGCATTGTCGATTTCCTGAGACGCAATTGAAGCACATGCTGCAGTAATCCTTTGCCGCATATCCTCTGGCGTTGCGGGTTTATTTTTGTACACAATACATTTTATCTTGCCCCATAGATAAAAGTCCAATGGTGTCAGATCCGGAGAACGGGCTGGCCATGGAATTGTTCCTCGTCGCCCAATCCAGCGTCCAGGATATTTCGTATTTAGCACCGTTCTAGCAACTTTAGAATAATGCGCTGGACAACCATCATGTTGAAACCACATGCGCTCCCGGTCGAATAACGTAATTTCTTCTAAAAGGCCCGACAAATCCTGGCGTAAAAATGCAGCATACTTTATACCAGTAAGAGTTCCTTGTATAAATTCGTTCGACGTTCAATTACGTCTCAGGAAATCGACAATGCCTACAGATCATTTAATGCAAGATTGCAATATTGCATAAATGAGGATGGTTAACATTTCGATTATTTATTATGATATGTAACGGTCAACCCGCCGTAAACAACGCGTAATCTTTGCTGAAACACGTAAGTTTTAAACTTCCACATTTTATCCGCTCCAACATTATTATTCTTGCTCAAGGTCATTTCAAGGTCAAAAAGGTGGTATCCACTAATTCAGTTTTTTATTGTCTATCATGCTATCGTAAAAAAATATACTATTCCATTTAAAAAAACATCGGTGACCTTGAAATTTCATTAAAACACAACATATAAAAAAATTTTTTTTTACCATTATATTTGCTCCATTCAATAGTGTCACTTTGTCCTCTGAAGTTTTCTGATAGGACTGTAAATACGACAGATATTTAGGCGTTCCCATTTATGTGGGACACCCTGTATATATAAAATACGGGATTAAATTATTTCATTCTGTACCTCATATTATTGAATTAAAAATATATTCTTTAACAAAATCTCCCAATTAATACTGCATGCTATATTCAGTAAAACCATCCATTAAAGAAACAATTCTATCAATTCTCTATCGGCAGTGTTCTATACAAGGTATTCTCTCTCAACTATTTCTAGCAAAATGTAGGATCTGGAATTTCCAGGAAGAAAGAGATTAGGGTTACTAACGACTCCCTGTCTTTGTGGCAAGTAGTCAGCGTTTTGCATAGGTTGGGGTCCGGGCACAGGTCAAGGGGCGTTTGTCCTTTCTTGTTCTTGAGTCCCAGGTCTGCGCCATGAGCGGCCAGGAAGCAGGCAATGAAAGAGCTGCTTTTCTTGTCCAATCCCGGCGCTCCTAGACAGATCAGGAGACGTCCGACGTCCTGCACGTCCTGCAGTTGCCGCAGCTGTGATAACGTGTGATATCGCAGCGCCTCGTGCAGAGGTGTGTCACCATCCTTGTCAGCCACGTTCAAGTTCGCGCCTTCGCGCACCAACAGCTGCGACAAAATTTATGGTTGCTGGTTAACTGTCCGAAAACAATACAATTTCATCCCCTAACCATCATAAGTAAGCTATCAATCACACATTAACTCTTAAAAATTCATATTCCCCTGCCATTTGATGCTCAAGTTCTCAAGAGTACGAGATATTGAAGATTTTTGAAAACATCTTTTGGAAAAATTCGTTTTGTGCTCAAAGTAGCCAAAAGCCTATTTTCAGAATTTTTCGTTAAAATATCGTTGGTCGTTTCTGTAGAAATAATTTTTTATTTAGTCGCAAATCTTAAGGATAGTCTGTTCAAGGCAGTGATATTCGGGAATTTTTTTTTGGAAAAAGTTGTGCATATTTTGGAATAATTCTTGTTGTGTTTGAAAGGTGATATTTTCAGGCTTTTTTCTGCACTTTTTCGTTTCAATATTGTCGAGATTTTCTTCCATAAATAATTTCTTATTTACACCTTCTCGACAGCTTATTCAGACTGAGCAAGTGCTAGCACTAAGAAAATGATCTTTAGGAATTTTTCTTGGGAAAAGTTGTGGACATTTTGGAATAATTCTTGTTGTGTTTCAAAAGTGATATTTTCAGGCTTTCCTCTGCATTTTTTCGTTTCAATATTGTCGAGATTTTCTTCTATAAATAATTTTTTATTCACACCTTCTCGACAGCTTATTCAGACTGAGCAAGTGTTAACACTAAGAAAGTGATCTTTAGGAATTTTTCTTGGGTAAAGTTGTGGTCATTTTGGAATAATTCTTGTTGTGTTTGAAAGGCGATATTTTCAGGCTGTTCTCTGCATTTTTTCGTTTCAATATTGTCGAGATTTTCTTCCACAAATAAATTTTTATCCACACCTTCTCGATAGCTTATTCAGACTGAGCAAGTGCTAGCACTAAGAAAGTGATCTTTAGGAATTTTTCTAGGGAAAAGTTGTGGACATTTTGGAATAATTCTTGTTGTGTTTGAAAGGTGACATTTTCAGGCTTCTCTAACTTTTTTTATTGATTGTGGAACATACTCGGACGATCTGCGTGTGCTGTCGTTCAACGGCAAGGTGCAGCGCGGTCTGCAGATTGACGTTCTGCAGATCCAGGTCAGCTTTCCCAAAACGCGCCAGCTGTTCTGCAACTTCCACGTGGTTGTTCAAGGCGGCCAAATGAAGGGCCGTGTACCCATCGTCCTTCTTCTCGTCCACCAGCCAGGGTCGAGGAAGTTTCGACAGCAGCACGCGCATAGCACTGCAATTAAAACAATAATAAAGGTTTCGGTTAATTTGGGTACTTCTGGGTGGCTTTAAATGTGACTGGAAAGTCATCTTTCTACTTTAATCTTCACTTATTTATTCCTTTTTAAATTGCTGTTGCACTGTAAAACACGTTTGTAACGAAGAACTGTATTTTTTACAATTTTCTAACTTCAATCGTCGCTTAAAGTTTAAAAAATCGTGACATCAAGACAAATAATCGAACAACGGTCAATCTTGCTCATTTTGAAGCTCCAAGTCTCTACTTTAGAACCCACTAAATTATTTTTTAATTTGCCTCACGGTTAAGTTGTTAACAAACAATTTCAAAACAAGCGTATTCGGAAATCGCAGATTTCCAACTTCGACCGTCACTAAAAGTTTAAAAAATCGTAACATTGAAAACAAAAATCTCTAAGTCTCTATATTAGCATCCCTTACGTTATTTTTCCCCATTTGCGTTACCGTTAAATTTTTAGTAAATAGTTTCAAAACAAGCGTATCAGAAATCGCTAATTTTAATCGGAAACGCAATATGGATTTCGTATCAAAGACGGGGCAATCAATTATTATTGGATAAACGTTTGTAATTCAACGCCATACTATTGCCTCGCATTAGCGACGGTTGGCGTAGTTAACCGATAATAAATCAAACAGATATGTATTCGTCATTTAGGTGTTTTCCCCATCGATCGGCGCAATACGCTCCGTTTGCCAAAATCCTTTCGGTTTATAATTGCACCATCATTAACACTGCCGTCTATTGATCAACAAACACCGGTGACCTGTGATTAGCAGCATACGGAACCTCCCAGAACTGCCCAATTAATTTTTCAAAGCCATAATCATTAATTCCATACAAAATCATGCAATTCTATACAAAACTCAACCTTTCAACTTTGTAAATTTTTCGCGCGTAAACAGTAAAAGTGAAAAAAATTATTTTCACCTGATATTCTTCCTACGACCCTGGCAAATATAATGGTATAGTTTTTTTTTTTATTCAGAAAATCTCATAAGAGATTTATTACAACATTAGGTACAAACCATACCAAAGTGTACAGAGAAAGTAACCTCTACAAACTAAAAGCTAGGGTACATCAGTATTGTTTTTCCTTAAACACGAAGGTTACAGCTTTTTAGGAACGAAAGTATATACAGGCAGGCTTTAACGTTGGGCCCAGCCAGAAACATAGAAACGTCCAAAGGCAGTTGAATTCTTAACTTCTAGAGATTATTCAACAATAGTGATCTTTGCATATCGTATAAATTACACTGCCAAAGGACGTGATTGAGAGTTTCAGACTCGCAGTTACATCTACACATAGGGTTATCAATGAATCCAATACGAGAAAGAGAGCCAGCAAGTTGATAATGATCAGCTCTTCTTCTGTTTATTGTGACGATAAAATGACGGGAAAGTTTTTTTTGTTTGAACCAAGGGTGACGATTATCCCTATGAAAATGAAGAAAATAGAATTAGCCTTTATACAACCCTTGATTTTTAATTGTCGTGGATTGTATTGAGTATTGAGAAAAGTTTTTTTCATGAATGGTTCGTACAGATCAGAGGAAGGGATTTTCGAGATGCCCAAAGAACAGAAAGTGGTAGCACTTTTGGCTAAGTCATCAGCGACTTCATTGCCCCAGATCCCGGAATGAGACGGGACCCAGAAGAATTTTATAAAATACTAGTTGGAATTTTTGCGGAGGAATTGATTGTATTTCTTTTTAATGTCCAAAATATATGAGTTAACTTTAGCATTAACCTTAACAGACTCGAGACTTTCGTTGTTAACACAATTATATACATTTGATTAACTTTAGATAGATTTTAAAGGGGTTACGTTTACATTTGAGGTTTGTTAAATTCGCCCTGTATTAACATTTATTTTTAAAAAATGGGGAAATCTAAATGTGTTACGTGATGGAGCTCCAATGAGTAAATAGGATTTTTGTATATTTTTTTTTCGAACGTTAAACTGAAGCCGTGGCGAATTTTTTCGCGGGTCTTCCAGGTCAGTTAATCCATTTACAGCTATCGACACAATGGCGACCGCTCTCGATCCCTTTTGAATATTTATATCGATAAAACCGGTCGATTCGTGGGCCGTGATTGCAGTTGCAGTTGCACTCGACCGTTTCCCCGGCTCGCCTTAATATAATAAAAAAAAAAAAGGGAAAATACGACAGTCAAAGCGCCGTAAAATTTTGATGGTCTTTCCGGCGCGAAACCGAGAGACGTAAAACGCGTAACGGCCCCGAGAAATCGAATAAAATGGCGGACGAGGGCTGTTAGGCGACGGGCAAATCGATCCCTCGCGATAAAACGACAATTACACCGAAACCGCTGCGAATAATCGACTGTTTGCGTTAATCGCGCAAACAGTATTTTTCCGTTTGAGCCGGCTGACCCGATCAATTTGATTTTCTTATTGTTCCGACTACTGATTGGGACCACGAGCACGCAAATATTAACATTCAGAAAATAAATATAGGATGGGGTAAACGATTCGCGAAGTCTTCTACCGATGGTTTTGCACCGTAAATAATTACCGAACGTGTTTGGGTCAATTTAAAATGAAACGAATTTCCGTTCTGGACAAATGTCGATGTTTGGTGTAATGTAACTTTCTAAAAAAAAATTGTACCACGATCAATCTTAACTCGTTATAAAGAGTCAAACTTCTACTTTTAATACAGCCACATAACTTTTTTTAAAGAGCTTTTTCTCCACTAGAAAATTGAGTATTTCATACTGCCCTCCAGCGATTAGAATTGTAGGATGATAAAACATTCTTGTACTGATTGTAATTTTTTGAAAACATTTCTTACAGAAAACACACTTTCAACTTTTGGATGATAGGAAGATATTATATTATATCATAAGATTGTTACGAATATGGCAATATGGCCGCCCACACAATAATATTATGAAACCGCTGCGAATAATCGACTGTTTGCGTTAATCGCGCAAACAGTATTTTTCTCTTTGAGCCGGCTGACCCGATCAATTTGATTTTCTTATTGTTCCGACTACTGATTGGGACCACGAGCACGCAAATATTAACATTCAGAAAATAAATATAGGATGGGGTAAACGATTCGCGAAGTCTTCTACCGATGGTTTTGCACCGTAAATAATTACCGAACGTGTTTGGGTCAATTTAAAATGAAACGAATTTCCGTTCTGGACAAATGTCGATGTTTGGTGTAATGTAACTTTCTAAAAAAAAATTGTACCACGATCAATCTTAACTCGTTATAAAGAGTCAAACTTCTACTTTTAATACAGCCACCTAACTTTTTTTTAAAGAGTTTTTTCTCCACTAGAAAATTGAGTATTTCATACTGCCCTCCAGCGATTAGAATTGTAGGATGATAAAACATTCTAGAACTGATTGTAATTTTTTGAAAACATTTCTTACAGAAAACACACTTTCAACTTTTGGATGATAGGAAGATATTATATTATATCATACGATTGTTACGAATATGACAATATGGCCGCCCACACAATAATATTATAGGAAGATTTTCTTCTGCACTAGGAAATTAGAATTTGTGTACTACTCTAGCGATTCAAAATTGAACACTGAAGAATTCTTGATGTTCGACGTACCATTAATTTGTAAAAAACAATTGCACAACAATCTACCTTAGCTCATTTGAAAGATGCAGGCCTCTATTTTTATCACCCCTAAATAATTTCTACCTTACAATTTTTTTCTGCCCAAGAAAATTTAATATTGCAGTTCCTGTTGACTAAAACCTAGCGAAGTCAATGTTAAAAATTGCATCTTTATATTTTAATGCGATTAAAAGTGCACTGAATGAATTTAGTGGAGAAGGCTGGTTACTATTGTTCGTTTGGTAATTTGACTTGATAGCATGCCTGTAATTCGAAGTAACTTTCACGTTTAGTTGGAAAACGGTAGGTGACGGTTATTGAATGTGTACGTGACAAGTTGAAACACGTGCACGCGGGCACGACAAAAACATATGCATGTCTGTTGCGCCCCAACCGTGCTGCAGCCTCGAGGAGGTCCTCGAGGGGGACAGCTGTCACATCTCTTTCCGCCTATGGCCTCAAGAAAACTCTGTCCATGGGGTCCGACCCGTCGCAACCATAGCTAAGAATGCGACCGTCGCCGAATGGAAATCTTTCAAATTGGAAATGTCTTCAGAAATTAGAACGTCACTCCTATTCGTGCATTTCGTCCCAGAAAGACTGCCTTAGTCCATTCGTTACAAATAAAATGCAAATCTAATTCTAAAACGTAATCAATTGTCTAAACATAGAACAAATTAGAACAAGTAAGAATAACCATGGCAGAAAATTAGAGTGGGTGCGAAGGAAGAGATTTCTTTGTAATGCGTCCTTAAAAATTCTAAAAATGCTTATTGCTCTTGATAATTTCGAATTAAAAAATTTCTACAGCGTTTAAACAATTTTCTTGCTCCTTTTTCGTGATAATTTCGAATTCAAACATTTTCGTAGAGCTTGACAATTTTTCTTTAGTGACTCTACCTAGCATCAATACACAATGTGTTAAAAAAAACATTCAATATTTATATGGTACATAGGATACACTGTACCGAGTAAAAAAGACTTAGTAAGTATAGGTCAAAAGGTCAACCGTTTCTAAGATATAAATATTTTTGTTTCATTAGAGTAATACGCTGACATTTTCAGCACGATACATTTGTAAATGTGTATGTAATATTAATAAGTAGCCTGCGGATTTTATGCATTTATAATAATAATGGGTTGGCGCAATTTAAACCAGGAAAAAAATTTTAATAATTCAAGAATAACGATATACTATGTTCAACATATACAAATTATGAAAGAATGAATTAAATATGTATCTGGCTCCCATCTCTCGCAATTGATGTAGCAAATTTTTATTTTGCATAAAGATCCGCAGTCTACTGATAAGTTTCACAACCGTTGATCCACAACTGACTGATTTCCCATGAAATTTACTGTCGGCACTTGAATGAGGACATTCAGAACGCGATTTATAAACACTGAAGTAAACATCGCATGCGACGGAAGAAAGAAAGTCAATCATGATGCTAGCAAACAAATGTTTATATCTCAGAAACGGTTCACATTTCGACTTATGTTAGGCTTTTTTTGCTCACAAGGAGAAGACGCGGTCATCGGGTCTTAGATTTTCTCGAAACTTTTATAAAAAACTGTTTATAAAAATATAGCATTATAGGCGTCGATACACAATAATTTTTGAGATATTTACAATTTAAATTGCATTATACCCGTTAAGCCGTTAAGTACAGTTTTGGTTGAAGTTTTTGTCAAGTGCCAAACGGCGTGATGGTAACGTACTAGTTTCATTACCGGGAAGGCCAGTGTTCAAATCCCTTTTTCATTTTTTCCATTTTGTTCTTCTTTTTCTGTTCAGTTTATCTACTTTAATTAATTGTATTTTGCACATGAAAAATACACTCATAATATCTCTAGGAAACAAAATATAAAAATTTTATTGAAAGGGAACATAATATGAAAGAAACACTAACTTCATCAATCTTAACGTATCACAAAAGTTGTTGAGTATCGACGCCTATAATACTACATTTTCATAAACAGGAGAACGAAATCTACCAATATGCAAAGTTTCGAGAAAATCTGAGACCCCATGACCGCGTCTTCTTCTTGTCAGTACAGTGTATTCTATATACAGGGTGTTTCGTCTAAACCAGGACACCTAAATATCTCCTCTACCTCTAATCTAAATGGTTTCAAAAGACGAATCAGATGGAAGAATCGTTTTTTATAAATTGTAATTTTTTAATTGTTTTTTCAAGGTCACTCGTGTTTTATTACACATATACACATTTTTTGTTGTTGTATGTTATAGCAAACATTATTGTGCATTCATCCATGTTTAATAGCACGACCTTGAAATGACCGTGAACTCTAAAATTTTGCTAATTAATGCAGAACTTACTTTCAGCGACATTTCAGATTTCAACGGTAACAGAAATTCGACCATGAACTTGAACTTGTAAATAAACAGATTGTATCATTCCTCTGTGTGCACAGAGAGTGAGAGAGATATGTATTTAAGAGTTTGCTCACTGCTAGATTTCTCAGTGTATCGACAAGCGATCCATAATGCGTTATTCAGAACAGGAAAAAATTCAAATGGTTTTAATTTACGGTGAAGCTTGAGAGTGTCTAAGAGAAGCAATACGAATTTACAAAGACAGATTTCCAGAACGTTCTTGTCCATCACGTTCTACATACTCTAGTATTGTTAAAACATTTTGTGAGACTGGTAGTGTCAACAGAAACATTCGCGTGAGACGTAAGACTGTTACTCGTGAAGAAAATGTGAACAATATCATCGCTAAAGTTAATCAAAACTCGCATGTTAGTATAAGGCAACTTGGTCGTGAAACCGGTATTAGTGTAACAAGCATATTCCAGATTCTTTATTTACAAAAATTTCATCCTTTCCATTTGTCTCCTCACCAAAAGTGATGAAATATTTTTACAAACAGTATTGTTTACGGATGTAGCATCCTTTACAAATCATGGTCAGGTGAACCTCAAGAACATGCATTATTGGTCGGTTGAAAAGCCACAATGGTTTACACAACTCGATAAGCAGAGACCATGGACCATATATGTCTGGTGTGGTATTCTAAATAAAAGGATAATTGGGCCGTATTTTATCAACGGTACGCAAACTGAGCAGAAGTATGCTGAATTTTTAGAACATATTCTACCAGGTTTATTAGAAGATGTACCATTTAGGGACCGTCTAGTATTATGGTATCAACACGATGGGTGTCCAGCACACTTTTCCCATATTGCAACGCGTGTCCACAACGAAAAATTCCCAAATTGTTGGGTTGGACGCAATGGACCTGTATTATGGCCGGCTCGTTCACCCGATCTCACCCCACTTGATTTTTTCTTATGGGGGACATTAAAGGGTACGGTTTATCAAGAGCGGCCCACGACGCCAGAAAATATGAAGGAACGAATAATTGCTGCATGTGCTGATATGAAACCTGAAATCATCGAAAGAGTTGTACAATCTGTCGTTTTTCGCCTCACAAAATGTATCACACGGAAGGACATCATTTCGAACATTTATTGCAGTAATAAATGTGATTATTTACAAGTTCAAGTTCATGGTCGAATTTCTGTTACCGTTGAAATCTGAAATGTCGCTGAAAGTAAGTTCTGCATTAATTAGCAAATTTTAGAGTTCACGGTCATTTCAAGGTCGTGCTATTAAACATGGATGAATGCACAATAATGTTTGCTATAACATACAACAACAAAAAATGTGTGTATATATGTAAAAAAACACGAGTGACCTTGGAAAAACGATTAAAAAATTACAATTTATAAAAAACGATTATTCCATCAAATTCGTCTTTTGAAACCATTTAGATTACGTTAGAAACAGTTTTTGTATTTTCAGAGGTAGAGGAGATATTTAGGTGTCCTGTTTTAGACGAAACACCCTGTATGTACCATATAAATATTGAATGGTTCGCTTTTAACACCCTGTATCGATTAAAGTCTGCTCTTTGCAAACAAGACCATAGCAATATTGGGTATGATTTTCTGTTGCATTTTTATTGCAGTTCTAATACACTTAGAGCGACGGAAGTGCAGAGAGGATTTTCTATCTCGAAAAGTGTTGGATTCAAACAAATTTTATTGTTTCGGAAAAATTGTTTTGCGAGTCGAACTAGCATGAACGTGTAGATTGAATCGTGTCACACGCAGAGAGATGGTAACACTGTTACTGAAATATCATGAAAATCGATGTATCACGTTTTACAGCATCAGAAAGCATCGTCGGAGCGCTATGCATTATTGAAATCGATATGTCTACAGCTGATTCGTCGAGTTGTTTATTAAAATCGATGAAGGCATTTGTCGTGTCTGTAGACTATAGTGTAGAACTGCTTCGTCCTTGAAGGGAAGCGCACTTTAAAGTCGGCAGCGGACCAATTGCAACGGGGACGCGCGCGTGCGTTACATAAATACGCGCATAAATTAGCGCGCGATTGAGCGAGTTAGCGGGACGAATTAATTGATATAAAACATTTTATGGTTCGCGTTCGCAATAATATATCGTGTTAACTGTGACGTCACCCGATGCTCGGTCGCTGCAGATGACACCTGTAGGACGTATCTTCTGCCGTCTACGTGTTATGACGCGCTCAAATATCGAACATGTCGCTGTCACACGATGTCTCGTTCTGTTAGACGCGCGGCCGTGACATGCACAACTGTACGTCGCATCGTGTTGCAATTTGCTCGACGGCAAATGCTAGATAAACCGGCTCTCTGCCACTCTCGAACTATCTATCGACTTTCCTTTGTCTCCCCGATAGTTTTTCCCCCAATTCGAAACGCTTTTATTCTTCCGAGATCTCCAATTTTCCAAATTTCTCCATAGAAAGGTAACTGCGCCTGATATAGAACCAGAGCTGGGTAAAATTATAGAGAAAAGAATATATCAAATACAATTTTAAATAGTCGTTGTTCTACAAATCAAATGAAATACTATTTTAACACTAAACCTACCAAGCACAAAACATATAAAAGTAAAACGCTCTAAAGAAGTTAGAAGATTTAATTTATTTCAACTTTGTACCGCTTCCATTACAATATGTGCTTAAATAAAGAAATCAATCTAGTCATTTCCTATGAAAGCGTTTCTAGAATTTCAATAAATGTGAAATGGAAAACCGGTCACTTGACCGTGGTAGGTTTAGTGTTAAGCAAACAGTAAAATTTCCGCAAGTAAAATATTTTTATTTTGATAATAGAAATTGTAAGATAAAGTAGTGTTTTTATTTTGATAGTCTAAAGCAGTGTCTCCCGATCTTTTTGAGGTGGCGATATTTCTTGAGTCCATTATTGTAAAACGCACAAGGTTCACGAGACATTCAACTTGGTAAAGTTTAATTTCTCAACTGTTCAAAACCACAGAACCCCTCGAATTCTAGCATCTGCGTAAATCCATGTTTCACCATAGAAACGACATGTGTCTAAACACTACTTACATATCACGTAATAAAATACACATACCGATTTTTTCGAGTTGTTGGTTAAAAATGATAGCCATGAAATTAATCCTATCAATTTAATGATGCTGAAATTAACCAGATTGTAGTGTAAGGTAAAAACTTTAATATCAAGTATTTGACAATTATCATTAACAACGCTTCTATCAACGAAAGAAGTGAATAAGATTGACGCACATTAAACTTCTCGAATTAAACACATTGAATACAGAAATTAAAAAACTTCTCAGATTTTTCAACCGTTTGGAGCTGCGTTATCATGGCGGACCATAGAAACCACATGTGTCTAAATACTCATCGATTTTTTGCTATACAATGAATGCCAGTGAATTTGAATTAAATAATCCTGAAATTAAATAGATATAGTATAGGGTAACAATTTCATTGTCAAGTAATCGACAATTGTTATTAACAACGCTGATCGATTCTATAAATGAAAGAGGTGAATAAGATTGACGCAGATAAAACTTCTCGAATTAAACACATTGAATACTGAAATTAAAAAACTTCTCAGATTTTTCAACCGTTTGAAGCTGCGTTATCATGGCGGACCATAGAAACCACATGTGTCTAAATACTCATCGATTTTTTGGTATACAATGAATGCCAGTGAATTTGAATTAAATAATCCTGAAATTAAATAGATATAGTGTAGGGTAACAATTTCATTGTCAAGTAATCGACAATTGTTATTAACAACGCTGATCGATTCTATAATCGAAAGAGGTGAATAAGATTGACGCAGATTAAACTTCTCGAATTAAACACATTGAATACTTTAATTAAAAAACATCTCAGATTTTTCAACCGTTTGAAGCTGCGTTATCATGGCGGATCATAGAAACCACATGTGTCTAAATACTCATCGATTTTTTGCTATACAATGAATGACAGTGAATTTGAATTAAATAATCCTGAAATTAAATAGATACAGTGTAGGGTAAAAATTTCATTGTCAAGTAATGGACAATTGTTATTAACAACGCTGATCGATTCTATAAACGAAAGAGGTGAATAAGATTGACGCACATTAAACTTCTCGAATTAAACACATTGAATACTGAAATTAAAAAACTTCTCAGATTTTTCAACCGTTTGAAGCTGCGTTATCCTGGCGGACCATAGAAACCACAAATGTCTAAATACCATCATATAATAAGATGCACAGATCGATTTTTTGGTATACAATGAATGCCACTGAATCTGAATTAAATAATCCTGAAATTAAGTAGATACAGTGTAGGGTAACAATTTCATTGTCACGTAATCGACAATTGTTATTAACAACGCTGATCGATTCTATAAACGAAAGAGGTGAAACTTGCGCGAGTGAACAGGATTTATGCATAGTACATTTCTTGAATTTTCCAACAGTCGAAGCTGCGTTATCCCTCGAATTCCGGTATGTCTACGGATCGATGGCGCCCCATAGAAATGTTATTATGTCTAAATCTTGCTAATGAATGGCTCGGTTCAACATACTCTCGCCGATACCCGCTCGAATCTCCGCGTCCGCGTCGTATCGGTATCATCCTACACGTGTGCCCGACCTTACATATGCATATATCGTGCATTTAGTGAGTCACTGACAAACGGGGCATCATTGCAGGGTCTGCGACAGCATTCTGTGCACTCGGTGCACTGTTCTGCCGGTCTCTGTTCGATCGCGAGTGAGTCAGTCGCGTAGTGCTAAATATAATTAACCAGTGCAACCTGGGCCCCGACGAAACACTTCGATATCTGTCTCTCTGCAATCCGAGTAAAAGGAGATTCTCTCGGGTAAATTAGGCTCGTAGACGAGATGCACAAATATACCCACCGATGTCCCTAGACTTCGTTTTTCATCCCCGATCCACATGGATCTACCGTGATCAAGCCAGTGAATGGACGCAGTGATCATTTCTTGTCGATCAGCTGCACCGGAAATTATAGATATTGGATGTAGTTGCTACCGCGTGGGTAAGTTGCGTTTTGCAGTGAATTTACTTAACTTTGAGTTAGGGTTGTCCAAATCAGAGGAATCAGTCTTTGCTATGGGCATAAGTTGATTGTCCTTCGATTTTTTCTCGCGAAGTTATTGTTAGTCAAACATCAAGATTTTTGAACTACAGTTTCTGTCATTTTTTGATCGATGGGGTACATTGTAATCAATCTTCTACTAATGTAAGGTTATATAAAATAATAGTACTTAGCGGTATTGAAAGTACAGGCTTTGAGCTTTAAAATGAGCCGAGGGTGACTGTCACTCGATTTTTCTTAATGAAGTTAAAATTAGTTAAAGTTCTAAATTTGACATTTTTAATATATAGAATTATATTTGCATTGTTATGTCTATTATAACAGCAATCTGGAAGAATATGACATAGAGGTATACAAAGTAGAAGTTGCAATAGATTGCATAGATTGTAAACATCGACAATTAGGTTCAATGATTCTTCTTGATAATTGTGTTATTTGATAACAGTGAAAGTTACAATTACTTTTCGACTTACTGAAAAAAACTTATGGTTGTAGACAGTATAGACTTTACACTTTAAAATGAGTCCAGATAAATTATTTTTTGATTTTATTTCGCAAAGTTGCAATAAATAAAAAATGACTTCTTGCACAAGTACAAAATCTGAAATGATTCTGTGAAAGTAATGTGACGACTATTCAGCGCTCTGATTCATCAAAGACAACATAAGCGGCTCTTTAAATTGATTTAAACTGCACTGACAATGTCCTAACACTGTCATATTTCTTGGACCGTTCCATATTTGATTATAACTTCGTAATGAACTGTTTACAAACTTTCAAACTTCCTATAATTGTTTTCTCTTATTTTCACACATAAAGTTTGTGCAGTTTGTTGGGAGAGGTTCGAGCCGTCCTATATAATTAATGAGAGTCTCGAGAATCACGAAACTGCAGGAGGAAAAATGAACAACATTAAGAACAAGTAACGCTAGGTTAAAAATAAATGTAAGAGATCTTTATAAAATGCATATAAATGCGTATGGTTGCAGTGGACACGTGATTGTCTAAAGTCCAACGAGGTAAATGTCCCTATTCACGGTTATGCTCTTATTGTCGACCAATTGTAGCTTCTCTTATTAAAAACTGCAAACTAACATTCAAGGGTATGAGATATAAATACTTTCGAGGCTGTTTGGATAGTAATTTATAGAACTGGAAAGTTACACAAAAACGTTTTAACAAAAATTGATCCGAGATTATTCAAAAGACTAATTTTACTGCACCATATTTCATTAAAATAAATTAGCATAAATTGTATAATAAAACTGTGTAATAAAAAGGTCTATCATTGTACCTTATTAACATTAAGGTCAATTAAAATCAGTTTGAGTAGCATTAAAATAAACTCTTTCGTAAGTTAGAAGAATTGATTTCACTCCATTACGTTTTATTAATACTATTATTTATTATACATTGATACCATATTTGTCTTTTCAATTGGAATAAATTTCATCAACACTAGGACAATCTTTTTACCAACGAAATATGCTAAAGAAAAATGAATTGTGATATAAAATAAATTTTTGGGACGAAGTTGTTAATAACTGCATTTTAAAAGATCACTGTTATTATAAGATGTATGCAAATGAAAAAATTGCGAAAGCAACGACAACAGTAAGTCTCAATTTGCACTCTTACACAGTCGATAAAGAAGGTCATTGGCCATTATATTTTATCATTAGCAGAAAGTTTGATAATTGTTTTCTACGCGGCGCTTAATTAATTTAAAGGTCAATGTAACGTTCGAACGAGTAAACAAATAAAGCAAAGTCGCGATAGCGGAGTCTCTAAATCGAAGAATGGTTTATCCCGGAGAATTCCATTTATCTTCGTTCAGTTCGTATGCGTCTTCCTCCAGAGAGGAGATTGTTTCGAAGTTTTCGGATTTTCTATCAGTCATTCGCGTCGAGGAGCCGGTTCGATCAGAACTCCGCGTGATAAATAAACCTTCAATTTCGCGTTCCGCGTCTTCCTGTCTATCAATTCTTCAATTCTTCAATTCCTGGCTCCACGAGTGCGGAATAAACTCTATGCGAGAAATGAGGAATTCTCACAACATTGTGTACCACCGATAATTTATTAAAGAATGGCCAGATTTACGAACGCGAGCTCGAAATGAATAAAATATGCTTTACAAATATTAAAATTATTTCTCAAAACTCTGAATCTTGAACAACTATTTTAATCATATAAAACTAATGTTCTTTCCATTTTTGCATTGTCTACAATAATCACTAAATTATTTAACTAATTTTAAACGAAAGAGATAAACCTCAGTTTTAACAATTTCTAAAATGACTAAAAAAGCTGTTTAAAAATTTATAATAGTTTCTCATTAACATAAATCACTTCCAAAGCGAATGTGAATAATTTAACGAATTTTTCCGATTTTTCCATCGTTTATAATTATCAATAAATTATCTTAATTTAAAAATGAGAGATAAGCTCCGAAAATGCTCTAATAAATGACTTTAAAAATTTAGAATAATCTTTTATTCGCATAAATTATTTCCACAATGAATATTAATTATTTTAAAAATTCTCGTCATTTTTGCATCATTTATAATGATCAGTAAACTATCTAAACAATTTAAAAAAGCGAAAGACAATTTAGTTTTGAAGATGCTTTTTCAAATTGCTTTAAAAATATTATGAATTACTCTTTAAACCTCATAATAATAAATAAATAATTACTAAATTATTTAAATAATTTTCGAATAAAAGGAATAAACTTCAGCTTTAAAAACTCTTAAAATGTTTAAAAAAATTTCCAATGATTTTTCAATATTTCATTTAATTTTTCTTTCAGGATTAAAAACAATAATCTAACATAATAGAACATAATAATTCAACAAAATATAAATAATAATAACGATTTCGATGGCGAAATTGGAGCCAGCAAACGACCAGTGCGTGTAAATCGGTTGACCGAGTCTCGCGCGTTTCCTATTGATTTGCGATTTGTTTAGTGGAAAAGGTGAATTAGGGAGCGGTTAATGGAACTTTCAACGATGCACAACCGTCGACATTGTCAGTCGACACTGGCAATCCCCTCGTGGCACTGTTGTTAAATACGCATGATTTGCTCCGGCTAAAAATGGGCATGGTCCGTGATTGCATTGCTACTGTAATTCCACTCTTAACGTCGTTCACCATTTCCATGAATTTTTAACAATTTTTTCACGAAACATTTATTAATCTCTATTCAAAACTAAAATTTCAATTGAATACACAATGTTAATACTAAAAAGCTATTAACGATACATTGATTAAAATTAAAGAGAATGATTAATTCTTCGTAAGCACATTATAATTTATTAAAATTGGGAGAATGACATACATAACTTTAAAATCGTTTTCATTAGAATTTATCAATAATGTCTTATTTTCTTTGTGTAGTGTACTCTAAGTGGGCGGGGTTTCTTAGCTCTCTGGATAGAGGGGGTTATGAGGGGCGTGGTACTGTTATTCACACTATTTATAGTATCTAGAAAGGCGTGACTTTGTTGTAGAGTGCCCTCAGTAGGTGTGGCTACACTTTTCTTCAGTCTTAATCTACAGTATTCTAAAGGGCGTGGTTTTGTTGCTCGTCTATATAGAGCCGTGGCATGTGTTGTTTCATTAGTCATCATCTTTTGATTACCCTAAGGGTTATATTTTTTTATTTCTATTGTGTATACTGCTCAAAAGAGTGTGATCTTGTCGTTTTCACTGTGTAGAGTGCCCTCAGTAGGTGTGGTTTGTTTTCTATCTACACATATGAGGCGCGTGGTATGTTGCATCGTCCATGTAGACTGGCTAAGGGACGTGGCTCTTTTACTTTCAATGTATACAGCGAACATGATTTTGTTTTCTCCTACAAACAAACTGTTCTGGCGGCCGAGGTTTTCGACTGTATGTAGAGCTAGTAGCTAACTGAAAGAAATGTAGAAGGTCTTGAGTACTATCTATTTATCGTTTACTATGCAGACAGTCCTCAGTGGGCGTGGCTTCTTTGCTCCACGAAGCCAAATATTAGCCCAAAGGACACTCTCCGTCCATATCTAACAAATCAGTGTCGCTAAAGCAAAATCTATAAATTAAATCGCGATCCTCGTGTCAATGTTGTTATTATAAAACTAACTCCGAAGAGCAAACGTTAAACAGATTATTTAAAGTTCGAGTGACAAGGTAAACAGGGACGCGAAGAGAGTGGGGAGGTTGGAGTATTTGAACGAAAACTAAATTACAACTACCAACTAATTTCATTCGTGGTGTTCGGGTTCTATGTGGGGATGGGGGTGGAAAGAATGTGGGGTGAGAGAGAGTGTGCGTGAGAGAGAGAGAGAGAGAGAGAGAGAGAGAGAGAGAGAGAGAGAGAGAAGAGGAAAAAAACGAGAACGAGGAGTGGGGGAAGGGCAAGAAGCACTTCAATCGCAGCACTTTGGCCCGAGCCGCGTAATTTATGCGTTCAATACCCAACCGCGGCACCCGGCCAGCCATTCCGGCCCTCGGAAAAAATATATTAATTCGGGGCTCCTTTAAAAGTTATTGCAAAAGGAGTTCGTTACGCGGCTGGCGAAGAGTTTGGGGGGGCGGGTGGGCCTCGAACTTTCCCACATCGATGAAAATGACTTCACGGTGAAATATGTCGGCGTGGCGTCGCGGACAAATTGCAAGTGTGCAACGGTGTGCGAGCCCCTGAAATCCGGCAAACAGCGATCAGATGTTCATTGCTTTTCAAGAACTTCGTGATTTCATTGTAAGGGACGGTTTGGTATTCGAAAGTGAAGGTCTCGAAGTACACGCAAGTAATTTTTCGCGCTATTGTTTGGATAATATAATTTTTTAAATATTGTGACAAGTAGAGTTGTTTACGGAACAAATCCGTGGGCTTTTCAGCCAAGAAGAGACTATAGAGCAACGAAGCCACGCCTACAGAAGGCAGCGTACAAAGAAAAAGCTAGACAAGTAGCCGTCTGGCTCTTGTGGGTTACTCTAAACTAGGTGAGAGCATGGATTGCTCTACGGGGCAAAGTTGTCTTCAGACAGTCGCGTAGGGGAATCAACTGGACCACGCCTACCAAAGTCACTGTACGCTGTGGAAACAATGTAATCATGTCTTCCGGTGGGAATGGCGAAACCACGCCCACTGTTTGACAAACTTTAGACACAAGGAACAAGGTAGTCTTCGATTAAGACTTTGACAAGATAATGAGACTCGGCTGCCTTCAGATTAAGCAAGGCCAAAAATTACTCCTGAGCAGTGACGGTATATGGTCTCGGTTTTCTCGCGCATGCGCAATGATTTTAGCGTAAGTAAAGTACAAAGTTGAGCTAAAATGGGGTACCTTGGTCATCCTGCATAGTTTCGCAAATTTTTTTTCGATTTTCAGATATGAATGTTTAACATGCGTAAGTTATATTAAAATTTTATGGGTATGTACATATTGTTACGAATATGGCAAAATAGGTACTCCCGTTATATCGTCGTTGCCTAAACGGCGATATAACAAGGACAAAGGACAGAGTCGCTTCACGAACGTCGTACCGGTCGGACGGGGGGAGTAGGTTCGTGTGCGTGAAGATGAGGTTCAAGAACAAAATGTTGTGTTAAAAAAAAAATGATAAATGTTAAATGTTATTAATGTTAAATGTTGTTATGTTAGCCGCCAATTTCCTCAGGTTTTTAAAACCGTGGTTTTCCCTGAGGCAAGAAAATTAAGTTTTCTTGGGTGAATACCAAATTGGTTGTGGTTTTGCTGGGTCCACGTCTTTCGTTTCTTTTTGTTCTTGCCTACAGAACCACTGGCATCTTTAGTGATGATAAGTTATTATTGAGTGTTTTGATGTTGTGAGTTCTTGTTTTTTTGAAGGGAGGGGGGAAGTGTTACGAATATGGCAAAATAGGTACTCCCGTTATATCGTCGTTGCCTAAACGACGATATAACAAGGACAAAGGACAGAGTCGCTTCACGAACGTCGTACCGGTCGGACGTGCAATTCCCTTCCTCTTTTAATAAAGAGATTAATTACCTTTTTATAACGGTCTTTTATTAAGTATGCCTAAATTACGCGGTCGCTCGCGTAACAATATAATATATAAATATATCTTGCACTCTTCTGTCCGGTTTCCCGCCAATAAAAGTTGTCCCTTACTTTCCCTACAAACATAAGACGTACATACGTTCCTGCATTTAGTCGCGCATGCGTGAAAAAACCGAGATCATATACCATCACTGCTCCTGAGGAGCATCATTGTCTCTCTGTTGATATCAACGAAGCCACGCCAATCGAATCTAAGCCGTATCAATCTAACGCAAAATTAGACATTACTCGAATCAAAATCACCACTATGTATAAACTAAGAAATCTCTGTTGATTAACATTTTCTCCAATGCGAGAACCATTTAATCGATGACACAAATAAAAAATTATCTTACACAACGTTACGACCAAAATTGATCTAAAATTGCGTTCTGAGACACTAGCCCAGCTCCAGAGACATCAAGAGTAACCTAACTCAATAATTCGGCATGGCCGATCATCCGGCACGCGTAGCCTCATCTTCAGTCACTTGTTTTTTACTACAAGTATGAACCAAGAAGATAAAAATGACTTCTCGACCAACATTTCTTAGCGTGAAATTGTTGATGCATTGAAATAGATTTATAAAATATGTCGAGTGCAAAAAAATATAGTTTTACAGAAATGATGAACTTTCATGTAACTTGAAAACTTGAAAAAATTTAAATTATATTGTGTATTCAATACATGAATATACTTTCCAATAAACTGCATATACAGGGTGTTAGAAAAGTCTGTAAACGGTCGAATATCTAAAAAATAAAGCATTTTAGAGCAAAATGGTTCACACATATATTTTATGGCTTCGCAAGGGCTATAAGATGGTACCAGTGGTTTGACATTGAAGAGTCATTTGAAGGTCACATGAAGGTTACCTCAATTATTTTAAATGGCACCCCCTATTTTTTATTACATACTCTTGTAGCTGATCTCGAGAGCTTTCCAAAACACTGTAATCAAATGTTTTTTCATGAATTACTTTTCGATTTATAAGGTTTCAAAGGTACAGTACCGCCGGCATTAGCGTTAACCGAGATGTACCACGTGGAGATTCCACGGCCGGATTTACATCTCTTGTGAGTGCGTATGTGTGTGTGCGTGTGTGTACTCCTCCACGTGGTACATCTCGGATAACGCTAATGCCGACGGTATTGTACCTTTGAAGCCTTATAACTCGAAAAGTAATTCACGAAAAAACGTGTTTTGGAAAGCTCTCGAGATCAGTTACAAGAATATGTAATAAAAAATAGGGGGTGCCATTTAAAATAATTGAGATAACTTTCACGTGACCTTCAAATGACTCTTCAATGTCAAACCAATGACACCATCTTATACGAAACCATAAAATATATGTGTAAACCATTTTGCTCTAAAATGCTTTATTTTTTAGATATTCGACCGTTTACAGACTTTTCTAACACCCTGTATAATTGTAATGAGTTTAAAATTACAGTATTTCATCAGTAATTGTCCCAAATGTCTCCGACATAATTGTCCCTGAGATATCCCCACTAGTGCGGGGTGTACCCCCTTGAGGGGCCAGGAAGCTCGAGAGGCCTCGGTCGCCGAGAAATATGACACCATGCGGCTCGGGTATATCGGTGAGACCACACTAATCCGAATTTCTAACTTCTTTATTATTCATTACTTTTTTATGGGACTTCGACGATCATATTTGTGGCATTTTTCTAATAAAAATGATACCAAATATGATATAATTCCGATGATATTTACTTGTGTAATCAACGATTGAAGTTTCGGGCTCGAGGAAGGATAGCGTATGGGAAAGAAAGAGACGCGGAGAGTCGCAGTCGGCGGAACAGTTCAAAGGCTCGCGCGTCCTCATAATGTATTACCAAGAAATAACTTTTTTATTGTTACTTATTTTTTTACGAGACTTTTTCTAATAGATTTGTGACATTGTTCTGAGTAAAATGATATCAAACACGATATAATTCGATATACTTCGTCACCAAAATTTACTCCATCGTCAATTAAAAAAATAGATATGTATGTATAATCAGAAAAATTTTGATCAGAGAAATATTACAAATATGATGGTAAAAGTCTCCTAAAAGATTAATTAAAAATGAAAAAGTGTCGTCATTGCATTACTGTTGTCTCACCGATGTTATGTACCTGACCTATACATAATGACCATACACCTGTATATGATCCGAATTATATCGTGTTTGGTATCATTTTAATCAGAACAATGTCACAGATCTATTACAAAAAGTCTCATAAAAAAATAAGTAATAATAAAAAAGTTATTGCTTGGTAATACATTGTGAGGACGCGCGAGCGTTTGAACTGTGCCACCGACTGCGACTCTCCGCGTCTCTTTCTTTCCCATACGCTATCCTTCCTCGCGCCCGAAACTTTAATCATTGATTACACAAGTAAATATCATCAGAATTATATCATATTTGGTATCATTTTTATTAGAAAAATGCCACAAATATGGTCATCGAAGTCCCATAAAAAAATAGTGATTAATAAAGAAGTTGAAATTCGGATTAGGTAGGTTTACATTACATCGGTGACCGAGGCCTCTCGAGCTCGGCTGTCCTTTTCTACGTTTGGCAAACCTCAAACAATGATATCCCTCGCGCATAATTGTCCCTCCGCAGACCCGTGTTGTGGACAATTATCGATGAAACACCGTATATTCCTTAGTTTAACCTCGTTGTACAGGGTGTCCCGAAAACTTTGAACATAACTGAAGGGGTGGTTCCTGGGGTGATTCTAAGCTATTTTTTCCTTTACCGAATCGCGCCGAAACGCTTTGTTTTTGATTTATTAACGAAAAATACGGTCTAATCAGAGCGCGGCTGATTTCGGCTCGGTCACAGGTCCCGGTAAGCGTGGCGTTGCCGTTGGCCGCGCCGGAGTCCATTCGCCGTTGCCGCGCTCTGATTGGTCCGTGTTTCTGGTTAATAACTCAAAAACAAAACGTTTCTGCGCAAATTGGTAACAGAAAAAAGTGGTCAGAACCACCTCAGGAATCACGCCTTTCAGTTGTGTTTAAACTCTTCGGGACACCCTGTAGATGAAGTCCAATAATCCGGCACTACTGAAGTCCTCGGCATGCCGGATTATAGGAATTCTATTGTACCGTCTCAACTGAAATAAATCAAATGAACAAAACTTGGACAAGAAATGAGCCACCATCGTACCCAACCCATAAGGTGCACGTCTCCTGGAGCCGTCGTCGCGTTAACAGTGATCTAGGCCGGTTTTAACGAGCTTCTCCCCGGTTGAAAAACAAAATTACCCAGAACAGAATCAAACAATACCGGGCCGGAGATAGAAAAGAGGAAAAACCGGGGGATCAGAGAGAACAACATCTTTACGCGGCGTTGTCTTTATAAAACAGCTGGTAATTCTCACGTTATCAGCGAGATTACGAGGAAGGGGGGAACAAGAGAGGACCTTAAATAAGATCTTAAAATACAAAGCGGTAATCCTCGAGACGCCCAGGCGACGTAACATTTTCATTTCACTAAAGTCCCCGCCCCGTAGCCAGAGAGAGCTATTCAGCCCACGGTGAACTCCAATTTTCTATTCGCGTGACTTTTTCGTAGTGAACCGCGTTGTCCGGCACCCGGGATGAAAGCGACGGAGCTGGGCTCGACCTATTTCTCATCGTAACAACTCGACGTAACGAGAAACGCGAAGGATGTTACGTTATTTTCGAATAATGAGTTTGTTTGTGTCGGAAGCTACGCATAAATGTAAGAGGGTTCGGAGTTGGGGTGGTTACCGATGGCCGGAGCTCCCGCGTCCCCTTTTGGCGTCGCCTTTGCATTTCGATTTAACCCTTTCAGTGTTTATGTCGAATATACTGGTCGTGAAAATATGACAATTTATTGTTTATCCCTCTTAGTATACCCACATTACTTATTACTAGACTTCGGATTTTATGCAATTATGGTATAAATTAGTAGGTGAAATACAAAATAGCAGAACCGTTAAGTAAAAAAAAGCCGATTATATTATTTACAATTTACTAAAGCTTTTAAAAGAAAAGAATAATTTTTATGTAGCTCCTGCTTATTGCATCCGACGTGATAAATTTTTATTTTGCATAAAGATTCGCAGTCTACTTATCACTAATTAGTAATATCGCTCAGAAAAGTCGATATATTGGTTTTGGGGTACTAACAAGGAAAGATTCCGAAGTGAGATCAGCAGATCTTAATGAAACTTTGGGAAGTTGTAGTTTTGGTAAAAATATTTGATATGTTTTTTTAGTTCCAAGTTGGGGGTCGAAATCATATTTGGTCGAATATCTTGGAAACTTTTAAAGCTACAGGGGTAGTTTAAATTGCAAAATTGTGTATTTTTCAATAAGGAATCCAGCTGCGTAACCCGATTTTAGGGATCTTAATTTGTATAAAAAATACGTTAAGAAACGACACTTCTTTATTCATTTTTCCATTCAAATGTTAATCCATGTTCTTGAATATTTGTGTGTGAGTGCGTTAGTGTTTCAAGTGCATTCTCAAATCTAACACAGGGATAAAATGGAATTATTTATGCATTTTGAAAAAGTTATCTTAATTTAAATATTTCGACATTTTTTGCAAGACGGTGGCCTTAAGCGCTAATAATTAATCAGATAAAAGTTTTCAACAATATTTGATTCCTATGACATTTCTACACGAATGATCAAAAATAATTGCCGTGGGTATAACGATTAAGTTAATAAAATGTCTGTAACAATCAAGATACAATATAATCATTCTTTTCTCTAAAAATGAATTACATTCTTTTCTAATTTTTCTTATCCAAATATTTGTACATACATATTTATTTAAAATATTTTAATTTCCGAATATTGATTATTTTTATTTGTACACAAATTAATCAAATATTATATTCTGTAAATAATATTAATCAATCTTGAAAACATAAATTTTGCAATAAAAATTCAATTGGAAAATTTGTATTATATTTTATTATACATTTTACTATAATTTCTCTTAACTTTACACAAAGTGCACTTACTCTGCTTTCGTCGAGTATGCTTCTCATCGCTTAAAAATAATTAAGCGCTCGGATTCACATTTCTAAAATTCAATAAAACGCTTAACGTGCTAATGCGTCGTTTGGTGTAGAAAGTTCTAATGGATATTTTGGATTTATTATTGTTAGACATTCTAGTTTTTATTTTGTTTATTAGCCATTTTCTGTTAGTGAATGTTAAGGTAAAACACGTAACGCTTTTTAAATGAAAGATTGTGTACTGATAAGGTTAGGTTATGCGTGACTGGTATAACTATATATTTGTTTTATATATTGCTATAACATTATTATTGGCTTTTCCGTCCTTTTCCGGATTTTTCTGTCCGCTTGTGGCGACGCCTTTGCTTTTTGGTTTAATGCTTTCTTCCGATGTAGAAAATGCTACTGGACATTTTGGGTTAGTTTCTACTAGACTGTTTTAGTTTTTACTTCAACTATTACTGATTTTAGGGTGAGACAGCTTAGACTTGTTTATAGAAGATTGAGTACTGATAAGGTCAGGTTAGGCATCACAGATATAACTATATTTTTGTTTTATACATATATTGCTATAACACCATTAGGCTTTTTTTAGTCTCTAGCTACGTGTGTGTCCCTTTGTTGGGACGCTTTTGCTTTTGTGTTTAATGTTTGTAGAAAGTGCTAATAAACGTTTTGAGTTAGTTTTCTTGATCTCTAGCTATTAATCAATATTCTTAATGATTTTTGGACAGCCGATAGTTATGCTGTTTCTCAGTGGTGGCGCCATTGCTTTTAATTCTTTCTTTTTCTTTTGTCGCGAGAACTACAAACTTTACAATTTCACAATTAATATTTCCAATATCTGATGAATAACTTAAAGTTCAAGATAATTATTTTTCCAAAGCTAGTATTTACGTTGCCCTTTAACGCAGGCGCCATTTCTTTTCGCTTGTTCGTCTTCCTTACAGCATGTAAACAAAAAATAAACGTGTAGGACGATTTTGCATCAACTTTTACAGTTTTCAACAAACCAAAATGTTTAAAAACATCAGACAATTGACAAATGTTCTTAAAACATTTATAATTTCATTAGAACACCATTGAAGCTTGATGAATCAGAAGAGCAGTAAAGACATCTGGAAGATGCATTAACGTTTCATTAAAGGAACGTTAAACCATTTTCCGGCGATTCTCTAGTTATAGAAACACGGACAAACTCCGTCCGGTCGATATGTGTATCGGGTTACGAGTTCGCCGTTGAAAATAGCCTTTACCCGCTTGTACCAACGCGTGGGTTAAAGATTTAAGGGCAACTCGCGGTTGTGCCGGAATTCGGTTTACTCATCACAACAATATAAAAACCATCAAAACACAAAAATAAAAGCATGTAACATCCCAAAACCAGAAAATAAAATATTATAGATTAAATTTGACTACTTCCGTTTAGGGCGCATTTTACAAGCTACAGAAATACGGTGATCGACAGAACGCGGATCCCTTGCAGTTGTAACTCGTAGAAAAGCTGAAGAATCAATCTCGTCACATATTTTGGAAAATTGAACAAAATTGAATTTTGGAAACTCAAAGAAAATTGTGCTTTTGATTAAGCCTCATACGCTCCTCAGAAATAGATGCATGAAAGAGCCTAGGATAACATTTTATACATTTTTGTTTCGTTTCATTGATCATGTGAGTTTTGAAGAAACAGATACATCTCACAACGCAGACAGAAGAAGATCAATCATGTTACAATATATAAAAATAGTAATATGGGTGAATTTTCACCATGGGGAACATATGGGGGTTAAAAACTTACATAATTTTATCAAATTGAAGAAAATTTTGATTAAAAACTTATCACACTGTTTTATAAAATTTAAGAAAATCGGACTTCGAATTAAAAATTTATCACAGAATATTAAGAAATTGAAGGAAATGAACTTTGGAGGAAAATTGATGGATGAATGGAAGTTTAGCGTCGCGAAGGGTAATTGTATAATGGGAGGACACTGTGAGATCGATGGAAAGCGAGTTTGGACGCTTCCTGCAGCGTCGCGACGCTGTTTTCCGTTCGGTTGAGAGGAGGAATCCTTCAGCTCTTGCGTCGTGACGTCTCCGTCCGTATCTAAAATTACTGGCAGCAGCCGAAGACGATGCATTCGCATTCGGCCCGGTGAGCCGTGCGAAAACGAGAGCCACTACAGGCTTACGGCCTAATACAGCCCCTATTTTTGGAGCGTCGCGCTGACGCCGCGGCAGAGACAACTTTCCGCAAAAGAAAATCGACGTTCTTTCCCTCCCCCCGCCCCTCTGTGTCACTCCTTCCACGGCATTCTAACCTCAAGAATTATTATTGTCAACCCTCTCCCCTTTTCTCCAAGAACAATCGTAGAAATGTGGCTGTTAACCCTTTGCATACCGAATTTCGCAATTTTCTTCCTAACAGCTCCCTATCATTTTGAGTGTTATATTTAATAAATATTTCGAACGACTGTACTTTGATTGGTGCTACTACTATTTGATATGTGTACCGTTTATCTAAGAAAGATTAATATTAAAATTATAAAGGAATATGGTTTTTGATATCTAAAAATTAATATTTTCATATAACGTTGTTATTATAATAAAAATGATCCCATTGTCCATTAACGTTCTTACCACAAGAATTACAGATTACAATTATACAGAACTGCCTAAGAAACATTTAAAAAATTAATGCATCTGTAAAAATGATTTTTATTATTAACTCCCTTACCCTTTTTTAAGCAATTATAGAGAAATGCTTTTTATTATTTAGAAAACTAATTTTTCCTATAAAAACTGTGTTATAAACAAATTGCAATTAATAAAATAAAATGAGCAATTACGTTCCTTCTCTCCAGTGTACCCCCACTCTTATTATTTCCTCCCTGCACCAAGTACTATTACATTTTACAATTATTCACATTAAAAGATTAATATTTCTATAGAGTTGTTATTATAACAAAAGTTGTCTAGCAAATTAATTGTAATTATTCTGACCACAATGTTGAAATTAGCTATCCAAAAGCTATGTTTTGCAAGCATCTACCACATTTAAAGAATTTATATTTCTTTACTGTCAGTAATACACCAAAAATTATTGAATTAATTAGTCGTTATTAATCTGCTTCAGCGCTTCAAACAATTTTCAAAAACTATGTTTTCATATCGTTTTCTAACGATCAAAATCTGTTTACAAGATCAATTTTGCAAAGTTGTAGATTACGAATTTTTAAAATTTTTATAGGTATGCGCATATATAAAAATACAAAGAATTCTGTTAAAAGGTAAATATATAAAAATAAAATACGTTCGTGAATGTGCAGTCATTTGCGTCAATTGTACGATAGGTAGTCAATGTGCTCGCTCGTCTGCCCTTCCACATATTCAGCATTATTTATGTACAATGATATTTTAAGTTGAATATTTGGCAACCACTTCTGGCGGAAGAACGAAACTCGTTTGCATTCCAAGCTTATCATCTCATCCGCAATTTCATACTCGAAAAAGCCCGTATGTGATCATACGCTCCAATTTATTATACACATTAACATAAATAAACAACTTATGTAATAAAAACTAATCAGTGAAGTACGAAAAAAGTTAAAATAAAATACTGCCTAATTGAAAGTAGCATTCAAACATTATCAAACATCGTTTGAAATGCTAGGTTTCCATTGTAAAATCATGTAAACATTTAATATTTCATGTTTAATTCATAATATCAATATTGACTATTAATATTAATTATCAATATTTGATATTCAATATCGATTAATTTTTAGTATAATATAATTATATATAGTATATACAATTAATATATTAATATATATTAATATATTTATCTTTATGTAATAATATATAATTAATATATAGTAAAATATTACTCCCTTCCATTTTATTTTGTAAGCTTTACTTAATTATATATAATTTTGATCAGTCATATCATTTATTTATTTGATCTGCCCAAATATTTATATCATCAATACTATTTTCATAATTTTGCGGTAATATATTGATAGAATTATTCTCATGAAATATAAAAGTCACCCTTAAAGTCTTCAGCAAAAAGGCGGGAAAGCGCTAAATTCAAATTTCACACCAGCTACAGTACTAAAAAAGAAATGGCGCGCGCAAGACCTCAAAGGACAATGATTATGCGCCACAGTAAACCCCGCAGGAGACTCCGTTAACATTGAAAAATTAAGGTTAGGCCGCTGCATAAATTACCATCGCTCGCGACGCAGTAAACTGTAAAACGACGCCATTAATCGCTAACGTCTTTTATGCGCGGGCATTTTTCCGGTAAACAGGCCTTGCAACGTGCTTACTCAAAATAACTAAATTGGTCCCATTAAACTCCCTTAAACTGTCACTTTATGGCTGGTGTCGCGAACACCTAATGAAACGTGTATCTCAAACTGATAATAAAATGGAGCATGTCTGGGGAATACATTCTCCGCGAATCATCGCGGCCAGCCTCCATAAAAATCCTCACGGAATAACAATTACATTTACACCTTGTTTAATTTGTAGCCGAGACGAGTCCGAATCGTCAGTACTCGTGTTTGAAACGCTAGCAAGCTGGCTAGCAAGATCGTTTGTCGCAAGTTTTATTTATAGAATGTTATTTGCAGCAATAACGTCGCTGGCGGGTCTCCAGCACTTCTACAATGTAGTGTTAAACGAGCAATTAATGCCTTTTCTTATTGCAACTTCGATTCGCAGAAAAAAATTCTTCTGGGAAATTACTGGCGCCATCGATGTACTTTAAACAATTTTGTTTGCGTCATGTTATCCTTTGCGAAAAGGAGAGCATTTTTTCTATGCAATATTCTTTTCTAGCTCCATTAGTTTGCAAGATATTCAATTTGGTTTGGGGTTGATTTGCATCTTATAAATATGGACCAGTGCAGCAACATTTGCTTTTGGTAGATTAACAGTTACGTTAACATTATTGTTTCGACCATTTATACAAATTCATAATAAATCGTTTTCTGACTGACTACACAGGACTCGGAAGAGCATGATTATACTACGACTGAAGTATCTCGATAGATTAGTTTTGAACCAATCACCTGACATCAGCAAGACCATCTTGCAAATCTCACAATAATACCCACAACTTCCAAAAAGCCTCGTCAGAGTATCATCAACGCAACAACGAAGGTTTAATCCCAATTTATATCAAATCCTAATGGACTGTTACTTCTTCCTTAAGAGCCCAGCCAAAAACCACCCGGCTACAATGCTTCTGTTTCGCCCAAGCACAAGTCATACGTCTCTCTACTCAAACTAACCTAAACCATCCTCGATCAACTAAGGTATCCTAACCCATCAATCCTTCACAATAGCAAAACATATATCAGCGTACTACCCCGTTGAACGACACTAGGACGTACCTATCTCTCGGTATGTCCGAGGCATAAACTCGCCTAAACCATTCTCAACTAATCAAGGTACCCTAACCCATCGGTCCCTCGATTTCTCGTGAGAGCAGAAGATGTAGCATCCCTAGCGGGTTCTCTCCCCGTTCAACGACACCAGGACGTATCCTATCTCTGCGTACGTCTTTGTAAGGCATGGTCTCGCACAAGAAGAAGAAGAATCATACTCGGGAGGGAAGGTCGAGGAGGTAGGTGGGGCGGGAGAGAAAGAGAGAGAGAGAGGCCTGGGTAAGTTATCACTCGAGTCTGGGCCAGGAATAGTCGCCATGTGGTGGCAGCCGTGGGACTGACTATTTTCGGGTAAAGACAAATTTGGCGCGATGCGCTGCGAGGGAGCGGAGCCGACCCGAACCGGCACAGCTCGCGGCAGACTCAAGTGTAAGCTTACATGTGCCTTTGGGGGGCGACGAACACGCGGAGGCCAATGAGATCGGCGCGGCCATTTTTAGAGGGCTCCGCGAAGCGAGCGTGCTCTCAAACTGCTTGTAGCATTCAGTTTGAAGCAGCCGGCCGGTCAGGAGCTTTTCCTCTCCGTTGCGTCTCGCGATCATCATCATCGTCGGCATCCTGCAACATCTCTCGTCAACGAACACGATCGACCGAAGCCACTAGTGAATTTGACCAGGTAGCTGGTAACAACTATTACGCAAGCCCAGTGGATTACACAACCCCAGGTACCTCGCCATAGTGACTAGACTCCAAGGCCGGAAAAGACCCTAGGCCGGGCCACTGTTCCGTGCTTCCTTACTTCCCATAGTGAATGCGACGTATGGAATGTAAAGAAGTATGGAGCTGCGCCCAGGTGATCATCTATCGTCGAATGCACCTCCCGCAACGGAGAACCTGCTGCTCCAGATTCAACACCGGACCCAAAGGATCGAGCTCGACCAAGGTCCACGTTGGATGGTTCGGTAGCTATGAAGATTGTGGTGGACCAAGTTCCGAACGGTCCGAACAGAGTATTTTTGGTTCGCAAGAGGATTTCGTTAGGGTACCCGCTGGCAGCAGAGCTCAAGTCAGAAATAGACGGCATGGGTTCAAGCGTCCATGTGGACGGTCGTGATCGCTATTTACTGACCTGCCCGTGACTACCATGTGGTCGCCAGCTTTATTTAAGACTCCCATACCGGGCTCAAGCGCCCGCCATCCACGGGCGCATGCGTTACGTTTTATTCTTGCAGATGGAAGAGGACCCCAGTGAGAGGAAAAAGTGTTTACAGAATATCTGGACAGAGTAATCTATCCGTAATCACTATCAGTAAGTACTTTTCGAGTTGCAGAGCGAAAGTGTGATGATCACGTGGTTGGTTGTTCGAGTAAGTAAGAACGGATTGTTTGAACTTCTCGCCGGACGATTTGTTGTAGAGTTGCGTCGATGTTCTTGCAATCTTTACTATATCTGCTAGTGAAAAGTTGTAATTTTTTTAGACGAACTATGAAAATAGAGCTTGCAAATTTAGTATATTTTCGTTAACTTTATGAGTTTGCAATATTTTGGTCGAATTTGTAATTTCGTTGTGTTTGCTAAGTTTTATTTTAGAAGGTTCTAGTTGAATGTTTAATTTGGTATATCCCAGTCGATTTTTTAATTTGGTTATCTTCTGGTTAAGTTTGTAATTTTAGTATAATCTTGCCCAATTTCCTATTATATTCTAGTCAATTTTAGAATTGTACTATATCTTAGTGGATTTTTCAGTTCTACTGCCGACAAGTTTCTAATTTTATCATATTCTTTAGTTTTGTTTGCCATGTTGCTATATACTTGTCAGTGTTGTGATTTTCTTGCATTGTAATTTTGTTATATTTTAGATAATATTGAGATTTTGCCATATCTAGACAATATTGTAATTTTAAAATATCCTAGTTAAGCCTGCGCTGTTACTACGACCTAATAAATTTTATAATTTTGCTACATTATCGTCCGTTTTGCAAGTTTGTTACATTCTGGGCAATTATTTTATTTTAGTATTATTTTTGTCTACTATTTAGTAGTATTTTAGTAAAGTTTATAAATTCATTATATTCTAGACGAGTTTGTAATTTTGCTATATTTGAGGGAATGCTCTAATTGTATTATATTTTATGTTCTATTCGTCATTTTTCTATATTTTTATGAAGCGTGTAATTTTGCTATATTCTGACGAATTTTATTACAGGCTGAATAGGAACAGGAAACCGAAAGAAGACCGCCATTCGACGAGTCAAAAATAGGACGTGCGTTCGGTCGCCGCCATGTTTCCATGAATGAGTTCTCCGGTTACAAGATCTATTTCCGGTCCGAGCCGACAACCCCGAGGCTAGACTAATCACAAGCCATAATGCAACGTGAAGATCTTTATTTTATTGAATATTAAAATCGTAATCTGTGAAACGATATAGATTTTATTCATTAAATAATTTAATTTTAAATAGAGCTATACTTTATAGAACAAAATGGTCACGAATTTTTTAAGGTAGATTACCGTAATGTATTTTAATATGTCTTTATACCTTTTGTATCATCGTCATAAATAATGCATTAGAAAAATATCATGTATAAATTATAAATAAACTGCCAATTATGTGTCATTCTTCCCCAGTCTTCGTCATTAAAAAAAATATGCATTTCGTTTGAATACAAGAATATCATTTACTTTTAAATTCTTCTAATGGATTTACTGTTTGGAATCACATCTACTCATTTTTGTCATAAACGCATATCCACTGTCCATAAATTATATAGAAAATGTTACATTCTGAAATATTATTTAAAACAGTATTTTATAGACCAACGATAATTTAAAATCGTATTTGAAATATTTTTTCTCCACAATTTCACCCAGCTTTGATTTAGGAGTGTTTAAACTTCAAACGTAGTGTTAAAGAGCTCGTCGAAATATACATATAATTGCATATGCGCGCTCTCTATCGTAGAAATTCAGAGGTCAGATGGTCTTTGATGGCAGACTCTGCTGGTTTTCTGCTACGGTAGACTTGGTTTTCTAGGATCAGAGAGGGATATATTCCTCGTATTCCCCTCTGCTGGGATATACGAAACAAATTAAGTCTATTTTGAAAACACATTTGCAGGAAAACAAATAATAAACAATATCTACATTACAACAAGTAATAAACAGATACTGCAGATTACTTTTACAGTGTCTCAATAAACACAATAACAATTACATGAGTTTCTGTTTTCTATATATCAAATGTGTCGAAACAGAAAAAAACAAACGATATATTTAACAATAGACGTGGAATTACTTGACAAACCTGCATAGATACGACAAATAACTGCACTCGAAGAAAAAAACAAATAAATTAAAGCTCGGGTCAATATGTTCAACTGAAAATTCGCTGCACTGACCAAGAGCTGTTGCATAGCAGCACGAGTTTTGTCAAATTACTATTGGTGTGGACGAACAGACAGAGGTGTAAGTTCGTTCGTTCAAGTGGTGTCACTTGACATACGCAATAGGTTGAAATTCGTCAATCAATACAAACCAAGAACTTTCACATTACAGAATGTGAAAATGACTACTGGCTTCAAACACCAAATGCATCGCGTGTTCCAAAAGCTTTCTCAGTGAGATATAACTAGAGATTTTGAGGTGGCCGGTATTTCTTTCTATTGCATATAAAAAGTCGTGCACTTTTGTGTCACCAAATTCGTTATTTAATGGGAACACTTTTAAGGCAAAAGTGCCTACCATGGAGTATTGTCCACTTTATGGACCATAATGTAATTTTAATATAGTTATATAGGGATTAAGAAAATTGTTTCAGTAGAAACGCATGCTTCATAATTGGTTACTGTGACTTGTGCATGCACATGAAACACGTGTACGAGTTTCTTTTTCTTAATTCATTGTTATATGGGTTATATGACTGAGTAAACATAATATTAGATACGATTTTATAGAAAATCAGAACAACCTGTAATGTGTAATACAGTACTGCTGCGAAGAAAGCTATAAAGCAGTATACGCTAGACGCAATGACAATATCCCTCCTACTGTGGAGTATACCCCTCGACGTACCAAGAGGCCCTGCCGCTCGACTAGGTTGCGAAATTGTAACATGATATGGATCAGGTACATTAGTAAGCCTATATTAATGCAATGACAAAACTGTTTTGTTTCTTATATTTTAATGAAACTTTGTCATACCAAACACGCTCTAATTTGGATCATATTTATATGTTTAATGGGCAAAATGAACGTTGCATCGAATGTACCGGACAGCCGACGTGCTGTATCTAGCTGCTCAATTTAATTTATACGCCAGTTTTTAATTATTTGGTGCATATTATGAATTAATGTCACTTTTTTTTAAGTTTCTATTCCTTCAAAAACGTTTAAGTAATAGATCTATTCCCTGTTTTTTAGAAACTTCTGTTCTTATGCAACAACGGTACAGGTGCATAAATACCTCCAGTAAACAATCTGCCGGCAGAATAGCTTCAGAGTCAGCTAGCAGATGCAGGCGACAGATTGGCAGTAGACGTTGACTAAAATCTGCCATCATACTGTTACGCCATCTAGCACTTATTTAATAATTCCTCGTAGATAGATAATTACTTTTACTATTGTTTTTGGGAAACATAAATTAAATAAATAATAATTATAAATCTACGAGGAATTATTCAATAAATGCTAGACGGCGTAACAGTTTTCAATGGCAGATTTTCACAGCTGGTTTTCTGCCATGTCAGATTTGGCTATCTAGGCCGTTTCATAATGGGTACATATGAATTCTACCAGTATTTTCTTAATGAAATTAATTTTATACAGTTAGATTAAGTTGTAAAAACTTATTTTTATTTCCAAAAAGTCTAGCCTTTTGTTTAAACATTTTGTAAATTTATTAACCTGAATTTGATTAAAATTCGAATCTTTGTGAAATTTCGTTTCACAATACGTGATTTTGCCTTGACAACGAAAATAGGTAAGAATTATTTTTCAAATTACTTACTTCGATTTCCCACGCTTTCCTCCATCTTCATTTAGTCAAATCGAATATGTCTTTTCTACCAGACAGGGCACCAGTAAAATTCCCGTTCTATCCGTCGGTTATTGCGTTTCATTTCGGTCACAAAGAAACTCGCGCTATTTTCGCAATTTGTCGCGTGAAATTGCGACATATTCGTCGCGCGGAGCATCCCGGGAATTTCTTTAACACTCTGCTCGGAAGATCTAATCAAACTTATCAGTTTGCAACGGGCTTCTCCGCTTCAATCTTTGAAGACACCTTGGGGTAGGGGAACAAATTAAGCTAGAGCAAATTTGACAAAGATTGCCCTCTGGCACACGCACAATTGCATCATAAAAATCGAGAGTAGCAAAATCACACCCTCTCAGAGTGTATGAGAGACATACTCCTCTATCTACCGTTATTTGCTCCTGCGGGCAATTTTGAGAGCTCGAGACATGAAGAGCTTTGAGACTAAAGCTAGCGCCGCGCGACGCCTGAAGATATGAAAAATCGCATCATTGGAGCATGGAATGCCATAACTATCAACAACCACTCGAAAGTGTATCATTTGCTCTTATCGATCGAACACGCAAATTTATTAATTGTAATGGAGAACATTTTCATCATTACTTGCACTAAAAATCATTTGTAGAGAATATTTTAATAACCACTAGTTTTGCATCCCATATACCCCTATAATCTTTTGTTCACGATTAAATCCTCATTTCAATCACAAGCTTAAAATTTAAGAACCTCGAAGTGACCTTTATATCTCGATAAAAAAACAAAACAGATTAAACCAATTACTACATTGCACGCTACACTTAAGACCATGCATCTTTCGTTTGAAAACATTTTTGATACAACAAATAGTTTACGAGCTTTAGGTGGCACAGTTAAATGCTTCAACCTTATGTGGTCTAAAGTCTAAGCCTTAGACCCAGAGAAGGTATTATGGAAAAACTGTAGGAGTTCCTGGGTTTATACTGGAGAATAATAGGGCTGTTACTCTTCTTCGAAGGTCGAAGATTTCGAAGCTTCGAAGCTTCGATTTCAGAAACTTCGAATGTGATGAAAATCGAAGGTTCGAACCTTCGATTCGTTTCCAGTTAACGGATAAAAGAAATAAATTTTCATAATTTGTTTCTATATTAAGATAATATATTTATAATTCGAATTATCCTTTCGACAGCACATTGTTAAAATAATTTTTACAATTTGTTTCTATATTTATTATTTGAATTATTTCAATAATTTATTGTTCAAATAATTGTTCAGACAATGTACAGGTATTTACATAATTAATATAGGAACACATTTCTATAGAGTATAAAAATCTATAATCTACAAAAATTTTTATAATCTATAGAAATGTGTTTCTACATTCATTATGTAAATACTTGTATATTCTTTAAATAATTATTTTAAGAATGAATTATTGAAATAATTCACATAATGTATATAGAAACAAAATATGAAAATTTATTCATTTAAACCATTATTTTAACAATAAATAATTGAAATAACAATTCAAATAATGTATATAGAAACAAATTGTAAAAATTTATTTATTTAAACAATTATTTTAACACTGAATTATCGAAATGATAATTCAAATAATAAATGTATTATTTTAACAATAAATTATTGAAATAATTCAAATAATAAATATAGAAACAAATTGTGAAAATTTATTTATTTAAACAATTATTTTAACAATGTGCTGTCGAAAGGATAATTCAAATTATAAATATATTATCTTAACAATAAATTATTGAAATAATTTAAATAGTGAATATAGAAACAAATTATGAAAATTTATTTCTTTTATCCGTTAACTGGAAACGAATCGAAGGTTCGAAGTTTCGAAGTGTCGAAGTTTCGAAGATTCGAAGGATCGAAGCTTCGAACCTTCGAAACTTCGATTTTCATCACCTTCGAAGTTCTCTTCGTTCCTTCAAATCCTTCGAAGCTTCGGAAAAGTAACAGCCCTACTGGAGAACTTCACAGTAATGAATAAAATTGCGTTAAACACTCGAATTATGGGGTTGAGACAGCAGTGTTGGTATGGGCGCTCACCCTAATAAATAACTGACAGTCTAGGGAGCCGTGGTGGGTGAATGTGATCCGAGTTATGCGTGGAAACCTCGGGGCTATTCATGGTGCAGCCGGATTTGCATTGCCATCATTGTCGCGATTTGAATCGGTTTCTCGCTGGCTATCACGGTCCTGGTGTGCTTCCATTGTTATTAACCCCTTGAGCGGAGACAGAATTTTTGCAAACCGATTACTCGGTGGGGAGACTTATTGTGAATGATTCTCTAAACCTTATAATCTGATCTGCAGATTTTGTAGGAATGTCGTGGAAAACTTAATTGTAGCTTTTAGTTTGTTGCAGGATTCTTTTTAATAATAAAATTCCCAACCTGAAAACAATTTTTAAATATTAGTCTATACGATGTAGGATAATTGTTTAACACCATGTAACTAGTGAACACAATAGGCTACACCGTCTAGATTTTTTTTAGGTACCTAACTTAAAAATATTACTAGATCATTAACCACTTGCGTTGGCAACTATATCACAGGTGCGTGTTATCTGGACGAGCGTGGCACGCTTTTCCAGCGCAAGTGGTTAAGAATAATATTTAAAAGTTGTTTTAAAGTTAGGAAATTTACTTTGTTAGGTTGACTTATCGTTTAACATATTTTTCATACGTTTTGATTAGAAAGTTGGGTACCGAGAAAAAAGAACCAGAAGGTATAAACCATTGTGTTTACTGGTTATGAAATATGAGAGCCATGACATTATGGCAGAATTGGTAAATTTAACGAAGTAAATTTTTAAAAACTCTTGTTTAAGATGGAGCATTTTTTACTTTGTCATAGCTGCAGATTTTTGTTGTTTTCTGACAGAACGGGTCACGTTGTTCCTTTTTTTCCGGAATTACGTTATAAACTTGAGCGTCAGTTAGCCAGAATTATAGATTCGCATGGGAAACGCAGGAGTGGCTATACGTACACGTCGGGGGCGGAGTAAATAAATCTTTATTATGTCAGTGCTCTGATCGTGTGCGGCGTTGCTACCCGGCTTCTGGACGTGTACATAACATTTGCAAATACGGCGCTAACGTCAACGAGCACTCACGTTACCGGCACTATATTAACGTGACGGGTCCGAAACGTTAATCCAGATTCGTTGATAGCGTGAATTTATTAGCTAGCAAATTCATTATCGGCGAGTACGTGATCTGCAGCGTGTCACGAAAATCGCAGGATCGAAGAATCGTACCGGCGATGTCTGTCGATATTGCCACTGAACAACGTTAATTACACTCGCTTCAAAAACCACTCACGCGCTCATTCTCCCCGAGTAATTTTATCTGAAAAATGTCTCATTTCTCCGTAGTAATTTTATCTGAAGAAATGTCTCATTACCTGCAACACAAATAAAAATTCAATAAGACACCAGATTTGAATTTGACTAGCGAGTAGTGGATGCTAGTTTTTTTTGGCTATGTAGCTGAGTAATAGTGATTATAATGAAATTCAAAATTTACTAAGCTCAAGTGCGTTTTACTATAAAACTCACTAGGAAATAAAGGGAAGCCAAATCGGGTTTAATAAGACACCAGATTTGAATTTGACTAGCGAATAGTGGATGCTAGTTTTTTTTGGCTATGTAGCTGAGTAACAGTGATTATAATGAAATTCAAAATTTACTAAGCTCAAGTGCGTTTTACTATAAAACTCACTAGGAAATAAAGGGAAGCCAAATCAAGTTTATTGATTTTGGTTTGACTAGCGCTTAGTGGACGCTAGTTGCTTTTGGCTAGAAGCTGAGTAACATCACGTGATTGTGGGGAAATTCAAAATTTACTAGGCGCAAATAGGTGTGTTTTATTAGAAAATTGACTACAGAATAAAGGGAAGCAGATCGGGTTTATTGATTTTGATTTGACTAGCGATTATTGGACGCTAGTTCCTTTTAGCTAAATAGTTGGGTAACATCAGGTGATTATAGGGAAATTCAAAATGTACTAGGCTCAAGTGCGTTTTATTAGAAAACTGACTACAAAATAAAGGAAAGCCAAATCGGGTTTAATAAGACACCAGATTTGAATTTGACTAGCGAGTAGTGAATGCTAATTTCTTTTGGCTAGGTAGCTGAGTAACATCACGTGATTATAATGAAATTCAAAATTTACTAAGCTCAAGTGCGTTTTACTATAAAACTCACTAGGAAATAAAGGGAAGCCAAATCAAGTTTATTGATTTTGGTTTGACTAGCGGTTAGTGGACGCTAGTTGCTTTTGGGCTAGAAGCTGAGTAACATCACGTGGTTGTGGGGAAATTCAAAATTTACTAGGCGCAAATAGGTGTGTTTTATTAGAAAACTGGCTACAGAATAAAGGGAAGCAGATCGGGTTTATTGATTTTGATTTGACTAGCGATTATTGGACGCTAGTTCTTTTTAGCTAAATAGTTGGGTAACATCAGGTGATTATAGGGAAATTCAAAATGTACTAGGCTCAAGTGCGTTTTATTAGAAAACTGACTACAAAATAAAGGAAAGCCAAATCGGGTTTAATAAGACACCAGATTTGAATTTGACTAGCGAGTAGTGGATGCTAGTTTCTTTTGGCTAGGTAGCTGGGTAACATCACGTGATTATAATGAAATTCAAAATTTACTAAGCTCAAGTGCGTTTTACTATAAAACTCACTAGGAAATAAAGGGAAGCCAAATCAAGTTTATTGATTTTGGTTTGACTAGCGGTTAGTGGACGCTAGTTGCTTTTGGCCAGAAGCTGAGTAACATCACGTGATTGTAGGGAAATTCAAAATTTACTAGGCACAAAACAAGTGTGTTTTATTAGAAAACTGGCTACAGGATAAAGGGAAGCAGATCGGGTTTATTGATTTTGATTTGACTAGCGATTATTGGACGCTAGTTCCTTTTAGCTAAGTAGTTGGGTAACATCAGGTGATTATAGGGGAATTCAAAATGTACTAGGCTCAAGTGCGTTTTATTAGAAAACTGACTACAAAATAAGGGGGAGCCAAATCGGGTTTATTGATCTTCGTTTGACTAGCAAGTAGTGGACGCTAGCCAAGCCCGGGGGTTACATGAATATTGTCTCGTGACCATAGGGAAATTAAGAATTTGGTAAGTGATACTATTAGACCATATATACATGGTGGAAATTATAAAGCGTTACACAAATTATCTCCAAAAATATTGATTGTACACAAAAATGTTTCAGATGAGAGTTATTCAGTACAGAGGGTGACATCATGTGGTGGGACTTCTATTTTTCTTGGCGGACACTCCAAGGTGAGGTAAAGGTCATCTTTCCTTTTTTAAATAGAATGATGTGTTTTTCTATCCGCCATCAAATAGTGCGTTTTAAGATGAGTTCAATTACCTATGATACAAGGTCATTCAAGGTCAAACTTGCAGGGAAATGTAGAAAAGGTGTAATTGTTTTATTTGTACTTCAGTTTAGTATGTGTTCAAAATGATTATCTCTTACTTCAATGCACTTAACAATTCTTTGTTTAAATGGTTCTCTAACTTTGCTCGACATTTCAACATTTATCTTAGCATAAGCTTCGCATATTCTGACTTTCTTGTTTTCACGCGTCGCACGCTTAATGGACATTACGCAGTTTTTAAGCACAGAACCTGAACGGAGAAACCGCTGTTCTAGTCTTTTAAATGCCATATGCGATTTTGATGGTCGATCTGGGTAGCGGTGTGCATACAAATTAGCAGCCATTTTGTAATTTTTCCTACATTCTCCTAGTACCACAAACATATCAAAACAATTTTGATACAATTCCATTTTCACCACTTATTTAAGTAATATACTTAGCACGAATAGTAATGAAATTAAACTGACTATCTTGCAGAAAAGCACAGTAATACATAAATACGTTTGTTTTCATTTATGTTGTCCTGAGTAATGCTGATATTGAACACATGTTATTGTTTTGATGTGAAAGTTCGAAAGCACGAACTAAACTACAAATAAAACGATCATACCTTTTCTGAATTTCCCTGCAAGTTTGACCTTGAATGACCTTGCGTCATAGGTAATTGAGCTCAGCTTGAAACGTACTATTTGATGGTGGATAAAAAAAACATATCACTCCATTTAAAAAAAGATAGTTGTCCTTCATCTTACCTTAGAGTGTCCACCGGGAAGAATAAAAGTTCCACGTGATGTCCGCCTCGGTACTGAACAACTTTCATCTGAAACATCATCTGTAACGCTTTATAATTTCCACCCTGTATAGTTAATAGACCCGGCATCGGTATAGGATATTCACAGGACGATGTAAAGCCAAGATAACGGACAAAAGTGCCCACAACTGACGTTCTAAGATAATTCGAAATGGTGGATAGTGTACGAGACGGAGCACGTGTTATGTATTGTATTGGATATATATTGTTCTTACTATTCCTTTTTAAATAAAGTAAGTTTTGAAGAAATAAATACAGATTTGATGTTACCAACATCTACATTAAAATTTACCTTTTTCCAAATTATAATTTTAAAATGAGTTAGCACTATTTAAAATAATATGAGTAAAATAAAAGTGGGCAAGTAATAAAATATATATGGCGAATTACCTGTAACGCTTAGCTTACTGGTACTACGACTTCTCAACAGAATATAGCACTTTGCCCACAACTGTCATCTCGTAGATGATTTAATCTTGGCTCGAAGGCAATCATCTGCAGCCGGGTCTATAAGTATACATGGTCTAAGGTGTTAGCGAGCTTTTTTAGAAAATCGAAAGTTAGTAAATACTACTTGGTACGAAATCGAGTTGGAAATATAGGGCAGACGGAATGGGGTGCCGTTATCGGATCGGGGATTATTCGTATCAGGAAGTTCGTTAGGGGCAGATACGACGTCGAATCCTTTTTCACGCGGGTCCGCTAATTGAACTAGTTTGGCAAGGTGTCTCGTTCCGGACTTTAGTATGTAGTCCGATACCGTTACGGGGACGTGTAATGGCCGGACTGGCCGGTATTCCAATCGTCATAAATTGTCCCGGGGAACGTGACGATCGTACTGAGTAGCCAATAGATACGCTCTCTCGCCTGTCATTTGACCCCCGCAGCTTCTCCTGGCGCTTCACGCCCCGACTACACCCACCAGTGGTTCTGACTATCGATTCGCGTACGCTAACAGATGTATCGGCCTGGGGAGATCGGGATTGTACAGCAGATTTCGATGAAACGAAACGCTACTTCCTGCTCTTCGTGTTCGCGAATATGCTATCAGATTTCAAACTGACCACTTTTTGTTTCTAGCCACCTCCAAGCATCAGGGTCTCGTGGGGGAAATTTTCTTTCTCTAGCCTATATCGATAGCTATCAACATCTATCGACATCTAAAAATTGTAATAGTTTATTTTCCTCTTCATCGTCTATGATTGCTACAAAGGCATTGTCTGTTGGGTCTTTAGGTTAGGTTTCTAGAAAAGTTACTAGGGGAACTACATGGACAAAGAGTAGGGATCCCTACTTTTTTCACGGTCTCAGTCACAGGGTACAATAAGTACAAAAAGTTACCAGGTTTTCAAAAATTTCACTTCAAAATTGTTTTCGCGTTAGGAAATTTATTTTTAAGGTTAGGTTGCTAAAGAAATTTTGAGAAACAAACTATATAAGTAGCCATGGGCCTATTGTGTTCACCAGTTGTCAAATTTCTTAAATATGTTACTACGACAGTAAAAGTAAAAAATACTACTAGATCATCAAGAATAATATTAAAAATTTTTGATAAGGTTATGGAATATATTTCATAGTAATTTGTAAATACTAATTTCTTTTGTTCGAATTAGATAACTTTAATTCTCCCAATATTATTGGTTTAGAGATTACGGATGAGCCTAGTTGAGTGGGAGATACTTTATAGTTCCATTCTGTGCTTCCCAGTTCCCAGTCACCAATCTGCGACAGACGACCGTGCAACGTTGGCACCAATCCTAGATTCATCTGTTTCGCCAATCTGCCGAAAGATTGGCGCCAGATTGGCAGTAGACGTTGACCAAAATCTGGTATCAAAGAATGTTACGCCATCTAGCATTTACTGAATAATTTCTCGTAGAAAGATATCTGTTCAATAATTGCTAGATGGCGTCTTTGATGGCAGATTTTGGTCAACGTGTGCTGCCAATTTGAAGCTAATCTGGCGTCTACGTCTGCTGCCAATCTCCTAGCAGACCCGACTGGTTTTATGCCATGTTTGATTTAGCTATATGGGTCAGAAAATGAATCTAAAATTTAGAAAATGTTTGTAATTAGGAAGAATTTCGAATAGAACGTTTCTCATCAGTTTCTCAACTAAATCGGCATTTTGATGGTGTGTCTTGGTAGAAGTTGGTCCCCAAGACTGCCGGTGGTTGGATATTAGCTTCTTCTGAGGAACGTGCCGGAACGCGAGGCATTTCGGGTTCACAATGAGAAGCGGACGTAGACACGAGTCGCGATATACGCCGGGAATGGAACACACCACGGAGATTGTACTAATTAAGTCCCACTCTCCTATTAATTGCCAACGTTCCAGCCTTGTCAATGGTCGCCGTTCCTCGCTATGGCTGCGGACACCAGCCGTTCATCGCTGCGGCTGTGGCCGCCAGTCATGTAGTTAACAGAATTTCGATATCGACATGCTCCACTTACGTAACTACTTGCTTCTCGATGCTAGATCAAGAGTTGTCCCAACTTCGATACCAACCGCCATTGCCCGCTAATAACAATAACAAATCTGGTTCAGTCCGTTCTGATAACGTGGCGACAACCACAGTCGGCAGAAATGTCGAAACTAGTTCCACGTTTTTGCTGCAGATGCCGAAGGACAATTTGTGAAAAGTTCAATAGAACTGTGCTACAATTCCAAGAATGTTTGAGAAACATCGTCGAATTTGTTGACCCCGTAAATAATGAGCGAGTACCCAAGACAGTTGTTCTTGTGTAGAGTCACTCATTATTATTACTATATTATTATTATTATTATTATTATTATTATTGTCGAACATTCAAGAGACAAGGAGACGAAAGCCAGCATTAATTAATCAGAACTGCATTCAGCCTGGGAAGCCCTTCTCGAGATGGGGAGGAAACTTGGTAGTATTCTTGAAAACATTAAACAGCCCCGGCCTATTCTGTTTGTAATTAATTTCGCGCGGAATTCAAGGGAAGCCGGTCGAACGATATTGAATCTACGGATAACTTTTCATGGAGTTGGACTTCGCCTATCCTGGCACGTCGTTAAGAAAGCCCAGAGGGAATGAACGGGTGGCACGATTTTATTGGGCCGATGGTCTAACGTCGGGAAAAAGGGGTGTACGTGTTTACATTGCCAAGTAACTGCAGCTCTGACCATCACATGCTAGTCCCCATTCTGCTAGTGTTCCAATATGTCCGGTTCACGTTTTCAATATTTTGTTTAAAGTTCAACTGTTCAGTAGGTTTCAGATAAAAAAGGATTAAAATAAACGAGAAGGTCAAATATTGCAAATGTAGTTTCAATTAAATCTATTGTTTCTTCAGTCAAGAATCTTTTCAAACTGATGAAATTGCTTTTGTTGATATTAGAGGGAGTAGTTTCTAAATATTTATTGGTTTTTCGGCGAAAATGGTGAAAGGTGTTAGGTAGACTACTTCCTTACCGATCATTTCCTTACCGACCCTCTTCTTATCAATCACTTCTTTACCGACCCTCTTTTTACCAATCACTTCTTTGCCGACCACTTTTGTACCGATTACTTAAAACAGTTTATTTAAAAAAATATAGAATGTTTCGTTAATACCCAATAAATAAAATTTTTAAAATGCATTTTGTTCATCATATAGTGGTAACCAATACTATTAGAGTTTCTTTATAATAATGAATGTTTTATCAGAACAATATATTAAAGATATTAACAAAGCGATGCTAAATAATAAATGCACTGTTTCTAACGCATGATATACTCTGTAAATTGACGAGTATTAAAAAAATGGCAAACTATAATTAAGATTTACATCTTCTAAAAAATTGAATTTTTTTGTTAATTCCTAGCGAAAGAAATTTCCAATTGACATCCATTATCAAGAGCCACAAATCCTAAACTACCATGATGTATTTTTTGTTTAATACCTCAGGATTTTTTTTTTAACAGAGTGAAATTATTGGTTTATGCTTTCTCACAGTATGATTATGCGCCTCCCAGAAAGTAAACTCGTAGTGAAAACACATTGTCGTAGGAAAACAGGGTGGGAATACGCGTAGCGAACGCGTTCGCGCGCTCTAACGCGTCTCTGCGTTCGAATAATTCGCGGATGCAAACTATTCCGGGTTAAACGCGAGAGTCGATATGGAGCGAGCAATTATCATCGCGATAATAACTTTTCTAATTAATTTCGGAAGTTTTAATTCGACGTCCGAACTCATATCCTTGCCGCTCGCCGCAATACAGGTCAATTATTCGCCCACTTCCGGCGCCGACTGGCAAGTTCTAGTTTTAATTCGGGCCGTGCATAATGGAATCGTTGTTTCGAAACTTTTTAATAGTTCTCGCCGTTCTATGTCGGGAGAGGACATGTTGATGTCCGGATCTGCCACTTTTGCTATAAATCCTTCAACTTTTATGGTCCGTCCGCTTTTTATGTTACGTAAATCACTTTTTTTTATTTTTCTTGTCTTTTAACGAATTGAACACTAACATCGCCATATCTCTTATTATTAAAAAATGAAATTTCTCTCCTTGTTAAAAAAAATTTGTTTGAAAGACACACTCAAAATTAACGCTTCGAATTATATTCCCATTTCGGCACTTTTTGTTGAAATTTTTGTTTGCGCTCAATGGTTTTCAAGACGTTGAATAACATAAAACTAAGTACATTTTTAACATGATTTTTAAGAAAATGATGACAATTACTTGCGGATATAGAAAAGTACACAAATTGTACTTTTAAAATTTTCGGAGCGACCAATAATTTTCGAGATATTCAATAGAACGCATCTCACAGCTCCTCATCAGGGACGAGACAAAGTCGGGCGCAAGAAGGGGTCACGATTCGAGGATCCGACTCGTCAAGAGAAACTGAAGCAGGGGTGGGGGACAGGTGGCGGTTGCCCAACTCGAAGGAACCTGAAAAGCTGACGTTTCGCTTACGTGCAGAAATTGGCAAACGTAGGATATATTCCTTGCATCCAGATGAATTTGTCAAGTGGGGGAGACGGAAATCCAATAGACGAACATGGTGAACCGGCACAACCTCCAAACATTCCAAATTATCGTCTACTATCTATCCGTTACTAGTTCACTCGGAAGAAAGACAATAATTTATTCCCACAATTTTATTTTAAGTTTACGCATCCATATCCTAATTTAGAATTTCTTAGATGGTAGAGGACATGAGCTCACGTAAGCAGAAAAATGGTGGACGTCGCCGCTATGTTGGATCACGAGAAAATTCCAAGGAGAAAGAGTTCGTGACTCAATCTCGAATTGTCCACTGGTCGACTTTGATAAACGATTGTCAGAAGCACTGAGACCACCACTGACACTGGCTGAGCATTATGTCATGGCAGTTCAGCCCCTAAAAATCCCCATGGAGACTCCAACTCATAGAGATACCAACCCGTCACCACCACTACCATGGTTGTAGTATTTTATTTTTAATATTTCATCTGTTGTTTGGTAAAATTAATTGTATCGAAATGTTCGGTGGACGAAAAAGATTGTATTATTTTTCCAGGACGCGGGATTGAATCATCGCCTTTGACAGGCTGTATCAAACCGATTTATCGATCAGGAAAAAATTATGGGGACGGTAAGCAGCTCACGAAGCGGCGCTTCGACACCGATTGAAACTTGGCGTGTCCGTGCCGAAGGTGTTGAGTGCATTTCTTCGGGGCATGATGTGAATGGCCGAGCGGAGCCGAGTTTTAAAATAAGACAAAGCCTCCCACGTTCCCCCTCCCCTGCCGCTCGCTCTACCACCCCTTGGGTTCTTCTTCTTTGGTTGTTTTCGCAGGGCGATCACGCGCCACCGGCCGTCCAACTTCGCCGGCTAATCAGAAAAATCCACACTCCGGCGACCTTATTGAATTGTCTCTGACGACCGGTCGCTCCTCTGTGCCTCTGATGACGGCCTATTCGCATGAGAGGAGTGGAGAGGAGGATTGGGGGGGGGGGGGGGTGTATTCGTTTTGGTCTTAGTTTCTTCGTCTCGGGCTTGAGACTGTGGGAGGTTCCGTGGGAGTCCTGGGACAAGAGTAGCCGGTGTCTTGGGAATGAAGCTGTAGGAAGATTTGATATTGTAGAACCGTACTGAATCCCGTGAAAAATCTCTTTAGTTGAGGGAAAACTGGCTAGTGTGTTTGAATAATTGTTGAAATTGCACAAACTGTAATATATAATCTTGGACTGCTATAAGAAGTATCCACAAACACTTGGTGGAACGTGCTAGACCCTGGTGCGCTTTGGTGGACCCTGGTGGACATACTTCCCTCTCTTTCCTTTGACTTTCTCTCATTCTTGGATTTCCAGTTCTTTCTCTTTCCTAGAATTACATGTCATAATTAGTGCCCCGTTGTTTCCTGTTTTATCCCCAGTACTTTCACCAGTCTCAAAACCCCTAGTTCTTTTCTTGGCCCTTATTTCTTCCACTTCTCTAGAGTCTACTCTTAGTTCACTTCTTTCCTAGTTTCTAGAACTTCCCCTAGTTGTTTCATTAGACCCTAGTTTCAATCCTTTTCTAGACACTTTGTTTGCTTCTTACTTAGATCCTTCCTTACCATGGTCAAATTTATTCTTTTGTCCATTCTCTAGTGACTTTCTTAGACTATTCCCTAAATCGTTTTGTAGTTTAATCGCTAATCCCTTCACTACTTCCTCCCTCAGACATTTGCTTAATTTCTAAGGCATTTCCTTGTTTATCCCACTAATTCATTGTTTAGACCAGGCATGGGCGACGCTGGCTCAAAAAACACATGTTGCTGCTTCTCCTCTTCGCCTGCTTGGAAAGGCAGTCCCCACCACGTTCACTCCGACTGTCCCTTCAGCACGGGCCTCACGATACTACAGCGGCGGCAGGTTACTCACGGTGCTGAAGGAAGAGTCCGAGTGGAGGTGGTGGGAATTGCCTCGCCGAGCAGGCGAAGAGGAGAAGCAGCAACATGTGTTTTTTGAGCCAGCGTCGCCCATGTCTGAGCTTAGACAATTCCAAAGCTAATTTCTTAGTCTCAAGATTTTTCCCTAGTCCCTAGGTTCCAATTTCTTTGTTAGGTTATTCCCTAGTTTCTGGTCCACTTTCTACTTCCTCCCTAGGAATTTCTCAAATTCCTAGTTCCCAATGCGACAAAAAATAATACATTGGGAGGTCAGGATATCCCCACACCTCACGTACGCACCTGAAGACATGTTACCGTCATATTGGCATGGTAAGGTAGGAAGGATTTCTAAAAATGTACGTCGGTAATAGAATTTTCTGCATTACCATCCGACAATTCAAAATTCACGATGCTAAACGTGCTTTTAAGCATTAACCAGTACCGAATACGTAAAGCGAATATTTTGGAAATTTTTAGTATTCTAACAGTTTACCATTAATAGGCTTTTTAATGACTGAGCTGGATGTAAAAGTATCTCGATAATTTTCTTTTAAATAATAAATCCATAAGAAGTTGCATTATATTAATTCTAAAAATTTGTTGAATTATGAATGAAATTGTTGTCGCTTTTGAACAGTTTATGGAGAAATTCTGAACTGTTGATCTTTTATTTTAGAAAGACTGTTAGAAAATTGTTAAAGTGTTAACGAAGACTGTGCGACTTTAGGACAATGAGTTCCGTTTACGATAGTTTGTAAGCTTTCCTGTCAAAAAATTCACGGAGATCGTTTATTTTGTCGGGACTTTAATCTCGAAACGTTTCATATCGTGTCCGATAAATACAGGGCAACGTTGAACGCGTTACTATAGCGCATTAACGCGGAAATAAAATTTCTGCACGTGACGGGCCGGTGGCAATATTGGAAGGGATCGATCGGCCACGATTCGGAGCCGTTCACCTGCGAAAACACACGCGACATTTGAGACCGCCGTGGAGGTATTCCGCGAATGACTCAATGTTATCGAATTAATTGCCACTGGAATGCGAAGTCCGTCGGAACAATTGCGAACCGACATTCGCGGATATCACCGTGCGCATTTCTACCCTCTTCGAACACGCGCGCTTTTTTGCTAATAAATAATTAAAATCTGTGAAATATTTAGCGCCATTTATTCATATGCTCCTAAGATTCTAAAAATATTTTTTCTTCACAATTCGCACTACTGATTCAATTTAGAAATCACGATGTATGTAACTCAAAGGGAAAAAATGCTTATAGTTAATAGCTGATGTTTGCGAATGTTTTAACAGGAGGATTTACAACATATTGTATAAAACCTTAGTATGTTTTCTGCACACAATATTCAACATTCTAGTGTTGAGAAATCGAGGGTTGAGAATGATTTAATTTACACTACACTTTAAACTGCAAATTATATACATATGTTATATAGATCAAAATATAGTTGACCTTATGTATTTAATAAGACTATTTTTCGAAGCAGTATTCAAAATATTTAATTAAAACTATAAAAAGATGATTGAAAGGGGAGGTTTGCCTGATCATGATCATGATCGAACCTGTGCGCGAAACCATCACACATTATTCTAAAATTTCGATCGAAAAACACATCAAATTTAATACTTGTAAAGTTGTTCGCGATGCTTTGTCGAGTCCAGGGGTAGTTTTCAAGAATATTATTTCTATACTTGAACAGTGATCTAAAACTTTGAAAAAAACATGCAAGATATAACAAATCCGTCGGAACAATTGCGAACCGACATTCGCGGATATCACCGTGCGCATTTCTACCTTCTTCGAACACGCGCGCTTTTTTGCTAATAAATAATTAAAATCTGTGAAATATTTAGCGCCATTTATTCATATGCTCCTAAGATTCTAAAAATATTTTTTCTTCACAATTTGCACTACTGATTCAATTTAGAAATCACGATGTATGTAACTCAAAGGGAAAAAATGCTTATAGTTAATAGCTGATGTTTGCGAATGTTTTAACAGGAGGATTTACAACATATTGTATAAAACCTTAGTATGTTTTCTGCACACAATATTCAACATTCTAGTGTTGAGAAATCGAGGGTTGAGAATGATTTAATTTACACTACACTTTAAACTGCAAATTATATAAATATGTCATATAGATCAAAATATAGATGACCTTATGTATTTAATAAGATTATTTTTCGAGGCAGTATTCAAAATATTTAATTAAAAATATAAAAAGATGATTGAAAGGGGAGGTTTGCCTATTGTTGAAACAGTGTGTGAAAGGAACAATTACCTCTTGGTCTCTCTTCCGTCGCTCAATCTCGAGCAGCCATAGGACAACCTACGTTATTTAATTAAATACTCGCCGCGCTATGGCTAATGAAGCAAGGATGAAATATTTCCGGATACATTACAATGGAATGCTGGTGATTCTCTCAGCTCGTTGGCGCGCCCTATCATACGTAGCCCCGTCAGTTTATTACGCTTCCCATGTACCAGTAGAAAATTCGAATAAAATATATTAGGCGGTTAAGTAAGCCACGAAATTACAGGCAGCCCTGGCCAAATGCTACGCCGACAGCTTCTACTAAACACCTTGTTGCATAACGTTCTTGCAGGAACCTCAGAGACCTCAGGGACCATGAGAAATTAATTTCGTTCTACGAAGATCAAACCACAGTGGTGTTGTTCTTGCTAAAAGTTACTCTTCTTTATCTTTCTCCTTTCAGAAAGGCACCTAGGAGTAAAAATAAAAATGTAGAAAACTTCTGCATATATTCCTCATTTTCACAGAAAAAAAATCCCAAAGATAACCATAGTTTAATTGTGTTCGAATTTCGGCGCACAGGTTCGATGAATGATACAAATTAGCAATTTTGCAAATTAGAAATCTCTGGAAACTCAACGTTTCGACCCAGATGTGGGTCTTTCTCAAGAGATGAGATCTTTTTGCGTCTGTAACATAATTTAATTGTAATACATACCTTGTGTTACACTAAATACGCTATTACAATTAAATTATGTTACAGACGCAAAAAAAATCTCATCTCTTGAGAAAGACCCACATCTGGGTCGAAACGTTGAGTTTCCAAAGAGATTTCTAATTTGGAAAATTGCTAATTTGTATCATTGATCGAACCTGTGCGCCGAAATTCGAACACAATTAATCAAAAATTTCGATCGATAAACACATTTAATAGATAACCATAGTACCAAACAAGAATATTTTTCTAAAGTATTATTATTATACAATTTTTATAAGGACATGGGCTGTCCGAAAGGGTGACAAAAAATACCCTAAAGTTCCTCAACTATTGTATAACAAATTGCGAAAAGTTACACTTCAAAATTACATTCATTCTTGCAGAAAAAAATCGCAAAGATGACCTTATATGACATTAGGATATATTGCTAGAGCAAATATTATTATTGTAATCTTTTTAAGGATATGAACCACCCAAGACAAAAACTAAATATATTTAAAACTTCCTTATACATTGCGCCATACAACGCAAAACAATTGCGCTGGAAAATCTCCTGAAAAAATTCCAAAGATAATCATAATATCACACTAAAATGGTTTTGTGCAAAGTGAGCATTACTGTTACCATTTTTTTCAAGACTACCTACGATCTCAGATGGAAATGAAAAATACCTTAAGGTTTCTCAACTATTGCATAATAACATAAAAAAGTTACACTTCGAAAACTACTTTGATTTCTCCGGAAAAAAATCGCAAAGATAACCAACGTAACATTACGATATATTCCGAAAGCAAATATGTATCATTAGTATTAGACTATTTTGTTCAATGATATGAACCACCTAAGAGAAAAACCAAATAGACCGCAAACTTGCTTACACATTGCGCACTAAAACGCAAAAAATCGCGCTTCGAAAGCTCCGACTATTTTCCCAAAAAAAAATCGCAAAGCTGCCCATAATATGATGGCAACGCAGACAAGGTAGTCCGACTGGTCGCGGGCATCAAGGGGCGCAAAGGCTCTGGTTGGCGCCGGGCCATCTAATACACCATTCCTCTTTATACCGTCCTCACATCATTGCTCTTTACACTTTTCCGTTTCCCATCCCGCCCTGCTTCCCCACCGTCCCTTGTTAAACCCCGTAGACATTCTTTGCATTGGCGATTCCTCGCCGCGCCGGAAGTCGAGGACCCTAGATCGGAAAATCCGTAGCTCGCACCTGTCGACTCTCTGCGCGTCTCCTCCGATGCATATATGCATGCGTTATGCATAATCCAGGCGCGTCGTGACCCCGGTCCACGTAGCCTCGCCAGAATGAATCGCGTAACACGGCCCGCGTCTAGGGGAATTCTATCCGCCGCCGCAAAGTGCTATTTGCTGATCGATTCTGATGGGAGGCGGCAACTTTGCCAACGGAACCTCGAAACTTCAGGAAAATTACGAATTTCCACGTTTGGTCCGCTTCCTCAATCGAACAATTTGCTCGAACATCGGAGAACAAATAGATGTCAATTGTTCTGAACCCTGATAATTACTACAGTAGGAATTCCCCCTTACAAAAATCCCCAGAATATTGTAGAATAGACGTAATTGTGTACTTTCATAATTTTTTGGTTTTGGAAGCTGTGGGTGTTGAACAGAAAATTTAATATAAGATTTTTGATAAATGTCAATTGTTCGGAACTTGGATAATGACTAGATTCGGGATTTCTATGAGTAAAAAGGTTACAAAAATCCCTAGAAAATCATAGAATAGAAATATTATAGATTTTCATGGTTTTCCACTTCTGGAAGCTGAAGATGCAGAAAAGATAATTTAATATGTGGGGACGAATAGACATTTGATACATGTCAATTGTTTTATACCTAAATGATAACTAGTTTGAAACCTGTAGATATAATAAATCAAATTTTGATTTTAAAATTTTAATTTTAAAGAATTATTTGCTGTTTATTGATTAATCTGACAACAATTAGTGCTGGAAAAATCGTTTACAGCTACTGTAGACTACTTTATCATACAATTAAATTTTGTTTTCTTAATAAATTTTAAATGTTGATTTTCTTTAATAATTATTTTTGTGTAAATAAATTTTACGATGCTATTTAAATTAATGTTTGAAATTAGAATATCGGATTATCAAATTTGGGAAAGTTTAATCCCCGTACGCGGTCATTGGTGCTTTTACAACAAACTTCCGGCAACATTAATTAGACAGAAATCAATGTAACTAGACTCCCGGTTTGTGCCGCACGTGATAGTGCAACGGAAACACCACAAGCTATGGCTCACGAGTACCTACCCTTAGATGTACTTTACAATTTGTTAGCACAAACATTAAACAAAGTTGACGATAGTATAATAAACAGTCTTTAATAAAAATTAAAGTAAAAATTAATATTATAATAAAAACACACTTCAGTTTAATACACAAACCGCATAATTTGTATAGGAGAATTAGGGGAGCTGTCGAACTGTAATTCTTTTTATTTTATTGCACAATGTGTGGAGAAGGTGTGGTATTTTTTCTTTTTTGTTTGAGTGGCTCGTGTTATTAATAAAAATAATATAATAATAACAATTTCATTAGAAAGTTATTCTAGTTATGTATTGTATCTGCTTATGTAACTTTCTTGAAAAAAACAGGAGAAGCTGCTGAACCGTCATTTTTTGCAATTTGTTATACAATGTATACAGCACCTTAGAAAATTTTTATTGGTCATTCTAGGTAACCCATATATTTAACACAATTTCATTTTATTCTGTATTACCTTAATTAACACTGAAACTCTATTCCAACTTTCAGTTCCTCAAACACACTTCTACAAAGTTAAATTTGACTTTCAAATATACTTTTCCTATTAACATACCATTTTCTAAAGAATACAAAACTTTTCCAGTATTTTTCCGAATCTCAAAATTTTTACAATTTAAAGGAGACTTGATATCAGTGCGTTTCACAATCATTAAAAAAACTCGTCTCATAAAAAAGAAATTTACACAAGTGAGAAAATCTGCTGAATCAAAAAGGAATTCAATTATCGTTTACCTCTCCCCTGCACGGGGACTTGCCTAACCGAGTCAGCGTGCCTTCGCAAAGATAAAGTCTCGTCTTTTTCATAAACGCAGGATAGCGTCATCGGCTCTATCTGTGAATAAAATCTCCGGGATCCGAGACCGCGTGAATTAGAGATTTAATCTGGGAGATTAGTTTTTCTACCATTCCGGCCAGCGAGCAGGGACAGGAAGCTTTTTGGCTCGAGAGCCCCGAAAGGTAGGCAATATGTGTGTCACGTGCTCGTCGGCGCCTCCTTCGGCCTGCAACCCGGCCAACACCCACGACTGCTGGCACATCGTCTGCACCTTGGCCAGCAGCTCGCCCATTGGCAGCGGATGGAGCTGGCTGGGCACTCGATCGTGTCGAGCCACTCGGAATCCTGATCAATTTGGTCCTACTAGATTTTTGCCATTTTTGCTATTTCTGCCATTTTTGCGATTTCACTGACTTTTATTATTTTTAGAGATTTTTATCAATTGGGGAGTTTTTTTATAACCAACGATAACACTCCGAGTCCTCATCAATTGCGTCCTGCTAGAATGTTGCTTTTTTTGCGATTTCTATGAGTTTTGCATAATAATTTGTATATTTTTAGCATTTTTTGTGAATTTTTAGATCGATAATGTCACTGGGAATCTTGACCAATACGCTCGTACTGGATTTTTGTTATTTTTTCGCTTTTAGAGACTTTTGAAATTTTGATGGTTTTTATAATTCTTTGTAAACAAATTTAATTCGTTGATTAGGGGATAGTTTGACAATAGTTTTGAAATTTATGATTTAACTTTTATTGCCCTTAGTTTTTCGTTAATGATTCTATTGTGCTTGATTTAAATTATTATTATTCAACAGACTGCACAATCTAAGTTCGTATAATGTTACAACATCAATTAATATGGAATTCTTGTCAGATTGTTTGAACTTACATTGAAACAAGGATCTTTATAATATTTAATAACTGCTTAATATAACACAGAGTCCTCTTGAAAACTATATTTATTTGAAAACTACTAAAGGCTCTATTCTATATTCTTCAATTACGAATATTTATAAATTGTTTATTACAAACATTATAAATTGTTATTATTAGTATATTAAAGTATTATAAATTGTAAAATCTATATAAATTGTTTATTATATTATAATCAATAACAGTTGGAGTATCGGCTAACTATAAATCGTTATTAATTGTTATTAAATCTTTAATTTGAAGCAACTTCGGAGCGTTTGACAATGTTCTCTTAAATAATTAATGCTCTAAATTTTCATTTATGCATATAATTACTGAGACGGTTTTCTTTGGAATTAAATATTTACATATTAATCATTATTAAGTTCCTTGTTCCAAACTAACTTCAGAGAGTTAGAGAGAAAGTTTATACAGCTTTACTTAATGCAATATTGGTCTATAATACTCTCTCTCCATTACAATTTTGTTTATTTACTTGTAGTCAGTAATACAACGTATACAATACTACCGACTGATTGGATATTAATTTTTAACAGTAAACAATTTATGAATGATATTTAATAATTGGAGTCGCTGAAATGGACCTTCAGCAATATTCCGCTACAACTTTTCAACAGCTTTATTTTACCAAAGGTTTGGGCATTACAGAAATCAATTATTTTAAAAATAATAGTTAAGATAATATATTATCTTATTTAGGTACATGTCATTTGAAATAATCACATGCCCGTTTAATTGAACAGCCAAATGATTTTTTAAAAATACTTTCATTATTTAAATTTTAAATAAAATACAAATAATTTTTCATTTTATCTTTTATTTGATTAAATAATTCGTATTCTCCAAAATTCCATTTATTTCGTGTACTAAAAAACAATTTTAAAAGCGAATGCAGCTAAACGTTAATCATTTGACTAAAAAAATTAGCATATCTAAATTCAATAATTAACTTACTTACTTCAGTAATCCTGCTTGAGGCAAAATTATTTATTATTTTATTCGAAAAACGTAATTGAATGCCAAATGAAAATAAATTTGTTATGTTATTTGGAAAATACAAATAGTTCGTTATTTCAAATGATTATTTGTTATCTTATTTTAAGTAAAATGTGCTCAGCTCTGCTTCATAATCAGTTCTCTGTCTACAATTTTTGCAACATACGTCGAAAGATACATTCGTATACTATTTCATCATAAAATTGCATCAATAAACAAGTTTCTACAAACCCTCAAAGAGTATCAACAATCCCAAACCAATAATATTCATCATTTCTTGCCTAAACCTTCATAACCAAATGTCTACATCAATGCAATAACTATTTTGTCCACTTCTACCCTATAAAACGGTAAAAATATCGAAAGGATACCCCTCGGCTCCCCAACAATCCAAAAATCCACCAAAAAATATTTCACGCATCCGAAACATCTTCCAGGGGTTTCAGAAGGGTTTGCACCCCTTGGGGGTAAATCGACTTTGGATGGGTGCCCGTGAAAATTCGTGATTGTCGCGGAAATTCTGCTCCCTCGATCCTCAGAAGCCCAGTATCGGTGTTTATCGGAATTCAGCTCACGAAACAGCCCCTACTTCTTGCTCCCCTGCACAAGAACGCTACCCCTTGCGGCCCTGACGCGTTGCACGTGACCTCAGAATACTCATAGCACTAGCCATCCCCGTGCCAAAGTCGGTAGACAGTGGAAAAAATATTAATTTCCACTACATACTAAACAAAAGTATTAATTACATACTACTTAATCAAACGTCTCATCAACTAACCCCATATTGTCCTATTTGTATCTCATCTTAACCGATGAGCTAACATTTTGAAAAAATTGCTTGAGGTAAAGCAAACCTGCATCTACTGTCTACTTTTTACTTTGTTCAAATATCTCAAGTAGTTATCGAGAATATTATTGTTAAAGTTACTGGTTGTTTACGAAGGGAAATTATTCTGATCACTCAAGAGATCGTTTTCCAAAATCATTTTTCCTGCATACGACCTGCGAGGTAAAATTTTGAAAAAAATATGTGAGATACAGCAAATGTGCAGCTACCATCTGCTTTTTAGTTCATTCAGATACTTCGAGTAGCAATTGAAAAGAATACTTATAAATAATGTGTGATGGTTTCGGCGCACAGGTTCGATCATTTTTGAATTGTAAATTCAATAATTTGTTGTGAGTGAGCAATGAGGTAGTAAGAACGTTGCAATTTTTTTTTAACATTGTTGAAAATGAAATTAGATAAAATATTGTGTGTTCTACATTTCAAAAGAAATAATTTCGTGTTACTTATCTTCGCAATAGATGTATTTGTGTAAGACCAGTCCTTGAGCATTTTGACCGTTTTTACGCCATTTTGACATTGACGCATAAAAACTTTCTTTGTGTGTGGATATTTCGCCTTCCATGATCATGAGCGAACCTTTGCGCTGAAACCATCACGCATTACAGTATTTCATCGGTAATTGTCCCAAATGTCTCCGACATAATTGTCCCTGTGATATCCCCACTAGTGCGGGGTGTACCCCATTGAGGGGCCGTGAAGCTCGAGAGGCCTCGGTCGCCGAGAAATATGACACCATGCGGCTCGGGTATATCGGTGAGACCAGACTAATCCGAATTTCCAACTTCTTTATTATTCATTATTTTTTATGGGACTTCGATGACCATATCTGTGGCATTTTTCTATTAAAAATGATACCAAATAAGATATAATTCCGATGATATTTACTTGTGTAATCGACAATTAAAGTTTCGGGCTCGAGGAAGGATAGCGTATGGGAAAGAAAGAGACGCGGAGAGTACCATAAAAAAAATAATGATTAATAAAGAAGTTGGAAATTCGGATTAGGTATGTTTACATTTCTCGGTGACCGAGGTCTCTCGAGCTCGGCTGCCTTTCTCTACGTTCGGCAAACCTCAAACAATGATATCCCTCGCGCATAATTGTCCCTTCGCAGACCCATGTTGTGGACAATTATCGATGAAATACTGTATTCTAAAATTTCGATCGAAAAACACATCAAATTTAATACTTGTAAAGTTGTTCGCGATGCTCTGTCGAGTCCAGCGGTAGTTTTCAAGAATATTGTTTTCTATACTTGAACAGTGACCTAAAACTTTGAAAAAATCATGCAAGATATAGCAAATCCGCAGCTATAACTTGCAATTCAGTTAGTTGATTATCTCAAGTAGTCGTCAATCGGAAAAGTGCCTCTAAAGTAAGATACATATATCCGCTAGTGGAATTCGAAATTCCTCAGAGCGCATTCGGTATTTTAATTGAGTGTAAAATAGTGATGAAATCGATGCCATAACAAACTCCGGGGATCCTAAATTCTCTGGAACATCGAGATTCACGGTCGACAGTTACGATCGTCGCATAACAAATTACCGAAGCGATTCGGAGCGTACGAGCGTGTGCTCGCAGACAAAGATGACGATCAATAAAGAACGGCGCCACGTTCGGTGAATTTGCGAAGGTTCAACGATCACATTGATTAAAATGTGAGCCGTATAATTCACGCACGGAGTCGTCCGGGTTATCGCTGTGCAGAAGACACCGTCGAAAAATCGTAATTTCCTTTCGCCAGCGGTTCCACGTTGGCGTCGACTGAAATGATGGACAGACGACGCGTTAAGCGGCGTCGATACACCTAAATATTGACTATCTAGTGTAATTACGCCTCGCGAGGCAATAATCCTTTGACAAGCTGAATCATTTCCGCGACTATAAAAGCCTTTGCCATCTTGCACATGGTCGACAACCAAAACTAGCTGAAAGACACTGTAGCTGTAAGATCTAGACAGAAACGTCATAAACTCAGACATATATGTCGAGTTTAGTTAAATATTATTATTAACATTATTTTTCAATATTCGCATAAAAGATTTCGATATTTAGAGAGTTAAGGATGAAAGCTTGTAGATTTTGCAAACAACCCTTATCTTCAAAAATACTTTTCTCAATGGCTAATTGAGATATTGGAATGAGATAAAAGTCGGATAGTAGTTGCACTTCAGCTCTAACTTACGCAATTTTTTTTAAATTTTATTCAAAAAAATAAATTGTTGAACGTAACCTTCACAGTAACAATTCTAAAAAGAGATCGGACGGCTAGACAACTTCATCAGCCATTTTCTCGACGAGTAAAAAGTAAGTAACAGCTACACATCAGTTCTATCTCTCACATTTTTCTAAAAATTTTAGTTCACTGTTTCAGGTCAGCAAAAATTATTTTCTGGAATAACCCTTAGAAAAAGCAAAATTTCAGGACCGGTTTTTCGGAGCATGTCGGTCATAGTGGAGTCGAGGGTCGCTAATTTGCTCGAAAAAAAACGTCCAACTCGATTGCGATTGTCACCGCAATTGCTGGCCGTTCTTACGTGCTCCCCTAAATTTCGAACGCGGAATTGCCGTGGCGTGCGCGCGCGCGGGCAGCAGACAAATGGTGTTCTTACAAAAACCGGTAGTTCCACGCCGCTGCCGGCTGGGCCATTACGATTTAAATTAGTTTCCTCGAGGGCTGGGCATCGGAGGAAGAGAGAATGATAATAGCAGAAGGGAAATAAAACTGGGAAAAACTGAAAGACAGAGGGTGGCCGCGGCGTATTCAAAAGGCGTCTTGCTCTGAATATCAACCGGTAGATATATGCAGATAGATATTTATTGAGAAAACTCGAATAATGACGCTTTTAATCATCCACTATCTATTCTGGCCCAGACACTTGCCTCTCGGACAGAAGAACGGACTAAAAACGCACTGTTCCATGATCTACTTTTAGTTTATGCTGATTTCTAACAGTTTTTGAAGCACTATGGCTGTAGGAGTGGTTGTATATCTAGAAACACGGTTCAGAAATTTTTCGAATTATTCTTAAGCTGTCCCAAAAATTTATTTAGAACTCGTGTACATTTGCTGTACTTAACATATTTTTTCTAAATTTTAGGTTACCATTTAAATATAGAAAAATTTTTTTTTAGAACAATTTTAAATTCATAAGTATTTTTTTCGATAACTACTTGAAGTATTTGAATGAACTAAAAAGCGGATAGTAGCTGAACAATTGCTACATTTTACATATTTTTTAAAAAATTTTACTCCGCACATCGTAAGTAGGCAGAACGATTTTTGGAAACAATCTATTGAATGATCAGAGCAATTTCGAATTTACTTTGCAAGCAACCCCTAACTTTAAAAATCATTTTCTCAATGGTTGCCTGAGATATCTGAACTAAATAAAATGCAGATAGTATCTACAGGTTCGCTGTACCTCACATATTTTTTCCAAAAATTTTATCTCGCTAATTGTCGTCAGGAAAAATCGTAATTCGAGACCGCCCCCTCGGTGACCAGTGAAATTTCGAATCTCCCCCGCTGGTAATTCGTCGAGTTGCTCGACGAGCATGAAAAGCCATAATAGTGGTGACCGATTCCACGAGTTGTTAATGCACGTTCGCAACCCGAAGTTACAGTGGGTGGTCCATTAGAATCGGGTAGACTGCAGGCTGCATTTCGATGCGCCGGTAAAACAGGAGGACAAGCATACGGACATGGGTCGGTCGAACGATTCCAGGGAACGTACCTCCTCTATCTAAACTGCTTCGGAAGACAGCGTGGCAGTTAAGCGGGGAAATTGCAAATCGAAACGCTTTACGCGGCCAATGAAAGGAGCCGAGGCCCGCCGCGCCGCGCACCAGTTCGATTACGGCAGGGCTCGTAAAATGCGGTGCCCGGTTGTACGGGAAACACGAATGAACAGCCAGCTTGAACTTTCCGGCGAAACCAAAATGAATCTGTCATATAGTACGATCTTCTAGCTTTCATTTGCGACTCCGAAATTGACAAATTTCCATGAGACAGTATTGCAAAAATAATTTGTAGCAACCATCTAAATGTATAACCTTAAAACGTGTTTTCCGTAGTTACTTTTAGGAATTTTTTGATTTTCTACGAGATATCGTAATTTTTTGGAAATGGAAATGATTCTATCATAATGCAGGATCTTCTAGCTGTTATTTGCGGCCTCAAAAATCGAAAAATTTCCATGGAAAAGCTGTGCAAAAATGATTTGAAGCAACGATTTGGAATTACGACCTCGAAGCGTGCTTTCCGGAAGTACACATAGGGATTTTTCGATACACGACAAGATGTCCGGAATTTTATAGAAATGAAAATAATCTTGCCATAGTGTAGGATAACTTTCATTTCAAAAGTTATGTGTAGCTTCAAAAGTTGAAAAATGTGCAGGGGAAAGCACTGAAAAAATGATTTGAAGCAGGCCTTCGCGGGTCCATCGTCAACTATAATTAATCAGCTGCCTATAAACTCTCAAGAATTCCATCTGAAATCGACCGAAGCCCCAAAAATGCAATGAGCCTCATTCCAATGCCAATAATGGCCAATCCACGAGCAGAAAATTGCAGGAATGCCTCGAACGCAATCTCGTAGAAGCAAGAATCCCTTTCGCCGCGAGATTCAAATGCCATTCGCCCCAGAAAACTATAAACTCGCGAACTCCGGAGCGAGATTCGGCGTTTCTTTCAGCTGTTTGGGAAGTTACGGCCCTGGACCCGGATTTATCACCTGTTTCGAGACATCGACGACGTGTCGATGGCATGTCGACCAGCAGTCGTTGCTGAATCGACGGATCGGGCCGAAGGGCCATTTCTAGAGCTGCTCTGCGACAGCTGCGGGCCATCGTCCGCGAAAATAAAAGGTTCGAACGGACAATGGCGCTACGGGACCTCATAAACCGCTCGGCAATCTTCGTACAGGGCTCTCGGTGCCCCAACAACCCCCCTAGCAGCCCCTAAATCCAGCTTCTCAATCATACGACCTTGTCCTCGAGAAACTAACATTTTCGGGCGATTCAATTCACGATTTCACCAATATTCTTAACAAGCGAAGAAATAATAAAGTTGATTTTCGTACAGGACTCCCGAACGGTGCCCCAACAACCCCCCTACCATCCCCTAAATCCAGCTTCTCGATCATACGACCTTGTCCTCGAGAAACTAACATTTTCGCGCGATTCAATTCACGGTTTCACCAATATTCTTAACAAGCGAAGAAATAATAAAGTTGATTTTCGTACAGGGCTCCCGAACGGTGCCCCGACAACCCCCTAGCATCCCCTAAATCTAGCTTCTCGATCATAAGACCTTGTCCTCGAGAAACTAATATTTTAGGAGAAATTCAATGCACGGTTTCACCAATATTCTTAACAAGCGAAGAAATAATAAATTTGATTTTCGCACAGGGCTCCTAAACGGTGCCCCAACAACCCCCCTAGCATCCCATAAATCTAGCTTCTCGATCATATGACCTTGTCCTCGAGAAACTAACATTTTAGGGGAAATTCAATTCACGGTTTCACCAATATTCTTAACAAGCGAAGAAATAATAAATTTGATTTTCGCACAGGGCTCCTAAACGGTGCCCCAACAACCCCCTAGCATCCCATAAATCTAGCTTCTCGATCATATGACCTTGTCCTCGAGAAACTAACATTTGCGGGCAATTCAATTCACAGTTTCACCAATATTCGTAACAAGCAAAAGAAATAATAAAGTTGATCTTCGTACAGGGCTCCCGAACGGTGCCCCAACAACACCCCTACCATCCCCTAAATCTAGCTTCTCGATCATATGACCTTGTCCTCGAGAAATTAACATTTTCGGGCGATTCAATTCACGGTTTCACCAATATTCGTAACAAGCAAAAGAAATAATAAAGTTGATCTTCGTACAAGACTCCCGAACGGTGCCCCAATAACCCCCCTAGTATCCCCTAAATCCAGCTTCTCGATCATACGACCTTGTCCTCGAGAAACTAACATTTTCGGGCAATTCAATTCACGGTTTCACCAATATTCGTAACAAGCAAAAGAAATAATAAAGTTGATCTTCGTACAGGGCTCCCGAACGGTGACCCAACAACCCACCTACCATCCCCTAAATCTAGCTTCTCGATCATATGACCTTGTCCTCGAGAAACTAACATTTTAGGGGAAATTCAATTCACGGTTTCACCAATATTCGTAACAAGCAAAAGAAATAATAAAGTTGATCTTCGTACAGGGCTCCTAAACGGTGCCCCAACAACCCCCCTACCGTCCCCTAAATCCAGCTTCTCGATCATACGACCTTGTCCTCGAGAAACTAACATTTTCGGACGATTCAATTCACGGTTTCACCAATATTCTTAACAAGCGAAGAAATAGTAAAGTTTATCTTCGTACAGGACTCCCGGACGGTGCCCCAACAACCCCCTAGCATCCCCTAAATCTAGCTTCTCGATGATATGACCTCGTCATCGAGAAACTTACATTTTCGGACAATTCAATTCACGGTTTCACCAATATTCTTAACAAGCGAAGAAATAGTAAAGTTTATCTTCGTACAGGACTCCCGGACGGTGCCCCAATTACCTCCGTAGCATCCCCTAAATCCAACTTCTCGATCATACGACCTTGTCCTCGAGAAACTAACATTTTCGGGCAATTCAATTCACGGTTTCACCAATATTCTTAACAAGCGAATAAAATAAAATAAAATTGATCTTTTGGTTTTCAAGCGTCCATGCAAATTCCCAGACTAACCCAGCACCCTGACTCGTTATTCAGAAGCTTCTTTGTGGACTTCTAACTGTTCTCCGTATGAGATCCCAGGCGGAATTGAAACTTCAATCTCATCTGCAGTCGAGTTTCTGCTCGACAATTTGCTCGGCAACCAACTGCTGCTTCTCTAACTTTGAACTAGACGTTCCTCGGGCATTTCTTTGTTAATATACACTATGGAGATTTAGTTATTAAATTTGCAGCTTTGGATTCGTATCTCGGGATCTTCTCGACCGATCTAGCTGATTCTTTTTTTTATCATGAATGGGAGGGCTCATATTATCATATGAACTTTTTTAAAATCGATAAATTAATTTTATAATATTTAAAAATGTAAATCAGATTCCTTCAGGTGGTGAATCTTGCAAAATTAGAATCCTTCTATAATTTAAAATGTTATCTCGTCGACTTTTCGGTTAGAAAAGACCGTTTATGGCAGAGTATACTTTCGTGATTGGAATAAAAGAAAAGTCAACTCGATCGGAGTAACAGTTTCTGAGATAAAAATTCATAAGTGCGACCAGTGGCGCGTTGCGACTACTTGGGGCCCCTGGGCAAAGTAGAATTTCGGGGCCCCTAACCTCAACTAAATAACTTTCACGTTGGAAAAAATAAAACAATTGTAAAAACATCTACATATTTATTATCGCATAAAAAGTGAAATAAATTCTCCTTCATTCGTGAAAACCTTTTACATAAAAATATGAAATATTTGGTTTGTGTTCGGGGCCCCGGGCATTTGCCCAAGTTGCCCATAGGGTAATACGCCACTGAGTGCGACCACTGTCTTATAAGGATACAATAAGGCTTGAAAAATTTAGAATTCTGTATTTTGTATACCAATTTAAATTGAGCAAAATGATGACTTAAACCCCCCTAATTTAGAGTATTATACCATACATTGTCTAAATTTCTAACTAATTCGCCACCATCAAAGAGAAACCTTAATTTAAGCTTAAACCTCCTCTGTACGGCATAATAATAAATAATTCACAAATTCGCCAACATCTACGCATAACTTTCTTCATATTTTACAGAGTGACAGTAATCATTTTTTAATTTAAAAAATTGATCACGCCAGCACAAATCATCTAGATAAAAGCAAAGGAAGAATCGGTTCGATCGGAGTGATAGATTCCAAGATAAAAATTCCTAAGAGGTTGATGATTGAATTTGGGGAAAATCGGGATATTTGGAGTTTTGAGGAGGGGGTGAGGGGTTAAGAATGGCTCCGAATAAATTGCAGTCGGCCCGCAATCGGTCCGCGATCGATGCGACGTCCCACCGTGACGTCACGGCGTGCGCTCTCTCTCTCTCTCTCTCTCTCTCTCTCTCTCTCTCTCTCTCTCTCTCGGCGTCCGCCACGGCGATGATTATCATTGGGCGCGACATATTTCACGAAGGATTCCTTTGATCAATAGTTACCTAGCCGGCACCGATCCGTGGCTTACTCCTGCAATTTCGCGCCCCGCAGGAGATTTACGCCGGCCGCAACTGACAATGCGAATCCCCTTTAATAACCACGCCCGTCTTTATTGCCGTGGACGGTTTGCGCCATTTGTAGCGACTCCGAACTATCTACTTTACAGTCCGACGTTGATTCACGTTGTTTGTTGACGCGATCGCTATACGACTGGGTTTGCAGTCGCTGGGTATGCCTGAATGATGGCTGCGTGCCCAGGATTTCCCGTTCAACGGGCCCTGCCTCGATCATTTCAACCATTCCCGAAGATTTTTAAATCGTTTTTGTGAATTTTCAAGATTTTACAAGAGGAATAGGTAGATTTGTAAAATTTAAATGGTTGTTCAGAGCCTATGTTGTCCAGAAGTTCTGCATCAGAATACAGAACGATCAGAAAGTCAAGATTACTACCATTCTCTAATTAATTGTCCTAATTACTGTATTTCATAGTTCTTTATCAATATGCTGAGGTTCTGACAGATCCTGTTACAGTTTTCTAAACCTGGAAGATTTCTTTTAGTGGTAAAACTTACGTTTACGGGAGGATGCTCTGATGACCTTGACCTTGACATATGTTGTTGAGGACAACATTCTGAACAACTTTTGTCATTATAACTACCCGCTGCTCGGTCTTAGTTTCCGAGATAATTGCCAAAAACTATTGCTAGTACTGTATTGACTTTTGTATTATATTGCCGAATTTTTATTTAAAAGAACGTACAATTTTGATAAACGCATTGATGCTTTTTTCGAAATAATGAATTCTATATATCCATTAGACCATTTAAATACTGTTGGCTGAAGTGTGTGTATTCAATGTAAGCAATGACGTATGCAATGAATGATGTATGATCGATGTGTGCAGTATGATGAACGTTGTAATGTATGTTTCGTCTTCATTTTGTTATTATCTTTTGTTATTTTCTCTCTGATGATGTCTTCATGTTCCGTTAAATACATTTGATTTATTATTAATATATACTGCGTTAATTCTGTCAAATACAGAATAAAATTCTCAGTTTGATATAGATACTATTCGAGATACTCATAATTTCGTCTGCGTGCTCTCCCCCCCGCCACCTAGTCCTAACCAACACACGACACCACACACACCCACCCAGTGTTTCTGAGACGAAGGTTCTCACATTAAACAATGTAAAATAAACTGAAACCAATACCAATTTGTTTTACTATCAAATGCGATAATATAATACATGTATGCTGTATTGGTCTGGGTTAGGTCTGGGTTAGGTATTGCAATTTGTTTTACTATCAAATGCGATAATATAATACATGTATGCTGTATTCGTATCAGATGATTTTATATTGTATAATGTGAGAGCCTTCTTTTTAGAAACACTGGGTGGGTGTGTGTGGTATTGTCGCTTCTCATCCCCACAACGTGTTTACAAACCAAAAATAAACAGATGCGGCCCCGGAACAGGTTTACGTTGCTACGGAGCGTGGAAGAATACGGAAAATTTAATACACTATTAGCAATAGTTTTTCGCAAATATCTCGAAAACTGAGACCGAGCACCGGGTAGTTGTAATGACAAAAGTTGTTCAGAATGTTGTCTTCAACAACATATGTCAAGGTCAAGGTCATCGGAGCATCCTCCCCTAAACGTAAGGTTTACCATTTTAGTTTAAATGATAGCTCACAGGTTGATGAACGAGTCTCATTAGTTGAACAGTCAAATTCACTGTCTGTCTTTTGGTAATTATACGTTTTAAACATTGTACCCCGTTTTATTCTGAGCTTCCGTAAGTTTTGATCGATTCTAATGGGTCTAATGATAAAACTTTGCCTTGTCTGTCAGTTGGTGGTCATTTATTTCAATTACGGTTCTGTTGTTTTCTTCTATAAATTTTGGCAAGTCTTGATGCTCTTCATAGTGTTGTACCCCATTAACACTAAACCTACCGAGCATTAAAATTGGCTGGTATGTATCGTTTTATAAAAATAACAAGATTGAATTTATTTAGACTTTATGTGATTTTGATTATAACATAGGCTTTAGTAAGGAAATTTATTGAATCAATTCCCATGAGGTCAGCTTTATAACTTCAATAATTTGAAAATCAAAAATCTGAAACTGGTCATTTGACCGGTTGTGGTAGGTTTAGTGTTAAATTACAGCTCACAACCTCAAGAAGAAGAACCATTTGTCAGAAAATGAAATTCCCTACCTGTCATTTGGTAATCATTAGACTGCGAGTTTTATGCATTTATTATAAAAATGAGTACGCACAAATTGAAAGCAGTGGTCATATTAAAACGATGTAAGGACATCAGTATACCAGTTTCAGCTTAGGGTAAGGTTGCTTAAGTCGTACACCTTAAGAAAAAACCCTATAAAACTTAGAATTTATCAAATAGATAGAAATTAAATGTGTTATTCAAAACTTGTGTTAATACTGTTGCTATTTATTATAACGAAATTAGAAAATCTATATGCTTTCACGTAAAATAATCTAAATCGTTAAAAACTTACATCGGTACGACTAAAGTAACCGGTTTCCTAAGTCGTACCACCTATAGCCTAAGTTGTATCTAAGGAATCAATTAAGCAACAATAGTAATTAAAACGTATTTTTTATGAATCTGTTTACATGACACATAGGTATTCAGTTAGTACAAACATCACATACAAATGTTTTTGATCTCTTGTTAACTCCAGTGCATACATCGTGCATCCATGATTTGCATTTCAAGCATTGAATCATATTTTCCTCCCGATCTTCTCCACAAATAAAATAAACCAATCGCTTTTCTTCTTTTTCATTTTTAATGCCAATTCCTTTTTATTAATTACTTGCTTTTCTTTTATTTGCCGCATTTTTTATGTTTTCTTTATTCTGCGGTGACGTTATTTCGATTAACGAGTATGGATATGACTTAAGACACGGCACAAGTTAAATTTAAAAGTAAACATAACCTAACATTGAATAAAATTAATACGATTTCGTTTCAACCGAACGATTATGTTAATTCTACTGAATTTATATTTAATAAGGAACATCATTTTATCAATCATTTACTTGCAAGATTAACTACCAAACATATGCAGAAAATTATAAGAAAATTGAAATAAACTTGCTTGATGACAGAATTTATAATGAGGCTGGTTTATGGCAGACAATAATACGTAAAGCAACATGGTTGACTCAGATGTATATTTGGTTGTCGTGTTGTCACCGTAGTTCGTTCAAAATTCAAGTGGTACGACTTAAGCACCGGTACGACTTGAGCAACGTTACCCTAATAAGACGAGTAAAAGAAGAAAACATCTTTTATTTAGCTCCTGTGTCTTGCAGTCAATGCAAACATTTTTTGTTTTGCATAAAGATCCGTAGTCTAGTAATTATACATTTTATTTACTGTTCCCTATTTTCATTTTCGATTTTCTGCAAGTTTTAATGATCTTGATGGTGTTGTAGCAGCATGAAACGTGAAAAAAACAGACTGGTTTTAGTTCAAATTACAGGTCAGTTTCAAGAATAGCACAACTAATTAAATTGACAAATTCACTGTCTAGCAAAGTTCAACATTCGCTTAAAGCTCCAATACACACGGTGGTTCGCGACGTCTTTCTCGTTGATCGAATTATGCAAACCGAGGCTCGATTTCAAAGCCATTAGGAATTGCGAAGCGATGGGGTGTGCCATAACTGGTCTCGATCATGGCAGAGGGACCAGTCTCCCGCCACAACTCATCGTTAACACCTAACGCAGACTCGTCCCGTTTATTCGTTCGTCACTCGTCTCTTGTGTGCGCCACGCGTGCTCTCCCTATCAATATATTTGAGCGAAAGGGAGGCTATGGGGTTTCTATAGTGACCATTCGACGATGGGTTTTAAGAGCGGACGATGGTTTCACGTTTCGACGTCGTGTGTGATGTCCGTGGAACTTTCTATGCTTTGGTTTCCAAAGAAACTGATCAAATTGGTCTAAATCGCGACGGAATCCATTTTACTCTCACGCCGGAAAGGCAGTGAACTTCATCACTGGACTACAGATGTACATGCAACTTTAAATATTTGTAGCAAATTTTAAGAAATAAAATTTTATTTGTAGTAGTACTAGTTTTTGTAATCAAATAAAATTTTATTTACAGTAGTAGTAGTTTTTGTATTCAAATAAAATTTTATTTGCAGTAGTAGTGGCTTTTGTATTCAAATAAAATTTTATTTGCAGTAGTAGTAGTTTCTGTAATCAAATAACATTTTATTTACAGTAGTAGTAGTTTTTGTATTCAAATAAAAGTTTATTTGCAGTAGTAGTGATTTTTGTATTCAAGTAAAATTTTATTTGCAGTAGTAGTGGTTTTTGTATTCAAATAAAATTTTATTTGCAGTAGTAGTAGTTTTTGTAAGCAAATAAAATTTTATTTGCAGTAGTAGTGGTTTTTGTATTCAAATAAAATTTTATTTGCAGTAGTAGTAGTTTTTGTAACCAAATAAAATTTTATTTGCAGTAGTAGTAGTTTTTGTAATGAAATAAAATTTTATTTGCAGTAGTAGTAGTTTCTGTAATCAAATAAAATTTTGTTTGCAGTAGTAGTAGTTTTTGTATTTAAATAAAATTTTATTTGTAGTAGTAGTAGCCTGTGTAGATCTGAAATAAATAAAGATCGCACTAAATTCCTGTCGAATGTTATATTCAAGTATATTTTGAAAATATTCAGAAGCCATAAATGCATAAAGATCCGCAATCTAGTTATGACATTAGGAAATGATAGCAAGGATTATTCTGTCAGGTATGACAGAATTTTGATTCATTAATCTTTACAAAATTAGCCAGAATTATTAACTTTAGTTCCAACTGTAACAATTTTGAAGTGGACACAAATTTCGTGTTTCTGGGTAACAATAAAAATATGAAAATGTAGCTGAGATGTTGCTCAACATCCCCATAATAAATTTCGATTTTTTGGAAAATGATTAGTGCAAGATACTCATCTAAAATGTCTGTGGTATCCTGCTAGTCTTTTGATTAATTTGTTAAAGTAATTTTTTTGATTTCGGACAATAAAAAATACATGGAAATGTAGTAAATACCTTGTCCAACATCTACATAAAAATTAATAATTTATTAATGAATAAAATACCGGAGAAAAAAATGTCAAAACCATCTAAATTTCTTAAACCTATATGATGCTGTAATGAAGACGCTCACTAGTTATTTATGGTTTTTAATCATGAAAAAATATGAGATTATGGTGAAGAGCTCGCTGAACAAATCCTTAAAAATGAATAATCTTTTACCGAATAGTTACCTAGGCAAAAAATGTTATTTTTTACTTTTTTTGAGCTTAATTGGTGATACAACGCATTAAGGTGTTTTAATGGCAATATTATGACGTGGAATATAGTAATCGTGTAGATAGTAACGAGATGAGTGCATTGGGGCGCAGAGGCTTCAGCGTAGTCGGCAAGATTAAAATGGAACACTCTGTAGGACGTGCAGAGAGGTAATGCAAAATTAATCAGATAGGACTCGCCATCCCCTTGAATTTACCCCGCGATGAGAACGTACTGTTCACACCATCCCTCTAATAACTCTGTCCTCTATATATCTCGCGCATAGCTATGTCTATGTTTCGTCGTTTTTACGACTCCGAGCTCCTTTCGAATTCATAAGACCAAGAATAGCCAAAGAAACTTCTTTTCCCGTTGCGCCCTTCAAGTTTTCATCAGGAACGACTGCTCGTAATTACAATGTCACACGAACCAGAATTTTTAAACAATATTTTACACTTCGTTACATATTTCCAGTATTATAAATCTACATATCATTGCAATTAGAGGAAGCTGCAGAATCGTGTTACGTAAGAAACACTTGTATACCTTTTGTGGTTGAAGTACAAAAAAAATGACACAATTAAAAATTTGATTTTTCTGTTCCTTTTGTTTCAATTCAATTTGGACATGATCAAATGTTTTTAATATTACAATCATTACATATGTGCGAGTCTGTAGACTCGTCCCACGTAAGGTACATTTCAAACGAAAGTCGAAACAATTTCACGAATTCGAAAATTGGATTTTCCCCAGACATGTTTCTACTAAATTTCATTAAATTTGTCTAAATGTTCATAATATAATCAACAAATACATGGTTGTATTCAGGAGGGTCTACAGAATCTTCTTCTATGCAACACAAATATTATTGTTGGAGCAGAACAAATTCCGAAACCTAAAAATTCTATTCAAATTTTCTGTTTTTCTCCCTTGAAATAAAATTTCAGGTAAAGTTCCTTTTAGCACTCACTTTAACTTACCTGAAATATCGCCCATCCCCAGTAGAGTCATGTGGGTCGGTCACGTGACGCGAAAATACTCTGCGCATGCGCAACAAACTATTTGCGTTAATGACTCGTATCTTTAATAAGTTTAATAAGTTACAATGAGTGACAGTTCTGATGAATCAAATCAAAATGATCCCGAGTCTTGGAAGCCGAGAAGTGACCCAACATGTTGCGCGTGGCCAATATTAAACTAGTTATATTACTTTATTTGGTTAGGTTAGGTTAGGTTAGGTTAGCTTTACTGGGTTTGGGGTTTGCTTAATAATCCTGATTTGGGCTCGACTGCGTTTTGGAGAACTCCGTGTTCTCAACTTTTTTGAACTTTTTTTATGTGATCCTGTAGATATCGATGAAGACATTCCGAAAATGTGTGTATGGTTGTTAGGAATTCACTGGTTTATAAGTTATACACGTGTAAAGATGAGCAGTTTTAAGCGTTTTTGACAGGTTAGAGCGTTGCCATATTGGATATTCGTTGAATGGTAGATGTAGGTGGGTCTGTTCGGCGCATGCGCTGGATAGATCGTGAGTGTTCAGCGCATGTGTTAGATAGCATGGTATATTTGCGGGATCGGCTAAATATTACTGAGCGTATGCGCTAGATGGCAAATCAGTGGTTTCACATACTTTGTAAACATAAACAATTTCAAGTGTTTTTCACAAATTTATCATTAATAAGTTTATTGTTGATTTTGAAACGGCTAGTTCAAGTATTAGAAATTTTAACTTTAGAGACATGCCAACTAGTAAAGAAGAAACAATTACTTGGGCTCAGGATTGTGGATTGTTGCAGAAATTTAAAAAACATCGTACTCATCGGTGCGAAATGAAAATTTATAACAATAAACATGGAATCGGTCGTTTTCGGTGTCCAGTAATTAAAATATACAGAATCATATACAGGATTTCAAAAAGAAGGTACAGTCCAAGATGGTTTGAGGTTAGGTCGTCGTGGGAGTGGAGAAGGCCGGCCCAACCATGGTATAATGCTTAGACCATATATACTTATAGACCCGGCTTCAGATAACGTCCTATGTTCCAAGATTAAAAGATGACGTAGGAGGCCAACCGCTATAGTCTGTTGAGAAATCGCAGTACCTTGGTGGTAAAGTGCTAGGGGGGAAAGGGGAATCGTCATCGCATCTGATTCTGTATAGATATTTATGGAAACTGTAACTGTAATATACATACATTTATTTTATTATTCGTTCATTCTTACTTTGCTCTAGTTATTTTAAATATGCCTAACTCATTTTGTTGATTATAATTGGGAAAAAGATAAATTTTAATGTAGAAGTTGATAATATGAAATCTGTATTTATTTCCTCAGAACTTTATTTAAAAAATACTAGTAAGAACAATATAGGTACATGTATATGTCGAATACAAATCAGAGTTGGGCATTATTTAGATAAATAATTATTCAAATAACGATTCGCGAATAAAAGATACTTTATCTTCATTCGTTATTCAAAATTTTTATTTAAACATAAATTTTGCTCAACTCTATATACAATACATAATATTATATATATCACGGTTTCGTCGTTCTCTACAATTTTGTATGCAACATGTGTGCACCATTTTTCTAAATTTTTAAGAAATACCTGAACAAATATAATCGTTTATCTCGCTTTTATATGCGTAGCTGCTCTTTTCTCTTTGTTACTGGTCACGCTTCTACCGCAGTACGTGTATCGTCTCATGCTCTATCCACCACTTTGAATCATCTAAGAGGCCACCAGATACTTTTTAATCTTGGAACATTGCATTCAATGCACACACTATACCTATGCCGGGTCTATAAGTATATATGGTCTAAGGTATAATGTTTCGCATTTTGATTTAGTAAATGTGTTATTAAGTATTACGTACATGTTTGTGCATTATCTAGCAAATATATCAATATGGCGGCGCTTTAACCTGTTAAAAAGGCTTAAAAGTGTTCAACTTTATACGCGTATAACTTTCTAACCAATGAATTCCGCGTAATAAGATTTTCATTTTTGGTGTTTTCTCATTGAAATCTATAAGATTGTATAAAAAAAACTTGAAAAAGATAGTTCTCCAAAACGCAGTTAAACCCTGATTTGTACTTTTATAGCTCAATTCGGTATTCAAATTGTGTTTTGCCAGCAAAAAATTTATTTGATTTCGGCGCCACGGCGCTACCTTTATTTTGTCAAACACCTCGTGGGACGTCCACAGAGTAAGTTTGAAGGCAATCGGAGGTGGGTGCTAAAAGGAACTCTTACCAAATTTCAACGTGTTAAAATATTTTTAATATTACAAAAATATATATCACTGTACCCGGGGGAATCTATAAAATTTGTCCACACAAGATAAATTGCCGTAGCTTTCTTCAATTATAAATAAAAATCACATAACCAAAGTTTATTGTCGGTAATATAGATACCTACATGTCTGCCAGTAAATCAAATTTCTTTGAAAAATAGTTTGCCAAGTGTTCAATGTTCTAAGAAAAAATTATTTGTTGATACCAGAGGGAATCGATAAGTTAAGGCCAGTCCGACGATGATTTTTCAATGATCTTGAAGCCCCGAGGCTGAAACGGGAGGTTGATTTTGAATCATGGCCTCGCGTTTGCTAGGGTAATCGATTTAAGTGATTTCGCAAACGCTACGTCATTATTGATGCGTGTTAACGCGGCCTCGGGGCCGGCGACACATTAAAATCACCGATTCAATCGAGTTGGCAGGTAATGACGTGAGATGCCGAGACACAGAGCAAGCGCCGCGCTCCTGTCGCCCCGGCAATTACCAGGCAGTACCGGTTTGCGAATCAACGATGCACGAACGAACATTCAAACATATCGGAATGCGCTACCGCGACTCGCCTCTCGATTGTAATGCGCCCGTTGCAGCCCTGCAACCTCGCCGTTGTAACTGCAGATGCAATTTCGCGAGCAAGACAACCTCCAATGCGTCCTTTTTTTCCACTTCAAGATATCCTCTCGGTTAGAAACTTAACAGTTTCTGCCAATTTTTAATGTTTATATTTGTTTGGTACTGTATACTCTTCAGAATGAACCATGCTATTTTTCGAAATTCGCAAAATTTATATCACGAAAAACGTTTAAGTGATCGCTAGTCGATTGATCGAAAAGTGCATCGCGAGCGAATTCTCGGGAACCAGCCGAGAAACTTATTTCTGAAATTTTGCACGGAGTTTGTATACACATGTAGGTAGGATTTGTAAATATTAAAAATTAAACATTTTATAACTTGTGTGGGTGGTTTTAAGCAACCCAAAGACCATTGAACAAAGAACAATTTATTTAAAACACAATTGTAAGGAAAATATAATGTACACCTTAACAGAACACAGTTTATTAGAAGAGTGAGGAATACGTTATCCTAATAAATCAATATCGCATGTCGTGAAGGTGTGATTCGCTATTATTTTATAAATAACTTGAAATCTCAGGCTCTGTTTCTATATACTGGGTGTTTAAATTCAAATGGAGCAAATTAATTCACAAATTGATTTCGGGAATTATTTTTTTTCAGCGTTGGAAGTTGAAGTTCTTGAGCAGGAGATCGAAGAGCGATTTTATCACACCGCCATTTTGTTATGTTGATAATAATCGTGGAAAATTTAATTGTAATTGCTGTAACAGTATCCTTTGAAAAATTTCTGAAAGTATAGTTTTTGTTGCAATTCACATTTCCCCGTCATTGATGATTGGATGACCAATAGCTGCTAGGCAAACGACATTTCGGTTATGAGATGAACAGGGGTGGTAAGACGATGATGCCTGTTAGTCATCGTGACTGTTGGGACGGAATCGGGCCGGCGAGTGACGAGCTGCAAGCTGATTATCTTCTCGCTTGGCTTAAGATTGATACCCGTCGCCGAGCCGCAGCAAAACTGCACTCTCACCGAAACCGCATTAGCTGCATCGGGTAGATCGGCGCTGAGTCGTCGCGCCGGCCGGTCGATTGCACTCGCGAAATTCCAGCCGGCCCGATGCATCGCGTCGGATGCCAGAAACATCCGCATGTGTTGCGAATTAACGCCGGCCGCTCTAGCACACCGGATCGCGTGCTATGGGGATCAATAATTTCGTTTGCGACGGTTCCATACACTTCCACAAACCATACCATACCTCCCCAAACAGTTTACTCGTTTTCCAAAAATTTCCTGCCAACGATATTTCATTCACAGCATGGTGATCTTTGGGCAACACGGAAATTTTGCTAGTCGATCTGCGCGAAAAATCTCAGAAAAATTGCCTAATTAGATCAATTTATCTGAAACCATTAGTAGGTACTTTTCTTCAAATTTTCTTGCTTGTACAGGATCGATTTAACATAACTTTGTCACGAACTGTCCCATTTTGCTAAAAATTGTCTGAAATGCTCCTCATACGCAGTGGTGTATTACCCTATAGGCAACTTGGGCCAATGCCCGCGGCAGTGATGGTATATGGTCTCGGTTTTTTCGCGCATGCGCGACTAAATGCAGGAACATGCTGTACGTCTTATGTTTGTGGGGAAAGTAGGGGAGAACTGTCATTGGCGGGAAACCGGACAGAAGAGTGCAAGACGACATGACGAGACGACCGTACTTCGAAATTTTGGTAAGTTAATGTTAATATATTCGATTTCATAATGGCAACTAGTATTGGAGAAGGAGCTACTTGTCAATTCATATTTGAAAATCGAAAAAAATTTGCGAGACTATGCGGGGTGACCAAGGTACCCCATTTTAGCCCAACTTTGTACTTTACCGACGCTAAAATCGCCGCGCATGCGTGAGAAAACCGAGACCATATACCATCACTGATTCATGTAGATACTGGCAAATTGCAATATGGTAGCATCGGTATATTTCTGTTCATAACTTTTTAATAAAAAAACGAGTGACAGCTAGAACCTCTCGGGGGTTACTTAGAAAGGGGACCTTGATAACATATGTCAATACAGTACATCGTTTTAGCCTTCAATACTTAAAATAACTGCTACATTTTGAAAACTTCTTTTGTTTATAACTTTTTAATCAACAACGAGTGACGGCTAGAACCTCTTGGGCGTTACTTGGAAAGGTGACCTTGACAACATATGTCAAGGTCAAGGTCATCCGAGGTGCCCCCCCCTAAACGTAATATTTACCTTAAAGTTGATAATTTGGAAACATTGTGACAGCTGGGTGCCTTGGTTGTTTGAATAACTTTAAAAGAGTTTAAATGTTCATAATATTGTAATCATGAATTTTATTATTTATTATATACCCGACGCTAAAATCGTCGCGCATGCATGAGAAAACCGAGACCATATACCATCACTGGCCCGGGGCCCCAAGCAATAGGGGGCCCCGAACGCAAACCAAATATTTTGTATTTTTATGTGAAAGGTTTTCATGGATGAAGGAGAATTTATTTCACTTTTTATGAAATAATAAATATATAGATGTTTTTACAATTGTTTTATTTTTTCCAACGTGAAAGATATTTAGTTGGTGTTAGGGGCCCCGAAATTCTACTTTGCCCAGAGGCCGCAAGTAGTCATAACGCGCTACTGCTCACACGGTGTTCCGTCTCCAATAAAAAATTCATTAGAAAAACTCGGTCACTATAGAATAACCAAAATTTATCAATTATATTCGTAAGAAGCATCTCTCTGTGTTAAATTGTTGCTCGAACCGAGCGTGGCGTCGTTATTCGCTATCCAAAACAAATGAGACATTTTTTGGTAACGTTCTCGGGCTAGCAGTCGACATCGTGTGCGGTGAGAATAGCCTTGGAAGCGGTTTTATACATTCGAGAGTCGTCCGCCAGCATATCGTAGGCCTTGGCGCGCTAGCCGCGCGGGGAAAAACAAATTCGCGAATAAATAACGTTATTTACGAGGCAGCCGGCCGCCCACGACCCTCCCTAAGGCGAAGGGGATGGAATCGTTCGGAATCGAGTCGTTTCGACAGAGGGAGGAGGAGAGACCTCGCCTCGGATTTGAATAACTTGCTTGGAGAGACCCGCGCCCTCTCGCCCGATGATTTTCAATGCGATGGGGGTGCGAGGGGTGCAGAGAGCGAAAGGGGGTGCTGCACCCGTTACACGACCCGCCGTGTACCCGCGTTAATTTTTAAGCAGCACCGCGGCCCGATTTGCGGACGGGAATTGAAAGGCTGCTAGGAATTATCGGGCATGCAATTGTTCTTTTCTCGTGTGTCTACCCCCCCCCCCCCAACCCTTTACTCGCGATGCTGGCGAGATCCTGTGAAAATAGATAGCTGTCCGACGCCATTTTGTGATAGTGTGTTCATCTTGGATTCAATTGTTTGCTGCACGAATTGAGTTTCAGTATTTTTAGTGTGTCCATACACACAGGCAAAGATTTATCTTCATTTATCCCAATTTGTCGGGAAGAGATTAGAAACTGACGTTCCCCCTTACACTATAATTTTGAGTGCACTTTTTAAAGCAGTTCATGGTTTCGAATGAAATTGCCGACATCCGCAAGAAGCTTCAATTCGAAAAACCTGTTGACAGAATATGTGTTCAGCAATTTGTGTAAGTTTGTTTATAATCTACAGTATTAATGCATTAATTTTGTAATTTAAAAAACATTACACATAATAAGGTATACGTTCTAGATTAAAATAAAAAAAGTTTAACTCTGTACGAAGATTTGTTTTCAAGATAAAAATTCCTACATGCGATCATTACCTTTCTGAAGAAGAGGAAATTTATAAAGATAAAAAACGTTTGTATTTTTTCAGCAATTTCGAATCCAGGAAAGTGATGACATAACCCTCCTTTAATTTTCCCTGTACTTCCGTATGCAAAAGTTTGTTTCAGACAATCATCCCAATATCTACCGAAAAAGGTTCAAATTTTGAAAGTCTCATCGTCAAAAACATGTACTTAGGAATTTACATCGTTCCCAGACTTCTAAACAATACTCTCTGTAAAAAAACAGTCTACTCCGATAACAAATCACGTGCACAGAGAAACAATACACTCCTGCATCGGCAGCAACATGATAATTCGTTTCCGTGCACACTGGATTAACCATCAAATCCGATTTTTTCCAAAACAACGCGTCAGAAATCGTTCATGGCAAAGCCTGCACCGCGGACCCAGCTACAAAATAAAACGTGTAGTCGATTACGCGATTGGAGACGAGCCGTTTGACCGTTTATTATATTCAAGAAATAAATAAATGGTATAAACCTCAATAAAATTCCCAATCAGAAACATATACTCAACAAAGTGATTTCTTCAGTTCTCAATTTTTCTACGCATAATTCCAATAATTTTACACACTTTTGTCACATTCTTTTATTTAAAAACCATTCTAAAAATTCTTTGGTAAATGTTTACATTAGGGGCTTCCTCACCGATTTTGATAACGTTGAAATATGTTGTCATGGTCATCATTCTGAACAACTTTTTCCTATACATGTTACCGCCGCTCAGCTTTAGTTTCCAAGATATTCGCAAAAATGTTTCAACATCTCGAAAAGTGATCGGAGTAGGTCTGGGTTAGATTTGAAATTGTGGCCTCCGATAACGCAGCCAAGGTCACAACTTAAAACGACTTCAATCGGTCGAGACCCACTGTCATCTCTGTTTATGTTTACGAACTGAAACGTGAAATGAATCGTGTCGAACGCGAACTCATTTCATTATCAGCTGTGTTAGCATACAGAGTATTAACATTAAGTTTACGGGCGTTTCTTATATACCTATCTCTACGAGCACCCGTCAAATTGACGGCTAAACGAAAATACGCATTTTTTTAAAAAAATCGATTTATTCAAATTAAGTCTAAATTGAACAATATTAGGCTTCACGTTTAAATAAATAATTAATAAGTAAAAAGTCTTTTTTTTTAAACTATCACGGAAATGGTAACAATAATATTAACGGTGTAGGGCAGGCATGTCCAGAAGTACTTCACTTGGAGGCAAATTCGAGGGAGACGCCTACTTCTCCCGCCCACGCGTCTTGCTCCCCGTGGCAGCCATAGTCTTCCAAGCAGTGATGCCAGAATCGTGGAACCGAGGAACTTGCCCCTCCGGTGGATCCTCCGGCTGGACCCCCCACTTTGACGTACCGTCGTCGCCTTACGTTGTTTCTCACTGCGCACGCGCTACACACAAGCGTACCTCGACGCCGTCGAGTCGAATAGGCAGCTCACACGGACAGACTAGAGGTACGCTTGTGTGTAGCGCGTGCGCAGTAAGAAACAACGTAAGGCGACGACGGTACGTCAGAGTGGGGGGGTCCAGCTGGAGGATCCACCGGAGGGGCAAGTTCCTCGGTTCCACGATTCTGGCATCACTGCCTCCAAGCTCCTCTGACCCGTGCCTACCGTGAGTCCGAAAGTACATATTGCAAGCGGTAGGCACGAGTCTGAGGAGCTCGGAGGACTACGGCCGCCACGGAGAGCGAGACGCGCAGACGGAAGAAGTAGGCGTCTCCCTCGAATTCGCCTCCAAGTGAGCTACTTCTGGACATGCCTGGTGTAGGGTATCCTTCTAACTCTCCAATTTAAATATACTCAGAACTTGCACTGTCAGCTTCGCTTTGGTCTAATTCATACTGATCTTCTTCGGAGGTATCCTCAGAACAATCTTCAGAGATGTTGACAATTTTGTTCAATATTTTATTATATCTCCTGGATTTACTCATGATTTCTAGAAAAGGGGGATTGGTCAAAATAAAAAAATACTGTGCCCAAATTCAATTACCCTATTGTAAATACTTACAATAAGCGGAGACTGTCTACAATAAATGAAACTTTTGCACACTGTCTTTGAAAAACGTTCTTACACTGTCACTGCAGCAATCATGCTGAAGATCGCTCTTACTTTAGAGGTCTCATCGGCAATAGGTATAAGCGATTTCGTTGAAGACCCAAATAAACACTCAGGCCATACAATCTGCTTTAGTTTACATTATCGAGGCGCGATTGATATAACGAATTGGAGGAGGAGAAGATAAAGACTTTACTTTTATTCTTATATTTATTATTTGATGAATTATTTGACGAACGAAGCGAACATATGAGGATTGTTTATGAAATAAGCTAGCCCGTCAATTTGACGGGTTTCGTTGAGATAGGTATACTACATAGAAATTTCAAAGATTAGAAAACATTAGGAAAAAATAATTGTGTGTATAAATTCTTTGGATGAAGTGATTAATTTACGATGCAAAATGGTTCAAATTAATGCTATGGTTCTTGGGGTATTTCATTTCAAAATTTTAAATCCGTCAAATTGACGGGTCCCGTAAACTTAGTGTTAAGCTATATGAATTCTTGGATATCTGCAACAATCAAGAAAATATATAATAACCCAGTATATAAATATATAAATATATAAAAAATATATAAATAACCCAGACCTAAGCCAAACCTACTCCGATCACTTTTTGAGATGTTGAAACTTTTTTACGAATATCTCGGAAACTAAAGTTATTTCAACGTCATCAAAATCGGTGAGGAAGCCCCTAATGTAAATAATTACCTAATTTACAATGCTACAAACAATTTTCCGGACGGATTTTTAATTTTAATTTGTTGCGAACGCAAAGTTGTGTTCTTGTGTATTTTGATACACAGGTTCTTGGCATAAATGTTTTCCGTCGTCGCGAAATCGAAAGGGTACGCTCGAGGCGTATGCTCGAGGGGTACCTGCTTGGGGTTGCGCGAGGCTACCTTAGCATGGTGGCGCATAGGAATTTCCAAATTACAGGTAAATCCGCTATTATTCTATTGAAATTGTATTTTCTAAAGATAATGGTACCATCGAACTACATCTGGCGGCGATCGGTGCAAAAATTTTACCTTTTTATAATTTTTTCCTTTCTACGGCGACTCAACAGTGAATATTCTGTCGTGCCTAGGGCTGTTACTTTCCTTCGAAGGTCGAAGATTTCGAAGCTTCGCTTTCAGAAGCATCGAAGATGATGAGAATCGAAGGTTCGATGGTTCGAAGCTTCGAAACTTCGATTCTCATCACCTTCGAAGTTCCCTTCGTTCCTTCGAATCCTTCGAAGCTTCGAAGCTTCGAAGATACGAAGTTTTGGAAAAGTAACAGCCCTAGTAGATACATACCCCTTATTTTAAACGAAATGGCCATAAAATTAATCGGTGAGGAAGCCCCTAATGTAAATAATTACCAATTCTTCAAAAAAATTTTAAGACAAGCAAGACATGCAAGACAATTTGAAGAACAGCACGTAATAGATAATTGGGATAAATCGATTTAATTAGACGCTGTGTCCAACATTTTTGAACGAAATGTTCTTTGTAAATTTGCACAAGCTTGATGATTATTGAGATAAAATTTCATCAAAATCGGTCGATCAGTGTCGAAGTTACACTAATTTTATTCTACACGCGACTTTTCGACTCTGAATTACCCTGTTGTCCATAAACGTATCTGCAAAGGAACACAGAAGAGGACACTGTGATGCATTCTATTACGTCTTAATTTACACCCTGTCGTGCCTACATTTCTGCTCGCTCCGTGCCTTAGCCCTTTTTTTTCAAGGGAGAACTTTAAATCAGCTCCCGCGATATTTCACTCGTGAAAGCCCGAAACACCGATAGTGGCGGCACCTTAATAAATCATGAGCCGCGAAGAACGCGCCGGTTTAGAGTACCTTGTAAATCCAGAAGAAACTCGCAGGTGTTCCCCGTTGACAATGGATTCCGTCGTTTCGTTTCCGCGCGGCCTTATTTGGCCAGGAAACACGGTTCATTCGTTAACCAACCGTGTACGTTGCCCCAAAAAACGACTTTGGGATTTTCGTTCCGCGGGAATTTGTCGAGAGAAAGTTTTTAAATCTTAACGGTGCATTAGAGCAGTCCTTCAAGCTTATTCTCCAACTTTTTTTAAATCAACATGTTACAGTGTAACAGAGATAATTTAACTTATCATACGAGTTGATTGTGCAGGAACGTTGTAATCGCTGTATCCAGATTGTTTTAACAATTCTTTAAATATTTATGTTTATATGTTAATGATGTTTTAAAAAAAAATTACTATCGTATTCAGGACAATTTGTAGAATTAATGTTGGTAAATATTACGTTTAGGGGAGGCACCTCGGATGACCTTGACCTTGACATATGTTGTCAATGACGACATTCTTAACAACTTTTCTCTATACATCTACCCGTCGCTCGGACTTAGTTTCCGAGATAATTGCAAAAAACCTTCGTTAAATTTTGGTTGCAAAGACCTAACCCAGATTTTAAGATGGTGTTAGGTCTGGGTTAGGTTCTGATAACCTAACCTAATCTTTCCCTCTTTTACGATATCCCCGTGTCTAAGGAAGGGCCCGCTAGATAGCCTTACTAACGAGTCCTCTAGCGGATCTAGGACGAAACGCTTTCCTTTCCTCCTCTAACACATTTTCAACAGCCTCCAAAGTCTTCGATAACATATGTCAAATAGAAAATCACATTCATGTCAGTGATGGTACATGGTCTCGGTTTTTTTTTGCGCATGCGCGACTAAATGCAGGAACGTGCCGTACGTCTTATGTTTGTGGGGAAAGTAGGGGAGAACTGTTATTGGCGGGAAACCGAACAGAAGAGTGCAAGACGACACGACGAGACGACCGTACTTCGAAATTTTGGTAAGTTAATGTTAATATATTCGATTTCATAATGGCAACTAGTATTGGAGAAGGAGCTACTTGTGAATTCATATTTGAAAATCGAAAAAAAATTCGCGAAACTATACGGGGTGACCAAGATACCTCATTTTAGCCCAACTTTGTACTTTACTGACGCTAAAATCATCGCGCATGCGTGAGAAAACCGAGACCATATACCATCACTGATTCATGTAGATACTGGCAAATTGCAATATGGTAGCATCGGTATATTTCTGTTCATAACTTTTTAATAAAAAAACGAGTGACAGCTAGAACCTCTTGGGGTTACTTAGAAAGGGCACCTTGATAACATATGTGAATACAGTATATTGTTTTAGCCTTCAATCCTTAAAATAACTGCTATATTTTGAAAACTTCTTTTGCTTATAACTTTTTAAACAACAACGAGTGACGGCTAGAACCTCTTGGGCGTTACTTGGAAAGGTGACCTTGACAACATATGTCAAGGTCAAGGTCATCCGAGGTGCTCTCCCCTAAACGTAATATTTATCTTAAAGTTGATAATTTGGGAACATTGTGACAGCTGGGTGCCTTGGTTGTTTGAATAACTTTAAAAGAGTTTAAATATTCATAATATTGTAATCATGTATGCTATTATTTTATTCAAGAGAGTTTGAGCTATTTTTTGATGTAAGAAATTTCCGGATAGCTTTTATGGTGACAACGCTAAAAAATCTTACAATTGAAAGTACCATGGTTTTCGATATAATCGTATCCCTGTTTTATTAAAGATTTTTCTGAAAAATGTTAAAAAATTTTTACTAATATTGACGTAAGTTTAAATGCGACATCCTATAGAATAGACCTTCATTTGTTGACTTTTGTTTTTGTAAGCAGAGCCAAATTTGTTGATTGTTATATGAATAATGGACTATTTTTGGGAGAACATTGAATAATTGGGCATTTTCAGGATGTCGAACGATTAAATAAACATTCTAGACGTCGGAGACGTCCCCACGTGTTCCAATATTCGAGGTTGATCGTAAATTACGAGGGTAAACCGTTCGTTTTCTGAAAACGCGTTCGACCCACCTCGGCTAAGGCTAATTCCAGGTAACTTGCTAGGTTAGCTAGAAGTGTGTCCCGAGAATTCTCGATTACTGTGTACGATGAAAGCCTCGTAGGAGTCCCAGCGTGCTTACCGAGCACTTGGACGACGTCCTCGAGCAAATGCAGGCCCCACGGAGAGCCAGGTGCTTCCTGTTGCCCGGACATACGACTCAGACTCACGATTTTCCTATAGCAATCAAGATATACCACTATCTTTCGACCATTTCCATTTCACACCTTAAACGATTCTATCAAACCGTATTTAAAAAATTATTTACGCTTCTAAAACCTGTTTGGATATCTTCCCCTTGGAATCCTAACTAAATTTTAGGTTGTATAATGCTAATAATTTTTTTTTTAATTTTAAATCATGTGCTCAGGGTAAAATAAAATTATTTTTGGAAAAACTACTTGAGTGATAAGGAGATGTCTGGGCTAACTTTGTGAATTTCTTTTTCGACAACGGCTTAAGATATTTGAATGAAATAAAAATCAGGTGGTAGATGTAAGTTAATTCTATTTTATATATTTTCCTCAAAATGTTTGGTTCATTTGTTAAGGTCAGAAATAAATTACGAAAGTACCCCCTTGTTATATGTTTCGAAAGAAGTCAGTACTAAGTAACAAACAATTACTTAATTTTTTTCTCAACTACAATATAAGATATTTTAACGCAATGAATATCAAATGATAGGTATAACTTAGTTATACTTTTTGTACTTTTTTCAAAATTTTCTCTCGCTCGTTAAAGTTACAAAAAAATTATGAAAATGGCCCCTTGCGATATCTGTCAAAACAAGTCAATACCACGGAATACTCAATTACTTAATTTTTTCTCGGTTAGAATGTACGATATATGAACAAAATAAAAATCAAGTGGTAACTGCATATTAGCTCCACCTCATAATATTTTTTTCTTAAGTTAAAGTAATTTTTTTAGGTCAGAAAAAAATTGGAAACAGCTTTTCGAGTGCCATTTTCTAAAAAATTCCGAACAGTCGCACTTAATTATTTACTTAGTGTCTTCGAAAAGTCATTTACACAATTTTTTAAATATTAAGATTAACATCTAAGACATTTAAGATGTGGGATATTGCATTAAGCTTCTTTGGCTTCCATGTCAAAATTGTTCATTAATTAGTGTTTCAAAAAGGGGTTTAACATGGTTGGCAAGTCTTTCCATAAGAATCGATATAATTTGGTTATTTGATAACAGGGTTTAATTGGTGAAATTGTAGAGGGTCTACGTGTTTGTATCAACTTTGGTGCGGAATAGATAGCATGGCTCCGTCAGCTCCGGTAACGTCGTTACCGCTATCATCGTAATCATATTTTCGCCCTGCAAGACCATCCTGCGAAACAAGATTACGCAACCGCCATGAAAAAGGAAGAGGTGGTAGAAAAAATAAGAGAACGTGGCCAAGACGTTGTGCTACGGATAAAGAAGACAGGGAATTCATGTGTACAGCTTAGGGTGTCTCAGTAACATGTCGTAACATGCTATGGTGTCGTGTTGTGTCTTGTTCGACAACAAATTTCATATTTAATACGAAAATTTTTAATATTGAACCCACTGCTGGTCAAATGTCCGATTTCAGATGACATATTTTATAATTATTGAAATGATAAATAAGGTTGCACTGATTGAAGTAATGTCTCGATCAGTGGCGTATTACCCTATGGGCAACTTGGGCATATGCCCGGGACACCGAACACAAACCAAATATTTTTATGTAAAAGGTTTTCGTGGATGAAGGAAAATTCATTTCACTTTTTATGCAATAATAAATATGTACATGTTTTTACAATTGTTTTATTTTTCCAACGTGAAAGTTAGTTAGTTGGGGTTAGGGGCCCCGAAATTCTACTTTGCCCAGGGGGCCCAAGTAGTCATAACGCGCCACTGGTCACGATATATGTGAAAACTTCGGTCAGCCAATACTAGTCTAATGATAAAGCATTTTTGTTCTTCATTATTTCATTATGAAACTTTTACTAGCATATTCGTGACATTTTCTGATTGAAATGATACCAGACACAGTTTGGGTAATATTTACTTGTTTAACCCACCAAAGAGTAGAGCCACGATAATCAGAACTAATCAATGGAATGTACTTTTAAACAGAAATGAAATAAAAACTGAAAAGTCACTTGATAGCTCATCAGAAAAAAATTGTCTATCCGTAGTTTCAACCCTCTAGCTTGATTGTGTGGGGGGGGGGGGGTAGTATATGCAAACATTGGATTTTTGGTTTTTAGATCGTTTTACCAATTTAATCATGCAACAAATTTTGAAGAGAATCCTACACATAACCAGTATTGAACTACATGCTCGAGAATTTTTAAAGATTTTTATCCTAGTTGTAAAGAATAAAAACATATTTTCACACATTACTATCTTAAAAAATTCGGAAAAGTGCAGATTTTTTAGAAAGCGGGTTTTAAAAAATGTTAACCTTCAGCGCATATCGAATTGATTATTACGGGAAAGATTTTATTTTAAAATCTCTGCTATGAAAGCAATAAAAATGACATCTAAACTTTTATGATAGCTTCATATTGTTATGAATGAAGTCCTCGAATTTTTCCAGATTTTTTGGCGAGGCATGTGGCGGTAAAAGAAAAAATAAAAACTGATTTAAGGGTGAAATTTGGAAGGAATCCATATCTGCGATCATTCCGCGTCGCATTAAATCAGCACGTACATCCGGTTAGGTATGAGATTCAGCCCTGCGGGGACGTCTTCTTTATGACGATAATCTGAATCATAATAACATGGATATTGAGGGAATTTTTTATTATTATCTGGACTTGAGATTCTACAGGAAAATGGGGGCAATGTATAAATGAAGATTTTTGCTAGATTCAAAGTCTCAAGAGTCACTTTCATCACAAGAGACAATGTCGTAGTACTGTCACCTTCATTATAATATTTTCTGTAATTTTATTATTATATACAATTCTACAGTGTGAATATTCAAACAATTTTGTAAATTTAAACATCTTGTGTGTTTTTGATATTATAATAAAATGTTACAGCGAAATGTTGTTTGATTAAAAACGGTAAATAATATTATAGTAATAACAAAATTTTTCTCAAGGTCATGTGTTCCCTGATTTCAAGGTCATTATCATTTTTTTTAATATGGAAGTGCATATTTTTAACATTGTACATATAGTTGAGGTCAACACCAATCAATTGACATATGGCATTACGATCTTCATGCGAGTTTATATTTTTGAAAAATTACTATAAAACAAAAAACATTGATTTGACAAAATAAAATCTTGAAAACGTTATAACATTATCCTTTAACATTTTTTTTGCTTAATAATTGTAGAAAAATTATGAAAATTATTTCGATTTTGTATTAATATTTTGTTGCTCCAGATTAAAATTCATGGAACTAATTTTTTAATGATTTCAAGTTTGGAAGTTTGTTATAACAGCTGCAATGTTGAAGTTATAGTAAAAATGATTGAAATAGTCATAAAAAATCGTAAAACAAATTTTCAATTTTCTAAATTTATTAATACAAATTACTAAATTATTTATTAATAAACAATCAACAAAAAAAGAGGGGCATATGAAATGATGGAACGAGATACCAGACATGTGAAGACTTTGTTGTTCACAAGATACTGATTTGTGATTTTTCAGATTTATTAATGTGAATTATTAATGATTGCATGATAAAAAAATCAGCGAAAGAAAGACGAGAAGATTGAAAGCACGGTTTATGGGGTGGGAAAAGCTTGGTAGGGGGTAGTATTACCATAGCAATGGTGGCAAATCAAATTGAATAAAAATTTATGTATCAGAAGGGCAATAAAAAGGAATAGATTTGGGGCAGAATGGGGCCGAATCCATCAGAGCCCGGGATCCCGATAAAGGTGGATCGTTTGGGTCCAGAGGAGGATTCGACGGCCGCGTATCCCTTCCGATTGGAGCGGGATTGTCGAATTGTTGCCACGAAATTTATTCCACCTACACAAACACCGAGCCAGCAGCGCCGGCCTTTTTCCAGTGAAATCGGCTTTACGATATTACGCTGCCTGGGAAAGTTTGGGACATCCGGTTTATGCGGAGGGATCGTCCTACACCTTGCGATACGGCCACCGTGAGCCAGGTTCAGTGATTTTTCTCGGCAAAAGTTCTTTACTGGACTCTTTGCACGATATTAGTTTGCTAGAGAATTATCAGACAATTACCTAGGTATGATGTTATGAGCTGTTCCTCGGTTACTACGTGAGATACATATATGGATCAAATAAAATTATACTAGCACGTGGATCTTAACTCTACCTCATACATTTTTATCATAATTTTAGAGCAGTACTTAACGGTATACAAACATTGGTTTCAAAAACTAACCCCCACCCCCTTCACTAATACGGGGTCAGGTTTAACTTTGCTAATATTTTTCTCGATAACTACCTAGGTAATTATATAGAAAAGGTTTGCGTACTCCGATTTTGATGAAATTTTAATATGTTATGGAGCAACACATTCTGAACAACTTTTTCCTTTTCCAATATAGGGGGGCCGCTTTTAGTTTTCGAGATATTTGCAAAAAACTATCGGTAATGTTAATTTCATAACGAAAACCTTCTGTTTAGAAACACTGGGTGCATGTGAAACACTGGGTGGGTGTGTGTGGTATTGTCGCTTCTCATCTCCACAACGTGTTTACAAACAAAAAATAAACAGATGCGGCCCGAAAATCCAGGAAATGGAAAAATAGAAGAACAAGCAGAATTAACTCCTGCAGATAACTCTGATCATACATAGATAGGCTGAACTATCAATTTTCAAAGACATTTCCTGGATTTTCGGGCCGCATCTGTTTATTTTTTGTTTGTAAACACGTTGTGGAGATGAGAAGCGACAATACCGCACACACCCACCCAGTGTTTCTAAAAAGAAAGTTTCCGTTATGAAATTAACATTACCGATAGCTTTTTGCAAATATCTCGAAAACAAAAAGAGACCCCCCTATATTGGAAAAGGAAAAAGTTGTTCAAAATGTTGGAATCTATAATATATTAAAATTTCATCAAAATCGGAGTACGCAGACCTTTTCTATATAATTACCACTACCTAAGATATTTGAATGAAATAAAAAGTAGATAATAGAGGCACGCTAGATCTATCTCCCGTTTTTTCCAAAATTTTAGAGCTGTTCTTAAGAGTATAACAAAAATGGTTTCTGAAACTACTCCTTACGTGATTAAAAGGGGATCATTGTGAATGTTTTTCTTAACAAATATTTAAGATATCTGAATAAAATAAAAAATGGATAATAGAGGAACGTTAGTTCTATTTTACATAATTTATCCAAAATTTTAGCTCACCCCTAAGCACACGGAAAATATGATTTCATCACTACCGGAGCCTCGAAGAAACTCTATTCTGAGTTTCTCGTTTACTTTTTGTCGCATCCTGCATATTGGAAGCGACGAAAAAACCCGATGTCAATCATTTCCCAAATATTCTTATTGGTATAGCAAGCGTATCAATGGAGGTAAGTCATTTGCGACGTCGGGACCGGTAATTGAACGACCCCACGCACTTCAAAATTTCGTATTGGCCCGCTGGAATTTCAAAGGTGCATCCTTCATTGGATTTTTCGAGGCATGAATTCTGACCGGGTAATTTTCCCGACAACACACGTCGACACCGCCAATAGGGGGATGCTTTGAAGCAGATTTTTGGTTCGTTCGTTATCAATGGTCGGGTCTCGATTTGCCGTTCCCGTTATATTTCTGGGATTCCCGTTCCGCGGAAGAATTATGTCTCTCGCCACGTATCCAATGTTGCTTTGTCCGTGATTAAAATTTCGTGTGTTTTAAAGCGGCTTCTTTTAATGAAAACAGTCTCCCCAGCCCTTATTTTGATAATAGTATTAATAGATTAATAGTAACTCACTTTTCCATTAATTTTTCTTAAATTAATTGTCTGCTTGTCAGATTTTATGCACACTAGTTAAATAAATTGAAAAGAAAATTTTGTTCTTGTTTGTGATTTTTTGAACTGGTACTCACAGCTGTTTGTTGAAAATGACGTTGGAAGATGTTGCTCTTACCTGAAATCAAGAAAAATTGCAATATTAATTTTTATTTTGTTACGGGATTATAATTATATAAATATTGGTTAACATTTTTTTAATCGTCTTGTCAATAATTTGAATTGTTTCAGTAATTTTTAAAATATTGTTTTAACTATTCTTTAGTAATTCTATTAATTTTTAAATATTCTTTGACTATCTATATTTAAAAGTTTCTATATAAAGAAGAACATGTTTAACAAATGTTAATATTTCTTAGCGAAACAATTAGGAGAGTTGTTTGAAAGTACAAGGGAGTTGGTCCAAAGTTCAGTCCTTCCAACGAAGAAAAATTCATTTTCAAAAGTACACTAATTTTCTAGAAAATAATTCGCAAAGGCCGCCTATGTTTTCCTTGCAGAGCATAAATTAATCAAGTTTCAAGTTTAAAAAAGTACCTCTTGAGGAATGATTATATCTTGGACAGTTGTTACCATTTCTCAAAGAAAAAATTAGTGCTGTTACTCAAAACTACTACCTCAGCGACAAAACAAAATTCATTCCAAAAGCTGACTGAGTTTTTCCGAAAAAATTTCCAAATTTTACCTTCTTTCACACATATCTGTAATATTTTACAGAAAAATCCGTATCCCATATGTTTTTCAATTATTTATATTGATTTGTGAATATTTTTTAAACTCCTTTTATATATTTTTACTTAAATAATGATTTTTTGCATTAATTACGGCTCTTTGAATGTTTACCCTTTAAATATTTTTATATAAATTCTGAATTTTTCCATCAATGATGGTTGTTTAAATTTTTCTGTATTTAAACAGAAGACAATTTTTGAAATATTCCAGAGTGCTGTTACACTTTTACTCATGTTTCCTTTCGCATTATGCGTATATTGCGAACAAGGCAGCGCAGCTTCAGTTTCAAAGCACAAACAAAACTATTTTTAATACCTCATATTGTACGGAAGGTTTTTACACAATGTACACCAATAACAACGCTATGAATTATTTTGCTACGATCCAATTTCATTCCTTTAATTATCGCGATTCATTGAAAGTTGCTTTCAAATCGGAAAATCGACTAGCTTGCTATAATTATTCGAAAATTTGCGTAATTTCGTTTCAGTTATGCTGATTGCGTTTGCCAAATCAAATATTAATACGAAATAATAATATTTGCAGGTCCGTTGTGAGTAAATAAGGTGAAAGGTTTGATTGAATCAGATTTTAAACAAATTCACAGAGTTGTTGAACCGTTTACATAAATTTCTCTGCCATTTCTCGGGCTTTTCTCTCTTCGTTAATTCCGTACTTAGTTATTTATTTAATTAGGAAATGTAACGACACAGCCTTTAAGCAACCTATTTCTTAGAGGTTTAAGCTTGATTCATATGTTACTGGAAGAACCGGGCATAAATCTAGCGACCGTGGCTGTGGCGAGCGCGAGAAAAACTCAAAGCTTGCATTCAATTAACGTCGAACGAATTAGCGACGCTATTTTGATCCTTAATTATGTTAGAAAACAATATAGTGGCTAATTATAACCTGTAAAAGGGGATATATTACAATAAAAGTTTCGAAACATTCATTTTTTTCGCATTTTAGCAAATTTTTTAAAGGAAATGTTGTATTTAAAATTTTACTGATGTTGTATTGAGTAAAAAATGGAGCTCCGGAGGAACAGACGTATCTTCAATAATTACTGATACTTTTTAACGGAAAAAATAGAATACATTCCCGAAACTATCCTGTTTGAGACAAAAAAGATTCATTTCGAGAAATTTACAAGTTTTCTAGAAAGAAATTTCCAAAGTTCAGCTTCTTTTCCTGAAAACGAATAAAATAAGGTTTAATTTTCAAAGAAGTACCTCCGGAGGAATTAACATATCTTCGTCAATTGTTAAAATTTTCTAACGAAATAATTAAGATAGATACTCAAAAGTATTCCCTTTGAGACAGATAAAGGTTCATTTCAAAAAGTGTATAAGTTTTATCGAAAAAAATTCCGAAGTATTACTACTTCTCCATGACTGACTGATAAAAACACGAGGATTTGCGACAATTTTTTCCAATGAGACGTACATGCTGATTAAAATAATAGTTACTTATGTCGTAAAGCATGTATTTAAGAATCATCACTAATTTTCACAGCCTAATATAATCAAATTTGTAGAAGATCCACAATATCTCCAAGCAAGTCATTTTTCCTTTATGTTCGTAGCAAAACGAGAGAAGTCGTACAGTATTCAAAACAACTGAATATGCCTTAATTTTAACATCAAAGGTCAAAATTGGGTAAAAGCAGGGTGGAAGCTATAAAAGGAAAGTAAAACTTTGAAGAGCGTCTCTGGCAAGATAACAGATGAGGGCCTCTCCGGTCACTGGCTTCCGAAATTTCGGAAAATTGCTCTTAAAATTCCGAGCGGACACGCGGCTTTGCCTCGTCCGCCAGCGAAGTGGCACGTGAAAAAGTGTAGTCGGGCATCGATCAAACATGGTTCGCCTCAATTTCGCGGGCGATTTTCGATCACAGGGCTCGGACACAAAGAGGCGCCCACAAAGGCCGCAAGAAGATGGCCGGCTCGACGAGCCAAGAGACAACGAAAGAGGCAAAACTGGGCGTAGAGAGGAGGATGAGGATGGTGAAAAAGGGAAGATGCGGTGGAAAAATGAAGCGGAGAGAGTGGAGGTTGGCCTGTCAGAGGGGACCGAGGCGTGGTTACCTTGGCCGGTTCTGTAAATCAGCCGAAATGTCTCGGAATTGAGTTGTGGCACTCGAGGGTTCAACCGCAAACTGCGCCTAAAGGGAGATCAGCCGCTTCCAGTTATACATACGTCGCTGAGGAGAGGTTCCGGGTGAAAGGCCAACTGGGAAACGAGATATCGACTTGTCGAGGCCCCGTTAAGATACCACGCTGTCTTGGAAATTTGAAAAACTCCAATTCTTTTGAGTTATACCATTTTCATGTCTTGCAAAGTTTGGTAACTAGCAATAATACTTTATGAATTATTTGTGAAGAATCTTGTACAGATTTCGCAATAGATCTTTTCTCGTACGAAAGATTGCATTTTCTGGCAACTGTGCTAATTTTTTTGTTATTACAAAATATTAACAATTGTGAAAGATAAGACCATTCCGAAAATTAAACTTTTTAGTCTCAAACAGGGTATTTTTGAGTAATGAACCTAATTTTTTTATTCCGAAACATTAATAATTGCTACAGATATAGTCATTCCTCAGACAGTTCTTCCTGATTTGAAGTAAAAATATTTACTATATTTTATAAAAGAAATTTACAAACTTTTGAAATAAATCCTATCTCATACGAAAGATTATACTTTAAACTAATTACCATAATTTTTTCATCTAGAATATCAATAATTGACACGGCTGTAGTCATTGTTCCAGAGTTCCTTTTTTAACGTATCCAAAAACACAAATTTTGCAAAATGACCGAGTTTTGCAGATTAAATAAGTAACTAATAATTCCAAAATTTATATGGATACAACAAATTTTCTCAAAAATTAGATATGTAGAGGACACCATCAGAAAAAGTCTACTTTTTAAATGAGTTAAAGTAAAGCTATTTCGAAAAAGCTCGATTCCCATTCGATACAGCGAGGATGAACCGAGTCGGAAGTGATCCCGCACCAACTCGGGTAATTACCTAACTCGGCTAATCGCCCAATATGTCGAAAGTACCGACGACGCGATAAAACAATGGAAAAACGAAGACAAGAAGCAACGAAAACGACGTCGGGCGAACCAGTGCCGGAAAAATGCGGAAGACGATGGTCCGGGATCGATGGAATCTGGGTCAGCCCCAGAGAATAGCAAAAGTTACGGGCACTATTGTGCAGTACGCGACCATAATTCCAACCAACAAGGGAACTTCGGTAACTAGGCAACTTCGACATTCTTGAAACTTTGTTAGCTCGCAGCAGCCGAATATCGGGCGATATTAATTTTTAATCCTGAAACATGTGTTCCTCCAACGACTAGCATCCCCTTCACCGCGGCAACCCTCCATTAACTAGCCTAATTTTTCTTGGAAAGTGTTAAACGCGTTGGTTAAACTCGAGTAGTGAAAACGAGGCCATGTTGGAAAGCGTAAGTAGATATATAAATAACAGTTTTCGTTAATGAAAAACAATGCTACGTATGCTACAAGAAGGTCGAGAAATAATGGATATCGTAGCTGTGCAGTAGAGTACTGAAGCTTATGTAAATTTGTAGTATTTCAGCAAAGTTTAGAAAAGTAAATGAACTTTTCTTTTGTACCTTGATAAGAGAATTAATATATAAAAAACAGATATAGCAAGCCGAAAATAATATTCTGCATTAACTACATTTGGATTCAGAAACAGTGAACATCATAGTGATTCGTAAACTGTGGAAGTTTATGCGAATATGAGCTTCATTGTACAAGCTTTAAGGAATTTAAGAGAAAAGGATTTTTCTTTTGTGTTCTTGATGAATTAAAATGTGAGAAACTTTTGTAAATTTGTTAGTCGATGTAATTTTGTTGTCTATGAGGTTATCGACGATTTTTAAAGATATCGCAGCATCCAATGTCCTTTCCTCCATCTTGATCGTGGTTCAACGTTTTAACGGGCCGGTTTTAGAGCGTAAAATGGACACGGCGTGTTTCACGATCGCTATACACGTGTGGATGATTACAAGACCACTCTTGTACATCATAATTTCACCGTACTATTGTAATTACATTGTGTGAGAACGGGGAGCGGGGCCCGGGGGCTACAAGCACGGCTTCCCGCCGTTATAATCAGTTCACCGTTAATACCGCGAAACTTATCGTTCACATATTGGAGCGCCCCGGTAATATTTTAAACCGCACACCAGCATTATTATACAAGCTTAGTTATGATTCACGCGGAATTCTGCTCTAAATAGGTAGTACGTTTCGAGCTCCAATGGCTATTATATAATACATTAAACTCGCCATGCGTTAATTCCACCCGCGGCGGAAACTGTCCGTTCTACATTTATTACCTTTCTTTCAACCGACTGTATTTTATAAACAAATTGCGATGTGATCACTTAAACTCAACTTAATGGAGGGCCCTTTGGACGATGCAATGTTTACTTTTGAACGAGATTTCCGACATTCTCCGGAAATAACTCGACTTTGAAATATTCGTCTGTAAAAATGTGAGGATAGCAATTTTTCTTTCTTTCAACGGGCTGCATTTTATAAACAAATTGAAAATTAACAATGTGATCACTTAAATCCTCCTTAATTTAGAGTACCTACTTTACGTGATGCAATGTTTAATTTTGAACGAGATTTCAATTGAGAAATGTTTAATTTTTAAACTAGCAATTTATCTTTCCTTTAACAGGTTGCACTTTATAAAACATGGTTTCCGACATTCATCGACAATAGTTCAATTTTGAAACACTTATTTGCTAAAATATGAGATTAGCGATGTGTGCACATTTGTTGATACATTGAATTACATAAAATGTTGTAGCATTGAATTTTCAATTGAAAAAAAACCGTTACAATAAGATCAACCTTAGTGATTATAATAAAATAAGAAGCAACGCAATCAGACAAATAGTTATCGAGATAAAAATTCTAAAATGAAAGAAAATAGTGAAAATTTACAAAATGGCGGCGCTTTGAATTTTACATACTGACTTTTTTCACTTTCTTTTCATGTTTAGCGAGCTAAAAAGTAAGAAAAATCCTTTTTTTCTATAATTCTAGTTTATCCCGTAATCAAAATCATACTAATCAAGAATCCTTTTGATTTTTTCATGTCAGTTAAGCAGAATGATTGGAATCGTGTCAGGCAGTTTGTAAAGCAACCCTGTTCAATGACATATAGTTCAGTGAGTTTTGATTATTTTCACTTGAAAAAAATTGTGAAAATTCGTAAAATATAAATAAATATGTCTGCAAACTGTCGATATTAAGAAACATATTTTTTTGTAAAAAGATCCCTAAAAGGTCCAAAAAATGAATTTGTAAACTAGAATATCCGCTTAAAAGTTGACTTTTATGAGGATTTGCACGATTCAGAAGGATTGCAAAAGAGAATTACAGTATATTATCAATATCCATTGTTACAAAACAGCGTACAAATTCTGGTAGTCGCTTTTTGCAACTTTAAAAGTGTTTTTTCCCGGAGGGTACACCCTTTTCGGGTTCCGCCCGGGCTCATTCTGTTTCCACCCGTGTTCCCCAGTTTTTTTTCGACTATTTTTCTCCGGCGCGATGTTCCTTCGGTTTTTTCTTACCGTTTAAGTGCCCTCCGCCCGCCCGGTCTCGTTGTATTCCGAAGAAAACGCAGAGAGCGGTTCGCAAATCCCATCGGCGAACGACGAGTGCCCGGAATTTTGATGGGATCTGTTTCACGCGGAGGCTCTATTATGCAACACGGAGTCGCGAAAAATTGTCGACCGCCCCCGCCGATAAACAAACTTAAGTCGCACTTGCCGGCTTCCTCTCCTTCCGGTAACGAATTTGAATCGTGCACGCGACGAGCCGCATACAGAGCAACGTTCCTCCTCGATAAAATATTTTCTGCTACGTCTATTTTGATCTTACAACTTACACATATAACCAGAGCTCCGAGGTTCGTTTCGTAAGAAATCCTCAGTAACTCGTTACGGCCAGTATTAACATTAGATTTACGGGGCCCGTCAAAATGACGGGTTGTAATATTTTTAATTTACGATTATCGAGATTGAAAAGGCGCATCCATGAGGAATTATTCAATACATTTATTTTTTGGAGTATATATTATAAAAAGAATGCCTAAAAATTTAGATAGACACATTTTTGTTATTTTTCCGCAATAATGTAAAATAGTCACTTTTAGTGCTCCGTGAACCTAGTGTTAAAGACACTGACTCGAAGCTAAGCTCACTTTTTATAACAATGTCATATCTAGACTGCGGATTTTGAAAGACACCGAAGCTACATAGGCATTTATTCATTTTTTAAATAATTGTAATCGCATGAAAATAGCACAATAGCATTTATAAATTTTTAAATGATTTTTGTATTTGATCTACTGTTTACTAACAGGGAGCAGCGTTGGCAACATTGAGCTTTCTCCGTATACCAAACAATTTTATTCAAAATTTAATATTGCATAATGCAGAGCACGTATAATTACCAGGAGTTTAATTATCATTTTGTTGGTGTTGAATTTGTTTAATAAATGTGGGTCTTTAAACTTTGTAATGTCTATTTATCCTCGAAAAAGGACAGGTTACACTACTGAATTTGTATCTTGTTAATTATATTGCTCTAATTAGGACGATTCCAGTTTTATCATCATCAGCAAGTTCGGGTTTGTGAAAATTTAATTCTCGTTTATTTAATAAGCTAATTTTGCTGCACTGGCAATTATAAATATATTTATGTAAATTTCTAAGCACATATTTTGACCAGTAGCTAGCAAACTTCATTAACTCGAGCTTTCGCATGTAATTTTAATACTACAAAATTAGTTTTTTCATAAGATAAAAATTAATTAAGAACAAGCCAAACCTTGCTGATTTCGATAAAAAAGAATCATCTTAATTGCAGTAATAGTAACAATAACCAAAATAAAAACTTAACCTTCTTACGGGGATAAATGATCATTGGAAACTTCGAAGTCCTGTGTTTCATAAACAAATTCGAAACGATCAAACTGATGACATAAGCTCCTCATAATTTCACACGCTCTACATAACTGTTGATTTTAACCGAAGTCGTACTTATTTGCAGGAATTTATTCAAAGTTTGGTTTTCACCAGACGAAAAATATTGGGAAAACATTTGCATAATCGTCCACGGATTTTGCACGAAGATACCATAAAATAAGCGACGCCATATCAACGGTCTTATCAGTGGCACACACACGCACAAACACGCCATGAAACGTGCCGATGATACGCAGGTTTGATCAGCTCCACACATAGATCACACAAAGAACGTACAATATATGAATAAAGGCGAGGCTTCTTCGCGGAATCGCAACGCGATTTCCCGGGATTTCAGGGCCATCCTTTTTTCAAGGAACAGCGAGGGGAAGAATAACAGAGAGTAGGGTTCGCCTTAATGAACGTGTCTCGTCTTTGTCGCTCTGGTTCCTTATCAACATTAACCAGTGAGACGCCAGGGAGAATAACATTGGCCTCTGGCGAGTAATATATCCATACTTCCAGTCATCCCTTAATGCATTATGCATAAGGGTTCGATATATCCGCGGGCTGGTGTACGTGGCCCCAAGACTTGCGTGTGCAGCTCTCGCACACTCGCGAGCGGCTTCCGACGAACGAAGCTGCCTCTTTTGTGACCGGGACGTGTATGTATAAAGACAACAGTGGGCCAGGGTGCAGCGGTACCTGCAATGATTTTGTATAATCAGTTACGTTCATGAATAAACTGCTAGTCATTAGCCGGAGACCTACGAGCCGATGATTGAACCGCTGGCTTAGGGGATGACGCGCCAGATTTAATTCGCCGCGAGAGGATCCGTCGTGTATTTTATTTGGGTACGCGTGGGAAGAACGCAGAACGGAGAATATTAGAGCCGGTAGGTTTTGTTGAGATATACACTCCCAGACAAAAAGATAGCACACGCGTGCTATCTTTAATTTCTCGCGTTAAGATTATGCTAGTGTGGAAACTCTAAAATGTATGGAAAACGTACCTGCTATGAACATGTAAACATAACATAGGTTGACTTTACTTCAATGAGTTTTCTTAGTTGGAAGAGAAACACATAATCTGATGCAGACAAAATTATAGCACACTGGAACTATGTTTACATATTCTTCAGTGTTTCGTGAGCTTTTACGGAGTTACAGTGTTCAATTTCTGTCTAGAGCTTTGTCACACTCTTATTCTCATAATGGGTCGTGGCAAAAAAATTAGTAAAAGCGAAATTAGCACAATTTTAGCTCTAACAAAGCAAAAATTGTCGATTACTCAAATTGCAAAAGAAATTAGTCGCAGTTGGAAGGTTATATATATAATTTGTTGAAAGATCCAAGTGCATATGGAAAAAAGAAAAGTACAGGAAGGCCAGCAGCATTATCTGAACGTGATACGCGAGCAATAATACATACTGCTTCCAATTTTTGTGCTACTGCGATGGAGGTCGTTAAGAAAGCTGGAGTCGAAACAAGTATACAAAATATTCGTCGTGTACTTTAGACTAGTAACATTATAAAGCGGTCTAGAATAATAGCAAAACCATCATTAAACGCAAGACATAAAGAGGCACGTTTGTTATTTGCAAGAGAACATGTACTTTAGAAGAAGACTTGTAGAAAAGTAATTTTTACGGATGAAAAGAGGTTCAATTTTGATGGACCAGACGGATGTACATATTATTATCGTGATGTTCGTAAGCAACCACTAACAAAAATTCGACGTCAAATGCATAGAGGTGGAGTAATGGTCTGGACTGGTGTCGGATATAAAGGAAAAACAGAAAATAAGTTTATTCAAGGCACAATGAATAGCGTCCGTTATGTCGAACTAATAAAAAATCAAATTTCTACATATAGAGAACGCATTGCTAAAACACCATATATATTCCAACAAGATAATTCTTCGGTACATACTGCTAAAATTGTTAAGCAATATTTTTTAAACGAAAATATTTCCACTCTTCAATGGTCGGCGTACTCACCCGACCTTAATATCATTGAAAATTGCTGGGCAATGCTTTCGCAAGCAGTGTATGCTGAAGGCCAACAATTTTCAGATGTAAATGAATTAAAAACTCGCATTACAACTGAATGGGAAAATTTAGCTCAGGAAAAAATTAAAGAACTATATAATTCTTTACCTAAAAGGATGGTGGAAGTCATAGAAAACAAAGGAGGTTCCACACATTATTAAAAAAATGTTGTTTGGTGTATATATTGTTATAAGAAATATGTATACTTTTGTTTCATGAAACATATAGTTGTGTTGTATGAAATATATATATCTTTATTTTTCAAGTATGCTATCATTTTGTCTGCGTCGGATCGTGTGTTTCCGTTTCAACTAAGAGAAGTCATTGAACTGAAGCCAATCTATTTTCTGTTTACATATTCGCAAAAGGTATGTTTTACATACCACACAGAGTTTTCACGCTAGCATAATTTTAACACGTGAAATTAAAGATAGCACACGCGTACTATCTTTTTGTCTCGTAGTGTAAGCATTGTTGCAGGAGAAGATAAGCTAATAGGTTCAGCATCGAACAGTCTGTCGGAGGAAAAACGTGATTCTTGGAAATTTTTTCTTAGGAAAGTTGCACACTTTTCGGAATGAATTCTATTTTGTCGCTATACGGGTAGTTTTGAGTAAGTGTCCTAATTTTTTCGTTCAGAAATTCTGACAATTGTTAGAGATATGGACATTCCGCCGGAGCTACTTTCATAAACTTGAAGATTCATGCCCTATCAGGAAAATAAAGACGATCTTTGCGAATTTTTTTATGGAAAATAACTATACTTTAAGAAATGAACATTTTTTCGTCGGAAAGATTGAACTTTGGAGAAACTCTCCTAATTTGTTCATTGAAAAATATTAACAATTATTGTAGATGCGACGATTCCTCTCGATGTTCTTCTACAAAGTACGAAAATTAATTTATTTTCAATGAAGAAAAAGAGTTGGTTTTTAGGAACTGTTTTATAAATAACCAGTACAAAATTAACCTTCTCTTTGTCAGAAAGACTGAACTTTTCATCGACTCCCTTAGCTTTTTTTATTAAAAAACTAATAATTATCGTAGGTATTAAAATTCTTCTAGAGGTTCTTCTACAAAGTACAAGAACTAATTTATGTTCGATAAAGAAATTCAGGTGATATTTAGAAAATTTTTTCTAAGGAACTAGTAAACTTTTCGGAGCTAATCTTTCTTTGTTGTAAAGCATGTATCTTCGAGTAAGTCTTTGAATGTTTTCATAGAATCTCAACAATTGTCGGAGATATACGCGTTCCTCTGGAGCATCCTCTTCAAAGTTCAAGCGCTCGAAAAACACAGCAATTATCGTTGGCTACATTGTTCCTACAAATACACCGAGTATAATAATTTACATAAGAATGATTAATACGCAATCTCGCAGAAATTGATGCAGAGGAACGCGAAGTAAACCCAGAAGATGGCTCAGGAAATTTCTTTGTGTAGAACGCGGGAAGATTACTCAGGCGGTACTGTAGTGATAAATTCAGCCGGCTGGCCTATTGTGAGCAAAGGTACTGATGAAAGATTACCGTCGAGAGTTTCTGTGGTACTGACTTCTTTTCATCTGCATTATTAATGATATCGTCGGAAAAATAGAATAACAAAACAACTCGTAGTATCGAAATACGTTAATGATCCTCGGAGTTCCGAGGGTTTCATCGAAAGAGGCACGCTTCGCGAGCGCAGAAGTATATCGAAAGGAGAATTATCAATCAAGGGTGAAACCTTTTCGATCGAGTCGAGGCTCGGTTTCATATTTTTTTCATTGCAACTTTGCGATTTAAACCTTTATTAATCAACTCGAAGAAGAATTTCATGTTACAAACTAATCTTCATTGATCATGGCAGAAATTTTGAATTTTAGATTTTCACTGTCTTCTATAGATAATATCATCTTTAAAATCTGTTTTTACTCATTTTTGACTTTTTTAATCAGGATGTGCGATACTCGTAGAAATTTTGGTCCGTTCAGGTGCTATTTTTGCTTTTATAATATTTTATACTTAATTAGACATCCTTAAGGGAAAATTAAATTATATCAGCTTGTTCAACAGACTCCAAAGGACACTTCTAAATAAAAAAGAATTGCACACCTATTCCCACTGTAGTACAATAAATTGTAAAAATTTTTAAATCTTCTTTACATTTCAAAATCAATTTTCTTAAAAACTGAACAGGATAAATGAAGAAAGCTTGCTTACTTAGTATACAAATAAAAATTATGGTTACATATCATACATTCTTGTAGTTTTCGAGTTGTAACTCAAACAAAAATTGCAACGTTACGTTCTTTGCAATTAATAACCTGCAGCTTAAAATGTTTAAAAGTGCAGAAGTTTCAACAGAAAAATAATGAAAAAACTTTCTTCTAGGTGCAGTTAATTAGATCTCTCTGTTGCCATAATTCTCGGAATCGTAATAAGAAAGGCGGCATTTTACGACTGAGCATAATTATCCGCGCTTGCTGTCGTTGCTTAATTAGAACATCATTGCACCGGGCTCGAATAACAAAGTGTATCGAAGGAGAACAATGGATAATGCCGGCAGCCGATTCCGGAATGTTTTAATTGCGATTGTAGGGCGGCAACGATATTTTTTATTTTTTATTTTCTCTCTCTCTCTCTCAGGGATTTCTCGACACAGTTTAATTACCCCCAAGAAACGGGAAGACACAGGCGCCCCTTCATTGATTCGTATCCGCGTGAGCGTAATTAAATTCGCGCTCGAAAGAGAGACACGCGGTGAATGCTATGATTTTGACGGTGAAATTAGATTAAAATGAATCCCCGAGAAAATGAAAGCCCAAGGAGCTTTTGAAATTTCGCTGCAGACGCCTTGCCACTTTCCGACTTCATGGCTGCAGCATAATTCGACCTGCCAGCGTCGGAACATAATAATTTTTTTTTGTGTTTTTCTGACAGAAATTGCTTGGAGCACTCGGCGTGGTTATCATGAGGGAAAAAGGTGATATTAGAAACTTTTTGTGAAGAGACTAGGAGAGTTTTTGAAATGATTCTTTTTTTGTCGCAAAAAGGGTGGTTTTGAGTATCTGTCTGAATTTTTTCGTTATGAAATTTTAATAATTATCGAAGATATGGCCATTCCGTCACGGACCCGTTTTAAAAATTTTATCATGAATTTATGCATACTCGGAAAAAGAAGGTAAACTTTGGGAATTATTTTCTGGAAAACTTGTACACTTTCGGAAACGAATCTTTTTTTGTCTCAAAGAGACTACTTCGGAGCAATGCGTCTAATTTTTTTGTTACAAAATATTAGCCGCTGTCAATGGTATGACATTTCCTCCGGAGGTGCGTGTTTGAAGATTAAACACAATTTTATACCTTGTCAAGAAAAGAAATTCATTTTGGGAATTTTTATCTAGATAACTAGTACTTTTTTCGATTTGAACTGTTTTTTGTCTCAAAGCGGGTAGCTTTCATTACCTATCCTAATTTTTTCGTCAAAAAATATTAATTATTGTCAAAGACATGATCATTCCTCCAGATGTACTTCTCAAAATTTGAATCATTACTCTGCGCTCAATAGGAGAGAAACATAATTTTTGCAAACTTTTTGGCAAATAAAAATTTGTAAACCTTTTCCTACACGAAAAACAATATTTTCAAACAACTATTCCAATCTTTTTATCGAAATGTATCATCTAACTCTAAAATGAAAATGTTTTGAAATTTTAGTGGTGTAACCTAAATGTTAGATAATCTATGAGAATTTGCTGCAACATCAATAGAACAAGAAAGAATTCCTGTATTGGGGAATATTTTCGGCAACTTATGTCGCGCTGGTCCGTAAAATTTCAGACCGCATTCCAGCCAGTAGAAAGTATTGTAGAATCGAGAGAAAACACGGTGCCAGAATGATTTGTCATCGCTCCGGTTTCCCGACGTGTGTGCGCTCGCATAAATATCGTCTCGCGGAAGTAGAAATCGTGTGTTGTCGCGCGACATTTCCAGACTGGACAATTTATGAAATTGCGATACCGAAGTAGTTCCCCCGTTTGAACATTCTGCGCTGGCGCGAACGAGATTGTGAAAATTGCACGCCTCCCCCTTGTCAGCCGAATGTTTACGATCCATTGTCGAACGAAATAATCGATAAAGATCATACAATTTATGTATGGCGAAAATCTCAAATCTTTCCCGTCTTCAATTTTTATTCCAAGAAAAACCGAAAAATCCTACCGCAATAAGCATTTTTCTGGTCATAAACGTGGATAAATAAAACGCGATAAAGTAATTTTTGTTCACTCGACACATCGTTGAAAAATGTGAGACGTTTATAACATGAATAGGATTTTAAAATTGTTCAAAAATAGTTTACAACGTCGACAAATTTTACTCTTTTGGTGTAGCTTTTGTAGTTTATTAAATGAAACGTTTTTCAGAGGAAAATTTGCAAATTTTGAAAGAGATTACGTGATCCATTTATCGTAGATGGTCTTTTTACAATATGTGTGCTAGTTTAGACTCTAGAGTATAATGTATATAGCGAAATACCTTATTTTTTTCGTGATTAATGAAAACTCAGGAATATACATGTCGCGACCGCAGGAAAAAATATGGTAGGAGCGTAGAATGCCGGTGCACCATGAGCTCGTGAATAATTTCAAAACGGGTAAGTTATTACGTCGCGTCAAAGCAACTAATTTATTGTCAAAATAGAATATAAAGCCGCGTGCGACACGAGAAAATGCACACTGCCAACGAAAAAATTTAAATCGTAAACTAGCCAGGTGTTTCTCACCGAGAATATTTATGTTAACGTTTTATTCTCTGTTTGCGTTGTACCGAATTAAAGAATTCAGAGCCGTAACTTTTTTTTTATTAGCAACTGTTATTCATTGTATGTAATTGTGTGTTAACCATTTCATTTTTTGTGAATGGTAATTAATATTTAAATCGATATAACTTTATGAAAAAAATATCGGGAAAAGAGCTAACTGTGCTGATTTTAAAGAGCGTAGTCTCTACTTTCATCATCGCTATGTAGTTTTTTATCAAACATTTTGTTGCACTGGATGTCTAACGCGGATGACGAACTTCCAGTCCCTCTATGATATATTCAGAAAAATTATAACTTCGTGAAAAAATATCGCACAGTAATTTATCTTAGCTCATTTTTAATGGCGATGCCTCCACTTTGCCTGCTACAAAGTAGTCTCTTTCTCAAAAAATTCGTAGCACTAGAAAATATATTTTTCACAGGTTATCTTTTACAGATATCTAACTTCAACCGCCTCTATGAACTTCTCCAAAAATTGTAGCACGCAAAGCGTAAAGTTTCCCCTTCCATCCTCATCGAGTCACTTTTTATGTAAAAACACTATCACATTACAGAACACGGTAGAAAGCAAACACGGCACATTTTACAATTTTTCAACTTCATATTTCTTTACAAGGTTTCAAACAATTTGTTTGCAATTCTAATTACGTCAAACTCGAAGCTGAAAATCTTAGGTTTAAAATGACACCAGAAAACTCGGCGCACGATTTTTTCGTTCTTCCCTGTTGCACTCTGAATGAAAACTGTGTCCCTCTATACGAACAGAGGTCACAACCATATTTGCACAGAACTTCCCGTGAGGTAATAGCGAACCAGGAGGGGGTATCATACCCATTTTACCTGGAAAATATGTGCGTCCGAATTGAAAGGATCCAAAATCGTCTCAGTTGCTCCTCAAGCTTCAACCTACATACTTCAAATTTTTAGTGACTATAATCTCCGTCAAAAAGTTCTAAAATAATTCCACATTATTTCTTAACAGTGACTTGGCACTTCCAGTTAATATATAATTTATTAAGAGATAATACTCAAGACCGTAACAGTGCTAATATATTTTTTCTGAACTTTAACATTAATCGTACCCACGACCGGTTCCAAACTTTGTAATTATTGAAATTGCAAGGATGCTACCGTTAGAAATAATCAAATAAATTTCTTTGTTCAAGCATACATTGTTATAAAAAGTGTTAATATAATTTTTCTCTTTACTGACGTGACTTTTTGGTTTAATCTTTTTTTACCACGACAAAAATGCAACGACGTCGTTCCATGAAGTGCCGGTGACCGTGAGATAGTTACGAATTCTGGGTCAACATTTTGCAACACGCACAAGCGTAAATAGGGTGTAGTGGAAGGGCAAACAGTGACATCGGAACTTCGCGAAAGAAGCATTCACGTGTTTACGAGAAAGGAAGCGTGTCGCCGAGAATTTATGAAACACGGCGATGTTTATTGCGAAGGACCGACCGCAAGTGTGGTCCGGGACACACAAATCCCGAATATCCTTGCCAGCTCGCCGGACATTTTGCTACGAGGAAACATTACGTTCTTCCGGGACATGGTCGCGCTACATTTTCGTTACGAGGCTGCGAGATCAACAGTTTTTACGCCATCCAGAAGAATTTGGACGTTCTACGTAAAAGTACGTAATCTGGGACGTTGGACTGTTGAACATTAAATTGTTGAACTTGTAATAGTTTAAGAAAGATAACTATCCGTACCTTTCTTCTCGCTTTGTAGTATAAAGACGCGTAAGAAAAAACGATAATTATTTAGAAAATACTACTCGTCTCCGATTTTGATGAAATTTAAATATGTTATGCAGCTACACATTTTGAACAACTTTTTCCTTTTCCAATATAGGGCGGTCGTTTTTAGTTTTCGAGATATTCGCAACAAACTATTGTTAATACTGTATTGAATTTTCCGTACTCTTGCATGCTCCGTGGCAACGTAAGGCTGCTCTGGCGCGGCGTTTGTTTACTTCTTTTTGTAAATACATGGTGAGGATGAGAGAAAAAGCAGGATCTAACTCTATATAGGGTGACAAATATATGGGGTGAGCTTTCAATTTTGAAAGACTACTCCTGGATTTTCGTATGCGTGGTCGGGCCGGCACTCTCCGCCCCCTCCTCGGCCGGCACGAGTACGATTTCAGTGGCACCTCGTTTCGATCCGCCCCCTCCACGACCTAACCACAACTCATTCTATTCACATGATTTGTCCATTACTAGTTCAAATACTGGATGGCAGCTACAATGCAAAGATTATGCGAATAAAATTTCATTTTCTACAAAAAAGGTCTCTTGATATTTTGCCATATTTCGCATAGTTACCGAGATATTTGCAAATTTATAAAAAACAGGAAATCTACATTACCGGCTAAACCAGACCAATTTGACACCATGTATTTATAAATATACATATTTTCTTGAAATAACCCCAAGAACACAAATATAACCTCAAAACGAGGGGCCACGGAAATCGTACTCTCCCCCCTCGGCCTAATCACAACTCATTCTATTCTCGTAATCTATTCATTGTAGCTAGCTACGATAATCGGATTAATTTATTTAAGCAATTTTTTTAAGCAATTGCCGAGATATTTCCAATTGGTGATCTTTAGTGTAATATTTGAGATTATGTAAATAAAAAGATGGGGGAGATTACGATTTCCGTGGTTCCTTGTTTAGAGGTTTTTGTGTCCTTGGGGTCAGTTTAAGAAAAAAATATATATGTCACAGGTATCGAATGGGCCTGGTTTAGCCGGTAAAGTAGGTTTCCTGTTTTTTATAAATCTGCAAATATCTCGGCAACTATGCAAAATATGGCAAAATGTCAAGAGACCTTTTTTGTAGAAAATTAAATTTCCAACAATTTATGTCCCACGACATTTTTTATCAGCTGCGCAGTTTCCGAGTATATTTATATTTCGGTGAAGTTGCAGGACAACTGCCTCCCTCCCGAAATGATGGTTGGAGGAACGTAAAGGATCCGTTCACAACTACTTATACGAGACTCGGGTAATGTCTATGTATTAAAACTCAATTAGCCCTGAATATTATTGACGTATTAGGTTAGGTTAGGTCATTTCAGGTTAGGTTAGGTTTGGATTAGGTTAGGTTAGGTTGGGTTAGGTCTGGGTTAGAACACAAATTTAACCTTCAAAGTAGGGGCCACGGAAATCGTAATCGTGACAAAAGATGAATTAAACATTAATTAAAACCTTGTTTTTTAAAATGGAAAAATCATGCGAATAGAATAAGTTGTGGTTAGGCCGCGGAGGGGGCGGAGAGGCCCGACCTAACAGATAAGACCACGCATACGAAAATTCAGTAGTGGTCTTTCAAAATTGAAAGTTTACAAAAAAAAGTAAATAGGTGTCGCATCGGAGCAGCCTTACGTTGCCACGGAGCGTGCAACAATACGGAAAATTCAATACAGTATTAGCAATAGTTTTTTGCGAATATCTCGAAAACCAAAAGCGACCCCCCTATATTGGAACAGGAAAAAGTCGTTCAAAATGTCGAAACCTATAACATATTTAAATTTAAAAAAAAAACTACTTAAGAGTGCCAAAAGCATTTTGCCCTTTAAAAATGAGCTTAGGCAGGTCTTTGTACCATTCTTTTCTCACGTTTCTACCATTTTCTAAAGACCACAGGGACGTTTGAAGAAGAAAAATGATAAAAAAACACTGTACTGACATTTCCGTGGATTTTCTTGTGAAATAGGACAGTTAAATAAAAATAAATTGGTAGTGCTAAAAGCAGAGAGTTCACTCTTTAAAATCAGCTCAGTGCGGTCGTCATACGATCTTTCCTTATGGTGTTACAATTTTCTACAGTTGATAGAGCTCTTTGAAACGACACTGTCTTTAGATTTTTGCGCGTTTTGTTGCGAAATAAAACTTTTGAGAAAAAAGAGCGTAACAGTGGTCAAAGCAGATATTTCACCTTCAAAATGAGCCCAGTGTGATTATCATCCAATTTTTTCTCACGTTGATCTAATTTTTTAAAGTCTATAGAGACGTTTGAAGATGGAAAATGGCGAAGATGTGCAGTTTTTAGAGTCTAACAGGTTTTATTGTGGAATACGATATTTTTCAGGGAGATCGTAATCCGATTTTTGCTCACGATGGTATAATTTTTTAAAATTCATAGAGACCTTTAAAGTCGAAAAAATTTGTAAATGATATCATTGCTTTCCAGCTTATATTTTAGTGCCGCAACATTTCTGTAAGAAGAAACATCTTCATTACTATGGAACGACAATATCCATTATTTAAAATAAGTGCAGTTGGTTCTGCATCGAATATTTGTTAACAAAGTTACATCATGTTAACACTGTTTAACACGTCTATAGACGTCCAATGCTTGGGATCGTAAATATAACTGACGACTATAGACGTATGCCAATTTTTAGGAAAATTTGTTACAAAAAAAAAAAATAATTTTATTCCGTAAGTTCATCGAACTCCCCACGAATTTAGTAATTAACAAAAAACAGTGGCTTTTGTCGTCCATCACCGGTTTCAAAGTGAACATCAACGTGTTAAACATCGCCAATTTTTTAAACCCAAGATTCAACAATCCTCCATTTCTGATCGTCACTGTTTCATATCGAATCTAATTAAAAATAATTTTCCGCGTTTAGTTGCGTCTTCTAGTGCTTGAACACGTGTCTTATTCACGAGCAGATTTATTTTCCACCGTCACTGTCTAATATTGAACCTAATTAAAAATAATTTTGCCCGTTTGTACGCGTCTTTCTGGACCGCGACGCCCGCCCACGCAAAGCATGGACGCATCTCAGCGCATAAAAGGATTCCCGTGTCCTGCGACGGTCGCCAAACAGCGCAGATAAATAATACACAACGAGGAAAGCGAACGAGCCTCGGTGCGCCGGTGAAAAGATGAAAAAGCTTCAACACTTTAATCGTTGCAAGTGGCCATCTCGCGCGGCAGAAAAAACAAAGTTAAACGCTCGTTCTGAATGACAGAAAAGAGTTTCAGGAGAACGCATTCGAAGCTCCACAAGCCGGAGAGAGCGCACCTGCCCGAATAAAAGACGCGCATCGTGAAAGTGCGAATTGATGCGTTTTTGTGGAGATGTTTATACTGGCGGTCGTCTACTTGGCTAATTTTGTAAATATTGTTCGGCGTAATTACCTTTGAAACTTCATGCTGCGAGTGCTGTATCTTTCAATCGGACGCATGTTTTTGCTTGGGAAAATTACTGTACGTTGCTTAAGCATCGACGAATGTATACAGAAAGTTTTAAACTGACATGCGGGATAGTTAGTTTAATATTAATCATTTTCGATATTATATTAATCAATTATCGAAAAACGCTGCATGTGAGTATGTGCAATTCTAGCTGTAACTTTGAACCGAATGACTTGTTTCAATAGAAAAAATGTCTGAACACTCTACAAACATTAGTAAATATGTCCATAAAGTTTGAAAACGATACATGGAATAGTTATCTTTCTATTAATAGCTAAAGCTTGCTATATCGAGTTTTATGAGATCAAAGATGCTATTTGTAAATACATGAAATTCTTGCCTTAATTTTGAATCGAATGAATTTTTTCAATGGAAAAAATTTCTAAACACACTACAAACATTAGTAAATATGTCCATAAAGTTTGAAAACGATACATGGAATAGTTATCTTTCTATTAATAGCTAAAGCTTGCTATATCGAGTTTTATGAGATCAAAGATGCTATTTGTAAATACATGAAATTCTTGCCTTAATTTTGAATCGAATGAATTTTTTCAATGGAAAAAATTTCTAAACACACTACAAACATTAGTAAATATGTCCGTAAAGTTTAAAAACGATACATGGAATAGTTACTTTTATATTAATTGCTGAATGGTTACTATATCGAGTTTTATGAGATCAAAGATGCTATTTGTAAATATATGAAATTCTAGCCGTAACTTTGAATCGAACGACTTGTTTCAATGGAAAAAATGTCTGAACACTCTATAAACATTAGTAAATATGTCCATAAAGTTTAAAAACGGTACATGGAATAGTTATTTTTCTATAAATAGCTAAAGCTTACTATATCGAGTTTTTTGAGATCAAAGATGCTATTTGAAAATACATAAAATTCTTGCCTTACTTTTGAATCGAATGAATTATTTCAATGGAAAAAATTTCTAAACACACTACAAACATTAGTAAATATGTCCATAAAGTTTGAAAACGATACATGGAATAGTTACTTTTATATTAATTGCTGAATGGTTACTATATCGAGTTTTATGAGATCAAAGATGCTATTTGTAAATATATGAAATTCTAGCCGTAACTTTGAATCGAACGACTTGTTTCAATGGAAAAAATGTCTGAACACTCTATAAACATTAGTAAATATGTCCATAAAGTTTGAAAACGATACATGGAGTAGTTGTCTATCTATTAATAGCTAAAGCTTATTATATCGAGTTTTATGAGATCAAAGATGCTATTTGAAAATACATGACATTCTTGCCTTAATTTTGAATCGAATGAATTTTTTCAATGGAAAAAATTTCTAAACACACTACAAACATTAGTAAATATGTCCATAAAGTTTGAAAACGATACATGGAATAGTTACTTTTATATTAATTGCTAAATGGTTACTATATCGAGTTTTATGAGATCAAAGATGCTATTTGTAAATATATGAAATTCTAGCCGTAACTTTGAATCGAACGACTTGTTTCAATGGAAAAAATGTCTGAACACTCTATAAACATTAGTAAATATGTCCATAAAGTTTGAAAACGATACATGGAATAGTTATCTTTCTATTAATAGCTAAAGCTTGCTATATCGAGTTTTATGAGATCAAAGATGCTATTTGTAAATACATGAAATTCTTGCCTTAATTTTGAATCGAATGAATTTTTTCAATGGAAAAAATTTCTAAACACACTACAAACATTAGTAAATATGTCCGTAAAGTTTAAAAACGATACATGGAATAGTTACTTTTATATTAATTGCTGAATGGTTACTATATCGAGTTTTATGAGATCAAAGATGCTATTTGTAAATATATGAAATTCTAGCCGTAACTTTGAATCGAACGACTTGTTTCAATGGAAAAAATGTCTGAACACTCTATAAACATTAGTAAATATGTCCATAAAGTTTGAAAACGATACATGGAGTAGTTGTCTATCTATTAATAGCTAAAGCTTATTATATCGAGTTTTATGAGATCAAAGATGCTATTTGAAAATACATGACATTCTTGCCTTAATTTTGAATCGAATGAATTTTTTCAATGGAAAAAATTTCTAAACACACTACAAACATTAGTAAATATGTCCATAAAGTTTGAAAACGATACATGGAATAGTTACTTTTATATTAATTGCTAAATGGTTACTATATCGAGTTTTATGAGATCAAAGATGCTATTTGTAAATATATGAAATTCTAGCCGTAACTTTGAATCGAACGACTTGTTTCAATGGAAAAAATGTCTGAACACTCTATAAACATTAGTAAATATGTCCATAAAGTTTGAAAACGATACATGGAATAGTTATCTTTCTATTAATAGCTAAAGCTTGCTATATCGAGTTTTATGAGATCAAAGATGCTATTTGTAAATACATGAAATTCTTGCCTTAATTTTGAATCGAATGAATTTTTTCAATGGAAAAAATTTCTAAACACACTACAAACATTAGTAAATATGTCCGTAAAGTTTAAAAACGATACATGGAATAGTTACTTTTATATTAATTGCTGAATGGTTACTATATCGAGTTTTATGAGATCAAAGATGCTATTTGTAAATATATGAAATTCTAGCCGTAACTTTGAATCGAACGACTTGTTTCAATGGAAAAAATGTCTGAACACTCTATAAACATTAGTAAATATGTCCATAAAGTTTAAAAACGATACATGGAATAGTTACTTTTCTATTAATCGCTAAACGGTTAATATAGAGCTAAAAACGGGAGCTTGCTTTATCAATTAACATACAAACTGCAGCTTACTGCATCAAGCTTGAAACATCGATACGACCAATGCATTTTCGCACATTGGTATGAAAAGACACTCTACTTTGCTAATTTGATAAATATATTATAATACAATTGACTATGGTGGAGTATAGAAATTTTCAGGTTGATTGTTAGTTTGAATAGGCAAAACTGACGTTTGGATCTGTAATTCGTGCTGTAATTACGCGCGGAAAGTAACGAAGAGATTCTGAAAAGGACGTAGGAACGTTCGCTGCGCTGTCAATGCACGTTCGAGGGGTGGTAAGAAACGATTGAACCAGGGAGAGGGAGAGAGAGAGACTCTGCCCCGCAATGCGGCACGACTTCTGATCCGATTGCGAGCTCAGTCAGCGTCCTCGGAACGGCCGAAGAGTCTGCTCGCTTTCCGGTTATTACTACTCGCAGGTACTTCCGGTGGCCTGGAACTGGTTGCAATGTTGATGCAACAAGACCCTAGTATCCATACACTGCACCACTAATTTTTTCTTTTCTCGAAACTTCGAGTGCTCCGCAGGTTTCCTCGTTCCTTACGAGTTCTTCCGTATTGGCTTCCTGGAGCTTAGAGCGCGTGGACAAGGCTTAAAAATTGTAAAGAAAAGAATGAAATAAATTTGAGAAATTCTCGATATTTCAATGTACAGACTGCATGCAGATTTATTCGCGTCTGATAATAATCATAAGGTCAGATATTTAAGTTTGATGTGCGCTTTTAATTCGTCTTTTAGAAATCTTTTCTATGTTGGATACTTGAAAGCTTAGATCGTGTGTATGGGGCTTCAAAAATGTGAAGAGAAATATGAGAAAAATTGGAGATGCTCTCGATATTTCAATGTACTATGTTGATACAGTTCTATTCATTTCTTATGCACGCAAGGCCAGATATTCCAATTTTATGTGAGCTTTTACTTGAAATTCTAGGTTTTACTGTATCATCTGACACTCGAAGTCAATAACAATTTAATCCACGGAATATTTTTATAGGTTTTTGTTGTTTTATTATATTCTGGGGATTTTGCAGAGTCACTAGAGGCCACACATGATTTTCTGTAACAAGCATTTAGTAGCCTAAAATTTGAACGATTCGAAAAAAGTACACAATAGAATCCGTAAATTATATTTGTAGCATATAGTAAATTTTTCTTTTGCATATTGTTGATGCAAAAATGAACTACCGCGGATTCATAATGAGCTTTTACTTTTGATGTCCATTAAAATTGTCTTTCTATCACTTTTTTTCTCATTTTTCTTTCAATATTCGTGTTTTAATGTTTCACGGGCGGACCTTTTTGCCGATGTCAATTGATTGTTCAGACAATAAAGATCGCAATTGTTACGTTCGATGTCGGGTTGTCACCGGAGCGCAATTACGCGCGGCAAAAAATCGCCGATTCGATGAGTCCTTAAGGTCGACGCGCATTAGCGAATATTTATGGAGACATTAAAAGGACGAGCCTTAATGACTCGAGGCATTAGCTTTACATACCGAAGACACGATTGGGAGCTAGGTAACAGTAAGCTCGATTTTTTCCGTTGCAAATTGTTATTCCCTCCGTCGGCACGAAAGCAATTATTGTAGACTCGAGTTGCGAAACGAAAGGTTACTTCGAGCATCTTCGCGTCGAGAATGGGACTGCCGTGTTTTCGAGATTTTTTCTCGACAACTACTTCAGATATTCGAACGAACTTAAAAAGCAGATGAATAAGCAAACATTAGAACTACTTCATATATTTTTTCATTATTTTAGACATCCAGTTAAGATCAGAAAAAATTATTTTTTGAAACCACTCCCTGGTATGACTGTTATTATTTTAGGTATTTGTTAATAAAGGTTTATGGTATTTTATACAGGGTGACCCACATAAATAGGAACACCTAAATATCTGTCGTATTTACAGTTCTATCAGAAAACTTCAAAGGACAAAGTAACACTATTGCACGGGGAAAATATAATGGTAAAGAAACAAATTTTTTATGTCGTGTTTTTTAATGAAATTTCAAGGTCACCGATGTTTTTTTAAATGGAATAGTATATTTTTTACGATAGCATGATAGAAAATAAAAAACTGAATTAGTGGATACCACCTTTTTGACCTTGAAATGACCTTGAGTAAGAATAATCATGTTGGAACGGATAAAATGTGGAAGTTTAAAATTTACGTGTTTCAGCAAAGATTACGCGTTGTTTACGTCGGATTGACGTTTACAAACCACAATAAATGTTTGACATATTTTCCATAGTAAACAGCGTATGTTTATGTTAGAGTATGAATCATTGAGATCGTTAACAGAAGGTTAATCGGTTAAAATAAGTACGTTGTTCCTTCTGCATTATTCGAATTCGAAACGTGAAAGTGATAACAATGCGTTATACTGTACAGGAACGAATCGATATGGTTTACACTTATGGCGAAAGCCACCAATCTTTGGGGCAAGCAGCACATTTGTATCGTGAAAAATTTGTGAATCGTATTTGTCCTTCGTTACACGCATTTTCCGTTGTGGTAAAACAATTTAAAAATAACGGTAGTGTAAGTTCTAAAAATCGTAATAATTACTGCAGCATGTGCTTCAATTACGTGTCAGGAAATCGACAATGCCTACAGATCATTTAATGCAAGATTGCAATATTGCATAAATGAGGATGATCAACATTTCGAACATTTATTATGATACGTAAAGGTCAACCCGACGTAAACAACGCGTAATTTTTGGTGAAACACGTAAATTTTAAACTTCCACATTTTATCCGTTCCAACATGATTATTCTTGCTCAAGGTCATTTCAAGGTCAAAAAGGTGATATCCACTAAATTCAGTTTTTTATTGTCTATCATGATATCGTAAAAATATACTATTCCATTCAAAAAAACATCGGTGACCTTGAAATTTCATTAAAAAACACGACATAAAAAATTTGTTTCTTTATCATTATATTTGCCCCGTGCAATAGTGTCACTTTGTCCTCTGAAGTTTTCTGATAGGACTGTAAATACGACAGATATTTAGGTGTTCCCATTTATGTGGGACATCCTGTATATATGTAAGGTTTTATTCCTTGAACAGATATCCTTTGTATAACGGTCACTTCGATACTAGTCTAGAACATTCCAGTCCCAGTATATTTTTATTTGCGTGAGTACGCAGACTCGTACGATCCACGCGTTCGTGAATCTGCTTTACCGACGCATGTTAGGTTTACAGTTATCCTCATTACGACATCTACAAAAGACGTCCAGTCTATCTTGCAAGTATATTTATCGATGACTATTTAAGATACTTGAATGAATCAAAATGAAAATAAGAGCTGTACATTAACTCTACTTTGTATTTTTTTTCAAAATTCTAGCTAACTTGCTAAAGTTATAAAAAATTGCTGTTCGAGAACCTCCACTATAAAATTACGAAAACAGATGATGACTCGACTATTTTTTTCAGTGACTATGCAAGATATTTGAACCAACTAAAAAGCAAACAATAATAAAAACAAATAATAAAAATTGCAGTAGAAATACGAAAGAAATTACCAATGGCTACTAGCATCATTATAATGAGTTCGTCGTGAGTGATAAAATAATTTTTTCGTGACGAGAATTATTTTTTAATGAGCCAGAAAAAGATGTTGCAACGCGGATAAATTCCGGAAGACTGAACGGGGGGGGGGGGGGGCGGATGAAGCGGTCCAGCGTAGAGTTGCACGGGGATGCAAGTGTTTCCTTGTTACAGTGGCGGCTGCGATGCACCGTTCGGAGTCGTGGCAACGAGGCTCGTTCATCACGACGATCTAATAACCCTCTACACGGAGGGCGGTGCAGCGGCGTGCCGTCTACACCGGCGAGATGGACGGCTCGCTTTGTTGCAGAAATTACGGGATTCCAGCCACCGGTGCTGAGTGTCCCCCGTCCCACCCCCGCAGTACCACCCTCGGACCACCCGTGCATCCCAGATCCTTCGTGTTGTCCATCGTTCCGACCTCTGTCACTGCGCCCACGCATTCTCTCTGCCTTTTGTGCGGACCTCTTTGTCCTCGTTCGAGTTCCAATTTTAGATACTGACCATTAAATTAGCATGCTAACATTTTAGAAAAAATACACCAAGTAGAGATAACCTGTAGCTGCTATCTGCTACTTTGTTCGTTCGAATATTCTCAGCAGTCGTCGAGAAAAATATTTCAAAAGTTGTACAGTTCTGATCTCTTTTTGTAAATTTCGGAGATTGCTCTCAAGAATTATTTACTTTTGGCTTTAATGAGCGAGGAAAAATTTCGAAAAAATTAAATATATGCAGTAGAAGTAATGCGTTTCTATTGTCTGCCTATTTAGTTGTCCGAATATCTTTATTAGCTAAGGATAAAAGGTACGCAAAGTCAGCAGTCTCAATCTCTTTTTTGTAGATGTCATCCTAGGGGTAGTTTTCAGTATATAATTTTTTATGATATAACCAGGTGATCTAAAATTGTGAATAAAATATATGAAGTAGTGCTAATGCGCAGCTATTATTTGTATTTTAATTCATTTGAATACCTTGAATATCCATCAAGAGAAATATTGGTAAAGATGTTTGTTTTCGTTTGTAATTTTTTCTGATATAAACGGATAAGCTAACATTATGAAAAAATGTTATACAATACAGTTAGTATCCATTAATTATAATATCCGTGGCTGCAAGGAAAAACGGCGCATGTCACAATTTCAAAAAATTTGAGTTTATGCATTAATTAAGCTTTATAGTATAGGATTTACATATTTACCACAAAGAATGTCATGAAAACAAATTCGAAAGGCTCAAAAAAATAATGAAATTCATCCGATGTCCTATGTCAAAGCATTAGTGACCAAAACTTTAAACGGCAATATCTTGAAAGTGAAAATATGTGGCACGCGGCGTTCTTCCTGACGACCACAGACATACGCCTTTTAGTTCGGTCAAATATCTTGAGTAGTCATTGAGAAAAAAAGTTCTCAAGCAGTGGCGTGATCTAATTTGATACTGATTGTGAGTCGACTATCAAGAAACCATTTTCTCGTGTCTTTAGCGAGTGTCTTAATATTTCCAAAAAAACATATGAAACGGAGTAAGCACGCCGCTATCACGTACTATTTTATCATGGATGCAATCGTTTGAAACTGGTGCATAATACAAAGGGAAAGCGCCGCGACAATAACAATGTGTCCCAGTAAATCGCGTTTTTCCGCGGGGCTCCGGGTTTATGACCTCGTTCATCAGGAATGGGTGAAAAACACTAGATGGGGGAGGGAGAGGGGCGTGGCGTGGTCGCGTAATAAAATTACTGGAAATCGTATTTATTACGAGCACTAGTAATTTTATCGGGCAAATCCGAAGACAGAGTGCGTCCGCGGGTTCGTTCTTTCGCGGGCGGCGCGCTCTGCTGGCCGCCAGGGCCGCTCGTTCATCATGATGATCTAATAACTGACCGCGGCAGCGGCACAGCGAGGGGAATAAAATTAGCCGGCACTGTATTTATTGCTAGCACAATTATTTCGCCGGGCCGAAACTGCGAATTCGTATTCCTCGTCCGGTGTCCGGCGACTGCGCGCGAGTAAACGGATTAAGTAATTACCCGAAACGATGCCACGGTGCAACGAAAACGCAGCCATCCGGCTACGTGCGCTTTGCCGCGATAATTCCGCGTCAGTTTTATTTTCAGTGCACGCCCCCCGGACCGCTGTTTACGACGTGTGTACCCCCCGTTAGGCTAATTCAATGCTCATTAGAAAATTTTCAAATTTTCACCGCTCAACAGCATGTTGTTCTACTTTGTCCGCGTTTTTAACGTGTGTAAGCGGCAGATTGATACAGTATTCGTTGTGTATTCGTAGATTTGGTACTGGACTCTATGATTTTGTTGTAAACGGACTTATTTTGTTAATTAGAAATGTTGTTAGTAGATAGTGTGTGATATGGGATGAATGTGGACACTAGCGGATGCTAGGTGACACGCATTCATTTTAATAATGAGTTTCGCGAAATATACTGGAGATATCAAATTAATAAAATGGTAAACAATAGATACTAACTAGCTCTACATTTAATATTTTTTACAAAATTTTAGCTCATTCCTAAAAGTTAGAAAAAATTAATCTTCGACGTTCACCCATTGAGTGATATCTCCCAAATGAAATTAAGACTATCAACTTTACAAGTATTTTTCTCGATGATTATTCAAGATATTCGAATGAATCAAAATACAAATAATAGCTGTATGTTTACTATATTCATATGATTTTTTTTCAAAATTTTGGCACTCCTGTTAAGATCAGAAATAATATTCTTCAAAAACTACCCCTTGGCTGATATCCACCAAAAGAAATGAGAGTATCAAGTTTACAAGTGACTTTCTCGATGACTATTTAAAATATTCGAATGAATCAAAAGGCAAATAACAATTACACATCACCTTCACTGCATGTGATTTTTTCGAAATTTTAGCTCACTTGTTATGTTCAGAAAAATTTAATTTTTGAAGACCACCCCTTACTACACAAAATAATTGACTGCGTTAAAAGTAGAATGTTTAATAAATTGAAAGCAAAATGTTGTTTCGATACAAGCTTTTTGATCGAATGATGCGTTATGGTTTTTCGGTTCAATTCTACGTTTCCCCGAGCTACATCCATCGTGTTCTCGCGTGTCTGCTTATTACATACTATTTCTCCTAGTAATAGCCAGACATAATGGCGAGCTATTACCAGTTTTCCAGCGGTCGAATTATTTCCCGACTGGCAATTTATTTCAAATTACTGTGCAATACCACTGCTATTATTTGTAAAGATTAACAGAAGAAAAGAAATGTTTATTGCACCTTTCACTATAATGTGTGCTGCATGAAAAAATTTAACTCAATTTAGCGGGGTGGAAAAAAAATTGTAATAAGGTTTAACTTGGTTTACTTTAAAAGGCGAAGCTTGTATTTTCATCACTACATTATCAATAGTTGGAATAAATCGCAAATTCGAAAATGTGACTTTTCTTTAGAAATTAAATATCTCAAAGGGCTAACAGTGATAGAGCACTGCATGTCTTATAATTTAATTTATGAAAATCTATAAGAACTTACGAACTTACGTGAATTTTGAAGATTTTAAGAATTATATGGCTTCAAACGATATTCTGTGTTACAATTTTCAGTTTATAAAGTTCTCTCAATTATTCCAAAATACAATAGCAGTATAAAAGATTTACCAAAAAAAAAACGTAACCAACGTTAGGCCTGGATTAGGTAATATAGTTTAAATTTATCAAAACATTCACTCTTCGAGGACAGAAATAAACTATTTTTTAAAACAACCCGATAAATGACATCTGATAAAGGAAATCGACACTCGATTAAAAATATTTGATTAAAAATCAAATAGTAAGTGCATATTGGCACTACTTCATATATTTTCAAAATTTCACCTTACCTATTAAGGTTAGAAAAAAAATATTTTTTTTCGTAAACCACCTCTGGAGTTACGAAACTATGGTTAACATCGCGACTGCTTTTCTCGGTGACTACTAGGGATAATCGAGTGAACTGAAAACCAAAAAATATCTTCGTACTAGATTTGCTTCACGTATTTTTTCTAAATTTTATCTGACACGTGAAGGGTAGAAACAAATTTTCAGGTAAGCGATTCTTCAATCTCGATTGTCGGCTGCCGATAAAAAGATTAATTAAGACGTTTCGCAGGCGGATCCAGTAATTATGGGGTGCGTTACGGGGAAAAATCGTGTGACACGCGATCGTAGTTTCTGCCCAGCGATCGTTACATCCTCGATGCGATGCGGCGCGGTCGCTGTGAAAGAGTCATGGACATCCGGTACGTGAATGACGTCCAATTTCATGGGACAATGGTTACGTAGTGGCTGCCGCGATGAAGAGAGAGGGACAACGGCTCAGAAGAGTGGGGATCAACGGACAGAGGGATTCGGGAATTCGAGAAAAATTCATCGGTAATCCTCCGACTATGTAAAGGCGGAAATGTCGCGAGGAAAAATCGAGAGAAAGCGGGAAAACAAGGAACACGTGGCAGAAACAAAGGAGAAAATACGATTTTTAATGGCGGAATTTTTATGATGGAGCCACGGGTCATGAAATCGTTCGTTAATACGTATGTTACAATGGCCGCGACAACAATCTGCCTCATCGATCCTATTTTGCACATGAAAATGTATTTACGTAGCCCAAAGATCAACACAAAAATAATATTCTAGTCTGGAGACATTAATAATCTTTTATCGAAAGAATTACAGCAAGTTAAAGAAAAGTTTTGTGTTTAAAATATTGATCCAGTATTTAGCAACGTATTTGTGTACAGAAGTTAATGAAAGTTCCTTCTGTTAGAGTTGTAAATTTATTGTGTATTTGTTGCGTCGCTGAAAAAGGAAGTTCGTTTTTAGTGAACAATGGAAATTGGAAAATATTCTGAATAGTTTTTCCGGTGCCCGTATGGATAAATATTCTTCGCTACGTGTACCAAAAAAAAAAAATAGTTACATTAACAGTGGGAATAGAACGACCGATTTCCCTCGTGGATTCAGGAAAATTAACTCTCCTGTATTTTACAATCCATTCGCAGAGGACACGTTTAAATCTCTGGAGATATTTACCTTATTAAGCACAGAGATTAATTTTTGCTCCTCGCGGTACGTCAGGAATTAGCTCAATTTTTTCGTGGCGTTACATTAGTAATTTCCAGAAAAATATTCCAATGAAACAGTTTTGTTCGTGTACTTCAAACTATTAAAGATATTTACATTTTGTGTAGAATTGATCAGCTTAGGACACCAATTTTTGGTTTGTTTTCGAATAGAAATATTATTTTAAAATTGTTGTTTCACGAAAAAGATGAATTTAGGAACTTTTGTTCTGAAAGGGACCTCCGCAGGAATGGCCATACCGTTAACAGCTTTTAATGAAAAAATTAGGAAAAGTGATAGAAACTACCCCCTTTGAGACAAAAAATGTTCATTCCGAAAGGAGCGCTGGTTATCTAGAAAAAATTCTTAAAAATGACTTTCCTCTTCAGAGTCTGCATAAATGAATGATTAAACTTTTAAGACAGACCTGTGGAGGACTGACTATATCTCTGACAACTATAAATATTTTCTAACAAAAAGATGAGGAGATTAGCCCAAAAATCTTTGAGACAAAAAAAGATTTAGAAACGATTACTAACTTCGTAGAAAAAAATTCCCATAGTTCACTTTCTTTCTGTGACTGAATATAAACTAATGCTTGAAGCCTAAAGAAGGACCTCCGGAGGAATGACCATGTCTTCGCCGTCTTAATTTTTTTTAACGAAAAAGTGGGTGAGTTACTTGAAAGTATCTATATTGAGACAGAAAAATGTTAAATGAAAAAGTATAATAGTTTTGTGGAAAACATTTCCAATAATCAACTTCTTCGTCATATTAAAAATAAATTAATGTTCAATGATCAACCTACAGTGGAATGGCTATATCATCGTTAGTATGGCTATATCTTAATTTTAAAAAATAGAATCGTTGTTATAAATGATGCCTCTTTGGAAGCAGAAAGAGAAATCCTAGAGAAAAATCATCTGTTCCTCGCTAACAATGAGTATAATCCCTTAAATGAGTTTATTAAAATAGATTGATTAATTTTGATTAAACAAATTCGTCCCAGACTCTTTGTTTCCAGCATATTTTCATCATTGCCTACAGGCACAGCACCTGGAATGTATTAATAACCCAGCGAAGCACTTCGCACAGCATCGCGAAAAAATGGCGCGCGAGATAGACGTAAAATGTAACAATAGTGGGCGGAAGAGGGTGAGAGTGACGGTTGACGAATCTCATAAATCATAGTAAAAATTGACGCGCCTCTCGGGAACATCGTGTAACAAATATTTGACGGGCTCGTCCATGGTTTTAGTTTTTCAATAAAAATTCTCTTGCGTAGAACTGCGAATCTGTTTCGCCTTTTCTTTTCGTTTTTCGGGCGAGACAAAACATCTCCTTCAAAGTAAAATACATCAAAATCTAAAAAAATAGGGTCACACGGTTTTCAATTTTGAACACTACGCACCAAAATCTATAATTCATCCTTCATTAATAATGTTAACATTGACAATTTCCTCAACGATATTCCATAAATTATATCAAAGCACAATTAAATGTGCATTGAAATGTTTAGATCTTTTCTAGATAGGTTTAAACGATGGTAATATTAAAAAAAATGTACATCATTATATTTAGGAGAATCTGTAGTATTATTCTAGGAAAGATTCACTTGCATAGTTCTTTTGGTTAAAGCGCAACAAATCTTCAACGTTACACTGTGATTTATCGTTAAAAATGTTTTACTAGTATATTCTAGTATATTCTAGTATATTCTAGTATATTCTAGTATATTCTAGTATATTCTAGTATATTCTAGTATATTCTAGTATATTCTAGTATATTCTAGTATATTCTAGTATATTCTAGTATACTTTAGTATATTCTAATATATTCTAGCATATTAGAGGATATTCTAGTCTATACTAGTAGATTTGAGTATATTCTAGTATATTACAGTGTATTCTAGTATATTCTAGTATATTCCAGTATATTCTATTATATTCTAGTATATTCTAGTATATTTTAGTATATTCTAATATATTCTAGCATATTAGAGTATATTCTAGTGTATACTAGTAGATTTGAGTATATTTTAGCATATTAGAGTATATTCTAGTATATTCTAGTATATTCTAGTATATTCTAGTATATTCTAGTATATTCTAGTATATTCTAGTATATTCTAGTATATTCTAGTATATTCTAGTATATTCTAGTATATTTTAGTATATTCTAATATATTCTAGCATATTAAAGTATATTCGAGTGTATACTAGTAGATTTGAGTATATTTTAGCATATTAGAGTATATTCTAGTATATTCTAGTATATTCTAGTATATTCTAGTATATTCTAGTATATTCTAGTATATTCTAGTATATTCTAGTATATTCTAGTATATTCTAGTATATTCTAGTATATTCTAGTATATTTTAGTATATTCTAATATATTCTAGCATATTAGAGGATATTCTAGTCTATACTAGTAGATTTGAGTATATTCTAGTATATTACAGTGTATTCTAGTATATTCTAGTATATTCCAGTATATTCTATTATATTCTAGTATATTCTAGTATATTCTAGTATATTCTAGTATATTCTAGTATATTTTAGTATATTCTAATATATTCTAGCATATTAGAGTATATTCTAGTGTATACTAGTAGATTTGAGTATATTTTAGCATATTAGAGTATATTCTAGTATATTCTAGTATATTCTAGTATATTCTAGTATATTCTAGTATATTCTAGTATATTCTAGTATATTCTAGTATATTCTAGTATATTCTAGTATATTTTAGTATATTCTAATATATTCTAGCATATTAGAGTATATTCTAGTGTATACTAGTAGATTTGAGTATATTTTAGCATATTAGAGTATATTCTAGTATATTCTAGTATATTCTAGTATATTCTAGTATATTCTAGTATATTCTAGTATATTCTAGTATATTCTAGTATATTCTAGTATATTCTAGTATATTCTAGTATATTCTAGTATATTTTAGTATATTCTAATATATTCTAGCATATTAGAGGATATTCTAGTCTATACTAGTAGATTTGAGTATATTCTAGTATATTACAGTGTATTCTAGTATATTCTAGTATATTCCAGTATATTCTATTATATTCTAGTATATTCTAGTATATTCTAGTATATTCTAGTATATTTTAGTATATTCTAATATATTCTAGCATATTAGAGTATATTCTAGTGTATACTAGTAGATTTGAGTATATTTTAGCATATTAGAGTATATTCTAGTATATTCTAGTATATTCTAGTATATTCTAGTATATTCTAGTATATTCTAGTATATTCTAGTATATTCTAGTATATTTTAGTATATTCTAATATATTCTAGCATATTAGAGGATATTCTAGTCTATACTAGTAGATTTGAGTATATTCTAGTATATTACAGTGTATTCTAGTATATTCTAGTATATTCCAGTATATTCTGCTATATTCTAGTATATTACAGTACATTCCAGTAGATTTGAGTATATTCTAGTATATTACAGTGTATTGTTGTCAGTAGTACATCGAAATTTACTTAAAAGAAACGCCCACAGGTCATTTTAAATATTTTGTCAATAGTTTTAAATGCTCATGACATTATTCGAAAATGTATTATCATACTCAGGATAGTCTGCAGAATCATAGTATGTCGGAATCATTTGCACATCACTCGCCGTTGAAGCACTGAAAATTCCAATCGATAAAAATTCTCGCTCGCAGAACGGTTTCTTTCTGTTCTGTTCAATTTTTTGAAGCGAGAAAAAGTTTTTTAAGGCCACAGAATGGACGAGGGAGTAATAGGCGAGAAGGGAAATAAATTTTCGATGCCCTAAAAAAAAATTGATAAAGGTAATTTGATCGGTTTACGAGGGACGATTTGGAAATAGGGAACGAAACGAGGAAGTAAGAACGAACTCGGTGGCAGCCGGGAAGTTTCTTCCGGCGGCGTTGCGAAGGTAAACAGCACTCCGACGGTAAGTATGTACAGAGGAACGTAATTTGCATAACTCGAAACCTTAACTGATATCGAGGCTCCACTAGATTGCTTGTAAAAGCACGGGCCGCGCACGGATTCGCGTCGTTTTCGAGAGTGGTTCGCAACCACTCAAATGAATTGCCTAAGACTATTCCTCCTTTCTTTTTAAATATTTAACGTTCCTAGACTTCGTCTCGTTCCGCGAAGTAGCATTAACAAATTAATTATTCCATTTAATTTCATAACATCGAGGAGCATATTCAAATAAAAAACTATAATTACATCAGTTATATTCTCGTAAAAGTAAAACATTAGCAATCATATTTTTGTCAAAGCCAATCTATGGCGACTAGCTATAAAATGTATTATTCATCATGTATTTTAAAGTAGAAACGGAGCTTAAAAATTTGTATTTCGTAAAAAGACTCAATTTGCGAAAGGGTCCTCCAGAGGAATGGCTATACCTTTGACGGTCGTTGATATTTTTCAACGAAAATAATGGAAGAGTTGCTCAAAGGTGTCCCCTTGAGACAAAAAAGGTTCATTTCGAAAGGAGTACTAGGTATCTAAGAAAAAGTCCTAAAAAATCACCTTCTTTTTCAGAGTTTCCATAATTCAATGATTCAACTTTTAAGACGGGCCTCCGGAGGAATGGCCATATTCTTGACAGTTGTCAATATTGTATAATAAGGAAAATGAGTAGAGTTACTTAAAAGTACCCTCTTTGAGATAAAAAATGATTCGTTTCGGAAAGTATACTAGTTTTCTAGCAAAAATTTCTCAAGAATCACTTTCTATCTCTGACGAAATCTAAATTAATGCTTGAAGTAGAAGAAAGGGACCTTCAGAGGAATGGTCTTATCTTTAACAATTATTAATATTTCTTAATACAAAAAATTCATATAGATACTCAAAAGTACTCCCTTTGCGATAAAAGACATTTATTCCATTAACTCCACAAGTTTCTTCACAAAAAATTCCCAAATATCACGTTCTTCCCTTATGATAACCAAGTTGAGTCCTTCAAGCAATTTCTGTCGGAAAGACAAGAATGGTGAGAGTGGCTCGAAACTACCCTCTTTCAGGCGGAAAAAGGTATACTTTGGATACTGTACAAGTTTTCTAGAAAAAAATTTCCAAAATTCTGTCCATTTAAATTTTTAGCGTGAATAGTCGCAAATTTTGATTTGGTGTAGTTTTACATTGAAAATATCGTTGGAATGACTGCAGGTGAAATGTCCAGTGCATCGAAATGCATCGAGTGGCGATGTCCATTATCCCACTTCCGTCGTTTTGATTTCTAGCGTAGCGTTTGATGTACCATTGGCTCGCATTCGTGCAGCCGGACAAAATAAATCATTCGGTCGTCTCCACTCGCACGAAATCCGGCCGGGATCAATTCGATTTCACCGATTATAATGTATTAATCTGTCGATTTGGGACAGTGGTTCTACGTCCATGGCTTTAATATGCTATTATCAAAAACTGTCAGTATCCCTTAATCTTTGATCGGCCTCTTGTTCACCATTTTATTCCAGTGACTCTCAATTTCGTACGATTTAGGTTTAAAACAGATTTAAATATTCATAATGGTATAAAAGCATACTGTGTTGGATTCAGGTAGAGTCTGTGGAACTGTTCTATGTAAGAACCGTTTACATAGCTGGTATGGTTGAGGTATAGAAAATCGTTAAATTGGAAATTTCTCGTAGTCGAAAATGTGACTTTTGTTTTTTAAAATTGTTGAATTTATAGCGGTGCGCTTGCGCTTTAATAAACCAATGCTAGAGCTACTGCAACACTTATTTATTAAGGGAGACAATATTTGTGTCGGAGAAGCGCTGATACCAGGGTGTCACGCTCAACCTCGTAGATTGGTCATTGCCAAATGATATAGTTTAAATCTTGTGATTCAGCACCACATTCACAAGCACTGTCCAAACTAAAGTTAACTCTGGCTAAGGAGGCATTTAACACTAGAACTACCAAGGGGGTCAAAATGACTTGTTTGACATTTCTTATAATTATAACTCATTTCAGGTACATTTTGTTTCTGAAAATTTTGTACGACTTTTTCTAAGATATACAAATAATTAATTCTGTAAAACAGTTTTCTTTTTTCTTATCATTTTGTTGTAAAATTGTATGCAGTATACCTACATATACCGAGATGAATCATTTTGAACGGAACATAGGTTTTCGGTGCTGTTCTGTTGTATCGTGGAAATTTTTGTGGCACGTAGTCTGGAAGATACACAGAGAAACCGTTATTTTGTGTCATAATACCTCTAGAAAATCGAAAGTTGGTAATTTTATTGCATTACGCGCCCAATAAACCTGGCACTCATTAGCGTAGCAATTTATCACCTAGTCGTAAAAGAAAATATTTTCAAACTCAAAGATCTGTCAACAACCAAAAAAATGTTGTTCCCACGGTCTGCACTGTTTGCGCTTGGTCATTACTTGCAGTATTTACTTCAAACACTGCCATATACAACTCAGTCGTCTATCAGAAAAATTGAAACACAACTCTCAGTACAACTACACTCCCAGACAAAAAGATAGCACGCGTGTGCTATCTTTAATTTCTCGCGTTAAGATTATGCTAGCGTGGAAACTCTAAAATATATGGAAAACGTACCTGCTATAAACATGTAAACATAACATAAGTTGACTCTACTTCAATGAGTTTTCTTAGTTGGAAGAGAAACACATAATCTGACGCAGACAAAATTATAGCACACTGGAACTATGTTTACATATTCTTCAGTGTTTCGTGAGCTTTTAGGGAGATACAGTGTTCAATTTCTGTCTAGAGCTTTGTCACACTCTTATTCTCATAATGGGTCGTGGCAAAAATATTAGTAAAAGCGAAATTAGCACAATTTTAGCTCTAACAAAGCAAAAATTGTCGATTACTCAAATTGCAAAAGAAATTAGTCGCAGTTGGAAGGTTATATATATAATTTGTTGAAAGATGCAAGTGCATATGGAAAAAAGAAAAGTACAGGAAGGCCAGCAGCATTATTCTTGTGCTACTGCGATGGAGGTCGCTAAGAAAGCTGGAGTCGAAACAAATATACAAAATATTCGTCGTGTACTTTAGACTAGTAACATTATAAAGCGGTCTAGAATAATAGCAAAACCATCATTAAACGCAAGACATGAAGAGGCACGTTTGTTATTTGCAAGAGAACATGTACTTTAGAAGAAGACTTGTAGAAAAGTAATTTTTACGGATGAAAAGAGGTTCAATTTTGATGGACCAGACGAATGTACATACTATTATCGTGATGTTCGTAAGCAACCACTAACAAAAATTCGACGTCAAATGCATGGAGGTGGAGTAATGGTCTGGACTGGTGTCGGATATAAAGGAAAAACAGAAATTAAGTTTATTCAAGGCACAATGAATAGCGTCCGTTATGTCGAACTAATAAAATATCAAATTTCTACATATAGAGAACGCATTGCTAAAACACCATATATATTCCAACAAGATAATGCTTCGGTACATACTGCTAAAATTGTTAAGCAATATTTTTTAAACGAAAATATTTCTACTCCTCAATGGCCGGCGTGCTCACCCGACCTTAATATCATTGAAAATTGCTGGGCAATGCTTTCGCAAGCAGTGTATGCTGAAGGCCGACAATTTTCAGATGTAAATGATTTAAAAACTCGCATTACAACTGAATGGGAAAATTTAGCTCAGGCAAAAATTAAAGAACTATATAATTCTTTACCTAAAAGGATGGTGGAAGTCATAGAAAACAAAGGAGGTTCCACACATTATAAAAAAATGTAGTTTGGTGTATATATTGTTATAAGAAATATGTATACTTTTGTTTCATGAAACATATAGTTGTGTTGTATGAATTATATATATCTTTATTTTTCAAGTGTGCCATCATTTTGTCTCCGTCAGATTGTGTGTTTCTGTTTCAACTAAGAGAAGTCATTGAACTGAAGCCAATCTATTTTCTGTTTACATATTCGCAAAAGGTATGTTTTACATACCACACAGAGTTTTCACGCTAGCATAATTTTAACACAAGAAATTAAAGATAGCACACGCGTGCTATCTTTTTGTCTGGTAGTGTATATTCGCTGTAACCTCGTCCTAACTATATCGGAAAATATCTGTAAAGTTTTAGAAGTATATGTCTGTGCAAATCATTACGCAAACTGCAGAAATATTTGAACCCATAAAATTACTTAGAAACAATGGGAAAAATTTCACGAAGCAGTAAATTATTGAAAGAAATAAATAATTTGGAACAAAATTGTTCCGATACAGAGTATGATGAAAGTGATCTAATTGAAAGTAAAAATGAATACCTTCCATCAAACAACGAAAGTCCAAGCGATTCATCCGATACTGACAGTGAAGATGTAATACTTCGTCGTTTGCGTAGAAAAAGTAAAAATGTCCAAGGTTTTTCTAATTCTGAAAGTGAAAGTAGTCAGGATGTTGATATGTCTGAAATCTCTTTTGTTCTTAAAATTAAAAAATATATAAAAATGTAAAAATTGCTGCCTTTTCTTAAATGTCTTAGTAATTTAAGAAACAAGTCATTTTGACCCCTCCGGTAGAAGTAGGTATACGTCAATCGTCGGTAGTTCTAGTGTTAAGTTGTAATGGTTAGAGCGGCACCTATTTACAAAGGTTACAAAATTTCTAGGGAGCCCGCGCTCAGTAAACCATGGCTTGCCATCATCCTTATAGAAACATCGGATGTACTCTTTTCCCTTGAATACGCCTTGCTCTTTCACTAGATTGTTAGTAGATATTCGCGTTTGAATTTTAAGATCGCTGAGAAAATCGGTAAATGGGACTTTAATGTCTAGCGTGGGCTGTTCATTTGTCGCTTTCTTCGCAAGTAGATCGACCTTCTCATTGCCGATCAGTCCAATATGTGCTGGTACCTATATAAACTTGATAAAGTTGGTGTTAGATACACATATTAGAGGCTTGAAAACTATTTTTGATTTTATTAAGTTATGCTCAATAAAAATTTAGTTTCAATAAGGTAGTTGTATCACAATAAAACTAATATGAGCTAATTGTAGGTTAGTCACTAAGTCATATTGTAACATAATAATATACTGTATAATTTGTATTGTACATGCTATATAAACCGCGTATGATTTAACGCAATAAACAAATAATAATATAATCGTGAATGGTATAAACTAATACATATAACACGAGGACTGAATAATACTGACGCTTCCAGATCACACACGCTGTTCAATATATCCTTCAACGTATCGGCTCAGGAGTGCCAATCTAAGTCATGATAATGATTATTTCTCACAAAAATGAAGTCGCTCGAAAACTAAAAGTCATAGCAAAAGGCAGGTTTCAAATTTCGATTCTGTGCATTAAAATCTATGAAACCTATTTATTGATTATATGGATACTGAAGTGTTTGCGACCAGTAATAATTGATTTATGTCAAGGAACACTGAAATATTGCTTGAAATGTTTATAATGCGTGGCTTCATGTACGTTTACTCATTAGAAATGGCAAGAATGAATGGCGCACTAATTTCGGAGACTATTGAACTGATATTGACATTAGCAGAAATTTGACGCTGTATGTTATTCGAAATCGGACAGCGTTATGGACAAATTAACTGTGATCGAGGCGCTTATCGATAAAAGCTGCCTCTGTCAGGATTGTTTGTGTTATTGCTACGTGTGGTCCGGGTCGTGACAATAGGTATTCATTAGCATACTGCATAATGTGACAGGTATATAGGTCGAAGAATAACTAACATGATGCGTAAGCACACCTGCAGTTTATGCTGGAACAGTTTGCAATAGATAACATTGTCTTTTTGTTGATAACACAACGCTTGATATTATGAAACCACTGCACAATGCTAATTCAATTATGAATTAAAAATTGTTTACCACAAACATAACAATGATAACAATAGAATTCAGTTTCAAACCTTGTTAGAAAACTTGTCGATATTTAACTTGTTGTAACTTCTGGAAAAAATATCATATAGCAATAACTATCTAGACTAATTTGGAAGGTTGAAACGTGCCCTTTCGAACCCAAAAGGTGATCTTTTTCAAAGGCTGTATTTATGTTACAATGCTTCCCATTTCAACCGTCACTAGGGTATTCAAAAAATTCTACCACCGTTAAAAAAAAACGTATGCCGATCTATCTAGGGTCTTTTAAAAGGCGAAACCTGTCCATTCAACGCTCGTACGTGGATTTTTTTCAAAATAGTACTTCTCAAAGAAACGCGCTAGAACGTAAAAAGATTGTATTATCGTAGAATGTTTCCAATTTAAACCGTCTCTATGGATTTAAAAAAATTCTACCACCATTAAAAAGAATCGCATGACAATCTATTTAGGTCAGGCAGGATAGAATCCGCTGTCTATTCATAACCGTTTTAAAAATAGAACCCGATATTATAACAGTTTTCAAGCCCTGAATGATGATATTAACTGACGTCGAGTTTTCGTTCGGGAAATTCAATATCATAATTTGTTTTTAGCAATTGCGGCAGAGGCTTTATGCTTTTATGAGGAATTTTAGTTTGTATTCTTTTCAGCGTATCCAGTAATCCTATGACTTCTGTCTGTAGACTCTGCTTTTTTAATTTGACTGTATTCAGCTTTTGATTGAAGTCTTCTCACAGGTAATGTAGCTGTGAAAAATAATTATTTACATATCAGTCTCTATGTCAGGCATGTCCAGAAGTAGCTCACTTGGAGGCAAATTCGAGGGAGACGTCTACTTCTCCCGCCCGCGCGTCTCGCTCCCCGTGACGGCCGTAGTCCTCCGAGTTCCTCAGACCCGTGTCTACCGTGGGTCCGAGAATCGCCCCAACGCGCCACACGCGGTACATATTGCAAGCGGTAGGCACGGGTCTGAGTGGCTCGGAGGACTATGGCCGTCACGGGGAGCGAGACGCGCGGGTCGGAGAAGTAGGCGTCTCCCTCGAATTTGCCTCCAAGTGAGCTACTTCTGGACATGCCTGATTTAGACACATTTTAAAGAGTGAACCCTGTCCTTTTAACTCCGTTCAGTATGATTTTTTCCACAAAAATTGTGTTTCTTTGAAAAACGCGCTAGAACGCAAAAACAGTATTCTTTCACAATGTTTACAATTTCAACCGTCTTTATGGCATTAAAAAATTCTACCACCGTTAAAAAAATCGTATGCCGATCTATCTCGGGTCTTTTAAAAGGCGAAACCTGTCCATTCAACCCTCGTAAGTGGATTTTTTTCAAAATGGTACTTCTCAAAGAAACGCGCTAGAACGTAAAAAGATTGTATTGTCGTAGAATGTTTCCAATTTAAACCGTCTCTATGGATTTCAAAAAATTCTACCACCATTAAAAAGAATCGCATGGCAATCTATTTAGGTCAGGCAGGTTAAAATCCGCTGACTATTCATAACCGTTTTAAAAATAGAACCCGATATTATAACAATTTTCAAGCCCTGAATGATGATATTAACTGACGTCGAGTTTTCGTTCGGGAAATTCAATATCATAATTTGTTTTTAGCAATTGCGGCAGAGGCTTTATGCTTTTATGAGGAATATCAGTTTGTATTCTTTTCAGCGTATCCAGTAATCCTATGACTTCTGTCTGTAGACTCTGCTTTTTTAATTTAACTGCATTCAGCTTTTGATTGAAGTCTTCTCGCAGGTAATGTAGCTGTGAAAAATAATTATTTACATATCCGTCTCTATGTCAGGCATGTCCAGAAGTAGCTCACTTGGAGGCAAATTCGAGGGAGACGCCTACTTCTCCCGCCCGCGCGTCTCGCTCCCCGTAGCAGCCGTAGTCCTCCGAGCCAGTGATGGTATATGGTCTCGGTTTTCTCACGCATGCGCGACGATTTTAGCGTCAGTAAAGTACAAAGTTGGGCTAAAATGGGGTACCTTGGTCACCCCGCATAGTTTCGCAAATTTTTTTTCGATTTTCAAATATGAATTGACAAGCAGCTCCTTCTCCAATACTAGTTGCCATTATGACATCGAATATATTAACATTAATTTACCAAAATTTCAAAGTACGGTCGTCTCGTCATGTCGTCTTGCACTCTTCTGTCCGATTTCCCGCCAATGACAGTTCTCCCCTATTTTCCCCACAAACATAGGACGTACGGCACGTTCCTGCATTTAGTCGCGCATGCGCTAAAAACCCAAGACCATATACCATCACTGCTCCGACCTCCTCAGACCCGTGTCTACCGTGGGTCCGAGAATCGCTCCAACGCGCCACACGCGCTACATATTGCAAGCGGTAGGCACGGATCTGAGTAGCTCGGAGGACTATGGCCGTCACGGGGAGCGAGACGCGCGGGCCGGAGAAGTAGGCGTCTCCCTCGAATTTGCCTCCAAGTGAGCTACTTCTGGACATGCCTGATTTAGACACATTTTAAAGAGTGAACCCTGTCCTTTTAACTCCGTTCAGTATGATTTTTTCCACAAAAATTGTGTTTCTTTGAAAAACGCGCTAGAACGCAAAAACAGTATTCTTTCACAATGTTTACAATTTCAACCGTCTCTATGGCATTAAAAAAATTCTACCACCGTTAAAATCAAAATCGTCGTGAGACGATCTACCCGAGCTTATTTTAAAGTGTGGAGCCTCGGCTTTCATCTGTTGTTAAATTATTCTTTTCAAAAATAATGTCACTTTATAAAAGACATTATAATGTCGAAATTGCACTTTTGAGAATTTTTAAATTTCAAATATTTCTATCCAAATTAAAAATTCTTTGTTTCGATCTAAACCACTGCAGATTTGAATCCCGAAGCCTGCGCTCTCCTACGAGCCCAAGAACTTTGCCGTGCGATTTTTCTTTACCATTTTACCATTTTACCATTTTACCATTTTACCATTCGACGAATGGAACTGTGGCGGCCGCGTTCGAAAGTGCATGCAAAAATTAAGATGCAAGTGTTAATGAACGTGGGCGGTGCGATATCGTTTCGCCGATTCCTAGCAGCGGCAAATTGGTGTCGGGGAACCGGTGGATCTGCGGCGAAACTTCGGTCGCCGGTCCTGTTATAAATAAGCCACCGGTGGGGTTGCGGTTAAGAAATCATTAAAGATTCGCGAATGCATTACAATCCTCGCGGGGGAAGTTTGCAAGTGCTCGGCGCATTTCCGCGGTTCCGTTTCGCAGCTCGCGGGACCTGCATTAGCGCGCAACATTTGTAACGAACTGCACGAGTTCTCCTGAACTTCCCCGGTGTATCTGTTGTCGCGGGAAGGGGGGGGGAGGGTAGCAGCGTGGCGTTTATTAACGTATTATGCAACGTCAACAGATGCACACGGAGCAGGAATAAAACGTCGCCGAGTCCAACCAGCAGCCAGTTCCTCGCGACAACACCTGTTACCGGGCACTTTCGTTCTCGCGGCGAACATAAATTATTCATACGACACGCCGCGCGTCGCTGCATTAACGTTCGTCAGAACTTCTTTTTGCCGACAAGTTTCGGCGTGACAGTGGCTCTGCGGAAGAAACTCGGCCGGAATTCCTACGCTGGATTTCAAGAACCACGATTTAATGCAATATTTATATAGTGACTGCGAAACTGAACAACTTTTGTTTGAAAGATATTTTGATATCTCGCGTGTGTCTAAAGTTATACGCATTGAAACCTAGAGGAAACAATGATTTTTTTCATGAGATACAGAGGACATTTTAGTATGGTCGTGTAGTTCTCGGAAAACTGAGTATTTTGTTGAAAAAGTTCTTTGATATCCTGTGTGGATCAGAAGCTATAACGGTTTGAATTTTCCGGGCTGGATTGTGTGCCCCTAAGTGACTACGCCACTGGTATGTTCCATTAGATATTCAAACCGCTACAACTTTTGATCTCGGGAAAATATCGAAAAACCTTTTCAACAAAATTTACTGAAATTTTCAAGCGCTATCTTAATATACAAAAATCGATAAATTTGTTTAAATAATTAATTTGTTTTAAAAAATTTGCAGTTGACTTTCTTTTTTCTTGCGTGGTGCTAAACATAATGTTTTACATATTATTATCGTCACGGAAGAAATTATTAACAAAATGGAGGTACTTTGAAATATATAACATTTTATATTTGTAATGTTATAGGATATCCTTGTATTAACGAAAAGCTAAAACATTGTGCAGTGTCTAGTTAAACAGACCAATGTGCATCGTATACTCGAGCAGCATAAAATCCCAGCATGACAAGATTATCATTTGACATTCCGCCAGATTTATGGCAAGAGCTGTGCAAAAAGCCTGGAGGGAGTTAAACATGTGACCGCCTCCTGTGTAAATAATTCGTGAAACACGAGACCCATATTAAACGTTCGCGCAGAAATATCAAACCATTTTGCTCGCATAATATTAGTACATCGGATAACATTTAAAGTATCTACGTCACTGCAATTACCCCCTTTCAATAATGATATTCTAAATATTATTTATACATGTTTAAGTTAGGTACTTAATAGTTCTAAATGATATTTAAATAAACTATTGATTTCATAATTTCAAGCAATATTTTTGGAAATTATTTAAACCACTTGTTTATTGAGATTTAAGGTTAATTTTTACATATCCATACATCCCTTTAAAAATTGAGTAAATGTTGTTTTAAAAGTTTTTTTGAAACCTTCCTTGGGTCAGAAGTAATAAAGGTTTGAATATTTCAGAAGACACATCAGTGGCGTAAGCATGTGGGGTATACAACCTATCACGGAAAATTCAAAAGGCTGTAACTTTTGATCCGTGCAAGATATTGAAAGACTTATAAGATGGAGGTTGCTCAGTTTTACGAGAACTACACAGCCATACTAAAATTTCATCAGTATTTTATGAAAAAATCGTTGTTTTCTCTAGTTTTAAATACTTATAACTCTTGATACATACAAGATATGAGAAGAAGAGAGACTGTTTGAGGTTAGGGTTTTACCAGTACGTATATGCACGATGCATGGCTAGCACGTGTGAGAGCTAAACTATTATATATATATATATATATATATATATATATACATATATAAGTGTTATATGATTAAAGTATATAAGCAAACAAACATGTGTTTCTACTCGTTTATTCATCACAAGCTACCTAAAAACTTTTTAAACAAAAGTTGCTGAGTTTTATATAAACTATGCAAACATACAAGATCTTCTAAGTATCAGAACAACAATTGAAACTTGCTCCAACTTTCTACGATTATAATTTCTAATATGCGTGAGAGAGATTGGAGAGCATTTTCAATAAAAGTTATCCAGTTTTATAAGATATATGAATATGGAAAAGTGTAATGTCATTTGTAAATAATATTTTTAAAAAGTACTTGAGATTCAAATATGGTGGATAATAGAGGTACGGAAATGCTTGTGCAAATTATCGAATAGTCGACCAGAGCCGGGGTTTCCTTAGGAACCGCGGGCAGAGAGCGAAAGAACAACCGCGGAAAAGTTGGATCGCCGCCAGCGCAGTCGAAGCGACCCTCGTTTTTGGGTCAGACATGTTATTCCGTCGGCGAGCGGAGTGACAAAGGGCTTTGAATGCAGAACGAGAGTACCGACGCTGCTATGAATTATTGACAGTATCCGAAAGTCGAATTTTTTCGACGACCCCAACTCCATTTACGTCACATCGCCGCGATATATCACGGAATTATGCTAGAATTATGTTAAAAAGACGCAAATGAAATTTAGGAAATCTGCATCTTTAATAAATGGAATCACACAGATTACTTTTTGAAAATTAACATCGTTCAAATTTATCATTCCAATTTCTTCAAAACATTGAAAGTGGTGTTTAAATTAAAGAATTAATAATGAGGGTTCAATTGAATAATTATGCAATTAAAAATGGGGGGTACATTACAAAATTGGAAATTCAATTGAAAAATTAAAAGTGGAATTTAAATGAAGGAATTAATTACATGGTATACACTAAACAATTATAGAATTAGAAATGAGGGTTACCTTACAAAATTACAAAATTCAAAATGAGGTTTGATTAAACATTGGGGAAATAAAAAATAGAGTCGAATATTTCAGAAATGGAAGTTTATTTAAAAAAAATAAAAATAGAGATTGAATTGAAAATAGAGGTGGCATAAAAAAAATGAAAATTAAGGGAAAAATTAAACAATTAAAAATGGGAAATTAAATGTAAAAAATTAAAAGATACCAAATGAGAGTGAGTTTTAAATATTGAGAATGTAAGTTGAATTAAAAAATTGTGTAATTACATGATGAGAGTGGAGTAAAGAAATTGATAATGTAGGGACAATTTAAACAATTAGAAGTGAGAGACAAAATTAAGAAATAAAAAGATTAAAAAGCGTGAGTTGCGCAAATTGCATTAATACAGAATACTGTAGGATGGATTAAAAAATTGTGGAATTATATAATGGGGATTAAATTAAAAAATAGATAATGACGGATAAAATGAGCAATTAAAAATGCGGAGCTGAATCAAATCAAAAGATACAAAAAAGGAGAGTGGGATTAAAAAATTGAATAATACACGTGGAATGAAAATATTGTGGAAATACATACTCGGAATTGAATTAAAGAAATGCAGAATGGGGTTTAAATGAAAACATTAAGATCAAGGGAGTGGATACGTCTTGTTCCAAGAGGTGGGGGTAGTGCAATCTCAGCTGCAGACTTTTTTCACCAATTAAATTCGTGGCTTGTTAAACCGCGCCCTTAAAATCGGGGGTTTACCGCGGCGGGGTTTTAAAAAACGATAAGTATCTGTTTCCGGGCGGCTCCTTGTACTATCAGAAATTACGTAACGGGGGGCTCGCGGTGTACAGCAAGCGGCAACGAAGTCCGGAAACTAGCCGGAATGTAAAAAGGTTGGCGAACCGCCCAGTTTCCCGATGGCGGGCGTGTGTCGTCCTGCTGCAGGATTTTATTACGAAGAGAACCGAAGTGACAACCGTTTCACTGCGAGGATCAGAAAGAAAGCCAACGAACAGCCACTCGGAAATTCGTTTATTTTTACGGAGGACGCAGGACGTAACTTCGAGCAGCGTTACGCGACCTCGCAACGACGAATTCCTTCGCGTGCTTGCGAGGCAATTTTATTCCCTTTGGCTGCTTCGATTTTGCAAAAATATACTTGATATTCATGTTGACGCGATAATATTATAGGTAAGTGCAACATTTTGTCCTTGTAGTGTAACTTCTTTGTGTCCCTCTGACGCTGTGATATTTGTTTACATTGCTCGTGAGTAGTGGCGTTCAGTTTACCCCCAAGTGGTGAAGTGTAAACGGGGTGTCAATTTGTTAGAGCAATAAGTTTGTGATAGTTGTCAGTTTAACCGGCCGGAGAGTAAGTTAGCGTATAGAAATTTTTCTTTTAAGAATTGAATTTTGTAATTAAACTAGTATTTACATAACTCTAATATATTTAACAGTTTGTGAAACAAAAAAGTGAATTGAAATAAAACATGGGAAAATCAATAATACCGAAAACAAGGAAGTTGGAGGTTCCAGAGCGAATACAAATTTATAAAAGAAGAATGGATGGAAAATCCTTACAAACGATTGGTGTTGAATAAATGTGTGATGGTTTCGGCGCACAGGTTCGATCTGTGATACAAAAATAGCAATTTTGCAAATTAAAAACCCGACGTTTCGATCCAGATGTGGATCATTCTCAAGAGTGAGATTTTTTGCGTCTGTAACATAATTTAACTGTAGTAAACATTCAATGTAACTTATGATGTGGTAATTCCAAATAGAACGAACTTTTACATACTTGCTATAACAGGAGACAATATAAATGAAATTTATTGAAAACGAACTAACTCCATGCCGGCAGAAACTGAACTGAACCTTTTGAAGGTTGAGAAGTAAACAGAGCATACATAAGAACGACGTATTCAAAATCGGCCAATCAGAACCAAGTGATTCATGAACGCTGAGTCGATAATAGGCGGTAAATTCAAATGCTACTAAATCTGTTTTCCTCATCACAAACAATGCAATTGTACCTAACCACTGTTAAGGTACTAAAAAATTGACATTCAAATCATTTGAAAGAGAAACGCAATTATAGCTAAATCCGAATTATGGAAAAATTCCATCAATTATAAGAAACTTCGTCATAAAGACATTACTGATTCAGTAATGCAGCGTAATAGTCATGAATCTTGGGCGTTTCATACCTAAGATTTACGCTTTGTTGTTTTATCATATGAATAGTTTCCAGTAATAATCTTCGTTGTAAATTGGACTCTTTGTCAAACACTTTAACGTTCTCAAAATCAAATGCATGGTCCATCTCTATTGAATGTTTCATCAGTGCTGTGTGTTGTGAGGGAGACAGAAAAATATTGCGTTTATGCTCAGTTATACGTGTATCTAGATTTCGAGAAGTCTGTCCTATGTACAGTATTTCATCGATAATTGTCCACAACACGGGTCTGCGGAGGGACAATTATGCGCGAGGGATATCATTATTTGAGGTTTGCCGAACGTAGAGAAGGACAGCCGAGCTCGAGAGGCCTCGGTCACCGAGAAATGTAAACATACCTAATCCGAATTTCCAAATTCTTTACTAATCATTATTTTTTTATGGGAATTCGATGACCATATTTGTGGCATTTTTCTAATAAAAATGATACCAAATATGATATAATTCCGATGATATTTACTTGTGTAATCGACGATTAAAGTTTACTCTGTTTGTATGTCACCAAAACTTACTCCATTGTCAATTAAAAAAATAGATATGTATGTATAATCAGAAAAATTTTGATCAGAGAAATATTACAAATATGATGGTAAAAGTCTCCTAAAAGATTAATTAAAAATGAAAAAGTGTCGTCATTGCATTACTGTTGCCTCGTATCATTTTAATCAGGACAATGTCACAAATCTATTAGAAAAAGTCTCATAAAAAAATAAGTAATAATAAAAAAGTTATTCTTTGGTAATACATTGTGAGTACGCGCGAGCCTTTGAACTGTGCCGCCGACTGCGACTCTCCGCGGCCCTTGCTTTCCCATACGCTATCCTTCCTCGCGCCCGAAACTTGAATCGTGTATTACACAAGTAAATATCATCGGAATTATATCATATTTGGTATCATTTTTATTAGAAAAATGCCACAAATACGGTCATCGAAGTCCCATAAAAAAATAATGAATAATAAAGAAGTTGGAAATTCGGATTAGTGTGGTCTCACCGATATATTCGAGCCGCATGGTGTCATATTTTTCGGCGACCGCGGCCTCTCGAGCTTCACGGCCCCTCAAGGGGGTACACCCCGCACTAGTGGGGATATCTCAGGGACAATTATGTCGGAGACATTTGGGACAATTACCGATGAAATACTGTATGTCAGATTGCAACCTTTGCAGGGAATTTCATATACTACGTTACAACTTTTTAAAAGTGGTACTCTATCTTTTATGGGTGGAAGTCATTTCTTTAAATATGACGGTATATTAAATATGGTGTGAATCCCTACTTTCCTGAAGATTCTACGTATGTCCATAGAAATGTTTTTAACAAATGGAATGACTACTGTGTTTTTATAATTGATCGGACCTGTTTTTAACCGTCTTTCCTCTTTTAGTTGCGTGACTAGAAAATGATGGTAGATTTCAAAGGTCCGTTCCTTGATAATGTTGGAAACAAGAGTGTCAGGGAAGCCATTATTTTTAAGAACATTCTTTATGAGCAACAGATTATTAGATCTGAATTCAGCGTTGGAAAGTAAGATTGCACGGTCGGATTGGTGTTGAGTTTGGAATTTCGAAAGCATGCGTTCGAAAAATTTGTAAAAAAATACAAATGACAGGGAAACCCGAAAATTGTGTTAGGTCAGGAACGAAAAAAAGCATCAATTCTTCAAGATCGAGAGATTGTGATGCAAGCCATAAAAATCCATCCATCACAGCTAAAGAAATAAAAGAAAATTTGTCATTACCAATCGGGACCACACAAATTAAATGTCGTTTGTCGCAACGTACGTTCGAGACAATGTACGTTGTTTAATTGTGTTTGATTTCGGCGCACAGGTTTGATCAACGATACAAAATAGCAATTTTGCAAATTAGAAAACCTCTTCGGAAACTCAACGTTTCGACCCAGATGTGGGTCTTTCTCAAGAGTGAGTTTTTTTTGCGTTTGCTATAACAGGAAACAATATAATTGAAATTTATTGAGAACGAAACTGACTACATGCCGGCTCAGTTCAGTTTCTGCCGGCATGTAGTCAGTTTCGTTCTCAATAAATTTCAATTATACTGTTTCCTGTTATAGCAAACGCAAAAAAATCTCACTCTTGAGAAAGACCCACATCTGGGTCGAAACGTTGAGTTTCCGAAGAGGTTTTCTAATTTGCAAAATTGCTATTTTGTATCGTTGATCGAACCTGTGCGCCGAAATCAAACACAATTAATCAAAAATTTCGATCGATAAACACATTTAAAATGTACGTTGTCACGTACAAACACTACCACATTCATCGAGACTTTTCAGATCCAAGAAACAGAAATTTTTCAATGTTGCTTGTATGCAGTGTTATTATCCGATGTGTGCCATGTTTGGGCTTGTTTTCGTCGGGACATCTCCAACCGATTGGCGACGATACTATATCGACAAAATTAACAAAATTTAGAGAATGAATGTTCACTGCACCGATGTCGCAGAACAGTCCTCTCGTTTTCGACAGTATCGGGGAGCAATAATTTATTATAAGTGACTAAATACTTGTAACCTACGTGTCTAACGGCCCCTCCACCTCACAATGTTACTAAATGTTCTCGTTATTCACTATACTCCGTAATGTACATTATGTTGTAATAAATCTCATAAGAGATTTTCTAAATAAAAAAAAATAATTACGACCACCCTCAAGTATCGGTGTCGCTTTTCCTTTCTGGATTTTGCGATAATGAAAAATCAAGCTAACGTCGGAACGATTTGCAGTCAGCTTTTTCTTACAATTATACAATCTATCTAAATGCTATGCATTAGATGGAGTCCGACATAAAAATATTGGGACACAATATAATAGTGAATTCTAAGTTTAATATTTTGAATAGATATGCAATTATGTACAAAACTGTGCTGAATTATGTTAAAGTATAGAAAAATGCAAAAATTTCTGTCACAAAAATATTGGGATACTTTATTGGTTTAAGTTATAAAATAAAAATAGTTCAGTATAATTAAAACAAAAATGAAATTGCCTAACGGTCGGTTATGAAAGTCCACTGATGACTCGGAAAGAGTATATTATTTTAGTTATTATTCACATAGAAGTCATTTGTGTAATGAATGTAAATATTTCTAAATTCATAGGTACGTTACCAAACTTAGTACATTTTATTTATATTTTTTAATCGAATAAAATGCAAGGCTTTTTATATATCTCGAAAAAAGAAAAACTTCACACCACTTTCAAAATAATCGGTTCATTTATGTGGCTACATTCAGGTGGATCAACGCTGTATAATGTAATGACTTCAAATAAAAAAATATAATTCGAAATTTCATAAAATTCAACCACTTGCATTCAGGTTTCCCATTCGGGGATCGAGGGCACATTGCCAACACTGTCATAACATCACAGACACAACTCGTTAGTCATGTGTATTGCGCCAGATTAGATCCTTCTCGTGGATCTAGTTCTAAAATGAATAGTTCTTCAGCGCAGAGGGCGTAAGAAATCGACTGGTTTTTAGCGATGTCGGTATTTCAGGACACGAAACCACATACGGCGATTAGTCTACTCCTATCCCTCGTTTGTGGTCACAATAAGATCTACTATAATATAATTGGGTTGTTCGGAATGTAATTTCGTTTATTCGCATAGAGATGACAGATTGCTTCCATTTGTTATTGCTCTTTAAACGGTGTAAATTTAATTTCAAATGAAGGCGTACCAAAAGTCATATAACCCAATTTTTTCGCTAATCATAAAACAGGAATTGTAGGAGCGTGGGATATCCAAGTTGCCAGAAAGATGACAGAAGATCGTAGAACAAAATCGTCATTGTGTCACCGAATAAAACTTCTAAATAGTGAATAATCATATACCATTTTCCCTTGAAAAAATGAAATTACTTTCCGAACAATTTAATATACAGGACGAGTCAGTAATGAGTTTTAACGAATTATGTAGCATTTTAAGGTACGCATTGAATGAGTACAATTTTATTTTTTTATATCTCATTTTTTCCGAGATATCTAGGTGACCTTGTGTATTTTTAAAGTCAATGCTTTTTTTTTTAATACCACGTTGTTGTCGACAAAAAAACGAATTCAGCTTACATAATATGGTGACCTTGAGTTGACCTTGGAAAAACGATTGAAAATACTCGATGTAATCTTGATACAAATTAATGCAAAACATCAAATTGAACTCGTTCGACGCGTCCCTTATAATGTTACATACTTCATTAAAAAGTTTCTTGATACAACCAATAGATCAGGGATGGGCAATTTTGCTTCAATTGAGGCAAAACCGTCCACACCGTTGCGCCCTCTGTCCCCTTCCAGCAAACGCGGTACAATCAGTGTTCGGATATGGTGCAAGATTTCACGCGCATGCGCGGCCAAAACAGTAATGTATCTATATCATGATGACAGAGGTAGCGGAGCCCTGAGACAGTTATATTGGCGGGAATGTCTCGAAACAATCTGTTCCGGACAAAAAGACTTCAGGACGTGTCCTACGAGATACAAAATATACACAAATACACATGTTATACATTCATTTTTCAGAATCAAATCATACCAATTTTTTAAAATTCTGCTGGGTGCTCGAGCTACCCCATTTTGTCGAGAATCTTACTTTACTGAGGCTGAAATCGCCGCGCATGCGCGTGAAATCTTGCACCATATTTCAACACTGGGTACAATGGGGCAATAAAGACACGAGACATTAGCGTACGCAACGAACGTGCGCGCTACATGAAAGAGAGGTTGGTGGGAGAAGCAAGCGTTTGAGGAGCCCCAACCGTGCCCGCCACTGCAATAGATAGTCATTTTAAATAGACAAGTTCACCTTACGTAGTTCTCACCAAGTCACGCCGTAGGTGGCGTGTAAAATGTTTAGTTATGTGAATACTGAAAGTTATACAGTAAAGTGTCATTTCAAACGTTATTTACAAATACATATTCGGTAAATATTTACATTACCGACAGTTTTTTGCAAATATCTCGAAAACTAAAAGCGACCCCCCTATATTGGAAAAGGAAAAAGTTGTTCAGAATGTGTTGCTCCATAAAATATTAAAATTTCATCAAAATCGGAGTACGCAGACCTTTTCTATATAATTACCAAAAATTTTTTTTCCGCGTCCCCCACCTTTTATTTTTTTAATAGATATAATAATATAGGGTAATTATTTACATTAGGGGCTTCCTCGCTGATTTTGATGACGTTGAAATATGTTGTCAAGGTCATCATTCGGAACAACTTTTTCCTATACATGTTACCGCCGCTTAGCTTTAGTTTCCAAGATATTCGCAAAAAAGTTTCAACATCTCGAAAAGTGATCGGAGTAGGTCTGGGTTAGATTTGAAATTGTGGCCGCCGATAACGCGGCCACGGTCACGACTTAAAACGACTTCAATCGGTTGAGACCACCACTGTCTTGTCTGTTTATGTTTACGAACTGAAACGTGAAATGAATCGTGTCGAACGCGAACTCATTTTAGTGTCAGCTGTGTTAGCATACAGAGTATTAAGCATGACACTATACGAATTCTTGGATATCTGCAACAATCAAGAAAATATATAATAACCCAGTATATAAATATGTAAATAATATATAAATAACCCAGACCTAACCCAGACCTACTCCGATCACTTTTTGAGATGTTGAAACTTTTTTGCGAATATCTCGGAAACTAAAGCTGAGCGGCGGTAACACGTATAGGAAAAGGTTGTTCGGAATGATGACCTTGACAACATATTTCAACGTCATCAAAATCGGTGAGGAAGCCCCTAATGTAAATAATTACCACACATTGTACTTTAACATTAAAGCAATGACACATTATTGTACATGGTGAGCATACGTAGAATTACCCCAATACACGACATTTTTCTATATTCCTCTCTCTGAATTCCCAAAAAATGTCCAAAACTCAAAAACCTTGCTTGAACCGGCGATCTTCCAAAGAAACTGCCTACCAAGAGACTCTGTCTGGGATCTTGTAACTCTGTAACCACACCCTGAAAACTTGCTCAAAACGCGGGCCCGTAAACCCGGCACGCAAATCAACTACGAGCCAAGAAGACCATGGTGTCTCGAAACTTCCATGGCGACGAGCTAACGCGTCCGGTTATCTTTACTAAATTTTCCACTCAGCAGCTCCGCTCCCGTGATAAAGTAGCTCGGGACCCTTGACGGCACTGTGGAGACCGTATGCGAAAGTAGATACTCAACTCCGGCCATACTGCTGGCAAGTGGAGGCTGACTATCCTCTGGCAGAAGCCCCGGCTACAAAATCGGCGTTTTCCAGGCTTATCCCGGACGCAGGAGCACTCACGTGGCTCCCCATTTCGCCCAGCACCCTTCCCCGTGGCCCTTTTCCCTGACCAACAGTCCAAGTACACCGTGGAACTGCACCGTTCCCGAGCATAATCCTCCTAGGTGTCCTCCTACCAGAGCTGCCCTAATGAGATCCTGCTTGACTTTCGGGGTCGATCGTTAATGGGACACCCACCTATGCTCGTGTGTTTTACTTAATTCGGGCATAGGGGAGGGGGGCTGCGAAAGTGGTCCACCACCCCCACCACTCGGCTCCAAGTTCGCTAGTTTTGGGTTAGGTCTGAGGTGGATAAAGTGATGTGGACTTTAATGGCGCCTGATAAACGGTGGCGGGGGTTGGCAATGATTAAGGAAGTTGTATTTGACTAGGCTGATCGGGTGATTAAGATTTTGCTTTATTCTTTATTATTAACAATTTCGGTGATCTACTATTAACGGGGTCTTCTGGAACCTTGAAAAAATGGATTCTTCTTTTTTTGCAGTTTCTTAAAGCACGGGTCTTTAAGTGGATCTTCAAAATGTACTCTAAAAATGCAATACTTTGCAATGCAAATAATATTAAATATCTAATTTATTGATATTAAATACTGAGTATTTTTATATTGAATATAATTTACTATGTCGCTATATACAACTTTACTATCTCACAACATTTGTATTTACCATTTTGATAGAGATGAATATTAAATATTAAATATTTTTATATTAAATATAATTTACTATCTGATTACACTTGTATTTGACATTTTGATGCAGATGAATATTAAATATAAAATATTTTTATATTAAACGTCGGTTATATTTAAATTTAATTATTAAGCTACATTTAATTTAAATTTAAATTATATTTGATATGAAAATATTTAATATTCATCATTGTCAAAATGGTAAGTACAAATGTAGCGAAACAGTAAAACTTCAACCAAATCCACAAATAGCTATATTATTAATATGCTACTACCCAATGACAAAATTTTAAGATTCTTTTCATCAAACTTTTTCCAATATTTGTCGCATTTTTCTGAGTAAAATGAGTCCAAACACAACATCATTCTGATCATATTTACTTGTTTAGTGAGTAAAGGAGAATTCGCATGCCACCGGTTCGGATAATCGAGGTTCTACAGTGTCGTGAATTAAACGAGCAAATATGCTCCGATTTATGTTATGTTTGGACTTGTTTTAATCAGAAAATTGTAATGCATGCATTGGTCGAGTTTTCATAAAAGATCGATAGAAACAAAATAGTTATGTTCGATTGAATAATGTTATTAAAAAGTAATATACTATACGTGTAGCTAATGTGATATATGACAAATGATATACTCAGTTCAGGTTAATATAAAATAATAGTTTTTGGTGTCGGCGAGTATATTCTATAATCAGCTTTGGTCAAATATAAGGGGCACTCGTGTCGGCGAGGGCGCCTCAGGGTTGGAGAATGAAACGAAATTCGCTCGACGGTGGTGTAAACAGCGAATTCGGACCGCAACACCTGCTACTTAACACTTTCACCGGCTACGCTCTGTCGGCGGGCATAAATTATTCATTCGGTGCAACGGGAAACACCTTACCACTTGCCGGGAGTCTTCCATCATTCAACATATACCCCCAGGGTCAAAACTACACGGTCTGAGGCAACCAGAGAGATTAAAAACGTATTCTGACCGTGTCGAACTTCCGTTAACTACCACCCACATAAGTTTGTTTTGTTGGTTTATCTATGATAAAGCTCGAATAAAAATAATTGCTGCATCCGAACATTGTACTCATTAATATTGATTTACTCGTATTCCAAAGATGGTAGACGATTGCGGGCTTAATATTGACATCAATCATTCACATGTCAATATTGAATATTGACATTTTGTATGAGAATATTGAAGATTTTGTCAATACTGTTGGAGGACGATAATGCGTTGATTTAAATAGTTCTTAAATATCTTTAAATGTTGAAAATGTTGTCAAAATATATATATATATATATATATATATATATATATATATTGTTACGAATATGGCAAAATAGGTACTCCCGTTATATCGTCGTTGCCTAAACGACGATATAACAAGGACAAAGGACAGATTCGCTTCACGAACGTCGTACCGATCGGACGTGCAATTCCCTTCCTCTTTTAATAAAGAGATTAATTACCTTTTTATAACGGTCTTTTATTAAGTATGCCTAAATTACGCGGTCGCTCGCGTAACAATATATATCATTTGTAGAATTTTTATATACAAGAATCATTTATACAGCTTTTTCGGTTAGATCACAAAAAATGTTCAAAGTAAAAAATTCGACTTTTCGGTCAGAGTTGGTAATTGTATCACTTTAAATATTTTTAAAACACTACTTAGACGTTTACAATATTATAAAAAAAATGTTGGCATACGTAGGAGAGTCTATACAATTTGTTTGTGTAAGATACAGCTGCGTAGCTTATGCGGTTCAAGAACGAGAAATCCTCAAAGTCAAAAAGGCAATTTTTCTGCCAGAGTTGGTAATGTATCACTTTAAATGTTTTTTAAACACTACTTAGAAGTTTACAATATTATAAAAAAAATGTTGGCATACGTAGGAGAGTCTGTAAAATTTGTTTGTGTAAGATACAGCTGCGTAGCTTATGCGGTTCAAGAACGAAAAATCCTCAAAGTCAAAAAGGCAATTTTTCTGCCAGAGTTGTTAATGTATCACTTTAAATGTTTTTGAAACACTACTTAGACGTTTACAATATTATAAAAAAAATGTTGGCACACGTAGGAGGGTCTGCACAATTTTTTTTTATGTAAGATACAGCTGCATAGCTTATACGGTACAAGAATGAAAAATCTTCAATGTCGAAAAGGCGACTTTTCTGTCAGAGTTGGCTATGTATCGCTTCAAATATTTTTAAAACATACTTGAAAGTTTATAATATAAAAAAATATGTTAGCATAGGTAGGAGAGTCTGCACCATTTCTTTTTATGTAGACACAGCTGCATAGCTTTTACATTTCAAGCAGAAAAAATTCTTAAAATGCAACTTTTCTTTCAAAATTGAATATCTCGGAAGCAAAGAAGGGTGCATTAAAACGGTTTGTACGAGCAGGTTCAAAGCATAAAAATCTATCAAAATCCACTATTAGCCATATGAATATTGATTTTGATAATTCGGTTGTTAGAACTTTTGTAACCAATGTCCAAGAATTAATGAAATTAACGGAGGTTGAAGTTGGATAATGAATCAGTTGCACTTAACGAGACAGTTTCAAAACCGAAAGAGATCGTGCCGGCACTGCGCTCCAATTCGAGTGAAGTATCCATTGTAGGGTATGCTTCAGTCGATCGGTAGCAAGTCGATTCACTCGGACAAGGACACTCGATCGTGTCGCTACATCGAATCGAGAGGAGTACTTGGTCTCTGCTGATCGTGTAATGATTGCTCGTATCTGGATCGCGTTGCGCCAGGACGATTATCTGCAATTTTATCGCGACGATTGTCCAACTTGAATCACAGTCGGCTTCATTAAGCCCGATAAAGGATCACCTGCAAGAAATCCCAGCGAGCCGGCAATTAACGGCTCCTGGGGAAAGTAGTTGGCTTGATTTACGAGCACTTCAATGGAAAACACTGCCCCCTTATCCCACTGTCAATCAGAAGTCTTCTGACAAAAATTATCTTTGGCTTACCGATCTAGAATTCCATCAAGACAAGACTTATTTTCGATTTTAGTAATTTTTTGTGCTTTAACTACGAAACTTATCGAGGTGTTTCTTACATAGATTGATTCTATAGACTGTCCTGAATATAGTGATATGTAATTTAATAACATTAAGAACATTTAAATATGTGCAAACAATTTTAAAATGAGAAAATCACCTAGCTATCACAGTGCTATCAACGTATACAGTTTAGAAATTTTTTGTGCTTCAACTATAATACCTATCGAAATGTTCTTTGCATAGATCAAACCTACAGACTCTTCTGAATACAGCGGTGTATGTATATTTTTACATCATATACATTTAACCATGTTCAAAAAATATGTAAATGGTATATCATCGTGTAAAGATTTTCTTGCTAACTGAAGTCACAATAGATGTCCGCTGCACTCTTATCTCGCAAGTGTAAAGTAACACGAGCGGAGTGGACATCTATTATGACTTCACTTATCAGCTGTCGAAAAACAGACCGTTTCTTGCGTCCAGAGGGAACCTATGGATGTATAAATTATTATTTGTTGTTAAAGACCGGTCCCGTTTGCTGTGTCATCGCCAGACAATGGCGTAGAGTCGAGCATTTCTCGTTTTTGCTGTCAAAATCCCGGAACAAGGGGTTAATTGTCTCGCGGAGAATTACATTCCCGGGCGAACCAATCTCGCACGCGGACATTAAAGCAACGAAGTGGTCAGAGGGTCAAAGTAGACCACCGGCCCGGCGTAACTTCACCTTAATTTGCTGCTGGTCCCGAGAAAGGATCCCTTTAATCCGACGCGACTGAAGGCGTCGCCGAAGGATTCTAGCGCTGAGCGTATGCGTGACCACGGGAGTCAACATTGACGCAAGCCTCGCGGCATACGTTATTGTGATTATAGCTGTAACAACACCCTGCCCTATCCCACATTTCCCGGGATCTCGTTACACGCACTTAGAACCCACCCCACGCCACCCACAACCCTGTGACAGGAGGGTGCAAGGAATATCGCTATTCATATCGCTATATTTACCGCAAATTTGCGTATTTGCGGATGAAAATTCTCGGTGACCGATGAACGTGTACCTTATAAGATACATTCATTCTTTTCGAAAAAGAATCACTGGTTTTATGTATTAACACTTCCCAAAGATGCACGTGATTCGAATCACTTTGATCACATGTGTGAAAGTGGTTTGCAAATGCGGCTGCATTTCCTACAAATTTTAATATTTGAGGGTGAACAAATCTTTGGTGATTGCTGAAATTATACTTCATGCGGTACGTTAACGGATACATAAAAATATTCACTCATTTGTGTATAGTACATTCCTAATCGTCCATATGAATAGAACTACTGATAATATGCATGAATCTGGTCTGAAAATATAACTATATTTCCTAGAATTATGGTTATTTGTGAATGAAATAATTCCTCAAGTTTGTTGAATGTATACTTGATAAGATATACTAACAGTCTTACGAAAAGATTGATGTATTTTATTATGATAAATATTCGCAAAGATGCACGCGATTCGAATCACTTCGATCACATGCGTGAAAGTGGTTTGCAAATGCGGCTACATTTCCTACAAATTTTAATATTTGAGGGTGAACAAATCTTTGGTGATTGCTGAAATTATACTTCATGCGGTACGTTAACGGTTACATAAAAATATTCACTCATTTGTGTATAGTACACTCCTAATCGTTCATATGAATCGAACTACTGATAATATGCATGAATCTGGTCTGAAAATATAACTATATTTCCTAGAATTATGGCTATTTGTGAATGAAATAATTCCTGAAGTTTGTTGAATGTATACTTGATAAGATATACTAACAGTCTTACGAAAAGATTGATGTATTTTTTTATGATAATATTCGCAAAGATGCACGTGATTCGAATCACTTCGATCACATGTGTGAAAGTGGTTTGCAAATGCGGCTGCATTTCCTACAAATTTTAATATTTGAGGGTGAACAAATCTTTGGTGATTGCTGAAATTATACTTCATGCGGTACGTTAACGGTTACATAAAAATATTCACTCCTTTGTGTATAGTACATTCCTAATCGTTCATATGAATCGAACTACTGATAATATGCATGAAATTGGTCTGAAAATATAACTATATTTCCTAGAATTATGGCTATTTGTGAATGAAATAATTCCTGAAGTTTGTTGAATGTATACTTGATAAGATATACTAACAGTCTTACGAAAAGATTGATGTATTTTATTATGATAAATATTCGCAAAGATGCACGCGATTCGAATCACTTCGATCACATGCGTGAAAGTGGTTTGCAAATGCGGCTACATTTCCTACAAATTTTAATATTTGAGGGTGAACAAATCTTTGGTGATTGCTGAAATTATACTTCATGCGGTACGTTAACGGTTACATAAAAATATTCACTCATTTGTGTATAGTACACTCCTAATCGTTCATATGAATCGAACTACTGATAATATGCATGAATCTGGTCTGAAAATATAACTATATTTCCTAGAATTATGGCTATTTGTGAATGAAATAATTCCTGAAGTTTGTTGAATGTATACTTGATAAGATATACTAACAGTCTTACGAAAAGATTGATGTATTTTTTTATGATAATATTCGCAAAGATGCACGTGATTCGAATCACTTCGATCACATGTGTGAAAGTGGTTTGCAAATGCGGCTGCATTTCCTACAAATTTTAATATTTGAGGGTGAACAAATCTTTGGTGATTGCTGAAATTATACTTCATGCGGTACGTTAACGGTTACATAAAAATATTCACTCCTTTGTGTATAGTACATTCCTAATCGTTCATATGAATCGAACTACTGATAATATGCATGAAATTGGTCTGAAAATATAACTATATTTCCTAGAATTATGGCTATTTGTGAATGAAATAATTCCTGAAGTTTGTTGAATGTATACTTGATAAGATATACTAACAGTCTTACGAAAAGATTGATGTATTTTATTATGATAAATATTCGCAAAGATGCACGCGATTCGAATCACTTCGATCACATGCGTGAAAGTGGTTTGCAAATGCGGCTACATTTCCTACAAATTTTAATATTTGAGGGTGAACAAATCTTTGGTGATTGCTGAAATTATACTTCATGCGGTACGTTAACGGTTACATAAAAATATTCACTCATTTGTGTATAGTACACTCCTAATCGTTCATATGAATCGAACTACTGATAATATGCATGAATCTGGTCTGAAAATATAACTATATTTCCTAGAATTATGGCTATTTGTGAATGAAATAATTCCTGAAGTTTGTTGAATGTATACTTGATAAGATATACTAACAGTCTTACGAAAAGATTGATGTATTTTTTTATGATAATATTCGCAAAGATGCACGTGATTCGAATCACTTCGATCACATGTGTGAAAGTGGTTTGCAAATGCGGCTGCATTTCCTACAAATTTTAATATTTGAGGGTGAACAAATCTTTGGTGATTGCTGAAATTATACTTCATGCGGTACGTTAACGGTTACATAAAAATATTCACTCCTTTGTGTATAGTACATTCCTAATCGTTCATATGAATCGAACTACTGATAATATGCATGAAATTGGTCTGAAAATATAACTATATTTCCTAGAATTATGGCTATTTGTGAATGAAATAATTCCTGAAGTTTGTTGAATGTATACTTGATAAGATATACTAACAGTCTTACGAAAAGATTGATGTATTTTATTATGATAAATATTCGCAAAGATGCACGCGATTCGAATCACTTCGATCACATGCGTGAAAGTGGTTTGCAAATGCGGCTACATTTCCTACAAATTTTAATATTTGAGGGTGACCGAATCTTTGGTGATTGTTGAAATTGTACTTCATACGATACGTTAACGGTTACATAAAAATATTCACTTATATTTGTATAGTACATTCCTAATCGTCCATATGAATCGAACTACTGATAATATGCATGAATCTGGTCTGAAAATATAACTATATTTCCTAGAATTATGGTTATTTGTGAATGAAATAAATCCTGAAGTTTGTTGAATGTATACTTGATAAGATATACTAACAGTCTTACGAAAAGATTGATGTATTTTTTTATGATAATATTCGCAAAGATGCACGTGATTCGAATCACTTCGATCACATGCGTAAAAGTGGTTTGCAAGTGTGGCTGCATTTCATACAAATTTTGGTATTTGCTGATGGCAAAATTCATAGAGATTGATGAATGTATAATTGATAAGATACAGTAACAGACATCAAGAAAAATTCACTGGTTTTTGTATAAAAATTTCAAAAGGTGCATATAATTCGAACTACTGATCACATCCATGAAAGTTGTTTGCACATATGGCTGTATTTCCTCCATATTATGATATTTGCAGATGAAAAAATTGTTAAAGATTTTGGAACATATAATTCTTAAGATACAATCGCTGTTATAAAAAAGGGTTGGCTAGATTTCTCACTAAAAATTCCCCAAAAGGCACATGACCGACCCAGTATCGTATTCTACAAATTTTATTATTTATTTATGAATAGAATAAAAATCATGGTGATAGATGAATATGTCCCATATGAACCACAAGTATCCATTAAAAAAGTTCCAGACGACTTTTTGCAAAAAATTCGCAAATATGTGATTTCATTCACAAATTTTATGTTTCACAATGATTTGAAAATAGTCACATTTCTATAATGAATATAATTAATAGATAAAATAAAAGGTTGATATTAGCTGAAAGTTTGTTTTACAAGATCCATTAACGTTTATTAGAAGAAGTTTATTGACTTTCTCCACGGGAATATTTGTTGTCTCGCGTATTCTTGTGTTTTTATTTGCGGCTATTTGTATGCGTCTTTTATTATGGAGATTGTGCACATTTTCTGGTGTCAGGGGAAGATAAAAAGCTTGAAATATTCAGTATATGGAGACCGTGATGGTTAGACAGTCGCAAGAATCGGGCAAGTTTATGGGAAAATATTGACGGCTGAATTACGACACCTTCGGCGATGTTATAAAACCGTCTCAAGAAAAAGTCGAGCAGAGAGTTAAATTTATTTAATATTGTCGGATATTGCTACTATTTTCGTTTAGAAAATTTGAATCTATCAGATTGCGGTGTTAGTTATTTCAAAATTGGCATTTTCTATGCGAATATTTCAATTTTTTGTCAGGGATGCTTAGTACTGAAGACTAAAGGTGGATACGATGTAGTTTTAAATATTTTTTACACATGTTTACATATTCATCATGTTGAAAAAATATGTATCATTTTATTTGGGAGACTTAGCAGAATTTTTACATGCCAGAGAAGTTTGTATATCTTTCGCGATTAAATCACAAGAAATGATCAAATTCCAAAATGCATTTTTTCGTTCGAAATTGAAAATCACAGAAATGAAAAGTGATGGAGGAATGAGATTTTGATAATCGTTTTTAGAGCATGAAAATCTATACGAATTCAGTATTAAATACGTGAATATTGAAATATTCCTGTGAATATTACAAATGTTGTTGGCGTAGTACGGTGTAGCTTCTATTAAAGGAAGGTGCGGTGCCCTTTAAATATTTGTTAAAAATATTTAAATGTTGACAATGCTATAAAACTATATACCATTGTACTCGGAAGACTCTATAGAATTGTTACATTGAAGAAAAATGTTCATAGTCTCCGCAATTAGATCACAAAAAATTATCACATCCGACAGTGCATTCTATCGTTCAAAATTGAAAATCTCAAAATTGAAAAATGCGATTAAGGAATGAGATTTTCACGATCGTGATCAGCTCATCGAAATCCATAAGAGCTCACATCTAAACAAGTGAGCATTAAAACATTTCATCTAAATGTTGAATCATTCGTCACCGCGATCTAAAAATTTTGCGACCGGAAGTCGTCGTTGGGGACGGATTTTGGAAATTCAGCGGCGCGCACGGAATGAAATTATACATTCGCCATCAGAATCGAGTTGGCCGCGACGCACGCCGGCGTTTCTGTTTGTTTCGTTGATTTATGAAGCATGGCGGGGACACAAAACACAACAACTCCCGCGTTCGCCCATCCCAGCCGCGACTATCCTCGCCGAAATAGAACAACGAGCCAGTGACGTCACGTGTAACCACGCCTACCGGCGGCCCACCGCCCGCGCAGCCCCTCACGGGGTTGCAGTCTGCCCTTCCCTCCCCCCCCCCAGCCGTAGCCTACCCATCCCGTTTGCTATAACGCCACCACCAATTCACTTTGTGCAGTTTTATGCATATTCATTCGGCGTCGTAATAGCCCCCGCCATTAATTCGAGCCGGTCCTACGGCGCGCTGGTACATGTAAATCCAATATGTCGCTTTCGTGTAACCGACTTGCCCATCCCCCCGCACGCAACCCCCGACCAAATGCCTTGGCCGCGATACGAAACGAATCCGTTTAATAAATGAACCCAGACACACTTTACATTTTATTGTTTGCTCGTTATTGGCGGTGGTAGGGGGTGGCCAGCCGGTAGGAGGGGGTGGTCCGTCGACCTAACGACGCGACAGAGTCAATGGAACCGTTGACAGAGGACGTTGAATAGTAGGTTGAGTTAGGGGATGTTGGGGGATGAATGAACTTTTGGGCGAGTCTTGTTGTAAGTTTGAGGGGGAAATTGGAGGGGTGTGCGCGTGGACTTGTATTTGCAGGGGGTGGGGTTCTGGTTCTGGAAATGATAAGTATATTTCTTTAACTGTTCTTTTTGGTGTGCATTGTCTAAAAAAGGAAGGGAGGAGCTTTCGACTATCTTTTAAATTGAAATGTTTTGGAGAGAAAAATTTTTTAAAATATTGTTTTTTACGGGTGTTGAAAGCGAAGATTCAGCTTTTTAAAATGAGTTATTGCGGACTGTTGATTTCTTTTCACGAAGATACAATATCTTAAACATTAGCAATATTTCACTTAGGATTTAGCTACCTTTCAATTTTTATCTAGTGCTAGGCATTATTTTTCAAATAGTACAACACTGAAAGTTGCTTGAAGTAGAAGTTTTACTGGCGACCATAAAGTCAGAGACAAAAAAAGTAGTCGAATGAATGTTGTGGGTCACTGCAGACCCCGCCATCACAATGCGAGGGTTGAAAGGTGAGGCCCCTATTCTTTGTTGGAATTAAATTATTTTTTAATAATATAAATACTTTCCTGTACTTCATAAATCTGTACACGCCTTAACACGTCGATTGCCATATTACCCATATGGGTGACGGGTGACGGGATTATTTATTCGAATTTCAAAATAAATGTTTACGTTAATATATTCATTGTGCCGAATTTGATTAACATACAGATAATACAAGAAGGTTGATGGACTACTCAGTGTCATACATACCACCTTTTCAATTTTATTTCATTAAATAAATTATTTCGATTTTATGAAATATTTGAGGTTGCTGGATTGGCACTTACTGTGTTGAAGACATCAAAATCCACAGTCTAATTATTATATACTATTTCCGTCTTAACAGAATTATTGAAATGAAAAATACATTTTTATACAAGGTGTACCAACTAAAGTGTTACAACCTGTTTTCTCATTTTTTTAATTAAATAGTTACAGGGGGGGGGGGGCTAATATTTTTAAATGTATTAAATCTTTTGTGGGTAACTGCTGGATGAAAAAGGGGTTCCCTACCATTTCTTAAAATGAGAAGTAGTATTGATCTTTGGTTATTGTGATACATCTCATTCAATTGAATAGCATTTATTTGAACCATTTTTAGACCGTTTATTTTGAAAGTGGGGTAAGTCCATTTTTGGACAAAATTGAGAAATCACAGAATAAAGAAATAATTTAGAGTGTACTTTTCATTTATAAACTATTCACACTTAGTGTTTTAAAATATCCATATGTTTCGATCAATTTCAAATTCATCAGTAAATGCAATTGCCTAACGGTTGGTTATGAAAGAGTTGTAAGTTCACTGGCGACCCAGAAAGAATACGTATATTATTTTAGTTAGATTCAGGTAAAAGTCATTTATGTAATCAATTCAAATATTTCTAAATTCATAGAAACATTGCCAAACTTAGTACACTTTATTTATATTCTTGAATCGAATAACATGCAAACCTATAAATATCTCGAAGGAAGAAAGAATGGACTTACAGCGCTATCAAAATAACTGGTCCATATTGATATGGATCCTAGATCTTCGAATCACCGTAAACGGTCACCTGCGTTCTTCCGCATCCGATAACTCGACGAAAAGATCAGTACCCTCTGCTCCACTGGCCGGACATAATAAATGTCCCATAGCCCCCACCACCGGCGCAGCACCTATCTCAAAAGAAGATGGCTCTTGGATCCTCGAAATAAACCTGTGCGACACACGAGCGGCAATAGTTTCCCGGGTATCGCTAATGCAGTCCTCTGTCCAGTTGGAAGGAAATTGCATTGGGTCCGGCACATCTAGCCGCGGCTATATAGGCCATCCGGGGATGTGAACCTATTCTGGCTATCAATTATCTCAAATAGTGCGAGTTAAACCAACCCATTCTCTAACCTCCGTTAGCACTGCTCTCGCCCCCTCTTTCACGGACTCCTCCGGCAGCTTCCTCCTCTGGATTCAAGGTATCCAGCCCCCCTCACCCTCCATTCCTCCCCGTCGACCAACCCCTTCTTCTCATTCCCCGGCTGCTTCCTTCTGACTTCTGATTGCTTCTGTCCCCGGCCAGCTGCTCCGTGACCAAATCGATTCGCTGTTTCGTTGGACTCCGCAGACCACCCTTGCTCGTCCAAGACGTTGATTTTGTCAGTGGACCTCTTCGTTGTCGTTGCAGGATAGTTCTTGGTAATGTGTAAATTGAACCAAGTAAAATGGTATTAAAAAATAGTTCGTGTGTAAAGCTGGGTATTTTATTGGAGTCCAAAGACTATCCGCATTTGTCCAAGACGTCGAGTTTGTCAGTGGACCCTTCCGTCGTCGTTGGGGGTAGTTTTGGGTAATGCGTCAGGTACCATTGAGACAGTTAAAATTATACAAAAAGAAAGGCTGTAATTACAAACGGAAATTTTGTTTCGTTGGAGTGCTTAGACTATCCTTGCTCGTCTTACGTGTTCATTTTGTTAGTGGAGCCCTTTGTCGTCATTGGAGGTTAGTTTATGGTAATACTTTAGTTGATTTAATTAAAATCGTATTAAAAAAAAGTTCGTGTGTAAAACTGGGAATTTTATTGCAGTCCAAAGACCGTCTTTATTCGTCTAAGAGGTCGAGTATGTCAGTGGATCCCTTCATCGTCATTGGGGGTAGTTTTGGGTAATGCGTTAGGTACCATTGAGACAGCTAAAATTATACAAAAAGAGAGGCTGTAATTACAAACGGTAATTTTGTTTCGTTGGAGTGCTTAGACTATCCTTGCTCGTCTTAGGTGTTCATTTTGTTAGTGGACCCCTTTGTCGTCATTGGAGGTTAGTTTAATACTTTAGTTGATTTAATTAAAATCGTATTAAAAAAAAGTTCTTGTGTAAAATTGGGAATTTTATTGTAGTCCAAAGACCGTCTTTATTCGTCTAAGAGGTCGAGTATGTCAGTGGATCCCTTCATCGTCATTGGGGGTAGTTTTGGGTAATGCGTTAGGTACCATTGAGACAGTTAAAATTATACAAAAAGAGGGGCTGTAATTACAAACGGAAATTTTGTTTCGTTGGAGTGCTTAGACTATCCATGCTCGTCTTAGGCGTTCATTTTGTTAGTGGAACCCTTTGTCGTCATTAGAGGTTAGTTTATGGTAAGGCTTTAGTTGATTTAATTAAAATCGTATTAAAAAAAAGTTCTTGTGTAAAATTGGGAATTTTATTGTAGTCCAAAGACCGTCTTTATTCGTCCAAGAGGTCGAGTATGTCAGTGGATCCCTTCATCGTCATTGGGGGTAGTTTTGGGTAATACGTTAGGTACCATTGAGACAGTTAAAATTATACAAAAAGAGAGGCTGTAATTACAAACGGTAATTTTGTTTCGTTAGAGTGCATAGACTATCCTTGCTCGTCTTAGGTGTTCATTTTGTTAGTGGACCCCTTTGTCGTCATTGGAGGTTAGTTTATGGTAATACTTTAGTTGATTTAATTAAAATCGTATTAAAAAAAAGTTCTTGTGTAAAATTGGGAATTTTATTGCAGTCCAAAGACCGTCTTTATTCGTCCAAGAGGTCGAGTATGTCAGTGGATCCCTTCATCGTCATTGGGGGTAGATTTTGGTAATGCGTTACTTCATCTTTCCTGGGAGACTTGGTATCGTAGGTGCAATCGAGAATTTGAATATTTCGGCAGAGCTTGGAGATCGATGGCAATCAATTTTATACCATTCCATTGAGAACAACAAAATTTGTTTCCAAATTAAAACCACCATGGTGTTTAAGAGTGAGGCCAACCCTATTCAAGAACCTCAAAAAACGTGTGATTTTTCCTCGATATTTTATCAACGTTTACAATGAACCATCAGAATAGTTTACTTAAAATAGTTCCGAAATTTTAATAGTATCTTCAATGATTTATAACCAAGAGTTACGTGAAAAAGTCCATCGGACAGTTGAGTCCTGAAGAGAATTTGCCGACGAATAGAATGGGACACGCAAACTGACAGTAAAGCTACGCTGTCTTGATGCAAAGTGCTCTTGAAGCTTTACGATCGCAGTGGACACAGTGTAAGGTAACAATGTGGCATCTGTTCGGATCGTTCGTTGTCCGGTCTCTCTGTTATTAGAATAAGCACCGAATGCAAGCATTCTTAGGTGTCTCACAGCGGCCCTTAACTCATGCCAGGCGGTTCAGCGGAAACGACAAGCACGGGGCTAATATGTGGCCAAGGTTACTGCAGTTGTTCGGGGACAGGGTGCAGCCTTTTAGTGCACCTCGACCTCTATTCCAGAGGCTCGGTTTAATATCCTCGTGCAGACCGTGCACGAAATGTCCACTCGGAAGGAAACTAGAACGATTCTTCGGCAAACAGACCTGGATCAACTTCTATACACTAATTCGGACCGTATTTCAACACTTCAACTAAATGTTTCATGTTTTTCCAACACGAAACGTGTTCTGTAGATTCGACCTTCTGGTACTGCAGAGTTCTGAAAAGTAGTGCTACTTTGGAGTGTTTAACACGTTGCCTGCCATGTCACCCATATATGGGTGACGGAATTGTTTATTCAGATTTCAAGATAAATGTTCACGTTAATATATTCATTGTACCAAATTTGATTAGTATCCAAAAAAACGCAAGAAGTTTGAAGAAATACTCAGTTTAATACTTTTAACCTTTTCAATTTTTATTCCATTGAATAAATCACTTGGATTTTATGGGATTTTCGACAATGCTGGATTTGCACTCAACGCGTTAAAGTAGTGGTTTTACTCTTTGAAAAAAGCTATTGCAGATCGTTGATCGAATTTTTCTCACGGAGATATAATATGTCAAACATCGGCAATCATTCACTTAAGGATAAGTTGATTTTAAACGTTTAGGTACGGAATATTCAATTTTTAAGTACGAAAACAAATTTTTTTAACATACTGCTACTTACGGGTGTTGAAAGCTACGATTCTGTTCTTTAAAAAGACCTCTTGCAGATCGTTGTACAATTTTTTTTGACGGAGATACAATAGGTCAAACATCAGCAAACCTTCACTTAGAAGTCAACTGTTCCTTAATTTTAATCGTTTGCGTAAGTAGTATTCAATTTTTTACTGTGCTAAAAATCTGAAAAATAATACTACTTCGGGTAGTTAAAAGTGAAGATTTTACACTTCAATGTAAGCTGTTGCAGATCGTTATGCGATTTTTTTCACCGAGATACAATAGATCAAACATCAGCAATCCTTAACTTAGGATTTGGCTACTTTTCAATTTTAATCGTCTGTATAAGCAGTATTCAATTTTCTACCGCGAAAAAAATTCTGAAAAATATTGCAACTTCGGGTAGTTAAAAGCGAAGATTTTACTTATCAAAATAAGCTGTTGCAGATCGTTGTACAATTTTTTTTGACGGAGATACAATATGTCAAACAGCAGCAATCCTTAACTTAGGATTTGGCTACGTTTCAATTTTAATCGTTCCTATAAGCAGTATTCAATTTTCTAATGAGGAAATAAATTGTTAATATTGTGCTAAATAGGGAGCTTAAAAACGAAGATTCTGCTCCATAAAATGAGCTGTTGCAAATCGTTGTGCTATCTTTTTTCAACGGAGATACAATAGGTCAAACATAAACGGCCTCACATTTAAGAATTACCTATCCCTCGATTTTAATCATTCGGATGAACAATGTTGAATTTTTTAGTGCGAGAAAAATTCTAAAATATATTATTTATGCATATTGAATATACAGGCTTTTCTGTTAAAAAAGAGCTAAAATAGATCACTATGCACCGCCTGCTTGCATAAATACTTTCGCTTAAATTTTGAGGATGCACTTTTCGGAGCTTTTCAATAAGAACGGTTCATTTATCATTCGGAGTGCGACAAAATTGTAATAAAAAATCGTAGGTTGAAGTTTTTGGTATCATTCCAAATTAAAGTTGCGAAAAAATTTGTTATCCTCTCTAGAGCGCTCAAGGAATTTAAGGAATGGTAAAAAGTGCTTTTTTTACACTGTATAGTCCGTTCTATAGTCAACGTCAATTTTGAAAAAGAAGCAACTCGGTGATACAAAAAAATGGAGGTTTTGTATTTTACTTTAGATCATTTTCCGATTTTTTTCCACAAACTTACAGCATTTTAAATCAACAGGACGTGGTTATTTTGTAGGTTATGTATTCAAAACACGAAAGACCGTAAACACGAATGAAACAAAGCATGCTCGTTATTTTCTATTAACTGTACCGCTTTCAAATTTGTTCCACAAAGTAAACATCGTGAATATTTTTCATGGACAAAGCAGTTCTGGAAAATTCGGCGTGTTCTCTCCGATCGAAATACATATGTATGCATGTTTTACGTTCGCGTCGATGGGAACGAAAAATAAAATGTCAGAAACGAGGTCGATGATGAGGGAAAACGAGAGGATGAAATATGTACTTACTCGCCGACGGTGTTTGACGTAGTACTTACTTATTCTTTTCAGAAGATAGGTCTGCAGTCATTCCCCATTCGCTTCGAGGATCGATAATCGCTTATTACTGAAATACATCAGCTGCCGCGGAACATGCTACCGTTTCCTTTTTTTTGGCGAGTGTAATTAGGTGATACGGAACAGACAGTCTGCTATCCAAACCTTATTATCAGCCACAATCTTCTTTTACCATAAAATTAATTATTTACTCGATTCGACTGCGTTTTGGAGAACTCCGTGTTCTTAACTTTTTTGAACTTTTTTTTATGTGATCCTGTAGATATCGATGAAGACATTCCGGAAATGTGTGTATGATTGTTAGGAATTCACTGGTTTATAAATTATACGCGTGTAAAGATGAACAGTTCTAAGCGTTTCTGACAGGTTAGGGCGTTGCCATATTGGATATTCGTTGAGTGGTACAGGTGGGTAGGTCTGTTCGGCGCATGCGCTGGATAGATCGTAAGTGTTCAGCGCATGTGTTAGATAGTATGGTATATTTGCGCGATCGGCTAAATAGTACTGAGCGTATGCGCTAGATGGCAATTCAGTGGTTACACATACTTTGTAAACATAAACAATTTCAAGTGTTTTTCACAAATTAATTATTAATAAGTTTATTGTTGATTTTGAAATGGCTAGTTCAAGTATTAGAAATTTTAACTTTAGAGACATGCCAAGTAGTAAAGAAGAAGCAGTGACTTGGGCTCAGGATTGTAGATTGTTGCGGAAACTTAAAAAATATCGTACTCATCGGTGCGAAATTAAAATTTATAACAATAACCATGGAATCGGTCGTTTTCGGTGTCCAGTAATTAAAATATACAGAATCATATACAGAATTTCAAAAAGAAGGTACAGTCCAAGATGATTTGGGCTTAGGTCGTCGTAGGAGCGGAGAAGATCGGCCCGACCATGGTATAATGTTTCGCATTTTGATTTAGTAAATGTGTTATTATGTATTACGTACGTGTTTGTGCTGCTATCTAATGGATTTGTTCGGAAGTATTTAGCCTATTTTGTGTGCATTACCTAGCAAATATATCAATATGGCGGCGCTGTAACCTGTCAAAAAAGCTTGAAAGTGTTCAACTTTATATGCGTATAACTTTATAACTAATGAATTCCGCGCATTAAGATTTTCATTTTCGGTGTTTTCTCGTCGAAATCTATAAGATTGTATAAAAAAACCTTGAAAAAAAGAGTTCTCCAAAACGCAGTTAAACCATTTACTCTATTTTTCAGGCGTATAATTCAGAAGTTTCATTCTACATTTTTTTCTGGGTAATAAAATAGTTCTAGGCAAAGAGAAAATGCATTTTCTTATTTTACTCCGAAAATTTTGTTCCAGAATTTTGTTTGGCGAGTTCTAGAGTCAATCTAAAACTCCTATATACAATCTCCATGTTTTAATTTTTTTTGGTAATACCACATTTTACAGATTTTTTGCTAAATTTCCTAAGCAACTCGAGGTAAAGATCTTCGAAAAAGCATGCTTGAAGATCGCCATGTACCGCCATTTTGTTAACACCTAATGAATTGAAAAAAAATCCTACATAAACTACATGTTACCAGTTAACGCCTTGTGAAAAGAAATGTCTGTACATTGTTTCGTTTCCTCAGAATTAATTCGGAAAGAAGTCCTATTTTTCATAAATTCAAGTGCCATTTGTTTGGACATTTGAAATTTTTTTTTAAAAAGTTAATGCAGTTTTGTGGCAGAAGTAGATACGTGGTGTTAAAGAGTACAAATTGAAGTGTTGATTTGCTTTGTTTGAAATTTATGATCGCGCTCGTTTCATTGCAACACTGTAGCTATATTGCTACAGCGGTCATTACGGCGCGTATTAATAGTAATTTGCAGTTCTCCACACATTCGTGTAGCACCGTTATAGAATAGATTTGTAATAAATGTGCACTTATATTTCAATTAAGGCTCACTTTACTCGAATCAAGGAAACAATGCCGCGCGAATATAACTACTAACCATCTAAATTAACCCGGACCACTGCCGCACAGTGTGCGCTCGACATTTGCATTGGAAAACGGGTCTCCTGTATTCTTAACGCTTCCGCCTGAAATTACGTGTAATTTTCCTCATAGAAAGCCCCTCGACTTTAAACAAATAACACAAACAAAAATTACAGAAAATATTTCGAACGATTTATTAAAAGCATGTTGCCGCTCCAGAAATTAATTAACAATATCATTACTTTTCAATATTTTCGATATTTAAAAATTGCTATAGAAATCTTATGATCGCCTCTATATTTCGTAAAAAATTTGAATTTTTCATTCGGTAATTTCCTGTGAAAAGAAAATTGATAAAAGTGAATTGGTTTCGTTCCAATACCCAGTCATTGCTTTTGAAATTCTTGATAGCTCCGCATTCACGTAATATTTTGAGGTCCAAATATTGACACGTGAAACTGAGAGCTGCCTTTATGTATCATAAAAAATTGGAACTTTTTTATTCAATAGTTACCAACGAAAAAAATCGACAATACTGAAGCCCAGTTTCGTAGCTGTACGTTTGATTGGTTTCGAAACTAACGAATATCTCTACAATTTTGTACAATTTTTGATTATAAACAAATTGGTACACAAAGCTGCAAATTACACTTATTACTATACAAAACTCGAATTTTCATTTTCCAATTACCAATAAAAAAATTCGTCAAAACAAAGATAACTTTTTTTACTAGACATTTGATTGGTTCCGAAATTAATTCATATCTACGTCATTTCCTAATATCATTAACTTTTAAAAATTATTATAAAAATCTGAGAAATGCAGATATTTTCATTAAAACAATTTCAAATTTTTCCTACGCTAGTTGCTTATAAAAAAAATCCATCAAACAAAAAGCAGATAGAATTAGTCACTGCAGTTGAATGGTATCCTCGTTGTTTTTTTAACATTTTTGAGTTTCAAAAATTCGAACGTAGATTTGAGAGTTGTGTTTATGTCTGGTAAAAAAATTGGATTTTTTTTCAGGTCGTTAGTTGCGAAAAAAAATTTACAAAATTCACAGCGGGGAGATTTGGAAAGTGGTCGACGGCTGAAGGCCGATGCAAGCTACTTGACGGACCATGCTCGCGATACATACTAAGTCGACAGTGGTCTCGTAAAAGGGATCTCGGCAAAAGATTACGCTGACGTTCCGCGAGTGCCTTAGGTATATCTTTTCGCAAGATGTGCTTTAGGTATGTATGTATCTTTACGAGTTCAACGTCACCCGTACAGCACGCTCCTCCGGTAATATCTCTGGATTCCGGCTCGTCCGTCCAACTGTCTCAAGAGGTGTACGCAACGTCAAGATACTGTAATATCTTCTACATCTCCGCGTCGTATATCCAAATTTCCCGAAAATCCGGATCACCGGCTCGCAAAGCGACTCTTGTCCCACAGCCGTCCGCGAACGTTTTCTTTATATTTCCGAAAACTGTTTTCATTCTTCCTAAACGAGCCTCCATAATTCTTACGCACCGATAAAAATTTCTAGAAAAAAATACCACACTTCACCGATGCTTAAATACATATTGAAGAATTTTTTCAAATGTTTGTATTCAAAATACTCGTTGCAAAAAATTAAACCACGTAGGAAAAATCTGTTTTTAATACTACTTTCAAAATTGTTCTAAAACAATGGTACTTTACAAACTGACACTTTTGAAAAAAATCTCTCAAATTGTGCTTATTGAAACATACTTTTTCGAATTTTTTCGGATTTTTTGTTAATAAATCGTCATTGCAAAAAATCAAGAACATAAGGAAAGTTTGATTTCATTATTTGCCTCAAATAATTCCGAGAAAATGTTTAGAGAATGCTTCTTCAAGAACAAAAATTTTTGAAAAAATGTCTCTTATTGCAGATTTTAAAACAAATATAGTGGATTTGTTCCGACTTTTAGCTAAAAATTCTCATTGCTAAAAATTAAGGACGTCAAAAATATTCGTTTCTATCATTGTTTTCAATGTATCTATCAAAACATTACTTTGCGAATTGAAAATTTGGAAAAAAATCTTAAATTGTGATTAATATTGTAACACTCATTTTGGAATTTTTTCGGATTTTTCGTTCAAAAATCCTCGTTGCAAAAAAATCAAAATCATCAGAGAAATTTGATTTCATTGGTGGCCTACCCCGAAAAGGTTTTATTTAATGCTTCCACAAGATTAGAATATTTTGAAAAAAATGTCACGCGTTGCGGACTTTAAAGTACACATTGTGTAATTTTTTCCAATTTTTTGTTCGTCGCTAAAAATGCAAATACAGGGATATCGATATAAATAAATTAATTATGAAATTGAGGAAAGGCAACGTTCCATGGCATCGGCGCGCTATAATGACGATTCAAACCGGTCGTTACGTGGGTATAGCGTTTACTCACTAGAAAATTGGCGCTTGATGTCAAAATTAAGCCTCGCCAGTGACAGTGACGCCCCTTGACCCCCGAATCGCGCGCTCGGAAATTAGATTACACATCGCGATCGGAAAAAAGATCACCGCCGGAATCCAATTTGCTTTTATCGATGGGAACGCGGGGCTGTCCACGATATTTTCAAATCACAATTTCGAAACCGAGTCGACGAATTACGAGACAACAATTACGTATCCGAATAAATTCCCGAATTAAAACGACTCGTCGACACGCCCACGCGGCTTTTTAATCTACTTTTTCTGTGTTTATCGTTCAGGAAATTGTGCTTGACAACAATAACCTGGTCCACATTATTCACGGTCGTATTTAGCGCACCCTATGGCCAAGATCCGACCGACTAATTTACATGAATAACCTTTATTTGTATTATCTCCGCGACGCGAGCCTCCATTTATTGCATTTATTGCCACCGGATATTTGTTTCCACGGTTAAAGCTTGTTCACGTTCATTAAGCGGATAAAAACCAGAGTTATTTGATATTTCATGATTGTCCGGAATTATTCCTAAAATATACATAATCCCGCGTATTATTTATTGAAAGAAAATAAATACAGTGCGCGAGGTACTACTCGATGTTTAATCACGTGTAAAAATGATTGAGAAATGCAAAAACAATGCCCTCATGTGTATTTGGAAGTTTACTATTTATAGAGATTTTTTGTAAGATTTTTAATTTACAAAAAAGCATTTTTTGGATCTTTTTATTAGGGAAAGTTTGAAGGTGTTAGCGGAAACGCAGTTTTCTGAAAGTTTCAAATTTTTGAAACGAGGATTTTTAATAAAAAATTGAAGGGAGTTCTGTAATCTATTTTTAGAATTATTAAAATTTGTTCAGCTTGTAAAATAGTATTTTTTTCATATTTTTGATATTTTACAATTGCGGTTTTTCTAGAAAAACTTCGGAGAAACTCCACGATGTGTCTGTTGGTCACGTATGGAATTCTTTGCAAAGTTTTTGGTCCAGAAATGCATATTCTGAATTTTTCATTCGGAAAAAATTGAAGCTGACAATAGAATCGCATTTTTTAAACCCTCAAAAAATTCTGAAACGAGAATTCTTGAATAAAAAAATCGGAGAACACACCCAAATGTATTTTCGAAATTTAACAAAATTCTTTCTGTTCGCAAAGTAGTACTTATTTACCATAGGAAGTTTAAAAACGATAATGGAAAATGTATTTTTCTTATACTCCTAATAATTTACGACACCGGTCATTTTGCAAAACATTCGAAAAAATTCGACTATGTGTATTTTGGTGTTGGTAACGTGTGGTATTTCTTGTCTAATTTTCTGCTTACAAGAAACCATTAAATTGAACATATGGTTGCCTGGAAATTTGAAGGGTAAAAAGGGGTGTGTGCCCGATTTGTCAAAAGTCGAACTTGTCGCGAAGTCAACCACGATGTGGCTTGTAGCACACGGTAAAAACCGAGTTCCATTTGTCAGTATATAAAAAAAGAGCTCTAGGAGAGAGGGAGAGGGAGAGAGAGAGAGAAAGTAAAAGAAAGTTTCCTCGAATGTAGCATGGAGTAAGTGCCTCCCTTTGGCAAGTTCACTTCACCTGCTATTCCGTTTGTCGATGAACAAAGTTCGAGAAACGAGTATCAGAAGACAGCTAGGACACGCGACGCTGCAATATTGATGAGTCAAAAAAAAATACGTCACTTTTGAGAAAAACTGAAGAAATGTGGATACCCTGTGGACGGTATTGGATCCATGTATTTCTATATTTGTATGTTCACATAACTCATTTAAACGTTTATCAATATTCTTACTATATTTCTATATGGCAGCGGTTTTCAACTTTTATGCTACTACGCCTCCCCAAAAAATTTGGTAATTATATAGAAAAGGTCTGCGTACTCCGATTTTGATGAAATTTTAATATATTATAGATTTCGGCATTTTGAACAACTTTTTTCTTTTCGAATATAGGGGTGTCGCTTTTAGTTTTCGAGATATTTGCAAAAAACTATCGATAATGTTAATTTCATAACGGAAATCTTCTTTTTAGAAACACTGGGTGCGTGTGAAACATTGGGTGGGTGTGTGTGGTATTGTCGCTTCTCATCTTCACAACGTGTTTACAAACAAAAAATAAACAGATGCGGCCCGAAAATCTCCGTTGATCAAAATTAATATCTTTCTATTGTGTCGGCTGGTTCCTATGCTCGTCAATAGATGAACAGTACGACAACAACCTTTCCCGCTACTACCTGAATCTTCCTCTGTTTACATATATACCGTCCTAAACTGTCCTAGATAGCCTTACTGACGAGTCTTGTAGCGGGCCTAGGACGAAACGCTTCCTTCTCCTTTTTCCATCTTTTCATAATTCCGATAGCTGCCATACTATATCATTAGGTTTTTATATTGCTCCAACTCTACAAGTACCTAACTCTACTACCAACTCTACTACCTTCTCTATATTTCTTTACATTTCTTTACATTTCTTTATATTTCTTTGGGAGCGGCCGAATAATATGTACAAGCGGGCACGAGGTGATTCCTCTGCGTTTCCACATTTCTATATTTCTACATATTTTTATCTATCCTGGGACAGCTCTAATTAAAATTCTCTTCAAATTCGAAGACAAGTCGTAAATTCCTTTTGGCTCTCGATCACTAGAGCACAGCTCATCAATCTCCCATAATGATTCTACATGGCTCCTATTCGAATTAAATTTTCATGGTATGATCGGCGTTATTCTTCGACAGGGCCGTTAAAAGCACCGGGGATAGGAGCTCGGTGTGCTCGGGGTTCTTTGCTATATCAAATAAAATCGAATCAGACGTCAGAAGAGTAATGCGAAGGTGAAAGGACGAGGGACGTTGAAAGGAACTAGTTAAATGATCACTGAAATCAAGTAACGCCTCGTATTCCCTTCGTACATTTACTGTGTTGCTTGCAGAAACGAATACGACTGTCTCCAATCATTTAATCAGCATAACACTTCATGTTCACACTTCAGCATAAGTCTCAAAAATGTATTTTGCAGCTTCGAAAATTTATTTTTCCGTTTAGTGTGACAATGTTTTCAAAAACCTTAGATCTACAAAATGCATGTTTCAAATTTACATTGTAGGCTCAGATGAAAAAGTTGAAAATCATGATCTTCACTTTTCTTTCATAATTCTGCTCAATAGCAATTTGAAAACAATTTTTTTGTTCACATTAGCTAGTAAATTAATTGTCTTAATATTTAAAAGAAAATTCGTGACGTTTGGTCAAATTTTTAAAAAATTATTTCTTTTTAAAGGGTGTGCAAATATTTTCGAAAATTCATTTTTCATGTTTCAAATTTACATTGTAGGCTCAGATGAAAAAGTTGAAAATCATGATCTTCACTTTTCTTTCATAATTCTGCTCAATAGCAATTTGAAAACAATTTTTTTGTTCACATTAGCTAGTAAATGAATTGTCTTAATATTTAAAAGAAAATTCGTGACGTTTGGTCAAATTTTTAAAAAATTATTTCTTTTTAAAGGGTGTGCAAATATTTTCGAAAATTCATTTTTCATGTTTCAAATTTACATTGTAGGCTCAGATGAAAAAGTTGAAAATCATGATCTTCACTTTTCTTTCACAATTCTGCTCAATAGCAATTTAAAACCAATTTTTTGTTCACATTAGCTAGTAAATTAATTGTCTTAATATTTAAAAGAAAATTTGTGTCGTCTGGTCAAATTTTTAAAAAATTATTTCTTTTTAAAGGGTGTGCAAATATTTTCGAAAATTCATTTTTCATGTTGCAAATTTACATTGTAGGCTCAGATGAAAAAGTTGAAAATCATGATCTTCACTTTTCTTTCACAATTCTGCTCAATAGCAATTTAAAACCAATTTTTTGTTCACATTAGCTAGTAAATTAATTGTCTTAATATTTAAAAGAAAATTTGTGACGTTTGGTCAAATTTTTTAAAAATTATTTCTTTTTAAAGGGTGTGCAAATATTTTCGAAAATTCATTTTTCATGTTTCAAATTTACATTGTAGGCTCAGATGAAAAAGTTGAAAATCATGATCTTCACTTTTCTTTCACAATTCTGCTCAATAGCAATTTAAAACCAATTTTTTGTTCACATTAGCTAGTAAATTAATTGTCTTAATATTTAAAAGAAAATTTGTGACGTTTGGTCAAATTCTTAAAAAATTATTTCTTTTTAAAGGGTGTGCAAATATTTTCGAAAATTCATTTTTCATGTTTCAAATTTACATTGTAGGCTCAGATGAAAAAGTTGAAAATCATGATCTTCACTTTTCTTTCACAATTCTGCTCAATAGCAATTTGAAAACAAGATCAAATTCTGGATGATAGCTACAATGTAAAGATTATGCGAATAGAATGAGTTGTGGTTTTAAGGAATTATTACTTTTTAAAGAGTGTGCCAATATTTTTTTAGGCAGTGTATTAATTTTCGGCACGGTACGCCAGTTTCGTAGCCATATGTTTGGAAAGCAACGTCGGTCCCAGTAATTCACTGAAGTCCTTTTTACGAAAAGAACCCCGAAGATACACAAAGCATCCTTTTGCATTCCTAGTAATCAGTAATGCACACGCGCCTCCTCATTTCTTTGCGAGAATTTTCTGTGCGAATGAAGGATGCATTAGGGGCCATTACGACGGATGACACTCTTTATCCGGCTGGAAGCAACAGAAACTGTCAGGTCAGATTCCTCGAAGATGAACTCTATCTACTGGTGCATCTTTTGATACGTTTACTTGCACCGGTGTTAATCATTTCATTTGGTCTTCTGCTGCCGAAAAAATTTCAAGCGAAATTAAATCGTCATTTTAACTGCAATCGCTGAATAAAACATTCTTCTGTCGGTCAAAAGTTGTATTTTGAATTTTTTAAAATTATCAAAATTATCAACCAAAATCCTACAGTTTATAACAGATTAAGTGAAAAATGTTTTCCCTTTTGGATATATTTATTTTGACCTTTTAGAAATTGATAGCACTTCTAGACTAAGCCAGACTACACTAGAAAGTATCGTAAGCTTCAACAATATTAATAACAATGCTATTCAATAGAATTTTAATTCAATTTGACCATTTTACTGCCACTTGACCTAAGAAGCTGATTGGAAACGCACAGCTGTTTAAGTAAAAAATGTTTAGCTGTTTTAAGAAATGTATTTTGTCCATTTAAACATTGTTAGCATGGACTTGGTAGCATGAGAAACTTCAACAACATTAATATTAATTTCTTTCAACGTAATTTAAATTTAATTCGAGTATTTTAGGGTCGGATGACTTAAGAAGGTGATAGAGAACATAGAGCTGATTAAGTAAAAAATGCTTTCCTTTTCTAAAAAAACATATTTTGTTTTCGTAGACATTGTTAACATGAACTTGGCGGTGCGACAAACCCCAACAATGTTGACATAAATTTTTGATAATAGGATTTTAATTCTTTTAACTTCTTTTTCTGCAGTCCTATAGATTTCGACGAGATAACACCGAAAATGAAAGTCTTATTGCCAGGAGTTCACTGGTTCAGAAGTTATACGCGTGTAAAGTTGAACACTTTTAAGCCTTTTTGACAGGTTAAAGCGCCGCAATATTGGTATATTTGCTAGGTGGTACACGTAAGATCCTGTACCCTAAGTAGTACCGAGCAGATCCGTTAGATGGCAGCACAAGCATGTACGTAATAATAACACATGTACGAAATCAATGTCACAACCTAACCCCAAACCAACTTGGACTATACCTTCTTTTTGAGATCCTGTATATGATTCTGTATATTTTTATATCGCACCGATGAACACTACATTTATTAAATTTCCGCAACAAATCCACAAAATAAAATTAAAATCAACAATAAAATGTACAACAAACTGCAGAAAAATATTAAAATCAGCTTCATTTATCCACGTGCTCCTATCTGGTAAACATACCGTATCATTAGGTGCATGCGCTCAGTACTACTTAGCCGATCCGCGAATATACCATATTATTTAGCGCATGCGCTCAACACTCCTACGTCTACCACCCAGCAAATATACTAATTTTTTGGATAAAAACACTTGAAATTGCTTATGTTTACACGCGTGTAACCATCTATCCAGCGCATGCGCTCAACAATCCTACCTCTACCACCCAACGAATATCCAATATGGCGACGCCCTAACCTATCAAAAACGCTTAAAATTGCTCAGGTTTACACACGTATAACTTATAAACCAATGAATTCCTAACAATAATATTTACATTTTCGCAATGTTCTCACCGATATCTACAGGATTACGTAAAAAAAGTTCAAAAAGTGTTCAAGAAACTTAAAAACATCTGGTCCTCCAAAAGAAAGAACAGCCAAAAAGACAGCTGGTTACGTAAGAAATAATTTCCTTTTAAAGAAAATATATTTTGTCCTTTTAGAAACTGTTAAACTGGACTAGGAAATGTGACAAGCGTCAACAACATGAATATTAAATTATGTTAACGTAATTTTAATTTAATTTGACTATTTTAGAGTGAGATAACCTAAGAAGGTGATTGGAAACGTCTTCAAAGAAATTCTAGTGAGCTCGTTGAAAAGCAATTTTTTGCCGGAGCAGCTCGGGGAATGAAACAATGAAAATCCGTTGTTTGCACAATAGATGAAGCGATTTCGCCGTTGTGCTGGATGGTGCGAGCCATCAGATCGAAGCTCGTCGCAAGTTTCTTTCGGAAAATCTCAATGCACGATCGAATGTCCACCGATAAGGTAGGTGTAAGGGAACTTTTCAATTCGTTTGAAATGTTGCTGGTAATGTGATTGTAATCTGGAACGGCGCCGCAGTTGCAAGAGTGAAGAGAGAGAGAGAGAGAGAGAGAGAGAGAGAGAGAGAGAGAGAGAGGAAGAGGATCAATGTTTACGTAGATTTCCGTGCGCCAGTCGTATCAGTTCCATGCTGTTTGATGCACTTCGAGGAAAAGTATTCGGCCGGCTGAGACTCTTCGGGGCAAAGGAAATCCCATTGCAATTACTTCCTTGCGGGAAGTCGAAGATTCTGCTAATATAACAGTAATTGCCATTCTATAAATATTAATAGCACCTTTCGTTTGTATGCTCCTGAGTTTTCGTGCTTCTACATACAGCCAGGGACAAGATTAAGAGAAAACCCCTTAAAAACTAATAATTTTTGAAAAATTGAGTCAAACGATTTGAGTTTGTTTGGGATGTTACAAGGACTAGTTTACTAGGTGATTGTAAACTCCATTTTTTTTAATTTGCTATTGCTCGAAATTTTGGGGAAGAAAAAGTGAACATCACGATGTTTAACTTTTTTGAGAATTGAGAATATACCTTTTGCAGATCCAAGGAAGTTATATACATGCACAAACTATAGATTTTTTTAGATTATAGTCACGATGTAATCGTGAGCAATACAATCGAGTCAGCATTCGTGCAATTATTGTTCGGTATTAGATAAAAATAATTCGGCACACTCGTATAAGAGAATTCGAAGCAGCAAGTGCATTTACGGCAGAATATGCGAGTTTTATTTAAATAAATTATTACTCCTTCTCTTGCTCACGATTCGAACACGGTGCGACAACAACGCTACCGCTCAGTTTAATCAGCCGCCACGCCGCGCTGGAATCTGTCAGTTGTAGCTGCGCTCTGGTTGGCCCATGTTTTTTGTTAATAACTCGAAAACGAAGCCACGTATGACATTTTTGCAAAGGAAAAAGCTTCCTAGAATAATCCCAGGAATCACCCCTTTCAAGGAATTTGTACATTTTTGGGACACCCTGTATATTATCTACTTTAAACGATCATCATTATCGATAGATTATTATACCACTATAGAATACCACGGTACCCCTTGGTAAAAGGAATTAATTAATTATAGCATTGATATTTCTATATTAACATCATAATATTTGTCTAATTCTTTATGCAATGTATAATGCATTGCTTATAATTTATTACGTAAATTTATCGTGAAGTTGTATTTTCTCGTTTAGTTATTAACAATGTTTCTGGAGACATGTAGAAACATCAAAGAATTTATGTTCATGTTTGAGTTTAATCGATGAAAAGGTCCTTTGAAAAATTGTTGTACCGTTTTTAGAAATGAAGTTGCGAAGCAGAAAATTTGTTTGCCTACCATACGTAGCATTATATAGAACATGGTGAACGTTTCATGAAATTATATTCACTCGTTTAAATATGAAAAATTGTGAAAGAAGTATTTACTTCTCTACAAGTGAGTGTTTAAATGTAAGAAATTGTGGCTGTTGAAAAAGTTGCCATAATAAACGGAAAATTGAATTTTTGGACCAGAAAAATTGTTTATATTCTCCTAAAAACATCATCTGAAACATAGTGAACTTTTCAAAAAATTGTATTCATTCGTTTAGGTCTGACAAATTCTGACAGAAGTAACCTTCTACAAGTGTGTGATAGTGTACGAGCAGTAAGGGACTTGGAAGAACTTGTCATACTTTGTTAAAAAATGAATTTTTAGCTCAAAATTTTTCGACATATACTCTTAAATATCATCAAAAACACAGTACACATTTCATAAAATTATATCTATTTGCTTCATTATTAAACATGTCTGAAGTTGTCCATTTCTTTAAGCGAAAGATGGGGTATAACCTATGAAGAGCACTTACCAAAAACGATCATACTGTATTAAAAAATGACTTTACCAAGGGGCACTTTTGTTTACATATTCTCGAAATTTTTAAAAATTGCATGTGCTTGTTTAATTATTAAAAATGTTTAAAGACCCCGTTATTTTTAAGCAAATGGTCGAGTTATACAAACAAACATCCTTAGAAAAACACAATCACAATATACAATAAACAAAATGAATTTCGAGAGCAAAACATTTATTAACACTTTGCCGTCCGGCGACACCACAGTGGTGTCGCGCACAAAGTATTGCTCAACGGCCGACGACACCACAGTGGTGTACTGCGTATTATTTAATGCATTCAGTACATATCAACGTTTCAATACAGAACGCAAGAGTCTCCGATTTCATGATGTTTTATTGAAAGTGTCTGCTGCTCTCATGAGAGCTAACGATGACATTAGTAAAACTTGAACATTTATAATCACCCGATGACCTCAAGAACGGTCGGCGCCAAGCGAAGAAATTTTTACGAGACGTGCGGACGGCAAAGTGTTAACAGATCCTTCAAGAGCTTATCTGAATACAGTATAAACTTTAGAAAATCCCGCCCATTCGTTTAACTATTAAAAATATCTAAAGAGACCATATTTCCTTTAATCAAAAAGTCGATTATATTAAAAGGGCTCCTAAAAAAAAAAAAAAAACGAATTACAACATCCACAAGACTCACTCGAAAACAGAAAATTTTTGTAGACTTTCTTCGAGTCACCGTCTAGCTACAAACAATCTTCAAATTGCCTGCCTATAGTATATCGACTTAAAAAAATGTCGAAATTCTATAAATTGAAAAGTGGCAACCGCGTGTAGTCGAGTTTCCGGAAACCGCGAAAGTCGCTGGTGTAAAGGGGCCGTTTTGGAGCCGAGCTGGTCAACATTTCCGTTCAAATGCCAATTACACCCGTAATAACAATCAGAGATTATTGGCATGTAGCGCGGGCGTTACTATTCGGCGAGCGTGTATCTGCAGACGATCTCGAGCAGAATCCATACGCGGTCAGCCAATATAATGCGGTACACACGAGTGCACACGCACGTACGGCCGTGCACGGACAACCGTAAAGACACGCGTCGAATGGGATTGAATTCAGATCGCGTGTGCTCGCATGCATCGGCGGCGACGGCGGGATGCGAGCGGATCGATGGATCGCCCGATGGATCGCCGATATACCAGCGTCGATATTCGCATCCGAAAGTCCATTAGAAGTCGAATATGAAACGCCACCGGTGGAAACCAGCCGGCCCCCGGGCTCATTCTTAACCCATTAACGCTCGCTGATTCGTCGAGGACGCTTCAGCCCTGAACAACCGTAGAAAAGAGCTGCGCATTCATCAAATGGCTCAGCTAATGTTTATTCTCCCGATCCGCGTGCTGGGAATCGCTCCGCGTTATTCGCGCGAATTGTCGTCCTCCGGTCCGTGGTGTACTGTCCAAGGAATGGTCTAGAAACGTAATTTCAACTCTGCAATTGCTTTTAAATAATTATTTCTTCTTTTGTGTCGGCTAGTTTTGCTCGATTGTTTGATTTGGCAGAAGTACTTGTTTTAGCCATTTTTTTACAATTCAACGAGATAATGTAAGTTCATGGGAGGCGCACTGTTGTTTACGGGATGATTGAGAGAATATGTAAACAAATTTTCAGTTTAAAATAATCATTCTTTAGCAAGATATACTCAGCTTTTCAAACGGGTTTATTTATAACACTTGGACGACTACTTCCAGAAACGTATTCTTTTTAGGAATTTTTCATAACGAAACGAATGAATATCCCTTTTTGAAATGTTCGGTATGTTTTAGTAGATATTATAACAGGTGTTTCAAGAATTTTTCAATTCCAAAATTTTTTTTTTTCATTTAGTATGGTAAGGCGAGACAATTGTTCAAAGTCCCATACTGTTTAAACATCATCACACAGATGCAGAAGAATGCTTCTTTTAGAATTTTTAATACGTTAACAAGAAAACAGAATTTTATGAAACTTCTACTGTGTTTTAGGTGATATTTAAGAATACATGTCAAAAAATTTTGAGCTAAAAAAATTCATTTTTTACTAAAGTACAAGTTCTTCCAAGTCCCTTACTGCTCATACACTATTCCACACTTGTAGAAGGTTACTTCTGTCAGAATTTGTCAGACCTAAACGAATGAATACAATTTTTTAAAAAGTTCACTATGTTTCAGATGATGTTTTCAGGAGAATATAAACAATTTTTCAGGTCCAAAAATTCAATTTTCCGTTTATTATGGCTGCTTTTTCAACAGCCTCTCTTTCTTACATTTAAACACCCACTTCTAGAGAAGTAAATACTTCTTTCACAATTTTTCATATTTAAACGAGTGAATATAATTTCATGAAACGTTCACCATGTTCTATATAATGCTACGTATGGTAGGTAAACAAATTTTCTGCTTCGCAACTTCATTTCTAAAAACGGTACAACAATTTTTCAAAGCACCTTTTCATCGATTAAACCCAAACACGAGCATCAAAGAAACGTGCCCCTATAAACATTTTTAATAACTGAACGAGTACGTACAAATTCGCGATGCATTTACCATGTTCTAGACGATATTCATAAGATCTCGTGAAAAATTGTTTGCTCTCAAAACATCATTCCTCAACACACTATCCTAATTACTCCAGAGACTCTACCCACCGAACCTCAATCTCTTCAAACCGCACAGTTTCAAACAACAATTGTATTCTTATCACTCAACATCAAAGAAAATCAAATAAAATCCTCCCAAAAAGAACATGCTCGATCCACCTAATTCACACTTTTTAACACGTTGACCAACCGCTCAACAATCACCAAAAACTACATAAAATCAAAGCAATTTACTTAACGAAACAAAAACTGAAAAGTTTAGGGTTAAACCTTTTTCTGGAGGACCAACTTTTTTTAACTTCTTTTTCTGCAGTCCTATAGATTTCGACGAGATAACACCGAAAATGATAGTCTTATTGCCAGGAGTTCACTGGTTCAGAAGTTATACGCGTGTAAAGTTGAGCACTTTTAAGCCATTTTGACAGGTTAAAGCGCCGCAATATTGGTATATTTGCTAGGTGGTACACGTAAGATCCTGTACACTAAGTAGTACCGAGCAAATCCGTTAGATGGCAGCACAAGCACGTACGTAATAATAACACATGTACGAGATCAACGCGACGACCTAACCCCAATCCAACTTGGACTATACCTTCTTTTTGAGATCCTGTATATGATTCTGTATATTTTTATATCGCACCGATGAACCCTACATTTATTAAATTTCCGCAACAAATCCACAAATTAAAATTAAAATCAACAATAAAATGTACAAGAAACTGCAGAAAAATATTAAAATCAGCTTCATTTATCCACGTGCTCCTATCTGGTAAACATACCGTGTCATTTACTGCATGCGCTCAGTACTACTTAGCCGATCCGCGAATATACCATATTATTTAGCGCATGCGCGCAACACTCCTACGTCTACCACCCAGCTAATATACTAATTTGTTTGATAAAAACACTTGAAATTGCTTCTGTTTACACGCGTGTAACCATCTATCCAGCGTATGCGCTCAACAATCCTACCTCTACCACCCAACGAATATCCAATATGGCGACGTCCTAACCTGTCAAAACCGCTTAAAATTGCTCAGGTTTGCACACGTATAACTTATAAACCAGTGAATTCCTAACAATAATACTTACATTGTCGTAATGTTCTCATCGATATCTACAGGATTACATAAAAAAAGTTAAAAAAGTGTTCAAGAAAGTTAAAAACAACTGGTCCTCCAAAAGAAAGAACAGCCAAGTTTAATATTCTGATATTAATTACTGTTTCAAATCTCTTTCGCAGATCGTAAGCAAATTTTGTACAATCAAGCTACCAACGTAAAAATTAATTTTGTATTCAGCATAAATAATTCCATTAACCAGATATGGGTGACATGGCGATCAAACTGTTAAATCGCCATCAATCTAAACCCTCGTATTTCCCTGTCGTCAGATGGTGACCCACAGAGTGGTCCTTCTTCGAAGACACCATCCTAAGCAAATAACCCTCCATATGGATCGGTCTCTCTGGGTGGTGTGTGCAGACTGCAGCTCTTGCACTGGGACATGCATCGGTGTCGGGCCGCTGCAAAGGGACGTTATGTACCAACAAAACATTGAATCGCTAAACTCATGATGTAATACGTCCATTTGAAATGAGCTTGGCCACCGGCCAAAATCCTCGTCACAAAACACTGTGTAGGCAGCCAGCAAACAGGCCCGGCCGAGGAAATAGGTCTGCGCGGCTTTATTCGCCGATCGATACCACGGCCGGCTTTGGTGAACTATCATAAACCTCCATCTCTACCTTTCTCCCGGATTTACCCTCTCGCCCAGGCCCCCAACTTCTCTCTCTCCCCCGCACACCCCCTTTCTTTCCAACCCCAGAATGTCCCCGCCGTCTCCTAGCCGGGTCTCCCGATTTCTCGATCCCACTCTAACGATCGCTAGAGCTGCTGATGTTTTCGGATGCGTTTTTATCGTTCCGTGCGACTGCTGTCCTGTATCCTGCTTCGTCTTCCCGCCCCAGGATTAAGGACACTTTACCCGTGTTAACGCAAACATGTCAGTTCCGGGCAGGTTTCTTGCGAGAGACGGCGATGGCGTATGCGAAAATCTCGAGATACGCGAAAGAGACACATCAGTTTTTACTGACTTTTTTTAATGAAACTTTTACTAGTATATTTGTGGCGTTTCTCTGATTAAAACGATCCCAAACATGATATCGTTCGTGTCATATTTCCTTATGTAACCCATTAGTTTGTAGAACCTCGATTATCCGAACGGATGAATTCTCCGTTATCTGAGAATACGTGTTTAATGTTTCAAAGAATAGACGATACAACCAGAGTACATAATTATTTTTTAAATAAAAAGTATTCATTCTATTTGAAATTATGAAACAAAGAGTTGACCTTCACATGTCCTCTGCCGCGGCCATTTACAGAAAAACTATTAACATGAGATTGTGCCACCTTTAAAATCAAGTAAGTTTCGTATGACATATATTTTGAACAATAGCATGTTTTAGATGATTCACATCCTGTATAGGCATTCTTAACACGTTCAGCGCCATGTCACCCATATCTGGGTGACGGAATTATTTATACAGAATTGAAAATTAATTTTTACGTTGGTAGATTGAGTGTACAAAATTTCCTTACGATCTGAGGAATAGAAGAGGTTTGAAACAGTAATTAATATCACAAAACTAAACTTCTTAGTTTTTGTTTTATTACATATATTGCCTTGATTTTGTGTAATTTTTATGATTGTAGAGTGGGCGCTGAACGTGTTAAGTCTTCTTATTCTACAGTTTGAAATTGCACCATAGACGCATAAGATCCGCAGTCGAATCGCCATCAAACTGCTCGGTCGCTATCAAAATTAGCTTCTTCGATTATCCCATGACATTCCCCGGGGGAACAGAACACCGATAGCAAAAATAACAGAGTCTCTGGAAGCTTATCGATGCAATTCCACAAAGGATCGCCGTCGGAATAGTTGGTTGCAGATGCTACGAGGATCCGGCTCCGCCCCCGCAGCGTGTCGACGAACTTCAGTGCTTATTCTCTTTCCATTCGCAGGCTTAAACCATTGATCGCATTTTTCTCTTCCGGCACAGACACATACTCGCGTGCATTCACGCGTGCACACGTATAGAGATCCAAGCTGGACGCGTGTGTCTGTGTGCTTGGTCGGGACCGATCGCGTTCGACGGCAGTATATCATCGTTTATGGGATTTATGGGGCTTGTACTATCGAGCCGAATTACCAAAGGCGATTTACGTACGCGCGTCGAAATATTTTCATCGCGGGCTCCTACGGAAGCTGAGAAAACGCGCGGAGAAAAAGAATAGGGGAACTATGTCACCGTGTTATTTCCGGTGGCTGTACAAATAGGCTGATCCGGCGTTGATTAAAACCGGTCCGGCTCCGTTGCAAGTAAATACTGCGTGCTCCGTGCATAGAATGCAGTTTTTCCTGCTGCGCGTTTCAGTCGTCGAAATGGGCAGCCATTTATTTCTGATTGACGTAAATGGAGAAATATATATTGGGAACGTTGCAGCGTGATTTTATACGACTTTCTTCACTTTCTCTCATTTTTTTAATGCTTATATTTATGTATTTTTTGAGCGGCAGAATTAACAATTATATATGTAGAGTGATTTATTGATTTTAATTTATTCAGCAATTTATTCAGCGAAATTAAACAAGCATTATTTGTGCGGGGAAAAATAAATTGGGAGATGTGTGATATGTAGACTGTGGATCTGTGTGTAAAATAAAAATGGTTCTAGTCGATTGTAAGAAATGGAAATCAAATGAAAATGTGTTTCCACGTTTAATCGTCTTATAAAACGCGAAAATAAATAAGTCAAGTATAGTTAGTTAAAAGTTTAAATATAGTATGTTGAGGTTCTTTAAATATTAATGTAAAATTAGAGAATATAGTTGACAGGCTATATAGATTTTTATAAATTAGATTACTTTCACAGTGACGTGAATGATCATTGAAAAACTATTATGAATATGCTGTCAATTAATATTGCGGGATAAATATCGACATGCAATATCGGATAACGATGCATAATGCGAGTCGTACGCGCATCACAATGAGTGATTTAATATGGGTTCATTTTTGCGCATGAAAAAAACTTAATTATGTACAGAACATTAATGGGTAGTATCGATTTCTTGCTATTATCGGATCCCATGAATTGGTAATATTAATTAATTAATATTCTAGCAACTGATATATGAATTTTATAAACAAAGCTGTTGCAGTAATATTAAAATTCGCTTCATAATTACCGATGAGCAATGCTTTAATTACGTTCATACTATACTGCAATTTAATTACTAAAACGATTAATTGCAAATTAGAAAATTTCGATTTGCCTGGGGTGTACTTTCGAAAAGACTATACCTCCGATTTTTTTATATTCTGGATTCTTACGTATTTTGACGTGCTGATTACGATTATGATGGTGAAAATTTGCGCAAATGTTATTTTCATAGCGGAAACCACGAAAAAAACATAAAAATCATAGTTTTTTCCATTTATTTCCGTAAATAATGGTAATTTTGAAAAATACTGCAAATAAAAGTTGTAGGTCTCATCGAAATACACATTTTATGTCTTACTGATTTCTATCATAAAGACAATAGTTTTTGAGAAAAACGATATTAAATGTTCAAAACTCCATATTTCTTCTATAACATACAGTCGGTTAACTTAATGTTTAAGTTCAGGTTTAGGTTTAGGTTTAGGTTAGGTATCTTTAGAACAAACCGGTTTATTTTTTAGTTTATATGAGGTTGTTTAATTTGTTCTATAACGAACAGTCGTTTAACTTAATGTTTAAGTTTAGGTTTAGGTTTAGGTTAGGTAAGGTTAGGTTATTCCTTTTGGGGATGAAGTTTCCCGCAGAGGGTGGATCTCGCTATGCGTGGAAAGTTAAAAATCTAATGATTCAAAGAAACACGTCGGCGAGGGAGGAGCTTTGCTGTATCCCTTTCTAGTATTAACTAATGAAATTAACAATAAAACTTGATTTGTGTTGGATGAGTTATATGGAATTTGAACATTTAATATCGTTTTTCTCAAAAAATTTTGTCTTTATGACAAAAATTAATACGCCATAAAATGTGTATTTCGATGATACCTACAACTTTTATTTAAAGTATTTTTCAAAATTACCATTATTTACGGAAATAAATGGAAAAAACTATGATTTTTTCGTGGTTTCCGCTATGTAAATAATCAGTACGTGAAAATATGTAAGAATCCAGAGTATAAAAAAAATCGGAGGTATGGTCTTTTCGGAAGTTTATCCTTTGCCTGTTCGATGCAGTTATGGATAATATAGCCACCCTCAAAATATCCATTTGATTAAAAGTTATGATCAGAATGTTATCACTTTCGTATCACTTTCGAAGCTCTATATCTTTATAAATACCAAGACTTCGACCTTGCAACTTGGCTAACCTGTTCCTCGAGTTCCGAGCTTTCGAACAGTACCAAAAAAATCGCTTTCAGTTTCCTGAAACCGTCAGAAAGAAAGCTTCTTCGGAGCACGCGAGCAAACAATTAATTAGCGGAGATACGACGGCAGTCTAGTCTAACATTGACAGTTGTACGGCCGTGAATAGGGTAATTTGCAGGCGGGGCACGTGGGGAGGGGGGAGCAGGATGGAACAGGGTACAGGCTACGTGCCAGTAGCCGTTGCCGCCGAAGAAATTGACAAATTGTACTTTTAAATGATCGAGTCGAGCGGAACGAGACCTGGCTTCCACTCGAGCGCAGGAGTTCACGAGGTTCTTCGGGGTGGGAGGACTATAAATAAGGGTCGGACGCTAAGCTCGGCAAGAAAGGGGGTTCCGAGGGGGTCCGAGGGAGTTCAGAAAAGGGAAGAAGAGGCTCGGGGCGCCCGTGACGAAGAGCAACGGCGAACTCGGCCCTCTCTCCGGGTTACTTTTCTTTTTCGACCGGAGCCGCAGCTCGAAGAAAATTAAATGACGGCGGGAGAAGTTTCAGCGGGCAAGTTTTAAATTAATATTGTTACGCGGCCTGGTAATCGTGATAAGCTGGCCTTGGTGGCACCCGGGCCCCTTTATTTCACTTGGAACTTCACTCTACCGAGCCTCGATTTACTATTTCTCCGTCTGGATCCTACGCTACTACGTTTTCATCAAATTTTCATTGTTTCTAGGTAGAGTCGAAGTTCATTTAATTTATAAGACAAGTAACCGTTTGTAGATTTACGTTCGAGAGTATTAGGATTTGATGAACGATGTTTGGAGAGCGTATAGTAATTTTTTCAAGTTAAAACATCCATTCCGTTCCAAGTTATATCTGGAATTATATGCATTTATAACTATTCTTAGATTATATAGGGGTTATCCAAAATAGACTATAGGAAGTTTTTTTAAATTAAAAAACATACTATTTTTAATTTTATTGGTTTTTTTAATTTAATGATCAGGTATCATCTATGACAATTATTTGTGAAAGACGATATCTGTCAAATGACCACCTCGACCACGTTTACAGACATCAATTCCAACATTAAAATTTTCGATGATATTTTGGCATATTTGCTCGTTGAATTCATCAATTTCATTTCTAATGTTGTTTTTCAGGTCATGAATTGTTGCTGGTTTGTTGGCAGAAACTTTGCTTTTCAAACGTCCCCAAAGGAAAAAGTCCAGTGGGGTCAAATTACACGAACGAGGTGGCCAATTCACATCAGCAATCCTTGAAATTAATCGACCATTGAATTTTGATCGCAATAAAATGATGTTTTCAAGCGTTGTGTGTGGCGTAGCTGCGTCTTGTTGAAAACAAACATTGCTAATGCCGATTCCATTTCATTTCAGCCATAAATAATCAAAATTTATGCAAAATTCGCCACAAACTGCCATAATAAATTCTCAATTCTTGAGAACGACGTCGAATTGAAGTTGATGGGTCATTAGCAACACTTTCACGAACAGCAGCAATGTTTTCATTCGAACGAGCTGTTTTTGGTCTGCCAGACTTTGGTTTATCATGAACAGATCCAGTTTCATCACATTTCTTAACCAAATTTCGAAGTGTTTGCTCAGATGGACGGTTATGTATGCCGAAAAAATCAGGCAATTTAAGATGGGTATTTTTTATCGAACACTGATTTTCAAAGTACATTTTAATAACTTTTGCACGCTCTTCAATCGTACACGACTCCATTGTTAAACTTGTCTATCATTGTAAGTTACAAATACAAGAAAATGACAAGAAACAAACATGCCGTTGACAGATAATCTCAGTCTACATCCTGAAGGTATTTTTGGATAACCCTGTACATAATGGCGTGCAGGCAAAATTGAGGAGGGGGGGGGGGTCAGGCATCACTTTGCTGATTTTGAATTTGTTTATGAAACACGGGCCTTTGAAGTTTCCTATTTTCCACATTTTCACGAAGGTATTGTGGTATCGGGAATATGTGGGCACCCGGTATATAGTTTTAAGAAGTAGACTCTAAGGACACTGTAGGACAGACATGCAGCGAGAGCCGGAAAAAGGCCATGAAAAAGGGAAAGCGGCATTGACCAGCGTCGAGTTGCGAGCGACGATGGGCCTGCGGCCCGTTGACGATGTTCATGCCCATATTTGGGCATGGTGGAAACTCCGAAAGGGGCGAGCGTGGGGATGAACCGAGTCTTGCTAGACAAGGGATGAGTTGGAGACGAGCAGTCGTTGTCTGAAAGTTGTCGTAGCAAGTTGAAAGAAAGTTGTATAGTTGTCGTGTAGCTTAGTAGTTAACGTTAGTAGATAGTTATAATCGCGTAACCATTATACACTTAAGTATTCTCCTCTCTTTTCCAAAAATAAAATAATTAATTATACGTATTACCACAGTATGCATTTATGAACACAGATGATTTATAAATTTTTATTTCGACAACTACTTGTCCAATGGAGTTCATTCTTATTTTGTATTAACCAGAAAGGCCCATAACTAAGAGAAGTTGCTGCAGCTATCTTTCTGAATGTTGGTAGGCTTGTTTGTTAATGTTTAAAGAATGTTCAGTAATTTGTCCAGTTACGACTGATCTTCTAGTAGAATCTTCCAAATTAATTGTTTGCTTGCGTGCTCCGAAAAAGCTTAGACGGTTTTGGGAAACTGAAATTAATTGCAAACATTTTTTATTGCATAGCTCCTCATACGCCTCGACTCTAAAAGATTAGGTTCTGCTGGTCTGACCTTGACGCTCGCTCAGTCATGTTCTACTTAATTCCCGATGCACGATTTTTGTTGTCGATTAACTTCCCAATAGCAGTTTTCTTTTGCCCGTAGCTGCTTTCTCGTTTCTTTTTGCGAAGCTTCGGGAAACAACTATAAAAACTGAGTTCTCCCGACCGGTATCTCTCTCTCTCGATGATTAATGTCCGGGCAATGACGTCAAAATTGCCAGCCAGTGACGCAAGATTTTTGGAAGAAGCTCGCTGACGAGTGAATTCGGAAGCTGATTTACGAGGCAGCAGCGTCTCTCGTTAGCTGGAACGTTATTGATGGCTGGCTCGACTTGTGGAACTCGTGTTAGTCGGCTGACTTGTTTACCTGATGACACGGTGCCATCGGAAATCATAATTCGCATCGATTATGTCATGGTCCCGTCGAACACCTTCTAAAACTCGTTAAATCGTCTTCGAAACATTTCTGTCCAGAACTGGCACATTCGACAATTTTTAATACCCTAAGCATAACAGCTGTGCTAATGATTCTTGAACAGACCGATTCTATTGGGATCTGACATGGGGGCGTGGACAATACATATACCTATCCAATATGGAAACGAAGAGCTTGGTCTTAACATTGTATTGATATCTTCTTTTTGTTTTTACTCAAAATGTTTGAAAAGAAGGAGAAAACATTGTGTTGAGGGAAAAGTATCGGTATTATGGGCAAATCCAGCTGAGGATGGCAGTGTTAAATTTAGAACTAACATATTTTGTTATATATTCTAAGTTTGATTAAAAATCTTTAGCTTTAAAAGTTACAAGAAATGACAGTTTTATTTCTTCAATGTTGACTAAATTAAAAAATATTTATTATACGAATATGTTACATAAAATTTGTTTATTGGAAAAAATATGTGATGAGAGTAAATAGACTTAAGAAATAATAACAAGTTACGAGAGTACAGACTTAATAAATATTGACGAGTTTAATGTTACTTCGAAAAGATATATTTATTAAATATATGAAATAAATACGTGTATAAAAATCCATAAAGTATGTTTTGTCAAATAATTCATTTTACACAAAAAGTTTGTTTTTTAATATACCTTCTAAATTTACAATTATAATTTCATAAATTTCGAATCGCTTAGAATTGGTGAGGACATATTAATTGCTCCACAAATAATTGTACAAATATCTTCTATTAGAGGCACCAATGGCACAGGCATCACTGAACCAAGAATTTTGAAAGTCTTTATACGCTGGTTAGGTCTTTCAATATGCACTCTAGCTTTAGCTATTTTAGCTGTTAAAATAGACTGTCCTTTGCTAAATTGTTTCTTATATTTTAAAAATGGAGGTCTTATAAATTTCAAGCAGTTCACTTCACATACTTCATTTCAAAGTGTGGAAACGGAGCCACAAATTTTTGCTCGCTCTACTATCACAATCTTTCACTGCACAGTAATCAAAATTTTGTTTGCTACGCGGTGGAAAAATTGGAACTTCCATAACGTTATTTTTAATTAACACCTGTTTTAACACTGTAAGTTTATACTGTAATTAACACCTGTTAACACTGTAAGCTGCTATAAGCCAAGCCAAGCTTAGAGTATTTCTACTTTTCGGCAGCAGACGGCGCCACTCAAAATGTCAGATCCCAATAGACTCTCCCGAACACGTTCATATATTTTTGAATAGCATTCTAACCATTCAAACATGTTTAAATAATTTTGAAAACAAACAGGTCAGTTGAACACCTGTTACTAACGTTCCCCGATATTTTCCAATTTATTGAAATAATTAGGGATCCGAGAGGCAATCTAAAAATAGTTGTCAATTCAGCAGACCTTACATCTACGGAAACCATCGAGAAAAGTTGTGGGGCAAATTCGATTTTCGTTAAAAAAATGATTCTGTAGGACACGATTTCAGTAGAGGAAATAGAATTGTTTCGTAGGACACAATTTCAAATGTATTTGGAAAGAGTTTCGTCGATTGCTATGGAACTCGACGCGTTGTTCAACCCCCATAGATCTCGAATGTCAACCGACCTCCATAAGACCTTGCCTCTGCTTGCTGTTTCTTGTGCAGACCGGTTTTTCAGAGCGGAGAACACTATCGCTCGCAGCAGGCGACACTTTGATACAAGATCGAAAGTTTTCGACAGGTTACGAAGTTTCGCTCGGTAAAACGGCGAAATTAATTACACCATGGTTGCCGGGGGAATACGCCAACGGCATATTATCGGTTTAATATACAGTCACGCCGGCAGCGGCGGAGCTTTTATCACGGATCGATTACCGATATTAAATGAAAATTGTAACGAAGTGTTGCGTCGTCCATCAAAGTTCGTGAAAAGTTCGGCGGCGGCTTGGCGCCCGCTCAAACTGTTGACTGTCTTGACATTGACGATGCACTATGCTGCAGTCTGATGATGCTAATTGCAAGCATGCTCGCGCACGAAGTAAGAGAAATTCGCCTCGAATGAAAATTTGTTTTCGTATATCGGATTTTAATAGTACACAGTCAGAATGTGGTTGGAATTTTTCAAATTTCTTTTACCACAGAATCTTTTTTAATTAAGAAATACATTTTATGGTAGAGTATACTTTGCTGAATATAACAAAAAAGAATCATCGAGATCAAACAAGTAGTTTACGAGATGTAAATTATACAGGCGTAATGTCTCTTTTTACGAGGAGAAATGAAGATTGCAATGCTCAAACGCTTACATTTTATAAACAATTTCGAATTCAACAAAGTGATGACTTAAACCCTATCTAATTTTGCGTGAAATACAATATATGCAATTTTCAACCGAATCCATCATCAATTCAGTGTGCTACAAGTCCACTGTTTACATATAATGTACATTTAGATGTAGATGAGACTTGAAAAAGAGTGGTCATACTTTTTTTTAAGTTTTCTATATTACAAAATTTGTTCCTGTCAAGAAAAAAAATTTTGCAGAAAACTAATATTGGCAACAAAGAAAGATTCAGCTTAATCCGACAAATAATCTGCGAAATATAAATTTGTAAGTATAACCTTGTCTTTTCCTGAGGCTAACTAAACACTGTCAAACTTAAAAGCCTGAAATTTATAAGCAAATTGAAATTCAGCGAAGTGATAACATAAACCCTACCTAATTTTGCGTGAAATACAATATATGCAATTTTCAACCGAATCCATGATCAATTCAATGTGCTACAAGTCCATTGTTTACATATAATGTACATTTAGATGTAGATGAGACTTGAAAAATTTAAATTTTCTATATTACAAAATTTGTTCCTGTCAAGAAAAAAAATTTTGCAGAAAACTAACATTGACAACAAAGAAAGATTCAGCTTAATCCGACAAATAATCTGCGAGATATGAATTTGTAAGTATGTATAACCTGTCTTTTCCTGAGGCTAACTAAACACTGTCAAACTTAAAAGCCTGAAATTTATAAGCAAATTGAAATTCAGCGAAGTGATAACATAAACCCTACCTAATTTTGCGTGAAATACAATATATGCAATTTTCAACCGAATCCATGATCAATTCAATGTGCTACAAGTCCATTGTTTACATATAATGTACATTTAGATGTAGATGAGACTTGAAAAATTTAAATTTTCTATATTACAAAATTTGTTCCTGTCAAGAAAAAAAATTTTACAGAAAACTAATATTGGCAACAAAGAAAGATTCAGCTTAATCCGACAAATAATCTGCGAAATATAAATTTGTAAGAATAACCTTGTCTTTTCCTGAGGCTAACTAAACACTGTCAAACTTAAAAGCCTGAAATTTATAAGCAAATTGAAATTCAGCGAAGTGATGACATAAACCTCCCCCAATTTTGCGTGCACTATAATATGCTTTACTTTCATTAAAGCCTCTAATAGATTTATCGTAGAACTCGAAGAACTTTCCTCTACAACTTGGATATAGTAGTTTAATAATTAAGTATTTTAATATATAAATGCACCGTCGAAAGTTGATAAAGTTCCAATTTAGATAAATGGTTGAGGTTTCCGATAAAACAAAGGTGCCGAAGCGGTTGTGGAAAGTGGAGTCGGCGTGTTGAGCGAGCAACTACACTGTGAAATTGTCCAGAATCGTTCGTTTGTCGGCATTTAATTAAGTTATCGCACTTTCGGCGCCGGAATTTCAGTGGTCCGTCGGCGAACGCCAGTAAAATTCGCGTTTTCACGCGCAACAAATTGCGAATTATACCGGGCTCATTATGATTCATAGGATATTCCCTAAGCGTCCGGGATACACGACGCTTGTCCGCGCTTCCTTGTCCACGACGCCCGTGAGTACCTTCGCTCGTTCCGGAACCACGGAAACATCGGAACCCTTTCACATTCCGCGTTCATTATAATTCGCTGCCTTGCGGGACTAACGCGTTGTAAATTTTCCAATGAACTCTCGTCACTCTCGCAAATTACCTCTCCCCAACCGTCTCAAGTTCCCTCCCGAAATATGCCCCTTCATCCATTACGAGCGAATAAGTACAAACCCACTTAAGATGAAGAACAATGGGAAACTTAAAAAATTATTATTTTATAAACAAATTAGATTCAACAAATTTATGACTTAACCTCCTAACCCTAATTCGACGTAAACACCATATTTCATTCTTATCAAAATTCATAATCGATCTCACGGGGTATGAGTGCATTTTGTGCACATAAGTTACGAGAGATTGTGTGATTTTAAGGAACCTGTATGTTTAAAGTTCTTATTTTATAAATTTTTTGTTTGGCTACAGAAAATACAGTTACAGTAGAATAAACGATGCTCGTAGCAACAAAAAAAAGAATCAACAAGATACGACATGTAGTTTTCGAGATAAAAATTCATGAATGTAAACTACCCTTTCCTCAGCGTAAATAAAATTTTCAGCACTCAAATTTTATAAACAAATGCAAATATAGCAAAGTGATGACATAAACCCCCTCTAAATTTGCATAAATTACAAAATAGTTTATTTTTAACAAAAATTCATAATGGATACAGCGTGAGACGAGCGCATTTTATGCATACAAATTATAAACGGATCGTAAGTGGGATTCGAAGGAATACGGTGACATACTGTCTTAAATTTCCCATGTTACTAATCTTTTGTTTGCTTAAAGGAAATACGTTTATGATAGAACAAACCTTATTGACTATAACAAATGCAGAATCAACAAGACCCGTCACGTAGTTTCCGAGATAAAAATCCCGGAGTGAAAGCTACCGTTTGATCAGCGTACGCAATCATTTAGAAATTCAAAGTGTCCTATTTTATAAACAAAAGCGATTTCAGCAAAGTGATGACTTAAACCCCCCCTAAATTTGCATAAATTACAAAATAGTTTATTTTTAACAAAATTCATAATGGACACAATGTGAGACGGGCGCATTTTATTCATACAAGTTATAAACGAATCATAAGTGGAATTCGAAGGAATAGGGTGACATACTTGCTTAAATTTCCCATATTACAAATCTTTTGTTTGCTTAAAGAAAATGCGTTCACGATAGAACAAACCTTGCTGACTATAACAAATGAAGAATCAACAAAATCCGTCACGTATTTTCCGAGATAAAAATCCCGGAGTGAAACCTCCCGTTTGATCAGCGTACGCAATCATTTAGAAATTCAAAGTTCCCTATTTTATAAACAGAAGCGATTTCAGCAAAGTGATGACACAAACCCTCCCTAATTTGGCTCGCAATACGTCATACTTCAGTTCCACAAGAATCTATAATTGCCTTAACGCGGGATAAGCGCCGTCCAATCTGAAATGCACGAAATCTATGCAGTGGCGAAACTTTACCGAAAAAATGGCGGCGTAAATGCATCTTGCGCATCAGCGGGCTTGGCCATTATCCGAATTAATTACAGTCGGGCGTTATTGTGGCCGGGGCAACATTAACTTCGGTGAATTCCGGTAGATTACTGTTAGGAAACTCGTGTAAGAGCAATGGACCATTCAGTTGTAACAAGAGCAGATGCGCAGTCTCCGTGCGACGTCGGAGCCGCTTGAGGAGAGGGGCTCGGGTGCATCCTCTCTCCTCGAAGTGCAGCGTCGAGTTAAGTTTCCTCGAAGTGCACCACAACGGGACTCTGTCCGTGCCGGAGATGCTGCGCCTCGCAGCAGCCGGCATCGCGTGCATGTCGAAGGCTGGTGCCGTAATTCCTGGAATTAGCAGAATCCAGAACGGCTTCTATTGGCGATAATAGCGCTTTGACGCTATTCCGGCCACGATCAGATTGTCCTCTTGCCTTCGCTCCGATCCAATCTAGAGGATCCAGGTGCATTATATCCTGCGAACTGTAGAAACCGGCGATTTCTACCTCAATCACGCCGCGACGGATCGCTGTCTTTGTCTGCTATCTGACCTTAAACGTAAGGCTCCATTGCAATGGATGGATGTTTTTTCTTGAAAAAATTAGCAAACGTTCCGTATACACCCAGCAATGTACTCATAAAGTTTTATGTTTGTACCTGTAGCAGTTATTTTTTTTATCAATTACAAAAATTTATTACGTCGACATTTATCAAATAAAGGGAACGGTGTCGATAGATACCGTTCTCACTATAACTTTGAAGCAGATGGATATTTTTATTATAAAAAATTAGTGTAATTTCTTCAAATAGTGGGGAATATATATATATATATATATATATATATATATATATATACAGCAGTTTCGTTTCTTTTAATTACTGTACACAATTACATCGCGGTTTAGGAAATTAAATGAACACTGTCAATAGATGCAGTTCTAACTATAATTTCAAATCTAATGCATGTTTTTTCTTGAAAAAACTAGCACACATTCCGCATACATCCAGCAATGTACTCATAAAGTTTTATGTTTGTACCTGTAGCAGTTACTTTTTTATCAATTACAAAAATTTATTACGTCGAGATTTATCAAATAAAGGGAACGGTGTCGATAGATACCGTTCTGACTATAACTTTGAAGCAGATGGATATTTTTATTATAAAAAATTAGTGTAATTTCTTCAAATAGTGGGGAATATATATACAGCAGTTTCGTTTCTTTTAATTACTGTAGACCATTATATCGCGGTTTAGGAAATTAAATAAACACTGTCAATAGATGCAGTTCTAACTATAATTTCAAATCTAATGGATGTTTTTTCTTGAAAGAACTAGCACACGTTCCGTATACCCCCAGCAATGTACTCATAAAGTTTTATGTTTGTACCTGTAGCAGTTACTTTTTTTATTAATTACAAAAATTTATTACGTCGAGATTTATCAAATAAAGCGAACGGTGTCGATAGATATCGTTCTGACTACAACTTTGAAGCAGATGGATATTTTTATTATAAAAAATTAGTGTAATTTCTTCAAATAGTGGGGAATATATATATCTATATGTATATATATATATATATATATATATATATATATATATATATATACAGCAGTTTCGTTTCTTTTAATTAATGTACACAATTACATCGCGGTTTAGGAAATTAAATGAACACTGTGAATAGATGCAGTTCTAACTATAATTTCAAATCTAATGCATGTTTTTTCTTGAAAAAACTAGCACACATTCCGTATACATCCAGCAATGTACTCATAAAGTTTTATGTTTGTACCTGTAGCAGTTATTTTTTTTATCAATTACAAAAATTTGTTACGCCAAGATTTATCAAATAAAGGGAACGGTGTCGATAGATATAGTTCTGACGATAACTTTGAAGCAGATGGATATTTTTTTTATAAAAAATTAGTGTAATTGCTTCCAATAGTGGGGAATATACTGACAAAATCCTATAAATATGTTTACAGCAGTTACGTTTCTTTTAATTACTGTAGATACTTATATCGCGGTTTAGGAAATTAAATGAACGCTGTCAGTACATGCAGTTCTAACTATAATTTCAAATCTAATGGATGTTTTTTTTTGAAAAAATTAGGGCATCGTCTTTGGACATTAGAGAATATACTCATAAAGTTTCATAACGATATTTGCAGCAGTAAATTTTTTAATAATTGCAGAAGTTTACTATATCGAGATTTATAATGTTATGAAGGTGCTGTCAATAGATACAGTTGTGACTATAACTTCGAATCGGAAGGATATTTTTACTTTAGAAAATTAGCGTATATTCTTTAAACAGTGGCGAAATTGCCTACAAAATTGCGTAAGGATATCAACAACACTTATTGTTCTTTTAATTAGCGAAGATTATTGTATCAAGCTTTATAAGGAGAAATACCGTGTAAATGCTTGCAATTCTAGCTGTAGCTTTGTGCATTCTCTTTGACTAATGGTGAATATACTGACAATAATTAATAATAATAGTTGCAACAGTTATTTTTCTATTAATCGTTGAAGTACACTATATAAAATTTTATCAAATCCAGAAGGCTGAATGGATAGTTTTGGATGAAAAAATTACTGAATATTTCTCAAATATTGGAAAATACACCAATAAATTTATCATATCAAATCTTATAATATTTAAAAAATCCCTGTAAGTTCATACAATGAGCAATCTAGGTGTAATTTTCGATTAAAGGGAACATTTTATTTAAACGCATTACTGCACACTCTCTAAACATCGCTAAATAAATTCAGAAAGTTTTATAAAGTTGTCCGCAATAGTTTTCTTAGTCACTTAATTTTATTAGATCAAGTTTCGTAATATCGAAAAATGCTGTAATGGTATATAACTCTAATTATAACTTCGAATTGAATGGCCAATCCTACTTGAAAAAAATACGATATAGTCTTCAAACACTTTTGAATAAACTCACAAAGTTTTATAAAGTTATTCACAATAGTCTTTTCTAGTCACTCAATTTTATTAGATCAAATTTTGTAATATCGAAAAACGCTGTAATGGCGTACAATTTTTACTATAACTTCGAATTGAATGGACAATTCTATTTGAAAAAAATTCGATATAGTCTTCAAACATTCTTGAATAAACCCACGAAGTTGCATTACTATATCTCCAACAATTTCATTTTGATCATCGAATATAACCATTTATTTCAAATATGACACAAGTAACCCTTAAAACAGCATTTGTCATGTTTCACAATGCATCCCGAGGTCACAAAACAACTGAAAATTTCTTTTATGTACTACAGTATGTACTTCAACCTCTAATTTAAAAAATCCAGTAGATCTTGTCTTCGTTAGTCAGAAAATAAATATCGCTACGTTACAGTAACAAAATACAACATCTACTCCTGAAGAAACTTCGCATATTGTTTTGGTCGAAGATGCAAAAACACTAATTCGCGTTAATATTAATTGCTTCTCCGAGGTCCCTATTACACGAATTTGTAATCGGACGTCAGACGATAGCAGGAATGCTGTTTCGGCTATGTTTCATAAACCGGATGCACGATAAAGCAATTAATCACCGGTGGTATCTAGTGTTTTTGGTAGCACGTACTCGCTCGAAATGGTAGTATAAACTGATATCATCCTAAATTACATCCTATCTGCGTCTGCCGAACAAATCCGGTTAGCATACGTACCTGCCTAACCGAGTTCGATCGGGTTAAGTAAAAATTAGCGCGAGCGATCCGAGAGAAAATCGAATTTTCGAAAACGATGTGTATCGGCCGCTACGTACGCGTGGGCGGGATTAATGCGAAATCGATAGAAACGTTTTACCATAGAGAACGCTCGCTGCGCGCAATTTCAACCATTTTCGAAGTTCCTCTTTGAAAATCCCCCAAAAAGAAAACATTTCGTATATTGGAAAAATAAAATTCATAATTTAGTCATTCTATTTTGTAGCCTTGTAGTTTTTATTTCGGATCGAAACTATTTTATGGGGTAGCTGTAATACTGCATTATACAGGGTGTTTCGTCTAAAACAGGACATCTAAATATCTCATCTACCTCTGAAAATACAAAAAATGTTTCTAACGTAATCTACATGGTTTTAAAAGACGAATTAGATGGAAGAATCGTTTTTTAAAAATTGTAATTTTTTAATCGTTTTTTCAAGGTTACTCGTGTTTCTTTACATATATACACACATTTTTTGTTGTTGTATGTTATATAATCTGAAATGTCGCTGAAAGTAAGTTCTGCATTAATTAGCAAATTTTAGAGTTCACGGTCATTTCAAGGTCGTGCTATTAAATGCATAATAATGTTTGCTATAACATACAACAAAAAATGTGTGTATATATGTAAAGAAACACGAGTGACCTTGAAAAAAACGATTAAAAAATTATAATTTATAAAAAACGATTCATCCATCTGATTCGTCTTTGAAACCATTTAGATTACGTTAGAAACACTTTTTGTATTTTCAGAGGTACATGAGATATTTGGGTGTCCTGTTTTAGACGAAACACCCTGTATACTAAAAAAATGCTCGATAATATTCAGTCGTTAATAATGTTGGTAAAACTATTTTAATAATCATCAGATCGATAAATGGAAGTAGGACTTTAATCATTTTTTTTTACTTATAGCCTTAATTTTTTTTCGTAAATTTTGTGTAGGATAGTCTTATAGGATAGTTTATACGTACATAAGAAATTTCAACAATATCCTTTCGTTAACAATGTTTATAAAAAAAATCATTATTTCCATTTGGCAGCTGAACTAGATTTTAGGATTTTTACAATTCTGATGACGTCTTTATAGCCTTCCTATTTGTTCGTAATTTTTATATGAGATAATGTTAATATTAGACTATATGCACACAAATTTTCCACAACATCCTTTCATTGACAATATTATTAAAAATTATTCAATAACTAAATGACGATAGAACATTGACAATTAATTTCATACTCTTATGTTCTTTATTTTGGTTCGGAACTTTCATGTAGAATAGTCTAATACTGGATTACATGCACACAAATTTTCAATAACATACATTTATCAACAATATTATTAAAAATTGTCAAATTTCTAACTGACAGATCTATGATAATTTGTTTTGACACTCTTGTTTTCATCATTTTGGTAAGAGATGTTCAAGCAGTGATGGTATATGGTCTCGGTTTTTTCGCGCATGCGCGACTAAATGCAGGAACGTAGCGTACGTCTTATGTTTGTGGGTAAAGTAGGGGAGAACTGTTATTGGCGGGAAACCGCACAGAAGAGTGCAAGACGACACGACGAGACGATCGTACTTCGAAATTTTGGTAAGTTAATGTTAATATATTCGATTTCATAATGGCAACTAGTATTGGAGAAGGAGCTACTTGCCAATTCATATTTGAAAATCGAAAAAAAAATTTGCGAAACTGTGCGGGGTGACTAAGGTACCCCATTTTAGCCCAACTTTGTACTTTACTGACGCTAAAATCGTCGCGCATGCGCGAGAAAACCGAGACCATATACCATCACTGTGTTCAAGTAGGGATAGTTTGAGTACCGGACTACATGCACCAAAATTTTTTACAACATCCTTCCTTTAACAATATTATTAAAAATGTTATTCAAAATTGTCCAATCCTGAACTGACAATAGGACTTTGACAATTTTCTTTGGCACTCTCATATTCTTTACATTGGTTCGAAATTTTTATAGAAGATAGTTTCAGTACTGTATTACACGTGCAATAATGTTCAACGACATCCGTTCATTAACAATATTATCAAACATTAACCAATCTCGAAATGATGATAGCACTTTGAAATAGATATTAGACTACAAACGCAGACTTATTCGATTTGGTAAAATATTGGTAAAATATTTTAAACCCAGACCCGATCGAAATTTTTAAATAAAATGCTATAAACCCAGATCTATCTTTCCAAAAATTTTCCTCGACATTCTCCAATTACCAGTGCTATAAAAAAATGTTCAAATCCCCAAGTAGTAACAGTTCCACACTGGCAAGTAATTGCCCATCAAAAATAGATGAAACAATTAGAAAATAACGATCGTGGGGGATCAAAGGGGATCCGATTATCCGTGTAGGGCAGAGCTACGACTTCCAGAAAAATTGGAGCGCCGTCGGAGTGTGGTTTCCGGGTCAAACACGTCGGACAAACGTGGATTAGAGGGTGGATGATTACGGGGCCGGGTAAACAGAGATCCGATTGTTTCGATCGATTCTAGTAGTTTGTTCTATTCGGCTATTGGCGGAGTCCTCTATCAGGAACTGCGGGCGTCTTCGCCCGTTAATTATAGCGAGCCAGCAGGGGTAGAACTCCGTGGCAGCGGTTCAGATATTCTCGGTTTTCGCAGCGGCCGGGCCGTGTAAACTGGCGTTGATTTTACGCGCATCCTAGCTGCCACGCTCCGGCTAACAATTAGCAGTCGTCCTATTCGTCGTACCGGAGAACTTTTGGCTCGGTTTCCAACGGCTCGGCTAACTAGGTCTTCCGAGTGCGCTCTCGCTCCGCACCCTTTTTCGAAACTTCGGCTCTAACGCGCCAGTCTTCGACTGCCTGCTTCCTACCGACGAAGCACCGGCTTCCTGTTTACCACCGGGCTAACTGCGACTGCTTACAACTATCCCCGCACACCTATTTCCACCTTCAGAAAGTTAGAACGCCTCGCAGCAGTGCGTTTTCTCGAAAACCTCACCGAAATTCGTCATTACACAAGGTGCAGCACAAATTAGTCCCCACGATTTTTCAGCCCCTTCGGATGGTCGGACAGAAAAGTGTTGCGTACCAAAGTTAATCAGTATTTAACCTATAAGAAACTGCAATTTTTTAAATAAAAAAAAACCCAATTTTCAACAAAAAATCAAGGTTGCTGTCATATCTTTAAATGGAACTGAGTATTTTGAACTTCATAATATTGTAGGCGTCGAAACGAATTCAACGACCTGCTATACGACGACTTTCAGATGACCTTGAAAGAAAATATCGCCATGAATCAATTGCCAGAATATTTGAAATATTTCGACGGTACGTAATAGCAACGTTTCGCATTTAGAGGTAAACAAATGAATGTAAACATTGCTTCAGAACTTAACTCACAAAAAACCAAAGGAGCCAAATTGAAAACAATTTCATGTAATGAACTAACAGATCCTGCGACACCGACGGACAACAGTTGTGGAAATGAGCATTCCACAATTGTTGAGAGGTTATGTGAAAATAATTATGTCTGAATACGGTAGAAGAAATATACAGGGTGTCCCACATGAATGGGAATAGCTAAATATCTGTCATATTTACAGTCCTATCAGAAAACTTCAGAGGACAAAGTGATACTATTGCAGGGGGTAAATATAATGGTAAAGAAAAAAAATTTTTATGTCGTGTTTTTTAATGAAATTTCAAGGTCACCGATGTTTTTTTAAATGGAACAGTATATTTTTTGACGATAGCATGATAGACAATAAAAAACTGAATTTAGTGGATACCACCTTTTTGACCTTGAAATGACCTTGAGCAAGAATAATCATGTTGGAGCGGATAAAATGTGGAAGTTTAAAATTTACATGTTTCAGCAAAGATTACGCGTTCTTTACGTCGGGTTGACCTTTACAAAGCACAATAAATGTTTGAAATATTTTTCATAGTAAACAGCGTATGTTTATGTTAGAGTATGTATCATTGAGATCGTTAACAGAAGGTTAATCGGTTAGAATAAGTACGTTGTCCCTTCTGCATTATTCGAATTCGAAACGTGAAAGTGATAACAATGCGTTATACTGTACAGGAACAAATCGATATGGTTTTCACTTATGGCGAAAGCCACCAATCTTTGAGGCAAGCAGTACATTTGTATCGTGAAAAATTTGTGAATCGTATTTGTCCTTCGTTACACGCATTTTCCGTTGTGGTAAAACAATTTAAAAATACCGGTAGTGTAAATTCGAACATTTGTCATTTTATAACCATTGCAGAAACGTATTAGGCACTCGATTATGTTTCTACAGTTTACTGATAGATGTCGGAACTAACACTACTTGCATGTGAATAAGCATTGTGTGAGGTAGAATGTGCAAAATTACAGGAAGTTTAAGTCATGACTTTACTGATTTTTTGTTTGTTCAACGTAAACAATGCTTCACTGATTGCTAATTTTACTGATTTTCGCAAAGATACAGCTCAAACTTTACTAAGGGTTCATTAATTCCAAATTGTGATTTTGCCATCGATTTCAGAGATTGTGGTAAAAATTAAGCATTGCATAATGCAATACATGGAAAATTAAGGGGGGGTTTAAGTCATCGCTTTGCTGACTTTCCACCCGTTTAAATGATGCAAGCATTTAATTTTTTTAGATTCCTTCATATTTATAAAGTGACAGATTAGACTTCTTTAATGGGCCATTCACAATTAAGACTTTTCTAGTCGGCATCAGGAATTTTGATCACAGTTAAGCCTCGCATGATAAGTACATGAAACGAGGGGGGTTTAAGTCACCATTTTGCTGATTTCCAGTTTGTTTAAAACTGGATACAAGTCTTCAATGTTTTCTATTTCTACTTATTTTCACAAAGATAAAGCTCAAACTGTCTTGAGTGTTAATTAATTCCAAATTGAGACTTTCCTTACCGATTTCAGAGATTTTGGTTAAAATTAAGCATTGTATAATGCAATATATGGAAAATAAAGGGGGTTTTAAGACATTACTGATTTTTAGGTTGTTTAAAACATACAAGTGTTCCAAGTTCGCGGCTTCTACTTATCTGCATAAAAACACAGAATTCACTTTTGCAACGAATCATTAAAAATCGAGATTTTTCTGGTTTATATCAGGGGTTGTGATGAAAGTTCAATATCGCATGACGAAGTATACAGGGTGGAGCATTTATTCTGGCCACCTGAAATATCTCAAACACTAAATTCCGGAGAAAAAAATGTTTCAAATAAAAAGTTCAAGTCAAGGAGGAGCTGATGCAGCAGTCATATCCCTTTGTAATTTTCATCATGTTTTCAAGGTCATTCCAAGGTCAACTTTATTTCTTCAAATAGAAACATGTATTTTTCATTACAGATTCTTAATACACGACTTGAACCAAATAAGTTTTATTTGAAACGTTTTTTTCCCCGCCGATTATTTTGTATAACATTGAATTTTCAAAGAAAAAATACACAATGTCGTTTTAACGGAGAAAATCATTTTATTTATGATAAATGAAATTAATACCCAATTAAAATAGTATAAAATAAACAAGTAATCTAAATGAATAATTAAATAATAGCTAAATAATGAAATACACAAAACAGTTAGATAAAACTAAGCAAAGAAATCCAACGCTGAGCGTACACAACCTGTTCATTACGCGCAGGGATGCACCAGTTTTTTACTGTCGTTCCTTTGGAATAAGATTACACATTCTCTCGCATGCAATGCAAATAACATTAGAATGTTACTAAATACTTGTTAAATTGATTTTCTCGTAATTAAATTGCAATTCTATGTATTATTATTAATCAATATTATACAAAATAATCGGCGAAGAAAAAAAACGTTTCAAATAAAAGTTATTTGTTTCAAGTCGTAGATTAAGGATCTGCAATGAAGAATATATGTCTCCATTTGAAGAAATAAAGTTGACCTTGGAATGACCTTGACAACATGATGAAAATTAAAAATGGATATGACTGCTGTATCAGCCTCTCCTTGACTTAAACTTTTTATTTGAAACATTTTTTCTCCGGAATTTAGTTTTCGAGATATTCCAGGTGGCCAGGATAAATGCCCCACCCTGTATATAAAATTGTGGGAGGTTTAAATTGGTTTACAGAATGCAAGCCCAGAAATAGTGATAATTTTGATTTCTCTTCACAAAGAACATTGCGTGTGGTTGCACTTGTGAATTCTGATCTGACAAGGGAACATATTCAGATGCGAAAATCCGATTTTGATGAAACTTATGGGAGCTTATAGTTCTTTGAAAAATATTTGACACGTGTTTTTTTTTTATCGGCAACCATGCACTTTGAAGGGGTGAAAACAGCCCTCAAAGTTGGGGGTCAAAACCATATTTTTTGAGATATCTCGGAAACCAGAGGTCGAAAAAATTTGAATTGTGTGTTTTTCAATGGGAAATGGAGTCGCGCATGAAAATTTTAACAAAAGTTTGACCTGATTTATAGGTACAGAGAAGCAGGATACATGAATTTCGAAACGTAGCCACGCTGCTATCTGCGCCACCTTCTTTAGCTACTAATAAAACAATAAACGACACATAACCCAGTGGTATTGTTTAAAATACTATACACGTTTATACTAAATGCTTATATTTCGATAAAACAAGAATAAAACAAGATAAAACAGAATTCCTTCCTACGCACATCAGCTGCAATACTATCTTCCATTATGCATAATTATTGTTAAATGGCAAAAAAGAAGAAAATCCTGAAACATGTATCCCCTATTTTGGATCAAAGATCACACACCCAAATTTACATTAAAATGAACTAACAATAAATAAGAGAAACTGCAAAAATAAATCAAATTTTTAATATATTGTTTAAACAAAACACTTTTGTTAAAATTTTCATGCGCGACTACATTTCCCATTGAAAAACACAGAATTTAAAAAAAAATTCAAATTTTTTCGACCTCTGGTTTCCGAGATATCTCAAAAAATATGGTTTTGACCCCCAACTTTGAGGGCTGTTTTCACCCCTTCAAAGTGGATGGTTGCCGATAAAAAAAAAAAACACGTGTGAAATATTTTTCAAAGAACTATAAGCTCCCATAAGTTTCATCAAAATCGGATTTTCGCATCTGAATATGTTCCCTTGTGAGAAACTAAAAATGTTTCGAGAGATGTGATGCTGCAAGGTCGACACTCGATTATGCCCGCCATGATCTTAATTTACTTACTCGTTACGCGGCAAAGAATGTTCATAACTGGATCCGGGAAAGTCGGTGATTGATCGAGAAACTTGGACGACGTGTCAGCGGATCTATTTTAATCGGTTCTGGTTCGGGCACGGGCTAATCTAATTCACGATGATCGGTTTAGTATTTATAATTAAGGGAAAGCAACCAACTACCACACTGCTTACGCAGCCGGACCCTAAGTGAGTCAATCAATCAAGAAGATTACATTCTTGTCGGCGAAAGTTTCAAGTCAGCCGTAAATTTTAAACGAGGGGAGGCTGCAACACCTCGAGACCCGTAATCAATACTTTACTCCATTTCCTGTAGTGTCTTCTGACTCTGGTCTAATATCGCTAGAAACATCACCATAACTTTTACGGGGCAAATATCAAATATTCTCAAAGTCGAAAATGCCAATTCTTCAACCGACTTCAAAACGGAAAAGCTACCATAATTCCATCAGTATGTTGCCCTGAAAAATGGAGTTAGATTCGGCATTACAATATTAAAATTTTTCATGTGAATATTGAACCATTTGGCCACAATATTCCATATTACGTAATACAGTCTAATGAAATGTGCCTTGGAATGTTTTAAAAATTTTTAAATATGTTCGAATGTTCATAACAATATAACACTATCTATCATAATATTCTATAGAGTATGTTCATCCATTTAGTGCAAGCATCGTTCGCATAGCTCTCAACGTTTAATCACAAAAATGTCCCAAAATCAAATATGTGACTTTTCTTCAAAATGAAATATCTCAAAAACTAAAAGTGATATTACCAAGCGGTTTTCATATTTAGATTCAACGTTGGGTGTTCCATATTACGGTGTAGCATTTTGAGGGACAATGTTTAAACGCGCAAATATCCAGTGAGATCTCGATAAATTCCATGGAAACTCCATTCCATGGTTTCTTCGTGCGGTGTTCCGCAGGAGGCTGCATATTTTTCCGGGAACGGTGTTCCTACCGCGGCAAGGAATCACTTGAGCCTGATAGCGACTGGCGCTGCTGGGTAGCGCAGACAATCGAGGATCGGAAAGTTTCGAGAGGGCGGAGCGGAGAGGATCACGCGTAGCTATTTGCTCCGGGGCCATTGCGGATTGATTACGCGACGCCGGAATCGGAAAGCGCGTCGAAGAATTATGAGACGAGGAGAGGCGGATCTTGCAGCCTGTCCGAGCATCGATGACAAATTTGCTTTCGTCTCAGGAACCGTTCCTGGAACAATAACTCTTGGCTTCCACTCCCACCAAATATCGAATTTCGCCAAAATATTTTCCCTTCCCTGTCACATCTGCGGCTCTTCGATTCGTGCACTGCGTCTCTGATAATCTGCCGAACATTTTTCATCACGGATAAAAGCGTTCACTTTTGTGGGAGGTGCTGCCTCAGAAAGATTTCTGTGAATATTATCGACTAGAATTTCAATATTCAGATAAGTAATTGGGTGTCCTTGTAGATTTTGGTGTACTGATTCCGAGTTTAAAAACCGCTTGGTAATATTTCACTTTTACTGTTTGAGATATTCAATTTTTAATAAAAGTCACACGTTTGAATTCGGGACATTTTTGGGATTAAATGGTAAAAGTTAGGCGAACGATTCTTACTCTAAACGTTGTTCAGATTCTCCAGAATACAATGATATATAATTTTATAATATTATGCACATTGGAACCAGTGTCGCCAGCTCGGTCAAATACAGGGGAATACAGTTTACCATCTCTCTGATGACCAGAGTACAGTAAATCCTCTATAAACGCATAAAAGCTGTAGCAGATAAACGAAGAAAATATATCCCCTCCACTTTAGTAATCCGATCTCGGCTTGGGTATATCGGTGTCAACCACTACTAATGCGACGCGGAGAGTCGCAGTCGCCAGCACAATCCAAAGGCCCGTGCGTCATGACAATGTAACACCAATAATTAATTTTTTTTATTATCACTTATTTTTTTATGAAACTTTCATCGATATATTCGTGGCATTTTTCTGATTAAAAAAAGACCAAACACGACATGATTTCAACTGTGTAAATACTGTTGTAGTATTTAGTGGTTTAAATGACGATGAACGTTTCGGGCGCAAGAAAGGATGGGGTATGGGAAAGAAAGAGACGCGGAGAGTCGCAGTCGCCGGCCCAGTTCAAAGCAGTGATGGTATATGGTCTCGGTTTTTTCGCGCATGCGCAACTAAATGCAGGAACGTACCGTACGTCTTATGTTTGTGGGGAAAGTAGGGGAGAACTATTATTGGCGGGAAACCGGACAGAAGAGTGCAAGACGACACGACGAGACGACCGTACTTCGAAATTTTGGTAACTTAATGTTAATATATTCGATTTCATAATGGTAACTATTAGGAGGTTGAATAAGTTCTCGCTGTTTTTTTTTATGAAATGAATGCTTTATTTTAAAAAATTGGTAAAAAATATGTTCTTGAAAGTATTGTCTCTCGCTAGCCATTACTTTTCCCCATCTTTCTGGCAGCATAGTAATTCCATGTCGGAAAAAAGGCGCGTCTTTTGATGCAATCCAAGAGTGGACCCATTTTTTGATATCTTCATAAAATTGGAAGCGCTGCTCAGCCAGGCCATGTGTCATCGATCGGAACAAATGGTAATCTGATCGGGAAATGTTTGGTGAATACAGCGGGTGGGGTTGTACTTCCCATTTAAGTGTTTTCAAAAACGTTTTCACCGGTTTTGCAACATGTGGCCGCGCGTTGTCATGCTGAAAAATCGCTTCAACTCGTACAGCACCCAACGTCCTTCCTGTGAATCATTCCTAATGCTTTCAAACGTTTCGAATCTGTTGTGTGATCAACTCCTAATGATTCTGCAAGTTCAGCTAGTATCTGACACGAGTCTTCATCAAGTAATGCCTCAAATTCTTCGTCTTCAAGTTTTTGTTGTGCGCCAGGGCGTTCTTTATCTTCAAGATCAAAATCATTATTTTTGAAGCGTCTAAACCAATCTCTGCATATTGTTTCCGACAGAACATGGTCGCCGTAGGTGTCAACAAGAATTCTGTGTGCTTCAGCTGCAGATTTTTTTTTAATAAAATGGTGTAGTAAAATTCCCCGCAATTACTCTTTCTTTGGCATGAAATTCGACATTTAGCACAATGAAAGAAAAATTGTTTATACTTCAGTGGAATGACATACACTGAATTTTAACCTTGCATATATGTAGTACTTCATTATAGATACGTTACTATCTGAAACTAAATTCACGCAGTTCTGGTATTACCACCTTTCGGAAAACAGCGAGAACTTATTCAACCTCCTAATAGTATTGGAGAAGGAGCTACTTGTCAATTCGTATTTGAAAATCGAAAAAAAATTTGCGAAACTATGCGGGGTGACTAAGGTACCCCATTTTAGCCCAACTTTGTACTTTACTGACGCTAAAATCGTCGCGCATGCGCGAGAAAACCGAGACCATATACCATCACTGGTTCAAAGGTCCGCGCGTGGTCTCGCTTTACACACGCTGTCCTTCTCTACGATCGGCTCAGCCTTAGAAGCTCAAAAAATAACTACCCGTCACAGATGAACGCATAACTATCCCCCCGAGGCTTATGCGTTTATAGAGGATTTACTGTAATATGTAATAAGTTGCGCGGCACGTCACGTGACCAATCTACGGTCTTAGTGGGGGACGTTGGAGTGTGCTCATGCAGTGGAATGGGATAGTGGAAGGGGAAAAGAAGGAGAGGAAAATCAACCCAGTTCTGGGTTGATTTGACGACACTGATTGGAACATGCTTAACCCCTTGTCCTACCCGCTAACTCCCGATTACTCGGGCCATAATAAACAAGAAGGACGGCCACGCGTCGAGCCATTTAGCTGTTTAGCCGTGTGCTCGAACTTGCGCAAAATGTATGCATCTTATGACATGTATACAGGGTTGGACAATATCTTTGTCCACCTTGAATATTTCCGTTAATTGTAATAATATGAGAAAATGATATATACAAAAGTTGCGCGGTATAGAGGGGGAAATATTGTGATGTAGACATTTTTTATGTGCGTGAAGACATTTCGGAGATTTCGAGGTCTCCTTGATTTCTTTAAATAAAAAGACCTACTTTTTGCATCATAAATTGATAGAGTATCAAATTCTGCGTGAAAATGTATTTGACCTCTATATGTCCTAATGTAATAGTTAATGAGATATTATCAAAATCATTTTCCATATGTTCTCACCATATACAATTTGAGGGACATCAGTTCGATAAGCTTCCAGGCACATAGCAGTGATGCCAGACCGGTTAAATCGAGGGGAATACAATTTACCACCTCTCTAGTGACCAGAGTAATATGTGACACGTTGCGCGGCACGTCACGTGACCAGTCTACTACGGTCCTAGTGGGGGACGTTGGAGTGTGCTCACGTAGTGGAAGGGGTAAAAGGAGGAGAGGAAAATCCATCCAGTTTTGGGTGTTTCTGTCATCACTGGCACATAGTGGGTACGTATGGAAAATAATATCTCGTTAACTATTACATTAGGACATATAGAAGTGAAATACATTTTTACACAGGATTTGATACTCTATCAATTTATGATACAAAATGTAGGTCTTTTCATTTAAAGAAATCAAGGAGACCTCGAAATCTCCGAAATGTCTTCACGCACATAAAAAATGTCTACATCACAATATTTCCCCCTCTATATCGTGCAACTTTTGTATATATCATTTTCTCATATTATTACAATTAACGGAAATATTCAAGGTGGACAAAGATATTGTCCCACCCTGTATTTCGGCGCAACGAAAGGAATTGTGAAATAATAAACACGTTTGGGCACAACTAATTCTTTTAAGATGTCTGGGAAGTAATTATGATCAATTCATCGGTGAACAAAAATGATTTATAATTTGAAAGTGGATAATGTATCGGTAACAATTTGTAAATTAATACTTAATTTAAATTAATAATGTTTTGAGAAAACTCGTAGAAAATTAGTAATCTTCGTGTTAGTGTTGTTTACGTTTGTCACGAATGAAGTACCACGAGCCAGGCTCGCGTTGTTTACGTTTAGTCCGAACGAAGTACAACGAGCCTGGCTCGTGTTGTTTACGTTTGGTCCGAACGAAGTACAACGAGCCAGGCTCGTGTTGTTTACGTTTGGTGCGAATGAAGTACCACGAGTCAGGGCTCGTCCTGATTGTTTTTTGGCCCAAATTTCTTACCACGAGTCTCACTCTTTATTGTAGGACATTGTAGGACAAGGGGTTAAGAATGTTCGAAACTCGAATTTGAATCAATATTCGATATTCAAATATATTAACCCTTAGCACTCGAATGGCGACACTGTGCGCCACTACAAATTGTTACACCATTTTTCAGAATATTGTTTACATGATTAAATTTGTTTATATGTAATAAATTACTAAACATTTAAATATTGTATGAGGTACTATATCAGTTTCGTACGCATATAATGAAAAAAAATGATGTACAATGGAAATATTCTAGGTTAGAAGAAATGTTTGATTTTTTAGTTGAAATAGCTCCGAGTGCAAAGGGTTAAAATTGATTCATGTAGATTGTGAGCTAAATCAAAATATGAAAACCGTTTATTAATGTCACTTTTAGTTTTTGAGATATTCCATTTTTAAGAAAAGTGGTCATTTTCACTTTCGGCCATTTTTGTGATTAAACGGTTATGGGAATTATTCTTGCTTCAGTGATCTTGTAGACACTCCCGAATACAATGGTGTACGACTTTACGATATTGCAAATCTTCAATCACGTTTAAAAAATTATTTGAGCAACTATACGTCCACAGAATTTCTGTTACATCTACATCTCTGTTACAATTTATGCTTCCGTGACGTTATGTTAGCGCAGAGAAATTGTGGTTGCAATCGATTATAGAAAATTATCGCAGGATCAAGTTCCGCCGGAAAGAAACACGTATACGTCTACTCTAAAAGCGTAGCGGGTTACGTAACGATATTGTTCGAGTCATGAAATACGACAGTGAACGCTCACACGTCGCATTAAATTACAGAGTTCATTTAGGAAAAACTTCACGTAGGTGTACTTTACTTATACACAGGCCTGCCTGACGTGAAATGTGAATTACGTAGCTCGGACTAACGTTCGCCGGAAAGTTCTGGAAGAGTGCAACTTCTAACCGAAATCTTTATGCATACAACAGTTAAGAAAACAAAATTATTTGTCTAAAATTTTTATAACTCTACCTCTCACACTATTTCGATGAAATTTTAATATGTTATAGAACACAAGGAAATATTTAACTGTTGATTTTTCATTTTTATGAAATTGGCAAGTTTAAAAGGGAGACAACATCCCACAAACTTAGGGGATGAAAAATATGTTTTGTCGAAGGATTCGGAGAGATTGTTCGTCTAGGTTGAGAAAAAATTCAGAACCCAAAATTATGTTTCATTTAACGGTAAATAGCTTCATAAAATTCTTCTTAAAAAATAATAAATTGTTAAAATAAATATTAAACTAAGTAGAAGTTATTTTTCAGATTCTGATCAATTTCTAGTATGTTGTAGAGCAAACAAAAATATTCCACACGAGTTTTATCATTTTTGAAGTTGATTACTTTGATAGACAAAAAGCTGCCGTTAAAGTTAGGGGATGAAAAATATTCGTTCGATATCTCGGAAAATAATGGGTCTGGAAAAAAAAATTAAAAATGAGAATTGTACGTTTCTCAACGGTGAATTTTTCCACATAACCACATTTTTCAATAAAAATGTTATAAAAAATTACTTTTTGCAAAAATAATCATTTCATCGTGGAATTTAATTTTTCTTTTCGATGAGAGAGGTCGAAGTGCATTTTAGAGGAACTTTTGACGCCATTCAAAGCAGCCGGCGGCTATTCGTGCAACACCTGATGATCTTGAAGGCAAAATGGTGCCGCAAGACCGTCTTTCACTCTTCTGAAGGACTTTTTCTTCTCTCTCCCGAAGTCTGTGGTCAGGTCGGCGCGTTTTAACCTTTTACAGGTTTTTTTACGACTCGTTACGACAATGCATCCTTTGACCCTCGTCACCTCTTAGTCGCCTTTTTCACTCGCCCCCGCCACTCGACACGCACTCACCCATAACGCGGCAAGCCCGCGACCACCCTCGCAAACGGACTTTTATAAATATCTACCAGCTCAGCCATCCGTTCATCAAGTGCAAACTCATTCGTACCGTCCATTTTTATCCACGATGCTGAGAATGCGCTCCTTCCTGACATACTTTATATGTGTTTGTGGCCTGGTTTCACAAATTTAACGTGCACCGTGCCGTAGCTCCAAATCAAATGAATTAAACAGTGTCAAACGCCACAAAAATTTATATAATTTGTGTATTAATTCTAACAATGGGTACCCGTTCCACGATAAAAAGACCATGATATTATTTCATGTGAAAAAATACGTCGAAAATGTAGAATAAATTTTTTTGATACGAGGGGCTACTTTCGAGTAAAACAAATTTGAAAATTCAGGGGCCCAGCAAGGTATAAGATAAATATCTGCGGACATACTACTTTAGGGTATCTTATGATTCTACGTGAAAGACTGCGTCGTAAATGTAGAACAAATTTTTTTGATACGAGGCTCTATTTTCGAGTAAAACAAATTTGAAAATTTAGGGGCCCATCAAGGTATAAGGTAAATATCTGCGGACATACTACTTTAGGGCATCTTATGATTCTACGTGAAAGACTGCGTCGTAAATGTAAAACAAATTTTTTTGATACGAGGCTCTATTTTCGAGTAAAACAAATTTGAAAATTCAGGGGCCCAGCAAGGTATATGATAAATATCTGCGGACATACTAATTTAGGGTATGTTATGATTCTACGTGAAAGACTGTGTCGAAAATGTAGAACAAATTGTTTTGATACGAGGCTCTATTTTCGAGAAAAGCAAGTTTGAAATTTCCGAGACCCTGCCAGCTGTAACATAAATCTCTGCGGACATACGAAAATGCGGAATAACATTTTTTTTTATACAAAGTTACGTTCTCGGGAAAATATAAGTTTCAAAATTCAGAAAACGTGCGAACTATAAATTTTTTTCTCGAAAATACAGCTTCGCAGTAAAGAATGTTGTCGTACATTTTCATAGTTCTTGATGTAAAATCGTGTGACACCCCACATGGACAGATTTCCAGGTACCGACATTACAGCTTGTGCGTTTTCTGAATATTTGAGAACTGGTTCTTCTCGAAAACGAAGCATGGCGTACAAAATTTTATGGCATATTTTCGACGTGATTTTGTTTTACGTAGAACCGTAGAACATCCCACATGGACCCATTTACAGATACCAACATGACAGCTCGCACACGTTCGCTGAATTTTTGAACTCGTTTTTCTCGAGAACGAAGACTCGCATCGAAAAATTTTATTCCACATTTTCGACGGGATATTTCACATAGAATCTGAAGACAGTCCTTCACACAGCTATTTATCTTCTACATCACGTATATCCTGACTTTTCAAATAAGATTTTCTCAAACATGGAACGTCGTATCAGAAAACTTTATTCTACATGTTTTATGTGACTTGTGACGTAGAATCCGAGGACACACAGTAAAGCGAGGTTTGTAGCTCGATACTTCCTTGAATGACCATAGTTTCCGTCGAATACGGTTTTCTAGCACAATGGGAAGAGGGATGAAATAAACGAAAGGCCGAGCGTGATGAGAAACACCGATACTGCGAACGATTACAAACACAGCCGTGTACACACGTGAGTAGTTACTGAAAGCTGGAGAGGAGAAGCTGCCGAGAATGCGAAGCGAAGTCTCTAGATTAAATACCGATACGACGAGCATCCATTCTCCGGGGAAACCTTTTCCTTGCGGCGGGGAGGGGCCAAGGGATGATGAAACAAAAGGGCGAGTCTCAAAGAAGTCTCCTATCATCGTGAAAGGGATGCGATGTAATTTCAGTTACTGTTCTTGCGATTGGAATAAATATCGACTATTTTTTTCAAAATACAATCACTTTTACCCCTATCAAAAAAAATAAATTGTTCAATTGGTACATACACGTAGGGGTCGCTAAAATAATTTTATTTTTGAAAATTAGGACATTTTTGTTTTGAATTTAGTTTGGAGGATTTTCCTTTGTATTTAAAAATTTAATATATTTTATAAACAATGTCTAAATTGTTCAATTTCTTCGTTTCGTACCGACCAGTATACAAATTTGTTTATATTTTCTGTACACTGTGTTCTTTAGTAAAATTAAATTTATTAATATTATGAATATTCCAGATTTTGGTGTACTATATTTTCATATTAAATGCATGCTTTTTTAAAAATAATGAGACGTTTAATATATTAATGAAAAGATAATTTTTACAATCTTTTAAATCAGGTCTTCAATTTTTTTTTCATTTCTTAAACTAGTAACTAAATTGATTTGCAACAATAATTGTATAGAAGTCAAGAAATAAATACCTGATCGAGTCATCCTTGAACTCGTCGAAATCATCATTAGTGGAGTTGACAATTGACTCACTTACCTGCAACAGATACAAAGAAAATGATTTTAGATAATATTTAATATTTGCAAATACGTGGAAAATTGTTTGTATATTCACAGATGTATACACAATGAACAGTACTTCCATAAATTACACACAAAATTTTAAAAATATAAATTATACATCAATTAATATATTAATAACATAAAAATGGATACTCTGAAAAAAAATATATATATATATATAAGTATATGTATATATTAACTATATTATGTTGAAGACGCAATTAATGTATTTACTAAAGTAAGTATATTAATTTTTATATAATTAATACATTAAGCATATTGATTTTTCTATAACGCATATATTAATATATTAAGAGTATTCATTTTTATGTAATTAATATATTAATATATACATTATAGAAAAATCAATATGCTTAATATATTAATTATACAAAAATCAATATGCTTACTATAGTAAATATATTAATTGCGTCTTCAACATAATATAGCTAATATATTAATTTATATACATAATTATAGAGTTGATACATTAAGAATAATGATGTAAGTTATAATATATAAAATACACTATACAGGATGGAAATTATAAAGCGTTACAGACGATTATCTCGAAAAATATTGATTATACGTAAAAATGTTTCAGATGAAAGTTGTGGAACCATCACGCGGTGGAACTTTTATTTTTCCCGGTGGACATTCCAAGGTGAGGTGCAGATCAACTATATTTTTTTGTATCCACCATCAAATAATGCGTTTTAACAAAAGTTCAATTACCTATGACTGAAGGTCATTCAAGGTCAAACTTGCAGGGAAATGCAGAAAAGGTGTGATCGTTTTATTTTGTACTTCTACAAAAATTTCATTTACGTTTATTAAAAACAATTTTGAATCTTTCCTTACTTAATCGACAACAGAATAATACAAAACTTCCTTAATAATACAGGAACGCAACTTTGAGTATGGACAATTGGAGAGGTCAGGTGCAAACAATGATTCAGACACACCGTGTTCGAAATCTGTTTTATTTACAAAGAGTTGCCGGAGTTTAAACCACCGTTGGTTTAAAATGGCGACGGTAAAGTTCCCGTCAGGGGTGGAGGGTGTAATGGTAAAGGAAACTACTTGCTTGAACTGCTCTTTATTAGACTTCTTATGGTACATAAATGCCGTCGTGTGCTGTAAACAGCGAATACGGTCACTCCAGGACCTTTAACCGGTTATTCGACGACCTTATCGTGGAATCGCATTACCGTAGGAAAGATTCCGGGTAAAAGACCCCATGGGTGCCTTCCGACTGTTGGTGACCATCGAATCCTCGCATAAGTGACAAGCTATAGGTCCACCGAGCCCGGAAATCCAAACGTTTACGCCACTGCAATCACCTTAAACACATCTAATTATATACAGGTTAATGAGCGTAGGCCAAATTACGGGCAAATTGAACCCGAGGGGGGAACCATTGTACGGCACTTGCTCCCATGGTGATACTGTCATCTAGCCCATGGACGACTCCTGCAACCTCGTTTTTAATTCGGTAAATTAGTATTAATTATCTTGCGCAGATGGAAATTTCGAGTTGTTTTTGAAATTAAATTTCTCATAAATTAACAATGACACAGACGTACAATTTTCAAATTTGAATTCAGCGTTTCAGAATCTACATAAATATATTTTCACATATTAAATATTAAATTTTTTCACGAAAATATTGAACGATTTGTTCATAATATATCATAATTCATATTATAGAAAAATGAGAAATTTTTTTGATGTGTTTTAAAAATGTTTTAATACTCAGAATATTGTATTATTGTATTCTATGGATGTCTGCATAATCATTTAGAATAGGATGTAGAAGCTCTTAACATTTAATCACAAAAATGTCCAAAAGTCAAAGATGTGATTTTTCTTCTAAATTGAATATTTTACAGACTAAGCATGATATTGATGAACGATTTTCAAATTTGAATTCAGCGTTTCAAAATCCTACATAAATATATATTTTTACATATTAAATATTAAATTTTTTCATGAAAATATTGAACCATTTGTTCATAATATATCATAATTCATATTATAGAAAAATGAGAAATATGAAATTTTTTAATCTATTTTAAAAATGTTTTAATACTCAGAATATTATATTATTGTATTCTATGAATGTCTGCATAATCATTTAGAATAAAATGTAGAGGGTCTTAATATTTAATCACAAAAATGTCCAAAAGTCAAAGATGTGACTTTTCTTCGAAATTGAATATTTTAGAGACTGAACATGATATTGATAAACAATTTTCAAATTTGAATTCAGCGTCTCACAGTTTACAAGAGGCTGTTTTAACACAATAAACAGTATAATTTTTCATGTAAATGTTGAAGCATTTGTCCACAGTATTTCATAATTCTTATCGAAGAAAAGTTAAATGTGCTTTGAAATGTTTCGAACACTTTTACACACGTTCCAATATTTATAATATAATAAAATTATATATCACTGTAATGAGAAAAGTTTAGGGGATAGTTCTACGCAAGAAAAATTAGGATAGCACGTACGGTACGACTAGAAAAAATTCTTAAAACGAAAACGTGATATTCTAAAAAGAAAACTATTTTCTCAGCAATTCAAAATTGGTAGATCAAACTAACTTTGAAATTCGTAATCATCGTCTTGATATTTGTAAGAAGAAATTGGTTTTTGTTGAAATATTGAAGGTTTTATTAATAATTTTCAAGACTTTGTATTAACAGTCTGTGTGAAACGAGTTTCGAGATTACCACGCAAATCAACACTGGAGGATGACAGTCCACGCAACACAGGGCAGTTTAAATTTAACTGTCAGAGTGTTTAAGTGCTCTCCTGCTCGCCCTTTTCCTTCCACCCTCTCTGCCCTCCTTATCCATCCCCCTCTACTTGAGGAACTAAGTGACTGTGAAAGCGGTCGAGCATCTTGGCGTTTCAACGGCTGTAACGCGCGCCGAATGAAACGCTTCTTGTCGAAACACCTGGAAAAAGCAATTCTATGGACATTTCACCATCCACGAAATCATAAAAGACCACCCCCTTTGAAAATCCACATCGTTGATGACGTCGACCATCCATTGTGCTCGCAGCTCGTGGCGTCTAGAAATAGGTCAAATATTTCTTATAGCAACGATTAACAAAAAATTCTGGATTTTTCATAGAATATAAATGCATTTTTCAGCTTTCTATTGCAATTTTACAGAAGCAAAAATGTTGAAAAATCGTGGCTTTATCTATCAATATCGAGCTAAGCGAACTGTCCAACGTCAACATTTTTTTCATAGACAATTATTGAATGAAAAGTTTGAATTATTTTGTAAGTAAGTGCAACTTATGACTTCGTATATAACGATATTTGGGCTTCGCGAATTTTCAAATATGATGGAGATACCAATTTTGAAAAATTGTTACTCAAAAATGTTGACATGAGCGGTGTATTTTTCATTCAAACTACGATAAGACGGCAACAAACAATGCAACTTTGTAATGTCAATGGATAGCAGAGTTTCAGTTTTTAAATCCACGGTGGTTAGAGTCGTCCAAAGTTGGATATTTGTTAAAAATATTATGTTTACTTTTGTGCACGTTTTATATGTCCACAGTACTTTTTACAATACGTTCTCGTTTAAAATGAGCCTAGGTAAATCACAATACAATTCCTTTTTATTGTTCCATAATTTTCAAACCTTCCAGACACACAGTTCTTTGAGGTTAGAAAATACTAAAAACACACCACACCCGCCCTTCTAAAGCGTTTTACAGTTAAACAAAAAATTTGAACAAAGCAAGTTAGTGGTGGTGAAAGTAGATACTTCACCGTTTAAAATGAGTCTGGTTCGGTCTCAGTACGATTCTTTTTTATTGTTCAACAATTTCGTAAACTTTCTAGGTAAGTTGAGGTTAGAATTTTGCGAAGGATACCGTTCTTGTATTGTAATGAATTTTACAACGAAGTAACAGTTTTGGAAAAAACAAATTAGTGGTGGTGAAAGTAGATACTTTCGGTTTAACTGCGTTTTGGAGAACTCTTTTTTTCAAGTTTTTTTTTATACAATCTTAATGACTTCGACGAGAGAACGCTGAAAATTAAAATCATATTGCGCGGAATTCATTGGTTAAAAAGTTATGCGCGTATAAAGTTGAACACTTTTAAGCCTTTTTGACAGATTAAAGCGCCGCCATATTGATATACTTGCTAGGTGATACACATAAAATGGGCTAAATACTTCCGAACAGATCCGTTAGATGGCAGCATAAACACTTACGTAATACCTAATTACACATTTACTAAATCAAAATGCGGAACATTATACCATGGTCGGGCCAACCTCCTTCGCTCCCACGACGACCTAACCCCAAACCATCTTAGACTGTACCTCTCTTTCGAAAACGACCGATTCCATGATTATTGTTATAAATTTTCATTTCGCACCGATGAGTACGACATTTTTTAAATTTCCGCAATAATCCACAATCCTGAGCCCAAGTAATTGCTACTTCTTTACTACTTGGCATGTCTCTAAAGTTAAAATTTCTAATACTTGAACTAGCCATTTCAAAATCAACAATAAACTTATTAATAATTAATTTGTGAAAAACACTTGAAATTGCTTATATTTACAAAGTATGCGTAACCACTGAATTGTCATCTACCGCATACGCTCATTACTATTTAGCCGATCCCGCGAATATATAATACTATCTAACACATGCGCTGAACACTCACGATTTATCCAGCGCATGCGCCGAACAGACCTACCTACCTCTACCACTCAACGAATGTCCAATATGGCGACGCTCTAACCTGTCAAAAACGCTTAAAACTGCTTATCTTTACACGCGTATAACTTATAAACCAATGAATTCCTAACAACCATACACACATTTTCGGAATGTCTTCATCGATATCTACAGGATCACATAAAAAAAAGTTCAAAAAAGTTAAGAACTCGGAGTTCTCCAAAACGCAGTCGAGCCGATACTTTCTCGTTTAAATCGAGCCTAGGTAGATCTCAATACAACTCCTTTTTATTGTTTTACAATTTTGTAAACTTTCTAGGTACAGTTGAGGTTAGAATTTTGCGAAGGATACCGTTCTTACATTGTAAAGAATTTTTCAACGAAATAACAATATTGGAAGGAAAACAACAAACTAGAACTGAAAGTAGAGGTTATTGGCTTTAAAATGAGCACAGACACAACCTCCTCGAACCCGTGTGCACCAAGTAGCACCAAGTCAAATATCAACTACTAACTATTAATGCCGGTTCGATTCCGCGAGCCTCATTTTCGACTTTCTGCTACTGATCCAGGGACCCTAACTCACAAAATAGCTGGAACAGGGTAAAACTTGTTTGCCGGGGATCGGCGTGGATAGCGCGAGAGCCCGATACCATCAGCCTACAGAGCTCTAGCTCTGGGGGTTCGAAAAGGAGCGAGAGCCGGCAGCCGGAAGCGGCGAAAGCTTATCCTTTCCAACGTGGGATGCGGCGTTCATCCAGACAGCCTCGTACCATTTCGTAAAGTCATCTATTTGCGGGATTAACGTACCACGGATATCAACTTCCTGCTAGTAAGCAGAGGAAACTTTCCGAACTGCTGGAGAGAGAACGAAGAGACCCAGGGAGAGGCTCAGGCTCGAACGAAAATTAGTTTCACTTTTTCCCCCGGTCCTCTTTCCGCGAGAGACCAACCCCCTAGCTACGAACCCCCTTCTTCACCCCCTATCTTCGGCCCGTCTAGCCATCTAGCCACTTTCGTTCTGAAACATAATATTTTCTACGAAATTGCCCGGACGCCCTCCGCATGAATATTTAGCGGCCTCGTGAAAGAAGTTTCGAATAGGTGCAAGGATAAATTAGGTACCCTGTTCTTGCGTCGAGGATGCACCGGGCTTGATCAGCTGGCTGCTAGCTTGCACCACGTGAGCTGCAGCCTCGATTAACCGCGCTAATTTGGAGAGGCATAGACGCAGGATGAATTTTGAAGGCATTGAGGCGAGAAGGCTGCTGGAGATTGGGGAAACTAAAGCAGCGAAAATGTTGGAATAATTGTGGGTGATAGAGGTGATGTGGGAGTACTGTATGTAGTTTGATTTGTGCCGGTAGCTTGAGTGGTTAGTGAGATATGTGATCGCAAAGTGTGAATATTAATGTTTTTTGGGAGACGTCGTTCAAGGGGTTCTTTTAAACAATACTTTTTGGGGCGTTGATGAACGAGATAAAATTTTGATAAAATTTTATGAAGTAGAGATAATGTACATCTACTATTTGCATTTTGATTCATTCAAATGTTTTGGATAGTCGTCGACTAAAAATGGTAAGAAGCTTGAGGAGCGATGATATTCGATTGTCAACGCTCGAGGCGTTGTTTTTAAGAAATGATTTTTTATAACATTGACGAGCGAGTTAAAATTTTGAAAAAGTATACGACATAGAGCTAATGTGTACCTACCATATGGATTATAGTTCATTCGAATATTGTAAATAGTCGCTCAGTAAATATAGTTGCAAAAATGAGGTGCGATTTCTTTTCATTGCCATCGCTTAAAGGATTGCTTTTAAGAAATCATTTTTTACAACCACAGCGAGAGAATTAAATTTTCGAAAAAAGGTATATGTATTATACCTAACGTGCAGCTGCCATATGCATTTTAGTTCAATCGAATATTGCGAATAGTTGTTAACTAAGCATATTCGCAAGAATGAGGCGCGTTCTGTTCTCACTGTTATCACTCAAGGGGTTATCTCTAAAACATAATTTTCCGTGATCTTAATAAGTGAGTTAACATTCTAAAAAAATATGTGAAGTAGCACCAATGTGCACCTACTAGTTGCATTTCAGTTAATTCGAATATTGTGATTAGTCGATGATTGAAAATCGCAAGAACGAGGTCCGATCTGTTCCGATTGTCGTTGCTCAAGGGGTTGTTTTATAATAATATATCTTTGCAACCTTAACAAGCGAGTTAAAATTTTTACAAAAATATATGAAGTAGAACTAATGTGCACCTACTAGTTGCATTATAGTTCATTCGAATATTGTGATCAGTCGATGATTGAAAATCGTAAGAACGAGGTCCGATCTGTTCCGATTGTCGTTGCTCAAGGGCTTGTTTTATAATAATAATTCTTTGCAACCTTAACAAGCGAGTTAAAATTTTTACAAAAATATATGAAGTAGAACCAATGTGCACCTACTAGTTGCATTTTAGTTCATTCGAATATTGTGATCAGTCGATGATTGAAAATCGTAAGAACGAGGTCCGATCTGTTCCGATTGTCGTTGCTCAAGGGGTTGTTTTATAATAATATATCTTTGCAACCTTAACAAGCGAGTTAAAATTTTTACAAAAATATATGAAGTAGAACCAATGTGCACCTACTAGTTGCATTATAGTTCATTCGAATATTGTGATCAGTCGATGATTGAAAATCGTAAGAACGAGGTCCGATCTGTTCCGATTGTCGTTGCTCAAGAGGTGGTTTTATAAAAATAATTCTTAGCGACCTTAACAAGCGAGTTAAAATTTTTACAAAAATATTTGAAGTAGAACCAATGTGCACCTACTAGTTGCATTTTAGTTCATTCGAATATTGTAATCAGTCGATGATTGAAAATCGTAAGAACGAGGTCCGATCTGTTCCGATTGTCGTTGCTCAAGGGGTTGTTTTATAATAATATATCTTTGCAACCTTAACAAGCGAGTTAAAATTTTTACAAAAATATATGAAGTAGAACCAATGTGCACCTACTAGTTGCATTATAGTTCATTCGAATATTGTGATCAGTCGATGATTGAAAATCGTAAGAACGAGGTCCGATCTGTTCCGATTGTCGTTGCTCAAGAGGTGGTTTTATAAAAATAATTCTTAGCGACCTTAACAAGCGAGTTAAAATTTTTACAAAAATATTTGAAGTAGAACCAATGTGCACCTACTAGTTGCATTTTAGTTCATTCGAATATTGTAATCAGTCGATGATTGAAAATCGTAAGAACGAGGTCCGATCTGTTCCGATTGTCGTTGCTCAAGGGCTTGTTTTATAATAATAATTCTTTGCAACCTTAACAAGCGAGTTAAAATTTTTACAAAAATATATGAAGTAGAATCAATGTGCACCTACTAGTTGCATTTTAGTTCATTCGAATATTGTGATCAGTCGATGATTGAAAATCGTAAGAACGAGGTCCGATCTGTTCCGATTGTCGTTGCTCAAGAGGTGGTTTTATAAAAATAATTCTTAGCGACCTTAACAAGCGAGTTAAAATTTTTACAAAAATATATGAAGTAGAACCAATGTGCACCTACTAGTTGCATTTCAGTTAATTCGAATATTGTGATTAGTCGATGATTGAAAATCGCAAGAACGAGGTCCGATCTGTTCCGATTGTCGTTGCTCAAGGGGTTGTTTTATGAAAATAATTCTTTGCGACCTTAAAATGCGTGTTAAAATTTGTACAAAAATATGTAATGTAAAGGGAAGATGAATCTAATATTTGCGTTTCGGTGCATTCAAGTATCTTCATAAATTGTTCACAAAATTGTCCATCTTCTGTAACAAACTGTTCGGTAGTCCAATTTTCGTTTAAAAAATCCAACAGGGTTTTGTAGATGTAATACTACAGCAAAGAGAGGGTAGAGACTGTCCGTGGTAGGTGGATAGAAGGAAAACGAAGGTCAGAAGTAAAAAGCTGAAGCCGGAGAGGACGAAGAAGGATGGGGGTCACTGTGAATCCGGCGACCTTGCGCCGAGGGACAATGCAGTTCGTCCCAATAAAGCCGGTTTATACACGATCTCTGGCAAATACGTTGCAATTATCATATAAAAGGATCAGTCTGGGGTGGAAGACGGTCGCTTATATAACATTCTATTATAGGGACCGAAAGGAATCTCGGGTAAGGGCGGAAGACTCGCCGGAGAGGAGGAGAAGATAGCGCGCGCGGGCGTATTGATCTGTCATCGTCCTAACGGCACGCCGGCAGCCCTTTTCGAATTTTAGATCAGCGTGAATCCTATGCAAACCCAACACTATTCCCGCCCTGTACTTAGAGCTCCGAGGATTCTGTAAGGTTCGATGGCTACGATCGATCCCTGGTCCAAGGTTTGTCTTTAATGGGTTTTGTGTAGCGAATAGAAGATGCTCTTGGCTGGTTTGGTATTCCGGCTTCGGTGCCCTATGGTAATTGTAAAGGGTGTCCCAGTTTAATCTTCGTAGCCGAGCACCGCGAAAAATATGGCGGACTCGGGAACACGTTCTCAACAAAGTTATGGCGCGCAGGAAACATGGTCCCAGCCCTTGTACCTTTTGTTTTTAAGAAGCCCACTTTTTTCGCTATGTAAGCGACGACCATTAGACTTTTAATAATTATTTTTGAGTTACTGCTTGAGAGATAACGGAATGAAAATTTAGTACTTCATAACTGCACTGTAGATTACATTGTAGAATTTTGTCATAATTTTAGGTCAGCTGTTATGGAGACTAAAAATTATTTTTCAGAACAGTTCCCTTGTTCGATTAAAAATGATCAAAGACAGTATGGTCTTACTTCATGAGCATTATTCTCAGTAACTATCTGTGGCACAAGAACGAACCAAAAGGCATATAGTACATATACTTCTGAGCTACATTGTGGATTTTTTTCAAAATTTTAATTCGCTCACTACGTGCAGAAAAAAATTATTTTTCGAAAACAACACTTGAGGTCTGGGTTAGGTCTTCAGATGAAAGGTACTCGAGACTTATGAGAACTTCATGAGCACTTAACTTGCGAACTATTTGAGATGCTACAGCAAATCAAAAGGCATATAGTAGATATACTTCTTAGCTACATTGTGTAATTTTTTCAAAATTTTAATTCGTTTACGGCGGTCGGAAAATATTATTTTTCGTAAACTACCCCCTGGGAAACTAAAAAGTGATGGAGATTTATAGGCATTGCATGAGAACTTTTCTGGACAATTATTTGAGATGCTAGAACGAATCAAACGGCAGTTAGTAGATATACTTCCGGTCTACTTTGAGAATTTTCTTTAAAATTTTAGCTCGCTTGTTACGGTAAGAAAATATTACTTCTTAAAAATACCCCTTTGGGTAACTGAAGAGCGATCGAGACCTACGAGCACATTTCTCGAAATTACTTAAGGTATCTGTGTGAACCGAAAAGCACATTGTACTTTCATGTTAGCTCGATTTCATGTAATTTTTTCAAAATTTTAGTTGGTTGAGTAAAGTCAGGAGAAATTATTCCTTTAGCTTCGGGGGCCATTCTCCGAGTGTGGTACTTGCAGAAAACGTCAAGACATAAAGAGGCAGACGTGACGAGCACTCCATGCGGGGGTGAAACAAAGCATTGGAGGGTAGCAGGGAGAAATGAACTCCGATACATCCATAAACGCGTTTATCGTGGCTAGCAGCGCGGGCAGCGTGTATACGAAGTGTCGCGTCGGGATCATTAATATTCAAGAGGTACTGGATCAGATTTTATTCACACCAGCCGTCGTAAACCAGGGAATTGATGGTCCGCGGATACAGATGTTTCGTGGCAATGCTTGTCAAACGCGTACTACCATGTGCATACTGCTTATGACGGCTTATAGTCCGATGAAAAAATTTAGTGTATTTGAAACGTGTCTAGTGACAGGGGAAGTTTTAAGAATTCCTTTAACACCAGTAGCTGGAGGGTGGTAATAAAGAATATATAGCCGTGTTCTCCTTCCTTCGGTCAATCAGACAAATATTTTTCTGTCTCACGAATTTAGCAGTTAGATAGTCAGAAAAATGTTCGAATCATTAAATATAGCTAATGTAGTTGTGAACCTCAAATGGCAACTTGAAGAATTTTTTCAAACGCGACGAACGAAAGAACTGTTAAGAAAAGAATAGTAACATGTTCGTCAATCTTTATTTAATGTAAGATATTGTGCATGCGTCTCCACACTGTATAGACGTATTTAACACTAGAACTACCAAGCGCTAAACGCGACTGGTGTATATTGCATTCTAATAACGACAAGAATGCATTTATTCAACTTCCGTACAACTTTTGTTTAAATATGTATTCTAATAGAGAATTTGACTAAAACATTACTCCGGAAAACATTTTTTATAATTTCACTATTTGTAAAAGAAAAATTTAGAAACCAGTCATTTTGACTTGTCCGGTAGTTCTAGTGTTAAATGTACTGCGTGATCGGTAGTCCGGGTATAGGTGCGCGCGCAAGTAGCCGTGCTGAGACGCATGTGGGCCCCGCTCTCTCCCACTCTCTCTCTCTCTCTCTCGACCAAGCGAATAAGATATGTGACCATAATTATGAAAGTGGTCTAAGTCATATATTTCTTGTTTCGAGATATTTAATGAATTGCGTTTTAACGAATTCAAAAATATTTTTATATTATGCGACATTTTAATTTATAATTTTCTTAGTCTTGATTAATGGAAATTATGAATATGAAATTTTGTATGATTTCATACGAAAATGTTGTTTTTAAAGCTCTAATTGACTTAGACCATTTTCAAAATTAATTGAATGTCCTATAAATGACTTAAAGCAATAAAGAACTATGAATTTTATTTGAAACAATAACTTTAATGAAATAATTCATGAACATTTATTAATTATTTTTAAAAAGTAATCCATTTTTATCATTTTTTCTAGTTCTTAAGATTCTTAAAATGTTCCTGATAAACTGGAGGGACGTATGGTAGTAAACACACAATATCTTTATGTTTTTCTTCCGTTACTGGTCTAGAGGTGGTGTATAGTGGAAGTAATTTAATATTTTTGTATATTTTTGGTCTTCCTCTTTTAGGTGAAAGATCCAAAACGTGGAATTTAGAATCATGTAAAGAAGTTTTATAGAACATTTTATAAGGTTCATTTTTCAAGAATCTCATCCATTGAATTTTCAGCCAAGAGACAGATTCGCCCGCGGTATTTTTTACTTTTCTTGTTATTGATTCTTCTAGTGACTTCGTTGAAATAAAATCCGGCTGCGACATTCGTTTTATCGAAAATGACTTTCTCCTTCTACACTTTTCTATCAATTCATAATAATGCTCAGGGTTGTATAAGTAAGTTGCTTTTTTTATTTTCATTTCTATCAAACCGAAATCACGGTCATTCGGTAGAAAAGAATGGCCCGATACCAAAAATTTGTGGTATCTTTAAAATTTCTTCAAATTTTTGACTTAGACCACTTTCATAATTAACACTAAATGAATTTCGTATAACGTTGAAATTACATCCACTATCTAAAGGTTCTTTTTTGACGATATCGTAAAAATTACATTAAATACATATAGTTTAAGATAATGTGGATGTGAAATAAGTGATAAACTCATTTTTTTGAAATTTTGATTTAGACCACTTTCATAATTATGGGCAGATATACAAGCGACGTTGTGTTTATATTTCTGTATTCTTATAACCTAGTTTATCACTTATCAATATATTCGTGTACATCTGAACTATATCCATACTCTAACATTTAATTATTGAGCAATTTTTTTCTTTAAAATTTTGGAATAATATAGTAAATAAAATGCCCGAATGTTCCCATGTAACATAGTTTATAAAGAATTTTAAATCGTCCAAATGCTAACTTTAATCATTGTTATCAAGACAATAATTGGGAGGATTATTATAAAAAAAAATCCTGGCACGTTCTTTAGGCTTTGTATAGACGGAAAATATAATTTTATGGCAAACTAGTTGTGGGGCTTCTATATGCGAGAAGTATTATTCTTGTTAATTAATCTGGAAGTCCCGGGAAGCACAGTACATATTCTGAAGTAATATTTTCGAAGATAATTAAGGTAATTAATTAAAGAGCTCGACGGCAAAAGGTTGAACAAACGAGATTAGGTCTCGGGGACGCAGATAAGGACCAATAGGGGTGACCGCGGACGAGATATGTGATCTTAAAGGCTCATTCGAAGGGAAGTAGGATGAAATTGGCCAGGAATCACATGGGGGGGGGGGGGGGTTAAAACTTTAATCAATGCGGGGATGGAACGTGGTTGTCTCTGGCTGAAGTAGGAATTCGACTACCTAGCCTGCAAACTGGATTTATGTTACGGTGCACAGCCATCAAACTTGCTTTAAGAACTTTAAAAATTAAATCAAAATTTTAATCAACCATTCAATCATAAATATCTACCTTATTTACTGTTATATAAAAAAAAAACCTTACATCATTACAAAGTTATACTATGTCGACAGATAGATATAATACTAGAAAGAATCTTCTCTCAAGGTCATTTCGACGTTTCAAGGTCATCGATATTTTTCTTAACGATACCTTATAATTTTTCTTAGATATTATTCTGGAGCGCGAATAGATGAATCCAAGCCTGTTCTTTCTTTTGGAGGTCCAGGTGTTTTTAACTTTCTTGAACTCTTTTCTAACTTTTTTTTTATGTAATCCAGTAGATATCGATGAAAACATTACGACAATGTAAGTATTATTATTAGGAATACACTGGTTTATAAGTTATACGCGTGTAAACATGAGCAATTTTAAGCGTTTTTGATGGCGGCGCTTAAACCTGTCAAAAAGGTTTAAAAGTGCTCAAGTTTACACGCGTATAACTTCTGAACCAATGAACTCCTGGCAATAAGAATTTCATTTTCGGTGTTTTCTCGCCGAAATCTATAGGACTACATAAAAAAAAAGTTTAAAAAAATTGGTCCCCCCAAAAAAGGTTTAACCGAACCCAACGTCTATAATAACGATACCGTTTCAGAAAGGTAGAAAAATGTATACTTTCTGACACGAATATCTCGAGATTGAATGATCGAAACGGTATGGTTATTACAGTCGTTGGATTCGTCTTCTTCTGCTCTACAATAGCACCTCGAAAAAAATACAAGGTATAGTTAAGAAAAATATCGATGACCTTAAAATCTTCTTAAACAGTGATCTTGAGAAAAAATTCTTTCCGGTATTATATGTACCCGTTGAGATAGTATAATGCTATTCTTAACAGTTTTTCTTCGCTAAAGCTGAATTACTCTTCGCAGAAGTGTAGATGAAAGTACAATGTTCTATGTAGTTCTGTTTTGTAGCCGTTCGATATTGGGAGAAATTTTCGAGCGAATTCTTCAAAGGTTAACTAATTTCCTTATCGCAAGGAAAACTCCACGCCGTCGTTCGAACTTCGAACGAAATACGTCCAGATAAGTTATCGTTTTCCTGCACCCGAGTCTTTTACGCTCGTGTTTTGCATCGGGAATTTAAATGAGCGGAGGGGAGGTGAAACTTTAACACTTCAGAGATTATTGCGTATGAAACAACTGGCAGGGACACTACCGGTCGAGAGTTCTCTGCATAATGTTTGCGACGGAAGCGATGCAACGTAATCGCAATTAGTAAACAGCTTCGAAAACACTTCGCCTCGGAAAACACGACTTCGAGGAAATTTTTCCAGAGGGACAAGTGAAAGAAGCGCAACAGGAAAATACAATCACGTTCTTCAGCCTCCTTTTCAATAGAAAACATTTTTATTATGGTGAAAATTCAAAAGTGAAACACTAAAAAGAATTTTCGAATTTTTTCGATCAGTTCATATGATGTAGAAAAACTATAAAGAATATTGGCAACTTTGACATTTTTTTCTAACGCAAGAAGTGAAAGAATCGCAACAGAAAAATGCAGGCACATTCTTCAGCCCAACATTGAATAGAAAATATTTTTTTATGTCAATCATTCAAGAATTAAATACTAAAAATAATTTTTGAATTCTCAAGCTCAGTTAATATAATATAGAAAACTTTTCGAGGATATTGGCAACTTTGACCATTTTTTCTAACGCAATAAGTGAAGGGATCGCAACAGAAAAATGCAGGCACATTCTTCAGCCCAACATTGAATAGAAATTGTTTTTTTATGTCAAACATTCAAGAATTAAACACTAAAAATAATTTTTGAATTCTCAATTTCAGTTAATATAATATAGAAAACTTTTGGAGAATGTTGGCAATGTTGTCAATTTTTTCTAACGCAATAAGTGAAGGAATCGCAACAGAAAATTGCAGGCACATTCTTCAGCCCAACATTCAATAGAAATTGTTTTTTTATGTCAATCAATCAAGAAATAGATACTAAACATAATTATTGAATTCTCAATTTCAGTTAATATAATATAGAAAACTTTTGGAGAATGTTGGCAATGTTGTCAATTTTTTCTAACGCAATAAGTGAAGGAGTCGCAACAGAAAAATGCAGGCACATTCTTCAGCCCAACATTCAATAGAAATTGTTTTTTTATGTCAATCAATCAAGAAATAGATACTAAAAATAATTTTTGAATTCTCAAGTTCAGTTAATATAATATAGAAAACTTTTCGAAGATATTGGCAACATTGACCATTTTTTCTAACGCAATAAGTGAAGGGATCGCAACAGAAAAATGCGGGCACATTCTTCAGCCCAACATTGAATAGAAAATATTTTTTTATGTCAAACATTCAAGAATTAAACACTAAAAATAATTTTTGAATTCTCAATTTCAGTTAATATAATATAGAAAACTTTTGGAGAATGTTGGCAATGTTGTCAATTTTTTCTAACGCAATAAGTGAAGGAATCGCAACAGAAAAATGCAGGCACATTCTTCAGCCCAACATTCAATAGAAATTGTTTTTTTATGTCAATCAATCAAGAAATAGATACTAAAAATAATTTTTGAATTCTCAATTTCAGTTAATATAATATAGAAAACTTTTGGAGAATGTTGGCAATGTTGTCAATTTTTTCTAACGCAATAAGTGAAGGAATCGCAACAGAAAAATGCAGGCACATTCTTCAGCCCAACATTCAATAGAAATTGTTTTTTTATGTCAATCAATCAAGAAATAGATACTAAACATAATTTTTGAATTCTCAATTTCAGTTAATATAATATAGAAAACTTTTGGAGAATGTTGGCAATGTTGTCAATTTTTTCTAACGCAATAAGTGAAGGAATCGCAACAGAAAAATGCAGGCACATTCTTCAGCCCAACATTCAATAGAAATTGTTTTTTTTATGTCAATCAATCAAGAAATAGATACTAAAAATAATTTTTGAATTCTCAAGTTCAGTTAATATAATATAGAAAACTTTTCGAGAATATTGGCAACTTCGACAATTTTTTCCTACGCAACAAGTGAAAGGATCTTTATGAAAAATATACAGAGATGTTCTCTAGCTTTCATTTAATCAGATGAAAATATTTTTTTGTCGAAGATTAAGCAGTAAGGTGGTAAAAGAAATTGTTGAATGTCAGACTTGGCGGAACAGCAGGTAATAGACTGGCCACGTGGCGATAAATCTTCGGCCACGTGGTTTACGTCAACAGGCGTAGCGTTATTACTATCGTAGGGTTATCTCGTGGAAAAGAAACGTGCAACCGGGTTGTTAATTGGCGTGTAACAATGTTCGCGTGTCCTTGGGAAATTATGAGACCGCCGGATATATCGTCGGAACGGTTAACGCGTTGTAGCGGAGCTCCGGCGGCTTCCCTTCCCATGGGTGTACAGGGTGTTGGTACAGTAAACTTCCATGAACTCTAATATAGTGGGCCGTATTCAGAGAGTCCAGAGTTCACCGCTATCTTAAATTGAATCTGCCGCCGACGCCAATGCGGCTCGCGTCGGGCCAGACTCTCGGGGCTCTCCTTATTTTGTGGCCCGTTGTTATCATTTTCTCTCCGAGGTATTATCCCGGAAGTCCCAGGAATGTCAATGCTTCGCCTTAATCGATTCCCGGGCCGTTCTAATTATGTCGCGCCCGCGAACGATCGTTAATTACTTCGCGAACGATCATTAATTAGTTAGTTTGAGTGATGATTCAAAGGAAAAGGACATTCGCGATTTTTTTCAGCGAGACACGAACTTTGCAGAAATTCTTTTTGTAGATGGAGCTATGTTTGAGAATTATTTGGCTGCAGGATATGCATTTTTTGTCTCGTTGCAGAACTTGAAGCGTGGAATGTAAACGTTTCAGTTTCTGAAAAACTGACAAAAGGGGGCATCTTTGAGAATTTTTTCTGAGAGACACAAACTTCGTAGATACTTTTTCAAACCACAGTTCGAAAGTGTATACAATGGACCACATTTGAGAATTTTTTCATCGCAGAATATACGCAATCAAGTACATTGCACAATTTTAAAGCAGAAGTTATATTTCTAAAATATTTCGTGTGACGATCAAAAAAGGGGTTCGGTCAGAATTTTTCCAGGAAGACAGAAATTTTGTAAAAACTTTTTAAATACACGGTTCCAAAGTGCAAATATTGGACCACATTTGAGAATTTTTTCAGCGCCAAATGTTCACGATTATCCGCGCTGCATAAGAAAATATAAAAATTCGATATCTATCCACACTGCTTCAAGGTTGATAGATGATTGATCGAGACATTTCTTGTGGCCCGAGAAATGTTTCCGCTTACTATTCATGAAAACAGGTATCGTTTGTACTAACAAAAAGCTACAGGTCTCGCAAAGTGGTGGCTATAAACAAAGAACTCGTTTCATTTGCATTTTTCTTGCGCGGCCACTTAAACGCACGGTGGGGCGCCTTTTCTTGATTGTCACTTCCTGCTGGTTAATTTATTAGTACTGCGAGCTAAATAATATTTTCTATTTACATTGCCGCCAATTGTAATAGCTGGACTTTTTCGTGCGTGTTGCGACTTGATGAAAATGTGACCACATTCGTTTTGAATGTTCTACTTTTGAAAATTAAATCGTGTCAAAGGAAGAATCAAGTAATTCGGAGAAAAAGTGACTTGCCTCACGCAAAATAGATTATTAATTTTCTTAAAAATTAACAATGATATAGTGCGCGTGACATTAGGCGGGGTTTAAGTCATCAGTTGGGTGATTTTTGGTCAGTTCCCACGGTATTGTACTTCAAAGTAGCAAAACCACAAATATTACCAAGGCCATTTTCAAAGCATTTGATTACAGGCCACGTTATATCCGTTCTAATAAGATAGGTATGTCTGCGGATCGTATAGTTCGCCATTAGACAGTACACTAATCCTGTTTAACATGTCCGAATTAATACATCAGTAGGTTTCCCTATTAATTAGCCTCTATAGAGGTGCATTCGTGGTGAACTGGAACGTAGAATATACAATATCGAGCTACCACGAGGGTTATACATTTATACCTCAAAGACATAATATACAACCATAACTACAACACAACACTACCATCAGATATCGGCAACAAATTCTCTTTAAAATTAAAATTCTACATCAACGGTACTGCCAGATGACAAACGAATAAAAGTAAATTTTATTATATTTCTTATTTCTTTATTTGAGCTATATTTTTACTTATTGTCGCCTCAATTAGTTACTCGCGTGACACATATAATTAACCAGGACTCGTTTGCAATCCCATTTTCATCGCAGAGTATAATTAGACACGTTGCACAACTTTTTAAACAGAAGTAAGTCCTAAAAATTTTAGTTTCTGCGTCGACTGTGGAAAAAGAAGATATTTGGAAATTCTTTCTAGATGACTCTAGAGGCTTCGAATGTGCATACAGTGGACCGAATTTGAGAATTATTTGGCTGAAGAATGTACACGATTAACCTGGTTACAGAATTTACATGAGAAGTTAGAATTCTTAAAAGTTTTGTTTGTGACACAATCAGGAAAAAGGATCTTTAAGAATTCTTTCTGAAAGACACGAATTTCGTAGCAACTTCGTTGATACAGGGTTCAAATGTGCATACAGTGGACCATATTTGAGAATATTGATATAATTATAGAATTATATATAAATAAGTTACAGACTTTGACAGCAGAAGTTGGATTTCTTAAAAATTTTGTTCACGAGACATACGAGAAAAAAAGACCTTTAGAAATTTTTTCTGTAAGACACAAATTTCGTAGGAATTATTTTGATACGTGGTTCGAATATGCATACATTGGACCACATTCGTGAATTTTTTGGCTGAAGAATGTACACGATTAACCTGGTTACAGAATTTACATGAGAAGTTAGAATTCTTAAAAGTTTTGTTTGTGACACAATCAGGAAAAAGGATCTTTAAGAATTCTTTCTGAAAGACACGAATTTCGTAGCAACTTCGCTGATACAGGGTTCAAATGTGCATACAGTGGACCATATTTGAGAATATTGATATAATTATAGAATTATATATAAATAAGTTACAGAGTTGACAGCAGAAGTTGGATTTCTTAAAAATTTTGTTCACGAGACATACGAGAAAAAAAGACCTTTAGAAATTTTTTCTGTAAGACACAAATTTCGTAGGAATTATTTTGATACGTGGTTCGAATGTGCATACATTGGACCACATTCGTGAATTTTTTGGCTGAAGAATGTACACGATTAACCTGGTTACAGAATTTACATGAGAAGTTAGAATTCTTAAAAGTTTTGTTTGTGACACAATCAAGAAAAAGGATCTTTAGGAATTCTTTCTGAAAGACACTAATTTTGTAGCAACTTCGTTGATACAGGGATGAAATGTGCATACAGTGGACCATATTTGAGAATATTGATATAATTATAGAATTATATATAAATAAGTTACAGAGTTGACAGCAGAAGTTGGATTTCTTAAAAATTTTGTTCGCGAGACATACAAGAAAAGAAGGCCTTTAGAAATTTTTTTTGTAAGACACAAATTTCGTAGGAATTATTTTGATACGTGGTTCAAATATGCATACATTGGACCACATTCGTGAATTTTTTGGCTGAAGAATGTACACGATTAACCTGGTTACAGAATTTACATGAGAAGTTAGAATTCTTAAAAGTTTTGTTTGTGACACAATCAGGAAAAAGGATCTTTAAGAATTCTTTCTGAAAGACACGAATTTCGTAGCAACTTCGTTGATACAGGGTTCAAATGTGCATACAGTGGACCATATTTGAGAATATTGATATAATTATAGAATTATATATAAATAAGTTACAGACTTTGACAGCAGAAGTTGGATTTCTTAAAAATTTTGTTCACGAGACATACGAGAAAAAAAGACCTTTAGAAATTTTTTCTGTAAGACACAAATTTCGTAGGAATTATTTTGATACGTGGTTCGAATGTGCATACATTGGACCACATTCGTGAATTTTTTCACTGCAAAATGTTTGCATTTAATCTCGCTGTACAATAAAGTATGAAAATACGATATCTGACGACCCAATGAATGTTCTCACTTATTAATATAATTGAAGCACTAAAAGTGTTTAAGGGCGAGATGTTACGTCACGAAGGGCTACGTGCGAGTCTCTCCTATTAGTTGCTGACTATTCTTCCTCTAGTTCCGGCGACGTCAGACTGACAGCGACGCTAGTTGGTTGGCATGACTCGTTCATCCCTAAACTTGCTAGAATGTCGGTCGCCGTTTTCTTTCTTCGATCTCCCGCTGCACGTTATCCTTTTAGCCGTCCCAACTTCCAAAAGACACCCCCCCCCCGCCCTCCTGCCTCAGCTCGCAGAGTTAGGATCGCGCATCCTCAATTTGCTGATCTCGTTCGTTCCTCTGACGGAGTCGATCAACTGCTGGATCTGCAAAGTTGCCCTCAGCTTCGTCTCGATCGAGCGATACAGCTCGTTAACCGTAAATCATTTAAGTTCTTGGTTGTTACTTATGTTCTGTCAGGCTTTCGACCTTCTTGGATGTCATACTAATCGAAATTGATATGATTCCTTCATTTGAAATGGGACTTTTTGCGATAAACGTGTCAGGTGACACGTGGCATGCTTTCGTAATTTTTGTACTTTTGGTAAGAAAAGTTCAGTGTGGGGATTTTGATGAAATTTTTTTAAATTAATGTAAATATCTTGTAGATTAAGGCAAAAAAGAATCAACTCGATTCATCAAATAGTTCTCGAGATAAAAATTTATAAGTATAGGCTGTTCATAGATAGAAATTGCAAACTTCAATGGTCTGTACTTTATAAACAAATTACAAAACAGTAAAGCGATGACTTAACCCCCCCTTTTTTTTCTTGTACTTTATTATGAAATAGTTGATTTTCAGTAAAATAGTTGATATCCTTCCGAAAAACAATTGATTCGGAATAATTATTTTAATACAAACATAGGCTCAGGAATTTCTACAGTGACTTTAAAGGTGTGTATTTTATAAACAAATTCAAAATCAGCAAAGTGATGACTTAAACCCCACCTAATCTTCCCTATACTTCACTATGTAACAGTTAATATTTGACAAAATTGTTGTTATCAATCAGAAAAAGTAATTAGCATCGAAACCCATTGAATAAGTATATTCCTTTACGAATTTCTACAATAACTTAAAGAGCCTGTATCTTCTGAACAAATTCAAAAACAGTAAAGCGACGAGTATAAACATCTTTTAATTTCCCCTATATTTCATTACGTGATAGCTTATTTTCAGCAAACTTACTGATATTCGCCAGAAAAAGCGATTGATACATGAATTGGCCCACTGCCAAAAACACCTGCTCGGTAATTTGAACAGTAAAACATCAAAGCTTTGTATTCCGCGTACAAATTCAGAGTCATCAAAGTCATGACATAAACTCCCCCTATTTTCCCATGTCTTACATAGTACAATAATTAACTTTTAACAAAGTCCCCTCCGTGGCCCGGGAAAAGCGATCGACTCACAGCGCCCAAACCTACGGAGCCCCCAATTTATTACCTATTGTTCTTTAAATATCGAGTCTAACCTCCGGCGAACGAGCACGGATGTCGCAGAAATACGCGAGCCATCGCGAAATTTACAGCGGCGTAGTTCCCCGTCGGTTTCGTTCTTGCCCCAGTCATTCTTGTTCCAGTTTCCGTTTCCGGTGCGCAGTAAAATCACAGCGAAACGGTTGGGCGGATGGGAAAACCCTCGAAAGTGCAAGCCGGATCGAAGGGAAACGAATGTAGAACGTCGCACGGAAAAGGGAGGAAGGACAAAGAGGCAAGGCGAAGGAGCAGCGAGCTACACAGACTGCACGATGAAAAAGTGGAAAACGTTGTAGAAGCCGAAAGAGGACGAACGGGGCGTGCTGCTATGAAATACAACTCAGCCGTTGTTGTTCTTTGAAGCATTGTACTAGGCGCCGGGATGCACCTAATGCGGATACAATGGTCGACAGTTGTTGCTGGCCGGTATGGTTTTTGCGTCACGGTTTTTACAAGACCGACAGCTGCGTTTCGAGAAAAATCCGAACCGCGAGGCGAACTCGTGAGACGCTCCTGCAGCCAGCCAACTCTAATTAGAGGGGAAAAGAAACTGCTCCCAAGCGGACTCGCCTAATGAAAACGGACGCGTGTCCCCTCGTTGGAGGTTTAACGCGTGATCTCGTTCTACACGGTGCGAGAGCTTTTGGGAGATTGTGGACCGTGGCTGGCTGGACACTGGTATCGATTAGGCGATCCTTCCTGCGCGTTGTTAGTTGCTTTTTATTTCGAATTCGGCGAATTTACGTTTAATCGCCATCTGTTCTAATTGCGGCGATTCATATCGAATTTATGGCATTAAGAAGTTACGTTGGAAATATTTACGTTAGGGGCTTCCTCACCGATTTTGATGACGTTCAAATATGTTGTCAAGGTCATCATTCTGAACAACTTTTTCCTATACATGTTACCGCCGCTCAGCTTTAATTTCCGAGATATTCGCAAAAAAGTTTCAACATCTCAAAAAGTGATCGGAGTAGGGTTAGATTTGAAATTGTGGCCGCTGATAACGCGGCCACGGGCACAACTTAAAACGACTTCAGTCAGTTCAGACCCACTGTCTTGTCTGCTTATGTTTACGAACTGAAACGTGAAATGAATCGTGTCGAACGCGAGCTCATTTCATTGTCAGCTGTGTTAGCATACAGAGTATTAACACTTTTCCGTCCGGCGACACCACAGTGATGTCGCGCACAAAGTATTGCTCAACGGCCGGCGACACCACAGTGGTGTATTGGACGGCATAGTGTTAATTGCACATTATTTAATATTTACCATTTACTATTAATATTTAATATTTACATATTGTTACGCGAGCCACCGTATATCTTCCAAATTTCACGAAAATAGGGGGCAGGATTGAAAACTCATGAGAGGTAACGATGACATTAGTAAAACTTGAAAATTTATAATCACCCGATAACCTCAAGAACGGCCGGCGCCAAGCGAAGAAATTTTTACGAGACGTGCGGACGGCAAAGTGTTAAGCATGAAACTATACGAATTCTTGGATATCTGCCACAATCAAGAAAATATATAATAACCCAGTATACAAATACATAAATAACAGAGACCTAACCCAGACCTATTCCGATCACTTTTCGAGATGTTGAAACCTTTTTGCGAATATCTCGGAAACTAAAGCTGAGCGGCGGTAACATGTATAGGAAAAAGTTGTTCAGAATGATGACCTTGACAACATATTTCAACGTCATCAAAATCGGCGAGGAAGCCCCTAGTGTAAATAATTACCGTTAGTTTCTCTGGGTGCAACAAAATTATTGACTACGGATTGAACATTGCAAAATCAGATATAAATAAAGAATCAAATCCTTTGGAAAAGTAGTTATTGAGATAATAATTCATTAAGTACAACCTTGTTTGTACTTTAAGGAATATTTGCATAATTGTTTAAAATGTATTGCATTACCAAATTAGTTTGTTGATTAAAAAATTACGTTACGATAGGCAAAGTCATTCTGGTTAATACAAAATAAGAATGAACTCCATTGGACAAGTAGTTGTCGAAATAAAAATTTATAAATCATCTGTGTTCATAAATGCATACCTTCGTGAAAATGTGGAAAATAGGAAACTTCAAAGGCCCGTGTTTCATAAACAAATTCAAAATCGGCAAAGTGATGCCTGACCCCCCCTCCTCAATTTTGCCTGCACGCCATTATGTACAGGGTTATCCAAAAGTACTTTTAGGATGTTGAATGAGAATATCTGTCAAACGCCATGTTTGTTTCTTGTCACTTTCTTGTATTTCTAACTTACAATGATAGAAAATTTTAACAGTGGAGTCGTATACGATTGAAGAACGTACTAAAGTTATTCAAATTTATTTTCCAAATCAGTGTTCGATAAAAGATACCCACCGTAAATTACGTGATTTTTTCGGCATACATAATTGGTTAAGAAATTTGATGAAACTGGATCTGTTCATGATAAACCAAAGTCTGGCAGACCAAAAACAGCTCGTTCGAATGAAAACATTGCTGCTGTTCGTGAAAGTGTTGCTAATGACCCATCAACATCAATTCCACGTCGTTCTCAAGAATTGAGCATTTCTTATGGCAGTTTGTGACGAATTTTGTATAAATTGTGATTATTTACGGCTGAAATTAGATGGAATCGACATTAGCAATGTTTATTTTCAACAAGACGGAGCTACGCCACACACAACGCGGGAAAACCACTTTATTGCGATCAAAATTCAATGGTCGATTAATTTCAAGGAATGGTGATGTGAATTGGCCACCTCGTTCGTGTGATTCGACCCCATTGGACTTTTTTCTATGGGGTTATATGAAAAGCAAAGTTTATGCCAACAAACCAGCAACAATTCATGACCTGAAAAACAACATTAGAAATGAAATTGATGAATTAAACGAGCAAATATGCCAAAATGTCATCGAAAATGTTGATGTTCGAATTGATGTCTGTAAACGTGGTCGTGGTGGTCATTTGACAGATATCGTCTTTCACAAATAATTGTCATAGATGATACCTGATCATTAAATAAAAAAACCAATAAAATTAAAAAAGTTTTTTTTTTGTATTTAAAAAAACTTCCTATAATCTATTTTGGATAACTCTTTAATAGCTCATTTTCAAGAAAATTGTTGAAATCAATCAGAAATGGTAATCAACATGTAATAACCCATTTAACAAAAAAGTATTCCTTGACGAACACATGGAATAACTACTTTAAGGTTCTGTATCTTCTAAACAAATTCAAAATCGGCAAAGTGATGACTTAACACTAAACCTACCACGGTCAAATGACCGGTTTTCTATTTCATAATTATTGAAATTATAGAAACGCTTCCATAGGAAATGATTCAATTGTCTTCTTTATTTAAACACAGATTATAATGAAAACCGTAACAAGTTAAACTAAATTCAATCTTTTCACTTCTATAGGGCATTTTACTTTTATATGTTTTGTGCTTGGTAGGTTTAGTGTTAAACCTCCCCTAATTTTCTCTGGTCTACATAATGCACTAACAACAATACTCATGGCAACATACGATCGCTATAAAAATTCAAATATTGTCGCTATTAAACTAAAGCACAAAATTCGGACATTTTTGGCGTTATTAGGTCGATACAGGCATCCCGGTAGAAAAAGTTCGATACTGTTTTCGACGTTAAAGTGTTGGCCAGCTCTCCAGCCAGTAACTTAACTGTTGAAGTGGCTGTGCGAGATAGGATGATAAGTATAGCGTTGTCGTCGTGGCAAAAACCGGGCCTGAAGCGCTCCTTTCCGAAACGCCGTACGTCGTGTCGCTTTCAGATACTAAAATGTCTCGACAGCTTCTGCTGACATGCTCTCGTCCATACACAACACGTTTTACACACGGTCTTCCGCTACTCGGCGTAAAAAAGGGCTGCGATCGCCAGTGGTTAGTGCCAGAACACTGCCACTGAGCGTCCCTGCACTTTATCCCTTGCTTTCTTCTTCGGTCTCGCGCCTCTTCGACTTTATACGACTGCCATTCACCATCGTTCACCCCACTGCACACCCGTTCATCCCCACCAAAGGTTCTTTTACCCCCTGAGGCCGTACAACGCGACGTTTCGACCTCCGAGCGAGCGTTACGACTGCTGTGCGATACTGTTTTGTTCGAGAGCGACACCCTCCCTTGCCATAAGGTCATCCCAAATAACGACCATCGTCTTTGCCAATCTGCGAAACCTAGTTTTAGCTCACTAAATACTTAGAAAGTATTTGTTCCCTCATTTTTGGTTATTTTGCATTTTTCTGATATTTGGACGAAGGTTGTTTCCAGCATATATTATGCACAAATTATACCGTATGTTGCTGTCATATAAATTGAGGTATACAGGGTGTTTAATCTAAAACAGGACACCTAAATATCTCCTCTACCTCTGGAAATACAAAAAATGTTTCTAACGAAATCTAAATGGTTTCATAAGACGAATCAGCTGGAAGAATCGTTTTTTATAAATTGTAATTTTTTAATCGTTTTCTCAAGGTCACTAGTATTTTTTTACATATACAGGGTGCGGCGTCAATTAGTCCCCACGTTTTATCAGCCCGTTCGGATGGTCGGACAGAAAAATGTTTCCTACCAAAGTTAATCAGTATTTAACCGACAAGAAATTGCAATTTTTAAAATTAAAAAAAAGTCGATTTTCAAAAAAAAAATCAAGGTCGCTGTCATATCTTTTAATGGAACTGGGTATTTTTAACTTCATAATACTGTAGGGAACGTCGAAACGAATTCAACGAACTGCTATACAATGACTTTCAGATGACCTTGAAAGATAATATCTCCATGAATCAATTGCCAGAATATTTGAAATATTTCGACCCAGCTCATAATGCTGCAATTGTAAAAACATACTTAACTACAGTTTTTGGGGATCAGTGGATCGGAACATATGGTCCAATTCGATGGCCAGCTCGCTCGCCGGATATGACCCCTTTAGATTTTTATCTTTGGGGATATTTATAATCGATTGTGTATGAAAGACCTGTGGATAATATGGAAAATCTTAAAGAACGCATAATTCAAGCGTGTAGAAATGTAAAAAGAAGTTCTCTCATGGAAGCTACACATAAGACTTTGTTACATAGAGCAGAACTTTGCGTTACACAAGATGGGATGCAGTTCGAAAATTTAATTTAATTATTGATTGATTACATGTACACGTTTAACATTTGTGTTTTCAATGTGGCTCCGTATAAATTTGGTTTTTTGTGAGTTAAGTTCTGAAGCAATGTTTACGTTCATTTGTTTACCTCTAAATGCGAGGCGTTACTATTACGTACCGTCGAAATATTTCAAATATTCTGGCAATTGATTCATGGCGATATTATCTTTCAAGGTCATCTGAAAGTCATTGTATAGCAGGTCGTTGAATTCGTTTCGACGTTGCCTACAATATTATGAAGTTAAAGATGCCCAGTTCCATTAAAAGATATGACAGCGACCTTGACTTTTTTGTTGAAAATCGATTCTTTTTAAATTTTAAAAATTGTAATTTCTTGTCGGTTAATTACTGATTAACTTTGATAGGAAACATTTTTCTGTCCGACCATCCGAAGGGGCTGAAAAAACTGATTGGCGCCGCACCCTGTATACACATATTTTTTGTTGTTGTATGTTATAGCAAACATTATTGTGCATTCATCCATGTTTAATAGCACGACCTTGAAATGACCGTAAACTCTAAAATTTGCTAATTAATGCAGAACTTACTTTCAGCGACATTTCAGATTTCAACGGTAACAGAAATTCGACCATGAACTTGAACTTGTAAATAATCACATTTATTACTGCAATAAATGTTCGAAATGATGTCCTTCCGTTGTGATACATTTCGTGAGGCGAAAGCGACAGATTCTACAGCTCTTTCGAAAACCGCATTGAATAATTTCATTTTGATAGCATTGACAGTTTCCACGCAAGAAATTCCTAAACAAATCACGGTAATTATTGCGAAAGGGTCACTATACTCCGATTTTAATGAAATTTAAATATGTTATAGATTTCAACATTTTAAACTTTTTCCTTTTTCAATATAGGGAGGTCGCTTTGAATTTGCGAGATAATCGCAAAAAACTATTGCTAATACTGTATTGAATTATTTTTTAAACTATTGCTAATACTTTATTGAGTTTATTTTTTTTTGTAAATATGTTGTGGCCGCTTACCTTGCCGACCCCCACCCGTCCCAATCTAAACCAACTCAGTAAGCGGCGCGCGACCGTCACTAGAAACCAATATGGCGGCGCCCTTGCCTGTCAAGAAACTGGAAATATGCTCTTTTGCGAATATCTCGAAAACTAAAAGCGACCCCCCTATATTGAAAAAGGAAAAAGTTGTTCAAAATGTGTTGCTGCATAACGTATTTAAATTTCATCAAAATCGGAGTATAATGGCCCTTTCGCAATAATTACCCAAATCACTATTTTTCTAAAAGATAAAAGCCCTTTAAAAGATTGTGTATGTAATTTTTATTTTATAATTAAAGCTGGACAGTATTGTGCCACCATACGAATTTAGAGTATAGTGCTAAGCATAATCCTGACAGATTTCATCATAAAAAAAAGAACTACCTTTTTTCTGGAAGCTAAAAAGCACCTCACAAGATTATACACAATTTGAATTATGCAATCAAAACTAGTCAGTATAGCATCGCCAAAAAAATTTAATACATATAGCGTTAGCTTTAAATTATAACCATGCCAAATTTTGTTTCTATAACTTTGACAGTTTTTCTTCAATTAATGATTTCCAGTGTCAACAGGGTTCAGAAATAAATATTAATCTTTTACAAGCTCGAGAAATTTAATAATGCATGGTTTTACAGAACGAATCGATTGTAAACAAATTGTGTTCAGAAAGACAGATAAATTAATTGCACGTATTCATATCCTCGAAAAGGGAAACTCAAGCAATCCGCGTAATATGAAACACAGTAAACCATTTTCCAGTGGAAAATTTCATCGTTACTCTCAACAAATAAAAATCCACGAAAAATGCTACATAAATACAAGTTCTTTGAAGCTTTATTAAAACGTTTCAACAAACACAGAGCACAAAGAAACATTCATTTAAACCTGCACTTTGCCATTAAAAAATTCCTTTGTCTCCATAAATTTTCATATTAATGTAAAACAACTGTGACAATAATGTTTCATGTCCATGCAGCTCATAACACAAACTCATAATCCTCTATATGTAGATAGAATATCAATTATTTTCTGCAAATCAATTCTTACTAATTTCTACGAATTAGTTTGTCAGTATCGTAGAATTCATTTTGTGATAAACAAAAATGTCCCGTGATAAAACAACTCTTCTGGATCAATATAAAAAAAAATCAAATCGATACAACAAATAGTTCTCGAGATAAAAATTCATAAGTAGAAGCTGTCTCATTTCAGGATAAATAAAAATGGCGAACTTCGCAGGACAGCATCTTTTAAACAAATTTGAAATTTGCAAAGTAATGACTTAAACCCACCCTAATTATGTTTATATTTTATCAGGGCAAAATTTATTCTGGCCAAAATAAGTGATATAGATTGTGGAAAGATCAATTTTGAAACTCTGTTTAGCAAAAGGATCAATAAGATGTGTTTTGGAGTTTATATTTTGTTAATAGTACTGAATATTACATTAAGTTCTCGACGCATAAGAATGTATTGTAATAGAACAAACGTTCTCGTTTATTGTAAGACGCGTATAAAGTCCATGCATCAAATTGTTTCCGAGATAAAAATTTACGAAGACAACCTGCCTTTTTGTGACGATAAACAGAGAATCACATCCTATAGTTCTTTTCATTATTATTAGAAAAATTTTATTGAGAATTTTTCAATGAACAGAAATCTATTATAATAGAACAAACGTTCTCATTTATTGTAAGACGCGTATCAAGTACATGCATCAAATTGTTTCCGAGATAAAAATTTACGAAGACAACCTGCCTTTTTGTGGCGATAAACAGAGAATCAAATCCTATAGTTCTTTTCATTATTATTAGAAAAATTGTATTGAGAATTTTTCAATGAATGAAAATCTATTATAGCAATAAATTATTTCCAAAATAAAAATTCGCGAGTATTACAACCTATGGCGACACATAGAGAATTTAATTCTGAAGTTCGTTTCATTGTTTTTAGGAGAATGTACGAGGAAGATGGGCAATCCGATGATAATAAAAATCACAGCTCGAGGATTTCCGGTGGCTGACGTGGCCCTCGGGTCTCGCGATCATTCGTCGTCGGTATTAATTTTTCTATTCAAAGGAAAGTGCGGGCTCATTGTTTTGCAAAGATATTACCCTCGCCGGATCATAGGCAGGACGCTCCAGAACACGTAAAAAGCAGGGTGCCGCGTGGTGCGTTATTGCTGTAATCCTCTTTCTTTTTGCGTGAAACATATGTACACGCATAGACCATCGACCATGAATTTCAAGCTCGAGAACGTCCGCAGCTGTTCCGCGCTTTTTACTGCTGAACAATGCACAATTTCGCTCTCTTCTGTAATTCCGCTTCTTCTTCTGCCAGCCAGACACGTCCTTGCTGTCCTCGCAAATTACACACTAACGAATAACTTAATTTATATTCGTATACGCGATTCATTGTGGCCGGGTACACTCAGCCGCAAAAAGCGTACGTACGTCACGAGTCCTGACGTGTATCCTTGATATCTGCGAGATTTCTTATACAGTTTCTGAAACTGTACACCTGAAGAATTTATATGTATGTCCCTTGTCTTTTTAGCAGAAGAGATAAAGAGTATAAATTTCAGAGGTCTGTATTTTATAAACAAATTCGAAGCGAGTAAATTGGTCACTTAAACTCCAACTAATTTTGGGTGTACTTCCGAAAAGACCATACCTCCGATTTTTTTTATACTCTGGATTCTTACGTACATTGACGTGCTGATTACGAATATGATAATGAAAATTGGCGCAAATGTTATTTTCAAACATTATTTTCATAAACTTAAGCTTAACGTTTAAGTTTAGGTTTAGGTTAGGTAAGGTTAGGTTAGGTTATTCCTTTTGGGGATGAAGCTACCCGCAGAGGGTGGATCTCGCTATGCGTGGAAAGTTAAAAATCCAATGATACAGAAAACACGCGGGCGAGGGAGGAGCTTTACTGTATCCCTTTCTAGTATTAACTAATGAAATTATTAATAAAACTTGATTTGTGTTGGACGAGTTATATGGAGTTTTGAACATTTAATATCGTTTTTCTCAAAAACTATTATCTTTATGACAAAAATTAATACGACATAAAATGTGTATTTCGATGAGACCTACAACTTTTATTTGCAGTATTTTTCAAAATTATCATTATTTACGGAAATGAATGGAAAAAAACTATGATTTTTATGGTTTTTTCGTGGTTTCCGCTATGAAAATAATATTTGCGCCAATTTTCACTATCATATTCGTAATCAGTACGTCAAAATACGTAGGAATCCAGAGTATAAAAAGATAAGTATATATAGATAAGTATAAAGTATAAAGATAATTATAATAGATAATCATTTATCTTTGTCAAAATCGCCGACATTAATTGCAAAATGTGATATGTGTTTAATCTATATTTTATAAACCAACTCGTAGTGAACGAATCGAAGACTAATTTTTCTCATACATCATTGTACAAATACATGATGTTTAACAAAATTCCTGACATCCTCCGGAAATAACAGTTTTCTTAAATCATCCATTAGTCAAAAATATGTACTTGAGAATATTTTCATTAGCTTCAATGATCTGCATTTTATTACGAAATTTAAAATGAAGAAAGTGATGACATAAACCCCTACTAATGATAGGTGCACTTCATTTTAAAATAGTTGTGTCTTGAAAAAATTAACGAAAAAAAACTATGTTGGTAAAGATTTCCAAAATTGAAATAAAAAAAAGAATTAACTTGATACAACGAATAGTTCCGGAGATAAAAATTCATAAGTATGGCTATCTTTTCACGAGGATAATTTCACAAGATTTTATTAATAATTTTTTCTTTGGAAAACTAGTTACGACATCGAGATAATTCTTTGTGTATTACCATCTGAATTCGTTGTTCTATTCTAAACAATTTTTCTCATTGGAATGTTAATTTTCTTCTTTAACAATGTTTATTTGTAAACACAGCTAGGAAGAAAAACTAATTTCGCGTGCAAGGATACGTGGAAAATTATAAAAAAGTTCAGAGAACAAGCAGAGAAGTCCAATTGTGTGTTGCACGTGTATTCTTTTGCGTGGAAGTGTACGAGTTTAATGGCAATAAATGCAGCTATGTTAAAACGTCCTCTTGATGCACTCGCGAAAAAAGCAACTCGATGTGGCCGGTCCTCTTTGGAAAAAATAACTAACCAACGCATACGCATACTATTCTTATTCCCTTCGCCGTTGTTCCGTACAATTTCATTTAATTCTGCCTCATGTAAATAGCGCGCGCGGCTAATTTTTCCCGAGGATCGTGCGCGCGGCAAATTTCTTTTGTGCGAGTGCATTGTTTATTCGTTAACCGGTTTGACAAACCCGGAGAAACAGACCAGGGCGACATTTACAAACATGATGCAGCGAACAGAGGGAAATCTGCTTCAGATTTGCAAATGGCTCTTCACATTCTGCTTATTAGACTGCAGATTTTATCCCTTTAATTTCCGATTTTTGTAAACGACTAAAAACAGCGAAATCATTATTTTTATACTTCTAACGTGGTTCTGGATTCTTTAGGATCTCTTCAAGTACAGTCAGAAATTTGAATTTTGTCGTATAAATATTTCTTAGCCTTGATTTTTTTTACAAGAGAATTTCTATGTTTTGCAACGTGCATTTTCTTTCATCTTGTTTTATTATTTTAAAATTGAGTAAAAATTGTAAGATATTGTGCATGCCTCTCCACACTGAATAGACATATTCAAATCTACCGCGTGACCGGTATTCCGGGAATAGGTGCGCGCGCAAGTAGCCGTGCTGGGACGCGTGTGCCACCCCGCTCTCGCCCACTCTCTCTCGACCAAGCGAGTAAGTAATATAAGCGATGCTGTTTTTATATTTCTGTATACTTATAACTTAGTTTATCACTTAGTAATATATTCGTGTACATTTCAATATATCCATATTCTAAAAAGAATTTTTTACATGATCCCAGACTGACCAGAACGGTACAAAACCGTAATCACAATTTGGAATTTCGTCGTACAAATTTTTTTAGTTCTGTTTTCTATCAAAGGATCGTTATTCGGATGCATTTCGAAAGGTTTCAAAACTGAATAAGAATTTTTGACATGGTCCGACGCTTTTCAGAAATCTCCAAAACATATTTAGAATGTAGAATTTTATCGTGCTTTGAAAGAATTATTATTTATTTTAATTTGCTAATTTCCGACTTTTCCGCAAATGATGCTTGCATAATAATTTATTTGGTCTACCGTGCAATTCGTCACGAAGTTGACGAGCCACTCAACTGCCACGAATGCACAATTCATCGTCAGGAACTGCGGAAGTGTGTTTGACAGCAACGAAAGAGCAATTAAATTTATTTTGCTTTTATTCTGTAAATAAATGCATTTTAACTTCACAAAGGGTGGGTGTGGATTCTCGAAACAATAATAACAACAACGTACTGCCTAGGTACTTGTTGCCCATTAGGTCCGAGCCAACACAAATTAACCAGAACAACCGTCGACAATTATTGTCCCACAAAATTCATAATGAAAACAATTTTGCTAGAATTTTATTTAATTAGCTCATTTATTTCGGAATCAACCAAACTATTTTACGTCGTACTAATTCGTTTATTCAATCATAAATTCAGAATGTTGTGAGTATAAAGGAAAAATAAAATGTTGCTGAAAATTATATACATATCAAATTGTTATTAAATTCTCTGGGTGAGGAAACAATAAATATTTGGCGCTAGAAAAATAGTGGAGAAAAGTTTTCATCGACACACACGTGCTGCGCAGTCCAATTTTCGCATGCTTCACGCTTCCACGCTTTCTAGTTCCGAACAGCACGAAGTCGCAAATTCATAAAGTTTTATTTCACTGATAAATAATATCTCCGTCAATAGTCCGACACTTCTGTAGATAATTCTACCAACTCTATCAAAACGACATTTATTTATCGCTAACAACAATGCCCATTTTTTAATTTAATTATTTGTGGCTACAGAATTTTTGTCAAAATAGAAATACTTCTGGTGTTAATATCCTACTATCTTTAATTTTAGTCTGGAAATATTTTCAATTCTAAAAGACAAATAATTGTAAAATAGACATACTTTCAATTCTAAATTAAAAATGATTTTACACTAGAAATGTTGTTCGTTTTTCTATAAAAATGATTTCAAAACAGAAATATTTTCAATTCTAAAATAAAAATCATTTTAAACTAGAAATATTTAGAGTTTTAAATATTTTTAATTGTCAAGCAAAAATCATTTTAAAATAGAAATATTTAGAATTTTAAAATAGAGACTATTTAAATTCTGATATATTTAGAATTTTAAAATAGAAATATCTTTAATTTTTAATTATTTACAACTTAACTATAGAAATACTTTCAAATCTGAAATAAAGATAATTTAAAGCTGGAAATATCTTGAATTCTGAACTAAAAATAATTAAAAAATAGAAGTATGTCTAATTATGCAATATTTAGGACCTTAAAATAGGAACGTTTTCAATTCTGAAAGACAAATAATTTTAAAATAAACATACTTTCAATTCTACAATAAAAATGATTTTGCACTAGAAATGTTGTTCGTTCTTCTATAACAATGATTTTAAATCAGAAATATTTTAAATTCTAAAATAAAAATCATTTTAAAATAGAAATATTTAGAGTTTTAAATATCTTTAATTCTCAACCAAAAATCATTTTAAAATAGAAATATTTAGAATTTTCAAATAGAAACTTCTTAAATTTTGATATATTTAGAAATTTAAAATAGAAATATCTTTAATTTTTAATTATTTAGAACTTTACTATAGAAATACTTTCCAATATGAAATAAAAATAATTTAAAAATAGAAATATCTTAAATTTTGCACTAAAAATAATTAAAAAATAGAAGTGTGTTTAATTATGCAATATTTAAGACTTTAAAATAGGAATATTTTCAATTGTGAAAGAAAAAATAATATAAAAGTAGAAATATGTAGCACTTTAATTTAGAAACATTTGTAATTTTTGCAACAGGCATTTTACTTAATTTTTTATTATTGTGTTATGGAAGTTTATGTGTTTATAGTGATTGTTAGAGGCGTTATAGCGTCTCAGGAGGCGTATCTCAAGGCGAAGATCTCTTTTCCCTGATTTCTGTTTCATTCCAGACGGCATGAGTTATGACCGATAATTATTTGAAGGCTCAGAACAAAGAAGGGTTGTGCCAGCGACGGGATTAGATGGGGGAAGCATGTAAGCCGCGTAAATGATAACGGCGAACACTGTGCGCGGCAGACGATAAGACTTAATTGCCCTGTCGTTGTCTTTCTCTTTATCCGAGTTTCTCGTTCCGAGGCGCATCCGGATTTTCGAATTGATCCGATTCTCCTGGCCCTCCAACCCCCGCAGCTCTTTCCGACATAATATTTATAAATAAATCCTTTACTCTTTGGCTTTGTATTTATCTTCATCTTCTCCCGTGTTTTCCATTATTTCTATTTATTTAAAAATGGATGGTCTTTGATCATTTCAATCAAATCTTTTTTGACGGGGTAATCTTATTTCCAGGAGCTGTAATATTACGAATTCTTTTTATATAGAACGAGAATAGATATCGACACAGATTTTCTTATAAAATGTAGGAATTCTTCGACTAATGCAACATACTATTTTTATAAAAAAAGAACCATAATTATATCTCGTAACATTTTTAAGGTATGACTACGAGTAATCTGCAGATGTAATTTCTAGAAAATTCCTATAACACTTTTGATAACAAGGACTAACTTTTATATGTGCGGAAATTTAAAATGATCGCCATGAAAATTGTTAATCAATCACCATGCAAAATATGCAAATTTCCATCGTGGGGAAAAATACGTAATTTTCGCGAAATTTTATACATGGATACAGACGGGATATCAACAAGCAATTTTTCAATAAAAATCACAAACTGTGTTACTAACGATAACCATTTTTTAGAATTACGAAGCATCAAAATGGTGACTGCCAAAATTATTAATATGTGACCCTGCCACCAAATATTATATAGGATTGAAGCATGAGACAAAACACGTCATCTTCATGAAATTTTTTAACACAGTAAGAAAACAAACATTGAAATGCAATTTTCTTCATCCGACTCACCAATTCTTCAGCTAATAAGAAACAATTTTTCTAAATCCAAAATTTTAAAATGGCGGCCTTGAAAATTTCCTAAACACGCCGTCCAGAAACCTCGGATTTGAATCATGGAGCAGATTAAACTGTTAAAAAACGTTATATTTGACAATATAACAATGTAATTTGATTTCCAACAAAGATGGAGAGTTTCTCCGTAGTGTATGTAGCAGTTTCATAGCATTTCTGAGTATCTGATATAACGTTTTCTGCTGATTATTCACGTATATGCCGGCAACGCAGTCATTTCCTTGCGTATTCCAATTAAATTGAATCGTGAGACGCGCGTCAGATGCCCGAGCCACTTTAAAATGGCCGACGGCGTTTCGGAGCCTCCCCCCACTCCTCTGTCACTCCGCAGCCGCCTCTTTATTCTATTTTCCACTACGAAATGTCTCTTTGTACAGTTTCCTCGCAGCAATTTAAAATTAATTACAAAAGTCGCGAAGATTCGAGTACGATCTTCGTATCTTCTTCTTTTCTCACGATAGATTTATTCCCATTTTTAATTACACCGTACAGTGGAAACTCCATTGACCGAACTAGTATTCAGACCGTTTCATTATCCGAACTGGCTGCATTGAAAATTATTTCCTGCGTTCAAGAAGTATCTAATTTCTTCTTCCGAATTATATTGTATAATTTCAATATTTCTCTTCCAAATAATTTTTAATATAATGTTCTCTGCATTCAAATATTATTTACTTTCTTTCTTTAAAATTTCATTGCATTATTTCAAAATAATTTTTAATATAATGTTCTCTGCATTCAAATATTATTTACTTTCTTTCTTTAAAATTTCATTGCATTATTCCTATTCTCCTTCTTAAAATTATGTTTAATATAATATTTTCTCCGTTTAAATATTATTTCTTTTCCTTTTTAAAATTGTATTATATTATTTTTATTTTTCCTTCTCATTTTAATTGTATTATATTATTTTTCCTCCTCATTTTAATTGTATTATATTATATTTATTTTTCCTCCTTATTTTAATTGTATTATATTATTTTTATTTTTCCTCTTCATTTTTAATAAAATATTTTCTGCCTTCAATTATTACTCATTTTCTTTTTGTGGATTTTATTATAATATGTACTCCTTCAATATTTCTTCTTTAAATAATTTTTAACATAATTGTATTATGTACGTAACTAAACAATGAAATGACTCAATCCATTTCATTTCAACACGGTTTTCTGAAAATTGTCAAAATTATTGCTTTTTAGAATTTTAGTTTAACTACAGTATTTATTTCTTTATAAAACAGTTTTAACGATTACATCTAGTAACGAAGTGATTGAATGTAACAATATTGGTTTTATTCACAGAGAATGTTTGGAAATGCGTGAAAAATATTTTTGAAAAATAATCTTTGCTGGATTTCGTTGAAAGAAAATATGCTCGAATAAAAAGATTTATATTCCAATTCAGAGATCTCGACGTAACTGAAGCACTTTTGCAGTAAGCAATCGTAAGAGTCTCTGGACAGTGATTTCGACTTCAAATTCGAAAAGTTCATTGCATAACTTCGTCCCACTGCCTGACCGATTCGAGATTCCCAAAACGATGTTCCATGCATCCGTGACCCTCATTTAAATACCGAGGAGAGAAGGACACTCAGATAACCCAGATTCAAACAAGATAACTCCATGAAACTTTCGAAATTCCATAGACATGCTGCAATATAATTTATCTTCCATAGGACCCTTAACTTTTTAAAACACGACCTCAAACTACCCTTAACTTTAGAGGTGCTCCTTTGGTTGGATACACGAGACATTCGAATGAACTAAAATGCAGTTAACAGCTACCCATCCGATCTGTACATCGAAAATTTGTTTCAGAATTTTAAATTTCTTACTAAGGGCAGAATAAAATTATCTTTTTAAAAAGACTTCTTGAGTTGATAAAAATAGAGATTTACATTTTCAGAGGTTACTTTATGAGCACTTTTCTAGATGACTATTTAAGATATTTGGATAAGTCAAAAAAGCATTTGATAGATGCTAATTGATACTATGAACAGTATTTTTTTCAAAATTTTGATTCACTTTCTATGGTCAGAAATAATTATTTTATTAAACAACCCCTTGCCTCAGTGAAAAGAGACCTCATGAGCATTAATAACTTTACGAGTATATTTCTCGATAACTATTTGTGATACTTGAGTAAAAATTAAATTAATATTAAAATTTCTCTGAATTTTATATAAATCTCCTCCAAAAAAATTATTTTAAAGAATTTAATTACAGTAATTATTTATAAATTAATTAATTATTTAATATAATCAAAAAGTAGATCATAAGTATATATTAGTTTGATCTTGTGCATTTTTTTCAAACTTTTAGTTCGCTCATTAAGGTCTGACAAAAATTTTTATTTTAAAATCACCCTAAAATGATATTCATTAACTTCACAACTATTTTTATTGATAACCATTTAAGAAATTTGAATGAATTAAGCATACAATAATTCTATATTAGCTCCATTGTATGTGTATTTTTCAAAATTGTAGATCACTTGTTAAGGACAGAAAAAAATCATTGAAAACCAGTTTGGAAAATCTTGAGGAGGTTTCTAAGAGAGAAACTGTTGCATTTATCATTGATTGTGGGGGTTGTGGGTTGATTAGACATATTCTAACCCTCTCAGCGGGTGCTCCGGTAGTTCCTAAGGTCCTAGACGCTTGTCTTGATTAGCTTGCATAGTCTTGACAGCGGGAATGAACTCGTCGTCATTGCACGCTCGACTTCCCTACTTTGTTTGCTCGGTAATGTGCATTAGTGAGCCAACGATCCGGACGTACGTGATAATTAGCATAGGGGGTGGCGCTGTATCCTTACGGGGTGATAAAGCGTGACCAGAGACATACGTTAACAAGCCCTGCTACGCAAACACTATTAAGAATTATGGGATAATTTCGAGCTGGCTGCTAACTTCGTCTTTCGCTGTCTTCCTCTTACTAAATACAACTTCTTCAATTATTAAATTATTCAGGAGAAAAATTAACAAATTTAAATGTCTCATTCGACAATCGAGTGCACGTTGTCCAATTTATTTTCTTAACATAAGCCTTCCTCATTCTGTTTTCTCTGTTCCTTTCTTTTCATCGGAGTTTTCGTATATTCTTCGTTCATGGGTTATTTTCAATCGATTTTTGAAGTCGATATCCGGAATTATGACAAAAATGAATAATGGTAGTATGTACAGCATGGGAAATAAGGGGGGGGGGGTTTAATTCATCACTTTGGTGAATTTCAATTTGTTTATTAGATATAAAGCTTTGAAGTTGTAAAAATTCTTAAGCACGTATTTTTGTTAATTATCTCATTCTGGTTGATGTCAGCAATTTTGTTGAAAAGTAGCTATTACATAAAGAAGTATAGGAAAATTTAGAGGGTGTTTAAGTCATCACTTTGCCGACTTTCAATTTGTTTACAAACCATCGAGGTATTTAAGCTTCGATCAGATTAACGAAATGACGTTGATATAACCGAAGTTGTACTTATACATTTTTTTTCTGAAAAATTACTGGTCATATCAAATTGACTTTTTTTTATTTCAATCCAGAGGATTCGTTTCATCACGAAACATTTTATTCCTGTTGAAAATAACGTAAGTTCTACAAAAAATTATAATGAAACTTCTTGAAGTGGAGATTTCCAGAATAATAACTTACACCAGAAGAAATACAACTTGAACGAACTCAAAGGTTAAAAACAATGAAACAACGTGTTTACATCGTTGAAGTCGTTTGGAAGAAACAAGCCACAAGTCGGAAACAAAGTCTCCGCAGTAATTTTCTATAGCATAATCCGTTTCTTCTACAAAACGTCCACCCATTCACGAATAAGTTTCACCGTTGTCGCACGAAAACTTCCGTCGCTGGTTCCTCTCTTTTTTCCCCGCGTTTTCTGTTATCCAATTCGTCTGCTATCGTATTTTTCCCCGGGTTCTCCTCCGCGGAAGTCTTTCCCGACCAGGACGTCTTCTTGCCAAGTAGTTTATTCGTTTTTTATTCGTTAGGAACGGAAACGGTAAATGGACCGTGTTCGGAAACACGAGGCGAAATCAAGATACTAGAACCAACCGTCGACTCTGGCAACTTTTTACTATAAATTCCACACATTCGCTCCAGAACCCACCACTTCCCACACTATTACCATGCAGACAATTATTATAATTCAACAATTACCGCAAACATTCATTTCAAGCAAGAACGTCATTAACGAAACCCTGAGTTAAGTGGAAAACTGTTTTACAGATTGTACCTCAAATCGATTGCTTCCTTTTGTCAATGGCAACAATTGTGATGCAGATTATAAACAAATTTGAAACTTGTTTTGTTATGCAAGTGTTGGATTTAAACAAAATCCTGCAAATTGACGGGAAAGTAGAATTTTATTCAGAACAATTCAATAGTCAAAAATACGTGTTTAGAAAATTTTGCAGTAATTTCAAAGATCTGTATATTATAAACAAATTCGAAATCAGCGAAATCATGAATGAAACTCCCCTTAATTATACGTGCACTTTATTATACAATTGTTGATTTTAACTAAATTCCTGCAGATTGACAGGAAAAAATACGATTTTATTTAGACTTACTCATTAGTCAAAAATCTACGATTCGACCTTCTTGCAGTAACTTTAAAGATCTATATTTTATAAACAAATTCAAAATCAGCGAAGCGATGACCTAAACTCCTCTTAATTATACGTGCACTTCATTATGCAATTGTTGATTTTAACTAAATTCCTGCAGATTGACAGGAAAAAATACGATTTTATTTAGACTGACTCATTAGTCAAAAATCTACGATTCGAAGTTCTTGCAGTAACTTTAAAGATTTATATTTTATAAACAAATTCGAAATCAGGGAAGCGATGACTTAAACTCATCTTAATTATACGTGCACTTTATTATGCAATTCTTGATTTTAACCAAATTCCTGCAGATTGACAGGAAAATACGATTTTATTTAGAATGACTCATTAGTCAAAAATATACGATTCGAAGTTCTTGCAGTAACTTTAAAGATATATATTTTATACGCAAATTCGAAATCAGCGAAATCATGACTTAAACTCCCCTTAATTATACGTGTAGTTCATTATGCAATTATTGATTTTAAACGAAAACCTCTAGATCGACAGGAAAAAACAATTACTTCGGAATGGATCATTACTCAAAAATATACGCTTATAACATTTTATATTATCTTTAAAGGTCTGTGTTTTATAAACAAATTCAAAATCAGCAAAATGATGATTTAAGCTCCTCGTCATTATATACACGTGCACTTCATTATTATAACTGTTAGAATAATTCATCAGTTACCACAAGTTAATTTCAAACGAGAACGTCAGTCACCCAGAATTTAATGGAAAATTGTTTTACAGATTATTTCACAAATCGATTGCTTCCTCTTGTCTGTGCCAACAATTTTGACGAAGATTAACTTTTGGAAATTGTATACAAAACGAAAGTTTTTGGAATTTTTTAATATTTATCAATTGAAAAACAACATATATTATAAACAAAGCTGCATTTATGTATTTTTTATGTTGAAAACTATTTATTGGTTCGACTCGATTCTTTTTGTCTCCATTCAGTTTAACTGTCACAAACAATTTAGTTTATATTGCAAAATTAATTTTGCAATATTGAAAATTATAAACGAACTTCTATTAAGAAAATTTTACATTTGTTGATATTCAAATATTAGTTTTACAATGGAAAAAAATTTGTTATGATAACCTACAAGTTCTTCATTAAAATGTTTTACAAACTGAAAATATTCTGTACCAATAAATTTTTAACTCTTGACCTATTTTTCAAATTAAGTTGAATCTTTCTTTTATTTTTAATTATGTAGGTTTAGTCTATTGCAAACTATTTTTGACTGAGAAATGAATTTCACAAAATATCAGAAGTGAACAAAATTGTCTGAGATTGCAATTAGAGTGTCGTTTAGTTAAACTTTTGTATTTTCTACTTCCAGGTCAAAAGTCAGCAGTGTTTTGTTGGAGTAACAGTTAACTCTGATCGGTTAGAATATTCGTCCCCGTTTCTATTTCCCTCGTGCTCTCTCTCTCTCTCTCTCTCTCTCTCTCTCTCTCTCTGTCTCTCTCTCTCTCTCTCTCTCTCTCTCTCTCTCTCTCTCTCTCTGTCTCTCTCTCTCTCTTTCTCTATTTCTCTCTCCGCTCACCTCCATTCACATTATCGCTGCTTCAACAATTCTATTTCGTGCAGCACTCGTGACAGGAATTCGCTTTGAAAAGCAAAGGAGACACGGAGGGAAATGAGAGCGGGACAGAAAAAAGAGGAAGGAAAGATCGTTACGAATTTCAACGATTCAGTGATCGCAGCGATTTATATGCATGTAGCACGCCAGTAACTTCTACTCTCTGGTGCAGCTTGTGTCTGCACCGGGATACTGGTGTTCGTGATGCTCGATCGGTGACTTCGATTCATATGTACGGGGGTTGCCAACAATATTCTAACACCAATTTCGAATTTTTGATATAGCCTTTCGTTTTTTACTAGAAACGAAACGTAGTAGAACATCGTTTATTGAAATTTGTTGAATATCCGGCACCTTTTTTGTAGTTAACAAAGTGCACCATTTTTCTAAATTCTCTGACTCGTTGAAACAACTATGGTATGCACTTTGATCAATCTTGTACAACTTTTTTTTATTGAAAAATTAACTTTGTAGTACTGAAAAATGAACACAAATTCACTTCGACATGAAATCTGTATTGTAGGAAATATTTGTTTATGATATTCAATCATATAAAATTGCAATGTACAAAAAATGGTTTGCAATAAGTCCAACATTCCTGATTGAAACAAAAAAAGAATTAGCGCGATCGAATTAATAGTTTTCCAAATAAAAATTGGTAAGTACAGCCTTCTTGTTCATAAATGCAGCCTTCCTACTTTGACTCAAAATGTGAAGCTTCAGAAGTCCGTATCTTATAAACAAATTTAAAGTAAGCGAAGCGATGACTTAAACTCCCCTTGATTATACGTGCACATCTTTATGCAAGTGTTGGTTTTAACGAAATTCCTGCATATTGGCAGGAAAATACGACTTTAATTAGAATGACTCATTAGTTCAAAACATGCGGTTCGACCATCATGCAGTAACTTTAAAGATCTGTATTTTATAAACAAATTCGAAATCAGTGGAGCGATGACTTAAACTCCCCTTAATTATACATACACTTCATTATAAAATTGTTGGTTATAACCAAATTCCTGCATATTGGCAGGAAAATATTTTATTTAGAATGACTCTTTAGTCAAAAACATACGATCCGACCTTCTTGCAGTAACTTTAAAAATCTGTATTTTATAAACAAATTCGAAGTCAGTGGAGCGATGACTTAAACTCCCCTTGATTATACGTGCACATCATTATGCAAGTGTTGATTTTAACGAAATTCCTGCATATTGGCAGGAAAATACGACTTTAATTAGAATGACTCATTAGTTCAAAACATACGGTTCGACCATCATGCAGTAACTTTAAAGATCTGTATTTTATAAACAAATTCGAAATCAGTGGAGCGATGACTTAAACTCCCCTTAATTATACATACACTTCATTATAAAATTGTTGGTTATAACCAAATTCCTGCATATTGGCAGGAAAATACGATTTTATTTAGAATGACTCTTTAGTCAAAAACATACGGGCCGACCTTCTTGCAGTAACTTTAAAAATCTGTATTTTATAAACAAATTCGAAATCAGTGAAGCGATGACTTAAACTACCCTTGATTATACGTGCACATCTTTATGCAAGTGTTGATTTTAACGAAATTCCTGCATATTGGCAGGAAAATACGATTTTAATTAGAATGACTCATTAGTCCAAAACATACGGTTCGACCATCGTGCAGTAACTTTAAAGATCTGTATTTTATAAACAAATTCGAAATCAGTGGAGCGATGACTTAAACTCCCCTTGATTATAAATGCACATCATTATGCAAGTGTTGATTTTAACGAAATTCCTGCATATTGGCAGGAAAATACGATTTTAATTAGAATGACTCATTAGTCCAAAACATACGGTTCGACCATCGTGCAGTAACTTTAAAAATCTGTATTTTATAAACAAATTCGAAATCAGTGAAGCGATGACTTAAACTCCCCTTAATTATACATACACTTCATTATAAAATTATTGGTTTCAACCAAATTCCTGCATATTGGCAGGAAAATACGACTTTATTTAGAATGACTCATTAGTCAAAAACATACGGTTCGACCATCATGCAGTAACTTTAAAGATCTGTATTTTATAAACAAATTCGAAATCAGTGAAGCGATGACTTAAACTCCCCTTAATTATACGTGCAGTTCATTACGCAATTGTTGACTTTAGACAAAGTCGACTACAGCGACCTAGAACAATGATCGATTCGTACCGATCCACCTCCATAATCGTAGATGTACATTTTCATCGAACAACAAAATTCTGAGACTTCTCGGATCGACTTTTGACGCTCAATACACATCGCTAAGACAATTGACAAGGTCCACAAGGTACCTGATCGCCGCGACTCATCCGTGTTTACGGTCGGGGTGCTCTGAAAGCGTGGGAAAACCGATGTCATAGAAGAGGCGAGACTGTAATCGAGAGTAAACATCGGAGGAAAAGGGGTAGGTAGATGAAAGTCAGCTGGAAACAGTTCAACCGACAGAGGGAGACACGAAGGAAAAAAGTAATTAATTTTGTGACGCCAATTCTATTTGCTCGACGTCGGTTCCAAGCTGCACATTCGTCATCGTGCGTCCACAAAATTATTCGAACGGCAGAGGTGAAAGAATCCGCTGCTGCATACCATATGCGGAACCCGCTTGCGGGCAAATTGAAGGTAGACGGGTTTAATAGCGGACAGATTGTCCAGCCTGCGAGTTCCAGTTACCGATAACTCGCTGATGCGATATTTCGTCCGGAAACGGAAAGAGAGAGAGAGAGAGAGAGAGAGAAAAAGAAAGAAAGAAAGGGAAAGAGGGAGCCCGGGGCGGTTTTTATCGGCTACAACGCCCACGCGGTCAAGAAAATTTACACTGTGCTTCAGAAAATTGCAAACGCTTTTATTGTACATGAAATGCGCTGTTCTGAATGTCAGAACCTAAATGAAAATGGGAAATGTCAGATGTCTGGGTCGTTTAATTAGACGATATACTAGACAGGGCTTCATTTATGCAGTAATGAAATAATTACATGATAACGGGAATTCCTTTTAACGTTTCTAACTATTTGTTCTTCGCGCTACATTACTTGTAATGTGAATCTGTCAATCTATCAATAGATGACTGATCATAGAATTATATTTCGACATGAATAAATTGGCGAAATTTTTAATAATATTTTAAAACTAGCACCTATGAATGAAAAAATCAAAAAAATTGTACAGTAATGCTACATTTTCAGAAGTATTGCCCTAAAATTTCATTTCCCTAAGACTACGATTTTGTAATACAGAAATTTGTTTAAATTATTACAGTAATCCTTTAAAATATTACGATCAAGATTATGCTTATGAATCCTGTTTTTTTAAACTGATTAAGAAGCTCTGACATACATCAGGACATTTTTTAATTAAGAAACCAATGTCGCAATATAGACAATTTTATAGAAACTATTGCTGTGTTCTCTGAAGCTCTTACAAGCAAAATAGTAATGAATATTTGTGTGGATTGAAACGAGATTCCCGGCAAAGTAATTCTGACACAAGGCTATAATTTCGTACATGTAGCATAAATGTCGGTGCTGCAGGAGGTGCAGGGACACGCACTACGTCCTCTAGAGTCACTAGAGCCAGTGACTGCATCGATAAAAGTATCCTCGGATCGGCGAAGTTGCTTTTATTGCGGCGACGTTATTTTTCTATTGCTATTGAAATAGGTACTCAACGAAAGATGCTGATGTCGCTGCAATGCGGCAGAGAACGATAAAAATCTCTGAAGTTGCTTTTACCGGCATAATGGCGGACGTACGGTTTTTACGCGATACCGGGGAAACGGACGATTATGTAAGGCAGTTCGTTCGGGAACTTTTTCGTTACTTTCCCGATACCTGCTATTAACGCTAGACATGTTACCACCGTTCCGTGAAATTGTCGCAGCAATGTCGCAGCCTGCTACGAACATAATCAGATTCTGGACAATAGGATCGCTGCGATTCCGCGATCCCATTCGACGCTCGATGTACCTCAAATATATTCGATCGATCGCTGCGCCGTTGCTTTCGACAGGAAAATAAGAAATTTCGAGAAAGTGGGGCAATTCTGTTGAAAATCTACTATCGTGTAATGAAATACGAGGATAATTAGGTGCAGTTTATGTCATCATTTTGATCACATCGAATTTGTTTGGAAAATATAGAGATATAAATTTAATGCGAAAAGTTCCAAGCACATATTTTAGGCTATTAAATTATTCTAAATAGATTGCTTTCCCCTGTCGATGTCGAGGATTTCGTTTAGAATAAACAATTGCATGCTGAAACACGAGGATAATTAGGGGGAGTTTATGTCATCATTTTGCTCTCTTCGAATTTGTTTAGAAAATATAGAAGTTTAAAGTTTGCAATTTTTATTTATCTTCGTAGCGAGGACAAGTTACGTTTATAAATTTATATCTCAGAAAATAGTTGTCCGATCGTGTCGATTCTTTCTTTATTTTAATCTGAAAGGTTTAGTTTATCATAAACCATTATTTACCATTGAATAATAAATTTTGCACTACGGAGAATTATAATCAAATCTTCTTATAAATCCCCATGACAAATCCCATCTTGTAAATATAATCTCGAGGGACACTTGTTTATATTTTTAAAATATTAATCTTTTAATCCAGTAAAAATCGTTTTTGATAGATTGAGCCTTTATAACTGTAACAAAAAAGAATTAACCCAATCCAACAGACAGTTTCCGAGATAAAAATCCATAAGTTCAGACCTTTGAATGTTGCAAGAGTTTTCAACTTCACTTCTACCCAGGAACATGACGACACTTATGAATTTTTATTTAAAAAACTACAGGTGGGGTCGAGTTGATTCCTTTTTTGTTTCAATCTAGAATACTTAAACTATCACATATGATTATCATCATACACGAATTTTTGCAAAATTACACAAACAAAATTTGAACTGAAAATTTCTGTAAAATTTGTTCATAGTAGGATAAATAAAACTTTGGCTCGACTGCGATTTGGAGAACTCAGTGTTCTTAACTTTTTTTTATGTGATCCTGTAGATATCGATGAAGAGATTCCGAAAATGTCTGTATGGTTGTTAGGAATTCACTGGTTTATAAGTTATACACGTGTAAAGATGAGCAGTTTCAAGCGTTTTTGACAGGTTAGAGCGTCGCCATATTGGACATTCGTTGAGTGGTAGAGGTAGGTAGCTATGTTCGGCGCATGCGCTGGATAGATCGTGAGTGTTCAGCGCATGTGTTAGATAGTATTGGTATATTTGCGGGATCAACTAAATAGTACCGAGCATATGCGCTAGTTGGCAATTCAGTGGTTACACATACTTTGTAAACATAAGCAATTTCAAGTGTTTTTCACAAATTAATTATTAATAAGTTTATTGTTGATTTTGAAATGGCTAGCTCAAGTATTAGAAATTTTAACTTTAGAGACATGCCAAGTAGTAAAGAAGAAGCAATTACTTAGGCTCAGGGTTGTAAATTGTTTCGAAAATTTAAAAAATGTCGTACTCATCCGTGCGAAATGAAAATTTATAACAATAATCATGGAATCGGTCGTTTTCGGTGTCCAGTAATTAAAATATACAGAATCACGTACAGGATTTCAAAAAGAAGGTACAGTTCAAGATGGTTTGGGGTTAGGTCGACGTGGGAGCGGAGAAGGTCGGCCCGACGATGGTATAATGTTTCGCATTTTGATTTAATAAATGTGTTATTATTGCGTACGAGTTTATGCTGCCATCTAACGGATCTGTTCGGAAGTATTTAGCCCATTTGATGTGTATCACCTAGCAAATATATCAATATGGTAATAACTTTAACTTTATACGCGTATAACTTTTTAACCATAGAATTCCGCTTAATACGATTTTCATTTTCGGTATTTTCTCGTCGAAATCTATAAGATTGTATAAAAAAAAACTTGTAAAAAAGAGTTCTCCAAAACGCAGTTGAACCAAAACCTTTATTATAAAAGTTAAGTAGCTGTGGCTTTCTCCGAGATATTTTGTGGAATAATAGATTCTCGACAGAGCAATATTATTCCCTGCTGCTTTAATACTATGTGGGACTATAGTTTGCGTTTGTTTGTAGTCTTCAGACTCATAGCGGCGGCTAATATTGCAGAAAACTCGGAAGAAAGGGAATCCCGAATGAAATCTATCTCGAATGATAAAAAGAGACTTGTTCCAGAATTGAACCCATTGTCGAAGCATTACACGCACCGCAATGGAAGGGAACGTGGAGGGCCATCAAATGGATGGACTAAAAGATTCCAGTCGTTCGCAATGAAAGCAGCGCGGCGAACAGTCATTTGTATCATTGAATCGCGTGCCGCATTGTTTGGTTTATCAATGCGATCTGGCAATGAATAAGCGCATCACATTGGTACTCTTATCAAAATACCCGATTTTTCAAATACCATTACTACAATGTCCAATCGTTTCTCAACATTTGATACTACATGCACCAATTAAATTAAAATTAAATCACAACACGATTAACTCCGAATTTAATTAAAATTAAATCACAATACGATTAAATCCGAATTTAATTAAAATAAAATTAAACTGAATTAACATTTCTGATCGTGTGTATTTTTGTTTTATACAGTTTTCCTCTCAGTCAATATGCTCTTACAAGATCTATATTTTTTTAATTTAAAAATAGAAAAAGAGAGCAGAAATTAAGATTTTTTTTTAAATATTTGATGAAATGTCAAATGAATTAGATTAGGAGTAACTGAATGTAAGAAATGTTTCCACGAAATTTGCCTTTTAAATTTAAAATAGAGAAGTCCCAAATAATTTATGAATTTTCAAATAGATTAATTTAAATTTAGATTAAGCGAAGTTGTCGAATGAGATTTTTTCTTTTAATTGATGGAGTGGCGAGTGAATTAAATTCGGAGCAATTGGTAAAACAGTGAAAAGATAAATGGAGTGATGAAGGAGATTTAAAACCGTAGTTACGTTTTCGATTATTTCAAATATTGGCTGGATGTTGGCGGGCTTTAGGCGGGGCAATTAGCGCAATTCGTTTTCAATGTATCAAGGGCGTCACGAGTTTAACGAAATAATCAGGAAAATCCGAAATACGTACGGCGATAATTAACTGGAAGTCTGTCCAGTTCGAGTCACTCTAATTCCCCTAATGATTCTTCTCGATTATTATAAATCCGTCGAGACATGCGTCAGGGATCATCATTTTTTTTTAATAAAAGTTTAAAAAGAATGCTACAGCGAGTCAAATTATTCTATGTTTTGCTTCATAGTTTTCGATATTGTATTAATTCATCATAGCGAAAAATCGTATATGATATGTCAAATTCTCTATATCAAGATAAAAAGTACACAACTTGATAAAACAAGCTAATTTTTAAATAAAAATTCACAAGCAGGTTCAGTCTTATTTCTTCGTGAAAGTGGACAAATATTGCAAAATTCAGAGCCCTGTACTCAAGTTTTATCTTATGAACTGCTTGTACAATTCAGAGTAAGATGGAAAAAAAATTGTTATTGACAAAATTGATTTTGTAACATTGAATTGCCGTCATGAATTACAGGGACGAAATTTATGAAATAAGAATCTAATAGATATTCATAATATAACTTAAGAATTTTCAGTATTGCAAAGTTGATTTTTTAATGAAGAAAAAATTCTTTACAAAAATTCGAACCTTCCTGATCAGAATGAAGAAAGAATCAACACAATCAAACAAACAGTGTCCAAGATAAAAATTTATAAATACACCCTCCTTTATAAATGCACTTTTTCGCGAAAGTAGGAAAAATTGAAGTTCGAGTCTTGTATTTTGACAAGAAATAGAAAGTCAGCAAAATGATGACATAAACCTCCCCTAATATTCCGCATACTTCATTATAAAATACTTGATTTGGATGAAAGTCTTACATAGACTAGAAAAAGCAGCCGATTTATCTCAAGTTCATTATCGCCGTTCTCGCAGATGAAGCAATTGTTCCGCCGATAATTTCGCAATTAGCAGTTTCCGGGAGCGCCGAGCACGACAAGCACTTGTTTAGGCCTTCGAAATAGAGAGAGGGACTGTTTCTGGCTGTGTGTAACGATTCAATTCCGTGGACTCCATACGACCGTTTCGAAAATCGTCGTTAAGTCGTTTAAAGGCAGCGCGCGATGTTACCGAGGCAGGGCACGCCTGGATAAACCGTCATTGCCACTAGACCGGAACGAGCGTTCATTTAGATTAGGAATCTTAATACAGCAGTTATCTCCCGGCCTCCTTGTCCTCTTTCTTTTTCCCGTTCTTCGGCTCATCTTCGTTCTCGGGCTGTCGTGCCCGGTGAGTTTTTGTCGGTGGCGTTTCTCCGTTCTTTACTTCAAGACGGAATGGCGGCCTATCTAGATAAGGAGCCAAGACGCTCTTATTTTTCGTCTTAAAAGAGTTCGCTCGCGTTACTTCCTCTCTCCACCGTCACTTCCTCTATTTTCCCTTTCCCTCTCTCCCTCTCCCTCGCTCTCTTTCTCTTTCTCTCTCTCTCTCTCTCTCTCTCTCTCTCTCTCTCTCTCTCTCTCTCTCTCTCTCTCTCTCTCTCTCTCTCTCTCTCTTTCCCAACTTCCCATCCGTAAACTTCTTTCCTTCGCAATCCTGCGAAGAAAAATTGTGAAAAGCCAGGGAAAAGGCGGGCAGCCGGTGACACCGGTGAAATCCTTGCTAGGCGTGGCTTTAAAAGCCTTCGTCCTACCACGGTTTTTACCCGCAGTACGTTTTTCCGAGGTGTTACGCACATTTTTGTTACGCACCGCGCGTTTCCCTTCACCATTTCTTAAAATGTCTTAACCCACTCGAGCAGACTCGAATATGATTTTCTATATTATAGGACCAAGTTTCCAATGAAGCAAAATTTGATGAGATAGCGCGAACCTTCCAGGTCAGAACAAAAGAAGATTCAAGTCGATCCGACGAGTAGTTTTCCAGATAAAAATTCACGAGTGCAGCCTTGTGAAGCTGATTTTCGATAAAAGTAATCAAATTGGAAACTTTAGCTATTCATGTTTCTTGTGAAGAAATTTAAAATCAGCGATGCGATGACATAACCCGCCCCCCCCTAATACTATCTATATTATATCATTCAATAATTAACTTTTGACAAAGGGTCTAGAAGGATAAGAATGATCTAGCGGCCCCAAGCCACCATTTTTTTGTGTATTAATATATTGTAACTGGTATTGTGGTGAAAACAATAGTTTTAGGTTGAAAGATAATCCCCCAAAATTTTAAGTCGCTATCCCTTCATATAAAGATAATATGAGGGTAAATACCCTTAGCTGTATCATTTTTTTTCTCAGTTATTAATTAAAATATTCAGATGAAACAAAAACGAAAATACTCGATCTTATCTCCTTCATATCATATATTTTTTCACAATTGGGATCATGTTAGGTTTAGTTTTTCCTTATGTTCACGAAGGATCTTCTGTTTGTCCTATTAAACCTCTTCAACTTATTTTATATAATACATGTATTTATTAGTTTTACTATTTATGTATTTTGGCCTATTTGGATTTCCTTGCCTGACGTAAAGGGCATCATGCGTGTCTTCTTCATTGAGCCTGCTTCTTGCTTCAGCTTCTTCTAAAAATGTTATTTTCAACGCGTATGGATCAGGCAATGTATCCCTGGATTCTATCGCACACCTGAAACCTTCATAACTTCTGGGGATGCTGTACAGAATTACGATGGTTAACAGGTCATTTGCAATTGGTATGTCCATTTGCTGCAATTTATCTACAATTTCAAATAATTTGTTTAAGTGATCTGCCACACTACCGTCCTCCGTGAGCCGTGTGAAAAGCAGCTTCTTCAATAGTGTCGCTCTCTTTGCTGGTCCTTTCGAGGCGTATACCCTTTCCAGCGCAGTCCAAGCGTCACTTGACGTTTGAAGATTCTTCACGTGGCATATTTCGGATGCACTTAACGAGAGAACTATATCAGCTTTCGCCTTTTTGTCGTTCCTTACCCAATTTGCAATTTGGTCGGCATTGTTCTCCCTTTCGGCAGGTTTCGGTTTCGATCCATCGACGTAGCACCAGAGATCATTTTTCGTAAGAATTGCCTCCATTTGTTCTTTCCACGTGTCATAATTATCTTTAGTTAATTTGTCTATTTGAGTGTTGTGACTCATGATTAACTATTTATATAATACGCTCGTGATCGCGAACACGTGGCACGTTGTAGGTTAAATTGGCACTCGAGGTTAGGTTTTCCGTTCGTAACGAATTTACGCTACTGGGCCCATAACCTGTTAGGTTTAGTTTTTTCTTATGTTCACGAAGGATCTTCTGTTTGTCCTATTAAACCTCTTCAACTCATTTTATATAATACATGCCTTTATTTGTTCTATTTGATGTACACATACACGTGTCGCCTGTTAGATAGAGAAGAAGAAGATAATAATTCAGCATAGAATAGAATAGAGGGCGCGCAAGAAGCAGTTGAGTGAGCGCGATGAATTTATTTCTAACAGATCATATTATTAACGGTAGGAAAAATCATTTAATTTTTTAGGGGTGGGGGTTGCAAGCAACCCTTCGAATGACCACTTCCAAAAAATTCAAGAACAATGTTCTGTTACCAATCTAATATATACAAAAGTTTCAAGTTGGTCGGATTTGAGGAACATAGTTAAATATTGAAGAACAAACGAAATTACGCCAGTATAATGTAGGGATAATACTATTAGTGATAGATTCGATTAGCGATTATATGTATTTATTGATGATTCTAAGATACTCTGGCCACGACTCTCACTGTGGCACTCTTAGATTCATTCGATTTTTTTGCGACTCGCTCTTAAGACTTTTCGATCAATCTGTTGGGTCCACAATTGACAACAGCAGAAGCAAATTCATCACGCTTTGTAACCAAAATAAGATGGGTTATTGAAGTCGTCCATGTTGATATCGCACAAAAATATCGTTTATTACACCACAAAATGGATAAGAAACTCCTACCTCGTCTTAAATCAATGTATCAAATAGCATCCTTTCTGCACAATGAATTTGGTAAAAGATTAGATACCGATCCAGAAATTACAGATCTAATTATTAATTATATGAAGAAACAACGGATAAAAACAAACACGCTTCAGAAGTTAGTAGGAGCGAAAAATTAAGTCGCCGTAGAAAACCATTTACACCAATGACTGACAACTCTGTAATGGATTTTCCGGAAATAACTGAGAAATATTTGAAAATTTTATTTATAGGTAAATACATGCTTTAATACTATTATTTACCCGTATTATATATGTATAATATTACCACATGTAAAACTATATATTACTTAAGTAATATTATTTACAAATACCTATCAATTAACCCAGGCGGGTTGCTATATCGCGGAATTAATGAGGGATGATACTATTTTAAATATTGAATATTTAAAGGAAATTAACAATATTATAAGGGTAAAAGTTCACTCGAGGCATATTAATCGCAAAACTGATCAATGCTACATTAGTATCAGTATCAGTTATTGAGGAAAATTAGTGACGAAGATTGTATAAATCTATATTATGATTCCTAGAATTCTCTTTTACACCTAAGTAATGTCTATTTATGAATTCGGGAAGACAAGTACAGAATGTAATACGATATGCGTCGCGTTTAAAAAGAAATAATTGATCAAGAAGGGACTTAATCTTCTGATAAGAATTATTAATTAGAGTCGTAAGAAACACTGCACCGTGCATACATTATACTATTATAATGGCATAATTCCATTTGTTTTTCAATATTTAACTATGTTCCTCAAATCCGACCAACTTGAAACTTTTGTATATATTAGATCGGTAACAGAACATTGTTCTTGAATTTTTTGGAAGTGGTCACTCGAAGGGTTGCTTGCAACCCCCACCCCTACAAAGTTAAATGATTTTTCCTACCTTTAATAATTTGATCACAATTGTGAAAAAAATATATGATACGAAGGAGGTAAGATCGGGTATTTCGTGTTTATTTCATCTGAATATCTTAATTAATAACTGAGAAAATAAATGATACAGCTAAGGGTATTTACCCTCATATTATCTTTATATGAAGGGTTAGCGACTTCAAATTTTGGGGGATTATCTTTCAACCTAAAACCATTGTTTCCCCAAAATACCAGTTACAATATATTAATACACAAAAAAATGGTGGAGTGGGGCCGCTAGACCATTCTTATCCTGCTAGACCCTTTCTATTGATTGCTCATCAATTTGCAAAATGACTCATTGCATGGATATATTAGGCTTAGAAACTTTTACAATATCTGTATTTTATAAACGAACTTGATAAACCCTCATTAATTTTCTCTGTACTAACGCCATACAATATTTAACTTTTGACAAGATCCTATAGATCGACCGGAATAAGCAATTAATTAGCGTAACGACCAATTAGCAAGACTACATGCTTCGAAACATTTACATTGACTTCAAAGACCTGTATTTCATAAACGATCTTGAAGTTAACAAAATGATGACATAAACCCACACTAACTTTCTTTACACTATATCACACAATAATTAATTATCTCCAAAATCCCGTGGTACCAAGTAGAAAAATAAATCGATTCATCAACAGCTAGAAATTAAATCCATATAACTGGAAATACCTCTGTCTCTTTATAAAACATCGAAATAACAAAAAATGAATTACCATATCGTAATCACGGTATAATCCCCTACAACTTTTGTTCGGACCATTTTTTCCCGCAACAAACGGTTTGCGACTGATTCAATCCCTTCCGACTCACTGGCAACTTTTTCGTGTTTGGACGTCCGACAAACTCGATTTGGCGCGATAACAAAACGGCTCGTTTTTTCGAGGGATCGAATCGCTGCTCCGGAAACTCCCAGCAAGATAATTAATGACTCAGGGACGCGGGGGAAAAAGTATAAATAGATTCGTACACGATTAGCGATCACGGATCCATTTGGGGAGTTGTGTCAGGGACCGCGGTGTAGGAGAGATAGAGATAGAGAGGGGGGGAGGGAGAGAGAGAGAGAGAGAGAGAGAGAGAGAGAGAGAGAGAGAGAGAGAGAGAAGAAAAAAGAAGGAATCGGAGAACGTTGACACGATTACACGATGTCGGCTGATAGATGAAGACTCGAAGAGGGCGCACGGTATCCTGCGAGGCGCGAAAAAGGAGGCAACGGCGCTGAGGCTGTAGAGATTAGCCAGGGAGAGGATGGATAGAGGGCCGCGAGGCGAATAAAGAAGGATAAGATTGATGCCGCCAAGTAAATTGAACGTTACGAGTGACGACGGCCCGACAAAGCCCGCAATTCTCGCTGGAACCGATATTTATTTCATTCGGATGAACCGGAAGCCGTGTTCCTTCAGAACAAAATCACAATCTAGCGTTTTGCTTGCTGCATTGTTTACGACATATAGGACAAATTAAACGTGCGTGGTTCCTACATTGTTTGGAAAATAATATAATAAATGTGTGGGAGAGAAATTGATTTTGATGACGCTGGGTAATGGGTTTGAGTTCGTGTCTCGAATTTGCAATTTCGAACAATTTTTCCGGATATCAACTATTGTATGTTCAAGCATAAGGAACATTTGGGTAAGAGTTCCTTTTAGCACCCACCTCCGATTGCCTTCAAACTTACTCTGTAGACGTCCCACGAGCAGTGATGGTATATGGTCGCGGTTTTCTCGCGCATGAGTGACGATTTTAGCGTCAGTAAAATACAAAGTAGCCATTATGAAATCGAATATATTACCATTAACTTACCAAAATTTCGAAGTACGGTCGTCTCGTCGTGTCGTCTTGCACTCCTCTGCCCAGTTTCCCACCAGTAACAGTTCTCCCCTACTTTCCCCTCAAACATAAGACGTACGGTACGTTCCTGCATTTAGTCGCGCATGCGCGAAAAAACCGAGACCATATACCATCACTGCCCACGAGGTGTCTGACAAAATGAAGGTGACGCCGTGGCGCGGAATCAAATAAACTTTATGCTGGCGAAACGCAATTTCAATACCAAATTGAGGTATAAAAGTACAAATCAGGATTATTAAACAAACCCCAAACCCACTAAACCTAACTTAACCTAACCTAACTGTTCCGTCGCAAGGAACCGTACAAAGGGTCTTTTCTTCAGATTTGTTTATGGCGTCTACGTGACTCTGAGGCCACTTTCAAGGATTAGGCGCTCGATGCACATTTGGTGACCACTCGAGCCATCGCCTAACTTTCGTATTTGTTTCGCCTCCTTAAGAGTTACGCGTCATAAATCTATCACTGACGAAGGATATTCCCGACCTAGAAGTACGGTTCTCGGGTTACCTAGCTTCGCCCTCGGAGGGAGTCGGGTACGGTCCCACGCTTTCCTCGGGACAGGCTCGCTTAGGGCCGATCTAAGAGTCATCAAGAATGCACTGATTGGGGCATGCAGAGCTCGGCAAGAACCAATCAGTGCACTTCTTCGGCATGGCAATGGGTGTCACCATCTTGACACCCCGAAAAGGAGGACCGCCTTCACGATACAACGAAGGGTCCTCCCAAAACCGCGACAGTCAGTCAGTCGCGATCGAACAGTTGAACGTATAGATCTACGAAAACGATTGAGGACACTTTCGAGCGAGATCAGCGAGTCTCTCGAAGTCGACGTCTAATTCAATCAAGATCTAATACAATCATTTCAACTTCAGAGAATTCGAGTGGAGTCATCGTCGTGAACTCCCGCGCGTATAAGGCAGGGCCTGCTAGATTAGCCTTACTGACGAATCCTCTAGCAGGCCTGGGACGAAACGCTAAATCTCTCAAATTCTTAAATCGATATAATCATTGAATCGGCTATCTAATATTAATTTGGCGGATAGTAAATCGGTGATTTCGGGACCGACGCGTCCATACGATCGGGCTTGAGATTTACAACCTCAAGCGCGCACGATTCAACCGCGCGTCGAGCTCGAGATTCCCACCGTGCGAACACTAACCCAACCTAACCTAGCCTAACCTAACCTAACTTAACCAAATAAAGTAATATAACTAGTTTAACATGACGGCTTATGTAGAAAAGCATTGGTACGCGACGGTTTCTGCCATGTAACAGTCTCTTTGCGATCGCCCACACAATAGCACAATTCCTGGAATATGTCACTCTGTATATTGTTTCCCAATTCCGCGCCATTGACCTCACTAATACACGCGCAACATGTTGGGTCACTTCTTGCGGCTTCCACTCGGGATCATTTTGATTTGATTCATCAGAACTGTCACTTATTGTAACTTATTAAACTTATTAAAGACAAGAAGCAACAGTTTAGGGCGTGTTAATAAGTGAGAACGGCGGATCGAGTCATTAACGCAAACAGTTTGTTACGCATGCGCAAAGCATTTCCGCGACATGCGACCAACCCATATGACTCTACTGGGCATGGGCAATATTTCGGGTAAGTTGGGAGCCAATCGGAGGTGGGTGCTAAAAGGAAATTCACCCAACATTTGTTGGGGTTTAAGTCACCAACTTGCTCAATTCGTGTTTGTTTATAAAATACAGATCATTTTAAGTTCATAAAAATTAGCTTCTATTAAGCACACATTTTTCACTGGTAGATCATTTAAGGAAATTGTTGTTTCCGATGGATGTTCATGATTTTATTGAAAATCAGTGATTGTATAATGATGTATAAGGAAAACTAGTAGGATTTTAAGTCAACAATTTGCTCATTTCATTGAAGTTAACACGAAAATATTCTGAAGCACATATTTTTGTCTGATTGATTATTTATGTCTTTTGCGATGGATGTCCGCGATTTTGTTGAAAATTGGTAATTGCATAATGAACTGCAAGGAAAATTAGTGCCAGTTTAAGTCATCAATTTACTTAATTCGAACTTGTTTATAAAATGCACAGCATTGAAGTTAACGAAGATACTTTTAAGCATTTACTTACTTAAGCACATATTTTTGCCAAGCGAGTCATATAACAAAACTGTTTATTCACGTTTTTGAAAATACTTTGAAGTTTCTAATAATTCCAACTTTCATGAAAGGGTATGTTTATAAATTTTTATTTGGAGAAAAGTATTTGTCGGATTCACTTGATCCTATTCAATCTCAATACAGTATGTATAAAAGGCTTGATTTATAGCAAACAATTTTTGTATCATTGAAAAATTAACCCTGTGATATTGAAAATTATATAAAAATTCTCACTCTATCAATTACACCTAGATGGCTCTCATTTATGCTTCTTAAAATTATAGAACGAGCTTTTCAAAGAAAAAGAAATTGCTTATGATGAGCAAAATCTTCCTGATTATAATAAAGAAAAGCAATAAACTAATTCGAGCCAATGGTTGTCGATATGAAAAATCTTGCAAAAAGACCATTGAATTATGTAACTTCTGTATGCATAAAAGAGTTTCATATTAAATGATCTATCATTTTCTTTCACCGTCGAAAAACAAGTGAACTTGCAATGTTACTATACGTTGTGAAATTACGTGCGAAAAGAATTTTCAAATTATAGATACCATATGAAATACATTGATCGATGCACAGAAGTGTTTCACTCTCCATTATCAAGCTGCTTTGAGTTATAAAGCGTTCAATAGGAGGTTGTAATGCAAAATAGATTGCTCATTTCATCTTATCTTGTTTAAGGTAGCTAAAATTCCTTCCAGGGGGATCAAATTTACACCGCAATTGATTTACAATGTAATACAAAACTTTCTGATGGGGTAATATAAGTTACAACTTTACTTGCTTATGGTTTACGAGTTTCACAGATAAGCAAGAGTAATCGTTGCACCTGATTTAATTCTCTTTAACCTGCTCTATACACTTCCTCAAAACTATGAATTCATTTATTTTCTACTGAACAATTTTATTCAGACAGCAAATAGAATATTTCGTCAAACACACTGAATCGAAATTATTTGTGAACTCATGAAGAGTAAATTCATCAACAACTCAATCAGAGTGTACAGGATGGTCAAATAATGTTAACCATTAATTAATAATGGCTCAATAATTTTCTCCATTATTTTATAAAATATTATATTTTCCGTCTTTTCTTCTGAAACAGAAAGTTGATAAATGCGGTTGGAATGAACTTTTCAAAAAATCTGCGAATAAAGGGAAGATAGAAAATTCAATTCTTCAGTTGAAGAATGTACGATATAATGAAAACAAAGACGGTATTATCTCGACCTAGAATATCCTGAGATTATTTTCTTAATAAAATGGTTGGCCTGCAGCAGCAATATTTTTTATTACAGGGAATCGATCGTCCTAGTACAGCACAGGGGAAAATGGAACTAATGAAAAAGCAGCGGCCATTTTAAGCATCGAGAGTCTTTGAGGCAGAAGAAAATCAGACAATAATGCACTGTATCGGCTCGAGTAGAAGTCGATAAGGTATCGTTGGTCCTTCGGACACTTATTAACTCAATCTCGCAACGTGTATTGGCCTGATTCCTAAACAGACGGAATTGCCAATCGGGAAAGATAAGCGGGCGAAGAAAGTAGCGGAATATCGGCGCCCTCCTCCAAACGGATTAAGTATAGAGCCCATTCAACGGATATCCTCCGGAGGATGTTCAATCCTGTGTAATTTCAAAGCTGGTCGGCGGAAACCACAATTGAAAACTCAACAAGGAGCAGGAGGGCATTGTTAAATTAATTTGGTCGATAAAAATTAATTTTTCGATAAACTAAAAATCAAGAGGATAGATTGTATCTGCCGGAATCGAATAAAGTAAGATTCAATTCGATCGGACAAATCATTTTCAAGATAAAAATTCGAAAGTACGATCTATTTTCACGTTGTGAAATGGGAAAAAATTGCGGAACTCAAATGTGTGTACTCAAGCATTATTATCTCGTATTTTTCCTATACAGTTGATTCATTTTTTATTACTCACAATAAACAATTTTGTTTACTTCGAAAAATTGATTCCTTGGTATTGTTAAGCGTAAATCATTTTCTTCGAAATTAAATGTTCAAAATGAGAATTTTCTTATAATTTAAAAAAAAAATGTTCTGTGGTACACCATTCATTCTTGATTAGAATGAAGAATCAGCTCAATCGGACAAGTAGTCCTTGAGATAAAAATTCATGAGTGCAGCCTCGCTCGTGAGTGACTTCTCTCACGAAAATGATCTAATACGGCAAAATCCATTATGCTTATGAATTCCCGGGAACTATTTGTGCGATTGAGATGACACTTTTTTTATTATAATCTGCAAGCTTCGGACCACCGGCCACCAATTCTTACTTAACCGAAAAATAGTTTTATAATATCGAAAAATATTAACAAACTCCAATCAGCTATCAAACATCTATCGCATAATCTAACACAAAAAATGTACACAAAAAAATCATTTACAATAGACCAAACTATCCAGATTCATATAGAAAACGATTCAGCCCGCTTTAACAAGTACTTCCCGAGATAAAAATTCCCAAACCAATCCTTACCCCCTGCCCAACCCCTCGAATTAAAAAATTGTTTAAATAAATGCCTTTGGTTCTGCAAGCAAAATTGCAAAATCGGTCGGAACAACAAAAGTCAGCGGGCTCTCAGCTTATATAAACTCTTCCATATCTGACCTCACTTGCTCCTGGAGGGGTGTATAATCCGAAACAATAAAAGCGGCAAGTGGAGGGAAGAAGTTTGTTTCTCGAAACAAGGGGAACAGCTGCTCGTGGCTCGTATTTTACCGGGTTCCTCTCGTTTTTTCGTTTCAACGGTACTTTCAGAATGCGATTTAATGTCGCCCCGCCCCTCCCTCGCCCACCCTCATAGCCACGGTTGCCGGGGATATACGCATAGGGTATGCAACGACCTTAAAAGAGAGGATAAAGTATGGCCGAGGCAGAGAACGAGAGGAGAAACAGTGCCGTAACACGACAGTTTCGTCCTGGGTGCTGTTACGGAAGGAGAAATGGCCGATTCGAAAGAGTAAGGAGAGGGGGTGGCGCGTAGGAGGCCGGGTAACCAAGATTTACATTTTTTTTTCGCGAAAATAGAAATGTGAAATACTGAGGAACTTGGGACTTTGGATCATTTTTTTTATGAGCGCTACTGTTTGGTAACAAAATGGATACAGGATGTTCAAGTACGTATATATTGAAGTTTTATGAATATATTTTTTGTTTGGAAAAACAATAATTTGGAAAATATTACTATACGTAGTGAAAGTATACAGATAGCGGTTTTAAACACATTTCTTTATTTTTGAACATTCGAGTCTGTTTGGCTACACTGTTGCTTTAAGTATGAACATTCCATTTTGCACGGCTTCTCTATTTTCGAGGAAGGACTACTAATGAAATTGCTATACCTGTGACAATATTAAACATTTCAAACTAAAAAAATTATGAGAATGGCTCAACATTATGACCCTTAATATACAGAAAACTTTACTGTAAAAAATTAATAAATTTCTTATATTTTTATTTATACTTATATTTCTTAAAATTTGACAGGTTATTATGATAGCAGAGTGTCATCAAACAAGGGCCTAAAGTAAAATAGCCGTAACAATTCTACAATTGTTAATAGTTTTTTGTGAAAAATTACAAGAGATGCTTAAAGAAAATGCTCTTCCAAGTAAACATAAATGTCATTGCAAAATGTTAGCAAAATTGAACAAAAAAAATTCATATGTCACGTTCACCATAGGGTGACTAAAAAAATACACTTTCATGGAAATAGCCATGAATTATCAATAGTGTTTCATAAATAAAATTCAAGGACTACTCGAAGATATAATTTCTTGATTTAAAAATTGTTCAATTGCAAAACATTAACCCTAATAAAAAAATCATATATTAATGTCACTATAAAATATTCCAAAAAAAGGACCATAGTTTTTACAATTGTTGATACTTATTCATGAAAAAAATTCGAAAGGTGCTTGAAGAAATACTCTTCTAAATAAAAAAGTTTCATTGCAAAATGTTGTAAAACTTTCCTAGGAAAAATTCGTCTATCTATATGTTCACAACAAAGTGCTCCAAAAAGGATCTTGAAGAAAACGACTATATCTTCCATAATTATTATATGTTCCTGAAAAAAATTATGAAGTATGCTCAGGGATACGAGCTTTCCAATAAATAAAATTTTGCTTCATTGCAAAACGTCAAAAGATTTCACTAAAAAAATTCGCACATTCTAAGATACGGCTGAAGTAAAAAACGAGGGGAAAACAGTGCCGTAACATGACAGTTTCGTCGAGGGTGCTGTTACGGAAAACGGAATGGTAGATTTGAAAGAGAGGGGCGAATGAGGGAGGGGGTGGGGGGCACGCGAGGCCGGCCGGGTAACCAAGATTTACATTTTTTTCGGGGAAATAGGTTTCGCGATAAAAGGATTTCGAATAAAATTTAACTCGGCTGGTGCGCCGGCCCGGCTAGGTATTTTGATTTAGTAGCCGTTTGAGAGTTGGCAAGCTCTTTGGAGAGCCGCCAACATTTTTATGTTATTCCCCCTGGAGCCCCCAACCCCGTACCAAGGGCCACCGCCCCGTTTTTGTCATTTCTTCCGAGCTTTCTTTTCCCCTTTCTCCCCCTTCGAACATTTCGCGCCGAGTCTGTCGGAAACCAAACACTGAACGACTGCGGCGATATCAATGTCGTAAAACGTTTATGAACCAGTGCTGCATGCTGCCTATAGTCGTCTTCGTTCCGCACCGTGAGTGAATACCATGCGCTAAGGGTCGAAGGGACTATGCACCGAGTGAAATGAAACTGGAAAAGCGCAGGGCATGGTATGGGACGATAACTTCTGGAATAGCTCGCTAGTCGTTCCTATGATCAAACAATGTCTTATACGAAATTCGTTCTGTTCGAAAGAGCCTTTCAGATGAGTGCAGTTTCATTTTCTTATCTTGTGCAGTTCGCAAGATTCACTGCGAAAAGGGTGAAATTGTATTGGAGTGGTGTTATGTAGAGTACGAGTCGATAACTGCTGGAGTACCTCGCTAGTTATTCGTTTCATCAAAAAATGTTTTATACGAAATTCGTTCTGCTTCAAAGAGCCTTCCAAATAAGTGCAGTTTAATTTTCTTATCGTGCTTACTTTCCAAGATTCACTGTGACCAGTGCGAGGTTATATCGAACTGCTGTTATGTAGAGTATGAGTCGATATCTTATGGAATAATTCGCTAGTCGTTCCTATGTCTTATACGAAATTCGTTCTGTTCGAAAGAGCCTTTCAGATGAGTGCAGTTTCATTTTCTTATCTTACGCAGTTCGCAAGATTCACTGCGAAAAGGGTGAAATTGTATTGGAGTCGTGTTATGTACAGTACGAGTCAATAACTGCTGGAGTACCTCGCTAGTTATTCGTTTAATCAAAAAATGTTTTATACGAAATTCGTTCTGCTTCAAAGAGCCTTCCAAATAAGTGCAGTTTAATTTTCTTATCGTGCTTACTTTCCAAGATTCACTGTGACCAGTGTGAGGTTATATCGAACTGCTGTTATGTAGAGTACGAGTCGATAACTGCTGGAGTACCTCGCTAGTTATTCGTTTAATCAAAAAATGTTTTATACGAAATTCGTTCTGCTTCAAAGAGCCTTCCAAATAAGTGCAGTTTAATTTTCTTATCGTGCTTACTTTCCAAGATTCACTGTGACAAGAGTGAGGTTACATCGAACTGCTGTTATGTACAGTATGAGTCGATATCTTATGGAATAACTCGCTAGTCGTTCCTATGTCTTATACGAAATTCGTTCTGTTCCAAAGAGGCCTTCAGATGAGTGCAGTTTCATTTTCTTACCTTGCGCAGTTCGCAAGATTCACTGCGAAAAGGGTGAAATTGTATTGGAGTGGTGTTATGTAGAGTACGAGTCGATAACTGCTGGAGTACCTCGCTAGTTATTCGTTTCATCAAAAAATGTTTTATACGAAATTCGTTCAGCTTCAAAGAGCCTGCCAAATAAGTGCAGTTTAATTTTCTTATCGGGCTTAATTTCCAAGATTCACTGTGACAAGAGTGAGGTTATATCGAACTGCTGTTATGTAGAGTATGAGTCGATATCTTATGGAATAGCTCGCTAGTCGTTCCTATGATCAAACAATGTCTTATACGAAATTCGTTCTGTTCGAAAGAGCCTTTCAGATGAGTGCAGTTTCATTTTCTTATCTTGTGCAGTTCGCAAGATTCACTGCGAAAAGGGTGAAATTGTATTGGAGTGGTGTTATGTAGAGTACGAGTCGATAACTGCTGGAGTACCTCGCTAGTTATTCGTTTCATCAAGAAATGTTTTATACGAAATTCGTTCTGCTTCAAAGAGCCTTAAAAATAAGTGCAGTTTAATTTTCTTATCGTGCTTACTTTCCAAGATTCACTGTGACAAGAGTGAGGTTATATCGAACTGCTGTTATGTAGAGTACGAGTCGATATCTTCTGGAATAACTCGCTAGTCGTTCCTATGATCAAACAATGTCTTATACGAAATTCGTTCTGTTCGAAAGAGCCTTTCAGATGAGTGCAGTTTCATTTTCTTATCTTGCGCAGTTCGCAAGATTCACTGCGAAAAGGGCGAAATTGTATTGGAGTGGTGTTATGTAGAGTACGAGTCGATAACTACTGGAGTACATCGCTAGTTATTCGTTTCATCAGAAAATGTTTTATACGAAATTCGTTCAGCTTCAAAGAACCTTAAAAATAAGTGCAGTTTAATTTTCTTATCGAGCTTAATTTCCAAGATTCACTGTGACAAGAGTGAGGTTACATCGAACTGCTGTTATGCAGAGTATGAGTCGATATCTTATGGAATAACTCGCTAGTCGTTCCTATGTCTTATACGAAATTCGTTCTGTTCGAAAGAGCCTTTCAGATGAGTGCAGTTTCATTTTCTTATCTTGCGCAGTTCGCAAGATTCACTGCGAAAAGGGTGAAATTGTATTGGAGTGGTGTTATGTAGAGTTCGAGTCGATAACTGCTGGAGTACCTCGCTAGTTATTCGTTTCATCAAAACATGTTTTATACGGAATTCGTTCAGCTTCAAAGAACCTTAAAAATAAGCGCAGTTTAATTTTCTTATCGTGCTTACTTTCCAAGATTCACTGTGACAAGAGTGACGTTACATCGAACTGTTGTTATGTAGAGTATCAGTCGATAACTTCTGGAATAACTCGCTAGTCGTTCCTTTAATCATACAATGTCTTATACGAACTTCGTTCTGTTTGAAAGAGCCTTACAGTTGAGTGCACTTTCATTTTCTTATCTCGCGTAGTTCCCAAGATTCACTGCACAAAGGGTGAGATTGTATCCTGCTATGCAGGGTATGAGTCGATAACTGCCGAAGTACCTCGCTAGTCGTATGTTTGATAAAAAATGATTTATACGAAATTTGTTCTGTTCGTAAGCGCCTGTCAGATGAGTGCAGCTTCATTTTCTAATCTCGCGTAGTTCCCAAGATTTACTGCGCAAAGCGTGAAATTGTATTGGAGTGGTGTTTTGTAGAATATGAGTCAATAATTGCTGGAGTATCAAAAATCATCAATTCATCAAAAAATGTATTATACGAAATTCGTTCTGTTCGAAAGAACCTTCCAAATGAGTGCAGTTTAATTTTCTTATCGTGCTTACTTTCCAAGATTCACTGTGACAAGAGTGAAGTTATATTGAACGTGATGTCCGACGCTAACAACTTTATACTACTTGACTGCCTATTATACAGGGTGTCCCACATAAATGGGGACACCTAAATATCTGTCGTATTTACAGTCCTATCAGAAAACTTCAGAGGACAAAGTGACACTATTTCAGGTGGCGAATATAATGGTAAAGAAAAAAATTTTTATGTCATGTTTTTTAATGAAATTTCAAGGTCACCGATGTTTTTTTTTAATGGAATAGTATATTTTTTACGATAGCATGATAGACAATAAAAAACTGAATTTAGCGGATACCACCTTTTTGACCTTGAAATGACCTTGAGCAAGAATAATCATGTTGGAACGGATAAAATGTGGAAGTTTGAAACTTACGTGTTTCAGCAAAGATTACGCGTTGTTTACGGCGGGTTGACCTTTACATATCATAATAAATGTTCGAAATATTGACCATCCTCATTTATGCAATATTGCAATCTTGCATTAAATGATCTGTAGGCATTGTCGATTTCCTGAGACGTAATTGAAGCACATGCTGCAGTAATCCTTTCCGGCATATCCTCTGGTGTTGTGGGTTTATCTTTGTACACAATAAATTTTATCTTGCCCCATAGATAAAAGTCCAATGGTGTCAGATGAGGAGAACGGGCTGGCCATGGAATTGTTCCTCGTCGCCCAATCCAGCGTCCAGGATATTTCGTATTTAGGACCGTTCTAGCAACTTTAGAATAATGCGCTGGACAACCATCATGTTGAAACCACATCCGGTCCCGATCGAATAACGTAATTTCTTCTAAAAGGCCCGACAAATCCTGGCGTAAAAATGCAGCATACTTTATACCAGTAAGAGTTCCTTGTATAAAATACGGGCCTATTATTTTACTGCATACAATTCCGCACCATACGTCAACGGTCCACGGTCTTTGCTTTTCTACTCCTCTTAACCATCGTGGATTCTCGGCTGACCAGAAGTGCATATTGTGCAAATTTACTTGTCCATGAGTGGTAAAAGATGCCTCATCCGTAAAAAGAACTTTGTGAAAGAAAGTATTGTCCACTTCTAATTGAGATCGTGCCCACTGGCAGAACCGGACACGATTAAAATAGTCGATGGCAGACAATTCCTGATATAAACTCAAGTGACATGGGTGAAACTTTTCTGTTTGCAGTATTCGTGAAATACTACTTCTGCTAATACCAGACTCTTGTTCGAGTTGTCGCAAACTTACATGTGGATCATTAGATACTGCAGCTAGGATATTAATTCTATTTTCTTCGTGCGTTACAATTCTTTGTTTATTACGATTTTTAGAACTTACACTACCGGTATTTTTAAATTGTTTTACCACAACGGAAAATGCGTGTAACGAAGGACAAATGCGATTTACAAATTTTTCACGATACAAATGTACTGCTTGCCTCAAAGATTGGTGGCTTTCGCGATAAGTGAAAACCATATCGATTCGTTCCTGTACAGTATAATGCATTGTTATCACTTTCACGTTTCGAATTCGAATAATGCAGAAGGAACAACGTACTTATTCTAACCGATTAACCTTCTGTTAACGATCTCAATGATACATACTCTAACATAAACATACGCTATTTACTATGAAAAATATTTCAAACATTTATTGTGGTTTGTAAAGGTCAATCCGACGTAAACAACGCGTAATCTTGGCTGAAACACGTAAATTTTAAACTTCCACATTTTATCCGCTCCAACATGATTATTCTTACTCAAGGTCAATTCAAGGTCAAAAAGGTGGTATCCACTAAATTCAGATTTTTATTGTCTATCATGCTACCGTAAGAAAAATATACTATTCCATTAAAAAAAACATCGGTGACCTTGAAATTTCATTAAAAAACACGACATAACAAATTTTTTTCTTTACCATTATATTTGTCCTCTGCAATAGTGTCACTTTGTCCTCTGAAGTTTTCTGATAGGACTGTAAATACGACAGATATTTATTTGTTCCCATTTATGTGGGACACCCTGTATACACGTAATACGGGCATTCAGGACTATTTAACAGACATACATATAGACATCTGGTTTAAGTACCCATTCGGTTGAATACTATGGACTAGAGTTACTGGCAGTTTTTAGTACACTATGGTATTAACAGTTAGGGGATAGTAAGTTGCTCTTGTATCTCGAAAAAAATCGGAATCACAATACCCCTGTTCTAACTATGAAACGAAAAGTCGTACATTGATCCACCTAGGCTCATTTTAAAGCTGCTTTCAAGTCCATTTTCCTGAATAAAATTTTCACATTAATAATCACATGGAAAAGCAAAAATGGCTATTTTAGAAGATAGCCCAAGAACAAACGACTCCACAGAATTTCTGATAAACTCTGCCCTACGATTATTTTCGCAATTATATAGCCGTTTAAACGAAAAATGTGCCTCACTTTCGTTATGTCTGACGTAAACGGCCACATACTACTTGAGTGGCTTTAAAGCTGAACACCTATTGTAACTACATAACACATAATCGTACAGCGATCAATCAGGAATGATTTTGAAAGGTGATGTATGCGCTTTTAACATTCTTGAGTCATTTTTCCTCAATAAAACTTTCACATTAGTAATCTAGTGAAAAGATAGAAATACCAATTGTAGAAAATATTCTAAATAGAAACTAATCTATAGGGCAACACTTTAAACTATAATTTTTCCCCGATACTCCAACCATCGTATGATTCAGACATGTTTAAAAAAATTGGTCTATGACATTTTCTCGCCAATCTATAGCCGTGCAAATACGGAATGTGCCTCATTTTCGTGATGTCTGACGTAAACGATTCTATAATTTATATATCAATATATGAGCCGTCTATTTTGAAAGTGATCTAAGTCTATTTATGTGAGCGCGATAACGTATTAATCGGGATTACAGACAGTACAAATAGTACGAGAAATATTTAATACAAAAGTGTGTACATGTGCTATGCGAACGAGTAGGAGCTTACAGCAAGCGAACAGAAGGACACGCGCAGATACATAAAAAGAAGAGTATGCGACGCATGCGCAGTAATACAGCGCTCCTTCCAAACACCCCGCGAAGTATTGAATACATAAAAACAGTGTTAATCACAACAATTTATACTTAAATTGAGATATTTAAGAGTTTGCGTTTTAATAAAATTAAAAATATACGTATAGGATACCAATGTGTCATACTGCTTACGTGTATCAAAAAGAGTTAAATTTACAATTCATATTAAAATAATAACAATTGTTATGTGAATAATGTGTTTTTTTTACCAAAAATGGAGTTAAGCTACTTTCAAAGTTAACAACCATATTCGTTATAAAATTTGAAAGAGCCCAAGTCCATTCGACATAATTTAAAATGCTTCAAATTGAAAAAACAATACACAATTTATTTTATATTTCTTTACATCACTTCAAGAACACAATTTATGCAATTCGGGAAATTTTCTAACTACATAAATTACATAATAATTTACTGCTCATCTACCATTTTGTGTATGCGGGAGGGATGTCATGGTGCACCGGTGGTATATATCGTAGTAAGTCCATCATGTACTTGTATTTCGCTGTTGTAGTTCGTCTTATATTTTTATAAAGTGGTGTCTATACAATATTCTCGAACTTTTTTTGTTAAAGTCATTAGTTACGAATTCGTGTTTACTATCTGAATTAATTGGTCTTGTTGTTTTATTCTTTCCCACGAGTGTAATAATTTCTATAATTTAATATTTTAAGTTTTGTATTCAATTGTAAGTGTGTATTGCGTGAATTTTTGTTCACTGCATTAATTAAACGTACCGATTATTCAACTATAGTAACTGTCAAAAAACTGAGGTTAACTTGTTAAATACTAATTGATTAAAATTACCTTCATCACTGCTTTTGGACATTTGAAAATCCCCACTTTCGGACATTATCAGTAATTGATTGGACTTAGGTCACTTTCAAAGTAATGCTTCTAATTATTGAACTAACTGCGAAAACTCATGTGTCCAAAATTATCGTGTATACTCTGAGTATACTTAACGGCAAATGTTGTTTATGATAGATACCTTGAAGTTGTACACGTTACTACGGTCAACAGGAAATAATTGACAAATGGACTTAAGCCACTTTCAAAATAAACGGCTCATATATTAATAATTAAAAACTTGACCTCTAGTTTTCAAGTTTCCTAAATCGTTTGTTCTCAATGAGGAACTTTCACAGTAATAATGAAGTGAAAATGTGAGAATTACAATTTTACAAAATTTTGTCTACCCATTGTCTAGTAAACTGTTCCTCTCTAACATGTAAAAAAAAATCTCAATTTCAAAAAATCTGAAAAAAAATTTGGTACAATTGTAAGAAAATCATGCGATTTTTAAATATGATTCCATACTTTTTGGGAGGTGTTGTACAATACTATAATAGAAACGAAACTCTGCCATTTCATACTTGCACTGCGTATCAAAGGTACGTAACATTTAACTGTTTATATCGTTAATGTTCTTAAGTATCTGCACCGAATATTTTGCATATCATTAGAAACACGTATACTACCACCATGAAAAAGTACAGTAATACTTTACCGACAAACCTCCTTTACATAATAATCCCAAACAAAATAATTCAGTAACGTTACTGACAAGGAGAAGACTCAGATTTTCTCGAAACTTTGCATATTGGTAGATTTCGTTCTCCTGTTTATGAAAATGCAGTATTATAGTAGGCGTCGATACTCAACAACTTTTGAGATACGTTAAGATTGATGAAGTTAGTGTTTCTTTCATATTATGTTCCTTTTCAATAAAATTTTTATATTTTGTTTCCTATAGATATTATGAGTGTATTTTTCATGTGCAAAATACAATTAATTAAAATAGATAAACTGAACATAAAAAAAAGAAAAAAATGGAAAGAAAAAAGGAAAAAGGGATTTGAACACTGGCTTTCTCGGCAATGAATCTATTACGTTACCATCACGCTGTTTGGCACTTGACAAAAAGTTTAACCAAAATTGTACTTAACGGCATAACGGGTATAATGAAATTTAAATTGTAAATATCTCAAAAATTATTGAGTACTGACGCCTATAATGCTATATTTTCATAAACAGGAGAGCGAAATCTACCAGTATGCAAAGTTTCGACAAAATCTAAGACCCGATTACCGCGTTTTCTCCTTGTGAGTGGTCGATTGCTATTGGGATTTGACATGTGGGCGTGGATAATATATATAGCTATCCAATATGGCGACGAACCAAAAAATTCTTTTTTGTTTCTACTTAAAACGTTTGTACGTATGGGTCAAACTTGTAAGTGGGCAGGTACAAATCCTGCAGAAAGAAAGTTTGTTGAAGAAGAGCAGCTTTATAAAGTATGATTTATCAAATAATTCATTTTACAAAAAAAAATTTGTTTTTTAATATACCTTCTAAATTTACAATTATAATTTCATAAATTTCTAATCGCTTAGAACTGGTGAGGACATATTAATTACTCCACAAATAATTGTACAAATATCTTCTTTTAGAGGCACCAATACCACAGGCATCACTGACCAAGAATTTTGAAAGTCTTTAAACTTTAGTTAGATCTTTCAATATGCACTCTAGCTTTAGCTATTTTAGCTGTTAAAATAGACTGTTCTTTGCTAAATTGTTTCTTATATTTTAGAAATGAAGGTCTTATAAATTTCAAGCAGTTCACTTCACATACTTCATTTCAAAGTGTGGAAACGGAGCAACAAATTTTTGCTCGCTCTACTATCACAATCTTTCACTGCACAGTAATCAAAATTTTTTTTGCTTCGCTGTGGAAAAATTTGAGCTTCCATAACGTTATTTTTAATTAACACCTGTTTTAACAATGTAAGTTTATACTGTAATTAACACCTGTTAACACTGTACGCTGCTATAAGCCAAGCGAAGCCAAGCTTAGAGTATTTCTACTTTTCGGCAGCAGATGGCGCCACTCAAAATGCCAGATCCCAATAGCCGTTAAGGTTGTTGGTGGTTTCTTGAAAGCCGTTTATTTTCTTTAAATCGAATTTTAACGAACTTTGACATTACTTATCAGTGAAATGTGGTGTTTTATTGTACAAATTTCAACGGGAGACTGTCGTATAAGAAAGTTTGTCGATTTTTTGCACAGAGTGGTGCAGCGTCGCCAGGACACAGTTAATCGATTAAAGTAATAAACTCGGCGCATCAGGTTAGTCGAGTTAGGTCGTAATTGGTCCCGGACGAGTATCGACGCCTATAATGCTATATTTTCATAAACAGGAGAGCGAAATCTACCAGTATGCGAAGTTTCGACAAATCTAAGACCCGATGACCGCGTCTTCTCCTTGTGAGTGGTTGGTTTATGATTGAGGTTTCTGTTGCTGTTGAAGGATTTATTAACACGTTAAATGCTATGTCAATCTCCAGGGACGGGCGGTATCGAATTCACAAAACAATATATAGCTTGTAATTCATATAATAGTAACAAATGTTCACACTGGCTTAATAGATGTAGTTGGTACAGATTAAACAGAAATCGGGCAAACAGTCTTTTTCCTATGCGCAGTTCTACTTTTGTATTTAATCTTTAACTAAAAAATGAAATGGAAAACGAGACAAAATTGCTCCGCATTCAACGTGTTAAAAAACCCTCGGTAATGAGCAATAAACTTAAAAAATTATGGAAGGTCACTTCACTTCAGGGGACTAACAGTTGTGGACTTCTATTTTATGTAATCCCATAGATTTTGATAAACTGAAAAAAGTTTTAAAATCAGGAATTCACTGGTCTAGAAATTACACCTCTGTAAGAGTTGAACAATTTTAACGGTTTTGATATACAATTCTGTCTGAAATTTGATTGGTCCACATATGTGATCAATCAACTATTCTCATATTTCAATTTACTTTATTTAAAAACGTATTGCATTCGGACCGCTTCCATGAGTAACGCTATTATATCTTTTTTTGATGTAGCGGCAAAATCGCCGTTACCAAATATTCACCTATTCGATCGGCGAAAATCATCATCACGGAAGCTACCTCTTGCCCGCATCCAATTTTTCGCGGGACACGCCAAATCGATTCTAATTTTTGAGTGCGGGCGGCGCCATCACTACTTGCAATTATGTTACGATATAATTTACGTCTACATGAAAGTATAATCATTGTAATTTGGTACTTATAATTATACAGTACTTACTACAGCGATTTTCCACCGATTTAACAGAATTAACTCAAACCAATGCAAACATATCCCAAGCGTAAAAGTAAAGAGTCGCTATAATAAATAAGGGTAATTTAAATTTAGCAGTATTATTAGTATATTACTATTAGTATATTAGTATATTACTATTAGAATATTAGTATATTACTATTAGTATATTACTATTAGTATATTAGTATATTACTATTAGAATATTAGTATATTACTATTAGTATATTAGTATATTACTATTAGTATATTAGTATATTACTATTAATATATTAGTATATTATTATTAGTATATTAGTATATTACTATTAGTATATTACTATTAGTATATTAGTATATTACTATTAGAATATTAGTATATTACTATTAGTATATTACTATTAGTATATTACTATTAGTATATTACTATTAGTATATTAGTATATTACTATTAGTATAGTAGTATATTACTATTAATATATTAGTATATTATTATTAGTATATTAGTATATTACTATTAGTATATTACTATTAGTATATTAGTATATTACTATTAGTATAGTAGTATATTACTATTAATATATTAGTATATTATTATTAGTATATTAGTATATTACTATTAGTATATTACTATTAGTATATTACTATTAGTATATTAGTATATTACTATTAGTATATTAGTATATTACTATTAATATATTAGTATATTATTATTAGTATATTAGTATATTACTATTAGTATATTAGTATTAGTATATTAGTATATTACTATTAGAATATTAGTATATTACTATTAGTATATTAGTATATTACTATTAATATATTAGTATATTATTATTAGTATATTAGTATATTACTATTAGAATATTAGTATATGACTATTAGTATATTAGTATATTGCTATTAGAATATTAGTGTATTACTATTAGTATATTACTATTAGTATATTAGTATATTACTATTAGTATATTAGTATATTACTATTAATATATTAGTATATTACTATTAGTATATTAGTATATTACTATTAGAATATTAGTATATTACTATTAGAATATTAGTATATTACTATTAGTATATTAGTATATTACTAGACAGTGGACTTTACGCATTTAAGCTCGAGTCGGAAATTAAGCTGCCACCCTTAAAAACTAATAGCTTTTTCCAAATTGGACTAAACGAGTTTTTTTTGAGATGATATAAGGATTAGTGTACTATGTAATGCAAAAGAGAATTTTTTCGAAATTGCAATTTCTCGGGATTTGGAAGAAAATAGCGAAGGTCACGATTTTGAAATTTTTTATCTGTGCTGATAACGAAAATTTAAAACATTCGCAAATCTAAGTGAGTTATACACGCGGGCACAAAATTTCATCGAAATTGGTTAATATTGCTACGAGTTATAAATATTACGAAATGAGAGCTGAAGGATGAAAGTTGCAGATTAATGTGATCTTATATGATCACCTTTAAATGTTTGTAACTCATAGCAATGTTAACCAATTTCAACGGAACTTTGTGCATGTATATGACTCGCTTAGATTTACGAAATGCATGTTTTAAACTTGCGTTATAAGCGCAGATAAAAAAGTTATAAGATCGTGACCTTCGCGTTTTTCTTTCTCAATTCGAGCAATTGCAATTTCAAAAAATTCTTTTACACATAACCTAGCGAACTAATTTTTCTAACATCTCAAATAAATCCAGTCGTTTAGTTCAATTTTAAAAAGCTATTTGTTTTTAAAGAGCGTCAACTTAATTTTTGACTCTACTGTACGACAACAACGAGTAGAGGTGTAATTTAAAACAATGAAACGCATTAGAAGAATTTAAAAATATTTTTATATTATTATCAACCTATTAGACATATTACGAAAGAAAATGAACATCTATTTCACTTCAGTTTGCTGCAATCCAGGTAGAACATTTTTATTTTGCATAAAGATTCGCTGTCCATTAATTACCAACGTACTCAATACTGTGGTTCACCGTTTTGTGAATGTTGCCTGCGGCAGTGAGACCTGTACAACAGCGAACGCTTAAAATCGCTAAACATTACACACGTGTAACGATTGAACCAGTGAATTCCCGACTTCAAAACCTACATTTATCGGTTTATCTCGTAAAAATCTACGGGTTTATACAGGGTGTCCCACATAAATGGGAGCACCTAAATATCTGTCGTATTTACAGTCCTATCAGAAAAATTCAGAGGACAAAGTGACACTATTTCAGGGGGCAAATATAATGGTAAAGAAAAAAGTTTTTTATATTTTGTTTTTTAATGAAATTTCAAGGTCACCGGTGTTTTTTTTATACCATCTTTTTAACCTTGAAATGACCTTGAGCAAGAATAATCATGTTGGAGCGGATAAAATGTGGAAGTTTAAAACTTACATGTTTCAGCAAAGATTACGCGTTGTTTACGGCGGGTTGACCTTTACATATCATAATAAATGTTCGAAATGTTGACCATCCTCATTTATGCAATATTGCAATCTTGCATTAAATCATCTATAGGCATTGTCGATTTCCTCAGACGTAATTGAACGTCGAACGAATTTATACAAGGAACTCTTACTGGTATAAAGTATGCTGCATTTTTACGCCATGATTTGTCGGGCCTTTTAGAAGAAATTACGTTATTCGATCGGGAGCGCATGTGGTTTCAACATGATGATTGTCCAGCGCATTATTCTAAAGTTGCTAGAACGGTGCTAAATACGAAATATCCTGGACGCTGGATTGGGCGACGAGGAACAATTCCATGGCCAGCCCGTGCTCTGGATCTGACACCATTGGACTTTTATCTATGGGGTAAGATAAAATTTATTGTGTACAAAGATAAACCCACAACGCCAGAGGATATGCGGCAAAGGAAGAATACTGCAGCATGTGCTTCAATTACGTCTCAGGAAATCGACGATACCTACAGATCATTTAATGCAAGATTGCAATATTGCATAAATGAGGATGGTCAACATTTCGAACATTTATTATGATATGTAAAGGTCAACCCGCCGTAAACAACGCGTAATCTTTACTGAAACACGTAAGTTTCAAACTTCCACATTTTATCCGCTCCAACATGATTATTCTTGCTCAAGGTCATTTCAAGGTCAAAAAGGTGGTATCCGCTAAATTCAGTTTTTTATTGTCTATCATGCTATCGTAAAAAAATATACTATTCCATTTAAAAAAACATCGGTGACCTTGAAATTTCATTAAAAAATAGGACATAAAAAGCTTTTTTCTTTACCATTATATTTGCCCCCTGCAATAGTGTCACTTTGTCCTCTGAAGTTTTCTGATAGGATTGTAAATACGACGGATATTTAGTGTTCCCATTTATGTGGGACACCCTGTATAAACCAAAAAGTGCAGAATATTTGGTCCCCTGAACTAAAGTATACAGAGTAGGGCAATAACTATTAGCACCTCCTATATCTTCGAAACTATAAGCTTCACAGAAATATATGCTGAAATAAAATTGCACAGTACGAAGAGGCCCATCCGGTGGGAATAATAGTTTATTTGCAGGTGGAGGTACTTCGGACATTTGAAGGTTACCTCCATTTTTTTAAATGGATCGGTATGTTTTTGCTTCCGTATCATGATATAGGATCTTAAGACGAGTTCAACGACCTATTACATAAGGTCATTGAAGGTCATAGAAAGTAGAGTAAGGCGATAATACTTAAGGTTATGGTAGTAAATGAAACATACGTATTGTAAACAGTAGAGGAAGGCGTAATGCTTACCGTTTACTTCACAGAGAATAAACACTGCTTCAAGGACACTTTAATAAGATTGCAGGATAAGATAAACATGATAAGATTATTATCGATAAATCGGTCAATCCGGCACGATGTATCAGTTTGAAGAGCAAGTCGATATGCTTCTTATTTATGGCGAATGCCAACAAAATTCTGTAAGGGCGAAAAACATGTATGCTGAACGATATCCACATTGGTCTCAGCCTTCGCGTCAAACATTTAAAAATGTATGTGATAAACTTAGGCAAACCGGTAGTTTGTGTTCGTAAAAGTGAACTATGACCTTCAATGACCTTACGTAATAGGTCGTTGAACTCGTTTTAAGATCCTCTATCATGATACGGAGGCAAAAACCTACCGAGCCATTTAAAAAAATGGAGGTGACCTTCGAATGTCCGAAGTACCTCCACCTGCAAAAAAAACTATTATCGCCATTTCAGCAAATATTTCAGTGAAGCTTATAGTTTCGAAGATATCTGAGGTGCTAATAGTTATTGCCCCACCCTATATATCGCCGGCAGATAATGTGTTAACACTAAACCTACCCACTGACAGTCAAAATGATCGGTTTCAAATTTTTCTTTTCACAATTTTTGAAATTGTGGTCATGCATTCATGGGAAATAATCACATAAATTCTCTTACCGGCGCTCTCACATTACAATAAAAATTGTATACAATCTTGTAATGTTTACAAGGCAACACATGCCAAACAGTTTTAGTGCTTGGTAGGTTTAGTGTTAAAATCGCAGACGACCACCTCCGGCAATCTTCACTTCTAAGCATCGCGGTTCGAGTACCTGGGCGGCGTGGACCGGAAGTCGCTGGCATGGGGGTCATCGGCGTGTTGGTGGAGCGGCAGGGGACCCGTAGAAAGACGTAATAAATGCTTAATGTTATGCTTACTGAATCGCCGGGAGGGATGGGATCAATAGTCCTCGGACACGAACCAAGAGAGTCAGCTGGCGAGCCCGGATCACTCCACTGAACGTGTCTCGAGCCTGGGAGCGTTAATGAGACTAGGAGGCGAGGCAGAGCGGAGCTGAACGGTGCAGAGCCGAACGGAGCAGAGCAGAGCAGTCAGAGCAGAGCAGAGCAGAACAGAACAGAGGGTACCGTGTTCCGCCTTTCGGTTTGCTGGGAGAGAAGAGCCTGTCGGGAGAGAAGGATATCGTGGGTGGTGTTACCGACGGCGACGTTGCCGGAGAGAGAAGCTGCGTGGCAGCCGTTTTACGGTCGCGGCCGGCGCAAAGTGTTCCGAGACACGGACCGAGCCGAGGCTGGCTCGGGCTTCGGATTCCCGAGCTTTCGTCTGCTTTCTGGGGCAAGCCACGCGCATGCGCTCTCATGTAGGCGTCGGCTGGGGGTTCGACCGGACCCCCGGCTCGATCACAGTGCCACGACGTCGACCGTGCACTACGCTTTACCTCGCGGCCTCCTCTTTTACGCATTTCGAATTATCCTTCGTTACTCTTTTTTTCGAATCTTGTTACTGGAATGCGAATCTTCGTGCAAAATGAATATTATCTGCATCGATTGCAGGTGACAGGATCCAAATGGAAATGTTCTTGTTTCTTTAATAATTTGAACACGCGCAAATTAATATACACGATGTTTTTACACGATTCTGATTTAACACCGTCATCACTATAGCTGTTATCAAATTTTAATTCCCGAATTTGTGATCATTTTAATTTACATATGTTACTTTTACTTTGAGAATTTAATTGCTTATTGTTTTGTGTTGTTATTTTTACTACAAGAATTGAATTACTTTTTGTTTTATGTTGTTACATTTATTTTAAGAATTGAATTGCCTTTTGTTTTTATGAAACGAACTGTGCATGAATCCACATACAAATCAAATTTGGCTTTATATAAGGACTCTTAATAATGTTTTTTGTATGAATCCCTTTATTTTAGATATTTCTTACAGGCTTTCAGGATATGGAATCAATCTCCTATGTTTTATTCTACATATTGTATTAGGTCGTTGCATATGAAATGTCCGATTGTTAACAGTAACGTGAAACAAACATAATCTTCATTGAAATAAACTTATGGATGAAAGTAAGCATCATTCTAATCAATGTATTCTGTGAATGAATTGAAAGATTCTTGATTGTATTAAAGTAGAAATCGGAGTTTTTGTTGTTGTTCACGTTCATCATTTACAAGATTCTCATCTCTATTTAGCAGTCTTCTTTACCGTCGACGAATAGGGCATAAGATTAATCGACAATTTTTGACCAAACATTGCATGATGCTATGGATAAAATATTATTTTTCCACTCATATTAGATGAATACTTGAAATCACAATAATTGACATTGAAATAAACTTTGAAATAAATATGATGTTATGGATAAAATATTATTTTTCCACTCATATTAAATGAATACTTGAAATCACAATAATTGACAATGAAATAAACTTTGAAATAAATATGATGCTATGGATAAAATATTATTTTTCCACTCATATTAAATGAATACTTGAAATCACAATAATTGACATTGAAATAAACTTTGAAATAAATATGATGCTATGGATAAAATGTTATTTTTCCACTCATATTAAATGAATACTTGACAACCACATTCATTGACATTGAAATAAACTTTGAAATAAATATGATGCTGTGGATAAAATATTATTTTTCCACTCATATTAAATGAATACTTGACAATCACAATAATTGACATTGAAATAAACTTTGAAATAAATATGATGCTATGGATAAAATATTATTTTTCCACTCATATTAAATGAATACTTGACAATCACAATAATTGACATTGAAATAAACTTTGAAATCAATATGATGCTATGGATAAAATGTTATTTTTCCACTCATATTTGAATACTCGGCAATCACATTGATTGACATTGAAACAAACTTTGAAATAAACATGATGCTATGGATAAAATGTTATTTTTCCACTGATATTTGAATACTCGGCAATCACATTGATTGACATTGAAAAAAACTTTGAAATAAACATGATGGTATGGATAAAATATTATTTTTCCACTCATATTAAATGAATACTCGACAATCACAATAATTGACATTGAAATAAACTTTGAAATAAATATGATGTTATGGATAAAATATTATTTTTCCACTCATATTAAATGAATACTTGACAATCACAATAATTGACATTGAAATAAACTTTGAAATCAATGTGATGCTATGGATAAAATGTTATTTTTCCACTCATATTTGAATACTCGGCAATCACATTGATTGACATTGAAAAAAACTTTGAAATAAACATGATGGTATGGATAAAATATTATTTTTCCACTCATATTAAATGAATACTTGAAATCACAATAATTGACATTGAAATAAACTTTGAAATAAATATGATGCTGTGGATAAAATATTATTTTTCCACTCATATTAAATGAATACTTGACAATCACAATAATTGACATTGAAATAAACTTTGAAATAAATATGATGCTATGGATAAAATATTATTTTTCCACTCATATTAAATGAATACTCGACAATCACAATAATTGACATTGAAATAAACTTTGAAATAAATATGATGTTATGGATAAAATATTATTTTTCCACTCATATTAAATGAATACTTGACAATCACAATAATTGACATTGAAATGAACTTTGAAATCAATATGATGCTATGGATAAAATGTTATTTTTCCACTCATATTTGAATACTCGGCAATCACATTGATTGACATTGAAACAAACTTTGAAATAAACATGATGCTATGGATAAAATGTTATTTTTCCACTCATATTAAGTGAATACTCGACAATCACAATAATTTACATTGAAAAAAACTTTATTTAGAAGTAAAGTTGGACATCTAAATAAAAATTGAAGATGAGACCTTAAGATCAGCTTTGTACCTTAAAATGATGAATAATAACCTCGTACATTGTAATTGTATTTCTTGATCAAAACGCTTTATAACATTTGCATTCTAGAATCAGACATTTCCTATACAACAACCTAATATATACACGATGTTTTTTTTTACACGGTTCTTTTCTGGAAAGAAATGGGTGTAATCACATCCTGAAATTTCGTTAATGTTTTTACTATCTCAAATTTTACCTATTCAATTTTTGTCATAAAGGCATGAAGATCCGCAGTCTACTTATTACACCAGCCGAAATTTCCATAAAATCCACAAAGCTTTCTGCCTCAGAGGCATCGCTAATAATTGATATACCATTGTTCAAAATATTATTTCCACTACTAAATTTGTATTTAACCCTCATACGTTCCTCAGGCTGAAAAATCACCCATTTATTATTTTTATATAATGAAAAATGATTGATCTCATTCTATAGGGGTTATGAGGCATTTTTCTTTAAAATGCGACGTTCTAAATAAAACTTAATTTGTTGACTTTAAGTATACAGCAAAAATGGCCGAGTTATTATACTAGGATCATTTATGCGAATATTTCTGTGGAGCGTATGATATTAATAAATTAGGTACTAAACATTTAAGTATCGTATGAGGTATTATATCAGTTTCATATGTAAGAAATTAAAAAAATCATATAGGGTAAACTGTACTATTGCTGACATTGCTTTAGTTATTGGCACTTTTGATTTAAACGGCAAATATTAAGAATTCCTGGTACAGAAAATCATTGTTTATTGCTTCTTATTTATATTTCAAACCAACGTTGTAAGTTTTTATAACAGAGTTCGACAAAGGACTGTTAGCAATGCTGAAGGACATCCGGTAAGACCGACGGATGACCACAGTGCAGCGTAAATAATTTTGTTAAAATTTTCGTTACGAGTAAGTATACTTTATCGCTTTATCACTTAATTTCGGGCTGTATTACAGATATAATAAGTGCGTATATGTTTAATTATAAATCAAATAGCCTGTTTAACGTTTACTTCTTACTGTTTACCAAATGTGCCAATGACTGTACTATTTGTCTCACGATTGTTGTTCACTGAATATATCGTCGGGTTACTGCCAAAACAAGGTAACTCCATAATTTGAACTTTTGAGAAATCGTCGTTTGAAAATTTAAATTGAAATGAAAAATCGTCACAGCTTCAAAATAATTTATTGATTGAAAAAAATCAAAGTAAGTAACAAAACAAAAGAAAAATTCCAGTTTTGTCAGTATATTTTTCGAACATTTTTTAATCTAATGGAGTACTTAACTCCGAATTGAGTAAAAGTGGAGTTAGCTTGTTTTGGCAGTAACCCGACGATATGTTATAATAAAAGATTTGTGACTCGTAAAATTGTATGATTTTTCTGAAAAATCTCTATTAGCTTATAATAATAGCAAGTTAAGCTCATTTAAACATTTCAAAAAAACAAAAAAATTTTTTCTACGATTTTGGCTTAGGGTGCCGATCATTGTGCAGTTTACCCTACATTGAAAGGAAATATTCTTGATCGGAAAAAATGTTTGGTTTTTTTAGTTAAAATAGCCCCGAGTGCAAAAGATTAATATGGGAGCTTGTAGGTCTTGCAAAAATATTGGACACGTATTTTTTTTAGCGGCCAACGTTTATATTCAGGGAGTGAAAACAAACCTCAAAGATAGGGGTCCATATTTGGTTGAATATCGCAGAAACTATTTCAGCTACAAGGGTGGTTTACATTACAAAGTAGAATTCAGCTGCTCAACCCAATTGTATATATTTTAATTTATTTAAGAAATACATTTAAAAATGACAACCAAAAGACGCATTCACTTAGAAAATATTCTAAAATTGTCAGTTTTACATTTCCACTTGATTAATAATGCGAAAGTTTCATTGAAGAAGAATGATTTAGGAAGTTTATAAGTGCATGCATTGCGCTTCAAAATGAGCCCATATCGATCGTTGTACGATTTTTAATCACCTAGCTACAATAGATCAAATTTTTAAGTCACTCAAGTAGTGTATGGTCGTCTAAGTCAGACATCACGAAAATGAGTTACATTTTTCGTTCGAACGACTGTAGAATGGCGAGAAAAGATAGTAGGGCGGATTTTTTTAACTCATCTGGAAGCCACTTGTAAAAGTAACCACGATCGTGTCTATTCAAATTTTAAGCCACTTTTTTAAGTAACATATACTCAAAGCAATAAAGCTGTTAAATAACTCATCATGGATGCATCTTTAAAATCTCAATAAGCGTAAATTAAAAAGATTAGAACGCGTTATTTTAACGCATCCCGTAAACCTAATGTTGAAAACTTGATCCATAAAATAAAATATTTTATTTTTAAAAGTGCACATATGATTAAAAGATAAAATACAATATTTACTATTTACTATTTGAACTAGTATCTAACTTACTATTTGAACTAGTATCTAACCCAGGTCTGACAGTGAAAATGACACGCATACATCAGTCTCCGTGCCGTCTGACCACGCGTGGCCGTTACTACTAGCAGCTCACTGCGTCTCTCAAACCGCCTGACCACGCGTGGTCGTTACTACTAGCGAGCAACGCTCGGGTCGTTCAGTTCGTAGCTCGTCGATAAAAATACACCATAAAGCGTAGCTGTAACAGTCGTAACTATGTCGATTCCCGGGGACTCCCGGCAAGCTAGGGTGTCGTTGACGACGCGTCTACTATGCTCGGAGCTATTGCAGCGACACAAACGGCTCGTTATGCATTCTCTTCTTGCGGTATTGGGTCACGCCGATAAACGACTCGATCTTATGAATGGCGAATTTATTTGTGTCGGTATTATGCATCGGGGAACACTTCCGTCGCATTTTCTTGAGATTGCGAAATTCCCGGGCGTCGGTGGCCAATTTTTAAAAAGAATCTTAACGACGCAGTATTAAACTATGCTAATATTAATTTAAGAAAATTCTCATGGACACTTAAAAAAAGTTAGCATAGGTATCGGTTTGAAAATGTGTGGGTTTGTTTGACTAGGTTTGAAGAATATATAGCAATTTTTTCAAGAAAATGTATCTGCTCGATCCAAAGTTATAACAACAATTGTGTACAACGTTTTTGATTTTACTCATTTTCATATTTCAAAATTCTCAGGCGGATTAAACAATTTCTAGCTTAGATACCGGTTTGATACTGTGTGGGTTTGTTTGACTAGGTTTGAAGAATATATAGCAATTTTTTCAAGCAAAAGGAACCGCCCGATCCAAAGTTATAACAACAATTGTGTACAACGTATCGATTTTACTCATTTTCATATTTCAAAATTCTCAGGCGGATTAAACAATTTCTAGCTTAGATACCGGTTTGATACTGTGTGGGTTTGTTTGACTAGGTTTGAAGAATATATAGCAATTTTTTCAAGAAAAAGTATAAGCCCGATCCAAAGTTATAACAACAATTGTGTACAACGTTTCTGATTTTACTCATTTCCATATTCCAAAATTCTCAAGGGGATTAAACAACTTTTAGCGTAGATATCGGTTTGAAACTATGTGAGTTTGTTTGACTAGGTTTGAAGAATATATAGCAATTTTTTCAAGAAAATGTATAAGCCCGATCCAAAGTTATAAAAACAATTGTGTACAACGTTTCTGATTTTACTCATTTTCATATTCCAAAATTCTCAGGCGGATTAAACAATTTTTAGCTTAGATACCGGTTTGAAACTGTGTGAGTTTGTTTAACTATGTTTGAAGAATATATAGCAATTTTTTCAGAAAACAGTACCCACTCGATCCGAAGTTATAATAACATGTACATACATTTTTGATTTCGCAATTTTCATATAGGAGAATTCTCATGGGGATTAAAAAATATGTTAGCGTTGATATCGTTTTGAAATTTTGTAGATTAGTGTAAGCATGTTTGCAGAATCTATAGAAATTTTTTTCAAGAAAAAATATATGCTCAATATTATATTGTTATAATTACAATTATATATGTATACCACATTTGCGATTTTATAAATTGTAATATATTGAAGTTCTACTTTTAAAAAAATCTGCTGCAGCTTCGATTCTGAAATTTTGTGGTTTCGTTTGAGTATGTTTGAGAAATACATAATAATTTTTTCATATAAAAAGAGTCATTCGTTTTAATGTTACAATTATTTAAATTTATCGAGTTTGTCAGAAAATTCATTGCATTATCGATTAATTTGGAAGATTAAAAGGAGAAACAAATGAGGTATCTGTTTGCAACTTTTTTGTATACTACACGAAGCAATTCTCTGTGCAATTGTGCACTAATCGAAGTTGAATTAATACAAAAACAACAGTAATTACTTACGTCCAGCAACATGATACAAAATCGGAATACATGTTTCATTGGATTCTACGTTTGGTAAAAACAAGTTGTTTCTTCGGGAAAGGAAAAAATTAAACAGAGATTCGTTTGTAAAAATCTACGAATGAAATCCGAGCTTTATACGTGGCCTCTCTTTGCAATTTCCCGTCATATTACGATTGTAATCACGAAATGTAGCGACCACGGAAACTTCGTTTAGAAATTCCGTCCCCGGAGTCACGGCCGCAGAACTTAATAATTATTATTATTATTACAAATTCCCACGATACGGAACTTTTTCCACGTTCTCTCTGCGGCTCTAGTTCGCGACGGATGTTGGGAATTAGTGTACGTGAAATCCTGTCGTTTAACCACGTTTGCTCTGACTGGAGCTCGCGCGAAAATACAACGTTCGATTAAAGCTAATGAAAATTGTCTTTACCCTTACGGTTAATACTTTTCAAATCGAGGAAGAAAAATCTGTTATATACACCACATTTACACTTTCATTCATTTGAATATCTCAAGTAATTCTTAAGATAAACACTCGTATAGTTGATCATGATCTCTTTTATAGACGTCACTCCAGGGATGGCATTCGGAATATAATGTTTTCTATTGTTTGCGAGTGAGTTAAAATTTTGAAAAAATATGTGAAATAGATTTAATATGTACCTATTATCCGCTTTCTGGCACATTTCGGTATCTCAAATAGTTGTGAAGATGTGAAATCACAGAGATAAGCATGCCGTATTTTAGTAGATACCGAGGGGTAGTTTTTTAAAAATAATTTATTCTGACCTAAATGCCTAGATTAAAATTTTGACAAAAATATTTAAAGTGGATCTAATGTGCACCTCATACTTGCTTTTTGATTCATCCCGATATCTCAAATAGTCGTGGAGATAAATGCTCTTAAATCACAAAGATAATCCTGATTGCTTTGGTAGACATCAAGGGCGTCTTCCATAAGAATAATTTTTTCTGACCTTAATGCCTAAACTAAAATTTTGAAAAAAATATTTAAAGTGGAACCAATGTGCACCTCCTATTTGCTTTTTGATTCATCCCGATATCTCAAATAGTCGTGAAGATAAATGCTCTTAAATCACAAAGATAATCCTGATTGCTTTGGTAGACATCAAGGACGTCTTCCATAAGAATAATTTTTTCTGACCTAAATGCCTAGATTAAAATTTTGACAAAAATATTCAAGGTGGCTCTAATGTGCACCTCCTATTTGCTTTTTGATTCATCCCGATATCTCAAATAGTCGTGGAGATAATTGCCCCTAAATAAAAACCATAGGCCTGATTGTTTTGGTGGACATCAAGGGTGTGTTTCATACAAATAATTTTTTCTGACCTAAATGCCCAGATTAAAATTTTGACAAAAATATTCAAGGTGGATCTAATGTGCACCTCATATTTGCTTTTTGATTCATCCCGATATCTCAAATAGTCGTGGAGATAAATGATCTTAAATGACAAAGATAATCCTGATTGCTTTGGTAGACATCAAGGGCGTCTTCCATAAGAATAATTTTTTCTGACTTAAATGCCTAGATTAAAATTTTGAAAAAAATATTTAAAGTGGATCCAATGTGCACCTCGTTTGCTTCTTTATTTATCCCGATATCTCAAATAGTCGTGGAGATAAATGCTCTTAAATTACAAAGATAAGCCCGATTGATTTGGTAGACATCAAGGGGTTGTTTCATGAAAATAATTTTTTCTGACTTTAATGAATAGATAAAAATTTTTATAAGAATATGTAAAGTAGACTTAATGTGTACCTATTACCAGCCTTTTGGTTTATTCGAATATGCTAAATAGTCTTGGAGTAAAGGACTTACAAAGTGGAGGATGTTCACCTTAAAATAAATCGCGTGCGACGCATTTAAAAAAATGCCGTTGCACAAATTTCTGGTAAACGATGATTGATAGCGTGTACCCGGATCGTCAGAGATCATCACTGTACCAGCTGAACAAGCAAAGTGTCGAAACAATCGAACGATAGGAGGTAGAAAACGCGATGAATCAATATCGAGCGATCGGCAGATATTAATGCCGGATTCGTCACGATTATGGGGGTGGGGGTAAAAAATACATGAATATGAATGATTATATAGCCGTATGTCCCGGTCAAAGTTATTAATATTCGATTGAAATCCGTGGATTCTATCCAGCATAGTCCCCGGGAAATTCAGATGAATCGATCGAATTCTGACCCACGGCCAGGGGAAGATTGCAGTTGAAAAGTGGACCGTCATTACCGTTTATGCGGGAAATTTGGATCGTCCTTCATGGGTGCCCGATCTTCTCGATTGAATTGATCGGACCGTAATATTGGAAACGACCCGGAAAACAAACGGAAGCGGTGGCCTAACAAAGATATCGAATATGTCGTTTGTAATTTTTAGATTCCGTAGGAGACCATAGTTTGTGATCTTAAATTCTGCTCTATTTGTTCGAGAAGTTATTATTTCTTAATGAATGAGAATTATTTTTCATGGAGATGCTAAATTACATTAGATTACTAACATTCAATCACTAAATTAAATTGCATTAAATGAGTACCATTCGATAACTAAATTAAATTACATACAAACTAGTACTATTAAATCAGTAAATTAAATTACACTAAACTAGTACTACCAAATCAAATAATTAAATTGCATTAGCTGGAACAGTTTTTAATATTTAATTTCTTTTAATTAATTTACTATTGAATTTCTTTTATTCTACGTAATATTCCATAACACTTAATCTTATAAAAATTGAATTCCATTTATCCCATTTAATATCTAATTAATATTTTATATTGTAGTATTTATTTATTTTTGACATTAATTTCTATTTATTTTATAGTATGATATATACTACAATTGGGAGTATTTACTACCTGAATTCAATATTTGGGATTCTGCTATTCAATAATTTATTATATTTTAATATCGAGGTTATTATATTTTTATTTAATATGTATAACATTGAGATTATTTAATGCGTGTACACAATATTATAAACAATATTGGTTCAATGTTAATAATAGGATCATCCAGAAGTCAAAATTGTTTCTAACACCAATGCTACAATCTAATTAGTATAGAAATAACAACAGTCTCGAAATAGGACTTTGACTATAATGTCTGGACTTGATAACAATGTATGAATTATTATGAGCAAGTTATATGACGTGAATATCATATTTCTAGGATATGCACTGGATAAAATGGTCCTTAATCCCAAACATTGCATTCCATATAGTATAAAAATTATACTATTCTTGAAATAGAACTTCGATTACAATATTCAGACTTGATAGCAATGTATCAATTATTATGAGCAGGTTATGTGACGTCAATAACATATTTCTAAGACAAGCACCAAGTGAAATATTTTTGACCCTCTCACTGCATTCTAATTAGTACAGAATTGAAACTATTCATGCAGCGGGACTTCGATTACAATGTCATGCCTTGATAACAACGTATCAATTATTATGAGCTTGATATGTGCTTTCAGGGACATATTTCGAGGATCAGCACTCGATAAAATGGTCTTTAATCCCAAACAGTGCATTCTATTTAGTATAGAAACTAAACTATTCTTGAAATAGAACTTCGATTACAATATTCAGACTTGATATCAATGTATCAATTATTATGAGCAGGTTATGTGACGTTAATAACATATTTCTAGGACAAGCACAAAGTAAAAATATTTTTTGACCTTCTCACTGCAATCTGGTTAGTATAGAATTGAAACTATTCTTGAAGCGGGACTTGATTACAATTATCTGACTTGATAACAATGTATCAATTATTATGAGCAGGTTATGTGACGTCAATAACATATTTCTAAGACAAGCACCAAGTGAAATATTTTTGACCCTCTCACTGCATTCTAATTAGTACAGAATTGAAACTATTCATGCAGCGGGACTTTGATTACAATGTCATGCCTTGATAACAACGTATCAATTATTATGAGCTTGATATGTGCTTTCAGGGACATATTTCGAGGATCAGCACTCGATAAAATGGTCTTTAATCCCAAACAGTGCATTCTATTTAGTATAGAAACTAAACTATTCTTGAAATAGGACTTTGATTACAACGTTTAGATTTGATAGCATTGTACCAATGATTATGAGCAAGTTGTGGGGCGTGAATAATATTAGCTGCGGTTGGTAACGGGTCACTCGGCAGCCTTCTGCGACGTCAGCTTTAATCGGCAGACGGATGAGGCCCCTATCGGCTCAAACAATGCGCCACGAGTATTTATTGCGGTGGCTAATACCAGTTTATTGGGATGTAAAATGAGTCGAGTCCGTGCTGACATGCTTGGTTTCCTCGTGCTCAAGATCAACGGCGTCGAGCGAATAATGGAACGTGCTCCATCGCCTCTTCTGAATAAACCAACGAATGGTCAACCGTGACGCTACCTTCGATGCTACTGCGTGTCAATCTTTCTTACAAAATAATAAAAAATCTTTCGGTATCGTCCTAACCTATGTATCAATTTTCATAAATATATGTATACATATATCGACTCACCCGCAGATTTCTTGTCCAGGAAAAATTAAAATCTCACCTGTAACAAAAAAATTATTGTGAGATTTAATTAAATCAATTGTTAATTAGCAACAACTATTATTTATAAATAAGGGAGCTGTTTTATTGGCATTCTTAAATTGGTAAAATCAAAATTTTGATGTGAATAAAAGAATAAAAGTATAAGAATCATATTAGAAGGATATTAAAAGAAGCCATTATGACTTTATAGTATAGTAGTTATACTAAAAAAAAACATGGTTGAGGAGGGTGAAGGAGTGGAGGGAAGGTGTGAGTCATGGAAGAATGTGTAATGGGTGACCGCAAGAGGGGGTCCTCAAATAGGATACGGAAGGAGGAGGAGTAGATTTAAGATAGTTTTTAAGTGACCTTTTGTAAATAGATTTTATCTCTCTCTCTCTCTCTCTCTCTCTCTCTCTCTCTCTCTCTCTCTCTTTCATTAGTTTTTTAATTTCAGTTATAGTTAGATTTAAGTAAATAGTTAAGGTAGAGTAAGTTAGGTTAAGTTAGTATTTAGTGATTAGGATAAGGGGGAAGAGTAGAAGGATAAAGGAGGCGGTTATATATGTATTGTAACCCCTAAATATATATATATATTTTTTTTATTACTTCCGAAATTATATTATAATTTCAAATTATATGTTTTAGATTCTAACAAATTAAGATTGCTGTCTTCAAAATCCTCTTATGTATGATACGACTAGTGAACGGGATCAAAATTCATGATTATTTATCTTTATGTTTTTTTTAGTATATATATATATATATAAAAGATAAATTACATAATATAAAAAATTACATAATATAAAAAACACAAAGATAAATAATCATGAATTTTAGAATTTAAAATAATGATACTAAAATAGCAATTTTACTGAGAATAACAATATAATTATTGGGTTGTTCGGAAAGTAATTTCATTTTTCCAAGTTAAAATGAAGACGATGTTTCACTATTTATTTATTTATTCGATGATGTAGTGGCAATTTTGTTCTATGATCTTATGCCGTCTTTCTAATAACTTGGAGATCCCTTTTCGTAGAATTCCTGTTTTTTATTAGCAAATAATTGAGTTGTATTACTTTTGACGGCTTCATTTAAAATGATAGTTACACCGCTTAAAAAGTGTTGAAAACAACGAAATAGATGGTAATACGACGGTAAAACCCTCTCTGTAAACAGCATACATTTTTTCCCTGCTTCCATTGCGTTTTTACCATACCCGTAACAAAATAGCAAAAGGTGACGGATATGCTCACTTTGATTTTGCATATTTGATGCGATGACAAAAAAAATGCTTGAAAGATTATAAAGTTCTATAAGGCACGAAATGACGTCCGAAATGTCAGTTCTGAAAATACACAATGATTTTGTTACTTAGAATAATGCTAAGTAATAATAAATGGAAGCAATACCATCTCTACACGAAAAACGAAATTACTTTCCGAACAACCCAATACACGAATAAAATATACTAGTAGAATGTACAAAGTATTTATGAAATGTCGCTACATAAATTGTTATGTGTGTATGAAGAAATTTTATAAATAGTATTTTTGACTTTTTAGAGTACGAAATATATTTCTGCAATAAGATATATTAATAAAAAATAATTATATTACTAAAGTATTGAAAGAAATAATTATAATATTTTATTTTATAAATTGTCTGTATATTGAAGTATATGTAAGCAAGATTTTCCATTTTGTAAAATATAGATACGCTAAAAAAATTAGTATACAAAGAGTGCTAATAAAAATATAACTAAAATTTGATATTGAAATAGGAATAATTTTGTTACGGCAGATCAATAAAATAATTGGGTGCTACATAATTAACAGCGTGATTATATATACACCTATTAAATACACTAAACAATTTATGGAAATAATCCACATAATAAATGAGATATTACTGATTGAATTTAATGTTTGGAAAGCTACTGGATCTAAATATTGAGTTTTAGGGAGCGTTGCATGAATTTCACAAGATTTGTAGCGGCCTGGTTATTTTCGTTAATGATAGATAAATTGTCGCTGCGCTCTTAATTATTGTTTGCGGCAGTGTTACGTGTAATAATATGCCGGACGCATTAACGCGTTGATTCAGTTTCGAAACGTAACGCGCGCGTTGCGGCCCTTGTTGTCGTAACAGCGCCCCGTTAAACGTATGCAGAACAGCTGCACGAATGCCTGCAACAATTTATCTGCATAATTTTGATTGGTGACTTTCAGTAATTAAGAAAAACGACCGACCGAATTGCCGCCATTTTGTCCGTGTTCCGAACGACTTCCGCCGTCGTTTACAATCCGTAGGACATGTCAAACTATAGCAAAATTGCAGTGGTAATAACCATAACGCGACAAAAAATGGATTCCATCATTTTTGTTGAGAGTTAAGCTTATCAAAATTTTTCTCGGCGTCTACTTGAGATATTGAATGAGCCAAAAAGTATACCATAGGTAAAAATTAGCTGTATTTTGTAGAATTTTTGCAAAATTTTTGAGAGCCTACTTAAGGAAAAAAAAATTGGTTTTTGGAAACTACCCTTGTATGACCAAACGTGGTCGGGAGAAAATTTATAAACTATTTTCTCGATGACTATTAGAATGAAATAAAGTGCAAATGATAGGTGCTTATTAACCGTAGTTTTCTTATTTTTTTCAAAATTTTACCTTGTTTGTTAGAGGCAGAAAAAATTATTTTTCGAAAGCAACCCTTTAACGGCCTAAACCTCTGTCAAAATATATCATGGGTAACTTAATAATCTCCCTTCTCAATGACTATTTTAAATAATTGAATAAACTAAAATGTGAATAGTAGCGACAAATTGGTTCTACTTTGTACATTTTTTCAAAATTTCAACTCACACATTAAATTCGCAAAAATAGATTTGTTACGTCACAGTTATCTATTTTGATCCTCCCGTGTAATCTTGCATAATCTCTTGCGACCAAACAATCCAATTGCTGCTCGCATCAAGCCCCGTTTGTATCAGGAAAACAAATCGCTGTAACGATCGCTATCAATCACGCGTGTCCCCTAATCCTTCCTAAGTAACAAGAACTGTTTCCACCCCCGTAAGAAATCAAATATCAGCGATATATTAGATTCTGCTAGAAGTTGCTTCCTGTCAACAACCAGGTACAATTTGAGAAGTGTTATTTCGAATGAAAATACATACAACAAAAGCATATAAGCATTATCCACATTGTACCTATTATAAACATTCTAAAGTTAGTAATATTATACATTATAGTGAAATCGCGAACGCTGTAAACGCGAACAATTCCAGTTATAATCGTCAGTCGCACAGATATTTTTGCGTGAAAAAATTACTGTACATTCCTCAAATATAAATCAATGGACAGATAAAGTTCTAAAATGATAAATGCAATAGTTATTTTTCTGTTCATCTTTGAAGTTCAGTATACAAAAAAATATTTACAAGATCAAAAATAGCGTGTATGAATATAATTTCAACTATAATCGAGTGGATATTTAACTTAAAAAGATTACTATATATTCTCCATGCATGCATGAATATTCCAAAAAATGTCACAATGATAGTTACAATATTTCCATTTTTATTTACTCGTCGAAATTTGCTGTATACACTGAACCATAACCGCTGTAAAGACACGTTTCAAGTCATAACTTTGAATCAAGTGGATATTTCATCTTAAAAAAATTACTATATATTCTCCAAGCATTCGTGAATATACCAAAAAATTTCAAAATGATAGTTACGATACTTCCATTTTTATCTACTCGTCGAAATTTGCTGTATCAGTTTTCACTGAATCATAGCCGCTGTAAAGACACGTTTCAAGCCATAGCTTTGAATCAAGTGGATATTTCTACTTAAAAAAAAATACTGTATCTTCTCCAAGCATGCGCGAATATACCAACAAATTTCAAAATTAAAGTTACGTTACTTCCATATTTATTTACTCGTCGAAATTTGCTGTATCAGTTTTCACTGAATCATAACCGCTGTAAAGACACGTTTCAAGTCATAACTTTGAATCAAGTGGATATTTCATCTTAAAAAAATTACTATATATTCTCCAAGCATTCGTGAATATACCAAAAAATTTCAAAATGATAGTTACGATACTTCCATTTTTATCTACTCGTCGAAATTTGCTGTATCAGTTTTCACTGAACCATAACCGCTGTAAAGACACGTTTCAAGTCATAATTTTGAATCAAGTGGATATTCCATCTTAAAAAATTACTATATATTCTCCATGCATGCGTGAATATTCCAAAAAATTTCACAATGATAGTTACAATATTTCCATTTTTATTTTCTCGTCGAAATTTGCTGTATTCACTGAACCATAACCGCTGTAAAGACACGTTTCAAGTCATAACTTTGAATCAAGTGGATATTTCATCTTAAAAAAATTAGTATATATTCTCCAAGCATTCGTGAATATACCAAAAAATTTCAAAATGATAGTTACGATACTTCCATTTTTATCTACTCGTCGAAATTTGCTGTATCAGTTTTCACTGAATCATAGCCGCTGTAAAGACACGTTTCAAGTCATAACTTTGAATCAAGTGGATATTTCTACTTAAAAAAATTACTGTATCTTCTCCAAGCATGCGCGAATATACCAAAAAATTTCAAAATTATAGTTACGATACTTCCATTTTTATTTACTCGTTGAAATTTGCTGTATCAGTATTCACTGAATCATAACCGCTGTAAAGACATACGTTTCTAGCCATAACTTTGAATCGAGTGGATGTTTCAACTTTAAAAAATGACAATATACTCTCCAAATATTGACAAACATACCAAAAAATTTTCAAAATGATAGCTAGAATAGCTCTTTCTTAATAGCACTAAATCAAGTACACAAAGACGTACATTTCTAGCCACAACTTTAAATTCAAAGGATATCGTTTTTATTAAAACCACTGTTCTACCACCTCAAAAAAACCGCAAATAACTTGATTCATTTTAAAAAATATATTGTGTGTTTAAATGGCGCAGGGAGACTTTCTCAACAAAAAGTATATTAAAATTTATTCCACTTTCCATTGCTTTAGTTTCACAGAATACCGACGGTGGTCGAGAGCTAATATATTGAAATCTGCTAATAGGAAGCGGTGGTGGGGACACTAACAATGGGAGCATGATCCTTTGAGAGCAGATAGGAGATCCCAGAGTCTCTTGGCTAACGACTCGGAAGCCCGTTGAATGAGCGAGGACTGTCAATAAGATTATTCTGGCCTGGCGGCGATTTCTTGATTCATACGGGGAAAGAAGTTGAATCGTTTCGAAGCGTAATGGGTTATGGGTGCACGGTCGGACAGGGTGGGGTTTCCAATCACTTAGCTAATCACGGTAGTCAGCCAGCCACTCATCCAGCCAGCCAGACGAGCCGTTGTTCTTCCGTTTATCAGACGTGCCGGAACAAGGTCCCCGCCTGATTCCTCAGGGCGTGTACCGGCCTCACTAACTCGACTTAATGGCTCGTTGCAACCCCTGACAACCTTCCCACAACACGCAAAAATTACTTTCTATATTTCTCAACTGCGAACCATTTCGGAAATATAATTCACGTCGCTTTTTAACTTCGACGTTCGATGGTAGAATGTTTTTTAGATGTTTTGAAAGATTTACCAGCTGGATGTGCAATATAAAATTATGAAAAAATTACCTAATGTATATCCTGGGGCATGGAATATGACTAATTTTCTTCAAAATTTTTACCTGAGGCCGAATAGAGAAAATGGGCCCAAAAGATGGTCGTCATATCTTTCTTTGTAACTGTCTGGAGCAACAACCCTGAAGTAATAATTCTTTTCTATTTGTTGTGAAAAGTCTGCAATTTTCTAAAAATTAGCTCGTGTGTGACATGAAGACTAACATATGTCTTATTTTTTTCGAAATTTTTTCTTGAGACTGAATAGAGAAAATGAGTCAAAAAGGTGATCATTATACTTTTCCTTGCAACTGACTGGAAAACCACCCTCCTAGTAAAGATATTTTTTTACCTCTTGTGGGAGGACTAAAATTTTGAAAAAATTGGCTGGTACATGGCTTGGTGTCTGGAATGTGTGGCATTTATTTCAAAATTTTTGACTTGAGACTTCATGGAGAGAACGAGTCAAAAAGGTGATCATTATACTTTTCCTTGCAACTGACTGGATAATCACCCTCCTAGTAAAGATATTTTTTTACCTCTTGTGGGAGGACTAAAATTTTGAAAAAATTGGCTGGTACGTGGCTTGGTGCCTGGAATGTGCGGCATTTGTTTCAAAATTTTTGTCTTGAGACTTAATAGAGAAAGTGAAAAAAGTGCTCATTATATTTTTCTTTGCTGGACAACCACACTTTTAGTAAACATATTTGTTTACCTCTTGAGGGAGGTCTAAAATATTGAAAAAATTGTCTAATACGTGTCATGGTGCCTGCAATGTGTCGCATATTTTTCGAAATTTTTGCTTGCGGGAATAATTGGAAGGAATAATTATAGACGGTGTAAAAAAGGATTTCGAGGGGGCGATCTATTGAGAATGGATTTACCGGACGAATTCTTCTCGCGCAAGATTGCATTTCATTAAACGCGAGGAGCGAGGAGGGGCGGTATAAAATATCCATTACGTCATGGCCGATACCGTTATGAGTCCGATAATTGAAGCCCGCCGCTTCTAAAGTCTGCTAATTGGAGGCCCCTCGTTTAAAGGAGCGCGCAAGAATCGCGAGGGAAGTTTCGCTTCAGCTTCCAGTGGAAGGAGCTTCCGGCGCGGCGACGCTTTAGAAGACGGCTCCGCGATTCAATTTGTCGCTGCGGGGGTGAGTTTATTCGCGACATTATCAGCCAACAGAAAAGTGTCGGGCCGCTATTGGGTTACAGAGTGACCCGGTCGTAACGCGATCCTCTAAAGGGGATGTACGGGCCGAGCGAATCGCCCGGAACCACCCCCGCCAGCCGATTTTTCCGCTGTCCACTTTATTTTGCTCAATGGCTTCTTCCTCTGTGTTTATCGCCACGGTAAATAGTATCGGGAAAGTCTCCGACTCTATGCGATTCCTCGTCAAACGGTTCAAATATTCGAATTATTCCAACGGTGAATCGTAGCCAAATGCTAAATGCACTTTACGTATTTTTTTCAAAATTTTTAGATGCTCGCATTCATCGCTTCGGTGAATAGTATCGGAGAGGTGAATATCCCTTTAATAGTATCCAATTTAAAGTGGTTCAAATTGTAGGCAAATGTTACATATATTTTTGGTATATTTTTCAAAAATTTAGCTTGCTCATCGAGAACGGTGAAAAATGTTTTAAAATTGTGATGAAGGAGAAAATTAATGTGACATCATTTATGAGGGTGAAATCCCCTAACTTTGTATATGCTTTTCTCGACATTAACGTGAGTTATTCGAATGATTAAAAAAGCTGACAGTAGGTACGCCCTGCCTCTATTTCATATATTTTTTTCGAAATTTTAGCTAGCTTGTTGATCTGTGAACAAAATTATTTACCGAAAAACAGTTCTTGACATGTACTAAAGGAAATTGGAATTAACTTTGTGACCACATTTCACATCGAACCGTTCAGACATTTCAGTAAATAAAAATACTATTAGTAGATACGTAATAGCTATATTTCATATACTTTTTTCAAAATTTTAGCTCCGCTAATAAGATCAGAAAAAATTATTTTATGAATCAGTCGCCGGTGCGTCTTCATGCAGAAACTAGTGCAACGAAAGGTACCGAAGAGCGCCGAAAGTTACCGAAGAGCGGCCAGAGGGTGTCGAAGGGTGCAGGGGAGTTGGTAGAGGGTTAACAAGGCACTCGGGCCGAGTGTTCGTTAAACCAGAAATAACATCAAGTTAAAAATCATTACACAAATCGTCCGCTGGCTATCCCAGTTCTCCATTAAAGTCTTCTTGGAGAGGGGGGGGGTGGCAGGGATCCGAGGGCCGGACAAATCCGTTCAACAGGGTTAATCGTCGGCCCGTCCTTAATCACGAACGAATCGGCGGACGCGGCCGATGGGCACGGATATTGTTTGACGATTTGTCATCGACGTTTGACGTTTATTGGACTCCGGCGTACATTTATTACATTTTGTCGGTAGCCAGCGCCACCGCGAGTAATTATGAGTGGCCCTGCTATCACTGTCTGCGCCGCGTCCATTCGTTTCTCAAAGCTCGCAGCTCCGCGTCATGAAATATGCAACAGTCGCATTGATAATTATGCGGCCCGATAACGCGACGCCTCTTTCGTCGCCGATTCTACATCGAAATAAAATATGCCGGTGACGATTTCACTATTCATTATCTTCTATAGTCATTCTGTATCTTACAAGCCGAGTCCTCCATCTTTGATGGACACCTAACTGATCATCTCTCTAACGCGATCATCGGGTTCTGTTTCGGTACATATTACTAGACGAATCCTTCAGAGGAATCAATTTTTTCAAAACGTTATGAGCGAGCTAAAATTTTGAAAAAATTATGCGAAGTAATGCGGATATGCAGCTATTATATGCCTCTTGTTTCAATCTGATATCTTAAGTAGTCATTCAGAAAAATTACGTTAAAGCATGTACGGATATGTCTTGATAGATAGTAAGTCTGCGGGAGGTTTCCAATAAATGATTTTTTTTAACCTTAACGAGTGCCATAAAATTATGTAATGTAGAGCAGGCATTTCAATCCAATATCTTTAGTAGTTATTTCAAAAAATGCTCTGGGAGTTGGAATGCATCTGCTTTGACTGATATTAGTCAGAGGCTTATCCACAAATCATTTTTTTAACCTTAATGAGTGAAGCAAAATTTGGAAAAAGTTATTTAATGTAAAGCAGACGTGAGATGTCAATCGAATCGAATGTAGATCAGATATTGTTGAAATGTGCGCTCTGCCTATGGCTCACGAGCAGTGATGGGAATGTTGGCGCTTCTCACGCGCATGCGCGGACTTAGCCTCAGTCAAGCACGAAAATCGGGTACCTTGGTCGCCCCGCTAATTTCGCAAAATTTATTATGATTTGATTTTGAAAAATGAATGTACAACATGTGTACGTATATATATATATATATATATATATATATATATATATACATATATATGTATTAAAATGTGATATATACATACGTACATAGAATATATAATATATACATATATAATATTTATGTATCTATGTACAATATAATATAACTTACTCTTCTTCATCATCTTGGGAATAAGGAAGGGAAGGGTATTAAAATAACTTTAAACGAAATATATAATAACAAACCCACTACTTTCGCCCCAATAGTACCCCACAAACTTCGGACGTAGCTTCGGTGCTGCCGAAACTCGCGCATACGCGTGAAAAGCGCCAACATTCCCATCACTGCTCACGAGCAGAGCACGGTATAGATGGCGCCTATAGCGCAGTCGTCGTCGATTGGTCTGCCGTCCCGCCGAAAAGGAAAAGAACGCCATAACCCGCACGCACGTGGCGATCTACATCCCAACAGATATCTTAGGTAGTCATTCAGAAAAATTACGTTGAAGTATGTACAGATACGTCTTGACAGATGTCAGTCTGCGGGAGGTTTCCAATAAATGATTTTTTTTAACCTTAACGAGTGCTATAAAATTTTGAAAAAATTATGTAATGTAGAGCAGGCGTGTGGCTCTTTTTTGCTTTTGTTTCAATCTGATATCTTAAGTAGTCATGATGAACGACGGCCATGAAGTAAGCGAGGATCTGTTTTGAGTCATGTCAGTCTAAAGGTGGCTTTCCAGAAATAATAGTTTTCGAACATTAACGACCGTAATCAAATTTTGGAAACGTTGGTGAAGTAGAAGTAGTATATGTAGCTACTATCTTCTGTTGGGACGCTTAACACTAGGTTTACGGGCGTTTCTTATGTACCTGTCTTTACGAGCACCCATCAAATTGACGGGTAAACGAAAATACGCATTTTCTTTAAAAAATCGATTTATTCAAATTAAGTCTGAATTGAACAATATTAGGTTTCACGTTTAAATAAATAATTAATAAGTAAAAAGTCTTTTTTTTTAAACTATCACAGAAATGGTGACAATAATATTAACGATATAGGGTATCGTTCTAACTCTCCACTTTCAATATACTCAGAACTTGCACTGTCAGCTTCGCTTTGGTCTAATTCATACTGATCTTCTTCGGAGGTATCCTCAGAACAATCTTCAGAGATGTTGACAATTTTGTTCAATATTTTATTATATCTCCTGGATTTACTCATGATTGCTAGGAAAGGGGGATTGGTCAAAATAAAAAAATACTGTGCCCAAATTCAATTATCCTATTGTAAATACCTTACAATAAGCGGAGACTGTCTACAATAAATGAAACTTTTGCACACTGTCTTTGAAAAACGTTCTTACACTGTTACTGCAGCAATCATACTGAAGATCGCTCTTGCTTTAGAGTTCTCATCGGCAATAGGCATAAGCGATTTCGTTGAAGACCCAAATAAACACTCAGGCCATACAATCCGCTTTAGTTTACATTATCGAGGCGCGATTGATATAACGAATTGGAGGAGGAGAAAATAAAGACTACTTTTATTCTTGTATTTATTATTTGATGAATTATTTGACGAACGAAGCAAACATATAAGGATTGTTTATGAAATAAGCTAGCCCGTCAATTTGACGGGTTTCGTAGAGATAGGTATACTACATAGAAATTTCAAAGATTAGAAAGCTTTAGGAAAAAATAATTGTGTGTATAAATTCTTTGGATGAAGTGATTAATTTACGATGCTAAATGGTTCAAATTAATGCTATGATTTTTGGGGTATTTCATTTCAAAATTTGAAATCCGTCAAATTGACGGGTCCGGTAAACCTAGTGTTAAATATCGTTAGCAGCCATCAAGAAAAACACTCGCATAGTTGGTGCTGATTTCTTTTAGAAAGTGTCAAGGGGTAGTTTTATAAATTATTTTTTCTGTCTTTAATGAGAGAGGAAAAATTTTGCAAAAATATATTAGATTTAGTATGTACTAGCTACTATGTACTTCTTTAATAATTTACATATAGTCCCAATCTATTCTTACTTTTGGGACATGTGAGTGTAAGGGTAGCTCTTAAAAATAATTTTATTCTGGCATTCTGAAACGATTCAAAATTTTGAAAAAAAAAATATAGCTACTCTGTACCTACTATCAGCAATTCTATTTATTGGAATAACTTCAGCAATCACTCAGAAAAATCATAATGGATATAATCTCAATCACATTTGGTAGATGTTAGTCTAAGGGCAGCTCCCAGCAAATAATTTTTTTCAGACATCATACAACGAACTAAAATTTTGAAAAAAATATATAAAGTACATCTACTCTGGGGCTACTATCAGCAATCCTGTTGCTGCGAATATCTTCAGCAATCATTCAGAAAAATGACCATAAGTATAGTCTCAATCACGTTTGGAAGATGTCAGTCTAAGGGTAGTTTCTAATTAATAATTTTTTTCAGACATCGCACAACGAGCTAAAATTTTGGAAAACATATACAATGTACAGCTAGCCTACAGTTGTTATCAGCAATTTAATTCATTGGAATATCTCAAATAGTCATTAAGAAAACAACGCATTAAGATATCCCCGATCCCTCTACTACAAAGGAGTGGTTTCCAGAACCGAAGTTTTTGCATCGACGATCTAAAATTTCGAAAGGAACCGTACAAAGTGCATCTAACGGGGCAAACAAATAACCGAAAAAGGAAAGTAGAAGAAAGACGGAATCGGCGCGGCGTTGTCCATATTTTAGGTCTCGAGAAAAACGGGGCAATTCGTCTTCCGATTTCGAGGGAGTAAATCGCGTCCGCGGGGCGAGGAGGAGGAGGCGGCGTGCAGTAAAGAAAAACGAGTGGAACGAGCGGAATGGGACAGACAAAACCGTTAAGCTAACGAACGTGTCGGGGACAAAGCCGAGATAAAGCCGAGGCACAACGGCCGCCGCGCGCGCTTTTCGTGCCAGCTGCATGCTAGCGCGCGGAATGCATTGCGTATATCATTCCGCGGCCGCGCTGCACGCCGATTCAATTGAAGTTACGACGCCGGGGAGAGAGCTGCTCCGCCGATAAAACGATTCACGGCTGCGCCGCCACGCGTGTGCATTAAAAGCCAAGAGAGCGAAAGAGATGCCCGGCCTGCCGAGGACCGATAGCAAGTAGGTGACGGGACAGATAACATGTCGGAGACCGTTACTGTGTTGCACTGCACTCGATATCGGAGGCGTGCTGCACTGACGGATGCGCTACACTTCGCAAAGCAGTGTCCATTTTTCTCTAAGAAATTTTTACATGATGTACCAGGTGGGTAACTGAAAACCCATTTTTCTCCAAAAATGCTCCAAAAACGTTCAAAAATTTCTCTCGTAATCGAAACTGTCATAGATTAGAAGATTGAAGCCTCCGCTTTATAATAACCACAACGGGTTTTTCCTTCACTGTTTTATGGAACCAAAGTGAGTAACATATTGTTACGCGAGCGACCGCGTCATTTAGGCATACTCAATGAAAGACTGTTATAAAAAGGCAATTAATCTCTTTATTAAAAGAGGAAGGGAATTGCACGTCCGACCGGTACGACGTTCGTGAAGCGACTCTCTCCTTTGTCCTTGTTATATCGTCGTTTAGGCAACGACGATATAACGGGAGTACCTATTGTGCCATATTCGTAACAATATTATTGTATGCACATATGTATAGTGCACTATGTTGCATAGGTACAGTGTCACCAGATCGGTTAAATCGAGGAGAATACAGTTTACCACCTCTCTGATGAGCAAAGAAAATGTAACACGTTGCGTGACACGTCATGTGACTAGTCTACGGTCTTAGTGGGGGACGTTGGAGCGTGCTCACGGTAGTGGAATGGGATAGTGGGCACGATTACGATTTCCGTGGCCCCTACTTTGAAGGTTAAATTTGTGTTCTTGGGGTCATTTTAAGAAAAAAACTGTATATGTCATTGGTACCAAATCGGCCTGGTTTAGCCGGTAAAGTAGATTTCCTGTTTTTTTATAAAACTGCAAATACAGGATGTCCCGTAGCTGGTGGTACAACCGACCAGGGGGTGATTCTACATGAAAAACTGAGTCGAAAATATAGAACAAAATTTTTTGATACAAGGGTTTCTTTTCGAGAGAAATGAGTTTGAAAATTTGTCTAGTGCGCGTGCACTAGGCCTACTTGCGGCTCAACGGACTTTATTCTGAGTTACCTCAACCTTTTTTCGCAAAGGTTTTCGAGGTTTGTATACATCGAATAAATCGAAGCTCGAGGTTACAATGTTAGAATTACCTTTGAGGAATTCGTTTAATTCATAAATTGTCGGAAGTGCTGTCCACGTTGTTGTAGACATACAGTCGTGGACAAAATTAAGTGGACAGAACATAAATTCTGAATAATCTCTATTTTCATTTATTGTGTTATAAATTTATTGCAGATGTTTAACATGAAAAATGTTTATACACAGCGAAAGAATTTATTTAGTATGTAAAAGCATAAATATAATGTTTCTGTTAATTTTTATGCATATTTGTTTGTAAGGGTGTCTTTGAGACCGTGGACAAAATTAAGTGGACGCAGAGGACATTCTGTGTTGGGACGGAAAAAAATGTAAACAAACGTTTGACTCTCGCATTGTGCGGTGTCATTCGTCCTCAGTAGACATTGGACTTTTGTTTAAACAAGATTAGAAATATAAACCGAGCATGTCTAAGAGACGAGAAGAATTTCCCCTTGCACCTGCGAAAGTTAATTGTTTCAGAGTGCAAAAATAAACTAAGTTATCGTAAAATGGCTGAAAAATACAAAGTTTCTAAGAGTGGAGTGCATACAATTTATCACAAGTATTTACAGTATGATACTGTTGAAAATTTAATCGGTCGAGGACGAGAACGTAGCACAAATTCATACGATGATAGACAAATTGTAAGAGAAACTCAAACGTATTCCATCGATAACATCACGAAATATTGTTGAAACTGTACAATTAAATATTTCTTCAAGAACTGTGAGACAAAGATTAAAAGAAGTTAATCTGAAGAGTTGTTTAACTAGACGCAAGCCACACATTAGTAAACTTCATAAAAAGAGACGTTTAGCTTTCGCAAAAAAATATGTGAATAAGCCATTATTATTTTGGAAAAAAATTATATGGAGTGACGAGAGCAAATTTGAGTCATTAAATTTAAAAAAAAGAGAACACGCGTATGGAGAAAACCGAATGAAGCTCTCAAGAAGCAGTATGCGTTGCCTACCAACAAACGTGGAGGGGGATCCATAATGGTATGGGGATGTTTTTCTTGGTATGGGTTGGAAATTTAGCACCCATCCATGGCATCATGAATGCAGATATGTTTGTTGAAATTTTAAATGAAAATATGGAATAGTCAACCCTAAAAATGGATTTTGATGAGGGATGGATGCTACAACGGGATAATGATCATAAGCATACGGCGAAGAAAACGAAAAAATTTTTATAAGATTGTGGGATAGATGTTCTCTATTGGCCTCCACAAAGTGCAGATCTTAATCCTATAGAAAATTTATGGAGCTTATTAGATTCGGAAATACCATTAGGAAGACGTCATAATAAAACAGTATTTCTAAACGAATTGCAAATAAAATTTCAACAAATTGATCGAAGTTACCTCCAAAAACTTGTGGAAATCATCCCACGACGATTAGAAGCAGTAATTAAAGCAAGAGGTTACAATACCAAATAGTAATTGCTTATTTTCTAAATATTTATAAAGTGTCCACTTAATTTTGACCACCAAAAATTGTATACAATTTTGATTAATGATAATATATTCTATTATATTAACTTTTATTATTGATATTGTTGTTTATTTCATTAAAATACACTTTGTTAACTTAAATGTACCGTACAATTCTGGTTTATTAAAATTATGTTTTAAATTGCGTTGATTTTTTGTTGATCATTAGACCTGTCCACTTAATTTTGTCCACGACTGTAATTGTGCTCTTCGTATTCTATTCCTTCGAACCTCTTGTAATGTGCAATTATTATGTTGCTTTAAGTGTTCAAACGCTATTACAATTTTTTGTTGTAATTGTTCGATGCTCGTTATGTCATTGTATATGCGTCACGGCGTCGGCAATTAGGTTAGCGACGATCGATCAACGCGGAGGAACTTCACCGAATATGAAGTCCTGTCGAGAAGAATAATTGTATCAGTGGACTGTAATAGGTTGGATAGAAAACGCGAACAACTACGTGGACAAAGAATGTGTATGTTTACAATATGCTTTACACGAGTCGGACTTTATGAATCACGTTGTGGATAAGTATGTCGCGCTTATATACAAATCGGTTTGTGGGAGGATCTAACTATTAGCCTATTGGCATCAAGTGGATTTTGGGCCATGCCCTTTTCGAATTTGCTTGTTACCACCCATTACAAGCCTGGTGGGGGTAGAAGATGGCCGCTATGGACGGGCACAAGGAGGGAGGAAACTGGCGAATTTTCATTGTGGGGGGTTTCTGACGGCAAGGCCCGTTAGGGTGGCTCGCTCGCCTTACCGTTGTTTACCTGACGCTGTACAAGTTTGTTAGTTATACTGCTGGAGGAAATTGTAGCAGTATGCAGGGGTAGGTGATTATTCCGTGAAGGAAGCAATAGACGCGACGGCGTTCTAGTGGCTTGAACAGAATATATATTTGTAACACTATACAATGAATGAGGACCATACGGTGGTTTTGGAACGACTGACGCATCCCGACGATTCCGACTCGCCGATACGACACACAGTCAAAGCGCTGGGACCGCACCACGTGCGCCGTCTACAGTTCGGTATCGCTCAACGGAAAAGGTCCAAGAAGCCGCGCTTACACTGTTTACAACAAAGTTTATTGTTTTATTGCTCGAAGGCTAGGAGACCCGAGATGCACGTGGGTGCCAACTGGAAGCCGTAAAGCAATCTTCGGGGTCCTAGTCCGAGGTACATCTGTTTTGGCTTAACAACTAAATTGCAAGTATACTAAAAATCCTCCGTCGCTAGGTAGTAAATCGAACTGTTTTCGAAGCCTTAACAGTCATCACGATACACAATCGATTTCACCTGACCCCACAAATAAAAATCTAACGGTGAGAAATCAGGAGATCGTGGCGGCCAAGGTACTCTGCCACCGCGACCGATCCAGCACTGATAATTTTCACTTAAAAAACGTCTTACTTCGCAACTGTAGTGCGGTGGTGCTCCATCCTGTTGAAAAATTAGCGTTCTTCGAATCCCAAGAGGCACATTTTCCAATAATTCCGGCAACACGTTCCGAAGAAAATGCAAATATGCTTCCGATGTCACATTTCCCGGAAAGAAATAAGGGTCTCTGTAATAAGTAGCCGCTGCTTAAGCACTACCATTACACGCACCCAACGCAATAATCATATCGGTATACTCTCGATTGCTATAAGTTGCCATTTCGATGGTATAATGAGAACTGGAGGCGTAATTTCCTAAGGATGGGAAAAGAATAGGAGCGATTGAAGTGATATCATTATACTGACAATGATTGTAAACATATCTAGAAGTACAAAGGCAATTTCCGAGATATCCAGACTTGAGGCAGTGGAATCCGTTGAGTCGCAAGTAAGTCGAGTGCACGCGCGCTAAACAAATTTTCAAACTCATATTTCTCGAAAACAAAGCCTTGTATCAAAAAATTTTATTCTATATTTTCTACTCAGTTTTTCATGTGGAATCATCCCCTGCTCGGTTGTACCACCAGTTACGGGACACCCTGTATATCGCAAACTATGCGAGATATGGCAAAATATATACAGGCTCTGTTTTGTACGAAATTGAATTTCGGTACGGGGGCCGGATTTAAATATATAACCTAACCTGGCCTAACCTAATACGTCAATAATATTCACTGCCAATTGAGTTTTAATACATAGACATTTCTTGAGTCTCGTATGATCAGTTGTGAACGGAGCTTTTACGTTCCCCCGACCATCATTTCGGGAGGGAGCCAGTTGTGTAACTTCACCGAAATATAAATATACTCGGAAACTGCGCAGCTGATAAAAAAATGTCATACGACATAAATTGTTGGAAATTTAATTTTCTACAAGAAAGGTCTCTTGATATTTTGCCATATTTCGCATAGTTACCGAGATATTTGCAGATTTATAAAAAACAGGAAATCTACTTTACCGGCTAAACTAGGCCCATTCGATACCTACGACATATACATTTTTTTTTAAACTGACCCCAAGAATACAAATTTAACCTCTAAATAAGGGGTCACGGAAATCGTAATCTCCCCGGGAAGTGGAAGGGGAAAACGAGGAGAGGAAAAAAACAGTTTTGGTTGTTTCTGGCATCAATGCTTAAGTACCCGTTGAGAAAAATGATCACAAAAGTAGTCCCGATGTATTTAGGTAATTTAAGGGTGGTTCATAAACAGTATACACAGTAGTCATTGAGAAACACGATCATAAATATAGTCCGAATCACGTATGGCAGACATCAGGCTAAGGGTAGCTCTCAAAACATAATTTTTTATGACGTTCTTGTGGAAGCCAAAATTTCGAAAAAATTATACGAAGTAGATCTAAACTGTACCTACTATCAGCAATTTTACTCGTTCAAATAAGCAACGTAATATTTTTTAGTACCCGTATTTTAAGCACATGTATATTCCTTATCTAAACAAAAAAAAAAACAAGAATTAATATCATAAAGTATGCATATAAACATATACATATTGAAACTGGCAATTTAACAATGTTGAGTCACGCGAAACATAGAAGTTCCCTTGAATAAAATTGATGTTGGGTCACGCTCGACGTTCTAACTCGCTCATTAAAGCCCGCAAGAAATGATTTAAACAAACCAAGAAGCATCTAGTTGCTACATAATATCTCAACCTCAAATAATTTTGTGCAAAATCTTATCTCGCTCATTCAAATCCGAAGGAAATAAGTTCATAAAACCAGCCACTAATATTGAATTCACCTAAAAACGAAGAAACTGCCCATCATAATTTCAGTTTAATTACGACCTGCCTATGCAATTTTCAGAGAGTGTGTGCTGGATCGACATACGATGTATCAGAAGGCCTGCCTAGGATTCCAGGTCGCCTGCTTTCAATGTCGCAAAGGTGTCTCGCCTAGGTTCGCTCGCATTCGATGTGCCAGAGCCCCACTTGGAGTGAATAAGTTTACGGTTGCGAAGGACAGGGGGAGTTGCGAGGGGGTGGTCGATGGTCGTAGCCTGCGAGGGTGGAAAGGGTCGATGGTCGAGTGTTGCGGAGAGACCCTGGACCAACACCGTCGTCGGTGGTTTTGAAAGATACGCTTAATAAAGCCGGCTAGCACTCTCGGCGTGGCGCAACTGTGGTCTAATATCAACGCAAATACGACTGCTTTGTATGCTAATTGACTCGTATACATACGTACGCAGCTCGTCCTACATCGCCGGCCGCTAAATAGATGGGCTCGATACACGGGGCTAACCGGGAATACGACATGCTGTGGAATCAAGCTCATTTGCGAGCGAGCAAGCCCCGCTACTTCGTGTCACCCTCTTTCTACCCTCGTTGACGATCTTCGGACAGCCACCCAGCTGATTCAGGATTTATCTCTGACCTCCAGAACACCAGCCAAATCTTCATTCTCTTTCATTAATAATTCCCTTGATTTTATAATTGTGGTTGATATACCTGTGCCGCCTTTGAGTGTCGCCCGAGGGAGCGAAACAAATAGTCGTCAAGAAAATTACTTATAGAATACGAGTCTTTTTTTTGGACCCGATCTCTTCCGATCACTCTAGGGGTTGTTTTTACGAAAACTAATTTTGGTCAGAGTTCCTTTTAGCACCCACCTCCGATCGCCATCAAACTTACTCTGTAGACGTCTCACGAGGTGTCTGACAAAATGAAGGTGGCGCTGTGGCGCGGAAATCAAATAAATTTTTTGTTGGCGAAACACAATTTTAATACCGAATTGAGCAATAAAGGACAAATGAGGATTATTAAACAAACCCCAAACCCACTAAACCTAACTTAACCTGACTTAACCTAACCTAACCCAACCTACCCTAGCCTAACCTAACCTAACTTAACCAAATAAAGTAATATAACTAGTTTAACATGGCGGCTTATGTAGAAATGCATGAGTATGCAATGGTTTCTGCACATATACGAGCCATGTAACAGTCTCTTTGCGATCGCCAACACAATAGCACAATTCCTGGAAGATGTCACTCTGTATATTGTCAGAGTTCCATTTAGCACCCACCTCCGATTGCCATCAAACTTACTCTGTAGACGTCCCACGAGGTGTCTGACAAAATGAAGGCGGCGCCGTGGCGCGGAAATCAAATAAACTTTTTGCTGGCGAAACACAATTTTAATACCGAATTGAGGAATAAAAGTACAAATCAGGATTATTAAACAAAATCCAAACCCACTAAACCTAACTTAACCAAATTTAACCTAACCTAACCCAACCTACCCTAGCCTAACCTAACCTAACTTAACCAAATAAAGTAATATAACTAGTTTAACATGGCGGCTTATGTAGAAATGCATGAGTATGCAATGGTTTCTGCACATATACGAGCCATGTAACAGTCTCTTTGCGATCGCCAACACAATAGCACAATTCCTGGAAGATATCACTCTGTATATTGTCAGAGTTCCATTTAGCACCCACCTCCGATTGCCATCAAACGTACTCTGTAGACGTCCCACGAGGTGTCTGAGAAAATGAAGGTGTCGCCGTGGCGCGGAAATCAAATAAACTTTTTGCTTGCGAAACACAATTTTAATACCGAGTTGAGGTATAAAAGTACAAATCAGGATTATTAAACAAAATCCAAACCCACTAAACCTAACTTAACCTAACCTAATCCAACCTACCCTAGCCTAACCTAACCTAACTTAACCAAATAAAGTAATATAACTAGTTTAACATGGCGGCTTATGTAGAAATGCATGAGTATGCAATGGTTTCTGCACATATACGAGCCATGTAACAGTCTCTTTGCGATCGCCAACACAATAGTACAATTCCTGGAAGATGTGACTCTGTATATTGTCAGAGTTCCATTTAGCACCCACCTCCGATTGCCATCAAACTTACTCTGTAGATCCCACGAGGTGTCTGACAAAATGAAGGTGGCGCCGTGGCGCGGAAATCAAATAAACTTTTTGCTTGCGAAACACAATTTTAATACCGAATTGAGGAATAAAAGTACAAATCAGGATTATTAAACAAACCCACTAAACCTAACTTAACCAAATTTAACCTAACCTAACCCAACCTACCCTAGCCTAACCTAACCTAACTTAACCAAATAAAGTAATATAACTAGTTTAACATGGCGGCTTATGTAGAAATGCATGAGTATGCAATGGTTTCTGCACATATACGAGCCATGTAACAGTCTCTTTGCGATTGCCAACACAATAGCACAATTCCTGGAGATGTCACTCTGTATATTCTTTCCCAATTCCATGCCATTGATCTCACTAAAACATGTGCAACATGTTGGGCTACTTCTTGCGGCTTCCACTCGGGATCATTTTGATTTGATTCATCAGAACTGTCGCTCATTGTAACTTATTAAACTTATTCAAGACAAGAAACAGCAGTTTAGGGTGTGTTAATAAGTGAAAATGGCGGATACGAGTCATTAAACACTGATCTCTATACTATGGATCAGTGATGGAATATGGTCTCGGTTTTTTCGCGCATGCGCGACTAAATGCAGGAACGTACCGTACGTCTTATGTTTGTGGGGAAAGTAGGGGAGAACTGTTATTGGCGGGAAACCGGACAGAAGAGTGCAAGACGACACGACGAGATGACCGTACTTCGAAATTTTGGTAAGTTAATGTTAATACATATAATATTCGATTTCATAATGGCAACTAGTATTGGAGAAGGAGCTACTTGTCAATTCATATTTGAAAATCAAAAAAAAATTTGCGAAACTATTACTGACGCTAAAATAGTCGCGCATGCGCGAGAAAACCGAGACCGTATACCATCACTGCTATGGATACGGGATTCGGATTCTGGAAATGTCTCGAATTGAACGTAGATTTCGATGCCAGCGCCGCTATCGTTCGACCGGTGTACTGTACCCCTCGAACTCCTCTTCACCTTCGTGATCCTCTATATTTAATGTGCTTACGTCCCTCTAGATGGCGCTGCTTTCAATCGAGTTGATAGACACGCTACCAAATAAAAAGTGTCGATGACGTCCAATTTACTCGATTGAAAGCAGCGCCATCTAGAGGGGCGCAAGCACATGGCGAAGTATAGAGGATCACGGAGGTGAAGAGGAGTACAAGGGGTACAGTACACCGGTTGAACGATAGCGGCGCTGGCATCCAAATCTACGTTCAATTCGGAACAAAAAGCTGTGTAGCTGGCTTATGGCAATACCGTATCCATAGTATATATGGACCGTTTATTTTGAACGTGGTGCAAGTCCATATTCTTTTGTTTCGAGAAAATTAAAGGTTAGCATATCTGTCAATTAAAAAATATAGGTTAATTATGTCAAGTTTTGTGATGTTTCTACAAATTTATCAATATGTAATTTGATTATATAAATTTCTTTTAGGCGAATTTAACTAAAGTAATGAATATTTACAGTCTACAAACGGACTTACACCACTTTCATAATTAGTCAATTGTAAAAATCATTTAATTTCAATTTTGAAAAATCAAATATCACTTGAAATATATTTTATATTAATCCAATTTTCTTTATAAATAATAACAAGAAATAAAATAGAAGTAGTACCTTTTATTTTGAACGTTAATTATATTTATATATTGTTAAACTTAACATAAGATATTGCTATTATGAAATTTATTTATGCTCTTTATGTGACAGTGTTTTGAAACATTCATAATGCATAGGAGGTATGTGTATAAGGTAATAACTGCTCCATATCCCTATATTATTCGTATGTAATAGTTTTTTTGTATAATACTCTTATCCGGCATTTCGCTTAATTTTGTACACTCGTTGCGTATATTTTCCTTTATTTTGTTTTGCAGAATCAAAGTTTTCATAAACAATATCCTCATCTGATAAAGATTCTACTTCTTCTCTTTTTACTTTTCACTAATTTGTTGTTCTTAGTGCAATTGTCTTCATCCTCCGATTCTGAGACCATTCTTTTGTTTATATTCATGGGTTTTATTTTTGTGTGAATTTATTTAAAATTAAATAAAATAAATGTTTTCAATTGTAATAAAATAATATTGATTTATTATTTCTTCATACCTCTATCACTATCTGATGTTAATATGAAATTACCCATTTTTGGAGGAAAATAAAATAAGTAACCTATAATAGGTTACTTTCGACACGTGAAATAAAACAAATGTAACCACTGATCCCGTCACCTGTCTATGGAAATTGGACTTACACCACTTTCATAATCAATGGCTACGCAATTTCTTTTATTGGTCAATTTTAAATTGGACAAATCATTGGCATTTTTTAAGATATTAAATATTAACTAGTTATAAATAAAAAGTTTACACTAAATTAAACACAAATTACGTGATATCTTATTTTTTTTTAAAATGGACTTACTCCACTTTCAAAATAAACGGTCCATATATCAGTGTCATTAAAGCAAACAGTTTGTTGCGCATGCGCAGATAATTTCCGCGTCACGTGAACAACCCACATGACTCTACTGGGCATGGGCAATATTTCGGGTAAGTTGGGAGCCAATCGTAGGTGGGTGCTAAAGCAACTTCACCCCTAATTTCTCTTGCGCTTACTAGCTGATATGAAATGTTGAAAATATAAATTGTTGTACATTTAATATGCAGTTACTATCTGCTGTTTGTTTCAATCGTCTGTCTTAAGTAGTTATTGAGAAAACTGCTCGCAAAGTTAGCACTGATCTTGTTTGGTCCTGGTATTTACCATACAGTTTAAGAAACTAATTTTTTCTGACCTCAATAACGGAACTACAATTTTGAAAGAATATATGCAATGTGAGTAACGTGTACTTAGTATCAGCGTTTTGTTTCATTGAAATATGTACATAATTCGTTGATCAATTATTTATTGAGATGCAGCATAAGCGTTGTTAATTTTATCGTAGATGTCAGGATACTTTTGTGTACTCGCATAAAAATACAATAGAGTGTTCCGCAGGATATGTCACAGTGGCAGAGCATTATCCTCGGCTGCGCACGACTTCCACGCGGAAACTACTAACAGTGAAAACTTTGATCGTTGCCCCGTAGCGCTCATAACTCAAATTATACGTACTTCGAATTCTCCTTGTACGCCGGAGCCTCAAGTACGTATCTGAGGTGGGTAGCCCGCAGATATTGAAACACAGAACTCCCATAACTTTTCATTATACCGTAGCGTTATCTTCTTATTATCTTTTATTTCTCGCAGGACGCCCCCCCCCCTCCTCGTCGCTCTTGAAGGTTTATTCTTGTCCTCGAAAAATCATTTCCTCTCCAAGATAATATTTAACTTTATTATATTTCGGCAATCGCTGCACCTAGATTACGAACGAGGCGATACCAAAGATGAATTTATTCCTGACTTTCATGAGTGAGATAAAATTTGGAGAAAATTCTATGATGTAGAGATAAGTTATAGCTGTAGTCAAAATTTTTATTTGTTAATTTGCCTCAAGTGGTATGTCAGATAAAATTCTACAAAGTTAATCGTAATTTCTTTCGTCAGATGTCACGCTAGGAGTGAATTTCAAGAAATGTAGTTTTCTGTTCGTAATAAGTGAGCTTAAATTTTGGAAAAAACGTGTGAGATAGTGTTAGCATGTAGTTACTATTAGGTTTTGTTATGTATAAAATATTTCATGTAGTCATCGAGATATATGCTTATAAAGTTGGTCCGAGTCTTTTTTGGTAGATTTAAAAGGGTGCTTTTCAAACAATTATTTTTCTGACTTGCACGTGCGAGCTAAAATTTCGAAAAAAAGTATGACTAGTAGAGCTATTGCATGGCTGCTACTAACATTTTTATTTGCTAAAATATTTAAAGTGATCACTGAGAAATATCCTCACAAAGTTAGTCCAAATTTGTTAAAGTAGATGTTAAGGGCAGGTTTTAGAAAAATTATTTTTTCGAACTCCATGAGTGAGCTAAAATTTTGAAAAATTCTATCATACAGAGTTAATGTGGCTTTTATGTCAAACAAATATCTCATGTAGACATCGAGAAAACAGCTCGCAAAGTTAGTGCCAATATTTTATAGTGAACGCATTCAGCAAATAAATCAAAAGAATTTAATATCGTCTATCAATAATACTATTCCGATACGATAAATAGAAGTGTGAAACGTATATCGAATCGAATGGACGATTCAGTTGATCGTTCATTGTTTATTATATACCAGAAATAAATTTTTTCACGAGTATAAGAGTAAAAAGGTTTGAAAGGATATGTGCAACCTGTTTCATTCAACAAATACGATAAAACGAGTTTATGCCATAGTAAAATGAGTATACTGAAGGGTGTACCAATGACGAACGTATAAATTCGGGTCATATCACCACGGACAAGGTGATAGTATTTTTTTATATTTTTTCCTTTGAGTTGAATGATCAATTACATTTTACTATTAGGGGAGTCGAAGTGAAAAAACTCTTCGTCCATTCTTACGGTTATAATCAAAATAATTGCCTTTTCATTAAAATAAAAATAATTAAACAATGTTATTTCTTCGAATGCTAGACATAAAAATACTAATGTAAAGATATTTAGTTTGGATATGTCTGTTTTTACATTTCTCTAAGAATCCAATAATAAATTGAATAATTCTTAAACAAGTTGTACCGTTCGTAGTAATTGAAACCATTTCTTATAGTCTCCATAACAATATGTAAAGATAAGATTACATAAATTCATATTGTTTTTGTCCACATTTTTCTGGGGGCCTAACAATAAGTTGTATGGTTGTTTTAAACGAATAAGATCGTTTTGGTACATACAAAAAAATGTTGCGTAAGTTACAATTTTTTTTTTCAAAATTCTATTCAGGGAGTACGATCCGATAGAGTGTTAAAATGTCGAAAATGTTTGCATCGTATAACTCGTGCGATCGGAATCACACCCATCGTTTGGAGAGCCTCCAAAAAACAGTTTCATGGCAGTGCACGCAACAACCATACTTCTAACAATCACCATTTCTATTTATCATTCGGTAAACATGCATCAGGCTGACAGAAAAGTACTGTATCTTTTTGAAAGTTTAATCTCCATATATCGAACTAAAAAATGAAACATATCTATAAAAATTTGAAACATTAAAAAGAACAAAAATTTGAAATAGTAAAAGTGCATGATTGAAACAAAGTCCTGCAGCTATCATTTTGAAACTTGGTGGATTTAACCATATATATTTTATATATATATACATATATATATATTATATATATAATATATATATGTATATATATATACATATATGTATATATACATATATATATATATATATATACATATATATATATTATATATATATAATATATATATAATATATATATGTATATATATACATATATGTATATATACATATATATACATATATATATATATATATATATATGTATATATATGTATATATACATATATATACATATATATACATATATATATATATATATATATATATATATATATATATACAGGGTGTCCCACATAAATGGGAACACCTAAATATTTTTTTTTTCCTATTCTACAGTTATAACCTCCGATAGGAGGTTATTCTGCAGTCTGTATTGCATACATAATATTACAATAATAAGCTTATACTAATGTGAAGGTAACATAATAAATGCAAATCAGTTGGAGTCTCTTAATTGGTAATAGACGTGATGATGACATTATATACACAATCCACAATCTTTGAGGAAGGAACATAAGATCTTACATAGAGTGTTTGTAGGTCTGTGAAGTAGCACATTACACGACATGGGAAGAAAAAGGCTCATTAATCTCAGGTTATATATAAATTTCAATCTATGCGTGTCATATAGAGGACATTGCCATAAGACGTGATCAATATCATGTGTCTCATGACCACATGAACAACCAGGGTTATCTACCACATTGATTTTAGCGAGAGAGAAGTTAAGACTGTAATGACCAGATCTTATTCTGTTAATGATCATGATGATTTCTCGAGGTAGATTTTTCCCCGTGTACCAGGATTTCCTTCTTCCGTCGTGAAAATGTTCAAAGTAATTTCTGCCCTTGAATCGGACTTCAGTAACTATATTCATTGTTGTTATTGAAAGCACGTAATTTAGAGATCTCCCTTAAGTCAGTATACGGTATTTTGAAAGAGGTATCTGGATCTGTACCGTTCCTGGCAGTGTTGGCTAATTCATCAGCATTTTCATTACCATAAATACCCAGATGGGACGGTATCCAGTAAAATTGAATTTCATTGGAATCAGGATATTTGGTGCGGTGTTCATAAATTTTATTCCTGATAGAGAGTATGTAAGGGTTAAGGTTAATATTAGTGGAAGGATATCTAAGGGATGTCAGACAACTTAAGGAATCCATTGGACTTTTATCTATGGGACAAGATAAAATATATTGTGTACAAAGATAAACCCACAACACCAGAGGATATGCGGCAAAGGATCACTGCAGCATGTGCTTCAATTACGTCTCAGGAAATCAACAATGCCTACAGATCATTTAATGCAAGATTGCGAAATTGCATAAATGAGGATGGTCAATATTTCGAACATTTATTATGATATGTAAAGGTCAACCCACCGTAAACAGCGCGTAATATTTGCTGAAACACGTAAGTTTTAAACTTCCACATTTTATCCGTTCCAACATGATTATTCTTGCTCAAGGTCATTTCAAGGTCAAAAAGGTGGTATCCACTAAATTCAGTTTTTTATTGTCTATCATGATATCGTAAAAAATATACTATTCCATTAAAGAAACCATCGGTGACCTTGAAATTTCATTAAAAAAACACGACATAAAAATTTTTTTTCTTTACCATTATATTTGCCCCCTGCAATAGTGTCACTTTGACCTGAAGTTTTCTGATAGGACTGTAAATACGACAGATATTTAGGTGTTCCCACTTATGTGGGACACCCTGTATATATATAAGAACATACCGTCATTTCTTTTTGAAAAGAAATATATATGGTTGAATCCACCAAGTTTCAAAATGATAGCTACAGGACTTTGTTTCAATCATTATTTTATGAAAGAATATCCGCTCGATCCAAAGTTGCTAGATGGAATATTAAATGCGTACATTTGTAGTGTGTTTTATTTTATAAATCTCGACACAGATAAGTACAGAGATTTAAAAAAAAAACCACAGCAGCTATCATTTTGAAACTTTGTGGATTTGTTCGTCTATGTTTCAAGAAGACACAGTAATTTATTCAAGTAAAAATATCCATTGAATCTGAAGTTACAGTTACTGGTACTATGTATTTTCAGCATTCTCAATTTCATAAAACATAGTGCAGAAGATCCAACGTTTAAAAAAAGACTGTTTCGCCTATTAATTTGAAACTTTGTGCATTAATTTGCCCATATCTCACAAACATTTCATAATTTTTTCAAGTTAGAATATCCATTAATTTCGAAGTTGTAGTTACATCCTCAATTCCTTTTCATTTCACAAAACATCTCACAGAAACTTAAGCGATAAAAACAAAACTATTACGGCTACCATTATAACACTTTGCGGGTCGATTCATTCATATTTGAAGAACATACAGTAATTTTTCCAAGTAGAAATACCCATTCAATCCGAAGTTATAGAGAGAACGTCGTGCGCACTCGCTGAGTTTAATCTTATAGCGGAAATGACAATCACTCAAGCATGGGGACAAAACAATAAGAACACAAAGGAGGAAAGCGGCAAAAAAGGCAGGAGAAACAGTGGAAAGGAAGCCGGAGTAAAACGTAACGAAAGGTAGCAGGCGTAGACAGGGTCCGTTAACGAGTCCCATAAATAATTGATCCGCAAAGTTGCAAACAAAACCATCGCGCTGGCTGTCGGCTAATGCGGCGCTGTCAGCCGCTTCGTTCCCCTCTGAACAGCCGCCTTTTTCCTTTTCTCGGTGCTCTGTACAGTCGCCTCTCTGCAAAGCGGTTTATGAAATCCATTATCCCCGCGATAAATATTAAATCTCCTTTTTCGCTTTCGTTTTCCCGCGCGAAATTGCTCCGTTCGACATTGGTCGGCCGTTAATGGCCTCGTTATCGATCCCAGGAATCATTAAAGGATGCCCTACCAGCGAGAAAGGACCCTTCAGACCATTCAAATGATCCTCTGACATCATGTTTGTCTCGGTAATTTTCAATTAATTTTTCACCCCTTGCAGACCAACGTGTACCCTTTTACATATGAACTTGCTGCAAAATTCTATGGTTCAATTCAGGCTTGGGCATCAACGAAATAAATTATTTGAAAAATAATCCTTAAGATAATAAATATATTATCCTATATAGCTGCACGTCATTTGAAATAATCACATGTTAGTTTATCTGAGCCAGTAATTTTTTAAACATTATATCATTAGCTGAATTCCATTTGAAATTTTTCATTTCAACATTTGTTTCATCAAATGATTCGTGTTCTCCAAAATTCTATATATTTCGCGTACTGAAGAACAATTTTAAAAGCGAGCGTTACCGTAATTTAATAATTAATTTAGCTACCTCGATAAACTTCTTCTTCAGGTGAAATTTGTTATTATTTCGAATGAAATGCAAATCATTCATCATTATATCTTTTACTCGATCAAATAATTTATATTCACAAAAATTCTACTCGTCTTGTGTACTAAGAAATAATTTTCAAAGCGAGTGCAGTTAAACTATAATCATTAAACTACAAAAATTAGCAAATCTAAATTTAATGATTAATTTAGTTACTTCGATAAACTTCTTCGGGTGAAATTTTTTATTATTTCGAATGAAATGCAAATCATTTATCATTATATCTTTTATTCGATCAAATAATTTGTATTCACAAAAATTCTACTCATCTCGTGTACTAAGAAATAATTTTCAAAGCGAGTGCAGCTAAACTTTTATCATTAAACTACAAAAATCAGCAAATCTAAATTTAATGATTAATTTAGTTACTTCGATAAACTCTTCTCCGGATGTAATTTGTTATTATTTCAAATGAAATTCAAATCATTTTTCATTATACCTTTTATTGGAACAAATCATTTTTATTAAAAAAAATTCTACTTATCTCGTGTACTAAGAAATAATTTTCAAAGCGAGCGCAGTTAAACATTGATCATTAAACTGCAAATTTGCAAATCTAAAGATTAATTTAGTTACTTCGATAAACTTCTTCTTCGGGTGAAATTTGTTATTATTTCGAATGAAATGCAAATCATTTATCATTATATCTTTTATTCGATCAAATAATTTGTATTCACAAAAATTCTACTCATCTCGTGTACTAAGAAATAATTTTCAAAGCGAGTGCAGTTAAACTTTAATCGTTAAACTACAAAAATTAGCAAATCTAAATATTAATTTAGTTACTTCGATAACCTCTTCATGAGGTGATATTATTTATAATTTTACTTTATTATTATTATTTGTAATTATCGAAAACTTTGAAGACATCACTAAATATCCGGCAACTCGTATCTCTACAATAGTACGTAATTAGAATTGTAATGATGTTTCTGGCTTGCGAACGCATTGGGGATGCCAGGTGCAGCTCGAAATGCGACTTTAGATCCATGATCCAGCGTAAATCCTCGTTACTGGAGCGCAGGGGCGGCTTCAGTTTGTTTTCCGCGCGCGCGGAATCTACGGAATTTATGGGTAATATTTCCTCGGCGATCACGCGCACGCTGTTTCATGGATATATCATCGCGCGTTTGATTGTGGGGACGTGCTGGGGACTATCGTTGCGACCGAATGATCCTGTCAGTTTTGTTAGTGCTCGGGGTTTTGTGTAATTGCAGCTGGTGATTGGGAATTGAGGGCGTTCCTTTATGGAGAGTCTACTCGTTGCAGTTGTGAACTTTTCTTTCGGAAGATAGAGCTGGATCAGGATTAAATTGGGTATCTGCTAAATCTAGGTCAGGTCCGAGTTAGGTTCTGAGTTCACAATAAAGGCTGGGTTCTGTCTATGATGGGACTAGCAAGGAGACTCCAAGACCTTCGAGACACCGATTTTGTTGAAATTTTGAACACTTATAGATCTGGTTCTCCTGTTTACGAATACAATGTGTTTCACGCAATTGTATAGCTCGCGCAACGAAAGTTGGCACAGAGAAACTTGTGGGTACCACGTGATGCTTCCACTACGCGCTACACGTCTTCCGCGATTGGCCGAATCGCTTGACGAAGACAGCAAACGTTTGTATCACGGACTTAAGGACTGTGGATTAGGCTGTGGGGGCGTGGCAAAAGACGGAAGGGGGATCAACTTGTCGGCCATCTTGGTAGGCTAAGTCGGTGGTGCGCTCTATAGGCAACTTTAAATACTAATGTAACCCACGCCACGGACGAGAGCGATGCAATTTATAAATTAATAAGATTACAAAGTCGAGGTGGCCTTGCCTACCCATCTTCAGATTTGGTAACACTTTGCAGGGGGGCAGAGAAAGTTGTTAGGATTTTTGTAGTGCAAAATGAATTGCCACTAGTTGCGCGAATTTGCAATGTAATAATGCGGGAAATAGATACACGTAATTTATTTATAAATTTACTAGATCATTGCAATGATCAAAATGCACTTTACGATCATAGGATACATCTTATAAAGTCTATAATTAATAGTTATGTTAAGGTTAGATATAATTATATATCTAAACAAAAAAATAATGTGGCCGGTAGTAAAAGAACCCATTATAATAAATTAATATTGTTTTCTGGCCATTAAATTGTAGGGTAGTGTAGAGTAACGTGAGGTGGTGGGGTAGTAGAGCCTTGAGGCATTAATATTGGGGCCGAATGTGCAATGATTTGTTTTTTTTTACTGTTTACTTATTTTATTTTTATTTTTCAGAAAAGTCTGAGTCGAGTGTGCAATGATTTGTTTATTTTTCAGAAAAGACTGAGCCAAATGTGTAATATTTCGTTCTGTTTTATGTATTTATTACTAACGTAAGTTCTGTTGTAGGTATAAACTTTTATCTAATAATACAATGTAATTTTTATTTTGTGAATACTGGTAAGGTTTTGGCAGTTTTCCTTATCCTAGCAACAAATGTTGGTATTCTTTAATTGTTTCTGCCAAATAAAATATTTTATTGTTTTATTATATATTTTGCTTAGTTATTGTAGCACTCCTTCCCTTTCCCTAAATGTATATTAAATTTTAATATTTCATATGTATATACAGATATATATATATATATATATATATATATATATATATATATATATATATATATATATATACAAATACACTTGTTATACATTCATTTTTCAGAATCAAATCATATCAAATTTTTAAATTTATCGAGAATCTTGATTTACTGAGTCCGAAATTACCATGTATTCGCGAGAAATCTTGTACTCTTGTAACATCACTGATTGATGTCGGGTTTCAGATTGTAAATTATTACGCCGTGGATTCGAGTTCGGTGCGGAAACATTTGTGATTCGAGACGTAAATCGTAAAACTCAGACGGAGATTGAGACGCGAACGTAAAAAGTGTAATTAATTGTATTTATTGTGACTTTCTCTAATTAAACTATATATATTTTATAACTAACATATTTCTATTTATTGTTTATGTTTTAACATTCTTGAAGGTCAATGTACCGAAGGATTTATTAGTTAAACATTAATAGATAATAACGTACCAACTGAATCTAACAATAAGTCATTGTCAATCCAAGTAAGCAAACACAAACGTAACGTTTCATTAAAAATAAGAAGTCAAGATTCAAAACATCTATCAGAATTTGTAGTACAAAAAAAAGTAAGTTCGAACACTATGGTCTTGTACCGTGTGCAAAGTTCCTCTGTACTTAGGGAAAAGGATGTGCTTTAATAAGTACCATTCATGAACCTATGTGACATGGTGGGACTATTTGAGTCCCACCCTATAACAACAAATTTAATTAAACTATTACTATTTTTTTATGTTTTTACATTATGTGATACCTTTATTAATAAAAATATACCAATTTTGTTTCATTTAAAACGCAATAAAATTTCTCTGCAACATGGGTCTATTTTATTATCTGAAATCCTGTGCCGCAAAGTGTTAAGACATGGCACAATTTAGATTTCAAACGAACATAACGAAACACTGAATAAAGCTAATACGATTTCGCTTGCAGTAAACAACTCCTTAAATGATACTAAATGACTTCAAAATAAGGAGCATGATTTTATCAATAATTTACTTGCTAGATAAACTATTAAACATGTACAGAAAATTATATGATAATGATGATAAACTTACTTGTGTTGAGAGGTTAGGTTTCCACGGTATCGGTGACAGACGAACAATATGTGAATCAATATGGTTGACTAAACAGTCAATCTTTTTTCCGTAGGGGCGCAGATATTACGTCTAATATATAATAATATTTAACCCTTTGCACTCGGAGCTATTTCAACTAAAATACCAAACATTTCTTCTAACCTAGAATATTTCCATCGTACATAAGTTTTTTTCATTATATGCGTACGAAACTGATATAGTACCTCATACAATATTTAAGTGTTTAGTAATTTACTACATATAAGCAAATTTAATCATGTAAACAATATTCTGAATAATGGTGTAGCAATTTGTAGTGGCGCCTCAGAGTCGCCATTCGAGTGCTAAGGGTTAAAAGGTACGTCAAGCAGTGGTACGACTTGAGCAACCTTACCCTATCAGGTTATTTAAAAAAGATACCTGTAATAAAATGAAGCGTTGTCCAAATACTTCATTTTTTACGTAGAATGACGGGAGGAATGTATCTATGTAAAAAAGAGTATGAAGTCTTGTCCAATGACATATAATTCAGTCAGTTTTGATTATTTTCGCTTGAAAACAAATTGTGAACATTCGTCAAACATAAATAAACATCTATGCAAAATGTCGACATTAACACGAAACCTACCACGGTCAAAATGACCGGTATTCTATTTTACGATTACAGTATTTCACCGGTAATTGTCCCAAATGTCTCCGACAGAATTGTCCCTGAGATATCCCCACTAGTGCGCGGTGTACCCCCTTGAGGGGCCGTGAAGCTCGAGAGGCCTCGGTCGCCGAGAAATATGACACCATGCGGCTCGGGTATATCGGTGAGACCACACTAATCCGAATTTCCAACTTCTTTATTATTCATAATTTTTTATGGGACTTCGATGACCATGTTCATAAAAATATAATCATTAATCAAGAAGTTGGAATTTCGGATTAGGTATGTTTACATTTCTCGGTGACCGAGGCCTCTCGAGCTCGGCTGTCCTTCTCTATGTTCGGCAAACCTCAAACAATGATATCCCTCCGGCATAATTGTCCCCCCGCAGACCCTTGTTGTGGACAATTATCGATGAAATACTGTATTTAAATTCGAAAAACGATTTCATAGGAAATGACTGAATTGACTTCTTGACTTAAGCACATATTGTAATGGAAACGGTACAAAGTTTAAAGAAATTCAATATTTTCACTTCTTTACAGCGTTTTATTTTTTAATGTTTTGTGCTTGGTAGGTTTAGTGTTATGAAACTCATATTTTTTTGTTATAGAAAAAACCCTAACAGGACCGAAAAAATGAAATTATAGACTAGAATACCTCCTTAACTAGCCATTCAACGGTGAAGATCAACTACTGACGCTATCATTTGCATCTCGTGTCCTCCTAGAACGCCTGCAGCAAGATCAATGTATCCTGATGGACGTGCATGATCTCTCAGTGGCTCGTTAGCTGGCCACAGCCGGCTCGGGCCGCCCTCGCCTCTCTTTTTCCGGCTGGAACTTTGATACAGCTTCTTTAACTACGCACGGTTTACGAGCTCTCCCGCTTTAATGCTCCGCATTGACTTTCGAAGTTGATACTCTCACGCCCCCCAGTTTCCGGGTTTGCTCCCGTTTTTACTGGCGCGCCGCGCGGTTTTTGACGTCGGGTCATTATTATACCGTGGAACTTGTTTTCCACAGCTATGTAGATATACCGTAACGCGCTGCGAAAAAACCTCTCGCTGTTTTATTTTATTTTAATGCTGGTACTGTACTTACTCCCTCTTACTTCCTATGAGTGTTTACGTTCATACGAATTTTCTAAACCTCCATTCCGGCCATTTTCTATTCTTCTATTTCGGCGGACGTCGCTCATTGGGGATTGCTCCATAAAATTAATTTTTTCCAACCTTAACGAACGAGATACAATTTTGAAGAAAAGTGCAACGATGTAGGGGTATGATGTAACTCTAGCATTTTTATTTGTTCAGTTATCGCGAGCAGTATGCTAGATAAAACCTGTTACTCTTTTGGCATATAGCAACCTAAGCGGAAAGTCTGAGAAATATTTTCTTTCTGATCTTCTAGGGTGAGCTAAACTTTTGAAAAATTTAGTCGAATGGAGATAATGCATCTCTATTAATTGCTTTTTGTATCATTGAAATATTTCAATTAATCGTCGAGATATATGCTCACACTCCTTATTTCCTTTGTTAGACAGGAACCTTTGATTCAAGGGGTAGTTTTCGAAAAATTATTTTTTCTGCCCTTGGAAACCGATCTAATATTCAACGAAAAATCTGTGAAATAGAGAAAACGTGTCTGTATTATCTACTTTTTTGGTTCAGTCTCGTATCGAAAGTAGTTATCGCGAAAATAAATCACAAAGTCACGGTATTAGCGAAAACAACAACGAAGGGAGGGAGTACTCGCGCGAGGACGCGTGTTAACATCCATTTTGCAATTTCTATGGAGTTTTCTCGCTCGGTAATTACGTCACGAAATATCAAAACAGCGTTATCGATGCTGTCGCTGCGGTGTCCGATTAGGATCGCACTTTCAACGGGTTCCCGGGCCGCTCGCTTCTATCAAATTAAAATCTGATGTAAATTGCATGGAATTACGCAGGCACGCGCGTGCAATCCCCGCACGCCATGTTTGTTAAAAAACGGCGAGAGAACAATGCGTTAGAATTGATTACGACTCTAGGTCAACGAAACAATTAATTAGGCTCGTCAAATGCTACGATGTGTATTTGTATTTTCTTTGAAATTATTAAAAATCTCACATCCTTACATCCTCATCGCTCACAACCCTAACCTTCATTCTGAACAACATTTTTGACATTTGAAAATCCACTCCAAAAACACCAAATAGACACAGTAAAAATCCATCAAAGTAATATCAAGGTGTTTACTAGTAAAAAACGACTGCAAGTTCATAAAATTATATCTATAATTTCAAGTCGACTAGACATTTTTAATTAGAAAAAATATTAATGTATCAAAAATTGCCGAATAAGCCACCAACATTTAAGAATGATCAGTGTGACAGTATTGCTTTATCCCGCGGATAGACTTGGGTCAATTTTCACCGAGAGTTACAAAGATTCAATTTACATTCTAATTTTCTAGTAGCGCATTTAATATTATTTAATATAATTCAATATTAAATTCAATCAGAACAGTGACATTGTTCTTCAAAAAACAGGGTAAAAAATATATTTTAAAAATATGCAAGGCCTATACATTTGACTAGGTTTAGCCATGGCTGCCATGGAATTATGAGAAGCATTCGCACCGCGAGGATGAATTATTAAACTACGGATTTTATGTATTTCTGACAAAAATGAGTGGGTGCAATTCAAAGTAGTGGACACACGAGAAGAATTTAGGGGTATCTATACTTTATTTTTAGCTCGTAAAAATTATTAAAGAAACAAAGAAATTATTATCTAACAAAGAATGTTTAAATTTATCATACTGTCTACTTTTGAAGTCCTGTCACGTTTTGTAAACTCTTATCAAATTATTTAAAATAAAAGGCATAAAAAACGGCCGTTTTTACGTATAACAGTATGAAAAACCAAAAAAAAGCGTGTTCCAAAATGTATCGTTTTGGTTCACGGGATTGCCAATGACAATAACGAAAATAATTCAGCGAGAATTTTTCGAATCGGTTCACAACTTTTTTTTGTGAACGTGGCCACCGTTTTCACCCCATATTTTGGAAGCAGGGCAGTGACCGCCAACTATAAATGACACCACAACAGAAAGAGCGACAAAATTGTTTTTTATATACTAAGAAAGTGTACGAACAAAGGACAAAAGTTTTTTTATGAAATATTGTATATTTTATAACCTCTTGCACATAGAGTCAGATTCATGGTGAAGATTCTGAACAGAGTCTAATAAATATATATGTTATTAATTTCATAAAAATCGAAATAAAATTCTAGTTTTTTGCTGTTACTGTACAGACATTGGAGAATATACAGGCATATAAAGTTTCTTCTTCTTTTAGAAAGTTATGAAGTACAAAGAAGTTCAAATCACTGCAATTGTAAAATAAATCGTAGTGCAAGAGGTTAAGGAAAAAAATTGATAGACATCATCTGTATTTTAAATGATTTGACGAGAAAGTCACCTTAACACTAAATCTACCGAGCCTTAAAAGTGACTGGCACGTATAATGCATTATAAAAATGACAACACTGAATTAATCTCGACCTTGTACGGTTCTTGTTGTAATATCTGCTCTACTAAAAATATCTATTCGATCATTTCTTATGGCAACGTCTCTATACTATCAATAATTTATCAACCCTTAAAGAAAAAAGAAATTCTTAAATGTCATCTGCATTTTAAATGATCTGATAAGGAAACACAAAATCGACCGAGCATTAAAAGTATTTAGACTTTGTGCGGTTCTTATTTTAATTTCTGCTCTACTAAAAATTGATCTATTCGATCATTTGTTATGGCAACATTTCTATAATTTTAATAATTTATTAATCTTAAAAGAAAAAAAAATTCCTAAATGTCATTTGTATTTTAAATAATTTGATCAGAAAACACAAAATCGGCCGAGCCTTAAAAGTGACCGGTACATATTGCCTTGTAAAAATGACAAGATTGAATTTATTTGGACTTTGTACGGTTCTTATTGTAATTTCTGCTCTACTAAAAATATCTATTCGATCATTTCTTATAGCAACATCTCTATAATTTTAATAATTTATTAATCTTAAAAGAAAAAAAATTCCTAAATGTCATATGTATTTTAAATAATTTGATCAGAAAACACAAAATCGGCCGAGCCATAAAAGTGACCGGTACATATTGCCTTGTAAAAATGACAAGATTGAATTTATTTAGACTTTGTGCGGTTCTTATTTTAATTTCTGCTCTACTAAAAATTGATCTATTCGATCATTTGTTATGGCAACATTTCTATAATTTTAATAATTTATTAATCTTAAAAGAAAAAAAAATTCCTAAATGTCATTTGTATTTTAAATAATTTGATCAGAAAACACAAAATCGGCCGAGCCTTAAAAGTGACCGGTACATATTGCCTTGTAAAAATGACAAGATCGAATTTAGTTATACTTTCTACGGTTCTTATTGTAATATCTGCTCGACTAAAACCATGTCTTATGGAATCGTCTTTATAGTTTCAATAATATCAAAATCAAAATTGTGAAACCAGTGATTTACATCGATGTTGGTACTATTAGGGTTAATAAAATTAATTTAGCAAGAACCTCGTGTCCTCACCCACCATCCACAACCACTCACAGCACGATCTCCGTCAAACCACCTTGCACCCCCACACTCACCACACTCCACCCACTCAAAAATCTAAAACCCACCACCCGCACAAAGCCGCCGCCCTCCCCGAAGTTTGCCCGTTCAAGCAACAGCCCGAGCGCCGTCAGAAAAAAAGAAATAGGTCACATTAAAGGTTCATTAGGGCACGGCGGCTGGTATCTGACCCAAATTCATATTTTCCATAGTGACGGCCGGTTGCTTACGAGCGCGAGAAAGACACCGGCCGTGTCGTCTGGCAATGGTGGGGGTAGAAGAAGAGAGCGCGCGGCCAAAGAGAGCTCTCGCTCTCCCTCTACCTCGGTCCACGAGCTCGCTCGCACCATCTGTCCGTCTCTCTTCCACGGGGGTTTCTCTCAGGTAGAGCCAGCAGACAGTTAGGCGAGCTGACGGGGCCGGGGTTCTCTGGTCGCGGGGGTGGCGGCCCGGAGCAGCTCGGGTTGGATGCGCGGGACGCAGGCGCCTCCCCCACCCTTCGGCCAGCCCCTCCGCGAGGGCTCGAGGCGTCGCGACGCCCGCCGTCGGCTGCACAGTGCGGGCCCGAACGCCCAGCAAGTAGTACGTTCACGTTCTGGTCGGGCCGACCGACCGCTGCGGTGATCTTTATTCCGTCCGCCGCCGCCGCCGCCGTCATCCCCTCTCTCTCTCTCTCTCTCTTTCCTCCCGGTTCCACCCCCCACCCTCTCCACACGTTCCACCAACCCCTGCCCCACGTACCCGGTGCCGCCCCTCCCACCCTCTGTGCGTCCCTCCCTTGCTCCCTCACCCCCGACGAAATCGTTGTCGGAGAAGAGAGCTGCGGGCAGAGAGTGCAGCTGCAGGCAGAGTGCAGCGGAGTCAGTAGTCGAGGCCTAGCGCGTGGCCGGACGCGCGGAAGAAGATGGAAAGGAGATAGTGTGGCGCGCGTGGGAGGGCACGGGGGGTGATTATTGTATGGGGTGAGATACGTCTCTCTCACGCTCTCTTTCTCTCTCTGTCTCCCTCTCTCTCTCTCTTTTTCTCTCACTCTTTCTCTCTCTCTCTCTCTCTGACTCGAGAGACGCGACATCCTGGTAGAAGTGCGGCTGCCTTCTGCGGAGCAAAGGTACCGAGTATTTGGGGATTATGTCGAGAGGGTTTTTGGGATGAGGTCGAAGCATGGTCTCTTGGAGGCCGCGAGACCGTGGTCGTGTGACGGTCGAAATGGTCGTTCTCTGGGAATAGTGAAGAGAGCATTTGTAAGTGGAACGAAGGTATCCGAGGGTTGGGGTTCATGGGGGGTGGGAGTAGAAATTGAAGTGTGAAATGTGGATCACGAAGCTCGTGAGCATTTAAGGTAGTTGTAAGTGGACACGATTTTTTCGGGGGATTCCGAGAAGATCGGAGATGTGAGGGGGTGGTTTTGTGGTAAAGGGCACGAAGTATGATTTTGATGAAGTAAAGTGCGAGACGATGGTTGTGGAGTTTTGGTTATTGTAAGGTTGTGAGGGAGTAAAGTAAACTGGGCATTTCTTGGGGGTTGGAAGATGATGGAGGTTGGATCACACGTGGAGCTAGTTTGAGGAGGATAGTGGAGGTTTGAAGAGGAGCTGTAGGGAAGATGGAGTTGTGTGTAGCTGATTCGCGATGGACCAGACTGGTTTTGGATCGAACAGGCTACTTTTGGATGGTGCAGACTGATTTTGGATGGTGATGGCGAGTTTCAGGGAGATTCAGGTTTGTTGAAGGAAATCTGGTTTGTGTGTGTGTGCGTGCGTGCGAGTGGACGATGAGGGAGCATTTGGAATTAATTGGACCAAGGAAATAACGATTTTCAGCTTGTGGTGTAGTTTTTGAGAGAATTAGTATCAAACTAGTGGAAATATCATTTTCCAAGCGAGATCCCTTGCTTTCCTTCAAGGCAGACATCGTTTTAAGGAAAATTGAGTCTTTTCTATCCCCTTGTGACAAAATTCTTTCAGTACAGAAAACGATTTGTTCTTCGTTGAAAATTAGAATCCAAAGTCATTATTATTGTACAGAAAATGAACTGTTATGCTTGAGAATATCTACGTATACTAGAAGTAAGATTTCTTGTACTTCGATGAATTAAGGGTGGTTACCCTGATATTCAACATTCTTGTTTCATTCAATTAAAAATGTTGCTGTTCTCTAATGATAAAGAAAAGGTGACAATTAGAGTCCAGAAAATTGACTGTTATGTCTAAGAACGAAGTTGTACGTATACTAGAACTAAGATTTCTTGTGCTCCATTTTATTGAGGGTTGTTGTCCTGTTGAACCAAATTGCTTTCTAATTTTTAAAATAATTTTTCGTTCGATTGAAAATATTTCAATCTTTCCTTCTTTGGCACTAAAAAGTTGATATTGGTATAGCCAAAAAATTGACTATCACGTCTCAGAATGAAGTTGTTGATTTCTTCTTCTTTGCATTTAGGGTTGTTACGCTGTTGCAGAAGATTTTGTTCTAATTCGGAAAATAATCTGTCTCTCATTGGATTGAAAATATTGCTTTTCTTTTATGGCACTAAAACGTTCATACTGGTGTCCAGAAAATTGACTACTGCGCTGAGATTGAAGTTGCACGAAGATTTCGTCTTCCTTACGTTAAGGGTTGTTACCCTGTCGCAGGTGATCTTTTTCTAATCATAAAAATAGTTTGTCTTTCGTTTAAAAATGTTGCTTTCTTTTTTGGTACTAGATATTGGTGTCCAGAAAATTGAATATTACGTCTAAAAATGGAATTTGATCGAGATATCTTCTTATTTACATTAAGGATTGTTACCCTTTCGCAGAATATCATTTTCTAGTTCAGAAAATAGTTTAACTTTCGTTCGATGGAAAATTTTGCTGTTCTCTCATGGTACAAAAGTATCCAGAAAATTTGGTCTGAGCGAACAGCATATTCTATTGGTTAGCTATCCTCTTCATTATCCTGTCATAGAAGATTTATTGTATCGTCTGCTTCATGGCAAAATTATAGATACGTTTAAAGAAGCATAATAAAATGTGATCTTTCGTTTCCAAAAAGAATATTCTCCCTAATCACAAGTATCCTCTATTAATTTGTTAGAAAGTAGATACTATAGTCCAGAAAATACATTTGTCTTCCGTCGACGAGCCTTTGTTATTTCAGCTTTGTCCAGAAAATCTCTCGTCTTTCATCAGTGTTTTCTCGTGGCAGAAAGTTGATATTGGTATCTAGAAAATTTGTTCCAAGAAAATACCTTGATCTTTGTAAGACCAAAGGTTGTTTTCCTCTTAGGACAGCTTTCCTCTAGTCCACAAAGCAACCTGTACTACGTCGAAAATTTTGCTGTCCTCTTATGAGATTTCAGGCATTTACTAGAGTCCGAAAAATTTGTTCGAAGAAAATTGCCCTCTTCGTCGTTGGACTAAAAATATTGTTGAACTTTCGTGTTAAAAAGTCTCGAAAATTGATTTTATCCTGATTTCCATTGCACCAAGAAAGTGAATGTTAGTAAGTTGCTCTCAGAGTCTAGAAAATTTGTTTTACCCTATTCTTGATCGGATGGAAAATTATAATGTAAAATTAGATAAATTGTGACGTCACGTTTATAAAGAATATTTCCTGGTAGACTAGAATCTTGTCATTCGTTGCATTAATAATTGCTAGACAGTGGATTTTATGCATTTACAACAAAATTGAGACAGTGTAACAGAGTGGAAACATTCGAAGAATTAAAAAATACTGTTCTATTATTTTCAATCTATAAAGTATATTAAGAAAGAAAATAAATTTCTATTTCACTCCAGTTTGTTGCAATTCAGGTCATATTTATTTTGTATAAAGATCCGCTGTGTAATCATTATTCTCGTCTTTCATGGTAGACGATTTTCGAAAAGTTATTATAACATGAAAATTCAAGGAAATATTATTCTTCGATCAGAGCGTTCGTTTCTCTTTCGAAAGATATTTTAGTATCTTGGCTTTCGAAAAAATCTCGAGAGTTAATTGAAAACGTTCGTCTTTAAACAAACGATCATATTTAATGGAAATCAGAACCAAAATCCCGAAATCAATGTTGAAGTGGAGTAGAATGTAATCTGCATATTGATAACGACGAGTCGATTGTAACTGTTTATTCAGCTACGATTTGCTTTCTGCAATTGGTTACAGGTCCGAAATTGTTAATTGCGATTTACTGCGATCGACTTCGACTGCTCTTTAATATATTCGCGGCAGTTTTTAATTAAAAAGCGTGGAAAATAAAGTGTGATCGTATTATCCTCATTTTTATGCAGATTGAAAGTTCTGAAGAGTAATTTAACGACGAAAGAAGTTACATGAAAACTCGTTACGGCAACAAAATTTGTACATCTATATTTAGAAATATATTTTATTGAACATCGAGCAGTGATATTGTAAAAGTTCTTCAAAATGCCGTTCTTGAAACGTGTAAAGACCCCACACGGTTCGTCAAACAACCTGTAAGTAGATTCTGCTAAAAAATTCCTCTTCGACCAGTAATTCCTAATAATCCCTAACGATTTTAAACTAAAAATAACTGGTGCAAGCTAATTAGTCAACCAACTTCGGAAACCCAGTCCTTAATTTACAGTTTACGAGAAAAACTTAGAAATCAGGTCAAACTTTCTTCGTTACAGCACATCACTCCTACCCTCGTCAATTTTTCCAAAAGCGTTTAAGCACCTCATTAAAAATAGACTCTAATTATACGTAGGCTATATTCAAAATAAAATTTAAAGAATCGTAGAATTTTTATTCATGTTTCTTTGTTGGCACCTGTCTTTAAAGAAAAAAATAAACTCTGCCACTGATATCCTAATAATTAAAGAGAGCAATTTGACATCCCACATGAAACAGAAAATGTATTTATTAAGAATTCGGTACACAGCTTTAGGATGAAATCATAGTCTCAATTTAATAGGAAAATAGAAAATGTGTTTTACTTATTAAGATATACGCCTAATTTTCAATCTAGTGCTGGTCACAATCATTTTCCTTGTCCAGAAAAAAATGTTAAAAGAGGCAGTTATCAGTGATTTAACTTGACAATAGATCAGTGGATCTGACAAAAAACCAAAAATGTATCTGATGCATTTTGATCCAATTGACCACAGCAGTATATCTGAAATAATCAATAGACCTGTACATAAAAGATTGAATCTGTTCACAATAGACCTAATCTACCATTGCTCTAATCCAGAAAATAATTCTTTGATCTTAGTAATACTCTGATATCACTCACTGACTCTTCTGACAAGTAAATACTGACAGAAATCCACCATAAACTTACATCGTTCTATCTACAGGTACCATTTTTACAATTTTGGAAACAGGTTCGAAGATCAACCACTGCCCCAATTGAGAAAACAATTCTTTGAGCTCATTAACGCTCTAATATCACTGATAATCTACCACTCACTGACTCTCCTGACAAGTAAATACTGACAGAAATCCATCATAAACCTGCACCATTCTATCTACGGTTGCCATTTTTACAATTTAGGAAACAGGTTCGAAAGATCAACCACTGCCCTAATTCAGAAAACAATTCTTTGAGCTCATTAACACTCTTATATCACTGATAATCTACCACTCACTGACTCTTCTGACAAGTAAATACTGACAGAAATCCATCATAAACCTGCACCATTCTATCTACGGTTGCCATTTTTACAATTTTGGAAACAGGTTCGAAAGATCAGCCACTGCCCCAATTGAGAAAACAATTCTTTGAGCTCATTAACGCTCTAATATCACTGATAATCTACCACTCACTGACAGTTTTGATAAATCAATTCTGACAGAAATCGATCATAAACCAGCATCATTCTATCTACAGTTGGCATTTTTACAATTTAGGAAACAGGTTCGAAAGATCAACCACTGCCCCAATTGAGAAAACAATTCTTTGAGCTCACTAACACTCTTATATCACTGATAATCGACCACTCACTGACCCTTCTGACAAGCAAATATTTACAGAAATCCATCATAAACCTGCACCATTCTATCTACGGTTGCCATTTTTACAATTTAGGAAACAGTTTCGAAAGATCAATCAGTGCCCTAATTCAGAAAGCAATTCTTTGAGCTCATTAACACTCTTATATCACTGATAATCTACCACTCACTGACTGTTTTGATAAATCAATTCTGACAGAAATCCATCATAAACCTGCATCATTCTATCTACAGTTGGCATTTTTACAATTTAGGAAACAGGTTCGAAAGATCAACCACTGCCCTAATTGAGAAAACAATTCTTTGAGCTCACTAACACTCTTGTATCACTGATAATCGACCACTCACTGACACATTTGATAAATCAATTCTGACAGAAGTCCATCATTAGCTACATTTGCCATTTTTCCAATTTAGGGAACGCTTCCGAAAGATCAACCCCTAACTGATCTAATAAGAGTATTACTAAGGAGGATAGGTATATCTGAGAAAAGTAGGGGCATCCAGTATCAGTTCAGTTGGTTCATCTCATTCGCGATTAGGCGAATTTCATCTAATATCGGAAGAGGGGGGCAAACGGTAACAATATCACAATTTGTTACAGTACACTCTTCAGGTTCTTTCGCCACCCGAAACCACCCCTGCACAGGTTCTCCCGTCTGTCGATATTTAGGGTATTAGGTACGCAAGCCCCTCTGCCTCCTTGTCTGTGGTAACTCGACTAATTACTCGTCCATCGACTGGCGATGAAGCCTGTTTAATCACCCTCGATCCTGTTCTAAATTAGTCGGGGCGGAGTCTGCAGTGTCCAAAAACTGGGGATGGTGTTTGAGAGAGAGGGAGAGAGAGTCAGGCAGACTGGAATCATTCAGACTGGCCTGTGAAAGGTGTCAGTTGGGTTTCATTGGGATTTTGGATTTGTTTTCATGGAATTTTTGTACAAATACGAAGTTTTGTATTTCGCTTAGTTGGTGATGGGATTGTCACTGAGTTGGGGGTTTTAGGATTGTTAAATGGAGTTATATGTTGTTCTTTGGTTTTATGGGCATTTCAGATATATTCGAGTCAGGTTTCAGAGTTTTGTTAACTATAATTGGCTTAAATCTTCGTAAATTTTGTATTTCTTCTATTTATGATCGGAACTATGGCTGAGTTAGGGTTCCCTGGGTTTTCAGACTGTCGGAATTGTGTTCTGCAGACTTTCCGGACATTTTTCGATTAGGTCTCGGGTTAGATTGGATCTAACTCTGCTCTTTCAGGTGCTTTTGGATTGAATATATGTTAAAGATCAAAAGTTTTCAAAGAAATTCTTTACATTTACGATTTGATTAGATTGCGTTATTTTTTTCAGACTGCTTGCGAATTATAATAAGATTACAGATTTCCAAATCTTTTCAGACAGGTTTCGAGTTTGGTATGAATTCTATTTGATCGTTCTATCAGACAGATTTTGGATTAAATTTAAGTAAAATCAGAATTATGTATCGTGCAATCTTCTGAGTGTTCTGGGTCACATTTTGCAAAATATTTCAGAGAGATTCTGATCTAGATCTTGTTTCCAAATTCTTTCCGACAGTCTCTTGAGTAGCTCTGAATTAAATTTCATGGGTGTGTCAGTCGAATGTTGGGAAATATCCCCATAAACCTCGATATACGTTCCATAGAAGTATTAATAGCTTCCGATCAGATTTTGCAAGCCTATCAGACGAGTTCTGAATTAGGTATTCATTTAAAACGTTTCCCATCCAGTTCCGACAATTTCTGAGTTAGGCCTGTATTATAGTTTATGTTCCATTCAGAACGACTGCAGGCTGAATTCCTATAAAATTATAGTTAGGTTCCATACAGAACATTTTCGCAACTATAGATGTGTTGCCAGTTTCGTTCAACCAAATTTTCTGGGTTAAAGGATTCCCAATCCTTTCAGGCATGTTCTGCATGAGGTATGAATTATGTTTCATAATCCTTTTCAAAATCCTGATCAGATTCCGGGTTAAATTTGTGTAAAATCTACATTAGATTTCATTAAACGTTCATACAACTTGCAATTAAATTTCCTATTCCTTTTCAGACACATTCTGAAATTCTAAAGCCTGGATTGAAGGTTTCTCAACCCTTTCAGACAATCTCCGAGTTACATCTCATGCGATTTGACACGTATTCTGATTTAAATCTGATTTACGTTTTTCAGACAAGTTCTGAGACTGTCAGATTGAGCCCTCCCCCCCCCCCCATCGACATGTCAGACAGTTCTTCTAGTCCTCTAAGATAAATATTAGACTAATACCAATTTTTGTCCAGTTTTGACTTTTGTTTTTGATCAGTATTGACTTGTGGAGACCTTCCACTACATTTTCAGACAGATTTTGGGAGGCCCCAGTTCAGACATACTTTCCATTGAATTGAGGTCTAATTTTAGTTACTTTCTGACCAATGTACATTAACTTTCCTTCTAATAGGCTTGGGCTCATAACACAATCTAGCCTAACTCAGCTCTTTCTGCAAATTCTGATTTCCCAATCCATTGAGACAGATTTTACACTAAACCTAGTTGAAGTATGTAACTAATCTTAGCTTGTCTTCTATTGTAACTGTCAGAATCTGCTCTAAGATGTTTGACAAACATTGTCAGAGTTCTTTCAGACAAGTCGTCTGAAAACGCAGTGTGCTATTGCGTCAGTTTTCGTTGGTTTTTCAACAAGCATACCTTAGGCTTTCTTCCAGCAAGCCTGTATTATGTCTGAACAATTCGTCACAGCACTTTCAGACAGATTGATCTTCCGATTATGCTCTTACCAATTCATCAATCTTCTCAGACAGATTTTGAACAGAATCTAGTCTACGTTTCTCGCTAATCTCAGCTTGTCTGATGTCATAATTTGTTGGGAGTCAGCCCTAAAACGTTTCACAAACATCTTCAAACAAATTCTAATTTTCAGAGTCCCTTCAGACAAGTCCTCTGAACACACCGCCTGCTCTCTCGTGTTATTTTCCCCGAGATTCTCGGATAAGTTGAGTGAAAGCTGCCTTCTAAAAAGTCTGTACTACTTCTGAACAATCCTCAACAGCTCTTTCGAATAGACTCTGATCCACCGCTCTCTTCAGACAGATTTTGTACTGAATCTATCCTAGAGTTCTACCTAATATTAGCCCGTCTCTAGTCAGAATCAGCTCTAAGATGTTTCATAATCATCTAGTCGAGTCAAACTGGAATTTCCAAAGTACCTTCTGACAGATACCCTAAAACCACAGTGTGCTGTTTTGTAATTTTTCCCAAGATTCTCGGATAATCTCGCCAAAGACTGTCCTCTAAGATGCCTGTAGCACGTCTCGGCAATTCATCAGAGCTCTATCAAACAGACTCTGAACCACCCTTCTCATCAGACAGATTTTGTACTGAATCTAGCCTAGGTTTCTCCCTAATATTAGCGCGTCTCTAGTCAGAATCAGCTCTAAGATGTTTCATAATCATCTAGTCGAGTCAAACTGGAATTTCCAAAGTACCTTCTGACAGATACTCTAAAACTACAGTGTGCTGTTTTGTAATTTTTTCCAAGATTCTGGGTTAATCTCGACATAGACTGTCCTCTAAGAAGCCTGTAGCACGTCTCGGCTATTCATCAGAGCTCTATCAAACAGACTCTGAACCACCGATCTCATCAGACAGATTTTGTACTGAATCTAGCCTAGGTTTCTCCCTAATATTAGCGCGTCTGTAGTCAGAATCAGCTCTAAGATGTTTCACAAACATCTAGCCGAGTCAAACTGGAATTTCCAAAGTACCTTCTGACAGATACTCTAAAACCACAGTGTGCTGTTTTGTAATTTTTCTCAAGATCCTCGGATAATCTCGACATATACTGTCCCGTAGTACGTCTGGACTATTCATCAGAGCTCTTTCAAACAGACTCTGATCCACGAATTCTGTCCGTCAAATTTTGCACTTAATCTGAAGATTCAGCCTAGCCAGAATCAACTCCTAGCTGTTGCACCCACATCTTCTTGACGCAAACTCGAATTTCCAGAGTCCCTTCAGACGAGTCCTATGAAAACACCGCAAGCTTGTTGCAAGCACCATCGCTCCGGATATAGGCCGGCCGATGGACAGGGTCTCCCGATCCCCGCCTGTCTCTCTTTCTCTCTCACTGTGTCTCTCGTTCTCTCCTTGCTTTCTTACACGTCAATCGTTGGTCTCGCAGCATCCTCTTCAACTCGCGCGACCAAAATACCGGCGGAGGAACGCGCGGAGAGCGGTTCCGACGGGCGCGCTCTCGGCCGTCGGGTTTTTAACGGGAAAAAATCCGCCGAATCGCAGACTCTCGCACGAGATGAAGTTCAAGGGGAGCGAAGGGGACGCACGACGGCGTTGCATAATTTCGCCTAAAAATACGCGAAAACGGGCCGGTTGCGCGAGCGGCCAGAATATTCGCGAGAGACGGGATCGACGGAACAGTGAAGTGTGCCGGCTGAAAGCGCGTTTTAGTGAGCAGAATATCGTTTGAGGGACAACAGTGAGCATTAATCGGAGGAGGACTCGTACGGTGCGCGGACTTGGTTTTAGTGACTGTGTTGTCTTCTGTCAGTGGATCGAAGATGATGCACGATGACCGTCGTCGTCGATGCTGGCTGTTCCAGGCTGCGCCGATTGAGGTAGGTTTTCTTTTTCTATGGTTTTGGTGTACTTCCGGTATGCCTGCCTAGGGTTTGCTGTGGGTTTATCTGGATCATGGTGTGCGGGAATCTAGGGCATTGTTTGGACATACCGTGTATGGTCATCGGTGATGTCTGGACGTTTTAGTTAATTTTTTAAAAAAATTTTACTCAGATTTTCAAGTTTTCATTTGGTGTTTTGGATAAGTCTGAGTATATTTGTAGAGAGTTTAATTAAGTAGTAGTTGATACATGATTTTTGTTCGGGTTTTTGGGTGTAGGTTGCATGGAATTGTGTGGAACTTTTGTTGATTAAAAAGCGAATTATTGTTTGAGTAGTGAATGATTATTTATTTAAAGTATAGAGTTTAACGAAATAGTAGTTCGCGCATGATCTTTTTAGGGTTTCCGGGTGTATATTGTATGGAATTGTATAGACTTTTTGTTGATCAGGAAGAAAATTATTGTTTGGGAAGTGGAAAACTGATTGAATAAGCGATTAGAGGTTATATGAGGTAATGACTGAGAATAGAGAAATGTCAGATGGATGTCAGAATCTGATGTCATTTTGCTATGATAAGCTGATTTAAGTTGGTTTGCGTTACGGAGCACTTTGTGTTAGTGTTACACGTTCATTGTTGGATCTGGAACTTAAGGAACTCGGGAATTATTTTTCTAAAAACTAATAAAGGTGTGGTCCCGGAATTAGACATTGCGTATGAGGTTGGACAAAATCGTTTAAAATTTAAAATTACTTTTTTTAATTGCTAGAGGCTGGAGTCAGGTGTAGTATGGCTCGAGGTCATCAGACACGTTTGAACCTTGATATTATTTTTTGTAAAAATTGATATTGGCCTGGATCTTGGCCTAGGCGAGGACCATGAGTTCAACAGACACGTCTACATTTTGAAATTATATATTTAGACATTGATGAGGGCCTACAAATGAGTTCAGTCGTAACTTATGAGATTGTCAAAGACGGTTGTACCTCGAAATTATTTTTTTCGAAATTGACAAGGATCTATATGGTAGTATAGACCTAGCCTATGAGGTTTTCAGGGAGTCTATACCATCTTAATCCTCTGTCTACCGTAAAAAAAACTTTCATTATGCGATAGAAAATTTATACCACAAAACGTAGTAAATATAAAAAAAAGCTTTTAGCTTTAAATAATAAAAAATAAGAAAAGTAACAAAGTCATGCAACGACAAAATCTCAAGAATTTTAAAAGTTTAAATAACCGCAGTATCTGCATACAGTCGGGTCCAATGGACCCGCTTGGTGGACAGAGGGTTAAATATCTTTTCTTAAATTGTTACACGCCTGAACCTAAGCTGAACATGTCTTGGTATCATCAGCGGGGTAGATAAAATTTTAACGTCACAATTATTTATTTCAAATTTGATAAATATGTGGATGCAGGTCTGGACATAGCTTACGTGGCTATCAGTGTCGTCTAGACCTCTGAATTAATTCTTTAAATATTTATAACTATCTGAATATAGATCCAATATACTTTGAGGTCATCAGTGACGTCTAAATCTTGAATTTACTTTTTTAAAAATTGATAAGTGTGTAGACCTAGTTGCAGACATAGCCTACAAAGTTGTTAAAAATATTACAATCTGTAAATTAATTTTTTTTAAATTGATAATGTTGGAGGTCAAGGTTTAGCATATATTGAGGCCAGCAGAAACGTCTCGAAAATGATTTTTACAAAATTGATAATGACCTAGACCTTGTCCTAGACAAAGGTTATGACACTGTCAAAGATGTCTTAACCTCAATATGATTGTTTTAAACATTATTGTTCATTATTATTAATAAAAATATTGTTTTAAAAAGAACCTGCAATAGACACAGTCTGTGTAAGGTTGTTAAAGGGTTTGGACCTTTTAAATATTTAAAAAAAATTGATAAAGGTGTAAATTTAGGCCTATAAATAACGTCAGTGGCATACATACTTAGTAACTATTTAAAACAAAAACTGTTAAATATCTGAATTTAAACGTACCTTGAACTTCGAAGTCATCAGAGATGTTTAAACCTTGACACTATTTTATTCAAAATTGAGTAAGCTTTAAATATAAATTCACATATACTCTGTGACATCGTTAAAAGCGTTTGAACATCTTAATTATTTAAAAAAAAATTAATAACAATGAGGACGTCGATCTAGGTCACCAAACACATCTAAACCTTAAAACCATTTTTTTTTAAAGCGATAGGCGTTTGGATTTACATTTATACATTCGGTTATCAATGACATCAAAAGCTCCTCATTATTTTTTTAAATTGTCAAGAAACTAAACGTGGGCATAATACTTCTTGAGATCATCAGGGACCCAGACAAACTATGAACACCCTAATTCTTTTTCTTTAAATTAATAACAACTTGGACCTGGACCTAGTCGTTACCTATAGTGTTGCCAAAGTCGTATAAATCTCGAAACAAATTCTTTAACAACAGTTAAGTGTCTGAACCCAGCCTAGTACATCTCGAAATCACCAGAGACGCAACAAAATTTTAAACTTCACAATTATTCTTTTAAATTGTAATATGAACTCCAATTTAAACCTGTATGGTTGTAAAAGACGTCGAAATCTCGAAATAATTTTTTAAGGAACAGTTAAGTGTCTGAACCCAAGCCTAGTACATCTCGAGATTCACCAGAGACGCAACAAAATTTTAAACATCGCAATTATTCTTTTAAATTGTAATATGAACTCCAATTTGGACCTGCATGGTTGTAAAAGACGTCGAAATCTCGAAATAATTTTTTAAGGAACAGTTAAGTGTCTGAACCCAAGCCTAGTACATCTCGAGATCACCAGAGACGCAACAAAATTTTAAACATCGCAATTATTCTTTTAAATTGTAATATGAACTTCGATTTGGACCTGCATGGTTGTAAAAAACGTCGAAATCTCGAAATAATTTTTTAAGGAACAGTTAAGTGTCTGAACCCAAGCCCAGTACATCTCGAGATCACCAGAGACGCAACAAAATTTTAATCATCACAATTATTCTTTTAAATTGCAATACGAACTTCGATTTGGACCCACGTGGTTGTAAAAGACGTCGAAATCTCGAAACCCTTTTTTAAGGAACAGTTAAGTGTCTGAACCCAAGCCTAATACATTTCGAGATCACCAGAGACGCAACAAAATTTTAAACATCGCAATTATTCTTTTAAATTGTAATACGAACTTCGATTTAGACCCGCGTGGTTGTAAAAGACGTCGAAATCTCGAAACCATTTTTTAAGGAACAGTTAGGTGTCTGAATCTGGTACATGCATATATTAAGGTCATCAGATACGTTTAAACCTTGGAATAATTTTCTGAAACACTTCTAAGCACGCATACCTTTGCTTGCACGTGGCCTATGATGTCAGAAGGGCCCAGCAAACTTGAGAATTATATAAAACAAATTTTCTTTAGAAAGTAGTCTGCTACCCATACCTAACAAGCTACCCTTGCTGCGTTGATCTATCGACACGAACACGCCTAGAATCATAACGAAGCGTACACTCTCACTAGAACATACTCTAACAGGCCATCCGTCCGGCAGCCATGGCCTCCCGTAGGATAAATTTAAACTCTCGGCGTCTCGTGTTACTCGCGCATCGTGCCGAGCCGAGAATAGTTATCCACGCTCGCGGCCGCGTCGTTCCTCGACTCTTTCCTCGACGACAGATCGTTCATTGAATCCACTGAATTCCCCAACAGAAATGGCGCGGCCCAACCCTCCGGACACACCACCCTAACTGAACAATAATGACCCCAATTTGTATCTATTTAAAAAATCGGGACTCCTCGCGTTTCTATAACCCAGAACTCGCCTCGTCCGAACCTGAGCCTATTTCTTAAATTGAAACATCAACTTCTATTTGGACCTGCGAGGTTGTCAAATTCGTCTAAATCTTGAGACAAACTTTTAAGGAACAGTTAAGTGTCCGAACCTGGCCCTCCGATACTTCCCGGCCGTCAGATACGTTTAGCCCTTGAAATTATTTTTTTAAAAAATTTTAGGAATATATCGCCTTCTTAGAGATGGCTTATAATGGCAGAAGGGTCCTGCAAACCGGAGAATTATTTAGAAAAATTATTTTCAGAAAGTAGTCTGCCACCAACCCTAACAACCCACCCTCGCTCTATTCATCTATCGACACGAACTCATCCAAATCGTTCAACCCATCGAGGTTGTCAAAAGTCATCTAAATCTCGAGACAAACATTTACGGAACAGTTAAGTGTACGAGCCTGGCCCACTGATACTTTTTGGCCGTCAGATACTTTCAGCCCTTGAAATTATTTTCTTAAAAAATCCTAGGAACGTATACGCCTTCTTCGAGATGGCTTATAATGTCAAAAGAGTCCTACAAACCGGGGAATTATTTGGAAAAATTATTTTCAGAAAGTAGTCTGCCACCAACCCTAACAACCCACCCTCGATCTATTCATCTATCGACAGGAAATCATCCAAATCGTTCTATCCAGCGAGGTTGTCAAAAGTCATCTAAATCTCGAGACAAACTTTTAAGGAACAGTTAAGTGTACGAGCCTGGCCCTCTGATACTTCCCGGCCGTCAGATACGTTTAGGCCTTGAAATTATTTCCTTACAAAATTCTAAGAACGTATACGCCTTCTTAGAGATGGCCTATAATGTCAAAAGAGTCCTGCAAACCGGAGAATTATTTAGAAAAATTATTTTCAGAAAGTAGTCTGCCACCAACCCTAACAACCCACCCTCGATCTATTCATCTCTCGACAGGAACTCATCCAAATCGTTCAATCCAGCGAGGTTGTCAAAAGTCATCTAAATCTCGAGACAAACTTTTAAGGAACAGTTAAGTGTCCGAACCTGGCCCTCGGATACTTTTCGGCCGTCAGATACGTTTAGCCTTTGAAATAATATTCTTAAAAAATTCTAAGGACGTATACGTCATCTTAGACATGGCCTGTGACGTCAAAAGAGTCCTGCAAATCTGAGAATTGTTTACAAAAAGTATTTTCTAAACCAGAAGACACCCTTGCTGCGTTCAGCTGTCGACACAAAGTGGTTCAGATCGTTCAGACCAGATCATTCACCGAATCCGCTGAATTCCGCAACAGAAATGCGCCCCAAACCTCCGCACACACCACCTAACTAGACAATAATGACCCCGATTTGTATCTATTTAAAAAATCTGAGATTCCTCGCGTTTCTAGAGTCCAGGGCTCGCGGGGGTGGATCGAGGGCGAGATTCCAGAGCGAGGGCATGCGGGAGGGCGAGCTGCGGGCGCCTCTGGGATCGAAAGGGGTCCATTGTTGCCGCCTTAATGCCCCTCTTCCTGCCAATAACCTCCGCGCACACAATGACACTCTTAATGGCCGCCCGGCGGGCTGCAGCATCACTTCGAGCCGCGACCCTGCCCTCTTCCTGCCTCCGTACGTGCCACCATCTACGCCATTGTCTACCGAAAGCCTAGTGTCACCGGGGAAATCCTGATCGATCAGCCCTCGCACCCTACTTTGCCTTCGAGATCGAAAAATTGAGGTGGCTGGACTCGAAACTGGATTCTCGATGGAGGGATTCAAGTTCTTTGCATACGTGACTCTAAATTGCGTCGGTGAGGTCTCAGGATGTCCATTTAGTTCTTCCTACGCCATTGTGATCTAAACTTTGAGTCTAAAAATGGAGTTAGGTTCGAAATTGAATTTGGAGTTGAATAGAGTCAATTATTTCGATGTATTTGACTTCAATCCGGAGGTGGCGTGGTCTCTGAATGCCCATTTTCTTCTCACTTACGCCATTATAGCGAAATCTACAGCTGAATAGATTTTAAACTGGATTTTGCGTTGAAAAATTTTAGTGGGGTTAATTAAAGTAATATGGATTTATATTAAATTTTATGAGTCAATTGTGTGGGTATGTAGTCCTTAGATACAATTATTTGGATGCATGCGACACTACATTCGGTTGACAAGGTTCCTACATATCCATTTTGTCTTTGCCTACGCCATTGTAATCGAACACTTCAGTCGAATAGATTGCAAATTGGATTTTCAGTTGATAGAGTCAATTATTTAGGTATCTAGTGCCTAGAGTCAATTATTTACATGCATGTCGATCCAAATTCTGTTCGTGAGATGTCCATTTTGTTTCCGTATACGCCATAATAATCCAAAAACCCAGTTCTATAGACTCTAAATTGGATCTAGGGTTAGTAGCGTTGATTGTTTGGAGATCTAGTACTTGGAATTCATAATTTGACTGCCTGTGATTTTAAATGCAGCTGGTGATGCTTCTGGATGTCCATTTTGTTACCACTTACGCCATTGTAATCCCAAAATTTAATTGGATAGATGCCAAACTGGATTTTCAGTTCATAAAGCCGATTGTTTGGATATCTAGTTCTGAGATTCACTTATTTGGATGTACACAACTCTAAATTGAGTTGGTGGCTTCTTTATGTTCACTCTAAAATAGATTTTAAATACATAGATTCATAGATTCATAGATTTATAGATTTATAGATTTATAGATTTATAGATTTATAGATTTATAGAATTATAGAATTATAGAATTATAGAATTATAGAATTATAGAATTATAGAATTATAGAATTATAGAATTATAGAATTATAGAATTATAGAATTATAGAATTATAGAATTATAGAATTATAGAATTATAGAATTATAGAATTATAGAATTATAGAATTATAGAATTATAGAATTATAGAATTATAGAATTATAGAATTATAGAATTATAGAATTATAGAATTATAGAATTATAGAATTATAGAATTATAGAATTATAGAATTATAGAATTATAGAATTATAGAATTATAGAATTATAGAATTATAGAATTATAGAATTATAGAATTATAGAATTATAGAATTATAGAATTATAGAATTATAGAATTATAGAATTATAGAATTATAGAATTATAGAATTATAGAATTATAGAATTATAGAATTATAGAATTATAGAATTATAGAATTATAGAATTATAGAATTATAGAATTATAGAATTATAGAATTATAGAATTATAGAATTATAGAATTATAGAATTATAGAATTATAGAATTATAGAATTATAGAATTATAGAATTATAGAATTATAGAATTATAGAATTATAGATTTGTAGATTTATAGATTTATAGATTTATGGATTTACAGATTCGTAGATTTATAGATTTATAGATTTATAGATTTATGGATTTACAGATTCGTAGATTCGTAGATTCATATAAGCATAGATTTATAGATGCGTTGATGCATAGATGCATAGCTGCATTGATGCATGGATGAGTTGATGCATTGATGCACAGATGAGTTGATGCATTGATGCATAGATGCTTACATTCGTAGATTCGCCGGTTTATAGACTGATATTTATACATTTATAGTATGAGTAGTAAAAGAGATTCAAACACAGATGTGCAGATAGATAAATAGACATACTTGTGTACACATTTATACATGCATGATTAGGTCGACTTGTAGTTGAACTTACGGATTGATGATTAGACAAATTTCTGATACATTTACAGATAAGTTCATAGATAAATGGCTTCGTAAATATATAAATAGATTTCTAGATCGATTGGTAGGCAGACATATAGACGTATTTGTAATGATACTTTACTAGGCAGATTTATAAACTGGTAAATAAACAATTTTGTAGATAGATATGTATTGTATTGTTGTGAGTATTGTATTGTTTTGTAGATAGATTTACAGATAGATTTGCATGTAGTTTGACGAGTAGAGAGATTTTGAAATATAATTTCTAAACTAATAGTGTTTATCTAGGCAGATCTACAGATATTATAGACAAATTTGCAGATTGCTTGGTATTGGTATAGTCAAACTCAGTACCCAATTATGCTAAGATTCCGACCCAAAGCGAGCACATAGAGATCCCAAACCCTTCATTGAAATATCCTTCCTCAAAATTCAACCAAGACCACCGAAGTTCCCTCCATGAAACATCTCGGTACCATTCCCTGCCAATAGAGAATTCTCTCGACCGTCTCCCAGATAACTCGATAGTGTATATCATCCTAAAACAACCTCCGTAGCAGCTCCCAGCATAAACTGTACTAATTAGCCTCGGCGAGGAGGAGTCCTGGTATCGGCTATTCCGGATCGCGAAGCACGAGACATCATCGACAGAGTCGGACAACGTCTCTGGAATCGACATTTTGCGGCCGGGACACCGGCACAACGAAGATCGAGAAGATAATGGCCGTCACCGCAGCATCCACCTAGATTTCACCCGAGAAAAAGCCCGACGAAAAAACAACGAGGACGCGCGCGCGCACACACACACATACCTGGCAAACGGCGAACGTAATGTTAAGCTTAGCTGGTTGAACACGGGTCAAATATACCGCACGATTGACGCATTTGGTCCCCTTCAACCAGCTGTAGTTGACATTCGAATACAACTGGAAAGAAGACAGTGACATATATTGTGAAGTGCCCTTCTTTTTTCCTTTTATTTATTTTTTTCTTTTTTTCGTGAGAGATACGGTGACCGGGAGATGAGACTGTTGCCGGAAAAATAAATGTAAGGTCGATCGTTGTGGATGTTGATGGTGAACCGGCGAAGATCAACGGGAAGGAGACACGGTTTTGATGGAGGATCGGGTGAGTAGTAAAATTGTAATGGGGCTCTTCATGCCTTTGGCCTGGGATCGAGGTTAGCGGGCCACGTTGTGAGAACGTGGGCGTTCTGACAGCAGATTCGTGGTAGACATGTTCCAGTTTTTTTTATGATTTTTATGATCAAATCCTTGAATACTTTAATTTTTAATTACACTGTTTTTCTATTCTTCAATTCTTTAATGTTGCATTCCCACAATTTTTCAAGTATTCAATTATTCCATTTTTCAATGTTTCAATTTTCCTACCATCGAATTTCACAAATCCTCACTTATTTAGTTTTCAGTTCTTTAATTTTTCAACTACCAGAACCTTAAATTCGTTAATTTCCAAATATTCAGTTTTTCTATTTCTCAATTCTCCAATCCTGGATTTTCACAGTCTTTCCATTATTTCATTTTCTAATGTTTCAATTTTCCAATCCACGAATTTCCTCATTCCTCACTTATTTAGTTTTCATTTCTGTAATTCTTCAATCCTTGAATTTTACAATTTTCTAATTCTTTGATCCTTCAATTTCCCAGTTTTTTCATTTTTTAATGCACGAATTTCTCAAATTTTCAATTATTTCGTTCTTCTATTCTACAATACATCAATTCCTCAATTATTTAACTCTATATCTTTTCAAGTCTTTAATTTTTCAGTTCTTCTCTATTGTTCAATTCTTAAATTCTACTACTTTTCAGTATACGTGAACTTTTCTCCTACTCTTTGATTTTGTAATTATTCAATGGTCTGCTTTTCCTATATTTCAATTCCTTAATTGTTTAATGGTTCACAGTTCTCACGCTCCAATTCCTTAATTTTTATAATGATTTACTTTCCCCAAGTTTCAATTCTGGACTTTTTTATGGTTTACTTCTCCCATATTCTTATTCCTTAATTTTTTAATGATTTACTTTCCCCATGTTCCAACTCCTTAATGTTTTAATGATTTACATTCCCAATGTTCCTAGTCCTTAGTTTTTTAATGATGTACTTTCCCCATGATTCAATTCCTAAATTTTTTAATGGCTTACTTTCTCCATGTTCAAACTACTTAATTTTTTAATGATTTACTTTTTCCATTTTCCAAGTTCTTAATTTTTATACTGGTTTGCTTCCCCCATGTTCCTATTCCTTAATTTTTCAATGGTTTACTGCTCCCATGTTTCAATTCCTTAACCTCTATAATGGGTTACTTCTCCCATGTTTCAATTCCTTAATTTTTATATTGGTTTGCTTCCCCCATGTTCCTATTCTGAAATCTTTTAATGATTTACTTTCCCCATGGTCCAACTCCTTAATTTTTTAATGATTTACTTTTTCCATTTTCCAAGTTCTTAATTTTTATACTGGTTTGCTTCCCCCATGTTCCTATTCCTTAATTTTTCAATGGTTTACTGCTCCCATGTTTCAATTCCTTAACCTCTATAATGGGTTACTTCTCCCATGTTTCAATTCCTTAATTTTTATATTGGTTTGCTTCCCCCATGTTTCAAGTTCTTAATTTTTGTACTGGTTTATTTTCCCCATGTTCCCATTCCTAAATTTTTTAATGGTTTACTTTTCCCATGTTCCTACTCCTTAATTTTTCAATGGTTTACTGCTCCCATGTTTCAATTCCTTAACCTCTATAATGGGTTACTTCTCCCATGTTTCAATTCCTTAATTTTTATATTGGTTTGCTTCCCCCATGTTTCAAGTTCTTAATTTTTGTACTGGTTTATTTTCCCCATGTTACCATTCTTAAATTTTTTAATGGTTTACTTTTCCCATGTTCCTACTCCTTAATTTTTCAATGGTTTACTGCTCCCATGTTTCAATTCCTTAACCTCTATAATGGGTTACTTCTCCCATGTTTCAATTCCTTAATTTTTATATTGGTTTGCTTCCCCATGTTTCAAGTTCTTAATTTTTGTACTGGTTTATTTTCCCCATGTTCCCATTCCTAAATTTTTTAATGGTTTACTTTTCCCATGTTCCTACTCCTTAATGTTTTAATGGTTTACTCTTTCCATGTTTCAAGTCCATAATGTTTAATGGTTTACTACTCTCATATTCCAGTTTCTTAATTTTTTAATGGTCGACTTTAAACACGTTTGTATTCCGTAATTATTTAATGGTTTACTGCTCCCATGTTACGATTCCTTAATCCTCTAATGGTTTATTTTTTCCACGTTTCAGTTCGATAATTTTTTAACGGTTTAATGTTCTAATTTTCCAACTTCTCCATTTTTCTATCAGCTACAGATGATATTGGGCTGCGACTATACAGAACAAAATTTGCTAGTTAAGTGTTTGTGGTTCTTGACCGAAGGTTGTGACAGTTGGCACGAAGATAGCTCTGAGATCGTGGATGTGGATTCTGAACTGTCAAAGATAAATGAGCATCGCCTAAGACTTGGTTTTAATGAGGAATTAGGTAGGTAGTAAAATTGTAATGGCGCCTTGCTTCTTTATGCTCAAGATCGAGGTTAATGGTGCACTTCGATTTTCACAGCTATTTCGAAACTGCTTCTTCTTCATGGTGTCGCGCGCATGCCGTGGTCCTAAACTTGAAATACTTAAGACATCGATCTAAAATGTCGATGTTGGATTTTATGCTAGAACTCTGTATGTGTGTTCAGTTTTCTTATTAAATGGAGAGTATCTGTCGGTGTTCTTAATTTTGTTTTTTGTTCTGTAGTAGACATTTAGAGTAATTTGCTGTCTATACTGGGTATGTCAGTGAGATTCTGATATTTTTATTGGTCCACTGTAATCCAGATGCTTGTGATAGATGTGTTTTGATGGAATATAGATTTAGAAATGATTTTTTTATGCAGTCTCTGTGTTCATACTTGGAAAATATAGATTGAAAATGTACCGAATTTGAATTTATGTCTTCATTTCTATTTTGCTACTTTTTCATAGCAATCAAGGATAGCTTAGTTTTCAATAGATACCTAGAAAAAATTTCTATGTTCAATATAGCAATTTATAACATTTATTTTAATATAGCAATTTATTAATAGTAATCAATAAGAGATTGTTGATTGAAAAATTTGCCTTGCCAATGAACTGTAGTAGTAGTAGTCATTTTGCAACTGTTTGTACTACAATTTTTTTACAATTTTCCTCGTCAGAGCTAATTTAATTTTACATGAAGAAATGTATGATAATTACAAGTTCATCCTAATGATTATATTTTAGTAACACATAATAAATAACGTATGTAAGACGGATCAAAATATTAAATAATGAAAATAGTGTTTCGCTTCTGATATAAGAAGAAATATACGTTACAGTAGTTGCAGATTTGTATTATAAACTGTAGGAAATACTTTCTCTGACAGAAATTATGGTTATTACTTTAGTCTTTTTATAAGACAATTTTTTAGCCAACAAATTCAAGTTTTCCTTGTTCTGATTTGCATAAAGTTAATTACCTAGCATTTAATTTCTATTTTCCATTTGTTATACTCATTTCTGATGGAATATTGTAAAGCAAGGGTTTAGTATGTCTCAAGGTTAGTGTGTCACAGTGAATTTATAGATTAAACGATAAATAGTTTATCAATGAGTTTGATTAATATTATAGTAAGAACCTGCTATTTATTGAGTTCTCCCTACACTGATTGTTTGGCGATACTTTGGACTAATTAATTATGTCTGCCAACTTGATCACGTTCAATGACCTAGAAGAAATCCGTGTCAATCGATTAACACTCTTGACACTGACAAGGGGAAATGGCGGATCAGACTACGCATTTACAGGTGAAACTTGGCAGACACTATCGTTCAATAATGTAGAGGCAGCAAAAATAATAATTCCTTAAAAATCGATTTAACAATTGGTATTTTATCAAATTTCTTTATAATTACAACCCTTACTTACTTTTTCAACTAAGATGTAACTAACTAAAAGATGTTTTTCATTAATTATTGTAGGTTGCAAAGATTATTTCTCTAACCACTAATTGGACAGATTTTTTTAAATTATTTTGGATTTTACAGATATTGAAGATCTTAGCAAAGGGTTAGTCGTTTCATTTAAAAAAAAAACATTTGAGCCGTCTATTTTGAAAGTGACCTAAATCCATTTATACTTAAATTGAGATATTTAAGAGTTTGCGTTTCTATAAAATTAAAAATATACGTATAGGATACCAATGCGTCATACTGCTTTAGTGTACCTAAAAGAGTTAAATTTACAATTCCTATTAAAATAATGACAATTATTAAGTGAATAATATATGTTTTCTTACCAAAAATGGAGTTAAGCGACTTTCAAAATTAACAACCAGATTCGTTATAAAATTTGAAAGAGCCCAAGTCCATTCAACATAATTTGAAATGCTACAAATTTAAAAAACAATACTCAATTTATTTTATATTTCCTTACAACACTTCAAAAACACAATTTATGCAATTCGGGAAATTTTCTAACTACATAAATTACATAAGAATTTACTGCTCATCTACATTTTGTGTATGCGGGAGGGATGTCAGAGGGATGTCCTTGTATTTCGCTGTTGTAATTCGTCTTATATTTTTATAAAGTGGTGTCAATACAATATTCTCGAACTTTTTTTGTTGAAATCATTAGTTACGAATTCGTGTTCACTATCTGAATTAAATGGTCTTGTTGTTTTATTCTTCCCCACGAGTGTAATCATTTCTATAATTTAATATTTTAAGTTTTATATTCAATTGTAAGTGTGTATTGCGCGAATTTTTTTTCAATGTATTAATTAAACGTACTGATTATTCAACTAAAGCAACTGTCAAGAAACTGAGGTTAACTTATTAAATACTAATTGATTAAAATTACCTTCATCACTGCCTTCGGACATTTGAAAATCCGCACTTTCGGACATTATCAATAATTGATTGGACTTAAGTCACTTTCAAAGAAATGGTTTTAATTATCGAACTAACTGCGAAAACTTATGTGTCCAAAATTATCGTGTATACTCTGAATATACTTAACAGTAAATGTTGATTATGACAGATAACTTCAAATTGTACACGTTACTATGGTCAATAGAAAATAATTGACAAATGGACGTAGGCCACTTTCAAGATAAACGTCTCATTTAATTATCATTTTAATGAATATTTGATTTACTTAAAAAAAGTCTTCCATCGTCAACAAAAGTATCTATAATAATTTACTTTAGTACAAGTCCTTCTACCATTTTGATTAACAAACATTTTATGTATTTCAGCTTAGACCACGAATCAAAAATAGAAATTGTCACATCGATTTTCTATAGACATTTTGTCCATTAACAAATAACAATTAGCCTGTGAAAATATTTTCCCGACAATGCAAGCAGGTCGCACCGTTTCAGATGCTGTTGCGCGAACGCAGGAGAATTAAATCGTGTCGCAATTATTTTTAAATTATTCCTCCCGACAACAATTAAGCGTACTCTAATTATTCCAACTGCAGCTTCGCTTAATTGTATAAATTTGCAACTGATGGATCGATTTAAACAATTCTCCGTCTCCTCGTATTATTAAAATGCACTTTTCCCGTTGTTATTTTTTCTCTCTCGCTCTTGTTTTTTTTTTTCGTCGATTTTCGAATAGATCACCGTCGTCACCGGTGGCAATGGTAGCGGTGTTCGTAATTAGTCTCCCATCTAATTTTAGTTGCAATACATTCATGTATGCAGAAGGGGAGTGGGTAAACACGGTTGGTGTTAATTGGAGCTGTGATTTATATTTAAGGACGCCGTGTAGTATAATTGGTCGGCCGGGTGTGTACAATGGAAGACTCGACGCTGATTGGAGGAGCACAACACTGGAAATATTTATTGCTTCGAATATTCACATTTAACTATTCTTTCTTTTTCATTGTTTTAAAGTGCAGAGACTCTATTGTTTTAATTTATTCTAGATTATACAAATTTTTTAAAAATTATTTTAAATTGTTTGACGATGCTTTGAATTATTTTAAAAATTATGTTAAATTTCCAGTTTGTTACTCTAAATTGCATAGACTTTTAAAAATTATTTTGTGCTGCCGAGATTCTTCGGATTAATGTACATTGCATATAGATATTTTGAAGTACTACAACGTACATACATGTTATCAAAAATGATTTTAGATTGTGTAGAGTTTTATTTATTAATTACTGTAAATAGACAGATTTTTTTAATAGTTATTGTATGTTGCACAGATTATTTTTTCTAACCAATTTAATTTGTATAAATATTTTAAAAATTATTTTAGATTGTACAGATTTCTTCTCTAACCCGGCCCACGTGAACTTCTGAAACGAAAGTGTCCACGTGGGGTGTTCATAGACCCCCAGTGAAAAGCAATATTTATACTTAATGTTTTATGTTTATTGTAACATTTATTTATACTTTTGTTAAAATAACAGTATAAAATATATATACACCATATACAAACTAGTTATCAGAGTAGTCATCTATGCCTTCTGCAGGAAGGTGCACGCACAAGAAAGAAATACTTACCAAAATATAAAGAAAGTATAGTAAGAATTGTAGTGATACAAAAACACGAATAAACTGACTGCACTGTGTAAGTAAACGATGCTCCTGTGAAGAAAGCTCAATCGAAACTGAAATACTGAATATCAAGAACACACGGATGAAACACTCGCTAGTATACATAAAGAGAGCCGAAACTGTAGAAATACATTTTGAGCGCACAACACAAAGTCGGCGACACATCAATACAGCCGGTATCGAGTTTTAAGAAGCTACATTGTATGGCAAAACTGTAGCGAAAGAAATATGAGAAATAGATAGCATATCTCAACGGTGGGGATCCGCTGGACCCCCGCGTGGACACTGCCGGGTTAAGTATTGTAGAAAGCATAGGTTAATTCTCTAACCACTTCGAAGTGCATAAATGTTTAAAAATTACATTGGTTTATACAGATTTCGTCAGTAATTATTATAGTTCGCATAGAATATTTTTCAATGCACTATATACTGCACGAACTTTTAAAAATTATTTTAGATTGTACAGATTTTCTTCTGAATTATTGTAAGCTTCATAGATTATTTTTCTAACACCTGTATACATTTTTGTTATACTTATGATACGCGAAAGAAGTTCAAATAATTCATTGCAGTTGATTCATTTATTATGCATTGCATATGAGAATGTTTTATATATGACCTACCAAACTTCAAATTATAAAAACAAATATTCTCATCACACGTTAGCCAGATTAAAGCCGCTATGTTTATTTATTAGCGTATGAATATTTGTAATTTCTTTTAAATATGGTATCCTATGGTTAATTTTATGGATGTTTTAATTTAAATTATTCTTTTATTATATTCATACACACTTTAATGCATACAGATTATGAATGTGATTATACGATTACAATTATTTCGTTTACGTTGATAATCATTATAACATGGCAAACGCAAGCAGATTTTTAGACAGTCTGATGTTATAAAAATCTAATATTTAATCTAGAAATTTAATATGGACTTGTAAATGTTGTAGATAGATTTATAGATTTGTTGAAATATACTGATTATGAATAGATTGGCGATTTAGATAGCTTTATAGACAAATTGGTAAATAGATCTACAAGTGGTCTAGTAGATGGACTTACAGATACATAGATTTAAAATAATGTTTAGAATAAAAGTTTTATGGAAACATTTATAGATATCTCTATAAATAGCTGGATACATAGCCTGGTAAATAGCTTGTTAGATAGCTTGAAAGATAGATTTGTAGATAGATTTAGGGATAAATTAGCAGATAGATTTGTAGATAGGTTAGTAGATAGATTGGTAGACATATTGACTGAGAGATTGGTAGATAGTTTAGTGAATAGATTGGTAGATAGATTTGTAGCTAGATGTGAAGGTAGATTTGTAGATAGATTCATAGATAGATTAGTAGACATATTGACTGATAATTGGTAGATAGATTGGTAGATAGATTAGTGAATAGATTGGTAGATAGATTTCTAGACATATTGGTGGACAGGTTACATTAGTAGATAGATTGGTAGATAGATTTGTAGCTAGATTTGAAGGTAGATTTGTAGATAGATTCATAGATAGATTGGTAGACATATTGACTGATAATTGGCAGATAGATTGGTAGATAGATTAATGAATAGATTGGTAGATAGATTTCTAGACATATTGGTGGATAGATAACATTAGTAGATAGATTGGTAGATAGATTTATATTTAGATTTGAAGATAGATTTGTAGATATTTAAAAATAGATTTACCGATAGACTTAAATAGATTGTAGATAGATAGATTATTGATGTACAGATACATATACATATAAGTGGATTACTAGACAGAATTATGGATGTAAGTACAGATAGATTAGTACTATGCAGATTTATGGATTGATTTGTATATGAATTCATAAACAGATTTAACTACTTAATTCTTTCATTTTCAAATGCTGTAACTCATCTATCTTTACTTCGTCAATTTTTCAACATTTAAAAGATTTTATTACATTTTTCTGTTTTTATACTACCTATACTTATATGTATTTATTTTGAAATTTTTTGTAAAAAAAACAGTGAATCTTGTTTAACGTACATTAATATATCTTGTACATCATATAATTCGATAGCTGTAACCATTTTTCCACCAACTAACTATCAAAATTGTAGAAAATATGGCAACTTTTTAAATTATTTTCTAGAACGTGGTCGAATTGCATCTTTCGAAACTTTTTGTAGAAAAATGAATGGACCTTTTTCAACGAACGTTAATAGATCTTGTAAAATATACAGTAAGCTTCCTTTAAACATTTTGTCATCCATTGATAATAAAAATTACGAAAACTAGTGGTTTATTTTGAAATTAATTTCAGACATGTGATCGTTCGAATCAAACGTATAATTGCAAATTTTGTATGGAACAACGAGTGGTGTTCTTGTAATGAACGTTAATGTATCTTGTAAATTACACAGTCAGCTTTTTCGAGCATTTTATCATCCATCAATGATAAAAACGAACAAAAACAGAGAGGTGTTATGAAATCACTTTCAGATACGTGATAGAGTGCAGAATGTAAAAATTAATGTACTTTGCTTAATGAGTCTTTTAAAATTTACAATTTAATTATCCTCTGTTAACTTTGATGTTTGCCACATGAGTTTATAATGCATTTTTATTGGAGCTCATAAACTAAAATATCTATTCATAGGCGCATGTTTTAAATATCTGAATTGACATTACGAACAGGGCTGGGGAAAATTTGAGATAGTTTGAGATAAAATACTAAAAACAGAAATATTTCCATGAACAAACATAATGCTTGAATCAAATACTATATCATTCAATGTTTCAATCTTGAGCAAATACTATTTACTATTTGCACTCGATTATAACATAACACTATTTATTATTTACTATTCACATTGAAATATAGAAAATGGAAACTTGTGTCGAAAAATATGTTCTGTACAGTACTTCATCGATAATCGTCGCCACCTCGGGTCCGGCCGGCGACGATTAAAGTTCAGATAATACTATTCTTTAACTTACGTCGAACGAAGAAAAGGACAGCGAAGCTTGAGAGGCCTCGGTTATACGGGGTATACCCCGCGGACCGAGGTATTGTTTTGCGACGATTATTGTTCAGAATTTCACGAGAATTAACAATGAAATACTATATAAAGTAAGCAATGTAAATCTGCAACATGTATAAATTGCATTCATGGAATACATTCAGCTTTTATAAACAAAATAAATGTATCAAATGGACAGAACTCTACCTATTTGTTAAAGTTAAAAAGTGCTGACTTTAATAATGGTATGTGAAATATTATTATTTGAAATAGTATTTGATGGAAATATTATTATTTGAATTTCTTCTATCTTATATTTCAACCAAACACTCATTTCGCAATAGTATTTGTACGAGTAGGGATTCAAATATATAATTTGAAATAACTATTTCTTCATATAATTACTAGAACTGCGGATTTTATATAAATTATGCTAAAAAAGAGTAGCGAAAATTTAAGAAAAAAATGAAAAAATGCTAAGAATTTAAGAATGTCGATAGATCACTTTCAACTAATTAAAACCAAGAAAAAGATATTTTTATCTGGCTCCAGATATAATTGCAATTCATATAGGAAATTTTGATTTTGCATAAGGATCCGCAGTAATTACTATTTCAAAAACAATTTATTAGCCAAATCTTGTATCATTTGAATATTAGTAAAAATATTCATTTCTATTTATCTATTCCAAAAACCTGTTGTTTCCGAGACCTGATTATGAATTAACATTAAAAAAATCGTGCCTTGAATATGAGCTCTCGCAGTGTTAGGCAAAATTAAATAAATTTTAATTTAAATAGTTGTATAAATAGAATTTTATTTGTTATTTGTGAATTCAAATAACAAACAGAAATAAATTACTTATTAATTGAACAAGTCTACAAGGACTACAATGAAGTAACAAAAGAAAGATACGGTGCGATTTGAAAAACTCAAGGTCACCTTGATATCTCACAGAATAGGAGGCCTTAACCCATTGTCCTACAACAATGAGTGAAACTCGTGGTACGAAATTTGGGCCAAAAACAATAAGGACGAGCCTGGCTCGTGGTACTTCGTTCGGACCAAACGTAAACAACACGAGCCTGGCTCAGTGATGGTATATGGTCTCGGTTTTCTCGCGCATGCGCGACGATTTTAGCGTCAGTAAAGTACAAAGTTGGGCTAAAATGGGGTATCTTAGTCACTCCGCATAGTTTCGCAAATTTTTTTTCGATTTTCAAATATGAATTGACAATTAGCCCCTTCTCCAATACTTGTTGTCATTATGAAATTGAATATATTAACATTAACTTACCAAAATTTCGAAGTACGGTCGTCTCGTCGTGTTGTCTTGCACTCTTCTGTCCGGTTTCCCGCCAATAACAGTTCTCCTCTACTTTCCCCCCAAACATAAGACGTACGGTACGTTCCTGCATTTAGTCGCGCATGCGCGAAAAAACCGAGACCATATACCATCGCTGGCCTGGCTCGTGGTACTTCGTTCGGACCAAACGTGAACAACGCGAGCCTGGCTTGTGGTATAACCCACGCAACGAGAGTTGGCACAGAGAAACTTGTGGGTACCACGTGATGCTCCCACTAAGCGCTACACGTCTTACGCGATTGGCCGAATCGCTTGACGAAGACAGCAAACGAGCGCATTGAGTGTGACTGTAACAGAGAGATGTGGTGACCATGAAGTAAGATGGTGGTGACGCTGAGCGCCTATGTCGACCGTTCCCGCCAAAACGTAAGTGTAAGAGTGGGATCCACTGATCAGTGGTGGGATCCGCAGCCTTGCGTCAAGAGTGGGGACTCGCCGTTCCCCATGCACCCCGCTGACGAGATTTTGTGCCAACTCTCGTTGCGCGAACAATACTTCATTCGTGACAAACGTAAACAACACTTACACGAAATTACTAATTTTCTACGAGTTTTCTCAAAACATTATTAATTTAAATTAAGTATTAATTTGCAAATTGTTACTGATACATTATCCACTTTCAAATTATAAATCATTTTTGTTCACCGATGAATTGATCATAATTACTTCCCAGACATCTTAGAAGTATTAGTTGTGCCCAAACGTGTTTATTATTTCAAAATTCCTTTCGATGCGCCGAAATATACATGTCATAAGACGCATACATTTTGCGCAAGTTCGAGCACATGGCTAAACAGCTAAATGGCTCGACGCGTGACCGACATTCTTGTTTATTATGGCACGAGCAATAGGATGTTATCGGGTAGGACAAGGGGTTAAGAAATCGAACTGTGTTTTTCTAGTGAGTCCCTTCGGAAAAAATAAATTTAAAATAAATAGAAAAAATAAAAAACAACTTTCAGTATTTTCTCTGCGGTTCCGACCAATTGCAATTTTTTCAAAATTTCATTTTCATGCCATGTAGTAAACTAATTGGGTAAAACTTACGTTTAGGGGAGGATGCTCCGATGACCTTGACCTTGACATATGTTGTTGAGGACAACATTCTGAACAACTTTTGTCATTACAACTACCCGGTGCTCGGTCTTAGTTTCCGAGATATTTGCGAAAACTATTGCTAGTACTGTATTGAATTTTGTATTATATTGCCGAATTTTTATTTAAAAGAACGTACAATTTTGATAAACGCATTGATGCTTTTTTCGAAATAATGAATTCTATGTATCCATTAGACCATTTAAATACAGAATAAAATTCTCAGTTTCATATAGACACTATTCGAGATACTCATAATTTCGTCTGCGTGCTCCCCCCCCCCCCCCCCGCCACCTAGTCCTAACCAACACACGACACCACACACACCCACCCAGTGTTTCTGAGACGAAGGTTTTCATATTAAACAATGTAAAATCAACTGAAAGCAATACCAATTTGTTTTACTGTCAAATGCGATAATATAATACATGTATTCTGTATTGGTCTCGGTTACGTCTGGGTTAGGTTTTGCAATTTATTTTACTATCATATGCGATAACATAATACATGTATACTGTATTCGTCTCAGTTGAATTTATATTGTATAATGTGAGAGCCTTCCTTTTAGAAACACTGGGTGGGTGTATGTGGTATTGTCGCTTCTCATACCCACAACGTGTTTACAAACAAAAAATAAACAGATGCGGCCCCGGAACAGGTTTACGTTGCCACGGAGCGTTCAAGAATACGAAAAATTTAATACACTATTAGCAATAGTTTTTCGCAAATATCTCGAAAACTGAGACCGAGCACCGGGTAGTTGTAATGACGAAAGTTGTTCAGAATGTTGTCCTCAACAATATATGTCAAGGTCAAGGTCATGGGAGCATCCTCCCCTAAACGTAAGGTTTACCACTAATTGTTCTAACGTTTCAATAAACAAAAAATCAAAGTCATGAGGTCGAATATTAAAAAAGTTATCGTGCTTTTAAGAGTATCTGAATATTTATGAGTCAATGTCTGCTAATTTGGAGAAGCAGACTCTGTTCATGTGTGCATCAAACAGTGGTGTACAGTGCAATTAAATGGAGCCCGGTGCAGATTGCATCGATAGTTACGACCGTAATGTTTCATAAACACCGGCGATATTTTCCAACACGCCGTTTATTCATTGGTTACGCGGCGACGCCGTTATTGGAGATTACCCGGAGTATCAGATAAAACTGAAAGATGGCACGGGCTTTCTCGCTTCAGAAAATACACCCGCGACCACCAATCATTTATTGATAACGATTATAGGATTATGTGAATTACACCGCGGCTCTGAATTTGTAACCACCGGCCAGATTAAGTTCATCTGCCCCCCTATTTTTAACAATATATAGACTCGCGAGGTCGGCGAATTAAAACGAAAAACTCACCTCGTTTTTCATTTGGATTATGCGATACCTGCACGCCTCGAACGATAACGTTAAATCTGCTTTAGGAGTTTTTAATTTTTCATCATGGAAACATTGCATCGTGTGACTGACTCGAATAAATATATCCAGCAGAGCCTCGTTCATATGAATTGATAAAGAATTAGGATAACAATTAGGAGTTGTTACAAGGTCGACACTCGATTATGCCTGCCATGAATTTAATTTACTGACTCGTTACGCGGCAAAGAATGTTCATAACAGGTTCCAGGAAAGTCGATGATTGATCGAGAAACTTGGACGACGTGTCAGCGGATTTATTTTGATCCGTTCTGGTTGAGGCATGGGCTGATCTAATTCACGATGATCGGTTTAGTATGTATAATGACGAGAAAGTATCCAACTACCATACTGCTTACGCAGCCGGACCCTAAGTTAGTCAATTAATCTAGAAAATTCCTCAGTGGCAATTATTGTTTGCAATTTGATGGGCCTTTGATGCAATACTGGTTAGCCAAGTGTAGTACAGTTAGAATTGTTACGCTTTTTACAATTAGGTCAACGTCACTATTTTGCTAAAGGCCAACTGGTCCGCTGACATATTATTCTGATCTTCTCTTTTACGGTTGTTTGCACAATACAGTATTTCATCGTTAATTGTCGTGAAATTCTGAACGATAATTGTCGGAAAACAATCCCTCCTTCCGCGGGGTATACCCCGTGAGGGCCCATGAAGCTCGAGAGGCCTCGGTCGCCGAGAAGTGTAACTTAATACGGGTCGAGTATATCGGTGAGACCACTACTAATCCAATGACAAAACTTCTTTATTTCTTATTATTTTTTTATGGAACTTTCACCAACATATTCGTGGCATTTCTCTAATGAAAATGGTACCAAATAAGATATAATTCCGATGGTATTTACTTGAGTAATGGACGATGAAAGTTTCGGGCGCAAAGAAGGATAGCGTATTGGAAAGAAAGAGACGCGAAGAGTCGCGGTCGCCGGCATAGTTCGAAGGTCCACGTGTCTTCACAGTATAATGCCAATAAAAAATTTTTTTATTAGTACTTATTTTTTTATGAGACTTTCTCCAATATATTTGTGGCATTTTTCTGATTAAAATAATACCAAACACGATATAATTCGGATCATATTTACAATAATTTTCCGAAACTTTTATCGTCCATTACTCAAGTAAATACCATCGGAATTATATCTTGTTTGGTATCATTTTCATTAGAAAAATGCCACGAATATATTGGTGAAAGTTCCTTAAAAAAATAATAAAAAATAAAGTAGTTTTGTCACTGGGTTAGGGTTGTTTTCACACCAACATTCTCGACCCGTATTATGTTAAACTTCTCAGTGACCGAGGCCTCTCGAGTTTCGCTGTCCTTTTCTACGTTCGGCACTAGTCAAATAATAGTATTATCTGAACGTTAATTGTCGCCGGCCGAACCCGTGGTGGCTACGATTATCGATGAAATACTGTACACCAGTCTCTCAGTTTACGCGGCACTTTTGTAACGCGAGTATCTTCCATACGCAGTAAATTAGAATAGTATTTGCGCGATGGTTTTTATGCGCGATCTTAATTTACGCGGGCAGAGATATATTTTCTTATCTACCTAAATAAAACCTTCATTTCCTTCCAAGCTTTCATTTCCAATATACTTTCTGTTGTATTGACAGACTTTATTGACGCGATTTTAATTTGCGCAAAAGGAATCCATGTGGAACGGATACTCCGCTTAAATTGAGGGACGGGTGTGTATCATAAATAATATATAAACAATGTCTTGTCACGGTAAAAATTAGAAAAAAAACTTCATACCCAAGTCGAAGTTGAAACCGGATTGCCTGCGTAGTAAGCTGACACGCTACCGCCGTACCCACAGAGACTTCTTGGCTGTAGATGCTACGATCTGGGTTACTAGATACGACAACAAATTTATATAAAAATATGTCGAACACGAAGGCCCATTCTGAAGAAACCCAAACGAGTTTTGTTATACTACACGAGCACTACGACCTCCACATACTGTCGTTCCAAAGACAAGTGCAACGCGCATGCCTTCCCCTTGTAAAATGGAAAAACTTCAAAAAAGAAGTAAACTCCAAGGAAGCAGACAATACAACTTTAGTGAGCAAACTATTCCGCAACACTGGCAAATTGCCAGTATTTTCACAAATAAAAAAACACAAAAATAAATTTGGAATATAATAACAAGTTTTGGTAATTGCTTAGAAGTTTGCCCTCTTCACCGATTTTGATGACCTTGAAATGTATTGTCAAGGTCATCATTCTGAACAACTTTTTCCTATACATATTACCACCGGTCGGTTTTAGTATTCAAGATATTCGCAAAAAAACTATTGCTAGCACTGAATTGAATTTTCCGTATTTTTTTTTACAACTCATGTTTACACCTCTATAACTTTTCAACCGGTGAATTCCGGTAACCAAAACTTGAATTCCGTGTACCAAAACTTACACGTCTATTATTTTCTCGTCAAAATGTGTAGCATCGCATACGGAAAACTTGAAAATTTTTGGTCCTCTAAAGTACAGTTCAGCCGAATTTCTACGCGAAGGTAAACAACGAAAAGCTCGGATTTTTATACATGACGAACAGTTGCAGTCCGAACTTCGGTTTCATTAGACAGTGATTTCATACTCTTCCAAGTCTCAGTGCGAGTTCTAAGTGTAAAGTGTGTAAATTGTATTGGAACAAAACGATTTTAATTGTGCATTATGCATGCTGTTTGTGGAGGTATGTTGCATAGTTTTTAAAGTATAAATTTGCATAAGCAAATATGCACGAAATTATGTATGTCATATTTGGTCCAATCTTAATCAGAAAAATGCCACAAATATATTGGTAAAACGTTTATAATAAAATAATGAAAAATAAAAAAGTTTTACATGTCAAAGTTACAGTTAAACATGTCTTTTAAAACATGTAAATATGATCCAAATTCTATCGCGTTTGTTATCATTTCAATCATAAAAAATGTCACGTATGTGTTGCCAAAAGTTATATGACAAAATAATTAAAAACAAACAAGTTTTGACATTGGATTAGTATTGGCTCACCGATATATCTTGACCGTATCATACTACAATTCCTCGGCCGAGTCGAGCGGTTGATCTTCTCGGCCACTCGAGAGGCATACCGGCAATAGTGGGGATAATGTCACTGCACCTAACCTGTACAATCTTGTAGCATTCTTCGTGGCACTACTGTACTATTATAAAAATAGCAAAATGTCTATATAAACTGAATCTTGTAATTTTTATAAAGCAGTACATATGTTTACTGCTATAGTGTCCAAATACCTGATAACGGAAACGTTGCCAGTATCAGAATGCAAGATGCATAAAGGAAGACAGCACGTTGTAGCACAAGGTTTCGAACGTACCGAGACGCAATAACAGCTCGCACTGTACCAGTTTCCCTCAGCCGTTGCAATTAAGCACTGTTTTAGCTGACACGTTCCGATTTCCCCGAACACATTTCTTGTCCCGTCGCATCTCGTATTTCATTTGTGTTTCTATAGTAACGTCGTGCTGTCTGAGTTCCGCAAACTGTCTTTGTGATCGGCAAAATCATTCGTGAATTTCAACGCAGTCGGACTTACGTATACGTTTGTTTCTATCGCCTGTGGGATCGATAGAGAAATTTCGAGTCCGCTCGCGATTGGATGAGGAGACGTAGAATCGTTGGCGCCAGGAGGTTGGAAATTCGTGCGAGCTGCTGTCTGGGATACGACCCAGTTCTACAATAATTTATGTCAGTCGCGATAAGAGTGGTCCTTCTTTCTGCCTGCGGATAAGCGCGTGCAGTGATTTACAAGTGGTACGTGGCGGGAGTTCTTTGATCGTGACGATGATCTCGTGAGAGGAACGCGATATTTGTTGTTTAGTGGTCGGATATCCTGTTGTTTAATATTATGGTCTTGGAGACAGATATATGTTGAACATATAGCGACTTACAATATTTTTCGGACAATTTTAAAAGGATGATAACGTTTTTCATATTGAATCCTACAACTTGGATTTGTTTGAGAAGTTAAAACAGAGGTCGGCAAAAAGTGCTCGTTTCGGCCGATTCTCGTGGGCTACGTCTCCTTTTCCCGGCCGCGCGTCTCGCTTCCCGTGGCGGCCCAAGTTCCCGAGTCAGCTCAGACTCGTACCGTATGAACTACGTATGGCGCAATAGGGCGACACTAGTGTCAATACGTTTCCACATTACCGCGGAGGTACTATTGTCGATGCGTTTTTTTTTTATCAGTGGTATCCCCTGTAGGACTATTCCACTATTTAGCATGATAATTTCGGAAAATAAATTTAAAAAACAAACTCGGAAGATAAATTTGAAAAATAATTCTTAATTTCATCGCCAAAATTTTATTCAGATGTGGAAAAACTTCTTCGTGGACGTTTGGACACGTTTGGTAAATCAGAAGTATTATATATATATTTTGTCAATGTTCGGACCGACATATTTGTGTGAATGTTCGTTCTCCACAATGCGGAAAATTAAAACGGAAACGCGCACCCGGTTGAACGATTCTTCTCTATCGTCTACGATGCGAGTAGTGTTACGTACAGAGAATTATCTCTGCTTTATTTCGACCAGAGTTTTCTAACCGCTTTCCTGAGAACGGAAAACGCCCTATTCCACCCTTTGCTTATAGAAACGATGACTATGCTCCAGCTGGATGCAGCCGGCACAAAGCATGATTCAGTACAGGGACAGTTGCACAAGATTCCTTAATATGGAAATCTTGAGAGCATCCCCACTTAGATTTTACAGTTTATAAACCCTCGAATTTTAACCCTCGGGGGCAGTGCTTAAAGTACAAACGGGCTATACACGTCGTTACGCTAAATCTCGTTTTGGAGTTGGTTGTATTTAGTGAGATCGGGCCTAGTCACCCTTTCGAATCAAGTAACTTTATAGATTCCGCGAGTACGGTATTAATCTATCTTGGCATAATTATTCAACCTCTCTGTGTTCCCCGCATCGCCAGTGCGTCATCCAACAGGCAGTAGTACTTAGGTAACTACATAACATTTTCTTACACACTCAATTTTTATCGCGACACTAACAATTGTAACAGAGACAGTTTCCTGTAATATACAATTTAGTTCAAGGTAATTTTGAGTAATAATTGATTTTAACCCACCATTCAGATCCAGTAATTCTTAGTTGACCGCTCCCACATGATACAATCTTACCACTCGGGTTGTATCAATTAATTTATAATATTAAAGTTACGAGGCCGTTACTAACATATCCTAGGAGCTACCTGATCTTGTATCAGGAACCCAAACTGTTATCCAACCTATGCGGCTCCCTGATTTCGCATCAGGTTCGTCCGTATCCTAGCAGCTCCCCGATTTCGCATCGGGTTCGTCTGAGCTTTTATTCAACCTCCAGCAGCTCCCCGATTTCGCATCGGGTTCGTCTGCGCGTCTTCCAACCTCCCAGCATCTTCCCGATTTCGCATCGGGTTCGTCTGCGCGTCTTCCAACCTCCCAGCAGCTTCCCGATTTCGCATCGGGTTCGTCTGAGCTTTTATTCAACCTCCAGCAGCTCCCCGATTTCGCATCGGGTTCGTCTGCGCGTCTTCCAACCTCCCAGCAGCTTCCCGATTTCGCATCGGGTTCGTCTGCGCGTCTACCTCCTAGTGGCTCCCCGATTTCGCATCGGGTTCGTCCACGAAGTCTCTCAAACATCCTAGCGGCTCCCTGATTTCGCATCAGGTTCGTTCGTGTACCTTACTAACAATTAAAACCATATTCCTCTTTAAACCATAAACCGCTCGCCGGCCACGCGCGCTACCGCTCGGCCCAGGCTCGTAACATTAGCGACGTCCAACGATACTTCATTCGATACTTCTGATTTACCAAACGTGTCTAAACGTCCACGAAGAAATTTTTCCACATCTGAATAAAATTTTGGCGATGAAATTAAGAATTATTTTTCAAATTTATCTTCCGAGTTTATTTTTTAAATTTATTTTCCGAAATTAGCATGCTACATAGTGGAATAGGCCCACAGGGGATACCACTGACAAAAAAAAAACGCATTGACAATAGTACCTCCGCGGTAATGTGGAAACATATTGACACTGGTGTCGCCCTAATGCGCCACGCGTAGTTCATACGGTACGAGTCTGAGCTGACTCGAGAACTAGGGCCGCCGCGGGAAGCGAGACGCGCGGCCGGGAAAAGGAGGCGTAGCCCTCGAGAATCGGCCGAAACGAGCACTTCATGCCGACCTCTGAGTTAGAACAATGAGTTTACTACATGATGTGAAAAAGAAATGTTGAAAAAATTGCTATTGGTCGGAATTGCAGAGAAAATACTAAAAGTTATTTTGTTACAAGTTTCTAATGTGGGTCTACATCGAAAATTTAAAAAATACTTTTTGTAGATCTGTGTCGATTACACAAATCCTGGAAAATTCCTCGAAATCGGTCAACGTTGCAATGAGCTATAAACAGTTGACGATGGTGAAAATCGTAATATTTGCATAACTTTCGGCCTCTAACTGTAACACATCCGAAGATTCTTGCATCATTCAATGTCTGTGGTTTTATTTCGTAACAACCGATTTCGATGAAATTTTAAGAACAAATTGGGTGTCTCACCGGATTGTGACATTTGGTTTTCGTCACTATTATGATATGTCGCGAAAATATTTTGAATGATTTCTAATGGCTTCAAGGGGGGCATATTTTGATATTACTAGACTGTTTGTGGATGGACGTGTGAAGGTCATGCGAAAGTCAATCGTTTTTTTTTAATAGTGTCTTATACTTCTATGCACTCATCGAGGCAGCTCAACATTCTCTACAAAAAGGTATGAACGGTCTGAAAAAAGTATGTACGCCGAAAAATCATTATTTCGAGAAATATCTTGATTTAAATCACATTAGCACAGAGAACAATTAGAACAATTAGTTTACTACGTGACGGAAAAACAAATTTTGAAAAAATTTCAATTAGTCGCAATTGTAGAGAGAATACTAAAAGTCGCTTTTATAACTACTTTACGTAGGTCTCTATTGAAAATTCAAAAAAATACGTTTTGCGGATGAGGTGAGTCAATAACAATTACTTGCTCGCTTCGTTTTGAGATTCAAGTCAATTGATGGCACTTTGTTTTCGTCGTTGAACTCCTCTCCTTAAGGCTACAAAAAGAATATACGGTGCTTTGTTTGAAAAACTCAAGGTCATCTTCATATCTCAGAAAATAGAAGGCCTTGAAAAATCGAACTGTGTTGCTTTCTAATGAGCCCCCTCGGATAAAAGAACTTTCATTTCAAACATATTGTGATGAAGTCGATAAATAATGAATTATTTCAGGTGGTGATAGTTATTGAATAACGACAACGCATATCTACAAATGCAATTTTTAAATTTTCAATAGAGGCACAGATAAAAAAGTTGTAATAATCAAATTTTACTATCCTTTTCCGCAATTCCGACCGATTGCAATTATTTCAAGAATATTTTTACGCATCATCTAATAAGCTAATCCCTCTAACTTCTCAAGCACACTGAAGTGATTTGTTCTAATTTTTTAAATATTATGCTGATTCAAATGGTGATGATTCACTTTTGCTCTTTATTGTCGCTCGGCTCGACGCTGGTTGCGAAATGTAAAAGAATCTCGAGGAATCAGGTATGTCTCGATGAGTGCAATGTTTCGGAGCCGAGGTCGCTGCTTTCATCGCGACAACATTTTACCCTTTGGAAAAAAGAGGTGGTCGCTCGTGAGAATTTGAATGCCGCTTTCTACACTCATGCAAATTTAACCGAGCATTATTGTAATTATTTTTCACCGCCAGGAAGAAATTCCGCGATCATCGTGTCCGCCATGGTGAAACTCGCGGAATTAAGCCGAAAATTGCTGAACTGTATGATTCCTTGTGTAGCAAGGAAAAGAGAAAGAGAGAAAGAGAGAGAGAGAGGTCGTCGGAGTGATATCAGCGTTCTTCAGGGTTTCTCGAGGGCCCATCAACGAACGAGTAAGCTTCTTTATGAGATTATACTCTTCTCGGAGGGCAGGCAATCGTGTACGGTGCAGTTCCCTTTAAGTTTCAATATCCTCAGACACCATTTGGGTGGTCTTAGTTGCCCTCGACTGAGTACGCGTCCGTTCATTATTGGCCGATTCAGGAAGGCTTTGGCCCAGAGCCTCGCCCGCCACCTTTTCAAACCTGCCGGATGGATGGATAGCGGAGCATCTGTATCACCGCAATTCCTACTCGAGATTCGCAAATTGGCTGGCCACTTGCAACTTGAATCACCTGTCTACCTATATGTCCGTCAAGGGCTGACGTAACTGCTGCCAGCTACCTGCCGCACAATCTCGCGGAATCGAGTGTCCTTCCGACCCCTCTTTCACCCTCTGTGAACCCCTGTGGCCTTAAAATCGTTCGATTCGGAGCCAGGCAATTAGGACGATTAGGCGTGCTATTGTTCAAATCGTACGGAACTTTGAGATTCGCTTACAAATTGATTGCCGACCACCTGGATACGAACACGTTTAACCCCTTGCCTTATGATTTATTTTACGGTTTTAGTAATTAAAATTTCTTTGTAGTTCACAATTTCTTAGAAAAAAGAGAAAATGTAAATCTATTGTATGTCTATATGTTCTCCAATGGCTTTACATTAACAACAACAAAACAGAAGGTAAACCTTACGTTTAGGGGAGGATGCTCCGATGACCTTGACCTTGACATATGTTGTTGAGGACAACATTCTGAACAACTTTTGTCATTACAACTACCCGGTGCTCGGTCTCAGTTTTCGAGATATTTGCGAAAAACTATTGCTAATAGTGTATTAAATTTTCCGTATTCTTCCACGCTCCGTGGCAACGTAAACCAGTTCCGGGACCGCATCTGTTTCTTTTTTGTTTGTAAACACGTTGTGGGGATGAGAAGCGACAATACCACACACACCCACCCAGTGTTTCTAAAAAGAGGGCTCTCACATTATACAATATAAAATCAACTGATACGAATACAGCATACATGTATTATATTATCGCATTTGATAGTAAAACAAATTGCAAAACCTAACCCAGACCAATACAGCATACATGTATTATATTATCGCATTTGATAGTAAAATAAATTGGTATTGGTTTCAGTTGATTTTACATTGTTTAATATGAGAACCTTCGTCTCAGAAACACTGGGTGGGTGTGTGTGGTGTCGTGTGTTGGTTAGGAGTAGGTGGCGGGGGGCGGAGAGCACGCAGACGAAATTATGAGTGTCTCGAATAGTATTTATATCAAACTGAGAATTTTATTCTGTATTTAAATGGTCTAATGGATACATAGAATTCATTATTTCGAAAAAAAGCATCAATGCGTTTATCAAAATTGTACGTTCTTTTAAATAAAAATTCGGCAATATAATACAAAATTCAATACAGTACTAGCAATAGTTTTTCGCAAATACCTCGAAAACTAAGACCGAGCACCGGGTAGTTGTAATGACAAAAGTTGTTCAGAATGTTGTCCTCAACAATATATGTCAAGGCCGAGGTCATCGGACCATCCTCCCCTAAACGTAAGTTTTACCAAATAGAATTATATTTCGGTTTAAAGGAAATTAATAACATACATCCTTATTAGACTTTGTTCAGAATCTTCATCACGTCTCTCAAACGATATTGTAAGCGAAGGGGTTAAGGGAGTATTTCCATTAAGAGTCTCCAATTTTAGACAGTTAAATGACAGTTAAATGTGTTTTTTCTTTAAGATACGCCTTGTCCTAAATAGATGTCGTAGGACGATAAAATCGTTGTCGTCCAGCCGATATCGGTCGGTCGTACGACATTGCGACGGTGTCCATACAGGGTGTCCCAAAAATGTTCGAATTCCTTGAAAGAGGTGATTCCTGAGGTTATTCTATAAACCATTTTCCTTTGAGATAATATCATACGCAGGCTTTGCTTTCGGGTTATTAACGAAAAACACGGCCAACCAGAGCGCAGCTACAGCTGACGGGTTCTGGCTGCTCTCGGCGCGGCGGCCGGTTCTACTAAGCGGTAGCGTTGTCGTCACGTCGTGTTCGAATCGTGAGTCAGAGAAGAAGTAACAATTTATTTAACCCCTTGCCATACCATTTTCTTTACAGCTACAATAATTAGAACATCTTCACTCCCAAAAATGTCACCGAAGAGACCAATGCTTAAATATTGATTACACAAAAGTAAAATTTTATTTCGTCTGAAAATAAAGGTATAACTTTCATCTTTGTTAGACTTTATTTAATATCTTCATCACGAGTCTGACTCGTCAAAGTATGGCAAGGCGTTCAATAAAACTCACGTATTCATCCGTAAATGCACTTGCTGCTGCGAATTTTCTTATATTCTATTATAATTGCACGCATGCAAACTCGATTGTATTGTTCACAATTCGAGCACGGCGCAACGACAACGCTGCCGCTCAGTAGAATCGGCCACCGAGCAGGAACCTGTCAGCTGTACCTGTGCACTATTGGACCGTGTTTTTCGTTAATAAGTCAAAAGCGAAGTAGCGTATGATATTTTCGCAAAGGAAAAAGCTTCTTAGAATAACTTCAGGAGTTAAGTTCATATTAAATTTTGTCCAAATACATATTTTTGTCAGAGATATCGCCAACACGTTCTTGCGGGACGGAGACTGTATAGTAACTCACAGTAATATTCGGACACTTATAAAAATACGATAACTTTCTTAAGATTGAACCAAACGAATTGAAGTTTTTTTAGAAGTTAGAAGGATTAGTTTACTGTGTGACATCCCGGTTGATTACTTTCTTCGGGGACATCTTAAAAACGAAGTTAACCACGAAATACCAACGACGACTGAAGATATGAAAAATCGTATTATTCGAGCATACAATGGTGTGACTCAAGCAACACTCAAAAGTGGATAACATGTTTTTATCGGTTGAACACGCAAATATATTAATTGCAATGGAGAAAATGTTGAGCATTACTTGTATTAAAAACCATCTACAGAGAATATGCCAGTAAATATTAATTTTTTGTTCACGAATCAATTCTCATTTCAATCGCAGGCTTAAAATTCTCTATTTATTTTAAAGAAACTCAAGGTGACCTTCATATCTCGATAAAAAAAGCGTACTACAAAAAAGGGCTCGACTGCGTTTTGGAGAACTCCGTGTTCTTAACTTTTTTGAACTTTTTTTTATGTGATCCTGTAGATATCGATGAAGACATTCCGAAAATGTGTGTATGGTTGTTGGAAATTCACTGGTTTATAAGTTATACGCGTGTAAAGATGAGCAGTTTCAAGCGTTTTTGACAGGTTAGAGCGTCGCCATATTGGATATTCATGGGGTAGAGGTAGGTAGGTCTGTTCGGCGCATGCGCTGGATAGATCGTGAGTGTTCAGCCCATGTGTTAAATAGTATATGTATATTTGCGGGATCGACTAAATAGTACTGAGCGTATGCGCTAGATAGCAATTCAGTGGTTACACATACTTTGTAAACATAAGCAATTTCAAGTGTTTTTCACAAATTAATTATTAATAAGTTTATTGTTGATTTTGAAATGGCTAGTTCAAGTATTAGAAATTTTAACTTTAGAGATGTGCCACGTAGTAAAGAAGAAGCAATTACTTGGGCTCAGGATTGTGGATTGTTGCGGAAACTTAAAAAATGTCGTACTCATCGGTGCGAAATGAAAATTGATAACGATAATCATGGAATCGGTCGTTTTCGGTATCCAGTAATTAAAATATACAGAATCACATACAGGATTTCAAAAAGAAGGTACAGTCCAAGATGGTTTAGGGTTAGGTTGTCGTGGGAGCGGAGAAGGCCGGCCCGATCATGGTATAATGTTTCGCATTTTGATTTAGTAAATGTGTTATTATTACGTACGTGTTTGTGCTGCCATCTAATAGATTTGTTCGGAAGTATTTAGCCTATTTTGTGAGTATTACCTAGCAAATATATCAATATGGCGGCGCTGTAACCTATCAGAAAGGCTTAAAAGTGTTCAACTTTATATGGGTATAACTTTTTAACTAATGAATTCCGCACATTAAGATTTTCATTTTCGGTGTTTTCTCTTTAAAATCTATAAAATTGTATTAAAAAAACTTGAAGAAATAGAGTTCCCTAAAACGCAGTTAAACCAAAAAAGTAATTATTATATTGTATGTCAAGCTTGATATCAAACAACTTCCGTTTCAGAGCATTTTTGATACAAGAAATAGTTGACAAGTAAATTACGGTAGCACAGTTAAATGACTCACCCTGTATATCGAGAGATATCCGGGGTTTTGCGCTGCAGAGAGGAGCTGCTCGGCAAACCGAACAAGGAATTTTGATCAAGCGTATGGGATTTGCCTGGCGAGAATTTTCACAGGCATCGAACATTATATTTAACGAGTGCCCAGCGGAGCTTGCGTTTTCCTCGAGGAGCCAGGAACAAGGCGGTGTCTGGCGGGTCTCCTCTCGTTATGTTACAACCGAGTTGTACCGACTTGGCTCTGTACAACGTGTCGAGAGAGGAAAGGCACGCCCGTGTCTTATCCGTCGTGCCAATCCCTCGAGTCCCTCGACGATGTTCCAAGCGAAGAATCGTGTTCAACACGATTGTGCCGCGTTCCCTGGCAGCTGCGAAACTGTGACTGACCCTGTTCCCTTCTTCCCTGACAACATAGCCCCATCCTCGAACTAATCAGCTGTGCTTTCGAACCTGTCCCCGAACATCCTAATTCTCTAATGGTCTGCCCTACAATCTCACCAGATGCTCCTCGATCTTTGGAAATAAGCAGCTTTCTGGGCGCCATCGTGCGAATTATTGATCTACATTTTACATGCATTTAAAATACACGTGTATACGTGTAGTCGACCCCTTACACTACGATTTATTTTACTGTTATCATTCCCGAAAACCCAAAAAATGTTTTTTCACTGAAAGCTGTTTTAAAGTAATTTTTGCTATCGAGCTGAAGAATTTCTCATAGTCAAACGAATTTTCAACAGTGGGCGTAAAACATCACCTACAGTCTAATTGCATTGAAGCATTCAAAATCACTCCTAAAATATCAGAAAATAAAATTGTCCCTCCTAATGCTGGTCTAAAGGTTCAGTCTTGAAAATAATTTTTGTGATCGATCTGGTTGTGATCGAGCTCAGGAATTTTTCATAGTCAAACGAATTTTCTCCAGTGCGCGTAAAGCATCAACCACAATCTAATTGCATTGAAGCATTCAAAATCACTCCTAAAATATCAGAAAATAAAATTGTCCCTCCTAATGCTGGTCTAAAGGTTCAGTCTTGAAAATAATTTTTGTGATCGATCTGGTTGTGATCGAGCTCAAGAATTTTTCATAGACAAAAGAATTTTCTCCAATGCGCGTAAAGCATCACCTACAATTTAATTGCACGAAAGCATTCAAAATCTCTCCTAAAATCTCAGAAAATCAAATTGTCTCTCGTAAAGGTGTTCTAAAGGTCCAGTCTTGAAACTAATTTTTGTGATCGATCTGGTTGTGATCGTGCTCAAGAATTTCTCATAGTCAAACGAATTTTCTCCAGTGCGCGTAAAGCATCGCATACAATCTAATTTCAATGCAGCATTCAAAATCTCTCCGAAAATTTTAGTAAATGAAATTGTCTCTACGAAAGCTGGTCCAAAGGTCCAATCTGCAAACTAATTTTTGTGTTCGATCTGGTTATGATCGAGCTCAAGAATTTCTCATAGTCAAACGAATTTTCTCCAGTGCGCGTAAAGCATCACCTACAATCTAATTGCATTGAAGCATTCGAAATCTCTTCTAAAATCATAGAAAATAAAATTGTCCCTTTTAATGCACGTCTAAAGGTTCAGTCTTGGAAATAATTGTTGTGATCGATCTGGTTGTGATCGAGCTCAGGAATTTCCCATAGTCAAACGAATTTTCTCCAGTGCGCGTAAAGCATCAACCACAATCTAATTGCATGAAAGCACTCAAAATCTCTCCTCAAATCTCAGAAAATAAAATTGTCTCCCGTAAAGGTGTTCTAAAGGTCCAGTCTTGAAACTAATTTTTGTGATCGAGCTCAAGAATTTCTCATAGTCAAACGAATTTTCTCCAGTACGCGTAAAGCATCACCTACAATCTAATTGCATGAAAGCACTCAAAATCTCTCCTAAAATCTCAGAAAATAAAATTGTCTCTCCTAACGGCGTTCCAAAGGTCCAGTCGTGAAACTAATTTTTGTGTTCGATCTGGTTGTGATCGAGCTCAGGAATTTCCCATAGTCAAACGAATTTTCTCCAGTGCGCGTAAAGCATCGCATACAATCTAATTGCAATGAAGCATTCAAAATCTCTCCGAAAATCTTAGTAAATAAAATTTTCTCTACTAAAGCTGGTCCAAAGGTCCAGTCTGCAAACTAATTTTTGAGATCGATTTGGTTGTAATCAAGTTCAAGAATTTCTCATAGTCAAACGAATTTTCTTCATTGTGCGTAAAGCATAACATACAATCTAATTGCATGAAAGCACTCAAAATCTCTCCGAAAATCTCAGAACATAAACTTGTCTCTCCTAAAGCAGTCTCAAAGGTCCAGTCTTGAAACTAATTTTTGTGATCGATCTGGTTTTAACCGAGCTCAAGAATATCTCATAGTCAAACGAATTTTTTCCACAGTGCGTAAAGCATCGCCTACAATCTAATTGCACGAAAGCATTCAAAATCTTTCCAAAAATCTCAGAAAATAAAATTGTCTCTCCTAAAGCTGGTCCAGTCTAGAAACTAATTTTTGTGATCGATCTGGTTCTCCGAGATTTCAATTGGAGCACCGTAACGTGAGGCCAGCAAGGCAAGGCAAACAAGCGAATCGTGTTCTACTGTTGTCTGAAGGACTCAATCCTCTGGTGGGCACGGTCTGCAGAATAGGTGGATCGGCGCAAGTTGTAAATGCCGACGTATTTAGGGAACCGATTCTCGAGGCTGCAGCCTGTGCCTGGACTGGTAGGCTAGCAAGCTCGCGTGTCTAGACCGGAAGTGGTTCTCGTGTTAGGCGTGGCTCCTTGATATACAACCCCTTGTATCTCACGCAGCTACCGAGTAGTCCGCCTTGGCATGTGCCCGAGCTCGAACCCGAATCCGAACCCGAGCCCGTATACGGGGTGTCCAACAACCGAACCCTCCTTTTCCTCCCACGAAATCGATCGATCCTCTCCTCTACCGGCTCGAAACTTTCCTCCAACCCAGTGATTTCTAGCCATGCGACGGCCACATACCCAGTTACTTATTTCGGACGACGATACGGTTGCGTTTCGATGCACCTACGTGCTGAAGTTGCACTTTTTGAAAAACTACGTAGCAGTCACTAATTGACCACGGTTTCTTGAAGACATCATTTCTGATTGAAATTGAATATTTTATACTGTTTTTACCGAAAAATAAGAGGGGGAGGGGTGTTTGTTTCATCATTTTGCTGGATTCGAATTTGTTTATAAAATACAGGCTCTTGAATATTGGGATTAAGTCCGCAAGAAGCAAATTCTTATTTTACTGTTTTAAATTGCTCTATAAAGGTACTTTGTTTATATTTGCCAATACCGAAAGACTGATTTTTCAATGAAACAAAAATCACATACGATGAATTAAACATTGCTGAATGTAACAAAAGCAGAATCAGATCATTCGATTGAATAGATCCCGAGATAAAAATTCCTGAATACGACCTGTTCTATCAAGAGAATAAATGAAAATCTGTAGGGGTTATACAAATACTACCAGTAAATTCGATATCTGCAAAATGTTGACTGAGAAACATGTCCTAATTCTCGTAATCCAGACCTGACCTCAGTAATTCCTAGCAATCCAAAGGCCATTTACCCAGTCACTGATTTCCGATGGCGAATCGTTGCGTTTCGATGAAACTTGGTGCTGAAGATGCACTTTGTGAGAAACTACGTACCAGCCACTGATTGACCACGGTTTCTTGAAATTATCAAGATTTCTGATTGGAATTCAATGTTTTATAGTCTTTTGTAAGGTAAATTAGGGGGAGTTTATGTTATCGTTTTGTTGATTTCGATTTTGTTTATAACATACTGGCTTTTGAATGTTAAGACTGTTAAATGTCGTTCTGAACTGACAGGGGAGACTCGTGAATTTTTAGATTGGGGTATTGTTGCTGAATTGAGTTGGTTCTTTTTTTGTTGTAATTCGGAAGGTCTCGTTTATTGTAAATTGATTTTCTTTTGCTGATAAATTAATTTTTCAATATTGGAAAGTGTAAGCCATATACATTTCGTTATGAGGGAATTTTGTTTATGTTTTACAATATAGAACAATTATTTTTTAAATGAAACAAAAATGGTTTACAACACACCAAAAGTTACTGAATGTAGCAAAAGAAGAATCAGGTCAATCGATTTAATAGCTCCCGAAATAAAAATTCATGAATACGACCTGTCCTTGCACGAGAAAATTTGACAATTTGTGGGGCTTGTAGTTTATAAACAAATTTGATAAAAACAAAGTGATGACTTAAAGATGCCCTAATTTCCTCCATATTGTATCACACAATATTTAATTTTGGCTGAAATCAATTATTAATACGAAAACCTATTATTAAAATAAATCACTAGTATAATATATACAGGGTGTTCATGCTATCACTAGCCAGCGTTTTTCTTGCAAATAATAAATATTGGAAAAAAATGATAGAGGAAAAAGTAATATTATTTTTGGTAAGTAACATAATGGCGTATGTAATTTTCTTGTGTTTGCACTATTTTCCTGGAAATGAAGGTGACCTTCAATTTTTTAAATGAAATGCCAAAATGTTTCAGATGAAAGTTGTTCAGTACCGAGAGGGACATCACGTGTAGGGACGTTTATTTTTCCCGGTGGACACTCCATGGTGAGGCGAAGGTCAACTTTCTCTTTTTAAATGGAATGATATGTTTTTTTATCCACCATCGAATAGTGCGTTTTAAGATGAGTTCAATTACCTATGACTCAAGGTCATTCAAGGTCAATGTTGCAGGGAAATGCAGAAAAGGTGTGATCGTTTTATTCGTATTTCAGTTTAGCATGTGTTCAAAATGATTACGTCTTACTTCAATGCACTCAACAATTCTTTGTTTAAATGATTCTCTAACTTTGCTCAACATTTATCTTAGCACAAGCTTCGCCTATTCTGATTTTCTTGTTTTCACGCGTCGTAATCTTAATGGACATTACGCAGTTTCTAAGCACAGGACCTGAACTGAGAAAACACTGTTCTAGTCTTTTAAATGCCATACGCGATTTTGATGGTCGATCTGGGTAGCGTTGTGTATACAAATTACCAGCCATTCTGTAATTTTTCCTGCATTCTCCTAGTACCATAAACATATCAACACAATTTTGATACATTTCCATTTTCACTACTTATTTAAGTACTATCGTTCAGCGAAGGATGCCTTAGCACGAATAGTAATGAAAGTAAACTGACTATCTTGCAGAAGAGTACAGTAATACATAAATACGTTTGTTTTCATTTCATTGATAATGACTTTGATGTTGTCCTGAGTAATGCTGATATTGAACACGTGTCATTGTTTTGGTGTGAAAGTTCGAAAGCACGAACTAAAGTACAAATAAAATGATCACAGTTTTTCTCTATTTCCCTGCAAGTTTGACCTTGAATGACCTTCAGTCATCGGTAATTGAACTCATCTTAAAACGCACTCTTTGATGGTGGATAAATAAAACATACCATTCCATATAAAAAAAGAAAGTTGACCTTCACCTCATCTTGGAGTGTCCACCGGGAAAAATAAAAGTCCCACCACATGATGTCGCTCTCAGTACTGAACAACTTTCATCTGAAACATTTTTGCGAATAATCAATATTCTTGGAGATGTTCGTCTGTAACGATTTATAACTTCCACCCTGTATATATTCCTTCATACATCCATGCTTCTAAGAAAACTATATATAAATCTAATAATAAGAACCAACACTAGATATCAAAATTGTTTATAATCTATTGTCATATTCACAAAAACCGCAAAAATTAAATAACAATTTAGATCAACATTCACATGACAAAAATCTGCTATAATAAAACAAAAATATATAAATGACAATACTGGACTTCAATGCTCACAAAAAGGAATTAAACAACAATTGTAACTGTTCGGAAACAAAGACGTTAGGAATACACTAAAGTAATTCTCACATCACTGATACTTTGCTACACAATGCAATTGTAAAATATCTCGTTAACTATTTGGTTTGGGACCATACATGGGTTAATTATTTCACATGAAATTTAATAATTTTTCGACATATGATTCCATCCAAAAATTTGATACTTTCACACACGCAAGAAAAACAGATACACCTACATACATTTTGTTCTTCTTGGAACCATGCAGCTGTACTAGTAAACAATTTTTCATTAGTAGACTGCGGATTTTTATGCAAAATGAAAATGATCTGCATTAATTATCACATACAGGAGCTGCACAGACATTATTTTTCTTTTTTCAAAATTTTAACGAGTTGAAAATAATGCAACAGTACGTTTGAATTCTGTACATGTTTTTACTATTTTGCTTTTGTTCTGTAAATTTTTATCATAAATACCAGCAGTCTGTGCATTAGACGCATAGGGTACTTCCGGTAGAGATGTACCGGCGCAAACAGACCAGGAAATTCTCATTAATATTAAAGTAAATTGATCTTTCCCACACTATCCGCCAAATTTAGAATGCGTCAGTATATTTTTCCTTTACAGAAGGCGATCGTGCGCGACTCTCAATTTCACTTTTTAATTTTACGAAATTGCGAAGACAACTAGTATTTTAATTTTTGCTGCAAAACTGCAAAAATTTTCTTACGTAGTTATAAGAAATAAGATTATATTGTTGTTTGCGCAGATTTTTATCCCATTAACAAAACCTTCTCCATTCACCAAAAGGTTCCCGCGCCCAAAGCTCCGCATAGGTGGAGCAACGGTCGCACATATCGTTAGCTCGCATCACGGACTTAAAGGACTGTGCCTAAGCCTGCGGGGGTGTGCCAAAAGACGGAAGGGGTATCAACTTGTCGGCCATTTTGTGTGACAAACACTGTGGTGCGCTCTATAGGCAGTGTTGGGATATGGTGCAAGATTTCACGCGCATGCGCTGCAATGTCCGCCTCAGTAAAGTAAGATTCTCGATAAAATGGGGTACCTTGAGTAACCAGCAGAATTTTAAAAAATTGGTTTGATTTGATTCTGAAAAATGAATGTATAATATGTGTATTTGTGTATATTTTGTAACTCGTAGGACACGTCCTGGAGTCTTTTTGTCCGGAACAGATTGTTTCGATACATTCCCGCCAATATAACTGTGTCGGAGCTCCACTACCTCTGTCATCATGATATAGATACATTACTGTTTTCTGCCGCGCATGCGCGTGAAATCTTGCACCATATCCCAACGCTATCTATAGGCAACTTTAAATACTAGTTGCGCGAATTTGCAATGCAATCATGTGGGAAATAGATAAACATAATTTATTTATAAATTTACTCAACCATTGCAATTATCAAAATGCACTTGACGACCATAGGATACACCTTATAAAGTGTATAATTAATAACTATGTTAAAGTTAGATACAATTATATATCTAAGCCAAAAAATAATGTTGCCAGTAGTAAAAGAACCTATTTCAATAAACTAATAATGTTTTCTGGCCATTAAATTGTAGGGTAGTGTTGGGTAACGTGAGATGATGATGTTGCAGAGCCCTGAGGCAGTTATATTGGAGCCGAATGTGCAATATCTTGTATACAGTCACTCCCATTAATATTAGTACACTCTAAAAGACGATCACGTTTTTAATAGTGGATCATGTGACTTGGATTCTTTTTTTTAGAAGTTAGAAAAGTTAGTTTACTACACGTTGAAAAAAAGAAATTTTGAAAAAATTGTAATTGGTCGGAATTACAAAGAAAATACTAAAAGTTGTTATTTATAACTGTTTTATGTGGGTCCATATTGAAAATTCAACAAATTCGTTTTGTAGATCTGTGTCAACTGTATACACTCTGAATATTTCACCAAAATCGGCAAACGTTGCAAATGAGCTACAACTGTTTGAAGATGGTAAAAATTACAGCTTTTCACAATTTTCGGCGTTAAACTGTAATAAATCGAAGGATTCTTACGTCATTCGATGCCTGTCGCTGTTTTCCACGTAATCCAAATTGGATGAAAATTTGAAAATGTATACAATTGATACAGATCTACAAAATGGATGTTTCAAATTTTCAATATAAGTCACATAAAAAAATTGTAAATCACAACTTTTAGTATTTTCTCTGCAATACCGACCAATTACAATTGTTTTAAAATTTCTTTTTCACGTCATGTAGTAAACTAATTATTCTAACTTCTCAATAAAGTCCAAGTCGTATGGTCCAATATTAAACAAGTTATCGTCTTTTTAAGAATGTACGAATATTAATGGGAGTGACTGTATATATACAGATATATATACAAATACACTTGTTATGCATTCATTTTTCAGAATCAAATCATATCAATATTCCCGCAACGTTGTAGCAATGGCAACACTAGTTTTGCCACTCAATATGGCCGCAGTCTACCATCCCTCCCCGCTCGCGGTATGACCCTTCTTGGCCATACAGGGTGTCCCAAAAATGTCTCGTTTCCTTCAAAGGGGATGTTCCTGAGGCCATTTGAAGCGACATTTTCCTTTGCAAAAATGGCCGTTTCGGCTTTGTTAAGGAGTTATTAACGAAAAACGCGGACCAATCAGAGCGCGGCCTAGAGGCGTATTGGCAGAGACGGCCGCGCGCGACAGAAGTCGAGCGATGGTGCTACACCGCGGTCGAAAGCAAGGAACAAACAAGAGAAGATAAATTTTCGAGTCCTATGTCGGATATTTCAAATTTGAATATGTTGTAGTCTTTAGTAGCCTATGAACGAATCTCGAAAACCAACATTTTTTAAGATTTCGAAAAATCCTTCGAGATTCGTTCATAGGCTACTAAAGACGACAACATATTCAAATTTGAACTATCCGACATTGGACTCGAAAAATATTCTTCTCTTGTTTGTTCCTTGCTTTCGACCGCGGTGTATCACCATCGCTCGACTTCTGTCGCGCGCGGCCGTCTCTGCCAATACGCCTCTAGGTCGCGCTCTGATTGGTCCGTGTTTTTCGTTAATAACTTCTTAACAAAGCCGAAACGGCCATTCTTGCAAAGGAAAATGTCGCTTCAAATGGCCTCAGGAACCTCCCCTTTGAAGGAAATGAGACATTTTTGGGACACCCTGTATATCTACTTTACGCTCAGTCCTTTAGGTCCGTGGCTCGCATGCAATAATGTATTGTACCATTGTGTGTTCTATATCAATATTATATTAATTTTATGGTAATTAGAGTTACTCTTAAACATTATACTTTATCGTTTCTAACGCCCACAACAATGGTTATGGACCCAGAACGCAAATAAACCGTACCGGATACATAATGAGAAATTATGGATATAACCTAAAAAAAACATAACCTCGTGGCGTTGCGAAACGATAAACGATATTGAAAATGGAAAGAGATAACCTAAACGAAAACCGCGTAACAAAATTAAACAACAATGACTATCGCTCGTGGAAAATCGAGATGAAATGGTAGCAGAGAGACAAAGGTCTCTCAGATAACGTGTTAAAGGAGCTGACCGCAAACCCTACACTGGTACAAAGGGCAGCCTACATAGCAATTGAGAATAAAGCAATTGCTGCAATAGGTTTGAACGTTGAGGTAGACCGACAAATACACATAGAAGATTGTGCAAGCGCGCATGAGGCATGGACGATATTGGGACAAGTGCATTAACCAAAGTCAAGGGTGCGGATCATGCAATTAAAGAAGGAATTCTACCACCTGAAGGTGAAGGACGATGAAAACATGCCTTCATACCTTGCCAAGGCCAAGATAGCTACAACAAAAATAGTTGTTACATATTATTCTAATATACGAATATAATTTCTATGAAAACGGTAAATCTCACCCCTAATAGCAAAGGAGAGATGGACCACAGACAATAATTTTATTTTCTTCTTTCCGCGGCTATTCGTAACAATATTGTGTTACAATAATTATATTTTATAGAAAAGATCATTCACTACGTAAATGGATCAGTAAAGTATTTCATATTTCTAAAATAGTTGATTTTGAAACTTTTTGAAAAACATGGTCCATCTCTCTCGGAATTATCCTAATTTAAAAGTTAAGGGATGCAAGTTGTCTACAGTGACTAACAGTATTATTCACTGTTTATATTTTTTATAGAGAATGTCATGCACTAAGACATATATGATTCTATTTTAAAAAAAAACAGGGTTAACCTTCACATGACCTTCACGCGTCGACCCACAAACAAACTGACAACGTCAAAATGTTTTCTCTGCATATCATAATACTACACGACTGTATATGACTGACGCATACCTATCAAAATGCAGTTTTAAACATTTCAATCCAAGCCCAGATAAAAAAGTTGTAAACAAACAACCTTGAAAATGTTCTCCGCGATTCTGACCAATTACAATTTGTCCAAACAAAAATATTTTTCATGTCACATAGCAGGTACACTGATCCTTCTAACATCCGATAAAATTGAAGTCGTTTGGTCCGATCTTAAAAAAGGTTATTGTCTGTTTAAAAGTGTCCGAATATTACTATGAGGTCACTGTAAATCCATTCTGTACAACAATGGAAAGATGAGAAAACGTAGAGATGAGAAGCGACAATACCACACACACACCCAGTGTTTCTTAAAAGAAGCTTTCCGTTATAAAATTAACATTACCGATCATTTTTTGCAAATATCTCGAAAACTAAAAGCGACCCCCCTATAGTGGAAGAGGAAAAAGTTATTCAGAATGTGTTGCTCCATAACATATTAAAATTTCATCAAAATCGGAGTACGCAGATCTGTTCTATATAATTACCGAAAATAAAATAAAACAAGCGCTATCGCGCTGCTTGGGTCTTTTCGTAGTCATTTAGAGAAAGCGCGGTTGCGCTGTTTGGGATTCTTCGACAGTGTTTTTTCAATACCCCCTGGGACTCAAACGGTTAAAAAAGGTTATTGTCTGTTTAAAAGTGTCCGAATATTAGTATGAGGTTACTTAAGTAAATCCATTCTGTACAACAATGGAAAAACATAGTACTTCGCACAGAGACGAACAAAGCAGGAATTCTGGCAGCGTGGTAGATCGACCAAAGGCAAAAACCATTCGCGATGCTAATCTGGAGTGGATCGAGGAGATCGCAGATGGGACATGCGCTCAGGGCAAACAATAAAGACGAACGGGAATACGTACGCTCTTTTTGCTCGTTAAAGCGGCGTCCCCGAACGGATTACGCCGCCTCTTACACAGAGAGATAGAAACACATATCAATCGGGTGTCTTCTATTTGCCGAATCAAACCACTCCGCGCCCCCTTTCCCGGGGCCACGGGATGGCACAGTATGGTCCGTGGGGAGCTCTTTTATGGAGCTCGCTGCGACTGATGCTCTCCAAATAGTTTGGACGGCGATCCGAACCGATAACGCCGGGAACCGAATCGAATGGAGGTCAGAGCGCACCTTCAAAATCGAGCTTGTTTCGAAAATTCATTGCCTGTTGCAACAGACAAAGTGTCCCACTCTCCATTTTTCCCTCTGCCGAGCGTAGCTGCACGGCTGAGGCGAATCCAATGGGTGTCCGAAAAAATTTCTGGGAACAATTTTACACTATACGATAAATTAAATAATATCTCTTTGCAAAATGACATTTAAAATTGGAGACGTATTGATCTATTCCCAGGCTGCAGAAATTTTTAATTTTGTGGGCCACTTTATGATAAATCGATGTTTCTGACGTCGATGTAAAAGATTTTGAGGAAAATTGAGTTTTGCATGTTACAGTCTATGGAAAATTAGGGGGGGTTTAAGTCATCAGATTGCTCATTTCGAATTTGTTTCTAAAATACAGAAACTTTGATTTATACAATGTTTGATGAACCTCGTAAAGGAACTCGTTCTATTGATGAATTTTTATCTTGAAAACTATTAGACTGGTCGAGTTGATACTTTTTTTATTGCAATCAGAATGGTTTGTTATATTGCATAATAATTTCTGTTTCACTAAAGAATTAGTTTGTAACGTTTTTTAACATTAAAGAATGTAAATAAGTTCCCCTCAAGATGATATTTATAAAATACGAACTTCTCTTTAATTACTTTTGTCACAAAATTAATTTGTTAATGAAAAATGGTTATTAATACAGTAAATTTCTAACTTTTCATATTTTACACTATACAATACTTAATTTTACCCACAAATCCCGATATCGACGTGAAAAACTGCTCGAACGATTCATATTTCGTTTTCTTTTTAATTTGCTTACTGAAATTTGTGATGTAACAGTGAAAAAGCGATTCATGTTTGTTGTACTGTAAATCTGGAATATAGAATAATTTTTTAAGCAACTTTTGGTTGGTAGTTCACTATGAGAAATGTGTATTTGAGAGCTATACTTACGTGGACGCTGGAAAATCGACCGTCACACACTCGGGGCACGATTAATCACTTTTCGCCGACAATAAAAAGAACAGAACGATATAATTTGCGGCGTAATCGATTAGTCGCCAGCCGACCGAAGCAGCTGGGGACCGTTGATGCGCGATGGTGCACGCTGCACCATATCACGTGCACCCGATGCAAACATTGCACCCGAAAATCGCAATCGAATGACAAAACTCCAAGTCAATTCCAAATGAACACTTTCCAAAATTCCTTCATGTTTCATTTGGCCCTTCGAGTACGTAGACGTAAACCACGAAATTAATTACATACGAGAAATTGCAATCTTGCAAAATGCATCCAACTACATTACAAATTATTTTGAACCCAGAGATGTTAATTGCCTACAAAAAGGTGAAAAATTGCACGTTTCCTGAACTCATTTAATATGTTTTTTATCGTAATTTGTAGGTCCACTGAATATTGCATAATTTTATGCTGTCGATGCATCGAAAAATGCATCAAAATGCATCACAAAATATTTTTAACCCAGAGATGTTAATTGCATGCAAAAAAGAAATATGATGTTGCATAATTTGTGCAGTCAAAGTATCCAAAAGTGCATGAAATTACGTTGAAAACTATTTTTGACTCAGAAATGTTAATCAACGAGCAATAAAGCAATTCTCAAACTGAATTTCTTGACTTGACAAAACTAATTTTACAATTGAAAAAATAACTTGTGATGGTCTAAACGTTGCTGATCCTAATGGAAAAGAAGTCAACTTGATAAATAATTTTTCAGACAATAAGAATGATAATTACAGCTCATTGAATGTAAAATATTTGTTTATTTCAACGAGTGTTCCACTCATGATCAAGGATGCACTCATGAAATTCTATCTCGAAAACTATTGATCCAAATGACTCCATGCTTTATCCGTTTCAACCAAGAAAACAGTCCATCGTAAACTATTTTTGTTCATCAAAAAATTAATTTTTATAATATTGAAAATTATGGGCAAACTTCAGTTTCGTATATTTTGCCTGGAGATATGTTTATTCATAATTGTCAATATTACCAAATTAATTTTCCAATGAGGAAAAATTGTATATAATAGACGAAATCTTGCTCATCGCAAAAAAGAGAGAAAAGAATCAACTCAATAGGAGAAATAGTTTCGAAGATAAAAGTTCGGCTAAACTGTACTTTAGAGGACCAAAAATTTTCAAGTTTTCTGTATGCGATGCTACACATTTTGACGAAAAAATGATATACGTATAAGTTTTAATACACGGAATTCAAGTTTTGGTTACGGGAGTTCAACGGTTGAAAAGTTATACACGTGTAAACATGAGCAATTCCAAGCGCTTTCGACAGGTTAGAGCGTCGCCATATTGGATGTTCGCTGGGATGTAGAGGTAGGACTGTTGAACGCATGCGCTGGATAGATGGTGGGTGTTCAGCACATCGGCTAAGTAGTACTAACGCATGCGCTAGATGGCAATTCACTGGTTTAGAAGTTATACGCGTGTAAAATAGTCCAAGTTGGTTTGGGATTAGGTACTACTTACTGCTCAAACATATAGACCGCAGGAAAAAAAGTTTTAAAAAATTAGTCCTCCAAAGTACAGTTTAACCAAAAATTCTTTTAAGTTTTGCAAATTTTGATAATTTTATAAACCGAAAATACATTGTACTTATGAATTTTTATCTGAAAAATTATTCTTCTGATCGAATAGATTCTTTTTTTTATTTGAATCTAGAAGATTCGGAATATCATAAACGATTTTCCGTTTGTTGAAAAATTGGTTTTGCAGTAGTAGAAAATTCAATTTTTGATCAGGGTTAATTAAAGTTCATGGGGGCAAGGTTCCGTTGTTAGAAGATTACTGATAGCAAAGAATTACAGTGTCAGAACACTGTCGTTAGCCAGTATTATTCAGGTAATCCGTGTGTCTGTTAGTCTACTTCCGCTCCACGGTAATACCGCGATAATTATGAACTTTTCTGTAAAGCTTAAGCGTTTTATTGGGGAAACTTCACGCGGAAAGATAACTACTTCGTTTTTCCCGCGACGACGTTATTACCAGGGGACTTTAATATAAATTTAATTAGTTGTATACAAGTTTCGTTATTAAAAAATATAGCTCCTCAACGTCCGACAGTTTCATTCTGCATTGTTGCAATAACTTGATTAGCACCAAACTCAAATACAAATTCATAATTCGTACCTAAAACAAGGTATAACAATTGGAGCAAGAAAATTAAAGTATAAGAGTTAAAACACAATACATAAAACTTTAGGTAATTATACACAAAATTCACAATGTAGCAATCGCTAGGTCAGCATCAAACTCAAATCCAAATTCACGATTCTGATTTTAACTCAAATGATAACTATAAATAAGAATTAAAATTAAAAAATTTATCTATACACAAAATTTGAAAGATAAATACTTAAGTATACACAAAATATACTACAATGTAGCAATAACTTGGTAACCATCTGAAGCAAATAAAAATTTGTGATTTTTATTCACACAAGAATTAAAAGATACAAAATTTTATATACACAATGTTAACGTAAAATCTGAAACGTAGAGATTGTAGTAATATAAAATTATAAAATTCGAGATATTCAAATTCGAATCTAAGAATGTAAATGCAAATGTCAGCGAAAATGAGTTACAAACGAAATTGGAATGCGGTTTAAAGCGAAATTAAATGAAAATTTTATAGCACGGTATAAGGGAGGTTTTACTGCAACATTATGAAATGCATTTCGGTGTGCAAGAGGCGGTCGGCGAAATGCAAATGACAAGCCGCAATCAAGAGGCAGTCAGTCGATAAAATTGCCGTTTCAAGACGGGTCTCGCGGTCCGGGTTTACAAGCGATCGAACCCCGTAAATGCGGAATTAGAGGGGACGTTGGGGTCGCATGTCGTCGAGATAGCCCCCGACTATAGTTTCCAGGCGCCATTCCCTTGCTCCCCTGGACAGGGCCACGAGAAGTGGCCACCTTTAAAACGTCAAAGAGCCCAGGTGGTCCCGAGCTATACCGCGCCAACTCAATCAATGTGCTATTCCTTTCGCGGCATCAGCGATTCTTATCTGACGTCACTTTCTCAGCCGGGGAATCGAATCGAGACTAAACGTGCAGGTGCAAGAAACGAGGATAAAAGTTACCGAATCTCCATTGACATAATATGTCGATAAATGAGAAAATACAATGACGTAGACGTTCATAAAGGACGTAGACAGGATGTCCCAAAAATGTTCGAGCTCTTTAAAAAGCGCGACTCCTGGGGTTATTCTAAGAAGCTTTTTCCTTTGCAAAAATGTCATACGCGGCTTCGTTTTTGAGTTATTAACGAAAAACACGGGCCAATCGGAGCGCAGCTACAGGTAGCGTTGTTGTCACGCTGTGCTTGAATCGTGAGCAAAGCAATCAGGTTAGTATGCGTGCAATTATTGTTCAGTATTAGATAAAAATAATTCGGTATTGCCATATAAGAGAATTCGAAGCAGCAACTGCATTAACGGTTGAACATGTGAGTTTCATTAAAATTAATAGTGACTCCTTCTCTTGTTCACGATTCGAGCACGGCGTGACAACAACACTGCCGCTCAGTAGAATCAGCCGCCGAGCCGAGCCGGAATCAGTCAGCTGTAGCAGCGCTCTGGTTGCCCGTGCTTTTCGTTAATAACTCGAAAACGAAGCCGCGTATGACATTTTCGCAAGGGAAAAAGCTTCTTGCAATAACTCCAGGAGTCACCCCTTTGTAAGAAATTCGAACATTTTTTAGATATCCTGTATAGTGTACGGACACTAACCACTGATCTTCTGCCTGGCTTCGAACATAGAAAGGGATAGCAACCAAACAAAGCAAGTGACATAACTTTTACTTTTAACGATTTTTTATGGAACTTTTACCAACATATTAAAATGAGTACCAATACCATATAGTTGGAAGCTTGTTTTCTCGTTTAATCCATGAAACTATAGGGCACAAGTATCGAGATTCTATACAGGGTGAGTCCGAAGAAACAGAACACCTAAATATCTGTGTTACTTTTCGTTGTACTGAAAAGTACACTGGGACAAGGACAAAGTTACACTGTTTGAAGGGCCACATGTAACGGTGTAAGGGAAAAAATTCTCAAGGTAATTTTTTTATGAGACTTCAAGGTCATCGATGTTTTTTTAAATGGAATGATATATCTTCGTTAACGTAATACTGTAGCTGATAAAATAACGAATTCATCCATGTAACACAATATGACCTACAAATGACCTTCAACCCAGAAAAATGGAATAAATAAAATTCAACGTGTAAGATTCATTTGCTTTATTTCTGTTACGCAAAATGTCATAAATGTCTTCCTGTCAACACCGAATCTGTTATTATGTTGTGTATTGCGACACATTTGAATGTAAGCAGCTCAAAAAATATTGAACATTTTGCGTAACAGAAATAAAGCAACTGAATCTTACACGTTGAATTTTATTTATTCCATTTTTCTGGGTTGAAGGTCACTCGTAGGTCATATTGTGTTACATGGATGAATTCGTTATTTTGTCAGCTACAACATTACGCTAACGAAGATATATCATTCCATTCAAAAAAACATCGATGACCTTGAAATCTCATTAAAAAATGACCTTGAGAATTTTTCCCTTACACCGTTACATGTGACCCTTCAAACAGTGTAACTTTGTCCTAAGAAGTTTTTTAGTACAACGAAAAGTAACGGAGATATTTAGCTGTTCTGTTTCTTCGGATTCACCCTGTATACAGGGTGAGGCACTTTAGACCGACCACCTGAATAACTCGCTTGTTGTTGGAGCTAGAAGAAAATGCCTCGGACCAAACTTCTACTGGTATCGAAGGGCTCATAATCTGATGCTATTAGTTTGTTGATAGGAGGAGGCGTCGGGGAGATATGAAGGTCAACTCTGTTTTTTTATATAGAACAGTATGTTTTTTTACTTACACTCTGATAGAGTATTGCAGGCCGAATACAATATTATTAATGTCATTCAAGGTCAATCAAGGTCACCCAATTTGGACACTTATACTAACAGTGAGTATGTAAATAACACGTTGCACCTAAATTGTTGGTGTTCGAAGCGTGCTTTGAGACAATTTATATTCTCTTGCAGTTAACCTTGAGTGACCTTGAATGACCTTAATAATATGTCATTGTATTCGTCTTGAAATACTCTATCGGAATGTAAGTAAAAAAACATACTGTTCAATTTAAAAAAAACAGAGTTGACCTTCATATCTCCCTGACGCCTCCACCTATCAACAAACTAGTAGCATCAGATTATGAGCCCAAATAAGTTTGGTCCGAGGCATTTTCTTCTATCTCCAAAAACAAGCGAGTTATTCAGGTGGCTCACCCTGTATAACATTTAGATTAAATCGAACAATATTTGTAGAAGTTATTAAACATTATATAGGTACGTGCCGATATAGAATTACGATAATGTTCGAACCTCTGCACTAATATTTCAAACAGTAAAACAATGTACTTTAGACTTGAATTGTAAATGCTATGTTGTAACTACTCTAACATACAAGTATCCAGGTTATACATATAAAATTTAAAGTGAATGGAATAATTAACCCCTTCTCCTACAACAATTTGGGCCAAAAACTTTCGAACCAAGTTTGGTTCGAACCAAACGTAAACAACACGAGCCAGGCTCGTGGTATTTCGTTCGGACCAAACGTAAACGACACGAGCCTGGCTCGTGGTATAGCCCACGCAACGAGAGTTGGCACAGAGAAAGTTGTGGGTACCACGTGATGCTCCCACTACGCGCTACACGTCTACCGCGATTGGCCGAATCGCTTGACGAAGACAGCAAACAAGCGTATTGAGTGTGACTGTAACAGAGAGATGTGGTGGCCATGAAGTAACATGGTGGTGACGCTGAGCGCCTATGCGACCGTTCCCGCCAAAACGTAAGCGTACGAGTGGGATCCACTGATCAGTGGTGGAATTCGCAGCCTTGCGTCAAGAGTGGGGACTCGCCGTTCCCCCTACACCCCACTGACGAGATTTTGTGCCAACTCTCGTTACGCGGACAATACCTCATTCGTGATAAACGTAAACAACACTGACACGAAGATTACTAATTTTCTACGAGTTTTCTCAAAACATTATTAATTTAAATTAAGTATTAATTTGCAAATTGTTACTGATACATTATCCACTTTCAAATTATAAATCATTTTTGTTCACCGATGAATTCATCATAATTACTTTCCGGACATCTTAAAAGTATTAGTTGTGCCCAAACGTGTTTATTATTTCACAATTCCTTTCGTTGTGCCGAAATATACATATCATAAGACGCATACATTTTGCGCAAGTTTGAGCACGCGGCTAAACAGCCAAATGGCTCGACGCGTGACGGACCTTCTTCTTTATTATGCCCGAGCAATCGGAAGTTAGCAGGTAGGACAAGCGGTGAAAAATCATGAGTACCAGATCTCTAAATATTAAAATATGTGCTTATTTCTACGAAAGAGTTTACTTATGAACAAGGTTGCACCAATGCACTTTCATCTGGAAATATATTTACTTCTTTAGAAAACGTGTATAAATTATTGTAACAAATAATGAATGATATTTAATGAATAATACTGTAACAATACTAAATACTAATTACTAAATACTAAATACAATACTAAAAACAATACACATAGATGGAGAAATCAGATATTGGTTCGGATAATCGAGGTTTTACTGAATCGTGAATTAAACCAGTAAATATGATCCAAACTGTATCACGTTTCGATTCATTTTAATCAGAAAAACACCACAAATATGTTGCTAAAGGTTTCACAAGAGAATAATTAAAACTGAAAAAGTTTTGTCATTGTATTAGTATGGTGAGATGAACTTTCTATAATTTACAATGTTACGTTTGTCAATTTTCCAATAACAAAAAATGATCTATAATAACAGAAATCTTGCTGATTATAACAAAACAAGAATTATCCCATTCGAGCACATACTTTCTGAAATAAAAATTCTTTCATATTTTGAAAATCAGCTTCATTTAAAAGCACTCTGCACTAAACAATTTTTATCTCGAAAACTACTTATCAGATCGACTTGATCCTTTCTTTATATGAAAGAAGCAACTTGCCTGCATTGAAAAATAAATTTTCTTATACCGAATAATATGATCAAATTAACTAATTAACAATATTACGTTCACTTATTATAATTCCTGCCTTATATTCCAGAATTATTTTCACAGCTCGCAGCTTTCTCGCCCGAAGAAAATTGACGGGGTCGTTAAATAATTACGAGAACGGTTGTTTATAGGATCTATGGGTCGCCGGAGGCAAGCGTTGACAGTCAAATCGGCTATAGTTCGCCCGGGAGTGAATTTTTAATGGGGCGTGAAAACAGACGTGCGATTCCGAGATTAAGGTAATTAAAATCCAATTAATAATTTAATCAACGGCACGGTCCCGGGCTGAAAAGGTGGTGAGAAACGGGGAAGGCGTCATTGCCGCCGCGGATCTTCACCGTCGGAACCGGAATACACGTACTTGACGCGTGACGAGATAATTCCTTGGGGATTTCGGCAAAAGTTTTGCCGTGTTAGTGGGGGGGGGGGGGAGAGGTGATGGAGTGGGGGACATTTTAACAAAAAGTTATGCCCGGCCCAATTAAATCAACCGACGGGTCCAATTCAATCCTGCCCAGACCCCGGCTATAATTAAATCTCCGGTGAATTAACGAAAGATTTCGGCTCGACTCCACTAAATTTCAGTTGAAATTAAATTTTTGACGAGTCAACAAAACTTTTCTCATCTCCGCCCTCCGGCCGCATTCTGCCGCTTCCGTTCTTGCTTTCCGCCGTGTTACACTGTCCCCGTCCCTGACTCACCTGGCCACATGTGCAGCCCGAAAAAAAGTTTGCCAGGAATCATACGAATACACTATATCAAAGCGCCCTATGGTAAAATATACAATACACTCGTTCCTATTGATTCCGTTTCATCCAACTGCACGCAACACTGACGAACGAATTCCTTCATGCCCGTAAACGATTTTTATGAAATTTTTTTTTCTTCTCAAATCGTCTATGTCCACGTTTTTTTATGCCAAAATGGCAGACGAATATTTATCGTTCCTCTTACACTTGAATTTTGACCAGTCCCATAACGCCCTTATACTCATTATTTTTAATTGAAACTTTTTAATAAGATAATGTTAGTACCGGCTCATATGCAAAAAAATTTGCAATAGCATTCGCTCATTAATAACAATATTAAAGATGTTTAAAACTTCTGCGATCATCGAATGAAATTAGAAATTTGATAATATTTTTTGCACCCGTATAGTGATTATTTTTAATTGCAATTTTTTTCATAAGACAGTTTCCATACTGGACCATATGCACAAAAATTTGCAACAGCATTCATCCAACAATAACACGATGAAAACTGTTTCAAACTTCTGTAATCATTGAATAAATGTAGAAATTTCATTATAGTCTTTTCACTGTCGTTATTTTTAATTGCAATTTTTTCATAGAATAGTTATAATACTGGATCACATGCACAACAATTTTCAACAGCAATCGTTCATTAAGAACATTATGAAGAATCTTATAAAAATTTTCAGTAGTCAAATGGGAATAAAATTTTAAACAATTTGTTTACACCCTCAAATTTATAATTTTGTTTCTAATTTTTGTCATAGGATAACTTTAGTACTGAACTATTTAGCAACAATTTTTCAGAGCTATCAACGCATTAGTGATATTGGAAAAAAATTGTTACATCTTGAAATGATGATTATTGTCGTATCAAGTCTTGTAGGTATGAATCAGCGGCTATGAATCACGTTCTAGTGCATGTTTTGTTAATCAGCAATGAAACAACGGATAGCCGAGGCTCGTGGATCAGTAATTAATCGTCGGTCACACGTAGTACTACGTCCTCGGACAGGCACCAGCTATAGATCACGTAGTACCGCGTGTTTTGTTAATTAGAGATGAACCACCACCGGCATACATCATTCGTTAACAGGTCTGGGTTATGCAACCAGTGAGCCTTAAGTTTTCCTCGGTATTGTTCAATCATTCTTCACACAGCCGTGAACATGACATTTCAAAATCTTTACTCGAAGGGCCAAGTTCTAACAGAAACCTCAAAAATATATATGTTTCTCATTGTATTATTTAAACAAATACATTCCATAAAAATCTAATTGCATGGGATAATAGGCCATAAACAAATACACCTTTTATCTCTATACAAAAGTTTTGTATCTTTTATAGTTCTCGAAGTATATGTCAATCATCCAGTACTAGGCAAGAAAGTGCTATAGTATGTGTCATATATTTCATCGAATATCTCGAAAACGATTACAGATAGAAAATTTTCATAAAGCGATAAATCGTGTATATTTAAACGAGGAATATTCCCGTGTAAATAGATTTGTAAACAATTGATTTGTTTAAATAATAAAATATAAAATACACTTATTTTCGTCAAAACCGTTAAATACTGTTGTGAAATCTGTATCATAGGAATGTGTTGTCGCGTTTTTCGGTCGTCTGGATTTTTTCTTCGGCACTCGAAATCAAATTTCCACGGATCCGGTGTCCCTTGCGGCGTGGCAAGAGCGAAACGAGTTTCATCGCGGGCAAGCGAACAAATTGTTCGCCGAAAAACCTCGTTTCGTTGTCCTGGAAAATTCAGTTACTCACCGAGGGCGGCCTGTGACGTCAACGTAAAGCTTCGCTGATGAATACGGTCGCCTTACTCACCTGGAAAACAGAAAGGGAGAAGAACGAAATAAAGCAGCGTGAACAAACGAATGTTTAGCGGCCGGCAATTGCGAAGACGGGCCGCGATGGAATTCATTTGACAAAACTGGAACGATTTAATGGTGTTCCGGCCCGTGCACGCGATTGCGATATTGAAATACTTTCCTCGAGGATGCACATGTCTGTGTGCCGCATTTTCAACGGATGCATTTCAATATTGCGAGAACGTTTTATTTCAATGAATGCATGCGCAACTATTAATGTTCCCTTTTTACAACATTCTATAAGCTCGGAGCCCTGTAAAATGTTAACTCTATTTTTGTTTAATCTATTCTCTGTATATTTATTATTTATATGCATTCTTAATGTTGGTTGTCTTGAACAAACTATAGTATTTTAACAAATCGCTTTTTCTTATTGATAACGAATTTTTGAGAAAATTAAACAATTTAAAGTATGGACGTTTTAATATCACGTTTGTACTCATTTTAAGCAGAAAATTGTCACAAATGCGTTAATAACAGTTTCATAAAAAAATAATTCAAAACAAGAGTTTTATCCATTGCCATAACATTGTTTTACTACGTTTCTTTCTGGATTATTTAAACAGGTATGTACATCAGAAGGACGTCATATTGAAGCTGATAATTTTGTATATTGTTTAAATAAAGGAATATCTTGCAAAATGACTTACGCTGATAAATTCATCGTCTCAAGACACACAAGTTATCTCTATACAAAATTTTTATATCTTTTATAATTCTCGAGATATACGTTCACTTTGTATCGTCAGGCAAAAAAGTGCTATAGTATGTGTCATACATTTTGTCAAATATCTCGATAACTATTACAGCTAGAAAAATTTTTAAAAGAGATAAATTGTATATTTTTGAGCAACGAATTTGACTATGGGACCAGATTCCGAAAGACATGGTGTGTCACGTTAATATCATTGGAGCGTATCTAATCAGATTTCGCGGTCGGAATCAGCATATCGGTATCATCGCGAAAACAATGACAGAGGGCGTGGTTCTCGCAACGAAACTCGGTGGTGTATCAGATTTCGCACCTGCTACTGTCACACACCTACACACACAGAGACGCACAGACAGAGGCGACCGCGACGCGTGTGTACGTACCATTACGCAATTCGTCGTAAGGTATTGACACAACGGCAAAATACATAATCTCCTGGCACGAACTTAGCTCGAGCGTTGCCAGATATTCAGGCGTGAGTCAATATTTGTGAACATCCTGGAATTTCTCCGGCAGCGCCCAGTATATAGCCAGGCCTGGCCTGGCCGAATAGGTACGTGAGTGCGCACTCACTTTGTCGGGTGTACATATCACAGCGAACGATGTCCCGTGAACTGTGTAAGACGATCAGGTTGGGATTTAACCGACTACGTTTCCGGGGATACTGCATGGATTGATCCGATCGATGCACCGCTGTTCGTATCGCGATCAACGGACGCCGTTCCCTTAACCGTCGATCCCGATACGCCTGAACTGTCCTACCAACCGATTTAATACTGCTGCGAATCACAAACAGCACGTACGAGCGAAAATTCTTCGAAATTTAGCCATCTCTAGACTGCAAATCTATAAAATCAAAATTTACGAAGTCAATTGTCGGGAACTGAAAACCAAAAATGTTCTATTCACCAATATTTAGGAATTTTTTCCAGATGGACTATTACACTTTTTGTATTCAGATTTTGTACACATATTTGTGGTGGTTTGAAGTGCATAAGTTATTTTTGTAAAGTCAAAATTATTGAATTCATCCGAGTTATAGATTTTTTATGGAATATGTTTTAGTGAAGAATAGGGTGGACAATATGTGATCGACGTGGCAATTGATGTGTTAAACTATTTTTTTCGCCTCGATGGTAGCAGGTACGGGAAAAATGGTTTAACTGCGTTTTGGAGAACTCTTTTTTTCAAGTTTTTTTTATACAATCTTATAGATTTCGACGAGAAAACACCGAAAATGAAAATCTTAATGCGCGGAATTCATTAATTAAAAAGTTATACGCATATAAAGTTGAACACTTTTAAGCCCTTTTGACAGGTTACAGCGCCGCCATATTGATATATTTGCTAGGTAATACAGTATTTCATCGGTAATTGTCCCAAATGTCTCCGACATAATTGTCCCTGAGATATCCCCACTAGTGCGGGGTGTACCCCGCCGTGAAGCTCGAGAGGCCTCGGTCGCCGAGAAATATGACACCATGCGGCACGGGTATATCGGTGAGACGACACTTATCCGAATTTCCAACTTCTTTATTATTCATTATTTTTTATGGGACTTCGATGACCATATTTGTGGCATTTTTCTAATAAAAATCATACCAAATACGATATAATTCCGATGATATTTACTTGTATAATATCAATTAAAAATCGTCGATTACACAAGTAAATATCATCGGAATTATATCATATTTGGTATCATTTTTATTAGAAAAATGCCACAAATATGGCCATCGAAGTCCCATAAAAAAATAATGATTAATAAAGAAGTTGGAAATTCGGATTAGGTATGTTTACATTCCTCGGTGACCGAGGCCTCTTGAACTCGGCTGTCCTTCTCTACGTTCGGCAAACCTCAAACAATGATATTCCTCGCGCATAATTGTCCCTCCGCAGACCCGTGTTGTGGACAATTATCGATGAAATACTGTACACACAAAATAGTCTAAATACTTCCGAACAAATCCATTAAAGGGCAGTATAAACACGTACGTAATATATAATAACACATTCACTAAATCAAAGTGCGAAACATTATACCATGGTCGGCTTCTCCGCTCCCACGACGACCTAACCCCAAACCATCTTGGACTGTACCTTCTTTTTGAAATCCTGTATGTGATTCTGTATATTTTAATTACTGGACACCGAAAACGACCGATTCCATGATTATTGTTATGAATTTTCATTTCGTACCGATGAGTATGACATTTTTTAAATTTCCGCAATAATCCACAATCCTGAGCCCAAGTAATTGCTTCTTCTTTACTACTTGGCATGTCTCTAAAGTTAAAATTTCTAAAACTTGAACTAGCTATTTCAAAATCAACAATAAACTTATTAATAATTAATTTGTGAAAAACATTTGAAATTGCTTATGTTTATAAAGTATGTGTAACCACTGAATTGCTATCTAGCGCATACGCTCAGTACTATTTAGCCGATCCCGCAAATATACCATACCATCTAACACATGGGCTGAACACTCACGATCTATCCAGCGCATGCGCCGAACAGACCTACCTACCTCTACCCCATGAATATCCAATATGGCGACGCTCTAACCTGTCAAAAACGCTTAAAACTGCTCATCTTTACACGCGTATAACTTATAAATCAGTGAATTCGTAACAACCATACACACATTTTCGGAATGTCTTCATCGATATCTACGGGATCACATAAAAAAAAGTTCAAAAAAGTTAAAAACACGGAGTTCTCCAAAACGCAGTCGAGCCGGAAAAATAACTACCGGAGATGAAAGAGGAGACTTTGTCCTTTAACATGACCCTAGGTATGTGGTTAGCAGATTTTTATTCACGAAGTTATCATAGTTTAAATTTTTAAAGACGTTTAAACTTGAAATTTTTTAGAGAAAGGACAGTCTTTGCTATACCAGCCAGTACCTAATAAAAAAGTGGCCATAAAAAGAGAACTCGGGGCTGTTAAAAGTAGAAGATTCACCATTTAAAATGAGTTTGTAAAGTTTGTTATCAGACTTTTTTTACGAAGTTACTACAGGCTGAATTTTTCGAGACGTTTAAATATACAATTTTCGGTAGGAAACACGGTCTTCACTTTACCGTTCAGTGCCTACTACGAAAGTGGCGATAAAAAAGGAACTTGAGGGGTGTTAAAAGTAGAAGATTCACTCTTTAGAATGGGTCTAGAAAGATTTTTATCGGGCCTTTTTTTCACGAAGTTATTACAGTTTGAATTCTTCAAGACGTTTAAATTTTAAATTTTTGGTAGAAAGAACGACCTTCCTTTTCCGGCCCAGTATTTAACACAATAGTGGTTCTCAAAAAGGAACACGAGTACGTTAAACATAAGAAATTCACTCTATAAAATGAGTCAATACAGATTATTGCCAGATTTTTTTTCACGAAGTTATTACAAATTGAATTTTTCGTAACGTTTAGATTTAAAAATTTTAGTAAAAACTAGAAAATAGGAACGTTTATAACATTTGAAAACATTGTTCTAGCTCTTGTTTGCTAGTATTGGCGAGGCTGTATAAGTTCGATTTTCAAGTTGCGCGACAAACATACGCTGGTAGCGTCATGTGGCCCGTTTTTCCTTTCGAGGGGCGATAACGTCGCCGTAAGAAATTCGCGCGGAGCCCGCGTTCTCATCAATATGCCGGGGCAATCGCTTCCCCTTCGATCACTCGCTCGACCTGCGCTGATTTTTCCGACGCGTATTTCCGAGCCGCATTTCCAAGGAGTCCCGTATTTTTCGAGGCGTAGGCTGCCACGAATACTTTGCATGCGATCGATGAGTACGTGGCCGGGTCACTCGAGTGCCCGTATGGTCAGCAAGGTCAGGGACGAATCACGGACGTCAATTCCTCGGGGATGCAACCCCGGACGAACTATCTTAAAATTCAAGTGCCGAATGCACAATAGAAAATCGACGAATCACTCCGGTCGCAATATTTAATCACATTTTTCAATGTGCTGTTCAAAGAACTGGATGTTTCGAGAAACTATGCACGCAGGCAAATTCGTTGCTCATGAACGAACAACTCGTGTCTTTACAGAATTCTTGTATCTCTAGCAGTTCTCGAGATATTTGACGAAATGTATAACACACACTATAGCACTTTCTTGAGAAACACTAAAACATTGAAATATTCTGCGAAAACTATAACAGATACAAACATTTTGTACAGCGATGAATCGTGTATTTTTGAACATCCAAATTAATTATGTGGTCAGATTTTCCGAAAATACGTTAGTTTAAACAGTAAATTAAAAAATACTTCGAGGTGTTCTGTAAGGAAGTTTTACCACTGTACAATGTCGTATATTTTTTAAACACATGAACATCTTATAGAATTATTTATTATAACAAATTCGCTGTCTAAAAACAAACAATTTGTTTCTGTATAGAATTTCTGATGATTTTTTAACTACAAGCTAAAATTGCGTTAGTGTGTGTCAGTAATTATTGATGATATCTTGGAAACCATAACAGATAGGAAAATTCTGTAAAGAAATGAATTGTGTATTTCTACGCGACGAATTTATTCGTATAATCAAGTTGTTAAGGAACACATTTGTGTAAATAATAAATGTAAGAAAGGACAAAAATCTGAAGAGTGCTCGGCTGATGGGAGTTTCTTTGGGTGGCAGTGGGGTTCTAAAAACGACAGCTACACGGACCTCGCCTTAAGGCATGACGTCGGATGGAAATTGCGTCGTCATCGTTTCTTTTTCTAATTTTAACTATACAAAAAGTGGACCGTGCAGCCCTTAAGTAAAGAGAAACATTAATCTAAGCGAGGGATTGGTTGTTGGTTCGAGGGCAAGCGCGAAGAGTGTCAGCTGTGAGTGACACAGCTTCGGCTGCCCCTTTCCACTAGCATTCCTGTCAACCCCCTTCAGCTTCACGCTATGCACGATCTCGAAGTACAACTCCGCTCCATTTTTCGCGACTTCTTCTCCATCGGGATTCGCTGCTCTTTAAAAAACGTCTGGGCTCGGTGACGCGGGGGTGGAGGGTGTTTTTTGCCGGTGACACGTTCCTGTGAACTCTTACGATTCCCCTTTGATCACTTTTGCACTTGGAAATGCGTGCATTAGGGACTGAAAAATGGAATCCCTCTTCGCGGTATGTATCGTTTAATTAAAAAACCGCAAAACTAGAATGTCAAATCCATACATTTTTACCGTCGATGTCTTTTAATTGTATTTGTTAAGGTTCGCTTATGAATTTATATATCGGAAACTAGCTGTGGGATCGAGATTATTCTTTTTTTTTTTGTCATAATATGCAAAAGTTTGTGTCATTGTGAACAATTTTTATTCATTAAAGAGTTAATTTTATAATCTTGAAAATCATAAATTTCTATTTTGTAAATTCTGTCGTGAGGGATATTGTTTATATTTGCTAATATTCGATAAAAACATTAAATTTGGAATAAACAAAAATTTTTTGTAATGAACAAAACCTTGCTGATTTAATTAAAGAAGAATCAATTCAATCGCATAAATGCTTCCTCATATAAAAATTCATAGGCATCATTGGTTCTCGCGGGAGGATAAACACATATCGCAAAATTTAATGGTTTGTAAATAATAAATAAATTCGTCAAACAACTGTCCCTAATATTGTGTACGTCATCATACGATATTCAATATTGATCGAAACACCCGACATCGACGCCCAAAATAGCAGAACTTATTAAGTAGTTAAGGTTGTTCTATGGTCAGACAAGCGATACGGTCGTACGTTTCGTCATTCTAGGATAAATCGATCTTTTTGCTGTCGACATCAGGGATATCGGTCAACACTAACGTTGACATACAATTCAATAGCATAAATCGTTTTTCAAAATATTGATATGTTTAAACAATATACGAAGTTATGATCTCCGATATGACGTCGTTCAGACTCGGTACGGCGAGTATATTTTTTAATTCATTGTTTAAACGAACGTGTTTTCTAAAACTCTGAGAATGCAGTTAAATTGGTTGTTCAAAAATACGCAATTTATTTCTTTACAAAATTGTTCTATGTCTAACAGAATACAACATACGCGACAATATAGACGACACACACTGTAGCACTTTTTGCTTCTAGTTCAAAAATCGTCGAATATCTTAAAGACTATTAGAGATACAAAAATCCTGTAAACAGACAAAATATGTGTTTCTGAACGACGAATTCGCCCATGTACATCATTTCGCAAAATACCCATTCGCTTAAACAATACACGGAATTATGGCCAACGATCCGTCGTAGATCATAGTCGAGCCCATTGGCGCAGACTCGTTCGTGAAACAAGAACGACAGGCGTCCACCGCAAAAGCATCATAACCTGGCGAAGAGTTTACCGCGTAACCTCTGCCGATCAAACGTAAAGCAAACACGGCCGATGACAAAAGCCCGGGCGTCAGGACAGCCCTAAAGCAGCCTAGTTTCGGCCGATCCATATTTGTTCGGGAAATCCGCACCTGGCTCGTGTTCAGCGGCTGTGCAATCGCGCCGCAGTCAGGATGCACCGGCCATGGCCGCTGTGTTACCGCACTACGGCCATCAGACCTCCCGGATTAACGTTAGCGTTATTTATGAACGTGCTCACTCGTTTTGAATAATATTTTGCGGCTCCGCTCGGCCCCGTGCGCACGCGGTCACGGATTTTTCGCGGGTTCCCGGTCGATACACCGCTGCCCGACGTGCACCAAGGTGCAACCGTGTACCTGCGATCTGTCACCGGTACATTCTGCCCAACCGGAAACCCCTGCCCGCCCTCCCTGTATTGCGAGCTTTTAAACTGAAGTTCAACGATTTCCCATATTTGACCGAGGTCCAACGTTTCATCTATTTACAGTCTGTTCCGCAAGTGTTGACGATATCTCCGCAAGAATTAATATACATGGAATAAATGTAACACGAATAGAAAGTATATTTCAAATACACACATCCATCAATTTACGCGGAGTATCCGTTTTCACGTGGATTCGTTTGACGCGAATAAAAATCACGCGAATAAAGTCTGTCAGTACAAGGGAAAAAATATTGGAAATAGAAGCTAGTACATATGATTAGTTTCAGAAATACATATTTACTTCAAATAGCTTGACAAAACAAAATAATGACGTTTGCAGAAAACGAAACTACTACGTAAATATTGGTATAATTTACCGCGTGAAAAATGTGCCGCGTAAATGAAGGGACGGGTGAACCAGTACGCTCTCACACTAGATGAATAAAACCGGAAGCAAATGGATTTTGTAAAAGAATAATCACTTGAAACATTGAAGCCGTGCATGCCCAAATTACACGATAGAGTACATACTTACAAGTGACTCACAAAAATATTCGGTCACAGTCTTAAAAAAAGATGATCACTTCTTTGGTATTGGAACGTACGACTTAACACACGATGTGAAAAAAAAGTTTCGAAAAAATTGCAATTGCAGAGAGAAGACTAAAAATAGTATCTTACAACATTTTTAGTTAAGAGTTCCTTTTAGCACCCACCTCCGAACGTCTTCAAACTTACTCTGTACACGTCCCACGAGGTGGCTGACAAAATGAAGATGGCGCCGTGGCGCGAAAATCAAATAAATTTTTTGCTGGCGAAACACAATTTTAATACCGAATTGAGGTATAAAAGTACAAATCAGGATTATTAAGCACACCCCAAGTTCACTAAACCTAACCTAACCTAACCTAACATAACCTAACATAACCTAATATAACCTAACCCAACCTAACCTAACCCGTCCTGACCTAACTTAACCTAACCTAACCAAATAAAGTAATATAACTAGTTTAACATGGCGGCTTATATAGAAATGCATGGGTATGCAATGGTTTCTGCACATATACGAGCCATGTAACAGTCTCTTTGCGGTCGCCCACACAATAGCACAATTCCTGGAAGATGTCACTCTGTATATTCTTTCCCAATTCCATGCCATTGATCTCACTAAACACGAGAAACATGTTGGGCTACTTCTTGCGGCTTCCACTCGGGATCATTTTGATTTGATTCATCAGAACTTTCACTCGTTGTAACTTATTAAACTTATTAAAGACAGGAAACAACAGTTTAGGGTGTGTTAATAAGTGAAAATGGCGGATACGTGTCATTAACGCAAACAGTTTGTTGCGCATGCGCAGAGCATTTCCGCGTCACGTGACCAACCCACATGACTCTACTGGGCATGGGCAATATTTCGGGTAAGTTGGGAATCAATCAGAGGTGGGTGCTAAAAGGAACTTCACCCTATTTGGTAATGTGGACCTGTATTGAAAATTTGAAAAAATTCGTCTTGCAGATCTGTGTCGATTACACACATTCCGAAAATTTCATCGAAATCGATCAACATTGCAATCCGGATCAATCGATTTTGATGAAATTTTTAGAATACGTATAATTGACAGATCTAGAAAACGTATTTTTTACATTTTCAATATAGCTCCACATAGAAAAATTGCAAAATACAATGTTTAGTATTATCTCTACAATTCCGACCAATTGTAATTTTTCCAAAATGTTTTTCACGTCACGTAGTGAACTAATTGTTCTAACTTCTAAAAAACTCCAAGTCGTAGGGTTCAATATTAAAAAAGTTATCGTATTTTTAAAAATGTCCGAATATTACTGTGAATCACTGTATCATTGACTGGCTGGTTATCCTGATCACCAGATATAAATTCCATTAAACTTTTTCGATTTATTATGAAGTAGAAGCATTAAGGAAAATGTATGTTAAAATTCAGAATTTCAATTGGTCGTATTCGAAAAATATAGAGGTCCCTTCTTGTTTCTACAAATTATCGATAATGGAGGAAATTGGTTGCATCATTAAGTAAAAGCGTATTAATGTTTTAAGTGTAGAGTCGATTCCTATAAAGCTTTTTACAAATATATAAATATTTACAGAAATATGGAAGACTGTATTTATACTCATCGGCAATAGTTGAGACAATTATATAATAATAACTAGACGGCGGATTTTTATGAAAAATAAAAATTATCGGTATTATATTACAAGATATAGAAGCCACGTAGATATTTATTTCTATTCTTAATAATTTTAATCAATTAAAAGTAATAAAACAGTATATTTGGATTGTTTAAATCTTTCCCTGTTTCGCATTTGAGCTACTCATTTTTGTCACAAATGCGTAAAATCCGCAATCGAATAATAACATAAGAAACAAGCGGAGACAATCGCATAACTGTTATACGACAAAATTTTGTAAAACTTGACGGTATTTTTCTTTCATATCTCTCTGATCAATAAAACATATGCTTCCATCGCATCTGTCTGATTTTTATAGAATAAACTATAATGATTGGGATTTGTGTGCAGACCTGCACTTTAATCGTTGAAGAAGTACTCAGCTTTTATTCCACTTGTCTGACTATAGGTTTTCCTATTCTACTAGCGGCTGAGGAAAATTTAATAACGCCTAGACGGGCTTCGTGACCGAATTTTTCGTTGAGAATTATGACTGCATTTCTGGAAATGTATAATTTAACCTAGTGTAACTTTGTGAAGAAGGGTCGGAGAATGATCTACCTAGACTCATTTTAAAGGCTGAAGCCACTACTTTAAATTGAACTGCATAGTGCTGTTCTTTAGAAATTTTTTTTGTCATAGAAAATCGTTTATTCGTTACAAGAGTGATACAAATTAACGGATGATTAAAAATCTTGTATGAATACCTCAGGATGTTTAATGTATTGCAAAATTGAGAACAAAAATCGTAGGGCGGCCTGCTTTCATTTATTTTAAAGTGTGAAGAATTTACTTTAAATTTCACTGAACAGGGCTGCTATTTAGAAATTCTGCTTGCACTAGAGAATTGATTATTCCTTGTGACAGTGATGAAAATTGCCGGATGATTAAATCTTGGATGAAGAGATCTTGATGTATGAACTATTGTAAAATCGAGAAAAAAAATCGGAGAATGATCTACTTGGATTCATTTTAAATTACGAGATTTCTTTCTTCAACTTCCTTAAATTCCTCTTTTCTGAGGTTGCTTTCGAACTAGCAACCATGCCGAGCAATAAAGAGGGTTCCTTGCAATATTTGATTTTGTAACGTGTCTCTAGGATGTGAAAAATTGTAACTTTGTGCAAAAAAATCGCATAGTGATTTGCCTGGACTGATTCTAAAGTGTGAACCTTCTACTTTCTCGTTCATAAATTGTTTTTTTCCCATGGTACTTTCAATACGGCGAGAAAAATTGTTTAAATAGCGTAAAGCCGTTTGAATTTGTAATATTTTCAAGAGAATTTGTGTGTGGACTTAAGATTTCAGATTTCAGTACCATAACAAATTTAGTATTAAAAATAGTATAAGAAGTTAACGTTAAAAACTACATAATTTTTAGTATAAAGCGGTTTTATGATTTTGCAAGTACCGTAAGTTACAACGCAAAGTGTTGAACTGTTGCATCAAAGCGTTGAGAGCTCGTTAGGTATTAGTGCAGAAAATTGCATAATAACTTTTGATAGGCCTGATACTATGAAAACTGCTTCGTGTGAGTTATTTAGCTTCGTGCGGTTTATGTGATCATATCAAATTTATACAGTATTCCATTAATAAACCCAAAGTTTCGCGCGTTCGAAGCGTCACGTTTTCGAATTCACTCTTTTCATGTTTGATATTGAAATGGAAAATATCATCCAACTTTTGATACGAGCACAATTTTAAAAACTATGACCAGTAAAACTTTCTCAATACTATGTATACTATCACATAAAATTTCTCGAATATTTAATTAAAAATTTCAAGTTTTTTCTGTTGAGAGTGTTACGCGTTTCAACTTCATTATACTGTAGTTTTTCTGTAGTCCAGAAAACTGTATAATAACTTTCGATACGACCGTAGTTTTGGGAAATGTTTTAAATAAAAGTTACTCTGCACAGTTTGCATTACACCCTCATATAAAATATCGCCAGCATTTCATACAAAAAATTAGAGTATGTCGCATTTGATGCATGGGTAAGTTTCAAACATATTGTTTCTATTCTTTTTCATTAAAACATAAAATTACGTAATCACGTTTGATAAAAGCATAAATTTGAAAAATGTTTCAAATGAAAGTTACTCTGCACAGTGTACAGTATATGCACATATGACATTTCTCATGCATTTAAAAGTAGATTAAAGTTTTTTGCATTGATAGTGATACGCGTTCCAATCTCATTTTTACTATTTTCCTACCTTGGCGCAGCAAACTGCTTAATAACTTCCGATACGAAGGTACTTTTGAAAAATGTTTCGAATAAAAGTAACTCCACACAATATACTTTACAAACTCGTATAAAATTTCTCGGATGTAACAGTCAAAAGTCTCAATTTTGCACGATCGAAGCAACATATGTCACGAATCCAGTCTTTCTGTGCTTCCCCATTAGTACCAGAAATTACATATTAACTTTGATAGGGGCAGAATTTTGAAAAATGTATCAACCAAAAGTTACTCTCTCCAGTGTAATTTACAAGCCTATATAAAATTTCTCAATCGTTTCATTCAGAAACTGAGGGTCCTAGCCTTGAAAGTGTTATACCTTTGTATCTCATTTTTACTATTTTCCTACATTGGCGCAGCAAAGTACTTAATAACTTCCGATACGAAGGTGGTTTCGAAAAATGTTTCGAATAAAAATAAACTCCTCATAATATGCTGTACAAACTCGTATAAAATTTTACGGGTGTAACATACAAAAGCCCCAAGTTTCTCGCGATCGAAGCAACATGCGTCACGAATCCATTCTTTCTGGGCTTCCTCATTAGTGCCAAATTTTTCTATCGTTTCATTCAGAAACTTAGAGGTTTAGCCTTGAAAGTGTTACGCGTCTCAATTTCATGTTTACTATTCTCCTACCTTGGCGCAGCAAACTGCTTAATAACTTCCGATACGAAGGTAGTTTCGAAAAATGTTTCGAATAAAAGTAACTCCTCATAATATGCTGTACAAACTCGTATAAAATTTTACGGATGTAACATTCGAAAGCCCCCAGTTTCTGACGATCGAAGCAACATGCGTCACGAATCTATTCTTCCTGTGCTTCCCCATTAGTAGCAGAAATTACATATTAACTTTGATAGGTGCAGAATTTTGAAAAATGTTTCAACCAAAAGTTACTCTCCCCAGTGTACTCCGCAAGAGTATATAAAATTTCTCAATCCTTTCATTCAGAAACTTAGAGTTTTAGCCTTGAAAGTGTTACGCGTCTCAATTTCATGTTTACTATTCTCCTACCTTGGCGCAGCAAACTGCTTAATAACTTCCGATACGAAGGTAGTTTCGAAAAATGTTTCGAATAAAAGTAACTCCTCATAATATGCTGTACAAACTCGTATAAAATTTTACGGATGTAACATTCGAAAGCCCCAAGTTTCTGGCGATCGAAGCAACAGGAGTCACGAATCCATTCTTTCTATGCTTCCCCATTACTACCAGAAATTACATATTAACTTTGATAGGGGCAGAATTTTGAAAAATGTATCAACCAAAAGTTACTCTCTCCAGTGTAATTTACAAGCCTATATAAAATTTCTCAATCGTTTCATTCGGAAACTGAGGGTCCTAGCCTTGAAAGTGTTATACCTTTGTACCTCATTTTTACTATTTTCCTACCTTGGCGCAGCAAAGTACTTAATAACTTCCGATACGAATGTAGTTTCGAAAAATGTTTCGAATAAAAGTAACTCCTCATAATATGCTGTACAAACTCGTATAAAATTTTACAGGTGTAACATTCAAAAGCCCCAAGTTTCTGGCGATCGAAGCAACAGGAGTCACGAATCCATTCTTTCTGGGATTCCTCATTAGTGCCAGAAATTACATATTAACTTTGAAAAATGTTTCAACCAAAAGTTACTCTCCCCAGTGTACTCCACAAGCCTATATAAAATTTTTGTATCGTTTTATTCAGAAACTGAGGGTTTCAGCCTTGAAAGTGTTACGCGTTTCAATCTCATGTTTCCTATTCCCCTACCTTGGCGCAGCAAACTGCTTAATAACTTCCGATACGAAGGTAGTTTCGAAAAATGTTTCGAATAAAAGTAACTTCACACAATATACTTTACAAACTCGTATAAAATTTCTCGGATGTAACATTTAAAAGTCTCAATTTTGCAGGATCGAAGCAGCTCGTGCCTCGAATTCATTCTTTGCAAGCGTGGGAAAATATGGCGGGAAAGTAGGTTGACATCGAAAAAAGTGCGCGTATCGCGGCGAGGTCGATACGCGTCCCGTGAGAAACGCGTCCTACGAAATTTTCGGTCGTTATAAAGCGTCCCGGGAAAGCGCGGCTGGGAAATCGGTTCCTTAAATTGCCAATATGACTCCGTCCACGAGAATTTAGAGCGGCGATTTATCGGTGCCTTCCGCTCGCGCGCGCGCGTGCGTGGGCGTGTTTAAATCAACGCGCCTCGAAAGAAATTCGTTCGAGCGTGGAATGTCCCCATCGATGGTACAAATCCGATTCGAACGGCCGAATGGGGCGAAAGATAGACCGTATAAACCTCCATAAACGTGGGATTATGATATAAATACCGGGCCAAGCCGAAGAGTTACGTAACGCTCCGGGAATTTTCGCAGGAACCGTTGACTTTCGCCACTGGAACACCTGCATGCACGCTATCTCGAACCAGAATCGCACCCACGGATCGATTAAGAAAGAATTGACCTACAAACCCCTCGGTTTCAAGCGAAGCTGATGTAATCGGACCGGGTCCGAATCATTCAAAATTGCTTTGCATTACTTTTTGTTTAACGATACGTGTTTAAATAAAAATTACGTCTAGACGGTCAAAATCAATCACCGCATGGTGTAGTATACATATAATTAGGGAAGGTTTAAGTCATCACTTTGCGAAATTCGAATTAGTATACAAAATACAAACCTTGAATTTTTGCAATTTTTGTTTATCTTCGTAAATACAGAGGTTATACTTATTAACTTTTATTTCAGAAACTATTTGTTGGAGTGGGTTGATTCTTTTTTTGTTTCAATCTGGATGCGTTGGTTTATTGTAATCAATTTTTGTTCCTTTGGAAAATTAATTTTGTATTACAGAAAATGATAAATAAATTCTCCTTTCGTATATTTTCACCTTGGGGGATATTTGTCTGTGTTTTTAATGTTACAAGATTGGTGTTTTAATTAAAACAAAGACGTTTACGAGAGAATGAGGCTTTGTAATTATGATAAAATAAGCATCAAGTAGATCGGATAAATAGTTCCCCAGATATAGATGGATAAATACAGATTTGTCACCCACTTCGTGAAAATAGGTTATTTAAAAAGCCTGCACTTATGAATTTCTATCTTGAAAACCATTTGTTCAATCCAGTCGATTCTTGTCTTATTTTATTCTGGAAACTTTGCCCTATCCAGAGCGATTTTTTAATCCTTAAAAAATTAATTAAGCAATAATAAAATGTACATACAAATTTATATTTCATTATATCTTGGGGGGCATACATTTACATTCACAAACGTTACAAAACTGATTTTTCAATAAAATAAAATTGTTTAAAGATAAAGCAAGTTTTCCCGATTACAACAAAAAAATATCAACTAACTCGAGCATATATTTTCCGAGATAAAAATTGTTAAATAAAACCAGACTTTGCACGAAACTACATAAAATTTTAAAAATTCGAAGCCCTGTGGTTTCTAAACAAATTCGAACTCTGCAAATTGATGACTTAAACCCGCCCTAATTCTCCGTGCACTACACCATGCAATCCTTGATTTGTAATAAAATACTGTTTATCCCACGCGGAAGCGTCCATGTAACCCCTCTGCCTGTTTGCCCGTATTTATTCGAGTTTCTGTTCGTCCCACCTGTATAATAAATGTAGCCTAGTTCGTAGGCGATCATTCCGGTATAGGCATCGGCATCCCAGTGGAAAGTACGCCGGAATTCCGCCAAAAACGTTGCAAGCTATCGTGGCTAGCTATCGGGGTTATAAAGTGCACGGGGGAGCGGGCCCAGTGTGTTCGTGCGTGGCCGTACACGTGTGTTTACGATAGTTGTCGCGAACAGGGATTTCGTAGTTTGCTGGTCGCTATTACTGTCGCGCGGCCCGCTCGAATTATTGCGCTTATTGTGCTGCACGCGGCAGCGTTGCAGCCCCCCGTGCACACTCGTGCTCACCCACGGCTTGGACACGTGAGTAACGCCTGCGGTGAAAGATAACTTTTCCGAACGCTGCGTGACCCGATGGAAAATGCTAACCGTAAAGTCCACGCACTACAAAGTCATCGTATGATCGCTCAATTCTGACGCAATTAACCAAATCACGCCAGAAATCGATCAACCCTTCCCAAAATCAATCGGAACAACATAAACCACGGTACAGTGATAATTATTCTCTCGTGAAATGTTTACCAACGTATATGCCACGTTTTTCCGGTTAAAACGAGTCCAAACACGATACAATTTGGATCATGTTTGCTTGTTTAATCCATCAAATAGTAGAACCTCACTTATCCGAACCGATGATGTCAGAAATCTCTGCATCAATTTGCAATATGTGAAAGATAAATTCTTTCAACATTGTAATAAGTAAAAAACAATGTATAGATATGCACAATTTTTGTTAATCTTCCATATGTGTTTTATAAAATTCGAATAAAATGTAATCCATATGAAAATAAAAAACGGACATATACAACACATGTTCCACTGACTAGTTTGGATCATCAATGTTATACCATACCGCGGATTGAACGCGAAAATATGCAATTTAGGTACGTCAAAAATAAACGTTACAAGCATTGAAATGACGCTAACTGGAACATCCTCCGTTTTTTTCCAGAGAGTTACAACAAATCAAAGATCTCTACTTTCTCACCCAATATCAGGGGTTGAAAACAGTTATGATATCGATTCCGGTTCTTGAAACAGTTACGAGAACCGAAAAAATGTTACAGCTGTTATTAGAATATCGGTTTTCGCTTACATTTTTTACGGCTACGGTTCTTGAGAACCGATATTATAACGGTTCTATAACTGTTATTTTTAGGTTCTGGATTTCGGTTTCGGTTTCGGTTCTGCAGACTTCAGAACCTATAATATGTCCCGTATCGGTCTCACATCGGTTTTGCAGTTCTGCAACTGATATTTCTTGGTTCCGTATCGTCTATACAGGGTATCTCAAAATTCCTTCAACATCCGGAAATGGGAGGTTCCTGAGATCATTTGAAGCGACATTTTCCTTAGCAAGAATGGCGTCCGCTACTTTGTTTAAGAGTTATTAACGAAAAACACGGACCAATCAGAGCGCAGCTACAGCGGATTGATTCTGGCTCGACCAAGGACTCTGTTCGCTGTAGCCGCGCTCTGATTGGTCCGTGTTTTTCGTTAAAAACTCTTAAACAAAGCAGCGGACGCCATTTTTGCGAAGGAAAATGTCGCTTCAAATGATCTCAGGAACCTCCAATTTCCGGATGTTGAAGGAATTTTAAGACACCCTGTATAGCCGATACGGCTAAAAAATATCAGTTGCAGAACTGCAAAACCGATATGAGACCGATACGGGACATATTATAGGTTCTGAAGTCTGAAGAACCGAAACCGAAATCCAGAACCTAAAAATAACAGTTATAGATCCGTTATAATAGCGGTTCTCAAGAACAGTAACCGTAACCGATATAAGGCAGAACCGATATTTTCACAACAGTTACAACATCACTTCGGTTCTTCATAACTGTTTCAATCAGAATCCATATACAGGGTGTCCCTCATAAATGGGAACACCTAAATATCTGTCGTATTTACAGACCTATTAGAAAGCTTCAGAGGACAAAGTGACACTATTGCAGGGGGCAAATATGATGGTAAAGAAAAAAATTTGTTATGTCGTGTTTTTTAATGAAATTTCAAGGTCACCGAAGCTTTTTAAATGGAATAGTATATTTTTTTTACGATAGCATGATAGACAATAAAAAACTGAATTTACTGGATACCACCTTTTTGACCTTGAAATAACCTTGAGCAAGAATAATCATGTTGGAGCGGATAAAATGTGGAAGTTTAAAATTTACGTGTTTCAGCAAAGATTACGCGTTGTTTACGTCGGGTTGACCTTTACAAACCACAATAAATGTTTGAAATATTTTTCATAGTAAACAGCGTATGTTTATGTTAGAGTATGTATCATTGAGATCGTTAACAGAAGGTTAATCGGTTAGAATAAGTACGTTGTTCCTTCTGCATTATTCGAATTCGAAACGTGAAAGTGATAACAATGCGTTACACTGTACAGGAACGAATCGATATGGTTTTCACTTATGGCGAAAGCCACCAATCTTTGAGGCAAGCAGTACATTTGTACCGTGAAAAATTTGTGAATCATATTTGTCCTTCGTTACACGCATTTTCCGTTCTGGTAAAACAATTAAAAAATACCGGTAGTGTAAGTTCTAAAAATCGTAATAATTACTGCAGCATGTGCTTCAATTACGTCTCCAGAAATCGACAATGCCTACAGATCATTTAATGCAAGATTGCAATATTGCATAAATGAGGATTGTCAACATTTCGAACATTTATTATGATATGTAAAGGTGAACCCGCCGTAAACAACGCGAAATCTTTGCTGAAACACGTAAATTTTAAACTTCCACATTTTATCCGCTTCAACATGATTATTCTTCCTCAAGGTCATTTCGAGGTCAAAAAGGTGGTATCCACTAAATTCAGTTTTTTATTGTCTATCATGTTATCGTAAAAAAATATACTATTCCATTTAAAAAAACATCGGGGACCTTGAAATTTCATTAAAAAACACGCTGTTGCTGACAATAGCCAGGTCACTTTCTGAGTCGTTGTACATCGCTTGCTTTTCACGCGCTCAGGTAGCATCAACCATCCTGAGCCGCCTACTATCCATATGGTTTCCCATATGTCAACCGTACTCCTTTCGTGACCCAAGGTGATCACTGAGTGACGGTCTCACCCGAGGAAAGTCGACGAGCACCCTCAGAAAGTGACCGTTCCGTTTGCCTTCTACTAGGCACACACACACACGGTTTGCTCGTTGTTCCTTCTATTTAGTCTACCCCTACCCTGCATATTTGTGGGGGGGGGGGGTTCACAACAAATTACAGTCTTCATTGTCTCTTCACGCTTATCTTGAACGCCGAAGAAATACAACATAGCAACAATCAAATGAATTACGTATACAAATTTAAATCCATACAAACGTATATACAAAGTTAAACTAACATAAATCAGTCCTTAACACACGCATACAAATTTTTTTTCTTTACCATTATATTTGCTCCCTGCAATAGTGCCACTTTGTCCTCTGAAGTTTTCTGATAGGACTGTAAATACGACAGATATTTTGGTGTTCCCATTTATGTGGGACACCCTGTATAACTGTTTCAAACAGTTATTTTCAGAATCGTTTCAAACCCTGCCCAATGTATAAAGTAGAATAAAATATTTAATTTTCTGTAACGGAAATGTGCATGAAAAAACTACAATTTACAGTCGTCAAAAATGTCAATGTATAAAGTAGAATAAAATATTTAATTTTCTGTAACGGAAATATCCATGAAAAAACTACAATTTACAGTCGTCAAAAATAGAAGTTCCAAGCTTTGCAATGAGCCCAGGTAGAACGTTCTCCTACTTTTTCTCACGAAGTTATAACAGTTCAAATTCCTCGGTTCGGATAATCGAGGTTTTACTTTATCGTGGAAAACACAGTTATATGTAAACCAAACTGTATCGTGTGTGGGCTCATTTTAAACAGAAAGACGTAACAAACATAATGTTAATAGTTTCGTAAAAGAAACAATTAAAAACAACGAGTTTTACCACAGAATTAGTATTATCTCACCGATAACGAAACATTTCGGACACGAATGTTTCCCATAAATCGAAGCACTACACCATATCCACAATTCCTAATGGTCGTACAATGAAGCAGAAACTGTTGCAGCCATAATTTACGATTAACTCGCAAATAAAAAATGCACACAGACAAACGCAGGACAGCAGATTCGTCAGAGAAAAGTATTACGGAGTACCGTTTCCGTTTATTTTGGAGGAAGGTTATCGCGTTTCCAATTTGTTTGCAAATATATTACACGTGTCGGCATGGTTAAATACTTTCGCAGTATTTTACAGTCCCTTTGCGTGTCCTCGGGTCTAGTCCGAGCCCTATCGGGTTCTCGGTCGCGCGAGTCGCACGATAAAAACGATCATGCGAGCACGAGCTCGAGCGCGCGGCAGATAGAAGAAGGATGAAAGGGCCCAGCGGGGAAAACGAGCAGCGTGGATCGCCAGGCTATCCCGTTATCGTTCCCGCAGTCCAATTATTACATTGTAAATGGCGCGATGAAACCTCGACAGACGCGTTTTACCGAAACTGTCGCCGAGGGAGCAAGCGTGCTCGCTTCCATTCGGCCAGCAACGGAATATCGTTCTCCGCCGATAAGCCGCCGTCACGCAGCAGAGCGCTGCCATTTCTGGCCCGATCACAGTCCCAGAAATATTATTCACGACCGCTACGTGTCCTGCCGATTACGCTAACATAACCGCTTAACGCTCCCGCCGTTTCTACTTCAGTCGGTCGAGAGTCGATTTCGAAAAATATAAGGCGTGGTCGGGAAGTTCGAAGACATCGTGTACGTGAAATGTGATTAGATAGACTAGATAGATGATACTTTGGGCTCGAATACGATTTCCGTGGCCCCTCGTACGATTTCCGCCCCCTCCACGACCTCACCACAACTCATTCTATTCACATGATTTTTCCATTACTAGTTCAAATTCTGGATGACAGCTACAATGCAAAGATTATGCGAATAAAATTTCATTTTCTACGGAAAAGGTCTCTTGGTATTTTGCCATATTTCGCATAGTTACCGAGATATTTGCAAATTTATAAAAAACAGAAAATCTACTTTACCGGCTAAACCAGGCCAATTTGACACCATGTTATATATACATTCTTTTCTTGAAATAACCCCAAGAACACAAATATAACCTCAAAACGAGGGGCCACGGACATCGTACTCTCCCAATACTTTGGAATCCGAGTTCTGGGGAGGAGGTCGTCTATTGTGTAAACAATGGACTTGCCAAAAGGGAACAGTTATGCTCTTTGTTTAATTGAGTTATCGTTATTATATGAGAACAGTGTCCTGTGCGGGTTCCATGAAAATCGCCGACACAGGTGTTCCGTCGCAAGGAACCGTACAAAGGGTCTTTTCTTCAGATTTGTTTATGGCGTCTACGTGAGGCCACTTTCAAGGATTAGGCGCTCGATGCACATTTGATGACCACTCGAGCCATCGCCTAACTTTCGTATTTGTTTCGCCTCCTTAAGAGTTACGCGTCATAAATCTATCACTGACGAAGGATATTCCCGACCGAAAAGTATGGTTCTCGGGTTACCTAGCTTCGCCCTCGGAGGGAGTCGGGTACGGTTCCACGCTTTCCTCGGGACAGGCTCGCTTAGGGCCGATCTTAGAGTCATCAAGAATGCACTGATTGGGGCATGCAGAGCTCGGCAAGAACCAATCAGTGCACTTCTTCGGCATGGCAATGGGTGTCACCGTCTTGACACCCCGAAATGGAGGACCGCCTTCACGATACAACGAAGGGTCCTCCCGAAACCGCGACATTCAGTCGGTCGCAATCAAAAATGTCGAAGTCGAACCTTCGCTGGTATAGATCAATGAAAACGAACGAAGGCACATTCGAATGAGACAAAGAGTCTATCGAAGTCGACGTCAAGTTCATTCAACGATCTCGTACAATCGAATCGATCGAGATTCGTAAAATTCAAATGGAGTTAATCGTCGCGAACTCCCACGCGTATAAGGCAGGGCCTACTAGATTAGCCTTACCGACGAATCCTCTAGCAGCCCTGGGACGAAACGCTAAACCTCACAAATTCATAAATCGAAATAATCATTGAATCGGCTATCTAAAATTAATTTGGCGGGTAGTAAATCGGTGATTTCAGAGTTGACGTGTCCGTCACAATCGGGCTTAAAATTTACAACTTTAAGTGGATACGAATCATCCGCGCGTCGCTCTCGAGATTCGCATCGAACAACAGGTTTCACTGACACAGATTTCATCGACAATATTTCACCGACCCCAGATTTGGCCGACAACGATTTTGACTGGCAACGATTTTGACCGATTTTGATCGACAACGACTTTAGTCGACGACAGTATTATCCAATAGTAACATCTTTTGACAACAACAACAACGTTAGCCGACTGTCTCTAACTTTATATAGTGTAATCATTATATTTTTATACAAAAGTAAAATTGTCAGTGCAGAATAGTTAGGTCTGGGTACATTAAGACAAAATTACATAATCATGGAGGTAGTTCGTGTGCTGGTCAAAATCATTGTCGGTCAAAGTCGTTGTCGGTCAATATCGTCGTCGGTCAAAGTCATTGTCAGTCGAAGACATTGTCGGTGAAATATTGTCGATGAAACCAGTGTCGAAGATTTTCATGGGACCCGTCTTGTGCCATACCCATGTAGTTTTCCTTATGACACGTGCCATATTGAACAAGTTTCCTCAGCGACTTCAAGGTTTTTGTTCAAAATCAAGTGTTTCGTGGTGTAGTACATATATGGCAAATGAGGGGCGGTTGATGTCATCATTTGACGGAATTTCAATTTGTTTATAAAACACAAGCCTTTAAATGTTGTCACTTTTATTTATCTCTTCAAAGTCACAGGTTGCGATTATGAATTTATATCGCGGAAACTAATTGTTGGAACGAGATGATTCTTTGTTTAATTCATTCAGAAAGATTCAGCCTCTAATAAATAACTTGTTGGAATAGGAAAATTTAATTTTATAATATTGAAGATTATGAGCAAACATTTATTTTGTAAGTTTCGCCATGAGAGACATTGGGATTGCATACTTTACACTACAAAATTAAATTTTCAAACGAAGAAAAATTGTTTACAATACAAATAACAAAAAGGATCAATTGAATCGGACAGATAGTTCCAAAAAAAAAATATTTTTTAATACAACCTATTCTTTTGTAAATGTAAGTGCAGATTTTGAAATATAAGGTCTTGTAATTTGTAATCAATTTCGAATCCAGCAAAGTGATGACATAAGCTCTCCCTAATTTTTTTCATACTATACCATGTTTATTTAATTTTGATCCAACTCTTTCTCATCCACGAGAAAAACCGCTTAATTAATCTCAAGTGTCGTATTTCACACATTCAACAAAATTTCTCGATACAAAATATCCAATTAATTTTTTAGCTGTATCGAATGTACAATTATGAACGAACGGATCGACGATGTAGAATTATTTATCCTCCACAGGTTAATTAATAGAACCGTTACAAATCAATTAAATCTCAGGTCGCAGGTATTTGTTTCCCCGGCTCTACGATATGTTCATTTATTTACCAAGGCTCCTCTATCTGTTTACATGGCAATCTATTTCCGGCCCTAATCTCTTCAGCTATCCGTCCGTTCACTTCTGTCTCTATTTAGTCATTCGTTTGCCCGTCCATTTAACCGTACGCCTGCCTGTGCCATAGTCGATCCACTGACAGCAGCATTGTCGGCGACTGGTCTGCCAGTCAGACGGCGAGCAAGTGATCACGATTGATATTGGTCGGGCGTGGCTACTTTGTCTTGAAGTTCGCAACGAATGCATGTTTGATTAACTATTTCTCTTGTTCGGAATATGTTCACAGACACTTCTTTCACACATCCATATTAACCCCTTGTGGCCCATAATAAACAAGAAGGTCGGTCACGCGTCGAGCCATTTAGCTGTTTAGCCGTGTGCTTGAACTTGCGCAAAATGTATGCGTCTTATGACATGTATATTTCGGCGCAACGAAAGGAATTGTGCAATAATAAACACGTTTGGGCACAACTAATACTTTTAAGATGTCTGGGAAGTAATTATGATCAATTCATCGGTGAACAAAAATAATTTATAATTTGAAAGTGGATAATGTATCAGTAACAATTTGCAAATTAATACTTACTTTAAATTAAGGCTCGACTGCGTTTTGGAGAACTCCGTGTTCTTTACTTTTTTGAACTTTTTTTTATGTGATCTTGTAGATATCGATGATGACATTCCGAAAATGTGTGTATGGTTGTTAGGAATTCACTGGTTTATAAGTTATACGCGTGTAAAGATGAGCAGTTTTAAGCGTTTTTGACAGGTTAGAGCGTTGCCATAATGGATATTCGTTGAGTGGTAGAGGTAGGTAGCATGTCTGTTCGGCGCATGCGCTGGATAGATCGTGAGTGTTCAGCGCACGTGTTAGATGGTATGGTATATTTGCGGGATCGGCTAAATAGTACTGAACGTATGCGCTAGATAGCAATTTAGTGGCTACACATACTTTGTAAACAAAAGCAATTTCAAGTGTTTTTCACAAATTAAGTATTAATAAGTTTATTGTTGATTTTGAAATGCTTAGTTCAAGTATTAGAAATTTTAACTTTAGAGACATACAAAGTAGTAAAGAAGAAGCAATTACTTGGGCTCAGGATTGTGAATTGTTGCGGAAACTTAAAAAATGTCGTACTCATCGGTGCGAAATGAAAATTTATAACAATAATCGTGGAATCGGTCGTTTTCGGTGTCCAGTAATTAAAATACACAGTAACACATACAGGATTTCAAAAAGAAGGTACAGTACAAGATGGTTTGGGGTTAGGTTGTCGTGGGAGCGGAGAAGGCCGGCCCGACCATGGTATAATGTTTCGCATTTTGATTTAGTAAATGTGTTATTATATATTGCGTACGTGTTTGTGCTGCCATTTAATGGATTTGTTCGGAAGTATTTAGCCTATTTTGTGTGTATTACTGAGCAAATATATCAATATGGCGGCACTGTAAGTGTTCAACTTTATTCGCGTATAACTTTTTAACCAATGAATTCCGCACAATAAGATTTTCATTTTTGGTGTTTTCTCGTCGAAATCTATAAGATTGTATAAAAAAAACTTGAAAAAAAGAGTTCTCCAAAACGCAGTTAAACCTAAATTAATGTTTTGAGAAAACTCGTAGAAAATTAGTGACCTTCGTGTTAGTGTTTACGTTTGGTCCGAACGAAGTACCACGAGCCAGGCTCGTCCTTATTGTTTTTGGCCCAAATTTCTTACCACGAGTCTCACTCGTTGTTGTGGGCCAAGGGGTTAATCATTAAACGAATGCGCAGTTGATTAACTATTTCTCTTATTCGGAATATGTTCACACACCCTCTTTCACACCTCCATATTAATAACTTGATTCAATTAGTTCAAAAATGTCACTGCATAGAAATGAAAATCTATGGAAAATTGTTTTTTTGAGTCACATGATGCAATGTAATTAAAATATTTGGTAATTATTTCGAAGTTTGTCCTGCTCACCGATTTTAATGACCTTACCAACATATTTCAAGGTCATCAGAATCGGTGAAGAGGGCAAACTTCAAAATAATTACCAAATATTTCATTAGCCTTTCAATTTTTTATCAAAAATCTTTTTGCACGTGAAAGGATATATTTAGAAGAAATTATCAAATTTTTTTCATTAAAAAATATTAACAAATGCAGGCGATGGAACCACTTTTCTCGAAGGTCCTTTTTCTTCAAGAATAAAGAACAAGATTAAGTATTGTTTCAAAGATTGCAGATTTTGTCATGTTTTATAAATAAATGTACGGGTGTGCTACGATGCGAAAAACACAGAAATGTTGGTTAAAGCGCGTTCTGGCCCATCAAGCCGGGCAATCGATAGAGGCGTTTGTAACGATGAAAGTTATTCAATAAAATTCGTTGCAGCTTCGACTCGTGGACAAAGTTGAAAACTGACGCCGGAAAAGCGTGCTCTGACAGGAAGTTTTTATCGTCAACATTACCATTAATGTCGTATGGTCGCGGAGGGCCGGATAAACAGCAGAAAGTTTTCCTTTCCTGGCAGAGGAACAACATAGTGTGGCAGAAATAATATTTCAATTATGACCCATTAATGGCAGCAAATTTACCACGATCAAGCAAAAACAAGGCGATCTATCTAAAAGTCATTTAAGTTGACAATCATCAATCTGTGAATTTTTATGACGTTATATGAAATTGTTTTACACAATTTTTCCAAACCTTATATAATTAAAAAACATTTAGTTGTCTATTCCAAATTAATTTAAATTCGTTAGTTTCATCTGTGAATTTTCTTCATTTTGAATAAAATTGTTTTACACACCTTTTCAAAATGTTATATGAATAAAAAATTGTAACGACCTATTTAAAATTAATTTAAGTCAGTAATCTATATATGTAAAATTTCTTCATCCACTGTATAATTATTTTACTCAATGCTTCCAAATTTTATATGATTAAAAAGTATATACTGACCTATTTAAAATTAATTTAAGTTAGTGAGTTTGAACCGTGAATCTTATTTAATTATATGTAAAACCGTTTTACGCAATTTTTCCAAATTTAATTTATACTATCAAAAAATACATAGCGAGTGCTTTAAAATTCAATTAAGTAATTTTTTGTAATTAATTTAATTTTTTTAAATTCAATTAAGTTTTTTTCTGTAATTTTGTTTATTTTTTTATAAAATTGCTTTACAAGGGTCTTGGTCATATTTCTGTGAAAATTGGTAATTATGTGAATTGATAAAAGTTGAGAGCATTTTTGAGAGCTTATGAGTGTCAATTAACGTTCAGTTTCGGTCAGCTGACCGCTAACAAGAACTAATTACTGCAGGTAACCGGGACGTAGAGGATCAAACCGAGCTTCCAAGGAATAGTTCAATAATTGGTAGACATTACGCTTAAAGGTCTATCAACAACTGCATGTAACTAATGCTTTGCGTAAACTTCCGCGCAAACTTCCGGTCCGATTGTGGGAGGATGTTAATTGAACGACTGACGTTCCCTGGGCTCTGCAAGTTGCACGACGCGTGCAATCTCAGCGGTTATGCTCCTCATTTGTAAACGCGATGCACCGCGACTTGTGTAACGAATTTAGCTGTTACATCTACTACCTGACCGCGAATCCATTTTATTACATTCGGATCTACAGCATGCATTTCTGGATTATTGCTCGAAAACCTTGCAATTTCGAAAATTAGGAAACTCTGGTTCCTGCAGCTTTCGCAAAAGGACCTCCAAGGAAATCATTATAGCTTTTAAAATTAGTAATATTCTTCAATGAAAAAATTACAGTAATTATTGGAAAGTATACCCTTCCAGGTGAAAAAACTTCCACTGAAAAATATTTACAGATTTCTATTTTAATCATTTTTTTTTGTGACCGCAGAAGGCATTCAAGGACTTTAAAAGAAATCGTTACAGCTTTTACAATCGTTAATAACAAAAATTAGAACAATTGTACGAAAATATGCCCCTTCATATGAAAAAAGTTCCATTTAAAAATACTCACAAGTTCATTTTTTAAAAATGTTTACTTTCTATTGTGACAGCGGAAGGCATTAAAAAAGGATCTCCAAATAAATCGTTACAGCTTTTACAAGCGCTAATACTCTCCATTGAAAAATTGGAACAACTGCATAAAAATATGACTCTTCAAATGAAGAAAGTTCCATTTAAAAATATTTACTGATTTCTTTTCTAAAAATGTTCACTTTCTATTGTGACCGCGGAAGCCATTAAAAAAGGACTTCCACAGAAATCGTTACAGCTTTCACAATAGCTGTACTCTTCAATGAAAAAATTGGAACAATTGCATAAAAATATGATTCTTCAAATGAAGAAAGTTCCATTTAAAAATATTTACTGATTTCTTTTCTAAAAATGTTCACTTTCTATTGTGACCGCGGAAGCCATTAAAAAAGGACTTCCACAAAAATCGTTACAGCTTTCAACATCGCTAATACTCTTCAACGAAAAAATTTGAACAATTGTACGAAAATATGCCCCTTCATATGAAAAAAGTTCCATTTAAAAATATTCACAAGTTCATTTTTTAAAAATGTTTACTTTCTATTGTGACCGCGGAAGGCATTAAAAAAGGATCTCCAAAGAAATCGTTACAGCTTTCACAATAGCTGATACTCTCCATTGAAAAATTGGAACAACTGCATAAAAATATGACTCTTCAAATGAAGAAAGTTCCATTTAAAAATATTTACTGATTTCTTTTCTAAAAATGTTCACTTTCTATTGTGACCGCGGAAGCCATTAAAAAAGGACTTCCACAGAAATCGTTACAGCTTTCACAATAGCTGTACTCTTCAATGAAAAAATTGGAACAATTGCATAAAAATATGATTCTTCAAATGAAGAAAGTTCCGTTTAAAAATATTTACTGATTTCTTTTCTAAAAATGTTCACTTTCTATTGTGACCGCGGAAGGCATTAAAAAAGGACTTCCACAAAAATCGTTACAGCTTTCAGCATCGCTAATACTCTTCAACAAAAACATTTGAACAATTGTACGAAAATATGCCCCTTCATATGAAAAAAGTTCCATTTAAAAATATTCACAAGTTCATTTTTTAAAAATGTTTACTTTCTATTGTGACCGCGGAAGGCATTAAAAAAGGATCTCCAAAGAAATCGTTACAGCTTTCACAAGCGGTAAGACTCTTCATTGAAAAATTGGAACTACTGCATAAAAATATGACTCTTCAAATGAAGAAAGTTCCATTTAAAAATATTTACTGATTTCTTTTCTAAAAATGTTCACTTTCTATTGTGACCGCGGAAGCCATTAAAATGGACTTCCACAGAAATCGTTACAGCTTTCACAATAGCTGTACTCTTCAATGAAAAAATTGGAACAATTGCATAAAAATATGATTCTTCAAATGAAGAAAGTTCCATTTAAAAATATTTACTGATTTCTTTTCTAAAAATGTTCACTTTCTATTGTGACCGCGGAAGCCATTAAAAAAGGACTTCCACAAAAATCGTTACAGCTTTCAGCATCGCTAATACTCTTCAACGAAAAAATTTGAACAATTGTACGAAAATATGTTCCTTCATATGAAAAAAGTTTAATTTAAAAATATTCACAAGTTTCTTTTCCAAAATTGTTTACATTCCACTGTCACCACAGAGTGCGCTCAAGAAGGCGCTCTAGAAGAAGCAAGTATAACTTCTGAAACAACGAACATTCTCGAGGTTTTACACCAGTTGTCGACATTACTAATCGTTCTTCTCGATAGTTCTTCAGCATGATGCCCCGTCAAAGATATCAAACTGTTCGTCGCTTCCGCATAATCTTCTGGCGACATAAATATTTGATTAAAGAGCATCCTTTATTAAAGGGGGTCTATGATTCCGCCGAGAAGGTGAGCGCGGGCCCGGTCCGGGTCGGGCCGGGCCGGGCCAGCGGTTCCGGTCGCGTGGTTCGAAATCTTCCTTTATCTCGCGTTTCGTGCTGCTAATATCGCGTCAAAGGGCGTCGTTGCATCCATAATGTTCATGAGTTCTCCTCGTGAAGCGAGTAACGAGGCCGTGGCACGGTAACGAGTAGACGCACACACGCCCTCGCAATCACACAGACACTCACACTCGCTCACACACACACACAAAACACACTGTTAAACAGCCCGACGGCGATTGGACCGGGGCAAAAAGTTACGATTGAAATACGATGAACGGGCCCGATCGGCTTTTTCCGATAGACGCTTCAAACTCCGTTCAAAGTTAATACCCATTCGTCACGTTCGTCCGAATGTTCGCGCACACGTGTATCCGGATTTTCCGGCATCGTTTTAACCTGTACCACCCGCGTTTCCCTTCGTCTTTCATTCGCTTTGTTCTGACCCTTTCCTCGACCACGATTGATTTCGATGATTAAGCGAGCCCTGTACAGCCACTAAAAGTCTACAAAACGGTGACGATGGTCCAACGATTGTTAATTTGGTAGTGGCGGAAAATTAGAAGACGCTGCCTTTCGGAACAGTTTTTCCAAATTATGGGAAAACCTGGCTTTCCAAATGGGAATTCGAGTAATGTTTGACGATTTTTTTTTATCTGAATGTCATAAACTCTTTGCTGTGAGACTTTGTTTTTTCGAAAGGGTATGCCTTTCACCACTTGTCGCATTTTTTTGATTGGAGGATGTCGATTCTTGCAAATGTTATGGTCGTTTTCCAAGGGGTCCTCCGTCAACCAGTTAACTGTTTTTGACGAGTATACTCGTCATGAGTAATATGTAGTGACAATTTGCAGTTTTAGTGAGAACTAAAATATATTCGTGAACTTCAAGATGCTTGAAATATTTTGAGGCCCGTCGAAATAAAAGGAACAAATAAAAGTATATACATAATTAATATATAAAAACACCGCATATAGTATGAATTATTTTTCGTAAATGTATCGTTGTCTTTTATTAGTCATCACAGAAGCAATTACGGATTTATACAGGATGTTTCGTCTAAAACAGGACACCTAAATATCTCCTCTACCTCTGAAAATACAAAAAATGTTTTTAACGTAATTTAAATGGTTTCAAAAGACGAATCAGATGGAAGAATCGTTTTTTATAAATTGTAATTTTTTAATCGTTTTTTCAAGGTCACTCGTGTTCTTTTACATATATACACACATTTTTTGTTGTTTTATGTTATAGCAAACATTATTGTGCATTCATCCATGTTTAATAGCACGACCTTGAAATGACCGTGAACTCTAAAATTTGCTAATTACTGCAGAACTTACTTTTAGCGATATTTTAGATTTCAATGGTAACAGAAATTCGACCATGAACTTGAACTTGTAAATAAACAGATTGTATCATTCCTTTGTGTACATAGAGAGTGAGAGAGATATGTATTTAAGAGTTTGCTCACTGCTAGATTTCTCAGCGTATCGACAAACGATCCATAATGCGTTATTCAGAACAGGAGAAAATTCAAATGGTTTTAATTTACGGTGAAGCTCGAGAGTGTCTAAGAGAAGCAATACGAATTTACAAAGACAGATTTCCAAAACGTTCTTGTCAATCACGTTCTGCATACTCAAGTATTGTTAAAACATTTTGTGAGACTGGTAGTGTCAACAGAAACATTCGTGTGAGACGTAAGACTGTTACTCATGAAGCAAATGTGAACAATATCATCGCTAAAGTTAATCAAAACTCGCATGTTAGTTTAAGGCAACTTGGACGTGAAACCGGTATTAGTGTGACAAGCATATTTCGGATTCTTCATTCACAAAAATTTCATCCTTTCCATTTATCTCTTCACCAAGAGCTCCGTGGAAGAGACTTTGAAAACCGCGTACACTTTTCTCAATGGAATTTTCGAAAGAGCTGTACAATCTGTCGTTTTTCGCCTCACGAGATGTATCACAACGGAAGGACATCATTTCGAACATTTATTGCAGTAACAAATGTGATTATTTACAAGTTCAAGTTCATGGTCGAATTTCTGTTACTGTTGAAATCTGATATGTCGCTGAAAATAAGTTCTGCATTAATTAGCAAATTTTAAAGTTCACGGTCATTTCAAGGTCGTGCTATTAAACATGGAGGAATGCACAATAATGTTTGCTATAACATACAACAACAAAAAATGTGTGTATATATGTAAAAGAACACGAGTGACCTTGAACTGACCTTGACCTTGAACCATCTGATTCGTCTTTTGAAACCATTTAGATTACGTTAGAAACATTTTTTGTATTTTCAGAAATAGAGGAGATATTTAGGTGTCCTGTTTTAGACGAAACACCCTGTGTATTGTTTTAGACTATGCAATAACTGGCGCGCCTGGTAATAAAAAACTGGATGAGGATCCTTTCGTTTCCTTTTTACATATATTCAAGAGGCGGCGTTTTTTATAGCTCGTGTGCAGGATTCGAGGTTTAATGATCATCCAAATTAAATTGTGGACTACCTACCTGCTAAGATATTTCCCTGAACATTTTTGTTTATATTTTATCATCTGGTCAGGGATTCATTTACATAAATATCGGACTGTAGTGTTGCGACAAATTTGCGATAAATTTGAGTAATGAAATCAAAAAATAAAAGTTATTTTATTACAACCTAATTTCATATTACACATACTGTGTTTGACGAGTATACTCGTCATCGCTAAAGTGCGACGCAATTTAGATACGCATTTTCCAAAGAGGTCGAAACAGTTAACTGGTTAAATCCTTTTACGTTAGCAGTAGAGGGTCCCATGCCAACAAATGGTATTTATTTTAGCAAACTTGTGAACTTTTCCCGATGAACTTGTTTCTTATCTAAAACGTCATATATTTATGCAATCTTCACGATTCTTTCGGTAAGAAATATTAACGATTAGAAGAACTGTAATCATTTTTGTGAAAGTCCTTTTCCAAAAGACTTTCTTCATTCAGCAGAGACAGCGATCATTTTATTTCAAAGAAGCCTGTAAACCCGTTTTTCCAAACAATGTATTTAAACAATTTCGCAAACATACATCGACCATAATGCATCTCTAACCATAATTCGCACAAGCTCCCATGCTTCAACGATCTAACCATTATTACCATAACAATAGCACTCATAACTGTTACTATTACTATAACCAACTATTACACAACCAACAACTATTACTACCACCAAAACCAACCTACCAATACTACCAAAACCTTTCAACTGCAATCCCCAAACCCCCGGGACAGCGAAAAAGAAATCCGATCGAAACGCGGTATCGAAAATTTTAATTAAACCCCTCGCCGATTGACCTAATTCCGGGATCCCATTCACGGAATTGGCAACGCGTTAACACGGGCTGCGAACGCATAAATAATTCGTCGCAAAGACAGCGGCGACCGCAGGTATCCGAATCGGCAACGAAATTCAATTACAGCTTGGCGAAAGTGCGAGAGAAATAAAAAGGCGCAGCCAGTTCTTCCGCAAGTAGAAATGATTTTTATGGAAACCGGTCGTGTTACGTTTGTGCCTCTGCCTCCTCCCCCCCTCCACCGCCCCCTCCACGAACGAATTTCCTCCTTTAATTTGCACAGGCAAATTTCCGGAAGCCGGGTAACCCCGATACTGTCGTTTCACCCTTACATCGGCGATATTATTCGTCAGATTGCGCAGCCGCGAAATTTAAATCAGCTCTCCTTCCCTAGGCCAACCAGATGGGCTCTAATCTATTTTCCTCGGCGCCCTGCACATGCACCCCGGCTGCAATCTGACGCTGGGAATGCTCCCGGCACCGCGAATTTGCTTTCAAGCGAAATATTATTTCGTACGCGAATTTAATCGCTGCTCAGAGAAATTGGATTTCTTTGGTCGGTGTACCACTGTCTTGGGCAAGCTCTTCGAAGAAGGTTCGATATAGGATCGGTTTCTTGGACAGTGACGAGGACTCTAGGGGAAATTGATTGCTGTTCTGTATGGAATATGGAAAATTAGGGGAAGTTTAAGTCATCGGTTCTCTTGTTTTGCATTTGTTTAGGAAATACAAAGCTTTGAAGTAATTGTACATGTTTCGCCAGCAGATATTTTTGAAAGATGGAGATTTTTAATTGATTGTTTTTTCTGAACAATGTCGAAAAGTGTGAGAAAAGTTGGTTGTTGTCCTTTGTAGAATATAGAAAACTAGGGGAAGTTTAAGTCATCGGTTCTCTTGTTTTGCATTTGTTTACGAAATACGAAACTTTGAAGTTATTGTACACAGTTTGCCTGCAGATATTTTTTATAGAGGGAGAATTTTAATTCATTGTTTTTTCTGAACAATGTCGAAAATTGTGAGAAACGTTCATTGTTGTTCCCTGTTGAATATGGAAAATTAAGGGGAGTTTAGGTCATCGGTTCTCTTGTTTTGTATTTGTTTAGGAAATACGAAACTTTGAAGTTATTGTACACAGTTTGCCTGCAGATATTTTTTATAGAGGGAGAATTTTAATTCATTGTTTTTTCTGAACAATGTCGAAAATTGTGAGAAACGTTCATTGTTGTTCCCTGTTGAATATGGAAAATTAGGGGGAGTTTAAGTTATCGGTTTTCTTGTTTTGCATTTGTTTAGGAAATACAAAGCTTTGAAGATATTGTACATGTTTCGCCAGCAGATATTTTTGATACATAGAGATTTTTCATTGATTGCTTTTTGTGAACAATGTCGTAAATTGTGAGAAAAGTTGATTGTTGTTCTCTGTTGAATATGGAAAATTAGGGGAAGTTCAAGTCATCGGTTTTCTTGCTTTGCATTTGTTTAGGAAATACAAAGATTCGCCAGCAAATATTTTTGATAAATGCAGATTTTTCATTGATTGCTTTTTGTGAACAATGTCGAAAATTGTGAGAAAAGTTGGTTGTTGTCCTTTGTAGAATATGAAAAATTTGGGGAAGTATAGGTCATCGGTTCTCTTGTTTTGCATTTGTTTAGGAAATACAAAGCTTTGAAGTTATTGTACATGTTTCGCCAGCAGATATTTTTGATAGAGGGAGAATTTTAATCGATTGCTTTTTTTGGACAATATCAGAAGTTTTTAGGACTGATTGTTTTTTCACATAGAATGTGGAAAATTGGGGGGGTTTATGTCACAGATTTGACGATTTTCATTTTGTTCATAAAATACAATTCTTTGAAGTCTGCGGTGTTTGGCCAGTTTAACGAAAGTGCCCTTACAAACAAAGCTGCGTTTATAAGATTTCATCTCGGGAATTATTTATTCGATCGACTCGACTCTTCCTTTATAATAGTCGGACCATTCTATTTCGTCCGAAGCATAATTTCTTAGTTACAAACAATTTGGACAACATGTAAAATTAAAATCAAACATGACTATATGTCAACGCATCATACAGTCAGAACTCCATTCGATTTACTTAAACATTTCACAATGATTAATTGACAACGGCAATTAGGTGCACGCAGAGTCATCAACGAACAGCCTAGAAAACCTAAACAAAACTGGATCACGTCACAAATAAATAATTATCATGCCTATTAAACGGAACTGCGAAGAACTGTTACAAATGCGTTTGCTCATCAAGAATTTCGTTAAGAGGGAAAACGAGCCGAAAGAAAGAGATAGAAAGAAAAATAGAGGACACGAGAGAGAGAGAGAGAGAGAGAAAAGACTGGGAATTGTTAGGAGGCTATAAAAATTTTGCGAGCAGCGCTGCCGGTTCCGCCTAAAAACAGGCAGCCTCGAAAAGGGGCGAGAGACTGGAACAGCGTACGAAATACATTTAAATAGAAGCCACCACTCACGGCAGTGGTAGTACAATGATGCTTCCGGTCAGCAAGTACCACAATGGGCACGACCCGTCCGCAGGATCCCGTCCGCCTCCTTTCTCCAGCCATAATTTAACCTTGCTTTGCATATAAAAAGCAACAATGGGCTGCGGCCCCGTGCAGCCGGAGCGAAAATTTGATTTGTCGTCCCTGGCTGCACTTTTTGCAGCCTCCGACCCTCCACCCCCACCCCCAACCCCCGTTCCTTCTTCTGCTCCTTCCTCCAGGACTATTTTCTCTTCCCTTGTAGCGCCTTTTCGGAAAGCAATTTTTGTTTCGTACAGTCTACATCTTTTTTCCCCCGGAAAAACTTGAGAACTATTCTCAACGAAACTTCTTCCATCCGAGAGGCAATATCTTGAAGGAACGCTCCTAATATTCATTCAAAAATATTGACAATCGTCAATACAATAGGCTTACAGAATAAATAAAACGTTACAATTTTAAGGTTAGCTTAGTTTTTCACGGAAAAAACGTCGAAAAAATCGGTTTTTATTTTTTTTACTACGGCGCCCCTAACCAAAAAATCTGAAAAAATTCATGAACAATAACTGTAACAATATATTGGTACTGTAAAAATATAAATTATGTCAACCTAGAACTTCCATGTGAAATCTTCATTTTTCGATTTCTTTGAGGTTTCTGATTTTTTACAAGCAGGATTTTCAATTTAAAAATCTGAAACCTATTGTAAAGTATGCATTTTGGTTCTTGGTATGTGTCAGATTTTTACCAGAATTTTTAAACATCATTAACTAGGGAAAATAGGCCAACAACTGATTTTTCGATTTTATTCTATAACTACCCTCCCGATCGAGATACAGGGTTGAAATTTGGCACAGTATGTTTTTTCTTGATGCCCTATCGAATGATCCATCGTCGATCAAATTCGTTTCAAGGGCACTTTTGACCCTCTTATCCGTCTATACCGTTTGTTAATTGTCTCTCGAGCTTTTTGACATTCTACTGTTAAAGCTGTCGATCGATGTTTAACTTCTTAGATTTTCTGTCTGCGTTTATGAGATATATTTCTACAAAATAGACTGCGAATGTTTATGTATATTTGCAATTTTTATAGGCGAATTTTAAAAAAGTGGATAATCAATGAAAATCCTATTTTCAATGCTAGTACCTATTGCACGTCTGAAGTAAATAAAAATCGTATGTCAAGTTTTATACTCTAGCATTTTCGGAAATTTTTCAGAAACCATAAACGCAGCAAGATCCTTAATCTATTAAAATATAATTTGTTGATTTAAAATGTAAAACAAAAATGGGTGAATTATTATCTTAGGCTCTTTCATGCATTTTTCGAAGAGCGTATGAGGGTTAATAGTCACTGATGTGCATTGTACAATCAAAATAACAAGATTTTATTTTATTCAACTGTTATTTTTGTAACAATACATGTATTTATTTCGATTTTTGTTATTGTTTGTGAATGGTGAAAGGAAATGATGTTTTAACGGGATTGTATAAAGTTTGTTAAGTTGTAAGGGGCACGGGGATACATGAGCCGTTTATTTTGAAAGTGGCCTAAGTCCATTTGTCAATTACTTTCTGTTGACCGTAGTAACGTGTACAACTTGAAGTTATCTGTCATAAACAACATTTGCTGTTAAGTATATTCAGAGTATACACGATCATTTTGGACACATAAGTTTTCGCAGTTAGTTCAATAATTAAAACCATTACTTTGAAAGTGACTTAAGTCCAATCAATTATTGATAATGTCCTAAAGGGCGGATTTTCAAATGTCCGAAGGCAGTGATGAAGGTAATTTTAATCAATTAGTATTTAACAAGTTAACCTCAGTTTTTTGACAGTTGCTTTAGTTGACTAATCGGTACGTTTAATTTATGCAGTGAAAAAAAATTCACGCAATATACACTTACAATTGAATATAAAATTTAAAATATTAAATTATAGAATTTATTACACTCGTGGTGAAGAATAAAACAACAAGACCATTTAAATCAGATAGTGAACACGAATTCGTAACTATTGATTTCAACAAAAAAATGTCGAAAATATTGTATTGACACCACTTTATAACAATATAAGACGAATTACAACAGCAAAATACAAGGAAACGATGGACTTACTACGATATATACCAGGCATGTCCAGAAGTAGCTCACTTGGAGGCAAATTCGAGGGAGACGCCTACTTCTCCCGCCCGCGCGTCTCGCTCCCCTTGGCGGCCGTAGTCCTCCGACCTCCTCAGATCCGTACCTACCGCTTGCAATATGTATCGCGAGTGGCGCATTGGGACGACTCTCGGACCCACGGTAGGCACGGGTCTGAGGAGCTCCAAGTGAGCTACTTCTGGACATGCTTGATATATACCACCGGTTCACCATTCCTCCCGCATATACAAAATGTAGATGAGCAGTGAATTCTTATGTAATTTATTGTAGTTAGAAAATTTCCCGAATTGCATAAATTGTGGTTTTGAAGAGTTATAAAGAAATATAAAATAAATTGAGTATTGTTTTTTGAATTTGAAGCATTTAAAATTATTTCGAATGGACTTGGGCTCTTTCAAATTTTATAACGAATCTGGTTGTTAACATTGAAAGTGGCTTAACTAAATTTTTGGTAAGGAAACACATATTATTCACTTAATAATTGTTATTATTTTAATAGGAATTGTAAATTTAACTATTTTAGATACACTTAAGCAGTATCACACATTGGTATCCCATACGTATATTTCTTAATTTTATTGAAACGCAAACTCTTAAATATCTCAATTTAAGTATAAATGGACTTAGGTCACTTTCAAAATAGACGGCTCTCATAAATTATTGTGCTGTAAACCCATTAAATTTTGATAAGTAGTAACGAGCAGTACTAACAATCGAAACTCCGGAATGGAATATATCTTTGCGCATGTAATTCGTTGTGCTACCCACAAATTCGGTGTATTTGCAATGGGATATTATCCTGGGGCTCATTAAATAATCCTAGAGCGTGTGGTCGTGGCTATTAACGGTGCCTCATTACTTGGTGCACCATGGGAACATGGTATCCAGGCCAAGGATTCTTATCTATTAGAAAAACAGACGTTCTATGTAGCAAAAATAATGTTCCCTGGTGATTCGAGATCAATTTTTCCATGAAAAAATATCCTCGTAGTGGACTGCATCATTCTGATGATTGTAAAACAAAAATCAGCTCGATACGTCAAATAGTTTACCAGATAAAAATGAATAAATACATCATTCCATGTACATTTGCAAATACTGCAAAATCCAAAGTTCTGTACTAATGAAGTTTTATTTAACACTAGATTTACGGGGCCCGTCAAAATGACGGATCCAAAAATTTTTAATTCACGATTATATAAGAGTGTAAGGAAGCGTTCGTGAGGAATTATTAAATAGATTTTTTTTTGTACATATTACAATAAAAATCGCTGAAGATCTAAGTAAATACAATTTTATTAGTTTTATAAAGCAATGTAAAATAATCAATTTTAGTGCTCTGTAAACCTAGTGTTAAGAAACTAATTATCCGATCGAGTTGATTATTTTTCTCTTTCAATATAGAAGGTTTTAATTATTGCACACAATTTGTTTTCATTGAAAAATTGACGTTTAAAAAGCTAATAATTGATGCTGAAGAAATTGATGAGAAATTCCTGTTTTACACGTTTTACTACGAAGGTTATTTGTTTATACTTTCGAAGGGTTGTGAAATAAATTTATGAATTGGTGAAATTGTTTATGAATGACTGAACATTCTCGATTGTAATAAATAATGGTTCAACTCGATCCAAGTACTAGTTTCCGAAATAAAAATTCATTAAGCAATCTGTCTTTCCACAAGTATCAATCGTCATTTACAATTTTAAGGAGATGTATTTTATAAACAATTTTAAAATCGGCAAAATGATGGCATAAACCACGCTTAATTTTCTACATACTAACCCAGACAATACATTATTTTGTTCAAAATGGGCAATACTCACCACAAAAAGCGAGCTATTTAACTATCAACTAGCAAGAACATGTACTTGAGAATCAGCACTCTTTTATTTACAATTTTCAATATTTTCGATTTAATTTTTCAATGAAAACCCTTATCTTTGCTATAGGACAAACTTCTCTGATTATGATAAAAAAAGAATCAACTCGATCCAAAAACCAATCTCCTAAATAAAAATTCATAAACACAATCCACTTCTTCACGCTGAAAAATACAAACTGAAAAATTGAAACGCTTGTATTTTGTAAACAAATTCGTACCCGACCAAGCGATGACATAAACCCCCCTTAATTTTCTACGCTTTACACCATACAATATCTGAGATTGATCAAAATTTTCCACATTCCAAACTTCGATCTGTCGTAGACGAAACTAGTTTTTTATAAGAAAGAATATTCTGACAGTTTGCCTGACTTTCTGCGGGGACATTTTCTGCAAGATGCAACGCCCTCGCATATCCCAGCTGCATATCACACTCTCGTTCCAGCTCGCTACTTGCCAGGAGAGCGCAACGCGCAATTAAACAGCGCGTCGCACGTGGTGACGCGCCGGTTTTAAGCTATTAATCAGCCCGGCCGGATGCAGGCATGCGTGCGCGACGTGCAGCGAATCTTTAATAACGGGATTATTAATTGTTTTTAGCCGTGACGTCCCCTGGTGTCTACCTCTGACCTCTTGATCTCTGACCGAGGACACAAACTTGGACGTTTGCTGTTATAACGCGTCAGAATTCGCAAATTCCGACGTTTACACGTGTCTTCGGCTCTGTTCGATAGTCGTCGATACACTGGTATCACTAAACTACAGAATTTTATGCAAAATAAAAATTGTCTGCAACAATTACAAGAAACAAAAGACACAATAAAATTTCTTTTTTATTTTCTTTAAATTCTTTTAATTCATCTACTATTTTAAATTGCATCAACTCATTTTTCTAAGTACCGTTAATTTATAGCTGTGACCTATGAGCATTACAATTTAGTCAGTCTAATTTAATTTATTAGATGCATGCAAACGTTTCGGTCGTTTTGAATCGTTCAAGCATTACGATTTACAATTATAATGGTTATAGTCTTACGCTTTTTGCGTAATTATTTGTTTGCTATTGATGTGCATACGTAAATACCTTCATTATGAACTCGTAATACAGGGTGTGGCATTTATCCTGGCCACCTGGAATGTCTCGAAAACTAAATTCCGGAGAAAAAAATGTTTCAATTAAAATTTTAAGTCAAGGAGGGGCTGATGCAGCAGCTATATCCATTTTTAATTTTCATCATGTTTTCAAGGTCATTCCAAGGTCAACATTATTTTTTCAAATGGAAACATGTATTTTTCATTACAGGTTCTTGATCTACGACTTGAAACAAATAACTTTTACTTGAAACGTTTTTTTCATCGCCGATTATTTTGTATAATATTGACTTCATTAGGAGAAAACGAAAGGCAATTATTTTATTAATAATAATACAGGACAATTGCAACTTACTTACAAGAAAATCTATTTAGCAAGTATTCAGTAACATTCTAATGTTATTTGCATTGTATGCGAGAGAATGTGTAATCTTATTCCAAAGAAAAGACAGTAAAAAACTGGTGCATCCCTGCGCGTAATGAACAGGTTGTGTACGCTCAGCGTTGAATTTCTTTGCTAAGTTTTATCTAATTGTTTTGCCCGTTTCAATATTTAGCTATTATTTAATTATTCATTTAGATTAAATGTTCATTTAATACTATTTTAATGGGGTATTAATTTCATTTATTATAAATAGAATGATTGTCTCCGTTAAAACGACATTGTGTGTTTTTTTCTTTGAAAATTCAATATTATACAAAATAATCGGCGGAGAAAAAAACGTTTCAAATAAAAGTTATTTGTTTGAAGTGGTAGATTAAGAATCTGTAGTGAAAAATATATGTTTACATTTCAAAAAATAAAGTTGACCTTGAAATGACCTTGAAAACATGATGAAAATTAAAAATGGGTAAGACTGCTGCATCAGCCCCTCCTTGACTTAAAATTTTAATTGAAACATGTTTTTCTTCGGAATTTAGTTTTTGAGATATTGCAGGTAGCCAGGATAAATTCCCCACCCTGTATACCCTTGCATGTTGTGTACAAATAAATGAAAATTTAAGAAGAACCTAATATTATAATTCAATTTAATTTAATTTTTCTTGGAAATAAAAGAAATTTGTTTGCGAGTAAATTAAGTTACGAAATTCTTGGAACACAACTGTTAAAAGAATAAAATGTATTAAACACGGATTGGTGTCATGGTAAAATGTGTCAAAAACGTATTAGTATTATTGTAAAAGGTGTAACCTATGGCATTTTAATATAATCAGTTGAATGGAATCTAATTTGATTTAATTTAATTTTTCTCGTGTAAGTAAAAGTAAGAATAAAATTCGTTTACAAGTCTATTCAGTTATAAAATTCTTAAAACACAAATTTTTAGAAAATTCAATGTACTAGACACGAATTAGTATTATGGTAACAATGTGTAACACTACAACATTTTAATTCGATTAATTAAATTCAGTTTAATGTTTCTTCCTAGTCAAAATAATAAAAATCCTTTCAAAAGAAAATTGAATTAGAAAATTCGCAGCACACAGAATTGTGGAAAGTAGAGCGTACGAAACGTAAATGAGAATTATGCTAAAATCTGTAACCCCGTAAGCCTATTATGTCCTAATTAATTTAATTATATCTAATCTAATTTAACCGAATTTAATTTAATATTGTTATTAATAGAATAATAAATAGGCGAATTACAAAATTGAAAATTTTAAAGATATTGTCACATTATTTTCGACTGTATAAGATGATTAAAAGAAAATCTACATTTTTATTTCATTTCTGCCTCTCGCAATTAACATGGGCAATTTTGCATAAACATCCGTAGTCTAACGATTAGTATGCATAAAATACAGTGACTCACAAAAATATTCGCTCGCCCTTTAAATCATAATAACTTTCTTAAAATTTGACCAAAGCACTTGATTTTTTTTGAGCAAATAGAAACATTGATTTAGTAAATCACGTGCAAAAAAGATTTTTAAGAAACTGCAATTAGTAGGAATTATATGAAAAAATAAAAATGGTACTGTTTAAAACTTTATTATTTCAGCCCGTAATGAAAATTCGAAATATGCGTTTTGTAGATCTCTGTCAGGCATGTCCAGAAGTAGCTCACTTGGAGGCAAATTCGAGGGAGACGCCAACTTCTCCCGCCCGCGCGTCCCGCTCCCCGTGGCGGCCGTAGTCCTCCGATCTCCTCAGACCCGTGCCTAAAGCTTGCAATATGTACCGCGTGTGGCGCGTTGGGGCGACTCTCGGACCCACGGTAGGCACGGGTCTGAGGAACTTGGAGGACTACGGCCGCTACGGAGAGCGAGACGCGCGGGCGGGAGAAGTAGGCGTCTCCATAGAATTTGCCTCCAAGTGAGCTACTTCTGGACATTCCTGATCTATGTTATTTACACATATGCTGAAAATGTCATCGAAATCAGTGAACGAATATATGAGCTACATGCGGTTGAAAGTGGCGATAATCGCAGTTTTTCACGACTTTTGGTCAGTTTCTGCTTAAAATCCATAGTTTTTTACATCTTTCGATGCGCGTCGTTTTTTCTGCGTCAACCGATTTCCATGAAATTTTCGGCATATGTATAACTAACATAGATCTACAAAAGGCATATTTTAAATTTTCATTATGGGCTAAAATAAAGAAGTTTTAAAAAGTGCCATTTTTATCTCTTCATGTAATTACTACTATTTGCAATTTTTCAAAATCTATTTTGCACGTGATTTACTAAATCAACGCTTCTAATTGTCCAAAAAAAGTCAAGTGGTTTGGTCAAATTTTAAGAAAGTTCTTCTGATTTAAAGGGCGAGCAGATACTTTTGTGAGCCGCCGTATGTAATAAGTCACTTTAAATAACTTCGAGTTTTTGAACAAGAAATATTAGCAGAGTATAGAGAGGAGGAAGAAATAAATTCTTGTTTATTGTGTTTTGTGGGAAATATTGTTTGGTCAACGATGTATGTAATATACACAAATTACACATACTATAGAGCACACCCTGGAGCGTCGATGCGTTTCCTCAGGGGGATCGATACCATACATAATCCTTCTATATCGAAATACCGCAATTAACGTCAAGATAGAATTCTCCATTAGATGGTATCCCAACGATCTCGTATTTCCTCCGGATGTTTGGTCATGTAGGATCCCACCGTTAGAGGTAATATACTGTACTATTACCTACTGAAGTTGGCATTGACGTGCATTCTCGTCGAACTTACAATCTCTTCCTTATTAAATGCTATTATAATAAAGTTCCACTTTATTATAAAACGAATCAAGATTCAGAACGCACATGATCAATTTTGATGGGGTTATTGTCTTGTTTAGACACACATATATAATTTCTAATATATTTGTGTAAACATGAACACAGTGAGAAGCATAACTCTATTTAGATAATCTTATACAATTCATTGTTTACAGAAAATAATATGGAAATTCATTAATCGGTTGAAAAATTGAATTTTCACTTTATTTAGATTCTAAAAGAAGTCTCAATATTAATACTATATGTATAACATCTCTTTTTGATCTAATTCTTTCTGACATCAACGCACAACAGTGCAAATAACACTGTCCAACACCAAATTTGTTTCCTAATAACTGTTGGGTGGCTCTTATAGAGTTTTTTGCGCTGATTCCGAATCTGCCTTTACTTTTTCGCCTACACGTATAGTTTTTGAGAAACATGACTTTGAAAAAAACCTATTTTTCAACTTTAAACGAATATTGCGATGTTATAAAAGATATTGAATTGTTCTTCGCAGCAAAAGATTCTGTAGACTTCCCTGAATACAGTGATATCCAATATTAATACATTATGAATGTTTAACATGTTTAAACAATCATTAAAGACCACCACTTTTGCACCAATTTTTGAGGATATTTTTGAATTTATCTCAAAAAATAAGGGTCTATCCAAACAAAAGATAGAAACACATTCTCGCTAATGCATGCACTCAAGTGCATTTTCTGCATACCTATAATTACATTAGAATTCATTAACCATATAATGATACATTTATGTCCTTTAATAATGACTTATGCACGCTTTAAAATTATCTAAAAAAAACTGTATGCACTTATTGCACAGAGAACATTATATTAAAACACAATACAGTACTTTATCGATAACTGTCCACAACACGGGGCCAACCAGGGACAGTTATCGGCCAGGTATACTATTCTTTGACTATTGCCGAACGTAAAAAAGGACAGCGAATCCCATAACATAATACGGGTCGAGTATGTCGGTTTGAGACCACTATTGCCCGCCCAACTACTTAGCCGATGCACTGAACACCCACCATCTATCCAGCGCATGCGCTCAACAGTCCTACCTCTACCACCCAGCGAATATCCAATATGGCGACGCTCTAACCTGTCAAAAACGCTTAAAATTGTTCATGTTTACACGCGTATAACTTATGAACCAGTGAATTCCTAACAATAATACTTACATTTTCGTAATGTTCTCATCGATATCTACAGGATTACATAAAAAAAGTTAAAAAAGAGTTCAAGAAAGTTAAAAACATCTGGTCCTCCAAAAGAAAGAGCAGCCCACACTAGTATTGCCCACGCAACGAGAGTTGGCACAGAGATACTTGTGGGTACCACGTGATGCTCCCACTACGCGCTACACGTCTTCCGCGATTGGCCGAATCGCTTGACGAAGACAGCAAACGAGCGTATTGAGTGTGACTGTAACAGAGAGATGTGGTGACCATGCAGTAAGATGGTGGTGATGCTGAGCGCCTATGTCGACCGTTCCCGCCAAAACGTAAGCGTAAGAGTGGGATCCACTGATCAGTGGTGGGATCCGCAGCCTTGCGTCAAGAGTGGGGACTCGCCGTTTCCCCTGCACCCCACTGACGAGATTTTGTGCCAACTCTCGTTCCGTGGACAATACTAATCCAATGACAAGATTTCTTTATTTTTTATTATTTATTGTGGAACTTTCACCAACATGTTCGTGGCATTTTTTTAATGAATATGATACCAAATAAGATATAACTGCGGTGATATTTACTTGTGTAAGGGACGATGAAAGTTTCACATATTTGGACAGTTATTGATAAAATACTGTAATAAGCAATCCAAAAATTAATATACTTATTGTATCTCCATAAGGGTTCATAATTTAAACAATGTAACTGGACTGCAGATCGTCATGCATTTATTGAATGTAAAAATTTCTAAAATACAAGGAAATATGTATATGAATAAAAATTGATAATGTTTCCATTTCATTTATACGAGGAACAACCTTTAAATTAACGAAATAAATAATTCCTTTATTTGAATTTCCATAAGATTGGATACAACAATGGAACTTTAGGCTTATATAAAGATCCGCAGTAATAACAATACATTTCATGACTTCTTTCCAAATTTGATGCACCTATTGCATACAGAAAGTAATATAAAACTTCAGTAATGATCGAGTAAAAGATGAATATATTTACTCCACGTGGTCTTTAACAAAATATTTAATATATTTGCGTGAGAATGCACAGTTCAGAAGACGCAGCAATGCATTCATGACCCCGATAAAGACTTCAGTTCCCTTTTAAATCTGCACAAACAGATTTCCGCATGGTTGGCGTCCATTTTCGAAGTTGTTGGACATCGACGCATAAATTATCCGGCGCGTTGATCAGTCATGCTTGAAATGCGCCAAGATATGCAGCACAGAGGGTGTGGAACGTGTGCATGCCTGGGGCATATCATTGGACTTTGGGAATGGCAGTGTATTCCTTTCGGATATCACACTCGAGAATGTCCGCATGTGTATATCCTTCTATTCTGCCACTTCATCCGTATAATTCGAATGAGATTTCTCGATGCATATCGAGTCCTCGAAATTCCCGATTTCGTTCATCAAATGGCGCAAACTATAATATCACCGTCTGTGATCATCGAACTCGATGCATCCCTCAAACAATGTAATTTCTGGTTTTATTCTCGATACAAGTTCTCATTTACTACAATTTTATTATTTTACTTTTAATATTTAACATCAATACTAATTTAATATTTAATATCAATAATATATTTAATATTTAACATCAATAATATATTTAATATTTAACATCAATAATATATTTAATATTTAACATCAATAATATATTTAATATTTAACATTTACTATTATTATATAAGTTTTAATATTAATAATATATTTAATATTTAACATTTGCTATTATTATATAAGTTTTAATATTACTATTAATGTATTAGTGACATTATAAATTTAATTCATGATTAAAAGTAACTATACTTCCCTAAATTTTACTAATATATTAAATAATATTTTATATTTATAATATTTTATTTTACTTCATTTTTATTTTTAAATTCGATTAAGAACATTCTAAATCTTATTAGCATTATTTTTTATTTATGCGTAACGTTCTAAACTTCATTAATAATTCATAATATCCATACAACTTTAAACATTTTCCCGATATTATTATTTTAAGATTATTATTAATTTATTGTGGACATTAAAAATTTTGTAAATTATGCGAAGCAACTATGTATAGTGTAATCCCCAAATTTGCCTAGAATTGTAAATATTATTTTTAAATGTATCAATAACATTTTAAGTTTTATTAATATGCATCATTCATGCATCAGACATTTCTACAAATATAAACATAGGTGATAATAGTTCAAATGTGATCAAAAACATTCGAAGTCCAACTAGTATGTATCATTATTTTGTATCAATATGCAATATGCTGAATTTCATTAATATCTAATATTCTAAACTGCATTAATAATTCAGAGTATCCATACATTTTCTTACATTTTACTAATGCTATAATAATTCATATTAATTCAAATTAATAATTCACACGTCTCTCCACATTTCATCAATAAAGTTCTAAACTTTACTAGTATTAATTTAATTAGATAGAATTCTCATTTTCATAAAAAATTTCATAAAAATCAAGAAGAAAAGAGAAAATTTGTTTTGTTGTCAATAGACATGTAATTGTCAGGATTATTATGCATCTGTGAGTACATATGATACCTTGCGTTTTATAAATCCACGAATGCATCAAAATGTAGAAAAATGGATAGTCTATTTATAAAGACAAAAAAGAAATTAATTAATTATTTCGTCAAACAATAATTGAAAAATTCAAATTTATTGTAACAATCAATTGAAGTATCATTAATTGTCATCAGGTAATAATGCATCAACAATAAAAACCAAAGAAAGTATGCGCTTCATTTAAAAAAGTGGGATAAATAAAAATGAAACCAATGTTTCAGGACTAAAGGCACTTCTTGTAGAATGCAATAGAATACAGTATTTCATCGTTAATTGTCGTGAAATTCTGAACAATAATCGTCGCAAAACAATCCCTCCTTCCGCGGGGTATACCCCATGAGGGGCCGTGAAGCTCGAGAGGCCCTTGTCGCCGAGAAGTGTAACATAATACGGGTCGAGTATATCGGTGAGACGACTACTAATCCAATGACAAAACTTCTTTATTTTTTATTATTTTTTTATGGAACTTTCACCACCATATTCATAGCATTTTTTTAATGAAAATGATAACAAATAAGATGTAATTCCGATGGTATTTACTCGAGTAATGGACGATGAAAGTTTCGGGCGCAAGGAAGGATAGCGTTTTGGAAAGAAAGAGACGCGGAGAGTCGCGATCGCTGGCGTAATTCAAAAGCCCACGTGTCTTCACAGTGTAATGCCAATAAAAAAACTTTTTTATTATTACTTATTTTTTCACGAGACTTTCACCAATATATTTGTGGCATTTTTCTGATTAAAATAATACCAAACACGATATAATTCGGACCATATTTACAATAATTTTCCGTAACTTTCATCGTCCATTACTCAAGTAAATACCATCGGAATTATATCTTATTTGGTATCATTTTCATTAGAAAAATCCCACGAATATGTTAGTGAAAATTCCATAAAAAAATAATAAAAAATAAAGAAGTTTTGTCACTGGGTTAGGTGTTGTTTTCACACCGACATACTCGACCCGTATTATATTACACTTCTCGGCGACGAGGCCTCTCGAGCTTCGCTGTCCTTTTCTACGTTCAGCACAAGTCAAAGAATGGTATTATCTGAACATTAATCGTCGCCGGCCGGACCCGTGGTGGCGACGATTATCGATGAAATACTGCAGTATCGTTTCTGTTGGGGATTTTTGTACGAATATTTTGTGATTTCGAATTTCTGGATTTGCAATCTATGCAGCTTGCAACGGTTAATTTTCTGTCGCTGATGCAGCAGCGATGCAAAAAAGTCGGTACAACGAGAGCGAACGTGACGATACGGTCGCGTTCGCGTGTGCAACGAATCTCGGCCGCATCGCCGGTGCATCTCACGTAGAGTCGATCGATATCGTAGATACTCCTTGACGCGTGTCGTAATTCCGACTTGCGATTCGCAATATCGCGAGCCTGCGGTTATCTTTTTACGCGTGCAAACCCCGCCTTGCTCTGATAACGGTATGGTCTTCTAGATCAAGCTTAAGATTTATATAGAATAATTAAAGTTTATAGGACAATTAAGATCAGTTCTAAACCTCCTTAAATTGCAGTCTAAAATAAATTTCTATATTTACGTATTGACTTAATTTATGCAAACACTGCATTTTCCACGGGACATCTATTGCCGAATTTGTGGAAAGTGATATACGATGCATTATATGAATAATTAAGCAGATGTTCTGTTATCAATTCGATGAATTCCAATTTATTTATTAAATACAAGCTTATGAATTTTCATACGTTCATGTATCGTTATAAAGAACAGATTGTAGTTACTGATTTTTATCTCCGAAACTAGTTGTTCGATCTAGATGATTCATTTTTACTTAAAGCAACAAGCTTTGGTCTGTTTTCAGAATTTTTTCATTTTAAGATTAATTCTATGAGATTGAAAATTGCAAATAAATAAATTTAGAGACGTTAGCACATGATTTTGCTGTTAAGTAACGAAATGAATCACTTTTTCCAGCGGATGTTGATAATTCTGAACAAAATAAAGTACCGTACAATTTAATACATCCAAAATTAGGGGAGGTTTAAGCCATCAGTTTGTCGATTTTTAAATTGTTTAAAAAACACAAGTCTTTGCAGTGTCTATTGGTCCTTGTGAAACAGTAGATTGCACTTAAGAATGTAGATCTCAAGAAGTATTTTCCCGTTCGAGTTGATTCTATTTTTTTAATAATTAGGAAGACAGGGCCCTTGTTGCCTAATTGTTGTTTCACTGAAAAAATAACCTTGTAATCCGAAAAAGCGTAAATAAATAAATACAAATTCCTACATACGCGGGTTCAGAGATCCGTCTGACGTCTAACGGCTTTGAAGGATCTACCTACCTGGATCCGTTTATGTACCCTGAGCTGATCGTATTAACTGTTCTAATAACCGAGCGTTCGCTTCATTCGATAAGACCGCAGGATGGGACTCCGAACCCCTTGTGAAGACGAACCGATAACAAAGTTGCAACATCGAATCTGCTAATCTATCAAACGTGACGCCTAATCAGCACGACCGCGTCTCATTTCGATCCTAAAACTCTGTAGACAGCCAAAAAATGCTACAATGAACCCATAGAAAATCTTGTACCTCAATTTGAATCGACAGAAACATTGCCATAAATAAATAAGCCCATACGAAGTTCTTACTTTCATAAAAATTATTCTAAATTAATACATCACAAAAAAGTGCCATAACTGCGAAAGCACTCGATGTTTCAGGTGGACATTTTTGCAACATGTAGAACTGTCATTATGCAAAATATTAATATTTTTGCAACATTTTTAACAGTGTCAGATTTAATATAATAATAGGAGAAAGGAATGTTTAAAAAGATCTGCATTATACATTTACTCTATATGCACATACATTTCGTCCTTGTTACAATTTTTTAATAATTATAACTAAGTAATTTCTTAAAAATAAAGTACACAGAAAAAGCCGATAAATCACGTAGATGAAAATACAATTTTTAGTTTAAATTTTGTTCATTTAAGGCCGTGCTTAAGTTAATAATTCAACAAGTTTCTCGTAACACATTCCTCGAAACAATTAAGATATCACCTCTGCGAACCCGAAAAATTAGTACAAGTTCGCATGGCCATAACTCCGGCCAAAATTTTTGTATCAGTATCGTTAAACAATAGTTTGGAAGCTTGAAATATCTAGTTTCAGATGCTTTGTTAAATGTGTTGCTACGTTGTTTTTTGACAAAGTTATAGCACTATAAACGCAACGTTGACGGTTAACAAAAATTTTGTGTAACTTTGCAACATCACACGGGGTAAAATAAACTTTCTTTGGTAAATCGCGTTACCATCATTTGGAAGTGCCATCTTTCCCGTGTAAAATGCATGGTCTTATTGCATGGAGTTATTTAACATTCAAGTAAATATTGTCCTTTTAACTTTAACTGGCTACAGAAAGCGATAAAATCATCGTAGAAAGTTTTGCAAAGAAGCAATAGAAAGAGAATTTCTTTCTCTTGAAGGAACTCTGGTTGTTTTTTCAATTTCATTAACATTTCGGTATACCAGGTGTTTCTGAAAATATGCCTAAAACATGCACAATTTCCTGTTTTGCATTAACTCGCTATATCTCGGTGAGAAATGATCGCAATACCATGATCGCAATCTGAAAGTCAGATTGAAGCAGAGATTTTGCCGATTCGACTGAGCACACGATGAGCCCGCTGCGATAATTTTTTACCTTTGGCCACTGTATTTGAAGTTAGGGATTTGCATAAAATGCAGCTTTTGCGATGTTAACTGTCAATCTTGCCTTTATAATGCTATAACTTTATCAAAAAACGACATAGCAACACATTTAACAAAGCATCTGAAACTAGAGATTTCAAACTTTCAAACTACCCAGATAGCACTCGGACGTCCAATGTACGTCCAATGTACGTCCGTACCGGATATATGTACGTCCCAGGGACGTACGATATGTCCGAGATATATCCGATTTATGTCCCAGGTATGTCCGACAGAGGTCCCAGTTACATCCCAGTACGTACATAGGACGTCCCGCGCGGACGTTAATTGGACGTTTGTCGGACATATAAAAGCGTGTTTGCACCTTAAAAAATTTCCTAAATATGTAAATATTGGTTTAAAAGAATTCTACAAAAATACCATTGATTATCACGTAACTAGAAAAAGAGGAATTGATCAAATAAAAAAGAGTGAACTTATGCCGGGCGCGAATCTAGTATAAGCATATTAACAGTCGAGCGCCTAACTCGCTGACACAACCGAGTTCTTGGTAACATGATTAATATTTTCAGATACTATGCGCGCTGATGTACGAGGTAATCGTAATACTAATCAAGTTAATTTCATTTTTCAACTATTTCTGTGAAATGTTCAAGTTTATCAGTGTCCAATAGACTTACAGAATAAATAAAATCTAACAATTTGAAGATTAGGTCATTTTTTCACGGAAGAAACGTCGAAAACTTAGTTTTTTTCAAACAACGGCGCCGCGAACTTAAAAATCTGAAAAAATTCATAAACTATATTTTGAGTATAATAATAGAAACACAATATAGCATCCGAAAACGTACGAAATAATCTAAGTTCCACGTCCCTGGGAAGTACGAAATTTATGTCTGAGGGACGTCCCACGGACGTGCACGACGGACATTGGACGTATTGGACGTAAAACGGACGTTCTATGGACGTACGATGCTATCTGGGTATTGATTAACGATGCCGATACAGCCATTTGGGCCGGAGATATGATCATGCGAACTTGTAGTAATATTTCGGTTTGGCAGAGGTGATCCCTTAATTCTTTTAAGGAGTTTATGTCGATTTCCGTGAAGCATAGCTTATAGTTCGGTTAAACCTTTCCTTGGAGGACCAGTTTTTTCAAACTTTTTTTATGCAGTCCTATAGATTTCGACGAGAAAACACCGAAAATGAAAGTCTTATTGCCAGGAGTTCACTAGTTCAGCAGTTACACGCGTGTAAAGTTGAGCACTTTTAAGCCTTCTTAACAGGTTAAAGCGCCGCCATATTGGTATATTTGCTAGGGCGTACACTTAAGATCGGTTAAGTAGTACCGAGCAGATCCGTTAGATGGCAGCACAAGCGCGTACGTAATAATAACACATGTACGAAATCAACGCAACGACCTAACCCCAAACCAACTTGGACTATACCTTCTTTTTGAGATCCTGTATATGATTCTGTATATTTTCATATCGCACCGATGAACACTACATTTCTTAAATTTCTGCAACAATCCACAAAATAAAATTAAAATCAACAATAAAATGTACAACAAACTGCAGAAAAATATTAAAATCAGCTTCATTTATAAACGTGCTCCTATCTAGTAAACATACGCTCAGTACTACTTAGCCGATCCGCGAATATACCATATTTTCTAGCGCATGCGCTCAACACTCCTACGTCTACCACCCAGCGAATATACTAATGTGACGACATTTTAATTTGTGAAAAACACTTGAAATTGCTTATGTTTACACGCGTATAGCTTCTATCCAGCGTATGTACTCAACCGTCCCACCCAATGAATATCCAATATGGCGACGCACAGTAGTCCGGATTGGAGAATTGTGTCCCATTTTGTTGTAATTTTTGAACCAGTAGAGATATTGCAATGAAATTTTCATTAAAAATGTTTAAGAAATAGTCATTTTTAACTATAGGTAATTCAATATTTTTTGCATTTGTTAAACAATAATTTTTAATTAATTTGCATCGATATTTTTCATTTAAAAAAATTTTTTTTAAATATAATCTTACAAGCTATATTTTACTTTCTGAATATATATTTTTTATATTTATGTTTCACACATGTGACGTTTTTTGGAATATGTAAAATATAAATTCAAGACATTTTGTTGCAATCAACACATACAAAAATTACCCAAGAGGTAAAAACGCATCACAAGCGTATCAAAGATATATTTTATAATAATTTATATTAATTATAATTTTTTATTGGAAAATTGTGAACCATGTCCGTGTACCTTTTAAATCGTAAAAGATATTGTTATGAAACTTGAAATGGATAATGTGGAAATGTCAGGCTATGAGTAGGTTACAGAAAAATTGTATCACAATTACACTTTTTATGCCAATTATTTATTATTAATTCTAAAGCTTCTCCTGAACTCCTCTCCTTGCAGAGTTTCAATTGATTTGATGCAATACCGCGTCCAGCATTAATAGCTTTAAACGATAATAATTTCAGCAGAGGGACGTGAGGGGAAGTAACTCTTTCATGATTATTTAGAGGAAGGTGTACTAAAAATATTCCAATTTGTTAGAAAGGTAAAACTTGTGGCGCTTAAAAGATATACCTTACCGATTATAAAGAATTTTTAAAATTTTCTCCATTTAGTTTAGCATTGACTTTTAATACATTATGCAGACTAATCAATAATGTAAGATACGATTTCTTATCGCAAAAATCTGTTCTTCAATATAAAAAAAAAGCGAAAAAAAATATTAAACAGGAACGTCAGAGCATCGCGTCAAGGAGAAGCAATTTCTCTCGTGAAAAATACTCCTCTTAAAATGTCGAACTTTCAATGCTTATTACAACTACAATATTTATTAAATTGTACTATTTTCTTCATTTCCGACTCGTATGGACATTTAGGAAGCAATGTTCATTGATTAGATATCGATACGAGAAAGTTCGTTTTTGTGCAAAATGGGACACGATTTTCCAATCCGGACCACTGTGCGATGCTCTAACCCAGGCATGTCCAGAAGTAGCTCACTTGGAGGCAAATTCCAGGGAGACGCGTACTTCTCCCGCCCGCGCGTCTCGCTTCCCGTGGCGGCCGTAGTCCTCCGAGCTCCTCAGACCCGTGCCTACCGTGGGTCCGAGAGTCGCCCCAACCAGTGATGGTATATAGTCTCGGTTTTCTCGCGCATGCGCGACGATTTTAGCGTCAGTAAAGTACAAAGTTGGGCTAAAATGGGGTACCTCGGTCACACCGCATAGTTTTGCAAATTTTTTTCGATTTTCAGATATAAATGTTTAACATGCGTATGTTACATTAAAATTTTATGTGTATGTACATATAATATATAAATATATCTTGCACTCTTCTGTCCGGTTTGCTGTCAATAACAGTTCTCCCCTACTATCTCAACAAACATAAGACGTACATACATTCCTGCATTTAGTCGCTCATGCGCGAAAAAACCGAGACCATATACCATCACTGGCCCCAACGCGCCACGCGCGGTACATATTGCAAGCGGTAGACACGGGTCTGAGGAGCTCGAAAGACTATGGCCGCTCGGGGAGCGAGACGCGCAGGCGAGAGAAGTAGGCGTCTCCCTCGAATTCGCCTCCAAGTAAGCTACTTCTAGACATGCTTGCCCTAACCTATCAAAAACGCTTAAAATTGCTCATGTTTACACACGTATAACTTATAAACCAATGAATTCCTAACATTAATACTTACATTTTCGTAATGTTCTCATCCATATCTACAGGATTGCATAAAAAAAGTTAAAAAAGTGTTCAGGAAAGTTAAAAATATTTGGTCCCCCGAAGAAAGAACAACCTATAGTTCTATTAATTAAAATTAATTACAATAATACGGTACAAATTTCTAGCAAAACAAATATGTGCAGAGTTCAATTAAAGCATCTTTACGCAATTAAGTGAAATTCCACAGACCACTAAGAAAATTCAAATATGAAAAACTTACTGCATCATAACCTAATTAGCTTCGAGAAAATTGCTAAAGTTTCCAGCTAAAATTGATTAAAAGTTTCTCCATCAAAGAGATTGTTAACCGCGACGTATGCAATGAAATTAATTGAAGAAAATTTGCGAGCAATTAGCGCAGAGATTTTCGCGCGATTATATTATCAGTCGATTGAGGTTGAACGACAACGCGGAAAAGGTGAAAAATGGCGAAGCACGAAACATCAACCGTCTGACGGTTCTTTTATTAACGGGAGCCGCGCAGCTATCATTCGCGATGACTCTCAATCATCGATTCATTGGGAGGGGCAGCTCTGTAATCCCGGTTGAAACGGCGCGGATAATAATAGGGCTATAAAACGCTCCTCGCAATAATTGGCACATTGTAATCTCTCCGCGCTAGCAGTTCGGAACACTTCACTAATCGCTCGTAATCAATCCCCTGATTGCTGCCGTTTATATCATCGTTGTTGCCGCGCTCTGCGTCTTCCTGCGTACTCGCATAGTACCCTGCAGTTGCAATGGACTGCACCTCGGACACGGGCCGAATTATGCACCGCCTCCAGTGTTTCGGTGAAACTGTATGGTAATGAACTTTCAATTTCGACTGTTCCTGCGGCATTCAAACTAATGTAACTTTTCTTAGACCAGTGCAATGCAAATTTTCCTGCTTCCATTTATTATAGATTGTTTAACAAATGTTCTGTGACAATTTGGTTAGAAAATATTGAAAATTGACGGAGTTTTAGTCAAAATTGCAGGTACAAGTTTCCGATCAATTTGACAGAAAATCGATATCTTTTGAACAGTTAATTTTTAAACGATGTTAGGGAATTAATTATTTGGTGAAAAATTGTTGGTACGGCAGAACAACCCTTTCTGATTAAGAGAAAAAAATGAATAAAAAGATTGAACATATGGTGCCCGAGATAAATATTTATAAACACGACTTGTCTTCTTTATGAGGATACTTATGAGGATACTTTGAAAGCTTATATTATATAAACAAATTTGAATTCAGCAAAGTGATGACTTAAACCTCCCCTAATTTGTTACAAGTTACGTTATACATTACTTAATTTTGATCGGAATTCCCGACATGCACAGCATAAAAGAATCAATTTTACGATTCTAACTACCCAATAACAAAAATATGTATTTAAGAATTTGTATTCATTTATATATAACTTTCCAAATTTCACAATTCATTTCTTAAGGAAAAAATTAGTTACTATACAATAAACCCTTCTGATTATTATAAAAAAAAATTAACTCAATACAACAACCGATCTCCAAAATAAAAATTCACGAATGCTACCTCTTCAAGACGAGAAACATAAACTGCAAGAATTCGAACGCTTGTACATCATAAACAAATTAAAATCTAGCAAACTGGTGACATAAACCTTCCCTAATTATTCATATACTATGTCATAGTTAATTTTCAACAAAGTCTCGTGGATATTTCATGTGGAACGAGTGGGTTGTAGTAAAATTGAGATTTTGAAATGCATTTTGGAACTAACGTTGTTATATTATTTTAAATCTGGAGACAAAGATGAAACCAGTGCAATTACGACGTATCAGTCGACCAACGCTGATTGAAAACGACGATCGCATCTAATCCGTTTACACGCTGGTCGTGTAAGTGTGTAATAAGGCGGTCGGTCCCCCTGTTCCTCTCTCATAAATTGCTGCTTATCTTGAGCGACGTGATCCACGCCGTGCCATTGTCATGCTAATTCACGATTACCTGTCCTCTACGCTTCCACTCGCGTTCATCTACAATCTACATGGTGTCCATCGATAGCATACTTCGAACGCTTTTTAAAATCTAAACTTATTGAATCAATTGTTTCTGACATTTTTTATGCAATAAGCATTCTCTTCTTTGCCAATTTACCATTGCAAATATTTCTTAGAAAAATATATAATTTAATAGAGTTGAAAATAGAAACTTCATACTTTTAAATGGGCCTGGTCGGGCTACCACAAAATTTTTCTCAAAAATATTGCAATTGGTTAAATTTTCCAAACTCCATAGAGACGTTCCAATTAAAGATTGTCAAGGAAAGAAACCACTTTTGCTTTGACGTCGATTTACCATTGCAAACATATCTTTAAAAAATATATAATTTGGCGGTGTTAAAAGTAGAGACTTCTCGCTTTCAAATAAGCTACGGTGGACTGTCATGCAAATTTTCTTAACAAAGTTGCAATAGATTCAATTCTCCTAACTCCGTAGAGACGTCTCGATCGAGAACTGTCTAGGATACGAAGCTTTTTTGCTTTGACGTCGATTTACAATTGAAAACATATGTTTAAGAAGTATATAATTTAGCGGTGTTAAAAGTAGAGACTTCTCGCTTTCAAATAAGCTACGGTGGACTGTCATGCAAATTTTCTTAACAAAGTTGCAATAGATTGAATTCTCCTAACTCCGTAGAAATGTTTCGATCGAGAACTATCAAGGATACGAAACTTGTTTGCTTTGACGTCGATTTACAATTGCAAACATATCTTTAAAAAATATATAATTTGTTTCTGTTAAAAGTAGAGACTTCTCACTTTCAAATAAGCTACGGTGGACTGTCATGCAAATTTTCTTAACAAAGTTGCAATAGATTGAATTCTCCTAACTCCGTAGAGACGTCTCGATCGAGAACTATCAAGGATACGAAACTTTTTTGCTTAGACGTCGATTTACAATTGCAAACATATCTTTAAAAAATATATAATTTGTTTCTGTTAAAAGTAGAGACTTCTCACTTTCAAATAAGCTACGGTGGACTGTCATGCAAATTTTCTTAACAAAGTTGCAATAGATTGAATTCTCCTAACTCCGTAGAAATGTTTCGATCGAGAACTATCAAGGATACGAAACTTTTTTGCTTTGACGTCGATTTACAATTGCAAACATATCTTTAAAAAATATATAATTTGGTGGTGTTAAAAGTAGAGACTTCTCACTTTTAAATAAGCTACGGCGGACTGTCATGCAAATTTTCTTAACAAAGTTGCAAAAGATTTGTGGCGACTACTTCCTACGCTCGTCAACAGAGGGACAATACGACAACACCTTTCCCGCTACTATTGTTCGCGCAACGAGAGTTTTCACAAAATCTCGTGAGTGGGGTGCAGGGGGAACGGCGTGTCCCCACTCTTGACGCAAGGCTGCGGATCCCACCACTGATCAGTGGAACCCACTGTTACGCTTACGTTTTGGCGGGAACGGTCGACATAGGCGCTCAGCGTCACCACCATCTTACTTCATGGTCACCACATCTCTCTGTTACAGTTACACTCAATACGCTCGTTTGCTGTCTTCGTCAAGCGATTCGGCCAATCGCGGAAGACGTGTACCGCGTAGTGGGAGCATCACGTGGTACCCACAAGTTTCTCTGTGCCAACCACGGACTTAAAGGACTGAGCATAAAGTGGGTTTATGGGTGAGAGGGGTCGTGCCGCGAGCGGGGAGGGATGGTAGACTGCGGCCATGTTGGATGGCAAAACTAGTGTTGCCATCTATATAACGTTGCGGGAACATTGATATGATTTGATTCTGAAAAATGAATGCATAACAAGTGTATTTGTATATATATCTGTATATATATAAAATATTGCACATTCGGCTCCAATATAAATTTATAAATAAATGATGTGTATCTATTTCCCGCATGATTGCATTGCAAATTCGCGCAACTAGTATTTAAAGTTGCCTATAGATAGTGTTGGGATATGGTGCAAGATTTCACGCGCATGCGCGGCCAAAACAGTAATGTATCTATATCATGATGACAGAGGTAGTGGAGCCATGAGATAGTTATATTGAATTCCGGACGTGTTCTACGAGTTACAAAATATACACAAATACACATGTTACACACTCATTTTTCAGAATCAAATTATACCAATTTTTTAAAATTCTGCTGGATGCTCAAAGTACCCCATTTTATCGAGAATCTTATTTTACTGAGGCTGAAATTGCCGCGCATGCGCGTGAAATCTTGCACCATATCCCAACACTGCCTATAAAGCGCACCACAGTGTTTGCCATCCAAGATGGCCGACAGGTTGATACTCCTTCCGTCTTTCGCCTCACCCCCGCAGCATAATGCACAGTCCTTAAGTCCGTGGTGCCAACTCTCGCTGCGCGGGCTATGCCTGAATCTTCCTCTGTTTGTTTGTATACTGTCCTAAACTGTCCTTACGACTTCCCGCGTCTAAGGCACGGGTCCGCTAGATAGCCTTACTTACAGCTTCCTTCCCCTTTTTCCATCTTTTTATAATTCACAGCCGCCATAGATTCAATTTTCCTAACTCTGTAGAGACGTCTCGATCGAGAACTGTCAAGGATACGAAACTGCCTTGCTTTGACGCCGATTTACCATTGCAAATATATCTTTAACAAATATACAATTTAAGAGTTTCGAAAGTAGAGACTGCTACATTTCAAATAAGCGTAGATAGATCATTGTTTGATTTTGTTTAGAAAAATTATAATAGTTCAAACATCGCCAGAAAATTTTTTTAAAAATTTCCACATTTCTGCTCAACTCCCGGTTATCCCTGGTTGCTGGTATAGTCTTTTGTCCGGCAGAAAATAGCAGACGGAATGCGCAGCGAAAAAATTGGATGACGCAACGATATCTATTTTTCTACGAGGAAGTCTCTGGCGCGGATGCAACGATGCATCTATATAGTGGCGGATTTTATTGCAAATGGGTGGTCCCGGTAATTGGGAGGAGTCGTGCCTTTTGTGCGACTGCAATTGAGAAAAAATTGACGTGGAAAATGCTGGAACCGCATCACTGTATCTACTTTTTAATGGCAAAATGCTCCTTGAAAATGCAACAATGAGTCCCCATCATTTTCATCAGGACACTGAAGAATTGATTTCATTTTTATTTCGCAGTTGAGCTGAATAATATTTCGTCGAATAATTCCATAGTGATTAATTAGATCTCGGGTAGGAGTGAGCCGAGATATTTACTTTGCGTTTACGATCGCGTGGAACGCCGGGAAATTTTAATGCGCTCCTCCACCAGCCCAGCTTTAAAAGAAGCACGATATTTGCACTTTGTTCTCGGGAGAATGTGACGCCGGATTTTATGGCAGATTCGTCTGTCTAATAAAACGACGATAAAACGTCCAACACGTAACCGAATGAGCGCGTAGCTGTTGTTCATTTCGCTCTTAATTGGCGATGCTAACGAACAGTCGATTCATTTGTTTAATTTATGTGCACGCGGCACGTTCTGATCGTTGAGAAGGAAATGCGCCTTTAGAAATTAAAAGCGGGACAGGAAAATGAATTATCGGGCCAGAGAGGTGTCTAACACGCCCGTATCGATTATTATATCGCTACAGTGGTTTTTATTTTTGAAAGAGTTAATTGCAATGCTTTTGCAACGGGATCTCCTAGTGGCGTGGTTTGAATTCAAATTAACACAGAATGACGCGAAAAAATCGTACAGAAAGTTTTCAGAAATTACTGTGAAGGGGAATCTTCAGTCTTTCAGGGCGTAATGGTGTCAGTCGCGAAAAAAATTGTTGAAACTTTGTAGAGATGTTCGAAATTGAAAAAGTTGTAGTGGATTAGAAATTGTTAAACCAGCCGAGTGCTCTCCAACAAATTTCTGCTGTAATCGGCTGTGAAATGTAGAAAGTTTTCGCAGTTACAGTACATAAATTTGCCAGACATTGTGGAGATGTTTGAATTCAGAATTTTTAAAACGTGGAACTGCCTGTGCTTTGACATATCCAATTTTTCAGCGCCCATAGGCACATTTGAATTTAAAAATTTCTAAGAAATTCTAGCTTCTCTTTTTAACGCGATTTTTAGTACAAATGAAAGGTTGCAAAAGAATGAATGAGTGGAAGTGAAAGTAAAGGTTTGAAGTGCAATAAGATTTTTTTTCATGGAGCTACAATTGGTTCAAATTTTCAACCCGCACAAACACACATTCATATTTGTCAAATTTTATGAAATACTCCCTTCCCTTTTTACGCGAGTTGTAGTATAAATACAGCGTTGGAAGAAACTGTAAGAGTTCCCTTAGCACCCACCTCCGATTCCCTTCAAACTTACTCTGTAGACGTCCCACGAGGTGTCTGACAAAATGAAGGTGGCGCCGCGCCGTGGCGCGGAAATTAAATAAATTTTTTGCTGGCGAAACACAATTTTAATACCGAATTGAGGTATAAAAGTACAAATCAGGATTATTAAGCAAACCCCCAGCCCGCTAAACCTAACCTTACCTAACCTAACCTAACCAAATGAAGTAATATGACTAGTTTATTATTGACCACGCGCAACATGTTGGGCTACTTCTTGCGGCTTCCACTCGGGATCATTTTGATTTGAGTCATCAGAACTGTCACTCATTGTAACTTATTAAACGTATTAAAGACAAAAAACAGCAGTTTAGCGTGTGTTAATAAGTGAAAATGGCGGATACGATTCATTAATTTCCGCGTCACGTGACCAACCCACATGACTTTACTGGGAATGCGCAATATTTTGGGTAAGTTGGGAGCCAATCGGAGGTGGGTGCTAAAAGAAACTTCACCTGAAGAAACAAATTAGTGGAGGTGAAAGCAGAGATTTCACCCCTTAAAATGAGTCTAAGTAGATAATTTTACGATCTTTTTCATGTAGTTACAATTGATTCAATTTTTCAACCCTCGCAGACATTCAAATTTGTCAAACTTTTAAAATAACAACTGCCCGCTCTGTTGCGCATGCTATTGCAAAAGCAAGCATAAAGAAAAATGAACCTGGTATAGGTGAAAATAGAATCTTCACCCTACGAAATAAGCCTAGCTACACCATCCCCAAAATATTTCCCTGAAACTACCAATAATCCAAACATCGCCAATTGTCACACAAGGTTTCATGAAAATTTTCGTTCAAAAGCTGGTAGGATGTCAAAAATCAATTATTTTCGGGAACAAACGAATGTTGCAGCGACCTCGCCATGCTTCCGGATTCGATAAAATGGCTGACAGAGGTGATAGGGAACAAATTGCCCTTGCCCACGCTGTTTACGTGACCTTTCACCCGCGCTGAGTCTGGCGGCGCAATGCCGAAGAAGAAGGGGTCGTAAAGAATTTTAAAAATGGAGCAAAGACCGGCTCGAACGGGTCTCCAGTCAGTCGTTCGAAGTCTGGCCGTCTTCTTTCTGAATAAATTCACGTCCACTCGGGACGGAATACGGGAATAAACGTGGGTAAACAAATCAGAAGATAAAATTGCAAACGTGCCGCACATTTCTCGACGATCTAACCGCGCCGCCTCGGTATTATTTAATTCCTCGCGAGGGAACGTGCCGGCGCCTTCTAGCTCTCTAGCAAAACCCATCCCCCTACACCACCCACCTCTCTTTGTAGCCATAAGTCCGCGTTCCGACACGCGCAGACCTCCCTCGGAAAATTGAATCAGTATTCCTCGAATCGGAAATTTATTCCCCGCAGAAGAAAATTAATCTTCTTTTCATTAGGCTTCAGAAATTATTTGTTTACGTGCGCTAATAAGCGATATAAAGATTTGAGAATAATGGTGGGGATAGAACGAAAGTTTAGCTATTTTATGGACTTTAATTTTTGTAGGAATAGTTGCAGAGAAAAAAGCTCACAAAGTTAGGGGGTTGTTTTTCTCATGAGAGTGTGCTAATATTACAGAAAATCGTACCTAGAAAATTATTTTTTTCTACCCTAAGCAAAAATTTAAAGAAAATTATGGAGGATAACTCTGAAATGCGACTTTTATATGCTTTTTGGTTTTTGTAAATATCTTATATAGTCATCAAGGAACATGCTTACAAAGTTTTGGGGTTGTATTCTTCTTATAAGAAAAGGTGTAACTCGTCATTTAGAAAACCACACAGTAGAAATATTTTTTTTACTTCGACAAGTGACCAAACATTTTGAAAAAAATACAGAGGGTAGAGAAAAATATGTACAAAGTTAATGGTTTACAGACCTTCCGCAACAATGAATATTCAATTTTTCGTTTCAAAACCAATACCCAGAAAATCTTTCTTTTGTACCCCTAACAGCATACCTAAAATTTTGAAAAAATTGTAGTCCACGAAGCCTATGTGCAGATTAATACAGTGCATTATACTTTTTAGTGTCAGCGAGTATATGAAATTGTTTATAGAGATAAATGCTCGTAAATTTATGGATGAACAGACAGTCATCGAAATTCTAAACATAATTTCATTGAACGAAGAAATTTACAAACTTGGAAAAATAATTTGACGAATTTTGAAGGAATGCAACCGAGAGTTAATGTAGCGAAACGTATCATGGTTCAACGAATAGATGGTATTTGTCGATCCGATGTGGCAAGCGGAAAATATTTGCTTCGCGATAATTTCCTGCGTGCCAGATGCGTTCATTACAGGGTTCGCGATTACGTATTGGTGACACAGGCGAGGATGTCGCGGTATGCTTGACTGCATTCAGATATTTATCCATTTGAGGACATTCCGTGCTCGATTTGTATTGTCACGGAAAATACAAAATAAAATTCAATAAACCACACTGTACATGAAATTCGAAATCAAAATTAATATAAAGTACAAATAAACTAAATTCGAACTAATCAAAATCTGTGTTGACTACATTGTTCTAGAGAAGTTATGGGTTAAACTGTACTTTGGAGGACCAATTTTTTTAAAACTTTTTTTATGCAGTCCTGTAGATTTCGATGAGAAAACGCCGAAAATGAAAGTCTTATTACCAGGAGTTCACTGGTTCAGAAGTTATACGCTTGTGTACTTGCACAAGCACGTACGTAATAATAACTCGTGTGCGAAATCAAAATGCGAAACATTGTAAGCGTCTCCGCTCCCACGACGACCTAATTCCAAACCAACTTGAACCATACCTATGATTCTGTATATTTTAATTACTGTTCAGTGATCTTATGTTTACACGCGTATAACTTCTAAACCAGTGAATTGCCATCTAACCTGTCAAAAACGCTTAAAATTGCGCATGTTTACACGTGTATAACTTTTCATCCAGTGAACTCCGGTAACCAAAACTTGAATTCCGTGTACTAAAACTTACGCGTCTATCATTTGCTGGTCAAAATGTGTAGCATCACATACAAAAAACTTGAAAATTTTTGGTCATCTAAAGTACAGTTCAACCAAATTTTGATCAAGAGAAGTAAGCAACAAATATTGTGGTATTGGGAATATTCGGACACCCGGTATATAGTGTTAAGATGTAGTCTCTAGGTGTACTTTAGGATGTTCACGTGGCGAGAGCCGGAAAAAGGCCGTAAAAAGGAAAGCGACGTTCCTCGGCGTTGGGTTGCGAGCGACGACGGGACTTCGGCCTATTGACGATGTTCATGCCCATATCTTGGCATGGTGAAAAGAACGGATGGGGCAAGCGTGGGGTAAACTGAGTTTTCGTTAAGTGAGGGATGAGTTGAGAGAAGCAGTTGTTGTCTAGTCTTCGTTGACTGAGAGTCATGAAGGAAATATTAGAAAGTTGAGGGTTGAAGTCGTATAGTCATACAGGTGCTGTTGTTAGTTTAGTAATTAGTGGTAATTTAGTTTAACAGTTAGTTTGTAATCGGGTAACTATTGTAACCCTAAGTCTATTTCATTTTCTTTTCTATAAAATAAATAATTAATTATACGTGTTACCACAATATTAAGGAGGAAATACGGTAATAATAATATTAAATCCGGTTAAAATGTCTTTTAGATATCCAGTTATTTAAAACTTTTTTTTATGGAGTCCTAAATATTTCGACGAGAAAACACCGAAAATGTAAGTCTTATTGCCAGGAATTCACTGGTTCAGAAGTTATACGTATATTTGAATCTCTGTTCAGTGACAGCTTGTGCTAATTGAAGCCTAGAAGTTATTTTATTTGAAAGAATTGCGCGTTTAAGATCTAATGCCATCTAGCGCATGCGCTCAACACTTCTACGTCTATCACCCAGCGAATATACCAATATGGCGACGTTTAAACCTGTCAAAAACACTTGGAATTGCTCATGTTTACACGTGTATAACTTGTAAATCAGTGAATTCCAAACAATAAGACTTACATTTTCGGAATTTTCTAGTCGAAATCTACAGGATTGCATAAAAAAAGTTTTAAAAAAAACTGGCTGTCTAAAAGACAGTTTAGCCTTAAATCCTTTAACATAAAATTAATCAAAACATTAAATTAAACATTAATATTATATCTTTTCATATCAACATTAATATTGAATCGTTCCATATCAAAATTCATATTGAAATTTCTCATATTACAATTGAATCGATATTAAAATTTAATTATATCAAATAAAATTGAAAGCAATATTAATTAACAATTAATCTGGAAAACTCGTGACCACGAAAATTAAAAAATAATTCTACTTTTTACAACTTAAATACTACCGAGTTTTATTAAAGTTTATAAAATATAACTATAACCAATATTAAAATATAGTTCTATAAAATAAAATGTTAGACTTAATATTACAAAATAAAAGTAAAACTAGTATTAAACAATTAACTTCACTCTCCATAAAATGAATACTATAAGCAAAATTCAGAATATTAAAACTTAAAATAAAATTCAAATCTCTATTGATTTAATTTTACTTTATTTTAAATGGTACATAATCCTAAATGGCACATAAATTAAATGGTACACAATCCTACGTTGCTAAAAATAAAGTTCGTTTTCTATATAGCATAAACATGTTAGTTATTAATTATTAAATAGCAAGTTTCTGTGAATTGACAATTTCGGAGATGAATTTCAGAAAAATAAAATGAATTAGTTTTACCTTACCAGACACTTTGGCGCACTCGCAACTTTATACTCTGCAAAATCGGGTCTTGAAGTACTCGGCAAACATCGTCAGAGGGAAAACCATAATTTACATCCTGGGATGGGATTAACACCGGGATTAGAACTGATTCCGAAGTTGCCGGAACTTCGGAAGCCGAAACTCTATTAGAATTTCTCACACTTAGAGCCATTAGAACTCGTCAGACTTGCGGATTGTGAAATATGCGTTGAATCAGAACTGTCCAGATACTACGCCGGCTCCCACGTCGCAAATAATGTCAATTGTCGATGGAAACTTTCGAGTTAAACACTGTTTTTAATGACTGAATACTCGAAACGCCTCGGCCGACGATCGAAAAACGATTGAAGGTGCTTTTGAGAGATTATTCTGGTGAACAGGCCGTTTGGCATGTGATAAAGAGGGTGGTGGGGAGTCGTAGAAATAATAACCTCTTCGAAATTGGTATACCTGGCAATTTTCGATCCGCTCTATAAGCTTTTCTTTCACATAAATATTATGTTACTCTTCAAAAGAATTTTAAAGAAATACTGAATTGTTAACTTTGAAAATTGTTTACAATTTAACTGTAATAGGTATGTGAATGCATTTTGCGCAGGTTGATGCGCTATACAGTCTCCTAAGTACAGTGATATAGATTTTTGTAAGATTTTAAATAATCAAACTTGTTTAAATAAGTTTTTAATAGGGGGAGATCCTCTTAGGCAATTGTATTCGATTTTTAACTTTGAGAATTGTTTACACTGCAATTGTAGAAGCTACACCAATGTTTTCGACTCAGAATAATCCTATAGAATCTACAGAATGGAATTATATATTTTTTATCACATTATCTACAATCAGGTATTTTTAAACGATTTTGAAAGCAACGCTCGGTCCTAAGGATCACTGCAATCATTAGGTCACTTTTGAAGAAATACTGAATTGTTCATGTATACTTTATAAGTTATACGCGTGTAAAGATGAGCAGTTTTAAACGTTTTTGATAGGTTAGAGCGTCGCCATATTGGATATTCGTTGAGTAGTAGAGTAGCGCAGTGTTGTAAAGTAAGATTCTCGATAAAATGGGGTACTTTGAGCACCCAGCAGAATTTTAAAAAATGGGTATGATTTGATTCTGAAAAATGAATGTATAACATGTGTATTTGTGTACATTTGTAACTCGTAGGACACGTCCTGAAGTCTTTTTGTCCGGAATAGATTGTTTCGATACTTTCCCGCCAATATAACTGTCTTAGGGCTCCACTACCTCGTCATCATGATATAGATACGTAACTGTTTTGGCCGCGCATGCGCGAGAAAGGATGCCCCGCGTCCCAAGACTGCGCATGCGCTGGATAAATCGTGAGTGTTCAGCACATGTGTTAGTAGTATGGAATATTTGCAGGATCGGCTAAATAGCACTGAGCGTATGCGCTAGATAGCAATTCAGTGGTTACACATACTTTGTAAACATAAGCAATTTCAAGTGTTTTTCACAAATTAATTATTAATAAGTTTATTGTTGATTTTGAAATGGCTAGTTCAAGTATTAGAAATTTTAACTTTAGAGACATGCCAAGTAGTGAAGAAGAAGCAATTACTTGGGCTCAGGATTGTGGATCGTTGCAGAAATTAAAAAAATGTCGTACTCATCGGTGCGAAATGAATATTTATAACAATAATCATGGAATCAGCCGTTTTCGGTGTCCAGTAATTAAAATATACAGAATCACATACGGGATTTCAAAAAGAAGGTTCAGTCCAAGATGGTTTGGGGTTAGGTCGTCGTGGGAGCGGAGAAGGCCGGCCCGACCATGGTTTAATGTTTCGCATTTTGATTTAATAAATGTTTTATTATGTATTACGTACGTGTTTGTGCTGCCACCTAATCGATTTGTTCGGAAGTATTTAGCCCATTTTGTTTGTATTACCTAGCAAATATATGAATATGACGGCGCTTTAACCTGTCAAAAAAACTTAAAAGTGTTCAACTTTATTAACCAATGAATTACGCACAATAAGACTTTCATTTTCGGCGTTTTATCGTGGAAATATATCAGATTGTTTAAAAAAAATTGAAGAAAGGAGTTCTCCAAAACGCAGTTAAACCATAATTTTTTGCACTGCAACTATAAACACTACATAAATGTATCTTACCTCAAAAAATTCTACAAATTCTCCCAAATATACTGATATATATTTTATGAACATTATATACTTCTCACAATGTTTATACAATATTTAAATCTACAGGATTTCATAAAAAAAAGTTTTAAAAAGTCATCAAAAATCTGGGTATCTAAAAGACATTTTAGCCTTAAATCCTTCAACATAAAATTAATCTTAAATCTCCAAATATCAACATTAATATTATATCTCGTAACATCAACATTAATATTGAATCGTTCAATATGAAAATTCATATTGAAACTTCTGATATTACAATTGAACCGATATTAAAATTTATTTTCAATATATATTTTATGAACATTCTAAACTTCTCACAATGTGTATGCAATATTTAAAGCGATCGGAACACAGTTATCGTACTAAACTCGACTTTATACTATAAAAAGTATGAAACTAATTTTTCTTTAGAACTTTTTACAACAATTACGATGAAGAAATACTAATTGGCCACCCAGAGGTTATAAAAAAACTCTTAACCACGACTTCATATAATGAGATACGAGCCGAGCCAGTGTAAAAATGACCAAATTCGGCGAAAACATTTTATGAAAGATACGATCGTTGCCCAAAGATCAAACAAAAGGTGAATTAAACCGTTTTTACAGCTGGTGCGACATAGATAATGTGAAAATAAGACCGACACCCGACCTCGACGAACATAAACGGCCGGCTGTTAACTCTGGCATAGTAAAAAAGAAAATCTGGATCGTGCATGCCAATAGGGCATGATTCTCGTAGTACATGTTACAGGAATAAACTGGCCAGATACGGACGACGAACGCGAAACGTGGATCGTATTTTCGTTTAACGACCCGATATTATGTAAACCAACGTTATCCTTCTGATCGGCCGCGATTGAACTTCGAACTGCCATTTTTTGCGCCGGTGGCTATCGCTTGTTATGCTTGTTCGAATTTTCTTTTTCATTGCCACTTCTGGCAAATTATTTATTCCTGTCCATAACGATTGACCTACAATTTGGAAAAAAATACGCGAGGTAGAACTAGGATCCATCTATTGTTTTCACTTAGGTTTATTGAAATATCTCAAGTAGTCGTCGACACAAATGATTATGAAGTTAGGAGAGTTCGTCCATTTAAGAGATGTTAATTCGGTTTTTATCGTCAGCTCTGGGAAATTAATTCATCCTACCTATATAACGTTTAACCTAAAATTTTGAAAAAAATGTGCGAGGTAGAGTTAGAATACATCTACTGATTGCAATTAGGTTAATTCGAATATTACAAGTAGTCGTCGAGAAAATGAATTATGAAGTTAAAGGAGTTTGTTAATCTACAAAATTTAATTTGTTTTTTCTTTTCATCATGGTTCTCAAAAAATCATTTTTCTGTGTCCTTAGCGATTGACTGAAAATTTTGTAAAAATTATATAAAATACAGCAAACATGGATTTATTATATGTTCTTCGATTTAGTCCACCATTTTAAGTAGTCGTCGAGAAAAACGCTTCCAAAGGTGACGATGTTCACACTTTTACGAGAGCATATTATTACTCTCATAAGATCACTCTCAAAAATTAATATTTTTTGCTCTTAACGAATTACAAAAAATTTTGGAAAAAATGTGTAAGACAGAGGTAAGATGTATCTATTATTCGCTTTTGAAATTGTTCTGATATCTTACATAGTCATCGAGAAACACGCTTGAAAAGTTAGAAGTCTTTCTTACCAACAATCATTCTCAAAAAATCATATTTCGCTACCATCAACTGGCTCAAAATTTTGAAAAAAAGACATCAAATAGTCCACACATGCACTGATTAGTTGCAATTTTATTCAATCAAATATCTTAAGTAGCACTCAAGAAATACGATTACAAAGTAGTCTATCAAATTTCTAAAGTCCAGTGGAAAAATATAAATGGCAAAAGTGGTATCATCAATGCAATTGTCAGTGAGCAGAGTTAGCAAATCACTTTCAGTGACATGAATGGTGGCCGACAGCAAGAGCAAGCACGTGATAAGAGTGGGGTTGCTGCAGACACGCGAGAAACCAAAGGAAATCAACGCACGTGTTTAAACAGAAAATATTTAATCCTTCGAGTGGAGATAGATGTGAGCGACTTGTTCGAGTGTACTCGTTTCAATTGGAATAGTATTGTTCGTAGGGATTGAAACCAGCGCGATTTTGCTATGATTGGACTGCGTTCTTCACACGATCTCGGTGGAGAGCACTATATAGCACTTCATACGTGTGAGTGTTACATGTGTTTCATCTAAGATTTTGTGCTCGGTAAGCAAATATGGTTTTGGTGTGCGATTCCTCGAGATTTTGAGTACTTCATTGTCTTACCAGCTTGGCTTTACGTTGCCATTGTGATAACTAGACTGCGGATCTTTATGCATTTATTATATGTCGAAATATGCAAAATATATGCAAAATATATGCACGATGTATGCAAGGTATATGCTGAATATATGTATAGGGAATGTATGTACGGATCTGTAAAATAGTAATTATTTTATTGTTTTATTTATTATAATTTGAATTACAATATACAACAATAGTTTTTTCTATATTGTCGACTGTAAATTGATGCCTCTTGTCTGTTAAAATGAATTTATACGCTGAAAAAGAGCGTTCTACATCACATGATGTCATAGGGGCATATTTAAATTTACCCCAATGATGTGCCAGAACCTCTCGTGGTCCTTCAACGTGTTCACCCTTCAAAATTTTGCTTATTTTTAATGATACATTAAAGTGCCCATTTCGTTTTAATACAGATTCCATTTTATGTGTAACCTTTTCACCATAACTACCGGGTATACTTCTTAAATTTTTTGTAACTGAAGTTACCACATCTATAGATTCCGTTAGAGGTAATCCTATTGTTCCCAATTTCTTCATGGTCTCAGGTAAGATTTGGAAATAGCTCTGAAGAAATGTTAAATTTTGTTGTAAATACTGACATCGTAATGCTTCTTTCGCCGATTTAATTGACGAAGCCTCCTTTTCATCAAATGATTCTATGACGTCTTTTATTCCTTCTAAATACGTTGCATAAAAAAATGCTGCTTCCAACTAGGTTCCCCATCTTGTTATTACAGGTTCTGGTGGCAATGGCATATTTTGTAATTTATTTTTATAAATTTCGACGCGTTATGGTGCTTTTAAAAATACTTTTTTAACAGCATATATTAATTTATTAACAGCAGGGAATTGCAGTCGCACTTCCTCAGCAATTCGGTTTAGTCCATGTACCAAACAGGTTATGTGCAACAAATTTGGCACATCTATCTTATTTATTCTGGCGTAGCATTAAATAGTCGAATATGTAGTTATGCAAAATTTATGCATTTATGCAAGAAATATGCACTTATGCAAAACATATGCAATATGCAAAATATGCAAAATAAAAAATATATTTTTGTAATAACCCAATCATGACGTAAATTTTTGTCCAGGTCCGATTGGTCTACCTGTTTTCTATAAAAATATGCATTTGTATAAACATCCGCAGTCTAGTGATAACAATATTAGTATTTTGTGTGATTAGCCGGACATTTTCATGAAATATACTGAATAAATCAAAGTGGGCAAATTAAAAAATGCAACGGGCTGTATTTTATATAAAAACGAGGAACTGGCAAAGTGATGACTTAAACCCACCCTATAACAGGTTATACTACTTCATACAATACTTAACTTTGTTTAAAATTGACGACAACCCCGCAAAAGGCGATTAATTTGACCGATTTTGCTAGGTAATAGTGTAAATCTGTGATTACAAATTTACATGCTTATATTTATAATTTCCATTCGATACGAAATTAATATTAGAATTACACAAAATCAGTTTACGATAAAATGAATATCCCTGATTATTATAAAAGGAGAACCAACTCGATGACACCAATAGTTTCCAAAACAAAAATTTGTAAGTGCAAACTCTCTTTTTGTAAGGATGAACGGTAATTGGAAAAATTCAAGGGCTTATATTTTTCGTGTATTATACTATACAACACTTTAATTTGTCAAAAATTTCCGACATCCACCGTAAAATTAAAAACTGCAACCTGTCCTCGCGAAAATGAGGGTTTAACTGCGTTTTGGAGAACTCTATTTTTTCAAGTTTTTTTATACAATCTTATAGATTTTGACCAGAAAAACCGAAAATGAAAATATTAATGCGCGGAATTCATTAGTTAAAAAGTTATACCCATATAAAGTTGAACACTTTTAAGCCTTTTTGATAGGTTACAGCGCCGCCATATTGATATATTTGGTAGGTAATACACACAAAATAGGCTAAATACTTCCGAACAAATCCATTAGATGGCAGCACAAACACGTACGTAATACATAATAACACATTTACTAAATCAAATGCGAAACATTATACCATGATTGGGCCGGCCTTCTCCGATCCCACGACAACCTAACCCCAAAACATCTTGGACTGTACCTTCTTTTTGAAATCTTGTATATTTTAATGACTGGACACCGAAAACGACCGGTTCCACGATTATTGTTATAAATTTTCATTTCGCACAGATGAGTTCGACAATTTTTAAATTTCTGCAACCATCCACAATCCTGAGCCCAAGGAATTGCTTCTTCTTCACTACTTGGCATGTCTCTAAAGTTAAAATTTCTAATACTTGAACTAGCCATTTCAAAATCAACAATAAACTTATTAACCACTGAATTGCTGTCTAGCGCATACGCTCAGTACTATTTAGCCGATCCCGCAAATATACCATACCATCTAACACATGCGCTGAATACTCACGATCTATCCAGCGCATGCGCCGAACAGGCCTACCTACCTACCTCTACCAACGAATATCCAATATGGCGACGCTCTAACCTGTCAAAAACGCTTAAAACTGCTCATCTTTACACGCGTATAATTTATAAACCAGTGAATTCCTACCAACCATACACACATTTTCGGGTGTCTTCATCGATATCTACAGGATCACATAAAAAAAAGTTCAAAAAAGTTACGAACACGGAGTTCTCCAAAACGCAGTCGAGCCAAAATGAGCAAACCCCATTTTCGAATGATCAACCAGAGCTGGTCTTCAAACGTTCGTGACTTCTACAAGTTTCAATATATCCAATAACTTCTTTAACTAAAAACAGACAACAGGAATCACAAAATTTTTCCATCCGAAACTCCAAAAAACCCCATCCATATCCATTGCTCCCGGTTCTCTCGAACATTTCAAACTAACCGAATCCATCGATCAGTAACCGAAAAGAAAGATCTTTGATTTCAAAACCAATAATAAACATAGTAAAAAAAAATGTGGGAAGATAGGTTCGAAAGAGCATAGTGTGAATAAGAGAATGGCGGAGGTGTGGTAGGCTTGGTAACGACGAGAAAAATCAGAGAGAGCGTACATTGCCGGAGGGTTACTTCTCGAAGCATTTGGTACACGAAGTGGCCTGTTCCCGGCGAACGCGTGGCCATTCCGGTAATTAACCGGATTTAGGGTAACGTTGTTTTTACTGGGGCCAGCGCCGAGAGCGGCGCATCTGCTGGTGCTTTTAATTTTCGGCGTCATACCGTGGATATTGGCCGACTGGTGTTCCGCTTCGTTTCGTTTCGACTCCCATTGTCTCGAGAAAGTGTCGGGCACGCGGCGAATGCGCGTGCTCCTCGTTTCGCTCGGAATATTGTGGAAATAATGGCGATATTAATATTCCGTGGCACGGCGTTTTCACTGCCGCAAAAAAAAACTCTCTGTCTACTACGAATATTCCGCGGGATAATGCATCACACGAACACCGCGCTTCTTTCCTTTCAGTCCTTCTCTCATGCTCTTTTGCCGGCTGTTGGAAATGTGTTAGAGGAGGAAAAGGAAAGGAAGCGTTTCGTCCTGGGCCCGCTAAAGGATTAGTCAGTAAGGCTATCTAGCGGCTCCGCTTTAAACACAGGGATATCATAAGGACAGCTTAGGACGGTATATACAGGATATTATAAAGCGTTACGCAAAAATGTTTCAGATGAAAGTTGTTCAGTACCGAGGCGGACATCATGTGGTTGAACTTTTATTTTTCCCGGTGGACACTCCAAGGTGAGGTGAAGGTCAACTTTCTTCTTTTTAAATGGAATGATGTGTTTTTTATCCACCATGAAATAGTGCGTTTTAAGATGGTTTCAATTACCTATGACTCAAGGTCATTCAAGGTCAAACTTGCAGGGAAATGCAGAAAAGGTGTGATCGTTTTATTTGTACTTCAGTATAGTATGTGTTCAAAATAACTACCTCTTACTTCAATGCACTTAACAATTCTCTGTTTAAACGATTCTCTAACTTTGCTCAACATTTCAACATTTATCTTGGCACAAGCTTCGCATATTTTGACTTTCTTGTTTTCACGCGTCGTAGGCTTAATGGACATTACGCAGTTTTTAAGCACATAACCTAAACGGAGAATACGCTGTTCTAGACTTTTAAATGCCATATGCGATTTTGATGGTCGATCTGGGTAGCGTTGTGCATACAAATTAGCAGCCATTCTGTAATTTTGTCTGCATTCCCGTAGTACCATAAACATGTCAAAACAATTTTGATACATTTCCATTTTCACCACTTATTTAAGTACTATCGTTCAGCGAAGAATGCCTTAGCACGAATCGTAATGAAAGTAAATTGACTACAGTAATTCCTTGATCTAAGTCCTTTCTCGATTCCCTGCCTGGACCAGTGATGGTATATGGTCTCGGTTTTCTCGCGCATGCGCGACGATTTTAGCGTCAGTAAAGTACAAAGTTGGGCTAAAATGGGGTACCTTGGTCACCCCGCATAGTTTCACAAATTTTTTTTTCGATTTTCAAATATAAATGTTTAACATGCGTATGTTATATTAAAATTTTATGTGTATGTACATATAATATATAAATATATCTTGCGCTCTTCTGTCCGGTTTCCCGCCAATAGCAGTTCTCCCCTACTTTCCCCACAAACATAGGACGTACATACGTTCCTGCATTTAGTCGCGCATGCGCGAAAAAACCGAGACCATATACCATCACTGGCCTGGACTTAGATCGCGGAGGGACACTATTCTTTTGTGACCGCGTCGACCGCGCCGAACGTAGAAAAGGACAGCATGCAAACACGGACCGCGCGGCCGAAGGCGCAACAAAAAATAGCGTATCGGTGAGACAATACTAGTGCAATAATAAAACTTCTTTATTTTTTATTATTTATTTATGGAACTTTCACGAACATATTCGTGGCATTTTTCTTATTAAAATTATACCAAGTATGATATAATTCCGATGATATTTACTTTTTCTTTTTCACTCGCTATCTGTACTCCAAAAGTTACTCCATACCGTCAACTAAACGACTAAATACAGTTGAAAATATATCATATTTGGTATCATTTTAATAAGAAAAATGCCACAAATATATTGGTGAAAGTCTCATAAAAAAATAAATAATAATAAAAAAGTTTTTTTCTTGGCATTACACTGTGGACATACGCGGGCCCTTGAACTGTGCCGGCGATTGCGACTCTCCGCGTCTCTTTCTATTCCGTACGCTGTCCTTTCTTGCTCCCGAAACTTTCACCATTTATTACACAAGTAAATATCATCGGAATTATATCATATTTGGTATCATTTTCATTAGAAAAATGCCACGAATATGTTGGTGAAAGTTCCATGTAAAAATAATAAAAAATAAAGGAGTTTTGTAGTTGGATTAGTGTGATTCACATCGATATACCCGACCCAGGATCAGATTACGCGGCGTGTTTACACTGCTCGGCGACCGAGGCAGCTCGAGCTCGGCAGTGGAAGGAGTAACCAAGAGACATAGATCGAGACGTCCCGTTGGACTTAGATCGCGGAATTACTGTATCTTGCAGAAGAACACAGTAATACATAAATACGTTTGTTTGCATTTCATTGATAATGACTTTGATGTTGTCCTGAGTAATGCTAATATTGAACACGTATTATTGTTTTGGCGTGAAAGTTCGAAGGTACGAACTAAAGTACAAATAAAACAATCTCACCGTTTCTGCATTTCCCTGCAGGTTTGACCTTGAATGATCTTGAATTATAGGTAATTGAACTCATCTTAAAACGCACTATTTGAATATGGATAAAAAAACATATCATTCCACTTAACACTTTGACTGCCAAAGCAGCGACCTCAAAAATTTCATAAAATCGAAACAATATATTTAATAAAATAATGATTACAGAATTAAAATGTGTGACACTAAGTAACGTTTTAACCTTCTTGCAATTTCCAGATATTAACCAAATTTGATACAATGATTACATTAGCGTAATAATTAATTTTTAAATATGAAGAAATAATTCCGTCACCCATATATGGGTGACACGGCAGTCAACGTGTTAAGAAAAGAAAGTTGACCTTCACCGCACCTTGGAGTGCCCACCAGGAAAAATAAAAGTCCCACCATATGATGCCCCCCCCCCCCGCCTCGGTACTTTCATCTTCAGTCAACTTTCATCTGGAACATTTTTTCGTAGAATCAATATTTTTGGAGATATTCGTCTGTAACGCTTTATAATTTCCAACCTGTATTGGAATCGGCGACGGATCAGGTATTGCCCGCGCAACGAGAGTTGGCACAGAGAAACTTGTGGGTACCACGTGATGCTCCCACTACGCGCTACTCGTCGTACGCGATTGGCCGAATCGCTTGACGAAGACAGCAAATGAGCGTATTGAGTATGACTGTAACAGAGAGATGTGGTGACCATGAAGTAAGATGGTGGTGACGCTGAGCGCCCATGTCGACCGTTCCCGCCAAAACGTAAGCGTAAGAGTGGGATCCACTGATCAGTGGTGGGATCCGCAGCCTTGCGTCAAGAGTGGGGACTCACCGTCCCCCCTGCACCCCACTCACGAGATTTTGTGCCAACTCTCGTTGCGCGGACTATACTAGCGGGAAGGCGTGTCTTTGTCTGTCTGTCCATCTGGTGACGAGCGTAGGAGGTAACCGCCACACTCTCATTCTCCCGCACGAGATTTTAAATTGATTATCGACCTGCCTCCTTCCTCTTTCCTTTTTTAATCGCGGTGAATCGTTTAAGAGGTTGTCCGAAAAATTTGTCGATACCTTTCGCTTGTTGCACTTGGCTATGAATAGTATTAACGTTGCAGTAAAAGTAGCTACACCCAAGTCAAGTAGTTGAGGTTTGACTAAGGTCAGACGTCTCATGAACTTTAAGATTTAAATGTGACATAATACTTTTGCTTCGAAGTCAGTGAACTTGATCAAAATTAAATATCCTACGGAAAGTGATATATCACTTTGTTGAACTCGAATATGTTTACAAAATATAATCCTTTAAATTTCACTACGTTTATTTGTTCTGGTAAAACGACAGGCAATACTTACAAATTTTTATCTCGGGAACAGGAATATCGTATGGAATTAATTTTTTTTTATAATGATTGAGAATGTTTGATCCAGTACAAAAATAACTTTTTTGTCCAAAAAATTAATTTTGCAACATAGAAAACTTTAAGAAAGTATAACCGTAATACTTAGAGATTTATCTACAAAATTTGTACAGCTCACAAATAATTTTTCTCGGATCTCGTTGAAAGTAATCTATGGCTTACTATACACCATATTACGTAGAGTTTATGTCATCACTTTGCCAATTTCCCATTCGTTTGTAAAATACATACAGTATTTCACCGGTAATTGTCCCAAATGTCTCCGACAGAATTGTCCCTGAGATATCCCCACTAGTGCGGGGTGTACCCCCTCGAGGGGCCGTGAAGCTCGAGAGGCCTCGGTCGCCGAGAAATATGACACCATGCGGCTCGGGTATATCGGTGAGACCACACTAATCAAAATTTCCAACTTCTTTATTATTCATTATTTTTGTATGGGACTTCGATGACCATATTTGTGGCATTTTTCTAATAAAAATGATACCAAATATGATATAATTCCGATGATATCCTTCCTCGCGGCCACAACTTTAATTATCGATTACACAAGTAAATATCATCGGAATTATATCATATTTGGTATCATTTTTATTAAAAAAATGCCACACATATGGTCATCGAAGTCCCATAAAAAAATAATCATTAATAAAGAAGTTGGAAGTTCGAATTAGGTATGTTTACATTTCTCGGTGACCGAGGCCTCTCGAGCTCGGCTGTCCTTCTCCACGTTCGGCAAACTTCAAACAATGATATCCCTCCGGCATAATTGTCCCTCCGCAGACCTGTGTTGTGGACAATTATCGATGAAATACTGTACTTACAAAAATTATAATCTGCCTCCAATTAAACGCAAACATAAACTTATCAATATTTTTCCAATAATAATTCCAACCAAAAAAAAGCAAATTTATAATAGCAGACAAAATTGTGCATCGAGAACAAATTAATATTTTTTTGCAGAGCGATAACCATAAGGGACGAAGTGCAAATGCAATTGAAAGTAGCAGTTCCAGGCAAGCTGTTATCGGCTGTTCGTTTCGAATAAAGATATCGAATGCTCCGGGTATTTGACGCTTCATTGTTACCTCTGTAATTGGCGGTGTAATGGTAACCGTAAAAAGTTTATGGGATCGTTACGGTACGGTTTACTAACGACATACCGCTGAGAAGTTCAATTAATCGGTGAACGGCGCGCGGCTTATCCGTGGAACCGCGTGCATCGGACGCTTCGAGGCACGAATTTCTGCAATTTACAATAATTTCACGGTATTCCATTACAACGGTCAGGTTTTTCTCACGACCCGTAAACCGTTTCTTGTAACTTGAAAATTCACTTGAAATCCATTTTACACCTTACACCTTTGCACTCTGCTTTACGGTCGCAGATTTTACTCCCTTGGTAGTCTGGCAGTAAAATTTAATGACAGTCGAACGATAGTTTCACTTCTTCTTACTTCATTTATTTTATATTAGGATTTGAAGGATCGGGGTTACGCTGATCAGCATTTTTATGATTCAGAATTGAGAGTAAGAGTCGAATAAACTAGTTTAATGTAGTTACAATATTCTTGATAATATTAGTCTTAAAAGTATACAGTATCTCTGATTATATTTTCATGACAAAAACTGTATTAACTCTTCAGGTGCATAGAATACTGCACCTTTCATTTTGTCAGCTAATTTAGAAAATATGACAAATTAAAAGTTAGGTAGAAAATTCATTAAATTATTAGCAACAATGATTCTGCAGACTTCAATATAACAGTATACGTGTTTATAAGATTGCAAGCATTAGTAATTGTTTAAATGAATTTCGAAATAGGTGAGACAATCTTAGGCAATTTTATCAGATTTACAACTTTAAAAATTGTTTGCATTGTACCTGTAAAAGCTACATTAATGATACTCACCGCAAAAAAGTTCTACAATTTCTCACAAATTCACTGATGTATTCACTAACTGTATTTGATTAATGAGCAAAGTGAACCAGAATGGCGTACAGCTAATGTTCACTGTTTGTAGGACAATTCTGTAGAAAAATTGAATTGTCAAATGTGAGAATTTTTTACGCTTGAACCGATGAAGCTAATCGAATGAGTCCTATGCAGAAAGATTCCACATACTCTCTTGAATACAACGGTATATTTTTTAATAATCATATATTTATAAGAGATTATGTACTCACTTTTATATCCTACAACATTCGTCTGAAACTATTTTTCATATCACATATAATTTTCGAGTAATGGAGTTTTGTCGAAAAAACGGTCCTTTCCAGGCACTGTACACAGTTTAACACGTTCATCGCCCACTCCACAATCATAAAAATTATACAAAATCAAAGCAATATATTTAACAAAACAAAAACTAAGAAGTTTAGTTTTGTGATATTAATTACTGTTTCAAACCTCTTCTATTCCGCAGATCGTAAAGAAATTTTGTACACTCAATCTACCAACGTAAAAATTAATTTTCAATTCCGTATAAATAATTCCGTCACCCAGATATGGGTGATATGGCGATGAAAGTGTTAAAATGCACTATTTTCTTTTCATAACTGAAGATTCTGCATTCTAGCATTTAGAAATGTTCACGAATCTCCTCGAACATACCCCAGACACCGCAATTTAATTCCCCGATGTGAATAAAATGCAAAAGCAAGATTTCCTGCGAACGCGAGCTAGTTTATCGCCAAGATAAACGCGATTCCCACGCAACATACATAGATTCCAGCGTTATCGCCTACATAAGAATCCACCGTCGCGACCTATTCTCCTTCAAAACCCGATAGCAAACACTCCCCTATTCTCGCATTTTCGACCCAGATTTTTCTTTGAAAAGGTGTGCGTGTGCCAAGGAACTGATTGCACGCGGCGTCCCTCGTTCGTCCCCTTTGTCTCGCTCTTTCTTCCGCTCCTGCAATAACCGAGCACTTTTTTCCAATAGCGTTCTAACGTATTCTGTGTCGAATCAATCATCAGACACCCTCGATATGTATTTTTTCTACTGCAACTTCCATTCTTTTCTTCGGCGAGCAAACTCCGTGAAAAGTTGGAACTGTGACATGATCGTCATAATTTTCCACGTGATTGGATTCAAATGATTCTCATCGAGGTAATAGTTCAGACCTTCCTGAGTATAATAGTCATTTTATTTTTAAGTTTTCGAGGGGAACGGCGAGTCCCCACTCTTGACGCGAGGCTGAGGATCCCACCACTGATCAGTGGATATCACTCTTATGCTTAGGTTTTGGCGGGAATGGTCGACATAGGCGCTCAGCGTCACCATAAACTCTCTGTTACAGTCACTCTCAATACGCTCGTTTGCTGTCTTCGTCAAGCGATTCGGCCAATCGCGGAAAACCTGTAGGACATAGTGGGAGCATCACGTGGTACCGACAAGTTTCTCTGTGCCAACTCTCGTTGCGCGGGCAATACTAGTGTGGGCTGTTCTTTCTTTTGGAGGACCAGATGTTTTTAACTTTCTTGAACTCTTTTTTAACTTTTTTTATGTAATCCTGTAGATATCGATGAGAACATTACGAAAATGAAGTATTATTGTTAGGAATTCACTGGTTCATAAGTTCTACGCGTGTAAACATGAGCAATTTTAAGCGTTTTTGACAGGTTAGAGTGTCGCCATATTGGATATTCGTTGGGTGGTATAGGTAGGGCTGTTGAGCGCATGCGCTGTATAGATGGTGGGTATTCAGTGCATCGGCTAAGTAGTACTGAGCGCATGCGCTAAATGGCAATTCACTGATTTAGAGGTTATACTCGTATACACATAAGCAATTTCAAGTGTTTTTCACAAATTAAAGTGTCGTCACATTAGTATCGTCGCTGGGTGATAGGATCTCAAAAAGAAGGTATAGTCCAAGTTGGTTTGGGGTTAGGTCGTCGTGGGAGCGGAGTGGGGCGGCCACTAGGCCCGCTTGGCTACGCTTACAATGTTCCGCATTTTGATTTCGTACATGTGTTATTATTACGTACGTGCTTGTTGTGCCATGTAACGGATCTGATCGGTACTACATAGCCGATCATACGTGTACCACCCACGGACTTAAAGGACTGAGCATAAAGTGGGTTCATGGGTGAGAGGGCTCGTGCCGCGAGCGGGGAGGGATGGTAGACTGCGGCCATGTTGGATGGCAAAACTAGTGTTGCCATCTATATAACGTTGCGGGAACATTGATATGATTTGATTCTGAAAAATGAATGCATAACAAGTGTGTTTGCATATATATCTGTATATATATACAAAATATTGCACATTCGGCTCCAATATAACTGCCTCAGGGCTCTTCTAACTTATCACCCACGTTACCCCACACTACCCTACAATTTAATGGCCAGAAAACAATATTAGTTTATTAAAATAGGTTCTTTTACTACTGGCAACATTATTTTTTTGCTTACATATATAATTATATCTAACCTTAACATGGTTATTAATTATACACTTTATAAGTTGTATCCTATGGTCGTAAAATGCATTTTGATCATTGCAATGGTTGAGTTAATTTATAAATAAGTTATATGTATCTATATCCCGCATGATTGCATTGCAAATTCGCGCAACTAGTATTTAAAATTGCCTATAGATAGCGTTGGGATATGGTGCAAGATTTCACACGCATGCGCGGCCAAAACAATAATGTATCTATATCATGATGACAGAGGTAGTGGAGCCCTGACACAGTTATATTGGCGGGAATGTCTCGAAACAATCTGTTCCGGACAAAAAGACTTCAGGACGTGTCCTACGAGTTACAAAATATACAGAAATATACATGTTATACATTCATTTTTCAGAATCAAATCATACCAATTTTTTAAAATTCTGCTAGGTGCTCAAGGTACCCCATTTTATCGAGAATCTTACTTTACTGAGGCTGAAATGCGCGTGAACTTTACACGCGCATGCGCGTAAAATCTTGCACCATATCCCAACACTGCCTATAGAGCGCACCACAGTGTTTGCCATCCAAGATGGCCGACAAGTTGATACCCCTTCCGTCTTTCGCCTCACCCCCGCAGCACAATGCACAGTCCTTAAGTCCGTGGTACCACCTAGCGAATATACCAATATGGCGGCGCTTCAACCTGTCAAAAAGGCTTAAAAGTGCTCAACTTTACACTCGTATAACTGCTGAACCAGTGAACTCCTGGCAATAAGACTTCCATTTTCGGTGTTACCTGAACATATACGCGAAGGGCGTCGATCAACGGGATATAACTTTCAATTCTTTGGTTTTTTGGTTACAAAATTTTATGAATATTGTGTTCATTGATCGGAGAAGACGTGCTAATAAGACTCAAGTTGTGCAGTGTCATTTTGTACTGAAAAAATATATTCAAAGTGGAAAAGCGAATATTTTTCTTAGTTGAACTGCAAGCCTAGAATTGAGACAATGTTGCGTTACAATAACTTGCCATGTGAATGCATATGGATGATTTTAATTGTGTTAATATCTGAGTTCTTCCTCAGTATAACGGGGATTTTCTTGCTAAATTGTGTGGATAGGAGCGTTGAAATTATGGTTGATTTTGTTGTGTGTACTTCAATGTACATACAAACATGCATACATGCACGTGACACGCGAAAAGCGACGATCAAAGGGATGTAACTTTGTAGCTATTAATCTCATCGTTGGAAAATGTTGAGAATATTATATTCTGAGATCAAAGAAAATGTTCTGGAAAGATTCAAGATGTACAATGTCGGTATGTATTGAAAAATTATTTTGAATGCGGAAAACCGTGTATTCGATTGAAAGTATCTAGTAGTGAGATGTGTCAATGTAAGTAATGGATAGAAACAGAATAAAATATAAAGACAATAACAACAGCTGCTAAGGTTCACAAATAAAGTCTAGAAAATTTATATGAATTTTTAAAGTCTTTATTCTATGGTTGTTTTACGTACAAATTGGCCATTATTGAACAACCCCTCGATCACGTGGGTATTTCGGCTACATCAACACTTCAAAAAACAATAACAACAGTTCTTGGGATTCGCAAAGGCGCGTTACAATATTATACTAATTTTCAAAATTTGTTTTCCAGTGACTAATTAATAAATTCTTGGTGGTTCTTGACTGATAAACTGTTTATTTTAATATATTCTTTTAATTCCTCCATTTAAAACATTTTTATAAAAACATTGAACAAATATGATACAAATAATGGAACAAAACTAGCTTCAAAAAATCGTTCGAGAGAGATTTGAGAGAGTTAAATAAACTCTGAAAGCAATTTTTGTGCTACCACAGCATCCAGCACAACTCGTTCCCCAGATACCAAAAAATTCTGGCAATCTCGAAAAAGTCTACCTTGAGCCAACACGCATAGGGTTTCTCGTAAAGGCTAGATCATTGCCACGCCCATTTTGCGAGTAACCTGTTGTACAGCCATCTAGCAACCCCGGATAATACGTTGCCATTGTGATGACAATATTTATACTTTGTGTATTTAATCGGAAGACTTCATTAAAATATACTATATAAATGAAACTGGGCAAATTAAAAAATTTAATAGGCTCTATTTTATAAACGTACAAGGTACTGGCAAAGTGATGCCATAAACCCACCCTAAAGTAGGCTATACTACGTCATACAATACTTAACGTTGTTTAAAATTGACAACAACCATTGCAGAAAGCGATTAATTTAACCAATTTTAGCGGATAATCGTGAAAATGTGTGATTAAGTATTTACGTGAATATATTTATACTTTCCATTTGATGCGAAATTAATTTCAAAATTACACAAAATCTGTTTATGATAAACTGAATATCCTTAATTATTATAAAGCCAGAATCAACTCGATCAGATTAATAGTCTCCGAGATAAAAATTCATAAGCGCAAACTGTCTTTTTGTTAGAATGAATAGATATTAAAAAAATCAGAGTCTTGTATTTTTCATACAAATTAAAAAAAAAAGTAAAACGATATCTTAAACCACTCGTAAGTACGCGTGTATTATACTATACAACACTTCAATTTGTCAAAAATTTCCGACATCCACCGTGAAATTAAGAATTGCTCGTAGGGATTGAAACCGGCGCGATTTTGCTATGATTGGACTGCGTTCTTCACACGATCTCGGTGGAGAGCACTATATAGCACTTCATACGTGTGAGTGTTACATGTGTTTGATTTAAGATTTTGTGCTCGGTAAGCAAATATGGTTTTGGTGTGCGATTCCTCAAGATTCTGAGTACTTCATTGTCTTACCAGATCGTCTTTACGTTGCCACTGTGATAACAATATTAGTATTTTGTGTGATTAATCGGGAAATTTTCATCAAATATACTGTATAAATCAAAGTGGGCCAATTAAAAAATTCAACGGGCTGTATTTTATAAAGGAACGAGGAACTGGCAAAGTGATGACTTAAACCCACCCTAAAACAGCCTATACTACTTCACATAATACTTAACTTTATTTAAAATTGACGACAACCACGACAAAAAGCGATTAATTTGACCGATTTTGCTAGGTAATAGTGGAAATCTGTGATTACAAAATGCTGATATTTATAATTTCCATTATATAAGAAATTAATATTAGAATTACACAAAATCAGTTTATGATAAACTGAATATCCCTGATTATTATAAAAGGAGAACCAACTCGATGACACCAATAGCTTCCAAAATAAAAATTTGTAAGTGCAAACTCTCTTTTCGTGAGGATGAACGGTAATTGGAAAAATTCAAAGGCTTATATTTTTCACACAAATTCAAGTAAAGTAAAATGATAATTTAAATCCCTCGTAAATACACGTGTATTATACTATACAACACTTCAATTTGTAAAAAATTGCCGACAGCCACCGTAAAATTAAAAATTGCAACCTGTCCTCGCGAAAATGAAGGTTTAACTGCATTTTGGAGAACTCTATTTTTTCAAGTATTTTTTATACAATCCTATAGATTTCGACGAGAAAACATCGAAAATGAAAATCTTAACCACGGCAAAAAGCGATGAATATGACAGATTTTGCTAAGTAATAGTGGAAATCTGTGATTACAAAATGCTTATATTTATAATTTCCATTCTATAAGAAATTAATATTAGAATTACACAAAATCAGTTTATGGTAAACTGAATATCCCTGATTATTATAAAAGGAGAACCAACTCGATGACACCAATAGTTTCCTAAACAAAAATTTGTAAGTGCAAACTCTCTTTTCGTGAGGATGAACGGTAATTGGAAAAATTCAAAGGCTTATATTTTTCACACAAATTCAAGTAAAGTAAAATGATAATTTAAATCCCTCGTAAATACACGTGTATTATACTATACAACACTTCAATTTGTCAAAAATTTCCGACATCCACGGTAAAATTAAAAATTGCAACCTGTCCTCGCGAAAATGAGCAAACCCCCATTTTTGAATGATCAACCAGAGGTGGTCTTCAAGCGTTCGTGACTTCCACAGTTTATACAAACTTAGAAAATGATGTTCGTGCTACCAAAGCACCCAGCTCAACTGGTTACCCAATTTTCCCAAAGATCCTGGTAATCTCGAGAAACTCCGGTACGAGTCAACACACATGGAGTTCCATCCTATAGAGGGTAGGTCACTGCCTCGCCCATTTTCCGGGTAACCTGTTGTACAGCCACCTAGGAGCACCGGATAAAAGCAGCGGAAAGAGGATAGCTCCGGCGTCATGCAGGGTTATCGAGGAGTGATCAATTTTACGAGCTGATCATCTTTTATGAGCTCCCATAGCCGACTTCCTCGGCCTTGCTCGACTCGTTCCTCTGCAGCCAACCAGCAGCCCCTCCTCTCTCCGCCACCACCACCCTCTGTCAACCAACCCTGCGATTGTCATTCATGGCAGACCTTGCTCGTAAAGTATCCGCTCGCTGCCTATGCGGGTCGTCGCGCGTCTTCCGCTTCTTTACACTTATCGGGCGCACTGCGTCAGCGTTTGTCAGCGTTTTCCCGATGGCAGAAGCGTCGTTTCAATCATGGAGATCCGGGACATGTGAGCCAGGCTAGCCAACTGGCCAGAACCCCCCCCCCCCCCTACACGTTCTTCGAGGTTACCCGGTTCAGCTTCTTGCGATTTAAGCCGCCGGTGGAGCTGAAAGCGGATCCGCTTTGCTATATTCGAGGAAATTGCGCTCTCTGGCCTTTGATCCGCGCGATGGAAATGGCTGACAGACGCGTTCCCGGTGCCCGGTCAGATTATTTTCTGATACTTAGTCGCGAGAAGACACCCGGTTTTGTCAGTGAACCCTTTGCATTACCATCGATTTTACAGTCACAGTGATTAAATCTTCTTTGGCGTTCGTAATTCCCTAGAAGGAGAACGAAATTTGTAGGTATCGTGTGCGTAGTTATTCTCTAATGACTTCTTATCGTATTTCGAGTCAAACTCGTGATGAAGATTTCGACGTGTTAAATGATATTTCAGTCCCTGGGAACTGACGCGACGTTGCCGACTTTAAATAATAATATGTAATATGCAGGGTAGTCCAGTAAAAATTAGCACTTGGATATCTCTGTTATTTTTACTAATATGTGTTTGATTGTGAGGTTAGGGGTATTTAAATTTTGACAAAAGCGAACAGGCTCCACCGGGGGTTGAAAATTTTAATGTTTTGTAACTCTGAGAAGAAAAATTGTATAATGACGTACTTGGACTCATTTCAAAGGGTGAATCCCCTACTTTCACCTACGATAAGTGACTTTATTTCTCAAAGATTTCTGTACACTAGAAAATTAAATATTGTGTTACATGTCGGCGATCAAAGTTACAGGATCGTTGATCGAGGTTTGAAAATGGTTAATGTTTGATTTATTGCAATTTTGGGGTAAATAGTCGGATGATCGTCTACCTAAATTCGTTTTAACGGGTGCAGCTTATACTTTCGTCTGAATAAAATTCATTTTTTAGAACTTGTTTTGCACTAAAAAGTGTGGTGGATTGTGAGAATAGGGGTATTTAAATTTTGAGAAAAGCGAACAGGTTCCACCGGGGGTTGAAAACTTTAATGTTTTGTAACTCTGAGAAGAAAAATTGTAGAGTGACCTACTTGTGCTCATTTCAAAGGGTGAACCACCTACTTTCACCTAAGGTAAGTGACTTTATTTCTCAAAGATTTCTGTACACTAGAAAATTAAATATTGTGTTACATGTCGGCGATCAAAGTTACAGGATCGTTGATCGAGGTTTGAAAATGGTTAATGTTTGATTTAATGTAACTTTGGGGAAAATTGTCGGATGATCGTCTACCTAAATTCGTTTTAACGGGTGCAGCTTACACTTTTGTCTGAATAAAATTCATTTTTTAGAACTTGTTTTGCACTAAAAAGTGTGGTGGATTGTGAGAATAGGGGTGTTTTAATTTTGAGAAAAGCCAACAGGATCCACCGGGGGTTGAAAACTTTAATGTTTTGTAACTCAGACAGGAAAAACTGTAGAATGACTTACTTACGCTTATATCAAAGGTTGAACCACCTACTTTCACCTAAGGTAAGTGACTTTATTTCTCAAAGATTTCTGTACACTAGAAAATTAAATATTGTGTTACATGTCGGCGATCAAAGTTACAGGGTCGTTGATCGAGGTTTGAAAATGGTTAATGTTTGATTTATTGCAATTTTGGGGTAAATAGTCGGATGATCGTCTACCTAAATTCGTTGTAACGGGTGCAGTTTATACTTTCGTCTGAATAAAATTAATTTTTTAGAACTTGTTTTGCACTAAAAAGTGTGGTGGATTGTGAGAATAGGGGTATTTAAATTTTGACAAAAGCGAACAGGTTCCACCGGGGGTTGAAAACTTTAATGTTTTGTAACTCTGAGAAGAAAAATTGTAGAGTGACCTACTTGTGCTCATTTCAAAGGGTGAACCACCTACTTTCACCTAAGGTAAGTGACTTTATTTCTCAAAGATTTCTGTACACTCGAAAATTAAATATTGTGTTACATTTCGGCGATCAAAGTTACAGGATCGTTAATCGAGGTTTGAAAATTTTTAATGTTTCATTTATTGTAACTTTGGGGAAAATGGCCGGATGATCGTCTACCTAAAGTCGTCTTAAAGAGTGCAGCTTATACTTTCAGAAACCTTAACTTATTTTTTTTCAAGCTTGCTAAAAAAGGCTGGAATTCGTACTAGAGTGTGAAGACATAACGTTCGTCGACTTCGTATATGTCTGCGAGGGTTGCAAACTTGTATTCATTATAACTTTACAGAAAAAAAATCGTAAAATATTCGACTGTTTAGCATTTTAAAGCGTAAAACCTCTACTTTCACCTGTACTAAACTATTCAGTTTTCGAAAGCTGTCTCTGCAGTACAAAATTTAATATTATCTTCTACGTTAACGATCAACATTAAGGGGTTGCTAAATAATGGTTTGAAAATTGCTGACTTGTGACCTATTGGAACAATGTGGAAAGCAAACCAATACAAGTGTACCTAGGAAGATTTTAATGGACAGAGCTTCTATTTGCAGAGCCCTCAATTATTTTCTTTTTCAGGTCACGTTGGCAATAGAAAACGGATTTCAAAGCGAAGACAGCTCCATTTAAAAAGCAAATATAAAAGAACAAAAAACTTGTTGTAGTGCAGGGTTCGCTTATCTTTCCACGGACAATGGATCGGCCATTACAGGGTGCAGAATCGGCTGTGCATAATTCACGTATACCTCGCATCGTTGCATCGGGCACAGCCCGTAAAGTGCCGGAAGTCGAGGCTTACAGCGCCGGTAATAGTCTACGGGACACTCGTTTCGCGAGGCTGCGCTTAATCGGTTATAACTATCTCAATGTTCATTTTTCTTTTGTTTTAAAAATTCGTCAATGTAGCTGTAACATCGACAAAGGGTACCATAAAGCCCCGTGGCAAATTGTTTTAAAATTTTCTAATAAGAAAATACCAAAGTTAACCCAGAATAGAACCTTCTCTAGCCGCTTAGATGCTTGTTTTAAGACCATATTTAATTATTGATAAAAAGTTCAATTTTAATTTTTTCTTCATCTAAAAATTCGTAAGTACAGCTGAAACTTGTATGAAAATCTATACTAAGGCTTCCCAAGAAATAGTATTTCATTCCACAGTAAAAAAATTCCAAAGCTATGCTAAAGTTGAATCCAGCCCTATTGGATTCCTACTTTCAAAGCTACACATAATCGCTGATAACAAACTCAATTCTCATTTTTTCGGCATATAAAAATTCATGGATACGGTCGAAACATATCTGAAAATCTACACAAAGGTCCCATACCAAACAGATTTACCGTTCCGCAGAAAGAAAATTCCAAACGTACCCTAAAATAGAACCTACCCTTTAAGTTCATATCTTTCTGTCTGCAAATAATCACTAATAACAACCACAATATTACCATTTCACTGATATCAAAATTCGTGAATACATCTGCAACATGTCTGAAAAATGCACCGAAGTCTCGAACCAAACAGACTTACAGTTCCCGGAACAAAAAATCTCGAAACCTATCCCACAATTAAATCCTCTTAGGACAGTATGAATGAACGCCAGCTAAACGAGAGCTAATAATGATTCGAAATCAGGCTCCGGCTTGTAGTTTTCGTTCGGATCGAACAATAACTCGTTTTTCTAGCCGAGAGGTTCGACGGTGGATCAATTGATTCGCGTTTGAAGTGTTCATTGTGCTGCGTTCGCGGCGCGCGGCCTCTTTACAGCATTCGGGAATCAATAGACGGAAGGATACGGTGAGAACGACGCTCTCTCTCTCTCTCTGTCCGAGCGCAACAATATCCATAAATTTTCTGCAGCATGGTGAAATGGCTGGAGAGGGGGTGGGGGGACAAACAGAGATCTGAAATCGAGAAGTTTCCACACGTAGAAGGAGCCTCGGACCACGCCGGACTCTGAAAAATCGAGCTCTCGATCGAGCCCCTTTCATTTCCCTTCTCAACACACCCCGATAGTCGCGCGAATGCCTCTCGCGATTTTTCACCTTCTTCCGGCAATCCATTTCTGCCCCCGCCGCCCTTCAATCAGCTCGCCGATAAGTGCCGAACCCGGTCGACGGGTCCTCGAACGACGACAGCCGAGAAATGCACGACAATGCTAATGGACTGCCGATTCTACCCTCCAATTAGCTTCATTAAGTAATCGTCCAAGGGATACCAGTTTACAATTCGGCGACAATCGCTGACAAGCTGACCCCTGCCTCCAGCTAGCCGTTGCAAGTAAATGATCGGAACCGTGGCATTCTAGGGTGACTTTGCCATTTTTTTTTATTTTGGCTAAACTATACTTTAGAGGACCAAAAATTTTCATGTTTTCCGTATGCGATGCTACACATTTTGACGAGAAAATGATAGACGTCTAAATTTTAGTACACGGAATTCAAGTTTTGGTTACCGGAGTCCACCGGTTGAAAAGTGATACACGTGTAAACATGAGCAATTCCAAGCGTTTTTGACAGGTTAGAGGATCGCCATATTGGATATTCGCTGGGTGGTAGAGGTAAGACTGTTGAGCGCTTGTGCTTGATAAAGGGTGGGTGTTCAGCGCATTGGCTAAGTAGTACTAGCGCATGCGCTACATGGCAATTCACTGGTTTAGAAGTTATAAGCGTGTAAAATAGTCCAAGTTGGTTTGGGGTTAGGTACTACTTACTACTCGCTACTACTTAGCCGATCTTACGTGTACCACGCAGCAAACATATCAATATGGCGGCGCTTTAACCCGTCAAAAAGGCTTAAAAGTGCTCAACTTCACACGCGTATAACTTCTGAACCATTGAACTCCTGACAATAAGACTTTCATTTTCGGCATTTTCTCGTCGAAATCTATAGGACCAAAAAAAAGGTAAAAATAATTCTTCCTCCAAAGTACTCTTTAACCTTTATTTTTGTTTGTTGTACGCCTGTGTTCACGAATTTTTGGATGATGGAATCATCAAAATTCTACTTTTTACAAGTGATTAAGCTAAAAATAAGTGAACTGAAGGTGTCGTTTCGTTTTCAGTCGATTTTGGCATTTTTCTATTATGAAATTACAATACTGTTTTTTTGTGGAACTTTGTTCTTAATTTTTCTTTGTTGTTTGACTATGTTCACGAATTTTTGGATACAGGTGCAATCTGTGTTCAGGTTTTTATGAGCGATTAAGTATAAACTGAAAATGAATGAAGTAAATGGGTTGTTTTGCTTTGGGTTGACTTTGGGATTTTCTTATGACGTAACTATAGAAGCGATTGTTGTGGAACGTGATGATTTATTTTTGTTTCTGCTTTGACTATGCTCACGAATTTTTTGATGAAGGAAGTATCGAGATTATGTTTTTTGTAAGCAAATAAGTACAAGTTCAAAAAAAGCGAACTAAAGGCGTTGTCCTGCTATTGGTTGACTTTGGAATTTTCTTATGATGAATCTGTGAAAGCGATTGTTGTGAGACTAAACTGTTTATTTTTGTTTGTAATCTAACTATGTTCACGAATTGTTGGATGATGGAATAATCACAATGTAGTTCTGTATAAGCGATTAATCACAAGCTGAAAATAAATGAACTCGGGGAGTGATTTTATTTCTGATCAGATTTGAGAATTTGTTATTGTGGTATAACAAAACCTAGAGCAGACTGTTAAATATTTTTGAACTAGACCCAGGAATGTTTACATAAAGAATATATTCCTTTTCTAAGAAATAAAGGAAAATCAATTGCCACAGAACTTGACTGTGCGTTTTTGTCAAACTCTCGGCTGCATATAAAAATTTGCACAATTAACGGCAATGAAAACTGGCTCGATCATAAGCGATTGCAGGCTCAATAAGCACAATCATACCGGAAAGCTTGATGGCTCAATAAAGAAACCCTGGTGAGCGTAATCGAGGCACTTTTTAAAGAGCATTTGCAGGAATTCCTTGGTGTTTCGCGCTGGAAAACAATGCTGGTTCTCGTGGGCTTCCGTTTTGCGGGGCAATGAGTAAATTCCAAAGCTCCTTTCGCGCGTGAATAACGATTTTGTAATTCTTGTCGGACGGCCACGAAGAATGCCGGAAAACACACACGTGAATTTCCACGCAACGCTCCCAGACACTTCAGGAATACTTGGGGGCTGATATTCCGACCGGACGACTTGTCGACATCTCTGGAATCCGTAGAATTCCCGCCCGTTTCTTTGACAAACGCTTAAAATGCGCCGACAGTAATGGCGGGAATTACTTTCATCGGCCCCGCGTAATTTCTGGTCAAGAAACTTTCGCGATCCGCGCCATTCGAAGAACGAACTGAACATTTTCTACACTGTTGATCACAGAAATCGAGGGAAACAGCTCTACAATGATTCACATAAATATTCGTGCACTCTTAAAAAGTCAACAACTATTTTTGCAGTTGACTAGAACCTTCCGACTTAGATATTTTCAGAAATAAGAACAATTAGTTTATTACATGACACGAAAAAAGAAAAATGTTGAAAAAATTGTAATTGATCCAAATTGCAGAGAAAATATTCAAAGTTGTATTTTACAACTTTTTTCATGTGGGCCTAGGTTGAACTGCGTTTTGGAGTACTCTTTTTTTATGAAATCCTGTAGATTTAATTATTGTATAAACATTATGAGAAGTTTAAAATGTTCATAAAATATATATCAGTATATTTGGGAGAATTTGTAGAAATTTTTGAGGTAAGAAACATTTATGTGGTGTTTATAGTCACAGTGTAAAAAATTATGGTTTAACTGCGTTTTGGAGAACTCTTTCTTTTCAAGTTTTTTTTATACAATCCTATAGATTTCGACGAGAAAACGCTGAAAATGAAAATCTTATTGTGAGGAATTCATTGGTTCATTAAAAAAAAAGTTCAAAAAAGTTAAGGACACGGAGTTGTCCAAAACGCAGTTCAGCCTGGGCCTATATTGTAAATTCAAAAAATACGTTTTGTAGATCTGTGTCAATCGATCAGTTTTTACGAAATTATCACGGTTTAACTAAAGGCAATTTTTCGAGACTCGGGTATTTAATGTTTAAATACTTCCTCGATTCATTGTGTGTTCCAAACATATACACAAATTTTCAGATGGGTGAAAAATCAAAATTGAGCTTCTTATATAAGATTATGCACTCCATTGGAAATAAAGTAACAGAACGGATAATATAATTTTTTATATATTCTCAATTTATTTATTAGGAAACGACAAAACTGCTTATTATGAAACTTCACTGTAAATTTTCATCTATGTTTCAACTACGTCTAGCAATTTTTTAATGTCAACAAAGTCAGGATTGAGTTTGTTACGAGCGAAGTAAAGAAAGGTATTCGAAGAGGTGGTTCCACCTTAGGCTGATTTTGCGTTTTTGTTATAATAAAACTACAAAACCTTTAATTATAATAATGTAAAAATAAAAATAAAAATTGACTTAATAATGAGCGATTAACACCTTGTCGTATACGTTTCTTTTCAGACGAAATAAAATTTTACTTTTGTGTAATCAATATTTAAGCATTGAAGTGTTGCGGACTCCGAGCGTGGGAAAGAAAGGATCTTCGGACGCGGAGATTCTCTCTTTCCTCAAGTGCTCGCTGTAGGAGCCCGGGCCTGTGCAATAAAGTTGACGATTGCCAGAACCCTGGCCCGGTCCTCATGGAGTCCCCGATTGCGAGTTTTCCTGGAGGTTAATTTTAGGAGAAACTTTTCCATGCCCTTAAGGAATTTTCCTAAACAACGATTCTGGAGGTCCTCCTCGGACGACGAAAACCCTCGGCCAGAAAGCCAGAAAGACACAAGCGTTAGAACAGTGAACATCGGCTACGAGTACATTACGTGACTATTGGATTGTTATTCAAGTCGTTATACATTCGTACTTGTACATTGTTTGTTATCGTTGTTGTTTGCTTTCGTGGTTATTGTTATTCGTTATTTGTTTATTGTTTATTGTTTATTTCCTACGCGTTATTCTTATTGGGTGAATAAATTATTTGTGACTTTCCCCATACAAACATTTCATTAAAACTTTATCGCACCACTTCCTAAAGAAGTAAATGCAGTCATGCAAAAAAATGAATTTTCTTTCCTCTTCTGTGACAATATTTGGGGATGAAGGCGTTATAATTATAGTAACCATAAAGAAAATGGTATGGCAAGGGGTTAAGTATAGTCTTGAAAAAGGTATCCAAAATGGTGGTTCTATATAAAGCTAATTTTACGATTTTTGTACTATGCCACTATAAAACCTCTCATTATGGGACCATAGTATATTCTTTCATCCATACTTCAATAATAAATATTTATCAATTTTTATACGCGGAGGAATTAAAACTTGAGCTTGCAATTTGCAAGAATATAGTTCTCTTCATGTATTTTTCCTACTTAATCCTATCAAAAATCCCAATAATTATTAAACAATTCCATTTATAAGCAATACCACCTGATAATTAAAGTGCGCAAAATCTGCAATTTACTTTCGACACACTCAAAAGGGGGTGAACACGAAATTTTCAAGAACAGAAACAAATTAAATCGGAGATAATCAGCTGAAATTAATTACTACGTTTTACACAGCATCACATGATTCGATTACATTCGAATTACACGAAATTACATTCGAGTTCGTATTCCGAGCTATGAACACGACAAAATCGCCTACTTAAATGCACTGCACTCGTCGCGCAGGTGCACTGTCGCGCGAATATCTGTCGACTAAATAATTTATTCGTTACAGACGATTGTGTGCCGCGTTATCAATTTACCACGCCAATATTTATTATGACTAAATATTTTAATTTCTGGCCGCAGTGTGTGGTAAATAATAAACGGAGGCAGACGGCCGAGCGTTTTAAAGCAGACGCTCGTGAAGACTGCGAGCCAGGGAAATATGTCGTGCGATATTGGATGCATCAATCGCAGATGCATCGAAACGCGCCGCACATAAGGCCAAATAATTAAATTACGACGACAAAAATAGATATAAAAATTTTCTGTAAACTAATGAGAAATACCATCATAACGTACTCTGAGAAACAGACCACAATGTAGCGTGAGAATTTTTTTGTTAACGCAACACAGTACTTGGTGCGCATGTGCAAAGTAAAGTTATCTTTTGGACGGCCAATATCAGTTAATTGCGCCAAAATTGTTGACGACGTAATTGCGTCCATCCTGTTTTCTTCAATTTAAATTCGCCAAGTTTTCTGCATGGATATTGAAGCGTCAGGTATGTACTTTCATCTGCAATTATTGTTAACACAAAGGTAAATTGTACATACTGTTAATATACTATGTTCTATGACATACTATTTTTGTTTAAAAAATATTGATATGCTTACTTTAGCTAGAGTTATACAAAAAGTTCCGAATAGTGCACCGATTTTTATTACTAGTTCGAAAAAATGTCTTATAACTAATGTAAAAAATTAAAAAATGAGTCCCCTCCTTTCCCCTTTCGATCAATAGAGCGGATTGTTTACAGCTAGTCGCGCCGACCGCGCTGTAAAAAAATGAAGATTACGAGAACAGAACTATTTGATGTGTTCAGAAGTGAACAGTTTCTCAAGTTGTCGTCATTTAACCCTTTGCACTTGGAGCTATTTCAACTAAAAAACCAAACATATCTTCTAACCTAGAATAGTTTCATCGTACATATGTTTTTTTCATTATATGCGTACGAAACTGATATAGTACCTCATACAATATTTAAATGTTTAGTAATTTATTACATGTATGTTAGATATTACGAATCGCGACTCTGCTCTTTCATAGTTCTCGGGTAAGTGCTGAACGGTCTAAGACAGTCCTCTTACCAGAAGACACCCCGTGCCATCCCCACTCCGTGACCAGCTCCTTCAGGGCAGAGTCCCAATCCTTGTGCAACGCACTCATCGCTATCTCTCTCTCTTTCTCTCTTTCTCATAAAGTCATTCCAAACTTTCACTCATCTGTTTCACATAAACATCCCCGTGACGGCCGATAGCCGGAAGACCCAGCGCGGTCGCCTGCCATCGTCCATCGACGGTTCTGTTTAGTCTCAAGCATCCCTCTTTAAGACCTCACGCAGGCCAAGATCCTGCCATAAATCCTTCCAGGCCTAAGAGTCGCCTCGATACAAACCCTTGGCCTGGCTTAAAACACATTGACGCTAACATATAAACAAATTTAATCGTGTAAACAATATTCTGAATAATGGTGTAGCAATTTGTAGTGGCGCCTCAGAGTTGCCATTCGAGTGCTAAGGGTTAAGTGTAATGAACGATTGTTAAAATATATATTCGACAAGTTTGATGTTAGTGAACATTCTGAACATTATATAATGCAAATAAAACGTGTAGTTAACGTGTTTGTTTCGAAACTATTGATGAAATGGCGTGGCTGTAAATACATGTACGACCGTTTTAACAGCAAACACATGAAATGGCGTCAAGAAGACTTGAATCTTCCACAAATACAGCCGACTTCAGAGCAAAGGAAGCGAGGCAGGCCAAGAAAATCATTCGATGAGTGTTCTGGACGCAATAGGCAGAGACAGGTTAAACAAATTGTAGCAGATCTAAGTTTAGAAAAGCTGTCCTCGGCTGTAGAATCAAGCTTAGTGAAATCAGGCAAGAGAATGGCAGCCCATGTACGACCGTTTTAACAGCAAACACATGAAATGGCATCAAGAAGACTTGAGTCTTCCACAAATACAGCCGACTTCAGAGCAAAGGAAGCGAGGCAGGCCAAGAAAATCATTCGAGGAGTGTTCTGGACGCAATAAGCAGAGACAGGTTAAACAAATTTGTAGCAGATCAAAGTTTAGAAAAGCTGTCCTCGGCTGTAGAATCAAGCTTAGTGAAATCAGGCAAGAGAATGGCAGCCCATGTACGACCGTTTTAACAGTAAACACATGAAATGGCGTCAAGAAGACTTGAATCTTCCACAAATACAGCCGACTTCAGAGCAAAGGAAGCGAGGCAGGCCAAGAAAATCATTCGATGAGTGTTCTGGACGCAATAAGCAGAGACAGGTTAAACAAATTGTAGCAGATCTAAGCTTAGAAAAGCTGTCCTCGGCTGTAGAATCAAGCTTAGTGAAATCAGGCAAGAGAATGGCAGCCCATGTACGACCGTTTTAACAGCAAACACATGAAATGGCGTCAAGAAGACTTGAGTCTTCCACAAATACAGCCGACTTCAGAGCAAAGGAAGCGAGGCAGGCCAAGAAAATCATTCGAGGAGTGTTCTGGACGCAATAGGCAGAGACAGGTTAAACAAATTGTAGCAGATCTAAGTTTAGAAAAGCTGTCCTCGGCTGTAGAATCAAGCTTCGTGAAATCAGGCAAGAGAATGGCAGTCCAAGTTGTGAAATTGGCCACCCAATCTAGTCCCAAGAGATTAAAAAATGGAACAGGTGCATGATACACTATCCCCTGCTACTATAAGATAATTATTTTTCGAAGATAATTATTAAGCAGTCTTCTTATAAGCATTTCTAACCAGAATATCAAATAAAATCTTATTTTATATTTTTGTCTTCGTAAATTGTTAATTTGGCCTTATGTGCGCCATTGCGAATCGACACACCTGAAACTTTGACGCTAATCACTTGAAACCCCTTTCGAATCATTCCAATATAATATTTTAATCTCCTGCTTTGGTTCTTGTAGCCCTCATCCAATGTAAATTAGTCAGCGAAAGGGCAGTTTTAATAGAAACCGTAATTAAGATGCAGTTTTCTAATTAAACGCCCTTTGAAAGCTGCGTTCAGGCATTTTGTGGTCAAAGTGAATCTTGAACGCTTGAAACATGATTTACATGACCAAAACGTTTTCTATAGAACCTTAAATATACATTAAGAATAAATATAGAATAACAATTATTGTAAAGAATTACTTGCTATATTCATTGAAACGAAACTTTTGTGGAGGGACATGTAAAATAAATTTTATACGCATAATTTAAATAAACAAAATTATTGTATATGATATTAAATTCCTGGAAATTACTATACAATAACTATTATACTATAACGTTAATTTATGTAATAGTTAATACAATATAATTGGATAAACTTCCGAAAAGACCATACCTCCGATTTTTTTATACTCTGGATTCTTACGTATTTTGATGTACTGATTACGAATACGATAGTGAAATTGGCGCAAATGTTATTTTCATAGCGGAAACCACGAAAAAACCACAAAAATCATAGTTTTTCCATTTATTTCTGTAAATTATGGGAATTTTGAAAAATACTTCAAATAAAAGTTGTAGGTCTCATCGAAATACACATTTTATGTCTTACTGATTTTTGTCATAAAGACAATAGTTTTTGAGAAAAACTATATTGAATGTTCAAAACTCCATACAACTCATCCAACAGAAATCAAGTTTTATTGTTAATTTCATTAATTAATACTATAAAGGGATACAGCAAATTGTGTTTTCTGTATCATTGGATTTTTAACTTTCCACGCATAGCGAGATCCACCCTCTGCGGGAAGCTTCATCAACAAAAGGAATAACCCAACCTTACCTAACCTAAACGTAAACCAAAATTGAGAGTGGCTCCGTATAAGTCAATAATTACCTATCATTTTTCTCAGAAAGTATTATGTTTATGATAAAAATCAATACGACATAAAATGTGTATTTCGATGAGACCTACAACTTTTATTTGAAGTATTTTTCTAAATTCGCATTATTTACGGAAATAAATGGAAAAACTATGATTTTATGGTTTTTTCATGGTTTCCGCTATGAAAATAACATTTGCGTCAATTTTCAATATCATATTCGTAATCAGCACGTCAAAATACGTAAGAATCCAGAGTATAAAAAAATCGGAGGTATGGTCTTTTCGGAAGTAGACCCATAATTATATTGTGGATCCGTTAGAAACAACGTCTTGTAGCTTGATGTGTAAAATAAATTTTGGAGGATGACTAGCATAATTTACATGACTAAAAAATGTTGTACAGAAGATTGAATGTCCAAGAATGGCTGTATTACTGATTGTAAGTGCTATAATAAAGTTAAATTCAGAATTATGAAAATTTGTGTCCAAATTTTTTAAAAGGCTTGAAACATGTTACTAAAAAGCTGGGTATAGAAAACTGAATATTATAGGAATAAATATGGAATAGTTATCATAAAATATTAATTCCTATATTACTTAGTATAATTGTTATAAGTTCGTTGGAAGCAGAATTTTGTTATTCAATGTATAAAATAAATTTTAAGAAGTGTAATTTATATGGCCAATAAAGTTTGTATACTACACTGAATTTCTGGGAATAACTATTGAATAATTATTATAAAATATGAATTGTTATGTTACGAATTATGATCGCTACAATAAAGTGAAATCCAGTATTTTATGAATTCATGGTCAAAATCAATTACGAAAGCTTAAAACATGTTTTACATCATCAAAAAAATGTTGGAGAAAGCACTAAATACTCAACAATAAACGCAGTATAAATATCATAAAATACCAACAACTATATTATTTATTACAATTGCTATAAGTCTGTTGAAAGCAATATTTTGAATATTGATGTTCAAATTGAATTTCGAAGGCTGAGGATATAGTTTATACACCCAAAATAAATATTTGTAGAGCATGTCATAGCATAAAATAAACTTTGCATAAATAAAATAAAATGTTAATTATGTTTATACTCGATGCTTTCTCAAAAAATCTAGCTTTGCATTGATTAGTACAAAAACAAGCTTGTCCTACTCATTGGTGGCCTGAAGAATGAGAAAAGAAGTTTTATATTATCATACGAATTGTACCAAATTGTAATTTTTCATTTAACAACATTATTATTACATTTTTTCAATATAGAACTTTTTTAATCATTTTTAAGTGTCAAATACTTTCAAGAGCAGTATAAGGTACACAATATGAATTCATCCGTCCCCAAATCATCATCCAGATCAATAATCTTCAGTTACAACAACCCACCAACTACCAAAAAGTAACACAAACCACAAAATTGATATTAAACCTACAAACCATCAAAAGTGACCATTCGTTCGTAAAAATAAGAGAAACACATTAGTTCATATTTTTAGTTCATAATTTTGATTAGAATATACGTGTAAAGAAATAAGTTCATCGAATAAATTACCTATAAATGTATCTTTATCATGAACAAACGTAAATAAAAAATTTTTGAATATCCTTCGTAAATGTCCCACATAAATCGTAATCATCCACAATCACTAGACTGTGGATTTTATGCATTTATGGCAAGAACGGGTTGGTGTAACTTAAAACAGTAGAAACATTAAAGAAATTTAAGACTGCCAATATATTGTATTTATCTCATTAAGATTGTCAAAGAAGAAAACAAAGTACTATATCGTTACTGGTTCTTGCAATTGATACCAACAATTTTTATTTCACACTAAGTTTCGCAGTTTAACAATTACGAACTCATAACCACCAAAAATTTCGCAATTGCACATTTGATTTCAACAATCGTACAAACAAACTATCATCCAGAACCATCTCCACTTGCAGCCACACACCAACTACCAAAACGCAACACAAACAACAAACTTAACATTAAATCTACAAACCACCAAAAGTGGACATAATAAATTCCCCCAGAAAAATAAGAGAAACATGTTTGCCCATATTTGTAGCAATTTTGATCATAATATATGTCTAAATGAATAAGTTTATCGAATAAACTATCCAAAATTGCAATTTTGCATTTAAGATCATGCTTGTATTCTCTTACCACAAATAATCCAGAACCATCATCTTCAGTTACAATGGCCCTCCAACTACCAAACTGTTACACAAACTACAAACTTTACATTAACTCTACAAACCACCAAAAGTGGTCATAATAAATTCCTCCAGAAAAAAAGAGAAACGTGTTTGTCCATATTTGTAGCAATTTTGATCATAATATATGTCTAAATAAGTAAGATTATCGAATAAACTATCCAAAATTGCAATTTTGCATTTAAGATCATGCTTGTATTCTCTTACCACAAATAATCCAGAACCATCATCTTCAGTTACAATGGCCCTCCAACTACCAAACTGTTACACAAACTACAAACTTTACATTAACTCTACAAACCACCAAAAGTGGTCATAATAAATTCCTCCAGAAAAATAAGAGAAACGTTTTTGTCCATATTTGTAACAATTTTGATCATAATATATGTCTAAATAAATAATATTATCGAATAAACCATCCAAAATTGCAATTTTGCATTTAAGACATCCCTATATTCTCACACTACAAATAATCCAGAACCATCATCTCCAGTTACGATGGCCCTCCAACTACCAAAACGCAACACAAACTACAAACTTAACATTAACTCTACAAACCACCAAAAGTGGCCATAATAAATTCCTCCAGAAAAATAAGAGAAACGTTTTTGTCCATATTTGTAGCAATTTTGATCATAATATATGTCTAAATAAATAATATTATCGAATAAACCATCCAAAATTTCAATTTTGCATTTAAGACATCCTTGTATTCTCACACTACAAATAATCCAGGACCATCATCTCCAGTTACGATGGCCCTCCAACTACCAAAGCGCAACACAAACTACAAACTTAACATTAACTCTACAAACCACCAAAAGTAGCCATAATAAATTCCTCCAGAAAAAAAGAGAAACGTGTTTGTCCATATTTGTAGCAATTTTGATCATAATGTATGTCTAAATAAATAATATTATCGAATAAACCATCCAAAATTGCAATTTTGCATTTAAGACATCCTTGTATTCTCACACTACAAATAATCCAGAACCATCATCTCCAGTTACGATGGCCCTCCAACTACCAAAGCGCAACACAAACTACAAACTTAACATTGAATCTACGAACCACCAAAAGTGGCTACTATAAATTCCGCCATAAAAATAAGAGAAACGTGTTTGTCCGTATTTGTAGCAATTTTGATCATATGTCCAAAGAAATAAGTTCGGCGTTAAACGACCTCATCGATATATCCTCTGGAACTGTCCCTCATAAGCTGTAATCATTTACAATCACGAACCCATTAACCATCCAGGTACGAGTCCGTGAACCAAACCTGGCTCGCCAGTGCCTGCCGGGTAAGCGGCTCGCGCATTTCTAATATTTGTCTGCGATCGGCGGCTCCTTCTCGTTCCCGTTCGAGTATCGGTCTATCTTCTCTCTCTCCTGGAGCTCTGGAGGTTCCTCTTTTTGCCCAGTCCGCACACACTGGGATCAATAATGCACCAACCACTCGCCCCTCTCCTTCTCTTTCCTCTTGAAAACCGTACCAGCGGCCACCCACCTACGCCTGCTGGCGCCCCTACCATCACCCAACCTCCCCCACCCTTTCCATTTCATCCCCTCTACTTCTCATTCCAGCTATCCATCTCCCTTTCCCCAATTGCCAACCCCTGCCAGTGCACTGGATCCTCTTTGTTCAACTTTGTTCGCCATCCCTCTCGCACATCCCAGTCGAAGGTGCACACACCCATCTCTGTCCCCCTTGGTTTAGGTGCCCCTAGGTCCCTCGCTGTTAGATTCAGTAGGATACTATGTTCCTCTTGCTTCAGCTAGAGTATGCTCTTTGTTCCACCGGGCTCTCTGTTGCTCTGGTTGGCATTGGTTGCGTCTTTCTTGGACTCGGAGGAGCATAGAGTACCGTGTGCCCCTCTTGCCTCGTGGTCCTCTTTCTTCAGCCGAGTTCTCTGTTTCTGTTCTACCGCGTGCACCGGCTCTGTTACTCCTAACATCAATGAGGTGGTAGCCTCTTTCTTCAACCGAACCTTCTATTTCTGTTCTACGGCCGGTTACTCTAGCTCTCTTACTCTTAAATTCACTAGGGTACAGCGGTGTGTGCTCCTCTTTCTCTTGCTAAACAGTCCTCTTTCTTCAACTAGACTCTCCGGTCCTTTTCTACTAGCTACCCTAGCTCACTTATTCTCAATACCAGCAAGGCTATCCTCTTTCTTCAGTGTAAACGTTCTGTTACTCTTGCACCAGGTAGATCTCCTCTTTCAACAGAGGTCTACGGTTCTCTTCCTCGTGCTCTACGCCTCCGTAGCTCCTTCGCTCTCATTATCGGGGCTCTCTGTTCCACTGGCACCGGGTACCACCTTTCCTGAGGGTACTGGTCTCTTCTGTTTCCGTTGCACTATTTAGCCTAGCTGCCTCGGCGAGGATGCAGTTGTTCTCTCTTTTTAATCTTCTCCGTCGCTCCCGCAGAAGTTATCATAGTTGTCCCTGTAAGGCGAGCATGTAGAACTTTTTGTTTAACTCACCATTTCTGTTTTGTTGCTTGTGTTACGTATAGGGTTTTCTTGTTGAAGTTGATTGTATCTGGCTTTAACTAACCTGACTCACTTAATTAAGCTACTGTCTTCTCTATCTATTCAACGAAATGCCGTTGGTCTAGTAGATGCATGCATCTAGACTCTTTGTTTCTTTCTATTTAGGGTACTTTGGTAATAGCTACTCAAGTAATAGCTACTTTAGGTGTCTTTTTTCCTACAAATTTTTCTTTTGTCTCGCACCAGCTCGTTCATTCTCAGACTCTTTTAGGACTTTTCGGCTCGGTCTTCTCTGTTCTAAATGATCCTCTGCCTTTTCTTTGTCAGCACTCTGTTCCTCTTCTATTAGCTACCTTGACTACTTTGCTGACGGTAGAATCTTCCAACTGTCTAAATTCACCTCTATTCAGATAGCCAAATTTTCTATAGTCTACGACAAGTCCACCTCTCTAGATGGTTCGAGAAAGACGACTACAGTTTGAGGTTAGGAAAACAGGGTAATAGCTTGATGGCATTGAAGATGGGGAACATGGCGTAGCTAGTAAAAGAAAAATACAAGATTGTAGTCTAGTGAAGTAGAAAGTGAGGTTAGGGAAGCCAGTGGAGGAAGAACAAAGGATTTGGTTGGACAAAGGACAGCACCTACGTCGTATTGATAGTTTACTAAGGTGGTTCTTGAAATATAGAGGAGTATAGTCTACAAACGCTGAGAGTGAGATACAGTATACAGTGGAAGATAGACGATAAAGACTATAGATGGAGAAAGAGGAGTAGCCTGGTGTAGCCTCGTTAAAGGTGCTGAGGTAGCTGGTGGAAGAGGAACTAGATGATCAGGGGATCTAGTTAGGAGGACTGTCTAGCTGAGAGTGAGAAAGTTAGGGTAAACAGTGTAAAGGAAACAGAGAATCTAATCGCAGCAAGAAATCTGCAAAACCTGCTGAAGCTAGCAGCGAGGGTGCTAAGACAGCTAGCAGTAGAGAAACAGGGGGTTAAAAGTATAGTCCCTTGGCAATTTTGATAGTGAGGGAGCTAGAGTAAATATTAGACAAGAAATGGAGTACGGAGTATCTCTGTGATCCCAGGAGTGAGGTTCCTAAGCTAGCTAGTGAAATGGGAAGAGAGGACCTAGTTGTAGAACTATTAAAGTTCTACCCAGTTCTCCGCCCAGTTGTAGTATTATACACCCTAATAGAACTATGATCGAGATAGCGTACTTGGTGCAAGAATAACATAATCCTGAACGATGGTAGTAGTTAGTAGAATAGAAAGAGAAGATCCGGTGAAAAGATTAGGGGATCTAGAATAAGTAGTGGAATGAAAAGGACTGTATTGGGGAGTCTAGGATAGCTAGTGGAAGAAAAAGGAGCAACATCCCAGAAAAACCAGGAGACGATCTATTTCAGCGGCTAGACCAGAACCAAACGCTCCGCGTGTAAAATAAATAAACAATCTACTCAAGGAGACACTAGTACATCGAAGCAAACCCCAACTAAGGAACCCGGGTATAAAAGAAACAGCCCATCCCTCGAAATTCTGGCCCACCCCTAAATCCAGGAGCAAGGGAGCCAGATCCCCTATACCCGCGTCTCTCCTCTCGCTCTTCACAGCCGAACATCAGCCAGAGCAAGCTAGCTTCATCCTCCCTCCTGCTCGCAACTCTCCACCCATCGAACGGCCTCACTCCCTCGCTCTCTGCCTGGCTCCCTCTCACCCCTACCAACCCTTTCCCGGCACACGCAACGTCCCTCTCATTCCAGCCCCGACTCTCTCCAACCCCCCTCCCCTCCTCGAATGTCTCTGCGTCCTCCTTCTCGTTACCTTGTCCAAAGCTCCCCCATTCAGACTCCACCGCCTTGCGTCGTCCTCTCTGTTCCTTCAGGACCCTACCTCGCTCTTTCTCTTTCTCTCTTTCTCTCTCCAACGAAAGAAAGCACCCTCTTTCTCCCACCCAAACCCCCATCCCTTCCAGCCCTCATCTGGGCTACAGAGCGAGGAACCGGCCCTCCCTCGACGGAATTCAAGCTTTGATGAAATCCATGGCTCGCTCTGATATCGAAAAGCATTTAAACGCTGTCCACCCCTTCTTTCATCCCCCCTCCCTCTGCCGCCCTACCATCATCCCACGGAGCCTTCTTTTTTCTTATTCTTCGTGTACTCCTCCCCTGACACAATACTTTTTCCATTTTCCTTTGTTGGGTCGTGCTACCGGCGCCGCATACCTCATGACCTGTGTTTACACGGTCTCATGGCATTCTCGCACCCCCAAAGTGACCAGCATCTCCGAGGTCACCCGCTGCCTCTCTTTTGTGGGAATTTTTGGGCAAGAGAATTGATATTGATTTTTTCAACTGTTTGCGATGAGGTTTTTTGGTCGGATGCGTTGTAATGGCGATCGCAGGTCGATTTCAGAGAGTTCTGCATCCGATACTGTTAGAGGACGATAGTGGTACCGGGAAACCGATTTCGGCGAATGGGAGCGTTAACATAGTCCTTTCTGGGCTTTTGAATGGCTTAGGTTCTTTGTTTTTGGCGAGATTGAATTTGGTTTCCAAATATTTTGAGAGATGTAAAGTGGTTTTTCAATGACTTTGGGGGAAGCGGGTGATTCTTCTTGTTTGGGGTAGAGTGAGTAGTTTCTGAGAATTGTTTAACAATCGTTACTACCAAATTTTTATGATCGGGTTTGAAGAAGAAATGGTTTTTTGGAATTTCATACTCAAAACGATCATGTCTTGCTACCTGAAGTGTTGACAAGTTTTATATTCAAAAAGTTGTATATCAATATCTATCTCCATTATCCTCGGAAGCATGGAATAGTCTCTTTAAAAAATTAACGCAGAAATTTGATCGCTTCTCTCAGATCTTCATTGATGGCTCAAAACATCAACATGGAACAGGAGCTAGTGTTATTACAAATAGCAAACATATCAGATATACCCTTAACCCTATCAATAGTAACAAAACTGCTGAAACCTTTTCGTTTATTAATATAATGCCCTCCAACACATACAAAACTCTAACGAAACTAAATTCTTAGTCCTCTCAGACTCTCTTGGTACAATTAACAAAACTCAAGACACAAATACCAGCTCTGAAATGAACACCTACAAGAGTTATACCACGACCTATCAAGATCTGGAAAAGAAATTTTAATAGCATGAATCCCGTCTCACAAAGATATCTACGGAAATAAAATAGCCGACCTTGCTGCAAAAATTGCAACTACAGACAGACCGGAAAACCAACCCATATGTAACACACCATCTGACATAAACAAACACATCCAACAACTACTCAAGGAAAACTGGAACACAGTATGGAAAACCTTCAATAACAGTACACTTCATAAGACAATATCAAATTTTTACGATTTAAATATCAACCCAGACTTCACGCGCACCGAGCAAACTATAATAACCAGAATTAGATCAGGACACACAAAGTTAACTCATGTACACCTACTGGAAAACAATTCTCCTCCCATATGTGCTTTTTGTAACACAAGACTATCAATAATCCACATAATCACAGAATGTCCACACTACAACGTAGAGAGGCAAAAACACGGTCTATATGGAAACCTGGATAATATTCTTACTTCAGCCCCAATTCAACGAAGCATACTCAATTTCTGTAAGGACATCAACATATCTAAGACACTGTAATCCAGTTCCTCCACTGACAATTGAGATAGTCTCTAATAACCTTGGTAGTTGAAGCGACTTCAAAAAATAAAAAAAATATATCTATCTCCGTCCAGGCTAAAATAATTCGGAGTTGTCTAAATGAAGTTCCTGCGAAAGGAGAAATTTGGTATTCTCAATGTAATTGCAGGGCGACCATAACATTTTTTGTTTCCAAAAATTGTTCTTTTCTAACTAAAGAACTGACAAGTGATATGCAGAAAATTTCATATTGTCATGAGTTTCCTTTCGATGCCAAAAATTTCGCAAAACTGCATAAGTAAAATTCTAACTTCAATTGAAATTTGATGTTTTGGAATAAATTTATAGCAGTCGCAATTTTGGGATGATTTGTCTAAAAGCATGGTTACCCTAGTTGAGACATTAACAAATTTTATGCAACAAATTAAATATCTGTTTTCTTTTCCGTAGAAAAAAATTCACAAAGTTGACTGAAATTTCAGTAAACTTTCAGATTCTGTTTCACAAAGTTCATTTAGCATTATTTGCTTTATTATTTGAAAGTACGGGTTGAAAGCATAAAAATGTAAATGTATAACTATGATTTTCATCATGATCCAGAGTACACACCGTGCTGACCCCAAAATTATAAAAATTACGGACTGGCTACGCCCCTGTCTTTTCTTACAGTACATCTTGTCTTGCAATTATGTAAACGCGACCTTAAAGGCGAGTTCATTATCCATGATGATAAAATTTCAACTGAAAATTACAAAGTACATTCTTTGCCGACAGAAAAATTAATACACAGGTTCGTATGTCTCGAGAAAAACCAACATTTTTCTTAGTTACCGTAAATTTGCTTAGCTTGGCAGAAAGCAGATATCAACGTGCAATTTTTTACGCATAAAACTTGTCGGCGCTCGAACAAAAATAAAGAAATAAAAATTTTCAAAAAAGCAATCCACTGAAATTATATAAAAATCAATTTACTAAATTTATATCTGAGCATTAATAATATTTTGATGTTTTCTTGAATTTTTTGCACGAAACGCAAGCAGATATTAATATGCAGATTTTTTAGAAAAATTTTCCCATCCTTCAGCACTATCTATTAGAACACAATTTTTTAAATAATAAAAAGTCCCAAACTTAATAATTTCTCAAATATTTATTTAAGCAACTTTGTGTATTTTGTTAATATGCAAAACAAACAGATCGCAATATACAGGGTGTTCACTCTATTACTATCCAACGTTTTTCTTGCAAATAATAAATATTCGAAAAAAATTAAGGAGGAAAAAGTTATACTGTTTTTTGCGAGTAACTTAATTATGTAATTTTCTTGTGTTTGCATTATTTTCTTAGAAATGAAGGTGACCTTCAAGTTTTGTAAATGAAATGCAATATATTTTTTTATATCATATAAAAGCGTGTGTCAAGACAAATTTATTCGTATACAGCACAATGACATTCAAGGTCATAAGAGGTCAGAAATGACCGCAAAATTTTGAATATTTCGTACGTAATATTTCGAAAAGATATCATTCACAATACACAACGCCCAGAAATGTAATGACTTGCAAAGGGAACTAACGCAATCATGTGCATTAATATTTCGGACAACGTTAGAAGAAGCTAACAAGAATGTAATCAATAGAGCCGAAATATGTAGTCATGTACAAAGAAGTTATATTGAACATTTACTATAACCTCGTCAATAAAGTATACTTGTAAACGCATTAGTACGAAATGTTCCAAATGTTTCTTCCGTTTCTGACCTTGTATGATCTTGAAGGTCATTGTGTCGTATACGAATGAATGTGTCTTGACACACGTTTTCATCTGCTATGAAAAAATATATAGCATTTCATTTACAAAAATTGAAGGTCACCTTCATTTCTAAGAAACTAGTGCAAACACAAGAAAATTACATACGCCATTATGTTACTTACCAAAAACAGTATTACTTTTTCCTCTATCATTTCTTTTTAATATTTATTATTTACAAGAAAAACGCTGGCTAGTAATAGCGTGAACACCCTGTATAATTTGTTGGACCAACTTCTTAATCCTTCAACTAGTAGAAACTAATTTTTTCAACTTCAATATTTGAAAATTGCTGTGAGAGGTTAATTTTATTACGAGAGTGGAAGAATGAGAGAGGGAGGGAGAAAGAGAGAGAGAGAGAGAGAGAGAGAGAGAGAGAATGTGCATAGCGACGAGAATAAAGTTCATGTTATATTAATAAATTATTGAGTTTCTGAACAAATTTAATCTCCTGCTTTAATAACAATTCCAATCACTGTTGTTATTATTTTATGGTAAAGTAAATTAGATTCTGCAATAACATAACGAAGATATCCGGCAAATAATAAATCATTTTGTTGTTGGAACATTTACCGTAATATTGTCAGAGAAGATCAAATTAAATGGAAATTGAATAGCTACTTTTATTCCATTTAATTTCTTCAAATATTGCATCGAATATTACTGAGAATGTTCCGGCTACATAATTTGTAATTAACATTGCGTAATAACAGTTTACGACGTCCAAACATAGTATGCAATGAAGTGTGTACATTACAGTAACCGACATACGGGTGGTGAATGTTTTGTCAATATGGAGGATCAGGCTTTAATATCGACTAAACTGAGCCCATCTCGGTTACGAACGTTTTACAGCAACCTGCACCGTTCCACAACATAAACAAATGCATATGGCTCACCAACATCGATGCATCCATCCTTAGGAGAGTGATTTTTCAGTTTCTTACCTGCAACAAGAGAAGAAATAATAAATTAATACGAATATTTTAGAAAATGTTCATCTTTCATTTCTGTGTACCATATATAAAAAATTATTATAAAATACCTATACACAATCACTTGAACATACAATTTTACACCATACATACACCATACAATCGAATCCAATTGTTTAAAAATCGTCTTGTGTATTATTTTTATTTTCCAAGGAGTTTCATTTGGTAAACCACATTTCTTACTTTGAAGATTTTTTGCACCGTAATTATAACTGCTACGCAAATGATGGTTTTACTGGAAAAATACTGCAGACTATACCGAACATAACGATATTTTCTTTTAATGACATTATAAATATTTAGGTTTGTTTAAACAAGTTTTTGAGCGATTGAAGCACTGATACACCACTATTTTATAAAATTTTGAATTTTATGATTTTTTTGCAACGCAACTCGTTACTAATTAGTTAAAAAAATTCTCCAGACCCTCTCAAATTCAATGATGTATATTTAGTAACATTGCAAACACCGAAACATGTTTAAACAATTTTTTAAACGACCGAAGCGCCAACAGGCATTCATTTGATTGCCACTTTAGCTTCGTGATATTTTTGTAACGTAACTATAAAAGTTATACAAATGATTTTACCTAAAAATAGTCTGTAGATTCAACCGAATATAATGACGTATGTTTTAGGAATATTATGAACATTTTCGTACATATAAATAATTTTTATTTGACTAAGACATTGTCCAGTCACAATTCAATAAAACTTTAAATTTTACGATCTTTTTTTGCAACGTTACTAGAAAAGTTTTACAAATGTTCCGTACCTATGAAAATTCTCTAAACTCTCTCAAGTTGAATGATATTTGTTTTAATAACCTTACATGTATTGAAACTTGTTTAAACAATTTCGGAAGCGAGGCCCTCAGTTTCAAATGCTTTGATAAGATCACAATGCAATTTCTTATGTGAAAATACCTCATAAGGACCGACAAACGACCGTTTTCGCTGAAAACACAAACGAACGTGTTCCCACAGGCATGCAACTCCGTGAAAATAGTTGCAACATTTACCAGTGTATATTCCATTTCTCCGGTGAGACGCTCGGGGCGATCGACTAACTAGCTCCGAGCAAATCTTTCAGAAGCGCAAGTATTATTTTACAAAATGAAGGCTCGATGCCAGAACATGCTGGTTACTACCGATTGACGTTCATAAGCTGCTCGAGATACGAATTCCAGTCTCGATTGCCCGGAATCTAGCTGATTATCGCGAAACCAAAACGATTTGCTGCTCCCATAAATGCAAGACTTTCTTTAAAAATTCGTACCTACAAAACTAAGTACTGCATCGAGCTGATTCTTTACCCATTTTAATCAGAAAACATTACTTTATTACGAAAAAATTATCCTCAAGTGATAAATTAATTTTATAACATTAGAAATTGTAGTAAAGTTTATGTCAACTAATAGTTCGAGAGGGCATCGATTTTGGAGAACACCTCCGCCATTTTGTAACATTTTTAGATTTAAAAAATTGGTATATCAAGCTAAGTGTCGTGTTCATACACCATAAAAAATTAAGATTTTACATATAGTATTTAGCTATAAAAGAAAATTCTTAAACTTGGGAAATTATACTGTTTTCTTTTTAGTAATCAATATTCTCCGAAATGAAATTTCGAAGGATTAAAATAACTTTGCCATTTTGTAACATTTTCACATTTAAATAAGTGATATGTGAAGTTGAAGTTTGAGCTCGTATACTGTAAAAAAATTAGAATTTGTTATTCAATATTTAGATATAAAAAGATTCCTAAACTTCTGAAAACAGTGCTGTGTTCCGTTCAGGAATCAATGATCTGTGAAACGAAAGTTCGAAAGATGGAAATAACTCCGCCATTTTACAATATTTTAAATTTTCAAAAATTCATATATAAAACTGGAAACTGTGTTTATAACAGGGACTGAAACCGTTCTGGAAATAACTGTTTCAAACTGTTATGTATCGGTTCTGATCGAAACAGTTATGGAGAACCGAAATGATGTTATAACTGTTACGAGAATATCGGTTCTGGCTTATATCGGTTACAGTCACGGTTCTGGAGGACCGATATTATTTCGGTTCTGTAACTGTTATTTTTCGGTTCTGGAATTCGGTTCAAGTTTCGGTTCTGTCTCCTGTCATTCTGTATTCTATTCTGTATTGTGTTCGGCCTACTATATATATTATTTAAGTAGTTATTCATTGCTAATTATAATTTAAACAATTATTAAATAAATACATTTTTATAGTCTTCTCTATATTCATTATTTGAATGCTTATTTCAATAATATATTGTTGAAATAATTGTGTAAAATAATTGTTTCAAAAAATAAATTTTCATAATTTGTTTCCATATACATTATCTAAATTGTTATTTCAACAATTTATTGTTAAAATAATTGCTTAAATAAATAAATTTTCATAATTTATTTCTATACTTATTTTTCGAAGTATTTCAACAATTTGTTGTTAAAATAATTGTTTAAATAATAAATATATTATTTTAATAACAAATTGTTGAAATACTTCGAAAAATAAGTATAGAAACAAATTATGAAAATTTATTTATTTAAACAATTATTTTAACAACAAATTGTTGAAATACTTCAAATAATAAGATTAGAAACACATTATGAAAATGTATTTATTTAAACAATTATTTTACCACTAAATTGTTGAAATAACAATTCAAATAATGAATATGGAAACGAATTATAAACATTTATTTAGTTAAAAATTGTTTAAATTATAAATAGTAATGAATAACTACGTAAATAATAAATATATTGTAGAAGGCCGAAAACAATACAGAATAGAATACGGAATGACAGAAGACAGAACCGAAACTGGATCCGAAACCCGTAACCGAAATCCAGAACCGAAAAATAACAGTTACAGAACCGAAATAATATCGGTTCTCCAGAACCGTAACCGTAACCTATATAAGCCAGAACCGATATTCTCGTAACAGTTATAACATCATTTCGGTTCTTCATAACTGTTTCGAGAACCAGAACCGATATCATAACAGTTTCAATCCCGTGTTTATAACTCATAAAAGTATTGGTCTTTTTAATTAAGTATTTGTTTGTACAAAAATGTTCAAACTTCAAAATGTCTCATAAATGTGTTTCTTCTCACGAACGTTCATGTGAACAATGCTTTACTCGAGAATTTTTATCTCAGAAACTATTTATCCCGTTGGGTTGAATCTTATTTTATCAGAACCTAAAAGATTTGCTTCATTATATTGATTTTTGTCAACTAATAATCAATGTTTAAACATTGAAAATTAATCAGAAACTCTTACTAAAGAATAGTACAACTTCGTATTATAAAAATTAAAGGTTGAAAGGCTCTCGGTCGTTTTAAGCTAAACAGGACTATTGATCCTGCTACAATAACGTTACTTATGGCGTGCTAAAGTTGTTTGGCAGCAATGTGGACAGTTTCCGAATTTTTCCAACGATTTACGGCGCCCATGTCGTTGATTTCCCGGCGTAGCTCGTTCGAAACCGCATTTTTGCGTGGATCGGGCGTAATTAATGTTACACGGAGGAAAATTTGAATGTATGCGAGGGGCTGGGGGTGAGACAGGGAAGTTGTTGTTGAAAGCCAGCACGGAACGAAACGCGGAAACAACGTCTCGTTAATCGTAGGACGCATTATTCGGCGCTCCGTCGTTTCCTCGCAGTTATTGCGGATAGAACACGGGAGAAATGTGTGCCGTAATTTCGGATATTGCGCCTCACTTTTCGGATTAATCGCGCAGCATCGAAAGCCCAGATATTTTGCCCGACAATTCCTGAAATGCGAGCGGCGGCCACCCACTTGACGAATTCCCGAAATTACCAATTATAATTGCAGCCTCCACTGATCGGCGATGTTCGATCACGCCACACTTTTCATTCGAACTTGTTGCAAACCGGAGAAACCAAATGTCGAACTTTAAGGGTGGATTCTCGTGTAACAAGTAGAAAAATAAGCGATTTTTGCGATTTATTATTTACAAAAACTATTTATTTTATTGGAGTAAAACTTTTTGGCATAGAAGTCAGCAACTTCCATTTGTACGAAAACATTTTTTTCGTTCTAATTTTTTAATTAGTTTTGTGACAATTATTACAATCCTGTAGCAACCGTCAAAGTTATCTGAAAGCAAAACATGATGAGTTATTTTATTGTTTGATTATTTACGCTGGTACTGAACCAACATTTAAGAAAAAATATACATGGCTGCAAGTGTTATGGATTTTTGAAGGATATTTTCTTTCGATAGAAAAATTAAGCTTATATCGTAAGAAAAATGTATTTTGCAGGATGGAAATTATAAAGCGTTACAGACGAATGTCTCAAAAAATATTGATTATACGCAAAAATGTTTCAAATAAACGTTGTTCAGTACAGAGGAGGACATCATGTGGTGGAATTTTTATTTTTCCCGGTGACACTCCAAGGTGAGGTGAAGGTCAACTTTCTTTTCTTAAACGGAATATGTTTTTTATCCACCATCAAATAGTGCGTTTCAAGATTAGTTCAATTACCTGTGACTGAAGGTCATTCAAGGTCAAACTTGCAGGGAAATGCAGAAAAGATGTGATCGTTTTATTTGTACTTCAGTTTAGTATGTGTTCTAAATGATTACCTCTTACTTCAATGCGCTTAACAATTCATTGTTTAAATGATTCTCTAACTTTGCTCAACATTTAAACATTTGGTAAAACTTACGTTTAGGGGAGGATGCTCCGACGACCTTGACCTTGACATATGTTGTTGAGGACAACATTGCGAACAACTTTTGTCATTACAACTACCCGGTGTTCGGTCTTAGTTTTCGGGATACTCATAATTTCGTCTGCGTGCTCTCCGCCCCCCCCCCCGCCACCTAGTCCTAACCAACACACGACACCACACACACCCACCCAGTGTTTCTGAGACGAAGGTTCTCACATTAAACAATGTAAAATCAACTGAAACCAATACCAATTTGTTTTACTATCAAATGCGATAATATAATACATGTATGCTGTATTGGTCTGGGTTAGGTCTGGGTTAGGTTTTGCAATTTGTTTTACTATCAAATGCGATAATATAATACATGTATGCTGTATTCGTCTCAGTTGATTTTATATTGTATAATGTGACAGCCTTCTTTTTAGAAACACTGGGTGAGTGTGTGTGGTATTGTCGCTTCTCATCCCCACAACGTGTTTACAAACAAAAAATAAACAGATGCGGCCCCGGAACAGGTTTACGTTGCCACGGAGCGTGGAAGAATACGTAAAGTTTAATACACTATTAGCAATAGTTTTTCGCAAATATCTCGAAAACTGAGACCGAGCACCGGGTAGTTGTAATGACAAAAGTTGTTCAGAATGTTGTCGTCAACAACATATGTCAAGGTCAAGGTCATCGGAGCATCCTCCCCTAAACGTAAGTTTTACCCAACATTTATCTTAGCACAAGCTTCGCATATTCTGACTTTCTAAAGTAATTAATAAACAGGAAATTCCAATTATTTTACTCAAAATAAACAGAACTCTGAGCTCTACATTCCAATTTTAAAATTTGAAAAATCTCATAAAATAGCGACAGAAATAAAAAATGTTTATTTACACATAAATTGCTTTATTCGCGCACTTTTCCTCATCGCGAACCCGCCGCATAAACCTTGTTGCATTAGGCGACCCCGAAGGCAACGAACAAAAACAGAGTCCTCGAAGCACCCTACAGCTGCGACAATATTATTCCTCGCCTCTGATTAGCAGGTATTGACCCAGGGATCCCATAAGTCTCACCGAAAGGGCTCTTCTAGCGAAAACCGTTGCACCGGAAGAAACAAAATAAAATACAAATCCCAGAAGAAAAGAAACGTCAAAATGTCCACGCAACGCCATAGATAGAAGGCTACGGGTTGTATCTGTCACAAAAGAAACGATTATGCGCGTGCTTTTGCGCCCGAATGTCCACAATTTGAAAAAACAACGAGACAATACTAATCATATGACAAAACTGTTTTGTCTTTAATTAATTCATTATGAAACTTTTACTATCACATGTGTGACGTTCTTTTGATTAAAATGAGTACAAACATGATATAGTTCGGTGCATATTTGCCCGTTTAATCCACGATACAGTGGAATCTCGATTATCCGAACGGACAATATCTGAATTCTCTATTTAGACGATTTAACAAATCGCTAAAGATTTTAACTATCACTGTAACTAGTGGTAAGCTAATGGTTGCTACTAATTTGATCTATCACTGTAATAGATGTAGGATCTTAGGAAAAATAAGGAATTCCGCGCCAGGAATCGAACCCGGGACCCTTGCGGTTGTAGCTGATCAACTCTTACACATATCCACGGAACCCTCCTACTTTTCCTAATCTCCATACGGTATTTGATCTAGGAGGTCCTGATATCCCACACTCGGCCATCCTCTGCTCCGGCATTCGCCCTCGAATGTCCGTCGCAGCGCCATCGTCTTTTTGGCCTCAGCGCCATCAACGCAACTCGTCATCAACTTCGTCACTTTTCGGGAACACCATTCTACTGCCCTCTCTAGCAGTTTTCCTGGATGTGTCCCTTACTTCGCTTCGTCGTCCTTTCGCTCACGTGCGACCGTCTTCGCAACGCTTGCTTACTGCGTTCGTCGTCTGTCACCATGCGGGCATCGGTGTTCCCCCCATCCCGGACGAGCCCCGAAATGTAGGATCTTAGGAAAAATGAGGAATTCCGCGCCAGGAATCGAACCCGGGACCCTTGCGGTTGTAGCTGATCAACTCTTACACATACCCACGGAACCCTTCTACTTTTCCTAATCTCCATACGGTATTTGGTCTAGGAAGTCCTGATATCCCACACTCGGCCATCCTCTGCTCCGGCATTCGCCCTCGAATGTCCGTCGCAGCGCCATCGTCTTTTTGGCCTCAGCGCCATCAACGCAACTCGTCATCAACTTCGTCACTTTTCGGGAACACCATCCTACTGCCCTCTCTAGCAGTTTTCCCTGGATGTGTCCCTTACTTCGCTTCGTCGTCCTTTCGCTCACGTGCGACCGTCTTCGCAACGCTTGCTTACTGCGTTCGTCGTCTGTCATCATGCGGGCATCGGTGTTCCACCCATCCCGGACGAGCCCCCAAATATAGGACCTTAGGAAAAATGAGGAATTCCGCGCCAGGAATCGAACCCGGGACCCTTGCGGTTGTAGCTGATCAACTCTTACACATACCCACGGAACCCTCCTACTTTTCCTAATCTCCATACGGTATTTGGTCTAGGAGGTCCTGATATCCCACACTCGGCCATCCTCTGCTCCGGCATTCGCCCTCGAATGTCCGTCGCAGCGCCATCGTCTTTTTGGCCTCAGCGCCATCAACGCAACTCGTCATCAACTTCGTCACTTTTCGGGAACACCATCCTACTGCCCTCTCTAGCAGTTTTCCCTGGATGTGTCCCTTACTTCGCTTCGTCGTCCTTTCGCTCACGTGCGACCGTCTTCGCAACGCTTGCTTACTGCGTTCGTCGTCTGTCACCATGCGGGCATCGGTGTTCCCCCCATCCCGGACGAGCCCCCAACTGTAGGACCTTAGGAAAAATGAGGAATTCCGCGCCAGGAATCGAACCCGGGACCCTTGCGGTTGTAGCTGATCAACTCTTACACATACCCACGGAACCCTTCTACTTTTCCTAATCTCCATACGGTATTTGGTCTAGGAAGTCCTGATATCCCACACTCGGCCATCCTCTGCTCCGGCATTCGCCCTCGAATGTCCGTCGCAGCGCCATCGTCTTTTTGGCCTCAGCGCCATCAACGCAACTCGTCATCAACTTCGTCACTTTTCGGGAACACCATCCTACTGCCCTCTCTAGCAGTTTTCCCTGGATGTGTCCCTTACTTCGCTTCGTCGTCCTTTCGCTCACGTGCGACCGTCTTCGCAACGCTTGCTTACTGCGTTCGTCGTCTGTCATCATGCGGGCATCGGTGTTCCACCCATCCCGGACGAGCCCCCAAATATAGGACCTTAGGAAAAATGAGGAATTCCGCGCCAGGAATCGAACCCGGGACCCTTGCGGTTGTAGCTGATCAACTCTTACACATACCCACGGAACCCTCCTACTTTTCCTAATCTCCATACGGTATTTGGTCTAGGAGGTCCTGATATCCCACACTCGGCCATCCTCTGCTCCGGCATTCGCCCTCGAATGTCCGTCGCAGCGCCATCGTCTTTTTGGCCTCAGCGCCATCAACGCAACTCGTCATCAACTTCGTCACTTTTCGGGAACACCATTCTACTGCCCTCTCTAGCAGTTTTCCCTGGATGTGTCCCTTACTTCGCTTCGTCGTCCTTTCGCTCACGTGCGACCGTCTTCGCAACGCTTGCTTACTGCGTTCGTCGTCTGTCACCATGCGGGCATCGGTGTTCCCCCCATCCCGGACGAGCCCCCAACTGTAGGACCTTAGGAAAAATGAGGAATTCCGCGCCAGGAATCGAACCCGGGACCCTTGCGGTTGTAGCTGATCAACTCTTACACATACCCACGGAACCCTCCTACTTTTCCTAATCTCCATACGGTATTTGGTTTAGGAGGTCCTGATATCCCACATAGATTAGTTCGGATAATCGAAGTTCTACTGTATCGTGGATTAAACGTGTAAATGTGTCAACAGTAGACGTTTCAAGCTACAAAATGAACCCAAGTACAACATCCTTCGATTTTTTTCCACGAAGTAATTACAGTTCAAATTTCTCAGTTTGGATAGTTGAGGTTCTACGATATCGCGGATTAAAAGACACTGGTGGTGTCCATATTGAAGTTGGCAGACAGGCACAATTATTAAGACGTATTCGTGAAAATAGTAGTGTCCTGTGGATCCACCGAAGGAATAGAAGATTATGAAACATTTGTAAGAATACTTTACATTAACATTTTATCATGTAGGATAAATATTCTTATGTTTAACAATGTATGTGTAGAAGGTTTTATTTGATAGTTTGCAAATTCAAATGTATAATCTGAATGGGCAGGGAGACGTTGACATGGTACGGGCCTAGCGACGAATGTCTCTTTAAATTTCGTTTGTCTCGAGGCACGCACACGATCATGTTCTGTCTCGTCGATACCGTCGGGTGGACTGTAATACACTCAGCGACAAGAAGATGGCACACCTCGAAAATTCAACGTTTTCATTACTTGGCCATAATAAATATAATCATTCTTGATACTTATACATTTGTATTGCGAAATGAGCTACACTGCAAAAAAGAAAGTAAAGGAAAAGTTCTTTCATTTATCTAAACTAAAAAATTACAAAAAAAATAGTGCGACAAAATGATGGCACGTATACAAAAAATACGCGATTTACGTATCTACATAAAATATATAACATTATGTTTAATACTTGGTGTGGCCTCCCTTATTTTCCAGAACTGCCAACATACGTTTCGGAAGTGACTTAAAGAGTTTTTTAATATATTTTGGCCGTTTTTTGTCCATTTTTGTTCTATGCACGTTTTTAAATCTGCAAGGCTTTAATTGTCTTCCGCCTTCATAAATATGTCTTGCTAGTTGTGCCCAACAATTTTCAATTATGTTGAGATCTGGTGATCTCGCTGGCCACTTTAAGACACTAATTTTGTTTTGCTCAAAGTACTGCTTAACGCATTTTGCAGTATGCACACTTGCGTTATCCTGCTGAAATGTAAAATTTTCCCCGGAAATTGTCTGTCCAAATTTAGTTAATTGTTCGTCTATCAAATCTATATAAAGTTTGCTGTTCATAGTTTTCTTTATAAATTTTACTTCAGTCATTCCTCGATACCCAATTCCGGCCCAAAGTATTACTCCTCCGCCATCCATGTGCCTGCGGCTTAATATTCTTTCTTCTTTCCGCAGGTGGTGAAAATAGTGTGCGAAACCATCCGGTCCATCTAGATTAAACCTTCTCTCATCACTAAAAACAATACGACGCCACTTTTTTCTCCAATGTATGTGCTCTTGTTCAAGTTTCAGACGCTCCGATTTATGCTGAGCGGTTAAAGGTGGTTTCTTTTTTCAATTTCATTCGTACTAAGTGCGGACATTCTTTTATTAGCCTTTGCACATTACGTACATTTGTATGTACGCCAGCTGCTTTAGCGATTTGTCGTGCTGTTCCCGAAGAATTCGAAGCTTCTTTTAAAATTGCACGTTTTCCGCGATTGCTTACTGCTTTCGGTCGACCGGAAATCTTCTTTTTACCATATGTTTTGGGATTTTTTAATAAATTATACACCACTTTTCTGCTCCGATATATAACACGTGCAATTTTTGAAATTGAGTAATTTTCTTTATGTAATATCAAAATCGTTTTTATTTCAGCATCGGATAAACGTTTGCCACTACCCATAGTGTAATTTCAATAGCAGATAATAAGAAACACACGCAATATCTAATGCACAGTAAAACAGTACGTGATACAAACAGTCTGACGGTCTACACTCCTGGACAAAAAGATAGCACAACTGTTCTATTATTTAGTTTTCAAGGATAAATCAAGAATTCTCTAAATTCTACAAATGGTACGTAAACATCGCCTCACGATAATATATTATATAGCGACAAACTGGAACTACGCTGTCCGTACTTGCATTTATCAACAAAAGTCGTGTAGCAGAGGTCGACGAAATGATAGCACACTTGACTTTCCACTCGGATTTCTCACTGTTTCTATATGTTTCGAGTCATACAAACGTAGCGTTGTGTAGGCACTCAATCTTGGTAGAATTTCCAATCATCATTAAACAAAATGGGACGCGGCAAGAAATTAAGCAAAGAAGAAATACAAGTTATTTTGAAATTAAGAGAAGAAAAATTCTTCATATCAAGAATAGCAAAAACTGTGCAGAGGAGTCGTAAAGTTATTTATAATTTACTAAATTACGGCAATAAATATGGTACACGGAAGAGCAGTGGACGACCGCCAGCTATTTCTGATAGAGAAAAACGTGCCGCTTTGCATGCTGCATCCAACTCATGTGTCACATCACGTGAAATTGCTCAAAAAGCAGGAGTTGAAACTAATCCGTGAAATGTTCGTCGCATTCTCCAGACACGTGACAATATGATGTGACAATACGACGAAAAATAAAACGGAAACTTGCGTTGACAACGAGACATAAGGAGGCTCATGTCAGCTTTGCAAAACGACATATACAGTGGAAAAAGAAATGGCGGCGAATTATATTCGCTGACGAAAAGAGATTCAACCTGGATGGCCCAGACGGTTGGGATATTATCATCATGTACAAAAAGAAGAATTGTCAAAAGTGCGACGTCAAATGGGCGGAGGGAGTGTAATGAGTTGGGCAGGCATCGGCTACAATGGAACAAATGAAATCGTCTTTATTGACAGCCGAATGAATGCCGCCACTTATCGTGATTTAATACGACAACAAATTGGCAAGCGTGCGGTACACATTGCTGGTAGCAATTTTATATTTCAGTAAGATAATGCCGCGGCCCATACAGCTAAAATAGTAAAAGATTATTTTTCATCAGAAAATATTTCGCTTCTTGACTGGCCAGCGTGTTCCCCTGATTTAAATATAATTGAGAACTGTTGGGGACAGCTTGCACGAATGGTGTACAAGGAAAGCAGACAATTTCAAAATATGAATGAGCTAAAACAGTGTCTTAAGGATGAATGGAGTAAATTGTCATAAAACTATATTTGTAAATTATTCAAATCTTCGCCAAAAAAGATGATCGAAGTTATTGAAAATAAGGGAGGTCCTACACACTACTGAGAAATAAAGTACTTGTTTCAACTTATATCATTTTTGTTACACAAATGTTTAAATTTTGTTAAATAAATGCTTCATATATTAACATGTGCTATCATTTCGCCGACCTCCACTACGAGATTTTTGTTAATAAATACAAGTACGGACAGCGTAGTTCCAGTTTATCGCTATTTAATATATTACTTTATTAAGAGGATATTTACGTACCAGTTGTAGAATTTAGAGAATTCTTGACTTATTCTTGAAAACTAAATGATAGCACACTTGTGCTATCTTTTTGTCCAGGAGTGTAGTGTTAACTGCAGAGAAAGAATTTTAAGACTGCGCCATCATTTTGTCGCATTAGTGACCCCGGTTGTTTACGTTTAGACTGGAATCTGTACCGCTTAACTCCGCCGGTGTACATAAATAACCTTGAAGCTCCACTGAAGTACATACATGGAGAGAAACATATCAAATTTCATCACAGTTTTAAGAAATACCAATATTTACGGGTGCGCCATCTTTTTGTCACTGATTGTAGTAGGCTTTTGTCTATACGTATAACTCCACACAATCAAATTTTGCAAAAACTTTAACAACTAATATCTCAATAACTATTTATTTGCGACATATGGCTCCTTCGAAACTTTTTCTCTTCTCGATGAGTAGAAGGCGTTGATGTAAAAAAAAACTTTAACAACAATTTTCTTTGTTATAAACAATTTTGCGGCCAGCTTCTCTTGCAAATGTCTATCGATCCAGAGGTGTAGATTCACCCCAAGGACGGATGACCATTACTTTTTATACACCCTGTACTTTCTATCGGGCAGAAACGCGTCTGAATAATTATGCTGTTTGTAATGCCGAGGAAAAAGGTAATCTCCGTGACTGTCGACGCTAATATCGATACAACTCGTCGGCAGCAATCCCACAGGTTCCCCAGAACTCGTGAGATACGTATCGGCCGCCACTTCCACGACTGTCGAGCCGCTGCTGCGTTCCATCCAACTTTCTGCTGACAGCTCATCACGATTCTCGAAGTAGAACGATCTTCGCGACGCGAGCCGTCGCGTCGGGTTGGCTCGCGTCACAAGCGTCGATCGCGACAGAAAATTAAATGCGAGGGACTATAAACTTTGCAGCATGACTATGTGGCTCCTTCCAATACCGGAAATTAAGCATTCCTTCTTTTCGAAGGAATTTTGTTTCGAGCTTTGGGTATGCTAGTTGCAGGGGATGATAACTTTGTGAATATTTTTTGCGATGACAATGCAGGATGTTCGGATGAAACCAACAGCGAATTATAAGTTCATACTACTTCTATTTCACAGATTTTTTTCAAACTTTTTAACCAGCCGTTAGGGATAGAAAAAAAATTATTTACCGAGGATCGATTTCGAAAAGAGAAATTAGACTGACATGAAGATTGATATCTTTGAGAATATTTTTCTCAACGACTATGCTAGATATTCACATGAACTCAAAAGCAGATGATAACATGCATGTGCGCTCTATTTTATAGATTATTTATAAATTTTTGCGAACTCTTTAAAGAAAGAAAAACAAATTATTTGTTTAAGATCGTTTTCGAAAAGTGGAATGATATTAATTCTACTCTTACTACCCGTCATTCATTTTTGCCTAAAACAATTTCGCACGACGTGACAGGCGGAAAACTGAAGAAAAATGATTCCTCAAAAATGGTACCAATATACAGGGTGTCCCATTTAAGCTGAGATTGTAAAAAATCTCGAAGTCATGTGATTTAAAACGAACGAACTGACACATGTCCTTTACTGTTTCGAGTGGTGACTCAAATGGCACTACTAGTTTTCTAATGCGTGGGCGTTTTCAAGGTTATTTCAAGGTCATTTTGTCTTCTTTTATCATAAACTCATATTTTTTATGTCAGAATCATATTCTACGTAAAAAAAATGCACAACTTTTGTTTGAAACATTATTTTGTATGTTCAATATTTCTTGAGATAATTGAGCTAATTTTTCATGTTTATGTCAAGGATAATTTTGTTCTTCTATTAAAACGAAAACATTACTTTCTTCTCTAAGGTTTTTTATTTCATTTAAGAACATCATAATAAATGCTCGAAATTTTTACCCACAACTTCTAGATACTTCTTAATTCGTTTAATAATAGGCTCATGACTAGGTAATAAAGTACTTCTCGTGATATTACGACACGCAGTTATAATTTGCATTATTTTCACTTGTACGTGTTTTCTTCTGTGCACTACCCTCTTGCATAAATTGCTTAACAGTACGCTAAAATGTATTACGCGATGGACATCATTTTTCAGGGTACCGCGAAGCGTACAAATTAATAGCTTCCTCAATGTTTCGTCCTGATTCACCATAAAGAAGAATCATTTCAATTTTTTCTGCAACTGTTAAATATCCCATTGCACTCACTATGTAAACTGAACTGACGATACAGTATCTCCTAGACTATGACTAAGAGTTCAGTCACAAACTTATTCTGTTTTGATAGTACATTGTCAGATACATTTGTAAACACAACTATGTTTATCTCTGTTACACTTGACAGAGAGAAATATCGAAACATTCTGAATCTTAAGCTACTAATAATACTTGAAGACGTAAGCCTACCAGATGTGGTATTAGCATAAATTTTAAAAGATGTTTCGGTACATATCTTAAGAAATATTGAACTTACAAAAAAATGTTTCAAACAAAAGTTGTGCATTTTTTTACGTAGAAAATGATTCCGAAATAAAAAATATGGGTTTATGATAAAAAAATACAAAATGACCTTGAAATAACCTTGAAAACGCCCACGAATTGGAAAACATGCCATTTTTTACTTCCCACTCGAAACACTAATAATATTTTAGAAGGAAATGAATACCGGTATACGAAGATAGAATCTTCAAGCTTTGAAACGAGTGTAAGTTTATTGCTATTAATTGTTTTTTCACAGAATGACAACAGATTAAACATTGTAGACTTCTCTAAAATCCGAAAACTTCATGTTGAAATACTTTCTCGGATAATCTTGAAAACGCCCACGAATTAGAAAACTAGTATCGCCATTTGAATCTCCACTCGAAACGCTAAAGGACATGTGTCAGTTTGTTTTTTTTTTTTAAATCACATGTCTTCGAAATTTTTTACAATCTCAACTTAAATGGACACCCTGTATATCGCTAGAGAATGCTAAACTACAAACTATAGTTCTGGACAACATGAAACAGCAAAATATATTTTTAGAGAACATTAAACAGTCAGTATATATTTTTAGAGATCATATATTTTCAATCTAACTATCAATATGTAATTGTAAAGAACACTAAACAGCAAACTATAGTGTTACATGTATAAAATTTATTGCTTTAAACGGAACACAAATTTTTTCAGAGTATGTAGAACAGCAAAATATTGGTATCCAGTGTAACAATTATAAAAATTAATTGTTTTTTCACAGAATGACAACAGATTAAACATTGTAGTCTTCTCTAAAATACGAAAACTTCATGTTGAAATACTCTTTTGTATCTAATTCCGATTTAATGGACGAGCATTGTGAAAACCAAGCGAAACCGAGCGAAACCAGTGGCGGCAACCTTTTCGTTGATTGAAGCTCTCGGTCTCCCATTGTTTACCAGAGATCGCGTCCCGCGAACTCGATCGACAGTCGATGTTGCCCGCAATCCACTTTTCCGCAATCAATTTCCCAGGAAGTCATAGGCGAGCGCCCGCGCACGCCTCGGAAAAACGAGAATAAAGTAAACGATTAATTAAAGCGGCATCTCCCCAAAAAGTTAATTAAACCCGGCACGTTCCCGGGGTCTCCTACGACTATCGGAGCGAAAGCAAAGCCAACAAGAACCGGCTGGAACGGTTCTCGGGAGGGGCGAATCCTCTGCTTGCTTATCCGTCGTTCGAGAATGTGAGAACAGTCAGCTGTGGACCCGGCCTGGGGAATAAGTCGAGATACGTGTTGCGACAACAACCGGGGACAGAACGAGGCTGCGAGCAGCAGGATAACGGTTCGGGACGGGTCCAGATCGAACGATTTTTTCCTACCGAAAGTGTAAACAAATCGAATAGGAAGCGGGAAAGTGTACAGCCAGTGACAAAAAGATGGGATGCCCTGGCGTTTGTTTGCGTTTCCATATGATATCGGAAGTATACAGTGGCTCACGAAAGTATTCGAACGCCCTTTACATCGGAATAACTTTTTCAAAAATGGACCAAACTACATGATTTTTTTGAAAGCAATTATAAGCATTGATTTACTAAACGGCGTGCAAAAAAGATTTTGATAAAATTGCGATTTGGAAGAATCACATGAAAAAATAAGAAAAGGCACTTTTCAAAATTGTAAGAACGTGTAAATCGATAAGTGCTATATAAGGGCTCTAGATCATCGGCATATGGACCGTTTATTTTGAACGTGGTGCAAGTCCATTTTCTTTTGTTTCGAGAAAATTAAAGGTTAGCATATCTGCCAATTAAAAAATATAGGTTAATTATGTCAAGTTTTGTAATGTTTCTACAAATTTATCAATATGTAATTTGATTATATAAATTTCTTTTAGGCGAATTTAACTAAAATAATGTATATTTACAGTCTACAAACGGAGTTACACCACTTTCATAATAAGTCAATTGTAAAAATCATTTAATTTCAATTTTGAAAAATCAGATATCACTTGAAATATATTTTATATTAATCCAATTTTGTTTATAAATAATAACAAGAAATAAAATAGAAGTAGTACCTTTTATTTTGAACGTTAATTATATTTATATATTGTTAAACTTAACATAAGATATTGGTATTATGAAATTTATTTATGCTCTTTATGTGACAGTGTTTTGAAACATTCATGATGCATAGGAGGTATATGTATAAGGTAATAACTGCTCCATATCCCTATATTATTCGTATGTAATAGGTCTGGCATCGATATACAGGTTTTTCTGTATAATACTCTTATCCGACATTTCGCTTAATTTTGTACACTCGTTGCGTATATTTTCCTTTATTTTGTTTTGCAGAATCAAAGTTTTCATAAACAATATCCTCATCTGATGAAGACTCTACTTCTTTTCTTTTTACGTTTCACTAATTTGTTTTTCTTAGTGGAATTGTTTTCATCCTCCGATTCTAAGACCATTCTTTTGTTTATATTCACGGGTTTTATTTTTGTGTGAATTTATTTAAAATTGAATAAAATAAATGTTTTCAATTGTAATAAAATAATATTGATTTATTATTTCTTCATACCTCTATCACTATTGGATGTTAATATGAAATTACCCATTTTTGGAGGAAAATAAAATAAATAACCTATAATAGGTTACTTTCGACACGTGAAATAAAACAAATGTAACCACTGATCCCGTCACCTGTCTATGGAAATTGGACTTACACCACTTTCATAATTAATGGCTACGCAATTTCTTTCATTGGTCAATTTTAAATTGAACAAAGCATTGGCATTTTTTAAGATATTAAATATTACCTAGTTATAAATAAAAAGCTTACACTAAATTAAACACAAATTACGTGATATCTCATTTTTTGAAAAAATGGACTTACACCACTTTCAAAATAAACGGTCCATATATGAATATGTAGTTAATTGTTGGTGGCGTGTCGTGCGACAGTAATATTTTTTGTTTCTTTGCATCAAGAAGTTGCAGTCTCCTCCACGCAGTCATGTGAAAAGCACGTATTTTGTACATATACAGGGTGTACGCGTTAAATTATGTCACCATTTTTTAGGCATTTCCGGTATTGCAATTAAGAAATGTTTTAAGCTAAAGTTCATCAGTACTTGGTGAGCTACATGTTCTCATATTCTTAAATCTGGAAAAATGCTTTTTACGTAAAAAAGTACAGGTCACCTTGACTTTTTTAAATGGCACCACATGTTTTGGGCTTCATAGGATTGTTGCTGACGTCGAGACGAATTCAACAGTGATTATACTATGACCTTCATATGGCCTCAAACTCGAAAATTTTGTGCAAATGTAATGTTAATGAAAAATTATTTCTTACAAAATAAATCAGGTTACATCAGATGTTCGAACTGCGATGCATCTTCTATGATACGGAACTCCGCTCTTTGTATTAAATTTCTCCTTGTCGCCATGTGTGGAGCGGAGTTCAGTATCATAGAACATCTGATGTAACCTGATTTATTTTGTAAGAAATAATTTTTCATTAACATTACATTTGCACAAAATTTTCGAGTTTGAGGTCATTTCAAGGTCATAGTATAATACACTGTTGAATTCTTCTCGACGTCAGCAACAATCCTATGACGATCAAAACATGTGGTGCTATTTAAAAAAGTCAAGGTGACCTTTACTTTTTTACGTAAGAAGCATTTTCCAGATTTAAGAATATGCGGACACGTAGCTCACCAAGTACTAATGAACTTGTTTAAAAGAATTTTTAATTGCACTACCGGAAATGTCTAAAAAATGGTGACATAACTTAACGCGTACACCCTGTATTATACAGTTTAACGTATTACAATCAAATTGTGATTAAGGGTGTACGTTTACGGGTTTAAGCTATTAAAGTGTGATAATAAAGCATTGTTTGTATTATCCCAAATCTCCTGACAAAAAATTCATCTATTTCGTTTTGAAAATTTATAATTTACGTCTTGTAGACCTACGTTAGTTATACACACGCTGAAGATTTCATTGAAATCGATTACACACGAACTACAGGCGGCTAAATATTGTAAAAATCGCAGTTTTGCACGACGCAACGTGTCGTTTCTTTTTTTCCGTGTCAACCGATTTCGACAAAATTTTCAGCATGTGCATAACTAACATGTAGATCTACAAACCGCGTGTTCTCAATTTTCATTACGGACTGATATAAAAAAGTTTCAAATAGTGCCATTTTTATTTTTTCATGAAATTTCTACAAATTGCAATTTTTTTCAAAATCTTTTCTCCACGCCAATTATTACATAAATGCTTCTGCTTCTCTTCTTCGAAAGTCAAGTTGTTCGAGGTTCAATTTCGAAAAAGTTATTCCGATTCTCAGGACATTTGAATACTGTCGTAAGAAAATTGCTGACCTTTAGAGCTTGAAATTCAAGATCAATTTTGCAGCAGCTATCTTACAACAATTTTCACCAAACCGAGGGTGTAGAACAGGGCTGGACACGGTTGGGGCCCCTCAAACGAGTGGTGGGGACGGTTTTGTCTCAATTGAGGCAGAAATGACCATAACTGGTGTAGAATTGCGTCGCGACATATAATTTCTTAGCACCCTGTACGCGGTGTTAAAAAAATAAGTGTAAAGTCGGTCGTAACGTGATTCAACACCACTGGATCAGTGGAGATTTGTAAAATGAAGCCCGTGCAAAAGTGTCCTTGACGCTGATTTTCAAGGTCACCAAGGTCAGCAACTTTTCATTGCATCGTATGGTACTCGTAACGAGGAACAAACGTTCCAAAGGAACCATAGAACGCAAATAAATCGCTCTCTTGGAAAACGACTAGGTGAACTTGCAAAAAGGGATCATCCCCGCAGATTTCAAGGGGACATTTTTTAATCACTTTATTTGGACGCATATAAAACAGAAGAAAAAAACTGTCGGTCGGACCTCGATAACATTGAAAAAAATATAAAATATTGCAGAAACAGGTGAAAACGCTATATCCTTATGGGATATTCGTTCCTTGCTCGCAGAAATACAGGGTGCGACTGAATAATATGTACAAGCGGACACGAAATGATTCCTTATGAAAAAAAAGAAAACCGGATTGAATACAATTTTTTTATACGAGACTTATATTTCAAGAAAATCAAGTTTGAAAATGCAGCGAATATGCGTGCTATAAGCTAGGAATCGTCTGACGCGTCTGATCATGACCAACCAATTCTACTTCCTGCGCATAACTAAAGCACGAGAAACCGACGGATCTTTCAACTCAATTTTCTCGAAAACGAGGGCGTCAGACGAAAAAATGTTATTCCGTCTTTTCGATTTATTTTTACATGTAGCATCATCCTCTTCAAGCTTGTACATGTTATTTGGCCAATTTTGAACCATATACAGGGTGGAAATTATACAGCGTTTCAGACGAATATCTCCAAAAATATTGGTTATACGCAAAAATGTTTCAGATGAAAGTTGTTCACTACCGATGGGGAGATCATGTGGTGAAACTTTATTTTTCCCGGTGGACACTCCAAGGTGAGGTGAAGGTCACCTTTCTTTTTTCAAATGGAATGATATGTTTTTTTATCCACCATCAAATAATGCGTTTTAAGATGAGTTCAATTACCTATGACTCAAGGTCATTCAAGGTCAAACTTGCAGGGAAATGCAGAAAATGTGTGATCGTTTTATTTGTACTTCAGTTTAGTATATGTTCAAAATGATTACCTCTTACTTCAATGCACTTAACAATTCTTTGTTTAAATGATTCTCTAACTTTTCTCAACATTTCAACATTTATCTTAGCACATGCTTCACATATTCTGACCTTCTTGTTTTCACGCGTTGTAGGCTTAATGGACATTACGCAGTTTTTAAGCACAGAACCTGAACGGAGTAAATGCTGGTCTAGTTTTCTAAATGCCATATGCGATTTTGATGGTCGATCTGGGTAGCGTTATGCATACTAATTAGCAGCCATTCTGTAATTTCTCCTGCATTCTCCTAGTACCATAAACACATCAAAACAATTTTTATACATTTCCATTTTCACCACTTATTAAAGTACTATCGTTCAGCGAAGGATACCTTGGCACGAACAGTAATGAAAGTAAACTGACTATCTTGCAGAAGAGCACAGTACTACATAAATACGTTTGTTTTCATTTCATTAATAATGACTTCAATGTTGTCCTGATTAATGCTGATATTGAACACTTGTTATTGTTTTGGTGTGAAAGTTCGAAGGCACGAATTTATGTACAAATAAAACGATCACACCTTTTTTTGAATTTCCTTGCAAGTTTCACCTTGAATGACCTTGAGTCATAGGTAATTGAACTCGTCTTAAAACACACTATTTGATGGTGGATAAAAAAACATAACATTCCATTTAAAAAAAGAAAGTTGACCTTCACCTCACCTTGGAATGTCCACCGGGAAAAATAAAAGTCCCACCGCATGACGTCCCCCCTCGGTTATAAACAACTTTCATCTGAAACATTTTTGCGTAGAATCAATATTTTTGGAGATTTTCGTCTTTACAATTTCCACCCTGTATAACTGCAACTTCCAGCTTTCTATATTCATTTTTTAAATGCGAAAATATTGTAAAATGGCGAAGATAAGCGTATATTTCGAGACGAACCAGCTACCAAGCGAAAAAGCTTGACCCAGCTTTTCATGAATTTTTTACGCAGTTAATTACTGAATAACAAATCAGATTTTTATTTAAAGTTTGAGGAAGTCGTTTGGGTGGTTGCAGCAGGAACATTAGAAGCCGCAGTTAACGTCGTTAGTTATCAGCAGAGTAAATCAATCGGAAAATTTATGTAACGCGTTTTACGAGGGTTGTAAAATTTGGGAACCATTTTGAATACGTTAAACGAATATAGAATAGGATACGCAGCTGTATTTTATTAAATAGAGACTGCTCTCGTAAAAGAGGGCAGTAAAAAAGACTGTTTCAAATTCTATTAAGTCGGGGTGGTGGAAGAAAAAAATCATTCGTTTCTACATACGCTAATAAAAATTCTCTTAACTTCTTTACAGTGCGAGTCCGGGATGTCTAGTTATCTGTGTTACGACTCTATGGTTCCGTTTCTACTAGCATACTTATCACTTTTATCGCGCTTTTCTGCTCAACCTACTTTCGCGCAGTTGAATAATCAGAAACCTCGGCGAGACTCATTTTGACAGTCCTTTAATATATCTGGTGATGTCATACCACTTAAACAAAATTCCAATTCTAAAATAAAATACCCGCATTTACAACAATTCCAGCTATTTGTGCTCTTTTTCATTGAAACATTCAACTTTCATTGAAACATTTTAAAATTTGGATAAAACTTATTAACAAAAGCATATAGTGGAAAATTTTTGATGTTGTAGATCAGTATTAAAACTATACTTTCAGAAATTTTCTAATAAATGTACTGTTGAAATGTGCGCTCTGCTTATGGCTCACGAGCAGAGCACGGTATAGATGCAGTGATGCCAGAAATGTCAACTTTTCGCGCATGCGTACTGCGGCGCGCGCGAAATCCAGTAACGTATACGCGCCAAAAAAGAGAAACATCTAGGTGGCGTGCCGGGACCTAGCACTGCCATAGACGAACTTGAAGATAACGGACGTTATTTTTTATTTACTTGTTTATTTATATACTTAGAAAATATATTTTTGTTATTTTGGACACTGGAAAGGTTTTTGGCAGTATCTTTTTGTCTTGCAACAAATGTTGGTATCCTTTCTAGATTCTGCCAAATAAAATAAAAATTTATATTATGTTATCCTGTATAATCCGAACTTTTTTAGGTAAAGAAAGAATGTGAATATTGAATGAAAAACATTATTTTTAAAACAGGGCCTTAAAAAACTCTAAAAAATTGGAAATTAATACAGTACTGATGCCACGCGCGAATACGCATGCGCGAAAAGCTGAAATTTCTGGCATCACTGTATAGATGGCGCCTATAGCGCAGTCGTTCTCTTGTCGTCCTTGTTTGGTCTGCCGCCCCGCCGAAGAGGAAATGAGCGCCATAACCTGTACGCACGTGGCGATCCACATCTCAACAAGTACCATTAGTTCTTTTCTCACTCAGTCAAGAAACGGACAATTTTGTATAACATTATTGATAATGTTATTAGTGAAAGTATGTTGTTAAACTTTTTTGTACATATGGTTCAGCGTCAAAACTACATTGCCATAAATTTTCAAATTAACATTTTATATACAAGGGTGTCAAAAAAATTACCAAACTTCTATTCTCATTCAAGAAATGGACTATTTTTCATAAGCTCTTGAATAATGTGATTAGTGAAAAAAATATGTTAAAAATTGTTGTATATGAACTCAATGTTTAAGTAGTCTCACAAGAAATTATCAAACAGAAATAAATAATATATGGGAGTTTAAAAAATGGTTAAGTTTCCATTCTTCACCTAATTTTTCATAGCATTTTTAGTAAAGCTATTAATAGAAGGATTTTATTTTAAAAAATGTATACATAAAATTCAATCTATAGTGCATTCTTTAAAAAAATTTTGGATCAAAATAATAAATGCATAGTTTGTCAGAAAATCATCAAAGGGAACCATAGCATGCGATAGATGGACAAAATGTATTAAAAAAGAATCACGTTCGATGGAGTATTGTACGGTTACAATAACTATATTTTAGAAAACGAAAAATACTGTGTTTATCTCCGAACTATGCACTTTAACAATATGCCCATTTTACTCACGGGCAATATCGTTTTTTTTTTCATAAAACTGATCAAAAGAACCCCTTCAATATACACTACAGTCTCGCTACTACAAAACACTTTTAGCAACAAAATGAAATTTTCTCCATAACAAAATAAACTTTTTTTATTTTTTTTATGCACTCACGTCCTCTCATGCATCCACTAACTATACCAAGGGATTCACAAATCTTGTTCCAGCCTATGCATCGATATTTCCACAAAAACAAATACATTTTCTGTGACTCAGTTTTACTTAAATTCTAATCAATAAAAGATTTTATGCATTTATAGCAAAATCGAAAGAATGAAAAACAAAACTGTAGACATTCGAAGAATTTCAGAATACCGTTAGATTATTTGCAACTTATTACAATATCATTGAAAAAAGAAATGCGTCTTCATCTAGCTTCTATTTCATACGACACACTTAGAAAATATTTGTTTTATGCATTTATAGCAAAATCGATTGAATGAAAAACAAAACTGTAGACATTCGAAGAATTTCAGAACACCGTTATATTATTTGCAACTTATTACAATATCATTGAAAAAAGAAATGCGTCTTCATCTAGTTTCTATTTCACACGACGCTTTTAGAAAATATTTGTTTTATGCATTTATAGCAAAATCGATTGAATAAAAAACAAAACTGTAGACATTCGAAGAATTTCAGAATACCGTTATATTATTTGCAACTTATTACAATATCATTGAAAAAAGAAATGCGTCTTCATCTAGCTTCTATTTCATACGACACACTTAGAAAATATTTGTTTTATGCATTTATAGCAAAATTGATTGATTGAAAAACAAAACTGTAGACATTCGAAGAATTTCAGAATACCGTTATATTATTTGCAACTTATTACAATGTCATTGAAAAAATGAAATGCGTCTTCATCTAGTTTCTATTTCATACGACACACTTAGAAAATATTTGTTTTATGCATTTATAGCAAAATTGATTGAATGAAAAACAAAACTGTAGACATCCGAAGAATTTCAGAATACCGTTAGATTATTTGCAACTTATTACAATGTCATTGAAAAAATGAAATGCGTCTTCATCTAGTTTCTATTTCATACGACACACTTAGAAAATATTTGTTTTATGCATTTATAGCAAAATCGAAAGAATGAAAAACAAAACTGTAGACATTCGAAGAATTTCAGAATACCGTTAGATTATTTGCAACTTATTACAATATCATTGAAAAAAGAAACGCGTCTTCATCTAGCTTCTATTTCACACGACACACTTAGAAAATATTTCTTTTGCACAAAAAAAAAGAACAGGCTATTAATTAATTCAGAAGCTGGAGCAGCATAACGTGCATCCTATCGATCACACGCCGAATGCTTAACCCCGTAATCAACGATCCATTCAATTACCGTTTGTTTAGTAGCTGTTCCGCGCTATAGCTCGGCGCAGTAGCTAATATCACGAGCAGAGGAAGATAATCAGCTTGCCTGTCCTAAGTAAATGACATTCAGCTTGATAATTAGTATTCAGGCGGTTTTATCAGAGAAAGGATTTAATTACGCGCAGAGAGATATCGATAGATCGCGGAGATCTCGCTTGTCGCTATCAAGATCTGCTCGGCTATCAATCGTGGCCGGGCCACTGCTAAGATATACTGCCTGAAGCGTTATGTTAGAACGGACATAATGAATGACGTAAATCACCGTCATGATACCGCGGACGTGATTTAGCGAGCCAGGAGACGATGGACAAAAAACAGGGATCGATTAATTGGGTCGGCCCAAGGATTTTAATACATCAATAATTATCGGCAGACGAGATTTATCATGCGAGCTCTGTTTTCATTCTTTTCGACTTTAACGAGTTTGCGAGTTTGATGGAATATTTGCTGTAATAATCGTGACGGAAATAATTCTTTCGCAGTGACATCGATAGTGAATCTTTCTGATTAATTACTTACTGGAACCCTGTTATTATGATTTTCAATGACTAGATTATTAAAAAAAAAAACTTGAAAATCTTAGTTTAAAAAGTAATTTTAGAAAGAAACGATTGGATTACGTTGCAAAGGGTGTTTTGTTGGTTCATGACCGAAATTGTCATTGGTATTAAATAATCTTTTAAGAAATTCGTAGCTGTATAAACGTTTGGAATCCATTCAACAGTCAATGGTAAGAAATATTGCAATTTTTTCGATAGGATTATTAAAAATCTAACTTTCTGCGGTCGATGTCGGAGATTTATTTTAAATATTGCGTATTATAGTCCGTGAAACATTCAGGTGAGTTTAAGGTATCTTTCTGCCAAATTCAACTTTGTTTCTAAAATACAAACTTCCGAATCTCTCAATTCAAGAAAAAAGATATGTTTCATATCGTATAAACATTTATGTTAGAAACGAATTTGAATTTGGCGAAGCGATGACTTAAACTTACCCTAATTTCCTGTGAACTATAACATGCAATAATTGTTTTTCGGAAAAATCTCTAATATCGACCTCAAAAAGTTCAGTTTTGAACGATTCTGTAGCATAAAATATGTATTAGGAATTTACACGAATCTGGTTACACTTTTCAATGTTACAGACGTAATTTATCGACGAGAGAAAATTTCAGATGATAGAAAAGAACATTGCTGATTATACGAAAAAAAGAATCAGCTCCGTAAGATGAATAATTTTCAAGATAACAAAATCATAAGCACAACCTCTATGCTTATACAGATAAGCAAAAATTAAAACAATTGGAGGCCTGTACTTTCTAAACAAATACGAAATCAGAAAATTGATGACATAAACCTCCTCTAGTTTTTCCTATAATACACAATATCATACTTTATTTTCCACCAAAGTTGTTGACATCGCCTACAAAAAATTATTGGTAATTTTACGTTTAGGGGAGGCACGTCGGATGTCCTTGACCTTGAAATATGTTGTCAAAATCACCTTTCTGAGTAACCCCCAAGAGGTTTCTGACGGCGCTCGTTGTTTCTCAAAAAGTTATAAACAAAAAAAGTTTTCAAAATATAGCAGTTATTTTAAGTATCGAAGGCTAAAACAATATGCTGTATTGACATATGCTATCAAGGTGACCTTTCTAAGTAACCCCCAAGGGGTTTTAGCCGTCGCTCGTTTTTTATTAAAAAGTTATGAACAAAAATATACCAATGCTACCATATTGCAATTTGCCCGTATTTAAATTAATGTGATTTTGGATTGGACATATGTTATCGAAGACACTCTCTGAAATTGGACGACCTCAAGATGGTGACCAAGCATATCCCAGACCTAACCCAGACTTAACACCATCTTGAATGATTAGCCGTCGCTCGTTTTCTATAAAAAAGTTAACAAATCAACTCGGACTATGTCTCCTTTTGACAGCTTGTACGAGAATAAAATGTACTTACAACCAAAATTTAACGAAGGCTTTTTGCAATTATCTCGGAAACTAAGTCCGAGCGACGGGTAGATGTATAGTGGAAAGTTGTTCAGAATGTTGTTCTTGAAAACATATGTGAAGGTCAAGGTCATCCGAAGTGCCTCCCCTAAGCAGAAGAATTTCTGTGTTTCAAAACACACTTAATCCTTTTAGTGCGGACCAAAATACATATTGTTAACTCCTTGTACTACCCGCTAACTCCCGATTGCTCGGACCATAATAAACAAGAAGATCGGTCACGCGTCGAGCCATTTAGCTGTTTAGCCGTCGCTCGAACTTGCGCAAAATGTATGCGTCTCATGACATGTATATTTCGGCACAACGAAAGGAATTGTGAAAGAATAAACACGTTTGGACACAACTAATACTTTTAAGATGTCTGGGGAGTAATTATGATCAATTCATCGGTGAACAAAAATTATTTATGATTTGAAAGTGGATAATGTATCGGTAACAATTTCAAAATTAATACTTAATTTAAAATAATAATGTTTTGAGAAAACTCGTAGAAAATTAGCAATCTTCGTGTTAGTGTTGTTTACGATTGAAATACCAAGAACCAGACTCGCGTTGTTCACGTTTGGTCCGAACAAAGTACCACGAGCCAGGCTCGTGTTGTTTATGTTTGGTCCGAACGAAGTACCACGAGCCAGGCTCCTGTTGTTTATGTTTGGTCCGAACTAAGTACAACGAGCCAGGCACGTGTTGTTTACGTTTGGTCCGAACGAAGTACCACGAGCCAGGCTCGTGTTGTTTATGTTTGGTCCGAACTAAGTACAACGAGCCAGGCACGTGTTGTTTACGTTTGGTCCGAACGAAGTACCACGAGTCAGGCTCGTGTTGTTTACGTTTGGTCCGAACGAAGTACCACGAGCCAGGCTCGTGTTGTTTATGTTTGGTCCGAACTAAGTACAACGAGCCAGGCACGTGTTGTTTACGTTTGGTCCGAACGAAGTACCACGAGTCAGGCTCGTGTTGTTTACGTTTGGTCCGAACGAAGTACCACGAGTCAGGCTCGTCCTTATTGTTTTTGGCCTAAATTTCTTACCACAAGTCTCACTCGTTGTTGGAGGCCAAAGGGTTAATTTTAGAATTTTTTAAAATGCAACGAAAGATGTGAATGTCTATGAATTCATTGAATATTAATATAATTAAAGTTCATGTTTTTTTCAAATACATGGAACGGTGTATATTAACAAATGTTAGTAAAATTAGTTTGTTATCCGCACATTTTATATCTGGAGGTGCCATTTTTCTGAATTTAAGGAGGAGTTTTGGCAATGATGGGTAGGATTTACGTGGTACAACAAACTTGAAAAATATTTACAAATGCTTAACGGTTTATAATGTTGTAAAAAATGTATGTAGATTAGTATGGGAAAATGTGGAGAATTTTTTAAAATATAAATCATTTGTACAACTCTGATCGTTAAAACACAAAATATTCCCAAAGTTGAAAGTCATTTTCTGAAAGTTTGTAGTATAACAAAGCTTTATGTTATCATATCCAAAAGAGTCTAGAGAAATTTTTAATATTAAGGGGTAAAACAAATTCGATAAGAAGTTCTTAATATGACAAAAGTAAATATCACTAATTTTGAAAGAGTTCATATAACTTTATGTCGTAGGAAACATTTATACATCTTTTGCAATTGAAGCTTAAATACGCCTCAAAATCAGAGGTACCCCACTATCTTTAAAATCAAATATTTCAAGAAATAATAAAAATACGAGAAAAAGTATTAATATTTAGATTTATTGCATACAAATTTGTAAGAATCTATTTTTAACGATCAGAATTCTATGTTTTCGGAGGGATCGGGGTTATGGGATCGTTTGTTATCCGCACATTTTATATCTGGAGGTGCCATTTTTCTGAATTAAAGGAGGAATTTTGGCAATGATGGGTAGGAATGACGTGGTACAATAAACTTGAAAAATATTTACACATGCTTAACGGTTTATAATGTTGTAAAAAATGTATGTAGGTTAGTATGGGAAAATATGGAGAATTTTTTAAAATATAAAACATTTGTATAGCTTTGATCGTTGAAACACAAAAAATTCCCAAAGTTGAAAGTCATTTTCTGAAAGTTTATAGTATAACAAAGCTTCATGTTATCATATCCAAAAGAGTCTAGAGAATTTTTTAATATAAAAATCATTTGTCTAGATATCACAGTTGTAGTTGTTTTTGGCCCGAATTTCTTACCACGAGTCTCACTCGTTGTTGTAGGACAAGGTGTTAATATAACGACGATACATATAAATGACATTACGAACATCTAAACCTGTTTAAATAACTTTCAAACGTGCAGCACCGCCCGAGTTCTGTCAGCCACTGCGAATGGTCCTTGCCGCTCCTCAAGGGACCGTCCGCAAGTGACAATTGCCAATTTTCTCGAAATTTTGCAGCAAGCGGAATGCTGAAACATATTTGACACGTATTTCCTTTATCGGCAATCGTCCACAGTCCACATCGATGGGCGTGAGAACAGCCCCCAAAGGTGTTCGAGAAAACCCATTTCGCCGAATATCATCTAGCTCTATCGCAGGCTAGACAAAGAATAATCATTGTAAAATCAGAACGCCCACACCTCTGTGCCTGTGCCATACATTTTTAACGGTTTCGTCGTCGTGTTTTCCTTAAACCATATTTTTCGAGCTATTTAAATTGGACTGAACGAGAATTACGAGTCCTCTGAGGCCTCGAGTCCTTCCGCAGTTCGTACCCTGCGGAAGGTATAGCAGTCTTGGATTATTTAGCATGAAATGGACATCTTCTGGCCCGGTACGTAATATTAATATGGTCTCCAGCACTCGCTGCGCCGGAGACAATGGCGGAGATTGTGTTGAATGCAGTAATCAGAGGGCAGACTGCGTCCTGAGGGACTTTACCGGGGCTCCTCTCCTCTTGCTTGGCTTACTTCTCTCTTCGTGTTGATCCTGCGGCGGCATGGGACTCTCCTCTTTCCGCACGATAGCTTTCCTTCCCCTACAACACGCTCTTCCCGTTTTTTGTCTTGATTTTTAATGAGGAGGACAGGAAACGTCCTTTCTTTAGGAAGTTCTAATATTGCATCCTGAAAAATTTATCCTCACTACCATGGGATATTCCTTTCGCAAAGCATAGAACCTGTCGATTGCCAAGAAATGTATTTAGGTTGTTGCATACGAAATGTCTGATTTTTAATACAATGATATCGCGATGAAAGCAGCGACATCTGGTCCGAAGCATTGCATTTATCAAGACAGACACGATTCCTCGAGATTCCTTTACGTTTTGCCGCCAGCGACGAGGCGACCGACCAAAACAATCGGCAACAGCGTGTCAGGTGAGATATATCGGTGAGCTAATACTAATGCAATTACAAAACTTTTTTGTTTCTTATTATTTTCTCACGAAATAATTTGAAACACGATGATGAGTGATGAATAATCAAACATGATATAATTTGGATCATATTTACGTATAATTATTACGTATAATTCGTAATAATTATTAATTGACGATAATAAGTTTTCAAACTACAATACAAACATACATATTCAAATATGCGCCGAATTATGTCATATTTGGTTTCATTTTAATCAGAAAAATGGAACAAACATAAAAGAAGTTTTACAATTGCATTTATCTGTTCGCCGACTACTCGACCTCCAGTCTCATTCTTTTTTATTCGCTGTCTTCGTTACGTCCGAAACTTATTATCGCAGGTTATACCGTGTTGGTTATCATTTTAATTAGAAAAATGCCACAAATGTGATGGTAAAAGTTTCATGAAAAAATAATAAAAAACAAAACAGCTTTGTCATTGCATAAGCATTGGCTCGTCGATACACCTTGACCAATATCATGTTACATTTCTCGGTCGTGTCAAGCGATCGATCTTCTCAGCCCCTCGAGGGCTATACCCCGCAGTGGTGGGGATAATTGTATCGCACTTATCGTGTACAACCCTGTACTTTTCATCGCGACAATGCCGAATATCAAAAATCAAAGAAGATAGGAAAAAATGGTTTCCAAATACGATTTCAGCGGCTCAAACTCCACGGGAAGGATGCCGCAGCACAATTTTCCGAAAGCGTTTCCAAAAATAGAGCGTGGCAGCTAGTGCATACAGTTCCGAATGCAACTTTGAGTGGCCGAGCGCAGCGTCTCGTAATCTGCCAGCGTAATTAACGCGGTGGACGTTAGTGCGGATCGTCGGGAAGCCTCAGGTGAAACGGAATAGGATATTTACGAGGTAACAATCTAAGCACGCATCCGAGTGTGCGAACGGCAGCGGCGTGTGCACGTGGTTTTGTGTTGCAGGCGTTACAGGCGTTGCAGCCGCGGTCGGTGCATCGCACAGTAGCACATCACTCGCGCGCGAAGCAACTGTGTGCGCGAAAGCGGTAACAAGAACAGTCTTCGGGGAGCTGTTGCAGCCCCTCGAGGCTGCCGGTGCGACTTTATTGCAGCAATAAGAGTTATCACCTGGTGATAACTGCCCCCATAACGCCCCCGTGCGATGAATACATTTTCCACCCCTTTTGTCTTTCGCCACGGTATCCGCCGCCTTATCCACGCCATCGCTACCCTATTCTGCTCTTTGTCCTCCCCTCTGCACCCCCTCTGAATCCTCTCCTCGCTCGCTCTCGACAAGTTACTTTTCGTTTTATGCTCTTAAACGTCTTTCTGCCTGTTTGTTTCTTTAGATGCGCTTTGCGCCGCTACACAAATGGACTGCGCCGTACAATTTTAGAAAAATTCGAGGGAAAACCCCGTTGTTTATTAGTATCGTCTGCTTCTTTCTAGTGAAACGATCCTATCGTTTTGCTACATTTGATCTACACAATGCGAGTCTGCAGTTTTATGCACTGGATGCTGGAGAGTTTTTGCAATGTTAATTAGTCTGTGGTCTGGAGCTTGTGATTTTAAGTCAGTCTGGTGGATTCGAATTTGTTTGTAAAATGCTATTATCTTTTCGCCATAATCAGAAATATGCTTCCCCTTGTAATAACTAACCGGTTTTCAACAAGTAAATAAGTCCCTAACATTGCTGAAAAATTAATTGCTTACAATACGTTGATCTTCTGTCAAACTTATCAAAAACCTCTATACGAAGATCAGGTTCTCTTTGTGAATATTTATCTCGTAAACTATTCACTCGATCGAGTTGATTATTTTTTTATTGTGATCAAAAAGGTTTGATTTACTAGAAAAATATTTCTTAATTCAATAAAATTTACTTAGTATACAAAATTTAAAGATGGCTACATTGCTTCAAAATTACGGTTATGAAACTTATGCAATTCACATAATGAATCATGCACTTGTACCACGGGAAATCAATTACGGATTTTCTTGAAAATAAAGTATGATGCAGAGTATACCAAATTAGGAAGGGTTTAAGTCATCAATTTGTTGATTTCAAATGTCTTTACGAAATGCAAGCCTCTGAAGTTAGTAATTTTTACTTATTTTCACGAAAGATCAGATTATATTAAAGAATTTTTGTTTCGTCAACTAGTTGTTGGATCGAGTTGAATCCTTTTTATTATAATCAAGAATGTTGAACTATGATGTGTGACTTCAGTTTTACTTGAAAAGTTAATTTTCTAACACCGAAAATAATAAGCAAAGTACTAATTTGTAAATATCACTCTGCAAGACTCGTGTCCGTTTTTGTATATACTTTTCGTAATATTAAAAAATTATTTCATGAACAAAAAAAATCGTTTGTGTTACAATAAACCTTTGTGATTAAAAGAAAAAAAGAATCAGCTCGATTCAACCACTAGATTCCGAAATAAAAAATTCATAAAAATAACCTGTTTATATACGTTTCATAAAGATAAATAAAAGTTGTTGATACATTGGCTTTCTTTATTAAACAAATTTTAAACATGCAATTCAAGCCATCAAAGGCAGAATACAGATGTTTCCCACTTCGTTTTATGTAAAAGTGTTTTACGCCTATTTTCAGCGTGCGATTTAATTAATGAAATATTGCTTTTCATAATTGAAAGAAGATTTCCTTCCGCAGCATGAATTATGAATAACATTCATCAAATATTTACTGCACAAAGAGTCCCGTATAATAATTCAAAACCGGGTTTATGTATCTTCTCTGCCTCGCATACATTAAATTGTATTATCGGTACAATAATTATGCAAGAGGATTATATTTCATATCACGCGATTGAAACTTTCATAACGTAGCCGTTTCCGTTCAATAAATATTAGGAATAATCTCGCGCGAAATGTTTTCATTCGCGCACTATTTGGAGGAAACTAGACCGGTCCCTCCGAAAACATAGAATTCTGATCGTTAAAAATAGATTCTTACAAATTTGTATGCAATAAATCTAAATATTAATACTTTTTCTCGTATTTTTATTATTTCTTGAAATATTTGATTTTAAAGATAGTGGGGTACCTCTGATTTTGAGGCGTATTTAAGCTTCAATTGCAAAAGATGTATAAATGTTTCCTACGACATAAAGTTATATAAATTCTTCCAAAATTAGTGATATTTACTTTTGTCATATTAAGAACTTCTTATCAAATTTGTTTTATCCCTTAATATTAAAAATTTCTCTAGACTCTTTTGGATATGATAACATAAAGCTTTGTTATACTACAAACTTTCAGAAAATGACTTTCAACTTTGGGAATATTTTGTGTTTTAACGATCAGAGTTGTACAAATGATTTATATTTTAAAAAATTCTCCACATTTTCGCATACTAATCTACATACATTTTTTACAACATTATAAACCGTTAAGCATTTGTAAATATTTTTCAAATTTGTTGTACCACGTAAATCCTACCCATCATTGCCAAAACTCCTCCTTTAATTCAGGAAAATGGCGCCTCCAGATATAAAATGTGCGGATAACAAACTAATTTTACTAACATTTGTTAATATACACCGTTCCATGTATTTTAAAAAAACATGAACTTTAATTATATTAATATTCAATGCATTCATAGACATTCACATCTTTCGTTGCATTTTTAAAAATTCTAAAATTAACCCCTTGACCTCTAACAACGAGTGAGACTCGTGGTAAGAATTTTGGCCCAAAAACAATGAAGACGAGCCTGACTCGTTGTACTTCGTTCGGACCAGACGTGAACAACACGAGCCTGGATCGTGGTACTTAGTTCGGTCCAAACATAAACAACACGAGCCTGGCTCGTGGTACTTTGTTCGGACCAAACGTGAACAACGCGAGTCTGGCTCTTGGTATTTCAATCGTGACAAACGTAAACAACACTAACACGAAGATTGCTAATTTTCCACGAGTTTTCTCAAAACATTATTAATTTAAATTTAGTATTAATTTGCAAATTGTTACTGATACATTATCCACCTTCAAATTATAAATAATTTTTGTTCACCGATGAATTGATCGTAATTAGTCCCCAGACATCTTAAAAGTATTAATTGTGTTTAAACGTGTTTATTATTTCACAATTCTAACTTGCAGTTTAGAAAAGTCCAGCATGAATCATCCTAATACTCAAAAAACCAATGGATATTCTCTAAATAATCGTTGACAATTTTCCCCGCGAAAGACAACGGTATTCACGGCAAACAGTGCTCAGCAATAAACAAACAAACGTCGTTGTTTACATTTCAATTAGCAGCCCCGTCGTCGACAAATCCGGAATTTCTCAGTGGAATGTTGCATTCTCCCAGGGACACCTGGGTAGTAGACGTGTGCGCGTAAAAGGCGGACTTTAATTAATATCCCCGCGTTTTAATTAACGTTTCATAACAAAGCGTGTATTATTTTATAGCTGCTCATCTAGTCGTCGGCAACGTCGCCGTAAATTCTTCGGTACAACAACTACAGTTGTACCCGGATGGATTGCATCTCCGCTGCAGATCAATTTCTGTGCATTTATCTTCGCAATTTCCCTTGCATACTGTTTCGCATCGATACCGTGTCGCGAAATCGAACGTTCCCCGAGAAATTATTCTGAATGCACTGCATTTTGTCGATGCACTTTCGTGGGTGCATCGATGCACGCTTCGTAAATCTACGGATATGGTATAAAATTCTGAAAAATTGAATCTGAGTATATGAGATTGCTCAAACAATTTTTTTAGTTTATCGTGACATTGTTATTTTATTCTGAGATTTTAGTTAATGAATGAGTGAATTAAAATTGATGTTTGTTTTGAGAATGGTGCAGCTTTTTAAGGACTGAATGTAGAAGTGAGGTTAGGTAGCCCCGTGAGTAATGCTCTTTCCCAGGTAATAATTCTGGCTCCTTGAGTGCAGCGATGCAGGTGCAATTTAAATGCTCTGTTATTTTAAATGGAACCATTAGTATCATTTCTGTAGGTCTTTTTACTGTTTACGTATGAAATACATTAAATGCATTTCCAGAAAAACATACATACGTAGAATGTACACACACACACACACAGTATGGAATTTTACACGAAGTTCATTGTAAATAAAATGTTTATATAGTCATTATAGGAATTTCTATTACGGTGGATTATTATAAAAAAATTGAAAAACAAACAAAATTTTTCAGAGCAACTAGAAATATTCTTTTTGGTGAAAATAAAAGAAAAATACAGTTAATTTTTGTTAATGACTGAAGCAGCTTTAATAAAAGTAGAGAAACATTGTATCCCGGTGGACATTGGGGATTTCGTTGAAAATCGAGTATGGTATTACGTAATATAGGGAAAATTTAGGGGTGGGGGGAATTAAGTCATCACTTTGCTCAATCCGAATTTATTTAAAAAATACATACCTTTGAAATCGCACTTTTTTCCACATTCGTGAAAGTGTGTATTCAAAAACAAGATTGGATTTATAAATTCTTAACTTGAAAACTATTTGTCCGAATGAGTCCATTCTGTTCCTTTATTCTGATCAGGAAGATTCGACTTGTCATACACGTTTTGAAATTAAAAAATTAATTTTGTAAAACTAAACAATTATAAACACGAAAAAGTTCAATATTAAAGAATTAATTTTTTGAAACTTCAATATTACAAAATATGTTTGAAATACATGATGTTATAAATCAAACCTTCTGGATTATATAAAAATTGTTATATGAATCCAATAAATAGTTTTCAAGATAAAAATTCATAAACGCAATCTGTCTTGATGAAACCGAATAAATAATGAAAAATTTAAAAACTTGTATTTCATAAACAAATTCGAATCCATTGAGTTGACGACTTAAACTGCTCCCAATGTTCCTTGTACTACGTCATGCAATACCCAACTTTCATCAAAAAACTTGGTACAGTAAATCCTCTATAAACGCATAAAAGCTGTAGCAGATAAACGCAGAAAATATATCCCCTCCACTTTAGTAATCCGATCTCGGCTCGGGTATAGCGGTGTGAACCACTACGAATGCGACGCGGAGAGTCGCAGTCGTCGGCACAACCTAAAGGCCCGTGCGTCATGACAATGTAACACCAATATTTAATTTTTTTTATTATTACTTATTTTTTTATGAAACTTCCACCGATATATTCGTGGCATTTTTCTGCTTAAAAAGAGACCAAATAGGATATGATTTCAACTGAGTAAATACTGTTGTAGTATTTAGTGGTTTAAATGACGATGAACGTTTCGGGCGCAAGAGCCGCAGTCGCCGGCACAGTTCAAAGCAGTGATGGAAAAGCGTGCCTATCGCCTGCAATATGTACCGCGTGTGGCCAGTGACGGGAATATTGGCGCTTTTCACGCGCATGCGCGGCGATTTTAGATTCAGTCAAGCACGAAAATCGGGTACCTTGGTCGCCCCGCTAATTTCGAAAATTTATTATGATTTGATTTTGAAAAATGAATGTACAACATGTATATACATATTCGGTTCGTGTTCGTGAAGATGAAGTTCAAAAACAAAATGTTGTTCGTGAAGATGAAGTTCAAGAACAAAATGTTGTGTTAAAAAAAAAATGATAAATGTTAAATGTTATTAATGTTAAATGTTGTTATGTTAGCCGCCAATTTCCTCAGGTTTTTAAAACCGTGGTTTTCCCTGAGGCAAGAAAATTAAGTTTTCTTGGGTGAATACCAAATTGGTTGTGGTTTTGCTGGGTCCACGGCTTTCGTTTCTTTTTGTTCTTGCCTACAGAACCACTGGCATCTTTAGTGATGATAAGTTATTATTGAGTGTTTTGATGTTGTGAGTTCTTGTTTTTTTGAAGGGAGGGGGGAAGTGTTACGAATATGGCAAAATAGGTACTCCCGTTATATCGTCGTTGCCTAAACGACGATATAACAAGGACAAAGGACAAAGTCGCTTCACGAACGTCGTACCGGTCGGACGTGCAATTCCCTTCCTCTTTTAATAAAGAGATTAATTACCTTTTTATAACGGTCTTTTATTAAGTATGCCTAAATTACGCGGTCGCTCGCGTAACAATATATATATGTATATATATGTATTAAAATGTAATATATACATACGTACATAGAATATATAATATATAAATATATAATATTTATGTATCTGTGTACAATATAATATAACTTACTCTTCTTCATCATCTTGGGAATAAGGAAGGGAAGGGTACTAAAATAACTTTAAACGAAATATGTAATAACAAACCCACTACTTTCGCCCCAATAGTACCCCACAAACTTTGGACGTAGCTTCGGTGCTGTCGAAACTCGCGCATGCGCGTGAAAAGCTTCAACATTCCCATCACTGCTTAGAAGCTCAAAAAATAGCTACCCGTCACAGATAAACGCATAACTATCCCCTCGAGGCATATGCGTTTATAGAGGATTCACTGTATGTGTACCATATCATCGCACATATATCACATGTGTATTACATTTTCGGAAACAATTTCATGCAAGCATTTGGACAAAATGATTTTAAATGAACATCTTCCCTTTATTAACAGAAACGAATACTATTCTTCTGTTAGAAGAGAATATAGCGAGAACATAATAGCATAGTTTCAATGTTTCTCGACCGCGCCGTCTGACGAAACGATTGATAATAGCCGCGCCACAAGCCCGCGTCCCTCGGTGCAGTCTATTGCATACGGTATGATTCGATTCCATGAAGTGGCAAATAGCAAGACAATTCGGTTGCTTGATTATACAGCACATTTACTTCAGATAATGCCAAGCAGTTAAGTATGTTTGTGTACCGAATGAACGCCGGCGTTTGAACAAATAGCGCGTATGATGCAACAACGTTCGCTTGCAGTTATAGCTGCAATGGCAGCAGCTGCGCTTCCACCGGCTGTTTGCGAATTCATGCGTCGCGGAAGGATGCAGTAAACGGCATCCAGAAACGAACGGAATATCGTTCCACCCCCGTATAAGTTTTGTCTTGTGTAATCGCGTTGATTAACCGAGCTCTGCGGCCTCTCGAGCGCATAATGTTCCGCAATAACGCATAGTGCAAAGATGCACGAACTATATCTCGAGCCAAACAATATTTACTCAACGTTACCTCTGAATTTTTACACCGTTACTGCGGAGTCGAAACAATATTATTTTATCAACTAACGTCGTAATTTTGCAATGGGAACAATCGTAAGTGAATGTTTTCTGCAGAGTCTTTCGATATTAAACTTTTTTTAGTCGATGACAGAGATCTTCCCAAACTTAAGGATTCTATGTTATAGTACAGAAACAATTAGGGGGAGCTTAAGTCATCAATTCGCCAAATTCAAATTTGTTTCCAGAATACAAACTCCCAAATCTTTCAGTTTAGTAGACAAGAATAAATTTGGTGAATTAATATTGGGGTATTTGAGAGGGTGTATTTTGGAAATGAATTTGAATTTGGCGAACTTATGACTTAAACTCATCATTATTTTCTGTGTACTATAAAACGTAATCATTACTTTTTAACAGATCTTTGTCATCGGCCGAAAACAGGTCAATTTCAAAAAATCCTGTAACAAGTGTTTACGAATTTACATGAATTCATTTATATTTCGTAATGTTAAAATGAAATGAAAAATTGCTTACGACAGAATATTTGCAACAAATGTATCCTAAATTAGGGGTCGTTTAATAATTCCCATTAAATTCGAATTCGTTTATAAACTACAACCCTATAGGTGTCTCAATTCTTATAAATCCTCACGGATGGTCGAGTAATACTTTGTGTCAACTTGAACTTGTTTCCATCAGAATCAGCAAGATTCAGTCTATAATAAACAAATTTTTATATCCCAAAATTGATTCAATAATGTCGACAATAATTTTTGATAAATTTATTCTAAACGATACCTCCTTAAAGCAAACTATAGAAAGTAAGAACTATTTTATTATTTCCATCTGGGTCCAAAATTATTTATCCATTCAGTAAATAATTTCTGAGATAGAGAATTGCTAGAATATGTGAGCCGTATATTTTGAAAGTGGCCTAAGTTCACTTGATAATTATTTTCTGTTAACCGTAGTAACGTGTACAACTTGAAGTTATCTGTCATAAACAATATTTGCTGTTAAGTACATTCAAAGTATACACGATAATTTTGGACAAATAAGTTTTCGCAGTTAGTTCAATAATTAAAACCATTACATTGAAAGTGGCCTAAGTCTAATCAATTATTGATAATGTCCGAAAGTGCGGATTTTGAAATGTCCGAAGGTAGTGATGAAGGTAATTTTAATCAATTAGTATTGAACAAGTTATCCTCACTTTTTTGACAGTTGCTTTAGTTGAATAATCAGTACGTTTAATTAATGCATTGAAAAAAAAATTCACGAAATACAGAATTACAATTGAATATAAAACTTAAAATATTAAATTATAGAAATTATTACACTCGTGGGGAAGAATAAAATAACAAGATCATTTAATTCAGATAGTAAACACGAATTCGTAACTAATGATTTCAACAAAAAAAATTTCGAAAATCTTGTATTGACACCACTTTATAAAAATATAAGACGAATTACAACAGCGAAATGCAAGGACATGGTGGACTTACTACAATATATACCAGGCATGTCTAGAAGTAGCTCACTTGGAGGCAAATTCGAGGGAGACGCCTACTTCTCCTGCCCGCGCGTCTCGCTCTCCGTGGCGGCCGCAGTCCTCCGAGTTCCTCAGACCAGTAATGGGAATACTGGCGCTTTTCACGCGCATGCGCGGCGATTTTAGCCTCAATCAAGTACAAAAATCGGGTACCTTGGTCGCCCCGCTAATTTCGCAAAATTTATTATGATTTGATTTTGTTCAGTTCACCGAATTGACACCTCTCTGTAGCCCCTTTTCCAATATTAGCAGTCATTATTTAATTAAATATTAACTTACTTGAAATTCTCGCAGCCCGCTCTTCTTTCGCGCTTCGTGTCGTAACGGTCGTAACGGACTCCGCTAGACGTTCCGGCTAATAATGGTCCCCCACTACTTTCGCCCCAATAGTACCCCACAAACTTCGGACGTAGCTTCGGTGCTGCCGAAACTCGCGCATGCGCGTGAAAAGCGCCAGTATTCCCATCACTACCTCAGAACCGTGCCTATCGCCTGCAATATGTACCGCGTGTGGCCAGTGACGGGAATATTGGCGCTTTTCACGCGCATGCGCGGCCATTTTAGCCTCCGTCAAGCACGAAAATCGGGTACCTTGGTCGCCCCGCTAATTTCGCAAAATTTATTATGATTTGATTTTGAAAAATGAATGTACAACATTTGTACGTATATATATATATATATATATATATGTATATATGTATATATATGTATATATATGTATATATATGTATATATATGTATATATATGTATATATATGTATATATATGTGTATATATGTATATATATGTATATATATGTATATATATGTATATATATGTATATATATGTATATATATGTATATATATGTATATATATGTATATATATGTATATATATGTATATATATGTATATATATATATGTATTAAAATGTAATATATACATACGTACATAGAATATATAATATATACATATATAATATTTATGTATCTATGTACAATATAAATAACTTACTCTTCTTCATCATCTTGGGAATAAGGAAGGGAAGAGTACTAAAATAACTTTAAACGAAATATATAATAACAAACCCACTACTTTCGCCCCAATAGTACCCCACAAACTTCGGACGTAGCTTCGGTGCTGCCGAAACTCGCGCATGCGCGTGAAAAGCGCCAGCATTTCGATCACTGCGTATGGCACGTTGGGGCGACTCTCGAACCCACGGTACGCACGGGTCTGAGTAGCTCGGAAGAATACGGCCGCCCACGGGGAACGAGACGCGCGGGGGGGGGGGGGAGAAGTAGGATTCTCCCTCAAATTTGCCTCCAAGTGAGCTACTTCTGGACATGCCTGATATATACCACCGATGCACCATGACATCCCTCTCGCATACACAAAATGTAGATGAGCAATAAATTATGTAATTTATGTAGTTAGACAATTTCCCGAATTGCATAAATTGTGTTTTTGAAGTGTTGTAAAGAAATATAAAATAAATTAAGTATTGTTTCAAATCATGTCGAATGGACTTAGGCTCTTTCAAATTTTATAACGAATCTGGTTGTTAACTTTGAAAGTGGCTTAACTCCATTTTTGGTAAGAAAACACATATTATTCCCTTAATAATTCTTATTATTTTAATATGAATTGTAAATTTAACTCTTTTAGATACACTTAAGTAGTATGACACATTGGTATCCTATACATATATTTTTAATTTTATTGAAACGCAAATTCTTAAATATCTCAATTTAAGTATAAATGGACTTAGGTCATTTTCAAAATAGACGGCTCATGTAATGCGGTGTTCTCATAGATGCAGCGGACGTGTCTACGAAGCACAGAGAACTTTTTTCGAAAGAGTTTACTGTTCGAATCCAGACTGTATCCGAGTAAAACGCGATTCGCTCGCGATCGGCAGGTGCATCCCGGCTGATTTGTTGCTCGCCTTATCGCCGGGGGCTACAGGCCTTCGATACCAGTGATCGTTTCCTATATTTTACAGCGGCCGTGATTTATCGTCCGTTTCGCGAGTTCCCTGCTACAATTATCAGTAACTCGCTCCCGCTGGGCGAGAGATTAGAAGCCGATCCCGCTCTCGCAGTGTTTTATCGGCTCTGACTGACGATTTAACCAGCTTTGTCCATTCTGCGTCCCATTGGAGCCTACATGAACCAACAAGACTGTCATTCTGTCCCACATCTACTCTCAAGAATCACAATTCTCGAAATATTATTGCTAAAAATATCTTACGCGAAGAACTTTCAATCCAGCTACCAATATCGAGATATTTTCAAGTCGATATTGGACATATCGTCGAAAATTAATCATTGTGCGACATACTTTACGGAAAATTAGGAGGAGTTTAAGTGATCATTTTGACGTATTTGAATTTGTTCATGGAACACGAGCCTTTGAATTTTTCACTATTTATTTGTCGTCGTAAAGACAAAGGTTACGAATTTTGTGAATACTTATGGATTTTTATTTCAGAAACTGTTTACAGGGTCGAGTTGTACCCTTTTGCCTTGTGATGTAGAATGTTTAATTTATTTTAAGTGTTTTTCCTTTACATGGAAAAATTACTTTGTACTACTGCAAACGATATATGAATTAACGTAAATTTGGTAACGCGTTGTTAATCAGTCTAGGTTTCATTGGACTTCGTGTTTTTTTGCAAACGAGTCAGGGATTTTTCTTCGTGGATTTTGAATTTGTTTATAAAATTCACACCTCACAATTACGCGGTCCTCATTTATTCATCTGAGAAAAGCTAGATATTCAGAGAAATTTAGACCCACTAGCAACAACATGTGTTCACAGCTTTATATTTATAATTTTCAATACTGTAAAATTAATTTTCCAATGTAAAAAAATGACCAACAATAAACCAAGCCCTCTAGATTACAAGGAAAGACAATTTAATTCAATCAGACAAATAGTTTTCAAGATAAAAATTCATAACTACAATATCTATCGTTACGAGTATAAGGTAACATTCAACAATTTGAAGACCTGCATTTTGTCAACAAATTCGAATCGAGAAAAAACCTCCCAAATTTTCCCAGCACTTCATTATGTAACAGCTAATTTTCATCAGAATTATTGACACCAATCAGAGAAAGCAATCGATTTTGAAGGATCCATTTAACTATTATAAAATATTCCTTTACGAACATGTGCCATAATTTTACCATGAAATTGATTACTTAAACCCTTCCTAATCTTTCGTGTATAACACGACCTGATACTTGATTTTCGCCGAGGTGGTATCCTCTGGCACGAATTTTTTAGAGATATGTTCGACAACTGGTTCGTCGGCTCGTCACGAGGCAAAGACCACGTGCTACCTAGTCGCAACTGGGAAAAGCAACGAACGCCGGCGGGACGGTTCATATGGAAATTCTTTGCGGGGGTGGCTGGCGAGCAACGGCTCCGTGGAGCCACGAGGGACGAGGTAGGGGAGGCGGCATTATCTATGTAAAGGGGTGGAGAGGTCGTTATGGAATTGTGGAGCGCGGCTGGTTCGTCCCTGCCGTTCTCCCATACCAAAGAGAATGTTACTACCGTCGAGCTGCCCCCCATCCCCCAATCCTCGAGGCCCACGGATCCCGTGGCATCCCCTACCAGCCACTCTTTCGCCGACAGGGGTAGCTTTAAAGTATCTAGATGGCTCCGTGGCGTGATGCCGTGATCAGCGGGGCGGACTTATCTGCCGGAAGCCAGTGGTACTCATTTAGATCACCATTCCAAGGTCACCCAGATTGCCAATGGGACACAATTGTCACTGCAACAGCCATTTTCTTTTTTCCAGATTTTTGAACTACACAAATGACGGTACCCAGACGGTGCAGCTCCGAGTTTAGAGACGTCTAATATGCGTAATATATGTACAAATAGTATAAATTTTATCTAAAAATATTATCGAATCGTGTCGAACTTCTTTTGTCTGAATCTAGAGGGTTTGCTCTATATTAAATAATTGTCTTTCATTGGGAAATTAATTCTTTGACATCGAAAATCATATATGAAGTTACTTTTAACTTTTACTTCAATTTTATGTCATCGTTTTACGTTACATACACGTTTATGTCATCACTTGGTTCGGTTCGAATTTGTTTATGAAATAGAGACCTTTGAATCTTTCATTCTTTATTTGACTTTGTAAAGATTGTAGTTGCTCTTATGAAAGTCTACCTCAAAAGTTATTTCACAAGTGGAGTTGAATTTGTGATGTGCGAACCTAGAGAGGTTTGGTCTCTGAAAATTAATGCAATAAAGGTACACAAATGAATTTTCTGTAGCGGATACCATGTATTTTGTTGACAATCAAGTATTCCATGACATAATCTATCTAATAATAAATTCGATTTATGTCATCATTTTCATAAACTCGAAGTCGTTTACGTAATACGAGCTATCGAATTGTTCAATGTTTCTTCGTGTTCATAATGGTAGTGATTGCACTTACGAATTTTAATCTAGAAAAGTATTAATCGAATCTAATTGAACATTTTTCTATAATAATCTACAAGGTATTGCCTAATTCAAGAATTTTTGTGTAATTGAGAAATACATTTTGCAATATCCGAAATGGAAAATAAATTCTCCCGAATCGCTAATCGTATATCTTTACTACTCGATCCTTGAAATTCGACCTTTCCACAGTGCACGCCAGAAATTTTTGTTAAAAAGTCGTCCTATCTCAGACTGCATTTAAAATTAGGGGGAGTTTAAGTCACCAGTTTTCAAAATTCGAATTCATTTACATAATACAAGCCTTCGAATTGTTCAATGTTTCTTCGTGTTCATAAAGGTAGTGATTGCACTTACGTATTTTAATCTAGAAAAGTATTAATCGAATCTAATTGAACATTTTTCTACAATAATCTAGAACGCATTGCCTAATTCAAGAATTTTTGTGTAATTGAGAAATACATTTTGCAATATCCGAAATGGAAAATAAATTCTTCCGAATCACTAATCGTATATCTTTACTACTCGATCCTTGAAATTCGAGCTTTCCACAGTGCATGCCAGAAATTTTTGTTAAAAAGTCAATCGTCCTATGTCAGACTGCATTTGAAATTAGGGGGAGTTTATGTCCCCAGTTTTCAAAATTCGAATTCATTTACGATACATATAATTTTTCGAATTTTTAATTCATTGATTTGACAATGGATATTTATTGCAAATGCTTGAGAGGTTAAAGTGGCTGTAAATATTTTCTAGGTTACGTCGAGCACCTCAACTAGCTTAGGTGAAAATTCCTGACATCACAAGCCGCTGGAAATTCCACTTGAACTGACGTAGAATTCTATCGCGGGAATATTTTCTGCACTGCTTGACAAGCATCTCGGCTAGTAACCTCTTTATATGCTCGACGAGATTGCGAATTATTTCCATTGGCCGTCGCCACTGCACGGGCAACAGTCTTACCCCCTTCCACAATCGTTTATGTTTTCCTGGAAATCTTATCTGTGATATCACATACTACTTTATAAATATTTCTGATCGGTCGCTCGCAATTTTTATAATTGTTACACTGGATACCAATATTTTGCTGTTCTACATACTCTGAAAAAATTTGTGTTCCGTTTAAAGCAATAAATTTTGTACATGTAACACTATAGTTTGCTGTTTAGTGTTCTTTACAATTACATATTGATAGTTAGATTGAAAATATATGATCTCTAAAAATATATACTGACTGTTTAATGTTCTCTAAAAATATATTTTGCTGTTTCATGTTGTCCAGAACTATAGTTTGTAGTTTAGCATTCTCTAGCGATATACAGGGTGTCCATTTAAGTTGAGATTGTAAAAAATTTCGAAGACATGTGATTTAAAAAAAAAACAAACTGACACATGTCCTTTAGTGTTTCGAGTGGAGATTCAAATGGCGATACTAGTTTTCTAATTCGTGGGCGTTTTCAAGATTATCCGAGAAAGTATTTCAACATGAAGTTTTCGGATTTTAGAGAAGTCTACAATGTTTAATCTGTTGTCATTCTGTGAAAAAACAATTAATAGTAATAAACTTACACTCGTTTCAAAGCATCAAGATTCTATCTTCGTATCCCGATATTCATTTTCTTCTAAAATATTATTAGTGTTTCGAGTGGGAAGTCAAAAATGGCATGTTTTCCAATCCGTGGGCTTTTTCAAGGTTATTTCAAGGTCATTTTATATTTTTTTATCATAAACCCATATTTCTTATTTCGGAATCATATTGTACGTAAAAAAATGCACAACTTTTGTTTGAAACATTTTTTTGTAAGTAAAATATTTCTTAAGATATGTAGCGAAACATCTTTTAAAATTTATGCTAATACCACATCTGGTAGGCTTACATCTTCAAGTATTATTAGTAGCTTAAAATTCAGAGATAAACATAGCTGTGTTTACAAATGTATCTGACAATGTACTATCAAAACAGGATAAGTTTGTGACTGAATTCTTAGTTATAGTCTAGGAGATACTGCAATGGGATATTTAACAGTTGCAGAACAAATTGAAATGATTCTTCTTTATGGTGAATCAGGACGAAACATTGAGGAAGCTATTAATTTGTACGCTTCGCGGTACCCTGAAAAAAGATGTCCATCGCGTAGTACATTTTAGCGTACTGTTAAGCAATTTATGCAAGAGAGTAGTGCACAGAAGAAAACACGTACAAGTGAAAATAATGCAAATTATAACTGCGTGTCGTAATATCACGAGAAGTACTTTATTACCTGGTCATGAGCCTATTTTTGAACGAAATAACAAGTGTATGAACGAAATAAAACACCTTAGAGAAGAAAGTAACGTTGTCGTTTTAATAGAGAAACAAAATTATCCTTGACATAACCATGAAAAATCAGCTCAACTATCTCAAGAAATATTGAACATACAAAAAAATGTTTCAAACAAAAGTTGTGCATCTGTTTACGTAGAATATGATTCCGAAATAAAAAATATGGGTTTATGAGATAAAAAGACCAAATGACCTTGAAATGACCTTGAAAACGCCCACGCATGAAAGTGCCATTTGACTTTCAACTCGAAACACTAAGGGACATGTGTCAGTTTGTTTTTTTAAAATCACACGTCTTCGAGATTTTGTACAATCTCAACTTAAATGGGACACCCTGTATTTTGTTGCTTAGTAAACTATTATTTATATTCTTATGTTTGGTATTCATTGAAAATGTATAATCTATTGATTAGTGTTCTTCGAAAATATATATTTTGTTGTTTACTGTTCTACAAAAGTACATTTTGCTGCTTAATCTTTTCTAAGAACTATATTTTGCAGTTCAGTATTATCTGAAATGGATATTGCTGTTTAATTGTTGTTTAAAAATATGTTTTCTAATTAAGTGTTTTTTAAAAATATATTTTGTTGTGCAGTATCCTCTAGAATTATATTTTCATGCTTAGTATTTGTTAAAAATACTAAGTTGTTTTACTGATCAGTGTTCTTCAAAAATAGATATTGTACTGTTTAAAGTGCTCTATTTAGTCTTTTCTAAAAATATATATTGCAATTGTATATGTTCCACAAAAATATATCATATTGTTTACTGAAACCTAAAAACTTATTTCGCTATTTAGTATTCTCGAAAAATATATTTTATTGGTTAATGTTCTTTAAATATGTTTATACTGTTTAAAAGTCTATCATTCAGTTCTCACAAATTGAATGGATTAAATGTGAAAATTAAAGATCCTTTTAAAGATTTCCTATAATCTTTAAAGTGGTTTGTTAAATATATAATTTGTGAAATGAAATAATAGTACTCGGCTGGAAATCTGAGAGAAAAATGTGAACGATCGCGCGATATTCAATCGAGACTTTTGCTATGTGAAATTTCCCTCGTTAGCAGCGAGCAATTCGTATGCAGAGCACGTCGCTTTAATCACGTGTTTTAAGCAAAGCTGAGCCGATAGAAATAATGCAATCGGAAGAATACAATTAAAACTTTCACGACATTATCGATTCGACAATTTTAAAATACCGCGAAAAATGTATCTCTTGTTCGACATCCGTAAACCGGAAATAGTCGACACCGAACGAAATCCTCCACTTCTACTGCGGGGCAGCCTCGATAATCTAAAAATAATTCGTTTCTACTTTTTTCAATACTATAAAAACTACAGAAATAATCGTATAATCCCTGTAATTATTTCAAATTATTTTCCAGAAAATTTATAAACAGTTTGCAATGAGATTTGGTTTATATGAAAGACTATTACTTCCTGGTTTCTTTTTTAATGTTTTCGTTACGCAAATCGTATACCAAAAATTAGACAAAGTTGATGTTCAAGAACGAATTGGAAATTTAATTATCCAAAGTTCCTGATTTTTTTTTAAAACAATTTTCTAAATCTTTTGCAATTGGATGGGTCTTGTAAGAAAGACTATTCTTTCTATAGTATCTCCCCAATTCTATGGTAATGAAAATCGTATTCTTAATATTAGAAAAAATTATTCAAATTTTCGATGTCACTAATTTCAATGAAGAACTAGAAATTTAATTATTCAAAGCTTATGAATTTTTTCAAACAATTTTCTAAATTTTTTGCACTTGAATAGGTCTTGTAAGGAAGACTATACTTTCTATAGTGTCGTCCCTAATTCTATGGTAATGAAAATCGTATTCTTGATATTAGAAAAAATTATTCAAACTTTCGATGTCACTAATTTCAATGAAGAACTAGAAATTTAATTATTCAAAGCTTATGAATTTTTTCAAACAATTTTCTAAATTTTTTGCAATTGAATAGGTCTTGTATGAAAGACTATACTTTCTAGCATCTTCCCTAATTTTATGGTAATGAAAATCGTATTCTTAATATTAGAAAAAATTATTCAAATTTTCGCTGTTAATATTTTCAATGAAGAACTAGAAATTTAATTATCCAAAGTTTGTGATTTTTTTCAAACAAATTTGTAAACCTTTTGCAATAACAAGTTTTTTATATAAAAATATATGTTTTCGGAAAACTCCTTCACTTTTTCGTTAAAAAGAAGACGTTATGAATATTTGAAAAACATTTTCCTAATTACTTAGCGTTTGAAATTTTAAGAAAATTCTACAAGGGGTTTTACATAATTGTAATAAGTAAAGTATGCAAGCACTTTGCCGGGGCACGGCGGTGTTCGACGAAAATTCAAATTAATGAAATTGGACAGCATAATGAGATGTTATTATCGCTACTAGAGTTGCAACAGCAACGGCAGTATTATGAGTTGTACAAAATTGAAACGTCAGCTCATAATTCGGTAAAATCCGTTTGCAACGTTAGGAACTTTTAATTTGGATGGACTCACCAAATGCTGCAATATCTCGAATCCCGTATAAAATAATTTAGTCATCTTACCTGAAACAAGACAACAACAACAATAATTAATAGCAGCTCTTAAAAGTCGAGCGTTACGCTTGCGTTTAAAATTATTTAAACAAACAGAAGTGTTCGTAATATTACAAAAAAATATATCAATTTATTCAAGAGAGTTGGCAGAATTTTTGCACGTAAAAAACATTGACACAGCTTTTATGGTTGAAGTATTAAACATTCTCATAGTTAAAAGTCCATTTTTAAAGGCTACATTTCTTAAGCGCACAGATGAAGAAAAACAAAAAAATAAAACAAAAAAAGATCATACAGTTGCAAAAAAATATCATTCTGTTCGGCAAAGTGTATGGAGCTATTTCCTGTAAAAGACATTCCCATAGATATTAACACTGAGGCACAAAAAATTTTCAAAGACGAAAGTCAATTTTTAAAGCTTAAGGTTACTTCTCTTAAACATTAGCGAAGATAATAAAAATAACATAAATTAACGTAATCGTACCGGGACAAAAAAAATATGAGGCTCTGTAGGAGAGTCTACAGAATATTTCCCTGTAAAGAACATCCCCATATTCACTACCAATGAGGTACAGAAAATTCCCATATATTCTGTATAGTCCTCTTATGACACCATTTTTAATTAACGTTCTAAAATAACCTATCTCTGAAACAAAATTTATTCTACAGATTCTAAAATGTCTGTAGCGTGGGAATACGTTTTAAAAATGTTCTTAAGGGTGATATTTCTTCCCATCAAAATTTTATGGGTACAGATGACTTCTTAAACGAGACCTACAGTGGCCGAAATAATGATAGGTTCATTTCAATTTGTTAACATAAACATGTGTTTTATATAGTATTTTTGAATTTATTTATTATTATTTATTCTTTCTAATATAATTTACAAAATACATAATTCAAATGAATAACATAATATAATTTGTGTCAATTACAAATTTTTTATTGAAAACCGTAAAATTCATGTACGAAATAAAGATAAGTTCATTATATATTTTTACATAAAAAATATAATAAGAAATGAAATAAAAATAGTTTAATACTTAGTTGAACTTCCTTTGTTTTTTATCACATCAAATATTCTGCGTGGAATGGTTTCAATTAACTTTTGTAAAGTTTATAATTTAATTGCAGACCACGCCTCTCTAATCCCATTTTTTAATTCGGAAACAGTGCAATACTGTTTTCCATTGGCGTGTACCTTTCGTGCTAAAATTCCCCAAAGATTTTTAATGGGATTTAAGTCCGGACTCTTTGATGACCAGGGTAAAACTTCAACTTTTACCCTCTCAAACCAGTTTTGAATTGTTTTTGCACGATATATCGCTGCATTATCGTGTTGGAATATTAAATTAAACCTACCAATCCGTCGCCATATTCATCTAGTACGTATTCTAGTAGTTCCTGATGTTTTTCAGCATTGGCTTTTGGCAGGAACCACATTATCGGAGTCTTACCGTTATTGCCGAATGCAGCCCAAACCATTACACATACTCCTCCATGGACTCTTGTCATTTTCACATCTTTTTGATTACGCAGATCGTGCCAGTAACATTGAAACCCGTCTGGGCCATCCAAATTAAATTTTTTTTCATTAAAAAAACCACCGTTTTCCATCTTTCAGTCCATGACATACGATTTTCTGCAAACTTTAACCTTTCCTCTTTGTAGAATTTAGTTACCGGTGGTTTTTTCCCCTTTTTAGTATATTTAAATGTTCCACTCAATCTCAGAACTTGCTGCACACGTCGAATACTAACTGGCAAGTCTAATTTTGTTTATATTTTAGAAGCATCAAGTTTATTTTTCCGTGCTTCTTGAAAAATTTTCCCTTTGTCCCTCTGTGTTAATGTTTTTGGACGGCCTGTAGATTTTTTACTGCCGTATTTTTCTTTTAATTTTAAAAAATTGTTTAGAACATTTGAAGATCTTTTAATTCTCCTTGCAATTTCTCTGTTAGAGAGACCCATATTGTGAAAGGCAATAATTTGGCCCTTTTCGTTATCATTTAACGATTTTCTCCGTGCCATTGTGCTTTAAAAATATTAAACGAACATAATATATTTTTTATAATTTTTAAACTTTATTAATCTGTTTACTTACCATACAAAAACGTTAAAAAATTGCACTACCAATAGTATTTTTCATATATTTCACCGTCAACCTAAGATTATTTCGTATGTTTTCCCGAGAATTTTCAGTGTTTTGAAAGAAGCACGTCTTCACACTAACGCTTTTAATATTCGAGTGACTGCTCATATAGTGTGTAGGACACATCCTTGCGGAATAATAAGAAACACCACAGTACACTTTCGATAACGTAAACAAAAGTAGAAACAGTAGACCAGCCGACGCGACTAGTGAACCTATCATTATTTCGGCCACTGTACAAGCTTGAAGAAAATGATTTTTAAAAACGATGTGCAAAGTATTATGTATCGATCTCTGAAACAAATTTGTATTTTGTTTCAGGGGAATTGTTAGTGCTTTTCGTCGGTTATTTTGACTTCGAGGGGAGTTGAGTGCAAAGTATTATGTATCGATCTTTGAAACAAATTTGTATTTTGTTTCAGGGGAATTGTTAGTGCTTTTCGTCGGTTATTTTGACTTCGAGGGGAGTTGAGTGCAAAGTATTATGTATCGATCTTTGAAACAAATTTGTATTTTGTTTCAGGGGAATTGTTAGTGCCTTTCGTCGGTTATTTTGACTTCGAGGGGAGTTGAGTGCAAAGTGTTATGTATCGATCTTTGAAACAAATTTGTATTTTGTTTCAGGGGAATTGTTAGTGCTTTTCGTCGGTTATTTTGACTTCGAGGGGAGTTGAGTGCAAAGTATTATGTATCGATCTTTGAAACAAATTTGTATTTTGTTTCAGGGGAATTGTTAGTGCTTTTCGTCGGTTATTGTGACTTCGAGGGGAGTTGAGTGCAAAGTATTATGTATCGATCTTTGAAACAAATTTGTATTTTGTTTCAGGGGAATTGTTAGTGCTTTTCGTCGGTTATTTTGACTGCGAGGGGAGTTGAGTGCAAAGTATTATGTATCGATCTTTGAAACAAATTTGTATTTTGTTTCAGGGGAATTGTTAGTGCCTTTCGTCGGTTATTTTGACTTCGAGGGGAGTTGAGTGCAAAGTGTTATGTATCGATCTTTGAAACAAATTTGTATTTTGTTTCAGGGGAATTGTTAGTGCTTTTCGTCGGTTATTTTGACTTCGAGGGGAGTTGAGTGCAAAGTATTATGTATCGATCTTTGAAACAAATTTGTATTTTGTTTCAGGGGAATTGTTAGTGCTTTTCGTCGGTTATTGTGACTTCGAGGGGAGTTGAGTGCAAAGTATTATGTATCGATCTTTGAAACAAATTTGTATTTTGTTTCAGGGGAATTGTTAGTGCTTTTCGTCGGTTATTTTGACTGCGAGGGGAGTTGAGTGCAAAGTATTATGTATCGATCTTTGAAACAAATTTGTATTTTGTTTCAGGGGAATTGTTAGTGCCTTTCGTCGGTTATTTTGACTTCGAGGGGAGTTGAGTGCAAAGTGTTATGTATCGATCTTTGAAACAAATTTGTATTTTGTTTCAGGGGAATTGTTAGTGCTTTTCGTCGGTTATTTTGACTTCGAGGGGAGTTGAGTGCAAAGTATTATGTATCGATCTTTGAAACAAATTTGTATTTTGTTTCAGGGGAATTGTTAGTGCTTTTCGTCGGTTATTGTGACTTCGAGGGGAGTTGAGTGCAAAGTATTATGTATCGATCTTTGAAACAAATTTGTATTTTGTTTCAGGGGAATTGTTAGTGCTTTTCGTCGGTTATTTTGACTGCGAGGGGAGTTGAGTGCAAAGTATTATGTATCGATCTTTGAAACAAATTTGTATTTTGTTTCAGGGGAATTGTTAGTGCTTTTCGTCGGTTATTTTGACTTCGAGGGGAGTTGAGTGCAAAGTATTATGTATCGATCTCTGAAACAAATTTGTATTTTGTTCCAGGGGAATTGTTAGTGCTTTTCGTCGGTTATTTTGACTTCGAGGGGAGTTGAGCATGAACGACAGGGAATTGGATATCGATTCAGTTCGGTAAAATCGATTGTGGACGCCAAGCCGGTTCTCGCCTGACTTCCGCGATGAGACAAGATTTCGAAAGCAGGCCGTACTTCGGTCGCGCGTTCAATTCGTAATCACGAGTCGCCTATTAACGGGCTGACACTCGCAGAAGAGACGTGTTACCGCAGATGGATTCCTTGTCTCACGCCATTATCATTATACACGCGTAATTTACCACCGGGGTTCACTTCCTACTGTGTTCCCTCCGAAGCCACCTCGTAACACTTCCAAGGTGTGTTCACGAGTTCACAGCTCGTTAACTCGGCTTGTTGTGGAAATTCTGCATGAACCGGTAACTCTGCAATGTCTTTCGGCTAACTTCTAACCACCGGGACTGCTCTCGGATCATCGACCGCGCTAATGATTTTACCAGACCTCGATAATGGTCACTAGGCTGTCTCGACTCACTGCCAACAGTCACGAAAATGTGCGCATAAATACTGCGAAACAATCGTTTCATATTTTCTAACGAAATTTATTACGTAATTGCAAACGTGTATATAGTATGTGTATAAAAATTACCAAAGCAATCGCAACATTAATAACGAAGATATAATTATTTGAATGCACGTAGTGAGAAATAATAGACTGCAAACGTTTTCGAAATCGAACTATTTTGTAAAAAAATCTGTATCCGCGGTGCACCAAAATGTTCCAATGAAATTTTTACTATTAATGCATAAGTGCAATAAGTTTATTGATAAAAAATTTCGAAGCAATCGGGTAATTAATAACAATGATGTAATTATTTTTGTAGTACAGAGCAACAGTCTGCATAGATATTTCCAAATTAGCTATTTTTAAAAATTTCTGTCTTTGCGATGCATCAAGTTTTTCGGATGAAATTTTTACTACAACTGTGCACGCGTATGGAATATATTCACGTAAAATTTAATTGCAATCGGATAATTGATAACAAAGATATAAAATAATTTCTGTCCCGGTGACACGAAATGAAACAGTCGAGTCTTTCGCACTGAGTTTCTCCACTGACATTCTTTGCATCGGATTTTCGCGGTAGACGACTGATAGTCTGGAAGCGTGCATTCGTCATTGTCAAAGATCTCTTCGAGAACAGGCAGCAACATTAGGTAAATACCCCAGGCAGCGTCTCTAACGACATGAAAATTGAGACCCTTTCGTTCTGTTCAAAGGGAAACGTCCTGGCACAAATGACTTGCTCGCGATCAATATCCGTGACATTTGAAATTGCAATTCTTTCTACTTACCATTCTTGATGCATTTAATAAAAGACAATTGTCAGCGAATCCATAAATAATTGCAAAATCTATATTTTATAAAATTTTCTAGAACAACAGTTCGGGTAAAAAACGAAAAAGTAGTTATGTAACATTGTGAATTTTTTTCTCAACAATTTTTAAACATTTTGTAATGAGACCTTCACTGTATGAAAGACTATACTTCCGACTAACTCTCCTAATTTTTCTCATTAAAAAATTTGCGTTAAAAAAGCCGAACAAGTTTTTTCAAATTAGTCAATGCTCCTTACACAGTAAGGAATATAAGCAATATTTGTGACTTTTTTATAAACAAATTTGAAAACATTTTGTAATGAAGTCTTTTAGGTATGAAAGACTATACTTCCGACTAACTCTCCTAATTTTTCTCATTAAAAAATTTGCGTTAAAAAAGCCAAACAAGTTTTTTCAAATTAGTCAATGCTCCTTACACAGTAAGGTATATAAGCAATATTTGTGATTTTCTTATAAACAAATTTGAAAACTTTTTGCAATGAGGTCTTTTAGGTATGAAAGACTATACTTTCGACTAACTTTCCTAATTTTTACACTAAGAAATACACATTACTAATAATAAAAATATTTGTCAAATTAGCCAATGCTCTTTACATAGTTATGAATTCCATAAATGGATTTATATATAATATTTGTGATTTTTTCATAAACAAGAATGTAAATATTTTGTAATGAGACAATTCACATATGAAGGACTATACTTTTAAATAACTATTCTAATTTTTATGTTAAAAAATTCACGTTCTACGTATTTGAAACATTTTTTCAAATTATTCAAGGTACCATGTCCAGTCAGGAACTACAAAAATATCGTTTTGGCGACATAGTGATCACACCGAAGAACACATCCGAAGTCTCAAACAGCCAAAAGGGATCTGGTGGGTGTCATGATAATACAGAAAGGCGAATTACAAATTCTGAAATTCAGCTCGCGAACTGCCGCAGTTCTGGCAGCGGGGCGAGTTAACGAACTGTAAATTCGCGAAGTTCGCGTATCCTTTTGAGGGCGGGAGAGAGTGTTGAAAGTCCGGGAGAAGTACCAGGGAACTAACAGTGAAATGGTCGGTGCACAATTCTCGGTATGAAATCGATGAATAAAAGACTGGTAATGAGTTCGATTCGACCATTAAATATTTTAGATGTTTTTGAACATTCCGCCCCATCTCTTCAATTCTTCGAGATTTCTCGTTTCTAGGCCACGTATCTACGGCTCTGAAGTGTCTGAAAATATCACTCTAACCTAGAAATTACCATAGAATAACTGTAGAATAGTTTATTGTTAAAAATTGGCACTTATTTTACGATAGAAAGAAAAAATGTCGAGTTTCGTAATACACATATCCGCTCGCATGACTAAAACTAGTCAATTCGCTGCCAATTACCTATGACGAAATTACTGATATCAGTCATATTAATCTCATAATACTTTTAGTAATATTAGTCATGAATAATATTCGTCATATCGGTCATATAGACTTACGTAGAATATTCCCAACACTAGTCATATGTCATAACATTAGTCACATTATTCATTGTAGTCATAAAGACCATAATAGTCACATTACTTTACTTATTATGTATATATTAAATAAACTAATATTCAAAATACTAGTCAAACTAGTCCTGTAGACTAATATTAAACATAGTAGTCATAAAGACTACTACTAGTCACATTGGCAACAAATAATAATATTAGTCACATTAGTCATACAGACTAATAGTAACTATATTAAATATAAAGGCTAATACTCGGCATACTAGACATATTAGTCAAAAGAACTAATATTCACCACACTAGTTATAGTTGGCATAAAGGCTGATATTTACCATAATAGACATAGTACTTATAAATATTAATATTCACCATACTAGTCATATTAGTCAGACAATAGTCGTAAAGACTAATATTTATCATAAAATTCATATTAGTCATAAAGAGTAATATTCATCATACTAGTTACTAGTTACATGCACTAATACTAGTCATATTAGTTATAAATACAAATATTCACCTTACCAGTCATATTAGTCAAAAGAACTAATACTCGCCATACTAGTAATAGTAGTCATAAAGGCTAATATTCATCATAATAATCAAAGTAGTTATAAATATTAATATTCACCATACTAGTCATATTAGTCAGACAGTAGTCGTAAAGACTAATATTTATCATAAAATTCATATTAGTCATAAAGAGTAATATTCATCATACTAGTTACTAGTTACATGCACTAATATTAGTCATATTAGTTATAAATACAAATATTCACCATACCAGTCATATTAGTCAAAAGAACTAATACTCGCCATACTAGTAATAGTAGTCATGAAGGATAATATTCATCATAATAATCACAGTAGTTATAAATATTAATATTCACCATACTAGTCATATTAGTCATACAGGAGTCGTAAAGACTAATGTTTATTATAAAATTCATATTAGTCATAAAGAGTAATATTCATCATACTAGTTACTAGTTACATGCACTAATACTAGTCATATTAGTCATAAATACGAATATTCACCATACTAGTCATATTAGTCACCATGACTAGTATTCATTACTGTACACACACTAATAAAAAATTGGCCATACCAGTTATATACGCTAATATTAATGATAATGGCGATACTAGTCATGGAGACTAATATCAGTAGTAATAGCCATACTAATCATGTACAATAATATGAGTAATAACTAGACTGCGGATCTATATACAAAATAAAATTGATCGGCCTGTATTTATAAAAGGCGGTAGTGAAATAGGAATTGGACATCTTTTACGTAAATATTTTGATAAATACATTTACTAAATCGAAAAAAATACAATAGTATTTTCAAATTCTTCTAATGTTTTTGCTGTTTGAAATTACACCTACTCATTCTTATCATAAATGCATAAAATCCACGGTCAAGTAAAAATATATAATAATAAAAATAATCACGATAATAATCGAATAATAAGCGAAAGATAATAATCACGTAATCGAACATCGCTCATATTAGTGACATGAGTCATATTAGCCATATTATTAATTGCTGCGTTGCAGTATACAAATGATTAGACTTTCTCTAAATTGCCATGACTTGAAATAATCCACGAACTTCAACAAAAAGTAATTAACTGGAAAATATAAGAAAGAAAATACAACAGTATTTTCAAATTCTTCTACTGTTTTTGCTGTTTGAAATTGCACCTACTTATTTTTATCATAAATACATAAAATCTACAGTCAAGTAAAAACAGTCATACCGGTCATATAGACTAATATTAGGCATACTAATCACGTAATCTAACATCACTCATATTAGTGACATGAGTCATATTAGCCATATTATTAATTGCTGCGTCACAGTATATAAATGACTATAGACTTTCTCTAAATTGCCATGACTTGAAATAATCCATGAACTTCAAGTAATTAACTGGAAAATATAAGAAAGAACATAAAAGATCAGAATACGTTTTAAAGTATTGGTACATGGTAATTGTGGTAAATGAAGATCGTTGATTGTTAATGGAAAGACAGACGTCAGCCACGTCCCACAGGCGACTCACATAAGGAAGTTCGTCTGCATAGATGTCTCGCATCGAGGGAACATTAGCACCTCACGTGCCATCATTCCCACGAGCGTTCGAGGAGATTCCCGCATTTCAATCGGCGATGTCCCCGGTGCTTTGATCCAGCCACCGCCAAGGATGCTTTCCACCCTAGCGTCTCCTCTCCACGACTCGAGGAACCTGACGAGCATGCTGCGCCGTTTCTGCGGTGCAAAGATTATGCGAGTTCACAGCTCGTTAACCGACCACGCCGTTGCCGAGAGCGTGCAAAAATTTCATTCTATTTAATTGGGTTCGACGACGCTAATGAAAGCTGAACCACCGCACTTTATGACAGATACATTCAAATTTGAAAATCATTATGATTTCTGCTGAAAATTAGGAAACCTTTACCGATCTCCAACGAATTAACTTTAACACGATTAAATGGTAAGCGTGAGGGTAAAGGGATGATTCAAATTGATTATCGAATGCTACCCCCTGAGAATTTGTTAACTTCTGACATCACAAATTAAAGCTTAAAGAATGCACTACATGACGGGCATATTGAAGTTTTAAATAAATTTTGATTTTACTTCAAAAGAATGAATGTCGAGCGATATTCTCGAAGAACACGATTAAAGGGTAAGCGTGTGGGTCAGGGGATAATGCAAATTTATTATCGAATGATTCCACCTGAGAATTTGTTAACTTTTGGCAGCTCAAATCAAAGCTTAAAGAACGCACTACATGGCGGGCCTATTGAAGTTTTAAATAAATTTTGATTTTACATCAAAAGAATGAATGTCGAGCGATATTCTCGAAGAACACGATTAAAGGGTAAGCGTGTGGGTAAGGGGATGATGCAAATTGATTATCGAATGCTTTCGCCTGAGAATTTGTTAACTTTTGACAGCTCAAATTAAAGCTTAAGGAACGCACTACATGACGGGTCTATTGAAATTTTAAATAAATTTTGATTTCACGTCAAGAAAGAGAATTTCGAACGATATTCTCGAAGAACACGCTTAAAAGGTAAGCGTGTGGGTAAGGGGGTGATTCAAATTGTTTATCGAATGCTGCCCCCTGAGAATTTGTTAACTTTTGACATCACAAATTAAAGCTTAAAGAAAGCACTACATGGCGGGTCTATTGAAATTTTAAATAAATTTTGATTTTACTTCAAAAGAATGAATGTCGAGCGATATTCTCGAAGAACACGATTAAAGGGTAAGCGTGTGGGTAAGGGGATGATGCAAATTGATTGTCTAAAGCTGTCCCCTGAGAATTTGTTAACTTTTGGCAGCTCAAATTAAAGCTTAAGGAACGCACTACATGGCGGGTCTATTGAAATTTTAAATAAATTTTGATTTTACTTCAAGAAAGAGAATTTCGAACGATATTATCGAAGAACACGCTTAAAAGGTAAGCGTGTGGGTAAGGGGGTGATTCAAATTGTTTATCGAATGCTGCCCCCTGAGAATTTGTTAACTTTTGACATCACAAATTAAAGCTTAAAGAAAGCACTACATGGCGGGTCTATTGAAATTTTAAATAAATTTTGATTTTACTTCAAAAGAATGAATGTCGAGCGATATTCTCGAAGAACACGATTAAAGGGTAAGCGTCTGGGTAAGGGGATGATGCAAATTGATTGTCTAATTCTGTCCCCTGAGAATTTGTTAACTTTTGGCAGCTCAAATTAAAGCTTAAAGAAGGCACTACATGACGGGTCTATCAAAATTTAAAATAAATTTTGATTTCACGTCAAACGTATGAACGTCGAGCAATATTCTCGAAGAACACGATTAAAGGATAAGCGTATGGGTAACGGGATGATGCAAATTGATTATCGAATGCTTTCGCCTGAGAATTTGTTAACTTTTGACAGCTCAAATTAAAGCTTAAGGAACGCACTACATGACGGGTCTATTGAAATTTTAAATAAATTTTGATTTCACGTCAAGAAAGAGAATTTCGAACGATATTCTCGAAGAACACGCTTAAAAGGTAAGCGTGTGGGTAAGGGGGTGATTCAAATTGATTATCGAATGCTTCCCCCTGAGAATTTGTTAACTTTTGACATCACAAATTAAACCTAAAAGAACGCACTAAAGGGCGGGTCTATTGAAATTTTAAATAAATTTTGATTTCACGTCAAAAGAATGAATGTCGAGCTATATTCTTGATGAACACGCTTAAAAGGTGAGTGTGTGGGTAAGGGGGTGATACAAATTGATTATCGAATGCTTCCCCTGATAATTTGTTAACTTTTGTCAGGTCAAATTAAAGCTTGAAGAACGCACTACATGACGGGTCTATTGAAATTTTAAATAAATTTTTATTTTAAGGGCATGATTCAAATTGATTATCGAATGCTTTTCCCTGAGAATTTGTTAACATTTGATAACTCAGATTAAAGCTTAAAGAACGCACTATATGACGGGTCTATTGAAATTTTAAATAAATTTTTATTTTAAGGGCATGATTCAAATTGATTATCGAATGCTTCTCCCTGAGAATTTGTTAACATTTGATAACTCAAATTAAAGCTTAAAGAACGCACTATATGACGGGTCTATTGAAATTTTAAATAAATTTTGATTTTACTTCAAAAGAATGGATGTCGAGCAATGTTCTCGAAGAACACGATTAAAGGGTAAGCGTGTGGGAAAGGGGATGGTTCAAATTCATTATCGAATGCTTCCCCCTGAGAATTTGATAACATTTGACAACTCAAATTAAAGCTTAAAGAACGCGCTATACGATGAGTTCATTGATATTTCAAATTCACTTTGATTCCGTAGCGGAAATAGAGAAATCTCAATCATCCCGTCTCGGAAAAAATGATTTACAGCTAAGAGTTCAAACTGATTTTTTAATGCTTCCCAGAATAATTTTTTAACTGTTGGTTGCTCGAATTAAAGTGGGAAATGTGGATCATAGGATACATTGATTAAAATTTGAAACTAATTTTGATTTCGTATTAAAGATAAAGAAATCTCGATCGATCTGTAAGGGTTACAAGGGTAAGGTACTATTCAAATTCATTTTTTAATGGTTTTTGCGAAAAAAAATTTACACTTTGCGAGCTCAAATTGAAGCTGAAAGGATACACTATACGACAAATACATCGAAATGTGAAATCGATTTTGATTTCATATCGAAAATAAAGATATTCGTTCGACAGCTGCATTGAGCAGGATTTTATTTTATGTGATTACTTCAAAACAATTTAAAAATGTTTTCCTGATTTGTTAACCAAATTGATCCAAATTTGTTAACTTTTCAGGTGTCATTTGCATGTCCAAAAATCTATAAATCTTGATCGATATCACGAGGAGAAACAACTATATTGTAAGAGGTTGATTCAAACGTTTATAAAAATAGTATCCCGTAAACTACTTATAACTTCAAAAAGTGCAAATTGAAGCTAAAAAAGCGTTCTTTACGATACATTATTTGCAATTAATAATAATTACGATCTCGCATCAAAAATTCCAAAATACCGACCAATAAGTTCGAAGAACAAGGGAAAAGAAATAAAAGAAAATCTGACGGATATTACCCGCGAGGCCTCAATTAAGTGTATCGTTTCATTTTCATTTTCACCGAGATATACGCGCCTGTAAATCCCACGCGGTCGCCTAACGACTAGGAACCCATGGAAAAACTCGGTTCCTCGAAGAGGCCGGCAGCGACGTTGAAGAGGAACGGGTGCGAGCTTCGAGTGTTGTTACTCCGCGGCGAAACGTGCTCCAAAGATAATTAAAATGTCTTGGCTTGCTGCACAGGCCGCGACTGTGCACCTCCATCTTGCCATTGTGGCTTACGCTTCACAGATTCACCGTAACAATACCGCAGAAAACAATAAAACACCCTGAAGATAAAACTATTCCAATTCTAACGTATCAAAGTTATAGCGTAGTTACAATCGATCAAACTATTCGTACAATTTTCAATGTTTGATCAAAGGTCACTATCTTCTTGCTGACGCCCGGATAATAAAAGCTGCACTAAAAAAACAATCGTACAAGTATCAAAACTAGAAACTGCACCCTTTAAAATGAGCCTAGGCAGATCACAATCTGACTTTTTTTGCGGAGTTATAATCGATCAAACTAATCAAACTTTGTAGAGATGTACAATTTTTAATGTATGATCAAAGGTCACAAACTTCTTGCTGACGTCCTGACTACAAAAGCTGTACTAAAAAAACGATCGTACAGGTATCAAAACTAGAAACTGCACCCTTTATAATAAACCTAGGCAGATCACAAACAACTTCTTCTTGCGGAGTTATAATCGATTAAACTAATCAAACTTTGTAGAGACGTACAATTTTTAATGTGTGATCAAAAGTCACAAACTTCTTGCTGACGCTCTGACTACAAAAGCTGTATTTAAAAAACGATCGGATAGATATCAAAACTAGAATCCGCACCCTTCAAAATGAGCCTAGGCAGATCACAATCTGACTTTTTTTGCGGAGTTATAATCGATCAAACTATTCAAACTTTGTGGAGACGTACAATTTTTAATGTGTGATCAAAGGTCACAAAGTTCTTGCTGACATCCTGACTACAAAAGTTGCACTAAAAAAACAATCGTACAGGTATCAAAACTAGAAACTGCACCCTTTATAATAAGCCTAGGCAGATCACAAACAACTTCTTCTTGCGGAGTTATAATCGATCAAACTATTCAAACTTTGTGGAGACGTACAATTTTTAATGTGTGATCAAAGGTCACAAAGTTCTTGCTGACATCCTGACTACAAAAGTTGCACTAAAAAAACAATCGTACAGGTATCAAAACTAGAAACTGCACCCTTTATAATAAGCCTAGGCAGATCACAAACAACTTCTTCTTGCGGAGTTATAATCGATCAAACTATTCAAACTTTGTGGAGACGTACAATTTTTAATGTGTGATCAAAGGTCACAAAGTTCTTGCTGACATCCTGACTACAAAAGTTGCACTAAAAAAACAATCGTACAGGTATCAAAACTAGAAACTGCACCCTTTATAATAAGCCTAGGCAGATCACAAACAACTTCTTCTTGCGGAGTTATAATCGATCAAACTATTCAAACTTTGTGGAGACGTACAATTTTTAATGTGTGATCAAAGGTCACAAAGTTCTTGCTGACATCCTGACTACAAAAGTTGCACTAAAAAAACAATCGTACAGGTATCAAAACTAGAAACTGCACCCTTTATAATAAGCCTAGGCAGATCACAAACAACTTCTTCTTGCGGAGTTATAATCGATCAAACTATTCAAACTTTGTAGATACGTATAGCCTTTGTTCCAACAAAGTGAACTGTCTTCGCATTGCTACGTCTATCCACCACAAGATCGATATTAAGAAAACCAACTTAGGCTCACTAAAACTATAAACTTTGCCTTAAAAAATGGGTCTATGTAAATCACAATGCTACCTCTCTTCGCGAATCTACATCAGCTGAAAGAGCAACGATATTCGACCAAAGGTATCGATCACCTCGGAACCTAGTCAAACTATTATTAATCTGTGTGTTAACAATTGCCTCAGATTTCCGGATACCATCACCAAAATCGAGTTCAGCCGACCTGCCCAGACCGCTCTAATTTATTTTCAATTATTCTGTGGATGACGTGCCGTGGCTTCGCGAGGCTGTCGAGACAATGCATCTCGCGGGCGGGTTTCCACAGGAGCGACAATGCTTTTGCGCTTGTTTCGAATCCTCGATAATTCCTGATTACGGACGACAGTGGGGTGCACGGGGCAACGAGCTGGTTGGTTGGCTGGCTGGCCGGCCGGCTCCGCGATTTAAAAGTAATTATGGCCGCCTTATTTATGTCGCCTCGGTATCGGCTTCGGGTCGCACTATTTCATGGGGATTTAGAGCGGGCAATTAACAGATAAAATCTCCTGCTATTTTTCTACTCCGAGGCTGGTCCCACTTCCTGGGGATGTCCAGGAGTGTACGCTCGCTCACAATTTATACAACGTTAAACAGCCCCTGCTTAAGCCTTTTTCCTTTTGTTGTCCTTATTCCCGCCCCTCGCTCTTGCCTCGTCGCGTCGGCCGCTCAAATCGCCCCAGGATCCTCCTTGATTTATCTGTGATTTTCATTCTCGTTAGTATTCCCTACCAAACGACCTCGGCCACCCCCCTACACCCACGATTCTTTCACGGAATTGCGAAATAAGATGCTAACGCACGTTTTTCTTCCCTTTTCCAATGTTTTCGAATGGGTTGCTTTAGATCGATCGCTTTTTTGCGACGGATGTCGGCGATTCTGGGGGAAATTAATGATTGCACTGTGTTGCGGGTGCGAAATTAAGGAGGGGTTTATGTCATCGCTTGGCTGGATTCGAATTTGTTTGGTAAATACAAAGCTTTGGATTTCTTACTTTCATTTATCTTCCTGCATGTCGGGTCGTATTTGTGAACTTTTATTTCGGTAACTAGATGTTGGATTGAGTTTATTCTTTTTGTGTTAGAATAGGGAAGATTTACTTTATTACTAGTAGTCTTCGCTTTTTATTGAATATTATAAATAAAGTGATCATTCGTAAGCACATACTTTTATTAATGGGCAGTGAAACCTGTAAAATCGATCAGTTTTTACAGTCGACATTGACAATTTTCTTCAAAATTAATTATTGTGCTACACAGTTCACGGGAAATTAGGAGGGTTTATGTCATCACTGGATTTGAATTTATTTAAAAGATACTTATTAGTATTTGTGAATTTTTATTTCGGTAACTAGATGTTGGATTGAGTTTATTCTTTTTGTGTTAGAATAAGGAAGATTTACTTTATTACAAGCAGTCTTCGCTTTTTATTGAATATTATAAATAAAGTGATAATTCGTAAGCACATACTTTTATTAATGAGCAGTGAAACCTGTAAAATCGATCAGTTTTTACAATGGATATTGACAAGTTTCTTCAAAATTAATTACCGTACGACACAGTGCACGGAAAATTAAGGGGGGTTTATGTCATCACTTTGATGGATTTGAATTTGTTTAAAAGATACAGGGCCTCCAGTTTTTTGGTTTTGATTTATTCTTTGTAAAAGACAGGTTGTATTTGTGAATTTTTATTTCGGTAACTAGATTGTTGGATCGAGTTTATTCTTTTCGTGTTAGAATAAGGAAGATCTACTTTCTTACAAGCAGTCTTCGCTTTTTATTGAATATTATAAATAAAGTGATAATTCGTAAGCACGACACAGTGCACGGAAAATTAAGGGGGGTTTATGTCATCACTTTGATGGATTTGAATTTGTTTAAAAGATACAGAGCCTCCAGTTTTTTGGTTTTGATTTATTCTTTGTAAAAGACAGTTTGTGTTTGTGAATTTTTATTTCGGAAACTAGGTTTTGGATCGAGTTGATCCTTTGTTTGTTATAATAAGGAAGATTTGTTTTACATTGAAGCCATGTTAATGCCTTAAACACATACTTTTGCAAATCGATCACTTCTTCCTGCAGACAGTAACAATGTTCATTGAAATTATGTATTGTATGACATAATACATGGGAAATTAGCGGATGTTTATGTCATCACTTCGCTGGATTTAAATTTGTTTAAAAAATACAAGCCTTTATATTTTGTAATACTTGTTCGACTTCTTAAAAACGGAGTTTCAATTTATGATTTTTATATTACAGGAAATATTTGCTGGACTCAATCGAATCGTTTTTATTCTTATAAAAAAATATACTTTTGTATTTGGAAAATCTATAGAATTGTTCTACGTTAGAAATATTCCCATAGCTTTTACAGTAGCAGTACAAAAAATTTCCAAAGTTGAAAGTTAATCGTTAATGCGCGAAAGCAAATTTCTTAAAATGCTGATGCAAAAAATTGATATGTGTAATATTATGAAAATAAATACTATTAGTTTTGGGACACTAATTTTTACCGTGAAAATCATTCACGCACCCTTCACAGAACAGTACAAAAAAATCTCAAAGTTTAAAGTGGTAATTATTGCGAAAGGGTCACTATACTCCGATTTTGATGAAAGGTAAATATGTTATAGATTTCGACATGTTGAACAACTTTTTCCTTTTTCAATATAGGAAGGCCGCTTTTAGTTTTCGAGATATTTTCAGTTTCTTGACAGGTAAGGGCGCCGCCATATTGGTTTGTAGTGACGATCGCGCGCCGCTTACTGAGTTGATTTAGATTAGGTCGGGGTGGGTGAGGGGGGCGGCAAGGTAAGCGGCCACAACTTGTTTACAAAAGAAAGATAAACAAACTCCGCGCCGGAACAGGCGTACGTTGCCATGAAGCGTGCAAGAATACAGAAAATTCAATACACTGTTAGCAATAGTTTTTTGCGAATCTCTCGAAAACTAAAAGCGACTTCCCTATATTGAAAAAGTTGTTTAAAATGTCGAAATCTATAACATATTTAAATTTCATCAAAGTCGGAGTATAGTGACCCTTTCGCAATAATTACCTTGAAAGTCAATTCTTAATGGTGAAAGTAAAATTTCAAAAATGTTAACCCTTAGCACTCCAGTGGTGACTCTGAGGCACTACTAAAAATTGCTATACCATTATTCAAAATATTGTTTACATTATTAAATTGATATTCAATAAATTAGTTACCAAACATTTAAGTATTCCATGAGGTATTATATCAGTTTCATTTCTTCAAAATGATAAAAATCATATAGAATGGAAATATTCTTGATCGAAAAAAAAGTTTGGTTATGGAGTTAAAATACTTCCGAGTGCAAAGGGTTAATAGTTCGGCGCTGTTATCATTCTGTACATCATAACATTAAAATATATTATTATTATAAGTTCGAAATCTCACAAGATCACAACAAAATAAAGCTTCCCATCGATCAGAACCTATTGAAACACAACTTCAGAAAATCGGACAGTGTCTTTCGGCCATTTTCTAGCCACGCAAAGCACGCAGGAGGAAAATTCGTTTAACACTAGGTTTACGGAGCACTAAAATTGATTATTTTACATTGCTTTATAAAAATAATAAAATTGTATTTACTTAGATCTTTAGCGATTTTTATTCTAATATGTACACAAAAAAATAAATCTATTTAATAATTCCTCACGAATGCCTCCTTACACTCTTAGTAATTGTAAATTAAAAATGTTTGAATCCGTCATTTTGACGGGCCCCTAAATCTAGTGTTAAAAAGGAAGGACTCGAAACATAATTAATTGAAGATCCATTTAACGGTTGAAACTGGCGAAATTGCCAGAAGAGTATCGTGACATTAGCACAGACGATAGAGTATGACTTTGATCTTGGCAAAACATTTAATTAAAATCTGGGTCGCAGATAAAATGTAATTAAGCCTTTCGGGATGTGCACGCACGGCTCCTGCGACATTAGGCACGCTCTGGATGATAATGGAAAGGGGGTGAGGGATGGGGGGTGTGGGTGCAAACTAGGAGAACTGATGCATTTTACCCGGAAGCTGATGCATTTCTGCAGTTCTCGATCGATCGGCGTTTCAATTGAATTCACGGCCCGCATCGGGCCGATTTATCGCCGATTTCTGCGCCTCTGTCGCGCTCGCGATACTCTATCAGCGTAAATAACGAATATTTCTATGCAGCCATTGTCGTTGAAAGCCGCTTATTTGCCGGCCATAGATCCAAAACAGTATTAATTATCAGCGATCGTTCTGTGACGCTTTCAAACAACGATACACATGTGGCGCAGAACTGTAGTCCAATAGTTTCGAAGTACAATATGATACCCAGTGACTGGAAAATTTGTATGGCTGAAGGGTGTTGAGTTTGGAATTTTGTTCAGATTTTTTGGCTGAGAGTTTCACTGCTGAAAAAATCTGAAGAATGATGATACTGTGAAAAACGCGATTTTTTCACATTTTTTTGTTGACAATCCTGGTCGGGAAAAATTAAAAACATACGAGAACAAACACAGAAGATTAGTTACAATAAATCGAATTAACAATGTTAGACAATTACAAGATTTCGGTAAACGTTTAAGAGCGACATGATTCAAATTTTTATTGTAATGACATATTGCCACTAGCATTGTACTCGAATTTTTCCAGATTTTTTTGTTGAGATTTTTACCAGTGAAAAATTGCAAACGAAAAATGCGTAAATGTATGAAAAAAATGAGAATAAATGCGAGTTTTCTAGAGAAATATGGAAGCAGCATTTATTTTAAACTTTGTCAGTAGCGATATGGTTAACAATGCTGGTTGCAAAATATCGGAAGATGAAAAAATTGCACGGAAATGTACGATAACATGAAAAAGTTCGAAGCAGTAGATGTTATCTACGGAAGTTGAAGAGTTTAAGGGTTATCGTTTTCCAATTTTCTCGGAATTTTTTATTAACAAGTTTCGTGAAAAAAGATTACAGATGGAACACTGACTGACTCTGAACTGCAATTATTAGAGAATGTTATCGTTTAGATCTCTATTACTCTATTATACGTATACATGAACTTCCCCTTTGTTTCCCATTGCAACAGTACAGGGTATTGTGGTATGTAAACAGTATAGAAAATGGGTATTGTATTACCAAGCGCATAGTATTTCATTATTATCCTAATTGGATGTTCGCATACGAATATTTGTTATTCGTGTTCAACCATTTGTTACTCGTCGTTTCGGCTCCATTTCTCGAATATAACTACACTGTGAAAATGTGGGGAACAATCTGACAGCGTACCAGAAATTTCCGATGCATTCCACGCATTCCTTTTTTTCAACTTTTTGACTGAGAATTCGAGTGGCAAAAAATCGATAAAAAAGAAAATCTACAAAAATTCGCAAGAATGCGGAAATACATACAATCCATTATACTACGTATTTTTTGTCGACTATCTAGTATACTATATATTATATGAAAATAAAAAAGAATCTAAGAGGCGCCAAAAGAACAGTTTTCACTCTTCAAAAAGAGCTTAAGCAGATTACTATTCGATATTTTCCAACAAAGTTGCAATAGATTGAGGTTTATAAAACGTTCAAGCTTCAAATTTTTGAGAGGCGGAATCATTTTTATGTTTTTTTATTTGATAAATAAAAACGATACTAAAAAAACAGCATTAAAAATACAGTCTTCATCCCCTAAACTGAGCCTAAGCAAGCAGATCGCTGACCAATTTTATCTCACAAAGTTATAACACATTAATATTCCTAAGCCATTTAAAAATTCCAACTTATATTAGTTGAAACCAGGGTAGGGCACATTTCATTTGAAATTAAGAAATAACTATTTGAAATTGTTGGATATCTGTATGATTTAAACTTAACCCATTGTTCTACAACAACGAGTGAGACTCGTGACAAGAAATTTGGATCAAAAACAATAAGGACGAGTCTGACTCGTGGTACTTCGTTCGGACCAAACGTAAACAACACGAGCCTGGCTCGTGGTAAATACTTCGTTCGAACCAAACGTGAACAACGCGAGCGTGGCTCGTGGTACTTAAGGGTTGTAAAGGGTTGTTTAAATAAAAATAGATTATATAAAATTTTGATTATATTTTAAATTACTAATTCGGTATTGGTAGAATTGTATAGAATTGAAATTTTTATTTAAAAATTTAGGGAATTAATTAAATAGAAATGGATTACTATAAAATTTTGATTATAATTTAAATTATTAATTTAGTATCGGTAAAATTATATAGAATTGAAATTTTTATTTAAAAATTTAGGGGGCTAATTAAATAAAAATGGATTATTATAACCTTTTGATTATATTTTAAATTAGTAATTTAGTATTGGTAGAATTGTACAGAATTGAAATTTTTATTTAAAAATTTAGGGGGTTAATTAAATAAAAAAGGATTATTATAAAATTTTTATTATAATTTAAATTATTAATTTAGTATCGGTAAAATTGTATAGGATTGAGATTATTATTTAAAAATTTAGAGGGCTGTTTAAATAAACGTGGGTTATTATCAAATTTTGATTATATTTTAAATTAGTAATTTAGTATTGGTAGAATTGTATAGAATTGAAATTTTTATTTAAAAATTTAGGGGATTAATTAAATAGAAATGGATTACTATAAAATTTTGATTATAATTTAAATTATTAATTTAGTATGGGTAAAATTATATAGAATTGAAATTTTTATTTAAAAATTTAGGGGGCTAATTAAATAAAAATGGATTATTATAACCTTTTGATTATATTTTAAATTAGTAATTTAGTATTGGTAGAATTGTACAGAATTGAAATTTTTATTTAAAAATTTAGGGGATTAATTAAATAAAAAAGGATTATTATAAAATTTTCATTATAATTTAAATTATTAATTTAGTATCGGTAAAATTGTATAGGATTGAGATTATTATTTAAAAATTTAGAGGGCTGTTTAAATAAACATGGGTTATTATAAAATTTTGATTATATTTTAAATTAGTAATTTAGTATTGGTAGAATTGTATAGAATTGAAATTTTTATTTAAAAATTTGGGGGGTTAATTAAATAAAAATGGATTATTATACAATTTTTATTATAATTTAAATTATTAATTTAGAATCGGTAAAATTGTATAGGATTGAAATTTTTATTTAAAAATTTAGGGGTTTAATTAGAAACAACACGAGCCTGGCTCGTGGTACTTCGTTCGGACCAAACGTGAACAACGCGAGCCTGGCTCGTGGTATTTCATTCGTGACAAACGTAAACAACACTAACGCGAAGATTACTAATTTTCTACGAGTTTTCTCAAAACATTATTAATTTAAATTAAGTATTAATTTACAAATTGTTACTGATACATTATCCACTTTCAAATTATAAATCATTTTTGATCACCGATGAATTGGTCATAATTACTGCCCAGACATCTTAAAAGTATTAGTTGTGCTCAAACGTGTTTATTATTTCACAATTCCTTTCATTGCGCCGAAATATACATGTCATAAGACGCGTACTTTTGCGCAAGTTCGAGCACACGGCTAAACAGCTAAATGCCTCGACGCGTGACCGACCTTCTTGTTTATTATGGCTCGACCAATCGGGAGTTAGCGGGTAGGACAAGGGGTTAAATGATATGACAGCGGTCTTCCGGTCTCAAGCGTCTTCCAATCTCGAGCATCTTCCGGTGTCGAACGCCATACGGCAGGGATGGGCATTTTTGTCAAAATTCAGACAAATCTGTCCCCACCATAGCGCCCACTGTTCCCCACCAGCATCCGCCGTTACCATAGACCAGGGATGGGTAATTTTGAGTCAAGTGAGGCAAAAGCGTCTACACCGTAGCGCCCTCTGTCCCCTTCCAGCAAGCGCGGTGCAATGAGGCAACGAAGACACGAGACATCAGCGTACGCAACGAACGTGCGCGCTGCATGAAAGCAAGGTTGGTGGGAGAATCAGGCGTGTGAGGGGCCCCTACTTTGCCCATCACGGCCATACGGTAAAGGCGTTCCGGTAACAGTGTTGGGATATGGCTCAAGATTTCACGCGCATGCGCGGCCAAAACAGTAATGTGTCTATATCATGATGACAGAGGTAGTGGAGCCCTGAAACAGTTATATTGGCGGGAATGTATCGAAACAATCTGTTCCGGACAAAAAGACTTCAGAACGTGTCCTACGAGTTACAAAATATAAACAAATACACATGTTATACATTCATTTTTCAGAATCAAATCATACCAATTTTTTTAAATTCTGCTGGGTGCTCAAGGTACCCCATTTTATCGAGAATCTTACTTTAATGAGACTGAAATCACCGCGCATGCGCGTGAAATCTTGCACCATATCCCAACACTGTCCGGTATAAGCCATAAAGTAAAGTTCTATTTCAAATACTTTGAAATTTTTATTTAACACATAACATAAAATGTAATTTCATTTATTTAACATAGCATAAAATTTCATTTCATTAGGTGTTTAAATCAGATGAATTATTTTCAGATAATATTTCATTTCAAAGTTTTTCATTTCAGTTGCATTGCTCAAATAAAATAATAATTTCACCTCAAGAAGGGGTTATTCACGTAACGAAATTAATTATTACATTTAGTAAAGCTAATTCTTGTAGTTCGATTATTAAAGATTAGCTGCATTCGTTTTTAAAATTGCTCATTGGTACCAAAAATAAATAGAATTTTTGAGAGTAGGTGAATTTCAAAAGAAATTCAAATAATGAAGCAATTTTGACAAAATTATTTGACTGTTTGAATAAATTAACATATATTTGTTTCAAATAACATTCATCCAAATAACATAATATGAATAATAATTAGACTGCGGATGTTCATGCAATTCGCAATTTTTGTGGACAAATTGTAAGAAAGTGGAATAAAATAAAATCTTGTGTTCAGTGGTAGTAGTCTTTGTAGATCTGAAATAAATAAGAATCGTACTAAATTCTATCGAATTTTGTACTTTAGCATTTCTTGAAAATTTTCGGAAGCCATCAATGCATAAAGATCCGCGGTCTAATAATAATTTATTTCGATAATGAACAAGCCTGGTTGAATCGACGAGCTTCACTCTCCAAAATAAGCCAACCTACAGGTCCACATCGTAAATTTCCCCCGGAAGTAACAATCCAAAAAACCGTCCAACAAAACCAAAAGAATAACGAGCGGCAACAACGGGGATTTGGAAGGAGCCCGAAATTGCACAGCTGCAGGTAAGCGTCGGTCGCAATTACATCAATCTGCATGTAAATGGGAAAACGGGGCAGGTATAAATCAAAAAGCTAATTCGAAAAAGGACGGGCCCGTGACGGCGGAAAGGGTTGTCGAACGGCTAATCCGCAGAGTGTAGTTACTTCGAGAGATCGTTTCATCGGGAAAGCTTTTCCCTCTGCTTCCTCTCCTCTCTCTCTCCTCACTCTCTCTCTCACTCTTTCTGTCTCTCTTTCTCTTCTGGTGGGTCTCTCGCAGGTGCACACGACTGCGTTTGAAAGGGGCGACACGGGAAACGAGCTTCAGCTCGTTCGCGGACCCCGGGAACGTGATCGTGAAAGAAGATTCGCGTCTTCTGATGCCTTGCAGCGTGCGCGCGCGATGTAATTCCGCGGGCGAGTAAAATCGCGCCGCGATAACGAGCCCGGAACGGGTTTTCGCGAGACGGCTAGGTGGCTTTAGAGTGTGCGAAATAGAATTAAGTGCGATACCGCTCCAGTGTGGGAGTAGACGCTCGGAAAATAGGGAACCGCCGGTAGCAGTCGCGAGGAATGGAAATTACGCGGAACGACGGAGAACGTGAGAACGACGCCCGCGTATCAATTTATCTCCTGATAAAGTTTTAACCGCGCCACCGGGGCATCGAAAGAATACTGCACTCTACAGTCTGCGCCCTCCTCTACTCTTCTATTTCTCCTTTTTCTTTCTTTTTCTGCCGTTCATTGTTTCGGGCCATGATTCGCTGATAACGATCATAAGCGATCGATCGGTGCAAGTAAATAGTTCGATGGATTCGTGATTTTTTTTAGAATGTTATCTGTGGAAGGATTTGGTTGAAAATTTATGGGCGTGCAGTACAATGTTGTAACTATTCTGTGAAAAAGTTTCGGATATAAAATAAAACGTGGAAGGCTGTGAGAAATATTGTTACAGTTCGGGTATGTTTAAGGGGAGGGCAAGTTTTAATAATAATGTTATTTATGGACGGATTTTATTGAAAATTTATAGGCGTGCAGTAGCATGTTATAACTATCTCACGATAGAGTTTCAGACAAAAATGACAGGTATAAGGATGTTAATAAAATTGTCAAAGTTTTGTTTACACTTAAGGGTAGGGCAATTTTGAATATCATTTTTTAATCATGTTTTTAATGGTAGGATTTTGTTGAAACTTTATGGACGTTTAGTTTTGTTTACACTTAAGGGTAGGACAATTTTGAATATAATTTTTTAATCATGTTTTTAATGGTAGGATTTTGTTGAAACTTTATGGATGTGTAGTTTTGTTTACACTTAAGGGTAGGACAATTTTGAATATAATTTTTTAATCATGTTTTTAATGATAGGATTTTGTTGAAACTTTATGGACGTATAGTTTTGTTTACACTTGAGGGTAGGGCAATTTTTAATATAATTTTTTAATCATGTTTTTAATGGTAGGATTTTGTTGAAACTTTATGGATGTGTAGTTTTGTTTACACTTAAGGGTAGGGCAATTTTGAATATAATTTTTTAATCTTGTTTTTAATGGTAGGATTTTGTTGCAACTTTATGGACGTATAGTTTTGTTTACACTTAAGGGTAGGGCAACTTTTAATATCATTTTTTAATCATGTTTTTAATGGTAGGATTTTGTTGAAACTTTATGGATGTGTAGTTTTGTTTACGCTTAAGGGTAGGACAATTTTTAATATCATTTTTTAATCTTGTTTTTAATGGTAGGATTTTGTTAAAACTTTATGGATGTATAGTTTTGTTTACACTTAAAGGTAGGGCAATTTTTAATATCATTTTTTAATCATGTTTTTAATGTTAGGGTTTTGTTTAAACTTTATGGACGTATGGTTCAAGGGTAATACTTTAATAACATTTCTTATATTATCTTTAGTGGAGGGATTTTGTCAAAACTTTATGAACGCGTAGTTCAATATTGCAACTTTCCCGTAGAAAAGTTTCAAACAATAATAAAAAAATATGAGGACGTAATAACGTTCCTAACTGCATATTACGATGTATGCTGTATGAAGTGTGTTCTTGTTTTATAGTCGGTTGTTGTCAAGATCTCATAATATTATATTAGTATACATTTAAAAATCTTGTACTATATGTAAACCGTAGTACTTTCTGGAATTATAAATATTTTTAAATATGTGGCTTTGTCGACACGATCGCAGTTTTCTGTCGATAGAAATTGAAGAGGGGGGTGGCATGGGAGAGCGTTACAGAACAGTCGTGTTAAAAAAACGTTTCTTTGTCACCGGAGCGAACCGTATTGTCAGGTAGAACGGCGTTTGTTAGGGAAACCCGTCAAACGTGTTTTCCTTTGCGACTTGCGGCGTTCGTTTTAATCGTTTTTCAATTCTGCGCCGTGTCGGGGCTGCACGCGATGCAATCAGCGTGAAAGCGCACCCTGCGTCCACCGATTAAAATTACATTCATCAAATTATTAACGGCTGATACCGGGGCGGAGGAATTCCTTTTATCTGCCGAGCTATTTTCTGCATATGAATGAAGACTGCAAGCTAAGGTGAATTTATCCGCGTTAGCTCCAATCGAATCTGCCAAGCCTTGATTTAAAAAGCGAAGATTACACTTTTGATATCCTAGAATTGCTGCGTTTTAGTTTTGTATTAAATAGCGAACCGAAAATAGGAATTGGTTGCTGAACAAATTTTTTATACGAATCTACCAATTTCTGATAGTTTGTTTCACTGTAACTTTTTGAGAAAAAATCGTACAGCAATCTACTCAGGATCGTATTAACCCTTATAGCACTCGAATGGCGACTCTGAGGCGCCGCTACAAATTGTTACACCATTATTCAGAATATTGTTTACATGATTAAATTTGTTTATATGTAATATACGAATGTTTATAAAGATGCTTGTTGTATTATGTAATGTATAATAATGTATTGATACGTCTGTATAGTACCGCAAAATAATCTCTTCCATGAGATTCAAATTGCGTAAATAAAAAAGAAAATTACTAAACATTTAAATATTATATGAGGTACTATATCAGTTTTGTACGCATATAATGAAAATAATGATGTACAATGGAAATATTCTAGGTTAGAAGAAATGTTTGATTTTTTAGTCGAAATAGCTCCGAGTGCAAAGGGTTAAAAGGTGAAGAACCTTGTCACGTCTATACTGATTTTTTCAAAAACTTGTGTTTGCACTACATACCGCGCTGAAATGTTAAGGAGTAATTCTCCTGTAAGGAAGTAAGGAACTGTAAGGAATAATTCTCGAATTATTTACAAATTTAAGTGTGCCCTTGGGGCTGAATGTGGTGAATAAACGATTGCAGACACATATTGCTTTACTAATATACTTTAATAATACAACACGGTAAACCTTATGTTTAGGGGAGGATGCTCCGATGACCTTGACCGTGACATATGTTGTTGAGGACAACATTCTGAACAACTTTTGTCATTACAACTACCCGGTGCTCGGTCTCAGTTTTCGAGATGTTTGCGAAAAACTATTGCTAATAGTGTATTAAATTTTCCGTATTCTTCCACGCTCCGTGGCAACGTAAACCTGTTCCGGGGGCGCATCTGTTTATTTTTTGTTTGTAAACACGTTGTGGGGATGAGAAGCGACAATACCACACTCACCCACCCAGTGTTTCTAAAAAGAAGGCTCTTACATTATACAATATAAAATCAACTGAGACGACTACAGCATACATGTATTATATTATCGCATTTGATAGTAAAACAAATTGCAAAATCTAACCCAGACCTAACCCAGACCAATACAGCATACATGTATCATATTATCGCATTTGATAGTAAAACAAAGTGGTATTGGTTTCAGTTGATTTTTCATTGTTTAATGTGAGAACCTTCGTCTCAGAAACACTGGGTGGCTGTGTGTGGTGTCGTGTTGGTTAGGAATAGGTGGCGGGGGGGGGGGGGGGCGGAGAGCACGCAGACGAAATTATGAGTATCTCGAATAGTATCTATATCAAACTGAGAATATTATTCTGTATTTAAATGGTCTAATGGATACATAGAATTCATTATTCATGGGTCACATTCGGATGTATGAGTTCTTGCTATGTTTATTTATCTAAGGTGTAGCTCATTCGAAGCTATGGTAGACTTACGTAGCCACGAAGAATACAGAAAATTCAGTACAGTACTAGCAGTAGTTTTTCACAAATATCTCGAAAACTAAGACCGAGCACCGGGTAGTTGTAATGACAAAAGTTGTTCAGAATGTTGTCCTCAACAACATATGTCAAGGTCAAGGTCATCGGAGCATCCTCCCCTAAACGTAAGTTTTACCTATAACACTTATAACAACATATGAAACATTTGATTAGCTCTCACACGTGCTTGCCATGCATCGTGCATATTATACCTCTATGCGTTAAACCCTAACCTCAAACAATCCCTCTTCCTCACATTCCGGACTCTCACTCACTGTAGCGCTCACTCTTCCATCTGTACCATTCATTTTGAACTCTCACATACAATATAAACAATCATCATTTACACTGCAAATTGAAACAATTGTAGCGACAAAAAAATAATCGTACTAAAGGGTTATCCAAAATAGACTATAGGAAGTTTTTTAAATAAAAAACATACTACTTTTAATTTTATTGGTTTTTTTATTTAATGATCAGGTATCAACTATGACAATTATGTGTGAAAGACGATATCTGTCAAATGACCGCCACGACCACATTTACAGACAACAATTCGAACATCAAAATTTTCGATGACATTTTGGCATATTTGCTCGTTTAAATCATCAATTTCATTTCTAATATTGTTTTTCAGGTCATGAATTGTTGCTGGTTTGTTGGCATAAACTTTGCTTTTCAAATAACACCAAAGAAAAAAGTACAATGGGGTCAAATCACACGAACGAGGTGGCCAATTCACATCACCATTCCTTGAAATTAATCGGCCATTGAATTTTGATCGCAATAAAGTGATGTTTTCACGCGTTGTCTTGTTGAAAATAAACATTGCTTATGTCGATTCCATTTAATTTCAGCCATAAATAGTCAAAATTTGTGCAAAATTCGCCACAAACTGCAATAAGAAATGCTCAATTCTTGAGAACGACATGGAATTGATGTTGATGGGTCATTAGCAACACTTTCCCGAACAGCAGCAATGTTTTCATTCGAACGAGCTGTTTTTGGTTTACCAGACTTTGGATTATCATGAACAGATCCAGTTTCATCAAATTTCTTAACCAAATTTCGAATTGTTTGCTCATATGGACGATTATGTATGCCGAAAAAATCACGTAATTTACGATGGGTATTTTTTATCGAACACTGATTTGCAAAATAAATTTTAATAACTTTAGCACGCTCTTCAATCGTATACAACTCCATTGTTAAAATTGTCTATCATTGTAAATTATAAGTACAAGAAATTGACAAGAAACAAACATGGCGGTCGACAGATATTCTCATTCAACATCCTATAGGTACTTTTGGATATCCCTGTACGATCTATGTGGGCTTATTTGGAAGGGCCTAATCTCTAGTTTCATCTCCACTTATCTCGTTTTTTCCAACTCTGCATTTGTACTCGCAATCGCTCGCATAGGGTGGGTAGTGTTTCATAAAATTTGACAAATTCACATATGCCCATAAGGGGTAAAAACTTCACTTAATTGAAACTACAGGAAAAAAAATCGTACAATGATCTATCTCGGCTCATTTTAAAGGGCCAAATCTCTGCTTTCACCTCCGCTAATTTGTTTTTTCACGACCCTGCATTTGCACCAGAAGTTGCACTAAAAAAAGGAAGGATGTATTTCTTAACATTTGACGCACTCGAATATGGGGGTTAGAAAATTCATAGAATTGTAGCTTAAGGAAAAAAATCGTACAATGATCTACGTGGGCTTCTTTGAAAGGGCCAATCCTCCATTTTGATCTCCACTCGTTGCATTATTTTAAAATAAATTTTTAAAGTTAAGTCGCGCTCAGAAGAGAAGGTGTTAGTTCTTCAAATAATTTTCTTAAAAACGAGATGTCTTGAAAACATTCAAGCGCTCCCAAGTTTGCGTAAAAAAATTATGCAACAATCTACCTGGACTTATTTTAAAAAGCAACGTTCCTCCTTTCTCAACTGCAAATTATTTTTTCTTAACAGCTCTTTTGCTACAGAAATCGGACAGCAAAAGGTAGATGGTCTTCTTTCTTAAAAATTTAGCGAATTCAAAGTTTGTAGGATGCTCTTCAAGTTTAAAATATTTTCCGTGACTCAAACCAGCGAGGATTTGAGGAACGAAGTTTTCTTTTCAAGAACCGTTTCATCTCGAATCGTTTATAACTTTTAATTAGGGATACTCTGGAACGTTCATTGTCGCGAAAGCATTTCATCTAATTTGCATATTGGCGAGCTGAAAAGTTCTCGAACGAACACACAATATCCATGGGCCGGAAATTTCGAACATACATTCGAAGGTTCCGGGAGCAAGTTTCAAGTATTTACGGCGCGAGTAATAACTTTTGGAGCAATCTGACTAATTGATCGTTGCATGAAAGCTAGACGATACAGAACTATTCCGGTCTAGCTACGAGAATCGATGTGTGCGAGAGAGTTTCAGCTCGCGTTAGCTGGAGCAATCGAGTTCCACGTGACGTCATCGCCCCGTCATCACGTTATAATAGTGCAAATACTTGTTATTAAGCACAATACATTTCCTCGCAATGAACTTAGACGAAGTTAATTTCCCATCTGCATAAACTGCTACGTTTATCAATTTCATTCGCGTGAAAAGAGCAGATATTAATTCACGATCTTTTTGTCAAAATTGGTAACTCGTTGGATAAGGGAAAATATTTTTTTCAAGTGCAAAAATTAAAAAATAACGACCTCTGCAATTACGTTGGAAGTCATAAAATTTCTTTTTGAAATTCTGATCAAAGATCATTTGGATTTACGCTGATTGGGATTTATGAAAATATGGAAATCAAATGGATATGAACAAAAATTTATTTGTAATAATTAGGAACCTTCTGGCTAAAAGAAAATAATTTGTTCAAGTGAAAAATTAAAAACAGGTGATTCCCGTATTTATTTTAAACTTATTGAGTTATTTCTAAAAACATTGTTCAAAGCTTATTTGGATTTGCACTTCATGTACCATTTTTTAAACATGAAAAACATATCGATATGAATAAGGAATTTTTTTTGTCAAAATTAATAACTCGTCGGATGAGAGAAAATATTTTTTTCAAGTGCAAAAATTAAAAAATAACGGCCTCTGCAATTACGTTGGAAGTCATAAAATTTCTTTTTGAAATTCTGATCAAAGATCATTTGGATTTACTCTGATTAGGATTTATGAAAATATGGAAATCAAATGGATATGAACAAAAATTTATTTGTAATAATTAGGAACCTTCTGGCTAAAAGAAAATAATTTGTTCAAGTGAAAAATTAAAAACAGGTGATTCCTGTACTTATTTGAAAATTATTGAGTTATATCTGAAAACTTTGCTCAAAGCTTATTTGGATTTGCACTTCTTGTACCATTTTTTAAACATGAATAACATATCGATAAGAATAAGCAATTTTTGGATCAAAATTAGTAACTCTTTGGCTACAGCAAAATAATTTCTTTAAGTATGAAATTTTACAGTGGACTGCTGCAATTATTTCAAAAAGATCAAATTTTTTTTTAAACTTTGGTACATACTACTTTTTAACTTGTTTTTTTTTTCATTACTGTTCCTGTAACGTTAATAGTTACGGCCGATATTTTGGGAATTTGAATTTAAAAAAATGATGTTTCTGTAGCCAAAGAGTAGACAAATATCACACAAAAAACTTGTGTCAGTGTCTATTTTCATTTTGCAGAAAAAAAATTCGCGGACGCTACAAGCTCCTTTCTCCAAAATGAACAAAACCACCCCTAAACTATAAAAATCCATATCGCAGCGTAGGAGCATGATAATCCCTCGTTACTCTGACGTAATTGAAGTCCAGAAAAAGAGCATCAAATTCACTATCGATAGATGCCAAACAATTTGACAAAACTGTCAGATGATTTGACATATCAAATACGGAAACCTGCAAAAATCGCAAAAAGGTTCCAAAAAATGCGCATACGAATAAAATAACGGATATGTCGCTAGATTGGAATATCAACTTTACAAAAATTACTGGTTCGTACCTCGAGAATCAATAAATCTGCCACAAAAATCCTAACATTGACATCTATGTCCATTCTATACCAAAAAATTCCTAAAGACATCATAAGTGTCTTTCTCCAAACTCAACAAAACCACCCCCAAACTTAAAAAATTCGTATCTCAGCACAGAAGCATAATAATCGATTGCTATTTCGACGTAATGGAAATCCAGCATCATTACTTCAAGCTCACTATCGATAAGATGTAATATCAAACAGGAAAACCTGCAGGAGTGACAAAAGAACTCCAAGAAATCCATTTAAAACTATCATGCGCGGTAGAATAACGTTTAGGTCGCCATATTGGAATTTCGACTTTTTAAAAAAATTATTGCTTGCTCTCGAGAATCAATAAATCTGCCACAAAAATCCTAACATTGACATGTATGTCCATTCTATACCAAAAATTTCCTAAAGACATCATAAGTTTCTTTCTCCAAACTCAACAAAACAACCCCCAAACTTAAAAAATTCGTATCTCAGCACAGAAGCATAATAATCGATTGCTATTTCGACGTAATGGAAATCCAGCATCATTACTTCAAGCTCACTATCGATAAGATGTAATATCAAATAGGAAATCCTGCAGGAATGACAAAAGAACTCCAAGAAATCCATTTAAAACTATCATGCGAGTAGAATAACGTTTAGGTGGCCATATTGGAATTTCCATTTTAAAAAAATTATTGCTTGCTACCTCGAGAATCAATAAATCTGCCACAGAAAAAACAACATTAATATCTATTTCTATTCTATACCAGAAAACACCTAGACACCATACATTTCTTTCTCCAAACTGAACAAAACCACCCCCAAACTTAAAAAATTCGTATCTCAGCACAGAAGCATAATAATCGATTGCTATTTCGACGTAATGGAAATCCAGCATCATTACTTCAAGCTCACTATAGATAAGATGTAATATCAAACAGGAAAACCTGCAGGAGTGACAAAAGAACTCCAAGAAATCCATTTAAAACTATCATGCGGGGTAGAATAACGTTTAGGTCGCCATATTGGAATTTCGACTTTTTAAAAAAATTATTGCTTGCTACCTCGAGAATCAATAAATCTGCCACAGAAAACCCAACATTGACATGTATGTCCATTCTATATCAAATAATTTCTATAGACATCATAAGTTTCTATCTTCAAACTCAACAAAACCACCCCCAAACTTTAAAAATTCGTATCTCAGCACAGAATCGATTGCTATTTCGACGTAATGTAAACCCAGAATCAAGATATGAAGCTCCCTATCTAAAAGTTGAAATATCGGTCGGAGAAATCGCAAAGAAAACCTACAGATTTGAATGGAACAGCCTCGGGAGTGTGTATAAATGTTATCGAAAAGTTGGCCTAAATTCCGGGCAGTGTTTTAATAGTTTCGACCGCGGGAAGTTGATCCTTCTAGAAACACATTGTGGGGGGGTTGCCGAGGATCGATCGTTGCACGGCGGAAAGAGAATCACGCAATCCGTGAGAGCAAAACGATGCTGGCAGGATGATCCCGCGGAATCAGAACGAAAACGAGGATCGCCGGTGGAACGGGTCTCGGCACCAGTTCGTTGAACCCTGGTTGGCCGGATGCCTAACCACCGTGATGGGCGTCGATTTCACCGACGAGACTGCCAGTAGCCTGGTCATTTCGGCTGCAATTACCATGATTCCACGGACAAAGGAAAAAGAAGTCCGCAGACTCTGCCATTGACATCTGTTTGTAAACGACAAAAAGAACTGCAGTTAAGACGCTCGGACGTTTACAGCTCTGCCTTCAGCCGACTTTTATACTGTCCACCACACGTCGACTCGAAATAACAGAAAAATCACCGACCAGTATACTTATTACCGTTCTAATTATTAATTTTTTATACTACTAATTTGATTTTTCCTTCAAGCATGTATTTTTTCCAGAAATCGTGTCAAAAAGGGTAGACAGTACTTCCTGAAATATTTACAAATTCAAATTTGCCTATAGGGGGTTGAAAAATTCAATGAATTGTAGCCACGTGAATAAAAATCGTACAATCATGTATGTGGGCTCATTTTAATTTACCAAACCTCTACTTTTATCTCCACTAATTTAATTTTTCGCAGTCACGTATTTGTTCAAGAAATAGTGCTAAAAAGGGAAGGTAGTACTTTTTAAAATTTGAAAAAATTCATATTATATTTATGAAAATTGAAACATTAAACCAGTTATAGCTACGCCAAAAGAAATCTTACAATGATCTATGTGGGTTCATTTTAAAGGGCCAAACCTCTACTTGTATCTCCACTAATTCAATATTTTTCAGGGACGTATTTGTTCCAGAAATAGTGCTAAAAAGGCAAGGCAGTGCCTTAATAGCCGTTTGTAAGCCACAGCCAGTGAAGACCTAATTTGGTTAGGCATAGCACCAATTTTTTAGGCATTAGGTTAGTCAGGTAACGCTTCGGGGAATCAATGCATTGGTTAGGTCTGGTTATGATTAGGTTATGTCTAGGTTAGATCTGGAACTGGTTGGGACCACGGACTTAAAGGACTGAGCATAAAGTGGGTTTATAGATGAGAGGGCTCGTGCCGCGAGCGGGAAGGGATGGGAGACTGCGGCCATGTTGGATGGCAAAACTAGTGTTGCCATCTATATAACGTTGCGGGAACATTGATATGATTTGATTCTGAAAAATGAATGCATAATAAGTGTATTTGTATATATATATATATATATATATATATAATATATACAAATAAATAATATATACAAATATATATACAAATACACTTATTATGCATTCATTTTTCAGAATCAAATCATATATATATATATATATATATATATATATATATATATACAAAATATTGCACATTCGGCTCCAATATAAATTTACAAATAAATTATGTGTATCTATTTCCCGCATGATTGCATTGCAAATTCGCGCAACTAGTATTGAAAGCTGCCTATAGATAGCGTTGGGATATGGTGCAAGATTTCACGCGCATGCGCGGCCAAAACAGTAATGTATCTATATCATGATGACAGAGGTAGTGGAGCCCTGAGACAGATATATTGGCGGGAATGTCTCGAAACAATCTATTCCGGGCAAAAAGACTTCAGGACGTGTTCTACGAGTTACAAAATATACACAAATACAGATGTTATACACTCATTTTTTAGAATCAAATCATACCAATTTTTAAAAATTCTGCTGGGTGTTCAAGGTACTCCATTTTATCGAGAATCTTACTTTACTGAGGCTGAAATCGCCGCGCGTGCGTGTGAAATCTTGCACCATATCCCAACACTGCCTATACAGCGCACCACAGTGTTTGCCATCCAAGATGGCCGATAAGTTGATACCCCTTCCGTCTTTCGCCTCACCCTCGCAGCATAATGCACAGTCCTTAAGTCCGTGGTTGGGACATGCTTTGGTTTGGGTTATATGTTAGGTCATGTCTTGGCTAGGATTGTCTCTAATGAGGGCATGTCTAGGTTAGGTCATGTCTTGGTTAGGACCACGGACCTAAAGGACTGAGCCTGATTTTTGATAAAATTCATATTATATTTATGAGTATTGAAATATTGAACCAGGTATAGCTACGTCAAAGTAAATCATACAATGATCTATGTGAGCTCATTTGTTCCTTTTTTCAACACCACATTTGGTTCAGAATTCATGCTGAAACAAGAAATTAATATTTTAAATAGCTCAACAATGTCAAACATGCATCTCGGGGATGGTAAACAAAACCACTTGTTACTTCGTGAGAAAATATCGTACAACAATCTACATGGGCTCATTTGAAAGCTTGAAGCCCATACTTTTAGTATCCGGAAGAATCCTTCCACTAACACTTGTATACAAAATCGCAGACAAAAACACAAGCTGATCCTTTACCTCGAACATCTTCAGTTCAAACATTTTAAGAAAGTTCAATCCAGAAAATCACAAAAAAATCCTGTTTGTACTCACGTTAAAGATCAAAGTGCGCATAATAGCAATGGTATTGCCCAACAACGCACAACAAACCAGGGACTCATACCGATATACGAAATACCGATATTATACCGGTACTTTTCTCTTATACGTGGATTTTATGCAATTATGATAGAAATGGGCAAGCACTGTTACAGATCAGTTATACATATAGGCGTTACATATTGTATCATTGTATATTGTATCGCGAATCGCGAGATGCAAGGCAGAAAGAAACAGAGAAATCGAAAAATACCGGTATTTCATATTGGTTACCGGTATAACTCTGTTGGCCCAATATTGGTATCAATAATATCGGTATGAAAATTTTACCGGTACAGTATTTAGTCGATAAGTGTCGCCAAATTCTGAACAAGAAGTGTCGCTAAACAATCCCCACTTCTGCGGGGTATGCCCCGTGAGGGGCCGTGAAGCTCGAGAGGCCTCGGTCGCCGAGAAGTGTAACATGACACGGGTCGAGTATATCGGTGAGACCACTCCTAATCCAATAACAAAACTTCGTTATTTTTTATAATTTTTTTATGGCACTTTCACCAACATATTCGTGGCATTTTTCTAATGAAAATGATGCCAAATAAGATGTAATTGTGATGATGTTTACTTGTGTAATGGACGATGAAAGTTTCGGGCGCAAGGAAGGACAGCACATCGGAAAGAAAGAGACGCGGAGAGTCGCTGTCGCCGGTGTAGTTCAAAGGCTCTCGTGTCTTCACAGTGTAATGCCAATAAAAACTTTTTTATTATTACTTATTTTTTAACGAGAGTTTCACCAGTATCTTTGTGGCATTTTTCTGATTAAAATAATACCAAACACGATGTAATTCGGATCATACTTACAATAATTATCCGAAACTTTCATCGTCCATTACACAAGTAAATATCATCGCAATTATATCTTATTTAGGCACGATTACGATTTCCATGGCCCATACTTTGAAAGTTAAATTTGTGTTCTTGGGGTCACTTTAAGAAAAAAACTATATATGTTATAGGTACCAAGTCGACCTGGTTTAGCCGGTAAAGCAGATTTCCTGTGTTTTATAAACCTACAAATATCTCGGAACCTAACCCGGACCTAACCCAGACCTAACCTAACCCAGACCTAACCCAGACCTAACCCAGACCTGATCTGACCTGACCTAACCTAACCTAACCTAACATGACCTGACCTAACCTGACCTAACCTGACCTAACCTAACCGAATACGTCAATAATATACACTGCTACTTGAGTTTTAATACATAGACATTTCTTGAGTCTCGTATAAACAGTTGTGAATCTTTACGTTCCCCCGACCATCATTTCGGGAGGGAGGCAATTGTTTTGCAACTTCACGGAAATATTAATATACTCGGAAACTACGCAGCTGATAAAAAAATGTCATAAAACATAAAATGTTGGAAATTTAATTTTCTACAAAAAAGGTCTCTTGATATTTTGCCATATTTCGCATAGTTACCGAGATATTTGCAGATTTATAAAAAACAGGAAATCTAATTTACCGGCTAAACCAGGCCCATTTAATACTTGTGACATATGCATTTCTTTCTTAAAATGACCTCAAGAACACAAGTTTAACCTCTAAACAAGAACCCACGGAAATCGTAATCTCCCCCTTATTTGGTATCATTTTCATTAGAAAAATGTCACGAATATGTTGGTGAAAGTTCCATAAAAAAGTAATAAAAAATAAAGAAGTTTTGTCACTGGGTTAGGTGTTGTTTTCACACCGAAATACTCGACCCGTATTATATTACACTTCTCGGCGACGGAGGCCTCTCGAGCTTCGCTGTCCTTTTCTACGTTCGGCACAAGTCAAAGAATAGTATACTTGAACACGAAGTGTCGCTGGCCGAACCCGTGGTTGCGACTTTTATCGATTAAATATTGTATCAGTAATAAAATGTTATCGGTATTAAGTCCCTGCAACAAACTATTTCAAGCAGCACACCACTTCCACAAACTCCATCACTCTTCACACAAAACTATTTTAAAGAAATGAACTATGGCTAGTCTCGCTGCATATCCGATGCGAAGCTCGTGGGAGCACAAATAGGTATAACCGAAAACACTCAGCGAAATCGGTCGTGTAAATATTTGTCACCGAATTAACCCCGAATTCCCGGAACTATTCTCGCATAAACTGATTTCCCTTGAAATCGTTCGATAAACACCGGTTGCCCCCACTCCTCGAGCGCATCGGAACGCCTTGATTACTCATTCTGCTTCAACGTCGAGGCAGAAGTTGCCGATACCATCCCCCCTTTCCCTCTGGTGCGCGTCCTGTCAGCCGTTTTCGATAGAAATTTAAATGAAAACGTCCTCGGCGACCCTCTCCGATACATATCGCCGATAACCCGGCCAGCACGAGTCGAAAGAACAGGGAAAAAAGAGTGTGCTCGAAGGAAACGATAAGCGCGCAAATATTGGCGTTCCCGGAATGGCAAGCTAACAGCCACCTCGGATACCAACGAGTCCTCAAGAGTGCTTTTAATTCTGTGTACAGCCGGTTAGAAAATCCCTGTTTACATCGACCGGTCCCGATACCCGCGCCGTTATTGCCATAATTGGCACCCCGGGCTACCGAATTCGCAGATTATCGCTGGATGCTTTGCGGAGATTATGGCGGATCTCTCGTGCTAGATAAAAAGGATTTTCGAGCGACTTTTTCTGTCCCCTTTTTGGAGATTTTTTTGAGAAATGATCGTAAAGTATGACATGGTCTTAACATTTTTTAAATATTTTTATATGAACATTGCGTATTGAAACAATTTTATATTCATTCTGTATACTGTCTTGAATAACATAAATAATTGTCACAAATTTTAACTGTTGCTAAACAAGTTCAATTTTATTTTTAAAGTAATAGATGTACTGAAGTGAGATCATTTTAAATGGCGTACATAGTTACAACATTTTTTAAATGTTGTTGGACGGATATCAACTGTTGAAACAATTTTGCATGCATTCTGCAGACTATCGTGAATAACATAAATAATTGTCACAAATTTTAACTGTTGCTAATCAAGTTCAATTTTATTTTTAAAGTAATAGATGTACTGAAGTGAGATTATTTTAAATGGCGTACATAGTTTCAACATTTTTTAAATGTTGTTGGATGGATATCAACTGTTGAAACAATTTTATATGCATTCCGCAGACTATCGTGAATAACATAAATAATTATCACAAATTTTAAATGTTGCTGAACAAGTTCAATTTTATTTTTAAAGTAATAGATGTACTGAAGTGAGATTATTTTAAATGGCGTACATAGTTACAACATTTTTTAAATGTTGTTGGACGGATATCAACTGTTGAAACAATTTTGCATGCATTCTGCAGACTATCGTGAATAACATAAATAATTGTCACAAATTTTAACTGTTGCTAATCAAGTTCAATTTTATTTTTAAAGTAATAGATGTACTGAAGTGAGATTATTTTAAATGGCGTACATAGTTTCAACATTTTTTAAATGTTGTTGGATGGATATCAACTGTTGAAACAATTTTATATGCATTCTGCAGACTATCGTGAATAACATAAATAATTGTCACAAATTTTAAATGTTGCTGAACAAGTTCAATTTTATTTTTAAAGTAATAGATGTACTGAAGCGAGATTATTTTAAATGGCGTACATAGTTTCAACATTTTTTAAATGTTGTTGGACGGATATCAACTGTTGAAACAATTGTATTCAGTTTCAACATTTTTTAAATGTTTCTGGATGGTTATCAACTGTTGAAACAATTTTGTATGCATTCTGTAGACTGTCTTGAAGAATTTTATATGTTGTTAACACGCGTAAAGTTAATTTTTAAATGGTACATGTATAGAAGAGATAACAGATAAATAAATATGACGGGACTCTTTAAAAATTGTGTAATTTACATTTGTTCGACATTTAAAATTTTAACTATTTTGTATTTATTTTTCACAGCATTTTGAAGAGATAGATCTAATAGAGAAAATACAAATGGAGTGAAGTGGTGAGATACTTTAAGAATTTATGAAATTATGAAATTAGTGTGTTAAGGAAACTTGCAACGTATAATTATAGTTTCATATACTTTTTCAACAGTGTTTAATAACATATGAAATTGAAATAATTTCGGAAATATTGTGAGCAGCCGTCATTACAATTTCAAAAAGACGTACGAGTTGGAAATACGCGAGTGGAGAAAGCGATGGGACATTTAAAAAATTAATTAATTAGGATTCGTTAAGCATTTCGTAGCAATCGTCCAATCAATTATTAAAAACGTCGCGTCGCATAATCATAAATCGCGTTCGTTAGCGTGATAACAATTCGATCGCACTCTAAACTCAGTCGAACGTTATGTCGTTGTTGTCCAGGTGTTGGTGAATTAATTATTAATTCCTACTCACAATTATTGCTCTACGCCGCGTGCATACATAATCAATGACCGCTTGTTTACGTACTGGCGTACATTTGCATAGAAAATTCGATAACCATTTCGTTTTTCAGTTGCTTCGATCTTCCAATTCTACTCCTAATTTTCGTTAATTAACTACTACATCAATCTTCCTCTTTTCGAATTTGTTTGACGTGGTAGGCAAATTGATTTCAATATACAATTTTTTGCATAAAATTGTGTGATCCACTCCTTAGCAGAAAATATTTTATGTAAGAACAAATTTTCAAAATGGCAACTGCTGCAATTATTCCAAAGTAATTCAATATCTTCTAAATATTTAAGGAAGTTTTACTTGGATTTAGGCATCTTTGTGAATTTTCTGGTATGAAAACAAAAGTAATATCAATATGAAATTTTTGTGATCTTGTACATAATAGAAAATTATATTTTTTAACAACAAAATTCTCAAATAGCAACTGCTGTAATTATTTCAAGAGTATCAAATTTCTCTTGAATATTCGCTGAAGTTTTATTTCAGTTAGGGTCCCTTTGCGAATTTTTTTTTTATGTGAAAGGTAAATGTACAGGGTGGGGCATTTATCCTGGCCACCTGGAATATCTCAAAAACTAAATTCCGGAGAAAAAAATGTTTCAAATAAAAAGTTTGTCAAGGAGGGGCTAATGCAGCAGTCATATCCATTTTCATCATGTTTTCAAGGTCATTCCAAGGTCAACTTTATTTTTTCAAATGGAAACATATATTTTTCATTGCAGATTCTTAATCTACGACTTGAAACAAATAACTTTTAATTGAAACGTTTTTTTCTTTGCCGATTATTTCGTATAATATTGACTTTATTAGGGAAAAATAATCTCAATTAAACGGAAAGGCAATTATTCTACTATGAATAATACAGGAGAATTGCAACTTAATTACAAGAAAATCAATTTAACAAGTATCCAGTAACATTCTAACGTTATTAGCATTGTATGCGAGAGAATGTGTAATCTTATTCCAAAGAAAAGACAGTAAAAAATTGGTGTATCCCTGTGCGTAATGAACAGGTTGTGTACGCTCAGCGTTGAATTTCTTTGCTAAGTTCTATCTAATTGTTTTGCCTGTTTCAATATTTAGTTATTATTTAATTATTCATATACATTACATGTTTATTTTATACTATTTTAATTGGGTATTAATTTCATTTATCATGAATAAAATGATTTTCTCCGTTAAAACGACATTGTGTATTTTTTCTTTGAAAATTCAATATTATACAAAATCATCGGCGGAGAAAAAAACGTTTCAAATAAAAGTTATTTATTTTAAGTCGTAGATTAAGAATCTGTAATGAAAAATATATATTTCCATTTGAAAAAATAAAGTTGACCTTGGAATGACCTTGAAAACATGATGAAAATTAAAAATGGATATGACTGCTGCATCAGCCCCTCCTTGACTTAAACTTTTTATTTGAAACATTTTTTCTCCGGAAATTAGTTTTTGAGATATTCCAGGTGGCCAGGATAAATTCCCCATCCTGTATATCAATATGCAATTTTTCGCATTAATTGTTTCATCCTTTAGTTAGCAGAATATATATTTTCTAAATACATAATTCCAAAATAGCAAAGCAAGACCACAATTTTCCTTCTGAGAATTAACAAAACCACCCCTATAGTTAAAAAATTCATATCTCTGCATAAGAGTATGATGGTTGATTAATATTTTGACGTCATATTAGCTCAGTACCAATACTTCAAGCACCCTTGTCAATAAATCGAAATATCATACTCGGATAATACGTATACACTACTGCACAAAAATAAAAGAATAGGTCCTGGATTATAAACGAAAAACTGTGCTAATTTTAAAGGGTAAATTCTCTACTTTCACGTCCCTGAACTCAACTTTTTCAAAATCTCTTTCCCCTTCTACAATTATTCTGTATTCTTTATAAAACCTAGTGACAAATTGAAGTTGCCATGATCCGAAAGTTTACAAATTCAAACGACTCTACAGATATTAAACAATTTTTTTCCACATTTATTTCAATGTGATATTTCGAAGGGCAGTCTCCCCTTTATAATGACCTCTCAGAAGTTGACCCGCGATTTTTTATTTCAATATTACAGTACTCAACTGAAGTATGCCACTGGTGTTAGAATAGTCCAAGATATTGTCCGCGCAGCGAGAGTTGGCACAAAATCTCGTCAGTGGGGTGCAGGGGGAACGGCGCGTCCCCACTCTTGACGCAAGGCTGCGGATCCCACTACTGATCAGTGGATCCCACTCTTACGCTTACGTTTCGGCGGGAACGGTCGACATAGGCGCTCAGCGTCACCGCCATCTTACTTCATGGTCACCACATCTCTCTGTTACAGTCACACTCAAGTGTGACTGTAACACACAGTTTGCTGTCTTCGTCAACCGATTCGGCCAATCGCGGAAGACGTGTAGCGCGTAGTGGGAGCATCACGTGGTACCCACAAGTTTCTCTGTGCCAACTCTCGTTGCGCGGGCTATAGATTTCGTTCTCCTGTTTATAAATTATGTAGCATTATAGGCGTCGATACTCAACAACTTTTGAGATACGTTAAGATCGATGAAGTTAGTGTTTCTTTTATATTATGTTACTTTTCAGTAAAATTTTTATATTTTGTTTCCTATAGATATTATGAGTGTATTTTTCATGTGCAAAATACAATTAATTAAAATAGATGAACTGAACAGAAAAAAGAAAAATGGAAAAAGATAAAGGGGTTTGAACACTGGGCTTCCGGTAATGAATCTAGTATTGCCCGCGCAGCGAGAGTTGGCACAAAATCTCGTCAGTGGGGTGCAGGGGGAACGGCGAGTCCCCACTCTTGGCGCAAGGCTGCGGCTCCCACCACTGATCAGTGGATCCCACTCTTACGCTTACGTTTTGGCGGGAACTGTCGACATAGGCGCTCAGCGTCACCACCATCTTACTTCATGGTCACCACATCTCTCTGTTACAGTCACACTCAATACGCTCGTTTGCTGTCTTCGTCAAGCGATTCGGCCAATCGCGGAAGACGTGTAGCGCGTAGTGGGGGCATCACGTGGTACCCACAAGTTTCTCTGTGCCAACTCTCCTTGCGCGTGCAATACCTCATTGTCTAACTTGTATCTCACGCCTGGTTAGTGTTTGTGTGTCTAGCGTGTATCTCTAATATGTGTCTAGTACGTATGTCCAGGATGTGTGGGATGCGTGTTTGTCTAACATGTGTATGAAGTATGTTTAGGCACGAGAATTATGGCTCCTCAACCTTATTAATTGTTTGAATTATTCTAAAATAAATGGCGGTGCACTTTTCATTCAACACTCGCTGAAATGGCCACGAAAAATTGTAGAACAAACTTTAAGGCGAATTATTATTTAATTTCCTTATTGCTATTTCTATAAGATGTCATTGTTAAGATCTCACATTCCAGAATACAATTCTAACGCTATTCGATGGTAATGGATTATATTAAAAATGTGGCATTTTAACGAAAAGTAACGATTAAGCAAAACAAGGGCCAAATAACCAATGAATGAATAATTTATAAGGTATGAACAGAGGTACAGTGAAGGATAATTATGAGGCTGCAGATTTTATGCATTTATGGAAAAATGTGTCAAATTTGAAACAGCAAGGAGATTACAAGAATTTAAAGATGATATATTATTTTCAACTGTATACAATTTTTAAAGTGTGCAAGATAGTTGAATTTGCCTCTTATTTATTACAAACGATTGAGAAAATTTCTATTTTGCATAAAGATCCGTAGTCTAATAATTACGCAAACAAACCCACCACACGATCATTGAACAACCTTAAAATACAAATTTCTGATGTCATGATAACACTTAATTTGAATACGTGGGATTTCGTTTATACGACTGTTAAATAAATTAATGTAGCGCCCGAATAGGTTATAAAAAAGAAAATCTCTTTAGGGAGACATCTGTGAACTGACAATGGAATTGCTATGTAAATTTCAACACGAAAAGGGCGTGATAAATGTTATTTTATTGTTAAATGCGAATTCTGTTGATTCTCTGGACAGATCAGCCTGTGAATTCGTGTCGAAGGTGACACGGAGAAACGCGAGAGTGCTCTCAATTTATTCAGACAATAGCCGTAACAATATGCCGAAACGATGGAAAGCTTTAAAGCGCGATACGCCAACGGAAATGGTTTTCCTCGGGGAAAAAAAATTGATGCCTGATCGTTCCGAGGACGACGTCCAGTCGGCGGCCGTCGCAAAATCATAGCGTCGAGCGCAGAATGACAACAATTTGTCTCAAGTCTCCGCCCCGACAACAGAAAGTCCCGCGGCTCGATGACGGTCACCCTATAAAACGAGTTCGATTCTGCCACCTCCGGACCAACCCCACTATCAACGCATTTTCCTCGATAAACTAGCGAGAGAAATATTTTTATGCTCGCCATGATATCGTGACCGGAAGAGTAACGTCCTGCTCTGCTTCTGGACCCCATAGAATGTGCAATAGAAACGATTCCAGAGGGGAATGGCGATGGCTGATGGACCATTGAGTACTATAGAATTTATTGAGTGCATCCGATTGTGTAAATAAAGCTTTACTGAATTGCTGTCGAGTTTTTAAAAAATTATTTTTGGCTGATTTTCGCGGAAGTTTTGTTTCACAATAAGAATTATGGCATATATCGGAGTTTTTTCATTGGGGATAGGAATAGTCATGGTTTCAGGTTTTTTGGCAAAAATTTGTTCTCTCTGTATCTGGTGAAAGGTATTTTATTTTTAAGGAAAAGTCGGAAATTGCTAGTAGTGGAATTGTTTTCCGTGACGAGAACGTTTTGTAAAAGTTTTGGGAAGATTTTGTTTTGCGATTGGAATTGGCGATGGGAATAGATATCGTCTTGTTGGTTTTTTGGGAAAGATTCGTTCTCTCTTTAGCTAGTGAATGGTGTTTTTTTTTTAAGGAAAAGTCTAAAATTGCGAATAATGAAATTGCTTTTTCGTGATGTGGATTTGGGAAGCTTTTGGGGGAGATTTTGTTTTGTGATTGGAAATAGAACGAGTTTGGGAATTTCATTCATCGTGATGGGAATAGATACGGTCTTGAGTCTTATTGGGACAGATTTGTCGTCTTTTTAGCTAGTGAAAGGTATTTTATTTTTAAAGAAATGACTCAAATTGCGGGTCGTGGAACTATTTTTTCGTGCCGACGCACAATTGGTGGAGTTGAATTATAAAGCACAGTTCCAATAGGCAGATTGGAAAGAAAATTGTTTGAAATAATCTAGATAAAAAAATTTGTTAAAGTGTGGAAAATTAGGTGGAGAGTGGACTGATAATTGGAGAAAAGAATTGTTAACAAATTAGATTATTTTTAGTAAGTAGAAGGAAAGTTCCTCTAGGCTCTTCCTCGGATGGTCTTATCTACAGTATGAAACTTTTAAATGACTAACATTGTTTAACTATAAAATTACAAAGGATTTTTAATATTAAATACGTTTGCATAGTTTTACAATATTCAGAAATTCTTAGACAAAAAAAAATTGAAATTGTGACTGTTATGAGCGCTCGAGTGCATCTATGAAAGAAGCAATATTTTCAATGTATGTTCCGAAATTAGCATAATTTGCATCCCCATGAATATTTACGGATAAATTAGCTTAAATCTAACTATATAGTGTTAAAGAACGTCTTCTCGATCATATACAGCAGGGATGGGCATTTTTGTCTCAATTGAGACAAAACCGTCCCCACCATAGCGCCCACTTTCCCCCACCAGCATCCGCCATTACCATAAAGGCCACAGAGGATGGAAGTGCTTCACCCATTGCGAACAGTACGCAAGCCTCGCGCATGAAAAAGAGGTTGGTGGGAGAAGCAGGCGTTTGAGAGCCCCCTAACGTGCCCATCCCTGATATACAGGGTGGAAATTATAAAAAGTTACAGACGAGTATCTCCAAAAATATTGATTATACGCAAAAATGTTTCAGATGAAAGTTGTTCAGTATCGAGGGGGGCATCGTATGGTGGGACTTTTATTTTTACCGGTGAACACTCCAAGGTGAGGTGAAGGTCAACTTTCCTTTTTTTAAATGGAATTATATGTTTTTTATCCACCATCAAATAGTACGTTTTAAGATGAGTTCAATTACCTATGACTCAAGGTCATTTAAGGCCAAACTTGCAGGGAAATGCAGAAAATTCTTATTTGTGCTTTAGTTCGTGGTTTCGTACTTTCACACCAGAACAATAAAACGTGTTCAATATCAGTATTACTCAGGACACATCAAAGTCATTATCAATGAAATGAAAACAAACGTATATATGTATTACTGTGCTCTTCTGCAAGATAGTCAGTTTACTTTCATTACTATTCGCGCTAAGGTATCCTTCGCTGAACGATAATACTTAAATAAGTTGTGAAAATGGAAATTTATCAAAATTGTTTTGATATGTTTATGGTACTAGGAGAATGCAGGAGAAATTACAGAATGGCTGCTAATTTGTATGCACAACGCAACCCAGATCGACCATCAAAATCGCATATGGTATTTAAAAGACTATAACAGCGTTTTCTACGTTCAGTTTCTGTGCTTAACAACTTCGTAATGTCCATTGAGCGTACGACGCGTGAAAACAAGGTAGTCAGAATATGCGAAGCTTGTGCTAAGAGAAATGTTGAAATGTTGAGCAAAATTAGCGAATCATTTAAACAAAGAATTGTTAAGTGCATTGAAGTAAGAGGTAATCATTTTGAACATATACTAAACTGGAGTACAAATAAAACGATCACACCTTTTCTGCATTTCCCTGCAAGTTTGACCTTGAATGACCTTGGGTCATAGGTAATTTAACTCATCTTATAACGCAATATTTGATGGTGGATAAAGAATCAAATGATTTCATTTAAAAAAAGAAGGATGACCTTCACCTCACCTTGGAGTGTGTACATCGGGAAAAATAAAAGTCCCACCACGTGATGTCCCCTCTCGGTACTGAACAATTTTCATCTGAAACATATATAAAGTAGTACAGATACTACTTTACAAATCCTCTTGAAGTTTACCGCGTCACTTGTCGGTAATAGAGAGCACAGAAGAGAATAGAAGAAACACGTGCACTAAGATTAGGGGGAATTCGAGTTAGAGAGCATATTGGTTAATATAAGAAGGAAAGATAGGGAAGAATACGCTGTAAATGCCGTTTCTCTATTTATAGGTAAGGGATCTGTAAATAATGTAAATAATGTAAAGAAACTTTAATTATTGTTTAATAAATATCAACTCTATTTATAGTGAAACCCAGTTCGGTTTATTCACCCACATCACCACGTTCTATAAAAGAAAGACATTATACATATTTGCGTATAATCAATATTTTTGTAGATATTCGTCTGTAACGCTTTATAATTTCCACCCTGTATCCGTATATTTTTGAAAAGATAACCTAATTCAAGGTTCCAAAAACATGTGAATTTTGAAACATTAATAGTGTACTTTCCTCCAGTAGATTTTCGATGAGATTTCGGTTAGTGTCTCGAGTAGACACGAGCAGAGAACGGAAGGCGCAGTTCGTTGTGGCTGAAGTATCTCATTTTTGAGCCACTCGGAGACCTCGAGAGCCGGAAATAGCATGAATATTTCTCGAGGATCATAATGCAAAAATAGTAAGTAAACGTCTGAGTCGATTTTGTTATGGCGTTACTGCCGTCTGGCTGCGAAAATTGCGATTTTTACAAACGTTCTGCCCGTGTGAAAAATCGGATAAATTTTCAAAGCTTCATGAAAGTCGCAAAACAAAGAAAAATCATTTTACTAGAGAATTTCAAGGAACGCGAGAACAGCGAGTGTTTAATGAACCAAAGAGAACGAAATTACTTTGAATTTTGGATTTCATATTTTGAGTTACAGTATTAAACAATTTGATATATTGCAGAATCTATGTATATTATACACATAAAATTACTATTTGCAGGTTTAAAATAGAAGTAATAAAAGGGAATATTTTAAGATGACTTTAATTAAATGAAATTTTGATACAAGTTAATGGTTCTTATTTTAGTTTAGTGATAGTGGATTTGTTGATAAATTATGGCTTTTTTTAATGATTAGAGTGTCGGTAGTTTTCCTGCTAGATTATTAACGTAAGTTTCAACTGCATTACCACCGAGACTGTTTCGAAACTCATAATGTATTCGCTTTTAGCATGGCGTACACTGAGTAATTGCCAATTAATAATATCTAATATCTCTCAGGTTACATGTACTCAGTTCATTTCTTACATTCCTTCATTCTATAATTTTAAAATTGTATAGGTCCATTCACCTATGTCACAAGAAAATATAGTAATTTTTGCAGACAAAAATATCCATTCAATTCAAAATTGTAGTTAGAATTGTATGCATACTTTCGCGGGCCATCGTACGTACCAGTTTCTTTCAAATTAAAACCTGGCACCAATTGGCCACACTTACGCCACTTTTGATCTCATAATATCGTCTCATAGCATCGTTGATCTTATGGGACATAATATAACAAAATTCGATAATTAAAAAATAGCTGTCATACGTATAATTTTGAAATCGTATACGTCCATTCAGCTATGCCACAAGAAAATATAGTAATTTTGGCAGACAAAAATATCCATTCAATTCAAAATTATAGTTAGAATTGTATGCATACTTTCGAGGGCCACTGTACGTACCAGTTTCTTTCAAATTAAAACCTGGTACCAATTGGACACACTTACGTCACTTTTGATCTCACAATATCGTCTCATAGAATCGTTGATTTTATGAGACATAATATAACAAAATTCGATAATTAAAAAATAGCTGCCATACCTATAATTTTGAAATTGTATAGGTCCATTCACCTATGTCACAAGAAAATATAGTAATTTTTGCAGACAAAAATATGCATTCAATTCAAAATTATAGTTAGAATTGTATGCATACTTTCGAGGGCCACTGTACGTACCAGTTTCTTTCAAATTAAAACCTGGTACCAATTGGACACACTTACGTCACTTTTGATCTCACAATATCGTCTCATAGAATCGTTGATTTTATGAGACATAATATAACAAAATTCGATAATTAAAAAATAGCTGCCATACCTATAATTTTGAAATTGTATACGTCCATTCACCTATGTCACAAGAAAATATAGTAATTTTTGCAGACGAAAATATCCATTCAATTGAAAATTATAGTTGGAATTGTATGCATACTTTCGGGGGCCACTGTACGTACCAGTTTCTTTCAAATTAAAACCTGGCACCAATTGGCCACACTTACGCCACTTTTGATCTCATAATATCGTCTCATAGAATCGTTGATTCTATGGGACATAATATAACAAAATTCGATAATTAAAAAATAACTGTCAAACCTATAATTTTGAAATTGTATAGGTCCATTCACCTATGCCACAAGAAAATATATTAATTTTTGCAGACGAAAATATCCATTCAATTGAAAATTATAGTTGGAATTGTATGCATACTTTCGGGGGCCACTGTACGTACCAGTTTCTTTCAAATTAAAACCTGGCACCAATTGGCCACACTTACGCCACTTTTGATCTCATAATATCGTCTCATAGAATCGTTGATTCTATGGGACATAATATAACAAAATTCGATAATTAAAAAATAACTGTCAAACCTATAATTTTGAAATTGTATAGGTCCATTCACCTATGCCACAAGAAAATATATTAATTTTTGCAGACGAAAATATCCATTCAATTGAAAATTATAGTTGGAATTGTATGCATACTTTCGGGGGCCACTGTACGTACCAGTTTCTTTCAAATTAAAACCTGGCACCAATTGGCCACACTTACGCCACTTTTGATCTCATAATATCGTCTCATAGAATCGTTGATTCTATGGGACATAATATAACAAAATTCGATAATTAAAAAATAACTGTCAAACCTATAATTTTGAAATTGTATAGGTCCATTCACCTATGCCACAAGAAAATATATTAATTTTTGCAGACGAAAATATCCATTCAATTGAAAATTATAGTTAGAATTGTATGCATACTTTCGCGGGCCACTGTACGTGCTAGTTTCTTTCAAATTAAAACCTGGCAGCAATTAGCCACACTTACGCCACTTTTGATCTCATAAACCCTACATCTGGGCCCCGATTTATTTTTTAAGCGATTCCAGACCGCTGTGGAGGTTCAATAGAACGACAGTGCCGCGCGCTCGCCGAGCGAGAGCCGTTCGTCCGCGTCATTGCAGCCGCGGTATAATGCGCGATTCCGCGGCTGTTTGCTCGTCGCGTGTAAACCGGTCGACCGTGCTGATTTATTATTCGTAGGAAATTTATTATTTGCACCTAGCGCCGCGGCACCCCGTGTACCTTTCCTCCCCCGCGCGCTCACACACACAAAGCCCCGGGAGGTTGCTGGCACGGAGAGAGATCGGACAAAGGGAAAATCTGTCGCGCGATAAATTCCGGAAATCAATTCGATTTGGTAGACGACGAGAACGGCGAGGTAGAGCGAGGTAGGGCCAGGCGCGGTGCGCGCGATGCAACCATCGCATCGTTTGCAACGATGCGCGCGGGATGCAACGGCCCGCGGGGGTACACACTCTAATATAATGGGAACCGAGGAATGGCGATAAATAATAATTATTGCAACCGAGCTAATGCGGGACGCGGCATCGGGCAACCGCACGAAAATATAGCCCCCGTTGAGTGATAATTGCATTTCGGTGCCGGTGTTTCTGCAATTTCCGTTACACCCTCCTCCTCCTCTTACCTCCCCCGCCCCATTCATGTTGGGAGTGGGGTGAAAAGGGGAACGGGAGGAGGCATTGTTCTTCCGGCGACCCATGGAACGGCAAGAGCCCCTGCAACGCCGCAACAACGCCCACCTGCAATTACCGCGATTAGACGGCTCCTGTTCTTACTGGGCGCGATGCAACGGGTATTAAGCTGATACACAGTGTAACGAGTAGGGATGGGATCAAGTTCAATACGAACTTATCAATCCAAGTCAATTTCAATAACCAATGTTCGTTTCACGGCTTCGACTACTACTCGAAAACAAGAAACGTTCCGTGAGTACACTCGCCGAAATTTCTATAAAGTCACTGTGTTTTGATGAAACTGATTTCGGCGCAAGGGTTCGATCTTATTGGAATTCAGCAAATTTGCAATTTTATTATTAATCCAACGTTTCGATCCGTATGCGGATCATTCTCAAGGGATTTAATGTGTTTGCTGTGCACTAATTACAATAAAAGCAGAACAAAAAATTCTGCCACCATCGTGGCAGATACGTAACGATGGTTTCAACAACATGCCATCGTAACTCGTACTTATAAAAAATTTTTTGTTCTGCTTTTATTGTAATTAGTGCACAGCAAACGCATTAAATCCCTTGAGAATGATCCGCATACGAATCGAAACGTTGGGTTAATAATAAAATTTCAAATTTGCTGAATTTCAATAAGATCGAACCCTTGCGCCGAAATCAGTTTCATTAATATAATTCAAATTTCGATCGAAAGAGATTACATTTATATCACTGTGTTTTGTTATGAATTCTTATAATTATACCATACCAATGAAAAATTTGTACTTGGTAGCATTTCGGGATTACAGAAAGAAAACATACATACCGATTTCACAACATAAGTATGACATTTATTGATAAAAGGAAACAAAAGTATAATTTTACACAGAACAAACTGCGAAATTTCTATAATGTCATTTTCGTTTTATACGGTTAAAGTTGAAATTAACAATTGTTTTTTTATTATATCTATTTTAATGTTTAGTGTAACCTCCATTTTTTTGAATTATATTAAAAATGTGATTGGGCATTGTATCATATAGAATTGTATCATATTTGCTGTCATTTTCATTAGAAAAATGCCACGAATATGTTGGCGAAAGTTCCATCAAGAAATAATAAAAAATAAAGAAGTTTTATCATTGGATTAGTTGTGGTCTCACCGATATGGTCGACCCGTATTATGTTACACTTCTCGGCGACAGAGGCTTCCCGAGCTTCATAGCTCCTCGCGGTGTATACCCCGCGGTAGTGGGGATAGTTCTAGGACAATTATCGGCCAGATACAGGGGACATTTATCGATAAAATACTGTACCTGTTTTAAACGAATATCTAAAAAACTGAGGCCGAGCAACGGTGATATGTATAGAGAAAAGTTGTTCAGAATAAAGACCTTGACAACATATTTCAAGGTTATTGAAATCTGTGAGGAATCCTCTTTTTTAGATATTTACGAAAGTCTTGATAGTCCTCAACATCTTGATAATCTTGAAAGTGGGCCTTCTCCTTTAAGTTGTTGACGTACATATGTAAATACCGTCTATAGGCGTCCGTCAATTTTTAGGAAAATTTGTTAGAAAAAATAATAATTCTATCCTGTAAATTCGTCGAACTCCCCAAGGATCAAATAATTTACAAAAAAGAAGCTGCTTTTGTCCTCCATCACCGATTTCAGGGTGAGCGTCAACGTGTTAAAATCAGCCTAGATAGATTACCATTCAATTTTTCTTAACAATGTTATGATAGGCCAAAGAATATGAACTTTGTGCAAATCTAAAATTTTCAAGGAAATGTGTCATTTTTGCTTTAACATAAATTTTTTAATAGGAAAAGCATCTTTATAAAATAATTATTCCAAGGTGTTAAAAATAAAGCTTTCGCTATTAAAAATGAGCCTGCTTAGGTTGCCATACGATTTTTTTCACAAAAATACAGTAGCTTGAACAATTTGTTTTTTCATGACGTATCTGTGTAATCTCGTTAGTCTTCTATAATTTTTGGAATTTTTTGTTTATGTAAAATTGTAAAAATTGGACCCGTACGTGGTCGAGAAGATTTCTGGTTCTGTTGTATAATTTTACGATTTCTTGTTGATGCAATATTCTAAAAATTGCGTGTGTATGTAGCTGAGAAGATTTCTGGTTACGTGCCAGATCGAGCCGTAAATGCATTATAGATTGCCAAGTATAAAAAGCACGAATTTTATGTAAAAATTTTAAGTGGCCTTAAAAGATTTTAATACCATTATATCCAGCTCAGTGTGCCATTAGAAATAGATTTAATTTTTCTGCTTCTCTTTGGCCAAGTTGATGTCAGTATACTTTTGCTGGACAATTTTTAACTGTCCAGCGTGGATTTTAAAGGAATATTTAAAGAGCAGTGATTACATCGTCCTCATTAATCAACTGAACTTAGCAAAATTTTAGTTAAAAGATGAACAGGAGGATATTAGCTGGATCTATCAAGATTGTACGTTAATTTATCAAGATCTGGAAGCTAGCCTAATTCGCACTGGCAGTTTATTAATTACTATCTCGTCTCAAAACGCAAAAATCTCCATTTACATAGCATGCATGCAAAGTGAATCGACAAAGTATTTCAACACTAATTTTCCCATTCTCGAAAAATTCTCGGCTTTTTTATTTGGAAAAAAACAAATAGTACAACGATATACCGGGACTTATTTTAAAGCACGAAGCTTCTCCTTTTGCCATCCATCACCTGAAGACACCTTTTTCGTCCAAAATGATACAAGCTGGAACTTCTGTAAAAACATTGACAAATTTTTCTCGTAAGTGAATCCACCGTAGATTTAACGATTGATGCTTTGTCTTTACAACGAATGCTTAAAACTTCATCTACGATTTTTTATAGTGGATGTATTGAATTTTGAATGAAAGATGTCGACAGATGTAACACGACCAAACATGTACCTCATTATTGTTTTATATAAAATAGGCAAAAAAATTGTAGATTAAGTTTTAAGCATTCGTTGTAAAGGGCAATATTTCATCTCTAAATCTGTAATAGATGCATTAAGAAAAATAATTTTTTAATGCTTTTACAGACGATTCAAGTTTTGTAGCATTTTCGACCAGAAACATGCCCTCCGTTTTTACCTTCTATATATTGTGTACAAATATCCTATGAAAAAATGAATAATAATAGTCTGCTAAAGTAAAGACTTCGAATTTCAAAATTAGTACAAATCTATTATTATACAATTTTTATTAACCGAATTATCGTAGTTCAAATATTCATAATTTCTGGAGATTCAAAAATGTTCAAATCCTCTTTGGATCCACTGTGTATACTTCTTTGAAAATTAAAAAATAAAATAGCTAAATATGGAAAGAAACTACTATAACAGTGGCATATTACAGCCAAATTACTAATCTTTTTACTAACACTAATTAGAATCTAGTAGCTCTATTGTCTATTTTATAATCTTGTTGCAATGATCGTAGTGCCTTTTCAGCCCCATCTTCAGAACAAAATGCATTTCCTTAAAAATTAAAAAATAGATATTGTAAATATAGAAATAAATTGTTATGGTGGCGATTTATTATAGTCAAATGACTGACCATCCTAACACCATAAATTCTCCACCGAGAACTGCAAGGTTTCCACCGTCGAACCTCTCCCCACTCTTACGTACAGCCGTAGAATTAGTGAGTGCTGCGCGCGCCGCGCGGCTCTCGAGTGGGGGAAGATCCTAAGCGGGGAAGGTGCCTCAAATAGCTCCGGAGCTACTGGTTGGAACTGCCTGCTCTAGTTATGTAGCGTTGTTTCATTATCTTTTCCAAGATACGATTCACATTTTCCAAAAAATAAAAAAGAAAATATATTAATATAGATAGACAATTATTATTGCCATTGTTTGTTACACTCAAACGACTGATCTTTACAATGCCATTAATTACAACCCTCTTGGTCCTCTATTTACGATGGTATTCTATCTTAAACATAAAAATGTTCCTTCATACCTCTCGGCAAGACAAGATGCACTTCTCAAAAAATAAAAAAATAAAAAAAATTAAATATGGAAAAAGCAAATTCCACGATGGTTCATTATAGACAAAAGATTGGCATTTTTAAGACCAGTAATTACAAATTTCTCAGTCCTCTTATTCACGATGGTATTCTATTTCAAACACAAAACTATCCAGAGGTGGAAACGGTTCTGAAAATAACTGTTTCAAACAGCTATATATCGGTTCTGACTGAAACAGTTATGAAGAACCGAAAAGATGTTGTAACTGTTATGAGAATATCGGTTCTCGCTTATATCGGTTACGGTTACGGTTCTTGAGAACCGATATTATAACGGTTCTATAACTGTTACTTTTACACGTTCTGGATTTCGGTTTCGGTTTCGGTTCTTCAGACTTCATAATCTATAATATGTACCGTATCGGTCTCATATCGGTTTTGCAGTTCTGTAACTGGTATTTTTTGGTTCCGTATCGGCTATACAGACTGTCTCAAAATTCCTTTAACATCCTGAAATAAGAAGTTCCTGAGATCATTTGAAGCGACATTTTCCTTTGCAAAAATGGCGTCCGCGGATTTGTTAAGGAGTTATTAACAAAAAACACGGACCAATCGGAGCGCGGCTACAGCGAATGGAGTCCAACTCGGCGACAGGTCCCGCTTAGCGTGGCGTCGCCGTTGGCCGAGCCTTAATCAATCCGCTGTAGCTGCGCTCTGATTGGTCCGTGTTTTTTTTGTTAATATCTCCATAACAAAGCAGCCGACGCCATTTTTGAAAAGAAAAATGTCGCATCAAATGATCTCAGGAACCTCTCATTTCCGGATGCTGAAGGAATTTTAAGACACCCTGTATAGCCGATATAGAACCAAAAAATATCAGTTGCAGAACTGCAAAACCGATATGAGACCGATACGGGACATATTTTAGGTTCTGACGTCTGAAGAACCGAAACCGAAACCGAAATCCAGAACGTGTAAAAGTAACAGTTATAGAACCGTTATAATATCGGTTCTCAAGAACCGTAACCGTAACCGATATAAGCGAGAACCGATATTCTCATAACAGTTACATCTTTTCGGTTCTTCATAACTGTTTCAGTCAGAACCGATATATAGCTGTTTGAAACAGTTATTTTCAGAACCGTTTCCACCTCTGGATAGTTTTGTGTTTGAAATAGAATACCATCGTGAATAAGAGGACTGAGTGTCAAAACTGAACATTTTTTCAGTTCTCGTAACTGTTTCAAGAACCGGAGTCGATATCATAACTGTTTTCAACCACTGAAACTGTCTCTTCATCCCCGTCTTCAAGACGTTCATCCCACTTCTCAAAAAATTGAAGAATAAAATTAGTTAAATATGTAAAAAGGCAATTAGTACAGTGGTACATTATGGTCAAATGTTTTCCCATTTCAACACCACCGATAGAACCCATCTAAGTCCTCGAATTATTCAGCTACGTCATCCGAATCTCAAAAACGTCCTACTTGTCGAAAAGCTCTGCCTCAAAAATGATTTCCCCGTTCAACCCAGGGTACCAGAAAATCCAATGGTTGCCCAAGGTAGTGTAGTGTGTATGGGGTCCAGAACCCTTAATCGAATCCCTCACGACAATATTAACACCCCCGAATACGCTCTGGCAATTTAAAGTTTGACGATGGTAAGCAGGCGGCGCGTCCTAAAGCAACGTGGAATGAGTCGACAGTGGGAAAAGGTGGTTGACAGAGGGGAAGGACGTCTAAGGGGTGCGGAGGGTGGTTTCTTTGACAACGGGTGGCTTCTCCAGCCGAACCACACCGAGGTTTAAGTGCCCACTCCGGCGCACCACAACGAGTGCCTGGCTAAGTAGTCTTACCTGCCGGCGGAATAATTACCCAATAACAAGTTTTCGTCGGCGGATAATAAAGGTTTAATTAAAACACGATAATCGACGTTTATCCGGCAGCGATATTGTTGACGCGCCAGCGTCACAGCCTCGATGGATCTTCCGGTAGATCCTCGAGAGATCAACGGGGAGGGCTCCGCGATCGAGGAAACGGGATTTCCCTCGGGGAATCGGGACTCGCTGCGCCAAGAGCTATCAGCGATCGTTGATCGTTGCTGCTGCGAATGCTAGTTGTACTGTTGGAGACGCGATCAGAATTCTAAGTCTGGGGTCATGACGTCGGTAGAAGCTAAATTGTTAACGAAGACGAGGATTTGGGACGGCGCAATTCGGAGCGAATTATGGGGAGAATTTTAAGGCGAAGGCAACATTAATTTAGAATTTTGGTAACAGATTTATTTTAGTGGGGCTTATGGTGCTTAGAAAATTTGTGTATATATAGTATATGGTAGCTGACAATATTGTGCGGAAGGAAAATTTTTTACTTTGTTCAATCCTTTCAGAATTAATTCCAGAACAAGTCGTTCATTGTTCATACATTGATTTCTACACAAATCGCTGTTAAGGGAAGTTACATATCATTGTTTACTGTTATTTTGGTAAAATGTATGGTGATAAGAAAAATTGTGTATATACTACATGGTAGCAGTCAACATCGTGCACAAAGGAAACCTTTTATTTTATTCTATTGCTTCAGAATTAATTATTGAAAAAGTCATTTCATTGTTCCAAAATTGCTTTCTTCCTGAAACGCTGAAAAGGACGGCTACATATAATCTTTTGCTGTCAGATTGGTACGATATACTGTGCCAAGAAAAATTGGGAATATACTATATGGTAGCTGTCAACATCGTGCACAAGGAAAAACTTTTATTTTATTCTATTGCTTCAGAATTAATTATAGAAAAAGTCATTTCATTGTTCCAAAATTGCTTTCTTCCTAAAACGCTGGAAAAGGACAGTTACATATAATTTTTTGCTGTCAGTTTGATACGACATATGGTGCTAAGAAAAATTAGGAATATACTACGTGGTAGCAGTCAACATTGTGCAAATTTAAAAGTTTATACTTCGTTGTGTTCCCTCAGAATTAATTCGAAAAGAAACACATTTCATTCATCTGTGATTTATTCTTACACGAAACGGGAGAAATTGGGTTTTAGAAATAGCCGTTCATTACCATTTTGTTAAGACTTGCAGATCTAAGAAAAATCATATACGTGCTACAACATGTCTGTCAATATTCAGTGCAGGGAAAAGTCAGTGTACGATTCCGCTTCCTCAGAATTAATTCCAAAATATAGCTATCTATTATTACGGGTTTAATGTTATACAAGCTGAAAAAAATGGTTTTAATCGTGACTATGTGCTACCATTTTGTTAAGAGTTAAAGACCTAAGAAAAATTGAGTATGTACTACACGATAGCAGTCAATATTGTGCGAATGGAAAAGTTTATACTTCATTCTGTTCCCTCAGAATTAATTCCAAAATATCAACTAAATAATCAGTTTTCTAGAAATTCAGTCTTAAATGAACTTTTTACTAGTATAACTTCCACAAGAATTCAATTGATGCGCGAAAATCAAGCAAATAAGTCGTACGACCGACAGTAGTACAATCCTGCCGGTTATCTGGTTTTAAATCCTTTCAAAAACCCGTATCGAAATATTTTCGAATCGTCGTTTGTGGTTAGTGCGTCGGGTAAGCACGGTGGCAAAAATGCCGGCATCTAAATATCAGTTAGAAACGTGATATCGCTTTACAGTATTCATAAAGAAGCACAACCAGTGCGGAACTTATGGCATCGAGGTTCTGTCCAATCTTCAGCTAACACGGGCCGCATGAAATTCCATGAATTTCGAATGCCACCGCCATGATAGCATCCCGAAGTACGTGTTCGCGGATACGTTGTCGTACGAGCTGTGGATACGTTTCGCGTATCATACGTTGTCAGCCTGCATATAAATAATATGAAATTTCCTTTCCATCTTGCGGCATTAAAATCGAATTTCGCCGGCGCGGCGAAGCAGCCGCATAGGCCGAGGGAATTTTCCGACGAGACCTTTGACGAAAACCACGCAAAAACAAGCTTGGGGTGTCCGGCATTTCTTTGCAATTAATGACGAATTAGTTCTCAATTATTGCACGAAGTTCCACCTAAACAAAATATTGTTTACGAAGTAATCGAAAATCGAACGTTTAGGAGCTAGGTTCTAGGGATTCGTTAATAACATGTTCCATTTTAATTTTTTTTTAGTACAAAAATTTGGAGATATTGTTAAAAGATGAAGAAATTTTTATAAACAAGTCTGATTGCAGAAGGTCTTGTGGTTTTATTTTAAACAAATCTCAAAGTCAGCAAAAGCTGGAATTACCTCTTTGGTTACTTCTTTCAAGGTTGTAGGTAATCGCTCATAACATGCTCAATTTTAATTCTTTCTTGTTGTAAAAATTTTGAGATATTGTTGAAAGATACAGAAATTTTTATAAACAAGTCTGGTTGCAGAAGGTCTTGTGGTTTTATTTTAAACAAATCTCAAAGTCAGCAAAAGCTGGAATTACCTCTTTGGTTACTTCTTTCAAGGTTGTAGGTAATCGCTCATAACATGCTCAATTTTAATTCTTTCTTGTTGTAAAAATTTTGAGATATTGTTGAAAGATACAGAAATTTTTATAAACAAGTCTGGTTGCAGAAGGTCTTGTGGTTTTATTTTAAACAAATCTCAAAGTCAGCAAAAGCTGGAATTATGTCTTTGGTTACTTCTTTCAAGGCTGTAGGTAAACGCTCATAACATGCTCAATTTTAATTCATTCTCGCTGTAAAACTTTTGAGATATTGTTGAAAGATACAGAAATTTTTATAAACTAGTCTCGTAATAAATGGTTTTGTGGTTTTATAGTAAATAAATCCCAAAGTCAGCTTAAGCTAGTATGACCTCGTTGATTACGTTCTTTTCCAAGGCTATGGGTAATTATTTATAACATGCTGAATTTTTATTCTTTCATTTTGTAAAAATTTGGAGATATCGTTGAAAGATACAGAAATTTTTATAAACTAATCTCGTAATAAATGGTTTTGTGGTTTTATAGTAAATAAATCCCAAAGTCAGCTTAAGCTAGTATAACCTCGTTGATTACGTTCTTTTCCAAGGCTATGGGTAACTGTTTATAACATGCTCAATTAAGATTTTTTTCTCAGTATAAAAGTTTGAAGGTATTATTAAAAGCTAATCAGATTTTTACAAACAAGTTTGGCAATAAATAGTTTTGTGTTCTAATGGTGAAAAAATCTTATAGTCAGGTTAAAAGTGCAAAATAGTATGTTTCGTTGGAAAATATCGTACAGCGATTAAGTTGTAAATATTTTTTAGAGAAAGCTGTTACCGGCGAAACGTTCTCCATTAAATATGAGAATCCAATTTGAGAAATATTAACAGCAATTTAAATAAAGTCAGAAGTCTCTATTCCAAAGTTAAGAATATATATCTTTCTTTACCTCAAACGATAACTTCTTACGTGCCGTTTATTAATTCATATCACAAAATGGGAAAACTTCAACCTGTGGAAACTGGGAATGACCTTTTTCTAGCAACTACATAATTTATTGGCGCATCAGAAAATCCTCTAGAAGCGACGGAGATACTCTTTTCACCGGGAATGCAAGGACTACCTTTTCAGCTTTGAAACGCAACAAAATTTTTCCTTCGAAATCATAGAAACGTTTCCACATGGAACATTCAACTTAATTGCACCTTGTACCTTCGAGCAATTACTGCAGACTGTCGGAGCTTCAAACAAACCAACGACTAATTTATTTCATTAATTTGCTACATGTTCTTCTAGCACGCCTTTCTCGCTCAGATAAATCGCAGTAAAAAATTGGCGTTTTTCTCCTGAAATTGGTTCTCAAGAAATAGAATGAGATACAGACATTTCGTTTTAGAGGATGTTGTCGTTTACCTTGTAGTATGTACACCATCTTTCAGAGATCTGTAAATCTTAATATAATGGTGGCGCATAGAGATCATTAAAATCCCTCTCTTTTATTTTAAGCAGAAAATCAATATCACGAAAACGAAATGTTGTGTTTCTAGAATTAATGCTGAGGAAGTGGAACGAAATACATGCTTTAGCTTTTACATGATGTTTACTGTCATCATCTAGTACATACACAATTTTTCTAAAGCCTGTATATCTTAATAAAATAGAGTACATAGTGATCTCTCATTTTATACAAAAAGTCAATCTCATAAAGATGAAATATTGTCTATCTAAAGCGAATACAGAGGAAATTGAACGACGCACGTGATTTTCCTTTTACATGATGTTTACTGCTACCATGTAATATGTGCACAAAATTTCTTAGGTCCGTATATCGGACCAAAACAACAGTAGACAATTATTTATAAATCCCCTTTACCATCATCTTATACAGAATTCAATTTCAGAAAAATTAGATGTCCTTCTAGAATTAATTTTGAAATAAAGAAATGCAGTACAAACTTTACTTTTTCACAGAATGTACTTACTAGTATCCTGCAGCACAAACACAATTTTTCTAGACTTCGGAAGTCTCACGTCACAATGGAGGTACACGTTGAAGTTTACAGCGCTGTGCATTTAAGGGACGCTCACGCGATTGAAAAGCCCTAAATAGAAATTCGCCATAAATTTTCGCAGCGGATCGTTACAAAAATAACTTGTGGCGTTGGTGTGTACACAGTATCTACGAGCTGAAAGGAAATACACGCTGCTCGGGTTGCGTTCCTGAGTCAAGTAACATGTCTGCGCTCAAACAAAGTTTTCGCGTCTCGTCTTTCAGCATCGAGGTTCGTACATTCATCTTCCCATGGGGCAACGACGTCGTTCTGCGAGCCTCTGATGTCTCAGCTATTTTTCCTCGCCTATCTACAACTAGGACATATTTTCCTCTGGTTCTTCCGCCTCCCCCGCCCACTGCCGCGCGCCCCACCACCCTCGCAAACCGACGCGGCGAGCTATGTCGTCTTTTCCTTCTTCCGTCTTCGTTCCACCGACGAGAATCGGAATGCGAGGAACGATGAAACATCCCCTGGGAAATCACTTATGATTCCCAATGTACGTGTCTCTTCAAGTTGGTATTAGCATTATACAATCGTTCTTTGTTTCTCTTTGAACCGGCAGGGGCAAAACAATCGGCTAACAAAACTGGAGCGGTGGCTGTTCTCTTATTCCGCCATGTCTACGGCTTCCCAGGCTTTCGAATACCTTTGTCGGGGCATTAGTACGTTCATTAACGTAAAATAATTATCGATTTTTCAGTGGGTCGATTTTATCTCGACTAGGAAGGGTAAGAGCGTTCTACCGATGCGAACCTAGGATGTTTCTGTGTAACGTCATTTTCGTATAATTTACCCAAGAAAAATCGCGTGTATAGTACATGGTGGTAGTTAGTATTATGTAAAAGGAAAAGTCGATGTTCTAATTCGTTTCTTCAGAATTAATTCCGAAAAACAGCTTTACTAATATCGCCGTGTACTGTTATTTTGTTAAGACTTTATGAAGTTGATAACAATCTGTAAAAAATTATAAAGATAGCTCAAGTGTGTTTAAATATCCTGTCAAAGTTCCATTTCGATATGGGCCGTCTAATTTGAAAGTGACCTAAGTCCATTTATACTTGTGTTGGGTTTAACTGCGTTTTGGAGAACTCTTTTCTTCAAGTTTTTTTTATACAATCTTATAGATTTCGACGAGAAAACACCGAAAATGAACATCTTATTGTGCGGAATTCCTTGGTTAAAAAGTTATACGCGTATAAAGTTGAACACTTTTAAGCCTTTTGGACAGGTTAAAGCGCCGCCATATTGACATATCTGCTAGTTGATACAAATAAAATGGGCTAAATACTTCCGTTAGGTGACAGCACAAACACGTACATAATAATAACACATTTACTAAATCAAAATGCGAAACATTATACCATGGCCTTCTCCGCTCCCACGACGACTTAACTCCAAACCATCTTGGGCTGTACCTTCATTTTGAAATCCTGAATGTGATTCTGTATATTTTAACTACTGAACACCGAAAACGAGCGATCCCATGATTATCGTTATAAATTTTCATTTCGCACCGATAAGTACGACATTTTTTAAATTTCCGCAACAATTCACAATCCTTTACTTCTTGGCATGTCTCTAAAGTTAAAATTTCTAATGCTTGAACTAGCCATTTCAAAATACGATAAACTTATTAATAATTAATTTGTGAAAAACACTTGAAATTGCTTATGTTTACAAAGTATGTGTAACCACTGAATTGTCATCTAGCGATCAATACTATTTAGCCGATCCTGCAAATATAACATACTATCTAACACATGCGATGAACACTCACGATTTATCCAGCGCATGCGCCGAACAAAAACGCTTAAAACTGCTCATCTTTACACGCGTATAACTTATAAACCAGTGAATTCCTAACAACCATACACACATTCTCGGAATGTCTTCATCGATATCTACAGGATCACATAAAAGAAAGTTCAAAAAAGTTGAGAACACGGAGTTCTCCAAAACGCGGTCCAGCCTTAAGTTGAGATATTTAAGACCTTGCGTTTCAATAAAATTAAAGATATACGTAGAAGATACCGATGCGTCATACTGCTTAAGTGTATCTAAAACAGTTAAATTTACAATTCCTATTAAAATAATGACAATTATTAAGTGAATAATATGCGTTTTCTTACTAAAAATGGAGTTAAGCCACTTTCAAAGTTAACAACCAGATTCGTTACAAAATTTGATAGAGCCCAAGTCCATTCGACATAATTTAAAATGCTTTAAATTGAAAAAAACAATACTCAATTTATTTTATATTTCTTTACAACACTTCAAAAACACAATTTATGCAATTCGGGAATTTTTCTAACTACATCAATTAGGTAACAATTTACTGCTCATCTACATTTTGTGTTTGCGAGAGGGATGTCATGGTGCACCGGTCGTATATATCGTAGTAAGTTCATCATGTCCTTGTATATCGCTGTTGTAATTCGTCTTATATTTTTATAAAGTAGTGTCAATACAATATTTTCGACCTTTTTTTGTTGAAATCATTAGTTACGAATTCGTGTTCACTATCTGAATTAAATAGCCTTCTTATTTTATTCTTCCCCACAAGTGTAATAATTTCTATAATTTAATATTTTAAGTTTTATATTCAATTGCAAGTGTGTATTGCGTGAATTTTTTTTCACTGCACTAATTAAACGTACTGATTATTCAACTAAAGCAACTGTCAAAAAACTGAGGTTAACTTGTTAAATACTAATTCATTAAAATTACCTCCATCACTGCCTTCGGACATTTGAAAATCCGCACTTTCGGATATTATCAGCAATTGATTGGACTTAGGCCACTTTCAAAGTAATGGTTTTAATTATTGAACTAACTGCGAAAACTTATGTGTCCTAAATTATGACAAATGGACTTAGGCCACTTTCAAAATAAACAGCTCATATATCGGTTAGTTTAGTAAAGAAAAATGGTTAAAGACGACCTCCAAATTGAAATTCGGTTCTTATGTAGGCCAAAATGTTTTCTTCAACACGACACCCGAAAAGCGTATTTTGCAAATCTAAGCCGCCAAGTGAGAATTTTGAAAAAATTATGCAGGACAGTAGAAACACGCATTCACCGTCTGGCTTTCGTTTCATTCGACTATCTTGAGCGGTCATCAAGAAAAGCCATTGCGAAAGTTACGGTCGAGTTTTCATTTCGTTGGAGGTCAAAGAAACTGCTCTCCACCGTAAAAACAGCAATTTCCACTGCGTAACCCGTACTGTAGCACGGTTTCCCAAGGGGACGCGCTGGCAAAACTACAATGCTGTCGAAACACGAAAAAGTCGGCTGCCTAATAATACATACGTTGCTCGCAGATCCGTAGAACGAATTTTTTCCCGTTGTGGAAGCTGAACGCTAAATTTTAAGCGATTCCGACTTTTTTCTCGTCCGTGGACCGTCTAATTTTTTAAATGCATTTTCGCGCGCGCGCGCTCTTCCATCGCGAAATAATACCTGAACCGTAATGTTTTCGGCAAATTACCTCGAAAATTCGCTCGGTAACGACTCTCGCGATTTTTTGAGGAGGAAAAATACGTGCGTGCGTGGAACGAGCGACGATAACAAAGCACCGAGCAGAGTGGGGGAGTGAGGATGCGGTGTGTGGGGAGGGGAGGGGGGAGCCGAGGCGCGACAGAAGTTTCGCCGCGGTCTCGAGAGTCTTTTCTGCCGGGCAAATTACCGGCATTCACTGTTTCAACGTTGAAAGTTTTCATTTATGACGGATACTCGGGCCCCGTTCATTGTCACCGTCTCATTCGGAACTTTTAAATTATACCCGGCTCATTAACGGCACTCGGAAGTACCGCGCGCGCCACCCCAGTTTCATCAGTCCTGTTAATATTGACCTGATAAGACGTTAGTCCCGTGATTATTGTCCGGTCGGCGACAATTAACGTTCAGATAATACTATTCTTTGACTTGTGCCGAACGTAGAAAGGGAAAGCGAAGCTCGAGAGGCCTCGGTCGCCGAGAAGTGTAACATAATACGGGTCGAGTATGTCAGTGTGAAAACAACACCTAACCCATTGACAAAACTTCATTATTTCTATTATTTTCTTATGGAACTTTCACCAACATATTCGTGGCATTTTTCTAATGAAAATGATACCAATTAAGATATAATTCCGATGGTATTTACTTGAGTAATAGACGGTGAAAGTTTCGGAAAATTATTGTAAATATGATCCGAATTATATCGTGTTTGATATTACTTTAATCAGAAAAATGCCACAAATATATTGGCGTAAGTCTCATTAAAAAACGAGTAATAATATAAAGACTTTTTTATTGGTATTACACTGTGAAGACACGCGGGCCTTTGAACTGTGCCGACGACCGCGACTCTCCGTGTCTTTTTCTTTCGCATGTGCTGTCCTTCCTTGCATCCGAAATTTGAATCGTCCATTACTCAAGTAAATACCATCGGAATTATATCTTATTTAGTATCATTGTCATTAGAAAAATGTCACGAATATGTTGGTGAAAGTTCCATAAAAAAATAATAAAAAATAAAGAAGTTTCGTCATTGGGTTAGTAGTGGTTTCACCGATATACCCGACCCGTATGATATCATACTTCTCGGCGAGCGAGGCCTCCCGAGCTTCACGGCCCCGCACGACGTATACCTCGCAGGAGTGGGGATACTTCTGGGACACTCCTTGTACAGAAATTTTGTGACACTTATCGATTAAATATTAACCTGAGCACAAACTCCATGAATCTTGGTATTTGTACATTGCGGACGGAATGGAGGGACTTAGTAACAAATTCATATATTGAATTTATATTGAAATAATATTGAATTAATACTGAATGTGTATTAAATTAATATTGAATTTATACTGAATTCATATGGAGTTAGTACTGAATTTATATTGAATTAATATGCAGTTAGTATTGCATTAATACTGATTTTATACTGAATTAATATTGAGTTACTATTGATTTCTTATTGAACTTACATTGATTTAATACTTATTTATGTTGAATTAATATTGAATTTATATTTAGATAATACCAAATTTGTATTGAATAAATATTAAATAAATATTGATTGTATAATAAATTAATATTGAATGTATATTAAATTAATATTGAATTTATACTTAATTGATATGGAATTAGTATTCAATTTATATCGAATTAATATGGAATTAGTATAGAATTAATATTCATTTTATAGTGAATTAATAATGAGTTAATATTGAATTGATATTTTACTTACATTGATTTAATACTAAATTCATGTTGAATTAACATTGAATTTATATTTAGATAATACTAAATTTATACTGCATTAATACTGAGTTTATATGGAATTTATATTCAATAATATAGAGTTAGTATTGAATGTATATTGAATTGATATTGAGCACAGTATAACCATGAATTAAATAATCCCGCAAATTTTCATTAGTATCGCTCTTTCAGTTTTCTGAAAAAAAATCGCAAAGTATCTCGCCACAACAAATTAAAAAAAAGAATCGTTCTTACCCCGAGGCAAAAATAATTAATTACTACAAAAGAGTGCCTTTCTTAAATAATACATTTTTACCAAACCCTCTATAAGGTTCACAGCTACATCCTCAATTAGTATTGCCCGCGCAACGAGAGTTGGCACAGAGAAACTTGTGGGCACCACGCGATGCTCCCACTACGCGCTACACGTCTTCCGCGATTGGACGAATCGCTTGACGAAGACAGCAAACGAGCGTATTGAGTGTGACTGTAACAGAGAGATGTGGTGACCATGAAGTAAGATGGTGGTGACGCTGAGCGCCTATGTCGACCGTTCCCGCTAAAACGTAAGCGTAAGAGTGGGATCAACTGATCAGTGGTGGGAACCGCAGCCTTGCGTCAAGAGTGGGGACTCGCCGTCCCCCCTGCACCCCACTGACGAGATTTTGTGCCAACTCTCGCTATGCGGGCAATACTAGTTTCATTACCGGAAGCCCAGTGTTCAAATCCCTTTATCTTTTTCCATTTTTTTCTTTTTTCCTGTTCAGTTTATCTATTTTAATTAATTGTATTTTGCACATGAAAAATACACTCGTAAGCGTAAGAGTGGGATCCGCAGCCTTGCGTCAAGAGTGGGGACTCGCCGTCCCCCCTGCACCCCACTGACGAGATTTTGTGCCAACTCTCGTTGCGCGGACAATATCAAACAGGATAATTTACTATTCCAAGTGTAAAGTTGTCTTCTATTGGTCAAAGTAGACAATTGTAAGAAAATATAAGCAGATGCAAAGTGCCTCCGAATTTAATTTTGCAATCGATTCTGTGGAATATAAAATTCGACAGTAAGCGAGGAACAAGCTCATGGCTTTGAGAAACGATTGACAAAGATTCGGCCGTGCAAATCAGTCGGAGAGAATTCCGAAGTTGACGAGTGCCTGGGTAGAATCCCTAAACTCGATTTATTAATTTCGGGGACGCGCGCGGCGCATATTTCAACGGCGTGGACGCGGGAAAACCAGTATCGATGCCGGGCAAATTATATTCGCAACGAGAACGCGCGCACAATTTCAAATTAGCGGGAACGCGGGTTCTCGCACGTTCAGGAAATCCCACAGTGGCTGACCTGGCTGCTAAACTAACCATAAACCTCAATTACACGTATAAAATTTGCAAACGTATGCATGCGCGCAACTACCCGCCACTTGCATTCGTGCAAGACGCATTCCGTAAACACCAGAGGCTTCTCCTACTTCGCACAGCCGGAAAACCAACGAATCTCAAACGTTGTAATATCATTCGTCTTCATTTTATTTGACTTCCAAATTTTAATTAATTTGACGCCGCGTTCCGCGAAGTTTCTTTTATTAAACTAAACAATGTATCTTAATGAAACTCGCCTGGGGAGATACACTAACAATTTTGCTTTACTAAGTTAAGCAAGATATCTAGACGAAACTTTTTCCGCAAGTTTACACATATTGCAGCTGCCTTCACGATTTGTTTACGTAGCGGTAGCAGTAAAACTATAGCTATTATTCACCGAAGAAGCATGAGTGAAATTTATGTTAACATCACTTCTGGAATTTTTCTATAATAAACTGAATAACTTGTTTTAATGAAATTTTCCTATGTATTTGTACATATTTCAGCTACACTCAGGATCTTTTATATGTCACTATTATCAATAACTATAGTAACTATAGTAACTGTATACATCGAGAAACTATTCAAGAATAACTTTAAAAGTATACTTACTTTGTGTCCAAACTTGAACCCTTCTTCAAGTTCATAGAATTATTGAAATTTACACAATGAGAATGTATAAAAATTCGTAGACATTCCCCCCAAGTATATAAATAAACTTGTAAAATTTCATCAAGATAGGTCTCTTAGATTTTCCAAAAAACTTCCCAAATTATAATCTTAAAATATATGTGCATAATAGTAAACAGTGTTAAATTATAATTTTGCAATTCTTTTTCTATTCAACCAAAAAAACGTATGTGAATGAAAATTTTATAGCATGTTTACACCTAATTAAATTACTTTCACGAATTTTCATACGTCGCCATCAAAATTCTAACAATTATTCATCTAGGAACCAATGAAGAGAAATTTTTTAAATCGGTCTACTATATGTGCAAATAACTATTCAAATTTAAATAATAATAACTAAGTATAAAAATTTATGAACGCGAGACAGACATGTATGAGCACACCAGCAAAATGTCCTGAAAATAACTTTAAAAAAATCCTCGTTTAAAAAAAGATTCGATCTTACGCTATACGAAACAATAATCGATTCCCTTATTTTTCAACACGGTTCATAAACATCCGTGAGATGATAGGAAGCACTCGACTCCACACCGTCCGCTCGAACAAAAGAAAAACGTGAAGCCGGATCGAATCTCCCTATTTTACTTTCTAATAAAAGAAAACACTCATCTTCGAAACCGTTTTCGAATTACTCAACCGATCAATTCCTCCGCCAAATGAAAACGGCTTAACTAAGCTTGTTTAAACTTCGTAGGCAAATTCTCCATGAAAAACTGCGCCGAAAACGTAGAATAAATTTTTTCCGTACAACGCTCAGTTTTTTAGCAAAAATGGCTCCAAAATCGGGACAACGCACCAGAAAAATACAATAGCTCCGATCCATGGCCTAATATTTTTACTTTGGCGCTCAGTAGAAACTGCTACTATTCATCAGACGCTCATTGCTGTGTCTGTTCGTGGCTGACTATTTCTACTTAACCCTTACCATCATAAAATAAAGAATGGCGCTTCCGGAATTTTGAAACCGTTTTTGCTAGGAAACGGAGTGTCGCGCGGGAAAAATTTCTTGTACACGGTGTAAAGAAATGTTTAGTCTTGGCTGCTATAGACGTGTTCTACATCTTGGAATCGATGAAGATCGGTCAAAGAAAGTTGTCGCAAAATTGTCATTGACCTTGAATTTCAAGGTCAACTTTTTTTTATAGCATTGTATTCTACGCGTCATGGGAATACAAAGTGTCAAGGGAGCCATGTGTTAAAACTCAATAATTTTCATAAAAAAATAATAGCGAAGTCTCATTATATTATTAGAACTACTTATTATCATAAGAATTGTTTACATTTCTAATAGAGCGAGTAGTTAGTGTTGTTGTTTATGTGCTGTTCATCAGATGTCTTACATAATCAATATTACCTTTCTCAGTCTTGATGAATGTTCCATCTTCATTTTTTTCTTCTACGCCGAAGAACCGATCCATTTTTCCTAATATTTCTTAATAGAAGATGAACATTTTTCAAGACTTAGAAGGTAATATTAATTATGATTTATTATGTTAGACTTCTGATAAACAGCATATAAACAACAACACTAAATACTTGCTTTATTAGAAATGGAAACAATTTTTAAGAAAATATAAGTAGTACAGTAATTCCGCGATCCAAGTTCTTTTTCGGTTCTCTGCGGGGACTTAGTTCGAGACGGAAAGGACAGCATGTAAACACGGACCACTATCCTTGTCTATGTCCGAAAGTCACTGTACATATCGTCAATTAAACCACTAAATACAGTTGAAATTATTTAGTGTTTAGTGTAATTTTAATCAGAAAAATGCCAGGAATAAGTTGGTGAAATTTCCATAAAAAAATAGTGAAAAGTAAATAAGTTTTGTAATTGGATTAGTAGTGATTCACACCGATATACCCGACCCAGGATCAAATTACGCGGCATATTCACACTGCTCGGCGACCGAGGCAGCTCGAGCTTCTTGGCCTCTCCGGGGATACCCCGCAGTGGAAGGAGTAGACGAAGGGACATAGATCGCAATGTTCCGTTGGACTTAGATCAGGCATGTCCAGGAATAGCTCACTTGGACGCGTTTTCGAGGGACACGCCTACTTTTCCCGACCGCGCGTCTCGCTCCCCGTGGCGGCCGTAGTTCTCCGAGCTCCTCAGGCTCGTACCTACCGCTTGCGGTATGTATTGCGTGTGGCGGTTTGGGGCGACTCTTATACCCATAGGTTTCCACATCACTCATGAGGTTATGGTTAATGCGTTTTTTTGTCAGTGATATCCCCTATAGGCCTATTCCACTGCGTCGCAAGACAATTTCGAAAAAATAAATTTCGAAAATAGTTTTTATTATACTGTCAAAATTTTACTGACAATTTGGAAAGCATGCTTCAAAACTTTAAGTGAATCGAAGTATTCCATTTTAAGAAATTTTGCCATCCGAATTTTCTCAATGTTCGGACCGACTTATTTGTGCAAATGTTCGTTTTCAAAAATGCGTAGTATTAAAACAGAGCAACGTACACTGCTGAGCGATTCCTCGCTATCGTCTTTGATGCGGATATTGCAAGCTTTCCTAATTGTTAGTAAAATTTTGACAGTATAATAAAAACAATTTTCCAAATTTATTTTTTCGAAATTATCGTGCGACGCAGTGGAATATTCCTATAGGGAATACCACTGACAGAAAAAAACACATTGACCATAGTACCTCATGGGTGATGTGGAAACCTACGGGTATGAGAGTCGCCCCAAAGAGCCACACGCAATACATACCGCATGCGGTAGGCACGATCCTGAGGAGCTCGGAGAACTACGGCCGCCACGGGGAGCGAGACGCGCGGTCGGGAAAAGTAAGCGTCTCCCTCGAAAACGCGTCCAAGTGAGCTGTTCCTGGACATGCCTGACTTAGATCGTGGACTTACTGCACTAATATTGAGACTTTGCTATTATATAATAATAAATATAATAAAAAACGCATTGACCATAGTACCTCATGCGTGATGTGGAAACCTACGGGTATGAGAGTCGCCCCAAAGAGCCACTCGCAATACATACCGCAAGCGGTAGGTACGAGCCTGAGGAGCTCGGAGAACTATGGCCGCCACGGGGAGTGAGACGCGCGGTCGGGAAAAGTAGGCGTCTCCCTCGAAAACGCGTCCAAGTGAGCTATTCCTGGACATGCCTGACTTAGATCGTGGACTTACTGCACTAATATTGAGACTTTGCTATTATATAATAATAAATATAATAAAAAACGCATTGACCATAGTACGTCATGAGTGATGTGGAGACCTATGGGTATGTGGGTCGCCCCAAAGCGCCACACGCAATACATACCGCAAGCGGTAGGTACGAGCCTGAGGAGCTCGGAGAACTACGGCCGCCACGGGGAGCGAGACGCGCGGCCGGGAAAAGTAAGCGTCTCCCTCGAAAACGCGTCCAAGTGAGCTATTCCTGGACATGCCTGACTTAGATCGTGGACTTACTGCACTAATATTGAGACTTTGCTATTATATAAGAATAAATATAATAAAAAACGCATTGACCATAGTACGTCATGAGTGATGTGGAAACCTATGGGTATGAGGGTCGCCCCAAAGCGCCACACGCAATACATACCGCAAGCGATAGGTACGAACCTGAGGAGCTCGGAGAACTATGGCCGCCACGGGGAGCGAGACGCGCGGTGGGGAAAAGTAGGCGTCTCCCTCGAAAACGCGTCCAAGTGAGCTATTCCTCCACATGCCTGACTTAGATCGTGGACTTACTGCACTAATGTTGAGACCTTGCTATTATATTTTATGAGAACTATTGAGTTTTTACACATGATCCCTTTAACACTTTTTATTCTCATAACGCAATAAAAAAAGAAGTTGACCCTGGAATTCAAGGTCAAAGACAATTTTGTGGCAACTTTCTTTTACAGATCTTCATCGATTCGAAGATGTAGAATACGCCTGTGGCAGGCCAAGAGCAAACATTTCTTTACACCCTGTATGTCATCGGCGTACTTTTTCGCATAGAATCGCGTAAAAGTGGTGCCATGAATGTTGGAGCAGCCGGTACAGAGCTTTGACGTGAAATGTGATATTTTCGGTGTTCACAAGCGCGATATAGTTTGTGGTCGGAGATTTAATAAAAGTAGACAATGGTTTGTAGCCGTCGAAGAGATTAACCCGTTAAGGGCGAAGGACAAGAATAAATGGCGGCCGCGAGGTGGACAATGGGAAACACTCGACAAAGGCCCGCATTATAAGCAGCGCACAATGATGTCCGACTATTCAGAAGGTAAGACCCGAGATGCAAGAGTGCATTCACGGTTTGCTTTACGACACCGCTTGAAATATCGGACCGACTGATATTATGCCGCGCGCACCGTAGCCAGCTCCACGGCGTTTAAATAGATAAAAATAACCTGCCGATAAATTTTGATAGTCGCCCGCTTATCGGCTTCCCGTGCCCGATAACGCAGATACGGGGTTATGCAGCTTTTCCATGGGAGGGGATAGAGAAGCCGGGACCAGGGGCGTTTCGCTTCGACGAAAAGCTCTCTCGAAATAGGCCAATTCTGAAACGTTCCTGATACTTCCTCGAATAATAATAGCACACGTTTGTTCCCATTGCCGTCTGTGTCTGCGGATGTGTATGCGTGTGCATGCATGCATGCATGCATAGAGGCAGTTTATTTTATATTCAGGAATGAAAAAGCATTTTATGCTTCTTTGTAATAGACGAATCAATTTTGAAAAGGTTCGAACGATTTTTCTTTCCATTTTCACATTTCGAGTATTGTATTCGATCGTTGTTTTAAAATTTTTATTGCGTTTGAATATTGGATGGTGTAATCATTCGTAAATGATAAGTTTGTTTGTCATTGATCCTTAAATCATTCGACTTTTGCAGGGGATTCTGTAAATTATATCGAGTGGGCGTGGCTTTGTTGCTCCTTCTTTTTATAGTATTATAAAGAAAGTAGTTTGACTACTGTCTCTATAAGGTTTATTAGAAAACATGTTTTCATTGTTTCTTTAGTATAAAATGCACTAAATAGCGTTGTATCGGTGTTTTCCTTGCGCAGAATATCCTCAGTGGGTGTGGCTTCGTTGCTCCTTCCATTAAGTGAGCTCTAAAGAGTGTGGTTTGACTTACTGACTTCATATACCCTGCTAAAGGATACGAATATATTATTTTCTCTTTACAGAATGCATTAAAGAGCATGGTATCCGTGTTTCCTTTGTGTAAAATATCTTCTGGTGGCGTGGCTTCTTTGCTCTTTCTGTTTAGAATACTCTGAGAGATAGTGCTTCCGTTACTGCTCCTGTACAATTGATTAAAAGGCATGGTGTCATTGTTTTCGCAGTACATAAAAGTATTAGAGGACGTTGTATTGGTGTTTTCTTTTTACAGAATGCGATTAGTGGGCGTGGCTTTTTTATAATCTTTGTTTACAATACATTGAGAGGTGTGCTCTTATTACTGCCTCTACACAATTCGTTAAAGAACATGCTTTCACTATTTTTCGTTCTATAAAACGTATATTGCTTCATTGTTATTTTTTTGTACAAGGTATCCCGTGTGGGCGTGACTTCCTTGTACCCACTGTATAGAGTACTCTCTAAGAGGCATGCTTTCGTTACTGTCTCCACACAATTCATTAAAGGTCATGTTTTCAATGTTTTCTTTCTATAAATTGTATTAAAGGTGTTCTGTCGGCTTTCGCTTCGTGCAGAATGTCCTCAGTAGGCGTGGCTTCGTTTAGTTATTTCGTTGCATTTTCTGTTTAGAGTACTCTATTGCCATTACTGTTTCTATACAGATTATGGAAGGATATGCATTCTTGGCTTTCCTTCTATTAAAAGTATTAAAGGCCATTGCTTGACTGTCTTTCTTGTATAGAGTATTTTGTGTGGGCGTGGCATCGCTGCTCTTGATTTTTACGAAGCCAAGGCAATGCCTTGTAGAACTATTTATGGCTCTACTTAATCTAAAGCGATTGAAAAAACAAGCTGCACATATTTAAAACTCGACACAGTATCGACAAGACTATGTACCTAGCTGTTCCTGTAAAGACTGACCACCGTGGGCGTGGCTAAATTACACCCTTTGCATAAAAAGCTCCCAAGAGGCGTGGTTTGTTTGTCTCTACATATATGTATATTGCCCCGAGATGTCTGTTTTCGTTGTTCTCCTTTGTATAAAGCCTCCTAACATAATTTGGCTGCTTTCTTTGTATAAATAGCCTCAAGGGGCGTGGTTTTCGTGGCTCTCAGTTTGAACGCAGTAAATGCTTTATAAGGCAGTATATGCTTCTACGTAACTTCGAATTATTCGAGAGAAGCTTAGTTTCCCTGTTTCTTGACACACTACTCACAGAAGACTGTTTATCTCACATTTTCAATAACAACGGACATCAGTGAGCGTGTCCTCGTTACTTGCACTACACAAACGATTCGCCAGAGGCGTGGTCTCTTTCATCTCAACGTGTCGGGTATACTGAGATGCTTGGTTTCGTCGCTGTCCCTGGACAAAGTCTTCTAAAGTGTACAGGGTGTATATAAAATAAGTGTAACGCGGTTCGTAGCATTTCGTGTGAGGGGTGAACACTGTAGCACAAATTTGTGCAAAGTGTCACGAACACTTATTGCATGCAACTACATATTTAGAGTGTATAAAAATTATACGTCGCGACTGCCATAGCGGGATTATACACCTCTGGTTCGGTGGAGAGTTGCAAAAAAAGTGAGTGCAAAAATGTCCTTGGGATAAATTATCAAGGTCAAATTTTTTTTTATTGCATCGTATAGTATTCGCAACAAGGAACAAAAGTCTCAAAAGATCCATAGAATGCAAATGAATCGTTCTCTTGAAAAACCACTCTAATATTTCGTAAGTTATTGTATTCCATACGTCTACATTACATACGCGATGCAATAAAAAGAACTATTGCCCTTGAAAATTTAGGTCAAGGATATATTTTCCCGGACTCCTTTTTACAAATCTCTACCGATCCAGAGGTGTGTAATCATGCTACGGCCGGTTTTATAATTATTTTGAATGCACCCTGTACAAAATCGTTACTGACACAGTACAGAGTGCTTTAAGGGGCGTGGCATCTTTGCTGCCGATTCAAAACAAATTAGTCTCCGTACATCGTGGTACACTCCTGACACAAGGCAATCTATTTTGACTTTTCCACAAATCTGACTTCGGTAGACGTAGCATCGCCACTCCCACTGCATAAGCACTGGGGGCGTGGCCTCGTCACCCCCACAGCGTAAACCGCCCCAAGAGGCGTGGTTTCGTAGCTCTCTTCTACCACCAAACCCAAGACACTGCCCCGAGTGGCAACATTTGACTCCAGACCAATCAAACTGCTCCATACTCTTCTCAAAACTATTGTCCTCAGCAAAATAACACAATTCCCGCCGATAACCGACGATAATCGACTTTCATCGTTAATTTCGAAGCTCGGGGAACCGGAGAAAGCCGAACTTAGGCTCTCGTCGGCACGTAAGGTGGAAGTTGTGCCCGCCATTAAGGTAACAAAGCAAATTCGAGCGTGAAGGGTTAATTAAATTAGACAGAGTGCCGGCGAATCCAATCGCCCGCGGCGATTACTTAAAATTCCCATTCGAAATACGCGCTCGATAAACCATGATTGCCATTCGGGAGCGACTTCGGGAGTCGGCCTGTGTCGGCTCGTTCCTCCTGTAATACCCGGAACGTTCAACTCCAGAACAGATAAAGCCGGTGCTAAACTTTCAAATGTTCTCCGTTAAAGAAACGGAAACGGCACGGTGTGTCTGGTTAAAAAGTTTTTACGGCCATTGTAGACCCGCTTTCTACGCTTGTACGTGACCCCACTCGAACTTCCACCGATTCCCGCTCGATGCGCAGTGATTTCCACGATCCGATCGATCAATCACGCCCCTTTCACCGATTCCTGCCGATATCATAACTCCTCCGCGCCTTCCGAGACGTTCCTACGACTGCGCCGAGCTGCTACGTGACCAAACAAACGTTCTCGCAGCGATTTTTAACTAGTACATTCAAAATAATTCCCTCCTATAACGAGAAGTGAAAGTATCATTGTTGCAATAATTTCTACTATCGACAATATCTAAGGCAATGTTTATATATTTATTAGAACTTATTATAATTCTTAATCCTTAGAAATCTCGAACTCTTTCCCCAGTTTCCCACCCATCATTTGCTACAGAAGCGACATAAAAAGACAATTTTCAGTGTCAAAAATAGAAACTTGATGTTTGAAATGAGCCTAAATAGGTTACTTTCTGCTTATTTTTCATAAAGTTACAGTTGATCAAAGTACTCATAGTTTGCAGAGACGTTCGAGTCTATAACATTGAAAAATATGTTTTACGCCCAACATACCGCTCCATAGTTACCATACAAGGGACATCAAAACTACACAATTGCTAGTGTCACAACTATAAACTTCATGCTTCAAAATAAGCATAAGTAAAATTGATCAAATTATTCAAAGTTCGCAAATACGTTCAAACCTATCACTTTCGAAGATAGGTTCTATACGCAGTTTCCCGACCACTATCAACTACAGGATCGACATAAAAAAAATTACCAGTGTCACAATTATAAACTTCACTCATTAAGATGAGCGTAAGTAGGTTAGTGTCCGAACTTTTTCATAAAGTTAAAATTGATCAAATTATTCAAAGTTTGCAAATACGTTCAAACCTATCACTTTCGGAGAAAGGTTCTGTACGCAGTTTCCCGCTCAATATCAACTACAGAATCCATATCAAAAAGACAATTGCCAGTGTCACAACTATAAACTTCACGCTTTAAGATGAGCTTAAGTAGGTTAGTGTCCGTTCATTTTTCATAAAGTTACAATTGATCAAAGTGTTGAGAGGTCGCAAATACGTTCAAATCTATCACTTTCGAAGAAAAGTTCTATACGCAGTTCCCGCTCATTATCAACTACAGAATCGACATAAAAAAATCCAATTGCCAGTGTCACACATATAAACTTCATGCTTTAAGATGAGCTTAAGTTGGTTAGTGTCCGTTCATTTTTCATAAAGTTACAAGTATCAAAGTATTCAAAGTTTGCAAATACGTTCAATCTATCACTTTCGAAGAAAAGTTCTATATGCAGTTCCCGCTCATTATCAACTACAGAATCGACATAAAAAAAGACAATTGCCAGTGTCACAACTATAAACTTCACGCTTTAAGATAAGCTTGAGTAGGTTAGTGTCTGTTTATTTTTCATAAAGTTACAGTTGATTCAAGCAAATATTCTCTCCCCACATTCCCGGCCATTATTTACCACACAAACACCATCAGAAAGAGAAGATTTCCAATGTCCAAACTAGAAACTGCATGCTGCAAAATGGGCCTAAGTAGGCTTCTCTCCGTTCGCTTTTTCATAAAGTTATAGTTGATCAATACATCCAAAGTTCGCAGGTACGATCAAATATAAAGTATTCAAAGGAATATCCTGCTACCACTTTCTGGCCTATTATCTACTACAAATAGGCGATTTTCAGTGTCAAAAAACTAGAAACTTGAAGCTTCAACCCCTTGGCCTACAACAACGAGTAAGACTCGTGGTAAGAAATTTGGGCCAAAAACAATAAGGTCGAACCTGACTCGTGATATTTCGTTCGGACCCATCGTAAACAACACTAACACGAAGATTACTAATTTTCTACGAGTTTCCTCAAAACCTTATTAATTTAAATTACGTATTAATTTACAAATTGTTACTGATACATTATCCACTTTCAAATTATAAATCATTTTTGTTCACCGATGATTTGATCATAATTACTTCCCAGACATCTTAAAAGTATTAGTTGTGCCCAAACGTGTTTATTATTTCACAATTCCTTTCGTTGCGCCGTAATATACATGTCATAAGACGCATACATATTGCGCAAGTTCGAGCACACGGCTAAACAGCTACATGGCTCGGCGCGTGACCGATCTTCTTGTTTATTATGGCCCGAGCAATCGGGAGTTAGCGGGTAGGACAAGGGGTTAACCCTTAGCACTCGAATGGCGACTCTGAGGCGCCACTACAAATTGCTCCACCATTGTTCAGAATATTGTTTACATGATTAAATTAAATTTGTTTATATGTAATAAATTACCAAACATTTAAATATTGTATGAGGTACTTCGAAAAACTATGTACAATGGAAATATTCTAGGTTAGAAGAAATGTTTGGTTTCTTAGTTGAAACAGCTCCGAGTGAAAAGGGTTAAAATAAGTCCAGACAAATCATCATCCATTCATCAGTCTGCACACTAAACTACAATTTTCTATGCACCGGCGCCGATAAATTTGTCATATTGGACTCAAGATATAGGCCATCCAAGAGTCCTAGAAAAAGTAGAAGATGGTCAGATCGGTCAGATGGGAAGTCGCTCCATGAAAACGCCATTAGGGTATCTCGATCGGTCGCTGATGACTTAAACGAATCACGCGGACTGCAGAAGTCTCCGGCGGATAAACGTAACCATTGTAGTGGCTATGTACAAGCCGGTAAATGAGAACAGGGAGCAGAGCCCCGGCTATATTGGCTTTGTGAAGAATCGCTCTCCAATGAAAGCGTTAACGAACCACGTCGTTCCTTCTCGTTCAGCTCAACTGCTCCATTTTCCGATGGTTTTCCCGTCCTCCCTTTAATCCTCCGCCCACGCTGAACCGGCCAGAATTTCTCTCTCCCTCGCTTCTTCCTCTCCCGGATCTTTCTCTCTTTTCTTCCTTTTTTTTTTTGCTCCCTCGGCCACTATCCCTTCCGGGACCCCATTTTATTTCCTGCATGTGAAGGAACAGCTAACACGCGTATCTCTAACCGAACCGCGCATTAATCGAATTCGGACGAAATTAAGGGCGTCGTTAATAAACCATTCAGCTCAGGAATTACTGCGTTTTTCATCCTCACCAGCCGACGAACCGATGGAAGGAGATTGTTTCCGACTGTCCTCGATCGTTAGCTCGCTATACCGAAGTTTTATCTGTGACGATTCTTTAAGTACGCGCCGTTGTTAATTGGTTTTTTGTTGGGCATGATTTTCGCTCGGTGCATATAAATTGAGGTTCCTTTGGCAATTTTTCTTTTTTAGTAAACTAAATGACGTGGCTTGATGAAACTTTTCTAGCATGTTTATACACGTTTCAGCTGTATTCGTGATTTTTGATAAAACAGTGTTGTTGAAAATATAGTCATTGTTCACTATGCGTGACTTATCGTGAGACGTTTTTCATTTGAATATACGCTTTGGCAATTTTTCATTATTAAATTATTTCATTATTAAATTAAATTCATTATTATTGCCAGGTATTTGGAGTACCTTGATCATTTTTTATACGACGATATTACCGAAAATATTGTAGTTATTTAGTGAGGAAGAACGAGTTTTCCTTGAGAACCATTTAAGAACGGTTATGTAGATCTGTGTGCTTAAAGTATAAATAGTTATTGTGATTTCGATCATTAGTCGTGTATAAAAATTCCCCAATGTAATGCAACTATTCATAAACATGTCTGTAAATTCTCATGACGATAACTCTGTAAGTTTTTTTTAGAAAAAGTTGTCTAACACGGACTCTTTAAACAAAAGTTTCATTCGAAGGTCCAATTTGACAAATTTTCTGTGCTCAACCAAAAAACATATCTTAATGTAACTTTATGGTTATATTTATACGCTCTTAGGCTATTTGTACCATTTTTTATACATACTTATCGTCAAAACCATATGAGTTATTCTATAGTTATTCTATTATAGTACTTATTCAACGTATCTACTTCAAGTTTAAATAATTACTGTAATGTAGAGAGCAACAATCTATAAAATTTCGTGAACATAGTAAAAACATGTATAAATGAACATTTAAAATTTCAAGAGCATAAGCCTTTCGGTTTTGTTAGAAAAAATTCTGAAAGTATATCTCCAAAGGAGACTATCCAGTTCAAAGAAGTGTCTCATTAGAAATAAAGGGTTGCATTCGACGGTACAGAGGGCAAGTTTACTATATTACATTGAACGTCTTATCCTAATGATACATTAACTCTTTGCGGACGTGTGTCTGCAGACAGTCACCCAAGTAAAATTGCTACTCCCTGACTAAAAATCACTTTTTAAAAAATTAATACTCTCAAAAAACAACAAACAAATTTTTACCAAACACAACACTTGCTCCTTCATTTAATTCTTATTTCAGTGCACCATTTCATTTCCCAAGGAAAATTGTACATTCGAACCGTCGATAAGTACGCTAAACATAATTCCCGTCCGCAAAGGGTTAAGATTGTATTTATACACGTCCAAGCTATTTGCATGATTTCTTGTAAGTCTTTATCGTCAAAACTATAGCATTTACCCGAAAAAGAATTATAAGACGTCGTGCTAACTGTGCAAGGGAACATTTCAAACCTTTCTACTTCGAGTCTATGTAACCATCGTTATTTAGAGACAAATAGTCTGCCAAAATGCATGAACATAGTCCAAATATGTATGAACGAACGTGTAAAATTTCAAGACGATAAGTCTTTCGGTTATAATAAAAAAAAATTCCCAAATTATTGACTCGTATCCCCGGAACAAGCGAGATATTTTTATTTACCCTTCTCGAGGCAGAACCCTCGACAAACCGACGTAAAAGCGTTTGCCATGCCTTCACCCCTCCCCTTCACACCAACCGCCGGCTTGCGATCCGATATTGTACCCATTGCGCATCCCCTCGGGCTGCACTCTCGTGATGTCATGAGTTTCGCCATGAAGACGAAACACCCGGCAGCAACACCTGGCTGCATCAACACGCAAGTGATTCTTGTATCACGATTCGACGATTGAACAGAAACGCTAACGCAGGACAACCCAGTGTACCGGGTGTCCCCAAAGTAATCCCACAACTCAAACACTGTGAACTTCACGAAAAAGAGTACATCGAAAATATGAAGCAACAAAGTTCTCTGACGTTTATCAAGATCAAGCATTTACCGGTCAATGTCAATGCTTTTTACAAAAACGAATTATTACATGGTATAGAGTATGTGAAATTAGGTGGGATTTAAGTCATCACTTTTGATGATTTTGAGTGTGATTAGAAAATACGGAGTTTTGATTCTTAAGCAATTTCAGTAGGCAAGTATAAGCCTTTTCTCTGGAATTGGAGTTTTGATTAGGTGTGCAGTCTTTATGGAAGAACTTTTATTAAAAATCAAGTATTGCATGCATGCATGTGTAAGTCATCAATTCTCTCATTTTCTTTTCCTTTGCAAAATACAGATCATTGAATGTTGTAGATCGTCGCTTATCTTCACAGAAGCAAGTACTTGCGAATTTTTCTAGATGTCTAGCCTACTACATAAACATTGGTTCATGCCGGTATTTTCAAAACTGCCGTCGCAATAAATTATTAAATATAGAGTGCGATCCACTTCGTGAGACTTTATAATCTCTCAGGACTTGCAAATTTAATTGTGCGTGCAGTCATAAAATATTTTTAGCCAAGATCAAGCTTTGTATGACACAGCCCAGCCTAAGCTAGAAGATATCTAAGCCATCTAGGCTCGACTGCGTTTTGGAGAACTCCGTGTTCTCAACTTTTTTGAACTTTCTTTTAAGTGATGCTGTAGATATCGATGAAGACATTCCGAAAATGTGTGTATGGTTGTTAGGAATTCACTGGTTTATAAGTTATACGTGTGTATAGATCAGAAATTTTAAGCGTTTTTGACAGGTTAGATCGTCGCCATATTGGATATTCGTTGAGTGGTAGAGGTAGGTAGGTCTGTTTGGCGCATGCGCTGGATAGATCGTGAGTGTTCAGCGCATGTGTTAGATAGTATGTTATATTTGCGGGATCGGCTAAATAATACTGAGCATATGCGCTAGATGGCAATTCATTGGTTACACATACTTTGTAAACATAAGCAATTTCAAGTGTTTTTCACAAATTAATTATTAATAAGTTTATTGTTGATTTTGAAATGGCTAGTTCAAGTATTAGAAATTTTAACTTTAGAGACATACCAAGTAGTAAAGAAGAAGCAATTACTTGGGCTCAGGATTGTGGATTGTTGCGGAAATTTAAAAAATGTCGTATTCATCGGTGCGAGATGAAAATTTATAACAATAATCATGGAGTCGGTCGTTTTCAGTGTCGAGTAATTAAAATATACAGAACACATACAGGATTTCAAAAAGAAGGTACAGTCCAAGATGGTTTGGGATTAGGTCGTCGTGGGAACGTACAAGGACATGGTATAATGTTTCGCATTTTAATTTAGTAAATGTGTTATTATTACATACGTGTCTAACGGATCTGTTCGGATGTATTTAGCCCATTTTATGTGTATCATCTAGCAAATATATCAATTTTGCGGCGCTTTAACCTGTCCAAAAGGCTTAAAACTGTTCAACTTTATACGCGTATAACTTTTTAACCAATGAATTCCGCACAATAAGATTTTCATATTCGGTGTTTTCTCGCCGAAATCTATAAGATTGTATGTAAAAAACTTGAAAAAAAGAGTTCTCCAAAACGCAGTTAAACCGTCATCTACCTTTTTCTTTCCAATTTCTTTGAAAAATAAAGATTTAAATTTTACAACAAGTTACTTATCGCTATAGACAGAATTATATTTGTGAGTTTTTATTCACTGTTTAGTTTAAACTCAATTTAAAAAAAACATAGGTCGATGTTCCTTGATATCTGTCCTACAAAATGAGCTTTAGTTCATGCCGCAGTCTTCAAAACTGCCATCGCTATAAATTGTGAAAGATCAAATGCGCTCACTTGCAGTTTAAAATTTCGTTAAAATGAAAAAGTATGATATCTGTCGATGCGCAAGTCTAGGCGTTTCGTGCGTCACGTTAGCAACAGTGTATCGATTTAACTGAAGCCTCGAGATCGTAATTACGCCATAATTGAGCATAATTCGACAGATTAGAGGCCGACTTCTGAAGGATGTCTTTGCGGCCGAACTTGGAGCACGGCTGCACATTTGCGTCTGTAATCCGGCAACGGTGTGTACACTCGTGTTGTGAGTGCTGGTACCAGCATATTTTGACCTTTGATTAAGACTTGGTATGCTCATCAATCCACTGTTTCGAACTCCGATACAATAGCGCCGGTTATCAACTGTTAATACTCGAGATAAGTGCGTCCGAAATCAAACGTGGAATTTCTCTGTTCGCCTAATGCGTTTTAATTAGTTTCATTGCTCCTTCCTCGGTTCACGAAACTATATGCGGTGTTATGGATATCGCTCTTGACTCTATAGTGTTTGTTAATATATACCACTACATACCACTATATACTGGGTGGTAATTATAAAGCGTTACAGACGAATATCTCCAAAAATATTGATTATATGCAAAAATGTTTCAGTTGAAAGTTGTTTAGTACCGAGGGGAGCATCATGTGGTGGGACTTTTATTTTTCCCGATGTACACACTCCAAGGTGAGGTGAAGGTCATCTTTCATTCTTCAACTGGAATGATATGATTTTTTATCCACCATCAAATAGTGCGTTTTAAGATGAGTTCAATTATCTATCACTCAAGGTCATTCAAGGTCATACTTGCAGGAAAATGCAGAAAATGTGTGATCGTTTTATTTGTACTTCAGTTTAGTATGTGTTCAAAATGATTATCTCTTACTTCAATGCACTTAGTAGTAACTTCAAGTAACTCAATTCAGTAGTAAATTGTAAGCGTGGTGATTGTACATGTAAACTTTGAAGACGATACACTAATGGCAACAATAGTTATCAAATATTTTTTGGGAACATCGACGATATGAAGGCGATATGAATACGAAAAATGTTGATTATACGCAAAAATGTTTCAGTTGAAAGTTGTTTAGTACCGAGGGGAGCATCATGTGGTGGGACTTTTATTTTTCCCGATGTACACACTCCAAGGTGAGGTGAAGGTCATCTTTCTTTCTTCAACTGGAATGATATGATTTTTTATCCACCATCACATAGTGCGTTTTAAGATGAGTTCAATTACCTATGACTCAAGGTCATTCAAGGTCATACTTGCAGGAAAATGCAGAAAAGGTGTGATCGTTTTAGACGCCGCTGGAGTTTACAATTTTGAGTAAACTGTTGTTTGATTTGTAATAAATAGACATCAATTTTTCTGTGGAAAGGCCGAGAATTATTTTGTACACCCAATAGTATAATTATCTGTTTTATTTCAAAATAATTAGTGTATCAAATAATCTCCGTGCGACTGATTCTGAATTTCTTTTAAGGTCAACAATTTTTTTTTCCCAGAGGTTTACCTTTGTCAAACTTTACAAGCTTACACTTGCAGTTTCTGTGCTATTTTTATACATTTTTGCATGTACTTTTTAATAAATTTACGATACTTATACACAGTTGAAGCAAATAGGTTTAACAAATTTTTAAATGCTTCAGACAACGTCTTATACTTTTTTCAGTATACAATTACTATAGTTCCAACGATATCTTGTTACAAAAAATCATGAAGATACCTCAGACGTATACAAATCCACCATCGAAATTTCATTGAGGAACGTTGGTTAGTTTTGCAAAAAAAAAAATTGCAAAAGTGTATCTTCTTCCAGAGTTTTAAAGCGAAACATTCGAAGGGTTCGTAAGGATCTTAAGAACGAATAAAGGGATCGAGAGACCGTGAATCACGGGGGGTCTCAAGAAGAAGGGCCCCGTTATCGTTCTGAGTATAACAAATATCCAATCTCGGCGTAAGAAATACGAGTGGAATCTGACGCGGGACGAATCTACGAGTCACAAGTTTATCGTGACTTCGAAAGTTGTAACACATGCCAGTTTTCCGGGAACGCCGGGAAGTCAGCGACGTGCTGAGCCGGCCATAAATCGCAGAGAAATTCGAAAAGCGTCGCCGTAGCCTGCCAGCCCTCGCAAGATTCCTATTCCCGGTTGCAGGATCAATAGATCAATCAAAACTCATCTTTCCGTTCCGTTGTCTTCGAAAACAGCGACGACAACTTTAAGAGTATCACGATCCGAAATGCACTTTGGGAACTGAAACGACAACCATTGGCAGCCATGCAACTTTGTGAACGACCTTTGAGAACGTTGACTTCGATAGACATGCCAAAGTGCAAAAACAATGGCGAATCGTATACATTTTTGGAGAAAGAAACGCATAATTGGTACTCTTATGCTCGAAAAGGCTGTTCTTTCTTTTGGGGGACCAGATGTTTTTTATTTTCTTAAACACTTTTTGAACTTTTTTCATGTAATCCTGTAGATATCGATGAGAACATTACGAAAATGTAAGTATTATTGTTAGGAATTCACCGATTTATAAGTTGTACGTGTGTAAACATGAGCAATTTTAAGCGTTTTTGACAGGTTAGGACGTCGCCATATTGGACATTCGTTGGGTGGTATAGGTAGGACTGTTGAACGCATGCGCTGGATAGATGGTTATACGCGTGTAAACATAAGCAATTTCAAGTGATTTTCACAAATTAAAGTGTCGTCACATTAGTATATTTGCTGGGTGGTAGACGTAGGAGTGTTGAGCGCATGCACTAGATAATATGGTATATTCGCGGATCGGCTAAGTAGTACTGATCACATGTTTACTAGATAGGAGCACGTGGATGAATGAAACTGATTTTAATATTGTTCTGCATTTTATTGTTGATTTTAATATTAATTTCTGGATTGTTGCGGAAATTTAAGAAATGTAGTGTTTATCGGTGAGCTATGAAAATATACAGAATCATATACAGGATCTCAAAAAGAAGGTATAGTCCAAGTTGGTTTAGGGTTAGGTCGTCGCGTTGATTTCACCTAGCAAAGGTGAACTAGGTAAAGTGACCTAAAAAGGCCTAAAAGTGCTCAACTTTATACACGTATAACTTCTGAACCAGTGAACTCCTGGCAATAAGACTTTCATTTTCGGTGTTTTCTCGTCGAAATGTATAGGACTGCATAAAAAAAGTTAAAAAAATTTGGTCCTCCAAAAAAAGTTTAACCCTCGAAAGCAATGGCAAAATTGAATCAGTATATCGCGACACGAAGTGCACTTTGGGAACTGAAACAAAATCCATTGGCAGCTAGGCAACCTTGTCAGCGACCTCTGATGGGGCCGATTTTCGAATATTTGCGAAAATGTATAAGGAATGGCGCACTGTGCGCATTTGACGATTTATTTAAAAATTGCTGGAATAATATTTGTTGAGGAGAAAGAAATATTGGGATCACCTTGATGCATTGTGGTTTGTGGGAGTGTTTTGCAGTTGATGCAGTTGATTTTGAGAGTGCATTTCTGCTGCCTAGTTTTTACAGCGTTCGTTTTAGGGAAAGCGTTCAATGCACTCGCGAGGTTCGCGCACCTCGTGGAGCAGAAACGGGCGGAGTTTTACGAGAAGTTTCGCGAGAAAGTAAAATTTCAATACACTTCCAGAGAGCCGGCTTCGAGGCAGTGACAACATCTGCCGACTTTTATGAAGTTGCTTTTGCAACACGATTGCGAAGTACGAAGATAATTGTGCCGGCTCTAGGTTCCTCCTTTACTGTGGCTATGGAATTTGCTGAAAGAAACTGAGCCGAGAATAAGGAGGCTAAAACGAGGTCCGAGTGGTATTGAACAATTTGTTGCAGATGGTTCAATAACGGTCTAGCGTTGACACTCGTGGCATAGTCTTGCAATGAATTATTTTTTAACGTGGAATCGTTGTTGATATGAAATTTGTCATGCTAAACTAAATAATGGATTTTTGTGAAACAAAGTGGCTTACACATTTGGGTTGAACTTCGTTTTAGAGAACTCTTTTATTTCAAGTTTTGTTATGCAATCCTATAGATTTCGACGAGAAAACACCGAAAATGAAAATCTTATTGTGAGAAATTCATTGGTTCAAAAGTTAAACACTTTTAAGCATTTTTGAAAGGGTTAAAGCGCCGCCATATTGATATATTTGCTAGGTGATACATATAAAATGGGCTAAATAGTTCCGAGCAGATCCGTTAGATGACAGCACAAACACGTACGTAATCACAACACATTTGCCAAATCAAAATGCGAAACATTATACCATGGTCGGACTGGCCTTCTCCGCCAGTGATGTTACTAAAGTGCAAGATTTCTTGCGCATGTGCAGCGATCTGCCTCAGTATAGTAAGATTCTCAATAAAATGGGGTACCTTGAGCACCCCGCAGAATTTTTAAAAATTGATATGATTTTATTCTGAAGAATGAATGTATAACAAGTGTATTTGTACATATAAAATATTAAAAATAGCTTACCAGAAACTAGCAGGACACTCGTCTCGTTCCGCACCGCGTCTCTCGTCCTGCCAATAATACCGGTACATTCCCGCCAATAGAACTGCCTCAGGGCTCTGCTACTTCATCATAGATACGTTATTGTTTGACGCGCATGCGCATGAAATCTTGCACTTTTGTAACATCACTTTTCTCCGCTGCCACGACGACCTAACCCCAAACCATAGGCTCAGTACTATTTAGCCGATCCAGCAAATATAGACCTACACATGCACTGAACACCCACGATCTATCCAGCGCATGCGCCGAACAGACCTACCTCTACCACTCAACGAATATCCAATATGGCGATGCTCTAACCTATCAAAAACGCTTAAAATTTCTCATCTTTACACACGTATAACTTATAAACCAGTGAATTCCTAACAACCATACACACATTTTCGGAATGTCTTCATCGATATCAACAGGATCACATAAAAAAAAGTTCAGAAAAGTTAAGAACACGGAGTTCTCCAAGACGAAGTTCAGCCCACATTTGAGTTACAGTCAGGGTTTTATGAGCCCGTATGATTGAAATTATAGTAATTGTTCAACGATGAAGCACGAGTCGTCATGTGAAAGGTTTCACTTGAATATGTCTACATCTTATCATTATGTTTTATTAAGCTAAACGATGTATCTTCATGATAATTTTATAGCATATTTATAAACACCTGACAAACTTAGATGATTGTTCATACGTCGCTGAAATCAAAACTATAGTAATTATCTACCGAAGAATGATCAGATATTCTGCAAACCATTCAAAAGTGTTTTTACCAAATCTATCTACTTCAATCCAAAATAACTATTATAATGTATATCATAAAAATGTTTATAAATTGAGGAATGTAGTATACACATGAATCCTGTAAAATTTTATGAGAAGTATCAAAGTACACTTTTAAAGAAGAACAATTGAAACCTGAAAGTGTAAAATTGTACTATAATGAGGTAGTTTGAATGCATTTTTGCGAACATGCACACGCAGCTTGGTTTTGAAGCTGCAGTGAATGCACGCGGGATTATCGATTTCATTTATGAGTTAACAGAGAAAGATGAGCAACCATAAGTATGTCTGACAGGCGCGCATACGTTACAGAGCCTTTGGCAACGAGAAATTTCATCACTGTTGCAATAAATTTGTAACTCCATAGATACTCGGATGTCAGATTCTGCGCTCATATTTCTTACGTTCTGATCGGGCATTTATTATACGATGAACGATAGCAGACTTCCTCTCGAAGATTTTATTTCCCGGTTATGGCTCGCGAACCTGTCGACGGGAAAATATTAGTCAGAGTTGACAAGCCTACACAACATCATCGCAAAAATGTTATCTTAAATATTTCATTCGTGATATCTTTGTTAATTTTTTTATCTATCTGAACTAATATTTTATCAATATACGAGAGGAAAACAGGTGTATGCAACTGTGGCAATAACTTTGAATCGAATGGACATTTATCAGTTAAAAAATGAATGTACGTTCTATGAACATGGACAAACAAACCTACACAGTTTCATAATGATAGCTGCAGTATGGCTTCTTTTATCGTCAAATTTTCTGTACCATGTTTTCTAAAATTAGAGAAAACGAAAATGCATATATGGACCGATTATTTTGGAAGTGGTGTAGACCATTTTTACATCTTTCGAGATAATTTAAGGTTTGCATTTTATCCTATTTAAAAATATAAATAAAGTGTACTAAGTTTGGCAATGTTTCTACAAATTTAGAAATATTTAAATTTATTACATGAATCACTTTTACGTGAATAAAACTAATACAATATATTCTTTCTGGGTCGTCAATGGATTTACACCACTTTCATAACCACTGTCAGGCAATTTCATTTAAAGACGAATTTGAAATTCATCGAAATATATGAATATTTTATAATACTATGTGTGAACTGTTTATAAATAAAAAATTCACTCTAAATTATTTGTTTATTATGTGATTTCTCAACTTTTTCCAAAAATGGACTTGCACCACTTTCAAAATAAGCGATCCATATTCTTCAATTCTAATTACAACTGTGGATTGACTCGATATTGTTAACTGAAAAAATTACTGTATATTTTTCAAACATGGATAAATATATCGGTGAAGTTTCAGAATGGGCAGCAATTTTTGCATTCATTGATGAAAATTACTATAATGAAGTAAGGGTACTCTGATGTCAGATTCTGTGCTCATATTTCTTACGTTCTGATCGGGCATTTTCGGGCAATTCGAATGGATATTTATAAGTTTAAAATTGACTGTAGATTCTATGATCATGGACCAACAAACCTACAAAGTTTTATAATGATAGCTGCTGTATGATTTTTTTTATCGTCAAATTTTCTGTACCATGTTTCAGGAAATTCGAGATAACGAAAATGCATATAACGTGGATTTCTAGTCATAACCGTGTATTGACACAATATTTTTAACTGAAAAAATTACCGTATATTTATCAAACATTGATAAATACATTGGTAAAGTTTCAGAGTGGCACGTGCAGCAGTTATTTTCTATTAATTATTGAAAATTACTATAATGAAGTTTTGTAAGTTCAAAGACACAGCAATGCATAGTACTCTGGCCTTTGATACGCTGAATGTTCTTCGTTGAAAAAATTACTTTATATTCTTGTAGAGAAAAGTAGCTAAATGTGATAGCATCATTTAAGTAGCTAAATGTGATAGCATCATTTAAGAATAATAGAGGAAATAATTCATTTTTAATCAGGACACTTCTATCCAAGATTTATGAGATCAAATGTGGCGAAAATATACACTGTCCACAATTCTAGTTCTACAGCTATAACTTTGAACCGAGGGGATAATTTTACTTGAAAGAACCACAACATACACTTGAAATAGAGCAGACTAAACCTGCAAACTTTCTAAACTGTGTCTGCGATATGTAGTTTTCTATAAATGGTCAAAGTTTAATTATATTTCACAAAATCAAGAACGCTTTAATGCAGACGATCCAAAACGTAGTTGTAACTCGAACAAATAGATAATTTCATGTAAAAAAAATTGCTGTATATCCTTAAAATATAGATAATTTAACAGTCAAAATTTCAAAGTGGTCCCTGCCACTGTTATTTTTCTATTAATAGCCAAAGTTCAATGTATTATAATGTATTTCATAAAATCAAAAATGTGTCAATGTAGTTATTTCGACATCTGACTACTACAACTTTCGATTGAATGGATCTTTGTTATTAAAAAAGTTACTGCATATTCTTGAAACATGCACAAACAGTACAGTAAATATTTTTTAGGATTCACTATTCACACTTTTAAATCGTGAAAACTCGTCCCGAATTTCAATCGTAAAAAGTTTGCGGAGCGACAAGAATCGTTGACAAGTATTTGGCAGTGTCACGGTCCATTCCTCGCAAACGATCCTCGGTAGCCGAATTCGCAGCAGGCACGTTGGGGCAGTAAAAGAGAGTGAAACATAACTTCCTGGAAAACTACTAAATGCAAATGAGCGAATTAAACCCGTATTGTCTTCAGAATTTTCCGGCGAATTAACTGCGCGACTATACGCTGTCCGAGCGAGTACTCCCTTCGGCCATGAAACTAATTCGACTATTTCCGTCGGAGCACTGCGAAATTTCTGCAAGTTCCCTAAACTTTACGATCCTCAAACCTTCAACTAAAAATTCCTCACCTCGCTCCTTCCTTTTTGCAAATCCGGATGAACAAAATTATTCCGAGTTAGTTACGGCAAATTATACGGTGAAGAGCAAAAGTGAAACAGCATGAAGGGTATAGCCGGATAAGATGGTCAAAAGTGCCTTTGAACCGAATTTTATCGACGATGGCTGATTCGATAGGGCATCAAGAAAAAACATACTGTGCAAACTTTCAACCCTGTACTTCGGTCAGGAGGGTAGTTATGGGGTAATTTCGAAAAATCAGTTTCTGACCTATTTTCCCTAGTTAATGATGTTTAGAAATTCTGGTAAAAATCTGACACATGTCAAGAACCCCAATGCATACTTTGCAATTGGTTTCAGATTTTTAAGTTGAAAACTCTGTACAAAATCAAAAACCTCACAAAAATCGAAAAAATGCGGATTTCACATGGAAGTTCTAGAGTGACTAACTTTATATTTTTACAGTACCGATATATTATTATAAGTATCGTATATGAATTTTTTCACAATTTTCGGTTTCTTGCGCCGTTGTCAAAAAAAATAAAACCCGATTTTTTCGCCATTTTTTCCTTGAAAAACTAAGCTAACCTTAAAATTGTAACATTTTATTTATTCTGTAAGCCTATTGGACGCTGATAATTTTTTTTACAACTTTTTCTAACTTTTCTAACTATGTAATAATCAATGGTATTTTATAGAATTCTTTTAGAAACAATATTTAAATATTTAGAAAATACGTTAAGGTAAAATACGGCAAAAAATAATTTCGGAGCAATCGTTATTTCATCCATTTTTAGTTAGGAATTCTCTTCATTCTGGGGGATCTATGCGATCCACTGACTCTGATATATAATGTACTACTGGGATGGGCACAGTAGGGGCCCTCGAACGCCTGCATCTCCCACCCAGTGATTCCAGAAATGTCAGCTTTTCGCGCATGCGTATTCGCACGTGGCATCAGAACTGTACTAATTTCAAATTTTTGAGAGTTCTTTAAGATCCTGTTTTAAAAGTAATGTTTTTCATTCAACATTCACATACTTTCTTTACCTAAAAATGTTCGGATTATACAGGAGAACATAATATAAAATTTTATTTCATTTGGCAGAATCTATAAAGGATACCAACATTTGTTGCAAGACAAAAGAAAACTCCTAAAAGTCTTTCCAGTGTCCAAAATAACAAAAATATTTTCTAATTATATAAATAAACAAGTAAATAAAAAATAACGTCCGTTATCTTCAAGTTCGTATATGGCAGTGCTAGGTCCCGGCACGCCACCTAGATGTTTCTCTTTTTTGGCGCGTATACGTTACTGGATTCCGCGCGAGCCGTAGGACGCATGCGCGAAAAGCTGACATTTCTGGCATCACTGCTCCCACCAACCTCCCTTTCATGCGCGAGGACTGCGCACTGTTCGCAGCGGGCGAAGCACTTCCTTCCTCTATGGCAGTGGTGGAGCCCCTCAAACGCCTGCTTCTCCCACCAACTTCTCCTTTATGCAGCGCGCACGTTCGTTGCGTACGCTAATGTCTCGTATCTTCGTTGCCCCATTGTACAGCGCTTGCTGGAAGGGGACAGAGGGCGCTATGGTGTGGACGGTTTTGCCTCAATTGAGGCAAAATTGCCCATCCCTGCTCTATGGCAACGACGGATGCTGGTGGGGGACAGTGGACGCTATGGTGGGGACGGTTTTGTCTCAATTGAGACAAAAATGGCCATGCCTGATGTACTACGTATGTAAACAGACGAGTGACATCTGTTGCCTTAAGACTGAGGCGCTTGCCTCGTTTTTATATATGTATATATGTGTGTATATAGTTTGTAGAACGTGAGGAGTTTATTGTAAGAGAGGCTACCTTTGGAAAGTATACGTCCAATAAAAAATCTAATAAAACCCAATAATAATTATCAATCATCATACTCAAAATTGTATGCAACAATTAGAAGTACTAATGAAGAGAACAATTGTTATCAGGAGAACCAATTGGGAACAATTGTAACCACTACAGATTCAATCGATGTCAATAAAAGACACTTTTATGAAAGTTTCGTCGAGTGTATAACGAAAATACAGTGCCCAAAATAATGTTAGGTTCACTTTATTTTTGTGATGTAATGGTGTTTCTAATGTTATACTTCTAATTTTATTAATCAGTAAGTGATTCTTTATAATGGAATTAGTAACACACAGAATTTGTTTAAAAAGTATAATTATTATTAATACGGTTCGAAAATTTGAAGTACAACATTGGAAACTCATGTGCGAAATAAACACAGGTTCACTCAATGTTTTTCTATTTAAAATTTTAACAATATGACAAAGGCGAAGAAAATTCAGTATTTAATTTAAAATTTTAACAATATGACAAAGGCAAAGAAAATTCAGTATTTAATTGATCCTGCATTGTTTTTTATGATTTTAAGTATTCTTTACATTGAATCTATTCATTTTTGCAATATTTCTGCTGTCATCCTAGACCACGCTTCTCTGATGTTATTTTGTAATTGATTTACACTGTAAGGGTACGTGTCCATCTGAGAGTTTCTGTCGATAGTCGCTCTCGAGAGTACTCTCAATTTATGTGTTCATTTGAGAGTACTTCAGAAATTTTTTGCTCTCGGAGATTGACGTGACAGTCAACTCTCGGAAAGTCCTCTCAGGTATATGGCCATTTGAGTTTCGTGCGTGTAGCTCTCAGATGAATCTTGACAGTTATTAGAATACTCATGAACAGAATGGATGTGCCAAAGTTTGTTGCAATTGTTACAATATATTTAATAAGGAAAAAGAAATATCCCAAGAAGAGAAAGTGCTGGATTAAACCATGAATAATGCGACGCAATAAAATGGGTGCATTTTCTACACTTATACAAGAATTGCATATAGAAGATGCACAACAGTTTAGAAGCAAAATTATACAATTTCAATTCAATTTCGAATCACAGTTAAATGTTTTTGCTAATTCATTAAAAATATTATTTTTCTTATCACGATTCTTGTAATCTGGGCGTATGATATTCCATAAAAATTCATTATTTTCGTACAACGTGATTAATTGTTCCACTTCTGTGACGGACCACTGTTTCCCGCTCATTGTTGTATATATAAATATGTATATAATATAATATACATATATGAGAAAACTATACCGACAACTCTCAGCAATACCAATGGCGTTCGTATAGCTGACAGTTGCTCGCCGAGGGGAAAATTGAACGTGTCCATTAGCGTTTTTCATCTTTCTGTTTGCTCTCCGAGAGTTTTCCGTGGCGCTCTCCGACAGCCCTCTCAATACCGTGTACACTGTCAAATTTGACTCTCGAGAGTAACTCGCGAGTTTAAACTCTCAGATGGACACGTACCTTAACATTGTTTCCTATTACTGCTTAAACTTTACGAGCTAAAGTTCCTTAAAGGTTTTCAATTGGTTTAAGGTCTAAATTTTTGTATGGCCACGGCAAAATTACTTTGCAACTGCAATTTTGCTATTTCAAAGTATTTTTTACTCGATTCTACACGTGCAATTTGGGCGCTATCATGCTTAAAATCGAATTTGGTCAACCAATTCTGTCACCATATGCATCTAGCACATGTTGTAACAATTTTTGGTACTTTTCAGCATTGGCCATTGGCGGAAATCACATGATTGGAGTCTTATCGTTATAGCCAAACGCTGCATAAATCATAACGCTACCGCCTGATCTCATTTTGATCGCGCAAATCGTATCAATAGTACTAACCATGTGGACCGCCTAAATAAAATTTTGTCTTGTCTAAGAAAATCTCAATTTTCCATTTTTCAGTTTATGATAAGTGATCTTTGGTAAATTCTAATTTCTCATCTTTGTGAAGTTTAGTTAGAGGAGTCTTTTGTCACGTTTTATACACGAAAGTGTTTTAATCCTTTCTAAAATTGTTGTACACGTCGTATAACAACTGGGAAATTTAATTTTGTCTTCATTTACTGCTCGTACAATTTACTTTTGCGAGCTCCATGAAAACCATATTCATTTATCTCTCTGAATTAACTTCTTTGGATGGCTTATACAGGGTGTCCCACATAAATGGGAACACCTAAATATCTGTCGTATGTACAGTCCGATCAGAAAACTTCAGAAACAAAGTGACACTATTGCAGGGGGCAAATATAATGGTAAAGAAAAAAATGTATGTCGTGTTTTTTAATGAAACTTCAAGGTCACTGATGTTTTTTTAAATGGAATAGTATATTTTTTTACGATAGCATGATAGACAATAAAAAATTGAATATATTGGATACAACCTTTTTGACTTTGAAATGACCTTGGGCAAGAATAATCATGTTGGAGCGGATAAAATGTGGAAGTTTAAAATTTACGTGTTTCAGCAAAGATTACGCGTTGTTTACGTCGGGTTGACCTTCACATATCACAATAAATGTTCGAAATGTTGACCATCCTCATTTATGCAATATTGCAATCTTGCATTAAATGATCTGTAGACATTGTCGATTTCCTGAGACGTAATTGAAGCACGTGCTGCAGTAATCCTTTGCCGCATATCCTCTGGCGTTGTGGGTTTATCTTTGTACACAATACATTTTGTCCATAGATAAAAGTCCAATGGTGTCAGATCCAGAGAACGGGCTGGCCATGGAATTGTTCCTCGTCGCCCAATCGAGCGTCCAGGATATTTCGTATTTAGCACCGTTCCAGCAACTTTAGAATAATGCGCTGGACAACCATCATGTTGAAACCCACAACGCCAGACAATATGCGGCAAAGGATTACTGCAGCATGTGCTTCAATTACGTTTCAGGAAATCGACAATGCCTACAGATCATTTAATGCAAGATTGCAATATTGCATAAATGTGGATGGTCAACATTTCGAACATTTATTATGATATGTAAAAGTCAACCCGCCGTAAAGAACGGGTAATCTTTGCTGAAACACGTTAGTTTTAAACTTCCACATTTCATCCGCTCCAACATGATTATTCTTGCTCAAGGTCATTTCAAGGTCAAAAAGGTGGTATCCACTAAATTCAGTTTTTTATTGTCTATCATGCTATCGTAAAAAAATGTAATATTCCATTTTAAAAAACATCGGAGACCTTGAAATTTCATTATAAAACATGACATAAAAAATTTGTTTCTTTACCATTATGTTTGCCCCCCGCAGTACTGTCACTTTGTCCTATGAAGTTTTCTGATAGGACTGTAAATACGACAGATAGTTACGTGTTCCCATTTATGTGGGACACCCTGTATATATTTTTTGGTGCCATATTTATCTTCTAATTGCACAAAATGGCTCACAATATTTAAAGATCTATGCAATTTTTCTGTTTGCAAGATTCATGTCCTTGAAAGTACTGATTAACCCCCTTCATGATCGTCTAAACTAGTCCAATGGCTTACCATGATCCATTATGCTCTAAAAGCATTAAATGATTCTATAATTTATATTAAAATATAAACATTAATGAGTTTTGTTTGTACATCATAAAATTTGTTCAAACTATAAATTATCAAAAATATTTCTTTAATAAATCACTGTGAACCTATGATTATTTCGCTCTATTAACACGATAACTTTCATTACATTTGCTAATAAACCACGGCTAACTATCTTCGCGGCCGAAATTTAAGTGACTGCTGCTACAGTGAATAGACCACGCCCATTGAAAACAATAACAAACACCGCAAGATATGTTCCACAACGTAGACAGAAATAAGAACACTAAACAAAGTAGTTTGCACAGTGAACCTATTATTATTTCGGCCACTGTAGATCTCATAGTAGAATATTTATCGACGATAACAACGGTCAAGGCACCGAATACAGTGTTCGGTTCAAAGAAAAACTGTGGAGAAGTTTAATAGCCGGCCGGGTCGTTTGTTTCTGCAAATTGGAGCGGCGAGCGTTTGCATCAGCCCCGAACGTCAGTTAAAACCATCGGCAAGTTCTGACAGACATCGCTAACGAGGCAACTACGAGTCCTACCGATGGTTGGCTACCCTGCCGCCCCACCCACGCTGATAAATTTTCGTCGGCGGGAAAATGAAAGTTAGGCGGCGGAAGTTCGCCGAATAATTCCTATCATCGCGCGTGCTTCGCTAAATTCATAACCCGGCCCTTAAAAGGACACTCGAGTCTCCTCGAGAGGAGGTGAGCCCGCTTCCCAGAAGCACTAAATCTTGGACTGCACTTAATTACATTCTCCACCGACCATTCCAACCCCCATCCCCCTCCTACGCTGCAGGGGAGGGGATAACGATGTTTTTAATGCTCGGAGTTTAAAAAGCGACGGCCGAGTGAAAATGCTGGGAAAACAAAACTCAAGATTGATGAGAGGATCTGTTGTTTTTCGCGATGCGCGAAGATTTTGCACAAAATGGCTTGTGTATGTGGCAGAGTATGGTAAATTAGAAGGACTTTATGTCATTAGTTCGATGAGCTCGAATTTGTTTGCAAAATACCAGCCTTCGTAGCTCGTAATGCGTACTTATTCTTCTAAAAAGAATGTCTGCAATTAAACATTTTTATTTTGTGAACCAGTCATGATATCGGCTTGATTCTTTTTTTATTATAATCGGGAAGGTTTGTTCTGCGGTAAGCAATTGTTGTTCGTTAGATAATTGTTTTTGTAATATTGAAAATTACAATAAAAGTCATACAAATTCTCAAGCACATATTTTTGTTAACTACCGTTTAGAATCAAGCTTGTTCAGTCGATGTCGAAGGTTTTATTGATTACGATTTTATTGATTACGATTTCCGTGGCCCCCCGTTTTGATCCGCCCCCTCCACGACCTAACCACAACTCATTCTATTCACATGATTTTCCCATTACTAGTTCAAATTATGGATGACAACTACAATGCAAAGATTATGCGAATAAAATTTCATTTTCTACGAAAAAAGGTCTCTTGATATTTTGTCATATTTCGCATAGTTACCGAGATATTTGCAAATTTATAAAAAACAGGAAATCTACTTTACCGGCTAAACCAGGCCAATTTGACACCATGTTATAATATACATTGTTTTCTTGAAATAACCCCAAGAACACAAATATAACCTCAAAACGAGGGGCCACGGGAATCATACTTTCCCCTAAATTAGGCAAGGTTTAAGTCATAACTTCGTTGAATTCGAATTTGTTTAAAAAATACAGACCGTAACCTCTGCTAATATTCATAAAATAAAGGGACTATGCACTTGTTGAGACGCGATTATTGTATGGCCGGCTCGTATTTCGGGTTGGGTCTACGCTACGGTCGATTTTGAACAGTGCCATTGTCGAAGGGGTCCTCTAGCGTCTTCTGACGAATTTATTGTTTTATGACTCTGGTGCGGCTGGAAAGTATCAGCTGGCCATGGGAAAGTCAGCCTAGCCGTGCAGTTCTCAATGGCACTTGACGTAGCCTAGGCCCACGCTTAGCGCCAAGGGGGGCCTGTGGCCCAAAGCCTAAATTATGGTTTCCGGCGAAATTGCAGGAAACCGAGTGTCGTCTGTTTAGCGACACTCGTTACGACGTATTTCGTCTATGGGCGTTGCCCTTGTTTTGGGAGGTCATTTGTAGCCTCCCAAATATTATATCATTGGCTGGGACCCCCACTATTTTGTACTTTGTGGAGGGATTTTTCAATCCCACGAGGTTACTTGTCTCTCACGCGTTAGTTGTAAGACCAGTCGCGATTTAAGAGTCGAAACTACCAGTCGCGATTTAAGAGTCGAAACTACCAGTCGCGATTTAAGAGTCGAAACTAAGAGTCGCCATTTAAGAGTCGAAATTAAGAGTCGTGAATTATACCGTCGCTGTTATACCGTCTTTTTTATACCGTCTTTCACATTTTCTATTAAAGTTACATAGTTATCCGAAACCCGATTATTACTTATTTACCTCTCTTTGAGGTGTGTATCTCAGCGGCTCACTAATACTGCTTGAGCACTGACACGACACAACAGCACTTATGAAATTTTTCCTCATGAACTATCTCTCATATCGAGTTGATTCGTTTTAAATTTCAATGAGAAAGGTACACCGTATTATAAACAATTTTTATGTAATCGAAAGATTGATCTTATCATACTAACATCTACAAGAACTGTAGCCACGACTGTGCTTCGTAGATTCCAGCTCAAAGTTTCCATTCCCTTTGCTTTGTTTATATTTTCCAGTATTACAAAATGAATTATCGCACAAAACAAAAATTATTTACAATAGACCAGACCTTCCTGATTAAAACAGGGAAAGATTCATCTCAATCGAGATACAAATTCCCGAGATAAAAATTGATAAGTGCAACGCTGTACGCAAGTGTAACGTCTAAAGTGTCCTGCGCGTTATCATGGGATACACCATTATGAAGTTCAGAGATTACTCTATCGGCCCATAATAGTCAATTCAGAGAAGGTATTAGCATGACCGGGCATTCCGAGGAGAAACCAGCCGGATAGTGGCCGTACACGAATTACTTTCTTCGGCAGGATTTCGCCTAAGCCGGCGAAATTTATTTGAACTCTTCACACGGCAGACTACACGGCCCGTATACCGCAGGATGCGGCCATAATTTTGAGGAACGCCTTCCACCGGTTACGCCGACAATTCCCGGCGTAATGTCCTCGACAATTCATTCCAAAATGGCCTGAATGGCAATTCTTAGCCGGCGATGCACAAATCTTCCCGGTGCTGGGAAACGCGTAGTGCTACGGATATGTTTCCACCTGCTAATACACGATTTTATGGGGCCACTTGTGTGTTCCTGTCGCTGGGACGGGCAAAGCTAGGATTTGATGCACAATTTTTCATTGCAACTTATTTCACGCGAGAACACCCCGATATATTACGTACTACATAATGGCTAATTTTCTGCACCATGTTTTCTAAAATTAGAGAAAACGAAAATGCATATATGGACCGGTTATTTTGAAAATGGTGCAGTCCAATTTTTCTTCTTTCAAATATAAATATAGAAAATATAAATAAAGTGTACTAAGTTTGGCAATGTTTCTATGAATTTAGAAATATATAAATTAATTACATGATTCACTTTTATGTGAATTAAACTAATACAATATATTCTTTCTGGGTCGTCAATGGATTTACACCACTTTCATAACCACTGTCAGGCAATTTAGTTTAAAGACGAATTTTAAATTCATCGAAATATATGGATATTTTATAATACTATGTGTGAACTGTTTATAAATAAAAAATTCACTCTAAATTATTTGTTTATTATGTGATTTCTCAACTTTTTCCAAAAATGGACTTGCACCACTTTCGAAATAAGCGATCCATACTCTTCAATTCTAATTACAACTGTGGATTGACTCGATATTGTTAACTGAAAAAATTACTGTATATTTTTCAAACATAGATAAATATATCGGTAAAGTTTCAGAATGGACAGCAGTTATTTTTCCATTCATTGATGAAAATTACTATAATGAAGTAAGGATACTCTGATGTCAGATTTTGTGCTCATATTTCTTACGTTCTGATCGGGCATTTTCGGGCAATTCGAATGGATATTTATAAGTTTAAAATTGACTGTAGATTCTATAGTCATGGACCAACAAACCTACACAGTTTCATAATGATAGCTGCTGTATGACTTTTTTTATCGTCAAATTTTCTGTATCGTGTTTCAAGAAATTCGAGGTAACGAAAATGCATATATGGACCGGTTATTTTGGAAATGGTGCAGTCTATATTTTCTTCTTTCAAGATATTTAAAGGTTTGCATTTTATTATATTCGAAAATATAAATAAAGTGTACTAAGTTTGGTAATGTTTCTATGAATTTAGAAATATATAAATTAATTACATGAATCACTTTCATGTGAATTAAACTAATACAATATATTCTTTCTGGGTCAATGGATTTACACCACTTTCATAACCACCGTCAGGCAATTTCATTTAAAGACGAATTTTAAATTCATCGAAACATATGGATATTTTATAATACTAAGTATGATTTGTTTATAAATGTTGAGGGTTACAATGTCTCCCGTATGAGTCCCTGTGCATACGGCACTGCGGACCGCCGGACTGCGACAAGGTGGGGATACGGCCACCAAGCGCGAGAGACAAACGAAGACTCATGGCGTTAGTCGAGAATGTTACCACGTGTGAACCCTGATGGGTTATTGTATCTATATTAATTCATAATAAAGTGTTATATATTATTTACTTCTATATTATATCGTAAACTCAATTGACCTACATCCCAAACCCTAACAATACATAAAAAATTCACTCTAAATTATTTGTTTATTATGTGATTTCTCAATTTTTTCCAAAAATGGACTTGCACCAATTTCGAAATAAGCGATCCATATTCTTCAATTCTAATTACAACTGTGGATTGACTCGATATTGTTAACTGAAAAAATTACTGTATATTTTTCAAACATAGATAAATATATCGGTAAAGTTTCAGAATGGACAGCAGTTATTTTTCCATTCATTGATGAAAATTACTATAATGAAGTAAGGATACTCTGATGTCAGATTTTGTGCTCATATTTCTTACGTCCTGATCGGGCATTTTCGGGCAATTCGAATGGATATTTATAAGTTTAAAATTAACTGTATGTTCTATAAACATGGACCAACAAACCTACAAAGTTTCATAATGATAGCTGCTGTATGACTTTTTTTATCGTCAAATTTTCTGTACCATGTTTCAGAAAATTCGAGGTAACGAAAATGCATATAACCTGGAATTCTAGTCATAACCGTGTATTGACACAATATTTCTAATCGAAAAAATTACCGTATATTTATTAAACATTGGTATATACATTGGTAAAATTTCAGGATGGCATGTGCACCAGTTATTTTTCTATTAATTATTGAAAATTACTATAATGAAGTTTTCTAAGTTCAAAAACACAGCAATGCATAGTACTCTGGCCGTAACTTCGATACAATGAATGTTCTTCGTTGAATAAATTACTTTATATTCTTGAAACGTAGCTAAATGTGATAGCATCATTTAAGAATAATAGGGGTAACAATTTATTTTTAATTAGGACACTTCTATGCAAGAATTATGAGATCGAAAGTGGTGAAAATGTACACAATTCTAGTTCTGCAGCTGTAACTTTGAACCGAGCGGATAATTTTACTTGATAGAATCATAACATATACGTGAAATAGAGCAGACTAAACCTACAAACTTTCTAAACTGTATCTGAGATATTTATTTTTCTACAGCTCGCCAAAGTTCAATCACATTTCATAAAATCAAGAATTCCTACTAAATGGCTAAACTGCTCGAATTAATGCTTTACTACTTATTATATTTATTTGTGCAACTTGTTGTAGTCAACTTATCCAAATATTAACTAGTTGAAATGAAGATGTCTGTGGCTGAAATCTACCCAGTACACATTATTATTGAGTTAACAAAACTACGGAAGAATAAATGATATTTTTAATGTCAGGTTACTTCGAGGTTCATAAATTCAAATTCATGTATCAGCGTTAAAAATTAAGTGAATTTGAAAACGAAAAATAGCGCACAATAGCCCAAATATTGAATTTTCTACTCCTATACCATTTTTGCAATAACTATACAATAAATCGTTTTATAATTTTAATAATGTAGGCTCGAGACGATGCACTACTGTCTGACCGTTGCTTGACTTTTCTACTTACTGTAGGATAAGTATGGATTACTCTACGTAAAATCGCTTCGTGCGGTGAATGCGAGGGGTTTTATTAAAAATTGAATATTTCCTGGTGTAGCCTATGGAAAATCAGATGGGGTTTAAGTCATTAGCTTGTAGAGCTAAATCGTTTAATTTTGGATGAAATCAGCATGAGTCTTACAGTCAATCAAGCTTCTAATTATCAGTCCCAATCGATACGGCAAATTTTTGTTATCCCTTTCATTATGGAACACATTCGAGGATATGCTCACTGCGTCAAATGAAAACAAACAGTGAATATTAAATGTCATTAAATAGAATGAAAAAAGTAAATATAGTGGGTGTAAAAAGTATTCGCACAACTTTCCAAAACGAATAACCTTTTTAAAATTGCACCAAACGACTTCAGTTTTTTTTTTGAGATATTAGAAGGATTAGTTTGCTGGTTGGACTGTAAAAACTTTATATATATTATGTACATACATAAATTCTTTCTATGTATGCAACTTCTGTGTTGGTGTTTGTACACTATACAGGGAGGAAATTATAAAACGTTACAGACGAATATCTCCAGAAATATTGATTATACGCAAAAATGTTTCAGATGAAAGTTATTCACTACCGAGGGGGACTTTTATTTTTCCTGGTGGACACTCCAAGGTGAGGTGAAGGTCATCTTTTTTTTTTTAAATGGAATGATATGATTTTTCATCCACCATCAAATAGTGCTTTTTAAGACGAGTTCAATTACATATAACTCAAGGTCATTCAAGGTCAAACTTGCAGGGAAATGCAGAAAAGGTGCGATCGTTTTATTTGTACTTTAGTTCGTTCCTTCGAACTTTCACACCAAAACAATAACATGTGTTCAATATCAGCAGTACTCAGGACAACGTCAAAGTCTTTATCAATGAAATGCAAACAAACGTGTTTATGTATTATTGTGCTCTTCTGCAAGATAGTCAGTGTACTTCCATTACTATTCGTGCTAAGGTATCCTTCGCAGAACGATAGTACTTAAATAAGTGGTGAAAATGAAAATGTATAAAAATTGTTTTGATGTGTTTATGGTACTAGGAGAATGCAGGAAAAATTACAGAATGGCTGCTAATTTGTATGCACAACGCTACCAGATCGACCATCAAAGTCGCATATGGCCTTTAAAAGACTAGAACAGCGTTTTCTCCGTTCAGGTTTTGTGCTTAAAAACCGTGTAATGACCATTAAGCTTACGACGCGTAAAAACAAGAAAGTCAGAATATGCGAAGCTTGTGATAAGATAAATGTTGAAATGTCGAGCAAAGTTAGAGAATCATTTAAACAAAGAATTGTTAAGTGCATTGAAGTAAGAGGTAATCATTTTGAACACATACTAAACTGAAGTACAAATAAAACGATCACACCTCTTCTGCATTTCCCTGCAAGTTTGACCTTGAATGACCTTGAATCATAGGTAATTGAACTCATTTTAAAACGCACTATTTAATGGTGAATAAAAAAACACATCATTCCATTTAGAAAAAGAAAGTTTCCTTCACCTCACCTTGGAGTGTCTACCGGAAAAAATAAAAGTCCCACCACATAATGTCTCCTTCGGTACTGAACAACTTTCATCTGAAATATTTTTGCGTATAATCAATATTTTTGTAGATATTCGTCTGTAACGCTCTATAATTTCCACCCTGTATGTACATATTTTCGTATACATAAATATAGTATGACTCGTGTATATGTATATATGTATATATATGTATATATATATATATATATATATATATATATATATATATAGAGAGAGAGAGAGAGAGAGAGAGAGAGAGAGAGAGAGTGGCCCACAGAAGTGTTCGTACAACCTTTAAATCAGATTAACATTCTTAAAATTTGAACAAACCACTTGATTTTTTTTGAGCAATTAGAAACTTTGATTTACTTTTAAAATGTCCAAAAACGATTTTGAAGAAATTGCAATTAGTAGGAATTACATGAAAGTATAAAAATGGCACTTTTTAAAACTGTATTATTGCCCGTAATGAAAATTCAAAATATGCGGTTTGTAGATCTATGTTATTTACACATATCTTGAAAATTTCATCGAAATCAGTTAACAAACACATGAGCTACAAGCGGTTGAAAGTGGTGATAATGGCAGTTTTTCACGACTTTTAGTCAGTTTCTGCTTAAAATCCATAGTTTCTTACATCCTTCGATGCACGTCGTTTTTTTCTGCGTCAACCGATTTCGATAAAATTTACAGCATATGTATAACTAACATAGATCTACAAAAGGCATATTTTGAATTTTCATTATGGGCGAAAGTAAAGAAGTTTTAAAAAGTGCCATTTTTATTTCTTCATGTAATTCATACTAATTGCAATTTTTTCAAATTCTTTTTTACACGTGATTTACTAAATCAATGCTTCTAATTGTTCAAAAAAGGTAAAGTGGTTTGGTCAAATTTTAAGAAAGTTATTCTGATTTAAAGGGCGTACGAATACTTTTGTGGGCCACTGTATGTATATGTATGTCTATATATTTATTTATATATTGCTTATTTATACTTTGCTTATAAAATGTAAAAATGTATATGTATAATGTACACATCATTTGTACAATATCCAGTAAATATATTGCATATGTGCATGTATGTATATTATAACAGTGTAGTTGCAAACGCAAATACAGATTCAATATTTTCAATAAGAAAAGTATAATATTGTCATTTGAAAGTCGTAATACTGTGATTTGTTTGAATAATTGATCATAGATATCAAGACATTAATTTCGTCCAGGAATTTGTTTGAATTCGCCACAGTGGCGCTGTTCGCGTTTTTTCGCATACGTGTAGAACTGGTGGCGCAACCGGGAATTATGCGGGCGGTTCCTCGCGAAGGTTGAACCGGTCGCGGCGTCGCGTTTCCATTCGAGGTAACGAAAATGCATATAACCTGGAATTCTAGTCATAACCGTGTATTGACACAATATTTTTAACTGAAAAAATTACCGTATATTTATAAAACATTGGTAAATACATTGCTAAAGTTTCAGAGTGGCATGTGCAGCAGTTATTTTCTATTAATTATTGAAAATTACTATAATGAAGTTTTGTAAGTTCAAAGACACAGCAATGCATAGTACTCTGGCCTTTGATACGCTGAATGTTCTTCGTTGAAAAAATTACTTTATATTCTTGAAACGTAGCTAAATGTGATAGCATCATTTAAGAATAATAGAGGAAATAATTCATTTTTAATCAGGACACTACAATCCAAGATTTATGAGATCAAATGTGGCGAAAATATACACTGTCCACAATTCTAGTTCTGCAGCTATAACTTTGAACCGAGGGGATAATTTTACTTCAAAGAACCACAACATATACTTGAAATAGAGCAGACTAAACCTACAAACTTTCTAAACTGTTTCTGCGATATTTAGTTTTCTATAAATCGTCAAAGTTTAATTATATTTCATAAAATCAAGAATTCCTACTAAATGGCTAAACTGCTCGAATTAATGTTTTACTACTTATTATATTTATTTGTGCAACTTGTTGTAGTCGACTTATCCAAATATTAACTAGTTGAAATGAAAATGTCTATGACCGAAATCTACCCAGTACACATTATTATTGAGTTAACAAAACTACGGAAGAATAAATGATATTTTTAGTGTCAGGTTACTTCGAGGTTCGTAAATTCAAACTCATGTATCAAGTGGTCAAGTGGTTTGGTCAAATTTTAAGAAAGTTATTCTCATGTAAAGAGCGTACGAACACATTTGTGGGCCACTGTATGTATATGTATGTCTATATATTTATTTATATATTGCTTATTTATACTTTGCTTATAAAATGTAAAAATGTATATGTACAATGTACACATCATTTGTACAATATCCAGTAAATATATTACATATGTGCATGTACAGTGAAGAGCAAAACTGAATCAGCACCATTTGAAACAGTATAACTTTTTTAAAATTATTACAGATGACTCGAGTGTTTTTGAGAAGTTGGAAGGATTATTTTATTACAAGATGAGTAAAAAACTTTTGAAAAAAATTGCAATTAGTCGGAACCGCGGAAAAAATAGTAAAAGTTGACATTTACGACTTTTTTATCAGGGCCTGTATTGAAAATTTAAAAAATTGATAATGTACACTCAAATAAATTATATATATGCTGAAAATTTCATCGGTATTGGTTAATTGGTTTATGAGTTATAAACGATTGAAAGTGCAGTTATAAGTCGAAAATCGTGAAAAACTGCAATTATTACCACTTTCAATCGTTTATAACTCATAAACCAATTAACCAATATCGATGAAATTTTCAGCATATATATAATTTATTTGAGTGAACATTATCAATTTTTTAAATTTTCAATACAGGCCCTGATAAAAAAGTCGTAAAAGTCAACATTTACTATTTTTTCATCGGTTCCGACTAATTGCAATTTTTTCAAAAGTTTTTTTACTCATCTTGTAATAAAATAATCCTTTCAACTTCTCAAGAACACTCAAGTCATCTGTACCAATTTTAAAAAAGTTATGCTGTTTCAAATGGTGTTGATTCAGTTTTGCTCTTCACTGTATGTATATTATAACAGTGTAGTTGCAAACGCAAATACAGATTCAATATTTTCAATAAGAAAAGTATAATATTGTCATTTGAAAGTCGTAATACTGTGATTTAATTTCGTCCAGGAATTTGGTTGAATTCGCCACAGCGGCGCTGTTCGCGTTTTTTCGCATACGTGTAGAACTGGTGGCGCAACCGGGAATTATGCGGGCGGTTCCTCGCGAAGGTTGAACCGGGCGCGGCGTCGCGTTTCCAACGGAACGACAAAGTAACGAGGCTGTTTTCGCGACCCAGTTGCAGCGATTTATGCGGACACTTTGCGAATTTCCGCGAAAGTCGACGCGCGAGTCGCGCATCCGTGGTTAAAACGGACTGCGCGCTTGGCTCCGGGAGGATGGTTCTCAGACGATAGCAGAATTCAGGAGGAGCCGGCGGAGAAAAGCGTGGGTGGAGACGCGACCGCCGTCCTTTGATGATATAGGGACGTTTGCGTTCGCCGCACCCCGTCCCTCGGCGGCCGTTGTCATAACTTATTTGCGCGCTGGTGTGACTGCAGACGACGAATTTATTTTTCTTTGTCGTCGAACCGTTTCTGCGAGCGTTTGTTCTACGCCATTATTCTTCCTCTTTTCCTTTTTTTTCGGCTTCTTAATATTCGGAAACCCTGCCGAAAAATTGCTGAGACACGCGATTAAATATTTGTAATTTGCATGTGCAGGTAATTAGTAAAATAAACAAATACTCGAGAAAATGTTTCGAGGAAATAAATAACATAAAAATAGATTATTTATCGATAGTCGTACAACGCGGACTTTTAAAGGTATGTTAATGTGTTAATTAACGGGTCATATGTTAACAATTACATATGTTTCATAAATCGAAAATAAATGTAATTTCAACGTGGAATAATTAAATAAAATACGGTAGCATTTTTTGGTGAAGGGAAAATATATAAAAACTATTCTCTGCATCCCAAATCACTGGATTATACTATTTTTGAAAATATTATCTTGCAGAAATGCGTGTTACAAACTATATTTCCAAACACCAACTTCAAATAAAATAATATTTTTAATATAGTGAAACAAAAGGAGAATTTACAGAAAGATACTGCAATAAAAAATATGTTTGCATCTCAAATCACCGAGTTATTATTTTTGAAAACGTTACGTTGCAAAAGTGCGTATTGTAAATTATTTCTCCAGCCATTAGCCTCAATTTAAACAATAATTCGAATATAATAAAATGTAAAAAAAATCCAGCAACATATTTTGCTGAAAATACACTCGGAAGCAAATAACATATTTTTGCTCTCCAAATCACTGGGTTATTATTTTGGAAAAAATATCCCGCAAAAAGCCACGTTGAAATTTACATGTCCAGTCATTTGCTTTAATTTAACCAACGGTCCTAATATAATAAAAAATAAAACAGGAGACGAGCCAACGCAATGAAAGTAACTTTATCGTTGAAAAGTTCGAAAAAAAGAAAAATTGTGAAAAACTACCACACGGGAAGAGGACGCGCGACAAACACACACGTACATAGTCAAGATCCAAATAGACAACGACTATAGATCGTGCGTGAAATAATCGCAGTGTCTACGCTAGGCGACTACAAGCGCAAGTTCGCTCGTTGCGAACGTTGCAAATATACGAGCTCGTGCCCGAGGTGGAATTGGTGGTTTATAGCGAAAGTTTGTGGCATCGACGGCGGGAATTCTTTACACACGGATAGCCGTGCTCGCCCCGGTCTCTCTTTCCTATCCGTTAACCACCGCTCCTAACCGGCGCGCGGTACTTTCGTCGTGAAATAGTTGATCTGTGCGCCAGGAACTCGCGAACCGCCGCGTTCTTCGCGAACAACCGCTCCGAAGAATGCCGATTCTATTTGCTTCAATGTGGCTGCCAATTCTAATTAACTGAATCAACTCCATTTCGATTAGAAATTCGCTATTGTTTTAAATGCGGACCTCGAGCGACAAAGTATGGATGTGGCTTTGGACTGAGTGGATATTTTTACTTGGAATAATTAGTGTCTATTCTACAAATACGTACGAATAACCATGTAAAGTACGAAATCAATAGGTAGAACAGTTTTTTTATTAACCACTAGACGTCCTACATCAAAATCTATGAGACCAAAAATGAAGAAAGTGCATATAGTCTGGAATACTAGATGCAGCTTTGGACCGAATGGATATTTTTCGATGAAATAATTTGTATGTGTTCTTGAAATTAACAAGAATGAATGTGAAATATGTGAGATCAATGGCTGCAACGGTTCTTTTTTAATCATTGGATGTTCTGCACCAAAATCGATAAAATTAGGAATGTGAAAAGTGCCTATAGTCTGGTATTCCAGTTGCAACTTTAGACTGAATGGCTATTTTTTCTTGGAATAATTTTCATATGTTCTTCAAATATAGAAGAATAAATATGTAAATTATGAAAGCGATAGGTAGAACAGTTCTTTTTTAACCATTAGACGTCCTATATCGAAATCTATGAGACCAAACATGAAGAAAGCGCATATAGTCGGGAATACTAGATGCAACTTTGGACCGAATGGATATTTTTCGATCAAATAATTTGTATGTGTTCTTGAAATGAACAAGAATGAATGTGAAAAATTTGAGATCGATGGCTGCAACGGTTCTTTTTTAATCATTGGATGTTCTGCACCAAAATCGATAAAATTAGGAATGTGAAAAGTGCCTATAGTCTGGTATTCTAATTGCAATTTTAGACTGAATGGCTATTTTTTCTTGGAATAATGTTCATATGTTCTTCAAATATAGAAGAATGAATATGTAAAGTTTGAAAGCGATAGGTAGAACAATTCTTTTTTAACCATTAGACGTCCTACATCAAAATCTATGAGATCAAAAATGAAGAAAGCGCATATAGTCTGGAGCACTAGATGCATCTTTGGACCGAATGGATATTTTTCGATGAAATAATTTGCATGTGTTCTTGAAATGAACAAGAATGAACGTGAAAAATTTTAGATCGATGGCAGCAACGGTTCTTTTTAATCATTGGATGTTCTGCACCAAAATCGATAAGATAAAAAATGTGGAATTTTTGCGAACGACCGAATGGATATTTTTACTTGAAATAATTAGTTTTGTAAGATCTGGTATAACGATACTGCGTATAATATGGAATTCTAAAAAATTACAGAATGCACTTCAAACACTGTTGATTAGAATAATAATTTCTCAGATTGGTATGTGCAACACTTATTTTTCTATTAATTGTTGAAGATTATTACAAGGAAGTTTGGTAAGTGCAAACATACGACAAATTCACAGTACCGGAGTTCTGGCTATAACTTTTAATCGAATGAATTTAATTGTTGAAATATAGGTGAATGAAACGACAAAATTTCAGAATGATATTTGCAATTGTTATTCTTTTATTAATCAGTGAAATTCACTGCCTTATATTTTATGACAATAAGAACGCTTTAATGCAGAACACCTGAAATTTAGCTATATTTTTGAATGTATGTATAATTTTACTTGAGAAAATTAGCACATATTCATGAAACATAGCAAAATAAATGTGCAATGTTTGAAAACGATAGATACAATGGTTATTTTTCTATTAATTACTAAAGTTGACTGTATCAAGTTTTAACCTTTTGCGGACACGTATCTGCTGAGAGTAGCCCAAACAATTTTACTGTTCTGCGATTATGAATAATTTTTAAAGCAATTAATACTCCCAAAAAATATGAAACAAATTTTTACTGAACACAACACGTTTTCCTTTATTTAATTCATACACCAAACTCCTCGGCACACAATTTTGTTTCAAAAAGAAAATATATTCGATCCATCAAAAAGTATGCTAAAGATAATCCCCGACCGCTAAGGGTTAAAAGATGAAAAATTGTGGGAATTCGTACGATGTATAGTCTAGCAGTAATTTTGAATCGAGTGGATATTTTAATCGAAAAAAATAACTATGTAGACTTTAATCAGTAATCTACAATATACTAAATCGGTTCTTCGATATCAGATAATGGCGGCCTTTGCAAGACGATCGTCTCTGTGCAGCCGGCTCGACAAGGTACACGCAATAGGCGTTGCCGTGGGACGAATTAATTGTATTACGAAGCAAGCGTTCTGCTAACGAGCTAATCCATAGCACTTGCTCCTTTGTTTTGTAATTAGCTGCCCGGATGTCTCCGACAAACCATCAAACTCCCTCAGGCACCGACTAAACCAATTAATATTAACCAAGCAAAATTATTTCCCAAGTTGTACCAACATCAAAGAAAACTTTCTAATATCATTATAAATCTTTTTGTAATATTAACTTTTTAAAGTATTCCATAGTTTTATAATATAATAACACCATCGAACAAGTGGTGTAGCATTGCCCAATATTACACTAATTTTACGATTTTCTTGAATTTGCTTCGATCAAGATTTCAGGGTTCCTAAAAATTTCTCGTCATATACAGGGTGATTCGTTTATCTAAGAACAGAAATATCTCGTGTCGTACTGAAGTTACAAAAAAATTTATTTACAACAAAATTGTTCGGTATGAAGGGAACAATCATATGGTGTCATTTTTTTCGGGACCATGATGGTGCGGAGGGGGGATTTAAAAAACAAAATAAGTCTTTTAAATGGAACCATATATTCTTTTTGTCATATCACGATAGCATTTTCCGAGACGAATCCAACGATATATCACATTATGTTATTTACTGTTACAAAACATTAGAAATTATATTATAAACTCGAAACTTCCTAAGTAGGCAACAGTAGTATCTCGTTGCCGCGCTATTAGCTGCAACACTGTAAACAAAGATCGACCATCTTGACATTTGTGTTGAAGGGATGCCTTATGTGTCTCGAATCTCGTTCATTTTAGTTGAGAAAGTTCAATATTACACTGCCCTCAATCGTATATGCTAATAAAATAGAATTTCGTTTCATCGTTTCATTGTTTCAACGTTTCATCGTTTCATCGTTTCATCGCCAGATCGGTTTTACTCCTACCGCGTCGAGGTTTTACGCCTACTGCGCCTAAAGAAATTTCACTTCAAAAGTTCGGAAAACTGCCATTTTAATTTCTTTCATGTACTTAATTCCTACAAATTGTAATTTTTTCAAAACATTTTGTAATGTGTAATCACTAGACAGCGGATCTTTATGCATTCACGGCTTCTGGAAACTTTCAAAAAATGCTAGAATGTAAAAATCGACAGAATTTCGTTCGATTTTTATTTATTGTAGATTTACGAAGACTACTTCCGGTGAAAATAATATCTTATAGGATTTCACTTCCTTAAAATTCGTCTACAAAGATTGCAAATCGCACAAACTTCCGTAGTCTAGTTTGTCTTGGGAGGTACTAAGACGCGCACACTAAAAGTATCATATATGTATCACACATCAAGGCGGGTAAATGTGTGTGCTCCGTCAGGTGTTCGATAGCACACAGGCAATGATGTATACAACAGTCAGTTGTCCGCCAGTCGGCATAATAAACACGTCTAAAGCACTGGTCCACTGTCTCGTTATTGTCTCACTCTGTCTAACTCCTAGCCTTCCTTGTCCGATCGTAACATAGTTGTTCCGTCGCAAGAAACCGTACAAAGGGTCTTTTCTTCAGATTTGTTTATGGCGTCTACGTGACTCTGAGGCCACTTTCAAGGATTAGGCGTTCGATGCACATTTGGTGACCACTCGAGCCATCGCCTAACTTTCGTATTTGTTTCGTCTCCTTAAGAGTTACGCGTCATAAAATCTATCACTGACGAAGGATATTCCCGACCTAGAAGTACGGTTCTCGGGTTACCTAGCTTCGCCCTCGGAGGGAGTCGGGCACGGTCCCACGCTTTCCTCGGGACAGGCTCGCTTAGGGCCGATCTAAGAGTCATCAAGAATGCACTGATTGGGTCATGCAGAGCTCGGCAAGAACCAATCAGTGCACTTCTTCGGCATGGCAATGGGTGTCACCGTCTTGACACCCCGAAAAGGAGGACCGCCTTCACGATACAACGAAGGGTCCTCCCGAAACCGCGACAGTCAGTCGGTCGCAATCAAACAGTCGAAGTCGAACCTTCGCTGGTATAGATCAATGAAAACGAACGAAGGCGCATTCGAATGAGACAAAGAGTCTATCGAAGTCGACGTCAAGTACATTCAACGATCTCGTACAATCGAATCGATCAAGATTTTTAAGATTCAAATGGAGTTAATCGTCGCGAACGCCCACGCGTATAAGGCAGGGCCTGCTAGATTAGCCTTACCGACGAATCCTCTAGCAGGCCTGGGACGAAACGCTAAATCTCGCAAATTCTTAAATCGAAATAATCATTGAATCGGCTATCTAATATTAATTTGGCGGGTAGTAAATCGGTGATTTCAGAGTTGACGTGTCCGTCACAATCGGGATTAAAATTTACAACTTTAAGTGGATACGAATCATCTGCGCGTCGCTCTCGAAATTCGCACCGAACACTAGTAATCACGATACATACAAGTTACAGTATTTAATCGATAAAAGTCGCAACCACGAGTCCGACCAGTGATACTTCGTGTTCAGGTATAATATTCTTTGATTTGTGCCGAACGTAGAAAAGGACAGCGAAGCTCGAGAGGACTCGGTCGCCGAGAAATGTAACATACGGCCTCACGGGGTATACCCCGTGGAAGTGGGGATTGTTTCGCGACACTTCTTGTTCAGAATTTCGCGACACTTATCGATTTATTACTGTACTACTGAAAAAAATCATTATGGAATTCGTAGTGCAAGAACAATTTTTTTAAATCGTCAATCATTTCATTTGAAACCATTCGAATACTTTTGTGGTGCACTGTATGCCGCGTGGTGCACCCAATTTTTTCTCATCGAAACATGCCACGAGAGTCACGGGATCGAGACGATCGTTCGAATCACCGATTCATTAACTGTTGGTGGCGAAAATGAGTTCCGGCCCGGGTATCGTTGGCCCCGCTATTAATTACCGTAGGGCAATTAACCGTAACGAATGGCTTCTTTGTTAACGACACAGCCGGCGTAATAATGGACACGCGTACACGCGTTATCTCCGGTTACACGGGCCCGACAATAACGTTCCGTCATACGAGAAGTTTCTGAAACTGGAAAAACGAACTTTGACGGTCCACGCGTGTCGGCCACTGCGCGAATAGTATGTGAAATCGCGCAATTAATGTTCGCCCCCGGTTCCCGGGGCTAAATAATATCGTACCGGTTGCAGTCGCTCTGTTCCGCCCGAAATTCATGGCTCATTGTTTTCCTGCTCATTAGCGATAACAAATAACGTTGCAGTATGCTTTGCCGATAATTTTACGGAACGCAGCCGTTACAACGTTTGCCACCTGCACCGTGTCTCTGGACCGCCCCGCGGCCATTGGTGACAGGTGACATCGTATTTGTTATCACTGTTTGATCCGATTACCAGAAATCACCTTGTAATCGTAAATTCGATTGTTATTCTGTCGGCGTCTTTAATCGACGATTTGCGAGGTACGAAGTCGCGCCACCATTAATCGTCCGTGTTTGATGGCATTTTTGTTAGCTTTTTTCACTGTTGAATTTTAAGTAGGGCTTCTTGTGTAACACTAGCGAAAACATGTAATTCTTAAGAATTTTTTCAGAATAATTTTTAGTCATATGGGACTAGACCATTCGGGATGTAATCAGATTATCTTGAAGTACAAGTGATTTCGGTTTAACTGCGTTTTGGAGAACTCTTTTTTTCAAGTTTTTTTTATAAAATCTTATAGATTTCGACGAGAAAACAGCGAAAATGAAAATTTTATTGTGCGGAATTCATTGGTTAAAAAGTTATACGCGTATAAAGTTGAACACTTTTAAGCCTTTTTTGACAGGTTAAAGCGCTGCTATTTTGATGTATTTGCTGGATGATACACTGGTTTAAATACTTCCGAACAGATCCGTTAGACACGTACGTAATAATAACACATTTACTAAATCAAAATGCGAAACATTATACCATGGTCCGGCCGGCCTTCTCGGCTCTCACGACAACCTAACCCCAAACCATCTTGGACTGTACCTTCATTTTGGAATCCTGTATATTTTAATTACTGGACACCGAAAACGACCGACTCCATGATTATTGTTATAAATTTTCATTTCGCACCGATGAGTACGACATTTTTTAAATTTCTACAACAATCCACAATCCTGAGCCCAAGTAATTGCTTTTTCTTTACTACTTGGCATGTCTCTAAAGATAAAATTTCTAATACTTGGACTAGCCATTTCAAAATCAACAATAAACATATTAATAATTAACTTGTGAAAAACAATTGAAATTGCTTATGTTTACAAGGTATGTGTAACCACTGAATTACCATCTAGCGTATACGCTCAGTAATATTCAGCCGATCCCGCAAATATACCATACTATCTAGCACATGCGCTGAACACTCACGATCTATCCAGCGCATGCGCCGAACAGACCTACCTATTCCTACCACCCAACGAATATCCAATATGGCGACGCTCTAAACTGCCAAAAACGCTTAAAACTGCTCATCTTTACACGCGTATAACTTATAAATCAGTGAGTTCCTGACAACCGTACACACATTGTCGGAATGTCTTCATCGATATCTACAGGATCACATAAAAAAAAATTCAGAAAAGTTAAGAATACGGAGTTCTCCAAAACGCAGTCAAGCAATGATTTCTTTTAATTCAATTCTTCTTACTCTTTACCTTACAACAATTTCTTTAAAAAAAACATGAGACTTTGAACCTAGTTCTATCTTGCTATGCAAGATCTATGCACGCTGTATGCAAGCTGTATGCAAGTTCTTCGCAAGCATATTCTAGTTTATTCTAGTATACTCTGGTATATCCCAGTACATTCAAGTATATTCTAGTATCATCTGATATATTCAACAAATAAATACACAATGAAAAACAAAACAGTTTTGTCATTGCATTAACTATTGGCTGACCAATACACCTGACCGGACACGAATCATGTCTGTCTCGATAAGCGCAACGCTTCGGACCCGAGGTCGCTGCTTTCATCGCGACAACACTGTACTCTCTTTTTCTTGCCGGGTCAAACCGAGCCGGAAGTCAACACAAGTTTCTATTATTTATTTCCAAAGACCTACCAATACTGTTCCACACGATTCCAAGGTACGCACATCTAGTCGCCATCATTCACGCGCTCGTCCAACGTCAGTCGCTGTGCCCGTCCTTCCTTGGATTCCAGCAAGCCCAACCACTCGACCTGAATTCATTCGTGCCACGATCCCGACCGCCATTACTGAAAACCTCTCTTGCCGGTGCGGCAGCGAGGGACAGGGAATTCTCGACATCACTTTCAATTTGTTGCAATTGTCGGAAGCGAAGTCTGCCACGGGTTGCGCTCGCAGCTCTAACAACTTTTACCGCCCGGCAACGATCGTGCCCTTGGCCCTTAGGTATTCGGGCGTGTGCATGTATCCGTGCGTAACCGACCGTGTGTGTGTGTGTCCCTGCTGCGCAATGGGTCATGGCAAAGCAGCTCCGCTGCTACAATGTACTGGCACTGCTGCTATCCGTTGCTGCCTCGGAGTAATACCGTAGAATTAGTCAGCGGTTGATGTACTCGCTCGGTCTAGTGTTACTGCATCCCTTGCATAATATCCGTGCTACTCATTCCGCGTAGTTTCTCTCTCTGCCGATATTGCGCTAGCTGCAACCGGGAAACCGTGTGCTACCGCGTAGAAATCCGACCCTCTGGTTTATCGCCGATCAAATTCCAGGTCTTACCCTAAGAAATTCCTTATTTGCGGTCCAGACTGTTGTAGAATTCACCGGTGCAGTCACACGGTCATTCGCACTGTCGTATGAAAGGACAGTAGCCGTCGCCGTCGCCGCCACCTCATCCTCCCCGGGGTTGCGAGAGATTTAGGACGACAGTTAACCGAATTTTGTTTCTGGGGAAGCATGCGTTCCAGATGCGTCACAGGACAGGGCTGTAACTTTGGATTGTATGGGTATCTTTAAGTGGAAAAATTAGGAGACTTCGTTGAGATGTAGGTGAATATGCTGGTAAAATTTTAGGATGGTAGGTGCTATAGTTTTTGCTCGATTAATTGGAGGAGTTCGCTTAACTGGGACTTGTGAACGATGAGAATGCATAGGATCGATACCTTTGCTGTAACATTGAATCGAATGGATATCTTTTGCGAAAGAATTACTGTATATTCTGTAAATTGGAGGATGGCGTTGAATTCGAGATATAATAAATGGTTCAAGGAGATAAGAGTAGAGGGTAGACCTAAATGTCTAGAAAAAGGAAAGAAGGAAGAGAAATGGAAAGGAATCGCACGGTACAGACTAGGGAATGAAATGAGTGGTGGAAGGTACTGCAAGGAAGAAGAGGAGAGACAGTGCACAAGGTGTGAATATGAAGAAGAGTCGTGCGAACATGTGCTGGAAAGATGCACAGGAGAACAAGGAATAGAAGTTGGGATACAAGAGAAGGTGAAATAAATACTAGATGAGGATAGGGGGGGGGAGGAATGGATGAAAAAAATTAGACAGAGAGCGAAAGGAGAGACAAGACGGAAACTATGAAGGAGAAAGAGAGGGATGAAAAGACAGGGGAGTGAAAGGAAGAATGAGAGAGAGAGAGAGAGAGAGAGAGAGAGAGAGAGAGAGAGCGAGTGAGTGCGAAGAAAAAAAAATATAACATATGTATATAGTTGTATATAGTATAGTATAGATGTATATAGTTTAAATAGTTTTAGATCTAAGAGTCATAAATTAAGATAAGATAAATTGTAAAGGAAACGGGGTCTCCTTGTAACCCGTAAAGGGAGCAAGAAATACACATACATACTGTATATTCTGTAGATATTAGTGAATACAGTCACTCCCATTAATATTCGTACACTCTAAAAGACGATGACGTTTTTAATATTGGATCATGTGACTTGGATTTTTTTTTGGAAGTTAGAACAATTAGTTTAATACACGTTGAAAAATAGAAATTTTGAAAAAATTGTAATTGGTCGGAATTACAAAGAAAATACTGAAAGTTGTTATTTATAACTGTTTTATGTGGGTCCATATTGAAAATTCAACAAATACGTTTTGTAGATCTGTGTCAACTGTATACGCTCTGAATATTTCACCAAAATCGGCAAACGTTGTAATGAGCTACAACTGTTTGAAGATGGTAAAAATTGCAGCTTTTCACAATTTTCGGCTTTGAACTGTAATAAATCGAAGGATTCTTACGTCATTCGATGCCTGTCGCTGTTTTCCACGTAATCCAAATTGGATGAAAATTTGAAAATGTATACAATTGATACAGATCTGCAAAATGTATGTTTTAAATTTTCAATATAAGCCACATAAAAAAATTGTAAAACACAACTTTTAGTATTTTCTCTGCAATACCGACCAATTGCAATTGTTTTAAAATTTCTTTTTCACGTCATGTAATAAACTAATTATTCTAACTTCTCAAAAAGGTCCAAGTCGTATGGTTCAATATTAAACAAGTTATCGTATTTTTAAGAGTGTCCGAATATTAATGGGAGTGACTGTATATCTCTACAAAGATTTAGAATGATTATAGCTGTTTCGCTTTGAATAGTTGCAGTATAGCGTAGGTACTATGGTTTGTAAGATTGGGAACGATGAAAATGCATAGGAGCAGTCTTTCGGACTTCGGTTTGTAACTTTAAATAGAACGGATATTTTTAATTGAAGAAAATAGTGTATAGTCTTAAAACGTGGGCAAACAAGACAATTAAATTCAATAATTACAAGTACAATTGTAATTTTTCTAATAATCGCTGAAATTCACTGTGTCAGCCTTCATAAGAATAAAAATGCTGAAATGATGCATATAAGCCTCAATCCAGCTGTAATTATGAATTGAATCGATATTTTAACTTAAACAATTTACAGTATACTCTTAAAACCTGGATAAATATATCTGTAATGTTTCACAATGATAAGTACTCCAGTGAATTTTTTATTAACAGCCACAGTTTGCTCGATAAATTCTTGTTACATCAGACAAACTGCGAATACATAAAATGTGAATTCTAACTCTAACTTTGCATCCTGCGAATATTTTGACTTGAAAAAATTACTGTATACTCTCATAACCGAAGTAAACTAGCCTCCTAAATTTCACAATTGCACGTGCAACTATGATTTGTATAATAACTGCTGAAGATCACTGTATCATCTTTCATAAGAACAGAATCGAAGAAATTATGCATTATACTTCAATCCAACTGTGAATTGAATCGATATTTTAACTTAAAAAGATCACTGTAAATTCTCAGAACATACCTAAATAAACTTACAAAGTTTCAAAATTATTTGTCCAGTTACTTTCGAAGAAACTTCGAAACAGTGAGCAGAGAGGAAATTTTGTAAATAAGAAAACGGAATAAGAGATCTTTTCGTGCAATTCGGGTAAACGTGGCGTTATTATTACTAAGAGTTCCGAACTGCTCGGGAACGATTCGAGTTCGCACAAGTACAAAACTGTTAACAGGTTCGTTATACTTAATATTAACGACACTTCTTTCCCGTGGCGCTTTCACTCCGACCGATATTGCATCGTCGCCAGCGCTTCCTCAGCTATCAGAATGCGTCTTTCTTGGGCAAGTTCTATTGGTTTATGAACGATTAAATTTCATCAGATATCCATTACAGGATGTAATTATGCCGCGAAAAGCACTTCGGTTATCTAATATCCTCTTTGAAACGTCATTTCATTAAATTATCGGCGAAACTTTTGAGTTTAAACTGCGTCGCCTTGCGACAGTTCATGTTCCCTGGACGTTTTCCCTGACGAGGAAAGTATCCGCACAAACTTGTTGATCGCTTGATAATTATCTACGCAAATTGGTCAACTTCAGCCGTACAAAGTGCTTTTTCGGAACTGGAATAGAGACGAGGAAATTTGTACATTTCTCTTTCAAAATGTTTTCTGATATTCACTGAATTTGATTCGGAGCTCCATATCTTATAAACGAATTCGAATTTGGCAGAGTGATGACTGAAACACCCCCTAATTTAGGGTGCTTTACAGCATGTGATAATTGATTTTCATAAATATTCCCCACACCCATTTCAAAAAGCTCGATTTTTGAAGGAAATTGTGGAATCTGGTAATAGGAGTTGGTGGAAATACGTGACGTGAGATTTAATCGAATTTGTTTATAATTTTCGATGTAACAGAATTCATTTTTTCAATGTTGATAAGTTGGATGCTATGGAAGAAACATTTCAGATTACAAAGAAGAAAAGTTTGTTTCGGTATAATGATTAGTTTCCAAGATAAAAATTCATGAATGCTATAACTGCCATTATGAAGACAAATAAACAGTTCCAGTTTTGAAGGTTTGTACTTCATAAACAATTTTGAAATCAACAAAGTGATGAGATAAACCCAGATTAATTAAGAGTACTCTACGCCATACAGTACTGGATTTTCATTAAAAATGTTTCTATAATACGAGTACGCACAATTTATGTAGAAGTTGCAAAGGTAAAACTCTATATTCCTGTTATGACAATTATTAACATTCAAAGCTTAGTATTGTCTAAACAAATTGGAATCCAACATACTGATGACATAAAGTCCCACTAATCAATTATGCATTATATCATAAAATACTTGATTATCATTAAACATATTGATCTAGTGAATGCACGTACAATTAATGATGAAGTTTGAAAGGTAAATCGCTATATTCCTATTCTCACAATTACAGTCACTCCCATTAATATTCGTACACTCTAAAAGGCGATTACGTTTTTAATATTGGATCATGTGACTTGGATTTTTTTTAGAAGTTAGAACAATTAGTTTACTACACGTTGAAAAACAGAAATTATGAAAAAATTGTAATTGGTCGGAATTACAAAGAGAATACTGAAAGTTGTTATTTATAACTGTTTTATGTGGGTCCATATTGAAAATTTAACAAATACGTTTTGTAGACCTGTGTCAACTGTATACACTCTGAATATTTCACCAAAATCGGCAAACGGTGCAATGAGCTACAACTGTTTGAAGATGGTAAAAATTGCAGCTTTTCACAATTTTCGGCCTTAAACTGTAATAAATCGAAGGATTCTTACGTCATTCGATGCCTGTCGCTGTTTTCCACGTAATCCAAATTGGATGAAAATTTGAAAATGTATACAATTGATGCAGATCTACAAAATGGATGTTTTAAATTTTCAATATAAGCCACATAAAAAAATTGTAAAACACAACATTTAGTATTTTCTCTACAATACCGATCAATTGCAATTGTTTTAAAATGTCTTTTCCACGTCATGTAGTCAACTAATTATTCTAACTTCACAAAAAAGTCCAAGTCGTATGGTCCAATATTAAACAAGTTATCGTCTTTTTAAGAGTGTAGGAATATTAATGGGAGTGACTGTATCTACGCACGAAGCTTAGAATCGTCTAAACAAATTGAAATCCAACATATTGATGACATAAACACCGTCTAATCAAGTGTGCATTATATCATAAAATACTTGATAATTACTAAACATGATGATCTAATGAATGCACGTGCAATTAATGTTGAAGTTTGAAAAGTAAAGCTCTATATTCCTGTTCTCACAATTATTATTTACTCAAAGCTTAGAACGGGCATGTCCAGAAGTAGCTCACTTGGAGGCAAATTCGAGGGAGACGCCTACTTCTCCTGCCCGCGCGTCTCGCTCCCCGTGGTGGCCATAGTCCTCCGCCCTCCTCAGACCCGTGCCTACCGTGGGTCCGAGAGTCGCCGCAACGCGCCACACGCGGGCGAGAGAAGTAGCCGTCTCCCTCGAATTTGCCTCCAAGTTAGCCACTTCTGGACATGCCTGGCTTAGAATAGTCTAAACAAATTGAAATCCAACATACTGATGACATAAACGCCCCCCTAATCAAGTGTGCATTATATCATAAAATATTTGATTATCACTAATCATGATGATCTAATGAATGCACGTACAATTAACGTTAAAGTTTGTAAGGTAAAGCTCTATATACCTGTTCTCACAATTATTATTTACTCAAAGCTTAGAACGGGCATGTCCAGAAGTAGCTCACTTGGAGGCAAATTCGAGGGAGACGCCTACTTCTCCCGCCCACGCGTCTCGCTCCCCGTGGCGGCCGTAGTCCTCCGAGTTCCTCAGACCCGTGCCTACCGTGGGTCCGAGAGTCGCCCCAACGCGCCAAGGTACATATTGCAAGCGATAGGCACGGGTCTGAGGAACTCGGAGGACTGTGGCCGCCACGGGGAGCGGGACGCGCGAGCGGGAGAAGTAGGCGTCTCCCTCGAATTTGCCTCCAAGTGAGCTCTTTCTGGACATGCCTGGCTTAGAATAGTCTAAACAAATTGAAATCCAACATACTGATGACATAAACGCCCCCCTAATCAAGTGTGCATTATATCATAAAATATTTGATTATCACTAATCATGATGATCTAATGAATGCACGTACAATTAACGTTAAAGTTTGTAAGGTAAAGCTCTATATACCTGTTCTCACAATTATTATTTACTCAAAGCTTAGGCTTAGAATAGTCTAAACAAATTGAAATCCAACATACTGATGACATAAACCCCCCTAATCAAGTGTGCGTTATATCATAAAATACTTGATTATCACTAAACATATTGATCTAGTGAATTCACACGCAATTAATGTTGCAGATGCAGAGAGAAAGTTCAATATTTTAATGTTGACAATTACACTGTCCAACAAATTTCAACTCTTTTTTGACATTTCGATTTTTACTATGCGATTCTTGTAGAGTTTCTCGCGCTGATTCTATATCTATTTTTAGTTTTCCTCCTAGACGCACAGTTTTTGAGAAATTTGAGTTTGAAAAAAAGACATATTTTTCAACTTTGAACGAATATTGTGATGTTATTATAAAAGATATTTCAGCGCGAAAAACACTACAAGAATCGCATAGTGAGAATCAAAACGTTTTTTGGCTATTGGACAGTGTTATTAGCAGTCAGAAACATTGAACATTGAGAATCCAGCAAACTAATGACATAAACTCCCCCTAATTATTGTTTCTTTATATCACAAGATATTTAATTGCCATCAAAATCATCGATAACGACAACGAAAATAAAATTTCTTAAAATACTGACCAGGAACAGCGTATATTCGAGAAAATTTGTGGAAATCTACTATCGCATGAAACTTAATGGTCTGGAATTGTAATTTAGTTTTTCGACAGAGTGATTGATCGATCAGCGACGCAGGAGCCATGTATCTATACATGTAATTACGATTTCCAATCATCTAGTCAAACGTTGAAGCGCTCGTTTATGAGGAAACGCACCGCGCGAGGATACGAGGAACGAGGTAGTTAAACAGTCTGTAGAATCGAACCCTGCTGATTGGAATCGTGAAACACATCCAAATCTCCTATGATTCTGAGGAAGTTTCGCTCGAATTTCCGTCCCGCTTTAATGCGAATCCACCAAATAGTACAATTCTAGGGAGCTCCTCCGCGTAGTCTTCCTTCGCTGCGACAAACGCATTTTCCTTGGCCCTTCGAAATTTCGACCTCGAATATTCACTGTAATCTTCCGTGCTGAGAATCATAGTGGTGTAAGTCACATAAGTACACATGGTATATCGAGTAAAATAATGTTTCACGTTGGTATTATAAAAAAAAAACTCCATATACACATTGTAGTTGCAAAATCATATCTATAGGTTCAGAGAATTATAAAAAATAGTTTATGTTTTATGGTTGTTGCCAAAGAATCCAAGGAATGTTATAACAAAGACCGTACACGCTAGTACCTTACAGACTGTAAACCGAACAACACGTAACGCTGGTTTAATAAATTATATTTTTGGAAAACCCTACAAATGTCTGTGCGTGAAAATTAAAGCACAAAACAGAATTTTATAAAATTTACAAGCGAATTATCTAATTCAGATTTACTTGTACCGATATACAGTGACTCCTATAAATATTCGGGCAATCTTAAAACGACAACTTTTTTTAATATTGGATCCTATGATTTGGTTATTTTTGAGAAGTTAGAACAATTAGTTTACTACATGACGTGAAATACAAATTTTGGAAAAATTGCGATCAGTTGGGATTACAAAGAAAATACTAAAAGCTGCATTTTAAAACATTTTGTGGGGGTCTATATATTGATAATTTGGAAAAAACGTTTTCTAGATCTGGGTTGTAAATTAGCGTATGAAAACGGAAACGCGTAAGGTAGACTTATATCACTATGACCCCAAATGGTTCGTTCTATTCGTTTAGTAACAAAAGGTTAAGCTGCCATTTTTCAGTAAAGAATGAAGTTCTAAATCAGCTAACACAGGCAGTTCCAACCAGTAGCTCCGGAGCTATTCAAGGCACCTTCCCCGCTTAGGTTCTTCACCCACTCTTAGACTTCATCGTTATAATGTATAGTAGTGGGAAGCTCCCACCAGAAGAGCCGCGCGGCGCGCGCAGCAGTCACTAACTCTACAGCCGTATGTAGTAGTGGAAAGAGGTTCGATGGTGGGGACCTTGCAGTTCTCGGTGGGGAATACGTTGGAACCAGTGATGGGAATTTTGACGCTTTTTTTAGCCTCAGTCAAGCACGAAAATCGGGTACCTTGGTCGCCCCGCTAATTTCGCAAAATTTATTATGATTTGATTTTGAAAAATGAATGTACAACATGTGTACGTATATATATACATATATATATATATATATATATATATATATATATATATATATATATGTATTAAAACGTAATATATACATACGTACATAGAATATATAATATATAATATTTATGTATCTATGTACAATATGATATAACTTACTCTTCTTCATCATCTTGGGAATAAGGAAGGGAAGGGTACTAAAATAACTTTAAACGAAATATATAATAACAAACCCACTACTTTCGCCCCAATAGTACCCCACAAACTTCGGACGTAGCTCGGTGCTGCCGAAACTCGCGCATGCGCGTAAAAAGCGCCAACATTCCCATCACTGGTTGGAACTCCCTGCTCTATAGGATTGTATTCCGAATCCGTAACTATGGTGACATACCGGGACAAACTATCAATAATTAGGGGTGCGTAATATATTCAATCTCGTTTCTAGGGCTTTATAATACGTGCAGAAAAATCGTTCGTTTATTCGGCATTTCATTAATCTTAGTTAATTTCATAAACAATGTGATATTTGGGGATTCCAAAATAATTAAAATTACTAGAGAACTCGAAAATTGTGTTATTTATCCTCATTTTTGCGCTAAGATCTTGAATTTCTCCTATAAACTTCTTCGAGGTTGATACGTTGGGAATACGTTGGAACTCCCTGAACTAACACATTAGTTATCGGCGACTATTATACATATAATTTTCAGACGTGCACGTACCACGGCTAAGGATTTTTTAATAGATCTTTCAAAAACAATAGCAATCTTAATCGTGAACCAACGAGTCACTCAGTAACGTAATCTAATTATTTCGTTTATCATTATTATTTAAAAGAAGATTTTTAAGATTGCTTTTAGTACAGCACAACTATTGAAAAGCCGTGTAATAGACTTCCGGGAGGTAAAGTGTTAACGCTGTCGGTAAATAAATGATGTCTTTAAGATTCGAAGAACAATATTAACACTAGGTTTACGGAGCACTAAAATTGATTATTTTACATTGCTTTATAAGAATAATAAAATTGTATTTACTTAGATCTTCAGCGATTTTTATTGTAATATGTACACAAAAAAATAAATCTATTTAATAATTCCTCACGAATGCCTCCTTACACTCTTAACCCTTAGCACTCGAATGGCGACTCTGAGGCGCCGCTACAAATTGTTACACCATTATTCAGAATATTGTTTACACGATTAAATTTGTTTATATGAAATAAATTACGAAAGATTTAAATATTGTATGAAGTACTATATCAGTTTCGTACGCATATAATGAACAAATTTATGTACAATGGAAATATTCTAGGTTAGAAGAAATGTTTGATATTTTAGTTGAAATTGCTCCGAGTGCAAAGGGTTAATAATCGTAAATTAAAAATTTTTGAATCCGTCATTTTGACGGGCCCCGTAAATCTAGTGTTAACACTAAACCTACCGACCATTAAAGCTGACTAGTGTGTGTCGCTCTATAAAAATGACGCGATTCAATTTATTTAGATTTTGTGTGATTTTTATCATAATGTATACTTTAGTACAGCAGCGTGTATAATCATTTCCAGTGGAAACATCTTGATAACTTCAACAATAGTGAAATAAAAAATTTGAAATAGTCATTTGATGTTATATTAGTGTTAACTCAAATCGTCAAAATTTGGACTTATTTCACTGCGATTCTCAGCCCGAGATTTGATACTGCCATTTTATTCTCAATTTTAATGTTCACGCAATGTTACATTTAAATATATGTGCAACTGATTCTTTTTCGATCTTCATAAACTTACATCCTCTTGGATTTTCTTGAATATTAATAATCGCACAATTTTGAATTTAAATGCAGCAACAATTTAGATTTTGTAAATTTTGATCTTGAATTTTCTTAATTATTTACACTTTTGTTTTATATTTAAATATGTCTACCATTGGCTATTTTCGTCTCAATAAACTGTCTTTCTCTTGGATTTTCTTGACTATACATATTTTAGCAAAACAGCCAGTCTAAATTTTTTATAATTATCTGTGCCATTTTATTCTAAATTCGAAGAGTTGCACAATTTTTTAATTTAAATGCTGCAGCAAAATATGGATTTTTGCAATGATTTGTGCGTAATTTTAATTTGGAATTTTATTCAATATTTACACTTTCGTTTCATATTTTCATCTGGAATATCGCTCTATTGAAATTAATATTTGCAGCTACAAATGTATATTGAAATCATTTACAAACACGTATGTTTCACTTTGAATTTTCTTGAATTAAAATTGAAATTAAATAAAAACTGAATAAAAATTGCATAATCATCTAGATTCTAGATATTTGGATTTATTTGTTATGCATCATTTCTGTCTTGAATTTGTTTAGATTACAAATACGTAAATATGAGAAAAATACAGTAAAAATTGAATAAACCTCTAGGATTGTTTTATCCAACTATATATAATTATTATCTTAATTTTTCTTGAATAAAAATAAAAATATATAAATATTAAGATGAAAGTGAGATAGAAACTAATATAGAAATTACATAAAAATGAATAAAAATTGATAAAAATTGATTAAAATTTGAAATTTGTGTAAGAACGACTAAATAAAATTGTTAAAGTAGCTAGGATAAATTGTATCATTTTGATTCAATAAATAAACAATTGCTTAAAATATTCTGTCATTAACACCGGTTCAGTCGGAAACAATTCTAATTTCTAGAATTTCAAAATCCCACCACCAGATCGCGTTACGCTCTCGGAACGCACAGCACTCATTTCTCCGGCAGTTTATGCAAAATTGGGAAACTGTTTCGTGCGCGATACACCGCGCGATATCCGATATATAATCCACCGAAATATCGAAACGGTTGTGGGATTTTTAATTTCCGCGAACGATGTGATTAACCGTTTCTATTAACGGGCTCAAATTCGGGCGTCGAACAGAATCCACTCATGGAAAACTTCATATCCGAACCAATTGTTTCATTCTTTGTGCGCCCAGACAAGTTTTTCTACTTTTTAATTCCGGTTTTAACATCTATACAATTCTAAATCCAATTCAACGTCGAATCAAATAAAAATCTATTAGTATTTATTTCTCTTAAGCATAATTTAATGTTGTATGTTGTAGTATTAAATATTAGGAATATCTGATAATAGAAAATGAACATGACTCACTGACTTAATACAATTTCAAGTTAAATACTAATTTGCTAATAATTATTTGTCTTAACATCTTTAATTTTAATTGGAATTAATTTAATATTATGTGCAATATTAAATATTATGTTAATAATATCTGATAATAAACGATCAGCATATGACTAATTAATATTTAATTATATTACAAAATATTAAAACATCTCACGATGTTCAGCCTATTTTGAATAAAACTGATAGGGAGTCGCGTAAAAGACTAATTGCTTAATAGTTGGTAATGAGACCAATCTGGGGATTTTGGCATGAGAGGGTTGGAGTACGGCGATGCGCGCGCCGCGAGAGTTCACGAGGAGACGCGATCGGCACTTGCCTTCTTCCCGCGCAATGTATGTGTTACGTTTTCGTTTTATATTAAAGTTTATAAGTTAAAGCCTGTTCATGTAGCGGCGTGTATTATATCTAATGAACAGTATAAGCAATAGTTCTAACAAGCTATGTGTTTGAATTTACGTGTACAAACGTAAAAAAGAGCCTTTTCCACAACAAAAACTGCTCAAGGTAAAGTGAAAGATCCTTTACAAATAATTTCACCAAGATAAAAAAGACGTAATTCAATTGAAATACCATCAATGCAATTCCCATTTTCAGACTTGTTGGAACGTGGATCGTGGATGTAGTGGTGTAGCTGTAGCAGTAACTGATCGCAGTATACACGGTTTCTAATATTTAATATAAAATAAAGTACTACAAATATTACGATAGCCAACACGTACTTTCTCTGCTACGAGGCAGAATGGAAGAGAAAGAGCAGCCGGTCTGCATCTGCGCATTACACATAGATTACGCTTCCTCACGCAGTCACAATCCATTTGAGGCGCCATCTATACAGTAGAGAGGCTACTGCTTGGATTACAGCTCAACAGTGCTTCATTGTATGAAAACTAAAACAGTCGCACTATTTCGTACACCTAACAATTCTTTGTTCTAACAATAATATAACGATATTATTAATATTCATCAACACAAACATTATCTATTATTTTACAATTTCTAACATAGTCACTCTAATCGTCATAGTCAATAATTTATTAATATCTAATATGTCTCTAGGACAATTTTATCCCCATCGTGGATTTATTTTATTGTAGCTGTTGCAATTCTTCGACTATTAATTATATTTTTATGAAATATGTACCAACATATTCGTTACATTTTTTTATTAAAATGAACCCGAGCATGAAATTATTCGAAGCAAATTTGCCCTGATTAATTCAGGATTGAATAAAATCTCGATTATCCGAACCAAATGATACTTCAATACTTCGCTAGTCGAATACTAAACGGTATCATTTTAAGCGACCCATATACAGCACGACTCATTCTACAAGCCAGTAAAGATTTAATTTAATATTGCAGCCATGCATCTGTTTTATTACCCAACGACTCATGTTCTCCTGATTAGTTCGGATAATCGAGGTTCTACTATATATCGTGGATTAAATAAGTAAATATCACCCAAACCGTATCGTGTTTGGACTCATTTTAATGAGAAGAATGTGACGAATATGTTGGTAAAGGTATCATAAAAAATGATAAAAACCAAGCAACTTTTCGGTACTAGATGACTATTGTCTTTTGTTTTCTCCCTGTCTCTTCCTACGTTTTGGCGGCAAGAGATCAAGGAATAGTGTCTGTACACTATATTTGTGACACTTTAGTCCCGAAATTGTCGCATATAGTGTCGAACAAAAGTATTATCATCATTTAAAAAAATAATAATCTTTTACAAATTGGGTCAAACGACTTGCTTTCTTTTTAGATGCCAGAAAGATTACTTTGCTAGATAATGTGTAAAGAAATCATTTAAAAACTGTTATTGATCGAAATTGTGAATTAAAAAATTAAAGTATACAATTTTCTACATTTTTATCTGTGACTACGAAATTAACGTTGTTACGCGCCATAAATGAGAAAAAATTGCAAAAATCGTGAGAACAGCATATTGATGCTTCAATCGATTTCGATGAAACTTTGTGCGCGTATATAACTTACTGAAATCTACAAAAAGCATATTTTAAATTCACATTTCTTTCATATTATACTTTTAAAGTTGCATCAACCTTACAAGGCTCATTAGCAATTACAAGTTTGTACACGAGTAGTCGTTTTTTAGATTTGGTTAATTAAATTAATGTGCTTCAAGAAATTGATCCCGATTCAAATTGTGATCTTCACTTTTTTTGCAATTCTGATCACTAGCAATTTAAAAAAATGTCGTATTAGTCAGTAAACTATTTCATCTAAAATTAAAAACAAAATTTTGTTTCACATTAGCTGGTAAACTAATTCTTCTAATGTTTAAATAAAAATTCAAGTTGTTTGTAGCAATTTTTAAAAAATTACTCCTTTTTAAAAGGTGTGCTAATACTTTTGTTGGGCACTGTATATTGAGATATTAGATACTGCATACCAATTTTTGAAAAATCGATTTTCTACCTTCGGTAAAAAGTAATTTTTTCGAATGTAAAATAGAAGTCTTCCAACATTTGACACTTTGGATCGAATTTCTGGGGACCTTTCGAGGGCAAGGAACGAATAGGATCCTGACGGTGATCAGGTGAGGCTCGTGGTGGAATAATATCGGAACTGCAGGCAATTCGTCTGCGACTAGCCAGTAATCTCGCTGTGTAACTGCGCCGGGACCCCGATGAGACCTTGTCTCACATTATCAGAATGGCTGATCCGATTCTGGTACATCCTTGTCCCGGTAGGACAGTAATTGTCGCTCGTTCTTGAAATACCCGCGTCAGATATTGCGTGCTCTAACAATAGAGCCACAATAGCGGGGCGTCGCGCGTCGGCCCGAGTAGAATATTCCAAGGTGTCCCATCTTCATCTGTCTGTCGCCTCTCTTTCCTCGCTCCCTTCCCGATTAACATCCACCGAGTTTCGGCTTCGTTATCCTGCCTGTCTGACTCTGTCTATGACGCGTCGCTCCTCCTTTGTTAGTGCGTCTGAATCGCGGTATGACAAAAATTCAGTCTGTCGAAGAAGTTTATAGGAGAAATTCAAGATCTTAGCGCAAAAATGAGGATAAATAACACAATTTTCGAGTTCTCTAGTAATTTTAATTATTTTGGAATCCCCAAATATCACATTGTTTATGAAATTAACTAAGATTAATGAAATGCCGAATAAACGAACGATTTTTCTGCACGTATTATAAAGCCCTAGAAACGAGATTGAATATATTACGCACCCCTAATTATTGATAGTTTGTCCCGGTATGTCACCATAGTTACGGATTCGGAATACAATCCTATAGAGCAGGGAGTTCCAACCAGTGATGGGAATGTTGGCGCTTTTTACGCTCATGCGCGAGTTTCGGCAGCACCGAGCTACGTCCGAAGTTTGTGGGGTACTATTGGGGCGAAAGTAGTGGGTTTGTTATTATATATTTCGTTTAAAGTTATTTTAGTACCCTTCCCTTCCTTATTCCCAAGATGATGAAGAAGAGTAATTTATATCATATTGCACATAGATACATAAATATTATATATTATATATTCTATGTACGTATGTATATATTACGTTTTAATACATATATATACGTACACATGTTGTACATTCATTTTTCAAAATCAAATCATAATAAATTTTGTGAAATTAGCGGGGCGACCAAGGTACCCGATTTTCGTGCTTGAATGAGGCTAAAATCGCCGCGCATGCGCGTGAAAAGCGTCAAAATTCCCATCACTGGTTCCAACGTATTCCCCACCGAGAACTGCAAGGTCCCCACCATCGAACCTCTTTCCACTACTACATACGGCTATAGAGTTAGTGACTGCTGCGCGCGCCGCGTGGCTCTCGTGGTGGGAGCTTCCCACTACTATACATTATAACGATGAAGTCTAAGAGTGGGGGAAGAACCTAAGCGGGGAAGGTGCCTCAAATAGCTGCGGAGCTACTGGTTGGAACCGCCTGCTATAGAGCCTCAATTATCATGTTATTGACTTTCATTTACAAATGATCACAAAAACATTCGGATACTTTAAAAAAAAACGATAACTTTTTTAAAATTGGACGAAATGACGTAAATTTTTTTTTTTGAGACATTAGAAGGATTAATTTACGACGTGACAAGACAAATTATTTTGAAAAAACTGCAATTGGTCGGAACTACAAAGAAAATACTAAAAGTTGTTTTTACAACTTTTCTATGTGGACCTACATTGAAAATTTAAAAAATATATTTTGTAGATCTGTGTCAATTATATATATTTCGAAAATTTCATCGAAATCGAAACGACGTACATCGAAAGATGTAAGAATCTTCGGATTTATTACAGTTAGGAGCCGAAAAGCGTGAAAAAGTACGATTTTCAACACCTTTAACCGTTTGTAGCTAATGGCAGTGTTGACCGATTTTTATTGAAATTGAATGGAATGTATGATTTCAAATGAAATTCAAATAATATTTAATTTCATCTTTCGTCTGATCAAGTCATTTGTACTCTCCAAAATTCTATTGGTTTCGTGGCAACATTTTCAACTGCCTTAGATTTAAATAACAATTTTAAAAGCGAATGCAGCTATACTTTAATCATTGCACTATAACAATTAGCATATCTCAATTTAATAATTACTTTAGTTAGTTCAATAACCTTTTCTTGAGGTGAATTTACTTATTATTTTATTTGAACAATGTAATCGAAATGCAAAATTGGGAATAAAGTTGGTATGTTATTTGTAATATAAAATACGAAAGTATTTAAAGTAATTCATTATTTCATCTAACTATTTGTTATCTTGTTTCAAATAATTATTTGTTATCTTATTTCAAATAAAGTGTTCCCAACCCTGTACTATGTAAATCTAAATTTTATAAATTGTATAATTTTTGCACCAAACAATTGGGAACAAAAGCATTGACGCACCAGGCTTTTAATTATACAAACACAAATAAGTTAAAGAAAAGCAATATATTAGGTTAACTTTTGTATAAAAGAATGCAATAAAATAAGTTCAGAAACTACAAAAAAATTAGTGCATTCGTTGTCAGACAGATTGTAAACGCTTGTAAATAATAAAGTATTACACGCGAAATATTAGCTGTATAAAATGAATAATAATAGAATATAAACTTTTGTTTCAGTGAAAACAGCTTTTAATGTATACTTCGTAACATAGAAAATTGAAAAACGATAAGAAAGCTTTAATAGCTCGCATGAAAATAACAGTTGTTTTTTTGCGTGAAATCGATCATGGATTTTAACGAAAATAAAATAGGTGGGATTTCATTCATCGCTTTACCCACTTTAATCTTGTTTATAAAATTCAAGCCATTGAAGCTTGCAATTCTTAATTACCATTGTGATAAACAGGATTTTCTATAAAAAAATTTCAGCCCGGTATACATTTGTCCGACCCAGTTAATAATTACTTTGTTTTAAAAATTTATTTCATTACATTAAAAATTATTCATATAATCAATAGAGAATTATAAGCGTCTGCTCTCAAACTGCACCTTCAATCGTATCTGCACTCGTAAACAAAATAGTTTTATTAAAAATCAGTCATTGTATGACGTAGTGTACCCTAAATTAGGGTGGTTTTAAGTCATCACTATGCGCATTACCAATTTGTTTAAATAATATGAACCTTCGAATATTGACTATTTTCAATAGCACGATATAGGTTATACGTATGTATACCTAATCTTTATTGCATATCCACCTACTGAGAAAGCATTTTTATTAAAACTCGGTTATTGCATAATGACATTCTTGCAAAATGAACGGGACTTTAAGTCATCACATTGTCGCCTTTCAATTTGTTTAAATAATATAGAACTTTGAATATCTACAATTTTCAATAGAAGGATATAGGTTGTATACGTAACGTTCGCGTATGCACTAACTGAGCAAGTGTTATTATTAAAAATCCACTATTGCATAATGAGGTAAATGCAAAATAAGAGGGTTTTTAAGTCATTAGTTTGCAACATGAAAATTAGTTTACAAAATACAAGCCTTCAAACATTCCATTATTTCTCTTCATAATCTCAGTCTAGAGATTGCACTCGTGAATGTATATTTCGAGAACTATGCAACAGATCGAATCAAATTTTTTTCACGTACAATCTATAGAGTCCATTCTCAAATATTTACATTGATAAACAGATTCCCTAATAACAAAAATTACAATTTTCAATAGAAGGATATAGGTTGTATACGTAACGTTCGTGTATGCACTAACTGAGCAAGTGTTATTATTAAAAATCCACTATTGCATAATGAGGTACATGCAAAATAAGAGGGTCTTTAAGTCATTAGTTTGCAACATGAAAATTAGTTTACAAAATACAAGCCTTCAAACATTCCATTATTTCTCTTCATAATCTCAGTCTAGAGATTGCACTCGTGAATGTATATTTCGAGAACTATGCAACAAATCGAATAAAATTTTTTTCACGTACAATCTATAGAGTCCATTCTCAAATATTTACATTGATAAACAGATTCCCTAATAACAAAAATTATTGAAAATATAATCCGGCATGTAGTTCAATATTAAGTTCAGCACACTTAGATTTCTATCTTCAATTTCACATAGCCAATGAGACATACTAAAAGCATTTTAAAAAATCATACACATCATTCCAAAATTAAGTACACCAGAAATGAAAACATACTCACACTGTCGCGTTCAATTCCGTCCAGCTCCAATTAAAGAATATGATAATCACGAGGGTCTCTTACCTGAAACAAAGAAAAAAGAATGTGTATTAAATACCGTGGTGTTCCAGGCCGGTTTCCGTAATTAGCAACAAAACTTGGGGCGTAATGGGGTGACTAATGAGGAGACTGGGGGTGATCAACACCTCGGCTCGTTCGAAATTAATAGGCACACCGATCCGTCAGCCAGGCTCTCCCGACTGTCGAGTTTCGACCCTCTTTCCGAGGCGCGGTATGCACTCATATTTCACGATGCACCCGTGCACTCGCTCTCGAAAGGATAGCTGAGAAGAGGCTGCAGGCTGCAGCTAGCTGGCTCGGTGATTCTGGGATTGTTTTCCCGCGGAAAGTAACAGTGACACGCTTTTACGAGCGCCTTTAACGATCGTTAAAGGAGACGTGTCGGATCGGGAGCGATACTAAGGGAGTAGAATTGCTGCGTTTATGATCCGCGATTAACGTGATCTGTTCGTTATAGTGCTCCCAAGATCGTTGATACTTTGTTAATTGCTGTACGAGGTACTACAAGTTGCGGTTTTGATGGGAACGGTTGTGTTCTTTTCTTTGGTGGATTGTAGTTTGCCGGAGAAAATGGAAATTGGCAATGTGATGACTGGATTCTGGACTTTATGCGTTTACGACGTGTGCGAGTTTGTGAAACACAAGACAGCATTTGTGTCATAAAAAAGTAATGATATTTTTAGTGTAGTCTTACTACAGTACGGAAGATTAAGCAGTGAAAGAAATTTTTCTCACATTCTACTTATTAGGAAACAACGATTGAAATATGAAATTGAATAAGGATGATTAAACTGTGGATTATATTTATTTATGGCAAAAATGAAAGAACATATAGAATACTTAATTTTGAATGGACATACTTTATTAGTGCTTCCACATATGATTAAAGTTATAATTTTCTAAAAAGATCGTCTACTTCTGTCTAGTAAAAGTAAGAAATTTTCGGAACAGTGTACTTTTTAAACAAAATGAAAATTGGCAAAGTGATGACTTAACTCTTTGCGGCACAGGATTTCAGATAATAAAATAGACCCGTGTTGCATAGAAATTTTATTGCATTTTAAATGAAACAAAATTGGTATATTTTTATTAATAAAGGTATCACATAATGTAAAAACATAAAAAAATACTAATAGTTTAAGTAAATTTGTTGTTATAGGGTGGGACTCAAATAGTCCACCACCACAAATTTAAGCTGTAGTTTTTATTATAAAGCTCTTCAGTTGCTTATATGGAACTAATTTTTATAAAAATTAACTTACTTCTACAATTTTTCACATAAAACCAGGAAAAAAAGATTGTCGCAATAAATCTTCCACTTGCAACAATTGATGAACCTGTATTGGCATGTTGAATGTTGCCAACACAAGTGAATACATTTGTAACATTTGTTGAAGATATTACCAACTGCTTTACGTAAACAAAACGAAATATAAACCTGTGCGCATGCAGCTATTGCAATATTTCGAGGTGGGACTAAAAATGTCCCACCATGCATTACGGTGCATCAAAAAGGTGGGACACTTTTAATCCCAGCGTGCCCCAAAGAGTTAAACATCCCCTAATTTGATGTGAACCACGTCGTACAGTAATTGTTTTTGAATGAGCAGTGCTCGTGAGTGATTGCACATGCAATTGCACATACAGTTTTTTAAAAAAGGGCGTCGTCTACAGCTTCCTGGTAAAAGTAATAAATATTCGAAGCAATGTTTTTTTTTTAAACGAATTGATAAAAATCAACAAAGTAATGACTTAACCCCCCCCCCCCTCAAATTTAAAGCGCACAACGTCGTATAATAACTGTTTGTGAATGAACATAATTCATCAGTAATTGCACATGCGATTATAGTTACAATTTTCTACAAAGGACGTTTACAGCTTTCCGGTAAAAATAATAAATATTCAAAGCAGTGTACTTTTTAAACAAAATTGAAATTGGCAATGTGATGACTGGATTGTGGACTTTATGCGTTTACGACGTGTGCGAGTTTGTGAAACACAAGACAGCATTTGTGTCATAAAAAAGTAATGATATTTTTAGTGTAGTCTTACTACAGTACGGAAGATTAAGCAGTGAAAGAAATTTTTCTCACATTCTACTTATTAGGAAACAACGATTGAAATATGAAATTGAATAAGGAGTCTAGTGATGATTAGACTGTGGATTATATTTATTTTTGCCAAAAATGAAAAAACATATAGAATACTTAATTTTGAATGGACATACTTTATTAGTGCTTCCACATATGATTAAACTTATAATTTTCTAAAAAGATCGTCTACTTCTGTCTAGTAAAAGTAAACAAAATGGAAATTGGCAAAGTGATGACTTAAACATCCCCTAATTTGATGTGAACCACGTCGTACAGTAATTGTTTTTGAATGGACAGTGCTCATGAGTGATTGCATATGCGATTGCACATACAGTTTTTTAAAGAGGGCGTCGTCTAGGAAGAGGAAGAGTGGGAGAGTAAGGAGGGGAGAAAGAAAGTGGATGAATGTGAATGAATATGAGGAGAAGAGATAGATGTAAGTCGAAAGAAATAAAACAATGTAATGGGACGGAAGCCCGTGTAACCCGAAAGGGATCACTAAATAAATACATACATACATATAAAAGTTTAACACTAGATTGCCCAAGGAAGTCATTTTGACTGCTTTTTAATTTCAATTAGAAGAAGAGTCGATCACCAATGATGAAAATGAAAGTGTCATCAATATGCCCAGGAAAAGTAAATTTTTTTTGTTAATATTTACTAATAACTTGTTATATAACTGTAAATAATATAAAAAATATTAAAAATTAATTTTAAACTTTCTTTACACATTAGTTATTCTTTCACAATGCAGTCATTTTGACTGCTTTTGGGCAATATAGGTATATACTAAGTTTCAGTCTTTCTAGTGTTAAAGCATTAAAGAAGTGAGTAGATCGAATTTAATTTAAACTTTGTACCGTTTCCATTACAATATGTGCTGAAATAAAGAAGTCAATTCAGTCATGTCCTATTAAATCGTTTTCCTAATTTCAATAATTGTAAAATAGAAAACCGGTCATTTTGACCGTGGTAGGTTAATTAATGTTCAGTGAACGAACACATAATAGAGATAGTGAATAATTCAACTTATTATGGAACACACTATTTTAAACTACTATTCGCAACATAAGCTCAAAAATCGAAAACGCTATTTCCAGCATAAAATTCTGTACCATCCAGAACCTGAGCAAAATGCATTTTTCCACAGTATCCTAGAATTCGCATAACGCGCGACCGTGCTAATGAAAAGCGTCGCACCAAGGGGATTCCGGGAACGGGAAATTTAGCATTGATCAGGGTCGACGAGGACGAGCGAGCCGGACTCCGGTAGAAAGCCGTTACGACCCCATAACGGCGCGGCAGAGTAACCCCATTAACGGAATCCTTTAAATCCCATTGGCCGCTACTCCTGGAATCCACCGAGATGTTTAGAACGATACCAGCAGCTTGCCTGGGATCCTATAGAGGCACTATGGGGTGGTTTTTGGTTTCCTACGGCAAACCGTCAGTTAATCTTCACTTAATCACCCGTTTTATGGGTCTGTTGTGCCAAATCAACTATCCAAAGGATGCATAAATGAGAACATCTATCTTCTCACGCCCGCGCATCGCTTCGTTAGATGCGAATGAATGCCGGCCATCGAACCCCCGTCAGGATTAAACCTGCTAGCCTCATTGACCTGCACACCATGATGTGCTTCCTGCTCCACTCTGCTAATTGGAAATTTGTTCAAACTCCCATCATTTTACATAACATCGCACAGTGGGCCAGAGTCATTATGTATGCGGACAAAAACACTAAAATTTCATGTCACGAAACGACTAAAAGTTAGGTTTACTAAAAACCATAGGTGTCAATCAACCATTCTCTTAAAAAACGATTTTAATGTTTCGTAAACTATTTTATTTCACATGTCTACAGGGTGTCCCAAGATAGTGTAAACGTGGAGGGGGTAATCCTACATGAGAAAATAAGTCGAAAATAAAGAATAATCTTTTTTATTTGACGCGAAGTTTTAATTTAATCATAAATATTGATGTACAGTATTTCATCGATAATTGTCCACAACACGGGTCTGTGGAGGGACAATTATGAAGGAGGGATATCATTGTTTGAGGTTTGCCGAACGTAGAGAAGGGTAGCCGAGCTCGAGAGGCCTCGCTCACCGAGAAATGTAAACATACCTAATCCGAATTTCCAATTTCTTTATTATTCATTACTTTTTTATGGGACTTCGATGACCATATTTGTGGCATTTTTCTAATAAAAATCATACCAAATATGATATAATTCCGATGATATTTACTTGTGTAATCGACGATTAAAGTTTCGGGCGCGAGGAAGTATCCTTTACTCGAAACTTTAATCGTCGATTACACAAGTAAATATCATCGGAATTATATCATATTTGGTATAATTTTTATTAGAAAAATGCCACAGATATGGTCATCGAAGTCCCATAAAAAAGTAATGAACAATAAAGAAGTTGGAAATTCGGATTAGTGTGGTCTCACCGATATACCCGAGCCGCATGGTGTTATATTTCTCGGCGACCGAGGCCTCTTGAGCTTCACGGCCCGTCAAGGGGGTACACCCCGCATTAGTGGGGATATCTCAGGGACAATTCTGTCGGAGACATTTGGGACAATTACCGGTGAAATACTGTATATTTTATTATAAACATGTTATCATTGTATAAATATATTAGGAGGTTGAATAAGTTCTCGCTGTTTTCCGAAAGGTGGTAATACCAGAACTTCGTGAATTTAGTTTCAGATAGTAACGTATCTATAATGAAGTACTACATATATGCAAGGTTAAAATTCAGTGTATGTCATTCCACTGAAGTATAAACAATTTTTCTTTCATTGTGCTAAATGTCGAATTTCATGCCAAAGAAAGAGTAATTGCGGGGAATTTTACTACACTATTTTATTGAAAAAAAATCTGCAGCTGAAGCACACAGAATTCTTGTTGACACCTACGGGTCCATGTTCTGTCGGAAAGAATATGCAGAGATTGGTTTAGACGCTTCAAAAATAATGATTTTGATCTTGAAGATAAAGAACGCCCTGGCGCACAACAAAAACTTGAAGACGAAGAATTTGAGGCATTACTTGATGAAGACTCGTGTCAGATACTAGCTGAACTTGCAGAATCATTAGGAGTTGATCACACAACAGACTCGAAACGTTTGAAAGCATTAGGAATGATTCACAGGAAGGATGTTGGGTGCTGTACGAGTTGAAGCGATTTTTCAGCATGACAAAAACCGGTGAAAACGTGTTTGAAAACACTTAAATGGGAAGTACAACCCCACCCGCTGTATTCACCAAACATTTCCCGATCAGATTACCATTTGTTCCGATCGATGACACATGGCCTGGCTGAGCAGCGCTTCCAATTTTATGAAGATATCAAAAAATGGGTCCACTCTTGGATTGCCTCAAAAGACGTGTCGTTTTTCCGACATGGAATTACTATGCTGCCAGAAAGATGGGGAAAAGTAATGGCTAGCGAGAGACAATACTTTCAAGAACATATTTTTTACTAATTTTTTAAAATAAAGCATTCATTCCATGAAAAACAGCGAGAACTTATTCAACCTCCTAATATATAAATATTTGATTCATATATATTGCTTGTAACACCTGTCTTTTCTTGAGATTATATTCCCTTTTAATATTACAATTTTGAACTTACTGAAACTTTCTTTTACATGTTGGACATATGTAGATAAATATACATATATACATATTTTAAAGTCTTCATGTATGGATGAATTTTTTAAGTAGAAACTGCATTAACCAAGAGTTATATAATTAATCGTAAAAATCATATTTCAAACTAACAAACAAATTTGTTGCAACTGTGCGTCGTTTCAGTTCGGCTTAGTTTCACGGTCCGCTGTGGATTTTCGTGCTTAATATTGGTTACAGAGAGAGTAGAGTAGAATGAGGTGAATTGTGAATTTTTATGCTCGTGCAAGCTTGTAAAATTGCATGGGGAATTGTGTGTTGGCAGGTAGGTATTAACAGGATTTTTAGTTTATGTGAAACATTTTTCTTCTATTCTAATGTATTCTTCTATATACATATGTATAGTTATAGAGAGTGGACATTATAAAGCGTTACAGACGAATATCTCCAAAAATATTGATTATACGCAAAAATGTTTCATATGAAAGTTGTATAGTACGCAGGGGACATATCACGTGGTGGGACTTTTATTTTTCCTGGCGGAGGCTCCAAGGTGAGGTGAAGGTCAACTTTCTTTTTTTAACTGGAATGATGTGTTTTTTATCCACCATCAAATAGCGCGTTTTAAGATGAGTTCAATTACCTATGACTCAAGGTCATTCAAGGTCAAGGTAAATTAAAACCATGGCTTTTATTAAGTTTCGACAGAAAATACACACATTTATGTGTTGAAAGTTGTGAATATAGCCTGCATGATTCAAACAAATTGAACAACAACAAAGACTTAAACAACCCCCTCCCTAATTTAGGGAACACTGTCATATACCATTCGGTTTGAATGTGTATGCTTTATTAGTCATTGCACATGCAATTAAAGTTACAGTTTCCCAAAAAGAACGTCTACAATATTATTCTAGTAAAAGTAATAAATATTTGAAGCTTTGCACCTTTAAAACAAATATAAAATTGACACAGTGATGACTTAAACCCTCACGAATTTAAGCTCATTAGTGATTGCATATGCGATTAAAGTTGCAGTTTTCTAAAAAGAATGTCAACAACTTTCTGCTAAAAATAATAAATATTCGAAGCTGTGTACAGCTTAAACAAATTGGAAACTGTCAAAGCGATGACTTAAACCCACCCTAATTTAGGGTGAACTACGTCATACAATACTTGATGTTAATTGAACACACTTCATGAGTGATTGCACATGCGATTAAAATTACAATTATCTAAGAAAGGCGTTTACATCTGTTTGTGAGTGCAATAAATATTCGATGCTGTGTGTAGCTCTTAAACAAATTGGAAATTGACAAAGCGATGACTTAAACTCACCCTCATTTAGGGTGAACTACGTCATACATTACTTAATGTTAATTGAACACACTTCATGAGTGATTGCACATGCGATTAAAGTTACAGTTATCTAAGGAAGGCGTCTACAACTTTCTGGTAAATGCAATGAATATTCGAAGCTGTGTACCTTTTAAACAAATTGGAAATTGGCAAAGCAATGACTTAACACTGAACCTACCACGGTCAAATGACCGGTTTTATATTTTCCAATTATTGAAATTTATAAAAATTCATTTATGGAAAATGATGGAATAAATTTCCTTGTTCAAGCATCTGTTATATTGAAAATTACGGACAATCCCAATAAATTTAGTATTGCCATTTTTGTAAGGCAACATTCATCAGATACTTTTAATACTTGGTAGGTTTAGTGTTAAGCCCTCTCTAATTTAGAGTACACTAAGTCATACAACAATTCATGGTAATTACATAGAAAAGGTCTGCGTACTCCTATTTTGATGAAATTTTAATATATTATAGATTTCGACATTTTGAACAATTTTTTCCTTTTCCAATATAGGGGGGTCGCTTTTAGATTTCGAGATATTTGCAAAAAGCTGTCGGTAATGTTAATTTCATAACGGAAACCTTCTTTTTAGAAACACTGGGTGGGTGTGTGTGGTATTGTCGCTTCTCATCTCCACAACGTGTTTACAAACAAAAAATAAACACATGCGGCCCGAAAATACAGGAAATGTCTTTGAAAATTGAAAGCTCAGCCTATCTATGTATGATCAAAGTTATCTACAGGAGTTAATTCTGCTTGTTTCTTCTGTTATTCCATTTCCTGGATTTTCAGGCCGCATCTGTTTATTTTTTGTTTGTAAACACGTTGTGAAGATGAGAAGCGACAATACCACATACACCCACCTAGTGTTTCACACGCACCCAGTGTTTCTAAAAAGAAGGTTTCCGTTATGAAATTAACAATACCGATAGTTTTTTGCAAATATCTCGAAAACTAAAAGCCACCCCTCTATATTGGAAAAGGAAAAAGTTGTTCAGAATGTGTTGCTCCATAACATATTAAAATTTCATCAAAATCGGAGTACGCAGAACTTTTCTATATAATTACCCAATTCATTTTGAGTAAACATACTTCACTAGTCATTGCACACGCAACTAAAATTTAATGGCTGCACACAGAATAGAGTGTTGTTCAATTCATCTTTTCCCTTATCATTCCCATGCATTCATTTATAAAATATTTACAATAAAAATGAGGTCGAGAAAAGTGTATTGGAATTGTACAGGGACCAAGAGAGAAAGATTCAAGGATTCTTACGAGAAAGAAACGATCTGGTTTAGCGAAGCGAATAATTATTTCGGCGTCGGCCATACCGGCAGGTAATTAAGTCGCCGGGCCACATAAATCTGACGTGTTCCCGAGGCAGTCCTGATGCTACGAGACGCGGCACCCTTTCTCGACCACGTGCCATTTAACGGAACATTTTTAAGGCGGAGGCTGGTTAACGAGCGGCCGCCTGTCTCGCGCAATTAAGCGCCGCTTGTGGCTAATTTTCATTAGCGATACCTACGCTGAAGGAGGACTCTGCAGGGCGTTCTCGACGCTTGAATCGTTGAATCGCACGGTCTGTGCCTCGATTTTTGTGAAATCGAGAGGAAGGATCGGCTTCGGGGAGATGAACGGAGAATCGTTCGGCTTTAAACGGAACTACCGAGCCTCAACTGCACTCCATTTCCAGAATTATTGGTTTACCAGAACCCTAATGATAGTTTCTAATCATAATAATCATTGAATTATCCATTACTATTCGTTAGCATCTTAGAATTAACACGCTCAGCGCCATGTCACCCATATCTGGGTGACGGAATTATTTATACAGAATTGAAAATTAATTTTTACGTTGGTAGATTGAGTGTACAAAATTTCCTTACGATCTGAGGGATAGAAGAGGTTTGAAACAGTAATTAATATCACAAAACTAAACTTCTTAGTTTTTGTTTTATTATATATATTGCTTTGATTTTGTGTAATTTTTATGATTGTGGAGTGGGCGCTGAACGTGTTAAAGGAATTGTTGAATAACGGGGCCGAGTTGCAGAACTGAGACTTTAATGATGTATGCAAGTAAGGGGCTATCCAAAATAGACTATAGGAAGTTTTTTTAAAATAAGAAACATACTATTTTTAATTTTGTTGGTTTTTTTAGGTAATGATCAGGTATGACAATTATGTGTGAAAGACGATATCTGCCAAATGACCACCACGATCACGTTTACAGACATCAATTCGAACATCAAAATTTTCGATGACATTTTGACATATTTGCTCGGTTAATTCATCAATTTCATTTCTAATGTTGTTTTTCAGGTCATGAGTTGTTGCTGGTTTGTTGGCATAAACTTTGCTTTTCAAATAACCCCAATGAAAAAAGTCGAATGAGGTCAAATCACATGAACGGGGTGGCCAATTCACATCAGCAATCCTTGATATTAATCGACCATTGAATTTTGATCGCAATAAAATGATGTTTTCACGCGTTGTGTGTGGCGTAGCTCCGTCTTGTTGAAAATAAACATTGCAAATGTCGATTCCATTTAATTTCAGCCATAAATAATCAAAATTTATGCAAAATTTGCCAGAAATTGCCATAAGAAATGCTCAATTCTTGAGAACGACGTGGAATTGATGTTGATGGGTCATTAGCAACACTTTCACAAACAGCAGCAATGTTTTCATTCGAACGAGCTGTTTTTGGTCTGCCAGACTTTGGTTTATCATGAACAGATCCAGTTTCATCAAATTTCTTAACCATATTTCAAATTGTTTGCTCAGATGGACGATTGTGTATGCCGACAAAATCACGTAATTTACGATGAGTATTTTTTATCGAACACTGATTTGCAAAATAAATTTCAATAACTTTAGCACGCTCTTCAATCGTATATGACTCTATTGTCAAAATTGTCTATCATTGTAAGTTATAAATATAAGAAAGTGACAAAAAACAAACATGGTGTTTGACGGATATTCTCATTCATCATCCTAAAAGTACTTTTGGATAACCCTGTATTAAAAGAGCAGTTTTATTGAAAATTAAGAATTTTTTTCGATAGTACACCCTAAATTAGGGGGTGGGTTGAGACATCAGTTTGACGAGTTCAAATTTGTTTACAAGATACAGGCACTTGAATCGTTCAATTATAGCTTGCCCCTATAGACAAACGATACTTACAAATTCTTCAATTTAGGTTCGACATGAAAAATTTTTAAAAAATATAGCCATGTTCCCCAACCTCTCATCTGTCAGGTGAGCCTCCTAAAAGGTAGCAACCCCCCCCCCACCACTTGTTGAAATAAATAATTTGAACAGTCGTGCTGAGTTGTGCTAAGTTTGTGCTACATTGTTCCTGAATATAACAATAATATAAACAATGACTAAAAATTGAGATTAACGATTTTTTTTAGTAGCCCCCACTTTTCGTTTTCTCAATTTTCTCAATTGTGCTAAGTTGTGCTAAGATTGTGGTCGAATATTATAACAATAATATAAAAAATAAAACTAAAAATTGTGCAAAACGATTTTTTAGTAGCCCCCCACTTTTCGTTTTTTTCAATTTTCGTTGTACTAGGTTGTGCTAGCACAACTTAGCACAATTGAGAAAATTGAAAAGAAATTGATTATACGCAAAAATGTTTCATATGAAAGTTGTATAGTACGCAGGAGACATATCACGTGGTGGGACTTTTATTTTTCCTGGCGGAGGCTCCAAGGTGAGGTGAAGGTCAACTTTCTTTTTTTAACTGGAATGATGTGTTTTTTATCCACCATCAAATAGTGCGTTTTAAGATGAGTTCAATTACCTATGACTCAAGGTCATTCAAGGTCAAGGTAAATTAAAACCATGGCTTTTATTAAGTTTCGACAGAAAATACACACATTTATGTGTTGAAAGTTGTGAATATAGCCTGCATGATTCAAACAAATTGAACAACAACAAAGACTTAAACAACCCCCTCCCTAATTTAGGGAACACTGTCATATACCATTCGGTTTGAATGTGTATGCTTTATTAGTCATTACACATGCAATTAAAGTTACAGTTTCCCAAGAAGAACGTCTACAATATAATTCTAGTACAAGTAATAAATATTTGAAGCTTTGTACCTTTAAAACAAATATAAAATTGACAAAGTGATGACTTAAACCCTCACGAATTTAAGCTCATTAGTGATTGCATATGCGATTAAAGTTACAGTTTTCTAAAAAGAATGTCAACAACTTTCTGCTAAAAATAATAAATATTCGAAGCTGTGTACAGCTTAAACAAATTGGACACTGTCAAAGCGATGACTTAAACCCACCCTAATTTAGGGTGAACTACGTCATACAATACTTGATGTTAATTGAACACACTTCATGAGTGATTGCACATGCGATTAAAATTACAATTATCTAAGAAAGGCGTTTACATCTGTTTGTAAGTGCAATAAATATTCGAAGCTGTGTGTACCTCTTAAACAAATTGGAAATTGACAAAGCGATGACTTAAACTAACCCTCATTTAGGGTGAACTACGTCATACATTACGTAATGTTAATTGAACACACTTCATCAAAAATTTTTAAAAATATAGCCATGTTCCCCAACCTCTCATCTGTCAGGTGAGCCTCCTAAAAGGTAGCAACCCCCCCCCCCTCCACTTATTGAAATAAATAATTTGAACAGTTGTGCTGAGTTGTGCTAAGTTTATGCTACATTGTTCCTGATTATAACAATAATATAAACAATAAGACTAAAAATTAAGAAAAACGATTTTTTTTAGTAGCCCCCAAATTTCGTTTTTTCAATTTTCTCAATTGTGCTAAGTTGTGCTAAGATTGTGGTCGAATATTATAACAATAATATAAAAAATAAAACTAAAAATTGAGAAAAACGATTTTTTAGTAGCCCCCCACTTTTCGTTTTTTACAATTTTCGTTGTACTAGGTTGTGCTAGCACAACTTAGCACAATTGAGAAAATTGAAAAGAACGAAAAGTGGGGGGCTACTAAAAAACATCGTTTTTCTCAATTTTTAATCTTATTGTTTATATTATTGTTATAATATTCGGGAACAATGCAGCACAAAGTTAGCACAACTAGGAGTCGTCAGGTGAGCGTTGATGCATGTTGCTTTATTAAAAATGATGGTCGCAATAAATGTTTAAAGATCGAATACGCGCAGTTTTGGACGAGCTTATGATTTAATTATTATTAGGATAGCAATAATTAAAAACCGAAAAGTTCACCATAAACTTTTTTTTCTCGATGTGACCTCGCTACTTTAAACATTTAATAAATTGAATCTTAATCAATCTTCCATGTTTCGCGGATATTTCCCTGGAGTATCTCTCTCGTGTCTCTGAAATTGAATAAAAAGAATGTTTCGGGGAAATGTGATTGAGTTTGACAACAGTTACTTTCATAGCACAATATTAACGAGTTCACCCATTTACAAAAATGGGACAAGGCTTCCGCCTTCTGTATGCATTTCCTCCAAAAGGAATAAGATTCATTCTAAATCTCTGTGGCTGACGCTTTTAATTAAAAAATTGTTTTAAAGCAGAAAACAGCTCTTAATAATTTCCAGTCTGTGGAAATACAATCTATGTGTAATACAATAAGTTACTTGTGATTTGCTAAAAATTATAATTTATTAAACATCTTGTATATTTTTTAGCATTCGATATCACATTGAATTATGCTTTGTATAATATACCAAACATTTCAAGGAACTACAGTGATTCATTCAAAAAATTAATCCAGGTGCACGCGTGGCACTGTTGAATTTATAAGAATAATGGCCATCATTACACATTTCTCAAAATACCTGCAGGACCGTAAACAACAACAAACAGTATGCAATATAAAAATTGAAGATTTAAATGGACACATGATTTTCTATAAGTAATTTTTTTCTGAATTCGTTCATAGAGAAGTGTTTTTTCAAGGCCAACATTTTTTTTATTGCATCGTATAGTACTCGTCACAAGGAACGAAAGTCTCAAAGACACCATGGGTCTCAAGTCAACCATTCTCTTGAAAAACGACTTTAAAGTTTCATTAACTATTTTATCCCATATGTCTACAGGGTGTCCCAAGATGGTATAAATGTGGAGAGGGTAATTCTACATGAGAAAACAAGTTTAAAGTATACAATAATTTTTTTCGTTTAACGCCTCGTTTTCGAGAAATTAAAGTTCGAAAATTCGACGATTGCGCTTGATATTGAATATGAATCGTCTGACGTGTCTGTTCATGACCTACCTGATCTACTTCTTACAAACGCTAGGAACACGAACTTGACGGATTTTCAGACTATAATTTCTCGAAAACGAGGTGTCAAATGAAAAACAATTATTGTATATTTTAAACTTATTTTCTCATGTAGAATCATCCTCTCCACATCTACACCATCTTGGGACACTCTGTAGACATGTGGAATGAAATAGTTTACTAAACTTTAAAGTCGTTTTTAAAGAGAATGGTTGACTCGAGACCCATGGTGTTTTTGACACTTTTATTCCTTGCGACGTGTACTATACGATCCAGTACAAAAAAGTTTGACCTTGAAAAAACAGGGTCAAGGACAATGTTCCGTCCTAAGACGAAACAGATGTTTCGCTACAAGCAAACATCTGCATGACAGACTTCAGTGCCCTTAGCCTGCCACTTTTCCAATTTCAATATCAATTAAGGTAGTGGCACAGGCCAAGGTTTACAACACCTTACCGTCCCCATCGAGTGAGGGTACCATGCGTCTACCTCGGACTCTCCCCCATACCCAAAGGGGTGAGACTGCTCGGGGAGGCGCCCACAAGGTTACTCTCTCTTTCGCAAAGGTGGGCGTTGCAAATTATTCTAATAACCAATGAAAGATAAAATATAAGACAGAGATTCTTCCATCCCACACACAGCGAGGCTACCTGCGAAGAGACACAAGCGGCGAAAGTCATTCTGCTCAAGTTCACCATTCTGTACACAACATTTTAAACAAGTCAAAGAGTCAACCTCCGAGCGACCAACCGTTAACAGTTCAGTTTTCACAAATACAAGTATTTTTTTTATATATCTGTAGCGGCTAACGGTACCGCCAATAAAACATTTGGCGTGCAAATGCTTAGCGAAGTTTGGGACACGTGCGCTATTAACACTAGAAAGACTGAAACTTAGTATATACCTATATTGCCCAAAAGCAGTCAAAATGACTGCATTGTGAAAGAATAACTAATGTGTAAAGAAAGTTTAAAATTAATTTTTAATATTTTTTATATTATTTACAGTTATATAACAAGTTATTAGTAAATATTAACAAGAAAAAAAATTTACTTTTCCTGGGCATATTGATGACACTTTCATTTTCATCATTGGTGATCGACTCTTCTTCTAATTGAAATTAAAAAGCAGTCAAAGTGACTTCCTTGGGCAATCTAGTGTTAAAGCTATTTGTGAGGAAACTGTCTTTTCATATTTTCGACCATCTGCCCAGTAAAGATTGTGTTTTAGAATTTTCGTTTCGACAGTCTCAGTAATGCCCGCGGGTATCATACATTTCGGGACTCCGAGGGGCCTCGGCGCAAGGGCCGCGCGGTCGGTCCGGCCGATGCACAGAATTTGGGCTGAAAACCTGGCCAGATATCAAAATTGTACATATTTAGATACAGGGTTGTGTTTGCGTCCCAGAATAGATACATGAACATGCAATCACGTGGTGCACCACTTATCATTGATTACCCATACAGTCATCCGTGCCTGCGCTTAGAACATAGCATTTGTTCGATAGGCATCTGTTTATTCGCAGTATTCCGTTCGTACGCATCTGTTTCTCGTGATAATATTTATTTTGTAAGTGATCTTTGTGGCGAAATTTGTGATGGATATTGTTACGCAAGGTATGTACATTATATTAATCATATTTGTGGGACGAATGGGTTCCTTGTGCGTGCGGACGACTGGATCATGTTGCGACGGTCCGGCGCCGGTATGTTTGGAAAACACGAGTGACTGAGAAGGCGTGAATGAAAAGTGTTTAGGACTAGGCGATAGGAGAGTTTGTGTGTTTCTAAGAATGAAAGCGATGGATGCAAGAAACAGAGTGCAAGCGAGATGAATGCAAGAGGGTGAAAGAGTATAAAGTGTGAATGTTCGGGAAGATCGGAGAGTAGAGTTGCGACTGCCTTGCGAGAGAGACTGCTAATTGCGTCAGCGTTGTGTATCGTTTGTTCTTTTAAATATATTAGTATTTAGCAAAGTATTTCAGAGAGATTAATCTCCCCATTCCCCAAGATTCCTACATATTTTTGTCAATATTAAAATTTTTTTGTACGTGTTTTTACCGATCTGCAAGCTTGACTAAAAGTTCTTGGATTTTCATGACTTTTGTGCATATATTAGTGTTTTTAAACATATAACACTCATCGCCACATCATAAATGTTACGTGTTGTTAAACTTCAGGATATCTAGAATTAATATACTGCAAAAAAGTTTTCACAAGTCTTCACATTACAAAAATATAATGCTCCAAATATAACCCCTTTTGGCTGAACTGGACTTAAGAGGTCTAAAAATTTTCAAGTTTTCCGTATGCGATGCTATAAGAATCAGGTTTTGGTTACCGGAGTTCACTGGTTGAAAAGTTATACACGTGTAAACATGAGCAATTTTAAGCGTTTTTTACAGGTTAGAGCGTTGCCAAATTGGATATTTGCAGGGTCTACTGTTGAGCGCATGCGCAGGATAGATGGTGGGTGTTCAGCGCATATGCTAAACAAACATCCAATAGGCGGCGCGGTGTTCTAACCTGGCAAGAACTTAGAAGAAGTTAGAAATTATTATTATTATGTTAGCAATAAATAAATTACATAAACTTATACACCGTTGGAAATCTTGAATTTTTTATGATTTTTTGGTATCATTACCGGGTCGATATCATATTTTTATTAAAAGTTACAGCACATAATAGATTTCGCAAAATACGTACTTTGACCCCCTCCCCCACGTAACCGTGAAGTCCTGGGAAAAAGTTTTTGCACGGAATCAATGTTAGACCCAAAGGGCTACCAGTAAGCAAAGTTTCAGGAAAATTGGTCTTGGGTAATTTTGGCCGATTTTGAATCAACGCCTTTGTGGACCAGTTTTTTAACAGATCTCCACCGATCCAGAGGTATAGAATCTTGCTATGGTAGTCGTGACATATAATTTTTATACACCCTGTACAGACGTTTTTATTCCACTGTATGTACAACGTCACCTGTTCGCGTCTCCTGTCGAACGTTTTCATCAATTCTCCTAGCATAAAAAAGAGGACAAGAAGAAGGAGAAGAAGCGTCACGCAGCGATGCAATTCGTCCCGGAGCAATTCTTTCCTGTAGTCGGAGAGAGGTATCTCCTTCCACCGTTCTTCTCCTCGACCGCGGCCGGTAGACACATAAATTTCTCTATCTCCGCGCTCATTACAATTTTATCTTTGCCCCGTTTGATTTATTCCGAAAGTTCAGTAACTTCGCCATTGTGCCCGCGGACCGAGGAAGATTGCATTGTGCTCGGTGCACCTGTAGGAGCCGAACGAACCTAACCGGGCAAGTTTCGCGGGTGAGAACGAACGCGATACGGAATCGCGGGAATATTTCCCGGCATTCCGCGGGAGAGCCGGTCCGCGCGGACATTTCCTTCGCCGGGGATTAGTCCCTGGGTTTAATTAAAATTTAAGGGGGAAGCGTGTCCGCGAGAGCCATAAGTCGGCGATGCTCGTTAAGCGACACCGACCGCCCCATTAATTATTGTTACAGGTGTTTGCCCGGTCGGTAATGCAAAGTTCATGGGTGGGGAGTCCCGATTCGGACCGAATCGGCGTAAATAATTGAAGGACTCGACAAAACGGCTTAATTTATGCCCGCCCCCGCTAATTGAACCCGTAACGTGAGTTTCATTTCTTACCGGCGCATTTTTTTTCAACCGTTTAAATGACTAGCCGCGCGAAAGGAAGAGGCAATTAGAATCGGAACGAGAGTTTAAGCTGCCGTTGGATTTTTCGGGGAAGACCATTCAGGGGGAGAAAACGCGAAGTTAATTCGGGATTCTTTGGAGATTTACGACGATGGGAGTCGCGAAGAACGGCTGGATTTTTGGAAGTAGTTGGACCTTCAGGGACTGACGACTTAACACGCCCCCCCCCCCCTTAATTTAGGCTGCTTTATGTTATGTAGTAGATAATTTTGAGTTTAAGGAGCGTTTTAGTTAGTGCATGCGCGATTGAAGTTGATGCTTTTGAGACATCGTTTGTATTTTGCTTCTGAAGATAATCGATATTCAATGGTCTCTATTTTTTTAAAAAATTAGAAAACATCAAACCGATGACTTAAACCACCCCTAATTAACGGTACTTTATGTAATGTAAAAGTTGACTTTGAGTTTGAGAAGCTTCTTCGTGACTGCTGGCATCATTAAAGTTGCTGTTCCTGTGTCATCTTTCGTATTTTGCTTCTGTTAGATAATCAATATTCGATGGTCTCTATTTTTTTAAAAAATTAGACAACATCAAACCGATGACTTAAACCACCCCCAATTTACGGTACTTTATGTAATGTAAAAGTTGACTTTAAGTTTGAGAAGCTACTTAGTGAGTGCATGCATCATTAAAGTTGCTGTTCCTGTGTCATCTTTCGTATTTTGCTTCTGTTAGATAATCAATATTCGATGGTCTCTATTTTTTTAAAAAATTAGAAAACATCAAACCGATGACTTAAACCACCCCTAATTAACGGTACTTTATGTAATGTAAAAGTTGACATTAAGTTTGAGAAGCTTCTTCGTGACTGCTGGCATCATTAAAGTTGCTGTTCCTGTGTCATCTTTCGTATTTTGCTTCTGTTAGATAATCAATATTCGATGGTCTCAATTTTTTCAAAAAATTAGAAAACAGCAAACCAATGACTTAACCACCCCCAATTTACGGTACTTTATGTAATGTAAAAGTTGACTTTAAGTTTGAGAAGCTACTTAGTGAGTGCATGCATCATTAAAGTTGTTGTTCCTGTGTCATCTTTTGTATTTTGCTTCTGTTAGATAATCAATATTCGATGGTCTCTATTTTTTCAAAAAATTAGAAAACAGCAAACCAATGACTTAAACCACCCCCAATTTACGGTACTTTATGTAATGTAAAAGTTGACTTTAAGTTTGAGAAGCTTCTTCGTGACTGCTGGCATCACTAAAGTTGCTGTTCCTGTGTCGTCTTTCGTATTTTGCTTCTGTTAGATAATCAATATTCGATGGTCTCAATTTTTTCAAAAAATTAGAAAACAGCAAACCAATGACTTAAAACACCCCTAATTTACGGTACTTCGTGTAATGTAAAAGTTGACTTTAAGTTTGAGAAGCTTCTTCGTGACTGCTGGCATCACTAAAGTTGCTGTTCCTGTGTCATCTTTTGTATTTTGCTTCTGTTAGATAATCAATATTCGATGGTGTCTATTTTTTTTAAAAATTAGAAAACATCAAACCGATGACTTAAACCACCCCCAATTTACGGTACTTTATGTAATGTAAAAGTTGACTTTAAGTTTGAGAAGCTACTTAGTGAGTGCATGCATCATTAAAGTTGCTGTTTCTGTGTCATCTTTTGTATTTTGCTTCTGAAGATAATCGATATTCCATGGTCTCTACGTTTTAAACAAATTGGAAATCAACAAACCGATGATTTAAACCCTCCAGAAGTTGGTGTTCTATATGTCATGTTATAATATGATTTTGACTAAAAATATTTCTTTGATGATTGCGAACATGGTTACAGTATTTGTTCCAGAAGAGCTAAAAATTGATCGGTCAGAGTTCTCAATACTTGTAATTACCATCGAAATAGCTAAGGTCTGGCTTGAAATCGTGAATGAACAAGATCTCCTTATCCCTTTGCACTACGATTTATTTGACTGATGCAATGATTAGAACTTCTTTGACGTTCATAATGTCTTGGAAGAAGACGAAAATGTATATCTATTGTATGCCTATATGTTCTCCGATGGATGTACATAAGCAACAATAAAATCGAATTTTATTTGGGATTAAAGGAAATTAATAACATAAATATGTATTAGACTCTGTTCAGAATCTTCATCAAGAGTATAAATTAAATGTGTTTGTCGATCGAAAATTTTTGATTAATTTTGTTTTGAGTTTCGGCGGACAGGTTCGATCATTAATACAAATAGCATTTTTGCAAATTATAAACCTCTAAGGAACCTCAACGTTTCGAACCTCTCATCTCTTGAGAAAGTCCCACATCAGGGTCGAAACGTCGAGGTTCCTTAGAGGTTTATAATTTGCAAAATTGCTATTTGTATTAATGATCGAACCTGTGCGCCAAAACTCAAAACAAAAAAAACTTCATCAAGAGTCTAACTCGTTATTGTATGACAAGGCCTACCCATTGTATGGCCCGCCTATCCATCGCATCTCACACGGAAACCGACCGACCAGTTTCGGAATGGAGGTGGCGTGGGTGGGTACGCGTGATGATTTAGTTGACAGTTTTATGGAACGCGTATAACACCAGCGAACGAAGGCAAGTAGGCCACGAATGAAAGACGAGCGCCTCAGAAACAAATAAAGTTCGCCGTACACACCCGCGAACGTCACTCCTCCTGCCCGGGCTGATGAATTTAGCTGGTGCTGCACCGACGTAGAATTCCCTTGCACTTGCACGCTTCGCTCGACCGCGACGCGCACTTCTTGCTACGAGACGATGCAACCCGCCGTGCGGATCACTGTTCACGTAACCGCGAACGCATCCTGACGGACGTTTCCCTACAGAATTCCCTCGAGAAATCCTTATCCCCCATCTTACATCTGAATGCCGAAGGAAAATTCGCTCCGACGAGGAACCATTCGGATTATTCACAGAACTGTTAATAGCGCAAAAATCGTTTCGAAACCGAAATCATGAGTCGGAATCTATGTAAAATAAAATTTGTCTGTATTTATTGCGCACAGTCAATCTGAATTAGATAATTTACTTGTAAATTGTACAAAACTCTGTTTCATGCATTAATATTCGCATACGGATATTTTGGATAGTTTTATGAAAGAATAATTTTGATCAGTTAGAACCAGGGGTTGAAAACAGTTATGATATCGATTCCGGTTCTTGAAACAGTTGCGAGAACCGAAAAGATGTTATAACTGTTATGAGAATATCGGTTACGCTTACGGTTCTTAAGAACCGATATTATAACGGTTCTGTAACTGTTATTTTTAGGTTGTGGATTTCGGTTTCGGTTTCGGTTTTTTAGACTTCAGAACCTGTAATATGTCCCGTATCGGTCTCATATCGGTTTTGCAGTTCTGCAACTAATATTTTGTGTCTCAAAATTCCTTCAACATCCGGAAATGGGAGGTTCCTGAGATCATTTGAAGCGACATTTTCCTTTGCAAAAATGGCGTCCGCTGCTTTGTTTAAGAGTTATTAGCGAAAAACACGGACCAATCAGAGCGCAGCTACAGCGGATTGATTCTGGCTCGGCCAACGGCGACGCCACGCTACGCGGGACCTGTCGCCGAGTCGGACTCCGTTCGCTGTAGCCGCGCTCTGATTGGTCCGTGTTTGTCTTCAATAACTCCTTAACAAAGCCGCGGACGCCATTTTTGCAAAGGGAAATGTCGTATGTCGGAATTCATTGGTTAAAAAGTTATACGCGTATAAAGTTGAACACTTTTAAGCCTTTTTGACAGGTTACAGCGCCGTCATATTGATATACTTTACACGCGTATAACTTATAAAGCAGTGAATTCCTAACAACCATACACACATTTTCGGAATGTCTTCATTGCTATCTACAGGATCACATAAAAAATGTTCAAAATGGTTGAGAACACGGAGTTCTCCAAAACGCAGTCGAGCCCAAATGAGAACCAAGGTAAGCATGTATTTGTCACTTGATACGAGACTATCGCGCGCCTTTATGATGTACACAACGTACACCTCTGTTGGTCGCGTTGCCACATTTTAGGCGGATTTTTAATTGTTAATAACTAAATAACGAAGCCTAAATTGCAATCTTTTTATTCTTCATTTTCGACTTATATTGTCATGGAGAACCAGTACTTAAATTTTCTCCAACCTGTATATTCAGAAAGGAAATCAATTTGTATTTCATTCCAGTTTGTTACAGTTCAGGTAGAACGTTTTTATTTTGCATAAAGATCCGCTGTCCGGTACCAACCTTTTTATAATAAACAACCCACTTCTTACAAATTAAGAAGATATTTTTTCAACATTACAATGTTATACACTATGCAATATTAGAATTGAACTAAACTAATGTTCTTTAGCCATCACAAGGTGTATCGTTCAGTGCTTTTCAAAATTCAGTACTCAATTTAATAAAAAAATTTTGTGTTTGACCTTCGCGTGACATCTACCTATCGACATATGAAAAAGAACAATTACATCGAAACTTACGTCTGAAATAAATGATACAATGAGGCTCGCAGTTTCGAAAATATCTTCGGTCTTTTATGAGTTCTGGTATTACAAATTGGCGGGAAGAATAGAAGTTTTTAATTAGCGCAGAATTCCCGAAAAAATCGGTGGTTTTTCACCGGGGAATTGGCCAACTCCGTGCGTCGGGCACTCATTAAAAGGTATTGTGCCGGTTCATCCGTGGCACGGAAGTTAAACACGAGTTTCGATAATACGATCGATTCAATTTGCCAAAGTTCGGAGGATCGAGCGCCGGCGATCTCATAACGGCCGGCTCTCCATTTCGCGCAATTACTTTTCATTCCCGCGGATCCACCCTCGCACAGGCCGCGCCGAGGCGTGTTTCCAGTTTCGGTTCGAGGACCGAACGGAGCGGAGAACGAGGGAATTCATCCCGATAAGTGAGGCGGCTCCTCTAGAAAGCAGAAACCATAGAAAATTAGACGCCTTTTCGGCCCATAACGTGGAATTTTTAGAAACTCGTAAGGAAATACTTCGCTTGAGATATTAACACTCGTATGTCTGTTACGAGGACATTTGGGACGAAATTACTTATGGGAGACTATTTGTCGCTTCAAGGACTACAAGTTTTGTGTAGGATGTTTTTTTGTAACGTTTATGGTTTCGCAGATATTTTATTAACAGCATACCAAAGTCCAGCTTTGTCAGATATGGTAATTTTTCTCAGGTACACAGAAAGTGCAATTACACAACTTTTCTGAATGGATCTGCTACTTTTACGAACTTGGATCGATTCTTTGGAGTGCTCAATATATTGTGCAAACGTATAATTGAATGCAAGACAAAATAGTATTGTTACAAATTTCATAAGATGGTGAATACAGTCGAATTTTTAGAAACTCGCAAGGAAATACTTCGCTTGATATATTAACACGCGTATGTCTTTTATGAGGACATTTGGGACGAAATTACTTATGGGAGACTATTTGTCGCTTCAAGGACTACAAGTTTTGTGTAGGATGTTTTTTTGTAACGTTTATGGTGTCGCAGATATTTTATTAACAGCATACCAAAGCCCAGCTTTGTCAGATATGGTAATTTTTCTCAGGTACACAGAAAGTGCAATTACACAATTTTTCTGAATGGATCTGCTACTTTTACGAACCTGGATCGATTCTTTGGAGTGCTCAATATATTGTGCAAAGGTATAATTGAATGCAAGACAGATAAGTATTGTTAAAAAATCCATAAGGTGGTGAATAAAGTCGAATTTTTAGAATATTGCAAGAAAACAATTTATTAACTCTATTCACCTTCGTGTGCTCTTTATGGGACTGCCTATGAAAAATTTACTTATGGAAAATCATGTATACATCTAATAGCTTCAACTTTTGTATAAGACCATTTTTCCGGCACGATTACGATTTCCGTGGACCCTACATTGAAGGTTAAAATTGTGTTCTTGGGAACACTTTAAGAAAAAAACTGTATATGTTGTCGGTACCAAATAGGCATGGTTTAGCCGGTAAAGTAGATTTCCTGCTTTTTATGAACCTGCAAAAATATCTCGGAAATTATGTGAGATATGGCAAAATATTATACAGACCTTTTTTGTAGGAAATGGAATTTCCTATAATTTATAGTTAATTTCCTATAGTTAGTTTCCTAACCTAACCTAACCTAACATAACCTAACCTAACCTAACCCAGACCCAACCTAACCCAGACCTAACCTGACCTAACCTGACCTAACCTAACCTTATACGTCAATAATATTCACTACAAATTAAGTTTTAATACATATTCTTGAGTCTCGTATAAGCAGTTGTGAACGGAGCCTTTATGTTTCCCCGACCATCATTTCGGGAGGGAGGTAGTTGTTCTGTAACTTCACCGAAATATAAATATACTCGGAAACTGCGCAGCTGATAAAAAATGTCATACGACATAAATTGTTGGAAATTCAATTTTCTACAAAAACGGTCTCTTGATATTTTGCCATATTTCGCACAGTTACCGAGATATTTGCAGATTTATAAAAAACAGGAAATCTACTTTACCGGCTAAATCAGGCCCATTCGATAACTGTGACACATATGTGGGATGCCTAAATTCCCGCCAAAACGGTCGAGACGCGCGTCCCACCAATGCCGGTGTAACGCTCGCTCCGTAAAACAGACGAACGGCAAAAGACAAGCGAGTAACGTCGAGAAAGAAATGCGAGCGAGAGGCGACATCGAGGAGTCTCGCGTCGGTCGCCGCGTTGTACAGTTGTCTCCATGTTTGTTCCATCATCCTTTAATTTTTATTAAATTATTATTATCTGTTACGAGTCGACCCCTTGATTTACCCCTGCCCGCGTAGATCGATTATTCAACTCGATCGCGAATATCGAACTAAAATAGGGAAATCCTACAAATACATTTTTTTCTAAATGACGCCGAGAACACAAATTCAACCTCTAAACAAGGGGCCACAAAAATCGTAATCTCTCCATTTTTCTTGTCGTTCATAGTTTCACAGATATTTTACAAAAACTACAGTGTATTTTATGTTTCTCTTAACTGCATCGTTGATGCACACAATAACTGCAAATGCGCGCTTTTCCTGAATGAAAGTGCACATTATTCAAACATGGTTATATTCTTTAGATTCGTATGTGTGGAAAAGTATTAGAATACAAAGTCAACAAAGTCAATGATAGGTGAGAAATTTAAATATTTTGTTCAAGTCTCCACAATATTAATTTGTCGTCGAAGTAAAAGCGTGTAGTGGAATTTAAAAAATTGGAAGAACATGAGAACAGATTTAAATGTGTATAGTGCATTGTGGTTAAAAATTTAAAGGTTGATTTTTTGTGATTCGGGAACGATTTTGAAGAAATTCAGAATTGATGTCTCGAATTGAAGTGCATCATGTGACCCGAGGAAACGCGTAGGTGGCTCGAGCGACAGTTTTTTATCGGTGCTCGAGGGTGAGCCGGGAAATTGCTCGAAGGAATTTGCTGGGGGCATGAAAAAGTCGATTCGAAGTTGCGATGATTGATGGCGCGACGGTAACGGATGACTAGAAACTGTTTTTGCGCTCTTCGAATCGAATGGGGAACAATATTCTACAAATTACAAACTCATTCTTTAAACACGATCGAAAAAACACGACAAGTGCTCCAAAAAATCTTGAAACCCGTGCAGCAAGCAAACAAACAATTTCTGAAATAATTTTTGAATAAATAGTTTCAGAATTACAGGGGATCCAGAAAGTATTTGTACACTAAATTTCCTATTCTCGAGGAACAGTCGCTATTTGAAGTATGATAATTCTGTTTAAAAAAAGGATTACGATAATAAATTTAGACTATTTTTAAACCTCGAAGCCTCTACACTCACAGACCATTATTTATTTTTTCTAGGATATTTTTGCCTGATATAGCAGGCAAGTGAAAAAAAATATGCTAGAAATTGAATCGTCTGTAAAAGCGTCAAAAATTTTTTTTAACTAATGAATCTATTACTCTACGATTTGTTTTGGCTGTTTTAGAGAACAAAAATGGGGATCATGTTTGTTTGTGTATATAATTGAAATGGGTGGTTTCGGTTTAGTGAATAACCTTCTCTTTTTCCATAAATAACAATTGTATATTTAATATATCATGTAATACAATTTCTCTCGTGGGCTCACACACACACACACAAACACAACATAATAAAATATAATATAAATGACCCTACAGCGTAAAAGCATCACGGTGTACCTTATGGTATTATTGCAAAAATGGCAGTATACCTGTACACAGCAATAAGGAATATAACGAAGTAATTCCTCAAACAAATAGGAAAATAGGAAACACAATAAAATAACTTTTACAGCAATTTGCAAAAAGAGCAATCATTTCTATGGTGAGAAAATTTTTTTAATAAATTGAAGAAGCTGTAGCGGATACAGTAAAAGAATTCCTCGAACAAATGGAGAACTAGAAAACGCAATAAAATAATTTCTAAGACAATTTCCTAAAAGGAACGATTAGTTACCAGACCAGAAAAATGGGAAAACAACAAAATAATTCCTCAAACAAATAGGAAAATAAAAAACAGAATAAAATAATGTTCGCAACAATTTGTTAAAAAGAATGATCATTTCCACGATCAGAAAAATTGAAGGAGTTGTAGGGAATACAATGAAATATGTCCTGAGACAAATACAAAAATAGAGAACTCAATAAAATAATGTTTGCAGCAATTCGTTAAAAATAAAGATCGTTTCTATGATCAGAAAAATTTGTTAAAAATTGAAGGATCCATGGGAAATACAATAAAATAATTCTTCAAACACAATAAAATAATTCCCTAAAAGGAACGATTAGTTACCAGATCAGAAAAATGGAAAAGGCAACAGGGAAAACAACAAAATAATTCCTCAAATAAATAGGAAAATAGAAAACAGAATAAAATAATGTTCGCAACAATTTGTTAAAAAGAACGATCATTTCTGCGATCAGAAAAAATGAAAAATTGAAGGAGTTGTAGGGAATAAAATAAAATATTTCCTGAGACAAATACAAAAATAGGACAAATACAATAATTCGTTAAAAATAACGATCGTTTCTATGGTCAGAAAAATTTGTTAAAACTTGGAGGATCTATGGGAAAAAGAATAAAATAATTCCTCAAACAAACACAATAAAATAATTTGTAAGACAATTCCCTAAAAGGAACGATCAGTTCTCGTAAAGAAAAAAAGTGACAAATGCCAGCAGATAATGCATTAGCATAAAGCATTAATATGCCAGACGTCGAAAGTGCCGTTTCTGTCTGAAATGGAAGAAACTGCGGTGGGAAAAGGGAGGCTTGAGAAGAAGTTTGGCGGGGTTGGGGGTGGAAAGACACATCCATCGGCAGTTTTTCACGCGGAGCCCCGATATCCGGCGACGTATCTTTCGAGCGCGGCGATATAAATGAACGGTGATGTCGCGTCTCCCGCGAGATGGAATGAATTTGTCAGCCAAGGTCCTTGGGAATATCGTTTCCCGTCTTCCGGTTGTTCCCTCGTCGCTTCCAGGGGCGCGGGACCTTAAAGGGGGAGTGGGAAGATCGATCGATTCGATAACGCGCGGCCCGCTCGAGGATCAAAGGACCTCGACGCGTCGCGACGCGACGAAAAAGAGGTGTTGCGAAACTTGAAACTTGCTTTTTACGCCGACAGCTCGGGTTCTACTTAATTAACGATTTTTAATCATAAAAATAACAATTTTATTCGTGTCAGAATAATAACGCTCGCTTTACGTCGAAATACAAGCTTTTGAATTTTCTCATTTTTATATAGCCCTGTAGAGAAAATGATCATGCTTTTGAATTTTTATCTCGGGAACTGTTCGTCCGATTGGATTGAATTTTTTTTGTTGCAACCGCAAGGTTTGTTTCACGATAGAAATATTTTTCAGAACTCTAAACAATTTTGTGGTATAGAAAATTTGAGACAAATGTTGCAGTGCTTAAACCGATAGAAATAGAACTTTTCTTCTATCGGTAGTAAGTTGGGGCAACTTTGTACATTTTGTCATCCGAAATTGGATAGAGATATGGACATGCGATTTTTTCTATCAAATTTGTTAATCTTTTAGTTAGTAGACAGTAATTTTTTCAAATCGAGAATTTCGAAATGGCGAAAGTGGTAATTATTTCGTGCCTGTGTCAAATATGTCAGTGGTACGCCAGGGTAACTTTGTGAATTTTTATGTCTGGAATGAAAAGAGATACGAACATGCGATTTTTTTATGAAATTTGTTAATCTTTTAGTTAGTAGATAGTAATTTTTTCAAATCGAAAATTTCGAAATCGCGAAAGTGATAATCATTATTTCGTGCCTGTGTCAAATATGCACATTTTTCTATTGGTGGTAAGTCAGGGCAACTTCGTGAATTTTTATGCCTGGAAAGAAAAGAGATACAAACATGCGATTGGTCTAAAAAATTTGTAAATCTTCTAAATAGTAGACAGTAATTTTTTCAAAGCGTGAATTATGAAATGGCGACTCTGGACGTCCCTTAATTATATCTGTGTAAAATATACATATAAGTTAGGGCAACTTTGCGAATTTTTTCGTCCGAAATGAAAAGATATGTGGACATGCGATTTTCGCTATAAAATCTATTGAACTTTTGGTTAGTAGACCGTAATTTTTCCAAATTGCGAATTTCGTAATGGCGGCCATTAATCACTGTTCCGCGTCCGTGTAAAATATGCGCGGTTTCAATAGAGGACCAAACTGTCCCATAAAAAGCCGTATGAAAGAATCTAGATAACACAAAATTGAGCGAAGAATGTACTGACAACCGAGAAACTCATTTTCAAAGGATTCAATTTTTTTCACGAGAAAAAAGGAAAGAAGTGTGTACTGTTTCAGAATGGTAATGCAGGATGCATTTCTCGAGGCCGCGGTATCAATGCACTAGCATATTGAAGATTGATGTTGTTTTTATATGAGCGTTATACAGATACAGGGCATTCAGAAGCGGCGCAATGATAGATCGTCGTAACGCGAATTCTGCGCATCATCGCGCTTTCATATCGGGGGGCCGAGCCTTTTATGCAATCGTTACATCCTACTTACGCGGAACGGCATTATCGCTGAGCGATGGTTACGTTTCGCTCGACACAGCCGTTATTTATCATCCCCGGGAATCTGCGCCCCCTGTAAATTGATTCCCGACGAGTCAGCTGCACCCATTTTTACAAGGACACCCGGTACATCGCGTGGAAAAACATTTTTCTGCAAAGGGAAACGCGTGGACGTTGTTTTCCGACAACAAACGATTATTTTAGAAAAATTGACGGATGTTGACGGTGAAATGACGTCACTGACGGAATAAAGGAACGTTTTATAGGGTGTACGAATTTTTTGGAACTGCTTTTTAGAGTGTTAATGAGCAGGAGTTGAAAACAGTTATGATATCGATTCCGGTTCTTGAAACAGTTACGAGAACCGAGAAGATGTTATAACTGTTATGAGAATATCGGTTCTCGCTTACATCGGTTACGCTTACGATTCTTGAGAACCGATATTATAACGGTTCTATAACTGTTATTTTTAGGTTCCGGATTTCGGTTTCGGTTCTTCAGACTTCAGAACCTATAATATGTCCCGTATCGGTTTCATATCGATTTTGCAGTTCTGCAACTGATATTTTTTGGTTCTGTATCGGCTATACAGGGTGTCTCAAAATTCCTTCAAGATCCGGAAATGGGAGGTTCCTGAGATCATTTGTAGCGACATTTTCCTTTGCAAAAATGGCGTCCGCTGCTTTGTTTAAGAGTTATTAACGAAAAACACGGACCAATCAGAGCGCAGCTACAGAGGATTGATTCTGACTCGGCCAACGGCGACGCTACGCTAAGCGGGACCTGTCGCCGAGTCGGACTCCGTTCGCTGTAGCCGCGCTCTGATTGGTCCGTGTTTTTCGTTAATAACTCCTTAACAAAGCCACGGACGCCATTTTTGCAAAGGAAAATGTCGTATCAAATGATCTCAGGAACCTCTTATTTCCGGATGTTGAAGGAATTTTGAGACACCCTGTATAACCGATAAAAATAACAGTTTTGGAACCGTTATAATATCGGTTCTCAAGAACCGTAACCGTAACCGATATAAGCGAGAACCGATATTCTCATAACAGTTACAACGTCATTTCGATTCTTCATAACTGTTTCAACCAGAACCGATATATAACAGTTTCAAACAGTTATTTTCAGAACCGTTTCAACCCGTTAATGAGTGAATGCTGGACGTTTAGACAATATGCGGATATATTTTTCTATTGAAACTTTAGCGGATTCAGAGGTCTGTATTTTCGCAAGCAGTTGAAAATTGGTAAAGTGATAACATAAACGTACCCTAATTTGAGGATTACTTTACAGTACTGCAGTTTCAACAAAATTGATAATCGATTTGATAGTGCAGAACATGTGCATTAGTCGCACACAAGCTATGAAGCCCTTTTTGTAACACGTTAAGCAACACTGTCACGTCTTTCTCTAAAAATTTCTGTACAATAAAATTGTTTACAATTATAAAGAATATTTGTATAGTACAACACACCTTGCTGACTGCAGCAAAATAAGCATGAACTACATCGAACAGACAGTTCTCGAGGTACAAATTAGAAATTAAAACTTATTCTCTCAAAGCAATGGATATATTTACGAAACTCAAAAGCTTGCATACCCTAAACATTTGTAACATTAGCGAAATGATGACTTAAATCCTCCCGAATTTCAGGTGGGCCATATCGTATTTTATTTTCAACAAAATCGATAATCCATTTGACATAGAAAGTTCGCATTAACCGCACACAAGCTTTTTTGCAACGTTTGAAGCAACACTGTCATATTCTACTTTAAACATTTCTACACAACAAAATTGTTTACATTATAAAGAATAAATATATAGTAAAACAGACCTTGCTAATTGGAACAAAACACGAATCAACCCAATCGGATACACAGTTCCCGAGATAGAAATTAAAAATCATAACCTCACGTTTCGAAGAAAACTAGTCGCCATCTTGGAATGTCCAATTTCTAAAAAAATTCCTAAACATATCCCGACTCGATCTACACACAATCCAAGCACATTTTCCACGATGTCTTTCAGACTGTCCCCTTTAAAGAGCGTCGCGATAATCGCGGGCCGGTGCACCCTCGGCAACCCCCGCCACGGTTCTCTTCTATTTATCTTATTTTTTGCGGAGCACCGGTCCAAGCGACTCCTGCACCGAGTGAGTAATTATTCAAACAAGTAGAGTTGCGAACCGCCGGCGTCGCTATCGTCCCTCCCCCAACTCCTCTTAGGAGACGGGGGATGGAGGAATTCGGTGGAACGGAACGGTCCGTGCGCGGGGGTGGGGCGAGCACGGATGCCGGGACGTCTGAGTTGTATATAGGCAAACAGTGGCGCACACGTGATAAAGTTGGAGGAAGTAAGTTACAGTTATACCGGCTAACCTCGCGAATGAAGAGTTATGCCACCCCCGCAGACCCACCGCCCGTATACGACTTACAGACTAGCTCAGCAGGGATTAAAACACCGGAGCCGCTCCTTCGACGATGCCGGCCGTATTACCCGCGATAAGACCGTTGAAGGCACATGCAAATTACGTTGTTGGGTCCATAATATCTTCGAGAGATTCCACGGGACCCCGTGCCCGCAGTCCCAGCGCGTTAACGCCCACAAAATGGCGTCCCTCGGACCCAAGTTCAGTTTGATAGTTGTTGTTTAATAGACATGGAACTGTTCGTAGTAGAAGAAAATATTACGTACGAAAGTTGTGCGGTTTTGACGGTAGTATGGTTTGATGGGGGTTGTTTTTTTGTGGGAGTAAGGGTAGAGGATAGGTGGAGGTTAAGGAGGCTTTCCGGAGGGAATTTTGAAGTTTTTGGAATATTGGTTGGTGCAGTTTGGTGTTCTCTATAGAAAAGTATTGGACCATTTTTGTTTGAAACTTATTGGTGAATGAGATATTGTTACTGTTAATTATTAGGGGGTTGGTATGGAGTGGTTACATATAATGGAGGGTATACCGGGAAACTATTGGTAAGAGAGAGAAATGTTTCGAGTAAAATTTGTATGGTTTTAAAAGACACATCATTTAGCATGATTAAGTTTTTAGTGGAAGAATGCGTAGAGGTCATATGGAGGTCAACAGTGTTTTGTTGAGCCTAATCGTATAGTTTTGCATGCACTGGTCAGTTCAGATTCGAAATCTCTACACAGAAGTATTGAACTGCCAATAACCTAAAACCATTAGTTTAGGAAATATCTGAATTCATTATTATTGAGGGTGTGGTACACACGATTTTTAGATATAATATAAAATATCTAAGAAACTATCGGTATAGTATAAGAAAATGTTTCAAATGAAAATTAATCGGTTTCACGAGGCGCATAAATTGATGTAAACTTTTGAAAAATGCGTAAAGGTCATATGGAGGTCAACAGTACAATTTTCAAACGTAATCATACATTTTCAAATGCACAATTCGTGTCGAAACGTTCTAAGGCACTTCCGTCTGAAAGGTGTAAACAATTTCTAAACCAGCAAATGCACCATTTTATAAAATCACAATCTCGAAAAAACTTTCGATAATTCTCTAAAATATTGTCAAAAAGCACCATCCTGTCGCAGAGCTTGCAAATCCGTAAAAAGGAAAATACAAATTCTGTAAAAATTGTAAATAATTCTGTGAAATGAAATTGTATGGACATTAAATTGAATTGTTCATAATGCTATTGTTTTGTGGGGGGATCTAAGTGCCGCTGTAAATGCATGAGGAGGCACAGGATCGACAGCGAGCGAAAGGGAATTCGACAGGGTGGAACGAGTAATTGCCTTGTTGTCAGTGTCCCGGGGCGCTGCATTGTGTCAGCGTCTTACTGTCCAGCCCTGGTTCCTCAAGATTAACGGTGTAACATGCTAATTAGGACTCTCACGGCGAGAAGTCCGGCTCAGTGGCCGGCGAGTGATCTGCCTCTGGCTTTGGACAGTGGCACGCAGTCGACACGGTTAGGCTCCGTGTATATTAGCGGAGACGCTCGAGCAAGTATACCTGCCGGCGAACAATAAGCCATTGTCGAGCGTCCGAGCGACGTTACCGTTTCCACCAGCCAGACCGAAACAGAGCCCTAACCATCATCGACGTGCTCCTTTTGTCTCTTTGTCCCGCGTTCGGTCGAGCGATCGCTATTCCCAACGTTCCCTGACCCTGCTCTCTTTTTCTACTTTCACTTTCTACACCCTAGTTTATGTTCATCTCTTATTCCTGTACGGTTGCGTGATAGGTGTGTACAATCTATGGTTGTTACTCTCAAAAATTGCATTTAACCCCTTGTCCTACCCGCTAATTCCCGATTGCTCGGGCCATAATAAACAAGAAGGTAGGTCACGCGTCGAGCCATTTAGCCGTTTAGCCGTTGTTCGAACTTGCGCAAAATATATGCGTCTTATGACATGTATATTTCGGCGCTACGAAAGGAATTGTGAAATAATAAACACGTTTGGGTACAACTAATACTTTTAAGATGTCTGGGAAGTAATTATGATCAATTCATCGGTGAACAAAAATGATTTATAATTGGAAAGTGGGTAATGGGTTTAACTGCGTTTTGGAGAACTCTTCTTTTCAAGTTTTTTTTATACAATCTTATGACTTTCGACGAGAAAACGCCGAAAATGAAAATCTTATTGTGCGGAATTCATTGGTTAAAAAGTTATACGCGTATAAACTTGAACATTTTTAAGCCCTTTTGACAGGTTAAAGCGCCGCCATATTGATATAATTGCTAGGTGATACAAATAAAGTGGGCTAAATACTTCCGAACAGATCCGTTGGATGGCAGCAGAAACACATACGTAATAATAATACATTTACTAAATCAAAATGCGAAACATTATACCATGGTCGTGCCGGACTTCTCCGCTCCCACGACGACCTAACCCCAATCCATCTTGGACTGTACCTTCTTTTTGAAATCCCGTATGTGATTCTGTATATTTTAATTACTGGACACCGAAAACGACCGATTCCATGATTATTGTTATAAATTTTTATTTCGCACCGATGAGTACGACATTTTTTAAATTTCCGCAACAATTCACAAACCTGAGCTCAAGTAATTGCTTCTTCTTTACTACTTGGCATGTCTCTAAAGTTAAAATTCCTAATACTTGAACTAGCCATTTCAAAATCAACAATAAACTTATTAATAATTAATTTGTGAAAAACACTTGAAATTGCTTATGTTTACAAAGTATGTGTAACCACTGAATTGCCATCTAGCGCATACGCTCAGTACTATTTAGCCGATCCCGCAAATATGCCATACTATCTAACACATGCGCTGAACACTCACGATCTATCCAGCGCATGCGCCGAACAGACCTACCTACATCTACCACTCAACGAACATCCAATATGGCGACGCTCTAACCTGTCAAGAACGCTTAAAACTGCTCATTTTTACACGCGTATAACTTATAAACTAGTGAATTCCTAACAACCATACACACATTTTCGGAATGTCCTCATCGATATATACAGGATCACATAAAAAAAAGTTCAAAAAAGTTAAGAACACGGAGTTCTCCAAAACGCAGTCGAGCCGGATAATGTATCAGTAACAATTTATAAATTAATACTTAATTTAAATGAATAATGTTTTGAGAAAACTCGTATAAAATTAGTAATCTTCGTGTTAGTGTTGTTTACGTTTGGTCCGAACGAAGTACCACGAGCCAGGCTCGTGTTGTTTATGTTTGGCCCGAGCGAAGTACCACGAGTCAGGCTCGTCCTCATTGTTTTCGGCCCAAATTTCTTACCACGAGTCTCACTTGTTGTTGTAGGACAAGGGGTTAACAAATCGGTACAACGCAGCGTGTATATTATGATCTACAATCAGTATGAAAAGTACTCTTGTAAAACGAATAACTTTCTTATAATTGGACCACACTGCTATTACCGAGTTTCATTGAGGTGGTAGAAGGGTTAGCAAGTTACGTCGCAATTGCGAAGTATTAAAACGTAAAGGTCACGATTTAAAAATTTTTGATCTGTGCCTATAATGAAAATTTAAACCTTCTGTAAGTTAGTTTTATACATCACGTTTCATCGGAATATTTACTTTTTTCTTCGCAATTGTGACAAATAGCAATTTTCTGAGGAAGTTATTTAAACATTTCCTACTAAATTAATCCTTCTAACATCTCAAAAAATCTCGACTCGTTTGAACTCATTTTAAAAAAGTTATTCCTTTTGAATGTGTGTACAGAGATTTTTTTTCTTACTGTATGTTGCCTTGTAAAAATTACAAGATTGTATATATTTAAATTTTGTACAATTTTTATTATAACATGAGCTTGAATTGAGGTAATTTGCTTATTGCAAATTACTGCTGCTTTCGTAGACTTCTCGTTTAAAACTTACATTACACAGAATTTTAGTTTTCTTGTATAAAGAAAATTTATACAATTTATACAAAACTACAGTAAAATGCAAATGGAATTTATTGAAAATTTGTACTATTTTTCTAATTTTACTTATTTTTGAAATTTCTGAATTTTCATTTTATAAAAATGTAATGCATGCAAAAGTCAATTTAACCTAAAAATTTTCTATTTTCTATAAGTTTTTTAATAATCATGAGTAACAGATACCGCTATTACGAGAAAATATTGCAGAAATTATTTTTCTTCGGGAAACATGCAATTTACGCAGAAAAATATCGAATTTATTTATAAGCGTGCAAAATATGCAACTTACGAATGCACCACTTCAACTGCTTCCCTAGATGTTTTTTAACATGCAAATTAAACAGAATTGGATCTTCTTTTTAAAAGCAGGATGAATTTATGTAGAAGTGCAATGTGTACTTTAAATGCACAAATTTTTTAAAAGCCACTTGCATGCGATACGAATTATGCATAAATCATGACAAATTTGAAATTAATTTACACAAGATAATTAACTGAATTATACATAAATTACGAGAAATTGAAAATTATATTGATGAATACTGAAGTAGAATCCTCGTTTCATTAAAGAAGATTAAATTTATACAAAACTGCAGTAAAATTCAATTAGTAGTGCGGAAATTTGTTGTGTTTCATAATTAGTTTAGAATTTAGAAAATGAATTTTCTTTTCGTCGAATAAAATTAAACTCAAAGACGCAGTTGAAAGTGCAATAATTATTAATGAAAAATGAGAAAACTGTAGTAACTTGTGTAGACAAACGAACACTTTTTTTCTTCACATAACAAATTCAGACACCATAAACGCACTGTGCAATGATTAATTAGGAGTAATTCACTTGTAATGCCCGCACTCAAAGACAGAAAATTGTGTTGATAAATTTTGGACGGAATCGCCGACAAGAACAGAGCCATTGTTTTATCGTAGAATGCATAACAATGTAATTATGTGACAATAACACATTGTACAATATAATGATCACCACCACACGGTGCTGTCATGAAATTCATTTGCCACATTAATAAACCTACACGTAACACAGTGAGAATTAGCTAAATAACGATGTAGAGGACTCTATTGCAAAAATAAATATGCAAATTAACATTGTAATTCAAATAAACATCCCGAAAAATTTCCAAATAAAATTCATTAAATCCAACATTGTAACTATAAAATATCATATACCACAACAAGCAAAAATACTATCTAGCACTTTAAAAATCCACTCTTTAACAGGACAATTAAACTTAATATACGAGCATAGATCTACAGATCCATGGATCCATAGTTCCACAAATCCATAAATTTATAGGTCCATAAATCCACAGATCCATAGTTCCATAGTTCCACAAATCTATATATCCATAGATCCACAAATCCATACATCCATCGAATTATAAATCCATAGAACAACAATTTTAACCAGGAGCTTGCGTGGTACACGCTCTGTTAGGAGAGTTTGCAAACTCAATTTAAATCAGCACGGTTTTAAAGGGGTGGTTCCAAAATGGTTGGTTTTAAAAAGCGCAAATTGCGAGAGTGAAAACTATAGAAGGATAGAGAGAGAGAGAGAGAGAGAGAGAGAGAGAGAGAGAGAGAGAGAGAGAGAGAGAGAAACAGAACGAGAGGGAGATTGGAAATGGCGACACCGTGAGATGCAACGGATATAAACGAGAACGTCGGGCGACGGCGGAATCCGATTTGACGCTCGAAAATGCTTGTCCGCTGTTGCATGTGTAAGTACGTAAGCCGGCTATATCATCGGCCGGTTTTCCGAGGGTCTTTTGAAATTTACATTGACGTATTAAATCATATTGAATTATGCAGCATCACGTAATTCCGCGCGATCGTTCTGGGTCACCGTCGTCGTCGAGCCGAGCTGCGCTGCGTTTGCATAAATGGAGCGTGAAATGGACGCGTCGCACGTGGACGGTTTGGGAATGTCTCGAACCGGTAGCATTAGAAATCTGAGCCACCATGGTCCATCCATTATTTCGTCACTGTTCGATCTGCGGATGTACCTTTGTCCATAATCGATACCATTGTACATTTCTTCTTTTGATCCGTTACGAATCGGTGTTACGAAAGTATTTGAAACTGGATTGGCCGGTGTAGTGAATGAATGTAATTCGCGTTAAACGAAAAAATAACATTTATGACGCTCTCTTCGTATTGAAATTTATATAGTAATTCTAATTGCCCATATGCCATTCTATGCAATACGTAATTTTAATCAACATCTCCGATACCGGGCAGAAATATCGGTTTTGGATGACCATATAACAAAACTACATCTTCTATCTTTTCGAAGATTTTTGTTTGTTTTATACGTGACTGTACGTTTTTATTTAGCTAAGTTCGTTATTTATTCTGAAAAGAAATCATTGATCTTTAATATATTGGTCTTCAAAGACCATTTAAGATCATTTTGAGGAAGAGAAAATTTTGCTCACGCCTACATCCACCATAGATTCGAAGATTGTAGTTCCTTCTATAAAATGGCCGCACGAAAGTTCCTGTACGATTTTTTTTATTTATTTATTTATTGCTTTAAACCAAGTGGTTTATATAGCAAGTACAGTATTATTACATTTGGCTTACATTAAATAGGTTTACATTGTTTCTAAATTCTAACGGAACATTGTTTAAGGAAATTATAAATTATTTTCAGTCCTTTTATATCAGGTTTACATAAGAAGGAACTAATACAAAGAGAGAAACAGTACTTGCTTTTGAGGAGCTTTGTTTCCAATGTATTACGTTCATTTTCATAGTCTGGGCATTGCCATATAACATGATTTAGGTCTTGGAGTTCTGCTCCGCATTGGCAAGCACTGTTAGCTATAAAGTTAACCCTTGCCAATGAACCGTTTAAATTATAGTGATTGGATCGACATCTATTAACAAAAACTAGAAAATCTCTGGAGAGCACAAGACCAGTGTACCATGGTTTGCCTTTGTCCCTGTGATAAAATCTAACGTAGTTCGCACCTTTGACTAGACCTTCCTTTTTGATTAGGGTGTTAGTGGACAGTCTTGCTTGAATTTCGAGGTCTCGAGGTGAAGGACTTTCTTTGGTCGCTTCTTTCGCAAGTGAGTCTACTTCTTCGTTACCGATAATTCCTACATGTGCCGATTTTTTTTTAGTTTGAATGTTTAAATGGCAAACTGGCTTATATGTAAAATAAGCAAAATAGATTAAATACATTACATATTAAATATATAAAATAAGTAAAATTGCTTGTTTATATTTAAAAAATGCGCAATCAGCGAAGTGATGACTTAAACCCATCCTAATTTTCCATATACTATACTACGCAATACGTAATTTTAATCAGAGTCTTTGCTACTGATCAGAAATATCGTTTCTGGATGACCATATATCAAAACTAACTTCTGTCTTTACGAAGACAAGTAACGAATGACGGGCTTGTATTTCATAAACAAATGTAAAACCAACAACTTGATAACTTAAACTCGCCCTCAGTTTTCATATTAAACACCACAAAACTGTTAGATTCAAACAAAATCTCCGACATTAACCGGAAAAAGCGATCGGCTTGGAAGGATACATCTTGCGATCTTTAATCTTTCAACGTGGTATGACTAGATAATTCGTCATTAAAGTTCGCTATCACTTCTCAAACATTCTTAATTTTCTTCTTAAATAAAAATGGAGTGACCTGTCTACTAAATGAATATCTCTTAGTGATTTCACATAGTTTGGATTAAATGAAAAAATAATATTTACGATGCCCTTTTCGTGGTGAAATTTACAGAGCAATTCTATTGCCAGTTCACAGATGTCTCCCTAAAGAGATCTTCTTTTTTATAACCTATTCGGGCGCTATATTCATTTATTTAGCAGTCGTATAAACGAAACCCTACGTATTCAAATTAAAGGCTCAATTGCGTTTTGGAGAACTCCGTGTTCTTAACTTTTTTGAACTTTTTTTTATGTGATCCTGCAGATATCGATGAGGACATTCCGAAAATGTGTGTATGGTTGTTAAGAATTCACTAGTTTATAAGTTATACGCGTGTAAAGATGAGAAGTTTTAAGCGTTTTTGACAGGTTAGAGCGTCGCCATATGGGATGTTCGTTGAGTGGTAGATGTAGGTAGGTCTGTTCGGCGCATGCGCTGGATAGATCGTGAGTGTTCAGCGCATGTGTTAGATAGTATGGTATATTTGCGGGATCGGCTAAATAGTACTGAGCGTATGCGCTAGATGGCAATTCATTGGTTACACATACTTTATAAACATAAGCAATTTCAAGTGTTTTTCACAAATTAATTATGAATACGTTTATTTTTTGATTTTGAAATGGCTAGTTCAAGCATTAGAAATTTTAACTTTAGAGACATACCAAGTAGTAAAGAAGAAGCAATTACTTGGGCTCAGGATTGTGGATTGTTGCGGAAATTTAAAAAATGTCGTATTCATCGGTGCGAAATGAAAATTTATAACAATAATCATGGAATCGGTCGTTGTCGGTGTCCAGTAATTAAAATGTACAGAATCACATACAGGATTTCAAAAAGAAGGCACAGTCCAAGATGGATTGGGGTTAGGTCGTCGTGGGAGCGGAGAAGTCCGGCCCGACCACGGTATAATGTTTCGCATTTTGATTTAGTAAATGTGTTATTGTTACGTATGTGTTTCTGTTGCCATCTAACGGATCTGTTCGGAAGTATTTAGCCCACTTTATTTGTATCACCTAGCAATTATGTCAATATGGCGGCGCTTTAACCTGTCAAAAAGGCTTAAAAATGTTCAATTTTATACGCGTATCACTTTTTAACCAATGAATTCCGCACAATAAGATTTTCATTTTCGGCGTTTTCTCGTCAAAATCTATATGATTCTATAAAAAAAACTTTAAAAAGAAATAGTTCTCGAAAACGCAGATAAACCAAATTAAATGTTATCTTGACATCAGCAATTTGTATTTTGAGATGGTTCAACAGTCCTATGACAAGTGTGTTTGCGTAATTCCGTGATAGGCATGGTAGGGGCCCCTCAAACGCCTGTTTCTCCCACCAGCCTCTCTTTCATGCGCGAGGCCTGCGCCCTGTTCGCGACGGGCTAAGCACTACCTTCCACTCTATGGTAACGGCGGATGCTGGTGGGGGGCAGTGGGCGCTATGGTGGGGATGGTTTTGTCTCAATTGAGACAAAAATGCCCATCCTTGGCGTAATTATTAGATTGCGGATCTTTATGTAAAATAAACACGTTCTTCATCGATTAAGGGCTAAATACGACTATCTTGCACGCGTTACAAATTATATATAGTAGTAAATAATATCTCTTCGCTGTTTTAAATTTGATCAACAAATTTTTTTTCCATAAATGCATAAAATCCGGAGTCTTGTAATTATCATTCATTGCGGCAGCTGTGTTCATTCATTAGAAATTAATGTTCATTCATTAGTTATTTGGTCCAATTTTCGTTTAACCCTATGCCACATTTTTAATGTAATCCACCACCATCCAATGTTGTTAAAATTGCGTTCTGAAATACAAGATCTTAACAATGACATAACTTTCTTATAGAAACAGCACTCAGAAAATTAAATAACAATTTTCGAATACTAATTTTAACAGACATGCATATAAATAATGTTTTAAAAGGTTAAAAACTGTGGTCTTATTTAGTAAATCTAGTCTTCTTTAAATAACTAAATTTCTCTTCAATAATGAATACTAAAAATGATGTAAATCTGATACTGAATGCAACAATGCATTTAACGATATGTATTGTATTATTCAATTGGACTGCAGTAGCTTGGATTAATAAATTTATCAGTTCTCATTGTTTCATTGAAATACATTTCACCCGGTTAATGACTGGTTCCCTGCAAAATACAAATCCAGGAGAAACGCAACAATGCACTTGAAAATATGCGCAAGCAAATATTTAATATCTCGGTAAATATCGATGATTCGGATAAAAACTGAAAATAAAAGTGTAAATTGAAAATTAAAAAGAAGAACTAAAAATTCAAATAAAACGTAAAACTTTAAAAAAAACTCAGAAGTGTTCACACTAATGAATATAGTTACTTACCAACAGTATTTCATCGATAATCGTCGCCACCGCGGGTCCGGCCGGCGACAATTAACGTTCAGATAATACTATTCTTTGACTTGTGCCGAACGTAGAAAAGGACAGCGAAGCTCGAGAGGCCTCGGTCGCCGAGAAGTATAACATAATACGGGTCGCGTATGTCAGTGTGAAAACAACACCTAACCCAGTGACAAAACTTCTTTATTTTTTATTGTTTTTTTATCGAACTTTCACCAACATATTCGTGACATTTTTCTAATGAAAATGATACCAATTAAGATATAATTCCGATGGTATTTACTTGAGTAATAGACGGTGAAAGTTTCGGAAAATTATTGTAAATATGATCCGAATTACATCGTTTGGTATTATTTTAATCAGAAAAATTTTGTATTGGCCTTTGAAGTGCGCCGACGACCGTGACTCTCCGCGTCTCTTTCTTTCCCATACGATGTCCTTCCTTGCGCCCGAAACTTTCATCGTCCATTACTCGAGTAAATACCATCGGAATTATATCTTATTTGGTATGATTTTCATTAGAAAAATGTCACGAATATGTTGGCGAAAGTGCGATCATAAAATAATAAAAAATAAAGAAGTTTTTTCATTGGATTAGTAGTGGTCTCACCGATATACTCGACCCATATTATGTTACACTTCTCGGCGACCGAGGCCTCTCGAGCTTCGCAGTCCCTCACGGAGTATAACCCGCGGAAGGAGGGATTGTTTTGCGACAATTATCGTTCAGAATTTCACGAAATTAACGATGAAATACTGTAACAGTATGTAGTTCATTTTTGACAAAAGAAAATCTTCTCGTATTTCTAGACTCTTCATAATCATTCTTGAATACTGATTTTTAAGGATATTAAATATTACTAAATATGTATACTGAATGTCTATTAAATATACTAAATATAATTTTCAAGTTCAAGCATATTGAATGATATTTCTGATTGTACAATAACACTGTCTAATACTAATTTTGCATTTCAGAAAAATGTCCAACATAATTCGTGTCTGTCTGCCTCTAAACATAGTTTAAACGTGTTTAAATGTTTATAACATTATAAGAAAAATATGCCATTACATTTGGGAGAGTTTAGAGAACCATTTTAAGTAAAAACCTTAATATACTTAATAAATTTCACCGTATTTTCAAAATTTGTTTAGAAATGATAAAATCTGTAGGAATCGCCTACTGGTTATTGAAATAGAAATAAAGTTAGTTCGTTGCGTAATGGAATTGGAAGGGAATGTTAATATCGTTGTTATAGTAAAAGGATCAATACATGACTAATTGCACGAAAGTTCGACACTTGTCAGTGATTTAATTAAAACATTTTCCCGAAGAATTAAGGGCACTAATACGAGCGAACGGAAGGAAGCTAATACCAGCGAAGTCGTGCTGTATTCACACGGGAAAGAAAAAGCGAACAAAATCTGTTAGCTGCTAATTAAATTTTGCAACACTTTCATTGACCGAGAGAAAGGAAAAAAAAGCTGCGACGTGAAAATGCAAAGCACGCTTAATGAGCTGACTAATGGGATAACAATTCAATTATTTATTATCAACTGTGTGCGTGCAAACGCCGTTTACTCGAGTATTAAATTACCGAGGGGAAAACAAAAACCAATAAAATAAAATCAATGTAAATACGAGAATTAAAGGTTAAGCAATAATTAAGTATCATGAACGAAAATTTAATAAAATTTAACCTCGATGGTGCAGTGATTTCTGTAAAAATAGTTTACACATGTTCAAATGTTTTGAATGTTATTAAAATAGATCTAACCCAGACCTAACCCAAGGATGGTGAAAACACTGAAAACTCTTGAAATGTGCGGTTCCTTAGGTTATTTAAAGTAACTTTTTCTTTAGCGAAAATTTCCACCTCGGCTTTGTTAAGGAGTTATTAACGAAAAACACAGACCAATCAGAGCGCGGTTATAGTGAACGGATTCGTCCTCGGCACAGGTTCCGCTGAGCGCGGCGTTGCTGTTAGCCGAACCAGAATCCGCCTGTTGTAACCGCGTTCTGATTGGTCTGTGTTTTTCATTAATAACTCCTTAACAAGACCGAGGCGACCATTTCTGCAAAGGAAGAAGTTACTTTAAATAACCTCAGGAATCGCCCATTTCAAGGTTTTTCACGATTTTTGGGACAACCTGTATGTCACTGTATTCTGAAGAGGATGTACATTTTTTAACTACACAAACAATATTTGTGCAGCTTCCATAGTTATTAAATAAATAAAATCAAAATCAAAATACGAATTCAAATTGTTATTGAAGTATTGGGGATGAAAATTGAATGAAACAACTCCTTTTGTCAACATTTTTAAATGTTTAAAATGTTGCTAAAGTGCTCCGTAGTATTTCATAGGACACAGAAAATAAAAAATAGAAAGTTTGAAAAAATTGTTGAGAAATAATAGCACGATTCCTCATAAAATTCATCAAGAACGTTGTTAAGATACACATTATTGTATTCAGAAAAGCCTGTAGGATTTATCGAAATCAGAAAAATTGGTGTGGCTTTTATAATAAGAAATATAAAAAATCATAAAGATTAAAGATTGATAACACTGATGTTCGATGGTGGTTTGTTGGTTTCATGAATTCTTTAAACATATTTAAATGTTTACAATGTTATTCAAATATGTATAATTGTATGCTGGACAGTCTGTAGAATATTTCTAAGTAAAACATGTTCATATCACTTTTATAATATCATAAAATTTCATAAAGTTAAAAGTTTCATCAAAATGAATAACAGTACTTTACTGCATTAAAATATTGTTTGAACATACATAAGTATTTGCAACGTTATACCAATAAATATCAATGTTTTCAGGAGGATCTATATAATTTTTCTAGATAAGAAATATTTGCATAGCTTGCATAGTATCCGCGTAAAAAATTCCAAAAGTTAAAAATAGACTGAAACTGATGATATCTCGCTCGATTAAAAAATAGTTTAAACAAATTTAAACAGCCATAACGTTATTAAATTATATACTATCGTATTCTAAACTGTCCATAGAATTTTCCTAACTAAAAAACATTCACGTAGGTTTTATAATTCATGTAGAAAAAATTCAGGAATTTAAATATTTAAACATAATTGAATTTAGATTTTCTTTTATTTTTATTTTAACGAGAGGGAAGATTGGCTAACCTAGTGTTTGTTTGTTGGTAGGCGACGGTATTAAATTATGGATGAAAGCATAGTGATGTGGGGGCGCAGAGTGATCATTTTTGGGACTGACAAGCAGCCCCAAAGGAGAACGTTCGCAGATACAATGTCACGAGATAATATACGCGAAGAATCGCACGGGCCACGTTAATGGCCCCGGAGAAATGTATTAGGTGACAGATATAAGTGCCTGGGAAATGAGGTTCACGGGATTTACGACGTCGCGATTATCGTTTCTCTTCCCCCGCACTGTAATTTACGACCATTCGATACCTCGAAATTGCCATAAAAATCTTCCTCGAATTCCGTCGAGAACCAGAAGCCCTCGCGGTAACATTACGCATCATCAATATGTAATTAGCTGGCCATTTTCACACACTGAGAGCAACCATGGCCGAAGGAACACTGCATCTTCCTAAAAAATGATTTTCCATACAGGGATGTTCAAAACAATGTTAAAAATTCGACGATTTGAGAAATACAACTGCAGCTATGATTTTTGAACTTTGCAGATTTGTCTGCACGTGACTGGGGTATGTACAGTGTTGTTTTCAAATATGAATATTCACCCCTTTCGAAGTTATGGCAGGAACTGTACGCTCTTATAGAGTCTTTTATTTTATTAATCGTGACATAGTTAGCGAAATTTGGAAATTCTAAATGAACTGCGGCTGCGTTAATCTTTTCGGAATATTTGCAACGTTTTCGTTAATGTTTATCGAGTATACAGTAATTCTTTCAAGTAAAAATATTCACCTAATTAGAAATTATAGCTAGAATTGCACATGCAACGTTTCTGACATACATGGTTACTATAATTTGGAAATTAAAGAGGAACTGCTACGTTAATTATTTTAAAACATTTTTGGTAGACTCATCAATGTTTGAAGAATATCTAGTAATTTTCCCAAGTAAAAATCTAAATTCAATTCGAAATTATGGCTATACTTGTACGCATTTCCAGCATCTATGATTTTATTAATCGTGACATAGGTAGCGAAATTTGGAAATTCTAAATGAACTACTGCTGCGTTAATCTTTTCGAAATATTTGCACCGTATTCGCTAATGTTTGTCGAGTATACAGTAATTTCTTCAAGTAAACATATTCACCTAATTAGAAATTATAGCTGGAATTGCACATGCAGCGTTTCTGACATACATTTTGACATACATGGTTAGTATAATTTGGAAATTAAAGAGGAACTGCTACGTTAATTATTTTAAAACATTTTTGGTAGACTCATCAATGTTTGAAAAATATATAGTAATTTTCCCAAGTAAAAATATAAATTCAATTCGTAATGATGGCTAGAATTGTATGCATTTCCAGCATCTTTGATTTTATTAATCATGACATAGGTAGCGAAATTTGGAAATTGTGAATGAACTGCGGCTGCGTTAATCTTTTCGGAATATTTGCACCATATTCGCTAATGTTTATCGAGTATACAGTAATTCTTTCAAGTAAAAATATTCACCTAATTAGAAATTATAGCTAGAATTGCACATGCAGCGTTTCTGACATACATTTTGACATACATGGTTAGTATAATTTGGAAATTAAAGAATAACTGCTACGTTAATTATTTTAAAACATTTTTGGTAGACTCATCAATGTTTGAAAAATATATAGTAATTTTCCCAAGTAAAAATATAAATTCAATTCGTAATTATGGCTAGAATTGAACGCATTTCCAGCATCTTTTATTTTATTAATCGTGACATAGTTAGCGAAATTTGGAAATTCTAAATGAACTGCGGCTACGTTAATCTTTTCGGAATATTTGCACCATATTCGCTAATGTTTATCGAGTATACAGTAATTTCTTTAAGTAAACATATTCACCTAATTAGAAATTATAGCTGGAATTGCACATGCAGCGTTTCTGACATACATTTTGACATACATGGTTAGTATAATTTGGAAATTAAAGAGGAACTGCTACGTTAATTATTTTAAAACATTTTTGGTAGACTCGTCAATGTTTGAAAAATATATAGTAATGTTCCCAAGTAAAAATATAAATTCAATTCGTAATGATGGCTAGAATTGTACGCATTTCCAGCATCTTTGATTTTATGAATCGTGACATAGGTAGCGAAATTTGGAAATTCTAAATGAACTGCGGCTACGTTAATCTTTTCGGAATATTTGCACCATATTCGCTAATGTTTATCGAATATACAGTAATTTCTTCAAGTAAACATATTCACCTAATTAGAAATTATAGCTAGAATTGCACATGCAGCGTTTCTGACATACATTTTGACATACATGGTTAGTATAATTTGGAAATTAAAGAGGAACTGCTACGTTAATTATTTTAAAACATTTTTGGTAGACTCGTCAATGTTTGAAAAATATATAGTAATTTTCCCAAGTAAAAATATAAATTCAATTCGTAATTGTGGCTAGAATTGAACGCATTTCGAGTATATTCACCAATGTTTAGTAATATTCAAATTCTAATATTGTGCGCCGTTTATATCCGAATTTTGGTTGAATTCACTTATGGTTCGGATAGAGGACATTCTTTAGGATGAAAAGGCTAGTTTTGCGATATCTCGAATCGAAGTCGATACGTGCCAGAGTCGGCTAACTTCTGCCACGCGCGCTTTTGTCGTTTTATTCCATCGTCGAGCCGCGCGGGAGTGGGGAGGGGCGGGAGGGGGAGGGGGTTGAACTATCGAAAGTTTCGATAAATTTCTCAAGGCAATACGTAGCCTGTATATCGCCTGAATATAACAATCCCGTTTTTCTTCGGGATATTCTAGCCTCGGTGCCCGGGCACATAGGAAACTTTCCAGGGAAAAAGTTTTTCGAAAGGAATTCTTAACTCTTCGGGAGGCGATAAAAGCTGCTTTCGTTCGCTGACGCGCTCTCTCGCGAATTCCCGTCACGATAACGCTAACAACCATGCAATCTCTTATCCCCACTATGTCGGTTATTACCATACCTTTTCATTTCAAAAAATAGTTTCGAGCCTGAAGCCTTGATGTACTACTTTCGAAAGTTTCAGCATCTTTGGGAATTTTTTTAGCTGGGATGGAAATAGATACGAAGATGGGGTTTTGACTATTGAATTTGTTAAATCTTCATGCAAATAACACTAATTTTATTATGCAACAGGATTCGATGTAACAGCTGTAGTAATCACTGTTTTATAATCGTGTAAAATAAGCACGTTCTGATTAGAAATTCCATTTATTCGAAAGTTCCGGCATCTTTGAGAATTTTTTTAACTGGAATGGAAACAGATACGGAGATGGGATTTTATCTGTTAAATTTGACGATTCTTTATCTAATGGATAGTAATTTTCTTATATAAAAGGTTCTAAAGTGACAGTCATAGTGACCATTATTTCATAACCGTGTAAAATATTCACATTTTGATTGGAAACTCATTTTATTCGAATCTTGGGACATTTTTATGAATATCTTAACCCCGGATGAAAACAGACAGGAATACGGGGATTCGTTTGTTAAATATGTTCGTCCTATTACTAATGAACAATCATTTTTTCATGTAAGCGATTTAAAAACTACGATCATGATAACCACTATTTCATAAGTAATATGATTGTTTGTATTCTAGACCAAACTGTACATTGAAAAATTATTAGAAAGAAAATAATAATAAATTAATAGAATTCTATCACATTGGCTACGGGATGAACCAGGTATCGGAAGACTAATTTCCAAAAAGTACAATTTTCTTGACTCAACAGAAATAATAATCTTCCCTTATGGAGAAATAATTTCTTCTTAAGAAGAAATAAATTTTATCGAACTAAATAGTCGTTTTGATATTAAAAAAAAACTAGCAAAAGAAATTGTATAAAATTGTATAATATTAATTAAAGAGTTGACCAATAGTTAAGAAATAGAACTGAAAATTCGATTTCTTTCATCCGGAAAATAGAATTTGGTCTCAAAAGAGGAACATTATCCTTTTAAGGAGACAAAGTGAATTGTGAGAACAAACTCTTAGAAATTATTGACAACGATTAAAAAAATTGATAAAATTGCAAAACATTGCTTAGAGGATAGACCAACGTCGAAAAAACAATTTCTCCAAAAGTCGATTTCTTTCACTCGAAAAATAAATTTTGTCTCAAAAGAGGAACATTATCCTTGTAAGAAGACAAAGTGAATTGTGAGAACAAACTCCTAGAAATGATTGAAAACGACTAAAAAATATTGATAAAATTGCAAAACATTGCTTAGAGAATGGACCAACTGTCGAAAAAACAATTTCCCCAAAATTCGATTTCTTTCAATCGAAAAATAAATTTTGTCTCAAAAGAGGAACATTATCCTTGTAAGAAGATAAAGTGAATTGTGAGAACAAACTCCTAGAAATTATTGAAAACGACTAAAAAATATTGATAAAATTGCAAAACATTGCTTAGAGAATGGACCAACTGTCGAAAAAACAATTTCCCCAAAATTCGATTTCTTTCAATCGAAAAATAAATTTTGTCTCAAGAGAGGAACATTATCCTTATAAGAAGACAAAGAGAATTGTGAAAACAAACTCTTACAAATTATTGAAAATGATTAAAAAAAATTGATAAAATTGCAAAACATTGCTTAGAGAATGGACCAATTGTCAAAAAAAAATTTCCCCAAAATTCGATTTCTTTCATCCGGAAAATAGAATCTTGTCTCAAAGAAGAACATTATCCTTTTAAAAAGACAAAGTGAATTGTGAGAACGAGCTTTTAGAAATGATTGAAAACAATGACATACAAAATTAATAAAATTGCATAAAATTGCTTATAAAATGGACCAATTGTCAAGAAAATAATTTTCTCAGAATTCGTATTATTTTATCCAGAAAAATAAATTTTTCCTCTACAATCTGATGGCATGTTTCTAACATTTGCTCCTTAATGTACGAATTTTAATTAATGTGATAGTGTTAAATTGGTTACAAAGCGACTCGGAAGATTGTTCCGGCAACCGTGCAAGAGCAAGGAGGGTCTGCGCTTGTAAACAGGCCGGCGTGCATCGTTGGCAGAAGGAAAAAACTGTCGAGCTACGGCAACACTTTCCGGAGAGGCCAAGGGCCGTGAAATACATAATCTCCAGCTATCTCTTATCTCACCCCTGGGGCAATAAAATGCCGGTACGAACGGTTCTGCGATGTTCTCAAGCAAGGGCGCCTGAATTCTCACGAATTTACGATCCTGTTCTGGTGCTCACGAACCAGCCGTAGCAAAATCTATGATGGGAACGTGACAGAAAATTAATGCTAGGAAATAATCTCGCCCGACTACCAACGCGTTAAAGAGTTTCTAATAAATTTCAATCTTCCTTAAAATCTCGAACGACTGGCTCCCTCGAGGGCTTATCATCCGCTTTGCTTCGCTCGCCAACGGAAAAACATTATTTACCTCTGCTAATTACCTTCTTTACGCAGCAGCTAGCGATTTAAATGGATGAGATTCGACGTTTTATATTGTTACGCAATTGGAAAGTATCATATAGCTCCTTAAAAGAATGTTTTCAAATTTTCAGAGCAGAGAAATCAATTCTTTAAATATTTTATTCCAGATGATTTCATACACATTGAAAAATCTTATCTTACCTACAGATTGCATTTGCAGATGTAAATAGAAGTAACTCAATTTCTTAACACTAGGTTTACAGAGCACTAAAATTGATTATTTTACATTGCCTTATAAAAATAATCAAATTGTATTTATTTAGATCTTCAGCGATTTTTATTGTAATATGTACACAAAAAAATAAATCTATTTAATAATTCCTCACGAATGCCTCCTTACACTCTTAATAATTGTAAATTAAAAAGTTTGAATCCGTCATTTTAACGGGCCCCGTAAATCTAGTGTTAAAATTGTTACCAGATGAAATCGTGTTGGTAGCTACTTAACCATCCGGTAAATATTTACATTAGGGGCTTCCTCACCGATTTTGATGACGTTGAAATATGATGTCAAGGTCATCATTCTGAACAACTTTTTCCTATACATGTTACCGCCGCTCAGCTTCAGTTTCCGAGATATTCGCAAAAAAGTTTCAACATCTCGAAAAGTGATCGGAGTAGGTCTGGGTTAGATTTGACATTGTGGCCGCCGTTAACGCGGCCACGGCCACAACTTAAAACGACTTCAATCAGTTCAGACCCACTGTCTTGTCTGTTTATGTTTACGAACTGAAACGTGAAATGAATCGTGTCGAACGCGAACTCATTTCAGTGTCAGCTGTGTTAGCATACAGTATTAACACTAGGTTTACGGAGCACTAAAATTGATTATTTTACATTGCTTTATAAAAATAATAAAATTGTATTTACTTAGATCTTCAGCGATTTTTATTGTAATATGTACACAAAAAAATAAATCTATTTAATAATTCCTCACGAATGCCTCCTTACACTCTTAATAATAGTAAATTAAAAATTTTTGAATCCGTTATTTTGACGGGCCCCGTAAATCTAGTGTTAAGCATGAAACTATACGAATTCTTGGATATCTGCAACAATCAAGAAAATATATAATAACCCAGTATATAAATATATAAATAATATATAAATAACCCGGACCTAACCCAGACATAACCCGACCTACTCCGATCACTTTTCGAGATGTTGAATCTTTTTTGCGAATATCTCGGAAATTAAAGCTGAGCGGCGGTAACATGTATAGAAAAAAGTTGTTCAGAATGATGACCTTGACAACATATTTCAACGTCATCAAATTCGGTGAGGAAGCCCCTAATGTAAATAATTATCAACCATCCTTGAGCACACTTATTTTGCGCACCTTCCGTAGGCACTTTGTCACTGTTACCGGCTTTCAAAATCTACCATCCTGGGACACCAACTGTAAAAAAAAACTGAAAAATGTCTAGGGTTCAGTAAATATTCGATCTAAGCAAACGAGAACTGTACGATTGTCGCAAAGCGCCTATCCTCATCACTGGAGGTACGCCCCGCGAGGGGCCGAGAAACTCAAGCTGCTTCGGTCGCCGAGCCGTGTAACATGCCGCGTAACCTGATACGGGGTCATGTATATCGGTGTGAAACCACTATTAATCCAATTACAAAACTTCTTTACTCTACATTATTTTCTTAAGGGACTTTTACTAACTTATTTGTAGCATTTTTCTGATTGAAATGACACTAAACACGATATAATTTGAACTATATTTAGTAGTTCAATTGACGGTATGCACAGTGACGTTTGTACGTAGAGGAGGATAGCGATTCGTGTTTACACTAGCTGTCCTTTTCTATGTTCGACGCACTCGGAAAAATCACAAGAAAGTAGTCGATCTATACGATCCATGCAGTGTCGCCAGAAACACCCAAAACTGGGTGGATTTTCCTCTCCTCCTTTTACCCTTCCGCTATCCCATTCCCGTCGCGCATGCGTAACATGTGCACGTGTTAATCTGGTTATCAGAGAGGTGGTAAACTGTATTCCCCTCGATTTCAGCGATCTGGTGACACTGGATCCATGCAATGGCACGGCCCCGAAGGTTTTGCTTAGATCGAATATTTACTGTACAGTAACCCCGCGATCTAAGTCCTTTTTCGGTTCTCTGCCGGGACTTAGATCGTGAAGGGACACTATTCTTTTGTGACCGCGTCGACCGCGCCGAACGTAGAAAAGGACAACATGCAAACACGGACTGCGCGGCCGATGGCGCAACAAAAAATAGCGTATCGATGAGACAATACTATTGCAACAATAAAACTTCTTTATTTTTTACTTATTTTTAATGAAATTTTACAAATATATTAGTGGCATTTTTCTAATGAAAATGATACCAAATGTGATATAATTCCGATGATATTTATTTGTGTAATAAACGATGAAAGTTTTGGACGTAAAGAAGGACAGCGTATAGGAAAGAAAGAGACGACAAGAGTCACGGCCACCGGCACAGTTCAAAGGCTCGCGTGTCCGTACAATGTAATGCCAATAAAAAAACTTCCATCGTTCATTACACAAGTAAATATCCTCGGAATTATATCATATTTGGTATCATTTTCATTATAAAAATGCCACGAATATGTTGGTGAAATTTCCATGAAAAAATAATAAAAAATAAAGAAGTTTTGTAATTGGATTAGTAGTGATTCACACCGATATACGCGACCCATGTTCAGATTACGCGGCATGTTTACAATGCTCGGCGACCGAGGCAGCTCGAGCTTCATGCTGCTCGGGATATCCCGCAGTGGAAGGAGTAGACCAAGGGACATAGATCGCAATGTTCCGTTGGACTTAGATCGTGGTGTTACTGTACTCACTCGAGTCTCTATATTAATACTGTTGTCAATAAAACTGAAAGTTTTACGGATAAAATTTACGGATCTCCCAACCATTCTCTTTGAAAGAATTCAAAATTGAAATTATCGAATGGTTAAAAATACATTCAAGTCTTCAAGATACAAACATAAATTTTTGAAATATTTCATCGAGGACAATTTTGCATGAAATGCACAATTTTCTGTTTTATTTGCACAGGAAATATCCGGGATAAAAACTTCCGGGATTGAAACTGTACAGACATCTTATCAAAGGATCATTTAAGCTTTCAAGATAAATCAAATCAATTCTTAAAATATTTTATTCTAGATACTTTTGCATAAATCGCAAAATGTATATCATATTGATAGTGTTTGCAGATAGAAATAGAAGGAATTCGAGTTTTTTAGATTGTTAGGGGCGTGATACAGACTAAATAGCTTCTTAAGTAGAAAATTCGCTAATTTGGTCACAGTTCCTCGAAATTAGACGCTATTATCCGCTCGAAACCGAGAGTTGCTCGGCGAAAAGAATCTCTCAGAAGAATCAAGTAAATAACTTCTTCGGCTGTCAGTATTTTCAATTAAGCTTCGTTAAACTTGAAAGTAGTACTACCCAGAGGGTGCAGACAGCAGCCAGGATTATCGATAAAAGTTTAACCAGCGGGTAGGAGAAGGGGAGAAGAGAGGAGGAAGTGCCGGAGAGGAAAAACAGCGAGTTCATTTTGACTGAATGCGATCCAAATTACACGATAATTACAAAACCGTGGAACAGTGAACTCTGGAACTCTACCAGACGCGAAAAAATTGATAGCCACCTAACTGGCTTCGAAAACACGATCTTGAACAAATATAAGCTGTATAAACAAAATCTATTTTTACAAGTATCAAATAAAAATTTTAGAAAATTAAGGTTTTAATATTTTCAGTATCGAGTACATTTAATATACTCAATATTTAATATATTTAATGTATCTGGCATATTTTATTGCAATACTTATTTTTTATACTCGATAAATTGTGAATTTCTAATACATTCGTTTACATTATTTTTAGTATTTAATATTCTCACCATTCAATATTTTTAACACATTCACTATTTAATGTTCTCAGTATTCAATATTTTTCAACATTTAAAGTATTCGATATTTTAAATGTTTTATATTTGCAGTATTTCATATGATTAATGTATTCAATAATTGATATCTTCGATATTTAGTATATGTAATGTATTAAATATTTAATATATTTAATGTGTAATATTCTTTAATATATTTAATATGTAATATTCTTTACTATATTTAATATTCTTCAATATATTTAATATTCTTTAATATATTTAATATTTAATATTTTATATACTTTAATATATTTTATATGTTCAATATTTTCAATAACTCTAATATTTTCGATATTACCAATGTAACAGACTATATTTACCATATTTCATTATATTTATTTTATTTATTGCGTTTTATTAACATTTTATTTGTTTTATTAATTTCATTTAATTTTGTGAAGGATGCTGGTTAAAGCTTTCCAGTTTTTGATTAAGGCTTTCGTATGATGAAAATACAGAAATGAATTTCAGAGCAAGGTATCACGGTTTTGTTCAACGGCTATGTATGCGAACATAATTAATCGCCAGAGCGACCAATTGTTATATTGCTCGGCAAACTCGCGCGGAACTCCGCAACAAGAAACTACCTTACGAGAAACGCTTAATATATTGTGATAAAAACCATAATTGCGAACACGGTACATAAGAACCGACACGATAAATTGGACGCGATATATTATTCTGCGAATTTAGATGGACAAACGTTTACCAATAGTGGCCTCGAGAATTTTTTGCGCGAGAACTACAAAAGCTACATTGACGTTTCTTGCTTGGAAAAATTCTGAAGACTCTACCAAATATATTGCTATATATTTTAATAACATTGCAAGCATTTAGAGTTGTTCAAACAATTTTTAAAACATCGAAAGAATTATCAGACTGGTTCCATGGAATTTACGAACTTATCAGTAGTTTGTACTAGAACTATGAAAGTTATGCCAATGTTTCATACGTAGAAAAAGTCTATGGACTTTTCCAAACATGCTGGTATAGACTTCAATAATATTGTAAACATTTCGATCTCTTTCAACAATTTTTAAATCGAGTAAAGCTCCATTAAGCGTCGATTTCATCAAATTTTTAACTTTTCAATGTTTTGCACGATAACTATATAGGAGCTACATAAATGTATCTTATCTTAAAAAATTCCCTAGACTCTCCCAAATACACGGATATATACTTTCATAGGATTTTAAACATTTCAACCGCTTTAAGCAATTTTTTAATCGGGTGAGGTTCCATTAATCATCGCTTTTCATCAAAGTTTCAACTTTACAATTTTTTTTGACAAAAAAACTATAAACGATACATAAATGTACTTTAGCTTAAAAAATTTCCTGAACCTTCCCAAATACGTTGACATATACTTTAATAACGATTCCGACATGTTAACGTGTTTATATAATTCTTTAGACGAGATACACACCGCTTTGAGAATGTTAACATATTAAGTTCCCGGACGTCTTTAATCCCACTTTTACGCAAATTAGTATAAAATGTAAGCTTAACGGAGGTAACTGTATGTAGAAGCAACTCTCCCGAGAAGTTTTTCAAAAGTCCAGATACAGGGGATTTCTGTAGAACAGCCCCGGTAACCAAAGTTCACGTTAGTCAGGGCGTCGAGCACAATCACCGTAGTTTGCGATTATCGCGAAGAAAGAACAAGTCCGATGGAAGTAATTAATCCTCAAGGTCCTCGCCTAGATTTCCACTGGTGAACTTCGCCGGGGAGACTTCCATTCAGCGTGCTTCGAAGTTTCTACACGACCAAGGCTGCCGGCCCTTACAAATCCGCTTCACGCGGCCTCGCATTAATTACACACACGCATCAACGGGGATCATTAGCTGCTGATGTCTTCAGCAAACCTGAAGAAAGGCTTTCGAACCGCCATGTCGACTCTTAATACCATTCAAGATTACCTTAAACCTCAATTCCCAACAAAGATTGATCAAAGTAAAGAAACTATTTTCGCAATTTTCATTTTGGCTGAACTGCGTTTTGGAGAACTCTTTTTTTCAAGTTTTTTTTATACAATCCTATAGATTTCGAAGAGAAAACACCGAAAATTAATATCTTATTGTGAGGAATTCATTAGTTTTACGGGCAGAATACGGTCGCAAACTATCAGTCTAATATGTTGCAGTATGACAGATTTTATTTAAAAATGTTTAAATATACTAACACAGTAAATATGCATAAAAAACCGATCAATAATCACTGCTTGAAATATGTAAAATGAAAGAATGTTGTCGTGATTTTAATTTTTTGCAACCAAGATGATCAACCAAAAAATTTGAACAAATTCTGTAATGTGTATTCCGATAGCGGTAATACATCAGATTTTTTTCCAAAATTTCGTATATAGTTGAACAGAAAAAGTGCAACAAGAATTGATTAATAATGACTGTATAAAATATATCAAATGTAAACGTTTTGTTGAGGTTTTAATTTTTTGTAACTCGGATTGTCAACCCATAATTTAAAAAACAAAAGTACAACATTTACCTCGATACCTAAAACCTGTTAGATTATTTTTACTATTTTTGCAAGGAACTACACAGGACATGTACCCTAAAATTCTGTAAACAATGATTCCTTCATATTTCTAAAGCGAAGAAGCCTGGTCTCGTTTTCAATTTTTAACAACCATGATATTCAACCAAAAAATCTGAGAAAATTTTCGAATACGTACCACGATGGTCACAATGTGATAGAATTTTTTCAAATTTTCTGAACACCACTGTCTAAGAAAATCGCATCAAAAGTCACCGATCAGATAAGTAATGATTTGGAAACTTCCACCGTTTCTTGGCTGTTTCCATTCATTGCGCAAAGTTTTGGTAACAGAGGATGATCAGCGAAGTAAAGAGAGTCTCTCCACTCCTCCCCCCCCCCCCCCCAATTTTCTCTGTGTCCCTCTTGTCGGTCGAAGTTTAATCTCCCTTTTTAGTTCCTCCAGTTCTTTCGAGCTACCCTTACGTAGCTTGCCATCAGACCGCCTCTCTGTCGGAGCTATTTTAATGGCAGAAATAATGATTGAACATTACGGTAACGGTATTTAACTTCTCCCGCGTAACGGCTGCTGGTAGGAGCGAGCCGTTAGAGATGAGAAAAGTTGAAATGGGAAATGGAATTGGATGCATAACCCAGCTGGCTGGGGGATGCAAGGAAAACCTGAACCTCGTCGGTTCACTTTCCACCGTCTTCCTACCTTTATTCTCGTCTGTCACCTCGCACCTTCTTTCGATCTTTCTGCAGTTTGATCCATCCTACCTTCATCGTCGCCCTCACCACCGACCCTCGACCCTTATCGATCCACTTCGACTCTCGACTTCGATTCTTGACTTCCACTCACCTCGGCGAAGTCACGAATTTTCCGAAAGTCAGACATTTGGGTATTTTTTGGCGAAGGAAGAAAGCAGATATGGACATGCCGGTTTTTCCGTTAAATTTCGGTGTTCTTGAGATAATACACAGTAATTTTTCTAACTAAGAAATTTCGGAGTTGTGGCCGCAGTAATTGTTGTTTCATAACATCTTTTGCATTAGAGACTCTGTTTTCGCGCAGTAGTGAGAGCATATTTGTGAATTTTTTTAGATTAAAAAAAACAAATATGAACACGCGGGTTTTCCGTTAAATTTCGCTGTTCTTTAGCTAATACACGGTAATTTTTCGAACTATGAAATTTCGAAGTTGTGGTCGCAGTAATTGTTGTTTCATAACATCTTTTGCATTAGAGGCTCTGTTTTCGTGCAGTAGTGAGAGCATATTTGTGAATTTTTTCAGATTAAAAAAACCGGTATGAACATGCGGGTTTTACCTTTAAATTTCGCTGTTCTTTGGCTAATACGCAGTAATTTTTCTAACTAAGAAATTTCGAAGTTGTGGCCGCAGTAATTGTTGTTTCATAACATCTTTTGCATTAGAGGCTCTGTTTTCGTGCAGTAGTGAGAGCATATTTGTGAATTTTTTCAGATTAAAAAAAACAAATATGAACACGCGGGTTTTTCCGTTAAATTTCGCTGTTCTTTAGCTAATACACGGTAATTTTTTGAACTATGAAATTTCGAAGTTGTGGTCGCAGTAATTGTTGTTTCATAACATCGTTTGCATTAGAGGTTCTGTTTCCTTGCAATAGTGAGGGCATGTTTTTGTGTATTTTTTTTTTAGATGAAAAAAAACAAATATGAGTACACGAGTTTATCCGTTAAATTTCGCTGTTCTTTAGCTAATACACGGTAAGTTTTCGAATTGCGAAATTTCAAAATTGTGGCCACGGTAATTGTTGTTTCATAACATCGTTTGCATTAGTGGTTCTGTTTTCTTGCAATAGTGAGGGCATGTTTGTGGATTTTTTTTTAGATGAAAAAAAAACAATCATGAACGCGCGGGTTTTTCTATTAAATTTGGCAGTTCTTTAGACAATAAATAAGAATTTTTTCAAGTACGAAATTTCAAAATGGCGACCGGAGTAATTAATGTTTTTTAACCTCAGTTTGGATTGGAGTTTCCACTTTGATCAATAGCTGGTGCACGTTTTGAATTTTTCTGCTGAAAATAAAATAGTAATGTACGCGCGATTTTTTCTGCAAAGTGTGATAAATTGTGTCTAGCGAACCGTAATTTTTGTGAGTAAGAATGTTTTAAATGTTTACCGTGGTAATTGCTTTTTCATGCACGTTTCAATTGAAGGTTTATTCGTTCAAAAGTCAGAATCAATTTCTGAATTTTTTAGTGTGTATATGAAAGAGATACGAAGGCGAGATTCTTTCCATTAAATCCGTGAATTAATTATCTAGCAGAGTATAATATTTTTTAATCGGTAGTTTAAAAATGGTGGCATTGGCAAGTGTTGTTTCGTAAACGTGTAAAATATATTTGAATTAGTGGGTTTACAATCTTCCGAAATTCAGATCAACTTTGTGAATTTTTTAGCATAGAAAATAAACACATAAGAATTGTTGAAATGCGAGATTCTATATACGGTCGATAATATCGATACAATCTATGTTTTTCACTTATATATTCTTGAGTGTGTGTTGCGTTACAATATTACAATTCTGTCACGAATTAAAAAAATGTTGTATTACATTCGTCAATTCCCTATGGATCAATGTATAATTTTTGTAAATCGAAAAATTCAAATATTCGTATCTATAGAAAATATATGTATGTTTCAGTTGAAATTTCTTGTTACGAAACATAAAATAACTTTGTGAAATTATTTAACACGACAAGAAAAAAAATATGAACCTAAGATTTTCTCAATATAAAAATTCCAGAATTCTCCATGTAGCAAAGCATAACTTTACCAATTAAAAAATTTCAAAACTGCAGCCATGGAAATTATTTTTCCATCAACTTGTAGCACAAGTGATTGAAGATTCTAGACTAGTTCAAAATTAGTGCAACTTTGTAAATTTTTTAAGATGAGAGGAAAACAGAATTTTCTATTAAATTCGCCGTTCCTTTATCTATCAATGATTAATTTTGAAATAACAAATTCCAAAATGGAGATCATGTCAATCATTCTTTCACAATCCTGCAATTCATGCCCTACGAATCTTGTATAACACAATTCCCCGAATAAATCCTCGCAAATTAAAGCGACCGAAAATTAACTAAACCATCTTAAATAATTAAATTCAAAACACGAATACTCTCGATTCATTACGTAATCCCAATTCTTCGAGCTGTAACGTCCCCGAGTAATCGTCCCAGAGGCGGCAAAGCCCCTTTTTCTCGGTTTTATTAAAATCCGATCAACAAACGTGCATTTGCATTGGTTAGTGGGCGGTTATTTGCGCGAAAATCGCGTGTAATTGCGGAATGGGATGCGCGCTGACCGGGAGCCCGACTTTTCGGCGGAGCGTCGCTTTCAATTAAGCGTCTCTCAGGGAGCAATTCTCATTTCGGCTAATTACTGCGACTACCGTGTATAAATTCGCGAAATTTTCGCTCGCCGCTCCGAGAAAGCAAACACCGTCGCAGTCCTTTCGATCGGCCTGATGAAGCCACCCCCTCCCCCCTCCTGCCGTTTCTTCATTACCCTTTCGGTTACCTTTTTCATACTCCCGGCGCTCCCCCCTACGCCCGCCCCTTTCCCCCCTCCCGTATTTGTCTTTTATCATTAGCTCGTTTCTTGGTCCCCGTTTCAATGTCTATAGGAAGTGGGGTAATTTGGAAAAGCTGCACGCCGCGACCGTAATCAGTTTTCTATCCGCGTTTTCCCTTGATTTAGTTCTTAAACCTGCTGTCCTCCTCGCTTACACTGCTTACACTTTCGTATCCCTTTGGTTCACAGTGACTCGACGAATAAAAGTGTGACATGTTATGAACATTATAGGGTATATCAAGAGTTATACCACGACCTATCAAGATCTGGAAAAGAAATTGTAATAGCATGGATCCCGTCTCACAAAGATATCTACGGAAATAAAATAGCCGACCTTGCTGCAAAAAGTGCAACTACAGACAGACCGGAAACCCAACCCATATGTAACACACCATCTGACATAAACAAACACATCCAACAACTACTCAAGGAACACTGGAACACAGTATGGAAAACCTTCAATAACAGTACACTTCATAAGACAATACCAAATCTTTACGATTTAAATACCAACCCAGACTTCACGCGCACCGAGCAAACTATAATAAACAGAATTAGATCGGGACACACAAAGTTAACTCATGTACACCTACTGGAAAACAATTCTCCTATCATATGTATTTTTTGTAACACAAGACTATCAATAATCCACATAATCACGGAATGTCCACACTACAACGTAGAGAGGAAAAAACACGGTCTATATGGAAACCTGAATAATATTCTTACTTCAGCCCCAATTCAACGAAGCATACTCAATTTCTGTAAGGACATCAACATATCTAAGTCACTGTAATCCAGTTCCTCCACTGACAATTGATATAGTCGCTAATAACCTTGGTAGTTGAAGCGACTTCAAATACCAACAAAAAAAAATTATAGGGTATATGTTGAAACGTGCTTATTGCATCTCGAATTTCGGTTTTTGGGTCTACGCTGCGGTCAATTTTGAACGATGCCATTTTTTGAGCGTCTTTCTAGCGTGCTCTTTGACGAATTTATTGTTTTATGTCTCGCGAACGGCTGAAAAGTATCAGCCGATTTCCATGGGAAAGTCACCCTGGTCGTAACCTCTCGCCAGGTCACTTGACGTAGCGTAGGCCCACACATGTATGGTTGTCAGGAAGAACGCCGCATGTCACATATACTTTTACTTTCGAGATATTGCCGTTTAAAGTTTTGATCACTAATGCTTTGACATAGGACAGAGATCGGCAAGAAGTGTTCGTTTCGACCGATTCTCGAGGGCTACGCCTCCTTTTCCCGGCCGCGCGTCTCGCTTCCCGTGGCGGCCCAAGTTCTCGAGTCAGTTCAGACTCGTACCGCATGAACTGCGCGTGGCGCATTAGGGCGACACCAGTGTCAATAGGTTTCCACATTACCACGGAGGTACTATTGTCAATGCGTTTTTTTTGTCAATGGTATCACCTGTAGCCTATTCCATAACAAGCATTCTTGTTATACAGAAAAAAATTTAATTTTTATAGTTTGTATTTTGTAAACAAGTTCCGATGCAGCAAATTGATGACTTAAACTCCGCATTACTTTTGGTGTACTATGACGTAGAATAATCCATTTTATGTAGATTTGTTATTATCAAACAAAAAAATATCGATTTTTAATGCGACATTTCCTAGAGTACAATTTCTTTCTTTATGAAGGTAAATCACATTGAAAAACTTGTATATTTTAAATAAATCCAAAATCGACAAAGTGATGACTTAACCCCTCTTTACATTTCTCGGTACTACATCGTGTCCCACATAAATGGGAACACCTAAATATCTGTCGTATTCACAGTCCTATCAGAAAACTTCAGAGGACAAAGTGACACTATTGCAGGGGGCAAATATAATGGTAAAGAAAAAAATTTTTTATGCCGTGTTTTTTTAATGAAATTTCAAGGTCACCGATGTTTTTTTAAATGGAATAGTATATTTTTTTACGATACCATGATAGACAATAAAAAACTGAATTTAGTGGATACCACCTTTTTGACCTTGAAATGACCTTGAACAAGAATAATCATGTTGGAGCGGATAAAATGTGGAAGTTTAAAATTTGCGTGTTTCAGCAAAGATCACGGGTTTTTTACGGCGTGTTGACCTTTACAAACCACAATAAATGTTTGAAATATTTTTCATAGTAAACAGCGTATGTTTATGTTAGAGTATGTATCTGACACCTGACACCATTGGACTTTTATCTATGGGCCAAGATAAAATATATTGTGTACAAAGATAAACCCAAAACGCCAGAGGATATGCGGCAAAGGATTACTGCAGCATGTACTTCAATTACGTCTCAAGAAATCGACAATGCCTACAGATCATGTAATGCAAGATTGCAATATTGCATAAATGAGGATGGTCAACATTTCGAACATTTATTATGATATGTAAAGGTCAATCCGACGTAAAGAACGCGTAATCTTTGCTGAAACACGTAAATTTTAAACTTCCACATTTTATCCGCTCCAACATTCTTGCTCAAGGTCACTTCAAGATCAAAAAGGTGGTATCCACTAAATTCAGTTTTTTATTGTCTATCATGCTATCGTAAAAAAATATACTATTCCATTTAAAAAAACATCGGTGACCTTGAAATTTCATTAAAAAACACGACGTCAAAAATTTTTTTCTCTACCATTATATTTGCCCCCTACAATAGTGTCACTTTGTCCTCTGAAGTTTTCTGATAGGACTGTAAATACGACAGATATTTAGGTGTTCCCATTTATGTGGGACACCCTGTATATATTTTCTCAATTTTCGGACCGACATATCTGTGTGAATGTTCGTTCTCCACAATCCGGAACATTAAAACGGAAAAGCGCAACCGGTTGAACGATTCTTCTCCATCGTCTGCGATGCGAGTAGCGACGTCCAACCTTTCATTCGATACTTTTGATTTACCAAACGTGTCTAAACGTCCACGAAGAAATTTTTCCACATCTGAATAAAATTTTGGCGATGAAATTAAGAATTATTTTTCAAATTTATCTTCCGAGTTTATTTTTTAAATTTATTTTCCGAAATTATCATGCTAAATAGTGGAATAGGCCTACAGGGGATACCACTGACAAAAAAAAAAACGAATTGACAATAGTACCTCCGTGGTAATGTGGAAACCTATTCACACTGGTGTCGCCCCAATGCGCCACGTGCAGTTCATACGGTACGAGTCTGACCTGACTCGAGAACTAGGGTCGCCACGGGAAGCGTGACGCGCGGCCGGGAAAAGGAGGCGTAGCCCTCGAGAATCGGCCGAAACGAGCACTTCTTGCAGACCTATGACATAGGACAGTGGTGGGCACGGGTAGAGCCCCTCAAACGCCTGCTTCTCCCACCAACCTCTCTTTCATGCAGCGCGCACATTTGTTGCGTACTCTGATGCCTCGTGTCTTCGTTGCTCCATTGTACCGCGCTTGATGGAAGGGGACAGAGGGCGCTACGGTGTGGACGGTTTTGCCTCAATTGAGGCAAAATTGCCCATCACTGACATAGGACATCGATTAAATTACATTATTCTTTGAGCCTTTCGAATTTGTTCTCATGACTTTTTTGTTCTGGAAAATACGTAAATCCTATACTATAAGGTTCAATTAATGCATAAACTCAAATTTTTTGAAATTTTGACATCCAGTGTTTTTCCTTGCAACCACTGACATAGCGTCATGGGCCTGTGCCCTTAGCCTGGCTTATTGGTTCCAAAAATGGTGTCGACGTACAGTATTTAATCGATAAAAGTCACAACCACGGGTCCGGCCGGCGACACTTCGTGTTCAAGTATGCTATTCTTTGACTTGTGCCGATCGTTGGAAGGACGACGAGGCCTCTCGAGCTTCACAGCCCCTCACGGGGTATACCCCACGGAAGTGGGGATTGTTTTGCGACACTTCTTGTTCAGAATTTGGCCACACTTATAGATTAAATACTGTATTTATTATATGGGCGTTGTCCTTGATCCTTTTTTTGAAAGGACGCGCGCTACCGCTCGGCCCAGACTCGTAACATTGAATATGAATTGTCTGACGAGTGTGTTCGTGACCTACCAGATCTACTTCATGTAAACTCTGTGCATGCAAACTTGGCAGATTTTCAAACTCTAATTTCTCGAAAACTAGGCGCCAAACGAAAAAAGCTATTTTATATTTTATTATACCATCTTGCTCAAAGAATGATGAAATCTTTCATTTGAGAACACACCGTCTGGAAATTAACACTTCAAAAGATCGAATTTTTAAAAATTGTATAAACCAAGGGATATTACCAGAATTTCTTCTGCACATATTAGAATATCGAAAGAGTGGCATGAACAACTTTGGAACAGAAATAAATATTACAAGAATCTGAAGAAATTTGTAAAACTATTATTTGCATTTTTGGGAATATTCTTGAACTGAACACGTATAAATATATTTGTAATAATAAATAAATCCTTCTTTAAATACCTTATATATTATTGACGAATTATGAAACGCAACTTACTTTACTTTAAAACCAATTGGTCACCAATGATATTGAAGATATGAATATCCTGAATTTTATAATATTTTATTTGATTCCTACATAATTAAAAATATTTAAAACTTAAATCAATTCCGATTATTAGATGTACATAATCGAATTATTTTCCCATTTAAAAGTTCGATTACTAATTTCTTCGATAATTAATTCATGAACAGTACCTTCATTAGGAATTAAAATAGATGCTTCACCAGGACGAATTAATCAAATATCATTAATTTCCTTAGTCACAGGAATATTTTTTGGGCAATGTTCAGAAATTTGTGGGGCTTACCACAGATTTATACCAATTGTAATTGAAAGAACAAATTATTGATAAGCTAAATGTAGGATAAAGTAAAATCATTTTGCGATCCTTTAGTTCATTCCTCATTTAATTGTATACATTTCAATCAATTTTGCAGATTTTAAGAACACACTCACCGACAGAAATATCAGTTTTGACGAACGATTTAATGTAAACGCGCATCCTGTGATTTTTATGGTATTGTTTATTATGTGGTAAGGTACGTGGTTAAAAAGAAGGACAATTCAGATAGCGAAACCTAATACGCGCTCCCCAGTTCCAATTAAGCAAGAAATGCGCTGCCAGGCAATTTCAATCGTCGTTTCAACCAATTACTACCATCGACTGTAAATCCCCTATATTTTCTGCCGTTGAAGTAGGAAAAACAAGAAATAAATTCAATAGAATTGTCTGCACCAGAGGCACCACCACGCGTAATGAAATTCGCTTAAAATTATCGAGAGTTACAGCCTCAATTCATTTGTAGTTCCACTGCAAAAAGTCGCAAAAAGCAATCTGAAATATTAATTCATACAACAAGTCCTTTTTTCAGGGATTAACTTAATCCCTCATAACAAGCTCAGTTATCATTTTTTCACAACAAAAAAATTTGTGAAGTTATATGAAATATAGACAAACTTTTACCATTTACTTCGAAATTTTAGCTGTAATCATTCCTTATGAAAAATAATTCTTATGGTTGCTAATGCTGTTTGTGGTTTTCCAATTGTCCAAATATCAGAGTTTTGCAAATAATTTCATTCACTCTATAACTCTAGAACTCTTAGCGAATGAAAATTTTTTCCTGTTTAAATAAAGCTTGAAGAACATCTCTGTATTTTTTTTTATAATGATTTCTCTCCTCGTTGCGTCTCAATAAATTCTCAAAGTTGCATATACAGTTCGTAATAATGTCCGAGATTCCCGAAATGTCCAAATACCAGACTTTTGCAAATAATTTCATTCACTCTATAACTCTAGAACTCTTAGCGAATGAAAATTTTTTCCTGTTTAAATAAAGCTTGAAGAACATCTCTGTATTTTTTTTTATAATGATTTCTCTCCTCGTTGCGTCTCAATAAATTCTCAAAGTTGCATATACAGTTCGTAATAATGTCCGAGGTTCCCGAAATGTCCAAATACCAGACTTTTGCAAATAATTTCATTCACTCTATAACTCTAGAACTCTTAGCGAATGAAAATTTTTTCCTGTTTAAATAAAGCTTGAAGAACATCTCTGTATTTTTTTTTATAATGATTTCTCTCCTCGTTGCGTCTCAATAAATTCTCAAAGTTGCATATACAGTTCGTAATAATGTCCGAGGTTCCCGAAATGTCCAAATACCAGACTTTTGCAAATAATTTTATACACTCTATAACTCTAGAATTCTTGGCGAATAAAAATTTTTTCCTGTTTAAATAAAGCTTGAAGATCATCTCTGTATTTTTTATAATGATTTCTCTCCTCATTGCGTCTCAATAAATTCTCAAAGTTGCATATACAGTTAGCAATATTGTCTGAGGTTCCCGAATTGTCCAAATATCAGGCTTTTGCAAATAATTTCATTCACTCTATAACTCTATAACTCTTAGCGAATGAAAACTTTTTCCCGTTTAAATAAAGCTTGAAGAACATCTCTGTATTTTTTTTATAATGACTCCTCTCCTCGTTGCATCTCAATAAATTCTCAAAGTTGCATATACAGTTCGTAATAATGTCCGAGGTTCCCGAAATGTCCAAATATCAGACTTTTGCAAATAATTTTATACACACTATAACTCTAGAATTCTTGGCAAATGAAAATTTTTTCCCGTTTAAATAAAGCTTGAAGAACATCTCTGTATTCTTTTTATCATGATTTCTCTCCTCGTTGCGTCTCAATAAATTCTCAAAGTTGCATATACAGTTAGCAATATTGTCTGAGGTTCCCGAATTGTCCAAATATCAAGCTTCTGCAAATAATTTTTTTCTCTATCTAACAAGAATTCTTGAGAAGAGAAAATATTTTTTCCCATTTAAATGAAGCTAGAAGAACATCCCTGTATTTTTGTATAATGATTCTTCCCCTCATTGCGTCACAAAAAATTCTCAAAGTCGCATATATATTTGGCCAATTCGAAAAGCAGTTATAGTGTTAATAAGTGTTAAGCTAATTTTGCACAGTAAACGCATAAAAACGGCAGTGCAGCAATGCTCAACACAAAGTCCGAAGTCTACGGTATTATCCGGAATTTCTGTGACTTGATAATCGCGATCCATATCGCTAGAATTGATCGATGATCGCGCTTGGCAGTCTCGTTCTAATGGATATTAACGCCGTAGACCGCGCGGCGTTCATCAAAGGAGCCATCACGAGCAATTTTCTTAGAGGATGTTTACGGGCTAAGGTCGGGACGGGATCACAATGAATATTAATGCCTCAGAAGTTTCACTAAAACAGAAATATCGACGTCAGGAGACCGGCTGATTCGAGTCGGGCGAACGTCGACGGCAACTTCAGGAATATCAATCGTGCGACTCGGAAAGGTGAATATGGAAAATACTTCTCTCCTTTCTACGCTGGCTGAAAGTGTCGATCTCTGAATCCCCTCGGAAATTCCAAATAACGCCGCACGAACACGAAATTTGTATTCCGTTAATTGAAATCGCCGTGCAGTAACTAATTAAACGAAAGGCAAAGCGGTGCAACGAAAACACATGACCGTGGGTAAAATTGATCTATGTTTTCCGAAAGCGTGTTACATTTTGTTTTAAAACTTGTTATTTATTTTCAGCGGTAGGGAATTCATTGTTGGAATGTAACGATGTTTTGGGGTGACATTTCTAAACATTTTTATAGTATATTTATCGAAGTCTCTGAAAAAATTTTATAATGTCCCCTTTCTTATTGGGATCTGACATGGGGGCGTGGACAATATATATTATAGCTATCCAATATGGCGACGAAGTGCTTGGTCTTAACATTGTATTGATATCTTCCTTTTTGTTTTTACTTGAAATGTTTGTAAGTATGGGTGAAGCTTATAAGTGGACAGGTACAAATTCTGCAGAAAGGAAGTTTGATGAAGAAGCGTGGCTTTTTAAAATATGTTTTAACAAATAATTCATTTTACAAAAAAAATGTGTTCTTTAATGTACCTTCCAAATCTATAATTATAATTTCATAAATTTCTAATCGCTTAGAATTGATGAGGACATGTTAATTACTCCACGAATAATTGTACAAATATCTTCTATTAGAGGCACCAAAGCCACAGGCATCACTGAATCTAAAATTTTGAAAGTCATTATACGCTGGTTAGATCTTTCAATATGCACTCTAGCTTTAGCTATTTTAGCTGTTAAAATAAACTGATCTTTACTAAATTGTTTCTTATATTTTAGAAATGGAGGTCTTATACATTTCAAGCAGTTCACTTCACATACTTCATTTCAAAGTGTGGAAACGGAGCAACAAATGTTTGCTCGCTCTACTATCACAATCTTTCACTGCATAATAATCAAAATTATTTTGCTACGCGGTGGAAAATTTGGAGTTTCCATAATGTTATTTTTTATTAACACCTACTTTAACACGGTAAGATTATACTGTAATTAACATCTGTTAACACTGTAAGCTGCTATAAGCCAAGCCAAGCCAAGCTTAGAGTATTTCTACTTTTCGGCAGTAGATGGCGCCACTCAAAATATCAGATCCCAATAACATTTGCCTCGACTGTGTTCTGGAGAACTCCGTCTTCTTAACTTTTTCGAATCTTTTTTTATGTGATCCTGTAGATATCGATGAAGACATTCCGAAAATGTGTCTATGGTTGTTAGGAATTCACTGATTTATAAGTTATACGCGTGTAAACATGAGCAATTTTAAGCGTTTTTGACAGGTTAGATCGTCGCCATATTGGATATTCGTTCAGTGGTAGAGGTAGGTAGGTCTGTTCGGCGCATGCGTTGGATAGATCGTGAGTGTTCAGCGCATGTGTTAGATAGTATGGTATATTTGCGGGATCGGCTAAATATTACTGAGCGTATTCGCTAGATGGCAATTCAGTGGTTACACATACTTTGTAAACATAAGCTGTTGTGTCGTGTCAGTGCTCAAGCAGTATTTAGTGAGCCTCTGAGAAACACTCCTCAAAGAGAGGTAAATAAATAACAAGATAATTGGATTTCCGGATAACTTTAATATAAAAACTGAATATAGTGGACTGTATAATAGAGAGATTATGTAACTATCGATTCTACTTCGCAACTGTTGGTTTTGACTCTTAAATCGCGACTGATCTTACAACTAGCGCGTGAGAGACAAGTAACCTCGTGGGGTTGAAAAATCCCTCCACAAAGTACAAAATAGAGGGGGTCCCAGCCAATGATATAATATTTGGGAGGCTACAAATGACCTCCCAAAACAAGGGCAACGCCCATAGACGAAATACGTCGTAACGAGTGTCACTAAACAGACGACACTCGGTTTCCTGCAATTTCGCCGGAAACCATAATTTAGGCTTTGGGCCACAGGCCCCCCTTGGCGCTAAGCGTGGGCCTAGGCTACGTCAAGTGCCATTGAGAACTGCACGGCTAGGCTGACTTTCCCATGGCCAGCTGATACTTTCCAGCCGCACTAGAGTCATAAAACAATAAATTCGTCAGAAGACGCTAGAGGACCCCTTCGACAATGGCACTGTTCAAAATCGACCGTAGCGTAGACCCAACACCAAATACGAGCCGGCCATACAATAATCACGTCTCAACACGCCGCCCGCCTTGAACGAATACGTTCAACAAAAAAAAATATCGATAGCAAGAGAAGTTAAAGAGCATGTAAAAGCTACGACAATGAAAATGACAATAATGAGATGTCGGAAAACTAAGTCGGAATGCGACATACAATATGAATCTGGTCATCTTATGACAAATAGTCGCTATAATGTCATATATAAAGATAAAAAAAACCGGAGTAATATAACGTAATACGAAATACGCGCTCCACACAAACATATCATTTGTAACAAATATGATAGACACACAAAAAAAAAGAATAAATACAAAAGGATCGTAAATACGATATGCGTACTGAATACAAAATTAATTATGTGTCATTTATAATAAAATGTAATATAAAAACCACACATCGTAACAAATAATATAAAAATACTGTAAGCACAATATACGCGCCAATACAAACGTGTTTTGTAATAAAATATAATAGAGTCACACAAAATTGACAAATAAAATACTAAAAAATAGTACATACAATACGAGTATATGCAATGTTCCCGCAAAATATTAATACAAATCAAAATAACATGAAAAAACAAAGTATTACATATAAAATTGTAATCTATTACTAAGTTAAAGCGGTAAAATACATCGCAATTATATTAGAAAGGCATTGTCAATCAATGTCTTCATTCAAACACATGTAAATCACGAGTGCTATGACAACAGTAATATCAAGTACCATCAGCTTGAACATGAAAAAATACCTATATGATAGTAAATAGCAGTATATTTAAAAATAACAAAGTACTGTTCGTATTCGAAATAAATTTCTTGTGCTCAAGATTACAAGTTAATATATTCGCCTGAATATCACTGCAACCACAGGTCAACAGTTGCTCATCGAAGGAAGAGTTCGGATGGGCGCAGGTCAAAGAAAGGAGTAAGGATTGAAGGAATATAATCCATTTTCCAACCTCAATCACCTTGATAAAATTTACTTTAAAGAAAGGTTTCTTTCAAAATAAGTATTTACTTCAAAACAGTTCACGAAAATGTACGATTGTACATAAGAATTTGTATGCTCGTTACAATATGTAATGTACTCAAATAAGTGAAATAATTAATGAATTTATAAGAGAATGAAAAAATAACAATATCTATGGGAAATAAAATATCATCTCCTATCATGAGCAATTAAAACAAAATTCGTTTCATATAAAAACACACGTTTCGTTAAAAATTCAAAACCAGAAAAAATGTAAGTAACATTCAATAAAATAAAATACTTGAACATCGTTTATAAAATAATAATACATATAAATAATAAGTATGAAAAATACCTATAGCTTGCTAAATACAATATATAGCTCGAAAATCTCTGAGCATTGCCATCAGGTAAAAATTAACCTGCCTTTGTCCCCTTGGGCACGATACCTCGAAACAGGTACTAAGCTGATCAATGAAATATTTTCGTTTCCAGCGCGTAAAATACTGCAAGCTAATTTTGTAGGGAAAATACGATGCCATACCTTTAATGCGTGTACGAACACGTTTGACAAATTTGCCATTCAAAATAATTGTGGCTAATAAAATAAATCTAGCCATTGAAACACAGTTTTTAATTTTAATTGGCATCTGCCTTATCAAAAACACAAATGAAATAAATGATAGAATAAAATGATTTGCGTCTCCAGAAAATATAGTTGACGCTTCTATTGCAATAAATTTGTTAGAGTCAATTTCCTCTAACACTTTCATAAAATGGACTATCACATGAAATAGTGAATTGGATATTTCCCAATTACGATATCCTTTAATATTCATTACGATATTTAATGAATTCCTTGAGAGCAACCTACCTTGAAATACAAGGTATAACAACAAAATACAATAAAAAATATTCGGTTGGTCATTATGATAGAAATTTAAAATAATAAATGAGGAATTAAAATGAAGCAGACAAATAACGGAACAATTCGTATTCTTAACGTAATTAATAAAATATGCTTCAGCTCCTCTTAAAATTGAGTTTTTATGTAATTTCGCTATTGAAGAAATAATTTTGCGATGCCAAAATTTAAAATGTATAAATTTCGCGAAAGTAATTGCCATAATATTAGGCTTCTCTTCGAAACAGAAACAAATAAAATAAAAATTGTTTCGAAAATAATCAAGATTATTCAATCTTATTGATTCCTTAGCATTTGGAACATTTAAAATATTATTTTTATTTAAGTAATCGTGGTCTTTACTTATCAATACCGACATTTTACTAATAAATGGTTCAAAATGACCAGCATCATAATAAGATTGATGCAAAAAATTGCCTCTTCCGGGTTGTAAATCCGTAGGCATAATATCAAACAATTTGTCGATATAATAATAATAAATTGGCTTACAAATAACGCCATGTTTAAATTTCGGTAGCAAAGACCGATCATAAATTGTGGGCAGCAATGGGAATCTCACACCCTTTGACCCCTGAATATTAGAATCAATTGACTCACGATTTTTAGAGACAAGACCATAATTTTGGCCACAAAATGTATTAGAAACATTATTATCAAAATTACTACGTATCTCTAACAACAGGAAACTTGAATGGTTCGTTTCTTCAACAATCAGTCGATTAGACCTTAATGTATCTACCTTATCTTTTGAAAATATCAAATCAGATTTAAGTGTTTCATTTGAGGTCTCGACATTTATAAATTTCTCGGAATGGCAATTTAAAATTTGTGTTTGAAATGAAAAATTATTCGTACTAACAAGGCTAGTGTCAATATTCCTCTGCAGCTCAGTCTGTATTTCTATATTCTGATTTACCTGATTACAATCTTCAGGAATTTGATTCAAGGCAACGTCATATCTCAAAATATGAGAGTGTGAGAATAAATCAAAATTAGATTTCTCACATAATAAAATTGAATCAAATGATTCTTGATCACCTTGAACCTTATCTGAATCTTCTGAATATGTTTGTAAGACACATTCAGAATCTAAAACATTTGATATATTTGAAGTTACTTCACATGTATTGTTATTAAAATTATAAACAATGTTCTCCATAATATTTATACAGTTATTGTAAAGTATTGAAAATTCTGAGCGTACATTTTTATGTTCCATAGAATCGTCTAATAACTCGATTTGTGATTGTAAGTCACAGAAATCCTTATATTTTATAACTGCGTGATCTAAACGAACAGTTATTTCAAAAATATCCATCTCTGGTCGAAATGCGTTACAATATTGAATCATACGTTCAAATTGGCCAAACATAACAGTTCGTTGCCTAATCAATTGTTTTAATAAAATTGCCATTTTAATTGAGAATGGAAATGAGATACGTAGGAGTCGGAAAAATGATTAAGAGTCGAATAGAAAAAATAATAAAAAATGAGTCGGAAGGAAAAATAATAAAACAATAATGAGTCGAATAAAGGAAATAATAGGAAATGAGTCAACGTCTCACCTGTGTGCAGTACACAATAAAATAGCTACGATTCCGTCGGTTTCCTCGTCCCACGATGAGGTCCCAGCGGATGCGTCGTAGTCCAAAAACTCCCAAGTTGTCTCGGAAGCGAGATAATAGCTGTCCGTGATAGATGGACAGGTTCCTTGATTCCCAATGAATCGATAATTGAAACGAACAGGCCACATCAAAAGGTCCCAAAATATGGGGATGATACTCGTGGTCCTGGTGTATAAAGCAACTTCCACTGCTCCATCCAAACAGTGGCTGCGTCGTAGAATTGCGTCCGTCTTCACCTCATGAACTCCGGGAAAATACACTGTCCGTGTAATGCGGCAGGTTCCGTAGATCCAAATAGTTGGAAAGTTCACAAAAATAGACCAACAAAGTTCCAAAATATGGACGTGGTCGATACAGTTACCGAATCCGATTACCAAAATGCCAAAAAATCCAAATAGGATATATATCCGGCTCGAAGGACCAAATGTTGTGTCGTGTCAGTGCTCAAGCAGTATTTAGTGAGCCTCTGAGAAACACTCCTCAAAGAGAGGTAAATAAATAACAAGATAATTGGATTTCCGGATAACTTTAATATAAAAACTGAATATAGTGGACTGTATAATAGAGAGATTATGTAACTATCGATTCTACTTCGCAACTGTTGGTTTTGACTCTTAAATCGCGACTGATCTTACAACTAGCGCGTGAGAGACAAGTAACCTCGTGGGGTTGAAAAATCCCTCCACAAAGTACAAAATAGAGGGGGTCCCAGCCAATGATATAATATTTGGGAGGCTACAAATGACCTCCCAAAACAAGGGCAACGCCCATAGACGAAATACGTCGTAACGAGTGTCACTAAACAGACGACACTCGGTTTCCTGCAATTTCGCCGGAAACCATAATTTAGGCTTTGGGCCACAGGCCCCCCTTGGCGCTAAGCGTGGGCCTAGGCTACGTCAAGTGCCATTGAGAACTGCACGGCTAGGCTGACTTTCCCATGGCCAGCTGATACTTTCCAGCCGCACTAGAGTCATAAAACAATAAATTCGTCAGAAGACGCTAGAGGACCCCTTCGACAATGGCACTGTTCAAAATCGACCGTAGCGTAGACCCAACACCAAATACGAGCCGGCCATACAATAATCACGTCTCAACATAAGCAATTTCAAGTGTTTTTCACAAATTAATTATTAATAAGTTTATTGTTGATTCTAACATGGCTAGTTCAAGTATTAGAAATTTTAACTTTAGAGACATGCCAAGTAGTAAAGAAGAAGCAATTACTTGGGCTCAGGATTGTGAATTGTTGCGGAAATTTAAAAAATGTCTTACATCATGGAATCGGTCGTTTACGGTGTCCAGCAATTAAATTATACAGAATCACATACCAGATTTCAAAAAGAAGGTACAGTCCAAGATGGTTTGCGGTCGTCGTTGGAGCGGAGAAGGACGGCATGACCATGGTATAATGTTTCGCATTTTGATTTAGTAAATGTGTTATTATTACGTACGTCAGGCATGTCCAGAAGTAGCTCACTTGGACGCAAATTCGAGGGAGACGCCTACTTCTCCCGCCTGCGCGTCTCGCTCCCCGTCGCGGCCGTAGTCCTCCGAGCTCCTCAGACCCATGCTTACCGTGGGTCCGAGAGTCGCCCCAACGCACCACACGCGGTTCATATTGCAAGCGGTAGGCACGGGTCTGAGGAGCTCGGAGGACTATGCGTCGAGCGGGAGAAGTAGGCGTTTCCCTCGATTTTGCGTCCAAGTAAGCGACTTCTGGACATGCCTGACGTACGTGTTTGTGCTGCCATCTAACGGATCTGTTCGGAAGTATTTAGCCCATTTTATGTGTATCACCTAGCAAATATATCAATATGGCGGCGCTTTAATCTGTTAAAAAGGGTTAAAAGTGTTCAACTTTATACGCGTAAACTGTTTAACCAATGAATTCCGCACAATAAGATTTTCATTTTCGGTGTTTTCTCGTCGAAATGTATAAGATTGTATAAAAAGAACTTGAAAAAAAAGAGTTCTCCAAAACGCAGTTAAACCTAACATTTTAAAAAATCCTATTCTTTGATTCATAAATATATAAAAATATCCCAAAATTAACAGAGATATTGAAGTGTTAATTTTCACTGGACCACCCTGTACAATTCATATAATACGAGAGCGAATCAAATATAAACGAGTCTTTTGTTTAAACAAAATATATTTTATAGGGAATATTTGCGTTTCTACAAATTATTTTTCTACGTAGTCTCCTACTTTTCTATTACTCTAGGCCTGGCAGTTCCAACCAGTAGCTCCGGAGCTACTCGAGGCACCTTCCCCACTTAGGTTCTTCCCCCACTCTTGATCTTCATCGTTATAATGTATATAGTAGTGGGGAGCTCCCACCATGAGAACCGCGCGGCTCGCGTAACACTCACTAACTCTACGGCTGTACGTAGTAGTGAGAAGAGGTTCGATGGTGGGGACCATGCAGTTCTCGGAGGGGAATACGTTGGAACTCCCTGCTCTAGGCGTCCCTAACGACCTCAACTGCGCAATCCCACACAAATATCCTTCCCGACGCTCAGCTAATAAAGGCTCGTTCATATTTGATCACCCCCAGCATTAAAAAATGTACACACTGCCTTTATAAATTTAATCGCAACAAATGGGGTGAGCAAGTCTTCTGCTCATGCGCAGTAGTATTTTTATGTTTAAACTAAAATAAAAAGTGAAATAGAATTCGGCACAAAATTGCTCCGCGTTTAACACGTCTTATACTTATCGCCACTTTAAGTCTGTCCGAATATTTATGGGAGTCACTGTACATCGAGACAATACTGTAACCATAATCTCCCATCCGCAGCGTCACAGTCGTCTCTTCGCCAACACACCTCCGCGAATCAAACAGACCGGGGACATGCTGATTCAATATAAATCCTGGGAGACAGCGTTGCTGTCGCAAGAAACGTTCATAGATCCGTAAAACGTTCCTACAAGAATGCAAACAACATGGAGCGGTGGAGGACGAAACGCAGAAACAGTGTAAGAGAGCGAGAGAGGGAGAGAGAGAGAGAGAGGGGGGAGAGGAGGGTGGGGTAGCAGCTGCTCGGCGAAAGATAAATCGCCGTGGCCCAGACTAAATGAGTACACGTGGGAAAGCAATTCCGTGTCTCGAGCTGTCTCTGAAGGACGCCGGTTGTTCCTCGGCCGTGTCGGTTGTTTTCTGGCTGTCGGCGTCGCGATTAATCCGCAGTCATTGAATCCGCGTTTCGCATCCGACAGAAAGGAGGTGGGAGGAGGGGTGGCATTAAGACGTAGCCGTCGACACGTAAAAACCGAGGACACCGAGCACACGGCTACACGTAAACGCAATTAGCTCGAAACTGGAGGAAACCAGGTCAAACGTAACGCGGAGCCCAGCAGTCTTGAGACGAAATCGCTCCCCGCCAGGGCTAAGGACGGATCGTTAGACGGCCCGGAATTGTTTACACAGCTACCTAATGTTGATATTACCCACGCCGCTGCCCTGGACGCTTGCTACTTTCGGCTAACATCGTTTACAGTCGGCGAACTGCCGGTGAAGATACCGTGATGGGTCGTTTCGATGTCTCACGGAGCGACGTGTTTGCTACTCGTAATCATTCGGGACAGAGAGACTTTGTGATTAAAAGAAAAGTGTTGACGGTATCGTTGTGGCAGTTTGTGGACTTCTTGGACGATGGTTAAACAGTGTACAGGAAGTTTTGTGGTAATCATTGCGAAAGGATCACTATACTCCGATTTGGATGAAATTAAAAAATATGTTATAAATTTCACCATTTTTAACAACTTTTTCCTTTTCCAATATAGGGGGGTCGTTTCTGGTTTTCGAGATATTCGCAAAAAATTATTGCTAATACTGCATTGAATTTTCCGTATTGTTGAAAATACTTGAATCAGAGGAGGTCAGAACCACTTTCCAATGTAAAAAGGTGTTACGATCAAGAAAACAATTTAATAATATTGGAAATATTAGAATTGGATCAGGACTTTCGGTTCCGAGATATTTGCGAAAGATTGCCTGTAAAACTAAAGGAAAACTAATTGTATAACATTGAAAATACTAGAATCACAGGAGGTCAGAACCACTTTATAATGTAAAAAGCTATTACGATCAAGAAAACAATTTAATAATATTGAAAATATTAGAATTAGACCAGGGTAGAATCACCTCCCAGTGAAAGAATGCTTTTTGATCGAAAAATTAATTTTATGATATTAAACATTTTAGAATCGGGTCTACCAGCTCCCACGTAATGTGCGTCGAGTAACGGTGGACCGCGTTGTTTTTGAATTTAGTGAAAAGTGAATGATTCCGCGAGTTAGAGCAATGTGACCGAGCGGGAGACACCTGAAAAAGACGTGTCTCGCACTGGAAAAGCGTGTCAGCGTTTCCAACGGTGAATATTTGGTAATTTCGGGGCTGGCCTGGATGCCCGGGATGGCAAAAGGGAGACATTGGTCCAGCGAGCGGGAATGATGTAATTACGTAGTTAGCGGAACGTCACGTAACGGCTTGACATCTGTCTTCTGATTCTCGAGAGTCGTTTCGACCGGCATCTGCCGGTGTCGCCCACTCCCCGTGTTTCAAGAAGCATTTTTCATCCGACCGGATACCGGGGATCCTCGTTAGCTCCTAGAAAGATTAGACAAGGCTTGCAGAGCGAAACGAAACGACCAGGATATCGCCTCCGCTCGCTAATTACCCGATCGTCGCGCTGCCTCCGACAAAAATGCACCAGGAACTTCACCTTACATTTTTACTCCTTTCCGGAACGGTTGTCACGCAACTTTAGACAATGTTTTTTTTAATTTTCGGTGTTAAACAATTGTCTTTCCCATGGAACAAAAAATAGCTGAACTTTCTTTTGGAGGACCAGATGTTTTTAACTTTTTTTACCTATTTTTGAATTCTTTTTTATGTAATCCTGCAGATATCGATGCAAACATTACGAAAATGTAAGTATTATTATTAGGAATTCACTCGTTTATAAGTTATACACGTGTAAACATGAGCAATTTAAGCGTTTTTGACAGGTTAGAGCGTCGCCATATTGGATATTCGTTGGGTGGTAGAGGTAGGACTGTTGAGTGCATGCGCTGGATAGATGGTGGGTGTTCAGCGCTCAGCTAAATAGTACTGACAAGAAGAAGACGCGGTTATCGGGTCTTAGATTTTGTCGAAACTTTGCATACTGGTAGATTTCGTTCTCCTGTTTATGAAAATATAGCATTATAGACGTCGATACTCAATAATTCTTGAGATATTTACAATTTAAATTTCATTATACCCGTTAAGCCGTTAAGTACAGTTTTGGTTGAACTTTTTGTCAAGTGCCCAACGGCGTGATGGTAACGTACTAGATTCATTACCGGGAAGGCCAGTGTTCAAATTCCTTTTTCCTTTTTTTTCTTTTTTTTCTGTTCAGTTTATGTATTTTAATTAATTGTATTTTGTACATGAAAAATACACTCATAATATCTATAGGATACAAAATATAAAAATTTTATTGAAAAGGAACATAATATGAAAGAAACACCAACTTCATCAATCTTAACGTATCTCAAAAGTTGGTGAGTATCGACGCCTATAATGCACATTTTCATGAACAGGAGAACGAAATCTACCAATATGCAAGGTTTCGAGAAAATCTGAGACCCCCTGACCGCGTCTTCTCCTTGCGAGTGGTATGGTCCAAGTTGGATTGGGGTTAGTTAAAAGTTAAACTTTATACGCGTATACCTTCTGAACCAGTAAACTCCTGCCAATAAGACTTTCATTTTCGGTATTTTCTCGTCGAAATCTATAGGACTGCATAAAAAAAGTTAAAAAAAATTGGTCCTCCAAAAGAAAGTTTAACCCAAAATATTGCTCTGGTAAGCCAGAACCTTTGGGTTGAAATGAAAAAATGTCGACTTGATACGATGCATAATTCTTGAGATAATAATTCAAAAATAGAGTAGTGTTCGAAAGTATACTGTTTGATGGGCGAGAATTGTTTTTTTTGTAAACAAATGAGAAATGCGTGAAGTGATGGCTGAGACCCCGCTTAATTTTCTGTGCTTTACATCCTGCAATAATTAACTCTTTACTACATCGTCGATATTGATTACAGAAATTGACTACTAACGACGAATTAGCAAAAATGTCTGTCTGTGTACTTACATAAGTTTGTTTATTAGTTTCAATCTTAGGAAACTGATTTTTCGTCAAAAAATATTCTTACAGTAATGCAATAAACCCACTTGATTATTATAAAAAAGAATGAGCCGAATCGGATGAATAGTTTTCAGATAAAAATGCATAAGTGCATTCATGGTCTGTGAGGTATATTGTTTCGTGAATGTGGGCGCATTTTGTAAACAAATGTGAAGTCAGTAAATGCTTTACATCGCGATATCGTTAATTTTTTTCTCCAATCGTCCATCTAAATCGGAAAAACGATTTTGAACGACATATGTGCATATGAAGTTATGTGGTTTTGTTTATTATATAAATATTAGAAGATTGTTTAGCTGAAACAATTACTGTCGCAATAATAATGCAAATTGTCTTGGTTATTATAGGAAAAGAATCAACTGGACCAAACGAATGGTTCCTGAGATAAAAATTTATGAGTATAACTTGTGTGTTGTGAAAATAAACACAAATCGCAAAAAAATATACTATTTCATAAACAAATTCAAAATTGACGAACTAGTCACTTAAACTGCCCATAAGTTCCCTGGTTCCACGTCATATAAAAATTAAGTTTGACGAATTGCCAACATTTTTAACAGCATCCACAAAAACATTGACTTCGATGACTTCTAAGAAAAATACGTGTTTATGAACTTACATGCGTTTATTTGTGATTTTCAATATTAAACAGTCAACTTTTGAATTTTAAAAATATTCCTATAATAGACCTAGTGATATTGATTGCAATAAAAAAAGAATCTCCTTTATCGGACAAATAGTTCCCAAGACAAAAATTCAATACTCCACTTTGCCTGTGTAACGATAATTAAATATTCCAAAATTGTTAATTTTCGTAAATTACGTTTTGAAACCATTTTTACGGTTATCAATTTTGTTAATTATTCTTACAGGGTCGTTTCATTTACGCCTCGTTACGTTGGCATCTTAAACACCCTTAAATCTTCTTAATTGTCTGAGTAATTGCATGTTTTCAGAATTTCTTTCTCGGAAATAAATTGCAACAGGACTGCATCACGCAGCATTAGCTTAAGTGTACAGCTGTTAGGCTACCAAGGTGCACAGAATTTCGTGGTTGTTTGGTTTTTACCGGGGTCGTTCCCAGAGCGATTACGCCGATCGAACAATTAAGTATAATTACTTGTCAGTGATTCATGCATACATGCATGAAGTGGCTAAGAGCTGGTCGTATAATCATTAGCATAATGATTAGCATAATTAATACCGCTGAGGGAGGGGCGGGGGGTTAGTTTACCGCGTTATCGTCAATAATTAATGCTGACTTATCTCTGGCAGGGTGATAATATAGCGCGTATTAGGCGCAGCCTAAGGAGCATTAGCAACTCGGTTGGCTTTGCGTTCTACATAGAGGATGCTGCAAAACTGGTGCATCGAAAGAGATGTATCATAACCGCAAAACTTAAAAAACATACCACTTCGAAGATATTCGAAAGATATTCAAAAATATATTAGGTCGTTGCAATTGAAATGACCGTTTTTTCACATTTCAAACTTCCCGCTTTTGTAGTTTAACCTCTTGCCTTACGATTTATTTTACGGTTTTAGTGATTAGAATTTCTTTGTAGTTCATAATTTCTTAGAAAAAGGAGAAAATGTCTATTCTATTGCATGTCTATATGTTCTCCAATGGCTGTACATTAACAACAACAAAATAGAATTATATTTCGGTTTGAAGGAAATTAATAACATACATCTTTATTAGACTCTGTTCAGAATCTTCATCACGTCTCTCAGACGATATTGTAAGCGAAGGGGGTAATTTTTCCACGACAGATGGCGTTGAAGTTGTACAATTTGAAAAGTACATATCTTGTACATGAATTTGCGTGTATAAGATTATTGAAAAAAGGAAATTCGTATAATTTTGTGAGTTCAAACTTGGACATACTGCGTCTGAAGCAGCGAAAAACATAAATGCTGCTTTTGGTGAAGGTATAGCAAGTGATCGGACATGAGGCGTAGGTTTGAAAAATTTCGTTACGGGGATACAAATCTGGAAAATGAGCCTCGTGGTCATAAGCCAGCACCTATTCAAGAAAGAAGCAACCACATATTGCGAAACAAACAGTAAAAAAATTAGCAGAGTTGAAGTGTGAAGTTCTTCCTCACCCTCCTTATTTGCCTGACCTGTCACCTACCGATTACCATTTTGTCAAGCACCTAAATGGCTTTTTGAACGGAAAAATATTCAAAGAAGAATGTGCTGTAAAAACTGCATTTGATGAATTTATTGCCTCACGTTTATTAGATTTGTACCAGAAAGGCATTGAGGCACTTGTATCACGATGGAAGAAGTGCGTTGATGTCGATGGAAATGATTTCGATTAGTGAAATATGAATAAAGCTTGTAAAACAACAGTTTATGTTAAAGATTTAAAAACAGCCACTTCATTTGCAACGACCTAATAGTTTACGAGGCTCTTACGCGATCTCTCGAGGTCATGTGAACTCTACTTTCTTCCATCACCATTGTCACTATTTTTATTAATTTTTCAATGCATTTTTAGAAGACCGTATGCACTCACAAAAAACTTAGGAAATGTTCAAAATGAAAATTCTAGTTTATTATTGAGTCCAATTTTGAATCACTGTGTCATTGGTAGTACCATTCATTTTTTAAATTATGCAGATTAATTATGTGCAGTTTTTATATAATCCTGAAAAATGTTTGAAATGAAACTGGAATTGTATCGTTAATCCGCTGAAACCATGCTGTATATTGCTGATTTGGATACTGTCATCAATTTTTTAAAACACGCAAAGTAGTTATGATCAGGTTGCACTCACAGTTGCAGTTCTTGATGCACATACAAAAACCTTCAATAACATTATTTCAGATGAAAGTAAAATTCTAGTTTTGGAATCAGTGAAAAAAATAAACTGCTGCACCATTATTATAAATGTTCTCATGCATGTGTTGAAGCCTAGAATGCATTTATGAATAGAATGCACTTCTTCGTGCATGTAGAAATATTTTTAGAAATGTTCGAAACGTGTAACTAAAATTTTATTTTTGTGTCCAGCGTAGGAAACAGAATGTTGTGTGATTTATAAATACCATCAACTTTGTGAAGTCTGCAAGAATGATCTCAAATAGAATGCATTTCTCTATTGACTTGCTAAAAATCTTTAAAAAGTATTTAACATAAAAGTAAAATTTTATTTCAGTATCCAATGAAGAAAACATAACCTAGCCTTCTTCAATAATTCTAAATTCTTCCATAAAAATATTCATATGCAATTTTGAAGAGTGTTCACGACATCTGCGAGTTACGTATGTAACAAGATTGAGGTTAAGGTTAAGTCTGCAAACGTGCCTCGTGTTTCACAAAGCTTCACCTATGTTATTACTGTAATAGTGTATTTTGTATGTGTTTGCGCACTCGACGATTTTCCGTGGAATTTAAAATAGTCAATGGATCTTTGGTAAATACGAAGATAGGGATGTAACTGGAGGTTTGAACCTTTTTTGGTCGTAAGATCTATTGCCGGAAGATCTATTTGCTTATAAGATGGATCAGCTGTCGAACAAGATCAGACAATGACTAAAGAGTGAACGCTGCCGTGAAGGTTTCCTCTGGTTCGTCTTGCTAATTAATTTTCATGCTGTTTCGACTCGTAGCACTGACATCCCGTGACCGATGGCTTCCATTGAACTATGATACGAGTCATGCTTTCGACGTTAATTGTTACGCTGCACTGAATGATTATCCGACGGTCTGTTGACGGTTAATTTGGTTAGATTGCACTAGACGTTACGGCAAGCATGTTACACTATGACCGCTCGAGCTATGCGTTCGGACATGCTGCGGTTGACCTGACATTGTACTTCTCGTGCAAGGTCATTTATCGTGCCCTCCGTTTTATATTTATGCACTATCGGCCTGTCGTTTCGATTCTGCCAATGACAAATAGTGCCAGTTTGGGAATGACAGTGTAAAGTCTGGAAATTTTTTAGGGTGATTTTGTGACTTTTTGCCGTGAAACTGGTAAACCTTTCGTCATTGGACTTTTCGAGAAAATTTTGATAGTACTTTGACTATCTTCTCAAATTTTTAAACTTTAAAAAAATCAGAATTGAGCTTGTTATGAGCAATTAAGTACATCCTTGAAAAGGAACACGTTATTACAAGATAACATTCTAGGTTAGGTATTTTTTACCCTAAAACTAGGACATCTCTTGTTCTGCGACTTTCTGCAACATTTTGTTAGTGTTTTGGCTGTCTTCTCAAATTTTCAGACTGAGGAAACATAAAAATTGAGCTTGTTATGAACAATTATGACACAAACATTGAAAAAGAACTATTTATTATAAGATAACATTGCAGATTGACTTCGGAATTTTTTTACCATAAAAGTAGAAAACCCTTTGTTATCGGACTTGCATGTAAAATTGCAATCATATTTCAGCAACAGTTCGAAATTTGTTGGCAGTCGAGAAACCGAAATTGAGTTAATTATTAATTTCAAAGTTGCACAACATCTATAAAATCATTTTTGACTACAGTCGTATGAGGATTAAACAAAAGCTTTATTATATGGTTCTTTTAAAATTGATGAAAGGATGCATGAATTTTAGACAGAATTAAAGATGCAATGGCGCACTTGATGATTGCAATTTCTCGCCCAGAAGCACTCGCGCGGAAGCAAGAGGAGAAAAAAGACGGGAGTAATCGCGGAGTAAGTTGCCCGTTGTTATTTCGGTATAATACAAAAGTTTTTCAAGCTTGAATATCATTCGCGCATTAAGATGCAGCTGGATGTAATTTCCGAGATGTCGAGGATGCGTCCCGCCCTAAGAAGTTGCAAATGCAGCGAATTCTCCCGCAGATTCCAAGGCCCCGAGCGATGAAAGTGTTTCGGGATTTGAATACTTCATCACGGTATTATCATATTCAAATATTAACAACGGAACTGTCGCGCTCTTGCATTAAGAAAATCAATTGCGACTGATTAATGCCGCCCACTGGACCGTGCACATTTTTCCACCTACAATTTCGGAAAATTCAAAACAGTTGAATATCATCTTTGTAAATCACGCGGCGGATGATTGTCGCAAACGGTGGCTGAGAATTTCTTTATTCTTCGTTTTGGTATTCTATATTACTTTAATTTAATTTTACATTATTATAAAGCCACTTTTTCGATGACAACAAAATTTCTTTATGGTAAGCCGAACATTTTAGATGGGAATCTAAAAAGAATTAGCTCCATCAGACAAGTTGTTTTTTAAATGAAAATTCATAAGTATTGCTCCATTTGATGTACACCTCCTCGTCAATGTGAACAAGAGTTGTATTTTGTAAACAAATTTGGACAAATGAAGACAGCACCACTTCCTCCAATTTTGTCTTTAACGTCGTGCAACCGTTTGAACAACATATTTGACAAAAATATTTTCAAAAAGCCATTTATGTATAACAATTAGTGTATTCACAAGGCTATAAGTATAAATCTTTATCTCCAAAACTACTAATCCGAATGAGTTGATTATTTGTTTATTTCAGTTAGGAAGATGTGGATCATTGTAAGAATTTTTTTATAATTGGAAAATTAATTTCGAAATATTAAAAATTAATTTTTTGTTTGGAATATTCCTCTTTTATTTGAAATTGTGACTTTCCATGCGAGTGCAACCTTGAAGAATGAATTTTTAATAAAAAATAAGTATTCTATGGTGCAAAGAATATCTAAATTAGGCTGGGTTTAAGTCACCGCTTCATCTAATTCGAGTTTGTTTAAAAAATATAGACTTTTAAATCGCAATCATTTTGGTTACTTCTATTTTGGAGCTTCCACTTGTATGGTGAGTACAACCATGGACGACGCATTTTTATTGAAAATTAAGTATCGCATGATGTAAAGTGTTCTAAATTAGGGTGAGTGTAAGTAATCACTAACGCTGAATTCGAATTGGATTACAAAATGCAAGAATTCAAAATTTTCAATCGTTCCTGACTGTCTTAAATTGCTAGATTATACTTATGAATATTTATCTCCACAACTATTAATCCGATTGAGCTGATACTTTTTTAAAGTCTGAACTAGAAAGATGTGGATTATTGTAAGAATTTATTTATAATCGGAAAATTAAGCTCATAATATTGAAAATTACAAATAAATTCATATAGAATCGTAAGCGCGTATCTTTGCCGATAGATCAATCAAAATCAAACTTTCTGTGGTCGATGTCGACAATTTCGTAAAAAATGAATGATTACATGACACGTAGCACATCAAATTAATCAGAGTTTAAGTCATCATTTTGCTTATTTCGAATTTATTTACAAAATACAAGCTTTCTTTTACATTCGTTCCTCGCCGTCTTAAATTGCCAATTTTCACTTGTAAATTTTGATCTCGAAATCTTTTATTCAGATCGTAATGATTCTTTTTTCACCTCAATCGGGAAGGTTAGCTCTACTATATAGATCCTCCTCATCATTAAAAAATGAATACACATTGCACGAAATCCTGCTCCATCAGGGTCGGTTCCACCGTTAATTGCATCTCGCCGTCCCAAATAAAGTTCGTTATCGCCGTTGTTCCTCCTTAACACGGCTAGCAATGAAAATGTATAGGTCTGTCTTCCGTTCTCGCGACTCGGCCTCACCTGTAATCATGTTAGCGTCGGAGTTCAGCGACAGGGTTTATTCTCGGGTACTGGTTTCGAGTACGTGGTGGCCGAGGGCGCCTGGGTATCTACTTCGCGAAGCTTCTGCCGGTGTTTTATAAGCCTGATGAATGTGGATTAGACTCCCCGACCCACCGGTCGGCCATTTTGCGCCTGGTTTTCTTCCAGTTCCTCGTCTTCGTCCACTTTCTCACCTGTCCTTCTCCTCGTCGTATCTTGTTACCCTTCTCCGTCTTCGTTTCAGGCTCTTCGTACGATTCCGCCATTTTCTTCCTTTTCTTCGCCCCCCCCCCTCTCTCTCTCTCTTTCTCTCTCTCTTTCTCTTTCTATTTCTCTCCATCCAAGCAACCCACCCTCGCTCACTCGCCACTCCGTTCATTCGACGCGAAACTCCTTCGAAATTATGCAGATCCAACATCCTCGGTACCCTTTTCTTGTGCCGTTCGGGCGAAAAGCTAATTTTTGCGCTAACCATCCGACTCCGAAGATAAATGTTAGCCGACGGCACTCCATTTCGAGGAGCGGCAACCTGATCGACGCTCCTCCAACCGTATTTGAATACCCTGCTTCGAATACCTTCGATCCGGAACAGTTCGTTTGTGTTACGACCCTATAAACGTCCGCTAGCTGATAAATTTCTGCTCGATTCTTAATGATTTGATAGCTGCCGCGAAAACAATCTGGCTGAAATGTAAAACACCGGTATTTCTCGGTTGTATTAGTTGTAAAAATTAATTCCCTGCTTTCCACTATTTATAGAAAATCAATAAACAATTTAATCAAAAATTTCTACACTCTAGCAGCGTCTATAGGGTAGGGTTGCTCAAGTCGTACCAGTGCTTAAGTCGTACCACTTGAATTTTGAACGAACTACGGTGACAATAGCATATACAACGGCAACCAAATATACATCTGAGTCAACCAAGTTGCTTTACGTATTATTGTCTGCCATAAACCAGCCTTATTGTAAATCCTGTCATCAAGTAAGTTTATTTCAATTTTCTTATAATTTTTTGCATATGTTTGATAGCTAATCTTGCAAGTAAATTATTGATAAAATTATGTTCCTTATTAAATATGAATTCAGTAGAATTTACGTAATCGTTTGGTTGAAACGAAATCGTACTAATTTTATTCGATGTTAGGTTATGTTTACTTGTGCCGTGTCTTAAGTCGTACCCATACTCGTCAGTCGAAATAACGTCACCGCAGAATAAAGAAAACATAAAAAATGCGGCAAATAAAAGAAACGAAGTAATTAATAAAAAGGAATTGGCATTAAAAATAAAAACAAGAAAAGCGATTGGTTTTGTTTTATTTGTGGAGAAGACCGGGAGGAAAACATGATTGAATGCTTGAAATGCAAATCATGTGTGCACGATGTATGCGCTGGAGTTAACCAAAGAACAAAAAGATTTGTATGTGATGCTTGTACTAACTGAATACCTATGTGTCACGTAAACAGATTAATAAAAAATACGTTTTAATTATTATTGTTGCTTAATTGAATTCTTAGGTACAACTTAGGGTAAAGGGGGTACGACTTAGGAAACCGTGCTGATAGTCGTACCAATGTAAGTTTTTAAAGATTTAGTTTATTTTACGTGGAAGTATATAGATTTTCTAATTTCGTTGTAATAAATAGCAACAATATTAACACAAGTTTTGAATAGCACATTTAATTTCTATTTATTCGACAAATTCTAGGTTTTATACGGTTTTTTTCTTAACCCATTGACTGCCAACTACGAGATATCTCGTAGTCGGTGCTGCAAGTTTAGATTGGTTACAAATGGCTATTTGAGTTAGGAATTATTAGAAAGGATGAATGAAAAATGTATATAGTGTAGAGAACATGTTAATTATCAATTTTTATTATTAAAATTGTTATTAAAACTATTAAAATTATAACTTAGACGATTAGATCATAACATCATAAATAAATATATATATATATATATATATATATATATATATATATATATATATACGAATGTATTACTAAAATTAAAAAATATTGTACTGTTAAATATTATACTGTTTTTTTTTCAATAAAAATACTGTAAATGCCATTGCAATATTATATCAATAACTTAATATTATTATATTTTATAAAACTTCATGTTTCCTTTAAAATAAAACTGTGGCGCCCAGGGCAAGACGCGCTAAATTTGCGTGGCAGTCAATGGGTTAAGGCGTACGACTTGAGCTATCTTACCCTACATCAGGAAGTTCAACGTATTCCCCTCCGAGAACTGCAAGGTCCCCACCATCGAACCTCTTCCCACTACTACGTACAGCCGTAGAGTTAGTGAGTCCTGCGCGCGCCGCGCAGCTTTCGTGGTGGGCGCTTCCCAGTACTATATATTATAACGATGAAGTCTAAGAGTGGGGGAAGAACCTAAGCGAGGAAGGTGCCTCCAATAGCTCCAGAGCTACTGGTTGGAAGTGCCTGCCTTCAATTGTTCTCAATCTTTCAATTTTGTTAAACCTATTTGCTTCAACTGTATATAAATATCACACTTTCGTTAATGAGGATGTGCAAAAATGTATATAAATAGCACAAAACTGTACGAATAACCGTATAAACTTTGAGAAAGCTAGATCTCCCGATTTTGGAAACACAATTAATAATTTTTGGCCTTAAAAGAAATTCGAAATTATAATTATAATTGTATTATTGGGTGTACAAATTAATTCTCGGTCTTTCCACATAAAAATTATGTCTAGACTGCGGACCTTTATGAAAAATAAAAATTGTCTGTGCCCATTGCAAGAGACTATAGCCAAATAGGTATTTCTTTCTCACTTTAATAATTTCAGCAAGCTGAATAGAATAGATTCGCGTTATTAAATCATGTTAACCGTTCTGCCGTTTTAAGTTGCACCCGCCCATTTTCGCCATAAATGCATAAAATCCGCAGTCTAATAATGTCTATGGAGGGAAGTTTACGTCATCGCATAACTATTTTTGGCTTCATTTAAAAAGTACAGTCCACCGAAATCTCGTTTATCCGCCTGGGCGCATTGGCGGACAGCGGAACGAAATGTTTCAGCGTCCGTTAATCGACGTTTGGGTAAACGTATTTTCTCTTAATCGTGATCGATTGTTCTGATAATGGAGGCTCTGGCGACCCGCGGGGACCCGTCGTACCGGCGTTAACAAACAAACGGTCGCGCAATCGGTTTTTTCCCCGACGCAATAGCGAACAGAATGATACTTTTTCCAGTTCCCGTGGCTCGATTGTTGAGGGCCGTCATAAAGGAAACAAGGGTGTTATTCATTTTATCGATACACCGCGACTTTTTTTCCGACCGTTATTCATACGTTACAAAACAATTCATAAACTTCGTGCCACGCTTCCAATTTTCCGAGCGGATCGTCGGGAAACGTCACGGTTGAAGCAACACCAATGCACGGTCCTACTCCCCCCCCCCAACCCCTCTCTGTTTTCCTCTCGGCCGAAAAATGCTTTCAATGGGCACACTCGATAAAAGTAATCTGCTGGGACGAGATCGATGTATTAAGTTCAAAGCTGGAACCATCGGCGACCCAATGGTTGGATAAATGGATTGAAATGGTCGCCGAATTGTCTTCTCTAATGCGTCACGTCACTCGAGCCCCAGTAATCCTAGAATTTTCGGAAAACATACGACGCGACAACGGAATCGATTAGAGCACGCTCTCTGGTGTAACTGGGTCAACGAATCGGCTCCGTTATTCTGTTTTCCATTGTGTTTCGGCCGGACCATGCGAGTCCTCGCACAGAATCCGTTTTCTTTTGTTGTTGTTTTGCGTACTTCCTACGGGAGTTTCACAGTGGCGGATTGTTACACCGTTATGGTAGGTGATAAATAAACGTAGGTAATCTCAATCTAATTGATCATGATGTGAACGAATTCCAAGTACTTTGAAGTATATGTGCTTAAAGGTTTATCGAGATATGTTCAAAATTGAAGAAAATATTGCATTTTGAAGTGCGGCGTGATCATGAAGTCGACGTTCTTGATTTGAAACCATTTTTTAATTAAATAATAGAGATGATGGATTATGATTATCATAACCATAATCCCAGTGTATTCTAAATAAATTGAAGCATATGTGCTGGAAATTTCATTGAGATATCTCAAAAATTGAAAATATTAATGCAGTTTGGAGTGCAGAATGATCATGGATGTTGGCCGCAGTTCTTATTTTGAAACCGATTCAGCATCAAATAATGAAGATGCAAGGATTACGATCATCGCAACCATAATCTCAATGCATTCTATATACATTGAAGTATATGTGCTGGAAATTTCATTTATCTCAAAAATTGAAAATATTAATGCAGTTTGGAGGCCAGAATGATCATGGATGTTGGCCGCAGTTCTTATTTTGAAACCGTTTCGGAATTAAATAATAGATATGCAAGGATTACGATCATCGCAACCATAATCTCAGTGTATTCCATATACATTGAAGCATATGTGCTGGAAATTTCATTGACATATCTCAAAAATTGAAAATGTTAATGCAGTTTGGAGTGTAGCATGATCATGGATGTTGGCCGCAGCTCTTATTTTGAAACCGTTTCGGAATTAAATAATGGAGATGCAAGGATTACGATCATCGCAACCATAATCTCAATGCATTCTATATACATTGAAGTATATGTGCTGGAAATTTCATTTATCTCAAAAATTGAAAATATTAATGCAGTTTGGAGAGCAGAATGATCATGGATGTTGGCCGCAGTTCTTATTTTGAAACCGTTTCGGAATTAAATAATAGATATGCAAGGATTACGATCATCGCAACCATAATCTCAGTGCATTCCATATACATTGAAGCATATGTGCTGGAAATTTCATTGAGATATCTCAAAAATTGAAAATGTTAATGCAGTTTGGAGTGCAGCATGATCATGGATGTTGGCCGCAGCTCTTATTTTGAAACCGTTTCGGAATTAAATAATGGAGATGCAAGGATTACGATCATCGCAACCATAATCTCAATGCATTCTATATACATTGAAGTATATGTGCTGGAAATTTCATTTATCTCAAAAATTGAAAATATTAATGCAGTTTGGAGAGCAGAATGATCATGGATGTTGGCCGCAGTTCTTATTTTGAAACCGTTTCGGAATTAAATAATAGATATGCAAGGATTACGATCATCGCAACCATAATCTCAGTGCATTCCATATACATTGAAGCATATGTGCTGGAAATTTCATTGAGATATCTCAAAAATTGAAAATGTTAATGCAGTTTGGAGTGCAGCATGATCATGGATGTTGGCCGCAGCTCTTATTTTGAAACCGATTCAGAATTAAATAATGGAGATGCAAGAATTACGATCATCGCAACCATAATCTCAATGTACTTTATATACATTGAAGCATATGTACTCGAGATTCGCCAAATTTTTTCAAAATAGGAAAAGCCACTATATTTTGAAGTACGTCATAATCCTGGATATATCAGTTTATACTTTGGAATCATTTTAGAATTAAATAAAGCAGATGAAAAAATTGTGATTATGATTACCATAATCTGAGGAAAATACTATACTACTTATACATTCAAAATTGGTGAAACCACTGTATTTTGAAATGCAACGTGATTATACTGTCGCAGATTTCACTTTGGATTCACTTCAGATTTAAATAAATGAGATGAAAGTAATATGATTATAGTAACTATAAGTTAAATGTATTCTATACAAATTGAAGTATATTTATTAAAAATTTCGTCACGATATCGTCAAAGTTCTAGAAAATATGGCGTCTTGAATAATAGCTTGATTTTCACGTAGTCGCAATCTCCATTTTTGGGATCTCCTTAGAATGAAATAGGAGGTATACTATGATCACAAATAAAATCACTATAATTTCAATAAATTTTACATATATTAAAGTATATCCTCTCAAAATTTCACGCCGATGTCTTTAAAATTCACAGAAACACATCATTCCAAACGTTCCCTCGATCAGCATCCTGCCTCTCCAGAGAGTTCCTAACAAAATAATGTCGAATAGGGACAAGAAAGGTTAAGTGCATTGCAAGTGCAGGTGCATAGACGTCAGGGTTGATCGATAGGTCGACCGGGGATGAAGAACCATGTCGGATCCGTGGAAATGAAGGGGCCGGAGCGGCGGACGTTAAGGGAAGAATGAAAACGGGAGAGAGAAAAAGAAAGTTTCACCGAGGACGGGGTCTTGCGTCTCTCGGTGGTGGTAACTGCGAGAAAGAAACGTCACGTACATGGCACCTGACTACCGCCAGGACATATCAAGAGCGCTATCGTTGTCCCTCCTCCAGGAGTCGTTTCCACCCCATCGAGATCACGACGAAAGTACCGTCGCTAGTCGGCTAATTCCACCCGTGCCCCGTCCCCTTTCTGTCCGTCTGCAAAGTATCTTGCTACGTGACGCTGTGGAAACCCCGTACAAACCTAGACGAGAAACGACCGAAGACGCCGCGCAAAGATCTGCAGGGAGGACTCCGACGACCCGACGCGACCCGTTGGACCCAGCCCAAAGCGAAACGACGAGCTTCCACCATTTTCTAATACCTGACGCTGAGCACCACCGGTCACTTTTGGGTCTTCGCCGTTTGGGTATCGTGCTGTGGTTTTGGAACCGAGGATTTTGTGGTGTAGAGGATTTTGGCCATTTTTCATTTGTTTACATATTACGCTGCTCTAAAGTTTATGACTTTTGTACATTTTTATAGAAATGTGTGCTTGCGAGCGAGGTAGCAGTTAGGAATTCTTATCTTGAAAATTATTTGCAGAACTAAGTTGAACACTTGTTTGTTGCAATCTGGAGTGATCGGTGTATTGTCGGTAAATTTTTTACATTGAAAAATTAATTCTGTGTTATTGAAAATTACAAGATGTTCCTACTCATATTTGGAACTAACCTATTTCTGTAAATGGGTCATTCGAAATTGATATTCGGTATGGATTGTAAGTAGTTTCAAAAATGAATGATCGTATGACGTGGAACATGGAAAATTATGGAAGGTTTAAGTCATCACTTTTCTGGTTATTCATTTTGTTATAAAATACAAGCTTTTGAATACACTGTGAACACTTACGAGCACATGTATGTACTAATATATAATTTAATTCGATATATGTAGAAGTTTTGGTCGATGTCGATGATTTTGTCAAAAGTGAATGACTGTATGACGAAGAACTTGGAAAATTGAAGGGGGTTTAAGTCATCACTTCGTGGATTTCAAATTTGTTTATAAATTACAAGCCTCTATTTTGCTGACCTTCGCAAAAATCTTCGCTCACAAACACGGTTGTATTTTCCAATTTTTATCTCGAAAAATATTTGTCGTATTTAGTTGATCCTTTTTTACCTTAATGTGGAAGGACTACTTTTTTATCGTTAAGCATTTTTCTTTCTGACAACCAAAACTTGATTTTGCAATATAAAAAGTTTACACTTTATATAAATCCCTATGCAAAGATTTTTTGTATTAAATCGTTCCCAATGCTGTTACCAGTAGATATCAAGGATATTGCTCAGGAAATGATTTGATATCATAGTGCAAACAATATTAAAGTTGGCTTAAGTCATCATTTTGCTGTTCTCTAATTCGTTTCCACAATAATTACAAACTTGTCGAACGTTATATTTACATCTTTAGGAAAAGAGATGTTGAATTTACAAATGTTCATCTCGAAAACTATTCGTTCTACTAAATCATTTCATTTTTACTATAATCTACAAGGTCTGACAACATGTAAATTAATTTATACAGGGTGCGGCACAAATTAGTCCACAGGATTTTTCAGCCACTTCGGATGGTAGGACAGAAAAGTGTTTCTTACCAAAGTTAAACAGTATTTAACCGACAAGAAATTGAAATTTTTAAATTAAAAAAAAAACAATTTTCAACAAAAACTCAAGGTCGCGGTCGCTCTTATATCTTTAAAAGGAACTGAGTATTTTTAACTTTATAATATTGTAGGCGACGTCGAAACGAATTCAACGACCTGCTATGCGATGACTTTCAGATGACCTTGAAAGAAAATATCGAGGCAACGCCTCGCAGTTAGAGGTAAACAAATGAACGTAAAAATTGTTTCAGAACTTAACTTACAAAAAACCAAATTTATACGGAGCCAAATTGAAAACAATTTCATGTAATAAACTAACAGATCTTGCGACACAAACGGACAACAGTCGAGGAAATGAGCATTCACAATGTTTATATTCATTTGTTTACCTCTAAATGCGAGGCGTTGTTATTACGTACCGTCGAAATATTTCAAATATTCTGGCAATTGATTCATGGCGATATTTTCTTTCAAGGTCATCTGAAAGTCATCGTATAGCAAGTCGTTGAATTCGTTTCGACGTCGCCTACAATATTATAAAGTTAAAAATATCCAGTTCCATTTAACACATTGACTGCCAAAGCAGCGACCTCAAAAATTTCATAAAATCGAAACAATATATTTAATAAAATAATGATTACAGAATTAAACTGTGTGACACTGAGTAACGTTTTAACCTTCTTGCATTTTCCAGATATTAACCAAATTTGATACAATGATTACATTAGCGTAATAATTAATTTTTAAATATGGATAAGTAATTCCGTCACGGTGACACGGCAGTCAACGTGTTAAAGATATGACAGCGACCGCGACCTTGAGTTTTTGTTGAAAATTGTTTTTTTTTAATTTAAAAAATGCAATTTCTTGTCGGTTAAATACTGTTTAACTTTGGTAAGAAACACTTTTCTGTCCGACCATCCGAAGGGGCTGAAAAATCGTGGGGTCTAATTTGTGACGCGCCCTGTATACTTAATTTCTCAAGTTCGATTAATAACTTGAAGAACATTAAACTGCAGAAAAGATTTCTCTATGAATACCAGCGTATTTTCTCAAGAGAAAAATGATGGACCAACCATTTCAGAGCGGATAAAAGGTTTTAGATCGATTAGAGGTTGGATAATAGGTTCTAGATCGATTGCAGGGTCGATTGAAACCGAGAGTTCCGTCGTTTATGGTGAACGGCCGTCCTAAATGCGAGATACCGGCCATATAAAACCGGCTCGATAGTTCACGCGATCGCTGGTGCGGGGTTAGAGGGAACTTGGACCATTTCCGACTTGACGTACGAGTATTACCCCGCGGCATAATTGCCCCGTAACTCAGCCGACATCCCTCAGCGACTGTTCTAATAACGATGATACCCGCTGGCCCGCGGACCAGGCGGTTTTTAACTGCCGAAAATTTCGTTAAGAAGTGCCACGTGTCTCCTACCACCCCGGCAAGTTCCTTCGACTCGGCTGAAAAAGTCGCCGTGGCGAACTTCTCGAAGAGTAACTGCTTAATGGAAAGCGGAATAGCTGAAGTTCCGAGTTTTTTGCGGAAATTATTGCGCGGGCAAGTTCGGGGACGGTTCTTTAGCCGCAGGACAGCAAGGGTGATGGTTCCGAAGCGGCAGTAAGTGCTGGTTTTTTCTGCAGTAACGATTTGTTAAAGGGCTACCTCGAAATCGATACGGTATCCAGTCTTTCGAAGTTCATTCTTTCTTTATTAATTTGAATGCTGTGTGTGATCAAATTATTAGAGCCACTTGCTGAAATTGACGAGCTTACATTGAATCCTTAATTTTGCGTGTTCTACATTATACAATCATTCGCTTTTGACAAATTGGCCGACAACGTCCTTTAAAACCTTCATATTGAATTAAATGTTAGGTAAGAGTTCCTTTTAGCACCGACCATCGATTGCCTTCAAACTTACTCTGTAGACGTCCCACGAGGTGTCTGACAAAATGAAGGTGGCGACGTGGCGCGGAAATCAACAAAATTTTTTGCTGACGAAACACAATTTTAATACCGAATTGAGGTATGAAAGTACAAATCAGGATTATTAAGCAAACCCCAAGCCCACTAAACCTAACCTAACCTAACCTAACCAAAGAAAGTAATAGACCTATTTTAACATGGCGGCTTATGTAGAAATGCATAGGTATGCGATGGTTTCTGTAGATATACGAGCCATGTAACAGTCTCTTTGCGATCGCCCACACAATAGCACAATTCCTGGAAGATGTCACTCTGTATATTCTTTCCCAATTCCATGCCATTGATCTCACTAAAACACGCGCAACATGTTGGGTCACTCCCTGCGGCTTCCACTCGGGATCATTTTGACTTGATTCATCAGAACTGTCACTCATTATAACTTATTAAACTTATTAAAGACAAGAAAAAACAGTTTAGGGTGTGTTAATAAGTGAAACTGACGGATACGAGTCATTAACGAAAACAGTTTGTTGCTCATGCGCTGAGTATTTCCGCGTCACGTGACCAACCCACATGACTCTACTGGGCATAGGCAATATTTCGGTTAAGTTGGGAGCCAATCGGAGGTGCGTGCTAAAAGGAACTTCATCCAAATGTTACATTAGCAAAAACCTATACTTATGAATTTTTCCAATGACTACAAATACTTGTTTCTCACAAGAAAATATATAAACAGCGAAGTGATGGCTTAAACTCCACTTAATTACTTGTATTCTACGTCATACAATCGCTTACTCTTGACAAAATGGCCGACATCGTCCGCAAAAAGGTCTATATCGAATCAAATTATATATTAGTAAAAACCAGTGCTTATACATTTTTACAATTACTTCAAAGTCTTGTATTTTGTGACAGAATGAATAACAAGCAAAGTGATGACTTAAACTCCCCTTAATTATCCGTACTGTATATTCTATGCCATTCAATCACTCGCTCTTGACAAATTGGCCGACATTATCCGCAAAATGATCTGTATTGAATCAAATTATACATTAGTGAAGACCAGGGTTGCCATATGCGGGACCCTTATCCTTCCGCTCCTCTCTTAGCTGCGCTGCTAAGCCGGCCTTCGGTTCCTCCACTCTTCCGACGAACGCTCATGCGTACCGCGTGGAGCACGCTAACGAGTGTCCTAACTTACCCAAACCAAGCCGTCCGCGGCGTCGCGTAGTGCGAAAGAAACAAAAGAGCATCCGTTATGTTCCCTACCCGGTCTTACAGGCGAAAGAGTGGGGGAAGTGAAGGCCGGTTTAGCAGCGCAGCTCGGCGAGGGGCGGAGGGTAAGGGCCCCGCGGGACGCGCAGATAGCAACCCTGGCAAAGACACGTGCTTTTAAATTTTTACAATTACTTCAAAGTCTTGTATTTTGTGACAGAATGAATAACCAACAAAGTGATGACTTAAACTCCATTTAATTACTTGTATTCTACGTCATACAATCGCTTACTCTTGACAAAATGGCCGACATCGTCCGCAAAAAGGTCTATATCGAATCAAATTATATATTAGTAAAAACCAGTGCTTATACATTTTTACAATTACTTCAAAGTCTTGTATTTTGTGACAGAATGAATAACAAGCAAAGTGATGACTTAAACTCCACTTAATTACCTGTATTCTACGTCATACAATCGCTGACTCTTGACAAAATGGCCGACATCATCCGTTGAAAGGTCTATATCGAATCAAATTTTATATTAGTAAAAACCAGTGCTTATACATTTTTACAATTACTTCAAAGTCTTGTATTTTGTGACAGAATGAATAACAAGCAAAGTGATGACTTAAACTCCACTTAATTACTTGTATTCTACGTCATACAATCGCTTACTCTTGACAAAATGGCCGACATCGTCCGCAAAAAAGTCTATATCGAATCAAATTATATATTAGTAAAAACCGGTGCTTATACATTTTTACAATTACTTCAAAGTCTTGTATTTGGTGACAGAATGAATAACCAACAAAGTGATGACTTAAACTCCACTTAATTACCTGTATTCTACGTCATACAATCGCTGACTCTTGACAAAATGGCCGACATCATCCGTTGAAAGGTCTATATCGAATCAAATTGTATATTAGTAAAAACCGGTTCTTATATATTTTTACAATTACTTCAAAGGCTTGTATTTTGTGACAGAATGAATAACAAGCAAAGTGATTACTTCAACTCCACTTAATTACCTATATTCTACGACATACAATCGCTCACTCTTGACAAAATGGCCGACATCATTCGTTAAAACGTCTATATCGAATCAAATTATATATTAGTAAAAACCGGTGCTTATATATTTTCACATTTACTTCAAAGGCTTGTATTTTGTAATAAAATAAATAACCAACAAAGTGATGACTTAAGCCGCCACTAATTATCCATATTCTACGTAGTACTATCATGAACTTTCGACAAAATGGCCGACATCTATCGGAAAAAGAACATCCATCTAATAACGAAGAACTGAAAAACTGCACGGGATTTACAATAAAAGTGCTTCTCAGTCACACTCAATAATTCGTCCAAATTGAATGACAATCAAATAAACCGAAGTATTTACTAGTACCATGACTTTATTTCTATATCGACCGAAACGATTCGGGTTTTGTGGAGTTTCAGCATACAGATAGGAGTTAGGATTGCAGTGGCGAGGCAGTTTTGGTGTTGCCGGCGAGGACGTGCACGTAAGGACGTTTTCACGGTTGGTATGGAACCGGAAGAGCGTACCGGCGACCCATTGTAGGAAGCCCATCGACATCGGCCTGATATTCTACAGCGGAGCAGTCGCATACGAACCTATCGGAGCAATTAAACTACCGGCAGACAGGGGTAGTTGTGATGTCACAGCATAACGCCGGCCATTAAGATAACATGCCCCGGGGGTGATTAGCCAGCCTAATTACTACGAGACGTCGTCGTGGATCTCCTATATTCGCCTTTGCTATCGGACGCGACTCCCACCCCTGACGAGCCTTCGACAACCCCTGGGCACACCTGTCGCTTTAAACACACCCCCTTCTTGGATTTCGGGCTGGTCTAATATCAGCTGATCGCAATATAACTCGTCGTTAAATTAATTTTTACCGATCTTAACTTTACCAACAAGCTTGGATATCTTTTTGTAATTATTCAGGTAAAACAACGGCTATAGGAGGGTCAACAATTGTTATAATAAAGCGAAGCATACTGATTGAGATGAAAAAAGATTGATTCGAGCGTATTTTTGCGTAATTTCTGAAATAAATAAACAGTTGTAAGTATACCCTCGTCATGCAAGATGATCACTGACCATCGAAGACTTTACAAGCTTGCGTTTTGTAAACGAACGCAAAACCGGCAAAGTGATGACATAACATCCCCCTAATTTTACGTGGTCTATGTAATACAATAATTCATTTCTTTATATATCTCCGATATCCATCAGAAAAGTATCGATTTTTAATAAACTATTAGGAAAACTATGTATTCACGAATATACAAAAATTAATTTATAATTTTTTATATCATGAAATTAGTTTGATAAATAAAAAAAAATGTATTCACAACAAGGTAAATCTTCCTAAGTGTAATAAGAAAAGATTCAACTCAATCCGGCAAATAGTTTTTGAGATAAATATTCATGAGCACAGCTTCGTCTATGAGCACACTCTTTTGTAGGAGTATTATTATTATATTTTCTTGAGTTTATAAATAAATGAGAAATCAGCAAATGCATAACTTAAACTCCACCAAACTTTCTGTGCTTCATACTATACAATCATTAAATTTTAACAGAATGACTTCCATCGACCGGAAAAAAAACCTTGGTTTCCTATAACATAACCTAATTCCAAACGTACATCTTTCTGTATGTTTTCAGTACGATCAATTGTCTCTATTTTCTAAACAAGTTTGAAATCAGCCAACTGATGCGTTAAAGTTCCTATCCTAATTTCACCTGGTCTGCACCATACGATAATTAATTTTCGCCAACATTCTCCATATCGACGTGGAAAAGTGATGGATTTGAAAGTTCCCATCGAATTTCCAGTCAAACATTGAAACTGCATCATAATCCCCTACTTTGCGGCACTAAAGCAGCAGTTAGGAACATTCGACGAACATCGAACACGAACGACAGTTTCCCAAAACCTTCCGATCATCGATCACGAAAAATTTCCTTCGCAGAATTTGATTTTCCACAGGGCTGATTCGGTATTAGCACAGGAGAAAAATGAACGAAGCGGTAATAATTAATCTGGGTCATCCGTATACGATCACGGGGTCAAAAGATCGGGTCAGAGGGAATTAAAATGGAAACCTCCTGCAACTAATTAACCTCGTCCTTTCCTCCATGGATTCTCATTATTTCCGTGCAGCCCGCTCTGCTTTGTATACCTGCTCGCCCGTGAGAAGAGATACAGGACCAGCGAGGTAAGCCGAATGAATAAGTCATTAAGTGGTACCGTTTCAATTTTCAGTGCCTCCGTCAAAGGCGAGGCGTTTTGTTCATTCCGGCGCAGTTGATCAAATTGACCGACAACAAACCACAGAGATAGAATATGCCTTCATTATTCAGCCATCGATCAACGAATTATTCCATGCACTAAACATCAAATTCCGGAAATGCTGATCCACCCTGTACACGTTCTGATCGAGAGGAAATTGACAGCAACGAGGACATTTTAATTCGGTGACAGAGATACTCTGCCGTCTGTCAAAACAGGCTCAATACACCCTTTTGTAGTAACCTTTTGAAGATGAGTTCAAATGAGTTGTACCTTTGATGTGTTTGAACGATTGGTTTACTAGTTGATATATGTAGGATTTGATGGACGAATGCGTGCGTGTATGCGTGTACATGCGTGAATGCTAGAGAATTCTACGAGCGACACAGCGTGAGTGAGAGACCATGAGCGAGAGAAAGACGGAGAGCGTGAGTGAGAGAGCACGAGCGAGAGAAAGACGGAAAGCCTCAAGAAACGAATGAAGCGGATGACCGCGGTGTGGATCAGTGGGGACACCCCCGTTTGGACGCGTCCCGATTGGACGCGTTCCTTTTGGACTTCGTGCCGATTGGACTCGTGTCGTTTTAACGCCGTGCCGTTTGGTCTCCGTGCCGATTGGACTCCGTACCGGGTGGACCTAACCCAGAACTAGTTAGTTAGTTAGTTAGTTTCTTAAGACTCTCGGACATCCGGGCGGTCCCGAGATGCAAGGCTGCATTAGGCTGCGAGGAACCTTTTCTGCCTCATAAAGAGCGACGCATTACCGAGAGAGTTTAACCTCCACTCGACTGGTAGACGGTTTACCGGCCGCGTTGCCCATGTCCGTCGGTCGTCCAGCCGAGTAGAGGGTGTCACCGTTCACCGAGCCACGCTACCTAGTTTTCCTAGAGAAAAGTGGTTGGACGTTGGGCAATTCGAATCTCATCCTCCTGTCGGGGGAGAGGAGAGGCTGAGCCGCCGACGGGGGGATGCGGGCTAACCCAGAACTAACCCAGAACTAACCCAGAACTAACCCAGAACTAACCCAGAACTAACCCAGAACTAACCCAGAACTAACCCAGAACTAACCATATATTTCACAATAAAATGTCACTATATGTAGAATTCGACAAGCACTGATTATAAAATTTACGGCACCCAAATGTCACGGCGTCCAAATGTCACAAATCCAAACGGCATGGCGTCCAAACGACGAGTCCAATCGGTACGGCGTCCAAAACCAACGCGTCCAATCGGGACGCGTCCAACCGGATGGCGTCCAAGCGGTACACCCCCGGATCAGTGATAGTATATGGTCTCGGTTTTTTCGCGCATGCGCGACTAAATGTAGGAACGTACCGTACGTCTTATGTTTGTGGGGAAAGTAGGAGAGATCTGTTATTGGCGGGAAACCGGACAGAAGAATGCAAGACGACACGACGAGACGACCGTGCTTCGAAATTTTGTTAAGTTAATGTTAATATATTCGATTTCATAATTGCAACTAGTATTGGAGAAAGAGCTACTTGTCAATTCATATTTGAAAATCGAAAAAAAAATTTGCGAAACTATGCGGGGTGACTAAGGTACCCCATTTTAGCCAAACTTTGTACTTTACTAACGCTAAAATCGTCGCGCATGCGTGGAAAAACCGAGACCATATACCATCACTGGTGTGGATGCGTGCGAGAATAAGGAGCGTTAGTCGAATTATGAACGTATAAAGAACCACACGAAATTCTGTTTGTTAAATATACATCTTCTTTTGGGTTTCTTTTTATTATATCGAAAGTCTCTTATTTCACCCGATTCTAACCCTACATATATGGCGGGCTGAAGATCATGGTGTTGTAAGTCTAAAGTCTGCAGATTTGAGTTAACCCCTTGGCCTACAATGTGACTCGTGGCAAGAAATTTGGACCAAAAAACAATAAGGACCAGCCTGACTCGTGGTACTTCGTTCGGACCAAACGTAAACAACACGAGCCTGGCTCGTTGTACTTCGTTCGGACCAAATGTAAACAACACGAGTCTGGCTCGTGGTACTTCATTCGTGACAAACGTAAACAACGCGAGCCTGGCTCGTGGTACTTCATTCGTGACAAACTTAAACAACGCGAGCCTGGCTCGTGGTACTTCATTCGTGACAAACGTAAACAACGCGAGCCTGGCACATGGTACTTCATTCGCACCAGACGTAAACAACGCGAGCCTGGCTCGTGGTACTTCATTCGTGACAAACGTAAACAACGCTGACACGAAGATTACTGATTTTCGACAAGTTTTCTCAAAACATTATTAATTTAAATTAAGTATCAATTTACAAATTGTTACCGATACATTATCCACTTTCAAATTATTAATCACTTTTGTTCACCGATCATAATTACTTCCCAGACATCTTAAAAGTATTAGTTGTACCCAAACGTGTTTATTATTTCACAATTCCTTTCGTAGCGCCGAAATATACATGTCATAAGACGCATACATTTTGCGCAAGTTCGAGCAACGGGTAAACAGCTAAATGGCTCGACGCGTGACCTACCTTCTTGTTTATTATGGCCTGAGTAATCGGGAGTTAGCGGGTAGGACAAGAGGTTAAGACACAGTAACCTTTTTGAAGATGAGATCACATGAGTTGTATCTTTGATGTGTTTGAATGATTGATTTACTAGCTGATATGTGGCGGACTCAGGATCATAGTGGTGTAAATGTAAATTCTGCAGATTTGAGTTAATACGGTTTTTCGAATCGGTAGGACTTCGGAAAAGTCCCCCCACCGTTCCGGCACAAGACTTGCGTCATTCTCTTCGTTTTGACATGCTGATCACGAAATGTAATTCTCATTTTTCGCGGAAGTGAGTACTTTTCGAGATATTCGCGATGAACTATTGCTACTACTACATGAATTATGCGTATACCTACGTTCCCGAGACGGCCTGCCGCTGCGTGTATGCAGCATAGAACCCCCTCTTTTCTGCTCCTCGGCGCAGCGGCTGACAAGCAACCCATATAACGGGTGAACTTGTTAAAAAGATATTTTCGGAAATTATTAAAAAGATATATTAAGTCAGTGCACAAACAAGTAGACTCTGAAAGTTTTAAAAACATTTAGATTAATTTTCTCAAAAATTGTTCTGCTCAGCATGTAGTGGATTAATCTTTTTCAGTTCTAAAAATAAATCATGTCATTTGGTCCTGTTTTAAAGAAGTTATTACATTTTACAGGTTGTATAGAGATCGTTTTGGCTGACTGTACTTGTAAAAGTAGGTCAACTATTCTCAATTATTACATTTTTGGGAGAACGTCACAGTGATAACAAGTTTGAGTGTAATTAGATATTGAACTGGAATAAAAGTATTATCAGGTATCCGTAATTGTTAATAAATGTTATATTATGATTTATAAGGAGTGCTTCATTTGAAGAATAAGATCAATTCTAAATATTGTATTTAAACTGACGAAAATTATTCTAGAATACCAGATCGAATAAAATGTTAACAAATTCGCTTTATCGAATATTATACCGAAGACTGCAGTGTTGTACAAAATACCACAGTAATATTCGAGATTGTATGGGATTTTTATTATTGATATTAACTCAATATGTTAATTAAATAATAATGATAATTAATAATTAATATAAAATGATTATTCTGAGACATATGCTTTTCAAATTAAGGTAAAAGCAGTATTGGACATCAGTAATTTTTAATATAAATACTGCATGGTATTCGATATTCAGAGCTTTCTTTTTGCGTACTTGTTAAATTTTAAATGTTGTCATAGAATTGATACAAGAGGATAATAAAATATAAGATTAAATAAAATTTAATGAATTCAATTTATCTTTGATTTACTGGAAACCTTTATGATTCTTAAAAATAATATTGAGTTTCAATATTTAGTTCATTCATTATGAACTTTCTGTCAATTAATATTAATTTCATATAATACTGATCTTTAATAAATGGTAATAATGTTATACATTTTGTGTTTTTTCAATGCATTGGCTTTATTTTTAATATTGTCTTCAGACTAAGAACATAATATTATAAAATACGGAACTGAACAAAACTTAATAGATCCATCTTATTTTTTATTATACCGAAGGCATTCTAATATCAATCCAACACAATAATAATTTAAAATAACGCGTCTGAAATGCTTTTTTCAATGCAATAGATTAATTTTGAAAATTGTCGCTAGATTGAGAACAATTGATAAAATAGAAAATTGAGTAAAACCTAGTAGATCCATTTTATTTTTGATTATTTTCAAAGCATTCTACATCATAGTAATTAATAACTGTGTCACAGAAAATTGTGACATTAATTTTTGATATTTTACACACATTTTTGTGGGATGAATGGGTTCCTTGTGCGTACGGACGACTGGATCATGTACCGCCGACCAGCGCCGGTATGTTTGGAAAACTCGAGTGACTGAGAAGGCGTGAATGAGAAGTGTTTAGGACCAGGCGATAGGAGAGTTTGTGTGTTTCTAAGAATGAAAGCGATGGATGCAAGAAACAGAGTGCAAGAGAGATGAATGCAAGGGGGTGAAAGAGTATAAAGCGTGGATGTTCGGGAAGAGCGCAGAGTAGAGTTGCGACTGCCTTGCGAGAGAGACTGCTAATTGCGTCAGCGTTGTGTTTCGTTTGTTCTTTTAAATATATTAGTATTTAGCAAAAGTATTTCGAAGAGATTAATCTCCCCATTCCCCAAGATGTGAGGTTATTTTTATTGTAATTTGTGTGAGGTTAGGTAATGAGGGCGTTGAACATCGTCGGCTGTCGACGATGAGCGCGAGCGATAAAGGGAAGAACACGAGTCTGTGCGAGTGCGTTTAAGAGAGCAGAGCGTAGAGAGAGAGAGAGAGAGAGAGAGAGAGAGAGAGAGAGAGAGAGAGAGAGAGCCTAAGAGTGAGAAAGCCTACACGAGGCAGCGTGTTTTCAATTTTATACTCTAATATATACATTATAATATTTCACCAATCTTTATTATCCTACCCACACAAGCTTCCTACATTTTCAACATCGATTACATTTATTATATGTTCGCTATTAATGCAATATTAATTTTTAATTTCTAATTTAATTTTAATTAATTATTAAACCAACAAATCCGACAGCTATCTAATCGTTTTCACTACCAAAATTATAATCAGAATATTTCCAACATTTTCCTCCACTAAAAGCATTTAATTGCAAAAGTGCAAAAATTGGGCGGCAATTGAATGAATTTACGGGAGTCGCGAAACTGAACGCAATTAGGGCAGATTGAGGAAATGAATTTGAATTCGAGGCTCTCTGAATCAAGATGGTTTAAATGGGAGGCGAAAGAGTGGAAGAAAGAGAGAGACGAAGAGAGGCAGAGTGGAAGGGAGCGTGAGAAAGAGAGAGAAAGAGAGAGGGAGGGAGTACAGGCAGCGGGCTCCTTGAAAATCTTGAAATCCATTGTTCCCCGCGAGAATAAACTTTCTTTTCCGTCTTCATTTGCGCCCTTATTGTTGCTAGCATGGTCTTATCTTCTTGCACGTTTCATTTGAGACTATCGACTCGCCGCGTGATAATACCATACAGAGAAAGAGAGGGAGAGAAAGGGTGTGAGAAAGAGAGAGAGAGAGAGAGAGAGCACTGAGGTGCTGAAGGTGCAACCAATTTAAACTTAGCGGATAGCTAGGGCGTTTTCTCTGTCTACGCCGCTGCAACGAAAACTTTTTCAATTTCAACGAAAACTTCTAATAAGGTAAATACATAACTTCCGCCGTGTGTATGCATGATACGCATTCCTTGCGCATACACTGCGATTAACGCCTCGAAAAAACGATCGAGAAGCAGATATAGAATGGGTGCAGCGCGCGTCGAGAGATGGATTCGTGTCTGAATAATTGACGAATAAAAATTGCACGAGTGGTGGGATTGAATAGAAGGAATTGCGTGAGCATTGGCTTGGAAGATAATGATCAACTATGCATGATAAATTCAGATTAGGTTGTAGACAGTCTTCTCTCCGTGAGTGTTGCAAAGGTCTAAGCCCTTTAAATGTCGGTCTAAGCCCGAGTAAATGTCGAAGTTTTATCCCCACCACTGGGAGGATAATTTTTGATTTTTTTTTTTATGATACTTGTACCATCGTGTTCGTCTCTCTTTTCTAATAAAAATGGCCCCAAACACGATATTGTTACGATCATCATTACTTGTGAATCAAGCGATTGAAATTTCGGACTTTACATTTATGGTAGAGACGCGAATTCTGTAAATGTCAAGTCCAAAACTTTAACTGTTGCACAAGTAATTAGAATCGTAATTATATCGTGTTTGGTGTCTCTTTAATCAGAAAATGTAGCCGAATACGATGGTAAAAGTTTCATTGACGAAAAGCCACAAATAAGGAATTTTTATTTTTTAATTTAAAAGGTTGAAGATTCGGCATGAATTCTTCGATGTTTCCCGCATGACCTACATAACTTCAGTCCCTCTTTCTTTTTCCATCGCTATCCTTCTGTACGTTCGGCACATTACGAAGAATGTAGTCCCTGTTCTATAAATGTCGCGCGACAGACTCGAAGCTACAACTCTTACGGAGGGAAATGGTTAAAGCTGAATGAAATGGATTTAAGATAACACGTTAATAATTTGAATTAAAAATAACTATAGATGCTAAAGCAATTTAATTATGACATTTGAATTAATGTTAATATAGCGTTGAAACGTGGCGTAATTGGGAAATTTATATTAGATTTCATAGTACCGTGAATTTAAACGAATTTGTTAAACATAAATGAAATGAATGTAATGCAATACTTTAATGTTTTACCTTCGTTAATTGGAGATATTACTAATTGATTTACGTCGGTTGAATTAATATAGTATTGAAACATGGTGTAGACCACGGAGAATTTAGAGCAAATTGTTGAACTTGCATGGAACAAGTTTACTACAACATCTTGACGATTTGAATTAAACATAAATGTAGAAGCTTTAATAATTGACTTACAGTTAGTGGAATTAATGTTGATATAGTCTTGAAACATAAACTGCCAGTATTAGCATATTAAGGTTAGGTTGTGTAGTACCTTAAATTTAAATTATTTAAGTTGAATGGAATGGGTTCAAGATAAACCCTCAATACTTTGAATTAATAATAATTATAGAAGATTTAATAATTGACTTACGATAATGGAATTAATATTAATATAGTGTTGGAACAATAAATAATAAGAAGAATTGAACTAAAAGAAAAACTTGTACTTCAAGATTGTTTGTTTACATCCCCAAAAGGTCTAGTTCCATAAGTCCAATTATTTAAAAAAAATTATGAAAACTACTTGTTTTTGCTGCCGTTACACAAGAAGCCGGTCTTAACTCGAATCACGAATTCCACTCGCCAATCAAAAATTCCAAAGCTAATCGAGACTGATCTGCGGAGTCTGGTCGGACAGAAGGCAGCGAAAGAACTCTCGTTAAGCGTTCGGGGTTAGGTGTGCCGGAGCTCGTTTTCCGGGGCGCGCTGTCAGCTCATCGAATGCTCGTGAGGATTCCGCTTGTCCCTCTTGAAGAATCTCGCGTGGGTGTGCCTTGATAATGCAAAGCCGCGGGAGAAGCTTGACAAGAGAAAGATAGAGGCGGGCCGTCTGAAGGAGAAATGGCGGCCGGGGAACTCTGGGAGAAGACTTTATCTAAACACGGCGGAGTGTCTCGTGATGAATCACCGGCAGCCGTCGCTCGCTGGCCTCAGCAGAGGCTGCGACGATCACTCGAATGCACTTCCCAGAGAACTATGTGGCCCTGATAGCGATAACAACTCGCCACCGAACCCAGCCGAGACATTTCCCTGCGTTACAACCTACTTTACGGTCAAACGAAACGCTCAAACTGGCCCGCGAATCGCCTAAACGCCGCACAGAGTGGTATTTGAGCTGAAAACCTGGCCAAAAATCAAAATTGTAAATATTTACATACAGGGTTGCGTCCCAGAATAGATACATAAACATGCAATCACGTGGTGCACCCCTTATCATTGATTACCCATACAGTCATCCGTGCCTGCGCTTAGAACATAGCATTTGTTCGATAGGCATCTGTTTATTCGCAGCATTCGTTCGTACGCATCTGTTTCTCGTGATAATATTTATTTTGTAAGTGATCTTTGTGGCGAAATTTGTGATGGATATTGTTACGCAAGGTATGTACATTATATTAATCATATTTGTGGGACGAATGGGTTCCTTGTGCGTGCGGACGACTGGATCATGTTGCGACGGTCCGGCGCCGGTATGTTTGGAAAACACGAGTGACTGAGAAGGCGTGAATGAAAAGCGTTTAGGACTAGGCGATAGGAGAGTTTGTGTGTTTCTAAGAATGAAAGCGATGGATGCAAGAAACAGAGTGCAAGCGAGATGAATGCAAGAGGGTGAAAGAGTATAAAGTGTGGATGTTCGGGAAGATCGGAGAGTAGAGTGGCGACTGCCTTGCGAGAGAGACTGCTAATTGCGTCAGCGTTGTGTATCGTTTGTTCTTTTAAATATATTAGTATTTAGCAAAGTATTTCGGAGAGATTAATCTCCCCATTCCCCAAGATTCCTACATATTTTTGTCAATATTAAAATTTTTTTGTACGTGTTTTTACCGATCTGCAAGCTTGACGAAAAGTTCTTGGATTTTCATGACTTTTTTGCATATATTAGTGTTTTTAAGCATATACCACGCATCGCCACAGCATAAATGTTACGTGTTGTTAAACTTCAGGATATCTAGAATTAGTATACCGCAAAAAAGTTTTCACAAGTCTTCACATTACAAAAAAATAATGCTCCAAATAAAACCCCTTTTGGCTGAAATGGACTTAAGAGGACTAAAAATTTTCAAGTTTTCCGTATGCGATGCTATACGAATCAGGTTTTGGTTACCGGAGTTCACTGGTTGAAAAGTTATACACGTGTAAACATGAGCAATTTTAAGCGTTTTTTACAGGTTAGAGCGTTGCCAAATTGGATATTTGTAGGGTCTACTGTTGAGCGCATGCGCAGAATAGATGGAGGGTGTTCAGCGCATATGCTAAACAAATATCCAATAGGCGGCGCGGTGTTTTAACTTCTTCTAAATTCTTGCCAGGTTAGTAAATTTAGTTAGTTAATATCCACTTTGGCAAGGTTTTCAGCTCAAATACCACTCTGTGCGCCGCAGAAAGTATGCTGATGAGTTTCCCATTTCTTGCCTTCATAGTGGACTGAACTTTACAAACGCTGCCGCAAAGCCGGTTTGGCGACACCTATCGATTAAATACTGTATTCGGAAAAAATTTTCGTGCCAGCACACTGAATTCTACCCGCAAGTGTGCGTCTACGACACGGACACAAACAAAATTAGTAGAATGGTGTATAACAGGTACCAAAATGTTGGTGAGGTTATTAGAAAGCCTCACCTTCACCTGACACAGCCCCGTGTGACTTTGTTTATTTTTGAAGATCAAAAATGTCACGCGAGGAGGACGTATGCATGAAATAATAAAACAGGAAACAACGAGAGTCCCGCACAGCGTTTCACAAGAAGATTTCCGGCACTATCTCGAGCAATGGAGACAACATTTGAGCAAGTGTATACATTCTAAAGAAGACTACTTCAAAGAGGATAAATACCATGGATTTTGAACAATATTGAAACATCAAATTTTATCGATGCGATTCTACAAACATTCTAAAGAGAGTAGAAATTTTCAGGTTTCATAGTATAATAAAATACTTGTTATAGAATGTATGTCTGTGTTGGACGCATTTAAGCATGCACAACATGTGGCACACGTGGGTTGAATTGAAAGTTTTACGTGTGCCATCGGTGGTACACGTGGCACGGAACGTGTTAAATATGTTTGGTTTCGAATCGAAACTGGATGTAGTTTGTGTTGGTCGATCTCGCGATTTTGGGAACTGTTGATTATTGGGTAGTGTAGTGCACGGTATATTAGGGGTGGTTTGTTTTATAACTTTGACGGCTTTTAGTTTGTTTATTAGGTATGGAGGTTTGAAGGCGCTCCTGAAATTCTGGAAAATGAATATTGCTTAGCTGTTGTTTTAAATTCATCGTGTTTTTGGTTAACATCGAGGGTATTGTGGAAAATTGATTATTCGATAATGTAAAGAAGGGTAAATGAGGAATGGTTTAATTCATCAATTTGATGCATTCCAATTTGTTTATATGGTACGGGGGTTTGAAGTTGCTTCTGTAATTCTGGAAAACGAATACTGCTAAAGCACGTTTTTAACCCTCTATGGGCTCGTGTAACTTTCAGGTCACATTTTAATTTATCGACATTTTACAAAATAATTATAGCTTTTTTCATGAGATGGCGCACAAATCTTAACTCTATGACGTTGCCAACACAACCAATACTAGTATTCATGACCATTGCTAGGCTCATCAACCTGAAATAACAATATAAATGCTGTGCAAACTGTCGGCAGTAAAACTACGCGGAACCATTTGATCCAATTGATATTATTTGTGCTTTTGTCAGTGATTACCAAACTAAAAATGGTGAACATAATAACTCTGGGTTAGTATATCAATAACAACCTATTTGTTTGCATTTCAATTTTCAATTTGTTACTGTTTTTGATGATACAGTTTTGTAACTTTATAGGCCGGTGTGACTTGAAAGTCACATAGTGAATATATCGCAATAAAATTGTTTAAACGCAAAAATTTGTTTTCATTTGCATATATAGGTTTATAATTTCTGATTTTTCGTTCCCACAATTTTTTTGGAGTTAAAACAAAAATTCGGCCCATAGAGGGTTAAATTGATAGTTGTTTAGTGAATGTTCAGGTATTGTGGAAAATTCATTATTGGATGATGCATAAAATATAGAAAATTAGGGATGATCTAATTCATAAATTTGATGCTTTTCAATATATTTATAAGACACAGAGGTTCGATGATGCTTCTGAAATACTGGAAAACGGATATTGCTAAATCATGATTTTGAGTCGATAGTTCTTTCGGTTAATGTTAAGAGTGTTGTGAAAAATTGATTATTAGGTAATGTGAAGCAGGATAAATTAGAGAGGGTCGATAACGTGACAGTTCTTCGTGAATGTTCTGAACTTTACAATCCCCCCACCCATCCTCCCCCCACCCTCACCAAGCTTTTGGTAATTATTATACGCCATGCTGAATACGAATATGACTTTCGATTTCGGCAGAAATTACAAGATTTTACCTACTATTCTTACGTCTGGTAGATTTTTACGAAGTTTAGTTTAGTGACTAGACTGTAATAAAAATTAATGGCTGAACTTTCTTTTGGAGGACCAGATGTTTTTAACTTTTCGATGCAAACATTACGAAAATGTATTATTGTTAGGAATTCACTGGTTCGTAAATTATACGCGTGTAAACAAGAGCGTTTTTTTTGACAGGTTAGAGTGTCGCCATACTGGATATTCGTTGGGTGGTAGAGGTAGGACTGTTGAGCGCATGCGCTGGATAGATGGAGGATGTTCAGCGCATCGGCTAAATAGTACTGAGCGGTATAGTCCAAGTTGGTTTGGGGTTAGTTAAAAGTACTCAACTTTACACGCGTATAACTTCCGAACAAGTGAACTCCTGGCAATAAGACTTTCATTTTCGGTGTTTTCTCGTCGAAATATATACAACTGCATAAAAGGAAGTTTTAAAAAATTGGTCTTCCAAAAGAAAGTTTAACCAAATTAATATTCAGGTTTGACAGAAAAATGAATTATTTCAAGATTCTAGACAAAAAGATTCCCCTTAAGAGGTTCATTCCAATTTGCAGCGTTCGTGGACCATAAACGACATATTATAATTATGGTTGTACCTTTTTCCGACAAAGAGAGAGAGAGAGAGAGAGAGACAAAGAAAGCCCGAGGAAAAAGCTCTGTGTGCTAGTAGTCTCAGAAAAGCTCGCACGTAGCCGCTTTCTCGTTGATCTTGTAATCGAACGAGAATTTGTCCTCCAGTTTAGTAAATCTTTGTGACCAGGGAAAGTTTTGGCGGGAAACCAATCCCGGGGCGGAACTGCGGACATTTTTTAACAGTGTCCGCTCGAAGTTTTCGCATTACTCCGAGTCGCAGGTAAAATAAATCCCGCGGAACGACATAAATTGTCTAGCAACGCCGAGTGAAAGTAGTTCCGAGCGATTTATCGGCCGGCCCAGCAGTCGAAACCTCAAATCCCGGGGGCTGCGCAGCTGATAAATTAGGGAGATTATTAGGACCAAGCTGTTGCGAGGACTGTTTCTTGATAAACGCCCACCGAGTTTGGCTTAGACACGTCTTAAGCCGCGATCGTAATGGTAAGCCGTGAGCACGTGCCCGGCGTAAGTCGTGGCATAAGGTCCTACATAGTTCTGTTACGTGCTTATGGTGTTTCATTAGAACCGCAGCTCCATAGACCCGAAAGTCCTCGTTTTCGCGGAGACAGGAATAATGATAGTTTGCTTCAATTCAAACCGATGTTGCTATAATGTAACATGGTACTCAACAGAATATTTCAAAACGTGTTTTCTTATTTTATAGTTCACATCGAAGGCGTGGAAGTTTGGGGATGAGAAACATGTTTCACTGGATATCTACGGAAGTGTTGGACGTACATAAGAATTAAAAAAATGCAATTTGTATGTCTCTCGATAATACATTCTTCTACGTACACGGATTTGTTGAAAAATAATTTAATTAATAACTGCGAGCCATTGAATCTTTGTAATTTTTATTCGTCTTCATCAAAACTGGTTATAGTTATAAGTTTTTATCTTGGAAAGTATGTATTTGTCCGATTAAGATGATTCTTTTTTTAATATATAATAATTAAAAAGGTTTTGACTATTGTTCAGAATTTTAGTCTTATTAAAACATCATTTTTTTATTATTGATAATATAACATTTCAATAGGATTATTTACACCTTCAAAATCGTTGCTTTGATCACTTTGTTGCTAACTTTCGATATTATCAAATTAATTTTTCAATTAAATAAACATTGTTACAATAGAACAAGGCTTGTTGATTACAATAAAACAAGAATTACTTAGATCGGATAAGCAGTGTTCGAGATAAAAATTCATGAACATAACCTTTCTTTTGAAGAAGGTAAACGAAAATTGAAAAATGTCTTGTAGTTTACAAACAAATTCCACTTTAACAAAGTAATGACAAACTGTCGATAATTTCATACGTATTACGTTAAACTATAATTAATTTTGCACAAAATTCCTTACATTCACAGAGAAAATACCGACTTCGCATGGCCCATTAACAAAAATATTTACTTACGAATTTACAAAAATTCATTTATAATTTCTAAAAAAATAACCTTACAATAAATCCAACATTTCCGATTATGATAAAAAAAAAGCAACCAATCCGATCGAACAAACAGTTTTCGAGATAAAATTTAATAAATAAAACCACTCTTGCGATAAAGACAAACAAGAATTGAGGAATTTAGGAGTTCAAATAAATATTTTCTATTTCGGTGGAAGCTGATTTTTCCATGGAAAAGAAAACTTGAAGACGGAGGTTTAGGGTTGAAAGCCGGGTCCAGGATACTCGGAGCGAGATCAACGTTCGACCACACCAGCAACTTTTATCCTTCTCCAAGGAACTCGATCGAAGCTGGCCTAATCACGCGGGTCTGGTCCGCAGCTCAAGGAGTTGTTGGCGGCAATATTAACTTTGATATTGGATGGCGTTAAGAAGACACACAGCCAATAACTTCTCTTTCCCTTCTGCCCAACCCCCATAGCCACGCTGCAAGGTTCTCACACTTCTCAATAATCGCCGGGACACATTACAATAAGAGCAACTGTGTATAGGTTCTGTGCACGTACGCAGTACGTGCGTGCTACGTGTGTATGCGTTCAGCGATATTGAACTGGCCCTGTTGGCCGCCATATTGGCGATCTGTGTCAACGTTCCTGCCTCTATTTCTCGATTCTCGAACCTACAAAACTCACTAACACTAGACCCTTTTTTTAATCTCTGCTAGAAGAAAATAAAAAATGCTTTTAATCCCTTCATTCTATTTTGACCATTGTTTCTGAATAACAGAAATAATAAACAATCAGAAATAATAAACGAGGTAGATAATCAACGTTTCCTTGAATTTATTAATTTGCAACTTCGATGAACTGCCAACAATAGAGAGAAACAATATTTGTTAAAAGGCTATTAACATTTCTTCCGGTTTCTAAATATTACAAAATATATTTTGTCAGATGTGTGGATTGTTCATCGAATGATTGTATTGAATTTATTTATACCATAATTAAATAATTCAAGTAAACATTTTTAACGTATGCATTGCTTTATAATTATGACGAACGACTATTAATTTGTTTTTTGCGCTTCAGTTCTGCCCATTTATCAATTCATAACAAATTTATTCGACAAATTTATCGATAATAAAAATAACTTTATATAATTTTAAACTTTCCAGATTAACGTGAAAAAGGAATCGACTCGATCCAATAAACGGTTTGTAAGATAAAAATTCATATGTTCTTTCGCATATATAAGCAAACCCATTCTCATTAATAGACAAAAATTGGAAAATTCAAAGACTCGTATCTTTTAAACAAATAAGAAGTTGGCAAGATGGTGACTTAAACACACATAAATTTTTCGTGCTCTACGTCATACAGTCATTCACTTTTAGCGAAATGTCTATCATTGACCGGAAAAAGCTCTATTTTGAACGAGATGATGTATTTGTTAAAATGTGTATACAGAAATGTTCCAAATACTTTCAAAGGACTGCAATTTATAAACAAATTGTACGTGAGCAAACTGATGACTTAAACACCCATAAATTTTTCGTGTTCTACGTCATACAGTCATTCACTTTTAGCGAAATGCCTATCATTGACCGGAAAAGCTCTATTTTGAATGAGATGATGTATTTGTTAAAATGTGTGTACAGAAATGTTCGAAATACTTTCAAAGAACTGTAATTTATAAACAAATTGTACGTGAGCAAACTGATGACTTAAACCCTCCACAATTTTCCGTGTTCTACCTCATACAGTCATTAACTTCTAGCGAAATGCCTATCATTGACCGGAAAAGCTCTATTTTGAATGAGATGATGTATTTGTTAAAATGTGTGTACAGAAATGTTCGAAATACTTTCGAAGGACTGTAATTTATAAACAAATTGTACGTGAGCAAACTGATGACTTAAACCCTCCACAATTTTCCGTGTTCTACCTCATACAGTCATTAACTTCTAGCGAAATGCCTATCATTGACCGGAAAAGCTCTATTTTGAATGAGACGATGTATTTGTTAAAATGTGTGAAATGTTCGCAATACTTACAAAGGACTGTAATTTATAAACAAATTGTACGTGAGCAAACTGATGACTTAAACCCTCCACAATTTTCCGTGTTCTACCTCATACAGTCATTAACTTCTAGCGAAATGCCTATCACTGACCGGAGAAAGCTCTATTTTGAATGAGACGATGTATTTGTTAAAATGTGTGAAATGTTCGCAATACTTGCAAAGGACTGTAATTTATAAACAAATTGTACGTGAGCAAACTGATGACTTAAACCCTCCACAATTTTCCGTGTTCTACCTCATACAACACTCAATTTTCATAAAAATCTTTGCCATCGACCAGCAAAAGCAATCAATTTAACCTGCCAACAAAAGTCCAACTGGATGAGCGAACTCGAAACACAATGTTGCGAGATAGTCGACTAGAATCGATCGGACAGAGTCAGCAAGGTACAGAAGGGGTCCGGGCAAGCCTGTAATTATGTGAAACAATAGTAGTAACATAGGTATATTGAAAAATTCCGCTGGATCTGCAGGTCCTCGCAACTGAGCGGCGAGCATCTACGACAGAGATTGATGCGGGGAATGCAATTTCCTCGGGCTCAGGCGCGTTTATCCTCCGATGCACCTTTTCCGTAGGTCCCGATGCGATCTCTCGAGCGCCAACTTGCGCATTTGTATTAATACGATCAGGCTGGATTCGAGAGGAAATTCTTCGGGGTCGGAGGATGCTAAGCTCACGGAAGTGTGCCGGCAATCCTATTATCTTCGAGCCTCTCTGCCTTAAGAACAGAATCTGGATCTTCGGTATTGATTCGACTGAAAGAGTTCGCAGCAAAAACACCGGCGAAATAAACATTGCCGTGTCGGACAAATATGCAACCTAAATAATCAAACGAAAAGTCGAATATAACCAACTGAGGTTCTGATGAATTACAGTGTTGTCGCGATGAAAGCTGCAAGGCTGTATACGATAAGTGCGAAAACATTATCCCCACTACTCCGTGGTATACCCATCGCTGGGCCGAGAAGATCGACCGCTCGACTCGACCGAGAAATGTATCAGTGATACGGGCCAAGGTATATCGGTGAGCCAATACTAATGCAATGTCAAAACTGCTTTGTTTCGTATTATTTTTCACGATACTTTTATCAGCAGATACGTGACGTTTTTCTGATTAAAGTAATATCAAACACGATATAATTTGGATCATATTTACGTATTTAATTGGCGATAATAAGTTTCGGACACAAAGAAAACAGCGAATGAAAGAGAAAGAGAGATTAGAAGTCGAGTAGTCGGAAAACATCGAAAGCATCGATCGCTGCAGCAATAAATGCAATTGTGACATATTTCGATGCATATTTGCCTATACACAATTGTACTTTATAAAATTATTATCGTCAATTAAACAAGTAAATATGTTCGGAATTATATCGTGTTTGGTATAATTTTAATCGAGAAAATGTCATGAATGTGTTGGCAAACAATTCACGAGGAAGTAATTGAAATCAGAAGGGTTTTGTTATTGCATTAATATTGGCTAACGAATATTGGTCCTTCATCTCGACGCTGGCGGCAAAAAGTAGAGTCTCGATGAGTGCAATATTTCGGGCCTAAAGTCGTCGCTTTCATCGCGACAACACTGTATCACTGTTCGGAAGATTGTCCATTTTGCGAGATTTTAAAACTCAGAAGTGTCACTTATGTCGTGTACAAAAACTATTCCTTGATCACTTACCAGTAACGTAGAAAGGGGAAGAGAGTAAGCAAAACATCGACACTACTGTATCAGTAAGACAATACTAATTTAGTGGCATAACCTTTTTGCTTCTGATTGCTTGTGTATGAAACTTTTACCAATATATTCACAACATTTCAGTTCAAACATGACAGAATTCAGAGCACTTTTCCTTGTTCAATTGATTCTCTATTTATTAATTCTTTATAATTAATTCTCTATAATAAATAAAAATATGTTTATATAATATAATAAAATCTAACACTTTAGCTAGCTAACTGTTACATTATCCGAACACTCGTGTTAAGACTCCCCATCCTCCAACATTTTCCACGAAGATACAACAGTTTAAATTCCTCGGTTCGGATAATCGAGGTTCCACTGATTAAACCAGTAAATATGAACCAAGCCGTATCGTGTTTGGTCTCGTTTTAATCTGGAAAATGTCACGAATATGCCGCTAAAAGTATTATAAGAAAATAATGAAAAACAAAAATGTTTATCCGGTGCCATGTTATACTTTTCAGCGATAGAGCTTCTGGATCAATGTGTACATTCCGCAACAGTGGGGCTAAATTTTTCAGAAACATTGTGCACATCTCTTTCACATATATATATATGGAAGCAACACGGTATTTGTGTTTTATTTTATTCGAATTGTTTTGGTGTCGCTCTCGACAGTATTTCACCAGACTGCACTTAGCAGCGGAGAGCGGTAAATGCAATATCTTCCGGCGCAGGAGTGAAACGGAGAAGCAACATTCTTCACCGCGCTGAAAAACATTGCTCGCGAAGTAATATATTTTTCTAATAAACATCGTACCGGAGTAAAGCCACGATAAATTGCAGCCGGAAGTTGCCACGATGAATCTCACTTTATATCGTTTCGAACCGGTTTTTGGAGATTAAGTTTCAATTTCCGGGATGTAATTTCTCATGGCGATTTATAATTGGACGATTCTTGTAAAGAATTGTAAAAATTCGAGACTTTTGCTTTCCACCTTACTTGACCTGTTACATTGATTATCGCGGTCGAAACCAATGAATAATCTCGATCACAAAGTTCTATCGATAAGAAAAAAATAAAATCAATTTTTAAAATGAACAATGTATTTATAGAACCTCTTCAAGACCTCTTTATTTCATAATAGGCATTGTTTACTGTTGTGTGGAATACGAATATATTTATAGAGTACTACCAATGGCTTAGTACTCTATGGGCAACTTGGGAAAATGCCCGGGGCCCCAAGCAAAAGGAGGCCCTGAACACAAACCGAATATTTTTTATTTTTATGCAAAAGGTTTTCATGGATGAAGGAGAATTTATTTCACTTTTATGCAATAATAAATATGTAGATGACTTTACAATTGTTTTATTTTTTCCAACGTGAAAGTTATTTAGTTGGGGTTAGGGGCTCTGAAATTCTACTTTGTCCAGGGGCCCTAAGTAGTCATAAGGCGCCACTGAGTACTACACTGATAAAATAAATCAATAATTGTTGATTGGAATATATTAAATTATTATTTATTTTAGTTTCATATCACTTCGGTGTGCATTATTTACTGTTGTGTGGAATAGGAATATATTTATAGAGTACTACCAGTGGCGTATTACCCTATGGGCAACTTGGGCAAATGCCCGGGGCCCCAAGCAAAAGGGGGCCCTGAACACAAACCGAATATTTTGTATTTTTATGCAAAAGGTTTTCATGGATGAAGGAGAATTTATTTCACTTTTTATGCAATAATAAATATGTAGATGTTTTTACAATTGTTTTATTTTTTCCAACGTAAAAATTATTTAGTTGGGGTTGGGGGCTCCGAAATTCTACTTTGCCCAGGGGCCCCAAGTAGTCATAAGGCGCCACTGAGTACTACATTGATAAAATAAATCAATAATTGTTGATTGGAATATATTAAATTATTATTTATTTTAGTTTCATATCACTTCGGTGTGCATTATTTACTGTTGTGTGGAATAGGAATATATTTATAGAGTACTACCAGTGGCGTATTACCCTATGGGCAACTTGAGCAAATGCCCGGGGCCCCAAGCAAATGGGGGCCCTGAACACAAACCGAATATTTTGTATTTTTATGCAAAAGGTTTTCATGGATGAAGGAGAATTTATTTCACTTTTTATGCAATAATAAATATGTAGATGTTTTTACAATTGTTTTATTTTTTCCAACGTAAAAGTTATTTAGTTGGGGTTAGGGGCTCCGAAATTCTACTTTGCCCAGGGGCCCCAAGTAGTCATAAGGCGCCACTGAGTACTACACTGATAAAATAAATCAATAATTGTTGATTGGAATATATTAAATTATTATTTATTTTAGTTTCATATCACTTCGGTGTGCATTATTTACTGTTGTGTGGAATAGGAATATATTTATAGAGTACTACCAGTGGCGTATTACCCTATGGGCAACTTGGGCAAATGCCCGGGGCCCCAAGCAAAAGGGGGCCCTGAACACAAACCGAATATTTTGTATTTTTATGCAAAAGGTTTTCATGGATGAAGGAGAATTTATTTCACTTTTTATGCAATAATAAATATGTAGATGTTTTTACAATTGTTTTATTTTTTCCAACGTAAAAATTATTTAGTTGGGGTTGGGGGCTCCGAAATTCTACTTTGCCCAGGGGCCCCAAGTAGTCATAAGGCGCCACTGAGTACTACATTGATAAAATAAATCAATAATTGTTGATTGGAATATATTAAATTATTATTTATTTTAGTTTCATATCACTTCGGTGTGCATTATTTACTGTTGTGTGGAATAGGAATATATTTATAGAGTACTACCAGTGGCGTATTACCCTATGGGCAACTTGAGCAAATGCCCGGGGCCCCAAGCAAATGGGGGCCCTGAACACAAACCGAATATTTTGTATTTTTATGCAAAAGGTTTTCATGGATGAAGGAGAATTTATTTCACTTTTTATGCAATAATAAATATGTAGATGTTTTTACAATTGTTTTATTTTTTCCAACGTAAAAGTTATTTAGTTGGGGTTAGGGGCTCCGAAATTCTACTTTGCCCAGGGGCCCCAAGTAGTCATAAGGCGCCACTGAGTACTACACTGATAAAATAAATCAATAATTGTTGATTGGAATATATTAAATTATTATTTATTTTAGTTTCATATCACTTCGGTGTGCATTATTTACTGTTGTGTGGAATAGGAATATATTTATAGAGTACTACCAGTGGCGTATTACCCTATGGGCAACTTGGGCAAATGCCCGGGGCCCCAAGCAAAAGGGGGCCCTGAACACAAACCGAATATTTTGTATTTTTATGCAAAAGGTTTTCATGGATGAAGGAGAATTTATTTCACTTTTTATGCAATAATAAATATGTAGATGTTTTTACAATTGTTTTATTTTTTCCAACGTAAAAGTTATTTAGTTGGGGTTAGGGGCTCCGAAATTCTACTTTGCCCAGGGGCCCCAAGTAGTCATAACGCGCCACTGAGTACTACGTTGATAAAATAAATCAATAATTGTTGATTGGAATATATTAAATTGTTATTATTTATTTTCGTTTCATATCACTTCGATGGCTTCGAGTTTGTTCGTACACAAATCTCTTCATGTTTCATTGTTTGTTTATCCTTATAAAAGAGAGGTTGTGTTTATGAATTTTTATCTCAGAAACTCTATTTGTTGAATTGGGATGAATCTTTTTATTAATAATTACAAAATTATGGTTCGTTAAAACGTTATTGTTTTAGTTAAATAATTAATTTTATAATGTTGAGAATTGCAAACAAATTGGTTAGTGCAACGATACTGTAGATGCAAATAAAACCCGTGAAATAATTAATGATTTCCAATATTAAAAATTAATCTTTCAACGATAAAAAAAGTTCTTACCGTAGTCCAAACATTTATGGTCACAAAAAAGAAAGGGCCAACTAAACTCAACAAATAATTTCAAAGATAAAAATTCATAAGTAAAACCTGTCTTTGCATAGATGATTAAACAGTTTCAAATTTTAACTTACACGACGGGCGATAAAGAAAACTGTCGACCAGTTTTTTGAGTCACATGTCATAGTTGAAGCTCGTCAAGATCGTTACGTGTCACAAGAAAGTGTCAGAGTGGAGAGGGGATGGAGGGGTGGTAGGTTTGGGGTGGCTAGTGGGGGAGGCAAATAGAAAAAGGGGGGCGCAGAAATTCGATTCCTTGGATCGCGGAGCTCGAAACACGCTAACTTAGCACCAAACTCCGGCTCAATCAGACCCTTGTTAACTCCGGCTGCTGTTACTGCGGATATTGAAGTATTGATTTCGTTCCTCTCCCTGGAAAGTTTATACCGGCATTACGGATTTCATGCTCTTCCTCTTTCTCTTTCCACCCTACACCCTTCTGCTCCCTCCATTCACCTTCCCCCTTCCGCCGCCCTTGCTGCGGACCAACCCCTCCGCACCAGATATTTGCATTTCAATCGGTTGATTAAAAATCTATAATTATGCCGCCCTTGTCCGTAAGAATGAGAAAAAAACTTTTCGACGAGCCTTTCAGGTCTTTTTTCGAGCTGCTTCGCAACCCCCACCACATAGGCCCTGTGACCTACCCAGCTCTTAGCAATCGAAGACTATAAACCCCTTTTCTCGTTAATAGTGGACCCACCTTCTTCAGAATGTACGCAGATAAAATTGATCTTAACCCCTTGCACTATAATATCGAGTATGTTATTAATATTCTATGAAACGGAATAAAATTCTATGGCTTTGTTGATAATATTGAGGTATTTCAATAAACGAAGGCCCATGATAAAGAAACATTTTCTATTTCTTGAAAGAAATTATCAAAGACGTAGCAGTTTTATTCATCGTAACAGGGGAATGAATTATAGGACAAGGGGTTAATCGTAGTGTGCGTGTAATTTATATTTATTCCCTTTATTTCATTTTTTCGAGGATTTGTTTGTTTCGACTAAAAATTCACTTTGCGAGGACATTACAGGAATATGATTTATGATAACCGATTTTTGAATGCCTTCAGTATAATATTGTAGCCTTCAGTATAATTTTGTTGGAGGGGTGAAAACAACCCTTGACATTGGCGAGAGGGAGCAAAGTATGTATTGTTTACTATGCCATGAACTAGTAGGTGTATAACAACAATTGAAAATGCAATTTGTATGTCTTTCGGTGACAAAGTCTCATATGAAAACAAATTACCGAAAAAATAATTTGTTTAAAAAATATGTTGAACGCTAATATCTCGTGATTGAGAAGGCCATTTTATGAAATTTAGGGAATGCAGAAAGTGTCTTGCACTAGCAAAAGAAATTCAAAATGCAGAATTCAAACAAAATTCAAAATGCAATTAATACAGCTTTCAATTATAGATTTTTGTGTGTATACAGATTTTCGAAAAAATAATTTGTTCAAAAGATATGTTAAAAATTAACACATTATGACTAAAAAAATACATGGTAACTATTACGTTCAGGGGAGGCACCTCGGATGACCTTGAATTGACCTTGAACAAGTTTTCTCTATACATCTACCCGTCGATCGGATTTAGTTTCTGAGGTAATTGCAAAAAAACTACGTTAAATTTTTGTTTTAAAGACCTGATCCAGACCTCAAAATGGTGTTAGGTTTGGATTAGGTCTGGTAATCTAGCCAAACCTAACCCAGACCTAACCCCGACTTAACACCATCTTGAAGTCATCCAATTTCAGAGAATGTCTTCGATAACATGTCAAATTCAAAAACATATTCATGTAGATACTGACAACTTGCAATATGGTAGCTATAAGTATATGTTTGTTCATAATTTTATATAATAAAAAACGAGCGACGGCTATAACCTCTTGGGGGTAAGTTAGAAAGGTGACCTTGATGACATATTTCAATGCAGTATATCGTTTTAGCCTTCAATACTTAAAATAACTGCTATATTTTGAAAACTTCATTTGTTTATAATTTTTTAATAAACAACGAGCGTCGGCTGAAAGCTCTTAGGGGCTACTCAGAAAGGTGACCTTGACAACATATGTCAAGGTCAAAGTGATCCGAGGTGCCTCCCCTAAACGTAATATTTACCAAATCCATTTTACCAAATATCTCGGAAACTATTGGTCATAGCAACAAATTTTAAAATGCAATTTATATGCATTTCGATTCGCAATTTTGAAAAACTACTTTCATTCTAGAATTACCAAATTAACGTTTTAACTTGTTTAGTAGAACATCAAGAAACGCTGGATTCACCCAGTACTCTAATTACAGTCTCCGTGTACTTTTATGTATGTTCATTATGTTTATAGTCGCCGGTTAAGAGGGAATATATGAATTTAACAGACAGAGGACATGGTGGTAGTGGAGAACCCAGAGGTAGTTGGTTAAAATTTTAATCAACACTTTTATGTCGGCGCGGATGCAACCTCGAAAGAGGAACGCAAAAGCGCGGTGTTGGCGTGCCAGGGTTTCCCTCGTAAAATGCATATTGAATATTTTTATAGTCGCGGAGGGGGGTTCCTCGAGGGCGATTAGTTGTTTTTCGGCGTATTAACTTTAAAGAGCTGTGTCGCTACTTTAGCAAATTCGCCCACTTTGCCGTCGAGAGAAAAATTGCCCTGGAAAATACACTCTTGCGATAAAAGATGAACGACTATAGTCTGTAGAGACTGTGCGAAACATTCAGCAATTTTTTTAATTAATTTCAAACTAGCACCAAGATACTGTGTTACTTTAAATTACTATTTAAATTAATAAACATGTTTAACTTAATCAATTTATAAATTTCTCTAGTTAATTTCAAGTTGTGTTTGTACTATAACATAGTATCGTTTAAACATTATTTAATTAAAAATTAAACAAATGTTTTCTGTTACAAAATGTGTTGTTTAAAAATCCAGTGATTCGTTTAAACTATTTAAATGTATTTTATATTTAAAAGTAGGCATGGCTTCGTTATTCCTAATGTATAAAATTCTCTGAGGGGCACGACTGTTTTACTTTCGACATATGTATTCATGAGGGGCGTGGCTTGGTGGCTCCCATTGTAGACAGCGCTATAGGTGGGCGTGTCTTCGTTTCTTTCGACATTCGCGGGGCCAGGGCAGTGCCCCAGAGGTCAGTCCATGATTGTGGACGTAATTTAAAAGACTTGAAGTAAGCTAAGTCACTCGACTTCATGCCAGAGGGTTGACCAAAATCTAACTATGTTGATCTTCTTGTAAAACTTGGCTTCAGTAGGCGTGGCTACGTAGCTTCCACTGTGCAAAATATTCTGAGGGGGGGGGGGGGTGGTTTCATTGCTCTCAACGAATTTTCAATACAATCCCGTATACCTAAAAAACTACGAATTTGGCATAGTGCAGTTTAGCAATTAATAGAAAAATAACTATTCCAGTTATCTTTCCAAAATTTTTCCGAAACATTCTCCTATCTTCCAAGCACATTTCCTGATTTTTTCATGCAAAAATATCTACTCTATTCGAAGTTATAGTGAGTACAGTGAGTATACAGCAATTTTGAATTTATGAAACCTGATATGCCAAACTGTAGCGATTAATAGAAAAATAACTATTCTAGCTGTCATCCCAAGACATTACTAGATTCTTCACGTATATTTCAAGTACATCTCCTAATTTTTTCATCAAAAAATATCCACTCGACTCAAAGCTATAGCCAGAACTGCGTGCACGCGCAATATGTAAAAACCGCAACTATCAAACGTTGTGTCGCCTAATTAGCATCCAGGGGTCCAGAGGCTGTGCCGGACGGGCATCAGACACGGTATCCTCCAGAGAGATTGGCTTCTTAATTGCTGATGCGAGTAGAACCGCGAAATTCCGGTCGGGAACGTGAAAACGCGTCTGCGTGGCTCGGCGTCTGACGACTCTGCACGGGATAGGAGAGGACTGTTCCGAAACGAAACACGCCGGGGCCACACCGGCTAGGAAACGCTGTCTTGGCGAGGCTGTTTCCTGGCTTTCCGTGTTATGCACCAACAGTTCAAGCTGCGTTTAATCAACTGAGCATCGCACTCCAATTGCGCGACTGCTGGTTCCTGGCTGGAGCCCGCACGCCGGCCGTGACGTCTCCTAAACCTGCGCAGCTATGCATCCAAGATGGATTAAACTTTTGAGATATATGCCACTCGTTCCGCCGGAACGATGTATCGCCTACTGGTAGGCGAGATTAATTATGTTCCCCGCGCCATCCTGCTGGATGGATCATGTCAGCGCGACGAGTTCGATCTTTGAGCTGTGATATTTTCGTTAAAAAATAATAGTTCAACAATATACCTGGACTACTTTTCAAGCTTGAAGCCTTTACTTTTGCCACTCATCGTTCATTTTTGCCTAAGATATTCCTGCACGATGCAAAGACTGTGAAACTGAAGACGCTATTTTTGGACCAACATGTTATAAATTAGAATGTCTGTAAAAACGTTGAAAAATTATTCTCGTAACTGAGACCAACGTAGATTCGAAGACGGAAGTTATCCCTTTACAAAGAATGATTAAAACTTGATCCAAAATTTTTTCAAGTCGATTTATTCAGATCTAAATGAAATGTGAACCGCCATCTTTGTAATAATATAACGTCCCCGCGCCATCCTGCTGGATGAATCATGTCAGCGCGACGAGTTCGATTTTTGAGCTGTGATATTTTCGTTAAAAAATAATAGTTCAACAATATACCTGGACTACTTTTCAAGCTTGAAGCCTTTACATTTGCCATTCATCGTTCATTTTTACATAAGATATTCCTGCACGATGCAAAGACTGTGAAACTGAAGACGCTTTTTTTCGACCAACATGTTACAAATTGGAATATCTGTAAAAATGTGGAAAAATTGTTCTCGTAACTGAGACCAACGTAGATTCGAAGACTGAAGTTATCCCTTTACAAAGAATGATTAAAACTTGATCCAAAATTTTTTCAAGTCGATTTATTCAGCTCTAAATGAAATGTGAACCGCCATGTTTGTAATAATATAACGTCCCCGCGCCATCCCGCCGGATGGATCATGTCAGCGCGACGAGTTCGATCTTTGAGCTGTGATATTTTCGTTAAAAAGTAATAGTTCAACAATATACCTGGACTACTTTTCAAGCTTGAAGCCTTTACATTTGCCATTCATCGTTCATTTTTACATAAGATATTCCTGCACGATGCAAAGACTGTGAAACTGAAGACGCTTTTTTTCGACCAACATGTTACAAATTGGAATATCTGTAAAAACGTGGAAAAATTGTTCTCGTAACTGAGGCCAACGTAGATTCGAAGACTGAAGTTATCCCTTTACAAAGAATGATTAAAACTTCATCCAAAATTTTTTCAAGTCGATTTATTCAGATCTAAATGAAATGTGAACCGCCATCTTTGTAATAATATAACGTCCCCGCGCCATCCCGCCGGATGGATCATGTCAGCGCGACGAGTTCGATCTTTGAGCTGTGATATTTTCGTTAAAAAATAATAGTTCAACAATATACCTGGACTACTTCTCAAGCTTGAAGCCTTTACATTTGCCATTCATCGTTCATTTTTACATAAGATATTCCTGCACGATGCAAAGACTGTGAAACTGAAGACGCTTTTTTTCGACCAACATGTTACAAATTGGAATATCTGTAAAAATGTGGAAAAATTGTTCTCGTAACTGAGACCAACGTAGATTCGAAGACTGAAGTTATCCCTTTACAAAGAATGATTAAAACTTCATCCAAAATTTTTTCAAGTCGATTTATTCAGATCTAAATGAAATGTGAACCGCCATCTTTGTAATAATATAACGTCCCCGCGCCATCCCGCCGGATGGATCATGTCAGCGCGACGAGTTCGATCTTTGAGCTGTGATATTTTCGTTAAAAAGTAATAGTTCAACAATATACCTGGACTACTTTTCAAGCTTGAAGCCTTTACATTTGCCATTCATCGTTCATTTTTACATAAGATATTCCTGCAGGATGCAAAGACTGTGAAACTGAAGACGCTTTTTTTCGACCAACATGTTACAAATTGGAATATCTGTAAAAACGTGGAAAAATTGTTCTCGTAACTGAGACCAACGTAGATTCGAAGACTGAAGTTATCCCTTTACAAAGAATGATTAAAACTTCATCCAAAATTTTTTCAAGTCGATTTATTCAGATCTAAATGAAATGTGAACCGCCATCTTTGTAATAATATAACGTCCCCGCGCCATCCTGCTGGATGGATCATGTCAGCGCGACGAGTTCGATCTTTGAGCTGTGATATTTTCGTTAAAAAATAATAGTTCAACAATATACCTGGACTACTTTTCAAGCTTGAAGCCTTTACTTTTGCCATTCATCGTTCATTTTTACATAAGATATTCCTGCACGATGCAAAGACTGTGAAACTGAAGACGCTATTTTTGGACCAACATGTTACAAATTGGAATATCTGTAAAAATGTGGAAAAATTGTTCTCGTAACTGAGACCAACGTAGATTCGAAGACTGAAGTTATCCCTTTACAAAGAATGATTAAAACTTCATCCAAAATTTTTTCAAGTCGATTTATTCAGATCTAAATGAAATGTGAACCGCCATCTTTGTAATAATATAACGTCCCCGCGCCATCCCGCTGGATGGATCATGTCAGCGCGACGAGTTCGATCTTTGAGCTGTGATATTTTCGTTAAAAAGTAATAGTTCAACAATATACCTGGACTACTTTTCAAGCTTGAAGCCTTTACATTTGCCATTCATCGTTCATTTTTACATAAGATATTCCTGCAGGATGCAAAGACTGTGAAACTGAAGACGCTTTTTTTCGACCAACATGTTACAAATTGGAATATCTGTAAAAACGTGGAAAAATTGTTCTCGTAACTGAGGCCAACGTAGATTCGAAGACTGAAGTTATCCCTTTACAAAGAATGATTAAAACTGCATCCAAAATTTTTTCAAGTCGATTTATTCAGATCTAAATGAAATGTGAACCGCCATCTTTGTAATAATATAACGTCCCCGCGCCATCCCGCCGGATGGATCATGTCAGCGCGACGAGTTCGATCTTTGAGCTGTGATATATTTGTTAAAAAATAATATTTCAACAATATACCGAACTAGTTTTCATGCTTGAATTCTTTACTTTTGCCACTCATCGTTCACTTTTACCTAAGATATTCTTGCATGATACAAAGACTGTGAAACTGAAGACGCTTTTTTTGACCAACATGTTACAAATTGGAATGTTTGTAAAAACGTTGAAAAATTGTTCTCGTAACTGAGACCAACGTAGATTCGAAGACTGAAGCTTTCCCTTTACAGAGAATGATTAAGACTTAATCAAAAAAAATTTCTAGTCGATTTATTCAGCTCTAAATGAAATGTGAACCGCCATCTTTGTAGTAATATTAGACACACCGTGGAGGCCTTACACGACCAAACTTGATGCTCATTTTTGTTCCATAAAACCGCAAAAAGATCGTACATTATGTTTCATAAACAGTTGTTGTAACGGGAAAGATTCAATCTTCAAATCTGTAACAGATCCGTTCAGAATAAATAATTTTTGTTGTTTTTGCAGACGATTGAATTTGCAGCATTTTTGACCGAAAATGTGTCCTCAGTTTTTCACATGCTATATCATGCACAAAGATCCTAGGAAAAAAGTAATTTCGGTCCGCAAAAGTAGAGATTTCAAGCTTTAAAATGAGCTTGCATAGAACATCCCCCTACTTTTTCCCACCATGTTACAGTAATTCAAATTCCTCGGTTCGGATAGTCGAGGTTCTACTATATCGAAGATTAAACAAGTACATAACCTCCAAACTGTGTCGTGTTTGGTGTCATTTTAATCAGGAAAATGTGACGAATACGATGGTACACATGAAAGCTCAATTAATAATATAAGAACTACGGGATAACACAGATTCATAACACAGGCTTGCATAATTTTTTGCAGCATACACCGAGAATGTCGATGAGTTTTCTTAGTCGGAAAAACTCTGCAAAATTATTCAATGAATGGGGTAGAGCATGGGGGTGAATTTTCCATAGTTGAGTCTCTCCTCTTGGGAATTGTGGCGGTAAGGGCGGGTTAGGGGGTTGGGCGAAGGGTCTCTTTAATGAATCCAAAGTAGCTGCTGTTTCGTTTCGCCCGCGGAACGTCCTAATCTGCAAAACGTCCCAAAGTGCTGATGCGGAAGGCCGTATAAATTCTATGAGGCGTGAGCGGCCCGAAAAGCATGGGCGTCACGAAGTAACGATCCAATCCGCGCGCGTGTGTGCGTGCGTGTGCGTCTGTAATTGAGGGTGCAGGGAGACCGAGCCAAGGATGAAAAGATGAGGTCAGAGAGACCCGGAGCGCAAAGGAAATATTTTTTAGAGAAATTGATACTCGAGCGGAGGGGAAACGAAGGGAAAGGAGGACTCTTTCGAGAGGAACGGAAAAATGAAACTCAAAGGGCTAGGGCAATGTGTATGTGTGTGTGTGTGGGAGGGGAGGGGTAAGGAAGTGCTACTTAGCAGATTTAAGGGCTCTCTCATTGGAGCAATTGCAGAATTGTTGGCTTTGAAGATTCATAAATGGCGGGCTGAGAATCGTAATGATCTAATTGTAAATCCAAATTCTTAAGATTTGAGTTAACACTAAACGAACCACTGCGGGTCAAATTACCCGTTTCAGATTTTTTATTTCACAATTCTTGAAGTTGTCAATATGTTTCTACTGGAAATGATTATACACGTTGCTTTATCAATAGACAGCGGATTTTACGCATTCATGACAAAAATGAGTAGGTATAATTTAGAACAGTAAAAGTAACAGAAGAATTTTAACATATTGTTATATTATTTTCAGTCTATTAAACATATTAAACAAGAAAATAAAATTCTATTTCACTCCAGTTTATCGCAAATTCAGTTAGAAAATTTTTATTTTGCATAGAGATCCGCTGTCTACTTATTAAAGTATACATTACGATAAAAATCGCACAAAATCTAAATAAATTCAATCGTGCCATTTTTATAAGACAACACGTACTAGTCAGCTTTAATGGTCGGTGGGATGTGTTAACATTGTTTTTCGAATCTTAATGGCATCATTTATTTACCGACAGCGTTAACACTGTACGTACCAGAAGTTTAATAATCGGCTTTTTAATAATCTTGCTGGACTATAAGCAATCTGAAAAATCTTCTTTTACATAATAATACTAAACGAAATAATTAGATTACTGAGGGTGACTTTTCGGTTTGGGGTTGGGCATTTTTGTCTCAATTGAGACAGAACCGTCCCCACCATAGCGCCCACTGGCCCCCACCAGCATCCGCCGTTACCATAGAGCCATAGAGGAAGGGGCGAGCTTTGCCCGTCGCGAACAGTGCGCAGGCCTCGCGCATGAAAGAGAGGTTGGTGGGAGAAGCAGGCGTTCGAGGGGCCCCTACCGTGCCCATTGCGGGTTAACGATTAAAATTGCTATTGCTGTTGAAAGATTCATTAAAAAATCCTTATCCACAGCCCGTAGACGGTCGAAAATTATGAAATAGTCGCCGATAAATAATGTATTGCTTGATGTAGAACTTCATTCTTTACTGAAAAATGGCTGCTTATTATTTTGTTATTAAAATAATAGAACGAACCATTTAGGATCATAATGGTTTAAGTCCACCGTATGCTCTATTGTATTCAGCCGCTGATTTACAACACAGATCTGTAAAACGTATTTTAAAAATTTTTAATTTAGGCCCACAGAAAAAAGTTGTAAAATACAAATTTTGGAATTTACTCTGCAGTTCCGATCAAGTGCAATTTTTCAGAATTTTGTTTCTACGTCATGTATTAACATAATAATCGTTATAATATTTCAAAAATAACCTACGTCCTAGGGCCAAATATTTACAAAGTTATTGTATTTTTAAGTGTCCGAATATTTGTAGGATTCACTGTGTATCGGTATAAGTCAATCATAATTAGATCATTCGCTGGTAAATTGTATAAAATTCTGTTTCGTGCTTTAGTTTTCAAATACAAACATTTTTTGAATCTACAGATCTGTTATTGTACAACGTCTTTTATACCAACAAACGCAAAAAATTATTTTACTCGATATATCATATATGTGAGTTACACCCATAACTGGGTAAAATTTTGGAGACAAAATATTTGAAATATTGTTTGAAATAGTCGTTGTTCCACAATTCAAATAAACAGTAAAATTTATGCAAATAAAATGTTGCTATTTTGATAATCTATAACCTAAAATAAAATATTTTTATTAAGGATTAAAATAGATCGAGCGAACAGGTAATATTAAAATACAAGAAACCATAAAATTTTCGAAGTAAAATGAAAACAATTTATTGCATATTTTCGATTTATTTTCTCATGCAGAATCACCCCTTAAAATAAAATTCACACTATTTGAGAATCCTTAAAATGAAATGCTATTTTAAAGACTTTTTCTAACAAAGAAACTATTTCATTTCTGAAAGTGCATGTTTTTATTTCAAATAAAATAGACAATTTACTATTTGAAATAGTATTTTACCCAGCTTTGCGTACACCACTATGATTCTCAGCCGCCCGCCAAATGAGGTTGATCTGGGTCAGTGTATGCGAAATCGATTTGTTTATGGTTGACGAAGGGAATTTTGATTAAAGTTAAGGGTTGCAGGAGGTAGAGTATGGAAACTTCGGGGGAGTTTATGTCATCAATTTGGTGAATTCATTTATGAGATAAACTTGTACTTGTGAATTTTTATCTTGGAATTTGTGCACCGAATCAAGTTGAAATTTTCTATATTCTGATCTAGAAGTTTGCTTTACTGTAGAAATACAGCAAACTGAAATTTAAAATGTTATTAGCGATTTCCAGCTGATGTTAGGTGATTGAAAATGCGGTTTGAAATTTCAGGAGCTGTAAAATATAGGTCGTTGAATTTATCTGCCTTCTGATCGGTGATCGAACTTTCTATTTACCAATGCTAACGATTTAAAAAGTCCGACGGAACTGGGTCAGGCAGCGGGCCGATAGTCAGACTTTTAAATATGGTAAATATAATCAACGCTCAACTCGAAACTAGTATACCCCCGGAGGAAAAATTGCAATCACGCTGACGGGGGGCTCTAACGAATTCTATTAGGATGTTAATACATTGAATCGCGAGGTAATAATCGGTGCACGAAGGTTTTTTTGGATAGTTTTCTTAAAGCTGAATAGAGGAAACTTTGGCGGAGTTTGAAATTAAAAGGATTTTAAAATTAATGTTTTTCCTATTAATGTCAGGGAGATTCAGAAAAGTTAAGTATTGTGTGGTGTAGTATAGGGTGAATATTAGGGAGGGTTTAAGTCATCACTTTGCTAGTTCTAAATTTGTTTGTGAGATACAAGCCTTTGAAAATCTTAATTTTTGCTTGTTTTCAGAAATAGAGAAATGGGACTTTTGATAATGGAGCATTCGAAATTGACCTTTTTCTGATTCATAACAGAGATTTACGTCAAAATTAATTATTGTATCATGTTCTATATGGAAAAGTAGGGACGCTTTAAGTCATCGTTTTGATGCTTTTGAATCTGTTTATGAGGTACTAGCCTTTGAAGTTCTGTATTTTTGTTCGTCTTCATAAATAGAGAAATTGGATTATTGATAATGGGGTATTCGAAATCTACATTTTTCTGGTTGATAACAGAGATTTTCATTAAAATTAATTATTGTATTGCGTTCTATATGCAAAATTAGGAAGAGTTTAAGTCATCACTTTGTCAGTCCTGAATTTGTTTATGAGGTACAAGGCTTTGAACTTCTTTACTTTTGCTTGTCTTCATAAATAGAGAAATTGGATTATTAATAATGGGGTATTCGAAATCTACATTTTTCTGGTTGATAACAGAGATTTTCATTAAAATTAATTATTGTATTGCGTTCTATATGCAAAATTAGGAAGAGTTTAAGTCATCACTTTGTCAGTCCTGAATTTGTTTATGAGGTACAAGGCTTTGAACTTCTTTACTTTTGCTTGTCTTCATAAATAGAGAAATTGGATTATTAATAATGGGGTATTCGAAATCTACATTTTTCTGGTTGATAACAGAGATTTTCATTAAAATTAATTATTTTATTGCGTTCTATATGGAAAATTAGGGAGAGTTTAAGTTATCACTTTGCTAATTAGAGTTTTGTTTGTAAACTACACACATTTGAATCACTCATAAGTTTTAATTAAATTACTAATACATCTGTAGCTTGAATCATTCCCTCTCATAATTCACAGTAAACGAGTTCAGATTATTAACGACATCACTTTACTTACCAGTTGACTCGGCATACAGAACCAACACCATTGCTAAAATCCCCATAAAAATCTTACCTGCAACAGAAAACAAAAAATAGTAAGTGACAAATAATATTTCGTGAACATTACCCTTAACATTGTTCATAAACAAATTAATAAACTTGATAAAACTTCGTAAGAGTATTCTATATGCATCGTACTAACAACATTTCAAAAAATTGATTTATCTTATTACACCGAAGGAAGAATGTATCCTCTTAAACGTAAAATCAGAAAGCAGGAATTTGTTTGGAAGAACAAAAGATTTAATTAACTTTGCAGCTGATTCTATTTAAACAGGAAGAGTTTTAAACTCGTTAACAAGAGCTTGGAAGCAGTACCTCTATGATATAAGAGGATCGTCAGAAATAGAAAGAGAAAGAAAAAGAGAAAGAGAAAGAGAAGGAGAGTACGGATGAAAAACAAAGGCGAAGCAGAAGGGAAAAAATCGAAATGGAAGGTAACTGCCTCGATGGTGGTAAGTGAGATGTTCGTGTAAATAGTGAGTGATAGCTATGGAGGCGCTGGGGGAACAGTGGGAGAGCTCGTAATTTCGTATCGAGCATTCAGAGGCCGAGCAACGAATGGACACGGATAGCGGTTGAATGGAACGAAATATGGGACAGCCGTAACGAGGTATAAAAGACGAAAGAAACAGGGAAAACCGGTCAGAGAATTTTACGTACCCTGAAAGTGGATTTCTGTTCGATTGAAGGGACGATAAAAACGACGTTCGTTTTCAAAAGATCCCTTCACCGATATTGCCCATCGTTTCTCTTCTGTGGAACACCCGTTACGTAAACAAACACTCCTATCATTCAACGTCTATCCTCTTCTGACCGATTCTACAGATCCTTAAATTGGAAGATTATGTCATCACTACTGCTACGGATATGACCAATTTATCACAAGAATGAGTAAAATTGATCGTTTTTCCATATCGATATCAGGGGTTTTGATATTCATTAACTATTGCATGGCGTAGTGCGTTATAGTTTACTTCATCACTTCGCTGGTTTCGAATTTGTTAACAAATAATAAAACACAAGCCTTTAAACTTACGAATTTTTGCTTATCTTCGGAAAAGCAGAAGTTGTTTTGCTTGGTAACAGGTTATTGGAAATCGGGGCTGTTCTTTCTTTTGGAGCACCAAATATTTTTAACTTTCTTGAACACTTTTTTAACTTTTTTTTATTTAATCCTGTAGATATCGATGAGAACATTACGAAAATGTAAGTATTATTGTTACGAATTCACTGGTTTATAAGTTATACGTGTGTAAACATGAGCAATTTTAAGCGTTTTTGACAGGTTAGGGCGTCGCCATATTGGATATTCGTTGGGTGGTAGAGGTAGGACTGTTGAGCGCATGCGCTGTATAGATGGTTATACGCGTGTAAACATAAGTAATTTCAAGTGTTTTTCACAAATTAAAGTGTCGTCACATTAGTATATTCGCTGGGTGGTAGACGTAAGAGTGTTGAGCGCATGCGCTAGATAATATGGTATATTCGCGGAGCGGCTAAGTAATACTGCGCGCATGCGCTAAATGGCACGGTATGTTTACTAGATAGGAACACGTGGATAAATGAAGCTGATTTTAATATTTTTATACAGTTTGTTGTACATTTTATTATTGATTTTAATTTTAATTTGTGAATTGTTGCAGAAATTTAAGAAATGTAGTGTTCATCGGTGCGATATGAAAATATATAGAATCATATACAGGATCTCAAAAAGAAGGTGTAGTCCAATTTGGTTTGGGGTTAGGTCGTCGCGTTGATTTCGTACATGTGTTATTATTACGTACGTGTTTGTGCTGCCACCTAACGGATCTGCTCGGTACTACTTAGCCGATCTTACGTGTACCACCTAGCAAATATACCAATATTGCGGCGCTTTACCCTGTCAAAAAGGCTTAAAAGTGCTCAACTTTACACGCGTATAACTTCTGAACGAGTAAACTCCTGACAATAAGACTTTCATTTTCGGTGTTTTCTCGTCGAAATCTATAGGACTGCATAAAAACAAGTTAAAAAAAATTGGTCCTCCAAGAAAAGGTTTAGCCGAAATTGTCATTTCCGCAGTTGATAACAGGGATTCTGATTAAAATCGCGTCTTGCATGATACAGCGCATAAAAAATTGGGTTAAGTTCATGAGATCAGATTTTTACATTCAAATTTGTTTACAAAGTACAAGCCGCACAAGTTTACAGTTTGTATTTGTCTTCAAAAAGGCATAGATTCTATCCGAAATTTATATTTCGGAAATTATTTGCTGGACTGAGGCAAATTTTTTTCAATGTAATATAGAATCTGTACATTAATACAACAATGTCTATTTCATGGATTTATTAATTGTTTAATTGTTAAAAATTATAGATAATCCCACATATGAATACAAATACACATTTTTGCTGACGAGCCATTCGAAGTCAAGCTTTTCTCGATTGATATCAGAAATATTGCCAAAAATGGTCTACTGATTATTCAGAGAATTGGAAAATGTAACTTTTAATTTAATTGTTACATTAATTTAGGATATTTTACTTAATATTTCATTTAATACGCATTGACCCCACGTGCGCACAGACGTTTCGACGTACGACGCCTCGATTATGAAAATACCAGTTATTAATTTCTTATCAGGCCGGTGATTTTTTGGTTTTACGTCCGTATAAAATTTTTATCTCGATCACGCGTGAAGTCGCCGTGACAGTTCTCGCGTATTAAATTTTGTAACGATCCAAACAGCAGATTCCGGGTCGGGAAAGCGTGGAAATAAATGCGCGCGGTGCGCGCATCAAAATGCGGGTTTCAATCGCGTTCCCGGATCTTGGTTTGCACGGTATCTTTGTTTCCGATCAACACCGCGCAAATTAAAAGCGCAAAATGCAACGTCATTTGCTGGTGGAAAAGCCCCGGGAAAAATTGCACGTGCGTCAATGCTATTCTGACATTCGATACAGATATTGGAAACGCGATACACGATATATTTTCATAAGGTTCGTGCGAGCCACTGTTTTTATTAAATCACATGTAAATTGATACATCTTCGGAACCGCTACTGGTCTGCGTAATCATTTTTTATTCGATTCGTACTATTATGAGCTTTTGTTTCAACTCTCGAAATACCGGAAACAACATTTTCCATGTTGTCTAGACATTAGTTGAATTCATTTTGGTTATTGTTATCGTGATATTGTTTTTATCAGTTGAAACATCGGAAAAATTATTTTCTGTATTTTTTATACAGTCCTTCGACAATATTTGTTGTTTGAGAGGCATGTAGTGACTAAACCTAATGGTAAAAATTGGTTTTCACGTAAAAATGAACATAACACTATTTATTATGCACTAATATCTTAATGCAGTATTTCATCGTTAATTGTCGTGATATTCTGAACAATAATTGTCGCAAAACAATCCCTCCTTCCGCGGGATATACCCCGTGAGGCTTGAGAGGCCTCAGTCGCCGAGAAGTGTAACAATTATGTTACGGGTCGAGTATGTCGGTGATACCACTACTAATCCAATGACAAAACTTCTTTATTTTTTATTATTTTTCGATGGAACTGTCACCAACATATTCGTGGCATTTTTCTAATGAAAATGATACCAAATAAGATACAATTCCGATGGTATTTACTTGAGAAATGGACGATGAAAGTTTCGAGGGCAAGGAAGGATAGCGTATTGGAAAGAAAGAGATGCGGAGAGTCGCTGTCGCTGGCGTAGTTCAAAAGCCCACGTGTCTTCACAGTGTAATGCCAATAAAAATACTTTTTTATTATTACTTATTTCTTTACGAGAATTTCTCCAATATATTTGTGGCATTTTCTGATTAAAATAATATCATCGTCCATTACTCAAGTAAATACCATCGGATTTATATCTTATTTGGTATCATTTTCATTAGAAAAGTGCCACGAATATGTTGGTGAATATTCCATAGAAAAGTAATAAAAAATAAAGAAGTTTCGTCACTAGGTTAGGTGTTGTTTTCACACCGACATACTCGACCCGTATTATGTTACACTTCGCGGCGACCGAGCCTCTCGAGCTTCGCTGTCCTTTTCTACGTTCGGCACAAATCAAAGAATAGTATTATCTGAACATTAATTGACGCAAGCCGGACCTGTGGTGGTGACGATTTTCGATGAAATACTGTATCAAAATTCATAAAAATTGAAAAATCAAGATATTAACAGTGTACAGATTAATTTCTGAACAATACATAGATTCATAATTCAATCTATTAATCTATAGATTCAACTCAGAATACCGACAACTCTTAACAATTTATAGATTAAGGTCCTAATATTAATTTTTTTAACAATATTGAAGTTCAAAGGAAGTTTATAAATTAAGATTTCATTAATTTCCAGATTAAAGTAAGTATAAATATTACATTTTGTAATGGTTTACGACTGAAATCTTGATTTAAAAATTCTCAATAATTTATAGTTTAAGATCTCCATATTAACTCCCTCAATGATTTATAGGTTATGGTTGTAATATTAAATTCTTTAACAATTTATAGATAGAAGTCACAATATGAAATTCGAAAAGAATTATATGTATAGATTAAGGTTTCATTGATTTAGAGAGTAAAATAAATATTGAATAAGTTATCATAAAAATCTCAATATTAAATTCCTTAAAAATTTATAAATTATTTTTTATATTAGGAGGTTGAATAAGTTCTCGCTGTTTTTTTTTTTATGAAATGAATGCTTTATTTTAAAAAATTGGTAAAAAGTATGTTCTTGAAAGTATTGTCTCTCGCTAGCCATTACTTTTCCCCATCTTTCTGGCAGCATAGTAATTCCATGTCGGAAAAACGACACGTCTTTTGAGGCAATCCAAGAGTGGACCCATTTTTTGATATCTTCATAAAATTGGAAGCGCTGCTCAGCCAGGCCATGTGTCATCGATCGGAACAAATGGTAATCTGATCGGGAAATGTTTGGTGAATACAGCGGGTGGGGTTGTACTTCCCATTTAAGTGTTTTCAAAAACGTTTTCACCGGTTTTGCAACATGTGGCCGCGCGTTGTCATGCTGAAAAATCGCTTCAACTCGTACAGCACCCAACGTCCTTCCTGTGAATCATTCCTAATGCTTCCAAACGTTTCGAATCTGTTGTGTGATCAACTCCTAATGATTCTGCAAGTTCAGTTAGTATCTGACACGAGTCTTCATCAAGTAATGCCTCAAATTCTTCGTCTTCAAGTTTTTGTTGTGCGCCAGGGCGTTCCTTATCTTCAAGATCAAAATCATTATTTTTGAAGCGTCTAAACCAATCTCTGCATATTGTTCCCGACAGAACATGGTCGCCGTAGGTGTCAACAAGAATTCTGTGTGCTTCAGCTGCAGATTTTTTTTTAATAAAATAGTGTAGTAAAATTCCCCGCAATTATTCTTTCTTTGGCATGAAATTCGACATTTAGCACAATGAAAGAAAAATTGTTTATACTTCAGCGGAATGACACACACTGAATTTGAACCTTGCATATATGTAGTACTTCATTATAGATACGTTACTATCGGAAACTAAATTCACGCAGTTCTGGTATTACCACGTTTCGGAAAACAGCGAGAACTTATTCAAGCTCCTAATAGATATCCATATATTAATAGATTACAGTTATTAATCATTCATACATCAAGACCGGAATATAAAATATTTCCGTAATATATAGTTTGAGGTGTTGCTTAGTGTGGACTTAAGCTATACTTGGCGAAAATTTTTTATCGAGATACAAAGCACGACGCCCCCCAGAATGGTTCCTTTTGGCGAAAAAAAAATTTGTGCAAAGTTTGAGATTGATCGAAAAAAAGGATCACGTGCGGCATTTAAATAGAAAATTTTGAAATTTTTGAAATTCATCGTAACTATAAAGTATTATATATCGTTGGATTTGTAATTTTCTTCTAAATAAGAATATGGAAAAATTATATGACCTCAATTAAAAATAGTTTTTGTTTAAGATATAGAAAATATTAATTAGAAACTTAATTCCTCGACACAATATACAATTTCTCGTTTCCGATTGTAGAAAATGATAAGAAATCGTGATACACCATGGGATAATAAAATAATGATTTTAGTATGCTACTACGTTAAAAGTCGCAATTATTAAAAGTACTAAATTTGTAGTTTATGGAAAAATGGCAAAGGTAAGCAAATAAAATTATTTTCTAAAGTAAAACAAACCGGGAGTATCGGGTAGAACCTTTTAAAACATTTCTTATTACCGGTGACTGTAAACAAGGTCAAGGTTTTTGCTTCAAGAAGTTAAAAAATACAAATCGACCTCCCACTCGATCACCCAAAACAACATCATCATCCTCTAAAAGATGACACCGAATACAATAAGGTTGTCAACGCGTCCATAAACTCTACAAACGTCCTCAAAAAAATTCCAAACGACCCCCACCCATTTTCCCGGAACCCCCATTCTCTAAAACGAAAAAACTTTCTCCGAACGAATAATCTCCCGACGATAACGACTACAGAAACAAATCCCACGCTCCGGGAGTGGAGACGCATACAATTACGGGGGGTCAGAAAGTGGAGGTGCGGGATGTGCAAGGGAATAGGGGTGAGGACTAAGGGGAGGGGGTGGTCAGGGGTGGCCTTATCGCGCCTCAGGTGCCGCGTATTAGAGGACAGAAAGAAGTTTAGTCACTCGAGGAAGCGGAAAAGTGTGCTCGCGCGCGAATGCCAACTTTAAATTGTGGCAGTTCCTTTTATCGCCCCTCGTAACCGTTAAAGAACCGTCTCCCGGCTTCGTTTTTATTTACCTTGTCGAGGATGGCCGAATAAGACCCGGTCAGGGGACAACATCCCGTAAATTGCCAAGGACAAAGCTTCCGACGCGTCGACGACGCTTGTTTCTCGGCCAACCCTTTCCCGAGGAGGACCTCCTCGCGGGGATCGGCCCGAGGAATATCGCGAAACTGCTGTTTTATAGCGCGCGGAACGCGCTTTTGTCCTCCGAATGCGCATTTGTACGTTTATGTTGCGAAACGCGGCGTGGAAAAATGGCGAGCGAGGTGTGATGCGGTTTGTAGGTGCTTTGAGCGGCGGCTGTGCGACCTTTGATGGGCTGCGAACATTTTTCCTTGAGTTTCATTCCGAAGAATTGCTCGGCAGACATGTTCCTTCATGGATCCTACGAGTTTACACACAAGGAGAAGACGCGGTCATCGGGTCTTAGATTTTGTCGAAACTTTGCATACTGGTAGTGTTCCGTCGCAAGGAACCGTACAAAGGGTCTTTTCTTCAGATTTGTTTATGGCGTCTACGCGACTCTGAGGCCACTTTCAAGGATTAGGCGCTCGGTGCACATTTGGTGACCACTCGAGCCATCGCCTAACTTTCGTATTTGTTTCGCCTCCTTAAGAGTTACGCGTCATCAATCTATCACTGATGAAGGATATTCCCGACCGAAAAGTACGGTTCTCGGGTTACCTAGCTTCTCCCTCGGAGGGAGTCGGGTACGGTCCCACGCTTTCCTCGGGACAGGCTCGCTTAGGGCCGATCTAAGAGTCATCAGGAATGCACTGATTGGGGCATGCAGAGCTCGGCAAGAACCAATCAGTGCACTTCTTCAGCATGGCAATGGGTGTCACCGTCTTGACACCCCGAAAAGGAGGACCGCCTTCACGATACAACGAAGGGTCCTCCCGAAACCGCGACATTCAGTCGGTCGCAATCAAACAGTCGAAGTGGAACCTTCGCTGGTATAGATCAATGAAAACGAACGAAGACACATTCGAACGAGACAAAGAGTCTATCGAAGTCGACGTCAAGTTCATTCAACGATCTCGTACAATCGAATCGATCGAGATTCGTAAAATTCAAATGGAGTTAATCGTCGCGAACTCCCACGCGTATAAGGCAGGGCCTGCTAGATTAGCCTTACCGACGAATCCTCTAGCAGGCCTGGGACGAAACGCTAAACCTCACTAATTCATAAATCGAAATAATTATTGAATCGGCTATCTAAAATTAATTTGGCGGGTAGTAAATCGGTGATTTCGGAGTTGACGTGTCCGTCACAATCGGGCTTAAAATTTACAACTTTAAGTGGATACGAATCATCCGCGCGTCGCTCTCGAGATTCGCACCGAACAGGTAGATTTCGTTCTCCTGTTTATGAAAATATAGCATTGTAGGCGTCGATACTCAATCATTTTTGAGATATTTACAATTTAAATTTCATTATACCTGTTAAATCGTTAAGTACAGTTTAGTTTGAAGCTTTCGTCAATGCCAAACGGCGTGTGGTAACGTACTAGATTCATTGCCGGGAAGGCCAGTGTTCAAATCCCTTTTTCCTTATATTCATTTTTTTCTTTTTTTCTGTTCAGTTTATCTATTTTAATTAATTGTATTTTTCACATGAAAAGTACACACATAATATCTATAGGAAACAAAATATAACAATTTTATTCAAAAGAAACATAATATGAAAGAAACACTAATTTCATCAAACTTAGCGTATCTCAAAAAGTTGTTGAGTATCGACGCCTATAATGCTACATTTTCGTAAACAGGAGAGCGAAAGGTCAACCCGCCGTAAACAATGCGTAATCTTTACTGAAACGCGTCAGTTTTAAACTTCCACATTTGATCCGCTCCAACATGATTATTCTTGCTCAAAGTCATTTCAAGGTCAAGAAGGTGGTATCCACTAAATTCAGTTTTTTTATTTTCTATCATGCTATCGTAAAAAAATGCACTATTCCATTTAAAAAAACATCGGTGACCTTGAAATTTCATTAAAAAACACGACATAAAAAATTTTTTTCTTTACCATTATATTTGCCCCCTGCAATAGTGTCACTTTGTCCTCTGAAATTTTCTGATAGGGCTGTAAATACGACAAATATTTAGGTGTTCCCATTTATGTGGGCCACCCTGTATATATGTATATGTATAAAATGCGTGCGTTTCACATGACTGCGTGGAGGAGACTCTACAACTTCTCGATGCACAGCCCGTAGACGGACGAAAATTATGAAATAGTCGCCGATAAATAATGTATTGCTTGATGTAGAATTTCATTCTTTACTGAAAAATGGCAGCTTATTATTTTGTTATTAAAAGAATAGAACGAACCATTTAGGATCATAATGGTGTAAGTCCACCGTACGCTCTATTGTATTCAGCCGCTGATTTACAACACAGAACTGTAAAACTTATTTTTAAAATTTTTTAAGTTAGACAAACAGAAAAAAGTTGTAAAATACAAATTTTGGAATTTACTCTGCAATTCCGATCAAGTGCAATTTTTCAGAATTTTGATGCAAATAAACAAATGACGTTACTGTCGCACGACACGCTACCAACAATTAACTATATATTTACACATGCCGTTAATCTAGAGTCCGTGTATAGCACTTCTCGATTTACACTTTCTTACAATTACGAAAATACATTTATTGCACCTTAAACAGATTTTACACTAGAATCCATGCATAAATAAACAAAACTAGTGATTCGAAAAAGATGAACGTATATGAAGCTATCATGCTTCAAGAAAGTCTATATTGTTTGAATATCTAGGAAGCACCATTTCCATGGTTGAAGTTTAAACGAGAGAAAATTGGGGATTATTCATTCGGACCGGTAATTGTTGGGATACTGAGGTTCCGGATTAATAATGTTGATTGAATTAACAAGAGTAGAGTAGGATCGATTGATTCAAGCAAGTAATAAATGGCCTTAAAGTTTCATTTAGCCAGGCAGTCTCGTTTATAGTAGAAACGGCCCAGGCTTGATATATCGCATACCTGTACTACTGTGGCTGCGTTAATAATTCGTTGAGTTTGACCACTAGCAGTAGTTCCAGAAACGCAATCTCCGCAAATACCAAGTACTTCTGCTACCATGAATCTTAATTCCGCATCAGCGAATCTAATTATACGGATCTTCCCGTTGGCCACTAATTATACAAGACTCTGTCTGTAGTTCGCATATTTTCCAAACAGCATTATTAGGTTTAAACTTCGACTGTGAAAGAAAGAAAGAATACTGGTGTGTTGCGGAATCAGAAATCTCTTTCTGTGAATGTTTTATTGTATCTGTGCCTTTGAGAATTCATTAATTATACGGACATCGATGGTTCTGATAAAATAACAAGTATACTTTAATTATTTAAATAGAAAATATAAACATTTATAGAATCTTTCAATAATTGTAGTTTTTCATAGTGGCGTGTACAACAAAACAAAATTTTTAATATTAAAATTCCACTATTAAGTACTAATTGTGTACACAGTTTCAATAAATTGGTTACTGAAAACCTGTTAAATATTTTTTATATATTTATTTCGTGATCTATAGATATATACGTTTACTAATGTGGAATCAGGACTAATAGATCAGATTTATATATTTATCAGTTCGAAAGCGATGACAATGTTACGTGGTGTAAATACTCAACTCGTAGGACTTTTAATTTTAATTCTTAACAATAATAAATTAGATAAGTCAAACTACTCAAACTGCTCAACGCACTCGAAATACTTAAGATAGTCAAAACATTCAATATATTCACGCGAAAGGGGGTACTTTATACAATCGAGGCACGTAATACACTCAATGCACTGAATATACTCAATCCATTCAAGACATTCGAGCTACTCAAAGTATTCAAGGTACTCAAAGTACATCATATGGGCACTCAAACGATAGGAATTTTCATTCTAATTCTATAACGCTACAAACTAGATATTCAAAGTGCCTGATATACTCAAGACAGTGAATGTACAGAAAATACACCAGATGTTCAATGTACTCATGCTATTCAGAATACTTGGAACACAGTAAGTGGATACTCTAATGATGGCATTTTTTTTGGCTCTATTTTTTAACAATAATAGATTGAGTACTCACGGCACCTGCACAGTATGCAAAGTATAGGAAATAAGTGCTCAAACGATTGGATTTTTCCCATTATTTTCACGAATAATTTACTCATTATTTTCACGAATAATTTACTCATTATTTTCACGAATAATTTACTCAAAATTTAGTACTCAAGGCACTTAGAATGTATTGAAAGTATACGAAGTGGGTTCTCAAGCGATTTGGTCTTCTTCCGTCTACATTTTGACAGTAACAGATTCGGTACTTAAGACACTTACAATATATTCAAAGTATACGAAGTGGGTACTCACACTATGTGGCCTTTTTCCGTCTACATTTTGACAGTAACAGATTGGATACTTAAAGCACTTACAATTTATTCAAAGTATACAAAGTGGGTACTTGAACGATTTAGCCCTTTTCCGTCTACTTTTTAAAAGTAACAGATTGAGTACTTCAGGCATTTACAATTTACTCCAAGTATAGGAAGTGGGTACTCAAACGATGGTTTTTTTTCCTATTCTTTTTACGATTAATAGATTTAGTACTCAAAGCACTTACAATATATTGAAAGCATGCGAAGCGGGTCCTCAAACGATTTGATCTTTTTCCGTCTACATTTTAACAATTACAAATTGGCTACTTAAGGTACTTACAATGTATGCAAAGTATACCAAGTGGGTACTTAAACGACTTGTCCTTTTTCCATCTACTTTTTAACAATAACAGATTCGGTACTTAAGGCACTTACAATTTATTCAAAGTATACAAAGTGGGTACTCAAAACGATGGAATTGTTTGCTTCTATTTTTAAAAAATCATAGATTGATTACTTAAGGCACCTACACAGTGTGTAAAGTATATCAATTTGTTACTCAAACGATGGGATTGTATCCTTTTATTTTTTTTAAATAATAGATTGATTACTTAACACGTTGAGCCCGGCGTCGAATTTGCTGTCCTTTCCGTTCAGCCGGCAGCCGGTGAGCGATACAATGTTGTAGGATATCGCCGAAGGATAAAGAATTCTTCTTTGTCGCGCTATTTTCGACATCTTTTAGGTGTATGTGTGATTATGTTCACTATATTTTCGTATGATGTATAGGACTACATTTGATCACATTTCATTGAGACTATATTTATTTTTTAACTTTAATACTGTCGGTCCCACGGACCGACGCCAGTCTAACGAAAATTCTAGTGCCGGTCCTCAGGGACCGGCGCCGGCCACACGGAAAGTTCACCGCCGGTCCCCAGGGACCGGCGCCGGGCCCAAGGTATGCAAGGTATACGAAGTGGGTACATAAACGATTTAGCCCTTTTCCGTCTACTTTTTAAAAGTAACAGATTGAGTACTTAAGGCACTTACAATTTACTCCAAGTATACGAAGTGGGTACTCAAACGATGGGATTTTTTCCTGTTCTTTTTACGATTAATAGATTTAGTACTCAAAGCACTTACAATATATTGAAAGCATGCGAAGCGGGTCCTCAAACGATTTCATCTTTTTCCGTCTACATTTTAACAATTACAAATTGGCTACTTAAGGTACTTACAATGTATGCAAAGTATACCAAGTGGGTACTTAAACGACTTGTCCTTTTTCCATCTACTTTTTAACAATAACAGATTGGGTACTTAAGGCACTTACAATTTATTCAAAGTATACAAAGTGGGTACTCAAACGACGGAATTGTTTGCTTCTATTTTAAAAAATCATAGATTGATTACTTAAGGCACCTACACAGTGTGTAAAGTATATCAAGTTGGTACTCAAACGATAGGATTGTGTCTTTTCATTTTTTTTAAATAATAGATTTATTACTTACGGCACTTGCACAGAATGCAAAGTATACGAAGTGGGTACTTAAACGATTTAGCCCTTTTCCGTCTACTTTTTAAAAGTAACAGATTGAGTACTTAAGGCACTTACAATTTACTCCAAGGTACTCAAACGACGGGATCTTCCTGCATCTACTTTTCAATAATAACAGATTGAGTACTCAAGGCAATTACAACATATTCAAAGCGAGAGCATAAACGAAAACACTTTTGTTCCACAATTCCACAGTGAGAAAATATCCTTTTTTAAACAATCTCTTTACATTTGTAGACCTGACAGACTGTTCGAGGGAAGGTGTGGGGAGATTGTTTACGACCAACGCGCCATCTTCTTCCCATTCGAACGAGTGACAATTGACTAGGAAGACGCGGCTTGAGCCATCGGAAGGCGAGCACGTCGAGTGTCATTCGTTCCGCATGACTTGGGTACACGCGTACACTCGGGACGGTTTTAGTGGCACGCGGAATATCGCGGGAGTCGCAGTTTTACGAGGCCCGAAAGAAAAGTTCGGTCTATTAGCACGATGAAATGAGTTGCGCAAATGTTCCCCGGGCCGTGCAACACCCCCCCTCAGCTATTGTAAACTCGAAGCAGGGGTTTAAGGATCTCCGCTTGTACATCCGCGTCCCGAGGTGTTATCTGCCGCAATAAAAAGCCCCGCGCGAATAAGAATCGCGAACGAAAGAATTTCATTATTTTTCGGCTTTGGCAAGCAACTGGCAAACAAATGATTCGGCGGGGCACTCCAACGTCTGGTTTATGAAACCGCGCCATTGTAAATTCGCAACTTATGGAAGCGTGTTCGGTACGCCGCTCTCCATTTGTTGAATTGGATACACTCGCATGGATGCAATTTTTTATTACAGCTATACGTTCCTCAGGTTATTGCGAGCTGTGTTCTTGCGTTGGTATCATTTATTTAAGCATTTCATTGTTTCCAAATATTACGAAAGTTCGCTGAATGTTTTATCCGGCACTGTGTTTTTTTCGCTTTTTGGGGCAAGGTGTCTATGTAGTTTTTTCTGCGAATTGTATTTTTGTGTTCGTTTCATTTGTTCAAGCATTTCGTTGTTTCCAAATATTACGAGAATTTGTTGAACGTTATACAAATTGTAATATCATATTTCGCTTATGGGGAAGGTGTTTATGTGGATTTTGACGATAGTTAGGAACTTGGAGAAATTTATGGTGGCATCGTTAGTGAGTTAACCAAATTATTGATTCAAATTTATGTAAGTTATTGGAGCATTAAGTGTGATTAAGATTGTTCTAGTGATTTAATTATTTCAGAGGTTAACTGCTTAGGAGTTTTTCAAATATCTGTATTTTGTAAATGAAATTGGTTTCACAGATCAACCGCCGTAAACAACGCTTAATCTTTGCTGAAACACGTAAGTTTTAAACTTTCACATTTTATCCACTCCAATATGATTATTCTTGCTCAAGGTCATTTCAAGGTCAAGAAGGTGGTATCCACTAAATTCAGTTTTTTATTGTCTATCATGCTATCGTAAAAAATATACTATTCCATTTTAAAAAAACGGTGACCTTGACATTTCATTAAAAAACACGACATAAAAAATTTTTGTCTTTACCATTATATTTGCCCCCTGCAATAGTGTCACTTTGTCCTCTGAAGTTTTCTGATAGGACTGTAAATACGACAGATATTTAGGTGTTCCCATTTATGTGGGACACCCTGTATACTATGGATACGGTATTGCCATAAGCCAGCTACACAGCTTTTTGGTCCAAATTGAACGAAGATTTGGATGCCAGCGCTGCTATCGTTCGACCGGTGTACTGTACCCCTCGTACTCCTCTTCACCTCCGTGATCCTCTATACTTTGCCATGTGTTTGCGTCCCTCTAGATGGCGCTGCTTTCAATCGAGTTGATTGGACGCCACTGACACGCTACGAAATAAAAAGTGTCGATGACGTCCAATCAACTCGATTGAATGCAACGTCATCTAGAGGGACGCAAACACATGGCGAAGTATAGAGGATCACGGAGGTGAAGAGGAGTACGAGGGGTACAGTACACCGGTCGAACGATAGCGGCGCTGGCATCCAAATCTACGTTCAATTCGGGACATTTCCAGAATCCGAATCCCGTATCCATAGTGTAGGATCGCCTGATTCACAGGTGTTCAGCGAGTTCACGAGCGTCTGCAGGTGGCCCGATACAGGCCTCCGTGTTTGTTTACCTTTTCGCATAACGCTGTGGTCAAGAAAGAGAGAGCGAAGGAGTGAGAGAGAGAGAGAGAGAGAGAGAGAGAGAGAGAGAGAGAGAGTGTGTGTGTAAGGTGCAAGTGGGGAGTGCAAGCAGCGAAGTCGAAGGATTCCGGGTTTAGAGTTAGGACAGTGAAGTCGAGCAGTAGAGTCGAAAACAGTGAAGTCTAGCGTAGATTAAGAACGGCGAAGTCGAGCGAAGAAGTAGTATATATCGTGCTTGTTCTTGCCAAGCCTTCCAATCCCACAATAGTATAGAGATCAGTGGACAAAACCGTCCCCACCATAGCGTCCACTGTCCCCCACCACCATCCGCCGTTACCATAGAGGAAGGGCGTACTTTGCCCAACGCGAACAGTGCGCAGGCCTCACGCATGAAAGAGAGGTTGGTGGGAGAAGCAGGCGTTCGAGGGGCCCCTAACGTGCCCATCACGATCATACAACGTTAATCAAACTCCTTAACGCCGACTGAAAAGAGCAATTTAAAATGCTTCATTATCAAAAATTCATCCCCAAGAAAATCTTGTTGTACCTTCAAAAGCTTCTGCTTTATACAAAAATTCGAAGCAACAAATAAAATCATGACTATTACGAGCGATAACCAGTAAAAACATGATTGATGAACGTTAACCTAAAACAACGACGTCCAATGATCAAAATAAAATCAAAATAATATCACTTTATATTTCTAATACACAGATTCACAATCTAATCGTAATCCTATTCATTGATTATTAAACTTCAGATTTTTATGCGCAATCAAAATTATCTTAATTTCAAAGTACAGAATACGTATACATGTATTTCCTTTCTCAACAATCTCAACGAGTTCAAAACAATACAACAGTATTTCTAAATTCTTCAAATATTTCTACAATCTTGCACACAATTCACATCTTTTTATCACAAATTCATAAAATCCGGCAGTCTATCGATCGCCATGAAAAACCCCTCGAAACCGAGCAAGCCCGAAAACTGTATCAGAGATCGATTTCTCCATCATGATTAGCCCCGTGAATGAAAAAGGAGCCAGCTTCCCGTAACGAGCTCTTTTTTACGAGCAGTACACGTGTCGCAGTTACGTATAGCGTCGCTGTATGCGCCGTGCACTCGTCTATTATGCAAATACATATGCATGAACGATGCACGTACAATTCACTGTCGCCTGCACGTGTTACAAACGCCTGGAGATTTGCAGGTTCCATTTGCCAGCTGGCCGAAAAAAGAACGAGACTGAGGGAGACAGAGACACAGTGAAGCACAGAGCAAAGAGAGAGAGAGAGAGAGAGGGAGGCAGCAAGTCTATAGGAAGGGCGGTAGAGAGAGAGAGAGGGGAGAGGGAGAGAAAAAGGGGGAAAAGGCAACAAATTTACGCGGAAGTATTTTTCGGTGCGCGCGGCTCGTTAAAATTCCTGTGTATCTTTTCCGGGGGAATAAAAAGCCGGCCGATCTTATCGCCACGAAATTTATTCGGACCGGACAGTTCCTGCCGCCCTCGGCTACCATCCACCAGGTACTTGGTACCACGAGATGAGCCCTGTGTACTCTAATCGCGGGCTATTTTTTTTCCACATTCGTGTTCGCCCTCGCCTTCGTCAAAACGGGACGACGCGCCGCGGGAAAACACATTTGTAAACGTCGCTTATTTACTAGCGATAATTTCGAACGAATTCCGCTCGTGCTCGGGATTGCAGAAGTGGACTGTAGGCGTGCAGTTTGCATCGGACGAGTTAATGGGACGCCGAAGTATTGGAAGTTTAGGAGTCGAGTGAGTGCACGCTGAGTTCCGGTTGTTTTGTTCCATAGGTAGGCTTTGGGATTTTTTTTTTTTTTTTTGGTGGGGTGAGGCCGTGAGCTGCCAGGGAAAATAGTGGGCGGCATTTGGACGTGGTTCGTTTGAGTACATGCGTGAATGTTTTGGTAGGTAATATTAATTGGACAAGCGCGAGGAATATTAATAGCTTTTGCGATAATAGGATTTGGGCTGTTGTTATACTGTGAGTCACTTTAGATTTTCACCTGATTCATGAGCCATCTATTCTGAAAGTGACCTAAGTCCATTTGTACTTAAATTGAGATATTTCAGAGTTTGCGTTTCAATAAAATTAAAAATATACGTATGGGATACCAATGTGTCATACTGCTTAAGTGTATCTAAAAGAGTTAAATTTAAAATTCCTATTAAACTAATAACAATTATTAAGTGAATAATATGTGTTTTCTTACCAAAAATGGAGTTAAGCCACTTTCAAAGTTAACAACCAGATTCATTATAAAATTTGAAAAAATCTCAAGTCCATTCGACATAATTTAATATGCTTCCAATTGAAAAGGCCATACTCAATTTATTTTATAATTCTTTATAACTCTTCAAAAACAATTTATGCAATTCGGGAAATTTTCTAACTACATAAATTACATAAGAATTTACTGCTCATCTACATTTTGTGTATGCGGGAGGGATGTCATGGTGCACCGGTGGTATACATCGTAGTAAGTCCATCATGTCCTTGTATTTCGCTGTTGTAATTCGTCTTATATTTTTATAAAGTGGTGTCAATACAATATTGTCGAACTTTTTTTGTTGAAATCATTAGTTACGAATTCGTGTTCACTATCTGAATTAAATGGTCTTGTTTTATTCTTCCCCACGAGTGAAATAATTTCTATAATTTAATATTTTAAGTTTTATATTCAATTGTAAGTGTGTATTGCGTGAATTTTTATTCACTGCATCAATTAAACGTACTGACTGTTCAACTAAAGCAACTGTGAAAAAACTGAGGTTAACTTGTTAAATACTAATTGATTAAAATTACCTTCATCACTGCCTTCGGACATTTTAAAATCCGCACTTTCGGACATTATCAATAATTAATTGGACTTAGGTCACTTTTAAAATAATGGTTTTAATTATTGAACTAACTGCGAAAAGTTATGTGGCCAAAATTATCGTGTATACTCTGAATATACTTAACAGCAAATGTTGTTTATGACAGATAACTTCAAATTGTACACGCTACTACGGTCAACAGAAAATAATTGACAAATGGACTTAGGCCACTTTCAAAATAAACGGATCATGAAATAGTCGATTTAGAGCAAGATTCTTGATGTCAACTGGATGACCATCGATTTTGATGATTCTTTAGTATATTGTTATAAATATGAAGTTTTTAGGACTTTACATGAACTCGTTTAGAATTTTTTCATTATAGCAAAATTAAACAATTTATTCGGGAGAAAATATTTATTCATTAAAAAAAAATGTACTCAATCCAAGTAGTGTCTTTGTGAAGAGGCGCAAAAATTAGAAAATTTAAAGTATTGCCTACCGAAGAGAAATTTGAACACGACGAAGTGCTGACTTAAACTCCCCCCAAATATTCCATAGAGTTCTCTGTGTAATTGTTGATTTTAACTTTCACCTCGCTATTGACTGGTTGTTCGGGCGGTATTTTTTACTCGAACTTCCACTCATTGTTAGTCTCATGTAGATAAGGGCTACTATGCAGTTGTAAAATACAATGTCCAGTTAATGTTTAAGTGACCGTCGAATTTATTGACTGTCTGTCGAACTTTTTTTGTTGAAATCATTAGTTACGAATTCGTGTTCACTATCTGAATTAAACGGTCTTGTTGTTTTATTCATCTCCACGAGTGTAATAATTTATATAATTTAATATTTTAAGTTTTATATTCAATTATAAGTGTGTATTGCGTGAATTTTTATTCACTGCATCAATTAAACCTACTGATTATTCAACTAAAGCAACCGTAAAAAAACTGAGGTTAACTTGTTAAATACTAATTGATTAAAATTACCTTCATCACTGCCTTCGGACATTTGAAAATCCGCGCTTTCGGACATTATCAATAATTGATAGGACTTAGGCCACTATCAAAGTAATAGTTTTAATTATTGAACTAGCTGCGAAAACTTATGTGTCCAAAATTATCGTGTATACTCGGAATATACTTAACAACAAAAGTTGTTTATGACCAGTATCGCCAGATCGCTGAAATCGAGGGGAATACAATTTACCACCTCTCTGATGAAAATAGTAACATGTAACACGGTGCACGGCAGGTCACGTGACCAGTCTACGGTCTTAGTGGGGGACGTTGAAGTGTGCTCAGGAGTGAAATGGGATAGTGGAAGGGGAAAAGGAGAAGAGAAAAATCAACCCAGTTTTGGGTTGATTTGGCGACAGTATTTATGTCAGATAACTTCAAGTTGTACACGTTAATACGGTCAACAGAAAATAATTGACAAATGGACTTAGGTCACTTTCAAAATACTCACAAACTGCTCACATATCTCTGTTGCGTTTAATGGTACGAGAAAAAGTGCGAGAAAGAATATGTTTCACTTAAAGTGGCAATTATTGTAATAGAAAAGATTTCCTTCTAGACGTTATATTTTCCAAAATTTCAAGTTTTAACCTGTCAAACGCGCTTGAAATCGAGCAACTTTACTCGTGTATAACTTTTGAACGACTGAACTCCGGGCACTGAAGTTTTAATTCCGCGCATCAGAACTTAGGGTTCTATCATTTTCTGGGGAAATTGTATAATATTACATTCAGAAAAGTAGAAAATGTTGTGTCCCCTAAGGTGAAGTTTAACCTTCATCGACACTGTTCTAGCACATTCACATGCAAAACCGTGCATTATTATAGCGCTCGACGAAACGGAACGCACGCGCATATTCGCTTTCGAGGAGAAACACAGAGTCCCGAAACACGGAGGCCGAAAAAATAGCTTGAGGCGCAATATTCGCGGGAAAATATTGATCGGAGATAATCGATCGTAAATAGCCGATGGTTTTCCGGCGATGCATCGCGTGCCTTTAATGCGTCTGGGCAAATATTTGTAGTAACCTTCCAATTTCTCCAACGGTGGGGCAAGAAAATTGATTCTAGCCGATGCGTTTGCGGTGGGGAACGGTTTAAAGGGCGGGGGGGGGGGGCGGTTGTGCGCTGCCTGAAAGCGGAGCGGAAGAAGGGGGAAGCGGAAGGGATCCAATGTGAAATACTGTTTCATTTCGCATTTTCATATAAACTACTGACAGACTCTTTTAGATGCAAATGCAACGTTTACCGAACTCGGCCCCGCGCGATGCATCATTGCCGCCCTGCACCCCTTCCACCCTAGGAAAACCGACGATTTCTTCCGTTGCGAGTGCCCTTTCGTCACTCGGACCTCTTGCCGAACCCTTCCCAAACGTTCAAAATCCTTGGCGAGTGCATTTTTGCTGCAGAACGAAGAAAATGTGAGGTGAAGTTGAGATCTGATTTTCGGAGATCTTTGCATTTTCGAGGGAACATTTTGAAATAAAATATTGCTGGGCTGAGATTGAAAAGTTTGAATACACCCGATATATTGTAAACGACGTTGTTTTGTTAGATTAACATGTGCTTTTTGGCATTGCGCGATTTTCTATATGGTGAAAAGTTGAAGAATGTACGGTATATAAAAAGTGATGCAAGCGTTGGTATAGTAATACTTGGAGATTGCAAATAAACTATTGCAGTCGTCGTTCTGAAAATTTGTAGACTTATTTGACTATGTTTGACGAATGTACAGTTATTTTTTGAAGCAAAAATATCGGGTGTATCATAAGCCACAACGTGATTTCGGATGATTTGCGTTAATAGCATTTTTTATTTTAGATACTTGGTACAGCAGCATTCGACAATTTAAGAAAGAAATTGTTGGAGATTTATCCTCAAACTTTGCTGGTTTCTTCATCTATATTTGTAGAACATACAACAATTTTTTCGAGTAAACAGGTAATTTCGTTTCAATGTATTAGCTAGTATTGTATGCAATTTACAGCGTTTTAGAATTTATAAATGTTGACATACATAGTATAATTGCTCAATTTAAAGAAGCTATTACAACCATCATTCGGAAAAGGTTTTGGACATCTTCGACTATGTTCGAAGAATGTATAGTAATTTTTTAAATTAAAAATATTCTTTTAATCCGAAGTTAAAACTAAATTTTGGATCGTTTGCATTTAAAGCATTTTTAACCTCACAAAACTTGGTACAGCAACATTCGACGACTTAACAAAGAACTATTGCAAATATTGTTCTAAAATTTTGCTGGTTTCTTTATCGATATTTAAGAATTGTATAATCAATTTTTTAAGCAGATACATCATATCGTTTTAAAGTTATAAAAAGAGTTGCATAACATTTACAGCCTTTGTGATCGTTTAAATCTTGATACGTAAGGTACAATTATTTAATTTAAAAAAAACTATTACAGCTCTCATTCTAAAATTTGGTCAACTCATTTATCCATTTGATACGAATATAAAGTTACGAATATAAATTTTTTTCAAATGAAGATATTCGTTTGTATCAAAATTATGATTAAAATTGTGTACCCATAGAATATTCTTGATTTCAATATAGCATCAAAAAATATTTGTATCCCGAAGTGTTGTATAATTTGTATATTATAAGTATAAATTTTGTATGCTTTGAGGAACATGTGCAGAAAAATTTTCAGCTCAGAAAATGTGTGGCAGCTTGCAAAAGATATGCTTGTTAACGCAGTTGTAATATTCGACGACAGTCGTCGGTCTTTGACAAATAGGAACGGGAATCAACGTCACGTAAAATTAGAATGGAAATGCAAAAATGTGAAAAATTACATCGGGGAGGCAGCATGCGAATGAAGCAACGTGTCGTTTTTTATAACGGTGCATTGTGGCGCTATATTACGATATTTCATTTTTACGCAGCGTTCCACAAAATTCCCGAATAGAAAAGTGACGTTAAATAATTTATAAGTATATTTAACGTAACGTTACATTAATTTCCAGTTATTATACATTGCATTAAAATTGGTCATAAAATAATAATATAGAAATGATTTCTGTATTGGAATATTTCTATGCTCTCTAGCACCTCGTCCTGAAAAACGTTGGTATCTCGATTATTTATACTTTCACTTTGAAACTTTTACTTAAAAAAAATATCGATGTTGCAATCGAACTTCACTGATCTTAATAAAAGATACAAAGCAATTCATTTGGATGAATGGTTTCTCAGATAAAAATTCATAAGACAAAAGTCTATTACAGTATTTGTAAAAATTTACAGTATTGCTTGTATTTTACAGTATCTACAAAAATTAATAAAGATAGTGTGACCATGTGCGAATATCTGTGCACAATTTTATTACGTTAGATTGTCTAGTTTCCTCAGAAAAGAAGATTGAACTCTTTCGAACAATTCTTCCCAATGCGGGAACTATAAATTCGTGAAATTTGAAGATCTGTATTTTATGAACAAATTCGAATTGAACAAAGTGATGACTTAACACCCACTAATTTATTGTGTAGTACGTCGATGTTAATTTTCATCCAAATTCGTCATCAATAAGTACCAGAAAATGATCTAGATTAGGTCTCTCATAGATAATTGTGAGGGAAAAGATGAACATTTAAAATTGAGTCTCCATCTCATAAATAAATTGAAAATGAGCTAAATAATGACTTAAAGACCCACTGATTTCACAAACACTGCGTCGATGTTAATTTTCATCCAAATTCGTCATCAATAAGTACCAGAAGATGATCTAGATTAGGCCTCTCATAGATAATTGTAAGGAAAAAGATGAACATTTAAAATTGGGTCTCCATCTCATAAATAAATTGAAAATGAGCTAAATGATGACTTAAAGACCGACTGATTTCACAAACACTGCGTCGATGTTAATTTTCATCCAAATTCGTCATCAGTCAGTACCAGAAGATGATCTAGATTAGGCCTCTCATAGATAATTGTAAGGGAAAATATAAACAATTAAAATTGGGTCTCCATCTCATAAATAAATTGAAAATGAGCTAAATGATGACTTAAAGACCCACTGATTTCACATACACTGCGTCGATGTTAATTTTCATCCAAATTCGTCATCAATAAGTACCAGAAGATGATCTAGATTGGGCCTCTCATAGATAATTGTAAGGGAAAAGATAAACAATTAAAATTGGGTCTCCATCTCATAAATAAATTGAAAATGAGCTAAATGATGACTTAAAGACCCACTGATTTCACAAACGCTGCGTCGATGTTAATATTCATCCAAATTCGTCATCAGTCAGTACCAGAAAATGATCTAGATTAGGTCTATCATAGATAATTGTAAGGGAAAAGATGAACATTTAAAATTGGGTCTCCATCTCATAAATAAATTGAAAATGAGCTAAATGATGACTTAAAGACCCACCGATTTCACATACACTACGTCGATGTACATTTTCAACAAACATCAAACATCGATAAACAAGTGAACAAACTAGGTTTACACTTCATTTATAAAAGACACGTGACTGTCATTTCGCGAGATGTTCAAAGGATCACGAAGCTCTCGCCTTTAATCCTCGAATCCGCACTTTCGCCGATCGAAGAAGAGGATCGGAACGGCCCGGCGAAGATTACACGTTGGCTCGACAGTTCGCGAAAGTTGGCTTCGAAACTCCGCAACAGTTTCAACGGCATAATACTTTGGCCGGCAATAAAAGTGCACCTGCGCCTACCCAATGAAAATTGGCTCCTCCCTCTCGCCACTATCTCAATAGTCTTTTTAAAATAAAATTCCAGAAAAATCCTGTCGCCACCTAATATCAGACGGAAATTCTCAAGAATATTGGAAACTACTAGTACCCAGATCAAAATGGAAAGTTCCGATTTAGTAACAAATTGTCCGCATTGAATGTACTTTAAGAAAACGATTTGAAAATTTTTGGATAGATATTGGGGCGTATCAATTTATTTCGGACGCCTGAAACATTGGTAAAAATGTTAGTAAATATTATTGTACCGGAATTGGCCGACGGCCACGTATTCCGTTAACGAGGAAATAGGCGGGAAACGCACAGCGCTGTGCGCGATGGTGAAAAAACTGAGTTGACTCGACAAACACTATTTCGTACGAAAACAAAGTGGACTGTGTTGAATCTTGTATGGAATGTATAAACGATAATAAAGAACTAGATTAACGATAGTTGAACAAACTGATTATTGAAAGGTCCACTTCGGGACGTCTTTAGGACGTTCATTTTAGATCGTAAGACCTAAAATGGACGTAAAATGGACGTCTTTAAGACGTCGTGTGCTATCTGTGTTGGCTATTATTGATAAACAATGATTTATTGCAGGTGAAAGTAACAATAGTTGATCTTGATACACAACTTGGAGAATCCACATGTAAACAAGTCTTGGTAGAAGTTGGTAGATATGGACAGATAGATGTTGATAGATCTTGATAGATTACTGATCAATCTTGGTAGATCAAGATGTAGTTAATGACGTATTGATTTGAAATGAAGGAATATTGATGTATTAATGATATTAACAAATATTAATATTTATCAATATTTTGAGATATTGACAGATATTGACGGATAACGATAAATATTGATAAATAATGATACTATACTTTAATCTGTTCATAGATATTAGTAAACAGCGGTAAATGCTGATAGATATTGGTAGATGTTGATAGCTGTTGATAGATATTAATAAAAAATGATAAATACTGATAGATATTCGAATATGTTGATAGCTGTTGATAGATATTAATAAAAATTGATAACTACTGATTGATATTGGTAGACGTTGATAGCTGTTGGTAGATATTAATAAAAAATGATAAATACTGATAGATATTCGAATATGTCGATAGCTGTTGATAGATATTAATAAAAATTGATAACTACTGATAGATATTGGCAGACGTTGATAGCTGTTGGTAAATATTAATAAAAAATGATAAATACTGATAGATATTCGAATATGTTGATAGCTGTTGATAGATATTAATAAAAATTGATAACTATTGATAGATATTGGCAGACGTTGATAGCTGTTGGTAAATATCAATAAAAAATGATAAATACTGATAGATATTCGAATATGTTGATAGCTGTTGATAGATATTAATAAAAATTGATAACTACTGATAGATATTGGGAGATGTTGATAGATATTAATAAAAATGGATGACTACTGGTAGATATTGGGAGATGTTGATAGATATTAATAAAAATGGATGACTAATGGTAGATATTGGGAGATGTTGATAGATATTAATAAAAATGGATAACTACTGGTAGATATTGGGAGATGTTGATAGATATTAATAAAAATGGATAACTACTGATAGATATTGGGAGATGTTGATAGCTGTTGATAGATATTAATAAAAAATGATAAATACTGATAGATATTGGTAGATACTGATAGCTGTTGATAGATGATGACGGACACTGATAAATCTTGGTACATATAAATTCATCAAAGAAAATCGCCGTCCCCATTTTTCTTCGACTCGAAATTTTTGTACAGGTGCTTGATAGCTCCCGTACTCGGCGGCGAGTACAAAGTAAGACGCCGTCCACCTAAACAATGGGAATAAGACGGTCGAATTGCGGAAGCAGGAGAGGGGTGGCGGAGGTTAGTTTCTCGAAGTCGTCCGGAACGAAGTTTTCCCCGGATACTAACCTAAATACAAATCTCTGGCGTCGGTGGCTAAGCGGGAAAGTTCGCGAGTGTATATTAAATTATGTCACAGAGCAGCGTTGCGCAAACGGTCTCGGAAGTTGAGTTGTTTATATTTATCCCGGTCTTTGCTGGTCCCTGGCGAAACAGTAGGGTGGGGGTAGTGGAGGGGGATAAAAAGGTTGCGAAACGGCGCAGCGTGGCGGGGGGTGGGGGTGGTGGTGGTTGCTAGTTCTCTCGCGGCGTCGGACGTCGTCGTTGGGACAGGCACTCAGCGCGGCGTCGACCAAGACGCTTGCAAACTTTCCACTTAGAGCTTTTTACCGAGCTGCAATTTTTAGTATTTGTCGCGTTTCTGTATATTACCGTCTCGTCACAGCCGCACCCCGCGAAACTTCGTCATGCTTTTCATCTCCGACGGTGCGTGCACCCTGTCCCGGTCGATCGCTGCACTTGCCCGACGAGTCGCTGACTGATCGAATTTCATCAATTCACCCAATGACTTTCGATCGTCGAAACATAACATACAGTCGCATTTCAAATTTCTTTGCGTGACATTTTGGTTTTGTGTAATGATAAAATTGTTATGTGCGGCTGGTAATATTGATTTGTATGTGTAGATCTTGATAGATAGTGATAAATACTGGTAGATTCATGTAGTCTCGTTTTGAATAAATGAAACATTCACAGGTAATGATAGATGTTAATGGACGTGGATAAATGCCGATTAGTCTTGGTAGATGTTGATAGGTATTGACAGGTATTGATCGTAAGAGGGATTGGTAAATACTGATAAATGTTGACATATTACAATACATATTGATGGGCATTGATAAAAATTTGCAGACATAAACTTATGTTGATTTATTTCTGATGGATGTATCATTGACAGATATAGATAGATGTTGACAGATGTTGATAAGCGCCTATGGGCAGTGGTGGATGTTGATAGAAACTAATAGATACTGTTACATACTAGCAAGTGGTTATAAACATTGATAAATATTGATGGACAATAATGTATGTTGATAGATATTTGAGGATGTTGATAGGTATTGGTTGAAATTGATAGGTGTTGACACGTGCTCATGGGTGTTGATATATGTTGACAGATATTGGTAAATAGGGATAGATACTGATAGGTATTGATAAACAGATATTGATCAACATTGTGACACAGTGATAGATATCAATTGATACTGCTGGTTGTCGCAGAATATCGATGGATATTGGACAATAGTAATTGATTGGTTTTGATAGGGAGTGACTATGGTAAACGTGAAAATTCGGTAAAGAAATAAAGCGTAAATTATTTCCAAAGAGTAATTCTGCCAGTAACAGTACTTACAATTAGTCTAATAATATAATAAGTTTTAGTGGTGGCCTCGTGAGTATGCAACCTCGAGTGCAAGCGGACCATAAAGTTGAGTTTGGCGAACGCAGGCGGTTGTTAAATTATTTCGGCTCTACACACACATACACTGTACTCATGGCAAACAAAATTAATCGGCTAAACTGAGCACTGTATGTACTCAGCCTTTGATACTATGTTGCTGAACAGAATTTGTTTGAAAGACACACGTTCGGTCGTACACATCACTACTGTTGCATTTGTGTAGTCGAAAGTTTTATCTTTAATCCGTCACAAATTTTGTTAAAAACGTCATATGAGTAGAAAATGTCATAGACTTTTTCTTCAAGAAATTACAACAGTTTAATTTATTTAAATTACGTGGCAACATTCGGAATTACAAAATTTTTAAGGAAAGAACGATTCTCACTTCCCTATCCTATTCTTCTGTAATACAAAATCACTTTTAAAAAATTCGGTAAACAAAGTGAAATAAAAGGTTCCCCTTTAAAATGCGCTGAGGTAGACTGCCATCCATCATCTCTCCTTAATGTTACAGCAGCTCAAACATTACCAATTTTCCCGTCAATTTTCACGAAAGGAATCTTTCGAAATTTATAAAAAATTATACAAAACCTTGGTACAGATAAAACTAAAGGCTTAACACGTTCATCGCCCACTCCACAACCATAAGAATTACAGAAAATCAAAGCAGCATATTTAATAAAACAAAAACTAAGAAGTTTAGTTTTGTGATATTAATTACTGTTTCAAACCCTTTTCCATTCCTCAGATCGTAAGGAAATTTTGTACATTCAATCTATCAACGTAAAAATTAATTTTCAATTCTGTATAAATAATTCCGTCACCCAGAGATGGGTGACATAGCGATGAAAGTGTTAAACATTGTCAATTTTTTCCTTTAATTCTTACAAAAGAAATCGCCCTCTTTCAATATTTCTAAATATTATTCCAGGAAAAACCTTCGTACAAACAAAACTAAAAGCTTCGCTCTTCAAAACAAACTCAGGTAAATCCTCATCCTATTTTTCTTTTCAACGGTACAGTAAACATTCACTTTAGCGATCATCAGTTCAAGAAACATTGAAAACCAGAAATAAAAAGACTCATGGAACTTTTTGATAAATTGTGTTAAAAACGTTTTTGAAACATATGTTACGTTTTATTTTATATCTATTCCCATATTTATATTCCGCAGATATTTTCATTAATATTAAGATCCGGAGATCTTGCTGGCCAGTCCAAAACTTAAAATTTTTCGCTGATTACACATTCTGATATCATATGGAAACACAAACAAAACCTAAGTTTTTCTATTAGGTTATTCCTGAGGTTATTTAAAGTTATTTTTTCCTTTGAAAAAGTGGCTGTCTCTGCTTTATTAAGCAGTTATTATCGAAAAACACACACCAATTAGAACACCGTTACAGCGGATGGACTCCGGCTTGGCGACAGGTTCGGCTGATCGCGTCGTTACCATTGGCCGAGCCGGAATCCGTCCGCGTGTTCTGATTGGTCCATGTTTTCCGTTAATAACTCCTTAACAAAGCCGAGGCGATCATTTTTGCAAAGGAAAATGTCGCTTCAAATGGTCTTAGGAACCGCCCCTTTCAAGGAAGAACAACATTTTTGAGACACTTCACTTTAAATTGACTGACACACACAGTTACTTTAAATAACTTGAGTAACCGCCTATTTCAAGGATTTATAAAATTTTTGAGATACCCTGTATATATACTTCTCGTCTCTGACTGTAGCTTTCAAACGAGTCTACGTTTATTGATATAAATACAATAATTTATTAGAAAATTATCACAGAGTATACAGGGTGTTCGCGCTATCACTAGCCAGCGTTGATCTTGTAAATAATAAATATTAGAAAAAAATGAAAGAGGAAAAAGTAGTACTGTTTTTTATGCGCAACACAATGGTGTATGTAATTTTGGTGAGAGTTCCTTTTAGCACCCACCTCCGATTGCCTTCAAACTTACTCTGTAGACGTCCCACCAGGTGTCTGACAAAATCAAGGTGGCGCGAAAATCAAATAAATTTTTTGCTGGCGAAACAATTTTAATATCGAATTGAGATACAAAAGTACAAATCAGGATTATTAAGCAAACCCCAAGCCCACTAAACCTAACCTAACCTAACCTAGCTTGGCCTAGCCTAGCCTAACCTAACCTAACCTAGCCAAATAAAGTAATATAACTAGTTTAACATTGCGGCTTATGTAGAAATGCATAGGTATGCGATGGTTTCTGCACATATACGAGCCATGTAACAGTCTCTTTGCGATCGCCCACACAATAGCACAATTCCTGGAAGATGTCACTCTGTATATTCTTTCCCACTTCCATGCCATTGAACTCACTAAAACACGTGCAACATGTTGGGCCACTTCTTGCGGCTTCCATTCGGGATCATTTTGATTTGTTTCATCAGAACTGTCACTCATTGTAACATATTAAACTTATTCAAGACAAGAAAAAACAGTTTAGGGTGGGTTAATAAGTGAAAATGGCGGATACGAGTCATTAACGCGTCACGTGACCAACCCACATGACTCTACTGGGCATGGGCAATATTTCGGGTAAGTTGGGAGCCAGTCGGAGGTGGGTGCTATAAGGAACTTCACCCGTAATTTTTTTGTGTTCATACTATTAGGGTGTCCCATAAGTTTCTTTCTTTTTTTATGTGAAATGAATACACGATATTTGTTGTTTAAGGTTGATTTATTGTGTTATATATGAACCGTTCTGCTTTATTACATTCTTCCATCTCTCAGGAAGCCTTATTATGCCCTCTTTCCAAAATTGTTGAGGCTTACTTGCAAAATATTCATCAAGGTGCGTTTTTATTTAGCTTACGGATTTGAACCGTTTATCAAAGAGAGAATTTTTTAACGAGAGGAACAAGTAATAATCGGATGTGGCAAGGTTTGGGGAGTACGGAGGATGAGGCAGAACGTACCAATCAAACTGCAATAGTTTTTGTCTTACGAACAACGCAATATGCGGTTTTCGGTAGAGACGCGATTCATAAATCCGGTCTCTGTCAATAGGTGTGGAACCCAAACTTCACATCGATTCGCATATCCCATCTTGATTAAATGCTTATGTACCGTTGTCCTGGGAATGTTAGTGGCATCCACTAAGAGCATAGCCTTGATAAGGTCCGTATCCGTTGTTGCTGGGCGGCCGCTGCGGCCCTTCATCTTTCAAGTCAAAATTGCCAGCTCTAAATCTCTTAAACCAATTGCGGACGGTCCTAATAGTCGTAGTACCACTCCCGTAAACGGTGCAAATCTTGTCCGCAGTGTCCTTTGCACTATTACCTTTTTTAAAGCAATGAAGCATAACATGTCGCTAATGCTTCTTTTGGCTATCCATATTGAACGGTGTAGAAAAAAATTTTAAATGAGACTTTGTCACCAACGAAACGTACTTTAAAAGAGCTTTGGAACGACTGAAACCGATGTCCTAAACGGCAAAGAGATAAACCTGCATGTTTATATAAACACAGCCAGCTAGAGTCGTTCATAGCGTGGCGCGGTAGAATCTTATGGGACACCCTAATATTTTGTTAGATATGAAGGTGACCTTCATTTTTTTAATGAAATGCTGTATATTTTTTTATATCACATGAAAGCGTGTGTCTAGATGAATTCATCCGTATACTGGACAGTGACCTTCAATGTCATGCAAGGTCAGAAATGGAAGAAACATTTTGAATATTTCATACCAATGTGTTTACAAGTATTTCTTATTTGCGAGTCTACAGTAACTGTTCAATCTGTACGGATATTCTTCTAGGTATCTCAATTTACTTGTCTTTTATTCCCATTGCACTGGTGATAAATGCGTAAGATATCCGCCTTCTCGCCCATCGAATAATAATACATTACTATACGATATTATTAATCGGTGTCGAAAGTAATGCTGAAATTGTCTCATCATAGAAGAAACTAGAATTAAACACTCTGATAGTGAATGACAACATTATCTGATTCGTATGAATAAAGAATACTTGTATTATGTTACACTTCTCGGCGACCGAGACCTCTCGAGCTACATGGTCCCTTATGGGGTATATCCCGCGGAAGTGGGGATTGTTCTGCGACACTTCTTGTTCAGAATTTGGCGACACTTATCTATTAAATACTTTATATCATTTCTTGTTACAATAGAATATTTGACTAAGTTAAGCAGCAAATTTTTGGTACAATTTTATTTCTTTACATCTTCGCTGCACTGGTCTGTGAAGCCCTAATTAAAATATTAATTGCGAGATCATTCGTACCCGACAATATTGTTACGACGTGAAGTCGTCACGATCGATAATGCAGTGTCACGACGTGAAGTCGTAATGAAGACTCCGCGATCGATATTCCAGTTACCGGCCAACGGAGTTGTTGACAGAGAAAGACACAAGACAGATTGAAGCGAGACATCAAAGCATAAAGACGTCACGAAATCGAATCGATTGTATAACTAATAAATAAGAGTTTTGTTAGAACGTTAGTTAGTTACGTGTTATTAATTATAAATAATGGATACTTTATCAGGACACACCCTGTTATGTCGTGTCAGTGCTCAAACAATAATTAGTGAGCCGCTGAGAAACACGCCTCAGAGAGAGGTAAATAAGTAATAAGATAATTAGATTTCGGATAACTTTAATAAAACTGAATATGAAGGACTGTATAACAGAGATGTTGTATCTATGGATTCTACTTCGCAATTGTCTTACAATTAACGCACGAGAAGTAAAGAAGGCTCATGGGAGTGAAAAACTCCCTCCACAAAATGTAACATAGTGGAGGCCCCAGCCAATGATAATATTATTGGGAGGCTACAAGTGATCGCCCAAAAGAAGGGCAACGCCCATAGACGAAAATACGTTGCGACGAGTGTCGCCAAACAGACAACACGCGCTTTCCCGTGATTTCACCGGAAATCATATTTTAGGCTTTGGGCCACAGGTCCCCCTTGACGCTAAGCGTGGGCCTACGCTACGTCAAGTGCCATTGAGAGGCTGGGTTGACTTTCCCATGGTCTACTGATAGTTTCCAGACGTATCCCTAGTAGCATTTATGGTTGGCCAATGGTGGCCAACGGTTGGGAGTTAGTTGGGATATGGTTAGTGGTTTTGCCTACAGATCCCCAACGTAGGGCCGACGACGAAAAATGATGTGAATTTGCCAACGAACATCCAACGTTGGGCCTACAGATATTATGGTCGGTTAAATAACGTGAAATTTACAACGGTGATACTACATTGGCCCAACGAAAATCTGCCAACATTGAAATATGTCGTCTAACAGACACCAGAAATGTAATGTTGCTGCAACCAAAACCATGTTATATTCCAAATTCATTGTTTCTTCATATTTCTAAATATACTGACAATTTGTTAATTTTGCGCGATAGTTGATGTACCAAAATTTTATTGTGTGCAGCCTTGGAGTTTATTTATTTTTTTAAGTTTCTCCATTTGACAAGGGGAAGGTACGGGTGTTGCATTCGCTTTTAGAACGACAGTATGCGAAGGTCTTAGTGCTCGTGTACCGTAACGAAACCCTTTATGTATTATGATTTACATTTGTCGACGTATCTATTAACCCAAGTCATAGTATATGCAACCACGAAATATCTATAGTTACGCGGCGGTAGCGTATCAACTTACTACGCAGAGGATCCAGGTTCAAGTCCGACGAGGGTACGAAATTTTTTTTCTTTGTTCCAATTTTTACCGTGGAGATACATTGTTTAAGTATTATTTATTATATTCTGTGAAAAAAAACCGTAAAAGAGAAGATCAGAACAAACGTATTATAGCGACGTAGGCTCCACGTTGGGTATGATCGTTGGCCGCAATCGTTGGCCCAACGAAAAAAATAGCGACATTTCTAACGGTTGGCCAACGAATACTGCAACGTAGGCCCAACGAAATGCCAACCATAAATGCTACTAGGGACCCGGGACATAAAACAATAAATTCTTTCAAGACAGTTAAAGGAACCCTTCGACAATGGCACTTGTCTAAAATCGACCGTAGCGTAGACCCAAACCGAAATACGAGCCGGCCATACAATAATCACGCCTCAACACACCCTACGGAACAGTCGCAACAAAATTATAGTACAAGTAGTTAAAAATAAAAAAAAAAACAACTGTTTCTTTCGTTGCACGCATGAAACCGATGTTCAAACCCGAACCGTCCTCGATCAAAGCCTTCCAAAAAGCCCCATGAGCCCATGATCGAAGGCTCACAGGCAGTCATAGCGTTCCGAATACCTCGGAAACTATCGCTGTACACGGGAATGCGATTAATCCCGCGACCAGATCCGCGTGGCTTGGCAAATATTGTCGTTGCTCGGTAACTTTTCTGGCCGTTGACGCGGTGTGCACGGGGAGCGCGCTGATTAAACAGCTTCCTGCCGAGTAATTAAAGAGCTAAGCCCGTGCTCCGGGCCTGGCTGCGTCGAGCAAACTTCTGTGGGGGCGGTATCTACTGTGGTCCTCCTTTCGACGGTCTTTCGACCCGTTTTTCCTCGCGGTCTCTCTCTCTCTCTCTCTCTCTCTCTCTCTCTCTCTCTCTCTCCCTCTCTCCGAGCAACTTGGATTAGATAAGTTTGCCGTTTAGCCAGCCCTCGATGGGCTTGGCTCCGGTTGATTCCAACGGATCCGATCGGTTCGGTTCGGTTCGGCTCGGTTCGGTTTTGTTTGGTTTAGTTTCGAATGGAGTCTTTGGCCGTCTGTAAAGCGGCGCTCAAGTGGTTCCTCACTGCCATTGGCTGAACCAGTCCTCTCTCTCCAAGGGCATTCGCGCTGAAAAGTCTCGGCCTGACGAATCCCCGGTTCCCACGCCCGGATTCAATTTCCATCGATACTACGCTATTGTGCGAGAGTTTCTTGATACTCACGGAGAATTGACCGCGCGGACGGCGTGAAACGAGCTTCCTGGAGGTCCCGAGGAGTTTGACTTTGCATTCGGGGTCGGGGAAAAATCGTTTGACCCGGCAGACAGACCGAGAAAGGGAGAGAGAAAGCGACCGAGGGGAAGAGAAAGAGAGACATTGTGTGTTGACGCGAGAGTTTGTGGCTTAGAGGATCAGGTTTTTGGAAAATTTTGTAAATTCCAGGGGAATTGGGTGGTTTTTCTGGAGCGGTGTTTTATTATGTTGTGGAAATAGGTTTGCTAGAAGAAAGTTACAAGGAAGTTTGTGAATAAGTTTTGTTAAATAGTCCAAAGATCGACAGAGCGTACCATTTCTGGAATTTTTTAAACGTGGATTGTTGTATATAGGTTCGTGAAATTTTGAGGGTGTTTTGATGGTGGTTTGGAGAATGTGTACAAAAGTTGTCAGGTTAAACGGTTCGCTTATTTCGAAGATACAAGTTTTTTATTTCATGCTCCAGTTTTCTTGTTTGTGTAATGCTCAACAAATATTAGCACGTTTCAGATTTTCTAACAACTCGGCACCTGGTTGTCCATTTTTCAAACTTTTATAGTATCTAGGTGGCACTTTTGGAAACATGTAAATAAATTTTCAACTTAGTGTTCATTTTTTTATAAAATATACAAATTTCCTTAGGACCTTTCATTTGTGCAATCAAATAATACTGGATGAAGATGTCTTTCAAGATATCTTTTAAAGACTGAACGGTAAATTATAAATTTGTAAATAAATTTTGTTAATTAATATTTTGAAGAATGCATGAAAAATTGACACCGAAAAGATTAACTTCTTTTTATAAAATGTACCTACTTTTCAAAAGACCCTCCCTTTTCAGTTTTGCATAAAGTATATAGTAAAGATAGGCGTCCTCTTATAAAGTTTTAATAATTGAACAACAGAACATAAATTTATGCAAATTTTATTACACTTGGAAAATAGTCTGAAGAATGTATAAAAAAATTAGTTGCTTAAAAGACTCATTTGTTAATAAGATTTCTTCACGACTCTCTTTGAATTTCATTTTAAAGACGACTTTGTAAAAACGTATTTATTTAAGGATTTTGAGAAAATGTTCAAAATTTTTACTATACTTAAACAGCACTTTGGCGAACATGTACCAAAATTTCCAACTAGAAAAAATCATTTCCTCATAAGATATAACAATTTTCTTCAACGTCATCCCATTTTCAATTCATTTTACATAACGCTTGATAAGCCCGTGCTCTTTTACGATTTTATAACAACTAAACGGCTAGATATAAATTCACGAAACGTTCTTCATTTTTGAACGACACTTTGAAGAACTCGTAAAAAATCTGCAGCTTAAAAATTTATTCTCTAATAAAATAAAACAACTTCTTCAAGGACCTAACCCAGACCTCCCCTTTCCATGCATCCAAGTTTGATTAATTTCTACAGAAAAGATATTCAACAAGAAGTTTTAGAACTCCCACATCCATATACAAAACCAGACATACAAAAATCGCCTCCTAAAAGCTAACCCCCCACTTGTTGAAATAAATAATTTCAACAGTTGTGCTGAGTTGTGCTAAGTTTGTGCTACATTGTTCCCGAATATTACAACAATAATATAAACAATAAGACTAAAAATTGAGAAAAACGATTTTTTAGTAGCCCCTCACTTTTCGTTTTTCCAATTTTCTCAATTGTGCTAAGTTGTGCTAGATTGTTCTAAGATTATGCTCGAATATTATAACAATAATATATAAAATAAGACTAAAAATTGAGAAAAACGATTTTCTAGTAGCCCCCACTTTTCGTTTTTTTCAATTTTCTCAATTGTGCTAAGTTATGCTAGATTGCGCTAAGATTGTGCTCGAATATTATAACAATAATATATAAAATAAGACTACAAATTGAGAAAAACGATTTTTTAGTAGACCCCCACTTTTCGTTTTTTCCAATTTTCTCAATTGTGCTAAGTTGTGCTAGATTGCGCTAAGATTGTGCTCGAATATTATAACAATAATATATAAAATAAGACTAAAAATTGAGAAAAACGATTTTCTAGTAGCCCCCCACTTTTCGTATGTTTCAATTTTCTTAATTGTACGAAGTTGTGCTCGATTGCGCTAAGATTGTGCTTGAATATTATAACAATAATATATAAAATAAGACTAAAAATTGAGAAAAACGATTTTTTAGTAGACCCCCACTTTTCGTTTTTTCCAATTTTCTCAATTGTGCTAAGTTGTGCTAGATTGCGCTAAGATTGTGCTCGAATATTATAACAATAATATATAAAATAAGACTAAAAATTGAGAAAAACGATTTTCTAGTAGCCCCCCACTTTTCATTTTTTTTCAATTTTCTTAATTGTGCGAAGTTGTGCTAGGTTGTGCTAAGATTGTGCTAAAGTATTACTTTATAGAAATAATAAATAAAGAAATTATGGTAAATAATCGTTTTGGACATGCAATTAACGTTTAAGTTAGTAACAGTTATAAAAACAGAATATAATCATATATCTGAATTGTGCTAGCCTAGCACAACTCAGGTATGTAATATTATGGTTGTCGCATGACCAGAAAATCAAATTATTAATATAGTATCCAAGCGCGATGGGCCGCGGGCAAGAGAAAAGTGCCCTTTATATCGTTGTGCTGGAGAAAACTAAAGTTGTGCTGACTTGTGCTAGGCTAGCACAATTCAGATATATGATTATATGCTGTTTGGATAACCGTTACTAACTTAAACGTTAATTGCATGTTCAAAACGATTATTTACCATAACTTCTTTATTTATTATTTCTATAAAGTAACACTTTAGCACAATCTTAGCACAACCTAGCAAAACTTAGCACAATTGAGAAAATTGAAAAAAACGAAAAGTGGGGGCTACTAGAAAATCGTTTTTCTCAATTTTTAGTCTTATTTTTTAAATTATTGTTATAATATACGAGCACAATCTTAGCACAACCTAGCAAAACTTAGGACAATTAAGAAAATTGAAAAAACAAAAAGTGGGGGCTACTAAAAAATCGTTTTTCTCAATTTTTAGTCTTATTTTTTAAATTATTGTTATAATATACAAGCACAATCTTAGCACAACCTAGCAAAACTTAGCACAATTAAGAAAATTGAATAAAAAACGAAAAGTGGGGGTCTACTAGAAAATCGTTTTTCTCAATTTTTAGTCTTATTGCTTATATTATTGTTATAATATTCGAGCACAATCTTAGCACAACCTAGCACAACTTAGCACAATTGAGAAAATTGGAAAAAACGAAAAGTTGGGGCTACTAAAAAAAATCGTTTTTCTCAATTTTTAGTCTTATTGTTTATATTATTGTTACAATATTCGAGAACAATGTAGCACAAACTTAGCACAACTCAGCACAACCGTTGAAATTATTTATTTCAACAAGTGGGGGGCTAGCTTCTAGGAGGCAAAAAAAAATCACGAACTAATCCATATTCCACGCAGAGCACCATCTACTTTGCTCCACTCCGTGGTACATTTCCAAAAGAAGCTAAAAATTCCGAAGCACCGGCTCCTTTTCAGCCAAGAGGACTCCCAGATAAAACATTCAGACGAGTGCATCTTTAACGCGATGACGAATCAAGACGGTGGTTTACATGAAACAGAAGAAAGCATGAAACGAGAGGAGGGGAGTGTAGCAAGCACTCGAACGAGAGAAACCACTTTTGGATATTGCCGATATCGAGATCGATGCATTTAGGGGTCCGCAGCGGTCTCAATCCGCTCTCTAGTCACGGAAGAACAATGCAAATAACGATCGGAAGCTGCTGGGAACGATCTCCAGGATGCCATTAGCTCCAAACTTCGCTACTCACGAAGATAATCTACATGTATTACGTCTTGGAACGTTCCGAGCCGGTTTCTTGGCTCGGCCACGCTGCCCCCATGTTTATTTTCGGTCTTTCATTCGGCAAGCAATTACGCTAAAACCAAAGTAGGAGGAGTCCGAGGCTTGATCCCCGGCTACCGCGATGGGGATATGTTTTTCCGAGAGTCAAAGTTTCGTCCGATGTACGAAAACAAGGGTGCTTTTGTCTGCGTGCAGTTCCTTTTGCATCCTCTATACGTTTTGTTTCGGTTGTGTCAATAAGATGCTGTACGGCATGTTTTCCAGAAAATTGTAGCTTGGGACATGGACTTTTTGGGCTGGATGTTATTTCAAAGACTCTTCAAAGGTTAATTGTGTTTAATTTCGGCGCACAGGTTCGATCAACGATACAAAATAGCAATTTTGCAAATTAGAAAACCTCTTAGGAAACTCAACGTTTCGACCCAGATGTGGGTCTTTCTCAAGAGTGTCTTTCTTGTCTAAACTTTCTTGACGTTAGTATTATTAAAGTAGATAATGTATTAAAAACAAATTGGTATCACAAAGCTACATGGTCTGGTAGATATATAAATTTTCATTCTTACCATCCGTTACAACATAGAATTGGATTGATAAAAGGTTTGATTGACCGTGCAATCCTACTTTCTAACCCAGAATTCAGACCTAATAATCTATCGCTCATTAAGAATGTTCTTAAAAATAATGGCTTCCCTGTCACTTTTGTTTCCAACATTATTAAGGAACGGATCTTTGAAATTGACCATCCTTTTCTAGTCACACAACTAAAAGAGGAAAAACGGTTAAAAACAGGCCCGATCAATTACAAAAACACAGTAGTCATTCCATTTGTTAAAAACATTTCTATGGACATACGTAGAATTTTCAGGAAAGTGGGGATTCACACCATATTTAATATACCGTCATACTTAAAGATGGTTTCCACCCATAAAAGATAAAGTATCACTTTTAACCCTTTGCACTCGGATGGTGACTCTGAGTCACCAGTAAAAATTGCCATACCATTGTTCAAAACTGTTTCCATATTATCAAATTCATCTCTATTGTATAAATTGCTAAATATTCAACTATTGTATGAGAAAGCAGAATTAATTTCAGGTGCACAATGTAAAACATATACATAGAATGAAATTGTTCTAGGTTGAAAGAAATATATTGATTTTAGAATTAAAATTGCTTCGAGTGCAAAGAGTTAAAAAGTTGTAACATAGAATATGAAATTCCCTGCAAAGGTTGGGAATTGACATACATAGGACAAACCTCTCGACATCTTGATACACGCATAACTGAGCATAAACGCAACATTTTTCTGTCTTCCTCACAACACACAGCACTGACAAAACACATTCAATTGAGATGGACCATGCATTTGATTTTGAGAACGTTAAAGTTATTGACAAAGAGTCCAATTTACAACGAAGATTATTACTAGAAACTATTCATATGATTAAACAACAAAGCGTAAATCTTAGGTATGAAACGCCTAAGATTCATGACTATTACGCTACGTTACTGAATCGGTAATGGTTTTATGATGTAGTTTCTTATAATTGATAAAAATTTTTCCACAATCTGGATTCAGCTCTAATTGCGTTTCCCTTTCAAATGATTTGAATGTCAATTTTTCAGTACCATACAAGTTGGTTAGGCACAATTGCATTGCGTGTTGGGAGGAAAACAGTTTGAATAGCATTTGAATTTACCGCCTATTATCGACTCAGAGTCCATGAATCATTTGGCTCTGATTGGCCGATTTTGAATATGTCGTTCCTATGCATGTTCTGTTTACCTTACAACCTTCAAAAGTTCCAGTTCAGTTTCTGCCGGCATGTAGTCAGTTTCGTTCTCAATAAATTTCAATTATATTGTTTCCTGTTATAGCAAGTATGAAAAACTTTTTCTTCTGTTGAAATTAACATACCTTATATTACACTGAATGTTTTATTATAATTAAATTATGTTACAGACGCAAAAAAATCTCACTCCAGGGGAAGAGGGCCACATCTGGGTCGAAACGTTGAGTTTCCGAAGAGGTTTTCTAATTTGCAAAATTGCTATTTTGTATCGTTGATCGAACCTGTGCGCCGAAATCAAACACAATTAATCAAAAATTTTGATCGATAAACACATTTAATACTCTTCAAAGGATTGTGTAGACGTAAAAGAAGTTTTGTGAATTTTGTGCAGTTCCTTTTGCAGTCTCTATACGTTTTATTTCGGTTGTGTCAATAAGATGCTGTACGACATGTTTTCCAGAAAATTGTAGCTTGAGACATGGATTTTTTGAGCTGGATGTTATTTCAAAAACTCTTCAATGGATTGTGTAGACGTAAAAAAAGTTTTGTGAATTTTTACCTAGCCGTTCGATTGTTAAACATTTTCAAATGAGTAAATTCCTGAGTGATCTTTGCTAAAATGCTTCAGAAAGACGTGCTACTTTGAGAATTTTTAACAACTGTTTGGTTACATGAAATATTATAAAATTTCCAGTGTATCTAGAGGATATTTTGAGGAACATACAGAAAATTTTTCAGCTCGATAAAATGATTTCTTAATAAAATAATATAATTTTTTGGCAGTCCCCTCGTCTCCCTTTTGCATGATGTTTGATAAAGACGTCCTTCTTTAAGCACTTCTAGCAACCAAACGGCTAGATAAAAATTTATAAAACTTGACTATATTTGAACGCCGCTTTGAAGATCATGTTACAAATTGTTCTATCAAAGATTATCATTTTTTAATGAAATATAATTAATTTCAGTATTCCTTCTCGTAAAGCAGCTTCTAATACGAGTTAATCGCCTTAAATGGATAAACTAACTGAAGATTCGAATACGCTGGGTCGTAATAGACCCGAGACCCGTCGTCAAGGTTTAACAACGCTGTCTATCTAGATCCAAGAATGATACGTAACCCCATTCTTGCTGAGGGATACTTTGATCACGACCGTTGACCACTGGAGTCCCAGCACCGAAGGAACGAAAGCAGTTAGGGGGGCGAACTTGGTGACAGAAGCGCACAGCGATTGAAAGGCATGAGGGTGTCATGGTGGGGTGACTTGCTCGGCCTCCGTAAAATTACTCCCAGCCATCGTTTGGCCCTCCCTCTCTCCCATGGACACGTGGAAAATACGTATGAGGGGCCATGGAGGGTAGACGGGGACGGGAATTTCTCTACAGAGAAATTGGGAGGGCCGTGATGGTTCTATGTACATCTACTTAATGCCCGCCGCTATCCGGAACAAATTACTCGAGGGACCGGGAAATTAAGTCGACATCTTCACGGGCTTCACCGCGCGGGGATTAGTTAGCATAGAGAGACATTCTTCCGTCCGATGAACAACCGTTTCCCTTTTGTTCCTTTGCAAATTGCACCAGGCGCCGCGCCCGGATGTCGTTATTGTGCAGGTGCCGCGCCAACCCCATATCCGACACACTCCCGCGCATGGTCCACTCGTTCCTCCTGATCCCATTATTTAATGGGGCGGGAAGCCCTTCTGTCATTTTTGGATCTTTTGCGGTCGATGCCGGGAATTTTTACAAAACTCGATGATTTCTTGGTGGACACCATGGACAATTAGGGGGAGGTTAAGTCATCCCTTTGCTGGTTTTGAATTTGTTTATGTAAAATACAAGCCTTCAAATTTTCAAATTTTTGCTTACCTTCTTAAACATAGACGCAGTTACTTTTGCTAACAGACTATCGACAAATTGCACGTTTGTAGTTAGTAACAGATAGTTTGATGAAAAGTAACTATTGCATGGTGTGCAGCATGGAAAATTAGGGGGAGTTTAAGTCATCCCTTTGCTGGTTTTGAATTTGTTTCTGTGAAACACAAGCCTGAAAGTTTCAAACTTTTGCTTACCTTCTTAAACCTAGATCCTGTTACTTTTGCTGAGAGGCTATCGACAAATGGCACGTTTGTAGTTAGTAACAGAGATTTTGATAAAAAGTAACTATTGCATGGTGGGAAGCATAGATAATTAGGGGGAGTTTAAGTCATCAATTTGCTGAACTCGAATTTGTTTATATGAAATACAAGCATTTAAAGTTTCAAACTTTTGCTTACCTTCTTAAACCTAGACCCTGTTACTTTTGCTAACAGACTATCGACAAATGGCACGATTGTAGTTAGTAACAGAGAGTTTGATAAAAAGTAACTATTGCATGGTGTGCAGCATGGAAAATTAGGGGGAGTTTAAGTCATCCCTTTGCTGGTTTTGAATTTGTTTATGTAAAACACAAGCCTTCAAAGTTTCAAATTTTTGCTTACCTTCTTAAACCTAGACCCTGTTACTTTTGCTAACAGACTATCGACAAATGGCACGTTTGTAGTTAGTAACAGCGATTTTGATGAAAAGTAACTATTGCATGGTGTGAAGTATGAAAAATTAGGGGGAGTTTAAGTCATGAATTTGCTCAACTCGAATTTGTTTATATAAAGTACAAGCCTTTAATGTTTCCAATTTTTGCTCAGCTTCCAAAGGCAGAAATTCTTATACTCTTGCTAATAGGTTATTGACAATCGGCATGATTCTAGTTCGGGATTCTCAAAATTACTTATTGCATAATATAATACATACAAAATTAGGGTAGGTTTATGTCATCGCATGTTTTAAGTCGAATCTATTTACAAAGTACAAGCCTTTGAAGTCTATAATTTCTATTTGTCTTTATAAACACATGGCTTCTATTAATATAAATTTTTGTTTTGGATACTATTTACAAAATTCAGCAGAATTTTTATTCTTATAATATAAAAGCCAATGGTCTATTGCAACAGTTTTTTGTTAATCGAAACATTATGTTTTTAATGTTTGGTATTATAAATAATACTACACATATTCGTAAGCATACATTTTTACTAATGGGTCATTAAAAGTTGAACTTCTATTGTGAATGAATTTTTTTAGAAAGTACAAACCATTAAACAATAATTGTTTCAGAAATTTAGAAAATATAACTCTTAATTCAACTATTTCATTACTAGACTGCGAATTTGTATGCAAAATAAAAATCCTCTGCATTAATTACAACCCACTAGAGTTGACATTCATTTTTTACACAAAAATGTTATTAGATTGAAAACAAACAACAGTACTTTTAAATTATTTTAATGTTTTTATATAAACGCATACAATTTGAAGTGCATTCGTTACTTTTGAAGGAATCGTGCTTTCAAAGTACAGTGGAAGATCAAACTTTGCAGAATTGTTAAAGACCTTGTCAAACGTATATAAGCATCGTTAATTCACTACATTGAATGCCTAAAATGTTGATATAACCTTCAGACCAGGAACGAATTTACGCTGCCAAAACGTATTTCATCGTCTGTTTAACTTAACAGTTGCGATAAATCAAACTGTTTGCATCGATGTGACACAGTGTACGCAAGTTGGTTCTGTGTAGTAGAAGAGAAAAAGTTGCGGTAGAGGTATTATTAGTTTGGTTAGTGGAATGGGAAGCGCCAACAGGAGCATCGTTGTAAGACGATGAAGTAATTACGGATGCGTATTTCAAAATGGCCGGGGTTCTTGCATATTAACAGCGGCTGGCGTGGAAGGAACGTTAATAATCACTTAACGGGCTTTAAAGTTGCATCGCGCGGGTCGGCTGGGCTTAGTTTCGTTCGGGATTTATGGCTGTGCAGTTTCGAGAACGCCCTCCGTATATAGTTATACGTACCAACGAAACGATGGTTTTCACCATTGCGTCCTAACATTCGTCGGGATTACCACTGCTTAAGCTGTCTCACTATATTTGAGAAAAGTGGCCTTTCACTGAGCATTCCAAAATTATTTTTCATTCTTTCGAAACATTTATTTTCAGTAACCACTTTTTGTTTGTTTCAGGTTTTAGCACAGAGTACAAGTTTTCGTTTGTCATCGCTTTTAGAATTTTTCGTTTGATTTTGTAGGTATTATTCTCTGGAAAAGTCGGATTATATAAGGCAACGTTTTTATTGAGATGAAACCAGAAAAAGACTTTAAACAAATGAGAACGTCTTATTAAAAAGTGAACTTCTCTAGCTGGAAATTTTTGTACAGTCTTCGAAGAACCATTTAAATATAGTGAAAGTTTCACAAATTTTTATTGAGCCGTTCAGTTATTAAATATCTCTTAAGGAGCGCATCTTTATCGAGCGCTGTTCAAAATTAAAAATGATGGATACTTACAGAAATAGATATATCTTGTCTAAAAAGTGAACTTTTCTACCTGGGAATTTTTGTACAGTCTTCGAAGCACCATTTAAATATAGTGAAAGTTTTACAAATTTTTATTGAGCCGTTCAGTTATTAAATATCTCTTAAGGAATGCTTCTTTATCGAGCGCTGTTCAAAATTAAAACTGATGGATACTTACAGAAATAGATATATCTTGTCTAAAAAGTGAACTTTTCTAGCTGGGAATTTTTGTACAGTCTTCGAAGCACCATTTAAATATAGTGAAAGTTTTACAAATTTTTATTGAGCCGTTCAGTTATTAAATATCTCTTAAGGAGCGCATCTTTATCGAGCGCTGTTCAAAATTAAAAATGATGGATACTTACAGAAATAGATATATCTTGTCTAAAAAGTGAACTTTTCTACCTGGGAATTTTTGTACAGTCTTTGTCTGTGCGTCGCGGCGTCGGCAATTAGGTTAGCGACGATCGAACAACGCGGAGGAACTTCACCGAATATGAAGTCCTGTCGAGAAGTATGGGTGTATAAGTGGACTGTAAAAGGTTGGATAGAAAACGCGGACAACTACGTGGACTGAGAATGTGTATTTACAATGTGTTTTACACGAGTCGGACTTTATGAATCACACTGTGGATAAGTGTGTCGCGCTTATATACAAATCGGTTTGTGGGAGGATCTAACTATTAGCCTATTGGCATCAACTGGATTTTGAGCCATGCCCATTTCGCATTTGCTTGTCACCACCCACTACAAGCCTTGTGGGGGTAGAAGATGGCCGCTGTGGACGGGCCCAAGGAGGGAGGAAACTGGCGAATTTTCACTGTGGGGGGTTTTTGACGGCAAGGCCCGTTAGGGTGGCTCGCTCGCCTGACCGCTGTTTACCTGGCTGTACAAGTTTATTGTTTTATAGCTCGAAGGCTAGGAGACCCGAGATGCACGTGGGTGCCAACTGGAAATCGTAAAGCAATCTTCGGGGTCCTAGTCCGACGTACATCTGTTTTGGCTTAAAAACTAAATTGCATGTATACTAAAAATCCTCCGTCGCTAGGTAGTAAATCTAACTGTTTTCGAAGCCTTAACATCCCGCCCACCTTGAATGCCTTGCAATCAATAATTCCAATTATTATAAAATTTTGAAGACCTTAACCAATACGAGATATACATAACTATAGTTGTGTAGTAACAAGGTGTGTAGTTGTGTTAAATGCTGACAAATGTGTAAGCGTGTGTGTTGTGTAATAACTCTTAACCTAATTATAATTACAATATATAGTGTTCGTGCAATAATGAGCTACGTCGTTTCGATAGGTAACGGCGCCAATTTCTTTAGAGCGCGCTTATAAGTGCCGTGTGGTGTTTGAACTGTGACCACGCGGACCACGTCATCCTCTCCAGGGTGTAGAGTTACTATTCGTCCAAGTTGCCATTGAAGGGGTGGACAATTATCATCTCTAATTGTCACCAGAGTTCCTTCCTTGATGTTTGTGGCATCTCTAGTGTGCCATTTACTTCTAGTGTGAAGCTCCTGTAAATATTCTGTCTGCCACCTTCTCCAGAAATGCTGTTTAATTTTTTGAATGTGTTGCCAGAGTGACAACTTATTAGTTCGTGTATCGTAAAAATTGTGTTCCGGTAAGCTCACCAACGATTCACCTATAAGGAAATGACTAGGCGATAGGGCAAGGAAATCGTTGGGATCAGAGGATATAGCTGTCAAAGGTCGTGAATTGAGAATTGCCTCGATCTCGACGATTAATGTGTAGAACTGCTCATACGTAAATATAGCATCGCCTACCGTTTTGTGCAAATGCCTTTTGAAAGATTTGACTGCAGCCTCCCAGAGGCCGCCGAAATGCGGAGAGCGCGGGGGAGAGAAGTGCCACTCAATGTCTTCTTGCGTCAAAAACTGTTGAAGCTTGTCTCTATAGTCGTTGGATAGTAAGAATGCGCGAGTTTGAGCGAGTTCATTTTTTGCGCCTACGAAATTAGTGCCATTGTCCGAGTAAATATGACGCGGTTTTCCTCTTCTCGCAAAAAATCGTTTAAGTGCTCCTAGACACGATTCCGTTGTTAAATCGGTGGCTACTTCTAAATGTGTTGCCTTTGTCGCAAAACAAACAAAAACTGCGACGTAGCATTTTAATTTGGTTCGGTTTCTGAATTTTTTCTCTTTAATAAGGAAAGGTCCGCAGTAATCGATTCCGACGCTTTCAAATGGGCGTGTTTGTGTAATCCTATTTTTGGGTAAATCACCCATTATGTATTGTGGTGTCTTGGGATTGTATCTACAGCAGCGGATGCATTTATGCAACACTTGTTTTACAACGCTTTTTCCTGCTATCGGCCAATATTTTTGCCTTACCGTATGTAACGTGGCTTGTGTCCCTGAATGAAACTGTCTTAGGTGTACCTGTCTAATTATTAGCTCGGTAACGTGGTGTTTATGTGGTAGTATTATGGGGTATTTCTGATCATACCTGAGTAGCGCGTGCTTCAACCTGCTACCGACCCTAATAATCCCTTTATCGTCTATAAAAGGATTAAGCTTGATTAATTTGCTCTTTTTGTTGACACTCTTGCTTTTTTCTAAATTATTTGCATCTAATGGGAATGATTCTAACTGAACTAATCTAATTATTCGGAAATGTGAGTTTTGAATTTCTGCTATCGATAACGGACCTGTGATCTTTTTGCTGTGCTGTTTTATATTGTTATAAAACCGAAAAATGTATGCCACAATTCTGTTTAAATAATTAATGGACGAGTACTTGGTAAGCAACTCTAGGTTTGGATGAGTCAATAGAGTTATGGGATGTCTTTTTTCTAAAATTTCTATCGCGTCCAACTTCGTGATTGGCCAGCAAGACTCATGCAAGACTAACCAATGTGGTCCAAATTTCCATCTTGTGTTTTCTATAAGTTCAGAAGGAAGTTGGCCTCGCGAAATAAAATCAGCGGGATTGTCTGTTGTTGCTATATGGAACCAATGGTCGGAGTGACTCTCTGTTTGTATTTCGTTGACTCTATTGGCCACAAACGTTTTTAATAGATGAGGTGACGTCTTTATCCAATGCAATGTTATAGTGGAATCGGACCAAAATCTAATTCGTTTAAATTCGATCTTATGAAGTGCTTTTATAACTTCCTTGTACAACTTTACAAGGAGCCTGGCCGCGCAAAGCTCGAGACGCGGTAGCGATACTGTTTTCAAAGGTGCAACCCTTGATTTTGCACACAACAAATTTACCGCGCATTGTCCGTGTTCGTTCGTAGACCTAATATATATACACGCACCGTACGCGCTCTCGCTTGCATCACTAAACCCGTGGAGCTCTAGTTCTGTCGTGTTCTGTATGGCGGTTCGGCGCGGTACGGTGAAATTCTTTAATAAATGTAATTCGCTTTTTATTTTTCGCCAGGATTGTTCTATTTTCTGTGGAACGGGTTCATCCCAATCAATAGCTGATTTCCACAATTGCTGCATGATAATCTTGGCTTTGATAATTACCGGCCCAAGCAAACCGAGAGGGTCAAACAATTGTGCAATTTGTGATAAAAGAACTCTCTTTGTAATTAGAGGTTGTTCTGGCGCGATCTGTTCAAAAATATAACTGATTTGATCGTTTTCTGGATTCCAATAAACCCCTAGTGTCTTTTTAGTTTCTGAAGGATCTAGGCACAACGATCCCTGCTGATTCTTTATTTGCAAATCAGCAATCAAATTTGTATCATTAGAGGTCCACTGTCGCAAATGGAAACCTCCTGCCTTGGCTAATGCGATACATTGGTTTTTAAGATCTAATGCAGCTTCAAAACTATCTGTTCCTGTAAGGAGATCGTCTATATAGAAATCCCTCCTGAATATTTCTGCAGCTACAGGGAAATTCTTTGATTCGTCTTCCGCTAATTGCATGAGCGAACGCGTGGATAAAAATGGCGCAGGCGCGGTGCCGTAAGTGACTGTGTTTAATTCATATGTTTTTATTGATTCAGCCATCGACTTTCTCCATAGAATTCTTTGATATCTTCTATCGTATGGATGAACTAAAATTTGTCTAAACATTTTTTCTACGTCCGCTGTGAGGACGAACGCATGCTGCCGAAAACGAATGAGAATGGAGAACAAAGTGTCTTGCATCGTAGAGCCAGTTAACAAGGTATCATTCAATGATAAACCGGAACTACTTCTAGCCGAGGCGTCGAAAACTACCCTAACCTTTGTGGTCGAACTTGATTCTTTTACAACCGCATGATGCGGAAGATAATAACCTATGCTACCCTGGTCGTCATTTACCTCCGTCATGTGTCCTAACTCTAAATATTCTTGTAAAAATTCTGTGTATTGCGTCTTTAATTCTAGATTTGATTGAAGCTTACGCTCTAAATTATAAAATCGTTTTAAGGCCATTGCCTTTGAGTTGCCAAGAAGATCACGTCTTTCGTTGAATGGTAACCTAACTGTATATCGTCCCTGCTCGTTACGCGTTGTATTTCCTAAAAAATGGGTTTCACACTGTTTCTCTTCCGTGGATAAGAATTTCTTCTCTGGAATTTCTTCTATCGTCCAGAATTGGCTAATTTGTGTGTCGAGGGACATGGCTATATGACACATGCTGTTTGTATTGCCTCGTTTAATTGCTTTCCGATTATTTATTTCGCCAGTGACTATCCATCCTACCTGAGTGTTTTGCAAAATGACCGCAGGTTTATCTAACTTGATCTGACCCGTTTCTAATAAATCATAAAATAATGCATTTCCAATAAGTGCGTCTATCTCCCCTGGATTGTAAAAGTCCGGGTCGGCTAATTGTACGTGTCTTGGTATATTTAAATCGTTAAGATTGACCGGTCGCAGCGGAAGTGCGCCCGTAATGGATGGTAGAGCAATAAATGTTACCTGTGCCTGAAATGCACTGGTTCGTGATTTTATGCTCGTTTTGACGAAGTATTTCGCCTTTGTATTGAGCTGCCCTAAGCCCGAAAACGCGAGATCTATTTCGTGTTTATTTAATTGCAACGTATCCGCGAGTCTTTGTGTGATAAAATGTGTTTGTGAACCACTGTCAAGTAATACGCGACACGCATGCTCCTTGTTGTGTTTGTCTAAAATCGTAATTAGAGCCGTGCCAAGTAAAACTTCCGAATCATACGAAACGGTCAGACTGGTTTTGATTGTTTCGACGGACGTTGATGGGGCGGAAAAGGTTTGGTTATTACGTAACGTCATATCTTGTGTCTCGGTCGGAAAGTGGAGTAACGTGTGATGTCTTTTATCGCATTTACGGCAATTCCCTAATCGGCAATTGGCAACTAGGTGGTTCGGACGTAAACAATTTGTGCAAAGTTTCATATTTTTTGCAGTACTCAAACGATCGCGAATCGATAGCTGGAGAAATTTTGTGCACGTATAAATTGGATGTTCCCCCTTACACATTGCACAAATTTGTTTCCGCTCGTTCGTTGAAATGTAAGAAAGACTGCGAACTTGAGTCCTTGGGTGTAGCCTATCCTGTATATTCCTCGGTTTTGCTACATTTAAAGTTTCCGTTCCGAGATCGTCCCCGCGCGCATGTTTATTAATAAAATCTAACAATTGTCTAAACTTGGGCATTTCCTCGTCTTCTAAAGTGCGTTCCCACGCGCGACGTGTATTCCTATCTAGCTTACTAGAAACGATATGTATTAAAATTGTATCCCAATGCTCGGTGGGTTGATTTACGGCCTTTAACGCGTTCACGTGTACTTGAGCCTGCTCAGCTAATTGTCTGAGGTTTATGGGAGTGTCTCGAGTGACCTCCGGAATATCGAGCAAAAGTTTTAAATGAGCGTTAATGATTTTTCTCGGCTTATTACATCGCTTGCATAATAAATCCCAAGCCACCAAATAGTTGCCATCTGTCGCGTTTAATGCTTCAATTACTGCGGTAGCCTCTCCACGAAGTGCATTTTTTAAAAGATGAAATTTCTGAACACCGATTATCTCGTCGTTATCGTGAACTAGGGATTTAAACGTGTCGTGAAAACTATGCCACTCGATCGGGTTGCCGTCGAATGGTTTAATCTCGATTTGACGCAAAAGTGAACTCGTTTGCTTGACCGTATTTGACGACTCTACTTGTTTCTTTCCGTGTACGGATTCGCTTGCCTCGCGTAATTTTTTTAACCGCTCGTTCATTATTTCCGCGGCCTTATAATACTGTTCCTCAAACGCTTCCCACTCCGGAGTATGGTCAGATTCCTCGTCCTTTGTCTCTATAGCTATTTGTACTTCCGAAAATGAATTGAAGATCTGTTCTAATTTTGATTGACGTATTTCTAATGACGCAATAGAGTTCACACTCTGGTCATCTAGATGAGCTTGCAAGCGCGTTAATTTAGCCTTAGTAACAGCGCGTTGCTTTTTCAACGCCTTGAGCTGAGCTAATTCTACCGGAGGATTCATATCGTCGAGATCAAAGCGACTGAATGCGAAGGATAGAGATGGAAACTGAATCGTTGGTACTCACTCACACGAAGTTTTGCGATAATGTTGTCTCTGAATACTGCTGTCTCTGGATACTGTTGTCTCTGCGACTGCGACACCTCTCTGCTGCTGCCGAAGATCTCCGGAGAAGCGGTCCAACAACCGTCGACGATGTCCGGAGAAATGCGATCCTACGACCGCTGGCGTACAAAGATTACGGTTCCACGACCGTTGACGATGATGATGATTCCGGAGTCTGCTATCCTATCACGGCTGGCGTCCAACAAGACTGTCCTACCACCGTTGACGATGACTCAGGAATCTGCGATCCAACGATCGCTTGGCGTTGATGATACGACCCTACGATCGTTTACGATTGTATAGCTGCAACCCCACGGCCGCTGCTGTCGATATGCGATTTTATAATTGCTGTTGTCCACCTTAGAGCGATACGACGATTGCTGTAGTTGTCCAAGTGCGATCTCACAATCACTGTTCAGATCCCACGATCTGGTTGATGATTCACTCGAAGATCCGGCTCGAAGGACCAAAATGTCTGTGCGTCGCGGCGTCGGCAATTAGGTTAGCGACGATCGAACAACGCGGAGGAACTTCACCGAATATGAAGTCCTGTCGAGAAGTATGGGTGTATAAGTGGACTGTAAAAGGTTGGATAGAAAACGCGGACAACTACGTGGACTGAGAATGTGTATTTACAATGTGTTTTACACGAGTCGGACTTTATGAATCACACTGTGGATAAGTGTGTCGCGCTTATATACAAATCGGTTTGTGGGAGGATCTAACTATTAGCCTATTGGCATCAACTGGATTTTGAGCCATGCCCATTTCGCATTTGCTTGTCACCACCCACTACAAGCCTTGTGGGGGTAGAAGATGGCCGCTGTGGACGGGCCCAAGGAGGGAGGAAACTGGCGAATTTTCACTGTGGGGGGTTTTTGACGGCAAGGCCCGTTAGGGTGGCTCGCTCGCCTGACCGCTGTTTACCTGGCTGTACAAGTTTATTGTTTTATAGCTCGAAGGCTAGGAGACCCGAGATGCACGTGGGTGCCAACTGGAAATCGTAAAGCAATCTTCGGGGTCCTAGTCCGACGTACATCTGTTTTGGCTTAAAAACTAAATTGCATGTATACTAAAAATCCTCCGTCGCTAGGTAGTAAATCTAACTGTTTTCGAAGCCTTAACAGTCTTCGAAGCACCATTTAAATGTAGTTAAAGTTTTACCACCATTTAAATGTAGTAAAAGTTTTGCAAATGTTTATTGAGCCGTTCAGTTATTAAATATCTCTTAAGGAATGCTTCTTTATGGAGCGTTGTTCTAAACTAAAACTGATGGAGACTTACAGAAGTAGACATATCTTATAAAAAATTAAACTTTTCAAGTTGAAAATTTTTGTACACTTTCTTCAAATCATTATCTAAATACAGTAAAAGTTTCAGAATTTTCTATTCTGCCGTTCAGCTGTTGGAAAATCCTGAAAGACTGCGTCTTTATCGAGTATTATTTAAAATAAAAATAAGAGACGACCATACAAGAATCAAGCATATCCAACTAAAAAGAAAGGAATCCTTTAAGTTGCAATATTGTTTCTATACTCTTTCAAATATCATTTTCATATAGCAAAAGTTAAACAAACTTCTGTCTCGTCATTCAATTTAAAAAAAATTCTTAGCACGATACACGTTCATACACAGACTTTAGTTAAAATAAAATTGAAAAAAATAGACGTGCTATAAAGAAATTGGTATACTTTATCAAAAAATGATTGGTGTAAGCTGGAAATTTTTGTATATGTTCCTCCACGTATCCTCATAATCTAATAAAAGTTATTCAAATATATAGGTAGTCGTTGAGTCGTTAAACAATGAAACATTACTCCATGAATCTGCTCAAAAGAAAAGCGACTCCAAAGAAACGAATTATATCCTTTTATAAAATGAACAATTCCGAGTTGCAAATTTATGTAAACATTCAGCAAAATCTCGGATTTTTAGACGGAATCAAATTTTTACGAGTATTTTAATGCAGAAGAATATTTATATTTTTCTCGATAGGGGTGTGTCACATGTTAAATGTATCCGGGGATGATGCAAGCAGCAATTAGCGTACCAATAGCGTGCCACGAGAACAATCTAAGGGAAGAACGCGTTGCGCGAGGGTCGAACATGAAGGCGATAAAAAGAATAGTAACTGCCCCGGATACTGAGCCCCTCGCTAAAAGAAGTAGGCTGCTAGAGCATTTCAACTTCCAACTTCCTTTAATAGTTTGGCGTGCGGCCTCGGTATTATGCCGATGGAGGAATTAGTTTTGCGGACGGAACGGCCGGTTATTACTGACCTCGCCAGGACCAGAGCCAGCGTTCTTTATTATTAACTTCGCCATTTGCAACGGGGCCACCCCCGCGCAACCACGTGGTTGCCAACGAGTGTGTTCCAGCGGAACGACTGGCTTTTTACAGTCCTCAACTATTTCTTCCATGGTATCGCGTTCAAATTAACCTCCACCCTCGCTCTGATTAGGATATTTCCGCTATCCTCTATATGCCTTTCTTCTTCATTCGAGAATTTATGGAAATTTGATTTCATATCGTTCCTCATTTAGAAACTTGTAGACTTCAAATGTTTGTGCTACTCAAACAAGTTCGAGTTTGTCGAAGAGATAACTTAGACCCCCTTTAATTTAGCGTAAATTGAATTATAGAATGTGTAATTTTAAACGAAAACATTGTTATCGATTAGAAAAATATCGAGTTTGACATTTCGATACTACGAAAACCCCACATAGCAAACATGTACTTATGTATACATAGAAATTAACGTACAGTTTTCAATATTGGAAATGTCATTTTACAATTAAGAAAATATTTGTGTTATAGTTTAAACTTTACTTACTTTAACCAAAAGGTATCAACTCCATCGGATCAATAGTTCTCGAAATAAAAATTCATAAATGAGACTCCAAATGACTCCTGGAAACATATTTATAATCTCAATATGTGTAAAAGAAAAAATTAGAAACCAGTCATTTTGATTGATTCGGTAGTTCTAGTGTTAAACTCTCTTCAATTTTTTATAGACGATATTTGTACAGTACTTAATTTTAGTGAAAACCCATAATATCAACCCAAAAATGTTGATTTTTAACACATTAGCCCCAGCTGTTCTTTCTTTTGGAGGACCAGACGTTTCTAACTTTCTTGAACTCTAGTTTAACTTTTTTTTATGTAGTCCTGTAGATATCGATGAAAACATTACGAAAATGCAAGTATTATTGTTATTAATTCACTGGTTTATAAGTTATACGCGTGTAAACATGAGCAATTTTAAGCATTCTTGACAGGTTAGAACGTTGCCACATTGAATATTCGTTGGGTGGTAGAGGTAGGACTGTTGAGCGCATGCGCTGGATAGATGCTGGGTGTTCAGTGCATCCTTTGACCATACATATATGGTCTAAGAGTGCATCAGCTAAGTAATAATGAACGCATACGCTAAATAGCAATTCACTGATTTAGAAGTTATACGCGTGTAAACATAAGCAATTTAAAGTGTTTTTCACAAATTGAAGTGTCGTCACATTAGTATATTCGCTGGGTGGTAGGATCTCAAAAAGATGGTATTGGGATCTGACATTTTGAGTGGCGCCGTCTACTGCCGAAAAGTAGAAATACTCTAAGCTTGGCTTGGCTTATAGCAGCTTATAGTGTTAACAGATGCTAATTACAGTATAAACTTACGGTATTAAAACAGGTGTTAATGAAAAATAACGTTATAGAAGCTCCAATTTTTCCACCGCGTAGCAAAAAATATTTTGATTACTGTGCAGTTAAAGACTGTGATAGTAGAGTGAGCAAAAATTTGTTGTTCCGTTTCCACACTTTGAAATGAAGTATGTGAAGTGAACTGCTTGAAATTTATAAGACCTTCGTTTCTAAAATATAAGAAACAATTTAGCAAAGAACAGTCTATTTTAACAGCTAAAATAGCTAAAGCTAAAGTGCGTATTGAAAGATCTAACCTGCGTATAAAGACTTTTGAAATTCTTGGTTCAGTGATGCCTGTGGCATTGGTGCTTCTAATAGAAGATATTTGTACAATTATTTGTGGAATAATTAATATGTCCTCACCAATTCTAAGCGATTAGAAATTTATGAAATTATAATTATAAATTTAGAAGATGTATTAAAAAAAAAATTTATTTTTGTAAATTGAATTAGTTGATAAAACATACTTTAAACAGCCGCTCTCCTTCAACAAACTTTCTTTCTGCAGGGTTTGTACCTGCCCACTTACAAGTTTCACCCATACTTACAAACATTTTAAGGAAAATCAAAAAAGTAGATATCAATACAATGTTAAGACCAAGCACTTCGTCGCCATATTGGATACCTATATATATTGTCCACGCCCCCATGTCAGATCCCAATAGTCCAAGTTGAATTGGGATTAGGTCGTCGTGAGAGCGGAGAGGGCCGGCCATTAGGCCGGCCTGGCCACTCTTACAGTGTTCCGCATTTTGATGTTGTACATGTGTTATTATAACGTACGTGCTTGTGCTGCCATCTAACGGATCTGCTTGGTACTACTTAGCAATCTTACAGTAAATATACCAATATGGCGGCGCTTTAACCTGTCAAAAAGACTTAAAAGTGCTCAACTTTACACACGTATTACTTCTGAACCAGTGAACTCCTGGCAATAAGACTTTAATTTTCGGTGTTTTCTCGTCGAAATCTATAGGACTGCACAAGAAAGGTTAAAAAAAATTGGTCCTCCAAAAAAAGGTGTAACCTTAGCCCCAGTGCAACATCTGTCTTTATGAGGATAAAGTGAAAAATTGGAAACTATGAAAGCTTATAATTAATAAACAAATTATCCCTATACTATATTATGCAATGCCTAATTTTTATCAGAATCCGTGTTATCCACTAGAAAAATATTAATTCCCCCAGCCCATATAATTATCGCTTCACCAATATTATCAATTTACAAAAAATGAAAAACTTGATAGATTAGAAATTTTGTATTCGACTTCCAATGTGAAAATGGCTGATATGGGACGTACATTATTAAGAAAAAGTGTTAATATTATTATTGCATACTTGACGGTAGTTTAAATAAATAGAAATTAAGTAAAGGAGTTGGTGCAAAGAATTCAGTAGCATTTAGAATGTAAAAATGTTAAACAGCAACGGTGGTTATGGTTCTTCCGGTATCAAATATGCTGTGTCCCTTAGGCTGCGGCGCGTACACCGAAACAAAAGCAATTTGCATTGAAATTACGTTGCATCGGCGCGATAACGAGACATATATTACGGCCGGCGATAAAGCCCACGGGCGAAGCGACATTTACGAAATTTATATCCAGCCAGCCGTGTTATATTAAAGTACAGGATGAAGTAATTTACAATTTGTTACATCGCTATCAGTCGGAATTACCCGCGAACACCTAGTCCGTCACGTGCCCCTGTTTCTCAACCATCATCGCAAAATCATTCAAGCTCCACCGAGCTGTTAATTGCATTCGACAGCCATTTTGCTGCACCATGTGCACGGAATACTATAATCTTGCTAAAAAATATCAAATAAAATCCAAATTCAATTTTAAATCTTTCTAAACATGTAATGTCCACGTTTAGACTTCATCATTGTTATTTCTAAATATATATTTTAGCTTTAAATTAATTTTTAATATTTTAAAATTCCCTAAATCTCATTTTAAATGTTTCTAAACTGAAGTTCTTGTAAATTTAATTTCGAATATTTATAAACATGTAATTTCCTTGTTTTAATTCAGTTATTATTATTTCTAAATTTATATCTTAGCTTTAAATTGATTTTGAATATTTTTAAATTGTCGTTTCCCTAAATCTATCTTTGAATGTTTCTAAACAGAAGTTCTTGTAAATTTAATTTTGAATATTTATAAACATGTAATTTCCTTGTTTTAATTCAGTTATTATTATTTCTAAATTTATATATTAACTTTAAATTGATTTTAAATATCTTTAAATTGACGTTTCCCTAATTTTCTTAAATTTCCATCTAATTTTAAATGGTTCTAAACTTTCGATCTTCTACATTTAATTTCGAATATGTCTAAATGTGTCATCTCTTTTTTCAAATTTAATTATTATTAATATTAAATAGATGTTTGTCTTAAAATTATATTTTAAATATATCCCGACTTAAGTTCGTTTACATTTAATTTCAAGGCGTTCAACAAATTTAATTTCTTTTCGTAAGTTTAATTCTAAATTTCTCTACAAATATGTTATTCTTTGTTTACAATTTCTGCACGGTCCATAAAAATCTTTTTAAACATTTAAATGCTATTTGTACATTTAATTTTGTATGTTTCGTGTTCACTTTTTCAAAATTGATCTTCAAACGTTTTAAACTGAAGCGGATTCACGCGTTTGAGGGAAATGCTTCGGGATTAAGGAGGAATGATAATGATAGTGATTTGGATGTTGTAAATGCGAACGAAAGAAATTGTATGATGGGGGGCGATAAAGGTGGAGATAGGATCGTACGTATGGCTTCATATTTTCCATTAGGTGCAGCAAATTGCCGCGGTGGTTCCGCGTTAAACTGCAATCCCGATAACGTAACCACAAGTTATCGATGTCCTCGAGGCTAAAGGAAAAGCCGCGTTTCGATCAAATAGTGTACAACGAATCGAGCCTGGCTTTGCACTGACGTGAACCGATGTTTCCTTCATGATAATGCTTTCCCAGATTGCAGCTTTTGTGCATTTCGGTATTTATAAATCACTTTTGTTCAATCGCCCGAGAAACATGTATTGCTTTAGGAATTTTTAATAAACCAATGAATGAATGCAAATTTATAAAATTTTAAGTGTGTTTAAAGAACAGTTTGGGGAATGTGTACGAAAATTTTCAGCATGGAAAATTCACTTTTTAATATGATATAACAATTTATTAAAGAGTCTTGCTTCTCTGATTTAAATGAAGTTCAATAAAGAAGCACTGTGTTAGGATTTTTTTGTACCTACAACACGGTGATTGGATCCAAAAAGTCTGTAAAAGAATTCATAAACTAATCTCAACACACACGTGTGGCACCATTAACCCCTTGCACTACGATTTATTTTATGATTGCGGTGATTACAACATTTTTGTTGTTCATAATTTCTTAGACAACTGAAGTTTACATGCATGGATTGTACGCCTTTGTAGCCTTTAATCGCATTACATCGATAACAACAAAATAGATTTTTATTCCGACGTTGATGGAATTCATGGAATTTACAATCAGCACCCTTTTTCGGAGGAACGATGTTTAAAACATTTACGCATAGTTTTTATGCTCGACGAGATCTACACGCGTTAGTGTGGTAATTTGTAAATATATTAAAATAGTTTTTTCATTGTGAATGCAATTGTACGTATCATTATTATTTGTAAGTTTCCAACCACACCCTGTTCTATCAGATGTAAAGGAAATTAGTAACATACAACTTGCAAGTGCATTTACAGCTGAATATGCGAGTTTTATTTGAACAAATTGTTGCTCCTTCTCTTGCTCACGATTCGAGCACGGCACGGCAACGACGCTACCGCTCAGTAGAATCAGCCGTCGCGCCACGCCGAGCCGGAATTCGTCGGCTGTAGCTGCGCTCTGTCTGGCCCGTGTTTTTCGTTAATAATTCGAAAACGGAGCATGACATTTTCGCAAAGGGAAAAGTTTCTTAGAACAACCCCAAAAATCATCTCTTTCAAGGAACTCGAACGTTTTTGGGATATCCTGTAGAAGTTGAATAACAAAAATACGACTGTGTGTAAGCAAAATATTTGTTCACCCCGTTTAGTCTGTTCCAATTAAATCTATTAATACAGTGTGACGATTTGTTAATATTATACATATATTATATATATATATATATATATATATATATATATATATAAGACAATAATCTTATTTTCGTTTTATTATTATTCCTGAGGATTTTCAAAGAGTGAAACTCAATTTTGTTGCTCTGTAATAAGAGGATTTAATTTTTATTTTCTTAGATTACAATCGTATGTACAATATTTACAACCTTACCTGTAATAAGAGAAACGACAATTAAAGTTTTCTCCCTCTATCTATGTGTTACTTATAATATTATTTTGCAAAAATCTATCACACGTGTTCCTTGCATAACCTTCACTTTCTTTTTTTATCGACCGCTATCTATCGTCACGAGATGCCAACTAGATCACTCGCATATGAAGCGCGGCCTATTCAAATGAAGAAAGTATACTTTCTTTACATATATTATTTTGTAAATTCGATATCATCAGTCCCCAGGGATTAGCATAGCGTTTAACGTGTTAATTATTTGCAAGATAGTAACAAGCTCACATTTTTCATTGGTAAGAAATAATAATAAGAATTGATGAAAACCATCCGATTCTTAATGAGCGATAGATTATTAGGTCTGAATTCTGGGTTAGAAAGTAGGATTGCACGGTCAATCAAACCTTTTATCAATCCAATTTTATGTTGTAACGGATGGTAAGAATGAAAATTTATATATCTACCAGACCATGTAGCTTTGTGATACCAATTTGTTTTTCATACACTATCTACTTTAATAATACTAATGTCAAGAAAGTTTAGACAAGAAAGACACTCTTGAGAAAGACCCACATCTGGGTCGAAACGTTGAGTTTCCTAAGAGGTTTTCTAATTTGCAAAATTGCTATTTTGTATCGTTGATCGAACCTGTGCGCCGAAATCAAACACAATTAATCAAAAATTTCGATCGATAAACACATTTAATATATTCTGTGTCTAATGTTTGCATTCGTGTTATCGTTATAATACTTATGTATCTTCAGTCTCCTATTTCCTTTAAAAATTGTCTCTGGTTTGTAATCAGTGTATTGTATTTTTTGTAATGTTGAAATAAATCTCGTATGAGATTTTCTTTAATAAACAAAAAAAAGCGCACGATTTCTTGTCGGGGTTTGCCCGATGCGGGTAACACGGTGTACAAGACGGGCTGTGTCGAGAAGTGCCCTCGAACCATGGGATCGTAGTTGCAGACACGTCGTTGAACAATGGCATTCACGATTCTGAAGTCGGTAGCTATTGCGCAGGGGCACCATTAACAACCTAATTCGTCCCACGGGCGTCCTTTAAGTGGCATCCACCTCGAGAAGACCCGAGGCGAAGACGCGGGGGCGGCGGCGGAGCGGCTACGCGTCGAGAGCGCGAGATTTTTGTCAGCAGGCAATCTGCATAGATTTACATCCGCTTAGTCGCTTAGTTAAACGCTTTATCAAAGTCACCTTCGCCCGTGCGCAGGCCCCGAACAGCGCCTCTGGGTAATAGACGGTCATTTCTCGTATGACCGAGTAGCCCGCGCCGGGGAAACCTCACGATTCCGCCCTCGTTTTGTCAGCCGTTCATCCCTAACACGGGACTTCAATTATGCTTACAGACCGCCGTACCACCTACGCCAATGTTTCCTCTAATTATCAGCTGTTTTCGGCCAACCACGCCCACAGCGAATGCAATTTTACGACCAAGTTACCTGTGTTTCTGAACTTTCGAGCGAATCAATCATTTTTTGTCTCGATTTAGGGGACTCCGGTGAATGTTAACGAATGCGTGCTATAGTATAAGCGAAATTACAGCGGGTTTATGTCATCATTTTGCAGGTGTCGAGTTTGTTTGGGCGATACAAGCTTCTGAATTTTTGTGATTTTTGGTTGGCTATAGGAAGATAGATTGTACAGGTTGTATAAAAAGTAATGGTTATCCGTCCTAGGGGTGAATCTACACCTCTGGATCGGTGGACATTTGTAAGAGAAACTTGCCGAAAAATTGTTTATAACAAAGAAAATTGTTGTTAAAATTTTTTTTAGAAAGGAACCATATGTTGCAAATAAATAGTTATTTAGATATAAGCTGTTAAAGTTTTTGCAAATTTTGATTGTGTGGAGTTATACGTATAGACAAAACGATACTACTACAGTCCACCCGACGGTATCGATGAGACAGAACGTGATCGTGTGCGTGCCTCGAGACAAACGAAATTTTACACTAGGTTTACGGAGGACTAAAATTGATTATTTTACATTGCTTTATAAAAATAATAAAATCGTATTTACTTAGATCTTCAGCGATTTTTATTGTAATATGTGCACAAAAAAATAAATCTAATAATTCCTCACGAATGCCTCCTTACACTCTTAATAATAGTAAATTAAAAATTTTGGAATCCGTCAATTTGACGGGCACCGTAAATCTAGTGTTAACACTAGATTGCCGAAGGAAGTCATTTTGACTGTTTTTTAATTTCAACTAGAAGAAGAGTCGGTCACCAATGATGAAAATGAAAGTGTCATCAATATGCCCAGGAAAAGTAAATTTTTTTTCTTGTTAATATTTACTAATAACTTGTTATATAACTGTAAATAATATAAAAAATATTAAAAATTAATTTTAAACTTTCTTTACACATTAGTTATTCTTTCACAGTGCAGTCATTTTGACTGCTTTTGGGCAATATAGGTATATACTAAGTTTCAGTCTTTCTAGTGTTAAAGAGACATTCGTCGCTAGGCCCGTACCATGTCAACGTCAGTGATGGTATATGGCAGGGATGGGCAATTTTGCTTCAACTGAGGCAAAATCGTCCACACCGTAGCGCCCTCTGTCCCCTTCCAGCAACCGCGGTACAATGGGGCAACGAAGACACGAGACATCAGCGTACGCACCGAACGTGCGCGTTGCATGAAACAGATGTTGGTGGGAGAAGCAGGCGTTTGAGGGGCTCTACCCGTGCCCACCACTGGTATATGGTCTCGGCTTTCTCGCGCATGCGCGACGATTTTAGCGACAGTAAAATACAAAGTTGGGCTAAAATGTGGTACCTTAGTCACCCCGCATAGTTTCGCAAATTTTTTTTGCGATTTTCAAATATGAATTGACAAGTAGCTCCTTCTACAATACTAGTTGCCATTATGAAATCGAATATATTAACATTAACTTACCAAGATTTCGAAGTACGGTCGTCTCGTCGTGCCGTCTTGCACTTTTCTGTCCGGTTTCCCGCCAATAACAGTTCTCCCCTACTTTCCCCACAAACATAAGACGTACGGTACGTTCCTGCATTTAGTCGCGCATGCGCGAGAAAACTGAGACCATATACCATCACAGCTCCGACTCCGACTCCGACTCCGAAGACCCGATTTTTACAATGAAATCACGGATTCCGAAGCAATTTATTATTAGAGACACATTATTTGCATAATGAGTTCTGTTAAGTAACATACATTTTATCTACGAATTAAAAATTGATGGTAACAGTCGCGAGTATTTTTTACGTAAAGAATGTTGTGATTGCTTTCAGAATTTCATTTACGTAAAGTAGCGATAGTAAACGAGCAAAACATTGTATTTTACTGTTGTTTGTTTTTGTCCAACGGTATTTCCAGACCAGTAGCTTAATGGAGGAGAGAACGAAATTTACACGCACATTGTTACAAAATGAAAGATGCGAAGCACAGCGAGCAATTAGCATGTGCATCAGATAGGGCCAGCGTCTTGTCGCAATATTTTAATGAGTTCGCGAATAGAGTCGCGGTTCAGTTACGCGTGTTCCGTGAATAGAAAGGAAAATTGAGGCGCGGTTTGGTTTAGTATCGTTAAATTCTGGCTTGGGGATTAGATAAAACGGGATAAACGTTATTTAGTCGTGCATGCGCGAAAAATCCGAGACCATATACCATCACTGGCCAACGTCTCTCTGCCCATTCAGATTATACATTTGAATTTGCAAACTATCAAATAGAACCGTATACATATACATTGTTAAAGATAATAATATTAATCCTACATGATAAAATACTAATGTAAAGTATACTTACAAATGTTTCATAATCTTCTATTCCTTCAGCGGATCCACAGTACACTACCATTTTCCCGAATACGTCTTAATAAATGTGTCAGTCTTCCAGCTTCAATATGGGCACCATCAGTGTCTTTTATATCATCTATTTAAGATTGTAAACACTATTTTCGAACAAAACACCACACTTTTACACAATCATTAAAAACTACACAACACACTTTTAGAAATGGTGATAACGAACTACGAATTACTCCGACCACGAACAAAAAAGTTATGCGTTCTTTGCGATTCTTGCGCGAAAACTCTGCTCCGATTGAAACAGAAGAAATCGTTTCCAAGGAGGTATTAAGTTTTCGAGAATCATATGGAAATATCGATTTTTGTGAGTTTCTCGTACGATTTCCGCCCCCTCCACGACCTAACCACAACTCATTCTATTCACACAATTTTCCCATTACTAGTTCAAATTCTGGACGACAGCTACAATGCAAAGATTATGCGAATCAAATTTCATTTTCTACGAAAAAGGTCTCTTGACATTTTGCCATATTTCACATAGTTACCGAGATATTTGCAAATTTATAAAAAACAGGAAATCTACTTTGCCGGCTAAACCAGGCCAATTTGACACCATGTTATATATACATTTATTTCTTGAAATAACCCCAAGAACACAAATATAACCTCAAAACGAGGGGCCACGGAAATCGTACTCTCCCCGATTCCTTCAAGATTACGTTCTTAAATAGACGATATAAAAGACAGTGGTGGTGCCACGGAAACTGGAAGACAGGCACAATTATTAAGACAGATTCGTGAAAATGGTAGTATCCTGTGGAGCGCCGAAGGAATAGAAGATTATGAAACATTTGTAAGAATACTTTACATTAGTATTTTATCATGTAGGATAAAGCTTTAAGATCTAGTTTGAGAAACTTTAAAAATGTACCTGTTGAGACGTGATTATTGTATGGCCGGCTCGTATTTCGGGTTGGGTCTACGCTACGGTTGATTTTGAACAGTGCCATTGTCGAAGGGGTCCTCTAGCGTCTTCTGACGAATTTATTGTTTTATGACTCTGGTGCGGCTGGAAAGTATCAGATGGCCATGGGAAAGTCAGCCTAGCCGTGCAGTTCTCAATGGCACTTGACGTAGCCTAGGCCCACGCTTAGCGCCAAGGGGGGCCTGTGGCCCAAAGCCTAAATTATGGTTTCCGGCGAAATTGCAGGAAACCGAGTGTCGTCTGTTTAGTGACACTCGTTACGACGTATTTCGTCTATGGTCGTTGCCCTTGTTTTGGGAGGTCATTTGTAGCCTCCCAAATATTATATCATTGGCTGGGACCCCCACTATTTTGTACTTTGTGGAGGGATTTTTCAACCCCACGAGGTTACTTGTCTCTCACGCGTTAGTTGTAAGATCAGTCGCGATTTAAGAGTCGAAACTAACAGTCGCCATTTAAGAGTCGAAACTAAGAGTCGTGAATTATACCGTCGCTGTTATACCGTCTTTTTTATACCGTCTTTCACATTTTCTATTAAAGTTACATAGTTATCCGAAACCCGATTATTACTTATTTACCTCTCTTTGAGGTGTGTATCTCAGCGGTTCACTAATACTGTTTGAGCACTGACACGACACAACAGTACCATTATTCTCCTAAGCACGACACAGGGTTGAAAATTAATGAGTTTACACGTACATATTAGCACTACTTCAGAGAGTATTTTCCAAAATTTTTGTCCCACAGCCATGGTTCAGTACTTATTTCTATAAAATGGTTAATATCTAATCGAAATTCTAAGACCTGGTTTGAGAACCTTTAGAATCGTACCATTTTTCATTTGTGCAAAATAGAAGGTTGAAAATAAATGAGTGTGTAGACGTATATCAGCTCTAAATCAGGTATTTTTTTGTAAATTTTAGACGCTCATTAAGTGTCCCAAGAAAATTCATCTCGTACGCAACAGCGATTCTGGACGATCTGAAACAAGTTCAGCGAATCTGGAATACTGGAAGCAATAAGGACGAATAATACGACTAATAAATTGGGGAAAATGAATTCGGAAAAGATTGTCGGTGTTCCTGGGAGCGAGAGGGCACTTCTGGTACTTATCTTGGCGCGCGCGAGCGGGACCGGGAACGTGGGCGGTTAATTAAGAGAAGAGGAAAATTGCCGGAAGGGACAGACAAATCTCGTAGAGCACATTATTCCCTATCATCGCAGGTAAGGCGAGGATAAAGTAGGCGGCCCGGTAATCCGTGATTAATGATTCCGTACTCACCTCGGTCGTGGCACATACTTCATTACGATCGTTTCTTACTGCGATCGGGAGTGGCCACCCATTAATATACCTACCACCTATATCAATGATGGATTAACCTACTTGCACGTTATTACCGGTTAGATCGCGTTCTCCTCGTTTATTTGCGGACTAACCAATCGAGCGGCCGAGTCGAGAGAGCTGAAGCGTCGCGACGTCGTTCCTCTTCTTCTTCATCCTCCTCATACCACTTGCTCTTTGCCACTCAACGAGCTTTTATTAATGAAGCGACGTCGGTTTGAACGATCCCCGGTTGCGTACCGGGGCCTGAGGAAAGCGTTTAGCGATCTCACCTGCGCGCAACATAATGAGGAGTCGCGGGAGAAAACTATCATCGCCAGGAAACTAAGTTTACGGATCAGGTTTTCGAAAGCGGCCTTTGAGCGAGAGCTGCTGAAAAATTCAATATCGGTACGTGCTTGTTTGAATATTTTTTGGTGAAAATATCGAGAACGTCGTGTAAGCGAAACATTGCGAAAAAAAATAAATTTGGTACCAATCTCCGTATATTGCAGACGGAGAGAGAATCAAAATTAATTATTGACTTTATTCTTTGGGGGAAATTTTTGAAAACAATCCTTTTTGTAACAGCCATTAAAAAAATCATGGTTAATAACAAGTCATCGGACTATTGTGTGTAAAAGTTTCAAGAGCGTCGAATGGGTGAAACATTGCGAAAAAAAATAAATTTGGTACCAATCTCCGTATATTGCAGACGGAGAGAGAATCAAAATTAATTTTTGACTTTATCCTTTGGGGATGATTTTTAGAAACAAACCTTTGTGTGACAGCTATTAAAAAAATCATGGTTAATACCAAATCATGTGACTATTTTTCATAAATGTTTGAGGAGCGATGAGTGAGTGGAACATTGTCAGAAAAAAAAAGAAATAAATAGTAATTTCCAATTAATGCATAGGGAGTAAGTAATAATTAATGCAAACAATTTTACATAAACTCTAAACTTTTTCCAGAATTCCTCGATCACTTGAAGAGTGTCGTAGGCAATTTTGGATAAAGTCGTTGCTTATTATTTAGGTGCTAGATAATTGAAAACGGCTGAGACGTTAGTATGCATTGTGGTTCCCCGTTAAACAGGGGCAAGTCAAACGAGAAACTGGTACGGGATGAAACTAATAATCAGCGACCGCTGTTAGAGCTTCAACCACCCTCCCCCCACCCACCCCCGCCAATATACTATCCCAAACATTATGAAACTACGTAATCCAAGCACAGAAGCTCGCTCGAAAACCTTTGCGTTCCCTTCTAGGTTTCCCAACCAGTCTTTGTGCCGTATGTATGCGTGTTTCATCAGTCTAGGAGGAACAATAGCTAGAGTGACAACGCATTGTCCCACGGAAACGAAAGCGGAATACTGTCATTAGGAACTTCCGGCACTACCTACTATGATTGGCGTTTTTCGAAGAATTTTTTGGGGTCCCACAAGGGAGCGAAAATTTTGTAAAAAATGCTGCAAGTGGAGCAAATGCGGATGCATGATGACATTTATTTTCAACCCCGTGTTAATTCTACGAGGGGGGATAAAAAATTCTAAAGTTCATCAGATTGGAATTTTAATAAACGAGACACTATTCTATAAAAATAATTACGAAACCATAGTGATGGTGACTAAAATTTGTTAAAAGTTCCCTATGATAAAGCTAGCATGCATCAACGAACCCATTAATTTTCAACCCCGAATCTCCCATAGAAAAAGTCCAAAGTTGCTCAAGATTCAAATTTCCGAAAAAAGCTACAATACCATACAAATGATTAAAAAACTATAATGATGATTACCAAAATTTTGAAAAAATTCTCTAACGTAGAGGTAATACTCCTCTACAAACCCATTAATTTTGAACTCGGTATCACCCATAGAGAAGCCACCGAGAAAGCCGAAGGTTTGCCAAGACTAGAATTTCTGGAGGAAAGATACGGTTCCATACAAATAATTATAAAACTATAATGATGATTACCAAAATTTTGAAAAAATTCTCTAACGTAGAGGTAATACTCCTCTACAAACCCATTAATTTTGAACCCGGTATCTCTCATACAGGAGCCACCGGGAAAGCCGAAAGTTTGCCAAGACTAGAATTTCCGGAGAAAAGATACGGTTCCATACAAATAATTATAAAACTATAATGATGATTACCAAAATTTTGAAAAAATTCTCTAACGTAGAGGTAATACTCTTCTATAAACCAGTTAATTTTGAACCCGGTATCTCTCATACAGGAGGCACCGAGAAAGCCGAAAGTTTGCCAAGACTAGAATTTCCGGAGAAAAGATACGGGTCCATACAAATAATTATAAAACTATAATGATGATTACCAAAATTTTGAAAAAATTCTCTAACGTAGAGGTAATACTCTTCTATAAACCAGTTAATTTTGAACCCGGTATCTCTCATACAGAAGCCACAGAGAAAGCCGAAAGTTTGCCAAGACTAGAATTTCCGGAGAAAAGATACGGTTCCATACAAATAATTATAAAACTATAATGATGATTACCAAAATTTTGAAAAAATTCTCTAACGTAGAGGTAATACTCTTCTATAAACCAGTTAATTTTGAACCCGGTATCTCTCATACAGGAGGCACCGAGAAAGCCGAAAGTTTGCCAAGACTAGAATTTCCGGAGAAAAGATACGGGTCCATACAAATAATTATAAAACTATAATGATGATTACCAAAATTTTGAAAAAATTCTCTAACGTAGAGGTAATACTCTTCTATAAACCAGTTAATTTTGAACCCGGTATCTCTCATACAGAAGCCACAGAGAAAGCCGAAAGTTTGCCAAGACTAGAATTTCCGGAGAAAAGATACGGTTTCGTAGGAACGCCGGCGCGGTTATGGTCGATAGCGAGGATCTGGAGGACAAGGAGAAGTCGGCTGGCATAAATCAGGCTTGGGTCAGCGGCAGATAGGGTGTAATTACCGGGGGTATGATTATTCGGGGGAGGGGGTTCGTTAGAGCTGCGTACAGCGACGGAAAGAGCAGGCCAATGGAAGACTGTGTAATTTCAGGCCGTGGAACAGAGACGAGAAAGAGAAACGATGCCACGGTGCTGCAAAAAGACCGACCAATCTACATACATTTACAATGCACGGGTTTTGTTGGGCTGCCCCGGCTGCGAGCTCCGTCCCGTTTCGATCGCAGGCTCCCTGTTCGACGTACGCTGTCGAGTTCGGTTAGGTGTCGGTGGCCGTCAGCCGTTTTATATCGGCGACAAGCTATTCTTTCTACTCTGCGGGACAGCCGACGGTTAAACGATCGCCACGGATCTTTGTCCCTCGGGTAACTGACCAACTACACTCGATTTTTGTTTCTTTTTGGGTTTTCGATCAGAACCCGGCTGAAAGATACATCGTGGTCTGTGAAAATCGAGGCCAGAACAGGTGATGATACTTGTTTCTTTCTTTTCTTAGTATCCTTTGGATACCTGTTGGAGATTCAGTTTTAGGAACTCATTCGCCTCACAGTTTTTGGAAACTCGCACAGTGAATGGTATTATCTTTTTTTTTTAGATAATGTTAGATCCTGCCGATGGTCTTGAAATTTTTGCAAATTATAATTGAGCTGTGCCATATTAACCTTGAATTTTTTGGTTGATGGTGGTTAAAGGGTTGCTTTTAAAATCCACCCTCGAAGACTGCAGAAGGAAAATAATTTGTTCCGGCATTTCTGTTTGTTTTATTTCTTTTTAAACAGTATTCTATCCATTCTAAGGTTTTGAAGTTTTTTTTGCAGAAAGTAGTTTAACGATGTTAAGCTTGGATATTTTTATAGTCGTGACTGAAGGGGTAGTTTTGGAAAACCACACCTAAGTAATGAAGTAGGAGTGTTAATTGGTAGTCTCCAATATAATTGACAATTATTTTATTTTTAATAGAATGTGCCATCCACCAGAAACTATAGACAATTTTGCTAATTACAGTCAAATGGTGTTAATTCAGAGTAATACTTCTAAAGAATACTAAAGGTTAAACTTAATTTGAGTTAAGCTAGACTGAATTAGGAATTAATTTGAATGAATGTATAATAAATTTATTGTGGAATTTGAAATATTTTGAAGGATTGTAGTGATAATGTCAAATTAATCTAAACTAATCTAAAGATAAAATAGAATTTATTTAAACTAATGTAAAATTGATGTGAATTAACTTACAGGTAATGTATAATTTATTTGAATCAGTGTAGAATTAATCTGAACTAATGTAGACCTTATTTATACTTGTGCAGAATTAATTTAAATTCATTGTAGAATTAGTCTGAACTAATGTAGACTTTATTTATGTCAGTGCAGAATTAATTTGAATTAATTTTAAATTAATCTGAACCAATGTAAACTTTATTTACATCAGTGCAGAATTCATTTGAGTTAATGTAGAATAAATCTCAATTAATATAGACATAATTATGTGTAGATATCTATTGTTGAACTAATATAGACATCGTCTATACCTGTGCAGAATTAATTTGAATTAATGCAGAATTAGTCTGAACTAATGTAGACTTTATTTATACCAGTGCAGAAGTAATGAATTAATGTTAAATTAATCTGAACCAGTGTAAACGTTATTTACATCAGTGTAGAATTAATTTGAGTTAATGTAGAATTAATATCAACCGATATAGAATTACTTTAAATCATTCTATAGTTAATTGTAGAATTTATTTGAATTAATGTAAAAATAAGGTAAGACCAATTTGAGTCGAGTTAAAATTAATCGTGATTAATTTACATAAATTTACTAAACGTAGAATCTTAATTATTTCAATGTAATGTAGAGAGAATGTAAAATCTGCTCACCCAATCCAGTGTTAAAACAGAATTTGTTTGAAATAATGTAGAATTAATTTGGATTAACGTATAGTTAATCTAGATTTTTAAAATTAATGTAATATTAATCAGAATTAATGTAGAATTAATTTAAATTACTCTAACGCCAATATAGTATGTATTTGCATTAATGCAGAGATATAAGGTAAAAATCATCTGAGTTAGGATAGACTAAATTGTAAACTAAAATCGGATGAATTTCTACAGTTACTGTAGAATTTTAATTATTTTGAACTAATAGAGCTAACATGAAATTAATTTAATCTACTCTAGAGTTAATGTAGAATTTGCTTGAAGTAATGTAGAATTAATTTGGATTAACGTGTAGTTAATCTAGATTCTTAAAATTAATGTAATATTAATCAGAATTAATGTAGAATTAATTTATATTACTCAAAAGCCAATATAGTATGTATTTGCATTAATGCAGAGATATAAGGTAAGAATCATTTGAGTTAGGGTAGACTAAATTTTAAACTAAAATCGGACGAATTTCTACAGTTACTGTAGAATTTTAATTATTTTGAACTAATAGAGCTAATATGAAATTAATTTAATCTACTCTAGAGTTAACGTAGAACTTGTTTGAAGTAATGTAGAATTAATTTGGATTAACGTATAGTTAATCTAGATTTTTAAAATTAATGTAATTGTTTGCGCCCGCGGTTGATCAGATGATCGTTCGGGCCTTGATTGAATTCGCACTGCGAGGTGCCTGCTAATATTTCGAACTCGAAGGACCACCTTCTTCCTTTGACGGAAGGACTAAGACAAACAACTTGAAAAACTACTATTTATTTACAATAACAAAACTGCACACCGCAGGTGTCGGGTGAAGTACAAAAACGGTAAGTGTTTAAACTATGTGAGAATTAACTTCTCTGACTGTTTCTATGCCTACACAGTAGAGAGCGATCTAAGTGTTTCAATAATCTTGTTACTTCTGAGGAAGAGACCGAGAGTTCGCCAATTTAACACCTCGGTTCTCCCTTCCTAATGGAAAACCCTACTCTATGAAAATTAAGGGTGGGCGGAAGCTAAAACTAAATCTAAGAAAACGGGCCCAGCAAATCGGAAGAGTCACGGGCGTTACAAAACGCATAGGCGCAACGGGCTAAAGGAGGGGGTGTTCGCGACGCTGCTAGGGTGTTCAAACCCGCGAAGAGCGAAGCCTGGGGAATCCCAGGCATCTGGCAGCGATACCGCGCTAAGGCCCCGAGTGTCCAGCCGCGCCGATTCGAAGAAAGCTAAAATACAAAAGAAGCAGATGTTTTATGGCGGGGACTGCGTTCAAGATGTACAAATACCATCTTATGTCCTAAGTCGGAGCGGCAATTGCACTAACAAAAGAAAACGGTGACAGGCCCATGCCATAGCCAGATTGCAATGAGCCGCGTACTGACTCTAAGACACAATAGCGATGGCCCATCATGATACATCGCCCGAAGCTGGCCGCTACAGTAATATTAATCAGAATTAATGTATTAGAATTAATGCAGAGGTATAAGGTAAAAATCACCTGAGTTAGGGTAGACCAATTTTAATTATGAACATAGAGCTAATATGAAATTAATTTAATCTACCCTAGAGTTAACGTAAAATTTCTTTGCAATAATGTGGAATTAATTTGGATCAATCTAGGTTCGTTGACTTTGAATTCCACGAGCCCAATGATAAATAAAATAGGACTGTAAGCTGCTGTATGGAGAACGTGAATTCGCATGGACAAGAAGCATAAGTTTCGCACATGTCAACGCCTGAAGCTGAAGAGGCAGAGCTGATCATTATTCCAGAGATAAATACAGGGTTGGCTAGTGTTGCGTTACTCTATCCGCAGACGTCAACTGAAGCAATTACATATTACTACACGTATGAATGGACAATGGCCGTGCATAATGAACATATTGCAGAGCCGCATCGGCGTATGGGATGAGTGCATGCCACATTTATGCGGATTCGTGGACAATTTGACTGGAAACCAATTGCTAGCTGCCCGGTTGTACGCTCTCATAATTACGCGATTCCCAGTGACAAATGTTATATCGCCGCTGTCAAACGAACCCGACGCTGCCCGCCCGGCTGTCTGTCGCTCTTTAATCGTCGTCTGATCGACGAAATAACGAATACGCGGACTCTTCTGGGACTATATTCCGATTCCCATTGTCAACGAAATCGCCAACTCTGTGATATTCGACGGGAAACGCAACGAGACATATTGATTGCTTCGATTACCGCGATTTTTCATCCTAATTTTTACTTTAACAAGATACACTGTTTATTATTAGATCTAGTCCCAGGATTGAGAGAAAGGAAGATGTCTGTAATTTCTGGATCGATTTGAACTTGGCAAATTGATGACCTATCCCCACCCCCAATTTTCATGCATTACATCAGGTCCCATGCAAAACCGTCCCCACCATAGCACCTGATGAAATGAAGGTTACGTTGATATAACAAACAAACTTTATCATAAATTACATAGGAAACGAAGTGTACATTCCGTAGACGACGCGATACAGTAAGTCCGCGATCTAAGTCCAACGGAACATTGCGATCTATGTTCCTTCGTCTACTCCTTCCACTACGGGGTATCCCCGTAGTGGCTGTGGCGGCTACTTCCCATGCTCGTCAACAGAGGGACATTACGACAACACCTTTCCCGCTACTACCTGAATTTTCCTCTGTTTGTATATATACCGTCCTAAACTGTCCTTACGACATCCCGCGTCTATGGCACGGGTCCGCTAGATAGCCTTACTGTGACGAGTCCTCTAGTGGGCCTAGGACGAAACGCTTCCTTCTCCTTTTTCCTCCTCTCACACACTTAGCCGCCATAATTGGTGACCCCGACAAACGAACAACAACGCTACCTTCTGAGCAGAGGAGACGACAACATCAACAAACCACGGACAACATCAGGAGGACTGGACGGTGACTACTCTGTCACTGCCTTGCCTGAACTACTGCCCGACCAACAGCGAGGAGGACTTCTCCCTACTATGCGGTTCTGACGCCATCTCTGCAGCATTATATGGTTTAACGTTTCCGCATCTAAATTTGTGCGACGTTTTCGTATCTACATTTGTGCGACGTTCATCCATTGTTTGTGCGACTATATGAGTCCTACAAGCGGCTTAGGGAGCTACTCAACTTCGTCGATTCGGCAGCATCACTGGCGGGCACATTGACAGCACACACTCCAGCGACCTCCTTGGATTCCGGCGGAGATCAGCGTAATTAGAGGGAAATTTGTCCAGATATCGTTGACCACTGGCAAGGGGGTAATGGTGCGGGTACTTCCCGTGCTCGTCAACAGAGGGACATTACGACAACACCTTTCCCGCTACTACCTGAATCTTCCTCTGTTTGTATATATATACCGTCCTAAACTGTCCTTACGACATCCCGCGTCTATGGCACGGGTCCGCTAGATAGCCTTACTGACGAGTCCTCTAGCGGGCCTAGGATGAAACGCTTCCTTCTCCTTTTTCCTCCTCTCACACACTTTTCAGCCGCCATAGGGCCAAGAAGCTCAGGCTGCCTCGGTCGCCGAGCAGTGTAAATATGCCGCGTAATTTGATCCTGGGTCGGGTATATCGGTGTGAATCACTACTAATCCAATTACAAAACTTATTTATTTTTCATTATTTTTTTATGGAACTTTCACCAACTTATGTCTGACATTTTTCTGATTAAAATGACACTAAACACTAAATAATTTCAACTGTATTTAGTGGTTTAATTGACGATATGTACAGTGACTTTCGGACATAGACGAGGATAGCGGTCCGTGTTTACATGCTGTCCTTTTCTACGTTCGGCGCGGTCGACGCGGCCACAAAAAAATAGTTTCCCGTCTCGATTTAAGTCCCGGCAGAGAACCGAAAAAGGACTTATATCGCGGATTTACTGTACAACGAAATACAACGAACGAGGGGAAGAAATTCCGATCGGGAGAACAGCTCGCTAGCGGTGACAAACAAATATTATGGTGGGCACCAACCACTTGAACTTGCCCACAAGCGTCAATTTCAACAACACCCACTGTCCCCCACCAGCATCCACCGTTACCAAAGAGGAAGGAAGTGCTTCGCCCGTTGCGAACAGTGCGCAAGCCTCGCGCATGAAAGAGAGGTTGGTGGGAGAAACAGACGTTTGAGGGCCCCCTACCGTGCCCACCCCGCAATTATGCAATCGTTCATTTTGATCGAAAGCCCTATGGAAACTAACGATTTTATTAGGCTTGTTGGCGAAAATATGTGTTCCGCAATTTTGATAAGTTTGTTTATAATTTTCTATGTTAAAAATCTAGTTTCTCAAATAGTTTAGGTATATGTTTCTGTCGTCAATTATTAAGACTTAAAGGACTGTATTTTTTAAACAAATTGGAATTAAGGAAAGCCGTGACATAAACTCCTCTTAATTATCCATAAATTTGATCATGCAATAGTCGTCTTTTAACATAATTTTTGATATTTGCCGGAAAAATATCATTAAAAATCATCGGTCATTAAGATTTAAAGGACGGTATTATTTAAACAAATTCGAATTTAGCAAAGTTATGACATAAACCCTCATTAATTATTCACACACTTGATCACACAATAGTCGTTTTGCCATAATTTCTGATATCAACCAAAAAAACATCGATTTTGAATGACTCATTGCAGAAAACTCTTACATTTTTCTATCAAAAGCTATCAAGATTTAAAGGACTGTATTTTTTTAAACAAATGCGAATTTGTTAAAGTGATCACAGAAACCCCCCTCAATTATCTACGTATTTCATCACGCAACAGTCAATTTTGGTAAAAATTTCGGATATTGATCGCAAAAAACATTGCTTCTAAATGACCCATTAACACTAAACCTACCACAGCCGGTCAAATGACCGGTTTCAGATTTTTGATTTTCAAATTATTGAAGTTATAAAGACGACCTCATGGGAATTGATTCAATAAATTTCCTTACTAAAGCATATGTTATAATCAAAATCACACAAAATCTAAATAAATTCAATCTTGTTACTTTTATAAAACAACACATACTAGCCAATTTTAATGGTCGGTAGGTTTAGTATTAAGAAGAGTACAACTTCTGTCGGACTAAACAAAAATCGAAAAACTTTAAAAGCCTGTATTTATCAAAGATATTAAAATTTAGCAAAACGATGGCATAACCTGCCCCTAATTCCTTATACATTTCCCCGGAAACCAGTCAGTTCCCTGAAATGCCACCTCCAAGTGCGTCAGTCCACGCCTTTCTTTCAATACATCTCGAAGATCCACCTCACTCGCTATTATCACCCGCCGACCACTGTCATCTCCCATATCAGTGTCAATATCAAACACCGCCGCCTCCGCCAAGCGTTAACACATTCTTCCAGGCCCCGCACAATCCCCTAAAAATCAAGTTCTCTTGTCTCTCTATCGAATCTGGCGCATAAGCTATAAAACTCTGCGATAAATCTCGGCCAAAGACTAGAGAAAAAGCTCTTGGGTGGTCAAAATCACCGTTGCAAGATCTCCGGAGCGGGGGTGTGCGACGTTTCAGAGGGATTGGGGAGAGCGGCGGAAGGGGCGGAAGGGGGAAAGGAGGGTAGCATTGTCCCGCAAGGCTAGGGATATCGGCTAGGAGAATCGGAAGATGAAACATTCCAAGAAAAAAGCCTCGGAGGAAGGGCTGGACGACGAAGGTCCGGATAAAACGCTGGTTACAGTGGCGAGGGTGGGGATTGGGGGTGGTTCGAGGGAAGAAACTGAGGGAATCCGGGGGTTGCCGCGAGTTGTCAATTCCGCAGATCTCTTTGCCGAAGCTTTCGAAGTTGGTCTGGTTTCGTTCCGGACGATGGGGAGGAGGAGAAGGAGAGAGAAAGAGAGAGAGAGATGCACCCGCGCTGCAGCGATAGCTATCGGGGGAGGTGAACGGGGCTGGATGGGTTGCGCGATATAGATTGCAGATAGCCAGAGAGACGAAAGGAAAAGGAGGAGGCTCCTCTCGGCCCAGGCAAGAAAACCACAATAAATCTATCGGCAAGACACTCCTATGGGTACGCGGAATAGAGAGGATTCGGGCTATCTTACATCTAGGTATTGTGAGCACCGTCGCCATTGTCCACGTGCTCCTTAATTCCACGAGGAAGTTATCGCGAGAGTGGAAAGAGTCGTGGACACGCGTGGAAGCCATGGAGGAGGGGCCCCGGGCAGTTTCGCCTAATCAGATCGGGAGATCTGCCGATTGGAATCGTCTGCTGCTGTTTGACGCGATGGTGGCCGCGGCCGGAAATTGTCTGTTGGCTTTTCCTTCGAGTATCGGGTGGAATGATGGTCTTTTATAAGCAAACATCGTTTATTAGTTTTTGTTTCAGATTTTGGGCGGAGCGATGATGGTGTTCATGAGCAAGTCGCGACACTCACGACACGTTCACTCTGTTAAACAGAGCTGTAATGTATGTACTCTCCAAGGACTATTTATCGAAAACAACAAAATATAATTTTATTTGGGTTTCAAGGGAATTACTAAGCACCTGCTTGTACTGGTAGGACATCTAAATTGATTATTTTACAACTAATATCGAGGATTTGGTTAAAAATCAACATATATATAATAAAGTACATGTTAAATTAGGGGCAGTTTAAGTCATCACTTTACTCGTTTTGAGATTGTTTATTCGATACAACTTTTTAAACTTTCCACAGTTTAATCATCTCCGTAAAAATCAAAGTTGTTTACATGAATTTTTAGCTTGAGAACTATTTGTGGTAGCGACATGATTCTTCTTTTATGTCGATCTAGAAGGATTATATTATAATAAACAAATTTCTTTGTCACGGAAAAATTAACATTGTTATATTGAAAAAATTGTAACCGCTCTTACCTAAATTACTAAACCCGTGCTTGTAGAAGTGGGTCGTTAAACATTTTCCTGTAAAATGATTTAAACATACTTCAAACATGTTTTTAAAATCATTTAAGAAAAATCCTATGGTTAGGAGGTGAAAAAACATGTTTACTCATGAAAGAAAAAATTTATGTCCTCGCATGGCCTCGAACCACGACACAAAAGTTTCCATCGGTTCCGCAGTTGGACGGTCTACCGTGCCCATCGGCGCTGTTGGAAGTATATACACTCGCAGAATATAACCCGTATATCGATTTCCGTTCATAGCATTACAGTAACTTTTGAAGTGTGCAAAATGTTTTCTCGGAAGTTTGAAATGTTCAACATTGCTTAAAATATATTTAAGGAATTAAGAGAAAGAACAGAGTTTTTATTTTTTTTCAACTATGACGCACTTTAGCTAAAAATATGAAAACATTGGAGATAGTGCCGATGATACAATACCGTATTATTAAATTAATTTACAGGGTGGTCGCTCTTAAGCTTCAACATGAAATCTGTATTTTTTCGGTTTTTTCATTTTCATTTATCTTTACAACCAGAGTTTTGCAACTAAAAAATTTGGAAAAAGTTTCTCAAATATATGATTCGATATGGTAAATGTGTCAGGTTGTTTTTATAATTTTTAAATGTGAATAAATGGGATAAATGGGAGAAAAACTCGGATTTTCTTCCCTCCCCACCCCCCACCACCATAACTACCCTTACAGACGAGATTAGTGAAAATGGTCATTTCTTGGTAAGCTATCGAACGAGCCATTTCCGGTCAAAATGTGCCGAATGGCATTTTTGCCTTATCCGACCAATTTGCACACATTTTCTCACTAGGTCTCGCAATTAACACCTTGTCGTACCCGCTAACTCCAGATTGCTCGGGCCATAATAAACAAGAAGGTCGGTCGAGCCATTTAGCTGTTTAGCCGTGTGCTCGAACTTGCGCAAAATGTATGCGTCTTATGACACGTATATTTCGGCGCAACGAAAGAAATTGTGGTAGGTACTGATATTTGGTCACCTCAAGGTTTCAAATCCATTTTACCATTCTGCCCCTTCTTCCACTTTGTCCACTCTCACCTAACGCCGATGTTCAGCCTATTTCAGCCTACTTTGCAGCGAGACCTACTGTTTATTACGGTGGGTTCCGAACCACCATGGTCAACGACGCAGTATAATATCACATAGAAGAATATTTCCATTGGTGACAGCGGTGGGATTTGAACTCACGACCACAGCGTTTGTAGTCGCGCGCTCTATCCACTGAGCCACTGCGCGCCCTACGAAAGGAATTGTGAAATAATAAACACGTTTGGGCGCAACTAATACTTTTAACACGTTCAGCGCCCACTCTGCAATCATAAAAATTACACAAAATCAAAGCAATATATTTAATAAAACAAAAACTAAGAAGTTTAGTTTTGTGATATTAATTACTGTTTCAAACCTCTTCTATTTCTCAGATCGTAAGGAAATTTTGTACACTCAATCTACCAACGTAAAAATTAATTTTCAATTCTGTATAAATAATTCCGTCACCCAGATATGGGTGACATGGCGCTGAACGTGTTAAGATGTCTGGGAAGGAATTATGATCAATTCATCGGTGAACAAAAATGATTTATAATTTGAAAGTGGATAATGTATCAGTAACAATTTGCAAATTAATACTTAATTTAAATTAATAATATTTTGAAAAAACTTGTAGAAAATTAGTAATCTTCGTGTTAGTGTTGTTTACGTTCGTCACGAATGAAGTACCACGAGTCAGGCTCGTCCTTATTGTTTTTGTCCCAAATCTCTTACCTCGAGTCTCACTCGTTGTTGGAGTCCAAGGGGTTAAGAGCGGGTTAGGACCAGAAAGGATCGAAATTCGAAAAATAAGAATCACCAAATGCACACGTGCAGGCAAAATTCGATGTAGTAGTAAGAAATACTTTTGCAAATATCTCGGTAACTTGCAATTTCCGTTGAAAACACAAAATTCCAGGAAACATCAAAGATGCCGCTGATTCAAAGGAATCTTGCGAAAAACTAATAAAATTCTTGAAGCACATAAAATTATTCAACCGAATCTAAATTATAAATGACCATCTAATTGTAAGCTTGCAGTTGCTAATAGCTCTTGCGAGGTTAATGCAACTTAAAAATTAAAAAATAAAAGGTCAGATTCATATTTCGCGCTTCAAAACGAGTGGAACGACATATAACAGGTGCCAAAAGTTTGGTGGGACAATTCGAAAGGTGTTACCCACCCACGTGTGCTATCATTTTGTCCAGGAGCGTGTATCGAATCTGTGCGCGCGTGTGTACAAAGTTCCATGGTGTTTCCTCGTGGTTGTCGTGGCTGTCACGGTGCGCCATTAATCCACGAAGTCGTCGGTTTCGAACAGGACTCAGCCTGGGCGTGGATAAGTCCTTTGCTAAGCAGTTTTCAACTGTTCCGCAACGTTCGCCAGGGTCACCGGGATTTATGGCTGATTTTACGAAACAGGCGCGAGACCGACGAACGATAAAGAGTCGGGGGAAGTTTCCGGCGTTCTATGGCACGCCATAAATATCGCCCGGTCGCTGCTTTGTTGCCAGTTATACGCAGGATATCCGACGTCTTTCGGGGATCCTCGATCTAGCTGCCCGTACCGCTGAATAATTTAAATAGAATCAATCGTTCTGACACTATTCTTGCGAACCGAGACATCACAAACGTCGAGGGAGACTTGTTGCCAGCATAATTAGTGAAGTGCAGCATCTGCTATTTTTGTGGTAAAATTAAATATTTCTTTCTGTAATGGTAATTAAGTTTGAACTTTTGAACAGAATGCTGTTAGACTACTTTCATAGTTCATTCCGAAATAGACGATCTTTCACAAATTATTAAAAATTTGGACAATGACCTGTTGACATTTTTAGATAAAATTGAATTTGCACTTTTGAAGTTATCTTCGTTTTTGTTTGTTTTGGAGTGTAGAAGACCAGTGGAAGATTATTAGGCGACTTTCGGGATTAATTCTGAAAAGCGTAATCTTGAAAAAATAATATAATATTTGGACAACTGAAAATTTGTTAATTTTTTAGCCTTACATTCGACACTTAACGTGTTAATAATTATCTTCTTAGCTTATCGTGTACATTGGAACCCATAACGGCTATGACAATTGAATAAATTGACATGAAGCATTGAAAATGAATTACTTAAAGAAAAATATTTAAAAAAAAAAAGGACATCAAATAATTTGTCCTTGCTGAGGTCTGATTTTTAATCATATAAACACCTCAATGCTTACAAAAATTGTTAGTGATTGCAAAATTCATTGACATATTCCAAAACAATTATATCGTTCGAAAGAAACTATTTAAAAAATCAAAAAATAAGTTACATTTAACACTTCTTGGTTTTCCAAAGCGGAAACAACTTTAGGAGTTGTTTCTAGATATTTTCGTAGATTATTGTACATATTGGAACATATAGTCACAATAAAAATTAAGAAGCTCTAATAAGTCTGATAGAATCATTGAGAATATACTACAGAAAGAAAAATATTTTAACGGCCCCGCCAAATAATTAGTTCTTATCATTATCTGACTCTGAACAATGAGAACACCATTTAACCTATTGCCGCACACTTTCAGTTTTAAAATCGTGCTCAGACACGCACATTTTCTTTTATTTATTTATTACCATTTGCTGTTCAATGTATTACTAAAGAATAACAAATAAATGTATTAGTACAGTCCGTATTAAAAACATTATGCAGGACGGCTGTAGTAATTTGCCGTAATTTGCCTACATTTCTTTTATTTGTTTGTTACTGTCATAGGACATCGAGGGTCAGCTTTTATTGAGCGTTATTTGCTGTTCAATGTTTTACTGAAGAATTAAAAAATAAATGTATTAGTACAGTCCGTACTAAAAACATTATGCAGGACGGCTGTAGTAATTTGCCGTAATTTGCCTACATTTCTTTTATTTGTTTGTTACTGTCATAGGACATCGAGGGTCAGCTTTTATTGAGCGTTATTTGCTGTTCAATGTTTTACTGAAGAATTAACAAATAAATGTATTAGTACAGTCCGTACTAAAAACATTATGCAGGACGGCTGTAGCTGTAATTTGCCTACATTTCGCCAAAAATTGGACGGCCATAGCCGTCGTTTGCGGCAATGGTTTAAGTGTTGTGCTACCTCCCGAACCGCGTCCAGAAATTGGAATCTGCAACGATTCCAAAATTCGCCGCCAAATCCTGGAAACTGCAAAAAGAATTTCGGATCGAAGAAAAATGTTAGAATGGTACATGGTATAGAAATCTATACGTGCTCATGATTATCGTGCGTAAGTATTACATAATCGTCGACAGAGGTCACTTCTTATTATTGTTATTTCTTTTCTTCACATATTCGCGTGTTCTCTGCTGTTCAGTTCCGTTCGGGATACGACCACGTAATTAACACTTAGCCGACCGATCGGGTAGATCTCCCATTTTGACCTGAGAGATATCATACACTGAAACAATATTAAAATATATTACTGCTTTTTTGTTCCATATTTGAGTTATGTTATTTATCCTTAGTCATCTTTACTGTTCTTAATTTTCTGACTCTATTACCTACACTTTTTGAATAACCATTAAAAAATAATTATTATAAACTTCAGTCCGTGCTACTTCAGAAAAATGGTGGACAGCGCAGTTTGGCTTTCCCGAGCGCGGCTAAGTGTTAATATAACGACATGTGACGAACCTTATGTTCAAATCTTTCCTAATACATGCAATGTATTCGTTCCTATAAATGAGCTGTCTCTTTTGAAAGTGACCTAAGTCCATTTATACTTAAATTGAGATATTTAAGAGCTTGTGTTTCAATAAAATTAAAAATATACGTATAGGATACCAATGTGTCATACTGCTTAAGTGTATCTAAAAGAGTTAAATTTAAAATTCCTATTAAACTAATAACAATTATTAAGTGAATAATATGTGTTTTCTTACCAAGAAGGGAGTTAAGCCACTTTCAAAGTTAACAACCAGATTCGTTATAAAATTTGGAAAAGCCCAAGTCCATCCGACATAATTTAAAATGCTTCAAATTGAAAAAACAATACTCAATTTATTTTATATTTCTTTACAACTCTTTCAAAACACAATTTATGGAATTCGGGAAATTTTCTAACTACATAAATTATATAACAATTTACTGCTCATCTAGATTTTGCGTATGCGGGAGGGATGTCATGGTGCACCGGTGGTATATATCGTAGTAAGTCCATCATGTCCTTGTATTTCGTTGTTGTAATTCGTCGTATATTTTTATAAAGTGGTGTCAATACAACATTTTCGAACCTTTTTTATTGAAATCATTAGTTACGAATTCGTGTTCACTATCTGAATTAAATGGTCTTGTTTTATTCTTCCCCACGAGTGAAATAATTTCTATAATTTAATATTTTAAGTTTTATATTCAATTGTAAGTGTGTATTGCGTGAATTTTATTTTCACTGCATTAATTAAACGTACTGATTATTCAACTAAAGCAACTGTCAAAACACTGAGGTTAACTTGTTAAATACTAATTGATTAAAATCACCTTCATCACTGTATTCGGACATTTTAAAATTCGCACTTTCGGACATTATCAATAATTAATTGGACTTAGGTCACTTTTAAAATAATGGTTTTAATTATTGAACTAACTGCGAAAACTTATGTGGCCAAAATTATCGTGTATACTCTGAATATACTTAACAGCAAATGTTGTTTATGGCAGATAACTTCAAGTTGTACACGTTACTACGGTCAACAGAAAATAATTGACAAATGGACATAGGCCACTTTCAAAATAAACGGCTCAAATATACAGGGTGTCCCACATAAATGGGAACACCTAAATATTTGTCGTATTTACAGTCCTATCAGAAAACTTCAGAGGACAAAGTGACACTATTGCAGGGGGCAAATATAATGGTAAAGAAAAAAATTTTGCATGTAGTGTTTTTTAATGAAATTTCAAGATCACCGATGATTTTTTAAATGGAATAATATATTTTTTTAGGATAGCATGATAGACAATAAAAAACTGAATTTAGTGAATACTACCTTTTTGACCTTGAAATGACCTTGAGCAAGAATAATCATGTTGGAGCGGATAAAATGTGGAAGTTTAAAACTTACGTGTTTCAGCATTGATTACGCGTTGTTTACGGCGGGTTGACCTTTACATATCATAATAAATGTTTGAAATGTTGACCATCATCATTTATGCCATATTGCAATCTTGCATTAAATGATCTGTAGGCATTGTCGATTTCCTGAGACGTAATTGAAGCACATGCTGCAGTAATTATTACGATTTGTAGAACTTACACTACCGGTATTTTTAAATTGTTTTACCACAACGGAAAATACGTGTAACGAAGCACAAATACGATTCACAAATTTTTCACGATACAAACGTATTGCTTGCCTCAAAGATCGGTGGCTTTCGCCATAAGTGAAAGCCATATCGATTCGTTCCTGTACAGTATAACGCATTGTTATCACTTTCACGTTTCGAATTCGAATAATGCAGAAGGAACAACGTACTTATTCTAACCGATTAACCTTCTGTTAACGATCTCAATGATACATACTCTAACATAAACATACGCTGTTTACTATGAAAAATATTTCAAACATTTATTGTGTTTTGTAAAGGTCGACCCGGCGTAAACAACGTGTAATCTTTGTTGAAACACGTAAATTTTAAACTTCCACATTTTATCCGCTCCAACATGATTATTCTTGCTCAAGGTCATTTCAAGGTCAAAAAGGTGGTATCCACTAAATTCAGTTTTTTATTATCTATCGTGCTATCGTAAAAAAATATACTATTCCATTTAAAAAAAACATCGGTGATCTTGAAATTTCATTAAAAAAACACGGCATAAAAAATTTTTTTCTTTACCATTATATTTGCCCCCTGCAATAGTGTCACTTTGTCCTCTGAAGTTTTCTGATAGGACTGTAAATACGACAGATGTTTAGGTGTTCCCATTTATGTGGGACACCCTGTATAATAAGTAAAACGCTCGTGTGGATCATTCCCAAAAAACATCTTGGACCATATTTTCAGGTAGGAGGGGAGGGGGGCGGGGGAGCATGGTCGTGCGGCGGTTGAATTATGAAAAGATGGAAAAAAGGAGAAGGAAGCGTTTCGTCCTAGGCCCGCTAAAAGACTCGTCAGTAAGGCTATCTAGCGGACCCGTGCCTTAGACGCGGGATGTTGTAAGGACAGTTTAGAACAATATATATATACAAACAGAGGCAGATTCAGGTAGTAGCGGGAAAGGTGTTGTCGTAGTGTCCCTCTGTTGACGAGCATAGGAAGTAGCCGCCACAGTCGCGATCCTGAATTTGGGAAAACGGGACGAGTATCGAGCGTGGGCGTGCGACACGAAGCATGGCGGGTAGTCCCTCCATCAGGAGGGCAGTATCGAAAAGCAAGTTTCCCCGTGGTCCGGATTTCCCTCGGTTCGCCAGAGGGAGCTTTTCTATTTATCGAAAAGGAGGGCAGTTTATTTCGGCAATAAATCAATTGTCCATGCATGCGATGCATCAGAATGGCTCGATATGCATTCGGTATGCATAAAACGGTCCGGGCCAACTCTCGCGCGTCCCAAACTCTATTTCCAGTGGCGCGGCGCGGTGCACACATACATGCACACAAACACATGCGTATACACACAGACACATACACCACTGCCACTCTCTTCCGTTTCCACCCCCGACTACCGTCACACTATGTATGTACGGGAATGTACATGTATGTGTCTATGTATACTGCGGGACCGGTGCATCACGCCGAAGTGTGTGGGCGTGCAAACTGCCACACAATGCCGCCGAGCTATTTCGTCTTCCGGCCCGAGAGCTTTTACTTTGCCGACCACTCCCTGTGAGCATTCAAATCATCTCCCGCAGCTGCCATTTTTTTCTTCTTTCGTTTTAAGAATATCTATTGTACGCCGGACATTCGGTGCAAGTGCATACGACTCCCCACTCCTCCCCCCCCCCACAACTCTTTGAGCAAAGTGAAGCATAAAATTAATTTTGTTGAACATTTGTGTAGGCACATAATTTATTCAGACCAACGAAAGGCATATACTTGCAGCTCAATTCACGCGGCACTTTTTTACGTGAGTCTCTCTTTTACGCGCGGAGAAGTAGAACTCTATTTACGCAGTAGTGCGCTATCTTAATTTACGGGACCAGAAAATATATTTTCCTATATACATACCTAAATACCTACGTAAATAAAAACTTCATTTTCTTCCTAGCTTCTATTTCCAATATTTTTTCTTTTGTACCGACACTACCGACATTATTTACGCGATTTTTATTCACGTGAAACAAATCCACGTGGAAAGGATACTCCGGGTAAATTTAGGCACGGGTGTATTTCAAATTTTCATTGTAAACACAGATGTAAATAGTTAAGTTTAAATCTACCGAGCCTTAAAAGTAACTGGTTTATGTTAATTTATAAAAATGACAAGATTGAATTTATTTAGACTTTGTACGGATCGTATTATAATATATCCTGTACTAAATATATTGATTTCATTATTTTCCACGAAAGCATCTCTATAATTTCAATAATTGTAACCATAAACATTTTGGAACCGGTCATTTTAATCGATGTTGGTAGGTTTAGTGTTAACGATCGTGAACTTCGCTTTTATCTTCACAACTCCCACCAATATAAATTTTAAAAATACTTTTTTACACATTATCTATTAATTTAATCAATTTAACATCTCATAAAAAATACTGGTCATTTAAAAAAGTCAGTTTTAACAAATTTGTTCGTTTTTAAATGGCGGTCTCAAATTTTTGTCCGCTCCTGTAACGGGAATCGATAAAATAAATTTACAGTATTGGTGCAAGAGTCAATGACGAATCTGACCCGGCCCGCAAAGGATTAAAAATCGACATAATCTTGTAAATTCCTTAACATAAGACTGGAACATACCTATAAATAACTACGTATTCTTGTCATATGCAATTGTGCAAATCCGCAGATTTTAGAACACGTTGTTCCTTTAAAAAATATGTTAAAAATCTAAACCTTGAAAATTTCTTTATGTAAAACTGACACAACTATAAATAACTACGTATTCTTGTTATGTACAATTGTGCAAATCCGCAGATTTTATAACACGTTGTTCCTTTAAAAAATATGTTAAAAATGTAAATCTTGAAAATTTCTTTATGTAAAACTGAAACAACTATAAATTAATACGTATTGTTGTTATATGCAATTGTGCAAATCCGCTGATTTTATAACACGTTGTTCCTTTAAACAATATGTTAAAAATCTATATCTTGTAAATTCCTTAACATAAGACTGAAACATTACTATAAATAACTACGTATTCTTATTATATGCAATTGTGCAAATCCACAGATTTCAGGACACGTTGTTCCTTTAAAAAATATGTTAAGAATCTATATCTTGTAAATTCCTTAACATAAGTCTGAAACATTACTATAAATAACTACGTATTCTTGTCATATGCAATTGTGCAAATCCGCAGATTTTGGAACACGTTGTTCCTTTAATAAATATGTTAAAAATCTAAACCTTGAAAATTTCTTTATGTAAAACTGAAACAACTATAAATAACTACGTATTCTTGTTATGTACAATTGTGCAAATCCGCAGATTTTATAACACGTTGTTCCTTTAAAAAATATGTTAAAAATGTAAATCTTGAAAATTTCTTTATGTAAAACTGAAACAACTATAAATTAATACGTATTGTTGTTATATGCAACTGTACAAATCCGCTGATTTTATAACACGTTGTTCCTTTAAACAATATGTTAAAAATCTATATCTTGTAAATTCCTTAACATAAGACTGAAACATTACTATAAATAACTACGTATTCTTATTATATGCAATTGTGCAAATCCACAGATTTCAGGACACGTTGTTCCTTTAAAAAATATGTTAAGAATCTAAATCTTGTAAATTCCTTAACATAAGTCTGAAACATTACTATAAATAACTACGTATTCTTGTTATGTACAATTGTGCAAATCCACAGATTTCAGGACACGTTGTTCCTTTAAAAAATATGTTAAGAATCTATATCTTGTAAATTCCTTAACATAAGTCTGAAACATTACTATAAATAACTACGTATTCCTGTTATGTACAATTGTGCAAATACGCAGATTCTAAAACACGTTGTTCCTCTAAAAAATATGTTAAAAATCTACATAATCTTGCAAAGTCCTTAACATAAGACTGAAACATTACTATAAATGTGATGTATCGACGCAATCTAGTGGTAATGCGTATAGTGTTTACAGCGTTCTTTGTAGAACGTAACGTGCACGACCAACACGTGCAATACTGTATTCCGTAATATACTATATTGTATTCCACAATGCATTTCATTTAATTGAAATCCAATCAGCTGCTCAGTGCAGACACAGCAATAAATAACTACGTATTGTTGTTATATGCAATTGTGCAAGTCCGCAGATTTTATAACACGTTGTTCCTCTAAAAAAATATGTTAAAAATCTCCATAATCTTGTAAATTTCTTTACGCAACACTGAAACATTACTGTAAAAAACAACGTATTCTTGTTATATGCAATTGTGCAAATCCGCAGATTTTATAACACGTTGTTCCTTTAAAAAATATGTTAAAAATCTATATCTTGTAAATTCCTTAACATAAGACTGAAACATTACTATAAATAACTACGTATTCTTGTTATGTGCAACTGTGCAAATCCGCAGACTTTAGAACACGTTATTCCTCTAAAAAATATGTTAAAAATCTCTATAATCTTGTAAATTTCTTGACGTAACACTGAAACATTACTATAAAAAACTACGTATTCTTGTTATATGCAATTGTACAAATCCGCATATTTTGGAACACGTTGTTCCTTTAAAAAATATGTTAGAAGTCTAAATCCTGCAAATTTCTTTACGTAAAACTGAAACATAACTATAAATAACTACGTATTCTTATTATATACAATTGTGCAAATACGTAGATTCTAAAACACGTTGTTCCTTTAAAAAAATATGTTAAAAATTTACATAATCTTGTAAATTTGTTTACGTAACACTGAAACCTTTCGATGTAAAACTGCATATTCTCGGGGGATGCAATTGTACAAGTCGGTGCACGCGTGCAGATATGAAAAGAATGCCCGACGTTTTCCCAATGATCATTTATCATGGAACTGGAGGACCACGTTTTCCGTCAACGTCACCTCCCTCGGAGACAAAGAAAATATTAGGGAAAGGGGTTTCGGTAAGCGGGGTTGGAGAAAGAAGTCACGGAGGCTGAAGTGGCCACCAATAAAGGATCGATATTTTTATAAGGTGCGCGTCAAGGCGGCGTGAATTATGGCGATAATAACGCCGTGTCGAGATAGGAATAAGCTCTCTGTCGTCCCCGTCGGGGACACACATACGTCAACCGAACGAATCGGCCACTAGGCCATGGCTATACTTCATTTTGTCCAATAACTAAACCTAGAGGGACACCAACAAATTTCTTACTCGATAAAACTACCGAAAAAATTATTATAACCAGACAACGCATCTTGAAAATACGATATAAATTTGCTCGATCAATTGGAAGAAATAGAGATCAAATAAAAATTAATATTTTGTTCTAATAATTTGAATAAGTTGCTCAATGTCTGCACAGTTTAATATTTTAGCCAAACATTTTTGTCATAATTGCATAACATCCACTGTGCAATTATATATAACTCTTTATTGCCAAAATTAAATGCACATTTATGTGTAATCAAGGATAATAAAATTGCATTAATTTTTTAAAACACAGCTTTTGGAACAATTTTATGCTATATTTTTTAATCTAATTTTTCAATAATATTTTAATTCTTTCAGTATACTCTTTTCATGTGGGAAGGTGTGATTGGTGAGAGAATTCGGCGAGGATGGGAGGGAGAATGAAGTAGGAAATGATTGGGTGATTGTTCAGCAACCGGAAGAGGTGGTCCACGGGTAGGGCGGGAAGTAGTTTTTAAGGTAGTTTATAAGAATTCTTTTTTAAATAGCATGTTCTCTCTTTCGTTCTTTAGTTGTAGTTATATTTAGTTTTAAGTTAATTAGATAAGTTAGGTTAAGTTAGGTTAAGTTAACTTAAGTTAGTTAATAAGGTTAGGATAAGGCGAAAGGAAAGGTTGTTAAAGGAGTTGGATATCTATGAATTGCAACCCTTAGGGGAGACAATAAAGCTTATAATACTCTTCTCATAATTTTGTTAATATTTTTTCGAGAATTAAATGGAAACCACCACTTTTATACTTTTATCGTGCGTTTTCTATGGTAATTGTTATATGTATTTATGAATCCTTGAGGTCAGACCCAATTTCGCAGATAACTTTCTAGCGATTTTTTGATGATTTCTTACACATCGATTTAAAAAGAAATAGGATTTAGGATGAATATGAATATATTAAAATAAAATTATTTTAACATATCGTTTTTAATATTTTAATCATTAAAATTGTAATATAAAATAATACTTAAAACTATTCCCAATATAAAGTTTTCATAAATTGATTAAAAAAAATTATAATTTGGAAATTATAATTATTAAAATTACTGTAATGTGCAGTTCTTCATATTAGAAATTATTAAAATTATAATATAAAATAACAGTTAAAATTGTTTTAAACGTAATGTTTATATAAATTGATTAAAAAAAAACGAAATTTGGAAAAATAGATAAACGTGTAAAAAGAATTGTTAAAATATGGTTGTACAAGATAATCTTTTATAATATTATATAATAAAAAAAATATTATGATAATATAAAAGAATACTTTGTATAATACTGCTGTAAAATAATAAAATGATAAATACAATATTGTATTGTAGTGTTTTCATGCAATAATAAAATAAAACCGTAAAATGGTAAAATAAGAAGATACCTTCGTATTTTGATGAATTTTGAAGATTTTTAAGTTGGTGTTTGAAAGTTGTACAGATTCTATGTATAATGAATATTCCAGTGAGTAATAGTCCAAGGTACGAGATACCACACATGTCTGGAATACCTTCGATAAATTTGTAAATATTGATTTTAGGAAATATGGCCGCTCGTCGTCGCAGGTATGTATATGTATATTGTATATGTATAGTTCAAAGGGATTTGCGTAACCCAATATTCAAACTTTTTTTATCGTGCGCAGCCTTCCAACTTTAAAGATCACCATGGATTTCAATAAAAAAATCAATCCTGTTTCAATATAGAATTTGTTTAAATTAATAATTTGTCTTCTCTCTCTCGATATTGCATTCACGTCAAAAATGTAGTTTTCATTCGAACGTCGTGCTCCCAAAACTTTGGAGTTAGTGTTCCAATTAAAACAGCTACTGGAAGCGACATTTATAATCATTTATAAATCATAAAAAAAACATTGAAAATTTGTCTCGTATAATTATCATGAAATTTAATGCAATTTCACAATTATACAGAATTTAATATTCAATAAAAATAAAAAGCGTTCAAAATTTAACACAAACAATTGTAAAAATTATTGTACCGTTCCACATTTATGCAAATTTGCATGAAACTCGAAATTTCCACAAATTCAAAACACATAATTATCATAAAACTTTCAATTTCACGTTTGTAGAAATTTCAGTTTCCATAAACTACATGATAAAAATTGTAAACAGAGGATCATTATAAAATTGAGTATAGTACCATTTTATTTTTCTCTCGCTAGAATTTTACTAAAAGAAAATTAACTGATGATTCGATTTTTGCGAAATTTATGTAGCGAGTTCCATTTGAATTAATCATACATGCACATCAATTCTCATATTTCCGTATAGAAAAAACAAAAATTATTGAAAACAATGGCGAAATTGGCGCTCGAACCTCGTACCATAGAATTTTAATCATAAATCCGTGGATTATTTTCGCGAAACTTTTCCTCAAACTGAACTTTCACCGCAACTTCCGCCTCCAGTCGGAGCGTATAAGCATAATTGCTTGGAAATTCGTAGCAGAGGTCTGCGCAGCCAGCGAAAAACAGCGAAACCTGAATTTTGAAACAATCCTCTGCAACATAGCTTATTTCGGTATAATTCTGAGAAAGAGAAACAATTTCGCTACTGCAATAGTTGTTCCGGCAGAAAAAAGTCGAACATTTCCTTCAATTTTCCTGAAGCATCCAAAATAAGTCGCAGAAAAGTCATCAAAAATCAAGATGGAGGGTTTTGAAAAACAGAAAAGGTACTAAAAATATTTGAAAAGCTTGCACAATTTTTAGTCAATTTTTATATCAGTCAATCACAGCTAAAACAATTCATTCTTCAACTTGTCATGTTTATTTTAATTTTGTTCGATGCACCTCGTGTACACCAGTTTGAGCTTTACTAAAATATTCTAACAATAAATATGACCTATCAATGGCCTTCCTATAACCTCCACATGGCTTAGCGATGACCTATTTAATTCGTAAATAATAAATAATTAAGTGCAGAGTTACAATACAAATCTGAAATCTTAGAGGACAATCTTGAAGTGTTTAAAGACGATGTTTATATGCATTCCAAAGTCAAGAAAAACTTATCATACAATGTTACCGAAATTTTCAATCCCTCTGCTCTGTATTTAGCGCACGAAATTTCGCTTGATTATTAATAATTTTTACAGAAAAATTGAAACCAGTATTCGGGGACTGTCAATACATCAACCCATTACAATTAGGAGTAATTTAATAATTTGTTGCATACATAAAATTATATTTGTTTAAAAAATCAATATACAGGGTGTCTCACCCGATTTCAACATTTTGATTTCTTCGCTATTGTTAGTCGTACCGAAAAATGTTGCAGACAATAATTAAATAGTTAATTAAATCGTTATTAGTTTATTCGTGAGTGAACGCGTTAAGGTCATATGAAGGTCAACTTCGTCTCTTTAAATGGAATTATACACTTTTTAATACATTAATTGATGCAGTTAGACATTCTATATAAAAAAAGTATTAACCAATTTATGTTGAAAAATTAATCTTTTAGGATATATTGCGATTTAAATCATTCCAAGACACCATTACTGTCGCACTAAGACATTGGCTTTTATCCCTTACAGAAAAGGTTCAACATAACGATCATTTGTATCACGACATTTTTGTAGGCATTATAAGTAGGTTAATACTTTTTTTTTATGAAGAATGTCCAACTGCATCGATTGATGGATTAAAAAGTATATAATTCCATTTAAAAAAAAAACGAAGTTGACCTTCATATGACCTTAACGCGTTGGTCCACGAATAAACTAATAACACCAAATTATGCCCCACTCAGTACCATTTAATTTTTATCTGAAACATTTTTCGGTAGGACTAACAATACCGAAGAAATCGAGATGTCAAAATCGGGTGACACACCCTGTATACATCTTATGGTATGATGTTTAAGTAGTATGTAATAAAAAAAATGGAGGTCAATATTTTAAACGAGAAGGTCGTGGCAGCCATTTCAAACAAGCTGGTATTCGAAGCATGCTGCACTTGCTCCACAAATACCGATTTCGAAAAATCGAATATTTTTATTTCCCTCCAAATTCGTCGGCCGCGCTAACATCTAGTATAATACTAGGGCTCAAAACGATCGTATTTTCCGATGAATGAGACAATGAAAAACACGTCGACCATTGACTTTTCGCTCTTAAACCGCGCCGCTTGCTCGTTAAGCGTAACAATTCGGGCCTGTTCGGTTTCCGCGCGAACAACCGTAAAACAAAGAAGAAACACGTGCGCGCTCTTTACCAATTCCCTTTCCCGGCGGCGGAATTCAATCACGAGGCATGTTTGTGCCAAAAAATTTCGCGGGGGCCGGTCAATATCCCGGGCAGATCGCGTGGCCACGTGAAATTCGCGTTGCATCGCGTTGCATGGCGTTGCATCGCGTTGCATCGCGTTGCGCGACCCGCTTAATGGCCGTTGTTCGTTAGCAAGTGGGGCTCGACGAGAGAGTGGGAGAGAGTGAGAGAGAGAGAGAGAGAGAGAGAGAGAGAGAGAGAGAGAGAGATGGGTGAACACTATACGCCGCCTTTTCACCGTGCTCCGGAAAAAAGCCCGTGACACAAAAACACCGATTGCCCGCTTTGTACAGTGCCGCACGCGAAAGACAGGCCGCCCAAGCGCGTAGGTACGCCCCTGTTAATTAATCACCGACGGCCGATTGCGCCGCAAATCGCGCGGCTAAGCTCGACAGCGGCATGGGAATCGCGACATTTGCTCGATGTAATTGCCTCGGTGTCGTTCATTCCCGAAATATTCGATTGTTATGCGAATTACGTGAAAGAAGTCGTGAATGTTCCTGATCGAAGAGACCAGTTGTCCATGACAACATAGTGATCTTTGGGGGAGGTTATTTGAGGTTGTACAGGGTGGAAATTATAAAGCGTTACAGACGAATATCTCAAAAAATATTGATTATACGCAAAAAGGTTTCACAGGATAATAGTTCAGTACCGAGGGGGACATCATGTGGTGGGACTTTCATTTTTCCCGGTGGACACTTTAAGGTGAGGTGAAGGTCAACTTTGTTTTTCTAAATGGAATGATATGCTTTTATATCTACCATCAAATAGTGCGTTTAAGACGAGTTCAATTACATATTACTCAAGGTCAGTCAAGGTTAAGCTTGCAGGGAAATGCAGAAAAGGTGTGATCGTTTTATTTGTTTCATACTTTCTACCCTGTATGGTGAACTGTGATGACAATTACAGGTATGTCATCACTTTGTTGGTTTGCAATTTGTTCAAGAAATACGAGCGCTTAAAATTGACTATATTTGTCTATATTAATAAGGACATAGATCAGACTTTTATTTGAATTAACCCCTTAACACACGAGTCAAATCAAATTCAATTTATTCCAGCTAAAATCCACTATTGCACAATAAAGTATTCAGTGTAGAAATTGAAAAAGCGTTACAGACGAATATTTCCAAAAATATAGATTATTCGCAAAAATGTTTTAGATGTAAGTTGTTCAGTACCGAGGGGGAAGATCAGCTTTCTTTTTTTAAATGGAATGATATGTTTTTTTCTCCACTATCAAATAGTGCGTTTTCAGATGAGTTGAATTACCTATGACTCAAGGTCATTCAAGGTCAAGCTTGCAGGGTAATGCAGAAAAGGTGTGATCGTTTTATTTGTACTTCAATTTAGTATGTGTTCAAAATGATTACCTCTTACTTCAATGCAGTTAACAAGTCTTTGTTTAAATGATTCTCTAACTTTGCTCAACATTTCAACATTTAACCTAACACATCCTTCGCATATTCTGACTTTCTTGTTTTCACACGTCGTGGGCATAATGGACGTTACGCAGTTTTTAAGCTCAGAACCTGAATGGAGAAAACCCTGTCCTGAAAAGGTGTGATCGTTTTATTTGTACATACTTTGTCCATGGTACAAAATTCGTTTACTATAGCACGAACATTTTTCATTAGCATAAAATAAGAATCAACTCGATACCACAAATAAGCTACGAAATAAAAATTTATATATACCGCCTTGATCTTTAAGGAAATAATCAAAGATTGAAGAATTTAAATGCTCGTAATTTATAAACAAATATAAAACCAGTAAAATGATGACTTAATCTCCCCCTAATTTGACATGTACTTTATTATACAAAAGTTTATTTTTATCTAAATCCTCGAAATTGGATTAAAAAGCAATTTTGATGTCTCACTAGTAAAACAACTATTTAGTAATTTACGTAAGACTGGTTACAATTTTCTCAATATAATAAACTCAATGTATCCATAAAATAAAACAATTGTTCACTACATAGTACGAACCTTCTAGATTAAAATAAAAGAAGAAAGATCTTGATACCACAAATGGTCTCCGAGATAAGGATTGATATATGCAACCATGATCGGTATGAAGATAATTAAAATTCGAAAACTTTAAAAGGTTGTATTTTATAAACAAACCCGGAATCGATGAAGTGAGGACTTAAACCCCATCTAGTATGATATACAGGGTGGAAATTATAAAGCGTTACAAACAAATATCTCCAAAAATATTGATTATACGCAAAAATGTTTCAGATAAAAGTTGTTCAGTACCGAGGGCAACATCATGTGGTGGAACTTTTACTTTTCCCGGTCCAAGGTGAGGTGAAGATCAACTTTTTTTTCTAAATGGAATGATATGTTTTTATATCTACCATCAAATAGTGCGTTTTCAGATGAGTTCAATTACCTATGACTCAAGGTCATTCAAGGTCATACTTGCAGGGAAATGCAGAAAAGGTGTGATCGTTTTATTTGTTTTATACTTCCCACCGTGTATGGTGAACTGTGATGACAATTAGAGGTATGTCACCACTTTGTTGGTTTGCAATTTGTTCAAGAAATACGAGCGCTTAAAATTGACTATATTTGTCTGTATTAATAAGGACACAGATCAGACTTTGGTAATGGGTCATTCAAAATTAAGGTTTTTCTAGTCGACGTCATTGATTTTGACCAAAATTAAACATCGCATGATGGAGTACAAGGAAAATTAAAGAGGGTTTAAGTCATCACTTTGCTGTTTTACAGTTTGTTTGAAATATACAAGACTTCCAAGTTAGCTATTTTTACTTATCTCTATTCAGAGCTAGATTATACTTTCGTAATAGGTCATTTAAAATTGTAAGTTTTCTATTTCATATCAGTGATTCTTGTAAAAATTGAGTATTTTATGATGTTGTATAAGAAAAATTATGACCAGCATAATTGATAATTGTTTAAAACATACAAGACTTCCAAGTTTGCTATTTCTACTTGGCTTCATGAAGATCAAGAATAGTCGAGAGTTTTCTAGGCCATACCAGAGATTTTGGTAGGTATTAAACATTGTATAATGTAATATATGCAAAATTAAGAGGGGCTTATGTCATCACCTTGCTGATTTTTAATTTCTTTAATAGATGCAATACTTCAATGCTTTCTTATCTTGCTTCTCCTTTTCACGAAAACAAAGATTGGACTTCCATGATGGTTCATTCAAATCGAGATTTTTCTAATCCACATTAGAGATTTTGATAAAAATGAAGCATTGTGTGACGTAGTATATAAAAAAATTAAGGGACATTTAAGTCATCACTTTGCCAATTTCACGTCTATTGAAAAGATACGAGGCTTCAATGTTTGCTATCTTTACTTATCATCATAAAGACACAGATTAGGTCTTAAGGTTCATAATTGAGGTCTTTCCAGTCGACTACAAAGATTTTAATCAAAGTTAAACTATATGTATAATTAAGACGGGTGTAAGTCATCACTTCGCAAAATTCGAATTTGTGTCTAGAATGCAAGCCTGTATATATTTATAATTGTCATTTCTCTTCATGACAGACATTTTATTTATAGTATTGACTACATTAAACGTTTTTCTCTTGTAGTCTAGATTGCCTAAATGGTTTGGTCTATTACAAGAAATTCTTTTATATTGAAAAATTAATTTTCTGGCAAGGAAAACTATAAACAAAGTCGATAGGAATTTCTAAATATACATTATTGCTGATGAGCACCGGAATTGGTTAAATAAGCCTACTCGAAGGAAATTTACGAATTAATTAACAAGTTAGGTATGGTATGACGTTAGGTTCTAAATCTAATAGGGATTAAGTGATTGTTTCGTCAGATTGAAAGTTATCTTCAAAAAACCAATCTTATGTAGTGTCCCTTCAGCTACAGGGAAAGATTCATCGAAAGAACTAATCACCGAGGCATACTAGCCACTTCGCAGAGATATAATATACGCAGACTTGATTCACAGTTTCGAGGAGGGGTCGTCGGAGCCCCAGTTTCCGTTTCCCCCGCTGTCGTCACCGTTTCCACACGAACACGGGCAAATTCATTTCCCGACAGAGGACAAATTCTGTGGCATTAATTCGTTCGCCCGACGCAGCTCCGTGCGCCGGCATAAAATTCCACGTTGGCTTGGTTACACCGACGAATATAAGTATAGCTAAAGGATACTGCAAGGAGCGCGGGATATAATGGAGCTATGTATAATGAGTTTTCTTCCTGGGCATTGTTTTGCCCCGAGTAATTCCGCTCGGACCGGCTCGCGCGCGCCAATTGCATCAGCCTGCACACACAGCCCCGAACGCATGCACATCCATTCCCAAAAGCATTCGCATGCTTCACCAACTTTCACCAATTAATAGTTTTTTATGCAAACGCTCCGCGACATTCTCATTAAACTTACTTTATTAACCCTTAACACTGTCGTACCACTAAAAATTGTTATATCATTATACAAAATATTGTTTACATTACGAAATTTGTATTTAATAAATTGCACGAAACATATAAGTGTTGTACGAGGTATTGTAATCAGTTTCGTATCTACAAAATGAACAAAATCATCTTTATTACCCCTTAGCACTCAGAGGAACCACTAAAAATTGTTACATCGTTATACAAAATATTGTTTACATTACGAAATTTGTATTTAATAAATTGCACGAAACATATAAGTGTTGTACGAGGTATTGTAATCAGTTTCGTATCTACAAAATGAACAAAATCATCTTTATTAACCCTTAACATTCAGAGGCACCACTAAAAATTGTTATACCATTATACAAAATATTGTTTACATTATGAAATTTATATTTAATAAATTAAGCACGAAACATTTATGTAAGTATTGTACGAGGTATTATAATCAGTTTCATGTCTACAAAATAAACAAAATCATCTTTATTAACCCTTAACATTCAGAGGCACCACTAAAAATTGTTATACCATTATACAAAATATTGTTTATATTACGAAATTTGTATTTAATAAATTAAGCACGAAATATTTAAGTATCTACAAAATGAACAAAATCATCTTTATTAACGCTTAGCACTCTGAGGCACCACTAAAAATTGTTATACCATTATACAAAATACTGTTTACGTTATGAAATTTGTATTTAATAAATTAAGCACAAAACATTCAAGTGTTGTACGAAGTATTGAAATCAGTTTCGTATCTACAAAATGAACAAAATCATCTTTATTAATTTCTCTTACATATTTCTATCCAAACTTGTATTCTAATAGTATGTAATTCTGGGTCCAAATAGACCCAGGTCCAATGGCCCAGTCTTGGCCCACCTCCCAACAATCCACTAACATTCCCTTTATCTCATTGATTTCCGAATGATCCAAAGACGCCATCTACCTTTTCCAGTACAATCCGTCTGTAATCACTTCCTATAATAATTCAGAAGCTACTCCATGCCTCACAGTTCTCTATTTAACGTCCAGCCATACATAAAATCATACCAAATCCGCCGACTCACACTCATACATCGACACCCGAATATTTCGTTGTTTAACACTAGTGCGCCGATATTAAGCGCATAAATCACGGTAATGAGTAACCGCTGCCTCGGCAATAAAAGCCGTGGCGGTGCTGATTGCTAATTTTCAAATTACCGTCCCGAAATTGAATTTAGGAATCCCCGGTCGGAATGTTGCTCTTCGATTATTAGAGCCGAGCCTGAGAATCAGCGATTTCCGAGTCGAATTCAATTTTCCACTATCGTGTGACGCCCTAATTACATCGCCCCTCCCAAATAATCATTTCACTGCACTCTCAAAACCATAATTAACTGAAAACTCGCAAAACGGTCGTCAATTGGCCCAAAACACAACATTCTCATAAAAGATGCAAGAATCTGCGAATTGACTGAACTATAGTACATTTCTGATTACGTCATTTCGTGTGTCGTTGTAAACGTTTCAAAATATTGTTTAAAATTAACAACGACTAGATTGTAACTATATTATTGAACAATTTATTTCCAAGATCAAAATTTATGTATCCAATCTTTATTCTTGTGAAAATAAGTAAAAATTGGAAAGAATGAATTGGATAAACAATTTCGACATGAGTAAAGTGGTGACATAAACCCCCCCGAATTTAACGTGCACTTCATTGTAAAATAGTTGATTTTTCGGAAGATCCTTGATATTGATAGAAAAAACGTCGATTTTAATGACCTACTAACAAAAACACGTGTTCAGTAATTTACGCAAGTGGGGTTACAATTTTTGTCAATAGAATAAGATTCTTTTATCCATGACAAAAGGAAATTCATTACTATACCACGAACGTAAAGGAAGAATCATCTCGATACTACAAATAGTATTCTAGATAAAAATTCATATATACAACATTGATCTTTGTGCAGATAATACAAATTTGGAGAGTTTAGAAAGTTGTATTGGATAAACAATTTCAAAATGAGTAAAGTGATGACTTAATCTCTTATGCAACAGTTGATCGTTAGTAAGACTCTTAACCGTAATTGAAAAAACGTCAATTTTGATAACAAAACACATAGTTAGCCATTTTCATGAATAATAAAGTTAATTTGTCCATGGTAAAAAATTCGTTTACTATAGCAAGAACCTTCTAGATTAGCATAAAATAAGAATCAACTCGATATTACAAATAAGCTACGAAATCAAAATTGTATACCGCTTTGACCTTTAAGGAAATAATCCAAATTTGGAGAATTTAAATGCTCGTAATTTATAAACAAATTCAAAGCCTGTAAAACGATGACTTAAACTCCTCCTAATTTGACATGTACTTTATTATAGAAAAGTTCATTTTTATCTAAATCCTCGATATTGGATGAAAAAGCAATTTTGATGTCTCACTAGTAAAATAACTGTTTAGTAATTTACGTAAGACTGGTTACAATTTTATCAATATAATAAACTCAATGTATCAATAAAATAAAACAATTGTTCACTATATAGTACGAACCTTCTAGATTAAAATAAAAGAGGAAAGATCTTGATACCACAAATAGTCTCCTAGATAAGGATTGATATATGCAACAATGATCGGTATGAATACAATTAAAATTCGAAAACATTAAAAGGTTGCATTTTGTAAACAAACATGAAATCGATGAAGTGAGGACTTAAACCCCATCTAGTATGATATACAGGGTAGAAATTATAAAGCGTTACAGACGAATATCTCCAAAAATATTGATATACGCAAAAATGTTTCAGATGAAAGTTGTTCAGCACCGAGGGGACATCATGTGGTGGAACTTTTATTTTTCCCGGTGGACACCCCAAGGTGAGATGAATGTCAACCTTCTTTTTTTAAATGGAATGATATGTTTTATTATCCACCATCAAATAGTGCGTTTTTAGATGAGTTCAATTACCTATGACTCAAGGTCATTCAAGGTCAAACTTGCAGGGAAATGGAGAAATCGTGTGATCGTTTTATTTTTACTTTAGTTCGTGCCTTCGAACTTTCACACCAAAACAATATCACGTGTTCAATATCAGCATTACTCCGGACACCATCAAAGTCATTATCAATGAAATAAAAACAAACGTATTTATGCATTACTATGCTCTGCTGCAAGATAGTCACTTTACTTTCATTACTATTCGTGCTAAGGTATCCTTCGCTGAACGACAGTACTTAAATAAGTGGTGAAAATGGAAATGTATCAAAATTGTTTTTATATGTTTATGGTACTAGGAGAATACATGAAAAATTACAGAATGGCTGCTAATTTGTATGCACAACGCTACCCAGATCGATCATTAAAATCGCATGTGGCATTTAAAAGACTAGAACAGGGTTTTCTCCATTCAGGTTCTGAGCTTAAAAACTGCGTAATGTCCATTATGCCTACGACGTGTGAAGAAAGAAAGTCAGAATATGCGAAGCATGTGCTAAGATAAATGTTGAAATGTTGAGCAAAGTTAGAGAATCATTTAAACAAAGACTTGTTAAGTGCATTGAAGTAAGAGGTAATCATTTTGAACACATACTAAACCGAAGTACAAATAAAACGATCACACCCTTTCTGCATTTCCCTGCAAGTTTCACCTTGAATGACCTTCAGTCATAGGTAATTGAACTCATCTGAAAACGCACTATTGGATGGTGGATAAAAAACATATCAATCCATTTAAAAAAAGGAAGTTGATCTTCCCCCTCGGTACTGAACAACTTTCATCTAAAATATTTTTTTGAACAATCAATATTTTTGAAAATATTCGTCTGTAATTCTTTATAATTTCTACCCTGTATACTTTATTGTGCAATAGTTGATTTTAACAAGAATAAATTGAATTTGATTTGACTCGTGTGTTAAGGGGTTAATTCAAATAAAAGTCTGATCTATGTCCTTATTAATATAGACAAATATAGTCAATTTTAAGCGCGCGTATTTCTTGAACAAATTGCAAATCAACAAAGTGGTGACATACCTCTAATTCTCTTCGCAGTTCACCATACAGAGTGAAAGTATAAAACAAATAAAACGATCACACCCTTTCTGCATTTCCCTGCTAGTTTGACCTTGAATGACCTTCAGTCATAGGTAATTAAACTCATCTGAAAACGTACTATTTGATGGTGGATAAAAAACATATCAATCCATTTAAAAAAAGAAAGTTGATCTTTCCCCTCGGTACTGAACAACTTTCATCTAAAATATTTTTTCGAATAATCAATATTTTTGAAAATATTCGTCTGTAATGCTTTGTAATTTCTACCCTGTATACTTTATTGTGCAATAGTTGATTTTAACTAGAATAAATTGAATTTAATTTGACTCGTGTGTTAAGGAGTTAATTCAAATAAAAGTCTGATCTATGTCCTTATTAATATAGACAAATATAGTCAATTTTAAGCGCGCGTATTTCTTGAACAAATTGCAAACCAACAAAGTGGTGACATACCTCTAATTCTCTTCGCAGTTCACCATACAGAGTGAAAAGTATAAATCAAACAAAACGATCACATCTTTTCTGCATTTCCCTGCAAGCTTGACCTTGAATGACCTTCAGTCATAGGTAATTGAACTCATCTTAAAACGCACTATTTGATGGTGGATGAAAAAACATATCATTCCATTTAAAAAAAGAAAGTTGATCTTCACCTCACCTTGGAGTGTCCACCGGGAAAAATAAAAGTCCCACCACATGATGTCCCCCTCGGTACTGAACAACTTTGACCTAAAACATTTCTGCGAATAATCAATATTTTTGGAAATATTCTCCTGTAACGCTTATCATTTCTACCCTGTACACTTTATTATGCAATAGCTGATTTTAGCTAGAATAAATTGAATTTGATTTGACTCGTGTGTTAAGGGGTTAATTCAAATAAAAGTGTTTCTTTGGTGCAAAGCGGACTGTGACCATGCGAAATCGGTCTGGTGTCTAAAGACTCGTGGATATATGAATGACGTGGGTGGAAACACGGGACCATGGCGAAGCGATCGGCCGGTGATTGAGGGCCGCAACAATTTGCGTGGACGCGTTCAATCCTAATTGAGAATATTGCTGGAAATTGGCAGTAAATTGATGCGTATCGTAGAAGCCGGCAATTCCCGGCAGTTAATTAACTGGATAAAGCACCCGGGCGCTCTTGCATTCGCTGATCCTCGTTGCTTGGCTGCTCGCGTACTCCTCCCACACCACTTTTGCCCTGTTTGCAGGGATGCCTCATTCCCAGGCAGCCTCCTTGCTTGCCGTGCTTGCTTGGTCATCTATCGAGCACCAGAGAAACGACTGCTAAACCGGAACCGTCGACTGCTTCACTGTAATATGGCTCCGATGTTTGCGACATGGATCAACAGATCCGTTGAGAATCGGTTATGTGGTTCAACGATGAGAGCTCGAGGCAATCTGAAGAGAATTCCCGGCGATTCTGTGATGCAGCGAATTTTTGGGATTCCTTTAAAATTGATTCTTATCCCCTTGCCCTATAATATCGAGTCATATCATGTTATTAATTTCTGTTGAACTGATATCAAATTCTACTTCTCCGTCATCCATATTTTACCATTAGTGAAAACACAGGAATACAAGTACGCAATAATTCGTTTTCTCCTAGGAATTTATAAATAACAAAGAAGTTCTAACCATAGAAAATGTGAAGAAAATCGCAGCACAAGGGGTTAATGTGAATAAGAAATACCGGTAAACATAGTAACACATAAAATGCAGAATGTTCCCTTAATTTTTAACCTTGCATGACCTTGAAAGTTACGGTCATATATATGAATAATTTCGTCTTGATATACGGTTTCATTTATACATATAAAAACACATGCAGAATTTAAAACGCTGGAGGTCACCTTCGTTTCTCGAAAAGTATTTACTTATAGAAAACAGGAACATTTGTTCCTGCAACATTATTTTCTAGTACTTATTGTTTACGAGAAAAACTCTACCTATTATATAGACTACCTATATATAGACTATCTACATTTCCGGATTACCACGCCCAAATAACTATTTCTTATAGTCATTTTACAGTTGAAAGTAAGCTCGTTTTGTACAGGTAGCAAACATTTCAATTATTACAATTACACACAATAATATCTTAAGATTGCACCTAAATAACCAATAATACCTTCAAAACAATATTTTTACTTAATTTTACAATCTTAATTTTAAATTTCATACCGTTCCCACCAACCAATCCTACTTTTAAAAAAATACTATTCAATTACTCAAATTTTCCTCTTCAAAACAAGCGCTCTGAAAGCACGCTGCGACGTCAAGAACCCACAAGAAAAAATAGTTTCCAAATCTAAATTTGAACAAATTTCCAAGATTTCATGACATTCGTGTAGAGTTGGCTTCTTCCGTTTCCATCTTACGGGGACACGATTATGGCAGGGGCTTAACTGCGCGGATACATGCGTCGGGTCCGGTCCTAATTTTCCGTGGTACGATTCGTTTTATAAGCCATCGTTAATCGCGGTGAACCCGGGCAACTGTTTGGCGGCCCCTGGGGATGTCCGAGGTACAGGATCGCCGCGATTTCGAGATAAGGTTTCGAGGCTTGTTGGTGCAACCTGACCAACGTTAAACCCCAAATCCCTGCGCGACCATCGAAGTTGAGCCTTGCGGTGTTGTGGCGGGATCCGGTGATCTCTCTGCAGGATCTATCTCGAGGAATCCAACCTCGTGCGTCTCGAGGAGCATCTAGTTAACTGCGCACAGTGCTCAATGCGCATTCACCGCACTCTGACCGCCTTGGGACTTTGGGGGCCTCTGACTGGACCCTATAGCTGGCCTGGCTTAGGTCCAGCGGATACTAACAGCCGCCATTTGCCTACCGTAATCACCAGATTGAGGATGTTCATGGGAAACGCGACTTTTTATTGCTGGGAGGCTCGAAAGTGTTTAGTTTAACACTAGAAAGACTGAAACTTAGTATATACCTATATTGCCCAAAAGCAGTCAAAATGACTGCATCGTGAAAGAATAACTAATGTGTAAAGACATTTGTTTAAAATTAATTTTTAATATTTTTTATATTGATAACATGGCATATTGATGACACTTTCATTTTCATCAATGGTGATCGACTCTTCATCGCTGTCTTCAGTGTCAGATGTTTCACTTTGAATATAATCCGCTTCATCTTCAGATGATAGTTCAGAATGTGTTGCATCTGATTCTATATCGGAGCACTCTTCACTTATGTTCGTTAGCTTTTCCAATAACTCACTTCTATTCGACATTTCTTTCATGAATTTAGGGCGCAAAAGAAATAAAATAAACAACTTGTTAGAACAAGTATCACTGCATAAAGATTCGAATAACAAGTACTACTTTAGCTTATTGAGCAACTGCAACTTATCAAGTATACGCCCAAATCGACAATTTATCATGTACTTGTACGTTGTCACGTGACGATAATCGAAAAAAAAATGAAAATTGTTATTTCAATACAGAGCCGAACTGGTCATATAAGAAATTTACTCAATTCGATAATAAGAGTCATTTGATTATTTAAAATGTCCCAAGCATGCAAAATGACTGCTTTTGGGCAATATAGGTATAACACATATATATACCGGAAATTAAGGAGGGGGGAGGTAACTACAATTATAGATAAACGCATTTATATGTTGTACAAAAAGTCACAAAATTCTAAGAAATTGTGTCATCATATACATAATTGTTTTTCTAATTGAAATTAAAAAGCAGTCAAAATGACTTCCTTGGGCAATCTAGTGTTAATCGGAAAAGGTAGTGAAAAATACCCTTCAGCCGATTTTGACCGGAAATGGATAGTTGGATAACTTGCCAAGAAAGAACCTTGGTAATTATTGCGAAAGGGTCACTATACAGGCGGCCCTCGACTTTCGCACATTCTACTTTCGCACTGTTTCGAGCGTTGTTCCGTTCAATATTGCCGCTGGTTCAAGGCAATTAACGCTCTAGTTTTTAGAAACAGTAAAAAAGGTATATTTCACATTCGTACAAAATACACTTAAAGTTCAATATCCTACAGTACAATGGTTGTTGTGTCGTGTCAGTGCTTAAACAATAATTAGTGAACCGCTGAGATACACACCTCAAAGAGAGGTAAATAAGTAATAAGATAATCGGGTTTCGGATAACTAAGTAACTTTAATAAAAAATGTGAAAGACGGTATAAAAGAGACGGTATAACAGCGACAGATATTTCACGACTCTTATTCTAAGACAGATATTTCACGACTGGTAGTTTCGACTCTTAAATCACGACTGGTAGTATCGACTCTTAAATCACGACTGGTAGTATCGACTCTTAAATCACGACTGCTCTTACAACTAACGCGTGAGAAACAAGTAACCTCGTGGGGTTGAAAAATTCCTCCACAAAGTACAAAATAGTGGGAGCCCCAGCCAATGATATAATATTTGGGAGGCTACAAATGACCTCCCAAAACAAGGGCAACGCCCATAGACGAAATACGTCGTAACGAGTGTCGCTAAACAGACGACACTCGGTTTCCTGTAATTTCGCCGGAAACCATAATTTAGGCTTTGGGCCACAGGCCTCTTCTCAGTGTATCGACAAGCGATCCATAATGCGTTATTCAGAACAGGAGAGAATTCAAATGGTTTTAATTTGCGGTGAAGCTCGAGAGTGTCTAAGAGAAGCAATACGAATTTACAAAGACAGATTTCCAGAACGTTCTTGTCCATCACGTTCTGCATACTCAAGTATTGTTAAAACAGTTTGTGAGACTGGTAGTGTCAACAGAAACATTCGTTTGAGACGTAAGACTGTTACTGATGAAGCAAATGTGAATAATAGCATCGCTAAAGTTAATCAAAACTCGCATGTTAGTATAAGGCAACTTGGACGTGAAACCGGTATTAGTTTGACAAGCATAATCCGGATTCTTCATTCACAAAAATTTCATCCTTTCCATTTATCTCTTCACAATTATTTGAATGGGCAGAAACATCTTTTTCAAATATAACATTTAATTACGTTACTCAAGATGAGCATAACAAACATGTTGATTGTTTATAAGCTCGCTTTGCAACAGCATTACCAATTACAGGCACTGGAAGCTTTCATAGTTTGACCCCAATATCGAATAAATAACTGACTCGTAATGAAGATTGCGTATAGAATTTATTAAACGTGTACGTTATTAATTCCCTTGAAACCCAAATAAAATTATATTTTGTTGTTGTCGATATATAGCCCTTGGAGAGTACATGGGCATTCAATAAATATAAACTTTTAACTGGATTCTCGATCTTAATTGGAAAATCATCGATTTTAACGACCCACTTCTACAAGCACGAGTTTAGTCATTTAGGTAAGAGCGGTTACAATTTTTTCAATATAACAATGTTAATGTTTCCGTGACAAGGAAATTTGTTTATTATAATATAATCCTTCTAGATTGACATAAAATAAGAATCATGTCGCTACCACAAATAGTTTTCGAGATAAAAATTCATATAAACAACTTTGATTTTTACGGAGATGATTAAATTTTGGAAAGTTTAAAAAGTTGTATCAAATAAACAATTTCAAAACGAGTAAAGTGATGAGTTAAACCGCCCCTAATTTAATATGTACTTTATTATATATATGTTGATTTTTAACTAAATCCTCGATATTAGTTGTAAAATAATCAATTTAGATGGCCTACTAGCACAAGCAGGAGCTTACTAATTTGCACAACTGTGGTTAAAAATTTTTCTATGTAATAAAGGTAATTTATCGATAATAAAAAATTTCTTTACTATATTAAGAACCTTCTAGATTGACATAAAAGGAGAATCATGTCGCTACCACAAATAGTTTTCAAGATAAAAATTCATGTAAACAACCATGATATGTATGGAGATGATGAAAATTTGGAAAGCTAAAATGGTTGTATTTTATAATCAAATTAGAACCTAGTAAAATGATGACTTTGAATGAAAATTTTGCTATAGGAAAACAAAATAATCAAACGAATCGACGTAATTTCGGACATAGCTTCGAAATAAAAATTCACGCATATAACCTATGATTGTATACAACCACGAAGACAATAAAAATTTGGAAACTTCAGAAGCATGTTATTTATAAAAAAATTCGAAGCTAACAAAGTGATGACATAAACTCCTCCTAATTTCCTATGGACATTACGTTATAATCCAATTACATTAACATCCGACCTCGAAAATAGTATAAAAAGACATATTTACTTCGTGTCGTCCAAACTCGAAAATATCGTCTTCAAAGCTCAACGGAGTAGTGCACCGTTAAAAAATGCATTCTGTGACCGTCCTGTGCGGGCGTCAGAGCCAAACGAGCACAAATAGAAATAGATTCCCAAAACCCGCCATCCGTCGTATCGACAATCTTTCCCATTGTTCTTTATCGCTGTCGAAAGTCTCTGCAAAGCCTCGATTGTCTCGGTCAGCGTGCGTGGGCGTGTATGGGCTGGTCTGTGTCCGGAAACAGGTTCAATTTTTCACCCCTTACAGGCCAAGCTTGCAATAAAAACTATCGCTGGACCGCGAGCGTGGCAGGCTGACAGGGTCGGCTTTTGTGAGAACGGCCCTTTAAGGGCGACGTAAGTCACATTGTTGACTCCGCTCCTGCTCGTAATCAGCCACGATGATAATGGATTAATTAATCACCCGGGGCGATTGCAGCTGATATACGAAAGTCGGCCAGGTGCTTTCACGTCCATCTATATCGTCGCAGATTGCACGAATTTATCTTTACCAGCGATCCGCATGGTGCTTTTCATAGAAACTCGCCTTGACACATTGCTCCGAAACGTAGCAGAAATTCCTTTTGGAACGAATTTAAATTGCTGTCGGGAGAAATTGCATCTATTTCAGGCGATTTAGAGATTGTTACCGGATATAATTCGTGGTAATGGAACGGATTGAAATGGGTGAAATTATGTTTGATAAGTGCTGGAAATTATCTCGAACAGATAGAAACATATGAAGTCATTTTTAATCAGTGGTTGAAAACAGTTATGATATCGATTCCGGTTCTTGAAACAGTTACGAGAACCGAAAAAATGTTATAACTGTTATGAGAATATATGTTCTCGCTTATATCGGTTACGCTCACGGTTTTTAAGAACCGATATTATAACGGTTCTATAACTGTTATATTTAGGTTATTATAAGATGACTTAATAAATTAAAAATGAATTACACATTATTAAATAACAATACGAAGAATAATCCTCACGGCAAAATACTCCATTTACTCTTCCAAATGCAATGCTATAGGCACAATGTTTTAGAGGTTGAAACGGATCTGATAATAACTGTTTGTAACAGTTATATATCGGTTCTTACTGAAACAGTTATGAAGAACCGAATTGATGTTGTAACTGTTACGAGAATATCGGTTCTGACTGAAACAGTTATGAAGAACCGAAATGATGTTGTAACTGTTATGAGAATATCGGTTCTCGCTTATATGGTTTAAGCATACGGTTCTTAAGAACCGATATTATAACGGTTCTCTAACTGTTATTTGTAGGTTCTGGATTTCGGTTTCGGTTTCGGTTCTTCAGACTTGAGAACCTATAATACGTCTCGTATCGGTCTCATATCGGTTTTACAGTTCTGCGACTGATATTTTTGGTTCTGTATCGGTTATACAGGGTGTCTCAAAATTCCTTTCAATATCCGGAAATGGGAGGTTCCTGAGATCATTTCAGAACGACATTTTCCTGTGCAAAAATGACGTCCGCTGCTTTGTTTAAGAATTATTAACGAAAAACACGGACCGATCAGAGCGCAGCTACAGCGGATTGATTCTGGCTCGGCCAACGGCGACGCCACGCTAAGTGGAACCTGTCGCCAAGTCGATCTCCGTTCGCTGTAGCCGCGCTCTGATTGGTCCGTGCTTTTCGTTAATAACTCCTTAACAAAGCCGCGGACGCCATTTTTGCAAAGGAAAATGTCGCATCAAATGATCTCAGGAACATCTTATTGCCGGATGTTGCAGGAATTTTGAAACACCCTGTATACCCGATACAGAACCAAAAAATATCAGTTGCAGAACTGCAAAACCGATATGAAACCGTTACGGGACCATATTACAGGCTCTGAAGTCTGAAGAACCGAAACCGAAACCGAAGTCCAGAACCTAAAAATAACAGTTATAGAACCGTTATAATATCGGTTCTCAAGAACCGTAACCGTAACCGATATAAGCGAGAACCGATATTCTCATAACAGTTACAACATCATTTCGGTTCTTCATAACTGTTTCAGTCAGAACCGATATATAACTTTTTCAAACAGTTATTTTCAGAACCGTTTCAACCCTCGTTTTTAATAGATGAGATTGTATCCAATGGTTTAGAATATAGATAAAGGTATTCTGAGTATCACAAAACGACTGCCATTATTTTTAATACACAAAAATGAGATTATATCTAATAGATTGAAATAAATAAAAATATCTTTAATATAATGAAATGGCAAAAAATTAGTCCTAATACATAAAAATATATAAAATTATTTTTAGGATAACGAAACAGATAATATTAATTTTAAGAAAGAATAAAATAAACGATGTTACTGTTTCAAGACATAAAAATTAACGAAAATGTTTTTAAATGATCAGAATGGTTATCACTGTTTCTAATGTAACAAAATACCTATACGAAACTATTTTTGATTTTGTGACAGTATACATATCGAATGGAATCAAATGGATAGAAATATTCTTAATATATTAAAATGTGCAAAAATTATTTCTAACGCACAAAAATATATATGACACTATTTGTAAGACATTAAAATAATATTTGTTTTAAAAAAGAATAAAATAGACCAAATTACTTTCTAAATGAATAAATATACACGAAATGATTTCTAAATGAATAGAATCGCAAATATTATTTCTGATGGATTTAAATACAGTAATATAAATGAATTTGTTTTTGATAGTTTATAAATGATACGATTGTTTTTAACATATTAAAATCGTTAGCAGTATTCCTAACAACTGAAATTATATGAACTTATTCTTGCTACATTGAACTAGTTGAAATTATTTTTAATAAACTAAAATGGCTGTAATTAATTGTAATATACATATAATAGTATATAAAATCATCTTTAAGGCGTGAAATTATTCTTTAAACAGCTGAAAATAAAAGAAATCACCAATAATAAATGAAGTTTCCATTTAAAAAGATAGAAGCAATTATTCTTAGTAAATCGTTAAAAATAGTAGTAATAAATTACTGACAAATGATGTTCTTCATCAAAAAGTTAAAAATGGAAAAAGTCATTCGTAGTCAATGAAGTTTTTTTTTTAAACGTTAAAAATGGGAGCAATTATTCTTAATAAATCGTTAAAGATAATAGAAGTTTCCGTTTAAAAAGTTAGAAGCAATTAGTAAATCGTTAAAAATAGTAGTAATAAATTATTGATAAATGAAGTTCTTCTTCAAAAAGTTTAAAATGGAAAAAGTCATTCTCAGTGAATGAAGTTTTTTTTTAAACGTTAAAAATGGGAGCAATTATTTATAATAAATCGTTAAAAATAATAGAAGTTATTCTCAATAAATAAAGTTCTTCTTTGAAAGTTTAAAATAGAAGAAATTATTTGTAATAAATTGAATTTTTCTTTAAACACTTAAAAGTAGGAGAAATTATTGTTAATAAATGAAGAATTCCTTTAAAAAGTTTAAAATAGAAGCAATTATTTGTAATAAATGAAATTTTTCTTTAAATACCTAAAAGTAGAAGAAATTATTGTTAATAAATGAAGATTTCCTTTCAAAAGTACAAAACAAGATAAACTATTCTTCTTACATGAAGTTCTTCGTTAAATGATTAAAAACGGAAGAAGGAATTATTTTTAAGAAATCAATATAGACGATATAATAATAGAGCTAATAATAATTAACAAGAATTATTAACGTATTATGCTTTCTTATGAAGGCCGTCCGTTTTCTGCGACTTTTTGGTTTTCTCGCAAAATTTTCTTGAGCCCCGTTTTAGCGCAGAGATTGAAGAAGAAGAGAAGGCTGGTGGGTGGGTGTTTGAATTAGTTACGAAATAACATTAATTTCTTTGACTGTTATCTCCCGCGGCCCGGGGCAACAGTTATAAAATAAAGTCTTCCAGTCCGGGAACTTTTGTTCCGCGGATTTTATGTAAACGAGGATCCCTTATTTTCACGGACGTGGAGGGAAGTTCTAGTTCAACGAGAACTTTTGCTCTGCTGGAAAGAAGTTGATGCTCCGTTAGATAATCAAGCCGACTCCCTTTTAATGGAATTCTATACGGCCGAACGTAAAAAAAAATGAAACCTTTAACTTTTACATATTTCGCATGCGGAGGCGCGTTCGCTTTATAAAACCAGCGCAAGATAAATTCTTCCGCAATTTTTTCACTTCAAGTTACAGCGGAGTAAATATCCAGCGATTTTTTACTTAAGCTCGAGAGGCTCTTAATATTGATTATCTCGATGTAACAGGCCGGGAGAGAAAGCGGAGCAAGATGTAACTAGGCTCGTTTTAAATGGACCAAGCTTCTATTTTCATACTGCTAAGACATTTTTCTTTAAAGCGGAGAGTTCACTTTTTAAAAAGAATCTACGATGAAGAGCAAAAGTGAATCAACATCATTCGAAAGAGCATTAAAATTAGACTTTTTAATCAATTTCTCAGGTTTCGTTCATATAAGCTAAATAACCCAATGTCTATTTTTGATAATGATTACTCCACAATATTAAACATAGTCAACCTGGAAACATTGGCTGCTAGAAGAAGAATATCCGACCATAGCTTAATTTTTAATTTTAATTTCCATACTGCTAAGACATTTTTCTTTAAAGCGGAGAGTTCACTTTTCAAAAAGAATCTACGATGAAGAGCAAAAGTGAATCAACATCATTCGAAAGAGCATTAAAATTAGACTTTTTAATCAATTTCTCAGGATAAATTTCTCAGGTTTCGTTCATATAAGCTAAATAACCCAATGTCTATTTTTGATAATGATTACTCCACAATATTAAACATAGTCAACCTGGAAACATTGGCTGCTAGAAGAAGAATATCCGACCATAGCTTAATTTTTAATTTTAATTTCCATACTGCTAAGACATTTTTCTTTAAAGCGGAGAGTTCACTTTTCAAAAAGAATCTACGATGAGGAGCAAAAGTGAATTAACATCATTCAAAAGGCCGTTAAAATTTGAATTTTTAATAAATTTCTCAGGGTAAATTTCTCAGGTTTTGTTCATGTAAGCTAAATAACCCAATGTCAATCTTTGATCATGATTACTCCACAATATTAAACATAGTCAACCTGGGAACATTGGTTGCTAGAAGAAAAATATCCGATCATAGCTTGATTTTTAATTTAATTAATAATTATATTGATTGTCTCTCTCTCCTTATGCAAATCAATTTCATTGTAAGGTTGCTCAAGTACTACTAGTGCTTAACACTGAACCTACCAAGCATTAAAACTATCAGCGAATGTTACCTTATAAAAATGGCAATATTAGATTTATTCAGATTGTCCGTAATTTCCAATATAATACATGCTTGGACAAGGAAGTTTATTTTATTATTTTTCATAAACGAATTTTTATAATTCCAATAATTGGAAAATATAAAACCGGTCATTTGACCGTGGTAGGTTTAGTGTTAAGTCGCACCACTTGAATTTTGGACGAACTACGGTGACAACAGCACATACAACGGCAACCAAATATACATCTGAGTCAACCAAGTTGCTTTACGTATTATTGTCTGCCATAAACCAGCCTCATTATATATCTTGTCATGAAGTAAGTTTATTTTAAGTTTCTTATAATTTTCTGTTTATGTTTGGTAGTTAATCTTGCAAGTAAACTATTGATAAAATTATGTTCATTATTAAATATAAATTCAGTAGAATTTACATAATCGTTTGGTTGAAACGAAATCGTAATAATTTTATTCAATGTTAGGTTATGTTTACTTTTAAATTTAACTTGTGTCGTGTCTTAAGTCGCACCCATACTCTTCAATCGAAGTAACGTCACCGCAGAATAGAGAAAACATAAAAAATGCGGCAAATAAAAGAAACGCAGTAATTAATAAAAAGAAATTGGCATTAAAAATTAAAAAGAAGAAAAGCGATTGGTTTTGTTTTATTTGTGGAGAAGATCAGGAGTTATAATACTATAATGTTATAATACTTTAAACAATACGGAGACATCGAATATAACATTTTCGAAAAGACCTTCATAACTAGACTTTGAATTTGATGGGTTTATAACAAAAATGAGAATGTGAACAGTAAAATGATGTCTTCAAAATGTGACTTTCAAATCTTAATTACAATTGTTTCTAACTCTTCTACTTTTATCTTTAACTTCAACTGCACCACTCCAACGTTTTTTAGACAATTCTATCTTCTTTAAAGTTTGGTAATTTTTAAAATTTTCAAATCCCTCATCGTCGTAAACTTGCCCTTACTTTTCGTATTCTTACAAGAAGAAGACGCGGTCATGGAGTCTCAGATTTTCTCGAAACTTTGCATATTGGTAGATTTCGTTCTCCTGTTTATGAAAATGTAGCATTATAGGCGTCGATACTCAACAACTTTTGAAATACGTTAAGATTGATGAAGTTAATGTTTCTTTCATATTATGTTGTTTTTCAATAAAATTTTCATATTTTATTTCTTATAGATATTATGAGTGTATCTTTCATGTGCAAAATACAATTATTTAAAATAGATAAACTGAACAGAAAAAAAAGGAAAAAATGGAAAAAAAGAAAAAAGGGATTTGAACACTGGCCTTCCCGCTAATGAATCTAGTATACTACCAGACAAAAAGATAGCACGCGTGTGCTATGTTTAATTTCTCGTGTTAAAATTATGCTAGCGTGAAAACTCTGTGTGGTAAAACATACATTTTGCAAATATGTAAACAGAAAATAGATTGGCTTCAGTTCAATGACTTCTCTTAGTTGAAACGGAAACACACAATCCGACGCAGACAAAATGATAGCACACTTGAAAAATAAAGATATATATTTCATACAACACAACTATATGTTTCATGAAACAAAAGAATACATATTTCTTATAACAATATATACACCAAATAAATTTTTTTAATAATGTGTGGAACCTCCTTTGTTTTCTATGACTTCCACCATCCTTTTAGGTAAAGAATTATATAGTTCTTTAATTTTTGCCTGAGCTAAATTTTCCCATTCAGTTGTAATGCAAGTTTTTAATTCATTTACATCTGAAAATTGTCGACCTTCAGCATACACTGCTTGCGAAAGCATTGCCCAGCAATTTTCAATGATATTAAGGTCGGGTGAGCACGCCGGCCATTGAAGAGTGGAAATATTTTCGTTTAAAAAATATTGCTTAACAATTTTAGCAGTATGTACCGAAGCATTATCTTGTTGGAATATATATGGTGTTTTAGCAATGCGTTCTCTATATGTAGAAATTTGATATTTTATTAGTTCGACATAACGGACGCTGTTCATTGTGCCTTGAATAAACTTAATTTCTGTTTTTCCTTTATATCCGACACCAGTCCAGACCATTACTCCACCTCCATGCATTTGACGTCGACTTTTGTTAGTGGTTGCTTACGAACATCGCGATAATAATATGTACATCCGTCTGGTCCATCAAAATTGAACCTCTTTTCATCCGTAAAAATTACTTTTCTACAAGTCTTTTTCTAAAGTACATGTTCTCTTGCAAATAACAAACGTGCCTCTTTATGTCTTGCGTTTAATGATGGTTTTGCTATTATTCTAGACCGCTTTATAATGTTACTAGTCTAAAGTACACGACGAATATTTTGTATATTTGTTTCGACTCCAGCTTTCTTAGCGACCTCCATCGCAGTAGCACAAGAATTGGAAGCAGCATGTATTATTGCTCGCGTATCACGTTCAGATAATGCTGCTAGCCTTCCTGTACTTTTCTTTTTTCCATATGCACTTGTATCTTTCAACAAATTATATACATAACCTTCCAACTGCGACTAATTTCTTTTGCAATTTGAGTAATCGACAATTTTTGCTTTCTCAGAGCTAAAATTGTGCTAATTTCGCTTTTACTAATTTTTTTGCCACGACCCATTATGAGAATAAGAGTGTGACAAAGCTCTAGACAGAAATTGAACACTGTAACTCCGTAAAAGCTCACGAAACACTGAAGAATATGTAAACATAGTTCCAGTGTGCTATAATTTTGTCTGCGTCAGATTATGTGTTTCTCTTCCAACTAAGAAAACTCATTGAAGTAAAGTCTACCTATGTTATGTTTACATGTTCATAGCAGGTACGTTTTCCATATATTTTAGAGTTTCCACGCTAGCATAATCTTAACGCGAGAAATTAAAGATAGCACACGCGTGCTATCTTTTTGTCTGGGAGTGTACGTTACCATCACGCCGTTTGGCACTTGACAAAAACTACAACCAAAACTGTACTTAACGGCTTAACGGGTATAATGAAATTTAAATTGTAAATATTTCAAAAATTATTGAGTATCGACGCCTATAATGCTATATTTTCATAAACAGGAGAACGAAATCTACCAGTATGCAAAGTTTCGACAAAATCTAAGACACGACGACCGCGTCTTCTCCTTGTTAGTACAGTTCTTGCACATCGCTGTTACAGTACCCCTCAAAGTAAACTAGTTAGGTATAAGTTCAAGAAAGTATCGTCTACTAGAGTTTCTGATTTAGCTTCTCTCATTACTTCGTTAGTAACCACGTTATTGCCAGTTTTACCGATACTAAATAATTCATTTAGACGACTAAAATTAGTAGCCATGCCACAGGTCTTCACTCATTGTTACAAATATTTCGCAATTCATTACACAATTCATCAATAGTTATTGTTGAACGAGAAGGCTCTGTAAAGCCACTGACGATAAATAATCGACTCGACACTGCGTAGCCCTCTATGTTTCGTGACTAATATTTTCGTGATTTCACGATGTTTTACCAGTTATAAACATAACAAAGCCGCTGGCAAAAATAACAAGTTTTTCAGCTTTAAGAAAATAAGTAAAAATTGGAATCTTTGCAAGTTTGTAATTTATAAAAACAAATTCGAAACCACTGAAGTGATGACTAGACTGTGGATCTTTTCTCGAATTCTTTGAATCTTGTCACTGTTTTAAATTGCACCTACTCATTTTTGACATAAATGCATAAAATCCGCAGTCTAATGATGACTTAAAACCCCCATAATTTATTTTTCATGCTCTACATTCAACAACATGGAATAATAGTTCATTTGTTATCAAAATTCCTGATATGAAGAGGAAAAAGCTATTGCATTGAAATGTTTTGCTAGCAAACGTACAAGGTTATCCAAAAGTACCTTTAGGATGTTGAATGAGAATATCTGTCAAACGCCATGTTTGTTTCTTGTCACTTTTTGTATTTCTAACTTACAATGATAGACAATTTTAACAACGGAGTCGTATAAGGAGCGTGTTAAAGTTATTAAAATTTATTTTGCAAATCAGTGTTCGATAAAAAATACCCATCGTAAATTACGTGATTTTTTCGGGATACATAATCGTCCATCTGAGCAAACAATTCGAAATTTGGTTAAGAAATTTGATGAAACTGGATCTGTTCAGGATAAACCAAAGTCTGGCAGACCAAAAACATCTCGTTCGAATGAAAACATTGCTGCTGTTCGTGAAAGTGTTTCTAAAGACCCATCAACATCAATTCTACGTCGTTCTCAAGAATTAAGCATTTCTTATGGCAGTTTGTGGCGAATTTTGCATAAATTTTGACTATTTATGGCTGAAATTAAATGGAATCGACATTAGCAATGTTTATTTTCAACAAAACGGAGCTACGCCACACACAACGCGTGACAAAATCATTTTATTGCGATCAAAATTCAATGGTCGATTAATTTCAAGGAATGGTGATGTGAATTGGCCATCTCGTTCGTGTGATTTGACCCCATTGGAATTTTTTCTTTGGGGTTATTTGAAAAGCAAAGTTTATGCCAACAAACCAGCAACAATTCATGACCTGAGAAACAACACTAGAAATGAAATTGGTGAATTAAACGAGCAAATATGCCAAAATGTCATCGAAAATTTTGATGTTCTAATTGATGTCCGTAAACGTGGTCGTGGTGGACATTTGACAGATATCGTCTTTCACAAATAGTTGTCATAGATGATACCTGATCATTAAATAAAAAACCAATAAAATTAAAAATAGTATGTTTTTTATTTAAAAAAAATTTCCTATAGTCTACTTTGGATAACCCTATTGAATGTTCACGAAATTCTTTAGTACCATATAAGCTGAGCAGTTTATAAACAAATACAAAATTTGCAAAGTGAATACATAAATTACGCCTAATTTTCCCTGAAGTACACCATGCAATCGTTACTTTTCATTAACATCTCCGTTATTAGCTGCAAACATACCGATTTTCCAGAAACCATTAGGGAAAATAACAACGTTTGCCTTTAAGAAAATAAGTAAAAATTGAAATCTCTGTAAGCATGTATTTTATAAAAACAAATTCAAAACCTGTGAAGTGATGACTAAAAGCCCCCATAATTTTCAATGCTCTACACTCTACACCATACAATAGTTAATTTGTTATCAAAAACCCCGACATCGGCAAAAAAAGCTATCAATTCGAAATATTAGCAAAGCTACCGTGCTTATAAAATTTCACAATAACATCAAAACTGTACAGTTTATTAACAAAGAAGCAGCAAAGTGATGACACAAACTCCCCCTAATTCTCAATGCACTGCAATATGCAATACATAATTTTGATGACTACTCGCCTACCCTCCCCACAAATCGAATATCGCTACGCGCCAGAAAACACTCCACCTCAAAACTATCCCGCAACGTCAGGAAACCTCAGAAACAATTTAATTTTCTGGTCGAGCCATCGTGTGCCGAGTGTTCATATCCCGGCGAACCCATAATTGTTTCGAAGTCCGCCTCTCAATCGTGCAGTATCTCTCTGATCCAGCCGACAAGTGTAGCAGCGAAGACTTATTGCGAGAACGATGTGAAAGATGAGACAAAGGTATCGCGGATGGGAGGCACAAAACACAAAACAGAGGCAGGGAGAGAAAGAGGGAGAAAGAGAGAGAGAGAGAGAGAGAGAGAGAGAGCCGGCTAGGCGAGGAAAGAAAAATGAGAGCAAAGCGGACGCGATGAAGAGGATAAACCCGGCTCGGCGGGGGATGAAGCCGAGGGATATCGTGGCCCTTTCGCGGGGACGGAGGGCGACGATAATAAAAAGAGGCTGGGGTGGGAGGAACGAATGTTTGTCGAAGCTTTTTACAGACGATTACCGGGGATCACATTTATGAAACCGGCGCGGCGGGGGCCGTAAACACCATTCGATTAACGGCAATTCGGCAATTATTTCCCGCGGACCGATTATCGGCCGAATGCATTTGAACGTCGCCTTCCGGTTCCGCGGCTCGAGCAGATTTTTCGGGAATTGAGCCGTCCCACGCACGACCGCTGGCTTCCTGTCGATATCCCGCGCAAATTGCGGACAACCGGCCTCGGAATGGCTGGATTGCGACAGAAACTGGCGATATTGCGGACGGCCCCGACTGCCTTTCGCGTGCCGATCGCAGAATCGTCAAAAATCAACGCCGAATGCCCGACGTTGCGCCGGGTGGAGTTTGCCGGGTTCAATTATTAGTCGACGCGATTTTCGGAAAATGGGAGCATGCTGCTTGACATTTTGTGCTACAGAGCTTCTATTTTCTATCAAACACGGACGTTTTGAAAGTTTTTTTATCAATATTGCAATAATGGGCCGATATATGCGAAAATTTTTGGATCGACGCCACGTGTCGCTTATCGGTGAGACAGTACTGATTTTGTGATAAACTTTTTTGTTTTTCATCATGACTTTGTGCAACTTTTACCAATCGATTTGAGACATTTTTCATGTATGATTTTCACAAATCATACCAAACAAGACACCATTTGGATCGAATTACAGTGGAACCTTGATTATCCAAACTGATAAGTCAAACATAATTACACTATCCAACAAATTTCAACTTTTTTTATGTTCCACAATAACTGATGGGTGATTCTTATAGAGTTCTCTGCGCTGATTCCGAATCTGTCCTTAGTTTTTCTCCTACACGCACAGTTTTTTGAGGAAAACGGCTTTAAAAAAAAAACTGTTTTTCAACTTTAAACAAATATTGTGATGTTATTATAAAAAATATTGAATTGTTCTTTGCAGCATAAGATTCTGTAGACTTTCCCGAATACAGTGATATCCAATATTAATACATTATGATTGTTAAAACATGTTTAGACGATCATTAAAGACGGAAAGACACCAATTTTGCACAAATTTCTGAGGATATTTTTCAATTTATCTCAAAAAATAAGGGCCCAGCTAAAATGGCCGTTTGGCACACTGTGCGACGTGTCGCTTATCGGTGAGACAGTACTGATTTTGTGATAAACTTTTTTGTTTTTGACAATTGGTATTTTAAAATATCTATATGTTTGGATCAACTTAAAATTCGTCAGTAAATGAAATTTGCCTAACGGGTGGTTATGAAAGTAGTGTAAGTCCATTGACGACCCAGAAAGAACATATTATTATTTATTAAATTCACATAGAAGTTATTCATGTATCTTTAGTTCGAGGTACGAAACACAGGGAGCGTTGCGCGCCCATTAACACTAGATTTACGGGGCCCGTCAAAATGACGGATTCAAAAATTTTTAATTTACGATTATTAAGAGTGTAAGGAGACATTCGTGAGGAATTATTAGATAGATTTATTTTTTTGTGTACAATAAAAATCGCTGTAGATCTAAGTAAATACAATTTTATTATTTTTATAAAGCAATGTAAAATAATCAATTTTAATGCTCCGTAAACCTAGTGTTAAGGCCTATTTCCAACAGTATATAAATATATAAATAATATATAAATAACCCAGACTTAACCCAGACCTAACCCAGACCTACTCCGATCACTTTTTGAGATGTTGAAACTTTTTTGCGAATATCTCGGAAACTAAAGCTGAACGGCGGTAACATGTATAGGAAAAAGTTGTTCAGAATGATGACCTTCACAACATATTTCAACGTCATCAAAATCGGTGAGGAAGCCCCTAATGTAAATAATTACCAAATTAATTTTCAATTCAGTATGAATATTGCCGTCACCCAGATATGGGCGGCATGGCGATCAAAATGTTAACGAACCAGCTAAAAATCAACTGTCGCATAATAAAGTGCGGATGAAATTAAGGATAGTTTAAACTTAAATCGGTTCGCAAATTCCGAAGTTCGTTTAAAAACTCCGGTGCCGCGAAAGTTCCCAATTTCTCTTTATCTCCATAAATACACTTTTGGAGCCCATAAAATCTTGCTCGATTCGGAAAAAGAATAGGGAAAAGCGAATGAAACACGGCTCGGTGGAAACGAGAACGCGTCGGAAGGCAGTGCCGAACCGAGATTAAACAGGATCGAGTGTGGTGCTCGAACAGCGGCGGATTAAGAGGGAGACCTGAGCTGAAAAAGTTCGCTACATTTCGAAATCTTTGGTACACACGGACTGGTCGATATTGTGAGCCGGAAGCAGTTCCCAGCGTCGAATCACGTCGTCGTTAAACTGTCGGAAGGAGTTGTTGAAGCGCGATAAATCACGGTTCATAGAAATCACCGACCGAAGGAAACTCGCCGTCGCTTTTCCATGATATCTGCCGCCATTGGCGGAAACGTTTTGGGGCGTGGGAATTACGAGAAATCCCTCTCCTTCGATTCTGACCCATGTCGGGTAATGAGCGTGCCGGATGTGTCGTTAAAAACACTTTTTACCCGACCGCTTTTCAACAACCCATCCTCGAATTAACGATTTATTTACACTTGTAAATGTAGGAAAAATTGATTTAAAAAAATGCTTTTTAAATTTAAAAGAAAAGCTCACAGAGATATAACGTGCGCCTTCTATTTGCTCACGAGTCATTTCTTGTATGCGGTGTTGCCGCGATGAAAGCAACAACCTCGGGTCCGAAACATTGCACTCATCGACACAGACACGATTCCTCGAGATAACCTTCACCTTTTGCCGCTAGAGTCAAGCCGAATCAGTTCGAGTACACACAGTAAACCACGGAACTATTCGAACGGTTTCAAATGCAATGTTTGAGGCTGTAAAAATTTATTTACATTACGAATTGCATAATGTTTTTATTCCAGTACTAACTTGATGAATTGTCGTGATTGTACATGAAAACCTTGAAGACGACACACTAATGTCAATATGAAGGTCACAAAAGTATTTAAACGACGTAGATCTTCTACATAAACAGTGCACCAGTAGGACGTATTGTAAACATTAACAGGACCCGTTAATGTAGCACACTACCTGTGATCAGTACTGTGATTATTGGCAAAGTTATTGGTGTGTCGTGTCCACGTCTCAAAGAGAGGTAATAAATGAAATAAAGAGAATAACCTGGTTTCCGAATAACTGTACAACTTTAGTAAACCGGGCTGTTCTTTCTTTTGGGGGACCAGATATTTCCAACTCTCTTGAACATTTTTTTACCTTTTTTTTATGTAATCCTGTGGATATCGATGACATCGAAGTAGTGCAATACTGCTTCAACTTTAACAAATTATTAAGAGAAAAAAATAAATGTCCAAGTAGCTCCCGTGTCTTGTGATTAATACAGACGATTTGTATTTAGCATTAAAATCCACAGTCAATAATGAATCAATAAATAAAATCAGTTTCTGCGACGAAATAGAAATTTCAGAAATAAAGGAGCATTAATTGGTTATTAATATCAATTTCATGTCGATTAACGTTTTCGAATTTTTCGAATTTGTTGGGCCCCTTTTTGAAGCAGTGTTCTTGTTATTTCCCATTGTTTTTTGTTGAGAGAAGAATAGATTGACGGGACAATGGTAGGTTCTGTTGTTCGGAAGCGTGTTTCGCTCGAGAATCGATTCGCATGGAAACGAGGATTTATTCAACAATTGACCGCAGGAGAAATCGCTTGTCGTCATGTTGATAGTCTGACTAAGCCGTAGTAAATTGCCTTACTGAATGGTGATTCGGAATATTAAATGGCATCTCCAGCACGGGCACAGTAATTTGCAAACATCATTGATCGTTAATTATCCCTTTCGGCTGTGTAAGCTGAAATTAAGGGAGATCGTTTCACTCGTAAGCATTTATTAAGCGAGCCATTGTGGGCTTGTACATAGAATGGAAAAAGGCATTTTTGCGCTCAGCTCTTTTATAATTAGTCGATCGCGAGTGGTTTGAACAATAAAAAGTAAGTTATTGTAATGGGATCTAGCAAACTCTGCATTTGAAGAAAACTATGGTAGTACATTTGTTAATTTTCATTTTGCGATAAAAAAATTACTGTATGTAGTTTAAGTTCTGCATTTTTGAATAGTGGTCCGTTTTTTTTTTAAAACATCATTCAATTTTATAGAAAAAATCCTGAAGATACTTTTCTCACTTCATTAATATCCTTTACGAAATCGTTATTTTCTTTGAGAGGGTGTAGTTTTGAAACAAATTTAAATCTATTAGTAAAATTATTTGCTTGGGTAAATACATAAACTTGTATAGAACTTTTACAAAAGTTTATTTTCTACTGGAAACAAAATGGTTTATAGTAGAACGAACTCTTCACATTAAAATAAAAATTCACAGAGTACTCGAAGAATTATTTTGTTAAATATAGATAATCGATCGATAGCTGGAAGAAGAGAGAACAAAACGTCGCACAGCGTACTTAACAATTATATGGGACACCTGATTACAGTAATATTAATCCATAAAGAAAGAAAGTCTATTTTGGTGTGAAGATCAATTTGCTATGTTATCTGATGCAAAAATTTTTTAGTTAGGATTATTGTCTGCAGGCATTTCAGTCATCCAGTGAATACTTTACATCGATTTCATCTCTTGAAAGTACCTGTATATCTCGAATAAAATAATATTGCGTATCGACATGTTTCGATCGATTTGTGTTTATTGTATCCCTTGATATTCGTCTGGCGCTTTGATTATCGAAAAATATTGTAGTTAATGCTCCCTTTGTTGCTTCAGACGAAGCAACGTACATACTTCGTTGCTGCACTGGATGTCGAAGCAGTCATCCGCTGTTTCGTATTCCAGTTCATAGTACCGGCATATTTAAAAACATAACCGGTATACAATTTTCTATCGCTTGCGATTACTCCACAATTAGACTCTCAGAAGGTAATCACCTTCTCCGATAATTGCATTAACTAAAAATGCGCACAGCGCATACAATATATCGCCTACTAGGTAATTAGTAGTTGCATACATTAGTGAACATTAGTCAAATTTCCCTCATCTACCGTAAAAAGCGGTAAATTTTTAAATGATCCGTTAGCAAAGATTAAGAAATCCCTTAAGAAATATTTTAACAACTTCAAAGCTCTATAGTTTATAAACCAATTCTAATCTAGTTAAATGATGACTTAAACTCACCCTAATATTCGTTATAATACGTCATACAATAGTTTATTTTCCATAGGATCTTGCATAGCAATCAGAAAAAAGTGATCCACTTCGAAATATCTACTTAGCAAACATATATTCCCAACTAATTTTCCAAAATCTTGAAAGCTCGATAGTTTAAAATAAAATTCAAATCCAGGTAAGCGATGACTTAAACTTCCCCTAATATTCCTTACACTACGTCACACAATAGTTTATTTTCCATAGGAACCTGCATAGCAATCAGAAAAAGTGATCCACTTCGGAATATCTACTTAGCAAACATATATTCCCAACTAATTTTCCAAAGTCTTGAAAGCTCGATAGTTTATAAACAAATTCTAATCCAGCTAAATGATGACTTAAACTCACCCTAACATTGCTTACACTACGTCACACAATAGTTTATTTTCCATAGATTCTTGCATAGCAATCAGAAAAGGTGATCCACTTCGGAATATCTACTTAGCAAACATATATTCCCAACTAATTTTCCAAAATCTTGAAAGCTCGATAGTTTAAAATAAAATTCAAATCTAGCTAAATGATGACTTAAACTGCCCCTAATATTCCTTACACTACGTCACACAATAGTTTGTTTTTCATAGATTCTTGCATAGCATTCAGAAAAGGTGATCGACTTTGGAACGACTACCTACATAATTAGCAAACACATATTCTCAACGAATATTCTAACGTTATCAAAGCTTTGAAGCTTATAAACAAGTCCAAATCCAGCGAAATGATGACTTAAAGTCCCCCTAATATTCCTTATACTACATCACACGATAATTTATTTTCCATAGAATCTTGCATAGCAGTGAGTAAAAGTGGTCGACTTTGAAACATCTAATTAGCAAACACATATTCTCAGCAAATTTTCCAAAATCTTCAAAGCTCGGTAGTTTATAAACAAATTCAAATCCAGCTAAGTGATGACTTAAACTTCCCCTAGTATTCCTTACACTACGTCATACAATAGTTTATTTTCCATATGATCTTGCACAGCAATCAGAAAAAGTGGTCCACTTCGAAATATCTACATAGCAAACACATATTCTCAGCAAATTATCCAAAATCTTCAAAGCTCGGTAGTTTATAAACAAATTCAAATCCAGCTAAGTGATGACTTAAACTTCCCCTAGTATTCCTTACGCTACGTCATACAATAGTTTATTTTCCATAGGATCTTGCATAGCAATCAGAAAAAGTGATCCACTTCGAAATATCTACATAGCAAACACATATTCTCAGCAAATTATCCAAAATCTTCAAAGCTCGGTAGTTTATAATCAAATTCAAATCTAGCCAAATGATGACTTCAACTGCCCCTAACATTCCTTGGACTAGCTCATACGATCATTAATTTTCCACAATCCCCAAACATGTTACTTTCTAAACAAATTAAAAATCGCGAAAATTGTAACGTAACTCCCTCCACAATTTACTTTTACACTACACTATCAAAGAATTCGTTTCCACGAAAATCCTCAATGTAAACCGGAAAAATGAGTCGGAGGGTGGTGGTCGGTGTTATGGATTTCTAACCTCGAGTGGGTGGTCTACAGGGTTTCTTCGGCTAATACGACGTCACGGATAGCGGAGACAATTGTTGATGCTGCGCCCAAAACGACAGAATCGGGGGCGGCGGCTGCGGTCGTCGGAATTACGGGTTTTAGGGAGGCTTTACGCGGGATGGGGGGAAAGGGTGCAGGGCCGGCATGGGATTTTGGTCGGGGTTGGACCGAGCTTGCACTGTTCACGGCGATTAATTCATTGCCGCTTACCGCAGCCCACCGCAAACCGCCTTTCACCCCCGCCCACCACCTCCTCGATACGACCCCTCCGCCCCTTCTACAGATTATCTCGCGAATGGGTCCTTCGCGATCTTAGAAACGCGCCATAACCCCTCGCCTTATGATTTATTTCGCAGCCACACTCATTAGAACTTCCTTGCCCTTCGGAGCTTCTCATACGAAAAGGAAAATTTTCGACAGACGGTCAATCAGTACGACGGTCACTTAAACATTAACTGGACATTGTATTTTACAACTGCATAGTAGCCCTTATCTACATGAGACTGACAATGAGTGGAAGTTCGAGTAGGCTTGTCTTTATAGTCAATTTGCATGACCTACTGCTTAACAATTTTCTTGATAACAAGAGCAAAAAATACCGCCAGAACAACCAGTCAATAGCAAGGTGAAATTTAAAATTAACAATTACGCAATGAATTATATTTGGGGGGGAGTTTACGTCAGCACTTCGTCGTGTTCAAATTTCTCTTCGGTAGGCAATACTTTAAATTTTCTAATTTTTGGCCCTATCACAAAGACACAGGTTGGTATTTATCAATTTCTATATCGAAAACTACTTGGATTGAGTACATTTTTTTCTAATGAATAAATATTTTCTCCCCAATAAATTGTTTAATTTTGCTATAATAAAAAAATTCTAAACGAGTTCATGTAAAGTCCTAAAAACTTCATATTTCTAATAATATACTAAAGAATCATCAAAATCGATGGTCATCCAGCCGACATCAAGAATCTTGCTCTAATCAGTGGTGGGCACGGGTGGAGCCCCTCAAACGCCTGCTTCTCCCACCAATCTCTCTTTCATGCTGCGCGCACGTTCGTTGCGTACGCTGATGTCTCGTGTCTTCGTTGCTCCATTGTACCGCGCTTGCTGGAAGGGGACAGAGGGCGCTACGGTGTGGACGGTTTTGCCTCAATTGAGGCAAAATTGCCCATCTCTGCTCTAAATCGACTATTTCATGATCCGTTTATTTTGAAAGTGGCCTAAGTCCATTTGTCAATTATTTTCTGTTGACCGTAGTAACGTGTACAACTTGAAGTTATCTGTCATAAACAACATTTGCTGTTAAGTATATTCAGAGTATACACGATAATTTTGGACACGTAAGTTTTCGCAGTTAGTTCAATAATTAAAGCCATTACTTTAAAAGTGGTCTAAGTCCTATCAATTATTGATAATGTCCTAAAGGGCGGATTTTCAAATGTCCGAAGGCAGTGATGAAGGTAATTTTAATCAATTAGTATTTAACAAGTTAACCTCGGTTTTTTGACAGTTGCTTTAGTTGACTAATCGGTACGTTTAATTTATGCAGTGAAAAAAAATTCACGCAATACATACTTACAATTGAATATAAAACTTAAAATATTAAATTATATAAATTATTACACTCGCGGGGAAGAATAAAACAACAAGACCATTTAATTCAGATAGTGAACACGAATTCGTAACTAATGATTTCAACAAAAAAAAAGGTCGAAAATATTGTATTGACACCAGTTTATAAAAATATAAGACGAATTACAACAGCGAAGTACAAGGACATGTTGGACTTACTACCATATACACCACCGGTGCACCATGACATCCCTCCCGCATATACAAAATGTAGATGAGCAGTAAATTCTCATGTAATTTATGTAGTTAGAAAATTTCCCGAATTGCATAAATTGTGTTTTTGAAGTGTTGTAAAGAAATAGAAAATAAATTGAGTATTATTTTTTCAATTTGAAGCATTCTTTGAATTGAATTTTAACATTTTAACATTTTAACATTTTAACTTTGAAAGTGGCTTAACTCCATTTTTGGAAAGAAAACACATATTATTCACTTAATAATTGTTATTATTTTAATAGGAATTGTAAATTTAACTCTTTTAGATCAACTTTTTAATTTTATTGAAACGCAAACTATAAATATCTTAATTTAAGTATAAATGAACCTAGGTCACTTTCAAAATAGACGACTCTCATAATAAAGTGCACATAAAGTTAGGGTGGGTTTTAAATGAGAATTCGGAGGAGCAAGTGTATTTACGGCTGAATATGTGGATTTTACTTAACAAAATTGTAACTCCTTCTCTTGTTCACGATTCGAGCACAGCGCGGCAACAACGCTACCGCTCAGTAGAATCAGCCACCGTGCTGCACCGAGTCGGAATCCACCAGCTGTAGCTGCGCTCTGGTTGGCCCTTGTTTTTCGTTAATAACTCTAACACGAAACCGCATATGACGTTTTCAAAAAGGAAAAAGCTTCTTAGAATAACCTCATGAATCACCCCTTTCAAGAAACCCGAATATTTTTGGGACATCCTGTACATGGTCTAAGGTTTCCCCGGTGCATGCCATCAAAACGGTAAAAGCTAGAGGAACGCGGAAGAAGAGGGCCGCGACCGGAACTTGAATATTTCATAGCCGGAAGAAAAATTTCTGCAGCTCTGCAATCTTCTTTGGAATAACGAACGCGGTATGACCTCGTATCGGATAGAACAGTCCGAGATCGATGCTCGCTATCTTCTGCAGACTGCACGCTTACGCAATCGCGAGCGCAGCCCGGCGGGAATTTGAAATGCAAAACGGAAACGCGAGGTGGATGCGTCCGTACGGCACCGCGTGGGATTTCCTGCGGCCGTGGGAACGATACGGCCGCTCTCCTGGACCTTCTATGGATCGTTAGATATTTTTCAGCCACCGCTTTGGGAGTCGGCTACGCTTTTGTCCTCGGATCCTGTCGCCGGAGGACTTTGATAGAACGCCGCTGTGCCGCCCGCAATTTTTTCGAGAACGTGGTCTTCGAGCACACTTCATTTAAACGCAGATTTTTCGCTTTTCGAGAAACGTTGGAACTTCGAAATTTTTCGTCTTGTCTGCTCGCCTATGAATAAAGTTCATTCTATACAGCAAATTTATCGTCAAGGCTGCCAGTTCAAGGTAATCCCCTTCAGGCAACCTCATCTACTAGATTGTATATAATACTGCAGTTTACATCGCAATCTACTAGATTATTTTGTAATAAGACAATTTATATAATCGTCTACTAAATTGTTTATAACACGGTTGATATAGTTTGGCTAGTTAATTTTGTTTGGCTACATGTCATTTGAAATAATTATATGTTAGTTCATTTGAACAGATAAAGAATCTTTTCAAATGAAATTAAAATAATTTTTCGTTTTACCTGTCATTTGATCAAGTAATTCGTACTCCCCAAAATTCTATTTCATTCGTGTAGCAAATTCAATAATTAATTTTGTTACTCCGATAGCCTCTTCTTCGGGTGAAATTATTGATTATTTTATTTGAACAGTGTAATTGAAATAAAAATTATTTGAAAATAGTTTATTTGATTTATACGCCATATGAAAATACATTTTTATGCTCTTTGTAGAATACATATAATAGAGTATTTAAAATAATTCATTATTTCAAATGATTACAGGTTATATTATTTCAAATGCAATTGGCCAACCCTGATCTCTGCACAGTGTCACAGTAGTGTAAGTAATATATGGAAACTTAATGACGGTACAAGTTTCTAATCTGTTTATGAACCACAAAGATATAGAGTTGTTGTAAACATTCTGGAAGAGATATGTACATTATTCGTACATTATTTCAAATCATGTCAGTAGTTTTGTTAAAAATCAACTGTTGTATATTAAAGTACAAGAAAAATAATGAAGGGTTTAAGTCATCAATTTTCTGGTTTTTAATTTTTTTGTAATCTACAAAGCTTCAAAGTTAATGCTAAAAATCCTGAACAGATGTATACTTTCATTATGAATTGTTTCACATCGATTGATTTCCCGGGACGATGTCAGTAATTTTGTTAAAAATCAACTGTTGTATATTAAAGTACAAGGCAAATGATGAAGGGTTTAAGTCATCAATTTGCTGGTTTTTAATTTGTTTGTAATCTACAAAGCTTCAAAGTTATTGCTAAACATCCTGAACAGATATTTACTTTCATTACTAATTGTTTCACATCGATTGGTTTTAGGACAATGTCAGTAGTTTTGTTAAAAATCAACTGTTGTATAATAAAATTCAGGAAAAATTAGAAGGAGTTTGTCCTCAAATTTGCTGGCTTTTAATTTGTTTATAAAAATAGAGCTTCGAAGTTATTCCAAAAATGTCTTGGTAAATATATATTTTACTTGTGGATTATTCCTAATCAGTTACTTTTATTGGCCGACACTGGCGATATTGTTAGAAACCAATTGTCGCATAATAAATTTCAATGAAAATTAGAAGGGGTTTAAGTGATCACTTTGCTAAATTCCAATTTGTTAATAAAATATAGACGATTAAAGTTCACCGTATTGTACCATTTTTCAAGAGCGTTTAACTAGGAGTGTCTAACGGAAACCATTTATCCGATCGACTTAATTCTTTCTTTATAATAATCTGTTACAAACGAATTGTTCTTCAGCAAAAAATTGGTTCTGTAATACCGAAAAGATTCGAATCAGATACATATAAATTCCCAAACACACGTTATTCTCAATGAGTCAATCCCATATCGACCGCTTTATGCTATGAACATCGACAATCCTCTTGAAAACTACTTACCCTGTAACTTAATCCCGAAGATCAAAGCGTGCTTAAGTCTCCGCTTCAATTTCAAACCACTTAAAAAGAACCCAGAGACCAAAATCCACCGGACAAAGTCTCCTTTGACAAACAACGGGAATTTTTCAAGAACTGACACTCCAAGAATAACGATGCCTCATGGCTATCGAAGTATCGATCACCGGAGCTTAAAGCTGACAATCTAAAGCCAAATCTGCTAACTCCCAACTAACTAAGAGCATAATCTCGATTAATCCTCTGGAAAACCCCTCGCTGGTTAAAATTAATAATTTACGTACCAAGACCAAAACCGAGAACTGAACATGGTGGGATGCGTACCTGCAACAGAAAGAGGAGGATTTCGATTAGAATCGAGGAATGTTAGGTATCAGGTAGGATTCTGCAGTCTATTTCGAGCCGGAATCCCAGCGGCAGCAATCCAGGAAGAAAAGAAGTCTTGTCTTTAATCCAATCTACAACCGTATTTCAGATGCAGCCGGGCGCTGCCGGTCCTATCGCGGGAACAGCAATCGACATCAGAACTCTCTTGGTATTCCCATCGTCCTAAACCCGCCCAATCCCGCCGAAACAGTCGAGGCAATTTCCGATGCGTCCTCGTTTCACCTCAAAATAATGTAAAGTTCAATTCCGAACCGGAGCCATCGCTGAACTTTCGAGCTTAAGCGACGGTAATCGAATTGATGTTTTTCGGGATCAGGCCCAGTCTCAACTTTGTCCTATTCCACGCTAATCCTCACCCCCCAATTTACGCCCCACTCTGACCCCACATTGCTACCTGAAGCATTTCTGAGACTGCACACTTCTCTGCTCCTCCGCGTTTAACATTAAGTGTTTAATGAAGAAACATAGTGCTCTCATCATGTTGATGAGCTGTGTAAGTCATCATTACTCTGCGGATGTTTATGCAATTTACAATTTTTGTAGACGAATCTTAAGAAACTGAAATCACATGAAATCTTGTATTCAAAATCCGCAGTCTAGGGTTTAACTGCGTTTTGGAGAACTAGTTTTCTCAATTTTTTAAATACAATCTTATAGATTTCGACGAAAAAACACAGAAAATGAAAATCTTATTGTATGGTATTCATTGGTTAAAAAGGTATACAAGTATAAAGTTGAACACTTTTAAGCCTTTTTGACAGGTTAAAGCGCCGCCATATTGATACATTTGCTAGGTGATACCACAAACCTAAGGACTGTGTATTATGCTGCGGGGGGTGAGGCGAAAGACGGAAAGGGTATCAACTTGTCGGCCATCTTGGATGGCAAACACTGTGGTGCGCTTTATAGGCAGTGTTGGGATATGGTGCAAGATTTCAAGCGCATGCGCGGCAATTTCAGCCTCAGTAGAGTGAGATTCTCGATAAAATGGGGTACCTTGAGCACCCAGCAGAGTTTTAAAAAATTGCTATGATTTGACTATGAAAAATGAATGTATAACATGTGTATTTGTGTATATTTTGTAACTCGTAGGACACGTCCTGAAGTCTTTTTGTCCGGAACAAATTGTTCGGAGACATTCCTGCCAATATAACTGTCTCAGGGCACCACTACCTCTGTCATCATGATATAGATACATTACTGTTTTGGCCGCGCATGCGCGTGAAATCTTGCACCATATCCCAGCACTGTCTATAGGCAACTTTAAATACTAATTGCGCGAATTACATATAACTTATTTATAAATTGACTCAACCATTGCAATGATCAAAATGCACTTTACGACCATAGGATACACCTTATAAAGTGTATAATTAATAACTATGTTAAGGTTAGATATAATTATATATGTAAGCAAAAAAGTAATGTTGCCAGTAGTAAAAGAACCTACTTTAATAAACTAATATTGTTTTCTGGCCATTAAATTGTAGGGTAGTGTTGGATAACGTGAAGTGATGAGGTAGTAGAGCTCTGAGGCAGTTATATTGGAGCTGAATGTGCAATATTTTGTATATATATATATATATATATATATATATATATATATATATATATATATATATACAGATATATATACAAATACACTTGTTATACATTCATTTTTCAGAATCAAATCATATCAATGTTCCCGCAACGTTATATAGATGGCAACACTAGTTTTGCCATCCAACATGGCCGCAGTCTATCATCCCTGCCCGCTCGCGGCACGACCTCTCTCACCCATAAACCCACTTTATGCTCTGTCCTTTAAGTCCGTGGGTAATACACATAAAATGGGCTAAATACTTCCGAACAAATCCGTTAGATGGCAGCACAAACACGTACGTAATAACACATTTACTAAATCAAAATGCGAAACATTCTTCGCTCCCACGACAACCTAACCCCAAACCATCTTGGACTGTACCTTCTTTTTGAAATCCTACATATGATTCTGTATATTTTAATTAGTGGACACCGATAACGACCGATTCCATGATAATTGTTATAAATATTCATTTCGCACCGATGAGTACGACATTTTTTAAATTTCCGCAACAATCCACAATCCTGAGCCGAAGTAATTGTTTCTTCTTCACTACTTCTTCACTTCATCACTACTTTCAAAATCAACAATAAACTTATTAATAATTAACTTGTGAGAAATACTTGAAATTGCTTATGTTTACAAAGTATGTGTAACCACTGAATTGCCATCTAGCGCATACGCTCAGCACTATTTAGCCGATCCCGCAAATATACCATACTATCTAACACATGGTCGCTAATAACCTCGGCAGTTGATGCGACGTTAAAAACAATAAAAAATAAATCTAACACATGCGCTGAACACTCACGATCTACCCAGCGCATGCGCCGAACAGACCTACCTACCTCTACCACTCAATGAATATCCAATATGGCGACGATTTAAACTGTCAAAAACGCTTAAAACTGCTCATCTATACACGCGTATAACTTATAAACCAGTGATTTCCTAACAACCATACACACGTTTTTGGAATATCTTAATCTACAGGATCACATAAAAAAAAGTTCAAAAAAGTTAAGAACACGGAGTTCTCCAAAACGCAGTCGAGCCCAGTCTAGTCATCATGTTATGAATAACGCTGCGATATTAGTGTGCACCATCCCTGTAGCTCTAACAGACGTATTCGCCCAAATATGGTTCCTACGCTCAACTTTGAGGGCTTGTTTTCACCTCCTGAATATGAACAACGGCCGCTAAATGAAAACGTGTGCAATATTCTCGCAAGAACCGCAACCTCCCAAAGTTTCATTAAGATCTGCCGATGTCACTGCAAGATCTTCCCTTTTCAGAGAGAAATGAACACTGCTTTGCGAAAGTAGAGGCTTCAAGCTTTAAAACAAGCCCAGGCTTATGGTTGTACAAGTTTAAATCCAATTGTCTAAATCTAGACAAGCAACCAAGTGACCGGTGAGATCGAATATCTCTTGAACCGTGCTCATAAATTTTTAGTTTCCCAAGAACCATAACAAGAATCGCGGTAGGTAGCTGGCAAGATCTCCATTTTGCAAAAGTTTAAAGATCATGGGAAGGGAGGATGGAGGGGAAGGAAAGGCATGGGGCAAAGGACAACAGAGAAGTTCAGGAGACAGGCCAGGCGTGTTCTGGCTCCTCGTCGAAACTTACTTTTCCTCTTTCACTCAGTTTATGTATTCTCCCTTTTGCAAAGAGCGAACAATACGCGCGGCTTGTTGACTTCGCAGCGGCAAACCCTGATCCCTCTTTCGAAAAAAATCGCTGGGAAATTGTTGTCGTCGTTGCACGCTGGCTCCCCTTTGTCCTCTATCGAACGACACTTGAATCTGGGTCATTCTTGTAATCCCTTGCTTATTGTAACAGAACGGTAGCGTTCCTGCTCATCGATACAACTTGCAACTCGACGATTGTTCGGTTACGCTGACGATAAAAACGTGTGGCATCGTCTTCAGACCATTCTAGTATGGTAAATGACTCAATTAGCGACAGATTAGTGGTTCCACGGGCTCTTTGTTGCTATGAAATTTCAGCAAACTAGGTATTAGTGATTGTTCTTTTTCTTTTCGTGTTCTCTAGTAATTTGAATTATATTGAAATCGCCGAATCACATTGTTTAGTAAATTAACTAAAATGGAATACTGAACAAACGAAGAATGAATTTTTGCAGCTATCATGGGGCCCTAGAAATCAAATTGCATATACAGTATCTAATCGATAAAAGTCGCAACCATGGGTCCGGTCAGCGACATTTCGTGTTCAAGTACATTATGTTTTGACTTGTGCCGAACGTACAAGAGGACAGCGAAACTCGAGAGGCCTCGCTCACCGAGAAGTGTAACATAATACGAGTCGAGTATGCCGGTGCGAAAACAACACCTAAACCATTTTACGGTTTTTTTTAAATAAACTATTCGTTCAATTCAGAGATATAGTTACAATTGTATACAGGTGCACCAACTCTAACCTTATAAACCTTGCTATAGTAAAATTTGGTGATAATACAAAAAAGTTCTACAGCTATTATTCTGAAATTTTGTAGCTCCATTTACCTATGTGTGAAGAATAAATGACAATTTTTTTATAATAAACTATTCGTTCAATTCAGACTTATAGTTACAATTGTGTACAGGTGCGCCAATTCTAACTTATAAATCTTGCTATAGTAAAATTTGGTGATAATACAAAAAAGTTCTACAGCTATCATTCTGAAATTTTGTAGCTCCATTTACCCATGTGTGAAGAATATATAACAATTTTTTTAAATAAACTATTAGTTCAATACAGACTTATAGTTACAATTGTATACAGGTGCACCAACTCTAACCTTATAAACCTTGCTATAGTAAAATTTGGTGATAATACAAAAAAGTTCTACAGCTATCATTCTGAAATTTTGTAGCTCCATTTACCTATGTGTGAAGAATATATAACAATTTTTTTTAAATAAACTATTAGTTCAATACAGACTTATAGTTACAATTGTATACGGGTGCACCAACTCTAACTTATAAATCTTGCTATAGTAAAATTTGGTGATAATACAAAAAAGTTCTACAGCTATCATTTTGAAATTTTGTAGCTCCATTTACCCATGTGTGAAGAATATATAACAATTTTTTTTAAATAAACTATTCGTTCAATTCAGACTTATAGTTACAATTGCGTACAGCTGCGCCAATTCTAACTTATAAATCTTGCTATAGTAAAATTTGGTGATAATACAAAAAAGTTCTACAGCTATCATTCTGAAATTTTGTAGCTCCATTTACCTATGTGTGAAGAATAAATGACAATTTTTTTAAAATAAACTATTCGTTCAATTCAGACTTATAGTTACAATTGTGTACAGCTGCGCCAATTCTAACTTATAAATCTTGCTATAGTAAAATTTGGTGATAATACAAAAAAGTTCTACAGCTATCATTCTGAAATTTTGTAGCTCCATTTACCTACGTGTGAAGAATATATAACAATTTTTTTTAAATAAACTATTCGTTCAATTCAGACTTATAGTTACAATTGTGTACAGGTGCACCAACTTTAATCTTATAAATGCTGCTATAGTAAAATTTGGTGATAATACAAAAAAGTTCTACAGCTATCATTCTGAAATTTTGTAGCTCCATTTACCTATGTGTGAAGAATAAATGACAATTTTTTTTAAATAAACTATTCGTTCAATTCTGTCTTATAGTTACAATTGTATACAGGTGCACCAACTTTAACCTTATAAATGCTGCTATAGTAAAATTTGGTGATTATAAAAAAAGGTACTAGAGCTATCATTCTGAAATTTTGTAGACTCATTTACTCATGTTTGACAACTATACAATATTTTTTTTTTTTAAATAATTGTCAACTCGTTTCAGAGGTATTGTATGAATTGACGTCGTTTACAACGACTTCGATCTTAGAGATTGAATTTTCCGTCGGACCCCCCAGCAGATTGCAAGAAAACAATGATTCACATCGAAACTCGACTTAATCACCTCGGTTCCCCAATATAGCAACAGTGTATAAGTCGTCCAGATGGCTGTCGAACTTATTAAGTTCCCGGATCGAAGGAAAACATCAATTCGATCCGTTCTGACGTTGATAGAACGCTCAAAGTTTCAGCCGGACGATACCCGCGATCCACCACGATTGACAGATCACCAAAAACATCACAATCATTTCCCCCGAATACTATTCTATCTACGAATCTCCCGACATCTCCAAAAACTGCAATAAAAATGGCAAAAGTTTTCAATTTTGTCGAGATTATAACATTTTCCAAAACTCGATCAAATTACTTCTCAAATTACATTCTCCCGAATGTATTATTTATAAGATGACTTAATAAATTAAAAATGAATTACAAATTATTGAATACCAATACGAAGAATAATCCTTACGGCAAAATATTCCATTTACTCTTCCAAATGCAATGTTATAGGCACAACGTTTTAGAGAAAATTTTCTTGGAAAAATAGAGTGCAACAGGAAAAACCAGAGGTTGAAACGGATCTGAAAATAACTGTTTGTAACAGTTATATATCGGTTCTGACTGAAACCGTTATGAAGAACCGAAGTGATTTTGTAACTGTTACGAGAATATCTGCTCTCGCTTATATCGGTTACGGTTACGGTGCTTCAGAACCCATATTATAACGGTTCTATAACTGTTATTTTTCGGTTCTGGATTTCGATTTCGGTTTCGGTTCTTCAGACTTCAGAACCTATAATATGTACCGTATCGGTCTCATATCGGTTTTGCGGTTCTGCAACTGATATTTCTTGGTTCCGTATCGGCTATACAGGGTGTCTCAAAATTCCTTCAACATCCGGAAATAAGAGGTTCCTGAGATCATTTGATACGACATTTTCCTTTGTAAAAATGGCGTCCGTGGCTTTGTTAAGGAGTTATTAACGAAAAACACGGACCAATCAGAGCGCGGCTACAGCGAACGGAGTCCGACTCGGCGACAGGTCCCGCTCAGCGTGGAGTCGCCGTTGGCCGAGCCAGAATCAATCCGCTGTAGCTGCGCTCCGATTGGTCCATGTTTTTCGTTAATAACTCTTAAACAAAGCAGCGGACGCCATTTTTGTAAAGGAAAATGTCGCTTCAAATGATCTCAGGAATCTCCCATTTTCGGATGTTGAAGGAATTTTGAGACACCCTGTATAGCCGATACAGAACCAAAAAATATCAGTTGCAGAACCGCAAAACCGATATGAGACCGATACAGGACATATTATAGGTTCTGAAGTCTGAAGAACCGAAACCGAAATCCAGAACCTAAAAATAACAGTTATAGAACCGTTATAATATCGGTTCTCAAGACCCGTAACCGTAACCGATATAAGCGAGAACCAATATTCTCATAACAGTCATAACATTTTTTCGATTCTCGTAACTGTTTCAAGAACCGGAATCGATATCATAATTGTTTTCAACCCCTGGGAAAAACGCATAAAGAAATTAGAAAAACCTTTCTATCAACATGTTCAAGTTTCAGTAGAGTAAACAAGTTATAAAAAAAGTAAGTTCCATTTTATATTCCGTTGATTTTTTCCAAATAATTGATCACACCTGCGCAAACACAGTCGAATCGCAGCGGATCTCGATCCAGCGAAATCGCCGTGTCGGATTATTATCAAAATCCGTAATTAGACACCGGCGAGGAAATTGCATCGGTGACGTTGCACCTGGTCGCCCAATAAATTGTTTAAAAAAAGAGTGCCCCCATCGACCTATGTATACTTGGTCGCATTTTACCGAATATGTTCGACGCATGGGCATGTGTACACAGTTAACGAGTCTGGATTTGTGCAATTACGAGTGCCGCGCGTCCGGCACGGCAATTTGATCGCTCGCGATCGTCGAAATTACCTCGAAATCGCGCGCAGAACTAACCAGCTAATTTGCATATAAATCGGCGGCCATCGGGATCGGCCGACATCTTTTACAATTTGCGAGCACGCCATTTAAACGCACTTAAACAGGCTCTAACTGGCAGAAAATGTTTTCGTCCGTTCCGCAAGGGCCTACAAAATCTTCTCCCATAAGTAGACTGTACAGTATTTCATCGATAATTGTCCACAACACGGGTCTGCGCAGGGACATTAATACGCGAGGGATATCATTGCTTGAGGTTTGCCGAACGTAGAGGAGGACAGCCGAGCTCGAGAGGCCTCAGTCATCGAGAAATGTAAACATAACTAATCGGGGTCATCGAAGTCCCATAAAAAAATAATGAATAATAAAGAAGTTGGAAATTCGGATTAGTGTGGTCTCACCGATATACCCGAGCCGCATGGTATCATATTTCTCGGCGATCGAGGCCTCTCGAGCTTCGCGGCCCCTCAAGGGGGTACACCCCGCACTAGTGGGGATATCTCAGGGACAATTATGTGCGAGACATTTGGGACATTTACCGATGAAATACTGTAGATCTTTATGCGTTTATGGCACATGTCAATTTATAAAATGCAAGAAAGCCTTCGTGATATTAAAATGGAACATCATCCTTTTACAATGAATCTTCCAATCAGAGGTGTTTCTCTCATATCAATTTTTAAAAAATGAACTAAGAAAATGGAAAAGATCTGCAGTCTACCCATAAGACACATTGCATTAAGGACACTATACAGGGTATAATTGTGATTTCTATCGATCGAATTTTGAATTATGTTAGAGAAGATGTTATTGGCGCAAGGTTCGATCTTTTCAAAAAGATCGAACCTTGCGCCAATAACATCTTCTCTAACATAACTATACAGGATGCAGCACAAATTAGTCCCCACGATTTTTCAGCCCCTTCGGATGGTCGGACAGAAAAGTGTTTCTTACCAAAGTAAATCAGTATTTAACCGACAAGAAATTGCAATTTTTTAAATAAAAAAAAAATTAATTTTCAACAAAAGATCAAGGTTGCTGTCATATCTTTAAATGGAACTGGGTATTTTTAACTTCATAATATTGTAGGCGACGTCGAAACGAATTCAACGACCTGCTATACGATGACTTTCAGATGACCTTGAAAGAAAATATCGCCATGAATCAATTGCCAAAATATTTTAAATATTTTAACGGCACGTCATAGCAACGCCTCGCATTTAGAGGTAAACAAATGAACGTAAACATTGCTTCAGAACTTAATCTTTAGCACTCGAATGGCGACTCTGAGGCGCTACTACAAATTGCTAGACCATTATTCAGAATATTGTTTACATGATTAAATTTGTTTATATGTAATAAATTACTAAACATTTAAATATTGTATGAGATACAATATCTCAGATATCAGTTTCTTACGCATATAATGAAAATAACTATGTACAATGGAAATATTCTAGGTTAGAAGAAATGTTTGGTTTTTTAGTTGAAATAGCTCCCAGTGCAAAGGGTTAATTCAATTTGGATTCAAACACCAATGGTCGTAAAGATTAAGTTCTTCGATCTAAAACGAAGCTATTAAATTGAATCTACTAATTTCCACTTGATTGCATTTCAAATCTGCACCAGTTTGAAACGTCTGGGAACGAATCGTAAACTTTGGCGATGTCTTTCCCGTGTTGCTTTTAATGTGTTTCAGCGACTGATAGAGGCCAGCATCGGGAAAAGATTGCAGATCGCTCTCCTTGAAGTGACTGGCGAGGGTGGCATCGACTCGACCTATTTCGTGTCCATTCAAGCCAGCATCGAGCCAGCAAGCATCGAGCCAGCCAGCAGCGTCTGTCTCTCCCCTGCACCTGGCAGGTGGATGCATGCAAGGCTGCGCCTTGCTATCAGCTATCTCCTATCAGCTATCTACTCCACTTGCATACTGGATTTAGAATAGTTGGATATGGCAAGGATCGAGGTTAAACACTTATTTCTGGTACCGCTTCCTCAGACACGTCCTAGATCCTCGGTTGCTATATTTTTGCGAGCAACGACGCCATGTCCGGTCTCAGACCCGCTCCGTGACTTCTATCTCTTCTTTGATTGCTGCTCTATCACGTGGCATAATACAATTTTGCAACCCTATTTTATAAAATTGATTTGGAAATGCAACAAAAATTTCGTATATAGACCGCGTCTAGGTCTGGGTTAGGTAAAAATTGTAATAGTAATTTAGTAATATACTAAAATGTTTTTAAATACTGCAAAACGTTACTATTTAATATTTTCAAGAATTTCAAGAAATTTATAATATTTATAAATATCAAAAAATGTAAGAATATACAGTATTTAAAAATGTCTATAAATTTTATGAAATGCCTATACAAAAATTTAGTAATATACTAAAATGTTTTTAAATACTGCAAAACGTTACTATTTAATATTTTCAAGAATTTCAAGAAATTTATAATATTTATAAATATCAAAGAATGTAAGAATATACAGTATTTAGAAATGTCTATAAATTTTATGAAATGCCTATACAAAAATTGAGTAATATACTAAAATGTTTTTAAATACTGCAAAACGTTACTATTTAATATTTTCAAGCGTTTCAAGAAATTTATAATATTTATCAATATCAAAGAATGTAAGAATATACAGTATTTAAAAATGTCTATAAACTTTATGAAATGCCTATACAAAAATAAACATATATAATATTGTAAAGCGTCTATAAAACTTGCATACTGGATTTTAGAATAGTTGGATATGGCAAGGATCGAGGTTAAACACTTATTTCTGGTACCGCTTCCTCAGACACGTCCTAGATTCTCGGCTGTTATATTTTTGCGAGCAACGACGCCATGTCCGGTCTCAGACCCGCTCCGTGACTTCTATCTCTTCTTTGATTGCTGCTCCATCACGTGGCATAATACAATTTTGCAACCCTATTTTATAAAATTGATTTAAAAATGCAAAAAAAGTTTCGTATATGGACCGAGTCTAAGACGCATTGAAGTTCGTTTATAATCTGTTTAACCGTTTATAATTGTGCAGAAATAAATGTCATTGTATTCAGGAGTGTTTGTAGAATTTTTTCATGTAAGAAACATTTTTAAGACATTTATTGTTAAGACGCCACAAAAATTTTAAAGTTGAATAGGCTAGAGTAGTATGCAATATTCAATTTTCTAAAACAGTAAAAGATCCTAAAAATAAGAACAATTCAAACAAGTCAAAAATTAACAATACATCACTCTTCAATTTGACCCGCAAGAGTAGTATGCAATATTCAATTTTCTAAAGCAGTAAAAGATCCTAAAAATGAGGACAATTCACAGGTATTAAACTAGTGACATCACCCTTCGAAATGACCCCAGGCACACTACCCTCAAATATATTCTCGCGAAGTTACAATAGATCAAACATTAACAATACATATTAAACATAAACAATACGTATTAAACTGGGGACATCAAACTTCATAATGAGCCCCTGGACGCTGATCTCCAATTTTTTCTCACACAGTTACAATAGATCAAACATCAAGAATCGTCTACCTTAGATTCAGTGGTTCTTCAATTATTAACGCATATCTTCAATTTTCTAAAGCAGGAAAAATCCTAAAAACTAGAGCAATTTAGGGGTGTTAAAATTAGGGACTTCACCCTTCGAAATGACTCCAGGCACGCTACCCTCAAGTACTTTCTCGCGAAGTTACAATAGGTCAAACATTAACAATACATCGCTCTTCAATTTGACCCGCAAGAGTAGTATGCAATATTCAATTTTCTAAAGCAGTAAAAGATCCTAAAAATAAGAACAATTCACAGGTATTAAACTAGGGATATCACCCTTCATAATGAGCTCAGGACGCTGTCCTCCAATTTTTTCTCACATAGTAACAATAGATCAAACATCAAGAATCATTCACCTTAGATTCAATGGTTCTTCAATTATTAAAACTTCAATTACTAAAAACTAGAACAATTTAGGGGTGTTAAAATTAGGGACTTCACCCTTCGAAATGACCCCAGGCACACTACCCTCAAATATATTCTCGCGAAGTTACAATAGATCAAACATTAACAATACATATTAAACATAAACAATACGTATTAAACTGGGGACATCAAACTTCATAATGAGCCCCTGGTCGCTGATCTCCAATTTTTTTTCACACAGTTACAATAGATCAAACATCAAGAATCGTCTACCTTAGATTCAGTGGTTCTTCAATTTTCTAAAGCAGGAAAAATCCTAAAAACTAGAACAATTTAGGGGTGTTAAAATTAGGGACTTCACCCTTCGAAATGACTCCAGGCACACTAACCTCAAATATTTTCTCGCGAAGTTACACTAGGTCAAACACCAAGAATCATTCCCAAAATTTCAAAATTCAAAATCCTAAAATTAAGAACAACTAGTAGGTATTAAACTAGAGACCATCAACCTTCATAATGAGCCCAGGGACGCTGCATTCCAATTTTTTTTCACACAGTTAGAATAGATCAAACATCAAGAACCATCCACCTTAGATTCAGTGGTTCTTTAATTATTAACGCCTATCTTCAATTCTTTAAAGCAGGAAAAGTCCTAAAAACTAGAACAATTTAGGGGTGTTAAAACTAGGGACTTCTACCTTCGAAATGAGCCGAGGCTCACTACCCTCGTGTATTTTCAATTCTTTAAAGCAGGAAAAATCCTAAAAACTAGAACAATTTAGGGATGTTAAAATTAGGGACTTCACCCTTCGAAATGACTCCAGGCACACTAACCTCAAATATTTTCTCGCGAAGTTACACTAGGTCAAACACCAAGAATCATTCCCAAATTTCAAAATTCAAGATCCTAAAATTAAGAACAACTAGTAGGTATTAAACTAGAGACCATCAACCTTCATAATGAGCCCAGGGACGCTGCCCTCCAATTTTTTTTCACACAGTTAGAATAGATCAAACATCAAGAACCATCCACCTTAGATTCAGTGGTTCTTTAATTATTAACGCCTATCTTCAATTCTTTAAAGCAGGAAAAATCCTAAAAACTAGAACAATTTAGGGGTGTTAAAATTAGGGACTTCACCCTTCGAAATGACTCCAGGCACACTAACCTCAAATATTTTCTCGCGAAGTTACACTAGGTCAAACACCAAGAATCATTCCCAAATTTCAAAATTCAAAATCCTAAAATTAAGAACAACTAGTAGGTATTAAACTAGAGACCATCAACCTTCATAATGAGCCCAGGGACGCTGCCCTCCAATTTTTTTTCACACAGTTAGAATAGATCAAACATCAAGAACCATCCACCTTAGATTCAGTGGTTCTTTAATTATTAACGCCTATCTTCAATTCTTTAAAGCAGGAAAAATCCTAAAAACTAGAACAATTTAGGGGTGTTAAAACTAGGGACTTCTACCTTCGAAATGAGCCGAGGCTCACTACCCTCGTGTATTTTCTCGCGAAGTTACAATAGGTCAAACACCAAGAATCATCACCAAATTTCTGAAACTCCTCGCACGAACCCTACCATCGCCCCAAAAATCTTGGCCCAACATCATCCCTACAACAATCTATCAAGATCCCAACCCCGGCCCGCTCACAGAACACGCTATCCCCCGTCAGGCACTTTAAAAGTCTCAAAACTTCTCGTGTATCCTCTTGCAACGTCAGTGTCGGCGAGTTTCTCGCGTCAATGACGTCGTAGCGCGGCTCGCATTCGAAATCCCGAGAAGAAACTAGCTGGAGGAAGAACCACGATAGAAGCAAACAGGACGAAGAGAGAGAGAGAGAGAGAGAGAGGGGAGAGAGTGAGAGAGAGAGAGAAAGAGTAACAGGGAAGCAGGAAGGTGAAGGCAAAAAGCATTCCCGTGCTCTTCCGTGGGACGTTCGCCGGATACACTCGTGTCATACTCGCGGCCCGGAATTGAACAACTTTCTCGAAGTCGCCGGTGTTCCCGACGCCAACAGGGGTTGCAGAGAGATGCAGGGGGATGGTGCAACCGGGGTGGGGTGGGGGCGATGAAGAAGAAGCGAGCCGAAGCGGGGGCGTCGAGGAAAAATGAGACAAGAAGCTCTTCCGGAAAAGTAGTTCCGGCAAAACAGAAAACTCGCACGACAACGGGGGTTGGCGACGTTTTGCAAGGGCCCACCGCTGTCCAGGAGCGCAAAAGCGACGCCGACGACAACTTTCCGCCGAGAGGAAGCCCCGAGAACCATTGTGCTCTCCGCCATGCGTACGGAAAACTGTTTCTGCTTAGAAGCGCGGAACTTTCGGTGTGGCCAGCGCAACGAAAAACTTGAACCTGACAAATAGAGGGCGAGAGGAGCCTGCCGCATACCGCTCGAATCGATGCTCCCGTTGCCACACCACTTCCGTTTTATTCCGCCGCGCAGTGGGGCGAAACGGCCGGTTTTTGGGGAAAAACCTCTTGGAGTTCAATACCATTCACGATCGGTACCGAACCTCGCATATCTTTTAGCGTTGAATCGAATCAGACACAAATCCAAGTTAATGACAATTACAAAAGACCTTTATGGTTATGTAACTCGGTTAATTTTCGAAATATTTCATTATTTCTGATTCGCGTGTTTCAATAGTGAAAATATTTCAATATTTAACGTTCGAACCAACCGTTGTTTTTATGAAAATTTCTCATTCGAAACTGAACCGAGAATGACTGCGGCTACGAAATTTTCAGGGCAGTTAGAGTAGGTGCGTTAGCTCACAGAAAAAAATAATTTCAACCGATAGGAAACCGGAGCATTTTTGTAAGCCTCCGGAATCATAAAAAATTTAAAAAATAGCAACAATTTTCATAGTTTCCTTCCCGGTCAGTCTATGTTGAATCCTGCCACTGTTGACAGAACATTTTGTTTTTTAAATGTATAAACAACTCGCCTAAGCTTAAAGTGTTTATCTGCGTAAATAAAGATACAAGAATGCATGAAATTTTGGTAATTATTTAGAAGTTTGCCCTCCTTACAGACTTTGATGACCTTGAAATATGTTGTCAAGGTCATCATTCTGAACAACTTTTTCCTATACATGTTACTTACAACCGCTCGGTTTTAGTTTTCGAGATGTATTCCCAAAACACTATTGCTAATTTTTAATTGAATTTTTCATATTCGTGCACGCTCCGTGGCAACGTAAGCGGCGTCCTTTTACTGTTTTCGTAAACACGTTGTGGAAATCAGAAAGAGAACAGGATTTCACTCTGGTCATACATGTACAGGGTGTTAATCTTAACTTGAACACCTAAATTATTTCCGTTACTTGACAACATATTTCAAGGTCATCAAAATCGGTGTGGAGGACCAACTTGTATATAATTACCAAAAAAAGTTATTTAAGACATTATCTAGTAAATTACTCCTTTTAACATCTCAAAAAAAAACTCTAATCGTTTGGATCAATTTTAACAAGGTTATTCGTTTTTAAAAGGTGCTCGAATAAATACATTGGTAATTATATAAAAAAGGTCTGCATACTCCGATTTTGATGAAATTTTGATATGTTATGGAGCAACACATTCTGAACAACTTTTTCCTTTTCCAATATAGGGGGTCGCTTTTAGTTTTTGAGATATTTGCAAAAAATTATCGGTAATGTTAATTTCACAACGGAAACCTTCTTTTTAGAAACACTGGGTGGGTGTGTGTGGTATTGTCGCTTCTCATCTCCACAACGTGTTTACAAACAAAAAATAAACAGATGCGGCCCGAAAATCCAGGAAATGTCTTTGAAAATTGACGATGCGGAATAACAGAAGAAACAAGCAGAATTAACTCCTGTAGATAACTCGGATCATACATAGATAGGCTAAGCTTTTAATTTTCAAAGACATTTCCTGGATTTTCGGGCCACATCTGTTTATTTTTTTATGTAAACACGTTGTGGAGATGAGAAGCGACAATACCACACACACCCACCCAGTGTTTCTAAAAAGAATGTTTCCGTTATGAAATTAACATTACCGATAGTTTTTTGCAAATATCTCGAAAACTAAAAGCGACCCCCCTATATTGGAAAAGTAAAAAGTTGTTCAAAATGTCGAAATCTATAATATATTCAAGTTTCATCAAAATCGGAGTACGCAGACCTTTTCTATATAATTACCAATACATTGATTACACCTACTGTATGTGTAAATTCGACTTTAGCGATGGACAGCCCGTGTATCGAATCGCATATCAACAGAAGTGCTACACAGATCGACAAGCCATTATTCGTTTATTCAACCAGCAAGCGTCAAAAGACTGTAAAAAATGGCCTAAATTCGCAAGTAAAAGAAATTCCAAAAGGAAGTCCGTGGAAACCGGCACGGATGGTCTAAAGACTGTTCTCGTTCCATCCTCGGCCCAAAAGCATAGCAAACAAGATTTCCGCGGCTCCGGTGGAGTCTCCGGAGAATTTTTCGCGAAGCCACGAAGAATTAAGGTGCCTCGGTAACATAATTACAAAAGTTTCGCCGCCGGCGGGCCAGGCAGAGCGTAATAACGTTCGCCGCTGCCGAGAGTGTAATCGGATTAGCATAAATAAGCTGTTACCGATTCGCAGTCCTCGGTTATTGCGATCCACGGCCTCGGTCCCCAATAAAATCGTTGTTGTTCGTTCGGTTCCTCTCTCTCGCCGGGCAGAGAGAACTATAATGCCCGTTTCCCGGGCGCTTATCTCGGGAATATTAAATGGAGCGTGCATGGCCATCGAAAATCTGAAATAAATTTTAAGGCGGGTTTATCGCCTGTGAAAATGTACCTTCGATTCCTCTCAATTTCACGGACTCCCTCGGAAGAGCCTCTCTCTTACAGTACGGTACTGCTCACTCTATTTTTATCTGTCCCTTTCGCTTTTCTTTCTGTATTTTTTTATTTCGGCGAAAAGTGCTTCTATTGTTGGATGAGAGTCGACAGATTTTACTATCGTTAGTTTTGCGGGGAATTGTTTGAACCAGGATTCTGGCGAGTCGTTTGATCACCTGCAGTGGATTCCGTTTCTATTTGTGAACGTACAGCGCGGTATTTGAACCGAAACGCGAGCAAAAAGTCAGTTCAAAAAATTTCGCGTGAGACGAAAAATTGTTGTCATCCGAGATAGTTGAGAACAGGACGGGACAACAAAAATTATCACCTTAAATAACTCATTGTTTGTTGATTTTATTCAAAAATGTTTGAAATGAAATTTATTGTATCGTAGTGGGCTCATAAGAAAAACATAGTTCGATTGTTTTTTTTTAAACAGATCGGTTGGGTCAGCGCGTTCGGTGCTCGACTGTAAACGTGATTATACTATGTAGGTTCGTGCTCGTATCGAGGTGACCTTAAGTTCACCAAATTTGACTCGTAAATTTTATTGATACTACATACATTGTAGTCCTGAACAACTTGCGCTGGCAACTACAGTGCGTTTTATCTCAACGTGCGTGGCACGTCTTTCCAGCGCAAGTGGTTAAAAAGACGAATTCATCGACCTATAGCAAAGTACCTTCAAATGACCTTGAACCTCAAAACGAAGCAGAAATGTAATACAACGTTTCCATCCCAGATTATTCCTCGTCCACGAAAAGATGGCACAGAGAGAGAAACTTGTATGGATCTACGTCTCACTATCTGATCTCCCTACTTCGCGCTAAACGTCCTCCGCAATTGGCTGACTCGTTTTACGAAGAATGCAAACGAGTACTTAGACGATAACTTAGACTCCCTTTAACATTTCCTGGAGTACGTTATACAATAATTTATTTTCCATAGTCTTGCATAGCAGTTAGTAAAAGTGGTCGACTTTGAAACATCTAATTAGCAAACACATATTCTTAACGAATTTTTCAACTTCTTCAAAGCTATGTAGTTTCTAAACAAATCTAAATCTAGCTAAATGGTGACTTAAACTTCCCCTAATATTCCTTACACTACGCGATACAGTGATTTATTGTCTATAGAATCTTGCATAAGAATAAGAAAAAGTGGTCGACTTCTGCGATAGGCACGCGAAAGGCAGGCGGGGACAGGCTTGCCATATGTGCGTCCCGCCAGGGCCCAGGGGAGAAAAATATAAGGATACCTATATGAATTTGTAAAGAAAATTCAAGGTAAACAGTCTCTCAATCTTCGAAAAATCATTCCCATAAAATCATTTTTTCCACCCTTAGTAAATGAACGAAAATTTCGAAAAAAAATTCCACAAAGTGAATCCAATATACTCTCACTATATGCTTTTTGAAAAATCTTCACGACTACGATTAAGCAGACCATTTATATATTAATATAATTTTCCACGATTAATATAATTGTCCACAACTATAAGTAAATCCTGAAAACCATTTCAAAGTGTCGTTTATTCCTACTCTTGACGAACGAACTAAACCTCTATGCGGTTCTAAACAACCGCACCTAAAATAGTGTTTCTTCTACCATTAAAAAATGGGTTAAAATTTTCAAAAAAATTGTACAAAGTCGATCTATCGAACACTTGTCACTTAACATTCGATTTGTTCAAATATCTCCCCTAGTATTCAATAAACACATGTAAAAACTTAATTACAGTCACGGACACAAGTTTGAGACTACCCTTAAATTCGAATAACTTTAAAATTGGTTCAAGTGACTTGAGTTTTTTTTTTGGAGATGATAGAAGAATTAGTATACTAGATAATGTGTAACAAAAGCTATTTTTAATATTGCCATCTCGCATTTTCTCACAATTTTTCCCATTTTTAATAATGTATGGCTCGTAGCAACTTTAATCGATTTCGTTGGAACTTTGCGTATGTATACAATCTACTTACAATTAGATCTACGAAAGGCAAATTTTAAATTTTAATTGTAGACACGGATAAAAAAGTTAAAAATCGTGATCCTCACATTTTTCTTCGCATGTCCGACCAGGAGCAACTTAAAAAAAGTCTTTTTACACATTACCTAGTAAACTAATCCGTCTAACATCTCAAAAAACTCTTGGAACAATTACGAGAACCGAAAAAATGTTATAACTGTTATGAGAATGCCGTTTCTCGCTTATATCGGTTACGGTTACGGTTCTTGAGAACCGATATTATAACGGTTCTATAACTGTTATTTTTAGGTTCTGGATTTTGGTTTCGGTTCTTCAGACTTCAGAACCTACTAGTCTCCTATCGATTTTGCGGTTCTGCAACTGATATTTTTTGGTTCTGTATCGGCTATACAGGGTGTCTCAAAATTCCTTCAACATCCGAAAATTGGAGGTTCCTGAGATCATTTGAAGCGACATTTTCCATTACAAAAATGGCTTCCGCTGCTTTGTTTAAGAGTTATTAACGAAAAACACGGACCAATCAGAGCGCAGCTACAGCGGATTGATTCTGGCTCAGCCAACGGCGACGCCATGCTAAGCGGGACCTGTCGCCGAGTCGTACTCCGTTCGCTATAGTCGCGCTCTGATTGGTCCGTGTTTTTCGTTAATAACTCCTTAACAAAGCCACGGACGCCATTTATGCAAAGGAAAATGTCGTACCAAATGATCTCAGGAACCTCTTATTTCCGGATGTTGAAGGAATTTTGAGACACCCTGTATAGCCGATACGGAACCAAAAAATATCAGTTGCAGAACTGCAAAACCGATATGAGACCGATACGGGACATATTATAGGTTCTGAAGTCTGAAGAACCGAAACCGAAATCCAGAACCTAAAAATAACAGTTATAGAACTGTTATAATATCGGTTCTCAAGAACCGTAACCGTAATCGATATAAGCGAGAACCGATATTCTCATAACAGTTACAACATCATTTCGGTTCTTCATAACTGTTTCAGTCAGAACCGACATATAATTGTTTCAAACAGTTATTTTCAGAACCGTTTCAACCCCTGCAAAAACACTCAAATCGTTTGTTCCAGTTTGAAAAAAGTTATTCGTTTTCGAAGGGTGGTCTCAAACTTTTGTCCGCTACTGTATCTTCCTTCGCGTCTCTCGTATAACACACACACACGCTCTCTTAAAAAAATGTACAGAACCTTAAATTTCTGAAATAATTTAAAAATGAACTCCGAGTGCCATAAAATATACACTAATTCAACAAAATTGTCGCTAAAGGGGCAAACAAATCACCCGGAAATGCTGAGAAAGGGTGACGGGACTGTCGCAGGCTCGTCCACCGCGACAGACACCCCAGATGCATTAATGTTTTACAGTTAGCCGACTATCATAGCTCGCGCTGCAGCTCGGCAGAGAAATAATTGCGCGAAATCCTATGCACCGGTCCCTCGATCATCGTTCACATCGTCGAAACCACTTTTCGAAGTCGCGAGGAGCGGGGCGACGCGCGCCGTGCAACTCTTGTTTCCGGTAGTGGAAACCAGAAAACACTTGCCGGAATCGTTTAACATTTAGGATGCTGGTTCCAACCGGACAATTCAGTGCCGGTCGGCTGTCATTATAATGTGTATTTACAGAGCCGTGCAAATGTGAGTATACAGCAGGTTGCAGGGCTGCGTGTACCGGGCTCTCTGCACAGTTGTAGCTGAAACGTGGGAGGGGGGGAGCTGGAATGCAGTCGTGCGATGACAGAGCGCCGGGATAGCTCGGTAAAGTGTAAACTATTATAATTATCCACGAAACCACTGTCGTTCCGAACAGCCTGCACGTTGTCAGCCCTCCGAACTTGGGAATACGAGTTCTAAATCGCTGTTGTAAGTGTAATTCATCGTTCATTTCATTTAGATACGAGTTATTACCGAGTTGCTGATTAAAAGCAGTTTGAAAGCAATTGAATTATTGCGAATCGAACGCCTTTTCGAGTCAACGTCAGCCATTTTGTTGGAATATCAAAAATTTTGTAATTAAGTACAAAGAAAAAGTAGCCGGTAGTTAAGTCATCAGTTTGCTGGACCTTAGTTTATTTCGAAGATACAGAACTTTGAAGTGATTATACAAATTTCGGGACATTATTTGAAATTGATAGTTATTTCCGGTTGACATCAAGAGCTTTGCTAACATTTAATGATTTTATGATTTGGTGTAGAGAAAATTAAGGAAAGTTTAAGTCATCGCTTCGCCGATTTCTAACATGTTTATGAAATACAGAGTTTTGAAGTTTACAATTTTTAAGCGTTTTTACGAAACCATGGCCTTATGAACGAGATTAAACTTATGAATTTTTGTCTCTCAAACTATTCCTTGGATTGAGTTGAGACTTTCTTTATATTAATCTTGAATGTTTAGCTTATAGTAAACAAATTTTTTCTCATAAAAAAGTTAATTTTATAATACCGAAAAAATTCTAAACAAGTTTGCGCACATTCCTATGCATTTTTGTTATTGGGTCAGTACGAGAAAATTACTTTTTCTGGTCGACGTCAAAGATTTTGCTCAAGTTTAATCATCATGTAACATGAAGTATAGAAAATTGGGAAGAATTTAAGTCATCACTTTGCAGAATTTCAATTTATACCGAAAATACAGAACAAAGTTTGCAACTTTGCCTATTGGCTCGAAGTTGGGTTAAACTGTACTTTGGAGGACCAATTTTTTAAAACTTTTTTTATGCAGACCTACAGATTTCGAAGAGAAAACACCGAAAATGAAAGTCTTATTGCTAGGAGTTCACTGGTCCAGAACTTATATGCGTATAAAGTTGAACACTTTTAACTAACCCCAAACCAACTTGAATTATACCGCTCAGTACTACTTAGCCGATGCGCTGAACACCCACCATCTATTTAGCGCATGCGCTCAACCTACCTCTACCACTCAACGAATATCCAATATGGCGACGCTCTAACCTATCAAAAACGTTTAAAATATCTCATGTTTACACTTATATAACTCTTCCACCAGTGATCTCCGCTAACCAAAACTTAAATTTCGTATACTAAAACTTACACGTCTATCACTTTCTCGGCAAAATGTGTAGCATCGCATACAGAAAACTTGAAAATTTTTGGTCCTCTAAAGTACAGTTCAGCCCGAAGTTGAATGTATACATACAAACAAAGGTGTACTTATAAATCTTAATATCGAAAATTATTCAATTGGTCAAGTTGTATCTAGCATCAATCAACAAGGTTCATTCTATCGTATAAAAATTTTGTTTCATCGAAAAGTTAATTTTGTAGTAATCAAAATGAAATTCACTTCTCCGCGATGTATTGAATCGAAATATTCCCTACGTATACAATGACCTCTGTCACAGCACTGTGTCGATATCACTTCGATGCGACGAGTTCATTAAGTTTGACGCCGACATCACCTCATTACCACCGAATTGATTTAATCATCGTAATATAACACCCAACTAGTGATAATTTCAGCGTTGCATTCAATCTCGCATGCACTGCGAACTATTTTCGAATTCGGCAAAGATCATAGATACTAATGTCGGCACACTAAATTAATTCAACCGATGCACTTGTTGCGACTCTTGCTTCAATTACCTTAATGAAATCGATCCTTCATCAAATCAATCACTAATTTATGATTATACCAATTTTCTGCAACGCCCCAACGAACGCAATTTACTTTCAAAATTGTTCAAGTACAGTTCGATTACAGTTCTTCTTCAGTAATTAATAGAGTGCGGATCTTTATGAAATTATGTCTTCTGAAAATTTTCAAAATATGCCAGAATATAAAATTCGACAGAATTTAGTGTGATTTAAAATTATTACGGGTTTACAAAGGCTACTATCACGGAAAATAAGATTTTATTTGATTCCACTTTCTTAAAATTCGTCCACGAAAATTGCAAATTGCATAAACATCCGCAGTCCAGTAATTAACGATCGACTTCAGAATCACAAAATTAGATATTATTTTGTATACAAAAGTTGGCGTAATCGTTAATTTAAAAAAATATTTGAAATTATTTGTCTGCTTAGAATTATTACAAAAAGACTTGTAAAATTTAAAATAAGTTGATAGCTCGATTGTTGTAAGTGTTAAAAAGAAATGCATGATTTTTAGTAAATTTTGTAGTAGGAAGAGTTAATTGGTGTTTCGCTTATTTTATTGAAATTCGATAAGTTATTTTGGCTTCGCGTCGGACGAAGTTAATTAACAGCGATTATTTATGAACGATTATATACTTTTTTTCGGTGCAATTTTTATAGATCGGACGGCGCGAAGATATTATTTTTAGCGACAGTCTGTTTGCCTTGTAATTTATAGGGTCGATATATTTTTATTTGCTCACGATCACACGGAAACCGCTTGCTAACCCAATTTCCCTTTGTAAGCAGAACTCGTTACACACTGCCCGTTGTTTACAGTGCCGATATTTGAAACATGTTTCGCCTGGGCGATGCGCGCAATGGTCGAATCGAATTTATGTAGTAATTTATAACGGAGAGACTTTTAAATCGAATATCACGTTCGACCAAAATCGACAATGTGTTTGTGACTTTGTAATTCCCACCTCCTTTTAACTGGTTCACGGCGAACGTCTGTGAACCTTCGCGTTCATTTAAACTACCCCTTTTTTTAACAAATAAAGATCATAGGTGGACCTCTTTTTCTGAAATAACTGTGGATTACTATAAGAGAAATACTACAATAATATCTTGATATATTTGCGTGAAAACCTTGGGATCAAAATGTTATTTGTATCGTGAATGTGTAATAAAACTTTTTTTGTTATTCATTATTTTTTTATGAAACTTTCAGCAGCATGTTCCTGACATTCTTCTGATTCAAATGAGTACAAACACGACGCAATTTGTATCGTAATTAATTATTTAACCCACACGAGTGTTTGGACAGGAGAGGAAACAGTTATGATATCGATTCCGGTTCTTGAAACAGTTACGAGAACCGAAAAACTGTTATAACTGTCACGAGAATAATTTTCTATGATTTACGTCATCCACTAATTAGTTTTGAACAAAATCATCGATATCAACTAAAAACGCAATTAATTCGTAACTAAGACACATCAGCAAATCTATTTTCTTATGAATTTTAGGAACAACTTTAAAGCTTTGCAGTTTGTAAACAAATTCGAAATATGCAAACTGATGACTTCAACTCCCCCTAATTTTCCATGCTTTATGTCATCCACTAGTTTTGAACAAAATTATCGATATCAACTAAAAAACGCGATTAATTCGGAACTAAGATCCATCAGCAAATCTATTTTCTTATGAATTTTAGGAACAACTTTAAAGTACTGCAGTTTATAAACAAATTCGAAATATGCAAAATGATGACTTAAACTCCCCCTAATTTTCCGTAGTCTATGTCATCCACTAATTAATTTTAAATAAAATCATCGATATCAACTAAAAAATGTGATTAATTCAGAACCAAGACGATTAATTAGGAACAACTTTAAAGCTTCGCAGTTTATAAACATATTCGACATGTGCAAAATGAATGACTTAAACTTCTCCTAGTTTTCCGTATTCTGTGTCATCCAATAATCAATTTTGAACAAAATCATCGATATCAACTAAAAAACGCGATTAATTCGGAACTAAAATCCATCAGCAAATCTATTTTCTTATGAATTTTAGGAACAACTTTAAAGCTTTGCAGTTTGTAAACAAATTCGAAATGTGCAAACTGATGACCAACTCCCCCTAATTTTCCAAGCTTTATTGTCTTCCACTAGTTTTGAACAAAATTATCGATATCAACTAGAAAACGCGATTAATTCGGAACTAAGATCCGTCAGCAAATCTATTTTCTTATGAATTTTAGGAACAACTTTAAAGTACTGCAGTTTATAAACAAATTCGAAATATGCAAAATGATGGCTTAAACTCCCCCCAATTTTCCGTAGTCTATGTCATCCACTAATTAATTTTAAATAAAATCATCGATATCAACTAAAAAACGCGATTAATTCGTAACTAAGACACACCAGCAAATATATTTTCTTATGAATTTTAGGAACAACTTTAAAGCTTTGCAGTTTGTAAACAAATTCGAAATATGCAAAATGATGGCTTAAACTCCCCCCAATTTTCCGTAGTCTATGTCATCCACTAATTAATTTTAAATAAAATCATCGATATCAACTAAAAAACGCGATTAATTCGGAACTATGATCCATCAGCAAATCTATTTTCTTATGAATTTTAGGAACAACTTTAAAGTACTGCAGTTTATAAACAAATTCGAAATATGCAAAATGATGGCTTAAACTCCCCCCCATCTTCCGTAGTCTATGTCATCCACTAATTAATTTTAAATAAAATCATCGATATCAACTAAAAAATGTGATTAATTCAGAACCAAGACGATTAATTAGGAACAACATTAAAGCTTCGCAGTTTATAAACATATTCGAAATATGCAAAATGAATGACTTAAACTTCTCCTAGTTTTCCGTAGTCTGTGTCATCCAATAATCAATTTTGAATAAAATCATCGATATCAACTAAAAAACACGATTAATTCAAAAGTAAGACCCTATGTTCTTAAGAAATTCGGGAGTAGTTTAAAATTGAAACAACTGAAGAACCAACAAGCGTATGACGCAGCTCCACCTAATTTTTCTGGTTCTACTAATTTCGCCGAAAATCCTCCGCAATCGGCTGGAAAAAGCAATTTATTCCGGGCCGTTCCTCGTAATCAATTTTTCCCAGTGCAGTTCCAGTAGTTTCCAGCCGGCCGTTGTAACGTATCCCGAAGCTCTCCCTATTTTCGCAAGCGTTTCGATCGTTCGGGAATATCGAGAAACTGTTGTTTTTCGCACCTGTCGCCCCGTCATATTTCCTGGCCTCGATTTTCCCTCGGCGCTGCTACAGCTACCGGTAGGAAAAGGTGAGGATTCGCAACGTACGCAAGAAAGGCGCAGAAGGGAATTGGCCTTCATATTTTATTAGCCATTGAAATATTACCCGGGGCACGTTGCGTGGCCGCTGCTTGGATAACCCTCTCACCCCTTCGGAATACGGCAGTGTTTACGTTTATGTCAGGTGGATGGATAGAATACACGAAGATCGGTCCACCGTTTGCTTTGGCGCTTGTCGCCGATTGATACCGGATAGAGTTAGCACGGAAAAATAAAGGAGCACCCTCTTCCCCGTTCTAACCACCTCCTAAGCACACTCACCACCCCCCATATTTACCCCCGTAGACATTTCCTCTGCGAAATGTTGTGAAACCAAAATGCAGGAGAAGCGGACGTCAAAACGCTCCTGTTTACCGACGAATTAACTACACTAAAAGAACGCGCAATCATAGCTTTCCTTAGAATTTTACGCGTGGCATATCGACTTTATCTACACTGACTCACAAAAGTAGTCGGATATATTTAAAAAGACGATAATATTTATTTTATTCTTTATTTATTAATATTCTTTAATATTGGACCTAACAACTTAAATACGAGCAGGATAAAAAAAACTTATGTCTTGGGGATGTGTTACGTAAAGAAAATTCTCCCTGCTTTATTTCAAAAATTATTTATAGGAACATCAGTTTTGATTATTTCGTTATGAAAAATTTGTATTTAGTGTTGTAACATTGATAAAAGAGTATATTGCAGTCTCATAATAATAGGTTTTGCTGTTTCATTGCAAAAAATTCGTATTAGTCTAGAATGTATTCTCTCTATCTGTCAGTTCATCATCTCATTAATTTATCGTTTATATCAAGCTCAATTTTGATTTTTCTTCTACTTCCTCTTCTTCTCCTAAAAATTCACAGGTTCTAAGGATAAAAGTGTACGCTAAAGTGTTTTATCAATACGTTTTGCAGTTTCATAACAAATTATTTTCATGCTCGAATGTTTAAGCTAAATTATTCTTTAAAGTCGTATTACATGGATGTTGTTACGTACAGAGAATTATCTCTGCTTTATTTTAATCAGAGTTTTCTAATCTCTTCCCTGAGAACGGAAAACGTCCTATTCCACCCTTTGCTTATAGAAACGATGACTATGCCATAGCTGGATGCAGCCGGCACAAAGCATGATTCGGTACAGGGACAGTTCCACAAGATTCCCTAATATGGATATCTTGAGAACATCCCCACTTAGATTTCACAGTATATAAACCCTCGAATTTTAACCCTCGGGGACAGTGTTTAAAGTACAAACGGGCTATACACGTCGTTACGCTGAATCGCGTTTTGGAGTTGGTTGTATTTAGTGAGATCGGGCCTAGTCACCCTTTCGAGTCAAGTAACCTTATAGATTCCGCGAGTATTAATCTATCTCGGCATAATTATTCAACCTCTCCGTGTTCCCCGCATCGTCAGTGCGACATCCAACAGGCAGTAGTACTTAGGTAACTACACAACATTGTTCATACGTACTCAATTCTTACCGCGACAGTAACAGTTGTAACAGAGCCAGTTTCCCGTAATATAGAATTCAGTTCAAGGTAATTTTGAGTAACAATTGATTTTAATCCACCATTCAGATCCAGTAATCCTTAGTTGACCGTTCCCACATGATACAATCTTACCGCTCGGGTAGTATCAATTAATGGTTCAACTGCGTTTTGGAGAACTCTTTTTCTCAAGTTTGTTTTATACAATCTTATAGATTTCAACGAGAGAACGCCGAAAATTAAAATCTTAATGCGCGGAATTCATTAGTAAAAAAGTTATACGCATATAAAGTTGAACACTTTTAAGCCTTTTTGACAGGTTACAGCGCCGCCGTATTGATATATTTGCTAGGTAATACACACAAAATAGACTAAATACTTCCAAGCAAATCCATTAGATGGCAGCACAAACACGTACGTAATACATAATAACACATTTACTAAATCAAAATGCGAAAAATTATACCATGGTTGGGCCGGCTTTCTCCGCTCCCACGACGACCTAACTCAGGCATGTCCACAAGTAGCTCACTTGGACGCAAATTCGAGGGAGACGCCTACTTCTCCCGGCCGCGCGTCTCGCTCCCCGTGGCGGTCGTAGTCCTCCGAGCTCCTCAGACCCGTGCCTACCGTGGGTCCGAGAGTCGCCCCAACGCGCCACACGCGGTACATATTGCAAGCGGTAGGCACGGGTCTGAGGAGCTCGGAGGACTGCGGCCGCCACGGGGAGCGAGACGCGTGGGCGGGAGAAGTAAGTGTCTCCCTCGAATTTGCGTCCAAGTGAGCTACTTCTGGACATGCCTGACCTAACCCCAAACCATCTTGGACTGTACCTTCTTTTTTAAATCCTGCATGTGATTCCGTATATTTTAATTACTGGACACCGAAAACGACCGATTCCATGATATTGTTATAAATTTTCATTTCGCACCGATGAGTACAACATTTTTTAAGTTTCCGCAATAATCCACAATCCTGAGCCCAAGTAATTGCTTCTTCCTTACTACTTGGCATGTCTCTAATGTTAAAATTTCTAATACTTGAACTAGCCATTTCAAAATCAACAATGAACTTATTAATAATTAATTTGTGAAAAACACTTGAAATTTCTTATATTTACAAACTATGTGTAACCACTGAATTGCTATCTAGTGCATACGCTCAGTACTATTTAGCCGATCCCGCACCATCCTATCTAACACATGCGCTAAACACTCACGATCTATAGACCTACCTACTTCTACCACTCAACGAATATCCAATATGGCGACGCTCTAACCTGTCAAAAACGCTTAAAACTGCTCATCTTTACACGCGTATAACTTATAAACCAGTGAATTCCTAACAACCATACACACATTTTCGGAATGTCTTCATCGATATCTACAGGATCACATAAAAAAAAGTTCAAAAAAGTTAAGAACACGGAGTTCTCCAAAACGCAGTCGAGCCCAATTAATTTATAATATTAAAGTTACAAGGCCGCTACTAACATATCCTACGAGCTACCTGTTCTTGTATGAGGAACCCAAAAACTGTTATTCAACCTATGCTGCTCCCTGATCTCGCATCAGGTTCGTCCGTATTCTACAGCTCCCCGATTTCGCACCGGGTTCGTCTGCGCGTCTTCCAACCTCCCAGCAGCTCCCAGAATTCGCATCGGGTTCGTCTACGAAATCTCTGAAACTTCTTAGCGGCTCCCTGATTTCGCATCAGGTTCGTCCATGCACCTTACTAACAATTAAAAACCATATTCCTCTTTAAACCATAAACCGCTCGACGGCCACGCGCGCTACCGCTCGGCCCAGGCTCGTAACAGGTGCAAGCAACCCTTCGAGTGACACCGACCAAAGAATTCAAGAAATCAGAGCGCAGTTACAAAGGACGGATTCTGGCTCGGCCAACGCTAACGCCGCGCTATTAGAGCCATCATAGTCGTAAGAAACACTGGACTAAAAGTTTCACGTGTATTCTATTACAATATTATAAAGGTGTAATTTCGTTAGTTTTTCAATCATTTAACTATGTCCCAGCAACTCCATCATCCTGAAACATTTATATAAATTAGATAGGTAACAGAACATTGTTATTGAATTTTTTGTTAGGAGTCACTCAAGAGGTTACTTGTAAACCTCATCCCCCCAAAATAAGTTTCTTTTTTCTACCCTTAATAATTTGTTCACAAATGTGAAAAAAATATATGAAACGCCGAAGGTAAGTTCGAGTATTTTCGTTTTCTTTTCATCTTAATATCTTCATTAACAACCGAAAGAGAAGATGATACGGTTAAGGGTGTTTACCTTTATATTATACTTAAATAAGGGGTTAGCGACTTAAAATTTTGGAAGATTATTTATCAAGCTAAAAGCATATTGTTTTGCACACGATAACAAAAGAAATTGTCGTGGGAGCCGTTGGACTATGCTTATCCTGCTAGACATTTTTAGTGAGCACCACTGTATTCGACAGTCGACTCGTTAACGGGGCGCAGAAGATTCGGGTCCTCCAGTTTCAACGCTATTTTTCCCAGGGAACGATGGGATGCGCCGTAGGTGGTGGGACGCGTGCGAATTCGGCGAGTAATCAGAAGGCGAGCTGCGAAGCGCAGCGACTGCAAATTCCGGCTTTCTTCCGGCGGCTCTTTACACACGCGCGAAACTCTCTATCCTCCTCCCCTCCCCCCGCACAATGCACGAGGAATATTTCTCGGGCACGTTCGCGCCGCGAGAACGCGCCTTCGTGTGGGTGCAGCAGAACAGCCCCGTGCACCCTAACGGAGGCGTGGGTGGGGTCTCGGGTTGGCGCATCGTGCGCGGCACGGCAATTCCGACTCGAAAGCTTCCAAACATCTTCAATATAAGTTAGGCAACTGTACTTAGGTTACGTTCGTAACCAGGGCCGCATACGAAACAGTCCACGAATAGTTGGAAGGCATTCCCTTATTGCGAATATCAAGTAACTCGCAGCCGTCCCCTCCCTTCCTCCCACCCTCCCTCCCTCCCGCCCCTCCGTCCCGTCGTCCTCCTCCTCATCCTCCCCTATCGTCGCGTCTTAAATTAACTCTCAAATTAGGTAGACGATAACGAGGGCTGCACGGCAAACCCCTGGAAACCAGGTCGAAGATGCGCGCACCCTCCCGCATTACAGTCGATCGAATCACACGGAGGAATTCCGACGCAGAATTTCATTTCGCACCTTGAACTCGTACTCCGTGATGGATTAACCTTTATGTCAATGCCGGAAACTTTGTACGATATTCTGTAGAATGTCAGTAATAAGTAGTGTAGCAAATAATATTTTTGGAATATACGTGAGAGTTCTTTAAATGAAATTAATACGATATATTAGGCGTACAAATTAATTCGGAACTGCATATGCGACTATTTTTGCTTCATTAACACTACGTTTACGGAGCGCTAAATGTGACTATTTCAGATTATTTTGTGGAAGTATTGAGAATTTATCTATACAAATGTTTAGCCATTTTTGTCTAATAATATATACCCAAAGAAATAAATTTTCAAATTAAAAACATTAGAAAGCGTCATTTTATGTGGATTTATTGACCCAGCAAAATTTTGAAAAAATTCCTAAGAATAACCCAAAGACGCACTTACTATATGGGTTTAGCTTCATTCGAGTATCTCGCATAGTAATCGAGAAGCCCCCAAGTTCAATTTCAAATAATTCCCCCAAGAACCACCCCTGAAAAATCATTTTTCGTGGAATTATTGAATGAACAAAAATTTTGAAAAAATTCCGCAAAATACCCCAAATACGCACTCACTATATGTGTTTAGATTAATTCGAATATCTCGCATAGCAATCGAGAAGCCTCCTTATAATAATAATCAAGAGTAATACAGTTAATCCAGTTTCAAATAATTCCCCCATGAACCAGAACTGAAAAATCATTTATTGTGGAATTATTAAATCAACAAAAATTTTCAAAAAATTCCGCAAAATAGCCCAAATACACACTCACTATATGTATTTAGGTTCATTAGAATATCTCGCATAGTAATCAAAAGGCCCCCTTATAATAATAATCGAGTGTTACACGATTAGTCCAGTTTCAAATAATTCCATTTAAGAACCACCCCTGAAAAATCATTTTTTGTGGAATTATTGAATGAACAAAAATTTTGAGAAAATTCCTCAAAATAACCCAAATACGCACTCACTATATGTGTTTAGGTTCATTCGAATATCTCGCATAGCAATCGAGAAACCCGCTTATAAAGATAAGTAAGTTCTACGGGTTTAGTCCAGTTTTAAATAATTGCCGTCGAGAACCACCTCGGAAAAATGTTATAACACTGTACTCCGCGTTAGACTTTATAGTTCCAGCGTGTGTTTCTCTGCTACAAATGTACGTTTGAAAGCGGCAAAACTCATTCGATGCTTTCTCTGGCACAGTGATCACTTAAATTTAGTCAAAAAGCCGAATACAAGAAATGATAGATTAAAAATAACCAACGAACGTGGTGGAAGTTACACTAGTGCTTCGGTACATACGAAAATTTTGTGAAAAAAACGTTATATCGTGTACTGACACTATTTCTTGATTTCTTTTCTGCTAGCGTCGAACGTAGAAAAAATTATAGAACGTTTTTGTTTTCAGTTATGTCTTCATGAAATTTTTAGTGACATATTCGTTTAATGCACGATACAGTAGAACCTGGATTATTCGAACTAGTCAGTGGAACGTAAGTGTTCGGATGATAGAACATCTATAATGAATCGAGTGCTATACGAGACGCTTTAGAATCGATTCAAATCCATTTAGAATCTGAATGGCATCGGTTTGGATAGTCGAGATTCTACTGATTCGTTAATTAAACACGTAAATACGGTTCTAATTGTGTCGTATTTGGCTTCATCTAAATCAGAAAAATGTCAGAAATACGTTGGTAAAAGTTTTATAAGAAAATAACTGAAAACAAAAAAGTCATTGGACTATTATTACTAGACTGTGGATCTTTATGCAAAATAAAAATTCTCTCTCTCAATTGCAAGCAATAGGAACCCGATCAAAATTTCATTCTTCCTTTTATGATATTAATAAGTCGGAAGTGATCTATCGACATTCTTAACCCCTTGGCCTCCAACAACAAGTGAGACTCGTGGTAAGAAATTTGGGCCAAAAACATAAGGACAAGCCTGAACTACTTGTTTAACAAAATGTTTCAAACAAAAGTTTTTTGGCATCAAGCAAAGTATACGATGTAATAATTAAACGTGTATTTGGCTACCTAGAAAATATTTATTATGGATTCATTATACTGCGTTTTTACTGGAACTGCATCATCTAAATTAATTCATGAACTACTTGTTGTTTAACAAAATGTTTCAAACAAAAGTTTTTTGGCATCGAGCAAAGTATACGATGTAATAATTAAAAGTTTATTTGGCTACGTAGAAAATATTTTTATCGATTTATTATACTGCGTTTTAACTGGAACTGCATCATCTAAATTAATTCATGAACTACTTGTTGTTTAACAAAATGTTTCAAACAAAAGTTTTTTGGCATCAAGCAAAGTATACGATGTAATAATTAAACGTGTATTTGGCTACCTAGAAAATATTTATTATGGATTCATTATACTGCGTTTTTACTGGAACTGCATCATCTAAATTAATTCATGAACTACTTGTTGTTTAACAAAATGTTTCAAACAAAAGTTTTTTGGCATCGAGCAAAGTATACGATGTAATAATTAAAAGTTTATTTGGCTACGTAGAAAATATTTTTATCGATTTATTATACTGCGTTTTAACTGGAACTGCATCATCTAAATTAATTCATGAACTACTTGTTGTTTAACAAAATGTTTCAAACGAAAGTTTTTTGGCATCGAGAAAAGTATACGATGTAATAATTAAACGTTACTAGACTCTGGATCTTTATGCAAAATAAAAATTCTCTCTCTCAATTGCAAGTAATAGGATCCCGATCAAAATTTCATTCTTCCTTTTATGATATTAATAAGTCGGAAGTGATCTGTCGACATTCTTAACCCCTTGGCCTCCAACAACGAGTGAGACTCGTGGTAAGAAATTTGGGCCAAAAACAATAAGGACGAGCCTGACTCGTGGTACGTCGTTCGGACCAAACGTAAACAACACGAGCCTGGCACGTGGTACAGTATTTCATCGGTATATGTCCCAAATGTCTCGCACATAATTGTCCCTGAGATATCCCCACTAGTGCGGAGTGTACCCCCTTCAGGGCCGGCGAAGCTCGAGAGGCCTCGGTCGCCGAGAAATATACCATGCGACTCGGGTATATCGGTGAGACCACACTAATCCGAATTTCCAACTTCTTTATTATTCATTATTTTTTTATGGGACTTCGATGACCCCGATTAGTTATGTTTACATTTCTCGGTGACCGTGGCCTCTCGAGCTCGGCTGTCCTTCTCTACGTTCGGCAAACCTCAAACAATGATATCCCTCGCGTATTAATGTCCCTGCGAGGACCCGTGTTGCGGACAATTATCGATGAAATACTGCACTTCGTTCGGACCAAACGTGAACAACGCGAGCCTGGCTCGGGGTACTTCATTCGTGACAAACGTAAACAACACTAACACGAAGATTACTAATTTTCTACGAGTTTTCTCAAAACACTATTAATTTAAATTAAGTATTAATTTACGAATTGTTACTGATTTATTATTCACTTTCAAGTTATAAATAATTTTTGTTCACCGATGAATTGATCATAATTACTTCTCAGACATCTTAAAAGTATTAATTGTGCCCAAACGTGTTTATTATTTCACAATTCCATTCGTTGTGCCGAAATATACAGGGTGTTTCGTCTAAGACAGGACACCTAAATATCTCCTCTATCTCTGAAAATACAAAAAATGTTTCTAACATAATCTAAATGGTTTCAAAAGACGAATCAGATGGAAGAATCGTTTTTTATAAATTGTAATTTTTTAATCGTTTTTTCAAGGTCACTCGTGTTTTTTTTACATATATACACACATTTTGTGTTGTTGTATGTTACAGCAAACATTATTGTGCATTCATCCATGTTTAATAGCACGACCTTGAAATGACCGTGAACTCTAAAATTTGCTAATTAATGCAGAACTTACTTTCAGCGACATTTCAGATTTCAACGGTAACTAAATGGCTCGACGCGTGACCGACCTTCTTGTTTATATTGACCCGAGCAATCGGGTGTTAATGGGTACGACAAGGGATTAAATGCTCCGTATTTTTCTACAATTTTAAATTTCACTTACTCTTTTTTATCATAAATGCATAAAACTCGCAGTCTAATTATTAGAATTAAATTGATACTCTGAGCAGGCTCATTTGCAATATGTGCGTAGGTTATTTACAATTTAAAGATAGTTTGTGCTATAATAACCGGATCCCATAAAACTTTTGTTAGAGAGATCTTAAAATATCTGTTCCATGAAAGTACATATTTAAAAGATTCCTAAAAAAAAAAAAGAAAAAACGAAAGCTATTTATTAATTCCGATCTCTGCACCAAAGTCTTTTGAGAATGCAATGGCAATGGTTTTTGAAACTAGACATCTAGTAAACATGCTGAGAACCGACACAACGAAAGAGAATACACGTTTGAAAATTTTAATACATTTTTATGATTTGCAAGGCATAAAGCCGAATAACCGGTAGAGTATACCACCTCGATAAAATGGAGTCGTATAAAGAGTTAGCATCACGTTAATTGAAATGGCTAGATATATGATGATCGTACCAGAGTTTATGGCCTGTTAATGCCGACTGCATTTTTCAGAAATAAATATCGTGACGAATGCTCTAAACGATATGACACCGTTTCAAACATGGACAGACAGAAATGCAAATGTACGTTTTCGATGGACTTTTCGAGTGGAAGCAATAATGCGTATTAAAAACAAAATATGAGGAAAATTTCGAAGCTAAAGATCGTAAATACATAATGGCAGGATACGTTCCACAACGTACAGACTTTGAGGACCATGATAATACATCAAAAATTAAAAGTTGCGACGTATATTCGCTAGTGTAGAGGTTTTTGGAATAGGTATACCGCAAAGTTCTTTAAATAAATTTAACCTTGTCACCTTCATATCTATCAAAATAGTATAAACACAAAAAAATTACATACGCCATTGCGTTGCGCATAAAAAACAGTACTACTTTTCCCCCTTTCATTATTTTCTAATATTTACTATTTACAAGAAAAACGCTGGCTAGTGATAACGCGAACACCCTGTATAGTTCAGCATACAGTTCATATAGTTTAGCACTTCATAGTATTTACATTAGTATAAACTGTGAATGGTGATTGTTTATATTGTATGTGAGAGTTGAGAATGAATGGTATAGATGGAAGAGTGAGCGCAAGGGTGAGTGAGTGGTCGGAATGAGAAGAAGAGAGACTGTTTTGAGGTTGGGATTTTACCAGTATGTACATGCACAATGCATGGCGACCACGTGTAAGAGCTAAAGTATTATATCTAGTTATAAGTGTTATATGATATATACTAGAGAATACACTAGAAGATACTGGAATATACTAGAATATACTGAAATATACTAGAATATACTAGAATATACTGGAATATACTGAAATATACTAGAATATACTAGAATATACTAGAATATACTAGAATATACTAGAATATACTAGAATATACTAGAATATAGTAGAATATACTAGAATATACTGAAATATACTAGAATATACTAGAATATACTAGAATATACTAGAATATACTAGAATATACTAGAATATACTAGAATATACTAGAATATAGTAGAATATACTAGAATATACTGAAATATACTAGAATATACTAGAATATACTAGAATACACTAGAATATACTGGAATATACTAGAATATACTGAAATATACTAGAATATACTAGAATACACTAGAATACACTAGAATACACTAGAATATACTAGAATATACTAGAATATACTAGAATATACTGAAATATACTAGAATTTACTGGAATGTACTATAATACACTAGAATACGATAGAATATACTAGAATATACTAGAATATACTAGAATATACTAGAATATACTAGAATATAGTAGAATATACTGAAATATACTAGAATATACTAGAATACACTAGAATATACTGGAATATACTAGAATATACTGAAATATACTAGAATATACTAGAATATACTGAAATATACTAGAATATACTAGAATATACTAGAATATACTAGAATATACTAGAATATACTAGAATATACTAGAATATACTGAAATATACTAGAATATACTAGAATATACTAGAATACATTAGAATATACTGGAATATACTAGAATATACTAGAATACATTAGAATATACTGGAATATACTAGAATATACTGAAATTACTGAAATATACTAGAATATACTAGAATATACTAGAATATACTAGAATATACTAGAATATACTAGAATATAGTAGAATATACTAGAATATACTGAAATATACTAGAATATACTAGAATATACTAGAATACACTAGAATATACTGGAATATACTAGAATATACTGAAATATACTAGAATATACTAGAATATACTAGAATATACTAGAATATACTAGAATATAGTAGAATATACTAGAATATACTGAAATATACTAGAATATACTAGAATATACTAGAATACACTAGAATATACTGGAATATACTAGAATATACTGAAATATACTAGAATATACTAGAATATACTAGAATATACTAGAATATACTAGAATATACTAGAATATACTAAAATATACTATAATATTAGGTCGTCCCGTAAATTCGTGCCGTTTACTGTTTTACTATTTATATTAATATTTGGAACATGCTTCCAAAGTCAACGAAAAAATATAACCACCTTCTCTACAACCTCTTCCCACTTTTTTGGTGAAGATATTATACCGTCACTAAAAAATTTCTGTGGTTTTTCATTAAAATACTTTTCAATCCGCGAAACGAACTTATGGGACAACCTAATACCCTAGAATATACTGGAATTTACTAGAATAAGTGTATAAGTAAACAAACATGTTTCCACTCCTTTATTCATTACATAAACTGTATCGTGTTAAAGTTGATTGCGGTAAAATTTTCATGATCTCAATGTTCCTTGTCTATCATTACGTCTTCAAAACAGTTCACGATTGAAAAGTCACCCGATGAAAAAATTAATTTCTGTCTGTTAGAATCGACTTGGAAAATTTGTATTTTGCATTAAGACGCGCAGTATAGTTACTGAATGATACAGGGTAGTGTTTTAGTACCCATGTGATCTGTATGGAGGTGATATTTCACGGTGGCCGAACGGTGACCGTTTAAAATTCCAGTGCGGCCGGTGTAATTAGTTCAACTCCGATCCGGGAATTTATTAAGAAAAGAAAAAGCTGGAGTGAGACATAGCCTTTCAGCCGGGACTACGTGCCCGGAGATTTACTCTGGGAGACCGCCCCCTGTTCCACGGTTAGCACGAATTGTCGGGAAGAGATTTTTAAAGTTTGAAAGTTCCATTGCAGCACACCACCACGGGAAAAGAGAGTCGGCCCCTCTTGTATCTACGTAGGAATCGTTCCGAGGCGATTTCGTCCTCGATTTTCAGTTACCCTCGCTCCTAACTGTGTATCAAGAATGCCAACTTTGGACTTCTGCTGGGGAGTAAACGTTTTACGCATACTGACGACCCGAAATCGAAATAAAGCAGTCGACTTACAGTTTTCGAAAAATTCTCTTCGAACCTCCACGTTTCATTTGAGATACTATTTTGGTCTAGAAATGTCAGAAGTATATTTTCTGCGGTTCTCGAATGCTTGAATATTCCGGCAATAGTATGGACTATTTTCCAAATTTTTTATTATTCCGTAAGGCTACAACAAATATTTTTTCAGGAGTGGTTCTTCAGGGCAATTATTCGGAACTGAACACACCCTGTAATACTTGCTTATCATTATAAAAGGTTTTCTCGATTACTACGTGAAATATTCGAATGAACCGAAATGCGTTCAGTAAGTATATGTTTCGACTATTTTGTGAAATATTTTCAAAATTTTTGCTTGTTCTATAAGACTACAAGAAATTATTTTTCAGGAGTGGTTCTTCAGGGCAATTATTCGGAACTGAACACACCCTGTAATATTTGCTTATCATTATAAAAGGTTTTCTGGATTACTATGTGAAATATTCGAATGAACCGAAATGCGTTTAGTAAGTATATGTTTGGACTATTTTGTGAAATATTTTCAAAATTTTTGCTCGTTCTATAAGACATCAAGAAATTATTTTTCAGGAGTGGTTCTTCAGGGCAATTATTCGGAACTGAACACACCCTGTAATACTTGCTTATCATTATAAAAGGTTTTCTCGATTACTATGTGAAATATTCGAATGAACCGAAATGCGTTTAGTAAGTATATGTTTGGACTATTTTGTGAAATATTTTCACAATTTTTGTTTGTTCTATAAGACATCAAGAAATTATTTTTCAGTGGTGATTCTTCAGGACAATTATTCGAAACTGAACACTCCCTGTAATACTTGCTTATCATTATAAAAGGCTTTCTCGATTACTATGTGAAATATTCGAATGAACCGAAATGCGTTTAGTAAGTATATGTGTGGACTATTTTGTGAAATATTTTCAAAATTTTTGCTTGTTCTATAAGACTACAAGAAATTATTTTTCAGGAGTGGTTCTTCAGGGCAATTATTCGAAACTGTAATACTTATAATCCATGTAAGCTGATATCTTCGTAACGATGCATCAATTTCAATGAAATTTTGCACGGATGTTCCAAAAAGATGTCCTTCTCGTTCACAAAAAAAAAGTAAAAAAATATCTGCAAAATTGCTTGTATAATTAACAAATTCTTGTCGGTGGTACCGCGCCTACTGGAGGCATAGGTGGCACACGTTAACGACGATAATTGAAATAGGCCTTTGTTTGACAAATTAGGCGAACCGAACAGGTGTAGGTGGTCACGATATCACGAGATAATTGTATCCCGGCGATATAACGCTTCTTGAGTCTAAACGAATCGGTTCCCGCTACCGGGCTGCTTCTCAAGGCACGTTCAAGCACCTACTTAAATCCTCATGATCTTAAATTTAAGTGCTGTGCCGGGAGTTGTTAAGCCGCGCTTTATAGGATCTCACGCCCTCGCGGAGACGCCATTTACCGTTCGCTGAACGGATGAGGAGCCCTGACACGAGAGCCCCGATGAAAAAATAAAAAGAAAGCTGAAAGGCGAGCCCGGCTCCAGAGGAAGAAACAAAGAGTGTAATCTCGTGAAAATTTCCCAATCAGCCGCTAATGCTCAAAGAATCGGGGCTTCGTGACATCGAGGACTCCTCCATCTTGCACCCGGATCGAACTTTAGTACCGAACTGTCTCAAATTACTCGAAATTGCAGATTTTTTTCAGTCTGCTTCGAACTGAGCTCACTTGCTCGTTCAATATCGGCGATTCGAGCTTTTGAATTGGGTTTGGGAGATGTCAGGAGAATAGTTTTTAGAATCTGTGGATATGGGTGCTTCCCTTTGTTTGGAATATTATTTGCAAAATTATCAAATTTGAGATTGTTTCGTAAAGGAGACACAGGTAATCTTTTGTAAATATTTTTCTGGAGTAGTTTGTGAGATATCTTAATGAATTAAAAGGTACAAAGTAATTGTATGTATAAGCTGCTTTATCGATTTTTTTCATAATTCTAAAGGCATTTTTAAGACCATGAAACAATAATTTTCAGACATGGCTCTTTAGAACAATCTTTGAATCTTGTTTCACACTGAATTACTTAATTACATTAATAAGGATGTATCTAGATTACTATGTGAGATATGCGAATAAATTAAAATGCATCCAGTAAGGGTGCATCTGGATTATTGTGTAGATTTTTCTCTAAATTTTAGTTCATTCAAAAATGCTAGAAAAAATTATTTTACGGAGGTAGGTCTCGAGGACAATTTTTTAAAATCTTGTTTCACACTGAATTATTTAATTATATTAATAAGGATGTATCTAGATTACTATGTAAGATATGCGAATAAATTAACATGCATATAGTAAGGGTGCATCTGGATTATTGTGTAGATTTTTCTTCAAATTTTAGTTCATTCAAAAATGCTAGAAAAAATTATTTTACGGAGGTAGGTCTCGAGGACAATTTTTTAAAATCTTGTTTCACACTGAATTATTTAATTATATTAATAAGGATGTATCTAGATTACTATGTAAGATATGCGAATAAATTAACATGCATATAGTAAGGGTGCATCTGGATTATTGTGTAGATTTTTCTTCAAATTTTAGTTCATTCAAAAATGCTAGAAAAAATTATTTTACGGAGGTAGGTCTCGAGGACAATTTTTTAAAATCTTGTTTCACACTGAATTATTTAATTATATTAATAAGGATGTATCTAGATTACTATGTAAGATATGCGAATAAATTAAAATGCATCCAGTAAGGGTGCATCTGGATTACTGTGTAAATTTTTCTCTAAATTTTAGGTCATTCAAAAAGGCTACAAAAAATTATTTTACAGAGGTAGGTCTCGAGGACAATTTTTTAAAATCTTGTTTCACACTGAATTACTTAATTACATTAATAAGAATGTATCTGGATTACTATGTAAGATATGCGAATAAATTAACATGCAAAATTTTAGGTCTTCAAAAAGGCTACTAAAAATTATTTTACAGAGGTAGGTCTCGAGGACAATTTTTAAAAATCTGGTTTTACACGGACTTACTCAATTACATTAATAAGGATGTATCTGGATTACTATGTAAGATATGCGAATAAATTAACATGCATATAGAAAGGGTGCATCTGGATTATTGTGTAGATTTTTCTCCAAATTTTAGTTCATTAAAAAATGCTAGAAAAAATTATTTTACGGAGGTAGGTCTCGAGGACAATTTTTTAAAATCTTGTTTCGCACTGAATTATTTAATTATATTAATAAGGGTTTGTTTCGATTACTATATAAGATATTCGAAATAATCGAAAGGTACGTAGTAAGTTTACGTTAGATTTGCATTACCAGTTTTTAAAAAACTTCAGATCATCAACTAAAGGTAGAAATATATATAGTTTTTTCAGAAATGAATTAATTTTCTCCGTTACTGTAGAATATTTTACTAAATGATGTTTGTGCACTTTTATGGTAAAAGTTAGATTTCGCATCGCATCACTATGTTAACGAAAAGCGGGGACGTTGTCAGAAAATAGGATCTTGTTATACTTATCCGAATTGCATAGCCCACTCTGTATGTAAATTATAACGAAAATTGTTATGGAAAATAATAGAACTGGATTTCGTAAGCAATTTATCTCGCAAGGAGGCCCGCCACGGAAAATGGCACGCGATAGCTGAATTACCACGGCGAAAGTCATCCATTTATCTGCCTAGTTTAACCTAATCTTTTGAGAGCATCGACCATTAGAGGGTTTAAGAGCGTGGCTGGGCTATAGCGATCGTTGCACAAGACCTGTTTTTTTACCTGACACAATTCTCACGCCAAAATAACCATTTCGTTAAATACCTCGCAAAATAATCACATTCACAAATTGATCTTATTCAATTTAATAACTTTCTTTTGAATCGTCGCGAATCTTGCTAAACTAACTTTTTGGAACCGTAATGGACGAGCAAGAATATTGAAAAAAATCCATAAAATAGCTCATATATACATTTGCTATATGAAATTTAATTCATTCTGATATCTCACATAGTAATCGAGAAAAATGTTTATAGTAATAATCAAACTTCACAGGGTTAGTCCAGTCTCAAATAATTGCTCTCAAGAACCAATTCTATTAAAACCAATATTTGTTGCCTTAGAGAACGAGTAAAAATTTGGAAAAAATCCATAAAATAGCTCAAATATACATTTGCTATATGCAATTTAATTCATTCTGATATCTCACATCGTAATCGAGAAAAATGTTTATAGTAATAATCAAGCTTCACAGGGTTAGTCCAGTCTCAAATAATTGCTCTCAAGAACCAATTCTATTAAAACCAATATTTGTTGCCTTAGAGAACGAGTAAAAATTTGGAAAAAATCCATAAGATAGCTCAAATATACATTTGCTATATGCAATTTAATTCATTCTGATATCTCACATAGTAATCGAGAAAAATGTTTATAGTAATAATCAAGCTTCACAGGGTTAGTCCAGTCTCAAATAATTGCTCTCAAGAACCAATTCTATTAAAACCAATATTTGTTGCCTTAGAGAACGAGTAAAAATTTGGAAAAAATCCATAAAATAGCTCAAATATACATTTGCTATATGCAATTTAATTCATTCTGATATCTCACATCGTAATCGAGAAAAATGTTTATAGTAATAATCAAGCTTCACAGGGTTGGTCCAGTCTCAAATAATTGCTCTCAAGAACCAATTCTATTAAAACCAATATTTGTTGCCTTAGAGTACGAGTAAAAATTTGGAAAAAATCCATAAAATAGCTGAAATATACATTTGCTATATGCAATTTAATTCATTCTGATATCTCACATCGTAATCGAGAAAAATGTTTATAGTAATAATCAAGCTTCACAGGGTTAGTCCAGTCTCAAATAATTGCTCTCAAGAACCAATTCTATTAAAACCAATATTTGTTGCCTTAGAGAACGAGTAAAAATTTGGAAAAAATCCATAAGATAGCTCAAATATACATTTGCTATATGCAATTTAATTCATTCTGATATCTCACATCGTAATCGAGAAAAATGTTTATAGTAATAATAGCTTCACAGGGTTAGTCCAGTCTCAAATAATTGCTCTCAAGAACCAATTCTATTAAAACCAATATTTGTTGCCTTAGAGAACGAGTAAAAATTTGGAAAAAATCCATAAAATAGCTCAAATATACATTTGCTATATGCATTTCAATTCATTCAAATGTCTCACATAATAATGAAAAAACAATATGAAAATAATCGAGTATTGTAGTTTTAGTCCAATTTCAAATAATTGACCTCGATAAACGCCTCTAAAAAACAAATTTTTGTAGCGTTATTGGACAAGTAAATTTTTTTTTAAAAATCCACAAAATAGCACAAATATACGTTTGCTATATAAATTTTAATTCATTCGAATGTCTCACATAGCAATCGAGAAACACCTTACAATAAGAATCAAGTATTCCTAGGTTTTCCAGTTTCAAGTTAATTGTTCTTAAGAACTATCCCAGGAAAATATTTTATTTAGCCTTATTATACACTTACTATATGCAACTTTAATTCAGTCGGTTATCTCAAATAGTAATAGAGAAAAACCTTTTTAACATTAGTATTACAAGGTCAGATCACTTTTGATTGAATGTCCTCAAGAACCATTTCTGAAAATTAATTTTTCCTAGCCTGAAAAATTGTTATAAAAATTTTAGAGAAATCCATGAAGTGGGCCTGACACACACCTACTATATGCATTTTAGTTCATTCGAATATCTCACGAACTACTTGAAAGAAATATTTACAATATTATTTGGTTGGTAATAAATTAAATTGGTAATGAATTAAAATGCATCTAGTAAGGGTGCATCTGCATTATTGTGTAGATTTTTCTCTAAATTTTAGGTCATTCAAAAAGGCTACAAAAAATTATTTTACAGAGGTAGGTCCCGAGGACAATTTTTTCAAATTTCTTTCACACTGAATTACTTAATTACATTAATATGAATGTATCTGGATTACTACGTAAGATATGCGAATAAATTAACATGCATCTAGTAAGGGTGCATCTGGATTATTGCGTGGATTTTTTTCAAAATTTTAGGTCATTCAAAAAGGCTACATTTCTGGAAATTAATTTTTTCTAGTCTGAAAAATTGTTATAAAAATTTTAGAGAAATCCATGAAGTGGGCCTGACATACACCTACTATATGCGTTTTAATTCATTCGAATATCTCACGAACTACTTAAAAGAAATATTTACAATATTCTGTGTTACCTATATCTCCTTTACGAAACAATTCCCCGTGGAAAAAAAGAAGGGACAAGAAAGGGGGAGGCGGAAACATTAGAAATTTCTGGAGAAGGTGTGTTGAACACGGAGGAATTATTGTATCGATTTTGTGCCGTGTATTGGAGGAATTCTTCCGTGTTTCGAAATCTTTCACGGAATCGACGGGGTCAAAAATTAACAGCTGTCGAGTTTCGAGCGTTCCATTTGCAGCGTGTGTACGTGAGCCGGAACTGCAAACGCGTATAGCATGTCTCTCTCTCTCTCTCTTTCCCTCTGTCTCTCTCTCTCTGGTTCTTTCTGGTTCTCTCCGGGTTCGAGTTGCCGCCCGCAGCGCGCGTTTCAATCGGATATCGATTTTCCATTTCTCAGAGTACAGAATTTTCTAGCGGGTCGTGCGCCGCTCGAAAGATTACTGGCTAAGAATTTCCCTCGCACGAATAAATCTGGCGCGCGCTCGTCCATCGATTTCGAATTTCTCGAATAGAGTCTGTAACAACGAGCAAAGACGCTCGTAAACGATCCCTGCATCACCATTGCAAATGTAGACGTCCTTCGAACGAACAACCGAATCGTTTTATCTCATCTCTCGATTTAACCCTTGAGTGTCGCCACGTTTACTCGAGACTATGATGCTTCGTACTGGAGATTTTCTAAAATTTCGTAAAAATTTACTCGGATACTTTGCTTTTTATTTATTTCAGTTTTAACGTTGCTTCAACATCAACGGTTATTAGTAACCTGCAGATTTTTATGCATTTATGATGGAATTGAATGGATGAAATGTAAAACAGTAGTAGATTATAGAAACGGTTAAACTGTACTTTGGAGGACCAATTTTTTTAAACTTTTCTTTATGCAGTCCTATAGATTTTGATGAGGGAACACTGAAAATGAAAGTCTTATTGCCAGGAGTTCACTGGTTCAGAAGTTATCCGGTGTAAAGTTGAGCACTTTTAACTAACATCAAACCAACTTGGACTATACTGCTCAGTACTACTTAGCCCATGTGCTCAACAGTTCTACCTCTACCACCCAACGAATATCCAATATGGCGACGCTCTAACCTGTCATAAACGCTAATAATTGCTCATGTTTACACGTGAATAACTTTTCAACCAGTGAACCCCGGTAACCAAAATTTGAATTTCGTGTACTAAAACTTACACGTCTATCATTTTCTCGTCAAAATGTGTAGCATCACATACAGAAAACTTGATAATTTTTGGTCCTCTAAAGTACAGTTCAGCCTATAAAAACATTGTCATGTTACCATTGCTTTCAATGTATCAAAATTATTGATGGGTAAAATTAATTTTAATTTAACTACTGTCTAACACATTCTAAAATACTTTTGCAATTTTTCACTTGCAAATCTTAGCTGTGAAAAATAAAGAAGAGTAACAATGTCAAAACAACACCGATTTCAGAAGTTTAAAGGAGCACTTACTCATACATTAGAGAATTTTATCGTATTTTTATTTTGCAAATCCTAGTTGTAGAATAATTAAAAACAATAACGGTTTCAAAACAATCCAGATTTCGTTGAAATTTGAAACATATTTTCACGTTTTAAAAAATGTCTCCACTAAATCGCGTGTGACAAATTTGAGAAACGTCCATCACATTTAGCAACCAAGACACACATGACAAAATATTTTTGCACTTTTTGTCTTGAAAATTTTAAGTGCAAAAAGTAAAAGACAGAAACCTAATATAACAGTATCAAACTTCAGAAATTTAAAAGATGTCCTGAATATTTGAATATGTATTCCTATTGTGTAGTAAATCAAAATTTGAAAGAGAATATTCAATACGGTTCTGCCGCTTACTCGCAAATTAAAGAATTTAATCGTAGCTTTATTTTGCAAATCTTAATTGCAAACAATCAGAAATAGGAACAGTACCAAAACAATTCAGATTATAAGGGAATTTGGAAAACGTCTTCACTTTTTGCAAAAATGCCTCTACCCAATCGTGTGCAAAAATTTTGAACAAAATCCACCGCCTTATAGGAACCAAAACCCACAATTCAAAAGATTTTTATAATTTTTTACTTGCAAACTCTAACTGTGAAAAATCAGCCATAGTAACAACGAGAAAACAATCTAGACTTCAAGAAGTGACAAAACACGTTCTCTGTATTTGCAAAAATGACTATATAATCACGTGCAAAAATTCCGATAAAAATCCACCACTTTCCAGCAATCAAAATGCGCATACCAAAATATTTTTGCAATTTTTGACTTGCAAATCTTAGCTGCAAAAAATCAGCCACCGCAACAACGTCAAAACAATCCAAATTTCAAGGAGTAACAAAACACGTTCTCAATTTTTACAAAAACAGTCTACCTAGTCGTGTGCGAAAATGTCGAAAAATATCCACCACTTTCGAAAAAACAACCAAGACCCAATTTCACCAATTATTTCCTTCCGGATCTTTGCTGTACAAAATCGGGAAATGCCATCAAAAACAACCCTTTCGTTTGTCCGAACTCATAAACCACGTTTGCGCGCACACATAGTGCACACATGACAATAGCCGTTTTCCGAGTCGGCCGCGCCTTGTCCCAAGTAGTTTGTAGGTAACCCAGTGCACCCTCTCAGCCCCCTCGGGGACGTCGGAGGTGCGTCTGCTAATCCTTTACAGGGAATTCAAGTGATAAATTCCGTAAATCCCTGTTCAAGCACACCCTTGCCCCAACCTAACCCTCTCTGCTCCCCCCCGGCTCGGCTCACAGAGCAGCACCCTCGGTGGTCCTAGCCCCACCCACCCCTCCCCAGACTCACCTAGAACCACCCCCTGCCCTGGGAAAAAGTAGAAAACTGCGATTACAAAGACTTTTCTGCCCCCTTCCCGGCCTCCCTTTTCCTTCTTCCGATCTCCTACGCTTCTCCATCCTCTTGCCACCCACTTACCGCCCGTTTTCCACCCCCGCAACGGCCGCAGAGCCATGTCTCACAGGCCTGGAAACCTCGGAGCGCAGTTTCCCCGGCTCCCCGGATTAAAACTTTAACACTTTGTTACCCTTTTTCGGGGAGAGAGATAAGAAAAGGAGCCACGGAAACGCTGAGAAAACGAGTGACAGTCCTCTGCAGGGGTGGTACAGGGTACCAGAGAGTGTCAGAGGGTGCCAGAGGGTGGCGGGAGGTGGTAGGAAGTGGCCGTAATCCGGGGCTTCCGGTACGTTGGACAAATTTCAGTCGCCCGGCGAATTTCGCTTTTGATAAAACGTCCCATTTTGCATCTCGCGTGGGTGGCGCGGTACCATGCACCCCCGGCATGGGATGCTAAGGGTGTTTTCGGGTGAGGGGCGACGCGGTGAGAGGCGGAGAGGAACGAGGACAGCGGAGAGGAAGCGCAGTGGGAGATCTAAGGGACAGCTTGCACGGTGTCTTGCTCTTTTGGGGCGCAAAGTGTCCGGAAAATGAGATTCTTGATCAGAGAAAGAGTTTTTATGGCTGCTGGGATGTTGTTGGATGGTGTTGGTGATTGACCGTTGAGGATCGTGTGGATTATGGGAACTGTGAGGAAAAACTATTGATGTAGAGATTTTAAAGGGAATGTGTTAACGCATTATTTGCAGCGATTATTTCACAATTTTTGCGTAATTTCAATCACAACCAATATGTCACCCTCGGTAACGTAATCGTTTCGTTTGGGATCATTATATAAAAGAATATTTTTGTAGTTCCTTTTAGTACAGCATGACTATTGAAAAGCCGGTAATTATATAGAAAAGGTCTGCGTACTCCGATTTTGATGAAATTTTAATATGTTATGGAGCAACACGTTCTGAACAACTTTTTCCTTCTCCAATATAGAGGGGTCGCTTTTAGTTTTCGAGATATTTGCAAAAAACTATCGGTAATGTTAATTTCATAACGAAAACCTTCTTTTTAGAAACACTGGGTGTGTGTGTGTATGATATTGTCGCTTCTCATCTCCACAACGTGTTTACAAACAAAAAATAAACAGATGCGGCCCGAAAATCCAGGAAATGGAATAACAGAAGAAACAAGCAGAATTAACTCCTGTAGATAACTCTGATCATACATAGATAGGCTGAGCTTTCAATTTTCAAACGTTTCCTGGATTTTCGGGCCGCATCTGTTTATTTTTTGTTTGTAAACACATTGTGGAGATGAGAAGCGACAATACCACACACACACACCCAGTGTTTCACACGCACACAGTGTTTCTAAAAAGAAGGCTTTCGTTATGAAATTAACATTACCGATAGCTTTTTGCAAATATCTCGAAAACTAAAAGCGACCCCCCTATATTGAAAACGGAAAAAGTTGTTCAAAATGTCAAAATCTATAATATATTAAAATTTCATCAAAATCGGAGTACGCAGACCTTTTCTATAGAATTACCGAAAAGCCTTCTGGTAGATAGAGTGTTAATTACACCCTTTAAAAACGAATGCCCGTTTTAAAATTGGTCCAAACAACTTGACTTTCTTCGAGACGTTACAAGAATGATTTTATTGGGTAATGTGTAAAGAAGCAAATTTTTTTTAATTGGTATAGATCGTTATAAAGAAAAAAGCGAAGGTATTTTAACTTTGGTAAATGTTACGTTAAGGGGGGTCATCTCGGATCACCTTGACCTTGACATATGTTGTCGAGGACAACATTCTGAACAACTTTTCTCTATACATCTACAAGGCGCTCGGACTTAGTTTCCGAGATATGTAATTGCAAAGAACCTTTGTTAAATTTTGCTTGCAAATACACTTTATTCTCGTACAAACTGTCAAATGGAGAATGTGGCGGCTACTTCGTATGCTCGTCAACAGAGGGACATTACGACAGCACCTTTCCCGCTACTACCTGAATCTTCCTGTTTGTACATATATATATACCGTCCTAAACTGTCCTTACGACATCCCGCGGGCTCTAGCGGGCCTAGGACGAAACGCTTCCTTCTCCTTTTTCCTCCTCTCACACACTTTTCAGCCGCCATAAGAATATAATCCAAACAGTTCGTGGTTAAGCTGGTGATGGGGAATAACCCAGACCTAACCTATACCGAACACCATTTTGAGGTTGTCCAATTTCAGAGAATGTCTTCGATAACACATGTCAAATCCAAAATCACATTCATGTAAATACTGACAAATTACAATAATGTAGCATCGGTATATTTAAAAATGGCAGAAATTGAGAGAAAATGCAAGATTTTTCTGCATCTTTGAAACCTTGTAGACGAATATGACTCACTTATTATAATTGACAATATTTAATTAAGAGTGAAACTGTGGTCGTGAGTTCAAATCCCACCGCCGTCACCAATGGAAATATTCTTCTATGTGATATTATACTGCGTCGTAGACCATGGTGGTTCGAAACCCACCGTAATAAACAGTAAGTCCCGCTGAAAAGTAGGCTGAAATAGGCTGAACATTGGCGTTAGGTGAGAGTGGACAAAGTGGAAAAAGGGGGAGAATGGTAAAATGGATTTGAAACCCCGAGGGGACCAAATATCAGTACCTAATTACGAGTGAAACTAATACAAAAACAAAACTTTTTTTAATAGTGAACAAGAAGGATTTGATCCGCTGATCTCTCGCTATCAACTAACCACCGCTATTAACGGAACTCGTACTTGTACTGTGTATTGAAAGTACGAAATTTTTATGTGTTTATATCCTTCATGTTTCTAAGTATCTACATCTAATATCTTACATACGGTGGCTCACGAAAGTATTCGAACGCACTTTAAATTCGAATAACTTTTTTAAAATGGGACCAAATAATATGAATTTTACTTTAGCAACTACAAGCATTGATTTACTAAGTGGGATGCAAAAAAATTTGAAAAAATTACAGTTGGTAGGATTTTACATGAAAAAATGAAAATGGCACTTTTTAAAACTTTTTTATTTCAATTCGCAATGAAAATTTAAAATATGCGTTTTATAGATCTATGTTAGTTATGCACATGCCGAAAATTTTATCGAAATCGGTTGACCCAGAAAAAAAACGACACGCATCGAAAGATGTAAGAATCTGTGGATTTTGAGCAAAATCTGACCTGAAGTCGTGAAAAACTGTGATTTTTATCAGTTTGAACCGCTTGTAGCTCGTGCATACATTAATCAATTTCGATGAAATTTTCAGCATGCGTATTACTAACATAGGTCTACAAGACGCATATTTTAAACTTTCATTTAAGGCTGAAATAAAAAAGTTTTAAAAAGCGCCATTGTTATTTTTTTTTGTAACGCCTACCTATTGCAATTTTTTCAAAATCTTTTCTGCACGTCATTTAGTAAATCAATGCTTCTAATTGCAAAAGAAAATGTCAAATTGAGTGGTGCAATTTTAAACAAATTATTCTAATTTAAAGAACGTTCGAATACTTTCGTCAGCCACTGTATGTCGTAAGGAACATGTATACCACCATCGTGCGAAAGTACATTAAAATCCATGACGACCACCTCGGGTCCTTCACTTGTGAGACGTCGTGCACAATCAACCAGATCAAAAAATTTGAATTCGTTCCAGCATTTCCCGGTTTCGGACCACTCCGACCGGTCCAGTGAATTAGGGGATGATGGTGCGCGAGGGCGGATAGGGTGTCCGATCGAAGCGGAAGCGGCGGAGGAAGTTGGTGGAGACCGGGACACGAAAGTTTCGACGGGGCCGAAGACAAAGTAGAAGAAACAAAGGAATGCTGGTCTGCTTCCTTTTCGCGGTCCGGCGCAGAATTGGAAGCAACTATCCAATTTCCGAGAAAACACTGCGAAGAAAAAGAGCCCGGCAGAGGGGGGCGGAGAGAGAGAGAGAGAGAGAGAGAGAGAGAGAGAGAGGGGATGAACCAAAGAGGATAAAGGAGACACAGAAGGGTGGGGGAGGGAGAGAGCCGGAATTCAGCTTAGCGATCCAGCGACCCGGAAACTCCGACTCTCCGAGCCCGAAACCTTTGAAAGATTTGATAAACGCTGACGTCACTTCTTACGAGTATCCGAGGGGATTGTGGGAGGCGTGTCGAACCGACCCGACGACGCCGAATATTCGCAGCTACGTGTCCCCGATATTGAAATATCGCAAGGCGCAAGCCGAAGGTGATCGACTCCGCCGGACGATAATGAAAATTTCAATAATCCCCGGCACCGGGATATCTCCGCCGCGGTGAACCTCCATCGATTCTACGTCGAATGTCTCCGACAACAACCCCCGCAAGTCCCAGCACGGTGAGTGTCTTGGTGGTCGAGGAAACTCGCGGAAGTAATCAGCCGATGATTATGTCAAGCGACGAATGAATTTTGATTTGAATAAAACGGGAGTAGGTATGGAGATGCTATTTGTGTGGGAGTAGGACGTGGGGGCTGTTGAATTAGATGATGATGTTTGATGTTGAGTTAGGGATGTAGAAAGCTGGTTAAATAATTATTACAGCCGAGAGTTAGAAAGGAAAAGAAATTTTATTGGATATTTTTCTAGGTCTACTTTGGGAATTTTTTACCATGAAAGTAGAATATTTAGTTTTGTAGGACTTTAGTGTGATTATTGTCCAGATTTTGCGATAAACAAATTGTTTTGTAGCAGCACAATTAAAATTGAATTTGTTGTATGCGATTTAGTTCGTCCATGTGATATGTCTCAAGCGGGTAGCCTGGTTTGAATAGAAAATAAGACTGTAAGCATGTTATTATTGCAGGTCTTAAATGTGCATTGTTGTTCATGCATCGTAAATATATAGAAATATTTACGTAGCGAAAAAATAAAAACCAAATTTGATAGATGCGATTAAGTTCGTCCATGTGGCGTGCCTTAACCCCTTGCGCAACCCGCTAACTCCCGATTGCAGGGGCCATAATAAACAAGAAGGTCGGTCACGTGTCGAGCCATTTAGCTGTTTAGCCGTATGCTCGAACCTGCGCAAAATTTATGCATCTTATGACTTGTATATTTTGGCGCAACGAAAGGAATCGTGAAATAATAAACACGTTTGGGCACAGCTAATACTTTTAAGATGTCTGGGAAGTAATTACGATCAATTCATCGGTGAACAAAAATGATTTATAATTTGAAAGTGAATAATGTATCAGTAACCATTTGTAAAATAATACTTAATTTAAATTAATAATGTTTTGAGAAAACGCGTAGAAAATTAGTAATCTTCGTGTTAGTGTTGTTTACGTTTGTCACGAATGAAGTACCACGAAGTACAGTATTTCATGATTAATTGTCCGCAACACGGGTCCGCGCAGGGACATTTATACGCGAGGGATATCATTGTTTGAGGTTTGCCGAACGTAGAGGACAGCCGAGCTCGAGAGGCCACGGTCACCGAGAAATGTAAACATAACTAATCGGGGTCATCGAAGTCCCATAAAAAAATAATGAATAATAAAGAAGTTGGAAATTCGGATTAGTGTGGTCGAACCGATATACCCGAGCCGCATGGTATCATATTTCTCTGCGAGCGAGGCCTCTCGAGCTTCGCGGCTCCTCAAGCGGGTACTCCCCGCACTAGTGGGGATATCTCAGGGACAATTATGTGTGAGACATTTGGGACATTTACCGATGAAATACTGTACCACGTGCCAGGCTCGTGTTGTTTACGTTTGGTCCGAACGACGTACCACGAGTCAGGCTCGTCCTTATTGTTTTTGGCCCAAATTTCTTACCACGAGTCTCACTCGTTGTTGGAGGCCAGGGGGTTAAGAATGTCGATAGCTCACTTCCGACTTATTAATATCATAAAAGGAAGAATGAAATTTTGATCGGGTTCCTATTACTTGCAATTGAGAGAGAGAATTTTTATTTTGCATAAAGATCCAGAGTCTAGTAACGTTTAATTATTACATGGTATACTTTGCTCGATGCCAAAGAACTTTTGTTTGGAGCATTTTGTTAAACAACAAGTAGTTCATGAATTAAGTTAGATGATGCAGTTCCAGTTAAAACGCAGTATAATGAATCCATAATAATATTTTCTAGGTAGCCAAATACACGCTTAATTATTACATCGTATACTTTGGTCGATGCCAAAAAATTTTTGTTTGAAACATTTTGTTAAACAACAAGTAGGTCATGAATTAATTTAGATGATGCAGTTCCAGTTAAAACGCAGTATAATGAATCCATAATAATATTTTCTAGGTAGCCAAATACACTTTCAATTATTACATTGTATACTTTGCTCGATGCCAAAAAACTTTTGTTTGCAACATTTTGTTAAACAACAAGTAGTTCATGAATTAATTTAGATAATGCAGTTCCAGTCAAAATGCAGTATAATGAATCCATAATAATATTTTCTAGGTAGCCAAATACACTTTCAATTATTACATTGTATACTTTGCTCGATGCCAAAAAACTTTTGTTTGCAACATTTTGTTAAACAACAAGTAGTTCATGAATTAATTTAGATAATGCAGTTCCAGTCAAAATGCAGTATAATGAATCCATAAAAATATTTTCTAGGTAGCCAAATAAACTTTTAATTATTACATCGTATACTTTGCTCGATGCCAAAAAACTTTTGTTTGCAACATTTTGTTAAACAACAAGTAGTTCATGAATTAATTTAGATGATGCAGTTCCAGTCAAAATGCAGTATAATGAATCCATAAAAATATTTTCTAGGTAGCCAAATGAACTTTTAATTATTACATCGTATACTTTGCTCGATGCAAAAAAACTTTTGTTTGCAACATTTTGTTAAACAACAAGTAGTTCATGAATTAATTTAGATGATGCAGTTCCAGTAAAAACGTAGTATAATGAATCCATACAAATATTTTCTAGGTAGCCAAATACACTTTTAATTATTACATCGTATACTTTGCTCGATGCCAAAAAACTTCTGTTTGAAACATTTAGTTTAACGACATGTCGTTCATGAATTAATTTAGTCGGTGCAGATACAGTGAAACGCTGTATAATCGCTCCATAAAAATCTTTTCTATGACATTTTCTAGCCAGTCCAGCACACGTTGAATTAAATTAAATCTCGTTCCATAGAGCCCAGTGAATTCCAGCTTCAATATCAATACGAGCTGAATATCTCCCGCGAGAACAGTGATCATTTACCATGGTGATATTTCCAGCAATATTGCCGCAGGAATATTAGTTCACCGACGATTTATTACGGGGCACGTGGAAAAAGTAATATTGAGGAGGAAGTTCCTCGTGAAGGGGGCCGGCTCCCTTTAAAATAACCAGGAAGAATCGTCTTCGGTCGCCTCCCGATCCATGCCCCATTTGAATTATTAAACATCGTGTCTCGCTTCGCTTGAACTTTCCAACGACTGTCACCTATCGTTCGACTTTCATCTTTCGATCGATATACGCTCCTTCCTTCAACGGACATCCTTCCGACACAATTGTATCTCCGATAATTATTTACGACACGAAACATGTGTTGCTCCATTAAAAATAAATTGTTTCAGGATCAAATGAAGGTTAAATAACACGCCAGTAATTTTTTTAATGACACAATTTCATTTATGAGATTGTAGAAAATTGTTAAACTTCTCCGTCTACTTATATTACAATTGGCAATTCGAAAATTGTATTTATTATCTAAATTTACAATCTCGGATACATAAAAATTGTTTTATGTTGAAATGACAGCTGGAGAATATGCTAGTATTTTTTCCCTAACGATCCTTTCGCACGTTGCATTTTAAATAATTATTGGAGTTGTTATTTGTGTGAGTCAAGATTATATATCGTATTATATATACATATGTGAAACTCAAAAATTGTTTTAATATCTAATCCTGCAAATTTCAGAGAAAAAAAATTCTTTCTTTTCAATTGTAGGTTGGAGAACATGCCAGTATTTTTTCATAATAATCGCTTCATTAACTGTGTCGATAAAAATGTTTAAAAGTTACTATTTATGCGAGTTAAGATTATATGTCGTATCAGATATACATATGTAAAACTCAAAAATTGTTTTAATATCTAATCCTGCAAATTGTGGAGAAAAAATATTCTTTCTTTTCAATTGAAAGTTGGAGAACATAATAGTATTTTTTTCATAATAATCGCTTCATTGACTGCGTCGATAAAAATGTTTAAAGTTGCTATTTATGCGAGTCAAGATTGTATGTCGTATTAGATATACATATGTGAAACTCAAAAATTGTTTTAAAACCTAATCCTGCAAATTTTGGAGAAAAAATATTCTTTCTTTTCAATTGAAGGTTGGAGAACATAATAGTATTTTTTTATAATAATAATTTCAATGACTGCGTCGATAAAAATGCTTAAAGTTGCTATTTACAGATTAAAGTTATCTGACTTACTTACACATGATTATTTCAAAATGTTTTCAACTATCTAACTATTCCTTTTCCTAATCCAGTGAAATTTTCTTAAACAAATGAACACACCAATATCTTTCGCGTATCAATCTCTTCTGTTGCTACAATGAAAAAAATTCTCAAAGTTGCCATTTCAGTGGTGCGAGAAACACAGGCATATTAAATACATTGCCATAGGTGAATGGCTCATCTCTGACTCGTGAAATTGAGTAGGTTTATAGACAATGCTATAAACAATATTTTCCACTGCAACAAATCGCCACAGTGTTGCCACGATGTCAGCAGAAAAATTATTCTGCGATCTCTTTTAACTCTTTGCGGCACAGGATTTCAGATAATAAAATAGACCCATGTTGCATAGAAATTTTATTGCGTTTTAAATGAAACAAAATTGATATATTTTTATTAAAAAAGGTATAATGTAAAAACATAAAGAAATAATAATAGTTTAATTAAATTTGTTGTTATAGTGTGGGACCCAAATAGTCTCACCATGCCACATAGGTTTATAAATGGTACTTATTAAAGCACATCCTTTTCCCTAAGCGCAGAGGCACTTTGCACACAGTACAAGACCATAGTGTTCGAACTTCCTTTTTTTTTGTACTACAAAGCGCACATCGTTTACGAGACAAACGTTCTGGTAGATGTTTTGAATCTTGCCTTCTTTTTTCTAATGAAACGTTCTGTTTGTGTTTGCTTATTTGGATTGATAATGACTTATTGTTAGATTCGGTTGGTATGTTATTATCTATTAATGTTTGACTAATAAATCCTTCGGCACATTGACTTTTACGAATATTAAGACATGAACAATAAATAAAAATATGTTTTTTCGTATTACTCCCCAAGTTGCATGGTGGGACAAATAAAATCCCACCATACTTTCATCATTTACAAACAAATTTAAGCTTTAGTTTTTATTATAGAACTCTTCACTTACTTATATAGAACTAATTTTTATACAAATTAACTTCTACGATTTCTCACATAAAAGGAAAAAAAGATTGTCGCAATAAACCTTCCGCTTGCAACAATTGATGATCCTGTATTGGCATGTTGAATGTTGCCATCACAAGTGAATACATTTGTAACATTTGTTGAAGATATTACCAACTGCTATCCATAAGTAAGACGAAATATAAACATATGCGCATGTAGCTATTGCAATATTTCGAGGTGGGACTAACAATGTCCCACCATGCATAACGGCGCATCAAAAAGGTGGGACACTTTTAATCCCAGCTTGCCCCAAAGAGTTAACAGAGTACTATTTGACTAACCCTCGTGAATTAGCCAGACATCGAGTCGAAAAGGACTTTCCGACAAAACGCGGCCAAATTCTTCAATTCGAGCCAGTGTGCAACTAGATGTTAAGTCAGGGGAAGCCGGTTACCATCGAGTTAACGCGTTTTAGCCATAGGTAGCGTATTCGTAAGGAACCACCCCGATCCGGCATACCTCGAACTCGCCAGACTGCGCAGCGAGCTTTGTCAGCTCGGTTGCCGTCTGAGGTGAACGCCGCATTAATACTCACCCCCTTACGCCCCTTCACGGGGAAACAGCACCCCCGTTTCACCGTTAATATCGAATTCTTTGGCGCAATTTACGAGGAAGCACCGCGAGAGCTCGAGGGGGAGTACGTTTAATCCCGAAGTCAAATCCGAGCGCGAAACCAACCAGGCTCTGGTGGGCTGCTGCGTTTCGCAGACTGTTTTCTAACCTCGTGAATCCTTTCAGGATTACTCTACGTTTCTCTCCGAGAATCCCCGAACACCCACGCACAGCCGAAACTGGAATGTCGATTCGATCCTCACGAAATACCTGACGATGACGATTCGAGTTCGCGATAGGGGGCGTCTTTGGATCGTAATGAGACTTTGCGAATTTTTTTTATGGTACATGAAGTACTTGAAAATCTTGTCGATACTTTGGTGGGACGTTCCAGATGACTTTTATGAATTAATTTTTAAACATGCAATTGTTACTGAAAGTATATGGATAAAAGGTTTTCATGTACATCGTTTGGACAGTATTTGAGAAATTTTGTATTGGAAAATGTACATGATTGACAAATTTGTAGAGGTTGTTGCAAATACCGTGTGTTGGGTAGAGATTTCATTGTCTCAGATTTTAGGTGACTTCAATGAATTATTTTTTAAACACACAATTATTGTTGAAACTATATGAATAGAGGGGATTTCACGTATACAATTTGAACAGTATTTCAGAATTTTTGTATTGCAAAATTTACATAATTGACGAATTTATAGAGATTGTTGTAAATTATCGAGTGTTTAGTAAAGATTTCATTGTCTCAGATTTTAGGTGCCCTCTATGAATTATTTTTTAAACACACAATTATTATTGAAATTATATGGATAGAGGGATTTCACATATATACTTTGTACAGTATTTGAGAATTTTTCTATTGCTAAATTTACATAATTGACGAACTTGTAGAAGTTGTTGTAAATACCGTGTGTTGAGTAGATTACTTGAGTAGATTATATATTTCATTCTCTTGGATTTTAGGTGACTTCAATGAATAATTTTTAAACACACAATTATTGTTGAAATTATATGAATAGAGGGATTTCACGTATATACTTTGGACAGTACTTGAGAATTTTTGTATTGCAAAATTTACATAATTGAAGAATTTATAGAGATTTTTGTATATTATCGAATGTTTAGTAAAGATTTCACTCTCTTGGATTTTAGGTGCCTTCTATGAATTATTTTTTAAACACAATTATTATTGAAATTATATGAATAGAGGGCTTACAGATATATACTTTGTATAGTGTTTGAGAATTTTTCTATTGCTAAATTTACATAATTGACGAACTTGTAGAAGTTGTTGTAAATACCGTGTGTTGAGTAGAGATTTCATTGTCTCAGATTTTAGGTGACTTCAATGAATTATTTTTTAAACACACAATTATTGTTGAAACTATATGAATAGAGGTGATTTCACGTATACAATTTGAACAGTATTTCAGAATTTTTGTATTGCAAAATTTACATAATTGACGAATTTATAGAGATTGTTGTAAATTATCGAGTGTTTAGTAAAGATTTCATTGACTCAGATTTTAGGTGCCCTCTATGAATTATTTTTTAAACACACAATTATTATTGAAATTATATGGATAGAGGGATTTCACGTATATACTTTGGACAGTATTTGAGAATTTTTGTATTGCAAAATGTACATAATTGACGTATTTATAAAGATTGTTGTAAATTATCGCGTGTTTAGTAAAGATTTCATTGTCTCAGATTTTAGGTAACTTGAATGAATTATTTTTTAAACACACAATTATTATTGAAATTATATGGATAGAGGGATTTCACATATATACTTTGTACAGTATTTGAGAATTTTTCTATTGCTAAATTTACATAATTGACGAACTTGTAGAAGTTGTTGTAAATACCGTGTGTTGAGTAGAGATTTCATTCTCTTGGATTTTAGGTGACTTCAATGAATAATTTTTAAACACACAATTATTGTTGAAATTATATGAATAGAGGGATTTCACGTATATACTTTGGACAGTACTTGAGAATTTTTGTATTGCAACATTTACATAATTGAAGAATTTATAGAGATTTTTGTATATTATCGAATGTTTAGTAAAGATTTCACTCTCTTGGATTTTAGGTGCCTTCTATGAATTATTTTTTAAACACACAATTATTATTGAAATTATATGAATAGAGGGCTTACACATATATACTTTGTATAGTGTTTGAGAATTTTTTATTGCAAAATGTACATAATTGACGAGTTTGTAGAGGTTGTTGTAAATACCGTGTGTTGAGTAGAGATTTCATTGTCTCAGATTTTACGTGACTTCTATGAATTATTTTTTAAACGCACAATTATTATTGAAATTATATGAATAGAGGAATTTCACGTATATACTTTGGACAGTACTTAAGAATGTTTTCATCGCAAAATATGCATAATTGACGCAGTTATAATGGTTGTTGTACATGGTTATGTATTGGACAAAATTCGTTGTTTTACATTTTAGGACCTAAACTGTAGTATAAAAAGTTCTAACAAACAAAAATTTTATCATTACAAGGTCGTAATTTGGACGCTATCTCAGAATTATGCATTTTAAAATATACGCAACTAACAACACTGTAAAAATCCTCATGTAACATTGCAGATTAAGTAGGTTTTGGGTTTGAAATGTCTCTTTTTGAATTTGTTACGAGATGCACGATCTTCGTCAACATTTAATAAATAGATCGTTTCAATGTTTATACGATGGACAGCTTTGAATCATTCTTTCATCGAGGAATATAAAAAGTTGACAAACCTGTAAAGGCCATTATAAATTATTGTCTGTTCATTAGGAATCTGAGTGCTTTAAATTTTGCATGTACTTCGTGAATTTTGTATGGAATGCACAAACTCCACAAAAATTTTATTGACGGAAAATCATAGTGTGCACAGTTCGTAGGATACCTCAGCATTTTTTCGCATGAAAATATGCATAACTAGCCACAGTTAGAATTATGTCAGAAAATCTCTGTACAGTCTTTCAATTCAATGCGCGTAAAAACAATTCTAAGAAGTTAAACTGAACAATTTATTGTTCGCTGATCAAAACAAAATGGAAAGCAGTATCTCCGCTATCACAACATGAGATAAGGGAGGATCTGCTCTATTCCGACCGTTCCCAATTAATGGCACAAGGGGTTGCGGAAAGGCAAAAAGACGAAAGCCAGAGACAGGGGACGAAAAAAGTTGGTGACGGCGGTTGAATGCATAATTCCTAACGAAAGTGCGCCGTTATGTCCTAAGGGTAGCTATGTAGTTTTCGTGGAGCTTGTTGGTGGGGGGTGGGTGGGGGCAGAGAGGGGGCCAGGATAACGAGAGAATCGAGGGAGGGGAGAGCGGGGACACTCCACGTTAGTTCCAAGCGATTTGGCTCTCATGCGATTTAACACGAGGGCTATTATAACACGATATAGATATAATGGCTGTGCCCGGTGGCGCTGTCTTTTCCTCCCCCGGTTCTATAGGCACTGTCAAAAGTGGGAGTATTGAATTTGATGGTAAATGCCCATTTATAACGAATTTTTGATATCGCTATTGTATTTGTCTATTGTAGATTCGTGAATTATTTAGGGAACATACAAATATGATTGAAATTTTACTGATCAGGGATTTTAATGTACACACATTGGACGGTATTTGAGTATTTTTTCATAGCAAAGTATACACAATTGAAGAAGCTGTAGTGATCGTTGCAGTGTGTTGAGTGGGGATTTCATTGTTCTAGATTTTAGAATTCTCTTGCGAATTATTTTTGAAGTACATAAATATTGCTAATATTTGCTGGATTGGGAAGGTTAATGTATACGCATTGAACAGTGTTTGAGAATTTTTCCACTGAAAAATATAAACACTTGACTTTGTGCAGTGACCATTGCAAGTTGCTGTATGTTGAGTGTGGATTTCGTTGTCTTCGATTTTGAGTTTGCTTTGTGAATTAGTTTTGAATCATACGTATATTATTAAACTTTTACTGATTGGGGATTTTAATGTATGCGCATTGAACAGTATCTGAGCATTTTTACATTGCAGAATATACATAATTAGCGGGGCTGTATAACTGTTATAAATTGCTGTGGTAGAATATCCTCTTCGTAGCATTAGATTTTAAGCGTCAATTGTGAATTATAATTTCGAACAAACAAATACCATTAAAACTTTATCGACAGTGGGTCTTAATGTAAATACAGTGGACAGTATCGGAGAATTTTTCCATTGCAAAATATGCATAATTAACAAAGCTATAGAAGCCTTCGTAAAATGCTGCGCGTTCAATAGGTTTCATGCCTTAAGTATCGTCTATGAATTATTCATGAGATACACGAATCTCGTAAAAATTTTATTGATATGGGGTTTTAATGTAGACACACGAGACAGTGTTTAACATTTTCTCATTGCATTGTAAAGGGCAATACTTATAGCAATACAATGCCACTATAAAAATATAAATGATCTCACTCTTAAATTTAAAGTATTCATTCTATTTTCATCGAATGTGCAGAACGTGAATTTAAAATAGTCTATTACGCAATTATGTGGTCCAGTTAATTAAGCGAATACCTACAAACCAATAAAACAATAATAAAAACATAATCGCGCTGCTTATAAATATTCATGTTGTCCAACGACAAGAAACCTTCAAGAACAACCCAATATTTAAACTGTGGGTATTTGAGCCGTTTATTTTGAAAGAGGGCAACATTCCGAACAACTTTTCTCTACTCATCTACCCGGCGCTCGGACTTAGTTTCCGAGATATGTAATTGCAAAGAACTTCTGTTAAATTTTGGTTGCAAGTACTCTTTATTCTCGTACAAACTGTCAAAAGGAGAATATAATCCAAGTTAGTTTGTGGTTAGAATGGTGATGGTGGATAACCCAGACCTAACCTACACCTAACCCCATTTTGAGGTTGCCCAATTTCAGAGAATGTCTTCGATAACATATGTCAAATCCAAAATCACATTATGGCGGCTACTTCCTATGCTCGTCAACAGAGGGACATTACGACAACACCGTTCCCGCTACTACCTGAATCTTCCTCTGTTTGTATATATACCGCCCTAAACTGTCCTTAAGACATCCCGCGTCTAAGGCACGGGTCCGCTAGATAGCAATACTGACGAGTCCCCTAACGGGCCTAGGACGAAACGCTTCCTTCTCCTTTTTCCTCCTCTCACACACTCTTCAGCCGCCATAATTGGTGACCCCGACAAACGAACAACAATGCTACCTTCTGAGCAGAGGAGACGACAACATCAACAAACCACGGACAACATCAGGAGGACTAGAAGATGACTACTCTGTCACTGCCTTGCCTGAACTCTACTGCCCAACCAACAGCGAGGACTTCTCCCTACTATGAGCTTCTGACGTCATCTTCGCAGCATTAGATGGTTTAACGTTTCCGCACCCAAATTTGTGCGACGTTTTCGTATCTACATTTGTGCGACGTTCATCCATTGTTTGTGCGACTATATGAGTCCTACAAGTGGCTTAGGGAGCTACTCAACTTCGTCAATTCGGCAGCATCACTGGCGGGCACGCCGACAGCACACATTCCAGCGACCTCCTTGGATTCCGGCGGAGATCAGCGTAATTAGAGGGAAATTTGTCCAGATATCATTGACCACTGGCAAGGGGGTAATATGGCGGCTACTTCCTGTGCTCGTCAACAGAGGGACATTACGACAACACCGTTCCCGCTACTACCTGAATCTTCCTCTGGTTGTATATATACCGTCCTAAACTGTCCTTACGACATCCCGCGTCTAAGGCACGGGTCCGCAAGATAGCCTTACTGACGAGTCCCCTAAGTACTGGCAAATTACAATAATGTAGCATCGGTATATTTTTGTTCATAACTTTTTAATAAAATACGAGCGACGACTAAAACCTCTTGGAGGTTACTTAGAAAGGTGACCTTGATAACATGAGGCGTTTATTTTGAAAGTGGCCTAAGTCCATTTGTCAATTATTTTCTGTTGACCGTAGTAACGTGTACAACTTGAAGTTATGTGTCATAAACAACATTTGCTGTTAAGTATATTCAGAGTATACACGATAATTTTGGCCACATAAGTTTTCACAGTTAGTTCAATAATTACAACCATTATTTTAAAAGTGACCTAACTCCAATTAATTATTGATAATGTCCGAAAGTGCGGACTTTAAAATGTCCGAATACAGTGATGAAGGTAATTTTAATCAGTTAGTATTTAACAAGTTAACCTCAGTTTTTTGACAGTTGCTTTAGTTGAATAATCAGTACGTTTAATTAATGCAGTGAAAATAAAATTCACGCAATACACACTTACAATTGAATGTAAAACTTAAAATATTAAATTATAGAAATTATTTCACTCGTGGGGAAGAATAAAACAAGACCATTTAATTCAGATAGTGAACACGAATTCGTAACTAATGATTTCAATAAAAAAGGTTCGAAATTGTTGTATTGACACCACTTTATAAAAATATAAGACGAATTACGACAGCGAAATACAAGGACATGATGGACTTACTACGATATATACCACCGGTGCACCATGACATCCCTCCCGCATACACAAAATCTAGATGAGCAGTAAATTGTTATATAATTTATGTAGTTAGAAAATTTCCCGAATTGCATAAATTGTGTTTTTGAAGTGTTGTAAAGAAATATAAAATAGATTGAGTATTGTTTTTTTCAATTTGAAGCATTTTAAATTATGTCGAATGGACTTGGGCTCTGTTTTTTACTTTAACTCTTTTAAAATTTAACTCTTTTAGATACACTTAACCACTTGCCATACCATTTCTTTTACGGCTTCAGTGATAAGAATTTCTTTGTAGTTCATAATTTCCTAGAAAACGGAGAAAATGTATATCTATGGTGTGTCTATATGTTCTCCAATGGCTATACATTAACAACAACAAAATAGAATTTTATTTCGGTTTAAAAGAAATTAATAACATACATATTTATTTGACTCTGTTCAGAATCTTCATCACGTCTCACACACGCCATTGTAGGCAAAAGGGTTAAGCAGTATGACACATTTGTATCCTATACATATATTTTTAATTTTATTGAAACGCAAACTCTTAAATATCTCAATTTAAGTATAAATGGAATTAGGTCACTTTCGAAATAGACGGCTCATTTATACTAATTTTTTTAAATATTAAAACAAAGGTTTCATAAATTTTACGTTACATTTTGTTAGAAAGACGATATTTATCCGTAATTTCAATAGTTTTTATTCAAAGTGTTATAATTAATAGCAAAATGAGAGAAGTCTGTTTCAGAATGGACCTATTACATTTTTCTTTCTGGATCAAGACATAAATGAATGAACGACGCAGTAATAATTGGTTAAAGTTAGATGATTCATCCGCGAATCTAACTTCTTCTACCTCATCGCGCAATCTGAAGGAAGTTTCCTTTGTGAAGGTATACGCAGCTCCTGATTCAGGTTATGATGATAAGAGCAAGTAGAATAATAAAGTAGAGACGGTATCGTCTAGTAAGAAACTACTTTGTCGTAGTTTGTTATGCTACTATTACCTTTTATCTTGTAAAATCCACTCTGGCTAACAAAATTTCTCATCCGTCTGGTATTCCCTATTTTTCGACTATTTTTTACCTTCATTTCTAATTATCAAAATTTAATTAAATCATATTTGGAATCTACACAATTCAACTGAATTGTATTTTCAATGTTTAAAATTATATTATATTTTCAATCTTTAAATTTCAATTGAGTTATTTTCATTTTTAATGGTTCCTGTTAAAAATTGTATCTTGTATAATTTAATTGTTCTATTGATAAAGTTCTGTACAGTACCAGTTTTTTAATTTCAATTAAATCATACTTTAAAATTTATGAATTTTTTCATATGGTTATTACATTTTCAATTTTCGGACTAGTTTGGTAGCATTTTTAATTGTTGATATACAATCAAGTGACGTTTTTAATTTTCTGACTGGTTTGGTACCATTTTCAATTATTCATATTCAATCAAGTTACGTTTTTAATTTTCTGACTGGTTCGATAGCATTTTTAATTGCTGATATTCAATCAAGTTACGTTTTAAATTTTCTGACTGTTTTGGTAGCATTTTTAATTGCTGATATTCAATCAAGTTACGTTTTTAATTTTCTGACTGGTCCGGTACCATTTTCAATTGTTGATATTCAATCAAGTTACGTTTTTAATTTTCTGACTGGTCCGGTACCATTTTCAATTGTTGATATTCAATCAAGTTACGTTTTTAATTTTCTGACTGGTTTGGTAACATTTTCAATTGTTCATATTCAATCAAGTTACGTTTTTAATTTTCTTACTGGTTTGGTAGCATTTTTAATTGTTGATATTCAATCAGATTACGTTTTTAATTTTCTGACTGATTTGGTAGCATTTTTAATTGCTGATATTCAATCAAGTTACGTTTTTAATTTTCGGACTGGTCCGGTACCATTTATAATTGTTGATATTCAATCAAGTTACTTTTTTAATCTCCTAAAATGAGTTAATCCATATTTTTAATTTTCTAAGGTGAATTAAACCATGCTCTCGGTTTCATACAATCAAATCACATTTTGGATTGTTCTAATTTCATTAACCTATATTTTTAACATCCCACGTTCAATGTAACTAGATGTTTAATTTTGTGACTGGATTGGTACAATTAAATCATGTTTGTAATTCTTTCAATTAATTGATTTAATTAAATTATAATTTTAATATTCTCAGTGGATTGGTACAGTTCAATCATGTTTGTAATTCTTTAAATTCAATCAAATTGTGATTTTAATTGTCAGACGTTAATTCAATGATATTTTTAATGTTCTAACAGGTTCGTTAGTGACCCATTGTTAATTGATAAATTGACGAATGCAACGATGCATTATCGCTCACTACAGAAGACAGAAGATAGAACACCGTGCATTTCGTGAGATTTATTTTCTTCCTCATGATTACAGTGATTGCAACGGCGAACAATGGAGAGGAGATTTTCTGTTCGATCTGTTCTTACGTGCGGCTATTTTGATACAGATTAAACATTCTTCTTCGGATTCCCCGCGTTCCATCCTAAATTGCTTTTCAGGCTTTGATATCAATTGGTCGGTACCGCTTTGAAGTCGACTCCTAAGAAATTTATTTTCACCATCTACCGTTGATGGTTATAGAAGTAGCTCCCTCACTCATTTTCCAATTAATTAATTGCATCATTCATTAATTAGATACAGTGAACTGCTATTTATATTTAAAAGAAGCCTTAGACATATGCAGTATTTTCGAGATTTTGCACTATGATTCTCAAAGAAAAAATTCTTTAAAAATTCAAACAAAATGATTAGCGCAATACATACGAGCTGCAAAAATTCTGCGCCTGTAACTTCTTAAATATTATGGAAATTGCCTTTTCTGTCACAATCTTCTTCGTCGTTTCACATGTTTTTCATGATTTCAGTTTCTTACTACTAGAATTTCAAAACAAAAAACCTGAAAAAATTCTAGAATAATAGTTTTAAGAATATTTAGCCATAGTAAGTATAGTGATAATATATAGCTTTCATAATGATATAAAAAAATTTGTTTTTTTCCTGACTTTTTCGCATACAATTATGATTTTTCGGTTTTAACTTTTCACGGCTACAATTTTCAACCGAAATATCTGAAAAAAATTCTCTAACACGTACCTCTATCTTAGCCATTCACTATATTTTTTCTAAAAGTTTCTCTGCAACCAATCCGATAAAATTCTCCAAAATTGGAGTTCTTATACCTTTTCAGAAAATGAATCTTTCGGGCTGCAAAATTGTAAACAAATTCTCCAATATTGTGTTCAAACATATAAGAAGTATCATAAACTTATTTCTACTTGATCATTCACAAAGAATTCGGTAAAGTATCCGTCGAAGGACCGTTCTTACTCCCGTTATTAACTTTTCATTTTTAATTTCTAACGACCATAATTTGCAACCAATTCTCTAACAGGTACCTCTATCGTAGCCATTCACTCTATTTTTTCTTGAAGTTTCTCTGCAACCAATCCGATAAAATTCCCCAAAATTGAAGTTGTTATATCTTTTCAGGAAATGAATCTTTCGGGCTGCAAAATTGTAAACAAATTCTCAAATACTTACTGGTAAGTATTTCTAAATATTTCTACTTGATTATTCACAAAGAATTCGGTAAAGTATCCGCTGGAGGAACGTTCTTACTCCCGCCATTAACTTTTCATTTTTAATTTCTAACGACCATAATTGTCAACCAAAAAATTTAAAAAATTTAGCTTAAACGTATTCCTATAACGACCATGCGTCCTATTGTTTCTAAAAAATGTTCACCGTAACCACCCCCTCGATGGAGCGAGGGGGTAGAATTGTGGCACAAAACTGCTCAGGGACGCAATAAGTAATACTCTGCTAAATCAATTTCTCGTCAGACTTGAATATTCCCATTCCGAATGCGACTTTCGGAGAACTTGAAGAACAATCGTAAATCGTTTGGATAACGGAACGTAGGCTAGAATGTGTACAAAGGTTCGTTTCTAACGTTCTTCTCGTTTGTCAGCAGGTGTTCGAGGCCGCAGTACACCATAGTAATTCGAGTCGCGGAATTCCTCGCACGACCTCCGAGTTTCGCCGTTTGGTATTCCACCCCCGCACAAGAAAAAGAAGAATAGCAGACCGCGGACAGCTCGAGGGTGGAACGAGAGGTATTCACAGATAAGCGGAGGCGAGAACGTTCCGATCGACGGCCGTAAACTTCGGAATAGTTGTCGGCGAAATTAGCCTGACTCTTTCAGAGCTGGAGGGGTGGCTGGAGACGGTGGGGTTTGGGGGTAATGGGTCGCCGGGATAAGCATTTCATTTCGAAGATCTAATTACTTCCAATAGTTTGTTCGTTTCGACTACTTCGACGTTGTTAAATAATTATTACCGACCTGTGGAGAATTTGGGGATCGTGGCAGAGTGCGAGATTGGGGGCTAATGGTTCTCAATTATTGTCCTAAGAGGTTATGGGTAGAGGGAGACACATTCTTGAGAAGGTGAAGTTTCGAAATGAATGTGAAGGTTGAGAAATACTGATTTCTGCGTGCTATAGATTGAGAGATACTGAGCTTTTTAGTCATTGGTTGAGAGCAGGGGTTGAAACGTTTCTGAAAATAACTGTTTGAAACAGTTATATATCGGTTCTGGCTGAAACAGTTATGAAGAAATTGTGTATATTTATTCATTTAGAAAGTAATTTTATCTATTTTATTCTTTTTTAAAACAAATATTATTTTAATGTTTTACAAATAGTGTCATATATATTTTTGTGCGGTTAGAAATAATTTTTGCACATTTTAGTATATTAACAATATTTCTATCCATTTGAATCCATTGGATATGTATACTGTCACACATCAAAAATAGTTTCGTATACGTATTTTGTTCCATTACAAACAGTGATAACCATTCTGATCATTTAAAAACATTTCCGTTAATTTTTATGTCTTAAAACAGTAACATCGTCTATTTAATTCTTTCTTAAAATTAATACTATCTGTTTCGTTCTTCTAAAAATAATTTTATATATTTTTATGCATTAGGACTAATTTTTTGGCTTTTCATTATATTAAAGATATTTTTATTTATTTCAATCTATTGGATATAATCTCATTTTTGTGTATTAAAAATAATGCCTGTCGTTTTGTGTTGGGTACAATCTCATCTATTAAAAACAGCGGTTGAAACGGTTCTGGAAATAACTGTTTGAGACAGTTATATATCGGTTCTGACTGAAACAGTTATGAAGAACCGAAATGATGTTGTAACTGTTATGAGAATATCGGTTCTCGCTTATTGGGATCTGACATTTTGAGTGGCGCCGTCTGCTGCCAAAAAGTGGAAATACTCTAAGCTTGGCTTGGCTTGGCTTATAGCAGGTTACAGTGTTAACAGGTGTTAATTACAGTATAAACTTATAACGTTAAAACAGGTGTATGGAAGTTCCAATTTTTCCACCATGTAGCAAAAAAATTTTGATTACTGTGCAGTGAAAGATTGTGATAGTAGAGCGAGCAAAAATTTGTTGCTCCGTTTCCACACTTTGAAATGAAGTATGTGAAGTGAACTGCATGAAATTTATAAGACCTCCATTTTTTAAATATAAGAAACAATTTAGCAGAGGACAGTCTATTTTAATAGCTAAAGCTAGAGTGCATATTGAAAGACCTAACCAGCGTAGAAAGACTTTCAAAATTCTTGGTTCAGTGATGCCTGTGGCATTGGTGCCTCTAATAGAAGATATTTGTACAATTATTTGTGGAGCAATTAGTATGTCCTCACCAATTCTAAGCGATTCGAAATTTATGAAATTATAATTGTAAATTTAGAAGGTATATTAAAAAACAAATTTTTTGTGTAAAATCAATTATTTGACAAAACATACTTTATGGATATTTATACATGTATTTATTTCATATATTTAATAAATATACCTTTTCGAAGTAACATTAAACTCGTCAATATTTATTAAGTCTGTACTCTCGTCACTTGTTATTATTTCTTAAGTCTATTTACTCTCATCATATATTTTTTCCAATAAACAAATTTTATGTAACATATTCGTATAATAAATATTTTTTAATTTAGTCAACATTGAAGAAATAAAACTGTCATTTCTTGTAACTTTTAAAGCTAAATATTTTTTATCAAACTTAGAATATATAACAAAATATGTTAGTTCTAAATTTAACACTGCCATCCTCAGCTGGATTTGCCCATAATACCGATGCTTCTGCCTCAACACAAAGTTTTCTCCTTCCTTTCAAACATTTTAAGTAAAAACAAAAAAAAGATATCAATACAATGTTAAGACCAAGCTCTTCGTCGCCATATTGGATAGCTATATATATTGTCCACGCCCCCCATGTCAGATCCCAATATCGGTTACGGTTACGGTTCTTGAGAACCGATATTAGAACGGTTCTATAACTGTTATTTTTAGGTTCTGGATTTCGGTTTCGGTTTCGGTTTCGCTTCTTCAGACTTCAGAACCTATAATATGTCCCGTATCGGTCTCGTATCGGTTTTGCAGTTCTGCAAAAATTCCTTCAACATCTGGAAATAAGAGGTTCCTGAGATCATTTGATACAACATTTTCCTTTGCAAAAATGGCGTCCATGGCTTTGTTAAGGACTTATTAACGAAAAACACGGACCAATCAGAGCGCAGCTACAGCGAACGGAGTCCAACTCGGCGACAGGTCCCGCTTAAGGTCGGGTTATACAGTGCCGTCCGATATCGGACGCGTTTTTGGAGTGTTTATACATTTCCATCCGAACTTTGAGGTAACTTGAGAAGCGTTCGGGATGCTCGAACAAAGGCCAAGAGCCGAAGATCGTGTCATTTGCTACCCTAACCCCAGGGGTTTCGAGAACCTTTTACTCCACTCTATAGCTCGGGAGATGCCGATGCTAGAATCGGACGACTGGCCGAAAAATATTTTCCTCGAGGATATGCTGTCCGATCGCTGGTGGCACGAAGGCAGAATATATAACGTTTATTTAAAAAACTATTAACTGGAACTTTTCAGAGTTCATCGTGCTAATAGCCGGGGAATACCTAGCTAAGGAATTTAAACGTTATAACAAAAAAAGTTCTGTCGCATTTTAAATAAGCATGTAATTTTGCTTGTACATCGAAAACACATGTAGCTAATTAGTCATTGGGATACGGGAATTAACAGGTAACCTGAAAGATGACAACAAGTTGTAACAAATAATGGAAAAGAAACGGAATTTCAAACAAGAAGAATCGTAGAAAACGACCATTTTTTAAAAAAATTTTTTACACTTGAACCGATGGAAAATTTTTTAGAACAACGATGTCTCTAATATATTTTCTAATAATTATTTTAAATCATTATATAAGAAAAATTCACCAAGTGGCAGGAACATTCCCTATTTCCATGATGTTGTAAAGGAGAGCTACCGATAGTTTACCTAAAGGAGGTTTGGAGCCCATAGAAACCGTTTTTTTGTGCCACGCACAGCAGGGAGCCGTCACCCGCTCGAGCTATATGGCCTTCCGACTCGAAGAAAAAGAATCGTTGAGAAGTCGGACGCCGATTTCTGTATGCGAACACTCTCATTTAAACCTGGGTTACAATATTCGGTCTGATCCGAACTTCGGACATATATAACCCGACCTTTAGAGTGGCGTCGCCGTTGGCCGAGCCAGAATCAATCCGCTGTAGCTGAGCTCCGATTGGTCCGTGTTTTTCGTTAATCACTCTTAAACAAAGCAGCGGACGCCATTTTTGCAAAGGAAAATGTCGCTTCAAATGATCTCAGGAACCTCCCATTTCCGGATGTTGAAGGAATTTTGAGGCACCCTGTATAGCCGATACTGAACCAAATAATATCAGTTGCAGAACTGCAAAACCGATATGAGACCGATACGCGACACATTATAGGTTATGCAATCTGAAGAACCGAAACCGAAACCGAAATCCAGAATCTAAAAATAACAGTTATAGAACCGTTATAATATCGGTTCTCAAGAACCGTAACCGATATAAGCGAGAACCGATATTCTCATAACAGTTATAATATTTTTTCGGTTCTCGTAACTGTTTCAAGAAACGGAATCGATATCATAACTGTTCTCAACCCCTGGTTGAGAGACAATGTCATTTTGTGAGCTATTAATTGAGAGACCATGTTTCTATCCGTATGTAAAGTGTGATAATTATTAAAACAAATTTCTACACAAATTCTCCAATATTGTGTTCAAACATATAAGAAGTATCATAAATTTATTCCTATCTGGTTATTCACAAAGAATTCGGTAAAGTATCCGCCGGAGGACCGTTCTTACTTCCGTCATTAACTTTTCATTTTTAATTTTTAACGACCATAATTTGCAACCAATTCTCTAACAGGTACATCTATCGTAGCCATTCACTCTATTTTTTCTTGAAGTTTCTCTGCAACTGTTTAGTCGAGCACTTTCTCAATTGAATTGAGCAGTGCAGCGTGTGCAAGCGATACTCTTGTGCGCATCTACTTGTACTTTCGGTACTGACGTTATCAGCACCGAAGGATATGTAAAAAACACTTGTATTTATGGAAACTGAACTACTAACGGTTGGTCGCTCGGAGGTTGACTCTTTGAACTAGTTTAAAATGTAGTGTACTGAATGGTGAACTTGAGCAGAATGACTTTCGTCGCTTGTGTCTCTTCGCAGCTAGCCTCGCTGTGTGTGGGATGGAAGAATCTCTGTCTTATATTTTATCTTTCATTGGTTATTAGAATAATTTGCGACGCCCACCTTTGCGAAAGAGAGGGTAACCTTGTGCGCGCCTCCCCGAGCAGTCTCACCCCCTTGGGTGTGGGGGAAAGTCCGAGATGGACGCTTGGTACCCTCACTCGATGGGGGCGGTAAGGTGTTGTAAACCTGGGCCCGGTAAGGTGTTGTAAACCTTGGCCTGGGCCGCTACCTTAATTGATATTGAAATTGGAAAAGTGGCAGGCTAAGGGCACTAAAGTCTGCCATGCAGATGTTTACTTGTAGCGAAACATCTGTTTCGTCTTAGGACGGAACAGCAACCAAACCGATAAAATTCCCCAAGATTGAAGTTGTTATATCTTTTCAGAAAATGAATCTTTCGGGCTGCAAAATTGTAAACAAATTCTCCAATATTGTGTTCAAACATATAAGAAGCATCATAAATTTATTTCTATCTGGTTATTCACAAAGAATTCGGTAAAGCATCCGCCGGAGGAACGTTCTTACTCCCGTCATTAACTTTCCATTTTTAATTTTTAACGACCATAATTTTCAACCAATTCTCTAACAGGTGCCTCTATCGTAGCCATTCACTCTATTTTTTCTTGAAGTGACCGATATAAGCGAGAACCGATATTCTCATAACAGTTATAATATTTTTTCGGTTCTTGTAACTGTTTCAAGAACCGGAATCGATATAATAACTGTTTTCAACCCCTGGTTGAGAGACAATGTCATTTTGTGAGCTATTAATTGAGAGACCATGTTTTTATCCGTATGTAAAGTGTGATAATTATTAAAACCCTAAGTTATTGTTGTATTTTACACGAAAACTGAAATCTTTCTTACATGTTCTTAAATACTACAATATATCTTGAAGGAAAGAGTGAATAAAACGACAAGAGATGCCACTTACAAAAACTGTTATATCTTTCTAAAAAAAGAAATCTTTTGAGACAGAATGTATTGTCTACATTCTCCAATGCAACTTTCAAATATGCAGAAGGTTCCAAAAACTTACATCGACTGGTTTGATTATAACAATTTTATAAGTGTAATATCCTGAGGTGCATACACGACAAGAAGGGGAGCCCTTATGAAAATTGTGATATATCAAAAAATAAATCTTTCGAGTCGAAAATTGTTGAATATGTTCTCTAATACTGTATCCAAATATGCAAAAAATTTCAAGAAGTTATATCTACCCGTAAGTTTACAAAAAATTTATAAATAGGTTCCAAAGATTTATTTACCATAAAAAATAGTGCTTTCAAAATATTGCCATTTCAAAACAAAAAATAAGTTTTTTAAGCTAAAAATTTGTGTACATATTCTTAAATATCCTTACGAAATATACAACAAGTTTCTCATGCTTATATTCACTTACTATATACCCATTTATTTATAAAGAAATCGCAAGGAAGTCCACAAGGTGCCTAAGATACAAAAGAAAAGAGCTCTTATAAAAATTATCATATCTTCTAAAAAAGAAAACTGGATCCATCAAGTTGAAAATTTCTACATATATTTTTCAGTTTCCTCTAGAATTTTCAAAAGTTTCTCATGCCTACATCCACTCATTCGGTTACAAAAAAACTCGTAACTCAAAAACCCTCGTGCACTAAAACAAGTGACTCACAAAAATTGTCGTATCTTTAAAAAAAAAAAATAGATTCCTCGAGGTAAAAATTTCCTTCCATATTCTCCAAAACCGTATCAAAATACACCAAAAAAATTCAGAAATTCTCATGCACCCATTTGTCCGGAAAAAATTCGCAAACCGGACGGCCGTTGAAAAGCAAGAGAAGAAAGAGAAAAGCACGAAGAACACGGGTAGCGAGCGGGCGGCTGTAATCTCGGATTTAATCGCTTCGCCCGAATTATAATTAATGCTGTGGGTGTGTCCAGCGGCCGATCCGGCGCAGATAATTTCGTTTCTCATTGAATCGCCGTAACAGAACGCGGATTCGAGGCCACTTTAGCGTCTCCCGTGGCTTAATTACGTTAGCCGCAACGCGAAACGCAACGGCCGAGCGGACACCAGACAGAACTCGCTTTGATCTCGGCTCTCTGCTCTGATTGTGACACGCCGAGCAGAACCAGACAGAAGATTCGCCCGTAGTCGCGAAGCTGCACCCGTTTGTTTTGTTTCGTTCTGTTTTGTTAGGACCTCGGTCACGTGTGTGCACGGAAACCAGCCAATCCCCGAGAGTTTCCAAGCGACGTGATTAAAATTTCGTTAGGACGTGGTCGCCTGTCAACGCGACTGATTCGACCACCTTTCGCCTAAAACTGTAGTGTCCGCTATGCGGCATACTTTGTGCGCCCGGGATGCACTATGTCTGTAGACTGTTGTTGGTGTACTTGCTCTTCGAGATGATACCATGTTTTCCACGATGTTTCCTTTTTGATGGGGATCAGAGTGATCGATGAGGGAGTGATAGCAATGCTGTTGAGATTCTTGATGCCGTTGCTGTGTCTCATAGAAGTCCTAGTTTAGTTTTAAACCATGATTGTTAGAGATGCTCCTGGATTCACCTTACGTACTTTTTTAGGAACATTTATTGAACAAATAGATGGGTATAAGTTTGCAAAACTGTGATTTAAATCGATATTGAAGAATCTGTACAGAATTGTTCAGCTCAAAAGACTTTCTTTTTTTAGAAATGACAATATGTGAACATTTCGTGAATGAAACTTATATCGTGTACCGACGCTATTCCTGGATCTCTTGCTGCCGGCATTGAAAAGGATAGCGATTAAACAAAACATCGACACTATCGGTGAGACAATGCTAATACAATGACAAAACTCCTTTGATCTAAATGATTTTTTCGTGGAATTTTGACGAACATATGCGCGATACTTTTCTGATTAAAATTACACCAACCACGATACCATTTGAATCGTATTTACTCGTTTAATCCACGATATAGTAAAACCTCGATTATCCGAACTAGAGTAATATTCCAATATATGTGAACATTTCGTGACTGAAACTTATATCGTGTACTGACACTATTCCTCGATCCCTTGCTGCCGGCATTGAAAAGGATAGCGATTAAACAAAACATCGACACTATCGGTGAGACAATGCTAATACAATGACAAAACTCTTTTGATCTAAATGATTTTTTCGTGGAATTTTGAAGAACATATGCGCGATACTTTTCTGATTAAAATTACACCAACCACGATACCATTTGAATCGTATTTACTCGTTTAATCCACGATATAGTAAAACCTCGATTATCCGAACAAGAGTAATATTCCAATATATGTGAACATTTCGTGACTGAAACTTATATCGTTTACTGACACTATTCCTCGATCTCTTGCCGCCGGCATTGAAAAGGATAGCGATTGAACAAAAAATCGACAACTATCGGTGAGATAATGCTAATACAATTATAGAACTCTTGTTTCTAATGTTAATCGCATTTACTCGTTTAATCCACGATATAGTAAAACCTCAATGGTCCGAACTAGAGTAATATTCCAATGTATGTAAAAATTTCATGACTGGAACGTCACTTATATCGTGTACCGACACTATTCCTTGATCTCTTGCCACAACCTCTAGAAAGGGATAAACTCTTAAAAATTTAGCCAGACAACTTGAATGTTTCTATAAATATTAGAAGAATTAGTTTACTGGCTAATGTAACAAACAAATATTCTTACATCTCTATTGATTTCAATTGCATTCTTACGTTCTTTTTTATGAACAAATGGATGGGTATAAGTTTGCAAAACTGTGATATAAAAACTATATTGAAGAATATGTACGGAATTGTTCAGCTCAAAAGACTTTCTTTTTTTAGAAATGACAATATGTGAACATTTCGTGAATGAAACTTATATCGTGTACCGACACTATTCCTGGATCTCTTGCCGCCGGCATTGAAAAGGATAACGATTGCACAAAAAATCGACCCTAATACAATGATAGAACTCTCATTTCTAATGTTAATTTTGTGGAACTTTTAGCGACGTAATCGTTCTTTTCTGACTGAAATGACTCCAACTACGACACCATTTGAATCGTATTTACTCGTTTAATCCACGATATAGTAAAACCTCAATGGTCCGAACTAGAGTAATATTCCAATGTATGTAAAAATTTCGTGACTGGAACGTCACTTATATCGTGTACCGACACTATTCCTTGATCTCTTGCCACAACCTCTAGAAAGGGATAAATTTTTAAAAATTTAACCAGACGACTTGATTGTTTGTATGAATATTAGAAGAATTAGTTTACTAGCTATTGTAACAAACAAATAGACTTAACTCTCTATTGATTTCAATTGCGTTTTTACGTTCTTTTTTATGAACATTTATTGAACAAATGGATGGGTATAAGTTTGCAAAACTGTGATTTAAAAACGATATTGAAGAATATGTACATAATTGTTCAGCTCAAAAGACTTTCTTGTTTTAGAAATGACAATATGTGAACATTTCGTGACTGAAACTTATATCGTGCACCGACACTATTCCTGGATATCTTGCCACCGGGCATTGAAAACGATAACGATTGAACAAAAAATCGACACTATCGGTGAGACAATGCTAATACAATGATAGAACTTTTGTTTCTAATGTTCATTTTGTGGAACTTTTAGCGACGTAATCGTGATTCTTTTCTGACTGAAATGTCTCCAACTACGACACCATTTGAATCGTAATTACTCGTTTAATCCATGATATGGTAAAATCTCGATTATCCGAACTAGAGTAATAATCCAATATATGTGAAAATTTAGTGACTGAAGCGTCACTTATATCGTGTACCGACACTATTCCTTGATCTCTTGCCACAACCTCTAGAAAGGGATAAATTTTTAAAAATTTAACCAGACGACTTGATAGTTTCTATGAATATTAGAAGAATTAGTTTACTAGCTAATGTAACAAACAAATATACATAACTTTTTATTGATTTCAATTGCGTTAATACATTCTTTTTTATGAACATTTATTGAACAAATGGATGGGTATAAGTTTGCAAAACTGTGATTTAAAAACGATATTGAAGAATATGTACGGAATTGTTCAGCTCAAAAGACTTTCTTTTAATAGACATGGAAATTTTCTCGTGGACTCCATTTTTGTGTCTGATACATCTTAAGATCACATTTATGATTTTTTTGTAAACAATCGAGTGGGTATAAGTGTATGAAACTGTTTGTGTATTTGATCGCAATATTGAAGAATATGTAAACGTATTTTCAGCTCGATAGGTTTAAATTTTTTGTGAGATATGACAATTTCCTCGTGAGCGCTCCAGGTGCCAGACGTAGCATTTCGGGAAAAATTTATTTTTTAAAAAGTTGATGCGACTACAACAAAGTTATAAACTAAATTCAGTCATTTTCGTTCATTATACTTAGCAGGTACGACAGAACTCATCCCGCGGCAGCTGTAGTTTTAACAAAGTTTCGAAGACAGGTGCGGCGTTATTTATGATAATAACCTTATCACATGTATGTATAACGTCCGCCATTTCCGTAGCAGCGTCATATACAAATTACGGTATACAGAGTCTCATAAGTACACCGAGGACGTCGGCGTGTCCGTTGTTCTTAAAGCAAAAGTTCATTTCACGAGATTAAAACGCTTAGTGCCTTGCCGAGGCGAAGTCGCCGCTTGAAAGCGACGAAACTCCTCATCTGAAGCTTAAAAGAAAGCGTTCTCTGGCACAATTATCACTTCAAATTGGTCAAAAACCGAGCACAACACCTACAAGATACAAAAACACCAACGAATACGGTAATAGTTACAGTAGTTCCTCAATACATATACAACTTTCGGGACAGAAATATTATACAATGCTCACGAATTCTGTCCACTTAAATATCATGGTTATTTCAAACAATACAAGAAAATGTTACTTACAAAAGCTGTAGGGTTGAAGAAACTACATAACATGGTATAAATGGTATTCTTGCAAGTGGAGGCGTAGAGAAGATATTGCGGACACCTTTGTTTTTTTAAAGAGCATGTCCAATTTTTTATGCTCGAGTTGGACAGATTAGCGTATCGTGAGTATAGAAGTATTAAGATGCAATTGTCCTAAAATTACCGTTGCTGAGATATTTGACTTTTTTCATTCTATTACTTTCATTATATATTCTCTCCATGAGTGTCGCAAAGGTGTACGCCGCGAATGTTGAAGTTTTATCCCCACCACTGGGGGGTCCCCCCTTGGAACCAGTCGAGCGGTGAACACACTGGACGATCGAGCCAGCGAGGGGTCGAGTATCGGTGAGACTCATCCGAATGCAAGCGAAGCAAAAGATCGCAACTACAGTATTTCATCGGTAATTGTCCCAAATGTCTCCGACATAATTGTCCCTAAGATATCCCCACTAGTGCGGGGTGTACCCCCTTGAGGGGTCGTGAAACTCGAGAGGCCTCGATCGCCGAGAAATATGACACCATGCGGCTCGGGTATATCGGTGAGACCACACTAATCCGAATTTCCAGCTTCTTTATTATTCATTATTTTTTTATGGGACTTCGATGACCATATTTGTAGCATTTTTCTAATAAAAATGATACCAAATATGATATAATTCCGATGATATTTACTTGTGTAATAGACAATTAAAGTTTCGGGCGCGAGGAAGGCCGCCGACTGCGACTCTCCGCATCTCTTTCTTTCCCATACGCTATCCTTCCTCGCGCCCGAAACTTTAATTGTCGATTACACAAGTAAATATCATCGGAATTATATCATATTTGGTATCATTTTTATTAGAAAAATGCCACAAATATGGTCATCGAAGTCCCATAAAAAAATAATGATTAATAAAGAAGTTGGAAATTCGGATTAGGTATGTTTACATTTCTCGGTAGCCGAGGCCTCTCGAGCTCGGCTGTCCTTTCTCTACGTTCGGCAAACCTCAAACAATGATATCTCTCGCACATAATTGTCCGTCCGCAGAGTCGTGTTGTGGACAATTATCGATGAAATATTGTATTCTGATTTCTTATTTTTTTATATGAAATTTTTATCATCGTAGTCGTCTTTTTCTTTCTGATTAAAATGACCCCAAACACGATATAGTTACGACCATAATTACATGTGAAACAAGCAATTGAAGTTTCCGACTTCACACTTACGGTAGAGAAACGGATCCTGTAAATGTCAAATCCGAAACTATAATTGCTTGTTACACAAGTAATTGTGATCGTAATTATATCGCGTTTGGTGTCTCTTTAATAAGAAAAAACAAACGAATACGATGGTAGAGGTTTCATCGACGAAAAACCACGGAATTTTGATTTTTTAACTTAAAAGGCTGACCTGGCACGAGTCGTTTGATGTTTGCCGAATGTCTGAACCGTAGTCCCTCTTTCTTTTTCAATCGCTATCCTTCTCTACGTTCGGCACACTACAAAGAATGTGGTCCCTATTCTATGAATGTCGCGCGGCAGACCAGAAGCTACGACTCTTACGAAGAGAATACTGTAGAAAACTGTTCTTGAAACAATTTCAGACTGGTTTCTTGTGGGACAGACTGTATTTGCTTGAATTATTCGATGTAGGGAGCATGCCCCTAATAAAATAGTCGATTGTTGGAGTATTGGACGAATTATTTGCGATTTTGGGGATGGAGGTGTGGTCGAAATGAAACTGTCCCATGCAGCATGGAGGGACATCGATTTATGTGCAGCTAAATTCGATTAAAGCCCGCTTTGGAGCACTTTGAGGCGCTTTAAGGCGGGATGGCACTCACGGAAGTACGACAGCGTGGAAGACGTCGGCGGACGTGTGCGGTTTCTCGCAGAATATACGAGTCGGGAGAAGTCCTGTTACGAAAACTAATCCGAAGTTACACTAAACGTGAAATCACTCGGTCGATTGTGCCACCGCGGGTCCTCGTTGCACGTGAAGCCGTCTCGATCGCTCGAGATTGTGTATTATCGAAAGTACCTCGCCGGGAACGAGGATTTCATCCGGGACACGAAGTTTTCTCTTTAACGGCGGGCCATTGTGCTGCCGAGGCGAATCAGGGGCCAATAGTACTATACTTGCGATTATTGTTGCATTCCTAACGTCGCGTGTCAAATAAACGTCGGTCGTTTCCCCTCATCATAAATGAGGGCAGAATATCAAAATCAAATAAATTGTCACATCTTGTATAAATACGAAACTTTTAGGATGAAAATTTATGTACATGTTCTTTCAAGTATGCAGAACGTTTTATATATTTTTCGTTGACAGTTTGTTTATAACAAATTCGTAAAGAAGATCTTGCATAGCATAGAAGATCAAAAAGGGGACTCTAGAGAAAATTGTTATATTTTACCGCAAAATAAATATTTTGGGTTTAAAATTTCCAAACGTGTTCTCCAATATTGTATCTGAATATACAAAACGTTTGAAAATTTTATATCTATCCTTTTTTAATAAGAAAATTATAAAGGAATCCGTGGAATGCAAAAAGGCTAAAATAGAGGCTCTTCAGAAAATGATAATAATTTATTAAAATATAAATCTTTTGGACTAATAATTTGTTAACATATTCTTCAATACCGTATTAGAATATACAAATAGTTACACAACTTTATATTCAATTGTTTGTTCATTAAAAATTAGTGAAGTTTAATATGCATCAGAGGCAGAAAGAAGAAAATTTTACTAAAAATGTTCGAATCTTACTAAAAAATTAATCTTTTAATCTGGTAATTTTTTAACGTGTTCCCTAGTATAGCATCCAAATGTACACAAATTTCCGAAAATCTGAATCCATCAATCTCTTTATAAAAAATTCGTAAACGCATCCACGAGCTGCATAAGAAACAAAAATATATAGTCTTTGAAAACCTGTGATATTTTCTCAGAAGATGATTCATGTGGACTAACAATTTGGTAACGTATTGTCCAGTACTGTATTCAAACATACAAAAAGTATCACAAATTTATTTCGATCTAGACTACTCATTAAAAATTCGCAAACAATTCCGAAGAGGGCAGTAGGTCACATTACTACTTTTTCGGTTTCCATTTTTCACGTTAATAATTCTCATCCAAAAAATCTGAAAAAATTCTCTAACACGTATCTCTGTCATAGCGATGTATCCCATTTTTATTAAAATTTTCCTTCCAATAAATCCGATAAACATTCCCAAAATTCGAAAATCAAATTTTTCACCGTAGCTACCCCTATGATGAAGCTAGGCGGTCAGACATAATACTACAAGAAGATCATAAGAACTGCATGTTATTTATGGTTGAACTGAATAGGAGCATTTCGCACTATGACCAGCATAAATCGAGGAAGATGCAGCACATATTCCGGACTGGCAGCAGGCGCGATAACGTCCGCGCGTTAACAATGATCGCCCAGTAATGTTTTAGTATTAGCGTAGAAGTGTACACGATAGATCGAGGTTAATAACGCTTTATGGTTGCAGAACTACAAAATGATCAGAAGCGTAGCCATATGTGCTGCTAGCTAAAATTACCCAGCGATGCCTTCTCTTTGTTGCACTCCGCGGCTCGTTATTTAGCAACCATGAAGCAATTATTATGCCAATGTACGGAGATATAAACATAGATCCCATTGCAAATTCCAACTAGTAGCTCAACCCGCTGTTGAGTGCAACATATTATGTATCGATATCGATACGGATATATCGTTTATTGGAGTATCGAAGATACGAACAAGGGCTTTGTGAATTTGTGGGAAATAAACGGGTAAAGATACAGCTCTGAAACTTTTTGGGTACTTAGCTACAGTGTTGATGAGTATGCACAACAATTTTTAGTTCGAAAGACTTATTTTTTTTAGAAGAAATTAATATCTTTTTAAGGATTTGCTTCTTTGTCTCTTAGATACTTCAAGGGCTTCTTCAAAAATGTTTAAAAAATTGATAGGTTGACATAGGTTTTTAAAACTTTTTGAATGTTTAGGAAAAATATTGGAGAAGACGTACAGAAATGTTCAATATGAAAGATTCATTTTTTTGGAAAGTTTAATTGCTTTCTGAAAAATTTCCATATGGTTTCATACTCACTACAAGGGCTTCTTGAAAATTATTTAAAAAATGGATAGGTTGATATAGATTTTTAAAACCTTTTGAATGTTTAGGAAAAATATTGGAGAAGACGTACAGAAATGTTCAATTTGAAAGATTCATTTTTTTGGAAAGTATAATTGCTTTCTGAAAAATTTCCATATGGTTTCATACTCACTACAAGGGCTTCTTGAAAAATTGTTTAACAAATGGATAAGTTGATATAGATTTTTAAAACCTTTTGAATGTTTAGGAAAAATATTGGAGAAGACGTACAGAAATGTTCAATTTGAAAGATTCATTTTTTTGGAAAGTATAATTGCTTTCTGAAAAATTTCCATATGGTTTCATAGTTACTACAAGAGCTTCTTGAAAACTTGTTTAACAAATGGATAAGTTGATATAGATTTTTAAAACCTTTTGAATGTTTAGGAAAAATATTGGAGAAGACGTACAGAAATGTTCAATTTGAAAGATTCATTTTTTTGGAAAGTATAATTGCTTTCTGAAAAATTTCCATATGGTTTCATAGTTACTACAAGAGCTTCTTGAAAACTTGTTTAACAAATGGGTGCGTGGATATAAATTCATGAAATTTCATTGTGTCGTAATACAATATTAGAAAACATGGTAATCAAATTTTCACGCCGAACTATTTATTTTTTAATGAAATATAACAATTTTTCAAAGATCTTTCATCTTTACCGTTGATGCATTTCAGGGACTTCTTTATAATGTGTTTTATTAACGAAGGAGTTGATGTAAATTTTTAAGATATGTTGTATATTTGGCTAGAATATTGCAGAACATGTGCAAAAATTACCAGTTAAAAAAATTCAGTCTTTGATAAGATGTGAAAATTGAATAAGAAATTGCTAAGACTTCAACCTCTCGCCGGCAAGCAATCGATGCAAACAGTTCCTTTTGTATACTTAACAATACTCTAAAATTGCAAATAAAAAGAACTGAAAGGCTCCACAATGTCCATTTCACGTTCTTGCAGTGGCACATTTGTTCACGTAAATCGATTTCTTTGAACGTTCTCTACATAGAAGCATACCTGTTAATCAATTTTCAATGTCTCTGTACACGATTTACAAATTACTCGATTTACCGAGACCTTTTCTGCAGATTTTCCTCAATTATACTCGCTCTATTATTTCATTTTAGTTCAACTATAAACAGCAACCGAATAATGTTATAGATAATTACATTTTACATAATTCACAATTATTTCTCAAGGACTTCTATACGATTTTTTTATAAACTAACAGGCGGATAAAAAATTAAACTATTTATACGTTTGAATAGACCGCTATAGAATTTTCAACAAAATTTTCGGCTTATGAAATTCATTTTCTGCTCAGGTATTGCGATTTTTACAAGAAGCTACTGTTTTTACCCATGACACTTATCAAGGGCTTTTTAATGAATTTTTTTATAAACGAACAATTATATATTAATTTTTTAAAGATTAGAAATATTTTTAGACATTATTGGAAAGAGTATACAAACATTTCTAATTCAAATCATTAACTTTTGTATAATCTATACTAATTTTTCGAATACCCTCTATTTTTGTCCATTGTGCATCTTAAAATCTTCTTTATAATTTTTTCATAAACGAAAGGATGGAGAATAACTCATAAAACTTCTTGCATACTTCGATAGAGTATTTAGGGAACACGCGCAAAAATTATGAACCAAAAGCATTGATTTTTTGATGAGGTAGGGCAATTTTTCGAACGCCCTCTGTTTTCGTTTCTCATGTAAGTACCTCAAAATTTCCTTTACGATTATTTTATAGCGGAACGGATGGACAAAACCTCATAAAACTTACTGCATATTGAAATACGGTATTTGCGAGTAGGTAAAAAAATTTGAAACTCAAGAAATAAATTTTTGTCATAAACTGCGCCAAATTTTTGAGTAACCTCTATTTTCGTCTCACTAGCACCTCAAAATCTCCTTTACGATTTTCCCATAAACCAAAAGATGGAGACAAACTCCTAAAATTTTCTGCATACTTAGATACAACATTTGAGGACACGCACAAAAATTTTGAACCTAAAGCATTGACAGTAAAGAAAATGATTTTGGCGCAAAAGCATTGATTTTTGATAAGCTAAGACAATTTTCCCATCATTTCTCAACATTTCCTTTACAATTTTTTCACAACTGAACAGATGGACACGAACTCATAAAACTTTAAAAATATTTAGATACAGTATTTGAGAATATGTACGAAAATTATATAAATCGAAAAAATTAATTTTTTCATAAATTACGCCAAATGTTTAAACGTCTATTTTTTTCTCTCGAGCACCTCAAAATCTCCTTCACGATTTTCCCATAAACCAAAGGATGGAGACAAACTCCTGAAACATTCTACATACTTAGACACAGCATTTGAGGACACGCACAAAAGTTTTAAAAATAAAGCATTGATTTTTGATGAGCTGGGGCAATTTTCCCATGTATGTATGTACCCTCAACATTTCCTTTACAATTTTTTCACATCTGAACAAATGGACACGAACTCATACAACTTTAAAAATATTTAGATACAGTATTTGAGAGTATGTACGAAAATTATAAAACCGAAAAAATTCATTTTTTCATAAACTACGCCAACTGTTTAAACGTCTATTTTCGTCCCTCGAGCACCTCAAAATCTCCTTCACGATTTGTTCACAACCGAGTGACTGGAAAGAAACTCGTAAAACTTCTCGCATACTTAGATACATTATCTGCGAACAATGTACGAAACTTTTCATGCAAATCCACCGGCTTTCACTAAGCATATCCCTGAAACTCCGTAATCCTAGTATCCACAAGACGCGAGGTGGCACTGGAACCTACATTAACCTCGTTTTCACCTATCGCGACTCAAAGTAAAATCAAAATCGAGTCGCAGGTACGTGAAATCAACCTTCCTATTTTCCCCAGAACCATCTTGCTTTCGATCCGAGGCTGTTCCAGGCCAGGGCCGTGATCGCGATTGTCTCCTCCATCGCTGGCTTCTCGCTGGCTTCTCGCTCGGTTCTCGCTCGGTTGTCTCGTCTTTCGCTGGCTCCTCGCCTCGCTTGTCTCTTTTCCAGGGTCTGTGAAGGAGCCTGGCAGGTTCTCCGGCGTCTTGTGTTGCGCCCGGGCTCTGAAGCCGAACGAACGGACGTCCGGAGACGTAATTTCCTGGCTCCCTTCCGCTCGCTCTCCTCTTTCACCTTTGCCTGCGCCCGGCTCCGCTTTGTACGCTACAGTCTCCAGGGGTGTGCCGGCGAAACTTCTCCCTCCGCTTTTCCGTGCTTCTGCCTTCCTTCGTTCTAGCCCGCTCACCCTGTGTGCCCTCAAATTAGAAGCGATCGATGGAAGCCACGCGTTCGGATACGTTCGCTTCTGACGATTTCGCGAGATGGCTCCAAGAGCAGGATGCACACCAGTCCTACGGTAATGTCTCGATGTATGTGGGGACTTGCGGAAAGATATGTCGCTTGTATAGAGTACTGACACCATTCCATGATCTCTTGCCGCTGGTGTTCAAGAGGATACCCGGTAAACAAAACATCGACATCGGTGTATCGGTGAGACAATACTAATACAATGATAAAAGTCTCTTGATTTTTCCGTGGGATTTTGACGAACATATGCGCGATACTTTTCTGATTAAAATTACACCAACCACGATACCATTTGAATCGTATTTACTCGTTTAATCCACGATATAGTAAAACCTCGATTATCCGAACTGGAGTAATATTCCAATATATGTGAACATTTCGTGACTGAAACTTATATCGTGCACCGACACTATTCCTGGATCTCTTGCCGCCGGCATTGAAAAGGATAGCGATTAAACAAAACATCGACACTATCGGTGAGACAATGCTAAACTGACAAAACTCTTTTGATCTAAATGATTTTTTCGTGGAATTTTGAAGAACATATGCGCGATACTTTTCGGATTAAAATTACAACAACCACGATACCATTTGAATCGTATTTACTCGTTTAATCCACGATATAGTAAAACCTCGATTATCCGAACTATAACGAACTAAAGTAATATTCCATTATACCGGGTGTCCCACATAAATGGGAACACCTAAATATCTGTCGTATTTACAGTCCTATCAGAAAACTTCAGAGGACAAAGTGACACTATTGTACGGGGCAAATATAATGGTAAAGAAAAAAAATTTTTTATATTATGTTTTTTAATGAAATTTCAAGGTCACCGATGTTTTTTTAAAATGGAATAGAATATTTTTTTACGATAGCATGATAGACAATAAAAAACTGAATTTAGTAGATACCACCTTTTTGACCTTGAAATGACCTTGAGCAAGAATAATCATATTGGAGAGAATAAAATGTGGAAGTTTAAAATATACGTGTTTCAGCAAAGATTACCCGTTGTTTACGTCGGGTTGACCTTTACAAACCACAATAAATGTTTGAAATATTTTTCATAGTAAACAGCGTATGTTTATGTTAGAGTATGTATCATTCAGAGCGTTAACAGATAGTTAATCGGTTAGAATAAGTACGTTGTTCCTTCTGCATTATTCGAATTCGAAACGTGAAAGTGATAACAATGCGTTATACTGTACAGGAACGAATTGATATGGTTTTCACTTATGGCGAAAACAACCAATCTTTGAGGAAAGCAGTACATTTGTATCGTGACAAATTTGTGAATCGTATTTGTCCTTCGTTACACACATTTTCCGTTGTGGTAAAATAATTTAAAAATACCGGTAGTGTAAGTTCTAAAAATCGTAATAATTACTGCAGCATGTGCTTCAATTACGTCTCAGGAAATCGACAATGCCTACAGATCATTTAATGCAAGATTGCAATGTTGCATAAATGAGGATGGTCAACATTTCGAACATTTATTATGATATGTAAAGGTCAACCCAACGTAAACAACGCGTAATCTTTAATCGTATTCACTAAATTCAATATTTTATTGTCTATCATGCTATTGTAAAAAAATATACTATTCCGTTTAAAAAAACATCGGTGACCTTGAAATTTCATTAAAAAACACGACATAAAAATTTGTTTTCTTTACCATTATATTTGTCCCGTGCAATAGTGTCACTTTGTCCTCTGAAGTTTTCTGATAGGACTGTAAATACGACAGATATTTTGGTGTTCCCATTTATGTGGGACACCCTGTATGTGCACATTTCATGACTGAAACTTATATCGTGTACCGACACTATTTCAGGATCTCATCTTGCCGGCATTGAAAAGGATAGCGATTGAACAAAACATCGACACTATCTGTGAGACAATGCTAATACAATGATAAAACTCTTTTGATTTAAATGATTTTTTCATGGAATTTTGACGAACATATGCGCCGATACCTTTCTGATTAAAATTACTCCAAATAAGATACCATTTGAATCGTATTTACTCGTTTAATCCACGATATAGTAAAACCTCGATTATCCGAACTAGAGTAATATTCCAATATATGTGAACATTTCGTGACTGAAACTTATATCGTGCACCGACACTATTCCTGGATCTCTTGCCGCCGGCATTGAAGAGGATAGCGAGTGAACAAAATATCGACACTATCGGCGAGACAACGCTAATACAATAATAGAACTCATTTGTTACTAATGTTCATTTTGTGGAACTTTTACCGACGTGTTTGTGATTCTTTTCTGACTGAAATGACTCTCTCCAGGACACCATTTGAATCGTATGTACTCGTTTAATCCACGATATATTAAAAGCTTGATTATCCGAACTAGAGTAATATTCCAATATATGTGAAAATTTCGTGACTAAAGCGTCACTTATATCGTGTACCGACACTATTCCTGGATCTCTTGCCACAACCTCTAGGAAAAAATACTTTTTTCGTAACTGAAACGTTACTTATATCGTGCACCGACACTATTCGAATAAAACATTGTTAACAAAAAAGGGCAATAACATCACAGTAGTCAATATAGTTCAATAATAATAGATTTTATAGTTGCATTGTTAAAAAATGCTCAAGATAAGTCCATAGATTCATTTTATGTAGATCGAACAATCCCTTTAATGCACGGTACATGGATATACGTAACCGCTTATAACAAGCTCAGTTTCGATTTTTTGGTGATGTTAAAATTTACGCACCTAATCGAAAGATTAAAGAAAAATATACATTCAAGTCCCATAAAAATAAATATTATAGTTTCACGGTAGAAAAATCTCGAACTGAACCTCCAACCCCATAGTAATAGCCAAGGACATCCACACTTCAGATGACTTTTTCACTGTACAAAATTATTCAAACCTATTAACGCCTTTGAATACAATAATTAAGCTACGCCATCTCATTCAACAGACTCCACAGAACATTTCCACATAGGAAACAACTGTCTAACCAGCCCCATGAAAGCACGATCTCCTCAAACCCAACTTCCTCACATTTTCCACTTATCTCCACAATCCACTCAACCAAACCCACTATAATTCTTTCACCCACACAATTTCTGATCATCAACAATTCCCCACCACATGACACATTTCCAAAAACTCACGCACCTTCCACACTACCATTTACTCGGATCAGGCAGCGAGTCAAAGAAAACTTTATTAGCTTTGAGCACTCACTTCCCCGAAACTGTGGTCTACAAATTAATTTCAAGACGCATTATGACACCCTAAATTAGCCACAATCAGCCTAAATCATCCATAATCTAATTCCGGGTTCCTTTCGTGTCAGGTGACGCGATCTGTGTCAATTTTCAAGCGGATGTACCTGCTTGGCGGCTTATGGGAGCTGTTTAAAGGTAGCAGAAGGTAGCAGGAGGTGGCAGGGGGTGGTAAAAAACCAGGGTAATAGGTTCCCTTTGAAATACATCCTCCGTGGAGATGCGGCACACACATCTTCCGCGGTAATCAGCACCCTTCGGTTTAAAAGCGACGACGGTGGCTAATACCCGGCGGCTATAGATGCGAAACCATCCTCCACATGACTAAAAGACAACTCGGGAACCGTGGTTAGGGCCCACGGTTAGCTCCTAACTGTTCGACCCTGACTGGTTTACAATCTGTCCCACAAGAACGTGTTAGCGATGTTACGTACAAAGAATTCTCTCTGCTTTATTTCGATCAGAGTTTTCTAATCTCTTTCTTGAGAACGAAATATGCTCTATTCCATCCCTTTGCTTATAGAAGCTGAGGCGGCTACTTCCTATGCTCGTCAACAGAGGGACATTACGACAACACCTTTCCCGCTACTACCTGAATCCTCCTCTGTTTGTATATATACCGTCCTAAACTGGCCTTACGACATCCCGCGTCTAAGGCACAGCCTTACTGATGAGTCCTCTAGCGGGCCTAGGACGAAACGCTTCCTTCTCATTTTTCCTCCTCTCACACACTTTTCAGCCGCCATAATTGGTGACCCGACAAACGAACAACAACGCTACCTTCTGAGCAGAGGAGACGACAACATCAACAAACCACGGACAACATCAGGAGGACTGGAAGATGACTACTCTGTCACTGCCTTGCCTGAACTACTGCCCGACCAACAGCGAGGACTTCTCCCTACTATGCGCTTCTGACGTCATCTTCGCAGCATTAGATGGTTTAACGTTTCCGCAGCTAAATTTGTGCGACGTTTTCGTATCTACATTTGTGCGACGTTCATCCATTGTTTGTGCGACTATATGAGTCCTACAAAAGCGGCTTTAGGGAGCTACTCAACTTCGTCAATTCGGCAGCATCACTGGCAGGCACACTGACAGCACACATTCCAGCGACCTCCTTGGATTCCGGCGGAGATCAGCGTAATTAGAGGGAAATTTGTTCACATATTGTTGACCACTGACAAGGGGATAATGTGGCGGCTACTTCCTACGCTCGTCAACAGAGGGACATTACGACAACACCTTTCCCGCTACTACCTGAATCTTCCTCTGGTTGTATATATAGCGTCCTAAACTGGCCTTACGACATCCCGCGTCTAAGGCACAGCCTTACTGATGAGTCCTCTAGCGGGCCTAGGACGAAACGCTTCCTTCTCCTTTTTCCTCCTCTCACACACTTTTCAGCCACCATAATTGGTGAACCCAACAAACGAACAACAACGCTACCTTCTGAGCAGAGGAGACGACAACATCAACAAACCACGGACAACATCAGGAGGACAGGAAGATTAACTACTCTGTCACTGCCTTGCCTGAACTACTGCCCGACCAACATCGAGGACTTCTCCCTACTATGCGCTTCTGACGTCATCTTCGCAGCATCATATGGTTTAACGTTTCCGCACCTAAATTTGTGCGACGTTTTCGTATCTACATTTGTGCGACGTTCATCCATTGTTTGTGCGACTATATGAGTCCCACAAGCAGCTTAGGGAGCTACTCAACTTCGTCAATTCGGCAGCATCACTGGCGGGCACACTGACAGCACACATTCCAGCGACCTCCTTGGATTCCGGCGGAGATCAGCGTAATTAGAGGGAAATTTGTTCAGATATCGTTGACCACTGGCAAGGGAATAATGTGGCGGCTACTTCCTACGCTCGTCAACAGAGGGACAATACGACAACACCTTTCCCGCTACTACCTGAATCCTCCTCTGTTTGTATATATACCGTCCTAAACTGTCCTTACGACATCCCGCGTCTAAGGCACGGGTCCGCTAGACAGCCTTACTGACGAGTCCTCTAGCGGGCCTAGGACGAAACGCGCTTCCTTCTCCTTTTGCCATCCTTTCATAATTCGACAGCCGCCATAAAGCGATGACTATGCTCCAGCTGGATGCAGCCGGCACGAAGCATGATTCAGTACAGGGACAGTTCCACAAGATTCCCTAATATGGAAATCTTGCGAGCATCCCCACTTAGATTTCGCAGTATATAAGCCCTCGAATTTTAACCCTTGGTGGCAGTGCTTGAAGTACAAACGGGCTATACACGTCGTTACACAGAATCTCGTTTTGGAGTTGGTTGTATTTAGTGAGATCGGGCCTAGTCACTCTTTCGAATCAAGTAACCTTATAGATTCCGCGAGTACGGTATTACTCTATCTTGGCATAATTATTCAACCTCTCCGTGTTCCCCGCATTGCCAGTGCGTCATCCGACAGGCAGTAGTACTTAGGTAACTATACAACATTGTCCATACACACTCAATTCTTACCACGACAGTAACAGTTGTAACAGAGCCAGTTTCCTGTAATATACAATTTAGTTCAAGGTAATTTTGAGTAACAATTAATTTTAACCCACCATTCAGATCCAGTAATTCTTAGATGACCGTTCCCACATGATACAATCTTACCGCTCGGGTTGTATCAATTAATTTATAATATTAAAGTTACGTAGGCCGTTACTAACATATCCTAGGAAGCACCTTATCGTGTGAAACGAGTTTGATAGATAGCGCGATATTTCAAATTATTTGTATATAACTAGAGAGGATATCCTCTCTGATATAACTAAATTAGTTAAGTAATTAAGTTACCTAGTTTAAGGTAATTTTGAGTAACAGTTGATTTTAACCCACCATTCAGATCCAGTAATTCTTAGTTGACCGTTCCTACATGATACAATCTTACCGCTTGGGTTGTATTAATTAATTAATAATATTAAAGTTACGAGGCCGTTACTAACATATCCTAGGAGCTACCTGATCTTGTATGAGGAACCCAAACTGTTATCCAACCTATGCGGCTCCCTGATTTCGCAGCAGGGCGTGTTTTAAGCATAAATTCGACCCCCATACATTTTTTTACAAATATATAAATATTTACAGAAAAATCGCCGAAACGAGCAAATTAATAGTTGTGAGGAATTGGTTGGGTAAATTTGTTGAAATTAGGGAACTTCATCCGAAATACGAAGGTTCTTTTTTTACACTAAACCTACCAGCACCGGTCAAATTGATCGGTCCCAGATTATTTATTTAAAAATTGTTGAAACAATGGAAACATAACTGTTTCGCAGGTAATGTGACTAGTTGAATAAATTTTTTAAATCAACCATATACTATTATAAAAATAGCAAAAAGTCTATACAAGCTTAGTCGTGTATTATTATAAATCAACATGTGCGAGTTACTTTTAATGCTCGGTAGGTTTAATGCTAACGGCGGGGTCGTGCTGCCGAGGCGAATCAGGGGCCAATAGTGCTATACAAGGGATTATTGTTGCATTCATAACGCCGTCTGTCAAATAAACGTCGGTCGAATTATTTATCGGCGTTCATTCGAGAGAAAATGAGGGGAGAATGAAAGAAAGTGTCATGTCTTGAAAAAAATTGAAACTTTTGGAATGAAAAATCATGTACATGTTCTTCAACACTGTATTCAAGAATACAGGAAGTTTTATAAACTTTTCTTCGACAGTTTGTTGATAATAAATTCGTAAAGAAGACCTTGGATTGCATGGAAGACCAAAAAGGGTTTCTACAAGAAATTGTTATATTGTACCACGAAATAAATATTTTGGGGATTACTATTTTTAAACATGCTCTCCAATATTGTATCTAAATACAATTTTATACCGATCCGTTTTTTTGATAAAAAAAATTATAAAGAAATCCGTGAGATATGTATGAAACTAAAATAGTGGCACTTCGAAAAATTACGATTTATTTAAAAAAAAATCTTTTGGACTAATAATTTGTTAACATATTCTTCAATACCGTATCAGAATATAGAAATATTTACACAATTTTACATTCAATTTTTTATTCATTAAAAATTAGTAAAGATCCCTTTTAACATGCATCAGAGGCAGAAAAAAAAGTATTCTAAAAATGTTCGTATCTTACTAAAAAAATTAATCTTTTAATACAGTAACTTTTAAAAATGTTCCCTAATATTGCATCCAAATATACAAACAGTTCCGCAAATGAAGATACGTCCATCTCTTTATAAAAAATTTCGCAAACGAATCCGCGATCTGCATAAAGCACATAAATATATGGTCTTTAAAAATTTGCCATATGTTCTCAGAAAATGAATGTTTTTGGTTAAGAATTTCTATACATGTTCTCCGATACTATACTCAAACATACAAAAAGTGTCACAAATTTATTTCGATCTATCTATTCATTAAAAAAAAATCGTAAATTATTCCGAAAAGGGCTCACATAACCTGTCTGACTCTGTTTTAAAACGCGGATGCTCAGTATTTGTTGTCTGATTTTTTTTCTGAAAATGGACAGTAAATGAATTTTTGCATGGAGATGAAAATTCTTAAAATTAGGGGTCGCCAAGTAAAACGAGTATGTTAACAAATGTTATGCAACAATGCGCTTTAGAGCCGTTTTCCTTTGTTGTCCGCCGGAGCAGATGTTTCCAGGGCCATTGTAATTTTCTCTTATTGTCGAAAAAAGCTGTCGCGTTGAATGGATAATTTATGAAATGAAAATATTCGGCGAACTCGTCGAACGAGCCGAATGAGGGTTGCACGGGATTTTGTATAAATCAGAGCGTTAGTGCATTGAATGGACCAAAAAATGCGTCTCTTTTCAGCTCGCGTCTGTTTCTCGTCCCGTGGAAACGGTCCAGGGCCACTTCCGGGTCTGGGAAATACAGGCACCGGATGCGCATAGTAGTTGCGCAATCACAATTACGAGGCACCTACTTGCGACCTGTCGGTGTCAGCGATTCGCCCGTTTCCACGCTCTGTTACGATATTGTTCGCCGAAATAACGGCCGAGTTCCCGCTGTTCCCGTAGCTCGATGACGTGAAACACCCTCGGAAAACGAAAATAGATCATTATCGAGCCTCAATGTTTTGCACGTCCCATTCGAAACGCTACTAAATCGTCGAATTTTATGGAAATTTGGTGCCATACGAGATCGAGATCGAAATGCACCAAGTTGCACCTTAGGGATCTTGTTGAAAGTTTAGTATGTCGTAGTGTGTGGAAAGTTAGGGGTGGTTTAAGTCATCGCTTTGTCGATTACTAGTTTGTTTAAAAATTACAAACGTTTATGTTTTGTAATGGTTGATTTATCCCTGTGAAAGGACTGGATGGATTAAACTTCACTTTAGGGGACCAAAAATGTTCAACATTTCTAAACGTAATACTATACATTTTGATGAGAAAATGATAGAACTGTAAGTTTTAGTGCACGGAATTCACTGGTTTAAAAGTTATTCACGAGTAAAGTGGCACGATTTCGAGCGCGTTTGACAGGTTAGAACGCCGCAATATTGCTCCGTACTACCCAATCAGCAGAACTGCTACGCCACACCAGAGGTACATACAAGCAGCCATTTCACAGTGGAAATTCGAATTCCTGATACTTAATTTCAGAAAAAACCGCAATTAATTAAGCTCATGAGCACGGATCACTTGCAATTGTTAGTCGCTTGTGTGACTAGAATAACATAATATTCTTTACCTGAACTATAATGGCATTTCCGAATCCGAATTGAAATGACAAAATAAAAATAGTACCATAATAGACAAACCTTGTAGACTATTATGAAAGAAAGAATCATCCCGTTGGACAAACAGTGTCCAAAATAAAAATTTCTAAGTACAGTCAGTACTTTAACACTTTGACTGCCGAAGCAATGGCTTCAAACATTTCATAAAATGGAAGTAATTTATTTAATGGAAAAAACTATTGGAAAATTAAAATTTAGGACACCGAGTAGTTCTTTAACCTTCCTGCATTTCCCAGATATTAACCAAATTTGGTACAATAATTATATTAGCGTAATAATTCATTTTTAAGTATGGACAAATAATTCTGTCACCCATATGTGGGTGACACGGCAGTCTACGTGTAAATAAGAATGAATGAACTAGTAAAATCAAAACGCATCTACTGTATAAGCAAATTGAAAGTCGGCAAAATGATGAATGAAACACTCCCTAATGTCGAGTGCACTATACCACACATCATTTTCAACGTGCTCCATAATCGATTTCACATGGAGTATACTATTTCAATAGGCTCGACTGCGTTTTGGAGAACTCCGTGTTCTTAACTTTTTTGAACTATTTTTTATGTGATCCTGTAGATATCGATGAAGACATTCCGAAAATGTGTGCATGGTTGTTAGGAATCCACTGGTTTATATGTTATACGCGTGTAAAAATGAGCAGTTTTAAGCGTTTTTGACAGGTTAGAGCGTCGCCATATTGGATATTCGTTGAGTGGTAGAGGTAGTTAGGTCTGTTCGGCGTATGCGCGGGATAGATCGTGAGTGTTCAGCGCATGTGTTAGATAGTATGGTATATTTGCGGAATCGACTAAATAGTACTGATCGTATGCGCTAGATGGCAACTCAGTGGTTACACATACTTTGTAAACATAAGCAATTTCAAGTGTTTTTCACAAATTAATTATTAATAAGTATATTGTTGATTTTGAAATGGCTAGTTCAAGTATTGGAAATTTTAACTTTGGAGACATGCCAAGTTGTAAAGAAGAAGCAGTTACTTGGGCTCATCATTTAAAAAATGTCGTACTCATCGGTGCGAAACGAAAATTTACAACAATAATCATGGAATCGGTCGTTTTCGGTGTCCAGTAATTAAAATATGCAGAATCACATACAGGATTTCAAAAAGAAGGTACAGTCCAAGATGGTTTGGGGTTAGGTCGTCGTGGGAGCGGAGAAAGCCGGCCCGACCATAGTATAATGTTTCGCATTTCGATTTAGTAAATGTGTTATTATTACGTATGTGATGTGCAGCCATCTAACGGATCTGTTCGGAAGTATTTAGCCCATTTTATGTGTATCACCTAGCAAATATATCAACATGGCGGCGCTTTAACCTGTCAAAAAGGCTTAAAAGTGTTCAACTTTATACGCGTATAACTTTTTAACCAATGAATTCCGCACAATAAGATTTTCATTTTCGGCGTTTTCTCGTCGAAATCTATAAGATTGTATAAAAAAAAAAACTTGAAAAAGGAGTTCTCCAAAACGCAGTTAAATCTTTCAATATATTAGGTAAGCTATAAAAGCTTCTTAGATTGAAGTTCAAGTAATGTGATCATATCTTTTGATAATTTTATCTTCTACAATATCAACTTTCCAATCAACCAAAAATAGTATCATAATAAACAATCCTTGTAGACTATTATCAAAGAAAGAATCATCCCGTTGGACAAATAGTTTCCAAAATAAAAATTCTTTAATAAGAATAAATATAAATCTGTAATATGATGAATGAAACACCCCATCATATAGCGTACACAACATTGCAGTATACCGTCAAGAAAATCCCAATAGTGCAACTAGGAGGAATTCGACCTTTTCTTAAACCTTTAAGACAATTGCGTCAAAAACACCAATTCGGCCATAGAGAATCCCAGCTATTCTTAATTGTCATCCGGTCTGGGGACCGTTTGTAGACCTCGGAGATTGTTGGACGTCGTTGCCGTTAAACTCTACCGCCGACAGTGACATTCAGAGCGGCGCGACGCGCTGCCGCGGACAAAAGCGTCACGTCGAAAACGCTAAGGTGCTTTCGACTCACCTTGGGTTTCCACGGAGAGCAGCGTGGTGCAGCGCGTTGAAGCCATTGTTGTTCGTGAGGGTGATGTCTGCGGCATGGTCCAACAACAGAGCCAAAATGTCATCCCGTTTCTTAGAAATCGCGTCGTGGAGCGGAGTGTCGCCCTCGGAGTCCTGGAAAACGGAGAAACAGATTTTCCTCAGTACGTATCGCCTCCTCGAGAAACGATTCCGTAAAACAGAAACGCTTCATGTAGTTTTTCACGGAGAAACGGACACGACCAAAATTTCAAAATTTTCACAAATGTTCACGCAAGCTTAGAACATTGTAAACAATTTTTTAATTTCGTATAGAGTGCTCCTTTATTGTAGAAACTTGGACTGGAAAAACTCCGGCGATTTCATTTCGAAAGCTTCAGAATTTGTTTGTAATTACCTTTGCAGTACACCGAGGATTAAAATTTGAACAATGCAGCTTCGATACATGGAGATAGAGTCTTCAGGCTTTAATATGAACTTTGGTTGATTGTCATATGATTTTTTTTAATGAAGTTACAATATGTTTTAAAATTTTGTAGAGGTGTTCAAGTCTTCTAAAAACGGCTGTTTTCATATCCCTGCTCGATTCCTAATCTAAAAGCATCGACTTTTAGAGGCTTGTTTTAAAAAGGAAATTTCAGTCTACAAGTCCATAGTGATGGGAATCGAGAAAATCAATGTTTAGTTATGTAGGAACGATTATTCGTGTGCTTGTTCGTTTAACCTTGTAAAATCTACGTATAAAATCATCTACGCTTTTCTGCTCCATTCCATTGCAAAAACAAGTCCACAATTCTCGAGGACAAGAAGCATCCCTTCAATCCCGTCTTTGTCTTTCCTATCTACTTTCAAAAGGCAGACTCGGCACATCGAAACTAGAGACTTTAAGCTGCAAAATCAGCTAAGATGCAACGTAACTCGATTTATTTTCACAAAGATAGGACAAATCCAACATTAAACCCTTCTCCTACAACAACGAGTGAGACTCTTTATTCAAATTGCGAACTGGTAATTTTAATAGTTTAATAGATTAAAGAGATTAAAAATTGATGAAATAGTTTAATAGATTAAGAGATTAAAAATTGATGAAATAACGATTGCTCCGAAATTATTTTTTGACGTATTTTACCTTAAAATATTTTCTAAATATTTAAATATTGGTTCTAAAAGAATTCTACAAAAATATCATTCATTATTACATAGTTAAAAAAAGAAAAAAAGGAATTGATTAAATAAAAAAAGGTAGATTTATGCTGGGCGCGAACCTAGTATAAGCATATTCAAAGTCAAGCGCCTAACTCACTGACCCAACCGAGCTGTTGGAAACATGGTTAATATTTTCAGATGTTATGCGCTGACGTAGTAGAGTACTAATTAAGTTAATTTCATTTTTTAATTATTTCTGTGAATTGTTCAAGGTTTATCAGTATCCAATAGGCTCACAGAATGAATAAAATGTTACAATTTGAAGGTTAGCTTCGTTTTTCACGGAAAAAATGGCGAAAAAATCGGTATTTATTTTTTTTAACAACGGCGCAAGAAACCGAAAAATGTGAAAAAATTCATATATGATACTTATAATAATATATCGGTACTGTAAAAATATAAAGTTAGTCACTCTAGAACTTCCATGTGAAATCTGCATTTTTTCAATTTTTTTGAGATTTTTGATGTTTTACAAGCAGGATTTTCAATTTAAAAATCTAAAACGAATTGCAGAATATATATTCAGGTGTTTGACATGTCCCAGATTTTTCTCAGAATTTCTAAACTCCGTTAACTAGGGCAAATAGGCCAAAAACTGATTTTTCAATTTTACCCCACAACTACCCTCCCGATCAAGATATAGGGTTAAAATTTTACACAGTATGGTTTTTTTGGATGCCCTATCGAATGACCCATCCGCGATATCATTCGGCTCAAGGGCAGTTTTGACCATCTTATCCGGCTATACCCTTTGGGCCAAAAACAATAAGGACGAGCCTGACTCGTAATATTTCGTCCCGACCAAACGTGAACACCGCGAGCCTGGCTCGTGGTACTTCATTCGTGACAAACATAAACAATACTTACACGAAGATTGCTAATTTTCTACGAGTTTTCTCAAAACATTATTAATTTAAATTAAGTATTAATTTACAAATTGTTACTGATACATTATCCACTTTCAAATTATAAATCATTTTTGTTCACCAATGAATTGATCATAATTACTTCCCAGACATCTTAAAAGTATTAGTTGTGCCCAAACGTGTTTATTATTTCACAATTCCTTTCGTTGCGCTGATATACAGTAAATCCTCTATAAACGCATAAAAGCTGTAACAGATAAACGCAGAAAAAATATCCCCTCCATTTTAGTAATCCGATCTCGGCTCGGGTATATCGGTGTGAACCACTACTAATGCGACGAGAGGAGTCGCAATCGTCGGGACAATCCAAAGGCCCGTGCATCATCACAATGTAATACCAATATTTAATTGTTTTTATTATTACTTATTTTTTTATAAAACTTTCATCGATATATTCGTGGTATTTTTCTGATTAAAAAAAGGCTAAACACGATACGATTTCAACTGTGTAAATACTATTGTAGTATTTAGTAGTTTAAATGACGATGAACGTTTCGAGCGCAAGGAAGGATAGCATATGGGAAAGAAAGAGACGTGGAGAGTCGCAGTCACTGATATATGTATATACTATGGATACGGTATTGCCATAAGCCAGCTACGCAGCTTTTTGTTCCGAATTGAACGTAGATTTGGATGCCAGCGCCGCTATCGTACGACCGGTGTACTGTACCCCTCGTACTCCTCAACACCTCCGTGATCCTCTATACTTCGCCATGTGTTTGCGACCCTCTAGATGGCGCTGCTTTCAATCGAGTTGATTGGACGTCATCGACACTTTTTATTTCGTAGCGTGTCAATGGCGTCCAATCAACTCGATTGAAAGCAGCGCCACCTAGAGGGACGCAAACACATGGCGAAGTATAGAGGATCACGGAGGTGTTGAGGAGTACGAGGGGTACAGTACACCGGTCGAACGATAGCGGCGGTGGCATCGAAATCTACGTTCAATTCGGACCAAAAAGCTGTGTTTCTGGCTTATGGCAATACCGTATCCATAGTATATATGTATATCAGTGTAAGACGAATACATTTTGCGCAAGATCTAGCACACGGCTAAACAGCTAAATGGCTAGACGCGTGACCGAACTTCTTGTTTATTATTATGGCCCGAGCAATCGGGAATTAGCGGGTAGGACAAGAGGTTAACAATCTCCAAGCTAAAATTGGATGTTTCTTTACTTTTGATCGTACGTATATAATGCAATATTTAATTTCCTAGTGCAAAGGTATCAGTGAAAAGAAAGCATAAGCTAGTGGAGGTAAAAGTATAGACTTCGCGCTTTAAAGTGAGCCGAGATAAATGAATATCCAATTTGTTTGTACAAATTCACGCCAAGTGAAACAATGTTCACTCTCGAACAATTTAACAGATCATCGCTAGAGCCTTGAAATGTTTTCTCCGACAAAATGGAAGCATCGAACATCACCAAATTTTGCACACGTATTGGCCAAACTTCGTGGAACGACGCAGTATTTTTTTAATTTCACATTATGTTCCCATTACGATACAAGAAATATTTATTAAAAGAGCACCGATGCAGCAAATCCTATCCAAGTTTCGAATTGGACAATAATTTATTTAAAGAAACGCAACAAGTGTGTACGCAAACAAACTAATGGAATTTTATCGGACTATTTTCCTCATTAAACGTTCATTCAGACAGCGCAATCTCAATCACGGCCATCAATTAGATTTAACCCAGATTAACTTGATTAATCGGGTACAATCTGATACGTCTACGCGCTCGATTTATTCTGCACGGAATCAGCAAATTAACCGATCAACTTAAAAACAATGGTTTCCAATTGAAACTTTTCAATTAACCCTGTGAAAAATCTCAGAAATCGTCAGAATCATCGATTTTTAACAATTCTTGTAAAGTTGATATACACTGGCTCACAAAAGTATTCGAGCGCCCTTTAAATCAGAATAATTTGTTTAAAATTAGACCACACAACTATACGTTTTTTAGCAATTAAAAGCATTGATTTACTAAATGGCGTGCAGAAAAGATTTTGAAAAAATTGCTAGGAATTACAAGAAAAAATAAAAATGGCACTTTTTAAAATTCTTTTATATCATTTTGCAATGAAAATTTAAAATATACGTCTTGTAGGTCTATGTTAGTATCACACATACTGAAAATTTCATCGAAATCGATTAACGTATACACGAATTACAAGCGGCTCAAAATGATGAAAATCGCAGTTTTTTACGACTTTTGGTCAGATTCTGCTTAAAATTTGCAAATTCTTACACCTTTCGATAAGTGTCGTTTTTTCTTGCGTTAACCGATTTCGATGAAATTTTCAACGTGTGCATTATTAACATATATCTACAAAACGCATATTTTAAATTTTCATTACGAGCTAAAATAAAAGAATTTCAAAAGTGCCATTTTTAATTTTTTCATGTGATTCCTACCAATTGCAATTTTTTCAAAATCTTTTTGTGCTCGTCGCGTAGTAAATCAATGCTTCCAACTGCTCAAGAACAGGTGAAGTTGTTTGGTCTAATCTTAAAAAAGTTATTCTTATTTAATGGAAGTCCGAATACTTTCGTGAGCCATTGTGCATACAGTGGCCCACAAAACTGTTCGTACGCCCTTTAAATCAGAATAACTTTCTTAAAATTTGACCAAACCACTTGCTTTTTTTAGCAATTATAGAAGCATTGATTTACTTTTAAAAGGTACAAAAAAGATTTTGATGAAATTGCAATTATTTGGAATTACATAAAAAAATAAAAATGGTACTTTTTAAAACTTTATTATTTCAGTCCGTAATGAAAATTCAAAATATGCGGTTTGTAGATCTATGTTATTTACACGTACATATGCTGAAAATTTCATCGAAATCAGTTAACAAGCACACGAGCTACAAGCGGTTGAAAGTGGTGATAATCGCAGTTTTTGACGACTTTTGGTCAGATTCTGCTTAAAATCTGCAAATTCTTACACCTTTCGATAAGTGTCGTTTTTTCTTGCGTTAACCGATTTCGATGAAATTTTCAACGTGTGCATTATTAACATATATCTACAAAACGCATATTTTAAATTTTCATTACGAGCTGATATAAAAGAATTTTAAAAAGTGCCATTTTTATTTATTCATGTAATTCCTACTAATTGTAATTTTTCTAAAATCTTTTCTGCACGTGATTTACTAAATTAATGCTTCTAATTGCTCAAAAACGGTCAAGTGGTTTGGTCTACTTTTACAAAAGTTATTCTTATTTATTGGACGTCCGAATACTTCCGTGAGCCATTGTGCATACAGTGGCCCACAAAACTGTTCGTACGCCCTTTAAATCAGAATAACTTTCTTAAAATTTGACCAAACCACTTGCTATTTTTAGCAATTATAGAAGCATTGATTTACTTTTAAAAGGTGCAAAAAAGATTTTGATGAAATTGCAATTATTTGGAATTACATAAAAAAATAAAAATGGTACTTTTTAAAACTTTATTATTTCAGTCCGTAATGAAAATTCAAAATATGCGGTTTGTAGATCTATGTTATTTACACGTACATATGCTGAAAATTTCATCGAAATCAGTTAACAAGCACATGAGCTACAAGCGGTTGAAAGTGGTGATAATCGCAGTTTTTGACGACTTTTCGTCAGATTCTGCTTAAAATCTGCAAATTCTTACACCTTTCGATAAGTGTCGCTTTTTCCTGCGTTAACCGATTTCGATGAAATTTTCAACGTGTGCATTATTAACATATATCTACAAAACGCATATTTTAAATTTTCATTACGAGCTGAAATAAAAGAATTTTAAAAAGTGCCATGTTTAATTTTTTCATGTGATTCCTACCAATTGCAATTTTTTCAAAATCTTTTTGTGCTCGTCGCGTAGTAAATCAATGCTTCCAACTGCTCAAGAACAGGTGAAGTTGTTTGGTCTAATTTTAAAAAAGTTATTCTTATCTAATGGACGTCCGAATTCACTTTCGTGAGCCACTGAACATACATATAATTCTTCTATGGAATGTCTTAGCGATAGCAGTTTCTACTTTTAGCAGAGATATCAATGGTGTTCGGATATCAGAGTGGCCGAGGCTATGGCATCAGCAGGCTGCGTAAATAATAGGACATCAGGCACAGATACTTTATGGGATCAGTTGGAAAAATCCTTTGTATAACTCCAATAACCGTGGAGGATAAATCTGCCGGCGCTGTCGAGAACCGCCGGCGCTATCTCGCGCTATAAATGCTGGCCATGTGTCACGCCACCGAGACAGGAGAGAGCGAGGAGAAATCGAGGAGAGGGCAGGAGAGAGCGGGGAAGAGAGGAGAAAAGAGACGAACGGTTGTGGAAGGTGAATCTCGGCCCTAGAAAACGAAGGGGTGCGATACAGTCGGAGAAAAGGGGTGAAAGTAGAGTCTAAAGCCAAAAAGAGATCGTTAGTCTGTAACGCAATATTTAATTCTCTAGTGCGTAAACACCGATGAACAAACGGACCATTTAATAGCATTGAAAGTCAAGGTTTCATCCTTCAAAATAAACTGAGATAAATTGCTGTACGATTTTTTTTCAAAATGTTGTCATAGGTCAAAGTATTCGAACTCGGCAGAGACGTGCCAATGTAAAAAAATTGGGAGGCAGACGACTGTCCTCGCTTTGCCGCTCGATTTCTAAAGCAGAACAGTTACTAATCAAAAATTGATTAGGGGATGCGAGACTGAAGATTCCACCCTTCAAAATGAGCTAAGATAAATTGCTGTGCGATTTTTTTTCACAGAGTTACAATAATTCAAAGTTTTCGAGTTCAACAGAGACTTTTGAATTTGCAAAACTTGAAAGGCGATAGACTGTCTTCCCACTGCCGCTCAATAATGCAGTAGTGTTAGTGATCAAAAATTGATTAGAGGAGGCAAGAGTAAAGATTCCACCCTTTTCGAAAGGAGCTGAGATAAATTGCTGTACGATTTTCTTTTGCAAATTTGCAAAATTTCTGAGGCAGATTATCTTTGCTTTGCCACTCGGTTCCCAGTGTAACAATGTTCTTGAACAAAAATCATTTATAAGGAACAAAAATAGAGGCTTTAATATTTAAGGGAGAGCACGATTTCCGTGGCCCCTCGTTTTGAGGTTATATTTGTGTCCTTGGGGTTATTTCAAGTATATATAACGTGGTGTCAAACATGGTGACCGTGTATATATAACATGGTGTCAAATTGGGCTGGTTTAGCCAGTAAAGTAGATTTCCTGTTTTTTATAAATTTGCAAATATCTCGGTAACTATGCGAAATATGGCAAAATAGCAAGAGACCTTATTTGTAGAAAATGAAATTTTATTCGCATAATCTTTGTATTGTAGCTGTCATCCAGAATTTGAACTAGTAATGGTAAAATTATGTAAATAGTTGTGGTTAGGTCGTGGAGGGGGCGGAAATCGTACGAGGGGCCACGGAAATCGTACTCGTGCCAATATTAAAAATGAGCCTGGGTAGATTGTCTTTCTATTTTTTTCCAACGAAGTTACGATAGGTTAAACTTGTCATTCCACAGAGATGAATAGATTTACAATTTTTGAGAAATAGAACCGCCCTCATCTTACCGACTTAACACTAGGTTTACGGAGGATTAAGAGTGAATATTTTACATAACAGTCTAAAAATGACGAGAATAAGTCTATCCAAATTTTTAGCCATTTTTTAAAGAATATATACCCAAAGAAATAAATTTGTTGACTAATTTCTCATGGATGCATCTTTACAATCTAAACAATCGTAATTTCAAAATATTAGAACCCGTCATTTTTACGGGTCCCGTAAACCTAATGTTAATCCAGACCTTTACTTTCTTCTCTGCAACTGTAACCAACAACAGCTTTAAAAAAAAAAGTTAATCACACGTTACCAAATAAACTAATCCTTCTAACATCTTCAAAAAACCCCATGCGATTTGGTATAATTTTTGAGAATTTATTCGCTTTTACGTACGAATACTTTCTACCGAATGCATAAAAATTTGCGAGAACAAAATTCTTATGGAACAAAAATTATTTACGCTGGGAGAAAGTGTAGGCTTTCGTTCGAAGATTTGATAAAGGATCGCAATGGTGCACTCTTGGTGATAACAAGCTGTTCCAGCTCGTCGAACGAGAAATTGCAGTCGCAGGCTTTCTGATTAGACCGAAATCAGAACGGATCCCGGTGCACGTATCAGGCGAACGACTTGGCAAAATGAGAAAAGACAACAACAACAACAGCGTGGCCACGGTGTGAATTACAATCAGAGAGTCAGCGTCGAGAAGGCAGACCATCGAGGAGTGAAACGACGGGAGGACGAGAAGTCGAAGCGGGCTGATTGCACCGTAAATATTGACAACGCTAATTCTCCCTTTCCCGGTCTCTGGCTGTCGATGGTGACGAGCTACGCTAATGAGGGCTTTAAGACGTCGACGAGACGATAGACGAACTCCAAACGCCGGATCCTAACCGTCTTGACACGAGCACTATACATACACTCCGCGACAATACTATAAGACATCATAAGAAAACCATGTAATTTCGTGTTAAAAGAAAGAATTTTCTCTACTTACGTACAGTGTGTTATTGTTTACATCAGTAGACGTTTTTCAACGCAGAGTGTATACTGATATTTATAAGAATTACAAACCTACTTCGAGACACCTCGTATTAGCCGCGACAAAACTATAAGACAATTACGTTTTGTCGTAAAAAAAATAATACGTAGAGTTTATTTCGGCTGAACTGTACTTTAGAGGACCAAAAATTATCAAGTTTTCTGTATGTGATGCTACACATTTTGACGAGAAAATGATAAACGTGTAAGTTTTAGTACACGAAATTCAAGTTTTGGTTACCGGAGTTCACTCGTTGGAAAGTTATGCTCGTGTATACATGAGCAATTTTAAGCGTTTTTGACAGGTTAGATCGTCGCCATATTGGATATTCGATGGGTGGTAGTGGTAGGACTGTTGAGCGCATGCGCTGGATAGATGGGGGGGGGTGTTCAAGACATCGGCTAAGTAGTACTGAACGGTATAGTCCAAGTTGGTTTGGTGTTAGTTAAAAGTGCTCAACGTTACACGCGTATAACTTCTGAACCAGTGTACTCCTGGCAATAAGACTTTCACTTTCAGTGTTTCCTCGTCGAAATCTATAGGACTGCATTAAAAAAAGTTTTAAAAAATTGATCCTCCAAAGTACACTTTAACCAAAACTATTACATGAATTTCTAAAAATTGATCTATTTGGTAAAGTGTCGATTCATTGGTGGTTTGACATATTTTCACTATATTACACTTTAAAAAAAAGGCTAAACCAGGAAAAAAATGGTAGAATTGTGTTCAGGGATATATGGACTTAGTAATAAAACAGCTCACTTACGATAATATAATTCAGAAGATTAAATAACGATTTGTAATCGATCATTTTAACAGACATGCATCTTATGTGTTCATTCATTGGACAGGTCACCTACATAAGTTTGAAAAGAATTTTTTTTTTATGTAGAGTACAATTGTATATTTCGATTTGTAGAATTTAAGCATTATTAGTAACAAAGCAGGCATGGTGGGGATATTTGCAGGTTCGTCAGTGGTAACTTGGCAAGCTTAATCGGCTTTCGTCCGATTCGCAAAGTACACAATGAATTGCGTCACGGCGCCGCGGCCCTGTAATCCCCGTGCCCGGCAATTTATATTAATTAGCCCGTTCGGCCAAACCGTCCCTGTTCAACATAAATTACGGGCCGGCTAATGATGAATGTCAGGTATAAACGTAACATTATGCGACCGCCGCCGTCGCTCTGTGTACGAGTGTCGTCCGAGTACAACGATCCTCTACATACAATATTCGGTATACTATCGGGCGAACGAGAAATGGTCGCGCCAGTTTGTGTATGTGTGTGTACATGCGAGGATGGCTTGGCGTGAAATCAACGTGATGGTTTGGATATCGTGATTACGAGCTGATGACACTTGTGATATCATATGTGGACGTTCAGTGGTTGTGTTAAACAGTGATCTTCTGTAGTGTGAATGAGGACATTCCTATTAATGGAGGCTGGTATCAGGGTCTTTGATGTATGTACAGTGATTCCCATAAATATTCGATCACCGTTAAAAAGACGATCATTTTCTCAATATCGGTACCTACGACCTGGATTTTTTGTTTTAGAAGTTCGAATAATTAGTTTTATTCATGAGGTGATACAAAATTTAGAAAAAATTTCGGTAATTATATAGAAAAGGTGTGCGTACTCCGATTTTGATGAAATTTTAATATATTATAGATTTCGACATTTTGAACAACTTTTTCCTTTTCCAATATAGAGGGGCACGATTACGATAACCGTGGCCCCTACTTTCAAGGTTATATTTGTGTTCCTGGGATCATTTTAAGAAAACAATGTGTATATAACAAGTATCCAATGGGCTCCGTTTAGCCGGTAAAGTAGATTTATTGTTTTTTATAAAACTGCAAATATCTCGGAAACTATGCGAGATATGGTAAAATATCAAGAGACCTTTTTTGTAGAAAATTGAATTTTCTATAAAAAAACAAAAAAATATTCACTGGAATTTTGTGGATTTTTATTTTGTTATTTACTATAACTAATATAACTAATGATAACTACTTTCATTTAATTTTTTTGAAATCTTTTCAAACAATAAGAGTAGATCACTTAGTTTTCGAGATATTGGAAACTACTCCTGGATTTTCGTATGCGTGCTCTCCGCCCCCACTCGCGACTTAACCCAAACTCATTCTGTTCACATAATCTTCCCATTGTAGATGTTATCCAGAATTTGGTTTTTTCAGAACCCTTTTCACTTGCCCCGACCATTATTTCACGGGAGAGGCAGTTGTTCTCCAACTTCACCGAAATATAAATATACTCAGAAACTGCGCAGCTAATAGAAAAAAGTCATGCGACATAAATTGTTAGAAATTCAATTTCCTACAAAAAAGGCATCTTAATATTTTGCCATATCTCGCATAGTTTCCGAGATATTTTCAGTTTTATGAAAAACAAGAAATCTACTTTACCGGCTAAACGGAGCCCATTGGATACTTGTTATATACACATTTTTTTCTTAAAATGATCCCAGGAACACAAATATAACCTTCAAAGTAGTTGCCACGGTTATCGTAATCTCCCCTATAGGGGGGTCGCTTTTAGTTTTCGATATATTTGCAAAAAACTATAGCTAATACTGTATTGAATTTTTCGTATTCCTGCACGCTCCGCGGCAACGTAAACCTGTTCCAGGGCCGCATCTGTTTATTTTTTGTTTGTAAACATGTTGTGGAGATGAGAAGCGACAATACCACACACACCCACCCAGTGCTTAACACGCACCCAGTGTTTCTAAAAAGAAGGTTTCCGTTATGAAATTAACATTGCCGATAGTTTTTTGCAAATATCTCGAAAACTAAAAGCGACCCCCCTATATTGGAAAAGGAAAAAGTTGTTCAAAATGTCGAAATCTATAATATATTAAAATTTCATCAAAATCGGAGTACGCAGACCTTTTCTATATAATTACCATTTTAACAATTATTTTTAGAATAGTTTATAATTATTATAATTATTATCTTAATAAATTGTCGTCGTAATACGGTTCAACAAATTTTTTACCACCAAACAGCGAAAATTCCTTGCGGCTTGAACGGAAAGTTTAGGGCGTATGTGACCCACGCGGTGCGGAACGTGTAAAAACTGTTTTAATTATAACTGATATACATATAACAGTTTGAAACTGTTATTTCCAGAACATTTTCCACTCCTGGTTGAAAGTAGAAATGTGGAGTTTGAATAGGATTTTATATGCAATAGGTTAAAAATAGAAATGAGCAACATTTTTTATAAAGTCTATTTTTGCTTTCCTCTGTGATTCCGAGTGTAAGAATATGAATGACACAAAATTTATAATAGTAGATAAATATAGGGGTTTTGGTCTTTGAAATGAGCCAAAGTTGAGACACATACAAATCTTCTTTCAGAGGGTTACTTTGGGTTAAATGTTGAAAATTGTTCTAGTGAGATTTGGTCAGTCTCTAATATTAGTTGCTACTATTCATAAATAGGAAGATGTATTGAATCCCTTACAACACGTTCAATTTTTACTGTTCGCATACTAAACATTTGCAGTGGATAATCCAAGCATAAAGTAATGAATACATCAAAGTCTTATAACAAAACATTTTCTAATATCACTGTAAAAAGTTCTCCAAGTAGGATTAAGAATGTCTTCTCTATGTTTGGATGTCTACTACCTGAACATTTAGTCTTTTTTAAAAAGCTTAATCTTTATGTCTGTATTATCTACGAATTCACAAATATTGTTGAAAGATGAGTAAAAGTGAATAGTGAAATACTGTAATATTAAGCTTCGTTGTTTTATAGTAAAAAATGTTTAAAGAGACGTAGGATATACTCTGTCTTCACCCACCCCTGAATGCATAGATGTACTTACTGGCGTATAACAACCTCAATTTACATTTCTACATTATTTAAAAATTTGTAGATATTGTTGAGACATGGGTAAAAACACATAATGAAGTCCCATAATGATAAGTTTTGTAGTTGCATAGTAAACAAATTTCAAAGTAATGGCAGAATACTTTCTGACCTTATGTAGACTAGACTACCCCTAAATACATAAATATAATTGATCACTCACATCGCGCTCAATTTTTACTTTTCGCTTCCTAAAAATTTTGTGTACGTAGTCTGAACCTAACGAAAGGAGTACACGGAAGTCCTAAAACAATACAGTTTTTAGTTTCACCGTAATAAATTCCTAAGGTCGGCACAAGAATATCTTTTCTTATTTAGACAAGACTACACCCTTAATACGTAATCGTTTATAACAAATTCAATTTTTATTCCTGCAATATCAAAAAATTCATATACATTGTCAAAACGTGAGCAAAAGTACACAATAAAGTACCATAATGATAAATTTTGTAGCTTAATAGTAAACAAATTTCAAAGTAATGGCAGAATACCTTCTGACCTTATGTAGACTACACTACCCCTAAATACATAAATATAATTGATCACTCACATCGGGCTCAATTTTAACTTTTCGCATCCTAAAAATTTTGTGTACGTAGTCTGAACCTAACGAAAGGAGTACACGGAAGTGCTAAAACAATACAGTTTTTAGATTCACCGTAATAAATCCCTAAGGTCGGCCTGAGAATATTTATTTCTTATTTAGACAAGACTACTCCCTTAATACGTAATCGTTTATAACAAATTCAATTTTTATTCCTGCAATATCAAAAAATTCATAGACATTGTCAAAACATGAGCAAAAGTACACAATATAGTCCCATAATGATATCTTTGGTCGTTTCATAGTAAAAAATGTTCAAAATACAGATAAGACATCTCCCCTTAACAAAATCTAACTACCCATAAATACATAGGTGCCTTCGATTACTTTCAACTAGTTCAACTTTTACTTTTCGCACTTTAAAAATTTTGTCTCATAACAATACATATTCCAGTTCCCCCGGAAAAAATTCCCCTTGTAGCCCCAATACTCAACCTCGATTTTCGCGATGACTCGACACCTCGACGCATATTTACGAACTCTGTCACTATACCGCAACATACCACAGCACATTGCGACCTATGAAATCAGCTGAATCATTGAAAAAACGTGATAAATCGCCGTGGCAATAAGAATCAACCCAAACACGTCGCGTCGTAACGAGTTAGGCAACTCTTGTTCCTCGTCTCTCGCGATCCACGAAAGAATTCGTGGGAAAGGGGTGCAAGGGGCGGCGGTGGCAAGGATTTTGCACCCTTTGCACTCCTGGGGAAGGGTTCCTTCCCCGCCCCCTTAGACTTCGTAGGTCGGTACACGACCCGCATACCGTCTTTGTGAGTCACCTATAGGTTCATCCCCGTTCCACGTTGGCGCATCGGGCCAAAGGGATCGTCTGCTCAAAAGTACCAACTGGAAACGGGCAGGCAGGAAGGTTTCGTTGCAATCAAGCGCGGACGCGGACTTTCGGGATCCTCCGTTTTCTCACGGTCCGCATTATCTTCCCAGGCCTCCTCTACCTCTCGAACTCCTCTCTGAAACGGCCGGATGAAGTAACGAAGGAGGCGGGAAACGTCCCCCATCCCCCTCCGCCTCCTGCCCTCGTCGCTATGGCTCTCTTTGCCTTTCGTTTCCTATTTTCCTTTCCTTCTTCCTTCCGCGCCCATCCGTTCCTTCGAGCTTTGTATCCACGCGCAAATCGCTATCGATCGCTGCTCCGCAATGCTAGTCCGGCTTAGCGGGCACACGATGCTGTCCAGATTATTCGGGGTGCTCGTTCTGCGAGAGTTCTCATTGATAGGAAACGCTCGAAGGTTGTTAGGCTTGTGACAAATTAGTTGGGTGCACCAAGCGAGTGTTTGCAGGTCTTACCTTACCGTCAACATTTTCCTACCATGAATCTAGGGAACGCAGAGTTGTGGGACTTCGGTATACACTTTTCTTCATGTTTTGAGAAGATACACAAATTTTTGGGTAGTGTTGAAATCACATTTGCGCTTCTTATAAACAGTCAACAAAAGATATTCTACTTTGAGAATTTTTTACTATGAGACTACAAAATATATTGTTGTGCGACTTCGGTATATACTTTTCTTCATGTTTTGAGAAGATACACAAATTTTTGCGTAGTGTTGAAATCATACTTGCGCTTCTTATAAACAGTCAACAGTGCCTGAGAAAAAAGCTAGTCTAATGTAGGTAAGCTAAAGATATTCTACTTTCAGAATTTTTTACTATGAAACTACAAAATTTATTGTTGTGGGACTTCGGTATATACCTTTCTTCATGTTTTGAGAAGATACACAAATTTTTGCATGGCGTTAAAATCACATTTGCGCTTCTTATAAACAGTCAACCGTGCCTGAGAAAAAGGGGTAGTCTAATGTAGGTAAGCTAAAGATATTCTACTTTCAGAATTTTTTATTATGAAACTACAAAATTTATTGTTGTGGGACTTCGGTATATACCTTTCTTCATATTTTGAGAAGATACACAAATTTTTGCATGGCGTTAAAATCACATTTGCGCTTCTTATAAATACTCAACCGTACCTGAGAAAAAAGGGTAGTCTAATGTAGGTAAGCAAAAGATATTCTACTTTGAGAATTTTTTACTATGAAACTACAAAATTTATTGTTGTGGGATTTCGGTATACACTTTTCTTCATGTTTTGAGAAGATACCATAATTTTGGCATAGCGTTGAAATCATACTTGCGCTTCTTATAAACAGTCAACAATGCCTGAGAAAAAAGCTAGTCTAATGTAGGTAAGCAAAAGATATTCTACTTTGAGAATTTTTTACTATGAAACTACAAAATTTATTGTTGTGGGACTTCGGTATATACCTTTCTTCATGTTTAGAGAAGATACACAAATTTTTGCATGGCGTTGAAATCACATTTGCGCTTCTTATAAACAGTGAACAGTGCCTGAGAAAAAAGGCTAGTCTAATGTAGGTAAGCTAAAGATATTCTACTTTGAGAATTTTTTACTATGAAACTATAAAACCTATGGTTGTGGGACTTCGGTACATAATTTCAGGCATGTTTAAATAATATGTATGGATGTTTATGCAATAAAAAACCGAAAATTGCGCTTACTGTAAACGATTAAGTGTTGTTGGAGTAATAAATGACTAGTCTAAATAAAGAGAAGATATTCCAAGTTTGCGTAAACGATTGTATGACAAGTAATCTAGGCTCATTTTGAATCGCGAAGCTTTTATTTTAACACCTGTAAAAATCAAATTTGGTTTCACAATAGTTGCGTTATGACAAAGTTGATTTTTCTAAAAAATCCATAGACTCTATCGGGCAGTTGGTTATATTTCGTCCCGTCACCCAATAACGACCAGGTTATTGTCTGACCCAGTGCTTTTTTTATACCCGTTCGTCGTCAGCGGCATCCTCTCATTAATTCAGCAACATAAATTTTTATAGCTCGATCTATGTTACGGTCTGTCGACAAAAAACCAATCAGCTTGAATCGTAAGAAAACGAAATAAATTCTTTCGTTAAAAAAGGGGGTAATAAAATTCTTGAAAAATCGTTTTAATGCCTTCAACCCCTCTGTACCCTTTCTGAAGCAATAGTTATTTTTAAACGAAATTGACAACATCGATCGATAAAATTACATTTAAAATGATTGATTGGCAAAAATATATGGCCACGCACTTACATTAACTTAATTTTAAGTTTGAATATTACAAATCTAATTTTCTAGTGTAGAAAATATATATATAACAAATCAATTTTTTAAATACTATCCAAGATAAAAATTCATAAGAACACCCTTGTGCTTAAATATAATGTCTGGCAAATGGACAAAAATTACAAACATTGAGTGACTGGATTTTATAAACAAATTAGAATTTAACAAAATGATGACATAACCCCCCCCCCCTAATTAAGCTTGCATTACATCACACAACGCTTCATTTTGAGTAAAAATAATTTATGAATGTCTGCACGGTCATTTAAAGTTACAACGCTGCGTAGAAAGCTTACAGTTTTCAATGAAGAATCACCAAGATTCAGATGTTTATATTTTGTAAATAAATTAAAATCTCACAATGTGATGACATAAACCCTTCTTAATTAACGTTACTTTACATCACATAATGCTTTATTTTCAGCAAAAATACTTTTCGAATGTTTGCACGTCCATTTAAAGTTACAATGCCGCGTAGAACGCTTGTACTTCTCAATCAAGAATAACCAAGATTCAGATGTTGATATTTTCTAAATAAATTAGGATCTCACAATGTGATGACATAAACCCTTCCTAATTAACGTTACTTTACGTCACACAATTCTTTATTTTGAGTAAAAATACTTTTCGAATGTCTGCACCTCCATTTAAAGTTACAATGCCGCGTAGAACGCTTACACTTCTCATTGAAGAATCACCAAGATTCAGATGTTTTGTATTTTGTAAACAAATTAGAATCTCACAATGTGATGAAATAAACCCTTCTTAATTAAGGTTACTTTACGTCACATGATGCTTCATTTTGAGTAAAAATACTTTTCGAATGTCTGCACGTCCATTTAAAGTTACAATGCCGCGTAGAGCGCTTACACTTCTCCATCAAGAATAACCAAGATTCAGATGTTGATATTTTCTAAATAAATTAGAATCTCATAATATGATGACATAAACCCTTCTTAATTAACGTTACTTTACATCACATAATGCTTTATTTTGAGCAAAAATACTTTTCGAATGTCTGCACGTCCATTTAAAGTTGATATTAAAAATGTGTGAGGACTGCGAAATGAAGAGAGTCGGAGATCGAGGGAGAGAAAGAAAATGGCGTGCAACTGACCACGTGCGGCTGTTTAAAATTATGGCGGGAAATCGATAACCCAGTTCTCGGCCGAACGAACAACCGGAGGCGCCGCTGAATGCAATTCGCTGAATCGAAACATCGTGATGAGATCGTTTTTTCTGAGCACGTCGTACCCTGCACTTTATGACAGCCGGCTCCCGTCCAGGTACGATGCATCGAAGCCGGTGTAAAAAAAAAACGGCGGCTGGGAACAGAGCGGGTGGGGGTGTGGTGGGCGGGGAAAATTGGACACAAGAGAATCCAATATAGCGGACTGTTAAACCGTGCCAGAGTAAAATGAAAGAAGTGTGCAGGGAATAAAGCGAAATGAAGGAACGCTTTCAACGAAAAAACGTCTTTTCGAACGCGACCGGCTCGGAAACTCTTCACCGTTCCCCCGGCGATATTACACAGATCTGTAGAGATGTCTTTCTACCGGATGTCCACGTAAATACGACGTCCCTTCCCCCAACCCCCTCCCTCCTAGCGTCCTCGAGCAGAAAATTGCCTTGAAGATGGAAGATATAGTGTCCACAGTTTTAATTTAATTCGAGGGAAATTAAATGAAAATTGGTTGGAATAATCGTTTTAGAGGCTCGGGGACAAGTCAGGGTCGGTGCATGTTGGACGAACTTATAAAATTGGTTAATATTTAATGTAGTATAATAATGGCAGTGATAAAGTGGGAAAATCGTAGAGAGTATTGTTGCGAAAGACTGCGTTGAATGTGTAGAATACAATTTTATTACAGGAGTCCAGGTTAATGTAAGAAGTGTAAAGTGTGATCTTTAGACTCGATTATCTCAAAATAATCGCAAAATGACCAAAAAATTAATGATTGCATTACACTGTACATGGAAAAATTGGAGGCGTTTAAGTCATCACGTCGTCGATTTCGAAGTTGTTTATAAAATACAGAAGACTTGAATTTTAGTAATTCTCAGTAGAACAATATCAACGGCACTGCAACTTTAAGATCGTGTGCACTCTTTAAAGAAGTATTATGCTTAAAAATTAACGATCGCATTATGAAAACTATTGAAAATAGCGACGGGTTTAAGTCATCACTTTGGTAGTTCCGAATTTGTTTATAAAATACAGGTCGTCAAATTAAAATCTCTTGTGACAATTAATATCTACAGCAATTTGACAACAATATTTTCCTGGTGATAAAACCATAGAACATATGTTGTCCATGAAAATCTGCATCGGAAACATAGAATACAATTTGTTCATTCGAGCCTCCGTTTCGAAGATAATCAACATCAAAAGTTAAATTAACGCGACGCTTTATTGCAAGAAGTGACAGCGATGACTCGTGACATTCAAACTCGATTATCTGGCAAACGAATGGACTTACGAAAAAAAATTCATTTGACATTTTCGACACAGTTTTCTTCCTAGATTAATATCCGCAGCTCCTCAGCCCTCTCTTTTCCTCTCAGCACTAATTAAGCACGAATTAACACCTCGTCCTACCCGTTAACTCCCGGTTGCTCGGGCCATAATAATAAACAAGAAGGTCGGTCACGCGTCGAGCCATTTAGCTGTTTAGTCGTGTGCGCGAACTTGCGCAAAATGTATGCGTCTTATGACACGTATATTTCGACGCAACGGAAGGAATTGTGGTAGGTACTGATATTTGGTCCCCTCAAGGTTTCAAATCCATTTTACCATTCTCCCTCTTCTTCCACTTTGTCCACTCTCACCTGACGCCAATGTTCAGCCTATTCCAGCCTACTTTTCAGCGGGACCTACCGTTTATTACGATTTATTACCGTTTGAACTCACGACCACAGTGGTTGTAGTCGCGCGCTCTATGCACTGAGCCACTGCGCGCCCTACGAAAGGAATTGTGAAATAATAAACACGTTTGGGCACAACTAATACTTTTAATACGTTCAGCGCCCACTCCACAATCATAAAAATTACACAAAATCAAAGCAATATATTTAATAAAACAAAAACTAAGAAGTTTAGTTTTGTGATATTAATTACTGTTTCAAACCTCTTCTACTCCTCAGATCGTAAGGAAATTTTGTACACTCGATCTACCAACGTAAAAATTAATTTTCAATTCTGTATAAATAATTCCGTCACTCAGATATGGATGACATGGCGCTGAACGTGTTAAGATGTCTGGGAAGTAATTCATCAATTCATCGGTGAACAAAAATGATTTATAATATGAAAGCGGATAATGTATCAGTAACAATTTGCAAATTAATACTTAATTTAAATTAATAATATTTTGAGAAAATTCGTAGAAAATTAGTAATCTTCGTGTTAGTGTTGTTTACGTTTGTCACGAAGGAAGTACCACGAGCCAGGCTCGCGTTGTTCACGTTTGGTCCGAACGAAGTACAGTAACCCCGCGATCTAAGTCCTTTTTCGGTTGTCTGCCGGGACTTAGATCGTGAAGGGGCACTATTCTTTTGTAACCGCGTCGACCGCGCGGCCGAAGGCGCAACAAAAAGTAGCGTGTCGGTGAGACAATACTAGTGCAATAATAAAACCTCTGTATTTCTTACTTATTTTTAATGAAATTTTACCAATATGTTCGTGGCATTTTTCTAATGAAAATTATACCAAATATGATATAATTCCGATGATATTTACCTGTGTAATAAACGATGAAAGTTATGGACGTAAAGAAGGACAGCGTATAGGAAAGAAATAGACGACAAGAGTTGCGGCCGCCGGCACAGTTCAAAGGTCCGCGTGTCCGTACAATGTCATGCCAATAAAAAACTTTCATCGTTCATTACACAAGTAAATATCATCGGAATTATATCATATTTAGTATCATTTTCATTAAAAAAAAATGCCACGAATATGTTGGTGAAAGTTCCATGAAAAAATAATAAAAAATAAACAAGTTTTGTAATTGGATTAGTAGTGATTCCGACCGATATACGCGATCCAGGATCAAATTACGCGGCATGTTTCACTGCTCGGCGACCGAGGCAGCTCGAGCTTCCGGGTATACCCCGCAGTGGAAGGAGTAGGCCAAGTGGCATAGATCGCAATGTTCCGTTGGACTTAGATCGCGGGATTACTGTACCACGAGTCAGGCTCGTCTTTATTGTTTTTGTCCCAAATTTCTTACCACGAGTCTCACTCGTTGTAGGCCAAGGGGTTAATTGACGTTAAACCAGGAAAACCACGTTCTAACATAAATACTCGTGGTTCGATTAAAAAATAATGGAGTATCGTGAAATAATTTGGCTTTATTGTAGCCACAGTGCAGTCTACTTTCTACCCCAGTCGAAAAAGTTACACCAATACAGAGTTTTCGTAGCCAGGCGAACAAAGGGAGGAAACGAGGTTCCTTCTAGATTCCTGGTGCAGCCAGCGCCGGTGTTTTTCATTCTCGCTGCACTCTCAGTTTTGATGATACGTGACGATACTGACAACTCTTAAGAAAAACCGAAACCATCCGAAGCGTGGGTGGGGCCGACAAAGGGGAAACAACTTCTGCATAATTCTGTGGGAACGCGGCCGAAATTTCATTTGCCGAGTCAAAAGAGGTTGGACGGAACGGCGGTCAGAAACGGTAACTTCGGAAAACCCTAGCTATTCCCCAGCAGACCGCAACCACTCGTTGCTTATTGCTTTTAGTATTAACTCGCCCTGCGCAAAATCCTCGCCGCGGGTGAGCCCTTTGTCACCACAGAGAGCGCCGACTTTATTTCCACCCCCGTGATAATAGTGAAATACAATACGCGTCTTATCAAACTTTTTATGGATCCTCTTTTAATTTGCTTTCTCTCCGTAATGTAAATCTTGCAAAACTTGGTGACAATGGTGTTGCAGCGGAAAATAGAATGCAGGAAATTGGTGTTTGTTAAATTGGAGACAGATTTTGTGGATATTGTTGTTTTTTAATGTGTAACAATTAGTGAACTTGGTATAGACATATGTGAACATGTTTTATGGTAATACGTTTTCCAGATTTCGAAAAAAAAATTGATGAGACATGCCCTCAAGTCTAGAATCGTTATTGCAATGTATGTTCCAGTGCAAAATAAGTACTGTAATTCGGATAATAAAAATATATAAAAATTGCTAAATATGGTATGAACATATATGAACTAGTCTACAAATTTTAATATAGATACATTTTCTAGTCTCGTAAAAAAAATTTGCTTTAGTACGGTCCCAAAACTAGAATGGTCACAGCAAAATTCTGTATTTACCTCCAGCGTGCATTACATTGTCTACATAAGTACTGTAATTTACAAGACAGCAACGTATAAAAATTAGTAAACACAGTATGAGTATATATGAACAAGTCCGTAAAATTTCATTAGGATACATTTTCTAGTTTCATCAAGACTACAATCCTTCCAAATCCTTTCGAACCGGTGAATTAGAAATGGATATAAACTAGTAAATTTGAAAAATTTGTATTTTTTAAATAAATTCAAAAGAAACAATGTAATGACTTAAACCCACCCCAATATTCTGTCTATTTCATAATGCAATCGTTGATTTTAAATGAAAATACTTCTCTGATGAGTGCACGCGATAGTAAAGTTGCAGTGCCGGAGAAATCGTTTATATCTTCTACTGAAAATTTCCAAAGTTTGAAGATCCCTATTTTTTAAACCAATTGGAAACCAGCAAACTAATTACATAAACCTACCCTAATTTTCCTTGCATTTTATTATATAATAGTTGATTTTCAACAGAATCGCTCGCGTCGACCGTAACAATAAATTAGTTATTATGATGACGCAGTTGCAACGACACACGCTTTAGAATTTTTAGAATAACTCGAAATCTCTGCAGTTTATAGATAAATTAAAATCCAGCAAACTAATGACATAAACTTCTTCTAATTTCGCGTACACTTCATTATAGAATAGCTGATTTTCAACAAAATTGCTCGTATCGACTGTAAGAAGTAATTAATGTGTGTAATGGTGCTCCAACAAGAATTGTATACTTTAGAATTGTTCCAATAACTTTGAGACTCTGTAAATCATAAAGAAATTAAAAACCAGCAAACTTATGACATAAACTTCTAATTTCGCGTACACTTCATTATAGAATAGCTGATTTTCAACAAAAATACTCGGCATCAAATATAGAAAGCAATTCATTATTATAATGGTCCACTATTCAGGCTATAGGCTCTAGAATATTTCCAATAACTTCGATACTCTTTAATGTATAAACAAATTAAAAACGAACCAACTGATGAAACATGAATACCCTAATTTTTCATAGACAACGTCACACAACTATTCACTTCAACCAAAATCCCGAATATAACCACAAAAATGGTTAATTAACCCTCTGACTGCGAACCATTTCTATAGCTGTATAATTGATAATGCCTAGGATCGTTCGCATAGTTAATTAATAATTTCTGAAAATATATTGTCCAAAATATTCCTTGTAGAGACATTGGTCTTTCTGATATCCCCAATGCAAGATCTATTCACTTAGTCTAATTATTAAAATAACATGGTTCAAAGAGACCTTTCAGATGATTGCACAAAATTGTTTGCCCACCCTTTTCTTCCAGAGTTATCAAGGTCACCTTCAGTTTTTTTATAGGTAAACCTACAATTTACAACAAACGTAAAACATTATTTTACTCGACATACCACGTATGTGACTTACACCATTATGATTCTCAGCCAGTCAAATGAGCTGTTTATTTTGAAAGTGGCCTAAGTCCATTTGTCAATTATTTTCTGTTAACCATAGTAACGTGTACAACTTGGTTATCTGTCATAAACAACAGTTGCTGTTAAGTATATTCAGAGTATACACGATAATTTAGGACACATAAGTTTTCACAGTTAGTTCAATAATCAAAACCATTACTTTGAAAGTGGCCTAAGTCCAATCAATTATTGATAATGTCCGGAAGTGCTGATTTTCAAATGTCCGAAGGCAGTGATGAAGGTAATTTTAATCAATTAGTATTTAACAAGTTAACCTCAGTTTTTTGACAGTTGTTTTAGTTGAATAATCAGTACGTTTAATTGATGCAGTGAAAAAAAATTCATGCAGTGATAAAAAACAAACTTACAATTGAATATAAAACTTAAAATATTAAATTATATAAATTATTACACTCGTGGGGAAGAATAAAACAACAAGACCATTTAATTCAGATAGTGAACACGAATTCGTAACTAATGATTTCAACAAAAAAAAGTTCGAAAATATTGTATTGACACCACTTTATAAAAATATAAGACGAATTACAACAACGAAATACAAGGACATGATGGACTTACTACGATATATACCACCGGTGCACCATAACATCCCTCCCGCATACACAAAATGTAGATGAGCAGTAAATTCTTATGTAATTTATGTAGTTAGAAAATTTTCCGAATTGCATAAATTGTGTTTTTGAAGTGTTGTAAAGAAATATAAAATAAATTGAGTATTGTTTTTTCAATTTGGAGCATTTTAAATTATGTCGAATGAACTTGGGCTCTTTCAAATTTTATAACGAATTTAGTTGTTAACTTTGAAAATGGCTTAACTCCATTTGTGGTAAGAAAACACATATTATTCACTTAATAATTGTTATTATTTTAAAAGGAATTGTAAATTTAACGCTTTTAGATACACTTAACCACTTGCCATACCATTTCTTTTACGGTTTCAGTGATAAGAATTTCTTTGTAGTTCATAATTTCCTAGAAAAAGGAGAAAATGTATATCTATTGTGTGTCTATATGTTCTCCAATGGCTATACATTAACAACAACAAAATAGAATTTTATTTCAGTTTAAAAGAAATTAATAACATACATATTTATTTGACTCTGTTCAGAATCTTCATCACGTCTCACACGCCATTGTAGGCGAAAGGGTTAAGCAGTATGACACATTGGTATCCTATACGTATATTTTGAATTTTCTTGAAACGCAAACTTTTAAATATCTCAATTTAAGTATTAATAGACTCACTTTCAAAATAGACGGCTCAAATAATGAAAATCGATTTGTAACGGCAACGAATCAGTCTGCGCAGCATAATGTACAGAGAGAAGCGTCAGAAAATCAGTCGCGTCGTCTCTCGTTGTATCTCCTTGGAAGTGTTTGCACTGCCAACACCGTAGGCCGGTGTCATCCATCAAGGTAGTGGTTCAGTGTGCTGTTGTCAGTGCTTTCTGTATCACGGGGGTCTACCTCAGTCGCGAACAGGAGGCAAACTCGTCATCGTGTCAACGTCGATCAAACCATCAAAATATCATCGAGTAGCAGGTCGCACAGCGTGCTGTATGCTGCATGCTGCATCCAGCAGCGGTGCATCCAGCGTTGCACAGCACTGCACAACGCTGCACAGGCGCTACACAGCGGTACATAGGCCTGCATACCACCGCTCAGAGCTGGACGGAGAGCTGCGGAACGCCCAAAGCAACGAGCACTATCATCCATCAGGGAAACTTTGTCGCATGTAAACGCCATTTCTCTTCCGCGCGTTGCGATCGATACCGCCGACGCTCCGGCATTCTATTCAACTGCATATGTCGTCGGACATGCCTACTAATTCGCGGCATTAATCACGCATCGCTTATGGATTCGGCTTAAGGAACGCGGACCACAATTTACAGAACAGCAAACCCCCCCCCAACGAAAACAGGAATGAACTGTGACTGCGAGTTACGGGCGATGTTAATTGATATGTGATCGATAGATCGCAAGGCCAACCTGCTGCGGAAGTGCGTGGTGATTTATTCGTGTGTACAGAGCCTACAATTCTGGAGAACTGGCAGAAAGTGGAATGAGAATTAACCCTTAGCACTCGAATGGCGACTCTGAGGCGCCATTACAGATTGCTATACCATTATTCAAAATATTGTTTACATTATTAAATTTGGTTACATTTAATAAATTACTAAACAATTAAATATTGTATGAGGTACTAAGGTAAAGGCACCAGTAGTTGACCAGTTTTTAGAAAAACATAAAAAATAAGGTTATTATAAGTTCTGCACTTTTGATGAAAGCGAACCTCGGATGACACAATATCTGTTGGTTAAATTTTAAAACAATTACGTGCGAAGTGAAGTATGCATAGTAACAACGGACGTCTAAATTCATTAAGGTAATAATATACCGATATATTTCTATTTCCTTAAAGTTTCTGTTAAGAACAGCTGTACGGTTCAGGTAAACAATCCATACGTTGTGAACTTTTCGCGACTGAATTATTTACTTTTTAAATTCTCACAGCGTTTTATAAGTGATAAATGCTTCGTTTCTGTTATTCTAACCTCAAAATAATAGTTTATTGAGGGGTCAAATTCTGAGTACTGTTATTTGAACAATTTTCAGAAGTTGACCCCCCAATAAATCAACGTCAATTACTAATGTGACTCATTTAAATTTGTTTACGATTTATAATGTATCCATTTTACATCTAAGATTGTTAGGAGTACAAAACATAATTATAAATTTTGTAGCATACTGTGTTTGAGAGGATGACCACATGGTCAACTATTGATTGCTTCCACGGTCAAATATTGACTCGCAACGTCTACTCTGTTCCGGAATTGAATTTGTTATAGAATTGATTTGTTTTATTTCTTATTTTATCCTTTAATTGTAATTTGTGCTGGCAATTGTTGAAACTAAATGATACTACAATGATTTCTAACATTATTGCTTTAACCTTCTTTCTAGTATAAGTGGTCAACTACTAACGAACAGAAGGTCAATTACTAGGTTTTTTATTTATAAGAGTGGTCAACTTCTGAAGCAATTACTGAATTTTTAAATACATTTTTTTAAATTTGTGTAACTAAACTTTTTTTAAAAAGTGGTCTTGTTACATAATTTAGAAGATTTAAAGAGTGTCTTCAGGTATCGACTCTCGCTATTTGATGACAGAGCAAGTGGTTACTATTGTTCGCGTGGAAAACTTCTCTTAACTGGTCAACTACTGGTGCCTTTACCTTATATCAGTTTCATAAGTATAAAATAACAAAAATTATATACAATGGAAGTATTCTAGGTTAGAAGAAATATTTGGTTTCTTAGTTGAAATAGCTCCGAGTACAAAGGGTTAATGTTTCAGTCTTCGGTCAGGACGGATGTTGAGCTGCTGAAACTTTGTGGGAAAAAATCATATGAGAATTAGTTACTTAGCCCATCTTGTAGAGTAAACTATCTACTTTTATTCGCATTAAGTGCAATTTCTTTTGTTCTGCAAAACGTGATTACAAAATTAATTTTTTCAATCTCTTAGTTGATAATTGAGATAACTGACGATATTCAACAGTATGTAAATGCATGAAACGAAATCGGGCTCGACTGCGTTTTGGAGAACTCCGTGATCTTAACTTTTTTGAACATTATTTTATGTGATCCTGTAGATATCGATGAAGACATTCCGAAAATGTGTATATGGTTGTTAGAAATTCACTGGTTTATAAGTTATACGCGTGTAAAGGTGAGCAATTTTAAGCGTTTTTGACAGGTTAGAGCGTCGCCATATTGGATATTATCTGAGTGGTAGAGGTAGGTAGGTCTGTTAGGCGCATGCGCTGGATAGATCGTGAGTGTTCAGCGCATGTGTTAGATAGTATGGTATATTTGCGGGATCAGTTAAATAGTAATGAGCGTATGCGCTAGATAGCAATTCAGTTGTTACACATACTTTGTGAGCATAAGCAATTTCAAGTGTTTTCCACAAATTAATTATTAATAAGTTTATTGTTGATTTTGAAATGGTTAGATCAAGTATTAGAAATTTTAACTTTAGAGACATGCCAAGTAGTAAAGGAGAAGCAATTACTTGAGCTCGGGATTGTGGATTGTTGCGGAAATTTAAAAAATGTTACTCAACGGTGCAAACTGAAAATTTATAACAATAATCATGGAATCGGTCGTTTTCGGTGTCCAGTGATTAAAATATACAGAATCACATATAGGATTTCAAAAAGAAGGCACAGTCCAAGATGGTTGGGGTTAGGTCGTCGTGGAAGCGGAGAAGGCCGGCCCGACCATGGTATAATGTTTCGCATTTTGATTTAGCAAATGTGTTATTATGTATTACGTACGTGTTTGTGCTGCCATCTAATGGATTTGTTCGGAAGTATTTAGCCTATTTTGTGTGTATTACCTAGCAAATATATCAATATGGCGACGCTGCAACCTGTTAAAAAGGCTTAAAAGTGTTCAACTTTATATGCGTATAACTTTTTAACTAATGAATTCCGCGCATTAAGATTTTCATTTTCGGTGTTTTCTCGACGAAATCTAAAGATCGTATAAAAAACTCGAAAAAAAGAGTTCTCCAAAACGCAGTTAAACCCAAAATCGGGTAAAGATTTGCATTAGTTCATTTTAAAGATCGAACCTTCTATTTTTCATACACTAAGCTGTTTTTTGTTCTTAGTACACGTAGCACTAAAAAACGGGAGGTAAAGTGAAGTAAAGTGAAGTAACATTGTGAACAATGATCTACCTAGTCTTATTTCAATAGAAGCATTTACTTTCACGTCCCAGAAATAATTTTATCTTAAGTATATTTTTGCATTAGTAATCGAGTGAAGAAGTGAAGATGACTATCTTCGAAGATTTCAAAAATTTCAGCGATTAAAATGTTTAACACTATTCCTACCACGATCGGTCAAATGAACGTTATTAAAATTTCGATTAGAATTTCCTATATACAATGTAATTGAATCGCCTTTAAACTTCACGACTTTTCCTCAAATATACGTATAATGCATTTTTCAATATTCACTTCTTTTTTTATTTTTTATTCTCTGAGAAAAATTTGTAATCTGTCTTACCTACCACGAGAACAATTTATATCTTTTTGTAATAGTATTTTCTCAAAGACTCAATTCCGAAACTATAAAGTCGTTACGAACGAAAGGTAATGCAGTTGTGGCACGATTTTAGCCGAAAAGTGACTTCCAGGGACTCCTTTACGGCACTTCCAGGTGTTTACAGTTCTCGCTCGCCTATGTTGGTGCAGATGTGACCGACCAAATGACCAGAAGTTACACGGTAAAATCTAAATGTCGAAGATGGCCTTTACAGGTATTTTTCAATATCCTAGACATAGTCGGGATAAATGCATGGGTTTTATATAAAGAAACTACGGGAGAAAAAATTTCGAGACAAAAATTTTTATTTCAATTGGCAGAAAAATTTGGTGAAAACGAATAAAATGTACATTATATATTTCTGAATAAAAGAAACTATATTGTTATACTGTCAAATTGGCTATTATCTTCGTTCTATATTAAAAAATAGAAGTTGTGCTAAAGACCGGTCATTTGACCGGTCGCGGTAGGAATAGTTATACGTGAAGTGTCGGTAGGAATAGTGTTAAACAAACGTCTCCATAGAGCTTGAAAAATTTTGGTTTTGATCCCAACCACCATGGATTTGAAAATTGAAATCTGTCTTTTGAAACGAGCCGATAAAAGTTGATATGCGATTTTTTCTAGCTGATTTATTGCATTTTGAATGAGAGGAAAGCTGAGATGCTTCATTTTTTAAGATTGAAGAAACATTAGATCAATTGACAGTTTTTGATCCTTTGTAACTTCGTGGAAAAACAATCGAACGATAGTCTAGTTAGGCTTATTTTAAAGCGTAAAGACTCCTCTTTCGTTCGCGTAAGTCGTTATTTTTCAATATATTGCGAGAAATAACTGTACATTTTATTTTTACAATCCCTTCGTTTGGCAAGATTAAAGTATCATTAAATCAATAGCTGTGCGAAGAGATGTGACCTATTCTAATTCCGTGAAAAAAATCGAATGGGAATCTACTTGAGCTCATTTTAAAAGTTGAAACCTCCACTTTCGCTACTCTTAAATTTTTCACCCAGTGAAAATTAATTTTCCAATATTCTGATTTTAATTAAATTCATCGGCAAGTTAGAAGTGCGTGTAGATGTTAATTTCTTGTTCGTTAAATTCTAACTTCATTGTTAGTAATAGCGATGAACGGATGAATAAATTGAATTGCCGGTAATGTTGTTGACAATATACGGGCGTAATGGTCGAGAGAAACTTATCGAGATCCGATAGTTTCTCCGGTGTTGTGGATGGCGCCAGTTTTCGCCGTTTGTAAAGGATCCCAGCCGCCCGGTACTTGGCTAGAATGGTTCTCGATTCGTTTCTGACTTATATTTCACGCGGTGCCACCTCGAATGGCTTACAGATCCGCTCCAAACAATCGCATTACTTTTCACTCTCTCTCTCTTCTCTCTCTCTCTCTCCCTGTTCGAGCCACTCCCATTGTTTCCGAGAGATCTACTATCGTGCACAGCGGCCTATGAGCATACAGAGAGACCAGGGAACCGACATCATGCTCTCCAACGTCACGTGAACTCCCAAATATATGACAAAGCGATGAATATAGGGGAGAGTTGCCATATACGGTCTTCTACCGGTCTCCTAAATCGTACCACATTGAGGTATCCGTTAATATTGAACGGGTAGCGACATCTACTCACTCATTTTTATTAACACATAATTATTTGTGTCCCTTTCATTACGAATTCAGTGACTATAATTACACAAGGTCATTCAAGGTTGCGGACAGAGTGCAACATTCCTTCAAAGCCCGTTTACAGGCATGTATTGATGTTAAATCTTATACGTTATCTCTGTCCGCAACCTTGAATGACCTTGTGTAATTATAGTCACTGAATTCGTAATGAAAGGGACTATCATTGTAGGTGTTTAAAAAAGGGTGGTTCCATTTAAAAAAGTCAAGGTGACCTTTATATCTCTAAAAAAAGGACATAAAAACAAAATTTTTTTTTGCATCGTGTCAGCCCTATTGTACCATTCAACTTTGTCCTTACCATATTTTACGTATCTTTAGAAACAACAAAGATATTTGAGGTACAAACGTTAGGTGACTCACCCTGTATATATCAGTGGAGCACATGTGCATAAAAGGTTAAATGAAGATAGAGATAGTTAATTAACAGAATAAGTTAGCGATATAAAGTTAGTGTAAATAAAGAGAGTGAACAATAGACTCTAATTGTCGTTTCCTTACTTATAGGTGAGTTTGTAAATAGTTGTAAAAAGTGTAAATTAATAAGTATTTAATAAAACATAATCTTTATTTACAGAGAAACAAATTTAGTCTGTTGTTTAATTATGAACACAGGATAGAATAGTATCATTATATGCATAATCGATAATCCCCTAATTTCCTTATTTGTAGAAATACAATTTTGACAATGTTATTTGCTTCAGAAAAATGAGCAAACAACCAAAGCCGATTCGATTAGATGTCAGAGCGACGCCTAACCTATAAAAAATACACTAAGCTAATTTATTAAATTGTTTGCCCATTATAGGTATTTAAATTATCACCATTGTATTAAATAAGTAAATAAACGGCAACAACATCATTATTGAGTCTCTATGGGACCAACAATCCATAATTAGGGCTCCGTAATACATGCAATTTCGTTTCTATTACTCCATAATAGGTACAAAAATGCATCCTGCGTTTGTTCGGTATTTCATTAATTTTAATTAATTTCACAAACAATGTGATAGTTAGCCAGTGTTTCTATAAAATCTAAAAATGTACGTGTACAATGTACACATATAATTGGTTCTATACCCTGTACCTATATTATAATAAAAAAAAAAAAGAAAGCACAGCATTTCCATTTTAAAGTCATATCATTGTAATTTATTTTACTAATTTATCATAGATTTCAAGATATTAATATCGACGAACTCGAACGAATTTGCTGGCACTGTGCGCCGTCAGGATCAGCAGAATCGAAGGAGAACCTCGATGTCTCGTAAGACGGTGAAAAGTAGTCGAAAGTTCATTCGTAAGTGGAGCAAACCGGAAGTCTTCGAGCGGAAACTCTGAGAGCGCGTGGGTATGTCAACGGCAGGCCCTTTGCCCTGGGCTGATTCGCGGCGGTGCTCTCGGCAGTTTACGGGTTCCTGGACCGACCATAACTTCGGACCAGACAATTCATAAAGCGCGCGACGAGAGGAGAAGAAAGTGGAGAAGCAAGTGGAAAGATATCTTCGGCCAGCGCGCTCGACTCACTGGAGATGGGGAGACGGCTCGCTGCCGCGTGCTGTTCGAGTCCCAGCAACGCTGCCACCAAAGTGCTCTCTAAATTATTCTCTCGAGCGTCGCGAGTCGAGGGGTTTAGGGAGAAAATCGAGCTCGACCTCCGCGAGGAGAGGGACTGGCACCCGCGATGACAACAGAGAACGGGAAGAAGAATGAACGTCGGATACAGAGCTTCATTGCTTCCGGTTGTTTACTGCGCCGCGCCGCCCAACGGCTGCAGAATGCTTCGAATTAGTTTAACCTTTCACCTGCCTTTGTTCCGTTCTGCAATTTCTTTTACTATCCAAATCGTCAATTATTAGGGAAAAGGTCATTTTGTCTGTTCAAATAAACGTTCACCAACATTCTTAGACTTCGTTCACCTGATTTTAATATGCCTCGGGTCCGTTCTACAATTTTTTCTGCCATCCAAATTGTCAATTTTCAAGATAATAAGATTCTCGTCTGTTCTAACAAAGGTTGACGAACATCTTTGCATTTTTTTCACATGCCTTTGTTTCATTCTACAATTTTTTTTCCTACGTATCGACAATTTTTAAGGAAAAATATTTTTTGACCTATTTGGCCAATGACACGAAGACTTTAGCTTGTTGCGTTAAAAGAATATGTTAAAATTGGTATTTCGGTTTCAGTTACAAAAATTCTTTTCTTATTACCTTTGTATTGTAAGCTTTCCTATTGTTATATAAGAAATATAACAATAATTATATGTTAGAATGATTTCAATACTTGCATCTTAACAATCAACAAAGTACTCTCTTTTTTTATAAAGAAAGAACGAAGATAATCCATGGAATGATTAATCGCAAAGTAATTCTTAAAAATGTCCGTTTTTTTTCGTAATGATAAAGTACACAATACAAAATTATGGTATAAGAAAATGAATTTGTCGTCCATAATTGTTTATAATAAGATTTCGACACATTTTCAGGATAATTAAGATCTTCCCTTTGTATCCAAAGAAGACGAACTTAATCTAACAAATAGTTTCTCTATAATAAATATTTTTAAAAAATCCGGTTGAAATTTCTTCGATTTTCTGGTCGCGTTGCAGTTGTTGGTTTGTTTAGCTATGTCGATACTATTTGCAAATTAGTACCGTGGTCCAGGACGCTCCGAGCAGACGCTCTAATCCAAAGACCAAGAGATATGTGGATCCCGCGCGGTCGTAAAGTACAGAAATTCGCATGATTGAGATTACAACTCACGCGGTCGAGGGCACACATCCAAGACGTATCTAGCATTGCGAATACCTTGATCCGCTAGCTTATGGCCACAATTTACACGTGGCTCCGCTTCTTGGTGTGCATCCAAACCCAACATAATCCGCATCTCTTGTCAATGCACGCTCGATATCGCCTAGGGCAACTAAACCAAACACAATTCAAACCGAAACCATCTATTATAAAGTCATCCATTCACCCTGCCATTTCAATCAATTTAATACCCTCGCAAAAGGCACTTTTAGGCTGTTCGAACATTCCTAATTCTGCACTGACAATCCCCAAGAAAATTCCCTAAAATTTGTCGTTGCAAAATAACACACGAATTTCTCATAAAGAAAATAGACGGCCCCCCACCCCCCTCTGCTGCGAAACCCCACTCACAATACACCACCTCTTGTATGACTGCCAAAAATTTTCTACCCAACCCCAGAATAAACTCGAGCACCACCATCCGAAAAGCACATAAGAAATACTATCGAATTCCTTAAAGAAATTAACCACTTCCACAAAACCTGAAGTCATCACGGAAGTTCGTCGCTAATGACCTGGATGTTGATGCGACGTTAAACTTTATATAAATAAAGCAAAAAATTCCCTAGACCTTTACCAAAACAGCTTCAAAGTTACATTTTGAGACCGCAAAGCGAAAACATAAATTTTTCACATAATTCTTACCAATTGCAATTTGTTCAATATCTTCTTTGCGCGCCATTTAGTAAATCAACGCTTCTAATTGCTGAAAAAATTTCAAGTTAATTGATCCAATTCTAAAAAAGTTATTTCGTTTCAAAGGGTGTTCGAATATTTTCGTGAGCCAATATGCTTTCTCAACGATGGATCTTCTGGGCCTCTCGATGGTTTTATTCTACGGTAGTGGGGATAAATTTTTCACAAATATCGTGCACATCTCTTTTTCGCACATATCGGAACATCACTGTAATTGTTTTGGAGGCGGTTTTAATGGGGAAAAGTGGATCAGATTGTAAAACTGTTGGGAATTTGTGGTTTCAGGCGATAAATAGATTTGAACTAAACCAAATACAATTCAAACCGAAACCATATATTATAAAGTCATCCATTCACCCTGCCATTTCAATCAATTTAATACCCTCGCAAAAGGCACTTTTAGGCTGTTCGAACGTTCCTAATTCTGCACTGACAATCCCCAAGAAAATTCCCTAAAATTTGTCGTTGCAAGATAACACACGAATTTCTCATAAAGAAAACAGACGCCACCAACCCCCCTCTGCTGCGAAACCCCACTCACAATACACCACCTTTTGTATGACCGCCAAAAATTTTCTACCCAACGACTCAAATTCAGAATAAACTCGAACACCACCATCCGAAAAGCACACAAGAAATACTATCGAATTCCTTAAAGAAATCAACCACTTCCACAAAATGTGAAGTCATCACGGAAGTTCGTCGCTAATGACCTGGATGTTGATGCGACGTTAAACTTTATATAAATAAAGCAAAAAATTACCTAGACATTTACCAAAACAGCTTCAAAGTTACATTTTGAGACCGCAAAGCGAAAACATAAATTTTTCACATAATTCTTACCAATTGCAATTTGTTTAATATCTTCTTTGCGCGTCATTTAGTAAATCAATGTTTCTAATTGCTGAAAAAAATGTCAAGTTAATTGATCCAATTCTAAACAAGTTATTTCGTTTCAATGGGTGTTCGAATACTTTCGTGAGCCAATGTGCTTCCTCAACGATGGAACTCCTGGGCCTCTTTGTAGTTTTATTCTACGGTAGTGGGGATAAATTTTTCACACATATCGTGCACATTTCTTTTTCGCACATATCGGAACATCACTGTAATTGTTTTGGAGGCGGTTTTAATGGGGAAAAGTGGATCAGATTGTAAAACTGTTGGGAATTTGTGGTTTCAGGCGATAAATAGATTTGAACTGCGAGATATCGACACCTATGCGAGAGGATTTCCAGTCTGCAGTCTCGAACCAGTTAAGAGGGAGACCAGTAATCTCGCCAGCTTACTTCTATCGAGTCTAGGCGAGTAGGCGGCGGCGACCAGAGCATTCTTACTTCGTAGAGGAAGCGGAAGCGGTCTCAGGCGGGTGAGCCAACCGACGACCGGGGATGAGAACGAGATTAAAGTATTTGCGACTGCTAGAACAACGCGGCGAGACTGTTAACTACCGAACACGCGATAGTTCCTTGGATTTCTGCGAAATACTCAGAGGCTTCAATCTTGTACGCAGTTGTTGATAGAGCTTTTTCATGGAAAATTTAGGAAAGTCAGGGCAGGATGTACATATGTGTGTATGACATCAGTTTGATGATTTAAAGTTTATTTAGAAAAGAAACCATTAAAGATATCCATTTTTAAAGAAGGGCGTTGTGATTTTGCTAATATGTAATTTTAAAGCAATTGTGTATTTTCTTCGGTTAATGTCAGGGAGAAGTTTTTGTGAATGACTTTATGGTGTAGTGCAATCTAAATTAGGGGGGGTTTATGTTATCAGATTGCTGATTTCGTTTTTGTTTATAAACTGCAGACGTTCGAAGTTATTATACAAGTTCCTTAGCATATATTCTTGTTATTGGGTTATTATTTTAAATCAATCATTATTTTCAGGTGATATCGAGGAACTCGGTCTAAATGAATGATTTTATAATGTAGATTAGGGTAAATTCGGGAGTGTTTATGTCATCAAATTATTTATATCGATTATGCTTATAAACTGCAGACATTTGAAGTTATTATAAAAATGACAGCACATATCCTTGTTAAGAAGTTATTGGTCTAAATCGACCGGTTTTTTCAGTCAATGTTCAGTCGTTGTGCAGGAAAATTAGGGTAGGTTTATGTCATCAGCTTGTCGATTTCGAATTTGTTTAAAGTATACAGACCTCTGAACGAATCTGTGAAAGTTTCTTCCATAACTATAACTTTAATCGAGTGTGCAGTCATTAACGAAACATTTTTATTAAAAATCAACTATTGCATAATAAAGTACACAAGAAATAACGTAGAGTTTATGCCATCACTTTGTCGATTCAAATTTGTTTATAAAATATACAGCTCTTTATAACCCCTACTCATTTTCACAGAAGAAAAACGGCTATTACATATAAATTTTTATCTCCAAAACTATTTATCCAACTGAGCCGATTCTTTTTTTGAATTAGTTTAGAAAACTTAGATTATTATAAACAACTTTATCAGAACTCGGAGTTCATTAACTTTTATTTATTAAGAATTGTTTGATCTCGCGCGAATATTCGAAAGACAACAAGATTCTCTTCGTTATAGCAATACGCCCGATGGTGTTCGAAATCTGACATTCGGTTTTTCAACCGTCAGTAGCGTCATGAATTGCTGTCATAAATCAGTGGGCGTCGACGGGGCTCTGGATTTCTGATCCGCTGGTTAGAACATTGCATTGACAGCCATAAACATGTCAGAGCTGAACATCTCTGGCTCCGGTTCTGATGTATCGCATATTATTTTGGTTATTGACATCCGCGGGAATGTCAATACTCCAGGATGGTCTCCAAATGGACTGTTCAATAGTATAGGCGTGCTTATGTTCGTCAAGCTTAGGTCAAAATTATTAATCATCAATTATTAACAATTCAATAATCTCTAGACATTTTTTTCCGTATACTATTACAGTATAAAGTGAGCGCATCATAAAATTATTTTGAAAATTTTTTACCATGAAACTACGAAACGCATCATTATGGCAGTTCCCTGCACTTGTTTGATTCATGTATTTTGACTACGTTCACATATTTTTATGCACAGAAAGATAAATATTAAGATTTTCGTACGAGATCAAGTGCACCCATGAAAACGGAAATACTACATACCGACGTTGGTTAAACCTTTTTTTGGTGGACCAATTTTTTTTAACTTTTTTTTATGCCGTCCTACAGATTTCGACGAGAAAACACCGAAAATGAAAGTCTTATTGCTAGGAGTTCATTGATTCAGAAGTTATACGCGTGTTAAGTTGAGCACTTTTAAGCCTTTTTGGCAGGTTAAAGTGCCGCAATATTGGTATATTTGCTAGGTGGTACGTGTAAGATCGGCTAAGTACAGTATTTTATCGGTAAATGTCCCAACTGTCTCGCACATAATTGTCCCTGAGATATCCCCACTAGTGCGGGGTGTACCCCCTTGAGGGGCCACGAAGCTCGAGAGGCCTCGGTCGCCGAGAAATATGATACCACGCGGCTCGGGTATATCGGTGAGACCACGCTAATCCGAATTTCCAACTTCTTTATTATTCATTATTTTTTTATGGGACTTCGATGACCCCGATTAGTTATGTTTACATTTCTCGGTGACCGAGGCCTCTCGAACTCGGCTGTCCTTCTCTACGTTCGGCAAACCTCAAATAATGACATCCCTCGCGTATAAATGTCCCTGCGCAGACCCGTGTTGTGGACAATTATCGATGAAATACTGTAGTACCGAGCAGATCCGGTAAATGGCAGCACAAGCACGTACGTAATAATAACACATGTACGAAATCAACGCGACGACCTAACCCCAAACCAACTTGGACTATACCTTCTTTTTGAGATCCTGTATATGATTCTGTATATTTTCATATCGCACCGATGAACACTATATTTTTAAAATTTCCGCAACAATCCACACATTGAAGTTAAAATCAACAATAAAATGTACAACAAACTGCAGAAAAATATTAAAATCAGCAAAGTTTATCCACGTGCTCCTATCTAGTAAACATATCGTGCCATTTAACACATGCGCTCTGTACTACTTAGCCAATCCGCGAATATACCATATTATCTAGCGCATGCGCTCAACACTCCTACGTCTATCACCCAGCGAATATACTGATGTGACGACACTTTATTTTGTGAAAAACACTTGAAATTGCTTATGTTTACACGCGTATAACCATCTATCCAGCGCATGCGCTCAACATTCCTACCTCTACCCAGTGATGGTATATGGTCTCGGTCTTTTCGCGCATGCGCGACTAAATGCAAAAGCGTACCGTACGTCTTATGTTTGTGAGGAAAGTAGGAGAGAACTGTTATTGGCGGGAAACCGGACAGAAGAGTGCAAGACGACACGACGAGACGACCGTACTTCGAAATTTTGGTAAGTTAATGTTAATATATTCGATTTCATAATGGCAACTAGTATTGGAAAAAGAGCTACTTGCCAATTCATATTTGAAAATCTAAAAAAAAATTTGCGAAACTATGCGGGGTGACTAAGGTACCCCATTTTAGCCCAACTTTGTACTTTACTGACGCTAAAATCGTCGCGCATGCGCGAGAAAACCGGGACCATACACCGTCACTGCCTCTACCACCTAACGAATATCCAATATGGCGACGCTCTAACCTGTCAAAAACGCTTAAAATTGCTCATGTTTACACACGTATAACTTATAAACCAGTGAATTCCTAACAGTAATACTTACATTTTCGTAATGTTCTCATCGGTATCTACAGGATTACATAAAAAAAAGTTAGAGAAGTGTTCAAGAAAGTTAAAAATATCTGGTCCTCCAAAAGAAAGAACAGCCCCGATATTTGTTAATGTTCAATCTGCTGTAACTTTGTTAATAAAAATTGTACAGTATCCTACCATAGCACATTTTGAAGAGTAAACTCTCTACTCGCATCACCACTAATCATTTTCCCATTAGCGAATGATAATTTATTGTTATTCCGATGTTTATCACCTATGAAAATGTGCTGATTATTTAAATCGAAATGATTTCCTACCCCCCACAGATTTATTAACCGCAACGAACAATTAACAATTTAATCACCGTACGAATTACTGTCTTTTCCAGCCGACCAACCGCCAAATGATTTTAATTTGCTCGTCTGTCAATCGTGTTCGCAGGAAATTGATATCGTCGATCGTGACTATGCACGAACCTGCAACTCCCACGTGCATTGCAATTGCAACAGTTTTTGGGTCGTTTCCGGGGATGCAACTGGATTTCGTATAATTAGCTCTTGCGTGGCTGCATACTGAAATAATTACATTCTTGTTTCAACGCTCCCATTCCGCCTGAACGAGCTTTATTTAAAATATCCAGCGAATCAAAATACCATTATTAACTGCTCTGTAATTGTCCCCTGTTTAAACAATGGTTTAAGAACAAGGAAATCATGATTAACTGCGATACTAATTCTTTATATTTACTATCTGACTGCCACATTTTCTGCAAGAAAACATTTTTGCTTGTTTCAGCAGATTGAAGAAGATAATATACAGGGTCTCCCATTTAAGTTGAGATTGTAAAAAATCTGGAAAACATGTGATTTAAAACAAACAAACTAACACATGTCCTTTAGTGTTTCGAGTGGGGAGTCTAATGGCACTACTAGTTTTCTAATGCGTGGGCGTTTTCAAGGTTATTTCAAGGTCATTTTGTCTTTTTTATCATAAAACCATATTTTTTATTTCGGAATCATATTCTACGTAAAAAAGCACTTCTTTTGTTTGAAACATCTTTTTGTAAGTTCAATATTTCATAAGGTATCTAGCTGATTTTTGATGTTTATGTCAAGGATAATTTTGTAAATGACAACGTTACCTTCTTCTGGAAGATTTTTTATTTCATATAAGAACATCATAATAAATGCTCGCGATTTTTACCCTCAACTTCGAGACACTTAGTAATTCGTTTAATAAAAGACTCATGAACGCATAATAAAGTTCTTACAAACTTACAAAAAATGTTTCAAACAAAAATTGTGCATTTTTTTAGGTAGAATATGATTCGGAAATGAAAAAATATGGGTTTATGATAAGAAAGACAAAATGACCTTGAAGTCCCCACTCGAAACACTAAAGAAGATGTGTCAGTTTGTTTTTTTTTTAAATCATATGTCTTCCAGATTATTTACAATCTCAACTTGAATGAGACACCATGTATATTATTCAAAATGGTCATCCCGCTTGCTTTGAAGAAAATGATGATGAGAATCGTAAAGTTGCCATTATCACTTGAGCCACCGAATAATTTTAGGAAAGTCAAGATTAACTGCAATGTTAATTATCTGTATTTACTACTTGACTTCTAAATTGTCTGGAAACAAATATTTTTTCCTATTTAAGCAAACGTTGAAGAACATAATATATATTTTTAATAATGGTCACGTGCTTGTTTCGTTGAAATATTCGGTCGTTAAAATGACTGGTTTCTAGTTTTTTCTTTTAAAAATATTAAGAATAAAAACATGTTTCCAGAAGTAATTTTTTAGTAAACCTCTATTACAGTACGTACTTAAATAAAGATTGGACGAAATTTGAATAAATGCAATCTTTTCGTTATTATAATGCAATAATAGTGTTGAAGTTACCATTGTTATTTAACCCACCAAATAATTTGAAGGGGATTAAATGGAACTAAAAGAATAATTTTGCAATTAAAAGAGGAACCACGATGGTTTTTTTCGAGGGTATTCTGGAACTTCTAGCATAATGACCGACATACTAAAATAAAAGAAAGTTTACTCGAGGACTTTGAAGTCTGTAAAGCCCCCGACATCGACAGTGGAAGGGAGTCTAACGGCTCATAAAACTATCCAGCGTTCAAGAAGAAATTCACATACTGGAAGGCAGTAAACAAAGTATTATAAAACAATCTTTAATAAAATATAAACGACTCTGCGGGTCGTTGTATAATTTCTTTGCGGAGAGGCGAGTAAATCTCCGTTCGCATAACGACCCGTAAACTTTAGTATCTCCTCCCTCACGAAGACAACAAATTTATTATTGACTTTATTAACTTTAAGTACTTCATTGAGTTTAATCACCGTTAAGAAACGAGATACACCATTGGGACATTAAACGAATTGATAGTCGATGAAGAATGACTTACCAGTCTTCATTGTTCATAACGTTGCTTATCTTTATTTTAATTAACTGCTAGTTTCCTACCTGTAACCAAAAAAAATTGTCATGAATTAGTAAAATGGACAGAAGCTTTTGTAATAACAAATTACAAAAATGAAAATGTATGACTAATAGTTATAAAATTTTAAAAATTTTAATGGTATTTAAAATTGCTTTGATTATTTCGTTCCGAAAGCAAGTCAATGCATACTTCCAGTTTAAATAATGAATCATTATGAAAACATGGGGTGAACACATATGCAAAAATTTAAAAAGTTTCGTAGAGATACATCTACTAATTTTGCTGAAAAAAATTCTCAAATCATGCCCTCAAAGTTGGAATGGTATCCAAACGTTTCAAAAACTGCTACCAAGAGGTTGCTAGTATTTTCTTTGTTTATTTATATTTCTTGACTGAAATGAGATCAATGTATGCAGTGAAAAAAATTTGTTTATAATTAAGCAATCTTTCTAGATTGAGACGAAGAAAGAATCGACTCGATCGGATAAGTAGTTTCCGGGACAATTATTGTAAGTAGAGCATTGCTTATGGGTACGCTCTTTCGTGGAAATACAGTAACCACGCGATCCAAGTTCTTTTTCGGTTCTCTGCCGGGACTTACATCGTGAAGGGACACTATTCTTTTGTGACAGTGTCAACCGCGCCGAACGTAGAAAAGGACAGCATGCAAACACGGACCGCGCAGCCGAAGGCGCAACAATAAATAGCGTATCGGTGAGACAATACTAGTGCAATAATAAAACTTCTTTATTTTTTACTTATTTTTAATTAAAGTTTACCAATATATTCGTGGCATTTTTCTAATTAAAATGATACCAAATATGATATAATTCCGATGATATTTACTTGTGTAATAAACGATTTATTAATATATATTATAATATATAATATTATATAATATATTATATATTATAATATATAATATTATATAATATATTATATATAATATAATATATTATAATAATATATCATATATTATATACAATATAATATATTATATTATAATATAATATATAATATATTATAATTATAATATATAATATATTATAATTATAATATATATTAAGATATATATAATAAATTTCTGAAAGAAAAAATAAAGAATAATAATAATTTAATAATATACTAAATATTTTAATATAAAATCAACAAGTTTTGGACGTAAAGAAAGACAGCGAGGGAAAGAAAGAAGGAAAGAAAGAGGCACAGTTCAAAGATCCGCGTGTGCGTACAATGTAATGGCAATAGAAAACTTTCATCGTTCATTACGCAAGTAAATTTCTTCGGAATTATATCATATTTGGTATCACTTTCATTAAAAACATGCCACGAATATGTTGGTGAAAGTTCCATGAAAAAATAATAAAAAATAAAGAAGTTTTGTAATTGGATTAGTAGTGATTCGATATACCCAACCCAGAATCAGATTACGCGGCATGTTTACATTGCTCGGCGATCGAGGCAGCTCGAACTCCGTGGTCCTTCCGGGGATACCCCGCAGTGGAAGGAGTAGACCAAGGGACATAGATCGCAATGTTCCGCTGAACTTATATCGCGGGGTTACTGTAGTAAGAAATTGTTAATTTTGAAGACTTGTATTTCGTAAACAAATGAAAACCCAGTTAAATGATCACTTAAACCCCTCCTTAGTTTCCACACACTGCATTACACAATAATTAATTTCGAGTAAAATTGTCGATAACGAGTGTAGAAAGCAATCGATTTGGGATAATGACCCATTATCAAAGATATATACTGACCAATTATTGTAATAACTTCAGAGGCTTGTATATTATAAATAACTTCGAAACGAACAAAATCATGATATAAACCTCCCCAAATGTTCTATAGTCTACATTAAACAATAATTAATTTTGTCGAACAACCGCCACACACTGTCGTTTCAAAAGCGAGTCCAACACCCGTGCGTTCCCCTTATAAAATGGAAAAACTGAAAGAAATAAATCAATTCCATGATTGCATATAATAAAACTTTCATGGGCCTACCATTGCGCGACGGTAACAAATTGCGATTACATTCATAAATAAGGAAACAAAGAATCAATGTGGATTATAATAACAATTTTCTGGTTGTAGCAGCGTTCCTACTGTCTGTAAGACGATATTTAAATATTGGCAAACTCTGGTTGAACCAATGTAGTACTACCATATTGTAAATTTCTTGTTCATTAACCAACTATAATAATTGTAGACTTAAGATTAGATATTTGTTGGCAAATTTTCATAACTTTTTTGTCGTGGGTCCTATTTTGGGAATTTGTAGGGAAAAAACAATAACTATATCCCAAGTAACTCCCAACTGTTGGATACCGTTGGTCAACCATAAATGCTACTCGACTAGACACCATGTATATGAGACACTAAATACTTCAGCAACGACCCAACAGCATTTCATATGAGAATTCCCATAAGAAGTACAGTAATATCGACTCGATGCTTCAACTTCCAGGCAAACAGCGTTGTTTAACGGCGGAACACCGTGTGCCTCAAAAGGAGATTTGATGTTCAGCAATAACAGCTGCATCATTGACATCCGGTAGGCTTGTTGTTCAAGCTCAAACGCGAAGTCAGGATTGTTTGCGAGTGCCGTGAGTCTTCTGCAGGTCCTTTGACCACTTCTCGAGTGTACACCGTCTTTCTACTTGTCAAACACGTGCGCCGCTGCATGAAACAGTTGCATCACGGAGCTGCTGGCTATATTAACTTGGTACGTGAGCTGTGTGCACATGTCTCCGTTGCAACGCGGAATCAATGAAGCAGCGCGATGCAATAAAGATGCAATGAACTGCACCCAGATGAAATTTAATTTAAGAAACAACAATACTCTAAAGAACACCATGAATCTTCACATCTACAGTATTTGGAAAAGAATTTAACACAGCATTGTCGCGATGAAAGCAGCGACCTCGGATCTGAAATATTGCACTCATCGAGACAGACACGATTCCTTGAGATTCCTTTACCTTTTACCGGCAGGGTTACCAATACTTACCGCATCAGTCGATTTCGATGAAATGTTCAGTATATACATATAAATAACTGACACAGATCCACAAAATGTATTTTTTAAATTTTCAATATGGACCCACATTAAAAACTTGTAAAACACAACTTTTAATATTTTCTCAGCAATTTTGACCCTATGCAATTTTTTGGCGCCATGTAAGTGGTAAACTAATTGTTCCAGCTTCTCAAAAAAAGTTGTAGGATCCAGTATTAAAAGAGTTATCGTCTTTTTAAATGTGTCCAAATATTACTGTGAATCCCTGCAAATCGTCGAAGTTGCATGAACCGTGTCCCGAAACAACATGTTTCCCATTGCAATTGCCTTGAGTGACCTTGAACGACCTTCATAATATGTCTCTGTGTTTGTCTTGAAATGCTCTATCGGAATGTAAATAAACAACCGTTATCGTTGCATCTAAAAAACCAGGGTTGATCTCCATATCACGTTTACGTCTCTAGCTGTAAAAAAATTAGCAACACTTTCGACACCAAGCAAGTTTGGTGGGATGCATTTTTTGTATAAATATTTACAGAAATATCACCGACATGTTCTTGTGGGATAGACTGTACTTGACAAGATCTTACTTTAACCGTGTAAATTCGTTTCTTTGTGATTGCAAGAGCAGCAGCGTAGAATTTGGGATTTTATCGATTGGCAAGTTTTTGGGGGGTTCGATGGGAAAGGGACGAAATGGCAGAGATTGAGGGGGATTATGGGGGGGGGGGTGAGAACTGAACGTGCATTGCAAGAGGCGCGAGACGAACTTGTCCCCAGACTCATCTCGCCTCCGCACTCGACGACGATAGCACGGCGGACTTAAAAGCACGTGTGGGATTTATCATCCTTGCAGTTTACTGACTTATGCGCATCGCGAGAGTATTCCTCGCCTGCCGATATAACCTCCGGCAAGACCGACAGCCATTATGGTAGAGGGGGACTCCATTACCCTCCTGATACACACACAACAGAGACGGAATGGGAATTACATCCGGAACGAGACGGTGATACGAATTGTGCGAGATTCTCCTATCGGAACAATGTTATTAAACAGAATCTCTGCCTCGGTATGCCGAAAGGTAAGAGCACCTTTATTTAGGCTCTTCGACGTTCAGATGTGCTAACAATACACTTGTAAAAGTAATTTTATAGAAGTATCAACATTTTTGAAATGATAGGGGATTCGAAGTTGAGAACATTAGGATTCGCATCTTTTAGACCAGGCATGTCCAGAAGTAGCTCACTTGGACGCATTTTCGAGGGAGACGCCTACTTCCCCCGACCGCGCGTCTCGCTCCCCGTGGCGGCCGTAGTTCTCTGAGCGCCTCAGGCTCGTGCCTACCGCTTGCGGTATGTATTGCGTGTGGTGCTTTGGGGCGACTCTCATACCCATAGGTTTCCACATCACCCATGAGGTACTATGGTCAATGCGTTTTTTTTGTCAGTGATATCCCCTATAGGCCTATTCCACTGCGTCGAACGATAATTTCGAAAAAATAAATTTGGAAAATAGTTTTTATTATACTGTCAAAATTTTACTGACAATTAGGAAAGCATGCTTATTGCGCTATTCAAAGGTTGACTATTACGCATTTTCACTAGAACTGCACAATTCGGAAATGGCTTGATTGGGCGTTTGTGATTTTAAATTTAATAAACTTAAGTGATGCGTCAGATCTACAATAAGCGAGAGCTCGCACAGAAACCTCACGTCTCCTAAGAGAAGAGAATATTCATCAGGATTTTTAATTGGATATTCGTGCAAGAAAAGGATGATTTTGATAGTGTAATAAAAACTATTTTCCAAATCTATTTTTTCGAAATTATCGTGCGACGCAGTGGAATAGGCCTATAGGGGATACCACTGACAAAAAAAAAAACGCATTGACCATAGTACCTCATAGGTGATGTGGAAACCTATGGGTACGAGGGTCACCCCAAAGCGCCACACGCAATACATACCGCAAGCGGTAGGCACGGGCCCGTGGAGCTCGGAGAACTACGGCCGCCACGGGGAGCGAGACGCGCGGTCGGGAGAAGTAGGCGTCTCCCTCGAAAATGCGTTCAAGTGAGCTACTTCTGGACATGCCTGTTTTAGACGAAGGATTACTTCCAATGATTTTCACATGGAAACTATACTGCATTCCCCTACCCAAAATTTTGAGTGTATAGTGCAAGGTGTGTAGAATAACTCTGTCAAGTTTTATTTCAACAGTTCTGATGGTTTTGTTAAGCAAATTCTCCAAAGACCGCTGCTTATTGACAGTGTATAGCAGAGATGGGCATTTTTGTCTCAATTGAGCGTCCCCACCATAGCGCCCACTGTCCCCCACCAACATTCGCCGTTACCATAGAGCAGCGATGTCCAAACTCGGCTCCGAGAGCTGAACGCCATCCCCACCACCGTTCGCCGTTTCCATAGCGCTGTGACGCGGCGAACCGATTACCAATATGCTCGCTGCCCGCGTTGAGAAGATGATCGTCGATTGCTTTATGACACGCTGGTCGGTTACTCGGATTCATGGTCGGCGGGGTGGAAACACACTGCGCCTGCGCAAACTGACAGTAGGAAGGGGAAGCAGGCGCGTGAGGGGCCCCTACGCTGGACACCGCTGCCATAGAGGAAAGAAGTGCTTCGCCCGTCGCGAACAGTGCGCAGGCCTCGCGCATGAAAGAGAGGTTGGTGGGAGAAGCAGGCGTTTGAGGGGCTCCACCCGTGTCCATGCCTGGTGTATAGAGTTTCGTGTTTTCCTCCTTGTTGTGCATAGATTACTTCCAGTGAATGTCACATGAAAACTATACTATACAGGGTGTCCCACATAAATGGGAACACCTAAATATCTGTCGTATTTGCAGTCCTATCAGAAAACTTCAGAGGACAAAGTGACACTATTGCAGGGGGTAAATATAATGGTAAAGAAAAAAATTTTTTATGTAATGTTTTTTAATGAAATTTCAAGGTCACCGATGTTTTTTTTAAATGGAATAATATATTTTTTTTACGATAGCATGATAGACAATAAGAAACTGAATTTAGTGGATACCACCTTTTTGACCTTGAAATGACCTTGAGCAAGAATAATCATGTTGGAGCGGATAAAATGTGGAAGTTTAAAACTTACGTGTTTCAGCAAAGATTACGCGTTGTTTACGGCGGGTTGACCTTTACATATCATAATAAATGTTCGAAATGTTGACCATCCTCATTTATGCAATATTGCAATCTTGCATTAAATGATCTGTAGGCATTGTCGATTTCCTGAGACGTAATTGAAGCACATGCTGCAGTAATCCTGTGCCGCATATCCTCTGACGTTGTGGGTTTATCTTCGTACACAATACATTTCGTCTTGCCCCATAGATAAAAGTCCAATGGTGTCAGATCCGGAGAACGGGCTGGCCATGGAATTGTTCCTCGTCGCCCAATCCAGCGTCCAGGATATTTCGTATTTAGCACCGTCCTATCAACTTTAGAATAATGCGCTGGACCACCATCATATTGAAACCACATGCGCTCTCGATCGAATAACGTAATTTCTTCTAAAAGGCCCGACAAATCCTGGCGTAAACATGCAGCATACTTTATACCAGTAAGAGTTCCTTGCATAAATTCGTTCGACGTTCAATTACGTCTCAGGAAATCGACAATGCCTACAGATCATTTAATGCAAGATTGCAATATTGCATAAATGAGGATGATCAACATTTCGAACATATATTATGATATGTAAAGGTCAATTCGCCGTAAACAACGCGTAATCTTTGCTGAAACACGTAAGTTTTAAACTTCCACATTTTATCCGCTCCAACATGATTATTCTTGCTCAAGGTCATTTCAAGGTCAAAAAGGTGGTATCCACTAGATTCAGTTTCTTATTGTCTATCATGCTATCGTAAAGAAATATACTATTCCATTTAAAAAAACATCGGTGACCTTGAAATTTCATTAAAAAAAAATTCTTTTCCTTTCCATCATATTTGCCCCCTGCAGTAGTGTCACTTTGTCCTCTGGAGTTTTCTGATAGGACTGTAAATACGACAGATATTTAGGTGTTCCCATTTATGTGGGACACCCTGTATATCATCATATAGAAAAATTGAGCACGTAGAGGAAAGCGCACATAGTAATCCTGGTAAACTTCGCTTTGAAAGTTCTAGTAGTTTTATCGCAAAAAATTCCCAAACAAGACATACTTTTTGGCAGTTTTAAATCTTAAACTTTGCTTCGTTCCTTCTAAAGATTACTTCCGATGATAGCCACATGAAAAGTACACCATATTTCTTGATCAAAAATATTGAACGTATAGTCGAAGATGCGAGCAATATCCATGTGGTAAGATCTTTTTATAGTTCTGATAATTTCTTTGCAAAAACTTCCAAAATGTAGGCGTTTTTTTGGCAATATTAAACATTTTTATTCTTTCTTCTACTCGCGTATGGATTATTTCTAGTGATCGCTACGTGAAAACTACACCATAGTTTTTTCACCATAAAAATTTAGCATGCACTTTAAAGTATGAGTGATCATCCTGTCAAGTTTTATTTTCGTAACTCTGATAGCACGGTTACATTTTGACCAAGTAAAGAGGAAGAACTATAGTCGTGAAACTATCTGACTTTTGCATAGCGTTTTAATGTTCTGAGAGATCCGTCGGAGTCCTGGTCCCACGTAAATGTCCCTGGCGATAATAATCAGCGTTATCTATCCAGTCCACCGTCATTAAGAAGCCCGTAAAAGCAATCAGCACGAGGTTCCATCCTCTAAAAGATAAGCCGAAACACGTGAAATTGTAGGTAAGTCGTTTTAACGAACGCCAGGCTGCATACGTAATTTTCATTGAGTTCTCTGACGCTATCGTAACTGCCTCCGGCGTGCTACGTGCGCCAGAACTTTGCCAATTTCTTGCGCGTCATGGTGACCATTCCTTCTGCGAAAGTATAGTAAACTTTATCCAATGCATTTAACTAAAATTAAACCCTCGCATCGTATTTGAATTTTTATCTTGGGAACTGTCCATCGATTTAAGCTGCTCCTTTTTTTAAATCTTCATTAAGACGGTGTATTCTATCGTAAAGATTTTTGTTGCAAATTCGTTCTACAAACATACCATAAATAAACTATTATAGGCAAACTAGTGTAGACTAGATACTAGTACAGACTATCGAAATTATTCTATAGGTGGATATAAGGCTACAGACATATTTATGTTCTCCGATATTCGAGAATTAATTTTTAAATGAAAACAATTTTCCAAAAATAGATTTTCAATGAAGACAAAAGAAGAATGAACTAAATTGGACGAAGTAGTTTGCAAGATAAAAATTCATAAGTAAAAACAAGGAAAAATTGTAATCTTCGAAGGGCTTCATTTTTTCGAAACAAATTCGCACTGAGTAGAGTAATTACGTGCTCTCCCAATTCTCTCGTACTGTGTCATACAATCATTAATTTTGAACGAACCCCTCCATATCGACTGAAAAAAAACAGTTTGACTTAGAAGAGTAATCTAATAACAAGAATGTGTACTAAAGAATTTACATATATAGGTAATAACTTTAAATGGCTACAGTTTATAAACAAATTCGAAATCATCAGTTTGATGATATAAACCCCTACCAATTTTCTTTGCAGTATACCATACGGTCATTCATTTTTAACGAACTCATCGCAAATAATAATCGATAACAAAAACCCAATAACAGGTACATAAGCCAATGAATTTAGATAATTTCAAATGACTGCAGTTTATAAACAAATTCGGAACAGGAAGTTTCATGACTTAAACACCCATTGATTTCCCTTGCACTATGTCATAGAGTCATTAATTTTTAACGATCTCATCGATAACAACCGAAAAAAGTGACTGATTGAGAAAAGAAACGGATTAACAAGGACATATAACTACAAATTGAACTTTTACAACTTCGAACGTCTGCAGTTTATAAACAAATTTGAAATAAGCATTTTGATGACATAAACTCTAAATTTCGTCTGCTTTACATCATAAAATCATTCATTTTCCTGGAATTATCCTATCGTCGCTATCACCAACTGATCGCTTTGCAATCCAACCCACTATAACACAATTCCACATTCTTGTAACGTTCAAACCGTCCTACATCAACACCAAAAAAAGAACTAATCAAAAACCACTTCAAAAAATTGTGCATTTCACGCAGAACAACCACATACGACATATTTTTAAAAAATGTTTTTACAATGGTGTAATAACAATTAGATGGTTATAAAACGAAAGACATTTGATGCACAAAAAAAAAATTGACTGGGACAGGATTCGAAACTGGTCCAAAAAGTATCCAGCGGTTCCGCAGACGGAGACCATAGACGCTGCACCAACCAGAGCCGTTGAAATTAACATCGAAATATTGGAATATACCGTACTCAGTATAATTTTTCGTTTTTTATATTACGCAAGTTTTCAAGTCTGAATAATTTTTTTTCTGAACGTAGGAATGTTCATATTACATAATATATTCTTAAAACCCAGAAAAGATAGGTATAACTTAGTTTTACACGGGAAAAATACCGAAAAAATTGGTTTTTATTTTTTCCAACTATGACGTCCCTCTCTCAGGAATTTGAAAAAAATTGAGAGTATTACTTATGTTGATATCTTATTGCTAAATTAAATCTGTAGGTGTGATTTTTCATCTTCTATATGAAATCTGCATTTTTTCGATTTTTTTCAAGTTTTTCATGTCTTAAAACCAGAATTTGCAACGGAAAAATCTGAAAACGATATATAATATGTGGCTTGGTATACGAAATGTGTCAGATTTTTTTCAGAATTTTTAATTGTCATTAAATGGGGAAAATGGGCCAAATACTGGTTTTTCGATTTTCCTCTGTAACTACCCTTACAGATGAAATATCGGGCTGAAACTTGGCAGAAAGGTTTCTTTTTTGGTAGGCTATCGGCTGGTTCAAAATCGTTAAAATCGAGTCCGGGGGCGAATTTGACCCCCAAGCTCGGCTATAGCCTTTGAATAATGAAATAATTAAATAAAAGTCATTTTATTACAACCTAATTTCTTGTATATTTCATACTAAAAATGTCTTTTGTAACAAAAAATAATTTAATTGAAAAATGTATTTAATATCGATTATTGTGGAAATGCTAATAAAGAAAACTAAATACAAAAGAAAAACTTACTAAATTATTTTTTTGTTACAAAAGATCTTTTTAGTATGAAATATACTATGAACAAAAGACTAACATTAAAAAAAAAACATAAAATAATTTATACAACATTTATTTTACGCTGGACCCTTATTTTTTGAGATAAATTCAAAAATATCCTCAAAAATTGGTGCAGAAATGGTGTCTCTCCGTCTTTGACACTAGGTTTACGGAGCACTAAAATTGATTATTTTACATTGCTTTATAAAAACAATAAAATTGTATTTACTTAGATCTTCAGCGATTTTTATTGTAATATGTACACAAAAAAATAAATTTATTTAATAATTCCTCAGGAATGCCTTCTTACACTCTTAATGATCGTAAATTAAAATTTTTGAATCCGTCATTTTGACGGACCCCGTAAATCTAGTGTTAATGATTGCTTAACCCTTTTAGTGCCAGACGAAAAAGAGGTACCTATGCGAGATTAACCGGCCGAATTTCACGGTTTTACTAAGGTTTGGGAAAATGGTCATAAAAACCAAACAAGAAACAATATTTACATGATTCAAAAAGCAGTATATTAAGGACGAAATAGAGAACAAAACAATGACACTAGTTTTTCAATATTCATTGAAAATTATATAAATAACAAAGGTATAAAAGATCATAAAGAAAGTAAAAGTCCAGTTTTCTCTTACAAAACGTATTTGCACATACAAAAAGTCATCTTTTCATCATAATTTTATATAGACCATTTATTACAAAGTATATACTTTGCATTTCCGATATATTTTATAACAAGATAAATAATATTACATAACAAACATAAAAAATAACTCGAAGGTACATAGTGAGCGCCGGACGGATTATCTCTTCCGAAATACGTAATTGTTATAGGTAATATAACATTGCTGAAACAAAATTATGTTGTCATAAATATCTTTGTGATATAATTTTGCATAATACTTCATTATAATGACGCTTTCAGACTGTCACTGGAACAAAACGAAATATACTGCTCACGACAACGATCGAAGAAAAACTAGCTTATCCTACGTCTCGCTGCGGCAAAGCGATCTTATTTCGTGAGTGTCTTCAAACAGTTGTTTATAAAACGCTGTCGACATGTTTCGATAAGGGCCCAACGCCACGGCGATTCACGCCGCAGGTCGGATGTCGCCTGAGCGGCGACCATCGGTGTTTATGTTAGATTTCGTTAGCTCCAAGCGATAGGAAAAAGTCGTCGTCCACAAAGAGTTAAAACGAAAAACTATTTTTTTTAATTCTCTCGTAATGAAATTAGACCATTTATAACGTATTATAAATTTATTTTGAGATAGAGTTCTCCCGCAATGCGAATAGTAAAGCGCTATAAGTCGCGGGCCGATATATCGGCTCTGGCACTTCTCGCCGGTGCAGCAAGAGCCGATATATCGGCCTCCGGCACTAAAAGGGTGAAACATGTTTAAACATTCATAATGTATTAACACGTTGAGCCCGGCGCCGAATTTGCTGCCCTTTCCGTTCAGCCGGCAGCCGGTGAGCGATACAATGTTGTAGGGTATCGCCGAAGGATAAAGAATTCTTCTTTGTCGCGGTATTTTCGACATCTTTTAGGCGTATGTGTGATTATGTTCACTATATTTTCGTATGATGTATAAAATGTAAACTACATTTGATCACATTTCATTGAGACTATACTTATTTTTTAACTTTAATACTGTCGGTCCCACGGACCGACGCCAGTCAAACGAAAATTCTAGTGCCGGTCCTCAGGGACCGGCGCCGGGCCCGACGTGTTCATATTGGATATCACTGTATTCGGGAAAGTCTACAGAATCTTTTGCTGCAAAGAACAATTCAATATCTTTTATAATAACATCACAATATTTGTTTAAAGTTGAAAAATAGGATTTTTTTCAAAGTCATGTTTCTTAAAAACTGTGTTTGTAGGCGAAAAAGTAAGGGCAGATTCGGAATCAGCGCAAAAGCTCTATAAGAACCACCATACAGTTATTGGGAAACAAAAAAAAAGGTTGAAATTTGTTGCACAGTGTTATTAGTTGATTGTGCCCTACTCTGCTCTATAGAGCGGTGGTGCAGCAGCTAACAAGGGGTCAATTCCGCGATACCATGGGGTTTCGGTGCACGCCGAGACGTTGCCAGGGTTCGCAAACAACGCGCTAGTAGCCGGGATTGCCGTAGGAGTGGTCGGTGGTAGGGCGGCATAATTTCCCAGGAATTCCGGGATTTTTTATCGGTGCGCGTAGAGGACGCCGGTGCCAAAAGCACTTCGCAGCAGTCGCAACGGGGACACTGGGATTTTCCTATGAGGTGGGTTGTGGTGGTGACGTGCTGGTGGTGTCTCGCGCCGGCCAAATGGCCTCGGACGGTCTTCCAACGCGGTCGTTACCATTTGCATGGAATTCCGAAGCGACCTGGCATTCCTATGCGAGTCGGTAAGTAACGTAGACCACTATGGAAGCAGATCCTCCACTTCGCGAGAGAGGGAACGTCAGGGGAAGTCGGGGGAAAGTGCGGGGTTGGGAAGCCGGGGGGTGGGAGTGGCGCGGGAAAATCTATCCTGAAAGGTGGATCGAGAGTCGCTCGACGGCTCTGCGGGAAAATGATTCGCCGCATTATCGTCCCATTTGCGTAATCTAGTGTGAACGTTTAAATCCACTCTCTATCCGCATTACCTCGAGCCTGCCACCTGGCCCATCCCCGCACGGCTGTAACGAGCCGCCCTCCCCTTCCCCAAAGCATGGCCACAGTTAGTATCATCCAGCTTTCGCGGTTTATAGCTCGGAAGATTTTTCTTGGTGGCAGAATGACGGGAACTGGCCGATTGAGCTGGATCGCGCAGTGGTCGATCCGGTGGACGGAAGTCGAAAATTCGAAGTGTAAGATCGAAAAAGTATCGCGTAATAATGATAACGAAAGGTAGCTTTAACCCTTAGCACTCGAATGGCGACTCTGAGGCGGCACTACAGATTGCTATACCATTATTCAAAATATTGTTTACATTATTAAATTTGGTTACATTTAATAAGTTACTAAACAATTAAATATTGTATGAGGCACTATATCAGTTTCATAAGTATAAAATAAAAAAAATTATATACAATGGAAGTATTCTAGGTTAGAAGAAATGTTTGGTTTTTTAGTTGAAATAGCTCCGAGTGCAAAGGGTTAAAACTACCCACAGTTTTTGCTTAATATAACAATTTGTTCTTGGAATTTCAACTTGAAGTTCAATGCAGGAAATCAATGCGTTTTGTTCAATCACACGCCATTGGCAGATTATTTGTTTCATTAATCTGATTTCTCCAAGTTCAATTTGGTGCTGTAGAACCTTTTGATGGAATTCATTACGACCCAGGTCCCTTTTTCGGGGGAACGATGTTTTATAACATTCGGGCACACCGCCCCCGTAGTTCTTTTTGAACATTAATAATGAATATCTTGTTTCTCGTCCATGTATAAGAGCTTCTAGGGAAGATCTGTAAAGATTTCGTAGCCCACATTGGGCCCCAAAAACTCTGTTTCAAACCTCCAAATCACAACGGTTGTAAATAACTGCAGCCAGTTAGTATCCAGCAGTCGATGCACAGTAGACCCTCGAGTTCAAAGGTTTGCGAGGGAACTAGGATCGTGGTTCCCGAAATTTTTCATCAGTCGAGGGATGTCCTTTGATCCCGCGGCTGCCGTGGGAGCAACGCGTGCTCCATCTTATCAGAAAGCCAGCTCGAAAGTTGTTCGAGGATACGTGGCTCGCCGGAACTTCGCCCTCTGTTTCCGTTCGAGATCAGCAGAACCCAGGGGGAGGAGGAGGAGGAGGAGGAGGAGGAGAAGCTCGTTCTTGTCATTTGGCAATGTTGTACACGCCGTAATTCCGTAAATGGATCGCAGGTCATGGACCGGGGCGCACCATACGCGAACCATATAAACCGCGAAATCGCGCGGCAGTTTACACTCTAACGCCTAGGTCGACGCGCTTCGTTGCCTCGATCCGGTCAATTTTCGATTGGGAAAACATTATGGTCGCCGGAAGGGAGGTCAGCCGGGACAGGACGGCTTCTTTGAAGTCCGCCCACGCTTCAAGAGTCACGTCGAGAGTCGTGCACATCGACTTTGATCGATTATTCGAAGGAATGCTGGGATCGGCCATGGTACATTGATAGCTGGCCAGGTTCGTGCATTTGGAACTGTGTCATGGTTTATGGCAAATCAAGAAGCACGACAAAAATGCAGTATGTAATGCAAGATGAGTACAACAACTTTATCAAATTTCATTTTGCTATCTTTGATAGTTTTGCTAAAGAAAATCTCAAGCTGCAACTACTTTTTGACAGTGCACAAGGTTTCAAGTTTTTCTTTTTTCTGTGAAGAAGAACTGTCTTACGGCTTATGGCAAATCGGGTAATGGCCTTTTGAGTGGATAGATCCAGCGGACTTTGTTCACGGTATGCTCTAGCATCACTATAGCATAATCATTCGTCGTTGGATCATTTAAGGAAACGTTACAATTATAATCCTCTGTCAAGGGTGCTAACGAATTTGTGTAACTTTAAATGTCTGTAGTTTATAAACAAATTCAAAACATGCCCGTTGATGACTTAAACCTACCCTATATTTGGCACGAGTACGATTTCCGTGGCCCCTCGTTTTGATCCGCCCCCTCCTCGACCTAACCACAACTCATTCTATTCACATGATTTTTCCATTACTAGTTCAAATTCTGAATGACAGCTACAATGCAAAGATTATGCGAATAGAATCTCATTTTCTACAAAAAAGGTCTCTTGATATTTTGCCATAGTTCGCATAGTTACCGAGATATTTGCAAATTTATAAAAAACAGGAAATCTACTTTACCGGCTAAACCAGGCCAATTTGACACCATGTTATATATACATTTTTTTCTTGAAACAACCCCAAGAACACAAATATAACCTCAAAACGAGGGGCCACGGAAATCGTGCTCTCCCCTAACTATTGAAGCCTCTATTTTTGTTCCTTATAAATGATTTTTGTTCAAGAACATTGTTACACTGGGAACCGAGTGGCAAAGTAAAGATAATTCGCCTCAGAAATTTCGCAAATTTGCAAAAGAAAATCGTACAGCAATTTATCTCAGCTCCTTTCGAAAAGGGTGAAATCTTTACTCTTGCCTCCTCTAATCAATTTTTGATCAGTAACACTACTGTGTTATAAATTTAGCGGCAATGCGAAGACAGTCTATCGCCTTTCAAGTTTTGCAAATTCAATAGTCTCTGTTGAACTCGAAAACTACGAATTATTGTAACTCTGTGAAAAAAAATCGTACAGCAATTTATCTTAGCTCATTTAAAAGGGTGGAATCTTCAGTCTCACCTCCTCTAATCAATTTTTGATTAGTAACTGTTCTGCTTTAGAAATCGAGGGGCAAAGCGAGGACAGTCGTCTGCCTCCCAATTTTTTTACATTGGCGCGTCTCTGCCGAGTTCGGGTACTTTGACCTATGACAACTTTTTGAAAAGAAATCGTACAGCAATTTATCTCAGTTTATTTTGAAGGGTGAAACCTCTACTTTCAATGCTATTAAATGATCCGTTTGATCATCGATGTTTACGCACTAGAGAATTAAAGGTAAAACTTACTTTTAGGGGAGGATGCTCCGATGACCTTGACCTTGACATATGTTGTTGAGGACAACATTCTGAACAACTTTTGTCATTACAACTACCCGGTGCTCGGTCTTAGTTTTCGAGATATTTGCGAAAAACTATTGCTAGTACTGTATTGAATTTTCTGTATTCTTCGTGTCCACGTAAGGCTACCATAGTTTCGAGTGAGCTACACCTTAGATAAATAAACATAGCAAGAACTCATTGTTGAGACGTGATTATTGTATGGCCGGCTCGTATTTCAGTTTGGGTCTACGCTACGGTCGATTTTGAACAGTGCCATTGTCGAAGGGGTCCTCTAGCGTCTTCTGGCGAATTTATTGTTTTATGACTCTGGTGCGGCTGGAAAGTATCAGCTGACCATGGGAAAGTCAGCCTAGCCGTGCAGTTCTCAATGGCACTTGACGTAGCGTAGGCCCACGCTTAGCGCCAAGGGGGACCTGTGGCCCAAAGCCTAAATTATGGTTTCCGGCGAAATTGCAGGAAACCGAGTGTCGTCTGTTTAGCGACACTCGTTACGACGTATTTCGTCTATGGGCGTTGCCCTTGTTTGGGAGGCCTCCCAAATATTATATCATTGGCTGGGGCCCCACTATTTTGTACTTTGTGGAGGGATTTTTCAACCCCACGAGGTTACTTGTTTCTCACGCATTAGCTGTAAGATCAGTCGTAAATTATCAATTGCAGAATAAGAGTCGAAATTATCAGTCGGAGAATAAGAGTCGTAGAGTGACAGTTGCGAAGTAGAATCCATAGTTACAACATCTCTATTATACAGTCCATTACATTCAGTTATATTAAAGTTATCCGAAATCCAATTATCTTATTACTTATTTACCTCTCTTTGAGGCGTGTTTCTCAGCGGCTCACTAATTATTGTTTGAGCACTGACACGACACAACACTCATACATCCGAATGTGACCCATGAATAATGAATTCTATGTATCCATTAAACCATTTAAATACAGAATAAAATTCTCAGTTTGATATAGATACTATTCGAGATACTCATAATTTCGTCTGCGTGCTCTCCGCCCCCCGCCACCTAGTCCTAACCAACACACGACACCACACGCACCCACCTAGTGTTTCTGAGACGAAGGTTCTCATATTAAACAATGTAAAATCAACTGAGACCAATACCAATTTGTTTTACTATCAAATGCGATAATATAATACATGTATGCTGTATTGGTCTGGGTTAGGTTTTGCAATTTGTTTTACTATCAAATGCGATAATGTAGGATCTTAGGAAAAATGAGGAATTCCGTGCCGGGAATCGAACCCGGGACCCTCGCGGTTGTAGCTGATCAACTCTTACACATACCCACGGAACCCTCCTACTTTTCCTAATCTCCATACAGTATTTGGTCTGGGAGGTCCTGATCCCACAATAATATAATACATGTATGCTGTATTCGTCTCAGTTGATTTTATATTGTATAATGTGGGAGCCTTCTGTTTAGAAACACTGGGTGGGTGTGTGTGGTATTGTCGCTTCTCATCCCCACAACGTGTTTACAAACAAAAAATAAACAGATGCGGCCCCGGAACAGGTTTACGTTGCCACTGAGCGTGGAAGAATACGGAAAATTTAATACACTATTAGCAATATATCTGTGGTTGTCAGGAAGAACGCCGCATGTCACATACTTTCACTTTCAAGATATTGCCGTTTAAAGTTTTGATCACTAATGCTTTGACATAGGACATCGGTTAAATTGCGTTATTTTTTTGAGCCTTTCGAATTTGTTTTCATGACTTTTTTCTGGTAAATACGTAAATCCTATACTATAAAGCTCAATTGATGCATGAACTCAATTTTTTTGAAATTGTGACATGCGGCGTTTTTCCTTGCAGCCACAGATATAAGCTTTATTTGATTCCCCTCAGGGTTACAATACATCCCCTCGCCCCCTTTATCCGCTTTCCTCAACACGCCTTATCCTAAACTTAAAAGCTAACTTACACTATCTTATAATTAACTTACACTACCTTATCTTCTAACTTACACTAACTAGCACTAAAACTATATACATAGAGAGAGAGAGAGAGAGAGAGAGAGAGAGAGAGAGAGAGAGAGAGAGAGGGAGAGAAATACGCCTATATACAAAAGACACCTTACATATTATCTTATATCTACTCCTTTCCCCCCTCTCCCGTGGACCCCCTCTTCCGGCCCACTATGAGCAATAGTTTTTCGCAAATATCTCGAAAACTGAGACCGAGCACCGGGTAGTTGTAATGACAAAAGTTGTTGAGAATGTTGTCCTCAACAACATATGTCAAGGTCAAGGTCATCGGAGCATCCTCCCCTAAACGTAAGGTTTACCGAATTAAATATTGCGTTAGAGACTAACGATCTCTTTTCGGCTTTAGACTCTACTTTCACCCCTTTTCTCCGACTATATCGCACCCCTTCGTATTCTAGGGCCGAGATTCACCTTCCACAACCGTTCGTACAACCATCAATTTTCAACAAACTCGTCGACAACCAAAAGAGATGATAGATATAGAACAAAAACCCATTAACAAGGATATAAGTCAATAAATGTATGTAATAACTTTAAAAGCCTGCCGTTTATAAACAAAATCGATATAAATGTAATTCTAGGAAGTGAATTCTGGAAATATCCCCATACCCTGACAATCTGCTGTCCACTCCTACAGTCAACATAGCCCTATGGATTTAACTTTGAGAACAGGAATGGCTGAAGAATTCTATCATTCGTTAACTGATCGTCCAAAATGAACGTTCGAGGTTCTCTACGCCCGCGGACTGCAGTTTCCGAAACATGGTCAGTGCGGTGGCAGCTTCTGTCTATTATTTTCTCCAGTCTGAGATTAATATATGTCGAGCACTAGCGCAGTGAGAACGTGCCCGCACTATCAAACGATAGATGCAGCGGCGGAGTCCGAAGGCAGCGAACTACAGACTCCCTCGCTAGTTGATAGTTGGGACGCGTCTCGCTCGTTATAACAGCAGGGGAATGGTAAGGCGGATGGAAATACTGGTGAACCGAGAGATGCATGCTGGGAGAACATGCTGCAGGCGAGGAATAAGCGCGGTCGCTCTTGTTTGACACAACCTTTAACGGTCAGGAGCCGATCGAGAAATAGGATATTGTGTCACATGATGAGCTTCTATTGCTAACGCGCCTCATCGCCTTGTTAGGCACCTGTCACCCTCGTGATACTGTCAGGCGCGCCACATGTTCATTAGGAGCTCCGGGGATTGCGTAACTTAATTTGCTTAATGAGATGCGCTGTTGAAATTTTGGAAAAGTTAGAGTATTTTATCCTCGGGAAAATTCTGAGAAAAATGTGACACCTTGTGGATGTCGGGATGTGTGCAAGGGTAGTTTTTTAAATTTTTTGATTGAGAATCCCGGGAGTAAAAAATGGGCACAATTATGATTTCCGTGGCCCCTACTTTGAAGGTTAAATTATGTTAAATTTGTCTTAGGAAAAAAACTGTGTATGTTATAGGTATAGGTGCGAAATCGGCCTGTTTTAGACGGTAAAGTAGATTTCCTGTTTTTTATAAACCTGCCATTAATTCGGAAACTATGCGAGATATGGCAAAATATATACAGACCTTTTTTGTAGGAAATTGAATTTCCTATAAAAAACATTCAAATGATAACCTAACCTAGCCTAGCCTACCCTACCCTACCCTAACCTAGCCTAGCCTAACCTAGCCTAACCTAGCCTAGCCTAACCTAGCCTAACCTAACCTAACCTAACCTAACCTAATACGTCAATAATATTCACTGCAAATTGAGTTTTAATACATAGACATTTCTTGAGTCTCGTATAAGTAGTTGTGAACGGAGGAAACTGTGCAGCTGATAAAAAATGTCATACGACATAAATTGTTGGAAATTTAATTTTCTACAAAAAAGGTCTCTTGATATTTTGCCATATTTCGCATAGTAACCGAGATATTTGCAGATTTATAAAAAACAGGAAATCTACTTTACCGGCTAAACCAGGCCCATTCGATACCTGTGACATATACATTTTTTTCTTAAAATGACCCCAAGAACACAAATTTAACCTTTAGAGATTTAGGGGCCACGGAAATCGTAATCTGCCCGAAAAATGGCCGTCCGAGCCCTAAAAATTCCTAAACGCTTCAAATGGAATATATCCGAATTCTGAGGGAATGAATAAAAAAACTTTCAAGCTTGAAAGATAGAGAAGGCTTTTCTGTCAATACTCGTAGGTACTCAGTTTTGAGTTTTGGATAGTTGCATATGTTCATCGATGCTTAAAAATGTTGAAAAATTCGAAACGATCTCAAGAAATGGTGGAATCGGAAAGAAATAATTGTGGGCTGCTGATTGCAATTATGTAGAGTTAATATTCACGTCCAAGTCAACAATCTGAAAGTCCTCTTTAGTCTGCCACGCGAGTCGATTCATAGAACCAGCACGATAGTAAAATATATTGGAAATATCGGTTCTATGGGGTGCGAGGGTGGAAACGAAGAAACGAGCATGTCCTGGGCGGTCTTTTCATTTCTTCCGCGGCACGTGCCCAGCATGGTAAACATTCAATGCATAAGAAGCACAATCGAATATAAATCATGCCTTTGTATTTTTGTCGGCAATCCCGCAGAGACAGTTGAATAATTTCTGAAACGCCTCTCTACGTGCTCCGACGCCGTAATTTATGGCGCGTGAGACACCATCCGGATCACGAATACATTGCCACTACCATATACATAGAGAAAACTTCCCGGTACGAGGCCAGACTGCCTTGCATTCGCGTTTTATTATTTCGCACGCTCGTTGAACACGCCCAACTCTGTGCTCGTCTTCTGCGGCGAAACGTTCTCCAGACGTGAATCGGAATATCGGTGAAACGGTTAATAAAAAAAATTGACACCGGTCGATTCGCCGTGAAAAAATGAACCGAAAATGTAAAATGAAGTTTCCCGATATCGGGTCCAGTGTGCGAGAAAATCGACTTTAAAAATCGGATTAACTCGCACGTTGAGAAAGTGGTACACAATAAACAAATAAAACTGTTTTATTTTCAATTATCTGTTTACGAAACTTTCATAGATCCATTCGTAACAATATTCTGATTAAAATGACACCAAACACGATACAGTTCCGACGATATTTGCCCGTTTAATCCACGACACAGTGCAACCTCGATTATCCGAACGAGCACAGAAACCAAGTATCAAACCTAATTTTCTTAAAAACGAAGCCTCGTATGGAAAAATGTTATTCTACATTTTTAGTGTAGTTTTTCGCGTAGAACCGTGCCGTGTTCGCGATTGCGTACTTTTTATGATATCGGAGGATCCACGAATGAAAAGGCGGACGCGGGACTCTACAAAGAAGATCAGGACGTCGCGGATTTCAAAACTGACGTCGGCCAGGACACTGGCAGCGTAGTTTCTTGCTAGCGAGGCCTCGTCGTTAATTTTAAATGTCGTAAATCACCCGGAATAACCCGGCGGCCGTCACCCGTCAGCCTCACTCAGCAGCCAGTGTCTGAAGATGCTTTATGGATTCATCTCGAGCTAGCTAACAGGTTGGCGAGAAAAAGGAATGAGTCGTAACTTATATTCATACTGCAATTCCGTCGACAGTGCGATATTTAAGCCATTGTTTCTTCATAAAGGGTGTCCCAAAAGCAGGTCAACCAGATATAAATTGCAACTACGCAACGTTTTTAAATTTCCTAAGAAACCTGGAACATGATGACGCAAGTCAAAATTTATTGAACCCTATGAAGACTCTTCAGCGATGATGCAGAAAAAATCTCGAGTCTATACATTGACCTCTTCAAGGCCATTTTCAATTTCAAACGTGAAACATATTAATAAAGGTTGAAATTATTATTTTTCGCGGTATGGAACGTGTTTACTGTGCTTGGAACGCTCCGAGTGGATTTGACACGCCCCTAGTGGGCGTGGCGAGATTGCTCCTGGCCCAGAATACTGCCCCATGATGCAATCGTGCACTCCTTGCGCTCTAAAGTACTTTTCCATCGAATTTTCGCCGGGTTTCGATAAATATCTCGAACAAGAACAGGACAAGATGGGATCGTTAAATTTTCGGTGGCATTTTAATGCAAAATGGAGTCGCTGGGAGCGGCACCGCAATATAGCTGCTCTTACAGAGAGCTTGCAAGAGCTTAAAGACTTTCCTAGCATCTCCCGTTTCCCTTCGAAGACGAAACAGCTTTGACTCGAAGTTTCTTCTCACCTTTTTGACTTTTGTAAACCGAGTCACAGCCCCCACCTCCCCCCAATCTCTCTTCTTTGCTATCTTTCCGCTGTTGTCTTTCGCTTTCGCTGAATTTTTGGAAGAAAAATTAGCTGCATTTATCTTAAGGTACGTGTCCACCTGGGAGTTTAAACTCGCGAGTTACTCTCGAGAATCAAATTTGACAGTGTACACGGTATTGAGGGAGCTGTCGGAGAGCGCCACGGAAAACTCTCGGAGAGCAAACAGAAAGATGAAAAACGCTAATGGACACGTTCAATTTTCCCCTCGGCGAGCAACTGTCAGCTATACGAACGCCATTGGTATTGCTGAGAGTTGTCGGGATAGTTTTCTCATATATGTATATTATATTGTATACATATCTATATATACAACAATGAGCGGGAAACAGTGGTCTGTCACAGAAGTGGAACAATTAATCACGTTGTACGAAAATAATGAATTTTTATGGAATATCATACACCCAGATTACAAGAATCGTGATAAGAAAAATAATATTTTTAATGAATTAGCAAAAACATTTAACTGTGATTCGAAATTGAATTGAAATTGTATAATTTTGCTTCTAATCTGTTGTGCATCTTCTATATGCAATTCTTGTATAAGTGTAGAAAATGCACCCATTTTATTGCGTCGCATTATCCATGGTTTAATCCAGCACTTTCTCTTTTTGGGATATTTCTTTTTCCTTATTAAATATATTGTAACAATTGCAACAAACTTTGGCACATCCATTCTGTTCATGAGTATTCTAATAACTATCAAGATTCATCCGAGAGCTACAGGCACGAAATTCAGATGGCCATATACCTGAGAGGAATTTTCCGAGAGTTGACTGTCACGGCAATCTCCGAGAGCAAAAAATTTCTGAAGTATTCTCAAATGAACACATAAATTGAGAGTACTCTCGAGAGCAACTATCGACAGAAACTCTCAGATGGACACGTACCCTTACAGTCTGTCCCACGAGATTATTTCAAATGATTATTTGTTATCTTATTTCCATTGTAATGTGCCCAACCCTGAGCGGTTCTATAACAGAGTAATGACTCGACACATTGAAGCCGCGCGTGCATAAATTGCACGATAGAGAGATTATGGTTAACTAACTATCCCGGTTATCAGATAATAATTCCATAGAAAAAGTTTTGGTCTATTATGAAGTAGAAGTATAAAGAAAAATCGATATTAAAGAATTTTAATTGACTGTATTGGACATATACAGAGATCATTATTTGTTGCGAAAAATTAGTAGAAAGCACACCAAAACGTTGTCAAACTATGGTTGATGATGAAGGAAATCGGGTCCATTGTTAAGTAAAAGCGCATTAGTTTTTTAAGTTTTAAGTTACAAATATGTAAATATTTACAGAAATATCGCCGATACGCTCTTATGGGACAGACTGTATGTGTGTTGAAAGTTTATATTGTCCTGTTCAGTTTCAAGTAAGTTGAAGAAACTTTTCTGTACTCCCTAATTCCCACTCATCCCTATATCCGATTTATATTTTGCTTTTATTTTGATCGAATCGAAAAATCCAAAGATAAGCTCGCGCAGGATTTTTGTTGTTTATTCATGTTTCGTGACGTGGATCGAGATTTCGAGATAAGGGAAGCTGCCAAGAGCTGGGGAATACCGTGTCTCGCTTATCCGGGGATTCTAAGAGCGGTGTATTTATTATCCCCGCTTGCACACGCGATTTTAGTGAGATTGGATTCGAAGATTCTTCGCTCGAAAATATGTCAACGATATTATCTTTATTTATTTTATTACACCATGTTCCGTCAACTTGGCATTCTTAGTATATTTTTAAATAATAATTAAACGATGCAGAATTTACCCTGACTTTTTTGGTAGGTGTCAGTCAAGCAATTGGTTAAAAACAAATACCCAAATAACAATGTCAGAGATTTGTGTTTATTTATTTCCTCCGTGACTCTTCATGATTTTATTTTGTTTTAATAATATTCCGCCAACTTGTCATCCTTGAACCTTTCTTGGCATGATAGATAAACAATGCAGAATTGATATTTTTGGTTGGTGTAAATTAAATTAAATTAAAGGATTGTTTAACAACAAACCTAAAGAGCAAACTCAGAGATTTATGTTTACTTCTTTCCCCTGTGACTTTTGTTGATTTTAGTATCCTAAATAATGTTCCACCCTCTTGGCGTACTTGAAATATTTTGTGAACGATAGTTGACCGATGGAGGAATAACTCTGATTTTTGTTGTTTACGTCACTCACAAAATTCTGCCAAGGAACATTATTCTTTGGTTTCCTTTTCTATGAAAACCAGCTTGGTCATCGATATAGTTGATATTCTATGTGCGGCCAGTCGCATTCCCCGTCCAGCACCGGGGTATTTTCGTCGATTCGAGATCATAGAAAGAGTTTGATCGCACCCTAAGTATCGTCGTTATGTCCCTCGGCAGTTACGGGCTGGAGCATTTCTGTTTCCCAACATGTCCGCTCGAATAATGGTAATGGCTGCCAGCATTCGCTGGGAATATCAATTTTCTAGCACGTTTTCCTTTTCCATGACTCTCCAATCGAATACCTTCTGTCTGTTTCAATCCTCTACATTTCTCAACCATTTTCAAACATAATTACAACAAAAAAATCATACTCATACTGTTCACTCCAACCGAAAATTCGTGCCGTTCTAAGATCAAATTAAAATCCAGAAAAACCAAACGAATAAACTTTTCCAAATTATTTTTACACTACACGACAGAGAATGAGCTATAGAATTTTCCAATAATTATGTTAACTTACGAAAAGTGATATAGTAATTATTTATCTGCAGAAACGTGATATCAAAACGGAATGAATTTTCTGTTGAGTTCTATCAATAATTATTTTGCACTGAATCGTGTTTTGAATGATCATTTCATCACTTTCATGAGCATAAAATGAAAAAATCAGGATGGAAATATTCTAGGTTAGAAGAAAACGTTTGGTTTTCGAATGAAAATAGTTCCATGTGCAAAGGGGGAGAATGCATTCTATTATAAGTAAATGTGTCTTTTAGTTTTGAATGATGTTTGATGTTTTTATTTAATTATTGCGCTAGTAGCGCATTAGGTTTTTATTGGAATTGACGCAAAAATCTGTAGACACGGAAGAGCGAAACGTTCCGAGTATAATTCTCGTCTATTATTCTCCTAAGCGGATACCAGAGCTCCGAGGAGATCAATCTCTATCTCCCGAAGCTTTCTAAGCACTTACCAAGCTCTTACGCCGTATTTCCGGATGCTAATGGGTCTTTCATGAGCATCGATTGCGACGTATTCGGCGATGCTGTTCCCTATTTTGTCTTTTCGCCTGTGAATGCCTCCTAACTTCGCTTGGTAACTTGAATCTAATATCAATAAATTGACAAGACCAACTCGAAAACGCTCTGTTTGGGTAAAATGATCTCAAATTGAAAACTTTGCCAAGAGAAATGTACACGAAACGCAGTTATCGTGTTCTAATATGATTTGCAGTGAAGCGGCAATTTTGAGAGGCAAAATGAGCTAAGAAAGATGGCTGTTCGACATTTTTTCACGAAGTTACAATAGATCAAACACCACAGTGTCAGTTACAGTCAGGGATAAAAAGATAGGACACCATATGTTTCTTTGTGTTTCCATATGATATCGGAAGAAATTGTACATTTTAGTAAATCAATTACGTAGGGTGTTGCAAAATTGTTGTATTTCCTTGAAACTGGTGAATCCTGAGGTCATTTAAAGCAACTTTTTCTTTTACGAAAATGTTCTCCGTGGCTTCGTTAAGGGGTTATTAAAGAAAAGGGCGGGCCAATCAGAGCGCGGCTATTCTGGACGTATACCAGCTCGACCAATGCCAACGCCACGCTCCAGCAGGACCCGCTGTAACCGCACTCTGAGTGGTCCGTGTTTTTCGTTAATAACTCATTGAAAAAGCCTCGGAGAACATTTTTGCAAAGGAAAAAGTTATTTCAAATGACCTCGGAATTTACCAATTTCAAGGTAGGACAACTTTTTTGGGACACCCTGTATTGTACACGAAGCTGTAAATATCTGTACGGAAGGTTCGTGTAGTATCAGTTCCTAATAAATGTTATGAAGATATACATAAACATTGCAGTGTGAATTCCCCAGGTGAAGTTCCATTTAGCACCCACCTCCGATTGGCTCCCAACTTACCTGAAACATTGCCCATGCCCAGTAGAGTCATGTGGGTTGATCACGTGACGCGGAAATGCTCTGCGCATACGCAACAAACTGTTTGCGTTAATGACTCGTATCCGCCATTTTCACTTATTAACACACCCTAAACTGTTGTTTCTTGTCTTTAATAAGTTTAATAAGTTACAATGAGTGACAGTTCTGATGAATCAAATCAAAATGATCCCGAGTGGAAGCCGCAAGAAGTGGCCCGACATGTTGCCGTGTTTTAGTGAGATCAATGGCATGAAATTGGGAAAGAATATACTGAGTGACATCTTCCAGAAATTGTGCTACTGTGTGGGTGATCGCAAAGACTGTTACATGCCTCGTAATGTGCAGAAACCATCGTATACCTATGTATTAGGGGGACCGGAAAGTAATGTCGTTTCTGCGCATGTCACTATTTGATTGTCATTTGTCAGCTCATTGTATACATCAGTGATGGGCAATTTTGCCTCAATTGAGGCAAAACCGTCCACACCATAGCGCCCTCTGTCCCCTTCCAGCAAGCGCGGTACAATGGGGCAACGAAGACACGAGACATCAGCGTACGCAACGAACGTGCGCGCTGCATGAAAGAGAGGTTGGTGGGAGAAGCAGGCGTTTGAGGGGCTCCACCCGTGCCCACCACTGGTGTACATCAACGTCGTGGCAAAGTCATTCTGAGGTTATAGTGACTTGTTTAGTTGTAAATAATTAAATTTAAAATTTTTTTTTACAATTTTGGGTGAAATGGCCAGCCAAAAACCAGAAGAGGTACATATCCGGCATTGCATGCTTTTTGAGTTTCGCAAGGGTAGTAACGCAACAGTTGCTACCAAAAACATTTGCGATGTTTATCCAAATGCATTAGACGTTCGTAAATGCCAAAGGTGGTTTTCCAAGTTTAATCCGCTAATTTTGATCTTTCCGACTCGTATCGAGCAGGAAGACCAACAACGTTAGACAATGACGTGTTAAGGGCGGAAGTGGAAGCAAATCCGTGTCAGGCGATCGAGGAATTGTCAAACAGACTTAACCAACCTTGATCGACCATCCAAGAACATTTGCAGCAGATTGGGAAAGTAAGCAGAGCAGGTGTTTAGGTCCCGTATAATCTGTCCGAAGAGAACAAAGCTATTTTTACCGTGGAAAAAATTAATGAATTGGGGTGGGAGGTACTGCCTCACCCACCACACTCGCCCGATGTTGCACCATCGGATTTCCATTTATTCCGACCGCTTCAACACTTTCTAAGTGGCAAAAGATTTGCAAATTTGGATGATATCCAAAATGCCATCTCTATATATTTTGCTCAAAAACTAATTGATTTTTATCGATCCGGCATTGAAAATTTGTACACTAGATGGCAAAAGGTTGTTGATAATGAAGGTGATTATATCATTGATTAAAAATAAAAACTCGTTAAAAATTTGTGTTTGAATTTAATGTAAGAAAACGACATTACTTTCCGGTCCCCCTAATATTTCTACATAAGCCGCCATGTTTTTTTTTTTTATTAAGCTATAAAACCCCACATGGGATTATTAGCAGCATGCACATGGCTGTGCATGCTAACATTACATTACTTAGGTAGCTTATAAACTAGGATTGAGACAATATAATTAACATATTCGAATACATTATTAACACTAAAGATATAAACAATGAGACTTAAGAAACGAATGTATGAAAAATAGAGGACAAAGAAAGGGTCCGCACAAAAAGGAATCTATTGTATAGGGTGGAAAGAAACCTTTGCAGCAAAGTTTGCAAATCAAAGCGTCTCTATTATTGTCATAGATCGGACATTGCCATAGCACATGATTAGGATCCTGTACTAGACAACCACATGGACAACCCGTGTCAGCAGCAAGTCTAATCTTAAAAAGGGAAGCCCCTAGTTGAAAGTGTCCAGATCTAAGTCTATTAATCCAGCAAATGAATTCTTTAGGGAGTCTCAGGTGTGCAAACCAAGGTTTAGGCCCAGGATGATAATATGATCTGAAAAATTTTATGCCCTTGAACCCTGCTTCAGCAAGAATATAATTTTTGGTTAGCTCCCTAGCTTGCTTCCTAAAGCTGTGGGAAAAATCAGAGTAGGGAATCAGGATATTAGAAGAAATAGCCAACAAGGATGCTTCTTTAGCTAATACGTCAACCTTCTCATTATGTAAACTAGTTATATTACTTTATTTGGTTAGGTTAGGTTGGGTTGGGTTGAGTTAGGTTAGGTTTGGTTTGTTGAGCTGGGGGTTTGCTTAATAATTTGTACTTTTATACCTCAATTCGGCATTAAAATTGTGTTTCGCCAGCAAAAAATTTTTTTGATTTCCGCGCCACGGCGCTACCTTCATTTTGTCAGACACCTCGTGGGACGTCCACAGAGTGTTTGAAGGCAATCGGAGGTGGGTGCTAAAAGGAACTCTCACCCAGTCCTCAAGTAGGGCGATACGATAGGACAAACATTATATTTTCCCTTCTCAGTTGTAAATCCGCACAGAAAACGTTAATTACATAACAGTACATAATATTTAATAGTGGGTTGTTGCATATGAAACGTTAAATTTTAGAGTGCAAATGTTAGGAAGCGTTTTGAACAAGAAGTACTACTAGAATCTTCAAGTTTAATATACGCGGTGTTAATTTTAACTCGAACACAAGAAATAACTAAATAGGATAATGTACATGGTTTTAAGGCATACATCAGATGGAAATAAAAAAAATCCCTTGAAGGTCATTTTAACGGTTTCTTCAAGGTCATCGTATTTTTTTGCATATTAACATGTATTTTTCATAATGCAATGTGGTAGTCGACATCAAGATGCGTTCAACGACCTACACACCATGACCTTGAAGTGACCTTGAAGGCGAAAAAATCAATTTCAGTTTGAAGAATACAAAAGTAACAAAACGAAAAGGGTAATATCGCCTTATTGTATTAGTAGCTCAAAAATGCTGACCGTCCGCAGCAAGACACGTCTGTACACGAGAAGAGAAAAAATGCACCATGAATCGCGGAAATGCAATAAGAAATGCCATTCCACTATGGGTGTAATGCTCTTTAAACTATTCATCCTTCTCCTTTGATATTTTTCTGTAACTCTACATGTAACGAAGTTATAGCATGAAACAATTCCATGAAACACCCTGTACATGATCCAAGTTCCAAATCCATCCACCATTGCAAACCACTGTACCATCAAGCCACGCCTTCCCCCTCTGCCCAAACAACAGAAACTCCTTGGTCCGCATAGAATCAACATCATTCTTCACTCGATTCCCGCAACAGCGCCTCCCAACAAAGCTGCAATTCATCGCCGCAGCTTGCCACCGCTATAGTTTCGTTTCCATCGGCTGACACTGATCGAGAGCTCGCGTCACGAGTCACGGAGTCGTCCGGCATGGTACCCCTTTATCTCAAGGTCAGTCGTTCAGAGCCCCCGCACAATGTCGCGAATCGAACAAATAGCTTCTCCCGAGGCTCGGCTGAATCCATTCAACTTAGCCCAATTCGGTCGACCGGTTCGCGATACGAACAGGGAATTGCTTACGGGGGACCTCTCTAAAACCGAAAGGTAATTGCCATAGGCGCCGCGGCGCGGCCGCTCTCCAATTTTCCACGACCACAGAGTTTGAGTCTCACTTTTGAACCAGCGTCGCAGCCGATCAACCAAGAAATTAGAGGCATCCGGCGATAATTCTTCGACAACCGGCCCGCGGAACTTTGTTCCCGGTTCTGTTTCAGAAATTGCTGGCCGGCCGGAACCGGCCTGATGGCCTAACGACCCTCCGGCGGTCGCAACTTCCGGTTGATACTACGTTCAAGCTGCCAGACCAGTGAAATATTCGACCGTCTGTGTAGTTGGAGCTATTGGGAAGCTTTGACGCGTGTTGCCAGTGCGCGAGGAACAGCAAATGCACTTCAGATGTTGAGAGAGATTGATAGACGATCGGAAGGTACGGGCGCTCCGCAGAGATTTTTTTTAATTTTTTAAAGAATTTCGAAAGCAGTCGTAGCGTTCAGTCTTTACTGTAGACGGGCAATCGTCTGTTTAAATCGTTTTTTTTTATTAAAAGAAATAATGAGAAAAGTGGAAGGCAACACAGACAATGACTGTTTTGTTTTTTATTATTTTCCTGTAAAAATTTCACCGATATTTTTCTGACATTTTTCTAATTAAAATGAGACCAAACACCACGGAAAGGAAAAAGTTGTTCTAAATTACACCCTTCACCGCATATCCAATTTTAAATAAAAAAAAATTTAAATATACCACGTTTTTAAGACGGACTGAAAAGTATAATTTAAATTTAAAAAATAATTATTTAAATAAAAAATAATTTTCAGTATACCACATTTTTAAGACGGACTAAAAAGTGTAAAATAATTGTTCCTAGTCCCATACAGATAGTCCTGAAAATTTCTGATTGTGAATTTTTAATAGCTGTGAAAATACTTGTAAGATTTAAAACGAAAAACGTGGGGCGCATGCAATAAATAATTGATGCGTGAATAGTTCACCTACTCCCATTAATATTCGTACACTCTAAAAGGCGATTACGTTTTTAATATTGAATCATGTGACTTGGATTTTTGTTTAGAAGTTAGAACAATTAGTTTACTCCACGTTGAAAAACAGAAATTTTGAAAAAATTGTAATTGGTCGGAATTACAAAGAAAATACTAAAAGTTGTTATTTATGTGGGTCCATATTGAAAATTCAACAAATATTTTTTGTAGATTTGTGTCAACTGTATACACTCTGAATATTTCACCAAAATCGGCAAACGGTGCAATGAGCTACAACTGTTTGAAGATGGTAAAAATTGCAGTTTTTCACAATTTTCGGCCTTAAACTGTAATAAATCGAAGGATTCTTACGTCATTCGATGCCTGTCGCTGTTTTCCACGTAATCCAAATTGAATGAAAATTTGAAAATGTATACAATTGTTACAGATCTACAAAATGGATGTTTTAAATTTTCAATATAAGCCACATAAAAAAATTGTAAAACACAACTTTTAGTATTTTCTCTACGATACCGGTCAATTGCAATTGTTTTAAAATTTCTTTTTCACGTCATGTAGTAAACTAATTATTCTAACTTCTCAAAAAAGTCCAAGTCGTATGGTCCAATATTAAACAAGTTATCGTCTTTTTAAGAGTGTACGAATATTAATAGGAGTGACTGTGAGTCACTAATAATTATATTGCACTGCAAATGATATAAACTGTTGTGTGAGTTTTCTCAACGGCAGCTGCTGCTCTCTACACTCCTTATTATCTTGCGCCCCACGTTTTTCGTTTTAAATCTTACAAGTATTTTCATAGTTATTCAAAATTCACAATCACAAATTTTCAAGACTATCTGTATGGGGCTAGGAAAAATTATTTTATACCTTTTAGTCCGTCTTAAAAACGTGATATATTAACAAAAATTTTTATTTAAATAATTGTCATCCAGTTCTGAGCTATGTTTAAAGTTTCAAGTCATTAGCTCATTGGGAAGTTAGTTTAAAATCAATTGCAAAATTTGTACCAAACAGACAGACAAGCAAGAAAGCGAGTTAATAATAAAAACGTGGTAGAATTATTAAGATCGGTGTGGAGCCCAAACTTCGAAATAATTACCAAAATGGCTAAAAATTTGGATAAACATAGTCCTATTATTGTAAACCTAGTGTTATAATCATTCTCAATTTAATGTAACACTTTTCTTAGTAAAAATTTCCATAACTCCCACAGTTTATTGAGCTGTAAACACTACTGCTGGTTCCCGAAGATCCCATTGTAGTTACTCAATCCCTAAACTCCCCACCACAAGCATCACTCCTTAATAAACCCGTGTTCATCGCTGCTTTTTCTTATTTTTTGGTCAATAGCTCTTCCCTTTTCATTTATGTCGTTAAAGGTAACCTATTCGGGGGCGGATGGGACGGACAGGGGTTGGACGAGGTGCGCTTAATTCCCGTGGAATGCCTCCGTCGTTTGTCACGTCACCTGACGTTTCCTTGGATGCCAGAAATGTATCCCGCGAAAATAATGAAACCCTTATTTCATTTCTTTTCGCTTCATTTCGTTCCGTTGGGTCTCTCAGTCGCCGTTTCATCTCGCCGACGTTGAGAATAGTCCCGTTACTATACACCGGGTGACTCGGAATCTTACACAAGAGACTGTAACATTAAATCGCCTAATTCCATCGTATAATAATCAAAAAGAAAGGAATTTTTATATAAAAAAAGACAACTCTCAAGAAACATAACACCGTACAATGTTAGTCCTAAAAATTTCAAAAACTGTTAAAACTATGATTATGCAGATCATTGTACTGATGCTGAACTCAGTTGCCACGCTATAATGATAAATAAATTTAAAGTCGAGTCGGAAATTATGTTGACGCACTTTAACCCTCTGTCTACCGTAAAAAAAACTTTCATTATGCGATAGGAAATTTATACCACAAAACGTAATAAATATAAAAAAAAAACTTTTAGCTTTAAATAATAAAAAATAAGAAAAGTAACAAAGTCATGCAACGACAAGATCCCAAGAATTTTAAAAGTTTAAATAACCACAGTATCTACATATAGTCGGGTCCAATGGACCCGCTTGGTAGACAGAGGGTTAAACAGTAATACAGTATTTAATCGATAAATGTCATAACCACGGGTCCGGCCAGTGACACTTCGTGTTCAGGTATACTATTCTTTGACTTGTACTGAAAGTAGAAAAGGACAGAGAAGCTCGAGAGGCCTCGGTTGTCGAGAAATGTAACATAGTACGGGTCGAGTATGTCGGTGTGAGACCACTACTAATCCAATTACAAAATTTCTTTATTTTTTATTATATTAAAGTAAATACCATCGGAATTATATTTTATTTGGTATCGTTTTCATTAGAAAAATGCCACGTATATGTTGGTGAAAGTTCCATCAACAAATAATAAAGATTAAAGAAGTTTTATCATTGAATTAGTAGTGGTCTCACCGATATACCCGACCCGTATGATGTCATACTTTCCGGCGAGCGAGACCTCTCGTGCTTCACGGCCTCTCACGGGGTATACCTCGCAGGAGTGGGGATAATTCTGGGAAACTTCTTGTTCAGAATTTTGTGACACTTATCGATTAAATACTGTAACTGTTTTAAAATCGAACCAAACAAAATTTCATCGAAATCGGTAAACGTTTTTATGACCCACAAACATTTAAAGGTGACACAAGGGCGAAATTTTCTGAAAAGTCCGAAAATCTTCGACTTTCACCCTTAACACTAGATTTACGGGACCCGTCAAAATGACAGATTCAAAAATTTTTAATTTACGATTATTAAGATTGTAAGGAGGCATTCGTGAGGAATTATTAAATAGATTTATTTTTTTGTGTACATATTACAATAAAAATCGCTGAAGATCAAAGTAAATACAATTTTATTATTTTTATAGAGCAATGCAAAATAATCAATTTTAGTGCTCCGTAAACCTAGTGTTAAACTCTCATTTTGTAATGTTTGTAGCTCATGGTAACATTAACCGATTTCGACAAAACTTTGTACATGTATATAACTCACTTTAATTTGCGAAACACTTGTTTTCATTTTTCATTATGAGTACAGATAAAAAAGTAAAAATCGTGCGCCTCACGTTCTTCTTCCAAATTCCGAGCAATTGCAAATTCAAAAGAATTTTTTTACACATTACCTAGTAAACAATTCCTTCTAACATCTATAAACAAAACTCATGTTGTTTGGCTCAATTTCCGACTTGACTTTATATGTATGCAGTATTGACTGAATATATATATGTGTGGAAGGGCACGATATTTGGGAGAAATTTATCTTCAATACTTTCATTTTTTTTTTTTATGAAACTTTTATTGTACCGGAACGTTCGTCACATTTTTCTGATTAAAACGAAACGAAACACGACAAAATTCGGAGCATATCGGCTCTCGTTTAATTCGCGAAATTCTATGATTTTGAAGTGAATTTTTAATTGTGTACATTCTTTCTATAAATACAGAAAAGTAACGAAAAATCAATTTTTTATTTCATTAACTACAATGCACTATATGCATAAAAAAAACCTGACAAAAATCGAGAACATTGCGTTCAACAATGTCTCGCTACTGAATTTTGATAAAACTGGTATTTCTAAAACTTCTATGAGAAATATGCATTTTTCGAAATTTTGGAGCCTTTCAATCCTCTTAAACACGTTTGCCGAATTAAAAAATATTTTTAAATACACATTTCTAATCATTACAAGAAGCAACGACCATAATAACTCTGATAACTTCAATATAAAAAGAGCAGTTTTAAGTTTCCGGAATTTTTTAAAAATCGATTTTGCAATCGAAAATTCGGAAAAAATTCACAGTCTCGTGTGTTACTAGGTAGAACTTTCACGAATTTTTTCGTAATTTTTTGTTGAGCAGAACAGAAAAAATAGAACATAATTCGTTAAAACCATGTTCATCCAGTGACTCTCCTTGTGATAGGAGAACCGACTTGCATCTTGCCACACAGGGTTTTCTTTGGGGGCCCTATCGAATAGCATGGTGAAAGATGAATCTGACCATTTTCTCTGGCTTATGTCCTTCATGTCTACTGTCAATAATAAGGGATATGTTCACGGTAGTAGGATGATGGTGTTCGCCACGCATAAATCGAAGGGACGTCAAGGTCAGCGAGTGAATCAGTGACGGCCAATTTTCTCGAAGGTCCACCGAGGTCTACAGAGTCTATGGGGCTCGAAATTCGCATCGAATTGGAATTTTTCCGGTTCCAGTCCAGAAGCCATCGGATCGATGCAACAACAGAGTCAAGCAGGTTTCTCTCTCGCTTAATTTCGCGCGATAAACACAATGGGACCGGTCGCATCATTAAGGCGTTAGGTTTGAATAACGATCGGGCGCGACGGCCTTAATTCGCTAACTCAATCTTTGTCAAGTAAATCAATTTAGCAGACGATGGAGCCGCATCAGTTTGCCGATCCGTTGCGCCCCGGCTCCCTTTTACCCTTTCGGCTCGTTCGCTCCGCCCCCTTTGCCCCGGCCCCATGGTCAACGGCGAATTTCACCGAGCATTAACGCCGGCGATCCTCGTCTAATCAGACTCTGACTATCGTGGTCAACTGGACGGTACATTTTCCTCTCGTAACTTTGTCTACAATCGACGCAACTGACCCGCGGAACGCACTTGCGGCTCTGGGAGCAATTTGGCCACGCCCACCGGGGGACGTTCCGTACGAAGACAACAAACAATGGTAAATATGTAAAAAAAAAGGGGGGAAGGGTTCCTCGCCGATTTTTATGAGCTTGAAATATATTGTCAAGGTCATCGTTCTGAACAACTTTTTCCTACATATGTCACCGCCGCGCCGCCTTCCTTTTCAAGATACTTTTAAAAAACTACGCACACCCACTACAGCGAGTTGTGACCCTTTTAATTGACGGAACACGAATGTTTTACGGTGCATCCCCTCTACGCAAAACATAACCCCGACTGTTTCAAGGTCATTGAAATCTGTAACGAATCCCCTCATCTAGATATTTATCCATCTTTCAACTTCCTACTGATTGAAATTTAACCTATCTGCTTTTATTAACCCTTAGCACTCGAGTGGCGACTCTGAGGCGCCACGAAAATTTGCTGTATAATTATTCAAAATATTGTCTGCATTGTTAAATTTGTTTGCATTCAATAAATTAGTGAATATTTAAGTATTGTACGAGATATCGTATCAGTTTCAAACCATAAAATGAAAGAAATCATATAGAATGAAAATATTCTAGGTCGGAAGAAATGTTTGGATTTGAAGTTAAAAAAGCTCTTCGAGTGCAAAGGGTTAAAAATGCATAAAACCCACAGTCTAATGAACTACATTTCAACTCGAAAATGATCTTGAAAAAATCAACATAACAAAACAAATTTTTTTACAATATCCACAAAGAGCTTTCTCAATTCTTAGCAAATTTCATTGCAAAATATGCACAACTTCCAAAGTTATAAATACTTATTGCCCTAGAGCCACCACCTTATGCGCAATTGAAGAAGCTATTCTTTCGGCTTTCAGTGACATCAGAGAAAGGGTGTGGCTTGGAGATCTGAGGGGGGCGTGGCCACATGGCCAACGGACCCTGATGGTGGCCCCAATCGGCAATCTCTACACACGACTGCTGTATAACATGAACTAATAATATTCATATCAACTCAACACTGTGTTTTTGGTAATGTTTCCCGGTTTGGATGACTTCGTGACTTTCGCAGCTAGCTGGAAAACGTTAAACATTTTTCTCGGGGCAGCCGGAAGTCAGTGAGAGACAAGAAATCAGTTTTCACTTGGATCCAGCGACGACATACGTTACGACGAAAGTTTCCCGGGGATTTTCCGTGTTTCATCCGGGCGAAACAGATGCGAGTTTCATTCGCAGGTCCACCGACTACATTCGAGATTCTTCTAGCACTCTTGGCTCGAATATCTTCTTTCGGGGTACATTTGAGACTGAAACGTTGAGTGGAAGGCGAGAAAAGTGGGAGAGAAGTGGTCGTCGAGTTGCCGGGAAATAGAACGCCACGCCGAAGCGTTCATCGCGCTACACGTCTGTTCCTGAGAATCATGCTACTACCTGTTTCCCTTTTTCACATCCTTCTTCAACAATTTTCATCGTCCGTATGTATTATCGCGTGAAAATCTTCGAATTTTTATTAACGTTATTTAAAACTATATCTACAGAGCCTTAAAATTAACTGATATATGTTGCCTTTATAAAATAAGATTTAATTTATTATTATTTGGATTTTGTGCGGTACGTATTATAATATATGCTCTATTAAATACAGGGTGTGGCCGAATAACATTTACAAGCGGTCAGAGGGTAATTATTCATGTAAAAATAAATCGAGAAAAAAGGAATAACATTTTTTCATTTGACGCCTCGTTTTCGAGAAAATCGAGTTTAAACATGCTGCGCGTGCTTTAAGGGGGGAAGACACTTTAGGGCGCTCGAAAATCGATGATTTTTAGGAATTATGTCGTCGATGAATTAAAAAAATTTATAAAGTTTCATTTTTCCATTTTTTTCTGCATTACAAAGCCGAAATATTTAAACCTTAAAATTTTTGCATTTTTGTGCTTCTTTCGGAATTTTTTTTAATTCATCGACGGCATAATTTTATAAGGATTAAGAAAAACTATGGTTTTTCTGCTTCAGATGAGAATTGTAGGCTATAGAATGTACACAAACTGACGATGCGGCCGGCACGGAGCTGTAAAATTAAATAAATATTTCGACAACAAATATATTAATCGTTAATGTCGACCAATTTTTGTATTGTTTAAATATAGAACATGGCACCAAGAATGTTTGAAAAAGATCTACTTGTTAGTTATTAAGAAAGGAATTCCTAAAAATCACCGATTTTCGAGCACTCTAAAGTGTCTTCCCCCCTTAAGTATACGCCTTCCCCCCTTAAGACCAACTTTTGTATTGTTTAAATATAGAACATGACACCAAAAAAATTTGAAAAAGATCTGCTTTTTAGTTATTGAGAAAAGAATTCCAAGAAATCACCGATTTTCGAGCGCTCTAAAGTGTCTTCTCCCCTTAAGTATACGCAGGAAGTAGAATAGGTTGGTCATGATCAGACGCGTCAGACGATTCCTAGTTAATAGCACGCGTATTCGCTGATTTTCAAACGCGATTTTCTTGAAAACTAACTTTCGTATGAAAAAATTTCATTCTATACTTTTCTCTTATTTTTTCATGAGGAATCACCTCGTGTCCGCTTGTACATGCTATTCGGCCGCAACCTGTACATCTATTTACCACTGGATACACGGAGCACTAAAAGTGACTATTCTACATTATTTTGTAAAAATTATACGACTACGTCTATCCAAATTTTTAGCCATTTCGTTTATAATATATACCTAAAGAAATAAATTTTTTAAATAATTCCTCCTGTACGCATCTGTACAATCTCAATAATCGTAAATGAAAAATATTAGAACGCTTCGTTTTGACGCATCCTGTAATCCTAGCGTTAATCATTTCTCACAAAAGCGTCTTTAATTCTACATTCATTTTCATTTTCTCGAAAATGAAGCTCCGTATGAAAGAAAACTATATTCCTTATTTTTGACTAGATTTTATGTGAGGAATCATCCCCTTGCCGGTTGTACCACGATTTCGCAAACACCCTGTATATTATTGATATTATTCATTATTAGCACTTGAGGTCACCGTCTTGCAAAGAATGCAGAAATATTTCAATTGTAATAACTTTTACCAAAGTGCAAAAATCAAAGTTCCATTTTATCCGTGTTTTGTACTCGGGTATGCACTTCTCACACGCAAATATTGAAGAACATGGATTAACATTTGGATAAAAAAATTATCAAAAAAGTGTCATTCTTATTTTTTATGTATTTTATTTGTATACATATGTATATGTATTTTTTAAATAAATTAAGATATCTAAAATCGAGTTAAGGTTTGAGGGTGTTTTCACCACCTGAATATGAACGATGGCCGCTACAAAAACGACGTGTCCAATATTTTTGCAAGAACTACAACCACCCAAAAATTTCATTACGATCTGTCGATGTCACTTCAGGATCTTCCCTTGCAAACAGTTAATTTATTATCCGAACATTTATTATACATTTATTATACAACTCATTGTTCTCAAAAGTAGAGGTTTCAAGCTTTAAAACGAATCCAGGTACAACATCCTCCGACTTTTATCAACGAAGTTACAACAGTTCGAATTCCTCGGTTCGGATAATGGAGGTTCTACTGTATCGTGTGGATTAAATGAGTAAACGTGATCCAAATTGTATCGTGTTTGGACTCATTTTAACCAGAAAAATGTGACGAATATATTGATAAAAGATTCATAAAAAAATAATCGGTAACAAAGAAGCTGTCTCACTGGATTAGTATTTCTTTCTAATTTTCCTTTACCAATTCACTCGTGATTTAATCCCAAAATGAAACACTTCGCAAATTTTCAGGGAAATCTTCATGGGAATTTCTCCTTGGGGACATAGCTTTTTCCCCTCCCGTCTATGGGGGCGGGGTTGCAGTTCCCGCAAAGTGGGAGCGCAGCGAAACGTTAACATTTTTTCGTGTACCAGAGAATTATTATTCTTGAAGCAAGGAGGTTTTCTTCTTTCCATCGTGTATCTCATGATATACGAGGAGCTCACTGAAACGGAAATAAACCGACTTTTGATGGGGGAGGAGAGGGGGGAGGTGCTTTGCAGGGGTGGAGAGGAATTCTCTAGGTTCCCTTGCTCGCGTTCCAAAGAGAGAAATACGCACACGGGGTCTTGCGAGCGAAATAATTTTCCTCAGCAGATTATTTTCTGGCGCTCTGGTTAACAGTGCACCGTATTTTAATGCGATCCCGTCTACCCTTAGAAACCACCCGGTGCATCGAGACTTGATGTTTTCATTGTAGGAATCGTGTGCATCATTCGCCTGTCATATTTATACACATTTACGCGCGTTCCCGGGCTCGTAAGTTTTCTAACAAACTAACGTCTTATTTGCAAATGAACTTCGAGCTGGTAGTTCGGCTGCAATAAAAATGTATAGCTTTCACAATTATGCAGCTCTCCGAATGAAATTAATGGGCTGGTGAAAGGAAACTTCGGAGCTGCTGCAGAACAAATTTTGGTTCAATACATCGATCTGTGCAATGGAGCTCGAGGTTTAACTTTAGTATAACGTTCGAGAGTGACGGTAAGTGAAATTGAATACGGAAATTAATTTGTCGGCTTTTCTAATACTTAGATAAAATTTTGACAGTTTTTTTAAACAATCAACAAAGTATTCCCTTTTGAACAAAAAAGGAATGTATTCGATTCATCAAATACGTTTGCTGCAATAAATTTTTAAAAATACTCTTTTCTAAAAATGAGAAAAGTATGAAATCTAGTACGTAATCGTAATATAAGAAAATTAACATGTCGGCCATGTATAACTTAAAATTTCATTAATTTTAGTAAATAATCAACAAAATATCCTCTTTCTAACAAAAGACGAATAAAGAATCTTCGTGTATAAATATTAATATGTCAGCCATGTTTGTTTCGATAGAATTTTGACAATTTTCCTTGATAATCAACAACATGTCCTCTTTCTAACCAAAGAAGAATGAAGTCCATCCCTCAAATAATTCTCCTACAACACATTCTTAAATATGTCCTTTTCTCAAAATGAGAAAGAAACGCACGGAATCATGGTGTATAAAAATTAATGTGTCAGCCATGGTTGTTTAGATACAGTTTTGACAATTTTCCTAAATAATCAACATGTCCTCCTTCTAACCAAAGAAGAATGAAGTCCATCCCTCAAATAATTCTCCTACAACACATTCTTAAATATGTCCTTTTCTCAAAATGAGAAAGAAACGCACGGAATCATGGTGTATAAAAATTAATGTGTCAGCCATGGTTGTTTAGATACAGTTTTGACAATTTTCCTAAATAATCAACATGTCCTCCTTCTAACCAAAGAAGAATGAAGTCCATCCCTCAAATAATTCTCCTACAATAAATTCTTAATATTTCCTTTTCTCAAAATGAGAAAAAAACGCACGGAATCATGGTGTATAAAAATTAATGTGTCAGCCATGGTTGTTTAGATACAGTTTTGACAATTTTTCTAAATAATCAACATGTCCTCCTTCTAACCAAAGAAGAATGAAGTCGATACCTCAAATAATTCTCCTATGATAAATTCTTAAATATGTCCTTTTCTCAAAATGAGAAAGAAACGTACGGAATCATGGTGCATAAAAATTAATATGTCAGCCAAGTTTGTTTAGATAGAATTTTGTCAATTTTCCTGAACAATCAACAAAATATCCTCTTTTTAGCAAAAAACGAATAAAGGCGATCTATGAAATAGTTTTCGAATAACAAATTCTTGAATGTATCCCTTTTCTCGCGCCGATGAAAACATCAAGGGGTTAATGAATGAATAATTACGAAATATCTGGAGAATGATTGATGTTTTTGTTTCGAAAATGATTACAACAACATGAAACAACGTCAAATAGTCTGTGCCCAACCACTTGGATCTTGGTTAGTATTAGGAGGCGTCGGGGTCAGTGTTAGTGGTGGTGGTTACACCGAGTACTCGACCAGTGTCTCGCATTAGCGAATGAAATATTAATGGCTCCTCTCTGCATCGAGATAAACCCCGGTTAAATGGCCCATTGTATCGCGTTCTCTGCTATTCGACATTGTGCGCGAAAATGTGTTTAGATGTTCAGACAATCAATGATCTGTTACATCGTGGACACATGCGTCGCTGGTTTAACGAACCGATTCCACATAACTATTCATGCAAATCTATTGTTAAAACGTTTACGACTATTGTACGCAATAATGTAACATACACCAAATAAGAGGCCACAACAATTAAAACAAACCAAATGTAATTCAAATTAATAAATATTCTGAAATATTCCTAAATCATACCTTGACAAACTTGATAATGTTTCACCTGTTGTAAGTTCGTGAAAAAAAAATCGGAGTACAGTGTATGTAAATGGAATCAATTTGAACTGTGAAACTTCTATTTTCATCTACATTAAGCAGTTTATCTTTGGATGATACTTTTGTGTCAGGAAATTTAATATTTTGGTAACACTAATTACAAGGATTGAAGATGTACTAGATCTGGGTTAAAGATTGGGTTAAACCTTTTTTGGAGGACCAGTTTTTTTTTTACTTTTTTTATGCAGTCCTATAGATTTCGACGAGAAATCAGCGAAAATGAAAGTCTTATTCCCAGGAGTTCACTGGTTCCGAAATTAAACACATGTAAAGTTGAGCACTATTAAGCCATTTTGACAGGTTAAAGCGCCGTCATATTTGTATATTTGCTAGGTGGTATTACACGTGCGATCGGCTAAGTAGTACCCAGCAGATCCGTTAGATGACAGCACAAGCACGTACGTAATAATAACACATGTACGAAATCAACGCGACAATCTAATCCCAAACCAACTTGGACTGTACCTTCTTTCTGAGATCTCGTATGTGATTCTGTATATTTTCAAATCGCACCGATGAACACTACATTTCTTAAATTACCGCAACAATCCACAAATTAAAATTAAAATCAACAATAAAATGTACAACAAACTGCAAGAAAATATTAAAATCAGCTTCATTTATCCATGTGCTCTTATCTACTAAACATACCGTGCCATTTAACACATGCGCTCAGTACTAATTAGCTGATCCGCGAATATACCATATTATCTAGCGCATGCGCTCAACACTCCTACGTCTACCAACCAGCGAATATATTAATGTGACGACACATTAATTTGTAAAAACACTTGAAATTGCTTATGTTTACACGTTTATAACCATCTATCCAGCGCGTGCGCTCAACAGTCCTATCTCTACCACCCAACGAATATCCAATATGGCGACGCCCTAACCTTTTAAAAACCTTTAAAATTACTCATGTTTACATACGTATAACTTATAAACCAGTGAATTCCTAATAATATTACTTACATTTTCGTAATGTTCTCATGGATATCTACAGAATTACATTTAAAAAAGTTAAAAACATCTGGTCCCGCAAAAGAAAGAACAGCCGAAGATTATCAATGATTAACCTGTTCTAGCTTCGCAAACAAAAATCGGAGAGCAGTTTACCTGGGCAAATTTTAAATCGTGAAACTTCCACTTTCATCACCCGTTACTACTTTCTTTCATAAATACTCGTACAATACAAAATTCAATACAAAATCGAAGATATGATTTTTTTAAGAACTGTACGACTGTACAGGGCATACAAAAATGTTCTTCGCGATTCTGATGACCTTGGACTGACAGCGCAGATCCTCCCCTTTGAAACGAGCCCTTAAAAGTTCACCTACGAGTTTTCCATGTCGGCTTATTATACTTCGATTCCAATAAATTAAAATTTGTAATTTCCTTTTTAATTTTCCTGTGCTTTCTTGAAGATTTGCAGTTAATTATATCGAAGCGAAAAAAGGGGTCGAAGAGTACCGATAAAATAAATTCGATATCAGAAGATTCGTCTACTTGGTGTGCCGTTATGGCAACTGCATTCAGGGATCAAATTAAGATGGCATCCTGCATCTTCCGCTGGGTCCTCGCGTCGCCTATCCTTAATAGACCATCATATTATCTCCGGGAGGAGAAGTCCGGGTAATTTTAAAAGTTTCCCCGTATCGGCCCTATGGTGACACGCCCCTGGCGAGCTTCCTCCATGGGGAATGGAAGATAAAAGCATGGTGGAGCGAAAAGTGATCGTGCGAGTTGAAATGTCCCGGTTTCAACGTTCGCCCTCCTGCCGAGAGGATATTTTCTGAGCTTTATCCGCGAATATCGTATCCCCGCAGCCACCCCTGACTCTGGGAAAATAGAAATCGCATCCTGAAAGACTCGTACTCGATAGTCGAATCGTTATCGCTCCCGCTGCCTCAAGTAATTAATCGTTATAATTAAAAACACTCCCAAAGACCGACGATTCTTCCACCCCAAAAAAATAGTAATGTTTGATCTGATATAACTTTGCGAAAAAGAAAGGAAGAAAAGTCTACTTAACCCTTTGCGGACGCGTGTCTGCTGACAGTCGCCCAAACAATTTTACTGTTCTGCGACTGTGAATAATTTTTAAAGCAATTAATACTCCCGAAAAGTATGAAACAAATTTTTACTGAACACAACACGTTTCCCTTCATTTAATTCATACACCAAACTCCTCAGCAAACAATTTTGATTCACAAAGAAAATTTATTCGATCCATCAAAAAGTATGCTAAAAATTATCCCCGTCCGCTAAGGGTTAAACTCGTTTCAAAGAGTAAGGTATGTACTTTTAGCAATGTTAAGTCAATTTTCAATTTCATTATGTTTCTGTACTAAACAAATTTAGTATAGTATGCAGTAGCGATTAATATTGACTTAAGGGGGGAACCTTATGTAAAATGAAATTTTTTAGCATTTTTTTTTTTGCTTAAATCGATAAGAAATTTCCACAGGAACACGATAAAAAGTTAGAATGCTATCAGACATGTTCTTGTATGTCATTTTCAAAATAAAGTGGAGAGTTGTGGCGCCGATTCGTGGTGTAAGTGGCGCGTCGCACAAGCGTTGGGACAAGAATTTGACCATCCGCCCGCATTGCACGAAGATGTTCAAAAACATATTCGTCCAATTTACGACGATTTATCGCGGGATGATTTATTAGAGAGATGTCTAGGTGGACATACCCAAAATGCAAACGAGAGCATTAACGCTGTCGTTTAGTTCCTAAGCATTCGAAGTGTGGGTTAAAAACTGTTGAAATAGCTGGTTTTTTGGGTGCCGATATATTCAACGAAGGATTTTCGTTTGTCCTTCAAACGATGCAACTGCTCGATACAGTAATTGGACAGCAGAGGAGATTTGCCGAAAACGAGGACAAACGCCGTGAATATAGAAACAAATTATGAAAATTTATTACTTTTATCCGTTAACTACAGCTTCGAAGCTTCGAATTTTTCCCACCTTTCAATGTTTAATATTACATAATATACTCTGAAAACTCAGAAAAGATTGGTATAACTTAGTTTTTCACGGGAAAAACACCGAAATAATTGGTTTTGAATTTTTTCAACTATGACGCACCAGTCTCAGGAATTTGAAAACAAATGAGCATATTACTTATGTTGGTATCTTATTGCTAAACTAAAGTTGTAGGTGTGCTCTTTCATCTTCTATATGAAATCTGCATCTTTTCAATTTTTTTCATGTTTTTCATGTCTTAAAACCAAAATTTGCAACGTTCACGACGAACATCGAATAGTACTACTTGACACTCGACGTCGATAGAAAAAACATCGGTGAAATAACGTTTTAAATCATACATTTATAATGTTTTTTCTGCCTTGGTGTAGCTACACCACGGCCAAAGCACGGCGAGAGATTGCTCGCTGAGCAACTTGTCCGGGACCACGTCAGATATCTCAGTGGTTCTACCTTAGGTATCCCATGCGGGGTTGAGGGGTGCGGAAAGTGCTCGGGTTTCGGTAGCAAGCGTGACGATTTCAAAAGACACCGCCGTCTCGAGTGGCCTAGGCCCCGCACGGCTATGTATAATATAGCCGACCGTGCAGCCATGATCCCGCACGGTTGTATAAATCGACCTTAAGACAGCAGGAGCGACGCAGTCTTGATTACACTAAAGAGGCTCGTGCTTCTCAAAAAGACGAAAAAACGGCTGAAATACAAAAATTTGATAAAGAGGAAGAACTGTTCTATGGCCCCGGAATCGCAGATTAGCAAAAAACTGCGGTAAGTTAAAATGAATTACGATTTTTTCACAATTTTTCTGTTACACAAACTTTAAACGCATTTTTCTCGAAACGCAAAATTGCGCAGGCCGTGCAATGTAGCTCGTAAACTAATTACTCGTTCTTTATGAAACTTGATATATATATTCTATAAACAATTGGCTTCAGCATGACGAGCTCCGATTTTTTAATTTTTTATTTAAAATATTGCTATTAACAATTATTTATAGAAAAAATCCGTTTTTTTTTCAAAACGTCACCACTTTTGCAATTTTGCAAATTTTAAAAAAAAGAAAAACGTCAGGCTGAGCGTTTTTGCATAAACTAACGATTCCATTCGGATTTTTTTGTTTCAGATCATTTTTGTGCACTGTACGCTCCACGGCGCATTTACAGGATTCCATTTTCAAGCCGTCATTTCACCATTATCATTAACAATTAAACTTTAAAAAAAATATTTTTTGTTACACTATAACATCGATAAATGATACCTGAAATTGTACATCAATCTACGCATTACATTCTTAAAAAAAATTCTTGAAAAACAGGCCATTTACATAGGGCTCCCCCCTTAAACTTCGGCGAAGATTTCTTGATCTTTGAGCTATTATTAGTTCGTGAAAAAGTATTAGATAATCATTTATCTTGGATCATTTTAAAGGGCGAACCCTCTGCTTTCACGTCACTGAACTGCTTTTTACAATAATGCGAAAATTAACTGTAAATTTCATTTTCTTCGAACCCTCCATTTATTAAGAGTAAAGAATCGTTGTCAAACTTTAATGTTTAACCTGTTGTAAGTTTGTAAAAATAATCGTACAACATTCTACGTAGGCTCATTTTAAGTGCTGGAATCTCCTCTTTATAACGAGTCGTTGAAAGTTAATTTGTGATTTTATTGCTCTTCGAAAATTGCAGCGCTGACGTTGAGATAACTCAAGGCGCAACGAAATACGGAGAAGTTTTTAAAAAAACATACAAAAACCGATGCAGGTTAAAACATGAATTGGTAGACAGTAGCTTATATCGGTACCACAAACGACGGCAACGTCAGAAGCTTTAAAGTTAGCCGACCGGTGCCATAAATCTCTCGCAAGTTCGCGTGATCAATAAGCCGCAAAGCTTCGAATCCTATAGCGCGCGAAATTATGTGGAATTCGCCCGAAAAAAACGAGGCATGCGAGAGTTCGGAAAACTTGCAACCTCGTTCTGCATCGTTTAGAATGCAATTGCACTTTGTAACTGTTTTCCAACAATTTTCGTGCGATAAAAAAGCGAATAGATCAGAAAATGGAAGTTCGATGCAGATGCTTGCAAAATGGAAATTGCCAGGGGGTTGCTCGCTAGATTTTTCACGAGGAAGTTCGCAAAAGCATCCGCCATGATGAGCTTTAATAAACTACATTAACCATCTTCGTTCAGAGAAGCCGATATATCGGCGCTCGGGCACTAAGAGGATTAAAAATTTCAATTTTATTTTATTTTCCAAGCTTTTACTGTACCTTTATTTAAATATCTATTTTTATTTCATTTCGACTTTGGCAAACAAGCCGGAAGAGATATAAATGTGAACAAATATCAGCAGTTTGTTTGATTATATCGCCGTGTACAATTTAAGCAAAGGCCATCAAATTCAGCGGATAAAATATATTGCTGTCGGATATTATTTTGTAAAAAGAAGTACACTTTGTTCTAACGACAATAATTAATTTCTTTGATTTAATTGTAAACTACATTTGCGCAATTTTCCTACACAGTCGACAAAATATCCAGTTTCTCACAGGAAAAGAGTGAAGTCGATCCATTAAATAGTTTTCGAATATTATATTCGCAAAAATGTCCATCATTGAAAATGAGAAAGACACAGATACGAAATCATGATGTATAGAAATTAATGTGTCAGCCATGATTGTTTAGATAGAATTTTGACAATTTTCGTAAATAATCAATAAAATATCATCTTTCCAGCAACACAAGATTCAAGGCGATCCAACAACTAGTTTTTCTACATTAAATACTTGAAAATGTCATCTCTTTTAAAATGAGCAAAAGAACTGGTACAGAATCATTGTGTATGGAAATTAATAGGTCGGCCATGTTTTCTAGGTACAATTTTGACAATTTTCCTAAATAGTCAATGAAATATAATCTTTCCAACAACACAAGATTCAAGGCGATCCAGCAACTAGTTTTTCTACATTAAATACTTGAAAATGTCATTTCTTTCAAAACAAACAAAAGAACAGGTACAGAATCATGGTGTATGGAAATTAATAGGTCGGCCATGTTTTCTAGGTACAATTTTGACAATTTTCCTAAATAGTCAATGAAATATCATCTTTCCAACAACACAAGAATCAAGGCGGTCCAGCAACTAGTTTTTCTACATTAAATACTTGAAAATGTCATTTCTTTCAAAATGAGCAAAAGAGCAGGTACAGAATCATGGTGTATGGAAATTAATAGGTCGGCCATGTTTTCTAGGTACAATTTTGACAATTTTCCTAAATAGTCAATGAAATATCATCTTTCCAACAACACAAGAATCAAGACGATCCAGCAACTAGTTTTTCTACAATAAATACTTGAAAATGTCATTTGTTTCAAAATGAGCAAAAGAACAGGTACAGAATCATGGTGTATGGAAATTAATAGGTCGGCCATGTTTTGTACGTACAATTTTGACAATTTCTCTAAATAGTCAATGAAATATCATCTTTCCAACAACACAAGAATCAAGACGATCCAGCAACTAGTTTTTCTACAATAAATACTTGAAAATGTCATTTCTTTCAAAACGAACAAAAGAACAGGTACAGAATCATGGTGTATGAAAATTAATAGGTCGGCCATGTTTTGTACGTACAATTTTGACAATTTCTCTAAATAGTCAATGAAATATCATCTTTCCAATAACACAAGAATCAAGACGATCCAGCAACTAGTTTTTCTACAATAAATACTTGAAAATGTCATTTCTTTCAAAACGAACAAAAGAACAGGTACAGAATCATGGTGTATGGAAAATAATAGGTCGGCCATGTTTTCTAGGTACAATTTTGACAATTTTCCTAAATAGTCAATGAAATATCAGATGTATCAGACGTGCAACCGCAATAAATTAATTTTGATGCTTCATGATCCCCCGAGTATAAAATTCCGTGTTACCTGGTTGGAAGTTCAAAAAGTTTTTTAGAAAACTTCGCAATCGAATTTTTGGGAATTTGCGGTTCCGTAAAAGACCATGAACGTCATTGGACTGGTTGAAATGTGCCCGAAATGTTCGAAGTGGCAGTTAAAGCAGCAAGGTTTGCTTACAGCGGTATAACCGTACGGAAAGTGTTTATCGAAGACTATAATAACGTTGCAAGGTGGTTCTTACGAGCGACGTTAAACTTCCACCAGGCATTAGGTGCCCTTCAGTAGTAGTGGCAACACAAGAACAAGAAACAGCAACAAACTCTCAGACGAGGGTGGTTGGCTGTGCTCAAGTACTTACGGGGAGAGCGCCTTTGTGGAATGGCGGACGTGCAATTGACGGGATGCACTACTGAACAACCAAAACTTGTACACTAACACCATAATAGTTGGGATGCCAATCTTTATATAATTGTCAGAGCTCTCTCCCTATCTGATCCAACAAAAATTAAATCGATCTATCGAGCAATTTCATTTTAATCAATTTTTAAAACGTTCCCTTTCGCAAGATGACATTCGAGCGGATACGGAATTTGGAAGTAAACTAATTCATTTCCCAACCTTATTTGTTCACATACCATTTGGAGAACTTTTGTAAACAGGCACCAAGGTTCCTTCTCTTTGGTAAAGAAAAATTAAATCGATCCATCAAACAGTTTTGTTTTAATCAATTTTTGTAACGGCCCCTTTCTCAATATAGCAATCGAGATAGTAGAAAATTTGGAAGTAAACTAATTAATTTGCTAATTTTGTTTGTTTATACACACAACTTGGGGAATTTTTGATAACAGGCACCAAGGTGTCCTCTCTTTGATCAAGAAAAATTACATCGATACATCAAGCAGTTTTGTTTTAATCAATTTTTGAAACGTTCCCTTTTGCAAGATGACAATCGAGCGGATACGAAATTTGGAAGTAAACTAATTCATTATCCAACCTTATTTGTTCACATACAATTTGGAGAATATTTTTAAACAGGCACCAAGGTTCCCTCTCTTTGGTCAAGAAAAATTCAATCGATCCATCAAACAGTTTTGTTTTATTCAATTTTTGAAACGTTCCATTTTGCAAGATGACAATCGAGCGGATACAGAATTTGGGAGTAAACTAATTCATTTCCCAACCTCATTTGTTTACATACCATTTGGAGAACTTTTGGAAACAGGTACCAAGGTTTTCTCTTTTTGGTCAAGAAAAATTAAATCGATCCATCAAACAGTTTTGTTTTAATCAATTTTTGTAACGGCCCTTGTATCAAGATAACAATGGAGTTAGTACAAAATTTGAAAGTAAACTAATTAATTTGCTAATCTTGTTTGTTTATACACAACTTGGGGAATTTTTGATAACAGGCACCAAAGTGTCCTCTCTTTGATCAAACAAAAATTAAATCGATCCATCGAGCAGTTTTGTTTTACTAAATTGTTTGAACTGTCCCTTTTCATGATGACGAACGAGCTGGTGCGAAATTTTGTTATAAAAGAATTAATGCGTTAACCATAGTCGTTGAGATACAATTACAACAATTTTGCTAAGCAAAACAAGAAAATCCTCTTCCTAACAGAAGCAGAATGAAATCGATACATCAAATATTATTTCTGCAATAAATTCTTAAAAATGTCCTTTCTTCCAAAATGAGAAACGAACAAGTACAGAATCATGGTATACAAACATTATTTTGTCGGCCATGTTTGTTTAGATACAATTTCTACAGTTTTCTTAAGCAATCAACAAAACATTCTCTTTCTAACAAAAGCAGACTGAAGTCGATCCTTCGATTAGTTCTCCTCAAATAAATTCTCAAAGAAGTCCTATTTCCACGAAACACAGTCACGTTTTGCGTTCGGTTGGTCCAAACGATGATCGCGGAGGGAACTGTTTGCAGTATACCTACTGCAAACGATGATTGCCCTAGTCTAACCAGTGGTCTAGACCATATAGCACAGTAAAAATAATCAACGTGTAGCTCGCCCGTTTCAGTGTTGTGTTAACAACGTAATACCCGAGCCGTTTTACGATCCTCTTTTGCTCGAAGTTTCAAGTTCACCGACGCGGCACGTACACCCACGCGGACTCTTGTCACGGATCTTTATTATACCCGACAACCACTACCGAACGCGACTTAAACCTCTAACGAAAATTCCAGTCATAAGTAACCCGGCTGCATTGAAACTGTTTACACAAAATAAAGAATTTCCCGCCCTTGCCAATTTTAAATTCTCCGCGATAACAAGATTACCCGCGTTTCTGCTTTGTTTTACGGATCCTCGCAACGCGAAAAATCATTCGCAAACAAAATTCCCTTTCTGAACCATACGTCGCACGTGAGAGACCGTTGTCGCTATATTTAAGAAAATTATGTAAACAATTAACAATCTTTAGCCCCTTGCCTTACGATTTATTTTACGGTTTTAGTGATTAGAATTTCTTTGTAGTTCATAATTTCTTAGAAAAAGGAGAAAATGTATATCTATTTAATGTCTATATGTTCTCCAATGGCTGTACATTAACAACAACGGAAATTAATAACATACATCTTTATTAGATTCTGTTCAGAATCTTCATCACGCCTCTCAGACGATATTGTAAGCGAGGGGGTTAAACTCAAAAGTTCGACCAGGAACTATGAACTATGCAGCAGAATGTGTAAAAGTGTAATAAAATGAAACTGAAAAAACGTAGATTAAATTTTCTGATCTCATTGTAAAGTGGAGACTTTAGTGCAGGAATGGGCACGGGTGGAACCCCTCAAACGCCTTCATCTCCCACCAACCTCTCTTTCATGCGCGAGGCCTGCGCACTGTTCGCGACGGGCGTGGCACTTCTTTCCTCTATAGTAACGGCGGATACTGGTGGGGGACAGTGGGCGCTATGGTGAGGACGGTTTTGTCTCAATTGAGACAAAAATGCACATACCTGCTTTAGTAGATCTTTAAATTCATAGTAATTCGAGCAACGCGAAAAATGGTTGACACTCAATGGAAAATTGTTTGAACTAAAAATTCTAGAAGAAAGAAATGTTTTCGCATTGTGATGCTTCACGATGCTACAAAAAGGTGAAACAAACGTTATATCAGTGATGCCAGAAAGCAAGCCGAACGGATGCTTTTTCCTCTCCTCCTTTTCCCCTTCCAATATCCCATTCCACTACCATGAGCAATATAACCAGAAACACCCAAAGCTGGGTGGGTTTTCCTCTCCTCCTTTTCCCCTTCCACTATCGCATTCTACTGCGTGTTGCGTCCCCGTCGCGCATGCGTAACATGTGCACGCGATAGTCTGGTTATTAGAGAGGTGGTAAACTGTATTCCCCTCGATTTCAGCGATCTGGCGACACTGACCATGAGCACACTCCAAAGTCCCCCACTAAGACCGTAGACTGGTCACGTGACGTGCCGCGCAACGTATCACATATTACTCTGGTCATCAGAGAGGTGGTAAACTGTATTCCCCTCGATTCAACCGTTCTGGCATTACTGCTTCGGAATTGCAAGCCCTAACTATATTCCCCTCGATTTCAGCGTCTAGTATCACTGCGTTACGTTAATATTGATGGTGTCGTTTTAAAAACGAGATTTCAATCTTCAAACCGAGCCTAGGTAAACCACTACCCAATATTTCTGTTCACTGCTACAATTTTTTATAAATCCCAGAAACATTTGAAATTATAAAATTGTAGAAAGTACCGTCGCACAGTGGGGTATACAAAATTCATCCAAAATTAAACAAACAAAAACCACTCTAAAGTTTGCACTGTCGACTTTTCGATTCTTTTAATTACTTTCATCATAATGGGTATCTAAAAGGTAAAAATGGTTTTAAAGTGGAGTATATCGCATTGTCAAAATTTTTCGAAATCTGTTAAGTTTACGGGCTGCAGATAATAGTTCTTGCAAATTTTTATATGTACTATTGAAGAATATGATCGTTTGTCTTTAATATAAGTCAAATATGAAAGCTTCTTTAATGACAAAGTTTATACAATTTCAGTAAAATACTTGAAAATCACGAACACGCGAACGCTGTTTCAGACAGTGGTTAAGATTGTAAAGCGTGCTATGAAATCTCTTAATTTTTGATTAACTATACTGCCTTGTGAGTGCACAAATTTAAAAAAGAATACTGGTATTGTTCCTCAGACATTCATCTACCTTGAACACTGAACGTTTTACGGCTCACTAAAAATTTTTGAAATTCACTAATGTGCGGCTTTCGGGTGCGAACACCCAAGTATGCGTTATTCTGACACGTTTTATAATGATGCAAAAATTTTGAAGGAAAACAAACAATTTAAGTAGAGACTTGACACCAGGGGTTGAAAACAGTTATGATATCGATTCCGGTTCTTGAAACAGTTACGAGAACTGAAAAAAATGTTATAACTGTTATGAGAATATCGGTTCTCGCTTATATCGGTTACGGTTACTGTTCTTGAGAATCGATATTATAACGGTTCTATAACTGTTATTTTTAGATTCTGGATTTCGGTTTCGGTTCTTCAGACTTCAGAATCTATAACATATCTCGTATCGGTCTCATATCGGTTTTGCAGTTCTGCAACTGACATTTTTTGGTTCTGTATCGGCTATACAGGTTGTCCCAAAATTCCTTCAACATCCGGAAATAAGAGGTTCCTGAGATCATTTGATGCGGCATTTTCCTTTGTCCATCCAAAAATGGTGTCCGCGGCTTTGTTAAGGAGTTATTAACGAAAAACACGGACCAATCAGAGCGCGGCTACAGCGAACGGAGTCCGACACGGCGAAAGGTCCCGCTTAGCGTAGCGTCGTCGTTGGCCGAGCCAGAATCAATCCGCTGTAGCTGCGCTCTGATTGGTCCGTCTTTTTCGTTAATAACTCTTAAACAAAGCAGCGGACGCCATTTTTGCAAAGGAAAATGCCGCATCAAATGATCTCAGGAACCTCTTATTTCCGGATGTTAAAGGAATTTTGAGACACCCTGTATAGCCGATACAGAACCAAAAAATATTAGTGCAGAACTGCAAAACCGATATGAGACCGATACGAGACATATCATAGGTTCTGAAGTCTGAAGAACCGAAACCGAAACCGAAATCCAGAACCTACAAATAACAGTTATAGAACCGTTATAATATCGGTTCTCAAGAATCGTAACCGTGACCGATATAAGCGAGATCCGATATTCTCATAACAGTTACAACATCATTTCGGTTCTTCGTAACTGTTTCAGTCAGTACCGATATTTAACTGTTTCAAACAGTTATTTTCAGAACGGTTTCAACCCCTGCTTGACACATTAAAATGACCCTAGTTAGACTGATCTCCAAGTTGTCCTCGCAAAGTTGCAGCGGCTCAAATATCGAAGAAAATTTTCCACCGAGTTTCCAGCGATCCTTCGATTTTAATAATGATACGCCGCTGTAGTTAATGCGACCTGTGTCCTAGCGGTTTTGTTCGTGAGCATAATGTCCATTGAAAAGCCTGGCATTCAGAGGTTCGCGCTAGACATCCTTTTAGCGGAATGGTTTGCGAACGAATGCATCCAAGAGCAATATTCTTGGTGTGCATCCCCGTGTTGCATCTTTTGGAATAGAAAATAGGCTCCTTGGGGGCAACAGGAGGGAAAGAGGAGAGAAAAGGAGAGCCAAAGAGAGCCAAAGAGAGCCAGAGAGAGAGAGAGAGAGAGAGAGAGACCTCTGGTCTCCAGTCGTTCCCACACGAGCTCCAGAAGAACGTTTTATATAAATACTTGAATAGATTCCCGGTATAAACGGATTGAACACTTTACTTTTACAGAAAGATCTACATTACATCCCAAAGGCGGCCATTCTTTTTCTTCCCCTTTTCAGTTCTGCCAGCAGAATCTTCTTGTCACGTTTTAACCTTTATAAAACACCGCTTTCAAAGGTTGCCGGAAATCTCAAAAGGTTTGCTGATAACGTGATAACAGTTTACATTCAGAGATCTCGTCTTCGTAGATAAAGTAACGCATACGGAGTGCAATGTTTCATTTTACGTGCCGGTTTTGTTGGAAATTCAATAAAACGTTGCTTCCTCTATCCAATTTTTATATCCTGCTCGTCCATGCGTTCTTTTCATAATTTTTAAATATGTTTCAGTGCTCGTAATGTTATTGAAAAATGTATAGCCTGCGCAACGGGAGTTGGCACAGAGAAACTTGGGGTACCACGTGATGCTCCCACTACGCGCTACACGTCTTCCGCGATTGGCCGAATCGCTCGAGGAAGACAGCAAACGAGCGTATTGAGTGCGACTGTAACAGAGAGATGTGGTGACCATGAAGTAAGATGGTGGTGACGCTGAGCGCCTATGTCAGGCATGTCCAGAAGTAGCTCACTTGGAGGCAAATTCGAGGGAGACGCCTACTTCTCCCGCCCGCGCGTCTCGCTTCCCGTGGCGGCCGTAGTCCTCCGATCTCCTCAGACCCGTGCCTACCGCTTGCAATATACAGGGTGTCCCACATAAACGGGAACACCTAAATATCTCGTATTTTCAGTCCTATCAGAAAACTTCAGAGAACAAAGTGACACTATTGCAGGGGGCAAATATAATGGTAAAGAAAAAAATTTTTTATGTCGTGTTTTTTAATGAAATTTCAAGGTCACCGATGTTTTCTTAAATGGAATAGTATATTTTTTTTACGATAGCATAATACACAATAAAAAACTGAATTTATTGGATATCACCTTTTTGACCTTGAAATGACCTTGAGCAAGAATGATCATGTTGGAGCGGATAAAATGTGGAAGTTTAAAACTTACGTGTTTCAGCAAAGATTATGCGTTATTTACGGCGGGTTGCCCTTTACATATCATAATAAATGTTCGAAATGTTGACCATCCTCATTTATGCAATATTGCAATCTTGCATTAAGTGATCTGTAGGCATTGTCGATTTCCTGAGACGTAATTGAAGCACATGCTGCAGTAACCCTTTGCCGCATATCCTCTGGCCTTTCACGTTTCGAATTCGAATAATGCAGAAGGAACAACGTACTTATTCTAACCGATTAACCTTCTGTTAACGATCTCAATGATACATACTCTAATATAAACGTACGCTGTTTACTATGAAAAATATTTCAAACATTTATTGTGGTTTGTAAAGGTCAACCCGACGTAAACAACGCGAAATCTTTGCTGAAACACATAAATTTTAAACTTCCACATTTTATCCACTCCAACATGATTATTCTTGCTCAAGGTCATTTCAAGGTCAAAAAGGTGGTATCCACTAAATTCAGTTTTTTATTGTCTATCATGCTATCGTAAAAAAATATACTATTCCATTTATAAAAACATCGGTGACCTTGAAATTTCATTAAAAAACACGGCATAAAAAATTTTTTTCTTTACCATTATATTTTGTCCTCTGAAGTTTTTTGATAAGACTGTAAATACGACAGATATTTAGATGTTCCCATTTATGCGGGACACCCTGTATAACAGTGAGTAGGCGTCTCCCTCGAATTTGCCTCCAAGTGAAACATTCTCCAATTTGAAGATTCAAATGAAAAACACACATTACTGTTTTTGGGAGAGTCTGTCAAGTTTTTCAGAATTGGAAACATTCGCATAGCTTTCATAGATTTCAAGTGAAAGATTCTCCAAGTTGAAGATTCGATAAAATTGATCCCCAACAATACCCCGGCTACTTAAAAAATTGTTGAAACAAATTTAAACGTTTATAAGATAATTAAAGCACATATTACTGTCTTTGAGAGAGTGCACAGAATTTTTCAACATAAAAAACACTCATGTTGTCTTCATAGTTCTCGCTTAAAAAATTTTGGAAGTTCTCGATTTGATATAATTGGTGCCTCTGATCACTACAACAATTCTTTAAAATTCGTTTTTCCCTTTCATACTTCTCGCACAAAAAATTGTTGAACTTCTAGATTCGATAAAACTGATGTCTATGCTAGTGTCTCGCTCACTACAAAAATTATTTAAATATACCCTAATATCAATAATGTTATTGAAACATACACCGCTGCTTTTGGGAGAATCCACTGAATTTTCCAACATCAAAAACATTTATGTGCTTCGCATACTCCTCGCGCAAAAATTGTTGAACTTCTAGATTCGATAAAATTGTCTTGCTCACTTAAAAAATTGTCTAAACAAGTGTTTGTAGCATTATTAAAACGCACACCACTGTCTTTGGGAGACTTTATCGAATTTTCCAATATCAAAAACATTTATGTGCTTCGCATACTCCTCGCGCAAAAATTGTTGAACTTCTAGATTCGATAAAATTGTCTTGCTCACTTAAAATATTGTCTAAACAAATGTTTGTAACATTATTCAAACACACACTACTGTCTTTGGGAGACTTTATCGAATTTTCCAATATCAAAAACATTCATGTTGCTTTCATACTTCTCGCACAAAAAATTGTTAAAGTTTTATGTTTGCTAAACTTGATGTCTCCGATAGTGTCTCGCTCACCTAATAAACTGTTTAAACATATCTGAATGTTCATAATATTATTGAAATCTATAGGGCTATATTTTTGATACTCTTTCGACTTTCTCGAATTCCTCAAAACCCCCACTTCTACCCTCATCCCAAAAGTTCTCCAAAACTCACCCCCCACCCCAACCCCAAAAAAACACGAAAAAAATCCGCAGTCCCTCCGAAAACATCCAACGAGTTCTCCCACAATCTGCTAGCCCATCAGATGGTAAAAAACGGTTCCGAAAAAATCTTTCCCGATCAAGAAACCCTTTTCTCCGGGCCATGCTCGGTCAACCGCGTTCTCGATGGAAATCATGAGCAACGCTGGGAGACAGAAGGGTGCAGGGTCGTTCTCTACAAGGGAAAAAGAAAGACGGAAGAGCAGCCAGCAGCCCTTTGCTTCCTCGCGCGAATAATGCATTCAGTCGAGCCGGGAGACTTTGCGCCGCTGCGACGTCTTCTATCGGAGAAAATGGTTCGCAATTTCGACATGGCCGGGGGTGAGGGTAGCGGGGGCGGGAGAGTGGTGTGCCTATAGCCCGTATGGCCCCTATTACAAATCCAATACCCACCTGGCTTGATGGTATACGGCATCTATTTTCTCCTCTTCCTCCGACACACCCACCCACCCCCCACCCCTTCAGGTTTTCTATCGTCTTCCTCGGTCAATCCATCTCGCTAGAGTCGCTGCCATAAAACATATTCGCTGACAGCGACGATATTATTCCCGTCGGTGTTAAGTCGACACAAGCAACGCACTCGTCGGGCAAATTAATTTCTGTATTCAATCGAATCATCATAACATTTCATCACTCTGCGCTACGATTTATTTTACTATTATGGTTATTTGGAACTTTTGGATACAAGCGCCATCATGACACTTTTGTTTTGTTAATTTGAGGTTGAGAGTAACATTGGAATTGTTCATATACAGGGTGTTCACGGTATTACTAGCCAGCGTTCTTCTTGCAAATAATAAATATTAGAAAAAAAGGAGAGAGTAATTAATGGCGTATGTAATTTTCTTGTGTTTGAGTTATTTTCTTGGAAATGAAGGTGACCTTCAATTTTTTAAATGAAATGCTATATATTTTTTTACATCATATGAAAGCGTGTGTCAAGATAAATTTATTCGTATACAACACGATGACCTTCAAAGTCATACAAGGTCAGAAATGACAGGAAAATGTTGAATATTTCGTACATAATATTTGGTAAAGATATCATTCACGATACACAACGCCCAGAAATGTAAACGACTTGCAAAGGAAACTAACGCAATCATGTGCATTAATATTTCGGATAACGTTAGAAGGAACTAACAAGAATGTAATTAATAGAGCCGAAATATGCAGTCGTGCACAAGAAAGTTATATTGAACATACTATAACCTCGTCAATAAAGTATACTTGTAAACGCATTAGTACAAAATGTTCAAAATGTTTCTTCTATGTTTGACCTTGTATGACCTTGATAGTCATTGTGTCGTATTGGGATCTGACATTTTGAGTGGCGCCATCTGCTGCCGAAAAGTAGAAATACTCTAAACTTGGCTTGGCTTACATCAGCTTACAGTGTTAACAGGTGTTAATTACAGTCTAAACTTACAGTGTTAAAACAGGTGTTAATTAAAAATAACGTTATGAAAGCTCGAATTTTTTCTCCGCGTAGCAAAAAAAAATGTTGATTACTGTGCAGTGAAAGATTGTGATAGTAGAGCGAGCAAAAATTTGTTGCTCCGTTTCCACACTTTGAAATGAAGTATGTGAAGTGAATTGCTTGAAATTTGTAAGACTTCCATTTCTAAAATATAAGAAACAATTTAGCAAAGAACAGTCTATTTTAACAGCTAAAATAGCTAAAGCTAGAGTGCATATTGAAAGATCTAACCAGCGTATAAAGACTTTCAAAATTCTTGGTTCAGTGATGCCTGTGACATTGGTGCCTCTAATAGAAGATATTTGTACAATTATTTGTGGAGTAATTAATATGTCCTGACCAATTCTAAGCGATTAGAAATTTATGAAATTATAATTGTAAATTTAGAAGGTATATTAAAAAACAAATTTATTTTTGTAAAATAAATTATTTGATAAAACATACTTTAAAAAGCCGCTCTCGTTCAACAAACTTTCTTTCTGCAGGGTTTGTACCTGCCCACTTACAAGTTTCACCCATACTTACAAACATTTTAAGGAAAAACAAAAAAGAAAATATCAATACAATGTTAAGACCAAGCATTTCGTCGCCATATTGGATAACTACATATATTGTCCACGCCCCCATGTCAGATCCCAATACGAATGAATTTGTCTTGACACACGCTTCCATGTGCTATGAACAAATATATAGCATTCCATTTGGTTTATCTGCGTTTTGGAGAACTCTTTTTTTCAAGTTTTTTTTTATACAATCTTATAGATTTCGACGAGAAAACGGCGAAAATGAAAATCTTAATGCGCGGAATTTATTGGTTAAAAAGTTATACGCATATAAAGTTGAACACTTTTAAGCCTTTTTAACAGATTACTAATGGTAAATCCATTAGATGGCAGCACAAACGCGTACGTAATACGTAATAACACATTTACTGAATCAAAATGCGAAACATTATACCATGGTCGGGGCCGGCCTTCTCAGCTCCCACGACGACCTAACCCCAAACCATCTTGGACTGTACCTTCTTCTTGAAATCCTGTATGTGATTCTTTATATTTTAATTACTGGACACCGAAAACGACCGAATTCCATGATTATTGTTATAAATTTTCAGTTCGCACCGATGAGTACGACATTTTTTAAATTTCCGGAACAATCCACAATCCCGAGCCCAAGTAATTGCTTCTTTTCTTTACTACTTGGCATGTCTCTAAAGTTAAAATTTCTAATACTTGATCTAACCATTTCAAAATTAACAATGAACTTATTAATAATTAATTTGTGAAAATCACTTGAAATTGCTTATGTTCACAAAGTATGTGTAACCACTGAATTGCCATCTAGCGCATACGCTCATTACTATTTAGCCGATCCCGCAAATATACCATGCTATCTAACATTTGCGCTGAACACTCACGATCTATCCAGCGCATGCGCCACACAAACTACCTACCTCTACTATTCAACGAATATCCAATATGGATCTAACCTGTCGAAAACGCTTAAAACTGCTCATCTTTACACGCGTATAACTTATAAACCGGTGAATTCCTAACAACCATACAAACATATTCGGAATGTCTTCATCGATGTCTACAGGATCACATAAAAAAAAGTTCAAAGAAGTTAAGAACACGGAGTTCTCCAAAACGCAGTCGAGCCTTCCATTTACGAGCCTTCAAATCACATTCGCCATTACATTGCTTGCAAAGAATAGTATTACTTTTTCCTCTTTCATTTTTTTCTAATATTTATTATTTGCAAGAAAAAATGCTGGCTAGTAATAGCGTGAACACCCTATATATTAGTTTAAAACGTTTTCTGTAACATCTTTGAAAACTATTCTTGGTATTCTATAAATGTCAAATTACACAAACCTCTACATCATGATACATTTTTGGTTTGTTACTTTCTTACATTTATAAGCATGAGAGTAACATTGGAGGAGTTTATATATTTGTTTAAAACTTTTTTTGAGGAATATCTTATAATTGGCAAAATTATATTGAATTTCAAATCACTAGAGTTACTGCTATAGCACGTATTTGCTGACAACAAGGAAGTTTCCTATGGTGCAAAGTCAAGAGAACCAACGCATTTGCCGCCGACAAAATGGTGGCGTAGAATAGCGCTCTCCTGTGTCTGATCGCTCGAAAGGGTTAGGCGAACGATGGATAATTCAACCGAGAGAAATAGGGAGGCTGGACGCCCTTCTTTTGTTCGAGTGCGGGAACGGCAGGGGTGAGAGGCACCGTAAATCTGGGTTATTGGCACTTTTATGGACGCGGAGGACGCGTGTCCTGGTGCTGTGGGTGAGTAAAAAGTCCTGATCCCGAATTAGGCGTTTTTCGAATAGGTTTCTTTACTTTTTTCTTTTTCAATCGAACAGAAGATTTTGGGGTAAAATTCACAGGAAGATTAGAAAGTATCACAGGAAAATGGACATGAAAAGGACATTTCAAATTTTAGAATGAGCTCGGATACATTCTTGTACGAGTCTTTTTTATGAAGTTACGATAAGTTGAACATTAACGATTTTCCAACCATAGATTTAGTCATCCTTCCATCTGAATTCTTAGTATGGCACGGATGTTCGATTTTCTAGTTGGGACAAATCCGTGAAGAAAAAATTAATTAGGATCGTTAAAAGCGGAGACTTGAAACTTTAGAATGAGCTCGGATAGATTCTTGTACGATTCTTTTTTACGAAGTTATGATACGTTGAACATTAACGATTTTCCAACCCGAGATTTAGTCATCCTCCCATCTGTATCCTTAGTATGACACGATATTCGATTTTCTAGCTGAGAGGGATCCGTGAAGAAAAAATTAATTAGGGTCGTTGAAAGCTGAGACCTGAAACTTTAGAATGAACTCGAATAGATTCTTCTACGATTATTTTTTATAAAATTATGAACATTACCAATCTTCCAACCCCAGATTTAGTCATCCTTCCATCTGAATTCTTAATATGACACGGATGTTCAAGTTTCTAGTTGGTACAAATCCGTGAAAAAAATTAATTAGGGTCGTTAAAAGCGGAGATTTTAAACTTTAGAATGAGCTCAGATAGATTCTTGTACGATTCTCTTTTATGGAGTTATGATAAGTAGAACATTAACGATTTCTAGTTGAGAGGGATCCGTGAAGAAAAAATTAATTAGGATCGTTAAAAGCGGAGACTTGAAACTTTAGAATGAGCTCGGATAGGTTCTTGTACGATTTTCTTTTATGGAGTTATGATAAGTTGAACATTAACGATTTTCCAACCCGAGATTTAGTCATCCTTCAATCTGCGTTCTTAGTATGACATATTTGATTTTCTAGTGGAGAAGATTCCGTGAAGTAAAAATTAATTGGGGTCGTTGAAAGCTGAGACCTGAAACTTTAGAATGAGCTCGAATAGATTCTTCTACGATTATTTTTTATAAAGTTATGACAGGCTGAACATTACCAATCTTCCAACCCCAGATTTAGTCATCCTTCCATCTGAATTCTTAATATGGCACGGATGTTCAAGTTTCTAGTTGGTACAAATCCGCGAAAAAAATTAATTAGGGTCGTTAAAAGCGGAGATTTGAAACTTTAGAATGAGCTCAGATAGATTCTTGTACGATTCTCTTTTATGGAGTTATGATAAGTAGAACATTAACGATTTTCCAACCCGAGATTTAGTCATCCTCCCATCAGTATCATTAGTATGACACGATATTCGATTTTCTAGTTGAGAGGGATCCGTGAAGAAAAAATTAATTAGGATCGTTAAAAGCGGAGACTTGAAACTTTAGAGTGAGCTCGGATAGATTCTTGTACGATTCTTTTTTATGAAGTTATGATAAGTTGAACAGTAGCAATCTTCCAACCCTAGATTTAGTCATCCTTCCATCCGAATTCTTAGTATGGCACGATATTCGGTTTTCTAGTTGGGAAGAATCATCAAGGAAGAAAATGAATTAAAGGCGTTAAAAGTGGAGGCTTCAAACTTTAAAATGAACTCAGATAGATTCTTGTACGATGTTTTTTTTTTACGAAGTTATGATACGTTGAACATTAACGATTTTCCAACCCGAGATTTAGTCATCCTCCCATCTGTATCCTTAGTATGACACGATATTCGATTTTCTAGCTGAGAGGGATCCGTGAAGAAAAAATTAATTAGGGTCGTTGAAAGCTGAGACCTGAAACTTTAGAATGAGCTCGAATAGATTCTTCTACGATTATTTTTTATAAAATTATGAACATTACCAATCTTCCAACCCCAGATTTAGTCATCCTTCCATCTGAATTCTTAATATGACACGGATGTTCAAGTTTCTAGTTGGTACAAATCCGTGAAAAAAAAATTAATTAGGGTCGTTAAAAGCGGAGATTTTAAACTTTAGAATGAGCTCAGATAGATTCTTGTACGATTCTCTTTTATGGAGTTATGATAAGTTGAACATTAACGATTTCTAGTTGAGAGGGATCCGTGAAGAAAAAATTAATTAGGATCGTTAAAAGCGGAGACTTGAAACTTTAGAATGAGCTCGGATAGATTCTTGTACGATTTTCTTTTATGGAGTTATGATAAGTTGAACATTAACGATTTTCCAACCCGAGATTTAGTCATCCTTCAATCTGCGTTCTTAGTATGACATATTTGATTTTCTAGTGGAGAAGATTCCGTGAAGTAAAAATTAATTGGGGTCGTTGAAAGCTGAGACCTGAAACTTTAGAATGAGCTCGAATAGATTCTTCTACGATTATTTTTTATAAAGTTATGACAGGCTGAACATTACCAATCTTTCAACCCCAGATTTAGTCATCCTTCCATCTGAATTCTTAATATGGCACGGATGTTCAAGTTTCTAGTTGGTACAAATCCGTGAAAAAAATTAATTAGGGTCGTTAAAAGCGGAGATTTGAAACTTTAGAATGAGCTCAGATAGATTCTTGTACGATTCTCTTTTATGGAGTTATGATAAGTAGAACATTAACGATTTTCCAACCCGAGATTTAGTCATCCTCCCATCAGTATCATTAGTATGACACGATATTCGATTTTCTAGTTGAGAGGGATCCGTGAAGAAAAAATTAATTAGGGTCGTTAAAAGCGGAGACTTGAAACTTTAGAGTGAGCTCGGATAGATTTTTGTACGATTCTTTTTTATGGAGTTATGATAAGTTGAACATTAACGATTTTCCAACCCGAGATTTAGTCATCCTTCAATCTGCGTTCTTAGTATGACACGATATTTGATTTTCCAGTGGAGAAGATTCCGTGAAGTAAAAATTAATTAGGGTCGTTGAAAGCTGAGACCTGAAACTTTAGAATGAGCTCGAATAGATTCTTCTACGATTATTTTTTATAAAATTATGACAGGCTGAACATTACCAATCTTTCAACCCCAGATTTAGTCATCCTTCCATCTGAATTCTTAATATGGCACGGATGTTCAAGTTTCTAGTTGGTACAAATCCGTGAAAAAAGTTAAATAGGGTCGTTAAAAGCGGAGATTTTAAACTTTAGAATGAGCTCAGATAGATTCTTGTACGATTCTCTTTTATGGAGTTATGATAAGTAGAACATTAACAATTTCTAGTTGAGAGGGATCCGTGAAGAAAAAATTAATTAGGGTCGTTAAAAGCGGAGACTTGAAACTTTAGAATGAGCTCGGATAGATTCTAGTACATATATTTTTTATAAAGTTGTGACAGGTTGAACATTATCAATCTTCCAACCCTAGATTTAGTCATCCTTTCATCTGAATTCTTAGTATGGCACGGATGTTTAATTTTCTAGTTGGGATAAATCCGTGATAAAAAAAATTAATTAGGGTCGTTAAAAGCGGAGAATTGAAACTTTAGAATGAGCTCAGATAGATTCTTGTACGATTCTTTTTTATGAAGTTATGATAAGTTGGACAGTAGCAATCTTCAACCCAAGAATTATTCATCCTGCAATTTGAATCGTTAGCATATGACACAATATTCGATTTTCTAGTTGAGAAGATACCTCGAAGAAAAAAATTACTTAGGAGCGTTAGCAGTGGAGGCTTCAAGTTGTAGAATGAGCTCAAGTAGACTATTATTCAATTCTTCTTCAAGAAGTTACAACAGTTGCAAAATCAAGAATCTTTAACCCATTCATCTTTTGATGTATGCAATATTCCAGTTTTTCGTGCAGAATAAAATCCTCGAAAAAAACAATTTGAGGATATTAAAATTGCAGGTTTTGTTTTCTTTTTAAATAAGCTAAGATAAATTGCTATCAGATTCCTTTCAATACAATTGCAACCAGTTAATCACCAAATAGATTTCTAAATCTAAAACCGTCAAAAGAACAGTTGCCCATTACCACTGTCGTCATATAAAAGATTTAATTTTCTAGTAATAAAATACTTTAAGAAACCAATCAATTAGAAAGTATTAGAAGTAGAGCCTACAGATATATATATATATATATATATATATATATATATATATATATATATTTATTCAGATTTCAAAATAAATTTTTAAGTTAATATATTCATTGTACCAAATCTTTATTTCAATTTTTATTTCATTAAATAAGCCACGTCGATTTTATAGAATTTTTGAGGTTGCTGGATTGCAGAGAAGTGCTAATTCAATTACATAATTGAATTAAATTGTATTTCTATTACATAGTTATTCAATTACACAATTGAATTACATAATCCTGACCTTTCAATTAATTCAAGTACTAATTATTTTAATCAGCTGTGTAATTGAAATACAATATAATTCAATTGTATAATACATGTTTGAAATTTAAAAAATGTTTAATGCAGAAGTTATTTCTGTTCAGATATTATAAATTTATAAATAATAAATTCCTTCTGTTTGGAAACCTTCACATGGATTTTTCAACCTTTTATTACCTATTACTTTATTATTTTTTAATTTTTATTTAATTACATCGTAATTCGTAATTAATGTAATTTAATTACACAGTATTTTATAATTGTACACCAATTGCAATTACGAATTACATTGTAATTTAATTGAATGAAGATCTGAATTACAAATTACAATATAATTGAATTACATTGTAATTCGATTACTTTGTAATTATAATTTCTGGATTAATTCAATTGTAATTCTGCACAGCTTTGTTGGATTGGAACTCAACGTGTTAACCCATTGACTGCCACGCAAATTTAGCGCGTCTTGCCCTGGGCGCCACGGTTTTATTTTAAAGGAAACATGAAGTTTTACAAAATATAATAATATTAAGTTACTGATATAATATTGCAATGGCATTTACAGTATTTTTATTGAAGAAAAAAACAGTACGAGATAACTCGTAGCTGGCGTCACAAAATAAGACTGCAATGCTGGGTGCCACGTACGAGTTATCTCGTATCTAAACTTGCAGCACCCACTATTAGATATCTCGTAGCTGGCAGTTTTGGTACAGACGCTTACTACGAGATATCTCGTAGTTGGCAGTCAATGGGTTAAACATTCGCAATCTCAAAACTCGGCGTTGCATTCTGGTGATAAAAAATAAAATAACAGAAAGACGATAGAAAATTGTGAAAAAATCACCATAATCGTCAGAAAGTCAACGAATAGTAATGTCGCAGGGTCTCAAATAAATTCCTGAAGGATTACAGTCCCCAGATATGCGAAAACATAAAGCCCGTATAATATTACAGCGCACTGTTAGCTGACCGCTCGAAAACATTGTTGATTTACGTTTACTGTTAATTTATACCATTTTGCAGGGTGATTATGAAAATGAGAGGGGGGGCATTACCTAACTTTCTTAATTACTTTCGCTGCCTGGTCCGTCTAGCATCGCTTGAAAAGAAGGCTTTGCGATAATTTATTGTAATCGCCCGCTTCCCAAAAAATTCTAACACCCCGCGTCTAATTAATTGGACTCTCGAGCCTAAAATTCGCATAAACTTCCGAAAACTGTGGCGCGCGATTAAAACAGAAGTTTTAGTATATCGAAGCGAAACTATGGAATATCTTTTCCAGAAATATTCCGGGAAAAATAAAAATAAAGACTTTCTGTTGATTCTCTATACGTAAAACGAAAATTGTGGGGCACAATTTGTTTACACGTGACTACGTTTTCGAGAAAATCAACATTCGAGCTCGCAGGTTTATAAAACGGTCAAACATAAGCGACAGATATTTTTTTAAGGGAAAGACGAGAAGTTGAAAGGTGAACAAACTTACAAAAACCGTCGATGATCAAATGGTAATTTAAACGGTGATATGTATCATTTTTCACTTACAATAATGTGGTGAAGATAATTTTTAAAAATATTGAAAATTGTAGGAAATGAACGGGGTAGCTACCCTAATTTTACATTTTACAATTTTCATGATAATAATTAAAAACGATCTACTTTAAATACTGTATCCAACGGGTACTCAAAAATATTTTCTTTTTACTTGTTACGTACAGAGAATTATCTCTGCTTTATTTCAACCAGAGTTTTCTAACCGCTTTCCTGAGAACGGAAAACACCCTATTCCACCCTTTGCTTATGGAAACAATGACTATGCTCCAGATGGATGCAGCCGGCACAAAGCATGATTCAGTACAGGGACAGTTGCACAAGATTCCTTAACACTAGAAAGACTGAAACTTAGTATATACCTATATTGCCCAAAAGCAGTCAAAATGACTCCATTGTGAAGGAATAACTAATGTGTAAAGAAAGTTGTTTAAAATTAATTTTTAATATTTTTTATATTGATGACATGGCATATTGATGACACTTTCATTTTCATCATTGGTGATCGACTCTTCATCGCTATCTTCAGTGTCAGATGTTTCACTTTGAATATAATCCGCTTCATCTTCAGATGATAGTTCAGAATTTGTTGCATCTGATTCTATATCGGAGCACTCTTCACTTATGTTCGTTAGCTTTTCCAATAACTCACTTCTATTCGACATTTCTTTCATGAATTTAGGGCGCAAAAGGAATAAAATAAACAACTTGTTAGAACAAGTATCACTGCATAAAGATTCGAATAACAAGTACTACTTTAGCTTATTGAGCAACTTCAACTTATCAAGTATACGCCCAAATCGACAATTTATCATGTACTTGTATGTTTTCATGTGACGATAATCGAAAAAAAAATGAAAACTGTTATTTCAATACAGAGCCGAACTGGTCATATAAGAAATTTACTCAATTCAATAATAAGAGTCATTTGATTATTTAAAATTTCCCAAGCAGTCAAGATGACTGCTTTTGGGCAATATAGGTATAACACATATATATATATATATATATATATATATATATATATATATATATATATACATATATATATATACACATATATATATATATATATATATATATATATATAAATACCGGAAATATATATATAATATATATAAATACCGGAAATATATATATAATATATATAAATACCGGAAATATATATATAATATATATAAATACCGGAAAAATATATATATTATATATAAATACCGGAAATATATATATAATATATATAAATACCGGAAATATATATATAAATACCGGAAATGAAGGAGGGGGGAGGTAACTGCAATTATTAATAAATGCATTTATATATTGTACAAAAAGTCACAAAATTCTAAGAAATTGTGTCATTATATACATAATTGTTTTTCTAATTGAAATTAAAAAGCAGTCAAAATGACTTCCTTGGGCAATCTAGTGTTAATATGGAAATCTTGAGAGCATCCCCACTTAGATTTTACAGTATATAAACCCTCGAATTTTAACCCTCGTGGGCAGTGCTTAAAGTACAAACGGGCTACACGCGTCGTTACGCTGAATCTCGTTTTGGAGTTGGTTGTATTTAGTGAGATCGGACCTAGTCACCCTTTCGAATCAAGTAACCTTATAGATTCCGCGAGTACGGTATTACTCTATCTTGGCATAATTATGCAACCTCTCCATGTTCCCCGCATCGCCAGTGCGTCATCCGACAGGCAGTAGTACTTAGGTAACTACACAACATTGTTCCTACACAGTCAATTCTTACCGCGACACTAACAGTTGTAACAGAGCCAGTTGCCCGCAATATACAATTTAGTCCAAGGTAATTTTGAATAACAATTGATTTTAATCCACCATTCAGATCCAGTAATTCTTAGTTGACCGTTCCCACATAATACAATCTTACTGCTCGGGTTGTATCAATTAATTTATAATATTAAAGTTACGAGGCCGTTACTAACATATCCTAGGGGGCACCTTATCGTGTGAAACGAGTTTGATAGATAGCGCGATATTTCAAATCATTTGTATATAACCAGAGTGTATATCCTCTCTGATATAAATAAATTAGTTAAGTAATTAAGTTACCTAGTTTAAGGTAATTTTGAGTAACAATTGATTTTAACCCACCATTCAGATCCACTAATTGAATGTTAACCGTTTGTGAACGTTAACCGTTCCCACATGATACAATCTTACCGCTCGGGTTGTATCAATTAATTTATAATATTAAAGTTACGAGGCCGTTACTAACATATCCTAAGAGCTACCTGATCTTGTATGAGGAACCCAAACTGTTATCCAACCTATGCGGCTCTCTGATTTCGCTTCAGGTTCGTCCGTACCCTAGCAGCTCCCCGATTCAGTGATGGTATATGGCAGAGATGGGCAATTTTGCCTCAATTGAGGCAAAAACCGTCAACACCGTAGCGCCCTCTGTCCCCTTCCAGCAAGCTCGGTACAATGGAGCAACGAAGACACGAGACATCAGCGTATGCAACGAACGTGCGCGCTGCATGAAAGACAGGTTGGTGGGAGAAGCAGGCGTTTGAGGGGCTCCACCCGTGCCCACCACTGGTAAAAATCGTATCATTAGAGCATGCAACACTATAACCCAAGAAACACTTAAAAGTGTATAATTTGCTCTTATCGATCGACCACGTAAATTTATTAATTGTAACGGAGAACATTTTGAGCATTGTTTGCATTAAAAATGATTTACAGAGAATATCTCAGTAATCATTAGTTTTTCATCTCACATAAATCCATGGTTTTTTTCACGATTTAATTCTCATTTCAATCAGAAGCTTAAAAATTACCCTTTACAACAGGGATTGGCAATTTTGCCTCAATTGAGGCAAAACGGTCTACACCGTAGCGCCCTCTGTCCCCTTCCAGCAAGCGCGGTACGATGGAGCAACGAAGACACGAGACATCAGCGTACGCAACGAACGTGCGCGCTGCATGAAAGAAGTTGGTGGGAAAAGCAGGCGTTTGAGGAGCTCCACCCGTGCCCACCACTGGTATATTGTCTTGGTTTTTTCGCGCATGCGCGACTAAATGCAGGAACGTACCGTACGTCTTATGTTTGTGGGGAAAGTAAGGGAGAACTGTTATTGGCGGGAAACCGGGCAGAAGAGTGCAAGACGACACGACGAGATGACCGTACTTCGAAATTTTGGTAAGTTAATGGTAATATATTCGATTTCATAATGGCAACTAGTATTGGCGAAGGAGCTACTTGTCAATTCATATTTGAAAATCGAAAAAAAAATTTGCGAAACTATGCGGGGTGACTAAGGTACCTCATTTTAGCCCAACTTTGTACTTTACTGACGCTAAAATCGTCGCGCATGCGCGAGAAAACCGAGACCATATACCAGTGATGGGCAATTTTGCCTCAATTGAGGCAAAACCGTCCACACCGTAGAGCCCTCTGTCCCCTTCCATCAAGCGCGGTACAATGGGGCAACGAAGACACGAGACATCAGCGTACGCAACGAATGTGCGCGCTGCATGAAAGAGAGGTTGGTGGGAGAAGCAGGCGTTTGAGGCAATGATGGGAATGTTGGCGCTTTTCACGCGCATGCGCGGCGATTTTAGCCTCAGTCAAGCACAAAAATCTGGTACCTTGGTCGCCCCTCTAATTTCGCAAAATTTATTATGATTTGATTTTGAAAAATCAAATATGATTTGATTTTGAAAAATGAATGTACAACATATGTACGTATATATATATATATATATATATATATATATATATATATATATGTATATATATATATATGTATGTATGTATTAAAATGTAATATATACATACGTACATAGAATATATAATATATTGTATAAATATATAATATTTATGTATCTATGTACAATATAATATAACTTACTCTTCTTCATCATCTTGGGAATAAGGAAGAGAAGGGTACTAAAATAGCTTTAAACGAAATATATAATAACAAACCCACTACTTTCGCCCCAATAGTACCCCACAAACTTCGGACGTAGCTTCGGTGCTGCCGAAACTCGCGCATGCGCGTGAAAAGCGCCAACATTCCCATCACTAGTTTGAGGGACTCCACCCGTGCCCACCACTGCCATATACCATCACTGTCCCGATTTCGCATCGGGTTCGTCTGTGCTTTTATTCAACCTCCTAGCAGCTCCCCGATTTCGCATCGAGTTCGTTTGCGCGTCTTCCAACCTCCCAGCAGCTCCCCGATTTCGCATCGGGTTCGTCTGCGCGTGTACCTCCTAGTGGCTCCCCGATTTCGCATCGGGTTCGTCCACGAAGTCTCTCAAACATCCTAGCGGCTCCCTGATTTCGCATCAGGTTTGTCCGTGCACCTTACTAACAATTAAAACCATATTCCTCTTTAAACCATAAACCGCTCGCCGGCCACGCGCGCTACCGCTCGGCCCAGGCTCGTAACATACTACAATTGATATTTAGTTAATTGTTTAAATAAATTGACTTTCTACAAATCTGTTTACACGATTAAATTCGCGATTCAAAAACGCGTAAATAGTCGCGTCACATGACTATCCTAACTTCAACAGTTCCAAAGATATTCACCATCGAACGTCGCGTTTTTTTTTTTACTTTAAGTGTGTTTTTTCTCCTCATAAACAGAGCCAAAATGAGCCGGAAAAAAATTCGCATAATACAGTTTTGGGCGAACTATATTTCGGCATAGTTTCATCGAAAGCGGTAGTTCATTTCGAAAAGAAAAATATCGGCAACTTATTTTGAAAAAAAAATCGTATGGGCAGTTCATTTCGAAAAGAATGGGATATTGATTGGAATTTTCCTCGGGTCGAATTGTCTTGAAGGAAAATGGGTATCCCCATTTCCCGGACACCGAATGTATAGTGAGCAGGCGGCTTGATTATGCGCAACACGTATTCTCAAACACGGCGTCGCGACACACGTAACGCAGCTGGAATTCGAGGCTTCCTACGGCGCCAGATAACCGAATTAATTAAGTCTCCTGCAAATGAGGAGATACCCATGTAACAAAGGTGAATTAACACTAATTCACGTTCGCGAGCGCGTGCGATTCTGCGCGAGCGACGACGTCGCGGCGACTTGGACCCAAAAACGAAGCAGAAGAAACTTTAACATCCCCCCTCCTCCCCGACACCATACTGTTTCTACCATTCCCTCCACCTTCGAGTCGAGTAATTAAGCCAGGAGGAAATTCATGATGGTTCGGGACACAAAAAAATCGGTTCAGAACTGGGAATTCGCAGAGAGTACGAAAAGGTGGGGGGGGGGAGACACTATTTGGGACAACACAGGTATTTTTCAGTTTTTAGAATTGCAATTTTTCAAATTTTGTCTTAAGAATTTTTACCTAATTTTATGGCCGACAGACTTGTTAATACAGAACGGTTTCAAAGCCTAGAAAAGGAGCAATATAAAATATTAGGTTGTTGCATATGAAATGTCCGATTCATAACAGTAACTTTTAACAAACGTAACTTTTCCCTAAATCAAACTTATTGATTAAAGTACCATTTTAATCATCATATTCTGTAAACAAACGACGAGTTTTTCGATTATACAATGTAAATAGTCGAACTAAGCAAAAGCCTAGGGACCGTGCCATTGCATGAATCTAGTGATGCCAGACGCTGAAACCAAGAGGGCTACAGTTTACCACCTCTCTGATGACCAGAGTAATATCAGTCGCGCGCGGCATGTCACGTGACCAGTGTACGGTCGTAGTGGGGGACGTTGAAGTATGCTCATGGTAGTGGAATGGGATAGTGGAAGGGGAAAAGGAGGAGAGGAAAAAGCATCCGTCTGGACGCTTTCTGGCATCACTGCATGAAGTAATTAAACCACTAAATACAGTTGATATTATATTGTATTTAGTTGTTACTTTAATCAGAAAAATGCCAAAAATAAGTTGGTCTATCATGTGGTTATTAATGACCGACAAGAAAATCGATACAACCTAAACTGTCCGAATAAAAAAAGAAATGTCCGTTGTATATAATTATAAATTATTTTTCAAGTTTTATTTGACGAATTTCATGCTGATTTTACAGCTAATGCGATTGTTAACATCTACAGAAATGAAAGATACTGTTATTTTCAACATTCTAAAATTCTTTAAAAAGGAAACAAATGTCTACGTAGCTTCTACATCTTGCAATGAATGCAATTTTTATTTTGCAATAAAAATCCGTAGTCTATTAATGACTAATAAAAAGATAGCCTGAAGTGTGTAATTTAGAAAATGAATGTGTGATTGGTGGTAACGTAGTCCCATGTCACAAAGTGGGTCGACAATGGACAGAAATCAACTTTCGTATTGGTATTTAAAACCTTTATAGAAGTAAACTTTACAAATGATTTTTAAAAAAATTGTAAAATTACTTTAGCATAAAATGTTTTTAACAAACCCCTTTATCACGTCTTTACGTACATTACACAAATGACCAAATTTCCGTGTACACAAATATCCAATTTTTGATAGTACATAACACATATTTAAATAAATTGCAATTGTTAAAATCCACATTTTATAAATGAAACATTTTACGAAAAATGTTATTGAAAAAAGTACAGCTCGTCAACTCTAAATTTTTTTTATAAGTTCCAAGATATCTCGTATAATATCCTGGGTATAGTATAATATTCTAGATTCAATAATAACAACTCAAACAAGACTGTATCGAATTAAAATATCAGTACACGGTATTTATCATTTTCTTTATTTGTCTGAATGAGTACACAGAAAACCACCTATATTTAATATTTAATTCCATTTTTATCTTCAAATATACTATTACTTTCAATCAAATTAAACGTATTACAGCATTTTAAGAACGTTAGTTAAATGTCCCTGAAAAATTATAATAAAATACAAACTCACCTGTAAGCTGGGGTGGCACCCTAACTCCAAGAGTGTACGCACAGCACCCGCGTGGCCCTTATTAACCGCCATATGGAGGGCAGTCTGTCGTCTTTTATTTCTCGCGTTTAAGTCAGCTCCAGCGCCAGCCAACAACGCCATAACACCAGACTCATCCCCAAAAGCTGCATAATGCACAGCTCTATCGCCATCTTTGTCCTAAACGCGCATAAAATTCCCAATTTTAACAATTCGAAATGCAACATACAACATTATACAAAAATCTAAAGAATTCACCTCAATCTCTACGTCAGCTTTATAACGGAGGAGAATTTTAATGACTTCCGAATGACCATTTTGACTCGCAGCTTGCAGAGCCGTGTGTCCAGCGAAAACTCCATTCACGTCAGCTTCCGGTCTTTTCAAGCATTCCTCACACTTGGTAGCGTCACCGTGCGCAGCGGTCTTCACCAACTCCTCGTTAACATCACCCGAGACATGCGTTTCAAACAATTTCTTCAACATCGCTGATAGACGCTCTAAAATAAAATCAATTCATTTTCAATTCGAAATTCAAAATCTTTTTTTAAAAAAACTTAGCACACCTCCACTGCTGTTTCCTGGAACACTGCCATCGCAGCTGGCTACTTTTGTCACTGCCTGAGGATTATACGTCCAACAAGTACTACAGACTTCAACCTTCAAGTCTCCATCGTGATACAATTGCAAAACTCTGCCAATTTTTCCCATAGTCTGCGCGAAAAAATAAATTATTCAAATATAATTCACTCGGAAAATTTTTAATATAATGCTCGTGTGATGTTAGCGTACCGGAGCCATTGCCTCAGCCCACTCCCCATGTCCACGCTGAAGCAGTTTGATCTTCTCTAAATCGTTGCAAATCTGCACCAAATCTCCGACTGCAAAAGTTTGGTTATCTGCACTGGAGCTGCTCACTGGGACCGGTATCTGCACTTTCGTCAGCACAGCTGGATTGAAAGTCCATCGGCTGCCGCTTGGGTAGGATACAACGATATCATGATCTTCGTCAATGCCAACGACAGTGCCTGTAGTGCTGAGGGACTCGAACATCACGTCTATCCAGCCTCCATGTCCATGCTGTAGCGACTGCACTATTTCTAGTTCTAAGTCTACATTGACCTACAATTTCGAAAGACAGTTTATGCATTAGTTCAAATTTCTATATTTAATTGTTATTGTATTTTAGATTACCTGGTCACCAATCTGCAAGCCATGCGGGCCTGTTCGACCTGGCCCTTGTTCACCTAACAACGGAAGATGGTCTCTATACACTGACTGACCTTTGGCATCATTGACTACTTTCAAATCAGCCTGAAATATAGATAAATGTTATATTAATACACAATTTAATGTTTAATGCAAATGATATACTAACCATTCCTTCAAAGCCAACACGGTACAGATTTTTCGCACCATTGTCCCAAATAATGTAAGCTGCCGAGCGTGGACTGGCTGCCGACCAATCTTGAACTTCGTTGACTTTACCTCTTCTGCCATTTCCACCATCTTGGTCCTCCCATTGCCAGTCAACACCTCGAACAACTCTCGCACCAGGAAATATGCCACGAATCGCAATCTAAAATTATCAATACATTTAAGTTGTGAATCATGGTTCATTAATATTGATCATATAACAGTTTCTACCTTTTTACTCTTGCGTCTAGGATCCAGCCAGACTCTCTCACTTCCAGGAGTCGCTATGCGATAGAATCTATGTCTCAAGTGATGTTTGTCTCCGTGATAACACATAGAACACAGATCGTAGTTCACACATTCTGCGCATTTCCAGCGAATTCCAAAAATTGGCTGTTGTCTGCACGTGTCACACATCGTTCCATCATGTTTGACACCAGTAGGCGCAGAGTCCAGAATTCTGAGGTCAAAAGCACCAGAGCAGCGATAATTTGCTGCTGTTCCATTATCCCATACAACAACAACTTCCTCAGGAGACTCAAAGTTCCTAACAGTTCCCACATGGCCTTCTCCTCCGTCCTATACAATCAAATTATTGCGATGAAACCATATGAAAATGTTCCTTATGGATACAATGTATGCAGAGAAGCCTCAAAAAATAATAACAATAATAGTAACATTCATTGGGAAACATTAAAAGTAGAGTACAATATCAAGAAATGTTTTAAAAGTACAGTGAACAGATCCAAATATAAGTAAATATCGGTTAAAGGTAACCTCAAAATGTAAACGTCTAACTTGATTACGAATATGATGTATGAATTCAAGAAAGAATATGGAAATGCGATTGAAACTATGCACACTGTTGTTAAGGTCAAATAAACATTGAATAAAGTGCAAGAATTAGAGAAAAATAACGTATAATTAAGTTAACATTCAGACTAACCTGTTTACCCCATTTCCATTCAGGGCCACGGATGACCCGGGCACCGACACCCTCCATCATAAACCGCGTTGTACGAGTACCGGTACTCGCACCAGTTTCCATATTTCATTCACGCCGAATTTTCTATCGAAAACGTAAATAACTCGAAGATCCGATAACCCTACTACACGCCAACACTGAAAAATACCGCCATCTTAAACTAATGTCAAAACATGAGGTACCAACATTCCAAAACTTGAGACTAGAAAGGAAACTCTATTGAAAATTTCAGATACCTTAATTTCACTGTATATATTTATACTGTTTATATCAGAGAGGACTTTTATATGTATACCATATTTTATATCAGTTTATATCTGTTTACTTATTTTAGGTTATTTACGAACGTTTAGGTACGTGTAGATTTTTTTCTGTTAAAATTAATTTAGTCATTGTAAAGGCACCTTATCGTGTGAAACGAGTTTGATAGATAGCGCGATATTTCAAATCATTTGTATATAACTAAATTAGACAATATATGAAATATGATGTTTTAAAAATACAAAACTTCTTTTTCTATACAAATTAATTTATTCATTATAGAGTCGATTTGTAACTATACGAAATTCGAAACAATACATTCTTTAAAGATATAATAATAATAGATATTATTATACATATATTATTTGAAATATGTAATTATTATAAAATAATTTGAATTATTTTCATTTACTATGAAAACAAAATATTTCGTAATTTTTCTTTTAACATATACCAATTATTTTTCAGAAAATAATATTAAGAATTACATCGTATTTATAGCTCTCTCAATATAATTAAAAAAAATTTGTTACATAAAATATATTTCCAACGGATGATTCTATTCTCCTTTTTTTCCTATAGCAAGTACAAAGAGTAAGAAAATTTTGTGTGAATAAGTGTAACAGATTATTATTATTATTATTCGTAGAAACGAATATCGTAAACATTATTATACATAAACTACAAACAATGTGAAACATTTTTTGTTTCCTTGAACTGATAATATGTTTAATAATATGTGTAAATGCAATTGTAAAATAAAGGATTAACATTATACATATATTATCTATGTTACGCTTAGAAACCGAAATTAGTTACTGATTAATTAATTGCTTTTGGCACAACAAGCATAAGAGAAAGCAGAAAGCATCTTTTCCAACTACTGTAATAATGAAAGAGAAGAGAAAAATTCGATGTTTTATATGAGAAAAAATACCGTTAACAAAAGATGCTTTTTTACGTAAATGAAATCCATATTTGGAAGATATTTAAAATGAAAATATTGTTTATCATTATAGGATACAAGTGTCAGCTATTTACATTTGGTGTTTCATGTATTACGGTTTTGCGTATTTATATGCTTAATCCTTATGCTTATTAAATTATTGATATTACAAACTCATTACACATGCAGGAAGTATACACTCCGCTGAGAAACATCGATGTACATTCACACATTTCGCAGTGTATCTTACAATATAAGAAGAAATTCAACAATATATAATTCTAATAGCAATCTCCTAGTAACATAAAATTGAAGATATCAGTGTACAAAGTAGTCGGATTCTAATTTATGTATATACATATAACTATTAATACAAGGTGCCTCAGCTACACGAGATAACGCCCGTTTTATTTATAATTGCATGAAAAAACTTCTCAGAAAAAAGTAACACTCTTTCAAGGAACATACATAGTAGCAAATCTTGTAAATAAATGATCTTGAGAGAAGATTCTATCAAGCAATACATGTGCCACTTAAAACAATTTTATTTTTGTTCTGATTAATTTTGTCATGCAACAAAAGACACAACAAACATGATCCCAGTTTGCTCAAATATCTTGTATGCAATATATAAGTATATAGACAGCATTTGTAATTTTTCCATTACAATATTTTACAAGAATACTCTTAAAAATAATATTTCACATGCATCTGTGTTTTGTCTTCGCTTTGCCAAGATAATCGAATATTTTAATTACTATACACATCTTACATTTACATAAAAACCTGATTCAATCAATGCTGAAGACCGAATTGAAAATACTTTGGAAATCCTGAGACGATATTTACATTGAATTAATTACATAAAAGGTACTCTTATGTAAAACGCCGCCAAGAGAATTAAAAAAATATTCAACTTTCTAGTATCTTATTATTGCACATTGTAAACCGAAAGTGTGCACAAACGAAACGAACTACTTTCATTCTGATGTCTTCAATTCCTGAATAGTAAACGTATTCCACGCATCGGGTGTCATATTTTATACATATACACATAAATGTGTACATTCAAATGTATATCAGTTATAATATAAATTAGACGTAGAGCTTAGATAAGTGTCCTCTCTGAAAATATTTCATAAGTTCGCAAACAAATTTGCTATAGCCTTTAAATGTACTGTCAGATGTGTTCGTCTTACTAGTTGAGTAATACAATGAACATGACTGCAGTGTTAGGAATTGTAGAATACAAACGCTTCATTGCACGAGTCAGACATTATGTTAGAACCCTTAGAATCTCTTCAGTGATCCCGGACAGTAACTGATTATTGTCGCCTTTACCTTCGATTACCAAATTGCCTGATGATTTCTGCAATAAACGAATACATATTGTTTTATAAGTGAATTTACATATTTTGTAACCCAATTATACAGGGTGAGTTTCACAACATAACGACTTCAAATAACTCGTAAGTTATTTGTTGTAAGAAACATTTTTTCAAACAAATGTTGCATGGTTTCCAGTGGGACATACAATGCTGTAATCTATTTGTATTACCTTGGTAATAAACTAGCTTAAAATTAATAATCACTGAGTTCTTATCAAACTCATTTCATTTTTTAAACATTCAAAAGTGAATGTTATTGCGAGCCACCAACGACGACCAAAGATGTTCGAGAACCTATTATTGGTGCATGTACCGCAATAACTGTGGAAACATTAAGAAAAGTTCTTCGTCCACTCATAATTCGATTACGTTAGCGCATTGATTGTAATAGATAACACTTCGAACACAGCTTAAAATAAAATTTGTTTTACAAGAATTTTAGGAATTACTAATTTTAATCCCTATTTGGTATAATACTTCTTTACGCAGAATTTGGTTCTTTATCCAAATTGGAGAAAAAATATAATACAAAATAGATTACAGCACTGTATGTCCCACTGGAAATCATGCAACATTTGTTTGAAAAATTATTTCGTACAACAAATAACTTACGAGTTATTTGGAGTCGTTATGTTACGAGACACCCTGAATATATGTATATGTATATATACTCACATTAAATTTTAATAAAAGGCACACATGATGTCCTTTTAGAGAATGCCCATAAAGGGACGCAGTATTTTCAATTTGCTCCACGAGAGTCAGGTTACACCTACTACGAATTAAACTTAAAATCATACCAAAGTCTTGAGAGTGACTAACTTGCGTTTTAATTTGGTGCTTGAGCTGGTCACTCTTGAGTAATTCGGTCAATATATCTCTATGCGACAGGTGGCCAACCATGAACTTGCTGCACATCAAATGCATAGTGAAATCAACTGTATGACAGACTGTTGCTTCGTTTTCGAACACATACGTAAGCGTGCCACTTAAGTTCTGAGCAAAAGTTACATCTTTAATTGAAATAGTGAACTCTGTCTCTTCGCTGGCTTGAGGGGGCAGTTCAAATGGCACAAAAATGCCAAATTTTTCTTTGTTCTAAAAAAAGGAAGAATACGGGTTCAATACATAAATACTGGAGGTGTGCGAGAACCCGAAAATGTCAGATCGAGATGAGTCGAGAATTTTTTTTCTCGCAGACCTCTAATAAATACATAATTATGTATCATGTACCAACTTACATTTCTAATTACTTTCAGCGAAGAAGTATCCGGAACGTTAAAAACTAAATCCTTCACAACTTTCGGAGAATTATTTGTAATAAGAATCGAAGCAACTAGTTTAGTTGTCTCGTGAGGTATCTGCTTTATATCGTACATCATAGTGAGCGCTTCATCTTTAGCTAACAATTCGTACGAAGTCAATGGTTGCACCAGAGCTGTATTTTCTTCATTGCTAAACCTCAGATCTGGCAAGATTTCCTTAGACGGTGTTGAGATTCCAGTTATGTCGTCGTAGTCTGACAATTTCTTCTCCTTTTTACTTTTGGTCTTTTTTGACTTTCGATGCTTTGAGTTGTCTTCAGACTTTTTATGTTTCTCCTGGCTTTTTGATTTTTTACGCTTAGTGTTTTTCTGGTCTGCATCCTTCTCACCAAATACCTCTGTGTACTCGTTGGTGACCGGAGACGAAATTTTTTCTGAGGAAACGTCGTTTTCCAACCACATATCGGTCATCACCAACTGTTCCTTCACTTTGACCTCTTTGACCCTTTTTTTCGACTTTTTGTGACCCTAAATAATTTATAACATTTTGTAAACTGTCATTTCATTACATTAGAATAAGCAAAAAATAGACAATTACCTTTTCTTTTTTCTTTTCTTTAACATCAGCATCTTGTTTCATATTATTTTCGATAATCCTATGTTCTAGCACCGGTAACCTCTCATCTTCCCTCAAAGGCATATCTAGATCGATATTTAAAGCTCTGTGTGGATCATTCGCGTCCACTAGGTCATACTCATCGCTATCACTAATCTCTGCGCCTGGTGGTAGCTCACCCACACCAGTGTTCACTACTTGGACAGGATAGGCATCATCTTGCTCATCCTCCGAAGCTGATTTTTTATCTATTGAACCATCATTACATTAGGTTGTTACATATTAAATATCCGATTTGTAATAGTAACATTAACTAAGCCCAACTTTTTTCGAAATAAAACTTATTGATGAAAACAAGCACAATTATAATCAACATCTTCTGTTGATGAATTACAATTTTGATGAAATTTTCAGAACGTATGTAGTTGACATAAATCTAGAAAACGCTTTTTTTTTAATTTTACAAAAATTGCAAAAAACAACTTTTAGTATTTTCTCTGCAATTTCGAACAATTACAATTTTTTCGACACTTATTTTTCGCTCCATGTAGTAAACTAATTGTTCTAACTTCTCAAACAAAATGCAAGTCGAATGGTCCAATATTGAAAGTTTGTCTTTTTAAGAGTGTCCAAATATTACTTCGGCTGACTGTAAATGAAAACTAAGGATGGGACTTTAAAGATCAGCTTTGTAATAAGGCTGTAGACTATGGTATTTCCAGATTAAAAGACTTCATTAATTACATTTGCATTCTAAAATCCGACACTTCATATGCATCAACCTGATACAATAATATAATAATAAAACATACTTTTCTTAGATTTCTTCTTCTTCTTGCCGTGCACTTTGTACCTCTTATGATTTTTCACTTTTAGAGCCACTGGAATATCCAACTCTGCAACAGGAATGTTATCAAACTCCTCGTAAATGTTTGCTGAATTGTGGTACGATGTAGAGTTCTTGAATGATCCTTTCAGATAGTGCGGATTATTTTGTTGCTCTAATTTTCTAGCTTCTCTGCGCTTTTGAAGCTCCTCTGCTGAAGGTTCGTTAAAATCTCGCCTGGAGTAGGAATCACTAGTTTTCTCTGTCTTGATGAAAATATCATTCATATCCAAATCTTCTGAGTCGGAACTCTCTGACGGAGGATCATTGATCCATGAATCCAAGTCGAGGTCGTCGGGAATTGGAACCTACGAAGCACAAACTTATTCCGATTCAAATGCAGGTTTTCGTTAATTAATTGATACCTTTCTTTGCGCTTTGGGAGCAACAGGATTAAGCTCTCCTTCAAAAGCACCCATTAGCTCCTGCGCCAAGCCAGGACTCTCTTTCAAACACTCAAGCAGCATCATTGCAGAGCTAGATCTTTCCTGCACTTCTAAGTCCCCGCTGCACACAAAAGCTGCTATTTTATCTTTCAATTCGTAAATCTATAAAATACAAAATTGATATTATCCTTAACACAAACAGGTGTTGTAAAATATTAACATACCTGAACCATCGTCTCGGTGTCTTCTTCTTTCTCGGCTCTACACAACGTAGCTGTGGCAAGTTTCAGAATGTTATGAACATAAACAGCTTGGATGTGTCCCGGCAAGCTCGAAGCCTGTGATCGTAACATTGATTGTAACGTTGCTAAAGGATCCTCCAGCTCGCTGTTAATATAATAACGTTGTATTAATTATGAAAAAATTATTCCTTTTTAAAGGGTGGGCCAATATTTTCGTCCGGCACTGTATGTGAACGGTGCTATACCTGGAAAATTCTCCGCAGATCCATGCGGCAGCGTACAAAACCTCAGACATTGTCGCTCTAGGTTGTCCTGTCAGAAGATAAGAGTTCTCCAGCAATAAGGCACATTGTTGAACTGCATATTTTCGTATGGCATGTACACGAATTGCTACATCAAGCAGTTGAGTTGCTACTAGTGGTCCGTGCTTTGTTCCTTCCATTCTAGTGAGCTCGACCAGTACGGATATGTACCTGCAAATTTCAAGTACAGATAAGCACTAAGCTATACATAATTATTTTGACACATAGGGTGTCCCATTTGAAGTTTCACAATTAATTATTTCCTAAACAATAACTCGTTGTAAATGGTATTTCAAATAAAATTTACTCTATTTTTCGGAGGACACGACTTATGATGGTCACAAATCTTCTCTAGATGGACGTGCTCCCGAGATTTCAACGTGACCTCTGTTTTTTTTTTTATACGAAACTGTATGTTTTTATTTAGGAAAGCATGTAGTCTATCCTGTAACGAATTCACTGACGGTATAACACTTTCGTCTTTCCAGGTCATGCAAGGTCATTTAGTGCCGTCCAAAATTTAGTTTAGGTAGACAAAAACACGTCCACCTAGAGAAGATGTGTGACCACCATAAGATGTTTCCTCTGAAACGAAGCAAGTTTTATTTGAAATATTTTTTAAATAAGTGCATGCGGAAGATCAAATGGGTCGCCCTGTACGTATAAATATATATATATGTTATTATTTTACCATTCGAAGTAAGTAACAAATTGATAATTATTCTGAGAACAAATCTGGATAATCTTTGATAGTAACTCGTCGCGGTAAGCTGTGCCCTCAGCTTTATCCATGTGCACCATTAATTTCCTAACTATCTCCATTAGGTTCTTCTTCGAAACCATACCATATAATAAATCCAAGGCACGCAGTCTTATACTTTCATCTTTGTCGTCCAAGCATTGCATTATGAGGTCTTTGTGGGCTTGCACGCTTTTGGGATGAGTCTTTAAAATTTTCGACATGGCTAGCAGTCCCAAGTATTTTAGATTTTGATCAGAATCTTCTATCAATATCCTCAGCTTTTGGACGCATAACAGTATCGAGTCAGAATGATTTGGCATGCCCGATGAAATGGAAATTAATACAGCTATCACTGTATTGATACATTCGTATAACAGGGACATTGCTGATGTACTAAAAACCAGTAATAGAACGTATTAATATTAAATTAATTTGATTAATAATTACTTAAAAAATTAAACTAATGCATTCGTGTTCATTTCATTATAGCAACAAAACGTGAACATGAGAAATCAAAAAGTAAATTTCTTTATGTGTAGGAGTGAAATTGATGCTATTTTAGAAGCATTAATCAAATCTACGAGTGCAGTATGTTAATAAAAATACATGATTAAATACCTGTGTATCAAATTCGTAAGGGGTTCTATTAATTTTTTGCCAAGCCTAGGTTCTAGAGGTGTCAATGCACCAAACTGTAAATATAATTGTAATCTAATAAATATAACAAGACTCAATATATATGTATATATATATACGTATATCTAGAAAGAATTCACACAACATATAAAGTAAATATAGCTTACGAAGACATATGCTACTAACGCACTCTACACAACTAACATCTATGACTTCAGTATATTAGAAAAAATAATCGACTAGTACGAGAACCTTGAAATCAGGTCAATTAGAGGTTGAGTGAGTCGCCGACCCATTTTTGGCTCAATCAGTGTTATAGTGGAGAACTGAGCATGTGAAACAAGACCAATATTACTTGGCTCATGTTAACCAATATCATAACAATGATACTGTTTCACCGTACTTTCACAAACTGAATAAATAATACATTCACTTACCAATTTAATAATCTTAATTAACATCCAGTTGTTAGTAGACGTTGTCATGAGTTTGAAAAAGACAGGAGCAAGGCTTAAATAGTTCTTTGGATTTTTCCTCGCTAGTTCACAGACTACATTTACCGCAGCACTTTGCACACCGCTGTCCGGGTCCTCCAACTTCTCTTTCAATCTTGGAAAAGCAGGCCTCAAGGCCTCTGGAAACCGCAAGAAAACTTTGTACATCATCAGCACAGCCTTCTTGCGCAAGTACGGTTTGGTGGATGTTAATAGTGTCATTATGTCATTAACTAAATCACGTGCAAGGTCCGAGCTAATAAAGCATGAGAGACCGCTCAAGGCCAAGCCTGCATCGTACTGGTTTTGGCTGTTTAAGTCTTTGCGGATCATGTTGGTGGTTAACATCAAAAGCTGCAATAATCAATTTTACATTTACAAGTACTTCGATTGATTTTGTGTCTTTTGAAACCTGACAAATGTTTGTGCAACATTAGTTTTTATGAGATGTACATTATAATACAACATATACATGCAGTGCTTAATATACAAGTCTGTTAAAAGATTTACAGGTTTATCAGATTTCTTTCAGACAAAAGTTTACTTCAGTTCTAATCGATATCGTACTTCGGTGTCTGCATGGAAACTCTGACTCGCAGCCAAGTAACCAATACGTTTATAAGTGAATTTTGCAGAGGACATCACTTCAATTATATTGAAACCAGCCCAGCTGATGTCATATCCCAACATTTGAAGCTAAACAAATATAAACAAGTTTCATTAACAATAATATACAATGTATAATTATGCATTGGTTATACAGGTATTCTACTTACATATGTTAGCTTTGCCACAGCATTTGCTTTGACTGCAACATTATCCTGTCGTAGCTCTTGTTTGATTTCTTCAATGCATTGTGCAATGTATTTTGCCTATAGTATTGCAAATTAAAGTACTTATTAACGAATAGAACATAATTTCAGTTATTACGATAGAATTGAATGAGGTTATGTATCGTAATTAACACGATCAACGAACTTGCAACGTGTAAGTATAAGTTTACCTCGTTTTCCTTATTGTTCCTAATCCCACGCACTAGATCGGTTAGGTTTTTGTCAAACATGCGCTCGAAATTTCCTTTGACTTTGCGGAGAGCCATAATGGCATTTAAAAAATAAATGGTATATTTTTGAGACCGCTTGAAAGGCTTCTTTCTACATCCACCATCCACCCAGTGTTCCGACTTAATCGGATAACTTAGTTTGATAACATTACCGTATGTTAGAGACCCTGAACCTCACTGCCTCACTCACGGTTGAACATTTATATTTTTTGACAGATCGGCAGATAAGAAAGTCTCTCGGTGTTCGAGCTGGTTCGAGCCTAAGAATTGTCACAAATAGACAAACCACACACTCAACATTTTGTTACACAAAATCCTGTCGTCGTTCTGTGGCTACGAAATTCCCGAGTTTTGTAAAATTGCATGCAGACTCGCTAGTTATAACCGGCGTGTTCTGATTGGCTGCTTACTACCAACTACACGCGGCCCAGACCTAATTACTTTTTTATGAAAACTGTACCTAAATATTTTAATACGTAACTCTTTCGATATATGATATATGGATAATTGAAAATTATAATGCATTTTATTAAATATTATTATAATTATTTTCTACTCTAGTTATGTATTAGTTATTTACAAAGTATACTTAAAAATTTCAATACATGGCTCTATCGACACACAGTAAACACTTCTATAACGCGATACTCTCATAGCACGGTTTTCATATAACCATTCCATTCTGACTTTCTTATAACACGATAAGAATTAATTGCGTTATAGGAGGATTCACTGTATAATATATAAAATAAAATGCACAGCGCCCCAGAAGGAGTATCGAAAAAAGAAAGGGGTGTTGCTCGATCGGATGTGATCGGAAACGATTTTCAAGCGTTACCCCCACTCCACCCGCCCGCGCGTCTCGCACCCCGTGATGGTGGTTCTCGAGCCACTTCAGACCCGTACCCACATATCAGTGCCCGTACCGTATGAGCAGTATGAGCCAGGACCGTCACGGCGAGCGAAACGCGCGGGCGGGTGGAGTGGGGTAACGCTTGAAAATCGCCTCTGATCGAGGTTCTATATCCTCCCATGCCTGTTCTAAGCACCTCTTTCCTTTTTCGATTCGCGCCGAAACGCTTTGTTTTTGAGTTATTAACGAAAACACACGCACCAATCAGAGAGCGGCTGCACGGGTTCCGCTAAGCGTGGCGTTGCCATTGGCCGAGTCAGAATACGTTCGCTGCAGTCGCGCTCTGATTGGTGCGTGCTTTTCACTAATAACTCAAAAACAAAGCGTTCCGGCGTGAAATGGCAAAGGAGAAAGGTGCTTAGAATTACTCCTTTCTATTTCCGGCACTTTTTCTGGGACACTCTGTATATGTTATTTACGAACGGACATACCGTTCGCGCGCCAGATGATCGTTAGAGAAAGTGTATTTGGTCTAACTTTAAGACGATTCTTCGGCCAATAGCGATCCCCTACCATCGCACGCATTGTCACTATTGGCCAAAGAATCGTCTTAGAATTAGAACGTATATACTTTGCCTAGCCATAATTCGTTGAGTTGTATCCTCGTCGCGTAGACTCGACCAATCACGACGCAACAGTGTGCTAGAATCAACCAATAAGAATGCCGACGTCCTTCAGTATAACACACTCTGCTCCCGAGCATCTTGTCGTGTCCCCTAGTCCGTGCGAATTTAACGAGAGGACATTGTATTAAAGTGTAATGCTCATGTATACCCGATTTTTCTTTGTATTGACCCATCCAAACTCCGTTTCGCAAGCTCTCTGTATGCTGGTTTCGCTTCAGATTGCTCTCAACTTTTCTAGTTGGCTCAAGCAGATATGTAGCGAAGCCATTTAAACAAAAGGGTAGAAAACTGTTAAACTTCTTTTGCGGAACGGTGCGGCCGGAAGAAAACATTTGCGATCAACAATGAGACGAGTAACGTAGTTCTTTGTTGTGTGATTAAGCTTTACGGGAATTGTGCGTTGTAAAAATCGCGGCACGCAAGCTTTTTCACCGAAGTTCCGCTTTCATTCGTCTGGGCATCACTGCTGGAACATCGTCTCATCATCGTGGCATGTTTTCCCGGTACTTAAGGGATCCGAAGGTTGAGAACCTCCCATTTTTGCACGTTAATCTCTTTTTTTTTTGTTTACCTAAAAAATGGAGCAATTTAAAATGACATGTTTGTTTCTTGTATGTATAGCTTCACTTTGTGTTGAATATATATTACTATTGAGACTGACAGCATACTTTGTTGCAAGAATACATTTTGCTTTGTAAAGTGTTCTTTCTGTTTCATTACTTATTTTACATTGATTTTTAGAAAACCTCCAGCAGATAGATCACTTCGTACAAACAGCAGGCAATGACGGGATACTTTAATTTGCCGATTAACATGGATAGAATATGCAGAATCTGCCTTACAGAGGGTACCAATCTGTCCCCTATTTTTACTACGGACCAGGACATGAACGACTTCTCGTGTCTTCCTCAAAAGATACAGATATGTGGGTCGATCGAGATCCAAGAGCAAGATGGTCTACCCTCATTAATTTGTGATATCTGTATTTATAAAGCTAGTGTTGCTCACGAGTTCAGGCAACAGTGCCAGCATTCGGATGCTAAGTTGCGAATGTATTATAATAAACCAGCAAAGTCTACTATTGCGGTAACTTCAATATGTTTTAAAATAGGTGTTGTATATAATATTGTGATACATATATATTTTTTAAAATATTTCAGGACACATGCACTCAGACAGACTTACAGATAGAGCCAACATTATCAAAGGAACAGGAAGTTAGTCAAGACGGCTACTATGTAAAAGAAGAAATGCAGGCAGCAGCTGCCAATCCTCAGGAGTACATACATAGTAACTCGTATTCGAGAGATGAGTCTGATTTGAGCACTGGTCAGATCGATATACCAAGTGATAAGCTGTTTATATGCTCAATTGGTTTCGAAGGATCCAAAGAGATCGAGAAGGAAGCCTGTATATCGGAGAACAATTTGGAGACTTCTCTGAGTCAAGAAGATGGTAATGACCTTTCAGAAACCATAGATATTCAGTCAAAGCCAGATGAAAATCAAGCTACCGACGATTCAAATGTGCAAGAATCTATGAAGAAACAGGATGATGAATTTCTCGGAGAAAGTACACTGCATGATAATGTTACAGAAGAAGAGAAAGTTCCACAAAAACGTACATCTACTAGAAAATTAAAATCAGTGTCCAATAAAACTTATAGCGAAGATGAAATAGATGATAGTTATTACGATCTAGGCAGCGATAGTCATGATGCTGGAGAAACCAAATTTAAATGCAAAGTGTGCCAGAAACTGTATAGCACGCAAAAGGGCTTGAAAAAACATTCTCTCGTCCATGAAAAGAAATTCAAATGTGATATCTGTTTGAAAATGTTCTATAAGCAGGATAATATGGAAAACCATAAAAAGATACATGCATCGAAACCTCTTGCCTGTAAATTATGCCATGCATGTTTCTCTAAGCCCCAAAGCTTTGCCCGTCACCTAAAATCACACACAGAAAAATTGAACAATATGATTAAAGAAATCAACACGGATGAACAGAAAGACAATAAAGAACCAAGAAAGGAAATGAAGATTGAAGAAGATACAGACGATGAGACTGGCATTGTAAATGAAGTTGATGAATTTGAGAATGCACCTGAATTGTACAAATGTGATATTTGTAGTCAGTATTGTTCTACCCTAAAGAATCTGAAAAGACATGCTCTGGTGCATGGAGACAAAAAATATTCTTGCACCGTGTGCAAGAAATGGTTCTTCAGGCCCGACACGCTAAAAAAGCATGCTGAGAAGCATGGTCATGGGTTATTAGACAATTTAGTAGATAACAATAAATTTTTTGACTCCGACGATGACTCCTTTCCTAGTACTACACAGACTAATAATTTACAAGAGAGTGAGAATGTTAAAAGAGAAGAGAGCGACGAGGATGGGTCCGGCGAATATAAATGCCAACATTGTGATAAAATCATGGCAACAAAGAAAGGTCTCCGGCGTCACGTAGCAATGCATAAACCTAAACCCGAGCCAGTTTCGTGTGAAATCTGTAGGAAAGTCTGTGCTAGTCAAGCTCGCCTTGTTCTCCATCAAAGGACACACAAGCCGAAAGAAAAAGTTCCAAGAGAATACCTGTGTCATATCTGTAGTAAAGTGTATCCGAGTAACTCTTCCCTCACCTACCATATGAGAACTCATACTGGTGTGAAACCACATGTGTGCAAAACCTGCAACAGTGGTTTTACTACCACAACCAGTTTGGCGAACCACATCAGAATTCACACGGGTGACAAACCATTTGTCTGCCATGTTTGCAGTGCAGCATTCGCGGTCAGTTCAGCCTTCAGACGACACCTGACTAGGCATACTGGTGAAGCGAATTACCTATGTAAAACCTGTGGCAAAGCATTCAAAAGACTTAGCACTCTGAAAGAACATACTTATACGCACTCTGGTGAGAAACCGTATGTATGCAAAACTTGTGGTGCTGCATACAGTCACAGCGGAAGCCTGTTCGCTCATCAGAAGCGTTGCAGAGTTCAGTATGCTGAGGATCCCTTGCAGATGGTTGTTGAAGACCATCGACATAATGTTGCACACCATATTCATGTGAATAATGTACAGTCTGCAGTACGCTCACTTGCTGTGATAGGACAAATGTTTTAAGGAAACGATTCATCTTATCGAAACAAACTTTACTCGTGCATTAATAAATATATATATATATATATATATATATATATATATATATATATATATTATAAATATATATAAATATATATAATTAGCACAATGTTTGCCCTCTAATCATCTTTTGCTCTGACATTTTTTTCTATTATTAATAAGCAAGATATTTGAGGTGTTCAAAGTAGTTAAGACACTCTGTATATTTATATACATACATACATCTATATATTTACGTATATAGAAAGTACTATGATTCTCGTAGTATATGATTATAGCATTATTGTAGATATCGTGCACTTTTGTAAATATACAAGCAGCTTCTTTTTTTACAGAGAAATTATTTAAATACTCGTGCATAATTAATCTACCTATCCAGACTAGTGCTTTATTACAACAAAATTTAAGTGTGCATGTAACATTTATTATATTTTACAAAGTTAATTAGCAATAATGGTTTTATAACTCGAATATTACGTATGTATAGAATTTATGTACGCTTGACTTGGATACAAAGCTATGTATATTTTTGTATATTATTACGCTAAAATAGAAAATCGTACATTAGCTTTTTTCTACCTTTACATTTATATAGATCGAAGAATTTATAATGTAATAAGCAGGTATTGGTAGTATTGTATTCTAAGTTGTAATTTACATAAGGACCTATCTATGTATTTGTACGCATTAATCATACGGTTTTAATATTTCAAACATAATTGTGCTACGTATTATGTATTTTTATTATATTTATTTAATATTTTGTTTCCGAACAAAAATAAATAATAAGACCTATTAACCGTAATTAAAAATTTTGAAAGCAAAATAGAAAGTAATTTAAAGCACTAGTTTAGACACGTGATTACAAAAATTTAATTAAAGAATTTGTAATATAGATGATTAAAATTAATCTTAAATATCAGTTTTTAAAATATATTATTACAGTTTGATTTACAAGTGAAATCACAATTTAAAATAAACGCTTTATTAGCTTTTCAAACTTTTACAAATAAAACGTGGAATTTAAAAAATAAACTGTAAACATTGATTGATACTTTTATAGGGAAAAACAGAGACTGATTCTTATTTATATAAATGTATGAATAATAAATGAAGAGTTTACGACTCTTACAATAAAAATAATTACTATTTGGTAAGCGTGATTAAAAATCATTGATATTGCAACTGTTTGTACTGACGATATAAGCATTATTTATTTTTATTTAATACAGATGATACTTTTATTTTAGAATATAATCGATTTTATATTATATTACAACTGCTGAATGCAACAGCAATTTAATTATTAATCATAAGCATTAAAATATACGTATGTCACAAAATTTGATTACAATCATTCTTTTATAACTCTGACTTTATAAGGTAATGATGATATTGTATCATAATACATGCAGTTACAAAATTTTGATTACTGTCTTTACTGACGTTTCTTTTTGAGTAGCTGGTATCTACGCCAAATAGATGCTCGTGTTCTCTTTAAAACCTGAGCCAAGTCCGGGTACTTCCTCTTCTCATCAAGATTCGCATTTCTCTCTAAATAATTTAGGATCATTTCATCTTCCTCTGGACGAAACCTTAATTTATGAAAACATAAAATAAATGTATCACACTGTAAAACTTACATTACAAATAATGTTATATATTTTACCTTCTTTGCACACGGTCTGCAAACAAGTTCCTGAATCTGTGATATACACTGTACAAAGTTCTATTCGGTAACCCATCTGCTAGAAACTGAACAAACATCCATCTCTGTTTCTTACTACGAATGAATGTTTTATTGTCTTCCCGTAAAAGCAGAAACGGTTTAATATTCTTTGGCTTCCAGTCATGCACCTAGGTAGATATAATGAAGATCTTTAAAGTAACCATTAAGAAATCATGCTAGATATTTTACATAAATTGTATAAACCAATGGTTTCAATTAGCAAACCTGGCAGAATGCTTCCCAGTTATCGTTTATTATTTTGTCTTCTGATGGATTGAAACTGCCTTTTTTAATAGGAGCATATTGTGTAAATTGTTCTACTTCTACTTGTGTTGGGGGACGAGAACCAGCACGTTTTTCAATTCGATGCTGTGGTAGTACTGGACTGCGCAACTTAATTTTTATCTGTCTTAAGGTCTGTAATAATAACAGGAGTTTGCAATTCTTCGATCTGAAAAGCTTTCACTTATGGTTTACAACAAAACTATTAATGTAGGAGTTTATAATTATTCGTAATATAATGTGTATAATGAAGGAATTAATTTTTAATTAAACAATAATACTAAACAGTTATTGCAAAATTACCATTGCATCGTTGCCAGATAGTTTTTGCGAATTTCGAATTTCCTGAGCTTGCAAAGTGACGTCATCCGTAACCATTTTTTTCAAAATTCTATTTTAATTATGTGAGTATAAAATAATTAACCTAACTAACCTAAGAAACTTTCATCGGAACAATGTAAATCCTAAAAGTAATCAAGTACTAAGATTTATATTAGTTCATTATAAGATTAATTAAAAATGTAAATAAATATTATGTACATATGTAGTAACAGAGACTCCTGACACTGTCTGACACCATCTGACACTCTCTGATAGTAAGTACTTTGTGGGACGCGCATGGAAGCGCATGGACGCGCATGGGCGCGCATGAGCGCGCATGGGCGCTCCTGCGGACACCGTGTCGCGGGCAGTGATGGTATATGGTCTCGGTTTTCTTGCGCAGGCGCGACTAAATGCATATATATACACAGGGTGTCCCACGTAACTGGAACGGGTTGTACCTCCTAAACGGCTGGGAATAGAAGATGTTATAAGTAAAAGTTGAATGGTATCAGACGGTGCATAATATGCAACTAATTTTATGCACTTTTGTGCATCAGTGCATCAGAAAAATGCAGCTGCACTTTTATTTTAAATGGAAACTTATATTTTTGACTGCACTAATCGATGCAGTTTCTTGTGCTCTATATAAAAATACTAATATAGTTATGTCCTAAACTTATTCGTTAGGAGGTTATCGTAGCTAAGACTGTTGTAGATTTGTGAATGATTTCGGTCTGTTGGCAAGTGTTCTGGAGTATCACGTGATGCTCCATTATAATTTTTATAACGTTTAGTTACGATAACGTCCTAACGAATAAGTTTAGGTCATAAGTATATTAATACTCTTATGTAGAGCACAAAGGACTGCATTAATTGGTGCAATTAAAAATATATGTTTCTATTTAGAAAAAAGTAGCAAATGCATTTTTCTGATGCACCGATGCACAAAAGTGCACATAGTTATATGTATATGATGCATCGTCCGATATCAATGAACTTTGACTTATAACGTCTTCTTCTATTCCAAACCGTTTAGGAGGTACAGTCTATTCCAGTTGCGTGGGACACTCTGTATATATCAGTCACTGATATATATATATATATACATCAGTGTATATCAGTGATATCAGTGGCTCGAATCCCGCCGCCGGCACCTCCGTAAATATTCCATGTGACATCCATGTGACATCTAATCCTGTGGTGCCCAAGGTGGTTCGCAACTCGCAACCCACCTTAGTAAACTGTAGGTCCCGTCGCGAAATAACCTTAGCAAAGAGTTGAGAGCGATGTAAAATAAATAAAGAAAAAAGTATGTTTGTATAAGACGTAAAACATTACTTTGCTTAATAAGACATTAGCTATTGTGCTGTGTGACCACGCAAAACAATTACAAAAGCACCAAGTTATGTAGTATCAACACAGGCAAGGTATGACGAACCCCCACTGTATTTCTGTCACGCGTTTGCAGCAGTTCGTAGCAGTGATAAGTGGTAAGAGATTAAGAAATGCAAGGATATAAGATACAGTGATACAAGCACTGATATATATCAGTGGATACAAGGCAATGACAAGTTATTTGGCGCTTTTTCGCGCATGCGTGTCGATTTCTAGCCTCAGTAAAGTAAAAGTTTGGCTAAAATGGGGTACCTTAGTGACCGCGCATAATTTCACAAAATCTCTTTTTATTCGATTCTGAAATATAAATGTACAACATGTGTATGTTACATTAAAATTTAATATGTATGTACATATAATGTATAAAAATATAATAATGATGTATACATATATGTATATATACATATATGTATAATATAATTCACTCTTTTCCTTTATTTCGGGGATAGGGAACGAAATAGGGTGCTAAAATAACTTTAAACCGAATATATAATAAAAAAATAAAATATTTTATTTAGCCGAAGAAACTAAACAATAGCAGAATTTGCTGCTAGGATAAGGAAAACTGCCAAGACCTTATCAATATTCACAAAACAAAAATTACATTTATAACATGTAATTGAAACATGTATATAATTAATAAAAATTACAAACGGGTTATAAAATACATAAACTTATACTTATTAAATACTTAAATTTCAAAATACATAAATCAAAACAAAACATTGTAAATACATTTGGCTGTCTTTTCTGAAATGGTAAAATAGAAATAAATATAATGTAAAAATAAACAAAATATTGCATATTTGACTATTTTATTAAGCAGTAAAAACAAAATAAATAAGTAACAAAAATAAGCAAAACATTTGCACAAAATAAATAAGTAAAAATATAATATATTAATTATTAACAGATGTGCTTTCTTCATACAAAGATGCATTATTATTATGCAGTTTGAGATTATCGTTTAACTATTTCAAAATTTATACAGTTAGTGTTTTGTGCCAACTAAGAATTTTGAAAATATTGAATTCTACGCTTTTTGTAGCTCCTCCAATATTAGTTGCCATCATGTAATCAAATATTACTAATAACTCACTAAAAATGCAGAGCGTGGTCCCCGTGTGTCGTTCTGGACTCTTCCGGTACTTTCCCGCCAATAACAGTTCCCCACTACTTTCCCCACAAACTTACAACGTAGATACGTTCCTGGATTTGAACGCGCATGCGCGAAAAACGCATCCAGTAATCCAATATACCATCACTGCGCGTTCGTAGTTCGTAGTTCGTAAAGAGTCCCAGAGAGTCCCAACTTCAAGTCGCGCTCGACGTTACCGATGACCATGAATCTGGGCATATTAGTGAGGATCGAGTATCTTGTATTTCCACTACGAATATTAGAGCAGATTAGAGACAGTGAATGCATTAGAAGGCACGTACAGTTGTGGCACCTTGTCATAGAAGCACTTAATCTCAGAAAGAAATATTAGATCGGAGTCAAAAATCCAAAATGCACGACCTTATTAACTATGACGAAAGTACGATTTTAAGAGGAATTTCTGTGTCGATCTTGGAATGTATTCTTATAGGAATTTTTAGAATGGTACTTTGTCATAGAGGCACTTAGGTTTAAAAAGAAAATCGTACATTAGCTTTTTTTCTACCTTTACATTTATTATTGGTCGAAGAATTTATAATGTAATAGTAGCAGGTATTGGCAGTATTGTATTCCAAGTTGTAATTTATTTCAGGACCTATAGATGTATTTGTACGAATTAATATATAGCATCATACGGTTTTAATATTTTAAACATAATTGTGTACTACATATATTATGTATTTTTATTATATTTATTTAATATTTTGTTTCCGAACAAAAATAAGTATTAAGGCCTAGCAATCGTAATTTGTCATAGAGGCACTTAGGTTTAAAAAGAAAGACGAGAGCACGTGCAAAAGTCAATAGAATCTTATCGTCAACTTGAACAATGTTAATTCGATAAAATTTTTCAACTATGAAATAGAACCAAGAAGGTTTAAAAGAAAGTTCGAAATCATATCGATGAATTGACTGATTCCGAGAAGCAAGATAAGTAGCTTGTCTTTCAAGACATTAGCTCGAAGTAATCTTATTCGCGCTAATACAAAAATCAAACGAACTAGCTTGAATAATATATTTGGGGGAAGGTGGCCTAGCATTACGTGAATTTACAAGATATTTACTGAAAATCTTTTTTGACTAGCAAGACTAGCAAGTCTTGGGTTCTATTGTATGTACAATGTTAACGCAAATTCTAAGTGTGCAGTTGTTAGCTCGATATTATCCATTATATGCAAGATACTATAATTTATAAGTTATAGTATCTTGCAAATTGTGGATAATACCGATTGCGCAGGTCTCATCACGAGGAGGTTGCTACGACACAATAAGATCCGAAAGGGAAGGAAGTCATTCTCTTCCTTCTGGCTCCCTTTCTTACAACGACGATTCTTACAAACGAAGTTCCGCAGTTCACTAAATAAAAAAGATTACTTTTGCGAAAAGGAAAAGATTACATTTCCAAACAGGAAAAGATTACTTTTCCATTTTGCGTATGTCGAGTAATTATTGCGGGGCAAAAGGTGTGAATCGGAGAAGTCTCCGATCCATTGGGACCAAAGGCGAATCAGGCAGAAGGCTCTTAATTAATAAATTATTTAATTGGCTACAGATTGTGTTCTGTATCGATATCATTTATCTACCAGTTTGAGAGTTTCGCCGTTATGTAAACCGATGCTATTTTCAAATTGTACAAAGCAAATGCCAAAGATTGCATTGTTTTATACGGCTACAGCCGCAAGCAGTTTGCAACTTCGTCTTATTCGTATTATTTTCAATTTATAATATCTCACAATGCAAACACAATTTTTTCAAATAATTCTCAAACACAAAGTAAATTTTTAAAGTAGGTAATTATTTTGTTTGTTTGCATTCCGTACCTCATTCTAAGCCCACTTTCCTACCTCTTTTGGTCCTTTCCTCGTTACTTTGTTTTATTTTATTTATATGATGTAACTACCCTTGTTAGTCCATCCCACCTTTCGATCTTAACATAGAAATAAATTATTCAATAAAGATTTAAATTTCAAGTTTGTGTTGAGTACATGGGATATAGTACAAACCTCTAAAGACAACTCAACAGGGCAAACTTAAATATTGAATAACTCATCTTTCCCAACAATCGATGTTTCCTAAAGGGTGGTTATACCAGTGGGTCTCACATTGCATCAACTTAAACAATCGTTCCATAATAAAATTGATAAATAAAAGCAAACAATCTTTAAATGGAACAAAATTCTATTCGTTCAAAAATACAGGACTACTACAGGAGCATCATGTTTTTAATAGAAAGAATGTTACCGGTGGTTCTCAAATTATACCAACCGTTTCAATTCCTCCGCAATGTAACTGAAGAATAAATGAACAAACAATCTTTATATGAAACCAAATTGTATCTTCTTAAAACTACACAATTGCTACAGAAATTGCATTGTTTTCAAAAGAAAGCTACGAGCGGTTTTCAAATTGTACCACCAGCATCAATTCTTGCGAAATGAAATTGAAGAACATATGAACAATTCATCATTGTATAGAACGAAATTATATTCGTTCAAAAATACACAATTAATACTGAAGTAGCATCATGTTTTTAAAAGAATGCTCTCAGTGGTTTTCAAATTTTACCACCTTCTTCAATGCTTCAAAAATGAAATCGAAGAACATATGGACAAACAATCTTCATACGAAACCGATTTGTATTTGTTTAAAAATTACTACAGAAGTTGCATTACGTTTTCAAAACAATATTACTAATGGTTTTCAAGCAGTACTTCTTCAATTTTTTTTCAAAATGGATTTAAAGAGCATACGAACAATCTTTATATGACGCCATATTGTATTTATATGAAAATACATAATTACTATACACAAGTAGCATTATGTTTTCCAAAAAATGCTACTTTTGGATTTAAAATTGTATCACCTGCTTTAATTTTTCCGAAATGAAATTGGAGAATATATGAATATACAATCTTTATAAAAGACTGATAGCTGTATCAGAGATGGTTGAGTCTGTACGTATAACATGAAGGTCCTGGTACCAAACGGTCCCGAGGATTTTTCCGTCGACTTTGTGAGATCGCGGCTGCAGATCCTGGACCAGCATCGTCGCGGCGGCTCATGGTTCCCCATTTCCTCGACGGATAAAGTGAAAGCCATGATCGAGGCTAGAATGTAAAGAAGTCGACGAGCCGAGAGAGGGAAACCACTTTGCTGTCCAGTTACTCCAAGGCAAGCTAAAAGGAATGTTGAACGCTGTGTATCGCGAAATCGTTGAGTCCTGAGCATCTCTAGTCATCCGTCGCAAAACAACATTGTCAACGAAGCGTCAATGGTGAGTCGAATTTCTCTCGTAACAGTTCGCCATCTTGAAATGGATCTATCGCACGTCACCCCTTAGCCACCCCTGTAACCGTTTTCCTAGACAAAAATGAAGTTTGAACCAAGTGATAGCAATTTTTATAATTAGGAATACCTTCATCACTATTTCTGTAACTGGGACAAACCGTTCATTATTTTTAACTATTGGGACCAATGGATGACTAATTTTGCGGCATCAAGTGTATACCATTTTCGCAGTTGGAAGCACTGTGATCATGATTTTTGCAATTCGAATGTTTTGATTACTATTTTCTAACTTGGAACCAATTGTAAGCAGCTTTTGCAATTAGCGCCAACTGCATACCATTGTTGCAGTTGGAAGCACTGTGATCATGATTTTTGCAATTCGAAACGTTTTGATTATATTTTCGAATTTGGGGCCAATTGTTTGCAGTTTTTGAAATTGGTACCAATTGTTCCACAATTTTAATAAAGCGGAGCCAATTGTTCCACAATTTTAACAAAGTGTAGCCAATTGTTCCCTATTGTTGCAATTGGGAGCATTGTGATCCTAATTTTTGTAACCGAGGACCATTTTAAACACAATGTTTGTTATGGGAACCAATTGTTTACAGTTTTTGAAATTGGAACCGATTGTTCACAATTTTTGCAATTAGGACAAATTTTCAACAATTTCACTAATTCTTCCGTATTTTTGTAATTGAGAATACTATGATTAGAACATTTACAATTGTGACCAATTGTTCACATTGATTGTGATATATTGAGACGACTTTGAATACAATTTGTGTATTTGGAACCATTTTGTGTCAAGATATCTAATAGACATCAAAATAAACATGGAAATTAAATAATGCATTGGTTTTGAGGGGGTGGAACATCGCAGTAAATGTGAAAAAAGAGGCTGAGAATTTAGTATGGCGAAATTAAAAGAAATTACAAGATTTCTATTTGGCTTATGTTAATATGAAATAGTAGAGAGAGAAGGTTTAAAATGTTATTGTAATATTACCATATCTTTTATAATATTTCTAAACAGACTCTAAACGTAACTAATCTGTATTTCCTTAAAAGTAATTGCATACAAGATTGCTATATAATTTTGTAAATAAAATATTAATGATTATTTACTTTTAAATTAATTTCATTGTTGATTTCCATTATATCAGTTAAGTAAATTACTTTATCATCACACTATAGTAAGAAGAAAGTATAGTTACTATAAGTGCTCCATTAACTAACATTTTCATGTTCTAAATCATCAAATTCCACAAAAAGGTATAAAACAGTGTTCATTAGTGTCGAACAACCATTAAAAGAGGATTCTAAAAGACCATTTATTAAAAAATGAATGAAAATGAATAAAAACCGATAAAAGAAATTGTTAAACGATAAAAAAGGATTACTACTGTAATGCGCGAAGCAAATGTGCATTTGATTTAGTAGCTTTACATAACATTGAAGAGGCAACGTCGATTATAAAATAATTCTTCCGCAATAGGAAACGTAGTATTGGAAATTCCTACTGTTGCTATCTTTTTCTGCTACTAATTTTCAAATTGCAACATACAGAACTAAATTCCAGACAGAGACTTTTTTCAAAACTTGGGTCATGCAAGTGTGTAGTGTTCGTTAATTTTTATTTTTATATATCATAACTTCTATTCTATTCACACTACAACTTTCGTTTTTGAGAACTCCTCTCTGTCTGTTTTTAACGGAATCTCAGGTGCTAGTTGATCAATTCATTTGAAATTTTTGGAAAAACTTCAGCACATAGCCTCTTATCGCACGAACAAAAATTTTCAAATCCCGTCGTTTTTTTTTCTTACTTTTTTTAACGAGCTGAAAGTAAAGAAATATCCAAATGATTTGCGTCCAACATGCCACCATTTTCTAAACAATAAAGATTTTTAACATACCTCGGATCAGACTCTAGCCACATTCATACTAATTAAGATGCTTCCTCATTTTTTATTTTCGATTTACAGAAGGATCGGAATCGAGACAACAGTCATTACATGGTTTTCAAAACGTACTCTATAAAAATATATATAACTCATAAAATTTCAATTATTTTTACTTTAAAAAACAAATAACTTAAATACTCCAAATACTCATATGTGCAAAATCCTAACGCGAAAACTTCAGTAGTTCCTCTGAAAAAAATTCCGAAAAATGGTGAAAAAATGGCATCGATAACCAGTATCCCCGCTCAATATAGTTCATTAATAGTTCCCATACTTTGTAGAAAAATCTATAATTTATGTAATTCTAATTGTTTCTCTTAAAAGTAAGTTTAGGTACTTCAAATACGCCTAAATGATTGTGCTAAATCCTAATGGAAGAAGTTCAGTAGTTGTTCTGCAAAAATTACTAAAAATTGTTGAAGAAAACGACCTCGAAAACTTACTTATAGTTCCCATATTTTGTAAAAATCTAGAACTTCCGTAATTCTAATTGTTTCTCTTAAAAGTAAGTTTAGGTACTTCAAATACGCATAAATGCTTGTGCTAAATCCTAATGGAAGAAGTTCAGTAGTTGTTCTGCAAATATTCCTAAAAATTGTTGAAAAAAACGACCTCGAAAACTTACTAATAGTTCTCATATTTTGCAAAAATCTACAACTTCCGTAATTCTTTCTCTTAAAAGTAAGTTTAGGTACATTAAATACGCATAAATGTTTCTGTAAAATCCGAATGGAAACAGTTCAACAGTTTTCCGAATAAAATTCGTACAAATTGTTGAAGAAAACGACTTCGGGCAGCTAGCAGCGTCACAGATATGTGACTTTTGCGATCTCACGGTTTACTTAAAGGTAGTCAAATTAATTTTATAACCTTTGTTGTTCAAAGTCACAGTACACGCAGCATAATATTCAGAGAATTCATGAGATTATTCTGTCAAATTGTTTTAATACCTCATGAAGGAGATAGATTGGGTTTACTGAAAAAATTCTAACAACGTATTAATGAGCAACGATATAAATGCTGATAGGGAACTTGTTAAGATTACTTTTCACGGGAGAAATGTTTCGATCTCGTAATTCGTTACCGGTGCGGCCGTTGCCGGATTTGAATACGAAAATCAGAAACACATACTCAGGCTGTCGGCTGCGGAAAGTGTATTTCGTCGCTTGCATCTACCGTGCTCGACGAAATCCAAGTGAAAGTACGTCACCGTTCGCGTGAACGTGTGCTCGGTCCGGCCAGCACGTGCTCACGTTCTTTTTTTATAATTGGGGCATCGTTTACATCGCGTTACGTTAACGCCGCGCCGCGAAGTGAAACCGAGAGTCCCGGATTTAGCCGAAATTAGTATTATGCGAACGCTTTTTGCCAATTAACATACCCATTATTCCGCTCACCACAGCCGACCCATGGTTTTTTTGCTTTCTGCGATCTCGTTTTGCGAAATCTATCTCGGAGAGTGTAAACAACATTCAGAACGGTTGAGATCATAATTGAGAAAATAATTTAATTGACTTAAGGATACATAATTGATTGTAGAAATAATTGATTAGACCTAACAATAATTAATTAAATCCATAAGTAATTGATTAGACCTAGTAATAATTTATTAGACTGTAGAATGATTGTACTCTGGTTTGGGGAATTTTTCAAGTGCAATTGTAATGGCTACACACCGAAACAAAAAGATAGCACCAGGGGAGTACAGGTACCCGAGCCTCGGGTCGAGTCGGACAATGATCGAGTCGGGTTGGGTCGGGATCCCGAATGTTTACAAACTTCGGGTACCCGAAAAGGTAATCGGGTGGGGTCGAGTCGGGGTCCCGAAAGTTTGCTATATTCGGGTACTCGAATGTAAAGTTGGGGCAAGTCTGCGGTCAAATCAGCGATAAATAGCTCTGTGCATATTAAGATGTCCAATCATCGGTTGTAATAATATTTCGATTTGAAAGTAAACACTGTTTAGTAAACAGATTAATAGTAAATAAGGTAATTATTGCGAAAGGGTCACTATACTCCGATTTTGATGAAATTTAAATATGTTATGCAGTAACACATTTTGAACAACTTTTGATTTTTACAATATAGGGTGGTCGCTTTTAGTTTTCGAGATATTCGCAAAAAACTATTGCTAATACTGTATTGAATTTTCGGTCGGGCCCCCTTCGCCCCCACCACGATTTTTCCATTACTAGATCAAATTCTGGGCGCGCAGTGGCTCAGTGGATAGAGCGCGCGACTACAAACAATGTGGTCGTGAGTTCAAATCCCACCGCTGTCACCAATGGAAATATTCTTCTATGTGATATTATACTGCGTCGTTGACCATGGTGGTTCGGAACCCATCGTAATAAACAGTAGGTCCCGCTGAAAAGTGGGCTGAAATAGGCCGTGAACATTGGCGTTAGGGAGAGTGGACAAAGTGGAAGAAGGGGGAGAGTGGAAGAAGGGGGATAATAGTAAATTGGATTTGAAACCCTGCGGGGACCAAATATCAGTACCTGATAAAAAAAGGACATACTAGATCAAATTCTGGATGACAGCTACAATGCAAAGATTATGCGAATAGAATGAGTTGTGGTTAGGTCGCAGAAGGGGCAGAGAGGTCCGGCCGTTAGGCCGGCCCGACCACGCATACGAAAATTCAGGAGTAGTCTTTCAAAATTAAAAGTTCACCCTATATAGAGTGAAACCCTGTTTTTTCTCTCACCCCCACAAATTGTTTTAAAAAAAAAGTAAACGGACGCTACACCGGAAAATTCAATACAGTATTAGAAATAGTTTTTTGCGAATATCTCGAAAACCAAAAGCGACCCCCTATATTGGAAAATGAAACAGTTGTTAAAAATATCGAAATCTATAATATATTTAAATTTCATCAAAATCGGAGTACAGTATTTCACCGGTAATTGTCCCAAATGTCTCCGACAGAATTGTATGGATAATCAGAAAAATGTTGATCAGAGAAATATTACAAATATGATGGTAAAAGTCTCCTAAAAGATTAATTAAAAATGAAAATGTGTCGTCATTGCATTACTGTTGTCTCACCGATGTTATGTACCTGACCTATACGTAGTGACCATACACCTGTATATGATCCGAATTATATCGTGTTTGGTATCATTTTAATCAGAACAATGTCACAAATCTATTAGAAAAAGTCTCATAAAAAAATAAGGAATAATAAAAAAGTTATTCCTTGGTAATACATTGTGAGGACGCGCGAGCCTTTGAACTGTGCCGCCGACTGCGACTCTCCGCGTCTCTTTCTTTCCCATACGCTATCCTTCCTCGCGCCCGAAACTTTAATCGTCGATTACACATATCATATTTGGTATGATTTTTATTAGAAAAATGCCACAAATATGGTCATCGAAGTCCCATAAGAAAATAATGATTAATAAAGAAGTTGGAAATTCGGATTAGGTATGTTTACATTTCTCGGTGACCGAGGCCTCTCGAGCTCGGCTGTTCTCTACGTTCGGCAAACCTCAAACAATGATATCCCTCCGGCGTAATTGTCCCTCCGCAGACCCGTGTTGTGGTCAATTATCGATGAAATACTGTATAATGACCCTTTCGCAATAATTACCGTAAACAGTTGACGAATAACGGATAAACGATTGAATTATTGGGCACGAATATCGAATAAACTTTTATTTGTTAGTTGTTATTCGAATCAATTTTTATTCGAATGAAGCCCAACTCTGAGTACCGAGTACCCAACTATTTCCCCGCGAGTGATCGATCCGTGACGCATTTCCCTATCTGAAAAGTCGGTCGCATTAAACAACGCGTGACAATGAGAAACCGTTTCCTTTTCCCGCGGATGAAAAGCGATCGGCAGCCGACGCGCTCGAGCGGGTTTTCATTCGAGGGCACCGGTGATTGATCGGCAAATCGACATTCCTCCGGATCGTTTGCTTTCTAAGCGGCCCGTGTCACGTGCGCCGGATATTTCTGCGCAAACACGTGCAGCGTTTTACGCTCGCTCGTGACCACACACGGCCCGCCATTTACATGTTATAATGCAAGGACTGCGTGTACAACGCTTGCCTGCTCCCTTTTGCGTGCGTCCCACGCGGCGTAATTTATGTAACAGATTTTCACGGCGCAAGCTGACCAGTAAATTATCTAATCTTGCACGTCTGCAAGTTACCAGCGACCAACTAGAAAAAGTCCTGGGCCGGTGCACGCGGCACTCGTGTCGGTGCACTTGAGAAATTATAGGGATATCTGATTATGGTACAGTCGGTGGGATAGACGCGTTTCATAGTCTGCTAGTTATTCGTTCAAACTGCAACTCGATGTCTCAATTAATTATCGAGATACGCGCGTTAATTGATCAAGACTTTGATCTGGGTTAGGGGACGTGTGACCTATTTTGTGGAATATCTCAGAAACTAGTAGATTTAGAAAAAAGTAGTAAAGTCGTAAAGAGATTATATCTTTTAGGACAGCACAGTGGTGTAAGAAAAATGTCTAAAAATTTATAGACATTCGACTTAATTGCTAGAAATATTCACCAAAGTTAGGAGATGCGTGGACTATTTTGTGGAATATCTCAGAAATTAGTATAGGTAGAAAAAAATAGTGAAAATGGAAAGAGATTGTATTTTTTAGGGGAATACAATGATGTAAGAAGAACTTCTAGAAATTTATAGACATTCGACTTAATTGCCAGAAACATTCACTTAAGTCAGGGGATGCGTGACCTAATTTGTGAAATATCTCCAAAACTAATTGAGGTAGAGAAAAATAGTAAATATGGAAAGAGATTGTATCTTTTAGGGGAATGAAAGAATATAAATAACATTTATAAAGATTGATGTATTATTTGTTCTAGATACAGGTTTTTTTCTAAATGAAAACAGTTACCTACGTTCGCCGAAGCTTGTATCTCTAAGCTTAAAATTAGAATCGTAACTACAATTATGAATGGGAAGTGATTATAACGAAATATAAACGATCAGGAAAGTTTAATGAGCCAGCATTACCGGATTAAAAATACTGAAACCAGACTCGACGTTGCGAAATGCCGCGAGTAACGCCGTTTCAAAACAGCTAACTTCTTTCGCTTGCTCGACGCTGAATCAGACGGTAGAAAAAGGATTGGGGATAAGAAGTACATTCGTTTTCACTCTGGTTTGCTTGCTGGGTATATGGCGGATCTAATTAAGTTGATCGATGTACTTAATAAGTAATCTTCTGGAGAAATACAAAATAAATATTGGATACAATACAGTGTTGTTTGTAAATACATTATAAATTCTATGCTTTTATGGCGAAACTGAATGAAACATAAAATTAGAAAAAGGTTAGAAGAATATTTTACACTATTTTTGACTTATATTAAAATACATTGTTAGTGAATTTCTGCTTCTGACAATTGACTTAGGAAATATTTATTTTGCATAAATATTTCCTAAGTCTTTTATTTGCTATTTTTAATGGCGGATTTTTTCAAAGACCAAACAGTTTTGAAATATTATATATTTTTGGAGGTGCATCTTCTAGATATGCCAATTCTTTTATTAAACTTGACGAAGCAGTTATGAATTGAAATTGATTAGGAAGAACTGAGTTGTTGAATGGTGATTTTGAGTCGAACCTAACCCAGACACTAGTAGAAGGTTCAATTTTATATTTTGTTGGAGAGACGCAAGATAAATATAGTACGAAAGGGGTACCAAAAACTGCATTGCGTACCGAGGGTACAATTGAATAGCGTGGAACTACTTGGCGTGTGGAATGAGTTATCTAATGGGCAAATGTGAACTGGCTCTTGACAATTGGAAGATTCACGGGGATTGTTCTCGCGACAATGGCACGCCGCGTCGTGGGAACCGCTTTCAAAGATCGACAGACTTACGAGATAACGTGGCGACTTCCTAATGTGAGAATTCGTGTATCAACTACAGATACTTTTGTATACAAATCAAGGTACAATTCAACAATTGAATTGTCAACCGTACAGTTATATTTTCCATTTCATTCGAAATAATTCCTTTAATTCGAATTCAGAACTGTTTACTTTGTTTAACATTGAATCCATTTTAACAAACTTCCTTTCATTTTCGAATGAAAATTTTCATCGAAATTTCTAAAAGATTATTTGTCGTAAAAATACAACCAAAATTATCTCTGTGGGGATAGATCTGGTAACTTTGAACATTTTGTGAGGGAATGTACGGAATTATAAAAGAAGTGGTCAGCGAGGAAAGAGATGACAGTGATGCCAGACTCTGAAATCGAGGGGAATACAATTTACCCCCTCTCTAATGACCAGAGTAATATCAGTCGCGTGCGGCACGTCACGTGACCAGTCTACGCTCTTAATGGGGGGCGTTGGAGTGTGCTCATAGTAGTGGAAGGGGAAAAGGAGGAGAAAAAACATCCGTTTGGATGCTTTCTGGGATCACTGGGAGGTGATAGGAAGGTAGAATGGTTGAGAAATTTGGTAGAGGAGAAAAGAAAGAAGGAGGGGGCTGAAGCAGGGAAATAGAGGAGTAAATGTACAAATGCATACAAAGTGCAATACGTAGGTTAAGTTAGTTTTATTTCTAATCCAAATACAGTTAAGACTAATAACGTGTAAATAGCTTTTAGCATATGAATAAGAGGATGTGTGTGGTCGGAAGTTAACAAAAAATTTATTGTAAATTGTGTCCTTTTTCATGGCCGAGAGGTTGAAAAATAAACTTATCTATCTAATATAGTAAAAATAATATTAAATCAAATACAAAACAGTAAAAATACTTAAAGAATTTTCAAATACTGTTGTATTATTCTCAATTATTTAAAATTATGAAGAAAAGAATTAAACGTTTATGTAGCTCCTATATCTTGCAATTTATGTAATTTTTATTTTGCATAAAAATATTCAGTTTTATACATATACAGGGTGGTCCACGTCATTGTTTTAGACTATATCTTCGTTAAAAGTACAGTTACAGAGAAACATCAAAAGGAAAAGTATGATTGGTTTGAACTACGGTACTACATCCATAGGACCTTTTTTTTTAAAGTGCAATGGAGCATGTGTAATCAATAGTAATAGTAATATTTATGATGTTTTCTTATCGTAAACAGTCTTTTGTTATACTGTAATTTAATTGTCACGAATAGAATGATTTCATAAGTGAATATATATAGTCTACTATAAAGAACAAACTTTTTTAAAGATCGAGGTAAAGATAAACAATTGCTGAAAATTTTCATTTGTATTGACGTTTTCCTGGTATAAATGCTCAAAGACGTTTTGATACCCACAGGAATGCGCCAGAAATTCTGTCATGACGTCGATTTTTCATGCAGAACTATAGCCAGAAGAGAAACACGCTCTCAAGTATGCACAATGCACACGTGTGCCCTTGGTCCGCTGAAAAATTTCACGCAACAAAACAACCAGAATATTTTAACCGGCCATGATTTTCGACCTTGCTGACGCACAGAATGTTATCGTAAACCCAAGACAGTCAACAACAGACTATCTAAAATCTAAAAAATCGTGATTTTAATTTATTATAGTATTTTGTGATATCGATTGCAGCGTTTCCAAAAAAGCGGATGTAGAGCAGAATTACTATTATTGTTACAGAAAACATGTTTAAACAATGGTTATAGGGAGAAGGACACCTATGAAGTGTCGATTTTTACGAATGCTTTTCAATTTATTTCGGGAACCAGGCGTGTAGGAGAAAATCTAATCACCCTATATAAAATAGGGGTCCTGTGACTTTTAGATAGCGTTGGTAGAAGTTAAAAATCGTATGTCAAGCTCTACTAACATATTTTTCATCATAAACTATGAAACAATTTACGGTTAAACTTTATTTTGGAGGACCAATTTTTTTAACTTTATTTTATGAAGTCCTATACATTTCGACGAGAAAACACCGAAAATGAAAGTCTTATTGCAAGGAGTTCACTGGTTTAGAAGTTATACGCATGTAAAGTTGAGCACTTTTAGCTAACCCCAAACCAACTTGTATTATACCACTCAGTACTATTTAGCCGATGCGCTAAACACACACCATCTATCCAGCGCATGCACTCAACAGTCCTACCTCTACCACCCACGGACTTAAAGGACTGAGCATAAAGTGGGTTTATGGGTGAGAGGGGTCGTGCCGCGAGCGGGCAGGGATGGTAGACTGCGGCCATGTTGGATGGCAAAACTAGTGTTGCCATCTATATAACGTTGCGGGAACATTGATATAATTTAATTCTAAAAAATGAATGTATAACAAGTGTATTTGTATATATATCTGTATATATATATATACAAAATATTGCACATTCGGCTCCAATATAACTGCCTCAGGATCAGCGAACATATCACCTCACGTTACCCCACACTACCCTACAATTTAATGGCCAGGAAACAATATTAGTTTATTAAAATAGGTTCTTTTCCTACTGGCAACATTATTTTTTTGCTTACATATATAATTATATCTAACCTTAATATTGTTATTAATTATACACTTCATAAGGTGTATCCTATGGTCGTAAAGTGCATTTTGATCATTGCAATAGTTGAGTCAATTTATAAATAAGTTATATGTATCTATTTCCCGCATGATTGCATTGCAAATTCGCGCAACTAGTACTTAAAGTTGCCTATAGATAGCGTTAGGATATGGCCCAAGATTTAACGCGCATGCGCGGCCAAAACAGTAATGTATCTATATCATGATGACAGAGGTAGTGGAGCCCTGACACAGTTATATTGGCGGGAATGTCTCGAAACAATCTGTTCCGGACAAAAAGACTTCAGGACGTGTCCTACGAGTTACAAAATATACAGAAATACACATGTTATACATTCATTTTTCAGAATCAAATCATACCAATTTTTTAAAATTCTGCTGGGTGCTGAGGGTACCCCATTTTAACGAGAATCTTACTGTACTGAGGCTGAAATGGGCGTGAACTTTACACGCGCATGCGCGTGAAATCTTGCACCATATCCCAAGACTGCCTATAGAGCGCGCCACAGTGTTTGCCATCCAAGATGGCCGACAAGTTGATACCCCTTCCGTCTTTCGCCTCACCCCCGCAGCATAATGCACAGTCCTTATGTCCGTGCTACCACCCAACGAATATCCAATATGGCGACGCTCTAACCTGTCAAAAACGCTTAAATTGCTCATGTTTACACGCGTGTAACTTATAAACCAGTGAATTCCTAACAATGACGCTTACATTTTCGTAATGTTTGCCTCGACATCTACAGGATTACATAAAAAAGAGTTAAAAAAGAGTTCAAAAAAGTTAAAAACATCTGGTCCTCCAAAAGAAAGTTCAGCCCAATTTACAATTTTAATAGTAATTACATTCATTTATTAACAACTTAATAGTAATATCGTCTTTAAATAATTGAATACTTTCAAAACGCTCTTTCGCGTTAAATAATTGGCAAAAATTAGCACACCTTTAGTTGTCCCGTTCGCTTTAACTGTTGTTTACACATGGTTTCGTATTAATGAAAAATGTAATATTACACTATATCAGCTTATTGAGAAGAGTCTACAGAATACTACTGTGCAAGTTAGAACTTTGTTGTTATTGTTGTTAAAGCATAAAACGGCCCCGAGATTGAAAATTTCAAATTTAATAACTTTTCGGTATACTTTTTAATGGATTAATAAAAATGTATATTCTGAGTCAGGACCGCACTTCTAAAGGTTATGCTACCGACTTACTGGACATTGCACAAAAGATTCCAAATGAAAATTTATTTATAAGTAATTTTCTATTAAACTAGCAAAGTAAAGGCTACATAGTATTGTTATTTTTCCTTTTTTTAAGGCAAGGAAGATCAAACGTTGATTGCGATCGATGGTATAGCAACACAGAGTCGCTATCTCCAGTTAACCTTTTCCTCCCGACTATACATAGAAGACGTTACTAGTTACTATGCATGGGAAAGTGCTTTCCTACGGATTCTCACAAATGCAGAACGCAGTTTGACCGCAACCATAAGATGTATTACGGGGTTCTGTGAAATTCTAATTCGATTGATCAATCATAATTACTCGGAGGGATCGTACACACCTAACTGCTGGACAGAGATCATGCCGGTAGCCTCAAGATAAGCCACCTGGTACCACAATACATTGGGAACATACTTTTATAAGTTACACACTTTTGATTGTTCTTTTTCTCAAGACTGTCCATAATTTCTCGTGGATATGCACATGATTAATAAATATTACCATGTATCTACAGCGTGGCCTTCGAACGACCTTGGACTTGGACTTAAAAATTTTTAGATCATTGCATCTTTAGATTATGAACTATTATTTGCTGGTACATAAACGACACCCTTCCAACAATATTCAACTATAGAGAAATTTGTTATTACTGATCTTATAATTAGCAACCTGTCTCATTTTGTACCAACTTTTGATCAATTTCGGAAGATTCTTCTCATATTTATCACTTTTTAAATCTAACCTCTTATCTCGTGTGTAGAATTTAAAATTAATCGCTGCACATTTATGCAAACAGGCACCTTCGAATGACCTTGCATCTTAAACCATGTACGTTATACTAAAATACAATGATTAGGTTTTCTTGAACTCTGAAAGTAATAGACACTTGTCGTTACAGAATCAGGAACCTATGTAATTTCTAAATAATTGTTTATCAATGATTTTTCATCCAGCCACACGAAATCCCATTTCTAATCAACTTTCTCATCCAACTTGTTCTCATCCAACTGTTTGTCTTGTAAGTAGTATTGAAGTAAAATTGATTGCTGCACATTCATTCAAACATCATAACCTTCAAATGACCTTGGACCCTAAATCCTGTAAAATATACTAAACTAGAATGTGTAATTAAATACCTTGAACCCCGGGGGTAATAGACACTCGTTGTAACGGAATCAAGAGTCCATTTAATCACAAAATAATTGTTTATCATTGATTTGTCAACTGACGACACAAAATCCCAGTTTTCACCATTTTTTTTAATATTGTCTTCACATTTTCATTTCAAATATCGATCTTGTGAATAAAATATAAGTAACTCCAGAGACGCATTGAGTGATTAAAAGCAACCGTAGAGAAAACAGGAATTTGTCTATTGAATAAGAAATTTATTAATCGGCGATGAAGAGAGGCTGGAGATGTTCGTAGGGGAAGAAAGTGACGGTCAGTGAAATTCGTCTCGAAACGAAATGAAGAAAGGCGAACGGCGGGTGTAGGAACCGGTCGATGGTCAACCGAATGACCATGATCTTGGATCTTGACCAGAAATCCCGTTCCCCATTGATGACCGGTTTCACCGTGCTCGAGGAAGTGACGGTGTACGCAATTATGTGTGACCGTGGGTAGAGTTTTTGACACGCGGAATGTCGAAACGTATATCTCGTACTCTTTGAATCAAGTATGGCCTTTGATAAGCTGAAAGTTCGATAGCCTAATGGGAAATCATTTAGAAACACTAATTTCCCTCTTATGCGCTCAAGCTAAACATTGCGTTTTAATGGGACAATCTTGTTACGGGACCTCAATCAATAATATTTTAGTCTGGCCATCGATGTATAAATAAATGTTAGTCATCTGTAAAAATTTATTAGAATGTTTGGCCACTGTTTCTGTTTGGAAACACGAATATGGCACTCTTAGGCTCAAGCTCGCCTAAACGTTGCGGTTTAATGGCACGATCGTGTTATGGGACTTTAATCGACAATGTTTTAGTCTGACCATCGATTTCAGAAATAAATAGTTTTTTTTTTAATTTATTAGAAGTTCTAGTCATTATTTCTTTCATTATTATTAGATTGCAGATTTTATGCATTTGTGACAATAATGGGTACGTGAAACATAAAGCGATAAAGGTATTACAAAGATGTGGGGTTATACGCATGTTATTCTTAAACAATTAAAATTATTAAGTGAAGAAATAAATGTAACTACCTTTTTTTGCAAGTAATGCATACAAGTTTCATTACAAGTTTCACAAAAAATAAAAATTAGTTAAGTCGATTGTATGGAACATATAAGTTAAATTAAAATGTATTTCTTCTTTCAACAATTTTAATAATTCAAGAATAATATAACAGCATTCATTAATTTTTGTAAAATGTTCATAGATTTATATTATATGCATTTATTTTTGTCACAAATCCATAAAATCAGCAGTCTACTAATTATTATTATAATTGTTCCAGTGTTTGGTTCAATGAGGAGCGAGTTGAAAAATTGAGAGAAGTGGGTTGATTTGAAAGTGATCTTGCCTCGGATATAATTTCGGAGAAAGTGTCAGCGTTTTATGCGGTACACCATAGCTGTCTCCAGACGCTGAGAAAATGGTGGATGGATTGGTCATTTATGATAGAAATTAGGAGTTGTTTCCCAGAATTGTTAATAATTAATTAGATTCCTATGAACCTTGTTCTAAAATGTTACTGGAAGATGCATAGAGCTTTATAATAACTTTCTCAATTACAAAAGTGCGCTAAATGATATCTGAAATTGTTAAAAATATTAATTCTTCAAAACACTGCCTGACTTTACGTTTCTGGTTGCATAGTACTATGAAAACTGTTAATAACTTATTAATAGCGAACCGAATGTTCCTAGGGGTCCATTTTACAAGCTCCGATTGTAAATTGTCGTTAATCAATAATGTTGGAAAAATGCGAATTAAAAGTAATGTTGTGTCTTTGGGTTGTATGAGAGGTGGGTAATTACTTTGAAAATTGTTAATAATTTATTCGGGGTTAAATCTGATTAAAATTGTAAAGAAATTGCGGGAACACAGTTTAATCTTTATTTCGAACGTTTGTGTTTGTCACGTGACGATCAGCTAGTAAATTTCCCGGAAGCGATTCATCACTTTGTCGCGATTTCGATAAAATTCGTATGGTAATTCATTAAACAGAAAATTTAGCATAATCAAGAGACACGAGATTCCTCTGTCAATCGTTGACAGGTCGTTGCCGCCTCTTTCAAGGTCACTGGTGCGACCCGGACGTATTTTACAATATGGCGAAACGATGGAAGAGAAACGGTCGAGTTTTCATTCAAAATACATAAATACTTGAATTCTCCTGGATTATTTATGAACATTTGTCATTGGAAAATGTGGAATGGACCTCCAACAACTTTTACTAAACATTTTTAAGCGAGTTTAATTTCTGAATAAATTGTAATTAAGAATTTTTATATATAAGACATAGAGTCGATCAATTATTAATTTTCTCATTTCATAGAATTTAGCGCAATATTTAATATTGCATGTTTTTCTCGAGCATTTGTGACTTTTTGGGCGGCCATCTGGTTGTTTTCTTCAAATCGTAACTATCAATATCTTCAATTAATAGGTAGTAAATCGCACAATGGCTTTTTCCTAATATTTTTGCAATATCCTTCACTAAATAATTCTTATCTACTAATTTTTTAATCAAGCTGACTTCAGTTTCGTTTATCTCTTTTCCATAAGGCATTTTAACTGTCTATAATCTAGAATATTACACTAGTTAACTAACTGAGCACACGTTGATCATAAGCTATTTACCACCGATAATTTATCACAAACTATTCGCTTTGCATGTCTAATTGAGCCTGTCTATTATAGTTTTGTCGTAACGACAAGAGCGTATATACATTTCTTGTTGAAATTTTCCGAACAGTAGTTTTAAGTAAGGAACGGAACTGTATTGAATGTTACTATGTGATGGAAACAATCACATTAGGAATGAAGAAAGCAGAAAATTCTTATTAGAATACACTTCTCATTAATTTTCTAATATAACGCTCATGAAAGTATGGACACTTGAAAATTAATGAAAATATATAGGTAGATACAGAAATAGCTCAACGCAAAATGATTGTATTTCAGATCAGCTTTTCATATTATAAAAATATTGCAACAGAAACAAATTAATAACTCTTAAATTTAAATATGTTCTTTTCGTCGAAGAATCCTCCTTTGGCATTTATTATTATATTAATTAGTCATTTTTTTATTTTTCGTCCGTTATAGTCCTCTATACTTCTTGTGACAGTGTCCAGAGCTGGGTTTTAGAAGTGGGGTTACTTTTTCTAACGTATAAACAATTCATGAAGATCTTAAGGAAATAAAATATTATTCACTCATTATTTGGTAAATAAACGAAGGGATGGCAATGTAAACATATTTTATACAAATTATGAATGATTATTTATCAAAAAAAAATTTTTAAAAAGGTGTCGATACTTCTATGAGCGGTGGTGTATCTATTCTTATAATTTTGCGCGGGGTATATGACATAGAGTTTAAATTATTCCAGAATTTAAATGGTCACAAACAATTCCAGGTCTTAGAACTTACAAGAAGAAGACGCGGTTATCGGGTCTTAGATTTTGTCGAAACTTTGTATACTGGTAAATTTCCTTCTCCTGTTTATGAAAACACAGCGTTATAGGCGTCGATACTCAATAATTTTTGAGATATTTACAATTTAAATTTTATTATATCCGTTAAGCCGTTAAGTACAGTTTTGGTTGAAGTTTTTGTCAAGTGCCAAACGGCGTGATGGTAACGTACTAGATTCATTAGAAAGGCCAGTGTTCAAATCCCTTTTTCCTTTTTTTCCATTTTCTTCTTTTTTTCTGTTCAGTTTATCTATTTTAATTAATTGTATTTTGCACATGAAAAATACACTCATAATATCTATAGGAAACAAAATATAAAAATTTTATTGAAAAGGAACATAATATGAAAGAAACACTAACTTCATCAATCTTAACGTATCTCAAAAGTTGTTGAGCATCGACGCTTATAATGCTACATTTTCATAAACAGGAGAACGAAATCTCGCAATATGCAAAGTTTCGAGAAAATCTGAGACCCCCTGACCGCGTCTTCTCCTTGTTAGATGATCCCACTTAATGTTAGTCTATACTCCTTATTTTAGATAATCATAGGTCCAGAATCAACAATCCCATCCGCTCTACAAACTATAACAATATAATACTCCCGTTGAATTCATGCGGAAAGTTTCACGCAATCGATATAAATCCAGGCTCTACGTTCCTTCGGGGAAGTATGTGAACGCCTTGGGACACCCGTTCACTTTTTCTCTATGAACCGCGCTAGTCTTGCGCCAAACGAGGAAATGCAGGACATAAGACCGATCGGAACGAGGCTTTAGCCTGTTTCGTCGAAATTCTTGCTCCGTGCCCGCTCAATTTTATGAACTTCCACTACTTTCTCGCCGTACGAAAGCGAGACTATTCTCTTCAACGAAATTTCAATAGAAAAACTGCATTTTTTCATTGGATACGCCACTGTTATCTGACTTATTTTGACTTAAAATTAGAATAAACTATCTCGACTTATGTTCTATTTATTCGTACAAAAATGTCCAAACTAACACACTGTCTCGACTAATGTTCAATTTGTTTGAACAAAAATGGCCAAACTAAATGTTCAAGATAGAATAAACTATCTGAACTAATGTACAATTTGTTTGAAGAAAGATGTCCAAGCTGTAATAAAGTATCTGAACTAAGGTCCAATTTGTTAGAACAAAAATGTCTCAACTGGAATAAACTATCTCAACCAATGTTCAATTTGCTTGAACAAAAATGTCTCAACTTGAATAAACTATTTTAACTATTGTCCAATTTGTTAGAACAGAAATGTCTCAACTGGAATAAACTATCTCAACCAATGTTCAATTTGTTTGAACAAAAATGTCTCAACTTGAATAAACTATTTTAACTATTGTCCAATTTGTTAGAACAGAAATGTCTCAACTGGAATAAACTATCTCAACCAATGTTCAATTTGTTTGAACAGAAATGTCTCAACTGGAATAAACTGTCTCAACCAATGTTCAATTTTTTTGAACAAAAATATCTCAACTGGAATAAACTATTTCAACTAAAGTCCAATTTGTTAGAACAAAAATGTTTCAACTGGAATAAACTATTTCAACTAATGTCCAATTTGTTAGAACAAAAATGTCTCAACTGAAATAAACTATCTTCACTAAAGTCCAATTTGTTAGAACACAAATGTCTCAACTGGAATCAACTATCTCAACTAATGTCCAATTTGTTAGAACAAAAATGTCCAAACTACATTCAATGTGAATATTGATAAATGAAAATTAAAGACGCCATATTTCTTAGAAAAAAGTCTCTAAATTTTCTCAACGTCCACGCAGAAAAATTATGGCTAACAATAATTAATAGACTGTGAATTTTTATGGAAAATAAGAATTGTCTACATTAATTAATTCTTTTCTTAGTAATATTAATAAGTTGAAAATGATGCAACATATCTTTAAAATTACATATTTTCATTGTTTAGCATACTTATATATAAACTTTATTAATCCCCCTAAGGATTACAATTCCAATAAACCGCCTCCTTTATTTTCTTCCCTTTCTCCTTATCCTAACCTTAATTACTAACTTAACTTATCTTAAGCTATCTTATCTACTTAACTTAAATTTAACTGGTACTAAAAACTAATGAGAGAAAGAGAGAAATCTATGTACACAAGATACCTTAAAACAATCTTAAAAATACCTTAAGACTACTCGGCACCCTTCCCTACCCGTGGACCCACCCTTCCGGTTGGTCATCATTCATCCCAGACCATTTCTGCATTCATTCTCCCACCATTCACACCTTCCCTCCACTCCTCCACCCTACTCATCTTCCAACACTTGTTTAGTATACTTGATCTACCCATTTTAATTTTGTATAAAACTGTAAAATAAGTCTATTCTCGTTTGTCACAAACGCGTAAAATCCGCATTCTAATTATTAGACATTTATTTCTATATTATTTAATTTTATACAAATAAAATATATTAATAAAATTGCAAAACTATGTTAGGAAACGGACAGGTATTTTTTCATGATCGATAACACATATAGATTGTTTTTCGATGACGATTCCACAACCGTTATTGCGGACTCCTGCTTAAAATTCCAGATGCGAACGAATGGCAAGGCTCGAATAATGATATTCATCCAAAATAATCCTTTCAATCTTTCGCGACACAAGCAGTTGAAGATGGCGAATGTCATTAATGAAAATTGGACGAATAAATGATTGTCACCGTTTCACAAAGTTATGCGAAACATGGATATCTCCATTGAATGTTCCTAGAATTTATTAGCATGATTCGAAGTCGTAAGTTTGCATATTTCATGGCGTGACTATGTCGTTGACTATTTTATGTATGTAGATACGTCACGGTATAGTAATTTTTTTATAATTGATACTTTTTCGTACTAGAATTTGTTATTGATAAGTTAAAAATATTACCGTTCGTAAATGGTAAATTTGATGATTTATCGATTTTATGGATTGAAGAGAGAAAGGCAGCTGAAATAATTTTTATTTTAGTAATGGTGTAATTACAGAAATCTGCATGATAATTATTATGGGTTTTCGTAGTAAACATTTTTAAAAATAGAAAATGATGGACGCTTTTGAGCATTTCATTTCACAAACGTCGAACGACGTGTTAATATTCAGCCACCGTGCATGCAACATTAAGTTAACGTTTCTTTGAACGTGTTCTACTTGAGCATGCGGTGGTTATGGTTGTGTAGGGTTGTAAATGTGAGGCCACTCCTTCGTGCAGACGTTGCGGAATGGTTAACTTCGCTCATGGTAGTCCTTGGAGCATGACACATAGAGATTTTGGTCTTTAAACTATTCTTTATCGTTGCAATAATTACATTATATAATATGATACTAGTGATTAGACTAATGGTCAGCGTTGATGGAATTTAAAACAGTCGAAACATCAAGAATTTGATAATATCAATATATTATTAATCTTTATCTTATTAACTTTGTTAAAGAAGGAAAGAAAGTTCTACACGATAACAGTTGCTTGGAATTAATGCCAATAATTTTTATTTTGCATAAAGATTCTCAGTCTACTAATATGATACATATTTATAATTTTAAAATATATTTTATTATATAAATTAGGTAATCTTGCATTGCATTATATATTGTTGATCACAATGTTAAAAGATACTATTTATCCCAAAAATATTAAAACAAAGAATAATTGTATGAATTTAATATAATAATAACATACCACTTAATTTTTAAATATTAGTTACAATATTAAAATATACTTTATTGCATAAATACAAATATGTGAAATAATGATACAGATAATATTAATATAAATATTTGATCAATAGTATAATATTCACCACAATATTAATAGGGAAAATATATTTGTACGAATATTGAAGAAAAATTTAATTGTAAAATTTAATATAATATGATGTGATGAATAGTACAATAGTGTAAGAGGTTCCTTAGAGGTTTATAATTTGCAAAATTGCTATTTGCATTAATGATCGAACCTGTGCGCCGAAATCCAAAACACAATTAATCAAAAATTTGCGATCGATAAACACATTTAATTTATACAATAGTGTAACATTACAATATATTTTGTGGTGTAAATAAACATTTAATTATTACATGTTAATACGATATTAAATATAAATATTGATATTTCATAACCGTAGATATACAAAATAAAAAGTATCAATAATGTCCATATAAATATTGCATAAATAGATATTTAAAAAATGATAATTAATATTGTTAATATAAATACAACAAAATATACGTTAATATTCTTAATATCGATGATATATGAATAATTAACTAAAGCATTTCTGTAGGGAAAAATGATAGTGATTTTCACATTATTGGATCATTCCACGATGGAAGTAAGCGAATCAAGGATTGCTCGCACTTTTAACTGCAGGCGAGCAGATTATGTGAACACCTTGGTGCAATATCTTGGGAGAATACTAGTGAAAGGAACGGGTTATGAACTCGTGGTGCACTTCTTCCTGCAGTTGTATTTTATTCACTTTTAAAAGACCAAGTTCTAATTAAATTTAGTCTAATTAAACGGTAGAAACTTAACCGCATTCAGATTTAAATTACTCCACAAGAATTCAATAAAAAAATTTATTAACTTCCAATTGACGCTGAATGTAAATATAGATTGATCAAACAATTGAAATATAAATACTGAATAACAAATTTGATTTAATTAAATGCCAAATGGAGTGTACGTATATATATAAATTATTTCGCGTGCTCAAAATAAATATAGTGAAATTTACCTTCCGAAACCGCAAAATTAGTTTCGCAGTTCCCTGTGTATACATAGTGAGCAAATACTTTTGCGCAACGCAAAGATAGTAATAGCGTCGATGCACGGAGAATTTGTGATTACGAAATTCAAGGACGTATTGCGACAACAGAATTTCGATGACGAATTTTTCAAAAATAGTACGATTACTTTTCGCGATGAAAATTACATTTACATTGTTTACGACGGCAAGATGCTATTCCTGGTCGCGAAAACACGCGATTCACTCGCACGATGCATGAATGGCGAGTGCATGATGCACGATCTCATCTCGCGTGCGTGTACCGTTAAGAAGCCAACGAAATTATTGCATAACAATAGCGTTGGTAATCGGTTAGCGCGAAACAATAGTAAAAGCCGATACCGTTCCACGATGGATGCCCAACAGCCATGACAGGAATTCGTAATTTTCAGATCGATTCGACAAGTTTCGAACGACATCGATCCTGATTTTTTCCAGTCGAAACTATTATTTTTCGTAAATCTGAATTTTAATAAGGCTACGCCCACTTAAATTATTTGTGTAATATTAAATTTTTAGCTATTTGTGTAGTATTTTATTTTAAATCATTTAAGTAATTATTCGTTTGAAGTTACTTATTTATATGATACTCAATTTTCAATTATGGAACATTATATTTTTAATCACTCGTATAACGTTAAATTTTTCATAATTTGTGTAATGTTAAATTTTTCATAATTTGTGTAATGTTAAATTTTTCATAATTTGTGTAATGTTAAATTTTTCATAATTTGTGTAATGTTAAATTTTTCATAATTTGTGTAATGTTAAATTTTTCATAATTTGTGTAATGTTAAATTTTTCATAATTTGTGTAATGTTAAATTTTTCATAATTTGTGCAATCTTAAATTTTTCGTTATTTTTCTAATATTTAATTTTACATTACTTTGTGTAATATGTCGTTTTAAATTATTTGTCTAATACCGATTCTCAAGTATACATTATTATGTATGGAATATTCAATTTTCATTTACTTGCATAAAGTTAAATTTTCAATTATTTATTTTGAACATTTGAACTTCGTAGCCTCGAGTAACCTGTTCGAACGATTAGTTCGGTTAATCGAGGTTCTATTAAATTGTGAATTAAACCGGTAAATATGATTCAAAGTGTGCCGTGTTTGGTGTTATTTCAACCAGAAAAATGTCACGAATGTGTTGGTAAATGTAACTTCAAGTATAAATGACAATTCATTAACATTTTTGAATATTTGGAATTTTGGCAGTCTTGAGTAACATGTTCGAATGCGTTTTTATTAATCTCTACACAAATTATTGGGGAGATACTACCGAATATAATTCAAAAATGTGCACGGTAATTATATAGAAAAGGTTTGCGTACTCCGATTTTGATGAAATTTTAATATGTTATGGAGCAACACATTCTGAACAACTTTTTCCTTTTCCAATATAGGGGGGTCGCTTTTAGTTTTCGAGATATTTGCAAAAAACTATCGGTAATGTTAATTTCATAACGGAAGCCTTCTTTTTAGAAACGCTGGGTGGGTGTGTTTGGCATTGTCGCTTCTCATCTCCACAACGTGTTTACAAACAAAAAATTAACAGATGCGGCCCGAAAATCCAGGAAATGGAATAACAGAAGAAACAAGCAGAATTAACTCCTGTAGATAACTCTGATCATACATAGATAGGCTGAGCTTTCAATTTTCAAAGACATTTCCTGGATTTTCGGGCCACATCTGTTTATTTTTTGTTTATAAACACGTTGTAGAGATGAGAAGCGACAATACCACACACACCCACCTAGTGTTTCTAAAAAGAATGTTTCCGTTATGAAATTAACATTACCGATAGTTTTTTGCAAATATCTCGAAAACTAAAAGCGACCCCCCTATATTGGAAAAGGAAAAAGTTGTTCAAAATGTCGAAATCTATAATATATTAAAATTTCATCAAAATCGGAGTACGCAGACCTTTTCTATATAATTACCATGTGCATTACCATTGGTAATCAATTAATTAAATCATCGATAGATATAACATTATTGTGATCTCTTTCTGTTTCAGATTAAACACTCAGATCGAACAAAATGCTTTTGAAAGATTTCTTCATCGTCGTATCCTTGATATACGGTAAGTGTTTGCAATACGAAAATTTTCTCTACAAATTTTCCCGACTATTAAAGATACAGAAATTTGCGTTAAATTTCAAATAATTGGAAAATAATGTTTATATAAAAATGGGTTACCTTGAGAAGCTAGAATGGTAAAGCGAACGCTACGGTTGATATAGTGGGTGTAATAGTTGCTTTTCTCATCACGTACGACTCCTCGTGTAATTACAAACGATGATTCTATACTGTTTTCATCGGTAGGTTTCAATATGGACGCCCCAGGCGTTTCTTTATTACCAAATGGCTACACTTTCCCACACTTGCCACGTTCTAAACAGACACACATACGCACACACACATATTCGTTTACACACACGAACATGTGTGATTGTACTCTTCCCACAATATGAAGAACTTTAATTTGTAAGCAATGCCGTGCACAGTTTGTTACAGCATCGAAAGAAGTATGGCACACCCTCCTTCTGCGAAATTCGCTACGAATGAAATTCAAGGCATGACAATTAAAGAGCGTAGCTGTCATTGCTTCACAATGAAAGGGATTTTTAATGTAATTTTTATTCTGTTGTTAATCCTGCCAGAGACACAACAAAATTATGCTGTATACAACTGTAGTACTGTCGAAAAACGTGGCGGCTGACAAATCGTCATAATAAAAATATTATGCTTAAGTAAAATTTAATTTTTATTCTACTTTTAGTCTCACCAAAAACATTGACACAATAAAACGTCATAAGAAATATTTGAAAATTCAGTAAAATTTAATTTTCATTCTACTAATATTAATCTTGCCAAACACTGACACAATAAAATGGTGCTTCGTTCAAATTTAAATGCTATCGAAAAACGTTGCTGACATGTCGTCATAATAAAAATTATGCTTAAGTAAAATATAATTTTTATTCTGCTCTCAGTCTTGCCAAGAACATTGACACAATAAAATGATGATTCGTTCGAATTTAACCCTTTCCACTCGGAGCTATTTCAACTAAAAGATCAAACATTTCTTCAAACCTAGAATATTTCCATTGTACATAATTTTTTTTCAATATATGCGTACAAAACTGATATAGTACCTCATACAATATTTAAATGTTTAGTAATTTATTACATATAAACAAATTTAATCATGTAAACAATATTCTGAATAATGGTGTAACAATTTGTAGCGGCGCCTCAGAGTCGCCATTCGAGTGCTAAGGGTTAATTTTCGTCATGTCATAACAAAAGTCATACTCAAGTCAATTTGCGGTAATTATTGAAAAGGGTCATTATACTCCGATTTTGATAAAATTTAAATATGTTATGCAGCAACACATTTTGAACAACTTTTTCCTTTTCCAATATCGGGGGGTAGCTTTTAGTTTTCGAGATATTCGCAAAAAACTATTGCTAATACTGTATTGAATTTTCGGTCGGGCACTCTTCGCCCCCACCACGACCTAACCACAACTCATTCTATTCACATGATTTCCATTACTAGATCAAATCCCACCGCTGTCACCAATGGAGATATTCTTCTATGTGATATTATACTGCGTCGTTGGCCATGGTGGTTCGGAACCCACCGTAATAGACAGTAGATCCCGCTGAAAAGTAGGCTAAAATAGGCTGTGAACATTGGCGTTAGGGAGAGTGGACAAAGTGGAAGAAGTGGGAGAGTGGACAAAGTGGAAGAAGTGGGAGAGTGGAAGAAGGGGGAGAATGGTAAATTGGATTTGAAACCCTGGGGCACCAAATATCAGTACCTGATAAAAAAAGGGACATACTAGATCAAATTCTGGATGACAGCTACAATGCAAAGATTATGCGAATAGAATGAGTTGTGGTTAGGTCGCAGAGGGGGGGGGGAGAGGTCCGGCCGTTAGGCCGGCCGGACCACGCATACGAAAATTCAGGAGTAGTCTTTCAAATTGAAAGCTCACCTTATATAGAATGAAACCCTGTTTTTTCTCTCACCCTCACAACGTGTTTAAAAAAAAAAGTAAACGGACGCCGCACCGGAGCGTGCAACAATACGGAAAATTCAATACAGCATTAGCAATAGTTTTTTGCGAATATCTCGAAAACTAAAAGCGACCCCACCATATTGGAAAAGGAAAAAGTTGTTCAAAATATGTTGCTGCATAACATATTTAAATTTTATCAAAATCGGAGTATAGTGACCCTTTCACAATAATTACCGAAAATTGATTTGAGTATGATTTTTGTTATGACATGGCGAAAATTAAATTAGAAAGGGATTGGAAATCCCTATATTGGAAAAGGAAAAAGTTGTTAAAAATATCGAAATCTATAACATATTTAAATTTCATCAAAATCGGAGCATAGTGACCCTTTCGCAATAATTACCCAATTTTCACTCGACTTCTAATTTTGCCAAAAACTCGATGATAAATATTCCTTAAAATATAATTCGAATTTCATTTTTGATCTTGTGAAGATGAAACGCGGCTGTCATTGTTTCACAATAAAAATATGAAAATTGAAATATATGTTACAAAGTTTGCATGTGATTTAATAATATCAGGTGTTACAATGCACTGAATGCTTTTGATCATTATGCAAATACCGTGTCCCCAAGTCCCGGATAAAGGAGGTAACGTAATCTCGCAGTATAGAACCATAACGTAATGCGTTGCATAAAGGTGTTGCGTTTTAGGATTACGATTCTTCGAACAATCGATTGTTTATGATACGTAAACGAGTATGCGTTTCACTTTTAGTTACAGAATGCGCGGCCCAAGTTTACAAGAGCCACTCGGCCGAGTCAGCTGCAGTCATCAAACCGGCGGTTGTAAACAATGATTTTATTACGCAGACGGTCTACGGTTTCTTGGATTTCACTACCACCATTGGGAACACCGTTATGGTGTTCAGTCCGCAGAGCGCGCCTCCTACAGGTACAATTACCATAAAGCGCACCATAGTTGTTCAATTTATTTTCTATTCCAGTTTTGACGACGATTGCCTATCATTGAATATGTAGGTTTTTATTGTCTCCCCTCGGAGTTGCAATGTACATCCAATTCCCCCCCCCCCCTTACCTCTACATCTTCTTCCTTACCCTATCCTAATTTCTAACTTAACCTAACTTACACTACCTTATCTAATTGCTTACAACTAACTATACCTAAGACTTAAAACACTAGTGTTACAGCGATAGAGGGAGAGATATCTATATACAGAAATTAACTTATAACTACTTAAAAAACTACTCCTCCTCCTTCCTTGCCCTAATTGTGGAGCCCCCCTTCCGGTCGCTCCTCAAACCCTGAGGAGCCTATCATTGAATATGTTATTTAATATTTTAATACAAAATACCTAGCGAAGCTGATCTTTATTCATCCAAAAATAAGTCTTTGTCGATTTTTGTTAAAGGTGAGACTGCGGATCATTATGCAAAATAAACATTGTATAACTCGACTGCAAGGAACAGAAGCTAAATGACAATGTGTTCCTTTTAGAAATATTTTCAATACGTTAAAAATGATACAACCGTATTGTTAGATTCTTTTAATAACCCTATACAGTTCTCCATTTCACCTATTCGCATCGTGAATGCATAAAATCCACACTCCAGTCACTTTTTGAATGATTAAATTGAAAAATTGTTCAATTACACACAATATTATGATCGTTTTATCAAAATCGAAGGATTGAATACAATTAGATTATGTAAATTGATGTACAATATACATTACAAATTCTGATTAGTTTTGAGTAGAAACATTATATATTGTTGAATTACAGAATATCATATTTGCGTTTACAAAATTGAAGAATTTAAGTATAATTATTAATATGTTTATGGTAATAATTTAAGAGAGATATTAGTATACGAGTTATTATTAAAAATGAAACCATAAATAAAATGTATAAATAAAATTATATAAATTAGATTATAAAAGGCTTTGTTGTATAAAAAATTAGATATTGAAATACAATAACGTAGTTGGCAATATAAAATCGTAAAAAAAATGTCTGTGCAATATTAATAAATAAAATCATGAATAGAATGTATAAATAAAATCATGAATAGAATGTATAAATAAAGTCATGAATAAAATTTATAAATAAAGTCACGAATAAAATGTATAAATAAAGTCACGAATAAAATGTATAAATAAAGACATGAATAAAATGTATAAACAAAGTCACGAATAAAATGTATAAATAAAGTCTCGAATAAAATGTATAAATAAAGTTATAAGTAGAATGTATAAATAAAGTCATGAATTAAATATATAAATAAAGTCATGAATAAAATGTATAAATAAAGTCACGAATAAATTGTATAAATAAAGACATGAATAAAATGTATAAACAAAGTCACGAATAAAATGTATAAATAAAGTATCGAATAAAATGTATAAATAAAGTTATGAGTAGAATGTATAAATAAAGTCATGAATTAAACGTATAAATAAAGTCATGAATAAAATGTATAAATAAAGTCATGAATAAAATGAATAAATAAAATTATATGAAAGCCCACATACCTGGCAACACAGAATATTCAAAAAAAGATGTTTCGAGATATAATCTTGGGAGCCACGCGTGACTCGACGCAGTTAATCATTCGTCGTTCTTCTTGTTCCAGACGTCGAAAAGGGAAGGAAGAGTAGCATTTCGATTATTCAGACGAAACCGAGCGAAACGTTAGAAAAAGTAGCTCTTGATATCCAACCGAGCAAAACGCACAAGAGCAACGCCGAGCAGGAAACGAAAAAGCAAACCAAAGGCACGAAGATCGTCGTGAATTCCGTAATCGAGCAAAACGCCATTAATGCCTCGGAGGATAATAGATTGCGGTCCCCGAAAAGCCAGGTGAGCCAATGATCTTGCCCAAGAATCGCTAATTGGGGGCCTCAAATTACCTGAGAAAAAAAGCATCACACTCAACAGTGTCTTTATTCGGAAACTTCATGGGCGATTATAATTAGACTGCGGATCTTTATGCACAATAGACAATGTCGTGTGTGAGAAACAGGATCCGAATGAAATTGTCATTCTTTCTTGAATAATCTCAACAAGATGACAATGATATGGATAAACTATTTCTTTTACTGTTTTACTTTTTATTTACTGTTTTAACCCTCATACGTTCTCCAGGGTGAAAATTCACTCATTCACTATTTTTACATAATTATTTCTTTAACCCTCCGTGTGCAACCAGAGTCCTTTATGACCGAAGCGAAATTTTACTTTTGAATTTTTTCTTTTCAGTATTTATTTTGTCCCATTATAATGCTTTAAACATTTGACATTGCAACGATCATATGTTAAAATAGGGACTTCAATAAGTTTTTCAGATTTTTTCGATTTTTTAAAAGCCTAGAACAATAAAACAATTCGTAATGAACATAAATGAACCGATGTGCAGACGGCATCGATGAACATAAGGTTACAGACGGAGGGTTAAAATGTAACGTTATAAATAAAACATTATCCTAGACTCTCTCATGCAACTATTTTTGAAGAGTGTACGGGGGTTAAGTTTCATCTACTTATTTTTGTAATAAATGCGTCGAATTGTAACAATTCAAATGAATTATAAGGTTATTTTCTACATTGCTCTTGCACAAGTAGATACATTCAAACGATAATCAAATTTTGATTAGTCACTGTTACACGTTAAAATGGTAAAAAGCGGTTATACAAGCAAAATTGAATTACGATAAAATCGACAAAGTATACTAACGAATTATATAAGAGTAAATAATAATTTCCTTGTTTTGTCAAATTTATCGATATTGTTTAGGACAATGTGTAGTGTGTGGATTTGTATAGAAAAGCGTATTTCCTGGATTTTACAGGTAAAAATCTCTTCGAGCAGGAAGCGCGGTACTTTCCCTTTCGCGAGGCAGACTTTTCCGGTTCTATTTACCAATCCATATACCACGCGCACGCACCTATGTACTCGCAAGATTTCTACTTTCAAACGGTCACGTAAACTTCGATGCGAACGTATGGTTTTCGAACGGCCGCGTGACTGAACAATACTATTTTTTAAGAAAGCGTTGAAATTACAACGGCAATTTTAGTGAATTTTAGTCGACTGTCCCACAGGAGCTGAAGACAAAGATCCAGTCAACGGCCACCAGCGCAGTCGTGTCCTCGCAAGTACAAGCGAAACCGAAGGACGACGCACCCGGTGTGAAAAATAATCTCGCAGAACCAGAGTACGACTTCCTGTCGAAACAACCGGCGGAAATCGTCGACGAAACCTACAAGGTACATGAGAACAAAAAGTCGATTTGACGAAGGTCGATCAAGGATATAAGGAGCAATAAAAGTACTATGCTCTGCATACATGCAATTAGCATTGACACAGATTGTTCCGACTCCGACATAAGTCTGGCCAAGGCGGCTAAACCTGAATATCTAGTTCCCGGCTCTGCAAATTGCTATATTTTTAGCGAAAATAATAATTTCATAATTAATGTCGTGCTGACCGCGTTATACTCAGCACTACAAATAAAGCGAGTCGCGCCTAAAATAAATCACAGAGACCGCTGCCATATAAAATCATAGTAATTTATTTCAAACGAAAAGTAAAAGATCATGGCCTGGATTTAAAAGTTAGACATAAACGAGGCTTAGACTAAAAAGATGCAGAAAAATTTATTTTCACAAAATTTCAGTCATATACAGATCAGAAATTTATTAAAATTGAAAACTCAAAAATTATTTATTGAGATACCATGGCAGCCATGAAAAAATGTATGCTGCAATCCTCGTACAATAATTTAAGTAATGATAAAAATAATTGCATAAAAAATTAAACATATGTATACAAAAAGCATTTGATCTGCAATTACTAGGCTGCAGATTGTTATGTAAAATAAAAATTATCTATATCAATCGTGAGGAATATATATTGTTCAGTCAAAATATATTTCGTCGTTTAATCATTTTAACAAATATATAAATAATATAACAATACCATTAAATTCTTCTAATGCCTTCATAGTTTTGTAATTGACCTTTTTGTCATAAATGCATGAAATCCGCAGTCTAGTAAATTACCTAATTATTTCATATCTCATAAGTTGCCTAAAACTCAACTAACTTGATCTCAAAGCCTGATCAGAAGAGTACAGAATTTCACAGCAACACAAAAGTTTAATATTGTTTTTTAGAAAAATAGTTTTTCAATTTTGCAGTTGATTAATTTGAGGCCCTCTTCGAAGGCTCACGCGAAGCCCAGGCCCACCGGTCGACGGGAAAAGGAGAATCCCACGGGACTGGTCACTAAGCTCGGTGGCACAATCGTCAAAGATGGTCTTACAACCGTCCACGAGACCAGCGTGATCGGCACGTACATAAACGGGAAGTATGCTCAGGTGCTTCAAAGTTCCTCGAGGATCCTTCAAGGTACGCCACCGATCCCTGAAGGCAAGATTCGGCCGTCCAGCACCCAACGAATCTTGAAGACCATAGGGCCCCAGCAGGGGAAGCTGAAGCCTCAATTGGAACCAACGCCGACGAACCACCAGGACGAATCGTCGCTGCCATTGGAAGTTTTGTTCAGTGCTCCTGCTGGTAAATTGAAATTTCTAGTGATTCTGAACAGTCTAATCGATGCAACTTGAAATTTCTAGTGATTCTGAACAGTCTAATCGATGCAACTTGAAATTTTGTACAGAAAAGTACTGAACCAATTATGGCGGAATACAATCCATCAAGACAATCCAATGACAACGCTTCTTTGTTTTCTATTTTTTTTTTATGAAACTTTTTAGTAGAACCTAGAAGATTTAGTAGAACGTAATCTATTATGATGACAGATTAAGGGGTATGGCCACAGCAACAGACCTAAACACATCAATAAATTAAACAATCTTTTTCAGTATAAAAAAATATTTATCTAATAAATTAATATAAAATCGGATTGAAGCACTACTTACAACATTTCTTACGGTACTGAACAAAAATTTTCTGTATTTATTCGATCCAAAATGGCGGAGCTTTTTTTCTTGTGGAACCGCTCCGGGACCTGACATCTAGCGTGCACATGTTTTGAGCTAGAACAATAAAAGAATTTCTTTCGAATCAACATTAATATAGGGAGAGAAACCTAGAGAAGTATTTAGGGGTGTTTCAATAAGTGTATAGAAAACTTTTATATTATGAACAGTTTTTCACGAAATTTTTCAGCAAAAATTATAACTGTGACTTCAAATGCCTGTCATTTCTAAACAAATCAATATTTTTCTCTAGGCATTTTAATGTAGACCCAAAAGGTTTTTGTTCTAGTAAACGATAGCGCAGCCATTTTGGATCGACAAAAATACAAAAGAATTTGTCTAAGTACCTTAAGATATTTTGTAAACAGGTTCAATTTGAATTTATACTAACGTGTTTTGTTAGACTGAAAAGATTGTTTAATTTATAGATGTTTTTAGGCTCGTTACGTTGGCTTTACCGGTAGCTACAATTCTAGATTACTTCTTTACCGACTTGTACAATGAATCATATTGTATGTGGATCACTTTAGATAAAGCTAGCCTAAATGGAATATTAAACCATCTCCCTATATAGATGATTTTTAAACCTGAAGAGTTTAGTACCTTTTTGTAAATAATTCCAAACTGCATCTACACTCAACAACAAAAAGATGGCACACCTCGAAAATTCAACGTTTTCAGCACTTGGCCATAATAAATATACTCATTCTTGATACCTATACATTTGTATTGCGAAATGAGCTATACTGCAAAAAAGAAAGTAAAGGAAAAGTTCTTTTATTTATCTAAACTAAAAATTACAAAAAAAACAGTGCGACAAAATGATGGCACGTATACAAAAAATACGTGATTTACGTATGTACATAAAATATATAACATTATGTTTAATACTTGGTGTAGCCTCCCTTATTTTATAGTACTGCCACCATACGTTTCGGAATTGACTTAGAGTTTTTTTAATATATTTTGGCCGTATTTTTGTCCATTTTGTTCTATGCACGTTTTTAAATCTGCAAGGCTTTGGAATTGTCTTCCGCCTTCATAAACATGTCTTGCTAGTTGTGCCCAACAATTTTCAATTATGTTGAGATCTGGCGATCCCGCTGGCCACTTTAAGACACTAATTTTGTTTTGCTCAAAGTACTGCTTAACGCATTTTGCAGTATGCACACTTGCGTTATCCTGCTGAAATGTACAATTTTCCCCGGAAATTGTCTGTCCAAATTTAGTTAATTGTTCGTCTATCAAATCTATATAAATTTTGCTGTTCATAGTTTTCTTTATAAATTTTACTTCAGTCATTTCTCGATACCCAATTCCGGCCCAAAACATTACTCCTCCGCCACCCATGTGTCTGCGACTTAATATTCTTTCTTCTTTCCGCAGGTCGTGAAAATAGTGTGCGAAACCATCCGGCCCATCTAGATTAAACATTTTCTCATCACTAAAAATAATACGACGCCACTTTTTTCTCCAATGTATGTGCTCTTGTGCAAATTTCAGACGCTCCGATTTATGCTGAGTGGTTAAAGGTGGTTTTTTTTTCAATTTCATTCGTACCAAGTGCGGACATTCTTTTATTATCTTTGCACATTACATCCATTTGTATGTCCTCCAGCTGCTTTAGATATTTGTCGTGCTGTTCCCGAAGAATTCGAAGCTTCTTTTAAAATTGCACGTTTTCCGCGATTGCTTACTGCTTTCGGTCGACCGGAAGTCTTCTTTTTACCATATATTTTGGGATTTTTTAATAAATTATACACCACTTTTCTGCTCCGATGTATAACACGTGCAATTTTTGAAGTTGAGTAATTCTCTTTATGAAATGTCAAAATCGTTTTTATTTCAGCATCGGATAAACGTTTGCCACTACCCATAGTGTAATTTCAATAGCAGATAATAAGAAACACACACAATATTTAATGCATAGTAAAACAGTACGTGATACAAACAGTCTGACGGTCTAGTGTTAACTGCAGAGAAAGAATTTTAAGACTGTGCCATCATTTTGTCGCATTGGTGAACTCGGTTGTTTACGTTTAGACTAGAATCTGTACCGCTTAACTCCTCCGGTGTACATAAATAAGCTTGAAGCTCCACCGAAGTACATACACGGAGAGAAACATATCAAATTTCATCACAGTTTTAAGAAATACCAATATTTACGGGTGTGCCATCTTTTTGTCGCTGAGTGTACCAGTACATTCAAAAGTATACGACTCTATTTAAAAGACCCACAAGACCTCCATATGACCTCTACATATCCACCTACTATCTATATTCACCAAAATATTATTTTCATCGAATTGAACACCTCTTGAAACCGTTCCATTTTGCTATCGGCAAAACGGTTTTGGATATACTGAAGGGTTTTCAAACGGAACACGTCGACATAAGAACACAGAGTCAACTTTATTCCACTTCCCAGGTTCCACGGTCCGAAGCACAAGGAAAAATGCAGCACCTAATTCCGCGCGGCCGAAATTCCGCAACAAGATCAACGAAGACTATGACAGCGGCGAGGTACAGCAAGTCAAACCACCAAAAAACAGAAGCAGCACCACGTCAAGGCCAGGATACAAGTAAGTATCCCTCGCGTCATCGCTCGATAAAGTTGCAACGTGAACGTTCGTCAGTAGACAGTGGTTCATTATGCACAATATAAATTTTCTACTTGAATTACAACAAACCGGAGTGAAATGAAGATTTATTTTCTTTCTTGACATTTTATCTACCGGAAGCCTATTGCATAATAGGATTTTCAATAATTATGCTATGCCAAAAGGAAGTTTAAAAATTTTCTTTTACATTATAATCCCAAATGAAATGATTCGATGAAGTTACTGCAGTTGATTTGCTTGTTCACAATTGAAATTATTGTTGCTATTGAAGGATCCACTTAAAAGTCTCTAGCCACGGCCGATAGACTTTAAAAAATTATCTACTAATGTGTCAATAGGTTGAAAATAATGCAACAGTATCTTTAAATTCTTCTAATGTTCTCTCTGTTTTAAATTACTCCCACTCATTTTTGTCATAAATGCATAAAATACGGCTGATTATTTATCAGGAACCGGACTCCGTCTACGACGACGACCGAGTCGCCGGTACCGCGAAGACGCACCGGCTTCCGGCCCAGCAACAGCAACCAGCCCAGCTTGCCGTCAAAGCAGAGCCCTAAACCCAAAGTCGAACAGCAACCAACCGGCCCCAACACTGCGCCGAAGTTGAAGCTGCCGAGAACCCAAGGTCGTTGGTCTTACAAGACGACTCCTAAACCTAGAGTAATCATCCGGAAGCAGATCGACGATGATGAAGTACGTTCAACACCGGAAACCAGCACCACAGAGGGTCCTTTGAATTTAGATGACAAGACTACTGCGGCGTCCGTATCAACGTCAACTACGACGACGTCGTCAACAACAGGACAGCAGATAGCTGCTCAAAGGAAGATCCAGGAGATGGCTAGCGACGAGGAATTGGACCCTAGTGAGAGTGAGGACGTAGCCAGTGTCACTGTCCAGGACCAGCATCCGGAGCATGCGCTCCCTGTTGAGACGATCAACGTTGAAATCTCCACGGCCGCTGATATCAATAATGCGTACTTTGAGATCGCTACTATCAAGTCGCCATATACATTCCAGGTAAGTCTATGTGTTGAGATTATTCCTCATGATTCCTCAAACTTGAATCAGATCTGAACATAACTGTTATATAAAATTATATAAAACTGTTATATAAAAATTCTGGTTGAAACGAACAGTTATAAATAACCTGTATTTCGAATAATTGTTACGATAAATGAACCATTGTCTTAACAATTGTTCTTGTTTGCAGGTTGGAACCCTGAGGAACACACGCTACATAACTGTCACGTCGACTCAGAAGAAATCATTCTCAACGCCAGACCCCACCTCAACGATAGCACCCACCGAACCCCTTACTGAAAACCTATTAGCCAACACCGCAGCAGCGTATGAGACAACATTACCTCTTGACTCAGCAGTAGCAACCCTGCCCGCCATATCTCTGGAGTCAGGTCAAGCTACTCCTCCCTTAGAAACCCTGACAGAAACATTCTCCACCACCCAGACTCTCTTAAAGACGCATTTACTGCCAGTAATACATGGTAACAGCACGACCAAGCTGAGCTTAGTGCAAACTTATAATATCGCCAGAGTGGTTACTGCCACAAAAACGCTTCCACCAATGGACATCTATCAATTCATCCCTAGCAAAGCTTTGAACGAGTTCAACTCTAAGTTGGATGAGGCGGGCAGTGAACTACATTTGGAGTTGGACGTTGGAGACGACGATAGAGATGACGAAGACATCCCGAAGAGGATTGTAGCGCCTAACGGCGACATAGACTCCGACCTGGAGCCATTCAAGTCCATATCCTCCTCGAAGGTGAAGTCAGAGGCCTCCAGCAGTTCCATAGAGCCCCAGCTGACCCCTAATCATCTGGCTTTGCTGAAATACTTTGGACAACAGCAGCAGCAACCGCAGCAGGTGATCACCACCTCGCGACCAGTCGTTGTTTTGGAGACCGTTTATGAGTCCCACGTGATCCCAGTGGTGAATAATGGAAATACTCTGTACTCGACACTGTCAAGGCCTGTGGGCACTGTGCCAAGAACGTCCTATGAGTATGGAACATCTACTATTGCACCTGTCCTACCTCCACAACTGCCTCCACAGCTGCCTCCACAGCTGTCCCCGCAACTGCCTCTGTTTCCACAACAGCCACAATTCACTATCACCAGTGCTCCCTTGGTTACTCAGACCCTGGCCACTGTTTCCGACTCAAAAGTGTTAAAGTTGACCTTTGGAGCCAAAACTGCATACACTACCCTGTTCTCAAGTCGCGTGGTGCCCACTGAGGTGACCACTTATATCACTACTACTGTTCCAGTGCAACCCACTGTCCCTGCTTTCCCTGGTTACTATCATCCACCACCAGTTGCTTATCCACCTTTCCCTTTTGTAGGGTAAACGTTCATTGTCTAGAGTCTTAATGATTGGAGGAGGCTTTCGGCGAGCTGTTCTGGAAATTCTGTAGGTTGTATGATGTATAGTGTACCTGTAGTTTGATTTTCGAAAGAGTTGGTTATACAATACGAACAAATTTTTCAAACAAATGCTGCATGGTTTCCGGGGGGCATACAGGCCTGTAGTCTGCTATTTGTTAGTTTGCCTTTTTATCGCGATATGAGTGCCACTTTCAGTTTTCAAATGGAATGCCGAATATTCTTTTTCGAATTCGGATAAAGCACCAAATTCTGCGTAAGAAAGTTTTATACCACGTGCCGTAATAACTGCAAAAACACTTCGAACAGCGCTAGAAATAAAATTGGTTTTACAAATATTTAAAAACCGATGGTCATCCTCATATCTCGATAAAAAAGCAAAATAACAAAAAACGGATTTGAACACTGTATGTACCCGTGGAAACCATGCAACATTTGTTTGGAAAATTTATTCGTACAACTAACTCCCGCGTTACTTGAAGTCGTCACGTTACGAGACTCGCCCTGTATACGGCCATAGTCGTGATTAGATATCCAGCAGAGTTTTATTGGTTTGTACTTGTAACATAGTAGTAGAGGGCAGCATAACTGTGACTTGTATGAGCGTATTTAAGGAATTTTCTTTTGAGAAACAGGTTATTCAAATCCTATTTATTGGATCACCCTATATAGTTGACTTCGTTTACAAAAAAATATTTAGAAATTTTCGGAAGGGTGCTGATGATCACGATAGATATTATACCAAAATTGATACCAGTGACAATGGCAGTCGTTGAATGGGAAATTTCAAGCCTATTTGGTTCCAATGAGGTTCTTTGTTACTCAGAGATTCAGCATTTTAGTGTAACATTATTTAAGATATTTAAAGAGTAATACTTATCATGATATTATTAGTATTTAATATAGAAAACTATTCAAATATCTATTTTCCATTCGATACAATTAGCAAATAAGTTAATTATGTTGTTCATGTATCGTGGGGTGACATGACTGACAATTTCGGAACATATTAACCGCGACGATAATGAAAAATGGTATGAATATCTATGGTATAGTTTGAAAAGAAGTACAATAATAAGAATTTCGAATAGTGTCGTAGACGCCAAGACTGATTACCCGTAAATGAAACCATAATATCTACTATATAGGTGCTGAATGAATCTAATTCTCGTGTGGGCTTTGTTTAAAAATAATCATATTTTTACTAAGTCGAATGAACAATTAAAACGTACCATGTCACCTGACGATACATAAAGAACATAAAAATTATAATTAATTAATTTAGTTTCTATTTACATTAAACATAAACTTCACAACACGATGGTGGGAATTTTAAATCTTCGCAATTTCTTTCATTTAATTTCGCCCTATAAATCAATTCTAATCAAAATCACACGAAACCAAACATTACAACATTATCGTTGTCAAAATTAAATATAAATCTTGTAAATAATCATACATCATTTTTTGTTTTATTACGATAAATCGAATGCTTACATGACGTATAATTAGGTAATTCTCATTTTATAAATAATTAAGATTGTATACTTCAATTCAATTTTTTTATAGTAAAACGTTCAATAGTGTGCAACAATGTATGCTGCAAAAATTATTGTAAATATATTATTCATTATTACAAGATATACTGTATGTATATTAAACAAATTTGTAAATAAAGTATGTAAAAATGATACAAATTTTTTTATTATACACATATAATGTATACGCAATGGTAATATACAAAGTCAAATTATTATTTCCACTGTAGTTAATTCATTTTATTGTATAGTAATAAAGAAAATTTGTAATAAAAAATGTCCTTATATATAAATTAGTGAAATCAGAATTTACGGCTATAAAATGATTTGTAAATGCATACAGGTGATACCAGAAAGGAAATTTCCTCTCAGGTGATAACTAAGAAATTTCTTTTTAATTTTCTATGCAACATATTTTCGCATTTCTAAATAATACCTAGTCATTTATTGATCAGAAATAAACTATATTCTAATGATAAGAAAATTGAACACCATATTCAAGAATAAATGTAAATGTAAAAATATATGTATATGTGTATGCTGTACCTCCTACTATGTGCTATAATGCTGTAAAAAATGGCCTGAGACGGCAAATTTTTGCGTCAAAATAGTCAATGTCAGGCGAAGACCTTCTTTTTAAAATAAATAATGTTCCTGAATGCAAAATGAAAGTGCAGCCTGGTTCCTAATAAGTTCTGACGATTAACGTTTGAACGCGACCGACTGTTCTTCCTTCTTAATTGCACGAATGAGTGTCAGGCTTAAGGCAGCAATTATGACCTAGAAAAATAAATATAAACAAAACACTAACAAAAAGAATGAAAAAATAATGGATTACAGGTCATGAACTATGCAAACTAAATTCATAGACGAGAATCAAATTTTAAAATCTCGTGAACGAAATTGAATAGTGTTGCTTCCACTAATAATTGGACTTACATGAAGCATACACAAAGCCAAAGCCAAACCAGCCAGCCATCCTGATCTGCCCTCTAAAAACCATGAGATTTCTTCGACACAGCCATGGAAGAAGGCGTTTCCGGTCACAGAGTCCCTGCACTCGTTGGGCAAAGGTTTCTTCAAGGTCAAATAGTCTCTTGGTCCATCAGCGCCGCAGCAGCCGATCTATTTTTAAAATCTTTGAATTATTTTGGGTTTTATCGAAATTTTTTCTCCAGCAAAGAATACACTTACGCTTTCTTGGATCAACTGTAAAACAAAAGTCGCTCTGTCATCCTGGTAGTTATTAATGAGAGATCTCATCGATTTGCGAATCAGGGGCTGAATTTGACTGTCGTAAGTCGAATAGTCGAGCAGCAATGCCGTTCCCGCTAAACTCATCACGTAGCAAAACAATTGTAAACCTACGAACTAAACATAGTAATATTAGTGATATGATGTTTAGCATTGTCGGATTTTTTTTTATTGCTTGTGACTTACGACGAAGAGACCAAGGATATGCTCCATGAGAGCAACGCCGCATCCGATGAATGTTATTATTATGATGAATATTGAGGCGGCTAAGAGGATGTAAATGCCAGTGTAAAATTCGTAAATGTCGAGGAACTCAACCCATTCTTGGAATCCTGGATCCAGTCGCAGCCATATACATAGGCCGAACATTGAACTGCCAAGAAGCTAATAACAAATGTAAAAGTCTCAGAAGGATTTCAACATTCAGAACCTAATTTTTTATTTTAAAATTGAAATATCAAAAATTGAAAACGACTCAAAGATTCAAGGACTCAAAGACTGAATGACTCGAGACTCAAGAACTCAAAGACTCAAAGGCTTAATGATTCAAGGATTCAAAGATTCGGGGACTCAATCATTCAAAGATTGAATGATTGAAGGACACAAAGATTCAAAGATTGAATGATCGGAAGACTGAAATATTCAATGATTCAATGATTCAAGGACTCAAGACTCACGGACTCACGGACTCAAGGACTCAAGGACTCGAGGACTCAAGGACTCAAAAACTCACGGACTCAAGGACTCGAGGACTCAAGGGCTCAAGACTCAAGGACTCAAGGACTCAAGGGCTCAAGACTCAAGGACTCAAGGACTCAAAGGCTTAATGATTCAAGGATTCAAAGATTCAAAGATTGAATGATTGAAGGACACAAAGATTCAAAGATTGAATGATGAAGGACTCAAATATTTAAAGATTTCATGATTCAAGAACTCAAAGATTTCAAAACCTGAAGCTCAAAAATTAGAAAATTTAAAGATTCAAAAACTCAAGCATTCAAGGACTCAAGGACTCAAAGATTCAAAGACATTTTTAAAATCTCAAAAACATACTGAATATAAAAAAAAAGTTATTTCATAATGAACTCGAAGTTTCATTACATTTTTAAGTTGACAGTAGAAACGATAGGTCAGTTCTATAATTAAAAAACATAGATACTGACCCAGAGCATAAAGTTTATTAATGCATTACAAAGATGGCTGAACAAAAAATAAAGTAGAGCAAAAACGCATTACTTCCATGAAAATAGAAACGAACAATTAAATTAGTAAATTAAATTAAACACAGTAAATTGTGTTTGATCGGACAATTTAACAACAAATTGTCTAATACTATGAGAATTAGTTTCACATTCGTCACGCTGATAAATACAGATATGATTGGTGTGCGTCGGTATCTGACTCATTGAATCGAATGTAACGAGGATGTATGTTGCAATAAGACGCGTTACAATTCACAATCTACCAGTAAATTGTTTCCGTTGACCTCTTTACATAGAAATCTCGACAGAGTGCCAACAATAATGTTCAAAATTCGCGGGTGTTCAATATTGCAATAGCAACACAAACGATTTGTAAAAGTTACAATTTTACAGCTGACCTAGTATGCTTCACACTATCGCAATTAAATTACGACATTTTTAATAGATTACAAAAAGTTTTCATTTCATTTTTAATAACATTTCTCTAAATTTTTTACTTACCCATATTATGGCGTTCAGGCAGAAAATGGTAAATTTGATGCACTGAATCCGCTGCTCCAATTGAGGCACGGCCGATTTCGCAGCCATCGTTTAATTCCCAATTGTACCTCCAAAAATCGAAACTCAAAAACGTTTCTTTTTCTTCACCAGAGTCACTGAACAAGATAGTATCAAAACGTGGGCACAGCGATTATGGTCGTGCCCGTCGACAGGTACCTGAAACATCCACCTAGCATTCTCTTTATCGTCGACAAATATAAGATAACTGGATAAGCACGTCCTAGATAAAAAAAAATAATCATGGCAGGTGAATCATTCACTGCACGGAAAGTTGTCATTAAAGAAACAACCTCCGGCAAACAATCGCCGGTGATCTGCATCCCTAACAATTTATTTTGCATCATCGACCATTACATATATACTATATTATATTTGTAATAATCGTCGCTGTAAGCTTATCATTATCAAAACATTTGCCTAGACAGATTTAATGTTTTTATTTTGAGTAAATTACATAACTTTCTATTATTTAATTGTGTACGCAAGTTTGTTACAGTGGAAAAATTCTTTTTGGTTCGACGAACTATTTTTTCGAATCCCCTGCTTCGGAATCTTCTGCGGAGAAAATGAACTATCTATATAAATGTAGCATCTAAAAATAGATTTCAGACACCGGATGTATATACTATACAGATTCCGTATGTGTGATCTTCTGGCTAGAAACTATACTAACTCAATTAACTGTGATAATCGGTCAATCGCGTGTTGTGTCTTTGAACTCTGTATCTGCTTCTGAAATGAACGAATAATACGCGAAATAATTTTGTTTTGTTTATTGAGAACAAAATCCATAATCTAAAAAAGAGCCCGAGGAATAACAGACGAAATCGACGCGTTTAATTATCTTTATGCTCGCTATACGAATTTTTCTAACATAGAACAATTCCATAGTCACTCCCATTAATATTCGGACACTCTTAAAGAGACGATAACTTGTTTAATATTGGACCATACGACTTGGACTTTTTTGAGATGTTAGAATAATTAGTTTACTACATGACGTGAAAAAGAAATTTTAAAACAATTGCAATTGGTCGGTATTGCAGAGAAAATACTAAAAGTTGTGTTTTACAATTTTTTTATGTGGCTTATATTGAAAATTTAAAACATCCATTTTGTAGATCTGTATCAATTGTATACATTTTCAAATTTTCATCCAATTTGGATTACGTGGAAAACAGCGACAGGCATCGAATGACGTAAGAATCCTTCAATTTATTACAGTTTAAGGACGAAAATTGTGAAAAACTGCAATTTTTACAATCTTCAAACAGTTGTAGCTCATTGCAACGTTTGCCGATTTTGGTGAAATATTCAGAGTGTATACAGTTGACACAGATCTACAAAACGTATTTCTTGAATTTTCAATATGGACACACATAAAACAGTTATAAATAACAACTTTTAGTATTTTCTTTGTAATTCCGACCAATTACAATTTTTTCAAAATTTCTTTTTTTCAATGTGTAGTAAACTAATTGTTCTAACTTCTCAAAAAGAAAATCCAAGTCACATGATCCAATATTAAAAACGTGATCGTATTTTAGAGTGTACGAATATTAATGGGATATATATATATATATATATATATATATATATATATATATATATATATATATATGTGTATGTATATATTTTTTTTTATAATATTGTCAATATTTGAACAAGTTTAAACCATATTTAAATAGAGCAGGACGTTTTTAACGCGCGCAATGATTTTATACTTTTTTCAATTTATTTTTAGACTTATACGGGTCCCAGGCTACATCTAACTACACCATGCGATAGAACACACCTTTTTCCTTAAAATACCGTCAAAATAACTACAATGTAGATTTCGATTTCGAGTGACAAATTAAAATAAGTTCCGCAAAAGACGAAGGCCAGTGACCTCAACGCCAATAATTGTTCTGTATGATACATGGTTAAAGCTGAAAAATTCTTAAAGTAGATAATTCGGCCCTTTTAAAATTAATTTCTCAAGAAGCAAGAACCGACAATCTCCGTTCATTTAAAATGGACTAATATACCACTGCTTTATAACAACGAACAATATATCTATATTTCATAGACATCTGATGACGTAGGCACAGTCGATCTATATCAATTGGTTTACAAGTTATAAACGATTAAAAACTGTGAAAATCCCCGAATAGTAGAATAAAAAGGCAAAAATAGACTGGAGATCGTGGAAAACTGTAATTTTCACCATTTATATAATTTATGTGGATCTTGAAAATATATTTTTCTAAAATTTTCGTTACGCTGTAATATTGTAATATAAATTTTCGTAATTCCTACTAAACGCAATTTTTTCACAACTTTAAATAAAACGTCATATAGTAAATTAATTCTTCTAGTGATTGCTTCGATGATAAAATGTATTTAAAAAAAAGTTGCGTTTGTTTAACACTAACCGTACCACGACGGTCAAATAACCGATATCACATTTCTTATTTTATTAGAAATTATTAAATAAATTTCTTTATTCGAGCACATATTGTTATAAAAATTCCATGAAATCTACATAAATTGAGTCTTGTAGTTTTTATGAAACAACGTATGCCAGTCACATTTTTGCTTAGTACGGTTATTAATATTACTGTTAAGAATCGGACACTTCATATATGCAACAACCTAATAGTTTATTCCCGGAATCTCTTTATCAAAGATTCCGCGATGGCCCGATACAGGGCTAGTTTGATATCGTTCGGTCCAGCAGCATCCCACAGATGTACAGTAAAGAGCAAAAGTGTATCAACACCATTTGAAAGAGCAGAACATTTTTAAAATTAGACCAAATAACTTGACCGATCTAAATAACTTAGAAAGACTAGTTTATTAGATGATACGTACAAATTTTTTTGAAAATATTGTATTTGGTCGGAATCGCGAAAAAACATAGTAAAAGTTGATTTTTGCAACTTTTTTTATCTAGGCCTGTATTTTTTATAATCGTTTACGACTCATAAAACAATTAACCACTGTCGATGCAATTTTCCGCATGTATATATAATTTATTTGAGTCTTTGAAACATATTGTTTAAATTTTCAATACAGGCCTAGATAAAAAAAGCTGTAAAAATCACTTTTTACTATTTTTTTTCGCGATTCTGACCAAATGCAATTTTTTCAAAAATTTTTTACGTATCGTCTAGTAAACTAATCCTTCTAACTTCTCAAGAACACTCAAGTCATTTCGTCTAATTTTAAAAAAGTTCTGCTGTTTCAAATGATGTTGATACACTTTTGCTCTTCACTGTAACCCGGTCATGGTGTTTGCGATATGGAACATGGAACGCCTTCGCTCCAGCATCACCGTCAGAAATGGCTTCTGAAACGAATATGTAGAAGTGGGGGTGTAGCAGTGTAGCGTCGGGCAAGACATTAAGTTCTGCTGATGTGGAAGCCGACTAAGCGAAACGGCAAGAGGTCAAATTCTCTTCGTCAACATTATCGTTGACGCTGTTTTTTTTCAGTGTTCCTCCTCACTTGCCGGTTTTCGGTAACCTTTCTTCCTGTTCATTCGTACAAGTTATGCGCGGACTCATGCTCCTGCAAATTCTGATTGCTTTCTCTGTGCTGGCGACGGCGATCCCCAAGCCAGAGAACGAACACAAATCTCGAGTTATTAATAAGGTCAGTATTTCGAGTTTACCCGCTTCAAAATTATTTTATACATAACCTTGTTCAAAGCACTATATACAATTATTAATTGAGTTGTTATTCCATTTTCATGTATCGTCCTCTTTGTTCAATTAACATAAAACAAACGAGTTTTTTCGTGAATCTAGCTTCTAAATATGTATGCATTGTTGAATCAGTTAAAAACATAAACAATACTTTCGTCTTGTTTTATTAATCCTTTGTGATTACTTGGCACACAGTTCAAATTATTTTTGTTATTGAAAAATATAACAATATTTTACTTATCAAAAACCTATTAATTTCTATTTGAACAATTGCGCTATATTTAAAAAAAGTCTTGGTGATTTTCTGCTAAATAACAATCCCTAAAGAAATTACTATACTATATTATTGTATATAACTCGTTGATGTGCAAATAAAATTGCTATCAATGAAAACTTGATGAGAATGTTCTTTATTGTTTAATCTTCAATTTAAAAAATAAAACTGTTATGCTAGGAGCCTAGCGAACAGGAGCATTATGTTCACTCCCAGCATAACCCAGCCTACGATCACGAAGCCTTCCTTGGTGAAGAAGCAAAGACGTTTGATCAACTCACACCCGAAGAGAGCATGAGAAGACTTGGAATACTTGTTGACAAAATGGACAAGGACAAGGATGGTTTTGTTAATGGTGAAGAACTAAAGGATTGGATACTGTATACACAGCAACGCTACATAAGAAATGATAGTGAGAGACAGTGGAAGTACCATAATCCTGAAGAAAAGGAGAAACTCCCCTGGACAGAGTACATGGCAATGGTCTATGGAGACATGGATGAGCATGAAGCAGAAAGCCGCGAGAAGTCCAAAGACAATTCTTACTCTTACAAGGATATGCTTAAAAAAGAACGGAGACGCTGGACCAGTGCAGACTTGGATGGAGATGATGCTCTCACGAAGGAAGAATTTGCTGCTTTCCTCCACGCAGACCAATTCGATCATATGAAAGATGTTATAGTGGTAGAAACCATTGAAGATATTGATAGCGACGGAGATGGCAAAATATCTCAGTCAGAATACATAGGTGTGTAATTTGTTTTTTAAAATTTTATTTTTCTGTGATAAACATATTTCTATGATAAAACAATTTTTTGTTGCAGGTGACATGTACGATGGTGCAGAAGGAGATGAGGAACCAGAGTGGATCAAAAATGAGAAGGAACAGTTTTCTATGTTCCGTGACAAAGACGGTGATGGTTTCCTGGACTCTGAAGAGGTTGCACATTCTTTTGTACAACATGAAAATACTTGTAGAAAAATGATTAAATTATTAATTTCTTCTTAGGTTAAAACATGGATCATTCCAGCGGACTTTGATCATGCAGAGGCTGAATCTCGACATTTAATATTTGAAGCTGATACAGACGCAGATCAGAAGCTAACAAAAGAGGAAATATTAGAAAAATATGATCTTTTTGTCGGCTCTCAGGCAACTGACTTTGGAGAGGCATTTGCCAGGCACGATGAGTTCTAATAAGAAGACAAAATTCGTATAGCATTTTTAAAACAAAGAACAAAACGCTATTAAAGCACGAGAGGAATGTGTAAAGCATTTATGAAAAATATTTATCTTTATCAGTAGGATAAGAGTCTTTTTATAATGGCTGATTTTTACTTACCTCATGACATTACTGCTAAAAATCCTCTATCTTTGAAATATGTACATATGTGTTAGTCATTTTAATAAATCGTAAATATTTTAAATATAATTCGCTTTTTATTAAACGATAAATTTATTTAGTTTTCCGCGCGTATAGTAAGCTACGACTATGTATTGTACTATGATACAGGTGTACTAGAAGATAACCGATAGATTAGTATAATGGCGACTGTTTTTATCAGATAAGACAGATTTCTATGTCACTGGTCAATGTTCAGTGTTAAATGCAGTGAAGCAAGGGTTGCGAGCCAAAATGAAGGAAATTCGTTTAAATATACTTTTAATTGCGATTGCGTGTTGCGTACCTTTAATATTAGGTAATTACAATTAGACTTACATTATTCCAGGTCTATAGAATTTATGAAAATAATATCAGAAGTTTATTTGTAATGTGATTTATTCGAAGCTATTGATGAATTGGTGGATGATCTGTCAATTAATCTGAATAAGGCTTACTGCTTTCAATTCAGATGGGTCGGACCATCAATTAACAATAAGCCTGAGAAATATAACTGTACGGGACAGAAGGGTGTTCCTTGTATTGAACCATTGTTCCTAGGTAATTATTATCATAATAATGTTCTATAACACTTCAAAAACGCATTAACGGAGTCACTTTCTATCTAAATATTGTTTAAACTTATTGAAATGTCTATAATGTTACACAGCATTTACTGTTCTACTCGAGAAAATCTATAGGAGCGCAAAAGAAATTCTTAAAGTTGAAAATTTCATGGGAGATAATTCGAATTTAACAAATTTCAGAATATCCAAACACGACTGAACTCTGGAGTCAAAAGAATGAAAGTACCTTGTGTTCGCTAACAAGTGGTAATGTGTGTTTAAAACATACTGTAGTATTTAGTAACGAAGGTAAGTATATCAAGCTAAAAGAGAGAAAAATATAAAATTCTAATAAACCAAATTTAATTGTAGTTGTGAAGCAATCTTTATTTTGTGGCAAAATAATAGAGGATCAGGTATCAGTTATAACATCAGGATGCTATCAAGAAAAAGTAAGATAGTATTTTATTAATTATTAGTTTTATATGTTATAATTAATTATTATATTAGTTTAAGTAATTCACACTTTCTTTTATAGAAAAATGGTTATATAACCGAAGTCTGTGCTTGCCAGTCTAAAAGAGGAACAGAGCCTTGCAATGCATCAAATTCAATAAATTATTCTAACTTTATATTACTAATAATATTTTTCTTTTACACTTTTAAATATTAATCGATGATGTCTTCAAATAAAATTGTACAATACTATTGCGTAATGTCTTTCTCTTTATTAATATAAATTAAATAAATATGAACAAGTTTAACAATACATGTAGTTAAAAAATGTACACAAAATTTTCTAAAAAAAGTTTTAAATTTGAATTTGCGAATAAGACAGTAGTGCCAAATATGTTTCGTGCATTCTAGTTACCAGTTACAAAAGCAAAGCTTTTACTTCGAAATGTGCAAGTTTAAATAAAACAAATATACTTTCAGTTCATTATATGAAATTAATTTGAAATTTATATAATTTATTCGAAGCTGTAAAGATTCTGTAATAATTGGACACTCACTTATTAAGTAACCTTTTACAATAACCTTGTGCAAGTGCATGTTCAACTATTTCTACAAAACGAGTAAAACTTCAATCCAAGTATTAAGATTACTTTGAATTAATAATCCATTCGAAACCAAAAGGATTTATTGTATATATAGTAATTGGATACACGTTTGCTAGTAACTTTTTGCAAGAGTGTGCAAGTATACTTGCGCCTATGTGAGTGCGCACGGATGCGCGTGTATAGAAAGAAAACTATTTATGTGATCCGTTTATGAATCCGATGGTAGTGCGGACCGCGACAAATACAGTGACTGATTTTCTATAAACCTCATGGTATATAATTTCAAACTGCACATATCTCGGAAACATAGTATTTATCATCGAATGCGTTCAGAACCTGTGCGTTTCAAATACAATGTAATCGGGTAGTCGACGTTAGCATACTCGCCGATGAAAGTGAGTATTGCATCGTTACACCTGCTACGATTTCATAGGGGAATATTTGTTTTAGGTTATTAAACCATATAAAATCAATCCTTGAAATTATTTCATCAGCGTTCGAATGCTTCTACATTGTTCCCATATCCCATACAAAAACAATTTCAACATTTCGAAACTTATTCAGAAAGAATGACGAAAATCCTATAAGAAACTCTCGTGCTTCTTATGAGACATAGTTTCTCTCTAAAGTACTATCTTTTGTATTTCATAATACAAAAATATAGTATACATACAAACGTGTTGTATATATAAATGTAATTTTTTTTTAGAAATTGCAACATGGCGGAGCAACAACAATCACCTCCAGGCTTCAAGCGTATGTCTCTAGATAAAATCATTGAGACCATGACCACCGATTTAGAAAATTCCAATGGCCATTATCTCCAGTTTGGCATAAACTCGCAGCAAGCTTCATCTCATAATTGGGGAGACTATTCTTCGGGCCAGGCAAGGCACTATATTACCAATCAGGCGCCACATACTAATTCTCCTGCAATGCAACCGATGCCTCCGATGAACACTCCTCTTTACATGCACGATATGTCGAATTACGATTCTTCTACAGATTCTATTTATTTTCCGTCGCAAACCGTGAATCATTTAGGTATAAACGAGAACAACGACCTCATAGGTACTATTGATGTTGGCGGAGGCAATTACATTAACGTAATATATGGAAACGCCTCTCAAATTATGGCAGAACAGTGTCAGCTCTCAAACATAACATCCTACAGAACACAGAATATAATTGACAGAGAGTATGGTCTTTTTAATGACAGACACATTACAGTACCATCTGATTTGCGAACGCAGAACTTCAATGGGAAACAGTTGATTGATAATTTAGTTGGTAACTGGGTACCAAACCAATCTGGCACGTATAGTCCTTTTGGTAGCTCTCCAAATGTGACACCAATACCGCAATCATCTTCAGATGTCAGAGAACCAGAAGAATTGCCTCGAAGTTCTGTAGAATCTCAACATAAGAAGCCTCGTGCAATAGCAGAGGTGAAACCCATGCGACCGTCTTATTCGGATGTCCTGACAAAGTCTGCCCCAACTCCACCATCTCCTTTAACTGGTCCATTGATAAAACCAAAATCTGAATCTGTTAACAAGAAGATTTCTAACAAAAACTCGAAGAACAAATCGAAATCTGCTGTGCTAAAGAGACAGAATTCATCTGGAAGCGATGATCATAATTCTCCGAAATTGCAAGCACCACGCAAAATTTTGGAGAGAAATAACTCGAATCTTCCAAGACGCTGGGTGTCGCTAGATAATCTTGGTCTACAAACTGAATCTCATGAAATAAACACTTTTGACAGATCCAATCAATTCGAAAAGAAAAAGGTATCCAAAACATTTAAAAAAACGGAAAAAGGCGAAACGCTTAACAATTCGAAAATTCAGAACAGCAATTCTAAACCTATTGGAAATATTCCAAAACGACCTATACAAATAAATAACAATCTGAACACGATGAATACTTCCAGCCAAACTATTTCCCTTGAAAAAATGGAGAAGAATCAGCAAGTCTCAAATAAAACATGTAAGGAGGAGAAAAAGGTTGTTAAAGAGAAGAATTCCAAACGTTTTCAGGCTGAGAAAACACAGCAAATTAAAAAGGCTCAAAGAAATCGCAGACGAGAGAACAGGGAATCTCCGGTGAAAGATTTGTGTAAAAATTTAAATAAACATGCCAGTCGTTGGTGTAAAGTTGGATTAAAAATATTTCATTGGTTGTTACACTTAGTATCTGATGTAGTTAGCATGAGTGCCAATCTTATTGTTCAGCTGTAAGTAATTCAGAATACAAGGGTATATTTTATTATGAAAAGCATGCATAGACATATATTTCTTTTTGTTTCAGTGGTAAATGTGGATGGTACCACACTATATTGTATTTAAAATATCTATGGGTTTACTTAGCCATGACATTCTCCAAGATTCGTATTTTAAATGCTGTTGGTAGACAGTTAGACAACTGGTTTGGGAATAGCAAGTTTGCATTCTGGCGTAAGATAAGAGCAAAAAGCGAAGAGAAAGAAGAAAACAGCAATTGGATACGGGGTGGTCTTGAAACTAATATTGCGCTACCTAGTACTGGTGAAGAAGCCATGAAGAGATTATTAGCTTGTAAAGGGAAAGACCCATACAGTATACTGGGTGTGACGCCAACGTGTTCAGATGATGACATCAAGAAATATTACAAGCGACAGGCTTTCTTGGTTCACCCAGACAAGAATAACCAACCAGGTGCAGAAGAAGCATTCAAGATACTTGTTCGTGCGTTTGATATGATTGGTGAACCGGTAATCCTTCTCATTTGTTGCAACAAAGCTACAATGATTTGTAATGTGATTATACCATATTGTCCATGTTGTAGGAACGTAGACAAGCTTTTGATCAAACCAGACAAGTAGAAGCAGCATGGGGTGATCTCAGTGATTTGCTTTCCCAGTTCCATAGGAAAATGGAACAGGCAGCAAACACTATAAGGTGCACAAACTGTGGTCTCAGGCATAAACGGATCCCCACACAGCGTCCTTGCTACGCAGCAAGGTTCTGTGCTCAGTGTAAAATACGTCACAGTGCAAAAGAGGTAAATGTTAACAGTAACTACTTTTAACGCTCATCCGTCCCCCATTTCGCAACTTAATGTGTCCCTTGTGTCTCAAGTTGACACACTGGTGAAACATCAACTGAAATGAAACGATAAATGATTAACTTTTCAGAATAATGTAATGAATATTTACACAATATGTTGCTCGCATATTCGAATTTCTTGATTTCATTTGCACATGTTCAATTTCACTTTGTTTCGATCGAAGAGAAGAACAAAGTGAATACGTGACGTCTCTTTTTCTATCTGATCTAAATGAGATAATAAAAATATTGTTTAAATTTTGAATAGGGAGATATTTGGGCAGAGTCTCGTCTCATGGGTTTTCTGTGGCATTACTACGCCTGCATGGAGGGAGCAGTGTACGATGTCACCGACTGGGCAGCTTGTCAAGCTGGTAATTTGAAACATCTAAGAGCAAACACGCATAGCATCCAGTACAGAATCGTTTTGGGTCAACGACCGCTATCGCAGACGACTAATTGCAGCAAAAAGCGACAGCAAATAGACCCAAACACAAGGTATCATGGCTTCAAATTTTTATAAAATACGCGAGACGCTCATGAATTTCATTCAAATTTTTTTGTTTAACAGTGAAGCGGATTTCGAGGATTTTTTAAATAATTTGTACAATCAAAGTAAGTCCGGAACTTCAAGCGCACCAGGAGATCAGAACTCCTTTAGAGATTGTAAGCGACGTAAAACTAAACGTAAGAAGTAAAATGTACGGCAACTTGCTGCTTAATCTTTTAGTATCCTTTGTGTATGATTATACTTACACAGGTAATCTCTGATGAACTTTCGTATTTTCGAAAACAAATGTTGACGATATTCAGTGACTCTAGCACAATGTACGAATTATATTAGAAACAGTTTTAAGGAGGATTAACTTTGTTAAAATTGAAATTTATTTTAAAATACAATTTCGATAGATTAATTTTGGACTGGAATGTTGGGAAAATTCTGCACAGAATTTCTAATATAGATGGAAAATCGGGTAAGAGAGATATCGAGAAATTAATAATACTGTCTAACAAATCTTAATTTTTTGTTTTTTTTTTTTGCATTTTGATTATCACAGTAGACCATTCTTATAGAGAAACGATTTTCGGATTCGTTTTCAGCGCAAATCTATAAGAATCGTCTAACGGTTATCAAAACGCAAAATTGGTGTTGGACAGTGGAATTAATTATGACAATTGTTGATGCATAAACAGTCCTTTAATTTAACCTAAATATAATACTCATTATTAATATTTTGGTAGTATTTGAACATAATGTGCAAACCGAAGCTACAATAATGAATTTACTCTAATTTCAATGAAACTGAAAAGCAATGAAACAAATTTAGATCTTGTATATCATAAACTATCGATTCTACCTATAGGATACGAACATGCAGAACCTTTTTATTATTTTATAATATGGATATTTATAATGTTTGCTTTGAACATGTTTATTTTTTCAATCGCAGTTGAAATAGTAGCTTCTTCACGTGTAATTGATGTATATATTGATAACGATATACAAACGATAGCCCGCCTTCGCTGATATATGTTCCCGCATCGTCATTGTTTACCGTGAGCCATGATCTCTGAACATTTGTAATTGGTAGCCTATTAAAAGTTAAATAATTGGCGTTATATATAAAGTAAGACTGATTTTTATCTTTCTGTGTTATGAATAAGTTGTATACTAGATAGACATGTTTCAAATACTCTATTTCGTGTTCTCTGGCATGTGAATCAAGGAAATCGATGAATTTATTCTTCTTAAATTGCATGTGACTGCTGTAACTACTGTTTAAATTTCATCTTGCTGGTAACATTGTCCAACAACAATTTTATATTTCGATTTCCAATGAGCAATTATTATTATTTATAAGATTAAAAAAAAATGTAGACACACTTAAACAATTGTTTAGTGAATCCTGTGACATAACGTCAGTCACCAAGTTAATCAATTTAAAAATTTGAGAATTTTCGCGCTTCCACCACAAAAGTTATGCAAATACTGCTTGTGTAGAACGATTCTATAGATTCTCCTAAACATAATGGCGTATTTTTTAAGGACTATGAATATTTAAATATGTTTAAATAATATTTAATGAAAGCAAGACAACGCAGATTACATTTCGTTTTCGATCGAGGAAATAAAACCTATCGAAATTGATAAAAATCGTCTACTGACTATCAAAACTCAAAATTAGTGTTGGACAGTGTAATTATAATGTACAAATTTCATTCTGCATCATACAAGATACACTACGAACTAATACAATTAACGAAAGTAAGTAAAATATCTGTAAAAATGTATGAATGTGTTATACAAAAGTTTACTTATATATTTTATTTGTATAATAACAAAAATTGTACAATTCTTTGTATGTGCAGATGAAATTATATAAATGTGTATCCGGCGAATTTTATAACGAAGGTACACATTAAGTGAACAGCTTATAGATTTTCGCATAAGAATAGTAAAATATTTTTGGCCAATATTGTTGTCTCCATTACCGAAATAAAAAAAAATATGTTTTTCGAGCTTAAGAAATCGTAATAAAGCACCTTTATGTAATTTTCATGCACACTTTGTATTTTCATTTTACGGAAGTTCCGAGTGAATTAATACAGCAAAATTTGAAAGAAATTCGAAGATTATTTTTACTTAATCAAACGAAATGTATTGTAATGTTGAACACGTGATTCGGTTATGTAAATTTAAAGTGAATAAACATTACCAAAGCAATTATTTATATACACACACATATATATATCAGGAATTTTCTAAATCAGGAATATTTTTTGTTTTCATACAAAAATATATCATAAAGCATACGTTACATTTCATTCGAAAATTACAAATTAATTCAACATTCCTTCTAAAAATACAAGTGCATCAACATTATTGATTGCACTCTCTATATCTCGTTTTTGTATTGTCTTTTTTTTCATCTGTGCTGTGTATTTGTATGATTCTTTGGCGAGAGAATCAATAAAAAGTTCCTGTAACAAAAATAAATTTATATTAGCAAAAATTAACATACAATATTCACAATTAATAAATTGATCTATTTGGAAACTATACTGCAATTATTTTGCAAATACCGTGGACTTCGCGATCAGAAAAACAGCTTCCTGATTGATCATGTGCACTTCAGGGTCCATTTTTATTATGGTTTTTATCCTGCCTAATGGCAGTTTCACTAACTTCTCTTTCTGTTCTTCATCAGCACGAATATTATTCTCAACTTCTTCCTGAGAATCTTGAGAATTTTCTGCTCCAGTACTGACATTACTTTCGTTCAAATCTTCGTCATTCCCATCGTTTTCAAAATTCGCCATATTCAAATTGGATCAGATGGAAAACAAACGTTCACCGGCAGTCAAAACAGTGTTTTAACCTGTCTTGATCACCAACATTCAAGATATATTTGTTGGTCGGAAATTTCTAAGCTTGTTTACGTACATTTAACTACCAGGACCATATTTACTTCTGTATTATACGATGAATATCACTAAATAAATACATATTTTTACCAGACTGGTGTTACCATGTACCTGCATGTACCAGAGAGAAACAGAGGAATGAGAGTGCTCACCACTGACATATATCAGTGGTGCTCACGCCCAGGGTTTTGTCATGCCCGGTACAGTGCTGCCCCCTAATCTAAATCACAGACATTGCATCTTATGAGCTTTTCTGTCTAGGCCTCGGGGGGCCACAGTGGCCCCCGTACCATTTCGGTGTCGCGCTCAATATTACCGATAGTTCACGAATTTAGCCGTATTAGCAAGAACTGAATATTCCGTATAATTCATTTTTACTACGGGTGTTTTGGAGGCTACTAATGCATACGGCGCGTGTATTTGAACGGTGAAAATAATATTTATGAAGAATGTATTACAAAAATACGAATTGTAGTAAAATTAATTTGGTTTCTATACGTAATATTATTTTTATTACTCGTGTCACTAATGAATGTATATTATAATAGTTTTATACACTTTAAACCAATAGTTTACTTTCTTTACACTTAAAATCAATACAAATTCTATGCAGTTGATGAGTGCGTACACATTACACATATATTAATGAAAACACATATGTTTTCTTGTTTTTAAAATAAGTACTTGCATTCTTTTCATCTGCAGAAGAATAAGAATTCATTAAATTTTCATAAATTCATTAAATTAAATTTTCGTTATAATATTTTTAATAAATATGTATAAAAAGTAATACAAATTTTCTATTGTATTAGTTTAATTCTAAAGTGTCCAAAGAGACATTGCTTTATTATACAATATGTAGAAAAACAATATATTTGACTGAAGAGATATAAATTTTTGTTTTAATGACGTGCGTCATTAACATGCGAAAATTTTATCAACGTGATTTATTATTTCTATTTATTATTTCTTGTGTGCAACAACAAATACCGTGAGCAACAGTGATCACGTACAAGCACTACAGCATTTATCGAGCTCGAGACGTTTCAAATTCCGTCAGCTTCTGTCGTCGGAAATGTTTCGCACGTTGTTTCAGTGCAATGTACGCTATATATGCATGATAATCCGATTTATGCCGTGTTTGGGCTTATTTTGATCAGAAAAACATATTCAATCGATAGGTGATTTTACCATTATGATAATGTTAATAATAAATAAAATTGGATTTATTTATAATACAATGTGTGTTACAATGTTGCCTCTGATGCTGAATCACGTCCATATCGTACGTCGCCGCTACGTGTACCTCTTGAAGACAACAATGTAAAGGTTTCACTAACGCGTATTAATAACAATAAAATGTTTATTATGGTTGACAATTCTACCATGGAAACATTATGAGTCGATTGCAAATGCTTTTTTGATGAAAATAAGTCTAAACATGCCACAAATCGGATAAGTTAAACTGTATTTTTAGGGAAAAGTTTTCTTCGAAGTTCAGGAAAGAATTTTATTTGAGGCTTTCGACGACGTATTCTAATCTGCATAATTTTTAATACATGAATATCAGTTTACACATGCTCGTGTACACTGCAACAATTATCATGCCGCGAAAGTTTATACATTTCTTAACATTTTCATATCGGAAAACAATACATTTCGTGTTAAAATTCAAATTAGTTATGTTGATAAGTTAACATTTGTTAATAATATAAAAATGGTGAAAATAATATTAAAACTACACGTGTGATCTGCAAATTGCTTTGGTGAACATGGTTTTTATCCATATAATCAGGTGTACATATATGTAATAAAAAAACCACGAATTGAAAATTGCAAAATTTTTAATAATTTTATATTCGCACAAAAAATTTTAAAAAATGATAATGATTTTTGAAGAAGTCATCCAATATTCAAATGATCGTTCAATAAAATTGTGGTTTAGATTAAAAAGCAACGTGCCTCTGAATTTCCACAGTTTCGAAAAGCAGGACAAAACATTTATCTCATCGCTTGTGATAGAAACCGTTCGAACGATTTCGATGCGAGCATCGATAGCTTCTTCTACGAACGTAATGCGGCAACATGGAACAAATCCTGCCTCATCTTTTTACCCCCTCTAACACATGAATAAAATAATGTTTCAATGTCGAAATAATATAAGATATGTAACGTACATCTCAGTACGTACATCATATTTAGACTACATCAGAACCTACAATCTACTGCAGGAGTGCAAATCTATTTAACACTCGCTCACGAGAACAAGAGTATTCTGAAACGAAAACTTTGTATTTGGATTATTAATTGAAAATAATTGTTGAAGCTGGGACATATGAAAAGGAAGAAAGTATTAAAAGTCTTACATTCTACTATGAAATACATATTTACGCAAATTCTAAATGTGCAGCTATTAGCTCGATATTATCCACTACATGCGAGATACTATAATTTATAAATTATAGCATTTTGCGAAATGTGGATAATATCGATTGCCCAGGTCTCACCACGAGGAGGTTGCTGCACAAGAGACCCGAAAGGGAGTCAGAACGAAATCTCCCTTCGTTCTGTCTCCCTTTCTTACAACGAAGATTCTTAGAAACTAAGTTTCGCAGGTCGCTAAATGGAAAAGACTTCTTTTCCATTTAGCGTATGTCGAGTAATTATTGCGGGGCAAAGAGTGAATCGGAGAAGAAGTCTCCGATCCACGAGGGACCAAAAGCGAATCAGGCGGAAGGCTCTGATTCTTTCAAAGAGACAAACAAGATCGAACCAGATCAGAAGGCTCTGGTTCAAGGGTGACGCGACGCGTTCAGTGCTTACAAGTCCTGAGCCGACCAGCCCGATACCCGCCACTCCATCACCAAGAAAGATGGCAAAGAGATGCGCTCAAACGGTTTCTGGCGCTACTGGGTGACATGAGAACATGGCGTGCCCAGGATTACGTTAACACAGAGGATCGTCAGAAGACGAGTGAACGAGTCTCTTAGACATCCCTCTCAATGACTTCACGCCGGATACCGAAACTGGACCGGCTCAGAACCTGCAAGTAAGGCCGACACAGCAGAAGGCTGTGTCGAAGTCGGAAAACGGGGCGAGCAAAGTGAAGTTACGGCAATAATTACTCGACATAATTACAACGACGATATACAATCTTAATAACTAACGCACGCACTAAAACTAATTTATAAATAATCTGGAGTCTTCGTTCGATGATTCCTCTTCGATCGATGAATTTTCTTCTTTCGATGAATTTTCTTCTTTCGATGAATTTTCTTCCTTCGATGAATTTTCTTCCTTCGATGAATTTTCTTCTTTCGATGAACTTTCTTCTTTCGATGAACTTTTTTCTTTCGATGAATTTTTTTCTTTCGGTGAATTTTCTTCCTTTGATGAATTTTTTTCGTTCGTTCTGACTAATAAGAGCAAGATGAACGACCCAAATCGAAACAGAATCGAAAACCAATTGAAAGAAAATCGAAACAGAATCGAAAACCAATTGAAAGAAAATGGAAACAAAGTCGAAACAAAATCGAAACCACATCGAGCCCAAATCTAATAATTTGTGGACGCAACGAACTATAGGCGATTCGGGTGCCCCCGGGGACGCGAGTCCCCGTACCCACTCACGGGCCGCATCCCGTGAGTGAGTCCCTGAGGGAACTCCGATCCGAGCAATATTGATTTCCTGAAATAAATATCAATTTCCAGAAATAAATATCAATTTCCAGAAATAAATATCAATTTCCTGAAATAAATATCAATTTCCTGAAATAAATATCAATTTCCTGAAATAAATATCAATTTCCTGAAATAAATATCAATTTCCTGAAATAAATATCAATTTCCTGAAATAAATAACAATTTCCTGAAATAAATAACAATTTCCTGAAATAAATAACAATTTTCTGAAATAAATAACAATCTCCTGAAATAAATATTAATTTCAAGACAAATATATCAATTTCAAGACAAATATATCAATTTCCTGAAAGAAATATCAATTTCCAGAAATAAATATCAATTTCCAGAAATAAATATCAATTTCCTGAAACAAATATCAATTTCCTGAAAGAAATATCAATTTCCTGAAAGAAATATCAATTTCCTGAAAGAAATATCAATTTCCTGAAAGAAATATCAATTTCCTGAAAGAAATATCAATTTCCTGAAAAATATCAGTTTCCTGAAAAATATCAATTTCTAGACAAAAATATTGTATCAATTTGGTAAAGTTGAACTTTGAAAGTCTTACAAAATTAAATACTATCATTCTTACAAATTACATAAGAAATTTAAAACTCTAGGGTCTAAAATACTAGATCGGTACCTCTAAAACTACTTTAAATCGCGCCTATTTATTCGCAACATTAACTAGACAGTAAGTCAACTTTGAAAATTTATACTATTACAACGCGTGTTACAATTTGTTTCGCAACGCTACTTAAAATCGCGAATGTTCTTATCTCACAGTTGATCGTTGCAACTGGAGCATGGGCGCCTGAAATATCGAATCATTCTAATACAAACGCGATCCTTTTGATGCGCAACGCTAATTCAACAAATCGAAATTCAAAATACTATTTAAATAAGGAAAGAACTCTGACGTCTAAAATTCTATATCGGTGTCCCTAGAATTACTTTAAATCGCGACTATTTATCCGCAACATTAACTAGGCATTTGATCAACCTTAAAAATTGATACTAGTACAACGCGTGTGACAATTTGTTTCGCAACACTACTCGAAATCGCGGATGTACCCATCTCACAGCTGATCGTTGCAGCTCGAGCATGGGAGCCTGAAAAGTCGAAAGACTCGAAAGCAAACGCGAACTTTTGATGCGCAACGCTAATTCAATGAACAGAGATACAAAAAAGATTACTCTACAGTTTCTGCAAAACGAATCGCGACTTTTTGTTTCGCAACGCTATAGTTTAAACAAGCTATATCGCTGATAGAGACTACTATTATATTTAGAAGAAAGGCTAACTTTGATCTCTGTTCAAAATCGACTAACGCAGCGCGTACTTTTTTCGCAACGCTAGTGCAAATCGCGGACGTTCCCATCTCGGCTGATCGTTGGGGCGGCGAGGCCTGCCCATGCATGCAACTAACTACTTTTACATTCTACTACAACTCTATTTCTACAGACGAGTATAACGACAAGGTAGTGATAAAATGACTCACTCGAAGATGCGAAGACGTTGCAATGATTGTCCTTTTCAATGACAGCTTGTGTCCAGCATCTTTGGCATAAAACCTCGTCTGCTCCTTCGGCCCCATCCTGACAATTTGTTTCGCACCGCTACTCGATATCGCGGAAGTACCCATCTCACAGTTGATCGTTGCAACTGGAGCATGGGCGCCTGAAATATCGAAAGATTCTATTGCAAACGCGATTCTTTTGATGCGCAACGCTAATTCAACAAATCGAATTTAAAATGCTATTTAAATAAGAAATTTAAAACTCTAACGTCTAAAATTCTAAACAGGTATCTTTAGAACTACTTTAAATTACGACTATTTATTTGCAACATTGACTAGACATTTCATCAACTTTAAAAATTGATACTAGTACAACGCGTGTAACAATTTGTTTCGCAACACTACTTGAAATCGCGGATGTGCCCATCTCACAGTTGATCGTTGCAGCTCGAGCATGGGAGCCTGAAAAGTCGAAAGACTCGAAAGCAAACGCGAAATTTTGGTGCGCAACGCTAATTCAACGAACAGAGATCCAAAAAACGATTACAACAATATGAACTTTAAATGCGCAGTTATCAAATTGAAATGTAATTTTGAACCGCGACTATTTGTGATTCGCAACGCTACGCTCTAAACAAAATTTTTCGTAACATTAACTTTAATCTCTGTTCAAAATCGACTAAATGCAACGCGTGGTTTTGTCGCAACGATAGTGCAAATCGCGGACGTTCCCATCTCGGCTGATCGTTGGGGCGGCGAGGCCTGCCCATGCATGCAACTAACTACTTTTACACTTTACTACTACGGTATACTACTACTTCTACAGACGAGTATAGTAACAAGGTAGTAACAAAATGACTCACTCGAAGGTTCACCTTGGTCAGCCTCAAGGTAAGCACAGGTAGGCCAGAGTAGCTCTCGATGACCACTGTTGGAGGACCCTTGGTCCACCCTAAGCCAGCTGAAGGTAGGCAAGGGTAGCTCTGGAGGACCACTGGTCACCCTCAGGGTAGGCCAGAGTAGCTCTGGATGACCACTGGTCAACCCCAGGGTAGACCACTGGTGGAGGACCCTTGGTCCACCCTAAGCCAGCTGAAGGTAGGCAAGGCTAGCTCTGGAGGACCACTGGTCATCTCCAAGGTAGGCAGGAGAGGCCAGGGTACCGCTGGAAGACCCTCCTGGTCCCTGAGCCCATCCGCTCCTGCCGGAGGGCCCGGCCCGACTGATTGACTGAGCGCGCTCCGCGAGCTTAGGTAGCCAGTGATGCGCAGCGCGCAGCGAAGCGAACGCTCCCCACCCCAACTAATTTCGGTAGATCTCGATTGCCGTGATAATAATTATTGATAAATCTATTATTTCTGGCTGTTTAATGTTTATAACAATTCCTTTTGCCAACGATGTCGACAAGCATCCCCTTGTCTATCTACCAACTAATTTTTTAGTAAAAATTGCTAATCGTACTCGAGGTACAGAACAACTTTTAAACCATGAATATTCATACGCATTAATTTCTTCAACACAACTCACTGAAAAATGTATTGTTTCTAGCTAGTTAATATTCATAACAATCTTTGCTAATGATGTCGACAAGCATCCTCTTGACTATCTACCATCTTATTTTTAAGTAAAAATTGCTAATAGTACTCGAGATACAGAGTAACTTTTAACACATGAATATTACCAAACAATATTATATCAAGCAAATGTAATTAATAAAGTTACTATCTCTGGCTGTTTAATGTTTATAACAATTCCTTTTGCTAATTATGTCGATAAGCACTCCCCCGACTATCTGACCATCTAATTTTTCAGTAAAAATATGTAATGGAACTCGAGATATTGAATATCTTCTGACACATGAATATTCGCGTGCATTAATTTATTGACGCATGTCGACGAGCACTCATACGTAAAAAACCGAGACCATATACCATCACTGATGGGACGTCCGTTTTACGTCCGATACGTCCAATGTCCGTGGTACGTCCCTTGGATCAAAATTTCGGACGTCCCATGGACATCCGTTTTTACGTTCATGGGACATCCCTCGGACATAAATTTCGTAACAAATTCTGGTTGTAAAAAACCAGCAACGCAAAAAAATGCAATTTCTTACAGAAATTGGAGAGGGACACTCATGGAATTAAGCAACAAGCAATAGTTATAAAAAATAAAAACTAATTTTTTCGACGTTTTTTCCAAGTTATTCCTGTTTTTTTTTTCTGTTCTGTGACCACAGCAGCTGTCGCAATAATTATAATATGTATTTCAATTCATAAAGAATTAATTTTCTAATTTGTCTACTTTAATTTTCTAATTTGGCAAGCAATATACTGCCGAATATAAAAAATTACGTAGTGCGTCTTTTCTCAAAACAACTACTACTCTTGCGTTTGTTAGATATAAGAAGGATAATCCCGGACTCCTAAGATTCTCGTAGATACACGTCTGCATGACTGAGTGATGCGTAAGTGTACTACCATATGTCAGTCATATGATATTGAAACTCATATGTTATATGTTTCAACTAATGAAAAGAATAAATATAAATTTTGTAATTTGGAAAAACCAATGAAAAATATTTTGTTTAAATATTCAAATAATATTGAATAACATTATTTAAAAATTGAATCAATATTGAATCAATGTTTTTTAAATACTACATTTATACTAAATATAATAATTTTTCTGTTATTCTGAATAAATAGTTACTTCAACTTGTTTTAACTAGCTGAAATAATATATTTCAATACAATGCTCAGTTAACTCTTAATTTTCTAATAACCACATACCCTGTCAGGAAGAATGATTGACAAAGGATATTCAGTCTTACATATAATAATTTATTTAAATTTGCACTCCTCTGACAATTTGCTTGACTTTAATCGTATTAATTACTAATATATATCAAGATTAGTTTATTTAATTTTAATTAGAGTATTAAAGCTGCTGTTAAGTTGTGTGAAACACTGTTACAATTCTTCCTACCATTTCATGCAATTAAATCGTTGTCGATCAAATCCTAATCATTCGAAACTCATTTCAAATTGCATCAATGTAAAAATAATAAAACATCTCAAGTAAAAACAAATTTGATTTAATCTTGTTAATTCTATTTACGTAAATATTGGATCGAATCATAAATAACTTCCGCAGACAACGAAAAATTATCGAAGTACAAATTAAGAATATTAAGAACGTAAATTCAGCGAATATTGTTTATTAAATATTCTGCAAGAACACGAAACTCAAAATACAAAAACGGAAATTATTTTTGATTTAACCTAATATTTTATAGTAAATATACAGTAATAAACATTGCCCAAGAAACTCTAGTTTCCTCAGCATTCGGACGACGAATTCAAATTAGGAGGAGAGATTTTCTTAGTTCTAGTAAGACGATCCAACTCCACCGCTGCATCATTCGACACGGTTGATTTTTCCACTGGAGGAGAATCTAAAATAAATATGAAAATAAACGTGTATTTAAAAATCTCTTGATTGAAATCGCAATGTATTACAGTAAACTATATTTACCAATTTTTATTGGACTTGTGCCTACACTACCTGGTGATCCAGGTGATCCAATCTTCTTATGGAGCAGCGAGTTGAAGAAGTTTGCTAAAACACCCTCACCAGATTGAGAAGTCCCAGTAGCTTTCGGATCCAGCTTTTTATTGGGTGAAGCCACCTACGCGAGAAGAATTTAGTGTTTGCCGAGTCGCATTCTCTGTCACATACCCATGACAGATCATACCACATTGATTAGAACATGCTTTCAAGTGTTTAAGCGTTCAGCGGTCGTAAAAACTATTAATCAAACAAATTCTATACACAGGATGTACTTACACGCTTGAATATTTTCAAAACTGTTAATGACACCAAAGGATGTTGGAGATAAAAATTTTTATTTCACAGAATCCGAAATTTAATTGCAAATATTTTTTTTCAAATGAACCTATAGGGATCGTATGAAGTCAACTATACATATGTTTCAAATGGAATCATATATTTTTTAATACATTAGTCAATGCGATTATTTTGTTCTCTATGAAAAGTACTAAACACTTACAGCAAAAAAACAATTAATTCAGAAGTTATTTTACTATAACCAAAAAATATTATGCTATTTTAAAATTGAAATATCTTTTACAATAACGGTTTTTTCACGATGCAGAGAATCACAAATTGCGTCGATGAGCGCATCTAAAAATCTATGATTCCATTTAACAAAATTCCATCTACAAAGAATAAATACTTATCTCAAATTATATGCCCCAAACAATTACACAACTTATGTCTGAAATATTTTTTTAAATAATTAATAGTTCCGAAAAATGTATCAGCCTTTAAGTGACTCACACCGTGTTTAATTAACTTCATTAAAACTAAACTGTACTTCAAGTGTATAATTACGAAGTACAAACACTAAACGATGCAAATACATCAAGATGAATTAGTAACGTATATGAAAATGAACACATACAGTGATTTTAATGAACAAGAAGCTAACCATGAAGTTTTATGAAAAAGCTGCATTCAATTAGAAAATTAAATTAAATTCATTAAACATGTACAATGGACTAAGAATGTCTAGATCAAATGTATCTTGATGCAAGTAAGCATTGCTTTTGTTACAGGGGAAGAGTACGGTGATCATATTCGTGTTACCACTGTACACATTAGCCACAAAAACATTGTTTTTCAACGCTGGATGGTTATTGATTAACTGTGTATAACATGAGAAGCATGCTCCAATTATAAATGGTATAACCTGAATCACCGGTCCAGTGCTTGCCTGATTCCTCAGCGTCGGAGAGCGGGTTGGATCTTTCAAGCCTAGTAATTCGATCTGCTGCTTTGCTAGAAAAGATTGCTCCTCTTCGGCTTGCACTTCTACTTCCCTTGCAATACACTGTCTCACAAAAATATCTGATAATTAGAACTATACGAAAAACCGAAAATGTCGGGTACTCGATGGTCGGGGCAGGTCAGAAAGTCAACGGGTAGGGTTCTCGAATATATCGGGACTCCTGAGCATATTCGAGAATCCTAATATGCTCGAAAATCCCTAATATTCTCGGAAATTCCGTATATTCTCGGGAATAGTCCCGAAAATAGTCAAGAATCCGGATACATTCGAGAACCCGAATATGCTCGGGAATCCCGAAACTTTCGAGAACCCGTCCTGATCCCAAATAAACTTCTCGACCCGCCCCGAGTAAAATTCTCGACCAGTCCTGACCCGACATATTCGGGTTCTCGCACACCTCTAGTAATAATTAATTTTCTTTTCTATAGTAACTCAAATAACACTGTCCAACAAATGTTAGATAGAGCAACGCTGTATACGCACTCTTCTGTTAGTCGGTGGCTGTGCTATAACATCTCTGTAGTAGTCATCAGGTTTCATTGATTGCAAGTTCTCATGGAGAATGCTGATCTTCTTCATATTGTCCCAGCCAGCTGGACTGCAATTAAGTAATAATTAATACTATGCTGAACACATAAGAATTGCAATAAAGGACGATATGTACATTAGAACTGCGTCCTTTTCGACCACTAAAGCAGGTGTTCTAAATGGTAAAGAATAAATTCGGTGTGTAAGGTATTTGTATAGTAGATCACAGTTCTTGTCCTCCTTTGCTGACGTGTAAAATAGTCCTGCACCATATTGTAAGCAGAATCGACGTATCCACTGTTGCATAAAGTCAAAATGTTCGTCCCTAAAATAATGAAACAATTACACATTTGTGTGAATTCTGATGGCTTCGATTTTTATGTATTATAATCTCACTTGTAGTCATGCTCTTTTTCTAGCGTGGTCATGTAATCAGTTTTCGTAATAACAACAACAACATCAAGGCCCAAGTTTGTTGTGAGTACTCCCTCTGGTAGTGGTAAATTCTCAATTGTTTCATCGTCAAGGTTGCGACTGGTACGTCTCAGAGGACTGCCAGGATCCAATTCGTCTCCTGGCTCTGTGTAATCTTGCCACTTCTTGACATCTGAATAATAAACATTGAAGTATTTAAATTAAATTTATTAATTCAACACATATTGTAAGGACCTACTTACTAAATTGTCTGCACCGTTGCCTGGCATCATTATCTAAAGGCAATTTATCAATATGGTCTCCCAGAAGAGCAGCCCAGGACTGTAGTTGATAGAGAATATCCCATGGTGTCGTCATCGCAGCCACCAGCATAACAAGAGTGTGCGGAAATCTTTCTGCGTTTAGTGCAAACCTCAGAAGATTCGCGTGTCCTGGATCTCCATCCAAAATCCACACAGATAACCTTGTTTGGTCTAAAGAAAAAATTATTTAGAGCTTCTGTTTTTAATAAGTAAAGTTTTGTGAGAGTAATATTAACGCATTAAACGCCAGGTCCCTAGGAATCAGCTGTACACTTTCCATTTAAGCTACGTCGGTCCATAAGGTCCAGCAATAGGCTTTACATTCATGCTAAAGTACTGCGCCAGCATTTGTTTATGCACGCAGCTCCCTTTATTAGCCAATAAAGTACGGCGTCAAATGGAAAATCAAGCAAAACAGGTTTGGCGTTTAACATATTAATATTAAATTAATATTACCATCTCTATAGTCATCTCTCACATCAATGTACGCAAATTCCAAACCAGAACCCTTCTTTGGATCCTCTACACCTTGTAATTTAGCGATAAGTGTAGTCTTTCCACTTTCATTGTCTCCTACAGATGAATTAATTTTTATTAGACACGTTTTAATAAAATTGCAGTAATTATGAAAATGGTATTCACCTAACACAAGGATGTTCTTGTTTGAGGGTAATTTGTTGTTCCCACTGTTTTGTACCTCAGCCAAAATAGAGGACCTGCAAAAATCAGAAACCACAATAATTCAGGATAATTAAAAATGATAAACACGATCTGGGAAACGATTATAATGTGTGACACATAAAAGGATCTGTCAAGATACTTATGCTTTAAACATATTTGTGAATATGTGAACATGGTGAATTATAGTATTAGCGACAATGAATTTTACGAACATACCACAAATTGTCTTTATTGTTTGGATCCTCTTTCTTTTTCGCCTGAAACCCATTGCTTTGCAACATTATGTCAATCGCTGTCGCTGCCATGACTGTTTTTGACAGAATGAGTCTATTATCGATTATGATCGGATCGTAGCGTGGATTGCAGCCAATTTCATTCAAGATGAAGCCCTTGGAACATTTAAATTTTTAAATTGAAAACATTCAATTTCCTAATTTTGACTTATGGAAGACATTTATAACAATTTTTATAAGTTATGATAAGCGATTAATGCTATTTTATATGAAAATGTATTTTTATAATTATTCTATACTCTTCTATTGGTCACTAGAAACCACTTGACATCTACGAAATTAATTTGAATTACGAATGTAACCCAAAAGTTTCGCAGTATACCGCACTTTCAGAAATTTTGTTGGAAACTGTATAGCGATGACAGCGAGCACTCAGTAATCAGTATATTACTTGCGTTTTAAAGTTGGCAATACATTTTGTATACGTTTGATAGCGCTCATGTATGCGTAGATAACATTTTACACTATATAAAAATGTTTTTCAGCGGACTCTAAACAATTGGAACAACAGTTCGATGTAAAGGTGTTTCATTGTGATTAAGAAAGATGGTAGGCATTTTAAATGAATCTGACAGCGAAGATGAGTTGCCTCCTGGTTGGGAGGAAATGACAACTACTGATGGGAACGTTTATTATGTAAAGTAAATCAATTTTACATAAATATTACAATTTATTATATCACTGATTCGTAATAAAAAATTTGGTTTGCCAAATTCGGTTATTTAATATTTATTCAATAATTGCAATATTTTTTTAGTCATTACACAAAAGGCACACAATGGACGCATCCCAGGACTGGTCGTCAAAAGATCATAGAAGGAGGTATATCAGAAAATAAATTCATAAATCATTTCATAAAAAGCTTCTAATATTATTGGAAGCTGAAGTCACCTATGACAGAACAGGGGCAAGAGAGGTTTCTCACTAGGCACGCCAGTCCCCAACATCGATGCTTCTATAGTCCCAATGTTTAGGCTTTAACAACACACATTATGTAGTATGTGTGGCTGCTTAGTCAGTTTTTTGCTAGAGCCAAAAATATGTGTGACTCGGTCATGCCCTTCCCACATTCCTTCCAAGTAACCTCTTTTTTGCTCCCAATAATACCATTTGTTAATAAGAATTACCAACTGGCTGGGAGAAGCGTGTAACAGAAGATGGCAGTGTCTTATTCTTCGACCAGACAAACCAAATAACAACATACACTGATCCACGCCTAGCATTTGCTACCGAATATGGAACATCGTCTCAACCCGTACGGCAGCGGTTCGATGGGAGAAGCACAGCATTGGCTGTATTATATGGTCGAGATCTGCGAGGAAAGGTCGCCATTGTTACAGGAGCTAACACAGGCATAGGTAAGAATAATAACAATTATTTTAGCGTACACTCTAACATAATGTTACACTTACAGGATTTGAAACTGCTAGATCATTAGCTTTACATGGTTGCAAAGTGGTTCTAGCTTGTAGAGATGTGAAGAAGGGTGAGGAAGCAATACAAAAGATCCATAAGGAAATGGATAATAGTTGCGAGATATTGGAATTAGATTTGTCTTCATTCCACAGTGTTAAAGAAGCTGCTGAGAAGTTTAAGCAGAAACACAAGTGAATTTGCATTGTTAAAAAATCAATTTGGTCACAGGTTTCTATAATTTGTATTACTTTCAGAACTCTTAATATATTGATACTGAATGCTGGAGTCTTTGCAAAAAACTATGAGCTCACCAAGGATGGTTATGAATCGACATTCCAAGTGAATCATCTTTCCCATTTTTATTTCACCCTTTTGCTGGAGCAACCGATTCGAAATTGTCATAACTCTAGAGTAGTGGTAGTATCTAGTGAATCTCACAGGTACTCCAAAAATTTCGAAATTATCTAGAGAAAAATTGTTTCAAATTTTAATTAATGTTTCTGAACAGGTTCTCATCACTTCAGACAGTCGAAGACTATCATCAACTGACACTGTCTCCCCCTGCATATAAATATTGGTTCATGGCAGCGTACAATGACTCTAAATTGTGCAATGTTTTATTCGCACAAGAATTGGCAAAGCGTTGGACGGCCGTCAGTGTATTCAGCTGTCATCCTGGCAATCTGGTTTCATCCTCCTTGACACGTTACTCTTGGATGATGCGAATCCTGTTCATGCTAGTGAGACCATTCACAAAATCATTGGTAGGGAATATATTTATCTGAAGTTTAAATTTTCGTGGAAAATAATGTAAAACAAATTTTGCAGCAACAAGCAGCAAGCACTCAAGTCTTCTGTGCGACCGCTCCAGAATTGGAAGGCCTAACAGGAATTTATTTCAACAATTGCTATCGATGCGAGCCATCGCACGCTGCACAAGACCCTACGCTTGCATCAAGGTTGTGGTCTGTTAGTCAAGAGATGATTGTAAATATCATGAAAAAGGACAAGCTTTGGGAAACTGTAGCATGAAGATAAAATCGACTGTAAAATATAATCTTGAACCAGAAAGATACTTTAGGAAATAAGAAATTTATTTGTAATTTTCTAGAATGTGAATAAAGATTTGTTACCAAACAAGCAACTGATTAACGTGAAAACAATGCAATCTCGCGCATTCAAGGGCCTCATTTATTACTTTTAAGATCAACGCAATGTGAAAATTTTTTTTATTGTTTACCGCTGAGATTTGTAACAACTATATCGTTACGAAAAATCATTATGCATAATTATGTGCACAAATTTTTGGAATCTACTGTCGGTACTATTTTTGGCAAAGACATTACTTGCAGGGAACCGGTGCATCGTTGTGATGATCATCAACCGGGTGTTTTAATGGAATTCGGCAGAACCGGTATAAAAGTAAAATTCCAATAATCAATTACAGAAAATACTTCTTTCTATTTATTTCGTTTAGCACTGCTGTTGAAGGTTACTGTCATCGCAATTTCTTTTCGTATTTAAACATTTTTGAGTATATATTGTTTCGAGGTGAACATTAGAGGGCGTTCACTTATCAAACATGCCAAAACTTTCGTCTGTCGGATTACATGTTAGCGAAAGTTTCATTTCTGTTGAATTAAATCCAATATTCCCGTGAATATTACATTTTATTTATGAATAAAGTATAAATTGTAATTAAGAGTGGTTATTCGAACAAATTCCGTCTAAAATGCAGCGGACAATGGTAATTACATGGTTATATAAATATCCATTATATCAATGAAAATTTGTTATCAGTAAAACGTGGTACATTATCTATAAATTGTTGTTACCAATGTATGAACAACAATTAAATAAATGTTTATATGAAGTTTTTCAAGAAATTCTTGATGCCGTGCGGACTCTGTGCTGCAGTGCCAGTGATGAAACCTGTTAATCCACCAGAGGAGCAGCCAAAACCATGCTGCTCCGAAACACAGTCAAAGAATCTAATAAAACCATCTGAGCTGCCCATTTACTCCACAGAAGCTGGGTATTCTAAACAGATGCCATGGTAAAGCGCAAGTAATTTCATATCAACAAATGTATTTTTATTCCTTTTAGAGAATGTTCACCACGTTGAATAATAATTCGCATTATATGTTCTTTATGATCTTTTCTAGCACAGAGCATTCTCCATCAATAGTCGAGGAAAACATTCGCAAAGTACGTGTACAATTGCAAGAACTCAGACACATGACTGACAGTGTCTCGCAACAAGTTTCTGCAGCTGCAGATAATTTTAAATGTAGGTATTTGTATTCAGAGCTGGGTAAACTGCTATGTGAAATATTAAATAGTAAATAATCTATTTTATTTGAAATTATATAGGGTGTATAAAAAGTAAGTATAAATTTGGTTGTAACGTGATTCTACATCTCTGGACCGGTGGAGATTTATAAAAAAATCTGTGCAAAAATAACCTTGACCTTGATTTTCAAGGTCAACATTTTTTTCATTGCATTGTATACTCCTTGCAATGAGGAACAAAAGTCTCAAAGCACCCATAGATTCCACATGAGTCGTTCTCTTGGAGGGGATGACTCTACATGAGAAAATTAATCGAAAATTGGAATAAATTATTTTCATTTAACAGCTTTTTTCGAGGAAATCAAATTAGAATAATATTATGGTTTCTTGCATTTTAATATTACCTCTTTCCTTAATCTAGTTTCATCATCAAGAAACGTTTTATCTTATGTTTTAGATTACCAAAATAAAAATATTTCATTTGCAGGAATTTTACTATTCATTTGACATAGTATTTTATTTGAATTGCAGAACAAGAATTATTGAAAATAATATTTTTGTTCCAAAATTTGACCTAACTGTTTTTATTTGTGTTGACAATGAACTTATAAATAAATAATGTTTCATTTCTACAGATATAATTGACTACCTTCAAGACCAAGCAAATTTTCTGCCACGTGTAGGAGCTGTTGGTATTGGAGGCCTTTCAGGACTGATACTGGGTCTCCGGGGAGGTTTCTTCAAGAGATTGCTATTCACAACAACGGGTGCTGGTGCAGCTGGAGTAATTTGCTTCCCGAAGGAAGCAAAAGAAGCATATAATCTGGCCGAACACTATGGGCAAATTAGTTATAATTTTATTTATGGAGGTATATTTCAATCTTCTATTAAAGAACGTTATAATAATAATATTAATGGCATTATTTGCGAATATGATAATGATTTCAGTTAAGCCAGGAGATAGCAAAGAGGAAATTTCGTTTAAGAAGTTGCCATTATTTAAAAGTGTACTTGAGTCGGAATACTTTCAGTTGATAAAAAAACCTTTTGAAAAAGTTTCTGAAACGAAGGAGGTAGGATGCAAAAGCACTGATTCATTATTGCATCATTCCTCCTGTCCTCCCAATTACATTAATTCAATCCTGAGATCCTAGACAAATACCTATACATTAATAGTTGATTAAATTATAACTTTCAAAATGATTTATGACGTAGCTATTATAAATTGCACATAGATAAACTGTGGAGAATGTATTCTTGTCTTTTTGAAACAATTTTGACTATAGATCTCGAAACGAATCTCGAAACACCCGACGAAGACGGATTGGAAGTCTGTGCAAATTCTTATCACCAGAATAACGATAACGATTCCAAACACATAGAACCAATCGTATTAAATGAAACTCCACACGTGGAGGAGATACGAAATTCGAACAGTCGAAATACGTGGATTAAGTGGAAATAACTGTTTAGGTACCTTCCCACTCCCACTTTCATGAAGTCCTGTAAAATCACCATTACGAATTCATATTAATAGGATTTCTATATATTTGTTTTTGTGTACTAATAATTGTTTTATTTTAGGAAAAGTCGCCTGAAAGTAAATCTGAAACGAAGAAGGAATGAGCTTCGATGTATAGTAGTAAACAAATATTACATGATAAGACTAAATTATATACACAGACGTGATTAAATTATACAATGTTTTCATAGAATTGTTGCATGTATTAATAAAAATATTAAAAAAATCTGTTCTTAGAGAACTCTGTTCAATCAAGCCAATAAATAATTTTCTTTGACAAAAGTTAATACTAATCGTGCCGAGTACAAAATGTGACTGATATATCTAGGTACTTTGTTCTATAAAAATTACAAGACTGAATCTATTTAGATTTCTCGCTATTTTTATAACAATATGTGTAAGTAGAGATAGCGTTCAAAATCACTTACGGTGATTTATTACAGTGATCGCAGAATCACGATCACGGTCGTGATTATTTCACGATCATGATTGTGATCATAACTTTTTTACCTCGAATTATAGTAATTCTTCATCTTTGACTTAAAAAATTGTATTGTTTATGTAAATAATAGAAAGGTGTAGACATAATTTCTTTTCTAAATACCAATACATTACTTAATAATATTTGTTTAATAATTCCTAATGGAAGCAACTTTGTAATTTCAATAATTATAAAATAACATTATAAAATTCAATTTCTTGCGCAGGTTTCTAGATGCCTATTTATGCGCATGCGCCTGTACATCTTTTTTGCGCAAAATATAAATTAATACTTGAAGCAGAGAGTACTCTCTGCTTGAAGCATTGTTTCTGATTGATAAAACAATGTTTTAATACATTTATCTTTACGTCGTTTTATGTCTATCTCTATGATTCAACGGTGATTAGAACACAATTATTATCCTATTCACAACTATCAAAAAATTACTCATTCATTGCAAAATTCTCGATCTATTTATACTTGCAGTTCAGGTTATGTTGATCACTGTCACATGTTACAGTGAAATTGTCGATTTATAGAAACGTAAATTATCAATTTTATTTATACGTGGCCCTCAAGTGTAATTGTATTTATATTTTAAAACAGAACAATGAGTTCTAACAAAGCAAAATTGTCGAAAAGTATACTGGAAATGAAAGTAAGTTGAGAAGTTTTGTAAGTTGTATATAAATTGTTTCTTCTTGTTTCATAATTATAAGTTGTTTTTCTAGTTTATGAAACGTACGAAAGAAAAAGTCGAAAAGCAACAGTTTCAGGAAGAAGGTGAAGAGTATTTTGGGAATGAGTTGACGAAACGTATGATGAAGGATTCGTAAGTTTCTCACTTTCATGTCCATAACTAATTTACCAAAATTTTACTAACTTATTTTTTCATTTCAGGGAGAGATTTATCATAGAGCCTAGTTATATTTTGTGTGAGAAATTAATCGACGGCAGAGTAAGTTACCAAGGAATGAATCCTGAGATTGAGAAATTAATGGAACATGAGCAAACTAAAGAACGTGTTGCAATGGAATTGAAAAACGAAACAGAAGTCTCTGATGAACAAATGGTAGAACATTGGAAAGGCATAAAGAAGTTAAAAACTGTACATAAATACGAAAAGCAGTCGCAAGGAGACCGTACTAAATTTGCTGAAAGAATATCAAAAAAGCCCAAATTTCTGAAACCTCAAGACTAGTATTAAATATTAATTTGTATATATGTAAACAATAGATATTAAGTTATTTTTCTAAAGACTGTATTTAATGTTAATTATTCATAATTGACATTATGAATCCATTTTATTAGTCATTGTGTCATATTCATCGCACAAATTTCTAAAAGTTAGCACAGATAAACTCTGCGCATTATACTTTTCCAAACCTTTTTCCCAAAGTAAATTGAAACTGTTGTCAGGAAACTGAACACCTATATTTTCAAATATACATTTCATCTCTTCTTTATTCCGTGGCTATAAAAAGTAATTTGAAAAGACATAGTTGAATAATTATTTCTCAGATATGTATATGTACATTTAGATTATGCATATTTATACATACTTTGGCAAGATCATCTCTGCCAAGGCCATGTCTGGTAAAGATAGATGGAAAAATGAGATCATAAGCTGTAGTTTTATCTTTCAAACTTCTATGCAAAATTTCTTCTGAAAAAACCGTATAGAACAAGTAAATACAATAATAGCAATAAAAATCATGCATTCCAAATACTAACTTGTAGTATCTGTATCTTTTGTACTTCCAATTGTATCTCTGTATGTAGTATAACAACACTGACATTTCAAAGGAGTCCCTAAATGAATAACATAAAATACTGGTAAATAGTATCTTCTTCATCGATTTTTTAAAAAATATATTAAAATGCATTACTCTTTATTTTCGGTAATGTTGGAAAGACATATTTCCAATTTAAGAGATTTATGAGCTCTGTATAATTAACATTTTTCTCTTTACGTATGTCAAGAAGATCTAATAGTGGTGATAAATGTGCTTTGTTTATGTACATTTTGTATTTGGCTAATGCTGAGAAGACTATGTCTTCTGAAAGTATTCCTATGTAATCCTATGAAGATATACATTTATTAATTAGTAAGCATGTTTAATAATTATGTATATTACTTTATCAAGACTGGCTAACTCTTCATAAATATCTAAAAACGGAATTTCGGGGACTTGTTTTTTAAACTTGTAGCGCAGACTGTTTATATACTGCAAGTATTTTTGCTGTTCTATGACATCATCATTAACAGGACTATCAGAGAAGATGTTTGTTTGAATCCTTTTGATTGGCTTTCCATGTACCATATCCATAAATAAACGTGCTTCTTTAGAATTCCTGAAAACAGAACATTGTTAGATTATTAATGCCATATTTTATTTATTGTGAGCACATATTACCTTACTTCTCCAATACGGGGATGCGTTCGCTCTTTAAAATCAGCTAGGATGGAATTAACCAGCGCAATAGGATTAGATTTCATCCATGTTAGCAGTCTTTTCACCCTTGTGCCATTATTATCCGTATTAGTAAATTTCCCATAGCGAAAATTTGGATTGAATGGTTGCTTATAGCTGTAAGTATAATTGAAGAAGTAGCAATACTTAAAATATTGTTCATTTTATTATTTCATACTTTCTTTTAATCTGCTCCGAGGGTAGGTAGCTGTTATGACTTTTCTTATACATTTCCAAAATGTCTGGATTCAAAATATCCATTTGGTTTGCTTTTGCCTGAAGTAATTCAGTCATGGTCGTCTCTAATTATTGGGACATATACAGATGTTATTACAAATATATTTTGTAATGATCTAATTGCAGGTTTTAGAATTGTACCAAATTTGTATTTCTTCCCAAAGATAGTTTCCCATGGGTTCATGCCAATTGGAAGGTTCGGAGTTTGGTAATGTGTTTTGCCAACTTCTTTGTCCCAATAGCTGTTCATCACAGTGTTTCTTAATTCAGAAATTAGGGTTTGGAACTGTGTTTCTTGGTTTACTTGCATACATTCTTTTACCTTAAATTACATTTTATCATATATTCATTGTTTATTATAGTGTACCATATATATCTATTATTATCTTACACCAGTAGTAGTTTTAGTTGTGCTACTATGCACTGGTACATTTTCTGCACTTTTTTCATTGTAGTCAAGCATGCATTTCAAAGCTGCAACTTTGTCTTCCAAAGAATATTCTCTGAAACATTCTCTAATATCAGAATTATTATTTTTCGTCTGTAAAAAAAATAATCACAAAACAATTAAAATTCTTCTAAAAATATTCTTGAACGTACGACTTAATATATATTAAGAATAGTCGTTCTTACTCTTTTTCTATTAATGGAATTTTCATTTTCTTGAGGTTCGTTAGAACATTCATTTTGTATTCTTTTACACAGTTTTTCCATCTGTCATGCAAAATATAAAATTGTTTAATTAATAATACAGCAAAATTACAAAAAACAAAACATAGTTGTGTAATTGCACGTTCTTGTTTCGTGCATAATTTTACTCTTTTATAAACAATTAAAAATAAGGGGCTTTTAATACGATTTATTTGATAGATAAATCAATATAGTATTTCGCGGTAGTTTAAAAAAATTACTTTTCCTATATTATGTTATGCAAATAATAATTTTATTATAAAATCCGCGATAGAGGTATAATATGGACCTAGGTATATACAGAGCTGGTATATACTATAATTCAAATTCAATTTAATTATTGATGCCCTAACTGCGCATGTGCAATTAGAAATTGGAAGATAGTTCGCAGTTCGTTTCATGCATTATGCACTGTTATGTACCAGATATGTACTATAAGCTATAATCAACTATAATCGCTTCGTGGCTCTGTGTACGGTTACGTATAACACGATTATAAACAGCAATACATATATACTAAATATTAAGCAGATTTTGAATTATATGCAACAGTAACGATGTCAGTTAAACAAAATACAAAACGATCGAAATGGGCCTTGGATTTCGCGCACAAGTTGGTAACTTGTTTCAATTAACATTTTTATTAGTCAAATTCGATTTCGTAAATTTTAGTAAAATGTCCATAAGATTTAAAAACATAACAAGCTCTGAAAGTTTCAGTTCTAAATATATAAATATGTAATTAAAAGGTTAGGTTCCGTATAGGTTAGGTTTTGTACGAATATACAATAACATAGTTTTCGTATAGAAGTACAAAACATGTCTAATACGATTTCATTAACGTTTTTATGCAATCTTGTTTTATATAATTAAAGTGATGTTTCAAACCTATAAAACAAGATTAGCGGAATTTATTCATATTTTCACGACTGAAAACTTTAGATATAAACAAATATATTGCATAAAATTATTAAAGAACCAATAGATTGAATTACAATTAATTTCAATACTTTTTATACTCCTTGCTTGAAATGTATCGATGTTCTGATTACTCTAATTATTTGTGGCTTTTAGGAACAAACAAGACAAAAATGCAGACATCCCTGCACCCCCAGGCTATACACCAGCAGTTGCACTGTTTCATGCTGCAGAATCGATTCGTGAAACAGACTCGAATCATTTAATCATGAAAAAGTCATGGGATCTAGCATTGGGTCCTCTCAAACAAGTCCCAATGAATTTATTCATCATGTATATGGCTGGTAACTCTATAGCAATATTCCCAATTATGATGGTTGGTATGCTAATCATTAGACCAGTGAAGGCACTGTTTACTCTTCAGCAAAGTGAGTATTACGATCATTCATCAATACTATCATCAACCTTTGGGAGCTTGCAGTTGATCTTACAGATACATATTAAATCGTAATTGTTGATAGATTGTGACCATTGAGGTGTCCTATGTCATTTTTATAGCAAGAACAGCTCGCATTGTTTGTTTTTGCAACAGCATAGTTTTTATAAGGATCTGTGGAATCAATTGCTGCTTTCCAAGGATTAAATTAAAACTATCCTCAATTTGTTTCCTGTATACTAATTCCTAATTTTTCTTCAGCGTTTAAGGTAATTGAGGGAACTCATGCTTTTGGTCAAAAGTTTGTTTACTTCTTGGGTCAGTTGGTGAACATGGCATTGGCATTGTACAAATGCCAGTCGATGGGACTGCTCCCAACGCATGCCTCGGACTGGCTGGCATTTGTAGAGTCACAAGCTCGATTGGAATACTCTGGTGGTGGATTCATATATGTATGACGCAAGCAACTGTGTAAACTTAGGTATATTGTACCATGTGTATGGATTACAGTTCGACACACTTCATAAAAATGTTTTATTAAAATAAAATCAAGAAAAATACTATATATTGTGACTATTCACATACTTATGTACATAGTTGTTCAACACTTGTTCTGCAAAGCAAGCATGATACATGTCTGTGACAGAATTATTTTTTTTTATATTCCTCAGCTATATCTTTTAACCGTTGAATGATCTTCGAGGGATCATCCACACGAGGCACCTAGAAAAATGATTATTGTAATAAGTCTGAATGATTGAATCATGAAGTGACTTTATATTAAGAAATGATATACTTCGTAGTTTTGGCTGATGTACATGCCAGCGTATACACCCAGGCCAAATGTAACCTAAAAAATTGTAATGATTTAGTAAATACATTCTTGAATTCGAAATACAATTACATGAAAATGATTATTGTAACGTACCACAGCCTTAATCATTTTTCTAATGGAAGTTGCTTACTGAAATTTAATTACAGCCTTTCTTCCTCTTAGATCATAAATCTAAATATTGATTGAACGATGATGCAGTTTTTATTAGACTTTGCATTTTACGCAGAATCAATCACTGATAACATGTATTTCCATATGACGATCGAAATGTTAACTGTTCTAGAAAAATTATATATGACAATTTGAAAATTGAATTAATTATCGATTGTTAATTTACGACGAATCGACTGTTTGTAAAAAATCGAGCTGCACTTTCACTTTCGTAAGCGACACTTATAAGTACAGTAACTGACACTAATATTGCGTTGAAATAGCACGCTTTGTGGGGAAAACAGGCTTGTTACTGCTTGCTGCTTGTTTCTGTGCGCAGCACTTCTGAACTTTTGGTGCGCGTAAATCAGGCGGGAATTTCAAATACCAAAGATTTGAGTTTGAATTCCTTTCAGTACATACATTTAATGTTATAATAGTAAATTATAGAATTTCGAATTTTTGAATTATGGAAAATGTTTACTGTACGTATTTAATATTATATTGTAAATTATATGTTTGAGTATCACAATTGATATTTAATTCTTTTTTATAACAAAACTTTTCATGACAAAACTATTTTCATGGGTTTTTAAAAAATGAATTGTTGTTATTATTCAGTAATAATATAATGTGAAATAATTTTTGAAGAATTCATATGATTCATGACGCCTATTAACACTTCAGGCTGCAAGCCTTTATGTACCGGAAATAATTGCGGGAGAAAGCAGGACAAAGATCAACAATATAAGATTTTCTGTACACACGGTGTCCTCCTTTATCGCGGCAATCCTAAATGCTTACGCTATCCTTGGTGGCGAACAAAAGTTAGAAGAAGAGAGATATTTACAGTAAAAAATATTGTACTTAGTTGTTATACAATTGTTTAACAATATATAGAGCATTTAAAATCAGGGAAATTGATTAAATGAAATATACATTTCCGTTTAAATAGAAATTAATTAAATAATTTAAAATAACATCATTAAATTGATTGAAAATAATTAAAGTACACAAAATAATTGAAAATAATCAAATTACATCTAGTTTTAAGCTTTGAATGGAATCGATTTAACAATTGAATGCGGTTAAATTAAATCAAATAATTGAAAATAATTAAATATTACATAATTAAAACACTTATGATTTAATTACGTTTTTTAAATTAGATTTTAGATTGTTGAAACTACAGCTTTGAAAAATAAGTGAAAGATAAATGAAAAATGATAAAAATTGTTGGTTGTTGATGATAAAAAGGACACTGAGTATATGTCACTCATGCCCGTCGAGTTCAAAGATACTTGAAGTTCCCAATTATATTCTTTGGACTTAACGGTATCGCGGAGATTTCATTGCACGATCAAGAACAAGAGAGCATGCCGACATTTGATAATGAAAGCACATTCATGTAAAGAAAAATGAATAAACTCTTTTGTTAACTAATTTATATTTACCAAATGTATCTTAGCTTTTTTAAAAATTCAACATCTATTGTGTTTTCATAACCATGTTTCGTGTCATTATCGCTTTAAACGTTGTTTAAACAAGTTTGTATGTTTAAAATGTTCTAAAAAATCTACTATGTTGTGTTCAGGAGCTTCTATAGAATTTTTTAAAGGAATATTTGCAAATCTTTCAGAGTTGAAGCGCAAATAAAAGAATCTTAAAGTTGACAATTTGAGGGATTGGGGAAGGGAGACATTGACAATGTCTCGTTAGATTCAAACATTGTCTAAACAACTTTAAATGTGTATAAAATTGCAAAAATCTGAAACGTAAAAAAACATTTTAAATTCGACAATTTTACAAATTGGCGGTCAACAGTGTGTCTTTCTCGATTCAGCATCGTTTAGATAAGTTTAAATGTTTCTAGAATTGCAAAACGATGTACCATCTTGTTCAGGAGAGTCGATAGGATTGTTCTAGACACGAATCGTTTACATATTTTTCCCGGTTCAAGCGCAAAAATTCGCATAGCTGTCTTCCCGTTATCATCGAAGTGAATTGAAAAAGATAAGTTTCTTTCGAAATTCCACGGGGGAATTTTGATCCCGATGGTTTTTGTCGATGGGCTGAGAGGGAGAATTTTGCCGGGGACAAGTAAAAACTGTTTCCTGAGCACCGGTGTCTCGATGGAGGGAGATCAGCTTGCATGATCGGCCTAGCAAACTCCGTACTGAAAGGTATTCCGCTTTGGTACGCGCGCTACCTAACGTCTACCTGGCCGGTTCGCACACGTGGTCATTGCCTTTCGAACGGTCTTTTTTCGCCACCATAATTTCTCCCGCGAAAGTACTCCCCCGGTCGTCGCAAAAGCAACATTTATTTAACCAAGAAATTCTCCACCCCTTTCTGCCAGCAACAGTTATAGTTATTGCTGCTTCTAAACCGGTGTCAAGTGAGTTTATGCGTGTATGAACAAGTGAAATTTTCCTGGTGCATGTTGACTCTGTCGCAATTTTGTCACACTTTTGTGCGACTTAATGAGTGCTACCGTTTCTAACGAGAAGATAGTTTAAACATGTCACCAACCATCTCGAAGATACTGACTGGCAATGGGACCAATGCTGTTACCGAGAAGAATCGTGTAAGTACTACTGGGGAAAGAGAGTTAAAAAATAAGTAGGTAATTTGTTGTGATTGATTTCTACGTGAAGCTACCTTTATTTAATTTCTTCCGAAGTTTTTTATTGTATTTTAGTAGAAGAAATTTCTGTGTGAAATTGTACCTTGTTTTGGATGTTAGAATTATGTTGTCATACGTCGGAAGTAATTCTATTGTGAAGTTACGTTTATTTTAGTTTTCTAGAATGATTTAAAATAAAATTTACTATGTAATTATAGTACATTACTCTTTCACAATCTAAAATTAATTTAAAATTTAGGTACTCCTTTCGTAATTGACATATTCAATATTAACTGTAATTAGCATGTAAAAATTATTACTGGCTTATAATAATGTAGCTATTTGATAAAATATTAAGCTATATTAATTAAGGTATTTAATGGAGTTATTTTGATTTACTAGCCATTATAATACTCAATTAAAGACTTTTTATTACCCAGCATATAATATTTAATTAAATAATTTTCGTTAACTGGTATAATATGTAATTAAATAAATATATGTTTAGCTATAAGTGATTAATGAAATAATTTGCCTTGAATAGCATACATTAATTAATCAAATAATTGATTAAAATTTGTCTTAATCAACATAAAATAATGAAGAGAAATTGATTAAACTTATTAAGATCTATGTTTATAAAGTACAACCTATAAAATCACGCTGTTATTTAATAATATAAACAATTGAAACTAAATTAGGATTAATCTGATTAAAAAAAATAAAATAGGTCGTACAAACTAGTCTCATTTCACAAAACATTCAGTTACATACATAGAATTTACCGAAGCTCGTTTAAAATGAAAAATTAGTATCTTTCTCAGTGAAACGCAACGTTGGATTTAAAAATAATTTCTTTGTAAAACTAAATTTGTAAAATAATTCTTTTTCTAAATTAATTCGAATTTGTGTCGCTTCGACCCCCATGAATTAAATCGACGTTTTTTCCGGTTGATCAGAGAATACAAATTCAACAAAACGAATCGGCGAAGTGTATTAACCACGTCATTTCCGTTATTTGATTGTGAATTATTATTCCATGAATAGTAAATTACGATGGTAGAAGCACGGTAGGTTACTTCTGCCATACGCTGCCATAAACTCTGCCTTTCCTTCGATTTCTTACCTTCGATCCGATCAAACAATGATACATATTTCAAAACACCCAACGAAGTCAAAACCATTAAAACGGCAGTAAGGACTATATATCTTATTAATAATTTATTTTTCATCTCGTTACACGATCGTTAATGTCATGATAAAGTGAGCAATAAAAAGAGTGTGCCCATGTAATTGTAAACGATGCGGCAAATATTCATATTATTTATCGTATTGATTTATTGATCAAATAAATTAATATAACATTATATAGTATTATGCAAATGATACGCATGGAATGCGTTATTTTTGTTCTGCAATAATTTTTTCGAAAAAATAGAAAGTAATACTATTTATATCCTGCTTTAGTTAAGATCAGTTAGGATCAACGTTCTTCAGGAGTTTCAAGGTCACTGTGCCCCCTGATTCTCTGAGTTGCATATTTTAAAATAATAATATAAATTTTCCATTCGATAATTTCTTCACTGTATTTACCTAATATTAAATTAAATAAACAATTTATGGTCCAACGTATTATACAAAATTCAGAAACGTTAATGACCCATTTCTTAATTAACATCTTCATTGAATTAATTCGATATGAAATTAGTTGAATGAAGAAACTAAGTACCAAACTAGATACTAAAGTTTCGCAATACTTGCATAATGAGTTAGAGCATAATTGTTTACTCCCGGTCGTTTAATTAGTGTAACACAAGTTACAGATTGCATCGTGGAATTTTCTTGCCATATAAAAAACTATCTTGCATATCCTTATATAACCGTGGAGAATGCTAGTCGACTAGATTGTAGAAATTCGCGTACAAATGCACACATAATCTACCGTTTTGCTATCATATTGTAATACATCTTTGTAAATGCATACAATATTTGAGTATCTTAACACTAAACCTACCGACCATTAAAAGTGACTACCATGTACTCCCTTATATAAATGGCACAATTTAATTTAGTTAGATTTTGTGCTATTTTTATTATAACGTATACTTGAATAAAAAAGTGTGCATAATCATTTCCAGTGGAAGCATCTTCATAACTTCAATAACTGTAAAATAAATAATCTGAAAACGGTCATTTTACCGTCGCTGGCAGGTTTAGTGTTAACGCTCGTACGCTTGTCAGAAATATTTGCATAAAACGGCTTAGGATTATAATATCTCGCCCATTTTTGCTTTACATTTTAACACGTTCAGCGCCATGTCACCCATATCTGGGTGACGGAATTATTTATACAGATTTGAAAATTAATTTTTACGTTGGTAGATTGAGTGTGCAAAATTTCTTTACGATCTGAGGAATAGAAGAGGTTTGAAACAGTAATTAATATCACAAAACTAAACTTCTTAGTTTTTATTTTATTAAATATATTGCTTTGATTTTGTGTAATTTTTATGATTGTGGAGTGGGCGCTGAACGTGTTAAATCAACAAAATAGGTTTCATTTGTATTGTCACATTTTAAAGAAACTTGTCTCACAACACAGAGAGAAGGGGATTAAGAGGATATTCTATTTTGGTTTTCGAGGCCGTTTTTGCACGAATATATTGAGGAATCTTTTTCTGAAAAACTATTGATCCTTTCGTATTGGGAGTTTACATACATGTTTATTGATATTTTAAGTACAACCGTTTCGAAAAAAGTGGTTTCAAGAAAAACACGTTTAAAGATTCAACACGAGCTGCATTCTTCGAACGCATACAACCACATTCTTTTTACGAATTCAAACATATTCTCTATTAAAGCAAAATCGATATTCTGAAAATGTAGAACTAGAATACATCCAGTATATAAAACTAGCAAATCGGTGAATATTCATTCCGAGGAAGGTACGAGAGTTAAAAGTGCTAAAAGCATAAATTGTTCTGAATTTTTATTCTTTATCTTTATCTAGATGGCTGTTAATTATTAATCGTATTCATTAGAATAATTGAGTTCTTTAAAAATCATTGAAAATGAAAATTGGGATCAATTTATTTTACTTTCTAATGATCTGGAAGTGTTTTAATTATTAATCGTGATAATATGTCTAATTATTATTTATAATTGAGATCTGTATCGGAGAGAGGGAGTAATGACCTCGATGTAGCACATATAAATGTTGCAAAATAGACAATAATTATGTTAGAGTGCGTTACTCCTGCGTGGTTACGTCGGATGCAATAGAAAGTGTTCAACAGCCCGTGGTTCTTAGACTCCGTGTTGTTATGTAGACCACCATATTGCAGCGCCGATGGTCATTGAACAGTTTCCGCCGGCTGTTGCCTCTTACAATTAATGGTGAACCAGTCACTTATCTCGAAATATGATCATTAAGTCGGTGTTCCTTATGCGTTGTACCATACCGGATCATCATTACAAAATATAATGTGAAAAACGTGTGCAAAATTAAACTCTGCATGCTGAATTCATTAAAATTAAATAAATTTATAAGCTATAGCTTCCTTAATACAATCTTTTATTCATTTAATATGTTAATATCATATTTCACATATTTATTATTTGAATACTACATATTTTGTAGAATAATATTTTAATTTGTTAATACGATGCACAATTTATTCAGTATAGCACATATTGTTCTTATTAAAACGAAGTAAGTGTAGTTTTCTTAATACAATATTTTCATATAATATATTTCATTAATATAATATTTAATGCAGTTATTATTTTAATACTATATATATTGTATAATAGAATAATATTTTAATTTGTTAATATACATGGTGACTCAAGCACCTCAAATGATTATGCAAACAAATCTCGTTTATTATTGAAAACAGAAAAAAATAATTATATTTAAAGGTATAAATGTTTTGGTGCACAAAGAATTTTTCTCAAGGTCATTGTTCTCGAGGTGTCAAGGTCATCGATGTTTTTTTAAATAGAATCCCATGTTTTTATTAGCGATACGTTATAGCCAAAGTTAAAACGAATCTATTGTGATCTTCTTGTGCCCTTGAGTACCAAAAATAATTAAGAATAGATATATACATACATATTTGAGAAAGTCACTATTTAGGAAAAGGAAATTATTGATGGAAGTGGAATATGCTATGATATAATTTATGCGAAATTAGCGTGGGTTTAAGTTATTACAATGCCGACTACAACGTTGTTTATAAAATACAAGTTTTTAAATTCTTTTACTTCTGTATAAATCAGTAAATCTATTAATGCAAAATCTATAAATAGCTCAAGAAAAATGATGGCGTTAAAAACAGTACATGTAACGGTATGCGTTTCATCGCTGCAACTGGGGCATATTAACTGGTTTTACTGTAGTTCCTTTTTCTTGTGAGTCTTCATGGCGACCACAATTATGGTGGTATTTTAATGGCCCCCATAACCGACCTTCTCTCTGAAAAACATAAAAATAATTTTGTGCTAAATTTACAATCGATGGCACGAAACTTTTGATAAACTATTCTTTATGTTATCGTTTATAATCATTGTTAAATTCGAGCAACTGAATATGAATATTCAAGCAAGGTCGTGATCCATTGACGTAATCAATGACTGTCGGGTTTCTCGGTTTTGATTAACAAATGATCAGAAAGTGTATTGTGTGCGTGATACTTGTTTTACAGTGTTACAACAATATTTTGTTCGATTTTGTAGAATGTGAACTATATTTTTCATTCTTTCATCTTTCATACACATAAAAATGTTTACAATTAAATGTTTATTTACCTCGTTTACTTTTATTGCATTTAAATTCGCGCGGCAAAATTTTGAACTGTGCTTGTTACATATTATGCACGACAGCCAAAGCGGTATTCGGGAGGAATGCGAAAGGAATTCGCAAAGAATCCGTCTGGTTGGTCAGGTACACGCAGTTGAGTCATATGCTACTCGCTGCTCGCTGGCAATGAGATGATTACCACTACTACTTCAGGTGTATCGCATCGCGTGTCTATGAACTTCGTGCCCCTTGCCCCTGTGCCGTCTCGAGTACCACTTTGACTGTCGTGAATAGTACAATATAATGTATAAGTTAAATTCGATTCGACTACTTTTGCTAAAAGAAGATTCTATTTTACTTTCGACACTACAAAACAATTGCTGATAAATAAACTATGGATTTATTTCGCGAGCGCAAATTCAAATGTTTTCGAACTAATTTATGTAAACAAAAACAGAATGCAGGCATGTTATCTTGATTTTTTTTGGATAAGATTGACATTGATGAACGTGGAATTAAATTTATCTGAATGACTTTTAATGCGGTTTAAAAGCATAAACAAATTTGTTTTTATTGTAAAATGATAATTTACAGGAAATACTGTCAAATGTTTTGATATTTCGTGCAGAATGTGTTCCAACGAGCTTCCAAATTCATCCACACGGTAGCGGTAACGTAGGATTATTGATTTAAGGTTCATTTTCGGATGTGATTGTGAAAAACCATAGTCTCTTTGTTGTGGAAGGCTCAATTATAAAATAAGTGTCGCATTCGGACAGTTCGGTGAGGATCCGAACGATTTTAGAAATAACGAAGTGTTTGTGACACATGTTTAACATATATTGCAACAACGAGACTGAAAAGAATCCTGCAAAAATGTGTCTTAGCACCATACGTATCTGTTAACCGAGGTCATAAATATCTTTTTGGGGTGAGTAGACGATTATGGTCGGAAATCTTATTGGAATTCTCAAATAACCATATTAAATCAAATTATCCTAGAAGAAATCGAGGATAACTTTGTCTGATTGTTGTGTTTGGCGTAGTTGTGACAATTGAATATACAATTTTGAAGAATATGTAGTTTTCAAGACAATTTTACAATTTCCTTAAAATATTGAGGAGAAAACAACTTCGTAGAACTAATATTTGTGAGTAAAAAATTAAAAAAATTGAAATTTCGTAAGATGAGTATTGAAAATATGTTTGTTCTTAGCCTATTTGTATTTTAGAAAAAATAAGTTCACTTTCGTAAAAATTTTCTAAACATTTATCCTAATTGCGGTTTTGTTATCGACCGTCGGTAACCACCACTGTGCATTTTGATTTTTGATCTTGGCGCTTTGATCAAATTGTTTCAAGTATCAAAGTAAACTTCGTATATTAATTAGATAAATATTTGATACTCTATTCTAACATTTTCAAATGCAATATTTATAATAAAGTAACAATTTTTTATAAATATGACTTTCCTAATTTCAAATTTATTAAATCTTTTAGTTTAACAAACTGATCGAAAATATAATCGATGTTACAACTAGACGAAATTGGAAGTAAATGTTGCTTCTTACTATTCAATCTTTAAGTAGCTTTCTATAATCAAGATGAACTAAAATGTAAAGGATCTAGGTACTGAAACTATATTAGATTTAGATTTAACGCATTTTACAAGAGAAACTGGATGAGAAAGTAGAAAGCAAAGAATTGCTAGTACACGTTGCAAGCAATACTTAACATTTGTATTTGCAACAATATAGTTACCTCGGAAAATATTTGAAGCAAAAACAAGTTTATTATAACACATGAATGTAACATATACGACATCAGAATTAAATTGCAAGATCGTGGAAATTGAGATTGTAGTGATTTTCAGTAGAACATCTACAAAGATCTTTCTAGATTCGATAGTTATAATAAAGAATTTGAAACAGGATATTTTGATGCCTGTGATAATGCTCGTGGTGAATACGAAAACTTATACTTTTGACTGCTAGTGTACCAATCGAACACTGATCGAAGCATCCAGACAGTCGTATACTCTGTCTGGAGGTGTCATCTGCGGTAGATATCCTAGGCGTTATGTAAGTCATACATCTAATCTGAATATCACAGTATCAACTAAATCCGCAGCATTATGTTAACCGTTGGTCCCGTTGCCACCTGAACGGTTCGCGAACGCGGTAGCCTAGTTTCTTCGACCGGTGCATCACGCGGCAGCTAACAAAACCGATTCTCGAAAGTGGCACGGTAACTTGGCTCCAGAGATCAAGGGAAAAAGAGAAAAAGACGGATGGAGCGGAAGAGCGGCGTGGAAATTCTCGATTCTGGATTTAGACAGTCTCTCTGGATGCTGCACAGTTTCAGACCGACTCCCCACCACCCTAAGATCTTTATCCAATAAAAATGCAAAGAACTTGGTGCTGTAGAATCCGCATGATGGGTCGTTATCGGTTTTTCCGATGGATCTTGAGTATTCCGATGAAAACTGAATATTGTGGATTCTACAATTCTATTTACGTACATTCTACGCCGTAGAATGTTCACGTGGAAGATTGGGAGGTGGGGATTAAGTAATCACTTTGCTGGATTTGAATTTGTTTAAAAAATACGTGCCATTGAATCTGAATGACTTTGGTTACCTCCGTAAAAAGATGATATAGGGAAATACTCATATATACATTCACTAATGAATTTGATTATAATCTTCCACATTACGAAGCTGGTTTTTTAGCAAACAAAAGTAGTTTTGCGATAGGTGAAGCATTCCTGATTACAATGGAAAAAGAAAAATCGCTGACATCTACAGCAATACTCTATACCAGTTACTTGTTCAAATATATCTATCCCATTTTTTTATAATATATAAGGTATATAACGTGGTACTAATAAAAACATGTGGTCCTATTTAAAAAAAAATGGACGATCTTGACATCTTGGGAACGATGACCTTGAGAAAAATTCTTCGCACACTACAGTGTTTGCCTATTTGAATATAATTATGTTCTCCTCTAACATTTTTTCCTATTGTCAAGATTAAACAAGATATTTGAGACACCCTATACATGCTTGTAGTACCCCGATTATCCAAATCTAATAGATAATTGAAGCTAATGTAGCCATATATGATGCAGCTCTCAGCTACTTATCGACAGATAAGTGTATGTATTCACCCGGAACACCGTGTATTTTTATTATTCATATATGACACTTTGTAATCCTAGATGAATAGAGTTCGCAATTCTCTAAAAAAAAGTACTGTTATTTATGACTGAAATATCTTTTGAACTAATAGTTCTTCACCATAGGCAGCTTCGTGCTTTCTTGGAGAGAATAGAAAACTACATCGGCCAGCCTATTCACAGGTACGCGATGCCGAAAAATACGCACGCCAAACCATGTGCCCTATGAAATCTTACAACTTTTGTGTGAAATATGTCCCAGTACAATCTCAGCCACCCCTGGGGATTGCGGGGCCCGGGGCAAGTTTGATCTTGACAAAAGGTCAATGTACACATATAGTATTAAAAACAGAGAACTAAACTTCTGTAGCTCACGACTGGACTGCGGATTTTATTCAATTATGACAAAAACGAGTCAGTGTAATTTGTAACAGTTGAAACTTCAAAAGATTGTAAGAATAGCATTGTCTTCATTTAAAGAGGAAGAGACAGCTCTATATGGTTACTATTCCTTGCATCGAATGGCAATAATTTTCATTTTGCATAAAGATCCACAATCTACTCATGACTTTCTAGTTAGGCTTGACGGTAAATCTCTAAAACAAAATATATGAAAATATTGGATGCCTCGGCTATCGCAATTACATTTATTTACTTTTCATCAATTGCGGAAGTAACTAACAATAAGAGCCCCTTAAATGGGCAAGTGTCTAGTTCGCCCGGTGTCAAGGGCGGTGTTGACTATGATTAACAGTTTCGGATGGATTTTAAGTGGAGGTGTGCGGGGACACGAAAATGTCGGGTCGGTTAGAGACAGAAATTCCATTCGAGATCGGGACGGGTATTCGAAAATTTCGGGTTTCTCAAATATATCGAAATTTCTGAGGATTTTTGGGTTTCTCAAATATATCGAAATTCCTGAGGATTTTTGGGTTTCTCAAATATATCGAAGTTCCTGAGGATTTTTGGGTTTCTCAAATATATTTCCCGAGAATCCTCGCGAATTTCTTAGGAAACCTTTAGTTAGAAGAGGTTAGTCATAGTGTAGAATACATGGAACATTTGTTTTCAGGACGTAGAGAAGGGTGAGGTCGAAACCGAGTGTGCAGGCCTCCCATCGTCGATCTGTTCGCGGCCGACGTCTTCGTCGCGTACGTCGACGTCGGCCGAGAGCAGGGTCGAGCCAGAGGACCAACTCCGAGCCGAATCTAATGTCAACAGCGTGGAAGTGGATGTGGAAGTCGGTCCGAACAATGAACCGGCGATAAGTATGTAACGGAGAGAATGTGCGTATAGAGAAAAAGAGAGAGAGCAAGAGAGGGAGAGAGACCGAGTGAGAGAGTATGCGAGAGAGAGAGAGAGAGAGTAGGATAGTAGGACTCTATACGGTCGTCTTGCGTGCAGGAGCGGGGACGGAGACAACAACGGCCAAGCCGAGGCCGCGGACGGGAACAGGAACGGAAGCTCGCGAGTCCAGCCGGTGGAAGGCAGTCGGCCGCCTGCTTCGCCGCTTGGCGCTCATCATGTTTTTGCTGGCGAGTTTGCTCGCGTGCCTCACGCTGCTCGCCATCTACGCGGGATCCGTCTCCATCTTCCACCTTCTCGTCGTCGTCCTCGTCGCCTATCTCGTCTCCGGGGGGCGATTCAGGTGGTTATACGTCGCCTTCAAAACCGTGCCCAGGGACGCCAAGTGAGTTGATTGCTCTCCCATCCATGGTCCGGGACTTAATCGCGTTCGATCGTCATCCGTGACCCTTGGGACCCTCGTGTGCGAAAGAAGCCAGCCTCGAGTTCACGTTCTTCGCACGCGCTACTCTCGGTTACCAATCGTAATCTCGTAACAGTTTTACCGGGGCCCAATTGTTTCTATTTTTAAGGAATTTTCGTAGTTTCGGAGCTGCAACAGAGGTACGTACCTAGTCAGAATAGACGTCCGGTTGTAATGTGTGATTCGTACGGGTATGGCGGACGTCTATTATGATTGTCGATGTACCTCAAGTTTCTTCTTTGAGAAAGTACGATGCTTGTTAGTTGCTACGAACCTAGCGGGTATGATAATCATTATGTGACGTATGGAGTTCATCAATCATTGATCATGGTATCTGGGTCCATTTTTATCCTATTCTTTAGGCATTACTCCACTTCGAAATTTTCGGCCAAATGGTTGATTCTGAATTTAAATTAAAACAAATCGTAATATAACGGTTTTCTAAGTCTTGTTTTTTAAGTCTTGTTTTTTAAATCTGTTTTAAATCTATTTTTAAGACATTTTTATAATTTAAGTGTGTGAAAGACATGCGTATGTAGTCAGATAGAACGTCCGGCTACGACATACGAATTCTAGAGATAAGATGGACGTCTATTATGACTGTTGACATACCTCAAGTTTCCTACACGGAAAAACATCATGTTTAGTACTTTCTATAATTCTGACGAGTGTAGATCCCAGTTGCTGAGTCCATTTTACTCGGTTCTTTAGACTTCGTTCAACTTGTAACCTCTGGACCGAATTATTGACATCAATTGTAGTTTATTCTTATTAAGGCTGTTAATATATTTTTTATTAAGTTCAATTGTTGCAACTGGATTTTGAAGATACTTTTGTAGTCTGCTTTTCGAGTGAAGTTTAAAAGTATATTCCGTAAAACTCAAAGTATTATAGGAGATACAGTGGCGTGCAAAAGTATCCGGACACCCTTTAAAAACGAATAACTTTTTCAAAATTAGTTCAAACGACTTGAGTTTTTTTGTGATGCTCGAAGGATTAGTTACCTAGATAACGTGTAAATAATTATTTATAAAAATTGCTAATGGTAGAAATTGTGAAGAAAAAAGTAAAGGTCACGACTTTTAACTTTTTTATCTGTGCCTGTAATGAAAATTTAAAATATATATTTTGTAGATCTTCATAGGCTATGTACATGCGCAAAGTTTCATCGAAGTCGGTTAATGTTACTATGAGCAGATGAGCTACGAACATTGCAAGATGAGAGCTTTAGAGTGAAAGTCCCAGATTTTCTGCATTTTCAGGGAATTTCGCCCTTATGTGATCAGCTTTAAATGTTTGTAGCTCATAACAACGTTAACCGAGTTCGATGAAACTTTGTACATATGTATAACTTACCTAGACTGACAAAAGGCGTCTTTCAAATTTTCATTACAGGTACAGATAAAAAAGTTAAAAATTGTGATCTTTACTTTCTTCGCCGCAATTCCGACCAATAGCAATTTTTGGAAAAAATTATTTACTCGCTACCTAGTAAACTAATCCTTCTAACATTTCAAAAAAACTCAAGCCGTTTGAACTATTATTGAAAAAGTTATTCGTTTTTAAAAGGTGTCCGGATACTTTTGCATGCCACATTAGAAAAATGTTTAATAATTATTAGCAGGTTTGATAGTCCCTACGAGATGCGTATACCCGTAAATCACGGTGTTCGGGTCCATTTTGACCCAGTTTTAGAGATTTTATTCAACCTCTTAGTTTCTGATTGAGTTATCGACTTAAATTGTGATTTATTTTTATTAAAGTCGATGATCGGTAATATTTTCGAATTGAATTTTTTGCTGTGATGTTATTCGATCTTGTATTCGATAATGACGTTTGATATGGTTACGAAGTAGGTATTTCCATTCGATGGATTTAATGCGCGCGATAATAGAGAAAACACTATAAACATCGGGCCGAATAATTAGTTACTCATTAGCGGTTAAGAAAACTCAGTGAATGACTATGAAGAGTTACACACACGCGTTTTGTAATAATTCCACTAGTTTCTGGAACCATCACTGGAATTTTTCACAAATCGTTGCCAAGAAATTATTTTCTTCGTACCCTTAACACTTTGACTGCCAACCCAACAATCTCAAAAATTCTATAAAACCAAAGTAATTTATTTATTGAAATACAAATTGAAAAGTTATTATAAAGTTATAATACTGAGTACTCTTTCAACCTTCTTACATTTTGCAAATGCCAACCAAATTTTGTACAGTGAATATATTAGTGAAAAAAATGATTTTTAAATTTGTACAAATAATTCCGTCACCCGTATATGGGTGACATGGCATTCAACGTGTTAAGGAGCGACATAAAATTCAGAAATAATACAATACGAGATAGTGCTAATAATGTTTACTTAATTCTTGCTTTATGAATCATTTGAATATCTTGCATAATACTCCAGAAAAACAATGGAACGTATTGAATATGACAGTGCATTGTGTTCGTTTACTTAAATCTTTTCTACAGCACTATAAGTCACATTAGATCTACAGTATTTCATCGATAATTGTCCACAACACGGGTCTGCGGAGGGACAATTATGCCGAACGGATATCATTGTTTGAGGTTTGCCGAACATAGAGAAGGACAGCCGAGCTCGAGAGGAATCGGTCACCGAGAAATGTAAACATACCTAATCCGAATTTCCAACTTCTTTATTATTCATTATTTTTTTATGGGACTTCGATGACCATATTTGTGGCATTTTTCTAATAGAAATCATACCAAATATGATATAATTCCGATGATATTTACTTGTGTAATCGACGATTAAAGTTTCGGGCGCGAGGAAGTATCCTTTACTCGAAACTTTAATCGTCGATTACACAAGTAAATATCATCGGAATTATATCATATTTGGTATGATTTTTATTAGAAAAATGTCACAAATATGGTCATCGAAGTCCCATAAAAAAATAATGAATAATAAAGAAGTTGGAAATTCGGATTAGTGTGGTCTCACCGATATACCCGAGCCGCATGGTGTCATATTTCTCGGCGACCGAGGCCTCTCGAGCTTCACGGCCCCTCAAGGGGGTACACCCCGCATTAGTGGGGATATCTCAGGGACAATTATGTCGGAGACATTTGGGACAATTACCAATGAAATACTGTATTTTAAATTTTGCATTACCATGTAGGTAAAGTAGAACTCCTGTAAATCGTTACCGTTTTCAAAATTTTCTTACTCAATTGATTTATTCGAACAGTTCAGTAATCAAAATTGATTTAATTGCACTCTCAGTGTTCATAATAAATCATCATTTGGCGATTCGGGTTCACCAATAATAATTACCATATATTCAAAGCAGGATTATGTTCTCATGTTCAGAAATATTCTGGTCACAGCAGTTCACTGAAGAAGTTCACACGACTCAACAGCTGCATAATACTTAGACGTTTTCTATTACTTTCGGCGAAAAATTATATTTTTTATAAATTGGATGATGCAGGAAAATGTTGTGGACACTGAGTATGCATAAGAAAATCGCGGAAAAAATACACAGAAACATGGAAAATATTTGAGTCATTATGTTAAAATTATTTGAATAAGGTAGAAGAAGTACAAGAACTTGTTAAATTTTATCGAATTTATTAAACAGCGATTATTAATTATTTATGGCGTCTTCTAGCCAGGGATGTAGGTCTTTAGTAACTTTGAGAACAATAAAATTGTTGACCTACACATAGGTTTCTCATTCAATTTTAATTTTTAGTTCAAGGTTTGTTTACGTTAAAATTATTGTAATATTTGTATCGTGGGAGTTTCAACAAACAAGGTCAAACGCGATCAACATGCACATAAAATGTCTTTCAGACTTATTTTATAAATTTCTAAGGTCAAAAACATAAATATTAATTTTGTACAGACCTTTGACTGAACCACAAAAAGTATAGTAGTGGTCAGGAATTCAGAAACATTTTCATTTTTGATAAAATGATAAATGTGCTTAATAAATGATAAAATGTAATGATTTTGGGTGAGAATGGATATGTTTATATATCATTAGGATTGTTAATGTAATCACTTCTGGTCGCACTTTTTTGATAAAACTCTGTTGGAAAAATATTCTTGTTGCGTTCTTTCCTGGAAGAATCGTTGAATATTCAACGTCTTACCTCCACGGGACTTTGAACGTTTGTGATTTTGCGAAACTCTAACGCCGTCACATTCTTCTGATCTGAACGGAGACTGGATCTGGATTAGATTTAACAAACTAGATTTGATAGTAATATAGATTTGCAATTTGATATTTTTATATTTTTAAGCAGCAGTAATTGAAGAAATTCGCAGGATATAAGTACGACACGATTTAGAAAAATTGCAAAATGTAATTATAATAGGTTTTTTAAACACCTATTATTGTCCCAAAATTTTGGGACTTTTAAAGATATGGGTATGGGAAAATTAAAAGTATTTCAGAAATATAATTGCAAAAAGATCCAAGAATTTTCATAGAAATGATGATAAGAAAATTGAAGAATTTCAGAAATGTAATTATGATACATTTTAAATATTATAAAAATATTATTATGACAAAAATTTGTAATTTTAACTTCAAATTTTATGAATCCAATTGAAACTTTTTACTGATTTCAAACTTGGTTGAAAACTGAACATAAAAATGTGTATCATGATTGACAGGTTTTTTATTCCTTGATCTCGAAATAACAATGAAAAAGTTGTGTAATTATTTTACGATTATCTTTAAAATCACGAGCTATGATCGATCATGAAATATGGATGACAACGTCGATCATAATTTCGCTACAAGATATCGTGCAATGCGGTTTGTATTATTACACAACACCGGTGTTATTTACGCTTACTGTGAGCTTGATTTCTGTTACCTGGATCCTTTTCTGCGGTGGGCTAGCCGCTTCCTGTTGGTCATTTTTAAATCGTCATATTTTTATTAGTTCATTAATTTTTAATTATGCGGAGAATATAAGTATATTTGCAGGCATGAATATTCTGATTAGTAAGAATTTTTTTCAAGGTCACAGGTTTTGAGCTTTCTCAAGGCTAACAATCTTTTGTAAAAAGGGGACCGTATTTTTGTTATTTTCATGTGATATCCAAGGTCGAAACAAATTCAAGGAACTATAATATTGTGACCTTGGATACAAAAAATATATTAAAAATTAAAGCTGTAAGTTCAATTATAAGTCAAGAAATTATAGAGAAACCCTATAATTATAGACACTACAATTATTTGACTGTGTAGAAGATTTTCTGTTTTTTATCTATACTAATGAAATAGTTTTACATTCTATCGAAATCAAATTACAACGAGAAAATTAGTTTTACTAGGATTTCATTACTTTTTGTGTTCAAATATTTAATATTATACATTTTTGCATTTTGAGTGAATTTGCATATATGTATTTACACAATTTAATGGAATATAAAGTGACCTAAGCTATTCTTAGTGGATTAACAAAAGAAAATATATCAAATATAAGTGCATATGAAGTGAAAGTTCAGTGTCCCAAGGTGAAACAAAAAGCGCATAATTTTGTCGTCTCGATTGTCGCGTCTCTGTGGTGTTAGGGACAATATTTGCACATTAAAATCGCAATAGTCTGTTTACTGTTTTATCCTATCCAAATATCATGAACCTAAACAAATATGCGACTGTACATACGGAAAATTGATAGATAATGTTACACACTTATTTACACTGTCTCCCACGTGAAAATCGAAAAGTAAGCCCCGAAAATTATTATAAAATTACCTAATAATGAACTGAAATTTTTAAAATGTTCCTTTACAAGACAATTGAATTTATAGTATGGCCCGGAAATAATTGACATGAAACGTACTTCTCAATAAAATATCTTACAAGTATATATTTTTGATTGTAATAATCACATATTTTTATGGGGTGAAATCAACCCCTAAAAATTATATTTTCTTTAATATGTTCAGAAAGGGACGTAGAGAACGCAAATTTTTTTAAATTGTGAGTTTTTGGGTCGGTAATTTATCGATATAAAATTTTTGTTTAAATAATTATTAAACATAATAAATTGAACTAGTTTTTAATTTTGATTTGAATGAATTTTTTGAGAATTGCTGCCACTACTTCACGATTTATATATTTAAAATAATCAAATATATAAAAGTAAATACTAATGGTTATTGCAATTTGATTAAGTTTGAATCGGCTAAAACGGTGTGCGCAGCACACGAACTTCTTTCATTGCCTTAACTGATCTATTGAGTCAACTAAGTGCTCAAATTTCCTCCAAGATGCATTCAGATGCATTTCACTTCACAATTCGATTACTATTCTTCGTACTCTAACACTTGACCGCAATTTTTTAAATCAATCCCAACTTATATATATTTTAAAAAATCATTAAAAATAGTGTAATAATGATAGATGAATAAAAAAATACAATGCGACTGAAATATGATTCATAAAGACAAACCGGAAGTGTAAATAAAGTTCTTTTTAACAGTCACAATTTTTTGCTTCTTTACATTCATAATTATAATCGTAACAAGGTCTGTAATAACATAATCTTGATTTATTATGTCTTTTAATTACGCCACATTTATGCTTTGACGTAATGAATTATTAATGTGCAATGATGATTAATTGATTAGAATGCAATATAATGCGATTTTCAACAATCAATAGTCACTAACAGTCCACGTTTCTGCGAGGAGACAATGTTATTCGAGTTACTACAATAATCAAACGCCAGATTATGCTAATCTGACATTAGTTGATTTTATTTGTAAATTTCGGCGTCGGATTAATCTTATCTTCAAAATCATTTATTTTTGATAGATGAATTTTTAATTCATTTATCATTTTTTTTCTTTTTATTTATTTGTTTACACTTGAGTGACAAATATTGATTATTTACGCTTATCAGTGTAAAAAATGTTGCATTGAATGCTAATCGATTAGGACAAGGTCAAGAGAAATAACCAACAGTGTGTTTTGCTTGTTTCAGAGCCTTGTTTGGGTACCTAAAAATTCTGCTCACTATACGTGGCCATGCAAGGAAAAACAGAATTGTCGCTGATGTTTTTCGGGAATGTGTCAAACGACATCCTAACAAAGTTTGTTTCATCTGCGACGACGAAGAGTGGACTTTCCAACAAGTGAGATTCAATAATACACCCAGACATCTTAATCTCCCCTAAAAATATTTTATTTGACCTCTATTTTCTTACAATTTTAAACTGACAAAATTATTATTATTAATATATTATTTTATAAAGAAATGTTGTTTCCCTTTAAATGTCTTCTACAGTTTTCATACAATAAAAGAGGGTAGAATATTTTTATTATTATTATTTCATCTAAAATAATTTTATAAAATATCTATTTCATTTATACAAATTTTTTAATTAATTTGTCGGTGTCCTCAGCAGTTGTTTTAACAAAAGATTTAAGATCTAATGGAAAAATTATAACACGTAACATAATAAAATCAGTCAAAGTAGTTGGAGGAGTATCGATATTTTAACTTTTATGTTTCACAGTGTCAATATTTTAACTTTTATATTTTAATTAACGATTGCAATCAAGGTTCCTCTAACTATTTTGACCATATTATAAAATTTGCTAGATGGACAATAATTTCTGGCCGTAAAGCTTCTGTCAACAATTTACAGGTGGATGACTACAGTAATAAAATTGCCACCATATTTAAGAATCATGGTTACCGTAGGGGTGACTTAGTGGGCCTACTTTTGGAAAATCGACCGGAATATGTTGCAATCTGGCTGGGACTGAGCAAATTAGGAATAATAGTGCCGCTAATTAACATTAATCTTCGGAAAACTGCTCTTCTGCACAGTATAAACATTGCTGAATGTCAGGCGCTTATTTATGGTGCAGACTTTGTTGATGGTAAGCGTCCTGGGAATGCAGTAACATTAACGCTAACGAAAACTGTTATGTGTGACAACTACACTATATTATAACATATTGTATATAGAGATATTATTGTTGTGTATATATAGATATTCTTTTTAATCAATTTTTTGATTGCATTATACAGAAATTTATTATAATTCACAATCTCCAAAATGCTCATAAAAAAATTAAATGCAATCATTAAAAATATTACTATTTACTATTAGTTCTACTTGATCAAGAATTACATTTTTTAACACTGCAAATGCACGAAGGGCTATACTGTAATTGCATACAGATATGCACTTTGGTATGTAGCAGCCACAGCATGCAGTTTAAAATTAGTAAATTAAGTAATTGTGAAAGATTCGTCCACGCACTGATGCGGATAGCGTGTGCACGCTAAGTGCACGCGAGTCCTGGTTTCTATGACAAAGTGGAAAGTATAGGAAATTTGTCTGCAAGTAGAACATGATGCAGCAACTATAAACCTTAATATTTTATACTGAGGTTTCATAAAGCTTGGGCATAAATGTACAAGTTGACAAGTTTTTGAATTTTAACCATGAATGCTAATGAATATTTTTTATAAAAAATTATTCTGTAGACTCTCATGAATACAACGACACAATCCTCCTTAACATTGTGAACATTTGTTTAAATGTTACATACTTGAACAACTTTTAAATCGAGTAGACATTGTCAGTCATGAAATTTATGTAATTCCTGTTCTGAGAATTTGTTGCACTTCAACTGTACAAGTTAATAAATGTTTCATGGATAGAATAAGTTCTTAAACTCTCGCGAGAATAACAACGTGTTTTCTGATAACATTATAAAATTTAAAAATGTTTTACCGATATTTAAGCAAATTACTCATTTTGAACTCTCAGCCAATTGTAAATCAATTGTAAACTACACGCGTAAGATGCCACAGGAAATGTCAATATGAGGAATAAATTATGAGTCGGACTAGGATAAACACATAAATTAATGTTGTGTTATTCAGATAAATGCTTCGCTAAACACTAAATATGTATGAGCATGTTTTTGCCTATTAGCAAAATCCAGGCCAACAACAATGTCCTGTTCTGGTTTCTCTACCTATCCGCCTGTCTAAAGGTCTAAAAATACATGTATTAAACAAATTTCTCAGGAGAAGGTTAAAATTATAAAAACTATTTCTCGAACTCTAAAGGTAAAAAAATTAAAAATTTGTAAAGAGAATGTTTAAAATGTTTGATGTTCATGTAACAAGCTAACATAGCTCTTAACTGTTCTACAACCTTCACACGGCCCAATAAACGATATTCGATTACCGTTGCGTGCGGCTGATTGATGCAATAATAGGAAATAGAACTAACTACTTTGGAATGAAAGAAAATTGGGTGTTCGGTTGCGTGTCGCCGTCGATTCATCGCGAGGGCCATTTTATAAACGATTACATAACGACAGAATTCACTGCATTCACACGTCCACTTTAAATTACAGCGCGATTGCAATTTGCAATCATTAATAACAAAAAGGTTCAATTTTTCATCTCGCTTCTAATATTGTTTAATTATTTCTTCCAGTGGTGTCCGAAGTTGTGGACTCCCTAGACCCTAAGTTTGCACTATACAGGCTCGGCGATATACCGAACAGCAAGACAACAAAGTTTATTGACAAAGACTTGTCTGCTTTAACGGCTGATGTTTCTCCAGCTCTACCAGTTCTGCAAGAAAAACCATCTCATAATGATAAATTGCTGTATATTTTTACCAGTGGCACCACTGGACTTCCCAAAGCTGCAGTCATCACAAACGATAGGTAGATGCACTTTATTTTGCATGAAAAAATGATTTACCCTTTAGAGGGTCGGGGTGGACACTTATAGTGGCCAGGAACAAACATGAGAATTTTTTGTAACTTGTTAGTTGTATATACGGGGTGTTCATGTTATTACTAGCCAGCGCTTTACTTGCAAATTACAAATTTTAGAAAAAAATTAAACTAGGTAAAAGTAATACTGTTTTTTGCAAGCAATGTAAGGTCGTATGTCATTTTTTCCGTATTTGCACTATTTTTTTCTTAGAAATGAAGGTGAATTTTAGAATTTAAATGGATGCTATATATTTTCTTAATCATATGAAAGCATGTGTCAACGCAAATTCATTCATATATAACAGAATGACCTTCAAGGTCACACAAAGTTAGAAATGGAAGCATGTGTCAACACAAATTCATTCATACATGACAGAATGACCTTCAAGGTCATACAAGGTTAGAAATGGAAGAAGCATTTTCAATATTTAAATTTAAATATTTACGAATGTTTGATTAAATGTTGCTAAGAAGACCTCACTCTCTTACTAAAATATCTGCTAAAGTAATCATTTTCTTATTTTATATAAAAAATAAATGTTTCCATTTCAAAAATCAAAGTTGACCTATAAATCTCTCAAATGTCTCTGCTTACAAAAAAGTCATGTATATCATATCATGACCCCCTTGATACCATGCGTAACATCTGTAGAAATAATTTTTTTGTACAACGCATAATTTGAGGTGATCAAGTTAGGTGCCTCACCCTGTATATAAATTTTTTGTAAAGAAAATTCAAGTTCTCAATGGAAAAATGCTGGTGCTTTAAAGGGTAAAGCTTGGGTAAATTTTTTAAAACTTTTGACCTCTGTTCTAGGTATATGTTTATCGCCACTGGGATTTTTATGATGGCAGAGTTCAAAAGTTCGGACATATTTTACACGCCCATGCCCCTCTATCACACTGCAGCTGGTGCAATGACAGTTGGTGCAGCCATTTTACACGGTGCGACGGTGGTCATCAGGAAAAAGTTTTCAGCCAGCGCCTACTTTTCTGATTGCATTAAATATAATTGTACAGTGAGTCTTACTCTTAGAAGTTCTACTTGTGAATTTTTATCTCAAAAAGCTGCTTGTCCGATCAACTTGAGCCTTTCTTCATTAGTAGACTGCGGAAGTTTGTGCACGATAAATATGTAACATGCATATTGTTCATCACGTTCGTGCGAACTAATCGGTGCGTACTTAAATTTAATCCAACATCGTTCTACACACTTGTTAATCCTTGAATACCTCCGTTATTTAAAACACTTAATTCTACAGTTTTCTATTTATTTTATGTAATATATAATTGCATATGTTTTTAAACATAAATATGCAAAGGATATGCATTATGCGAATAATGTAATTCTAGAATTCTCTAATCACAAAACAAATATGCATTTGCATAAACTCCCGCAGTCTATTCATTATAATCTACAAGATTTAATCTATCACAAGAGTTTTTTTTAATCGTAAAATTGATTTTATAATACAGAAAATTGTGAACAGGTTTAAATAGAAATCGAAATATAGGAAATTAAAATAGTAATTTAATGTTAAATGTTGTGGATTGGTGTTGTGTTGCATGTAGCAATTTTTATTTGGAAATTCGGAGTATTGTATTTACAAGTGAATAAATACATTGTATGAGAGTTAATGTGATTAATTTTTAGGTCGGTCAATACATTGGAGAAATGTGCAGGTACATTTTGGCAGTACCTCCAAGACCTGAAGATAAGAAACATAATATTAGACTGATGTTTGGTAACGGCTTGAGGCCACAAATATGGCCCGAGTTCGTCGAACGCTTTAATATTAGAAAAGTTGCTGAGTTTTATGGAGCAACTGAAGGAAACGCTAATATTGGTAAAATAATGATTTTTTAACACATTATCTACCGGAGATTATTTCGGCGAAAGTCTATATATATAGCTGAGGATTTTTAAATAAATCTTTTAACAGCAATAACAATTTCAACGTGAACCAGCAAGTCACTCTCAGCAACGTAATCTAATTATTTCGTTTGGCATTATTATGTAGAAGATTTTTAAACTTCCTTTTAGTACAGCACAATTATTAAAATGCATATTAATAGGTTTCCAGTAGACAAAGTGTTACATGATATTAAACATTTTCTAATCTCTTACTAAGTAGGGTCATTCCATGCCAAATCAATCATTTTTTGCAGGCACCATCGTCGATTTTGTTCTAAATCAAATTAGGGGGAGGGGGGTGGAGATAAGTCGTCATTTTGCCGGTTTTGAATTTTTTTAAAAATGACAGGCCTTCGAAATTTGCAATTTTTGCCCATTTTGGCGTAAACGGGCCTCACTTACGAATTTTTATCTCAGGAACTGTTTGTCCGACTGAGCTATATTCTTTTTGTTTTATTCGGAAAGGATTGGGCTATTACAAAATAATTTTTTCAACCTCGACAATCAACTTTATAATGTCAAAAAATTTAAACAAATTCTTTTTTTACGTTTTTTTCGATGACGGGTCAGAGTGATTTAAATTTTGAAAAAAATATGGTTATATTCCTTGAAGTTTCTCCATTAAAATGAGCCCTTGAAAAGGATGGTGATATGAAAATTGCCATCACAATGAGCTGGTAAAGGACGCCGTGTACTTCCGTTTCCGGTAAAGAGTCGAGCCCACTGTTATTATGGTCCGTTGTCTGTACCGCTGGTCTCGAGAAAATACCAGCAGACTGTATACGACTAAATAACCCTATTTATACCTCGAGAACAGTGATCGATTTGACATGGAATGACCCACTAACATTTTAGAGTTAATGTTATTGATATTTTCTTTATTTTCAGTAAATACTGACAATACAGTTGGAGCCATTGGTTTTGTGTCTCGCATCATCCCATCACTTTACCCTATTTCTATTTTAAAAGCGAATTCTGATGGAGAACCCATAAGAAATGCGAAAGGTTTATGTCAAACGTGTGAACCTAGTATGTGTTAAAATGATGACAATAATTAATATGAGTATCTTGCTTATTATTGATAATACAAAAATATTCCTCCAAGTGCTGTATATGCCAAATATGTATTCAACCGTGTAAATAGCGAGATTCTCAAGTTAAGACATTTTTTGTATAAATTATGACATTCTATTATTTATTTTAGATGAGCCAGGTGTATTCGTTGGCAAAATCATTCCCAACAATCCATCTAGAGCATTTTTAGGATACGTAGATCAAAAAGCATCGGAAAAGAAAGTAGTTCGTGATGTGTTTCAAAAAGGAGACTCGGCATTTATATCTGGTACCAATCATCCCATAAGATTATGAAATTTAATATCTAATGTATATAAATAGAGAATATTGTAATATGAGTATATTTCTCTTGCACAGGTGACATTTTAATAGCGGATGAGTTAGGCTATTTATATTTTAAGGATAGAACTGGTGATACTTTCAGATGGAAAGGAGAAAACGTGTCCACGTCCGAGGTCGAAGCTATTATTAGCAATGTTATTAATTATAGAGACTGCATTGTATACGGAGTTGAGGTAAATAAATTCTGGACAATTTATAAAAATACCTTGATCATTTTTAAACCGCTTATGTATTTTTGTTAGGTTCCAGGAGTTGAGGGAAAAGCTGGAATGGCGGCAATATACGATGAGAATAACAAGTTAGACATGAACAAATTATCAATTGATTTCAAAGACCACTTAGCGTTTTATGCGATCCCCAGATTCATTAGGATCTTAACCAAAATTGACCTAACAGGTGTGCGAAACGTTTTTTTTAGTTATTTACCTCTAAATTTTACCTTTAAGCAAATTAGACTATTAAAAAATGAATTTTTCAGGTACATTTAAATTAAAAAAGAAAGACCTTATGGTGGACGGTTACAACCCTAGCAGAACAAAGGACAAACTATACTACTTGAGCGAAAAGTCCGGGTATCAATTGTTAACTACGGAAGTCTACGAACAAATTCTAGAAAGGAAGATTCGCTTTTAAGTCAATGATCACGGGAACAATTTTCAACTTTTTCTAATACATCATCGAGAAAGGATTTTTGTCCTTGATTTAAAGGATTTACTATTTACGAAAGTATTTTCTTATAACGATTAAATTATTCTCATTCTCCATTATTTTTCTAGTATGAGCTTATATCGCGTGAAATTCGATAACAAGATGGTATACGAAGTATATTGCATCGAGTCGGGAATGAGAGATTTCTGGTTAAAAAATAAATGAGCGCTATATTTTCAAAATTATTGTTATTAAAACATATTGCGTGTTCTTAATGTTCGTCGAAAGGATTATCATTTTATTTTGAAGCTAGAAATCTTCCATTCTTCAAATACATCACATTTTATAATACGAATGATATTTAAAGAAAGCTGTTTTTATACTTAGAGCAGACTACGTGAACGCATTCTGTAGGAAAAAATTTATTCGTACAAAATGATAGCTCTTGAATGTTCCATAGCACAAAGAGTGAATAAATACGATACAATTTTTGGTTTTTTGAATCTAGGCGATGTTAAAGATGTTATACTGTTATTTCTATATTTTAAATGAACATGTTGTTGTTAACGGTGTTGTCGTACAATATATTGAGCAGTTTTATCTATAATAAATTTGGTAACGAAAAGTGGCTCGAAATATGTATTTACTATAACGAAACGTTCCATTATTAATTTCATTTTCGTAGAATATTTTGTTGTGACGTATCACTATAGGTTTTTATGATAGTAGAAAACATTAAAAAATATGAATGTAAAAAATATTTATTGAAGCATAATTATAAATATATTTAGTGATTCTGTTAATTTAGTTGTCATGTATTTCTGTCTTATAGTTAATATTTTCATATTAATAATAAACGTAATAATTGTTACAAATGAACTTTTCAAAGCAACGAAGATATTTGCATATCTAAAAGAGTATATAACGAAGCAAAAAGGATTAAAAATAAAACATTGTGGCATCTCATGTAAAAATCAAATTCTTTTCAATAATAACATAACAATTCTATAAAATGTCTTGAAAATAAATATATTACATATTAAATAATGAAAAAATGTTCATGTAATATATTCATGAATTAATTATGATGTCCTAGTATAATGTAAAAAATATTCGGTAAATATTACATTTAGGAGACCCACCTGCAATGACCTTGACTTTGACATATGTTGTCACAACAGCTTTGAACAACTTTTCCCTATACATGCATTCCGTCGCTCGGCTTAGTTTCCTAATGGATAAACAAGCGACAGCTAAAACCTTTTGAAGATCACTCAAGACGGTGCCATGTATAACATATGTCAAGGTCAAAGTCGTTGGATGTGGGTCCCCTAAATATAATATTCACCAAATATTCAAATTGATGTCAGTTGATGCAATAGCGTGTAAATTCATATTTTACAATATTCAACAATGTGTATTCACAGCGATTATTTAATATAATCCGAGTTGTACATTTTAGTACTCAAAAAGATTGAGAATTTTAGCATGGCTCCCGTTGTGGGCTCAAGAAAAATATCTTCATCGACGTTCCAGTCATTGTTTGTAATCTCTAAAAAACAGGATGAAGAATTATTCGATCATTAACATTTTATTTAATTTGAAAGCCTCTCACTTACTTGACTCGAGCCGAGATGGCTTTGAAAACAACGTTACACGCGGTTTTTCGAAAATTATCTTATTCAAGCATTCTAATTTCACCAATATCTACAACAAAATTAATAGTACTTTTCACAAATAAATAACAGTAAAATTAAATTCAACATTTCTTGCACATACGATATAAATTTACATACACATAATATAAATATATGGTAATTATACAGAAGAAGGTGTTAGAACAACTATGGCAAACTCCGCCTTTTTCCAATGATTAAATTCGTCCTTTAGGGCGTGGGAGTAACCTAAGCCTAACTAAAATTCGTTTCAAGACTGTACAAACCTAATCCTCCATGGGGTAACAATCTCTCTTAAATATATTATCTGGAGCATGATTCTGAGCAATTTTTTTCTGTACATGTTACCACTGTTCAACCTTAGTTTCCGAGATATTTAAAAAAAACTGTTAGGTTCACTACAGCGAACCCCGCCATTTTAAACGCAATTTGGTTAGGTATGGGTTAAGTTTGGGGGTTAAAAACGGTGGAATTCGTTGTAGTGGGGGTTCGTAGATTTTTGTAAATATCTAGAAAACGAAGGCCGAGCGGCCGTAACAGATATAGGAAAAAGTTGTTCAAGGTCCTTTACTGTATAATTACCAAATATATTTTTGTGTGGAATTGCAGTGTTAAAAAATTACCTCCACTAATTCACGCGTATGGCAAGGCTGCAACGCAGGAAGAAACCGGTTTTGAATTTTCGTCAGCGCTGTACCCGGATGTGTCAAACAGTATAATAATACTGCGCCCATCATGCGATCCAGGATTCTTCTGTTCAAAACCCCGTCTACTCTTATCCATGGTTTTATGACGACCTTGATCTCTTCCTTTGTCCTACAATATAAGTTAAAGAATAATTTATTATATTTATTTATTACAGTGGGGAGCAAAATTGAACCAATAAAACCACTTCTTTTTTAAAATCTTTTTAAAATTTTACATTTATTTTAGTTAGACTTTAGAGCGATCTTGGTCTTAAATTAAACCAGAGAATACATATAAAAAAGTTAGCTAAAAAATCAAAATTGGAAGTTTTTCACCAAAATCAAGGTTGGACTGCCCTTAAGTTCAAATAAATGTAAAATCATGTGCCTCTTAAGTTTTTTGTGATTCGATTTTGCTCCTCGCTGTATAAATTATACATCACAATTTCAAATATCGAAAGTTAATTACGCCAGGTCCAATTGTTTCGCAGCCCTAGATATATCTCTTTGTGGCAACAGCCCTGTCCTCTTTCTGTGCATCCTCCTCTTTACCTGTGTATTCTCTTCATTCTCAGATAATTCCTTACCAGAACTTCCATTTTCCTGATTCTTTGTCTCTGCTTGAATTTCTTTCAAGATCTCAGCAGTATTATCTGTTTTATTTTCCGGTGGTACATTTGCATTGTCGCCTTCGTGTATTATAACTTCAGGCTCCGTAATGTACACTGTCTTTCTAGGCAGTGGGACCATCGACTCTCTTTCAAGACGACAGATTTTATAAGAATTTATCAGCCAAGAGTCAGCATAGTGATGGTGCACGTATCGAACGACTGTCACTCCAGTCCTCAGAAGCAAACGGTGCTTCGTAAGCAACGAAACGATGCTGTGCAACAAATGTTTCCCTAAAGTACCCACAAACTGGTCCGTCAGTTCTAAAATAGTAGCCCCTAATTCCTTCTTCTCGCGTACAAACTTATAAACGGCGTCTACGTCTTTCAAACAGGACTCCGAGTCAATCGTTTTCTTAAAATCTGAAAATGAGATCCCATCGCTAGGGAAAACAGCAAATTCATTCAACTCTTTTAATAAATCATTTACAGCCTCTAATCGTAAAGGCAGTAGCTCTGGAGGTAGTACAATATCCCTGAAAACAACGCCTTCGCTTGAACCACGCGAATTCGGCGCAGATAACGAGTAGAAGACTTTGAACATATTCACCACAAAATACTCGTGAGCATGATGACTGTCGGCTACTGTTAAGTCACTTAACTCTTCTCTCATCCTCAGCAAGGCTAACCGGGTGTATTTCTTGTGCATGTCGCCCGCCGAGTCATCGATCTTGCAATACTGTTGCAGATAACATTGTTCCGAAGGAATATTCTTCAATATGTCACTGACTCGGGTGAAGGTTTGCCCATTCACATTCCTCGATGGTATAACAGCCTCATTCCTTTTGTCAGAAGTACTTTGCTTCGCACTGTTAGCACCATCAACCTTCTGCGCAGTGCTTTTATTCACAGTTGGTGATGTATCCGAGTCCTTTATGTTGACTACTTCCGTATCAGACTTCGACTTCTTCTTCCTCGGTTCATCCACATTGAACTCATCTCTGCTTTCGCTCCGAACTCTTTTATTCCCATGTGTTGGCTCTTCTTGCGTACCGATTGTGACAACAGTGCTGCCTGCATTATTATCTAATGCTTCTCTACGTTTAGCTCTGAGACTGTTATCATTCTCAATCTCCATCGCTGACTCCTCATCGCACAGTGCAATTGCACGCGCAACATCATCCTTGTCAAGCACGATCTTAGTGCCATCTTGAAACTTGATTGTATTGTCATCAGCAACAATATGCTCATCATCGCTATTAAAGTTCTCATCGTAGTCGGCGAGACTTTTGGCATCCTCAAAATTTCTCTCCTCAATATCGAAATCATTCGACAATAAATTCTTCTCTGTATCCAGATCCGAAAGGCCATCTTGATTAGTATCGCTGGTACTATTCTGCCCAAGATCTACAATTGTACTTTTGTTCAAATTATCCAGACTCACTAACACGTCCTGGTATCTCTTGGCGATTCTAAAGTAAGTCTCATCTTTCTCCTGCATCCTTGGGTCAAGCATGATCACCTGGCTGGGTATCTCAATGTCAAAATCCATCTGATCTTTTGTTATGTAGTCATATGTCGCTGCTACCACTCCACCAGTCATCGGCGTTACCTCAACCTCCTTATAACCATCTGATGCGTCATTCTGATCAACCGAGAAAGTTTGGTAATACCATTTGCTAAGCTTATAGAAAACATCGTATGACTCTTTAAAGAGGTCGTAAGTCCACTTAGTGTGAAATTTGTATACATAATTGCTGCTTAGCTGATATTGCGAGCTGCTCATCGGCATGTAGTGGCCGAACTTCTTGATCGTGGGCAGCTGCCTCTTTTTGACAGTGACCAGCTGATCACTCCTGATCTTCGCCATAGCGTTTCGCAGCAGCAGTTCAGGGTACTGTTGGTACACTTTGAACAACTGGTATGCCCAGGACCTCCTGTCCTTTCCACAACACATGGAGCTGTGGATAACAGAGTTAACGACTGCAGAATGAATTTCACTAATGTTTCGAACATCCTTGGTGAACCCACGGTTGCCGAATGGTTTCGTGGGGTGCACCATGTTGTACAGCAAGTTAAACTCTTGTGCGGTGCGAGGCATAATGATGGGCTCTTTTACATCGACATCTGAAATGTCATAGTACTTTTTAATGATGTAAGCGACCAGCGACTTGAACACCACGGCAACCTGTGTTTCAAACTCGAAAGTGGTCTTGAAGTCTTCCTTGAGCTTCTCTATGGCGTCATTGAAGCGCTTCCTGATGAAGAAATTCTGCTTGATCTCCTCGACTCCTAAGGCAACAATGTTCACGTTCTGCTGTCGCCTGAGCATGTACAACAGCCTTCTCTGACAAGCTCTCGATGTTTTATTATACGAAACCATCGAATAGGTTCGCAGAACATCTCTGACCATGGAAAATGTAATTACCTGCTTCCTTGGGTTCGGGCACAAATACACCATGGCCACCTTGCAGATCAACAGAATCTTATCCTCGTACGGATCCCAGTCGACCCTCAGCTTGTGCATCCGCTGCAAAGCTCTATAGTCAACCTCATCGTATTTCAGTCTCTTCCTACTCGCACACTTGCGCGGCAGCACTGTCCTCACGTAAGATTTCTGTTTGGAGTTTCGACAGCATATCAGCGCTTCGTACTTCTTTTGTTGGTTCGTGCTATCCGCTTTATTCTGTACCTTTCTTCTCAGCTCCGTCGCGTTAACAGAAGGAGGGCCAGAGACTTTTTTCAAGCCAGAGAAGTCGGTGAACTTAATAGGCCTCGCTTTTATCGTTGAGAGGTACGTGTCTCTCTCGCACTGCATCGGTGGCAGTCTCTTCGTTTGCTGACTGCTGCTGCTAATTGCCCAGTTCCAGTTTCTTTTTAAGTGTGCGAAGCACGCTGAGTCTATCCCTGCAGCTCCCTTGCGATCACCAGGAACGTGCCCCGTGTCCCTTTGCACAGCTTCCTCTGGAGAGCGAGCCAGCACCGCCTCCATCATTGCACTTTTCTTGTTCAAGTCTTCCAATACTATGTCCATGCCTTGAACCACCAAACGACCACCCAGCGGAGTGCTGATACAAGTATTCCACATGTCGTACCAGTACTTCTCAACCACCGCTAGCTCGTCGAAATTATAATTGTATACCGGGTACGGTTTATCCTCGACTATGTGGTAGCCAGGGGCAGAAGAAGTCGTGTCCAACAGCTCCGTTCGACGATTCACATAAAGGAACACTTGATCTTTCTCCTTCAACTTCTGCGGTCCGAACTGTATTAATCCAATGTAACACAACCTCGTCACAGTATCGTGGATGTTGAAAATGTACTTGCGCCCGTACAGCAGAGCGTTGCGAATCTCTGATGGCAGTTCTCGAACCAAATAGTGCTTTCGAATGGGATGGTTCGTGTACATGTCCAATTCGGGTATAACGTAAGAGATGTAATGAAGCTTTAGGAATATGGATAATGGAAGGCGCAAGAGGACGTCGCACATTAGTGTCCAGCCTCGAGGCCAACCTGAAAATCAGCAAATGTGAATTGAAATTTTTAATAAGCTTACAGTGGTTTGATTATTCTTGGCGTTACCTCGACAAAATTATTTTTTCACGGTTTTGAGGTTATCTGGGGGTTTTAATTGTTAGAACACAAGCCAACTTTGTATTTCATTGAAAATGTTAATAACAAATAGTGATATTTTATATATCAAATAGTGATGTTTTTAAACATTAATTTCGACCCGATTTGCAACGTTTGGAGGTTTCGACTGCAATTAAACGAAAGTAAAAAGTCTCAATATTTCATATATTTAAGTCTCGTCGCATAAAGCAATGGAGCAGTCTAGTTATTATAGACCACATTGACACAGTTAGTTTTTGTCGATTTGAAAATAAATTTAGTCCAGCTAATTGTGACATTCAAACTACTGTGAAGTTTTAACAACTCCTGGTATATACTTACCAGTGTAGTTTGGCAGAGGAGGTACAAACATTTTCCAACTGATATCCTTAGTGTAAATTGTGCTGAACTCTTCTATCAGATCATCCGTGATATTAAAATCATTGTTCCGCAGAATTTTTACTTGCTCCATTTTCGAAATAGATGTCTCACCAGGGTGCTCGTAGACCAAATAGAACAGAACAGTGTGCAGTGTTTGCATGCGTATGAATTTTGGACTGTACCCATATTTTTTGGACCCTCTGGAACCACACTTGGGGTTTGCAGACACAGGTTTGAGCAGTTTCGAGCTAGGCGTTTGTTTAGGTTTATCCAAACCTTCTTCGACCCTGTCAGTTTTACTGCTCTCCGGCTTCTCTGAATGCTTCTTCGGAGGTGCTCTGGGTTTCTGAGATAATACTAAAAAGAACTTCAGCTTCGCTTGCTCCACTGCTGACTGAATGACAGGATCTTCTACATTGACGCTTGGCTCGCATATGAATATTAAAGTCTTCTCTTTTCCATTACTGTTAAGAGTTACTTTTATGTTTTTCACTAAATTGTCTTTCGCAAGCTTTTGTAACAATCGCAGTAGAGATTTCTTATCAATTTTCACAATGTAGCCTTCTTTGTCTTCCTCTTCGTGGATCATCTTCAGCAATTTTGTCATATCATCGATGACCTGGTGCGTTTTAACAGCCTCTATAATCATGTTAGCTCTTCGCAATAGTCTGTACGTGATATGATTATTGGAAATTCTCTTTTTACTATTCTGCACGTTTTCCATGAACCCAAACACTTCGGTAGTAGACTTACGAGTTTTAACCGGGGCTAGTACATTGTAATAGACTTTTATATTTTTGTAAGTGGCTGCTGCTTTCTCGTTCATCTCCACTTCGGTAACATGAGAGATCGCAATGGTGTTGTTTAAACTCGCTCTTCCCGCTGGAGCAGTATGTTTTAAACCTGAGGATGTGCGTTTATATCTGTTTGGCAGCTTTGTTATGTTATATTTGTGTAATATTTTATTAACAGCACGAAAAGAGTTTTGCACTTCTATTATCGATTTGTTCGACCTCTCTTGATCATTATTATTATTTTCATTAACCACAGCACATTCGCTAGTTTCTACATTTTCGACAGTCGTATCGTTTGGTACGTGATTTATAACTGCATTTTTGTTCGAGTCGTCGTTTTCTACAATCATCTGCTTCGTTAACTCTTTTATTTTGTGCATTTCCGTATTAAACTGTTTACTTAACATGCTATGTTTCTCGAATTTCTTTGACACATACTTCGTGAGTCTCTGTCTACCCATGTCGTTCATGTAAGTTGCAACGATACCTTGTTTGACTATGTTTCTCAACACTGTACGCGATTGCAATTTAGTTAAACCCATGGTTTTGGCTAGTAAGCCTTGACATATACCGTTGCTTCCAGTAGACTCAATTATCTCGTTGACTTGCTTCATGTATGGTACACAAAATTTGTGGTTTGAGATATCTATTTCTGCAAAATAAAAAATAAATTAAAGGCGAGGTCCTACATCAATTTTTATACATACAAAACGATTAGTAATATTAAAAATTGTTTCTACCATACATTTTTCAGTGAAAGAATTAGTATATATTCTTTGAATATCAGACAATTTATCCAACAAATTTTAAAAAGAACTGTTTCATAGTTTCTTGAGAAAAATTCCAAATATCTTGGTTGTAGTAAATTATAATATTCTAGGTAATCTAATATTGAATGCATAGTATTATGCATTTATTGAACAAACCATGAAGTTCATCCTCCTCTTGCACATCGTCTTTCCATGCTTCAGAAACATCGATAGTGGGGAGTAATAATTGGACTACTTTAATCTTTTTTTCCTTCTCTGAATTATTCTTTTGCTGCCACTCAGAAGGCTCTGCATTTGGATACAATTTTCTGTATGGTACTATCTGCTCAGAGATAATTTTAGTAGTATAGTTGGAACAGTCAATTGCAATTAGAGGTGTGCGAGAACCCGAAAATGTCAGGACTGAACGGGTCGAGAATTTTATTCGGGATTGGGACGAGTTCTCGAAAATTTCAGGTTTCTCGAACATATTGGGATTCCCGTGCACACCTCTAATTACAATCTATTAGTATCTGTTAAAATGCAGCTTACAATATCAGTTTTCACAATCTTTTGGAAAAACGTAGTCTTGAACAATTTCTTAATCGCATTCTCAATTTTCAACTTCCGCTTTATCTCATGATACTCGGCAACACAATTAGGTTTTGACTGTAGAATCTTAATAACTTCTTCTGCCAAAAAAATTGCTTTTGGTTTTCTCTCAACGAAAAACCTTGTAAGATGCAACAGACTTCCATTACAACTTTGACCACCACTTTTCTGATGATGTATTTGTTTTACTATCAGCTTATGGCGTAACAATAGTTTTCTATGATAGAATAGACTCTTGGGATCCTCCCGCAGTGCGCTAAGACTCAGTTTACCTTGTGTAACTTCACCATGGTACCGGGACCTGCCTACTCTCTCAAGGAAACAGTATTGTATTACATTTAAATTGATCAAGGGGGACACTTCATCTCCCATTAACGCATAATTCCTTGCAGATTGTGATGCAAGAATGATTAGCTTGTTTCCATATATTTTCGTTGCATCCTCTATGGTAAGCGATCTAACGCTCTCTGTTACATCTTTACGGGTAAAAAAGGTCGAACAGGATCCTTTGATACCTGTCACAGCATTGTATATTGGGCAGTGTGGGTAAATATCTGGTGGCACATTGTCCTGTCAACAATTACTTTCAATAATCATTTATAATCAAACAAAATAATTGTAAAGATTTTTATAATTATTGAGAGGCTATTAATACTTCAAATGTGATCAGATCAGACTTTCTCAGTTGCTGGTTAACTGAAAGTAGCTTCGAATTTAATGTATTAATGTATAAATAACAAATACATTGATAAAGAAATATTAATTAATTGGTGATTAATAGACTGTGGATTAATATGCAAAGTCAAAATTGTCTGCATCGATTACAATGAATAGAAGCCCAACAGAAATTTCTTTCTTCCCCTAATCATTTTTATAAGCCAGGACTAATACATTGAAGCTTTAAATTGCACCTACTCATTTTTATCATAAATACATCTAATCTGCAGTCTAGTGATTACCGAAGAGAAATCTTTTAAATTGTGATACTTACAGGTTCCAATATGATACCTAAGTCAGGATCTACATATTCATAACGATCAAAGATGACCAGGGGCTCTCTTGGGGTCTCAAGTTCATAAAACGAAAATTCTGTAACAGCTACGCATATTGACCAGACTTGAGCCATTAGCGGCTTTGGAATGGGTGAGGGATTGTGCAAGCGTTGCCCCAGACGCAACCATAGTGCTAAAATAATATTGTATTACGATTAATTATTATTTGTATATCAAAAGAAAATATTACTATTACTTTAGACTTGGACTTTCAACATAGGAATGGAATAAACAGCTGTTATGACGTTATCTATTCTCTTTTAAAAAACAACTCTTTTTAATACAGCTGATTTTGAATTCACTTGCCGGAATTTGTTTTCCGTATTTTATTGTTAGGATTATATTGAAATGAATATCCTAATATTTATACTAACCTTGCAATGTGATTCCATCCAAACCTTCCAAAGCAACTTCGTCGATAACGATATCGACCAAATTAATTGTAGGATATGCCATAATACAATTAAAATTACAATTCACTGCAATCATAAAATCTTTACAGCATTTTTCGCTACATTTTTCGAAACGCTGATAACAAAACGTGTACCCGTCATTGATATCGTGCGCCACCTGGCCACCATGCTGCACCATGCGCGACCATGCGCAACCATGCGTGACCAGCGCCACTGACAGGGGCTTGTAAACCACTGATATCAGAGATCAGAGAGGTGGATATCGGAGTGGAGTAAACTATTATTATAAAAATACTATGACAGAGACATCTACCAGAAACCACCAAAACTAATTATCCCAACCAGACTTTCACATTGTTTCACATGTTGACAAGATTCTGTAGAACATAACCTGACTCGGGCCATATTGACCATAGTAAATATCTTCCGATATACATGCATCTGTCATATTTTATTATCAATTACTTTCAACGATTTCAATTCTATCAGTCTCAAAAATATCAAATTACAAAAAGCACTTATTGAAACAATTTCTAGGTCTCATGAATTACAGACATAACCTCAGAACAACTTATGTAATTCGAACTCTTCGAAAATGCCAGCCCCGTGCGAAGACATAATTGGAGATATAGAGGATCTAATATCCTCACAAGACATTACACCAAAAGAACGCTATAGCTCAAGAAAAACAATAACAGTCCGCTCCAAAAAAAAACATCTACCAGAGAAACTAACGCAACCACCTATACTTAATAGTGTTGTACCAGGAACTCAGACAATCTACATAAAAACCTGGGGATGTACTCATAATAGTTCTGACAGCGAGTACATAGCTGGTCAACTATCTGCCTATGGCTACAAATTAACAGAAAATAAAGATGAAGCCGACTTGTGGCTTCTAAACTCATGTACTGTAAAATCTCCTGCAGAGGATCACTTCAGGAATGAAATAGAAGCAGGCAGAAAATTAGGGAAGCATGTTGTTGTAGCTGGGTACGTAGTCTCACATAAAACAATTGTTTTAACCAATATGAATTGATATTAATTACAATCTTTTACAGATGTGTGCCACAGGGAGCACCAAAATCGTCCTTCCTCCAAGGTCTCAGTATGATCGGTGTACAACAAATTGACAGAGTAGTGGAAGTGGTTGAGGAAACTCTAAAAGGCAACACAGTTCGTTTTCTACAACAGAAAAAGGAGTCTGGCAAAAAAAAGGGTGGAGCTTCACTGAGTCTACCCAAAGTACGCAGGAACCCACTAATCGAAATCATAGCGATCAACACAGGATGCTTAAATCAGTGCACTTACTGCAAAACGAAACACGCAAGAGGTGAACTGGGAAGCTATCCTCCAGAGGAAATCGTTGAAAGAGCGAAACAAGCTTTCGACGAGGGAGTTTGCGAGCTGTGGTTAACTTCTGAAGATACAGGAGCCTATGGCAGAGACATTGGCACCAGTTTGCCAGAGTTATTATGGAAACTTGTCGAAGTAGTACCTGATGGATGCATGATTCGAGTTGGAATGACAAATCCACCATACATAATAGAACATTTGGAGGAAATGAGCAAAATTTTGAGTCATTCGAAGGTGTACAGTTTTTTGCATATTCCTGTGCAGTCTGGAAGCGATCAGGTGCTGTCCGATATGAAAAGAGAGTACACAAAGGCTGACTTCGAAAGTGTTGTCAATTTTCTTAGGGAACGTGTTCCCGGTATAACGATTGCTACTGACATTATATGTGGATTTCCAACAGAAACGGAAGAGGATTTTGAGGAGACAATGAAACTGTGCGAGCAGCACAAATTCCCTAGTTTGTTTATCAATCAGTTTTTTCCCAGACCCGGCACTCCGGCTGCTAGGATGCAAATGATTCCAACGCAGCAGGTAAAAAAAAGGACGAAAAAGCTGTCAGAATTTTTTCAGTCATACTCTCCTTACAATGATAACAGAATAGGACTGGTTCAAGATGTTCTGGTTACTGAGCTATCGCATGACAAAAAGCATTATGTTGGGCATAATAAGTTTTACGAACAGGTTTTGGTGCCTTTGAAAGAGTCATACTTAGGAAAAATGGTTAAAGTGAAGATTGTGGAGACCACAAAGTATTCTATGAAAGGAGAGCCCATAAGCGAAGGAAGTTCTCCAGCATTGAAACCGTTTTTACCTATGAAAACTGTTTCGGGAGTCCCTGTGGAGATGAAACCATCAAGATTTAGGGTCATTGCAATTCTAGTGATTTTCCTCGCTGTGATGTTTAGGATTTCATGGAAGTTTTTTATGGTTTGATTAATGTAACTCGAGTAATAACGAAATATAACATTTTTTATTACAAAAGGAATTCTTGGAGTTATTGTTTTAGTTAATTTGTTTATTAACTATTTTAGTGGTGGAATAAGGTAGTTTGAAGTAGCCGGTAGTAAATAATTAATCAAATCTGTTTTAATTGACAAAATACAGGAACTTGCCCTGGAAGGGCTTACAAAATTTTATCAATATAATTTAACGCGTACAATACTAATTTAAATCGCCCGGTTAATTAATAGAGAACTATAATAATACAATTATGAAAATTAGAAGAACACTTACTAGCTAGTGAGATAGCATATTTACTAGAAAAATACAAACCACTTAATTTAATGCGATAGTAATGTTCTTTCTATTTGGTATAACACTAACTCTAAAACTCTTACAATATCTCCTGAGTATTAAAATCAACGGACGACTGCATAAATAATTTTTTTTTAAATAGATTCTCAACTAAAAAATTTCCTTCGTATGGAATCGTTTTAAAATGATCATTAAAAGCTTTAAATGTCAATAACGGAATTGTCACAGTAAAAATGTTGAATTTGAATTATTTTTCTCTTTTCTGTATTAAAATTCTAAATTTTGAGTTGTTTCTTTACAAATTTCGTTTTAAAAGGCACACTAAAACTTAAATTTTAATTGTTTTCCGTTGTCGTAACTTTATAAATTCTCATTTTTACAATACAGGCATGCTAACGTTTATATTATTAATTTATATAATTTATTTTCTTTTCCGCCTGCCATTTAAAAATATAATATCTAATGTCTTTTAAGAAATAATAAACAAACGTATTTTACAATGTTTAATTCTGGCACGGTTCGCGCCCTTTTACACACGTGTATGTTGATAAAGAAGAAAATGATTTCAAGAACAACGAAAAGGATGAGAGTTATGATTCTGTCTGTTATTTATCATTTGAACTTTGGATTTCATTTTTCCAGTTATTATCTTAATCTTATATTTTTCTGTTTCTATGTATCATCGAAAAAGTCAATAATCGTAAAACTGTATGGTATTTCCTATAAGGTACAACATTCTCCATATAAACGATACACGACGGGCAAATTACTTAATCTATAACGCTAATTTAATTGCAGAATTCTCCATCGCGTTTTTACTAATAAAAATATGTATGTACTTTAGAAAAGACTGGTATTGCTTTCGTTAATATTATACTTTTTACATAGAGAATACTCTTTTAGCACTTGAGAACAATACAGCTTTTTTACGATACATTTTGGCGTTTTTTTTCTTACCAAGGCACTAAATTTCTCACTTAGAAAATAAGTATTTTTTCGAAATTGAATTTTTAATCATATGTACAAAAGAACCTTTTAAATCATTGAGCATAGTGGTACCGCTTAATGAATACTTAATTAAAACACTAACACACTGGAATGATATTGTCCCATATCACAGAAATGCTACGAATGCTCATTCGCATTCACGCTGTTCTGAGACGACTTTTTATCACTATGCTACTGAGAGTTAAGTAATTAACTCGCGCGAAAGAATTGTCATGCTGGCTACGCTAATAAGACTGCGGATTTTTATTAAAAATTTACACGTTCCGATCCAATACAAAATTCAATAAAATTTATAATAGTTTTAATTATTTCGAATTTACCATTTTCGTTGTATTGGTTAAAAAATATAGTTGCATAAAAATCTACAGTCTAGTGATAATAAAATAGGCTTGCTGTTCCATTCGTAAAAATTATGCTGGTCTTTCAAAATTTATGTCAACAACTATACGTTCTGCCGCAAATAATTAATATTTATAGCAATTATTTATACGAATAAAAAATCGTATTTTTATAATGATTTTAGGACCAAATAATTTTGTGTTAACTCAACGAACGTTGATGACATAAATTATAAATGCCAATGCAGTAAATAGAGAGCATCTTGGTACATAAAATTAAGGTACTGACCAACAGTGCGAAAATAAAGTGGGACACGACATTTCGTAAAAAACATTTGGGTTTTCGCTTAGAGAGACGCATCAATAAACTTCTTTGCCACTTTACAAAATAGCGATTTTGTGGCCAATATTCCAAACTTTTTATAGTAATTTTATATTAATTATATATTACTATTTTAATTTTGATTGTGCATTTCAACCTTTACCATGTTCTACATTAGAAAGTTTTTCCGTTTCCTTTTTTGATGTTTAGAATTTTCCAAAATGAATGCGGATCTTAAAAAATTATTTAAACACACAGACAAAAAATTAATTTCAAATTCCAGATAATATACAAATTGTATTTTAATATTAAATAAGATTTTAATTGATTAAAATTGAAAGGTGAGTATTGACCACGAAATTCCCTACAGACAAAAATATATTACTATGCACTGGTTATTTACATGCAGTCTTTTGCGATCCAGCATACACCGGTACAAAAACAATATTCAAACAATACGAAACAACCCTAAATGAAAACTGGCATGTTACCAACACTTTCAAACGATGTACTAAATACTAAAAACATTGTAAAAAATAAAATATGGCGAAAGAGACAACCTCGATCATCCCTTTCCCTTTGCCTAAACGCTAACTCGAAATACCTTATGGCAATTCTTATGGCGTACATTACATAATGGCACAAAAGTGTTGCTTTTTCCTGTACCGGTATAGAATCTTGAAAACTGGGGCACTGTATTAACAACAAATAATTTTCAGGAAAGAAATTTCCAAAATGTAAACACAAACAAATTTTTCTTAATTTTTTAGCATACCACACTCATTTAGTTAATATGAAAAGTAATACTTTTGAGCTCTCAATACTTGACGTTAGTCAGATGCAAAAATACAAATTTAGAAAATTGTGCGATCAGGTCAAAAATTGAATTTCCGTTTCGCAGTTATTGTCGTTAAAGTGCTCCAGTGAATTCCAGAGACTTTTCTATTTATCCTCTAGTTTCTGGCACTGTGCATTGCTTATAGTATTCTTAAAAATTATTAACCTACGCATATTTCGATTAATACTTTTTGAGCGACCCCATTACGAGTCATGGCAATTCTCTTTTTGATCTCGTGCTTTGTGAGACTAGGAGCAATACGTACAACCGGTTCAACCGATCCTTTTTCGCACGCGCTACAATCTTATTTAGTTTTTACATTTCTTTCTCACGGTTTTCGTTCACCTTTTACACTTCTTGTTGCAACTGTGAAACACCCACGCGCGCAAAATAGTGTCCTTAAAAAGAGAGAGCATCACCATCACTGTACTAAAATTTTGTTTGTCTTGTACTTAAAAATCAAACTACATTTTTAAAAAATGGGAATTAGTCAAAGAGATAAAATTGTATCTTCTAATTAAGCTATAGTGTTCAAGGTAGACTGAAGACTCGCAGAGAAATTAATAAATAATTATTAGCAATGTTTTTATGTATTTAGAACTATTTAAATTCAAACAAAATTGAAGTCTCCTTCGGCTAATCAATTTTTGACTGTATTGAATTATTTTAACTATCATAAGTCCTCTAAAACATGAAAACAATTGCAGTCTATTAGTTTCGGTAACTATTTTGAACAGTATAGTTAACAAATACATTTATTATTAACATTCAACGGAGAACAATCAGTTGATAATTTAAAAAGGTGATACCAGTTACGTGTTTGCTTGGATATATAGTAATTCTTGTATTGCAGAAATAGCAGTGCCATTTATTTATCCTCATTAGCTCCCTATTAGCATGATTCTGCGACCGCGGTCTTCTGAATAGGCCATGAATGAAAGGTGCTAAACCAAACAGCTATCAAAACGAAAGAGCCTCAAATTAAAAATACCCAAAAAAGAATCTCTCTGTGTTTCATAAACAGAGACCTCGCTAATGCTAATAATAATCTATTTTGAGTTAAAGCAGACGTTTAAAAAAAATTAATTTTGCGATTTGGAATTGAAATTTAAGCTTATAAAATTTGGATAAACATGTAGTAGCTGTTTACAAATAAATATGGCATCTATTGGCTGGCAAATCCGTGAATTACTATACAGAGTTTCTCTTGCTATGTCGGCTTCATTAGTTGGCAATGCACGCCGATTCCAAGCGAGTAAAAAGCGGTCGTACCCCTTAAGGTTTTACGAGCCCGTTCTTTTACGGGGCCCCGCGTGCTCTCTCTTTTCCACTTCGCGTCTCATTCTCGCTGCTAATCGATAATCGCAGACCCTTTTGTCCTCTAAAAATTTTAGGGCCGTTAAAATGGTCGTTTAATTTGCGCCTGCGCGAATTTACGAAGCGAAAATTGAGAGAACATTTCTAAAACGTTCCATAAACCAGCTGCTGAATTGGTAGTTAATTAATAATGCTTTAAGTATTCGGTGATAAATTGTAAAGTGTAACTAGGTGGTCATCAGGTAGCATCGCGTTTTCACCTAAACTATTAGATGCTTCTCTCTTCTACATAGTTGGACATTAGTATTTTGGGACTGAATGAATTTTAATTTATGTGATATTGACCCTGACTTGACATAGATATTATAGTGAACATTTACTTTTAAAGTATTGAGCAAGTTGTCAATGATAAAATAGCTGTTATCAACTCAGAGTTAGCTTCAGATTATGGCTACATTGTTCAATAATTTTATTAAGGATTGGATATTTTCAGTTGAAAGATTCTGTATAGTATTGACGTCATTATTAGTCAACTACTAAGTTACATTGATCAGCACTGTTGTAATAATAATCAGAAAGCATGGAGCTAAAATGAGGCTGATAGCACTGGAGCTATTGTATTATTCGAGCATCAGTTACATTGTTGTATGCTTTCACTAGCAATTAAACATTTTCTGTTTGAAAGCTCTCAAGAGGTTCAAGTGATCTATTTTTCCGAAAAAATTTCCCAGAATTTAATGGAAATTATTTATTTCTAGTGGTGGAGCAATAAATTAACATACACTTCAGTCCGAAACTACTGAAGACAAAAGTTTGGTGAACATTCGGCCATGAGAAAGACGAGAATCTTAAAAAGTAACGCGTTTATAATACAATGTGTCAAAGAATCGAGGTGTTTGGGAGACTAAACGTTCATAATCTCCTGAGATTCCGTTTGCTCTGCCTCGACCCGACTACCAAGCGTTTGCTCCTTTTGGTTGGCGTGGCTAGCAAGGGTGTTTTGCAGGGTCCAGTGTGCGGCCTTGATGAACACGAGGTGCAAAATTCCATCAGGCAGCCTTGCCTCGAACATGTTCCCACGTTCTTCTCGTCGTTCACGTGACAAGGGAATGAACACTTCGGACAGGGCAACAGGTGCTCCCAGGGTGCCAGCGTGCGACTAGCCTAAAACAAAAACACTAATTAGTATCTGGTAATCAACAAAATTCTACGACGAAATTTAAGAAAATTGTTCTAAGTTTGTTTTCAAAATTGTTTAACTTCAAATTTGAATTACAAATAAGCTTAATGTGATATTTGAATTTGTTAACTTATGAACAACGTCATAAGTTCGTTTCAAATTTAGTTTTGAATATTTAAACAATAATTGAATATAGTGTTCAATTTTAATTTTATTGTCAATTAAACATAACTTGGTATTAAATAAAATATATTATTATATACATTTTTTGTTGGTAAATGAATAGTATTCTCGGTCGGTAAACAGTATATTTCGCTTATGGTAACTTATCGGAAATAAAATCGTTAGAGTAGATGCATTTGTTACCGACAGATAAATTGTCGGTATCGTAGAACCAATATTAGAATTTGAACTGCGACTCCACATCATTTCAATTCCAATCGCATGGTTCTTGCAAAATATATTTCAAAAACTCATCAAAATATTTTCGGGAATATTTGAACGACCATAAATGAAACAATACAAAAAAGAAAACAATTCATATAAATTATCTAAATTTTATATAAATTATATTTTTGAAGAGTAATTATTGTAATTTTAAATTATTGTCAAGTTCTCAAATATTATTTTTGGTTATACAAAACAAATATACATAATTGCTGATTATGGGAAACGCGAGGAAACCCATTAGAAGGTTCAGACCATAAGATGCTTATCACCGACCTGAACCTGTCAACTTGAAGATAATGCAACTAGTTGCACTAGAGTGCAGCTAATGAAGAGGAAAAGAAATTAGTGAACGAGCCGATACAATCACACTGTTCAAGCCCTTTTGTGCGGGCAATAATTAATCGCATTAGTGACGCCAGGTTGCACCTGTTCACGACAAAGTGACTTATTGCAGTATAACGCGAGGTGAAAGGAGCGTCGAGTCGAACAGCAACATAGGGATCACAGGGGGATTCCTCTGCATGCTTGCATATATGTACATATTTCAGAGCATGTGCTCTGTGGCGCAAAAATGAATTTCTATTATTATCATTTACATCGATTATTATAAAGAGTGACTCTCACGCAAATATTACCACAAAATGATACAGCCTTTTCTACAGTTCATTAGAAACGTTTTCAATCAAAATCTAACCTTAACTTTATTTTTTATAACAACAATAATCTACCTAATAGTTTTTATTGGAATAAATGATTAAACCATTCTGAAACCAGGAAGTATCACAAGGAAAAGTAATAAAAATTCAAGAATTAAAGAACACTATAAAAAATTCAAGAACAAAGAAAAATTATACAAAATAATGATAAACAATAGAAAGACCAGGGGAAATTATCAAGAACATGTATAAAACGTCTAAGGACTACGAAAATCAATTAATAACACTATAAAATGTCCAAGAGTAAACAAAGACAAAAATTCAGTATGAACAAATGATAAATAAAAATAACAGGTGCCAGAAAACGCTACGAAGAAAAATTATAAAAAATTCATGGTAAAAAGATTTGCAGACAATACAAAAATTTATAGAATGAAACGGAAAGTGTTAGATATGGTTTTTATTTTTAAGAGTTTCTAAAGATGTATGAGGATTGTATATGGGTGGATAACCGATTGCAAGCAAAGGTGGCGAGTTATTGTGGATATTCGCAAATGGAAACATAGCGTCACGGACAAAGGACAACGTTGTCGCGGCATGTTGCTTGGAGCATCTGTCGTGCATTGGTAATTAGTACGTCAGCGGGTGCGTGAGAAAATTTCGTCGATCAGAAATGTGCAAAGTGAAAATATACTCCTGCCTGCAAAAGCGTACACAATCATTTACGCAGAACAGAAATAACTCGTTGCAAAATTAAATATTCTAATATTATAAAATTACTATCTGAAAATTTAACATTACTAATCTGTCCTTTTATTAATTAATCAAATACTTGCCCGATTTCTCAGGCTATTAACAATAATATAAATAATACTAGTTTATAATATATTGAAAACCTGATTTCTCAGGTTATTAACAATAATATAAATAATACGCGCTGATAATATATTAACAATAATATAGATAACATTAGCATTTCAAATTTTCTATTTTCGTAAGTAATAATACTTCGAAAATTGTTATTTAAGTTATTGTTGCAAAAAGTTTTGCTTGATTTACTTATTAAAATAGCTGTGTTGGGAACATAATGGTTTTAAAATTATTATTTTATTTAATTGTGTATGGTTGAATGTAGCAATCCTGTTTGCCGTTGAAGCAAAAAAGTGAGCACGCTTTCGGCCAAGAATAATTTACGGCAGTGTCACTGCGGTCCTCGTGCCTAGCAACCGAGTGAATTCCGAAAGAAAACGTCGAAACGTTGGCGCCATGATTTCTGGCGGGAAAGGTGGGCCTCGTGGCTCCCAACAGACATATGGACACGCGTGATCGTGATCTTTATCTCGCAGCTCCTTCGTTTCGTTCCTTAAAGACGCCGTAAATAAATTTAATTATCCTAGCGACTACAATTTGAAACTTTATCCAATGTTAAACAAAATAAGAAACCATTCCACAAAAATAAATAGTACATTCAATTATTCGCAATTAGTAGAAGACTTTCTTTATGTAAAATTTTATATTAGATAAATTAAAGAGTTGAAGGAGAAATATATTGTTTTAGTCCTACTTTTTAATGAACTTTTAATATTGTATAGTCAACTAGAGAGTGCAGTGTATCATAAATTCTCCAGTTGGAAATAATCTCAGCTACTTCCGGTTATTGTATCACACTTCTGTATTTAATCATCGTAGTCGGAAGCCGAGAAACATTATTAGAAACCCGAGACACTAATTTTCTAACGAGCAATATGTACGCAGTAATATTTAATCAAAATGCAACAACAGTATTATAATAATGTTTAATTAGAAAATTTAATCCCAAAATTCGAAACTGTTTCCAATCATTTTTAATTTCACTTTCCACATTCTTAAAAAATATTGCAATAAAGATCTTGCAGATAAAAAAGGTAAAATTGTTGATTAATTCTTGACACAACTAGGGCTGTTACTTTCCTTCGAAGGTCGAAGATTTCGAGGCTTCGAACCTTCGATTCGTCTCCAGTTAACGGATGAAAGGAATAAATTTTCATAATTTGTTTCTATATTCACCATCCGAATTATTTCAATAATTTATTGTTAAGATAATATATTTATAATTTGAATTATCCTTTCGATAGCACATTGTTAAAATAATTGTTTAAATAAATAAATTTTATAATTTCTTTCTATTATTCATTATTTGAATTGTTATTTCAATTTTTTATTATTAAAATAATTGATTAAATAAATAAATTTTTACAATTTATTTCTATATTCATTATTTGAATTATTTCAATAACTTATTGTTCAAATAATTGTTTAGACAATGTACACGTATTTACATAATTAATATAGGAACACGTTTCTATAGAGTATACAAATTTATAATCTACAGAAATTTTTATAATCTATAGTATTCTATAGAAATGTCTTTCTATATTCTTTATGTAAATACTTGTACATTCTTTAAATAATTATTTTAACAATGAATTATTGAAGTAATTCACATAATGTATATAGGAACAAAATATGAAAATTTATTCATTTAAACCATTATTTTAACAATAAATAATTGAAATAACAATTCAAATAATGAATATAGAAACAAATTATAAAAATGTATTTATTTAAACATTTTAACAGTGAACTATCGAAATGATAATTCAAATAATAAATATAGAAACAAATTGTGAAAATTTATTTATTTAAACAATTATTTTTAAAATGTGCTATCGAAAGGATAATTCAAATTATAAATACATTATCTTAACAAGAAATTATTGAAATAATTTAAATAGCGAATATAGAAACAAATTATGAAAATTTATTTTCTTTATCCGTTAACTGGAAACGAATCGAAGATTCGAAGTTTCGAAGTGTCGAAGTTTCGAAGGTTCAAAGGTCCGAAGCTTCGATTCTTCGAAGCTTCGGAAAAGTAACAGCCCTAGACACAACTCGCTAGAAGATTTCAATATATGTTAAAATAATTGACCAATTGTTAACACAATTCTTTAATACACTTTATTTCTAGATTTTATTGAACAATTTTAAAAAATCTAGAAAAACAGATCAACTCTTTCCAATACCGATGCGGTATCTAATTTGTTGCACAGAGAAACTGGTCTGCGATTTTATTGGACAATTTTAGAAAATCTAAAGAATTACAGTGGGTAAAAAAGGTATTGGCACACTTTTTAAAAAGGAATAATGTTTTTTTATATTTGACCAAACGACTCGAGTTTTTTGGAGATACCGAAAGGATTAGTTTATTAGAGATATAGAGATAGAGATCGTACACTCACCGATTACAGTACCAAATCTCATTGTTCCACCCCCGTCGCTAATAACCTTGGCAGTTGATGTGACGTTAAAAACAATAAAATAAAATAAATATAATGAATATTTGAAATATACTGTTTGTAGACTTGAATAAATTATGTACACGCACAAAGTTTCGTCGATTAACGGTTGTTATGAGCTACAAATGATTAAAAAAATGGCAAAAATCGTAAGGAACTGCAATTTAGACCAATTGTAGATCAAAATTTAAATGTTCTTAAATATTTCGAAGTAACTTTGTGTGCAAGTATATAACTTGTGATTGCCACTTTTTTCTTCGCAATTCTGATCAATAGCAATTTAAAAAATTCTTTTGTTCACATTAGCTACTAAACTAATTATTCCAATATTTAAAAAGAGTTCAAACCGTTTGGTCAAATTTTGGAAAAATTATTTATTTTTAAAGGCGGTGCCAATACTATTTTTTTATGTAGATCAACACTTTCCAATATCGACACTGTGTCTACATTGTTGCACAGCGCAACTTCTCTGTATCTACTCTGTGCTCCCCTATTATCGGGTAGATACGAAATCGTCCAGTATCGCCTAGGAACATCTGTAGCTCACGTTCCAACGAAAAACCAACAAAGAATCGCTACAAGCTGGCACAACGACACTCTTCATTCATGGCTCAACTTTGTGAACCGTTCCATGCGGTCTGCAATCTTTATCTTGATTCTACGAAGTAAGGGTGGCGGCTCTTCTGTAACATTGTATCGTTCTGTATCTTGCTGACGCTCGCCGACCTACATCGTGAACCTAAACCGAGCCCTTATTCAATCATTAATACTAAACTAAACATTTTGCCTTACGAAAATGGCACAGTTGAGATTATCCGTAATTTTCAACGTAATAGATGCTTCGACAAGAAAATAAAACCGTTGATTGGGCCGTGATACGTCTAGTGTTAAAACAATCATTCATTTTCTTTGCACAGCTCAGACCATGGGCATTTTTGGGCATAGCGCCCACTGCCCCCCACCAGCATCCGCCGTTATCATAAAGGAAGGACCTGATTCGCCCGTCGCGAATAATGCGCATGCCTCGCTTATGAAGGGGAGCTTGGTGGGAGAAGCAGGCGTTTATTTTAATATAATTATAATCTTTTGCGTATGTATGTCATAAGAAGAAAATTTTTTTACATAATATGAAATAAATATTATCTGTATATTAGGAAGACATATTCTATTTCTAATATGAAATAAAGATTCATTTAATATTTAGAAAAAGATATTTTTCTCGTAACATGAAATAGATATTTCCTGCATGTTTAAAAAAAATATTCTATTTCTATTATGAAATAAAAATTCATTTTATAATAAGAAGAAAATATTTTTCCCATAATATGAAATAAATATTATCTGTATATTAGGAAAAAAATATGCTATTTCTAATATGAAATAAAGATTCCTTTTATAATAAGAAGAAAATATTTTTTTCATAATATGAAATAAATATTATCTGTATATTAGGAAAAAAATATTCTATTTCTAATATGAAATAAAGATTAATTTAATATTTAGAAAAAAATATTTTTGTCGTAACATGAAATAAATATTTCCTGCATATTTAAAAAAAGATTTGTTTCTTAATATAGAATAAATATTGTATGTATATTTGAATATTAAAAAAAGATTGAATCTCTTTTTAATATTGTATGAATATGTATACAATATTTTGTGCTACTAGGGTAGTAATAGTGTTTCTTCTATAAAATAATAAGTATTATTTTCAATTAACCCGTTGGCGGATAAAAATATATCTAAAATATAAAAAAAAAGTCACTACGACGGGGCTCTAACTCGGGCCCACGGCGTAGCAGTTCAGCACGCTGTTGCTACGCCACACCATTGCTTGGTAAGAGAGTGAACTAAGCTGACATGTTGCGTCCATAAAACTTTAATTTGCAAATATCTCGAAAATTACTGAGGAGTTGCCCCTATAATGGGGTATATTCGTAATCAGGCAAACGAAATCTATAACTCTGTAAAGTCTCAACTAAATCTATGAGGGGAAGGCTTTGCATTCTCCTTGTTAGACCAAACGAATTTTTCTAAAAGATCGTATTACCACATTGTGTATCCTTATAGGAAATACGGTTCTTTCTCAAACTACTACAAAAACACATTGTATGAAAAACAGAATCTTTTGATGCTAATATTTTGTTCAATAATTACTGCAACATTTTAAATACGATGAAAAATGACAAACACTTTGGTAGTACATGAAGGATGATGAGAAAATCAATAAGATAAAAGATAGCAAGAGAAACTATTGAGAAATTACGAAGATAAATAACAAGAAGAATAGTAGACAAATAATAGGACGAATATAATAGTAACAAGAAAAATAATATAATCGCCCAGAAACATCTGTAAGTCACGTTTCGACGAGAAATTAACAAAGAACGGCTAAAGGCAGGCACAACGACACTTTAATTTATTTTGTTCAATAATTAATGCAACATTTTAAATACGATGGAAAATGACAAACACTTTGGTAGTACATGAAGGATGATGAGAAAATCAAAAAGATAATGAATAGTAAGAGAAACTATTGAGAAATTACGAAGATAAATAACAAGAAGAATAGTAGACAAATAATAGTGACAAGAAAAATAATATAATCGCCTAGAAACATCTGTAAGTCACGTTTCGACGAGAAATCAACAAAGAACGGCTAAAGGCATGTACAACGACACTTTAAGTTATTTTGTTCAATAATTGATGCAACATTTTAAATACGATGGAAAATGACAAACACTTTGGTAGTACATGAAGGATGATGAGAAAATCAAAAAGATAAAAAATAGCAAGAGAAACTATTGAGAAATTACGAAGATAAATAATAGGACGAATATAATAATAACAAGAAAAATAATATAATCGCCTAGAAACATCTGTAAGTCACGTTTCGACGAGAAATCAACAAAGAACGGCTAAAGGCAGGCACAACGACACTTTAATTTATTTTGTTTAATAATTAATGCAACATTTTAAATACGATGGAAAATGACAAACACTTTGGTAGTACAAGATGGATAATGAGAAAATCGATAAGATAAAAAATAGCAAGAGAAACTATTGAGAAATTACGAAGATAAATAACAAGAAGAATAGTAGACAAATAATAATAACAAGAAAAATAATATAATCGCCTAGAAACATCTGTAAGTCACGTTTCGACGAGAAATCAACAAAGAATGGTTAAAGGCAGGCACAACGACACTTTTCATTCTTGGCTCAACTTCGTGATCCGTTCGATCCGGACTACAATCTTTATCTTAGTTCTACGAAGTGCGGCCCCTCTGTAACTTTGTATCGGTCCCTTTCTTGGTCGCGTGCGTTTACCTACATCGTAGACTGAAACCGAAACCCTCACTCAATCATTTAAACGAACGTTAATTTTCTTTGGAATGCTTGGACCAAACGAATCTTTCTAAACTTCTTTGTGCCACATTGTGTTTCGACATGCCCGCTACCCAAATCAGTTTTTCTACTAATCTTCTTTGTCAAACTACAAAAACACATTGTTTGAAACAGAATTTTTCGATGCTACTATTTTCTTCAATAACTAAATGCAATATTTTAAACAGAGTAGAAGAGGAAATCAATAAGAGAACAATTGGAAAATTAAGAAGACAGATAACAAAAAGGAAACAATAACAGATCGAATGTAATAATAACCAGAAAGATATTAGCAATACTAGCCAAGATTTAACATGAAAATTATCTAGAAAAATAACAGAAAGAATAATAGAGAAATAACAAGAATAATGATAAAAAGATTAATCATGATTTAACAAGAAAATTGGAACTAAGAAGAAGAATATAAAAATAACCAAAAAAATAATAGGAAGAATAATCAGGATTTAATAATAAAAAAAAATTTACAAGTAGAATAATAGAGAAATAACAAGAATAATGATAAAAAGATTAATCATGATTTAACAAGAAAATTAGAACTAAAAAGAAGAATATAAAAATAACTAGAAAAATAATAGGAAGAATAACCAGGATTTAATAAAAAAAAATTAACAAATAGAATAATAGAGAAATAACAAGAATAATGATAAAAAGATTAATCATGATTTAACAAGAAAATTAGAACTAAAAAGAAGAATATAAAAATAACTAGAAAAATAATAGGAAGAATAACCAGGATTTAATAAAAAAAAATTAACAAATAGAATAATAGGGAAATAACAAGAATAATTATAAAAAGATTAATCATGATTTAACAAGAAAATTAGAACTAAGAAGAAGAATATAAAAATAACCAGAAAAATAATAGGAAGGATAACCAGGATTTAATAAAAAAAACATTAACAAGTAGAATAGTAGATAAATAACAAGAGAAATAGTAGAAAGAATAAGCAGGATCTGGCAAGAAAAATAGATTTCCTTTTTTTATTAAAGCACCTTGAATCTCATTTGAGATTTAACAGCAAAATTAGTCAGAAAAATAACAAGAAAAATGATATCGAAGATGATAAGGAAACTATTGTATCTATTCAAGGAAATGGAAGAAAATTATTAGGACAGATATTTATTGGTTACGACGTCTTTAAGAACTGCAAACGTGATCTACGATGACAGGGACCTAATTAAGAATATCGAACTTCAGATAATGGTTCTCTACACGATAATAACACAAGAGAAGCGTCATCTTCGACGCAGGAAGTCCGTTACGGTAGACGCAAGATAATATTGAGGGTCCCCGGTTACGACACAGACGTTTTTCTATATATGTGTTCGTATTCCGGGTGTATGTTTGAAGCGTAATATTGACCTAACACAGCTGCTACATTGTGAGAAAAGGGTCCCCGGCCATAATTATCTACATTCTACAATTCTGTAGCTCGGTTGCTATGGGCAGCTGAAATTTGAAAAGGACCGTTGCGCCTTCGAAAAAGCTACTAAATTTTCAACCTCTCTTGCCATGGGTTCCTCGGGGTTTTTTACTGTCCCTGAAAACCGTGGGAATACATGTTGAAATTTCAGTAATTTATGGTACGACTCGGAACGCGGAGGAGCAGCAATTTTGATTTATTTTTTAAATATAGAAGAACGTTAGTAAATTCTATTTTATGCCGGTTTTAAATAGTAGCAATTTTTATTTACATTTACAATATAGAAACATACTACACATTTCAGATATATAAAATATTTTATATATATTTTACGTTCATTTTAATCTTAAATAAGAGTAATTTCAATTTATATTTGAAATATAAAGTAAGATGATTAGTTATAATTCTATATTTGAATTACGTTCATTGTAAGTTGTATTTCAATAAATTAAAATCAATATTTCATAGATTTACCTATAAATAGTTAATTTGATTAATTATCGTGTAAAAACTTGTACACTATTGTGAATGTTTTAATTGTAAAATTATGCAAGACATTTTTCTCCGTGTATTTTATAAAATACTTGTTGTTCAAAATAAACGTTCATAGGGTTTTATAAGACCGTATATTAATAGAGACGTCAAGATAAAATCAGGAAGATGGTAGTGTTAATACAAGAAGGCGCGTGACAAATGAACCAAAGGGGAATTACTATAAACGCGTCCAATTGTTATGCTAAATACCTCGCGTGGAGAGCGGTCTGGCCAAGCATTATTCAATAAAGTGACAAATTGTAAATTATTTCAAAATTTCACTTTGCGAAAAGAATATCCTGTATATTAATTACCAACCATTTGTTCGAACGTCTCAATTCTCAAAATGGCGTTCATGAAAGTCTGAAAAAATTATTCAATGGCGTTCAGAAAAGTCTGAAAAAATTATTCAATGGCGTTCAGAAAAGTCTGAAAAAATTATTCCATAAATTGACAAATTGCGAATTATTTCAAAATTTCATTGTGCGAAAAGAATATTCTGTATACATTAATTATCAACCATTTGTTCGAACGTCTCAATTCTCAAAATGGCGTTCAGAAAATTCTGAAAAAATTATTCAATAGCGTTCAGAAAAGTCTGAAAAAATTATTCAATGGCGTTCAGAAAAGTCTGAAAAAATTATTCCATAAATTGACAAATTGCAAATTATTTCAAAATTTCACTGTGCGAAAAGAATATTCTGTATACATTAATTATCAACCATTTGTTCGAACGTCTCAGTTCTCAAAATGGCGTTCAGAAAAGTCTGAAAAAATTATTCAATGGCGTTCAGAAAATTCTGAAAAAACTATTCCATAAATTGACAAATTGCAAATTATTTCAAAATTTCACTGTGCGAAAAGAATATTCTGTATACATTAATTCTCAACCATTTGTTCGAACGTCTCAATTCTCAAAATGGCGTTCAGAAAAGTCTGAAAAAATTATTCAATGGCGTTCAGAAAAGTCTGCAAAAATTATTCAATGGCGTTCAGAAAAGTCTGCAAAAATTATTCAATGGCGTTCAGAAAAGTCTGAAAAAATTATTCCATAAATTGACAAATTGCGAATTATTTCAAAATTTCACTGTGCGAAAAGAATATCCTGTGTATTAATTACCAACCATTCGTTCGAACGTCTCAATACCCAAAATGGCGTGCCAGAAAAGTCTGAAAAAAATTATTCAATGGCGTTCAGAAAAGTCTGAAAAAACTTATTTTAAATTTGAATAGAATACTAAGAACAATAAACAATTGAATACAGCTGTTACAAAGAAGTATTACAATAGATTATGATAATAAATTCTAAAAACACTTTTGACGTTCCAAAAATGGTAAACTAATATCCCAAAAATGGTGTTTATATTTTAAAAATAATATTAATAAAAATCCTAATATTCTACCAATAATTTTGACAGAGAGTTATGGTTCCGAGAAACGTAATTAAAGTGGTAACGATGATTTCCTGGGACACCAGTACGAAACCTGAGATCGAGATAAAAATCGTGACCCATCGGAGCATCGACTATTCGTCAAAATTTCGAGGGAAAGGAGGTTAGGAGAAGGCAGAAATTTTTTGACACAACCGTAAACGGGAAAAACGGCGGCGCCCAGGACGCGAGAATTAATCGAGCCGAGATCTAATTTGACAGAATCAAAGCCCGAAACTCGATACGATCCTAGTGCGTTTAATGGAGATATTGAATTACCGGTACACCTTAATTCGACCCGATAGGTGAAAACGGGGGAACAAATCGTCCGAATTTTTCGAAGCCTCTGGTCATGCTAACACCGAGTATTAGCGGACCCTAAAATCTTTCGAGTTTGATCCTTTGCAATATTTTTATTATTTTCTTTTGAGTACAAAATTCTTAAGCATAGCGTTTAGAAAACATCGCGATGTGTGAGAATGTTTGCATATTTGCTATATGAGAATCTATTTGCATTTGAAAGAGCATGTTTCCAAGCAATTCTGCTAATTTTTTCATAAAAGAATATTGAAGATTGTTAAAGTTAGACCTTTGTATTCTTGTGATGTTTGTGAATTCCTACTTAAAGATCCTGTAAATATTTTGTAATCATTTTTACTGCGTGTGAGGGACTATATTTTGAATTAACTCTCGCAATTTTTTCCATTAAGAAATATTGAGAATTGTCGAAGTTACGAATATTTTCTTGGAGGTCATTTTTAAGTCTGGATTAAACATCCTCTGTGTTCTTCTTGAGACTAGGTTAGCTGACCTTTGTATTCCTGTGATGTTTGTAAATTCCTACTTAAAGATCCTGTAAATATTTTGTAATCATTTTTACTGCGCGTAAGAGACTATATTTTTACTTCACTCTCGCAATTTTTTCCATTAAGAAATATTGAGAATTGTCGAAGTTACGAATATTTTCTTGGAGGTCATTTTTAAGTCTGGATTAAACATCCTCTGTGTTCTTCTTGAGACTAGGTTAGCTGACCTTTGTATTCCTGTGATGTTTGTAAATTCCTACTTAAAGATCCCGTAAATATTTTGTAATCATTTTTACTGCGTGTGAGAGACTATATTTTTAATTAATTCTCGCAATTTTTTCCTTTAAGAAATATTGAGAATGGTCGAAGTTACGAATATTTTCTTGGACGTCCTTTTTAAGTCTGGATTAGACAATCTCTGCGTTCTTCTTGAGACTAGGTTAGTTGACCTTTCTATTCCTGTAATGTTTGTGATTTACTACTTAAAGATCCTGTAAATATTTTGTAATAATTTTTACTGGGTGTGAGAGACTATATTTTGAATTAACTCTCGCAATTTTTTCCATTAAGAAATATTGAGAATTGTCGAAGTTACGAATATTTTCTTGGACGTCCTTTTTAAGTCTGGATTAGACAACCTCTGTGATCCTGTGATTATTATACATTTCTTTTTCAGAGGCTCGCAAATTGTTGGCAATAATTTTTACTGGATATAAGAGCGTATACTTTGAAGCAATTCTTATTATTTTTTTTATTAAAAAGTATTAACAATTGTCAAAGTTTATGACAGTTAACTGCAGGTTCTCGTCCCTCAGTGAAAATTGCAATAATATCAACAATATATTTTTGCACACCCAGTATGTGATTTGTCGGCACTTAACAAACAGAAGCGGTATCTCGTTACGCTCCATTACCGATGAAAATGGACTGCAATAGGCGCACAATGCATCCACCTTGACCTCGTCGTCCTTTACACTGCTTTTCATCTGTTATAATTAGTTAATCGATTCACCCAGATACCGAGTACGTCAAGGTCGCTTGAAGGGAACTCAGTGTCATCGATGATCGTGCTCTAATGGACTATCTTGCGAGACATTAATTCTGTTTCGAGCCTACTCAGTATCAGAAAATTAAAACTCCATTTGCTCTAATGAAAAGGAGAATTAATCGAAATTTTGTTTATCAGTGCTTATGAATTAAACATCGACGCGCCTAAAGCGGCGAAAGCAAAAATTCGAGACATCGATTGCCTAACTCGATGTCGCGTTGTCTGGGTCATTCACTTTTCACGCACACAATTACGTTTTATCTCTTGCGACAATTAGACGCTGCGGACGCTAGTTGTGCTGACAAGAGTCTAGCATTTCCCAAGTTACTGAATTATCAAATTCACAAGACACCAAATTAATAAATGATCTTATGATCAAATTGCAAAATTATTAAATTATCAAATTTTCACATAAACAAATTAGTAAAATTATCAAGTTATTAAATACGCAAGTTACCATATTTCCAAATTATTAAATTCGCAAGTTACCAAATTAACAAATGATAAAATTACAAAATTATCAAATTATCAAATTTTCACATAAACAAATTAGCAAATTATCAAGTTATTAAATCCGCAAGTTACCATATTTCCAAATTATTAAATTCGCAAGTTACCAAATTAACAAATGATAAAATTGCAAAATTATTAAACTATCAAATTTTCACATAAACAAATTAGCAAATTATCAAGTTATTAAATCCGCAAGTTACCATATTTCCAAATTACTAAGTTCGCAAGTTACCAAATTAACAAATGATCAAATAATCAAATTGCAAAATTATCAAATTATCAAATTTTCACATAAACAAATTAGTAAAATTATCAAGTTATTAATTCCGCAAATTACCATATTTCTAAATTACTAAATTCGCAAGTTACCAAATTAACAAATGATAACATTGCAAAATTATTAAATTATCAAATTTTCACATAAATAAATTAGCAAATTATCAAATTATTAAATCCGCAAGTTACCATATTTCCAAATTATTAAATTCGCAAGTTACCAAATTAACAAATGATAAAATTGCAAAATTATTAAATTATCAAATTTTCACATAAACAAATTAGAAAATTATCAAGTTATTAAATCCGCAAGTTACCATATTTGCAAATTATTAAATTCGCAAGTTACCATATCACCAAATCATTAAATCCGCAAGTCACCAAAACAAATGATCGAATTACCAAACTAATAAATGATAAAACTATCAAGTTGTCAAATTACTAAATTACGAAATTATCTAAGAAATGACTAAGAAACTAAGAAATTAAATTATGAAATTATAATATGATAAAACTACAAAATTATAGAACTATGTATTACATTGTCAAATTATCAAACTGGGAATTTATTCCAATAAATAAATTGGTCATACTTATTTCCTTTCATTGAATAATTGCTATTGCGATATGTACAAGCTCTAGTCTAAATTGTTTACAATTAATTGAGGCTGTTCTAGGAGCCACGAGCTTTTGTATAGTGAATATCGAAGATAGGACCTGATTGAGTTAGACTAGAAAGAAGCTGTCCATTTTTCTGGTTCGGCGCATGTACGATTCCTGTCGGTCAAAAGACCGATTTTTTCGGTCTGATTGGAGCCGTGTTCAACCATGAGGGAAGTTTCGGGTTACGGGACACCAAAAGAACCCGAGGTGCACACCATAGACACGGGGCTACCCGTCGACGAGTTTGTACGTTCAGGTAGAACCCCCGTGCAACCACTTAGCAACACAAAGCAATCTTAAAGGGATTCTTCCTCCAAAAATAAAAACCTCAACTATAAAAAAGAAATATATAGAGAGAGACATGACTCTATCTACCAACGCGTATTTCTCATTTTCCATCCACCCTCGTAAAGAAAAATTTAATATCAATATACGAGTCAGTTAACCAATGCCTACGATACAGCTTCCATTAAATGTGCAATAAAATAACAATGAAAAATCGATCTCGGCAGTTACAAACAGAAAACTTCAATCAATTCAATTTATGGTGGTCTGAGTCGTGGATAAAAATATTCATATCCGATACTAGCTTTTGCTCGCGGCTTCGCTCGCACAGGAAACCGTTTAATGCCCTCGGAAATTGATATTGTTTCTCCATAAAACCTTTTAACACGTTCAGCGCCATGACACCCATATCTGGGTGACGGAATTATTTATACGGAATTGAAAATTAATTTTTACGTTGGTAGATTGAGTGTACAAAATTTCCTTACGATCTGAGGAATAGAAGAGGTTTGAAACAGTAATTAATATCACAAAACTAAACTTCTTAGTTTTTGTTTTATTAAATATATTGCTTTGATTTTGTGTAATTTTTATGATTGTGGAGTGGACGCTGAACGTGTTAACCCTCCATTCACCCCTATAGAGTTTTAATTTTGTATCATGTCGCCATCTTAGATTTCAAAATTGATGCCATTTTCGTAATTAACGTCCCACGTTTGATTAATTATATCAAAGAGCTTTAAGACCATGTTTCAAGCAAATCCGACCAAAAATAAAATATTTGTCATACAAACGTTGCAACCCCTTTTCACCCCCTTAGGGGTTGAATTTCGAAACATCCTTTCTTATTCCTTCTATAGATCATAAAGGAAACCTCTGTGTAAAATTTCAGCTTTCTAGGTCCAAGGGTTTAGCCTGGTTGATGATGAGTCAGTGAGTCAGGACTTTCTTTTTATATATATATAGATATGTTCGAAGTTGAAAAATTGGGGAACGCATAATTTTTACAATCTAGATCAGTGATGAGCAACCGACGGCCCGCGGGCCGCATTTGGCCCTCTAGCATTACTGACTGTTGGTCCGCCGGGATCTGGCGGTCCATGGACCGCAAGTTTTCTTACAATCTGTAGCATAGTAACGAAAAACAAAAGAGATTTATTATGTTGCCGCGCGTAGTATTATGTTGCCACTTTCAGCCCACCGCAGACGACGGGTTACTCATCACCGATCTAGATTATTTCCTGGTGTAATAGAAGATTTTAACAAAAAGTTACGCAACAGTATCGAAACTAGAGACTTCACCCTTTAATATGAACCTAAATACATTATCGTTCAATATTCCCTCATAAAAATACGATTTTCCAAACGGCAGGATATTAGATAATAAATATTGATATTTCTATATGTTTATTATGCCAAATATGGAGAAACAGCCTAACACGTTGACTGCCGTGTCACCCATATATGGGTGACGGAATGATTTGTCCATATTTAAAAATTAATTATTACGCTAATGTAATCATTGTATCAAATTTGGTTAATATCTGGAAAATGCAAGAAGGTTAAAACGTTACTCAGTGTCACACAATTTAATTCTGTAATCATTATTTTATTAAATATATTGTTTCGATTTTATGAAATTTTTGAGGTCGCTGCTTTGGCAGTCAAAGTGCTAAAGAGTCAAAATTCAAAATTTAATGTGCCGCCGTATCGTTAAGTAACTACATTCATATTAAATAAAATGCTACTTCACTTTTTAATTTGAAACCAATAAAACGGTTGGAATCGTGTCATCAAATACTGCATTTCTTTTTATATATCTCCCACAATTTTAACCCTTTGCGATCGGTGCCGCCACAGTGGCACATATCCATATCCTCACCCTACCACGCCATCTTCTTCCTTCCTCCTTCACAGTTAGGCTCGACTTCCTTTTTACCAATTTCTCTAGTTTTTGGTATAGTCGCAATTCTATTTCTGAATTTTTAAAGCTGAACAATTGGCAACATTCAAACTGCTATAACATTATGAAGAAAAACGAGAGAGTTGTCTGTTCAGGACCAAAATAAAGGGCGACGTTTGTACTTTCAACATCCACAAGTTAATTTTTTATCTTAAATAGTTTAGTACCAAATAGCGAGCAGTGAAGTCTTTATGGGTTTCAGTTTATTATAATTTGTCGACGTTTGAGCTGTTGTGACTTTATGGGGAAAACGGGAGAGTCATCTACGTAGGCTCAGTTTAACCCTTTGCGATCGGTGCCGCCACAGTGGCGGCATTTTCAAATTGTCGTAGAAGTCGGCGTCGCCACCCTGGCGGCATGATCGTCTGAATTTGTAAAAAATTGCAATTGCATTTGAAAAATTACAAAAATTTCTGCTTTGTATGTATTATATGTACTATTAAACACAATAGATAAGCTTCCACATGTTTTTTAATATCTATGTATTTGCTTTAGCTCACTTATCATTAAGGAAAAATAACTCCGGAAAGCTAAATTTGCTCCGACTATCTGGTACTCCCATCAGAGAAATTTGCCGATCGCAAAGGGTTAAGTATTTGGACTACCAAAAAATGATATTGCATGGTCGAAATAATAAGAAATATGTTAGCAAAAAACCTCGGTAGAAAATGTTCGTCTGATTCGTTTGGAAAAATGTCGAAACGAGTTCTACAAGACGACGTTCTGGACCTTGAGTTCGGTTCGCGCCAAAACTCGAGTTTCAAGGAACGCGGGCCTGCGCGGTGGGCCTGCGCGCAGCATGTCTCAGCAGACACGCGGACAGCTCGTGTACGTACACAGGTCCAGGCTCGTTCCGCTTCGAAGTGGGCCAGCTGCCCGCCGGCAACGAACGTCAGATGTATCATTATCTCGGGCTCGCTGTTGCTATGCAATTAGAGTCCGTTAATCGGGTGTCCCCACCCTCGCGACCCATCCGACGCGCCTTTCGTGACGCCAGCTCGGTGGTGGGGGACGATCCCGAGGACTAGCGGGGAAGAGAGCGAGAGGGGGCAGGAGATAAGAGAACTCGTCCGAGACGAGGACGGCAACAACAACAATAACAGCAGCACCACGTGGATGTGAGAGCGCGAGAGAAGCGACCGTTTCCGCCTCTGCCGGTTCTGCTGATCTTTTTTCGGGTTCTAGTGAGGTTGCTTGCTCGTTTTGCACTGCGCTTCTCTGGACCGTAACGAAGAGGAACTTTGGCAGACAAAAGTAATTGCCTCTGAGCTCGGATACAAATCTTAATGGCCGCTTCCTGTTTCACCTTTTTTTCACCAGCGAAATTGCTCGGAGAAATTTGGCAAATGTTTGTGTATGAGTGAGGCGTTTCTTTGCGTTAATGGTGGCGAGAGAAATTCGATGAGAATCGATGTGCATGTAGCTCCGTTTGTCGAAGTTCAACCGGAATTGTTGTAGAATTTATTGAAATTGGTGAGAAATTAAATTGCACGAATTGTTGTAGAATTTATTGAAATCGAATTATAGGAATTGTTGCAGAATTGAAATCGAATTCGGAAAATTGAATTTTTTGGAATTGTTGAAGTTGGTGATTCTTGGTTTTGTATGAGTGAGGGGTTTCTTTGCGTTAGTGGTGGCGAGAGAAATTCGATGAGAATCGGTGTGCATGTAGCTCCATTTGTCGAAGTTGAACCGGAATTGTTGTAGAATTCATTGAAATTGGTGAGAAATTAAATTGCCTGAATTGTTGTAGAATTCATTGAAATTGGTGAGAAATTAAATTGCCTGAATTGTTGTAGAATTTATTGAAATTGGTGAGAAATTAAATTGCACGAATTGTTGTAGAATTTATTGAAATCGAATTATAGGAATTGTTGCAGAATTGAAATCGAATTCGGAAAATTGAATTTTTTGGAATTGTTGAAGTTGGTAATTCTTGGTTTTGTATGAGTGAGGGGTTTCTTTGCGTTAGTGGTGGCGAGAGAAATTCGATGAGAATCGGTGTGCATGTAGCTCCATTTGTCGAAGTTGAACCGGAATTGTTGTAGAATTCATTGAAATTGGTGAGAAATTAAATTGCCTGAATTGTTGTAGAATTCATTGAAATTGGTGAGAAATTAAATTGCCTGAATTGTTGTAGAATTTATTGAAATTGGTGAGAAATTAAATTGCACGAATTGTTGTAGAATTTATTGAAATCGAATTATAGGAATTGTTGCAGAATTGAAATCGAATTCGGAAAATTGAATTTTTTGGAATTGTTGAAGTTGGTAATTCTTGGTTTTGTATGAGTGAGGGGTTTCTTTGCGTTAGTGGTGGCGAGAGAAATTCGATGAGAATCGATGTGCATGTAGCTCCATTTGTCGAAGTTGAACCGGAATTGTTGTAGAATTCATTGAAATTGGTGAGAAATTAAATTGCCTGAATTGTTGTAGAATTCATTGAAATTGGTGAGAAATTAAATTGCCTGAATTGTTGTAGAATTTATTGAAATTGGTGAGAAATTAAATTGCACGAATTGTTGTAGAATTTATTGAAATCGAATTATAGGAATTGTTGCAGAATTGAAATCGAATTCGAAAAATTGAATTTTTGGAATTGTTAGAGTTGGTGATTCTTGGTTTTGTATGAGTGAGGCGTTTCTTTGCGTTAGTGATGGCGAGAGAAATTCGATGAGAATCGATGTGCATGTAGCTCCGTTTGTCGAAGTTCAACCGGAATTGTTGTAGAATTTATTGAAATTGGTGAGAAATTAAATTGCATGAATTGTTGTAGAATTCATTGAAATTGTTGAGAAATTAAATTGCCTGAATTGTTGTAGAATTCATTGAAATCAAATTATAGGAATTGTTGCAGAATTGAAATTGAATTTTTTGGAATTGTTGAAGTTGGCAATTCTTGGTTTTGTATGAGTAAGGCGTTTTTTGCGTTAGTGGTGGCGAGAGAAATTCGACGGGAATCGATGTGCATGTAGCTCCATTCGTCGAAGTTGAACCGGAATTGTTGTAGAATTCATTGAAATTGGTGAGAAATTAAATTGCCTGAATTGTTGTAGAATTCATTGAAATTGTTGAGAAATTAAATTGCCTGAATTGTTGTAGAATTCATTGAAATCAAATTATAGGAATTGCTGCAGAATTGAAATCGAATTCGGAAAATTGAATTTTTTGGAATTGTTGAAGTTGGTGATTCAGTTCTGTTCAAACTGTGAAGGGAAGTAGATAATAAATTTTGATTGGGTGTAAAGAGTTTTTATTTGTTAAATTATTGGTTAGGATGGAGGTTAAAGATTGAAGTTGAACTGAAGCCACCGTGTCGGTTTTGTTGTTTCTGCTGCATCGAGAAGACAGACCACCAATGAGACATCTCCTTGGCATCCATTAAGAGGTCTCTATGACCTTCGAGGCGGTGTTCGGGAAGACGCGCGCGCAGCTGCGCGGGAAAACCACATGCCATGTGGTTTTCGTTCATTCATGACGCACGAACGTCTGGCTTCATCTCAAAACTAGGTACAATAAAATGAATCTGTACAGAATACTAATTCGAGTTAAACAATTCTTCTCATATCCACGTGTATAGGATATTGAATAAAATATTATACAAAAACTTGGATGAAAATGCTTCCATTTAAACTATAATTCCACAGAATCTTAACGAAATTTTCATGTTAAAAATTATATAAAAATTTTATACCAAATGAACTTCTGTAGAATATTAATTGATTTCTCATAAATATTACATCAATGGACCTTTCGGTTATAAATTTATACAGAACGTTAAACGAATTCCGGTACAAAACACGAATTCAATGAAAATAACATAACATTAATCAGTAAACTAATACTGAAAGATACATTAGTACGAAGATTCCAAGTAACCAAAAACCATAGTTGCAAAAGTTTCGATTATTAAAACGTATAGTTTAAAAAGCTAAATTAGCTGAGAAATTAAAACTAATAGAAAATTACAAAAATTGACAAAAGATATTAAAAATAGCATTATGTCGGCATTCTTCCACGAAAATATTAGTTATTTCGTAATGATCAGGGACTAAAAGGCGCAAAGGGTTTGCAAGGAACCTAACCGAGGGCCGTGGACCAGAAACTGCGCAGTTAGGCGATCGCGTGAGTAAGGTTGAGGACACGCAGGACTCTCTGTGGATGACGTGGACCAGTTCGAGGCCGTTCGTCCTGCGAAAAGTGGAGGTCGTCGGATAGAAAGGTGTCTGATGGTGTCAAAACGATCGGTAGCCATGGCCACGCGTCTATTATACATACATTATTCACGAGACAATCGCAATCGCCGAAAAGACTCGTTGCGAATTCAGCACGATGCACCGTCGGCCGCGTAGCAACAGGGCCCGGCAACAGGACCTGTTTCAGCCTCTCTCTTTCGGCCATCTTTCTCCGACGCGCGTCACTACACCTATCGCCCCTCTCCCTCCATCGCTATGTTTCTGTTTTCGACGGCTGTTAGGCCAGCCGGGCCCCGCTTTCTCGTTAACGACAACCGAACTCTCCGAGACCTTTTTGGCGGTACGCGACCGCCTAACGGAATGTTTTGCTATGGTCAACGAACCCCTCGGTTGAAAATGCAACTCTCCATGGCAATTTCGCCGCGTTCCACTTTATGGGAATTTCGTCGGGAGGTCTGGAACATCTGGTGCAATTGTGTTCGCAGTATGCGGAGCGGTTGCCGACCGAAAGTGGTAGAATGCGTGTTGCAAAAATCGTGGACAGACTTTTGAGGGATCGTTTGGGAAGGGGAGACTTCCCGTTTGAAATCCACGGTGGCTGTAACCACGACAAAAATTTATTTCACTTTGTGGAGATGTTGGAAATTTAAAAAAGGTGGAAGATTTAAATTTTTCTTTAAATTTCTTTAAATTTTTAGAGCGTTTTCTAGGGCGACAACATTTTCGGAGGAAAACATAATTAGTGGCGTTGAAAATGGAGGCTGAAATGTAGTCTCATTTTGTGTAAAAACGATGTTTACAAGAAGGATTTCTGGCGACTCGAGAGTTATGACCTAAAGTTTTGTAGAAAATGTTTTACCATTTCATTGTTACTTCCAGCGTTACTGACAAAGCGTAGCATAAAATTGCAACGGTACATACTTAACATTAGGTTTACGGAGCACTAAAATTGATTATTTTACATTGCTTTATAAAAATAATAAAATTGTATTTACTCAGATCTTCCGCGATTTTTATTGCAATATGTACACAAAAAAATAAATCTATTTAATAATTCCTCACAAATGACTCCTTACACTCTTAATAATCGTAAATTAAAAAATTTTGTATCCGTCATTTTGACGGGCTTCGTAAATCTAGTGTTAAAATTAGAAGTATGTAAGCATGTTGGTCTGGGTTAGGCTTGGTAATCTGATCGTGTGAAATAATAACAAATGTACGAATACTAAATGTGCAAAAATATTAGGAAAGTATTATTTCATGCGTACGTAGCCGGCCGCATTACGGTGGCAACGAGTCAGGCTCGTGTTTCATCTGGTATGAGAGTCATTTATTGCACAAATTATGGTATGTGCCATTGCGAATTAATCCAAAGGGCAGGGCAACTTTCAAGTCAGCAAAAATTTTTCTCGCAAATATTGTTTTTACCTAAAAACAACCTGCTTTTAGAATTTAAGCAAAATCGAAGTATAGAACTTCTCAAAACTACGAGGACACTAATATGGTAAGAACATCCTTCGAAAAATTTTGGCCTTACATTTTGAATCGCCGAAAATCCTTCTTACGAATTTTATATTTATGGAAAATGAAGCTATTTGCAAAATTTCTGCCAAATCGGACGTGACCGGTTTTTGGAAGCACATTAGGTTCAGCTTTGAAAATGAGCTGAAGTAGATCACTATAAGATTTTTCTTCACAAAGTTGCAATAGGTCGAACACAATGAAAATGTTCGGATCTAAAATTTTTAAGATAAGATGCCACCACGCACTGCTCTGTCTGCTGTTTTTCGACAAAGCAGCCTAAGAAAAGATAACTTAATGTTAGTGGTGTTGAAAGTAGAGGCTTCACCCTTGAAAATTAGCTAAGGCGAATCACTATGCGACTTTTCCCCACAAAGTTGCAATAGGTCGAACACAATGAAAATGTTCGGATCTAAAATTTTTAAGATAAGATGGCACCTCCCGCTGCTCTGCCTGCTGTTTTCTAGAACGGAAGTCTAAAACAGAGTAACTTGGGGTGCTGAAAGTTAAAATTACACCCTTAAAAATTAGCTAAAGTGGATGGCCGTATGATTTTTTTTAACATACATAGAGTAGGTTAGATCTTACAGACGCGTTTAAAGTTGAAAATTGTAATAAACACTTTATTTTCTGGATTATTCTATGGGGTAGCAGAATTTTTTCCAGGAAAATTGCGTAGGGGTGCTCAAGCTATAGGCTTCACTCTCGAAAATGAGCTAAGCTCGATGGTACTGCGATTTTGTTTAACAAAATAGCAACAGATTAAATTTCACAGAGGTGTTTGCATTTGAAAAATTGTAAAATATGCAGACTTTATTTTCCAAAGCGTTTCATGGAGTAGTACAATTTTTTGCAGGTAAGTTGCTTACATGTAATAAAAGTAGAAGATTCACCCCCTACAATGAACTTAGGTAGATCACAATGCGATCTTTTGCAGGAAAGTTGCTCACATGTAATGAAAGTAGAAGATTCACCCCTTACAATGAACTTAGGTAGATCACAACGCGAATTTTTGCAGGAAAGTTGCTCACATTTAATGAAAGTAGAAAATTCGCCCCTTACAATGAACACAGGTAGATCACAATGCGATTTTTTGCAGGAAAGTTGCTCACATGTAATGAAAGTAGAAGATGCACCCCCTACAATGAACTTAGGTAGATCACAATGCGATTTTTTGCAGGAAAGTTGCTTACATGTAATGAAAGTAGAAGATTCGCCCCTTGTAATGAACACAGGTAGATCACAATGCGATTTTTTGCAGGAAAGTTGCTCACATGTAATGAAAGTAGAAGATGCACCCCCTACAATAAACTTAGGTAGATCACAACGCGAATTTTTGCAGGAAAGTTGCTTACATGTAATGAAAGTAGAAGATTCGCCCCTTGTAATGAACACAGGTAGATCACAATGCGATTTTTTGCAAGAATGTTGCGCACATGTAATGAAAGTAGAAGATTCACCACTTGCAATGAACACAGGTAGATCACAATGCGATTTTTTGCAGGAAAGTTGCTCACATGTAATGAAAGTAAAAGAATCACCACTTACAATGAACTTAGGTAGATCACAATGCGATTTTTTGCAGGAAAGTTGCGCACGTGTAATGAAAGTAGAAGATGCACCCGTTACAATAAACTTAGGTAGATCACAACGCGAATTTTTGCAGGACAGTTGCTCACATGTAATGAAAGTAGAAGATTCACCCCCTACAATGAACTTAGGTAGATCACAATGCGATTTTTTGCAGGAAAGTTGCGCACGTGTAATGAAAGTAGAAGATGCACCCGTTACAATAAACTTAGGTAGATCACAACGCGAATTTTTGCAGGAAAGTTGCTTACATGTAATGAAAGTAGAAGATTCGCCCCTTGCAATGAACACAGGTAGATCACAATGCGATTTTTTGCAGGAAAGTTGCTCACATGTAATGAAAGTAGAAGATTCACCCCTTACAATGAACTTAGGTAGATCACAATGCGATTTTTTGCAGGAAAGTTGCGCACGTGTAATGAAAGTAGAAGATGCACCCGTTACAATAAACTTAGGTAGATCACAACGCGAATTTTTGCAGGAAAGTTGCTCACATGTAATGAAAGTAGAAGATTCACCCCCTACAATGATCTTAGGTAGATCACAATGCGATTTTTGGCAGGAAAGTTGCGCACGTGTAATGAAAGTAGAAGATGCACCCGTTACAATAAACTTAGGTAGATCACAACGCGAATTTTTGCAGGAAAGTTGCTCACATTTAATGAAAGTAGAAGATTCGCCCCTTGCAATGAACACAGGTAGATCACAATGCGATTTTTTGCAGGAAACTTGCTCAAATTTAATGTATGTAGAAGATTCACCACTTACAATGAACTTAGGTAGATCACAATGCGATTTTTTGCAGGAAAGTTGCGCACGTGTAATGAAAGTAGAAGATGCACCCGTTACAATAAACTTAGGTAGATCACAACGCGAATTTTTGCAGGAAAGTTGCTCACATGTAATGAAAGTAGAAGATTCACCCCCTACAATGATCTTAGGTAGATCACAATGCGATTTTTGGCAGGAAGGTTGCGCACGTGTAATGAAAGTAGAAGATGCACCCGTTACAATAAACTTAGGTAGATCACAACGCGAATTTTTGCAGGAAAGTTGCTCACATTTAATGAAAGTAGAAGATTCGCCCCTTGCAATGAACACAGGTAGATCACAATGCGATTTTTTGCAGGAAACTTGCTCAAATTTAATGTATGTAGAAGATTCACCACTTACAATGAACTTAGGTAAATCACAACGCGATTTTTGCAAAAAGTTGCAATAGGTGAAACACAATAAAGACGATATTTGGGTTTGATTTTGAAGTTAGTTAATTTTGAAAGGAATGATTGATCGAAAGAAGTAATATTTTTAGATGTCCCGTGAAGAATTTGGCAGACACAGATTTCCAAATTGGCTACAGTGTGTTTGCACTGCCATGCCTGTCTACTCGAGCTGTCGGTGTCTTTCAAACACTTTCACGGTTGTACAATTAGGCACGCACGAATCTAAACACAAATACACGTGAGGAACTCGTAAGTGTCGTATGGTCGAGGTGTAACAGTTTCTTCCCAGAAACGTTTGCGAACCTTGTGTACACTGTTCGTGGGTCTAATGGTCACATATATTCGTTAAAAATCCTTCCGGGATTTTATTTTCTGATAGAAATTAGCGAAGCTCGCCCTTAACGCTTTTACCATGAGGCCACCTTCTATTTCTCGTTCGATTTCTGTTGGTAAAAATATTCTGAGGGCTAAAACTACTTAGGTTGCTTAAAGTAGAAGTTTCACCCTTCACATGGGCCTAGATAGATTGTTATATAATTTTTTTCTACAATGTTGCAGTAGATTGAATTGTTTAAATCCCAGAGCTTGAGCAATTTTCAAAACAAGAAACTATCGTAGATTTTTTTGTTCAATTTCTACCGCAGAATATATTTGAAAAAAGAATAAATTGGGCTCGTTAAAAGCAGAGTTTCACCCTTAAAAATAAGCTTAGTCATATTATTATACAGTTTCTTTTCACGGAGTTCTAACGGAAACTTTCGAGTAAATCTACCATATTTGCTACGTTGCTAATTTTCTAATTCAAAACTATTTCCAAAAAAAATCAACTTTGAGGTGCTAAAACTATATATTTCACTGTTCTACATGAGACTAACAAAGGAGAAGACGCGGTCATCGGGTCCTAGATTTTGTCGAAACTTTGCATACTGGTAGATTTCGTTTTCCTGTTTATGAAAATATAGCATTATAGGCGTCGATACTCCATAATTTTTGAGATATTTACATTTTAATACCCGTTAAGCCGTTAAGTACATTTTTGGTTGAAATTTGTGTCAAATGCCAAACGGCGTGATGCCGTAACGTACCAGATTCATTATCGGAAAGACCAGTGTTCAAATCCCTTTTCCCTTTCTTTCCATTTTTTTATTTTTTTTTTGTTCAGTTTATCTATTTTACTTAATTGTCTTTTGCACATGAAAAATACACTCATAATATCTATAGGAAACAAAATATAAAAATTTTATTGAAGAGGAACATAATATGAAAGAAATACAAACTTCATAAATCTTAACGTATCTCAAAAGTTGTTGAGCATCGACGCCTATAATGCTACATTTTCATAAACAAGAGAACGAAATCTACCAGTATGCAAAGTTTCAACAAAATCTAAGACGCGATGACCGCGTCTTCTCCTTGTAAGTAGATCATCCTCCGTCCACTTTTTACGAATCTACAAAAATCTTTAATTACTGACGATTTTTCACTCGGGAGTCGCCGATCTCGAAAACGAAAGTTTGGAATAGAACTTAATTAAAATGAATTACTATGGCCGAAATTACGCAGAAAAGTTACAGATCAGCGTCCATCGAGCCTGTGATGGCGAATGTACACCTCAAACAATCTTGGAGTTCCAAGTACCTACTGCGTATCGAGACAAATATAAAAATTTTATAGAAAAGGTACATAATATTAAGTAACACTAACTTCATCAATCTTAACGTATCTCAAAAGTTGTTGAGCATCGACGCCTATAATGCTACATTTTCATAAACAAGAGAACGAAATCCACCAGTATGCAAAGTCTCAACAAAATCTAAGACGCGATGACCGCGTCTTCTCCTTGTAAGTAGATCCTCCTCCGTCCACTTTTTACGAATCTACAAAAATCTTTAATTACTGACGATTTTTCACTCGGGAGTCGCCGATCTCGAAAACGAAAGTTTGGAATAGAACTTAATTAAAATGAATTACTATGGCCGAAATTACACAGAAAAGTTACAGATCAGCGTCCATCGAGCCTGTGATGGCGAATGTACACCTCAAACAATCTTGGAGTTCCAAGTACCTACTGCGTATCGAGACAACGGAAATACGGATGGACAAGAGAGCATTGGCAGGAGAGGCCTTCGGAACGAACCGACCAGTAAATCCGCACCGAACACAAGCCTATGCTTTACTGTAAATCGCTAATCCAAAGATCCTCGGCAGCACTCACGGGAACCCTGACAACTTAAAGGGCCGCGCACCAACACTTTACAACGACCGCCGTCCCTTCTTGTTCGCTCTCTGCCAATACGCTTTACCTAAATGAGCCTGGAATCTCTAGCCTTCGGACAAAGGATCCTCGACAGGTTTCTTCAAATCACGTTAACGGTTCAGGACCATCATCCATCTTGTCCTCTGACCGAGGAAGCTACAAATTTTTAATTTATTTTCACGAGAGACGTTATCCCTTTATATTTATTTGAGGAATATTTAAATACAGCAGTCCTATACTAATTTTGTTAGTATAGGATCGTTTTTTAAGCATCCCAATTAATGTAGAATGTTCCAAAGTATTTGTTTCAATTTTTAGAAATCTGTTGTTATGAGTCCAAGTTGATACAATTCGATTTTTGTAAACAACTTTTGTTTTTTCAATGAATTCATTATGAGTGCCGGTTTCTGATTTTTCGTAACTGGAATTGGCAGACGAAAAATCTGAACAAATTCAAGGACAACAGTTGTGACAGTACGTAGCTATTGTAAAAATATGAACATTGTTGCTTTTCGATTTCTACCAAAATCAGATTTTTTAAAATTTGTTCATGTTTACGTACAGCTCATTTTCGATTTTTCTCAGTTGGAATTTTTATTTAAAAAATCTGAAAAAATTCGAGGACAACAGTTGTGATAGTACGTAGGTATTGTAAAAGTATGAACATTGTTGCTTTTCAATTTCTACCAAAATCAGATTTTTTAAAATTTGTTCATGTTTACGTACAGCTCATTTTCGATTTTTCTCAGTTGGAATTTTTATTTAAAAAATCTGAAAAAATTCGAGGACAACAGTTGTGATAGTACGTAGGTATTGTAAAAGTATGAACATTGTTGCTTTTCAATTTCTACCAAAATCAGATTTTTTTAAATTTGTTCACGTTTCCTTACAGCTTATGCATTTTAGATTTTTCTCAGTTGGAGTTTTCATTTAAAAAATCTGAAAAAATTCAAGGACAACGGTTGCATTAATATATGACTACTATAAAAATATTAACAATGCCGTTATTAAATTTAAAAAAAAGTTTGCATTTTCTCGAATTTTTCCTCATTTTGTAACGATTTGACTCATTGTGAACCAGCTTTTAATTTTTTACAATAGAGACATCAAACCAAAAAATCTGAAAAAAATTCTGCAATATACGCCTATATAACAACAACGTGTTACAATTTTTTCACAATTTTTCACACAACCAGACAGCCAACATCGACTAATATCTCGAATACAAGCCAACTTCTCCTAGTAGAAAGTTTTGGCGGGAAAACATAGGGTACCCCATAAAATTGAAAATCACAACGAAAATTTTGTAACCATTGGCTTTAATTAATGTATATCTCGAAGCCGAAGGGTTTGTTAATCGAAATCTCCACTGAATTTTAACCCAGTCTCAATTTTACAATTACTTAGTCAGGTGTTTCAATTCCTGCCAATTTTCACCAACGTTGGATAGAAAAGGCAATTTCACATAGTTAGGCGGTTCATACCTGTGCTGCCATGTTCCCCGGCGAGCAAAGTGCACCCTCGCCCTCTCCCAAGGGTAATCCCAGGTCCTCAGAGAAGGTACGACCTTCTGAACCCGAGGGGAACACCCAGAACACCTTATCTCTGCCTCATTATCGCATCGTCGTTAGCCGCGAACTTTGGCCCCGTACCTGTTAGCAGATCGGCCCACCCCCGCTTCAGCTACCTACAACGAAGCTGAGGAATCCGGTCCGTTGCCCTTGGTACCCCTAATCGCGCCCTGTTCGCATGATCTCGAAATATTCATCCCTCAAGCGAAAAGAAAAATCCCTTGAGGAACACCGATCCAAAAAAAATTGCAAACTTATATAGATGCAGAAGGGTGGGGATTGCTGGCCTATAGGGGTGCACTGGCTAGGTCATTGTCAGTGTGCATGCCAAGTTTCAAGTCGATTGAGCGATTAGTATAAAAGTTATAGCATAATGTATAGGTCAGTGAGGAATTAGTCTGCTATTGCTATTTGAAGTTTCTAATTGTTATTGTAGATTGTGAAGTTATTTTTAAATAGGACTAATTTTAAGGATGTATAGACACTTAGGGCAACAAGACCTTAAATTGATGTTTTGCTATGATTATTCGTTTTTGAGATATTTTGAGTTTTTGTGTAATTTTAGCTACTTCGAAACGTTGATCATGTACATGATCTTTTTGGCTAATGATTAGCAGTTTTTAGAAATATTTATTGATAAGGGGATTATGTCGGTTGTTCAACTTGATCGATGGATTATAGGGAATCCTGACACACTAACCTAGTGCAAGGGCTAGACGCTCCATTGATAGAGAGCTGAATGAAGAAACAAACCGGTCAGGTAAATGTTATCGAGCGATTAAGCTTCCCAGCCGGTTTTATCTGGCGCTAGCGCCGTTGCCGGTACGCGGAATAGCTACGTGTATTGCCATCGCGCTCGGCTAACTATCAATTATGACTATCAAACGCTGTACTGATTCCTCTAATGAAATTACGCTTGGTAGTCGAGGTTTTATTTGCGAGTACCGTTCTACGTGACTCGCATAACATGTTTCTACAGTACCCGAACTACTGGGATCGGGATAAAATGTTCTATGGTATATTATACACGAAATCGTGTCTTCAAATTAATAGATCTCAATTTGTTTATAAAATATAAACCTTCGAATTTCGAAATATTTATTTATCTTTGTCACGTCAGGGTCTCCTTTAACAATTTTTATCTTGCAAACTATTTGTCAGATTTGGACGACCCATTTTTATATGGATCCGCAATGTTTAATGTATCATAGGAATTTTTTGTTTATTGAAAAATTAATTTTTTAATGATGAAAATTATGAACAAAATTGTTCAAATTCTGGAGTAGACAGCAGATAGTAAAATCTACAAAATGGAGATTGCTGCGGTGAACGTCGTGAATTTTGCACAAAAGTAAACATTGCATAAGAAAATACATGTATAATTAGGGGATGTTTAAGTCATCACTTCATCGAATTCTAATTTGTTTATAAAATCCAAGCCTTTGAAGACTATTCATCTATCTTTGTAGACAGCGTTCCCTTAAAAAATTTATATCTCGTAAATTATTTATCGTATCAAGTTGATTCTTTTATTTATACGAATCCAGAGGACCTCGCCTATTGTTAAGCATATTTTAAATTGAAAAATTATGTTTACAATACTGAAAATTGTTAACCAATGTTTCACAGTTGTAAAGAGACATTTTTTTTAGAATGAAACTTTTGAGCTGCACCGTCTAAAAAAAATGCTTGTTCGTCAACTGTATTCCCGTCGAGGAATTTCTAACACACGTCAGGCCGAGTTTCGGCCTTGAGCTTCGCTGTACTCCGCAAGGTCGTTCGTTGATCGAGAAGATCACGAAGAGTCACTGTTTCTCATCTCGTTGCTGCCCTCTCCCACGCTCCTGTTATTTATTCACACTCAAACACCCACGTGGAATTATTCCATCTACTTCACAACCATCCAACGCATTAAACAACATCCTCCAAATTTAATTTGTTCAACCAAAAACATCACCTCAACCTCAAAAGAAACATTTTTGCAATTTTTCACTAGCTAGTACGATCATCATCGAATGTTTCTAATACCAATAATTTTGATACCATGCTAATAATTTTGTACGAGTTATTTTCTGCAGAAATTTTTCATCCAATGAAAATTTTTGTTTTTTTTTTTTATTAAAGTGAGGTTGGCGGACTTCGTTAGTTGTAAGAGGTTCTGCAATTGTATTTACGCGATACATCTATTTTACGTTTGGTGTCTCTCATTAGTAGTCATGGGACTTCTCTAGCACGAGAAGCAGACAATGCCCATACACCATAAACATGAACTCGTACACTACTATTATCTCGGAACGGCGGCCCCGTCGCCTTATAATTGTTCCGCAGTAAAATGCGCCGTAACACTTTTATGGGGTCTCGATTCGTGGAGCGAATAACTTAACCGCTTTAATAGGCGACCCGGTATACATATAGCAGTTCATTCACGTTCTGCGACCATGTTCGACGCCTGTTAGACATTACGGTTAATTTTTCTCATTGAGCCATGCTCTGAATATATAAAAACCACTGGCTACTAATATTTAATATTAAAGTCTACCGTAATTGTGATATTTTCTAACTGTGAAGGGTCTTTTTTTATGAGACTTCAATGTGCAGTTTTGTACATGTTTCGACTATGTGTGCAACTTTTTGCACGACGAAAAGGTAGACATTGTGTCTGTTCTGAGCAATTATGTGCTTTACTGCAAACGAATTTATTGTAGAAATTGATAATTTGGATCAACTGCGATTTCTTTACCAAGAATCTGAAGATCCTTTCATGATGGGCCTTTAGCGTAAATTTTCGTTAATATTTCGACCACAGCTCTAAATTTTTCTATTATTTATTTTTTATTTCTTTTATTTATTTTCTATTTCTTTTTTATTTCTTTTATTTATTTTCTATTTCTTTTATTTGTCTTTTATTTCTTTTATTTATTTTTTATTTCTTTTATTTGTTTTTTATTTCTTTTATTTATTTTTTAGTTCTTTTATTTATTTTCTATTTCTTTTATTTATTTTTTATTTTTATTTTTCATTTTTATATTTTTTATTATTTTATATTATTATTTTTAACAATAATCAGAATTGAGTGTTTAGTCATGCACTTGCCCAATCTATATGAACAGTGCAGCGTGTGCAAGTGATACTCTTGTGCGTATCTGCTTGCACTTTCGACACTGACGTTATCAGAACCGAAAGATATACAAAAAATTCTTGGGATTGTGAAAACTGAACTGTAACAGTTGGTCGCTCGGAGGTTGACTCTTTGGCTTGCTATGACTTGTTTAAACGTTGTGAGCAGAATGCTAGACTTGAGCAGAATGACTTTCGGCGCTTGTGTCTCTTTGCAGCTAACCTCACTGTAGGTGAGATGCAAGAATCTTCTACTTTGTCCTTCATTGGTTATTATAATAATTTGTCAACGCCTACCTTTGCGGAGGAGAGGGTAACGCCTTATGCGCGCCTCCCCGAGCAATCTTACCCCCTTGGGGTGAGAGTCCGAGGTGGACATGTGGTACCCTCAATCGTTGGGACCGGTAAGGCGTTGTAAACCTGGGCCCGGTAAGGTGTTGTAAACCTTGGCCTGGGCCGCTACCTTAATTGATAGTGAAATTGGAAAAGTGGCAGGCTAAGGGTACACTGAAGTCTGCCATGCAGATGTTTGCATGTAGCGAAACATCTGTTTCGTCTTAGGCCGGAACGTTGAACTTTTTATGACCGATTGGGGAGTAATAACAATATCTACGGTATCTTCGCAATTTTTCCACCACACACCTGAAAAACCAATTTTTATGCAACTTCCATGTGCACTTTTGTTCATCCTCTAACAACGTCCTCAAATTATTGTGTTCCAGAAAAATCAAAATTAAGCTCGATACAATTATTTAAAGTGAAATTGCCCAACTAGAATATCGGAAGACATTCCTTAGGGAGTTATAACATTATCTACGATAACTTTGCAATTTTTCCACCACAAAACCGCAAACCCAATTTTTATGCAACTTCCATGTGCACTTTTGTTCATCCTCTAACAACGTCCTCAAATTATTGTGTTCCAGAAAAATCAAAATTAAGCTCGATACAATTATTTAAAGTGAAATGGCGCAACTAGAATATCGGAAGACATTCCTTAGGGAGTTATAACATTATCTACGATAACTTTGCAATTTTTCCACCACAAAACCGCAAACCCAATTTATATGCAACTTCCATGTGCACTTTTGTTCATCTTCTAAGAGCGTCCTCAAATTATTGTGTCCCAAAAAGATCAAAATTAAGCTCGATACAATTATTTAAGGTGAAATGGCCCAACTAGAATATCGGAAGACATTCCTTAGGGAGTTATAACATTATCTACGATAACTTTGCAATTTTTCCACCACAAAACCGCAAACCCAATTTATATGCAACTTCCATGTGCACTTTTGTTCATCTTCTAAGAACGTCCTCAAATTATTGTGTCCCAAAAAAATCAAAATTAAGCTCGATACAATTATATAAAGTGAAAGGGCCCAATTGGAATATCGGAAGACATTCCTTAGGGAGTTATAATATTATCTACGATAACTTTGCAATTTTTCCACCACAAAACCGCAAACCCAATTTATATGCAACGTCCATGTGCACTTTTGTTCATCTTCTACCAACGTCCTCAAATTATTGTGTCCCAAAAAAATCAAAATTAAGCTCGATACATTTATTTACGCTAACTTATCCATATTTGCTTATTTTATCATTACAGGCTTATGATATCACCGAAGTAGAAAAAACCAAATTTAATAATAAGAAACCCTTGTTTTGTATAACGACCCCAATCTTTATTAGATAGAATTTAATAAGTAGACAAGACCCAACTAGAATATAGTACAACATCCATCACAGAATTCATTAAACAACTCCAAAGTAGAATTGGATAACGACACCACAGTTGCAACGCTGCATCCAGAGTGCATAGGTGTACCAATCGGAGGATTCAAGGCCGTTCAAAGCAGATTTTATTCTCCATGGAGTTAGTTGCCGCGTGTTGTCTAGGTCGTGCAAGTCCGAAGGCGTTTGGAATCTGGGCAGACGACTATAATCGCTTTTGGAGACTGTGGGAAATCGTTTTATAGACAACCGGACGCCTGCTCGCATCCAGCAGACCCACGATGCACGGCTCATTCCAATCCTTTCCCTTTCAGACTCTCAAAATTCCTCATTTTCATTGGGGTAAATCCTTATTTACTCTTAAATTAAGGGGATCTTCTAGTCTACAATTTCATTCTTTATTGTCTTCTCAGGGATTTTTTTACAGAAATGCAAAATGTCGTTATTAAAAAAACTTATATTGTTTAGATCGAACCTTTGCGCTATTCTTTGTTTAACAAATTTTACGATCGATAACCGAAATAACATTTATATTTGTTTTTGTAAAATATCCCTAAAAAGACCAGAAAACCGAAATTATAGACTAGGATACCTCCTCAAATGATTTCATAAGATGAATTTAAAATAATAATTATTCCATAATTTAATTCAAGACGAATTTTTTCTCTGTTGTTCCTTACATTTTCTAATAAATTATGATTTCATTTTTCATTCATGTTCATGGACTATTGTAATTGATTTTGATCTAAAGAAACCGGAACTATTGATTTACTGCAAGACCCATGTGAGTAATATAATTAATATGACTAACATATTAGTCATAACTAATTTTACTGATTTGGTCGATGCTGATTGGCAACGAGTTGATCTATCTTGTGGTTGGTTGCGTGTTAATTAGACCGCAAATCGTTATAGTTTTGATGTATGACGTCCGGAGTAACATCGATGGTGAGTCAGGTGTATTTTAAGAATCAGAGATCGGCTTCCTGCGTTCTTTTTCTCGTTTTATCAGTCATTTTAGAATTCCGCCATGGGAAATCGACCTGTTGCCAACGGAAGGCTCGAAAGTAAATAACGTTACATCACTATGGGGTCTAGCCTGGTCGGTGTGCCAACTCTCAAAGCTCGTGCCTGTTCCGCCTATCTCTATCTCCCTATCGGCAGCATCGAGTCTCGCCCTCGGACGTATTATACTAACCCAGACCCATAGCGATGCCACCGGGTCCTGAATAATTATCTCCCGGGCGCGAAAGAATTGACACTTTGTCTGTCATGTTGCTTACATACAAATAACACAATTACTTACCCAGATTTAAATATTAATTATTACCGAAACCTATGGGAATATGAATATGATCAACGACCACGTGGTTCGGATGCGTTGTTTCTGCAGAACTGGAGGTAGTGGGATCGAAATGATCGATGGCATGGTGTTGTGCACGCCAAATTAGGGGGGGTTTCTGTCATCACTTTGACGGATATCAATTTGTTTATAAGTTACAGGTGTTTGAATTTTTCGATGGTTGTTGATCTTCGGGGCTGTAGGTTTGGCTTAGAGAATTTTTATCTTGGGAATTGTTTGAAGAATTGAGATGAATTTTTTTTTGATTTTACTGGAAATCTGTGGGGTTTCTTGTAGGAATTTTCTTTCGTTTGGAAAATTTGTAATTAAGCAGATATTTTTGATAATACGTAGTTAAATTGAGAAAATTGAGATTGTTGTAGCGAAAGTCGCTCACTTCGTTCAAAACTGAGTATTGTATGTCATAGTGCACTAAAAATTGAGGGTAGTTTAAGTCATCAGTTTGCTGGATTCGAACTACTTTGCAAACGACAATCCTCTGAATTTTGCAATTTTAATGTATCGAGGTCGGGCTTCCTTGAAAAAATTTTACCTCGAAAACAACTGATCAGATCGAGGTGATTCCTTTTTTATTAGAACCTAGAAAGTTTGGTCTACTACAACAAATTGTTTCGTTACTAAAATATTCAGTTTTCACTGAACCAACACAAGGCAATCACAAAGAAACAAACTCGTAAGAACATTTCTCGACAACAGGTAACAAAATCCCGATCGTTACACCAAATATCGATAATACCCTACAAAACTTGATAATTGCGACTTATAGTGCGCTCATGATTGTAGAGGTAATTGAAGATATCGACCTGATCTACCTTAAATTCGTTTCCAAAGAAAGATCCTTTCACAATTCTTATTCTTCGATCAAATTGCACGTGGTCCCCGAAGTTCCCCAAAAATCCATAAAAATCTGATCTCCGTCAATTTCCCCCGCACAAAGAATGAAACCTGCCCTAATAGTTACAAGTAAAGAAAATTTGTTCCTCGTTTTAGAATTCGCGATGTCCGTTAACATCGGAGACTTCGATGCTCGCGATTCGATCGTCGAAAAGCGGGCACATCGGCGTCCGATAACCGTTTGATAAGGAGCAGGTGGGGAGGGGGAGGAGGGAGATCAAGCAGGAGTGTAGCTGAAGAGGGGGTCTTGGAGAAAGGGGGGTGCCTCGGAAAAAAGCGGTTAAACAGCATGGGGAACGGCTGCCTCTTCCCAAGAGGGCCGCGCGCCGGTTATTCGGCCTGCGAATAATAATCATGTGAGGGGGGGGGGGGGGGTCGACCCCTTTGCTCCGTTTGGTCACTCCCTCTCACTCTCGCTCTCTCTTTTTGTCCTTCTCTCGGTCTCGTGGATCTCCTCGTCGGCCGCTGCATAGCAACAAGGACCGTTTCTCTCTTTCTGAGGTCCGCCGGAGCCTCGAACAGGGAGAAAAGAGAGAAAAGAGAGAGAGAGAGGAAAGAGAGAAGGACGAAATGCGAAGAGCAAAGGAAAAACAGAGAGAGAGAGAGATGTGAATGCGGAAAGACCTGACAAAATCACTATGAGGACAGAGGGGCTGTGGGGGAGGGGGGATGAGAGGACAAAAGGACCTTGAAAAATGGGAAATATCCTGGGTGATCCTAGCGAAATCAGGACACGCTGGGAGACTTTTCTAGTGGATCGAGGAAGCTGGGAGGTTGGAAAAGAAATGATTTCTCTCGTAATATTGTGTCAGAGATGTTGAGAAAGGATTTTGTTTTACCATTAATCCACTACTGCATGGTAATGCGTTAGATTTGTGATGAACATTTCGAACAGAATTTACTAAATATGAATGATATTCATTCGTTTTTAATACGAAATAGAATTATCAATATTTCATTTGATGTGATCCGTTGCATTTGATTTATTTAAACATTAAAGTGCAGCTAGAGCTGCTATAAATACGAATTTTGATTTTGTATTAGGAAATTAACAAGGACAAAACAGTTATACAATGTAGTTGTGGAAAAATAATATAGGAAGTGGTTAATATCACGAAGAAAATTGTTGTATGTTAGTTTAGTATTGTAACTGCTTGTAAAATTTGGTTAAAATATTTTTAAAAAAGGCTTAGGTTGGATCTGTCTTTTTGGGTAATGCAAAACAACCACTAAGGAATTGAAGAAAATTTTCTTAAGCTATTGATCTAGTGATTAGCTGTTTTTAAAGTTGCATTGTATTGTTTAAAAAAAGGTTCGTGAGAATTTTGCTCTCTATGGAGTGTAAAACAACCATCGCAACCACTGGCTTTGATAACGTATGTTCTTAAACATTTGCAATAATGTTGAGCATCACCTATTCGAAATTTTATATTAAAAATTCGACGAACTTAACTTACTCAACATTTCATATGGAAAGTTCAATATTACATTTATTGTAACAACATCGTAAAAAATGGTTAGGCTTGATTTGTTCAGATATTTAAGATTCTATATTATACCAGCTGCAATAAAGTTATAAAAAATCGTGGAACATAATTCAAAATTTAATATTAAAAATTCTACATTATAGTTATTGCAACAAAATTATAAAAATTCTGATTTCACTGTATTACATTTCATATTATACTGTCTGCAAAATAAAATTGTGTATCATTTACAATTTTATGATTTTACAATTCATCACGAAAATTCCATAAATTTAAAATGTATTTCCTATTACCTAAATTCATGTTATTATACTAATCATAATTTAATGGATTCGTTTGATGTATACAATTTTACAATTCTATAATTCAACATAAAAATTCAACTTAAACATTTAATAATGTTTCAATTGTATTGTAATGTTTTATAGTGTTCACATTTTTGTTTCTTACTTACATCAGTTTTTATTTTCGATTTCTATTGCTTTGTTTATGATTATAAAAAACAGAGGTTTAAGTAAGTTACTATATTACATAAAATTGAATATAAAATGGACAAAAAATATTGTCTAAACAATCTTTTGTATAACTGTTTCTATAGGAAACAGGATTCAAGAAGTATAGTTACAGAAATATTCGAATAGCATTTTAATGGAATAGCTTTTTGGAATTTGATGTGTCTTCTAGAGTGGGTTTCATTAGAGGTAGCATTGTGTAAATCGCACATTAGTATAGCGACCAATTTGATTTAGTATTGGCCAGCGAAAGTTACGAAACACACGGAAATCGCAGGTATAAACGAATTTAAATGTGTTCCTGAAATCGCGCAGTCCCTTCGACCATATCGAGACTATGTACTAAAAATCGATGGAAACTTGCTTGATTAATAATCCGTGACCCACTGTGTAATTTATGCAATTTACGGGCCCTTTGATGTCACCGTACCAATAAAAGTCAGATAATTCACCTTTTCTGACTGTGTGACGTTCGTTCGCATACTATTTCAAACTAAGAAGCATGTTTGATGCTAGAAATACACATTTAACGCTGTTAAAATTATTTACAAACACTGTGGTCATCGAAAAAATATAAATAAAATACGAAATTAGAATATTTTCAAATAAACTAGAATTGAAAATCTATCTTTGGAATTTCTAACATATTTTTCTAAATAAAGTGAACTTCAAAATTTATTATTACAATTAAAATAAACATATTTATGTTAATATTTGACATACAAATGATATTTGAAAACAAATAGTAGAAAATAGAGTAAGATATAATAAACCAAAAGGACCGACCATAAAATAAAAATATGTAGAATAAAATAATTTCACAATCAAATAGAAGGAGTTAAAGAAATATATGTACACAATGTAGAAAACAATGTGAAAAATTAATATAAACATGACGGAGTCACAATGAAATAAAAATACAATAAACCAAATTTAGTGATGATAAAATAAAAATATGTAGAATAAAATAATTTCAAAATCAAATAGAAGGAGTTAAAGAAATATATGTACACAATGTAGAAAACAATGTGAAAAATTAATATAAACATGACGGAGTCACAATGAAATAAAAATACAATAAACCAAATGTAGCGACGATAAAATAAAAATATGTAGAATAAAATAATCTCAAAATCAAATAGAAGGAGTTAAAGAAATATATGTACACAATGTAGAAAACAATGTGAAAAATTAATATAAACATGATGGAGTCACAATGAAATAAAAATACAATAAATCAAATGTAGTGACGATAAAATAAAAATATGATGAATAAAATAATCTCAAAATCAAATAGAAGGAGTTAAAGAAATATGTGTACACAATGTAGAAAACAATGTGAAAACTAATATAAACATGATGGAGTCACAATGAAATAAAAATACAATAAACCAAATTTAGTGATGATAAAATAAAAATATGTAGAATAAAATAATTTCAAAATCAAATAGAAGGAGTTAAAGAAATATATGTACACAATGTAGAAAACAATGTGAAAAATTAATATAAACATGACGGAGTCACAATGAAATAAAAATACTATGAACCAAATGTAGCGACGATAAAATAAAAATATGTAGAATAAAATAATTTCAAAATCAAATAGAAGGAGTTAAAGAAATACATATGTACACAATGTAGAAAACAATGTGAAAAATTAATATAAACATGATGGAGTCACAATGAAATAAAAATACAATAAATCAAATGTAGTGACGATAAAATAAAAATATGATGAATAAAATAATGTCAAAATCAAATAGGAGTTAAAGAAATATGTGTACACACGGAATGTATGTGTTTCCATAAATATATGTAAAAAAGAAAGGCTATTTGTGAGAGGGACAATGATAGCCCTTTCTTCCAATAAACGGCCTCATTATACTTTCCCAGACGGAATTCTGTAGCTGCAGACGGAATCTCTATATCACAATCGAAGCTATCTGGCCATTGTTATAGTTATCAGTCCACTGTTCACAGTTTTCTGTATCCCCAAACCAGAGAAACATAGTCCCCACTGTTTGTCGAGAGCACACAGTGTATCAATTTCTAATATTTGTTAATTCGAAGATACACAGCGAATGAGTGGTGTCCATCAATGAACCCCCTTTACCAAGTCTCCACGGATAAAATCGAGGGCCAATGAAGGGTGACAAGCACACTGCATCTCAAATAAATATTATCGCCGAGAATACACAGCCACGAGTGCGTGCGACCGTTCATTAGAATCGATCGAAATTGTCCAAGTGGCCAACGAACGGTGGGATACACAAATATGTAATTCTTTTGTGACAGATAATCTTTTCAACTTTTTATTTATTCCTCTTTTTGATAAGTGAAGCTGCATGTTTGACAAAAATTGACTTTTTTTATGAGAATTCAAATAAATATTCAGAATGACTTTTATGCAGTTTTGTTGCATTTCTTAATGACCATTTGCTACGAAAAAAAAGTTTTTTTTAGTGTCGTTTTCAATATTGAAATTGTAATTTTATCAAAAAAAAAGAAAGAGTTGTATTTTTTCAATCAAATTATTATTAGAATAATGGAGTACTGTTGACGCAATTATGAAAAATCATTTACCCTGAAACATAAAATTGTTGCACTTCGTTAGTAAAATTGAAATTGCGTTTTTGATAAAATAAAAAGAAAGATCGTTTTAATAATTGCAATTGAAAGATATTTGGGACAATTCTGATTCATTATTGTTGCAAATTTGAATCTCTATTTAAAAATTAAAATCGTATTTTTCCGCAAGAAGAAAAGTCATTCTACCAAATAAAACTAAAAAATGTTCAGGACAATTCTGCCTGTTACAAATTTTTTTAAATTGTTTACGTTGTTGAAATTGTATATTTTTGCAAGGAAAAAATAAAGAACTTTGTTAAAAAATGCTTTACCACGCAAAAGAAAATTTCTTAATAACAAAAAAAATTGACAATTCTGCCTGTTGCAAATTCTTTAAAATTGTTTACGTTGTTGAAGTTGTATATTTTTGCAAGGAAAAGATGGAGTACTTTGTCAAATAATGCTTTACCACGGAAACGAAAATTTCTTAATAACAAAAAAAATTGACAATTCTGCCTGTTGCAAATTCTTTAAAATTGTTTACGTTGTTGAAGTTGTATATTTTTGCAAGGAAAAGATGGAGTACTTTGTCAAAAAATGCTTTACCACGGAAACGAAAATTTCTTAATATCAAAAAAAGTAAAATCTTATTTTTCGCAAGAAGGAGAATAATCGTTTTATGAAATGAAATTGAAAAATATTTGGGACAATTTTGATACAGTGTTGTAACGGAATTTTATTTATCGTACCACGCGATGGTAAAGAAAATAGTTTGAAAACTGCCTGGTGACCGGTTTATCATGTGTTTTTATTTGTTATGGTTATAGTGAATGAAAACCGTTCGTCGGCAGTAGATGCAGAGGCAAGGGGCACAATACAGGCAAGAGAGTGCACACATGCAGGGAGTGGAGTGCATGAAAGAACCAAGAAGAGAAACCTCCCCTGCTTAGAATGATAAACCTCGTCGTAGTGCACAGCGCCAGCTGTCCACAGAAACCGTTTTTGTTCACGCTTTCTCTCTTTTCCTTTTGCACTGACGCCGCCACCCTCACTTTCCAGAATATCTTTTCTTATCTCAAATCCAATTCATTTTTCGACACGGCTTCTCTTTGTATTAATATAAATTATTTCGTTTTGTTCGACACCAAAATGCAATATTTTAAATTTGAGAAAAAATATATTCAATTCAGCAAAATTGTACAATTTTTACAATTCTACGGTAATTTTATAACAAATTACATTACTTTAAACTTTTATATTAAAAATTCGATATTGGACTGATACGATATTTTAAATTTAAGAAAAAATATATTCATTTCAGCAAAATTGTACAATTTTTACAATTCTACGGTAATTTTATAACAACCTTTATTACTTTAAACTTTTATATTAAAAATTCGATATTGGACTGATACGATATTTTAAATTTAAGAAAAAATATATTCATTTCAGCAAAATTGTACAATTTTTACAATTCTACGGTAATTTTATAACAAACTTCATTACTTTAAACTTTTATATTAAAAATTCGATATTGGACTGATGCGATATTTTAAATTTGAGAAAAAAAATATTTATTTTAGCAAAATTGTACGAATTTTACAATTCTACGGTAATTTTATAACAAACTTCATTACTTTAAACTTTTATATTAAAACTCCTATATTGCACTGATTGCAACAAATTTTACAAATTTTACAACCCTACGTTAACTTACACTGTCACAATGAACTTCACTTGTTTACCATTTTTTTATTATCAATTCTATATTGCCCGTATTACAACAACATTCTAAAAATTCGTCAGACTTGATTTGTTCAAAATTTTATATTTAAAATTCTTTATTGCACTTAATGCAATAATGTTGAGCATCACCTATTCGAAAATTTATACTAAAAATTCGACGAACTTCGCTTACTCAACATTTCATATGGAAAGTTCAATATTACATTTATTCTAACAAAATCGTAAAAAATGGTTAGGCATGATTTGTTCAAAACTTGATATTTAAAATTCTTTGTTGCACTTAATGCAATAATGTTGAGCATCACCTATTCGAAAATTTATACTAAAAATTCGACGAACTTCACTGACTCAACATTTCATATTGAAAGTTTAATATTACATTTATTGTAACAACATCGTAAAAAATGGTTAGGCTTGATTTGTTCAGCTATTTAAGATTCTATATTATACCAGCTGCAACAAAGTTATAAAAAATCGTGGAACATAATTCAAAATTTGATATTAAAAATTCTACATTATAGTTATTGCAACAAAATGATAAAAATTCTGATTTCACTGTATTACATTTCATATTATACTGACTGCAAAACAAAATTGTGTATCATTCACAATTTTATGATTTTACAATTCATCACGAAAATTCCCAAAATTTAAAATGTTATATTTCCTATTACCTAAATTCATGTTATTATACTATTCATAATTTAATAGACTCGTTTAATGTATACAATTTTACAATTCTATAATTCAACATAAAAATTCCAAAAATTATGATTGACAAAAATCAGCTAAAATTATGATGGATAAAAATCGGCTAAAATTATGATTGACAAAAATCAGCTAAAATTATGATTGACAAAAATCAGTTGAAATTCTTTGTTAAAAAAATTCTATGGGCACTGTTTTCATTCGAAGCAACATTGTTAGTACGTGATGGAACTATCACGAGCGCGCTTAAGAGATTTCAATGCCCAAAACGTAGAGCTCGGGTCGAAGATTTTTCCCCGGATGGTTTCCGTTGATTATGTTAGACGTGGCAGGCAGAGAATTCAAGAGAGGCGGCGCTTAGTTAACAAGAAAGGAAGCAAAGATAAAGGGGGATCTATAACTCAAATATATCTACGCTGTTGCTAGGATGGCAGCTGCAGCTGCTTAGAATTTGAACCACGTGGCTTGCAGCAATGTTCTCTGGGCCTTTTCGGAATACGAATGTGCACGGCGCGTTTTCATTGACACTTTGTTTGTTTACGACTACTTCCTTTTGCAACCATGTGCTTACACACATCGTGAATGATTAACATTCATTTTCCATATTCAACAATGAACATTCTGAATTAGAATATTAATAAAATGCATTAATTCGAATATTTTTGGTTTTAACTTTAAAATTTGTGCGTCAAAACACACAATGTTGCATTTCTACGTTTTGTTTTATATGATGCAATAGACTCCTAGAACTATAAGACACATTTAAGATGCATTCGAATCACTGTTTCATACAAAATTAACAATCGTGTTGTAATTCTAAATTTTTTTATTGTTTTGTGTTTTTAAAAAGTAAAACAAGTTATTATCATTGGTTATTCCAATTTTTTTCTATTTATATTATACATTTTTGTAGGCGATGTACAAGAGTCCAACAATCATGAACCAGCGTGCAATATCATGAAAAATAATTCATAATAATAGGAATAAATTGAGCAGAATGACAGCATAAAAATCGTGTGTTGAAAAATAGTGCTACGTTTCTGCATTTTTGTAGATGATGCAGAAGAGTCATACCGACCATAAGATAACGGGTACTTTTATAAAAAAAAATTAAAACCAAAGATGTCGTTGGAAAACATATAACACATTCAATTAAACTCTGTCTCGCAATAAATTGAAAAAATCATACGTTCAAGAGGGACATTATGTTTGTGCATTTTTTTTGTGCACTTTTTAAGATTCAAACACCTTTAATGCAGTATGCAATTTCATTTAAAAAAATGTATAACAGAAGACATTAATAAAAAAAAAAGCAGTACAAAATCGCATAAGTAAGACAGGACTGTGACGAATCCTAAAAAAATACTATTGCACTTATGCATTTTTGTATGCACTGTAGATGGTTCGCGCAATCGTAAGACAGTATGCAATTTCATCAAACAACAATGTATAACAGAAGACATTAATAAAAAAAAAATACAGAACAAAATCGCGTAAGCAACACAGGACTGTGGCGAATCATAAAAAAATACTATTGCACTCATGCATTTTTGTATGCACTGTAGATGGTTCGCGCAATCGTAAGACAGTATGCAATTTCATCAAACAACAATGTATAACAGAAGACATTAATAAAAAAAAAATACAGAACAAAATCGCGTAAGCAACACAGGACTGTGGCGAATCATAAAAAAATACTATTGCACTTATGCATTTTTGTATGCACTGTAGATGGTTCACGCAATCGCAAGACAGTATGCAATTTTATAAAAAAAAAATGTATAACAGAAGACATTAATAAAAAAAAAAAACAAAATCGCATAAAAGAAACAGAACTGCGATGAATTATAAAATTCTTATATTAAAAAATACTGTTTGCTCTTGCGCATTTTTGTGTGCACTGTAGAAGGTTCACGCAACCCTAAAACAATATGCAATTTCATTAAAGAAGTGGATAACAGAAGATATAAATAAAAATTTGTGAGTGATGCGCTGGGTATGCACCCGAAGGGTCAACAAAGAAAATACATAGAAAGTGCATCCCAGAGTGCAGCAGAGGCCGGGAGATGACTGCGTCGGGTCCAGCTTTTCCCATGGGTTTCCTCCAGGCCAGTCGCCCATTGATTATTCGGTCGAGATAGTCCAAGAGAATTCAAGAGAAGGAAAGCTGATAAACGGCGGTAGAATAAAAGGGAAAAGTTGAGGGCTGCTGTGCGGTGGTTGGATCCTAAAGGGCAGGAGAACGGAGAGAGAGAGAGAGGGAGGGAGAGAGAGAGAGAGAGAGAGACGCAGGAATGCACAACAGCTGCCCCTATATCCCGTGGGTTTGCTTTTCGAACCCTGTCGGCGGTACCGACGGAAGATAGAAACCCAATATCGAGGAGAAAAATCAAAGAAAACAAATGAAAAAGAGCAGCTGAAACTCGTTTCAACAAATTTCAAATTGCCGGATTTACAGCAAATGCAGCATTTCCAGTTTAACACGTTTGCTGCCATGTCAGCGGACTATGGGTGACGGTATTATTTATTCAGACTTCAAAATAAATTTACACATTAATATATTCATTGTAGAAAATTTGATTAGTATCCAGAAAATGCAAGATGGTTGAAAAAGTGTCATACACTTAACGTTTTTCAATTTTTATTTAAATCAAATAAGTCGCTTCGGTTTTATGGGATTTTTGAGGTTGCTGGATTCGAAATCAACATGTTAACTAAGACTAAACCTACCAAGCATTAAAAGTATGTGGTAAATATTGTCTTATAAAAATGGCAACGCTCTAATTATTGATATTGTCCGCAAGTTATTATATATAATAGATGCTTAGACAAGGAAATTTATACTATTATTTTCCATAAATGAATTTTTATAACTTGAATAATTGGAACATATAAAACCGGTCATTTGACCATGGTAGGTTTAGTGTTAAACTAGTGTACACTGCAGATCTTCAAGCAAAACAGAAACGTTCTGCATCAATTTCGAAAGGAATTGCCTCTTTGTTTTAATTGTTTAAATTTAAAAAATAGTATTGATGTTCTTGGATTCTTTTAATGTTATTGCTATTTAATGGGATTACAGTAATGTCTTGATATTTGTGAAAGAGACGTGCAGAATATGTATGAAAAATTTGAAAGCGTAATATGATACGAGGTTAGATACAACAGTGGCTAAAAAAAGTATCGGCACACATTTTACAAGGGAATAATTCTTTAAAAATTCGATCAAACGATTTGGATTTTTTTAAAAGCATTAGAAGTATTAGAAGTATTAAATTGGTTAGATACAGTGGCTAAAAACAGTATCGGCACACCTTTTACAAAGGAATAATTTTTTAAAAATTCGATCTAACGACTTGGATTCTGTTTTAAAGTATTCGAAGTATTAAATTGCGATTGATCAGAACAGCGAAGAAAAAAATGAAGATCACGATTTTTAACTTAATTATCTGGAGCCTACAATATAAGCTTAAAACATGCATTTTGTTCTTAGGATTGATATAAATTCTAGTTTCTCGCGATTTTTGCAATTTTGAATCATTGGTAGCTTATAACAACGTTAATAGATTTCGAATAAACATTGGCATATACATACACAACTTGGGCCTACAAATACTGCGTTTTAAATTTTCATTATAGTCAAAGATAAAGAAGTAAAAAATTGTAACCTTCATCTTTTTTCTTCACAATTTCGTTCAATAATAGTTTTTCAATCATTTCTTTGCACATTCTCTAATAAACTAATCCTTCCGGTATCTCCAAAAAAAAACTCAACTAGTTCGGTAAAATTTTTAAGAAATTATTCCCTTTTAAAGGGTGTGTCAGTATTTTTGCTAGGCTCTGAGATTATTATCAATGACAAAACCTTTTTGTTTTTAACCCTTTGCACTCAGAGCTATTTCAACTAAAAAACCAAACATTTCTTCTAACCTAGAATATTTCCATTGCACATAATTTTGTTTCATTATATGCGTACGAAAATGATATAGTACCTCATACAATATTCAAATGATTAGTAATTTATTACATTTAAACAAATTTAATCATGCAAAGAATATTCTAAATAATGGTGTAGCAATTTGTAGTGGCGCCTCAGAGTCGCCATTCGAGTGCTAAGGGTTAATTATATTTCGATGAGACTTTTACCAACACATTTGTGCCATTTTTTTTATTAAAACGAGTCCAAACACGATACAATACAGATCACATTTACTTGTGTAATTCACGATAAATTAAAACCTCCGTTACTCGATCCGAACCACGGTTTAGCTCAGATAATCGAGGCAGTTGATGCCAGAACGGTTGAATCGAGGGGAATACAGTTTACCACCTCTCTGATGACCAGAGTAATATGTGATACGTTGCGCGGCACGTCACGTGACCAGTCTACCATCCTAGTGGGGGACGTTGGAGTGTGCCCAGGTAGTGGAATGGGATAATGGAAGGGGAAAAGGAGGAGAGGAAAATCAACCCAGTTTTGGGTGGTTCTGGCATCACTGAATCGAGATTATACTATATTCTAGATCAGGGATGGGCAATTTTGCCTCAATTGAGACAAAATCGTCCACACCGTAGCGCCCTCTGTCCCCTTCCAGCAAGCGCGGTACAATGGGGTAACGAAGACACGAGACAACAGTGTACGCAACGAACGTGCGCGCTGCATAAGGGTCTCTGCACACCCATCCGGGACGAGCCCCGGAGAGTTTTTTTTACATAGCTTTAGTATAGAGAGGGCTCTCCGGGTTTTCTGATCCGGTGTGGTTCTGATTCTTTCCTCCCGCGACCGGAGGGCCATAATTCTTGCATTTTCGAGCGCGCGTTGACAGTTCCTTCAGTGCATGGCACAAAAAAAATGTTTTCAGGGATTCCACAGCTCCTTAAAGTAAACTATCTAAACTAACTAGCTAAATCACGGTCCGACCCGTCCCGGGTGGGTATACACAGAACCTAAGGGTCTCTGCACACCCATCCGGGACGGGCCGGACCGGGATTTAGCTAGTTAGTTTACATAGTTTACTATAAGGATGTGTGGAGTCCCTGGAAATATTGTTTTTGTGTTATGCACAGAGGGAACTGTCAATGCGCGCTCGAAAGTGCAAGAATTATGGCCCTTCCGTCGCGCGAGGGAAGAATCGGAACCACATCGGATCAGAAAATCCGGAGAGCCCTGCCTATACCAAAGCTATGTAAAGAAACTCTCCGGGGCCAGTCCCGGGATTTAGCTAGTTAGTTTCGATAGTTTACTTTAAGGAGGTGTGGAGTCCCTAGAAACATTGTTTTTGTGTTATGCACAGAGGGAACTGTCAATGCGCGCTCGAAAGTGCAAGAATTATGGCCCTTCCGTCGCGCGAGGGAAGAATCGGAACCACATCGGATCAGAAAACCCGGAGAGCCCTGCCTATACCAAAGCTATGTAAAGAAACTCTCCGGGGCCAGTCCCGGGATTTAGCTAGTTAGTTTCGATAGTTTACTTTAAGGAGGTGTGGAGTCCCTGGAAACATTGTCTTTGTGCTATGCACAGAGGTAACTGTCAATGCGCGCTCGAAAGTGCAAGAATTATGGCTCTTCGGTCGCGCGAGGGAAGAATCGGTACCACACCGGATCAGACATCCCGGAGAGCCCTGCCTATACCAAAACTATGTAAAAAAACTCTCCGGGGCTCGTCCTGGATGGGTGTGCAGAGACCTTAAAAGAGAGGTTGGTGGGAGAAGTAAGCGTTTGAGGAGCCCCGACCGTGCCCAACCCTGTCCTAGATCATACGAGTACATAAGATCTAAACTGTGTCGTGTCTGGTATCATTTTAATCAGAGAAGTGTCACAAATATGTCGAGAAAAAGTTCATCACTGTGAACATTGTTTGCTATACTTTTCTTTTACCGTATTTTTTATTGATGATAAAGAAAATGGTGTAGCATTTTGAAAGTTTCTTGGGTCACTTAGTGGTTTCTTGAGGCTAAACGTTATTTTTGAAGTTTTCAGGGAATCTTAACACGTTAAGCGCCACGTCAGCACGTGACAAAATTTCAAGAAATCGAATCAATTGTTTAACGAAACCCGTAACTGATAAGTCAAGATTTATTACAGTCGATGTTTTTTTTAACTTTCTTATAATTCGTAGGCCCAAACAAAATTTTGATTTGCTCCGCCTGCCACCTTACGAAATAAAGTTGAAATCTAGTAAAAGAATTGTGTCAGTCACGTATGACTGACGTCGGAGTGAACGCGTTAATAAAATGAAATAAAATGTCGGGGAGACTCATGGTTTTGTTTGAAGATAAACAATATGGGGAATGCTTTTGGGAGTGTTTTCTGCGCGAAGGATGTTTGCAGACCCGCGGATCTTCACATCGGATTATCATGACTCTGCAAAGTAGTTGCTATCTGTTCACAGAAGGGTGAAAGGGTTTCAGCAGCAACGACACGCGCAATTCTCTGCGCCTGTTACTATGCGAGATAACATCCTTCGAGATTAGAACTGGGGAGTCTCAATTCGTATCTCCGCCGGAAGTAGTTGACCCCTGGGCTACCGAGCACTGTGACATTCTGTATTCTTCGGCTACACTGTCTGCCAAAATTCAGGATCTAAATTACAAACAATTCGCTTACATTAATCGTGCAAATTAATTCTATTAGTAATATCCAATTAATTCGAAAATTATGCCAATATCGTTAACAGAAGTGATTTGCACAATTAATTACGAAAATTACTTGCAATTTGTTTTTTCATTTAATACAGCACTGTTTCGTTTTACTTTGAACTTGCTTATTCTGTTAGATTTATAAAATTTGTACAAAAAGATATATACATCCTTTCGATTTTTTGCAACTAGATTTGCGAAAAGAAAAATTGGATAATATTCGCTAAGGCGACTATCCGTGTCTGGGAGGTGAGCGATTTTTTTCAAAATTTTAGAATGTTACTGGATAGCAAAAAATTATATTTTGTAAAATGTACTTTGCAGATTTCTGTGAAAAAAGTAGAACTGTATTCTCGATTGTTTTATGTACCAGTAGAATTTGGAACCGAAAAATCGAAAAAAAATTCTCTAGCACGATTCAAAGCGAGTACAGTAGCTCAGATTTTTTTTCGAAATTTTGAAACACAAAGACACGAGAAAAAAATGTTTTTCTAAAGTACACTTTACAGATATCTGTAAAGACAGATATTTATTTTTTCGAATTTTTAAGCAACCAAAATTTTGAACCAAAAAAATTCGAAAAAAATTTTGTAGCATAACTCAAGACGTGTAAAGTGTTCCTACAATAATGTGATTATGATTACACAATAATATAATAGTTATACAATAATGAACTACAATCGACTACAATGTGACTACAATAAAATTACATTATTAAATTATGTATTTTCCAAGTACTCCAGGCACGAAAATATAAATTTGCAGTACAATTATTATGTACAGTGATTATAGATTGCTATAACGAGTCGTCGTACTGCTTAATGTAGTATTTAAACAAGCTTTGAATAAACAAACTAACAAGCGGTATAAGGACGAAGGAATGATTACACCGACAAGATAAGAAGAAGCAGGTGATACTGAAGAAGAAAGGTCTGGGTTGACTAATAAAATCGGAAACGAATACTTGGGGTAGACAAGGAAAAGGCACGTGGTGCTCACGTGCGCGCGACAATGTGTCTATCTACACCTACACTGTGCAGCTTCATTTACTTGCAATGCTGCACAAATATTTGGAGCATCGTTCTCTACCATTTTTCAGTACTATTTTTGGATACTAATTTTAAGTACACTATCTAATATCTTGTTGTTAGTTATAATTTAACTGCAAAACGCAGCTTTATACATTTATAGGACATGCAAATTTATAAAGTTCAGAAACACACATGTCATACATTAATAAACCCGAAAGTGTTTTTACTTTATCATATTTTACTATAAGAAATTTCCTTTTTTGATTTTACAATTCATCACGAAAATTCCAAAAATTTAAAATGTTATATTTCCTATTACCTAAATTCATGTATTATACTAATCATAATTTAATGGACTCGTTTAATGTATACAATTTTACAATTTTATAATTCAACATAAAAATTCCAAAAATTATGTTTGACAAAAATCAGCTAAAATAATGAAATTTCCTGAAATTTTCCCTTATACCCATTTTGTACAAAAAAATATTTTAAAGTGTAAATTGTAACAGTATTAAAGAACATTATTCAGAGCGGTTTATTGATATTTTTCTCATTAAAGCATGGAAAATTATTGAAAGTCATATGTAATGGCAATAAATAGGTCATTATCATTTTTAAAAAATGTCATTTTAACAGATTGCTTTGTACAAAATCTTAATAGGGGAAAATTTCGTTCATTGATGAGGAGTTTTTATAGTAAATTATGATAAAGTAGAAAAGCATAGTTCGTTTTTATTAATGTATGACATGTGAAACACATTTACAGTTTCAACATGAAGATTTATGTATAAACACCTTGAATAACAACGTTTTAAAATGATTTAGAAATTCTGTTTCGTTCCTCCAGGTTTAAGATATAAAATGTTTGGCAATGCTGCAGCGTTAGCAGGAAATTTCTTGTGAACACAGTGAACGTTGTGAACATCTGGAGGGTTGAAAAGCTGACCTGCATCCGTCGAGGATGCTTAGAAGAGGCGAGGGTGTGCAACGTCCCATGGCGTTTCTGAGGAATGGGGGACAGCAGGACACTCGAGACCGCAAGGGAGGAAACCAGAAAATTGTATGGAGTCCTTTGACTGTCGTCGTGTCCCTAAGAAACGACCGTTCTCCATCGTTACACCACCATGTATGCATTTCTTGCAAGAAAGATGGTTGTACCGAAATCCTTGAAACGCAGCAAAAAAACTAAATAGCCTTTCAAGGATTTCAAAAAATCTCTTCTTTTTAACGATATTTAAAAACTGACCAAATGAAAGCAAATGAGAATATTCCTTTTCTGAATTTATGGTTATTACATTAATTTTTTAACGATACCAATCTTTATTGACTTTTCAACGAGATTAACGGAATGGTAAAATGGAAGCCCATCAGATTATTCGTTATTGAATGCTTCCATTATTATATTGAATTTTCTGATGATATTAATTCATGATCAATTTATTAAGCCATTTCTAAACTAAGATTTATTTTATTTTCTCTTTCTAAATGATTATTATATTAATTTCTCTAACGACATTAATCTTTTTCTAGCAGTTTATTAATTCGTCTTTGTAGCCGGTTATTACATTAATTTTTTAGCAATGTTAATCATTGAACGTTGTATTGATGTCTTTATTAATATTTAGTATTTCTTCGTTGATATTAAAGAAATGCTCAAATGCTAAAATTATATTAATTTCTCTAACGACATTAATCTTTTTCTAGCAGTTTATTAATTCGTCTTTGTAGCCGGTTATTACATTAATTTTTTAGCAATGTTAATCATTGAACGTTGTATTGATGTCTTTATTAATATTTAGTATTTCTTCGTTGATATTAAAGAAATGCTAAAATGCTAAAATTATATTTATTTCTCTAATGACATTAATCTTTTTCTATCAATTTATTAATTCGTCTTTGTAGTCGGTTATTACATGAATTTTTTAACGATACCAATCTTTATTGACTTTTCAACAAGATTGACGGAATGGTAAAATGGAAGCTTGTCAGATTATTGAATGGTTCCATTATTATATTAAATTTTCTGGTGATGTTAATTCATGATCAATTTATTAAACCACTTCTAAACTAAGATTTATTTTATTTTCTCTTTCTAAATGGTTACTATATTAATTTCTCCAACGATCTTAATGTTTTTCTAGCAATTTATTAATTCGTCTTTGTAGTCGGTTATTACATTAATTTTTTATTGACTTCTCAACAAGATTAACGGAAAGGTAAAATGGAAGCTCATCAGATTATTGAATGTTTCCATTATTATATTACTTTTCTAGTGACATTAATTCATGATCATTTTATTAAACCATCTCTAAACTAAGATTTATTTTATTTTCTCTTTCTAAATGATTATTATATTAATTTCTTTAACGACATTAATCTTTTTTTAGCAATTTATTAATTCGTCTTTATAGTCGGTTATTACATTAATTTTCTAGCATTGTTAATCATTGAACGTTGTATTGATGTTTTTATTAATATTTAGTGTTTCTTCGGTGATATTAAAGAAATGCTAAAATGCAGTTTTGATAAAATATTTTTTTTAATGGAAACGCCAATTTTCAGCGAAATATTTTCAGTGGGAATGTAAAGCGGAGTGTTATAGTGCATCATGTAGAATGAACTGATTCTTGTTTCGATGCATTTCTATTTATCAGGACCAGGTGCAACTCGTGATATTTCCTCCGGCGTGATTATCCTCCTGGCGCACCGTTGCAGCTGTCGTTTCGATGTCGGCCATGTGGTCGATACCTTTGCCGACTGCCTACAGTCTACACTGTCACTACCATTCGAATAAACTTTAGAATCATCCCAGTATTCTTGAAAAATTATTTAAAAATTTTCTAACAATATTCCATATCAAATTTTTACTTTAAACAGAAGTAACTGCATTACGAACAATTATTTAATTACTAAAGCCTAACTCGACATTAAAATTGTTGCAAAAATGCACGCGCTAAATAAGAGTTAAAGAAAATTTAGTTTGGGCTAATTCGATTGTCACTAAAATTGTTGCAGAGATTGCACAAACTAATAACAGTTGAATACAATTTTACGTGGGTTAAGTTGACTATTGTTAAAATTGTTGCAAAAGTGCACAAACTAACTAAAAGTTGAAGAAAATATTTATTTAGACTTACTCATCATTGTTTAGTTTCATAAAAGCTATAAATAAAATATTTCTATATTATTTTACAAAACACAGGGGAAGTAGTGAGAAAATAAAATCTTTTCTTTGTAGAGAAATACTTAGTGCATACTTTAACAATTTTTTAATTTTCTTACATTTCACAATATCTCAAGTTTATATTAATTTTTCTTGCGACTATTTTGTAATTACACATAATTCTACTTTCTCATTATTAGATTGCACATTCTCTAGCATAATATAATCGAATAAAATTTTAGTGTTTTCACAAATTTAATTTGAAATAAGTTTTAGTTTTATATATACAAAGGTATATTGTATATTAAAAATTTAATCGTACATTCTTAAGGGGACAGGTTCTTAATTAAAACGTTCCCAAATAAAGTTCATTCTGAAGCGAATTAGTTTTGAATGTTTGATTATTTTTGTTATGTGACAGGGGAATGATTTTTTTTCAAATTTTTTGTTCCCGGTTGCAAGATGGCGGAGATGCACGAGGCAATTTCTCTCTTGAGAGAGCCAGCCCGTGCAATTTAATGGGCCTATCGCGGTCCAGACGCACTCTTTTTTTCTCGAAAATTGTTCGTAGAAGCCCGAAACCACGGGACGGGGTCGATGCTCGGTAATTGCAGGTTGCAACGCGATGCAACGCGCTGCAATTTACGATTTCGAGCTTCGAAACCGATGAAAATTTCCTCTCGAATTCATTCGGGAATAATATTATTGAATCGTGTTTAATAAAATTCGAAACTATAATTATCTGTCTCTATCTTTTTCTTAATATAATATAAAATGATATGCTAACGGAGGATTAAAGTTTATTGTAACACATATTGGATAAAACAAATAAGAGAAATTCGGAAAAATTGATTCCCCATTCTTAAACAAATTTAATCTCCAACTTGGAACAAAAATTTCCGACTATTTTGTCATGAATCAAATAGTCAATTTTGAAAAACTTTTAATTCAATTTCTTGGTTTATAATAACATTTGATAATAGCAATTTCCTATTAATTTTATACTTAAGCTGACAAACGACCTTTTTTAAGGTTTCTGTAATTTTTGTTTGAATTTTCTAGCTGATGGAATCGGATATTAAAAAAATTTTGTTTTTGATTTAAAACAAAAATGACTGAATATTTTGTTATAAACAGGAGAGTAACTTTTTAACATTTCTATTACTTTCAATTGATTTACTTCCTTAACAATAGCGTTTTGTGACAATAATTTTATGCGATTTTTGAGTTTAAGTTGACAAACGACCGTTTTTAAGGTTTCCGTAATTTTTGTTTGAATTTTCTGACTGCTAAACTGTTTTTGCATTTAATGATGGCGGTCTCCCAGGGCGATTTAATGCGTTTACAGAGGTATCGGAACATTCCTAGTCTTTTTGCGCTTATGTTGCTCCGAGAATCGTGGGACCAGAGCGATCGAGCGCTCGTTATTACATACCAGCAGCCCTCGAAGAACAAAGACTGCGATCTCGATCCCGATAGCATCGATCTCTCCAGCCTTTTATTGATACGTCGTTGAAATTAAATTAAAAACTAGCGTTCGCACATTAAAATATTTGGCAAAAAAATATTTTCCTTAACCAAAGCGGACAAAAATTGTTCAAAATTGTGTACAACAGGGTTGTTGATGTACAGGGGTTGAAGATGAAATGCTATTAAATAAGTATATCATCATTATTATGAGCAACATTTTCTATTTAAAATGTGAATTCCATTCACATGAACACTACCCTTAAAAATTGTTCGATATATGTTATTTAAAGACTGTTCTAAAATTTAATATTTAATTATGAAACAGTACTAGGTAATATATATATATTTTTATAACAATACTGAATAATTTATTGAATAGGTACCGTTTTAGAATTATATGAATTATTTAATATTGTCTTACGGCGAAGTTAAATAAAGTCTTTAGAATTATTCCTTAAAATTAGATAAATTATTTAAAACTGTTATAATCATAGTAAAGTATTGATCAGTTCATTCATCATTATATTAATGGTATCTTGAGATTATGTACATTCTGGTGTGCAATTTAGGTGAATCATAAAACTGTAAGACAGTTTACAATTCCTCCAAAAAATGTTTATAGCAAAAGACATTGCACAATTAAGTGAACTATTCAATACTGTTTTAAAATAAATTATTCAATATTGTTTAAAAATGAATTAAAATGAACTATTCAATACTGCTCTGAAGTATGATAAGGTATTTGCTATTGTTTAAAAATATAATTTAATAAATTATTCAATATTGTCTTAAAATAAAACAAAATAGAATAAATTATTGAATACATTTTTAAAGTAAGTTATTCGATATCGTTTTAAAATGAAATAAATTATTGAGTGATATTTAAAAATTAAGAACAATTTGGAAATGTAGTTATGAAATATTATTTTCGTATAAGAATTTCTGTGCCAACGGACATACTATCGCTACTCGAGAGGCCAACGTTATCGGCTTGCGAATATACATTGTAAACCCGACCTGATACGTCCTCGAGGGACAACTTCTCTGCGGCTTCTGCGAAATCCTGCAAGCAGTTTCATACGGCGCTTATCCTTTTTGTAAACGATAGAAGTTTCATTGGGTTGCAGAGACCGCGCTCGTATCGGATGGTGTTTACGGCTCGCCTACAAATGTGCGTCCATCTTGAATTTCATGAATGTATAATTATTTCTGTGTCAAGCTATTGTCGTTGACTGCAGCCCGATACTTTCGCGATGTAAATTTCTTCAAGATCCGACCATCCGCGTTGCAAATCGCTTTCTAATTGCCGAAGTTCTGAACCGAAAAATCGGAAATAATTCTCTAGTGTACCTCACGGTAATTTCAACTTGGATTTTTTGCAGAATTTTTGGATGTAATTAGTTCGAAAAAACATATTCTCGAAAATATGCTACTTTGTAAGATATCCACTTTTCCGAATTTATATGCGCCAGAATTGTGAACCGAAAAATCGGAAGAAATTACGTAGTGTACCTCACGGTAATTCCAACGTCATAGATTTTTTGCAGAATTTTTGGATATGATTAGTTAGAAAAAACATATTCTAGAAAATTTGCTACTTCGTAAGATATCCACTTTCCCGAATTTATACGCGCCAAAATTGTGAACCGAAAAATCGGTAAAAATTCCCTAATGTACCTCACGGTAACTCCAACAGCTTGGATTTTTCTCAAAATTTTTGGATGTGATTAGTTAGAAAAAAACATATTCTGGAAAATTTGCTACTTCGTAAGATATCCACTTTTCCGAATTTATACGCGCCAAAATTGTGAACCGAAAAATCGGAAAAAATTCCCTAATATACCTCACGGTAATTCCAACATCTTGGATTTTTCTCAAAATTGTTGGATGTGATTAAATAGAAAAAACATATTCTGGAAAATTTGCTACTTCGTAAGATATCCTTTTCCGAATTTATACGCGCCAAAATTGTGAACTGAAAAATCGGAAAAAATTCCCTAATGGACCTCACGGTAATTCCAACATCTTGGATTTTTCTCAAAATTGTTGGATGTGATTAAATAGAAAAAACATATTCTGGAAAATTTGCTACTTCGTAAGATATCCACTTTTCCGAATTTATGCGCGCCAGAATTGTGAACCGAAAAATCGGAAAAAATTCCCTAATGTACCTCACGGTGATTCCAACATCTTGGATTTTTCTCAAAATTTTTGGATGTGATTAGTTAGAAAAAACATAGTCTCGAAAATTTGCTACTTCGTAAGATATCCACTTTTCCAAATTTAAGCGCACCAGAATTGTGAACCGAAAAATTGGAAAAAATTACATAAATTACAAAAATTCCCTATTGCGCCCGAGGGTGATTGCATCGTTGCAGATTGTTTTCAGAATTTTGCAGTGTTTGAGCGGGAGACAAATTCCGTTTCATTTGAGAAGAGCCACTTCTTAGAAAGGAAGAGTGCGTCTAACTGCAGCAACGAACTGCGTGTACCGAATGCAAGAGCGGCGACTATCGCATATGCATCCTGTGGATCGCGTATCGTTGTATGCGAGAAAGGGATTGCAGTGATGAATGGTTGATTGAACGGATTCGCGAGACGAGAGACGATAAGATTCAATTAGCTTGCTAACGATTGCGCGATTGCACTTCTAATTGAAACGGAACGCATATCGAGCAGTTGCAGCGACGCATCTCCGCACGCGGCTTCTATAGACTATCTGGAAGGTTGTATGCAGGCTGCAACCGTCTTCGGCGAAGCTAGCTCATTCACAACGCTCGCTTTGCTCGCTTTTACGCTAAAACGTCTCTCGCTCTCCCTTTCGCCGACCGTTACCAGACCACTTTACGCTTCATGAAACACCGAGAAACCAGCCGTACACCTGGCCAGCTGCTACTGGGTCAATACACGTACCTGATAATGCCATTGCACCGTTGCCTGACCGTGGCAAACACCATGGATTCTATAAAACTCCTATATCGCTCCCATTTACGCAATTGATCGAGTCCCGGTTTTGAATCCTGTTTCTGCGCTTAACGGCGCGCGAAAATTCTGGAAAAATTTGCACATTACTAACACTGACTAACATATTCCTAGGAATTCTTTTATGATTTTTGGATTTTGAATTCTGGCTACAAAAATTCGGAAAAGTGCAGATTTCTGTGTGGAGAACTTAGCAATGTGTGTTTTGGAAATTATTTTTCCTCGAGTAACTTGATCCTAGAATTTTGAAAAAATGTGATATGCTACAGACACCGAGTGTCATTCTAAGGAATTTTTTTCTGAATTTTTAGTTTCGAGTGTTGGTTGAAAAAAATTCGGAAAAGTGCAGATTTCTGTGTGGAAAACTTAGCAATGTGTGTTTTGGAAATTATTTTTCCTCGGGTAACTTGATCCTAGAATTTTGAAAAAAATATGACATGCTACAGACACAGAGAGTCATTCTAAGGATTTTTTTCTGAATTTTTAGTTTTGAGTATTGGTTGAAAAAAATTCGGAAAAGTGCAGATTTCTGTGTGGAGAACTTAGCAATGTGTGTTTTGAAAATTATTTTTCCTCGGGTAAATTGATCCTAGTATTTTGAAAAAAATATAACATTCTACAGATACCGAGTGTCATTCTAAGGAATTTTTTTCAAAATTTTTAGTTTTGAGTGTTGGTTGAAAAAAATCCGGAAAAGTGCATATTTCTGTGTGGAGAACTTAGCAATGTGTGTTTTGGAAATTATTTTTCCTCGGGTAACTTGACCCTAGAATTTTGAAAAAAATATGACATGCTACAGACACCGAGTGTCATTCTAAGGAATTTTTTTCTAAATTTTTAGTTTTGAGTGTTGGTTGAAAAAAATTCGAAAAAGTGCTAATTGCTTCTTAGAGAAACGTACCAGAGCGCTCATAGCAGAACATATTTTGCCAATGCAATTACTATGCAACTGTAACCTAAAACTTTTTTAAAAATCTAACACATTTCAGACACCGAGACTTACAATGAGGAATTTTTTCCAATTTTTTCGTTCCCGATCTTGCTTGCAAAAAATTTGAGAAACAATAAATTCCTTCTTGTAGAAACAAGGCACCCCCCATTTGTATGCTTAATTATTTTTTTAAGCAAGTATCGTAATAGTTACTGGGTTTATACTGTTTTTGGATTGTTCAGTATACTCTACTGTATTTAGTAAAAATTGAGATAAATTCTCGGAGGAAGTGGTTAATTGCTACGAGCTATAGTTCCGAGGCGGGTCGAACGATCAAAAGGTAAGAACAAGATCCGGCGGGGCGGAATTGGCCGTGTCACCGGTGGAAATTTCGAAGCACCCACCGGAAAAAGGACTTGGAAGGAGAATTCCTTGCAACAGGAAGTCGCCCGCACCAACTGTCGTCTTACAAAGCTATTCAACGGTTCCTGACGGCCGTTGCTAATTATCAAACAACTACTTCCTTCCTCAGCGCTCGCCTTTTCCTCAGTTCTTCCTCCTTTGCGCATAATTCTGGGGAAATTAGGGTCACGGGTTATCCGTGACATCTTTAACGATCTCAGAAAATTGATAAACCTATCTAAACACACATGTAAAACAATTAATTAACAAATATTCCGCCATTGTCTGTAATAAAACGTTTTCTGCGTTAAATCGAATTTAAATGCAGAAAAGATCATTTTTTGAAAAATCCATCTCTAAAAGTGAAAGAAAAAATTGGAAATAATATGTGCACGAGCTATACAATTTCCATTTTGAAAATTTCATGGAATTTTTCCGTCGCATCGGGTGCAACTACGAGAAGAAATGATTTCTTCAGAACGTAACCTTACACCGTGTGAAATTCTTACGGCGTTTCAGTTATCTGGAAATGAAACCTTATGGAAGAGAAGCGAAAGAAAAAAGATATGGGAACCGCGGAGAGATTGGTGTGTGAATTTCTCACCACGAGACGGCTTTCTATGGCATCCCTTAGATTGGTCAAGGTTGAAAGAACCGAAGCAGAGCGAGAGTTATCGCTGGCTGAGAAGTGCTTGATATTTGACCTGCCGCAGCTCCGCGAAAAAAGATTCACACCAGAATGCATCTGCACTTATTTTGAAGCTTGAAGCTTCTACTTTTGTCTACCTAATCTGTTTCTCTTGTTTAAAATTCTTTTGCTCTGAAAAAAAAGTGAAAGGAAAATGTTCCTTTCGAAAACCTTAGGAAAGGACTACCTTTCCGCCTTTTTTTCTACCTCACGGTAATTCCAACATCTTGGATTTTTCAAAATTTTTGGATGTAATTACATAGAAAAAACTATTCTCGAATATTTGCTACTTTGTAAAATATCCACTTTCCAAATTTATGCGCGCCAGAATTGTGAATAAAAAAATCGGAAGAAATTACGTAGCGTACCTCACGGTAATTTCAACATCATAGATTTTTCTCAAAATTTTTTGATGTACTTAAATAGCAAAAAACATATTCTTGAAAATTTGCTACGTTGTAAGATATAAACTTTTCCGAATTTATACGCGCCAGAATTGTGAACCAAAAAATCGGAAGAAATTACGTAGCGTACCTCACGGTAAATCCAACATCATAGATTTTTCTCAAAATTTTTGGATGTGATTAAATAGAAAAAAACAAATTCTCGAAAATTTGCTACTTTTCCGAATTTATACGCGCCAGAATTGAGAACTGAAAAATCGGAAAAAATTCCCTATTGTGCCTGAGGGTGATCGCATTGTTGCAGAATTTTTGGATGTGACTAGTTAGAAAAAACATATTCTCGAAAATTTGCTACTTCGTAAAATATCCACATTTCCAAATTATAGCAAACAATGTTTAGAAAGTAGCTCTGCTTAGGCTGTCAAAAGTAGAGATTTCGCCCTTTAAAATCAGTTTAGGTTACATCGTCGTACGATTCTTTTTCTACAATTTATAGCAATTCGAAGATTGACGACTTCTCATGCCAGATTTAGCAAGATTTCGGGGTTAACAATTTTTCTAAACAAATTAGAGTAAAAATTATTTTAAACTTTTTATGCCAATGACTCTCTTAGCTATATTCTATGGGGATAAGAATTTTTTCATGCGTCTGGTGAGCATGCTCAGGGATTTCTGGCCGATTTTCGCGGTAATCGCATCGAGCACCGATTTGGCATGTCGCTCGTTCGCTGCATGCCTCGTAAAAGGGACAAAGGGACTGGCAGGGCCTTGGTTCTTTGTTACAGCGCACGGAATACTGTAATATATTCGCATTGTTCTCCGCGGCCGGTTTTTGCCGGAGGGCTGAGAAGCGGCGGCTGCAAAGGCGAGGATTCGTGGCTCGCCGATAGGGGCCTCGACGAGAAGGGTCGAAAAGGGCCTCCCTTCTTCTTTTCGTATCGATCCTTCGATTTACTTTATTGGGGAACGCTTCCCCGGGACCACGCGGGCCCGTGTCTGTATGAAAATGTTAACACGCGCTACCTCCGCGAGAGCGCAAAATATATTTATGTGGAGACGCATAGTGAGATCGGCATCGTCCAGGGACCGCGGTAGCGCGGTTGAATGTCAATTATGCTACATCGATTAATATAACGTCTCATTTCGTTTGCCATTTGATCCAACCCTTTGCTGCAGCAGTTTCAATAGTTTTTGCCGATTTTTTTGAGCCAGCTCTTCTGGCTAGCTCTTTCTTGTGCAAAAAGCGAATACTCGTGAGTTTAAATTCGTTTAGGTTAATTTTCGACAGTTAAGAATGCTTTGTGGAGCAGAAGTTGTCTTATAGGGCACAGATTTCCCAACTAGGTAAGTGGCAAATGGCTCTGATGAAGTTAGGAGCTGCGAAGCCACGCCCCCTTGGGACTCTTAATATGGTGGGAGTAATCGGACCGCCCTCATTACGACGTTTGTATGGTGGGGATAATATAACAAGTCCTTCGAGGCAATCTGTGTGCAGAGAGCAGCGAAACCACGACTTGCAAATCATTTTACTCAGTGGGAGTACTGAAACAACGCCACTTCCAGCGCATCATACAGTGAAGACAATAAAACCACGCACCTTAAAGCATTTCATACCGAGAGTGCAACGAAACCACGCCTATCGGTGCACTCTGTACAGAAGCCGAATTGAAGCTATGCACTTTTTAGACTCTGAACATAGTCGGAGTAATAAGATCACGTCTTTCATGACGCTTATATAGTGGAAGCGATTAAATTAAACTACTCTGTACACACAGATCAATTAAACCACACCTATTACAAGCCCTCTGCAGAGAACAAAATATACTCATGAGATTAAATTCGTTTAGGTTAATTTTCGACCGTTAAGAATGCTTTGTGGAGCAGAAGTTGCCTTATAGGGCACAGATTTCCCTACTAGATAAGTGGCAAATGGCTCTGATGAAGTTAGGAGCTGCGAAGCCACGCCCCCTTGAGACTCTTCATATGGTGGGAGTAATCGGACCGCCCTCATTACAACGTTTGTATGGTGGGGATAATATAACAAGTCCTTCGAGGCAATCTGTGTGCAGAGAGCAGCGAAACCACGACTTGCAAAGCATTGTATACAGTGGGAGTACTAAAACAACGCCTCTTCGAGCGCATCATACAGTGAAGACAATAAAACCACGCACCTTAAAGCATTTCATACCGAGAGAGCAACGAAACCACGCCTATCGGTACACTCTGTACAGAGGCAGAATTGAAGCTATGCACTTTTTAGACTCTGAACATAGTCGGAGTAATAAGATCACGTCTTTCATGACGCTTATATAGTGGAAGCGATTAAATTAAACTACTCTGTACACACAGATCAATTAAACCACACCTATTACAAGCCAACTGCAGAGAACAAAATATACTAATGAGTTTAAATTCGTTTAGGTTAATTTTCGACCGTTAACAATGCTTTGTGGAGCAGAAGTTGCCTTATAGGGCACAGATTTCCCTACTAGATAAGTGGCAAATGGCTCTGATGAAGTTAGGAGCTGCGAAGCCACGCCCCCTTGAGACTCTTCATATGGTGGGAGTAATCGGACTGCCCTCATTACGACGTTTGTATGGTGGGGATAATATAACAAGTCCTTCGAGGCAATCTGTGTGCAGAGAGCAGCGAAACCACGACTTGCAAAGCATTTTATATAGTGGGAGTACTGAAACAACGCCTCTTCGAGCGCATCATACAGTGAAGGCAATAAAACCACGCACCTTAAAGCATTTCATACCGAGAGAGCAACGAAACCACGCCTATCGGTGCACTCTGTACAGAAGCCGAATTGAAGCTATGCACTTTTTAGACTCTGAACATAGTCGGAGTAATAAGATCACGTCTTTCATGACGTTTATATAGTGGAAGCGATTAAATTAAACTACTCTGTACACACAGAGTAATTAAACCACGCCTATTACAGGCCCTCTGCAGAGAACAAAATACAAAGACTTAGGTTTAATATTTAAAACAAGAAAATATTGAACACCAAGTCTTATACGGTTTCCATAAAAAGAGACTTTAACATTTCAATTTATGGTAATTCGAGTCCTAAGAAAATGTTAAACTTTGTACAAATATTTCAAAAAATTTCCAGTCGTCTTATCTTTTTATCTTACATTAGTTTTCATTGATAAAGTTGAATGCTGGGCCAAAATGGACCCAGGAAAATTAAAATGCCAGTTGAATATTTACAATCAGAAATTAATTTTTTATTTCAAACAGAATAATCGGTACTACTCTGATCCAGTACCAGAATATCACTTTTATTCAAAGTAAAATCAACAAAGAAAACTAATGTTGAAGTATTTGAGACATTTGTCAGTGTGACAAATGAATTCGCGTGAGACTCGCGACAACATTATATCCCCTCAATCAAGATACCCGATGAGTACTTTGCTATGGCGGTGCACATAAACGGAGACCTTGAAGTACCGACTATCCTAGCATCAATTTCTCTCCTTCTCTCACTTTCTCGCTAGAAAGAGAAGCTTTGTTATCGCCGAGTTGTAACAAAGCCGCCGTCTACACCGTAATCTGCAGCTATCTCAAGAAGAAATGCACACCGATGAGAGCTCAAGGTGCAAATGGCAGGTATCTGCAGGTGTGCTCGACATCATCAAGGTGAGACTCGCATAATTCATCTTCGCAGATGAACGAAAATTTTATCCAGAATATACTGGAGAGCAGCAAATTAATACAGAACATCCAACAATATAAAAATTTCTTAATTCGAATAGATCTCGAAATTTTGTGCCCCAAAATGTTCTTGTTTTTATTGTATAATTACACATCACTCGTCTTTATTATACAGGGTGGGGCATTTAAATGGGAACACCTACACATCTCGGTTATTATTAGTCGTACAAAAAATCGCCACAGAATAAAGTTGTACTGTTTCAAGTACATCAACTTTCATAGTACATTGTACTGTAAAAAAAACATTTTTATTTATTAAACAAGCATTAAAAAATATAAACCTAAGAGAAAAATCGAAAAATTCATGGACCATGGAAGGGTCGATAATCAACAAGAGGTTATTATTAGTCGTACAAAAAATCCCCACAGAATAAAGTTGTACTGTTTCAAGGGGCGAATTTGATGATGGTAAATTTTTTTCTCAAGGTCATTTTTTTTACAAGATTCCAAGGTCATCGATATTTTTTTAAATGGAATCATATATTTTTTTGTTCATGTTCTTATAGAGAATAAAATGACAAATTCAACAACCTATTATAATGTATGATTCGGCTCATCTGATCTCAAGATATTTACATTAATATGCCCTAGCGTTGTGGAACAGATACTGGCAGAACATTGTTTACCAGGAAAAACCTACGACGCCACAAGATATGAAGCAAAGAATTACTAGGGCATGTGATTTACTTACGCCGCAAGAAATAGAAAACGCATACAGATCGTTTATTAACACTAGGTTTACGGAGCACTAAAATTGATTATTTTACATTGCTTTATAAAAATAATAAAATTGTATTTACTTAGATCTTCAGCGATTTTTATTGTAATATGTATACAAAAAAATAAATCTATTTAATAATTCCTTACGAATGCCTCCTTACACTCTTAATAATCGTAAATTAAAATTTTTTGAATCCGTCATTTTGACCGGCCCCGTAAATCTAGTGTTAAGAAACTTCAGTACTGCATCAATGCCAATGGCCAGCATTTTGAACACGACATATGATTTCGAAACACGTAAGTAAACTGTAAATATCTTGAGATCAGATGAGCCGAATCATACATTATGATAGGTTGTTGAATTTGTCATTTTATTCTATATAAAAACATGAAAAAAAATATAATTCCAATTAAAAAAATATCAATGACCTTGAAATCTTGTAAAAAAAAAAAATGACCTAGAGAAAAAATTTTACCATCATCAAATTCGCCCCCTGAAACAGTACAACTTTATTCTGTGGGGATTTTTTGAACGACTAATAATAACCGAGACATGTAGGTGTTCCCATTTAAATGCCCCACCCTGTATAACAAATTTTTGTAGTTCATTTAGATAATATAGAAAATAGCAATTGAGAATATTTTTGGGAGTACAAAATTGTTGCTTTTCAAATTCCAAATTCTCAGTTGCGCCCGAAAGTCATTTGTACTTTTTAATAATGTATCGCACAATTTAATTATTTTTAAATGATTTTTAGATTTTTTCGAATGATGGTGTTAAAATAAAAGAAACAAGGGTAGTATATGTTTCTTATTTGAACTCTTGGTATGGTAATGCAGTCATTACAACAAAGCGGTTATGGTCAAATGATTTTCATAATTCATTACGCTGAAATTATTCTAAGTTATGTGGTCGAGTTGCGGCGTTTCAGAGAGCAAATCACTATAAATCAATGTCAAGAAGGTGATCGCACGAACAGAACAATTATCTCCAGTTCGAGAAGTTCAATCTTGTGCAAATTACCTCTGGAAGACCTACACTACCGTCCAAAAGTTTCGATACAGCATCCATTTCAATTATACACAATCTCAAATTTTTTTCTCTCTAAACTAATTACTGTAAAAAGTTTACACGACTATAAATTTTTTAATTTTACATAACTACAAATTTTCCAACCTTTAAATTTTACGATTGCACAAGTGTAGCGTTAACTTCCTGTTATCATGAACTAATTCCAAAAATGAAAAACAGAAATTCTAATCTTAGATTTCAGGTTCCAACTTGTAGCATGTGTGAGCATATGGATTCGTTAAAATTATGGATAATTTAGGGAAATTAAATTTGGAAATGTAATAAGTGTTAAAACGATTTTTGAGAGTTTAACAAGTTGCAAACTTTTGGACGTTAATGTATACACTGGTCGATTCAAAGAAACCGTGGGCTAGATGATTACAGCGGCATGATTATTCCCCGAATTTCTGTCCGCGAAAAAAACAATCGTTGATGGGTACCGTCGACGCCGACAAGAGAAAAAAAAATCGGCAACCTAATTATAGGTTTCAGTAGCTTAGCTAGCTACATCCCGCATTGTACATTTCACCAGTGTAGATCATTATTAGTCGATTATGGCGAAACTAGCTTGTATTAGTAACTGCTATCCTAATCCAATCACGTTCCACCATGCGTTATCACTTGGTTCAAAATTTTGCTTCATTTCAATTGCATTCATCGCGGGAAAGTTAAATTGACTTGATTCCTCCAATTTTAATATAAATTTTAATATGGACCTGTCGAATTGTAATTTCGTTTTATTCACTAGAGCGATACCTACCGGTTATTTTCGACCTTTACAAGTGATTCTAATCGCGACACAAAGTCTCCAACCGTGGGTTTCAAATATAAATCATCAAACATAAACACAAACATAGTAAAGATCGTTCGGATGTATTTATACCTACGCGTCATCGTGAAGTAACTCTCACTATAGGCCCTTATAATTCTGTATACCAGTTATACAATATTATAGTAATTATACTATTATCCGATTTTTCAAGAAAGAGAACAGAAATTACACTTCTAGTTAGAAAAGATGTTCTTCTCGCTATTGTTAGTTTAGATATGCAACATAGAAGTACAGTGGACAAATATTATGACAAATAATGTATGTTGGGAACAGTTGTGCAGAATTCGAATTAAATTACTGTAAGAATTATAATTACAAAGCATTAGATTATATTGATATTCAGATTTCTCATTTGATTAAATTTAAATGTGATTTGTAACTGCAATTGAAATATAATCACGAAGTACAATGCAATTGTATGGTAATTGAATTACTCTATAATTAAACTACATTGCAACCCAATATCACTGCAATTGAATTACACTGCAATACAACTGCATTGTCATTCAATTACATTGCACCATAGTTATTAATCAAATAAATTCCTCTGTATTTAAACTATATTATAAATTATTATTATGTAATAATATAGTTTGTACAATAAATAAATTATATTATTATGCAGTTATATTGTAACTAATTTGAACTGTATGTAATTCAATTACAGTATAAGTCAATTGCAGTTAAATTACTTTCCAGTTATTAAAACTGTTGACCACTGTAATCATGAGTGTATTAAACTACAACATAAATGAAATAAAAGGCAGCAGATTTGCAGCTCTGCTTTTTTGTGTTCAAGTATAAGTTACAAAGCAACTGAATGATTGCATAATTGAAATATAAATGCACAATTAGATTATAGCATACTTCCTCAATTCTCCAGTTTCTTTATTAAAAAAACAAGTTTCAAATAAAATTTTCAACAAACCCAAACTGCTTTTCCTTTTTCCAGAAAAACCTATCAAACAAATAAACATCCTAAACAACATAAATTCTCTTTCTTTCCAATCTCCAAGCAATACCTAAAAATTTTAAAAGCATTTTCAAATTCATATTCCACATACCTTAACAAACGAGTGGAATTTGACCTTGCTCGGGGAAACTGGTGGACTACTAGGTGGATGATGATCGTTGTGCACCCTCAGTAGGTTCTGCACCTCCAGCAAACATCCCTTCCTCGCATATCTGCTCTTAGGACTAGCCTGAAGATCCCTCTCCATCTTGTTCTTCTTAATCAATTTCAAATTTTCCTTTGCGTTCTGCCTGAGTATAATATGAGTCAATCTCCTGGCATTAGCCTTGAAATCGCTGACACAAATCCTTCTCCAGGTCTTGGATACCATGCTAACAGAACAAAGATCTTGTGGTCCAAGGTACAAGAGGATCTTGGACACTATCCGCCAATGATTACTCTTATCCCCTAAAAGTGCCAATATATCCACAGTTTCTCTACCAGTATAATCTGGAGTAGCCCTGGTACGATGCAATAGCATGTTATGAGAGAAATCAAGCCGCTTTGGTTTGATTTCCGCAATGGAAAGCTGGCTGAGCTTAGCATTGTCTGCAGAGGTAGGACTTGCCACTCTGTAGCTTGGAGATACAACGATCCTAGGAACAGGTGGTGGAGTTTTAAGTCTAGGTGCATGGGGAGTGCTCTGGGATACAACGACTAGCTTCATCTCCACATCCTCTTCTATGGGCTCACAGGCCACGAACGAAGAAGAGGGCACAGCTGGCGAAGGAGGAGGCGACAGCAGCTGCAACCTTGAGGCAGGAGTTATGGGCACCGTGGTCCTCCATGCTCTACGTTTGCACCCTGTACTCTCATTCATAGACTCATAGTTGTCACTTAGACACGACTGGTCCAACAGACTGTCTCTGTCCAAGCTCTCAGATGCTTGGTTTAATTTGGACCTGTACCTTTGGGCGCGTTCTGATTGCAAAGGATCGATCCTGGCTCTGTGATGTCTTTTATTCGAGATGCAAGACACTCTGGACCTGCATCCTGGAATCACAGGGGTGAATGAATGAGGAGTCAGCGTTAGGTAGCCGCTGTCGACGCTGTCATGCGACGTGCTCGAATGCGGCGTCTCGCTGATGTTTATACTCTCCATCGAATCCATTTTTTCTTTTAATTCTTTAGATTATCCAATAGCATTGACATTTCACACATTCGTTGCGCACCGCAAACTCAAAGTTTCGCTACACTCCCCACTCGCCACGCTCACGTGCGTCGCGCGGGAAACTGGCAGACAGCATCGAAGTCACTTCGTCGAGGACAAAAGTTAACGGTGACGGGAAGTCAGTGGTTGTCCACGGTCTCACTTGTCACTCGTGTTTTCGATCGACATTATACGATTCACTTGCTGTCTTGGATTACTATCCGATGAAAGCGAGCGAACACGCGCACCCGGTCCGTGTGACCGTCCGCGGCGACCGACTCGAGAACTTTGAAATCTGTTTATCCGTTGCCCCACCGCGCAACTCACGAAGACCGACCGGCCAATCCGCTCGCCCGTCTCATCCCGCCGTCAGTTGCCAAGCACCCCGATTGGCTGGAGCGTTACGAGCCTGCGCGCGACGCTGTTGCCTCTCGCGGCCGCCACTTCACTCACGTGATTCTGTTGCTGGGGAGACCGTCTTGGTTCCTTCTTGCCCTGAGCGCGGTTATAGCATTGTCAATTCCGTCCTTTGATATTTTCTGAAATACAATTTACAATAGGAAAATATTTCCTAACGACTAGTTACAGGAAGCTGAAGACACAATAGAAAATGTTGAGGTCAGAATTTTGAACAGAGAAAAGTCGAAATGTCGATGTTCATGCTAATTACAATTTAAATAAATTGTGAACTTATTACTAGAGTTTATTTAAATTTGATGTAGGCAAAAACATGAAAAGATGTATTGGGATATTGGTTCGACCTTTTGAAAGCTATTGCTGGCTTGGGATTGACGAAACTAGGTCCGTTGATGACGTTTTCAATTTTTTAGAACTCTGACGTAACGTCTGAGCAATTTTTGCAATACTTGAGCAGTTTTGGGATATTTTTAATATTTTTTTTGTAGATTTTCTGATGAATTTTGATTTGCTTATACTAACGAAATATTTTGACAATTCATATGATTTTTGATTATTATCAAGATTTTTTCAACTTTCATTCATGTAAACGATTATTATAAGAACGTATGCATGTTTATTCATTTATGCTTTTGTTTGTCACAATATTGTTGACTTTAGTATTAATTCTGCTGTATATTAGTACTTATTAATAATTATGGTCTGCCTTTCGAAAGAGTCATTGTCATAACAGCTGTCCATTACATTCGTATATACACTAAATGCAAGTAAACTAATATGTTTTTAGAATTGTACAAACAATTTTTAACTGATTTTTTAAATTTTTTCGATCATAAATATATATGACATATATGACATTTCTTGCGTCGATTACTCTTCTAAAATTCAGTATTTATAAAACTTTACATATTATACGACGTATTGTATAATTACGGAGAAAATATTTGTAAAACAATAAAGTCATTATAAAATATCGAATATGCATATTTTTCTTTTTTTTTAATATTTCCTTCGACTGTCTCTGTGATTGTTCAAATAGCCCAAAAAATAAACGTGAAACACATTATAGGTAAAGATTAATTTCTATATACATACATGCAATTAGCAGATTCTTCTCAAAGTAATTCTTTTGAACTATTTTACATATTTTACTGAGCACGTCCACAATACTTTCAAAATATTTTTAGCGATACATTCACCAGAATGTCAGACTTTAGCGAAGTTCAGCATAGCATAGACGAAAACCATTATAGAAGGAATACCTGGAGTAATTTTGTGTTATAGGAATTTATAATACTGGCAGTGTCGCAGTAGCATAGACAAGTTACCATCTGAACTTTTTTATTACCATTCTCATGTCACAATCTTCCTTATCGACTGAAATCGGCATTGTAGGTATCCATTCAGGATTTCGCGTATTTCCTCATATGTAAATGTACATTATCACAGACGAGATATAGGAGTAGATCAGTCACCATACGCGGTTTCGTGTCGTACGATTTGAAATACAGACATCGCTAAAAATCAGTGGTTTTCTTGCGTCATCTACCCAAATAGATCAGCCAACTGTTGAAGTATCTAGATCAAACCAGGCACAACATAACTCATGAATCTAGACATATTTGTGAGAACCGAGTATCTTCTATACTTCAAATGATCATAAATAAAAGTTACTCTGACATGCTTTACGCATGCTATTAGCTATTTTTAATAAAGAATTAGGTGTTACAATAGCCAATAAGGGGGTACTCGACAACATCGTTGGCAAAAAGAATTTTTATAATCGTTGGAGAAGCAGAGATAAAAAATATATCAGTTACATTTGCTCGATACAATTATGCTTGGCAATATTCATGTGTTAAAAGTACCTATTTTTTATAAAAAAATCAGATGGTAGATAGTAAAGGAGATGCTTGTCGACATCATTGGTAAAAGGAATTGTTATAGACATTAAACACCCAGAAATCAGGACGATTAAGATCTAACGAAATTAGTTGGGGTGTGGCGTACTGCGCTCACTGATATAGATATATACTAATCAGTGCGCATCGCTGCGCACCTGAGCTCGGCGAGCTCAGTCAGTCAGGTCCAGTCAGGTCCACTGATATCAGTGGTCGGGCCGGGCGCGGGGTGCGGGCGCTCCAGCAAGAGCGGACAGGGTCGAGGATCAGGAGGATCTTGGTCTACTTTGAGGTTGACCAGGGGTCCTCTTAGCCTACCCTTGTCTACATTCAACTACCTCGGGTTGATCAAAGGTCCTCTATCACTGGCCTACTGCTGCATCCCTTGGTCTACTTTCAGCTAGTTTAAGGTAGTCCAAAGGTCATTTAAAACTTCCTTGGCCTCTGGGCTAAGGTTTTTTCACTGCTTTCTTCGTTTACCTAGGCCCACCTTCAGCAATTCTTTTTAATTAATAATCCAAACATAAAGTTTCTGTTATAGATCGCCGCATCGGTAATACAAGGAGTGGTAACAAAATTATTATTTTGAGCCGCCAAAAACAATACTCGTAATCATTATTATTTTATAAACATGGACGTTTTTCTACAAAAATAATTTTCTACAAAATTTTTCTACAAAATAAAATTGTATTCAAGTTAAAAATAATATTTAACTTAGAATTGAAGAAGGTAGAAAATAAAAGTGAAGTTTATATACGATATCAACAAAGAATTAAAGTTACTTCAATGCGATTTTTGTATCATTTACTAATTTATTGAATATATATATATATTATAAGAATAACGAACACTCATCAACTATAGACATATTCACCATAACATGCTTAACTTTTTTAATAGCCCACGATACTTGTTTATCCGTAATTTCATGATAAAATACAAATCTGACAGTCGAATCATTCAAAGCCAAGCATTTGACGATTGTTACATCATTTTTATCATCGTTGCAGATTTCTCGTAAGCGGCTTGCAAAGTTCATGGCAGTGGTAATACGTGTATCGACCTCAACGAAAACCATGTTTGTTTGTACAGTGTCTAAGTTCACACGAAACAGTGGTTTTCCTTGAAATACAATACTTAACGTGGTATCTTTTATCGATTTGGCAAATTCATAGGCTCTTCTATGGTCCTCTTTCAAAATTGGAATCGTGTCCGTAAGAGCGACTAATCCAGCTGCTGCTAGAACACCAACTTGTCTCATTCCTCCCCCCAATACCTTTCGCACCCTCCTGGCTTTCTCTATAAACTCCTTGCTCCCACAGAGCACAGAACCCACAGGAGCACCTAAACCAAAATAATTTTACGTTGCACAAAGCGAAATGTATGTAGTTAATTTTTAAAAGAAAAATTAAGGAAAATGTACCTAAACCTTTGCTGAGACAAAAAGTCACAGAGTCAAAGCCTGCAACGATCTCTGCAGCAGACTTCTCAGATTCCACACTTGCATTCCATAGTCTTGCTCCATCCATGTGCAACTTCAGATTCTGATCCTTACAGAAATCAACTAGTTCTGTGATCCAACTCTGTGGAACTACTTTTCCGTTGATTGTATTTTCTACCATGACCAGTTTTGAAATTGGCTCGTGATCTCTGTCCTTTCGAAGCTTGGATTTTAGTTCTTGAATGTTAAATGTGCCATCAGGATTGTTTTGTAAAGGTCGAAGGCTTACTCCTGCCAATTGGGCTGCACCACACTGTTCATGGAGCATACAATGAGCTTCGGTGCCACAGTATGCCTCGCTTCCTCTGACATTGCAGTGATTCATGACTTAAATTTTACAAAAATAATATAAGAAAAGAAATTTTATAAATTATTAAATTGAAGTATACTATGCTTACTGGCAATTAAGTTTCCCATTGTTCCAGACGACACAAATAAAGCTGCTTCCATTTCGAGCATACCAGCTGCTGTCTCTTCCAATTCTATAAGTTCATAATTTCATAAAATGTTAATTGCTGTTGATATAATTGTTTAGTGTAATACTAACTGAATCGATTTGTTTACTGTGACATTTACTTTGAACTGTTGGATCTTCGTGGAAAACGTCATCACCAACTTCTGCTCTGGACATTGCCTCTCTCATTCTCTTTGTTGGTTTTGTTAGCGTATCACTTCGAAGATCGATAACATGTCTCTGTAAAAATATATTTTTTATTATTTGAAATCTACAGAAAAAAATGTTTTCTACTTACTGGAATTCTGGAATTATCAACACGGTCAGGACAACTGTTACTTTCATAGTACATTGTACTGTAAAAGAAACATTTTTATTTATTAAACAAGCATTAAAAAATATAGACCTAAGAGAAAAATCGAAAAATTCATGGACCATGGAAGGGTCGATAATCAACAAGAGGACTATAGTATTAAGACTACTGAAGCAATTAAAATCATTTATTGCTAAACAAAATATATAGTAGAAACAATATTATAATTAAATAATGGGGGTACAATGGGGGACAAAGTTACAATATTTTAAGAAGTAGTCCATTACGCAAGTAAATATCATCGCAATTATATCTGATTTGGTACCATTTTCATTTAAAAAATGCCACGAATATGTTGGTGATAGTTCCATCAAAAAACAATAAAAAATAAAGAAGATTTGTCATTGGATTAGTAGTGGTCTCACCGATATACTCGACCCGTATTATGTTCACGTCTCGGCAACCGAGGCCTCTCGAGCTTCGCGGCCCTTCACGAGGTAAACCGCGTAGAAGTGGGGATTGTCTTGCGACACTTCTTGTTCAGAATTTGGCGACATTTAACGATGAAATACTGTACGCAATTGCGCGCGCGCATTATACTCCCTACATATATTAATAATATTAATGAAAACCACTTTGCACCTCCACTTTTGCTGCTTCGAAGTATTTTTTAATAGATTGTACACGATCAATCAAGGGGTAATTATTGCGAAAAGGTCATTATACTCCGAAAAAAGTAAACAGACGCCGCGCCGGAAAAGCCTTACGTTGCCACGGAGCGTGCGAGAATACGGAAAATTCAATACAGTATTAGCAATAGTAACATGTATAGGAAAAAGTTGTTCAGAATGATGACCTTGACACATATTTCAACGTCATCAATATCAGTGAGGAAGCCCCTAATGTAAATATTTACCCAATTCTGTCACCATATTCATGTAACATATATCCCAACAATTATTGGCATTTTTAGCATCGGCTTTTCGTGGAAACCACATAATTGGAGTCTTATCGTCATAGACAAACGCTGCATAAATCATGACGCTACCTCCTCCATAATTCATGCTCATCCGTTTTCTATACGAAGGTGTCTTATCTATCTTATCTTATTCATATCTTATCTGATCAATCTGGCCTAACTTCATTGGATAGCCTATAGATATTTTAGAGCCATATTTATTGCCTAATTGTAAAAAGTGGTTAACAATATTTAAAGATCTATGAATTTTTTCTGAAATTTCTCTGTTTGAAAGACTCAAGTCCTTGAAATTCATGATTATCTAAAGCAGTGTTCAACAACCTTTTTTGAGTCGCCACCCCCGTTTATAATATTCAAATAATCCGCGACCCCTCCCCGTCATATAAGGTAAATTAATACTGTTATTTACGAAAATTTACGTAAAAGTTATGTAAATGTTACAAAAATTAAAAAATCATATTAAAATAAATAAATACTAAAAATCATCAACTAAAAATAACCGCGGCGACCTCGCAGAAAACACTTCGCGACACCCTTGGGGCACAACCCATACGTTGGGAATCACTGATCTAAAGGCTTCCCATGATCCATTATGCTCTAAAAGCAATAAATGATTACACCATTTATATGAAAATATAAAACATCAAAGAAGTTTGTTCCTACTTTTCTTAATATTCTCACCGCACACTTTTTCAAACTATGAATTATCAAGAGTATTTTCTGAATAAATCACTGTGAGCCTATGATTATATCGCTCTATCAACAATAAAATTTAATAAATTTCTTAATACATCACGTCTATCTATCTACGCTGCTGAAACTCCAGTGACTGCTGCTACAATGGATAGGACATGCCCACAGACCCGCGAGGTAAGTTCCGCAACGTAGACAGAAATAAGATCACTAAACAAGCTAGTTCGTGCAGTGAATCTATCATTATTTCGGCCACTGTATAAAGATCCACAGTCTAATAATGAACTGTCATGGTATCGTTTATACGAAAATTGTAGGTAATTGTAATGTGTATTATCCAATTAATAGTAACACGTACCGCAAGAGGAGTATTGTTCGAACAGAAAGAAGTCTTGAGTTATACTATCTTGACTGACGTGCATACAAATTAGTCGCGCGTATTCTTCTTAGAATAGAGGACGCTGATATAGCGTTTATTTCCAGTGCTGCTGACAGACTGAGGTCGCCCGCGAAAATTGGAATGGGTCTTCATTCATTCAGACGCTCGCGTTTACTGACTTTTGCCTTAAAGGGTATAGTCGGATAAGATGGTCAAAAGTGCCCCCAAACCAAATTGATTTTTGGTCACACCATTCGATACGACTCCTAAAGAAAAACCTCTGTGACAAATTTCAAATCGATATCTCTACCACAAGGGTAGTTATAGGGTGAGCACGGTTTAATGAATTATGTAATATTATGGTGACTTGGACAGCGGATTTTTATGCAACTGCATATTTCTATAGGAAGTTGGTAAAATTTTGAGACCTGGACAGAAATTTGTTTTATCATTAGGGGAATCTAAAAACATAGTTCCTATTTTGCATATTGCATATGTTTTGCATAAGTGCATGTAAAATACATCAATTTTGCATACGTGCTTATTTGATTGACAGTCTATTAAGCAAGAAAATACGAACTAGGTAAAAGACAAATATAGTAGACCAAGCAACGTTGCGTCGGCCGTCTCAGTCACAGACATTGTCGTCAATATCTATCCCATTAACTGTCTATTAGTAAACTGTCTTATAGCCAGGCATAATATTTCCAAAAATATCAGGTTGTTCATTTACATGAGTCGATCAGTGGTGCTAAGAGTGAAATCTTGCTTAAGAATTCAAATATTGAGAAGATGCCTAAGGCGAAAACTTGCAAACGTATAATGGTGTCCAAGTGGATTGCAGGTTTAGGACATAATTCTATTACTGCAGAGGGAGAAGACTGTTTACTGTAAAAGCTATTCAAAACGTAAAAGATATACCCGGCGATTGCGGACAGGAAGTTAGATCCGAATGACATTATTTTAAGATTATAATGACGTTTTATAAAATCTTAATTTATAATCAGTTAAACATACATTTCATTTCTTTCAGATTAACCATAAATTTCAAGCTATATTACAAAGAAATAGCAACTACAATATACTGTCCAAAATTAGTGATATTTTGAAAGGTGCAAATGTCGAAGGGCCACAAGAAATCCCAGCACAGTATTGGTATAAATACAAATATGCCCCTATAACGTTGTGTCATGTGGAGAGATTGTTTTCGGCATATAAGTTAATTTTAACCGATAAAAAGCACAATTTTACAAACGATAATTTAGAAAAAACTATTGTAACACACTGTAATTTAAACTGCAACAAATAAATTATGTTGCATATATTTGACATTCATTCGTCATACATTTTGCATGTCTTCCATATTTCGACATATTATAGCTGTATAAAGATCCGCTGTCGATTATGATAATATGTATATTAGGATGACCCCGAACAATTCTGGTTGGCGCAGGCGATAAAGCGCTGCAATTCTTTTGACTCCGGATCGAATCCCGTACCAGGTAATCTTTTTTTCGTTAATAAAACTCTTTTTTGTTCTTTCTTAACCATATGATTGTTATAAAGAGATTTTAAATATATTTTTAAAGTATTCTAAAAACGTTCGTATAATCCGAAAAATCAGACACAACTAACAGAATAATATAAACGTGTTATACTGAAAACTTCAATATAAAATCGGCAATTTTATGCTTCCCGATCTTTTTAAAAATTGATTTTGCGACAAAAAATTCTGAAATAATTTGCAGTCATGTGTGCTATTAGACAGAATGTTCATGAATTTTTTGTTGAGCAGAACAGAAGAAATAGAGCATAATTTATTAAACCGTGCTCACCCTATAACTACCCTTGTGGTAGAGGTACCAACTTGAAACTTGTCACAGAAGGTTTTCTTTGAGAGCCCTATCAAATGGTGTGATCAAAAATCAATTTGGTTTGGTGGCACCTTTGAACATCTTATCCGGTTGTACCCTTTCTCAAGAACGCAATTCAGATCATCAGATTCTTTATCATCGTTCAAAGCATAGGAACCTCGCATGCTCACCACCAGAGTACTAATTAGACAAAGATGGACATCTTTTCATAGCAGGGCCTGTTAGATAGCCTCACTGACGAATCCTCTGGTAGGCTCAGAACGAAATTCTCCCTTTCCTTTTTCTTCTCTCAATCATTTCTTAGCTGCCACAAAGGTAATGACCAGACTGCGGATGTTTATGCAATTTACAATTTTTGTAAATGTATCTTAAGAAAGTGGAGTCGTATAAAATTTTATTTTCAGTGGTAGTAGCCTTTGTAAATCTGAAATAAATAAAAATTGTACCAAATTCTGTCTAATGTTATATTCTAGCATTTGTTTGAAAATTTTCAGAAGCCATAAATGCATGAAAATCCGCAGTCTAGTAATGATGCCGGCAATGATATCCAACGCATACCTTAACTCAGTTCGAGCTTTGTTTAAGGTGCCTAATCGCTGCATTCTTATGGTGTGGGCTGTTGTTTTTCCATGCCTCACTAGTTCGCTTCTTCCAGCTGTCAAGTTTATGTTGCATGCCTTGCACCACACGTTATGTACATTGCCTTCACATTTTTCCAACCATGATGTGAAGATAGGTTCCTTTAGCCAGCTCTCACAAAATCTCTTCCTGTACACCTTCTTTGTCGATGGTGGTGACGTCTTGTTAGTATCATCTGCTGATATTTTATATATTTTTGATTAGTTGTCAATGCTACTATAAGATTTTATACTTTTCATGTAATAATAAAAAAATAAGCAATAATTAAGAATGAGAAAAAACAGTTCAGTATTCATTGAATACATGCAGTAATAAAGAAATTTTGAGAAAATTTTATTTTGTCGAAATTTCTAGGAAAATAGCGCAGACTGCATTTTCGAACATCTTTTCACTTTCAGAAAAGTAAAGACACACAATGGACTATATATACATAGACAGCTTGTTACAACAATATGCTTTTATACAAAGTTTATATACATATTCAAGCTTTAATATACTCTTCTTAAAATTTAATTGTAAATAATAATATATATTTAACTCACTTCGGTCGTAATCGAGCTTAGAATAAGGATTATTTTGCCGGAAGATTCCCGGATTTCGACTGAAGAGGGTTAAGTATATAAATAGTTAGAAACTTACTTGAATCGGCGTTGCTCATGTTGCGCAGTCTTTTCACAAAATCACTGTAGAAAAATAATTCGCTATGAAAACTTCCGAAAAACGCAGGTATTCTCAAGTGTTAGTGTGTTAAATACCTGCAGCGTTTCCGCAAAACTCCCTCCGTGGGATTATATGACGTCACGTTCCGATGATTATTCCACCAACGTACCAATAGTGGGGGTATATTCCGCATACCTAACTTAGCCATACTTTCCTTCCCCACCTCAGCCTCAGCGAAATAGTGATGGGATTCCAGATTTCAGATGCGTCGAATCGCTTCGGATTTGCATCGTCAGAGAGGATATCCTCTCTGGTAACGAGTACGAATTCGAATCACCCCAGTCAGACAAACCTGTTTCGCGCAATGTTTGTATCACACATTGCGAGCAAAACGCTTAGGAAGTACTTTGCTCTTAACTTGGCGTCAAATACCGAGCTCCCTGTTTCCGCATTTGACTCGGTCCGAGGTTCGGTATTTGACCACAAAATTCCATGTCAAATTCATGCCAAACCTTGGACTCGGTTAAAGGGGCAGGTCGGTCGCACCAGAGAGGGCTCTGAGAGAAAATCTAGGACAAAGTCGGATTAAAAGATTTTGTAAGAGGGATAACAGAATTTTATTTAAGCTTCTAAATTGTATAATTTATTTCTACATATTCTCTTCCACTTTTTCCTTCTAACAGCAAGGTTTCTTCCGACTTTGCCCAATATGTACTGTTAGAGCAGGGTTAGATCCGCTCTTAGTGGCGCTGACCTGCCCTCTCATACGAGTGCAAGGTTTGGCACGGATTTGGCATAAATGGTTAACATGGAACTTTGTAGTCAAGTAACGAACCGAATTTTTATAAATATTAGCTCTCGAAGAATATAGCATGGACTTTCGGCAACATTCATGTATAGTTGCCAGTTCGATTCTGGAAGAGGTTAATTAGTTATAAATAATTTTTGTAAGTCTTGTCCTAATGAAACTGTGCATATTGGTGAGAATTGAATATCTTGTAACTCCAAACGTTCATACATAAAAGTTACTCTGAATCTTGTGTACTATTAGCCATTTTTACTAAAAAATTAGGTGGAGGTAACAATTATATAATTGTTGTAATCGTTAAAAGAGCAGAAATAATAAATTCATTAATTACATTTTCTCGATATAATTATATATGCTTAGTAATATTCATGTGTTAGAAGAAATTATGCATTTACCAAAAAATTAGTTGGCAAGATGGTCAAGAATTGTTACAAATATTAACCAGCTAGACATAATAAATTTATCAGTGAATTGTGTTCGATAAATTAATGCGCGCGAACATTCATGTGTTAGAAGATATTCAATATCTCGAGTTCCATTACATATTTTTATTAAAAGATGAGATGGACAGATATTCGAGAGAGTGCGTGTCGACATATAATTGGCAAAAGGAATTGTTATAAACATTAAACAGCCAGAGATAATACATTTATTAATTACATTTGCTTGATATAATATTGTTTGATAATATTCATGTGTTAAAAGATACTCTGTATCTCGAGTACTATTAGCAATTTTTACTTAAAAATAAGATGGTAGATAGTCAAGAGGATGCTTGTCGACATCGTTGGCAAGAGGAATTGTTATAAACATTATACAACCAGAAATAATACATTTATCAATAATTATTATCACGGCGATCGAGATCTACAAAAATTAGTTGGGGTGGGGAGTGTTGCGCTTCGCTGCGCGCTGCGCATCTCTGCTTACCTAAACCCGCGGAGCGCGCTAAGTCAGTCAGTCGGGCCGGGGGCTCCGGCAGGAGCGGACGAGCTCCGGGACCAGGAGAGTCTTCGACTACCTTGATGCTGACCAGGGGTCCTCCAGAGGTACCCTGGCCTCTCCTGCCTACCTTGGGGATGACCAGTGGATCTCCAGAGATACCCAGGCCTACCTTCAGCTGACGTAGGGTTGACCAAGGGTCCTCCCCCAGTGGCCTACCCTAGGGTTGACCAAGGGTCCTCCCCCAGTGGCCTACCCTAGGGTTGACCAAGGGTCCTCCCCCAGTGGCCTACCCTAGGGTTGACCAGTGGTCATCTAGAGCTACCCTAGCCTAACCCTGCTTACCTTCAGCGGGCTTGGGGTTGACCATGGGTCCTCCAGCAGTGGTCTGCCCAGGTCTACCCTCGCCTACCCTGAGGTTGACCAGTGGTCATCCAGAGCTACCCTTGCCTACCTTCAGCTAGCTTAGGCCACCCTGATCTATTCCAGAGCTAGCCTGTCCTACCCTGTCTATCTTGGGGTTGACCAGTGATCCTCCAGAGCTACCCTGGACTACCATTGTTTATCATGGTCTACCTTTAGCTAGCTTAGGGTAGTCCAAGGGTTATTTAAAACTTCCTTGGCCTACTTTAAGCTAGCTCGGGGGAGCCATGGTCTCTTCAATGCTGTCTTCGTTTACCTTGGGTTCTGAGCCGGTTCAGTTTCAGTATCCGGCATGATGTCAGTACCGTGCTGATCGGTTTAGAGAGGGCAATCATTGCAATGGCTTCGCATCTTTGAGTGAGTCATTTCGTTACTACCTTGTCACTATATTCGTCTGTAGAAGTAGTAGTATACAGTAGTAGTAAAGTGTAAAAGTAGTTAGTTGCATGCATGGGCAGGCCCCGCCGCCCCAACGATCAGCCGAGATGGGAACGTCCGCGATTTGCACTAGCGTTGCGACAAAACCACGCGTTGAATTTGAACAGAGATTAAAGCTAACATTACGGTGTAGATTGTTTAGAGCGTAGCGTTGCGACTCACACAAATAGTCGCGGTTCAAAATTACATTTCAATTTGATAACTGCGCTTTTAAAGTTCATATTGTTGTTGTTTTACATATAATCTAAAGTAATCGTTTTTTGGATCTCTGTTCGTTGAATTAGCGTTGCGCACAAAAAGTTCGCGTTTGCTTTCGAGTCTTTCGACTTTTCAGGCTCCCATGCTCGAGCTGCAACGATCAACTGTGAGATGGGCACATCCGCGATTTCAAGTAGTGTTGCGAAACAAATTGTTACACGCGTTGTACTAGTATCAATTTTTAAAGTTGATGAAATGTCTATTTAATGTTGCAAATAAATAGTCGTAATTTAAAGTAGTTCTAAAGATACCTGTTTAGAATTTTAGACGTTAGAGTTTCAAATTTCTTATTTAAGTAGCATTTTAAATTCGATTTGTTGAATAAGCGTTGCGCATCAAAAGAATCGCGTTTGCAATAGAATCTTTCGATATTTCAGGCGCCCATGCTCCAGTTGCAACGATCAACTGTGAGATGGGTACTTCCGCAATATCGAGTAGCGGTGCGAAACAAATTGTCGCGATGGGGCCGAAGGAGCAGACGAGGTTTTATGCCAAAGATGCCGGACAAACTGTCATTCAAAAGGACAATCATTGCAACGTCTTCGCATCTTCGAGTGAGTCATTTTATCACTATCTTGTCGTTATACTCGTCTGTAGAAATAGAGATGTAGTAGAATGTAAAAGTAGTTAGTTGCATGCATGGGCAGGCCTCGCCGCCCCAACGATCAGCCGAGATGGGAACGTCCGCGATTTGCACTAGCGTTGCGAAAAAAGTACGCGTTGCGTTAGTCGATTTTGAACAGAGATCAAAGTTAGCCTTTCTTCTAAATATAATAGTAGTCACTATCAGCGATATAGCTTGTTTAAACTATAGCGTTGCGAAACAAATAGTGTCGATTCGTTTTGCAGAAACTATAGAGTAACCTTTTTTGGATCTCTGTTCATTGAATTAGCGTTGCGTACCAAAAGTTCGCGTTTGCTTTCGAGTCTTTCGACATTTCAGGCGCCCATGCTCGAGCTGCAACGATCAACTGTGAGATGGGCTCATCCGCGATTTCGAGTAGCGTTGCGAAACAAATTGTCACACGCGTTGTACTAGTATCAATTATTAAAGTTGATCCAATGCCTAGTTAATGTTGCGAATAAATAGTCGCGATTTTAAGTAATTCTAGAGACACCGATATAGAATTTTAGACGTCAGAGTTCTTTTCTTATTTAAATAGTATTTTTAATTTCGATTTGTTGAATTAGCGTTGCGCATCAAAAGGATCGCGTTTGTATTAGAATGATTCGATATTTCAGGCGCCCATGCTCCAGTTGCAACGATCAACTGTGAGATAAGAACATTCGCGATTTTAAGTAGCGTTGCGAAACAAATTGTAACACGCGTTGTAATAGTATAAATTTTCTAAGTTGACTTAATGTCTAGTTAATGTTGCGAATAAATACGCGCGATTTAAAGTAGTTTTAGAGGTACCGATCTAGAATTTTAGACCTTAGAGTTTTAAATTTCTTATGTAATTTGTAAGAATGGTAATACTTAATTTTGTAAGACTTTCAAAGTTCAACATTACCAAATTGATACAATATTTTTGTCTAGAAATTGATATTTCTCAGGAAATTGATATTTTTTTCAGGAAATTGATATATTTGTCTTGAAATTGATATATTGGTCTTGAAGTTAATATTTATTTCAGGAAATTGTTATTTATTTCAGAAAATTGATATTTATTTCAGGAAATTGATACTGATTTCAGGAAATTGATACTGATTTCAGGAAATTGATACTGATTTCAGGAAATTGATATTTATTTCAGGAAATTGATACTTATTTCAGGAAATTGATACTTATTTCAGGAAATTGATATTGATTTCAGGAAATTGATATTCATTTCAGAAAATTGATATTTATTTCAGAAAATTGATACTTATTTCAGGAAATTGATATTTATTTCTGGAAATTGATATTTTTATCTTGAAATCAATATTGCTCGGATCGGAGTTCCCTCAGGGACTCACTCATGGGATGGGGCTCGTGAGTGGGTACGGGGACTCGCGTCCCCGGGGGCACCCGAATCGCTTATAGGTCGTTGCGTCCATAATTCACTAGATTTGGGCTCGATGTGGTTTCGATTTTGTTTCGATTTGGGTCTCATTTGGTTCCGATTTTGTATCGACTGGTTTTCGATTTGATGTCGATTTTGTTCTGACTGGTTTTCGATTTTGTGTCGATTTTGTTTCGACTGGTTCTCGATTTTGTGTCGATTTAGGTTCTTCATCCTACTCTTGTTGGTTACTCCGTACTCGTGTACGGTATTAGATTTGCACTCCTGTGCGGGATTGATTCGTTATTAAAACATTGTTTTATATTCAAATTAAATAATTGGTTGAAACTAGTTCTGATCCATGCCACAGAGGGGGTAAAATGATGAGACAGGTTCTGTTCCAGGCTTAAAAGTAAAAAGTTGGCACGGCCAAACCCCGAGCAGAGAGGAGCTCCTCTCTGCCCCGAGCGTGAGCACTCTCATACCTCTCTGTCTGTGGTATTGTTAACACTCGGAGGGGAGTAATGTGGCGGATGTAGATAATGTAAATTACTATTTCAACATTGTTAGATTTCTATTTTATCGACAATGATAATATCGATTAATTGTAAATTATGTTAAAATATTTTAGACACATTGTAAATTTTAATTCATTTATTTGTTGTTTCCTATTAACGATTGTGTTTTATAATAACAGATCAAATTAGACCTTCAAAGAAACATGGTCTCAAATTCTTTAAATATTTAAGAAAGCAAATCATAAATAATTCAAATCTAAATAATTTAATAAGCGAATTAAAATACGGAGTTATAAGTGTGGAACATTTTATATTATTAATTTATTGTGGAACACACCACAGATGACAGCAGAGAGATGGCAGCCTCTGTTGGTTCCATGGATATATCCATGGCTGGTTCACCGGTTCACATTCTAAATTCTAACGTGGTTTTAAATTTCGTTCCAACTGGGTACTTGACGCATGCGTAGTAAAAGTTCTCCATACTCGAAGGCTTGGAGTCGATTTCAAATTCGCATGCGAACAAAAGTCAACGGACCTAATTTACAAATGGTTATTATAATAACCATAAATAATAAACAAATGTTTATCATAATTGTATCATAACAGGTAGTATGGCTGAAATACATTCCACGCATACTCTACCGTTATTTTCAATTTAAACCTTTAAATGAATACATATAGTTTCGAACAGAACGGTTACAAACGTCATAGCCGAAACAAAATTTTTTACTGAATTCAAAAATATAGAATATTGTTGCGACGAAAGTAATGTATTGAAATTTACGCCAATATAAATATTCCAATATTGAATACAATTTTACTTCTTTTACAGAAAAACTGTATTGTAGATTGAATAATGCATCCTTTAAAATAACGGTTAAACCGTCGCACACGACGCATGCACTAAGAACCATACCAGACACAAACTATAGAAAGCGCACCTTTCTTGCAGAAAATATATTATGTTTTGACATCTGTGATTGGTGTCGTGCCCGCGCTCCGACCAATGGGATCCCTCGTGGTACACGTCACGCGTCGACTTGTGCGCCGCCGTGCGAGGCATTTTTCCGTCGATCCCCCACCACTCGACCCCTTCGAAAGAAGAAAGAAGATGGCTGCACGGTGCGATAAAGAAAACAATCTCTCGGAGCATTGAAGGCTGTAGAACAACTACGTACCTCGGAGTAGAACAGACCAGGAGCCGTTCTCGAGCCTCTCCTCGCCATTGTCCGAGCCGCCGCCGAGGAACGAACACTGGAACGAAACAACGGGGAAAAAACGGTTTTGTGTGGACAGTTACATGTGCGTCCCTGTCACGGAGCGGTCAGTCTCTGGAGGATCGTCCTTGGAATCGCTCGTTCCTGAAGCCGGCTCGAGCAGCTAGTGATCTCGAAAACAAAAATGGCGGACGTCGACTCGAGGGTGGACCACTCGGACCCCGAGTTACGGTTCCTTTCCGTCGACAGGAACAATTTCAACGATCCGGCGACCCAGGCTGAATGGACACAGAAGAAGCTCGTGTGGGTTCCGCACGATACCCAGGGGTTCGTCGCGGCAGGGATCAAAGGCGAGCGTGGCGACGAGGTCGAGGTTGAAATCGCCGAGACGGGGAAACGCGTGCTCGTCGCCAAGGATGATATCCAGAAAATGAACCCGCCTAAGTACGACAAGGTTGAGGACATGGCCGAACTGACGTGCCTCAACGAAGCCTCCGTACTGCATAACCTCAAAGACAGATACTACTCGGGCCTCATCTATGTGAGTTTGACAGATTTTACTGCTTCGCTGTCATAGGAGTTTCGACAAGAGATAGCACTTGCTCTCGCAGCCTTTCGGAATGTAGCATAGTGATTTAGAGGTTTTCTTAACCTTGGGAGCTCGATAAATGTAGAATCAGCTGTAGCGTTGTGAAGTTCATACTCAGTGCCTCCTCCCTTAACAGTTTGTCTATCGGAGCACCATTGATGTGTTAGTTACCAGTATCATTATTATTTAGAATTGTAACGCATGGCATTCAAGGAAATTATTACTTCCCTGTGGTAACAGGTTACTGTTGTAAGAGACGCAGTTAAGTACTATACGCAATATTTTTTACGTATAGAGAATTTATCTCATCGACACACCTAAGTGTTTCTTTGTTTGAAATGATAAGACATAACATAGCGTTAAGGTCATTTATGATTTTTAGTGATATTAAAGGATAAGTTGCGGTTCGTAGAATGTTGTATCTGCAAAATAGCAAAAATCACTGGTAGCAAACGGGTAATAGACTTCTGAATTATTGCACTACAGACAGATGCTTTATAACTTTATTTTAAATGATAATTACAAAAGAAACTGATAGATTATGTTATGCTGGGTAATTTACTGGTTCACAATTGAATCTGTGATTGATTAATGAGTTCACTAAGATAAATCCCTAGTTGTTTATCACAGATTTTTAAAAATTGCTATAGCTTCTTTATTGGAGTTATGATTAGGCTGATGAAAGTAGGCAAACTGAATGATAGTGGACACAAAGACAATGATTGCTATTGTTTAATGTGAGAAGGTTTATTCTTAGATAATATCTGAGGAATGCGTTTCATTCGAAACAATAGAAACTTGACCTGATTATTGTTGGACAATGGGTGTAGATTTTATTTATTTTATTTATGATTCTGCAACTGTAGCATTCAGTGTTTTATTGTGATAGCTGTCTACATACAATATATTGTAATTTATTCTAATCTATAATTAGCATCGCATACTATTTCATATCTAGATTTTTCTAGATATAATGAAGGAACTGAGTTTATATAAAGCAATTTATGCATAAAATTATTCACTGATTTAGATATGTTGTACCATGCAAAATACTTTTATATGTATCCAACATTTCAATATAAATGTTCTCTTGGTTTTTTATTGTACTTTGCAAAGTATAATGCATAATTTCACTAAAATAACTGAAATTGTAGATAATTGAGAGAATGTAAACAAAGTTTTACAGTCATGAAAATTGGAAAACATATTATTTCATGAAAATAAGAAAAATGTTTTGCTTTGAGAATAGTATTAAGTTAAATTTGTAAAGAGCTCTCAAAGAATTGAAATTTGATTATTATTATTGTTAAATTAAATGCTCATTTTTCTTATATTCATTACTGAAAGGAAAGTGCTGACCCAGGTCAAACGTCTAGCAAAGTCTGATTATTATGTTCATTATTTAGTAATTTCCTACTATTTTTGACATTCATTATCATATCACTAAAGCTTTTAGACACTAGATAGTCAGAATATTACTAATCACAATGTCTTTGTGGTATCTACATATCGTAAATGAGTTAGGACAAAGTATATTACAGTGGTAATTGCTAGTTTAAGCAGGAAAAATTTGAATAACGCCATATTTCTTTCAAAGAAGCAGCAAACTATTCCCAGCACAAAAGAAATTTATGTAAATGCCAAAATTACGAAAATGTACTTCCCAAAATAGAATGTTTGACTTTTCTTATCAAAACATGTTTTAAGCAACTTTAAATATGTTTAAATATTTGCAATCTTAGTGGAAAATATGATTCATGCAAAAAGTATTTACATAAATTTTATGGATTGCACATAAAACGTTCCCAAAGTGAAAAATAGGATCTTTCTGACAAAAGGAATTAATATCAAGATTTACTTGTAACTTAGCCGACATTTACACTCAACAATCGCTTATTCGATGCAACACTGGTCATTCTAATGATCCTTATCGTTTCTTATCGCGGAAAGTAATATTCTGCTTGCTAGCGAATACATAGACAGCACATTACAGACAATGCATTAGCTTCATTAAGTTTAAGTAGTGTCTGATAGTGCATTCACTTGTTGATGCTATCAGAAGTGACTCAAACGAATATAGGAAACGTTATAATTACAATTTGATTTTTCAAAAACTATTTGAAATGGAGGGAAGGTAGAATTCTCGTATTATTGGACGGCCGAAATACGTCCTGTCTCTTAGGTGTTATCAGTAACTGATACGACTGTCGTATCTTACTTCCACGTAACATTGACTCACCGTGTTATTTAGTGTGGAGACTGTAGAAGTTTCTGACTTTTTCTCCTGTCATTGCACGGCCATTTTTATAAAGAACACAATTCCAGTAATTTTTTTGGAGTCATATCTGAAAGAAAAATAATTTACTAATTTTTTAAGGGTGGTTTCTGTAAAGAAATCATTTCAAGTTATTTTTGAGCGACATTTTCTGAAAAACCAATTCAAATAATTTGATAAGGGTTATACGTATAAAGATAAATTGTTTAGTAATTTTATTAGTGTAATTTCTATAAATAGGAAGAATTTAGTAACTTTTAACCCTTTTTGGGTTTCACCCAAAGAAAACAATTGGAGTAAGTCTGAAAGACATTTCTTAAAAAAAAATTCTATTAATTTGATAAGGCTTATACATATAAAGATAAATTGTTTAGTAATTTTATTAGTGTAATTTCTATAAATAGGAAGAATTTAGTAACTTTTAACCCTTTTTGGGTTTCACCCAAAGAAAACAATTGGAGTAAGTCTGAAAGACATTTCTTAAAAAAAAATTCTAATAATTTGATAAGGGTTATACGTATAAAGATAAATTGTTTAGTAATTTTATTAGTGTAATTTCTATAAATAGGAAGAATTTAGTAACTTTTAACCCTTTTTGGGTTTCACCCAAAGAAAACAATTGGAGTAAGTCTGAAAGACATTTCTTAAAAAAAATTCTAATAATTTGTTCAGGGTCATATATATAAAGATAAATTGTTTAGTAATCTTTTTAGTGCCATTTCTATAAAGAGGAAGATTTTCGGATCTTGTAAGGGTGGTTTCACCCAAAGAAAACAATTGGAGTAAGTCTGAAAGACATTTCTTAAAAAAAATTCTAATAATTTGTTAAGGGTCATATGTATAAAGATAAATTGTTTAGTAATTTTGTTTGTGCCATTTCTATAAAGAGGAAGATTTTAGGGTCTTGCAAGGGTGGTTTCGATTAAGAATCTAATTCTATTAACATTTTAGGTGTCATAGTTATAAAGAGAAATAATTTAGTAATTTTAAAGTGATTCCTATAAGCAGTACAATTCTAGTAATTTTTCAAGAGTCAGATTCAGAGTGAGAAATAGTTTAGTGATTTTTAGGGACCATTTCTACAAACAATATAATTTTAGTATTTTTGTTGAGAGCTGTAGTTACAAGGAAAAATAATTTAATAACATTTAACCATTCCCTCAATAAAATGTACCATCCAGTAACATTTTGAGGTCACAATTTTTTTAAGAAATCAGCTGAAGGAACTCCTTCCAGGCTTTATCGTTTTTCTCCAAATTATATTATCACTGTACACTTTGTGCAACTTATGTATCCACACTAAGTAATCTGCGGTTATACGAGATACGGTTGTATAAAGTTTCCAGCGATTAGGGGAGCATCGAGAATCAAACGAGGAATAATGTACAAGCGTAAAAATATTTTAACCTGACAATTTTTAGTAACCGAAATTCGAATTAGTTCGGACAAAAAACAATGTCAAAAGATCCCAAAAGTCGTGACGAATTTCTAAAAATCTTCAAAACCTGATTGTTTTATTACAAAAGTATGGTATATAATCATGTTTATAAATATAAAGTGGGAGGTGATAAAAAATGAATCAAAATTTATAAACAGGAAATAAAATTTATAAATGCGAATTAAAATTTATAAATATGAAAGAAAATTTATAAATATGAAAGAAAATTTATAAATATGAAAGAAAATTTATAAATATGAAAGAAAATTTATAAATATGAAAGAAAATTTATAAATATGAAAGAAAATTTATAAATATGAAAGAAAATTTATAAATATGAAAGAAAATTTATAAATATGAAAGAAAATTTATAAATATGAAAGAAAATTTATAAATATGAAAGAAAATTTATAAATACGATTTAAAATTTATAAATATGATTTAAAATTTATAAACACGATTTAAAATTTATAAATATGATTTAAAATTTATAAATAATAAATCGAATAATTTGCATCACTTACGAGCTGGCGTAATAGATTGTAGCGTCTTGATAACGGGTGTTCCGATAATAGAGGTTTCACGAGACTTGGATCCGGCGAAGAATCTTTCGATTTTCGTCGGGATCAATTAAAAAAGAATTTGAGTTTCGATTGGGCCTTACGATATAGAAATATCTGCTTACGTATGGCAGGCATTCTAGGACACGAAGGAATGACGTCATGCATGTGCCTCGTACGTGCTGATTTTTCTTCTTTCGATCCGCAATGTATCGCATTCCGCACAATGTTCTGAAATCATACGAATCTCTGTCATCTAGACCATCGAAAAAGTTCGATTAAAATTGGTAGATCTGTAACAATAGCTACGGCTACAACATCGTTCAAAATGTGCTCCAATTACAATTGTACCGAACATGATCTATAAAGTCATCCAGAAAATATAAATTTAAATTGTCCGCAGACTGCCAAATGTTTGTTTAACAACGTCCGTTTTAAGAAATTTTAATAAGAATTTTGTCAGAATATTATTTATTCTTGGCTCCAATAATTCAGATTAATTTTATAACTAATTAAGGATTGATTAGGTACGTTTAGCGATTCTCATAAAGTGAGGAATGCGTATAAATGCTTGAATTTTGTAATTGTTTGAGGTGCATATGTATAAAAGAAAATAATTTACTAATTCTTCAAGGGCTGTGTTTATAAGTAAACGTAATTAGTAATTTCTATAAGGAATACATTTCTAGTAAAGAGAAATAATTTAGTAATTTTTTAAAGTTGATTCCTATAAAAAACAACGGCAGCAATTATTAACGAACATTTCTTTACAAATCAATTCTAGTAATTTATTAAGGGTCATTTGTATATGGACAATGAACTTCAATTTTTTAGAGCTATTATTATTAAACATTTCTATAATATAGCAATTTTTAACGGTAATTTCCATAAAGAGAAAAAATTTCGTAATTTTTTGGAGGTGATGTACATAAGGAAAACAATTCTAACGGAGCACTATAGAGATTATAGTTTAAATTTACGAAATTGGTATACAATATTATATAAAATATAAAATAAATATATAAAATCAAATGCAGTTAGGAAAGTTATGATATCGAACACGGTATTGCCAGTTACAAAATTGAATTTAGTTCAAACAATTATAAAATCGAATATACAGTGGATAATCGAATTATTACAGCCACAACGACTAACTACATTTTTTAATCACAAAACTAAATTTTTTAATCACGTGATGAATAATATAATCTACAACGCTGCCAAATTTAAGTTCACAATTTTCAAACATTAATGTTAAAAATTATAAGCAATCGGTGTAGCTAGACGTTCATTTCAAAATTGATGGTTTTAATGCACAATTATAATTTGATTCTCATTTTATAGTAGAACGCTATACAAAAAAGTATTAATACACCGTTTAAAAAGGAATAATTTTTAAAAAGTTCGACCAAACGACTTTATCTTTTTTTAAATATTAGAAGAATTGGTTTACTAGCTAATGTGATAAAAAAGTATTTTTAAATGCTATTGATCAGAATTGCGGAAGAAAAAAAGTGGAGATCACGATTTTTAACATTTTTATGTGAGTCTACAAAGTGAATTTAAAATGTGCATTTTGTAGATCTAAATAAATTATATACGTGCACGAATTTACACCGAAATCGCTTGGTACATGAAACAGCTATAGGCACTGAAATATGTAAGAATTTTTGCCATTTTTAATCATTTGCAGCTCACAACAACGTTAACTGATTTCGATGAAACTTTGTGCACACACATAACTTACTTAGGTCTACGAACAGTGTGTTTGAAATTTTCATTTGGTCACAGATAAAAAAGTTAAAAATTTCGACCTTTATATTTTTCCTTCACATTTTCCTCCAATAATACTTTTTAAATAATTTACTAATATTAAACCAATCCTTCCATGATTTAAGGAGAACTCGTCGTTTGGTTAAATTATTAAAAATATTATTCCTTTTTAAAGGGTGTGCACATACTATTTTTAGGCACTGTACTTATCGAGATAAATTGAAATTGGGAAACAAAATTTGAGATTGAATATTCACGGTGAGAAGATCGGTGCACAGCATAGCGATCGCAATTAACGTAAAAGTAGATCGAAGCGCAGCAGCTGTAACGCATCTTGATCTATCAAATTTAAGCGAGAAATAAAGAGAATGAGACCGATCAAGGAGGAATCCTTATAAGGAGGAGTGTCCTTAACCCGCTTCCTCGCGGTGCCATAAACGCCGGCTCACTATGCTGTACACCAGGCCGACCACGAGTAAAAGAGGGAAAGAGAAAGAGCTTCAGTTTCGCTGAAGACTTCGTGCCATTTATAGTCAACAAACAGTTTCGGTCTTCTTAGGAAAGAAACCGAACTCTCTGACGAAACCGCACAGATTCCGGTATAGATTCGTTATTCACGCTTCGTCACACACCCATATCCTCACCCTACCACGCCATCTTCTTCCTTCCTCCTTCACAGTTAGGCTCGACTTCCTTTTTACCATTTTCTCTAGTTTTTGGTATAGTCGCAATTCTATTTATGAATTTTTAAAGCTGAACAATTGGCAACATTCAAACTGCTATAACATTATGAAGAAAAATGAGAGAGTTGTCTGCTTAGGATCAAAATAAAGGGCGACGTTTGTACTTTCAACATCCACAAGTTCATTTTTTATTTTAAATAGTTTTGTACCAAGTAGCGAGCAGTGAAGTCTTTATAGGTTTCAGTTTATTATAATTTGTCGACGCTTGAGCTGTTGTGACTTTGTGGAGAAAAACGGTAGAGTCATCTACGTAGGTTCAGTTTAACCCTTTGCGGTCGGTGCCGCCACAGTGGCACATATCCATATCCTCATCCTACCACGCCATCTTCTTCCTTCCTCCTTCACAGTTAGGCTTGACTTCCTTTTTACCATTTTCTCTAGTTTTTGGTATAGTCGCAATTCTATTTCTGAATTTTTAAAGCTGAACAATTGGCAACATTCAAACTGCTATAACATTATGAAGAAAAATGAGAGAGTTGTCTGTTTAGGACCAAAATAAAGGGCGACGTTTGTACTTTCAACATTCACAAGTTCATTTTTTATTTTAAATAGTTTTGTACCAAATAGCGAGCAGTGAAGTCTTTATGGGTTTCAGTTTATTATAATTTGTCGACGCTTGAGCTGTTGTGACTTTGTGGGGAAAACGGTAGAGTCATCTACGTAGGCTCAGTTGAACCCTTTGCGATCGGTGCCGCCACAGTGGCACATATCCATATCCTCATCCTACCACGCCATCTTCTTCCTTCCTCCTTCACAGTTAGGCTCGACTTCCTTTTTACCATTTTCTCTAGTTTTTGGTATAGTCGCAATTCTATTTCTGAATTTTTAAAGCTGAACAATTGGCAACATTCAAACTGCTATAAGATTATGAAGAAAAATGAGAGAGTTGTCTGTTTAGGACCAAAATAAAGGGCGACGTTTGTACTTTCAACATCCACAAGTTCATTTTTTTTTAAATAGTTTTGTACCAAGTAGCGAGCAGTGAAGTCTTTATGGGTTTTAGTTTATTATAATTTGTCGACGCTTGAGCTGTTGTGACTTTGTGGAGAAAAACGGTAGAGTCATCTACGTAGGTTCAGTTTAACCCTTTGCGGTCGGTGCCGCCACAGTGGCACATATCCATATCCTCATCCTACCACGCCATCTTCTTCCTTCCTCCTTCACAGTTAGGCTCGACTTCCTTTTTACCATTTTCTCTAGTTTTTGGTATAGTCGCAATTCTATTTCTGAATTTTTAAAGCTGAACAATTGGCAACATTCAAACTGCTATAACATTATGAAGAAAAATGAGAGAGTTGTCTGTTTAGGACCAAAATAAAGGGCGACGTTTGTACTTTCAACATCCACAAGTTCATTTTTTATCTTAAATAGTTTTGTACCAAATAGCGAGAGCAGTGAAGTCTTTATGGGGTTCAGTTTATTATAATTTGTTGACGTTTGAGCTGTTGTGACTTTGTGGGGAAAACGGTAGAGTCATCTACGTAGGCTCAGTTGAACCCTTTGCGATCGGTGCCGCCACAGTGGCGGCATTTTCAAATTGTCGTAGAAGTCGGCGTCGCCACCCTGACGGCATGATCGTCTGAATTTGTAAAAAATTGCAATTGCATTTGAAAAATTACAATAATTTCTCCTTTGTATGTATTATATGTACTATTAAACACAATAGATAAGCTTCGACATGTTTTTTAATATCTATGTATTTGCTTTAGCTCACTTATCATTAGGGAAAAATAACTCCGGAAAGCTAAATTTGCTCCGACTATCTGGTACTCCCATCAGAGAAATTTGCAGATCGCAAAGGGTTAACAAAGAGTGATATTTATACTTTTAGCACCCCTAAGTGTACTACATAAGTTTCGAATTCTTGGAAATGGTTGAAACATTTTTAACCCTTAGCACTCGAATGGCGACTCTGAGGCGCCACTACAAATTGCTACACCATTATTCAGAATATTGTTTACATGATTGTTTTTGTTTGTATGTAATAAATTACCAAACATTTAAATATTGTATGATGTACTATCAGTTTCTTACGCATATAATGAAAACAACTATGTACAATGAAAATATTCTAGGTTAGAAGAAATGTTTGGTTTTTTAGTTGAAATAGCTCCGAGTGCAAAGGATTAAGATGATTTGACTATTACAACTTTGTGAAAACATTATCGAAGCTACTTAGGCTCATTGTAAAAGGCGAAGTTTCCATTTTCGATTAGCCTAAGTTGCTCTTTTTTTTACAACAGGAGATGACGCGGTCATGGGGTCTCAGATTTTCTCGAAACTTTGCGTATTGGTAGATTTCGTTCTCTTGTTTATGAAAATGTAGCATTATAGGCGTCGATGCTCAACAACTTTTGAGATACGTTAAGATTGATGAAGTTAGTGTTTCTTTCATATTATGTTCCTTTTCAATAAAATTTTTATATTTGTCTCGACACGCAGTAGGCACTTGGAACTCCAAGATTGTTTGAGGTGTACATTTGCCATCACAGGCTCGATGGACGCTGATCTGTAACTTTTCTGTGTAATTTCGGCCATAGTAATTCATTTTAATTAAGTTATATTCCAAACTTTCGTTTTCGAGATCGGCGACTCCTGAATGAGAAATCGTCAGTAATTAAAGATTTTTGTAGATTCGTAAAAAGTGGACGGAGGAGGATCTACTTACAAGGAGAAGACTCGGTCATCGCGTCTTAGATTTTGTTGAAACCTTGCATACTGGTAGATTTCGTTCTCCTGTTTATGAAAATGTAGCATTATAGGCGTCGATGCTCAACAACTTTTGAGATACGTTAAGATTGATGAAGTTAGTGTTTCTTTCATATTATGTTCCTTTTCAATAGAATTTTTATATTTTGTTTCCTATAGACATTATGAGTGTATTTTTCCTGTGCAAAATACAATTAATTAAAATAGACAAACTGAACAGAAAAAAAAGAAAAAAATGGAAAAAAAGGAAAAAGGGATTTGAACACTGGTGTTCCCGGTAAAGAATCTAGTTCGTTACCATCACGCCGTTTGGCACTTGACAAAAACTTCAACCAAAACTACTTAACACTAGAAAGACTGAAACTTAGTATATACCTATATTGCCCAAAAGCAGTCAAAATGACTGCATTGTGAAAGAATAACTAATGTGTAAAGAAAGTTGTTTAAAATTAATTTTTAATATTTTTTATATTGATTGCATGGCATATTGATGACACTTTCATTTTCATCATTGGTGATCGACTCTTCATCGCTACCTTCAGTGTCAGATGTTTCACTTTGAATATAATTCGCTTCATCTTCAGATGATAGTTCAGAATTTGTTGCATCTGATTCTATATCGGAGCACTCTTCACTTATGTTCGTTAGCTTTTCCAATAACTCACTTCTATTCGACATTTCTTTCATGAATTTAGGGCGCAAAAGAAATAAAATAAACAACTTGTTAGAACAAGTATCACTGCATAAAGATTCGAATAACAAGTATTACTTTAGCTTACTGAGTAACTGCAACTTATCAAGTATACGCCCAAATTGACAATTTATCATGTACTTGTATGTTATCATGTGACGATAATCAAAAAGAAATGAAAACTGTTATTTCAATACAGAGCCGAACTGGTCATATAAGAAATTTACTCAATTCAATAATAAGAGTCGTTTGATTATTTAAAATTTCCCAAGCAGTCAAAATGACTGCTTTTGGGCAATATATAATAGGTATAACACACACATATATATATATATATATATATATATATATATATATATATATATATATACCGGAAATGAAGGAGGGGGGACGTAACTACAATTATTAATAAACGCATTTATATGTTGTACAAAAAGTCACAAAATTCTAAGAAATTGTGTCATTATATACATAATTGTTTTTCTAATTGAAATTAAAAAGCAGTCAAAATGACTTCCTTGGGCAATCTAGTGTTAACGGCTTAACGGGTGTAATGAAATTTAAATTGTAAATATCTTAAAAATTATTGAGTATGGACGCCTATAATGTTATATTTTCATAAACAGGGGAACGAAATCTACCAGTATGCGAAGTTTCGACAAAATCTAAGACCCGATGACCGCGTCTTCTTCTTGTAAGTTATTTTCCCTGTAAGGAGTTAAACCGTAAACTAATGAGGATATTTTGCATTAAAAATCCCTCATGGTACACTCTTCGTTCAAATCACAATAACACGGCAATAAAAAATCATAGATCAAATTTTATGGGCTTGATACAAAGAGACGACTTCGGTATTTAAATCCATAGTGGTTTGAGATACTAGAAATTTTTTTCGAATATCGTAGAATCGGTTGAATTTGGAAAATTGAAAAATTTGTTGGTGTTACTGTATATAGCGTTTCCTAGTGCAACAACATTTTTTATAAATTATCTCGCCCTTTAAAATGAGCACAGGTAGATTGCTGTCCGATTTTTTCCTACATAGTTATGTTTGTTCAAAAATCATAAAGTCGTTTGAACATTAATGTTTCAAGGGAATATAGAATCTTTGCTTAGTCGCTCGTTTTCTAATGTAAAAGTAATTTAAAAAAATATATAACTTTGATGAGTCGAAAGTAGAAGTTTCACTCTTTACAATGAACCTAAGCAAACAACTTATGCATTTTGTTCCCCGAAGTTATGACAATTTGAAATTATAGTATTTATTGTCAAATACAACAACTGAACACAAACAAAACTGCATACAATTGCAAAAATTGAACGGCGGTTAAAAATCGAAAAATTATTGACAATTATATGAATAAAATACCAGAAGGTTTTAGGCCTGTTTTGGATCGCTAGATCGGATCCAGAAGTGCGTGTGCGCGAGCCAAGATCCATCAGATGATGATCTGAGCAACCGAAAAGGTTAGCTAGTCCGAAAAAAGATTTGCACGTTTGAATCGACCGTGTGCAGCTTCCTCTTCGACTTAAAAACATCACTATGGACCAGCGAACTATAATCCGCTTGTTCTGGAATTTTTCCGTTGTCATAAGTCTCGTTTATTCCTCTTCAAGCTTGAAGAAACCAGGAAAAAGAAATACCTATAAGTAATGGGGATTCACTAAATTTCCATGGTCATGCGTCACCATACCAGGAACGGGATGCCTCATGTACCTTCTATTTCACAAACTTTCGTGACGTCACGAGGAAATCATCATAGCAATTTCTCTACTTAGTAGTAGAGACGACTTAGGTCGTCCCATAAGTTCGTGCCGTTTACTGTTTTACTATTTAAATTAATATTTGAAACGTACTTTCAAAGTCAACGAAAAAATATAACCACCTTCTCTACAACCTCTTTCCACTTTTTTGGTAAAGATATTATACCGTCACTATAAAATTTCTGTCGTTTTTCATTGAAATACTTTTCAATCCGCGGCACGAACTTATGGGACAACGTAATATATCATCCTTTTTTAATTTGAGAGTCGCGGCTCGAAAGAGTTGAAACACACTGTTGCAAAAATTGGGTACAATATGCACGTCACTTAAATTATGCAACTTTCCCTTTAAAGGTGTTAAAGTGCACCGGCCAGTTTCGGGAGGACGATAGCAACCAGTTTGGTGAATCACCCTGTACATTTAAGACCTTTTATGAATTCAATTAAATGAGATTTTATGTGTTCCTGTTTCTTATAATTTTATTTTATCTTTCCCAACGTTCTTTAATTCCACTTTGTTCTTTTTTCTTACTTTTTAAAATCGCATTTTTGTTTTTACAGTTTTATTCGCCATTTTTCTTATGTTCACAGCTGCATCTTGTATTTTTTTAATTATTTTTTTTTTTTTAATTTTTTTAAATTATTTATTTATTTATTTTGTTATTTAACGTCGCTTTAACTGCTAAGGTCATATTTATATCTTCTGACGTTTTTTTTTAATTTAACCTGTTACTTATTTTATAAACTTTAATTTCATTCCTTTCTTATCTTGTATAATTTAATTTGAAATTTTTCTGATCTTTTACAATTACATTCCATTTATTTCCTATTCCGTTATAACTTTAAAATATTGTTTCTTATTATTCGTAAGATTTGAATCCAATTAAATACAGTGAAAAAATTGTTGCATTTATTGTTTTTTGTTTCAATTACTTTTATTTTCGGGAAATTCTGATTTTATTATTTCAATTTCAATTGAAGCAGCCGAAGGTTTTTCATCGGATGAAGGAAAAATGCGTTTTAAGAAAAAAAGGAGAGGAATCTCAAGGTTTCCAGAACTCGTTTTGGATTTTTTCTCGCACAAAATGCAAGAGGATGATGCCCCGTTGTACCGTGATTTATGGGACTTTCTTTTTTTCGTGGAATATAAAACAGGATTTGAATATTCCATTTTCGTCCAATTACAGTGGATTTATAACAGATCTTGTTTATCGGAGAGCGGTATGAATAATATAGTTGCGTTTTGGCGTTTGATAGAGCCAATAGAAGGAAAGATGCAGTTTTCCTTAAGAGGGAGTTGGAGGCGGTGATTGTTAGTAAGCTCTATAAGCAGGAATGTTAGGCAGGTCGACGACACAACACTCACGGAGAGACCGGTTTCGGAGTCCCTTCGAGAGGAGAGGGGGTTCTGTTTAAAAAAAGATTACCACTTTACTGTGAACAGTTTTTCTCTCTGGCTTCTGTTAACACTAGCAATGTTAACAAATCCGAGAAAATTCCATAGAAATTGAATCGGCTGCTCATCAGCTCTTTTAACGGAAATTGTATTACGTCTAGCACTCTAAAATTTAAATTGTTAATTAATATTTTATCAGTTTGCCTCTTCAGTAATATTTCAAAAATTAATTTGCTAGTTGATTTTTTATTAGAATCGGTCTTTATTAATAGTTTCAGAATTTATTTGCTACTTCACATTTTCTCAGTCTGAGTCTTGATTGATAATTTAGAATTAATTTGCTACTCTCCATTTTATTCGTTTGTGATTTCATTAATATGTTAACAGACAATTGAATTTTTTTCAAATCCATTTTGTAGTTTATCTGATATCTCAAAAACAGATTGGATTTTATTGATTGATATTCTAATCAATTCAACATTTTCCGAATTGGCTCAATTTTTATTAATTGATATAGTAGCTAGCCTACTATGTATCTTTTGTAATTAATTGAATTTTTATGAATACATTTTGTGATCCTTGTAATATTTCAAGAATAGATTGGGCTTATTGATCAGCCCAATATTTTCAAAAGCATCTGATTTTTAATGATTTGATATTGTGGGCAGCCCAGTATACTAATTAATTGAATTTTTATTAATTCATTGTATGGTCACCTTTATATTTGGAGAATTATATCAATATTCATTAATTTATTTCGTGAACAGTCTAATATTTCAAGAATTAATTTGCTAGTTGATTTTTTATTAGAATCTGTCTTCATTAACCCTTAGCACTCCAGTGGTGACTCTGAGGCACCACTAAAAATTACTATACCATTATTCAAAATATTGTTTACATTATTAAATTGATATTCAATAAATTCGTTACCATACATTTAAGTATTCTACGAAGTATTATATCAGTTCCATTTCTTCAAAATGATAAAAATCATATAGATTGGAAATATTCTTGATCGAAAAAAAAAGTTTGGTTATGGAGTTAAAATACTTCGGAGCGCAAAGGGTTAATAGTTTCAGAATTTATTTGCTACTTCACATTTTCTCAGTCTGAGTCTTGATTGATAATTTAGAATTAATTTGCTACTCTCCATTTTATTCGTTTGTGATTTCATTAATATGTTAACAGTCAATTGAATCTTTTTTCAAATCCATTTTGTAGTCCACCTGATATCTCAAAAACAGATTGGATTTTATTGATTGATATTGTAATCAATTAAATATTTTCCGAATTGGCGCAATTTTCATTAATTGATATAGTAGATAGCCTACTATGTATCTCTTTTAATTAATTGAATTTTTATGAATACATTTTGTGATCCTTGTAATATTTCAAGAATAGATTGGGTTTATTAATTGATTTTCTAATCAGCCCAATATTTTCAAAAGCATCTGATTTTTAATGATTTGATATTGTGGGCAGCCCAGTATATTAATTAATTGAATTTTTATTAATTCATTTTATGGTCACCCTTATATTTGGAGAATTATATCAATATTCATTAATTTATTTTGTGAACAGTCTGATATTTTAAGAATTAATTCATATTTTATTCATTTATTATTTTATATTGGATTAGATTGTAATTTCATCAATATTTTAAAACTCCACTGAATTTTGATTGATTTATTCTACTTCACTATTCACTTAATTTAACTTTTATTTATTTATTCTGTGACCAGTCTAATATTTGAAGAATTGATTTGTCATTATATATTTCATTAGTCTTTTCATTAATATCCAAAGGATTAATCGAACTTGTATTACTTTATTTTATGGCTAATATTGCCACAGTTGATTTTCTTGTATTTTTGTCGATGTTTTAAGATAATAGAATTTAATTTTACAGGTTTTTATTAGTTTTAATAGGGTGTCTAGGATTTTCTATTTTAGGAGTATTGTTGAGACTGGAAATTTCTGGAGATATGATCGGGACATAGTCTGCAGTTGACAATACAAGGTCCACGTTGCGTGACAATAAGATTATTGCCAGTGATTATTAGGTCATCGGTTTATTTCAGTGAAGACACCATGAACCTGCCTTTATCCTCTTATCTCTAGTACTGAGGCGAACAAGAGTTATTTAACCTCTTATCAAACCACTACCGGTACCATTGCTATCTCGCTGACTATTGTTGCAAGTGCTCTGTTCAGGGAGAGCCTTCTTGGACAACTGTTCTATACAGTATCTGTAAAACAAACAATCTTTGGTCAAACAATAAATCCTGAACAACTCTCTCAAGAAAATAAAAATTTAAAAAGAAAATTAATACCTCTAACCAAACATTTTACTTAACACTAGATTTACGGAGCACTAAAATTGATTATTTTACATTGCTTTATAAAAATAATAAAATTGTATTTACTTAGATCTTCAGCGATTTTTATTGTAATATGTACACAAAAAAAATCTATTTAATAATTCCTCACAAATGCCTCCTTACACTGTTAATAATCGTAAATTAAAATTTTTTGAATCCGTCATTTTGACGGGCCCCGTAAATCTACTGTTAATCCAATTAATAATTAGTACAATTTAGTTTTAAAAATAAATAATTGGAAAAATTTAGAAATCAATTCTAGATAATTTTAGACAGTCACAATTTTAAACAAGCGAAAATGTAAATACTAGATAAAGTGAACACGAATAACTGTAGAATGTGGAAAAATAAATTTTAGATTATTCTCATTAAGTATAAGATAATTAGGAAAATAAGTTGATAGTACATATAATTAATACTTAATGATTGCTTTGAAAAATTGAAACCGCTTTCTAAACGACATATTTTCAGGGTTACACGTCGGCATGAATTTGTGTAAAGTGTAAACTGATCCGCTTGCTCATCTTTCTTGAATGGTGACGCACACTTTATCTTTTCTTTTGGTTCAACTCGTAAATTATTCATGCATTGCTAAAGCCACTAAGGGTCTCGTCAATGCTATAGTGTCGAAAAGAAAAATGGATAATCAGTACAATCTTTAATATATCCAGACACATTAACACGTTCATCGCCATGTCACCCATATCTGGGTTACGTAATTATTTATACAGAATTGAAAATTAATTTTTACGTTGGTAGATTGAGTGTACAAAATTTCCTTACGATCTGAGGAATAGAAGAGATTTGAAACAGTAATTAATATAACAAAACTAAACTTCTTAGTTTTTGTTTTATTAAATATATTGCTTTGATTTTGTGTAATTTTTATGATTGTGGGATGGGCACTGAACGTGTTAATAGAAATATCCCTATATTTCCTACAAGAAATTTTCAATTTTGTATTATTATATTACAATTTTTATTGATTTTGTCACTTTAAGTGGATTTAAAAAATATAAAGAAACTGATACTCCGATTGAAACTTGAATTAATCAGTGGTACTTATACCACATCATTAATTGTAGTACTTTTTATTCTCACTAAATTCAAATTTTCGATAATAATTTCTAAATGGACTGAAAGTATAGAGGAAACTCCACACTAATTGAGATTGTAATTACACAATAACAATCATGCCACATTACAATGTTATTAAGTTATTATAAGATTAGTGGATTCAAAAAATATGAAGAAAATGATACTCCGATTGAAACTAGAATTGATCAGTGGTACTTTTACTACATCGTTAATTTTAATAATTTTTATTCTCACTAAATTCAAATTTTCGATAATAATTTCTAAATGGACTGAAAGGATAGAGGAAACTCCACACTAATTGAGATTGTAATTACACAATAACAATCATGCCACATTACAATGTTATTAAGTTATTATATGATTACACAACGATTAACAGTCTAATTACTGGTCACTAATTAATCCCGCACCTATCACTACTCGATAAATACAGTGGCGTGCAAAAGTATCCGGACACCCTTTAAAAACGAATAACTTTTTCAAAATTAGTTCGAACGACTTGAGTTTTTTTGAGATGCTCGAAGGATTAGTTTACTAGGTAACGTGTAAATAATTATTTATAAAAATTGCTAATGGTAGAAATGGTGAAGAAAAAAGTAAAGGTCACGACTTTTAACTTTTTTATCTGTGCCTGTAATGAAAATTTAAAATATATCTTTTGTAGATCTTCATAAGCTATATACATGCGCAAAGTTCCATCGAAGTCGGTTAATGTTGCTATGAGCAGATGAGCTACGAACATTGCAAGATGAGAGCTTGAGTGAAAGTCGCAAATTTTCTGCATTTTCAGGGAATTTCGTCCTTATGTGATCAGCTTTAAATGTTTATAGCTCATAGCAACGTTAACCCTCTGTCTACTAAGCGGGTCCATTGGACCCGACTGTATGTAGATACTACGGTTATTTAAACTTTTAAAATTCTTGGGATCTTGTCGTTGCATGACTTCGTTACTTTTCTTATTTTTTATTATTTAAAGCTAAAAGTTTCTTTTTATATTTACTACGTTTTGTGGTATAAATTTTCTATCGCATAATGAAAGTTTCTTTTACAGTAGACAGAGGGTTAACCGAGTTCGATGATCCTTTGTACGTATGCATAACTTACCTAGACCGACAAAAGGCGTCTTTCAAATTTTCATTACAGGTACAGATAAAAAAGCTAAAAATTGTGATCTTCACTTTCTTCGCCGCAATTCCGATCAATAGCAATTTTTGGAAAAAATTATTTACACGCTACCTAGTAAACTAATCCTTCTAACATCTCAAAAGAACTCAAGCCGTTTGAATTAATATTGAAAAAGTTATTCGTTTTTAAAGGGTGTCCGGATACTTTTGCGCGCCACTGTATGTCTCGATGAAGCTGTTGTTTTTAGTGGATAATACACCAAATTATTCATCAGAAAATAACACGATCACCCTATAGATAATACCACCCTACAAAAGACTAAGTGAAAACGGATGTATACATACTCATCAATCATCAAATTTTTTCCTCATACTGTAATTACTTATGACATCAATTATGTGATTGCAGACATACTCCGGGCTCTTCTGCGTGGTAGTGAACCCATACAAGAGATTGTCAATCTACACGGAAAAGATAATGGAGAGGTATAAGGGTATCAAAAGACACGAGGTTCCTCCCCATGTTTTCGCCATTACGGACACTGCATATCGTTCCATGCTTCAGGGTAATCATAACGATCAATTTCTTCTGCTGAAAAAGAACATCATCCGATTCTTCGCACAAAAATCAATAAAAAGTGCAAAATAACATTTTTTTTATTCGAGGCTTAGTTTTCGAGTAAGCGGTGCGTCTAGTAACATAGCAGCCCTTTCAATTTGAAACGTAAGGAATTTTTAGATCCGAATTGCTTGGAAACTAAGCATTCAATAAAAAAATGATATTCCGCATTTTTTGTTCAATTTTTCATAAAGAATCAATAAGAATAAATAGATTGACTTAAATACAGATTAACAAATGAGACAAATACAAATTAACAAAGACATCAAATACCTAACTATAGACTAATAACTCTCTGGCAATTCTGTTAACAGATCGGGAGGACCAGTCGATTTTATGCACAGGCGAGTCCGGCGCGGGAAAAACCGAAAACACGAAGAAAGTAATCCAATATTTGGCGTATGTTGCTGCCTCAAAGCCAAAATCGAACGCGGTAAGCTAATCACGAAATGCTTCCAGGTTTTCTCTCTTTTTCCAAGACTAATTTGATTGGAAATCTGCTTTGGTTGGATTGTTTTCCCCAAATTTATTCGCTAGATTAAGCAGATGTAGAAACTCAGGGAGTGTATTTTTCTGAAGTGTTATTTTACTTGCGTACAGAAGTGCAATTGTATTTATACATACACAATCACAGAACTGTACCTATGAAAAGTGTAAATGTACATACTTCCTTGGTAGTCTATATTTTTTCAACTATTGTTATAGTAGCCGTTTTTTCTTAATTTTTATGAAAAGAACTTCTCCCCGCATTGAGTTTTCTCACCGTATACATTGTAATCGAAGCTGATTTATAGAAAACTATGAACATCATTTGTACATATTGTTTACAAACTTAAATTTCAAAGTTTGGTCTGCACCATTTTATTAGACTTTGCTATTACAATTTTTATCATTATCTTACAAGCGATAAGAGAGTTTCTAAAGACAGTTTATGTAAACAAAATAGTGAGTCACTTGTTCCAACAGCAGAAGCAAACAAATTCTGTATAAACTCAGCATTTATCTTCCCGGAATGATGTCTCCACTCTTATTCCTTACTTTTTGTAGTTTCTCTTTCGTTGATTCTGTATCAGACAGTTCTTATAAAACAGGCTCTGCAAATCGTGTGTTTATATTTTTTTTCTTCAGATTCTTCAGATATTTCAGATCCAATTACATAGATACATAGTTCCTCTGGTTCTAAATTCAAATTTTCGCGCGCCGCAGCTCTACTTTACCGACTGCGGCCGATAAATTCCGCAGGACTTTCTCTTTCACAACTTGCTCAGCACTTTCACCTAAGATATTTTATCTTATTTTGATTTGTAGAATCCCCCGTAAATTCAGACTGATTTAATGAAAAACTCGATCAATTAAATTATACTGTTGATTCTGCATAATAGAATAGAACATGAGGAGATGAATATGGATGTTGGAATTACTTAGTTGTATTATTCTTTGGCATATAAATTCGTCATTTTGAATACTTTATTACCCTTTATCTTTATTTTTTGAGGAATTTTAAGGTCAAATTTGCAAGTATACAAACATATACGGGGTCTCGTTCATTTCAATCAAATATTTACAAAACTGTTACTGATACAAAAAAAGTCTTTCAATTAAAAATTGAATTTAACGAACCGCGAACCACAATTGAACACTAAAAGTTTTTTTATGGATTCATATAAAGAAGCTCTAAAAATAATATATTTTCAAATATATTAATCGGTGCGGTTTCCTATTCTCTCCAAAGAAAGTATTATGTCATTTATACCAAATTTAAAAACATCGTCTGTTATTTTTCATTAATATGAAATGTCTCTTGAATTAATGATTTTAGCCATGAATACTGCAGTACTTATTAAGAAATTATCATATTAAAAAATTCCTGGGATTTTTGTCAATTATATTAAATTGCTGTTGAACAAATGGTTTTTAGCCATGAATAGTGCAGTACTTTTTTTCTACAGAACTTGAAACTGCGCGTTAAAAAATTTGAAGAAATTTCTGGTTTTCGATTTCGGCGCGTAAAAGTTGTTGCGTAATTGAAAGCATCGGTCGGGGCCGGTTGCGAGATTGTTGAATACTGTGAGTCTGTTGGAGTCTGTTCTCCGATCGCGATAGGCCATCATAGATCACTGGCTCTTGAAGGATCTCTCCTTTTTCAGCGAAACGATCCACTTATCGGCCTAACTCGGCTTTGAGTCACTCGAGTAGTTTCTGAGTCACCCAGCGCCGCCTCGAAACTTCTGCTCTTATATAGGAAAAAATCGGCGTCGCCGCCGTTTCATAATTCGACGCTTGCCAGGCCGCGGCAGCTGCGTTTCGAACGCGAAATTGTTTAAACGAGGCTCGGCAAGGGTTTCGCAACACGTGACGCCGCGTCACGCCGTTTAATCCCGTGGAATTAATTATGCATTCCTTCGGTCGGAACGATGCTTAGAATTATTATTTACTGCGGTGAGATTTCTTCAGGAAAAACATTGCTCTTTGACGCACTGTTCATTCAGACCGCGATACGAACCGACACAGAAAATCGCACGTGCGGTTTTATATACTCATTCGAACGGGGAGACCCTGTCGTCGAATTCGAGGTGGTCTCTGAGTCGAAACGAGAATTTTTTAAAGCTTTTCGAGAACGATCTCGTCAGATTTTCGAGGAAAAAACAGTCTCTTCCTTTACATGGAATTTTCAATCCAAGATTATTTGCAAAAATAATGCAACTCGAGAAAGTAAAAGTAGAGAATCTGTCCTTTAAAATGAGCTGTGGATGTTACTGTATGATTTTTTTTCCTACCATAGGTTGAACTCTTCAAAGTGTTTTCTGTTTGAAAAGAGTTTACGTAAACTATACGATTTTTTTCGAAATGCTTCAACAGCTTAAAAACCAACTGTAATTTTATTATTATTTTTGAAACTACTTTTGAATATTTGTATCATTACAAATGTTGCTTAAATATTATTACGTATATTTAATCATTTAAAAATTCCCCGTAAAATTATGAAAACTTCGAGATCACTATGTGAAATTAATTTTTTTATGGTTTCTTTAGAAAAAATTAAACGAATAACTTAAAGGTTGAATAAATGAATGAAAGTGGATCTCACGAGTATGAATCACGCTGACAGCCCTTGTTACCCTAATTCTGATTCGAAGTTCAAATCAGGAATCTTCGTTGTACAAATTGTTTCATAATTAATTTGGTGCGCAAGGGAAGCTTCAATAGAAAAAAACCAGAGCAAAATAATGCACAAATGACCTTGGACTCGTGAATTTAACTTTGCACATTCTTTCGTTCCCGGTGCTGACTTTCAACGGCCACAACACACCTAGACACCGAGTCCGGCATTAATCATAGTAAGTCAAAACAATAAAATGATCAACAATTCTGTTCACGCAATAATCACGCTGCTATATCTGCTCTTTGTCTATTTTTGTTTTGTTTTTTATTTACCCTCGTTTTCCATCGCTTTGATAAAGTAACAACGCAAGTTCCAAAATTAAAATTTTTTTAAATAAGCTGCAATTAAAAATAACCTTTCATTATAATTTTTTAACAATGATTGTGTACTGTCGTTTGTTTTAACTGTGTTTGAGTACAGTGATGCAGTGATTATAGTCTCTATTGTTTACCACCTGAATTTATTAACAAATACATGTTTTACATTCTTTGTTTACTCAATGATGAATTTTCTAAAAGATTTCGGTGTAAATATGCTTTTTTTATTATTTATAAAGTTGTTGTATTATTACTTTAATATAAAAATGTTGCTTTAATTTAAAAAGGTAGTACGTTATGATTTTGATACAAAAGTATTGTATTATTATTACAATATAAAAATACTTTTATTGTGTAAAAATAAATTGTTGTACAATTATTTTTATATAAAGACGTTACAGGAACATTCTAAAAAGTAAATTAAAGAATAATAAAAGTAAATTTGAAATTAACCACAGATTTAAGAATAATTAATTAAAATTATGTGGAGACTGTTATACGAGCACCACTGTAATCTAATGAATCGTGTATTCGTTGTTATGTTGTTTTTTGTGAGAAAACGACCTCCATGCCCAGTCTAATTACATTTTTAATACTAACAAGCTGGTGTTGATTTAACGGGGACATTTTTAAGAAAGTTTGTTTATCTAAAAAAAGATTAAAAAGTTCTGTAGCATTGTAACACAAATATCTCCCTTGTCTTGCTCGCTGCTCACTGGATTTAGGGTTCGGGATGCGTTTTGGATAAATTTGCGGTAATTAACGTGAGAGTCGATTAATTGAATTACTTATTAATGTGTCCTGTGTCGTGCTTGTATCTGTGTGTGTATGCGTATTGTATGCTTGTTATCGTTTCTCCCTTTTATTTCAAACTTTTCAGTAAATCGTTGTATTTTGTGGATAACACAAAAAGTGTTTTAACTATATATTAGTTACTAACATATAACACAAGGAAAATGACAATTTAGAAAGATTTCTTTGAAATTATTGAAACGCTGTTGTAAATACTTGCAGTTCTTCCTCAATTGTTGTTTCGACCATTAATATAACTAATTTTGAGATTAATTAAATGTCTGCTGATGATTAGAACTTGTGTACTTTTCTTTCTTAACATTTTAAAAATTAAAAAGTTCGAAGTTTTTCGCTTTTGTAACTGTTGCTATCAATTATTCAGTTATAATTCTGCTAGGATGCCGTAATCAATTAATTACTTTAATCATGTTCTTCCTATTTTATATATTTAATATTTATTTAGCATAAGAAAGATCGCTGCTAAATCTAAAGGTGGCTTTTCACTGTAACAATGTGTTTTCTTTTTAACAGACGTTGATACTATTTGTTTATAACAATACTAGATGAAATTAGAACATTAAATAGACGATGGCAATTCATGTTTGTTGTTTGGAAGTTTGAAATGCTGTGTCTTCATTAATTGAATGATTTTTGACAATAGGGCGAATTGGAGCAACAACTTCTGCAAGCAAATCCCATTCTGGAAGCTTTCGGCAATGCCAAGACTGTGAAAAACGATAACTCTTCTCGATTCGTAAGTCTCAGCGTTTATTTTGTTTTCAAATTTATAATACACTAATTATTAGAATAATTTATATAGAATATTTATTTGTCACATTCATCTAGGGCAAATTTATCCGAATAAACTTTGATGCATCAGGATACATAGCTGGTGCAAACATAGAAACTTACCTCCTAGAAAAATCGAGAGCAATTCGACAAGCAAAGGATGAAAGGACTTTCCACATATTCTACCAGCTTCTCGCAGGTGCTTCGTCAGAGCAGAAAAGTCAGTGAAGTTGTCCAATAACACAAAAGAAATAGAAATTATTAACCCCTTGCACTATGATTTATTTTATGACTACAATGATTAGAACTACTTTGACGTTTATAATGCACTGGGAAAAAACAAAATTTATATTTATTGTATATTCGCTAATGGTTAAACATTGACTACAGGAAAATAGAATTTCATTTCAATCTAAGGCAAATTAACAATATACGTATTTAGAAGATTTTGTTCAAAGTCTTAATCACGACTTGATATTATAGTGCAAGGGGTTAAACTTATGTAGACATTTCTTACGTGTTAAATATACATCATTTATAAAATTTTTTAGAGGAATTCATTTTGGAGGATCCAAAACACTATCCATTCCTCTCAAATGGCGCATTGCCAGTACCAGGAGTGGATGACTCGGCAGAGTTCTTCTCGACAGTGAAGTCAATGCACATAATGGGCATGACCAACGAAGACTTTTCCTCTATCTTCCGCATAGTGTCTGCAGTGATGCTGTTTGGGTCTATGCAGTTTCGCCAGGAAAGGAACTCGGACCAGGCTACGCTGCCAGACAACACGGTTGCCCAGAAGATCTCGCACCTGTTGGGCTTAAGCGTCACAGAGATGACGAAAGCATTTTTGAAGCCAAGGATCAAGGTTGGCAGGGACTTTGTGACCAAGGCGCAGACCAAAGAGCAGGTTGAGTTTGCTGTCGAAGCGATCTCCAAGGCCTGCTACGAAAGGATGTTCAGGTGGCTCGTAAATAGGATCAACAGGTCCCTGGATCGAACAAAGAGACAGGGAGCCAGTTTCATTGGAATCTTGGATATGGCTGGTTTTGAAATCTTCGAGTTGAACAGCTTCGAACAATTGTGCATCAACTACACGAATGAAAAACTGCAGCAACTGTTCAACCATACCATGTTCATCCTCGAGCAGGAAGAATATCAGAGGGAGGGCATCGAATGGAAGTTCATTGACTTCGGACTGGATCTGCAGCCAACCATTGACCTTATCGACAAGCCCATGGGTAAGGTCAAAGTCTTTTAAGGGGTTAGATATACTTGTGAATACTTAATCAGTTTTTTCATAATTTTTAGAAAAAAAGAAAATAAAATCATCTATTTATTTCTAAGGATTAACATACGAAAGAATAACATTTGCAGTATATTTAGCAATTTTTGAACGTGTTCCGTCATTGCTCCGATCTCATTTACTTTCATATTTAAAATTTCGATAAATTAGCTATGTCTTGCCACGAGAGGCGGATGAGTGTTAAATGTATTTAATTGCGTGCTGAGACTAAAGAGCTGTTTCTAATTTCAAACTAGGTATCATGGCACTGCTGGACGAGGAGTGCTGGTTCCCCAAAGCCACCGACAAAACGTTTGTAGAGAAATTAGTTGGTGCACACAGTGTACATCCTAAATTTATGAAGACAGACTTCAGAGGTGTGGCAGACTTTGCTATCATACATTATGCTGGAAAGGTTGATTACTCTGCAGCAAAGTGGCTGATGAAGAACATGGATCCACTGAATGAAAATGTAGTCAGCCTTCTACAAAACTCGCAGGATCCTTTCGTCTGTCATATTTGGAAAGACGCTGAGATTGTTGGGATGGCACAACAAGCTTTAACAGACACACAATTCGGTGCGAGAACCAGGAAAGGAATGTTCAGGACGGTTTCACAGTTGTACAAAGAGCAATTGGCGAAATTGATGGTTACTCTCAGAAATACTAATCCCAACTTTGTCAGATGTATTATACCAAATCATGAGAAACGGGCTGGAAAGATTGATGCTCCTCTGGTACTAGAACAGCTGAGATGCAACGGTGTACTGGAAGGAATTCGAATTTGCCGTCAAGGATTCCCGAACAGGATACCCTTCCAGGAGTTTAGGCAGAGATATGAACTCCTGACACCTAATGCTATTCCCAAGGGATTCATGGATGGGAAGAAGGCCTGTGAGAAAATGGTAAATATTTCAAAGTTAAGAATACTGTGCAATAGAAATTTCTTCTGACCTGCTCAACAAAAAATTACTAAAAAATTCAAAACCATTCTACCTAATAGCACAAACGACTGTGAATTTTTTTCCGAATTTTGCTGATTTTATATTCAAGTTATCAGATGATCACGTTTATATTATTATGGTAGATGCGTCTTATGATCTTATTATGTACATCATTCAAAATTCAATTATAAATCATAGAGTTTTGAAACACGCTTTAAATACAAATGTCCATGCATTTTTTCGTACTTTTTTGTTGAACAAAATAGAAGAAATTCGTTGAAACCGTGTTCACCCCGCATAACTACTCTTGCGGTTGGAATACCGACTTGAAACTTGCTACACAGGGCACATTTGACCAGTCTATCCAGCTATACCTTTCAGTAGTTGTTATGTTCAATCAAATCTACAGACTCATTCTATGTAAAAACAATGTTAAAGACACACGTATTTTTTTAAATTTTAGATTCAGGCGCTGGAACTAGATCCCAATCTTTACCGGGTTGGTCAGTCAAAGATCTTCTTTCGCGCCGGCGTGTTAGCCCACCTCGAAGAGGAACGTGACTATAAAATCACCGACATAATCGTCAACTTCCAAGCGTTCTGCCGTGGCTTCCTGGCTCGTAGGAATTACCAAAAACGTCTCCAACAACTAAACGCCATCCGAATCATCCAAAGAAACTGTGCAGCATACTTGAAGCTCAGAAACTGGCAATGGTGGCGTTTGTACACCAAAGTGAAGCCATTGTTAGAGGTCACGAAGCAGGAGGAAAAGTTGACTCAGAAGGAGGACGAGCTGAAGCAAGTGCGGGACAAACTGGAACTGCAATTGCACTCTGCACAGGAGTATGAAAGAAAATATCAACAAGCCATTGAAGAGAAGACAGTATTAGCCGAGCAATTACAAGCTGAAGTAGAGTTATGTGCGGAAGCTGAGGAGATGAGAGCAAGATTAGCGGCAAGGAAACAAGAACTAGAAGAAATCCTTCATGATTTGGAAGCGAGGATCGAAGAGGAAGAAGAAAGAAGTGCGGCGTTGACTCAGGAGAAGAAGAAGCTGCAGCTGAACATCAGCGACCTAGAGGAGCAGCTGGAAGAGGAGGAAGCCGCCAGGCAGAAGTTGCAATTGGAAAAAGTTTTGTGCGACGCTAAAATAAAGAAACTGGAAGAGGACCTTGCACTGTCTGATGACACGAATCAGAAGTTGTTAAAGGAGAAGAAGATCTTGGAGGAGAGGGCGAATGATCTTTCTCAGACGCTGGCTGAGGAGGAGGAAAAGGCGAAGCACCTATCGAAACTGAAGGCTAAACACGAAGCGACCATTGCAGATTTGGAGGAAAGATTGTTGAAGGACCATCAGCAGAGGCAGGAGGTGGACAGATCGAAGAGGAAGATCGAGACAGAGGTCTCGGACCTAAAGGAACAACTGGGTGAGAGGAAGACACAAGTGGAGGAGCTTCAGTTACAACTAGGAAAACGCGAGGAAGAATTGAACCAGGTCATGGCGAAGATGGACGAGGAGGGCGCGGCGAAAGCTCAGGCGCAGAAGGCACTGCGTGAGTTGGAATCTCAGCTGGCTGAGTTGCAGGAGGATTTGGAAGCTGAGAAGGCTGCTAGGAGCAAGGCTGAGAAACTGAAGCGCGATTTGAACGAGGAACTGGAGGCTCTGAAGAACGAATTGCTGGATTCTTTGGACACCACAGCGGCTCAGCAGGAGCTGAGAAGCAAGCGGGAACAGGAATTGGCAACGCTAAAGAAGAACCTCGAAGAAGAGACCTCGGTGCACGAGGCCACGCTCGCAGACATGCGCCACAAGCATACACAGGAGTTAACCGTCATAAATGAACAGATGGATGCCTTAAAGAAGACCAAGGCGGTTTTAGAGAAAGCAAAGGGAACTCTAGAGGCTGAAAATGCTGATTTAGCTTCGGAGCTGAGGTCTGTTAGTGCTAGCAGACAGGAGTCTGACAGGAGGAGAAAACAGGCGGAGCAACAGCTTGCTGAGATCAATGCCAAGCTCGCTGAAGTCGAAAGGAATAGACAAGAACTCGTCGAGAGGGTTACAAAGCTGCAGCAAGAGTCTGAAAGCATCATGCAGCAGCTGGAAGCTGCGGAGCTGAAGGCTTCAGCTGCTCTGAAAGCCTCTACCACCTGCGAGTCCCAATTTACTGAGCTCCAGCAGCAGCTGGAGGAAGAGACGAGGCAAAAGCTAGCGCTGAGTTCTAAACTCAGAGCATTAGAAAGTGAGAAGGAGAGCTTGCATGATCAGCTGGAGGAAGAAGAGGAAGCAAAGAGAGCCTTGGATAAACAGGTAGGGTTGGAAACTGAATTTCTTGACTAGGTAGCATTTTCTACTCAAATTTAAAATCCTGAATAATATTTAAGTCGTAATCACAATCGTCGAAATATTGTCAGTTTAGCACAGGTTAGCGATTTCAGATGCCCCTAAATTAATATGACAGTTTATTGCTTTAAACAATCTTTACTCCTGCGATTACAATTTTCTCATTTCTATAAAACTACCGTAACAGAGTTGGACATTATTCGAATTGTTCTGAATAAATATATATCTAGAATAATTATTCGAAAATTTTATTGAGAGAATAATTAAATAATTATTTATTATTGACAATAAGTTATTGTTTAGTAATAAGTCCAATTCTTACTACGGCTTGAAAATTGTTGTGATATCGGTTTTGATGCTTATGAAGAACGTTTATTTCGAATAACTAGCTAACTTTGGCTAGGTACTGTATTAATTATTAATTGTTTCGCTCAGGTATTTTGCTTGAACGTACAATTGGCGGAGGCGAAGAAGAAAGCAGAAGACGAAGCTGAAGCTGCTGTATCCTTGGAGGAAGCTAGAAAGAGGTGTATTAAAGATATGGAAGCGATTCAACGGCAGGTCGAGGAGCTGCAGGCTGCCAATGATAAGTTGGATAAATCAAAGAAGAAAATTCAAGCGGAGCTGGAGGATAGTATTATTGAACTCGAAGCGCAGAGAGCTAAGGTGCTGGAGTTGGAAAAGAAGCAGAAGAATTTCGACAAGGTAATCAGAAAAAACAATTCTCATTTGGTGGAAATAATTTTTATGCTTTGAATGTACGTTACTATCATTAACTATTACGTTGTTGTAAATAAGCATTACTTATAAATATTACTTTTTTTTATCATAAACGATAGTTTGGGGAACTTTCTGTGAGTTTTTAATATCAATATTATTACTCATTTGATGTTGCTACATTATCTTGTTGGATTTAATGTTTTGCAGCACCTTGCAGACTATTTCTGAGAATTACTTGCAAATATCTAGCTTATTACTGAAAATAGAACAAAATATTTGGAGGAAAGTATTGTTAAGTTCATGGGGATAGGTTATGTAATAAATTTGTCTCAAGGTCACGATTTTTCAAATTTCACTTCTTAAGGTAAAGGCAAATCCAACAGCCATATCGTCATCTTTGTGTGACCTTGGAATCGTGAAAACGGTAACCTTGAAAAGGTACTTTCCTCAACAGAGTGTATGCTTTTTCAAATGTAATCATCTTTTTCTCCGACATTTTTCTCCATTATCAATAATAAGCAAGATATCCATGGTACTCAAATTAGTCGGGACGCTTTGTAAATTGATCTAATTAGTGTTAATTCGTTAACTACAATTACGTAAGGTGTCCATCTTCGTAAACAATTCTCATCAATACATAGTCCACATTCAGCCGTAACACGTGTATCTACATTGTCGTATAGTGTAACGGTAGAGTCACTGTCACAAACCCTTGAAATTCGAACTCAATTTTATAATGAACGTTATTCTTCAAGGTGCTAGCTGAAGAGAAGGCAGTGTCCGAGCAGTACGCGGAGCAGCGAGACGCGGCGGAACGCGAGGCCCGAGAAAAGGAGACCCGAGTGCTGTCCTTGACCCGAGAAATCGACGAGATGAACGAGAAAGTCGAAGAACTCGAGCGCGTTCGTCGAGGTCTTCAATCGGAACTCGACGAATTGGTGAACAATCAAGGAACAGCCGACAAGAACGTGCATGAGCTAGAAAAAGCAAAACGAGCTTTAGAATCCCAGCTGGCAGAGCAACGATCCCAGGTCGAAGAACTTGAAGATGAGCTGCAGTTCACGGAAGACGCGAAGCTGCGCCTTGAGGTGAACATGCAGGCCCTGAGGGCACAATTCGAGCGAGACCTTCAGGCCAAGGAAGAACAGGCCGAGGAGAAGCGCAGGGGTCTAGTGAAACAACTGCGCGACCTTGAAGCAGAGCTCGAGGACGAGAGGAAGCAGAGAGCAGCGGCGATTGCGCAACGTAAGAAGATGGAAGCGGATTACAAGGACATCGAGCAACAGCTGGAGATGCACAACAAGGTCAAAGAGGACGCGTTGAAGCAGCTGAAGAAGTTGCAGGCGCAGATCAAGGACAGCACCAGGGAGACTGAGGAAGCTAGAGCTGCTAGGGACGAGTTGGCAGCGACTGCTAAGGAGACTGAGAGGAAAGTGAAGAGTCTGGAGGCAGACCTGATGCAGTTGACCGAGGACTTTGCCAGTAGCGAGCGTGCTAGAAGAGCTGCCGAGAACGAGAGGGACGAGCTGCAGGAGGAGTTGAACAACAATGCCAACAAGGGTACGTTAATGCTCGACGAGAAGCGGAGACTGGAGGCTAGAATCGCGACCCTCGAAGAGGAGCTGGAAGAGGAACAGTCGAACGGAGAACTGTTCATGGATAGAGCCAGGAAAGCACAGATAACGATCGAACAGCTGTCAAATGAAATGACTATTGAGAGGTCCACCACACAGAAGCTGGAGTCGCACAAGTTGTTGCTCGAGAGACAGAACAAGGAGCTGAAGGCCAAGCTAACCGAGCTGGAGACTGCACAGAGGGCGAAGACCAAAGCCACGATACAACAGTTGGAATCCAAAATCAATAATCTGGACGAACAGCTGGAGACTGAAGCTAAGGAGAGATTCGCACAGCAGAAGATTAATAGGAAGTTGGAGAAGAAGTTGAAAGAGCTGAGTTTGCAGTTGGAGGACGAGAGGAGGAACTCGGACCAGTATAAAGAGCAGGCTGAGAAGGTCAACGCCAGGATGAAGGCGCTGAAGAGGCAGCTTGACGAGGCTGAGGAGGAGATTAGCAGGCACAAGGCCATGAAGAGGAAAGCGCAGAGGGAAATGGACGACATGTTGGAGTCCCAGGAGGAGCTTACCAGGGAGGTGGCGAACCTTAAGAACAAACTAAGGTGTGTTCTCAGGATACGAAACTCTCTAATAATGGATATTAGGAAAAATTAAACAACTAAATTTTTCTGTTAACATTGAAGACAGAAGAAAATGTCAAGTTAGTGAATTTATATTGTTCAAGAGAACAAATATGATACATCAATAATAATTTTCTGAACAAGGCCTTTTGAAAGTCATTTATGATCTTCTTAACATCTTTAATGACTTCGATCGGGAGATCTTTCGATAGTATCATATCTATTGTCTTAAACAGAATAACTTTGCTTTTTGACTTTCTTTTCTATCTATGATACTAACAGAGATATTCAAATGTCTTGTTTAAAAGTTGACTGTATAGACTATTTATAATTCAATGATATTTTTAATAATATTTAGGTGCCACGGGAAAAAGAAAAGGTAATGTCCCACAGGAAGAAAGTGTTACAGAAACCCTTCCGATTCGAAGATTTCCGTTTGTGTCGGTTAGTTGTTCAGAATACCGTTTAGGCTAGTCGAGAGATCTAATTTTAATTCGAGTAACAGTACTTTAGAGAAGAATATATGGCTTAGATGTTATTAAGGAGAACTCGCCAACTAGGAAATTCAAAAAATTATGAAAAATTATGAAACTTTGAGGTTTTCAGAAGACACATGAGTATGTGGAATTTTATTCGTTACAAAAACTCGCTCGCGACCTCCATAATTTGATAGTAAAGCAGTAACTCGTATCTAACGGTTTTCTAGTTATAAAATAAAGTTGATGAGGACGTTAGAGTTTCAGGAGTTAACCCTTAGAGTGAATTTTGATAGTAAGAAATCTACAATGGAGACCTATGTGTGCCCTTGATGTTCCTAAAGTTTCATAATTCTCTGAATTTTTGAGTTGGAGATATTTCCTTGTTAACAGCAATGGTTCCATCGGCATGGAGAACATAGTGTATAGTTACGAAAGCTGGACAATTTTTCTTTTTGCCCTAATTGGCCGAGTCGAAGTTTTGGAGCCATTGTTGTAATTTGTATAAATTATTAGTAATGTGTTCACTTAACGCAATGAATTTTTTAACAGACGCGGTGGTCCTCCAATAAGCTTAAGCTCGTCGCGTCTGAAACGAGGCTCCGTTCAGACCGGCGGCTCCGGAGACGACTCGACAACGCAGGACGAGAGCATCGATGGTGAGGAGACCGTCAATTGAACACCAGAGGATACGACAATTACTTACTGAACCCTCACAACGCAGGAAACCCATAGAAAAGAAAATCCAGGTTCAAGGGGCGCGCGGCTTCGGCGCGATTCGCGCTCGAACTCGAATTTTCCGCGTGCCCAACGATGCCATTAGATGAGGGCGGCTTCCTTCTGTACATAAGAGACTCGGCAGAGCCGTACTGAGTAGTATTTTACCCTAAAGTTCCGCAAAGATCGACGAGCTACTGCAATACCACCAGCACGAAATCACTAGAAACGTTTTGCTCGTCTCGGGTAGATACTTACCCACATTTCTTTAACAGGTTTACGACACTGGGATGCCATACTTTGTACAAGCTTTACCATAGAAATTTTCTGAATCACGGTGTCTCGTCATTCTTTGCGGAAAATACTACCACTTCATGCCGGGTAATATCGAGACTAGAAATATATTATTGGGGCTGCATAATCGATAACGAATTAACACCACATTTAGGGCAGCATTAATATCTATTATATTATAGTTATATTAATTAATTATTATTATTATTATCGCAGTTTTTATTTTTATCGCAAAAGAATTGTAATATGTTATTTGTAATTGTTTTTAATCGTCGAGCCAATGATTCGCCGGCTCGTTCCGAGAGGTCAAGAACCGTTGAACTTTCCGTCGACAGATTCTCCTGTTATCGACAGTAGGAAAAACCTTCAAAATTTTGTCACACCGCGAAGTATTCAACGATTCCGAAGAAAGTGTTTCTTCGGGTTCGGAATGTCGACTTTCGGAGAGAAAGTATTATTATTTTTAAGAAGGATTCATACTCTAGCATCTTGTTTAAGTTTTTCAGTTGTGTTTTTTACACTTTCGAGCTACAATTTTTCGTTTGTTTTCAAACCCGTGTGCTTACCTGTCGGAACGAACCGGAAATCGAAGACCGCGATGCATCGGAGGTGATCGAGGACTTCTTTGTTTTATGTGATCTAATTTCAAACGCCACGAAAAGTTCATCGAAGTCTTTAAAAAGAAATTAATTACTTTGTCGAGATGAATTTCTCGTTAATATTATTGCATGACGGTCATTTGGGGACTTTTCGTTGCGTGGGAAATTAAATTTTTGCTACACGAGATCGCCGTATGAAATAAAGGAGGAAGAGAAACGGGGACGTTTTTATACATGCATTTTTGACAACGTGTGCATTTCTCGTGCATTCAAACGCAACGTGCTTTAACCTCTTTTTGTCAATATTTATACGAAAAGAAAAAAAATGCAGTGTTTCCTACGCAGTGTCGTGTTTCGGAGTTCCTCCACAATGTCGCGTGACGCTACGGAAGAAGAGCTGTATATAGCGAGACAGAGCAGTATTCATGACCAACGTTACAACCGAAGTCAAGAAATGTCTAAAATAAGTGGCAATGGTGCGAGATAAATGGAAAAAAATTGTATTTTGAAAAGCAAGACAAAAAGAGATTAACCGGCAGTTACACGTATTGTATGGGGGTGATTCTGTGCAGGAAGTGTGCAATGAATACACGCCCTAAACTAAGCGCGCCTATAAGGAGGTATCGTCGAATGAAGTTGCAAATTTTTGAATTGAAAATAAATTTTCATTTTGCCAAGTTCACTGGACGATTGTATCTTTTGTAAACAAGTTTAATAAAAGAAAGATTCTCCATAAATTCCAAAATTTCATCCAGTTTCATCCTGTTTCAAAATTTCCAAAAGAAATTTGCAACTTTAAAAACAACCCCCGCCCACCAAGTTGCAGGGTAATTTTTTCAAAAACATTTGCTGCAAAAAATCACCCAAAAAAACAAAGATTCTGCATATGTACGCATTTACGTATTCAGAGTACGCCGCATTTAGAGAACAGTGGAAAAGAAAAACTGATTTTATACAGCTAGTTTTCTTCTTTTAATCGAAGACCAAAAATCAACTAGAAAATCTTAATACCGTCATCGAACATTTTTACAAGTTTTACAGAGGACAGGAATGAATCCTGGAAGTAACACGCCTTATCGTATACTCTCTTTATGTATATATATACACACAGCCATAGTGATATATATATGTCTAGGGCTACAATATTTTTTGATACGGCTGAGAGATTCTACACGAACCGAACTGGCCTGCTTTTTTACGTTGAACGGCTTTCTAGTGACTTTAGGCGGGTTTTCCAAATTCGAGATCGAACTGCCACTTAACTGTCGGGACCGCTATTGGTCGTAATTACTCTAATTAAATCTAAGCATCTTGGGAGTAAACTTAATGAACGTTATACACATTTTCGACGGATTTAGTTGGTAAGGAATAAATTATAATTTCATAAATAAAAGAGGATACACATGTAATGAATTGTGTCTGTCAGGAGAAGTGCGTTAACGTCGACGATTATAATGTTGCGCATCAAGTGATTAGTATTGTTGATTTTTATACTTGACGATGGTCTGTTGTAGATTGCAAAAATTTCTTTATACGAAACCGGCAATTCTTGAAGGTTTTGAATCTTTTGTGATATATGAAAAATAATGATAAAAAGGGCTGTTCCGATTTTTGTTCGTGTCCTTAATTATTGCTAGAGTTAATTATTACTGGAAATCGACCACTTCATGTGCAACAATATGCTACCAACGTGGAATTGATACTTAAACAGATTTTTATACTTATCTAGGCGTGCAAAATTAAGACCGACTTCTTCCATTTATTGAAATTTGAATAATTGTATAATATATATCTCATTGGTTAATGTTTCCATTGTAATCACTATGCGTGATAACAATTTTTAAACAATGTATATCTTGATTATCTTTACGGTGGAAAATTTTTTTATCTAGATCATTCGAAGATCTATAATAGTAATAATAGTAAATGAACTTCTATTACTCTTTTGCTGTAAAATTTTGTATCAATGTACAATCGTTTACATGTATGCCTTGCAACGTTGACTATCAGCGTAGACGTGTGTGAATGTGGCCATAAATTACTTAGACTTTAATATACTTATTTTTTTATTTAACTGATAAGACGACGCTATTGTACTCTTATGTTTCTATATTTACTAACACCAATATTTGAATGCAGAAACAAAAGAAGTAGTATAAAAACACAAGGTCTAAAATTTTTGGGAGTTCTTTATTTTGAATAACAATTATTGGATGTGGGATAAAAGTTGTATTATCTGTGAATGTATTTTTTATAAATCATTCAAAATTTCTGCAGACAAATCCTCGTCGCGTTTTTTTATCTTTTTTTATGCAAGCAGGGGTTAAAAAAATTATGATCTGACCAATGAAACGAGAAGCTTTTTTATAAATAGGCGTAATCAAACATTATAATAAATGCTGGGAACTGAACGGTAGAGGTATTGTTACTCGGTCAGTGATCTTCAATAATTTCATAAATTGTCAACATAGTATGATTCGTTGCAATAATTGTTCAAATAAATTTTTTAAATGGTTGTACATAATTTATAACGCTGCCGGTCATGTTACCAAACGAGCTACATACGCTAAAAATATTTACTTTGAATTTTATTTAATGAATACATTGATCAAATAAATATCTATTGCATCATTCGTCGTATTCGTCAACAAGATTCGTCAGCCTCGATCTCTTTCAATGATCGCTGCAATCCCGGCCTCGCAAGATCCAATGGCGTCTTTTTCTCTTTGTTTTGCAAAGTCAAACTGGCTCCATTTTGAACTAACAGTTTTGCCTCATCTACTCGATCTTCCTCGCATGCTAAATGCAATGCAGTGTTACCATCAGCATCCTTGCTGTCTATAAACAATTACTCATTATTTTAAATACTTAGTTTATGAGCAGGTATGACATTTAAATTGAGAAAAATTACTACCTATTTTCAAATCCTTGCCATATTCTACAAGCAGCTTCACAATGGCAATGTTGCCTTTTGAAGCTGCCCTATGTAATGGTGTTGCGCAGCGATTATCAACTATGTTAACGTCTGCATCCTTTTCTAACAATTCTACGCAAATGGACTTCCAATTTTTTGATGCAGCGTACTGTAATGCAGAATGGCCTGTTTGCGTTCTTGCATTCACGTTTGCACCCTCTCTTAATAAGATATTCACTGCTTTTTCGTGACCCGCTGATGCTGCCAAAATTAGTGGTGTCATATCCGTCTAAAAATAAACAATTATTTTTGTCAAAATATTTAATAATTCGAATAAAATGTTGGCACCATTGATTATTTTTATTATTTTCAAATCTGGCGCCATTGGATAGAAGATAATACGCATTTGTATAAAGTTAATGATACTCACATCGTCGGTAGGATCAACAGGCACATCAAGCGACAATAAATATTTAACTAGATCATCATGACCACCAAGAGCGGCCCAATGAATTAACATTCGTCCACTCTAAAAACAAAATAAATTGAGACATTATAACCTAAAAACATACACTATTGAAAATTCAATACATACAGTGTCCCTCTGCGTCTTTAATTTCTCATTTTCACTCAGGAGACGTTTAACGTCCGATGTTCGGCCACGATAGGCCATTTCATGTATCGATTGATCAGTCATTGTATTTCTTGTGATTTCTTGTTGACAAGAATCTTACTTATAGTCACTTATAGTATATAACGAAGCATAAACAATTGTTTTGAATACGAGACTTCCTTTATTTCGCCGCTTGAGCTATATTGAGCTATATTCTTGCCAATAAATTCATAGGACATACATAGATACGCTACTGTGCTAGACGCGCATGCGCGAACAAGCCTGTCACATATCTCCTCATTGCGCTAGAGAGCTGGAAACCATGATCAAATTATTTTTCAGCAATTTTTTGTTTTTTTTTTTTTCAATTTAATATTACATTTTTTAACTGTACTGTGAAAGAAAGCAAGTTTGCTTCTCAGTATAGAATGTTGTAGGACTGTAGGATGCTATGTACCATTTTTTAAGCAGTCATCTACGACAGGCAAATGTTATGAATTTTTGAATGCCATCTTTCGCGCGTGGTCTCAACACGCGTATGCGCACTAAATGTACCTCAACACCACTTTGTATTTCATCGAATAGTTTGAGCTGGTTTGAGCTGGAGCTGGTTGAGTGTGGCATCAATACTTCAATAAATGTGTCTGTTTATCTTGAGTTTGTGAATGATTAATCACTTAAAGCGCATTTTTAGTGAGTCCAAAGTGACTGCATTTATTAGTAATTACATAACTTATATGTATTGTAAAAAATGGCTAAGCATCATCCAGATTTAATCTTCTGCAGAAAACAACCAGGTGTCGGTGAGTTTTAGGTTAGGGGTTGTCAATTATGTTTACAGTGATGTCTGGATATACGGCCACCGATCGAGACTGACCCTGGCCATATATCCGGAAAGGTGAATTTCCAAGAACTGGTAGGTCCGTTCTATTGAAAAATTGTTGCACAATTATTTCTTTAATTTACTTGTTACTGAAAAATTGTTAAAAGAACTTGATTGTAAACATTTTTATCAATGGCTAAGAGTATATATTATCGAAATAAAGTTAAAAATAACAAAGTTTTTGTTATTACTGTGATAAAAATAAAGTAAAAATTCACTATATAATGTTTACATGTTAAATAAATCAACATATAAAATATATAATATAATATATAAATAGTACACTCGTTTTTCGGTTCCAGGATAGAACCTAGCGTTTATCATAGACATTTTACCAAAATGTCTGCCTCAACTTTTGCATTATGTAGGCAAATCTTTAAAAAAATGTGTTCCATTCATCTAGGTAAAGTAATGTTGACACATTGTATGCGGGACAGGTATTAGTACGTATTTTGTATACTGTTGATTAAAATGCAGATGTCTGTTTGCAGAAAATAGTATTTTATAAAATAATGTCTTTTGATGCAGGTTATTGAGGAGGAGGTCCATGGTGAACAGCTAAACAAAATTAAACAAAATTTCACAGTATATTAATAATAACAGCGATTTCTTACAATCTTCCCAGATTGTTAATAATAGCCTGCACACAATGTGTTTAACTGCTTGTCAACATACCTCAATTCGTCCAAAATGGTTTTTACTACTCAGGGTGGGTCTAACGGTACCTCCTGACAACCTACATTCTGCGCCATGACACAGGGTGTCTTCACCTTGGGAAGGACATTGTCCACCAAAGTACAGAAAGGTCTAATTGGAAAACAACATCTCCACCCACTTGCCTATACCATATTTCAGTGTGTTCTCAAACTTGTGATTCTTAGACTTTGTAAAAAACACTGAGACTTTGATACCTTGACATTTCTACGAACAACGTGTCTACACTGTCGAGTTCACATGTAAATTGATTTACAAATTATACATTCGTATGTCATAACGAATTAACTAAAGTGAAATAAGTATGGCAGGCAGAAGATGTACAGTGACTGTGGAAAAGCGTGTGGAGCTTGTTAAAAAATTAGAAGAGGGGTCAAGTATTGATAGTGTGGCTACTGAGTACGGCATCAGTAGAAGAACTGTAAGAAGATACAAACAACAGTCTGTATCTATTAATCAATTCAGCAAAAATGTGTTATGTGCTCAATCCAAGCGGCGACGTGGTCCTACGTATGAAAAAATGGAGATTCGTTTACACGAATGGATTCTAGAAAGGACTGCGGCTGGGGATAAACTTACAAACGCATTGATACAGGAAAAGGCTATAGCGATCGTAGAAGAACTTGGGACTTCATCCAAATTTACAGCCAGTCAAGGGTGGCTCTCTCGTTTCAAATCAAGATATGGAATACAACGATTAAATAAGCACGAAAAGACAAGTAATGGCAATGCAGATGAAATGGCAACAAGCAGATTTATTCAAGATTTTAATAAGATGCTCCAAGAGGAGATCATCGAGGAAGACAATATTTATAATATGGATGAAACAAGTTTGTTGTGGAAAGCTCTTCCATGGAGTACACTGGTCCAAAAAGATGAGCTACAAGTAGATGGTGGAAAAACCAGAAAAGAGCTAGTAACCGTGGCATTATGTGCAAATGCCACAGGCACACATAAGTTGCCTTTACTTTTTATTCATAAATATGCAAACCCGAGAGCATTGAAACATTGTAAGCAAAATTTACCGGTGATTTATAAACACCAACGCTGTCCTTGGGTAAACGCAGAAATATTTACCGATTGGTACATTCATCATTTTAAGAATAGCGTTAGAGAATTCCATTTACGTGAACGCCGTGTAGGAAAGGTGCTCCTTTTAGTGGACAATTTTAGGGGACATTTCGTCCCGAAGGAGCTGCTGGAAGATGAGAATTTTAAATTAATCTATTTGCCTCCTAATACCACATTCATGATACAACCATTAGAGCAAGGTATAATTGCTAAATGCAAAAGATCGTTTAGAGCATCTCAATTGAGAGAAGTTTTGCAATATCCTGGTGGCTTGAAAGAATTTTACCGAAACTACGACATCAAAGATTGTATGGACTTTATCGCTCAAGCATGGAGCAATAATATAACAGCGGAAAATATTAAAAATTCATGGAAGAAACTTTTGCAAAAGCTTATCTTAATTCAAGATGTAACCGCGGAGACAGAACATATTAGTATTGCTGAACAGATTCGACAATGTCAATCTACTAATATCAGTGAAGATGAAATGACAGAATGGATTAAGGAGTGTGAAGCAGAAGAGTCCATCATACAGAGTGAAATAGAATCAGCAGAAGGCATGGAGGATGTAAAATCCTTATGTATTATAGAGGAAGAATCAACGGAGAATATGTTCCTCAATTTAGAAAAATGGGCCAGCTCTGAGCCTGAATATGTTAAATTCCATGCAAAGATTTTAATAGATTATTATAACGAAAAATATGATAAATAATTCATATTCATTTTATTCTATATTCATTTAGTTTATTTGTATTGTGTTCCATTTAATATTTTGGTCTTATCTTATTATTATTACCATTATTATTTAAGGTTTACTGTAGGGTAGGTTTGTAAATGTTTTTATATAGAATATATGCTGCTGGAATACCTTTAAATGCATATATACAGAAATGTATAGTACACTTCTTCTTCTTCTGTTAAATATTACTCGTTTAGCTAAAATTAATAGAAAAGTTAATGTAAATATAGGCGTGTTTGGTACCATTTTAATTGTACGAGTCTTAACAATCCAACTAATATAATATGAAAGATAGACTTATATTTCATAATGACTCGTGACCATATGTCCGGACATCACTGTACATAAAATAAGGAATAAGGAATAAATGTAAACGACATTATTGCATAAGTTTGAAATTGTTAATTTCAGCTATTGGGAGATTATGCGAGAAATGCGACGGTAAATGTGTGATATGCGATTCGTACGTGCGACCATGTACTCTTGTTAGAATCTGCGACGAATGCAATTACGGATCTTATCAGGGCCGATGCGTTATTTGCGGTGGACCCGGCGTTTCCGATGCATATTATTGCAAAGAGTGCACAATTCAAGAAAAAGATGTAAGTCTAGCAAAAAAAATACCATTTCTTAACTTGTAACTATTAACAATCTCATTGTACCTTGTTTGTTCTATAACAATAGCAATTTTTATCTCTTGTAAGAATATTTCTGCACGGTTATTACACAAAATCATTCAGAATTTACTGTATACGAAATGTGAACATAAATTTTAATGAATTATAATATGTCTACCTTACGGTAGATTAAATGTTAGTTTGTTTTGATTGGTACTGCTAGAATCTGCTTTACCAATTGCCAGTAAAGTAGTTTCAACTATTCCAAATTACTACAAGTGCGGGAAATAGAGTAAAATTTGAATGTTCGAGATCTACTTCGAAAATAATTATGTAAAAATGGATTTTGACACTAAAAAAATGATTTCTTTCCAGAGAGACGGTTGTCCGAAAATCGTGAATCTTGGAAGTTCGAAGACGGATCTGTTTTATGAGAGAAAGAAATACGGGTTCAAAAGAAGATAAGAGCCGGTACTGTTTGTCATTTGTACAATACGATTTTCTATGACCTTTGAATAAATCGTTTTCTGTATAATCGAGATATTTTCATTCATCTATGTAATTAGAGAAGTAAATTTCGATTAGACAATTCTCTAAACGTGTATCTAGCGATTTTATTATACTTTTCGATAAAAACAATGTTACTGAAACGTTCTTGTACACAATAGTTGATTTAAACTTATCTTACTTTTGTAATTGCGTGCACTGATACACAGCTGTATCAAACAATCGCTATACTTAAAATTAAGATTCTTCAAATCTTCATATATATTCTTCTCGATGAAAGACTGATTAATATTTAATACGATAATGTGAGTATTAACGGTAATGGTAACAGTGATAATCATCTTTATTTCACATCACCTACGCATTATCTTCCATTTTCCCGTTATGGACTCTATGTACAATTACTGTGTACTATGGTGTAAGCCGAAGATACATGTTCTTTAATGTCTCCGTCTAATGTTAAGAAGCGATAATAATAGGAGAAAATATTCAGATATTTTGGAGCACCGTTATAAAAACCCTTAGAACTACAATAGTGTGCGTTGAATAAGTTATTATTAATTGGGACACAAACATGCAACAAAGAATACGTTCGCCGCACAAATACTATAAATAAGTACATCAGTCGATTCCTCGTGGAAAACCGAGCAAAAGATGCGAAACGCAATTTTTAGTACGGGCTTTAGTTTTCACGAAAATCAAGCTAAAAGATTCGAGAGGCGTGGCTAACGACGCACGACCGATTTTGAAGCTCGATTTTCCCGGGAACTAAGCCTCGGATCGAAGAACTTTATTCTTTCTTTCTCAACGTACATTTGCATGTAGAATCTAAAACAATTAAAAATTTCTTCGTTCTTTGTTGCATGCTGTCTAGACTCGTTAATCACTATGTGGGGGAGAAATACAATATTTGAAATATTTCGAGCAATATAATTACAAAAATGAACTGAAGGATTTTTTGTCTTTTTACATTCCCCCAAAAATATTTCCGTCGCGGTTTTCATTTATTATAAACTCTATCGGTTTTGAAAATAATCATTTGCTTACCTAAAAACATATTTTACACTGTCGTAACTATAGTCTCGTTCGCAAACTTCTTCATACGTATAAAAGAAGCGATCATAAACGAATCTTCTATGTACACTAAGGCCAATAAAGGAACAGTTAAACTACGAGTCGCATTTGCGACAGATATGTTTCTTCGTTTAAATTTACATGATGACAAAATTACTCTGTAGAGCTCATTGCCTCAAGATATAAAAAAACAATTTCAAATAATTATTTTTTGTTTTTGTCTTTTACAGGCATCCGAGTAGCCTAACCGAGTTCTCATAGTCTGCAAAATGATAATTTATTCTTAACAAGACAGTGAGTTGTGAGCACATTTTTGTGATAATCAATTGTTTGCATTCATTTTAGAATGTTATTGAAGTTTAATGGTTCCAGTGCTACGACGAATCATGTATCGAGTCTCTTTGTTTTGGGACACAGACTATCATAGACGGTTTTATTTTAGGCCACTGCCAAACGCGTTGCTCTTTAAACTGCCATCGACCAGAAGAAACAATATTTTTTAATCAAGTTAGAAATAAATTTTCTGCAAACTAAATTAAACATTGTTGTTACATTGACTTGGAAAAGAGTAAGTATTACATGAAACTCTTTGACTCTTTTCTTATAAAATAGATGAAAAAGTGTTATTTGTTAACGTGAATAAATTAAATAAAAATTAACAAGTACAAATGTGATCTTGTTTCTCGATTTATTTCGTCTGTACAGGTTTGAATCGGCTTGAAAGTGTCTTCAGAAGCGACTGGATACTCTTATCACTAGCCGTCGATGAGGAAATCAGTAAAAATCTGCTAATGACGATCGTTTGGCCGGATTTATACTTCCTATCCAGTGAATTCGAATGAATTATTAATATTATATCAGTAAAATATGAACTCTTCGGATATTTCTATGTCCAGACTGAATGATTCCGTGTTTCGACAATCTTTGAATCACTATGTAGTACGGTAGCCTTAACATTACACGATAATAACATCAGTCTAACAGTATTTAACGGCTATCTTTATCATACAAGCGAAGAAGTTTTGTTCATTTAAGATTCTGTTCTCGAGAAAAGCAATTTAAAAAATTTCTTTTAAATAATCTCAATTATATATTCAATTCAATGATAAATGTTCAAAATTGATTTTCTCGAGAACTCTTTGTGCGAGAACTTTTTATGTGGATAAATTTTATTCTACAATTTCGGTTTTTATGCAAAATCTCTACCCTTTTTTCCGGATCATTTTAAACATAGAAGTATTTTCTGTTGTTTGGAATTTTGAGATAGAAGTATTTCTTGATTTTTACGCATCAAATCATTTTCAAATACTTTCCTACCAAGAAAATGAATCTGAACTATCGGTAGAGATTTTGTTTTCTTAAAATTTGAATGTGATCAAATTAATTAAAGGGTGATCAACGACGTAAAAATTCGTCCTAATTACGAATTGGAACGTTTTAAATGTTCTTCTTTCCTTAGCGATGTTTGCAATGCAATATTCTCTCGATTCATACTCTTTATTGACCATTATCATCATCCATAATGAATTTTGTAATTCGAATTCGATTTCGAACACAATCAAAAAAGTAGATACATTAGAGTATCTACTATTAAACACCGAGTCAAATAAATTACTAAAACGATCGAGTCATATTTCAATAAATAAGACGACCATTCTGGATCCTTTCTGACATCGAAAAATTTGATATCAATTTTTAAATGAAATGAATATAAAATACAAAATATGATTTAATAATTAATATTAAACGTGTTTATCGATCGAAATTTTTGATTAATTGTGTTCGAATTTCGGCGCACAGGTTCGATCAATGATACAAATTAGCAATTTTGCAAATTAGAAACCTCTTTGGAAACTCAACGTTTCGATCCAGATGTGGGTCTTTCTCAAGAGATGAGATTTTTTTTGCGTTTGCTATAACGGAAAAATTAGAAGTGAAATTTATTGAGAAAGGCAGATTTCAGTTCAGTTTATGCCAGCATGTAGCCAGCCTGCTTTCTCAATAAATTTCACTTATAATTTTTCCGTTATAGCAAACGCAAAAAAATCTCATCTCTTAAGAAAGACCCACATCTGGGTCGAAACGTTGAGTTTCCAAAGAGGTTTCTAATTTGCAAAATTGCTAATTTGTATCATTGATCGAACCCGTGCGCCGAAATTCGAACACAAATAATAATTAATGTTATGATTTATTCGTTAATCTGTGCTGTCGTTCCCCCCTGGCCACCAATTATTACCACCTAAACCTAAACATGGATTTATGTTTCATTATTTGAAGCATACATTATAGTAATTGTTTCCACGTATGTTTCAGAACTCTCGATAAAAATGATAACTTATCCAACGACCATAATTCCTTTTTAACAGTACGGTACCATGTTAAAGCTCATAATTTTACCACGAAACAACGAATTGTCCGATGAAGAATAATCTCTGAAGGGACGTTCAACTCAGAAGAATTTGTTTAAAAAATTCAGAACCCGAAAAAAAGAAATTCGAAACTCGATTGCATCTCGGATTTCTCGAAAATATTTTATTCGATACAATCGTTGATTGTGAAGCTCACGTTGACTGTCTTAAGCTTACACAAACTGTGCGTATTTGAACCTTTGCCCTTTGACCGGAGGTCGTACCCTAAAGATGGAGTGACAGTGAGTTATGCTACAAGATGCGTGAGGTGCCCGGAACACGTTCGAAAATTCGACCGTAATCGATTACGTTTTGCAGCACACGTTCCCTTTTCTCGCTCTATTATTATTAGAAATATCGTCGTAATAACATGTAGAAACTACGTCTATAGTATGTATAACAAAAGAACGTTCGGTATGAGCCATAATTGACTCGGTATTTATATTTTTCCTTCATCGTTGTCGTATGCCGTCGTATGGGATGATATTCTCCTTTTAGGGTAGCAAAGAGTTGTGAAAATCGACCACGAGAGAGAACCCAAAATGTCTCGCAGGTGATAATATCTTTAACCCTTAGCACTCGAATGGCGACTCTGAGGCGCCGCTACAAATTGTTACACCATTATTCAGAATATTGTTTACACGATTAAATTTGTTTAAATGTAATAAATTACTAATCATTTGAATATTGTATGAGGTACTATACCATTTTCGTACGCATATAATGAAAAAAAATGATGTACGTTGGAAATATTCTAGGTTAGAAGAAATTTTTGGTTTTTTAGTTGAAATAGCTCCGAGTGCAAAGGGTTGATCATGTAGACCACGCTTCTTTGATTCCAATGACCTTGAGATATGTTGCCAAGGACATACAGTTTATGCACTCTCTACAAAAAGGTACTGAGCCAACTCATGGTTTTTGAGTCACAAGTGGTTTAGTATTCTCTCTGTAGAGAATTATGAAATGTATCTATCAGTGCAATTGAAATTACATGGCTCGCTTAGGGCTGTAGCTCACAACTTGGACTGTTTCTAGTCAATTCAAATGGATTTCTTTTTATATGTTATTTATTTTTTGTCTCCATAATCAAATTTCAAGGTCAGTGAACCATCGAGGTGTACCCTCCCAGATAGCACTCGGACGTCCTATGTACGTCCGTACCGGACATATGTACGTCCCAGGGACGTACGATATGTCCGATTTATGTCCCAGGTATGTCCGACAGAGGTCCCAGTTACATCCCAGTACGTACATAGGACGTCCCGCGCGGACGTTAATTGGACGTTTGTCGGACATATAAAAGCGTGTTTGCACCTTAAAAAATTTTTTAAATATGTAAATATTGGTTTAAAAGAATTCTACAAAAATACCATTGATTATCACATAGCTAGAAAAAGAGGAATTGATCAAATAAAAAAGAGTGGACTTATGCCGGGCGCGAACCTAGTATAAGCGTATGAACAGTCGAGCGCCTAAGGGTACGTGTCCATCTGAGAGTTTCTGTCGATAGTTGCTCTCGAGAGTACTCTCAATTTATGTGTTCATTTGAGAGTACTTCAGAAATTTTTTGCTCTCGGAGATTGACGTGACAGTCAACTCTCGGAAAGTCCTCTCAGGTATATGGCCATCTGAATTTCGTGCGTGTAGCTCTCAGATGAATCTTGATAGTTATTAGAATACTCATGAACAGAATTGGATGTGCCAAAGTTTGTTGCAATTGTTACAATATATTTAATAAGGAAAAAGAAATATCCCAAAAAGAGGAAGTGCTGGATTAAACCATGGATAATGCGACGCAATAAAATGAGTGAATTTTCTACAATTATACAAGAATTGCATATAGAAGATGCACAACAGTTTAGAAGCAAAATTAAAAATATTATTTTTCAAAATTAAAAAGATTATTTTTCTTATCACGATTCTTGTCATCTGGGTGTATGATATTCCATAAAAATTCATTATTTTCGTACAACGTGATTAATTGTTGCACTTCTGTGACGGACCACTGTTTCCCGCTCATTGTTGTATATATAAATATGTATACAATATAATATACATATATGAGAAAACTATCCCGACAACTCTCAGCAATACCAATGGCGTTCGTATAGCTGACAGTTGCTCGCCGAGGGGAAAATTGAACTTGTCCATTAGCGTTTTTCATCTTTCTGTTTGCTCTCCGACAGTTTTCCGTGGCGCTCTCCGACAGCCCTCTCAATACCGTGTACACTGTCAAATTTGACTCTCGAGAGTAACTCTCAGATGGACACGTACCGTAACGCGCTGACCCAACCGAGTTCTTGGCAAGACGATTAATATTTTCAGATACCATGCGCGCTGATGTACGAGGTAATCGTAATATTAATCAAGTTAATTTCATTTTTCAACTATTTCTGTGAAATGTTCAAGTTTATCAGTGTCCAATAGACTTACAGAATAAATAAAATCTAACAATTTGAAGATTAGCTCATTTTTTCACGGAAGAAACGTCGAAAAATTAGTTTTTTTCAAACAACGGCGCCGCGAACTTAAAAATCTGAAAAAATTCATTAACTATATTTTGAGTATAATAATAGAAACACAATATAGCACCCGAAAACGTACGAAATAATCTAAGTCCCACGTCCCTGGCAAGTACGAAATAATCTAAGTCCCACGTCCGTGGTACGTCTGAAATTTATGTCCGAGGGATGTCGCACGGACGTAAAAAGCGGATGTCCATGGGACGTCCGAAATTTATGTCCGAGGGATGTCCCACGGACGTAAAAACGGATGTCCATGGGACGACCGAAATTTTGATCCAAGGGACGTCCCATGGACGTACACGCCGGACATTGGACGTATCGGACATAAAACGGACGTCCTATGGACGTACGGTGCTATCTGGGCTAATCCATCGCAGACAGGGTATAACCGGGAATTCTACATTTAACTTTCGGATGCAATTTTCTCAAAAACGAGGTCTTGGCGGAAAAATGTTACTCTTCGTTTTCGACGTGTTTTTTTTTTCACGTAGAATCGCCAGTTACGGTGACTCACCCTGTATAAAATCGTATTTCGTCGTGAACTCGGTGAAAGACTTTTCGAGATTGGTTTGAATCGATTCGAAGATGCTTTTGATCTCTTTACAGCTACTTAACTGTCCAAAGATATGTGCATATACGTGATGCGGTGTAGGAGCGTTGATTTAGACGTATTTTAATTAACTATTACCCTCCGGGTAACCATGATCTCGACTGTGACAAGGCCGCTCACGATAATTATCGACACCGGAACTGGTTTTACGCTACCCACCCAAACCAAGCGACGAAGTAATTAAGCAGTTAATCTAACATTTTCTCTCGTACAAAAAACTTTTTGTGATAAATATTTATTTTTTGACCCCCTCCCACCCCTTAGTATCTCGACGATGTGAACACAATTAAGTCTCGGAACGAAATTGAGCTTTTTGGTCTCTCGGTAGTAGGTGACGATGTCGAAAACGGTCGAAAACTTTCAATGGTCATCAGCCTCCAATGATGATTCGCTACGAAGGAAAGTTCTCTTTCACTTCTCTCTTCTCGAATGATCTTTTCGTTCTTATATCTTTGCCTAGGTAGTGCAGAGACTAAGCTGAAGAAAAATGATTCCCACGTCTGCAACTAATTCCACTGTTTCTCGTGCAATATTCGTGATCTATAATTTGCTCGTGTACAGGGTGTCTCAGCTATAAATATCCGTTTTCCTTACCCTTGCGCGAAAGAACACTTTTCCGGACAATGTTACGCCGTTTCGAAAAGTACATATAACGACGAAATTTCTTCAAGATCGTTGTTCTACAAAACTTCAAGGTCATCGAGATTTTTTATCAAATGAAATCCTACATTTTTTTCGATATTTTTTCGATATTCTAATAGATATTAGAAAGACGAATCCATTGGGATCCATCATCGTTTACTTCCGATCATTTGATTGCGAGACATTTGTGTCTGAAAGTATAAATAATCCATCTTTCAGACACAGTTATCTTCCGGTTATATGATCGCAACAATGCAGTTGTACAGGTCATTGGGTTCCTATTTTTATGTTCTACAAGGACTACCATAGGAATACCTTACTTTTCAAACGTAAGTAGCTCGAGGTCAAATAATCGTAACGGTATCGTTATATTGGATTCGTCTTTTTACAAGAACATCGAACCATAGACACGCGATTTCGTTTGAAAAACACACCGATGACCTTAAAATTTCGTGAAGAAACGATCATCAGAGAAGAAGTTTCCATGACAATACTGGAGACTCTTGAAACAGCATACAACTTTGTCCCGAGGAGTTATTTCATACAACAATAAATAAGGCAAACGTTCGGGTGATTACAATGATCTGAGACAGCCCGTGTCTAGGGACTCTAGACTCCAGATCCTACGAGTCAGAGCGACAAGATATTACGGAGTTCTAAATAAAAGTCCGGGGGACGACAATGAAAGGAAGGCAGCGGATTTAATTGGTAATTAGGTCCCTTTTACTTTTGCTGTACGCGTTCACTGGGTTTTTTTCTAGCTGGTTTTTTTCCCCACTAGAAACTCCCGAACGTAAGGTTAGCTGCTGTCGTTCACATGTGTCCGACGGACGAGCGGTCGTCTCCCAACGACGTTCGCCCTTCACAGATACGTTTTGCGTCAAGCTAAAGGCAGCGGTGTAATCGTTAAAAGTATGAAAACTGCTGTTCGTGCGCTATGGCGGCGGCGACGGCGGCTGAAGTAGTCCCTAAGAAACGAGGCTGACACACGCCGGCCCTTAAACCAGACTGTGTTCACGAGAGTCGTAACGATGCGTGTAGAGGATGGATGAGCTAGTCCCTGGCGACGTCGACGATGACGGAGTGTTGGAGCACGGCGGCGATGATGCATGGGCCTTCCTCGAGGCCGACAACACCTAGGTGTTGTGGCCCTGCTTGCGAATCTTGCTCTCCAGAGCAGAGGTCGACCGGCCGACAAGGTCCTCCAACTCGTCCGGCGTCAGCACGGTGAAGTCCCTGTAACGGAAAGTACTTCGGATACTACACGCTTCTAGATTCTGAAGTGCTGAACACGATGCTCGAAACCGTTTCTTTGTATCGTGTGTAGTTTTCACGATATTTGGCACCGAAAGGAAAGATCTTGACCTAGCTTACCTGTGCTGTGCTAGCAGCATGTCTATACTGGTCACGCTTCTTTGGTGGGTCTCGTCCTTGTGACCAGACTTTTGCCTTTTAATGCATAACGCTCTAGCTGTAGCCAAGAATACACCCACTGAGAGCAAAATGCATCCTGCTACAATTAGAGAAGTGGAGTTTTGCGCCGCTTCCGCGCCTGGTGCCAGCTGCACCAGTCCCACTACTAGGACCACGGCGCCTAGGAGTAGAGAGCCGACCACTATGTGCAGGGAGTTTACCTGTAAAGTAATTAATGTTAACTCTGAATTGCATAAATGTAGTAAGATCTTCTGTTGGCCATTTTACGGATTCAGATGTTTTTATAGAATTTCAAAGATTTCTTCGGACTTAAACCACTGTGGATGGAAAGGTGTTTTGAGGTCTCCTCTCTGTACGATTGTACTATTTTTTAGTGCCATTTTGTGGCACTTCGAATGAGGGAAAAACGAAAAATTGCTCTAATTTCTAACCTTAAGTATCTCTATAGAGGTAAACATAGATCGTGATCCAAACCACTGTGGATTTAAAGATCGCGGTGTCCGTTTTGCAATAAGCTCAACAAATTTGGTGTCGTTATACCGCAGTCTTAACACTAGGTTTACGAAAACCGTCAAAATGACGTGTTCTAATACTTTTAATTTATAATTATTGAGGTTGTAAACTTGCATCCATGAGGTATTATTCAACAAATTTATTTCTTTGGATGCATATTATAAAAACAATGTCTAAAAATTTGGATATACACATTCTTGTTATTTTTATAAGATAATGTAAAATAGTCACTTTTAGTGCTCCGTATACCAATGTCCAAAAATTTGGATATACACATTCTTATTATTTTTATAAGATAATGTAAAATAGTCACTTTTAGTGCTCCATATACCAATGTCTAAAAATTTGGATATACACATTCTTAATATTTTTATAAGATAATGTAAAATAGTCACTTTTAGTGCTCCATATACCAATGTCTAAAAATTTCGATATACACATTCTTATTATTTTTATAAGATAATGTAAAATAGTCACTTTTAGTGCTCCATATACCAATGTCTAAAAATTTGGACATACACATTCTTATTATTTTTATAAGATAATGTAAAATAGTCACTTTTAGTGCTCCATATACCAATGTCTAAAAATTTGGACATACACATTCTTAATATTTTTATAAGATAATGTAAAATAGTCACTTTTAGTGCTCCATATACCAATGTCTAAAAATTTGGACATACACATTCTTATTATTTTTATAAGATAATGTAAAATAGTCACTTTCAGTGCTCCGTATACTAATGTCTAAAAATTTGGATATACACATTCTTAATATTTTTATAAGATAATGTAAAATAGTCACTTTTAGTGCTCCATATACCAATGTCTAAAAATTTGGACATACACATTCTTATTATTTTTATAAGATAATGTAAAATAGTCACTTTCAGTGCTCCGTATACTAATGTCTAAAAATTTGGATATACACATTCTTATTATTTTTATAAGATAATGTAAAATAGTGCTTTAGTGCTCCGTATACCTAAATAGTGCTTTTAGTGCTCCGTATACCTAGTGTTAATGAAAGTATTATGTCTCACCTTGCCACAAAAGTAATATTCCGGTGGCTCTTTATCAACTAACGCGAGAACAGCCTCGCTTTCAGTTAAAGGACTCCCAGGTTGACTACTCGTTACCCTGGACCCCTTTTCTTGGTAATACGTTTTGTGGAAGACTTTCACCGAGGGCACTGGCAATGCGGTGATCATCCTACAGAGACACAAAACCACAGAAACATTATTCAAACGTCTGATTACTCAAAATCCCTAAGTTGTGTTGTTTTCAAACAAATGATCCGTAACCATGATATGGAAGATCATTGTTATCTTACGAAAACATGAATTGTTTTACTTAACAAATTTTTTATATACTCTTTTAAGATATGAACCAAATGTGGTCACAGGTCTACAAATTTCTGTTCAGCCTTTTAACAGTTACAAATTTTTGAAAAAGAATTTTCAGACCTGGTGTGGGGTATGGTGCTCTGTTTTACCGACAGAATTGTTTAAAAAGTAAAGAAAAACGTATTATATAAAATAGATTATTATATATATACAGCTTTAATTACTTATTAACTATGCTAATGTTGAATGGTTAATGATGGTTGTAGTGATAGTGATGATATTAACGACAGTATTGTGGGGATAGAAATACTGGTGCTGGTGGCCTAGATTCACTGTTGGGGGCCGATGGCCGTTGCACCTCGGTTATCGAACAGCCGAGTTTGCACGGAGTACAGCAACATTGGTAGAAAATTATGGTGGAGTTGCTTTTGACCTCTTGTTTGATTTTCTTTACTAACAACCGCATAAAAATTCAAATACCAGTCCATAAAATAATATATGACACCATCAGCTGTGTTAAAATGGTATCAAATAAATCTTATCAAATAATAATTTGTTCAATTTTCTAAAATACAGTTTACGCGTAAATGCATTTTTCTTTCCTTATAAATATGCAAATAGGCGTCAAATATTTATATAAATTTGAGGTTTTATGACGGGAGCGTTAACCATCCCCGCATTAATTTTGAACACGAACGTGAGAGCCCACGAAGGCCGAAAGATGAATGACACTCAATGCAACGTATCTTGCATAACATCGTTGTAAAAGCAGGCTATTCAACTGCATTCGTATGCCAAATGCAATTTATTATGCAGCCAAATATTCTACTTCTGTCCCTTATTTATGTTCACATTCTATTGTAAACCGTCCTAGAGTCAATCAACTAATTTAAAATACAATTTGAGGAAGTTTTCATGTCTTCCTTCTTTTTTTATTACATATAATTTCTATTTCTATTTTACTTCTATGCACTAAATGTAAAATTTTTAATTGGTTCTCCATAAGTTATTAAAAAAAATGTGTTAGGACAAATATTATGCATAAGGTATGTTTAACATTTTCTAGTATAAAAAATAAAATTGCAGTTTTGTTGCATAAAATCTTCGAAATAGTTAACGATACTAAACAACATTTTGCATTACTTAATATGAGCAACTTTTTATTATATGGTTGCGTGGAAAGTATATCAGGGTCAGCAGTACCTTTTTAAATTGAGTTATTTTCGAATACCCTGACCGATACGGATTGCGATTTTCTACAAGCAAGTACTATACCACTTCTACAGAGAACCCATGCATTTTCTAGACATAAAATAACTAAATTTAAAAAAGCACAATTGACCCTGATACATCCTCTCGTCGTCGGCATAGGAAAAACATATTTACATTAGGTAACCAAGTCCCTGAAACCTTCCAACTTTAATTCGAAACAGTTTTTAATATTGCCAGCAGTTTCGAAGATATTCAAATGTGATTACCGAGCAGCAAATCTGCTTTACCGACAACGCGGCAACCATTTAAAACGACTCCTGAAGATCGGCAACCGTCACAGCACCGTAGCACGCCTATGTGAAACGCATTGGCGTCTCGATTTCAACAGCGGAGCTCGTACAAACTTGCAACGAGTAGGTTACGTGCACTGCAAAGGGGTAACCTTTATTGCTCGGAAAGGCGTAAACTAGGACAGTGGCCTGATTCCTAGTGTCATGGCTGCGACTGCATGTGCACCGGGGAGAGAGGAATGGCTATAGATACGCGAAAGTGCAACCAGTACGGCTTTCCCGACGTTGGACGTCTGCCAACCACCCGCCGGAATTCTCGCCAGCCAGAAAACAACCAAAGAAACGACCGTTCGATCACTATGGCCTGCGTTATGCGAAAATAGTCGACTCGTCTTCTTCCTATAGCTCTCGGTTCCACCCAATGCACATGTTTACCCACTTTCCTCTTACCACCCTCGACAAAATCCACTAAAAAATATAAACTAGATTCTGGTTTAATTGAAAACGGAAATTAGCGACCTGCTTTACCAGCAGTTCATGCTGATGATTATATTTTGAACTTTTCTGGATTATAGCCTGGGGTAAAAACTCCAATCGACCATTTGTTTCCAGTAAATACATAACGGGTGCTTTATAATTCACTCTACGCGAGTCAGTAAGTTAAAATTGATGGAAACGCGAGTAAATGTTGTCTTGAGGGAAATGAAGAAATAAAAGCAGTATGATTTTTAGGAAATGGTTGATAAGTTGGCGTCGAGGGTCAACAACACTAATATTTTTTTTCATTTTACCATCTGCGTGATCGAAAAAACAATAATAGTCGCCGTGTATGCGATAAAAGAAAATGGCTTGGCAAGTATTTATGTTAATATGTGACTTTGCATGCTACATGCGAGTCGGTTTCATGGAGGGTGGCACGACACCAAGGTGGTTCACCCTGCGATGGAACATACCATTGTACAGGAGTGTTCGGTGGCACAGGGACAATATTGCCATAACCTAAGACACTGTATCTTAATATCATTTAGTCTCAATAAATATTTTATAGTAATTAATAAAACCTTTCGTGGTCACTTAAAAAAATGTACTGAAACAATTTCTAATAAAGTATACTATAATAAGTTCCTCTTGTGCACGACAGGTACACATTGCTTTTTAATAATTATTGACTTGTAATTTTTATGCATATTATATCACCCACAAATTTCGTAAAATACAGCAAGCACATATCAATATTAATAAACAACATCATCTAACTTTTGCATCATTTACTTTACTATGAATTTTCTGGATGACTAAAAAAATGATTCCATCATTCTAATTTTAATGAAATAATCGACACAAATAGGTCTTTTTAATTTTTAAAAAATGTCAGACTCACAATTTACATTTTTTTAACAAAATATTATTTTCACAATTTTAATTTTTTTGATAAGGAAAGATTAAATAAAAATTTCTATGAAGATTCGGATTTTACTTTAGTTACGATGATGGTTTGGTGGTTTCCTAGCATCATGGGGGTGTTTCGTAAATAATAAAGTATTCAACTCGACTTCTGTCAACTTCGAATCACGGAGACCTAATTATCGATCGCGGCAAAAGGCCGGAATCCTCATAAACGTGGAGCCCGTTTGATTTATGGATCTATCCTCGACGAGAAATTCCTCGTACGTTGACTCAAGGGTATCGGTCCTGCTAAATGCAGTCGCGACTTTGTCTGGCTCTGTCCCAAAAACATGACCACCTTCCATGAACCAGCTATCGAGGTCAGTGCACCCCTTTGCTTTCCCTGTTTGGCCTACAATCCTAACACACTTCCATGTCCATCAAAAAAATTAAATTTAAGTTTTCATTTAATGACCCGTTATAGGTCTAGCTAATTTAGTTTTAATTAATTTAGGTCCAACTAATTTAATTTAGTTTCCAATTTAATGCAATTGCCTTTTTTTAATCTTATCCTATTACTACCCCCATAATCAAATGTACTACATATATATTAACTTGGCAAACTCAAAGTTATTTCAATAAATTTCAAAATTTTTGACAACAGTATTTTATAGGCCAAATAAATTTTGCAACTCCATGTAATACTCTTGTTTCATTTCCTAATTTATTGAAATCATTCTCTCTTTAATTCTAAAGTTGTACATTTATTTGTTGTGACAAAAAAGATTCAACTCCAGCTACTCTTTCCATAACTTCTAATTTAACAAAATAGAATTATGTTCCTACTAGTTAAATCTAATGTTTCATAAAACTTTTTATTATCAACAAACTATTTTTGTTTCTAAACAAATATTAACATTTTGCAAATATTTTATAACGTTACAACAAACTGCCAAAATAATTTTTGTTTATAACTCCTTTCTGTAAATATCAATTATTAACAAAACATAATTATTTTCCTCTTAATTAATTGTAATATTTGATAACACTTTAAGAACAATTTTGTTCCAAAATGAATTCATTCGAATATTTTGCAAATTTTCAATGGTACCACCCTTCTTCCATTCCATTTTCCTAAACACCAATTTAATAAATTATTATCTCTTCGTACTTGATTTTTAAATTTTATAAGGTCTCGAGTTATTCATGAAACAACATTGCAAAGTTTATTTAAAAAAGGTATAAACATGTTTGTCAGGTCAAGCACGCCATTGGACGCGTCGAGTGCCACTTTCATCCCTCGTTATAGTTAAGCGAACATTTTATTTTGCTTTCCATAGAACAAAAACCGCGAATATAATTAATCAAAATTGCATACTTTCACAGATACAATAAAAAGTAGCAACAAATCTGGAAACGATTCGTTAACATTTCAGGGATCGATAAATGGGTCACTTTAGGTCGTTGAGTGCCTCGAGGATTCACGACGACTGTTAACATCTGTACCATGAAGGACAAGACAAAATCCTAATGAACTTAGATCCATTTATACAAAGAAAATAAAAAAATTCATATAACAATGCCGACAATAATGTATGCATTAAGTTGTACAACAAAATTTACGCAACAAAATGAAATACTTTGTACAATAATCTATACAACGGAAGAAAATGACACGCACAACAAAATAAAATGGTTCATATACAATAAAAGAATTTCTTCTTCTTTGAGCATTTAATAAATATGTAAATGAAATACTGCCAAAATGATTATTGAAATAACAGTTAAATACTTAATTAACAGTTTTTAACAAGAAGGTAATTTTTCTCCTAGCGCACCCTGTCACCCCATAAAATGCCGCCCAATCCCGCGTCACTATGCGTTAGTAACTACAAATTAACGTTGTTGTTAACGAAACACTCCAAAGGGTAACGTCAACATTAGTTAGTGAATTACTTGATATTCTAAAGCTTCTATTTTTAATTATTCAAGGTTCTAAAGGTTCTACAGATTGTCAACAGAAATTTTTAGGAGTAGTTTGGGGTGACTTACTTTGCTGAGGGGGTTGTCGGAGATCCTCCGTGGAATTAGGGTAGTGTCACCACGAAAACGAACTGAGGGAAAATCGAGAAAATCGGTTTTCACGAGAACATCGAGCTGTCTCGACGAGAGGAGTTCCGCACGGTGAGATCGCTTCGACGGGGTGGTGGTTCCGCGAGCACTGAGCCTCCGCAGGTTCCTATCCTGATCGATAAAACCACCCCTTCAACCACCCACTCGGTTCTCCGTAAAGGTACGATCACACCGACACCTCACGTGGACCCTGGACACGAGTAAAATTAAGGGACGATTCTCCAGTGACGAGTTTCCGAAATTGGGCACACTCAATATTCTATAACTTCGTTAAAAAAAATCATAAAACTGCGTGCTTGTCCTCATTTTAAAGGGTAAAACCTCTAGTTTTAGTAATTCTCGATAATATTATTTTTTTTCCATTTTTTGTGCTAGAGAACAGTCGAAAAAAGTAAAGATTTTGAAAGTTTTGGATTCTATAAATTCAACCTACTACAACTTTGTGGAAAAGGATAATGGGATTATGTACCTGGTTTCTTCTTAATGAGCGGAGCATCTAGTTACAATAAATCTCGATAATGCAATTTTTTGTAATTTTTCTTATACTACAAAAAATGGTGAAGGAAGGTGAAAATTATGAATCTGAAAAATTCAACCAATTGCAACTTTATGTAGAAGGATAATAGGATTGGATAATTGGATAATAGGATTGTCTCCCTAAACTGTGTTTTCTCTCCTTCGGTGCACATGCACTGGGAATCTGGTCTGGTAGCAAACGCGGATTTTTCCTAGAAAGTTCACGGTGCACTATCGCAAGACGTTCTTCTAAGTCTGTAACTTCGCAATAAAATTGTATAACCATATATATATATATATATATATATATATATATATATATATATATTTGCAGAAAATGACTAAATTACTTTGAAATGAAAAGATTGCGTACAAATATGTCCAATATATATATAATTTCAAAGTAATTTAGTCATTTTCTGCAAATGTACTTACTCCAGGAATACGATTTGAAAAAGTAAACGAATTTTTTCCTAAATATTTTACAAAATTAGTCTCTATAAAATTTAACAAATTGTCTTTCTCGATCACATCCACCTCATATTTAAAGATTGAAATCTCCACATTATAATGAACTCAATGAACGCAACGCAAAAAAAGATTCTTCCGATTTGAACCCTCTAACTTTGAAAATCTCTACAGAGCTAACAAACTTTTGGTATTTTAATGCACACCACCATATAGATATAAAGATTGATATCTTCTGAATGTAAGAGTTTCAAGAAATTCTGAAAACGAGCACAAGAAATGATTTTTCTGATTCCAACTCTCTAACTTTAAAAGTCACTGCAGACATAAGAAATTGTTTTTTTTTTTAAATCTCTGCGATATCTTGCTTTATCGAGATTTAAATAAAACGTGTGTAAAAAGGACTGGAAGTGAAAAATAATACTGTGGTCTATTTAAGATTAAGTCGTTAATTACGACCCACGTATAGCTCGTGTAGACAGCGTTTTGGATTTTCTGTGTGTGCGCAGCTCGATAGCCGAGTAACACAGCCCGAAAGGTCACACTTTCAAGTCTCGCCCAATATGTTAATCTGTACCTTCGCCTCACCCTCTCATAAAATAGCACTCCCACTCTTACATCTGTGGGATTCAATGTTCTGTCTGTTCTGATTAATATACGTTCCCACTGCTTATAATAACGTCACTATTTTACTTCATAAAACGATAATATCAACAAAAAGACATGTTCATTAACACTAGAACTACCAGACAAGTAAAAATGACTGGTTTCTAAATTTTTCTTTTACAAATATTGAAATTATAAAAATGTTTTCCGGAGTAATGTTTTAGTCAAATTCTCTATTAGAATACATATTTAAACAAACTGTTGTACGAAAGTTGAATAAATGCATTCTTGTCGTTATTAGAATGCAATATACACCAGTCGCGTTTAGTGCTCGGTATTTCTAGTGTTAACGAATTCCAAGAGAGGTTAAAAGACAATCTTTATACTAAAGGATAACAATTTTTTCCATTGACCTTATAAACCCTCATAAAGAGGCCTCTCCTAGCAATAAAATAGACCGTTGTTTACGCAACAGTTCTACATTTTCCCCGGCTTAAATTAATGAATTTATTTTGATTCTTGATTACGTTGTCTTCTTTGAAATGATGGAAAATAATTTCAACATTTTCTTCAGTGTAAGGACATAAGAAAATTGTTCGGAGTCAGAAGGTAGGAGTAGATGAACATTTGTGGAACATGTGTCGTTATTTTCGTAAGAAGAATAGCAGTGCAAAGATTATAATGCGGATATACTGAGCATGTGCGATGTCAGAGAGAGAGACGCAGAGTTTACATTGCTGCAAGTGCTCAGACGAATTATTTTTAGATGGCTTTGCGTATAGGTATTATGGTATTGATAAAATATCGATGAGACCTTCTCCACAAGGTTGGCGGTGCTCAGTGGAGCTTAACGAGACGCTCTAAACGATAGTAATTAATTTCGTAACTAATCTTGAGCTTTAACGCGCAATAATCTTGTGCAATAACCTTTCGTCGTTCTATCCGACTCTTACACTTAACACTATTCCTACCGACACTTCGCGTATACCTATTCCTACCGCGACTGATCAAATGACCGGTCTTTAGCACAACTTCTATTTTTTAATATAGAATGAAGATAATAGCCAATTTGACAGTATAAAAATATAGTTTCTTTTATTCAGAAGTATATAATGTACATTTTACTCGTTTTCACAGCATTTATTACAAATTGGCTTCTCGATTGTACATTTTCCACATACGTACTTTTTACATTTTAGACAGATTTTGTTAGTCTTATTGTCTTTGCAATATCGGGTAAACCTTACGTTTAGGGGAGGATGCTCCGATGACCTTGACCTTGGCGTATGTTGTTGAGAACAACATTCTGAACAACTTTTGTCATTACAACTACCCGGTGCTCGGTCTCAGTTTTCGAGATATTTGCGAAAAACTATTGCTCATAGTGGGCCGGAAGAGGGGGTCCACGGGAGAGGGGGGAAAGATGAGGAGGAGTAGATATAAGATAGTATGTAAGGTGTCTTTTGTATATAGGCGTATTTCTCTCTCTCTCTCTATGTATATAGTTTTAGTGCTAGTTAGTGTAAGTTAGAAGATAAGGTAGTGTAAGTTAATTATAAGATAGTGTAAGTTAGCTTTTAAGTTTAGGATAAGGCGTATTGAGGAAAGCGGATAAAGGGGGCGAGGGGATGTATTGTAACCCTGAGGGGAATCAAATAAAGCTTATATCTGTGGCTGCAAGGAAAAACGCCGCATGTCACAATTTCAAAAAAATTGAGTTAATGCATCAATTGAGCTTTATAGTATAGGATTTACGTATTTACCAGAAAAAAGTCATGAAAACAAATTCGAAAGGCTCAAAAAAATAACGCAATTTAACCGATGACCTATGTCAAAGCATTAGTGATCAAAACTTTAAACGGCAATATCTTGAAAGTGAAAGTATGTGACATGCGGCGTTCTTCCTGACAACCACAGATATATTGCTAATAGTGTATTAAATTTTCCGTATTCTTCCACGCTCCGTGGCAACGTAAACCTGTTCCGGGGCCGCATCTGTTTATTTTTTGTTTGTAAACACGTTGTGGGGATGAGAGGCGACAATACCACACACACCCACCCAGTGTTTCTAAAAAGAAGGCCCTCACACTATACAATATAAAATCAACTGAGACGAATACAGCATACATGTATTATATTATCGCATTTGATAGTAAAACAAATTGGTGTTGGTTTCAGTTGATTTTACATTGTTTAATGTGAGAACCTTCGTCTCAGAAACACTGGGTGGGGGTGTGTGGTGTCGTGTGTTGGTTAGGACTAGGTGGCGGGGGGCGGAGAGCACGCAGACGAAATTATGAGTATCTCGAATAGTATCTATATCAAACTGAGAAGTTTATTCTGCATTTAAATGGTCTAATGGATACATAGAATTCATTATTTCGAAAAAAGCATCAATGCGTTTATCAAAATTGTACGTTCTTTTAAATAAAAATTCGGCAATATAATACAAAATTCAATACAGTACTAGCAATAGTTTTTCGCAAATATCTCGAAAACTAAGACCGAGCACCGGGTAGTTGTAATGACAAAAGTTGTTCCGAATGTTGTCCTCAACAACATATGTCAAGGTCATGGTCATCGGAGAATCCTCCCCCAAACGTAAGTTTTACCCAATATCGTATCTGGCATATTTTCCGTTCACGAGAACCTGTACTTGTATTTGTAACGGTTGTTGGTTGATCTTCTTTGCCTAGCTGTAGCTCTTTTTGATATTCAATGGCAAGGTCTTCTGCCAATTGAAATAAAAATTCTTGTCTCTACATTTTTTCTCCCGTGGTTTCTTCATATAAAACCCATGCATTTATCCCGGCTAAGTCTAGGATATTGAAAAATACCTGTAAAGGCCATCTCCGACATTTAGATTTTACCGTGTAACTTTTGGCCATTTGGTCGGTCACATCTACACCAATATAGGCGAGCGAGAACTGTAAACACTTGGAAGTGCCGTAAAGCAGTCCCTGGAAGGTACTTTTCGGCTAAAATCATGCCACAACTGCATTACCTTTCGTTTGTGACGACTTTATAGTTTCGGAATTGAGTTTTTGAGAGAATACTATTACAGAAAGATATAAATCGTTTTACCGGTCAAATGACCGGTCGTGGTAGGTAAGACGGACTACAAATTTTTCTCAGAAAATAAAGAATAAAAAAAGAAGTGAATATTGAAAAATGCATTATACGTATATTTGAGGAAAAGTCGTGAAGTTTAAAAGCGATTCAACTACGTTGTATATAGGAAATTCTAATCGAAATTTTAAAAACGGTTATTTGACCGGTCGTGGTAGGAATAGTGTTAATTTACATTACTTTGGAAACATAACGAATGATTTTGGAGATATAAATTAGATACTTTTATTACAAAATATTCATTTAACAGTTTTAAATAATTAGAAATATTGGCAAGTTATTGCTTCATATTAATTCTGAATAAACTTATGATGAGAGTTTATGTACATGTTATCGGTTAAAATTTTTCAGTAATTTTAATCTCGTATTTTGATTAATATTGCTACTTTGCAATTAATCTATAACATGTAATAATAAGAATATGATAAAAGAAATTATATGATACTGTTGAAACTGTTGAGTGCATGATTGTATTCGTATCCTCACGCCTTGATGGAACAACGGCGTGTCACTTCCGCTTTTCTGTAGCGAAATCGGTGGCGATCGCACATCGCACTCTCCGGTTCGAACTGCGACGCTGCTCATGCGATCGAATGTTGTAGCAGAGTTCTCAGTTATATACATATACATATATGTGGGATCTTAGGAAGAAAGAGGGCACCCGGCCGCTGATCTCTATATCAGTGGTACCGGCCACATCGCGAATCGAACCCGTGTCTCGCGATTTATAGCTGATCAGCTCTTGCACACACCGAAACCTTCGGCTTTTCCTAATCTCCATACGGTCTTTGGTCTGAGGGCCCTGATCCCACATATATATGCATTGAACGTACTTAGATATAAAGTGGATATCCGCGGATTATTTCATCCGTTGCAACCTAACAGACACAGTGCATTTGATTAAGTATACTCAAAGGAAATAATTAATTTTAAAATATAAATAAAGTGAGCAAACGCCCTGTGAAATCTGAAAATACACTACAGAGATCCCTATCCGAGGGGAAATGAGAGTGATCTCCCCGAAGTTCACGGAGTTCCAGCACAGACGAGGTATAGGCACTGATATATATATATATATATATATATATATATATATATATATATATATATATATACACTATGGATACGGTATTGCCATAAGCCAGCTACACAGCTTTTTGTTCCGAATTGAACGTAGATTTGGATGCCAGCGCCGCTATCGTTCGACCGGTGTACTGTACCCTTCGTACTCCTCTTCACCTCCGTGATCCACCATACTTCGCCATGGTTTGCGACCTTCTAGATGGCGCTGCTTTCAATCGAGTTGATTGGACGTCATTGACACTTTTTATTTCGTAGTGTGTCAATGACGTCCAATCAATTCGATTGAAAGCAGCGCCATCTAGAAGTACGCAAACACATGGCGAAGTAAAGAGCACAGACTTAAGACTACTACAGACATTGCATCTTATGGGCTTTTCTGTCTAGGCCTCGGGGGGCCACAGTGGCCCCCGTACCATTTCGGTGTCGCGCTCAATATTACCGATAGTTCACGAATTTAGCCGTATTAGCAAGAACTGAATATTCCGTATACTTTATATTTACTACGGTTGTTTTGGAGGCTACTAATGTATACGGCGCGTGTATTTGAACGGTGAAAATAATATTTATGAAGAATGTATTACAAAAATACGAATTGTAGTAAAATTAATTTGGTTTCTATACTTAATATTATTTTTATTACTCGTGTCACTAATGAATGTATATTATAATAGTTCTATACACTTTAAACCAATAGTTTACTTTCTTTACGGTAATGCGGCAAACATGGAACAGATCCTGCCTCATCTTTTAATCCCCTCTAACGCATGAATCAGAACTAACTTTTAGTCTGGATAAGAACTAGTTTCAACCAATTATTTAATTTGAATATAAAATAATGTTTCAATATCGAAATAATATGCGATATGTAACGTTCATCTCAGTACGTACATCATATTTAGACTACATCAGAACGTACAATCTACTGCAGGAGTGCAAATCTATTTAACACTCGCTCACGAGAGCAAGAGTTACATGTATTCTGAAACGAAAACTTTGTATTAGGATTATTAATTGAAAATAATTGTTGAAGCTGGGGCATCGGAAAAGGAAGAAAGTATTAAAAGTTTTACATTCTACTATGAAATACATATTTACGCAAATTCTAAATGTGCAGCTATTAGCTCGATATTATCCACTACATGCAAGATACTACAATTTATAAGTTATAATATCTTGCGAATTGTGAATAATATCGATTGCCCAGGTCTCACCACGAGGAGGTTGCTGCACAAGAGACCCGAAAAGGAGTCAGAACGAATTCTCCCTTCGTCCTGTCTCCCTTTCTTACAACGAAGATTCATAGAAACTAAGTTTCGCAGGTCGCTAAATGGAAAAGTAGTTTTTTTCATGGAAAAGACTTCTTTTCCATTTAGCGTATGTCGAGTAATTATTGCGGGGCAAAGAGTGAATCGTAGAAGAAGTCTCCGATTCACGAGGGACCAAAAGCGAATCAGGCGGAAGGCTCTGATTCTTTCAAAGAGAGAAACAAGATCGAACCAGAGCAGAAGGCACTGGTTCAAGGGTGACGCGACGCGTTCAGTGCTTACAAGTCCTGAGCCGACCAGCCCGATACCCGTCACTCCATCACCAAGAAAGATGGCAAAGAGATGCGCTCAAACGGTTTCTGGCGCTACTGGGTGACATGAGGACATGGCGTGCCCAGGATTACGTTAACACAGAGGATCGTCAGAAGACGAGTGAACGAGTCTCTTAGACATCCCTCTCAATGACTTCACGCCGGATACCGAAACTGGACCGGCTCAGAACCTGCAAGCAAGGCCGACACAGCAGAAGGCTGTGTTGGAGTCGGAAAACGGAGCGAGCAAAGTTAAGTTACGGCAATAATTACTCGACATAATTACAACGACGATATACAATCTTAATAACTAACGCACGCACTAAAATTAATTTATAAATAATCTGGAGTCTTCGTTCGATGATTCCTCTTCGATCGATGAATTTGCTTCCTTCGATGAACTTTCTTCTTTTGATGAATTTTCTTTTTTTGATGAATTTTCTTCGGTCGTTCTGACTAACAAGAGCAAGATGAACGACCCAAATCGAAACAGAATCGAAAACCAATTGAAAGAAAATCGAAACTGAATCGAATACCAGTTGAAACAAAATCGACACCAAATCGAAAACCAGTCGAAGCAAAGTCGAAACAAAGTCGAAACAAAATCGAAACCACATCGAGCCCAAATCTAATGATTTGTGGAAGCAACGACCTATAGGCGATTCGGGTGCCCCCGGGGACGCGAGTCCCCGTACCCACTCACGGGCCCCATCCCGTGAGTGAGTCCCTGAGGGAACTCCGATCCGAGCAATATTGATTTCAAGATAAAAATATCAATTTCCAGAAATAAATATCCATTTCCAGAAATACATATCAATTTCCAGAAATAAATATCAATTTTCTGAAATAAATATCGATTTCCTCAAATAATTATCAATTTCCTGAAATAAGTATCAATTCCCTGAAATAAATATCAATTTCCTGAAATAAATATCAATTTCCTGAAATAATTATCAATTTCCTGAAATAAATATCAATTTCCTGAAATAAATATCAATTTCCTGAAATAAATAACAATTTCCTGAAATAAATAACAATTTCCTGAAATAAATAACAACTTCCTGAAATAAATATCAAGTTCCTGAAATAAATATCAAGTTCCTGAAATAAATATCAATTTCCTGAAATAAATATCAATTTCCTGAAATAAATATCAATTTCCTGAAATAAATAACAACTTCCTGAAATAAATATCAATTTCCTGAAATAAATATCAATTTCCTGAAATAAATATCAATTTCCTGAAATAATTATCAATTTCCTGAAATAAATATCAATTTCCTGAAATAAATATCAATTTCCTGAAATAAATAACAATTTCCTGAAATAAATAACAACTTCCTGAAATAAATATCAACTTCCTGAAATAAATATCAATTTCCTGAAATAAATATCAAGTTCCTGAAATAAATATCAAGTTCCTGAAATAAAAATCAATTTTCTGAAAAAAATATCAATTTCCTGAAATAAATATCAATTTCCTGAAATAATTATCAATTTCCTGAAATAAATATCAATTTCCTGAAATAAATAACAATTTCCTGAAATAAATAACAACTTCCTGAAATAAATAACAATTTCCTGAAATGAATAAAAACTTCCTGAAATAAATAACAATTTCCTGAAATAAATAACAATTTCCTGAAATAAATATTAATTTCAAGACAAATATATTAATTTCAAGACAAATATATCAATTTCAATACAAATATATCAATTTCCTGAAAAAAATATCAATTTCCTGAGAAATATCAATTTCCTGAGAAATATCAATTTCCTGAAAAATATCAATTTCTAGACAAAAATATTGTATCAAATTGGTAGAGTTGAACTTTGAAAGTCTTACAAAATTAAGTATTACCATTCTTACAAATTACATAAGAAATTTAAAACTCTAACGTCTAAAATTCTAGATCGTTACTTCTAAAACTACTTTAAATCGCGGGTATTTATTCGCAACATTAAGTAGACATTTAGTCAACTTTGAAAATTTATACTATTACAACGCGTGTTACAATTTGTTTTTCAACGCTACTTAAAATCGCGAATGTTCTTATCTCACAGTTGATCGTTGCAACTGGAGCATGGGCGCCTGAAATATCGAATCATTCTAATGCAAACGCGATCTTTTTGATGCGCAATGCTAATTCAACAAATCGAAATTCAATATACTATTTAAATAAGAAAAGAACTCTGACGTCTAAAATTCTATATTGGTGTCTCTAGAATTACTTTAAATCGCGACTATTTATTCGCAACATTAACTAGGCATTTGAACAACTTTAAAAATTGATACTAGTACAACGCGTGTGACAATTTGTTTCGCGAAGCTACTCGAAATCGCGGATGAGCCCATCTCACGGTTGATCGTTGCAGCTCGAGCATGGGCGCCTGAAATGTCGAAAGACTCGAAATCAAACGCGAGCTTTTGGTGCGCAACGCTAATTCAACGAACAGAGATCCAAGAAAGATTACTCTAATCCAACAAATCGAAATTCAAATTGCTATTTAAATAAGAAATTTAAAATTCCAACGTTTAAAATTGTACATCTGTATGTCTAGATTTACTTTAAATCGCAACTATTTATTCGCAACATTTACTACACATTTAATCAAGTTTTAAAATTCATAGTATTACAACGCGTGTGACAATTTGTTTCGCAACACTACTCGAAATCGCGGATGTGCCCATCTCACAGCTGATCGTTGCAGCTCGAGCATGGGAGCCTGAAAAGTCGAAAGACTCGAAAGCAAGCGCGAACTTTTGGTACGCAACGCTAATTCAATGAACAGAGATCCAAAAAAGATTACTCTACAGTTTCTGCAAAACGAATCGCGACTATTCGTTTCGCAACGCTATAGTTTAAACAAGCTATATCGCTGATAGAGTCTACTATTATATTTAAAAGAAAGGCTAACTTTGATCTCTGTTCAAAATCGACTAACGCAACGCGTACTTTTTTCGCAACGCTAGTGCAAATCGCGGACGTTCCCATCTCGGCTGATCGTTGGGGCGGCGAGGCCTGCCCATGCATGCAACTAACTACTTTTACATTCTACTACAACTCTATTTCTACAGACGAGTATAACGACAAGGTAGTGATAAAATGACTCACTCGAAGATGCGAAGACGTTGCAATGATTGTCCTTTTGAATTAAAGTTTGTCCGGCATCTTTGGCATAAAACCACGTCTGCTCCTTCGGCCTCATCCCGACAATTTGTTTCGCACCGCTACTCGATATCGCGGAAGTACCCATCTCACAGTTGATCGTTGCAACTGGAGCATGGGCGCCTGAAATATCGAAAGATTCTATTGCAAACGCGATTCTTTTGATGCGCAACGCTAATTCAACAAATCGAATTTAAAATGCTATTTAAATAAGAAATTTAAAACTCTAACGTCTAAAATTCTAAACAGGTATCTTTAGAACTACTTTAAATTACGACTATTTATTTGCAACATTAACTAGACATTTCATCAACTTTAAAAATTGATACTAGTACAACGCGTGTAACAATTTGTTTCGCAACACTAATTGAAATCGCGGATGTGCCCATCTCACAGTTGATCGTTGCAGCTCGAGCATGGGAGCCTGAAAAGTCGAAAGACTCGAAAGCAAACGCGAACTTTTGGTGCGCAACGCTAATTCAACGAACAGAGATCCAAAAAACGATTACTTTAGATTACATGTAAAACAACAACAATATGAACTTTAAAAGCGCAGTTATCAAATTTAAATGTAATTTTGAACGGCGACTATTTGTGATTCGCAACGCTACGCTCTAAACAAAATTTTTCGTAACATTAACTTTAATCTCTGTTCAAAATCGACTAAATGCAACGCGTGGTTTTGTCGCAGCGCTAGTGCAAATCGCGGAAGTTCCCATCTCGGCTGATCGTTGGGGCGGCGAGGCCAGCCCATGCATGCAACTAACTACTTTCACACTTTACTACTACGGTATACTACTACTTCTACAGACGAATATAGTAACAAGGTAATAACAGAATGACTCACTCGAAGATGAGAAGTCATTGCAATGAATGCGCCTCTGAGTCCATCAGCACGGTAATGACTGCACGAAGGATACCGAAACTGGACCGGCTCAGAACACAAGGTAAACGAAGGAAGCATTGAAGAATCCATGGCCCCCCCCGAGCTAGCTCAAAGTAGGCCAAGGAAGTTTTAAATAACCCTTGGACTACCCTAAGCTAGCTAAAGGTGGACCATGGTAGACAATGGAAGGCCATTGGTGGAGGACCCTTGGTTAAGCTTAAGCCAGCTGAAGGTAGACAAGGGTAGCTCTGGAAGACCACTGGTCAGCCTCAAGGTAAGCACAGGTAAGCCAGAGTAGCTCTCGATGACCACTCGTCAACCACATGGTAGACCACTGTTGGAGGACCCTTGGTCCACCCTAAGCCAGCTGAAGGTAGGCAAGGGTAGCTCTGGAGGATCACTGGTCAGCCCCAAGGTAGGCAAGGTAGGCCAGAGTAGCTCTTTATGACCACTGGTCAACCCCAAGGTAGACCACTGGTGGAGGACCCTTGGTCCACCCTAAGCCAGCTGAAGGTAGGCAAGGGTAGCTCTGGAGGACCACTGGTCAGCCCCAGGGTAGGCAAGGTAGGCCAGAGTAGCTCTGGATGACCACTGGTCAACCCCAAGGTAGACCACTGGTGGAGGACCCTTGGTCCACCCTAAGCCAGCTGAAGGTAGGCAAGGGTAGCTCTGGAGGACCACTGGTCAGCCCCAGGTTAGGCAAGGTAGGCCAGAGTAGCTCTGGATGACCACTGGTCAACCCCAAGGTAGACCACTGGTGGAGGACCCTTGCTCCACCCTAAGCCAGCTGAAGGTAGGTAAGGGTAGCTCTGGAGGACCACTGGTCATCCCCAAGGTAGGCAGGAGAGTCCCGGAGCCCATCCGCTCCTGCCGGAGGGCCCGGCCCGACTGATTGACTGAGCGCGCTCAGCGAGCTTAGGTAGCCAGTGATGCGCAGCGCGCAGCGAAGCGCAACGCTCCCCACCACAACTAATTTCGGTAGATCTCGATTGCCGTGATAATAATTATTGATAAATCTATTATTTCTGGCTGTTTAATGTTTATAACAATTCCTTTTGCCAACGATGTCGATAAGCATCCCCTTGTCTATCTACCAACTAATTTTTTAGTAAAAATTGCTAATCGTACTCGAGGTACAGAACAACTTTTAAACCATGAATATTCATACGCATTAATTTCTTCAACACAACTCACTGAAAAATGTATTGTTTCTAGCTAGTTAATATTTATAACAATCTTTTTGCTAATGATGTCGACAAGCATCCTCTTGACTATATACAATCTTATTTTTAAGTAAAAATTGCTAATAGTACTCGAGATACAGAGTAACTTTTAACACACGAATATTACCAAACAATATTATATCAAACAAATGTAATTAATAAAGTTACTATCTCTGGCTGTTTAATGTTTATAACAATTCCTTTTGCTAATTATGTCGATAAGCACTCCCTCGACTATCTGACCATCTAATTTTTCAGTAAAAATATGTAATGGAACTCGAGATATTGAATATCTTCTGACACATGAATATTCGCGCGCATTAATTTATCGAACACAATTCACTGATAAATTTATCATCTCTAGCTGGTTAATATTTGAAACAATTCCTTTTGTCGATGATGTCGACGTGCACTCCGTTGACCATCTTTCTATCTAATTTTTTAGTAGAAGTAAGTAATAAAACTCGAGATCCAGCATAATTTATGATACATGAATATTACTAAGCATAATTATATTGAAAAAATGTAATTAATGAATTTGTTATCTCTGTTTGTTTAACGATTACAACGATTATATGTTTGGTTACCTCACCACCCAATTTTTTAGTAAAAATAGCTAATAGTACTCGAGATACAGATTAACTTTTATGCATGAACATTTGGAGTATACAAGATATTCAATTCTCACTAGTATGCACGGTTTCATTAGAACAAGAGTAACAGAAATTATTTATAACTAATTAACCTCTCCTAGAATCGAATTGAAAACTATACATGAATGTTGCCGAAGGTCCATTCTATATTCTTCGAGAGCTAATATTTATAAAAATTACCTGAAGTAATTTATCAACAATTTTTGTGGAGGTAGCTTCTATCTTCTATTCCCGCAATGAGTAAGACAAGGAGAGTCCGAGTATTCGTCAAAGGTAAACATACAAATCGTTGTGTCACCTCTCTGGAAATCGTAAATAACTAATTAACTAGGCGTCGAATCTACATAAAACTGCAACAGAAATGTAGCTAAGACATCATTCTAGATCCTCCGATCACAAGGAAGATTATTTTTCACCAGAGATTTGTTAAATTATTTGAGTTTATTTTAGAACGAGACTTAGAATAATTGTTTATAACTATTTAGTCAGAAATAAAATGTGACGATAAACTATATGTGAAAGTAGCTGAAGGTCTATTCCATATTTCCTAACTGCAAATATTTGTAAACAATTCCTCACAAGTGCGTTACTAATAAATTTTCTGTCGAGTGTGCACAGTATTCAGCAGCTCTGTGACTATCTTTCTTTCTCTTCTTAAATGTGCATAAGTTCGTCCTTGTCGGATACAAACTTCTTTATCATCTTCGCCAAATTTTTACCAGGGGGTTCGAAGTCCTGTAAAAAAATAGGCGGCACAAGTGAATAATACCTGGAGTATTTTTGTACGAATACAATTGCGTTTTAAAGCTGACAACGCTGTAAAATCGAGCCTCCTCAGACACACGCTGTATGTGTTGCAACCTCATGTAGTTCATCACCTGACCGTTTCATTTCAATAGAGTCCGCTATCGTACTAGGACATTCTCTACAGAGTCGGTAATTCAGAACCGTAGACAGAAAAATGCATTGCATGCAATGTCTGTAGGTATCTTAAGTTTGTGTAAAGAGGATCACGGAGGTGAAGAGGAGTACGAAGGGTACAGTACACCGGTCGATCAATAGCGGCGCTGGCATCCAAATCTACATTCAATTCGGGACATTTTCAGAATCCGAATCCCGTATCCATAGTATAGAGATCAGTGACTGATAATAGAGATCAGTGGTTTCGTGTCGCACGATCGAAATACCGACATCGCTAAAAACCACTCGACTTCTTACGCCCTCTACGCTGAAGAACGATTAATGTTGGAACCATTGGAACTAAATCTACGAGAAGCTTCGTCGGTGGCCAGAAAGTTACTGCACAAACAAGATACAGACATTGCATTTTATGGGCTTCTCTGTCTAAGCCTCGGGGGGGGGGGGGGGCACAGTGGTCGCCGTACCATTTCCATTGTAGGCCTACATAGAAATGTTGTAAAATACGGTTTTTAGAATTTTCTTTGTAATCCCGACCAGTTACAATTTTCTCCAAATTTTGTCCCCACATCACATAATCAATTAATTGTTCTAGCTTCTCAGAAAAATCAAAGTCTTTGAGTCCAATATTTAAAAAGTTCTCATCGTTTTAAGAGTGTCCGAATATTAATCAGAATTACTGTAGTTAGGCACACAACACAATGGGTAAAACAAAATGAAAAACAATATGCAAAATGCCTATATGTACATATGCGCATTCAAAGGGAAGATTAGCTTTTACACAAGAATTCGGTCGGGTACGCTTGCAAATTAGGCTCTTCTTGCTATTCCTTTGTTGTACATATACTAATGTGTATCACGAAGAGTCTGTGTATATATACAGATTTTTTTTGTATTTTGTAATTTTGTAATTTTCCGTCGGGTGGGACGATAAAGAAATTCCAAGTGGGTGGGTGGGTCTCCGTCGCAGCAACCTCCACGTGGTGAGACCTGGATAATCAGTGTGATTCTCGATTTATAATATTCTGTTGAGCAAACATATAAAACACCAATTGCTCTATAGAATATTTGAAATCGACAATCATATCGAGCTAATAGCTGTGAAATTAAATGTTGTGGTTAAATGATAAATAATTTAAAATTTAAAAAAAAACGGGTCCGGAGAGGGGACATTTGCGGCTGTGCTCTAATTTCTTTTAGATTTTTTAATTTTCCGCTGCAATGAAAACATTTTCATTAGATGCTCTTGTATTTTTTTAGTTCAATCGTTATAATTTAATGAACATAGTTTGACACTTTATTTTCCGCATCTGTGGAATCAACAATTTTTAAAATTTCGAAAAATTCCTTTGTAACATGTTCATACGATTTGTTCGAATGATAATTTATTCGTTTAAAGTGTATAAACTATTGTAATGTACGTTCACTAGTGACACGAGTAATAAAAATAATGTTACGTATAAAAATCAAATTAATTTTACTACAATTCGTATTTTTGTAATACTTTCTTCGTAAATATTATTTTCATCGTTCAAATGCACGCCCCGTATGCATTTATAGCCTCCAAATCATATTAAATACCCGTAGTAAAAATACAGTATATGGAATATTCAGTTCTTGCTAATACGTCTAAATTCGTGAACTATCGGTAATATTGAGCGCGACACCGAAATGGTACGGCGGCCACTGCGCCCCCCCCCCATGGAGGCCAGGACAGAAAAGCCCATAAGATGCAATCTGCGGAGGAGGTAAAAAGTTGTAGAATGTGTTCCAGGCTTACAGAGTTAGTTCCGATTCATGCGTTAGAGGGAGTGAAAAGAATGAGATAGGTTCTGTTCCAGGCTTAAAAGTAAAAAGTTGTCACGGCCAAACCCCGGGCGTGGGCGTGGGCGTGGGCACTCTCATTCACTCTCATTTCTCTCTGCTACTAAATAGGCATACTGTTAGGTATTTACTTCGCCTGTCGTACAACATCTGGTACAGAAAGGTTGGATTACTCGTAAAGGTATTGCACAAGAGAAACTTGAAATATTTTCAAACATCTATAATATGTAAACGATTATTTGTGTAAATTATTTGTCCACAAGGTGACTGGTTATACTCCTGTATCTCTCCTGTGGTAAGACAAAGACAGAAATAATGTACGACAAAGACAGATAGACACAAGTTCGTGCCACCTACTTTTTTGAATAAACTTCGAATCTCCTGGTACGTACACGTGAACCATGATGATCAAGGAGGTATCCGACAAGGACACAAATATAGAGTTACATTAAAAAGCAAAAGATAGCCACTTATTACACTTAGCCACTTAGCCACTTAGCCACTGCTGACAAATATGTCGTCGAAGAATTTATGAAAACGAAGGAAGATTAATTAGCATTCCACTTACCGTTAATGATTTAGAATGGACCTTCGGCTATCTTCTTATTACATTTTTGATCAGAAATCGCATTCAATATGCTTGATTTTCTTATTCTTCTAATGCGATTTAAACTATACAAACTTTATAAAAGATAGACTACTCTACACAAGGCAATGGTACAATAACAAACCAATCAGTTACATACAATTAGCGACGTTTGATTTTATTATGAGCTGTCTGCGTCTCGCTTAACATAGTTACACATCGTCGCGCGGTCCCTGATGACCGCACGATTCCATTAAATACAGATTATTATCACATTACAAGTTGCGTTTTTGTTTCTTTTACAAAAATACGTTTCACGGTTACAGATGTATCCATGGGGGGAATACGAGCACAAGCGACGACGCGGGAACCAAACTTTCAAACACGAAGTTACTTAGGAACATTTCGCTAAAATCATTATTTGGCAACAAAGCTGTTGTTTCATCGAAATTATGAATACACTTCCGCTCAAAAATCTTTGATAATATTGTCATCTCTAGTATCAGAGCGTACGGGAATAAGTACTTCTGGTCTCGAAACGATGGAAATTATCAAATATTTTTTAGCGTTATTGTACAGGTTTTGTATTTTATTAGGAAACTTGTCCGATATATTCCACGATTACGCGGAAGACATTGGTCCACCCAATGTTGCAAACCATTCGCCTAAATCAGTCAGATCCATTCTTTGCGTGATACGTGATACTTTGACGCGATTTTTGATAATAATTCATTCATATTCTACGCATATTCTTCAATACATTTATCTCGCATCGCGTTTTTTCTCAACGTGACCACACATGGCCACCATAACAATACAATACAATTTCCTTACGATCTACCAGATATGTTGAGCTCGAAGTATATTTACAACTTCCAGGACCCTAGCTATATTAATCGTCAGGTGTAAAAACGTCTTATATCCATAAATAGAAATTTGTACAAAAGGTTTGATTGATTTCACAGTTTAGGGGTCTGAAGAAGTTTTTTCTCCACGGATCTCATCTTGATGCACTTGGCGAGCAGTGCAGTAATAGTGAGAACAGCCCCGAGGAAGGACACAATGCCAAGAACTACCAGGACCATGAACCAGTTCTTGAAGCTGCCTATTCTGTCCCCAAAGTCGCAGTCGCAGTTCTCACTGTCGCTGAGGTTAAGGGCTGAGAAGTTCACTGGCCTGAGGGAGATGAGTTTAAAATCGTCCTGGACTTGTCTCCTGGTTGTGGAGTTGTGGGGCTTCTTGGTGAACCTATAGGATATGGTGTAGATGAACTCTTGACCATCGTATGAACCCTTCGCACTATAATATTGAATTAGTAGTTCTTTTCCAGCGGATGTTAGGGGAACCTGGATGTTGTTGATGTCTTGGTGGGACACGTCGCAGTAAGACCACATGAGGATGCTGTTGTTTGCCTGAAAAATGAAATATTATTGTTATTATTGATATTATTATTGATTATCGCCTATTTTAGGATTACCTTATGTATATCTAAATTAATTTAATCTTAGTTATCTTTTAATCTACCTCGATGCCATTATAGACAGCAATCTCGTTCCCAGTGCAATAGTTCACTGAAAAATTCTGGTTTTGATTAATGTAGTCCTGGTCTGGTTCATTCCTGATGATCTTCATGTGAATAGAGATCCTTTCAGATGCTCTGCCAATGAATTTATAGCTGCACAATGTGTTTGGTGGGTACCAGCTCTGCAGGGACTTGATGTTCTCCCTAGTGCGCTCAGTGCTTCTGTATATAAATTCGCAATTCCTGTCATGTTTGACGCCAGCTGGTTCCTCCGTTTCTTGAAGAGATAATTGGAATCCATCGTGCATGATAGTACCATCTTGTTCAGTGAATAATTCAATGATGACGTTTTTTCCACGTGAGAGGATCCGTGGTACGTGACCGTCCCCGCAGAATTTTGAGATTTCGAAGATTTTACCATCTACGTTTTCCTGAAGAGAGAGGTAGTCACCCACGCAGCTACTGCTACCTAATTTCTCTTGCATACGTCCTCTCCTGATGTAACGGTACTCGGGAATCTGGAGAAAACAGAGTATATGAGATTGGGTTCCAAGTTGACCATTTGTTCGTTTAAAAATTAGATCCTCCTACGTTTTCCCTACGTTAGTCCCTAATTACTACTTTTACTAGTCTCTAGTTCTTTTCCTAGTTTCCAGGCTTGCCAATTATCTAGCACCTAGTTCCTTTTCGAGTTCTCAGACCTGCCAATCATCTAGTACCTAGTTCCTTTCCTCGTTTTGAGGCTTGCCAATTATCTAGTCCCTAGCCTTCACTGTTTGAATAAACGATTCATCAACTTTCCACCATCCATCAAAAGATGTCGTCCCAATCTTCAGCCTAAAAGTCGGCGAAACAGTTGTCTCTAGCCCCGTGTTTTATAAGATGCTAATCTTTACTCTCCTCTCTAATCTATGCCTCAGCTCCCACATCGGTAAAACAATTACATGACAACCCCACACGATCACTGCCTGAATTACCGACTTATCACAATTTCTACAGGAACCTGCAAGAGTTGATAAACCTTACTCAACTTCAATTTGATTTTTCCATGAATATAAAGCCAAATAAATCGCTTCACGGGCATGTGGAGGTAAACATATGACCTAATATACCATCACAAAGCCCTCTCACCTGCAAGAGGGTGACTTTTTCTTGGCTGACCCTTTTTCTACCCATCTCATGCGCTCCGTCAGGAAGGATCTTCACGCCAGACACGTCTTGTAGATTTCGATAAGGGTTCCTCTTGGGGTTTATCGAACCCATGGACTTCTTATGGACGCGCTGCGGGTGACGGAGGCGCTTTTGGGCAGTTACCGACCGAGCATCCTGATCGCGATAGCCGGAGGCTAGCCTAGAGCCTGGTTTTCTTTGAAAGACGTCCTCGGCAGACGGCCGAACGTCCTTGACAGCCCCTTTTCCGTGGGAATTGATCGAAGCCTTTGATCCAGCAGCTTCCAACCTTGCTTTCTTCTGCCTACGCCGATTATTTCTGCCTCTCCTGAACTTGCGCGACGTCTGCCCGATGATAAATTCAAGCTCCTCCTCCTGGTCTGGGCTCCTGGCTCTCCTGACCGGCTCAATTTGCGATAGATAGCCCCCGGTAGACCTGGAGACCCTCGTCTTCTCCACTTCCGCCACTATTTCAACATGCTGCTCGCAGTTCTCAGTCTGACAGCTATCTTGAGACGTGCGGTTCATCAGATCGAATAGATCCTCGGCTTGTCCCCCGATTTTAAAGCGACCCATGCCCGACTCCAGGGCGATCCTGCATCTGATCCCGCGAGGATACACACCTGGATACCCTGGGGATGATAGTCTGCAGGTCTTCCTGTCTTTTCGGACAGCGCATTCCAAAGGACAAGCTGACGCTGAAGACGGAGAAAAACCTCGATGACGTTCAATAGCGAGCTGGGCTGGCAGGATTGAAAACTGGGCTGAGAACATCACTGGGTTCTCAGCTGCGAACTTCGCGTCCGAGTCCATTGTTATCGTCAGGTTCGGCCCCTTCCTCAGGAACAGCCTGTAAATTAGCGAATGAAACTTGTCATCTTTTTAGCAAATGGTTCTTTTGAAATGTGCATTGAGATACGAGTTCCTAATTTGAAGAGACACAATTATCGCCTTTTAACCCTTTGCACTCGGAGCTATTTCAACTAAAAAACCAAACATTTCTTCTAACCTAAAATATTTCCATCGTACATAAGTTTTTTTATTATATGCGTACGAAACTGATATACTACCTCATGCAATATTTAAATGTTCAGTAATTTATTACATATGAACAAATTTAATCATGTAAACAATATTCTGAATAATGGTGTAGCAATTTGTAGTGGCGCCTCAGTGTCGCCATTCGAGTGCTAAGGGTTAAGTTTTTTGATAGGACCTACAGTTTCTGAGATATTTGAAAGAACATATTGTGCATCCCCTAAATTGAGGGGCTGTTTTCACCTTCCCCGAGCAAAGTAATACAAAAATTAACATATTTGTACCAAGTATCTTTTCGATAACACTATTATATTGAATTTCGGCAAGCGTCATTTTAAATGTCCTCAATTTATTATCATTCATTTGATTGGAATTTAATGTGTTTCCATTGAAGCTAAATTGGAGGAGGGATGTAATGGAGCTCTGTAAAGAATATTTGGTTATACGTCAGCAAATACTGTGGTAGGGCACTGCGAGCAAATTGGAATTAAAGCAAACCAAAATGATGGGTTTATCGGAGGTGGGCAGCATCTACACACATTAAATGCGCGTTTATAAGCGGCTTGAAAGTGCCATGTTTCGAACGCCCGGCACCTGTTTAATCCATTATCTACCAAAGGTAAGCACGCCCGGTTTATATAACCTACTGTAAATATTATAATCGCGTCGGTTAATTATTTTTCCTTAACGATGCGCCCATGATAATCTCGTGTTTCATGAATGCTTCAAATATTATGGCAATTTCATAGTGCAAATATTTGAAGTGCAATGTTAAATTGCGTAATTTTGATTGCGCGTTGTGTCTTAAAAGTTGTTAAGTTTAGTAGGTTTACCTAATACTATTAATATTAAGTATATTAGTATATTAGTATTCAAATTTAATATTATATAATACAAATTTAATATTACATATTACAAATTCTTAAAAATGACGTACCTGGTCACATTTCCGGTCACATGACCACAGTATCGTCCAGACTCGTCCTCAAGTTCATCGCCGTCCTCGGAGAATTGAATATAAGCACCCTCGCATTTAGTATCTTTCAGAAAGCCAACTTGCAGTCTCCGAACCTTCAATTCTATCACCTGTACCAAATACGATTTTTATTACATGAATGTTTAGTAACATAAGATAAATCTGAATTTTTCAATCAACCTGTGGGTCTCTAGGGGGTGCCCTGATCCTGATGACACATCTTCCCATACGTCCTGTCCATCGTATCCATCCGACAGAGTTCCTGACAGTCCGATTGCATCCTAGGAAAATAAAATTAAAAACAAAAATTAATAAATAGAAATTCAGTAACGTTCGATTTTTCTTAATTTTTCCTTCAACCTGCAATATTTTTCTTCCGTGGTCAAGAAATATTTCATTTTTCTTGATTTTCATTCAGAATGTAGTATTTTCTCTTCCAAGGTCATTTGAATGTCAAATTCCAAAGGACACTTTTGTGCTCGCGTCAGAAATGATCCAGAGTTTAAGATTGTACTGGGAAAAAGGCATTCACAGTTCAGGAATGCTCATGCTAAGAAGAATTAACTCGTTTACGTCGAATAATTCTTTTTAGCAGCAGCTCCCCTTCGCTTGAACCAGAGAAATTGATGAGGTTTTGCGAGCGAAACTTTGTAAGGGAGACCGTGAGTGCACAGTGATTTATTGACGGCCGATAAAATAAATGATTTCGGCCGGCTCTAATGATCCTTAAAGAACGCTCGACAAAAACACACGAGTTTTATAATGAAACACGCGCGAAGTTCTTGTATAACAGTGTATAAGCACGCCAACGTATTCCATTAACGCACTGATAAAATTAATAACTAAAAGTGAAAAATATTTAAAATAATTATAGTATTAAGATTTAAAGTATTACAGTGTTAAAATTTAAAAAAAATAGTACTAACATTGTCTTGCTTTGATAGTTAATAAGTATTTCATTCGTGCAAATTCAGTTAATAGTCAGTTAAGTGTTTAAAATTATCCTGGAAAATTAATAATTTATAATGATAATTTTTAAAAATAACACGTTAACGTTGCCTTGTTTCAGTAGTTTATAAAAAAAACCATTATAGTTAGTCAATAGTTAACTAATACAATATTGGAATTTAAGGAATTAATAATTTCAAAACGTATATTAATAATTTAAAGTGAAAATTAAAATTGCGAAAGACTTGATTTAATAATAAATATAATAATACTAATATTGTCTAGCATCAATAGTTTGAGAAGGTCAATGAACTTAATTAATACTAATTCAATAAATAGTCAAATATATGTTTCATATACTGTCACGAAGAATTAATAACTGAACAAATTTATCTTAGTAACTAAAAGAGATTAAAATTGAGAAATATTTGCATTGATAATGTAAAATAGCTAAAAAAAAATTAAAATTGGGAAAATAATAATCATATTAACGGGTAAAGTTCAATTGTTTATTACTCAATATGAATCTATTTTTGGTATTTTCCATTAAATAATACATTTTAAAAATATTGCATTCGTGTACAGTTTGTTGTCTTTAGTTACTTTCAGTAACTTTTAATACCTGAGGGCCTGCAGTTATGGATGCAGCTTAACACTTATATTAATAATTGTATTTCAATTATTTATTACTTGTCTTACTCCGAATATACATATTTTTAGGATCTCCTATTGAAAAGTAAGTTTTGAAAATATTGCATATATTTCACAGCGTGTTATCTTTACCTACTGTTAGTAAATTTTCATTCGCGGGTCTGCAGTTATGAAGGAGGCTTAATAATTATATAAATAATTAAATTCCAATTATTCATAATTTGACACAATATGCCATTAAAAAAGGGTCTTGAAAAGATTGTATTTGTCCATAGTGAATTATTTTTAGTAATTTTTAATACTTGAAGGACTGCAGTTGTAAATATGGCTTAACACTTATATTACTAATTAAAGTTCTACTACGTATAATTGGTTTGAATATGAATGTATTTTAAAAGAATTTAGAAGTGTTCGTTCAGAGTGTATTATCTTTAGTTATTTGCAGGAACTTCTAAATACTTGGGGGCTTGCAGTTATGAACACAGCTTAAAGCGGTGCCACGGCGACAAACGAAACGTTAAGTCTGCTGTTTGCCGGATTGTCCCGGCAATATTCGTGGCGCGGACGCGATAGGGCCGGCATTATTTGCGCGACACAATGGAGACGTCGCGCGAGTAACGATATAAGCATGAATTACGTCCATCGGAGCTGCTGCCGCCCGATACAGTGGCTTTTCGTTGTTATAAAGCCGAATCCACATCCGCAGAACGCTTCAACACGTTTATGGTACCTATTTTCGAGGAATACACTGGGTGTTCAATTTAAATTCGCGACATTCTTTTCAATATACCTTAAAACCCTCTAGTGCGCATGCGTTGGGACCATCGTGAATATAGCCGCGGTAAACCTTACGTTTAGGGGAGGATGCTCCGATGACCTTGACCTTGACATATGTTGTTGAGGACAACATTCTGAACAACTTTTGTCATTACAACTACCCGGTGCTTGGTCTCAGTTTTCGAGATATTTGCGAAAAAAATATTGTTAATAGTGTATTAAATTTTCCGTATTCTTCCAAGCTCCGTGGCAATGTAAACCTGTTCCGGGGCCGCATCTGTTTACTTTTTGTTTGTAAACACGTTGTGGGGATGAGAAGCGACAATACCACACACACCCACCCAGTGTTTCTAAAAAGAAGGCTCTCACATTATACAATATAAAATCAACTGAGACGAATACAGCATACATGTATTATATTATCGCATTTGATAGTAAAACAAATTGCAAAACTTAACCCAGACCTAACCCAGACCAATACAGCATACATGTATTATATTATCGCATTTGATAGTAAAACAAATTGGTATTGGTTTTAGTAGATTTTACATTGTTTAATGCGAGAACCTTCGTCTCAGAAACACTGGGTGGGTGTGCGTGGTATCGTGTGTTGGGTAGGACTAGTGGCGGGGGGCGGAGAGCATGCAGACGAAATTATGAGTATTTCGAATAGTATCTATATCAAACTGAGAATTTTATTCTGTATTTAAATGGTCTTAATGGATACATAGAATTCATTATTTCGAAAAAAGCATCAATGCGTTTATCAAAATTGTACGTTCTTTTAAATAAAAATTCGGCAATATAATACAAAATTCAATACAGTACTAGCAATAGTTTTTCGTAAATATCTCGAAAACTAAGACCGAGCACCGGGTAGTTGTAATGACAAAAGTTGTTCAGAATGTTGTCCTCAACAGCATATGTAAAGGTCAAGGTCATCGGAGCATCCTCCCCTAAACGTAAGTTTTACCATAGCCACTTTAAAATTTACTACATCTGCGCACGAGTAGTTTATTTTGTCCATCCTGAATACAGTTTGTTTAAAATTCGGTGTATCGACGCATGAATAGATTCTTTTGTGTAACATGAACATAGTTTTGAAATTTATTCGAATTATTGTAGAGCATGTGGAGCTCTTTGTCATCGACGCTTTATAGATTAGTTTCCTTTGTTATTGATAAAGTAAATATTATACTATTTATTAATTAACTGCTCAATCTATTCAAACAAGTAGATGTAAAAATAAATTTTTATTTAATTCCTGTTCCATGCAAATGATACAGAACATTTTTATTTTGGATAAAGATACGTATTTCTCTAGAACTCACGTATCACGTTGGGACCATCGTGAATATAGCCGCTTTAAAATTTACTACATCTGCGCACGCGTAGTTTATTTTGTCCATCCTGAATACAGTTGTGTGTCAACGCATGCGTAGATTCTTTTGTGTACCATGAACATAGTTTTGAAATTTATTCGAATTATTGTAGAGCATGTGGAGCTCTTTGTCATCGACGCTTTATAGATTAGTTTCCTTTGTTATTGATAACGTAAATATTATACTATTTATTAATTAACTGTTCAATCTATTCAAACAGTTAGATGTAAAAATAAATTTTTATTTAATCCTTGTTCCATGCAAATGATACAGAACATTTTTATTTTGGATAAAGATACGTATTTCTCTAGAACTCACGTATCACGTTGGGACCATCGTGAATATAGCCGCTTTAAAACTTACTACATCTGCGCACGCGTAGTTTATTTTGTCCATCCTGAATACAGTTGTGTATCAACGCATGCGTAGATTCTTTTGTGTACCATGAACATAGTTTTGAAATTTATTCGAATTATTGTAGAGCATGTGGAGCTCTTTGTCATCGACGCTTTATAGATTAGTTTCCTTTGTTATTGATACCGTAAATATTATACTATTTATTAATTAACTGCTCAATCTATTCAAACAGTTAGATGTAAAAATAAATTTTTATTTAATTCCTGTTCCATGCAAATGATACAGAACATTTTTATTTTGGATAAAGATACGTATTTCTCTAGAACTCACGTATCACGTTGGGACCATCGTGAATATAGCCGCTTTAAAACTTATTACATCTGCGCACGCGTAGTTTATTTTGTCCATCCTGAATACAGTTGTGTATCAACGCATGCGTAGATTCTTTTGTGTACCATGAACATAGTTTTGAAATTTATTCGAATTATTGTAGAGCATGTGGAGCTCTTTGTCATCGACGCTTTATAGATTAGTTTCCTTTGTTATCGATAACGTAAATATTATACTATTTATTAATTAACTGCTCAATCTATTCAAACAGTTAGATGTAAAAATAAATTTTTATTTAATTCCTGTTCCATGCAAATGATACAGAACATTTTTATTTTGGATAAAGATACATATTTCTCTAGAACTCACGTATCACTGGGTTTGTTCGGATAATCGAGGTTCTACTACATCGTTGATTAAACAAGTAAATATGAACCAAATGGTGTCGTGTTTGGTATCGTTCCAATCAGAAAAATGACACAAGCATGCTGATCAAAATTCCATTAATAAATAATTCGAAATAAAAAAGTATTGTCACTGGATTAGTATCGATAGGCTAGCGCGGATATTTTGTTTGTTCGCTATACTTTTTTATGAGAAAAATCTTAGTATTTTTAAATTCATTGAATCTTTTTAACGTCTCCAGTTCCATGTATTCTGCTATAAGTATACCAAATCTGTAGTCTAATTATATAAGCATTTGATGCAGCTCGAGTCTCTTATGCCAAAAAGCAGACCATATTAACATTAAACAGGAACATCGAGATAGTCGATCATTAATTAAATTCCACTAACGTCAAAGGAAACGATGGAAATATCAGTTCCGTGGGAATTGTCAACGGCACTGGCATCTTGAAGGCAGATAGGGCGATTAGATGAGTGACCCGAGCCGAAATCGTTACCGAAACGCCGGACGACGGCATTCACGGCGAAAACAGGACCTTATTTATTCAACGGCCCTCGACAAGCAACAAGGACTAATGAAATTACTCGGCGGCCGTCGACCGTCAGGAGTTTACCGGCTAATTAATTGGCATTGATGCTGCCAATCCCATTGAAATCAAGCGAAGCTCATGCGATTCCTCTGCCTACGCTATCCCTTACCTCACCATTTCCCTCTTGGGCCTCCCTCAATGACTTCCTCTGTCCTTAGACTCCGTGTTTGGTTTTCCACGATTCGTATTTCCCACCAATTTACACTTTTGCGTTTAATACGTTCAACCCCGACTTATCAACCGCAAAAATTAGGGGAACGCAAAGCAATTTATTTAGAAAACAAACGCTGCAAAGTTATAAGGCGTTTATTCAAAATCAGCCAAAATTATCCAAGACCAATTTTCCTGAAACTTTGTATATTGGTAGCCCTTTGGGTATAACATTGATTCCGTGCAAAATTAAAATAATCCAATAGTCTAACGAAATGTTGCGCACATACAAAATTCTTTTACAGACGATGGACCTTCACGACACGACAACGAAAATGAAACTGATGATTTGTCTTTGGTCTAGTTAAAAGAAATGCGTCTACCACGACAGCAGCAATCTCAAAGCGCGAAACGTGAAGAAATGAACACATCTCGTCAATACTTGATTTCTCTCTCGAAATTCTAGATGGTTGCCTCCGAAGAATATGATTGTTTCTTTTAGTCCTTTGATTCTGGGTATCGATGAAAGAGTGCATAGTTCCGTTTCGGAAAATTTTAAAACACTGTATGTTTCGTTTGAGATTATTAAATACTGTCGTGAATATAAATCGAAACAAACTGAAGAAGATATGCCACCTGATAATTGTATAATAAGATATAAAATAAAATAAGCAATATCTGCATTCTGGTATAATTATTATAAAATATAACCAATGTATTTTACTGTTTCAAAACAGTAGAATTGATAACAATAGCATAGCTGTGTTATGTACAGTGTATATATAATCACAGGAAGCGTTTTTTCCACGTTTGAAATGAATATATGGGTCGAGTAGTTGACCGCGCGCCTCAACTTCTACTCACATTTTACTTTATAACTCAAAAACAAATAATTTCCCCAAGGTATGACAAACACCATTCGAAAGGGTATGAAATGTACTATTAATGCAGCGTTTTTGGTTAAAATCAGGCGATACCTTTTTTGGGAATTGTAATTTTTCTGAATTTTTTACACCTTGAAAACACGAAAAACGTGAAAAAATTATGTTAGCAATGAATAAATTACATAAGCTTATACACTGTTGGAAAGCTTGAATTTTTTATGATTTTTTGGTATCAGTGCCGGGTCGATATCGTATTTTTATTAAACGTTACAGCACATAATAGATTTCGCAAAATACGTACTTTGATCCCCTCCCTCCCGTAACCGTGAAGTCCTGGAAAAAAGTTTTTGCACGGAATCAATGTTAGACCCAAAGGGCTATCAATATGCAAAGTTTCAGGAAAATTGGTCTCGGGTAATTTTGGCCGATTTTGAATCAACGCCTTTACAAAATTCAATTACTGTCTCGATTTGCTTATACTTCGAAGAACAAAAGCAAATTTTGTATAAAAGGGTATAAAAATATATTGGCGCAAAATTTACTTTTAAATTTGGGAAAACAATTCAGTCAAGGTGTTAAATCAAATAAAATCCTTCCACAGTATTTTTTTTTTGTTATTATATTATTCCTTTCATCAATAACTTTATCTGCCAGAAGACGCCATATTGGTCCTTGGATTCTCATTTCTCGCCAATTTGTATTTTAAAAAATGAAATACTCTTTCTATGTTATTAACTGATTGAAACTGTTTTTGTTTCCTTTTGCTTCATATGTTTTTCTGCGAATGTTTCTGGTTCAATTGATTTTTTTAATGATCTCGACTTTCAAAAGATGTTTGCGCACCCGAGCGACGAATGATTGAGTTCCATTACATTAAAATGGCAGCGAATGGGTTCAAAGCCGAATTTTTGAGAGCCATTGAAGCCGATATCGTGCTGCGATATCGATAAATAGTGCAGTGAATGAAATGCAGCGGTATAATTAAATGCATCGAAAGTAAATTGAATGTGGAAGACTAGGATTCAGTGAAGCTGTCGACAACATCTTCAATAAATGATATTCAAAATTTCAATACTTCAATGAACCAGAGTGGACTTGATTGATGCGCTGAATCCAAATTCGAAAGTATTTTGCTCCATGAATTTTAGTTTCAGAGATATTCAATTTCAAAAGAAAAATTACAATTGTGACTTTAATTAATAATTTGTTGTGCTCTAACTGTCAAAAAGTTCTATAAGTTCTCTTGACTATAATGATATGTTATGCAAAATTATAAATAGTTACAAATATGCAGGCATTATAAATACTTAAACCGATTTGTCATTGTTCTTTCATACAACTATGGGAAAAGTAGATAATTGACAAAAACTTTAATAGTTACATTAAAAATTTTCACGTAAAGAATGTCAATATTTATTTAAGGAATATCATGTTTTTATAGACTTCGATGCATTGAAAACAAATTCGGTAACAATCTTTGGCCATTATTGTCAGTTTTTGAGGAATTTAATTTGGTAAACGTTAGTTCGGTTATCGATCGTAAATTTGTTAAACACAGAATAAATAATGTTATTGGCGCAAAGGTTCGATCTAAACAGAATATTAAAGCAATCTTGCTAGCTTGTTAAAACTTTCTACTTTTCGATCCTAATGTGGATCTTTTTCAAGAAAGAATAAGAGCTGCGTCTGAAAGAATTTATTTATTCTGTGTTTAATTTGGTAAAGTAGAAATTCCGATCTTGAAAGAAAAAATTTGAATTCTTGATTTCAGAAACGTTTTACGCTTCAAACGCAATATCTACCCAGATGTGTCTTACATAAAACGATTCTATGCACTCTGACAACTGCCTAGGGGAGCTGACAATAAACACATTACGTTAATGTCGATCTGCACAGACGAGCCAGCGGAAACGAAGAATCCCATGCAAATAACATTAAAAGGGAAACGTTATTAAGGGGATCACCGGCTTCTTGCATATCTTTAATGAGGGTCGCCTAGTCGCATATGGCGTCTTTTCATGAATTGAATGCGATGAAAGAGGCGTGCACCTCCGCGCGACTATACTAAAATGAATGTGATTGCGCCGAACGATAAACTGGCCGGGGTTATCATAAAAATCGCGAACATCAACGTCTGCCATCACATTAACACCATATTCAATTAAGACTCAGCTCAAAATTAATATCTAGAAATATTTCGTGCTGTTATCGCGTAGGGAAGACAAGACTTCATTATTTATGTTAACACTAAATTTACGGGGCCCGTCAAAATGACGGATTCAAAAATTTTTAATTTACGATTATTAAGAGTGTAAGGAGGCATTCGTGAGGAATTATTAAATAGATTTATTTTTTTGTGTACATATTACAATAAAAATCGCTGAAGATCTAAGTAAATACAATTTTATTATATTTATAAAGCAATGTAAAATAATCTATTTTAGTGCTCCGTAAACCTAGTGTTAATGGTGGTTTGAGTTGTGAAAACAAATGTTTGAATTCCCCCAGACACGTTTGAATCTAAAATTCAGGGAAAAGCATGCCGGTGAGGTAATACTAATTTGGGGGGGGAGTACGATTTCCGTGGTCCCTCGTTTTGAGGTTATATTTGTGTTCTTGGGGTTGTTTCAAGAAAAAATGCATATATAACATGGTGTCAAATTGGCCTGGTTTAGCCGGTAAAGTAGATTTCCTGTTTTTTATAAATTTGCAAATATCTCGGTAACTATGCGAAATATGGCAAAATATCAAGAGACCTTTTTTGTAGAAAATGAAATTTTATTCGCATAATTATTCGCATAATCTTTGCATTGTAGCTGTCATCCAGAATTTGAATTAGTAATGGAAAAATCATGTGAATAGAATGAGTTGTGGTTAGGTCGTGGAGGGGGCGGAAATCGTACGAAGGGCCACGGAAATCGTACTCGTGTACTAATTTGAAAACAACTTTCTCGTTTTTAATTATTTTCTTACGAAACTTTTACCAACCTGTTTACGACATTTCTATGATTAAAATGAGACCGAACACGATATAATTTGCATTGTAGTTACTTGTTTAAACCACGATTAAGTAAAACCTCGATTATCCGAACCAACGATACCTGTACTTAATTTCCTTGTGTTCAAAGTGAAATAAAGTTGGATGAAAATGTCGTTGTATAGAGAAGGCATCAATCTTTAAATCCACGGTGGTCGGAGTCACAATGAAAAGTTGAAACTCGTTTGTACTCAAAATTTTCGAAAAACGGAAACGTGTACGAATTGAAATTCAACGTTTCATCAGATGATTTCAGCTTCAGAGAGATAAAACAGGATGAAGGGAGGGTTGATGGTTGTGTCGAGACAGTTTGAAGGAAATTCCAACATGGCCGACGTCTCCAGGAACAAAGGAAGGGATTAAAAAGCCGTGGGAAACGTTTCTGTTGCGTTGCGTCCCGACAATCGTGGTCATTTGCGGGATAATTTCGCCGCGCGGAGAAAAATATAGCGGAGCGGATGCAAATTCGTTCTTAACGAGATATTTCCATAGGTGGAGGAGGGTTAAGAGGTGGGGGGAAGATTGCGCCCTTGTCCCTCGCGAACGGAGCCGTCGAAGTCGTCGGAGGTATATACACGGGAATCCCGACGTTAAAACGACGTTAATCCCTTTTATAATAATATTCGGTGAGATTGAAGGACAACCTGATTAGCCGGGACCGTGAGGACCTCCGCGGAACACCAGGACGTCGTCCCAGAGGACCGAGATTCACCGATTATGGGGGAATCCGCCATTATAGATTCATTTTCCCTTGTAAGTGCTGTGATCAGCGCGCGAGTGCATTATTGCCAAGCACCGAAATTCGGCTGGAAAATTGTCAACGTTAATGTTATCCCAGAATTGTTAATATATGATTTTCAAGGAGGCTTCTCTGTACTTGGTGAAGCAACAAATTATTTCTTTGGAGGTTTTATTCACTTTATTGTATGAGGGAATAGAAATGTCCTGAGACAATTTAATTGAAAAAACTTTCCCGAGCCGGATTAAATCCATTTGCGGTTGAAGAAAATTTGTTTGAGAATTTTATATTAACCTTTAGCACTCGAATGGCGACTCTGAGGCGCCACTACAAATTGCTATAGCATTATTCAAAATGTTGGTTACATTATTAAATTTGTTTACATTTAATAAATTACTAAACAATTAAATATTGTATGAGGTACTATATCAGTTTCATAAGTATTAAATAAAGAAAGTTATATACAGTGGAAGTATTCTAGGTTAGAAGAAATGTTTGGTTTTTTAGTTAAGATAGCAAAGGGTTAACCCTTAGCACTCGAATGGCGACTCTGAGGCGCCGCTACAAATTGTTACACCATTATTCAGAATATTGTTTACATGATTAAATTTGTTTATATGAAATAAATTACGAAACATTTAAATTTAAATATTAATATTGTATGAGGTACTATATCAGTTTCGTACGCATATAATGAAAAAATTTAAGTACAATGGAAATATTCTAGGTTAGAAGAAATGTTTGTGATTTTTTAGTTGAAATAGCTCCGAGTGCAAAGGGTTAATCCTTAGAGAATATTAAGAATATTAATCCTTAATATGTCTCAATCAAATTATAAATTTAATCATAAAAATTATAAAAATATAACAATCTTTTCACAGTTAAAGAGATGTCAGATCTTTACGATGACAGCGGGAACACGCAACCTGATTAAATGTAGAAATTAGTAATTATTTAATCTAACCCCTTTTTCGGATTAGTTTGGATAATGTTCAAACATGGCCCAACCCTATCCTGTTTGGTATTATTTAAAACAGAAAAGTGCCATGTATTTGTCAGTAACAGTATCACGCAGAAAAAATAAAAAAAAAACTACCTAGTTTTGTCACTGTTTGGGTGTGCTTGTTTTCACTATTGGGTTGGTTATAACAGTTGCAGAGGAAGTGAACTTTTTTTGGTAGGAATTGGTGACATCTGATTTTTAGGATTACATCGTAAAAATTGAGATACGCTTTTTCGTTATCGTTTGGTAGAATTTTGAGTGAAAGCAAGGCGAAAGATTTTTATGATTTTCATCCCTTAACATTAAAAATCTCTGTGGTCCTTGAAAAAATGTTTTAGTAGTTCAATCTGCTGTGGATTCAAAGATTGAAGCCTCCTTTTTACGACCACATCATAAAACACGAGATATGATTTTTTGTTACCTTATGGCAACATTTTGAATGAATAGAAAGCGAGATTCTTCCGATTTCTACCCTTTAACTTCGGATATCTCTGTAGAATTAAAAAAATTTTGTTCGCGACTCAAACCACCGTAAATTTCAAGCTTATACTCTCCAGTTTACGACGACATCATAAAATTTGTAATACGATTTTTTCCAGCTATTTTGTCCCACTTTGAACGAAATCAATTCACCAATTTCCAACCAGTAGCAAATTTCCTTACCTGAATGTGAAAAAATTGTTTAAATAAATCTTGTTGTATCGAAGAGAGTCTATAGAATCACTTTATGCATGATTGCATAGCTTTCACGCATAAATCACAAAAAATTGGCAAAGTCGAGGAACTTAATGTATCGTGTCGCGCAGTGCGAACCTAAAGGAGCTACAACAAAGAGCAAGATACAAAATGATTAATACGCGAGAGGGGGATGGCGGAGGCAGCCACTCTGTCTTTTATAATCTTAACCATCTCTTAATCTCGCCTCGCATGATTTAAGCGTGCACCGTGAATAAGGTTCTACCTCTCGCGATAAATGAAGGCGATGGGAACCGGGTCACGCAGCCCGGCTGAATTTCGCATGCAACTTTGAATTATGAAGATCGTAATCTTGATTCCGCCAGGCGTGCGAAGTAATTACTAATAACCACTCACTTATCGCTAATTACACGCCTCGGAGACGTCGAACCTGCATCCACGCCCCGCCATGTTGTTCATCAGCTTCAGAAATTAGAGCTGACGAACTCGTTACACGACGACCATTGAAAATTCTTTATGGTTTCAATATTTTCAACATTTAATTAATCGTAACAATTCACGAAAAATTGATAACAATATTCTAAAATCTGAAAAAATTCAAGGACGACAGGAACAACATTAGGCAGCTACTATAAAAATTTCAAGTTTCTCGTTTCCAAAATTCTGCAATTTTTTTAACTTTTTTCCATTGTTTTGTCATATTTTTGAGTTTTTTATTTTTTGCCGACAGAATTTGCGGCCAAAAAATCTGGAAAAATTCAAGGGCGATGGAAATGATCATCTGAAGCTAGTAAAAAAATTTCACGGTCCTCACTTTCAAATTTCTGTGCAAACTGTGTGCATTTTTTCACTTTTCTACATTGTTCTGTTATATTTTCGAGATATTGATTTTTTACGATCGGAATAGCGAACCAAAAAATTTGAGAAAATTCAAGCACGTTAAAAATAATAATGTAAAGCTACTGTAAAGATCTCATGGTCGTCGTTTCCAAATTTGTGTAAAAACTGTACATGTTATTTAGTTTTGGGCAATGTTTCGTCATATTTTCGGGATTCTCATGTTTCAGAATTTTCGTGTCTAGAATTTTCGACAAAAAAATCTGAAAAAAAATTCTCAAACGTACATCTCTCAACATACTACACACATCACATTTTTTCCACAACATTAACATAAAAATCGTAATAACAATCATTAAAATTAAATCAACTAAATTGTACTTTTCGAATTTTCCGCTGTTTTTGCCAGTATAATATAGTTAATCTCTAACTAACCTCGTTTACGGTTTGCCCTCGTCGAGCTTTCCAAACGATTCCGCAGCATCGGGTTTATTTTGAAAACAAAAATTGCAAAAACTAAACAAACGCGATTCGCCGGGTTCCGCACACGGAAAACGCGTTTCCATCACTTTTGCTCGGACACCGGAGGATGTTGCGAGCAAAGCTGGGGTATAAAGCAAAGGGGAACGTTTTCCCGGCACCTCGACGCAAGATCGATAAAATCTCGACGATGTTCCCTGTGCCGCTTGATAGCTCAGTTCCGCTGTCTTTCCCGAAAATTTTGCGAGCGTTTTAGCGTTCGCCTAGCGTTCACTAGCCGGGTATAAATAACCGGGGCTTCACTCGATTCCGGGGCATAAGCCTTTGAAGCTTAGTGGGTTATGCTCCGACCCACTTAATATAATAACGATAATGCACAGCGGATCAATTTGGTTCCCCACTTTGCCAAAGCGCCACGTCCTTAAAGCACACGGACTCAATACCGGCTATTATCTATCGGTGATGGATCGTGCACCGCCGCCGGACAATTTCACAGTGATTTATTCAATCGTTCCGCGGCCCCTTGCTCATTGTTTGCGCGCCATTTTCGGAAGGAAATGAATAAATCTGTATAATGTCGGTGAATGTCAAATAGTTATGCAAAAGTGGGATAAAACGATAAGATGAAATTCAATGTTGAATTTTAGGGTGGCATTGGGAAGAGGAAGCTTCAATCCACAAATCTATGGTGGTTCGAGTCTAGAGAAAAATTGTTTTCACCTTAAAACCATCGAAAAAGTCCTGTCCTTAATTTTCATTGAATTCCAAGTAAAATGAAAGAACAAAAAAAATGGAACCGTATGACTGTTATTGAATCTTATTTCTGGCATGAAGATTTGTAATTACCGGTGACTGGGTCTCGCATGACCCACATATACTATACTGTACCCACTAACGACTATACATCTTAGACCATATACAGGGTGTCCCAAAAATGTCGTTCTTCCTTGAAAGGGGCGCTTCCTGAGACCATTTGAAGCCACATTTTCCTTTGTAAAATTCCCCGTTTCGGCTTCGTTAAGGAGTTATTAACGAAAAACACGGACCAATCAGAGCGCGACCTAGACGCGTATTGGCAAAGACGACCGCGCGCGACAGCAGTCGAGCGATGGTGATACACCGCAGTCGAAGTAACGAACAAGACAAGAAAATTTTTTCAAGTACTATTTCGGATAGTTCAAATTTGAATATATTGTAGTCTTTAGTAACCTATGAACGAATCTCGAAGGATTTTTCGAAATCTTAGAAAATGTTGGTTTTACAGACGTGTAAAGAAAAGTGTCAACTTTTTTTCATTAAATTATAACACTAGAACTAACATACCGAGGAAAATGAGTTTTTAGGAGCTTATAGCGAACACATAAGAGTATCTATTGAAAATATGTAGATTTGGAAAAAATGGGTTTTTCACCATTTATTTTGCAAATGTTTCAAACAAATGCAATTTTCTTATAGCCGCGACTTTTTTAAAAATTCGAAAAAATGAGGTGATAGCTCAAAGTCTCCTCTTTACTAAATTAAAATTAAATTAAAATGCCTTTTTAAAAATAGGTCCGTAAAAAGGACACTTGGGACTATCACCTCGGTTTTTTTCGAATTTTTAAAAAGTCTTGGCTATAGGAAAATTTTATTTGTTTAAAACATTTGCAAAATAAATGGTGAAAAATCCATTTTTTCCAAATCGAAATATTTTCAATAGATAGTCTTAGGTGTTCACTATAAGCTCCTAAAAACTCATTTTCCTCGGTACGTTAGTTCTAGTGTTATAATTTAATGAAAAAAAGTTCTTTACACGTTTGTAAAACCAACATTTTTTAAGATTTCGAAAAATCCTTAGACATTCTTTCATACGTTACTAAAGACTACAACATATTCAAATTTGAACTATCCGACATAGGACTCGAAAAATTTTCATCTCTTGATTGTTCCTTGCTTTCGACCGCGGTGTATCACCATCGCTCGATTTTTGTCGCGCGCGGCCGTCTCTGCCAATACGCCTCTAGGTCGCGCTCTGATTGGTCCGTGTTTTTCGTTAATAACTCCTTAACAAAGCCGAAACGGCCATTTTTGCAAAGGAAAATGTCGCTTCAAATGGCCTCAGGAACCTCCCCTTTGAAGGAAGCGAGACATTTTTGGGACACCCTGTATATGGTCTAAAGTATACATATACGCAGTGTGTAGTGCAGGCCTGGCAAACACGCGGCCACGTTAAATTGTGCGGCCAGCCAGGCGATTTGATATTTCTATTGAAACTTTTGTTTCTCGTTCTATACATATATACAAAAAATATTAAATAACTGAAAATTTGAATGTGTCATTGTTATAATGCGCAAGTGCGACCACCAACTCCAGTTCTATATTTGATGTCCATGAACGCCAAATGTTATTGAAAGCGAGTAACATTGTTTGTAAGAAACGACTTGTAAGTGCTTTTGGATCCACATATGTTTGTGAAACATTTTTCTCGAAGATGAAATTCACAAAGAGTTCAACACGTGCTTCATCAGCTGATGCCAAGTTAGAAAACCAGCTAAGATGTGCAACGTCGAACATAAATATAGATTTGCAAAAATTAAGTGAAAGAAAGGATAAACAAATATGTCATTAATTAAGACTCGAGTGTTAATTATATTGAATCATAGTATAGCAATAAAGTTTTATTCATTTTGTATTTGTATTACATTTTTTAAAAGCATGTTTTCCTAAAGTGTGGCCCGCTGTAACGTTACGCGTCATCAAAGTGGACTGTGAAACCATTTGGGTTGGCCAGGCCTGGTGTAGTGTATACAGTCAGAGACACAAAGGTAGTTGGGATCTACACGCATGTGCCATCGTCATGCGAGGGTTAAATACTGAAGATTGAAAACACTTGTTTGATTGCCAACTTTATTAGACTTATTGAAACTTAAAACTATCTACTTGTTTGACTGAAATGTGCACTCAAAGAAAAGAAAAGAATTTTGAATTTGGCATTTTGGGGCCGATATGGTGCACGACTAAGTAGGGGAACTCAGGAGCATTCATAATGCGGTTCATCGAAGCAGACGCGGCCGCGCAACTACTAATAAGTAGCGCGCATTAATAATTAATTAGCAATCTGGCGGACAAGCTACCGACTAATTTCCATAATTCAACGACTGCTGGAATATACAATATCGCGAGTGTTTTCGAACGTGAGGACTAGCGGCGCAATAATGCCGAGCTCGATACTAATGATTACCCGCAGATTCGCACGCGAGTCAATTGCAAATTAGTCGACGGCTGTGTATAATTGCCGAGTTTTTTGCCGACCGAATCGTTAAGTCCTCGGCTGCTTTGTATGGCAAATAGCCGACGTTCGAGTGCAAACGCCCCTTCATCCTCAGCTGTCGAAATAAATAAATACCCCCTCCCCCCTAGGGAAACAAACGCTGTGGTTACGTTGGTATTGTGTACGCAAAAATTATAAAAAAAATCCTACACGTACCACCCATCAATCTACATATTTCAGAATTTTTTCAGAATTTTTTCAGAATTTTCTGTTAAATATAATTCGTTGAAAAATGCAAAAATGGCGAAAACCCGTTCTACAAATTCAAAACCGATAACCATGAAATTTTTATAGTTAGTTATTATTATCACTAGGTTTACGGTTCACTAAAATTGATTATTTTACATTGTTTTATAAAAATAATAAAATTGTATTTATTTAGATCTTCAGCGATTTTTATTGTAATAGGTGCACAAAAAAATAAATCTATTTAATAATTCCTCACGAATGCCTCCTTACACTCTTAATAATCGTAAATTAAAAAATTTTGAATCCGTCATTTTGACGGGCCCTGTAAATCTAGTGTTATAGTCATTTTGGAATTTTTTCAGATTTGTCAATCCTGGTTATAAAAAATCTATAACTCGACATATCACAAAATTAATCGTGACAAATGGTAATAAAAGGGGTGAATCTTTATAGAAGTATAAAAGTGAGGGACATGAAATTTATATAGCAGAAACCTATTGTTATTGTTATCGTTTGTGAATTTTTTGAAAATTTTCGTCAAGCTGTAACATGATTAAAAAAAATAAAAACTTGAAAACTCTACGAAGCAATAGGATTGCAAAAATGTGCATTTTTTAAATAGAAATTTAGAAATAATGGATCAGACAATTTGATTATGAGTGTCTATTATCGAACCTACTGTCTCTGATATTTTTCAGATCTTTTGGTCAATGGCGTCATGGTGAAAAAAAAGGGAAATCGATTTTGATAATCCATTTGAATTTCGAGCATGGTCGGGACTGGAAGGTGTTAGTCGAAATAAAGAGCGAGTAAATTAAGGATGATCCGCTTATCAGGTACGTGCCGGCGCATACGATTAATTACATCGAGTATTGCACATTCGCAAGCCGCCCCGCGTCGTTGCTTAGGAATTTTTCGCGAAGGGGTGACAGCTATGAATATTCAAAGGCGGCCGGGGACCGGCAAAGTCGAATATAATCCGGCGGTTCGACAACGTGACAATCATTTCTGATTTTCCCTTAATTTGCCCGACTCGACCGGGCTACCGGTTATTCAAATGGGCCGCTGTAAAATGGAGAACATTTAAATTCCGCGTATCCGCGCCGATTTAAATTAAACAATTCGGCCGCCGCAATTATTCAAACCAGTTGCACAATCCTGCGCGATTTTAATTAACCCGTCGAATAAGAACCACAATAATTCAGAATCCTCCCGTGTTTTTATGTAATCGGCATTTTCTCGCTGGAAAATCAATTGTTCTGCAAGGAATTAATTGTTATTACCAACCATTTGTTTTGTGATCCCTGGAAAAAAGTCGGTTTTTAATTTTGTTAACTGTGATGTACAAAAATTTTGGAAAAATGTATACGCACTGGCAACAACACTGGGCACGCGTACGCATAGGCAGCTACTGTAAATATTTTATATTTGTTGCTTTCAAACTTCCATATAAATCCCCCCTTTTGTTTCTTGTAGTTGTGTTTGTTTTATTTTTTAGATCATCTACTTTTTACCACTAGCATTTTTAATAAATTCTGACAAAAATTCACGTACTGTAATACATTAGCTACCACAATTGGAAATTGTTGTAAAAATTTTACAATTGTAGCTGTTAAAGAGAAGATGCTATCGGCGCAAAGGTTCGATCTTCTTGTATCAAGAAGATCGAACCTTCGCGCCGATAGCATCTTCTCTAACATAATTCAAAATTCGATCGATAGAAATCACAATTATGTATCTGTTAAACTTTCACAAAAAATCCTCTTTTTATTAGCATTAGTCGCGCCTTTTTTATTATTTCAGTTTTTCATTGTGAGCGGCTTCGCTGCTCGAAGTTTTTACGTGACAAAACTATATTTTATATGTAATAAAAAGACATATTATTGCATCCTAGAACGTACGAAATTTAAGTCCCACGGACGTCCTTGGAACGTAAAAAACGGACGTCCCTGGGAGGTCCGAAATTTACGTCCCGCGGACGTCTCTGGGGCGTAAGCAACGGACGTTCCTGGGACGTAAGCAACGGACGTCCCTGGGACTTAAGCAACGGACGTCCCTGGGAGGTCCGAGATTTAGGTCCCAGGAACGTCCCACGGACGTCCGCAACGGGACGTCGGACGTGTGGACGTAAAATGGACGTACGGTGCTGTCTGGGCTACTAGGATTTCCAATAAAAAGTTTTGAAGAAACTCAGATAATAGCAACGACAATATGTAGCTTCTATTAAAACTTCTTTCTTGACAATTTTTCCCTTTTCAAAGAATTCCTCGTTTTATTGAATGTTTTGTTTGTTACACATCTTGTTCTGCCAAGATTTTTCTATGAAACTTTTACTGACATATTCGTGACACTTTTCTGATTAAAACTATCAGCCACGACCACTATCTAATCAAGTACAACATTCAATTAACTCCACAATTACTTGTACATACAATAGATCACGTTTTGTACTTGATAGAAGTACAGATGTTTATGTATGGATAACCAAGAATCGAATGTCGTCGGTTTGGATAATCGAGGTTCTAATAAATCGTGGATGAAACAAGTAAATACGATCCAAATAACAACGTACTTGGACAGGTTTTGATCAGAAAAAAATGTAACAAGTATGCCTGTAGAACTTTTATAAAGAAATGATCAAGAACAATAAAGTTTCATCATTGGATTGGTATTGTCTTACCAATGTATCCAATGTCGTATCATGTAGCACTTCTCAACGGTCAAGGTCTTGGGATATATCCGGTGATATTGGGGATAAATTTTTCACAAATCTGCGAAAATTCAGCGTGTTACCTCGTGTATCGACGAAGGCCCAGCAAAGATTGGCCAGCGAGAAGAGCATCGGCGAAAGCAGGTACAGCACAGCGCCCCATCTCATCTTCGTTGTTCCGGGTGGCTTCCTGGGTGCCTGCCTTCACTCTTCCCTGAGTCCTCCTTCACCGGTGGCGCTCATCTTCCAGCATCCCCGGCGACTTCCGTTCCAGCTGGAGGACCTCGCCACCCTTCGCTCTAGAGAGCCAGAGAGGGTGGGAAAAAAATGAAGAAGAAGAAGAAGCCCGGTGTCAGCGAGAGCGGCGGGTTTACGGCCGAGGAGGGTGCTTATCACCTGGCTGATAACACCTGCAAGACAAATAGCCCGGCTGGTAAACAGAAGCACCGCTGTCCCGCTCTTGTAATTAACCTGCTGGTAAACCTAAGGTGGCCGGAGAGAATTTTCGCGTATATTCTCGCACGCAATTTCTCTATTTCCCCAGAGCTTCACCGAGGTTTTCTTTGGCACATTTAACGAAGCCGCGGACGGTGGCCGCGAGATTGAAATAAAAGCGGACCAAACGAGTCGTGCGAGTCTAAAGCAGCTAATTTAACCGGGATTGGTACTGCGGAATCCGTTCCTTTGAGTGGACTCGGGCAAAAATTAATTATTGTCCGCGTACAGCGCGGGAAACTAATGGGGCTGTAAGTCAGCACTTTGCTGATTTCGAGCTTGTACAGAAAATAAAATGCTTTGAATATTAACTGATCTTTTGAGAGAAGAATATAGAGGTATTCTGTGGAACTGCAACTTTCGTTTTGAGTGCGAACTTTAAATACGTATTCTTGGTCAAAATTAGTGATTGTATGACGTAGTGTACACCAAATTAAGAGGAGTTTAAATTATCATTTTGTTGGTCTCGAATTTGTTGAAAATGAAACAGCTTTGATTCTTTATTGTTTTCGAAAGAGAAGTTTTCTTTGAAATTGCGTCTTTCATAGTGAGCAATGATGCCAGATCCACCCAAAACTGGGTTGATTTTCCTCTCCTCCTCTTCCCCTTCCACTATCCCATTCCACTACCTGAGCACACTCCAACATCCCCCACTAAAACCGTAGACTGGTCACGTGACGTGCCGCGCAACGTATCACATATTACTCTGGTCATCAGAGAGGTGGTAAACTGTATTCCCCTCGGTTCAACCGTTCTGGCATCACTGATTGTGAGTGTGTCCTTTGAGACATTTTTCCCAAAATGAATGGTTGTATGACGTAGTGTACGGAAAATTAAGGGGGGTTTAAGTCATCACCTTGCTGATTTCGAATTCGTTTGCAAAGTACAAAGCAGAGATTATACATGTTTTCTTTGGAATTGAATCTTTCATTGCACATTCAGTCCTCAATGGTATGTTCTTCTTGAATAATGACTATTGTATGAGGTAGTGCAGCTTAAATTAGGAGGGATTTAATTCACCACTTTACCAGTTACATATTTCTTTACAAAGTACAGATTTTTGATGTTATTAAAACATTTTCTGGTCGATGTCGGCCAATTTGTTACAAATTAATTACTGTGTGATATAATGCACGGAAAATTAGGGTACGTTTATGTCAACATTTTGTCAATTTCGACACTGTTTATAAAATACAAGCTTCATTCGAAATGTTACTCATTTTCACAAAGACAGCCAGCATGTATAAACAAGGTATCTTCACGAATTTTTATCTCGACAATTATTTATCCGGTGAAGTTAATTCTTTTTTCATATTAATCTAGAAGACTCACTCTATCGGTCCTAATTTTTTTCTCACTGAAAAATTCACTCTACGATACTGAAAAAAATAAACAAAGTCTATCATTTCTATGCACCTAGCATCCAAAAACAAGGTTGCATTTATAAACCTATGTCTCGAGAATTATCTGCGGAATCGTGTTGATTCCTTTTTTATATCAATATAGAAGGTTTCTGTCTATCGGTATAATTTTTCTCCTACCAAAAAATCCATTTGACAACACCGAAAATTATAAACAAATTATTTATTATTCCCATACTCGATCAAACTCTTACATTTTCAAAAATTAATATCTCAATAGCAGTTGAAAATTGAGCAAGACAATTTCGCTCGACGATCCCCCCGATCTTGGACCACGCTTCAGCAAAATTTCATTCAGATGCATCGACCGCTATTCCCGCGCGAACACGACGGGGGAGCCGGAGCGGAAAGAAGCGGGAAAAGGAAGCGTTCCGAGTGTTTACAAGACAGATAACGAAACTAACGAGCCTAATTCAATTTGAGGGGGAGAGGGGGGCGGGTTAGCCCCAGGTTAGGTAGAAGGAATAATCTTGAGGGGGGGGGGGGGGAGGGAAGCTTTTTGTCGGGGACATTTTCTCGCAGTCGCTGCGAATTTCATTCGGTTGCTTTTCTAATTCCGGGACCGGGTTCTTGTTTCCCAGCCGGTGTGTCGCCTCTTTTACGACGCTCAAGGTCGTTTTCGTCTATTCAACTTCCAATTGGATCCGGTAATTGCCGGTAAAATTATCCGGCCCGCCTCTCCTCCGTTCTCCTTGGCTCGGTCGAATCACCTTCGCCAGAATCGATCCTGCACGTGTAAATCTATGCTCTGCTCCTCCCATTTGTCCGCTGGTCTCATCGTTTTCAGACATTTCTCTAGTTGCGAGCCACGATTCGGTCGGAAAACAGGAAAAAATGCGGAAGAAAGTTGCAAAGGTTCGAAGAAACGCAGAGTTTCAGTGGAAACTCAAACGCCCTGTGAACGTGAAACTTTTATTTGCCTCGTGATGCGAGAAATTCTATTTTGCGGCTGTGGCTTCCAGTAATGCCTCGATATGTATACGAGAAACTTACCAACATATTCGTGACATTTTTCTGATTAAAACGAGCCCAAACATGACCCACTTCGGAGCACGTCTGCTCGTTTAATCCACGATTCAGTAGAACCTCGATTATCCGAACGGACAGCCGCGCATGTACTTTCGTTGCGTTTTAAGTGGAATCAAATGGCGAGAGAAAATCGTGGATCGATTTCGAAGGTGTCGTCGTGTAGGGGAGATTTCAATCTTCAAAACCAAGGTGCTTTGAGCCAGAAATAAAAATTGAAACTCATTTGAATTCAACATTTTTAACAAAATAAAAATCGAGTCTGAAATTCAGCGTTTTATCAGATGGTTTTAGTTTAAGAGATACAGAAAAGTTTGAAGGGAGAGTTGAAGGTGCCATAGAGACAATTATAAGGAAATTCCTATTCTTCATGTTTTCTATGAACAAATCAGACATGTTTCATATATGGAAATAGTTCAATTTAAAGCGACCATTTAACCCTTAAGTGAACTGTTTGGGCTGACGCGGACCACTCAAATAATTATTTAACGTGTAACTGTACATAACACAATTATATATGGATTTACATGAAATTTTACTATTTCATTACGTTTCTAGGTAAGAGTTCCTTTTAGCAACCACCTCCGATTGTCTTCAAACTTACTCTGTAGATGTCCCACGAGGTGTCTGACAAAATGAAGGTGGCGCCGTGGCACGGAAATCAAATAAATTTTTTGCTGGCGAAACACAATTTTAATACCGAATTGAGGTATACAAGTACAAATCAGGATTATTAAGGAAACCCCAAGCCCACTAAACCTAACCTAACATAACCCAACCCAACCAAACCCAAACTAACCTAACCTAACCTAGCCTAATATAATTAACCTAACCTAAATATAATTTAATTCAATCATAGCATTTTGTAAGTAAATTTTGAAGGTCCATTTAAAGGTTAACAATCTAGAGTGAACATATGTAACAAGATTTAATGTACGAATGAGTAAAAATTTTTTATCCACCACGTGATCCACAGATTCGTTCAGATAATCGAAGTTTTACTGTATCGTGAATTAAACAAACAAACACGATTCAAATCATATCGTGTTTGGTCTCGTTTTGATCAAAAAAATTCCACAAATATGGTGGTAAAAGTTTCACAAAAAAAAATTCGAAACAAAAAATTCACCGAGAAAATTGTGTTAGAAAAGCTTGACTATTGGGTCAGTTATAAGAGTATGATTGGACTAGAGCATTTATGGACGAAATTAAAACCTTTTGGGGTTAAAGAGTGAAATGTAATCTTTACGATGACACCATAAAATTTGAGCCACGATTTTTTATTATCGCTTGATAGCTTTTTAAATGAAATGACGACGAAAGATTCTTCTGATTTCTTCCCTCTAACTTTATAAATCTCCATGGGCCCTGAGAATTTTTTTAATGGTTCAATCTGTTGTGGATTACACGATTGAAGTCTTCTCTTTACGAGCACACCATAAAACATGAGATATGAGTTTTTGTGCGTGTGTGTGTGCGTATAGTGGTACTTTAAATCACAAGAGAGGCGAAAGAATGTTTCTGATTTCTACCCTTTAACTTCAGATATCTCAACAAAGTTTAAACAATGTTGTTCGTGGAGCAAATTAGTAAGTCTTCGTTTTACAATGACATTATAAAATTTGGAAAACAAGTTTTTCTTGTTGTTTTATTCCATTTCGAACGAAGGCAATCCTGCCATTTTGAATAAGTGGCAAATTTTCTGACCCAAATGTTGAAAAATTGTTTAGACAAACTGAAGAAGATGGAAAGCGACGAACGTCAAACTTTTAGATACCTATTTTCACTGCCATTGTTTGTGAATTTTATCACTTTTGCTGAGGAAGGTGCACCATAGTTAAACGAAAGTCGCGAAAAATGTATGAGATTATGCGAAAATGTTCAAGGAAATGCGAATTTTTTAATGGAAGTTTAAAAGCAACGAATGTGAATTTTTTATGGTAGCTACCAATTGTTATTGCTATTGTCTACCAATTTTTTTCACAGTTCCGGGGGAGGCAGAGGTTGAACAAATGAAAATATTGGAAAATGTACCAAACAAGGCAAAAATGATCGAATCGATGCAAATTTTTGATGGACGTTTAAAAGCGACGACCGTCAAATTTTTATAGTGGCTATACGTTATTATTGGTATTGTTCTTCAAGTTCCCACATTTTTCGCTTGAAAATCCAGGTCATGAATAATTGAAGTCATGAAAAATGCCCGGAAAACCACGGGGAAATATGCTGAAATGCGGAGTTTCACGGAAGCTTAAAAGCGACAATGTTCGTTGATTTATAAAATTGAAATGAACGAAGTGATGGCTTAAACTCCCCTTAATTATTCATATTCTACGTCATACTTAAATCGTCGATATTTAATAGAACGAAACCGGCTGATTTGAAATGATGAACTGTTAGTAAAAACATGTACTTGTGAATTTTTCAAATAATGGCAAAATTTTGTGTCTTCGAAACTAATTTAAAACCAATGAAGTGATGACTTAAACTTCCACTAATTATCCATGTTTTACATCATACAGTAATTAGTTTTTAACAAAATCGTCGATATCGACAGGAAAAAACGACCGATTTGAAATGATGATCAACGATAATGAGTTTGGAATTTATAAAATAACTTCAAAATTTTATGTATTCGGAACTAATTAAAAACCAACGAAGTGATGACTTAAACTGCCCCTAATTATTCATGTTCTACGTTTTGCAGTAATTATTTTTTCACAAAATCGTCGATATCGACCAAAAAAAGAGTCTACTTAACATCATGACCTATTATCAAAAACATGTACTTTCGAATTTTTATAGTATCTTCAGAATTCTGTATATTTTAAACTAATTAAAAACCAATCAAGTGATGACTTAAACCCCCACTATTTATCCGTGTTTTACATCATACAGTAAAAAGTTTTTAACAAAATCGTCGATATCGACAGGAAAAAACGATCGATTTGTAATGATGATCAACGATAATGAGGACTTTGGAAATTTTAAAATAACTTTAAAATTTGGTGTCTTCGGAAACTAATTAAAAACCAACGAAGTGATGACTTAATCTTCTCCTAATTTCCGACACTCTTCACCACATAACAGTTTATTTTGATTAGATCCATAATACCGCTCTCAGAAACTGTCAATGTCGATCGCAGTTCAGATTTCGACTCGAAAACGGCCCGGAACTGTAACGACCGTACTTGCAATCGAATTGGTGAAGTGGAAGTTCGAACGATCAGTGTTATAGCTTCCCCGCCATTCGATTAGGAAGATTTCGGTGCCACTTAGCTATATACATTCGCATAAACTCCGGGAACAATAGAAGAGAAGACACATTTACGAGAATATGGAAATTGAGCGACCTATAAGTTTCCATAAATTTTGCCTAAATCTCAAAGAACAATATCAAAAAATATCTACGTACGCTTATTTACAAAACTATCCTCTTTTTTCTTCTTGAGATCAGTTTGAATTTCCTAACTTTTGTAGTTCTCGCGCGGCAGACGATTTTCGGAAGACAAACGTGATTTTGATTGGCTGACTGGATTTCACGAAAAATCGCGGATAATTTTTCTTCGAAAATTGGCTACGATGTTTGCCTCTCTCCCCCCTCCCCCCTTTAATCCGATATCCGCCAACTGAAACGAAGCTCCTAGCCATGAAGAAATTAGGCGAGCGAAGAACGAAAGCCGAAGTTTGGTTGACCTAATCAAAAGTGGCTGCGAGCGGAGCCGGCTAATTGTAAGTAAGCATCGAGGATCCAATCCCGTCCGGGACGATATACACTGCCAATAAAGCAGTTAAACTGAGTAACTTGCTGGACATGGTATCTCAAACTATCCAATTACCGTTCAAAGATTCAAATTACGCGCACTTGTACGGAAACGGAAATTCGTTCTACTGGTTCAGTCCACGGTAAAGATGTGCATCTTGTCAGGCTGCCTTTGATTAGAAATTAAAGTGCTTCTGCGTCGTAATAGCTTTTGGGAAGTTATAAATGAACTGCAGAATTTTTAATGCACTTTTGTGCAGTCAAAACCTACGGAAATCTACGAACAACCCGATAGAACTATGCAGCATGTATATATTACTAGATTGCGGATTTTATTGCACTTGTGAAAATTTGAGAAAGAAAGTTAATTTGTAAGAAGAAAATTTTTGGATTGCAAAGTGTGATTGCTGCATATATAAATTTATTATAATTATATATATATATATACATATATTTATAAAATTATAAAATTATAAAATTATAAAATTATAAAATTATAAAATTATAAAATTATAAAATTATAAAATTACAAAATTATAAAATTATAAAATTATAAAATTATAAAATTATAAAATTATAAAATTATAAAATTATAAAATTATAAAATTATAAAATTATAAAATTATAAAATTATAAAATTATAAAATTATAAAATTATAAAATTATAAAATTATAAAATTATAAAATTATAAAATTATAAAATTATAAAATTATAAAATGTATAAAATTTATATATGTAGCAATCACACTTTGCAATCCAAAAATTTTCTTCTTACAAATTAACTTTTTTTCTCAAATTTTCACAAGTGCATTAAAATCCGCATTCTAGTAATGTATAGATATACAATAGAAGATATATGTACAATATCGTTGCAATACTATAGTAACATACTGGAACAGTTTGTTATCTTATTTTAGATATACTATTTAAAATGTTTACAATTTTTGGCAGTAAATAATATAATAATAACACAACTAAATTTCTTTTTAATTCTTTTATCTAAAACTGCCATATTTAGAACTTTTTGCTTCAGGCGTTGTATTGACATTAATGAGAACTTCTAACAACCAATACTGTAAAAAAGATAGAATTAAACTGGGATATAACTATTATAATGTTACTGCGTGTACATCTCTAATATCAGTGGTGTCTGGGTTGTGTCTTATTCAAATTACCGATTAAATTCAGATTATATTGAACAGGCCTGGTGAAACGATATATGGAAATTTCTTGCTGCATGATTTATGAATCATAATCGATAAATTCATATATTATTGCAACAAGAACTGAATAAAATAAAGTATGCAAAATGTAGAGAATATGTAATGCATTTTATGTAATATATGTAAAACGGATGCAATATTAAATGTATGTATTTGCATTAAAATCTGCAGTCTAGTTATAAAATGAATGAGAGTGAACATTGTAGGGCACTGTTGACAAAAACATAAATCAAAATTTTAATATATTCTTATGTTAGGTCTGGGCCCTTGTAGATTTTGTTGTGCTGCATACAATCCTCAAAACCGCATTTTAAAGGAACTTTTAGTTTTCGAGATATTTAATTTTTGAAGGAACAGGTACATTTTTGATTTTAAGATTTTTTGGTGTTTTAATTGTACCAGGTATGATAATTTTTCTTACATGGGACGATTGTAAAGACTCTTCGGAATACAACGATTTATTTTCCAATAACAATATAAACATTTACGCATGTTTAAATTCAAGGTAAAAGAAAAATGTACGAAAAATCGTATATTCACTTTGAACAATTTTTATACTTCAACCATAAAAGCTACATGAATTTTTCTTACACAAAACAATTGTACAGCTTCCCCAGAATATAATGATGTACTTTTTAATACCGCTATAAATATTTAAATGCGTTCAAATTCAATTTGACAAGAAAAATGTATGAAACTGATTCTTTCACTTTGAACCATTTTTGCTCCTGAATCATAATAGCTATATGAATTTTTCTTATGGAAAAACGACTGTGTATATTCTCCAGAATACAACGATATATTTTTTAAGACCGCTATAAACATTAGACCGCGATCAAATTCAATTTACAAGAAAAATGTATGATAACTGATTCTTTCACTTTCAACCATTTTTGCTCCTGAACCATAATAGCTACATGAATTTTTCTTATGAAAAACGATTGTGTCATATTCTCCAGAATACAACGATATATTTTTAATATCGCTATAAACATTAGACCGCGATCAAAATAAATTTACAAGAAAATTGTACGATAACTGATGCTTTCACTTTGAACCATTTTTGCTCCTGAAACATAATAGCTACATGAATTTTTGTTATGAAAAACGATTGTGTATTTTCTCCAGAATACAACGATATATTTTTAATACCTCTATGAACATTAGAACGCGATCAAAATCAATTTACAAGAAAAGTTATGAAACTGATCTTTTCACTTTGAACCATTTTTGCTCCTGAACCATAATAGCTACATGAAATTTTCTTATGAAAAAGGACTATGTATATTCTCCAGAATACAACGATATATTTTTTAATACCGCTATAAACATTAGACCGCGATCAAAATAAATTTACAAGAAAATTGTACGATAACTGATGCTTTCACTTTGAACCATTTTTGCTCCTGAAACATAATAGCTACATGAATTTTTGTTATGAAAAACGATTGTGTATTTTCTCCAGAATACAACGATATATTTTTAATACATCTATGAACATTAGAACGCGATCAAAATCAATTTACAAGAAAAGTTATGAAACTGATCTTTTCACTTTGAACCATTTTTGCTCCTGAACCATAATAGCTACATGAAATTTTCTTATGAAAAAGGATTATGTATATTCTCCAGAATACAACGATATATTTTTTAATACCGCTATAAACATTAGCACGCGATCAAAATCAATTTACAAGAAAATTGTACGATAACTGGTCCTTTCACTTTTAACTATTTTTATACTTCAACTATAAAATTGATAATCAAGCAACCAACGCAGAACTATTTCTCAGTCTCTGATAAAGACAACGATGCCAATTTCTCCAGTATCGAAACCACATTCGAGTATCGATTCCCCATATAATGATTCTCGCAGCTCCTCAGCCGTCGAAGGATTAACGTGTCCCAAATTCGAGCTCCTCGAACGAAGTGAGGACAGGAAAAGAAGGGTCGGAAAGAGAGCCGGTAATTCCGGTGGCCGGTGCTCCCTTGGGAATAAAAAGCGACCTGATTATCCTTTGTTTTATCCCCGGGGACTCCAGGAGCCACGAAAAACTTTTTAAAGACCGACGGCCGCCTCGTTCCGTGACCTGTTTCCCCGAGCAGAAACTTTTCGAATTTCATTCCCGGGCTCTCTCGACTTTCCCAACCGAGCCGTCCACGCGATCAACCGTCACGGATCGAGAAAGCCCCATGGATCCACCTGGATCCTCGCGTTTAACATAAGGGTCCGGGCAAACATCAGCCGCGCACGTGGGATCACCTGGATCCTGTGGACAACGGATTCGGAATAACTTCCAGAAAGGATCAGGATACTTCCACACAGGATTTTATAAAGATTCTATTATACATATATGTGTGTGTATGTGTGCTGTCGATATTACTTGATGGATCGCTGATCGGTGCGCGATCCAGACTTGGATTCTTTTTTAGAAAGGTAGAGTGTCTTTCAAAAGTATGGGCACACTTTGATACTCGACAACTTCTTGTCATGAATCAAATCCTTTCGATTACAATTTCCATTATTCTTTTTGAATATAGAATAACTTCGTCATTATATACAATTCACTTTTTTTAAAACTGCGAACTGAAACCGTGACTTGCATTTTCGTGTCCCCAAATAATCATCGTCTTTTCGTTTATGGATCACAATTTGCAAAATGGTTTCCGTCATTGAAACCTCTTCATTATAAAATTAAGGAGCTTCGATCTTAACAACAGAAGAACCTCGCCATTTCATACAATTTACGCTTGCAAACAATTGTAAACTAAAGCCGAGAGTTGCATTTTTATGTCCCCAAATAATCATCGTCTTTTCGTTTATGGATCACAATTTGCAAAATGGTTTCCGTCATTGAAACCTCTTCATTATAAAATCAAGGAACTTCGATCGTAACAACAGAATAACTTCGACATTTTATACAACTGTGGCTAGAAAAAATTGCAAACTAAAGCCGAGACTTGCATTTTCATGTCCCCAAATAATCAACGTTTTTTCGTTTATCGATCACAATTTGAATAATGGTTTCCGACGATGAAACCTGTTCGTTACAAAATCAAGGAGCTTTGATCTTCACAATAGAATAACGTCGCCATTTTATACAACTTTGGTTTGCAAAAAATTGAAAACTGAAGCCAAGACTTGTATTTTCATGCCCTGAAACAATCACGACCTCATCGTTTATTAATCCCAATTTCAAAAATGGTTTCCGTCGTTGAAACCTCTTTATTATAAAATCAAGGAACTTCGATCTTAACAACAGAATAACTTCGACATTTTATACAACTGTGGCTAGAAGAAATTGCAAACTAAAGCCGAGACTTGCATTCTCATGTCCCCAAATAATCAACGTTTTTTCGTTTATCGATCACAATTTGAATAATGGTTTCCGACGATGAAACCTGTTCATTACAAAATCAAGGAGCTTCGATCTTCACAATAGAATAACGTCGCCATTTTATACAACTTTGGTTTGCAAATAATTGCAAACTGAAGCCAAGACTTGTATTTTCATGCCCTGAAACAATCACGACCTTATCGTTCATTAATCCCAATTTCAAAAATGGTTTCCGTCGTTGAAACCTCTTTATTATAAAATCAAGGAACTTCGATCTTAACAACAGAATAACTTCGACATTTTATACAACTGTGGCTAGAAAAAATTGCAAACTAAAGCCGAGACTTGCATTCTCATGTCCCCAAATAATCAACGTTTTTTCGTTTATCGATCACAATTTGAATAATGGTTTCCGACGATGAAACCTGTTCATTACAAAATCAAGGAGCTTTGATCTTCACAATAGAATAACGTCGCCATTTTATACAACTTTGGTTTGCAAATAATTGCAAACTGAAGTCAAGACTTGTATTTTCATGCCCTGAAACAATCACGACCTTATCGTTCATTAATCCCAATTTGAATAATGGTTTCCGACGATGAAACCTCTTTATTATAAAATCAAGGAACTTCGATCTTAACAACAGAATAACTTCGACATTTTATACAACTGTGGCTAGAAAAAATTGCAAACTAAAGCCGAGACTTGCATTTTTATGTCCCCAAATAATCATCGTCTTTTCGTTTATGGATCACAATTTGCAAAATGGTTTCCGTCATTGAAACCTCTTCATTATAAAATCAAGGAACTTCGATCGTAACAACAGAATAACTTCGACATTTTATACAACTGTGGCTAGAAAAAATTGCAAACTAAAGCCGAGACTTGCATTTTCATGTCCCCAAATAATCAACGTTTTTTCGTTTATCGATCACAATTTGAATAATGGTTTCCGACGATGAAACCTGTTCGTTACAAAATCAAGGAGCTTTGATCTTCACAATAGAATAACGTCGCCATTTTATACAACTTTGGTTTGCAAAAAATTGAAAACTGAAGCCAAGACTTGTATTTTCATGCCCTGAAACAATCACGACCTCATCGTTTATTAATCCCAATTTCAAAAATGGTTTCCGTCGTTGAAACCTCTTTATTATAAAATCAAGGAACTTCGATCTTAACAACAGAATAACTTCGACATTTTATACAACTGTGGCTAGAAGAAATTGCAAACTAAAGCCGAGACTTGCATTCTCATGTCCCCAAATAATCAACGTTTTTTCGTTTATCGATCACAATTTGAATAATGGTTTCCGACGATGAAACCTGTTCATTACAAAATCAAGGAGCTTCGATCTTCACAATAGAATAACGTCGCCATTTTATACAACTTTGGTTTGCAAATAATTGCAAACTGAAGCCAAGACTTGTATTTTCATGCCCTGAAACAATCACGACCTTATCGTTCATTAATCCCAATTTCAAAAATGGTTTCCGTCGTTGAAACCTCTTTATTATAAAATCAAGGAACTTCGATCTTAACAACAGAATAACTTCGACATTTTATACAACTGTGGCTAGAAGAAATTGCAAACTAAAGCCGAGACTTGCATTCTCATGTCCCCAAATAATCAACGTTTTTTCGTTTATCGATCACAATTTGAATAATGGTTTCCGACGATGAAACCTGTTCATTACAAAATCAAGGAGCTTCGATCTTCACAATAGAATAACGTCGCCATTTTATACAACTTTGGTTTGCAAATAATTGCAAACTGAAGCCAAGACTTGTATTTTCATGCCCTGAAACAATCACGACCTTATCGTTCATTAATCCCAATTTCAAAAATGGTTTCCGTCGTTGAAACCTCTTTATTATAAAATCAAGGAACTTCGATCTTAACAACAGAATAACTTCGACATTTTATACAACTGTGGCTAGAAAAAATTGCAAACTAAAGCCGAGACTTGCATTCTCATGTCCCCAAATAATCAACGTTTTTTCGTTTATCGATCACAATTTGAATAATGGTTTCCGACGATGAAACCTGTTCATTACAAAATCAAGGAGCTTTGATCTTCACAATAGAATAACGTCGCCATTTTATACAACTTTGGTTTGCAAATAATTGCAAACTGAAGTCAAGACTTGTATTTTCATGCCCTGAAACAATCACGACCTTATCGTTCATTAATCCCAATTTGAATAATGGTTTCCGACGATGAAACCTCTTTATTATAAAATCAAGGAACTTCGATCTTAACAACAGAATAACTTCGACATTTTATACAACTGTGGCTAGAAAAAATTGCAAACTAAAGCCGAGACTTGCATTTTCATGTCCCCAAATAATCAACGTTTTTTCGTTTATCGATCACAATTTGAATAATGGTTTCCGACGATGAAACCTGTTCATTACAAAATCAAGGAGCTTTGATCTTCACAATAGAATAACGTCGCCATTTTATACAACTTTGGTTTGCAAAAAATTGAAAACTGAAGCCAAGACTTGTATTTTCATGCCCTGAAACAATCACGACCTCATCGTTTATTAATCCCAATTTCAAAAATGGTTTCCGTCATTGAAACCTCTTTATTATAAAATCAAGGAGCTTCGATTTTCACAACAGTATAACCTCGCCATTTTATACAACTGTGGCTAGAAAAATTGCAAACTAAAGCCGAGACTTGCATTTTCATGTCCCCAAATAATCAACGTTTTTTCGTTTATCGATCACAATTTGAATAATGGTTTCCGATGATGAAACCTGTTCATTACAAAATCAAGGAGCTTCGATCTTCACAATAGAATAACGTCGCCATTTTATACAACTTTGGTTTGCAAATAATTGCAAACTGACGTCAAGACTTGTATTTTCATGCCCTGAAACAATCACGACCTCATCGTTTATTAATCCCAATTTCAAAAATGGTTTCCGTCGTTGAAACCTCTTCATTATAAAATCAAGGAACTTCGATCGTAACAACAGAATAACTTCGACATTTTATACAACTGTGGCTAGAAAAAATTGCAAACTAAAGCCGAGACTTGCATTTTCATGTCCCCAAATAATCAACGTTTTTTCGTTTATCGATCACAATTTGAATAATGGTTTCCGACGATGAAACCTGTTCATTACAAAATCAAGGAGTTTCGATCTTCACAATAGAATAACGTCGCCATTTTATACAACTTTGGTTTGCAAATAATTGCAAACTGAAGCCAAGACTTGCATTTTCATGCCCTGAAACAATCACGACCTTATCGTTCATTAATCCCTATTTGAATAATGGATTCCGACGATGAAACCTCTTTATTATAAAATCAAGGAGCTTCGATTTTCACAACAGAATAACTTCGACATTTTATACAACCGTGGCTAGAAAAAATTGCAAACTAAAGCCGAGACTTGCATTCTCATGTCCCCAAATAATCAACGTTTTTTTGTTTATCGATCACAATTTGAATAATGGTTTCCGACGATGAAACCTGTTCATTACAAAATCAAGGAGCTTCGATCTTCACAATAGAATAACGTCGCCATTTTATACAACTTTGGTTTGCAAATAATTGCAAACTGAAGCCAAGACTTGTATTTTCATGCCCTGAAACAATCACGACCTTATCGTTCATTAATCCCAATTTGAATAATGGTTTCCGTCGTTGAAACCTCTTTATTATAAAATCAAGGAGCATCGATTTTCACAACAGTATAAACACGCCATTTTATACAATTTTCGCTTGCCAAAAATTGCAAACTGAAGGCCGGAGACAAACAAAAGCCGAGACTTGTATTTTGATGTACCCAAAAAACGGAGATTTCTCTTTTTTTTCTATCCGCAAGAAAAATTCGTGAAGAGTACATTTTCGAGTGTTTCAAACGCCTCGTCTGTTTTCATGAAAAAGTTTGATGACGTACCACGTCCGCTTTGACGCGAGCGGTTTTCCGATCGATTTCATTTGCACACTCGACTGGGCGGATGGTTCTATCAAGAAAAGTAACTTTTAATTACTCGGCAGAAGTGTATTGACCGAGCGGAAACCAGTCTCCATCAAATTCCGTTAAAATACGGTCGACGATTCGCGAATTGGGACATGCGACTGAACGGACGCGATACGATTCTGTGTCCCATACTCTCTCCCTCTCTCTCTCTTCTCTCCTCTCCTCTCCTCACCCCACCTTTCTCTCTTTCACAAAGTGCAAAGAACGAACAATAGTTTTATCGTCTGCGAGTGAATCAAAGGGTGCGTCAAACACTGATAACGGATGTATCATTTTTCAACCGCAATACGTCGACCCCGATACAGGAAATCTCATTTCTTTCAACGTATCGATATTTCTACACATACACACGGTGACGCAAAGAAATCATTAATGATTAGACTGCGTAGTTCTATGCAAAATGAGAATTGCGCGTGTTAACTGCAAGAAACATTACACTTTTTCGGGTATCACACAATCGAAAGTCTCACGTCGATAGTATACATTTTTTAACCCTGCGCACTTGAAGCAATTTTAATTCCAAAATCAAGATATTTCTTTCAACCTGGAACATTTTTATTCTATGCATCTTTTTTATTATACATTATGCACGTGAAATTAATCCTATCTTCTCATTGAACAGTTGAATTTTTAACAATTTATAGAGTAGACATGAATTTAATAATATGAAAACTATTTTGGATAAGGATATGACAAATATTTCTGGTGCCGCAGAGTCACCATTCGAGTGAAAAGGGTTAAAAATAAAACTAGTTTAAAATAGCCATGTTATTCGATATCAAAGGAAATAGCATCTCCATGTTACAATGAGCGCTTTATGTCGAAGAAAAAAAATGAAATATAAATTATAATTAATAAATTGAAAATATAGGTATTTCTGGAACATAAAATCACAAGTCTCAGGTTTATAGTCCATATTTTTTTAACGTAGAAATTGTTTAAAATGGGACTTGGCTAGAGGGCGCGCGGTGTGAATGTTGGGGAATGTACGAGGAAGGAATTCATATAGAGTAATAAAGGTAATAGAAGTAGGTAATTAGGGCAAAGGAAAGTGAGAAAGCGAGTGGCTGGAACGTTGGAGTAGGGGCACCAAGAAATAGATAAGGGAGAAGGACGGAGGGCTGATAGATCAGAGTGTAGGAAAAGTGAGGTTAGGTGGCAACGTGGTAAACAAAGTGGTATGACAAGTCAAATAATACACAACACAAGTAGAGTAAGTATTAGTATAAGTACATAATAATAGGGAAAGTAGTAGACAGTGCAATGGCCAATGACGAAATTGTTCAAAATGGCGGAGTGATTCAACATTAAATGTAGACGAATCTCCGTCTCACTATGACAGCTTTACGTCGGCGAAAAATATTAACCTCTTAGGCACGACGCGCTACTATATTGGCTTTCACGGATGTCATCTTTCTGAACGACGCTCCACTATAGTGGCTTTTGGGGATATCATCTTTTTGAACGACGCGCCACTATAGTGGCTCACTCTAGTAGCTCACTCGCTCACCGTTTGAAAGAAATGATCGTCTTCTGTTTTGTTTCACACTTTTTTGTGTTCGCATCGATTTATAACGATGTTAACAATATACAGACAGAATACACAGTCTTTGTGTTTGATACGCCTGTGTCAGGTATGAATTGTTGCTTTTCATTTAAATGAATATACCATTTGCTCTTATATACCAGATGTTCTTTTTAACATGACTTTTTAATGCGCAGTGAACAGAATTGTCCGTCACACATTGTAGGTTGTATCGTTTACACGTAATTCTCGTTGAACTCTGCCGTACAGAGAAACAGCCCCGCGCAAAATTCAGCCGTACCTAAGAGGTTAAATAAAAATTACAATCTATACACCAGCGATTTAAATTTTTTAGGACTATGAAATCACCAATCTCAGGTATATAGTACATATTTGTTTAAAGTAGAAATTGTGCAAAATGATCGAGTTATTCAATATTCAACATTAAACCACCCCTATCTCACACTGTCGCATTAAACGCTCGTTATTACCAACAAAAGCGAATCAAAATTAAATAAAAAAATATTCTTAAATTCTAAATTCATGGCACAATATAACCCAAACCAATCCATTTCTCATAAACTTTATAGTTTCCACAGAAAAAAATCCGCAATGCCAAGTGTATGTTTTAGACACGCGTCTAACAAGGAGAGGACACGGTCATGGGTTCTCAGATATTCTCGAAACTTTGCATATTGGTAGATTTCGTTCTCCTGTTTATGAAAATGTAGCACTATAGACGTTGATACTCAACAACTTTTGAGATACGTTAATATTGATGAAGTTAGTGTTTCTTTCATATTATATTCCTTTCCAATAAAATTTTTATATTTTGTTTCCTATAGATATTATGAGTGTATTTTTCATGTGCAAAATACAATTAATTAAAATAGATAAACTGAACAGAAAAAAAAGAAAAAAATGGAAAAAAAGGAAAAAGGGATTCGAACACTGGCCTTCCCGGTAATTTTTTTTTTTTTTTTTTTAATAAAGAATTTATTATAATTATTTGTACATCCTTATACATTTAGTAATAGAATATATATATATATATATATATATATATATATATATATATATAAACATGCTTATTAGGTACCATGTTTGTTTTGCGCAGTTCCTACCTAGTGTGGTTTACGTGCTCCTTACTTTCTATTACGCGTGAGTTCGTCTACAGATGGTGGTATTTTTGTATTGCACTCTATCGGTTTTGTACATTTAGTCTTTGGTATTTTCTATGTATAGGAAACGCCTAGTGTGTAAAACCTATCTACGGCACTCCCGGTAATGAATCTAGTACGTTACCATTACGCCATTTGGTACTTGACAAAAAGTTCAACCAAAACTGTACTTAACGGCTTTACGGGTATAATGAAATTTAAATTGTAAATATCTTAAAAATTATTGAGTATCGACGCCTATAATGCTATATTTTCATAAACAGGGGAACGAAATCAACCAGTATGCAAAGTTTCCACAAAATCTAAGACCCGATGACCGCGTCTTCTCCTTGTGAGTATGTCTTCACCTAGGCGTCGTCAAGAATTCAGCGAATAAATCGGCGAAGATCGAGAAAAATAGAAAAATGAAAGAAATGATTTCAGATGTTTAGCAACGGTCTCTAATTCGGCGAGAATTCGATTTATCAGCGACATGTTGCTCGGCGACTACTGCAGCCGGTATTAAGAGGCATTTCGAAGCAAGTTAAATTTCCCGTCGTCACTGAAAAGTTAAATAAGTTCCGTTGTAATCCAGTTTCGCGAAAATGCACGGCAGAAACATCCTTGCCTTGCGCAATGTAATCCTGTCGGATCGCGTGCCGTTCCTTCTCCGAGGATTGTTCTAAAGCGGGCAATGATAATTAAATCAGAATAATTAAATGGACGAGGCTGTTGTCACGACAAACAAGAATAACTTCGCGCTCCTCTACACCGTCGAATATTAACTGCGCACTAATCAACTGTGAACAACGGCCGGCCCCAGCGAAATGTAATTAATTCTTCCAATTAATTAATTCGTTTCACTTTCCATCAATTCCGAGCCATTATCATGGTGTGCCAAAATTCCTCGTCTCAAAAATATTGGACTTTTTTAAAAGCAATTTCTGTCGGCTCATTCTGCAAGGATTAAAGTCTAGCAATACATTAACAAAATTAAAATTTTCTTTGTTCATTCTGTTGTAATATTCTGTTAAAGAATCAATATGAGGATTATTGGTTAGTGGTAAGGCTTTTCAATCTTTCTTATGGGATTAAATGCAAATTCAAGATTATACCGAGCTACTCTCCGCGATATTTTTGTCCCACAATGCTCCCGTATCGCGAAAGGATCTACCCGTAAAACTGTACTCACGTATTCTCAGTTGTTCTCTTCTTCTTTTTGCGTGAATACTATGGGCGGCAGCGCGAATTGTATTAGCGGAGAACAACACCGTGTTCTTTGTGAATTATTTCTGAGGTATACAAACTCTGTTGATAGCAGGTAGGAAACTAGACTTTATTTTAACTATATTTCAGAATTTTGTCATCGCAATATACGCATGTTTCACCAAATTAGAAAATTTGCAAATATTTTCCAAGCTCGCAGACTTTGTAGAAATTTTTTTGATACGGGATTTGAAAGTACACTCATTCGACTATGTTTGAGAATTTTATCGCTGCAAAACATGAATGCTTTACCAAATTACAGAATTTTGAAGCAGGAGCATTACAAAAATGATGTGACGATGGAGACAGGGGAGATTGTTTGCGAATTTTTTCCGAGACTCGCAGACTTCGTAGAAATTTTTTTGATACAGGGTTTAAAAGTATGCACATTCTACTATGTTTGAGAATTTTATCGCTGGAAAATATGCATGCTTTACCAAATTACAGAATTTTGGAGCAGGAGCATTACAAAAATAATGTGACGATGGAGACAAGGGAGATTGTTTGCGATTTTTTTCCGAGACTCGCAGACTTCGTAGAAATTCTATTGATACAGGATTTAAAAGTATACACATTCGACTATGTTTGAGAATTTTATCGCTGCAAAATATGCATGCTTTACCAAATCACAAATTTTGAAGCAGTAGCATTATAAAAATTTATGTGACTATCGAGACAGAGGGGATTGTTTGCGAATTTTTTCCGAGGCTCACAGACTTTGTAGAAATGTTGTTGATACAGGATTTGAAAATACACCCATTCGACTATGTTTGAAGATTTTATCGGTGTAAAATATGCATGCTTTACCAAATCACAGAATTTTGAAGCAGTAGCATTATAAAAATTTATGTGACTATCGAGACAGAGGGGATTGTTTGCGAATTTTTTCCGAGGCTCACAGACTTTGTAAAAATGTTGTTGATACAGTATTTGAAAATACACCCATTCGACTATGTTTGAAGATTTTATCGGTGCAAAATATGCATGCTTTACCAAATTACAGAATTTTGAAGCAGGAGTATTACAAAAATGATGTGACTATCGAGACAGAGGGGATTGTTTGCGAATGTTTTCTGAGACTCGCAGACTTTGTAGAAATGTTGTTGATACAGGATTTGAAAATACACCCATTCGACTATCTTTGAAGATTTTATCGGTGTAAAATATGCATGCTTTACCAAATCACAGAATTTTGAAGCAGTAGCATTATAAAAATTTATGTTACTATCGAGACAGAGGGGATTGTTTGCGAATTTTTTCCGAGACTCGCAGACTTTGTAGAAATTTTGTTGATACAAGGTTTGTAAGTATACCCATTCGACTATATTCGAGAATTTTTTCGCTCCGGAATACGCATACTTAACCGCTCTGCAGAGATTTCATGCGAGTCTTGCTCTCCAAGTTGATTTACTCGAGGGTACCCCCAGCGTAATTAATATATTTACTTTAAATTGCCATGGTTTCCGGCTATCTTCCTCTTCCGCTGGAAACGTCTAATTGTAAGTGTTCCCAGGGATTACGACTTTTGTTTTCTCTGTCGGTCGATCCCGCAGACGACTCGGTTCACTAGAAAACGAGTGATAAAACGATTCCCAGCGAAGAGTCCGCGTAGTTCTGGTTATTTTAAGCTAAGTGTTAAGTGCCCTCCCGGCTACAACGAAGACACGTTTACACGGTTACCGTCTCTCAACGTCAATGATTCACTGACGGTTTACAACTGTTGACCAACCGGCTAGCCCATCAAGCATAGTCAATATTAATATCAAAATTGAAATACCAGTAATTTCTTCCACCAGTACGAGCACGAATTAATTACTATTTCCGGTGGATGTCACCGATTTTCTTCAAAATCAACTATTGCATAGTGTAGAGCAGACCTGGCCAACCCAAATGATTTCACGAGGCACTTTGATGACGCGTAAAGGTCGGGTTATACATGTCCAAAGTTCGAATCAGACCGAATATTGTTACCCACGTTTAAATGAGAGTGTTCGCAATCGGAAATCGGCGTCCGACTTCTCAACGATTCTTTTTCTTCGAGTCTGGGAGGCCATATGGGCTCCACAACTCCTTTAGCTAAACTATGGGTAGCTCTCCTTTACAACATCTCGAACGCACCATAAGTTACGTCAAAGTTCGGACGGAAATGTATAAACACCGTAAAAACCCGTCCGATATCGGACGGATGTGTATAACCCGACCTTTACGTTACAGCGGACCGCACTTTAGGTAAACATGTTTTTAAAAAATGTAATACAAATACAAAATGAATATAACTTTATTGCTATACTATGATTCAATATAATTACCTCTCGAGTCTTAATTAATGACATATTTGTTTATCCTTTCTTTCACTTAATTTTCGTAAATCTATATTTATGTTCGACGTTGCACATATTAGCTGGTTTTCTAAATTGGCATCAGCTAATGAAACACGTGATGAACTCTTTGTGAATTTCATCTTCGAGAAAAATGTTTCACGAACATATGTGGATCGAAAAGCACTTACAACTCGTTTCTTACAAACAATGTTACTCGCTTTCAGTAACATTTGACGTTCATGGATATCAAATATAGGAGTGGAGTTCGTAGTTGCACTTGCGCATTATAACAGTGACACATTCAAATTTTCATTTATTTAAAATTTTTGTATGCATACAACGAGAAACAAAAGTTTCAATAGAAATATCAAATCGCCCGGCTTGACGCACAATTTAACGTGGCGGGCTGCGTGTGTGTTGGCCAGGCCTGGTGTAGAGTACTCACGGACTTAGGGACTGTGCATTATGCTGCGGGGGTGAGGCGAAAGACGGAAGGGTTATCAACTTGTCGGCCATCTTGGATGGCAAACACTGTGGTGCGCTCTATAGACAGTGTTGGGATATGGTGTAAGATTTTACGCGCATGCGTGGCAATTTCAGCCTCAGTAAAGTAAGATTCTCGATAAAATGGGGTACCTTGAGCACCCAGCAGAATTTTAAAAAATTGGTATTATTTGATTCTGAAAAATGTATAGTATAGTATAGGATTTACGTATTTACCAGAAAAAAATCATAAAAACAAATTCGATGGGCTCAAAAAAATAATGCAATTTAACCGATGTCCTATGTTAAAGCATTAGTGATCAAAACTTTAAACGGCAATATCTCGAAAGTGAAAGTATGTGACATGCGGGGTTCTGCCTGACAACCACAGATATATATACAGATATATATATATATATACAAATACACTTGTTATGCATTCATTTTTCAGAATCAAATCATATCAATGTTCCCGCAACGTTATATAGATGGCAACACTAGTTTTGCCATCCAACATGGCCGCAGTCTACCATCCCTCCCCGCTCGCGGCACGACCCCTCTCACCCATAAACCCACTTTATGCTCAGTCCTTTAAGTCCGTGAGAGTACTGTAAAGAGGAGGTTTAACACGTTCAGCGCCCACTCCACGATCATGAAAATGACACAAAATCAAAGCAATATATTTAATAAAACAAAAACTAAGAAGTTTAGTTTTGTGATATTAATTACTGTTTCAAACCTCTTCTATTCCTCAGATCGTAAGGAAATTTTGTACACTCAATCTACCAACGTAAAAATTAAGTTTCAATTCTGTATAAATAATTCCGTCACCCAGATATGGGTGACATGGCGCTGAACGTGTTAAGTCATCACTTTGTCAACTTTTAATTAGTTTAGAACAAGCAGTTCCAACCAGTAGCTCTGGAGCTAGTCGGGGCACATTCCCCGCTTAGATTGTTCCCCCACTCTTAGACTTCATCGTTATAATGTATAATGTGAGAAGCTTCCACCACGAGAGCCACGCGGCGCGCGCAGCACTCACAAACTCTACGGCTGTACGTAGTAGTGGGAAGAGGTTCGATGGTGGGGACCTTGCAGTTCTCGGAGGGGAATAGGTTGGAACTCCCTGGTTTAGAAGATGATATGATCTTTTTCGAACATTAATCCATAATTTTCAAACTGTGATCACTAGACTGTGGATGTTTATGCAATTTTCAAGATTTGTAGACGAATGTTAAGAAAGTGGAATCAAATAAAATCTTATTTTCATTGGTAATAGTCTTTGCAGATCTGAAATAAATAAAAATCGTATTAACCCTTTGCACTCGGAGCTATTTCAATTAACCCCTTGCCTAACGATTTATTTTACGGTTTTAGTGATTAGAATTTCTTTGTAGTTCATAATTTCTTAGAAAAAGGAGAAAATGTATATCTCTTGCATGTCTATATGTTCTCCAATGGCTGTACATTAACAACAACAAAATAGAGTTATATTTCGGTTTAAAGGAAATTAATAACATACATCTTTATTAGACTCTGTTCAGAATCTTCATCACGCCTCTCAGACGATATTGTAAGCGAAGGGGTTAAAAAACCAAACATTTCTTTTAACCTAGAATATTTCCATTGTACATAATTTTTTTCATCATATGCGTACGAAACTGATATAGTAACTCATACAATATTTAATTGTTTAGTAATTGATTACATATAAACATATTCAATCATGTAAACAATATTCTGAATAATGGTGTAGTAATTTGCAGTGGCGCCTCAGAGTCGCCATTCGACTGATAAGGGTTAAAGTCTGTCAAATTTTATATTCTAGCATTTTTGGAAAATCTTCAGAGGCCATAAATGCATAAAGATCCGGAGTCCAGTGATCGCAATTTTTAATTTAGAAAACAATTCGTTGCATAATCGTCAAGGTTGCAAACGTATTTATTTCAAACCCCTATTTATTTCACAACAACGCATTCAATACTTCTTTTTCGACCTCGCAACTCGCGTAATCGCAATCCAGGCGTGCCGATAATTCCCCGCAACGTAAAAAAACGTCGAAAGAATCGGTTTGAGGCCGGACACGTTCGATTCAACGTTGCTGGATCGCTTTATCGCGAACTGGAGCGAGAACAACAAATAACATCCCGCGTATTCTACATATAAAAGTTGTAGTTTTCGCTCGTATCATAAAGGGGCGGCCGACCGGAGGCATCCAGATTGGATCTACGGCTCTTCTATTTTATATTCGACATCTGAAATGCGCCGTTGTAAATCTCGGTTCGCCCTGGGGTCAGTATTTATTGCAAACTACCCCAATTTCCACCGTGGAAACCGTCCACGGGCACACGTTGGAACCCGTAGAAACTCTTGCAATTCCTTGTTTCCCAAACCGCCGAATATTCACCAAAAAATCGTGGTTTTACGGTCCATGACCCACAATCGCCGAAAAGTTTAATAAGTTCAGTAGTAATCCCGTTTTCATGAAAGCTCCGGCGAAAAGTGCGCTTTTGTTCGCATAATCCCGTATTATACTGTAATGGCGGTTTCAAGAGGAACTTTAAAACTGCTGAAAACCTCGTGAAAAAACGAATTTGGAAGCAGTTCTCCTTTATTAACGTGAATTTCCGAAATGTCTAGTTTTTAACGCAAAATTGTATTACCATGTTGTTGGGAATTTGTTGCGCTTTATGTTGGGAAGCTGTTCAAAAGTTTCGTGGATAAAAGGATTCCGTAGACTCTGCCGAATGTAACGATATTTACCAAAATAAAATTATGGACATTTAAAAATGTTTCAACCCAAAAAGGAAAATGGAGAATTCAATTTTCGGAGTTTTTTGCGCATGCACCGTAATAGCTATGCCGGTAGTTTTGTGCGTTAAATTGTTCCTTAGATTTCCCTGAATATGATGGTACAATTATGTAAGATTATAAACAGTTATGTAACTTTAAAAAAATTTAAAGCAGTTACCACTGGTTCGTCTTAAAAGGTATCGTAAGTCATTGTTCTCGTTGAAATGATTTTTAAAGGTTAGTATACCGATGAAAACAGGATCTGAGGGTACAGTCTGTGTAGAGCTAGCCTCAACTGAACTTATTAAACGCGTTTCAGTTCCTTTGTGCTGCGGATCCCGCCCGCATCCTGACGAACAAATGAATATTTCAGTCGCTTTGGAAGTCAAGTATATCGGCGAGCAAATCAATTAATCGGCAAACAAGCGATGCTTTAATGATGCCTTAAGCTCCGGGGGCTCTTGTGAAATTCATTCGCTAGTCAATAAAAAATAATGGAATCAATTACCATTGCGGGGGCGGTTCTTACGTATCCGACCAATATTTCCGCGATTGCTCGAAACGTTTCACGGCGGAGTTCCCTGGCAAAACCCTACGCTGAATTTATCGTTTCGTCGATATTTCTATTTGCATAGTCTCCGCCGTCGTTTATTTAGTTAAAAACGTTTGCACCGAAGAAGTATGTATATCGCGTGGGTGCGCCCAGTAGATAGCATAGCCAATAATTTAAATCAGATACATTGAAAATTGAGATCTTTTCGTATTTTATCACGTCGTTCAAGGTTTGATTTAATTTGAAGAAAAACGATATTCGTCGGTGGTCTGGTCATAATAGATGTCCGGGTTTTATACGGGAGTGCATGGATAAGCTGGACGGCTTTTATGACTGTCTGCGTATTTTGAGTTTCTTTTTTTGAGAAAATTGACTATGAATAGTTGCAATAAACGATAAAAATGGATAACATTAGTAGATAGCACGTCAGTGGTGGTATAGCAGTATTTGAAGTTGAGAAAAAACAAAATGACGATAATGTTAATAACATGACAATGCGCAATGTTAAAGTTAAGACTGAAAGATGACACGTTTGATATAGTATTCAAGAATTCTACTTCTACTTATGACATGGAAGTGTACCAACGTAGGATCGACAAATCTCATTGTATTTCTAAATAATGTATTAATCCTGACAGACGTTAATCTCAAATGTTCTGACATTTTGTTATGTATTGACATAATATTTAAGAATTCTACCGATTTTTATGGTTTATTACGTTTTTTTCGGAAAAATATATCCGAAATATAGATACAGTCATAATAGATATCTATCTCTGCTATACAGTTCACATATAAAATCGGGACATTTATTATGACCATGAAAGATAATCTTATTGCATAATTGAAATGAAAAGTCCAATAAATTTTTCAAACGCTGTGTCAATCGTGTTAGCTTTTGAGTATCATTTTTTGAATACACATCTCTATGCAATTAAAATTTTTATCCATGAAATAATTAATTTTAATTTTTATTTTTTATTTAAATGTGTACCGAACGTCGCCATTGTATTTTCTTGTATCGCTGCACTATGCTACGACAGCCACTGATTATTATTATATTATTATGTTATATTATTATATTATATTATTATATTATTATATCATTATATCATTATATCATTATATCATTATATCATTATATAATTATATAATTATATAATTATATCATTATATCATTATATCATTATATAATTATATCATTATATCATTATATCATTATATCATTATATCATTATATAATTATATAATTATATCATTATATCATTATATCATTATATCATTATATCATTATATCATTATATCATTATATCATTATATCATTATATCATTATATCATTATATCATTATATCATTATATCATTATATCATTATATCATTATATCATTATATCATTATATCATTATATCATTATATCATTATATCATTATATCATTATATCATTATATCATTATATCATTATATCATTATATCATTATATCATTATATCATTATATCATTATATCATTATATCATTATATCATTATATCATTATATCATTATATCATTATATCATTATATCATTATATCATTATATCATTATATCATTATATCATTATATCATTATATCATTATATCATTATATCATTATATCATTATATCATTATATCATTATATCATTATATCATTATATCATTATATCATTATATCATTATTTCATTATATCATTATATCATTATATCATTATATCATTATATCATTATATCATTATATCATTATATCATTATATCATTATATCATTATATCATTATATCATTATATCATTATATCATTATATCATTATATCATTATATCATTATATCATTATATCATTATATCATTATATCATTATATCATTATATCATTATATTATTATATCATTATATCATTATATCATTATATCATTATATCATTATATTATCATATCATTATATTATTACATCATTATATTATTATATCATTATATTATTATATCATTATATTATTATATTATTATATTATTCGAAAATTTCATCGATTTTCAAGGTTCATTACAATAATGCATGGTCTCTTTCCAAATAGACAATGTAGAGATACAGAAAGAGTCGTAATAGATGTCCAGCTTTTCTATGCACTTTACATGTAAAAGCTGGACATCTATTCTGTCTACGGATCCAAACTCTCTTTTAAAAACCACTTCTAAAACTCTCACAACCCTAGAAGAAATTCAGTATGCGTTGTACCTCACCGAACTTCGTGCAACTAAATGAAAAATAAAATCCTTTTAATAGAATAATCGTTATTAAAGCAGCACAACTCCTCGAGGAGCACTCGTACGTAATTCGATTTCGAGACCCTCTTCGGGGAGCTCGTCTTCATTGCAGTGAGTCATCCGGGGCGGTATTTTTCTTGCAAATTTTCCGGCGGCATAATTAAAATAGATCCCCGGGGTCCGGTTGGATTTGCGTTCTCGCAAAGCGTAGCAGAGTGAAAGAGAGAAAGAGGGAGAAAGCGAGATCCGTGTCGACGCGTTTCCGCCGTTTGTCGCGGTGTTTCCTCGCCGTCACGTGTACCGATTTAAATTCAGCCCTCGCCGGACCCAGCCACCCTGCTAATAAGTGTTTTCTTTCCAAACAGACAGCGCGCCCGCTGTCTTCCTTGCTCCCGGCTTCATTACCGTCGCGGCAATAACTCCTCCCATACCGGCTCTCGATCATCGAGCCTCCCTACGCCCCTCTCTACCGTCACCCCAGAACGTCTTTTTCTCTTTCGGGCCGTCTGGCGTCATTCACCAAGCGAGACCATGTATAATTTCACTCGAAACGGTGAAACGAAGTTGGCCCTTTCAATCGAGTGGCTTGCCGGAATTTTCACCGGCGCTATTGGATGCCATATGCCAGCGCGATGTAATGTCTCGATGTTTGTGAAAGGACTGCATACGATATTTGTGAAATTATCACCATTACTGCAAGGTCTATCCCTTGAGGAGATCAGAATAAGTGTGGTACAACAGGATAGAGCATTAAATATATCAGTGAGATAATATAATATCATTATACCAATTCAGTAACGAAACAATCAATATTAATCCAATGACAAAACTGTATGGTTTCTAACTATTTTTGTGAAAAATCATACCTCTTAGTGGCCCAAAAGCTCGATTGCTGAGAATTGTAACATGGCACAAGATTAGCTTTTTTTGTTTCTTTCTTGTTCAACTTATTATTTTATGGAACTTCTGCTGATGTATTTGTAACATATTTCTGATTAAAATGATACAAAACATGACGCGATTTGCATCACATTTACTTATTTAATCCACGATTTAGTAGAACTCATAATATATGAACTGTAATCTACCCTAGTAGCACAATATATTGTATACATATTCATACAATATTAAAAAGAGATTTAATCTTTTTTTAATATTCAAATATACATACAATATTTATTCTATATTAAGAAACAAATATTTTTCTTTAAATATGCAGGAAATATTTATTTCATGTTACGACAAAAATATTTTTTTCTAAATATTAAATGAATCTTTATTTCATATTAGAAATAGAATATTTTTTCCTAATACACAGATAATATTTATTTCATATTATGGAAATAATATTTTCTTGTTATAATAAAATGAATCTTTATTTCATATTAGAAATAGAATATTTTTTCCTAATACACAGATAATATTTATTTCATATTATGGAAATAATATTTTCTTGTTATAATAAAATAAATCTTTATTTCATATTAGAAATAGAATATTTTTTTCCTAATATACAGATAATATTTATTTCATATTATGTAAAAAATATTTTCTTCTTATGACATAATAATATGTATTTGAGTCTGTGGAATCGGTTTATGCAAGAAAACTTTTCGTAGATCGTATGGTTGAGGCACAAAACATTTTAAAAGTGAGAAATACGATTTTTCTCTCCTCTTTCTCTTGAATTCGATTTAAATATGATAAAACGTTTGTAAAACTATAAAAAATAATACTGCTTTCGGACGAGTCTGCAGAATCGTTAGGTGCATGAAAAATGTGTACATCTTCTACAATTTAATTACAATAAATGTTTAAAGACAGAAAAGCGAGAAGTGAGAAGTTCTTGGCCGGAGTAATTAAAGTTCATTAAACACCGACTGTAGCAAGACAATCTGTCAAAACGGTTGGCTCAACAAACGTCAAAAGAGACGCTTCGATTCTCCCTTCAGGCTAGTCACAACCCTCCGTCTCGAGGAACACGTTAAGTCCGCGAAAACTCGAAGGTTTTTGCGAGACACTCTTCAATTTATTATTACCCTGCCTCATCCCTCTTTCAAGCTCTCCTCTCTCCTCTTCTCTCCTTTCCTCGTGATTTTCCGGATACTGTGCCGACGATCTTCCCTCCATTTTATCGTTACAACATCTTCCGCTACAGTTACAAGCAACGTAGTTCAGAACTGCAGAAATAAATCAACCAGCGAAACATGCACAAATTTGCAATGCTCATGAAAATTCTAAAAATTCGTATCTTTAAGCTTTTTTCACTGTATTATGCTCTCGATGATGTAAACAATTAAACAGAAAAGAAAATTAAAAATAAAGAAAACTAAGTGAAGAAAATTTTTGCTAAAAATAACTGCTAAACCACCGTCCCAAGACATCGTAAAAAATGATAATAACCAAGTCAAGGATTGTTTTAACATACCAACGACATTTTGGATCCTTATAGATCCCACAATTGTAACTAAAAATTCACTTTAGAAACCTGTATTAGAATAATTGAGTTTAGGTAGCTGTGTTAGGATGATTAAATTAATTTTGATGGATAGAAAAATTTGCAAAAATTCGCGCGAAGAGACCGGAAATAAGAGGATTCTGGGACTCTCTGAAGGACTGGCGTCCTCGGCTCTTCCTTTCAGGAGGAGGTGAAAAGGGTCTAGAGCCCCAGCGCGGCATCAATCACCATTATCGGGTTCCTTATCTCGCCGGACGTCACAATTAAACGAATCGAGGAACATTTTTCTCCTCCCAGGCACACCTAATGCAGCCTTTTGTATCGCCGGAGGTATAAAGAGGCCGGGGCAAGGGCAAAGCAACAACGCAACCGGAAGAGGGATGCCCAGGAATCCGAGACGGCGGGTCCTTGCTAATTTCTGCTGGAAGAATCGTCTTGGAGAATAGAGAAGCCTCCCGAACATGCCGAAAAATTGTTCACGGAAGAAGAAATCGAAGGTGTTTTTCGAAGAAACGTGTTTGATTCGGCTTGGGGGAGAGGATTGACTATGGCGGAAGCTTCTGGGAGTGGTGAGGTGGCTGACAAGTGCGTAGAGAAAGGATTATGGTTCGTCAAGCACGATGGAACTCGTTGGAGAAAGAACTGAGGGACATTAAGGATAAAAGATCTAATATTTATGTGATGGATCGCAATATTGTAATAAATGAGAATGGATACTTTAGACTTGAAGGCGTTGAGTGCGAATTTAAAAATAGCTTTAAGACTTCAGCCCTAGTTTCTGAGGTATTTCGTTTTGAAGAGAAATTCTATTTTTAGTGTGCTACGATATATTATGGGAAACCAGCAAAGTGATGACTTAACACCCCCCTAATTTAGAGTGCACAAAGTCATATAACACTTAATTATCAATAAAATGCGTCTTTAATTACTGCACGCGATGATTAAAGCTCCAGAGAAGACGCTAATACGTTTCTATCGAAAATCATCAAGATTCAAAGGCTCGTATCTTCTAAAGAAATTGGAAACCAACAAAATGACAACATAAAACCTCCTTAATTTTCACTGCACTACATCATATAATCATTAGCGTTGAGCAAAAATACCTCTTTAAAGGTCACATTCGCAATGAACGTTGCAGTTCTGGAGAAAACGTATTCCTCTTCCAAAGACATTGAAGATTCAAAACGATTCTTCTGTACTTTGTAAAAAAGTTCGAAATCAGCGAAGTGATCACTTAAACTCTCCTTAAATTAGTACACACTATGTCACACAATCGTTAATTTTAAGTAAAAATATCTGCTTCATGGCCGGAACTCACTATACAACTGAGATTTGCGAGCTTATAGTGTCAACAGTCGCTGAAAGTAAGTTCTGCATTAATTAGCAAATTTTAGAGTTCACGGTCATTTCAAGGTCGTGCTATTAAACATGGATGAATGCACAATAATGTTTGCTATAACATACAACAACAAAAAATGTTTGTATATATGTAAAAAAACACGCGTTACCTTGAAAAAACGATTAAAAAATTACAATTTATAAAAAACGATTCTTCCATCTGATTCGTCTTTTGAAACCATTTAGATTACGTTAGAAACATTTTTTGTAATTTTAGATGTAGAGGAGATATTTAGGTGTCCTGTTTTAGACGAAATACCCTGTATTTTTAGGTATACACATAAGGTATTCTCTGTTTGATAAAACAGATATTAAATCTATCCATTTAGTAGCAGTGATGCCAGAAACAACCAGAACTGATTGTTTTTTCCTCTCCTTCTTTTCCCCTTCCACTATCTGAGCACACTCCAACGTCCCCCACTAAGACCGTAGACTGGTCACGTGACGTGCCGCGCTACGTGTCACATATTACTCTGGTCATCAGAGAGGTGGTAAACTGTATTCCCCTCGATTTAACCGATCTGGCATCACTGTTGAGTAGTTCGTCTGGAATAGAGTTTTGAAAATGTCCTGTTGTTCTTTATCACAGAGGAGGACGTATAAAAATGTGCTGTATGAAAATTGTTTACATATTTTTTCGAAATTTTTTTAAACTAATCTACAAGATACCTCCTTTGTTATACAAAAATTGGAGATTAATCCATTGAGTAGTCTGTTCGGAATACATTTTTAAAAATATCATTTTATTCATAATGCTCATCTTCTAAACAAATTAGAAACCATCAACCTGTTGACTTAAACTCTCCTTAATTTTCTTTACACTACATCACGAAATCATTCATTTTCAGCAAAAATACTTCTTTACAAGTCGCACTCGCAACGAACGTTGCAGTTCCGGAGAGAACTGCAATATTCCTCTTTTCAAAGCTCTATGCTTTTGAAACGTATTCAAAAGCAGCAAAGTGATGACTTAAACTCCCCTTAAGCAGGGGCGGATCAACACAAGTGGGGGCCCTAAGCGGTAAAAATTTCTGCTCTCTCCCCCCTCCCTCAAAAAGTTTCAAGAAAACTCTCATTAAGTTATAAACAAAAACGAGAAGTAATCTAAAATTCCATACCATAAAACATTAAATAAATTTATTAAAAAACGTACATTTTACATATTTTTATATGAAGTTCCGTCTTGCTTTATTTCTTGCAAATTCATCAATTATTTTGTCAGTGTCAATTCGGCTTAAAATTTCCTTCTCTATATACAGAATAGCTATATTATTCAATCTTTCTTCTCCCATAGTACTCCTTAAATCATTTTTATACGCTTTAAAACAGAAAATGATCTTTCTCCTGACGCATTAGATAAGGGAACTGTTAACAAGTATTTCAATAATATTTCGACATTCGGAAATGTGCAAGACATGCCTTATATTAGGAGTCCTCTCTTCTGATTCGCGACCGTCTATTATTTATTCGGCTGAGGCACGTTGATAAATGTCCATATAACCGCGCAAAACGGCGTCTAGAACAGCGTGCCAAACCTCGCAAAACGGCGTCTAGAACAGCGTGCCAAACCTCGCAAAACGGCGCCTGGAACAACTTAGAGGCTATAAATGGAACATTTTGTTTTTAGATTTGCTCGATTATTTTATGGAGCGTTTTTTGAACGTTTTCGGTCATTTCCAACATCTTTAAGTTAAGATATTTTAAGACCTCGGGGCCTTTTGCAATACGGGGCAGAGATGCCAGAAATGTCAGCTTTTCGCGCATGCGTACTGCGGCGGGCGCGGAATCCAGTAACGTATACGCGCTAAAAATGAGAAACATCTAGGTGGCGTGCGGGGGACCTAGCACTGCTATAGACGAACTTGAAGATAACGGACGTCATTTTTTATTTATTTATTTATTTATATAATTAGAAAGTATATTTTTGTTATTTTGGATACTGGAAAGGTTTTTGGCAATTTTCCTTTTTCTTGCAACAAATGTTGGTATTCTTTATAGATTCTGCCAAATAAAATAAAATTTGATATTATGCTATTATCCTGTATAATCCGAACATTTTTAGGTCAAGAAAGTATGTAAATATTGAATGAAAAACATTATTTTTAAAACAGGGCCTTAAAGAACTCAAAAATTTGAAATTAGTACAGCATTGATGCCACGCTCGAATACGCATGCGCGAAAAGCTGACATTTCTGCCATCACTGATCCGGGGCCCTACGCGGCATCTTAGTCCGCTTACCGCTTAAGGGTCTCTGCACACCCATCCGGGACGGGCCGGACCGGGATTTAGCTAATTAGTTCAGATAGTTTACTTTAAGGAGCTGTGGAGCCACTGAAAACATTTTTTTTTGTGCCATGCACAGAGGGAACTGTCAACGCGCGCTCGAAAATGAAAGAATTATGGCCCTTAGATCGCGTGAGGAAATTAACGGACCCTCACCGGATCAGAAATCCCGGAGAGCTCTTCCTATACCAAAGCTATGTAAAAAAAACTCTCCGGGGCCCGTCCCGGATGGTTGTGCAGAGACCCTAATCCGCCCCTGCCCTTAAGTTAGTATACACTATGTTATACAATCGTTAATTTGGAGCATGACTACCGACTTAATGGCCGGAACTCGCGATGTAAGGGTTAGAAGTAGGTCTTTCGCAAAGCTTAGAACTCCATTCAAATCATTGCCTCGAGAGTGGCCCTAAAATCGATTTTTTCTTCGCACACCGTCGCGGCAACAACTCGTCTCCGGGGGTCGCAGAAAGGCGCGAGGCTTGTTCTCATTGTGCCGGGACCAGCGGCAATCTCTCGAAATTGCGGAGAAGTGCTCCGCTGCCGCCGCCTGTATCGACTTCTTTGTATATTAGAGGTGAAAGGCGGTGAAACATTTTCCGGGCGCTTTTATCCCCGACGCGTTGATCGCCTCTCTTTTATTTTTTGTGACATCGACTTTTCGGGATTACTCGCGGCCGGTTGTACCGCGAAAACGCCCGCACGATTAAACCTAACGATCCTCTATCCCGGCCAAGAATAATACCGGGGGTCGTCCCGTCTTAGCGGGGAAGAGTTACGGCGAGCGGAAACTAACGAGGCCTCGCATACACTTTATCCGCGGGAAACGAGAGATTATTTCGCGCGTTCCAACGCCGAGACATCTTTCACCCCCCGAGACACCCTTGGCGAGCCGATGCGACACCCTCGACAAGCGCTATCTCAGATACACGAGAAGACCTTATGTCGCTGCTGCTTTTTACGGGCTCATGTGAGCGAATTTTAGATCAGATCGGTCTACGACACGCTCCAACCTGGAAAATCGTAGTCGCCGAGGGTGTCGGACATGTTTTTACTGACAAAAAGACTCACAAGGCCATCGGGACACTGATTTTGTTGAAACTTTGAACAATTATAGATCTCGTTCTCCTATTCACGAATGTACAGGGTGATTCTGGGAACTGGGGCTTAACCGGAATTAACTTGAAAACATTTTCTTACTTATTACAATGTTTTCCTCTCTGAACCAAATAATTTTGTCCCCTAGCTCTCGGGACTGTTTACAGTAATATTTCCAAATACTAATTTAGTGATAAAACTTTGTTGTTTCTAACCATTTATTTATGAAACTTGTACTAATATACCTGTGACATGTTGCCGATTAAAATGAGTCCAAACATGACATCATTCGGAGCATGTTTGCTTCTTAAATTCACGATTTAGTGGAACCTCGATTATCCGAACTGAAGATGTCTTTTCTTTTTACTTTTAACTACAATTTGAACACATGTAAATATTTACAGGGACTTGTTCATGTTAATCCAGAAGATTCGGTTTGTCTTTACAATTTTTATTCATTGGAAAATATAAGTCCCTAACATTAATAAATCCTGAAGGGATTTCTATCGCGTCCATACATAAAAATCAACCGAAAGAACACGTTGTACTCATTGCAAACCGTTTATCCAATTAGTATGATTCTTTTTTCATATAAATCTAGAAACTTCAATCGGGTGTACTTCCGAAAGCGACAACCCTCCGATTTTGCTGAAATTTTTGCCAAAGCTTATCCTTAATTGGAGAAGAAAGTCTCTAAAAGGATTTTTGGTGACATAGCTTCGTTTGCCCCCCAGCCCCCTTCAAAGTTTTGACAGTTCTTACTAAATATTTTCGAAAATATTGATTTTAGAGAAAAAGGTTTCAAACCAAAAATGAAGCTCATAAAAAGCTCTACAAAAAAGGATATACGCATTTTTTACATAAACCTAATATTTTGGCTGTTAGACCAAAAATAACTCGCCGGGGGACATATCTCCAATTTTTTTTATATTCTGGATTCTTACGTATTTTGACGTGCTGATTGCGAATATGATAGTGAAAATTGGCGCAACTTTTATTTTCGTAGCGGAAACCATGAAAAAACTGTATTGAATTTTCTGTATTCTTGCACACTCTGTGGAAATGTAAGGGTACTGTAAAGTTGTTTTTTTTTTTGTAAATACGTTGTGGATTTTTGTATGCGTCTCTAGATGACAGCTACAATGCAAAGGTAATCTAGAATGAGTTGGGGTTAGGTCGTGGAGGGGGCAGAGAGGGCCAGCCGTTAGACTGGCCCGACCACGCATACGACAATCCAGGAGTAAATACATAACAACTAAACTGTTGGAATTACGTAAAATATGTATACGACTTTATGTGTAGAACTTTTTACAGGCTTCATTTTTTGTTGGAGAACTTTTTCTGTACAATTAATACTTTATGAAATAATTAAGAAAAACAGTTTTACCTTTGAAGGAGGCTGGGGGGCGAGGGGGTCGCGTCGCCCAAAATCCATTTGGCAATCTTATGTACTAGATAAAAAGAAGCTATATACAAAATTTCAGCAAAATCGGAAAGTTGTCGCTTTCGGAAGTTTATCCAAACCGTTTATCCAATTAACATGATTCTTTTTTATACAGGGTGGGGCAATAACTATGTCCAGTTTGAATATTGCCGTTATTTGTAATAATATGAAAAAATGTTATATAGAAAACTTATACGGTATAGAGGGGGACATATTGTGACACAAACATTTTCTGCGTGGGTGGAGGCATAGAGCAGATTTTAAGGTCAACTCTATTTTTTTAAATGGAATGCTATGTTTTTTTATCACGATGTGATAGCCAGTGTTGAGACGAATTCAGCGAGTTACCATTGAAGGTCATGCAAGGTCAAATATGGTAGTAAAATAAACTTTATTACATTACGGGAGATGCTCGAATTGATGACTGTTTGCGTCAATGCAAAGTTGCAATCTTCGTATCCCTGCATCACGTGCATGTCTTATCGTTTCTGAACTTATTCTAGCACATACTGTATTATTTCATAGACCCTCACTTTTACATAAACGAATGGTTTTGTAACATTGTTTATGTTGTGGCAATACACCGCGTATAGCTAGAAATGTAAACATCTCATCAGCTCGTAATGTAAACATCTCACCAGTTCGTAGCATTAACATGAATCGGTCAGTCAGTCTCGGTCGATTGTTAAGTCAAGTAGCTGCGTGATCATCAAAATGAAGTTTTCTTTCGAAGTGCAAGTGGATATGATCCTCATTTATGGAGAAATGCGACAAAATTCGATAAGAGCTCAATCCTTGTATGCTGAACGATATCCAAACCGTACACATCCTTCGCACCGAACATTTGGAAGATTGTGCAAAAAATTATATGATACGAAGATTGCAACTTTGCATTAACGCAAACAGTCATCAATTCGAGCATCTCCCGTAATGTAATAAAGTTTATTTTACTACCATATTTGACCTTGCATGACCTTCAATGGTAACTCGCTGAATTCGTCTCAACACTGGCTATCACATAGTGATAAAAAAAAGCATAGCATTCCATTTAAAAAAATAGAGTTGACCTTGAAATTTCCTCTATACCTCCAACCACGCAGAAAATGTTTGTATCACAATTTGTCCCCCTCTATACCGTGTAAGTTTTCTATATAACATTTTTTCATATTATTACAAATAACGGCAATATTCAAACTGGACATAGTTAGTGCCCCACCCTGTATATATCTAGAAAGTTCAACCTATCCTCTTAATTATTTTTCATCGAAAAACCTAATTCTACAATGTCATGAACCATATTCAAATTTGTAGAAGTATTTGTATACACAAAGAACAACAACTGATTAACACTCTGCCTCTGTAACAGTTGATATTTCGAGACTGGTCAAAAGCCGAGAGTGGCCTAACCTCACTGGATTGTTTCAATCGCGAAACGGTCAGCTGGAAAAAATCGTCACGAAAATAGCATGATCGTGGTTCGCGTGCAGCGGACGCTTGTTAGTGTCATCGCGTTGCGGCAACCGTGTTATCGGAGTCGCGTGATTAATTGTATCAACGTATTGTAATTATCAAATTTATGGCGGAGTGTTGTAGACACAGATTGGGCTCGGCAGTTTATTAGCCGACGATAATTGAATGAATCGACATATCCGCGGGGCCGAGCTTGAAATTGAGTTGGTTTCGGTTTACTGTGGCACCGCGGAGCGCATTCATCGATTTTCCATACGACGCAATAATGAAATGCAAAATATTCACGAAGTAACGACAGCCAGTTGATCGTCGGGAGGACACCGTTCGAGACAGGCTATATCGATCTAGCAATCTCGCTTTCGTCGATCGCGATTCTTTATCCGAAAGGAGAGTCGAACGATTGTACAGCGCGTTAGAAGCTTAAACGGATCCCGCATTATTATATGGAAATAAAAATGTTAAATCGCTCCGGTGAAAATTGAATTTCGCTGATTCCGATGAACCACCTGATCTGATTGCACGGAGATTGCTTTCTACCCAATTGAGACTTCCGTTGCAGTTCTGCAGTCCAAGAACTACGAAAATCGTCAAATCGATCAGAACCACGTTAATCAGTAGACATCAATGATTCAGTGGCTGTTCGAAGGCTGTGGTTATTTTAAAAATGATCTTTGATGACTATTATCGAACTGATCTCCCAAATATATTTATATCATTTGTTTTTTAATTTTTACAAGAGATCTATCGTCCTAATGTGCAGCGATTTTTGCCCAGAATGTAATACAAGTAGTTTGACAAAATCATTTGAAAATTCAGCAAACATAAAAGTGTTTGAAAGACACGAGTACTTTGAAAACAATCTTTACTACAATCTCTATAAACTCTATTATCAAGCAGATGTCACTATACATCGCTCACCCTTCTCTTTCATTTTTCACAAAATATTGTTTGCCCCTGTTGAAATAAAGTAGTCACATTGTAAGTAAAACTCACATCCGGGAATGTCGGGGCGTCGGCGCGGCGCACAGTGGGTTGAAACGCGAAAAACGCGGACAAAAATAATTTCTGAAGCTACTTTTAAGATTAAATTAATAAAAATGGTACAGTTTTATAGATTTTGCGGTGCTAAATTCAAATTAATAATCAGATTTTGTTTAATTCCAAACCCATAAAAGTTATATAAGGTTTTTTCGAAACGGTTTTCTCGAATTTGGGCATACATATTATTAATTATTTTATTATTAATAATGGAATATTTTTAAGTTATTATATACTAAATTCTGTATAATTTACTTGATGTTAATTTCCTTCCGTCTCTAAACAAATGCCAATCGGAGCTCCAACAACAATACCAGGCATTCTTTGCCCATTATTGCCTTATTATTTATATTTATATTATATTATTTATTAGACAGCGGATCTTTATGCATTTATAGCAAAATTGAGAAGATGAAATTCAAAATTGTTGGAAAATTTTTAAAATTGAAGATGTCAATATATGATTTCTCCTCTGATAAAATTATTAAGGCGGTAGACTGCTTTACAGAATTGCAGGGGTGCGGGATGCGCGGTCTCATCTCGGGGATTTTTCAGTAGACAAATGCGCTAGATAAAAGATCAATCTAGGCCGCGATCGCCCTCGAAAGTCCTATTTTTACGTTTATGAGGCGTAATTTGCATTATTCACAGTCACAGCTATATGAAAATAGATACATGGGCAGTTGTATGCTTGCGAATAATGCAAATTAAGCCTCGTAAACGATAAAATAGGACTTTTGAGGCTGCCTAGATCGATCTTTTATCTAGCGTTTTTGATTACTGAAAAACCCCATTTTTGTATTATCAAATCTATTTCGGGTTAGGTTTTTGATCCTCGATCCTAATCTAAATTTACGACAAAATTTGGCTGGTTTTCTTTTGGAAATGGCTTTCCTCTTTGAATGCCAAAAGATACCATAGCGACTACCTGAACGGCGCGGCGCGGCGCAACCGCGCATTCTCTCGCGTCATCGTTTTTGTGATACAGTGTACAAACAGGCAGCTATTGGCAGCTGAAACCTTTTGTTTTATCGTATACATATCTACCAATAACGTGTAACAAATTTTAATGCAGTAATCGACGGCAATCGGTTTATAAACCTATTTGAGTGGGGAAAAAGTATTACTCTTTGTTTCATCAATGTTTGTAGGTGTTATATACAACAAAAACAAACAAAATCCATGCTTATTATTTTCGTCTTGGAACACGCTTTCAGTTAAGTACATGCAAAAAATCCTCACTCATACGTGTATTAAGTTATAACGTACTAAATGAAACGGTATTCTAAAAAATTCAAGAGAAGCTAAACTTATGCATTTTTATTGAACTTCAGCATTTAATTGTGGGATACAGATATGGAATTTTGGAAAACGAAATGCAGAAAATGATGCCACATTTATCTACCAACAAGGTAAGAATACAATTTTACATTTTTCGTTTAGTCAGGAAAATGATTTTTGTCCGCGTTTTTCGCGTTTCAACCCACTGTGCGGCGTCGCTTTGGCTGTTACAATGTAACAACTTGAAAAAGGCTAATGGAGTGTGCGTCATAAGTCGAAATGACGATCGGCACGAGACGAGAGTGGGGAAGACGTTAGTTGCACGTCCGCCCAAGAGTCAGTTCGACAGAAGAGTCGAATTGGGCAAGACATACCTGGTATACTATAATAAGTTCACAGTTCCAAGTTTTTTATGTTAAAGAAAGTTCCTTATTCACTAAAGCTGTGCTTTATGATAAGAGAAACACCAATCCTATCATATCCTCAACAGTCCCCTTGCGCAAGATTTTTGACAAAAACACGAATAGCTCGACAAAATTTCTTTAAAAAATCAATGAATATAAAGGTGTTTGAAAAACGCGAGAATTTTTAAAACAATCTCTATACAGTATTTAATCGTTAAGAGTCGCCAAACTCTGAACAAGAAGTGTCGCAAAACAATCCCCACTTCAGCGGAGTATACCCCGTGAGGGGCCGCGGAGCTCGAGAGGCCTCGGTCGCCGAAGAGTGTAACATAATACTGGTCGAGTATGTCGGTCTGAAAACAACACCTAATCCAGTGGCAAAACTTCTTTATTGTTTATTATTTTTTTACGGAACTTTCACCAACATATTCGTGTCATTTTTCTAATGAAAATGATACCAAATATGATATAATTGTGATGATATTCTCGGTGACTGAGGCCTCTCGAGCTTCGCTGTTTTTTTCTACGTTCGTCACAAGTCAAATTATAGTATACCTGAACACGAAATGTCGCTGGCCGGACCCATGGTTGCGACTTTTAACGATTAAATACTGTACTCCCTATCACTAGGTAGATATCGCTAAAAATCCCTCCCCCTTTTCAATATTTTTAAGAAAAGATTTATCGTCCTCTTGTGTCCTCTTATGCCATCTCAGTGATTTTTGTCTAAAATACAAACAGCTCGAAAATATCATTGAAAAAATCAGCAAATATAAATTGTTTGCTGAACACGCTCTACTATCAGCGAGATATGACGAAACATCCCTCTCCCTCCTCTGTCATTCCCGAAAAAAGGGTTTATCGGTCCCTTTACAAAATTTCTGTTTGAAATGCGAAGCGTTCGGGCAAAAAAGTGAGTATAACGCGCAGTTATGTTCTTTTCAGGGACACAGTGATCCTTCCTGCTGCTCGTTCGAGGGTGCACAAAGCTGGAATCCATTTTTCGAGATCGCCTCGTTACCCCGATCTCGGCTGATTGCGTATTCTTCTGAAATAAACGCGCGCTCGTCGTTATTTCGAATTAGCCCGGATACGAGGAAAAGCTCGTTCTCCAGCGATTTATCGAAATAGAATGAGCGTAACGAAGAGCTTACTGCCGGGCCGGGAAATTGCCGCGAGTTCCTTGGCAAAGACAATTCAACCCCCGTCCCGTTCCATCCAGCCCCCCTCTCCGTAAATAACAAATAAATATCCTGCGCGAAATTGTCCTGGCTACGCCGTTGCAGTTCGACACTGGGAACTGCGCCCGGAATTCCTCTGGAAACAAATTCGGATTTCCCAGAAATGATTTTTTCCTACGACAATAACACAAGTTGAGGATTCAAGTTTTGTTTGTGCGTGTTGTGAACCCGGCTTCTTGTAGTCTCACCGAGGATTTAAAGTGGAGAGCTAATTATCTAATGGCCAGATGAAGGAAATCCTATAATCTGCTCGACAGGACAACCAAACAAAATACCGAGAAAACCTCGGACAGACTTGCTAGAAACGAGAAACAGTGGACTATATTATACTCTGTTTTATTTCGTTTCGTAAGCCGTTAAAATATTTCAAGCTCTTAAACGCTTTTTCGTTTCAGGGGCTAATATTATTGTTTCTTGCGAGTCTTCCTTGTGAATATTAGCTTTGAAATTTATGTTTATTAAAAAGGGAATATTGTACGACATAGAACACTCAAAATTGTCCATTTCACGAGTTTGGAATTCTTTAAAAAATACAGGCCTCTGAGTCCAGTCCAGAAATATAAACACATGTTGGTTGTAACTGAATCTTTAATTGTAAGCGCGTCTGTCAAAAGCGCATTTTTTTTAACCGCTATTGCATAATGTAAAACACCTCAAATTATGGTGGGTTTAAGTCATCAATTCGATGGATCTGAATTTGTTTAAAAAATACAGGCCTCCAAGTCCAGTCCAGAAATATAAACACATGTTCTTTGTAACGGAATCTTTAATTGTAAGTGCGTCTGTCAAAGGCGCATTTTTTTTTTAAACCGCTAATGCATAATGTAAAACATCTCAAATTAGGGTGGGTTTAAGTCATCAATTCGATGGACCTGAATTTTTTTAAAAAATACAGGCCTCCAAGTCCAGTCCAGAAATATAAACACATGTTCTTTGTAAAGGAATCTTTAATTGTAAGTGCGTCTGTCAAAGGCGCATTTTTTTTTAAGCCGCTAATGCATAATGTAAAACACCTCAAATTAGGGTGGGTTTAAGTCATCGATTCGATGAATCTGGATTTGTTTAAAAAATACAGGCCTCTGAGTCCAGTCCAGAAATATAAACACATGTTCGTTGTAATGGAATCTTTAATTGTAAGTGCGTCTGTCAAAGACGCATTTTTTTTTAAGCCGCTAATGCATAATGTAAAACACCTCAAATTAGGGTGGGTTTAAGTCATCAATTCGATGGATCTGAATTTGTTTAAAAAATACAAGCCCTTGAAACGTGACACTTTTGATAAAAAAATTTACACGTCTTCGTTGGAACTGAAATGTTGATTGTGGGTGCAGCTAGTAAAGGCGCATAATATTTCAAAATCAATCACTGGATAATGCAAAACACCTCCAATTAGGGTGGGTTTAAGTCATCAATTTGTTGTCTTCGAGTTTGTTTATAATATACAGACCTCTGAAATTTGCAACTTCTACCGATTCCTGTGAAAACAGGGTTTCCTTTAAGAATTTTTATCGGTAAAACCAATTGTCAGATCGGGTTGCTTCCTTTTTTATTATAATCAGGTACATTCAATGTTTATTAGAATATTTTTAAAAAATTGATTTTCTAATATGGGAAATTTAAAACAAATTCATGTAAATTCCCAGGCACATATTTTTCCCAACGAGTATCAAACTCTACAAATTCGAGACGTTTGCAATAAATGTCGCGTAGTTTTTGCAAAACCAACAATTTCCAGTACGCACAAAATTAAGGGGGGTTTATGTCGTCACTTTGCAAATAAACATTTTGTATCAATTTAAAATATTTTTGATTCGAAGAAAAGCTGAGTGGACAAAAAAGAAAAATGAACTGTCAGGGCTCGTCAGACGAGTTTGAATTCGCAAATTTCGTCTTTGATGTCCTCCGATTGGAGGAGAGGGCTCCAATCAAGGTCCATGAAACTGCATTGGACTTTATATTATCGCGTAAACCCGCAGCTAAGCAGAAAAGTTTCGGAACAATTGAATTCTTCGCGATTAATCGAATAAACGAAATCGACTCCGTCCGAGGAAGGATCGGGAACGATTAGGGGCTCCGTGGAGCTTAATTATTTTACAGTTGAAAGCGTCCTTCACTATTGTGCACCCTCTTCCAAATCCTGTGGGCTCCTCTTATCGAATTCTCCAAGCCAGTTCGGCTCGCAGTCCTATGAGAATCCTTTGGAAACAACGAAATCTTAAGCTGCGCCGATTTCATTATACACCTGCGATTAGTCGACAGTATCGACGACTTTCTACTCCTCGAAAATGAAACGATTAGTCGAATCGTTCAATTCCAACCTTTTATGACTTCTCAAGTAGATTCTTAATTTAATTATCGCGTTACAAAACTCGAAAAGCGGCAAACAAATGAAATCATCAATTTGCTCAAGTTTTTCTGGCTTGCAGACTGTAGCGGTGCTTCCGGAGCGTTATCTTCGTGGTAAAAAAGATGGAGGACGAGTGTAACATATGTCGTTGGATTCAGGAGATTCTGCAGAATTAGTTCATGCAAGAAACGTGTTCATAGCTTCTACGGCTGTAGCGCAAAATATTTGCATTGGAAAGTTGATACCGTGCAAAAACTGTTGAAACTCTCTGCGTTTGGTGGACCGAAAGGTAGATGGAATTAAATTTAAATGCGTTCAAATGTTTATAATGATGTAAAAAATGGCGTTGCATTTTACAAAGTCTGCAGAATCGTTGTACGTAACAAAAATTTGTGTAGCTTTTATGGTTGCTCACAACAAATTTTAGAAATTGGAAACCTGATGTGGAAAGTGTTAAAGATATATACGTACGATGAATCGAAGGTTAGATGAAATTAAATTTTTAACGCGTTCAAATGTTAATAATGATGTAAAAAGTAGCGTTGCATTCTACAGAGTCTGCAGAATCGTTGTACGTAACAAAAAATTACGAAACTCCCACGGTTGAAGCCCAAAAAATTATAGAAATTGGAAACTTGATGTAGAAAGTGTTAAAAATTTATACGTTCGATGAATCGAAGGTTAGATTAAAATAAATTTAAACGCGTACAAATGTTAATAATGATGTAAAAAATAGCATTGCATTCTACAGAGTCTGTAGAATTGTTGTACGTAACAAAAATTTGTGTAGCTTTTACGGTTGTAGCACAAAAAATTTTAGATTTTGGAAACTTGATGTGGAAAGTGTTAAAAATTTATAGGTTCGATGAATCGAAGGTTAGATGAAATTAAATTTTTAACGCGTTCAAATGTTAATAATGATGTAAAAAGTAGCGTTGCATTCTACAGAGTCTGCAGAATCGTACGTAACAAAAAATTACGAAACTCCCACGGTTGAAGCCCAAAAAATTATAGAAATTGGAAACTTGATGTGGAAAGTGTCAAAAATGTATACGTTCGATGAATCGAAGGTTAGATTAAAATAAATTTAAACGCGTTCAAATGTTAATAATGATGTACAAAAAATAGCATTGCATTTTATAGAGTCTGTAGAATTGTTGTACGTAACAAAAATTTGTGTAGCTTTTACGGTTGAAGCACAAAAAATTTTAGATTTTGGAAACTTGATGTGGAAAGTGTTAAAAATTTATAGGTTCGATGAATCGAAGGTTAGATTAAAATAAATTTAAACGCGTTAAAATGTTAATAATGATGTACAAAAAATAGCATTGCATTCTACAGCGTCTATAGAGTCGTTTCCCGTAACAAAAATTTGTGGTTGAAGCATAAAAAATTTTAGAAATTGGAAACTTGATGTGGAAAGTGTTAAAAATTTATACGTTCGATGAATCGAAGGTTAGATGAAATTAAATTTTTAAAGCGTTCAAATGTTATTAATGATGTAAAAAGTAGCGTTGCATTCTACAGAGTCTGCAGAATCGTTTTCCGTAAGAAACATTTGTGTGGCTCTTGTGGTTGAAGCTCAAAAAATTCCCGAAGTGGAGAATTCAATTTTTCTGAACCACGATATGGTTCAGTTAAACTACGTTAAATCTGAACCTGTCAAAATGGCTGTGGCGTCAGAAAAAAATATTATTGTGTTCGGGAGAATATAGAGAATCGTTCTGTGCAAAAAACGAGTTCACAACATTTACAGTTGCAGCGCAAAAAGTTGGCAAATTTGGAAAGTTGATGCACGGCAAAAAGTGCCGAAAATTTCTACGCTCGACGGATTGAAAGTTGCAGCCAACTAATTAGCCAATCAAACAGCTTATTAATTAGCGTCCATGCGTCGCGCGCGATGACTGAGTAGTTATTAGCAGACGTTCGTGTTACCAATACCCTCGGGTGACACGAAATTCGACGTATTGCCCTGGCGTGCATCGATTTTACGCGTATTGATGCACGCCGGGCCAGATTACCGGCTCCCCTGTCGCAGTGCATTAGTTCGATCGATTGAAATTACGGCTTAATACTTTCATTGTTGCACATTCATTACCGAAAAATCAATTCTGACGTATTCTACTGACGTATTCTATGAAATAAAGCGAAATATTTCCTCGTTTACACTTTAACTGATAATTGAAACACGGAATGATACCGATAGGACATATCGACAGCTGCTGTGTTGTCAAATATGACGTGATTATCGCAATCCATTATATACAAATGAATAAAAATAACATTTCTGTATCTAATTATTTTTAATTAACCATTTACTAGCATATTCGTGGCATTTTTCAGATTAAAATGAGTACAAACGCGATACAATTTGGATCATAGTTACTTGCTTTATCCGCGTCAGAGAAGCATCTCTATTATCCGAACCAACCAATGGAACATGTGCAAGATTAAGTCTAGGTCTACATCTATAGTTTCTTAAATTGAACTGTTTCTATGTGAATTTGTACGTTCAGATGGATGATGGAGAATTCGGATAGTCGAGGTTCTCCTGAATTGTGGATAAAACTTTTTTGTTTCTAATTATTTTTAAATTAATCATTTACTAGCATATTCGTGGTATTTTTCAGATTAAAATGAGTACAAACACGATACAATTTGGATAATAGTTACTTGCTTTATCCGCGTCAGAGAAGCATCTCTATTATCCGAACCAACCAATGGAACATGCGCAAGATTAAGTCTAGGTATAAATCTATAGTGTTTTAAATTGAACTGTATCTACGTGAAATACGTCCAAATGGATGATGGAGAATTCGGATAGTCGACGTTCTCCTGAATTGTGGATAAAACTTTTTTGTTTCTAATTATTTTTAAGTTAGTCATTTACTAGAATATTCGCGGCATTTTTCAGATTAGAATGAGTACAAACACGATACAATTTGGATAATAGTTACTTGCTTTATCCACGACAAAGAAGCATCTCTATTATCCGAACCAACAAATGGAACATGTGCAAGATTAAATCTAGGTCTAAATCTATAGCGTTTTACATTGAACTGTATCTATGTGAAATACGTGCAAATGGATGATGGAGAATTCGGATAGTCGAGGTTCTCCTGAATTGTGGATAAAACTTTTTTGTTTCTAGTTATTTCTAAATTAATCATTTACTAGCATATTCGGGGTATTTTTCAGATTAAAAAGAGTACAAACACGATACAACATGGATCATAGTTACTTGCTTTATCCGCGTCAGAGAAGCATCTCTATTATCCGAACCAACAAATGGAACATGTGCAAGATTAAATCTAGGTCTAAATCTATAGTGTCTTAAATTGAACTGTTTCTATGTGAATTTGTACGTCCAGATGGATGATGGAGAATTCGGATAGTCGAGGTTCTGCTGAATTGTGGATTAAACAAGTAAATATGATCCAAATTGTATCGTGTTTGTACTCATTCTAACCAGAAAAATGTCACAAAAAAGTTGGTAAAGCTTTCATAAATAAATAATTAAAAACAGAAATGTTTTGTCAGTATTACAATATTGATCCCGTATCATTCCAGTACTGCAGTAGTGGGTATACATTTTTCATAAATACAATTGTGAATTTATGAAAAATGGCGTGCTTGTGAAAATATCGTTTAAATATAGTAATTATAATTTAAACAATATTTTTTCAATGTTTCGATTGCAATTAGAGCTACGGGGTGGTTTGGTGTGTTTCATGGTGAAATTTGAGAGGCAAAAATGTGAATTGGATGAATATTAACCGAGATTGTTGCGTGAGTAGTAGGAGTTGCATTACGCTGGTAACACGCGGAATATTTCAGCACCGCCGCAGAAGACCTGAAATATTTAACTCGCAATTAGTGCTCCTAATTGCCCGCTATTAGCCGAACAAAATGCCCAAGCGTTTACGCGTTAATGCCAAGTCGGTGCAACCAAAAACGCGCTTACGTTTTCGCCTTTATCTCAATTGCTTTTTCAGATATTTTATCTTTGAGGAAAAATTGGACTTTCGACTCTGTAAATGTTTAATGCTTCAACCGTGAAAGCTATGCACATTTTGCTTGCATAGAACGATTCTATAGACTCTGTAGAATATCCAATGCTATTTTTTTTACATCATTATTAACATTTGAACGCGTTTAAATTAAATTTAATCTAACTTTCGATTCATCAAACGTATACATTTTTAACACTTTCAAGTTTCTAATTTCTAAAATTTTTTGGGCTCCAACCATAAGAGCTACACAAATTTTTGTTACGTACAACGATTCTGCATACTCTGTAAAATGCAACGCCATTTTTTACATCATTATTAACATTTTAACACGTTTAAATTTAATTTAATCTAACCTTGGATTCGTCGAACGTAATTAACACTTTTTACATCAAATTTCCAACTTCTAAAATTGTTTGCGCTTCAACCGTAAAAGATATGAGCTTGTTTTTTTATATAGAACGATTCTACAGAATCTCTCGGATACCACGTTATTTTTTACATAATTATTCATTTTACAGAACAAGCATTTGATCGACTTTAAATTTAAATTAATCTAACTTTCGGTCCACTGAACGTACAAATCTTCGATACTTCTTGCAGCGTATAGATTTTCGAACATTGCAAATTTTTTGCGTTGCAACCATAACAGCTATGAACATGTTTCTCACGTAGACTGATTCTGTAGACTTTCGTGAATACAACGATATATTTTTAAATAATTATAAACATTTAATCGCATTCAAAGTCAATCCAATCGAACTTGAATATACTTTCACGCAGGGGTTGAAACGGTTCTGAAAATAACTTATATCGGTTCTGACTGAAACAGTTATGAAGAACCGAAGTGATGTTGTAACTGTTATGAGAATATCGGTTCTCGCTTATATCGGTTACGGTTACGGTTCTTAAGAACCGATATTATAACGGTTCTATAACTGTTATTTTTAGGTTCTGGATTTTGGTTTCGGTTTTGGTTCTCCAGACTTCATAACATAACAGCTGTTATCTTTAATTTTGCGCCATTAAGTGGCGCCGTACTCAAAATTTTGTTAAGCAAAATTCTAGGTCAGCAAAACAATTTACTCTTACTATGCATTTATTAGGGCATGATGTTAGTATAGTATAGCTTGTATTCAAAATGCTTTTATTTTAATTATTTAGTTTATCGATACAAAAACCACCACATGTACCACCGGTGGTACAAAATATACTTAGAATATATTTAGAATAATTCGTATATATTTAAAATTTTCTATAATTGTTTACATATACAACATATTTAAATCAGCGGTTGAAACGGTTCTGAAAATAACTTATATCGGTTCTGACTGAAACAGTTACGAAGAATCGAAATGATGTTGTAACTGTTATGAGAATATCGGTTCTCGCTTATATCGGTTGCGGTTACGGTTCTTGAGAACCGATATTATAACTGTTCTATAACTGTTGCTTTTAGGTTCTAGATTTCGGTTTCGGTTCTTCAGACTTCAGAACCTATAATACATCCCGTATCGGTCTCATATCGGTTTTGCAGTTTTGCAACTGATATTTTTTGGTTCTGTATCGGCTATACAGGGTGTCTCAAAATTCCTGCAACATCCGGAAATAAGAGGTTCCTGATATCATTTGATGCGACATTTTCCTTTGCAAAAATGGCGTCCGTGGCTTTGTTAAGGAGTTATTAACGAAAAGCACGGACCAATCAGAGCGCAGCTACAGCGAACAGAGTCCGACCCGGCGACAGTTCCCGCTTAGCGTGGCGTCGCCGTTGGCCGAGCCAGAATCAATCCGCTGTAGCTGCGCTCTGATTGGTCCGTGTTTTTCGTTAATAAGTCTTAAACAAAGCAGCGGACGCTATTTTTGCAAAGGAAAATGTCGCTTCAAATGATCTCAGGAACCTCCCATTTCCGGATGTTGAAGGAATTTTGAGACACCCTGTATAGCCGATGCAGAACCAAAAAATATCAGTTGCAGAACTGCAAAACCGATATGAGACCGATACGAGATATATTATGGGTTCTGAAGTCTGAAGAACCGAAACCGAAACCGAAATCCAGGACCTAAAAATAACAGTTATAGAACCGTTATAATATCGGTTCTCAAGAACCGTAACCGTAACCGATATAAGCGAGAACCGATATTCTCATAACAGTTATAATATTTTCTCATAACATTTTTCGGTTCTCGTAACTGTTTCAAGAACCGGAATTGATATCATAACCGTTTTCAACCCCTGCTTTTACGAGAAAACTTGGACTTCTAAGTTTGAGAATTTTTTCTGCGACAAACCTAAAAGCTGCATTCAAATTTTTTACGTAGCACGAGTCTGTAGACTCTCCTGAATCTAACGACATATGCTAGGATCCGTCCTACATCACTTTTACGACGAAGACAACGCTCCGAGAGCACCGTTGCATTCTGCAAGCCAGCAACAGCTGAGCGAAATTGATTGATAGTCCAGTTTGTTTGCCGTTTTTCGGGTTTTAGTATACGGCCGGCGATCTGTAGAGCCATTCTAAGCAGGATAACGATCTACATAGATATTCCGGGACACGTACCGAAACTCGTACGAGTGACAACACGTCGTGCGATGAAATTGTAAATGGTCTCGTGGGACGAGCCGCGAGACTCGAGACTTTAAGTACCGTGCGATATAGTTACCGGGGGAAAGTTGTTCGTGACCGTGGAGCACCGGCACTCCACCGGGGGTAAAAATACACCCCTCGCTCACTATAGTGTGCTGCGCTGCGAGAAAATAATCAGAGTTGCGAAAATGAGACGTATTGATCCTTAGAAAAGGCTCTAGAGACTTTGAGAATCGTCTACTAGAGCAGGACAAAAAGTTTATAGTGTTTATAACATGGCTATCCGGAAATGTTGAATATGGGGATCTTTGCGCATCCTCTTGGAAGAGATCTGTCAAAATTTCGGATCGATACGAGCGAAATTGTCAGAGATGCGCGAGTTTGTAGCCTTCAGGTCGTGGAAGTTGTCGTTGGGAGCTATGGAGTGAGGATATTAATTTTGTGATCATGCTTGTCAACATACAGGGTGGGGCATTTAAATGGGAACACCTACATATCTCGGTTATTATCAGTCGTACAAAAAATCCCCACAAAATAAAGTTGTACTGTTTCAAGGGGCGAATTTGATGATGGTAAATTTTTTTCTCAAGGTCACTTTTTACAAGATTTCAAGGTCATCGATATTTTTTTAAATGGAATCATATACTTTTTTGTTCATGTTTTTACAGAGAATAAAATGACAAATTCAACAACCTATCGTAATGTATAATTCGGCTCATCTGATCTCAAGATATTTACAGTTTACTTACGTGTTTCGAAATCATATGTCGTGTTCAAAATGCTGGCCATTGGCATTGATGCAGTCTCTTAATAAACGATCTGTATGCGTTTTCTATTTCTTGCGGCGTAAGTAAATCACATGCCCTAGTAATTCTTTGCCTCATATCTTGTGGCGTCGTAGGTTTTTCCTGGTAAACAATGTTCTGTCAGTATCTGTTCCACAACGCTAGGACCTATTAATGTAAATATCTTGAGATCAGATGAGCCGAATCATACATTATAATAGGTTGTTGAATTTGTCATTTTATTCTCTATAAGAACATGAATAAAAAAATATATGATTCCATTTCAAAAAAATATCGATGACCTTGAAATCTTGTAAAAAAAATGACCTTGAGAAAAAAATTTTACCATCATCAAATTCGCCCCTTGAAACAGTACAACTTTATTCTGTGGGGATTTTTTGTACGACTAATAATAACCGAGATACGTAGATGTTCCCATTTAAATGCACCACCCTGTATATTGGGTTGGAGAATAAGTTCGTAGCGTTTTATGTTTTCTTTTATTCTACAACGATTTCAATGTTCTTTGGCAAAGTGTTGTACACCAATCGAAAGAGCTCCTTCTGCTTTACAAAACTGTGATAATCATTGTTTTGAATAATTTAATTTTTTATTATTTTTCAAGCTTAGCAATGGAACATCCGGGAGGCAAAAATCAATATTTTCGACATCTCCTTTTCTTCGCTTTTCATCGAGGTAAAAAAGCTGCCGCAGCCGCTCGGGATATTTGCGACGTGTACGAAGAAGGTGTCATAGGCGAGTCTACAGCACGGAAATGGTTTGCAAATTTCAAAAATGGCGAATTTTACCTGGACGACACGCCTCGCAGTGAACGACCTGGTGTCGAAAAGGTTTCTAAGCTTGAAAAAATAATAAAAAATTAAATTATTCAAAACAACGATTATCACAGTTTTGTAGAGCAGAAAGAGCTCTTTCGATTGATGTACAACACTTTGTCAAAGAACAAAGAAATCGTTGTAGAATAAAAGGAAACATAAAACGCTACGAACTTATTCCCCAAACTAATATTTTTTATACTTTTTTAGGTAGACACAAAAGGTATCCTCTTTTTGATGAGACAAGAATTAAATCTGTCCATTGACTAGTTCGTCTGAAATACATTTTTGAAAATGTCCTGTTGTTCTTTATGACAGACGAGGAGATATACAAATGTGCTATACAAAAATTTATTCGTCATTTGTTTGCATATTCTTTCGAAAATATTTTTAAGTAATGTACAAGATATTCTCTTTGTGATCAAAAAATTGGAAGTCGATCCACCCATTAGTCTGTCTAGAATACATTTTTGAAAATGCTATATTCTCATGATGAGACAAGGACAGGTATGGCACAGTGGTGTATAAAAATTCATTTGATAGCTATATTGGTATACATACAAATTTAATAATTTTCGAAAATTCGTTACAAAGTGCCTTCTTTCTAATAGAATAAATTTTGAAATCGATTGATGTGATAGGCTTTCTAAAATACATTTTTGAAAACGCTATTTTTAAGAACAAGAGCGGTAAGTATGGGGCGATATTGCAAAAAAATTAATTTAGCTATCATGTTGCCCTATATACAACTTTAACACTATACTTTAAATACTTTATAAGATATGCTCTTCCGAACAAAACAAATTAGAAGTCGATCGATCTAGTAGTCTCTATAATATAAATTCTTGAAAACGATGTTCATACAAAGAAGCAATTACAAAGCAATGGTGTACCCAAAATTAATTTTGCAACCATATTTGTTTATATATCCCCTCGATAATTTTTCTAAATACTCTGCAAAGTACGCACTTCCTAATAAAACAAATTAGAAGTCGATCGATCTAGTAGTCTCTATAGTATAAATTCTTGAAAACGATGTTCATACAAAGAAGCAATTACAAAGCAATGATGTACCGGAATTAATTTTGCAACCATATTTGTTTATATATCCCCTCGATAATTTTTCTAAATACTCTGCAAAGTACGCACTTCCTAATAAAACAAATTAGAAGTCGATCGATCTACTAGTCTCTATAGTATAAATTCTTGAAAACGATGTTCATACAAAGAAGCAATTACAAAGCAATGGTGTACCGAAATTAATTTTGCAACCATATTTGTTTATATATCCCCTCGATAATTTTTCTAAATACTCTGCAAAGTACGCACTTCCTAATAAAACAAATTAGAAGTCGATCGATCTAGTAGTCTCTATAGTATAAATTCTTGAAAACGATGTTCATACAAAGAAGCAATTACAAAGCAATGGTGTACCTAAAATTAATTTTGCAACCATATTTGTTTATATATCCCCTCGATAATTTTTCTAAATACTCTGCAAAGTACGCACTTCCTAATAAAACAAATTAGAAGTCGATCGATCTAGTAGTCTCTATAGTATAAATTCTTGAAAACGATGTTCATACAAAGAAGCAATTACAAAGCAATGATGTACCGAAATTAATTTTGCAACCATATTTGTTTATATATCCCCTCGATAATTTTTCTAAATATTCTGCAAAGTACGCACTTCCTAATAAAACAAATTAGAAGTCGACCGATCTAGTAGTCTCTATAGTATAAATTCTTGAAACCGATGTTCATACAAAGAAGCAATTACAAAGCAATGGTGTACCGAAATTAATTTTGCAACCATATTTGTTTATATATCCTCTCGATAATTTTTCTAAATACTCTGCAAAGTACGCCCTTCCTAATAAAACAAATTAGTAGTCGATCGATCTAGTAGTCTCTATAGTATAAATTCTTGAAAACGATGTTCATACAAAGAAGCAATTACAAAGCAATGGTGTACCGAAATTAATTTTGCAACCATATTTGTTTACATATCCTCTCGATAATTTTTCTAAATACTCTGCAAAGTACGCCCTTCCTAATAAAACAAATTAGAAGTCGACCGATCTAGTAGTCTCTATAATATAAATTCTTGAAAACGATGTTCATACAAAGAAGCAATTACAAAGCAATGGTGTACCGAAATTAATTTTGCAACCATATTTGTTTATATATCCCCTCGATAATTTTTCTAAATACTCTGCAAAGTACGCACTTCCTAATAAAACAAATTAGAAGTCGATCGATCTAGTAGTTTCTATAGTATAAATTCTTGAAAACGTTCTTGTTCACAATGATGAAGAAACAATGATGGCGCAATGGTTTACAAAAATAAATTTGGCGGCCATATTAGCTTATGTATCCTCTCAACAAATTTTGTGTATTCTTTTAGAAGGTGCCTGCTCACCAATGAAACAAAATCGAAGTGAATCTATCTCGTACTTTTAGTACAATAAATTCTCAAAAAAACCTCTTTTCCGCATCCCCCTGAAATCAGCTCCCACGTCCGGGCACCAGCCGCAACCACCAAAAACCCCGATTTATCGATCCCATTTGCCCAGCGACAGATATACGAGCGTTTAAACCGCTCGGCCATGCGGACACCGCTGTTTACCCTTGAAACGGGGTCGTAGTCACGACTCGCGGGATTTGCCCCATTCATCCCGCCGTTACAAATATGTTAGTCATGCATAATTGCGCGCCGCGAGGCCTGTGTACAATGAGAGACGCCGAGGCCGCGGAATATCGGAATCCAATTCGTCCCAGGAAATATTAAACTGCTCCGTAATCCGCGATTCGCGGCGAATTCATTATTTCTCGGCGGCTTTGCGCTAAATATAAATCCCGCGGCAAATCCTCGTGATCGATGGATCACTGGAATGCGCAGTGCTCCCTTCCTTATACCCTCTTCCACAAATGTTGACGTTACAAAGTTGCATGCCGAGTTTTCAGAATTTTCAAAGACAACGTTGATATTCTAATAATTTATTGAAAAACTATCCACTATGCTTATATGCAAAAATTATTATTTTAACCCCTTGTCTTACGATTTATTTTACGGTTTTAGTGATTAGAATTTCTTTGTAGTTCATAATTTCTTAGAAAAAGGAGAAAATGTATATCTATTGTATGTCTATATGTTCTCCAATGGCTGTACATTAACAACAACCAAATATAATTATATTTTGGTTTAAATGAAATTAATAACATACATCTTCATAAGACTCTGTTCAGAATCTTCATCACGTCTCTCATACGATATTGTAAGCGAAGGGGTTAAATGCTCCTCTTCTTACCCCCTCCTCTGAAGATTTTAATGATTTGAAACTGCTTCTTGATTTTCAAAGAATTTTTAAAGAAAACTTCAATATTTGAAATATTGTACTAAAAGTATTTTCAATATACTTGTCCGTAAAATTACTTCGAATGACCGTTTCTTACCCCTTTTCCTTAAAATTGTAGCGCTTTGAAAGTACTTTTTGTTTCCTCAAGAATACGTATAGAAAACGATAATATTCCAAAAATATACTAAAGCTGTTTCCAATATGCTAATTTATAGAGAATTATTATTTTGAGTGCTCTTGTTCTTATTACTTTTTCCAAAAATTTTACCATTTTAGAACTCCTTTTTGATTTTTAATTTTCTTCAAAGAAAACGTGAATATCTAGAAAATGTATTTAGAATTTCCGCAATGTGCTTATTTGTAAAATATGATTAATTTTTAATGATCCCCCTCTTACAAACATTTTAACATTTTAGAACTCCTTTTCGATTTTTTAATTTTCTTCAAAGAAAACGTGAATATCTAGAAAATGTATTTAGAATTTCCGCAATGTGCTTATTTGTAGAATATAATTAACTTTTAATAATCCCTCTCTTACAAACATTTTAACATTTTAGAACTCCATCTTGATTTTTTAATTTTCTTCAAAGAAAACGTGAATATCTAGAAAATGTATTTAGAATTTCCGCAATGTGCTTATTTGTAAAATATAATTCATTTTTTAATGATCCCCCTTTTACAAACATTTTAATGCTTTGAAACTGCTTTCCGAGTTTGTAAGAATTTCTATAAAAAAGACCCCAAGAGTTAAAAAGCGAATAATGTATTAGTTAATAATTTGATTCATATCAAATTAATTCATTTATGTTCTTTGAAATCTGCGGCTTTAACCGTTGAGGAGGTTTTGAAAGAGAGCTTAGGATTGTGCCTGGCTCAGTGTAAGTCGATGTTATTTCGCGGAAATTGAACGAGAGATCGTTTTTCCTTATTTTCTCGGGTGAGAAAGTATCGTGAAAGACGTCGCGAGAGGATCACCGTTTCGGATGAAGAATCGCGGATTTCGTGGGATTCTACCAACAGGTGTGCTAGTTTCTGAGAATGTGTTTTGTGTATTTTTACTGTGCGCTTCGTTGAGCGGTTAAATAAACTACACGGTTTCGTTTGGAAACGTTTGAATTCGCGATTTTTAGAAAGAGAAACAGTTGCGCATTCTCGCCCGCGATCGGAAATTGCGCATTCGGAAATTGTTCAAAAAAAAATAAAGATAACTTAAGGGGGCTGAGAACGGAATATTCAAGTCACAAAATGAGCACAGGTACATAACTCCACGATATTTTTCAATGACGACAAAGTAGGGTAAATTCTTCAAACAGTTAAAGGATGGAGTTCTGGGGAAGAGAAACATTTTCGCATTCTCATGTAGGTTTAACAAAAAAACTATTTCAAAGAAAAAAAATAATTTCGTGGGGATGAAAGCAGAATATTCAAACTTCAAATGCGCCTAATTGTTGTACGATAGTTTCCAAAGAAGACACAGTAGGGTAAATTCTTTAAATAATTAGGGGAAAGATTTTTGCGGATGGGGAACATTTTCGCATTCTCATCAGTGTTCCACTAGAAAATTGTTATAAAAAAAAATAATTTAGTGGCAGTGAAAATATAATGTTCGAGCTTCAAAATGAGCCCCGATACATTGTTCTATGATATTTTTTAAAAAACATACAATAGAGCATGTTCGTAAAACAATTAGAGAAAGGATTTTTGCGAATGGGGAACATTTTCGCATTCTCATCAGTGAAGCACTAGAAAATTGTTATAAATAAAAATAATTTAGTGTCAGTGAAAATAGAATGTTCGAGCTTCAAAATGAACCCCGCCACATTGTTCTACGATATTTTTTAAAAAAGATACAATAGAGCATGTTCGTCAAACAATTAGAGAAAGGATTTTTGCGAATGGGGAACATTTTCGCATTCTCATCAGTGTTCCACTAGAAAGTTGTTATAACTAAAAATAATTCAGTGGCAGTGAAAATACAATGTTCCAGCTTCAAAATGAGCCCCGATACATTGTTCTGCGATATTTTTTAAAAAACATACAATAGAGCATGTTTGTCAAACAATTAGAGAAAGGATTTTTGCGAATGGGGAACATTTTCGCATTCTCATCAGTGAACCACTAGAAAATTGTTATAAATAAAAATAATTTAGTGTCAGTGAAAATAGAATTTTCGAACTTCAAAATGAGCCCCGATACATTGTTCTATGACATTTTTAAAAAAAGATACAGTAGAGCATGTTCTTCAAACAATTAGAAAAAGGATTTTTGCGAATGGGGAACATTTTCGCATTCTCATCAGTGAAGCACTAGAAAATTGTTATAAATAAAAATAATTTAGTGTCAGTGAAAATAGAATGTTCGAGCTTCAAAATTAACCCTGCCACATTGTTCTACGATATTTTTTAAAAAAGATACAATTGAGCATGTTCTGCAAACAATTATGGAAAGGATTTTTGAGAGAAGAAATATCTTCGCATTCTAACCTATATTTTACTAGAAAATTGTTATAAAAAAATAATTTAGTATGGATAATGGAACAGTATTCAAGCTTTAAAATGGTCCCGGATACGCCGTGCTACATTTTTTTAAGGAAGCTGTGCAGTAAATTCGTCATAAGATTAGGGTGGCTGAGCGCGCAAAGTGCATTTCACTATGATTCTCGTGAAACGCCGCGTAACCGTTCCAATGCCTCTATCCACGTTCTCGGATCGTATAAATTTCGTTTCCGACACCGTGTCGCAGACAAAGCTGCACCTCGGACAAAAACAAAGCGAACAAGAAAAGAAAAGAACAGAAAAAAAAACAGGGCTCACGAATCATTCTAAGTTTAGCTACACGCCACGAGTGAATCAAGCCGGATCGAAGTCCGAGATCGCCGTGGCTGCCACGTGCTCCCCGCCCGCTAAGTGCATCAGCAGTGCATCAACTGCTTCTTAACATTCAAATTGCATTGGCGTCACTTGTCATTCTCTCGCTGTCGCGCGCGCGCGTTCGCGGCCCAGAAAAATATTCGACGAGTCAATTTGAATAAATTTCGCCTGTGACGAAACTTTCTCGAGCATAAAATTAGCAACCGTGCTGGCCGGTTCGCGGCTTACCTCCTCAGATCCGACACCATAAATTCTCTCCTCGGCGCACTTTCCTAACGAGATCCCCGTCGATCGTCCTCCGGGACCGCAATCTCCAAACTTCTCCGAGAAGGATCCACTTCGAGCTTTGATCAAGACGTTTTCGTTCTGGACTATTGACGATTTCGAGCTGGAACTTACTACGGCCCTTTGTTTTGGGTAATGGGTCTTATAAATTGAGGTTGGGGCTAGATTGGTACTTGCTGATCCATTACTACTGCTCTTGCATGATCGTCTTCTAGGTCTCTAGGCCTTTTATAATGTTATATCATTTAGATAAATTCATCCTTAGACTCTATCATAGCTTTTACATCATGGTCTTCTATCTTCCTCGGCTCCTGGACCAATGAATCCTCTAAATAGATCAGTTCCAGAGTCCACTACAGTTTTTGTACCCTGGTGTTCTAGATTTTCAGATATCTAGACCGCCCTATCTACTAAAAAGATTAGGTTCTGTTACACCGTTTGCACCGTGATATTTTAGTCTTCTAGGCCAGGGACTCTTATATCCCCTAAATGATGGCTCTCCGGGACTAAATACTGTCTGATGCTTCAAAGGTTCTTCTGGCGATAGAAGAAACAGAGGCTGCTATCTGAGAGCTCTATCACAGCAACTGCAACCTGGACTTCTATGTTTCTTAACTGTGGAACTCCACTATCTCCTAAAAAGTCAAGCCTCTAAGATTGTGCACTGTTGGCAGTTGCCTTGAAAGTTTCTCTCGAGTAAAAACAGTGATTTTGGCAATCTGCTTTTTTAACTTTCTAGGTCCTAGATCTATCCATCCTCCAAAACAATTGACTTTCTAGGAGTCGATGTCGTTTCTAGCTGCTACAAAGAGTCCTCCCACACGGAACAAACAAAGAACCCTGGCTGGAGCTCTATTACATTGTCGACACCCTGCTTTTCTAACTTTCTAGAGCCTTGGGCCACTCTATCCTCTAAAAAGATCAGCTTTAGACTCTGAGACACAGTTTGTATTCTAGTCGTCTATCTTTACAGGCTCTCGGACCATTGAATCCTCTAAGTAGTTCAATTTTGAGATTCACCACCGTTCGTGCGTTCGGGTTTTCTGATTTTTTAGCCTCTGGACTCCTCTTAAAATGACTTTCCAGGATTTCACGCTGTTGCCAAGTGTTCTTCTCTCACGAAAACTCACGAAAGTCACTGACAGTCTCTCTCCGTTGCACTGTTCGCACCCTCTTCTACCGTGCCAGGTCTCTAGCACTCTTCAAGCTTCTTAGAAGTCTTGTTCCGTGGATTTAGAACTGTAGGTTAACGCTCGGGCGACTCGGAAGTGTATGCTGTTGCCACGCGAACGAGACTGTCCAGGGAAAAAGTTTTTCCACGGGCGGTGGATGGGGTGTGTTAGCACGTGACAGTTTTTATCGGGGAATCACACGTGTCACGGGAGATTATTGGGCTTTGTGAGCGGCTTGACAAATGGTCCACCGCATATGGCGCGTCGCGCACGACTGAGGCCAGATTTCGCCGCCACCATCCGCTCCCGAGGATCTACCCCCACCCCGTCGATCATCCTCGATCCCCTCGATCCTCCCCCGTGTGCTTGCTCGCCCCGTTTCCACGAGTGGCGTTCGTCTAGCACGCAGACTCCGTTTCCACGACGCTTCTTGGTGCGAGATGACGGTACTTCTGCCTCAGGTGTGCTCTTTTCTCTCTCTCTCTCTCTCTCTCTCTCTCTCTCTCTCTCTCTCTCGTTCTCTGCGACAAAATACTGAGGGTCCCGTCCGTTTCATTAGGGTAATTAATGTTGAGTTTTATTGTTTTGTTTGAATATCGTCGGAATTTAATATAGTCCATCCGGCGACATAGAATTTTCGTTGATGCGCTGACAGCGACGGTAGTTTCGCTTTGTTCTGATAAATTATTGACAGATGTGCAAAAATTAATTGGGCAGCCGTGTTGATCTACACCTAATTTTAACAATTTTTTTCGATTAGTGTACAAGCTACCGTCTGTCTAATAAAATAATTATGTATAGAGCAAGATGCTCTGAAATGCACGTTCTGAGATCAGGAAACATGCTGAAGGCTTATGCTGAACACGATGCTGCATGAACACTAACATGTGTTGTGTTTCAAAATGAAAAATTGTTTTATAATACTATAATGCACACAGTTGAATAATACATCGTCGTTTTAATCGCCAGCAATATTGTTTTTCTACGAAAAATTATCCAATGAACTTCAAAATTCACGATTTGAGATCAGATAACTTCCTTAAGGCGTTATGCTGAACATGATTCTGTACGAACACAAACGCGAATTTGCAAAATAAAAAAATAATTTATAGTATATAACATATGTAGTTGAATAATACATTGTCGTTTCAGTCGCTAACAGTGTTAGTTTTTCTATAAAAAATAATCGAAGACGTCCTAGAATGTACGTCCCAAGATCGGGGAGCTTCCTCAAGGCTTATGCTCAATGCGATGTTGTAGGAACATTGACGTGAACTTTCAAATGTAAAAAAATGTGCTCTGATACTATAATATACGTAGTTGAATAATATATAATCGTTCCAGTTCCCAACAATATTGCTTTTCCACAACAAATTATTCCAAGGCCCCTTGAATGCGCGTTCTAGGATCAGAAAACTTCCTAAAGGCTTTATGCTAGACTGCACGAACATTAACGCGAATTCTGAAAATAAAAAATTGTTTTATAGTACTACAATACACGTAGTTGAATAATGCATAGTCGTTTCAGTCGCTAACAGTGTTAGTTTTTCTATAAAAAATAATCGAAGACGTCCTAGAATGCACATCCCAAGATCGGAGAGCTTCCTCAAGGCTTATGCTCAATGCGATGTTGTAGGAACATTGACGTGAACTTTCAAATGGAAAAAATTGTGTTCTGATACTATAATATACGTAGTTGAATAATTTATTCCAGTTGTGTTCCAGTTCCCAACAATATTGCTTTTCCACAACAAATTATTCCACGGGCCCTTGAATGCGCGTTCTGGGATCAGAAAACTTCCTGAAGACTTTATGCTGAACTGCACGAACATTAACGCGAATTCTGAAAATAGAAAATTGTTTTATAGTACTACAATACACGTAGTTGAATAATGCATGGTCGTTTTAGACGCTAACTGTGTTACTTTTCTATTAAAAATTATCCAAGACGTCCTAGAATGCACGTTTTGAGATCGGGGAACTTCCTCAAGATTTCATGTGCTCAGCGCTGCACAAACATCAACGTGAACTTTCAAATGAAAAAAATGGTTTCCAATACCTGAATACACGCAGTTGAATAATGTACAGTCGTTTCAGTCGCCAGCAATATTGCATTTCAACAAGAAATTCCAGAAAAACGCATTAGTGCCTCGAATGCGAGAGCTCAGCTGACAAACTACCACATCTTCGACGCTTGGCGCCAAGATAAATTCCGATGCCGCAGATATAACTGATCAGATAACATTTTACATTCGTTATCACTCTCCTCCGAGCGTCCCCAATCTCTCTGGTACCGTTCAGCGCGTTGAATCGTCGAAAACGACAAGACGAACAGGCACTGAATTAATTATAAGACGATCCCACGTGGAATCCAGGTGTATCTTTTTATGACAGCGATTCAGTCGGACGAGCGCGTTTTAAGCTGGCAGTCTTGCGTGTAATGGAGACGCTCGGACATTTTTCTTTCTTTCGATCGTTGTAGGTGTTGTAAATTAGTCAAGCTTTATCGCGTTTCACGTCCCTGTCGCGTCTAATACGGAAACTTTATGTCCCTGGGCATCAGCGCGGGCTTGTAGATGTTCAAACTCTCAGATAAGCGACTGTCAGGAGCTCCGGGAAGATCATCTATCAATTTGATGCAGTCAAAAGTCAATTTTTTCGTTGGTATATCTTATTGAGGTTCCTGAAGCGAGTAGCGGAAAAACAACGGTGCAACTTTGTTGTTTGTAGACATGCGGGGTGCATATTCTAGTAGCATATACAGTAACCCCGCGATCTAAGTCCTTTTTCGGTTCTCTGCCGGGACTTAGATCGTGCAGGGACACTATTCTTTTGTGACCGCACCGAACGTGGAAAAGGATAGCATGGAAACACGGACCGCGCGGCGGAAGGCGCAACAAAAAATAGCGTATCAGTGAGACAATACTAGCAATAATAAAACGTCTTTATTTTTCACTTTTTTTTAATGAAATTTTACCAGTATACTCGTGGCATTTTTCTTATGTGGCATGACTCTTATAACAATATACAAAATTTTCTACAACTTTCAATAATAGTACAGTAACCCCGCGATCTAAGTCCTTTTTCGGTTCTCTGCCGGGACTTACATCGTGCAGGGACACTATTCTTTTGTGACCGCGCCGAACGTAGAAAAGGATAGCATGTAAACACGGACCGCACGGCCGAAGGCGCAACAAATGATAGCGTATCAGTGAGACAATACTAGTGCAATAATAAAACTTCTTTATTTTTTACTTTTTTTTAATGAAATTTTACCAATATATTCGTGGCATTTTTCTTATGTGACATGACTCATAACAATATACAAAATTTTCTACAACTTTCAATAATAGTACAGTAACCCCGCGATCTAAGTCCTTTTTCGGTTCTCTACCAGGACTTAGATTGTGAAGGGACACAATTCTTTTGTTACCGTGTCGACCGCGCCGATCATAGAAATGGACAGCATGCAAACACGGACCGCGCGGCCGAAGGCGCAACAAAAAATAGCGTATCAGTGGGACAATACTAGTGCAATAATAAAACTTCTTTATTTTTTACTTATTTTTAATGAAATTTTACCAATATATTCGTCGCATTTTTCTAATGAAAATGATACCAAATATGATATATAATTCCGATGATATTTACTTGTGTAATAAACGATGAAAGTTTTGGACGTAAAGAAGGACAGCGTATAGGAAAGAAAAAGACGGCAAGAGTCGCGGGCCGCCGGCACAGTTCAAAGGTCCCGCGTGTCCGTACAATGTAGTGCCAATAAAAAACTTCCATCGTTCCTTCCATATTAGGTATCATTTTCATTAGAAAAATGCCACGAATATGTTAGTGATAGTTCCATGAAAAAATAATAAAAATAAAGAAGTTTTGTAATTGGATTAGTAGTAATTCACATCGATATGCCCGACCCAGGATCAGATTACGCGGCATGTTTACACTGCTCGACGACCGTTGCAGCTTGAGCTTCACGGCCCTTTCGGGGATACCCCGCAGTGGAAGGAGTAGGCCAAGGGACATAGATCGCAATGTTCCGTTGGACTTAGATCGCGGGGTTACTGTACTACAACATTTCAGTTTTAGACAGTGTAAGGAACATTCGCTTCTGTTAATGTAGACTATTGTTTCTATAATTATTTTATAGCTCAAGGATGTTGTAACAATAAAATGCAATGCAAATATATTGCAGGACAAATGAATAAGTTAGGGAAAAAATATTTTTGCAGTATGTTTAGGTATGACTGAATAGTACATGCAAATTGTTGGTTCATGTTGGATTTCATGGTGTATGCTAGACACGGTGATAACGGACCCATTAATTATGAACCGATTTTACAATCTAATCACGTCATTCAATTGATCAATATTATTTATAATAAAAACCATGAGACGTAGGATGTAGCAAAAATTTCTGAACAATACTGAACCATGTCTGAATAAACTGCAAAAAGTTTGTTTCTTCTACGTTATATGGTTTTCTTGTAATAAATTCCCGAGAATGACCTACGCGTGTTTCAATCAAATCCTCGTCAAAGAAAATTCGCCATGTAGTTTACGATATTTTACATGCGCTGGAAACGCTGGTTCCGGCGGAAGACTGTCACGTGACCTCTCTAGCAATGAGGAAGAGGATTTTCTTGTTGCACTCGGATTTCCCGGCGCTCCATTTCGCGAATAAAAGAGCCCGAGATATAAAGCCGAGCGGCAAGAGATTCCACGGGGCAAAAATTACACGTGGTGCTATCAACTAAAATGAAAAGCATTTTCCCGGGGTCGGGGCAGGTGGGAAGAGCGGAGGGCACGCAGGATAAGATCTACAAATTTCATGCGAGTTCCTGGCCGCGTCGCGTCGCGTCGCGGCGACATGGATACCTTTTCCCCGAGATTGACTACGCTTGTTTCGCGAGGATTAACGAGCACGACGGCGCCTTTCGAGATTGCCACTGTCACGAAATTCCGTTTGTGACACCCTCGCGCAGTGTATTAGTCCTCGGCCCGTCCCGCAGGAGCAGTTTTCCTCCAAGTTTCATCCAAGTTTGGATCCTGTTAGACCGTTTCGCCCCGGCCCGTCCGATAGAAGTCCCGGGACGAGTCTGAACGACCAGCGAACCTCGCGATACAACGGCCCTCTGCGATTATCCTTCGGCACACCGAGTTATCTGCAAGCCACCTGATGCGACCCGCCACGCAATTAGAACGCTCCAACTCGTTTTCGAGCTGATAAAGCCTTCGATGGCTCGCAAATCAATTTTTCGACACCTAAAACACTTAGAATTACTTTCCAGAAAAACTGTCGAGCCATTAACATTGGGATTTTGCACACATATTTAGTAGTCTTAGAAGTACACGTGTGATTTTTTTAAAGTGGAAACACTCAAAATTACACGAGTTATACCGGGTGATTTCGGAGAAACAGGCCACCTAAATATCTCCGTTAAGCTTAGAGACAGAAGAAAATGTTAGAGAGAAAAGTTGTACTGTTACAGGGGGCAAATATGGCGATATAAAAAAATGTCCCGATTGTAGTAGCTTTTAAGGGCTTTTGAAGATCATCGATGATTTTTAAATTGCACCGTATATTTTTAACTTTACAGTGTTGTAGCTGATGTCAATGGTACACTATGACCTTCAAATGACCTTGAACTAGAAAATTTATGATAAATCAATGATAACTTCAAAATGTAGAATCATTTTATTTGTTCGAAATTACGACCTTGAGCAGTATCACAAATATTTAAACGTTTTACAAGAAAATCAATTGCACTTTCAATTGTTTCTGTTGGAATTGATCTGCAAGATCTCATTATTCTTTCATACACATCATCTTTCAGTATTACCAACATAAAAAATCAAGAGAAGTTAGATCAGGTGAACCAATGTGGTACCAACACGATGGCTGTCCCGCTCATTCTTCACATACCTTAAGAGAATTTCTGAACAATAAATTTCCGAATCGCTTGATATGACGTAATGTACACATACTATGGGCAGCTCGTTCACCTGATCTAACTCCTCTTGATTTTTTTTTGTGGGAACACTCAAAAATGATGCATAACGTTAACAACCGACTACACCAGAGAACATGCAAGAAAGAATAATTAGATCTTGTAGATCAATTCCAACAGAAATAATTGAAAGTACAATTGATTGCCTTGTAAAAAGGTTTAAATGTTTGTGTTACTGCTCAAGGGCATAATTTTCGAACATTTAATTTAAATCAAATAAAATGATTCCGCATTTTGAAGTTATCATTGATTTATCATAAATTTTCTAGTTCAAGGTCATTTGAAGGTCACAGTGTACCACATCATTGAACTCGTCTTGACATCAGCTACAACACTGTGATGTTAACAATATATGGTGCAATTTAAAAATCATCGATGACCTTCAAAAGACCTTGAAAACGAAACAATCGGAACATTTTTTTTATATCACCATATTTGCCCCCTTTAATAGTACAACTTTTCTCTCTAGTTAATTAGGTGGCCTGTTTCTCGTGAATCACCCGGTATACCTTTTCCATAAAAGATGATTTTTAAAGATTTTCTTGAAAGATGTGCACGATATTTGTGAATTTGTCTCCACTACTTGCGGAGTGCACACTTTGAGCGACCCGGAAGCACAATTGCAATGATAATTCGATAAAAGAAACTTTATTGTTTTTCATTATTTTTTTACAAAACCTGTGCGAACGTATTTGCGACATTTTTCTGATTAACCCTCCGTCTACCGTAAAAAAAACTTTCATTATTCGATAGAAAATTTATACCACAAAACTTAGTAAATATAAAAAAAAACGTTTAGCTTTAAATATTAAAAAATAAGAAAAGTAACAGTCATGCAACGACAAGATCCCAAAAATTTTAAAAGCTTAAATAACCGCAGTATCTACATACAGTCGGGTCCAATGGACCCGCTTGGTAGACAGAGGGTTAAAATAGATCAAGAATGTTCAAATTATTACATTTATTTCACATACTGTGAACCAAACATCGGCAACATTAAAAATTGTATCCAACTCAATCACTAGAAGCATCCTTATAAAAAAAATTCTACGATGTTCTTCAGTCTTCGATTGAATAAGAAAAAATATTTTTGTCCAAAAAATTGATGAATTGGCTAGCCAGAAAATGTTTGAAGTATCCCATTCCTTTTACACAACAGACACCGAACATACGTAAATTTAAAATTCGTTCTCCATAATACTTGAAGGTATCGTTTCAAAAGGAAAATACAGGTATGTTCCCTAGCCCTCCACTGAACAGGGAAAAATATTTTCCTACGGAAAACTCTAAAAGTGTCTAGTAAAAAACGTGAGTTAGTATTCGCTGTAGGTAACAATGGTAGGTAAAAGTTTAAAAAGGCGGCTATTCTCGTGGATTTCACGGGTGGCCGATGTCGAAGACGCAGCTGGCGAATAGGCTGGGGATCGCAACAATGATCGGGGAATCGGGAAAACCCATCGGAAGTCCCGTCGTGCGAAAAGAGATCGACATTTGCGCGCGCGCGCTCGCTTGAGGACGGGAGCCTCTTATTAACGGCGTGGACCGAGCCGAGTCCGAATAATCTGCAGGAACGATCTTCTCGACAGCCTATAGATCGTATCTGGAGGGTGGTATATGTGGCAGCACCTACGAGAACACTTACGGTCCTAATTATACGAGGAGGCACAGAATCCCGGCTTAAAAGCTTTATATATATAGAGCGGCTTGATGTATCGCGGGAACGTTTAGCGGCAACCGCATTTACAAACACCGGCCGAGAGACGCCAAAGATAATCGTCCTGCATTTAGCTTGCCCGAGAATTATAGTTAACCCTGAAACACCCGTCGCGAAACGTAAATAAACATTTTACAGACGATTTTCAGCGTTTTAGAGACGATCGACGAACATCCGCGTGTAGGATTGCTACAATTTATTCGTAAAAAAATCATTCGACTCCTTGATGTTTGGTAAGACAAACTTTCTTTATATAAGCAAAGGCTGAAGAACATTCTTGTATTTTTTGGTAGCGATCCTCTCAGTTCTCAAGTCGAAAAAGATTCTTAAAGTCGCTGAGGTTTGGTTAGCAACTGGTTGACCTAATGCGATAATTTAAAAATTTGTTTACTGTTTAACTACTATAATTTTCAAAAAGACAATTTCTTTTTTTTATTTGAACGAAGTTCAAGGAACATTCTTGTATTTTTTTTATAACGCCCGAAATACTTAAATAGTACAAAAAGAATTATTTCTGTCACAGGCGCCAAGAATGCTTGCACATACCATAAAGTTGAAAATTTGTTTTCAAAGTTAAAAAAGCAATAAACAATTCTATTTCATTTCCTACTTATTACTATATCCAAATGAAGTAGAAATAAAATTTTTTATCTGCATTTACCCTCTCTAAACACCCCTCTGTTAATGTCACAGAAGTCTGAAGAACGCCAAGTAATTTGAGATGGCGGGATCATATGGCTAATTCTCAGTTGATAAGAAGGAAAACAGACGTTAAATTTGAACAGGGCGGTACAAGTCAACTGGAGGATCACTGTAACTCGGTGATATAGTTCTCCGGGCTCTCCAGGTTCGGCTGAACCCGCGAACTTCGCGGAAAACGCCTCGGAACAATCCAAACTCTTATCATACGATTGCGAGCGAAAGTTTCCGTCTGACGGCGGCGAAATAAACGCGCCGCTCTGAAATAAAGTTAACCCGCCTTCGACCCGGTCTAACTCCCACCCCCTCCCAACTACCCTCTGCACCCTCCATCTTGTGTATCGCGATCGTCCGAAATTCAGAAGCAGCTTCAGAACGTGGGAAACAATTCTCATGCGGCAAACTTTTCTGGCATGCGGCTGAAGTATTGGGTCATCCGATAAGCAATGCGGTTTTTCCGTTGGTACACTCTCTGCCAAAAAGGTTTTGAAGCAAGAAATTTAATTTTCTCTGAAATATTTACGATTTCCTTGTGACCGCTACATTTATTGTGAATGCGCTGACGGAGACCGTGTTTTCATTTAAAATTGAGTGGCGCATAATGTAAAATACCCTAAATTAGGGTGGGTTTATGTGATCACTTCGTCTAATTCGTGTATGTTTGTAAAATATAGAGCTATGAATTTCAATAATTTTTTATAGAAAAATGTACACGTTTTCTATGTAAGTGGCATTTGTATTGTGACCGATACTTTTATTGTGAATGCGATGACGGAGAAGCTGCTTCTAATCAAAATTGAGTGGCGTATAATGTAAAATACCCTAAATTAGGGTGGGTTTATGTTATCCCTTCGACTAATTTGAATATGTTTGTAAAATATAGAGCTATGAATTTCAATAATTTTTGATAGAAAAATGTACACGTTTGCTATGAAAGTGGCACTTGTATTGTAACCGCTACTTGTATTGTGGATGTGCTGACGGAGATCGTGTTTTTAATCAAAATTGAGTGGCGTATAGTGTTAAATACCCTAAATTGGGGTGGGTTTATGTGATCACTTCGTCGAATTCGTATATGTTTAAAAAATATAGTGCTATGAATTTCAATAATTTTTGATAGAAAAATGTACACGTTTTCTATGGAAGTGGCACTTGTATTGTGACCGCTACCTTTATTGTGAATGCGCTGATGGAGAACGTGTTTTGATTCGAAATTGAGTGGCGTATAATGTAAAATACCCTAAATTGGGGTGGGTTTATATGATCCCTTCGTCTAATTGGAATATGTTTAAAAAATATAGAGCTATGAATTTCAATAATTTTTTATAGGAAAATGTACACGTTTTCTATGGAAGCGGCACTTGTATTGTGACCGATACTTTTATTGTAAATGCGCTGACGGTGAAGGTGTTTTTAATCAAAATTAAGTGGCATATAATGTAAAATACCCTAAATTAGGGTAGGTTTATGTGATCACTTCCTCTAATTCGTATGTATTTGAAAAATATCGTGCTATGAATTTCAATAATTTTTGATAGAAAAATGTACACGTTTTCTATGTAAGTGGCAGTTGTATTGTGACCGCTACCTTTATTGTGAATGCGCTGACGGAGAACGTGTTTATAATCAAAATTGAATAGCGTATAATGTAAAATACCCTAAATTAGGGTGGGTTTATGTGATCACTTGATCGAATTAGAATATGTTTAAAAAATATAGAGCTATGAATTTTAATAATTTTTGATAGAAAAATGTACACGTTTTCTATGGAAGTGGCAGTTGTATTGTGAGTCCGACCATGAAGGACTTATTCTTATTCAAGATTAAATGTTGTATGATGTAAAGCACCCTAAATTGGGGGGGGGGGGGAGGATTATGTTATCACTTTTCAAATTTTGAATTTGTCTAATGACTACAGACGTTTGAATACTGATAATTTTTAACAGAAAATTATACACGTTTCCTGAAGAGTAGAAATTGTAATGGAGTTTTGCAACCATTCCTGACGCATTTTTTATTGAAAATGAAGTACCGTGCGATGTAAACCACCCTAAACAAGAAAGGGTTTAAGTTTCAGCAGTCTGAATATTTTCTAAAGAAGCACGAATCAAAATTGATAATGAAATTGCAGAAATTGATGAAAAAGTAATTCTCAGCAATACAAAAGTCGCGATTAGATTTGGATTAGGTAGACTCCACATGTAGATGTATCATAAACATAGCAATTCACATAGTATTAAACGGATGGAATGCTGAACATATTTTTCTATATTTCGAAGAATCTAACTACTTGTCACACAAAATTAATTCTGTTTTCCATTTGGAACTAGGTCTGCCCTGCCGCAAATGTATTTTTTCCTAAAATTATCACATTACATTTTCTTAAATTTTAATGAAATTAATGTAATTGTTTTATACAAATTGTATTTCGCGTAAAGTGTTTCATATATATCCGTCGCAGTTGTTGCTTCATCTCAGAGGATTATCCTTTAACAACGCCACAAAGCGTCTTTCTAGCAGGAAACAAATTTTATCTCTGCAAAACGGGATATTTTTCAATCTGTTGATACCCTCTGGCGTATTTAGTTGAAAATATTTCCTGAAACTGTTTTCCCTTCTGCACCAGAACACTGCATTTATATTTTATACGTTATTCATCCAACAGAAATGTTCGTACACATTTAAGTTTGTAACAAAATTGAGCCCTTATTTGTTATTAAATGCGTAGAATTCTTGATCTAATCCGTTAATCTCCAAAGAATTGCTTGTAATGATCTCGTGAGGGGTTCACTTGCTAGATAATCATTTATTTAGTAGCTCAGCTCTTCGGAGCAGAACGTGAAATGCCGATCACGGGTCCCCATTGTCCGACGTCTCCGAATTCCATGCTGGTACACCATGGATAATCCGTGTATCGTAGGGAAGAATAATGTTTCCGAGATTCTCAGCGCTGGGGACACCATTACAAGTCACTATTGTCGTCACTACCGCACAGTGCCGTTCTTTTATTATCCCGGCGACGGTCCATGGAGCCCCATCGGTCGTTGTGGTCGATTAACCCCCCATGGATCGCGTTCTTCCGAGGAGAATAACGCAAACGCGCTGATAAATCAACGATCGACGCTTCCCGCGGCCATAAACTATCACTTTTCACGAGTCATTTGCAATCTGCTAACGAAGCCATAAGTTTGACTAGCTATGCCGGCCTACTGGAACCCAAGATGGTGACAGTTTTATCAATCATGGCGGTTTCAGCGAAGATACGAAGCTTCTCGCACTTGGGGTGATATTTACAAAATGAAATTTCTCTTTTGAATTTTTAATGTCAGAACATTAATTTTCAAATAAAATATATTGGTATGGTAGGGTAAACATTGCTGGTTATAATAAAAAAGGAATCGACTCGATCGCACAAGTAGTTATCGAGAAAAAATTCTTGAGTGCAATATTTCTTTTACAAAGGTAAACAAAAATTGGAACATTGAAGGGCCCGTATTTTTTAAAGTAATTCTAAATGTGCGAAACGATGACTTAAACCTACTCTAATTTAGGGTGCTTCACATGATAAAATGTTTTCTTTTCACTAATATGTCCTTCATGGTTGGACTCACAATAAAAGTAAGCATATACATTTTTCTCTATTAATAGTCATCGACGTCCGAAGCACTGTATCTTTTAAACAAATTCGATTTCGCCAAAGTGATGACAGAAAGTCCCCCTAATTTAGTGTGCACTGAGGCCTGCGGTATTAAATTCTTAATAAAAATGCGTCCTTAGTGATCGCGCGAGCGCGGCAGAAGTTACAGTTCCAAAGAAGACTCGTCCACTTTCGGTTATCATATTTATCGATGTCGGGGATTCGATTGAACGAGGTATCAGGTGCGTTCCCATCGGCGTCCGTCATTTTTCGAGTCGTCTAGCTGCGACGTGGCTCTCGGTCTCCACCCTTGGAAGCCGGAAGATTACATCCTCGGCGGTACATTCCCTCTTACGGCCTCAAGGACACGCGTAACGACCGGAGATCCTCTCTCAGGACGAGGGACTCTCTTTCTCGTCCCGTCCTCTAGAATACGTCCTCCGGCCCCGGCAGCTACGTGTCGCACTTGGAAATCGCGATCCAATAATTCGGATCTCGTATTTTGCCATTTTCCCGAAACCGCCCCCGTCTGTGCCTCCCATTCCACCCACACATACACACACAAGTCCTCACAGTTCGCCAAAACAACCGCGTACAAGTACGTGACTGAACTGAACAAACGTGCTATCGCGGCTCAAGGAAAGCATGACGAAGTTTTCAGACCGAGATCACGCCGAGAACTCGACAAACAGTTTCTTTTTTCCTCCGGGCGCCGCTCGAGCGTAATTTCGCCGGTGTGTCCTCTCTACGCGACTTCCGCTAACGACAGAACCCGAAACGCCATTCTTCAGGGCCTCTCTCAGCCTCTCTCGGATCAGTTCCTCCGAACTGTCGTATTGTAAACCTTCTACCGAGGACGCGTAAACGAGCCATTGTCACAGTTTTCGCGTCGATAGAGGCACAATGCGGTTCCTCGTTTCTGCTGTTGTGGTATCTCGGGTGATTGGGGTTTATCTTGTCGACCTTAGGGACTTTCAAGACCGTCCTAATGGTCGTCGTATTAATTTTGGACTGAATCGAGTCTTTATGTTTTAGTCCGATATGTGTACAAGTCGCGGTTTGTGACTTTGAGCATGAGAGGGGTGGAGGAAAATAGTTTTCTGGTTGATGTTGACAATTTTTATTGAATTAACCGTTTGAGTCTCAAGCAGCGCGACCGCGCTGTTGAGATTTTATGTCGAGAAAACTCAGCACATTTCGAGCATTGTGGACAACTGACGCACAGTGGGTTGAAACGCGAAAAACGCGGACAAAAATAATTTCTGAAGCTACTTCTAAGATTGAATTAATAAAAATGGTACAGTTTTATAGATTTTGAGGTGCTGAATTCAAATTAATAATCAGATTTTGTTTAATTCCAAACCCATAAAAGTTATCAATGTTATTTCGGTTATCGATCGTAAATTTGTTAAAACAAAGAATAAATGATGTTTTTGGCGCAAAGGTTCGATCTAATTTTACAGAATATTAAAGCAATCTTGCTAGTTTGTTGAAAAACTTTCTACGTTTCGATCCTAATATGGATTTTTTTCAAGAAAGAAAAATGAGAACTGCGTCTGAAAGAATTTTATTTTTAAATTAGACAGGAATTTTAATGTTGTAATATATGACCAGAAGTCAAAATACTGTATCAAATTGCTTACTTGCTTTATAAAGATTTGAAAAACGAAATTGAGAATAGAAAACACGTGTTGTTACTATGCCGGTACACAAGTTACTGTTGTGAGGACACGTGGCTGATAGAAACAAGAACCAATTAGAGTCAAGACAGTCAGGATCAACGGATCGAACATGAGTCACGTGATATTTTGGCGGTTATTTCAAACCACGAAAGATCAAAACATATTGTATTTAACTGTATGTATACAATGTTGTTATAAAGAATTTTAAATAAAAGTTATATAAGGTTTTTTCGAAACGGTTTTCTCGAATTTGGGTGTACATATTATTAATTATTTTATTATTAATAATGGAATATTTTTAAGTTATATACTAAATTCTGTATAATTTACTTGATGTTAATTTCCTTCCGTCTCTAAACGAATACCAATCGGCGCTCCAACAACAATACCAGGCATTCTTTGCTCATTATTGCCTTATTATTTATATTTATATTATATTATTTATTAGACAGCGGAGCTTTATGCATTTATAGCAAAATTGAGAAGATGAAATTCAAAATTGTTGGAAAATTTTTAAAATTGAAGGTGTCAATATATGATTTCTCCTCTGATAAAATTATTAAGGCGGTAGACACCTTTACAGAATTGCAAGGGTGCGGGATGCGCGTTCTCATCTCGGGGATTTTTCAGTAGCCAAATGCGCTAGATAAAAGATCAATCTAGGCCGCAATCGCCCTCGAAAGTCCTATTTTTACGTTTATGAGGCGTAATTTGCATTATTCTCAGTCACAGCTATATGAAAATAGCTACATGGGCAGTTGTATGCTTCCGAATAATGCAAATTAAGCCTCGTAAACGATAAAATAGGACTTTTGAGGCTGCCTAGATCGATCTTTTATCTAGCGTTTTTGATTACTGAAAAACGCCATTTTTGTATTATCGAATCTGTTTCGGCTTAGGTTTTTGATCCTCGATCCTAATCTAAATTTACGACAAAATTTGGCTGGTTTTCTTTTGGAAATGGCTTTCCTCTTTGAATGCCAAAAGATACCATAGCGACTACCTGAACGGCGCGGCGCGGCGCAACCGCGCATTCTCTCGCGTCATCGTTTTTGTGATACAGTGTACAAACAGACAGCTATTGGCAATTGAAACCTTTTTAGTTTTATCGTATACATATCTACCAATAACGTGTAACAAATTTTAATTGCAGCAATCGACGGCAATCGGTTTATAAACCTATTTGAGTGGGGAAAAAGCTTAAGTATTACTCTTTGTTTCATCAATGTTTGTAGGTGTTATATACAACAGAAACAAACAAAATCCATGCTTATTATTTTCGTTTTGGAACACGCTTTCAGTTAAGTACATGCAAAAAATCCTCACTCATACGTGTATTAAGTTATAACGTACTAAATGAAACGGTCTTCTAAAAAATTCAAGAGAAGCTAAACTTATGCATTTTTATTGAACTTCAGCATTTAATTGTGGGACACAGATATGGAATTTTGGAAAACGAAATGCAGAAAATGATACCACATTTATCTACCAACAAGGTAATAATACAATTTTACATTTTTCGTTTAGTCAGGAAAATGAATTTTGTCCGCGTTTTTCGCGTTTCAACCCACTGTGTGACGGTGCGTTACCGATTGTCGAAGTCGCGCGTTCAGATTTACTGACGCAAGTACATCACACAGCTCCTTTTAATGTAAATAATACATTTTACATTAGGTAGAATAAGGCCCGCTGCACACATCCGTTTTTTTAACGTGCGGCGACCGTGCGGTAACGCAAATGCGGTCTGAAGTACTAGTAATTCAGTGCGATGCTGCACATTTGTTTGAATCGTAATTGCGGCGCCACACGTCCGTCTTGCGTTCAATATTTGCCGCAGTTCACCAACGAAACGCACGGTCGCCGCAATCGCATATGCGATCGTCATTACATTATCGCATATCAGTTGATATACACGTCCGTTATCCTGCCGCACAATGAACGTCATAAACGGTGATGCATTTTTAGACATTGAGCTTTTTATTGATGAAATTAAAAAATATATATTTAGGACACCTCCATCTTCGATAGTAGTAGAAAATGCAGTGAAAATCACAGTCGCCGCACGTTAAACAAACGCAAGTGGACGCCTTTCAACTGAACCGCAATTCCTGGATTTTCGGGCCGCATCTGTTTATTTTTTGTTTGTAAACACGTTGTGGAGATGAGAAGCAAAAATACCACACACACCCACCCAGTATTTCACACGCACCCAGTGTAAAATTCAATACAGTATTAGCGATAGTTTTTTGCAAATATATCGAAAACTAAAAGCGACCCCCCTATATTGGAAAAGGAAAGAGTTGTTCAAAATGTCAAAATCTATAATATATTAAAATTTCATCAAAATCGGAGTACGCAGACCTTTTCTATATAATAACCAAAAAGTTATTTTGTAACACTGAAAATTATACAAAAAATTTTGAATGTCCCGATTCTGTATAGATGCACACAAAACCAGTGATACATCTGTAACTTTCAATGTTAAACAATTAATTTTTCAGTGAGGCGAAGTCTAAATTCGCGTAATAAAAGAACCACACCGGTTTGACAAGGATTGTCCAAGATAAAAATTCACAAGTATTACCGTAAGGTAACGAAGGTAATATTGACGGTAAATAAAAATCATTAAGTTTCGATGGCTTGTATTGTTTAAACAAAAATTCGAACCCAGCAATGTGATGACTTAAACCTCCTTGACTTTCTTGTGGAACACCATACAATACTTGGTTTCGATCAAAATCCTCGACATCTTCCGGAAAAACGACGGCAAATTCGTGGAAACCGGGTAAATGATTTTTGAGCAGAACCTCTCGTACCGTCGTCATTGTTACAATGATTAATGTTCTTTTTATTGGAGGGATATCGAGTGACTTATAAGAGGGATGGAAGGGCCTGGGGCGCGGGCTATTCTTCTAGTACAATGGCCCTCGAAGGAAGGTTACTGGTTTCACACTCAAGGAATTCATATATTAGATTCAACGTCGCCATTAATCCGCGGCTTATAAGCACTCGAGAAATTGAATTGTTGCGCAAGAGGTTGTTTAAGTGCCACTTTCACACTGTGCAGTCGATTCTCGAAAAATGGTAAATCAAACAATTTTGTTTATTTTAACATAGCCCTTTCATACGATAAGTTACAATCTTGAACACTTGACTTGTTTTCAATAATGGACAAAAATGTTACAAAAAGATATTACTTGATTTAAAGAAGGGAATATCATAGTAAGCAAGAAATACTTGCCACGGTCATACTCTTCAAGATTCCAAGGTCATCGATAGTTTTTCATATAGGAATATATATTTTTATCATCATGATGTGATAGTTACTGTCGAGACGAATTCAATAATCGTCGATATGATATAATGACCTTCGCGTGACCTTGAGTCCCATTTCAAAAATGGGTGGTATATATCATAGGTCGTTGGACTCGTCTTGACAGCAGTTATCACGTTATGATGATAGAAATATATATTACCATTTAAAAAAACATCGATAACCTTGAAATCTCGAAAAATGTGACCATGAAAAGAATTTCTTGCTTACCATAGTGTTTGTCTCTTCAAACAGAACAATCTTTCACTCTAACACGTTCCCATATTATTAAAAACAAACGAGATATTCAAGGCAATCAATGTTCACCCTGCGTATGTTGAAGGGAATGCAATTTTTGGCAGAAATGGTCCCAATCGATGTTTACAATGCAGATTGGCTATCCTATCCGTTCGACCGAGCGGGAAATATTGTCCTTTCGATCACCGTCGGCCTAATAAAGCTTATTGTGAGCGTAGAGCAAGATAAAATGCGCGCCATTAGGGGCTTGCAAAATGTCAGCGCAAGGGCGGCTGAAGCTACAACAGAAGTTACACCATCGGCTATCAGAACTTAAGGGTTGTTACCGCGCCCTGTTCAACCCAGAGGGTCCACCGGACCCCACAGAATCCTAACAGCGATAAATTATATTCGGGGCACGCACCAGTCCTAAGGGCGAACCTTGTACACCACGTGTGCCGCGCCAAATGCTACTTTCATTGCACTTGCCTGACGGCTTTTGCATTACGCCACGGCCTCCGCCGTGGATTTATTGTTCTTCTTTCCATGAACTTGCCAAACGATACCTTTTTTACTTTTACAGCAAATAGTATAGATTTACGGAACGTCTCCTTGATCAACGATGGCTTAAACCCCCCTTAAACTTTGCACGTAGTATAGACAGATAGACAGCTCGTTTTTCAACATTCTGGCTATAAACAAGGAACTCAGTTTAAAATATTAATATTGAGTTGGCAACTCAGTGATTGCGGATTTTAAGTAAGAAGGGAAATCCAAAATTTTTACTGGGAAATATAACTTTATTTACACTAGGTTTACGGAGCACTAACATTGATTATTTTACATTACTTTATAAAAATAATAAAATTGTATTGACTTAGATCCTCAGCGATTTTTATTGTAATATGTACACACAAAAATTAATCTATTTAATAATTCCTCACGAATGCCTCCTTACACTCTTAATAATTGTAAATTAAAAATTTTTTAATCCGTCATTTTGACGGGCCCCGTAAATCTAGTGTTAAACATTAGGTATTGCCCGTTTCTGTTGATGACCATTTGCCATCTTTCAGGCAGTGTCATAATCAGTGTCGCGAGATCGGTTAAATCGAGGGGATACAGTTTACCACCTCTCTGATGACCAGAGTAATATGTAACACGTTGCGCGACTCGTCACGTGACCAGTCAACGGTCTTAGTGGGGGACGTTGGAGCAGTGTTGGGATATGGTCCAACTTTTCTCGCGCATGCGCGGCGATTTTGGCCTCGGTAAAGTAAGATTCTCGATAAAATGGGGTACCTTGAGCGCCCAGCAGAATTTTAAAAAATTGGTATGATTTGATTCTGAAAAATGAATGTATAACATGTGTATTTGTGTATATTTTGTAACTCGTAGGGCACGTTCTGAAGTCTTTTTGTCCGGAATAGATTGTTTCGATACTTTCCCGCCAATATAACTGTCTTAGGGCTCCACTACCTCGTCATCATGATGTAGATACGTTACTGTTTTGGCCGCGCATGCGCGAGAAATGTTGGACCATACCCCAACACTGCGTTGGAGTGTGTTCATGTAGTGGAAGGGGAAAAGGAGGAGAGGAAAATCAACCCAGTTTTGGGTTGATTTGGCGACACTGGTCATAATTCCAAGTTCATAAAACTAGAAAAAAAAGATTTGGCAAACCAATTTTGATACTGTCTTTCTTTGAAGGTTTCATCTCCATATACGGCACATAACTTCTCATATGCTTACCATGCGTTCCTGCTTTTTCGGAAATAATAATAAAATATGCTTGAAATGCGCGTTTTGTTCTTCCATTTTTATATTGGGGTAAAAACGAAAATAAATAACTAATCGATATAATTTTCTTACTAATTAAAGGTGGAACTCCAAACAACAAGAAAACAATATAGGTTAGGTGCCTTGAACACGTTGACAAAACATAAGAACGTGCTAGAACCATGTATCGACAAAATTCGCAATCATTTAATTGTCAATCCAATATTATTTACTGTTGTCCTCAGTGGCGTATTACCCTATGGGCAACTTGGGCAAATGCCCGGGGCCCCAAGCAGAAGGGAGCCTCGAACACAAACCAAATATTTTGTATTTTTATGTAAAAGGTTTTCATGGATGAAAGAGAATTTATTTCATTTTTTATGCACTAATAAATATGTAGATGTTTTTACAATTGTTTTATTTTTTCCAACGTGAAAGTTACTTACTTGGGGTTAGGGCCCCCGGAATTCTACTTTGCCCAGGGGCCCCAGATAGTCATAACGCGCCATTGGTTATCTTACTATTTCACTCATTCATCCATTCCATATGAAAAACATACGTTTAGAATTTGCAGTGTTATGAAAGTGATTTTGCAATGGTAAAAAATTGTATATAATAAGCCGAATCTTCTATATTTAGACGAAGAAAGAATCATCTCGATCGGACAAATAGTTTTTGAAATAAAAAATCGTAAGTGTGGCCTCATTCGCAAACGCAACATGTTTCTATGGAAATAACCGAAAGTTGACAACTTCAAAGGCCTGTGTTCCGTAAACAAATTCGAAACTAACAAAGCCTTGACTTAAACCCCCTTTCATTTGCCATGCATTATAGTATATAAGGATTACTATTTGGCAAAATGGCCGACATCGACCGGAGAAGCCCTAACTTAATGAATATTACGTCCTCATGAAGACAAGTAAACATTGGAACATGGGAAAGCTCGCAATTTATAAATGAATTCGACACTAACAATGTAATGATCTGAACTCCCCCTGATCTTGCGTGAGCCATGCTATACCATACTTTATTTTAAATAACTGAAAAACATGATCGATTTCACGAGAAACGATCTATTGACGAGAATATACTAGAGGAATTCATATTAGTTTGTATATAATTTTCTATACTACAAAATTAATTTATCGACAAAACAAAAATCATTTACAACAGATCAAATCTTCCAGAATGAAATGAAAGAAGGCTTAAGTCAACCTGATAAATAATTTCTGGAATAAAAATTCCTAAACACGAATTGAAGACCAATTTTCTGCTGTCTGCGTTATTAGCGCCCCCCGGATCTCTCAAATTTTCTATAAAAAAAGTACCAGTAATTCAAAGGCACTGTGAAAATAGTAATAAGAGGTCCCGAAACATGTGTTTGTAACGGCCCAGTGTGTATTTCGCCGGGAAACAGCGAATACAACCGGATCCGTGCATAAATTAAAATAAAACGTGAACCGGGAATTTTTGGCGGCGACATCGTCGACATCGTAATTCTCGCTGGTCTGGGTTAGATGTCATTCGTTGTAGTTCATCGCGGGCGTGTAGTTCGTGTCGGTGGGACTCGTTCAAACCAGCCGCGGTGGTTTATTTACGCGAGCGTGTGTACGTTATCGTTAAAGTGTGAAATGATGTATCTTCGTTGACAGCTTCCGTCCCCTCATTTCCCACGCGTGCGGACAGCCTTCCGTGGGCGGACCCCATCGTTCCGCTTGATAATTGGGTTACGCGCGAAAAGCATTACCCCCCTTCGATTCGGAATAGTAATCTTTCTGCCGTGATAACGGCTGATGGAGAGATAGTTGATCGGTGCGAGTGTCAAACCTTTGGGAGCGAACATTGTGTTCCGCGATGAGAATACCTTCAATTCTTCCAAACGTAATGTGATACAGCGGAATGCGTCCGTTGGTACTGTAGATGGTACGAAATTACGAAGGGTTTATGTCATTATTTCAGTAGATCTGAATTTGTTTATAAAATGTAGGACGTTCGAAGTTTGAAGGGGTGTACTTCCGAAAAGACCATACCTCCGATTTTTTGATACTCTGGATTCTTACGTATTTTGACGTGCTAATTACGAATATGATAGTGAAAATTGGTACAAATGTTATTTTCAAACATTATTTTCATAAACTTAAACTTAATGTTTAAGTTTGGGTTTAGGTTTAGGTTAGGTATTTTTAGAACAAACATTTTTTGGTTTTATGAGGTTGTTTCATTTCTTCTATAACGAACAGTCGTTTAACTTAATGTTTAAGTTTAGGTTAGGTAAGGTTAGGTTATTCCTTTTGGGGATGAAGCTTCCCGCAGAGGGTGGATATCGCTATGCGTGGAAATTTAAAAATCCAATGATAAAGAAAAGACGAGGGCGAGGAAGGAACTTTGCTGTATCCCTTTCTACTATTAACTAATGAAATTAACAATAAAACTTGATTTGTGTTGGATGAGTTATATGGAGTTTTGAACATTTAATATAGTTTTTCTCAAAAACTATGGTTTTTATGACAAAAATCAATAGGACATAAAATGTGTATTGCGATGAGACCTGCAACTTTTATGTGCAGTATTTTTCAAAATTACCATTATTTACGGAAATAAATGGAAAAAACCATGCTTTTTATGGTTTTTTCGTGGTTTCCGCTATGAAAATAACATTTGCGCCAATTTTCACTATCATATTCGTAATTAGTACGTCAAAATACGTAAGAATCCAGAGTATAAAAAAATCGAAGGTATAGTTTTTTCGGAAGTTTATCCGTTTGAAGGTTGCTACCTCTAGGAGAATTGCTTTTACGAAAATGGGGGAACTTGCTTTTACAATTGAGTTGATTCTTTTTTTATTTGAAACTAGTAGGTTTCTTGTACGGTAAGTAATTTTTTTAGATTGAAAAATTGATTTGATAACGTAGAAAATTGTAAACAAACTTATATGAATTTTTGAACCCACGTTTTTGCTAATAAGTAGCAAAATCGAACTTTTGTGATGAATACCACTTTGGTTTAAAATTGAAAATTTTATGATGAAATGCACACAAAAGTAGAGGAGTTTAAGTCGTCGCTACGCCAATTTTGAATATGTTTATAAAGTACAAGGCGACGCAAGCATGGAGATTTAAGTCTTGATTGTTTTCGAAGAATATAGAAGTTTCCTTTGGAATTGCAACTTTCGCTGCAAATGCTACCATCGAAGAGGTATTTTTGCTCCAAATTGATGACAGTATGACGTAGTTTATAGTAAATTAAGGGAGGGTTGAAGTCATCAATTCATTAAATTCAAAATTCATTTACAAAAGACACAAAGTTTACAATTTTACTTAGCTTACACTTATGGACTCTTATTTCTCAAATCTCACCTCAGAAAACGCATTCAAAAATTAAGAAAAAAATACGTACAGATTCCCTGAAGTCTCCCCTACAACCTAAGCTTCGATTCATCAGTTTCGACCTACGATTAATACGCACACTTCCTCTTCGAGGTGTCAGGTCTTACGATGCGATTCAAAACTAATCCGAAACAATCATTAATTCTCTCTTTCAGGGAAATCTTTCGACAGGATTTGGAGGGTCGCGAATCACCCTAAGTAGAGCCGTCATTATACCCAAGAAGGTAAGATATCGTTCTAACCACCGTAATCTAGAAGAGGAGGAGAGAGATGGAGGAAGAGTTCAGGAGGTCGGTAATTTGAAGAAATCAAGCCCACCATTTCTCGAAATTAAGACAAATGCGAAAGGGCTGTCCCCGCAGCTGTCGACCACGAAAATACCTCGAAGAAGAACTCCAGAATGGATTCCATTTCCGTTAAACGTGCACACGTGACCCGAAGCCTGAATAATTTATGTCCGATTTGGTCGATGCACTCGTTGGGTGAACGAAAGAACGTCGAATTCGGCGCTGTTTGAACTTTACGAGGGAACACCGTGCTTCTATGGTTCTCAGATGCGTTTAGTATACCCATAGTCGGAGTCACATGCGAGGGGATTGTATCCTAACGAGTTATAGTACTCGTTAAACTGCGATAAGGAGCCCTAATGTGCCTTGAGTTTTTGTTTTACGGGACGTAAACGATTTTACATTTACGTTTAGAGGGAAAAAGACATTGTAACCCTGAGGTTATTTAAATCTTTATTATTAATTATTCGTTATTAACACGCTCACAACGGCGCTGTTATCTTTAATGTTCCGCCATTAAGTGGCGCCGTACTCAAAATTTTGTTAACACTAGATTTACGGGGCCCGTCAAAATGACGGATTCAAAAATTTTTAATTTACGATTATTTAGAGTGTAAGGAGGCATTCGTGAGGAATTATTAAATAGATTTATTTTTTTGTGTACATATTACAATAAAAATCGCTGAAGATCTAAGTAAATACAATTTTATTATTTTTATAGAGCAATGTAAAATAATCAATTTTAGCGCTCCGTAAACCTAGTGTTAAGCAAAATTCTAGCTCAGCAAGACAATTTACTCTTACTATGCATTTATTAGGGCACGATGTTAGTATAGTACAGCATGTATTCAAAATGCTTTTAGTTTAATTATTTATTTTATCGATACAAAAACCATCACATGTACCGGTGGTACGGTGAACGTGTTAAATATTATTATTAATTATTGGACTGCGGATCTGTACACAAAATATATTTAGAATATATTTAGAATAATTCGTATATATTTAAAATTTTCTATAATTGTTTACATATACAATATATTTAAATCAGCGGTTGAAACGGTTCTGAAAATAACTTATATCGGTTCTGACTGAAACAGTTATGAAGAACCGAAATGATGTTGTAACTGTTATGTGAATATCGGTTCTCGCTTATATCGGTTACGGTTCTTGAGAACCGATATTATAATGGTTCTATAACTGTTATTTTTAGGTTCTGGATTTTGGTTTCGGTTCTTCAGACTTCAGAACCTATAATATGGTTTTATATTACGGTTTTGCAGTTTTGCAACTGATATTTTTTGGTTCTGTATCGGCTATACAGGGTGTCTCAAAATTCCTGCAACATCCGGAAATAAGAGGTTCCTGATATCATTTGATGCAACATTTTCCTTTGCAAAAATGGCGTCCGTGGCTTTGTTAAGGAGTTATTAACGAAAAGCACGGACCAATCAGAGCGCAGCTACAGCGAACGGAGTCCGACGCGGCGACAGTTCCCTCTTAGCGTGGCGTCGCCGTTGGCCAAGCCAGAATCAATCCGCTGTAGCTGCGCTCTGATTGGTCCGTGTTTTTCGTTAATAACTCTTAAACAAAACAGCGGACACCATTTTTGCAAAGGAAAATGTCGCTTCAAATGATCTCAGGAACCTCCCATTTCCGGATGTAGAAGGAATTTTGAGACACCCTGTATAGCCGATACAGAACAAAAAAATATCAGTTGCAGACCTGCGAAATCGATATGAGACCGATACGGGACATATTATAGGTTCTGAAGTCTGAAGAACCGAAACCGAAACCGAAATCCAGAACCTAAACATAACAGTTATAGAACAGTTATAATATCGGTTCTCAAGAACCGTAACCGTAACCGATATAAGCGAGAACCGATATTCTCATAACAGTTATAACATTTTTTCGGTTCTCGTAACTGTTTCAAAAACCGGAATCGATATCATAACTGTTTTCAACCCCTGATTTAAATACAGCATAAATTAATATAAATCGAACACAATTTTATTTAAAAACCATTTATGACATACATTTTTCAATTATGACATTTTTTAATAATTCTAACGGATCATGGATGATGGAACATTATACTTTTTCTGTTTTTCTTGTTGTACGTCTGTTCTGCTTCATTCTAATCAATTTACGAATATACGAAATCCATGGTAGTACAAATTAATAATTTCGGGGTATAATGGTAGTGAAATTTTTGGATTAATTGGGGCACAAAAATGTGGAAAATTTTCGGCGTTAATAAAATGAAGGTATGAAGATAAAAGGATTCAGATTCGCTGATGAAAATTTCATAATTGTGTTCCTGCTCGATTCGGAACGCAATCAATATATCGTATAATGAACAACGTCATTACCCCACCCATTTCCATTAAAAATTTTCCAGCCGGACAATAGGCGAGAGAGAGCAGACTCCCGTGATAGTATTAACTCTGGAAAAATGTTAATAACTATAGAAGTGCGCCGGTGAACAATGTTGAAAGCCGGCCGAGCCTCCATTTAAGCGCGCTGCGAACGGTTCGCGAGTTAATTCATCGATTAATGCGTCCTGTAAAACAAACGGATGATCTGATGAAAATATTCGACAATGCAAAATACTATTCAATGCCTCGGGCAGCTACCATTGTCCGTCAGTTAACAGTATAACTTGCTGTCAAGGCAATATTTAGAGAAACGTTACAAGCTTAAAAGATTAGCACGGTGAGAATGAAATTACAATAATTTAATCTTGTTGTGAGCGACAAAAAAGTACCTCACAGGTGTTAAAAGCAGGAGTTTCACTCTATAATATCAGCCTAATTTGAACATCTTCCGATTGTCTTTTACAAATTTACAACAACTCGAACATCAATAGTCTCGAACACAAGAGTCACCGATATAAGTTCCACTACCAACAAAAAGTTACCGATTCTAAATGAATAACAATTGTCACGCAAAATTTATGGGTACAAAAACTATAAACTTCGTCTTTCAAAATGAGCCTAGTTGGACCATCTTCCGATTTTTTATGACAAAGCTATAAAAAGTTGAACATCTTCAGCCTCCATCCCGAGAATGCATCGATTCAATTACAATTTAGAGTAACATAAATTTCTAACAATAGCAACCACCAGAGAACCTTACGAGTGCAAAAACTAGAAACTTTGCTCTTTAAAATGAGCCCGGTTAGACTATCCTCCAATTTTTTTTCACGAAACTACAAGAGGTTGAACGTCTCCAATTTCCACGCCGACCGTTCTTCGGCAAGAACGCATCGATTCGATGCAATTACGATCTCCGTGAGATCGACGACAAGGATCGACGACGTTCGAGAGAATCATGCTATCTCCGAGACACCGGTCCCAAGTCAGAAAAGCCGTGAATCACGAAATCGTAGCCGGAAACGTCGGAAGAAAGTCGCCAGAGCAATATCGAGTAGTCGATACCGAAAGAGATGGGGGGAGATGGCGCGTCTAGATTTTGTCTTCGCTGCTAGATATATTGTGGGGGTGGATCTGAGAGTGGGAGAGTCTCCACTATGCCAGGGATGCGCGCAAGAGAGCCAAATTCCGGGTCTCGGAAAGGTTAAGTAGGAATTTATGTCCGTCGCAAGACGAGAACCAAATAAATCGCCCATGTTTTAACGTTGCGGCCATAAATTACGAATTCATCGCGGATTCCGCAAAATTTGCCACGCGTTCACACCAGGGGAGAATTAACCGTATACCCCTGTATGCCAGAATTCGCCATCGTTGTCCCTTCAAAAGTTGAGAACGGAGACAAGACCGTCCCCGCGGGGGCGTAGATTTGGGAAGTTACGTAAGCTTCTTTATTATTTTTTGTATTGTTAACCCTTTGCACTCGGAGCTATTTCAACTAAAAAACCAAACATATCTTCTAACCTAGAATATTTCCATCGTACATAAGTTTTTTTCATTATATACGTACGAAACTGATATAGTACCTCATACAATATTTAAATGTTTAGTAATTTATTACATATAAACAAATTTAATCATGTAAACAATATTCTGAATAATGGTGTAACAATTTGCAGCGGCGCCTCAGAGTCGCCATTCGAGTGCTAAGGGTTAAATGAATCGTTTGATTACTATGATAGTCCATACATTTCTGATTGATATGAAAAAAGAATCAGCCTAATCGGATAAATAGTTCTCGAGGGGAATATTTTTAAAGGGAACCTTGCGTTGAGAGGTTTGAATGCAAGTTACGCAATTTAGAGTCTACTTTGTAAACAAATTCAAATTTGATGAAGTAATAACTTAAACCCCCCTTTATTTTGTATAGACTATATTATATGTATAATACTTCATCTTGTACAAAGTTATTGAAATCGACTGGAAAACATAATCGATTTTGTCTGGAACGATCTCTTTAATGAAAATATGGGCTTAATTTCCAGTATAGCGATGTCAACTTTTCGATGAAACAAAAATTGTTTATGACAAACTAAACCTTTCAGATCATTACAAAAAAAAGAATTGGATCGATACGAGAAACAATTTCCGAGATAAAAATTCGACAACATAACCTTTTAACGAAGATAAAGAATAATCGAAAATTTTGAAAGCGTCTATTTTATAAACAAATTCGAATCCAGCAGTGTAATGATACAAACTCCCCCTAATTTCGCGCGTATTTCGCCATACAGTAGTTGATTCTAGACAAATTGCAGGTATCGATCGTGTAAAGTTTGATTTTGAATGGCCCAACCCGGAGCTTTTAGCAAAAATATGTGGTTCGGAGATTGCATGGTTTTATGTAGAATTCTCAGTATTAACAAATTAATTTTTCGACGTAATAAAAACTGTTTACCACGAATCGAACCTTCTAAATAATAACAAAAAAAGAGTCAGGTCTATCCGAATAGAAATGTCCAATATAAAAATTGCCAATCACAGCCTCTTATTTTTCGAAGTCAAAAAATAATTGAATAATTCGAAACCTTAAATTTTATGAATAAATTCAGACCCACCAAAGTGATGACACAAACTCCCCCTAATTTCTCACGAACTATACTATACCATAGCTCATTCCGACCAGAATCGCTGTCACTGGCCACAGAATTGGCGAATACGGCGTGCTCCCAGTCGAAAGAAAATTCCTGGACCGAGAGGACAGTGTGTGGGCGAGCTTTTCGAGGGTTGCGGGGTGGCAGGGGGTTCTCGGTGGTCGATACGGGAGCCCGTTAGGGTGTAACTGGTCTATTACCAGGTTTATTGAGATTGGGAATCAGCCGACGATTACACTGCCGGGGAAAATACACCGGCTATCGGCCGGCCTCGATTTCCATACGCGGAAAACAGCCGCGAAAGAGTCGTTATTACTCTGACACGACGGCAATGTGTACCCATTAGAGCAACGGCGGCGGACGCGTTCACCTGGTCGTTAACGTAATAGCCAGCGCCGAAATCCTCCCCTCCCGCCCGTGTTTCTATGGCTAATGCCATGGCGTGTCTGACTGGCCGGGTCCAGCGAAATACAGGTGCGAACTCCGAGATTACGGGTATCGATCATCGGCTCGCGCCCCTGGATCTCGTGATGGACGTCCTGCTACGACAGAGAGAACAAACAGCGAGAAAACGGAAAAAATAGTGTGATAGCTTTAGCTGTCTCGCCGTTCCACACAGAAAGGATCTTTATCAATCGTGAAATACTGCCGCGGTCGGTGTCTTTGGACCGGTTTTACTGGTACGAGCAGGCGCTCTGTGGTTAAATTAGTTACCGAATGTTTAATTGGTCGTTTCACAGAAAAGTACATCGAAATCGGACCGGTACGAATAGGATGAAGCGATGTTCAACGTCATTCTCAATTTGTGAGAAAAGTTGAGGATGGCGTATGTATGCTTGTTTTACCCCTTAGCACTCGAATGACGACTCTGAGGCGCCACTACAAATTGCTACACCATTCTTCAGAATATTGTTTACATGATTAAATCTGTTCATATGTGATACATTACTAAACATTTAAATATTGGGTAATTATTTACATTAGGGGCTCCGTCACCGATTTTGATGACGTTGAAATATGTTGTCAAGGTCATCATTCTGAACAACTTTTTCCTATACATGTTACCGCCGCTCAGCTTTAGTTTCCGAGATACAGTATTTCATCGGTAATTGTCCCAAATGTCTCGCACATAATTGTCCCTGAGATATCCCCACTAGTGCGGGGTGTACCCCCATGAGGGGACGCAAAGCTCGGGAGGCCTCGGTCGCCGAGAAGTATGACACCATGCGGCTCGGGTATATCGGTGAGACCACACTAATCCGAATTTCCAACTTCTTTATTATTCATTATTTTTTTATGGGACTTCGGTGACCATATTTGTGGCATTTTTTTAATAATCAGAAAAATTTTGATCAGAGAAATATTACAAATATGATGGTAAAAGTCTCCTAAAAGATTAATTAATTACTGTTGCCTCACCGATGTTATGTACCTGACCTATACATAATGACCATACACCTGTATATGATCCGAATTATATGGTGTTTGGTATCATTTTAATCAGAAAAATGTCACAAATCTATTAGAAAAAGTCTCATAAAAATGTAAGTAATAATAAAAAAAGTTACTCCTTGGTAATACATTGTGAGGACACATGCGCTATCCTTCCTGGCGCCAGAAACTTTAATTGTCTATTACACAAGTAAATATCATCCGAATTATATCATATTTGGTATGATTGTTATTAGAAAAATGCCACAAATATGGGCATCGAAGTCCCATAAAAAAATAATGAATAATAAAGAAGTTGGAAATTCGGATTAGTGTGGTCTCACCGATATACCCGATCCGCATGGTGTCATATTTTCTCACTCCCGAGCTTCGCGGCCCCTCATGGGGGTACACCCCGCACTAGTGGGGATATCTCAGGGACAATTATGTGCGAGACATTTGGGACAATTACCGATGAAATTCTGTATCTCGGAAACTAAAGCTGAGCGGCGGTAACATGTATAGGAAAAAGTTGTTCAGAATGATGAGGGTGACAACATATTTCAACGTCATCAAAATCGGTGAGGAAGCCCCTAATGTAAATATTTACCAAATATTGTATGAGGTACTATATTAGTTTCGTACGCATATATTGAAAAAAACTTATGTACGATTGAAATATTTTAGGTTAGAAGAAATGTTTGGTTTTTTAGTTGAAATAACTCCGAGTGCAAAGGGTTAAGCTGGGTTGTCTTTTTTCTAGATTCCTGTGGCATTGCAGTGAGTGTAGAAAGTGTTCGTACACCGACTCATTTCGAATAATATATTGTGAAATTGTAGTTTATTAACTAATTTTCTATAACCAACGAGTTTGTAATCTCTAGAACAGATACAGTGCAAAAAAATTAGTTTGTTGAATAATTTGCAAAGTTGTCAAGAAAAAACGAAATATTAACCGAAATATAAAAGCAATAAGTATTCGTACAGTTCTGATTTCGAACTATATACAAGTGAGTTTCTCATGCAAACATCTTACAGGATTGTTTACTAGTTACGATTGACATCGTCAGTATGTTTGGAAACGTTGTCAGGGTTAGTCGAGGTCGAAACCGTATTACTATTCGAAAGTGACGTTGAAAATGAAACGAAAACGTAGAGAAAGAACGATAGAAGAAAGAAAAATTATTATTAATCTGCAGAATCAATGCAAAAGTTTATCGGAAATTTCGCGGATTATAAACCCATCTCGCTCAACTATACAAAGTATAGTTGATAGATACGGATTACGAAAAAAGTTGCAAAACAATCCAAGAATTGGACGTCCGCGTAAAATTAACCGACATACCGGACGAGCGATTATTAAAATGGTAAAACAAGATCCAAGGATAAGTGCAATAAAAATAGCTGAGCACCTTAGAGATAATTTGGATATTGATCTCTCGGTAAGTACTGTACGTAGTTTTTAGCGGAGTCGAGGATACCACGGTCGGGTGGTCTGTAAGAAATATTTCGTGAGTGAAGCAAATAGGAAGAAAAGAATGGAGTTCGCAAATGATAATGTTACCACACCAATGGAGTACTGGAATCGAGTGATCTTTACAGACAAGAGTAAATTTAATATTTTCGGTTCTGATGGATGGTCTACTACATATATGGAGAAGAAAAAATGACGAACTGAGACCACAAAATTTACAACCTACAGTAAAACATGGCGGAGGCTCAGTACTCGTTTGGGGTTGCATGGTGCAGCTGGTGTTGGCAAATTAGAATTTACTGATGGAATAATGAACCCACCGGGTTTATATTGACACATTGAAACAGAATCTTTCTGTCAGTGCTGAAAAAATGGGCATTAATGATATTTTTATCTTTATGCAAGATAATGATTCAAAGTATACGGCCTACAATACGAGGATGCGGATATTACATAATACGCCAGCATATACAAGGTGTTTCGTCTAAAACAGGACACCTAAATATCTCATCTACCTCAGAAAATACAAAAAATGTTTCTAATGTAATCTAAATGGTTTCAAAAGACGAATCAGATGGAAGAATCGTTTTTTATAAATTGTAATTTTTTAATCGTTTCCTCAAGGTCACTCGTGTTTTTTTACATATATACACACATTTTTTGTTGTTGTATGTTATAGCAAACATTATTGTGCATTCATCCATGTTTAATAGCACGATCTTGAAATGACCGTGAACTCTAAAATTTGCTAATTAATGCTTACTTTCAGCGACATTTCAGATTTCAACGGTAACAGAAATTCGACCATGTACTTGAACTTGTAAATAATCACATTTATTACTGCAATAAATGTTCGAAATGATGTCCTTCCGTTGTGATACATTTCGTGAGGCGAAAAACGACAGATTGTACAGCTTTTTCGATGATTTCAGGTTTCATATCAGCACATGCAGCAATTATTCGTTCTTTCATATTTTCTGGCGTCGTGGGCAGCTCTTGATAAACCTTGATAAACATTTTTTGTATTTTCAGAGATAGAGGAGATAGGTGTCCTGTTTTAGACGAAACACCCTGTGTAAAAGCTCCACCACAATCTCCTGATATTAACCCCATCGAAAACCTGTGGGACTACTTGGAACGTCACATTAGAAAACATCAAATGTCCTCTAAAGAAGATTTAAAAAATGCAGTTATGGAAGAATGTAATAAGATCTCATTGAGCGTAACAGCGAAATTAGTAAATTCAATGCCAAGAAGAGTCGCAGCAATTATAAAATCAAAAGGAAATCCTACTAAATATTAATTAACTGTTTATTTTACTTTTTCAATGTCAAATAAATTTAATTTCTACGTTTTCCTCATGAATTTCTAATGAGTTTTAAAACATGTAGCAGCTGTACAAATACTTATTGCTCTTATATTTCGGTCAATATTTCGTTTTTTCTTGATAAACTTCGCAAATTATTCAACAAACTATTTTTTTGCACTGTATCGGTCCCAGAGATTTCCGAGAATATGTACAAACTAGTTGTTTATAGAAAATTACTTAGTAAACTACAATTTCACAATGTATTATTCACTGTATGTCAATGTGTTCTTGTTATTTGGAGATGTTCAAGATGTTCTGACTTTGTGGAAAAAACATCGGAGCGTGATCTAACTAGGCTAATATTAAAGAGCGAAGTTTCTAGTTTTTGCACGAACATTGTTGAGTTTAGGTATGTATTGCGCGAATGAATGTGACAACCCTTTATAATAAAAGTTAGTTTATTAGTTGAAACAACACATGGAATACACGTATATCAACTGTGAATAATGCTTGCACGTAACACAAAATAACTCTATATAAAAAACGCAAAGCAGCTCGGACCGACTGACTGCGATTTGCCCTATGGTTCCTTAGGCCTCTCAGTGCTGAAACAGAAAAACGTGGCACTAGGCGTGCAATAAAACGCAGGTCAAAAAAGACCTTCCTCTTTCCGCTGCACTCGTGCATTTCGGTGTACACACCAACAAATGTGATTTCATTGGCGATTACTATTGTTTGGAATGGGTATTTTTATTGTTAGTTGAAAACAGATTCACGAGTCTTGGGTTGAGAATCGGTGATATTCAAGTTGTCGTTGACTTTGTGGCAAATAAACGGAGGATGATCAACTAGTAAACATTTTGAAGTGCACATCCTCTACTTTCTACACCCACAAATATCACTACCTTCGAAGCTACACTCACAATAAAAAAAAACAAGCAATAATAGTAACGCAATACCCCTTTTCGTAAATTGTATATTCGAACTTTCCTCTCGATGTTTAAGCTTAACCAACGATTGCAATGCAGTAGTTCACTGTTCAAACTGATTACTGACACTGCAATCGACTCGCAGAAGTCAGTTTGCTTCGTGGTGGACTGGAAAATTTACCGACACCGTTGATCCTGCTGTTAGAACGACAACAATCCAGTGAACGTTACATCCCGTGCAATTCTGCTTGCAATTAGCAACGCCACATTACACAGACGACCGCCATTGTTTCAGTGTCACGCTATCATGCACGAAAGAACGTTTGTAGTGGCAACCAGGGCTGTTACTTTTCCGAAGCTTCGAATCTTCGCACCTTCGAACCTTCGAAACTTCGAACCTTCGATTCGTTTCCAGTTAACGGATAAAAGAAATAAATACACATAATTTGTTCCTATATTCACTATTTGAATTATTTCAATAATTTATTGTTAAGATAATATATTTATAATTATCCTATGAATTATCCTTTCGATAGCACATTGTTATAATAATTGTTTAAATAAATAAATTTTATAATTTGTTTCTATATTCATTATTTGAATTATTTCAATAATTGATTGTTAAAATAATATATTTATAATTTGAATTATCCCTTCGATATCACATTGTTAAAATAATTGTTTAAATAAATAAATTTTATAATTTGTTTCTATATGCATTATTCGAATTATTTCAATAATTTATTGTTCAAATAATTATTTATACAATGTACACATCTTTACATAATTAATATAGAAACACATTTCTGTAGATTATAAAAATTTATAATCCATAGAAATTTTTATAACCTATAGAAATATGTTTCTATATTCATTATGTAAATACTTGTACATTCTTTAAATAATTATTTTAACAATGAATTATTGAAATAATTCACATAATTATATAGAAACAAATTGTGAAAATTTATTTATTTAAACAATTATTTGATCAATGAACTATAAAAATGATAATTCAAATAATAAATATATTATTTTAACAATAAATTATGGAAATAATTCAAATAATGAATATAAAAACAAATTGTAAAAGTTTATTTATTTAAACAATTATTTTAACATTAAATAATTGAAATAACAATTCAAATAATGAATATAGAAACAAATTATAAAATTTATTTATTTAAACAATTATTTTAACAATGTGCTATCGAAAGGATAATTCAAATTATATATATATTATCTAAACAATAAATTATTGAAATAATTCAAATAGTGAATATAGAAACAAATTATGAAAATTTATTTCTTTTATCCGTTAACTGGAAACGAATCGAAGGTTCGAAATTTCGAAGTTCCGATGGTTCGATTCTCATCACTTTCGAAGCTTCGGAATCTTCGACCTTCGAAGGAAAGTAACAGCCCTAGTGGCAACAACACGATCGACAAGAGGCGTTTACGCTTCTTTTGCGAAGTTAACGGGACTGAGGGAAATCAGAATTTCCCACGTATCGGTTTCGCGCGTTAAATGATATATGTTTCGATCAGATCGCGATAGGAGGGTTTTTCGGATGAAATCCTGCGTCCAACTTTTCACCCCTGACTATTCAAACGACTGACACGCGCCCGCCACGTTCTCTGCGTGGAATACTTAATAAAATGCCTGTAGGGAGAGTTTTTCCTATAGATTATACATCGTAAACCAAATAACATCCACAAACTCCCCGGATAGATATCACCGGACGAATATTAACACGACTATGGTTGTGTCTTACAATTCCTATCCTCCATATTGTTTTCTACTAGATCGTAAATCATCGATCTTGTACCTCTTCTTACACCGCTCGCCAGTTCTTGTTGGTTGCTAGTTGAATTCTTCGGGGAAATAGATTGCAAACTCCGAAGGCATTCAGACGAGTTTGTTTAAAATTTCCAATCTTACAAACTTTACTACTTGATGAAACAAAAATTGTTTTCAATTGTCTGAATCTTCTAGTTTTTTTAAAAAAATAAATCATTATGATTCGACAAATGGTTACCAAAATAAAAATTCATAAGTACGGCTATGTTCGTAAGAGATATTCATAAAGAGATCTCATTAAATGTTCACGCTTCAAAGATCTGTATTTTATAAACAAATTCGAAAGCAATAAAGAAATCACTTAAACCCCCTCTAATTTTTCGTGCATTATTATATCATAAGATAATTTATTTATTTTTCAAATTTAGCGGTGACATCTTAGGAAAACAAATAAACATTGGAAAGTTTGAAAGCCCGCAATTTATAAAGAAATTCGAAACCAATAAAGTAATCGCTTAAACCCCCACTAACTTTTCGTGCATTACATCATAAGATAATTAATTTTTGTCAAATTTAGCGGTGACATCTTAAGAAGACAAATAAACATTGGAAAGTTGAAAGCTCGCAATTTATAAACAAATTCGAAACCAATAAAGTAATCGCTTAAACCCCCACTAACTTTTCGTGCATTACATCATAAGATAATTAATTTTTGTCAAATTGAACGGTGACATCTTAGGAAGACAAATAAACATAGGAAAGTTTGAAAGTCTGAAAGCCCGCGATTTGTAAACAAATTCGAAACTAATAAAGTAATCACTTAAACACCCACTAATTTTTCGTGCATTACTTCATAAGATAATTAATTTTTGCCAAATTTAGCGGTGACATCTTAGGAAGACAAATAAACATTGGAAAATTTGAAAGCTCGCAATTTATAAACAAATTCAAAACTAATAAAGTAACAACTTAAACCACCACTAATTTTTCGTGCATTACATCATAAGATAATTAATTTTTGCCAAATTTAGCGGTGACATCTTAGGAAGACAAATAAACATTGGAAAGTTTGAAAGCCCGCAATTTATAAACAAATTCGAAACTAACAAATTGATGACTTAAACCCTCCCTAATTTCTTATGCATTTCACTATATCATAATTGATTTTCGTGAAAATGGCCGACATTGGGCGCAGAAACTCACGTGTCCAATACATATCAGCCAATATCACAATATTCATCCTCAACGAACATTTTTCTCGTTTCTCAGCCGAAGTAAAATTTTAAACAAACACGTCTACTTGGATTCCAATTCACAGGGCTGAACTCGAGCTTAGCTCAACGAGATTTCTGGATCCTGTAGGACAGTAATCGCATTATTCAGATTATAAAATTTTGCCGACACCCGACGCGCTCGATTATAAAAGATACACACACGCGGTTCGATCAGCCGGAAAAAGAAGGATCCTGTGCAGGTGAGGAATTCCTTTCTCCGTCGGACAATGGGGGACACAGTTTTAAAATTCACCGCGGCTACAATAGAATTCATCCCCGGTTGCGCTCATTCAAATCAAGGAAAATCACGCGATCCATCGTGTTGCCTCGAATTCCCCAAGTAATCTCAGTAGGGCGACGCAATGGAGGGACAAAGAGAGAGGGAGAGAGAGAGGGAGAGAGAAAAAGAGACCTCGTCTGGCCATCGTTGGACCATCGCCGAGCAGAAATTCACGTTTCATCGGGCCGAATCTGCGGAGACAAAACCACTCACGTCCACCGAGCGACGTCAAAACGAGAAAGACCGATAATTTCCGAATAAAAAGGTAACGTGGCTGCGCAGTGCAGCCTCCATATCTCTCCGCCATCTCCAAGGTGGAGGGTGCGGGGGGAGCTATTTTACAAATTCACGACGCGACATCGCGTTTTCCGTCGGAACTTCCGCCCTCGAACATTTGAATTTGTGAACATTTCAAGAAAACCGACCTTTGAAGGGGTTCCCACCTCCTCGCCCTTTCCCAGAGGCGAAAACATCCACCGAAGAAGCGACTAAGAAGGATTGAAATGAAGCTGGGTGGATTGTGGCCCGTCTTTCCCGCTAAATAGCTACATGGTTAACTTTGTCAACCTTGCATGGCCGGTTCTAGAACAGCAGTCTTTGCTTTACTGGTTGAATTCGTGCTGTAAAACTTAGTTGCAAGAGATTTGACTGACAAGGGAACATATTCAGATGCGAAAATCCGATTTTGATGAAACTTATGGGAGCTTATAGTTCTTTGAAAAATATCTGACACGTGTTTTTTTTTTATCGGCAACCATCCACTTTGAAGGGGTGAAAGCAGACCTCAAGGATGGGGGTCAAAACCATATTTTTTGAGATATCTCGGAAACCAGAGGTCGAAAAAATTTGAATTTTTTTCTAAATTGCGTGTTTTTCAATGGGAATTGTAATCGCGCAAGAAAATTTTAACAAAAGTTTTTTGTTTAAACAATATATTAAAAATTTGTTTTTTTTTGCAGTTTCTCTTATTTCTTGTTAGTTCATTTTAATGTAAACTTGGGTGTGTGATCTTTGATCCAAAATAGGGGATACACGTTTCAGGATTTTCTTTTTTTTTGACATCTAACAATAATTATGCATAATGGAAGATAGTCTTGCACCTGGCGTGCGCAGGAAGGAATTCTGGCTTGTTTTATCGAAATATAAGCATTTAATATAAACGTGTATAGTATTTTAAACAATACCACTGGGTTATGTGCCGTTTATTGTTTTATTAGTAGCTAAAGAAGGTGGCGCAGTTAGCAGCGTGGCTACGTTTTGAAATTCATGTACCCTGCATCTCTGTACCTATCAAGCAGGTCTATAATAATGTGCGCCAGTTCAATTTCCTTCCCATTCGTGGGTGATGCCTCGTTATACAAAGGTAAAATTAATATAATTTATTTATTAATTAAATTAATATATTTATATAATCTATTGGTTGTTAGGGTGAGGGAGGGGGAAACGTAAAGCAGCTTAAGAATGTATAAATATGGACACTTTGCTACGTGTGCTATTAGTCTTTCTGCATTACGGTTTGTAAAGCAACGTGCATATTAAGAAGTTGAAGCTACTTCTTTCGGATTTTTAAAACAGTGCCACATAAAACAAATAATTTCTGGCGATAATCAAAGTAAACATCCGATAATTATATTAATTTTACTTTTGTTGATTGTTTATTTTTAGTGTTAGATTCGTTTTTACAAACATGAAGGTCAATCCGACGAACGTTATAAACATTTTGATAGGAAACATATAACAGTAATAACAACGAGGGAACACCCACGAATGGGAAGGAAATTGAATTGGTACATTATTATAGACCTGATTGATAGGTACAGAGAAGCAGGGCACATGAATTTTGAAACGTAGCCACGCTGCTACCTGCGCCACCTTCTTTAGCTACTAATAAAACAATAAACGACACATAACCCAGTGGTATTGTTTAAAAACTATACACGTTTGTATTAAATGCTTATATTTCGATAAAACAAGCCAGAATTCCTTCCTACGCACGCCAGGTGCAAGACTATCTTCCATTATGCATATAATTATTGTTAAATGGCAAAAAAAAAGAAAATCCTAAAACATGTATCCCCTATTTTGGATCAAAGATCACACACCCAAGTTTACATTAAAATGAACTAACAATAAATAAGAGAAACTGCAGAAAAAAAAATTTTTAATATATTGTTTAAACAAAAAACTGTTGTTAAAATTTTCTTGCGGGACTACATTTTCCATTGAAAAACACGCAATTTAAAAAAAATTCAAATTTTTTCGACCTCTGGTTTCCGAGATATCTCAAAAAATATGGTTTTGACCCCCAACCTTGAGGGCTGTTTTCACCCCTTCAAAGTGGATGGTTGCCGATAAAAAAAAACACGTGTCAGATATTTTTCAAAGAACTATAAGCTCCCATAAGTTTCATCAAAATCGGATTTTCGCATCTGAATATGTTCCCTTGTGAGCAGAGGTGAAAGTAGAGGCTTTAGCCTTTAACCCCTTCCCGTACTTTAGCGAGTCAGACTCGCGATTTTGGCCCAAACACGAATATCGCGAGTCAGACTCGCGACCAGATACTTGGGCCAAACGTAAACATAACAAGCCGAGCTCGCGGACTGATTTTTTGACCGTTACGATCGTGACTGAATGTTAGTTCCTATCAGTACCTCATGACAGTTAGTCACAATTCTTATCGTTGCTGTTACGAAGCAGTTCAATTATTAAAATTTAAGAAACCCCTTCAAAATGCAAGATACAAAAATGTTAAATGAAGGCAGTGATAACGAATCCTTTGATCGTGACGCGTTTGTGCCAGTCGTAAAGCGTATAAGGCGTATGATTATAGATGAGAGTGTGAAGAGGAAAGTACGACACAACAATCATGGATTTGGCAAAAAGTAAAAAACACACCAATAGTTTGTATTTTGTATTGCGACTGTTTACAAGCATCAGTCTGGTCTGTTTAGCGCGCGTCGATGCCTACCGCTTGGGTTCAAGTCGAGCTAAATGGCACGGGAAGGGGTTAAAATGAGCATAGGTAGACTGTTCTACAATTTTTGTTTACGAAACTATAATGGGTTGCATTTTTAGTAGAGACATTTCAAAATTTTAAATTTTTGGCAAAAGGGACTATTTTTCCAATTTGTTGAGTGTTTTCTATTGGAAATATGATTTAGAAAACAGCGTTACGAGCTTAGGTCGAATATTCTACGATCATTTTGGCGGAGCTGCAATAAAGTAAAATTTTTACCCCTCTAGAAATGTTCAAATCTAATATTTTCCACTTTTCCACTTTACCTCCCGTTTTCTATTGGCAACAGGCTTTTTAAAATATTTCCATTTAGCAGCATTAAAAGTAGAGATTTGACACTTTAAAATGAGCTTAATTAGATTCTTCTACGACTTTTAATTACAAAGTTACAATAGATTAAATAATCACAATGTTCAACCCTAGATTTAGTAATATCTTCATTTGAAACTTCAGTGTATGATACATTAGGTTACAGTATCTAGTGCAAAAGTAATAACATAAAATAATTTAGTAGAGCTAAAAGTAGAAAAATCGTGCTTTAAAATGAGCTTAGGTAGATTATTCTAGGATTTTTTTCACGAAGTTACAATAAAATAAACTCTTCAACCCCCAAAAGACATTTGAATCTAAACTTTCGAAATTTCAATCATATCCCTCGAATTTTCATGAATCTAACTTTTATCTAGCCTTATCATTTTTATCTGACATCTAACCTAGCCATTTTTAATCATCGTGTCGACAACGGGAAACCATGTTCCACCTTCCCAAACGCAAAAATCGCGTTCCCCGGGCGATAACAATCCGTTATCTCGACTTACGGAGAAAGATGTTTCACAGTGGCGAGCACAAGATGTATAATAAGCTGAGAACTTATGCTCGGAATATTTCTCCTTGAATTGCTACGCAGATAGTCGCCGGGAATCATCAGCAAAGTCAAGATCGTCTGCGAACAGGGCGTTTCATGTTGCTTGTTGTGTCGTGCGGTTGGCGTTTAATTCAAAATCTTGTGTGTCTTCTGTCTCTGGCCGCGACTTAAGCTCGCTCACGGCTCCCATAAATCTCAGAAAACTTGGGGGTTGGCAATATAGGGTTCAACGGCAGCCAACCACTTCCAATTAGCATCCTCGACAACTTTCAACACCCCCATGGATCCATGGAAACAGTCGAAACAAACGCAAAACTTCGCGATCGCGAACAACACGCTCGACTCCGTTCTGAAATTGAATTTCACAAAAAAACTGTGTGTTCCAGCGAAGCATGGTTTCTAGATTTTTGTTCAGCACACCAATATCCGTGAGAAAAATTTTAGTTTATCGCACAGTACAATTATTAAACCATACATTTACGGTATACAGTATTTCATCGTTAATTGTCGCCACCACGAGTCCGGCCGGCGTCAATTATCGTGTAGAAGATACTATTTTTCGACCTCTGGCGAACTGAAGGAAGGATACGAAAGCTCAAGAAGCCTCGGTCGCCAAGAAATGTAACATAATACGGGTCGAGTATATCGGTGAGAGACCACTACTAATCCAATAACAAAACTTTTTTACTTTTCATAATTTTTTTATGGGACTTTCACCAACATATTCGCGGAATTTTTTTAATGAAAATGATACCAAATATGATATAATTCTGATAATATTTACTTGTGTAATGAACGATTAAAGTTTTGGGCGCAAGGAAGGACAGCGCATGGGAAAGAAAGAGACGCGGAGAGTCGCAGTCGCGGCGGCACAGTTCAAAGGCCCACGTGTCCTCACAATGTAATGCCAATAAAAGACTTTTTTATTATTACTTATTTTTTTTATGAGACTTTCTCCAATATATTTGTGGCATTTTTCTGATTAAAATAATATCAAACACGATGTGATTCGGATCATATTTACAATAATTTTCCGAAACTTTTATCGTCCATTACTCAGGTAAATACCATCGGAATTATTTCTTATTTGGTATCATCTTCATTAGAAAAATGCCACGAATATGTTGATGAAAGTTCCATAAAAAAATAATAAAAAATAAAGAAGTTTTGTCATTGGATTAGTAGTGGTCTCACCGATATATACTCGACCCGTATTATGTTACACTTCTCGGCGACCGAGGCCTCTCGAGCTTCACGGGCTATACCCCGCGGAAGGAGGGATTGTTTTGCGACAATTATCGTACAGAAGTTGAAGACAATTAACGATGAAATACTGTATAGGAATTACAAGAAAATACTCGAACTTTGATGCAATTTAATACGATTTGTTTCTATTATCCACTTATAAAAATCATTAGCACTAAAATTCGGGTTCTGTACTATTGTGCTTGTGTGAAACTTGCTTAAAAATGTGGCGAATTGCATATACATGCGTGGATAATTACTAGAATCAACGTCCAAAGGAGATTATCGGTTTCCCGATGTTTTTCCTGGTTTATTGACCCATCTATTTTTTCCAGGTCATTTCCGATGGTTCTATTATCCGACGACAAGGAGTTCGAGCCTCGGGGTGTTGTTTCCAATCAAGGAATACAGCTAATAAAGGAGAACCGATGATTTAGGGGCGAAATAATAAGAATTTTCGTTAGGGCGCCGATGAAATTAAGCTTCGGCACCGTTCGTTCGCAGGGCTGCGAAATCTCGAAGGGCCGCCCTTTTTTATTGCTCCTTCGACCCACTGGTCCCAGGCAGCATGAAAAACGGTTTCTTATCGTTCGTGGGACATTGCACTTCTCCTTGGAGTGGTTAGATAAATTACGGACACCCGATGGAAACTCGCAAAACTTGGACCGAACACCGAAGGGTCCGATAGCTTCGAACTGGAAAAAATCGCTGAAGGACCGACCGAAATCGACAATTGCACACGGCATCCTGTTCGTCAGAGTTTCCCCTATCGTCCTTCGTTGGTCTCAACTTTGTAACATTTTCGGTCCAGACGTGCTACTTCATTTTTCCCGAGGAACCCCATATAATCGAAGTCGGTGGAACTTCTTGCAAAAATCGACATTTTGTCAAGCAATATCGCAATTTTACTTATGGTGTCATATTGAGGAGGATCTCCTGAAGCCTCTACAGATGATTTTGCTAACTCAAATTCGCGAATTACTGCGCTATGAATTTTTTTAGGCGACTATCGCTGCAAAATGCAATTGTATAATTTCAGTACTTTTCATTCAAGTTATTAATTTTGTTTGATTTATGGGGTTTGTTGCAACTCTGTGGCGCTGTATCGGTGGGAAATGATTATGATAGTGCAGAATGAGTGTTTGAGAGATAAAGTATGGTGTTATGTTCTGTTCTACTTGATTGTTAGCGTGAAAACAGTGCCATGAAGGAAAATTGTATGAATTGTAGTCAAATGGTGGTTTTACATCGATCTTTATTAATGTAGTGAGCAATTTCATGGGATTATGGTGCGGAAACATGACTAGCCTGCAGATTACAACGGCTTACACCGTACAGTTCACTTTCAGCAAACGGGAATCAAGGCTCGAAGGAAAAACGTCGCAGGAAATCTATTATTCGCCAGTTCGATTTCGAGAGGGACGCTGAGAAATCAGATTACGTGAATTTATGGGGTCTAACCCTCCCATCTGCAGAAAACGCACACAACCACATCGCCATAAAGCCTACACTAATACCTGAAACCTTGTTACTATCATTTCCAATCATTAAAACAAATTTACCTTCAAATTCGAAGGTAGAACTGACAAATTCATAGAGAAACGATACTAATGCATAAGAATTCATAGTTCGTCCGTTAAGGAGGTAGAAAAGCGACAAGTTCAGCTCCGCAAAACCACGAAGCTTCTGCAAACACCTTCAAACCTGTCATTATCGTTTCCAATTATTAAAACACAATTATCTTCAAATTTTAAACTAAAAGGATTTTTAGATTACACAAGACTTCAAAGTGTAACCATTATTGGTACAGGAAAGCGACGATAAATTCGGCTCTCAAACAAGGAGGTCTCTACAAACACCCTCATACTTGTTTCTATTATTTCCAATTGTTAAAACAAAATTAAAATCGTACTAAAGCACAATGGTAAAAACGCGACAATAAATTCAGCGACATAAAGTCAGATATAAAAAAAAACAAATTTACCTTCAAATTCGAAGGTAGAACTGACAAATTCATAGAGAAACGATACTAATGCATAAGAATTCATAGTTCGTCCGTTAAGGACGTAGAAAAACGACAAGTTCAGCTCCGCAAAACCACGAAGCTTCTGCAAACACCTTCAAACTTGTCATTATCGTTTCCAATTATTAAAACACAATTATCTTCAAATTTTAAACTAAAAGGATTTTTAGATTACACAAGACTTCAAAGTGTAACCATTATTGGTACAGAAAAGCGACGATAAATTCGGCTCTCAAATAAGGAGGTCTCTACAAACACTCTCATACTTGTTTCTATTATTTCCAATTTTTATAACAAAATTAAAATCGTACTAAAGCACAATGGTAAAAACGCGACAATAAATTCAGCGACATAAAGTCATAGAGATTTTACTAACACTTTCAAACTTGTTACTATCATCACCAAATATGGAAAACAAATTGTCTTCAAACTTGAAGCTGTATCTGACAAATTCGTAAAAAAACGATATTAAAACACGGGAATTAAAAGTTTATCGATTATAGGTATAGAATAGCACGATAAATTCGGCTCTCAAACAAGGAGGTCTGTACAAACACCCTCACACTTGTTACTATTTTTTTCAATTGTTAAAACAAAATTTCTTCCAAATATGGAACTAAAAAGCTGATAAATTCATACAGAAATCGTAATAAAGCACAATGGTAAAAACGCGATAATAAATTCAGCGACATAAAGTCATAAAGATTTTACTAACACTTTCAAACTTGTTACTATCATCACCAAATATGGAAAACAAATTGGCTTCAAACTTGAAGCTGAATCTAACAAATTCGTAGAAAAACGATATTAAAGTACAGGAACTCAAAGTTTATCGATTATAGGTGTAGAATGGCGACGATAAATTCGGCTCTCAAACAAGGAGGTCTGTACAAACACCCTCATACTTGATTCTATTTTTTTCAATTGTTAAAACAAAATTTCTTCCAAATATGGAACTAAAAAGCTGATAAATTCATACAGAAATCGTAATAAAGCACAATGGTAAAAACGCGACAATAAATTCAACGACATAAAGTCATAAAGATTTTACTAACACTTTCAAACTTGTTACTATCATCAACAAATATTAAAAAAAAATACAAATTAGCTTCAAACTCGAAGCTGAATCTGACAAATTCGTAGAAAAACGATATTAAAGCACGGGAATTCGAAATTTATCGATTATAGGTGTAGAAAATCGACGACAAATTCGGCGCCATAGTCGTAAAGCTTTCACTAACACTTTCAAACTCGTTACTATCGTATCTCGAAATTCAGAAAAAAGAATTACCTTTAAATTTGAATCTGAAGCTGACACATTCGCAGAAAATAGTGATACTATGGTAAAACACGGGAATTCAAAGTTTATCATTCGCCGGGGTCGAAAAGCGAAGAAAAATTCGGCAGAATGGTTCTGTGGACGGTAGAGGGTAGGAATCGTCCGTCAGAGTCGATTGATAGACTCGACAAGCATGAAATATTTAAACCGCTTAGCGGAGGCCGTTTTTCGAGCGGCTTAAAACATGGCGGCCGCGGAGAAATAATTACCAAGTTGCCAGAAAGTTTTCCCGATAGGCCCGGGAGTATCGTTCCCATCAGACGGATTGCTATAGCTGGTGTCGGGAGGGTCTTTCGAGAAGTAAAGCAGGTCCAAGTGCTCTTTACACGCATATTGCCCTTCCTCGAGCAGGCGGACGGCCGTTTGTTTGAGCCGCGTCGAGGATTTCGATCGTGGAAACGAGAACTCTTCGCATTTCATGGTGCATTTAACTCCGGGATCGATCCACCGGCCTCCTGGATCCGGGAATGGGGAACGTTGGGTGAGAAAGGTGCGAAGGAATTCGTTGGTCAAATATTTTCTAACTAATTTTCGTTAGACTGTGCACCTAATGATGGTTCTTTAGCAGAGACTCCAATTTAATACAAACAGAGCTCTGAAGTATCCTATATCGATCATTTTGTGGAAAAAGAGTTAGGTCAGTACATACCAAATTAGGGGGAGTTTCAATCACCACTTTGTTAATTTTGCATTCGTTTATAAAATACAAGCCCTTGGAGTTTGCAATCTTTCCAATATTCTTTTTGCGACCTCTTTTTCATGAACACGCCTGTACTTAAGAATTTTTATCTGGGAAACTATTTATCGGATCAAGTTGTTCTTGTTTTATTTGAAACTAGAAAGTTTGTTCTACTGTAAACCATTTTTTATTGAAAATTTAATTTGGCAACATGGCTGTAATAAAACTCTTATAAATTCCTAAAGCAATATTTTATCTAATCTTACTCGTAGTAAGATCTGCAAAATCGTTATTTTGATGACGCATGCTGTCAATTTTGTTCAAAAATGAGTATTATTATTTATTTATTTATTTGTAGCTTATTTTAATGTGGTCGCATTAACAGCAAGGTCATTAGCGACCACATAGTTTACAGATTACAATTTGTTAAAGTACAAATAACATGTATATTAATTTGCAACTGTTTAAAGTTAATATTGGAACTTGGATGGAAGAACATAAAGTATGTTTATAATAATTTATACAGGGTGGGGCAATAACTATGTCCAGTTTGAATATTGCCGTTATTTGTAATAATATGAAAAAATGTTATATAGAAAACTTACACGGTATAGATGGGGACATATTGTGACACAAACATTTTCTGCGTGGGTGGAGGCATAGAGGAGATTTCAAGGTCAACTCTATTTTTTTAAATGGAATGCTATGTTTTGTTTATCACGATGTGATAGCCAGTGTTGAGACGAATTCAGCGAGTTATCATTGAAGGTCATGCAAGGTCAAATATGGTAGTAAAATAAACTTTATCACATTACGGGAGATGCTCGAATTGATGACTGTTTGCGTCAATACAAAGTTGCAATCATCGTATCATATAACTTTTTGCACAATCTTCCAAATGTTCGGAGCGAAGGATGTGTACGGTTTGGATATCGTTCAGCATACAAGGATTGAGCTCTTATCGAATTTTGTCGCATTTCTCCATAAATGAGGATTATATCCACTTGCTCTTCGAAAGAAAACTTCATTTTGATGATCACGCAGCTACTTGACTTAACAATCGACCGAGACTGACTGACCGATTCATGTTACTGTTACGAACTGGTGAGATGTTTACATTACGAGCTGATGAGATGTTTACATTTCTAGCTATACGCGGTGTATTGCCACAACATAAACAATGTTACAAAACCATTCGTTTATGTAAAAGTGAGGGTCTATGAAATAATACAGCATGTGATAGAATAAGTTCAGAAACGATACGAAGATACGAATTACAATATACTAAAATATACTAGAATATACTGGAATATACTAGAATATACCAGAATATACTAGAATATACTAGAATATACCAGATTATACTAGAATATACTAGAATATACTAGAATATACTAGAATATACTAGAATATACTAGAATATACCAGATTATACTAGAATATACTAGAATATACTAGAATATACTAGAATATACTAGAATATACTAGAATATACTAGAATACACTATAATATACTAGACTATACTAGACTATACTAGAATATACCAGAATATACTAGAATATACTAGAATATACTAGAATATACTACAATATACTACAATATGTAACGATACGAAGATTGCAACTTTGCATTGACGCAAACAGTCATCAATTCGAGCATCTCCCGTAATGTGATAAAGTTTATTTTACTACCATATTTGACCTTGCAATACCTTCAATGATAACTCGCTGAATTCGTCTCAACACTGGCTATCACATCGTGATAAATAAAACATAGCATTCCATTTAAAAAAATAGAGTTGACCTTGAAATCTCCTCTATGCCTCCACCCACGCAGAAAATGTTTGTGTTACAATATGTCCCCCTCTATGCCGTGTAAGATTTCTATATAACATTTTTTCATATTATTACAAATAACGGCAATATTTAAACTGGACATAGTTATTGCCCCACCCTGTATATGTCGATAGTTTTAAAGAAGAGAAAGACGTGTATGATGTAATACGGGAGAAATTAGTAGGAGTTTAAGTCATCGCTTTGCCAATTTCGGACCCGTTTGGAAAGTACAGGACTTTGTCAATACTCGGTAAGATAAACGAAAAGAACATCAAGGGACGCGTCCCGCGACCGACAATTTCGCTCGATAATTAATAATGAACGACAAGCGCAGGCCGTAGACCCGATCAGAAACTATTAGCCGCCCCAAAAACGGGACGACCCTCTGGCAACGAAAGAAATTGGCATTGTACGGTGCCTCGAATAGGCGTATTCCGCTCTAAATTGGATCGTTCTCCGTCTTGTCCTCCGCTTTTATTTCCCAGCATTGTTCTTTCCTCCAATCTTCCCGGAACCGTTTCAAGAAACCGAGCAGCGGCAGGCTCGCTGAACAGATAACGATTCAGGAGCTTAATTCGATTACTTTTCAATCCGTTTTACTTGCAGCCACTTGCTACCTACAAAAAACGTCCATTTTGTATCTGCTATTTTAATAGATTTTCTGCTTTTCGATCTACTGCATCCTGCTTCGAGAAAAACGGCACAATAATATCGCTTTCTGGTCAAGAACAGTAAAAAATCGTATGATAACTTCAGTAACTGTTAAAAAACACAAATTTTATTATTTATAATGTACAGAGCTTGTTTTGAACGCTAAATGCAATCTTCTGGCCAGAAATATCAAGTGAATCAGAGATTAAACGAGTGAATTGCTTTTAAACAGAATTGCACAACCGAAAAGAAGTCAGAAAATATTGAAAAATAACTTATTACAAGTTTTGTTGCATAGATTTTATGGTATTTTGCGTTATATGTATATTCGTGTATCAAAAGTAGATTAATTTATTAGATGTAAATTATGAAAAATTAAATTTTCTTGCAGTGAATTGATAAAAATTGAATTATCTTTTAGTAAGTTATGAAAAATTGAATTTTATGGTGTCTGTATTGTCTTCTCGTTGAAAATTTTTACTGGAAATTGTTTTTTTTTCGTTATAAGAGTGAGAAAGGGTCTGAAGGTATCCAATTTCAATAAATTATGGTTTCACTTATTTCTTTTAGGCCATTCGCAAGAAATGTTCCAAGCTTAGAGTGAACAGATCGGAATTGATGGGTTGTAATGTGTCTTATGGGGATTTTCCTGCGATTGATATCACACGAAACGTGTTATACGATATCCCAAATCCCTATAATGTTAGCAATTTGAATTAATTTATTAATAAAGTGACTAACACTGATAAATTCAATTTATAAACTAATAAACAATTTCATTTTGAATGTATCGTTGATATTTTTGTTAATATTAATTATTTTGAAAGACCTGCAAAGACCTTCTTGAATTTAATCTTTATACTTTTGTAGATTATAATAAAATGAGATATTGAGTACTTTTTTATTCATGATAATCCTTAAAATTGCAGAAATTCGTATTAATTCATTAATAAAATGATCAAAATTATTACATTTGATACGCCAAGTAATTAACACATTTTATTTCTAATTCACTATTAATATTTTTATTAAAATCAAAAGTGTAGGTGTTAAATCTGTGGATTCGTGATATTAGTTACAATTATTGATACTAGATGGCTAATTAGGTTTCTACTTTCTCGCAAGTGTTAGCTAGTTGTGCGATTTTGTATATAAGCCGGTTTATAGAGCGCTGTTGCAATAGGAAATGAAGAAAAATATTTCAAGATTAACCATGAATGATATTATTTATAATAAAGGACGTAATTCTGATCCTATTTTTTATTCAATATCTTGTAGATGTAATTTATACTACACAATGTCTTATGAAATGTTTTCTCGAGTCACACAGCCTATATTCGTACTGTACCACGCGTTTGCTACATTATCGACTGTTAATGTATTTTATCAACATTTTTCAAATTCCTATTTTATCAACATTTTTCAAATTCCTATTTTATCAACATTTTTCAAATTCCTATTTTATCAACATTTTTCAAATTCCTATTTTATCAACATTTTTCAAATTCCTATTTTATCAACATTTTTTGAAAGTTCTATTTTATCAGAATTTTTTGAAATTCCTATTTTATCAACACTCGATTCAAAATATAATATAATAATTAATAATTATATTATATTACTCTTATTTTGAGGACTAAGCTTTACAATCATTAAAAGATCATAATTAAAATAAATTCCAATTGAATAAACATTAAATGCTGGCAGAATTTTTTCATTAATACAATACGAATATTGTAGACCTTTGTTTTCGTTCCAATTATTAATTAATTTATAAATGTAATATTATTTTCATTAACATTACAAACTATATATTGTTCTTTATATTCCGATTAAGAGTTATACAAGTAATGAAAAATCAATTAAATTCAATTCAGTAAACGAGTAAACGTTATCGATGTACTCCGTCATCCAATCAATATATTCAATAATGTATAAATTATTAATATAATAACAGCGTCTTAGACATAGTTATCCCTCCAATTCTTAATTAAATAATTTATTGACGTAATATCATCTTAGCAAATATTAACAGTTACATATCACCTTTACTACAATGATTGACCTTCACAGTTAATAAAAAACCAAAGAAATTAAATTGGGGAAACATGAATATATACGGAAACCTACTTTGTCACTCCAACTTTTATTCACAAGTCTCTCTGGACATTGAAACTAACCGCTAGCAATTCTTATCAGTATGGTATCGAATTCATGCAAGAATATGCAGCACATTGAGATTCTACTTGTGACCTGAACAAGGACTGTAGGGCGCCAGGTGTGAAAGAGACAACAAAACAGGAAAACAAAGAACAAAAAACTTAGAATCACTTCGCTCGAAAAGATCCAGATAGTCTCAGAAATCGATGCGTCGTGGATGCTTTGTCTCTAAATCGTTCTCAGAATTCTTTCCCTCGAACTCCATCGATTTCTAACATTTTCAATTTTGTAAATAATTTGGTGAGTGCAATGTATGCAAGGTTTAAAATATGTAGTGTGCTCAAGTGTAAGAGAAATGTGCACAGGCGATTTTACTGTGGTAGTCTTGTAGATGACAGGGTTGCACCAAGTGAGGGCCCTCCGAGGCCCTTCAGGGACGTCCCTGGGCCAAAATCTGTGCCTGTTATTGGAACTTTGTACAAATATTTTCCCGTCATTGGTAGGCATAATATAATAACGTTAAATATTATTTTACTAAACAAGATTAATATTCTTTTAAATTTATGTTTTCTAAGATTAATTTTTATTATTCTTTATATTTTAATTTTATTGTTATATTAAATGAAAATTCAGGTGAATATAGTTTTACCAGGCTGTATGATAGTGGATTAAAAAAATTGAAACAGTTTGGACCACTGGTTCGAGAAGAAATTGTGCCGAATGTGAATATTGTATGGATTTATAAACCAGAAGACATTGCCGAAATTTTTAAAGCTGAATCTGGTTTACATCCAGAAAGAAGAAGTCATTTGGCCCTTTCGAAGTACAGGAAAGATAGGCCTGATTTGTACAGCACTGGGGGCCTCTTACCTACGTAATATTACTTTTTATTATTTTTTAAACGTTAAAAGTTTCACTGGAAACGTTGGATTTTTAATAGAATTTTAATACAAATGCTTCCTGGAGTTTTAATATATTTTTAATAGAAATATTTCCTTGAATTTTCAATACAATTTTAATTAGAATACATTCTTGGACTTTTAATATATTTTTAATAAAAATATTTTCTCCAATTTCTTATAAATTTTTAACAAAAATATTTTCTTTAATTTTTTAATAAAATTTACGAACGTTTTATTATTGTCTCATTCATATCAAATATTTTTTTGAAATTATAGGAATGGACCAGAATGGTGGAGACTCCGAAAAGAATTCCAAAAAGTTTCTAGCAAACCTCAAAATATAATAAATTACATAGAAGAAACAGACATTGTTGTAAAAGAATTTGTTGAACTATGCACAAAAGAAAAATTTGAAGATCTTTTACCAATTTTATCGCGTTTATATCTCGAATGTAATTGTCTACTACCATTATCATATCATATAAAAAGAACTAATTTTAAATATTTTTCAGTAACATGTTTAGTTGTTTTCGATGTCATCATCATATCATATAAAAAGATAACCAATTTAAAATATTTTTCAGTAACATGTTTAGTTGTTTTCGATGTAACACTAAACAGTTTCTCAAAAGAAGAAAGACACAAACAGTCTAGAAGCTCAAAGTTAATAGATGCTGCTTTCGCAACTAACAGTGCAATTTTAAAATTGGACAATAGTCTCCAATTATGGCAATTTTTTGAAACGCCTCTATATCGAAAATTACGTAAAGCACAAGTATATATGGAATCGTAAGAACAATATTTTTATTAGATAATGTTACTATTAAAAGCTGAAAAATACGAAATTACATTGCTACATTTAGCAAATTGAATGTTTACTTATATAAAACATTTCGTTATTGAATTAAACATCCAAATTATGTTTTTGAATTCAATTAAAATCTTATTTATAATACTCAATATTTACTTATTAAATTTAATATACACGTACGCAAATATATATTTATTTATTTATTAGAGTCGCATTAGAGCTAATATCCCAAAGTAAGAAAAACGAATCTCATAAAAATAAATCATTCCTAAACGCCTATTTCGAAAACTCAGCTTTGAACATAAAGGACATTATAGGCATGGCTTGCGACATGCTACTAGCTGGTATAGACACTGTAAATATTTCTATTAATCAATATATAGGTAAAAAATAATTAAAAATATTTAACACATTTAAAAATACTTTCAGACCACATATAGCACAGCTTTCACTCTCTACCACCTAGCAAAAAATCAAAATGCTCAAGAAAAGTTGAGAGCAGAAGCTGTGCAATTATTGTCTGATCCTAATCAACCAATTACAGCAGACATTTTACGAAATGCTTCTTACACAAAGGCTGTCGTGAAGGAAAGTTTGAGATTGAACCCTATTTCTGTTGGAATTGGTCGCATTTTGCAAACTGATGTTGTTCTTAGTGGCTATGAAGTACCTAAAGGAGTGAGTCTTCAACAATAGATGTATACAGGTTGTACCAAATAGCTCGCTTATTATTTTTTGAAATTTCGGAGATATGTAAAATACAAGAATTATATATAAATATTGTGGTATGCAAAAAATTTAAGGTAGGATACCCTGTATAATAAATATAGTAGAAAGATAGCAAATTCTCCCACTTACATTTCACAGACAGTGGTGGTGACGCAGAACCAGATTATCTGTAGGCTCCCAGAGTACTTCGACACTCCGGACTTGTTTGTCCCAGAAAGATGGCTTCGCGAAAGCAAAACTGGCAGTGGGAAGTCTGTGCACCCATACGTGGTGCTGCCATTTGGCCATGGACCTCGTTCTTGCATTGCCAGACGGTTCGCTGAGCAGAATATGCAAGTATTACTGTTACGAGTAAGTACATCTCCTCAATTGGAATAATTAAAGCACAAAGCAATTTTAATCCTCTTTATTCGTATAAATCCGATGAAAATCAGTATAAAACATCCTACTTCAGATGTGCCGGCAGCTTAAGTTCACCTGGCAAGGCGGGCAACTCGGTGTAACGTCTTTACTAATTAACAAACCGAATGCACCAATCAAACTGAACTTTTATACCACTTAAAACGCTACAAAGAATAAAATACTGAGAAAAGAACAGATTCCACTTTATTGCGTAGCTATAATTAACAGTTAAATTAAATCGGTAATACAGTATTCTTGTTTGGTAGAATATTTAGTTGTAAGTCATGTATTTGGGAGTGGCTGAGAACTTGGCGTAGGACTTAATGACTTTGTTTACTGCCTCGAGGAAGTCTTTCTCCGTGGCTACTTTGCGACGGGCTCGAATGGCGAACATGCCAGCCTCCGTGCACACAGAGCGAATTTCGGCGCCTGTGCTGTTCGGGCAGAGACGAGCTAACAACTCGAATCTGATGTCCCTTTCAACACTCATGGAACGCGCATGGATCTTAAAAATGTGAGTTCGGCCTTCCAGATCTGGCAGACCGAATTCCACTTTCCTGTCCAGACGACCTGGTCGCATCAGTGCAGGGTCTAACGTGTCTGGTCTGTTCGTTGCCATTAGCACTTTGATATTTCCTCTTGGATCGAACCTATAAAGCATTACAACTAGTGATTACGTGCCCGGTAAGATTAACGACATTCAAACATACCCATCGAGTTGATTAATCAACTCCAACATTGTGCGCTGCACTTCGTTGTCTCCTCCAGCTCCATCATCAAACCGAGCTCCTCCAATGGCATCAATCTCATCAAAAAATATCAAACATGCTTTCTTGCTGCGAGCCATTTCGAACAATTCTCTCACCATACGAGCTCCCTGTTATTTAAAAAAAACATCATAATAATAAATATATTATAACCTTCAATAGCCATGATTAGGATAATAAATATATTCATCATCGAATTACAGTTTGTTTTACGTACCTCTCCAACATATTTCTGAACCAATTCCGAACCAATCACACGAATGAAACAGGCATCTGTTCTGTTGGCTACAGCCCTGGCGCACAGAGTTTTTCCTGTGCCTGGAGGGCCAAACAGTAAAACACCTTTCGGTGGCTCAATTCCTAAATTAACGAATTTCTCTGGCTGCAACAAAAATATATTTCTTTACAAAAAGTCTGGTAACTATTGTAAGATAGTCTAATTATAAAATACTGACATGTAGAAGGGGAGTTTCTACGACTTCTCTCAACTTCTCGATCTGCTCCTTACACCCACCAACATCACTGTACGTAACATCGGGTTTCTCTTCAACCTGCATCATTGTTACACTCGGATCGATTTTAGGAGGCAATGGAATGTGAATTTGGTACTTGTTGCGATCAACACCAACTCTCATGCCCTCCTCGATATCGGTAGGGGCAACAGATTCGGCTAGATCGACCACAAATTTTGCAAACTGCTTCACATTTATAATGTATTTGGGGTCAATAGAGTCTGCATTGATTATTTTAGTGCAGCGAGCAACTTGTAATGGCTGCTCATTTTGCAATGTCTGCTTATCTGCTGCAAGGTCCCATAGCGCTGGTGGTGCTAACCCAGTATCAGACTCTTTAATCCCTGTTAATTCATTAACACGTTTAATTATTGTTTGGATGTCTTCTTCGACTACTTTGATGCTCTTCGTGTATTGTCCTTGGCCCTGTTTAAAAATTAGTAGACGTGATTCACATTTTTAGCAGTGATAATAGTTGATAGAATAAATTAATAATGTGCTAACAAAATAAATTTGTAATTGTTGGTTTATGAATTCTTTTACTTACGTAGATTTTTAATAGAGCAATATCGCCTTCGTCCAAAGCTAAAATAACGAAAAATATTAAATAAATTGTGCACATGACTTTGACATAAGATAGTGTTTATAGACAGTGTAATTTACATTTTATTTCCTTTTCTTCCTTCTCGTCATCACTTTTCACTTTCCTCATGTCTTCTCCTAAATGGTCCGGCATTTTTCTAGTTGAATAATTTACTTAAACACCCGAGGAAACAATTTATTTCGCTTCGTGAACGGAGTACGCCGCGGATTTATTTTGTGGTTAGGTTCCCGTTACATTACCTGCAAAATCACATCTTTTGTTAGTGACATCTGCACGTAGATTGTAAACTAGTGACTTTTTATCCTAAGACTGTTTGAATAAGATAGGAAACTGTTTTACCTACCATGTTGCATTGATGTCGTTTTTTGAATATTTATATAAAAAAATTTTTATTTTGAGTGATCCAGTAATGCTTATTTGAAAATAATTGTTTTGTAAATATAAATGGGGAGATTAAAATACATTGATTTGTTTGTATATGTGATAAGAATTAAAATATAATATTAATAAAATTTATTAATGCAATCAAGTTCCATGATTATGTATATAAATAAATGACGGGATAAAAGGGACACAAATTTTATTTTTTGAAAACATTGGAGAATTATAGTTTGATAAATCTTTAATCTGTGATTATCAAAGCTAGTTGCAGGTGTGCCCATGGGATTAGGAAAAATGTAAATCAATTGTGATACGAATAAGTATGGTGTAAGGTGTATGGAATGACAAAATTACAAACTAATTTGCACAAATGAATGACCATTAAGCCTAACTGCGCAGATTACTATCTGTTCGCCACACCCCTTGCCATTTCACTCCAACGTGCATCTTCCCTTCGGGATTACTAGGTCAATCACTATAATTTGCCTTTAAACGTTTCCTTCTAACTGGTAGAATACTATTTTAATACAAAGTAGGAGATACAGGTGATTTAATCGTAGCCTATTCAATAATTCATATTCTGGTACAGTGTTTTCCCACTCTTTTTAGATACTTTATTAAAAATCTGTGTTCCCAGAACTTTCACGCTTTCCAGAGCTTCTTTAAGAATTTTTAGCAACTAAATGGCTGAAAATAAATTGATAAAACTTTCTGTTATAGTTAGAGAATACCTTAAATAATATGTGTACAAAGTTTCATCTCAAAAGGTTTATTTTTTCTCCAGTTAGAACAATTTTATTAATTATCCTACTAGGAAGGATTAAAATTGGCTACAACTGTAAGTAATAGCTGAAAACAGTAGTATGCAAAATTGTATTACTGAATATAATTATGGTTAACCATTCTCTATAACATCCACTATGATCTCAACTAATTTATTTTATTGTTTAATTTATATTTTTGCTGTTTAATCAACCGTCTACATAGTTTTGGTTAAATCATTTAAAATGGATGCTTTCCACAGCTTCCATTAGGAATTTTTAACAATAAAATAGCTGAAGACGATTTAATGAAACTATTTGTTATATTTTAAGGGTTCTTTGAAGAATATGTGCAAACATTTTTAGCTCAACAGGATCCTTTTTTACGAAGATGTAACAATTTGATAAGAAATCCTCTAGGCAATAAAAATGGCAGCGTCATGCTTCCACGCCACGGTTAGGCACCTTTCAAAGGAAATGTACGGACCGCCTAAATTGTACTTCCCATGTCAGTCAGTCCTTGACCGAGATGATCCTTGGAAAAATGCAAGATAATGAAAGATCCAATAGAACAGAACACTTTCACTCGTGTTCATCCCGACCCGCCGATCCTCCTGCAATCGGAGGCGTGGTGCAACCTGAAGATCAACATATTTCCACGTGATATTGAGCTGTACTATATTCGTCAGCATCACTATTACCCTTGCTATGGAGCTCGCACACGTGGGAATATTCTACACGTGTTTCTACACCCTGAATGTCACAAAAACTTTACTCACAGACATTGTGATAGAATTACTGCATAAGTAGGACTTTCCGATGGTTTAAATGTTTTTCAATTTTCAAAAATGCTTCGGAAATAAAATAACTATAGTTATATAACCTTTTATTACGTTTATTAGATACAATTTCCGATTGGGGTCAAGGTGTCGCAAAAATTTAATTTGCGGGCATGTTGATAGAATTAGTGCATTGATACGACTTTTTGATGATGCAACGTTTTCTAAAATTTTTAAAAATGCTTTGGAAAACAAGAAATTATAGCTTGTATTCAGTGATGTAGCTTTTTATTACGTTCTTTATACATAATTTGCAATTAGAGCCAATATATGTTCATTTGAAGAGGATTTTTGATAAGATTTTTACATCATGGTAAAAAAGCATAGTTTTTAAGTGAAACTTTGTGCAGATATTTGTTTAACTATCCCTTAACCGTATGAAACGATTTCGTCATTCTATCTTTAGCCGTTTAGTAGCTAGAAATTCTTAAATGACAGTTTCCATATCGTCTTGTCTAAATAAATCAGTCAAAGGTATGAAGAAAATGAACTAACAAATAAGGTAGCCAAACAAGTTGCAGGGATCAAAGAGGACATTGCGTAGAACATATGTACAAAATTTTAAACAAATCGGTTGCATAGTTTCGAATATATCATGTCAAATATAGTGAAACTCATGCTTCTAACAAAAATAAAAGGAACGCTAAAATATTTTTGAAATTTAATTATACTGCTTGCAGTATTATTGTTATTATTATTTACCACACTGTTTAAAAATAAAGGATAAGGTTACCGATGCTCATATTGTTAATACATAAACAACAATTCAACATAAATCGATTTTAAACGTAAAACCAATTTATCAAAATAATTACTATAAGCAGTCGATGATGAATAATTGATAAATGATTGAACATAGGGTGAAAATTGACAATTCTTTTTATTTCCTGGTATACATATGTACAAACATCGCGTCCAGTTTCAAGATAATAACGATTTAATTCAAGCCTCGTTCAAAAGTCATTCGATCATCGAATTTTGATTAATATCTCCGGAAAGGATTTGAGTTATAGGGTTGTCTATAATCGGAATCGTCGGGTCCTGGTGGATTGGCAGCCAAAGCTCGTCTAATTGCTTCTGGAATTGGAGGTGGAGTTGGTAAATGCGCGCCTTGGGGATGGAAGCCATTTTCGTCAGCAGTATACTCGACTGTGATTGGTGTGCCGTCTGGCGCAGCATATGAAAATCTTCCTTGAACCACCTGCAAACAGATATTTTAATATTTAAAGATTTTTTAGAGAAAGAGAAAAAAAACTTAATAATAGTTATTTTCTTATTTTACGGTTCCATTGTATCTTTCGTTCTCAAACGATTAATTACATTTGGTTTTGACGAGTTTCTGTGTGCAAAATAAAATTTCTAAATCATTTAATTCAATCTTATAGGGACTTCTATTTATTGAATAAGCGAACAAAAACTTGTTTTTAACATATTTTACTGATGAAAACATAGTAACTGAATAGGGAACTTTTTATTCTAGTTTCTTTTTACTGAGGTAGGTAGACAATTTTAATTATCGAGGATTAGTAATCCAATTTGATTTATAAATAGATTTTCTCGTGAAAAGAAATTTTGTTGATAAAAAATGTTCTAATCGAAGGTAGTCGAAAATTTTTATTCCAAAAATTAATAATTTGATTTCGACTGGTTTTTCTCGTAGGAATATCTATTCTCTAGTATACTTTATAAATACTTTATGAATTTCGCATATACTTTATAAATACTTTATAAATTTTGCATTTTATATTTGTGTTTTAAAATGAAATGAACAGGTTATAGGATTTTGTAATATGTTTTTATTAAATATATAAGTATGAAAAAGTATTTGTGAAGTAAGTATGAAAAGTGGAGAAACGAATGAGTGAAATTAATTTCGTTAAATAAATTTATTACCTCGCTTTGGCCTTGCGGAGTACCCTGAGGACGGCCACTTTCGGATACTGAAATTCCATTCTCGGTATCGTAGCTAAAAGTGTAAGATCCATCTGGATAAGAATCTTTCTGCTGGCTGCGAATTGCTATAAACCTTCCAGGTGAGCTGCAATTAAATTATATGTTCTTACTGGACCCCTAAAATCATCTCTTAAAACTCTGCATCATCATTTCATTAAAAAAAAATGAAAGGAACAACTCGCACTTGCTTTATCCAATTTTCAAATTCAATATTCATAAAGAAATTATTATATTTAATTTCCATAAGTGAATGTGTAAATGTGATTAAACAAATTTTTGTACGATTCAAAAATAATAAGAACAATTTCATTCAATTTTTAAATTTAATTTTCAAGATCAGATCTTTAAACCTAATTTTTAACATTGAAATTATTTTTGAATGTATACTTGTATTATGGACATTTTTTAAAATTGAAATCGAAAAATATTTTTGAGTATGTATTTATATTGTGACAATTTTTTAAAATTCAAATAGCAAAATATTTTTGACTGCATACTTATATTGTTGCGTATATTGAGGTTGTTGCACTTGAGGTTGATATGCAGGTCTGGGCGTTGTTCTAAATGCATTTTGACTGGGAAAGCCGCGGAAAGTCCCAAATTGTCCTACAGCGCAGCAGATCAAAGCAAATAGAAAAAACTGAAATCATACAATATTTCCCATTACAATTTTTTAGATCTCATTTACTGTCTCAAACGATTTCTAATACATACAACTACCAACCACTAAAACAACAAATGTATTTTTACTACAATTCAAATAAATAATTTGACAATTTCATTTCCAATTCAAACAATAGTAAAATAAAAAATCTTCGAAGACTCAAAAGTTTTTGCAATGTTCCCATGGTGTCCAAAATTTCTTCAATTTGAATAGAAGTATATAAATTAATATAAATATTTGTCAATGCGTTTACAAATTTTGAAATGGATTATTTTTGACACGTCCAATATTTCTGTCGTCAAAAAACGATATAAAAATCTAATTTATGTAGTATATAGCACGTTTGTTAATAGTCGAGGACCGAACAATAAAAAATGCACCAATTTTGATAGCATTTTGTTTGTTTCGAGATAGTGGCGTTAGTGTTGGTTCACTTAGGTCCCGTGTCACTCGAGGGTTGACTATCGACAGCAAACACTCACTAAACGTTGCATGGTGTCCGTTGCAGTGGCACGACGTCGATTCGAACAAGACTTCAAACCTGCAGTACCAGATGCAGCAGCTGGCAGCATTTATATGAAGACGAGCCTGAAGATCTTCCCTTTCCCTGAACCTGCATTTGACACCACTCTCCTCATAATTTCTAGTCGCCCTCACGTCCGAGCCCCACCTCAACCCCAGCCGTGACAAATGGACTGTGCAACCAGATGGATTTTTCTGCAGTGACCTCCGAAAAATTGTGCAATTGAAAATTTCTGGCAGCAATCGACTACCTGAATTTACGAATTAATTTATTTCATGAGTTTCGACGCGACACTTAATGTTATCGTTTATGATTTTCTTCGTGGCAAGTGTTGTATGCAACCAGATGCATTCTTCTGCAGTGATCTCAGAAAAATTGTGCAACTAATAATTATGACAGAATTCGACTATGTCTGAAATAGTAAATTAATTTGTTTAGCGAATTTCAACGCTAACGCAATGTTACCGCTTCTATGCAGCTAGATGCACTTTTCTATAGGAATATTTAGAAAATTTAAATTGTGGACCAAAATTATAGAAATTTTTAATTCTTTTTGGGGAACTAAAATTGTAAAAAAATTAACTTGGTGAATTTGGACTCTATATTTAATGTTACAACTAGTGATTTTGTCGGTGGCAAATGTTCTATGCAGCTGGATACATTCTTCTGCAGAAATCTTTAGAAAATCTGAATTGGGCCATGATTAAAGTAATGTTATATATTTTTGTGAACTAAAATTACCAAAAAATTATTATTTTTCGAGTTCGGGGTCTATATTTAATGTTACAACTAGTGATTTTATCGGTGGCAAATGTTCTATGCAGCTGGATACATTCTCCTGCAGAAATCTTTAGAAAATCTGAATTGGGCCATGATTAAAATAATGTTAAATATTTTTGTAAACTAAATTACCAAAAAATTATTATTTTTCGAGTTCGGGGTCTATATTTAATGTTACAACTAGTGATTTTATCGGTGGCAAATGTTCTATGAGGCTGGATACATTCTCCTGCAGAAATCTTTAGAAAATCTGAATTGGGCCATGATTAAAGTAATGTTATATATTTTTGTGAACTAAAATTACCAAAAAATTATTATTTGGCTAGTTCGGGGTCTATATTTAATGTTACAACTAGTGATTTTATCGGTGGCAAATGTTCTATGAGGCTGGATACATTCTCCTGCAGAAATCTTTAGAAAATCTGAATTGGGCCATGATTAAAGTAATGTTATATATTTTTGTGAACTAAAATTACCAAAAAATTATTATTTGGCTAGTTCGGGGTCTATATTTAATGTTACAACTAGTGATTTTATCGGTGGCAAATGTTCTATGCAGCTAAATACATTCTCCTGCAGAAATCTTCAGGAAATCTGAATTGGGCCATGATTAAAGTAATGTTATATATTTTTGTGAACTAAAATTACCAAAAAATTATTATTTGGCTAGTTCGGGGTCTATATTTAATGTCACAACTAGTGATTTTGTGAATTTTTGGAGAACTTGAAATTAATTAATATTCACGAAAATTATATTTTACTTATAAACTAAAATTAGAAAACAATTGATCCAGTAAGTATTGTTTAATAACTTCAAAATCTATTACCAATCGCGAACTTGCAAATAAAAAGCGGTTTAGGCAGCTAAATGCACTTTTATGCACAACTCTTCAGAAAATTGTAATAAAAGTTGGAATTCGCCAAAACTGAAAAAAATTTGGTTTTTTTGGGTAATTTATAGTTGCAAAAATGTTCAGGTGATGATTTTGGATCCCATACTTATTGCTACCACTTGTGAACCTACGAGTTATGAGCGTTATGTGCAGTCCGATGCACTTAGCCTCAGGAGTCGCATAAAATCATAGTAAATGTCGTATTCAACTAATAAATTGCTAATTTTAAAAATTTATTTGATGACTACCTTTCGCTTCATTTAATGTTTTCTCTCATTGCCTGTACTTCATCAAAGACTAGCGTTCTATGCAGCTAGATGCACGTTTGTGCATGCATTTCCAGAAATATATAATGAGACTCACATTTTACTAAAAATTCAAGAAAATCGGTTTTCTAAGTAAACAAAAATTACAAAAATTTTGTGTATAATATTAAACTGTAGGTTTGAGATTGTCACTCCATAACTTGTCAACATAGTAAGTGTTCTATGCAATTGGATGCAGTTTTCAGAACGAATCAGTAAAAAAATTGTAGTAATATTCATATTAAACTAACATAGCATAAAATTTTGTATTATTTGTAATTTAAAATTACCTAAAAATTTAGTTGATGTTATTAAGATCTTCTTTTGATGTTTTTGAACCTAAATTAAAGCGAACTACATGTTAAATTTTTTTTTTGTTTTGTGGTTTTCTTATAAGAATTTTTAAAAAGTTATTGCTATGAAGTAATAAATTTGTGTTGATTTAAAGGTGGATTGAAAATGAGAAAAAAACAATTTCGACTAGTTGCGAGAACAGTTTATTGTTGCATCAACAGTTTTGATTGATGAGATCAGGGCTCAGCTTCAATCGCCTATCATTAAAGTAAAGTCTTCATAGCTGTGAGTGGCACCTCGTATTTCACCGCCTTCTATTGTTTCTCCTATCAATACTGATATCATAAATACGCCTTATACCTCTGATGTTGCTCCTTCTGTTTCCCATTGCATGCATCGCCCTCGAAATCGACAGCTGTGATAAGTGTAATAAGGTTAGCCCTAATTTTTCTACAAGTGTCGCTCAAGCTGACTTTAAAATTATTTTCTATGTTCATGGCGAAACCCAAAGTTTTGAAAATATTACACAAGGTAGCTTTAATATGCACTTATTAACTGCTCTCAGTAAAAAATTAAAATATTTACAACTTTGACTAGAATAATTTATAATGTACATTATAAATTTTTGACGGATATTATTGAAAGGACTCAACAATATGTACATTCTTTTTGTCATTCATTTAGGCTTTTGAAAATTACATAATATAGACCTAATATGCAATTATTGATTGTTATTATTAAAAAATTAAAACGTTTACAATTTTGACCAGAAGAAATTATAACATCAATTCTATATTTTAAATTTTCTATAGACATTATTAAAGGGTGGCCTCAAATTTTGAAAAAGCTATGCGAAGCAGAGCTAACTTCTTAAATGTTATTCATAAAAAACTAAAATGTACTTGACATTGACCACAAAATTATAATTTATAATTCTAAATTTTGAATAGATTCGATTGAAGGGATTCAAGAATAAATTTTTTTCTGTCCCTAATATGGGGACTAGAATTTTGAAAAAATTACGTTTAGTAACGCTAACATGCACTCATTTATTGTTATTAATAAAAAATTAAAATGTTTAAAACTTTGTCCAGAAGCAATTATAATGTTAGTCCTATGTTATCATGTTAGATATTATTCAAGGGATGCAATATTGAATGTATTATTTTAATCCTTGATTTGTAGTCTTAAATTTTGGAGAAATTCTTGGGGTGGGGGGTTAATATTGACACGTACTTATTGTTTACTACGGCGTTCGTAGGAATATATCTCGGGTAATAAGTGAGAAACAGGGTCATAAAGTTAGGGGTTCTCGCCTGAGACGGTTCTAGACCTCGCTATCTGACAACCAGGTTGCGAGCGTTACCTGGATCTAGTTTGACCTTTCTCGTTTTATTAACCACGTCAGCTTAGGTATGCCCCATCATCACAGCAACGCTCCGGCTCTTATAAAGAAACGGATAGAGCGCATACCTTCGGGATCCTCCCAACGAGCCACGTACCTAGAAATTATGTAAACTGATCCCGCTGGCAGATTTGAATCCGGTTCAACATATCTTCCGAATTATTTCATCGGGTGAGTAATCGATTATCAGTTATTAAAAATTCATCATTGCATTCAGGAGAGTCTGTAGAATCGTTCTGTGCAACAATCATTTGTACAGTTTCTATGGCTGAACCATCAAAAATTCCCAAAGTTGAAAATTCGATTTTCCTTCCCCTTTCCTTTTTAATTAATTTAAACATGTTTAAATTTATATCAATTTATAAAAAATATATCATTGCATTCAGTAGAGTCTGTAGAATCGTTCTGTGCAAGAATCACTTTTATAGTCTCTATGGCTGAACCATAAAAAAATCCCAAAGTTGAAAATTCGATTTTCCTTTCCTTTTCCTTTTTAATTAATTTAAACATGTTTATATGTATATAAATTTATAGAAAATATATCATTGCATTCAGTAGAGTCTGTAGAATTGTTCTGTGCAAGAATCACTTTTATAGTCTCTATGGCTGAACCATCAAAAATTCCCAAAGTTGGAAATTCTATGTTCCTTCCCCTTTCCTTTTTAATTAATTTAAACATGTTTAAATGTATATCAATTTATAAAAAATATATCATTGCATTCAGTAGAGTCTGTAGAATCGCTCTGTGCAAGAATCATTTTTATAGTTTCTATGGCTGAACCATCCAAAATTCCCAAAGTTGGAAATTCGATGTTCCTTCCCCTTTCCATTTTAATTAATTTAAACATGTTCAAATGAATATAAATTTATAGAAAATATATCATTGCATTCAGTAGAGTCTGTAGAATCGTTCTGTGCAAGAATCATTTTTATAGTTTCTATGGCTGAACCATCCAAAATTCCCAAAGTTGAAAATTCGATTTTCCTTCCCCTTTCCTTATTAATTAATTTAAACATGTTTAAATGTATATAAATTTATAAAAAATATATCATTGCATTCAGTAGAGTCTCTAGAATCGTTCTGTGCAAGAATCATTTTTATAGTTTCTATGACTGAACCATCAAAATTTCAAAAGTTTGAAAATTCGATTTTCCTTCCCCTTAGCTTTTTAATTAATTTAAACATATTTAAATGCATTCCGGAGAGACTGTAGATTTGTTTCACGTAGAAATCATTTTTACAGTTTATATGACTGAACCATAAAAAATTCCCAATGTAGAAAATCCGGTTTTTCTTCCCTTCTTCATCTTAATTTATTTAACCATGTTTAAGTGTATATAATTTTATAAAAAATATACTATTATACTCAGGATAGTCGGTAGATTTGTTTCATGTAAAAATCATTTATACAGTCCTTATGGCTGAACCCTAAAAAAATTCCCAAAGTAGGAAATTTGGTTTTTCTTTCCTGCATCTTTTTAATTTATTTAATCATGTTTAAATGTTTACAATATTATACAAAAATATGTTATTGTTTTCGAGAGGGTTCACTGGTAGAATATTTCTAATGTTAAAGATGTGATTTACTAGTAATAATTATAGACCATTTTCATATTATTATTAATCAAAGTGCTGTCGTGCCAGTTTAAAAAATCGCATTTTTGCGAACAGTAAACTAGAAGCACGATATAATTATGGTTATAAAGTTCAATATGGTAACGGGGATGCACAGTGGTTACGCAGTATATTCTGTTTCAAGCGAGAAACAGGGCATGGCGACTTACCGATCCTGTCTAACCTGTTTAGTCCCTGATATATTATCAAGATACACCTAAATCATAGTAATAACACTCGCACAGACGTATCGACAAATAATCGTGCCGTAAGTCACGCAATTCGAACAAATAGCGCAGCTTTTTCGCTACAACGCTGAATAAAATTCAAATTTCGCGTTACTTTTTGAAACTACCCTTAGGACTGAATTAAACCAATCAAGCGCATTCGTTGCTTTAAAGATTTATTAAACATAATTAACTGGTCAGTATTGTATACAAATATATATTGTTGAAATCGGGAGAGTCTATACAATTTTTCTACGTAAAAAACAATTTTATAGCAGTTATGATTGCAGCGTAAATAATTATCAAAGCTCTGAGTATCGATTCTTCTTCTAACTAATCCAATCGAGCGCATCCTTTACTTTAAAAATTATCGAATTATACTGAACTGGTCAGAATGGTATACAAATATATATCGTTGAATTCAGGAGAGTCTGTAGAATTTTTCTAACTAAAACATTTTTATAGCAATTATGATTGCAGCGTAAATAATTATCAAAGCTCTGAGTATCGACTCTTCTTCTAACTAATCCAATTGAGCGCATCCTTTACTTTAAAAATTATTGAATTATACTGAACTGGTCAGAATGGTATACAAATATATATCGTTGAATTCAGGATAGTCTGTAGAATTTTTCTAAGTAAAAAACATTTTTATAGCAGTTATGATTGCAGCGTAAATAATTATCAATGTTCTGAGTATCGATTCTTCTTCTAACTAATCCAATCGAGCGCATCCTTTACTTTAAAAATTATTGAATTATACTGAACTGGTCAGAATGGTATACAAATATATATCGTTGAATTCAGGATAGTCTGTAGAATTTTTCTAAGTAAAAAACATTTTTATAGCAGTTATGATTGCAGCGTAAATAATTATCAAAGCTCTGAGTATCGACTCTTCTTCTAACTAATCCAATCGAGCGCATCCTTTACTTTAAAAATTATTGAAGTATACTGAACTGGTCAGAATGGTATACAAATATATATCGTTGAATTCAGGAGAGTCTGTAGAATTTTTCTAAGTAAAAAACATTTTTATAGCAGTTATGATTGCAGCGTAAATAATTATCAATGTTCTGAGTATCGATTCTTCTTCTAACTAATCCAATCGAGCGCATCCTTTACTTTAAAAATTATTGAATTATACTGAACTGGTCAGAATGGTATACAAATATATATCGTTGAATTCAGGATAGTCTGTAGAATTTTTCTAAGTAAAAACCATTTTTATAGCAGTTATGATTGGAGCGAAAAAAATTGTTGAAGCTGAAGCATCGATTCTTCTACACTTTTCTTTTTAAATTCAATTTATACTAATTTATTACTATGTTTATGTTTGTAATATTATAAAAAAATATTACTGCGTTTATGAGAATCTATAGAATCGTCTTATAAAGTTGATTTGTATAGTTTTTCTAGTTAAATGGCAAAGAAAATTTTAAAATTGAAAGCTCAATTCGTCTTTACCTTTTATTGCAAGTTGAACTTGTATTATTTTACCAATATTTTTTAATGTTTAGAATGTTATGAAAAAGTATATTATCATGTTCTCGAGAGTCCATTGAATCACCTTGTGTAACAATCGCTTGCATAGCTGCTACGGTTGGGATGCAAAACGTTTCCATAGTGGAGAGTTCGAAATTTGGTTTTAGGTTAAGTTTCTTTGAAGTCAAAGACTTCAAGGTATGATTATCGAAAATATAAATTGCAAAATATGTTGTTGGATGCGTGGGCTGCGTTAAAATCCTCTTACACGTTATCCTGAGGTCGGTGGATGGGTCGATGGTTGCGCAATAGACAAGAAACCGATGATTTGCTTTCACTGACTCACCTTTACCGTGATATTACGATTACCATTAGCATTAATCCGATCGGTACTTCGGTTACTTTTCCTAAAATCTCACACCTACTTTAATTGTATATTAACTGCATCCATCGAACGATTCTTTCCACACACCTTCCTCTTAATAAGCATAATTTGAATATTATCGTATCAATATATTACTACCTGTCGGCTAATAGAATATACAATTTTAAAAAGCACTTTGCAATTTAATCATTATCATTATGAATCACCCCATCATTTTACAATTTTTTTATCAAGGCCATTTTATCATGACATGCCTATCAAAGCAATACCTAATTATCTTTTTTATTAATATTTTGAAGACTGTAGCAGGTAAAAATTACTTAAAATACATAGTATTAACGATGACAATAATTTATTTCAACTATTTTTTAAAAAAACAAAGAAATATTTAAAGTACTTCAAAAATGTACTCTTTTTGTTGAAACATTATTAATGGATTGTATTATCCATTTTTTCAAAATTTAATTACAATCTTTTATTCGTGGGAATAATGTTTATATTTAAATATCCTTTGAAAATTTTAGAATATAATTGATTATTAAAAATATAGTTTTAATAGAATTATAATTTTCTTAAATGTAAGCTTAAATTTAATTTATTAAAAATACGATCATAAAATTGTAATACCAAAATTATAATTGTAAAATTATAATAGTAAAAATTATATTTTCCAAGATTAACTTTATAAAATTATAATGATGAAATCATAATTTTTGGAATTTATTTAATGAAATTGTGGTTGCAATTTTATACAATAAAATTATAAGAATGATTCTATTAAATCAATTTAAAAAAAACATAATTTTTATGAAAGTAAATTTTAAGTAATAACGTAAATTTTCAAACAAATGTACAATAAATACATAAACATAGTACAGATTTAAATAAATTGACACGAACTGATATTTTTTTATTTAATCATTGCTTCAAAGAACAGTTAAATAATTCATAAACAGTCATGACGTTTTCATGAATATATATTTATAGTTTAATAGGCGCATATAGTATTTATTATAATGAAAAGTATAACATTCTATAACATTTATAGCATAGTTTCTGTACATTCAATAAGATTTGAGCGGGCCATAAACAAATCTCAGATGTACAGTCAACAAATTGTTCACGTTACAATCAACAAAGCAGAATATTAATTTACACGACGCGATCTTATTGATTAATAAATTAATTAATACGTAGGCAGTACAACGTAGAAAAGCTTAAGCGAACAGTTTCCCGACAACTTGTTTACAATTGGATTCCACGTAATATGGAGTATAGTGTTCCATGGTTGTTTAAAAATATATCAATTAACCGTAACAATTACTTTAAACTTTTTCTCGTTGTTTTTACAATATTTTCAGTAATTATTTTATTTCTTGCTGCGTGCACGGAAGAAAATTATAAAAAGATTAATCACAAATTCCTGGTGAATTGTCTACTAGTTTAGAAGTTTTTAAATTTCAAATTCAGATGTTCTTTCTTAAAGAAAAAATTACTTTTATGAAGTTCGATTCCGAGAGAATTTGAAATTTTCACTGACATGAGCGAAGAAAAATTTTCAACTCATGATCTAAGTACAAGAAAATTGTGAAAAATTGACTGTGAAATCCCTAGATAATTCTCAACTAACTAGCACTTTTTAATTTTTCCTTCTGCTGTTTTTCTTTTCCCAAATAAAAAAATATTTCTCGAAAACAAGTTTAACTGTTGATTGTAATCAAACTTTCCCTACTAAGTGTACAATTTATTTATAACAGTGAATTACGTTCGCACTTTATTTTTACTCTCTGTATTCAACGTCAAACAGATGATGCAAACTAACCATGGAACACCACACCAACCTCTATGACCTAGCAAACGCCAGCTCTCCAAAAATATCAAGTTACGTGTACTTCCAATCTTGAAACCAAATTTCCATGAACGAATTAAATAGTGTCCGAAGAGAATGGAGATTATACCACTTTTAAACAATTGCTTAACTACATCAGCGTATTTTTAAGTCCGTAAAACATCCAGGAGGGTTCAATGTTTCCCGTTCACTTTGCGAGTCTGCTTCCGAGAAAGAGGATCCTAGAAACCGTCTCCGGTTTAGTATCTCCTATAAGGTTCCTCCTCTTCGGGGTGTGCTGCATTGTGTGCCAGGGCGCGTTGTATTGCAACTGGGATCGGCGGTGGTGTTGGCAAATGCGCGCCATTTGGTTGAAAGCCATTTTCATCGGCTGTGTAAGTCACCAAAATCGGAGTTCCATCGGGTGCAGTGTAACTATACTGTCCTCTCACAGACTCCACTTGATTAGGACCAACGAATTTCGGGACTCCTTGCTCTGCTACTGATATACCGTTCTCTGTGTCGTAGCTGAAACAGACAAAATTAGTTAGTAACTTTAAAAAAACATATATGGTAATGCCTTGATATACAGGGTGCCCTACGCAACTAGAACAGGTTGTACCTCCTAAACCAGGCAGTTCTATTCAGTAGCTCCGGAGCTATTCGGGGCACCTTCCCCGCTTAGGTTCTTCCCCCACTCTTAGACTTCATCATTATAATGTATAGTAGTGGTAAGCTCCCACCCAGTGTTGGGATATGGTGCAAGATTTCACGCACATGCGCGGCCAAAACAGTAATGTATCTATAATATAGATCTATAGATATAATATAGATTCTATATCATGATGACAGAGGTAGTGGAACCCTGAGACAGTTATATTGGCGGGAATGTATCGAAACAATCCGTTCCGAACAAAAAGACTTCAGGACGTGTCCTACGAGTTACAAAATATACACAAATACACATGTTATACATTCATTTTTCAGAATGAAATCATACCAATTTTTTAAAATTCTGCTGGGTGCTCAAGGTACCCTATTTTATCGAGAATCTTACTTTACTGAGGCTGAAGTCGCAGCGCATGCGTGAGAAATCTTGCACCATATCCCAACACTGGTTAGAACCATCCAGTAGCTCCGGAGCTATTCGGGGCACCTTCCCCGCTTAGGTTCTTCCCCCACTCTTAGACTTCATCGTTATAATGCAGGCATGTCCAGAAGTAGCTCACTTGGAGGCAAATTCGAGGGAGACGCCTATTTTTCCCGCCCGTGCGTCCCGCTGCCTGTGGCGGCCGTAGTCCTCGGAGCTCCTCAGACCTCTGCCTACCGCTTGCAATACAGTGATGGGAATGTTGGCGCTTTTCACGCGCATGCGCGGCGATTTTAGCCTCAGTCAAGCACGAAAATCGGGTACCTTGGTCGCCCCTCTAATATCGCAAAATTTATTATGATTTGATTTTGAAAAATGAATATACAACATGTGTACGTATATATATATACATATATATATATATATATATACATATATATATATATATACATATATATATATATGTATTAAAATGCAATATGTACATACGTACATAGAATATATAATATATAAATATATAATATTTATGTATCCATGTACAATATAATATAACTTACTCTTCTTCATCATCTTGGGAATAAGGAAGGGAAGAGTACTAAAATAACTTTAAACGAAATATATAATAACAAACCCACTACTTTCGCCCCAATAGTTCCCCACAAACTTCGGACGTAGCTTCGGTGCTGCCGAAACTCGCGCATGCGCGTGAAAAGCGCCAACATTCCCATCACTGTTGCAATATGTACCACGTGTGACGCGTTGGGGCGACTCTCGGACCCACGGTAGGCACGGGTATGAGGACCTTGGAGGACTACGACCGCCACGGGGAGCGAGACGCACGGGCGGGAGAAGTAGGCGTCTCCCTCGAATTTTCCTCCAAGTGAGCTACTTCTGGACATGCCTGTTATAATGTATAGTAGTGGGAAGCTCCCACCACGAGAGCCGCGCGGCACACGCAGTACTCACTAACTCTACGGCTGTACGTAGTAGTGTCAAGAGGTTCGATGGTGGGGACCTTGCAGTTCTCGGAGGGGAATACGTTGGAACACCCTGTCCTAAACTGTTGGAAACAGAAGGAACTGTTACGGATCAAAGTTAAATGGTATCTAACGGTGCATAGTATGCAAATTATTTTATGCACTTTTGTGTATCGGTGCATCAGAAAAAGGCAACAGGACCTTTTTTAAAAATATAAACCTATGTTTTTGGCTGCACCGATCGATACAGCATTCTGTACTATAAATAAAAGTATAACATACTTATGCCATAAAGTTATTCGTTTGGAAGTTATCGTAGCTAAAAGTTACAAACATTGTAATGGAACATCACGTAGGTTACCTTCTTCCTAACTTCCTACCCAATACGTTTAGGGGATACGTAAGTAATACTTAGTGCAGAGCATAAAAAACTGCATCAATCGGTGCAGCCAAAAATATAGGTTTGCATTTAAAAAAGAGGAGCTATTGCATTTTTTTGATGCACCGATGCAGAAAAGTGCATAAAGTTATTTGAATATTGCGCACTGTCCCATACCATTTAAGTTTGATCTGTAACTATTTTTTCTGTTTCCAACCGTTTAACCTGTTCCACTTGCGTGGCACGCCCTGTATATGAAAAATTCAATACCAAAATATTACTTACATCGTGTACATACATCGAAATATTACTTACATCGTATACATACAGTAGCGGACAAAAATTTAAGACCACCCTTTAAGAACAAGTAACTTTTTCAAAATTAGTCAAAATGACTTGAGCATCTTTTAAAGTGTTATAAGGATTAGTTTACTAGATGATGTGTAAAAATAATTTTGCTGAAATCGCTATTGGTCGGAGTTATTATTTGTACCTAGAACGAAAAGTTGCAACATGTCTTTTACTAATCTAAGCGAGTTATGTACATGTACAAAGTTTAATCAAAATCGGGAGACGCGCAAAAAAGCCATAAGAATCGTTAACCAGAAAAATGTCACAAATACGTCGGCAAGTAAAATAATTAACACTCGCAGATTCCAAACCTAGTCCAGACCTTACTTCGACTGTCTTTAATACTGCATCGATTTGGTACAACTGCAATCGTCCAAAAAAACTTCTTTGGGCGACGTTAAGTAAAAAATTCGCGCTTCACAATGAGCCTAAGTACATCATCCTCCGACCATTTTTAACAAAGTTATAGCAGTTTAAACATCAGCCACTTGTCAACACTCACAGTCTTCAGACCTAACCCAGACCTAACCTAGACCTAATTTCGATCGATTTGGTAGCACTGCAATCGTCCCAGAAAATATTCTTTAACCCACATAAACTATAAAGTTTGCGTTTCACATTGAGTCTAAGAAAATTATTCTCCGACATTTTTTAACAAAACTACAACAGTAGATCATCGTCCATTTGTCAACGCTCACAGGCCCCAGACCTACTCCAAATATTATAATTTCAATCGATTTGGTAATACTGCAATCGTTCTAAAAAAATATTCTTGGACCCACATGGACTATAAAGTTCGGACATTAAATTGAGCCTAATTACATAATTCTTCGATCATTTTAACAAAGTTACAACAGACCTCACATACTGTACACCTAACCTAGATCTAATTTCGAACGATTTCACACAACTGCAATCGTCCAAAAAAAAACTTTTTAGGCCCACATAAACTAGAAAATTTGCCCTTCAAAACGAGCCTAAACACATGCTTCTCCGATCACTCTTAACAAAGTTACAGCACTTTGAATATCGGTCACTTACTAAGAGTAGCAGCCCCACGGTGTCATTGTTATCAGGTTTGACAGGCAAACAAACAACTAACAGTGTAACGAACGGTTTGACAGTGTGCGGAACGTGTAGCTGGATCGTTTTACAACGTTGCAGGTATAACAGGATAGGCACCCTCTACACGTACACGCCGTCTAGGTAGGTCGATCGTAATTATTCTATTGTGTAATGTGTTATTGCTAACTGCGCAACCGCCTAACACGAATGATTAACATCAAAGCTAATTACATATCTTTTCACAGCTGAATATCCTGTGCGACCACCTCCTCTTTCATTTCGTTTCCTCTCCCATCTGGTTTCCTTTGACTTACACACCTTTAAACCGTTTCTTTGTTAGCTGTGGTGTAAATTAATTGGCAGCGCGCGCCCGTGGATCACGATCGAGACGATCCACTTCGTATCGCTGGCTTTAACCCTCATCTCTCACCGTTCATGAATAGTCAATCGATTGTACTAGGTACTCTTGTTAGGAAAATAAGAAATCATCGCGGAATGGGATAAGTACGGTCTCAGTGTACATTGTACAGGTCTTAATTGCACTTCGCAGTCAAGATTCGAATCAAACCAAGAAATTGATTATTAAAATGAAGTTATCGAGTAATTATTTGTTCAGTAACAATTATTGTAATTATGAGAATCTGGTCGGTAATAATTATTTTAATATGCTGGGAAATTTGTTCATGACGTGTTGTGCTTGTATGTTGAGGAATTTATTGAATTTATACAATCATTCTTTTTCTTATATGTTGAAGATTTGATTCATTAATTCTTTTTCTAAATTATTTGAGGATTTATTCAATACTTCTTTTTCTAATATGTTGAAGATTTTATTCATTAATTCTTTTTCTAATTTATTTGAGGATTTATTCAATACTTCTTTTTCTAATATGTTGAAGATTTTATTCATTAATTCTTTTTCTAATTTATTTGAGGATTTATTCAATACTTCTTTTTCTAATATGTTGAAGATTTTATTCATTAATTCTTTTTCTAATTCTTAATTTTGTTTCTAATTCTTAATTCTTTTCTAAATTTGTTCAGTAACAATTATTGTGATTATGAAAATGTGGTCGGTAATACTTATTTTAATATGCTGGGATATTTGTTCATGAAGTGTTGTGCTTGTATGTTGAGGAATTTATTGAACTTATGCAATAATTCTTTTTCTTATATGTTGAAGATTTGATTCATTAATTCTTTTTCTAATTTATATGAGAATTTATTCAATGACTCTTTTTCTAGTATGTTGAAGATTTTATTCATTAATTCTTTTTCTAATTTATTTGAGGATTTATTCAATACTTCTTTTTCTAATATGTTGAAGATTTGATTCATTAATTCTTTTTCTAATTTATATGAGAATTTATTCAATGACTCTTTTTCTAGTATGTTGAAGATTTTATTCATTAATTCTTTTTCTAATTCTTAATTTTGTTTCTAATTCTTAATTCTTTTCTAAATTTGTTCAGTAACAATTATTGTGATTATGAAAATGTGGTCGGTAATACTTATTTTAATATGCTGGGATATTTGTTCATGAAGTGTTGTGCTTGTATGTTGAGGAATTTATTGAACTTATGCAATAATTCTTTTTCTTATATGTTGAAGATTTGATTCATTAATTCTTTTTCTAATTTATATGAGAATTTATTCAATGACTCTTTTTCTAGTATGTTGAAGATTTTATTAATCAATTCTTTTTCTAATATGTTGAAGAATTTATTCAATAAAAATTGTATTGGTTGTCTAAAGTATTTAGGGAGTAATAATTTATTCCATAAAAATTCTTCTGGTACTTTGAAGGATTCATTCTACAAAAATTATTCTGGTTTTCTAAAGACTTTTTTGAGTAATTTGTTTTAATATATTGAGGTATTCGTGCATTGAAATCTGTATGCATATTCTGAAGAATTTATTGAATACAAATTTATTCAGTAATTATTATTCTAATATATCAAAGAATTTATTCAATAAAAATTATATTGCTTCTTTAAAGACCTCATAAAGTTATAATTTATTCTATAACAACTGTTTTATATATTGCAGAATTTAGTCAATAAAAATTAATTACGAATATTAAAGAATCTTTTTCATTAAAATTTATTCAAAAATAATTACTCAAGTGTATTGTGGGATTTATTGAATATCAATTATTTTAATATTCTGAAGAATTTATTCAATGTTCATTATTCTAATACGTCAAAACATTTATTCAATAAAAATTATTTTATTCGCACTTCTCTAAAGATTTTATCGAATCATAATTTGTTCCACGACAATTATTCTAAACAGTTGAAAAATGATTTATTCAATGAATGTTAGTTGGACATACTAAAGAATTGTTTAACTAATAATTAATTCAATAATAATTATTCAAATGTATCGGGGAATTTGTTGTGTAAAAATTATTCTGTGTCGAAGAATATATTGAATAATAATGTATTTAGTAATAATACTTCTACAGAAAGAAATGTAAGGTATATTGCGTGCTATTATTCACTGCTAATAGACTGACACGCTTTTAAGTTAATACTATGTTGTAAAACAGATAATAAATTGTAGGATATGTAAGAGTATGATTTGTGGGAGCTCATCCTTAGAGAATTGCATGTCAGCCCACTATAAAAGGTGCATTTTAACGCTGTCTGTCTCGAATGGCTACTTCTACTTCCGTAGCCAGATCTCCTACTCGTAGTCCTACTGTCTCTTATAACAAGGATCGTTGTTAAATATTCTTATAGAAGTATTATTTCTAACATATTATCCATAAAATCAGTTCGTATTATTTTAGTGTCAGTAACGAGACTAAATAAATTTCATGTGTTTAAATTTTATTAATACATATAGTTTTTTATTAATATTTATTGTTAATCAGTGCTATTTACTATTAGTTATTGTTGCCTGCTATTATTACGTCAGTGTAAAAGTAACTATGGTTTCCATTTGACACGATTGATATAAATATTTAAAAATTCAACTTTATATATGTATAGTATGCGTTGAAAGAGAAGCATCGTATTTACTAAACAACATATAAAACATATTGTTTTAAAATGTGTGCTACAAAAACCACAATTATTGATACACCAGCATATTATCTAATATTTACTACTATTTTCTGTTTTTCTTTTTACTCTGGTGAACAGTATAACCTTTATCATCAAATAGATCAATATGGACTGACAATAAGTTTAATAATTTTACTGTAGTTATAAAATCCTTAAAATTGTATATTTTGCAAACTACCATTTTGAAATTGATGGAAAATTTGAAAATATCCAAGCGACTTCTACGATTTAATTAATTGATTTATATTAATTTTAGTATGATTGTTCACTACTGTTTACTGTTATTTATTATTATTTGTTGTTATCAACTACTATTTACTCTTATTTGTTATTATTAAGTACTATGTACTATTATTTACCTTTATTTACTACTTTTGATAGTATTCATCTTTATTTATTATAATTTACCAACTCATATTTGATACGATCAAATATATATTCTTTCTTTTCAAATTGAGTTTAAAGAAGTGGCGGGAAATTTGAAAATATTATATATACATCTATTTCATAAATCTGTGTCCATTCCAATATGACTATTTCTTATTATCATTTATACTGTCTGTCACTATTACTCACTATAATTTAAATAAAAAATAAGTTCTCAGTAATGCACTCCGAAATAACAAAATGAACAACACGATCAAAATCTTTTATAAACAAAATCACGGCTGAGAAAGAAATTTCCAAAATCTATCGGCAAAATCGAACCACTGCAATCGAATTAATTAGTCTCTGTTATTTTTAGGGTGATTATTAATCGATAGAGGGAATTAATAACATAATGGATAGATGATAAGCAACGTACACCGCACACTGACGCGTTTTTCGAGCCGAGAAGCAGCGAAGCACTTCGAGCGTGTCGAGATCGCGTTTGTGGAAACGTACCTCGACGTCGCTTATTGTTTCGTCGACGGTCAGGACGCCGTAGAAGGACGATCTCACCTGTAGGAGTACGATCCATCCGGAGAAGAGTCTTGGGATTGTCGCAATATGGCGAAACGTCGTCCGTAATAATCAGGATTGTACAAGTATCTATTGAATTGCCCGGATGCCATCGCTGACAGCCCTAACAGAACCATCTGCAAAAATAAACGCACATACAGTCACTCCCATTAATATTCGTACACTCTAAAAGGCGATTACGTTTTTAATATTGGATCATGTGACTTGGATTTTTTTTTTAGAAGTTAGAACAATTAGTTTACTACACGTTGAAAAAAAGAAATTTTGAAAAAATTGTAATTGGTCGGAATTACAAAGAAAATACTAAAAGTTGTTATTTATAACGGTTTTATGTGGGTCCATATTGAAAATTCAACAAATACGTTTTGTAGATCTGTGTCAACTGTATACACTCTGAATATTTCACCAAAAATCGGCAAACGCTGCAATGAGCTATAACTGTTTGAAGATGGCAAAAATTGCAGCTTTTCACAATTTTCGGCCTTAAAGTGTAATAAATCGAAGAATTCTTACGTCATTCGATGCCTGTCGCTGTTTTCCACGTAATCCAAATTGGATGAAAATTTGAAAATGTATACAATTGATACAGATCTACAAAATGGATGTTTTAAATTTTCTATATAAGCCACATAAAAAAATTGTAAAACACAACTTTTAGTATTTTCTCTACAATACCGATCAACTGCAGTTATTTTAAAATTTCTTTTTCACGTCATGTAGTAAACTAATTATTCTAACTTCTCAAAAAAGTCCAAGTCGTATGGTCCAATATTAAACAAGTTATCGTCTTTTTAAGAGTGTCCGAATATTAATGGGAATGACTGTAAGCAAAATCCAATCCTCCAATTGAAAATTGAAATTTACATCTCGGGTAAGTAATTTCAGTTTTCAATCTATCACAAATTTGTTATAACGACTTACCGAATGCTTCAGAATAAAATGCTTGTCCTCCTGGGACAAATTATGAAGTTTATTGGAATTATACAAAATTAAAGAATAAATTGTTTTGAAAAGAAATTGAAGAACAGTGTAAATACTTGGATTCGTTTTAAACAGTTCGACAAAAACTCCGGTTTTGACTACCCTAAGTAGTATTATCTTCGAGTACATTTGTACAATAGAAAATGGCCGGTAAACGAAGATGGTTCTTTTTATCGAATATCTTAGATTTTAATATTTGGTAGTTTCGTGAGAAATATTGGAGGACCGTGTTCCTAGACTCATTTGAATAGATTCATTTCGTACTTTTGACTGCTCTAAGTAGTATTAAAAAATACACTAAAAATAAATGGTAAAAAGAAGATCTTTTGTCGCATATTTCAGATTTGAATGTTTGGTGAATTTTAATGGTTTGTTGCTTTGTGAGAAAAATTGAAGGACGGTGTTCCTAGACTCATTTTTGAAAAAATTCAGTTCCTACTTTGGACACCTCTAAGTAGTATTATCTTCGAGTATATTTGCACACTAAAAAATAAACGGTAAAATGAAGATAGTTCTCCTTTGCTAGAATATTTTAGATTTGACTGTTAGCCTGTTTTAGGAATTTTTACCTATTGTAACTTTCCGAGAAAAAATCTAACAAGGAGAAGACGCGGTCATCGGATCTTAGATTTTGTCGAAACTTTGCATACTTTGCAAACTTTGCAAACTTTGCGTCGAAGCTCAATAATTTTTGAGATATTTACAATTTAAATTTCATTATACCCGTTAAGCCGGTAAGTACAGTTTTGGTTGAAGTTATTGTCAAGTGCCAAACAGCGTGATGGTAACGTACTAGATTCGTTACCGGGAAGGCCAGTCTTTAAATCCCTTTTCCTTTTTTTCCATTTGTTTCCTTTTTTTCTGTTCAGTTTATCTGTTTTAATTAATTGTATTCTGCACATGAAAAATACACTCATAATATCTATAGGAAACAAAATATAAAAATTTTATTGAAAAGGAACATAATATGAAAGAGACACTAACTTCATCAATCTTAACGTATCTCAAAAGTTGTTGAGTATCAACGCCGATAATGCTACATTTTCATAAACAGGAGAACGAAATCCACCAATATGCAAAGTTTCGAGAAAATGACCGCGTCTTCTCCTTGTAAGTGCAATGTAACTATAGTCTTATTTTCAAGGGGGTTGCTTTTACTCTTGACTCCCACAAATGGCGTTTCTAATAGTGTTATATCAAGTAATAAATTGGAAAGTGAGATTAAATTTTTCTTGAGAATTTTAGAGTCGAACAGATTGTAACTTCCTGAGAAAAAATCCAGCAACGATCTACCGATGCGCATTTGAAGGGTGAAAGGTTGCTTTCATCTGCACAATCGTACAAAAATTTTGTTTTTCTTCGAAATTCTGTACAATTATTTTTTGGGACCGATTTTTACGCTTGAAAATACGATAGACTATGAAAACGATATTTGAAGAAATTCTACGAGATAAAGTGAAGCTTAAACAATATTTTTCGTAATTTAAATCACAATAGGTCTCCGTTTACAATGAGTTCACGGAATTTGATGTAACATTTTTTCTTACCTTATTATAGCACTCCGAATGAAAACTGTATCGTCAGTTAAGTAGTAAAAATAATAAATTCTCTTAACAAATTTAGACAGCTGTTTAACACCAAAAATTTGTTGCTCGACTCAAATTACCATGAATTCAAAAGCAGTAATCTCTACTTTACAACAAACCTTAAGATTTGGTGTACGATTTTTTGTTGCTATTTTATAACATTTTCGATGAAAAGTGTACCGTCAGTTAACTAGTGAAGATGATAAATTTTATTATAAATTCAGACGTCGGCACAGTGTCAAAAAATTTTATTGGTACACAAATTACCATAGAGTTGAAGATTGAAGCTTTACAACGAGTCCAAAAAATGTGATGCACCATTTTTTCTTACCGTTTTGTTATTATTCTGAATGAAAATTGTGCAACACAAGAGACAAGCCACATATTCCATCTTTCTCATTATTGTTTTTTAATCCAAAACAATTTTTAAAATAAATTAACTCACATGAAATGAAAGTAGAATCTTCACCCATTAAATTGAGCCCAGTGGGATCGTCCTACCCTTTTTTTTCAACAAAGTTACAACAATTTAAAGATAACCAACTATTCACCTATCACTAAAGTAAGTTTAAAATGAGCCTAAAAAACACCAAAAAATTCTAAAAAACGTACGAAAAAGAATTGTTTCGTTGCGAAAATTACAAGATAAGGTGCGCAAGACATGCAAGAAGCGAATGACACTTACGATGATCTTCATGATGACGTTGCAGAGTATAATTCCAGTATTGCTGATAGTTCCGATGAAATGTTCGACGAAAAATTGAGAAATCGGCGACCACTGAATTTTTTGCAGGCTATAATGAAAAATGACACGTGAGTCTGTACTACCCGGTCGTGTGCAAATGTACGTGATCAAACGAGCTAGGATGAGACTATATAGTCGGCAGTGTACCCTGCTTCTGCCTCCTTCGTGCCCCGCCACTGTTTTGCACGGGTCGAAGGGGAGCATGATGCCTCATGGATTCGCGTAATTCATGAACGGGGTAACGATTGCATCTACGATCGTCCGAGGAATCCGTGTAATTGCCGTATTATGCATCTCGACGCACATTTCCTCGAACAAAATGATTCTCCGTGTCAAATAATAACGGAGGCTTGCAATCAACGTCACAAATCCTTCGCAGGATTTTTAATAGATAGATCATTCAAATAATTGGTATAGGGCTTTCAGAAAGTCTTCGATAATTAGTATGCTACTTTCTTAATTAGTAATTATAATAATTGTAGATGTAATTATCGAAATATAGAATTAATTATGGGATTATTTGACAATCGAGTATCAATAGCGTGTGTTCTAGAAAGATTGCGTTGTGTTATATGGAGAATCGACAAGGAGAAAAATTTTGAAAAAATTCTGAGCTGTTGTTAGTACTGTTGTGTATATTATAGAATTTTTTCTGATTTTTAGGTTGAGGGTGTTGGGTGTGGGAAATTGAAAAGTAAAAGTGACGATTTTGTTGGATCATGGTGACGCACTTTTCGTTCAGAACGCTATAAAAAAATGGTACATCGAATTTCCGCTATCGTTGGAGAGAGTAGACTTTATTCTTTAAATTCACGGTCGTTTAAGTTGCGTACAAAATTTTTAATGTCTAATAGAGGCGTTTGAATTTGCAACATTTTAGAAAAAGACATTTTTACGTTTCCGTTGCATTTATGATGTAAAGCCAATTTCTATAATGAAAAACGGCCTCTGTGGGTGAAAGTACAGACTTAACCCTTTGAATGGAGCTCAGGTACATTTTTGTACAATTATTTTTCACGGAGATACGATTTTTTGAAAATCTAAGGCAGCATTTGCTGCCGTAACATTTTGGGAGATAATTAACAACTTTACTTTTCCATCTTCTGCTTAATGCAAACTTAACCTGGAAGAAAAAGTTTTTAGGGTATTAAAAGTAGAGACCTCGCGCTATAAAATGGACCTACAGTGGCACACAAAAGTGTTCGTACGCCCTTTAAATCAGAATAACTTTCTTAAAATTTGACCAAACCACATGATTAGAAGCATTGATTTAGTAAATCACGTGCAAAAAAGATTTTGAAAAAATTGCAATTAGTAGGAATTACACGAAGAAATAAAAATGGCACTTTTTAAAACTTCTTTATTTTAGCCCATAATGAAAATTCAAAATATGCGGTTTGTAGATCTATGTTATTTAAACATATGCTGAAAATTTCATCGAAATCTGTTAACAAACACATGAGCTACAAGCGATTAAAAGTGGCGATAATCGCAGTTTTTCACGACTTTTTGTCAGTTTCTGCTTAAAATCCACAGTTTCTTACATGTTTCGATGCGCGTAGTTTTTCTCTGCGGCAACCGATTTCGATGAAATTTTCAGCATATGTACAGTCACTCCCATTAATATTCGTACACTCTAAAAGACGATCACGTTTTTAATATTGGTTCATGTGACTTGGATTTTTTTTGAGAAGTTAGAACTAGAAGTTAGTTAATCTAAAGTTATCAGATACTAGACACGTCTCAATCTTTCCGCAAAAAAAGGAAATTCATACTAAAATCTGCATTTTATTGTAACAAAATACTCTAAAGAGATCATCTGAAGGCTATAAAAAGTACAGACCTCACGCTTTAACAAATCTTTTTTAACTAATATATAACAATTTAAAATTGTCAAACTCCATGCACATGTTTCAATCTTATGGAGCAAAGTGAGTTCTCTGTTTAGGCCATATTCTATTGCAACAATAAACTCAAGATAAAAACACCTTAAAGGTATAAAAAGTAGAACAATTTAACTATTTACTACTGTACTATTTACTCTTATTTGTTATTATTAAGTACTATGTACTATTATTTACCTTTATTTACTACTTTTGATAGTATTCATCTTTATTTATTATAATTTACCAACTCATATTTGATATCATCAAATATATATTCTTCCTTTTCAGATTGAGTTTAAAGAAGTGGCGGGAAATTTGAAAATACTATATATACATCTATTTCATAAATCTGTTTCTATTCCAATATGACTATTTTTTATTATCATTTATACTGTCTGTCACTATTACTCATTATAATGTGCATTGCTGCACGGCCTTACTTAATGAAGATGCAACAATTTAAAATTTTCAGACTCCATGCACATATTTCAATCTTATGGAGCAAAGTGAATCCTTTGTTTAGGCCATATTCTATGGCAACAATAATCTCAAGATAAAAACACCTTAAGGGTATAAAATGTAGAAGCTTCATGCTTCGAAAGAAGCCTACGTTCATTGTTGCACGACTTTGATAAAGATGCAACAATTTGAAATTTTAAGACTTCACAGGAACGTTTCAGTCTACTCCAGGAAAGGAAAAGAAAATTTTGTTTAAATTCAACTTTTCTTTAGCAAGAAAATTGTATAAAAATATTAAATTTCTTAATATCTTTCTGGAACCTCTGTTTTCATCTCCTCCAAGTCACATTTTCTTAAATCCACATTGAATCAAACACACACATACATGAAATAATCCTTCAAGAAGGCAGAAGTGTCATCCGAAAATCATTCGCCAAGTCTCTGCCCAAAAATTGTCATAAAAAGCATGGATTTTCAAAATTATACGATCGTAGGCGTTAGCAGGTCACGTGCTCAGGCATATACCAAAAATGTTTCCAAAATTACAAAAACATCTATTCACTAATTTCAAAGCAGACTTTCTTTCATTAAAGTTCAAGAAAAACTTTGCACCTCGACGGACATTTTTACCTCGTGTAAAAAAATGGTAAATAAATGTTCATTGAATTTTAGGCTTAACTAGAACTTAATTAAGCCGTAGAGCAGGGCTGGGCACGATTGGGGGCCCTCAAACGCCTGCTTCTCCCATCGTTGGGGTTGGGGTTGGGGTACACAGATGTCTCGTATCTTCGTTGCCCCATTGTACCGCGCTTGCTGGAAGGGGATAGAGGGCGCTACGGTGTGGACGGTTTTGCCTCAATTGAGGCAAAATTGCCCATTCCTGCTGTAGAGAATAACATTTGCTGCAGGAGTGTCCCTATTTTCCAAAAATTCATTCATTAAAGTGTCGAATAAATATTTTGCACCTAGTCGAACATTTTTATCTGCTGTAAAAAAGATTGGTAAACAAATTTTAATTGAATTATAGGTTTAACTAGAATTAATTAAGCTGTAGTGGATGACATTTGCTGCAGGAGTGCCACTATTTTCCAAATATCAATCAATAAAGTGTAGAAGAAATATTTTGCACTTCGTCGAAAATTTTTATCTCCTGTAAATAAGATTGGCAAACAAATTGTAATTGAATGTTAGTTTTAAGTAGAATTTAATTAAGCCCTAGAGCAGGGCTGGGCACGATTGGGGGCCCTCAAACGCCTGCTTCTCCCACCGTTGAGGTTGGGGTTGTGGTACGCTGATGTCTCGTGTCTTCGTTGTCCCATTGTACCGCGCTTGCTGGAAGGGGACAAAGGGCGCTACGGTGTGGACGGTTTTGCCTCAATTGAGGCAAAATTGCCCATCCCTGCTGTAGAGAATAACATTTGCTGCAGGAGTGTCCCTATTTTCCAAAAATTCATTCATTAAAGTGTCGAAGAAATATTTTTCACCTCGTCGAACATTTTTATCTCCCGTAAAAAAGATTGGTAAACAAATTTTAATTGAATTGTAGGTTTAACTAGAATTTAATTAAGCTGTAGTGGATGACATTTGCTGCAGAAGTCTCACTATTTTCCAAATATCAATCATTAAAGTGTCGAAGAAATATTTTACATTTCGTCGAATATTTTTATCTCGTGTAAAGAAGATTGGCAAACAAATTGTAATTGTTTGCTAGGTTTAACTAAAATTTAATTAAGCAGTAGTGGATGACATTTGCTGCGGGGGTGCAGGGTTTAAAGTTGCGAATTCCTGCAAACTCGATGGTGGTAGGTTCAAACGAAGCCACACCTTGTCGGCGGCGCGCGCCGGGCCCGACAAGAAGGTGCATCGTTACACGTGTATTAATGAGACAGTGCATGTGCACGGAGTGAATCGCATACTATACCAGTGTACTGCAGTCGTTAGGTCATGCGCTTTACGGTGTCTCGTAAGATGCGGGCCGCGGCGACCTCGCCACAGGATTCAGATCGCCGGATTTGCTACGGATCATCACAGGGCGTATTCCTTTCACTAGCTGTCTGTTACGAGCAGGATGCACGGTGCAACGATTCAGTAAGCCGAATCGGCGATCCTTGCGACATCCCCTGTACCGAGCATCGGTACGTTATCGTCCTCCAGAGTAGGGCACAAATCAACTAATAATTAAAAATGACTAATAGTCTCATTGATTACACTGTCCAACACCAAATTTTTTTCCTAATAACTGTTGGGTGGTTCTTATAGAGTTTTTTGCGCTGATTCCGAATCTGTCTTTACTTTTTCGCCTACACGTACAGTTTTTGAGAAATTCGAGTTTGAAAAAAAGACCTATTTTTCAACTTTAAACAAATATTATGATGTTATTATAAAAGATATTGATTTGTTCTCTGCAGCAAAAGATTCTGTAGATTTTCTCAAATACAGTGATGTGCAATATTAATACATTATGGATGTTTAAACATGTTTAAACAATCATTAAAGACGGAGAGACACCACTTTTGCACCAATTTTTCAGGATATTTTTGAATTTATCTCAAAAAATAAGGGTCCAGCATAAAATCGTACTATATCACGTGATAGAGCAGACTTTTATCTTGAGAAACCTCCCTTTGAAGTTTGCAACATCGACATTTTAACCGAACCAGAAAGCAAAATATCTTCGCCCGACATGAGTTGCCGCCAGTGGTGCTCTTCCACTAGCGCGGTCGTTCGTCGGGATACGGTGCGGCGCGACGTAACGGCGATGCAGTGGCTATAAGCGCGCAATAAATAAATTATTTGAAATATAATCGTTAATCGTTAAATATATTATCCCATTTCGCAATACATGTCAAATAATCGTATGTTAGTTTATTTGGACGGGCGAATCATTTTTTCAAAATTATTTCACAACTTGATTTTCAAATAAAATTCAAATCATTTTTCGTTTGATCAAATAATTCGTATTCTCCAAAATTCGATTTATTTCGCACACTGAAGAACAATTTTAAAAGCTAATGCTGCTAAACTCGAATCATTAAACTACAAAAATTAGCATATCTAAATTTAATAATTAATCTATAGTTACTTCAATAACCTCTTCTTGAGCTGAAATTATTTATTATTTTCTTTTAACAACGAAGTAAAAACTTATTCAAATAAAATATTACTTGAGAATAATTTATTTAATTTACAAATAATACAATGAAATACAAATAATTTATTGTTTAAAATGATCATTTGTTATTTTATTTTATGTGAAACGTGTCCAACCCTGTTCTAGTGTGAACACTATCAACTATTAAAAGATTTCGCACGAGCAACGTTCTTGACTTTGGAGTGCTGTAAGTTTGGAAAAATAAATCGAATAGAGGTCTACTTAGGCTTATTTTAAACACTGAAATCTGTACTTTTTACACAGTTAATTATTATTATCATTCAGCACGTTTTTCTAATGTATATTTATCCGAGAAACAAATTATGATTCCTCTTCTTCAAAATTTTACGCTTCTATGAAGTTGGGAGTTCTCCAGTTGGAAGCTTTTGCAATTTCGTGAAACAAATTCGAAGGATGGTCTACTTAAACTCATTTAAAAATGTGAGGTCTCTAGTTTTATTACCCTTGAGTTTTTTCTTGTCCAAATTGTTTTAAACTAGAAAATAGGTGTCGAATGAAGATGCTGCCATTTTTTCAGGAATTATTATTCGCACGACCTGCATTACGATGTTTAAGATCCTGTAACTTTAGAAAAATAAGTCGGATGAGAGTCTATCTAAGCTCATTTTAGAGTGTAGAGTCGGTACTTTTGATACAGCCTTTCACTATATTGATTTTTTATTTTGTAATTAATACCAATAACAGAAATAGAAAGTGGAAAAAGAAATAGGGTTGAAGTCTATTTAGGTTCAATTTAAACAGTGAAATTTGTACTTTCGACACAGGGATGGGCATTTTTGTCTCAATTGAGACGAAACTGTCCCCACCATATCACCCACCGTCCCCCACCAGCATCCGCTGTTACCATAGAGGAAGGAAGTGCTTCGCCCGTTGCGAACAGTGCGCAGGCCTCGCTCATGAAAGAGAGGTTGGTGGGAGAATCAGGTGTTTGAGGGGCCCCTACCGTGTTCATCCCTGGACATAGTCACCGTCCTCCACTAAATTGATTATTAGTTTTTTAATCAACGTCAGCAGACCAAGTTTTCTATAACAAGTGGTACGTACCTTTACTTTCTTCCCCGCTTTAGAGTGTAAAAGTATTTGTAGAACAAGATTTGTAGTTACGCTGTTCCAAGTAGAAGTTTCGATCCGATTTTTTCCCACGAACTTAGAATAACTTGAACACCACAAAGACATTAGCGTCTAAAATATTCAATAAAATGTACCGTTTTCACTTTCCTACCATTTATCAACCGAGAAAGTATTTAAAACAATCAAGGTTGAAGTGTAAAAAGAAGAATCTCTACCCTTCACAACAAGCCTAAGTACATCATCATCCGATCTTATTTTGCAACCTTACAACCCCTCGAACGTAGTCAATTTTTCATCCCAGATTCAACGAATTCATTTCGATCTTCAACAAAAATGCATCGATGTAATGCAACTGCAAATAACAAAATGAAGCAATTTGGGGTTATCAAACGCAGAGATTGCGCTCTTCAAAATGAGCCTAATTAGACTATCCTCCCCCTTTTTTCCACGAAGTCACGATAGCGGCGACACTTAGCGTAAATATAAAATGAATTTTTCTCCGGAGATGTGATCATTGCATATTAATCGTTACTATGAACGGTACGAGCAATTCATTGAACTATCAAATGATTGTGTTATAGTGAACTATGCACACCTGCAATACAAGGAAATCGGTCATTTAAATAAATAGCTAGCGAGATTTCATTTGCTAAGGGAATACCAGTTTCGTAATAATCGACGCATCGTAGACGAGAATGAAAAATGTTCAATCCCATAGAATTATAATCCGCGTGCCAGTTATGACAGCCGCGTTACTTAAGAACAGTGCGGCATCCGCCCTCGGATTCGCATTCGTCTCTTCTGCCTATTATGAGGAACTATTACGATCATCTTTCATATCTTTCACCTGAAACTATTATACACAGCTTGAACGGTATGCACGCATACCATCGGCGCTAGTTTTATGCATACTTCATGTAACGTGATCACACACTGCCATTTGCGTAGGAAAAACTATTTACGTATTTAAGTGTCCATTAATTTAAGCATTGTTCCGCCCTTTACAACGTCAGCATTCAGGAAACAATAGCTGTTTCTGTTCCCCCAAAAAATTACAACTTTAATCATTTGGAATCTACATTAACACTTATAAAGTGATTTTAAAACCTCCAACATTAAATCAATTATTTAATATAATATTTTTTCTTATAAATTAAAGACTCGAAAATTGTAGAAATTAAAAAAATTGGATTTTTGGACCTTAAAAATGAAATTTAATATATAATTTAATATTTCCCCCTATACATTAAAATATTGATTATTAAAAAATGGTATAAATTTTAAGAAATGGAATTTTGAGACATTAAATCAATTGTATAATTTAATATTTTTCCTTACAAATTAAAAATTGGACTATTGAAAAATGGTACATATTTTAATAAATTTATTTTAGTACCTTAAAAATTTAATATTTAACATTTCTCCTTACAGATTAGAAAAAACTACAGATTTTAAGAAATGGAATTTCGAACCTTAGAATCAATTATATAATTGAGTATTTTTCCTTATAAATTAAAAATTGGACTATTGAAAAATGGTACATATTTTAATAAATTTATTTTAGTACCTTAAAAATTTAATATTTAACATTTCCCCTTACAGATTAGAAAAAACTACAGATTTTAAGAAATGGAATTTCGAACCTTAGAATCAATTATATAATTGAATATTTTTCCTTATAAATTAAAAATTGAACCCTTGAGAAATGGTACATATTTCAAACAATGGATTTTTTATTTTAATAATTAAATTAATCATATAATTTAGTACTTCTCCACTTAAATTGAAAAATTGATTATTATAAAATAGTATAGATTTTAAGAAATGAAATTTTGTACCTCGGGAGGTAAATCAATTATACAATACAATATTTCTCTTTATAAATTAAAAACTAGATTGTTAAAAAACAGTGTAGTTTTTCGGAAATGAAATTTTGAACCTTAAAGATTAAATCGATTATACAATATAACATTTCTTCTTATAAATCAAAAAATTGATTATTAAAAAATGCCACTTTAAACAAATGGTTTCTGCGACCTTAAAAATTAAATCAATTGTGCGATATAATACTTCTTTTCTATAAATTAAAAATGTGGTTATTAAAAATTGGTATAGACTTTTGTGTCTTAGGAATGAAATCAATCGTGTACGGTGGTCTTTGTCATTTTTGCAACAGTACTTAAAGGTTTCATAAGGGGCCGAACACAATGGTTGTACATTCCGATGGTTCACAGTATAATTGCAACGGTTAAAAATATAATAGATTCTGTATGAAAGCATCGTTTCTTGAAGATTCTTTTTTTATGCAAAGCAAATGGTATTACGAAACGGATCGAAGCGATTCACGGCATTATCGATAGTCTGCATTGTTCATCGAATGAAGATGGGTGGGTCGGCCAACCACAAATCTCGAGTCGAGGCGTAGCATGACCTCCCAGTTATGCTGCGCCGGGGATTACCTAAGAAGAGCACGTTGTCATAATCCGCCCTCGGATCGTTGATCGTTATCTGGGCAGTAGCAGCCGCCTGTGCGACGCTCGCCGACTATTCGATTTAAATCGGCCTTGAATCATGGTTAAAAATTTCTTCATGTTCAAGGTACTGCAACATTCCGAAAAAATCGAAGAGGGATCTAATTAGGCTCGTTTTAAAAAGTGAAATTCCTCCGTTTTGTACCCCTACTTTCAATGGCGTATTACCCTATGGGACAATTGGGCAAATGCTCGGGGCCCCAAGCAAAAGGGGGCCCGAATACAAACCAAATATTTTTTATTTTGATGTAAAAGGTTTTCATGACTGAAGATGAATTTGTTTCGCTTTTTATGCAATAATAAATATGTAGATGTTTTTACAATTGTTTTATTTTTTCCAACGTGAAAGTTATTTAATTGGGGTTAGGTGCCTTGAAATTGTACTTTGCCCAGGGGCCCCAAGTAGTCATAACGCGCCACTGTCTAACTTGCTTCATTTTATCGTTCGCAGTTTCATGAAACTGATGCATTTCTGCTGAAGATGGCAATTAGGTTCTGACTATTCGATTTAAATCGGCCTGGAATCTTGGTTAAAAATTTCTTCATGTTCAAAGTACTGCAACATTCCGAAAAAAATCGAAGAGCGATGTAATTAGGCTCGTTTTGAAGGGTGAAATTCCTCCGTTTGGTACCCCTACTTTCAATGGTGTATTACCCTATGGGAAACTTGGGCAAATGCTCGGGGCCCCAAGCAAAAGGGGGCCCTAAGCACAAAACAAAAAATTTTATATTTTTATGTAAAAGGTTTTCATGGATGAAGGAGAATTTATTTCACTTTTTATGCAAAATATGTAGATGTTTTTACAATTGTTTTATTTTTTCCAACGTGAAAGTTATTTAGTTGGGGTTAGGGGACCTGAAATTCTACTTTGCACAGGAGCCCCAAGTAGTCATAACGCGCCACTGTCTAACTTGTTTCATTTTATCGTTCGCAGTTGCATGAAACTGATGCATTTCTGCTGAAGATGGCAATTAGGTTTTGTCGAATCTTGAATGAAAAATGGCGGACGTTGCAGGTGCTGTTACTTTGCGAACAAGAATCTGATGGCATAATGTACTTAGGCTCATTCTGAAGAGTGAAGTTTCTTCTTTTGACACCCCTAAGTTGATCTCTTCAATATTATAGACAGCATGTCGACAATAGGCTGGAAGTAGGATAGTGAAAATGATAGTTTTTATTAAAAATTTGAGATTCGATCACGTCATTATTGTGTTCAAGTTACTGTAACTTTGTGGGAAACAATCAGATGGGGAACTACCTGGGCTCATTTTAAAGGGTGGAACTTCTACTTTCAATACCCTAAGGCGTCTTGTTGTAAAAATTCTTTTACACTAAACAGCAGAAAGGGAAGTGAAGAGGGTCTTGTTTTCGGGAGCTTGAAATTCGAACATGTTTGTATTGGGATCTGATATGGGGGCGTGGACAATATATATAGCTATCCAATATGGCGACGAAGAACTTGGTCTTAACATTGTATGTGTTGCGGGAAAAGCATCGGTATTATGAGCAAATCCAGCTGAGGATGGCTGTGTTTAGAACTAACATATTTTTTTATATATTCTAAGTTTGATAAAAAATATTTAGCTTTAAAAGTTACAAGAAATGACAGTTTTATTTATTCAATGTTGACTAAATTAAAAAGTATTTATTATACGAATATGTTACATAAAATTTGTTTATTGGAAAAAATATGTGATGAGAGTAAATAGACTTAAGAAATAATATCAAGTGACGAGAGTACAGACTTAATAAATATTGACGAGTTTAATGTTACTTCGAAAAGATATATTTATTAAATATATGAAATAAATACATGTATAAAAATCAATAAAGTATGTTTTGTCAAATAATTCATTTTACACTAAAAATTTGTTTTTTAATATACCTTCTAAATTTACAATTTTAATTTCATAAATTTCGAATCGCTTAGAATTGGTGAGGACATATTAATTGCTCCACAAATAATTGTACAAATATCATCTATTAGGGGCACCAATGCCACAGGCATCACTGAACCAAGAATTTTGAAAGTCTTTATACGCTGGTTAGGTCTTTCAATATGCACTCTAGCTTTAACTATTTTAGCTGTTAAAATAGACTGTTCTTTGCTAAATTGTTTCTTATATTTTAAAAATGGAGGTCTTGTAAATTTCAAGCAATTCACTTCACATACTTCATTTCAAATTGTGGAAACGGTGCAACAAATTTTTGCTCGCTCTACTATCACAATCTTTCACTGCACAGTAATCAAAATTCTTTTTTGCTACACGGTGGAAAAATTGGAACTTCCATAACGTTATTTTTAATTAACACCTGTTTTAACGCTGTAAGTTTATACTGTAATTAACACCTGTTAACATTGTAAGCTGCTATAAGCCAAGCCAAGCCAAGCTTAGAGTATTTCTACTTTTCGACAGCAGACGGCGCCACTCAAAATATCAGATCCCAATAGTGTTCAAGCTGTTGTACCGTTGTGAAAGAAAATCAGACAACATTGTAACTAATCTTATTTTAAAGTGTAAAATCTTTACTTTCTTTCATCGAGCTCTAGTTCTGCCTTTTAGAGTACGTTTATAATACTAATCGAACGGAAAAGGTAAGATAATTCGTTTTCTCGAAAGTTATTTTACCACGTTTTTATTAGCTCGCTTTCTTGTTTGTTTGTTTGTTTGTTTGTTCGGTACAAATCTTGCAATTGGTTTTAAACTAACTTCCCGATGAGCTAGAGACTTAAAATTGGAAACGTAGCTCAGAACTGGATGACAATGCAATATTCAAAAAAATTTTTAAAAAGTCTATCCGTTTAAGAGAAATAACAATTAAATATGTTTACCGTTATTAACGTTACACCGCGGTCTTCGCGTTCAGCGATCCCTACTCCGCGCGACAACGCTCTCTATTTTACTATGCGTACGCACTCTGACTCGTCCCCACTCCACGAACCCATTTCGCCCCGACGGAGCTCAGTATATGATAGACGATCGGTAGTACATCATCGCTTTGTTTACCAAGTGAAAGAACCGTTACACCTTTCTGTTATAATTTCATCAAAATGTTTAAAATCGATTGAAATATACGTGCAAGAAGTAGGAGAGGAAGCCTTTTGACGTTGGGGAGCATGTATGATATAGATAATAATAATATCGTGTACGAGATTAGAAATTAACAAAAATCTGTGTTTGAAAGTGTCAGAAATAATGTCTACAAAAAAAAAGGAGCAGTTCGTTAATATTGATTTTCACAGGGAAGCCGCCAAATCACCAGGTATGTCATTGCATATTTTGCGTTAAATATTTTCTTGAAAAATTTCACTCACACAAGATTAAAAAGCAGAAAATAATTAATTTTTAAAAATACCACGTTTTTAAAACGGTCTAAAAAGTATAAAATAATAATATATAAATAAAAATAAAATGGACTAAAAAGTATAAAATAATTTTAAAAAAACGGACTAAAAAGTATAAAATAATTTGAAAATAAAAACAAAAATTTGAAATTGTGAATTTTGAATAGCTGTGAAAATATTTGTAAGATTTAAAACGAAAAACGTGGGGCGCATGCAATAGATAACTGATGCATGAATAGTTCTCCTAAATCACTAAAAATTGTATTGCTCCAGAAATGATATAAACTGTTGTGTGAGTTTTCTCAACGGCTGCTACTCCCTACACTCCTTAATATTATCTTGCGCCCCACGTTTTTCGTTTTAAATTTTACAAATATTTTCACAGCTATTCAAAATTCACAACTCCAAAATTTTTTTTTTATTTTCAAATTATTTTATACTTTTTAGTCCATTTTATTTTTATTTATTTATTATTATTTTATACTTTTTAGACCGTTTTAAAAACGTGGTATTTTTAAAAATTTATTTTTATTCAATTTTCTATGGAATTTGGAAAATTGAACCTCTTGTAACACCATAAAAAAAATCGTAGTCATTTCCTTAATAAAAATTTAACTGTTTATAAACTATTCACATATTTTTCAACGACTTTCGAAACACAATACAAGCAGACTTACATGTGCAAGCTAATGAGTGATTAAATTTTCTTAAAAAAAAATTGATGGTTGCTGAAAGATAAATTTTACTCCTATCGATTACTTTTGACGCTAAAAGGCGTCAGCCTGTGTCTGATCTAACAGCTAGCCGACGGATTGCAGAATAATCCAGGAGATGACGAGGTAAAGATAATCTGACGTTTTCTCGTGACGTCTGAGATTCTAGAAAAAGGCGGTGGAATCGTCCATTCAGATTTTTTATCCAAGTATCTCTATTCTTTTGTTTACACGGGGCACGTGTGCAGACGTCGAGCAGTAGAGCGTAGTGGTCTATCGTAAAAACCGTAATGACGTGTTCCAGAAGAGTGAATCTCGAGATTAGGTGCGAAAAAAAATCAAAATCTATACTTGAAACCAGAAAACAAAAAACACTTCTCCTCTGCAAATCATTAAACTTTCAAATTCTTCAATCTTTAACATTTTAAATTCGTATGTCTTCAAATTCTTTACATTCTAAATGCATCTATTTTCAAATTTTAAATTCAGATATTTTCAAATTATTAAACTTTCAAAACTCCAATCTCTATATCAAATTCATCACTTTTAAATAAAAAAACAAAGGAATAAATATCAAGCAAGAATTTTCTGCTGATATAGTACTTTCAGACTCCCTAATTAACAAAAACAAACAAATAACTAAATAACTATAGTTATTTACTAGAACTCCCCACAGAGTTCAAATCTAACGCCTTTTTCCTTCAGATGGCATCACTGTCGCCCGGTATTCAATTTTAAATCTAAATGTCAGCATTGGAAATGAAACAAACGCAGAAATCTTTTAGAGATAATCTTTATTAACTAACAATGCAGTAAATATGTACAGGGCACGACCATGGGTTCAGAAATCATTTTATGAGTGGATTTCGGGTTGAGGGTGAGCCCTGATGTATTCAAGTGCTCTTTGAATCAGTGGCGAAATTGCCGGGATGTGTGCGCCCTGAGGTTGGAATCCATTGTGGTCGGCAGTGTAGGTAACTGCAATTGGTGTACCGTCAGGGGCATTGTACTGGTATTGCCCCTGGCTGATGACAACCGGTGGGCTGGTAGGGTCCACAACAACAGGACTTCCGCTTTCAGCATGGGAAATTCCGTTTTCTGTTTCATAGGAGTAGTAGTAGGACCCATCTGTCGATAAATCGTGCGATTGTTTCAGGATAGCTGTCGGCTGTTGAAGATGAGCAACGTCTGCTACGGCTACGGCCACCATGGCGAAACAGAGAACCTGAGAAAACATTTTTTTATGAGCCTCTAAGGAATTTTCTGGTATTTTTTTGGTTGGATTCTGATTAGCTGCACAGTGAAAGTATGTAATATTGTAATAGAATGATTTAAACGATCATTGATATTAAAGAACATTTTTTTTAAATTGTATGTGTGAGTGAGAGTCTAGTGAATTTTTAGGAATCTTTTGCGTTGATATTTAGATAAATGTTAACAGGAAATTAAAGTGTACGTTGCTGCAATAGAATAATTATAAAGGTCATCAATTACGAAAAGAATTTTTTACTACATCCTACAATTCGTTCAAGTATTTAGTAAATTATAATGAAACAAATAAAATGTAAAATAAAATAAAAATGTAATACGATATTAGATATGTGAATTAACACGTTCAACGCTCACTCCACAATCATAAAAATTACACAAAATCAAAGCAATATATTTAATAAAACAAAAACTAAGAAGTTTAGTTTTGTGATATTAATTACTGTTTCAAACCTCTTTTATTCCTCAGATCGTAAGGAAATTTTGTGCACTCAATCTACCAACGTAAAAATTAATTTTCAATTCTGTATAAATAATTCCGTCACCCAGATATGGGTGACATGGCGCTGAACGTGTTAAATAGCAAATTTTGCAGTGCTCAGTGTAGTTCAAAAGTGACTAGATTTTTTAAAAATTCTTATTTATTTTTTCATGAATTGATTTGAATTTTAAATGATCTAGTGACTTTTAAGCTATCCTGTATTGGAAAAAGCTAGATCTTGGGTTAAATTAATGCTTGAATGTGGGTAAAACTAGTAAAATATTAAATTAGATTATAACTAGACTGTCAATGAAATATTACTTTAAATTCTAAATAACGAGTACAGTTCTAAATTTAAAAGGAGGAAGATTATTATTAATAGCAATGAAAATGCTGGGTAAAATATTAATTTAAATTGTAAACGATACAAAGTGGCCTATATAGTCATTAAGTGATTTAAAATTCAAAGTTAATAAAAGGATATATGCGGAGTTTTAAAAAATGAAAGGGTTATTCCATTTTAAAATGATCTAGTGACTTTTGGGCCACACTTTCGTTTCCTTTTGATCCTAAAAAAGCACAGTAATGACATTAAATAACTAAAACTGTAATAAGAAATATTACGATTTAAAATACGAGACTAAAATATTTTAAAAATTGCTTGGTGTAATTCTATCTATTTTAAACCATATTGTATTTACTAAAAGTTACATTTTACTAATTTCAAATTCTTATTATATTTATAAAAATTCCTCATATTTTTAAATGAATGTTGTAAAAATTGTTTATTATCAGTATATTTATTTAATACTATGTTTCACTGAGTAAAAATTGTAGTTTATTCATTTAAAATTCTTATGTTTATTTCAGATTATTATTATACTTGAATTGAAATGTTTTCTTCTAGTAATTTTACCAACTATTTTCGTTAATGTTGATAGTGATGTAGTAATTTTTTTCCTATGCATAGGCTAATACAAATGATAGATTTAATAAATTAATGCGAACAGAAGAAGACTCACGAAGAATTTCATTTTGGATTCGAAGTGGTAACTGTTGGTCAGTCCAATGAAAGAAGCTGCGATTTCGAATATGGTTCATATGGGGCCGATGATGCGCTTTTATACGAGGCCCGAGACACAACTTTCCCCAAATACATACTCAAGTATTCACGAAAAGATGAAATCAGAATTCGGCGAACGAAAGAGAAAGAGAGAAAGACACAGTTCCACATGAAAAATTTATTCGCCACTTTGACATTTCTACGTTGCCTAAATCAATGGCTTGCATAACCCAGACCTAACCTATGGATATGTATAATATAAGGATGTTAATGAAGAAGGACCGTTCCCCCTGTTATTTTCATATTAATTCCTGTCTACGTTAAGCGTGCACTGCGCAACACCTTTCAAAAATAACACGAGTTTTTTGCAACAGGCAAAAAATCTCAGGATCATAATTTTTTTATAATTACATATTTATGGCGTATCATTTTACACGTGCAGATCAGGCACTATGTTGAAAAAAATTGATATGTATATTGTAACAGAGACTGCGATTTTTTAAAACATTTTTCAGTTAATAGACAGTTTGTTTAGAGAGAAGAAAGTTAATAGAAAATGTTTAGAAATAAACAGAAAATTAATAGAAAAGATCAACAAAATTATCCAAAAATTTATTTAGGAAAAATTAATAAATAATTTAAACTTTCACTTATGGTAATGCTATTATTTATTTAAATATCTATCATTACATTAAATAGTAAATTAATTTTTATATTCAGTTATGATTTATGATTAATAAAAATCGTATTATCTTTCCTTATCACAGACGAAAAAAATTAATTTTTAGCATAAAGCATACGGTCTACAATTTTTTAATTAGTATAAAATAATTCTTATTTCAATGTAAAAAGATTTATTTTATAAAATTGTAGAGAGAGAGAACAGCATAAACAAAAAATATATATATAATTTGTTTAAAAATTAGAAAATAGAAAATGAAAATAGGTAAAAAGAAAGTGGAAAAAATATAATTGTTAATGTAAAAGGGTGACAAATAGAATAAAAAATGAGAAATTTATTTTTATTGAAAACACATGATGACTGATAAATAAAATTGGATGTAATACATTTTGTGAATTAACTGACAGAATTTTTATTACTAGCGCTATAGCACAGGTGTACAACTATAATTTGTAGGCGATATTCGAGATGCAAATACTTGTCGATTTCATGGCTGCATTACGACATCAGCATCATCACTACCTGCGAGATGAGTCTGCGGAAGGTCGACTGTTTCCTCAGGTGAAAATAATAAACTGTTACTGACATCTTTCGTTCTCTATATTGCAATTACATTTTCTTGTTTTTTTTGAGATTTCACAGAGGAAGATAAGATACCTTCTGTTTATTACAACTAAAAAAAATATTATACCACTGGAATGATATTTCTATCATTATTTTAACGTTATAAAATGTCATTTGTGTTTGATCACATTCTTGATGTATGATCACCATCTTGAAGTTAGCTCTTTGAAAAATTGCAGGGGATTATTTACACTATATTGGATGATGATGATGATGATGATGATGATGATGATGATGATGATGATGCTGATGTTTTTGACGAAAACTGGTTTCAAGGTGGTTGGGAGTTTATATTTATTGCATTATTATTAGATTATGGGAATATAATAAATAACACTTCAATAACACACAATTGAATTTATTCTGTAATACGTTTAAAGATACGTTGAAAGGTACATCAAAATGGTAGATGAAGATAGCGTCTCATGCGAAGATCGCTCAGGTCGGGGAAAAAACAATTAAGCTACGAATTAAATAAAGAGGGCAATCTATATACAATATGTACATAGTTTTAACATAAAATAAAATATTAATTTTTGTATGTAATTTATGAAATAAATTCCAACAATATTTCTTAGAAAATCGAATTCTATTTGCGTTGGAGTATTTAATAACCATGATGGTATTTTAAATTCTTTGTTTTGAAACTGTATTTGGACCGTTTATTTTGAAAATGGTGTAAGTCCATTTTTAAAAAAAATGAGATATCATGTAATTTGTGTTTAATTTAGTGTAAACTTTTTATTTATAACTAGTTAATATTTAATATCTTAAAAAATGCCAATGCTTTGTTCAATTTAAAATTGACCAATAAAAGAAATTGCGTAGCCATTGATTATGAAAGTGGCGTAAGTCCAATTTCCATAGACAGGCGACGGGATCAGTAGTTACATTTGTTTTATTTCACGTGTCGAAAGTGGTCGAAAGTAACTTATTATAGGTTCTTTTTTTTATTTTCCTCCAAAAATGGATAATTTCATATTAACATCAGATAGTGATAGAGGTATGAAGAAATAATAAATCAATATTATTTTATTAGAATTGAAAACATTTATTTTATTTAATTTTAAATAAATTCACACAAAAATAAAACTCATGAATATAAACAAAAGAATGGTCTTAGAATCGGAGGATGAAGATAATTCCACTAAGAAAAACAAATTAGTGAAACGTAAAAAGAGAAGAAGTAGAATCTTCATCAGATGAGGATATCGTTTATGAAAACTTTGATTCTGCAAAACAAAATAAAGGAAAATATACGCAACGAGTATACAAAATTAAGCGAAATGCCGGATAAGAGTATTATACAAAAAAACCTGTATATCGATGCCAGACCTATTACATACGAATAATATAGGGATATGGAGCAGTTATTACCTTATACATATACCTCCTATGCATCATGAATGTTTCAAAACACTGTCACATAAAGAGCATAAATAAATTTCATAATAGCAATATCTTATGTTATGTTTAACAATATATAAATATAATTAACGTTCAAAATAAAAGGTACTACTTCTATTTTATTTCTTGTTATTATTTATAAACAAAATTGGATTAACATAAAATATATTTCAAGTGATATTTGATTATTCAAAATTAAAATTAAGTGATTTTTACAATTGACTAATTATGAAAGTGGTGTAAGTCCGTTTGTAGACTGTAAATATACATTATTTTAGTTAAATTTTCCTAAAAGAATTTTATATAATCAAATTACATATTGATAAATTCGTAGAAACATTACAAAACTTGACATAATTAACCTATATTTTTTAATTGGCAGATATGCTAACCTTTAATTTTCTCGAAACAAAAGAAAATGGACTTGCAACACGTTCAAAATAAACGGTCCATTTACTGATGGCTCAAAACATGTAACCAACGCTGGATGCGCAAACTTAACCGCTAAAGGAAACTCAAAATTTAAACTCCCACTACTATAGCCTCTACTCATATGAAGCCTTTGCAATCTTCGGAGGTTTAAAACATATAGAAACAACACCCAAAAACATTAATTCTGCAACAAACCATAACACTTCAATCAAATTCGTAATCCACACCGACTCCATGAGTGTCTTGGATACGATGGAAGTGGGTAACTACGCCCACCCTTTGAATCATCAAATAATTGCAAAATACAATGAATTAATTTATAATAAACCTTCCATTGAAATCCTGATGGGATGGGATGGAACTAGCAGATCAAACAGCAAAACTACCAACAGAACCACACATTGCAGAATTAGACGTACCTGTCTTCCACAAGGAGGTTGCAAAAAACTTTGCCAAATCCCTACGGGACAAATGGAATAATGTATGGAAAAACTCTGGCCAGACCCAGATCCACCGTATTAGAAAAGACATCTATGAATTCAACCAGTCTGACGCTTTTATCAGGAAAGAACAAGTAGTAATCACAACAGAGTGAGAGTGGAACACACAAACCTCACCCACTCATATTTAATTAAAAACCAGGATAAACCTAAATGTAATAGATGCTACACAATAAACACCATAGAACGCAATGGAACACATAGTTACAGCGTGCCATCTCCATCATCAAGAAAGAAGAAGATACAACAATTCCAGGAAAAATCAAAGATGCCACCAACTCAAAGGAATCTTGCGAAAAACTAATAAAATTCTTGAAGCATATCAAATTATTCAACCGAATCTATATTATAAATGACCACCTAATTGTAAGCTTGTAGTTGCTAATAACCCTTGTGAGGTTGATGCAACTTAAAAAAAAGAAAGAAAAAAAATGATGCTGATTATGATGATAATGATAATGATGATACAATTACACGACTAATACATTGCGTAAACAGTTAGATATCACTGTACTCCAGTGTATTTCTGTACCATAAGATAAATAAATATATTTCGCTTACTGTTTTAGAACAGTTTAAAAAAGGTTTTAAATAAATATTTGAAGGTGGTCATAATACATTGTTAATCATTACTTTAATGTCAGAATCCATATCTTAATTCAGCAAACAATGTTTATTGAAAAATTGAAAGACATTAGGAATTGAGGAATTTACCTATTTGAATATTTGAAAAATATTTTTTACAACTGTTTTTGCGTTATAATGAATATTTAATCACATACCATACCTGTAAAAAAATCCAGGAAAGAATTATTAGAATAGTTGTAAAAGTCAATCAGAGTTTATAATTTTACAAATTAGTTTATTTTTTAAGTAATTCATGTTTCAGTCTGGGACTATAACTGGAAAGTGGAATGCATGATTCATTAATGAGACCTTCGGCGATACTCTTGGTCAAGAGTGTGGATCTTATCATTACCCTAATCTCGCCACTGTACAATGTCAACACGTCTTTTATGTCCAATTAGCATTTTTTATCTTATCCCCTATCTTTAATCTCTTGCATTTGTCTTTCTCTGAACTTCTACATACAATAGTCATTTTTTATTACTGTGATAATTAATATAGGGGGTGTCTCACATAATTACAAAATATATATTATTAATAGCAAAATACAATATACAGGGTGAGTCTCGTAACGTGACGATCTCAAATATCTCGTTATTTGTTGTACGAACAAAAGTTGCATTACGGGACGTCCATGGGACGTCCAGGTCCTATCTGGGATTGTTTTCTGGGGGACATACAGTGCTCTAATCTGTTTTTTATTACTTTGCTTTTTTATCGAGATATGAGGGTCACCTTCGGTATTTTAAATGGAATTTCTAATATTTTCTCAAATTCGGATAAATTATGATATTCTGTGTAAGAAAAGGATTACACAAAGTGGAACTTAAACTGAATAATTACTGAGATATTTTTAAAACAAATTTTATTTCAAGCAATTTTCAAAGTGCTGTCCATTGCATATTATGCTCTGCAATGGCGGCAAGTATTAAGTAGAATATTTCCTAATCGTTGGATCGGACGTGGCAGCAGTGTTGCCAGATTCACCCCTTGCCTTATGATTTATTTTACGGTTTTAGTAATTAGAATTTCTTTGTAGTTCACAATTTCTTAAAAAAAGGAGAAAATGTAAATCTATTGCATGTCTATATGTTCTCCAATGACTTTACATTAACAACAACAAAATAGAATTATATTTCGGTTTAAAGGAAATTAATAACATACATCTTTATTAGACTCTGTTCATAATCTTCATCGCGTCTCTCAAACGATATTGTAAGCGAAGGGGTTAAATCGAGGGGAATACAGTTTACCACCTCTCTGATCACCAGAGTAGTGTATAACACGTTGCGCGGCACGTCACGTGACCAGTCTATGGTCTTAGTGGGGGGCGTTGGAGTGTGCTCATTGTAGTGGAATGGGATAGTGGAAGGGGAAAAGGAGGAGAGGAAAATCCACCCAGTTTTGGGTGGATCTGGCGACACTGCGTGGTAGTAATATTAACGCCGCTCGATTATTTTCTTTGGAGAACATTAAAAAAAGAAGTTTATCGCGAGCCACCAATGACGGCCGATGATATGCGAGGACGTATTATTAGTGCATTTACTGCAATAACTACAGAAACAATGGAAGAAGTTCTAGCTCACTGATAATTCGATTACTCAAGTGCATTGACTGCAATGGACAGCACTTTGAACATCGCTTGAAATAAAAGTTGTTTTAAAAATATCTCTGGAATTATTAATTTCAAGTCCCGCATTGTATAATACTTTTTTACGCAGAATTTCATAATTTATCCGAATTTGAGAAAAACTATTAGACGTTCCATTTAAAAAACTGAAGGTGAACCTCATATCTCGATAAAAGAGCAAAGTAATAAAAAACAGATTAGAGCACTGTATGTCCCCCAGGAAACCATGCAACTTCTGTTCGAAACATTTCTTCGTACAACAAATAACTTACGAGTTATTTGAGATGGTCACGTTACGAGACTCATTCTATATTTTGATAAGACAAATATTAATATTACCAAAAGTGTTTTTTAATATTTGGGTGCAGGAGCAATATCTTCATTTGTGGAATTAGGAGTAATGTTATAATAAAAATTAGATTAATTTTCTTTAAGTTTCGAAAGTAAAGAGAAGGTTCCCTTTCTTTTAGTATTTGGGAATAATGATAAACTTTTTATTGTCTGGTACTCAAGATACTTTTTAATTTGTAAAAGTAAAATAATTTTGCGGAAGTAAATAGTAATACTTCTTTCCCGTTTTTTTGGGAACACGAATAATTTATCTTAATATGTTAATCTTAATTAGTTTTAATATGTAGGACTAATAATAATTCTTTCTTCATTTTTGAGGAAAATAATTGCCTAGAATATGCGGAAGTATGTACATATCTTTATTATTGTCGTATGGCAATCAATATGAAGGCCAATCTAGTGACCCAGATATAATGACATTAATTCGATGCTCTTATCAGTTCAAAACACAAACAGTTTAGGCTGACGATACGGAACTGTTTCTCTTACATTTTTAAGCTTAAGTTTCTAATAACCACTATTAATTGGTTATTTAATACCAAATGTGCTATTAATTCTGCAGAATTTACGATGGCACTAATTAAAACCGCATTTTTTTAAAATAAAAATAATTTATCTGTTGAAATACATTAAACAGACCGAGTAAATTCATAAATCTTTATTTCTGCTTTATACAGTCTAAACAAACATCCAGCATTAGTAAATGCAAAAGAATTAGAATAACACTAATTAATAATATTGAAATTTTTATTATGTACAGAGATGGTTCAAGTATATAAAAAAATTGACAAAGTTCACATTTATATCTAATTAATGCAGCCCAAAAAGCTGTTAAACAATATTATTATTCACATAACTGGAACAAATATCTTAACAATGCTATTACTTAATGCTTAAGGCTTGGACTTGTAGTTTTTATTATATTCATATCATTTAAATAAATTAAACATATCAAATAAATTCAAAAATCTTTATTTCCAATTAATACAACTTAAATAATAGTTTAGATTCTTGTTTAAAGAGAACGGCTTAAACTACAATTTATGTTATAACTGTACAATTTACATAAATTAAAATAAATCGACTAAATTCACAACTTTATATTTCCGCTTTACACTGCATGAGAAACATGTTAAATTACAAACATTTAATTCCAAAAAACCAGAATAACACTGCCATTTAAATGTTAATTACGTCTATACGGTTCAAATAAATTAGCACAGATTGAATAAATTTTAAATTTTTATTTTCTCTTTATACAGCTTAAAAAGACTTTCAAATTTTTGTTCATACATATCATTATTATTCTAACACCTGTATGGTTTAACTAATTAGAAACAGTCTGGATAAATCCGTAAATTTTTATTTCAAATTTATACGTCTCGAAAGAATTTTATCCTAATATATAGATTAAAAGCTAGGTATGTACAATTAAACACATAAACATTTATTTCCAAATCATTCATCCTTAAAACTCCATCAGAATAAATACAAAATTCAAAAAGCAATCACTCATTCTCTACATTTCCTCTGAATACTCTCGAAATTCACACTCTCCGGTATCGCATCTAGGTCAACGACCTGATAGAAAGCGTTTCCGGTGTCATCGATGTCCCAAACACTCAACAACAACAATTCCTTGCGTTTCTTCAACTCCTCCAGTTTCCCCTTGGACATCGTGCACATCAGTATCAAGTCCCTAGGCGGATAGTTGCCATAAAACTTGAAGGAACAAATTGGATCCAAATCGAGCTGACTCCTCGACAACGGCTTCGCCATGTCATAGTCCTCGTTGCTAACAAAAGCACGAATGCTGTCAGTAGAATGCTGTGCAGTGAGGTACCAAGTTAGGTTAAAATAGACATGGGTCTCGTTGTAGCAACTCAATCTCGGAAATTCGACGTTTTTCCATCGGTTTTTGCCATAGTCGTTCAATTTATTGAATCGTGAGTTGTTTCCACTGGCGATCTTGCCGTCCGGAGGACTTCTAGGCGAATTCGGGAATCCTTTGGGCCCCTCGACACTTTGCGGCTCGTACTTTATCGATCCACAGTCTTGGTTCACTCGTAATTGACATAAACTTGCTCTGCTAGGTGGACTTGACACGTATCCATGAAAATTGCTGATTTGCCTCATCAGAGAATTGGAGACATTGTCTTCTGTTGATCTGAAGTTAGCGCTGCTGTCGGGCATGACTGCCCTAGCACCGGAAACGACCGTTATTAACAAAACTGTTCTCAACAGCATGTTTTACAATCTGTTAAATTAATTTTTGTGACACTGTATGACTTGTCAAACAAATTGCGGTGAGATTCGCGAAGTATTGTAATTTGCTGTGTTTTCGCAGGTGTCTTTGAGGCAACTGGACACCTGGTGCACCTAGAATGCATATATAGAGCTACGAGAACCCCAAGTCAATGGTTTCTAAGAATTTATCTTATCTACGGGGGAGATTAGGGTTGCCAGAAGATATGTTCATAGTACGTGTATTGAGTTGAGATTAATCTGAGTCCTTGTGTACTATTGTTGAGAAAGGAGAAAGTAGTCTAAGTTCATTTGGGTTAACCATCACTTTGTATCGCATCAATTTACGTTGAAGTACTGTTGAAAAGTTTATTGTCAGCTCTGTTCCTAAATTTATTAGTATTAAAAATTTTCAATTACAATTTTGAAATATTCCGTTGTGAGTTTACGGTGATTATTTTCGTAGTTGTAGAACGTGTATTGTGGAATGTTTATCGTAAATTTGAAGAGAGCAGTTGCGAATCCGGTGTTCTTATTTTGACGATTCGTGAGGTGCCCTAAATCATTTGGTTTTACATTCGTGCGTTATTTCATATTTTCTAAGAAATTACGATGAGCATACCACTGTTTGTTGGTAAATATTCCACGAACCTCTGTGAATCATGCGTGACAAGATAAAAGAAAAAAAACAACAGTTTCAAAATAATCTTTTACTTCCACAATTTTGTCTTGCGTTTCGCAAGTGATTGCGAATGAAGTCTATTAAAAAATTGCAAGCTATTCACTTTTTATAATAACAGTTAAAGTTTGATTAACATTTCTAAACACACTATTTTGCAAATGTATAATACTTCCCAGATAGCACCGTACGTCCATAGGACGTCCGTTTTACGTCCGATACGTCCAATGTCCGTCGTGTACGTCCGTGGGACGTCCCTTGGATCAAAATTTCGGACGTCCCATGGACATCCGTTTTTACGTCCGTGGGACATCCCTCGGACATAAATTTCAGACGTATCACGGACGTGGGACTTAGATTATTTCGTACTTGCCAGGGACGTGGGACTTAGAATTCAGGCATGTCCAGGAATAGCTCATTTGGACGCGTTTTCGAGGGAGACGCCTACTTTTCCCGACCGCGCGTCTCGCTCCCCGTGCCGGCCGTAGTTCTACGAGCTCCTCAGGCTCGTACCTACCGCTTGCGGTATGTATTGCGTGTGGCGCTTTGGGGCGACTCTCATACCCATAGGTTTCCACATCACCCATGAGGTACTATGGTCAATGCGTTTTTTTTGTCAGTGGTATCCCCTATAGGCCTATTCCACTGCGTCGCACGATAATTTCGAAAAAATAAATTTGGAAAATAGTTTTTATTATACTGTCAAAATTTTACTAACAATTAGGAAAACTTGCAATATCAGCATCAAAGACGATAGCGAGGAATCGCTCAGCAGTGTACGTTGCTCTGTTTTAATGCTACGCATTTTTGAAAACGAACATTCGCACAAATAAGTCGATCCGAACATTGAGAAGTATTAAAACGTAGTGAGAAGTATTAAGCGTAGCATTAAAACAGAGCAACATACACTGCTGAGCGATTCCTCGCTATCGTTTTTTATGAGGATATCTACGTCCAATCTCCCCTTCGAAATTTCGGAGTTGCCAAGCAGTTCTAGTGAAAATGCGTAATAGTCAACCTTTGAATAGCGCAATAAGCATGCTTTCCTAATTGACAGTAAAATTTTGACAGTATAATAAAAACTATTTTCCAAATTTATTTTTTCGAAATTATCGTGCGACGCAGGCCTATAGGGGATACCACTGACAAAAAAAACGCACTGACCATAGTATCTCATGGGTGATGTGGAAACCTATGGGTATGAGAGCCGCCCCAAAGCGCCACACACAATACATGGTAGGTACGAGCCTGAGGAGCTCGGAGAACTACGGCCGCCACGGGGAGCGAGACGCGCGGGCGGGAGAAGTAGGCGTCTCCCTCGAATTTGCGTCCAAGTGAGCTACTTCTAGACATGCCTGACTTAGATTGTTTCGTACTTGCCAGGGACGTGGGACTTAGATTATTTCGTACGTTTTCGGATGCTATATTGTGTTTCTATTATTATACTCAAAATGTAGTTTATGAATTTTTTCAGATTTTTAAGTTCGCTGCGCCGTTGTTTGAAAAAAAACTAATTTTTCGACGTTTCTTCCGTGAAAAAATGACCTAATCTTCAAATTGTTAGATTTTATTTATTCTGTAAGTCTATTGGACACTGATAAACTTGAACATTTCACAGAAATAGTTGAAAAATGAAATTAACTTGATTAGTATTACGATTACCTCGTATATCAGCGCGCATAGTATCTGAAAGTATTAATTGTGTTACCAAGAACTCGGTTGGGTCAGCGCGTTAGGCGCTCGACTGTTAATATGCTTATACTAGGTTCGCGCCCGGCATAGGTCCACTCTCTTTTATTTGATCAATTCCTCTTTTTCTAGCTATGTGATAATCAATGGTATTTTTGTAGAATTCTTTTAAACCAATATTTGCATATTTAGAAAATTTTTGAAGGTGCAAACACGCTTTTATATGTCCGACAAACGTCCAATTAACGTCCGCGTGGGACGTCCTATGTACGTACTGGGATGTAACTGGGACCTCTGGCGGACATACCTGGGACATAAATCGGACATATCGTACGTCCCTGGGACGTACATATGTCCGGTACGAACGTACATTGGACGTACATTGGACGTCCGAGTGCTATCTGGGTTGCGCGTAAATATTACTTACATGTTTGAATAATATTGAATCTAAATCTATAAATATAAAACAAACATTCCTGATCTAGTATACGTATATGTATAAAACTAGAATGCAGGCACACATAATGCGTACCAGAATTTGCATCGAACGTATAGGAAAGCCGGCACAAATTATCAGCGCCATAGTGGCAAAATGCTCAAACTTTTCGACAACTGTTACCGACATATGGTAATATACCGACGAATGGAAATGTCGCAAGCTAAGCACGTCCGTTTCAAATTACATTAATTGATTACTTCACAGACTCTCGTCTGTGATTACATATTGAGTTTACTATCTGTTTTCCGTCTTCATAATTTGTTGGTATAATTTCTTGCCTAGTTATCAGTTGCTAGTTAGGATGCGGTCTGCACACTAGCACAGCGCGTCTCTTTAACCCGGCAGTGTCCACGTGGGGGTCCAGCGGATCCCCACCGTTGAGATATGCTATCTATTTCTCATATTTCTTTCGCTACAGTTTTGCCATATAATGTAGCTTCTTAAACCTCGATATCGGCTGTATTGATGTGTCGCCGACTTTTTAGTGCGCTCAAAATGTATTTCTACAGTTTCGGCTCTCTTTATGTATACTAGCGAGTGTTTCAACCGTGTGTTCTTGATATTTAGTATTTCAGTTTCGATTGAGCTTTCTTCACAGGAGCATCGTTTACTTACACAGTGCAGTCAGTTTATTCTTGTTTTTGTATCACTACAATTCTTACTATACTTTCTTTATATTTTGGTAAGTATTTCTTTCTTGTGCGTGCACCTTCCTGCAGAAGGCATAGATGACTACTCTGATAACTAGTTTGTATATGGTGTATATATATATTATATACTGTTTTTTTTAACAAAAGTATAAATAAATGTTACAATAAACATAAAGCATTAAGTATAAATATTGCTTTTCACTGGGGGTCTATGAACACCCCACGTGGACACTTTCGTTTCAGAAGTTCACGTGGGCCCTGCCGGGTTAATCAGTCATTTGGGCTGAGTCCTTTGGCAGAAGCGGATGGTCCTGAGCATCCTCTAAATTCCTGCAAGCTTATCTTTGAGATCTGCTAGGCTGCCTGGGATGGTCCATGTATCCTTCAACGCTATCTTCGCCTACGTTGGTTGATCCTGGGATTGCCTAGAGTGGACCAGGTGTTCTTCAAAGCTACCCTGGTATATGTGGTGTACTTTGGAATGGTCAAAGTGTCCTCCAATGTTATATTAGCCTAGATAGACTACCCAGAATAGAAGACATTTCCCCACCAGGGATCATCGATCAATATGATGCTAGTGAGTCCATCCAATGATTTAGTGCAGTGGTGGGCACGGGTGGAGCTCCTCAAACGCCTGCTTCTCCCACCAACCTCTCTTTCATGCAGCGCGCACGTTCGTTGCGTACGCTGATGTCTCGTGTCTTCTTTGCCCCGTTGTACCGTGCTTGCTGGAAGGGGACAGAGGGCGCTACGGTGTGGACGGTTTTGCCTCAATTGAGGCAAAATTGCCCATCCCTGATTTAGTGGGATCAAGATCTTCGCAGAAAATAGTTCCCGTTGTCAATAGACTTCCACCATTCGAGTTCCTTGTGCAATACCCACTTATTGTTTAAATCTCTTATTCCTACCTGCATGCATGGGTCTTTATCAGTTATATAAGAGGATCTTCGGATCGGGAAAACTACAGTTCCTTTCGAGCCTTCGCACACGTAACTCGGACTTGTAGCATACTATCTGAGACCTTTGAACTCCTGGAGATCTCGAGTCCCTGAGCGGTTTTGGGGGTTAAAAAGTTGTGTAGCCAGGAAAATTTGTAGAGCAACAAATCAAGTTTTACCCAACCCCACTTCGCGTGGCTTCCGTCTTAAGTTCCTGCGAGCAAGTTTCGCGTTCAGTAGGTCTTAGATTATGAAAGAGGACAGGTCCGCCAGTGTTCATCGGATAGGGGATATCAAGATCTATCCTCAGAAAGAATGAGAGTCTCCTCATAGTAGATGATAGATTTCTCAGCTCAGTGCATACAGTGACAACGCTAGACGAGATTAAAAGCTACCAGCTACTATCACTTGTATGCTGTCAATTGCTGTCACTTGACCTGCTTGCGCAACAACCGCTGCCAAGCGACATGTTATTGTATTTCCTTTAACTGCGATATGTGCAGATGTTTAATTGTATAATGTATTGCATTTCATTTAGCAGTGAATAAAGAATGTATTGAATAAAAACTGTGTTCCTTATTTCCCACCTTAAATGTACATGTTTAATATTGTAATTTATATAGTAAAAAAGAAGAAAGAATACTAGTTACAACAGTTAATGCGTTCTTTTTTCACCACCCTGTATATAAATACTCCGTATTAAAATTCAAGTAACAACTTCGAAAGTTTTTGGTCAAATACTGGAAATTGGAGAAAATTATTATAAATATTGTATTAAGAGAATATGATAACTAAGGAGGTAGCACGGAATTTTCGTGCCACCTCTTACACTGTCATATTCTCCTAGTAGAAATCAAAATTTCCAATGTTTTCCGAAATCTCGAAAAGTTAAATTTTGTATTAGGAGAATATGATGGTAAAAGAGGTGGCACTGAAATTCAGGAGTACGAGTCAACGACAAGTCAGGCAGTCGATACTTCTCGAAATTTTTGGTAAATCTCGAAAATTGTATTTTGTATTAGGAGAATATGATGGTAAAAGAGGTGGCACGAAAATTCAGGAGTACGAGTCAACGACAAGTCAGACAGTCGATACTTCCCGAAATTTTTGGTAAATCTCGAAAATTGTATTTTGTGTTAGGAGAATATGATAACTAAGGAGGTAGCACGGAATTTTCGTGCCACCTCTTACACTGTCATATTCTCCTAGTAGAAATCAAAATTTCCAATGTTTTCCGAAATCTCGAAAAGTTAAATTTTGTATTAGAAGAATATGATGGTAAAAGAGGTGGCACTGAAATTCAGGAGTACGAGTCAACGACAAGTCAGGCAGTCGAAAATTTTATGTTTTTCGAAATTCGCTATTTTCTCAATCCCAAATCAGTGGTATAATTCAACGACAAGTGGGACGGCAGGGAAGAATGGTTGGTTCCATAATTATATACTCAGTTACGTTTTTTTATTACATTGTCTTTATTAATTCATTGTTGATTCATACATATGCTTCTATTTTACATGTACATAACTTACATTCTAAAGATTTATAAAAAGAATGGAAACCGAATCAGAAAGACTCTGCGCACCATAAGAATTTTGCTGCAATATGTACTGCGAACTGCGTTTACAACCGAGGTACAGACAATTGTATTTCGTAATTAATCCACTGATGTAGTAATATACCTCGCTTGAACTCCGTGCTCCGGCATCTGTTGGATGAACTTGATAGGACAGACAAAGTATATTAATATAAAAATCACTCAATACATTTTACTCTGAGGGAAGGTGGGCAAGAAAAGCGTTGAAACGTTATCCTGAGTTTCCCCCACCTACATGCCACGAGCACCGCACGCGTTGACATGACTTGTGTAGCCTTACGGCTGCTTACGGCAGAGAGGATTTTACACGAGTGAACAGGTCTCTCAGACATCCTTCTCAATGATTTCGCGTGAAATACCGAAACTGACTGGTTCAAACCTTACAAGCAAAGCCGACACAGCAGATAGCTTGCAGCTGAGTTTTGTTGTGTGTGCTGTGATGTAGTTCACTAATTGGCTGTTCCATTTAGGTATAAGGCGCAGGAACACCACTGATTATTAGCTAAATCTCATTTTAGCGATATTTCAGAGTGATTGGTCTACTCCTATACCTTGTCTGTGATTACATCTGTTGTTTTTAACTTTATAAATCAGTAGATAAGTAGAAAATACTTTCAAAGTTATGTTACCATACGTCGGTAACATTTATCGAGCAGTTTGAGCGCTTTGCCACTACGTGTAATGGCGCTATTTTAAGATTTTAAGCAGCAGATGATTCGTGCCACTTTCGCCATGAGTTCGATGCAGATTCCGGCATGAATCATTTTGTGACTGGATTTAAACATTAAATTTATATTTTACATTAATTGTACTTTCTCTATTTTCTATTTCAATATTCACATTATATTGTAACTATATTCTACTTACCTTAAACACGATACAAACAAAAGAATATAAGTAATATGACAATATATAGATTATATTATATTATATTATATATATATATATATATATATATATATATATATATATTAAGTGTTGCAATTAAAAACGCAATATTATTATTCTTATAGCTGCTTCGTTTATAAAACGAAATTTATTAATATTTAAATTGTAATCGACAATTAAAAATAACAATAGCAGGAATGATATGAACAATAAAAATTAATTTTATACAGCCTAAATTTCTATGGCTAGATCATTGTAATAATATATAGTTTCATACAAATTCAAACAGAACTACTATAAAATCCTATAGTTATTTCCATCAACATGCAACAATAAAACATCTGCAAAATTATGTACAGAAAAAATACTAAAAATAAAAATTAAATTGAGCATAGTATCGTAAAGATTGAATGCTTTTTACTTTTTCTAATATTTGCACCATAATAATTCTTCTTATCTCACCATACGTACATATATTATACTATTTCTTGCTGCAGTATTGTTCAAATAAATACATGAATGAGTATGATGTGTACTTACATAAACGTATATAAAAATACAATTTCGATGGCAGTGTAGATACATCTAGATCTCTACAGTGAAATAAATTCACTAAAAAATCTGGGAGAAAAAGCAATTAGAGATTTCCTCTCTGTTGCAACGAAACTCTGTTTCACCAAACTGCAATGATGGACTGCAATGAAGTTTTGTACCACATTTAACTGATCACAAAGAGGAAAGACATTTTCATGTAGAATAAAATGTCCATTTCTACAGAATTAAGTTATATTATACAGAATCTAATAATTAATTAAATAGTTATGCTACTAAAATGTACATCGTAAGCGCGATCGCACACATACACAAACATACGAACGCACATATATACATTCATACAATCACAATGCATCCTAAATATTTTACTTAGACCATTGCAAATGGTTTCTTGCTACGGCAGTTTAAAAACTGTAAAATTCTTCAATAAATTATTATCGTAAGTTGCATCAATTTATTTGTGAATTTGGTGACACTTATCCGAGGCCTAGCACGTACTTGGGTAGATTGTAGGCGAACCGTGGAATTGCCATGAAAATAGACATCCTGAAAGTAAAAAAGAAACAATAGCATGACTATGATTGTGCAATTAATTTTCATTAATAATATAATGCTCATTTATAAAAAAAACTCGGTTAATTATTTGATCTGAGTACTTACTATGTGGAAAGCTAAATAAGCTATAAATAGCAACCACCACGTTACATTTTCCACCACCAATTGTTTCGTCGTGAAAGAATAGAATTATTGCAATATTGTGAGTTAGGTTACTTATAGAAGAGGAAATACTAAGATTGTAGATTTTTGAGAAAATATTATAATAGCACATTGCAAGGCTTGACACCTTCTTTAATCAACATTAATTATTAATAATACTTAGAGTAAAGTCAGTTTGTATAATTCTAAAGACCGTGAAATTTTCAATAAAAATAATAGTGCTTTTCAGTGGTCTCATGAGAGTTTCCAAGCACCATAAGCATCCCTTATGATGACTTTACTTTTTCATTTTATACATTTTATAAATTTTATATACAACAATCTTTCATTTCATATACAAGTATTATTCAAATTTCTTTAGAAATATTGTCAAAGTGTGAAAATATTATTGCTGTAACAATTAATTCTTACAATTACAGTAGACATTTGAGACACGTATAATTAGATATATATGTATAATTAATTATGTATTGCATTTGCATTAAAAGTAAAGTATATATGGCACAAATTAATTATGACTTCCACTGTTTTGGAATGACACCTCTGAAACATAAATAATGTATATGCATCAATAGAATAATTGAATTACTTCCAAATTATAAATTTAATAATAATCTGGATTAAAAACTCAAACTTTAGGTTACAAAGTCAAAAATAATAAATTTAATAATTTTGAAATATTAATTTTAATCATTTATGATTAGTTAGAAGCAGCAATGGAGTAGTTAGATAGAAGTAATAGAAATGCTTAAAATAAATATATAAAATAATGAATATAAGGTATAGATTGAAAATAAAATGTAGTCGATAGAAAGTATAAATAGGAAAATAGACAATAATTAATAGAAAATATTAGTAAAAGTAGTTACAGAGGTACAATGTGCAAAATTCGTATTCAACTGACGGAGATCTAGTAGAATCATTTATACAAAATCATAGATTCAAATCATTTAGTTCTACAATGTCTAATAGGAAAAACAATTTACGTAAGCATCTACTGTCCACTAAGGATAATTAGTATGCAACACTATTTTAAGATAAAATTATTTTTTTATAAGCGGTGACAGCAAAGTGTGTCTCTTGTAACTTTTTTTATGTGCATGCTGCTTCGTCAAAATATTTCATTTTTTATCTATTAAACAATGTACAACGATTGGTAAAAAGGTCACATTCATTTTCTTGATGTAAGTGTTAGAGTGTGGATAGTTAATACAGATTTTTATATCTTTTTTACATAAACATCCACAATCTGACCATGCATGAATTAGATGACACATGACAAAACTAAATGAAATGATTACTGTGCGATATAAGCAATCATTTCAATTTAAAATCGAATTACAATAAAATTAATTTGAGCAAAATTGATTCAGTCTAAAATAGCACTTATAAAGCACGTATTCATTTTAGATCACTGTATTACAGCTATTATTGAGCATTTTTTTCTTGAAGCAGTGTTATCTGCAAGATCACTTATTCGTATTAATTTCATTAACTTCACTATGGTTCTGGTATATGTTTTGCCACAGATCATGAACGTACGATAAAGCTAAGCCGTTGTATATCCACACTCGCCAGCCTGTCCTTGTGTCACTGTCTATTCTAGATTCTAAGCTCTGGCATAGTGCTTTGCGATCATGGCTTCTGCCACTTCTCAAGTCGCAGAGTAACCTTTTGCGGCACTCATCGTCGCATGCCGGTCTTACCGAGGAATTTTTATAGTAGTTCCTGAAAAAAAAAAATCATTTTACTAAAGCCATTTTCTTAATGCTTAATTATACAGAATGTTTAAAAGTCGTATATCAATGGTTATTTCCATTTCTGCACCTATATTGATTTTATTGTTTTCAAAATTTTGGTTAACGCATAGAGCTTTCTTATGTTTTTCAAAATGTTGTTGTTGAATATAAATGTATGTATGAACTGATGTTTAGCATTAACTTCTTAGGCACGACGCGCCACTATAGTGGTTTTCACGGATGTCATCTTTCTGAACGACGCGCCACTATAGTGGCTCACTCGCTCACCGTTCGAATTAAATGATCGTCTTCCGATACGCCTGTGAAATATATCGTACCCAATCAAAATTATAATTTAATCATAAAAACTTCATTCCAATGTAATCGCGTAGAGTACAGCATTGTCCGTCACATATTGTAGGTTATATCGTTTACAATTCTCGTTGAACTCCGCCGTACAGAGAAACAGCCCCACGCAAAATTTAGCCGTGCCAAAGAGGTTAAGCGTGGGCTCGATGCAGCAGAGTTGTAAGGAGTTGTACCGAGCAGTGTCGCCAGATCGGTGAAGGTTAAATTGAGGGGAATACAGTTTACCACCTCTCTGATGACCAAACTAATATGTAACACGTTGCACGGCACGTCACGTGACCAGTATACAGTCTTAGTGGAGGACGTTGGGGTGTGCGCATGTAGTGGAATGGAATAGTGGAAGGGGAAAAGGAGGAGAGGAAAATCAACCCAGTTTTGGGTTGATCTGGCGACACTGGTACCGAGTATGGTGAAAGATGGTTATTACAGATTAATGTATTCACACATAGAACATATATGTGATAAAATGGTTAAGTTTCGTTTAATATTAAAACTAACAGTTTATTCTTCTTTTGTGCCTAATAAGGTGTGAATATATGTATAAGCATTCCTTGAAGACATTGAAGTTCCTTTATTGTACACGGCCTAACATTAATAGTTGTTAACATCTAGGACACTGTTTTAATAACTCAAGAACTTTTTTAATATCCAAAAAAATTTTGATAATGCTTTTACAAATTGTTTTAAGAATTTAAAAGTTTTCTCGTCAAATCGAGACAAACATAAATTAATACGAATTTACTTACTTGTAATAAAGTTGGAAGAGTGAAGGCTCATTGCTCATTGTATCAATTAGGGAGTCCCAGTCCCTTGGCAAAAGTGACGACATGTGATAAGCCTGCCTCGCACTGTACAACTTGTACCAGATAGGATAATCATACAAATTAGCTTCTTTCAGATTCATCACCCAGGTTTCGTGATCTACAACTAACTAATACAAAATATACATAATTTTACACTTTATGTTACTTTATTATTAACATTCACTCATATGATATCCATGTTAATTTTATTAATTTATTCCAAAGGTTTTCAAAAGATATATGTATATGTACATATATCAATATTAAGTGATACAACATTCACTTATATAATGTTAATATTAATTTTATTAATTTGTTCCGAACGCTTTCAAGAGATACGTGTGCACAGTATCATTAACTCAAATAATATAAATACCGATGTTTAACTCACTCTAGTAGTCTTTGGATGATCGCCATCAACGTAGTATATTCTGTACCCTGGATTGAGGTCAGAATAAGGAGTTACTGATGGCCCAATATAAGCTATACTGAGAGCTCTTCCAAGATCATTCGTATCATAAAACAGTTGAAACTCGTCGTAGTGCGTGTGTCCAAAAAATTGGGCTGTTATCGTGGATTCATACCTACAATCAAACATTATTTGCAAACATTTTAATACAAATCTTAAGACAATATATAAATTTAAATTACTAGATAGAATTCTGAACATTTTAACTTAATTTTCAGTTTTCCAATTTCACAAGATTCCTCAATGGGAAACATTAAATTTAAAATTAGAAATTAAATATACAAGTAATTAAATTATGAATTTAAGATATGGACATTTAATCGATATATTTATTAATATTCAATCCAATAACTAATAATCCAATTTAAATATGCATACATTAAATTTAGAAACTTGGGAACAAAATTAAATATTTATTAAATTTAGAAAATCAAAATTACGTCGACATATGCGTAAATAGTAAATTTAAGAGCAGCAGAGAATTAAACTGAAGTATCCAAAGAGTTTTAGAAACTAAAGTCGAAAGTGAGAGGTTTACATGTTTTTAATTTAATGCTGTAAAACTATTAGAGCGGAAATACAAATCAGAAATGGCACAGACGATGGAAGCGGAATTGTATCATTGTAAAGCACATATGTATTTCAAAAGTGAAGATCATACTTGATGGTCGTTTCAATTACAGAGAATTGGCGTTGAATCAAATCGTCCCGTGACGCTTATATTCAATTATTACAAGCATTCTTGCTGAAAAGTATAGACAATCTTTCAACAACATTTTAACACCATAATAAAAAGAGATACAAATTAAATTTTACCATGCAAAAAACATTAAAAATCTCAACTTGGCCAACACAAAAATATACGGAAATCATTTTAATCTGACAAAAATGTTCTATACTAAAAGAGTTTAAGATTGTGATTGTAGTCAGGAAAAGTATTTAATACATAACAGAAGTTAAAAATGACAATTTTGATCAGATAAAAATTACAAAAGAATTAGATATAGTAATTCCCTGATCACATTAAAATAACAAAACCATTAAATATAGCCATCCTGATGAAACAAAATTATAAAAGACAAACTATAAATGCAAGGTGAGACGGAAATCGTAAAAATAAATCGAAAGGAATAACATTTTTTCGTTTGACACCTCGTTTTCGAGAAAATCGCATTTTTCGAAAAAATTAGTATTCATATCTAATAGCATGCGCATTCGCTGCATTTTCAGACTCGTTTTTCTCGAAAACGAAGCTACAGATGAAAAAATGTTATATCGAATTTTTTTTATTATTTCTTTTCTGTAAAATCACCCCCAATCCGGTTGTACTACGGGTACTATGTTATCAAATTTTGTTATTATTGTTCCTATTGTTTCTTGTTCATATATGTATATGCATTTTGTCATACATTTCTTTCAAACATATTTTATTTATACAGGGCGCGTTGTTTAACTGTGACACCTAAATTTTCTCGTAAACGATTTGTTGAATCAAAAATATTTTCAAACGAAAGTTATTTGGTATCAAGCAGGGCATACAATGTAGCAATTAGTTTTTCTATAGTACGCTTTTTTATCGAGCCACGAAGGTCACCTTGAGTTTCTTTATTGTAAAGGGTAAAGTGTAATGAAGGTCACCTTGAGTTTTTTTATTGTAAAGTGTAAAGTGTAATGAAGGTCACCTTGAGTTTCTTTATTGTAAAGGGTAAGGTGTAATGAAGGTCACCTTGAGTTTCTTTATTGTAAAATGTAAAGTGTAATGAAGGTCACCTTGAGTTTCTTTATTGTAAAGTGCAAATTGTAATGAAGGTCACCTTGAGTTTCTTTATTGTAAAGTGTAAAGTGTAATGAAGGTCACCTTGAGTTTCTTTATTGTAAAGGGTAAATTGTAATGAAGGTCACCTTGAGTTTCTTTATTGCAAAGGGTAAATTGTAATGTAGGTGACCTTGACTTTCTTTATCGTAAAGGATAAATTGTAATGAAGGTCGTCTTGAGCTTCTTTATTGTAAAGGGTAAATTGTAATGAAGGTCACCTTGAGTTTCTTTATTGCAAAGGGTAAATTGTAATGAAGGTGACCTTGACTTTCTTTATTGTAAAGTGTAAATTGTAATGAAGGTCACCTTGAGTTTCTTTATTGTAAAGTGTAAATTGTAATGAAGGTCACCTTTAGTTTCTTTATTGCAAAGAGTAAATTGTAATAAAGGTCACCTTGACTTTCTTTATTGTAAAGGGTAAATTGTAATGAAGGTCACCTTGAGTTTCTTTATTGCAAAGGGTAAATTGTAATGAAGGTGACCTTGACTTTCTTTATCGTAAAGGATAAATTGTAATGAAGGTCGTCTTGAGCTTCTTTATTGTAAAGGGTAAATTGTAATGAAGGTCACCTTGAGTTTCTTTATTGCAAAGGGTAAATTGTAATGAAGGTGACCTTGACTTTCTTTATTGTAAAGTGTAAATTGTAATGAAGGTCACCTTGAGTTTCTTTATTGTAAAGTGTAAATTGTAATGAAGGTCACCTTGAGTTTCTTTATTGCAAAGAGTAAATTGTAATAAAGGTCACCTTGACTTTCTTTATTGTAAAGGGTAAATTGTAATGAAGGTCACCTTGAGTTTCTTTATTGCAAAGGGTAAATTGTAATGAAGGTGACCTTGACTTTCTTTATCGTAAAGGATAAATTGTAATGAAGGTCGTCTTGAGCTTCTTTATTGTAAAGGGTAAATTGTAATGAAGGTCACCTTGAGTTTCTTTATTGCAAAGGGTAAATTGTAATGAAGGTGACCTTGACTTTCTTTATTGTAAAGTGTAAATTGTAATGAAGGTCACCTTGAGTTTCTTTATTGCAAAGAGTAAATTGTAATAAAGGTCACCTTGACTTTCTTTATTGTAAAGGGTAAATTGTAATGAAGGTCACCTTGAGTTTCTTTATTGCAAAGGGTAAATTGTAATGAAGGTCACCTTGAGTTTCTTTATTGTAAAGCATACATTGTAAGCTTGTGATTGAAATGAGAATTGAATCGTGGCCAAAAAACTATAGGGGTATATGCAATGAAAAACTTGTGGTTACTGTGAGATATTCTCTGTAAATCATTTTTAATGCAACTAATGCTGAAAATGTTTGCCATTACAATTCACAAATTTTCGTGTTCGATCGATAAGAGCAAGTGATATACTTCCGAGTGTTTTTTTATTTATAATATTGCATGCTCATACGATTTTTCATATCTTCAGGAGTCGTTGGTATTTATGTATCTCGTGATTAGTTAAGCTTTTTGAGATGCCCCCGAAGGAAGTAACCATGCGGCATAGAGGTTGAAAAGCTAATATGTTATGTTATGTTTCTTTGATGAATAACAAGAAACGTTCCAATGTAAAATCCGTTCAATGAATGGTCACAATGAACTTGCCTGATTTTTAGCATTGTATCATTCGAGGCGTGTCTTATTTGCAGCGGCGATTGCGTGCAGAAGTAAGTGCTCTTCACGAGCTATTTATTTATACTATATCTCCAGTAACAGTTCAATGCGTATCAATTCCACATATCGATCGACTCCGTAAACGTATTTAATTGCAACACAGGTCATTCTCGGCATTACATACATTAAAGATCATTTATATAGAAGATGTGAGTAATTATAACTTTTTACCTTGATATATCCTGATAGTTTTTTACTGATCATTCGATAATCTTTCTAACTACAACATCAAATATTGCACATCATGATACAAAAATTCAGGGTTACCTTCGTATCTCTATAAAAAAACGTACTGTAAAAAAACTAATTAATACATTTTATGTACCGGTTGATAATAGACAATCTTCGTTTGAAAATTTTATTGATACAACAAATAGTTCACGAGTAAATTTAGGTAGCACAGTTAAATGATGCAACCTGTACATTTTCTCATGTTTAAGCTATAATTGTACTCAGGTTTACAGTGGCCCACAAAAGTGTTCGTACGCCCTTTAAATCAGAATAACTTTCTTAAAATTTGTCCAAACCACTTGACTTTTTTTAGCAATTAGAAGCATTGATTTAGTAAATTACGTGCAAAAAAAGGTTTTGAAAAAATTGCAATTGGTAGGAATTACATGAAGAAATAAAAATGGTACTTTTTAACATTTTGACTGCCAAAGCAGCGACCACAAAAATTTCATAATATCGAAACAATATATTTAATAAAATAATGATTACAGAATTAAAATGTGTGACACTGAGTTTTAACCTTCTTGCATTTTCCAGATATTAACCAAATTTGATACAATGATTAGATTAGCGTAATAATTAATTTTTAAATATGGACAAATAATTCCGTCACCCATATATGGGTGACACGGCAGTCAACGTGTTAAAACTTCTTTATTTTAGCCCATAATAAAAATTCAAAATATGACTTTTGTAGATCTATGTTAGTTATACATGTGCCGAAAATTTCCTCAAAATCGGTTGATGCAGAAAAAAACAACGCGCATCGAAAGATGTAAGGAACTATGGATTTTAAGCAGAAACTGATCAAAAGTCGTGAAAAACTGCGATTATCACCACTTTCAACTGCTTGTAGCTCATGTGTATGTTAACTGATTTGGATGAAATTTTCAGCATCTGTGTAAATAACATAGATCTACAAATCGCGTATTTTGAATTTTCATTACGGGCTGAAATAATAAACTTTTAAAAAGTGCCATTTTTATTTTCTCATGTAATTCTTACTAATAGAAATTTCTTCAAAACATTTTTTGGACATTTTAAAAGTAAATCAATGCTTCTAATTGCTCAAAAAAAGTCAAGTGGTTTGGTTAAATTTTAAGAAAGTTATTCTGATTTAAAGGGCGTACGAACACTTTTGTGAGCCACTGTAGGTTTCTGGAAACCAAGTTCAGTTTCTTAGCCGTGAGGCCGGAAAGAAACTGCATATTATTGATTACTATTATATTTTCTCATATATCTACGTATTCTGGTTGTATCTCTGACGTATCACCGTTTAATCCTAACAAATAATTACCGACTGTAGATCTTCAAGACATAACCGGATAATTGAGAGTAAATTAACTACCGTTCTCCCGAAATGGTACAAAACATAAGCGAAGACGACAAAATTCCACAATAAGTTGGCTTGAGTCCACTAACCGATTGATGATATGGTAATAATTTCTGGACCACACCTTCAAGCAGTCCGAGTGTCCCGGCGGTATGTGTCCGATAATGTGAACCTTTTCACCGTTCATCTCGGCCCCCTGCAGCTCGTAAACAAGCCACTGTAGCTCGCTAACTGGATCGGTACTGTTGATCAACAGCCACCAATTTTTGTTGTTGCAGTAGTTCATGTTCACCGAAAGGATCCTGAAACCTGGACGAACCAGTACAGAGTAGAAAGCACCTCTGCGGACCGTGTGGGACACGCCTGCTGGCAGCCAACGTCTCCAATGTTTATCCAGAGCGTCATACAACCATGATATGCTATTTTCTTTTGGCACGAACGGTGGCGGAAAGCTGCAATTAGAGGAAATTGATTTCTTTGAAAAAATTCTATTATTATTATTTTTTTTTTTAGAAAATTATGCTCCCAATCTCAGGAGGAAATTAATAAATGTTTTTTCGAAGTTATTGTTACCTCTATTTTGAATGATATAACGAGATTGTATTAAATATTAGGTCAGTGCAAAAGTCCATGCCCGATTTCGTGTTTAATATTTATATGTATAGAGCAAGTTTGTTTCTTATTTTGAAATGTATTTTGAAAACTGAATAAGGAATTTTGATCAGAGCCATTGCTATTTCTTAAAATATGATGATACATAATTTAATCAAATATTTATATAAAATTTTTAACGTTGACCTCAACATGAATTAAGTTTAATGAAATTTTTTGTCAGTGTTAGTAACAGATGGATAAAAAATTATGCTTGTTTGGTAACGAAGGAGAAGAATGTACCTATTGACAGGAGCACTTTCATGGTTTCCCAAAGCAGGAAAGATTGGTATACCAGGAAAATTTTCAGTGAGCTGCGCTACAGTCTCGTGCAAAACTTTCAAATTCTCCTCCCTTGTCTGGTTCCATATATCGTGAGGTGGTAAGTCTCCAGTCCATAGGATATAATCTATATCCTATAATTAAATAAAAACTGTTAACTTAATTTTTCTTAAATTATTATATACATTTTAATTCTATGAACTACGACGTAACTCTTTTTTAAATATTTCTCTTATAAAATTGGATTCTAGTCTTGAAATGAGGATTCAGTGAGTTGCTATAGAAACGATACTGCTACCAGTGGGCGTGGCTTAGTTGCTCTTGAATTCTAAGCAGCCTACGCAGTGTCCTTTCAGGAGAATTTATGCATAAGCTCGATCATTAGATCCTATGTCCCTAAAAATGTAGATCCGGAGACTTAAACGATACTCTACTCCACACAGTCTGCCCTCAGTGGGCGTGGCTTAGGTGTTCTTGAATTTTAAGCAGCCTACACAGTGTCCTTTCAAGTGAATTTATGCATAAGCTCGATCATTAGATCCTATGTCTCTAAAAATGTAGATCCGGAGACTTAAACGATACTCTACTCTACACAGTCTGCCCCCAGTGGGCGTGGCTTAGGTGTTCTTGAATTTTAAGCAGCCTACGCAGTGTCCTTTCAAGTAAATTTATGCATAAGCTTGATCATAAGATCCTATGTCCCTAAAAATGTAGATCGGGAGACTTAAACGATACTCTATTCCACACAGTCTGCCGCCAGTGGGCGTGGCTTAGGTGTTCTTGAATTCCACAGAGGCAGGGCAGTATCCTACAGGATAATCTGTGCTTGTGCTTGACTTCTAGATCCCATGTCCCCAAAAACTTACTTTCGAATGTCCTTTCACTCCACGAAGGCTACCCTCAGTGGGCGTGGCTTAGTTGCTCTCGAGTTTCAAAGAGGCAGGACAGTGCCTCTCCGTAAAATCTAGGTCTCGTCCTGATTTCTAGATCCTATATCTCCAAAAATCTAGCTTTGAAAGCTTCAATGATAAATCTATTCTATGAAGACTACTCTCAGTAGGCGTGGTAACATAGCTCTTAAATTCTATAGAGTCGAAGTAGTGTACTCTAACACAATTTATGTGTATACTTAATCGAGATCAATCTAAATGAAACTGAATCTCCTTAAATTGATTAGGATCCTAACAGAAAATTATTTTGCTCTCAACAAAAATCCTTCCTTACAGAATGTGTGTCAGCAATGTGTTTCAGCATATGATCAACGGTTCTCTTGGGCGTGTCGCATTTTCTATAATCTCCCCATCGTCCCGCTCTCGCAGCGGGGGTCGCGGGTGGGCCATTGGTCAGCCTGCAGCACAGTGGTTCGTTGCAATCTGCATTCGCACCCTCGTGATAATAAGGGTCGTAATGCGTGTCCGAGATGTGAAGGACTTTGAAGGTGGGCACGCCCTCTTCCGGTGGGATTGGCGGTTTAATAGGGGGCTTGTTCACTGGTGGGAAAGCCACCTCCCACTCGTGGAGGGGGTTGTAGGTGTCGTCACAGGCGTCGCCTATCACAAAGCTGCAGATCTGAGGGGGGCCCATGTTTATTTGTTTTAAAACGTAGATCACTTCTCTCTGCAAATCACAGATGACATTAAGGTTAGAAATGAATTCACTGATTAATGGCAAAAGTAATTATAATATATTTCTATTTTTATACTATATTTATACTATATTTATTTTTTTCATATCTTACTAAAGGATTTCTGGTGTGGAACATTTCTTATGGAGAAAAATGAAATGTTCTAATAAATAATATAAACAAAATATTGGGGCAAATGGATAGAATATGCTGATTTACCACTGACCCCAAACAGTAGAGTGACTCCCTGACAAACTCGTGTACTCTGAATCTTCAAGGACACGCAAAACTGATAAATACTGTTCATAATCTCTTCGTCGCTCTTGCCAGCCTTAATGTAATATTGAAGAACAGCAGCTGCACCTTTGCAAGCTGTGCAGGACACTTTCGACATCACAGATGTCTCAACCTCCATCATGACCTGCTTCAGATCCAAGAGCTTTAAAGCTTTGTCTACGAATCCTGAAAGCTGTCCGCTAGACTGTACTGTCTCCATGTCCCATAGCATTCGAGAATAGTTGTACTGCAAAAATAAATATTCTGAGTAATTACAATGATTAAAAAAGAGCACTCTGCCCTGGGAGCATTGAAAATTGCCCCGGAGGGGAAATGATAATATACGAAAATAAAATTACTGAGAGAGAAATAGAGAACTATTGACAGGATTGGTAATAGGAGGCGTGGCTTTGGTGCTCCGTAGTTTTGCAAAGCCACAACATTATTTTAGAGAACGATCTGTAATTCTATATGGTTTTGTAGACTATTTATTTACTAACATTCCGGCTTTCAAGATCAAAGTAACTCTGTAACCTATGTGAGGTGCTCTGAGTGGGCGTGGCCTTGCTGCTATACAGTACTGTGAGGCCACGTGAATGTATCAGAATGCAATCTACACTCTAGCATGATTTCTAGAAGTTATATTTTCTAACAATTTGGCTATGAAGATCAAAAGGGTTCTTTAATATATGTCAAGTGCCATCAGTGGGTGTGGCTTCGGTGCTCCAGAGTACTGTGAGGCCACGCCAATGTCTCGGGGAGCGATTTGTGTGTATGGTTGCTCTATAGTGCTCAAATTACGTTAGCGGAACTTACAAACGACGAAAAAATTGTTCGTTTCCTTTATATTTCTAAAGAAAGTATACTAAGTTTGAAAATTTGTATTTTTGTTTTCATTTACATTTTGTCAAAGAAAAAAATCATCACAATAAAACAGACTTTCTGGATACAAATAAAAAATGTTACAACCCGATTCGATCAATTGTTTCCAAGATAAAAATTCATAACTATAACTTTCACATAATATTATGTGAAAATGAAGATTGTAAAATTCGAAGGGCTGTATTATTTAAACATATTTGGCATCAGTAAAGTGTTAATTTTGTCTCCCCTCCCCCAATTCACGTGTACTTCATTATAACAAACTCCGTTTTCAATCAAATTTATGGACATTAGTATAAAAATACAAATAATGAGAATAATAGTTTGTAAAGTGAAAAATTCGAGAAAAATATACATTTTTTATTGGAATTTTATAGAATATTCGTAATCATGTTTGGATAGAAATTGATATCGATCATCGGGAAACTTTCGCAGGGAAAGTCACGGACATTGTTCGCGTGTGTGCGTGCCAACAGAGGAAGCAAGGACACAAGTATAGTTGCATCTTTGTCGATCAAGTTGGTGAAAGTATTTTGGCACTAAAAGTGAGAGTCGGCGACGTCGCGCCGTAGCGATCGATGCGAAAAAATCCGAGAAACACGGAAGAACCAAAAGCCAAGACTGAAATTTACGCTTTTATCTAGAAATTCATCAGGAAATCACCAAGGGAAATTATCGAGTAAATTAGAGCAAGAATAATATCTTCATGACTTTCTTTGTTCTGAATATCTGAATAAATATTTTCAATTTTTATCAAACAAATCCATCGAATAAATATTCGACTCGGAATTCCATGGTCAAGTTAAAAATCATTTTTATTCATTTTAGACATACTGGATCTAAAAATAATTTGTATGAATGTTCAAAATTATTTTTAAATCGTTGAGAAATTAATATAAAATCATCTGGTGCCATTTTTGGTCCGAGAAATTTAAATGATTTTTCATTTTAGCAATACTGAGTCTCGAAATTATTTCTATTAATATTAAAAATTGTTTTCTCGGTTGTTTAAAAATGGATAAAAAATCAAATCGTGCCATTTTTGGTCCCAGAACTTCAATGAGCATGATTTGAGAGACTCGAGGAAGAAGACGGTGGGTTAATTATTTGAAAATAGTGATTTGACGATAGTAATGCTAATTGCGTACTCTTTTGAGCTGATCAAAACTGGTGCCATTGATGTCAACGGTCTCTATGGTTGGTGGCAGATCTCTGAGAGTGTCACTGTACGGTAGAATGGTAACATCCATTTGTTCTGCGGCCTGGGCTCTCGCAGCGAACCATTCATCTGCCAGTTGGGTCCAGTTTCTATCGGGAATCTCCTCTCCTCTCTTTGTCTTGTCCCTGATGGGTTTCCCTGCAAAAATAAAAAATTCGATTCCAATCTTAACCATATTCTTCGTACAGACCGGAATTTTTTTGTAACACCCAAAATTGTAATTGTTTGAAACAGGGATGACCTCGCCGATTTTTAATCAGCTTGAAATATTTTCAGTTTCTGTTATCGGTTTTAGATGTCGAAATATTCTCAAAAATATAATGAATAGTATACTAAATGTTACAAGCTTTTTTTTAGAAACTGACAAAGATATTGACGTTGTTAATTATCATAAATAAAATAGTTTGAGGGGGCTAATTTTCAATCTTTTATTTTTTATTATTGTAATATTATATCCGACATAGATAGAGAATTAGAAAAAAGATTGATGGGAGGAGTAACGATTGGTACAGAAAGATTGTGGTCACTGGCCTAAGCAGATGACTTGGTGATAGTAGCGACCAGGGAACAAGCATTAAAGGGAATGATAAAAAGACTGGAAACATATTTAGACAAGACAGAACTGACAATTCATGTGGAAAAATCAAAGATGTTAGTATTTGGGAAAGGGGGAAGAGTGAAGAAGTCGGAGTGGAAATGGAAAGGAAAGGACATTGAAGTAGTCAAAGAATTCAAATATTTTGGAGTAAAATTTCAAAGAAATGGAGAAATAACAGAGCATGTCAGGGAAAGAGCGAAAAGAGCAAATGTGGTGTTAAACCAGATATGGGGTATAGGGAAAAGGAAATTCAAGTCGGACTTCAGGGCGAGGATGTACATCAGGGATGGGCACGGTAGGGGCCCCTCAAACGCCTGCTTTTCCCACCAACCTCTCTTTCATGCGCAAGGCCTGCGCACTGTTCGCAACGGGCGAAGCACTTCCTTCCAGTGATGGTATTTAACTCCGTGAACGCTGGACGAAAATACTACCACCACTCTGATGTACCGTCTTCCCCTACTTTGCTTCCACCGCGCAGGGGAAAGAGGTAGCAGATCGAGGGGAAAGAGGTAGCAGAGGCGCTGGAGGAAAGAGATTGAGACACAAAAAGACAGGAGAAAGATAGCGGGGTACAGAAATCGAAATACATTGAAAGGTACAAATATTAGGTCGTCCCATAAGTTCGTGCCATTTAATGTTTTACTATTTAAATTAATATTTGAAACGTACTTTCAAAGTCAACGAAAAGATATAACCACCTTCTCTATAATCTCTTCCCACTTTTTTGGTAAAGATATTATACCGCCACTATAAAATTTCTATGGTTTTTCATTAAAATACTTTTCAATCCGCGGCACGAACTTATGGGACAACCTAATATATCAGGACAATAGGGTTGCCGGAATACCTTAGCGACGAGGGAAGAGATAAGAACCAGCAGCTGATAGCACAAGCAAGATGTGAAAGCACAGAAAAATGGAACAGTTATTGGGAGAAAGAATAAAAAAGAAAATGCGATCTGTGCAGAGATAAATTTGGAACACTAGAACATCTAGTGAGGGATTGAAACGAAGTGGAAAAAGGGATCAGGTTGGAAGATGTAGTGAGTGAAAGGAGAGATAGGAAGATAGAGGAATGGCTTCAAAAACTGCAAAGGGAAAGGAAAAAGAGAAGAACAGATCGGAAATGAAAAAGCACTGCAGAGGAGGAGAAGAATACGTAGCAATATAACATAGAGTATTAACAAACAAACAGAAACCAAATGACACACCAAAATACATAGGTATTTAGGTTATAGGTTGTAGGTTCAAGATTTTAGGTTTTAGGTTACAGCACTCGGGTTCCAGAGATTAGATTAAGATCTAAGTTTAGGTAGTAACGAGAGAGAGAGAGAGAGAGAGAGAGAGAGAGAGAGAGAGAGAGAGAGAATGTGTGAGTGGTATAACACTGAATTGTAAACCAAGTTCAAATTTCTTGGCCGGCAAGGCTAAAATAAAGATATTATTATTACCATTATTGTAATAGTTCTTATCAAACTGGAGAACAGTTACTTGAGCTATTTCTTTTTATTTTGCATTTTTAGTGAATGTTAGTATCAGTCTTACGCTCTATCGCAATCCTTTTACACACATGCATGTCCTCTAACCAGATCCCAATATAAGTATCATTTAGAATATTCTAATTTTACAATATTATTTACAATGTAATGATTATAAAATATTATGTAGAAACTATTATATTATTCTTTAACATATTATTACAATATTCCAAAGATTATAAAGAATTTTATAGAATAGAATATTACTAAACATTACATTGTAAATAATATTGCAGTATTACAATATTTTATTTATTGTTCACTAAAAATGCAGAATGAAAAGATATGGTTCAAGTAAATATTGCTCAATTTTATGAGAGCTGCCGCAACACCAAAAAATTAATAAAATTCATATAAAATCTTTTACCAAAAGAGAAGCCTCTGTTGTTAGACTGTTTAACTTAAAACAATAAATGAAATTAATATCTTCGTTAGATTCTGAGAAAAACAGTTTGTAATCCTCCATCCGGCACACCTTCTTTATTTAGAAACCGCTTACCTCGTTCGCAACACTAATATTATTCTTCAGCATATTATTACAATATTCGAAAGATTATTATATTACAAAGAATTTTATAGTATAGAATAATATTAATGATGCTAGGCAACAACCTGGATTACTGGCGTTGAAGAATGCCATATCTGACGATATAGAATTGCATTCGAGTTCCGATAAAAATGGCTTCCAGTTTCGACTATAATATCACACTTTAGTACTCCGGTTACATTAGTTGTACCGTAGAATTGAAAGGAATTAAAATCAGACTAAAAAGAAGAAATGAAAATTATAATGATTTAATCAGAGATCGACATAAAGTGCTAAAGCAAACATTTTTTCCTAAGTGAAACCAGCCGTACATTTTATGATGATATTATAAACATTTTAACAAGTGTCAATTTAATTTAAAAGAAAAAATAGACAAAAAACTCAAATTTTAAGCTTTAGGAATTGTTTGCAACCATAGAAGCTGTATGAACTATTATATTTCTTAATAATATTATAAATATTTAAACTGAATATTCAATCTAGTATTTTGGACATGTTCAATCTAATATTTGGGCATGTTCAATCTAATATTTGGACATGGTCAATCTAATACTTGAACATGTTCAATTTAATATTTGGACATGGTCAATCTAATATTTGGACATGTTCAATCTAATATTTGGACATGTTCAATCTAATATTTTGACATGGTCCATCTAATATGTTGACATGGTTAATTTAATATTTGGACATGTTCAATCTAATACTGGGGCATGTTCAATCTAATATTTGGACATGGTCAATCGAATACTTGGACATGTTCAATCTAATATTTGGACATGTGCAATCTAATATTTGGACATGTGCAATCTAATATTTGGACATGTGCAATCTAATATTTGGACATGTTCAATTAACAAACAAGTTTGACTTAAACGTGAAACGAGAGGCAATAGAATATTTATTTATTTATTGCTTTAAACGAAGTGGTTTATATAGCAGGTACAGTATTATTACATATTAAATTTTGCGAATTATTTGGAGTTGAATCATAATGAAATGTATGCAAATTCTTGCATAGGAGGATTCTGTGGAGCCTCACGAATGAAACGATACATTTTTTGATAAGATTGTAAAATCGGTAAACCTGTAAATTTCATAATTTCCCCGTCACGCTCGGGACGCTCCATAATAGTGGTCCCCAGAGCGATCGCATAATACACAATCATAATCAGAATCATCGAACCGAGTGCCAATCCCGACTATACTTTCTCTGGAAAAAGAGGTTATGGGGTTTCAAGTGTCTCGTTCGGTTTTCTGCTCAAGTGCCGCTTAAAAATATGGAGCACATTTGAGGAATATTTTTCAAAGACTATCACCGCTATAAACATCACAATTTCTATACAATAATTGCTAACAGTATACCTAAGTGCCTTTCCTTCGTTATATCAAAACGATATTTCCAACAAAAATTCTTATTTATTAACAATAAAAATATTTGCTGGTTTAAAATTTCAAAAATGTTCGTCAAAGAAGAGTACCCTAAATAACTCTGTAATTACGTATTGCATGAAAAAATGTTTCATACGAAAATTATACGGTATCGAAAGAGGCGTAACCTGCGTGCCCTCTTTTTTCGCTACCTTACTCCGTGACCTTGATATCAAGGTCGCTTTACATTTAATATTAATTTTTATTTCTAAAATTAAATCTTAACTTGTACGATTTATTTATTACCTATAATTTTTATTTCCTCGACTAAACGTCAATCTTCATTTTTATGTCATAATTATTATTTTTATTTCACATTAAGATTTAACTGTAATTTGAATTTGAATTTGGATGTCGGTTTTAAATTTAATTTTTTGAATACCATATTTCAGATTTAGTTTTTATTTTATAGTGATTTTAATTTTACTTTTCAATTCAATTTGCATTTGAGCGTCATCTTTGAGATTTAATTTGCATTTCTATTTTATATTGAAATATAACTATATTTTGTATTAAATTTAATTTGAATTTGAATTTTTAATTTAAATTTAATTTGAATTTTTAATTTAAATTTAAATTTAATTTGAATTTGAATTTTTAATTTAAATTTAAATTTAATTTGAATTTGAATTTTTAATTTAAATTTAATTTGAATTTGAATTTTTAATTTAAATTTAACTTGAATTTTTAATTTAAATTTAGTTTGAATTTGAATTTTTGATTTAAATTTCATTCATGAATGTAATTTCAATTTGAATTTCATTTTAAGATTCAAGTTTAATTCTACTTTAATTTCATTTTAAGATTTAATAATTATTTATTTATTCCCGACTATAAAGTTAATAATTTTGGAGAAACGATTAGAATGTCAATTGGCGATAGCACATGTCTAAAAAATCTAGCCACGCTTATCGGATGCATACATTTATCAACGCATTTGTCAACATAATGACTAGTTGTGTTTCACCGTTTAAATACGCTCGAGAAGTTCTTGGCTCGAGGCGCTGTGCATTAACGTTAATAACGCGCTGGACTAATTAGTGAACTATTCCAACGATTTCAGAGAGTCAACGATAACTGTCGACGCAACCATAAATCTTTGAAGCGCATTACGCTGTTACGAACCATGGATTCGCGCGAATTCAACTTAATTTATTACTTTCTCGTTAAGTATCGTAAATTAATTCATGAAAATCTTTAGATTTGAACATTGAAGTCATATCTTTGGACAGGTTAAGTTGATAGAATTTTATCTCACAGATACTTTCAACAGAAAATTAATAATCGCAAGAATTATAAAATTAAAATCAAACGTTCGTACGGAGTTAATAAATGATAAAAATTTATTTTCTTTTACTGAAATTTTGTAATTTGAAGAATTTTAAAGCACTTACCATATGTAATCTGCAACGTGCCGATAAGAAGGATGAGAAATATGTTCAAGGCGATCCATTTCTGATTTTGCATTCTAAATTAGGTTCTTTTCTAATGATCTGAAACGAGAAAAGAGTGCCAAGTTAATGTTCAAATGTTGATGATGGCTTTAAAAATGTTGCAACTTTGTGAAAACAAAATGGGAGACCGGTATATATAATTTTATTTTAAAAAGTGAAGATTCTATATTTTTAGTAAATTATTTTTTATTTTTGCAAACATTTTTTTTTATACAATCACAGTATGCAGTCTTTCACCGCGATGGAATGCTTATCATTCGGAGTGTAATGAAACAGGGAAAAGAAAAATGTAAATTTTTGTGGGCTGTTTGGAAGAGGAGACATCTATCTTAAAGCTTATGCTAATATTAACACTTTGCCGTCCGCACGTCTCGTAAAAATTTCTTCGCTTGGCGCCGGCCATTCTTGAGGTTATCGGGTGATTATAAATTTTCAAGTTTTACTAATGTCATCGTTACCTCTCATGAGTTTTCAATCCTGCCCCCTATTTTCATGACATTTGGAAGATATACATATGTAAATATTAAATATTAATAGTAAATAGTAAATAGTAAATATTAAATAACGCGCAATTAACACTATGCCGTCCAGTACACCACTGTGGTGTCGCCGGCCGTTCAGCAATACTTTGTGCGTGACACCACTGTGGTGTCGCCAGACGGCAAAGTGTTAATCACAAAAAAAATGTTTAATTCCGCCGAGGCATTTTAATTGACCAAAATACCACACTATTCTTGCTAGCTATCTGGTGATGGTTTTTTCAATCTTTAAAATTAAGCTAAATATGAGTTACGAACAAAATTTGTATAATTCATGAAAAGAATAAACTATTTTTACTAGCTATTTGGTTGTACATTTTTCATTCATAGTGCAATAAAACAGTGGGAAAAAATCGTAGATAAAATTTTAAAAGACCTACATATACGAAAAGGAGACTCCAATTTCAAAATCCACAATGGCTAAAATAGCGAATCATATTTTTTAATTTTTAAACATTTTCTCTTTGATTTGTGATGCAAATAGATGGGTAACTAAATGTTTAATTTTTAAACATTTTCTCTTTGATTTGTGATGCAAATAGATGGGTAACAAAAATGTAGTACAGGGGGTTACGTAAAAGGGGGGGTTACGTTCCGAAAATCTACTAAAAACAAACCTCTTTTCTTTAATTCCATATAAGCAACTTAATTTTTATTACAATTTTTTTTAAAGTGCATTGCACTTTATCCTTTTAGTTACGGCGGGACTTTCCGCAACACTGTATCTCTGAGACGGCAAGTCTCGCCGCGGATGGCGCGTAAACTGTGCATGACGCTTTCCGCTATTGGGATCTGACATTTTGAGTGGCGCCGTCTGCTGCCGAAAAGTAGAAATACTCTAAGCTTGGCTTGGCTTATAGCAGCTTACAGTGTTAACAAGTGTTAATTACAGTATAAAGTTACAGTGTTAAAACGGGTGTTAATTAAAAATAACGTTATAAAAGTTCCAATTTTTCCACCGCGTAGCAAACTAAAATTTTGATTACTGTGCAGTGAAAGATTGTGATAGTGGAGCGAGCAAAAATTTGTTGCTCCGTTTCCACACTTTGAAATAAAGTATGTGAAGTGAACTGCTTGAAATTTACAAGACCTCCATTTTTTAAATATAAGAAACAATTGAGCAAAGGACAGTCTATTTTAACAGCTAAAATAGCTACAGCTAGAGTGCATATTGAAAAATCTAACCAGCGTATAAAAACTTTCAAAATTCTTGGTTCAGTGATGCCTGTGGAATTGGTGCCTCTAATAGAAGATATTTGTACAATTATTTGTGGAGTAATTAATATGTCCTCACCAATTCTAAGCGATTCGAAATTTATGAAATTATAATTGTAAATTTAGAAGATATATTAAAAAACAAATTTTTTGTGTAAAATGAATTATTTGACAAAACATACTTTATGGATTTTTATACATGTATTTATTTCATATATTTAATAAATATATCTTTTCGAAGTAACATTAAACTCGTCAATATTTATTAAGTCTGTACTCTCGTCACTTGTTATTATTTCTTAAGTCTATTTACTCTCATTACATATTTTTTTCAATAAACAAATTTTATGTAACATATTCGTATAATAAATATTTTTTAATTTAGTCAACATTGAAGAAATAAAACCGTCATTTCTTGTAACTTTCAAAGCTAAATATTTTTTATCACACTTAGAATATATAACAAAATATGTTAGTTCTAAAAACACTGCCATCCTCAGCTGGATTTGCCCATAATACCGATGCTTTTCCCTCAACACAAAGTTCTCTCCTTCCTTTCAAACATTTTAAGTAAAAACAAAAAAAAGATATCAATACAATGTTAAGACCAAGCTCTTCGTCGCCATATTGGATAGCTATATATATTGTCCACGCCCCCATGTCAGATCCCAATAACATCGAAATAGAGTAAATTATAATTTTATTTATATATTTTCATGTAAAGACACTATAGTTCATTATTATGTCATGTCATTATTTTAAGGTAATTTAGTGTTTAAATATGTTAAACAAAAATCATATTATCCAGTGCTGTACAATTACAGTGTTGTACAAAGGTTTTCGCAATTTTCTTATCGTGTTAGAGCGAAACCGTGTTATCGGTTTCAGTGCTATACGAGGGCTCCCGCAATTTATCCAATCGTGTTAGAGCGAAATCGTGTTATAGGATGACGTGTTGTACGAGGACTACTTTAAAATGAGCCTAGATAGATTATAGTCGCATTTCTTTTTCTTGTTATTCTTCTTTTCCTTCTCTTTGAATTTTCCTCATTTAACATGTTATTATCATGCTTAAGTAGAAAATTATTTCGAAAAATAAAATCAATTTTATTTTTATGTAATTTGTATGTATTTGTTCTACATATTGTAATGTATATACTTATTCATAATAAAGACAACACTATCTAACTGTTCTATCTACTCTGTTGACGCAACTCAGCAAACACACTGTCGTAAGAGAAGGCAATGCACTTTAATATTGATCAACAGAGAATATGCGATTACGCTAACATGATAATGACCAGGAAAATACAACTAGATTAGTTTTCATGTGATCTTTTTTTAACAACTCGTGAATGTAGTCGATAGATAAACAGAAGTGTACACTGAAGCATAATACTGAATGGTACAATAATGTAATGGGCTCTGTAATAAAAATTCATGTGCAAGATTGTACTTAACAGGTCACAACAAAGTCAATCTTTATGTTATCTTCTTCTAACAATATGTGCATTTAAGTTTCGCAATAAAAAAAGATGGCAAAGTTAACTTTAATATATTAGGTTATGCAACAGGATCTTTGACAGAGATGTAGATACTTAACTGATTATAACAAACTCAATTTTGACTTTTCCTTGTCCTAAAAATTTGGAAATATAGTCGAGCCGTGAACAAAAAATATGCCTCAAGTCCTATATCCATCGCTTTTGCAGTTCTTTAAACCTTAGCACTCGAATGGCGACTCTGAGGCGCCGCTACAAATTGTTACACCATTATTCAGAATATTGGATACATGATGAAATTTGTTTATATGTAATAAATTAATTATATTCTCGTTGTAGGCACAGATAAAAAATGTGAAACTTGTAACTTAACTTTTTTCTTCGTAACTCCGACCAATAGCAATTTAAAAAAAAAAGTTCTTCACATTATCTAGTAAACTAATCCTTTGAACATTAAAAAAAGAGAACTCGTCACTTGGTCCAATATTAAAAAAGTGATTCGTTTTTAACGGGTGGTCTCTCAAATCATTCAAAAAAACTTATTTGGTCCAGTTTTCAAAAAGTGATTCGTCTTTAAAGGGTGGTCTCTCAAATCATTCAAAAAAAAACTCGTCATTTGGCCCAATTTTAAAAAAATGATTCGTTTTCAAAGGGTGGACTCTCAAATCATTAAAAAAAAACTCGTCATTTGGTCCAATTTTAAAAAAGTGATTCTTTTTTAAAGAGTGATCTCAAACCATTTAAAAAAAACTCGTCATTTGGTCCAATGTTAACACGTTCACCGCCACGTCAGTCATACGTGGCTGACACAATTATTTTACTAGATTTCAACTTTATTTCGTAGGGTGGCAGGCGGAGTAAATCAAAATTTTGTTTGGACCTACGAATTACAAGAAAGTTAAAAAATCAGTGACTGCAATAAATCTTAACTTATCAGTTACGGGTTTCATTAAACAATTGAGTCAATTTCTTGGAATTTTGTCACGTGCCGGCGTGGCGCTTAACGTGTTAAAAAAGTGATTCGTTTTTAAAGGGTGGTCTCAAACCATTTAAAAAAAACTCGTCATTTGGCCCAATTTTAAAAAGTGATTTGTTTTTAAAGGGTGGTCTCTCAAATCATTTAAAAAAAAACTCGTCATATGGTCCAATATTAAAAAAGTGATTCGTTTTTAACGGGTGGTCTCTCAAATCATTAAAAAAAAACTCGTTATTTGGTCCAACGTTAAAAAAGTGATTCGTTTTCTAAGGGTGTTCGTCTCAAACCATTTAAAAAAAACTCGTCATTTGGCCCAATTTTAAAACAGTGATTTGTTTTTAAAGAGTGGTCTGAAAACATTTAAAAAAAACTCGTCATTTGCCCCAACTTTAAAAAAGTGATTTGTTTTTAAAGGGTGGTCTCAAACCTTTGTCCGCTGCAGTATGTTTATGTAACATTCTTCTGCTTGCTTCCACTTATAAAAAATACTGATCAAGATCGATCTTTAACATTGGAACACCCTTCTACACTTGCCAATGATGCAAACGTAGGATCAATTCCGCACACGCACAAAAAACGTTAAATTAAATCGTTGCATCCGGTAAATGTGACAGTAATTGAAATTTTGGACGACGCTCGTGATTACTGTTACTTTTATGTAGGTTACAGAAGCTTATTCGAGATCATAGTGACTCAAAACCGTCGGGCATGATCCACTCCAATGCTCTCGTTCCTCCGCATCCGCCAATAAACAATTTATGCTTCCCAAAAATAATCCGAATTCAAAACATCAACACTGCCACGTTGGTTATTATTTTCCCACACGTTTAGAAATTAATTTTGATTGCGAAATTTTGGAGAAAATTTTTTTTAATATTCATTACTGAAGGATGCAAGAGGGTCGATGGAATTCATCACTATAACAAAAATTTGATCTATCGACTCTAAGAAAAACAAAAATCCTTAAATTCAAAATTCTCACCGTAAAAAATCGGAAACAGTACAGACTTCGCTATTCATATTTTTATAATAACAACATAATATCATAAGCATTGTCTTCGAATTTTTTCTAGATTTTTCGGTATGACGTTTCCTAGGTAAAAAAATTGAAACCGTTTTTTTTCGACGATTGATCCACGAGAAATTAATTCCCAATTGGAGTTATTCTGATTTCGTGACTGAACCTTCGTTTGCGATATAAAGTTATTTTCCGAGAGGAGGGCAGCCTAATCTCGTCAATGAAATAACGGTGGCCGTCAACTATTTCGGATTTCCTAGCACGCAAGAATTCCAAAGGTTCAGCTGACGAATCAAACGGCATGAGCGCGTAAAACAGCCAAGTGGACTAAGCGGTTGACCGTTATTCGACCCACCAAGCTGATCAAAGATACTATAATACTTCAAGGCTGTGCTCATATTTCGCTCAAAAATTTCGATTGTATTCCGGAATTCCCCTTTTTCAATTCTTGCAATAGATCCCTGTGTAGGTATAAGATTCTTATTTTTCTTTTATTTTTTTATTCGAACTGTCGAGTGCGAGGAAGGTCCAAGAGAACAGATAGATTGCACAGATCGAGTGGGACGCAATCTCGCTTTTCTCCAGATCGCATAATCATCCCTTTACGCAGCGGCGACAGGTCATTGCCACGCGCGCGCGCGCGCGCGTCATACTAACTATTATCGACACGCGAAAGTAACGCCTGGTTTTGCCAATGTCAGTGGAAAACTGCGGGGAAATCCTGGGGAGATTGGCAATTAACCTAATTGGCCGAAACAGTACGTATTCTTCTTGTAAGAATTACTATGCAATTCTCTCTCATCGATTTTGATTGTCATTGATTTCACATTCTTATTTAATGGATCTTTTAACGTTGCATTTAACGTATCTGTTCAACTCCTAACATAATTTATTCTCGAATACAATTTCACATAACAATATTATTTTTAGACAAGAATGCCTGCAAACTCTTGATTTTGTATAACAACATTCATTCAATTGTTATGTGTGCAACCCTCAACGAAATTAATTTTGTATAAATTCTCACTATAATTTTCTTTTTGTAAGAATTTCTGGACAATTTTCTAAATAAAATATTTCGTTCAACTGAAATTTATTCATATATAACTATAATCTTTAATACAATTTATCTTGTAATATCTTTTCGATGAAAAATTAAATGAACTCCTCATTTAAACATTCAAGCATTTTTTAAACAACAAATATTGAGTTGGATTCATTCTGTACCTTATAAAACTAATTTTTAATTAAAATGTCACTACAATATTATATCTTTCATAATTATGAATGGCCTAAATGGCTTTTAAGCAGTTTTGATAAAAATGTGACGAAAACAGTAAAAACTTTAAAAGAATTTGAGAATATTATAATATTCTTTACATTTTATTTTGAAAATCATTAAAAGATTAAATGTATTATTTAACTCTTGTTTTTGTGATTAATTAAAACAATTTGCATTTCGCATAAAGATCCCCAGGCTGATATTGTGAATAACTATACAATTATAATTTTTAGCAATTTCATTTAAAACATACATTCTAATTTTCTGCTTTGAGCGAGTATAAAGCGAGGTTAAAGGTTATCAGTTCGATAGCCATTTTTGTATGTATCTTTCGCTGTTCAAAGGGTATTATATTTAGAACTTAAGATAGTAATCAACAAAAATTAACAAAAGCACAATTTCACCAAAACATTTGATTAAAAGAAAGTATACTACGATCCGAAAGTTTCGATTTATTAAAAAACCAAAAAATTTCTACAACTGTATATTTTAAAACACAAGTGAACCTTAAACATGTTTTTTTAATCAAAAAAGTAGCAAAATTACATTTAATCTTTCTTTATCACCAAACATTCATTAACATACGAGTACCATCTCAGTCACACATGGGCGACACTAATTTTTGACCAGACTCAAAAATTCACTTTTATTGTGATATTTGCTAACGAACCAAATTTTACTAGAAACTAACTAGATTTTTATATTTTTTAATTTCACTAGAAACTAACAACTTTTATCATGAGCCAAATTTTATTGGGAACAAACTACAATTTTATTTTATTTTTTTTTGTCTCACTAAGGACTAACATATTTTACTATGAGCCAACTGCTTTTTTATTCTTTTTAATTTCACTTAAGTAAGTTCTATTATGAATGAAATTTTTAGGACGCAGAAAGTGTTGGAGTAGAACTCATTGTCAGAATTTTCCGGGTTTCATTTCCATTAATTATATTACTTTCATTTTGTGGAAATTGTTGGATTTATTTATTTGTAGTTTATTTTAATGTGGTCGCATTAACAGCGAGATCATTAGCGACCACATGGTTTACAGTTTACAATTTGCTAATTGCTACAAATAGTCTAATTAGCATGTATATTAATTTGTAACGGTTTAAAGTTAATATTGGCACTTGGATGGAAGAAAATAAAATATGTTTATAATAATTTATATGTGTCGATGGATTTAAAGAAGAGAAGGACGTTTTTGATTGTATCTTCGTTTAGATTCGACTTCAGGTAATTTTCAATAGAGAATCTGGATCGCTCCAAAGATATTCGGCACTCAACGTGTTAAAAATAAATAAATTAAAAAATTCATGAATATCCAGCAACATCCAGCAAAGTATAGGTACATTCAATACTAGACAGTGCACAGTGTTACTAATTACTCGTGAGAGATCTTATGCTATAAAAATCGCTCATTCACAGTGTACTGCAACAATAGCTCCTGCAACATTCGATGTTTTTTATGATAAACCGTTACGAAACGTTGAAAAGCACAAGATAGTGAGACAATGAGACCGGAAATAATTATACTTAGCCAACAATGGACCTCCATGTTGAATTTCAAAACAAAATTCACAGAAAATGCATACAAAAACACCAAGGAAAATCACTCAAAATTAATACTAAACTTGCGACAACTAAAAGTAGTACGACTCACCTTATAAAAATAACAAGATTGGATTTATTTAGATTTTTTCGATCATTTCCTACGTAAACATGTTTATAATATTAATAATTGCTGAGTGAGATATATGAAACCGTTCCTAATAAATTGTTTAAACAACTTAATATTTTACAAAACCATCAACATGGTTAAATTCTCCGCACAAAACTACATAATTTTCTCCTAGAAGAATTTTTTCCATTTCCAATATTTACAACTTCTCTTTGCTCCACAATAATAAAACTTAAAATTAATATCTCTCCAACAATTTAATATTCAACAAAATTATAAATGCGATCAAATTCTCCATAGAAAACTAATCGATTTTCTCAACTTCAACTTGGAAAAATAAAAACTCCTACTGTCCCACGACCTATAATCGAAAATCATACCAACTTTCTCCGTTTTGTATAATGTACTTTGAAGGCTGCAACTGCACTTTGAACACCAGCTGGCTATAATTATTTCTGACTCGAAATACACGTATGTAGACCGAGATTAATTACTATTTGCTCACTTCGTAGGTTGGTCTTCAGCTCGGTTGACCTTCGATGACCTTGAAGAAAACCACCACTTTCTTGTTCTCTAATAAAACGATACGTTACTCAGTTCTATATCACCGTTTAAATTGTACATTTCAACCGGATCACCTTGTATATGGACTGACATATGGAACACTCGCCTACATAAGCTTTTTCATTCAGTATACCGTTGACCTTGACTGCACCGCAATCGGAACGCATAGCAGATGCATCGAGCAGTGATTTTCTGTCTTACTTTCGGTTTTTCGACATCTTACATTAAAAAGGAATAACAATAAATTTAAAGTACATCGGGTGTCTCGTTAAATCGAACTTGAAGTATGTTTTTTGGTACGACAACGTACATTTTTTTATGCACTTGTCGATGCAGCTTGAAACTCTCTATAAAAAAGTACTGGACCACTTACGGCTAAAAAGCATTAGTTTGAAAGATATTTTAATTTCACTGTAGAGGACGACGCCATTTTCAAAGTGAAATATCTCTCAAATTGATAGCTTTAGACTATATCTAGCTTACTACTTTTTTATAAACAATGAAAAATTGCTTCGATTAGGGTATTCAGAAATATATGATTGTGTTTGAAGAAATACGAATGACCTTCGTGTGACCTTGACGTCTCTGCCTATGAAAAATTGATTGTACAGGACCATGGATCTCTTGAAACCATACAACTTTCATTTGAAACATTTTTCGATATCGACAGTAGTTTAGTAGATATTCGAGTTAATATTTAATATGAAGATGATTTATTTTACACCCGGTATATATCTGCATTTTCTATACATGCATGTAGTTCCTAATTTCTCAATATGTTCTATTCTTTATTTTGGTTACACTGTTATGTTTGATTGATTACCGTCTGCCAGACGTTTTATCAAGTCTTCGATCAATGATAAAATGTAATCAAATAAATAATAAACTAATTGAAAAAAAAAGAAATATACATATTCTTTTCTGTGAATACAAAGACATTGTATTCAAGAACTACATAAAGTATGTAATTTAACAAGTCCAATGAACGAAATATAAAATTAAATGAATAAAATTGTAGTAAAACACAAAATGAAAAATTGAGACATTTTTTCCAATAAATTCCAAGGCTGATTTATCAATAAACAATTTGCTCTACGAATGTATAGATTAATTAAACGGTAAAAACATTTTCGAAATGTAAACACGAAACAAAAGTTTAAAAAAACATTTACCAATTAATACTCAGTAATTGTTCAGTTAGTACTTAAAAACAGTAAAAAATTGCGAACACAAAAAGAAACAATTGATCTAAAGAAAGAGATGCACAGTTTCTACTTCCTCATAAATTTTTACCTCCGCATAAACAAACAGTAATAATGAAAAAATCCGAAGATCAATTAAAATATAATGCTAAAAAATAAAATAAAAATGTATAAAATTAATAGTCGACGCTAACAACATTTTGATTACAATTCTCTTGTAATCTGGCCGTTAAATATAGCCAAGAGCATATTTCTACAAAGTATAATGGAGGAAATTGTCCGTTAGACAAGGAGCTATTTTTTAATTAAAGAATCCTTTTTCAAGGCAAGCTGTAGGTCGTTTTTTTCATCAAGGAAACCAGTTCTACGTATAGTATCCATTCAACGAATCGTTCGTGACCATGTTTCGTGACCATCGTCCGATCGTCCTATGTCTGAGGCACATAACCTACTTAATTCTTGCTCTCTCTCGCCACGTGACGTCATTCGCCGCGGAACCATCGAGTATACTTTCTCACGCAGTCATTTTTTCTCGCCACGTGTATTTTAATGCCTACTGTTTTTCCCCCCTCGAATTCACTGTATCCGAAAAACTGATTCAACAACCACCACCACCACAAAATCAGCGAAAAATTTAACTGTCACAACTTCCGAGATAGAAGGAAAATCCAAGCCGGCAGGCGGCTGCAACCATTTTTAGAGGTCACGGTCTGGGAGGAAGTAGAAGATTATCTTCAAGAGTTTATTGTAAAAAAACTGGTCGAGACAAGACGATAAAATTTTTTGTATACGGAAGAGTACAGTTTTAAAGTGATTGTCATCATTTATTCGTTAGGCTATGTTAGTGGTGAATATGGGCACTTGTTGAATCATGTCAGGACGGTATAGTTAGTTGTATTGAGTAAGAGCTTGAAGTGATTTTCATAATTTTTTAAATGAAGAATGTTAGTGTTCAATATAGTTGATTATTGAATCAGCAAAAATGACTGTGATTTGTGCAAAATTTAAATGGGACTACGTAGTAAAATTAGAAACAGGTGACCAATGTGCTCTTCTGTGACCGCGTCATTATGATTATTTAGTCAGGAAAATTACAAACTATGGTTTTTGTCTGCGAACATGGCTTGAAACAATTGAAAGCGTGACCAAGGCGGTCAGTGACCTCTTCATTAAAATTCATCAATGATTTAACTCTTTGCACTCGAATGGTGACTCTGAGTCATCAGTAAAAATTGTCATAGCATTATTTAAAACATGTTTACATGTTATTCAAATCGTTTCAAGTCTATAAATTGCTAAAAATTCAACTGTCGTATGAGAAAACAGGTTTAATTTCAGGTGCACAATGTAAAAAAGATACATAGAATAAACATTCTCTAGGTTGAAAGAAATATCTTGATTTTGGAATTGAAATTGCTTGGAGTGCAAAGGGTTAAACAAGCTACAAACTACGGTTATCTCTGTAAAATTAAAAGAATTGAAAGCGCGGACTCAAAGGAGTCAGTGAACAAAAATTTTGTTACAAAATAATCACTGACCACTTCGTAATGATTAATCATTCAAGCAAAAAATTAATAAGAACTGCAACCATCTCGAATAAAATTTGATCAAGAAATAGAAAGATAATTAAAATCGTGATCAAAATGCTCAGTGACTAAAATCGCTATTCATAATCGGTAAGTGCAGATAAAGTTTATATCCTATAAAATTGCCGTTTATTAAATGGGTCAATGTAGTTCGATTAAATACACTTTTGTACAACACACTTTCTTCAAAGTCGTCAGAACCCTCTAACATATTGATTTTGCCCGCATATTCTAATCTATGTGAAGCACTATTCAAGCTTTATTAATGTCTTGCGTAACTTAGCAATGCCATAAACCAATTACAAAATTCCAAAATCTATTCGAATAAAAATTTTAAACTCCAAAATTGCGTAAGTCTGAACAAGTGTATTGTTTTGAAAATAATTTATTTACAAGGTTTGTTAAAACGATAATAATTTCCAATAAAATTATTTAGCTCAATTTTTCGCTTCACGTTTCCATAAAAGTGTTGAAGAAGAATCATTTTAATTACACAACGCGAACCTCGCATTTTGCGAAACAGAATGTATGTATACATATATCTACAGTAAACATCGTAAACACGTAACCGAGTGTTTCGTAACGTTTTGTTTTCGAAAATCGATCGTTTTGGGGGTCTATAGAAATTCCGCCATTGCGTAACGTGTTCACCTGTACCGTTCAATCTTTTGTAATCCACGGTCATCGAAAATTGTAACGATTCTTTAAAAGGGACACAAATTTAAAATTCAATCAATACTCCCGACCTTGAGGAATCAATTATTTAACTTGAAAAAAATTCTTACAATTCATCTAACCTTCCTGAATTAAATAAAAAAAGGTCGTCTCGATCCAATAAACAGTTCTTGGGAAAAAAAATTTTTTTCGTGTAGATAAACAAAAATTTTTAATCTATTTTACGTCGCTCTGAACTCTTTGCTAAGGTTATTTCGCGACGGGACCTACAGTTTATTAAGGTGGGTTCCGAACCACCTTAGGCACCACAGTATTAGATGACACAACATTTTTAACCTATTAACTGTTTTGCTTCATTTTAAGAGTGCGCACTTGTATGCTTAATTATTTCCAAGCTAGCATTATATTTTTGTGATTTTCTTATATAGAAAATGCAATATTTTCCTACGTGACGAGTATACTCGTCGTTAGACAAACAAGTGAAACAAGCCATCTTTTCATGACGAGTATACTCGTACATAAATAGCTAATACGATAAAATTGAAAAGCTTGTATAATGCTTATCTACATATTACAATACATACTATGGTAATTATATAGAAAAGGTCTGCGTACTCCGATTTTGATGAAATTTTAATATGTTATGGAGCAACACATTCTGAACAACTTTTTCCTTTTCCAATATAGGGGGGTCGCTTTTAGTTTCCGAGATATTTGCAAAAAACTATAGGTAATGTTAATTTCATAACGGAAACCTTCTTTTTAGAAACACTGAGTGCGTGTGAAACACTGGGTGGGTGTGTGTGGTATTGTCGCTTCTCATCTCCACAACGTGTTTACAAACAAAAAATAAACTATATGGAAAATCCAGGAAATGTCTTTGAAAATTGAAAGCTCAGTCTATCTATGTATGATCAGAGTTATCTACAGGAGTTAATTCTGCTTGTTTCTTCTGATAGGCTGAGCTTTCAATTTTCAAAGACATTTCCTGGATTTTCGGGCCGCATCTGTTTATTTTTTGTTTGTAAACACGTTGTGGAAATGAGAAGCGACAATACCAAACACACCCACCCAGTGTTTCTAAAAAGAAGGTTTCCGTTATGAAATTAACATTACCGATAGTTTTTTGCAAATATCTCGAAAACTAAAAGCGACCCCCCTATATTGGAAAAGGAAAAAGTTGTTCAAAATGTCGAAATCTATAATATATTAAAATTTCATCAAAATCGGAGTACGCAGACCTTTTCTATATAATTACCCATACTATGTATACTACTTACTATGGAATTATATATTACTCACAATAGTTATTTTGCATAATGAAGAAAATTGTTCTATATCATTTGTATACAACCAGCTCTATAAAATGATAGACAAGTGGGCACGACATGATTAAAAAAGAAAAAATGGAATAACATTTTTCCGTAGACGGTTTTATCTAACAATAAGACGGCGTTCGTTGATCTTATGTTTGTAGAACGTTCACGCAGTGTCGCCAGATCAACCCACAACTGGGTTGATTTTCCTCTCATCCTTTTCCCCTTCCACTATCCCATTCCACTGTATGCGCACACTCCAACCAGTGATGGGAATGTTGGCGCTTTTCACGCGCATGCGCGAGTTTCGGCAGTACCAAAGCTACGTCCGCAGTTTGTGGGGCACTATTGGGGCGAAAGTAGTGGGTTTGTTATTATATATTTCGTTTGAAATTATTTTAGTACCCTTCCCTTCCTTATTCCCAAGATGATGAAGAAGAGTAAGTTATATTATATTGTACACAGATACATAAATATTATATATTTATATATTATACATTCTATGTACGTATGTATATATTACATTTTAATACATACATATATATATATATATATATGTATATATATAAATATATATATATATATATATATATATATATACGTACACGTATATATAATAAATTTTGCGAAATTAGCGAGGCGACCAAGGTACCCGATTTTCGTGCTTGACTGAGGCTAAAATCGCCGCGCATGCGCGTGAAAAGCGCCAACATTCCCATCACTGACTCCAACGTCCCCCACTAAGACCGCAGACTGGTCACGTGACGTGCTGCGCAACGTGTTACATATTACTTTGGTCATCAGAGAGGTGGTAAACTGTATTCCCCTCCATTTAACTAATCTGGCGGCACTGCGTTCACGTAGGAATGCAATAAAAGATAGTCTTTATTTCAACATTGTTGCCAGAGACTGGACACTGTTCTACACGTAAGCGTTACCTATTTTATCTTTCTTATGCTCTCACTGCAAACAATGTTGTATCTATTGTATCAGTTAGAGAATCGTTGAAAGCAAATTGTACCCAAACAAATTGTCAGCTCACTTAAATGAGAAGTTAGAGCTAATAGCTTAAACATTGTATACATATAGCATAAGCGCTATAATTCCCACGATAATCTGCGGCTTATGGTTAATCGTTAGTAAATACGAAGTGAATGTTTAAACTTTATTATCTCGAAAGCTTAGCCTCAAATAAAACAATGCTGTTCTACAGTCTTTGTATTTTTTCCTAAGGAACGCGTCACCCTGCTAATACACGACTTTCAATAGAAAACTATGCAAGGTTGCCAAGTAAAATTAGCATTTAAATGTCTTTAAAATTTACGATTTAAGTGTCACTAAAATGTATCATTTGAATCTCTTTAAAATGTAGTATTTAAATATCTACTAACGGGTGTTCATTAAGAGTAGATTTTGTTTAACTTTTTATTCGAAAATATACAAATCTATACTATACATTCAACACTTAAAATGGCTGAATACATTTGTGACCAATTAATGACGAAACACTAAAAATATATGTCCCACAAATATTTACACGGTTCATTTCATAAATGCAAACGGGCCATGATAAATATTAATTTCCTTATTCGCCACGACAAAGGAAATTATAAAAGTCTCCTAAACATGTAAATTAATTCGAAACGAAGGTCGAAAGTGCTCTAGTAAAAATTCCGCATATACACAAGTATGTATGAAGTTATCGGAATGATTAAACCTCACCCAATTTCACGTATAATAGTGCATGGTGGAATACTTTTGACGGTGTATGGAATTTTTAGAACACCTAGAAATCGAAAAATAACTTATTATGCGATTATTTAGATTTAATGCGCTATAATTAATAGTTCTATAAAATTATTGTTATCGAGATAAAACGACCGCAGTGATGCTTCGTAGCATGACACACTACGAAGGAGTTGAGAGAGAAAATCATACGATTTCCTTGCACTTTCAGAAAGTATACCACATCAGCGAAACGTTTCTAAAAAATTCAATATCGCGTGAACGAATTTTAAAAAATGCTAATCTTGATCCCAAATGAGAACCTCTGTAAATAATACCGTATAATGTCTACGCGAACATAATTGGCAACGATCAATTATTAACGTTCCATAGCAATTGTCAAATAATTACAACGATCTTATTTATTAATATATATTACACAAAAGAGAAATTGCATTGGCGGCAAATGTACGTAGACATTTATAATTATTTCATTAACAATTGAAATAAGTTGAGGATAGTACAATTTTAAAATTCTTCAACCATTCTAAGTTGTTACGCAAAATGTAGTCCTGAAAGACCGGAAAATATTAATACGACTGGGTTTCAGGATTTGAAATGAGAACCACTGTAAATAATACCGTATGGTGTCCACAAGTTGTCACAAGATTGAGCCTCCGCTGTCTATAATACTCGTGAAATGTTTATTTTGCCTCGGTGTGCTCCCAGGGAAAACATATTTGTTTATAGAGAGTATTTGAGTTTTACATAGCATCCATTTTCTATTGTTGTAAAATTTTGATAAGTGTGTACGCTCTCTAAGTACACATCAATACTCTAAGTCAATAAATTTAAATTCAAAATATCGAAAATGCTACAAATAATAATTATTTTACTATATTCTCGTACAAAAATTGAAAATACAGACAGATTCAAAGAATCAGATATGCTGTACTTACTAACACATATTAATAGTTTTTTTAAAACAATGTTGATTGTAGTCCTAGTCATAAACGAATAAAAGCAGCAACAATGTAACAAATAGCCGGATTTCTGTTACATTAACACTAGGTTGTAATATTTTTAATTTACCATTATTGAAATTATAAAGATACATGCACGAGGAATTATTCAACAAATTTATTTCTTTGGGTATAGATTTTTTAAAAAATGGCTCAAAATTTGGATATACAAATTCTCGTTATTTTTATAAAGTAATGTAAAATAGTCTCTTTCAGTGCGCCGTAAATCTAGCGTCAACGCTTATTTAAGAACATTTTTTTTTAGTTCCTAGTCATAGATGTATAAAAACAGAAACAATGTATCAAAGTGCCGCCGGCGTGTTTTGTTGCTTTGTTTCATTGTAATTACACACAAAAATTAAAAAGAAAATGTTATAACCTTACGATTATTTAGCTACAATTTTAGACAATTTTTCCCAATTTTTCAATCAAAAAACTTAATTGTATACAATCAAGAATGTATGTCAATTTAAATAACAGACAACAAAGTAATAGATCCAAGATGGTGGCATACAGGGGTGACCATCACGTGGTGCAAGGAGGCAAGAAAAATGAAACTAGATATGTATAGTATTTTCTATCTACATAATATAGAAAAAAAATTTCAAAATCTAACCCTCCATTAAAAAAAATCATTGTCTACACAATGTAATAGTTTGAAAGAATATTTACAGTGAAAAGGATCAACTCAAAATACCACGTGTCTCAGAATCGGACGACCGAAAACAGCGCGCGGAAAGTAAACAGAAATTAGTGTCAACGGGGCATGCGCGTACTTACGAATTTTGAAATCCAGTGATGCAACGGGTGTTGCACGAAGGAACTTGCGAAAGTCTGTGGTCAAACACTGTGGTGTGGGAAACGGTTAGCACTATACACATAAGTAATGCCTTGTCGAATTGTTTCAGTGAAATTTCAGGAAGTTCCCGGACGTTCAATTTCTAGAGCACTGGGGACAAGCACACGCACACGTGTCCGTCGGTACACTGTTAACCGACTCGTTGTTTTCTTTTGTTCTCACTCTTGTAGTTTCGCGCGCACAGACCCGCAACCGCGTCTTCCCATCCGACCGTGGTGAGGATTCGGCGTGCACTGACACCTAACGCCTGACACTGACTTTTGCGGCGCGCGCCGGCGTCGTCATCGATCGCCATCCCCCACCATCGACCAACGCTTCCCCCACCGCCGTACAACGAATTACCGCGCTTCTGAGTTTAAACGGCGATTATCTACTAGCATACGAGATCATTTTGTATTATCATATGTTGCGTTTGATTAACGTTACTAGTCAAAATCGGACATTTCATCAGCAATAAATAGAATGTCTTATTTTAATTCATGCATACAATTATCTGGCAGACTATTCTTTTAAAAATGTTCGATAATCATTTATATACAGGGTGTTTACGAAATCGTGATACAACCGGCACGGGGATGATTCCTCACATAAAATCTAGTCGAAAATAAGAGATATAGTTTTTTCATACGGGGCGTCATTTTCGAGAAAGTCGAGTTTGATTAGATAGAAGTCGGCTGTTGCGTCTGATCATGACCAACCAATTCTACTCTGTGCATATTTACTAATGCACGTGAACCCGACAAATCTTTAAACTCGATTTTCTCGAAAATGAAGACCCGTATGTAAAAAACTATATTCATTATTTTCGACTAGATTTTATGTGAGGAATCATCTCCTTGCCGGTTCTACCACGATTTCGCAAACACCCTGTATATCAGCGGTTCCTCATCGATTTTGATGCGTTTACAATATGTTGTTAGGGTCACTGTCTGAACATCTTTTGGCTATTACATATTAATAATTGTGTACACATGTTTAAATTGATTTTATGTTTAAGTCAGCTTTGGAATAAACGTACATGAAAATATAATATTAGCGTACATTAGTGAATTTAGCAGATTCTCCTCTATTCTCCAAAATTATTGATACATGCAATATCGAATGATTGTTCTAAATAAATGAAAAAGTATTTTTATAATTGTCGGTCGCATCTACGGGAATTTTTGGAGCCAGAAATTTTTAAATGTAATTTTTATTTAGGCTATGTACAACACATACGTACAATACGTGACCCTTGCTTAAAACTAAGAAACGCCCCGGTATGCGTTTTTATTTTCCACTTAATCTTTAACGCCACCTAATCATTTTTTTATATTTCATTTTTCTTTCTCTCTTGCTCTCGTTCTCTTTCTCTCTCTCTCTTTCTCTCTCTCGCTCTCTCGCTCTCTCGATCTCGACATACGCGGTGCAATGTGATAGTGTCATTACGTCGTACGCATTGTTATGCTTTTTTTTTCTCCCTGTAACGTTTTACACATACGTGTATGTATAAGTGCATGTGTCCCTCCTTCCATCCCTCTCGTATATTTCTCGTGTGATATGTTACAAATTTTTAGGAACATTTCGCGTCGAACGCCGCGAGTGATATCTTTTTTTTTTTATTTTCATTTAATAATAAGAGTTCGCAGTTAAAACTACATGAAAACAATGCAGTTTCGTATCCTGCAGCTTTTCATACCTCGCTCAATATATGCATTAGACACTTATCGAAAAATGACACCAATATAGACGATTGTTGATTGGACAGACTCCAAATATCACCGCTGAGGGGCGCCAGGATTAACGTCCTTCCACTATATTACCGTAATTAATTACCTACCGATTGACTCAAGTTTAAACGAAATTAGAAAAGTAAGGCTTTTTGTTATTTTGTCGATATATTTGTACCCAAATATTTTGCAAAAATTCTAACGTGCTAGAATTAGTGAAAAATATACTTACGAAAGATTTTTTCAGATTTATTTTGGTTATGTATATGCCAGTTAAAATATAAAAAAGGTGAAACATTTAAGAAAAATATGGATCGCTGACATTTTGTCCATACGTAAAAATGGCTAAAGTACATACTACGGATTTATCTCTAGTTTTTGGTTATAGACCATGAAAAATTAAAAAATGCACACAAAATCCTAGTTTTTGTAATTTTGTCGATAGAATTGAATGCAAAATTTTTAGAATTTCTTTACATTACAATTATTGAATGTATACTAAAGTTTTATCTAATTTTTTCGTTCCAAATCAAAGTAAAAAAGAATAAAAAATTGGAAAATGTCAGATTAAATCCAGCTTTATGTTAGTTTTTGCATTTTACTGTTCGTGAAAATACTAACAAGATTTTTAAATAAATGTCGATACATTAAATTACTAAAATACATATTGGGGACATTTTTAGGTACTTTTCATTGTAAACCCTAGTTGCAAAAAATTGAATATTTAATGCGATTAGAATGACTGCAGTTTGTCATTATGTTTTAGATTTGAATCCATACGAAAATTTTGAAATAAACATCAGGTACACTGCAAATACTAAAATACATACTAGAAAATTTGTCCACATGCTCTAGTTAAGCATTCTGGTTATAAGAAATTAAAAATGTGAAAAGATTGGACAAAATCCAATCCTTCGTTGCCTTTTTGTAGATTTGGCAGCAGTAGAATAATTTTGAAAAGAAATCTGACATACTACTATTCAACTATATTTACAAAATTTGTAAACATTTTTTGGCAGCTATCTTGTTCAAAAACCTGAAAACAATGCATTCGCTCCTTTTTAAACTCCAAAATCAATTAATCGCTTACGAAAACAGTATAAAATAATTACAAAGCTCTACAGGTGTGTAAACTATTTTGAAATAGGCAGTGGCCGTTGTAGTTAACGAAGAAGATTCAATTCAAAGTGAACAAATTCTAAAAGCAGAACAAAAATTTAGAAAAATAAAATAAAATAAAAATTAACAAAAATTATAAAGTCGTTTCTAATGTAAAAAAAGAATTTCTGAGATCTGTAGCCTGGCGCCCCTCAAATTTCGAACGCAAGGATCGTCAGTTACCCTCAGCTACCCCCTCCACTCCGATTATTAAAAACTCTGGCCAACATAAGCACACAAATCAATGCCTAAATTGTTCTCCACTAAGGATAGGTATGCTTACATTTTTAAAAGGACATTGAAAAATCGCATATGCTAGAGTACCTGTTGATTACACTGTATATGTACCTCTCGCTCTTTCTCTCTCGCTCTCTCTCTCTCGCTCTCTTTCTCTCCCTTATTTACAGTTACCTCCGTTTAACAAAACCGTTAGTTCTCGATCGTTGTTAAGAAACTAATCAAGGATCCCACGGTGGGACAGTATTCTCACGCCCACGCTTCTCGTTTTTGTGCTTGTCGATTGTTAGTACAAAATTCTCAAACAATAAAATCTTTGCACTTTCATTCCTCCATTTACAATAATACATGTGTAGAAATGAAACTGAATTGAAAAATGAAAGACACAATTCTTAAAAGGTACTTTAAATTATAACCATAATTAGAAACATTATTATTAATGATGTTATATATAATATATATACGTGTAAATAAATTATAATTATGTATATAATTATTTTTTTTAATTATAGTATATAATTATAATTTATTATCAATGTTATTATATATAATATAAATACATAAATTATAATTATATGCGTAAAATAAAATATGTATATATACATATATAATCACATTATAATTAAACTATAATTATTTTACGTGTATATAATTTAATTATAAGTATATATATAATTGTAATTTATTTATTTAGTGTAGTTTTGCACGAAATCGATCAGCACTGACGTAACAAATTAAGTATAGTAATAATAATGTAGTAATACTGCGGAAGTGTCGATTAGAAAATTATTTGGCTGCGTTGTGTTGTGTGTAGGATGCAAGAAATATTCTTTTTCTGGCCATTTAAATCTATTAAATAAATTAGATAAATTGGTTTTCAATAGTTAACTAATAACATTTTAGATTAAAATAAAAAGTAGATTAACTGTACTATTAAATATTGAAACAATATTCGAATGATTGCACACGATTCTGTACATTGTTGAAAAATATTAAATATTGAGTATTTTGTTTAATAATAATGTTTAATATTCTATTACTATTGGCGCAGAATTAAATAGTTATATAATTAATGTGAACTATGAATTCAATTTAAATGTACACACAATTCTAATTTTTTTATTTAAATATTAAATGTTTTCTTAAATAATATTGGCACGCTATTATTTAAACAAGAACAGAATTACGTGTCTTGTACCCTGCACAGAAAGCTCTCAGTATATCAATCACGGAGTATACTTTTCATTACATATATCTACCGAGAGACATTATTAATTAACAATTTAGTTTACCAAAATATGATTAACAATACGATCAAATTTTCTGTTTAGATGTTTCATCGAATTTGAACTTACCGATCGGAATTCATTTCATCTTACATAATAAACAAATTACTTTGACCAGATTTGAAAATTTGACGCGCTGTTCACGCGCCAAATTCAAAATTTCACTTCTCTTTTATTGTGAGAAGCATCGAAGTTCCTCTTTTCTCTTTTTGTATCTTTTTGGTGGTACTTTGGAATACATTTTGTTTTCTCTGTAGCTTTGCGTTTGGTTTTCCATTTATTTTTTGGCAATGCGATTTAGTAACGTTGCATCGTATTCAAATATTTTGTTAATTGTTTGAATAGCTCGTGCATGCGTTTACAATTATGTTTGGTATTGTAGCATTGGAGCAGCGAGATTTGGATGATGAGCGGTATTCATTCTTAGAGCCGAGATACTTTTGTTGTACCACTCGTCCTCCGCTGACATACCTGCAATTAGATTAATTTATTATCATTTTGTTAATTCAATTCGAACATTCATATCAAAGGATAAGTAAATCTCAGCTTCAAACTATCAGAACTTGCACAAAAAGAATCGTATGACAGTGTATCTCAGCTCATTTTAAAAAGCGAGGTGTCTAATTATGATAATCCTAAGTAATTTGTTGCTAGAGATTGTAATTGCATCATATCAATGCATTTTGGTTGACGGTCAACGGTAGATCACTGAACCTTCGAAACTTGGACAACTTCAAACTATCATAACTTGCATAAAAAAATCGTATGACAATCTATCTAAGCACATTTTAAAAAGCGAAGTGTCTAATTATAACAATCCTAAGTAATTTTTTGCTAGAGATTGTAATTGCATCATATCAATGCATTTTGGTTGACGGTCAACGGTAGATCACTGAACCTTCGAAAGTTGGACAATTTCAAACTATCATAACTTACATAAAAAATCGTATGACAATCTATCTAAGCACATTTTAAAAAGCGAAGTGTCTAATTATAACAATCATAAATAATTTTTTGCTACGGATTGCATTTGCATCATATCAATGCATTTTGGTTGACGGTCAACGGTAGATCACTGAACCTTCGAAAGTTGGACAACTTCAAACTATCATAACTTACATAAAAAATCGTATGACAATCTATCTAAGCACATTTTAAAAAGCGAAGTGTCTAATTATAACAATCATAAGTAATTTTTTGCTACGGATTGCATTTGCATCATATCAATGCATTTTGGTTGACGGTCAACGGTAGATCACCGAACCTTCAAAAGTTGGACAACTTCAAACTATCATAACTTGCACAAAAAAAATCGTATGACAATCTATCTAAGCGCATTTTAAAAAGCGAAGTGTCTAATTATAACAATCCTAAGTAATTTTTTGCTAGAGATTGCAATTGCATCATATCAATGCATTTTGGTTGACGGTCAACGGTAAATCACTGAACCTTCGAAAGTTGGACAACGTAAACTATCACAACTTGCACAAAAAAAAATCGTATGACAATCTATCTAAACTCATTTTAAAAAGCGAAGTGTCTAATTATAACAATCATAAGTCATTTTTTGCTACGGATTGCATTTGCATCATATCAATGCATTTTGGTTGACGGTCAATGGTAGATCACCGAACCTTCAAAAGTTGGAGAACTTTAAACTATCATTACTTGCACAAAAAAAATAGTATGACAATCTATCTAGGCACATTATAAAGGTTAATGTCTCTAGTTTTAAGAACCCTAAGTCATTTTTTATGAAAGATTGCAATGGCAACAAATTAATGCATGTTTCTTGACCATCAAAGTGAGATCACTGAATCTAGAATGGAAAGTTGGACGACTTAAAATTATCATAGCTTCGAGAAAAAAAATTGTACAATAGGTTCCTTGAGCTCGTTTTAAAGAGTAAAGTTTCTATTTTCACCTTCACCAAGTCACTTTTCTTTGAACTCTTTTTTTATATTAGAAATCGGGAAGAGAAGTGGAAATAGTATTTTGAGTACGATTTATTTATACAATTTGAAAATAATGATTCTACAAAGTTTGAAAAATTGTAGTATTGCCAAGAAAGGCTCACTTATACAGGACAAAACCTGTACATATTTTGAATTTTACTCAGTGATTTTTTAAAAATGATTTTTCTTCTAGGAAGTGCTCTAAGAATGTGAACATGTGTGCGTATTTCTCAAGATTTTACATTTGAACATCTCTGCAGAGCTTACTAAATTTTTTTCGCGACTCAAATTGTAGAAGGTTGAACGATTGAAATCTTCTCTTTATAACGATACCTTAAAATTTTTTGTACGATTTGTTGTTGTCCTTTTATTGCAATCTGAATGAAAAATAAAGATTTTAGTATTCTCGAAATCATAAGAAACATCGTCTTCACTTTTTAGCTTGCTTTCTACTGCAAAAACATTAAAACGATCACATTATGCTGGTCAAAGTAGAAATGTAAGTCTGTAAACTCAGCCTAGATAGATTACGAAATTATAATAGTTTGGATATGGCCAATCTTTTATCAAATATTTCGCAGTCCTTGAATCATTAAATTGTGATATTGGATTTTTCGCGTAAAGAAATAATTCTCGAAGAAAATAACTTGCGGGAAGTATAAGTAAAATCTTAAGACTTTGAAACGAGTCTAACAAGGAGAAGGCGCGGTCATGGGGTCTCAGATTTTCTCGGAACGTTACATATTGGTAGATTTCGTTCTCCTGTTTATGAAAATATGGCATTATAGGCGTCGATACTCAACAACTTTTAAGATACGTTAAGATTGATGAAGTTAGTGTTTCTTTCATATTATGTTCCTTTTCAATAAAATTTTTATATTTTGTTTCCTATAGATATTATAAGTGTATTTTTCATGTTCAAAATACAATTAATTAAAATAGATAAACTGAACAGAAAAAAAGAATAAAATGGAAAAAAGAAAAAAGGGATTTGAACACTGGCGTTCCCAGTAATGAATCTAGCATGTTACCATCATTTTTTTTTAGAAAAAAATGTTTATTATTAAGGTATGAGTACAGTTTTACATTGGATGGTTAGAATAAACATTTGAAATGAAACCATACGATAATAAATGAGGGTAACATGTATAAACGCATTTATAACTTAGGAACTAACAATAACAGTTTGGGAGGATTCAGTATGAGAGAATATATCTTAATAAAAGATGTCCATATTAGTTTTTGCAACATGAGGAAAAATTACCCAGAGAAGAAAAAAAACCTCTGTAGCAGTATTGATTTATATATATGGCTTACTAACTAAATTATATGCTACCTTATAAATTAAGACTTATGAACTAATGGAAATTTATGTACAATATCCCTACTATATTATATTTTATTATCACAGCATATAAAGGAACTTAGGTTATTTTTGTAATGATACTAGGTATTGTACTTGTTAAGGATTTGGTAAAGCCTGTTTACGTTCTTCTAGTTCAGACATAAAGGTGCAAGTTCGGTCAAGCCACCAATATTTCTCGTGGTTAAGACGTTGAAAGTCTAAAAAATCTCTTTTTGGGATTTTAATCGAGTACTTGAACCGATCCCTATTTTGAGTGAAATCATAGTGGGAGAACGCAATACGCTTGTCGGCTTTATTTCGGCACCAATGGTAAATTAATGGTATGTTCGCGTCATTTTGGATTATTCCTGTTCTGTCATAATAAATAAAAGATTGTGGTGGTATATAACCAGAATTGGATTGTCTTTGGAAACCGATTACCATCACGCCGTATGCCACTTGACGAAAACTTCAACCAAAATTGTACTTAACGGCTTAACGGGTATAATGAAATTTAAATTGTAAATATCTCAAAAATTATTGAGTATCAACGCCTATAATGCTATATTTTCATAAACAGGAGAACGAAATCTTCCAGTATACAAAGTTTCGAGAAAATCTCAGACCATATTCTTTGATTTATTAACCGTGAATACAAGTCTTACTGCATTAATAAAATCTAACTGTTATCGCGTATATTTTATATCATTGAATGCTTTCGTAATCTTCTGACAAGGAGAAGACGCGGTCACGGGGTCTCAGATTTTGTCGAAACTTTGTATACTGGTAGATTTCGTTCGCCTGTTTATGAAAATATAGCATTATAGGCGTTGATACTCAATAATTTTTGAGATATTTACAATTTATATTTCATTATACCCGTTAAGCCGTTAAGTACAGTTTTGGTTGAAGTTTTTGTCAAGTCCCAAACGGCGTGATGGTAACGTACTAGATTCATTACCGAAAAGGCCAGTGATCAAATCCTTTTTTCTTTTTTTCTGTTCAGTTTATCAATTTTAATTAATTGTATTTTGTACACGAAAAATACACTCATAATATCTATAGGAAACAAAATGTAAAAATTTTATTGAAAAGGAACGTAATAGGAAAGAAACACTAACTTCATCAATCTTAACGTATCTCAAAAGTTGTTGAGTATGAACGCCTATAATGCTACATTTTCATAAACAGGAGACCGAAATCTACCAATATGCAAAGTTTCGAGAAAATCTAAGAACCGATGACCGCGCCTTCACCTTGTAAGTAGATGATTCTATAATTTTTTTTTTAACGCAATTAATATAGTTTGAATAGGACCATCAGTATTTTAATGGTGTATAATAAGTAGAAATATTGCATTCAACTGCATTAACCATTGCAAGACACTGCCCAAAATGAACCTGTCAAGGTTACCATTTAATTATTAAACGCCACAAAGATCGAAATAACATTTGCTGGGACTCTCGGCTAAAATTCGTCTGACCTTTTCAACTTCTATGAGTTCGAAAATGCAATTACACAATTTTAAACGCATTATCTGTACGTGGTCCTCGGAAACTCATTATTTATCGGCACAAGTGTAGTCTGCGGCACCAGGCACAAATAATACCGCAATAACCATTTACCAAACACACCTTCAAAATTACATCAAAATTATCTTATTATTTAATTCGAATAATAAGATGCAGTGTTATTATACAATTAAATCCAATCAAAATAACTTGACATTTATTTTGAAAAATAAAATGAAATTATAAAATTAAACGTAAGAAATTTTAAATATAAAATCAATGTTTAACATAACAAATGATTTGAACAAATAGTTCAATACCTATCCAAAAAATAAATATAAACATTTGTAACCCACTGAATTATTTAAATAAATTTACCTCACCAGAGTCTAACCTATGAAATTACCGTTTAAAATCACCTAGTGGCGGGAAAACGTTCGAATTCAAACCGATTTCCTAACAATGTCAACGAAAATGCATTCAATTACTTCCATAAGCCTAATCAAATTGTTTGAACTATCAAGAATTAATTGGACAAGAATTATAAAACTGATTAATCCCTCCCAAGTAAATATTTATTCGAATTTAATCTAGAAAGAGCGATTTATTCTTGTAATCTAGGGTAAACGTAGGAAACGAAATTTCTTTTTAGAATACGATCAGGCGATTCAATTCACTGGTACTTTCCCGTTGGCCGATCGCAGATGGTAATCGACCGATTTGCTATCGCATTAAGACGTTAAATCGTTACGAGGAGCCGCCATATTGCCGGAGCAGTCAGCTACAGCAGCAAGCCAATTCGCGAATAGTCTTGATTCGATTTAAAAGCGATATTCCATCTCGCGCCGGAAATGATGTAAGACGGCGCGAACCCGGAAATGGAGAGGACGTCTTGGACGTACGTTTGCACGGGTATCCGATTCGCGTCATTTCCGGCACAGCTTTTTACGCAATCAATCAATAACTGCGAGGCGGCACTTGGGAAAATAACGAAATTTTCCAAAAATTCGATTTCAGTTTATTTATACCGTAAACAAATTTGTCGGGTATATGTACTGCGACTGTGTAGAAATGCTTCAGGCTTTGATACATCAATTTTGAAAATGTTTATCGGTCTTTGATAATATTTTATTACGGTTTGAATAGAACGTGTTCCATCAAGTAAATTTCTGGTAAAGACTATTCACTTTTGGGGAAAATTCAAGTGGCTCTACTGAGAGTGAAAAATTCTTTTGGATATTAACCCTTTGCACTCGGAGCTATTTCAACTAAAAAACCAAACATTTCTTCTAACCTAAAATATTTCCATCGTACATAAGTTTTTTTCATTATATGCGTACGAAACTGATATAGTACCTCATACAATATTTAAATGTTTAGTAATTTATTACATATGAACAAATTTAATCATGTAAACAATATTCTGAATAATGGTGTAGCAATTTGTCGTGGCGCCTCAGAGTCGCCATTCGAGTGCTAAGGGTTAAAATTAACGTGGGCTTTAAGATTAAAATTTCCCCGTTGCCATGTCGTCATCAAATTTTAAATACGACGTCTTCTTGACGTTTTATGGCAGTATGAGTGAAAAGTGTGTCACAAGGTGGTTGATACAGATAATTAGGTTCTTAGAAAACTTCGAATGTCTCTACTGAGAACAAGAAATTTATTTAAAGACTCATGTCTTATCATCAATTTGAAAATTGAAATCTCCTTTTTACGATGAATCAATTAAGTTCGATTTGCGAATTTTTTGGGACATTTTATAACAGTTTCAACGAAATGTGTGACGTTAGCTAGCTGCTAAAGACAACCAACCTTCCAAACAATTTCAAACGATTCCACTAAGTATAACAATTTTTTTTTTTTTTCAGAACTCAGACTACCGTCAACTTATAGGTTAAAGCTTCCTCTTTAGAATGTATTAATAAAATTTCATGTGCGATTCTTTTTTAATGTGTTATAATAGTTTCAATGAGAAGCGTGACATTGGCTTGCTTCTAAAAACAACCAACCTTTCAATTTAAAAAAATTCCAGTAAGTATAACAAAATTTTTTTGAGGACTCAAACTACCGTCAATTTATTGGTTAAAGCCTCCACTTTGCAATGTATTAATAAAATTTCATGTACGATTCTTTTTTAATGTGTTATAATAGTTTCCACGAGAAGTGTGACATTAGCTTGCTGCTGAAAACAACCAACTTTTCAATTTAAAACGATTCCAGTAAGTATAACAAATTTTTTTTGAGGACTCAAACTACCGTCAATTTATAGGTTAAAGCCTTCTCTTTACAATGTATCAACAAAATTTCATGTGCGATTCTTTTTTAATGTGTTATAATTGTTTCAATGAGAAGCGTGACATTGGCTTGCTGCTAAAAACAACCAACTTTTCAATTTAAAATGATTCCAGTAAGTATAACAAATTTTTTTTGAGGACTCAAACTACCGTCAATTTATAGGTTAAAGCCTCCTCTTTACAATGTATTAATAAAATTTCATGTGCGATTCTTTTTTAATGTATTATAATTGTTTCAATGAGAAGCGTATAACAAATTTTTTTTGAGGACTCAAACTACCGTCAATTTATAGGTTAAAGCCTTCTCTTTACAATGTATCAACAAAATTTCATGTGCGATTCTTTTTTAATGTGTTATAATTGTTTCAATGAGAAGCGTGACATTGGCTTGCTGCTAAAAACAACCAACTTTTCAATTTAAAACAATTCCAGTAAGTATAACAAATTTTTTTTGAGGACTCAAACTACCGTCAATTTATAGGTTAAAGCCTCCTCTTTGCAATGTATTAATAAAATTTGATATGCGATTTTTTTGTTTGATTCATAATAATAGTCTCTACGGAGTTCAACAATTTTTTTTACCAGCTGTAACTATTGCGGATATAGAGACTTTAGCATACTCTTCACGTCGAGACAATAAATTTCGTTATACGATGTTTTTACGCAGACTCATATCAGTTTGCAGAAACATTTTGTCATCCGGTAGCTAAAGGAAATAATCAAATTTTTGGACAAATTCAAACTTTCTCATGAGCTTGAAAAATTCGTTTGGTTACTCAAACTACTATACACTTCGGGTTTCAAGCCTCAATCTTAACGCGAGCGTCTAATATTTCATGCACCATTTATTGTTTTCATTTTGTATGGATCTGAATAAAAAGTGTTATTAGAACTCACCCATTGCATCTTGTCTCATACCAGTGACTGCCGACATGTTCGATGCAGAATGCGACATGGAAAATGGCTGTGTCATACTCGGATAAGACGTTGTACCCATCTGCAAAAATGGCATTCAACAATTTTAGCAAGTTAAAGATGAAATTATTATTCTATCGAAAACTAACGAAAAATACAGTGTACAAAGAAACAATATGATGAAACAATGATTTTAATAAATTTAAAAAACAATTTTATACAAATGAATAGAATAAAATATTCTTATATAATAATATTAAAATATTTAAAATTATATCTTCTTTTCCGCCTATAATGAAATCGTATAGTTAAAATTCATCTTCTGGTATAAATAAAAATTAGAATATTTTTTTAATACTCAGTTACCATAAAAATCTTGACAACACTCTTTTGTATCTAATGATTTTTGCATGTACCTCTCACTAACATATTCGTAATACTTTTCTCGTTAAAATGATATCAAACACGACACGATTTGGATCATATTTACTCGTTTAATCAACGATTCAGTAGAACCTCGATTATCCGAACTAACCAGTAGAACATACTTATTCAGATAATTAAATGTTTACTCGTTTGTACCATGAGCTTGTACACGTTTCACATTAAATTGTCAAACGTAATCAGTTAATAGAAAGTTCAGATCCATTCGTTCGGATACTCGAGGTTATACTTTATCGCGAATTAAACAATTGAATATAACCCGACTTATGTCATGTTTGGTCTCATTTTAATTAGAAAAATGTCGCCAATATGTTGATCAAAGCTTCACCAAAAAACATGAATAAAAACAAAAAAGTGATGTCATTGAATTAGTATTGTTTTATCGAGACATGACTGTGCATCTAACAATTTGAATAAATAAATATATAAAATAATACTCAAACGCATCAAATCTGCGATTTATTCAACAGATATTCATCCAAATATCGGCAATAAAATGGCCGTTTAAAATCCACTAATTACAATTCGTATGCGAATACACAGAATTATAATTTACGTAATGAATAGTACAAACCACATTCGATTTTGCGAAACAAATTTCGAAATTAATCAGTTCGTAAATATCGATAGAGATAATCGTGCTTTGTGAAATGGATAGATAGGTATTCCGAAAGTTTTTCCGCCGGCAAACCGGCATACCCGAAGAATTACCGACTCAATTAAAGCAGTAGGCATTCGGTAATCTGTCCGACCCAACTAATCAGTCGAAATGCAATTTAGGTACATCGACCGATAGCGATGCGCCGCCGGACGGTCAGCTGCACTTCAATTTAATACCTCGGTTAAAATCATTAATGAGAAACGCGTCAGACTCGTCCGCAGCATCGCGATCCTCCTCAAAGTGATACATCGATTATTACATAAACAATCTGACAATAAATTGCAGAAAAGATTATGCTCGCAACCGTTGCATCTGCACGATTTTTCAAATCCTTAGAATTTATTGTCATTTTCGAAGCAGAAATCAAACCACAATGCAGAAACCAGGGGTTGAAACGGTTCTGAAAATAACTGTTTAAAACAGTTATATGTACATCGGTTCTGACTGAAACTGATGTTGTAACTGTTATGAGAATATCGGTTCTCGCTTATATCGGTTACTGTTACGGTTCTTGAGAACCGATATTATAACGATTCTGTAACTGTTACTTTTAGGTTCTGGATTTCGGTTTCGGTTTCGGTTCTTCAGACTTCAGAACCTATAATATGTCGGTTTTGCAGTTCTGTAACTGTCATTTTTTGGTTCTGTATCGGCTATACAGGGTGTCTCAAAATTCCTTCAACATCCGGAAATAAGAGGTTCCCGAGATCATTTGATGCGACATTTTGCTTTGCAAAAATGGCGTCCGCGGCTTTGTTTAAGAGTTTTTAACGAAAAACACGGACCAATCAGATCGCGGCTACAGCGAACGGAGTCCGTCTTGGCGACAGGTCCCGCTTAGCGTGGCTCGCCATTGGCCGAGCCAGAATCAATCCGCTGTAGCTGCGTTCTGATTGGTCCGTATTTTTCGTTAATAACTCTTAAACAAAGCAGCCGACGCCATTTTTGCAAAGGAAAACGTCGCTTCAAGTGATCTCAGGAACCTCCGATTTCCGGATGTTGAAGGAATTTTGAGACACCCTGTATAGCCGATACAGAACCAAAAATTCAGTTGCAGAACTGCAAAACCGATATGAGACCGATACGGTACATATTATAGGTTCTGAAGTCTGAAGAACCGAAACCCATACCGAAATCCAGAACCCAAAAGTAACAGTTATAGAATCGTTATAATATCGGTTCTCAAGAACCGTAACAGTAACCGATATAAGCGAGAACCGATATTCTCATAGCAGTTATAACATTTTTTCGGTTCTCGTAAGTGTTTCACGAACCGGAATCGATACTATAACTGTTTTCAACCCCTGGCAGAAACTAAACAATTTTAAAATTTCTACTATAAATTAGCAGTTTAACCAACAGAATTTAAAATAAATATATTATGATTAGACTGCGGATCTGTATGAAAAATAAAAATCTTGTGCATCGATTGCAACACACAGGACTAAAATAAAAAATTGATTTCGACTCCTAGTCGTTTTAATAAGTTGACACTATTTCCATATATTGTATTCTTAAATTTTCTATTATCTGCACTGTTTTAAGTTTCGATTACTAATTTTTGTTATAAATGCATAAAATCCGCAGTCTAGTCATAACCTATAATTTTTAATTTAAACTATACATACTATAATTTACAGTATAAATTGTATATGAAGTGCTCAGAAGAAACCAATCAGTGTAAATCTAATTTTCTTCTGTCAGTTTATTTGGCACATTTGTTAATAAATATATATTTCTCCAGACCTTTATATACACAGGTATTTTTGAACAATTAGGTTTGAATGGATGTAGTTATTTCAGTTTTCATGTTCAGTGATTTACACTGATTGGTTACTAAGCCCTTCACATATTATTATTTTATATGTATATCTAGTTGGAATTATTAATTACAATTTAGAATTCCAAGTTTACAATTTAGAATTGAAATGTATAAGAGAATATGTACAAAAGAATTAAAACTATTAAATTAACATTGTGCAAAATAATTGAAATTACAAATATCAAATTAACTATGTGTAAGAGAAATTAAACTGTATGTTATCTGTACTAGACATTTGAACAATAATTAAGAGAAAAACACTGTTCCAATTTGAATCAGGATTTTAGTATGTATTTCTTTTTTCGTTGTTTTTCAATAGTAAGTAGTTAATAAAATTTCAATTGCTCGATAAATCAGTGAACTATTATTATATTTTTTTAGTTGATTCTTTGACTGACTGTCTAGTAAGAGATGATGGAATACGTACTTGAGGGTAGCGATTTATGCCGTTTATGCTATTATGGGGATGAGGATAGGGCTGATAGCCTCTGCTAGCGCCAGGATAGATGTTTCTCATCATGGCGCCTTGGCAAGCTGGAATCGGAGTCAAGGCTTTCTGGAGCTGTTTCTCCTGCTTCCGGTATTTTGCTCTTCTGTTTTGAAACCAGACCTGTCAACAATAATTATGGTATTCAAATGAAATTGGCTGCGACGTCAAACATTAATATATAATTTAAATTCTCTATATGCAAATTGGGCGATTAAAAAAATAATATTTCAACAATCCATCTGAAACTTTATCAGTGCATTCAGTAATGGTTTAAAAGTTTACAGTTATTTTTTCAAGATAAAGTATACATCTCACCCAAAGTTGTGCGTAGAATTGTATGCAATTAGAACGTTTTTAATATTATTGTAGATTCTGATGTACCAAGAGTTAGTGATTTAAAAAAGACTATTAGGACTATCATTGTAAAAATTGATCAGTGTATTCAGTAAAGTTTTAAAACTCTACAGTATTTTTTCAAGAAAAAATATCTAGCCAATCCAAAGTTATGGTATAAATTGTATGCCTTTATAGCGTAAAAAGTTGTTACAGCTATCATGTTAAAACTTTGTGGGTCTATCTCTCATATTTCAAGACTATGTAGTATTTTGTCTAGTATAAATGTCCATTCAATGAAAAATTATAACTAAATTGAGGACTACATACATTTTCAGCGATTATGACCTTAAAACCGTAGTATGGCAAACTTGCATAATTAATATTAAAACAACTATTACGCCTATAATTATGCAACTCTACAGGTTGATTCCCCCGTGTTTCAGAAACCTACACCTATTTTCTCAAGAAAATTTATCCACGCGATACAATATTACAACCTCCGAATCCAACTACATAGCTCAAACAGAACATTCTGTAAAAATTAAATAAACAACATATCCAAAATTTGGTCACCATCCAATTCAGTACAATCTACACAAAAACACCCTAATTGAACCCACATTCAATCAAATCGAATTAGAATGATTTCCCAGATCTCCAGCAGACCACAGCTGGCCGTTTTATAAAATACAAATAAAATTAATTCAAAAATTTTCATGTCGTGAAATAGGTTAAAACTGGGCATTTCTGTTAGTTAATACTTGATTGGGATAGATTGAAAAGGGCAGAGACTTCTATCTGATCTCATTTATTATATAAATAATAGTTAAAATTCAAGTCTCTTAAAGTAATGAATCGATCAGTTTTATTCACATCTAGAGCATTAATGTCACGTTATATTTCTAAGCAAATATTTTCTCGCCAATTCAGAATGCATTTTTGTAGTACAGGCATTCATCTGTTTCTACTGAAAAACTTTTATATTTTTACGCCCTACTAATATCGTGATTTGCTATTATACCATCAGATAAAATAATATTCAACGTTCTTTACATTGGACTAATTAAACATGATTTAAAAAAAGACAGAACTTTCCATTTCGTTTCTATTTGTTGCAACTGACGAAGAAAATTTTTATTTTGCATAAAGATCCCTCGTCAATCAATAATGTATAACCAACAAGTACATGATATTTGTCCAGCTTTTTGCGATTTCAACCTTTTAAAACGATTAAAGAAGGACAGAACTTTCCATTTCGTTTCTATTTGTTGCAAATGACAAAGGAAGTTTTTATTTTGCATATAGATCCGCAGTCTACTGACGGTATAGGATTAACAGAGACATAACATTTGTCCAGCTTCTTGCGATTTCAATCTTTTGAAACGATTAAAGAAAGACAGAACATCCCATTTCGTTTCTATTTGTTGCAAATGACAAAGGAAGTTTTTATTTTGCATACAGATCCGCAGTCTACTGACAGTATAGGATTAACAGAGACATAACATTTGTCCAGCTTCTTGCGATTTTAATCTTTTGAAACAATTAAAGAAAGACAGAACATTCCATTTCGTTTCTATTTGTTGTAACTGGCGAAGAAAATTTTTATTTTGCATAAAGATCCGCAGTCAATTAAGAATGTATAATCAACAAGGACATGACTTTTATTCAGCTTTCGCGATTTCGGTCCACTGTGCGGCATGACGCAAGAAACTTACTATTCCTTCGCCGGACAATAGGCAACGTTTCTACATTTGCATGTTGCAACAAGCAAGCCGAGTAGTTCACGCATCGCCATTTTGCGCCAGAGAATTTCCATTGTTTCGCGGGAATTAGCGCGCCCATATTGGGATCGCCACTCCAGGCCAGGCCAGCCGCGCTATAGTCCGTTGTCTACGTCGAATCCACCCCCACCAGCGCCGGGGGCTTCTTCCATTCGTTTCGCTCCTGTTTTTCTCGGTTCTTATCATTCCCTATCAACCGCCGCCCCCCTCCCGCCGTACCCTCGACGAGCCGACGGCAAAGGGGCTGGCAACGTCACTGGCGGCTCTTGATTGGCCGATGCCACCGCCGTGACGTCACTCCCGGCTCCCTCATTGGCCGACGCGTTTTATCGACATTTCTACTGTGCATCAGATCTCACCCCCACCTCTCCTCTCTTTCCACCCCCGCGCACGCACGCACGCGCACACGCCATTGCGAAACAGTGCGAGGGACGAGCTGCTCTCAGCTTTTTCTACCATTTTTGTTCTTCTTATGCGCCTCTTATAGCCTCTTTTTCCCCCTAGATCGCTTTTGTTTGATTGGTTATTGGCTGTTTTGTTGTTTATTTGGACGTTTTTCTGGAGACTCGAATTTTTAACAATTATACCTACAAATGATTAAAACTGTTTGCATCGATTACTAGTACAGGATTTTATGAATTTATAAGAAAAATTAAAGGCTGCAATAAGAAACTATAAGACATTACAAAAATTTAAGAATGTTCTTATATTGTTTTCGAAATAGTAGAATTATTATACTGCCGATTTTCGGCATTTATCACAAAAGTGGACACTTATAATTTAAAGTAGCGGACATATTAAACAGATTTGAGAAAATCGGTGAACTAGTTTCAGCTTAATAAAATAATTAAAAGAAGAAAGAAGTTTTCATTTGGCTCCCGTGACTTCCAACCAATGCGAACTTTTCTTATTTTGCATAAAGATCCACAGTCTAATAATTATTGACACGTTGAATGCTAATCCAGCAACCTCAAAAATTCCATAAAATCGAAGCGATTTATTTAATGAAGTAAAAATTGAAATGGTTGACTTTATGAAATGTATGGATATTAATCAAATTTAGTACAATGAATGTATTATCGTAAAAACTTATTTTGAAATCTAAATAAATAATTTCGTCATCCATATACATATTGCTGATATCGCAGCCAACGTGTTACAAGAAGGAATACATTATGATTTAATTTGTGTTCCTTACAATCAACTTAGAAATCTTTTATTTTACATAAATATCCGCAGTCTAATTAGGCTTGAAACAAGGGCAGAATAAAATTGTCTCTCTTTCTTTAACCGTCCGACGGCGGATTCCGGGTCTATTTTGACCCAGAGCATATAAATCGTCATTCGATTACTCAGTTTCTGGCGAATTAATGAAACGAACAGCTGCTGCATTAGGAAAATCGAAAAATGAACGTGTCTGCGAGAAGTGGGCTTAAGAAATATATTTAAAAAAATTGATAGATGAAGCAGTGTGTGGTTCCAAACATTATCAATTATACATATAGTTATAAGTAGACTACGAAAAATATATGGCTATATGGAAAATAAAAATTGTCTGTATCAATTACGAGAAAGGGGAGCTACATCAAAATTGATTTCTTCTTTTAATAATTTTAATACGTAACGTGCCAGTAATATTAAATTCATCTGATATTTCTTCAATTTTGTGTTTCACCTCCACATTTTTGCCATAAATGCGTAAAATCTGCAGAGTATTTAGTAATATAAGAATGATCCGCCGTTAGAGGATTAATAATTTTCAGTAGAATAAAAATGAGATTCTTGAATTTTTAAACTCATTTTTACAACTTTAAATAGCACTATTTGATTTTGTCATAAATGCAGAAAGTCTGCGCACAGTTTGCGTTCTAGTGATTAGAGTAGCAGCTCGTCTGAGGGCACAGTAGTAATGGACGATTGCAGTCAGCCACGTTACAATCGTAGAGAAGCAACGCAGCATTGTTGTATACGTAGAATAATATATTGTTAAATATTATATAAAAATAAATCAAAATTAAGATTGTCGTGAAAGCAATTAAGTACATCCTTGTGAAAGAAATTATTTCACGTGAACTTTGCGATTCTTTATCATAGAATTTTCAAAACGGATTATTGTGCAACTGTAAAAAGCTACTTTACGTATGTATTGGCGATTTTTTTGTACTTGTAGAAGAAGGAGTAGTTAAAATTAGGATCGTTATGAGCAATTATGCTTATATAGACTGCGGATCTTTATGCACAATAAAAATTGTCCGCATCGATTGCAAACGACAGCAGTTAATTAGAAATGTTCTTGTTTCTTTAATAATTTTAATATGCTGAGATTGATATAATCATATTTTAAAATTTTGTTAATGTTTCTACTATCCTAAAATTTACCTATTCGATTTTGTCATACATGCATCAACATCCGCAGTTTACTGGAAACATAAATTATTTATAGTCTATTATTGTACGCTGATCTGGTGAGTTTGCAATCAGAGAATTACAAAACTGTTTTTTATAGCACGTTACTGTGCAATTTCGCTTCTGTGTCTATTATGTATGAACATTCTTAGATGAAAGAAAAATAGAAATTGTAATCTATTAGTGAATATAATACTTTCAGCTAACTTTGCTATTTATTTACCATGAAACACAAAATCGATTGTAATAGATACTTTTTACAATATCTACAAATTTGTCGACGAAGGAAAAGTCAAAGTTGAGTTTGTTATATGCATTTAAATACATCTTTGACAAAGAACCCATTATGCAAGCTAATATACTTAAGTTAACTTTGCGATTTTCTTATGAGGAAACTGTGAAACAATTTGATATGGGACTTCGGCGTAGACTTTCAATCATACTTGAACTATATTGATGAATTTTTAGAAGAAGATTAAATAAAAATTGAGCTTATTATAAGCGATTAACCTATTTGCATTATTAACGACATACGTCATGTTTCTAGTCATTATTTACCCAGTAATATTTAATAGTAACTTTGGCATTTTTTTATCATAAAACTATAAAACTATTCAACATGGGACTTTATCGTACATCTTCGTTCATGTTTCGACTACATCCTCAAATTTTTAGAAGTATGAAACATCGCAAATTAGATTACCATAAGCGATTAGGTACACCATTGCAAAATAACTCTTTGGAAAACCTAACGTTTTAGGTTATTTTGTGATTTTTCTACGAAGAAACTACAACTCGGAGTATTATGGGACTTTAAAGATTATTTTTGTATTTGTTTAGACTATGTTCTCTAATTTTTTGAGCAAGAAAAAATGAAAATTGAGATTGTTATAAGCCATTAAGTACAACCTTGAGAAAGACATTGATACACTAAGAAATGTATTGGGCTAACTTCAGAAACTTTTTATAGGTTATTTTGTGATTTTTCTACGAAGAAACTACAACTCGGAGTATTATGGGACTTTAAAGATTATTTTTGTATTTGTTTAGACTATGTTCTCTAATTTTTTGAGCAAGAAAAAATGAAAATTGAGATTGTTATAAGCAATTAAGTACAACCTTGAGAAAGACATTGATACACTAAGAAATGTATTGGGCTAACTTCAGAAACTTTTTATAGAAAAACTGAAGAGCCAATTGTTATAGGATTTTAATGTACGTTTTTTCTAAACTATAAACTATATTTCCAAATTTTTTGATGACGGAAAAGTCAGATTCGATTTTGTTATAACCAATATTGAGCACACGCCTGAGACAGATCTTGTTACGAAAAGAAATATGTTAGGCTGACTACGATTTTTCATCATAAAACTGCCAAACGTTTGATTAAGGGACTTCAGCATGCACATTTGTCTATATTTCAACTCCATCCACAAATTTTTAGAACAACCAAAACTCAAAATTTGCTTTGTTGTAAGCGATTAACCATACTCTCGAAACGCAAGCAGTTCCACCTCATTTTATTCAAGTTTTCAGGTCTGTATCGACTCTGATATTTTTTTGAGAAAAAAGAATCGCATTTGCAGAAAGCAGAGCATGTGCAGGAAAAGTGAACGGCTCCTTTTATTTGCAACCACTCCCTGGGAGCTTTTTGAGAACATATTTGCGCGCGGGCGCGTCCCTTAAGGCGCACACCCTGTAAGAACTGGAAAGCTAAGAGTTCGTAATTCAATCACCATGCTCTCCAATCTCGTCTCTCTCTCTCTCTCTCTCTCCCGCTCCCTGACTGTCCCACGGAGAGGAAGATGGGATAGCGAAAGTGCGGCACCCTCTCTAGGGGAGAACAGCTCAAAATGTCTGCTACTTTGAGCACCGCGACCCAGAAAACTATGCTTCTCAGCGTCTAAGAGAATAGGTACCATGCGCCTAAAACCGTTCTCCCGACAGAAAAATGCATTAGCGACGAAAGTACTTGAAGTATCTAGATTCTCCAACTTCAATTACAATGTATGTATCATCCCATCCTTCAAAAGTTCATTTAAACAATGAAAGACAACAATCTAGGTCAATTGAGGGAAGAAGATGAAAAGGAAAAGGTGATATGCAAGAATTTTTTTCTGAAGAAAGTAGTAGAACTTTCTCAAAAATTCTGTCTGTGTTCGAAAGCCTATAGATTGACGTGGTTTGTATAATTTTTGTATTGAAAAATATTTATAACTGTGGAAGATATAACCATTTTCCCTGGGGTCCCTTTTGTTACCGTCGATAACGAAAGATTGCCAATTTTGTGTTAATTAAAAAAGAACTAGGCGATCAAAAAAATTATCCTTTGACGGTATAGTAACTTTTAGTGTGTGGAAGAAGTTTGTAAACTTTGAAAGAAATTGATTCCGTGGTTATTGAGATATGTTAGTTGCAAGCGTCGAAAGTATAGTTTTGAGGAAAATTGATTGACAGTTATAAATGTTTTAAAAATAAATGCGACTGCATTGGTAATATTCTCCGAGGAGAAAATGGAAGATGTCAGACAGCCATATTTATTTGGTTCTCCCGTTTCCTGACGGATAGGAAGTCGATTTTCTCGTAAAACGCCCAGTAGGTAGGCAGGCTTCGATCGGAAGTCGAATCGAAGTAAAAAGGTCGAATGAAAACTCAGCTAACTCAATATCGGGTCTCGGATTCACCTTTCTTTTTCTACGCCGTAATGGGATTTCTTGTGCGGTGATTCGAGAATTATTCTCTTACCACAGTGCTACCCTTTTTTTTATCATTATCATTAATAAGGACGTTATCGTCGCTTCTTGAAGCGATTCTGCTACCCTTTTAGTCTTTTCCAAACTTATTACATGTTTCTGAATACATAAAAAACAATTATTTCCAATTACGTATTGTTCCTGGCGAGGATTAACTTGTTACACAATTTTATATTTTAAGGTAACTTTGAGTTTTTTTATGTGAAAAATGGGGAACCAATTGTTACAGAATTTTAGCATATGTTTTGGTTGAAGTATCGACTATATTATCAAATTTTTTGACGACGGAAAAGTCAAATTTGAGTTTGTCATAAACAATTAAGCATGTTGTTACGGAAAGTAAATGTGTTAGGCTAACATTACAATTTTGTATCATGAAACTGCGGAAACCTGTATTAATGGACTTATTATTTCCAATTATGTGTTGTTCCTGGCGAGGATTAACTTGTTACACAATTTTATATTTTAACTCTTTGCGGCACAGGATTTCAGATAATAAAATAGACCCATGTTGCATAGAAATTTTATTGCATTTTAAATGAAACAAAATTGGTATATTTTTATTAATAAAGGCATCACATAATGTAAAAACAAAAAAAATACTAATAGTTTAATTAAATTTGTTGTTATAGGGTGGGACTCAAATAGTCCACCACCAAAAATTTAAGCTTCAGTTTTTATTATAAAGCTCTTCAGTTGCTTATATGGAACTAATTTTTAGAAAAATTAACTTACTTCTACAATTTTTCACATAAAACCAGGAAAAAAAGATTGTCGCAATAAATCTTCCGCTTGCAACAATTGATGAACCTGTATTGGCATGTTGAATGTTGCCAACACAAGTGAATACATTTGTAACATTTGTTGAAGATATTACCAACTGCTTTACGTAAACAAAACGAAATATAAACCTGTGCGCACGCAGCTATTGCAATATTTCGAGGTGGGACTAAAAATGTCCCACCATGCATTACGGTGCATCAAAAAGGTGGGACACTTTTAATCCCAGTGTGCCCCAAAGAGTTAAGGTAACTTTGAGATTTTTTATTTAAAAATAGCGAACCAATTGTTACAGAATTTTAGCATATGTTTTGGTTGAAGTATCGACTATATTATCAAATTTTTTGATGACGGAAAAGTCAAATTTGAGATTGTTATAAACAATTAAGCATGTTGTTACGGAAAGTAAATGTGTTAGGCTAACATTATAATTTTGTATCATGAAACTCCGGAGCCCTGTATTAATGGACTTTAGCATTTTGTTTATGTTTCAACTCCATCCAAAAAATTTTAGAAGAAGAAAAAATCGTGTTGATTATAAGCGATCAACTACATCTTCGAAAAAACAAGTGGTTCCACCTAAGACATTATAACTATTTCTCTGATTTTTCATAAAGAATTATTGTGGTTTATAATTTTGTATAATTAGTTTGCTGCTTCTTGAACGAGCAAACCTTAATACCACACTTCCTTTCATTCGATAATTCTTTAAATTCTACTACTATAGCCAAACACACCATTTATTAGGTTATAACACAAATAAGTTCAGTAATGTTCGGTAGCTCTTTTATATTCATTAATAAATTAATTATATACAATCAATTGTATAATTCCTGACTGTAACTTGCTTCTTTTCAATGACACTTATATGCATTTACAATGAGTTATAACTAGACTGCGGATTTTATGAATTTATAAGAAAGATGAGTAGGGGGAATATAAAACAGTGAAAATACTAGGCGATTTCTTAAGAATACAAATATACTATTTGTAACTCATTAAGATTGTTAAGAGAAGAAATATATGTCTAATCAGCTCCTTTTTTTACGATCGGTACATGTTTATTTTGTACAAAGATTCGCAGTCTAATCATAACTGAATCTATGGAATTAGAATGCTTTTATTCTCCCAACCGAACTTATTTATATCCCAAACCTGATACAAACGTTTCATTTACCAGGTGTACCGGTTAATAATTCTTAATTTCTGCGCTGGATGGCACTGGAAGCAAGAGCATGTTCACGATCTAAACTCTGATGTTATTTTTGTGCTATGACATACCCTCTCAAAACGCCATTGATGTTCAAACGATCTCGAGTTAGCGTCATATTTTTTTGTGGTAAACATGTCTGGTTTCAAACCAAATAAAGAGCATTTGCGGCACATACTGCTTTTCTTGTTTAATCAAAAGAAAAACGGGAGTGAAAGCCGTCGTATCCTTGTGGAAACTTACGGCGACGATGTCTTAACGCAAGATGCTTGTGCGCGATGGTTCAGACGATTCAGAAGTGGTGATTTCGACTTGAAAGACAAAGAACGCCCGGGTCAGCCGAAAAAATTTGAAGACGCAGAATTGCAGCCACTGTTGAACGAAGACGATACGCAAACTCAACAACAAATGGTAGAGAAGTTGAATGTTGGTCAACAAACCATTTCTGATCGTCTGCATGCCATGGGAAAAATTCAGAAGTCAGGAAAATGGGTACCAGCGCCCAGATTGGGCTAGAAGACACGGAAAAGTCATTTTGCAACATGACAACGCCCCACCACACACAGCGAAAGCGGTCAAACGTACAATTTCTGCACTTGGCTGGGAACTCGTGCCCCACCCGCCGTACTAACCAGACTTGACCCCTTCTGATTACCACCTGTTTTCATCGATGGCTCACGCACTTTCCCAGGGGCACTTTAAAAATTACGAAGACGTCGAAAAATGGCTCGATGACTGGATCGCCTCAAAATGTGAACCATTTTTTTGGAAGGGCATCCACAAATTGATAGACAGATGGGAAAAATGTATAGCTAACGATGGTGCATACTTCGAATAAAGCATTTTTTTCCTTTTTCCCAAATTTAAATTGTTTTCTTTGGAAAAAATTAAGAATTATTAACCGGTACACCTGGTAAATGTTTCTATCTCGAGACTGTAGTCGCAATAGTAGCCGAAAAAAAGAAGACGACAGTGGCAAAAATAAGAAAAAGATAATAACGTAACAGGAAAGGGGTCCGATACCCCCATGCTTCCCCCATACCCACTCCCTGCAGCATCTTCTTAGCTCTCGTCTCCTAGGGAAGGAAGAACCTCGGCAAGGCCGAGACGTTTCAGATCTATCTAGGGTGGAGAGAAAATTCAATTTAAAATGGCGGCTCAGATATAATGGCAGCCTCCGGTACGGCACCACCCTCCCACGCTCCCCCTACAACTCATCTCAACTTTGCCACCGCTGTTCCCTACCTATTTCTCTTTCATCCGAAAGCACCCTGCTGGGCTGCAAGAGCGAGCTCTCGTTCGCTCGCGTGTCGCCATCTTACACGATAAGAGATGCCATAACTGGCGATGGAGGTCTCTTAAAGAATTTCTCGCGAGTGCATTATACCGGTGAGAAACGCCTTAGATTTTGCTACCAGTCACGATAATTTATAATTAGTTCGTTGTATTGGTTGTACTATTGAATCAAACAGAACAAATAAAATGTAGATAATTAACACCGTTAAACGCGGAGCAATTTCGTCTCGCTTCCCATTTCTCTTGTGTTTAAGTTTAAACACAAAAATACGACGGTGCATACGCAAAATAATTGCTTACTCTATTTCTGCTTAATTTATATCAATTAAATCTATTAAGACAGTGTGAACATGTTTTAATATTACATATGAATATTGTTCTGTAAAGTCGATGCCGCCAGTCTGACATAGCATTTAGTATTTGTTAGAGAATATGTTATTAATATTAATATTAATAACATATTCTCTAACAAATAATTCATATTTCGATCGATAGAAATCACAATTACAGCATTTAGTGTTTCAAAAAGAAGAAATAAAGTACAAGCAAAAGTTGCATGATTTAACCATCCGTCTATAACCTTATTTATATCGACGTCGTATGCATACTAGGTCGTTTAATAATTTATATATGTAATTAGTGATATGCAGAGACTAAAAAAGAACAAATGGAATGTAGGTAATTAAGCAGAAGGAATAAACCACCAACGTGAAGTATGATTTAATGTTTAGAATATTGTTACAATATTCTGGAGACTAACAGTATGTTCTAAAAAATGTTAGAATAATATCAGATAGTAATCTGGAATATTATGGATTATTCTAGAATAATATTATAATACTTTAAAGAATAATTATATTTTGTAAAAAATATCATAATAATGTTATATAATCATTTTTAATATTAATGAACAATTTGAAGTGTCATTATACCTAATCAATTTAAAAATTTCATAACTACTGTCCCAATGTACAATAATATTTTCTAAAGAATATACTAATAATAAATTTTAATCTAGCTAATAATTTGGAATATTGACACAATATTTTAGAACGTTATAATAATAATGGACTATAATTAAGAATGTTGCCTAACCATTCAGAATATTTATTACAATATTCTGAAGAATATCACAGTAATATTATTAAAAAATACTTTAAAATAAGAAACTTAGTATAACGGTCACAAAATAACGATTTCTTTCAAATAAAGAAAATGAAGAAGAATGTCATCTAAATCGCTAAGAAATCAAATGTGCAATATTTCCCGGAAATTATACGAGCACGTGTCAAATTCTCTTAACGAGAATCATGTTTAATAAAACGCAGAAACTCTTTATAGCCATCTGCGTGATGCTTAAAACATAGTTGCAATGTGTGAATCGTTGCTTATACGGGAAAATGACGCGGAAATGATTAAAACATGGAGCTGAAGACCGTCGCATATGGTTGTTAGAACCATGTACAGCGAATCAAGGTTTGAGTTTCACAAAGCTACGTCGCAAAACAGTTTTTGTATTAACATCTGTGAGACTGAATTTTATCTGGAAATTCTATTTGCATGATTCAGCCAATTAACAGTGATACTTTCCCACGCCCCTATCTTGATAATTATGTTCCCCATTATTCTGCGAGATCTAACATCTATTTGAAGGTCTGTAGTACACGTTTGATTTTTTTATTCCTTTGATGATTTCTTTTTTTAATTGTTTTTTCTCGTCTATTACTGACAATGAGTAAAACGAAACAAGGTACCTATGTGCAAAAATTGCCGTGTGTTGCCTCTTTGTTAAGATTTACATACATAAGAAAAATCGTGTTTATACTACAAGGTAGCAATAATCGTCCTGTGAAATGAAAAATATCTAAACAATCCCGTTTCCTCAGAATTTCAAAATAATAAACACTATTTTTTAGCGATTCATTCTTATACAAATAGGTATCTCCAAATATCGTTGTGTAGTGCCATTTTGTTAAGACTTGCAGATCTGAAAAAATCCTGTTTAAACTAAGCAGTAGCAGAAATCATTATTTAAAAGGAAAAATCAGTCCCCCAATTTGTTTCTTCAGAATTAATTCGAGAAGGAACACATTTCTGTAATTTAAAGCAAAGAACAGTCTCTGAGAAGTATCAGAAAACATCGCCTTGAGTTGCCATTTTGTCAAAACGTATGGACTCCAACAAAATCCTATACATACTACGAGATGTCAGTAATCATCCTGCAAAATAAAAAATCCCTACTTCCTCTTATTTTCTCACAATTAATTCTAAAAGACAACCGTCATTTTCCATCGATTTATTCCTACAAAAACTTTCTCTAAAAAGTATCTTTAAAAATCTTTATGTACCGCCATTTTGACGAAAGCTACACATTCTCAAAAATTCCTATACATCCTACAAGATGCCAGTAATAATCCCATAACATAACAAGTCTCTGCTTCCACTCATTTCCTTCCAATTAATTCCAAAACACGGCCTTTATTTACCATCAGTAAACATATGTAATCCTACACAAACTCTCTGTAAACAGTGTCTCTAAAAATCCCTATGTACCGCCATTTTGACGAAAGCTATACACGCTCAAAAATTCCTACACATCCTACAAGATGCCAGTAATCATCCCATAAAATAAAAGATCTCTACTTCCCCTAATTTCCTTACAATTAACTCCAAAAGACTACACAAATTTTCCGTAAACAGAATCTCTAAAAATCCCTGTGTACCGCCATTTTGTCAAAAGTTACATATTCCCCAAAACCCTAAATATCCTACAAGATGCCACTGATTATCCTATAAAAGAAAAAAATCTCAATTTCTCCTAATACCGTCACAATTATTTCCAAAAATGGGATACACCTTTTTCAAATTTTTACCTAATCCCTTTAAAGTTACCAATTAATCCCAATTAATTCTTTATATACTTAACATAAACGATAAAGAGCGTCACTATGGATAATTTTACTTCTTTCTACAAGTGCTCTGTGATACCCGAGGTTTCCCTACGCGGAACAAGTCAGCAATTCATTTTTGAATAGTCGAAACATCCAACGGCAGATGAAACGCAACAGATACGGGGGTGGAGAAGCGCTGTGGTTTTTGGCGACATTAAAGAAGGATGGAAAGGGAAAGCATGGCGGCTTTGTACGGCGTGTTCCCCTGGTCTGGTGCACGACAGCAACATGGCAGCCGAATTCCGAGCGGTACATATTAAAACAGTTGCCGGTACGTTTCGCTCTTTTGATATATAATGCAGAACGGCGTTGTTTGTGTTAAAAGCCCGGGACCGCGGCGACTTAACCCTGTTAAACTGCGATGCTAAGTAAAACGCGGTTTGCTTTTACTCGCTCCGCTGTAATTCATGCACAAAGTGTCCGTTTCATCCAACTTCGCGACTTTCGAACGCCAGCGTTCGTTTCGACTGCGAATGCGAGCGCGATTCCCTGTCGATCGCTTTCAAGTGATCACTGCCCGGTCACTTAGGGCCTAAGTTGCGTTCAGATCAAAGTATAATTCGTTTTGGATCTGCAGATTTTTTCTAACCGTCACGGAAATGGAATTATTGTGTTTAATTTTTGAGAAGGTAGGATGCGACGATGGAAAAAGGGAATTTTTGGGAATTATTTGTAAAGTATGTGAAGGCTGAGGAACCTATAGTGATTGTGAGTTGGAATGGATATACACTGAAGTGATTTTGAGAATTTTTTCGTTACGAAATATGCATTTTTAACTGCGCTGCAGAATTTTAAGGAAGAGGTTTGTGAATTTTTTAAAGTTGTAAAGGACGATGTTTGCGAATTTTTTGTGAGGTTGACGAACATTGTTGAAAATTTATTGATACGCGGTTGAAAAGTGCATGCATTAGTCTATGTTTGAGAATTGTTTCGTTGCAGATTGTGCGTGTAAGTTGCAGAATTTTTAACAAAAAGTAAAACCTCGAAAATATTGCAGTTTGTGGAACCATTGAGAAAAAGAAGGAACTTTGCGAATTATTTCTGAGACACACGAACTTTGTTGAACTTTTGTTGATACATGGTTCGAAAGTACGCATATTAAGCAACATTTGAGAATTTTTTCGTTGCAGAATATGCACGTTTAAATACTTTGTAGAATTTCATGGTGGAATAAGTTACGTCTCCAAATGAGTTCAATTTATATGAAAATTGAACAGAATTTTTTGAATTTTCTTCGAGACCCACAGATTTTGGAAAAATTTTCCCGCTGAAGGATTCGAAAGTACACACATTAAGCAATATATGGCAATTTTTTTCATTCGGAAATATCTGTCAGTAACCCCGCAGCGAAATTTTTATGATAATAATCCCAGTTTGACAGAGGGTGTCTGATGAGTCACAAGGCGCATCGTAAAAAAATTTATCCTACACTCCTGGTAGTTCTCTTTGATCGATTTTGCAAACCCTTGAAAGGTACGGGGTGCCTTGAATCGACATTTGCGCCCGTAATTTCATTTCGCCGCCCTGCATGCGTCTTTGATTCGATTATAGCGTGAATCAGGGTCAAAAAGATAGACTCTTCGTGCATGTATTTGCAACTTTAAATTTTTTGACAGGATACACGACACAAAAAGGGCTGGTTAATTAATTAAATCAATCAAGAAAATGTCTGTCAGCGTTTGCAAAAAAATTCCAAAAACAAAGACACCTTTGCATATAAAAAAATTATATTAAATATCGAATTTAATCATTCTCGTTAGATTTTCTGGACCAGTGAGAGTCAATGGAAGATTAGACGGGGAGATATCGATTCTAGAGTGTTGCAGGTCGATTTCTCCGAAGAATATAGAGGATGCATGCAACCTACCTGGATCCTGGCCTCGTTCAATTTAGTAGATCGCGCCAATTCCTCCCTGCAGTATATGTCCGGGTAATGAGATTTTGCGAATGCCGATTCCAATTCTGCCAGCTGCTCCTGCGAAACAATTCGAGGGCCCTAGTGAAGACTATCTGACGGGAAATTCGCGAGGTTCGAGACTGATGTTATTATTTTAAAAATTACAGAAGTAGCAGGCGTTTTAGAAATCGATGTTAGAGGATCAATGAATTTTAGGAGAAAAAGATGAGACACTTTTGACGCATTATAACTTTGTGGGAAAAAATCAGAGTATTATCGGTTTAACTGCGTTTTGGAGAACTCTTTTTTTCAAGTTTTTTTTTTATACAATCTTATAGATTTCGACGAGGAAACGCCGAAAATTAAAATCTTATTGTGCGGAATTCATTGGTTAAAAAGTTATACGCGTATAAAGTTGAATACTTTTAAGCCTTTTCGACAGGTTAAAGCGCCGCCATATTGATATATTTGCTAGGTGATACACATAAAATGGGCTAAATACTTCCGAACAGATCCGTTAAATGGCAGCACAAACACGTACGTAATAATAACACATTTACTAAATCAAAATGCGAAACATTATACCATGGTTGGGCCAGCCTTCTCCGCTCCCACGATCACCTAACCCCAAACCATCTTGGACTGTACTTTCTTTTTGAAATCCTGTATGTGATTCTGTATATTTTAATTACTAGACACCGAGTCCGACCGATTCCATGATTATTGTTATAAATTTTCATTTCGGACCGATGATTACGACATTTTTTAAATTTCCGCAACAATCCACAATCCTGAGCCCAAGTAATTGCTTCTTCTTTACTACTTGGCATGTCTCTAAAGTTAACCCTTAGCACTCCAGTGGTGACTCTGAGGCACCACTAAAAATTACTATACCATTATTCAAAATATTGTTTACATTATTAAATTGATATTCAATAAATTCGTTACCAAACATTTAAGTATTCTATGAAGTATTATATCAGTTCCATTTCTTCAAAATGATAATAATCATATAGAATGGAAATATTCTTGATCGAAAAAAAAAGTTTGGTTATGGAATTAAAATACTTCGGAGCGCAAAGGGTTAAAATTTCTAATACTTGAACTAGCCATTTCAAAATCAACAATAAACTTATTAATAATTAATTTGTGAAAAACACTTGAAATTGCTTATGTTTACAAAGTATGTGTAACCACTGAATTGCCATCTAGCGCATACGCTCAGTACTATTTGGCCGATCCCGCAAATATACCATACTATCTAACACATGCGCTGAACACTCACGATCTATCCAGCGTATGCGCCGAACAGACCTACCTACCTCTACCACTTAACGAACATCCAATATGGCGACGCTCTAACCTGTCAAAACCGCTTAAAACTGCTCATCTTTACACGCGTATAAATTATAAACCAGGGAATTCCTAACAACCATACACACATTTTCGGAGTGTCTACATCGATATCTACAGGATCACGTAAAAAAAAGTTCAAAAAAGTTAAGAACACGAAGTTCTCCAAAACGCAGTCGAGTCAAATTATCTATTCAGACTCATTTTCAAACGTGAAGTTTCTACTTTCACAACTATAAAATTATGTTTTATTTTTCGAAGCTGATTTTGAACTAAAATGTGCGCTAAATTAGAAGTTGGTAAATTCAACTGTGGTTACGGAGTTGGATAAAAGTAATTTAGGCTGTACTTCCGAAAGGCACCGGTGGCCAATCGAGATGAAACTTGGTGGCTATTATGAGGGGTAGGGAAGAACCTCAGATATACAATTTTAGCTTCGGCAATTTATGCGTTTAAAAGATACAGGTTCTCAATTATAAATCCGTCATAATAGGTTTTCGATGCTTTGGACGCTATATTCAGCAAGAATGTAAGAATGCCTGAGGGATATGTATGCATGTGTGTATCATGAGTGATGGTGTGGTATGATCTGTTCATGTTTTTTCCGTTGGAAACGCGATGCTTAGGGAAGTGTGACACAGTTGGAGTCGTATCGTGGTGCGTGCTGAAAGACTAATCAGAGTTGGTCTGGGTTAGTTTCCTTGGCCGGGAGGGTGTTTGGGGGCGGCAGGCCCTCCCCCAAAACAATAGACGACTTTCTATTTAAACAAATTTGTGAGACAATACGATGGCATGTCTGAAGCAAACGATCACAGTGATTGAGCGACTTTCACTAAAGTATCTGTATCTTTTAAACGCGTGAATCCCCAAAGTTAAAATTTTATATTTGAGGTTCTCCCACATTCTTCATAACAAGCTCCAAATTTCATACCGATCGGCCACCGGTGCCTTTCGGAATAATATCCGTAATTTGTAGTAACTTTGTTCAAAATCATCGGTGATTCATCCATCTAGACTCATTTTAATCCTCTGTCTACCAAGCGGGTCCATTGGACCCGACTGTATGTAGATACTGCTTTTATTTAAACTTTTTAAATTCTTGGGATCCTGTCGTTGCATGACTTTGTTACTTTTCTTATTTTTTATTATGTAAAGCTAAAAGTTTTTTTTATATTTACTACGTTTTGTGATATAAATTTTCTATCGCATAATGAAAGTTTTTTTTACGGTAGACAGAGGGTTAAACAGTGAAATCTTTACCGCTACCAATAGTAAGTTGTTTTTATTTCAGAAATGTTTTTCCATTACGAAGCGCAACAGAAAACCTATACTTCATTTTTCGAGTTTATACAGAGTTTGCAAGACGTTAGTTATTACATATTCGTTAATAAAATTATATAGGAATCTTCATAAATTATTGTGTTTTTAAAAAATATCTTCCCACTAGGAAACGCGCTAAAAGATAAAAACAATAGTTTTTGAAGATCGGTGACTTTAAACGTCTCTACAGAGTTAAATAATTTTTGTTTAACACTTAGATATCACCGTAAATGTGGGCATCAAAGTTAGAGTTCATTGAAAAGTTAAACTTTGATACTCAATTTTTAATGGATGTTTCATTGCAATTCGAATGAAAAATATGCCCAGTAAATAAAACTTTCAAAAACCAGTTGATTATTCTGGCCAATTAACAGTACAACAGCATTCTTGAAAAAAATAACTTACTGTTAGCAAACAGAAAGACTTTGCACTCTAAGACGACTGCAAGACAGATCATTGTATGATTTTTTTTGTACAATTTTTCACCTATCTATTATTATTGGATATTGCAATCCTTGAATCATTGGTGTAGAATATTGAAATTTTTAGTGGAAAAATATTATTGAAGAATACAAAGAATTAGTGGAAGTGGCAATACAGGCTTTACGCTATCAAATGAGCCAAAATTCATGTTTGTAAGATTTTTTTAAACAATGCTATGATATTTTTAAAACACGAATATTTCGCCAATGATATTTCAATCCTTGAATTATTAGAATATAATATTGAATTTTGTATTAGAAAAACAATTTTTAGAGGAAAAAAAGAACGTTGGTGGGGGTGTGAATATAGGTTTCACCTTAGACCATTATACTTATAGACCCGGCTTCAGATAGCCTGCCTTGTTCCAAGATTAAATCGCCTAGCAGACGACTCTTGTGGGCAAAGTGCTATAGTCTGTTGAGAAATCTCAGTACCGCCAAACTGTAGTGTTAGAACGGAAAGGGAAATCGTCGTCGCATCTCATTCTGTATAAATATCTATGGGAACTGTAACTTGTAATATACATGTATTTTATTTCATTACTCGTTCATTTTTACTTTGCTCTTATTATTTTAAATATGGCTAACTCATTTTGTTGATTATAATATGGAAAAAGTTCAATTTCAATGTAGAAGTTGATAATATGAAATCTGTATTTATTTCCTAACAACTTACTTTATTTAAAAAAAAAATAATAAGAACAATATACATGTACATGTCGAATAGAATCAGAGTTGGGCATTATAATAGATAAAAAATTATTTAAATAACGATTCGAATAAAAGATACTTTATCTTTATTCGTTATTCGAAGGTTCGAATAAAAAAAGTATCTTTATTCGACGGATAAATTCTCGTTTCATGCGCTATCCACCATTTTGAATGATCTCGAACCGTGACTTGTGGGCACCGGATACTCTTATATCTCGGAACACTGCATCCTATGCACACACTATACCTACAGTCGCTCCCATTAATATTCGTACACTCTAAAAGACGATCACGTTTTCAATATTGGATCATGTGACTTGGATTTTTTTTGAGAAGTTAGAACAATTAGTTTACTACACGTTGAAAAAAAGAAGTTTTGAAAAAATTGTAATTGGTCGGAATTACAAAGAAAATACTAAAAGTTGTTATTTATAACTGTTTTATGTGTGACCATATTGAAAATTGAACAAATACGTTTTATAGATCTGTGTCAACTGTATACACTCTGAATATTTCACCAAAATCGGCAAACGTTGCAATGAGCTACAACTGTTTGAAGATTGTAAAAATTGCAGCTTTTCACAATTTTCGGCCTTAAACTGTAATTAATCGAAGAATTCTTACGTCATTCGATGCCTGTCGCTGTTTTCCACGTAATCCAAATTGGATGAAAATTTGAAAATGTATACAATTGATACAGATCTACAAAATGGATGTTTTAAATTTTCAACATAAGCCACATAAAAAAATTGTAAAACACAACTTTTAGTATTTTCTCTGCAATACCGACCAATTGCAATTCTTTTATAATTTCTTTTCCACGTCATGTAGTAAACTAATTATTCTAACATCTCAAAAAAGTCCAAGTCGTATGGTCCAATATTAAACAAGTTATCGTCTTTTTAAGAGTGTACGAATATTAATGGGAGTGACTGTATGCCGAGTCTATAATTAGTCTAAGGGTTTAACGCTATACAATACGGCCAAGAAGATGGCCGTACGATGTTTTTTTACGAAGTTACAATTGTTTGAAAATCCAGAGATCATTGCGAGTGTTTAAAAATTCTTATTAAAAATAATATTTTCAGAACTAACCTGTGTGAAGGTAGTCCTATGTCGTCGTCGGGCAGGTGTCGGACAACTTGCAGTGGTGGGAGTGTGGCCAATATGTGGACTCGAAGCACAAGGATCTGGTTTTAATTTTTTGAAAGCTCCTTCCGCACCTGAAACGAGAAATCAGTTAATTAATAACAAATAAAACTCCATTCAAATTAAAAAAAAACATATTTTTTTATTTCCAACTGTGAACAGCTTTTTCTTAAATATTTCGGATACTTGAAATAAACCAATTTGACTGATTTTATACGTAAATGTTAAAAATATTCTATTTTTAACGAAAAACTCTAACTTCCAACTTTGAACATTTTCTGTGCTCTAACAGTTATAATTATGCAGTTGCTTTTTACGGGAAATTGTTTTGTAAACTTCCCTAGACAAGATGGTATAGTTTAATATTACATTATGAGCACGGAAATTTGTTTAAATAATTATTGAAGTGTAAAAGGTACTTGAAACTGCGCCGAGGATGCATAAATTGGCAAAATTATTCTGAAATAATTGTAGCAAAAATTATTTTACAGTGTTTGAACAACTAAGATAGTTCTGTTTACATCTAGGGATATTTATGTAACGACAATGTTGGTTATTATTAATTCTGTTTACGTAAAATTTCGACTCAATTCTACGAGTGCAGTGAAAGCATAATTTACTGTTACGCTGCCAAATTCTAAACGACAGACAGTCGCCAGCCGATAGTCCTTGTGCCATTTCGGTATTGACAGTAATACGATAATATAGATTCAATACTTGCTGCGAGTTTTGCAATGTTGGAGATAGAAAGTTGTCGGTATGTTGTAACTTTACGGTTTCAAAATTTTTCGAGTATTTGACTAGTCTTACATGAAATGCAAATTTCTCGTTAACGAAACAGCGTATGACAAATTTTGCGAGCTATTTGTGAAGTCTTAAGTAGCAAATAGGATGTCTTTTAGCTACGCTACAATCTTCTATAAGGACCATCAAATGAGACAATTTTCCAGAAATAAATTGCCTTCTCTTTCTTTCCAGATAACTAGTGCAGAAGAATTTAAAATAAAAATTAACTTACTGTGGATGAAACTAAAAATTTCATTCTTCAAAATGAGTCCAGGTACGCTATCGTCCAATTTTTTCTAACGATGCTACAATTTTTCAAACTCTACAGGTGGATTTGATAGCAAAATTTTCAAGAAAAGATCTACATCCACAGTTTTAAACAAATAATAACATAAACACAGTTTTAAAAAAATAATAACCTGAAGAAGTTGAAAGCAATAGTTGAAACCTTGCAAATCAGCCCGCGTATCTACATTATCGCCCAATTATTTGTCAAGAAGTTATGATAAATTATAGTTTCCAAATATGGTACAAAAATAAATGCCACTCTGTCTTCCTACTGCATTTTGTAATACAAAAACTTTTTTTTAGAACAAGATAACTCGGAGTAATCGAAAGTAGAAGCATAGTAATTGAAAATAAGACCAAGAACATTATCTTTCGATTTTGATTCGCAAAGTTATATAGCAGATAACATTTTCAAATTTCAGTACGATTTTTAAAACTACCCTATTCTCCTTGTACCGCGTTTTACAATACAAAAACATTTTTTTAAGAAAAGACAACTTGGCGGAATCGAAAGTAGAAGCCCTATACTTAAAAATAAGACCAAGAACATTATCTTCCGATTTTGATTCGCAAAATTATAGCAGATTACATTTCCAAATTTCAGTACGATTTTCAAAACTACCACGTTCTCTTTGTAACCCGTTTTGCAATACAAAAACATTTTTTTAAGAAAAGACAACTTGGCGGAATCGAAAGTAGAAGCTCTATACTAAAAAATAAGAACAAGGACATTATTTTCCGATTTTGATTCGCAAAGTTATAGCAGATTAAATTTTCAAATTTTAGTACGATTTTCAAAACTACCACGTTCTCTTTTTTAACTCGTTTTGCAATACAACAACATTTTTTTAAGAAAAGACAACTTGGCGGAATCAAAAGTAGAAGCTCTATACTTAAAAATAAGGCCAAGAACATTATCTTCCGATTTTGACTCGCAAAGTTATTGCAGATTACATTTTCAAATTTCAGTACGATTTTCAAATCTACCACGTTCTCTTTGTAACCCGTCTTACAATACAAAAATATTTTTTGAAGAAAAGACAACTTGGCGGTATCGAAAGTAGAAGCTCTATACTTAAAAATAAGGCCAAGAACATTATCTTCCGATTTTGATTCGCAAAGTTATTGCAGATTACATTTTCAAATTTCAGTACGATTTTCAAATCTACCACGTTCTCTTTGTAACCCGTCTTACAATACAAAAATATTTTTTGAAGAAAAGACAACTTGGCGGAATCGACAGTAGAAGCTCTATACTAAAAAATAAGACCAAGAACATTATTTTCCGATTTTGATTCGCAAAGTTATAGCATATTACATTTCAAAATTTCTGTACGATTTTTAAAACTGCGGCGTTCTCCTTGTATCGCGTTTTGGAAGACAAAAACATTTTTTTAGACAAAGATACCGTAAAGGACATGCAAGTAAGAGTAGAATCCTTGAAAATGAGTCGAGTTAGATTATCATCCAATTTTATTTCGCGAAGTTACAACCAGTTGAACATTCCCAACTTAGCGCTCAAGATTCAGCGATCCTGTGATTGTGGTCGCCGGTGTGTTTTAATTAGTAAAAGATCGTTAATGAGGGACTTCCGCTGGGGTGTAAGGACCCGCCGACCTGCTCGGAGGTCGGCAGGAGTCCTTCCACCACGATAAGTCGTCGTTCGTCTTGGTTGTTTCACGGTATCGGCTTTATGAACGTGCGAACGTACGGACGGGGTAACGGTGGCGAGTGAAGTCCCTCGCACTATGCTAACTTGGTTAGGGCGTTAATGACCTAATCATGTTACATGCTGATTCAATGTTCAAGGATGAATGCTGTCCACTTTACATACCTTGTCCCGTTTCCCGGTGAACGGTGAAACTCGGTCAAGTTCAGCGGGAAGACGGGAAACCTCTTACAATCCGTTTCTTGACGAGCGAATCGGCACCTTGCGCGATCGTCTTGTGAAATCCTTCGTTTAATCATTTGCGACCATAATCGAAACATATGAGAAACTGTACAGTAAAGTCCCATAACGACTGGATTTTTTGATTCATGGTAAGAGTATCCCAAAGGTTTAAGTGCCCCTTCCCGGTTACTGATTTTTAAGGATGTGTTTAACCGCTCATAGTAAGCTCAATTTTTATTTTGTGGACATCTAAAAATTTGAGGGTTTGGTCGAAATAGAAAGGAAACTATATCCCAAAGTCCCATAACGAATGGGTTTATAGTTTCATAACAAAAAAATCTTAAAGTTAGCCTAATAAAAGATCATTTTTTAAATAGATTACTGATTTTCAAGGGTGTACTTGACTGCTCATAGTAAGCTCAATTTTTATTTTGTGGTCATCTAAAAATTTGAGGGTTTGGTCGAAATAGAAAGGAAACTATATCCCAAAGTCCCATAACGAATGGGTTTATAGTTTCATAACAAAAAAATCTTAAAGTTAGCCTAATAAAAGATCATTTTTTAAATAGATTACTGATTTTCAAGGGTGTACTTGACTGCTCATAGTAAGCTCAATTTTTATTTTGTGGTCATCTAAAAATTTGAGGATGTGGTCGAAATATAAAGAAACTATATACAAAAGTCCCATAACGAATGGGTTTATAGTTTCATAACAAAAAAATCTTAAAGTTAGCCTAATAAAAGATCATTTTTTAAATAGATTACTGATTTTCAAGAGTTTACTTGACTGCTCATAGTAAGCTCAAATTTTATTTTGTGGCCATCTAAAAATTTGAGGATGTGGTCGAAATATAAAGAAACTATATACAAAAGTCCCATAACGAATGGGTTTATAGTTTCATAACAAAAAAATCTTAAAGTTAGCCTAATAAAAGATCATTTTTTAAATAGATTACTGATTTTCAAGAGTTTACTTGACTGCTCATAGTAAGCGCAAATTTTATTTTGTGGTCATCTATAAATTTGAGGATATGGCCGAAATATAAAGGAAACTATATACCTAAGTCCCATAACGAATGGGTTTCTAGTTTCATAACAAAAAAATCTCAAAGCTAGCCTAATAGAGGATCATCTTTTAAATACATTACTGATTTTCAAGCGTGTACTTGACTGCTCATAGTAAGCTCAATTTTTATTTTGTGGTCATATAAAAATTTGAGGATGTGGTCGAAATATAAAGGAAACTATATACCAAAGTCCCATAACGAATGGGTTTATAGTTTCATAACAAAAAAATGTCAAAGCTAGCCTAATAGAGGATCATTTTTTAAATAGATTACTGATTTTCAAGGGTGTATTTGACTGCTCATAGTAAGCTCAAATTTTTATTTTGTGGTCATCTATAAATTTGAGAATGTGGCCGAAATAAAATGTAAACTATATACCAAAGTCCCATAACGAATGGGTTTATAGTTTTATAATTTAAAAAATCTGAAGGTTAGCCTAAAGTAGGATCACTTCTTTGGTTACTCATTTTCAAGGATGTACTTAATCACTCATAACATTCTCAATTTTAATGTTGCTGTCACCTAAAAATTTGAAAATACGGTCAGAAGATGTTGGAAGCTATACATTAACGTCCCATAATAATTCGTTTTGCAGTACAATGTTAAAAAAATCATAAAGTCAACCAAACATAAACCTCCCCATCGATCACTTATTTACAAGGATTCTGCTTAATTGCTCTTAACAAGTTTGATTGTAAATTATTTGTCAACATACCTCAAGTATAATCAAAGGCACACGCTAAAGTCCCATAACAATGCGTTTGATAATCCGGTGATAAAAAATTCCAGAATCTACCTTGAAATGTCGTATTCTTCTTCAAATATAAATTAAAGACAGCGATGAAAAAAATAAATAAAAATGAAATATTGTAATTTTCAGTATATCTGCGTATATAGAAACAATAATGGAAAGAGTTGTAGGTCCTCGTCGATTCCAGGAGAAATGTTGTGGCAGATGCGTGCGACGGACAGCTGCCATAGTCGCAGAAACCTACATCATCGATGATCCCATTGATCGTGTGGTTTGTCAACGTGGATTTTACCTCGTTAAAATCGTTGGTAATTATTTTGAATACGTTTTTGCCTGTAGCAGCTGCTACTCCCTCGCATAATTGCCCTAAAGCCATTTCTTTCAAATTATTGGAACTTCTAAATATACTCATCTCTGTACCGTAAACGAAATTTAGTATGCAACATCTGCCAGCGCTATCCGCAGCAAAATTGTGCTGTTTGTCGCCTGAAATAACTCAATTTCCCCCTTCATTTCTCACTTCCAAAATAATTTGAAAAATATCACCAGAAAGTTCGCAACATTGTCAACTTTTGGGTATCTCTTTCGATTGTAGCATCATTCAAACCCGGTTATACACTCGCAATCTAATGTTCAACTATGTTATCTTCTTCGGGAGAGTGTGCATAGTAATTTTATGCAAGAGATGAGCCTATAGTTGTTTGAGTTATGTTGCAGATCTTTATGAGCGATTACGTGCATCCATGTAAACTTATTATACAGGCTAGTATTTTCGGGTAACTTTGCGATTTTTTTAACCCTCTGTCTACCAAGCGGGTCCATTGGAACAATCCATTTTAAACTTTTAAAATTCTTGGGATCTTGTCGTTGCATGACTTTGTTACTTTTCTTATTTTTTATTATTTAAAGATAAAAGTTTGTTTTTATATTTACTACGTTTTGTGGTATAAATTTTCTATCGCATAATGAAAGTTTTTTTTACGGTAGACAGAGGGTTAATATGAAACTACAAAACTGTTTATTATGGGACTTGACTGAAATTTTTCATCTATATTCCAACTATACTCTCAAATTTTTCGACAAAGGAGATATGAAAATTATGTCAGTTATGACCCATTAAGTACACCCTTCAAAGAGAACATATTACAACCTGCTGATATTGTATGTTAATTTTGGAATTGTTTTACTATGAAACTACAAAACCGTTTATTAAGGGACTTGAATATAATTCTCCACCCATGTTTCAATTATATCGTCAAATTTTTCTAAAAAGAAAACATAAAAATTGAGCTAATTATGGACGATTAAGTACACACTTGAGAAGACACGCGTTATAGCCTTCTCATATTTTAAGGTAACTTTGGAATTTCTCTACTATGAAACTAGAAAACTGTTTATTATAGGACTTGAATGTAATTTTTCGCTCAAATTCATACTATATGACCAGATTTTTCAACAAACAAAATATAAAAATTTAGATAGTTATGAAGAATTAAGTACATCCTTAAAAGAGAACATGCTACAAACTACACCCTCCTTAAGTTGTATGGTAACTTTAGGATTTTTTTGCCATGAAACTACAAAAGCAATAATTTGTTGACTTAACAGTACATCTTCATACACACTTCACCAACGTCTTGAAATTTTTCTACGTTAAAAAAATCAAAACTGAGCTAGTTATAACTAATAAACTGCGCCCTCAGGAAAGAATCCTCTTCCAAGCGAAGATAAAGATACTTTGTCGTTGGGCGACGGTAACTTCTCCGCAAGTTTGTTCAAGTAGTAGCATTAGATCTTCTTTTTTAAAACGGAGAGGAAAGCCGCCATTTGCACCAGAGAAAGAGAGAAATGAGAGAGGGGGACAGAGAGAGAGAGAGAGAGAGAGAGAGAGAGAGAGAGATTTCGCGGGCTCGCATTTTAAAAGGGGTAAAGGATTCTCGCGGAAGACCATCGCTTGAGAACTTTTAATGCTGCGGAGAACGCAAGAGGGTTAACGAAATTAATTTTTCCGCCCCCGTTTCTCTCTTTCTGCGCCTTTCCCTACCGTCCCACCACTCTCATTCTTTTATTCTCGTTTCATTTGCATGAACACTGCGGTAGCTTCATCTTGTTTCCCAGCGGCATGACCTTGGAGGAATTCAGCCTCATCTAATTCATTATTGAATAACAAAGACTACAAAAATGCAGGCGAGCTCGCCTCAGTGACCTAATATTAGTTAAACTCAGTAATTATATACGTTAGCGTTGATTAACATGTTTGTAAGGAAATTAATTACTTTTTTGAAAATTCTGATTATAAAAAGTGTAGCTAATTTTTATAAGGAATTTAGCAATCAATTTTTATTTTATTTTATTTGTTCTGTTTTATTTCATTTCTTGTATCCATTATATTGTATCCTATTGTTTTTATTTTACAGTGTTTTATTCAATTTCAATATGTTTTATACTATTTCACTCAGTTTTACTTTATGTTAATCTATTTTATTCCAGTTTATCGTATTTCATACCATTTTATTCAATTTCATTGTATTTTTCATAATTTTACTCTAGTTTAAACTATTTGGATCTTTTTCGCTGCGTTTTACTGTGTCATTCCGTATCATCAATTTTATTTTATTGTACTGTACTCTACTTTATTTTATTCTATTATATGTATATTAATCTGTTTGGTACTAATTTAATTTACCATATTTAATTCTATTTTATCTTATTATACCTATCACTGAAACCATTCTATATTTATCTGAATAACTTTGTTGAAAACAAACAGATCTGATAATATGAATTAAAATATTGTTACCTCTCCAGCTCTGTATCTATCCCTTATTGTCACTGAATATTTTAAAAGAAACAAGCACTTGATACGATTTATAAAGAATAAAACCGCGTTTAATATATCAATTGAAAATGATCATGATAATTTATCATTTATATTTATATTTATATATATTGTAAAGATAAAGTCACCAATATTTGGTTAAATGATATTCAAATTCTAATCTGTGGCGCCAAATTTAAACTGTCCAGAACGTACAGACGTTACCAATATGTTTCCTACTAACATAAATGTTTCCCTATTTATTTACGCGCCTTTAAATAATAAGAAACGCATAAATCACGAAACACATAAATTGCATTCAGACAACTACTAATTGTTGATCAACTATTAATAAGTTCCAAATTCAAAAATAAGATCATAATTAATACTCTTCATGGCGCCACTTTTGAACTGTTCATAACGTTCAAACATTGACAAATATGATTGTGATTTCTATCGATCGAATTTTGAATTATGTTAGAGAAGATGTTATTGGCGCAAGGTTCGATCTTTTTAAAAATTCAACAACAAATTTGCAATTTAATTAATACCCAACGTTTCGATCCAGGTGCGGATCATTATCAAGGGAATATTGCGTCTGAAAAATTAGGTTATTTTAGTACAAATACATCGGGATGTTAATATTCACCATTTTAAGAATAACGTAATTTTTCAGACGCAATATTCCCTTGATACTGATCCGCACCTAGATCGAAACGTTGGGTATTAATTAAATTGCAAATTTAATAAATATTTCCCTGTTTATTTTGCCCGCTGAGTTCAAATAAAACATCACAAACAAAAGAGTTAATAGATTATAACAATAGAGAATAAAAGGGGATTTTCTATTTACAGTTTGACTGACTCGGAAAACGGAAATGGCCAACGTGTCATCTCGATATAGGTGAATTTTCTGCTTGTTAATTTTCGAGTGGAACGCGTGTACATTGACAATGCGATCGGTCAAGGTGTTGACAATGGGGTGCGAGGATCATACCATATGGTGGTACCTGTTCCACGGCCTATTATTATGTGTTCATGGGGATTTAGAGAGCTTAACGCTAAGGGTGGCCTAATGGGGTTTGCCATGATGGCTGGGCGTAGGCGAGCATCGAGTACGTATTATTCTCGATGAAACATGCTACAGTGAGCCGAAAGAATAGACCAACCCTAAGCACTATACTCTTCGCTTTCATATCTGACAATCTGTTTCCTATAAATGTCAAATTTCCTTTAACAAACCAAGTTTTTTTTCTTGGCAACAGAATTTTTCGACGGTCCTGCAATGGTTTTAGAAGATTTATTTCTAACATACCGAAACTTGTTTTTCTTAAATTTAGGTTATGTATGCTTGTTTTCGTTGTGTAGCATTTTCAATTATAACTACCTAAAGTAAAGCAAAAATGAATTTTTAGATGATGTAGTCATTTAAATATTTTGGAGACTTTCTAACATTATTCTATGGTGCAGATACTTGGATTTAAGGGATAGTTATTGGTATGGCCCTTGCGATAATGAGAGAAAGTCCCACAGGAGCAGTGCAGAATTCATTTCACATTGTTTTTCAAATTAGGTTAAAATACGAGACAAAATAACAAAAGAATGGACTACTTTAACCCAACTAAAAAATTTCGATTTTTAAATGTTTGCTCCAAATGGTTACTATTTATATATTTAAGACGATAATATTAGGTCGTCTCATAAGTTCGTGCTGTTTACTGTTTTACTATCGATGAACCATGCTACAGTGAGCCGAAAGAATAGACCAACCCTAAGCACTATACTCTTCGCTTTCATATCTGACAATCTGTTTCCTATAAATATCAAATTTTCTTTAACAAACCACCTACAATGTTTCTAGAAGATTTATTTTTAACATACCGAAACTTAGTTTTCTTAAATTTAGGCTATGTATGCTTGTTTCCGTTATTTTGTTGAATTTTCAATTATAACTATCTAAAGTAAAGCAAAAATGAATTTTTAGATGATGTAGTCATTTAAATATTTTGGAGACTTTCTAACATTATTCTATGGTGCAGATACTTGGATTTAAGGGATAGTTATTGGTATGGTACTTGCGATAATGAGAGAAAGTCCCACAGGAGCAGTGCACAATTCATTTCACATTGTTTCTCAAATTAGGTTAAAATACGAGACAAAATAACAAAAGAATGGACTACCTTTACCCAACTAACAAATTTTGATTTTTAAATGTTTGCTCCAAATGGTTACTATTTGTATTTTTAAGACGATAATATTAGGTCGTCCCATAAGTTCGTGCTGTTTACTGTTTTACTATCGATGAACCATGCTACAGTGAGCCGAAAGAATAGACCAACCCTAAGCACTATACTCTTCGCTTTCATATCTGACAATCTGTTTCCTATAAATATCAAATTTTCTTTAACAAACCAAGTTTTTTTCTTGGCAACAGATTTTTTCGACGATCCTACAATGTTTCTAGAAGATTTATTTTTAACATACCGAAACGTAGTTTTCTCAAAGTTTTAGGTTATGTATGCTTGTTTGTGTTATTTTTGTTGTATTTTCAATTATGACTATCTAAAGTATAGCAAAAATGAATTTTTAGATGATGTAATCATTTAAATATAGGTTTTGCAGACTTTCTAACATTATTCTATGGTGCAGATACTTGGATTTAAGGGATAGTTATTGGTATGGCCCTTGCAATAATGAGAGAAAGTCCCACAGGAGCAGTGCACAATTCATTTCACATTGTTTTTCAAATTAGGTTAAAATACGAGACAAAATAATAAAAGAATGGACTACCTTTACCCAACTACCAAATTTTGATTTTTAAATGTTTGCTCCAAATGGTTACTATTTATATATTTAAGACGATAATATTAGGTCGTCCCATAAGTTCGTGCTGTTTACTGTTTTACTATTTAAATTAATATTTGAAGCGTACTTTCAGAAACGAAAAAATTGAACCACCTTCTCGTTCTACAACCTCTTCCCACCTTTTTGGTAAAGATATTATACCGTCACTATAAAATTTCTGTGGTTTTTTATTCAAATACTTTTCAATCCGCGGCACGAACTTATGGGACGACCTAATATATCCCAATAGTTGGATTAAATGTGAAAAATTAATTATTGTTTTAACCAATTGAACAAATATCTCTATTTGGGTATGGAGGCGCTTGAAATCTATTTAGTTATTTTTACGTCACTCCTTGGGGCAATCCATGTGCATGATCCCAAACGAGGATCATGGTACGTAATGGGTTAACTCTAATGTTTATTTCCCTAATTTTGAACTTGATTACTAGACTGCGGATCCTTATGCAAAATAAAAATGTTTTGCGTCGATTGTGAGAAGCAGGATTTAAATAAAAATTCGTTTCATCCCCTACTAGTTCTTTTACATTGAAAACAACATAACAATATTCTTGGATTTTTCTAATCTTTTACTATTCTATATTTCACATAGTCAATTTCTTCATACATGCACAAAAATCCACAGTCTATTGATTAGGAAATCCTTAAATTATTCTAATCATGTTAGCAGTGATTAAAAAGTACCTAGAATGTTGATGTCCGTGTCCACTTTGAGTCAAAGCTCAGTAGTCTATTGGTTACTAATCGACTGGGACTTTTTAATCACTGCTAACGTGATTAGAATAATTCAAGGATCTCCTCATTCAGGTAAAACAAGATTAGAAGACGAAACATGTTTAGAAAAATTAAATATCCTAACTCAAAACATTGTCTACTTTTTCCTTGTGATGAGTCAAGGTAGAACTGGATACCAACATTCTAGGAACTGTTTAGTCACGAAGCACCCGATTTCGATCATGGAAATGTCTTTTGACTGTTGAGTGTCCCCTATTTAATCCAAAACTGAATCAGGATGTAAAACACCAGAAAAACTAGATGTTTTCACTCTAATCATTGCTTGTCTAGCTCTGTCAAATCAACTGTTATGTATCAGGACTAGATCCTCATATTCTACGGAGAACAATTGTGCTATTGTCAAAAAGTTATGAATGGACTAGGAAAATGAATGCTCTTATACCAGGTACCAACAGAGAAATTATAATTCATAATTTAGGAAATAAATTCCAAATTATTTTTACTACTGTGTTCATAGATTAAAATTATTGCTAGAGAAAACGATTTCTCATTCGATTCCGGTATTTTAGGCTATAAATGTAATTTCTTTCGATCGAAATGAATTATATTGATAAAACTGATTTCGGCGCCTATTTTTTATAAAGGATCGATCTTATTGAAATTCAGCAAATTTGCAATTTTATTATATATATGTGCGCCGAAATCAGTTTCATCAATATTTTAGGTTATGTTCACCAAAAAACTTTACTATTTTACATAGAGATCCACAATCTAACTCGACAGAAACATTTTTCAAAGTCATATTATATTAAAATCTACATAGTATAGTAAAAATTTACGAAAAGAAATCCTACAAAATGACTTTAGTCTTACTTCAATCTTTGAGGTTATGTTGACCAAAAAGATCTTGGATTTTCCACAAAAATCCACAATGTAGCGCAACAGAAACGATTTCTTTATGCCCTTTCTGTCGGGGTGCCCACTATAATGACCAGGGACAAAGAGAATTTTCCGTAACATAGTTATATTATTATAACTATTCTTATTATTATATATCATTATATCATTATTACTATTCGCAACGAGAAATGTTTTGATGGAGATTAAATGGTTTCAACACATTCACACCATGGCGTTATTAGTCTTTTTGTAGGTAGATGCGTCAAGGACAAATGAAGGTGAACATTGATTTTCTAAATGGAACCGTATATTTTTTATGCACCAATCGAGGCAACCTTTTATCCTTTATGAAAAAGTGTCAGCTCATGCATATCGAAAAATAATTAGTTTAAGACATATTTCAATTTAAATGTTGCTAACAAAACCTTGGATAAAGAATATAGTTTATACAGAAGCTTCGGCTACATTACTCGATATGAAGGAACGTATCATAAAGTAACTGAGTAAGTAAACTATCGCCCATTTCAAAAATATCGAGATGTAAATAAATAAAGTTAGCATTGGTAAGAGTGTAAAGTTTTCTTAGCAATATTTAAATTAAAATATCTCCTAAACTAATCATTTTTAAACATACATGGATTAATACATATTTATAGAGAATAAGAAACTGATTCGACTGGTGCATAAGAAAATTCACGGTTCCATTTAAAAAATGAAAGTTGTCCTCCACAAGTCTTTCACGAGTCCACCAACAAAAAAATTAATAAAAACAATATGTGCTTCTCTCGAAATCATTTAATACCCATCAAAACATTTCTTGCTGCGAATAACAATATAATGACGTAAATCAAGATGGTAATATCTAGAGTCACACACTGTATGTACAGTGCCTAAAAGAGGCATTGGCATCACCCTTCAAAAAGGAATAATTTTTTAAAAATTTGACCTGAATTTTGTTTTAAATATTAGAAGAACTAGTTTATTAGCTAATGTGAACAAAAAAAAACTTTTTACATTGCTATTGATCAGAATTGCGGAGCAAAAAACTGAAGATCACGATTTTTACCATTTTTACCATTTTTACCCGAGCCTATACAATGTAAACTCAAAACAGGCATGTTGTAGATCTAAGTAAACTGTATACGTGCACAAAGTTACATCCAACTCGGTTGACGCATAAAAAAGCTATACTTGAAATATGTAGGAATCTTTGAATTTTAAGGTTAAGATTGATCTAAATCACCGTTACTCACGTTGTTTGCCATTTTTAATAATTTGTGGCTCATAACAACGTTAATCGATGTCGATGAAACTTTGTGCATGCACATAACTTACTTATATTGATGAGTCTGATTTTGGCGCTAGGTTCGATCTTATTGAAAGTCAGCAAATTTGCAATTATATTGTTATCCCAACGTTTCGATCCGTGTGCGGATCATTCTCAAGAGATTTTATGCGTTTGCTGTGCACTGGTTACAATAAAAGAAAAACAAAATATTTTTGTGAATAAGAGTTACGGTGGAACGTGGTTGAAACCATGGTTACCTATCTGCTACTATGGTTTCAACCACGTTCCACAGTAACTGTTAATCACAAAAATATTTTGTTTTTCTTTTATTGTAACCAGTGCACAGCAACCGCATAAAATCTCTTGAGAATGATCCGCACACGGATCGAAACGTTGGGATAACAATATAATTGCAAATTTGCTGACTTTCAATAAGATCGAACCTAGCGCCGAAATCAGACTCATCAATATAAGTAAGTTATGTATATGCACAAAGTTTCATCGAAATGGATTAAGAGAATAAGAGTTACTGTGGAACGTGGTTGAAACCATAGTAGCAGATAGGTAACCATGGTTTCAACCACGTTCCACCGTAGCTCTTATTCACAAAAATATTTTGTTTTTCTTTTATTGTAACCAGTGCACAGCAAACGCATAAAATCTCTTGAGAATGATCCGCACACGGATCGAAACGTTGGGATAACAATATAATTGCAAATTTGCTGACTTTCAATAAGATCGAACCTAGCGCCGAAATCAGACTCATCAATATAATTCATTTCGATCGAAAGAAATTACATTTAAATAACTTACTTAGTTTTACAAACAGTATGCTTTCATGTTTTATTATAGTCACAAATAAAATAGTTAAAAAGTGTAACAATTATTTTCATTCTCCGCAATTTCGTCCAATAACAGTTTTTAAATCATTTCTTTGCACATTCTCTGGTAAGCTCAAAAAACTCGTCGTTTGATGAAATTTTAAAAAAATTATTCCTTCTGAAGGCTGTGCCAGAACTTTTTTAGGCTACTTATACATTTTTCATAAAGAAAATTCAAGTTTCCAATTAGAAAATGCCGGCCCGGTACGAAGAATCGTAGAATCAATTCTACGAGCTGTGTTGAGTAAACTGTTTAACACTAGAACTACCGAGCACTAAATTACACTAATATAAATTGCTTTATAATAACAAGGAGATTACATTTATTCATATTTCGTGAAATTTTTATGTTAATATGTGCTTCAATAGAAAGTACATTGAAAAAGTTTGCATCGATACATTCTTATAGTTTCAATAACCGTGGAAGAAGAAATCAGTAACAAGTCACTCTGACCCGCCCGGTAGTTCTAGTGTTAAAAAGGAAAAAGGATTGTTCTTACCAACACTGGAAGTGGCCCCGACGCTGCTCCTCCCGGGCGTCGCGGCGGGCGTTGGTGGGCTGGCCTCGAGTCCCTGGTGCACGCCATACAGGCCGAAGTCCTGTTCGTTCGAACTGGTGCTGCTGCACTTCCTCTTCTCCTGGTTGTGATTCAGATGAAAGCTGTCGTTCTCGACGAGTCCGACGCCGAGTAGTCCCAGGTTCGGCCTCAGCTCATCCATTAGCTTGTTCTGGCCGCAGTTCGCAGCGGCTGCTGCTGAGAAGTTCAGCTGTCTGCTGAAGATCGCCGGGAATATGTTGAACTGCTGATGGTCGAGGCTGAGGGCAGTCGTCGGCAACGAAGAGCCACCGCCGCCGCCGACGGAGCTACCACCGACGGAACCGACGCCTCCCGCACCGGGTCCCCCGGTACCTCCGGACAAGTCGTTAGCCAGGTTGATGCCGGGTTGACCTTGTCGAGGTCTCTCGTTCACAGTATTCACCTCGCCTTCCGATAGTTAGTGGGTCATCCTTCTCTCAGAGGGTCCTCGATTTGTTGTTTCAATTCCGTGCTTCGGTCTCTAGATTATATCCTTCTGTTTCAGACAGCTGGGAAGAGGACTGAGATCTGGTGGCTTCAGGATTCGGTGCCGCAGACTTTTATAAAGGTTTAGAGTATGCGATGCCCAGCAACCCCAATGTATATTACAGCTATAAAAGAGCTGCAATATGTTTCAGTCACTTTGGATGAGTTAGTCTTCTTTGGTGGTTCAAGAGAGTTTGAGAGTGGTAGCGAAGAAAATCCTTATTTTTGGAAGATACTATGATGTCTTAGGGATTCAGTGAATTACTCAAGAGTTCTGAAGGATACACTGGGGTTTTAGTTTTCGGGTTTAAACTTGCTGGAAGTTTTGAAAGTTCTGAACAGTAACCTTTTACTGTAAGGTTTGAGACTGAAAGATGTACTTATAGCTGAAAGATGCACTGTTGTTTGCAGGATCTAGTAATTCAGACTTGCTCGGTGATTTAGAATCCACAAAGTAGTGGTTGAGCAATTACTTGCTGTTTTAAGGATACTGTCTTCTTATTTCCGTTTCCGTCACTTAGGAAGAGGATTTAATGTTGATACCTTGAGGATTCAGTGACTCAAAGGTTCAGATTTGTTCAGAGGTTCACCCTTGCTCAAAAATTGAGACTCGTAGTTACAGTAAATTCTTGTTTATGGAAAGCACTCTGATATCTTCGGGGCCCAGTGGTTCAACCTTGCTCAGAGGGTTAGAGGTATGAGACTGTAACTAGGACAAATTCTTGTTACTCAAGGATTGAATCCCCTTTCTTTCATTCCAGCCCCTTAGGAAAATTAAGCAACGTTGATATTTCGATGATTCGGTTGTCTCGTTCGAAGGTTCGGATTTGGGAATACTCGAAAGTATAGAAGTTTGGAAACGGTAGCCAAGTATTGTGTGTTTGTAAGGATACCGTCTTTTAACTTCCGCTTCAGTCAATCAGAAAGAGGATTAGCCGTCAAAAATTCAGTTTTGAGTGTTTGTGTAAGCAAATCCTAGTTTCTGCAGTTGTTTAGAACTGTCTACCTTCCAACTTCAGTTGCAGTTACTCAAAACGATGGCCGAATCCCTGTATCTTGAGAAATTCAACACCTCAAAGCCTGAAAAGTCACGTCGCAAGGTAGCTAATCCTTATTCTCTGTAGGACACACTAAGAAAAAAGCGACAGCAAAGCAAATCCTCGGTCTATCTAGCGGCGCTATGATCCTTGGCGAAGTAACATTACTGTGTCCTTCCAAAGTAGCAATATAGCATTTACAACTCAATGATATGTTGCTTGTCCTTTAATTAGGATGAAATTGGACTAACCTCGATTATAATCCTTCAGAACGCTGACCGAGATTAGTACTCTTAAGAAGAGGCTTGAGAATAACTATTTAAGTATACACATGTCAGGACGCACTGCTTCAACACAATATTATGACACTTTCTGGACAGTCTCAGCGTTATAATTAACTTAGCGTCGTCTTATACAAATGTTCCTCAAAGATTCCAGTCTCAAAAGCTTGTAGTCTTCTTCCTGGTCACTGTCATCAACTATGACTCTCAGCGGAAGCTCCAATGTTGATCACAGATGTCTCAGATATTCGTGTCTTTCGTCCTCTTCTAATCAGTAGCACTCAAACGAGTCTCAACTCTAAAACACCGAAACTGGAACTACTTTGTCCCCTCAGAAAAATGTCAATATCGTGTCCAGAACTCTCAGTTCACTTTGGATCGTCAGTACCTCAACGAGTTTCAGATCTCAGCACTCAACTGAGACAGTTCTTTCAACAAAGTAACAATGTTGATCTTGAAAGTCATAACTTGGGAGTTCTTTTGATCGGCAGTGCCTCGACGAGTCTCGGATCCTCAGCAATGCTACCGAGAGTAGTCAATCTTCTGAACCAAACTGCAATACTGGTCACAGAGGTCTCACGTTCTCTATGCTTTCGTACAGCTGCAACAAGTCTCAGACCCTCGGCACCCAAACTCTACTCTCTCGCGTACTCTTTCTCCCCGATAAATCTTCTGTATTGATTCTAAAACTCACAGCACACGTCCCTCTGTCTCAGCAATATGCTGCACCTCTCAGATCCTCAGCATTCAAACTGAAAGTACTCTATCACCTCAATGGAGTTCCAACGTTGATCTCACCTCACCGTCCTCTACTCCTTTCAACTCTTCGATCCTAGAGCTTCAGCTCCTCAGCAAAAATGAGAGGTATCCCTTCCGAAAGATGCCAATACTAATCCTGGAGGTGCCAGATCACTGCGTTGTTCTCTAATCAGCTCCTCGAACGCGGTCTCAGATCCTCAGCAAACCTCCGACGAAGATCCACTGTCTCTCCAGCCACGGGTCTCAGCTGCTCAGCAAAGATCCTCGCTGCCAGATGTCTCGGCTCCACGATCTTGTCCCCGAAACGGTTTCACACCACGCGTAAATCGGCGAAGCGGCAAAGATGCCCTTATTTCGACCGAGTTTCCGCGAGAGCCTCCTCAACAATGTGATCCACGACGCTGCTAATGTTTACGTTACGGGTGGGTGGGTAGGTGGGGGAGTGTAAGAGAGCCGAAAGGCCCGTAAAACACAGGTTAATCGCGGGCGGACGTTATCGCTACCGCGGCCTCGATTCGAAATTGAAATCTTATTATCCCGTCGATGCAATTACGCGGCTCTCCCAGTCAACAGGGGGAGTGACAAGAGAAGGTGGGGGGAGGGAGGTGGCGCGGGGGGATTCCCGTGCGAAGAAGGGGGAGAGCGGGGGGGGACCAACGGCGGACACGAGGACAGAGGAGAGAGATTCGAATATCTCGGAATAATTATGAGAAGAAAGGCGAAGAGAGAAAATCGGGGTGTCTGAGAGGCGAGTCTCTCGCGTCGCGTAGCCGGCCCTCGCGGGCGTTCGTAACTCGCCGGAGTGGCCCTCGCGGGCAACGGGCGTCGCGACGACGCGGGCTCTGCCGACCAGGAAAAACCCGAAACGAGCCGAGCAATCGAGAGGGGCGACCGCTCGCCGTGAGTTCTTGTGGGATTCTGTCCGCGAAATGCAGTTATCCCGGTGACTCCGCGGGGGGACACGGCTCGGAGGGGTCGTTCGTGGTGGTGGGGGATCGCGAGCGATGCTTACCCCCCTTCCCTGCCGCCCTCCCCCGACGAAACCGAGGCGCTTCGGCGCGCGGACCACGAGGCGTGAGCGCGACCCGTTTATTGGACGTCGCCATGGCAACGCATCCCCTACACCGGCCAATCGTCGACCGTTAAAGGCTGATGAGCGTCCCCCACCCACCGACCAAGATGGCGGACTTACCAATAAAAATTCTTCTGGAAAATAACCTGCGAGCGATTTTCTTTCCACCCTGCTATCTAGCTTTTCGTACCGTGTACACTAAAGGGTGGGTACACGCGGGTCTGTGTGGGTGTGCGCGGGCGGAGGGCGCGTGTAGAGAGGCTTTAGGGCTTCTTCCAGATAGGCGGAATTGTAGCGACCCTTAAGGTTATCCTCCATGTCCTTAGTAGTAGGTTCCTTTTTGTTTTTCGGGGGAATAGTGGAGTTCGTTTTATTGGGAGATGGATTTTTTAATTTTTACCGGGACGGGTTCGGGGAAGTTGGAGGAAAATATATGCTAGATACGGGGGTGTACGGGTGAGGAGACTTTGAGAGGAGGGTGTGGGGAAAGTGATATTTAGGGGTGCTAAGGGTAGCAGATATGGGGTGGTTTTAAAGAAATTTCTAGGGGCGATTTGATCGTGCTTTTGGACGACGTTGTGACGTTTTTGGAATAGAACAGAAAAACCGATTTTTATGGGACTTTAATGTACGATTTTGATTATGTTTCAACCATGTTCACAAATTTTTATATGAAAAGTGAAAGCAATCTGACTTTGTTATACGCTATTACCCATACCCTTGAAAACGGACTTATTACATTCCCTAAATGTTTTAGTTTGACTTTCATATTTTTTTATTATGAATCCGTGAAATTGATTGTTATAGGACTTCAGCGTATCCATTTGTCCATACTTCGACTTCTTTTACGAATTTTTGGATCAAGAAAAAATTAGAATTCAGTTTGCTAGAACCGATTAAGTACAGCTTTGTAATGTATTTGTAATGAAACTGCAAAGCTGGTTGTTATGTGATTTACGTTTGGACCATGTTCACAAATTTTTACATAAAAAATAAATGCAACTTGACTTTGTTATAAGCTATTAACTATATCCTTAAAGAAGAACTTGTTACTGCCCCCTAATGTCATAATTCGACTTTGTCATTCTTTTTATTATGAATCTTTGAAACTGGTCACTATAGATCTTCAATCATGCTTTTTATCCGTAATATAACTATGTTCACACATTTTTAGACGCAGGAAAAATCAAAATTGTGTGTTTTATAAACCATTAACTACATCCTTGGGAAAGGTTTTGTTACAACCCCCTAGTATCTTAGTCTGCCTTTAGCATTTTTTTACAACGAAACTACAGAATCCTTTATGATCAGACTTTCGTAAACACCATTGATTATCTTTAGATTTTATCTCCAAATTATTGTGCTTTGGAAAAGTCAAAATTAACCCGAGTAACAGCCTCCCGAAGAGCTAGAATTAGCTTGTCCAGACTCTCCAAAAGAAAATATGTATTACAGAGCGAATCTCCGCCACAACAATAATAAAATATTTTCTGCCCATCATAATTTCTGGACCAAGGGAATTTATTCGGCAACCCCGTTTCCTCCCGTCATCCGAAATGACTCACATATAACCGAAGCCTGTCTGGTTTCTCGAGGAACTTCGACAAAACCCTTCGATTCGTCGACTTGACGCCCACTTCTCGTTCGACCCTCCTTCGGAGAGTGGCGAGAGGGTGCCTGAGGGTGAGATCGAACAGATATGCAGCCGAAGGATATGAGCAAGGGCTGCCAACGAGAAACATCAAGTTCCTGGAACCTCCGCCTCCTTAAACTTTCTCAAACCCCCAAAACCCATCCCTCACACAACTACACCACAAATGTGAATCATTAACCATTTCACAAAAATTTTCGCACAAACCGCCATCCGAACCAAAAAACGAGCTACATCACTTGATAGCTCGTTCAAAAATCTACAAAATTTGTAAAACAACATTTCTTCATTCGGGTCATAGTTCTCGATAAAATCGAGTTCAATTGCGGAGCGAATCATTTCTGCACAACCATGCCACGAATAGATTGATTAGTCTTTTCACGCAAACCATCACCTAAAATAAAAAACGAGCTACATCATTTGATATCTCGTTCAAAAATCTACAAAATTTGTAGAACCACTTTTTCCCATTCGGGACATAGTTCTCGATAAAATCGAGTTCAATTGCGAAGCGAATCATTTCTCCACGACCAGGCCAAAAATAGATTGACTAGTCTTTTCACACAAATTTTTCACACAAACCATCACCTAAAATAAAAAACGAGCTACATCACTTGATACTCGTTCAAAAATCTACAAAATTTGTAAAACAACATTTCTTCATTCGAGGCATAGTTCTCGATAAAATCGAATTCAATTGCGAATCGAATCATTTCTCCACGACTATGTCAAAAATAGGTTGACCAGTCTCTTCACACAAATTTTTCACGCAAACCATCACCTAAAATAAAAAATGAGCTACACCACTTGATAACTCGTTCAAAAATCTACAAAATTTGTAAAACAACATTTTTTTATTCGAGGCATAGTTCTCGATAAAATCGAATTCAATTGCGAATCGAATCATTTCTCCACGACTATGTCAAAAATAGGTTGACCAATCTCTTCACACAAATTTTTCACGCAAACCATCACCTAAAATAAAAAATGAGCTACATCACTCGATAACTTGTTCAAAAGTCTACAAAATTTGTAGAACAACGTTTTTTCATTCGAGGCATAGTTCTCGATAAAATCGAGTTCAATTGCGAAGCGAATCATTTCTTCACGATCAGGCCAAAAATAGGTTGACTAATCTTTTCACACAAGTTTTTCACGCAAACCATTGCCTACAATAAAAAACGAGCTACATCATTTGATATCTCGTTCAAAAATCTACAAAATTTGTAGAACCGCTTTTTTTCATTCGGGACATAGTTCTCGATAAAGTCGAGTTCAATTGCGGAGCGAATCATTTCTCCACAACCATGCCACGAATAGGTTGATTAGTCTTTTCACACAAGTTTTTCACACAAACCATCACCTAAAATAAAAAACGTGCTACATCTCTTGATACCTCGTTCAAAAATCTACAAAATTTGTAGAACAATATTTTTTCATTCGGGGCATAGTTCTCGATAAAATCGAGTTCAAAGGCAAACCGAAACATTTTCTCCTCTGTACGGTATATTCTGAAACTCGATTTTTTCGAAAACTAAGCCTCGAATAAAAAAAATTAATTCTTATTTTTCGTTGCGATTTTTCTTGTAGAATCGCTTAGTATACTTTTTATTGTGCCTTGAATTCTGATTTCATCTAAAAAATCACTGTTTTGAGTAAGTGATGTTTGTAAGGATTTTGGTCGGAAATTGTTTGTCTGCACCATTGTTTTTTTGATTCAGTAATAATTAATGGGTAATTATGGCTCATTTATTTGTTCGGCTCGATATGAATATAATCTTTTAGCGTTTGAGCACTTGAAAAGTAATCAGATTGCGTCGGATCCGAAGAGAGCGTTGCAGTTATGCTACGTATTCATTATGTTCGCTTTAGTTGCAGATTTCGGAATCTCTCATTGAGAATGCGAAATGCGGCGCACGATTAATGACATTTTACATAGCAAGTCGATCAAAGCCGGATTTCGTGAAATTTATAAACGCATTCACACCTACTCACCTGGATTTTTATTACTGAGCGTTCGTTCATTGTCCGATTTCGATAGTGTAGGTTGCATTTTATTTACTATGCAAACTGAATAGCAATTTTTCAATGGAGAAAGTTGTCAACATATTGCTAAAAGTAATATTTCAGAGCGACCATGGGATTTTTTTGTAATGGAAAGAGAAAATGATTTACTATTGGGCTTTCTGTAGACTTTTGCTTGTGTATCGACTATGTTCTTAAAGTTTTAGAAAAATAAATAATCGAACTTGAGCTTACTCTAAGCAATTACGTGTACCTTTGAAAAGGGACGAATTATAAGCTCTTAATACTGTTTGCATTGGAAATTTTTTTATAACAAAACTGTGAAACTGATTATTATACAGCTTCGGTATATATTTTTGTTTATGTTTTGACTATGTCTACAAATTTTTAGAAAAATAAATAAACGGAACTCAGCTGGTTATGAGCGATTAAGTGCATTCATGAAAAAGAACTAATCACACTTAATACTTTCAAGATTAAAATTTTTATTTAACAGAACTGTGAAACCGATTATTATACAACTTTGATATATATTTTTGTTTATGTTTTGACTATGTCTAAAAATTTTTAAATGAGAAAAAATCAAAATTGTGCTGGTTATGAATAATTAAGTCCATCCTTGAATAAGAACTACTTACAACCCCCTAACATTTTTAGCTCTGAAATGTTTTATAACAAAACTGTGAAAGCTAGTATTATGTAACTTTGATGTATATTTTTGTTTATGTTTTAAATGTATACACAAATTTTTACAATGAGAAAAAATCAAAATTGTGCTGGTTATAAGGGACCAAGTCCATTCTTGAATAAGAACTAATTACAACCCCCTAACATTTTTAGCTTTGAAATGTATTATAACAAAACTGTGAAAGCTAGTATTATGTAACTTCGATGTATATTTTTGTATATGTTTTAAATGTATACACAAATTTTTACAATGAGAAAAAATCAAAATTGTGCTGGTTATAAGGGACCAAGTCCATTCTTGAATAAGAACTAATTACAACCCCCTAACATTTTTAGCTTTGAAATGTATTATAACAAAACTGTGAAAGCTAGTATTATGTAACTTCGATGTATATTTTTGTATATGTTTTAGATGTATACACAAATTTTTACAATGAGAAAAAATCAAAATTGTGCTGGTTATAAGGGACCAAGTCCATTCTTGAATAAGAACTAATTACAACCCCCTAACATTTTTAGCTTTGAAATGTATTATAACAAAACTGTGAAAGCTAGTATTATGTAACTTCGATGTATATCTTTGTTTATGTTTTGAATATACTTATACTCAAATTTTTACAGTGAGAAAAAAAATCTAAATTGAGCTGATTATGAACTAAGTTCACCCTTGAAAAAAAAGCTAATTACAACCGCTTAATATCATTAACTTTGGAATTTTTTTATAACAGCAGTGTGTAACCGATTATTATGCAACTTTGAGGAATATTTTGGTTTATATTTTGAGTCTATACACATATATTTACAACGAGAAAAAAATCAAAATTGAACTAGTTATGCATCCTGCAAAGGACTTGTTTCAGAAGCTGATATTCTAGGTTAGTTTTGACAGTAGCATGATTTCTTGGTGCGCACGTTCTCCCTCATATAACTATACATGAAAAATACTCTCGAAGCTTATCTCAATCTTTGAAAGCTATCGATTAGACCACCCTTGCGAAGTACAACCTGCATATGGTCCACGCAGACCGTAAAGTTGGCTTTCCAATCCAAGTGATCGGATCTAATCTAAGCGATCTACCCCTTGTAAATTAGGTCCACGAGGCTCTCGGATAGTATATAGAAACAGTGGCTCGAAGTTACAGAGTCTCTACAAACAATTTTATACACGTGCACAAATTATTATAAATCATATCATCATATTTTTCATAGGTTTCTAACATTAATTCTTTAACAGCATTCCTCGACTCTTATTTCCTAGATCGTTGCGACGTAGATCATCGGTAAATTCAACAAAAAAGAAACTGTCGACTTCGGTAAGCCATATACAACCGCATCAAATTTATATTATGAAATTAATTGATTTTTCTAATTAGAATTGACTGAATTTAGTTCTATTGAAATTGTAAAATGAAGTACTCGAGTTGGTTAGAGGAGATCAAGAGAGCTGAGTTGCTAGAGTGGATGATCGATACAGCAATGGATCTCCATGTGATCAGCATATAGTAAGAATTTGCAGAATCAAAATTCTCCAGAGAGATCATTGATAAACAGGTTAAACAGCACAGCTCCCTGGAGAAAGCCCGAGGAAATCCAGGGATAACTTTGATATTTCTGCGATGCCAGTTACACTATTTTACAAGTCCCATTCCATTGGCAACAAATTACCGGCACATTCAAGATGCCACCGAAAAATTCGAAATTTTTTAAAATGATTAAATATACATTTAAATTCTAGCACAATTGCTGCCATTAACTGACTAATAAATAGACATGAAACGAAACTAAATGGAAGAATAAAAATTTAAAAACAATTACATCTGCTGAATTAAAATTTTGATTACATAAATATAATAAGCATATGTACAGTATATTTATTTAAAATTTAATTCATTGAAATTGATCACACTATTTAAATCAGAGGTTGAAAACAGTTATAATATCCATTACAGTTCTTGAAACAGTTACGAGAACCGAAAAAATGTTATAACTGTTATGAGAATATCGGTTCTCGCTTATATCGGTTACGGTTACGGTTCTTGAGAACCGATATTATAACGATTCTATAACTGTTACTTTTAGGTTCTGGATTTCGGTTTCGGTTCTTCAGACTTCAGAACCTATAATATGTCCCGTATCGGTCTCATATCGGTTTTGCAGATCTGCAACTGATATTTTTTGGTTCTGTATCGGCTATACAGGGCGTCTCAAAATTCCTTCAACATCCGGAAATAAGAGGTTCCTGAGATCATTTGAAGCGACATTTTCATTTGCAAAAATGGCGTCCGCTGCTTTGTTTAAGAGTTATTAATGAAAAATACGGACCAATCAGAGGGCAGCTACAGCGGATTGATTCTGGCTCGGCTAACGGCGACGCCACGCTAAGCCGGACCTGTCGCCGAGTCGGACTCCGTTCGCTGTAGCCGCGCTCTGATTGGTCCGTGTTTTTCGTTAATAACTCCTTAACAAAGCCGCGGACGCCATTTTTGCAAAGGAAAATGTCGCTTCAAATGATCTCAGGAACCTCTTATTTCCGGATGTTGAAGAAATTTTGAGACACCCTGTATAGCCGATAAAGAACCAAAAAATATCAGTTGCAGAACTGCAAAACCGATATGAGACCGATACGGGACATATTATAGGTTCTGAAGTCTGAAGAACCGAAACCGAAATCCAGAACTTAAAAGTAACAGTTATAGAATCGTTATAATATCGGTTCTCAAGAACCGTAACCGTAACCGATATAAGCGAGAACCGATATTCTCATAACAGTTACATCATTTCGATTCTTCATAACTGTTTCAGTCAGAACCGATATGTTTCAAACAGTTATTTTCAGAACCGTTTCAACCCCTGATTTAAATGTATTAGATTATGCGTATTGTAGTTAATTTAATTGCATGTATACCTATGCATATTTATTTCAAATTATGTTAATTTGAAATACACTAGAATTTTTCTAGTATCCATAAAATACACAATTAACCACAATGTATAAATTTAAATTTTTATACAAAAATTATGAAATGATTGAAGGTATACACGAAATTAAATTTCAATCAAGTATTTTCAAGGCTGACGTTATAACGTTTAAGTTGCAATTCATATTTATTTCTAATATACAAAATTCAATATTAATTTAATGTTTCATTTATTTTGTATTGGGTAGATTAATTTAAATAAAATTTATATATAACCAGTAATTTCTTTTCTGTTTAAGTAAGTCATAGAAACAACACAGAATACAATTTCAACCAGCTGTTCCCCATTACTACTGAGCTCAGAATTTTTGTTGTAATTATTTTGAATTATTACAGCAGATTGTATCTTTTAAGTTTATATTATAAAATTAGTGTTATGAAAACGCGATTCAAGCGATGAAATGATTTACCTCTAATGCAAAAAGGCGTCCTTGTCATTGTCAACGAGCTCGAAATGTTCAGGTTACAGAATTTTCGATAGCCAAACAAAGCAGGAAAAGTTGCTGGGAAAATATTCGACGTAACTATGTAACCGTATTACGTTACGCTGATGTGATGCGTGGCTCGTGTATGATACATAGTTCTACATATTTAGCTGCACGAAACGTTGTTGTGCTTCATGGGGGAAAAAAGAAGCCATCAAACATTTTTTCTCTTGTCTACATTAATGTGGATTATTTTCGTTGCTTTAATCCGAGGTGAAGAGTTTGATAAGAATTATTGTTACATCTTGGTTGAAAATTATTCGAATTAAGTAATAATATCATTGTACAAAGTGGATGTTGTTTTATATTTACTTGTTGTTTATTTACAGAAACGTCCCTCTATTATCATTATTAATATTATTCTAATGTAAAAATTTAGTTGTAAGAAGTAGTACGAATAATGGTACTAAAGTGCAATATTATAGCTACAAAAAATTGTATACTGAATTTTTTCAACTCGTTGCGAAGGAGAGCACTTCCTTCTTGAAATCTGTGGAGATTTGAATAACGGGAAAAAATTTTGAAATTACCTAGAGACATTTGAATTTGTAAACTAAACGCAGCCAATTATTCACGAACGATTTCACGATCCTGTAATCGTTAATGTGTATCATACAATTTTTTAACGCAGAAATAATCATTGAAGAAAATTGAATTTAAAGGTACTGAATCGAGTCGCTTTACCCCATATAATGTATTTAGATAAATTTGCCAACCATTTTTTTTTCACTAAGTTATGATAGTTCCAATGTAGCCAATTTTTTACCCAAGAGTTAGCGATCCTTTAATCGTTACTGCATAACTTTCAATTTTTCTAGAGAAGAAAGATCATTCAAGAAAAATCGTACTTAGGACAATCGAAAGTAGTGACTTCGCCCTATTAAATGAGCCTAAATAGATTATTATACGATCTTTTTTAACGAAGTTATGATCATTTGAAATTGTTCAATTTTACACTTGAGATTTCGCGATCCCTTAATAGGGAGCAATACAAAATGATCCATTTCCTAAGGAGATAAGATGATTCAAGAAAAATTTAACTTAGGGTCGTCGAAAGTAGGGACCTGAATCTACTAAATAAGCCTAAATAAATTATCATACTATTTTTTAAAAAGAAGTTATGGTAGCTTGAGCTTGCCCTACTTCTTAACTTAGATTTCACGATCCCTTGACAGGTAGCATACAAAAGTCATATTTTTAAATAAAACAATTACTGAAAAAAAATTTAAGTAATGGGTGTCGAAAGTGCAGGCTTCACCCTATAAAATGAGCCTGATCGAATCGTCCTATAATTCTTTTTCTCAGTGTTATGGCAGATTGAACATGAACAATTTTTCTTTAACCCTTAGCACTCGAGTGGCGACTCTGAGGCGGCACTAAAAATTGCTGTACCATAATCCAAAATATTGTTTGCACTATTAACCCCTTGCCTTACGATTCATTTTACGGTTTTAGTGATTCGAAGAATAGGTGAAAATGTATATCTATTGCATGTCTATACATATGTTCTCGTATGTTCTCCAATGGCTGTACATTAACACTAGAACTACCGAGCAATAAACGCGACTGGCGTATACTGCCTTATAATAACAATAAGACTGCATTTATTCTGATTTCGTACAATTTTTGTTTAAATGTGTACTTCAATAGAGACGTGTACTAAAAAGTTACTCCTGAAAACATATTTATAATATCAATATTTGTAAAAGAAAAAATTAGAAACCAGTCATTTTGACTAGTCCGGTAGTTCTAGTGTTAACAACAACAAAATAGAATTATCTTTCGGTTTACAGAAAATTAATAACATACATCTTTATTAAACTCTGTTCAGAATCTTCATCGCGTCTCTCACACGATATTGTAAGCGAAGGGGTTAAATTTGTTTGTATTTAATATATTACTAAACATTTAAGTGTTGTAAGAGGTATTATATCATTTTCATATCCATAAAGTAAAAAAAAATCATATAAAATGAAAATATTTTTGGTCGGAAGAAATGTTTGGTTTTGCAGCTAAAATAGCACCGAGTGCAAAGGGTTAAAGACTCCGGCTCTCCTTTGATTCCAATCTTCGCGTTACCTTTTTTCCTGTGTTCGTGAGTGCTTTTAGAAGTCAGCGCTGTATCATTGCTGACAATGCATCAGTTTGTTCGTGGCTAGTGTGACAGATTTCGACCACGCCCCGTCGATATGGTGTTGCACCCCCCTTTTCAGAATATCCGTGCACCCTCGATCAGTGCATCGGAAATTCACTGGCTTTGATCTACGCGCTGCGCCTCTTCGGGAATCGTACGTGTCGCCTCCATTTAGGCGAATGTTGTCAAAGACGCTCAAATACCGTGCAAACCTTCGCTTTCTGCCTCTCATTTTATCGAGACGCCGCCATTTGCGTTCCCAAGAACTCTGAACACTAACAAAACTGCTGTTTTCACTAATTTCACTACATTCAATTTTATTTCAGTGCATTTTTAATCATTATACCCAAATTCGACGAAATACACTGCTAGATATCTTACTTCAAAACTTTACAAACTTTCCTGCAACTATATTTTATTTATACATACCCTAAAAAATGTGTTTTGATCATTTAAAACGTTTTATGCCACTTCAAAAAAATATTTCTCGGTCATTAAATGGTACAGACTACTTTCGAAATTGACTTAGTGCAAGCAAAGTGACTTGGAACAATGATAAATAATTATTATTATTTCCAAAAACGTCAAAAGTAAATGCATAGATTTATTATTGTCCATCTTTTTTAATTCTAGAAATAAGAAACATATTTTATCATAAATACATTTGGGACGGACAATTTAATTTACACGGACTATTAAATAACGTACAATTATTCCAATTTAACAATTATATTTCATTTCTTATGAGCATTTTTGAGATGAAACGTAGCTACTGCTAATGCAGTGAAGTTAAAGTAGTCGGAAGAATTTTTAGAAAGAATAATATGATATAAATAATTATTTATTATGAGGATAGAACTAATTTATTTTTCACTTGAATAGGTATAGTTCAAGGTATTTTTCAAGATGAAATATATCTACTACTAATATAGTAAAGGTGAAATTCCTCTCGATCGAAAATGAAATATTAATAAATTTTGTGGTTTCGGCGCACGGTTCAATTAATTATATCACTAATATAGTAAATTTGAGATAGTGAGAAGAACTTTTAAGAAGTGTAGTAAGGTACACATTTTTTATTATGAAGGCAGAATTAATTTGATTTAATATACTTCAAGGTAATTTTTAAGATGAGATGTAGCTACTAATAATACAGTAAATATAAGATAGTTGAAGAACTTGTAGAAAGTGGTATAAATAATTTTTTATTATGAAGGCAGAATTACTTTGATTGACTTTTCACTTGATATACTTCAAGATAATTTTTAAGATGAGATGTAGCTACTACAAATACAGTAAATATGAGATAGTTGAAGAAATTGTAGGAAGTGTAGTATGGTATAAATAATTTTTTATTATGAAGGCAGAATTACTTTGATTTATTTTTCAATTGATATACTTCAAGATAATTTTTAAGATGAAATGTAGCTACTACAAATACAGTAAATATGAGATAGTTGAAGAACTTATAGAAAGTGTAGTATGGTATAAATAATTTTTTATTATGAAGGCAGAATTACTTTGATTTATTTTTCACTTGATATACTTCAAGGTAATTTTTAAGATGAGATGTAGCTACTACTAATACAGTAAATATGAGATAGTTGAAGAACTTGTAGAAAGTGATATAAATAATTTTTTATTATGAAGGCAGAATTAATTTGATTTATTTTTCAATTGATATAATTCAAGATAATTTTTAAGATGAAATGTAGCTACTACAAATACAGTAAATATGAGATAGTTGAAGAACTTATAGAAAGTGTAGTATGGTATAAATAATTTTTTATTATGACGGCAGAATTACTTTGATTTATTTTTCACTTGATATACTTCAAGGTAAATTTTAAGATGAGATGTAGCTACTACTAATACAGTAAATTTGAGGTGGCTAAAAGAATTTTTTAGGAAGGATATTATGATATAAATAATTGTTTATTATGGGAATAAGATTAATTTGATTTATTTTTCACTTGATTCGATTTCGTTTGGCCTGTAACAACACTGTAAATAAAAATGACGGACGCGATAGAGCTTTTTTGGTGAAAAGAGATGGGCGTGTTGAGGAGGCTGCTGGTATAATTGGCCTATTCAAATAGCGAGCAATATTTTGACATGGTTTTATCGGTGACACGTGCGGTGGACAAATTGGCAAGCACGTGCTGCTACCCGACAGACTCTCTCCGACGACTTCCGGATATAATAAGCACTCTTGTTCAATTTAAACGTTCCCTTAAGTGTCAACACACAGAATGCACCATTTACCTAACGTATAATCAATCTTTGGCCCCACTATCTTTTTTTTCTATCTGGACACTGTTAACCTTGTACAATCAGAATGGTTTATTGAAGAATGGTGTGGTAATTGTATTGTTGCCGAATCTATTGTGCATTTTTTAAAATAATTATACTGTTCAGATTTGGTGAATGCGACTAACTTTATTATTCGTAGTATCTTCCCACAAAAATATTATTGATTGTAATATTAAGAGAAAGTAACAATTAAATATTTTTTCACGACTTTTACGATAACTTTAATTACTAAATGACTTTCGACATTTTCTGATCACTTATGCCAGAAATACGTTATTTTTTGTGGAACAATGTACAAATTATAATTATTGTAAAAATATATGTTATTTGTGTGCACGTTCCACCTCTTCTTTCTCATCATAGCCCTACAGCTCCACTCCATATAACAACAGTCCCAATACCAACGTATCAAACAAAAACATTTTCATTCCAAAATCATTTTTAAAGTGCTCTCTTATACCCCACACCTGGTTTATTAGTATATTTGCCCTTTTTATTTTTTCCCATATGTGCTTTTCCATATTTCGATTTTTTTCAAACATTATTCCCAGATAGCAAAATTCTTTAACCTCTTCTAACTCTTCCCCCTTCCATACTCACTTTTCTTCTCCTTTTGCCTTCCCTCTCTCTTTTCGGAATATCATTACTGATAAAACATTACTGATATATTTGAATACATGTTATTTTTAACGAAAACATATAAAAGATGTTTTAGTGCAACAATATATACAGGTTGCTTTTAATACAAACGTTATTTTGAACAAATGTAATATACATAGAAATTGCTTTTGGTGGTATATCATTATTAATTGCTTTTAATGGAACGACGTATTAATTGCATTTCCTTGGCACATTCCTCACGTTGTTTTCTGTGCAACAATATGTAAATTATTTCTATTGTAAAAATATACAAGTTATTTTTAGTGAAACAATATGTGTAAATTGATTTTTAATAGAACACGCTAAATGTGTGTAATGGAAAAATATACAAATTGTGCTTTTGTGGTACAATATACATACACGTTATTTTTACTAGAATAATATATAGATTGTTTTTGAAAATAGAATACAAAAATAGTCTTCAATGGCACAAAGTATGTGCAATGTATAGGCACATTTTTATTTGGAGAAGCAATATATAACCTAATAAATGAAATAAAATATAATAACACAATTTTCAGTTGTACAATTTATAAATCGTTTCTAATGGAACCACATAGAAATTACTTTTACTGGTACACGATACATCAATTGTTGTCAGTAACACAATGTAAAAATTGTCTCCAGTGGTAAAATATACAAATAAATACATTATTATTCAATGGAGTAATATGAAAATTATATATACTGAAATATTATACATATTACAGTTGTAATAAGATGTATAAACCGATTTTATTGGAACCACATACAAATTGCTTTTATTGGTAATAAATTATTTTTAGTAATACTATAAAAATAGTCTCTACTAGATAGTCATTTAGTGGAGTAACATAAAAATTATTTACACTGGATAAATATCATATTCAAATAGAAGTTATTTTTGGTGAAGCCATACATATATAATTTTCAGTTGTGAGATGTATAAATCATTTTTATTGACACAATACGTAAATTGTTTTTACTGATACAAAACCCAAATTGCTTTTACTGATACAATACGTGAATTGTTTTTACTGATACAATGCGTCCATTATTTTACTTTTACAATACGTAAATTGTTATAAATATCTTTAGCGGCACAATGTACAGATACGTTGTTATTTAGAGGAGCAATATAAGAATTATTTTCACTGAAATATTATCCACGAAAATTGTTTTTAATGAAACCGTATATAATTTCCTGTTGCACGATGTAGAAATCGTTTTTACTGAAGCCACATTATAAATTGTTTTTACAGATACAACAGGCAAATTATTTTCAGTAATCGAATACATAAACCGGTGTTATTAAGCCATTAAATACTATTTTAAATAAGAGCAATATAAGAATTATTTTCACTGAAATATTATCCACGAAAATTGTTTTTAATGCAACCGTATATAATTTTCCGTTGAACGATGTAGAAATCGTTTTTACTGAAGCCACATTATAAATTGTTTTTACTGATACAACAGGCAAATTATTTTCAGTAATCGAATACATAAACCGATGTTATTAAGCCATTAAATACTATTTTAAATAAGAGCAATATAAGAATTATTTTCACTGAAATATTATCCACGAAAATTGTTTTTAATGCAACCGTATATAATTTTCCGTTGAACGATGTAAAAATCGTTTTTACTGAAGCCACATTATAAATTGTTTTTACTGATACAACAGACAAATTATTTTCAGCAATCGAATACATAAATCGGTGTTATTAAGCCATTAAATACTATTTTAAATAAGAACAATATAAGAATTATTTTCACTGAAATATTATCCACGAAAATTGTTTTTAATGCAACCGTATATAATTTTCCGTTGAACGATGTAGAAATTGTTTTTACTGAAGCCACATTATAAATTGTTTTTACTGATACAACAGATAAATTATTTTCAGTAATCTAATACATAAACCGGTGTTATTAAGCCATTAAATACTATTTTAAATAAGAGCAATATAAGAATTATTTTCACTGAAATATTATCCACGAAAATTGTTTTTAATGCAACCGTATATAATTTTCCGTTGAACGATGTAGAAATTGTTTTTACTGAAGCCACATTATAAATTGTTTTTACTGATACAACAGATAAATTATTTTCAGTAATCGAATACATAAACCGGTGTTGTTAATCCATTCAAAACTATTTGTAGGGCTTTATAATAATAATATAATTTATTAAATCTGAGTTATAAGACTGTAAATCAAACAACGTGTAACTCAATTTTATAATTTAATAAATTATATTATTATTATAAAGCCCTACATATTTTAATTAACTATTTTAAATTCAACGTAGTAGCTAACCCAGCAGTTTCTCATTCGAATTTCGGCTCCTAGAAAATATCAATGGCTCGAACTTTCCGATGGTGAGGCGGAATAGTGGGTGTTAGGGGTGTGCGAATACTTCCGTGACTCGGTGTAGATTCAGCCCTGAGTCAACCCTCTTTCCTTGCACATCTCTCTCCGTCTCTCTCCCCCTCGGTCTCTCCCTATCCCTGTCTGTCTTTTTCTATCTCTTTCCGTCTCTCTGTCGTTGTCCTCTTTGTCGAACACAACCGAAGCTTTCTAGGCGTCCTCTACCAGCTCGTCGGTTGTTCTCCACCCAACCTAGCGCAGCATCCGCGTTCTGGAGCTGCTCTCGCAGCTCTCGTAATCACATTTGACGTCGCTACGTTTTTGTTTCAGAGCTGTACGTGACGCTTCCGCCCGTGAGGGCTCTTGGCTAAACACGCGAGCGAGCAAAAAAGAAAACCCCTGGAAAAGGGAACTGAAGGCGGAGAATGGCGATGACAAAGGGGGTCGGGGGCGCAGGCGGAAGATCGAGGAATCGAGGCAAGCCTCGAGATCTTCTCGATCCTTTTCCACAGAATTTTTTAACCTTCGTTTTACCGACTTAACCGTGGCCAACTCTTACGGTAACTTTTTTTCTTTTTTTTTTTAAGAACGAAACTGCAAAGCCAATTTCTATGCAACTTTAATCCACATTTTTTGTTCATGTTTGACTAGATTTGCGAATTTTTGGAGTTCGGTATAATCAAAATTGAAATTGTTATGTATTCTGGAAAAATTACTTATGTCGCGGTTCGATACTTCTTGGCTGCATTTGCGATTTTTTTACAACGAAATGGAGACACCGTTGGTTATGCGACTTTAGTGTAAAGTTTTGTGGATGTTTTGACTATGTTCAGGAATTTTTGGAGTTGGGAATAATCAAAATTGAAATTGTTATGTATTCTGGAAAAATTACTTATTTCGCGGTTCGATACTTCTTGGCTGTATTTGCGATTTTTTTTACAACGAAATGGCGACACCGTTGGTTATGCGACTTTAGTGTAAATTTTTGTTGATGTTTTGACTATGTTCAGGAATTTTTGGAGTTCGGTATAATCAAAATTGAAATTGTTATGTATTCTGGAAAAATTACTTATTTCGCGCTTCGATACTTCTTGGCTGCATTTGCGATTTTTTTACAACGAAATGGAGACACCGTTGGTTATGCGACTTTAGTGTAAATTTTTGTTGATGTTTTGACTATGTTCAGGAATTTTTGGAGTTGGGAATAATCAAAATTGAAATTGTTATGTATTCTGGAAAAATTACTTATTTCGCGGTTCGATACTTCTTGGCTGCATTTGCGATTTTTTTACAACGAAATGGAGACACCGTTGGTTATGCGACTTTAGTGTACATTTTTGTTGATGTTTTGACTATGTTCAGGAATTTTTAGAGTCGGGAATAATCAAAATTGAAATTGTTATGTATTCTGGAAAAATTACTTATTTCGCGATTCGATACTTCTTGGCTGTATTTGCGATTTTTTTACAACGAAATGGCGATACCGTTGGTTATGCGACTTTAGTGTAAATTTTTGTTGACGTTTTGACTATGTTCAGGAATTTTTGGAGTTGGGAATAATCAAAATTGAAATTGTTATGTATTCTGGAAAAATTACTTATTTCGCGGTTCGATACTTCTTGGCTGCATTTGCGATTTTTTCACAACGAAATGGAGACACCGTTGGTTATGCGACTTTAGTGTAAATTTTTGTTGACGTTTTGACTATGTTCCAGAATTTTTGGAGTCGGAAATAATCAAAATTGAAATTGTTATGTATTCTGGAAAAATTACTTATTTCGCGGTTCGATACTTCTTGGCTGCATTTGCGACTTTCTTACAACGAAATGGAGATACTGTTGGTTATGCGACTTTGGTGTAAATTTTTGTTGATGTGTGGATTATATTCAGGAATTTTTGGAGGTAGCAACAATCAAAATTCATATTGTTATGAGCGATTAAATACACCACCAGCAAGATGCTACTAGGACACTAATTTATTCTGGATATGATTCAATGTATTTAAAAAATTATAGATCAATACAGAAATCGATCTACAATACGCGATTGAACATGCTTTGTTGCTCAAAAAACCAGCAACAAAAATTATAATGCAGACTTCGTTTTCGCTTGACAAAATAAAATAGGTCATTATTCATATTAATACTACACCTAATACTTCAGTATTTGTCACAAGCGTGGATCGTTCAGCTTAACACTGTACTGAACATGATTTAATTCATTCAATAATTAAATCATTGATTTATGCCAACTTTAGATATCTATAGTACTAGATATCTATTACAAAGGTAATTAAGTTCAAGTAAAGTAATGATATTAAAACGAATAACCAAGTATTAACTATACCTGGATACTTCGCCCGCAACTGAAAAGTTTCTATCAAAATTCGTTTACCAATTATGCTAGTGTATTCGTTTCATAAAAGTGAAAACTGCTCATTATCTCCACACAGAATCTGTTACCGAAGATACGTAGTCGTTATTTTCATGTTAGTTTGTTTGTTTCTTCTATATTCACGAGGTCAAATTAATAATATAAATTTAAATGCCACTGACAGCTTTAATTATTGTTTTAAAAAATTCTCCTCAGAACTCCTTCATGATTTTTGCTGGATATATGCGTGGATATATGCTGTGAAAAATTATGCAAGATTTAGTTGCCCCCACCTACCTAATTCACCATTAAAAATTGCTATACACTATCCAAAATATTTTTCACATTCTTAAATTTGTTTGTATTTAATAAATGATTAAACATTTAAATATCCCACGAGTAAATTGCATCAGTTTCATATGCATACATTGAAAAGAATCAGATAGAATGGAAATATTATTGTAGGTCGGAAGAAATTTGGTTTTGGAGCTGAGATAGTCCCTGGCTGCAAAGGGTTAAACACATCGTGTGGCGTGGCATTCAAAGTTTTAATTAGAAATAGAAACTTTTGGAGCGTCATTGATAAAAGGCGCGAGGCCCCGTGGTTTCGTGATCCGCCCCCGCCATCGTTGGATAACAGCGGAGGAGTAGGGGAGTCGATCACGGCGTGGGAGGGGGAGCGAGAAGGCGAACGCTTATCAGGGGTGGAGAATTGTCATAGAGGCGGGGGTGGTCGGGCTCGGGGTTGATTTTGCGAGAGCTCGGAGCGATAGCTCGACCCGAATGTGTGCCTGCACGTATCTGTGCGTGCGTACACGAAAAATCAATCGGTACGTTCGACGCACCGAGCCTTTGGATGGCTATGATTCCAGAGATGTGAATGCCAAACGAAATTCCTTGTTGTGATTCAAATCGATAAACTATAAACAACAACAAATCGATCTAAAACGAAACAATTCAAGACAAAACTACACTCATCGATTCATCTTAGAAAATAAATAGCTGATTTAGCATGACGCATCAGAAGCTGATGATTAGACTGCGGACCTTTATGTAAAATAAAAAATGTTCGCATTGATTGCTGGGCACAGGAAGCAATAGAAATTTCCTTCTTTTTAAAGTATCTTATTAAGCTGAAACTAATACACTGATGTCTTTGAATATTTTTAATGTTTGACTTTTAATTTATAATTTTTAATATTTAACTGCTTTAAATTTTACACGCCCATTTTTGTCATAAGTGCAGAAAATCCACAGTCTACCGATGATTGTCGCGATTTCTTCGTACATTGTTTACGGGCAATTATTTCATAATTTTTTAACGCCTGTGGTCCATGGCTAAGAATTTGTTAATGGAGCTTTCAACAACAATAGCAATTTTCATCGTGAACCAACAAGTCGCCCTCGGTAAAATAATTTAAAATATGTCGTTTGAGATTATTATGTAGAAGAAGATTTTTAAGGTTCCTTTTAGTACAGTACAACTATTGAAAAGTCAATTTAATAGGCTTCCGGTAGATATAGTGTTAAAAACTACTATACCAATCGATCTTCAATTCTGTTACATCTTTAATGCTGACAATAAGATCAACACATTCGGTAGTAAAAATGAAAAAAGACGCCTCATTTTTTCGAATTTTATTAAGCGCTTTTAATAATATATTTTCGAAAAGCTGTAGGGTGATCTGTCCAGTGAATGGACATTTAAGCTCCGCGTCTGTTGAAATTAGTATTTGTAAATTGTTTTTTAATATTTCGAGTGCCATTTCCATGAGAAATTGTCATGTTTAAGATTTTACACTCCAGAACAATTATAACAATGTTTAACGTTTATATATTTAAAGGAAAGGAAATATAATATATTTTAATATAAATATAAGGACGTTTATATAATTAACAGAATAATGGGTAAAGTGACCAATTGATCATCAATTTCTAACGAATGAAAAGGGTTACACTAGTGAATAATTACACAAACAAACTTATCATAGAACCATTATTATCCCACCTCAAAATACAAACGGAGGATTTGTTAAATAAATTAATCGACGAACTGCTAAATAAATTAATATGTAGCGTCGAATAGATTATTTTAAAAAAGAAGATCTGTTTAGCGAGACATCTGTGAAGTTGCAACAGAATTACTGTATAAATTTCAACACGAAGAGAACATTGTTATTTTTTTGTTTAATAAAGATTATGTTTATTCTATTGATAGATCACCGTATGCAGAACGAAAGTTTTCGAAGAATATACGGAAGATGTATTTTTAAGATGCCACCCGTTAGAATTAGTGTTTCAACATTGGCGGCGGGGTGATGGTCGCCAAGCCTCCATTAAAAAGTTGTTAAACGCAGCCTGACGGCGCCCTGCGGCAAATTGGAACCCCATCATAAGTCTTCATGGTATATAATGTATATGGCTGTTAGAGCAAGCCATCTACAAGATAGCGATATCGAAGTAATTAAGTATTCGATGAAGATATTTTGATCGACCGTATGCGAGCAAATTGGCGTCGGCCAATCAGACACGACGACCAAAAAATCTCAATTGATCGCTTACGGTCGGAGGAATTGTTGTCGAGCTACGCCGAAAACTATCACCAAAGACTACCAAGATTTTTTTTATTAAAACAAACTGTATTATATTTACTATTGTATTTTTAGAAATGAGAGATTTTTTTATTGACAAAAGTAAACTATATTATATTTGTAATTCTACTTCTTTTGATAACTAAACTTCAAATAAATATATACTTCTGTCTACAACTATATTTCAAAATAAAATATTTCTTTCTATAACTATACTTCTATCTGTAACTAAATTTCAGTATTTAACTCATATACTACTATATGTATAAAACAGTACTTCAAATTATACTATTCTTATTATATCTACAACGAGAGTTCTGTCAATAATTTTACTTTTATAAACAAAGATACTTCTAATAGACAACTAGACTTTTATTGATAACTACACTTTTAAAAACAAATTTTATACCTCTATAATCAATTATATTTCTGTAGACAAATATACTTCTACAATCAATTATATTTCTGTAGACAACTATACTTCTATAATCAATTATATGTCTGTAGACAACTATACTTCTATAATCATTATATTTCTGTACTCAACCATACCTCTATAATCAATTATATTACTGTTGACAACTATACTTCTATAATCAATTATATTTCTGTACTCAACCATACCTCTATAATCAATTATATTTCTGTTGACAAATATACTTCTATAATCAATTATATTTCTGTATACAACTATACTTCTATAATCAATTATATTTCTGTAGACAAATATACTTCTACAATCAATTATATTTCTGTAGACAACTATACTTCTATAATCAATTATATTTCTGTACTCAACCATACCTCTATAATCAATTATATTACTGTAGACAACTATACTTCTATAATCAATTATATTTCTGTACTCAACCATACTTCTATAATCAATTATATTTCTGTAGACAACTATACTTCGATAATCAATTATATTTCTGTACTCAACTATACTTCTATAATCAATTATATGTCTGTAGACAACTATACTTCTATAATCATTATATTTCTGTAGACAACTATACTTCTATAATCAATTGTATTTCTGTAGACAACTATACTTCGATAATCAATTATATTTCTGTACTCAACTATACTTCTATAATCAATTATATGTCTGTAGACAACTATACTTCTATAATCATTATATTTCTGTAGACAACTATACTTCTATAATCAATTGTATTTCTGTAGACAACTATACTTCTACAATCAATTATATTTCTGTAGACAACAATACTTTACTATACAACCATACTTCAATATCTAATAATACTTGGGCACGTAATTATACTACAATGTATAACTACACTTCTTTGTACAACCAGTCTACGGTTTTCGAGTGGGGGGCATTGGAGTGTGTAGTGGAATGGGATAGTGGAAGGGGAAAAGGAGGAGAGGAAAAAACAACCAGTTCTGATTGCTTCTGGCATCACTGTGTACAACTATTCTTCTATCAATAATGAAACTGCATTCTTGTAACTACACTACTAATGTACTTCCATATAAACTATAATTATATGTGTAACAATACTTCTATCAACAACTGTATATACAGGAACGATAATTCCATGAACAACTATATTTCCATAATTGTTCATACTTCTATAACCAATTGCAATTGTACATGCAACAAAAATTGTGTTTGTATGAACAACTATGCTTCTCTAGCTAAATATATTTGGGTAGACAATTATACTTTAGTATGTAACCATATTTCAACACGTAACTACACTTTAACATCTAACTATGCATGAACGCATATTTCAACACATATTTATTTTTCAATACAAAACTATAATTTTTTATATAAGCATATTTCTGTATTTTAATAGAATTTACGCTATCGAAACAATATTGAAATTATTAATATATACCCATATATGAATAAACTTTGCAATATAGAAACTATATTGTCACTATAATAAACATACTTCCACATGGGTATAACTATATTCTCATATTATAATAAAATTTTCTTCATAATTCTACTGTGGTAGACATGAAATTGCTTAATGAATACAACTGTATTAAAAAATTCCATCGTGTGTCTCTGCTTCAACGAAAATAATTAGTTAAAAATTATGCGAATATTTTATCAATGGCGGTGTAGCAATCGTATTTATAATTAACCGATAACCATACTAGAGCAACTATCAATGTTAAAATATTTTGACACGATTCTTTCCGCCGCTGAATTTCGTTTAAAAAATAAATACTACTTTACTATACATTTGTTACTGCTGTTAATTACAAATGAACATTTTCAAATACTGGAAATAGTTAATCGAAATTAATTGAAATTTTAAATGCTAGATATCCATCGATTTCGAACCATTTAAATTATGGTCTACAAAATGTATAAAAGAGAATTTTAAATGAACATTTTCAAACACTGGAAATAGTTAATCGAAATTAATAGAAATTTTGAATGCTTGATTTCCATCGATTGCGAACCATTTAAATTATGCTCTATAAAATATACAAAAGAGAATTATAAATGAACATTTCCAAACACTGGAAATAGTTAATCGAAATTAATAGAAATTTTGAATGCTTCATTTCCATCGATTGCGAACCATTTAAATTATGCTCTATAAAATATACAAAAGAGAATTATAAATGAACATTTCCAAACACTGGAAATAGTTAATCGAAATTAATAGAAATTTTGAATGCTTGATTTCCATCGATTGCGAACCATTTAAATTATGCTCTATAAAATATACAAAAGAGAATTATAAATGAACATTTTCAAACACTGGAAATAGTTACTCGAAATTAATTGAAATTTTCAATGCTTCATTTCCATCGATTGCAAACCATTTAAATTATGCTCTATAAAATATACAAAAGAGAATTATAAAATTGTACTTTGACCGTTTTTTACAGGTAAAAAAGCAACGATTTTTGCAGTTTAGCGTTCCGAAGGCTTCGTCCCGATAAATTTGACATTTTCCTTCCATATCTCTCGTCTCCTTCAACGTGGTGCTTTTTCCCTTGAAAAAAGAACCACGAACAAGTTCAACGTTTTCTACGTAACGCTGACTGAAAACTCTTGGCCAAAGCTACGGGAGGTTCAAAATAAGAGAAAAAGCAGACCCGTAAAAAGCATTGAAGTGGCAGAGTTGAGAGAGAGAGAGAGAGAGAGAGAGAGAGAGAGAGAGAGAGAGAGAGAGAGAGAGAGAGAGAGAGAGAGAGAGAGAGAGAGAGAGAGAGAGAGAGAGAGAGAGAGAGAGAGAGAGAGAGAGAGAGAGAGAGAGAGAGAGAGAGAGAGAGAGAGAGAGAGAGAGAGAGAGAGAGAGAGAGGGAGAGAGAGATATATATATATTATATACAGGAAGAGGGGGTGGTTTAAAAGTACGTGGAATGGAAAAGGTGTGCAAAGAATATACGGTCACTACTATAAAATATAAACCCCTGGCACAGTCAACGGCGTATCGAAGCCTATTTATTATTACCATCATTTCAATATTCCGATAGGCTAGTTTTACAGATCACCGTGCGCTGAACGCGAATCTGAAAACCGTTTTTGCCCATCGGTCTCCATTTTCGAGGAAATTCATTCGGAAGATATAAACGAATTTTTAGGGTTGCGATGATTTTTTACGGATGAAAGCGTAAACGATAATAAATGATTTTTAGGAGAAATAATTATACAGAATCTCCTGAATACAATAATGTATTTTCATCATTGTGAAATCATGAACATTTAGATCAAATTAAAAATGATCTAAGTGAGATGTGAATGATGCAATCGAGTTTGCAAATTTGATGATTTTTTACGCGATAAAGCGTAAACGATAAGAAATGATTCTTAGGAAAAATTATTATACAGAATCTCGTGAATACAACGATGTATTCATTGTGAAATCATAAACATTTAGATCAAATTAAAAATGATCTAAGTAAGATGTGAATTTTGCCGAGTTTGCAAATTTGATGATTTTTTACTGGTTAAGTATAGATGCTGAAAAAATGGTTTCTAAGAGAAATAATTCTACAGAATCTCCTGTGGACTATGATGCACATTGTTTTAACATTATAGACATTTCAATAAAGTTAAAATTGATTTTAGTGAGATGCAAATGGTAGAACTGAATTTATGACTTTTATGATTTTTTGTAGTTTTATTGTGAAAGATATAAAAATGGTTTCTTCAGGAAATGACTTTACAGATTTGTCCGAGTGCAACGATATATGTACATATGCATAAGTATTTTTATATCACTGCAACCATTCAATCATGTCGAAAAAATATATATAGCGACCGAAAATCGACTTAACCCTGATCATATACTATAATGTTATTTAATTAATTTCATATTGTGTCATAGTGGTTAAAATTGCTGGGCTACCAGAAAAGATTCTTAACAACCACTCACCACATATTCGAACATAATTTAATTAATACCGTGGCAATTAAAACTGCTAGGCTACTAGAAAAGTTTATGAAAAATCACAAATATCATATGCTAGAATATTATTTAATTCATTTCGTAGTTGTTAAAATGACTGGGCTACTAGAAAAGATTCTTAACAACCACTCACCACATATTCGAATATAATTTAATTAATATCGTGGCAATTAAAACTGCTAGGCTACTACAAAATATTATTAAAGATTATATACCATATGCCAGAATATTATTTAATTAATTTCATAGTGGTTACATTGCTGGGCTACCAGAAATGATTATTAATAACCACTCACCACATATTCGAATATAATTTAATTAATATCGTGGCAATTAAAACTGCTAGGCTACTAGAAAATATTATTAAAGATTATATACCATATGCCAGAATATTATTTAATTAATTTCATAGTGGTTAACATTGCTGGGCTACCAGAAAAGATTATTAATAACCACTCACCACATATTCGAATATAATTTAATTAATATCGTGGCAATTAAAACTGCTAGGCTACTAGAAAATATGATTAAAGATTATATACCATCTGCCAGAATATTATTTAATTAATTTCATAGTGGTTAACATTGCTGGGCTACCAGAAAAGATTATTAATAACCACTCACCATATATTCCATGTAATTGAATTAATATTCCGGCGATTGAAATCGTGAAGTACCAGAACACTTTACAAAAATACTTTTTGGTTATTTTACGGGGTAAGACGCTCACCCATGTTGCCAAACTAATTGCCAATGACATGTTGAAGGTGCCCGAAGATTGGTGGTTACCTCCCAAGGGCAAAAAAGTGGGGAGGCTGTTGCAAAAACCGCGGTCAGTTCGAAACCACCGGTGCGGCGTCCTTATATTCGTTTTTGCAAGCAAGTTTCCCTCTTTTTGCGCACGCATAGGGTCAGCTCTCGGGGTAACGAGGTTAAGGAAATATTTTAAAAATAATTGCGTTCTTACCTCGTCGCGACAACCTCGGCAAGATGGCCTCCGGAGTCGAAGGCGAAAAAAGCTTTATGGAAGCGAACCGCTCCCCGCAACAGCCTCCCACGTGTATTTAGCTGGAACAGAGACGAAGGATGAGGCTAGAAATCGATAAAAAATAAATGTAAGCGAGTATCGATTCTTTTTGATAAACTTATGATACGAGTAAGCTTGTTTTCCCGGAAAAATATTGAAATCGTGTAAAAAGGTTTTTGGGAGGTTATGCATAAAACCTTTCGCAATATTCAAATATGACTTACAATTAGTATCGTTGAGAAATGTTTATTGCATGCTGTGATTCATGGTGTTTATGGTACACAGAGTAGACTGACTCGTTGATAATTTTTGAGTGTCACAGTCTGTGACGTGTATTGTAAAACTATTTTGTTTATATTTTCAAAATAAAACGTGATTTCTACCAACGTTGTCTAAAAGTCAAATGTTTATTCAATCACATGGAGTAATTATATTTTTTCTTTCGCGTTTATACTTTCTTAAGTAACTTGAAAAATATCGATGAAAATTTATACATTTTTGGCGTCTCATTCACTTTAACCGATGTTTAAATACGTTGCAAACGACATTGCAAAATATTACTGTGTAAATTGAAGCATTTTTCGTAATCACATAAAACAGATACAAGTCAATTTTGGGAATTTTTTTATAAAAGAATTAGATGATGTAGAACTAAAAAACATGATGTAATATCTTCCACTATGATTCAATGTTCTATACTAATTTTCGTCGCATGCTATACTTGATAGTGTTTATTAAATACAAGGCGTTAATTTCCCTGAAACAAAGCAAGTGATTAAAATCGAGCACTAATCCCACAAAAAGAGGATCAATTTCAAGAATTTATTACAGGAAACTTAGATAACTTTGAGTCGAAAAACTTTTTGCAATATGTTCGGGCACGATTTAATATTGTATACTAATTTTTGTTGCGTGCTGGATTCAACAGTACTTCTCATAAATAATGTTGATTGAGTTGATCATGCAATGAGTTGTTAAATACAGTTGATAATCACACGAAACTTAGGTCATTGTTGGGAATTTTTTTATAAAAGAACTAGATGATGTAGAACTAAAAAACTTGATGTAATATCATCCACTATGATTCAATGTTCTATACTAATTTTCGTTGCATGCTATACTTGATAGTGTTTATTAAATACAAGGCGTTAATTTAACCGAAACAAAGCAAGTGATTAAAATCGAGCACTAATCCCACAAAAAGAGGATCAATTTCAAGAATTCATTACAGGAAACTTAGATAACTTTGAGTCGAAAAACTTTTTGCAATATGTTCGAGCACGATTTAATATTGTATACTAATTTTTGTTGCGTGCTGGATTCAACAGTACTTCTCATAAATAATGTTGATTGAGTTGATCATGCAATGAGTTGTTAAATACAGTTGATAATCACACGAAACTTAGGTCATTGTTGGGAATTATTTACATGAGAACTAGACGACGTAGAACCATAAAACATTTGCAATATATTCCAACATGATTTAGTAATATACAACAATTTTTAAACCATGCTGTGACTCATAGTTCTCATTATAAACGACTTTGACTGGCTCATTTAGTCGTAGATTCTACACTTTAAAAATCTATTACAGTTTGTTTTTCAATACTGTTTAAACATGTTTGAGTGATTGTAATGTAACAAAAATATATGTGATTGTATTCGCGAGAGTCTGTACAATCATTTCCCGTAAGAAACATTTCCATAGCATTCACAGTTAGATCATAACAATTCGATTATGTTTAACACTAAACCTACCAGCATCTGCCAGCACTTATTTTGCTATTAGTGAAATGATGAAATCTTATATATGGGAAATGATTGACAAAAAATTTTTATTTGATCACAGATTAAAATTACAACCAGACGAGCTTTAAATAAACTCAATCTCGTAATTTTTATGAGACAACGGGTAATAGTCAATTTTAGTGGTCGGCAGGTTTAGCGTTAAATCGGCACGAGTACGATTTCCGTGGCCCCTCGTACGATTCCCGGCCTCTCCACGACCTAACCACAACTCATTCTATTCACATGATTTTTCCATTACTAGTTCAAATTCTGGATGACAGCTACAATGCAAAGATTATGCGAATCAAATTTCATTTTCTACAAAAAAGGTCTCTTGATATTTTGCCATATTTCGCATAGTTATAGTCCCACATAAATGGGAACATCTAAATATCTGTCGTATTTACAGTCCTATCAGAAAACTTCAGAGGACAAAGTGACACTATTGCAGGGGGCAAATATAATGGTAAAGAAAAAAATCTTTTATGTCGTATTTTTTAATGAAATTTCAAGGTCACCGATGTTTTTTTAAATGGAATAGTATATTTTTTTACGATAGCATGATAGACAATAAAGAACGGAATTTAGTGGATACCACCTTTTTGACCTTGAAGTGACCTTGAGCAAGAATAATCATGTTGGAGCGGATAAAATGTGGAAGTTTAAAATTTACATGTTTCAGCAAAGATTGCGCATTGTTTACGTCGAGTTGACCATTTCAAACCACAATAAATGTTTGAAATATTTTTCATAGTAAACAGCGTATGTTTATGTTAGAGTATGTATCATTGAGATCGTTAACAGAAGGTTAATCGGTTAGAATAAGTACGTTGTTTCTTCTGCATTATTCGAATTCGAAATGTGAAAGTGATAACAATGCGTTATACTGTACAGGAACGAATCGATATGGTTTTCACTTATGGCGAAAGCCACCAATCTTTGAGGCAAGCAGTACATTTATCTCGTGAAAAATTTATGAACCGCATTTGTCCTTCGTTACACGCATTTTCCGTTGTGGTAAAACAATTTAAAAATACCGGTAGTGTAAGTTCTAAAAATCGTAATAAACAAAGAATTGTGACGCACGAAGAAAATAGAATTAATATCCTAGCTGCAGTATCTAATGATCCACATGTAAGTTTGCGACAACTCGAAGAAGAGTCCGGTATTAGCAGAAGTAGTATTTCACGAATACTGCAAATAGAAAAGTTTTCACCCATATCACTTGAGTTTACATCAGGAATTGTCTGCCACCGACTATTTTAATCGTGTCCGCTTCTGTCAGCGGGCGCGATCTCAATTAGAAGTGGACAATACTTTCTTTCGCAAAGTTCTTTTTACGGATGAGGCATCTTTTACCAATCATGGGCAAGTAAATTTGCACAATATGCACTTCTGGTCAGCTGAGAATCCATGATGGTCAAGAGGAGTAGAAAGGCAAAGACCGTGGACCGTTTACGTATGGCGCGGAATTTTGTGCAGTAAAATAATAGGCCCGTACTTTATACAAGGAACTCTTACTGGTATAAAGTATGCTGCATTTTTACGACAGGATTTGTCGGGCCTTTTAGAAGAAATTACGTTATTCGATCGGGAGCGCATGTGGTTTCAACATGATGGTTGTCCAGCGCATTATTCTAAAGTTGCTAGAACGGTGCTAAATACGAAATATCCTGGACGCTGGATTTGGCGAAGAGGAACAATTCCATGGCCAGCCCGTTCTCCGGATCTGACACCATTGGACTTTTATCTATGGGGCAAGATAACATGTATTGTGTACAAAGATAAACCCACAACGCCAGAGGATATGCGGCAAAGGATTACTGCAGCATGTGCTTCAATTACGTCTCAGGAAATCGACAATGCCTACAGATCATTTCATGCAAAATTGCAATATTGCATAAATGAGGATGGTCAACATTTCGAACATTTATTATGGTATGTAAAGGTCAACCGGCCGTAAACAACGCGTAATCTTTGCTGAAACACGTAAGTTTTAAACTTCCACATTTTATCCGCTCCAACTTGATTATTCTTGCTCAAGGTCATTTCAAGGTCAAAAAGGTGGTATCTACTAAATTCAGTTTTTTATTGTCTATCATGCTATCGTAAAAAAAAAATATACTATTCCACTTAAAAAAACATCGGTGTCCTTGAAATTTCATTAAAAAACACGAAATAAAAAATTTTTTTCTTTACCATTATATTTGCCCCTGCAGTAGTGTCACTTTGTCCTCTGAAGTTTTCTGATAGGACTGTAAATACGACAGATGTTTACGTGTTCCCATTTATGTGGGACACCCTGTATACATTTGTTTCTTGAAATAACCCCAAGAACACAAATATAGCCTCAAAACGAGGTTCCACGGAAATCGTACTCTTCCCGTAAAATCAATTTGAAATTTGTTGAAACGTTTGTGATGTTACGAAAAGAATCTATTCAATAGAATCTACGCAACAATCCCATATTTAAAAAAAAAAACACGACTTTTCCTTTATTTTTGCCATTAAACAGCAACACGGGCGCAGAACGCAGCGAAACTCTGGAGCTCAGATGAAAAACCAAATTGGTATCGCAGAACAAAATGGCCTCGCTTGCAGCAGTATCGTTTTCAAGAGAATTCAATTTCAGAATCCGCTGGCTATGCCTGAAAGCTTAGCTACACTGTCATTCCGCGTTCACGAGCACCGAGTCCAGTCGACCGGTGTACTTATTTTCTTTTTTTCCGGAAAATATTTTTCTATTACAGTCGCGCGTGGCTACGGATCCCGACTATTTGTCGCCGGTTACCGAATGCATTATGGATCGGTGGACGGAGCCAGAAATCGAGGAGAGAAATCAAAACGCGTCCCGCTGGGGAGTCGGCTCGATTAACAGTATTTTTGTTTTCGTTCGACAGCAGCCGGTCGATCGAGGTGTGTCGTATTTGACGCATGAAAATGGCCCAAAGGGATGCGCCAGCCATGATCGACGCTCCATCCGATCGGAGACTACCGAAACTGGCCGTCAAATAATATATTCATAGCTTCCGGATGGTTGAACAGGTCTCTCGCGAATCCCCGGCTCTTGCTTTGCAAAGGTAACTATCCTTCACCCCCTACCCACCGGCCAAATCGGCTGTTGCATAATTATCGAATATACACCAACTTACTCCTTTTTCCATATACACCGCTTCCCCGGATCATCCTACGCCCGACTCGTCAACGAAACGTGTTCATTTTAAAACGTTCAGCGCCATGTCACCCATATCTGGGTGACGGAATTATTTATACAGAATTGAAAATTAATTTTTACGTTGGTAGATCGAGCGTACAAAATTTCCTTACGATCTGAGGAATAGAAGAGGTTTGAAACAGTAATTAATATCACAAAACTAAACTTCTTAATTTTTGTTTTATTAAATATATGGCTTTGATTTTGTGTAATATTTATGATTGCCGAGTGGGCGCTGAACGTGTTAAAGGAAAATACTGCGATATACATTTATTCAGTTATAATACAGTCATTTAACTGTGACACCTTTTTCTCGTAAACAATTCGTTGTATCAAATATGTTTTCAAACGAAAGTTGCTTGGTATTGGGCATACAATGTAATAATTGGATATTATTCCGAAAGGCACCGGTGGCCGGTTGGTATGAAATTTGGAGCATGTTGTGAAGAATGTGGAAGGACCCCAAATATAAAATTTTAACTTCGGGAATTCACCCGTTTAAAAGATACAGATACATTAGTGGGGGAGAGTACGATTTCCGGGGCCCCTCATTTTGAGGTTATATTTGTGTTCTCAGGGCTATTTCAAGAAAAAATGTATATATAACATGGCGTCAAATTGGCCTGGTTTAGCCGGTAAAGTAGATTTCCTGTTTTTTATAAATTTGCAAATATCTCGGTAACTATGCGAAACGTGGCAAAATATCAAGAGACTTTTTTTGTAGAAAATGAAATTTGATTCGCATAATCTTTGCATTGTAGCTGTCATCCAGAATTTGAACTAGTAATGCAAAAATCATGTGAATAGAATGAGTTGTGGTTAGGTCGTGGAGGTGGCGGATTCAAACGAACGGCCACGGAAATCGTACTCGTGCCCTTTAGTGGAAGCCGCTCAATCACTGTGATCGTTTGCTTCGGACATGTCATCGTATTGTCTCACAAATTTGTTTAACCCTCTGTCTACCAAGCGGGTCCATTGGACCCGACTGTATGTAGATACTGCGGTTATTTAAACGTTTAAAATTCTTGGGATCTTGTCGTTGCATGACTTTGTTACTTTTCTTATTTTTTATTATTTAAAGCTAAAAGGTTTTTTTATATTTACTACATTTTGTGGTATAAATTTTCTATCGCATAATGAAAGTTTTTTTACGGTAGATAGAGGGTTCAATAGAATGTCGTCTATTGTTTTGGGGAGGGGCTGCCACCACCAAACACCCTCCCCACCAAGGAAACTAACACAGACCAACTCCGATTAGTCTTTCGGAGGTGTTTTCAACGTGAAAAAACATAAAAGGATCACACCACACCAGAGATGGGCAATTTTGCCTCAATTGAGGCAAAACCGTCCACACCGTAGCGCCCTCTGTCCCCTTCCAGCAAGCGCGGTACAATGGGGCAACAAAAACACGAGACATTGGCGTACACAACGAACGCGCGCGCTGCATGAAAGAGAGGTTGGTGGGAGAAGCAAGCGTTTGAACCGTGCCCACCACTGCACCACACCATCACTCATAATAAACACACGCATACATATCCCTCAGGCATTCTTACATTGTTGCTGAATATAGCGTCCAAAGCATCGAAAACCTATTATGACGGATTTATAATTGAGAACCTGTATCTTTTAAACGCATAAATTGCCGAAGATAAAATTGTATATCTGAGGTCCTTCCCTACCCCTCATAACACTCACCAAGTTTCATCTCGATCGGCAAACGGTGCCTTTCGGAAGTACAGCCTAATAATTAGTTTCTTTATAGTAAACTTTTTCATCGAGATGTGAAGGTCACCTTGAGTTTCTTTACTGTAAAGCAGTGATGCGCACGGGTGGAGCCCCTTAAACGCCTGCTTCTCCCACCAACCTCTCTTTCATGCAGAGCGCACGTTCGTTGCGTACGCTGATGTCTCGTGTCTTCGTTGCCCCATTGTACCGCGCTTGCTGGAAGGGAACAGAGGGCGCTACGGTGTGGACGGTTTAGCCTCAATTGAGGCAAAATTGCCCATCCCTGACTCATAATAAACACATGCATACATATCCCTCAGGCATTCTTACATTGTTGCTGAATATAGCGTCCAAAGCATCGAAAACCTATTATGACGGATTTATAATTGAGAACCTGTATCTTTTAAACGCATAAATTGCCGAAGATAAAATTGTATATCTGAGGTCCTTCCCTACCCCTCATAACACCCACCAAGTTTCATCTCGATCGGCAAACGGTGCCTTTCGGAAGTGCAGCCTAATAATTAGTTTCTTTATAGTAAGCTTTTTCATCGAGATGTGAAGGTCACCTTGAGTTTCTTTACTGTAAAGCAGTGGTGGGCAGGGGTGGAGCCCCTCAAGCGCCTGCTTCTCCCAACAACGTCTCTTTCATGCGCTGATGTCTCGTGTCTTCGTTGCCCCATTGTACCACGCTTGCTGGAAGGGGACAGAGGGCGCTACGGTATGGACCGTTTTGCCTCAATTGAGGCAAAATTGCCCATCCTTGCTGTAAAGCGTAATTTTTAAGCTTCTGATTGAAATGAGAATTAAATCGTGAAGAAAAAACCATGGATTTATGTGAGATGAAAAGCTAATGATTACTGGGATATTCTCTGTAAATCATTTTTAATGCAAACAATGCTCAAAATGTTCTCTATTACAATTAATAAATTTACGTGGTCGATCGATAAGAGCAAATGATACACTTTTAAGTGTTTTTTGGGTTATAGTATTGCATGCTCTAATACGATTTTTCATATCTTCTGGTGTCGTTGGTATCTCGCGATTTGCTTTGTTTTTTTTTTAAATGTCTCCTAAGAAAGTAATCAAGCGCCATACAAAGTAAAAAGCTCATAGTTACCGAGATACAAATGTTCAATGAATAACAAGAAACTTCTAAATGTAAAACCCGTGCAAGAAACGATGGCAATATTCTTGTTTGATTTTTAACATAATATCATTCGAGGCGTGTCTTATTTACTGTGACGATTGTTAGAGAGATTCAGTTTGAAATTATTGTCACGCGAGTGAAGTGTGCAGATGAAAGTGCTCTTCATAAGTTATTTATTTATGCTATATCGCAAGAAACAGTTCAATGTGTATTAATTCCAATTATCGATCGACTACGTAAAGGAATTTTAATTATAATGGAGGACATTTTTCTGCATTGCTTGCATTAAAAATCATTTATAAAGAACATCTCAGTGACTGTAACTTTTTTTAACGCATATATCCTGATAGTTTTTTACTGATCATTCGATATTCTTTCTAACCACAAGGTCAAATGTTACACATCATGATACAAACATTCAAGGCGACCTTCGTGTCTCGATAAAAAAAACCTACCATAAAAAGATTAATTAATACATTTTATATCACGCTTGATACTAAACAACTTTCGTTTGACAATTTTATTGACTCAAGAAATTGTTTACTAGTAAATTATTTAGGTGGCACAGTTAAATGACTCACCCTGTGTACAGTACCTCACGAAAGTATTCGAACGCCATTTAAGCGGGAATCACTTTTATGTATTTAAAATTGGACTAATCGACTTGATTTTTTTTTTAAAGAAATTAAAAGCACTGATTTACTAAATGACCTGCAAAAAATATTTGAAAAAATTGCGATTCGTAAGAATTACATGAAAAACTAAAAAAAAGGCACTTTTTAAAACTGTTTTACTTGAACCCGTAATGACAACTTAAAATATGCGTTTTGTAGATCGATGTTAGTTAAACATATGCTGAAAATTTCATCGTCAAACTCGCCAATATATGCAAATGATGCTATACTAACTCAATCGTTTATTTAATATGTAAAAACACATTAATAACCGTGAAAACTAATGAAAGAATTATCTCTACAATGTATTATTCATCGGTGTCATATTTTTTATTTCATTAGAAATCAATTTTGGATCGAATTATTAGAGCTACTTGCATAAATTAACAATTTTACACGCAAACAATTAATTTCTAAATACAACTCTACCTGCATTGAATTTTTCTAATTTTCTTTAGAGGTATTTGTGTTTGTAAATTGTAAATATACTTTTGGCAAAGTTGTGGGCAATACACTGTATGTTTCTAAAACAGTGATACAACATCTTTCAGATTTCGAGGATGCGGAAACGAAAAATGATAGTGTCAATCGCGAAAGGATGACGGTACCAAGAATAAAAATTTGCAAAAACGCCTGCGGACGGATCGTGGTAAGCCAAAAAAACCGGAATGAACCTTTTCGGCGAATCTTTTATCTTCATCCGCATCGAGCTATTCAAAATCGAATCAATAACAATGAGTGGAACTACTGACGCGGAAGTTAGATCGCGATTGAGTTTTCTACTTGATTACAACGAGCAGGACCTCCTATCGCGATCTATGGATGAACGGTTTACCACCCAGGGAATCCATTTTGGTCGCGGCGAGCTGATCGTTTTTCAATTCGCAAAATCTCCCAAATGTCCCTTGCATTCATCAGAATTCTCTTTAATTAGTCGTGCAAATATTATCCCATATTTTTTTCCATTCAAAACAATTCTTTAGTGCACTCCAAATATTTAAACTATGATTCAATATTTATTACACTTTTACAGACTGTAGGGTCTGATTTAACCTTTGCTCGATGCAGTTCCATAAAGATTAATCTTTTACCCTGAAATAATAATAAATTGTAGTTTACATATTATTGTTTGATCAATAATACTATTGTGGGTTAGTGTTGATGTTTAGTAATACTATTATTGGTTAGTATTGATCAATAATACTATTAATTATTCTTAGTTTATCTTGATTTTTACTATTTAGTAGAACGGCACGTCCGAATTTGAATTTCGCGCCAAAACTAACCGGTACGCGCTCGATTTGAAATTTGACCATGAGAACCAAGACCATAAATTCTTTTGAATTTAGTTAATTAAAACGATTGTTATAAAAATGCTCTACCTCAATAACAACAAACTAGAGAAAAATATAAATCTATTTCCTTCCTTAATAGGTTCAATAAATTGAAAATAATATGACTATATATTTATAAATCCTTCTAATATGTTTGCTGTTTTGTATTTTTCCTTCCCAGTTTTGTTATAAATATATAAAATCTAGTTATCTTGCCTCGTCGAAGAATTATGAAAATGTGTATAATTTAGGAAAATCTATAGAATAATTTGTTGCAAGAAACATTTGTATAGCTCTCATAAGGTATGCACAAACAATTATCAAGGTTGAAGTTGATTCACCAATGTTTAAGTTGTATTTAAGCTAATTTTAATTATGCGAATGTTGTAAAAAGCAAAAGCACAGTAAAATCAAATATTGAATTTTCACTTTTACTTCTAAATATATGATTTTTCTAAAATACTGCAAAGATAAGGAGATGCAAAATGGAAGAAAGGGGTTGCAAAATTTTCCAATAAGAAATACGTCAAATTTAATTGTATACACATTTTTAAAAAACTGTAGATTCATAGCGTTTCAAAACGCATAAATGACATTCCTTAGGATAATTATACTCAAAATTTTATTCTGAAAATCATTACAACAATAATTCTTCATAAAAAATCTGAATGTTTACTTTCAATGGCTATTTTTACATAAGCGAGGAACTATCAGCGACTAAATTCAACGAAACGTAATTGGGGGTTGTAAAATGCGTACACAAGATAATTAGGGGTGTCCAGTATACCCACACGTCCATTTTCCTATTTCTAAAGTTACCATAACAATATTTTTAAATCAAAAAATCTGCAAACCTCTTTCAGAATTTATTTCAAAAAAGAAGTGAAGGATTATGGGGTTTCAAAATACAATATGGAGGTGCACGGTATAGTTATGATTGCCGAACACGTCCACCCATTTAAAAGTTTCTAAAACCATCATTTTTAAAGCTATCATAACAACATTCTTAATAAAAACTCTGTAAATCCATTTCGGACGCCATTTTTGATAAAGCTACAAGTTTACTGGATTGCAAACGGCAAGAATGATTTCCATGGAGTGACTGTACATAGATCCACACGGGTCCATAGCTTCCACCAAAAAATCCGCAAACCCATTTCCCCACGCATTTGAAAAAAGCTGCAAGTCTATGGGGTTTCAGGACGCAAGAAAGACATTCGCACGGGATGATTATATTAATGTTTCCAGCGACGCCGCGGACACGTTCCCCAAAAAAGCGAGAATACAAAAAAAAAGAAGAAAATAGACAAAGGAAAAAGAGAATAACTGGAGACGGTATGGGGGGCGGGTGGGCCTGTATGGGGCAAGACGGGGGAGGAGTGGGAAAAGTGTACGAAAATGGGTGTGGAGAAGAAAACAGAAAATTGGACAGCATGTGTGCAAGGACCAAAGAGTCAAAGAGAAAAACAGAAAATGGTGTAGGAGAGCGAAGGGGGTGAAAAGTAGCGAAAGAGGGTGTACATGGGGTGCGAGGTGAGGAGGGGGAACGGTATTGGGGGGAAGGGGTGGCCGGGTGCGGGTAGAGATGCTCATGGAACAGGAAAAGAGAACGAAAGAGAGAATGGTACGTGTGTTCGGAGGGAAAACCGACGGAGAGACCAGGTTAAGGGTGGAACAGAGAGCAAAACAGGGGTTGCGAGGGATGCGGGACGGAGGGAGGGAGGGAGAGAGAGAGGAAGAGAGAGAGAGGAGAGAGAGCGAGGTACACGGATGGGTCTCCGGTTGCCATGACGACTACCGTCGCCTAAAGCTATGCTTTTATTGATTCCAAGCCACAAACAATGTACAGGAGTGAATGTTTCGCTCTGTTCTCTCTCTATCCGTCTGAATAGCGAGGTATTAACGTGCCCCGAAATGCCGATATCCGTGGGCACGTGCCCCAGAAAACCGGGGTCACTGTGGGAGTCCTTGGACACGGCTCGTGGGGAGCCTTATGTCAGGTGCTGAAGAGTTTTCCTAGCTTCGAATTCGCATATAAATAACCAAAATTGATAAATACATCTCTACATGTGGAATTTAGGGTTTGATAGGCAGAGTCGATCGTAAAGCTTGATTGCCTACCAGACTTGAAGGGAGTGTGAAGCGCCCTACAGAAAGTGTCTTTGGCGCTTTGAAAGTGCGAGACTATTTGGTTTTGGTTCCATCTGGAGAATGAAAGAGAACAATGCTCTAGGCTTGCATACATATCTTGGACTCTAGAACGTAATTTAGATCTAATTCATATCTACCTCCAATGTTAGGCCTGGTAGTCAGTGGTAGATTTCTGCACAGGCGCACGAGGCTATCGCCTGAGGTCTCAAAATTCAACTCTCAAATTTCCCTATTTCTCAGTTTTTGTGGATCACTGGTATGGTGCCTACTAGAGTAAAAAACTTGCGCGTAGAATGCACAATGTAGTGTGTAGGGGTAGTGAAAATATTTAGAGGGGGCCTCAAAATTGAATTGCGCCTGGGATTTCTCAAGTGCTAAATCCGTCTTTACCTTGGGTATGATTCTTGGGGAGTCTTGTGGCAGGTGCTGTAGAGTTTTCCTAGCTTCAAATTCGCACATAAATATCCAAAATTGATAAATACATCTCTACATGTGGAATTTAGAGGTTGATAGGCCAGCAGGGTCGATTATAAGGCTTTATTGGTTACCAGACCTGAAGGGACTGTGAAGCTCCCTTCACAATATGTCTGAGGCACTTGCATACATATCTTGGACTCTAGAACGTAATTTAGATCTAATTCATATCTACCTCAAATGGTAGACCTGGTAGTCAGTGGTAGATTTCTGCACAGGCGCACGAGGCTATCGCCTGAGGTCTCAAAATTCAACTCTCGAATTTTCCTATTTCTCAGTTTTTGTGGATCACCGGTATGGGGCCTACTAGAGTAAAAAACTTGCGCGTAGAACTTAGTAAGGGTAGTGAAACTTGCGCGTAGGGTAGTGAAAATATTTAGAGGGGGGCCTCAAAATTGAATTGCGTCTGGGATTTCTCAAGTGCTAAATCCGCCTTTGCCTTGGATATGGTTCTTGGGGAGTCTTGTGTCAGGTGCTGAAGAGTTTTCCTAGCTTCAAATTCGCATATAAATATCAAAAATTGATAAATACATCTCTATATGTAGAATTTAGAGGTTGATAGGCCAGCAGGGTCGATTATAAGGCTTTATTGGTTACCAGACCTGAAGAGACTGTGAAGCTTCCTTCACAATATGTCTGAGGCACTTTGAAAGTGAGAGACGATTTGGTTTTCCTTCCACCTGGAAGATGAAAAAGAACATTGTTCTAAGCTAGCTTAGATCCTAGACTTGCTCTTGGACTCTGGGACTCCTGAACCTAATCCAGGTCTAATTCTCATCTACCTCGAATGGAAGCACTTGGACCTGGTTTATATAGGAAGCTTATATCAGGTACTGAACAAGTTTCCTAGTCTAAAATTGAAAAATAAAGATGTAGTGCCAAAAAATCTATCTGTACACGTAGAATTGGGGTTTTCATAGGAGCATTTACAGTCAGGGGCAAAATTAAGTGGATACTCTTTGAAAGTTTTTTTAAATTGAACCACACGTCTTGAGTTTTTTTTTGAGATGTTAGAAAGACTAGTTTACTAGGTAATGTATACCCTTTACTATTTTCTTCGCAATTTCGACATATGGTAATTTTTCACTAATTCTTTTTATGCGTTACCTAGTAAACTAATCCTTCTAACATATCAAAATGAGTCAAGTTGTTTGGTGCAATTTTAAAAGAGTTTTTAAAGTCTTTAATTTTACCCCCAGCTGTAGATATATAATGAGGATGATCACAGTTAGGGAACTAACAGGTATAGAGTACTTTGGGGGCAGTGCCTTTCGTGCTAACAGTGTGGAGTAACTTGCTTTTGCATGCCTTTTGAATATTACAAGAAGACATAATACAGCAATTAGCTTAAATCCTGAATTCGGGACTGAATTTTGGAATCTCTGGAACTAGACCCGACCTAATCCAGATGAGATGATCAACAATGGCTACCAGAGCTGCAGATAGTAGAAAGTACTTATTAGGAATAGCATACTTGAGGCTAGCAAGGTAAAGAACTTCGTTTCTAATATTCTCTCAATTTTAGAAGAAGACTTGTATACTAAGAGCTGAGACTTGAGTTTTTGGGGATGAATATTTGGACTTTTGGACCTGACCCAGACCTAACCTAGTCTTACAAGAACTGTAACATACGCTAAAGCAGAGGTTCTTACTACTGGGGAGTGGCAAACCACACATTTTTAGTTCCTTGTGGAAGTTGAAAAGAGATTTGTTGTACTCTAAGTGCTAATCCATGAGTTGAGTTCTGGACTTTTGGACACCTGGATGTAACTCAGACCTAACTTAGCTCTGCAAAGACTATAACTCACTCTGGGTCAAGTGTCTTTTACACTAGGAATTTTAAACAACCCATTTGTATGCCTCCTGAAAGTTAAGAGAGATTAAGAAATGTTAAGATTAAGAATTGAGTATAATAATATAATGGTGTATAACGAATTATAATCTTGCACCTTGTTTATTATCAAGAATAATGAAGAATGATACTAGGAACCCCTATCGCAATCCTCCATCAATGAACAGCTAGACTTAACCCTCCACTGGCAATATGGTTCTTTACTAACATGATCTGCGTAACTGATCTTTCATTCCCTGGCTTGATTTGGTACTGTTTTGGGCTTTAACCAATCAAAAAAGGGGATACTTGTAACAGCCTCTAATGTAACATGCATGTTAAAAATAAAAATTCGGCAATAAATTACGAGAATATTGTGAATTCTTGTGCAACTCAGCGACCCATCATGCCGGCGCAGGGTTAAGTTAGAGGGTGCCTTTGCCTGTTGAATGCAATGATCTTCGCTTATGGAATATATTTTCATAGGATTCCCTTCGAAATTTTAATCTAATTCCAATATATTTTTAAAGTATTCCTTTTCCTAACCTGATTCATCTTAAAAACTTTAAAATTAACGAGGACTACCAATGATAATTTAAGTCTCATTTGCTCCCAGATCCAAGAGATCGTCGAAACCAATCACCTATCAAATGTTTTCCGCTATTTTCTCTAAAAGCAACAAACAATATGGAGCATTTATGAAAACTCAAAAGGTGGTTAAGCACACCAATCATCGTTTTAAAAATGACTCTATTTATATAAAAAATTCGAAATTCAACGAGCCCTCGTTTCATCCCCTATAACCTCTCACTCATTATTTTCCCTAAGAACGAACGAAATAAAATAAAATGAAACATTTTTGCAAAATTAAAAAAGCAAAGGGGTAGTTCATATTAATGAACATCGGGTAAAAAAGTTTCTTCCCCCTTTCTAAAATTCAAAAGCTGCCTAACCCGCTGAAGAAAATATCAGAGCTTTGAGCAACTCTTCGAGTACGCAAGCTCCCCGAGAAACGTCGATAAGCACGCGATTTCCCCGTGAGGTCCAAAACACCATCAGAATCACCAACGGGGAAAATCGGACCACGGTGCTAGCCCCCTAACTATCAACCATCAGCTGATCTAACTCCTAAATCAAGGTAAATTTCTAATCAATCGTTCCAATTAATCGTTGTCGTTCCGAGTGTCGCAAATTCGCTAAAATCGAGACGGACCTCGACTCCGGCGACTCTGTGAGACTAGGTTAACCTAACCTAACTCGAGGAGGGTGCGAGGGACCTACCCCATCTCGAGATCGCGCTCTGATAGTCGCGGGCGACGAGCTCTCGAAGACAAAGAACGCGGGCTATTTAAAAGCGCATTTGCAAACTCGGTGTCCGGTTTCGCGATATTACATTTCTTTCGGAGAATATGGCCTTTGGGGGGCAGATTCATGAAGAGAAACATTTCCTTTGGAGTATAGCGCAATTTAAAAGTTTTTTAAAAGTGCCATTGTGATCAAACGGCGGGTCTCCTTCAGTTTCCAGACTAATTTTCGATGTTATTTAAATCTGCTCGTTACGGTAGCAGTCTTTTATTAACTATTACTATAGTTGTAAATAGTCTGTTTAATTGTATTTGTATAATGTTGAAATGAATTTATTATTTTTAATATAACTAATTTTTTTTATACGTGTACTGTATACTTCATATAGTATATCGTATATTTATAATGCTGTAACACTTAATTATTATTAAGAGATATTGTTGAATATTATATAGTATTATAAGTGTTATTAAATATGAACTTTTTAATGCTTAATTATTATAAAATATTAATCAAAATATGAACTATTTAATGCTTAATTATTATTAAATATTAATCATAATACTTAAATTGCACTGAAATATTCTATGACGTAATTATTACTACTGTTGAGATGAATCAATTTTCATCATTAATATGCACTTCTTATATAATTTAAATAGCAATACAGTAACTTCGATACATATAATTACAATGATCCGAGTGCACTCATTTGTTCTATTAATGATGATTATATGGTGAGACTGAAAAAAATTGGATTCTCCAAATATTTGTCTCCAAAACTGCAACACTATTTGTTTAAAAAATGTTTCCGTATTTAAATATGGGGTTTCTTGTATAGAGTGTTGCATAATTTTGTTAGTTAAGAACATTGACTAATTACAGTATTATGGCTGAAATTAAAAATTCGAAAGGTTTGTGTAATATACTGTATATTATTTAGTCCTTGAACAAACGAATTTTCGAAATATTTTTGTAGCCAAAATGGCAGATGTTTTAATGTAAAGTTGCAATTTTAAATAACAATATTGCTCATTTCTAGACAATGACACAAGTATGTGCAACAAATAAGCAAATAATTCGTTCAAGAACCAGATAATATTATAATTATGTAGTATATAACAGGAAACTTGTCGAATTTTTAATTTCAGATGAACCCGTAACCAAGAGTAATGGTCGCCGTATTTTTGAAAGAGACATCAACAGATCAGTCACAACTTTGTAATTAATATTCTTACATAAACAATTATGATGCACTCTCTAAAATAAACCGTTTTAAATATGAGAATATTTTTTGGGTAGCGTTATACTTCTGAGAAAAGGAAGTCAAAAGTCTCTCTAATCTTAAAAAGCACAATATTTAAAAACAAAATAACTACCAACGTGCCCCACATAAAATACAGCAAGATTCATATTTAAAAAAAAAAAACAAATTGATATATCAAATAAAATTAAATTAAATAAAATGTAATAAATTCAAATGAAATGTTTAAAAATTAAAATATTTCTGTTAATGAAAATACGATACGGATTTCTACAATCGATGGAGCAAATGATCGAGCAACATATCCAAAAAATCTGGGGCGGTCACAGATCCCCTGTAAGGCGACACAGGTACATATGGGCTCTCCCGTTGAATGGACCAAATGATATAAATTATTTATAGATTTCGACACCAGAGCGAAGAAGGGGGGCATATCGAGGGTGTACTGTTCGAAGTATGGGGTGGATGCAGTACCCGGGGGGTCCACTTGCACCGAAAGCCCCTTGGGGCACCCTCAACATATGCATTCCCCACTCGACCACCGTAAGCCTATAGAAAATTGATTCGTAAGTACCCCGGATTCCTGTCTGTCTCCTGTTTTGTTTTTTAGCACCTATCTACGATTGCTCCCCGTACACACTTCACGGTGTCATAACCCTCGCCTTACCCAGTCCGGGTCACTTTTGACCAATATTTAGTTACATTCTTTTTCCTCCATTAGATAATAAAAATTACTTTATAAACTCTTTTTACAAGATAATATTCTGTAACGAACAAATATTTATTAGATTTCATTTTATTGGAACAAATCAGGAAGGATAAAAAATGTTGTACTAAATATTTGTGAGGTAAGGAATATAATACAAAATTCACTCACTCTTTTATCGGGATGCATTGTTGAGGAACTTTGTGATTGATGCTTGGCAATATGTACTTTTAATTACAAATACTGTGTTGTAAAGTCCTTGCAGGGTCGGGATGTTCATCTTTCCAACCTGGTAACGAAATAAAAATGTATATTAGAATTTTAAATGGCAAAGCTTCAATATCTTATTTAGAGATTTCTAAAAGGATATTAATATACATTAGAATTGTATTAACCAGTTAACTGCGAAATTTAATTTTCAAAATCCCCCATGGGATCCAGAATTAAAATATAGCAATGACGAGTATACACGTCGAACGTAGGGAAAATGCTCCTATTATAAATTCTACATCTTATTGAAATTTCCAATTTTTATAGCGAATGGAATTTTTTTAATTTACAATTTACACAACGAATATACACGTTAACCACACCGCAATAGAGCTTTGGATTGACATGTATACACGTCGAACGCAGTTGACTGGTTAAAAACAAGTACATTTAATAGTAATATATCTTCATTTTCATTTATATGTTAATGTCTATAATACATTTAATGTTTTAATACAACTTTAATCGAAATTAATGTCCTTATAAAAATTTATTTAAATTGTATATACTTCATTATCATTAAGTAATGCTGATGAATAAATAAATAATAATATAGAAAATAATGTAAATAAAAAAACAGTACGATAACAAATATTATTCATATATTAATCTACATAACAATAAATACTAAATTACTATTGCAAATATTTATCATAATTCTTAAATTGTATTCCAACAAGTTGAAGCTCCAATAAAGCTTTTTTTATAAACTTTAACAATTTCTCCCAGGGGATGAAAAATATCAAACAATCAGAACTAATAGAAAATGTCCTGGTAATTTTATCAAATGCAAGAAATGCTTATAATAAAGAATTTACTCACTATTTCTGAGAAATTCTTTCTTGTAAACAGTTTTTGAAAATCTTATGTTCTTGGAAGTATAGTGAAGTCAGAGGTGAGTGATGTGTGGCAAATTCGAAGACGGGCCCAGTGCCGTACGGGCTTCGCCCCCCGGGTCCAATCTAAATCAATGGGCTTGTGGGTAATCGCATAATAATTACTGGGACTCCCTTTACCGCCCATCTGTCGCTGGCTGAGGGGGGTGTTCAGCCCGTGGAAGTGGTAATAGGCACTGGTACGGCAACATAGTCGATGAACACGTCCCAGCAGGTCCTATTGTCGCCGGGCACAGCAAGAAATATCAAGCAGTGTCATTCGTCAGTCGTTGCCACCCTCTGCGCCGCTGCCTTATGTTTCTTTCTGCAATTTTACCACATATTATTAAACATTTTGCAAAAATAGAAATATCAGAGAAACATTATTCACAGTACATTATCAAATGTTGAACACGTTTCTAAAATAAACAAGAACCGTACGATATTTTTAAGGAAAAAGCATTAAAAAACGGTAAATGAATTTATATTATTCTGCGCCGCTGCCTTATATGTTTCTTCCTGCAATTTTACACTATGCTGATTAACGTTTTGCAAAAATAAAAATATCCGCGGGACATTCATTATGTTCATCAAAATACAATATAATATATGTTTCTAGCATATATAGAAGAACAGTAAAATGTTTTTAAGAAAAATGCATTGAAAAATGTTAATTAAATTATTTTTAAAGCGTCTCATGCTGGATCAATTTTTAATTATTTACAGTTCAAGCACCACATTATTAAATTTAATAATTTCGTTTATGACATAGTAAAATTTTTATAATACTGCAAAAATCATAATTGTGAAGAAAAGGGTGTAGAGCTGAAGACACATTACATTAAGAATTGTTAGTCAAATTGTTAAGCATTAAAAAAATAGGAGTTGGGAAAATAGAGCATTTTCAAGGCATGAAACAGTGAGAATTCTTAAGTTTTCATGGGATCCTTCTTTCAATTTTTGTAATTTTTACTTTATGTCGAATAATTGTTTCAGAGATACAAATGTTAACTGTAATTCTGATGGTGCTGTATACGGGGTTTTCTAATGGATTTCGTGGACCACACCACCCTCGCGGTGCAGTTTCACATCATCATTATGCTCCACAAAAGGATATCAAAATTACGCAGGATACGAACCTCTTGCACGACGCTACGTTAGTTCAATCTTTCTATTTTGATAGTAATATTTCTATATTTGTATATTCATTCTTCGAATTGGTCCTTGATTTAATGCCACTTAAATCAACGCTTATTGTCTTTATAGAATTATTAATTTAATACGACTGATATCATTAATAATTCTACTATTCTATTAAATATTCTATTCTATTATTAGTTAATCGAATTATTAAAGACTAATTTTATTATTCTTAATAATTTATTATTACAATTTTTTTAAATTTATTTTTATACTTTTTCTATTTTTACATTCACATCTATATCTTAAAATACGATTACGAATATCGAATTCTTAATATTAATTATTATATTTATACCACTATATTTTAAAAGTGAGTTTTATATTCGTATTTTGGATTGAAAATTAATATAATTGCACAATTACAGTCATTTAAAGGAAGACATGGGAGATATAGCAGATCAATTGGATTTCTCAAACATGACTGAACAGGAAATAGAGTTCCATTATTTCAAGTACGTTTTTATACTGACGAGCAATATAATTTACTTTTTAAATATTATTACTAGACTGCGGATGTTTATGCAATTTTCAATTTTTGCAGACAAATTTTAAAAAAGTGGGATCATATATAATTTTGTTTTTTATAAGAATAAACTTTGCAGATCGAAAATTAATCAAAATCGTACTAAATTCTATTGAATCTTATATTCTAGCAGTTTTTTTATATTTTCATAAGCCATAAATGCATAAAGATCCGCTGTCTATAATGATTACTTGAAAATTGCAAAAATAGTGCATGTGATGAATAAATGTTATATTAATATTATTCTAACGCATTTGCATGAATTACAGAGTTCATGATGCGGATAACAATGCAAAATTGGATGGACTAGAAATTCTCCATGCTATTCAACACACATTTCATGAAAATAAATTATCCGAAGCTGAGCACGAAGGTTTGAGCGACGACATGAAACAACTTAACTTTGAAGATGATCTACCATTGATTATTGGTATGCAAATTTATTCACGATGAATTCACGAAGTATTCAATTTAAAAAGAAATCAATTTTTTGTATTAAAAAATTGTGGATTAGAGAAAACCCATATTAAAGTGTATACATATAAGTTCATACATATTATATGTACTTACTATATAAAAATATAAACTCTTTTATGTATGAACCATATAAACAAAAATTATTTGAATGTCAAGAAAGTATTTATAGGAATGTTATGTATTTCTAATAATTAATACCAACTTTTATCATTTGTTATAATCAAGAACTGATAGACAAAGTGTTCAAAGAGGACGATTTGGATAACGATGGATACCTTGGATACATTGAGTACGTCTTGGGAAGGCAAAGGGATCACATAGCACAAACAAAAAGGGACGACAATCTTCGAATCGGAGCATAAAATAAAAAAAAACTCCTAATCAATGATCAAAATTAACATTTTACATATTTTGTTATGATTCAAGAGTTATGCTAATAGTTTGATATATTTTATATCAATCAAATCTATATGTAGTAATCACTCGCCTAATTAGCCTAATTAGAACCGTAAAATTCAATTTATTGTAAAACTTTTATACTTATTTTTTTATTGCATTATCAAGAAAATATTAATACTATATTGTATATTTTATTTAAATGATCGTCAATGAGTTGAATATTTTCAATTTAGGTGAGCCAAGTGAGGTTCGATGCATATAACCAAAAGAAAAATACTTCAGTTCTAAGATAAAAAAATACAGATTTTACTACAACAAATTTTGACCGTAAACAAATTTAATATTTAATTTTGATGTACAAATTAATTTATATTTAAAATACACTTCTAAGTCCGACCAAAAGTTTGGGATCAAGAATCACTATAACTCATTAGACAATAATTATATATTTATAAACTCTGAAAATATGAAAAAAGTTTTCTTTGATGTTAGTGATCCCAAATTTATCAACGGTAGTGTATATATACCAAGATTATGCAAATGTCAAGACTATAAGAGAGTTACTAATTATTCTTTGGAAAAAACAGATTTCTCAGATTTAGTTTTATACGAAGAAAACAAAAACCTAGGCCTAGAAGACACTAGTAATGTATATGGTATATTCTTACAAATGATAGTAATTTTCTATGTACTAAAAATATTTATTTTATCATAATTTATATTTCTTGTGATTATTAAAAAGTGGTTAAGGATATTGATTTAATTATCCTTATAGCAGGATAATCATTTTTTATTCTTTTACGAATATATGAAATTTATACTTATTAATAACTACAACTCTATTGTAACATACAATTAAACACTAAGGTTTACACATTTTACAACTCTTAATTAATTTTATTAAGGATTAAATCAATTTTGTCTACACTTATTTCTAGAAATAAATGTACAAGAAGTATATCAACATTTTTGCTTAAATCGTTTATTGCAGGTTTATGTGATAAAAACCAAAGAGCTCTTTATTTTATTTTCTCATCATTTTTGCATGGACTATTCAAAAGTATGCGATCAGTCCAATACACATAATGGATTGTCTGTCACGACAATGCATTTTTCCCATAAATCTTTAGCTATTTGTATCTGTCAAATAAAGATAATTGCATTACACCGTGCCATAAAAAAATTCTCCATAAATTTAGCAACTCACCTGATTATCTTCGCCAGGAACTGGCAAATCCTCAACAGCAATGAACTCAGGGTACCGCAGAATTATTTCTTTAATTGCAGGAACGAACTCTTCACCAATCTCCAAAAACTGTGGCTCATATTCATGGTATTCTTTGGAATTTTCACCCGAGTAGTATACCCTGAACGCACCATCCTCTTCAACTAATCTGCAAAGAACAAACAATAAATATTCAACGTATCCAAATCTATAAAAACTAGAGGTCTACGAAAACCCGAAATGTCCAACCATGTGGGATTTTAATAGAAACTTCTCACTTGCAAGTGAAGTATCCAGGCATCGTTAATAGTTGTTTATTGGTTTTGATATCATTACTTACCTTTGCAATGGATATCTAGGAATCATTCTGTGAAGGTTTTACATAACAACATGAAAGTTGGTTTTTTTATTTTTCTCCATTGTCACATAGCACTGTACGGGTTCTCGAAAATTTCAGGAATCCCGAAAATTCTCGAAAATCCCAAAATAATCGAGAACCCGATGTTCTCAACTCGTTCCGACTATTGGGTACCCGACATTTTCGGGTTCTCACACACCTCTAATAATAATTGTTAACGCTCACCTAATGCAATGAGATCGCACCAATCGTATTCTAGTTTCAGGCTCAATCTCCACGCGATTCTTCACGCATCCGTTCGCAGTCATGCGTTCACCATCCTGAAGCACAGAACACTCCTGCTCAACCTCCGACAAAACCGGTGGCATGAAATCATGCACGTGGCTCTTGGCCATCATGTCTGCAGCCTTGTCAACGTCCATATGATCTACCATCTTCCTAAGCAAATGTTTCACTTGCTCTTTGAACTCTTCTTTGCTGCTGCTCTGATTCTCAGAGTGAGCAAGACCACTGTGCCTCAAATAATCCAATGGCAGTCCCTTTCGAAATTCACTGTCATTTTCTGTTGCAGTTCTTAACGCATCCGGCAGTAACTTCTCCAAAAAATCACTCCAACTATTTTTCTGGTAAACGCTCAATGTTATATGGAGACTATGGGAATCCTCGAGGGTATTGCCTTGGTGTATGGTTCCTCGTGGAAAGTACAGCAGATCGCCTGCGTTCACTACTGTGTCTAGTATGGGTTCCCCTATTTCTGAGTCCTCGAAATTTTTCGAAGAGTATTTTGGCAGATATTCTTTTTCACTTCGTGGTTTGTATAACCTCCACCTTTTTTTACCTTCCACTTGCAGTATGAAGGCTTCTATATCGTCATAATGGGGAGCAAAACCTTGGCTATTGGCTGGTGTTAAGTAAGAGTTTGCTCCCACAAAGCAACCAAAGTACTCTTGAAGTGTAGCTGCAAACAAAAAATAAATTTGATCATTTCTGTTATAGTGTTAAAAATATTTTTATTACCGTTTAGAGAATGTAATTTTGGTATGTATGTCTGTGGATTCAGCATTCTAACGGAGCACCCATTCGCATAATAATCCCAAACAACGCTTGGAACTGCTCGGCCAATGGGATTATGTGTTTCCCTGATTCCATTCTCATAAGAAGTGATATCAATATTTTTGGTGAATTGGATATAAGACTCTCGTAATATTTTATCTAGCATCGGAGTGGACATAAGTAATTTATAATAATTGTTGCTGTCTCTCTTTATATGCACTGCTGTCTGCTCCCAATGTTTTCTGAAACAATTAGGAAAACAATTCATTAGATGATAGAGATACCAATATTATATTATTACACAAATTTCACTCACTCGAAGAAGTCTTCTACTTTCAATGGATGTATCAGCCATTCAAACATTGTACGACTGATATCAAGAGGATCCTCTTGGTAGTCCTCGGTCATTCTAATTTCTCTGTGAACGGGTATTTGATTTACCTTTTTTGGTACCTTTCGGATTTTCTGTTTTGAATGCTTTTGATTAACGTGTTTTATTTTCGCGACACCTGCATTGACCATTAGAATGGAACTCTTTAATTTCTTTACTTGTACCTTTGAACCTTTTGAATTATTAATTATCTTTGTATTCTTTTCTTTAGATTTGGAAACAGAGTTTTGAAGCAATTTACTTTTCTTAAGAGTAGATGGAGCAATTTTCTTGGACACAGATTTGTTTGTAGATGTCTTGCTTGGTATCTTTCGGTTTGCGTTCACAGGTACTTGGTTCAGTTGCTGTTGTGTTACTTGTTTAGTACCACTTTGCAAAATCACTTTTTTCTCTGGCGAAGTATGTTTCTTTTTTAATTTCTTCGACTTTGAAGCTAATTCTATATTCTTCCGTTTCATTGCCTGCACGGCAAATGCTGATATCGGTTCATGATACTTGAGCATCTGCAAATTATTGTGAAAATGTTAATCAAAATCTTGAAAATTGGAATGATTAAAAATTGTTATAAAATTTAGTATTATAATGGTACAACCAAGAAAGTAAAACTCTATTTACTCCAAGTAAAACTCTTTAAAACTCTATTTTAATTTCAATTTTTCTATATCTAAATTGTAATCTATAAAATTTTTAATTTGTGTAAACATTCTCATTTTATATACAATTTGTATAATAGAATAAATCAAATCATAATAACTTGTAGAACCGGTATATTTTGAGGTTAGGTTTTACTTTCAAACACTAGTGACTAGTAATGAAATAATGTTGTAAAGAATTACCGTGAAAATTATGCGACCCTATTAAATTTTTGATGATTCACTAGTTAAAGGTTATGTTTGTTGATTATTATTGTCATTAACACTGCTTTCAGTTTAAATTTATGAGTCACACGTGCTTCTCGTCACATGTCATTTGGACGACATAGTAAACATTACTTCGTAGGTAAATACTACCACTACCAGGACCAGGTATATACTACGTACAGCTTATTCGGAGCGACATTCAAATTCATTATCTTGTAAACATTTAACGCTAAATTCAAACTTTAAAAACTTCCTAAATTTGTCTGTGAAATTTTAGACAAAGGTATAATAAACAAACAATAAGAAATATTAAGTAATAAATAGTAAACCGTAAAAAACACTTATACAAATTATTGTCGGATTTAAATTTGACATATCGTACGCCACACTCGGCGCAAAATTCAAATCGTGCGTGGCATATTTTAACCTTGCAACTAAATTGTTAAACAAACAATTAAAGCAAGATAAGAAATAAGATATTTATTGTAGAATTGTTAATGGGATATAAACTTGACATATTTCAAATATCAAATTTATTCCCGTGAATAGAACCTCACGTTCCAATCAATCGAAAATTAATAACTCTCTTACATAGAGAGCAGTAAGCATTGTTAGCAATACTCAAATATCACATATCCATATTAACAATTTTTGTAGAAAGCTCGTGTCTCGCTACATGTTTGTAACTCCCTCATTATATTCTCTAATTAACCAATTTTAGCAATGAGAAAAGACGCCGCGTAGCGCCAGAATTGAGTAACACAAAAATACAGTCCCGTTCAAATTTGCGGACTAGAACGGTCCTTATTTTTCAAAATTCGATTTTTTCTGGGCGTATTCCCCTAAGATGTGACACATGATTTGAAAACGAAAAGTGCCAAAAGAAGCAATCGGATAACGAAAACCCGTGTCGCATTTGCGTTAAAGTTCTAAAATTGTAATGATTTTTGTTTCATTTTCGAACATAATTGAGGACATTTCTGGAAAATCGGGCTTATGGGTTTATCGGTCCTTTCTAGGTAAATCGTCTGTAACTAACTTTTATACAGGGTGAGTCACCTAACGTTTGCACCTCAAATATCTTTGTTGTTTCTAAAGATACGTAAAATATGATAAGGACAAAGTTGAATGGTACAATGGGGCTGACACGATGCCAAAAAAAAGATTTTGTTTTTATGTCATTTTTTTAGAGATATCAAGGTCAGCTTGACTTTTTTAAATGGAACCACCCTTTTCTAAACACCTACAATGATAGTCGCTTTCATTAAGAATTCAGTGACTATAGTTAGTCAAGGTCATTCAAGGTCACGGACAGAGTTCAACATCCCTTCAAAGCCCGTTTACAGGCATGTATCGATGTTAAATCTTATACGTTATCTCTGTCCGCGACCTTGAATGACCTTGAGTAATTGTAGTCACTGAATTCGTAATGAAAGGGACTATCATTGTAGGTGTTTAAAAAGGGTGGTTCCATTTAAAAAAGTCAAGGTGACCTTGATATCTCTAAAAAAAATGACATAAAAACAAAATCTTTTTTTTGGCATCGTGTCAGCCCCATTGTACCATTCAACTTTGTCCTTATCATATTTTACGTATCTTTAGAAACAACAAAGATATTTGAGTTGCAAACGTTAGGTGACACCCTGTATATCTAAAAATGTAAAATGAAAAATAAAGAGATGTTCGTGACTTGTATAAAAATTTAGATGAAGAGAAGTTTAGATGGTTACTACGTTGGAAGTCCCGGGTTTTAATTCATGCAATAGTATTTTATTGTTTTCTTTTTTAAATATATATTTTATACTGCCAACCAATTTTTATTTTATTGTCATAATATTACTTGTATTAATTGTTTTGCCGTGCACGCACATTGAGCATTGTTCACTCATCGAAATGAGATAAAGAAATGGTCGAACGACTGTACTTTGCAGCTTTTATTAACAAATAAACATGCAGATGTACTCCCGTAATAATTCGATCCACCAGAGTAACATTTCATCGAAAGATTTATTGAGCGTCCAAGTTGCAAAAATAAAAAAAGAAATATTAGTTTATTGAAAACCTCTGTGAGTTTGACACTTATTCGGATCTTGCTCGAAGCTTCCGTTTAAACATACGTAGAGTTGAGAGTGATATAATTTTCCATATTGTATAATACAATTGACCACAAAATAGAACTATGGAAGTTGAACGTTTTAATCTGTGAAACTTAAAGACGACACAAGCATACAGAATTGCCGTTGCGAAAACATCCTAAAATTATTAAAAAATTTCGAAAGAATTCAGCACCCTAGTGTTCTTGTTTTCGCAGAAGAAAAAGCTAGAAAAATTAAAGCAGTACACGTGCAACGTGTGAAATGACAAATATTTGGAACGGGCAAACCTTATGCAATTTCCGCACGCATCGATTATCTTTTTTTTCAGACATCAAATTCATTTGATTTAATCAAACCCTCTCAAACGTGTCTCAACGTCATACTTTTTAACAGTCTTTCAATTATTCATTAAAGTTTTACCGCGCTTTATTTTTCTGCATACTTTTGATGCACTCAGAAAACATTCTTTTACACGTACACTCTTCTTGTGGGCTTACGGCTTACACTATCGTATTTGCGTCGACGACACTTACAAGTTACAATATATCATTGGCTTCAATCGATGCAACTGGCTTGAATTTGATACAAAAGTAAATGCTATTTCCATGTCCTTGCGGTTCGTTTGATCATGCCGAGAGTCTCTCTTTTCTTTTCTTTTTCTGTTTCAAGAAATGTGTGCTTTGATCGATTGACACGTGATCAAACGTACTTTTTCTCGTTTATTGCATATGGTAAGTCGAATAAAATTTCACGGAACTAGTTCCGAACGTTTTCCGAAGAAATTCGCATCACTTTTGCGTTAACCCTCGGACACAGAGTAGCCACTACGGCCCGCAGCAAATATTTTGATATATTATGTACATTTCCAGAGAGTGATGTAGTCATTGAACGATCTTTAATTATAGTTTCGAATAGAGGCACATTGTCGACGTGAGATTGATACTAGAGTCAATTCCACGGTAGCGTTATAGTCGGGTCGAAGTGCCCCGCGAGCACCGAGGGTTAACAGGAAGTCATTCGAATCAATTGAAAAATATGTAGTCACGACGACCTAAGTGGCATTTTGATAATGTAGATAATTTCCCGGGCTACCTCATAATCATAAATCAGATTTAGATCCTATAGTCATACAGTATGTGTCCCTCAAGTTATGGAGATCAGGTTTACTCCTTGTTGTCGTAGACTATGTGTCCCTCAGGCTACAGGACCCCGTAATCACAAAAAATGTCTCCCTTGGCTTATCTTACATCAAATTCGAGCCTTATAATCACAGAGTGTATACCTTGGCTCTAACTAGATTCAGCCAAAAGCCACAGCAGCGCCAGCAGATACCCAGATGTTGCTACCTTAATTCAGATTCTAGATCTAAACTAGTCGCAACTCACCTCCACAAAAGAATTTGAAGTGAGGACAGTTACTTTAATTAAAGACAAAGCTACCGATTCCCTAGAAATAGCGATATTTTGGGGGTTTAGAATTTCGAAACGACGAACTTACATAACCTTTCTTTCTTTCACTATAGGGTATATTTCACCCAATGAATAGAAATGATGGTGTGTGGCTTGCGTCAGTTTACGCGTGTGTGTGTGTGTGTATATGTGAAGAGAGAGAGAGAGAGCGCGCTCGTGTTATTCAACACAGCGCAAAGTAACGGAAAAGGTTCAGCTAGCTTTCTATGAGATCATTGATAGAGAAGCGCTTGTAGAAAAGACATCTGGTTGGTTCAGCCGTGAAGAGATAGTGTTTCTTTATAGTCGATTAACCACTATATCGTTAACTAGTAATCACCTTTACTCAATATGGTTATTCGTGCGATATTCATTGGTAGGTACGACACATTCACATTTAGAAACAAGAGATATATCTAGACAATTATAAAACTACGATATCATATCGTGGTGGCATGGATTAATTAATATTCATTTTTGGGAACGCCATCACTGACCCTTGTTTCCCATTTCTCTTCGGAGAGAGAAAATGACAGAGAGAAGTTCTGATATCTTTAAAGCTGGCTTTTTTCTTTACACATCTAGGTCTCCCACTTTCGCGCGCGATTTTTCAATTAAGTTCAAGTTTATGCTAGGACAATTCAAGTTCTCTCGCTTACACGCAATAAAGGCAACGGATAATGGTGGAAATTCAAGGATGGAGAAACGTCTTTCGGAAAAGACCTCATCCTTCCCAAAAATTAATTCGATATTAAATCGAACGAACTTATGATTTAGAAATATTTACACTGCCCGGAGATCGACCACTATCCTTTGACATTTAAAGAGTCCGACAGACGCATGCGCTTTTCCATCATTCATTGCAAGTGATAACGATTCAAAAGTTCCCGCCGTCATGGTTTTCGTGGCGGCTCAACAATTTTGTGCTCAGACGTGATTACAATGCATTACACCCGTCCAATAAATCGTAACTTTTCCTTTTCTGGGCGATTCTTGTAGACTCTTCTCAGACTAACTCGAATTTAATTTCGACCTTAGTTAAAAAAACAAAAATAGAAATTAAATTTTAACGTCCAGAATTTTTTCTAATTTTAGTGTAGAAGCTATGCAAAAGATTCTTGTGTACGATTCCATAGACCAGTGTTCCCAACCTTTCTAAATTGGCAACACTTAAAATACAAAGCACAGCTATAGACAGTGTTATGTAATAACCGAAAAGAAATGAGGAAAATCGAATGTTAAAGTTTAAGAATGCTTTATTAACTATAAAAGCTATATTATGTTTCTTGCTAAGAATCATGCTATAGACATTTCTGAAGACAGTGATATATTTCTATTATAATATTGTAAACGTTTAAACATGATTAAACAATGTTAATAGTAATATAGCAATACCTATTAATTAAAACTGCTATGAACATTGTTTAAAAACATTTAAATGTTTACAATATTACAACAATATCATTGTATTTTTGAGAGTCTGTAGAATCATTCTACAGAGGTGTTATTGTCATAGCTTTCATAGTTAAATTACAAAATGAAAGTTTAAGTGTTAAAAATTTGAAATTCTAGTCTAAAATAAATATTTTCAAAACTGCTGATACCATAAAATCTACAAAAATCATCTATTGATTATAAAAACACGAAATTAGTGTTCTACTTGGTCATCGCCGTTAATACTGCAAAAAGCAATTAATAAAAAATAATGTAGTTCAATTGAAACGTCACTTAAAACCACTGACGACGATGTAAACAACAGATTCGTTTAAGGCAACTTACTAATTACGTAAATCGATCACACGCTGATACAATTAATTAAAAAGTGTAACATAAAAGCTCTTCGAGATTTACAAATGTATTCATTGCCGCCTTAATCCCGTGGAGTTATTGTATAATTCGTGCCTTGCACGCAGCACACAGTGAATTTTTCCGTTTTGTCTGGCCGCACACATACAAACGCATTCATACATGCTTACATACATATATATATATATATATATATATATATATATATATATATATATATATACATATATACGTATATATGTATATATATGTAAACACATATACATATAGATATATATATATAGATATATATATGCTATACAAATATAAATTATTTGCCTTATAGTTTAAGAAGTCTGGGACACGTGGTGTGAAGTAAACGCTTCTGTTTTGTAAATAGACCTGCTCATTTTATTACACACTAATTATTCATATCCCGTAAAACATGTTTTCTCGATGGTTCTTTAAATTATCCATCAATTAGCATTTCTTCAAACAGTCTACAGGATGGTCCGTTTAAATCGACATACTGGAATATCCTCGAAACCGATATTCGAAAATGTTTCAGACAAAAGTTAGATAATTTCACAGGGTACACAATTTCCTTTAGAAATTATTTATTTTCACAGGCGGAAGCGTAGATGATATTTGAAGGGTACCTTTGTTCTTTTTTCAAATGGAAGCATATATCTTTTGATACATCAATCGATGCAGTTTTTAGCCTCTTCAAAAAAGTACTAGGCAGGCCACTTATGGTTATAAACCATAATGATTCAAGAGATACTTTAATATAATTGGAAAGTACCACGCAATTTTGGAATTGAAACATCTTTTGAATTATTTTGTATGCTTCGGTCGATGCAGCTCTCAATTTTCTTGAAACAGCTACTAAATTATTTACAACTAAATGCCGTTAGTTCAGAAGACATCTTGACATTCGAATTGAAATATCTACTGAACCAATGACTTTGAACCATAAGTGACTCAGCTACTTTTTGTAGAGAATTACAAGCTGCATTCACCAGTATATTTAAAAAATACATGGTTCCGTTTGATGAAAATCTACGCGTTCACCTAGAAAAAATTTACTGGCATCACATAACGTGGCCCCTGAAATTACGCAAGTTTTGTCCAACACATTTTTCGTTATCATCAACTGTTTCGAAGATATTCGGGTGGCTCCCGTTAAAACGGTCACCCTGTAGTATTCTGTGTGTGTATTGAGTGTAATCTTTAATCACTAGTGCACATTTTAATACGATTTTTCTGTCAACCCCGGAATTGGAAAGATCGGTGAATTAATCTACCATCTTAAACCGTTAATTAACATAAAAGTTACAAAAATCTTTGTAAGCAATTAATATTTCCGGAAAATGTCGATAAATTACTGAGGTATATTTACAAATGGAGCCTAATTCCTTTGATCGACCGCGTAAGGAAATATCAAATTCTCTTTGATCAATTAATTTCCGTTGATAGTGAATTTGTTCTTTTTTCTTTTTTTGGTATTTCCTTCCGCTAATTGCATACATACTGCAGCTACAGTATATCGATTCGCTTAAAACCTAATAGATCTGTATGGCTTCATTACGATTCGGATTACTAATTAATTGTGTTTTGGATTCTCCACGTTCTCAACAATGCGAATTATTTTAGACACACTCATCGATCGCAATATTCACTTTCACTGTTTGCATTCGCACAACTGGCTCCGCTTTGTGAACGGAACCGACCCGGAGACGTCATTTTGTGAACGTACAATAATTACATATATAGATTTATGTAATAATTTTTAGCAAATTAGCTACTTTCTCCTCTTTCTTTCTTTCCTCCTTTTCTTATCAAGTCGGAAACTAGAGATATTCTAGATTACAGCCTTAAATTTACAACTAGAATAAATATTAATGATTGGTAGGTCAAGGTCCTTTTCATACTTTCCGAGATAATATTAACACTTTAGTACTTAGAAATCTAAAGTTAGGATCGTTGGTACACGGACTACGGCTGTTCCAAGTTATAATTTTGTAATTTATGAATCCTTAATTAATATCTATATTGTTAATGATTATATCAATTTTTTCTTCGGTTGTCACACTGTCTAATAAATTTGCACTTTTGCTTTCGCGTTTTTGTAACCAACAGATGATTCTTATAGATTTTTAAGCGCTAAACACGAATTTGAACACAAATACAAATTCATCATTTTTATGTTCAAACATTACTTAAACATATTTAAACATTTACAATATTACAAAGAATATACAGTCATATTCATTAGAATTTATAGAATCATTCCATGCAAAAAACATTCCCATAGCTCCTTCGATTAAACAACAAAATTCTCGCAGTTAAAAATTCAACTTTTCTCAAAAGAAATCAAATTTTCAAAAGCTTAATTTGACAAGTAGTTTTTAAATTCATGTTCATTACGCACGAAATCTATAAAATTCGTATATTAAGTAATCACTAAAACGTAAAATTGCTGTCGGACAGTGTTATATTAATACTGTTTCATGAATGGATTAAATCTTAATTAAGTCTTAATTAAACCTTGGAACAGCGAATATTAATTAACGCTTTAGCATACCAATGATCGTAACAAATATACAGTAAACAATTTGTGGCGCACAGCATTCAATACATGTTTATACACTTCATTACCCTATCTATTGGCTCTACTCTGTAGTGGCGTTTAAGGCTCTTAATGCAATTAAGGCTCTTATTATGAATGTGTTCGTTAACATTATTGTTCTATTTAAATAGATCCCACTCGCCGCGCACGGTCGTGAACAAAGAATCGGTTCGAATAAAAATCTCAGGTCTTTAAAATTTATATATATTTAAAATTTGCCTTGAATCATTCTTATATCTATTCAGCATATCATTCAAATCATTCCTTGCATTGATTAATCCAAACTTAATTTCAAGACATATTTTCTTATCCGACCGGATAACGTCGCCATCTTTTTCTCAGCTTTCAAATCAATGTGTGATATGAATTAAGTGCTACCACAGTTCAAGCTGCATCATCATTGACAATGATTCGTGTGCCACATGCAGAAAATATTGTCAATGACATGAAAATTGTAAAAAATGCACCACTTTGTCCCTAATTAATAAACTGCGGATATTTATACGAAATAAAAGATGTTCTGTTCAATCTCATGTAATTATTTGAACAATCTTAATATCGGTCGAAAATTTATTCTTTTTTAATATTAAAAAGATTATTAAAATATTTTACTGGTTCTTCTGTTTTTTCTATTTCACTCGGTTTTAATAAATGCATAAAATCCGTAGTGTACTAATTAATATAAATTAATTAACCCCGTGCAGATAACTTTTTTTAAAATTATTATCCGTTTATTGAAATGCGTCTGCAGAGGGTTAATCATTGCAATGACAAATCAGTGACATTCTAGACCAATAATGACGTTGTACCATTTCTGTAATGATTCGTGATTATGCGAAGAAGAGTCACAAATTCACAAATATCGTTCACCAATGTGGCACATTGTTCAACCCTTAAGATAATATATAACACTGTGTCCTTCAATTTGCCACATTTTCAAAATTTCATTACAATAGATCCCTATCCTATTTTGACCATTGGCGTGGAGACAACAACAATTTCAAAATCTCCCTAATTAGCCCAACACGTGACCAATTTTCACAATCTTAGAATAAATACAATAGATGCGATAAATATATAGAAAATCGTAAATCTAAAAACATGTTCTTTTCTCACAAAGAAATAATGAACTCCATACACTCCTAATAAGCGGTTCATACAATTGTGAATTCTCGTTTTATTATTCTGTTATCCTAAAAATTCTTTTTTTTCTTTTAAAAAAAGTAAGCGTAATATGCACTGCAGCTGATTTGCGTCTTTAATTGCCTGTGTAGCGAGTTAGCCTAACAGTCAAGCTGCATACGTCTTAGTCTAATTGGAAACATGATTAACTAAAAGCACCTCTTTTACTCCGTAAAATATTAAAAGTAAAAAGTCTGGCCAGAACCCAAAAAGAAAAACAGAGAGACAGAAAGACACAGAGAGAGAGCGAGAGAGAGAGAGAGAGAGAGAGAGAAAGAGAATTTGATATAAGATTATTTCGATTGGGTTTTGAGCAGACTTACTTCAGTTAAACGTAAAAATTGGTCACGTGAGGCAATCATCTAGCGTTCAAGCAGTCTAGAAAATTTCCACATGCAAGATATGACGATTAAACTATTTTATGATATACTTTGCATGTGTGTTTGTGAAAATTAAACAAAAAAAAGGAGAGAAATTATGCGAAGTACATGACCCGTTTTGTGTTCGCGTGAACTGTGATAGCTCTTGCCATTGCACCCGGCGTTCTGTCTTCACTGCAGCCTGATTGGTGGGAACCTTCCCCGCTAAAACATAAACAGTAAATAGTTTTAAACAATTTAATCTACAAAATGTTTCAACTGGCTTCATTACTGCGAATATGTCCTATTATTGATAATATAAGAAAATATCAGAAGAAGAAATGATTAGGTTTAAAAAGACGAACATGTATTGTAGCGAACAAATTATTTTTCTCAAGGTCAGGCGTAATTCAAGATCATTTATATTTTTTTATATTGTACCGTATGCTTTTGTTACCCTTTAACAAAGATATATGCTGAGGAATTTTCATGAACCTGTTTAAAACTTTTTTAGTACTACAAAATTAATGTTTCGACAAATAGAAATTGTTTACTATGAAATAAATCTTTCAAATTAAGATAAAAAATGAGACAACTCAATCCGACAAATAGTTTCCGAGATAAAAATTCATAAGTATGTATAACCTGTTTTCATGAGCGAGATATTCAAAGTGTTGGACTTGGGGACACTGTATATTTTTTATTATTTCTATATTCCTGAAAAATGCAGAGAATATTTAGAAGTATTTGCATCTTGGAAAGACAATTTTTCGGATTGCTAAATTGTTATCTACAAATAAAAATAAATTTTGTCTTATCTGAGAGTAAAATATTGCGCTTACCTGTCGTGTTCCTTCTCTACCAAATGATATCTGGCTCGGAATGCTACAAGATGAGCATAATATGCTGGCGCAGGTATACTGACAGACCTCGTACACCTAACATACGTATGACACAATTGATACGTAAGAGATTGTAATTCATCACTTTCAAAGTGGTTGTCGTCCCAGAGAACATGGTAGTGTGACGGCCGTGAGGTTCCCTATAAAAAAAGTCAAATATCATTTACAAACACAATATTAACTTGATGTAAAAATTTAGGTTTATGATATTGGTTACTCGTAACCGAAAAAGATTTCAGTGACTTACATTGTTTACTACTAACCAAAAAAATTTCAGTGACTTATTTTGGTTACTAGTAACCAAAAAGAATTTCAGTGACTTATCTTGGTTACTAGTAACCATTTAAAATGGTCATTCGTAATCAAAATATTAAAAATTAATATTTTTGAATCATATTATTTTGTGAACATTTTAATTTTCACTGGATGACTTTTTTCAAAAACATTTTAAAAATAACTGTTATTTTGGACCTCTGAAAGAAAATACCGTTTGCATTTAAGGGAGTCTACAGAATAGCTCCAAACAAGGAACATTCGCGTAGTTTTTGTGGTTTAATCAGAAAAAATTCTCTTTTAAACTCCAAATATTCTTTCCACAAAATGAAGATTATAATGTATGAAAAATTTACCTGAATGCCCTGATGACTACACAAATAAAAGTCAAACTCAGTCGGATGAGTGATACAAATATCAACTGTTGTCCCCGCAGGAATGTTACCACTCCTGCCACTCTGTTCCCTCTTCTCCGCACAGAAAAGGCGAGTGTGGTGTCTCTTTTGTACTACAATAAACGTGACCCCAGGCTTATAATCATCCTCAAGCTTCATACAAGCCTCGCGAATGGCAGTTAACTCGTGCTGCAGCACATGCAGAAACTGTCCTTCCGAAACACCATCCCGATATAGAATTATTCTATGGGGTTTATACCCTCCGGTGCTTTTGTAAAACCTAACAAGAAGCTCCCTGCAAAAACAAAGTCACACATAAACAATCGCAAACCACAATTACTAGAGGTGTGTGAGAACTCAAGAATGTTGGGACGGGTCCAGAATTTTAGTCAAATATTGGGATTCCCAAAAATTTTCATGAATAACGACATTTTCGAATTCTCGCAGACCTTTAACAATGACAACCCCGACAACCTCGATAACTGAAGTTAAATCGCTTTACTCACCTAACCATCGAGCTGAGCTCTTGAATAATCTCTTGCCTGTGTTGCTGCACTCTTACAGTGGCTGCGTATCGAGATGGGTGGCCATCCATGCTAGCGACTACTGCAGCGATGCTGGGTTTCTTGTTGTCCCCAGCAGGAGGATGGGTTACATCAGCTCCGAAGAATATGACAGGTTCGTCAAACACTTTCGGTCTGATTCCAGGCACAAGAATATTATTAATACCGCCCAGTTTCACATTGATTTTCAGACACAGATTGGATAGTGTCTGAGGCGACGTCTTGTTGACATTTTTTGCCTGCACACACTGCGTCGCCATGCCCAGTAACGTGTCTCCCACCCTTTTCACCTCAGCTGCAATTGAAATGGAATTTTTTTATATCATATACATACAGAAATACTTGAAGTCAGGGCTTGAAAACTATGATAATATCGTTTTCTTAAAACTGTTATGAAGAACCGAAATTTCCAGCTAATATCTGTTTCAATTACGATTCTTATATCGGTTTCAAACAGTTAATTTTTTCGGTTATGTAGAGGGTGCCTCATTTGGCTGTCACCTCAGAAACCGCCTCTTTCAAGGAAGTACAATATATTTGGGACACTCTGTATAATTGTTTTAAGACTTAACAAATTTTTTGAAAGCCCCCTCGTTAAAGTATGCTAGGGAACAAGAGGAATCAACCAAAAAAATTGTTTGAAGATATCGCTTATAGTTCATGAGAAAAGAAGCATTGAATATTGGGAAATTTACATGGGCCGGTGTAAAATGTCCGACTTCCCTTAAACAGTTATTTTCGAAACGGTTTCAAGCCCTGCTTGAAGCTGAGATTTCAAGTTTAGGTCAATTACCATATACAGGTGTTTTCCCAGGCAGTATGACACATACAAGCTGCAATGACGCGAACGTCATTTTCAGGTATTTGAACATGGGTTCCACCTGATCGGGCCCAGTGGCGTATTTACAGAAGCATGGCTGACCAACAATTGGCATGCCAGCGTCGTTGCTTATTCTCTGCAGCTGCGCTATGAACATTCTCAGCGCGTCTTCGCGCACGGTTCTCTGCGGTGCGAAGCAAGCAATTGCCCAGACTCTGATTTCGATACCCGTAAAGAATTGCTTGCCACGCATGTCCCATACACCTTGAATAGGCAAAGCTTGCTGTTTTGTCTTTAGCAGAAAAAAGAAATAAACATATATATATACATATATGCGTATACAAGTCACTGGGTGGCGTATAGTGTCGTTTAGAGTAGAACAAATAAACAAGGTAGATGCGCCAGTGTTTTGCACAGTCCATGCAGTCACTGCTTCCTTTTTTTTCTCACATTCAGAAGCGAAGGAAATTCGTTAAAAATTTGAACAGCCTTTGTAAAAGGTATGAACGCAAACGGAAATTGTGACAATTAAATGTGTTCGATCGCTGCATGGAATGGACTGGCATCATCAGGGAATAGCGGGTGATATTGGACTGTGAAAGTAATGCAAATTGTGTTGACCCTCGGCCAGCAAATACTGACTCCATTTGGATTTGTCCTGACAAGTATGTACGTCACACTGATGCTCGTCACTGAGCTCGCAGCTTCGCAATATGAAATTGAGATTGTTATAGAGTTGTTTCACTGGTGAAATTATGTTTCTGGTTTTAACAATAACACATTTGACTGTCGAAGGTAAAGCGTTTGATTATTAGTTAGGGCACTAACTAGAAAATGGTAGTTGCAAATCATTGTAAGTTTATAGTTAATCGTTTAGATGATTTTGAGCTAATAGTAAATGAACGTATCTGAAATACATTATCGAAAGATCACAGTAAATTGGGAATTGAATTTCTTTTCCATACTGTTCCTAATCGCGTCGGTTTTATTTTATTTCAACAACAAATCGGGAACATATTTAGACCCTGTGTAGCCTGCTGTAGATCCTCGTAAAGCTTGGATCAAATGATTATCAAATAATATTCAGTGAACATATCGAGAATACGTTGTCCAAAGACCACAGTATATTGGAAATTGAATTTTCTATTTTTACTGTTCCTATTTGCTTCGGTTTTATTTTGTTTCAGGAACAAATTGGGAACATATTTAGACCTGCGTAGCCTGTGTAAGTTTATTCAGGACGTATTCAAACAAAATTATATTGTGCCGCCCGAGGGTTAACGAAAATTGTAACTCCTTCTCTAAATTTCTACTCTCAAGTCATATACTGTTTTATTTGTTGATAACTCGAGGAAAGTAAGTTAAACGTTCATTACATTAACAGCCCAAATATCAAAATCAACCAGGTCTAGAACCCATACATTCATTCGGTAACTTTTTTTACTTTACTGATTTCTTCGAATGCATTTCAAATAGAAAAAAAGTTAAGGCCAAATGTATTATTGTTTTGGGAAAGATTGCAGCGTTTTCATGTTATCATATACTTCAAAAAAATTCGTTTTCAGACAGCAAAAATTAAAAGAAATGCAAAAACCAAACATGGGAAAAACACGACTCATACTTCGACTCCTCTTAAAGATATTTCATGGCTTCTGTATACTTATCCACTCAATCATAGTATCTTGCAGACTTCTGTGAAAGCTCCAGATATTAATCTCCAGAACGAACCATTACATGTCCATTCGTTGCATTTAGATTTCTAGTCTTGACATCTAAAGAAACGCTTCAAATTTTCTGATAATTAGTAAACAATTTTCCATATTATTTCCGCAACTTCACGATGCAAAAGTTTCATCTAATTTCTACTACACGTCTCTATACAATTCAATTTAAATATCATTGGACGAGTATATACATTTTTCAAAAAGATTATTGCAAAATAAATAGAAGCTGTAGAGTATGATCAATAAGTTAACATTTCTCGATATTTTCAAGGATCAAGTAAAGCCTTTTCAAAGTAGGTTTCCGCCTGGATCAGTCGAACAAAAACATGAAGAATTTTCTACAGCATAATTTCTTTAAAAGAATACTAGATCTAGTGAGACAAATGCAAAGAGAATATAGATTGGCTGAAGTTACATAGACCAAATGGTGAGTGATGATGTATGGTAGAGTATTGAAAAGAAACATATCCCTTCCAAAAATAATACAAGAGCCTCTGGAAATGTGGGATTTGGCTAGACCTGACTGATTCAGTTGGAAGTCTCTCACCTGTCCACTGAGGGAACTTACGCGCCCTCCATACTGTAGCTTGGGCGGAGCTAAAATGCGTCCTCTGACTTCCACCATACTGTTTGATATCGCCAGACCGAATTCTTGTACGTATGAATCGTTATTGAAGTCGGCCCTTTTCACCAAATTATTTATTTCTCGTTCGCGATCGGGGGCAGAACGGGCTGTCGCTTTAATCATAGTGGACGTCTGCATGTCGGTCAGTTTCTTGATACAACGTTGTCCAGCAACAATGTTGCAGACCTAAAAGAATGCATTTTTAAACATTGCCACACGTGTAGCACTCTACATAAGCAACACAATCGGCAAAACTATTCAGATATGTTTGCAGTCAACTTAATATAACAGGTATAATTCGGTTGTATTTGCGTTTTAAAACTGAATTAAAATTACGAAAAAATTACACATGGAACTATGGTAATTTTGCGGACTGTATCATTAAAAATATACTCAACGAACCTCAAGTGGCAGGTACGTATGCTTGTGTTCTTGTCCAACTTGTAGGCAAGGGAGATGAGGATAACGTAGCTTTATTTTATACTTGTCTAAGAAGTACTTTGCAACAGTGCACTCGACTGTCTGCCCATTTTCCAATTGTAGAGGGAATCTGAAATTTTCAAAACATTAAAATATATTCCCAGTAACAGTTAGATCACCTTTATGCATACTTACGACTGCATTTGGGCAGGTTTGCGAGTGACGTTGCACACTCTATACTTCCGTCTCATTGATCCGCAATGTGTAATCTCGATTTTGAGACCCTTAATCTCTTTTGTGAACTTCACACGCTGGGAATCCGTGAGGGGCTTCTTTTGTTCGTTTATATCCCGAATATCTAGCACTTCACACATGAATTCTATGACTGGTTGTGCTTTGTAGAATGCAGTTGCGGATACTGCAATCACAAAATATGTACAATGAGTAATTTAATGAATTAATATCAATGACATGTATAACCATATTGGATTCTGTAATATTTTCAACCGATGAATTTTCAATTACATTATTAAAATGTAACGTACCATCAATGTTCAACATCATTTTCCATTGCGATGGTCGAACAGACTGATGGAAACCGAACCAGACCTCTCTGCCTCCTCCTAATGGATGATAATACCCATCTGGTGTACTGAAAAATGATCTACCTACTGGAGTATATGTCATAGATGGTAAATGCCTCATTACAACATCTAAAGCAAGTATAGCATCATATGGAATCTGTCTTGTACGTCCTTCTAAAGCCTCTTCTAAAGCGAACAGTGAGACTTGAGCCAGCCATTTTATAAACACTTTGAAAACTCTGTCTTTACCCTCACCGGGTAGCGTAACCTACAAAAACAATAATTAATAAAAAAACAAATAAGAATAATAACATTGATGTATGAATTTCTTTAAGGGCTATAATTACCTCTAATTCTACTTTGTCATTACCAATAAGTATGGGATCCCTTGTATATAAATTATTTCTCCCATCAAACACAGGCTTGAGAGTTCCAAACAGTTTACTATTTGCATGAACCATTGTTTCTATAATTTCTCTATTAACTTTACGAGGACATTTATCAGGTTGAATATTAATATCGTAATGATGTACATAACCACGTGGCATAGTAATTTGGAAGTGATTGGCCCTTAAATTGATTGGTCTGCCTTCGCGTCCTATATCTGGTCTCCGAGGACATGAAAACACTGTAAAAATAATGTTTCTAATTATATGCACAGGGTAGGCCATACAACTATAAGTCGCAGCATCTTTTGTAATTTAAGTAAAGACGACTTGTTTTATAGCAAGCTTTTCCAAGTAATGAAAAACTTACTTGGCAGTTCAGGAGGTTGCGGAGGTGTGTGTGTCTGCTGTATGGGAACAAGTCCCAGGGAACTGGGAGCCACAACATTGTTCCCAGTGGCTTCAGGCCCTCCTCCAACTGAAGTACTCGCTGAAGATCCAGGTGGGGGAGCTGCAAACACAACAAAATCAGAATTTTGCACAACGAAATCAGAACTATGTTTAATAAGCTGTTCGAGTTTAATCTTTGTAGTCTTACATATTAATTGATCATCGAGCACAGCAGCTAAGAATAAACGAAAAAGAAATATAATAATTCTGCAGTATTGTATTTTTGAGATATTATTAAGTGTATTGTAAAAAAAAATATTGATTTTCATGATATGAATTTTTCGAAGAAAATTATATTTTTGGGTAGATATTCAGCTGATTGTAGAGATTAAAGATGATTGAAAAGATTACAATTGTTTAACAAAGTTTCAGAATGTACAATTTTTCTTGTTTATGTTTGTAGTTAAGACAGCTGTGGCTCATTTCATAGAACTAAATCAAATCAAAGTTCGTTCTTAAAACTAAAATATAAACGATTTGAATTATTTTCAGGAACTTGAAAACATTAGACGTTATACTTTTAGTAAATCATTGCATTGAAAGAAAGTTAAAGAGTAGAATAAATTTAATATTATTGAAATAACTCAAGAAAAATTAAATTGCTTAAACAATATTAAAAATTAATTGTTAATATCCAAACAATTCGATCGATTTATAGTTTTCCGAACGAATACGAACTAAGGAAAAAGTTATAAGAATTAAAAAACTACATCGATGTAAGAGGAAAAATAATATGTATAGAATTTGTTACGCCTAAAAAAATCTAATTTACAGTGGTATTGAAGCGTTAACCATATAACAAATAATTGAGATACAATCTTTCAGTGATACTGAAAATATATAAAAATAAATTTATGAAAGCTGATTTTGATATTTCGACATTAATTTTCTAATATCTGGTTAATTTTAAATCACACGTTATCCATGTTCTGACGGATCAAACGTGACGAAACAGCGAGCCAACTAATTGAGAATTGTTCGAGACGTTCTGAAAATTTCTTTTCAATTTTATCATTTTCGATTGATTAAATGTGGGAGTTAATAATAGATGCATAATTCGGATGAATTTTCATTGCTCTATAGTAATCAAATAGGAACAAAGGGCCAGAACTGCCTCAGACACTTTTTCTGGCTTAGAAAAGTACATGAGAATGTATTATGAGATATGTTTAGGTATCACGAGAGAAAATTAATGAATTGCAATACTCACGCCGTCCTACAGGATGCATTTTTACTGTTGACGATGAAAAATACCAGATAACCACTAATAAATAAGTAAAAAATTTAACACAAAACCCACTGACCACACGACACACTGCAAACGAGACTATCTTCTGCAATGGCTGCTACCAGCTCGGCTCCGATTGGTCCTGGATCGACCAATCAGCGCGCAAGGAATAAAACTGACGCTAGAGATATTTGGCGCTGTGGTGCATTATCGGGTTATGCATTACAATTTTTTAATTTTTAAAATATGCTAATAAAATATACTTTAAACTATATCCGTCAAATTTTTACATTATCAATAATAGATGTTTGTGCCGTACATTTAATTGTTTTAAAATCATAATTTTTTTGTAACTCTTCTATAATTTAATAGTAAGACGTGAAACCTTTGTCGACTATTAGAAACGGATAGAGCGGAGTATTTAAACCACAATACATTCTACAGGGTGACCCAGAAAAGTTGTAAATCCTTGAAATGGACGGTTCCTAAGATTATTTAAAGTAACATTTTCGTTGAGAAAATGGCCGTCTCGACTTTGTTAAGGAGTTATTACCGAAAAACACGGATCAATCAATCCGGTAAGCGCAACGTTACCATTATTTATTACCGTTACCATTATATTTGGGTATAATAAAAAGACACAAATTCATAAATTGAATAGCCCCCAAATATTATGTTTATTATGTCGCGCGTGTAGCTGAATGTTTACGAATATTGAAAACAACTTCTACATCGATTTTGTATCGATATTAAAAGTGTGAATAGAATACATATATTGTAAGATAACACGATAACACTGGTGATTCGAAAGTTGAATACAGACGTATGAACGCATGCGTACTTAAATACAGAGTTTCTTAGCGACGTTCAGAGACCCACTTGCGTGCGCATGCGTAATGAAAGTAACTTCACTAGCTTCGTCTCTGTGACTGTAAGAATGTTCTGTGCATGACACGCGATTGCGTGCAAGTATTTCCGAAATGTCGCTGCCTTTTAGTGGATCCCGTGGACGTTCGAGAGGAGTCATAAGTGCAATTGCAAAACATTTAAGAACTCTTTCTTTAAAACCAGTAAAATCAATCACCATAAAATTCGATGCCTTCAATCCTAATGCTGTGCAAACGAGGTTAGTTCATTCGAATTTTATTTATCTAAATCATTTCTGTCAGATATAGACAATTAAATTTAGATTTCTATTTTTTTAATTAACGTTACATAATTTATGGTCTATTATGCGTAAAAAACAGTTTTAAAATTGTATTTCACTGGCTTTGGATAAAATTTTCCAGTTCATATATTGTAACGTAGGTTAGGAAAATATATTGTTTCGAGAAATAACGTGCGGTTACTTTACTCTCGAGATCTAATAGTTTTGAAACAATAATTGCTTTTCGAGAGAGGTTTGGTTATTATCCAATGACGTCAATACCATGCACATGCGCAGTATACAAGTTCTAGTAGCCAGCAGACGACATTCACGTTCATATTTTTAGGTGCTTTTCAATTGTTCGTAAGCATTGTTCATGGGTGGAGTCCTTTACGCGGCTTTATCTCCCTCTGTATCACATTGTATTCGTATGAGAGACATAATTAACCGTTAAAAAATAAAGTGAGAGAAACTAGGGGACAATTCACGGAAAGTATAACTCATAGTCTCGTAATAACAAGAAAAAAAAATCTTTATTAAACGTAAATTATTTCGTTGTGATATTCGTGCAATTAATAAACAATTGAAAAGGTACAGTCCACTTTTCGTATTATAAACGTTAATCCACAAAATTTCTATTAGATTTGTATAAGTTGCAGAATTTTTTGGTTGCATATTTGATAAGTACAACTAAATACACTTAGAGAATTATTTAGTTTTTCACTAATAATTTAACACTTTGGGGACGATTTGCTTGTGTATGGTCGAGGGATTAAGTACTTTATTTCTTATATAAATGCACTGCCAGCCAAACGTTTGGGACCACCCTTTAGAAACAAATAACTTTTTTAAAATTGGTCCGAACGACTAAAGTTTTTTTTTAAAAGTTAGAAGGATTAGTTTATGGCGAATTTAAGCTGTTCCGTTTGGATGTTCATCCACAATGAAAGGTGTAAAGATTGTTTCTTCCGCATTTTGTCCACTGCTTAGTGAACAAAATGTAATAGGTTTTTACTTTTGACGAATTCACACCTGCAGTGAAACAACAGTGACAAATCTAAACCTGCACCAAATGAATGCTCATGAAACAAATTAATGTTCATCTTCATGGTTTGCTTTCAATGCTCAGTTGTGCTTTATATGCATTCATGTACGTACATTAATAATTTTATTTAATTTAGCACAGATTCAAAATGGTTTTTCTGTGGAAAGATTTTTAGAAATATATCAAAATTATGAGTGTTTTTGGAATAATAAATCTGAAAATTATCATAAAACGACATGGTCAAAGTTTTTATCTCTTTTCTAATTCTTTACAGCATTCTTCTGCCAGAGCTAAAGTTATTTATTCAATCCTTACATTCTAAAACTTGGTGAATTAAATTCAATCAGTGATAAATACAAATACTTCAGCTTCCATCTTGCATTTTCATTGTGGGTGATTCATTCGCAATGTACATCCAAAGCGTAACAGTGTAAATTCGTCTTTATTAGATAATGTGTGAAAAAACCTTTTCTAAAAGTGCTATTGGTTGGAGTTGTGAAGAAAAAGTTAACTCCATAACAAAAATTTAAAATGTGCCTTTGTAAATCTAAGTGAATTATATACATGTACAAAGTTTCATCGAAATCGAGTCATGCATAAAAAAGCCATAGGCATTGAAATATGTAAAAATCTTTGGATTTCAGGCTTAAATCGCATTTTCTTTACAATTTTTGTTATTTTTAATCATGTATGGCTTGTAGCAACCTTAATTGATTTCATTGAAAGTTTGTGTAAATAACTTACTTAGATCTACAAAAAGCATATTTTTAAGTTTCATTACAGGCATAGATGTTCCATATCTGTTTGTGTATTTGTTATTATTGTTTAGGCTAAAGTATTCTTGGAAATAGTAATAGATAAGCTCAAATTTGTATTAAAAACATATTTGAATTAGTTTTTGGTATATATACAGTTATCCAACAGTGCGTGCATAACAGAACGGTCGCGTAGTTAGCATTAGAGACTAAATCCTCTCCAATTTGTAAATTAAATAGTATTTACACATAAAACGTATTCTAATAGTCGAAAATTCAGATATCAAAAGTTCAAATAATGGAGAACTCCGATATCAAGAGTTCAAATAAAGGAGAATTCAGATATCAAAAGTTCAGAAAATTTAGGTTATACTGTACGTTTCCAAATACATCTGCTGTTATAGCATATGGATAAATTTAATGTTGTATCAAATATATTATATTAGGGAACATTAAAAAAATTCGTTTACAACTTGAGCAAAAACATTATAGTTGTTATTTCGGATAGCCGAGTATAACACAGTCCCTTCAATTATACTGTATCTGCGTGTATTAACTCAGCTCATTAATAAAAACTCCTTTATTGTCTTTTATAAATATTTTTGCATAGACCTGATGTATTCTACATATATATTTTTTATCAATTTAATGATAAATTAAATGATTGTACTTTGCTTGTATTCGTTTGCAATAATATATTTATGCTAAAAATTTAGTAATTTCTAATCAGTTTATAAGTCATACTTACCACTGGATTGTCCAGTGCCATAAGCTTTGCCAAGCATGGACACAGCTGTACTGATACGCAGAGAACTCAAATCTGGCATCTGAAGTGGTAATTGTTGCTCCATTTGCGCCATTTGCGCCATTTTGTCTAAAACAATAAAAACAGCAAAATCTTTGAATATGAGAAAAGGTGTTTTTCATAAAAATTAACAGTGTGTAATATATTAAATGTATTACATGTTCTGAATTATGTTTGCAGAGACTTTTTCTTTCACATTACAACTCCAAAGATCATTGCAACGAACCCACGTTGCATTGTGAAACCAGAAGTAGTTTCAGATTTGTCCGACCCTGTAGTTACATTCAAGTTATGTAAGTATTACACTTTCTTTATGAACAATTATTTATTAAATATTCTTACGCGCAAAGATGATTTAAGAAAAACATCGATAACGAAATATACTAATAGTTCAAACAAAAAAATTAAAGAAATAATTATTTTGTGTGAAGATCATTCAAAATTTCTACAGATGGATTTTCTTTTTAAAAAAGTTACATATTCTTGCGTTTCTATCTTCCAGTATCAGGTGATAATGTGGTAGTCAAAAGTGCAAACTTGACGTCTCTGAATATTTTGGAACTTTACAAGAAACACATCACACCATTAGCAACTCCTGAACCTGAAACTGGAAGTGAAAACACAGCTGGCGGCGAAGAGAAAAAGAAGAAGCGAAAGAAAAGAGTTAAAATTAAACCAGAATCCAAACGTAGAGGAGTATTTTTATAAGTTTATTGGCAATTTAACAGCTCATAAGTTAATTGGCAAGCTAACAATTTAATTGGATATAAATATAGTTTATAGAATAAAATATCGTTGATTTGAAACTTGAATTCAGTTTTCCTCTTTCCTCTTTATTCATAGAATACCAAAGAAAGTTTGTATAAAAGACTTAGAAATGATACAGTCATTGAAAAGCATGTTCTAAGTACATAATAAGAGGAAGAAAGAAAATTGACAAGCATTTAAAATTATTTTTGTTGAGACTGAAGTATTGACTTTTTTCTCTCATAATAAAATTTCATTGTTCGATTACTTTTCTTTTCCTTAATCCGCTAGAACGAAAAACCTGCCTATAAAATGGCTAGCTACACTGCCAATAGTAAAAACTACAATATGAAACTTATCGACACTCTCTATAATCATGTTCCAGCATTTACGGATGTATTTGATGAGGAAACGTGGTATATTTTTGTTGCCTGTTTCGTAGCAGGCACATTTTTAGTCACATTCATTCTTTCGAGATTTATAACATTAACACCCGTGGAATAGATGTAAATTGTTTCTTCGGAAATATATCTTTCATTTATATGCATCAATCATTACTTCTATTTAATAAATTATGTTTACATAGTGATGTTATATAGATGATATGATAGATTTGTTTGCACGCTCTAGCAACTTCAAAATATCTATATGATAACCCTGTACGCATAACTTCATGTGCCTTAAGCACTTCATTACACTGTTTCCAACAGTAACTAATATTAAAACTGTACATACCAAAATTATTTATACACCGTAGACATGAATTCGTACAAATTGGCCTTTATATTTCAGACTAATCATAATTGGACTCTACACAATTATTCATTATATTTACACAATTTTCATAAGCTTTACAGAATTTATATCTTTGATGTAATCCAAATCATATAAAAAAAAATAATAATGAATAAATAATGAACAGAAAAGTTGTGATAATGTGTGATGTATTGTCATTCAATCAAAATTAAATAACGATTCGTTAATTTTAGTTTCACTTATAAATGATATGTTGTTAGTTAAACTGTTTTGTTAATTGAATTGTACTGTAACTAAATTAGGTACTTTATTTAGATTGTACTTCGATCATGTCGTAATTCTATTAAATAATTAAATATTTTCAATTGATTGAATTGTTAATTACTATAATCATGTGTGTAATTGAATTACAGTGTAACTCATGATTTTGATTTAATTATATTGCACTTCGTAATTGTATATCAAATAGCTATTACCAACTGCATTATAATTTAAATACATTGTTAATTCAATTATAATTCTACACAACTGTGGTTAATTACATGCAATTTTGTTGTTGAAAAACTTCTCCATATAAACTCATCCAGTTTCCTGTGATCATAACATAGTAATTATTAAACACACTCACCTTTTTCTTGTAGCCACTAAGATAGATTATGAGAAATCAATAACTGCACTGTATTTATTTTCACACAAACATTGTTCTGATCTTCTTTTCTAAGTTTTTAGCACGAGAACTTCACTACGAAGCTACCCTTTCCTGTAAGTAGTCTTTTATCTAACACTTTAAATGGGAATGTACATTTTCTATGGGGAATCTTTTACATGGGTCAGTTGTTGTGTTTATCCATATCAGCGATATAGTTCAGAGATTTCATATCTCTTTTTATTTATTATAATTGCATTCCCTCAAAAATCTAAAGTGGATAACAAATTATATTGAAAATAATATTTATTATATAAATAATTCACTCGTGAAAGGATTTGTGTTTCTAAACAATACCATTGAAAGTCAGCACAGACATTTTAATGATTTTTGTCTTATTTTGAACGATTTTAAGAATTCAAGGTCACTCCTAATTTTTTAATTTATTTCGTAACTAGCATTGTAAATAATGTAATTAGTAATAACAATTATTATTGTTTAATAGAATACGCATTTTTTTGGTTACAAAAAAAATTTAGCACCTACAGTACTTTCTCGCAATAGTTCCGTATACGGGATTGTAGGGGGATTTTTTGTACGAAATAAAGTTCCCCTACTAATTGGTCTCCATACGTGGAGAAACAACCAACAAAGTTGCCTCCTTCGATAAATACCAGTTTTCTCTGCTAACAATTTGCGAGGCTTCCTCGTGTATACACGTGGTCATTTGCATTAATCGTTTGATATTTATTTGTATATATCATTTTCAGAATGTATATATTCATACAAATCCACAAAACGTATTTTTAAAATTCTAAATTATATATATATTCCCACATAAAAAAGTTGTAAAAACAACTTTTAGTATTTTCTCAGCAATTCCGATCAATTGCAATTTTTTTCAAAATTCTTTCTTCACATCCTGCAGTAAACTAATTGTTAAAAGTTCTCAACAAGAAAATTCGAGTTATATGATCCAATACTAAAAAAGTTATCATCTTTTTGAAAGTGTTCCAATATTACTGTGACAGACTATCTTTTTTTGTATGTATTGAACAAACTAAACATTAGGAGAGTCTCTTTTAAAATTCAAATGCGAACATGCTTGTTCAGTAGTGGGGGGAACTGTTCGAAGACGAACTATTGGGAGTACTGTGCTTTAAAAACTAAAAATGAACTTGAAACAAACGACTATCGTTCTGTTTGAACTCGGCTATATTTACGTACTAAAATATTAGTCCCCCTTAACTATTTAATTTACAAAAAAAATGAAGTCGATTTATGCATTTGATTCTCAGAAAACCGCTTGTAACACTTTATTTTGTACACCCTGTATATATAAAGATTTTATCATTTATTTCAAATCAAATTACATACTTGGCATAACTGTACAATTGTCTTTATCATGACAAATCAGATTAGTAAAAGTTATAAAACGTGTGCGTGTGCGCAAATCAATTTCATCAAAAATAGATTTTTATTTATTTTTAATTTGAAAATTCACAATTCTATTGTATATGAAATACTTTTGCGACTAACTAGTGACTACATAATGTGAATATATTTATGTAACATTATATGTATTAATACCATTTATTGTTCAAATTGGACAGTTATGCTAAATATGTACATCGATTTAAAATAAATGTTGAATTCCAAAAAATATCCACGTACGATCGAAACCGTGATATTCGAGGAGCACTGTAGGTGCTTGTTTGTTTTGTAATTTATTCAACTGACACTTAAAATGGATTCCAAGCGAGTCGCTTTATAGGTTATGTCAGACAATTTAATGCGACATATCGCCATAAAGTAGATCCGATCATGAAATTGTTATATATCAATCAAGTTCTTTATTCTATATATTTATTCTTATCGAGTACAATATAAACATCGATTTACTAATCAAAATATAAACAATCTCGAATGTTTACACTTTTATGTACCCAAGCAAGCATGTAAATATGTACATATAAATTCTCTGTTTTATCATTCTTACGTTTTTCTGTCTTGTATTGTTGTAATACGTGACTGAAATTGTTCTTCTTTCAATCCATATGGATACAAACAACATCAATTTGTTCATTTATACAATAACAATTAAAGATGTTACTAGTGATATAATAACAGAATTATTTTAAACAGTTTGTATAGTAGCTTCTAATTAATGAAAGAATATAAACAATAATTCAGTTTCGCAAGCAATCGTTTAAAATTTTTATATTCAATATTTTATTTTAAATGCGATTAAAAGACCATTCATAAACATTTATGAAATCCATTTTTTCTTTTTCAGTATTTCAATAATTGTATAAAGTATCAAATATTTTCTTACGAATATGGTAAAACTTGAATGACAACAAGAAGACTCAAACATTTATGTTCGCTTTTACTGCGTCACTCTTTCAATATCACGTTAATGATAAAAAAATACCAAGTATATAGAAAACAAAATATTCGGTAATATTTTTGTAGCGAAAGTTTTAGTAATATTGCGGTATTGTAAATGATGCGGTGAAATGTTGGTGAAAATTTGAGAGAAATTGACGACACAAACCCCTTCACAACAGGAATCACAACAATATTATTGTCTGGAAACCCCGCGTTTATTTGACGATGACACTGATTGTTATAAGTAGTGGATTTTGTTGGAAAAATTTTCCACCACACTTTCGCGTTTAATGCACGAGGAATACGATGAGTGTTCGACTAAATTCACCGGGCAATCTTTAACATTCACTAAACCAGTGATCGGCATCTGCAAAAAGGTGCCCCCTCCCCCCTACTTGTTCGATTCGTTGAACAGTGCGCATGCGTGAAGAACCAGGATTGTAGCTAGTAAATATTATGGGGCACTTGTTTACAAACAAAGGCGCATATACATATGCATATGTATATAATGGGATCGAATAAAATTTTGATTTGATCGATTTTAAAATCCTCACAATATATAATCAATTTACATAGAAATTCAATCAAGATTTTTACAGGTATATTCTATTCTAAACCAATACCAGCACTGTGCCCAATCTATTCTTGATTGAAAAATAGAAGTACTTGTACACGTTTTAAAGTATATATATCCTTCCAGAAAATATAAATGCATGATTTCTATACGAACTACTATAACTTGAAGGAGAGGGAAAAGAAAAATTTAAAGTTTAATATTGAAAAAATGTTGCACTTCAATCGTGAAATCTACTCTGAAGAATTCTATCTACTCTCCTGAATATAATGATATGTATTTTTTATAACATTATAATGATATTCAAATACTAGCAACGGAACAAAATTTAATTATGCATCTTCTTATGTAGTACAGAAAATTTCGAGGTAATAAAAATAGTTTTTGTTTCAATCATATTGCTTACAATATTACAAATATGCACTCATAAAATTTATTATATTTTTCATTTGAATGGTACAAGATGGCACAAAAATACTTCTCATCAATTTCTTGATCATTAAACTATTATTATTTAGACTTTTATTGTTTTTATATTATTTCATATATACATATTTACTATAAATAATATGAATCTACTACACTCTCATTCAAAATGTACCGTTTAACCACGCTGATATAGGGTACGTCAGAAAATTACCATTGTGGAGTCTTGGATGTACCCTTTACGGAGTCTTCTCATTGCATCAACCAGCAGCAACAGTGTTTTTGTGCACCGCAACTAAAGGTTAACCTTCTTTATTGCACACAATTATAGGACAATATCGAATTACGCGTCAAATATCAATGAAATATACTATTTTTCGAAGAAATATTTATTATACATAGTGGATTATAATGTAATACATTGTCCATACCTTCTAAATGAAAATATAGATGGAAATCAGACTCATTAAATTTCTTAATCTAATGCCATTCCTTCATCATCGTCTTTCTTATCAGAACTAGCTGTTGGTGAGGCTTGTTTAGCACTAGTGTCCTCCTGTCCTTGCTGCATTTGCTCTTGGCCAGTCTTTGCTTCGGTTTCAAGAGCACTGACGAACTCTTCGATATTGCCACTGGCCGCAGCATTGACAGCGTCTGGTCCCAAGCCGAATTGCTGGATGACAGGTCCCGCCTGGCCTGACTGCAAAGCAGACCAGAACATTGATAGCGCCTGGGAGAACTGGGGAGACAATAGCGTGGTACACAGTTGGTCCCCTGGCGGTAAGTGCGGGCTCATTTCACGCTCCAGGTTTTCAGAGGCAGAGATCGCCGCACGGATGGCATTGGTCAACTCGGTTGCTACGCCCCTCTGCCGGACAATAAGCTGCGCTGTAGCTGGCCGAAAACAACAGACAATCCCAGAGGAACTTCCCCAACTGCCCAGCAGAGCTAGAGTCTCCGACAGCCAGGAAAAGTTAATGTGGAAAAATATGTTAAACAACGATAAAACCATGCCTCTGTCCATTGGTTTTATGACATTATATTTTCTCAGTCTACACTGTGTACTTTTAGTTATAGAGATTGTACCATAGGCTCTGAGACATAAAACAAATTCACAGTCACTATGATAAAATTTGTTAGAAAGTATTCTTAACTATGTTCTCTGAATGATTCAAACGTCATTATAAATACTTACTGCAGAAAAATAAATTAGAAATATTAATGAGAACGTTGAAACAGTATTGTACAAAATATTTAACGGTGTTACACTTTATTCTGCTGTAGTTAATAACCAGAAAGATGAGCAAAAACTGTATCTATATACCTGTTCACAAAGATTTCAAAACTGTCACGGTACTCAAGAAGATTAAGCGTTATTTCATGTACTTTATCAAGAGCACATTCTAATCTTGATAATGATAACAACTACAAAAAGCAGTACACTAAAAAAATTACTAGATTGTTACAGAAAACTATACCATTAAATAAGATAATATATGTTTACACAAAAACAGAAATGCTTCAACGTTTTCGAGGCTTTGTTTTCACAAAAAATATGTGTTAAATTCTTCAAATACACTTAGGACATTACGAGAATAACGTTAGTAGTCTTTTGTTATTGTAGGTTATGCTAATTTTTTGAACAAGTTTTTTTGCAAAATACAAATAAAAAGTTATTTTTACCAATGGTAGCATGTAAACAGTTAGGCCTAATACAGTTTGGACAGTGACATACCCCATGCAAAATGAAAGAAGAAAAACAATAAGCTGACCAATGGCTTCATTACTGCTGGAATATAATTTTTTAATCATGTTATACACTTCATTGTGGCATAGCAAGTCACAGTAGTATATAATTACTTTCATTAGTCCATTGGCCTGAGAGTTCATTATTAGCATCGAGAATAAATAGAATTGCAAATACAAATAGAGCCAAACAATAATTATACGTACGATTAATAGATCAGTAGCAACATAGTTTGGCAATAACAAAATGAATGAGCAAATTGAATTCACTCACAAACACAAAATCACTAGTATCTAGTACAAAATAAAACTAGTATATAATATCTAGAAACAACATACTAAACACACTAAACACAAATAATACAAAAATCAAAGGATATTACCTGAACAAGAATTTCTGCTCCAACAGGTGGAACGGGTGGGACAAGTGGAACAGGTGGAATGTCCGACAAGAAGTTCTGAAGATCACTAAGCTGTATTTTGTTGTTGCTACTAGTAGTAGTCCCTGGTGTTGATGGAGCAGCTGTTTTGGTTGCGGGTTTACTCTCACCTAAATAAAAATTCATATGAATCAACACATCTTATTTTTTCTACAAATTATGTACTCACCATTTGGCTTGGATGTGTCATTAGTAGACGATGGAGAAGAAATCATTTGTGTCGCAGGTCTTGAAGTAGTGTTCCTTGTGCTATCACTAGATGCAGTTGTCGTAGAAGCTCTAGAACTCTGAGTAACCTGTGGTCTGGTCATAGTCCCCAATAAATTACTTATACCTCCTATTTGACCTACTCCGCCAAACAATTGGATTAACTGCTGCTGTGACATATTGTTTAGTAAATTTTGGAGGTCGCCTTCTGCATTTGGATTGCCACTTCTTTGGGTGTCTGGAGTTGGTAGGTCGTTTAGGACTTCATTGATCTTTCTGCAGTATTCCTCATCTTTGTCTGTTTTCAGACTCTGCAAAGTAAGGCAATAATTCATAAATATATTAAATAAAATTAAACAGATTGGCAGAATTTTTTTCAAGGTCTTATTAACAAGTCATGCCAGTCCCTAGGGACCAGTCATAGACTTTCCATTTATTCTGTGCCAGCTTTTATTGTGCATAACTCTCCCGACTTGACAATAGACTGTGGCATAAATGAAAAATCAAGCAAATAGGCATGACATTGAAACTGTTAACAAGTGAGCTTAAGAAAAAATCTTGTTCTAAGTAGTTTTTTTTTCAAATAATAAATAAATATTTAACTGAAACAACCTGTAAGTCTACTGAAATAATATATAAATATTGTTTATCTTCCTCCAGAATTTAAATAACACGAAAAAATTAATTAAATCTTACCTGCAGCCAAACGAAAAACTTTTTGTCAGACGCTTTGAACCTTAAAACGTATACTCTTCCAGTTTTACATTGGGGCACATGTTTAAACTCACAGTCATCAGGGAAAATAATTAGGTCCTATATAAACAGAATAAATATTATATTAAAAATTATTAACTTGAATAGAAAAATATAGTCAGCATATAATACAATTTAGTACAATTAAAAATTTTGATTGTGATACAAATAAACATGAAGTTATAAATTTGGATAAAATGTACATAAAGTTGAATGGCGCATTTTACACGATCACAAGTTCTATTTGTGATCAAAATTATAAATTTGGAAACGTGTACAGCGAGTTAGGAATAACAATTTTGTATAACTAAAAATTCTCAATAAAATTAAAAATAAATATGATATATTCTTACATCTTCAACAAAGCCTGTGGTACGATCTTTCCAACAGAAATGCATCAACGAATCGTTAGATTGATAAACGTAAAGCTGTCCCTTTCGTGTGTCTGGATAAACCATCTTCCCTTTCATAGTCATTTTCCCAGCTTTGAATTCGACCAGGTTTTTTAAATTGCTGCGGGATGCATTGTTTCCAAAAAGTGCTGCTCCCGACATGATTCGCTTTTTCACTATACGTGTTCTGTTTAGATAAATATATTAAACCTCAATAGGCAGTTAATTTTTGTTGTACCGTGTTGTACCGTGCGATGATGACAGTGCACTTCAAAATGGCGTGTTCGGAGGTTCGTGATCTCGCATTCCTGTTGAGGCGCCATCTGTCGGCGACTACAGAAAGATTGTAAATGGTTAGAAAATTTTGATGTGGAGATCGCTGTTGCCGTCTCTTTCTCACCGTCTGCAGTCTGGAGCGAGGAGGATGGCCAAATTGTTCGCACCAGGTTCGCACTGTCACTCAACCGCTAGGTCAGAATATGCATATATGTATGTACACGAGGATTACAAGAGCCCGGTAATCTCCCTACGCCTAAAAGATGCGAAAGTAGGAGTTTTGAGTGAATACACGCATTAGGTAAAACATAAATTTAGCGCAGCAGCGAGGGCATAAACAATGTCGATGAGAAAGACCGATTCATAGTTCGAGTATTTTTCGCCACGATCGCTGAATACTAAAATATAGTAACAATTTTCGACATATTTTGTTTGTTTTTTTAGTTGAAATTAACTTGTTAATTGGCAAGATACATTTTATAGATTAGTGTTTTTTAATTTCAGCTCAACGAGATTCGTCGGTGCTAACCTTTCAATATTTTGCTATAAAGTGGCGCCACCATATAGGCAGTAAGTTACCATATGTCAGTAACGTTCGCCAATCAGTTTGAGCGTTCTGCCGCTACACACAGACCAGACAAACTACTACAGACATTGCACACAGACTTAAGACTACTACAGACATTGCATTTTATGGGCTTTTCTGTCTAGGCCTCGGGGGGCCACAGTGGCCCCCGTAACATTTCGGTGTCGCGCTCAATATTACCGATAGTTCACGAATTCAGCCGTATTAGCAAGAAATGAATATTCCGTATACTTTATTTTTACTACGGGTGTTTTGGAGGCTACTAATGCATACGGCGCGTGTATTTGAACGGTGAAAATAATATTTATGAAGAATGTATTACAAAAATACGAATTGTAGTAAAATTAATTTGGTTTTTATACGTAATATTATTTTTATTACTCGTGTCACTAATGAATGTATATTATAATAGTTTTATACACTTTAAACCAATAGTTTACTTTCTTTACGGTAATGCGGCAAACATGGAACAGATCCTGCCTCATCTTTTTACCCCCTCTAACACATGAATCAGAACTAACTTTTAGTCTGGATAAGAACTAGTTTCAACCAATTATTTAATTTGAATATAAAATAATGTTTCAATATCGAAATAATATGCGATATGTAATGTACATCTCAGTACGTACATCATATTTAGACTACATCAGAACCTACAATCTACTGCAGGAGTGCAAATCTATTTAACACTCGCTCACGAGAGCAAGAGTTACATGTATTCTGAAACGAAAACTTTGTATTTGGATTATTAATTGAAAATAATTGTTGAAGCTGGGACATCGGAAAAGGAAGAAAGTATTAAAAGTCTTACATTCTACTATGAAATACATATTTACGCAAATTCTAAATGTGCAGCTATTAGCTCGATATTATCCACTACATGCAAGATACTACAATTTATAAGTTATAATATCTTGCGAATTGTGGATAATACCGATTGCCCAGGTCTCACCACGAGGAGGTTGCTGCACACGAGACCCGAAAGGGAGTCAGAACGAAATCTCCCTTCGTTCTGTCTCCCTTTCTTACAACGAAGATTCTTAGAAACTAAGTTTCGCAGGTCGCTAAATGGAAAAGACTTCTTTTCCATTTAGCGTATGTCGAGTAATTATTGCGGGGCAAAGAGTGAATAGGAGAAGAAGTCTCCGATCCACGAGGGACCAAAAGCGAATCAGGCGGAAGGCTCTGATTCTTTCAAAGAGACAAACAAGATCGAACCAGATCAGAAGGCTCTGGTTCAAGGGTGACGCGACGCGTTCAGTGCTTACAAGTCCTGAGCCGACCAGCCCGATACCCGCCACTCCATCACCAAGAAAGATGGCAAAGAGATGCGCTCAAACGGTTTCTGGCGCTACTGGGTGACATGAGAACATGGCGTGCCCAGGATTACGTTAACACAGAGGATCGTCAGAAGACGAGTGAACGAGTCTCTTAGACATCCCTCTCAATGACTTCACGCCGGATACCGAAACTGGACCGGCTCAGAACCTGCAAGCAAGGCCGACACAGCAGAAGGCTGCGTCGGAGTCGGAAAACGGAGCGAGCAAAGTCAAGTTACGGCAATAATTACTCGACATAATTACAACGACGATATACAATCTTAATAACTAACGCACGCACTAAAACTAACTTAAGAATAATCTGGAGTCTTCGTTCGACGAATCCTCTTCCTTCGATGAATTTTCTTCGTTCGATGAATTTTCTTCGTGCGATGAATTTTCTTCTTTCGATGAATTTTCTTCGCAAGATGAATTTTCTTCGCAAGATGAATTTTCTTCGTTCGATGAATTTTCTTCGTACGATGAATTTTCTTCGCAAGATGAATTTTCTTCGCAGGATGAATTTTCTTGAACAGAATCCATAACCAGCTGAAACAAAATTGACTCCAAATGGAAAAGCTGTTGAAAAAAAAAATCGAAACAGAATCGAAAACCAGTTGATACGAAATCGAAACAGAATCGAAAACCAGTTGATACGAAATCGAAACAGAATCGAAAACCAGTTGATACGAAATCGACACCAAATGAAAAACCAGTCGAAACAGAATCGAAACCATGTCGAGCCCTAATCTAATGATTTGTGGACGCAACGATCTATAGGCGATTCGGGTGGCCCCGGGGACGCGAGTCCCCGTACCCACTCACGGGCCCCATCCCGTGAGTGAGCCCCTGAGGGAACCGACCGCAGGAATATCAATTTCAAGACAAAAATATCAATTTGGAGAAGTTGAACTTTGAAAGTTCGAGAACATATTCCAAGTACAAATCCAAAAATTAATATGGCAGGTGTTTCTTGAAGGTACATGTATTCTGAAATAGAAACTCCGTATTTCAATTATTAATTGAAAAGATGTGCTGAAGCTGGGATAATGGAAAACGATGAAAGTGCTAAGTCTTACACTCTAATATAAAATGAATATTAACACAAATTTTAAATGTGCAGCTATTAGCTCGATATTATCCACTACATGCAAGATACTACAATTTATAAGTTATAATATCTTGCGAATTGTGGATAATATCGATTGCCCAGGTCTCACCACGAGGAGGTTGCTGCACAAGAGACCCGAAAGGGAGTCAGAACGAAATTTCCATTCGTTCTGACTCTCTTTCTTACAACGACGATTCTTAGAAACTAAGTTCGCAGGTCGCTAAATGGAAAAATAGTCTTTTTCACGGAAAAGACTTCTTTTCCATTTAGCGTATGTCGAGTAATTATTGCGGGGCAAAGAGTGAATCGGAGAAGAAGTCTCCGATCCACGAGGGACCAAAAGCGAATCAGGCGGAAGGCTCTGATTCTTTCAAAGAGACAAACAAGATCGAACCAGATCAGAAGGCTCTGGTTCAAGGGTGACGCGACGCGTTCAGTGCTTACAAGTCCTGAGCCGACCAGCCCGATACCCGCCACTCCATCACCAAGAAAGATGGCAAAGAGATGCGCTCAAACGGTTTCTGGCGCTACTGGGTGACATGAGAACATGGCGTGCCCAGGATTACGTTAACACAGAGGATCGTCAGAAGACGAGTGAACGAGTCTTTTAGACATCCCTCTCAATGACTTCACGCCGGATACCGAAACTGGATCGGCTCAGAACCTGCAAGCAAGGCCGACACAGCAGAAGGCTGCGTCGGAGTCGGAAAACGGAGCGAGCAAAGTCAAGTTACGGCAATAATTACTCGACATAATTACAACGACGATATACAATCTTAATAACTAACGCACGCACTAAAACTAACTTAAGAATAATCTGGAGTCTTCGTTCGATGATTCCTCTTCGATCGATGAATTTTCTTCTTTCGATGAATTTTCTTCTTTCGATGAATTTTCTTCTTTCGATGAATTTTCTTCTTTCGATGAATTTTCTTCTTTCGATGAATTTTCTTCTTTCGATGAATTTGCTTCCTTCGATGAACTTTCTTCTTTCGATGAACTTTCTTCTTTCGATGAATTTTCTTCCTTTGATGAATTTTCTTCGGTCGTTCTGACTAACAAGAGCAAGATGAACGACCCAAATCGAAACAGAATCGAAAACCAATTGAAAGAAAATCGAAACAGAATCGAAAATCAGTTGAAACAAAATCGACACCAAATCGAAAACCAGTCGAAACAAAGTCGAAACAAAGTCGAAGCAAAGTCGAAACAAAGTCGAAACCACATCGAGCCCAAATCTAATGATTTGTGGACGCAACGACCTATAGGCGATTCGGGTGCCCCCGGGGACGCGAGTCCCCGTACCCACTCACGGGCCCCATCCGTGAGTGAGCCCCTGAGGGAACTCTGATCCGAGCAATATTGATTTCAAGATAAAAATATCAATTTCCAGAAATAAATATCCATTTCCAGAAATAAATTTCAATTTTCTGAAATAAATTTCAATTTTCTGAAATAAATATCAATTCCCTCAAATATGTATCAATTTCCTGAAATAAGTATCAATTTCCTGAAATAAGTATCAATTTCCTGAAATAAATATCAATTTCCTCAAATATGTATCAATTTCCTGAAACAAGTATCAATTTCCTGAAATAAATATCAATTTCCAGAAATAAATATCAATTTCCTGAAATAAATAATAATTTCCTGAAATAAATAACAATTTCCTGAAATAAATAACAATTTCCTGAAATAAATAACAATTTCCTGAAATTAATAACAATTTCCTGAAATAAATAACAATTTCCTGAAATAAATAACAATTTCCTGAAATAAATAATAATTTCCTGAAATAAATAATAATTTCCTGAAATAAATAACAATTTCCTGAAATAAATAACAATTTCCTGAAATAAATAACAATTTCCTGAAATAAATAACAATTTCCTGAAATAAATAACAATTTCCTGAAATAAATAACAATTTCCTGAAATAAATAACAATTTCCTGAAATGAATATTAATTTAAAGACAAATATATCAATTTCTTGAGAAATATCAATTTCCTGAAAAATATCAATTTCTAGACAAAAATATTGTATCAATTTGGTAAAGATGAACTTTGAAAGTCTTACAAAATTAAGTATTACCATTCTTACAAATTACATAAGAAATTTAAAACTCTAAGGTCTAAAATTCTAGATCGGTACTTCTAAAACTACTTTAAATCGCGGCTATTTATTCGCAACATTAACTAGACATTAAGTCAACTTTGAACATTTATACAACGCGTGTTACAATTTGTTTCGAGACGCTACTTAAAATCGCGAATGTTCTTATCTCACAGTTGATCGTTGCAACTGGAGCATGGGCGCCTGAAATATCGAATCATTCTAATACAAATGCGATCCTTTTAATGCGCAACGCTAATTCGACAAATCGAAATTCAAAATACTATTTAAATAAGAAAAGAACTCTGACGTCTAAAATTCTATATCGGTGTCTCTAAAATTACTTTAAATCGCGACTATTTATTCGCAACATTAACTAGGCATTTGATCAACTTTAAAAATTGATACTAGTACAACGCGTGTGACAATTTGCTTCGCAACACTACTCGAAATCGCGGATGAGCCCATCTCACAGTTGATCGTTGCAGCTTGAGCATGGGCGCCTGAAATGTCGAAAGACTCGAAAGCAAACGCGAACTTTTGGTGCGCAACGCTAATTCAACGAACAGAGATCCAAAAAAGATTACGCTAATTCAACAAATCGAAATTCAAATTGCTATTTAAATAAGAAATTTAAAATTCCAACGTTTAAAATTGTCCATATGTATGTCTAGATTTACTTTAAATCGCAAATATTTATTCGCAAAATTTACTACACATTTAATCAAGTTTTAAAATTGATAGTAGTACAACGCGTGTGACAATTTGTTTCGCAACACTACTCGAAATCGCGGATGTGCCCATCTCACAGCTGATCGTTGCAGCTCGAGCATGGGAGCCTGAAAAGTCGAAAGACTCGAAAGCAAACGCGAACTTTTGGTACGCAACGCTAATTCAATGAACAGAGATCCAAAAAAGATTACTCTACAATTTCTGCAAAACGAATCGCGACTATTTGTTTCGCAACGCTATAGTTTAAACAAGCTATATCGCTGATAGAGACTACTATTATATTTAGAAGAAAGGCTAACTTTGATCTCTGTTCAAAATCGACTAACGCAACGCGTACTTTTTTCGCAACGCTAGTGCAAATCGCGGACGTTCCCATCTCGGCTGATCGTTGGGGCGGCGAGGCCTGCCCATGCATGCAACTAACTACTTTTACATTCTACTACAACTCTATTTCTACAGACGAGTATAACGACAAAGTAGTGATAAAATGACTCACTCGAAGATGCGAAGACGTTGCACTGATTGTCCTTTTGAATGACAGTTTGTCCGGCATCTTTGGCATGAAACCTCGTCTGCTCCTTCGGCCCATCCCGACAATTTGTTTCGCACCGCTACTCGATATTGCGGAAGTACCCATCTCACAGTTGATCGTTGCAACTGGAGCATGGGCGCCTGAAATATCGAAAGATTCTATTGCAAACGCGATTCTTTTGATGCGCAACGCTAGTTCAATAAATCGAATTTAAAATGCTATTTAAAAAAGAAATTTAAAACTCTAACGTCTAAAATTCTAAACAGATATCTTTATAACTACTTTAAATTATGACTATTTATTTGCAACATTAACTAGACATTTCATCAACTTTAAAAATGGATACTAGTACAACGCGTGTAACAATTTGTTTCGCAACACTACTTGAAATCGCGGATGTGCCCATCTCACAGTTGATTGTTGCAGCTCGAGCATGGGAGCCTGAAAAGTCGAAAGACTCGAAAGCAAACGCGAACTTTTGGTGCGCAACGCTAATTCAACGAACAGAGATCCAAAAAACGACTACTTTAGATTATATGTAAAACAACAACAATATGAACTTTAAAAGCGCAGTTATCAAATTGAAATGTAATTTTGAACGGCGACTATTTGTGATCCGCAAGGCTACGCTCTAAACAATCTATACCGTAATATTAGCTTTAATCTCTGTTCAAAATCTACTAAATTCAACGCGTGGTTTTCTCGCAACGCTAGTGCAAATCGCGGACGTTCCCATCTCGGCTGATCGTTGGGGCGGCGAGGCCTGCCCATGCATGCAACTAACTACTTTTACACTTTACTACTACTCTATACTACTACTTCTACAGACGAATATAGTGAAAAGGTAGTGACGAAATGACTCACTCAAAGATGCGAAGGCATTGCAACGACTGCACTCTCTGAGCCGATCAGCGCGGTAATGACTTCATGCCGGATACTGCAAATGGGCCGGCTCAGAACCCAAGGTAAACGAAAGCAGCATTGAAGAGACCATGGCCACCCCGAGCTAGTTTAAAGTAGGCCAAGGAAGTTTTAAATAACCCTTGGACTACTCTAAGCTAGCTAAAGGTAGACCATGATATGGCAGGCCATTGGTGGACGACCCTTGGTTAACCATAAGCCAACTGAAGGTAGGCAAGGTAGACTAGAGTACTCCTGGAGGACCACTGGTCAGCCTCAGGGTAAGCAAGGGAAGGCCCGAGTAGGTCTGGATGACCACTGGTCAACCTCTGGGTAAGAAAGGGTAAACCAAGGTAGGCCACTGGTGAAGGATCCATGGTCAACCCTAAGCTAGCTGAAGGTAAGCAGGAGTAGGCTAGGAAAGCTCTGGATGACCACTGGTCAATGTCAGGGTAGACCAATTTAGGCCACTGGTGACGGACCCTTGGTCGACCCTAAGCCAGCTGAAGGTAAGCAGGGGTAGGCCAGGCTAGCTCTGGATGACCACTGGTCAAGCCCAGGTTAGGCCACTGGAGTCGCACCCTTCGTCGACCCTAAGCCAGCTGAAGGTAAGCAGGGGTAGGCCAGGGTAGCTCTGGATGACCACTGGTCAACCTCGGGGTAGGCAAGGGTAGACCACTGCTGGAGGACCCATGGTCAACCCTAAGCCCGCTGAGGATAAGCAGGGCTAGGCCAGAGTAACTGTGGATGACCACTGGTCAACTCCAGAGTGGTCCATTTATGGAGGACCCTTGGTCAACCCTAAGCCGCTAAAGGTAGGTAAGGGTAGGCCTGGGTGGCTGTAGAGGACCACTGGTCATCCCCAAGGTAGGCAGGAGAGGCCAGGGTACCGCTGGAGGACCCCTGGCCAGCCCAAGGTAGCCGAAGACCCTCCTGGTCCCGGAGCCCGTCCGCTCCTGCCGGAGGGCCCGGCCCGACTGACTGACTGAGCGCGCTCCGCGGGCTTAGGTAAGCAGTGATTCGCAGCGGGCACCGAAGCGCAACGCTCCCCACCCCAACTAATTTTGGTAGATCTCGATCGCCGTGATAATAATTATTGATAAATGTATTATTTCTGGCTGTATAACGTTTATAACAATTCCTCTTGCCAACGATGTCGACAAGCATCCTCTTGACTATCTACCATCTTATTTTTAAGTAAAAATTGCTAATAGTACTCGAGATACAGAGTAACTTTTAACACATGAATATTACCAAACAATATTATATCAAGCAAATGTAATTAATAAAGTTACTATCTCTGGCTGTTTAATGTTTATAACAATTCCTTTTGCTAATTATGTCGATAAGCACTCCCTCGACTATCTGACCATCTATTTTTTCAGTAAAAATATGTAATGGAACTCGAGATATTGGATATCTTCTGACACATGAATATTCGCGTGCATTAATTTATCGAACACAATTCACTGATAAATTTATCGTCTCTAGCTGGTTAATATTTGAAACAATTCCTTTTGTCGATGATGTCGACGAGCACTCCGTTGACCATCTTGCCATCTAATTTTTTAGTAGAAGTAAGTAATAAAACTCGAGATCCAGCATAATTTATGATACATGAATATTACTAAGCATAATTATATTGAAAAAATGTAATTAACGAATTTGTTATCTCTGTTTGTTTAACGATTACAACGATTATATGTTTGGTTACCTCACCACCCAATTTTTTAGTAAAAATAGCTAATAGTACTCGAGATACAGATTAACTTTTATGCATGAACATTTGGAGTATACAAGATATTCAATTCTCACTAGTATGCACAGTTTCATTAGAACAAGAGTAACAAAAATTATTTATAACTAATTAACCTTTTCTAGAATCGAATTGAAAACTATACATGAATGTTACCGAAGGTCCATTCTATATTCTTCGAGAGCTAATATTTATAAAAATTACCTGAAGTAATTTATCAACAATTTTTGTGCAGGTAACTTCTATCTTCTATGCCCGCAATGAGTAAGACAAGGAGAGTCTTAGTATTTGTCAAAGGTAAACACGCAAATCGTTGTGTCACCTCTCTGGAAATCGTAAATAACTAATTAACTAGGCGTCGAATCTACATAAAATTGTAACAGAAATGTAGCTGACACATCATTCTAGATCCTCCGATCACAAGGCAGATTATTTGTACCAGAGATCTGTTAAATTATTTGAGTTTATTTTAGAACGAGACTTAGAATAATTGTTTATAACTATTTAGTCAGAAATAAAATGTAACGATAAACTATATGTGAAAGTAGCTGAAGGTCTATTCTATATTTCCTAACTGCAAATATTTGTAAACAATTCCTCACAAGTGTGTTACTAATAAATTTTCTGTCGAGTGTGCACAGTATTCAGCAGCTCTGTGTCTGTCTTTCTTTCTCTTCTTAAATGTGCATAAGTTCGTCCTTGTCGGATACAAACTTCTTTATCATGTTCGCCAAATTTTTACTAGCGGGTTCGAAGTCCTGTGAAAAAATAGGCGGCACAAGTGAATAATACGTGGAGTATTTTTGTACGAATGCAATTGTGTTTTAAAGCTGACAACGCTGTAAAATCGAGCCTCCTCATACACACACTTTATGTGTTGCAACCTCATGTAGTTCACCACCAGACCGTTCCATTTCGATAGAGTCCGCTATCGTACTAGGACATTTTCTACAGAGTCGGTAATTCAGAGCCGTAGACAGAAAAATGCATTGCATGCAATGTCTGTAGGTATCTTACGTCTGTGCGCTATATGTAACGCGCTATTTTTAGAATTTATCGAGCAAATGATTCTTACCGCCTTTACCATAAGATTCAATGTAAATTCCGGCACGAATCTTTGGCACTGCATTTCTCTAATTGATTTCTATTTCGATTTAATTTTAAATCAACATTAATTTTATTTATAACTTATCAACTTCTATTATTTCATATATATTTAATTAGTCACATTTTATTTAATCTCCCAATGGCGTGAACATTAAACTTTAATTTCTCTAGTTTTATACTTTCAAAAACTTATTATTTCTCAATTTTCATTATTTTATAATATCGTTAATATACAAACTAGTGTTTTTTCTTTACCAAGAAAATTATTCTAAAAAATATCCAATGCGGCTTTTCGTATTATATTGGTCTTACGAAAAATAATGTCAGGAGGGTTATCAACTTTGTGGCGCGCATAGGCGCAGACGCACTGGGGCCCTCCACTCCCAGCATGCACTCCTGCTTGCGTGTAGGCGTACGAAGGACGATGAAAGCACTTTTGACACATCGATCGGGTTCAATCGACGTCTAAAAACGAAAAACATTCCATGTCTAAGATTGATGAACAAGAAAGAACCCAATAGTAATTTTCTCAATCTAAATCAATAATCATCGACGCCCATATGTGACTATGCAACGCATTCATACCTCTTTCATATTTTGATGGAATCTTTGATGTACAAAAGTTCATCGTTGTCGATGAATTGAAGTAAATTTCATGCCTTAAAACGCAGACGCTACTGGGTATATTAGAAAATCCGCCTGTCGAGATACTGGCAAGACCGTCAGCTAAAAAAAAACTGTCAATCTGCTCGAAAACGCGGGATTGCTGTACCAGGCGGTCAGGAACAGGTTTGAGGTGTCCGCGCACCGAAATCCTTTTGATTGCCTCAGGATCTGCGTTTGTGGAACACTCCTGACCCTCACGAGGAGAGTAATACTGAAATACGCGCCTGTTTCACAGGATAGTAAGCTCGGTGGAGGTTCATCATCATGAGGACACCCATTTCCAACGTTTCCAATACGAAAAATATTCGATAAAAGTATGATTTGAGTGGAAACAATAATGCAGGATTTATTTATTAAATTAACCAAAAATATAGTTTTTTCATTACAAAGCATCTCGTTCATTAAGTAGATTGTTGTTAAAATTTACAGGGGGATTTAATGGTCTTGGATAACAGTTTCAATTGTTTTGTTTAGTTCTGTTTAATTTAGGTCACAGCGAAATATTTTTGCACATTTTCTGCAAGTTAGCAAATTCTCGTATAATTAAAATAAGGTGTCTTGTTGTTGATACTTAAATTTCTGGTGTATCTATTTATTGATACTTAAATTTATAGGGTAGTTTTTTATTGGCAATTATACTAGTTGTTGGTTTTGGGAAGCTAGGTGATTTTATATTAATGACACAGATGTCTTTAAACAATACTTTTATTAGATGCTCCCTCTTCAGAAGCTATACCTCGACTAACAGAGCTCGGAACTTCCGAGTCGGAAGCTCATCGGAACCGTTGGATCGCGTTGCCCATATCGGCATGTGGACTCAAAGGACCGCGGCTCTATCTTTGGCGAAATACAATGTTACGGTCTCGTAGATATGGCATCAGAACGTATACATATACGTATGCATATAAATATATAATATTACATGAACAGTATTCATTTCTGTATATATATACATATATCAATACTAGTTCAGTAGTATGGAGGGTACTTGCAGCGTACAAAACAATTCAGAAAATTTTCCAAATTGGCAATTAAATTAGATGTATAAGGTACCTTTTTCTTGATAATTAAATTGCAGGTCATGTTTTAGTTGTGTATTTCACGAGGGACACCATTGAACGAAGAAAAGGAACGGGCGGGTAACCTATCAGGAGCTCATGCCAAGGGTGTCGCATGAGAATGCAAAGCGCAGGCTTCAATAAACCACAAAGGCTGAGGATGGTGATGCCGAGAGAACAGAATGAAAAGTGGATAGCAAACCACGGGGATCAGCTTGGCGGTACAGGTCACAGAAAGTAGAATTTCATTTAGGATAAAATTAAAAATAAAATAAAATTCCTTTGATGTTTTCAACCCTCTCATTAACTGTACCATAAATAAAAGACTGTTTAGAGTTCTGGAATAGCTACCATGATTAATGTGTGAAGGGGTGAACTTCCCAGATTTCGACAATTTCAAACTACCTCCCTTTTGCCAGCAGAATCAACATGCCTGGCAGAAGTTACGAGGACATAACGTTAGGTACAGAGTATGCAGGTAAAGTGTGGAGCGTAACACGTAAATCGTAAAAGCTTGCGTCGGTAGAATGCCATCGGATACGAACACAATCGCGTTTGGCAGGGGTGTACGTACCCGTCGGTGTGCCCGTATAAAGTTTCCCTGGAATAGAATGGCGGTATTAGAATGTATTGTGAGTAAGGATATTCGGGTTTTATATCCGGGACGGTAGAAGTTAAAGGCCGTTTCATACGGAGAGCCACGAGCTTCATTGTGAAAGCTGCACCGGGATCATCGGGTAAATGATAAAATAGAAATGAGACTTTACGGAACGAAACTCGCCGACTATGAATCAGAGTTACCGTCCGCGAATCTGGAAAAATCTACAAAGACGTTCAAACAATGCATGACAATATTTTCAACAAAATTTTGTTCACCAGACTGTGTACATTTTACAATTACGATTTAAGCAAACATAACCAGTCGTTGATAAAAAAATATAGTTCTTTGTTAAATAAACCGAAAATATAGTTTCCAATCCAAAGTATGTTGGTAAACAAAGTAAAGTAATGTCAAATTTAACCGTACAACAGAACTTTTAGCCTTTGGAATTAATGGTTTGCTTTCCACGTCCCACATGTTTGTAACGTATTAAATGAAGACAAACATATAATGTTTGCCTGTTAAAGAAATGAAAAATATAATTCCTATTCGAAAGTAGGGCTGTTACTTTCCTTCGAAGGTCGAAGATTTCGAAGCTTCGAAGCTTCGATTTCAGAAACTTCGAAGGTGATGAAAATCAAAGTTTCCAACCTTCGATTCGTTTCCAGTTAACGGATAAAAGAAATAAGTTTTCATAATTTGTTTCTATATTCACTATCTGAATTATTTCAATAATTTATTGTTAAGATAATATATTTATAATTCGAATTATCCTTTCGATAGCACATTGTTAAAATAATTGTTTAAATAAATAATTTTTACAATTTGTTTCTATATTCATTATTTGAATTATTTCAATAATTTATTGTTCAAATAATTGTTCAGACAATGTATACGTATTTACATAATTAATATAGGAACACATTTCTATAGAGTATAAAAATTTATAATCTACAGAAATTTTTATAATTTATAGAAATGTGTTTCTACATTCATTATGTAAATACTTGTACATTCTTTAAATAATTATTTTAACAATGAATTATTGAAATACTTCACATAATGTATATAGAAACAAAATATGAAAATTTAGTCATTTAAACCATTATTTTAACAATAAATAATTGAAATAACAATTCAAATAATGAATATAGAAACAAATTATAAAAATTTATTTATTTAAACAATTATTTTACCAGTGAACTATCGAAATGATAATTCAAATAATAAATATATTATTTTAACAATAAGTTATTGAAATAATTCAAATAATAAATATAGAAACAAATTGTGAAAATTCATTTATTTAAACAATTATTTTAACAATGTGCTATCGAAAGGATAATTCAAATTATAAATATATTATCTTAACAATAAATTATTGAAATAATTTAAATATGAATCACCATATGAATATAGAATACAGAATATAGAATATAGAATACATTCACCGTATAAATATAGAAACAAATTATGAAAATTTATTTCTTTTATCCGTTAACTGGAAACGAATCGAAGGTTCGAAGTGTCGAAGTTTCGAAGTTTCGAAGTTTCGAAGGTTCGAAGGATCGAAGCTTCGAAACTTCGATTTTCATCACCTTCGAAGTTCCCTTCGTTCCTTCGAATCCTTCGAAGCTTCGGAAAAGTAACAGCCCTATCCGAAAGTACTTTATTCGACAAGTGGAATAATCTTGAAATTAACGTTACGACTGAATTGTCTAGCTTTGAAATCAACGGATTACTTTGTACTTCTCGTTCTTCTAAGACACCTACCCTAATATAATTCCCAGAAGCATATAAACAACATGTCCAATGATTTGATCATAACAGAGGGATAAAAACCTACCCTCTAAATGTCGGAATATTTTTCCATTTATTTGACGTAGAACAGCTTCGAATTAAAGCTCTGGTAACGGAGTTCATCGTTCTTCGTTCTGGAGGGGCATCTAAAAGTTTCAGGGGCTCAAAGGATGAAAAAGGGCGTTTCGCGGAGGAGGCAGGAGAGTTTTCAAAGGCGGGAGAGGGTGGTTTGTCAGGACACAAGACTGGCACCCTTCAAAGAAAGGAGGGAAACTCGACGATTGCTCGGTCCAATTAAGGTGGCGCCTAGCGCTCAGCGATGACTCGAGTAGTGCGCAGAAATAAAGCCGAACGAAGGGTGCGAGAGCTAAGATCAGCCCCCGTTTCTCTGTTTTTTTCCTTCCCTTTTTATCTTCGTCCTCTGACCGAACCAGCGTTGCCAGGCGACAGGAGTACGGGCCACTCTCGAAGATGCTTTAGAGGGGCCAACGCGAAGAGGACGAACTTTTGACCTTTTGAGAGCGGCTCCTTGAACCGCCGCTCTATGGCCCCTCTGTGAAGATGGTCCTAGGGATAACGGGCTGTGTCCTTGGGGTTAATGCACCCTGGAGTAGCGCAAGAGACTTTGAGGATGATACCCGTGGAAACCCCTTCCCATTTTGGTATACTCCATGAAAATGAATAATTACTGAGATATCCTTGCACTTATTTCATTTTTTAAACATTAAAAAATGAAGTTTATTGCGAGCTATCAACATTTTATTAGTGCACGTGTCGCGATAATTGCAGAAACATTAGAAAACGTACTTTGTTCACTCACAACCCGATTACGCAAGTGCATTGATTACAATGGAGAACACTTCGAGCAACGCTTGAAATAAAATTAGTTTTACAAATTTTTTCGAAATTATTCATTTTAAGCCTTATTTGGTACAATATTATTGTGCGCAAAATTAGGTGCTTTATTCGAATTCGAGATAAAATATTAGGCATTCCATTTTATAAAACTAAAGGTGCCCCTCACATCTCGATAAAAAAAGCAAACAAATTACAGGTTACGGCACTGTATGTCACCCCTTTGTAACATTTGTTTGAACATTTTTTTTGTACAACAAATAACATCTGAGTTATTTGAAGTCACCATATTACGAGACTCGCACTGTACAAGGTTCTAAAATTTGTTATTAACTTAACCAATTATTTTTATTTAAGTTATATCGTTACTTCAACATATTTCAGTATATTTCTATGCCATTGCTAATAAATTTGATAGCTTACAGTCTTTGGTATAGTTTTATTGAGGTTATCAATTAATTTATATTAATCGAAGTATGCACATTAAATTCGTACACAATACGTGTGCAGTTTTTTTATGGATACAGTATAAACAATAATTCCTGGGCAGGACCATAAAAACCGGCTTACAATATATTTTGTGAGGCATCCACGTACACTTCGCGTCTGTATGCGATCTTATACAATACGTACCCACACCGCTGTGTAACGCAGTTCTCATAAAACGTAAGGGTACATTGATCTCGTATAGAGGTTATATGTGCAGTGCAGGTTTAAAGACCGGAAAAGATACAGTACCGTTGAAAATGTTAAATTTTCGTTGTTCCTTCTAATCAAGCAAATAAGCAGATTTATTTGTGTATAATTATTTTATAAAGTTCAATAAATAGGACTCTTAATAAAAAGAATAAAATACTATACTGTGTACTGTTTCCGTGTTCAGTGCACCGTTGTCCCAACAGGCTCGCAACCCTCCTTGCAGTGCTGCATTAGGGTGAGATAACGATGCAGCATCTCAAACGACAGCAACAATGTTCGACGAGCTGCGTGCACATTGCCTGAACACAGGCGCCGTTCAGAAAGTTTCTGTTCATTTGTCGGCGTAGGTGGTCAGAAGGAATGAACACATCAACATAAAATACAATATTTATTTCACAGCATCATCATATTCACAGGAATTTTTCCTTGAAAAAACATACAGTCATTCCCATTAATATTCGTACACTCTAAAAGGCGATTACGTTTTTAATATTGGATCATGTGACTTGGATTTTGTTTTAGAAGTTAGAACAATTAGTTTACTACACGTTGAAAAAAAGAAATTTTGAAAAAATTGTAATTGGTCGGAATTACAAAGAAAATACTAAAAGTTGTTAGTTATAACTGTTTTATGTGGGTCCATATTGAAAATTCAACAAATACGTTTTGTAGATCTGTGTCAACTGTATACACTCTGAATATTTCACCAAAATCGGCAAATGTTGCAATGAGCTACAACTGTTTGAAGATTGTAAAAATTGCAGTTTTTCACAATTTTCGGCCTTAACTGTAGTAAATCGAAGGATTCTTACGTCATTCGATGCCTATCGCTGTTTTCCACGTAATCCAAATTGGATGAAAATTTGAAAATGTATACAATTGATACAGATCTACAAAATGGATGTTTTAAATTTTCAATATAAGCCACATAAAAAAATTGTAAAACACAACTTTTAGTATTTTCTCTACAATACCGACCGATTGCAATTGTTTTAAAATTTCTTTTTCACGTCATGTAGTAAACTAATTATTCTAACTTCTCAAAACAGTCCAAGTCGTATGGTACAATATTAAACAAGTTATCGTCTTTTTAAGAGTGTCCGAATATTAATGGGAGTGACTGTATGTACATACTGAAATTTTTCATCCAAATATTTAATCGAATAAAAAATAATTTCATTCAAAACTTATCATACAATTTATTTACAAACCATGGAAAATATACAGGATGTACAAGTGCATGAAATATTGTGTGAACTATTTTTTGATAGTCGATGACTGGGGCCATTGAAATTATTAATTGTTAATTTAGTTTTGGGACGTGGGTTAAAAGTAGACCGAGGCACCGTGTTCCAAGTACTAGTTTTATGAAATTATCAGCAGCTGCAAATTTGACTTCAGTGCCGCGAGCAAAGTAGTCGAACAGAACAGTGAAAGCTCAGAATTATCGGAAGAACAACGTCAGTCAAGGCGCTAATTAAATGCGAGCGTAAAGTGCGATTCGCTCGATCGTAAAGGATCTTTACAGTTCCTCCATCTAATCTCTCAAACTGCATAAAATTTTTAGAGGCAGCAGCCGGGCAAGGATTCGCGCAGTTCTCTTTTCCCGAGCATAATGACTCGCCGCGCCAGTGAAACTGCTATCAGCTGTACCGGGAATTATTCAACTGACTTTTACTCGCGCGGGTGAGCTGGTGCGCGCTCGATCGATGCAGCTCGATTAGGTGACCCCGAGGGAGCGGAGGATAAAAAGGAGGTGCTCCTTCGACCGCCGGAAGTCAAGCGATACTTCCGGTTAGGCTTGTACTACGCACAGAGCCCAATTCTGAGCCCGCCTCTCGCCGCAGCGCTCGCCCCGAGGAAACCTGCAGGGTTTTTATGAGCGTAATTTATGGCTGCGCGTCAGTTGGCCCCGCGATAAACTCATTGCAACGACAATGTGCACGCGGGCCAGAATGCGTTTCAGTCGAAAGTGAATATTTCTAAAAGAAATTTTTTCCAAAATACTTTTTCTTACTTTAACTTTATTATTAACGAAGTCACGTCTTTTAAAGCAGTTTCTATAAATTGAACAACGAAACCACGCCCCTTAAGACACATCATACAAAAATAGCATTTAGACCACGCCCCTCAGAGCACGCTATTATTGGAGACTCTGGGAGTCGGCATAGATGAGTTACAAAAATATGGAAGGGACCTATAGTCACTCCCATTAATATTCGTACACTCTAAAAGACGATCACGTTTTTAATATTGGATCATGTGACTTGGATTTTTTTTTTTGAGAAGTTAGAACTATTAGTTTACTACACGTTGAAAAAAAGAAATATTGAAGAAATTGTAATTAGTCGGAATTACAAAGAAAATACTAAAAGTTGTTAGTTATAACTGTTTTATGTGTATCCATATTGAAAATTCAACAAATACGTTTTGTAGATCTGTGTCAACTGTATACACTCTGAATATTTCACCAAAATCGGCAAACGTTGCAATGAGCTACAACTGTTTGAAGATTGTAAAAATTGCAGCTTTTCACAATTTTCGGCCTTAAACTGTAGTAAATCGAAGGATTCTTACGTCATTCGATGCCTATCGCTGTTTTCCACGTAATCCAAATTGGATGAAAATTTGAAAATGTATACAATTGATACAGATCTACAAAATGGATGTTTTAAAGTTTCAACATAAGACACATAAAAAAATTGTAAAACACAACTTTTAGTATTTTCTCTGCAATACCGACCAATTGCAATTGTTTTATAATTTCTTTTCCACGTCATGTAGTAAACTAATTATTCTAACATCTCAAAAAAGTCCAAGTCGTATGATCCAATATTAAACACGTTATCGTCTTTTTAAGAGTGTACGAATATTAATGGGAGTGATTGTATGTCCCAAATTATTCGTTTCTACTAAAACGTATTCATTGGCTGTCTTTTTCAGTCGGTTTCTATTGTTTATGGAAGCTTTTTATGTCTTCCAGCCCTACATGGAGGAAATAACGAAACCACGCCCCTCAGAGTGTCTCGCACAGGGGAATCAACATGACCACGCCCCATAAAACGCTTTGTATATACAGCGCAATGAACCCCTGCTTATTAAGACAATCTACATGCAAGCGGAAGCGAAACCAAGCCCCTCCGATCATTTTATACAAGAGACTCATTACAACCACGCCCCTTAAAACGGTTTATATAAAAAGGGCAATGAAACCACGTCCCTTTGGATGCTTTGTATAAAGAGAACAATGGAGCCACGCCTATTGAGGCAGTCTATATGCAGAAGGTAACGAAACCACGCCCTTTAAGACACATCATACAAAAATAGCATTTAGACCACGCCCCTCAGAGCATGCTATTATTGGAGACTCGGGAGTCGACATAGATGAGTTACAAAAATATGGAAGGGACCTATATCCCAAATTATTCGTTTCTACTAAAACGTATTCATTCGCTGTCTTTGTCAGTCGGTGGTCAATGCGTGATGTGACCCTTTGGTCGATAAGGAATATAAAGCTGGCTTGTTTCTATTGTTTATGGAAACTTTTTATGTCTTCCAGCCCTACATGTAGGAAACAACGAAACCACGCCCCTCAGAGTATCTCGCACAGGGGAATCAACATGACCACGCCCCATAAAACGCTTTGTATATACAGCGCAATGAACCCCTGCTTATTAAGACAATCTACATGCAAGCGGAAGCGAAACCAAGCCCCTCCGATCATTTTATACAAGAGACTCATTACAACCACGCCCCTTAAGACGGTTTATATAAAAAGGGCAATGAAACCACGTCCCTTTGGATGCTTTGTATAAAGAGAACAATGGAGCCACGCCTATTGAGGCAGTCTATATGCAGAAGGTAACGAAACCACGCCCTTTAAGACACATCATACAAAAATAGCATTTGTACCACGCCCCCCAGAGCACGCTATTATTGGAGACTCGGGAGTCGTCACAGATGAGTTACAAAAATATGGAAGGGACCTATATCCCAAATTATTCGTTTCTACTAAAACATATTCACTCGCTGTCTTTGTCAGTCGGTGATCAATGCGTGATGTGACCCTTTGGTCGATAAGGAATATAAAGCTGGCTTGTTTCTATTGTTTATGGAAACTTTTTATGTCTTCCAGCCCTACATGGAGGAAATAACGAAACCACGCCCCTCAGAGTATCTCGCACAGGGGAATCAACATGACCACGCCCCATAAAACGCTTTGTATATACAGCGCAATGAACCCCTGCTTATTAAGGCAATCTACATGCAAGCGGAAGCGAAACCAAGCCCCTCCGATCATTTTATACAAGAGACTCATTACAACCACGCCCCTTAAAACGGTTTATATAAAAAGGGCAATGAAACCACGTCCCTTTGGATGCTTTGTATAAAGAGAACAATGAAGCCACGCCTATTGAGGCAGTCTATATGCAGAAGGTAACGAAACCACGCCCCTTGAGATACCACGTACAAGCAGATCCGTGAAACCACGCCCAGTGAAGCCACTTCGTAGTAAAAATAGAAGCTAAACTTTATTTCTGGTATTATCAGATCCAATTTTGAATATCATGCAAAGTAAAAGACGTTAATGCTTTTTTTTCTTCGAGTTCCTCAGACACAATTTTGAAGATTGGCATCGTGGTAATCGACGCATTTGCTCGGCAGCGAGTTGTGCATGCCCGACGAATGCCCCGGATGCAGTAGGAGGCTTCTCGTGTGCCAGATCCCGCGTCTTTCGTCGTCGTCGTCGTCGAGAGCGCGCGCGCTCACGAGCACAGGCTGCAGGCGTGACTGTGTGCGTGCGAATAGCCCGCCAGACGACCGGCGCCACAAGGAATCCCCACGTACACCTGAACCGAACCCCAGTCTGAGCGATCGCTTGCGTAATATCTCGACGAACGGCTGTCGACGCAGTCTATACTATTTCCGTGACGTTCTGTCTACAGGGACTTGGTTTCAGTCGACTCGACCTCCAACCACGCCGACGATTCATCCTAAGTGCGTTCGACGAGTTGCCCTAGCCGTTCGCCGGCTCATGCGATCCCATAATCTCGCGGAAAAACATTTTTATCCCATTGAAATCAAAGCTATTTCAAATTTCCCGCCCCTTCACAATATTCACCATTACGAGGCACGGGTCGGTGAAAGGATAATATAACCTCAAAACATGTCAGCGAACGATGTTCAAAAGATCTGGCAGTTGATTTATGATATTTTTAGACTGCACTAGGAATATAACAAATTTTTTGCAAAGATATATTCTTGTCGCCACGAATAAAAGTTTGCGGAATTTCTCTGACGTAATTAGAGCGTGTCAGCCAATTGTGGACAGTTATATCGGAGAGATATTTACTGAATGAGACGAAAGTATGAAATAATTTTTGTGCTGGCGGTGGGGCGGGGAGAGGGGATAGAACAACCTCAGCACATTCCAGGCAAGGTAGTTACTGGATAGGTCCGCGCAACATGATTTAAATAGAATGTGCAATTTACCAACGACATAGCGAACTGCAGAACCTGTTTTCCTTCGGACCTGACAGATTTAAAGCACTCGATGGGTCCTTATCTGCGTTGTAACGGTGAAAATAACTTGTGCGTTTTCTTCTAGCTACTCGGTGAACACAATAGTCCTCATATTTTCCAATGGAAGAGAATGAAACTTTTTAAAAATTCCCACTGAACCTTAATCAACACTTTGCTGCAATTTTATTTAAAAAATTGTGAAATTGTTTAGAATTTTTCACTACAAAACGGGTGGTAAAGAGAAGGTCTTTTGTAGAAAATGATAGACGTAATTGCATGACGGATTTGAGCTACTGTAATTTTGTGAAAAGAAGTCGTAGATCGTTGCACCTAGGCTCATTTTAAAGTGTGAAATGTCTACTTTTAGATCTTGTAAATTTCATTATTTCTCGAACTATTTTAATGGTAGAGAATGGTCTGAAAGGTAAACATGGGTCCCCTTCCGAAAAGTGATAGACCCGCCGTGCAATCGGTTCGGTGCTATCGACACGATAGCAATCAACACCGTAACCATCATTTTTCCTGTAGCTCGCGGGCTCGCATTAATTCACTGTTGCCTCAGAATCGCAGAACACCTGCTTCCATGCCTTCCGCGATGGACAGCGCCTAATTGTAACTACAGAAATGATAATTTGCGGGTTGTGCACCGCGGCGCTTGCCATTTAGAAATTACAGGCCTCACAGCGAACCTGATATCGCCGCGTTTGGTGCGCGCATATGAGCCGTACAGTGCGCTTCGAAGCCCACAACCCAACAACACCTACAACAAAATTTATAATCCTGTAAATTTCAGCAATTATTTTCATCGATTTTCATAATCCCAAACCAACAATTTCAATGCTAATTATAATTGGTAATTATATAGAAAAGGTCTGCGTACTCCGATTTTGATGAAATTTTAATATATTATAGATTTCGACATTTTGAACAACTTTTTCCTTTTCCAATATAGGGGGGTCGCTTTTAGTTTTCGAGATATTTGCAAAAAGCTATCGGTAATGTTAATTTCATAACGGAAAACTTCTTTTTAGAAATACTGGGTGGGTGTGTGCGGTATTGTCGCTTCTCAACGTGTTTACAAACGAAAAATTAACAAATGCGGCCCAAAAATCCAGGAAATGTCTTTGAAAATTGAAAGCTCAGCCTATCTATGTATGATCAGAGTTATCTACAGGAGTTAATTCTGCTTGTATCTTCTGTTATTCCATTTCCTGGATTTTCGGGCCGCATCTGTTTATTTTTTGTTTCTAAACACGTTGTGGAGATGAGAAGCAACAATACCACACACACACACCCACCCAGTGTTTCTAAAAAGAAAGTTTTCATTATGAAATTAACATTACCGATAGTTTTTTGCAAATATCTCGAAAACTAAAAGCGACCCCCCTATATTGGAAAAGGAAAAAGTTGCTCAGAATGTGTTGCTCCATAACATATTAAAATTTCATCAAAATCGGAGTACGCAGACCTTTTCTATATAATTACCTTATAATTTCCTAATAAGTATTACAATTTGTTTCGATCAATAAGATCGAATTTGTTACTTTTCAATATTTTCGATTAAATTGATATTTTTACCGTTGGCAAATAATCAAAAAGAGAATCGATGGAATCGTGTGGGGGTATCCTAAAGTCCTAAACCATCAAGCAAGGCCGTAAAAAAGAGGTAAGGGCAGAAGGGCGAGGCAGAAGAGGAACAGTTGCAGGAGGTTCGAGGTAAAGCTGCCATAAACGAGACCGATAAAGCGTCAGGCCCGTAATAAGAGCTGGCAGAAAGTTAACTGAACCGTGAAGTCGAGTCTGAAGAGGGCCACGACGACGAAGCAGTTCCAGGAACACCCTCTTCGAGAACACCATGCTTGTCCTTTCTTGCTTTTCTTTCTCTCCGCTCCTCCCTTTTATTTCTTATTCTTTATTCCTGACTCTCCTGGCGTCCTGACATCGATTCTGATTCGGATCCGTGGCCGTTGACTCTTTGACGTTGGCGGCCATTTTCTATTCGCTCTTTGAGTTTTGGAAAAAAAATGTACAACTCCAAATAGCAAATATTAAAGTTTGAAATACTAAAGTAGAGTGTACAATTGAAAATGTAAAATATCGAAAATACAGAATATGGAGTTGCAGAACAGGCGGGTAAACGGTGAGATTCAAAACGGTCCAATGAACGATCGGATAAAAAGTCATAAATTAATTTCTTTCGAGTGTTTCGCGATCCCTGTGGCTCAGGAATGAGTATGATTAATCGATATCTCTGTAGGTCGATTAAAATAGACGCCGAGGACAGGATTTCTGGGTGATGCGTGAGCGAAATCGTGATTTGGAAGCCTGCCAAAATTTTGTCACGGACTGCGTGGGCAACAAAAGGCCTTGTGCATCCACGAAAATCATTCGGGGGAATGAGACTGTTAATTGAGGGTTCTTTGTGCGTCAGGGATTCCTCTGGCTCCGACTTATAGGCGAATTGAAACGAGACATTGACAAATAAAGCAGTGGAATTGTTTAATGTATCTTGAGGTTTCTGACGGTGATAGGTTTTCGTGAGCTGTTGTACTATTATATTTGGTTCTATCGTCTCGTTTCTAAGAAACAGAGTGCACGCACCGATATGGTCTACCAACGATTGCACGTTTGTCGTTCTGCCAAATATTTGACGTCTTTTAATACGGTAAACGTTACGTACACGGTTCCTGGCGTGCTCCCCGCGACCATAAATCGAAACCAGAGTGAATGATCGTGCCAAGTTGAGGTGTAACAAACGGCGCTTCAGGAAATAATGACGTTCTAACAAAAACCGCGGTCATTAAGGATTCAGCGACATGAAAAAACGACGAAGACCCAGAACGTTTTCATATCGAGCGAGAAATGTTGTAACTTCGCTAAAAAAAAAATACGCAGAATGATCTACCCAAGCTCGTTTTAACACTAGAACTACCAAGGGGGTCAAAATGACTTGTTTGACATTTCTTATAATTATAACTTATTTCAGGTACATTTTGTTTCTGAAAATTTTGTACGACTTTTTCTAAGATATACAAATAATTAATTCTGTAAAACAGTTTTCTTTTTTGTTATCATTTTGTTGTAAAATTGTATGCAGTATACCTTCATATACCGAGATAAGTCATTTTGACCCCCCACGGGACATAGGTTTTCGGTGCTGTTCTGTTGTATCGTGGAAATTTTATAAAAAATATATATTATATATAATTTTTTATATATTATATATATTATAAAAAATCATGCAAACGTTCAGCATGTAAAAGAAGACCCAGGTCTATTATAAACCAATCTTTTGAATTCGATTTCAATCTCCTTCTGGCAGTTAATTATTCTCCCAGTAATTTATAATACTTTTTCGTAGAACAATCTTTCAAAAATGTTTTAAACTACTGAAGAAACATTGTCTGAGATCTTCACACTCATTCTAACATTTAAAATTTATTTAAACTCGAATGAAAATTTGTAAAATGTTCTTGGATACTTTTATTTTCCCATCGAAGCTCCTTTAAACCCTTTAAAATTAAAGAAAAAATTGTCTCTATCAATTGATTAAAATTGCCTCTTCTTTTAAACACTGTAGAGCACGGTGCATCTCAATATGGTTTGTTTTCTGTATTTCGTGGAAATTATTAGAATTCCCGGACAGGCTGACGGTATTCGCGCAAAGGCGAATTTTCTAAGATATACAAATAATTAATTCTGTAAAACAGTTTTCTTTTTTGTTATCATTTTGTTGTAAAATTGTATGCAGTATACCTTCATATACCGAGATAAGTCATTTTGACCCCCCACGGAACATAGGTTTTCGGTGCTGTTCTGTTGTATCGTGGAGATTTTATAAAAAATATATATTATATATATAATTTTTTATATATTATAAAAAATCATGCAAACGTTCAGCATGTAAAAGAAGACCCAGGTCTATTATAAACCAATCTTTTGAATTCGATTTCAATCTCCTTCTGGCAGTTAATTATTCTCCCAGTAATTTATAATACTTTTTCGTAGAACAATCTTTCAAAAATGTTTTAAACTACTGAAGAAACATTGTCTGAGATCTTCACACTCATTCTAACATTTAAAATTTATTTAAACTCGAATGAAAATTTGTAAAATGTTGTTGGATACTTTTATTTTCCCATCGAAGATCCTTTAAATCCTTTAAAATTAAAGAAAAAATTGTCTCTATCAATTGATTAAAATTGCCTCTTCTTTTAAACACTGTAGAGCACGGTGCATCTCAATATGGTTCGTTTTCTGTATTTCGTGGGAATTATTAGAATTCCCGGACAGGCTGACGGAATTCGCGCAAAGGCGAATTTTCTAAGATATACAAATAATTAATTCTGTAAAACAGTTTTCTTTTTTGTTATCATTTTGTTGTAAAATTGTATGCAGTATACCTGCATATACCGAGATGAGTCATTTTGACCCCCCACGGAACATAGGTTTTCGGTGCTGTTCTGTTGTATCGTGGAAATTTTTGTGGCACGTAGTCTGAAAGATACACAGAGAAACCGTTATTTTGTGTCATAATACCTCTAGAAAATCGAAAGTTGGTCATTTTATTGCATTACGCGCCCAATAAACCTGGCACTCATTAGCGTAGCAATTTATCATCTAGTCGTAAAAGAAAATATTTTCAAACTCAAAGATCTGTCAACAAACAAAAAGATGTTGTTCCCACGGCCTGCACTGTTTGCGCTTGGTCATTACTTGCAGTATTTACTTCAGCCAAGTTCACTCAGACTACTTCCAGTCGATCATCAGAAACACTGCCATATACAACTCAGTCGTCTATCAGAAACATTGAAACACAACTCTCGGTACAACTATATTCGCTGTAACCTCGTCCTAACTATATCGGAAAATATCTCTAAAGTTTTAGAAGTATATGTTTGTGCAAATCATTACGCAAACTGCAGAAATATTTGAACCCATAAAATTACTTCGAAACAATGGGAAAAATTTCACGAAGCAGTAAATTATTGAAAGAAATAAATAATTTGGAACAAAATTGTTCCGATACAGAGTACGATGAAAGTGATCTAGTTGAAAGTAAAAATGAATACCTTCCATCAAACAACGAAAGTCCAAGCGAGTCATCCGATACTGACAGTGAAGATGTAATACTTCGACGTTTGCGTAGAAAAAGTAAAAATGTCCAAGTTTTTTCTAATTCTGAAAGTGAAAGTGATCAGGATGTTGAAATGTCTGAAGTCTCTTTTGTTCTTAAAATTAAAAAATATATAAAAATGTAAAAATTGCTGTCTTTTCTTAAATGTCTTGGTAATTTAAGAAACAAGTCATTTGGACCCCTCCGGTAGAAGTAGGTATACGTCAATCGTCGGTAGTTCTAGTGTTAAAGCGTGGAATCTCTACTTTCAACACTCCTAAGGTGTGCTATATTTTACAATCCTTTTGCAACACAAAATAGGCAGGAAAGCGATGACGTGCAGCACACTTCCCGGAAAAGAGACGTACGACAGCGTAGCTTGGTTGGTTCTAAAGGTCAAAGGTTTTCCTAATTCGCGCTGATTCAATGATGGCATAGTCTCACCAACGTGCACTTAAACATAAATGAAAGACCAGGAAAAATTGACGCAACATAGGCGCGGTGAGCATGATCAATCGCGATAGAATGTGAAAGATGTAAAATTACGAGAAATATACTTTGCCTCGAATGATGCGTCTGTTCCAGGAAGCACCGACGCCCGCCTAATGAAGTCACTGCGCGTATAAAGTTCACTCCGATGAGTTTATTTTATATTGCCCCGGGGTCTATGAGTATCTAGAGACTGGTATAACTACGGAGAGCGAGCACAGGACGGATATAGACCTGGAAAAATATTTTGGTGGCCGGTCGATGCGAGGTAAACAAAGATTAACGTCAGTTGAGCAGAGGCCAAGTCCTTCCGCGCGGTTCCCAGCACTCTGGAAATGGCGACAGTACTCTCTGTCACCGGTGATCCTTATTTTCGTGTCATACTGTCAGCCACTCGATTATTTGCAGAGCAGCCCCTTTCGGTTCGTAATTTGACGTTTGATGAACGCGTCGAATCCTCTATTTCGGATGCGAGTTTTCAATATTTCTGGATGGAAAAATTAGGGATAAAGGTTCATTCTGTACTTTATTGGATCTGGTAAGATACAGTCACCCCATTAATATTCGTACACTCTTAACCCCTTCGCTTACAATATCGTCTGAGAGACGTGATGAAGATTCTGAACAGAGTCGAATAAAGATGTTATTAATTTCCTTTAAACCGAAATATAATTCTATTTTGTTGTTGTTAATGTACAGCCATTGGAGAACATATAGACATGCAATAGATATACAGTGGCTCACGAAAGTATTCGAACGCCCTTTAAATCAGAATAATTTGTTTAAAATTGCACAACTCAACTTGACATTTTCTTTCGCAATTAGAAGCATTGATTTACTAAATGACGTGCAAAAAAGATTTTGAAAAATTGCAATAGGTAGGCATTACATAAAAAAATTAAAATGGCACTTTTTAAAACTTTTCTATTCCAGCCCGTAATGAAAATTAAAAATATGCGTCTTGTAGACCTATGTTAGTAATACACATGCTGAGAATTTCGTCAGATTTTGTTTAAAATCCACAGATTCTTACATCTTTCGATGCGTGTCGCTTTTCTTCTGCGTCGACCGATTTCGATGAAATTTTCGGCACTTGCGTAACTAACATAGGTCTATAAATCGCATATTTTAAATTTTCATTGCGAACTGAAATAAAAAAGTTTTAAAAAGTACCATTTTTATTTTTTTCATGTAATTCCTACCAACAGTAATTTTTCGAAATTTGTTTGCATCCCACTTAGTAAATCAATGCTTGTAGTTGCTAAAGAAAAAGTCAAATTATTTGGTCCAATTTTAAAAAAGTTATTCGAATTTAAAGTGCGTTCGAATACTTTCGTGAGCCACCGTATATTTTCTCCTTTTTCTAAGAAATTATGAACTACAAAGAAATTCTAATCAATAATACCGTAAAATAAGTCGTAAGGCAAGGGGTTAAAAAGACGATGACTTGTTTAATATTGGACCATACGACTTGGACTTTTTTGAGATGTTAGAATAATTAGTTTACTACATGACGTCGAAAAGAAATTATAAAACAATTGCAATTGGTCGGTATTGCAGAGAAAATTCCAGAAGTTGTGTTTTACAATTTTTTTATGTGGCTTATGTTGAAACTTTAATACATCCATTTTGTAGATCTACATCAATTGTATACATTTTCAAATTTTCATCCAATTTGGATTACGCGGAAAACAGCGATAGGCACCGAATGACGTAAGAATCCTTCGATTTATTACAGTTTAAGGCCGAAAATTGTGAAAAGCTGCAATTTTTACAATCTTCAAACAGTTGTAGCTCATTGCAACGTTTGCCGATTTTGGTGAAATATTCAGAGTGTATACAGTTGACGCAGATCTACAAAACGTATTTGTTGAATTTTCAATATGGACACACATAAAACAGTTATAAATAACAACTTTTAGTATTTTCTTTGTAATTCCGACCAATTACAATTTTTTCAAAATTTCTTTTTTTCAACGTGTAGTAAACTAATTGTTCTAACTTCTCAAAAAAAAAAATTCAAGTCGAATATTAATGGGAGTGACTGTATATTGGAAAGGGTTCATGCGTTCATCTACAAAAAGTTTGAAAATATGTAGATATTTTTTAATTAATATTTGAGTACTTTATGCAGAGGATGTTATGTGTATATCTCATAATTTTCACTGTGTCTAGGTGAAAAATTCCAAATACTAGTTCAATATATCATGTATTACGTAGAACCTATGAATTTTCTATGGAACAGATTCACCCATTTTTCTACAAAAATAATCGCAAAACTGCATATGTTTTTGTATCAATTTTTGGATATCCTATATTTTAACGTGATGTGTACCTTCTACGTACCCCATTAATTTTCGATAAAAAAATTTGAGATACTGGTAAAATATAACCATCCCAAGACTAGTTAACATTTTTTTAAATATATCTACTCGTTAATCTATAGAAAATGCAAAATTGTGTATGTATCGTTCAGTCAATGTTGGGTTACGTTACGTGATATTTATATCTTACAATTCGCACTCGTTTTGGATGAAAAAATACACAATCCTAGTTCAATATATCCTTAACAGAACCTACTAATTTTCATTCGAAAATATTTACATATTTCTGTACAAAAAAATTCCCAAAGCCACATATATTTTTGAACCGTCTTCAAAAAAGAGGAGATTAGGCGATTCAATAAATATTTCAATCAATTTTTGGTTGCTTTCATGTGTCAAACGTGTATCCTCTTTACATTTTTTACTATTTTTAGATAAAAAGGAGCCCAGCCCCATCCGCTAACATTTCTTCAGAATCATTCACCCGTTTCTCTGCGAAAGAGTCTCAAAGATACCCGCGTCAAAGTCTCTCCCAGGGAGATGTTCTGTTAGCACGATTGTCAGAAAGTAGCTAGAACCAAACGCGAAATAAGGGCAAGACAACGAAAGCAGAGATTTCGAAGCCGGGGCTGGCAAAGTGCCACACACTCTCGCGGCAGCTCGCCACCGAAAGAGCGTGGGAGTGGAATTCCCTGATTCTCGCGAGCCTTATTTTGGGAGCGGCTGGTTCAACTGCCCGGAAGCGGGACTTACAAATTTGGAGCGGTGGCCCATTTTTTTCCGCCGTTGCTCTGGCTCGAACTCAGCCGAATTCACCGGGCGATTCTTGGAAACCGGTCCACCCACGCTTTTGTGTAACTACCTTTCCACCGTTCGTTTCCATTTCTCTCGAATATTTTTATTTCTCTCATTTCCAACGAATCGCAAAATGTACACCCATATCATTGACATAAACGAGATTTTTTCTAAATTTTCGCACGAGATTAAACAGAGAAAATCAGCCGGGAACTGCTTTTCGATTCCTTTCAAATTGTTTTATTTCATTCTACTAGGGTTTACAACTTGGAAGCTTACGAAAAATACCCTGAAAGCTGATTTTTTGACTTTACCCCTTCAACTTTACTTTATTAAATATAGAAAATAGGCCAGAAGTTGCTTTCCCATTTCTTCGATATTTTTCATTTTTTCCTACTAGGATCTTCAACTTAAACATTAAAAATACCTTGGAGACTGGTTTTTTAATTCTCCCCGTAGATACTTCAGGTCAAGCTATGGGATGGTAATTTTGCACAACATATCGGACAACCCACAGATGGTTCGATTTTCTCCAAGGACACAATCTTTTTCAACAGTAATTGTAGTCAAAGAATCTTTTAGAATTTAATAGCGAATCGATGGTGTATAAACTGTGTAATAGATGCTGCGATTGAATAAATGAATAGCTAACGGTACGATAGCGATCGTTGCAACACGTTAACGCTACCAACACCGCCAGTAGTGGCAGCCACGTAGGCAGGAAGTGATAGCGCGTCAACCTTCGTGCGATTTCTCACCTGGAAGTAACGACATTCCTCGGCGAATTGTCTTCAAACGAGTCTTGCGCAGCTCGTGATCGTCTTTAGCAATTAATAAATCGTTCTACACTTAACTATTTGTCACTATGTACACCTAGATGTCCATTTACATTATGGAAAATCTTTTAAAAACAGTAACAATAACTAAAACATCTGGCTAAGCCTTGAAAGACAATGCAACGTGTCGAAACAACGTCTAAAAATAATTAAAACCTTTCAAAAACATATTATAAAAAATCATGCAGATGTTCAGCATGTAAAAGAAGATCCAGGTCTATCATAAACCAATCTTTTGAACTCGATTTCAATCTCCTTCTGGCAGTTGATTATTCTCCCAGTGATTTATAATACTTTTTCGTAAAACAATCTTTAAAAAATGTTTTAAACTACTGAAGAAACATTGTCTGAGATCTTCACACTCATTCTAACATTTAAAATTTATGTAAACTCGAATGAAAATTTGTAAAATGTTCTTGGATACTTTTATTTTCCCATCGAAGATCCTTTAAACCCTTTAAAATTAAAGAAAAAAATGTCTCTATCAATTGATTAAAATTGCCTCTTCTTTTAAACACTGTAGAGCATGGTGCATCTCAATATGGTTTGTTTTCTGTATTTCGTGGAAATTATTAGAATTCCCGGACAGGCTGACGGAATCCGCGCAAAGGCGATCGCCGACGAGCAAATCGAAAGTAAAATGGACTCCTTTCTAGGGGAAAAGAAGCAAGATATTCCCTCCGCGTCACCATTTGCTCAGGAATTCCATTCGGTAATTCATGGAGACAAAATCGTGCAATCCGGAGAGGATTCTGCGAAAAGAATGCCCCCGGACGGGGCCAAGAGAAACATGGCCGCTTTGGAGTCCTCTGGCGGTGCTTTGACGCTGTTTCTTTTGGTTGAATATCGGGGATAGTCTTTTTTAGAAGAAAAGGATTGGAATTTTAATATATTAGGTGTAGAAGCTCGTTTTTAAGCGCAACAACTTCTGTTTGTTGGACAACTATTTTGTATTCTGATGGTTTCCCCGCCATTTCTAAATACTAACTCCAAAGTCACAGCTTTTATGATGGACGACATTTTTTTTCAATTGTCGGTGTTGATAATTTTCATTCTTTTCCTCATTTCTGGTTCGTCTGGCTTTTAATATCAGTAGTAACGACGGGTCTGATCGTTCATCTATATTTTCAAATTATATTTAATAACCTACAAGTTTGTAAAGTACCATACCTGGGAAAATAAATAGCATAACCTAAACTAACAAAGGTGAGAAGTGATTATAATTTTGAATGTTTAAAATTTTAGGTTAAACGAAGTTTGAAAAATGTACCCTGCTGCATCTCTGTGAAAAACGACCCACTAGAATACCATACGCTAATAAAACTCATAAACAAGTCTTAAAATAGTCACAAAACAAATGAAACAACCAAAAACAGCAGTGGGCAACACCACTGCATTAGCCTTTATTTAAACGAATATTCATTATTCTTTACAACAAAAATGGAGCTCCCTATGCTCTCCCTCCAAAATTCGTAGGGTCCTTAAAGTGTTCTTACCACTGTACATGCAACAAATGACGTCAAAGCTGATTAAAACCTTGACGCAATAGCGTAGGCTCAAAACTAAAGAATCAGCCAGACCAGTCGAGTTTCTACCCATACTTAACCCTTCAGGAACGAGGCTCGATTCTCGGTTCCTTTCTGTATGATAAATCTGTCTACCTTTGCAGATGTTACCGTAACAAGTTCATTAATCCAATCTTTTCATATCCTGCATACCTTAACTTCACGAAAGCGAGCAATAATGGATAAAAGTGTATCGTACCTAACCTGAGACGCTAACTGTTCCAGTAGTCAACTGTCGTAAGCATTGTTATTATTAGTACACCATTTTCGAAATGTTTTATAATATGTGGACACGAGGCTAGACGTGAGAAGTCAGGAATAGGTAGAACATTGTGCTTGTCGAAATATACAAGAGTTTCCGAGTGGTTATTTATTTTGAAGAAATTTGTTTTCAGAAAAGCTGACCTCATAGATAGGTGCAAAAATAAGGCACATGTACCCTACCCAATAACCTGGCCTCGTGCAATAAATTTTGGAACGCTTGTTAGAGTCAGCACGGTGCACAGACGTATTTCCCGAAGGGTTAACTAGACCAGTTAGTTCTAGCAAAAATCCTGAACTTGTTTAGACGAACGTTTCTCCCCGGGAAAAAAAGGGCAGAGGACGTCGAACGGGAAAGGCATGCGTGCCGCATGAATCGCACGCGTCTGCCGCACCTGAAAGAAGAGAAAGAGGACGGCTTGAAAAGAGAGAAATAGAGCAAAGGGATTCACCTTCGTGTTTCGCTTTGCTCGGAGCTCTCCTCTCCATTCAACAGGCGGCGACCACGGTTTCCAAACGACCGGTCGCTTCCTTGGAACCCCGAGGGGCAGGGTGCCCCATGCTCTTGGTCCCGAGGGAGACCGCAGCTCGGAATACTGGTTCCCCATTCAAACGTTCTTGCGCTGCTGGCATGCTTCGATTGCCTACCAAGAAACTCCTTGATATTCCGCTGCCGCGCCGATCCAGTTCCTCTTAAAACATTGATAATGCTAAAAGAAAGTCATGGGACTCCGTGGCTCGAGGACCAGTCGGATCAACACGCCTCGCCAACCACATTCATTGCCAAAAGTGCGTCATCGTCTTTTTCGTACCAAACATAGCAAAACGTCTAGTCTAGACATCCAGCTTAGATCCTGATAACAGAAGCCACTCAGTTACGGTACTAGACCAAATCCTTGCTAAATCACACTCATTGCCAAAACTGCGCCATTGTATTTTTCATACCAAACATATCAAAACGTCGAGTCTAGAGATACAGATTAGATTCTGATAACAGAAGTCACTTAATTACCGAACTACGCTAAATCCTCACTGATTTGCATGATGATCACATTATCGTTGCAACATTCGTAAGTATTGGTAGCTTCAACCTTCATATATAAGCGAGTTGGAATAACAGAGACTCTATTATAAATCATTCTATCCAGAACAGATCATATAGTCACCTTCTATGCACAAATGTCGATACCCCTCTCGATTAAAGCGAACCAGATCGTCTAGGTCAGAAGCTTCAGCTTAAAAAATGAATATCTCAAAAATCAGAAATGATAGAGCAAAACGATTTTCAGTTTCTGATTCAGCACTTCGGAATTTATTAAATTTATTAGTTTCGTTATCGGATGACACGAATAGAGGTTAGAATTCATCGGATCGCTATCGAGGAACAGCAGTGCTGACACCGATCGTTTTTCGTGGGGCAAAAAGAAAATTGCTCGGAGATGTTCGGATAACAGGTATAGGGATCGAAGACCGGAGCTTGAACGGAAATGAAGAACGGAGGGGACGATCTGCGAAGGAAAAAAGAGAATCCTGAGAGAGGAGCAGAAGTTCTGAGGCTGTGTCAATGCGTCAGAGAGATGGTCTCCCTGCCTTTTATGTTCACGTAATGTGGGACCTATGGGAGAAGTGGGGATCTCCCAATGGCGTATTCCACCCCTTTCCTCCTCCAATTTTATTTCGGCTGATCCGCGGGCAGCCCCACCTATATTTACGAGCATAAAGCAAGATTGTTTTCTCCTCATCTGCTCGGCCAATCATCGGCGGCAATTTGTTTTCTCGCCCAGCTGCACGGATCCCAATTAAAAAGCTTTCGAGGAATCGGAAATCTTGAAGGAGAGCAACAATTTGTTGAATTTTTCGCTTTCACTGTTTTGTGTTTCATTCACTCATTTTTATCATGAATTTGTGAGATGAGTAAATGAATAATCTTGCCGATTACTGCATTTCAAGGTGCATTCGATGCATTATGCACTCATAAACACCAGCAACCGTTAGCAGCTTCAAGGTAACGATTACCTCATGAATTTCCTCGCGACGATAACTAACATTGATCGAGCGCTGTCGAGTTCGAGCAAGTGAAACATTGCAGGAAGAGTTGCACATTAATCAGTCGTCGATTTGTAATTGAGTCTTTATTACGTAAATGAGTTCAATCCGGTTCTTTTATTGTATAAATCGTGAAATGTTTTTCAGTTTGAATACTTTCGCGTTATTATGGTTTTTCGAAAGTGTTGGAATTAAATACTACATGGTCTTTCGTATGGACTCTGCGACACGTATTCTATAGTCTGCAGAATGAATCACCATGTTTGGTTAGCAGACTCGATCTCCAACCGGTACGAGACCAGTCTGAGGAAGTCTCGTTGAAGTTAAGTCATCATCCGGCTCTCGTAATTCCAAACGCAGAGGATGCGCGAGCCCCATTGATATCTACATGCACTGCCACTGAATATGGCGCGACTGTATTCGCTGCAGAATGCATTGAACCAAAGAAAAAGCGTCAAACAAATCTCAAACGACTTTTACATTATTCACGGCGTGTACTAAATTCGCTATCAATTCTTAATTTAAGAGTCTACCTACTTGGAACACTGCAATGTAATGGATTCTTTATCCTAGGTATCCAAAGCTGAAGATTTAAGGTTAGGGTGAGGAAAGGTCCTCTCATGCTCAGGTGAATAATAATGCTGTATAGAAATGCTATTGACTTCGCTTTCTAACCTCATGCTAATAATGTAATTAATTTGATATCACAAGAAGCTACAAATTTTTAAGTTTATCTCCCCTTAACACTAGGTTTACGGAGCACTAAAATTGATTATTTTACATTGCTTTATAAAAATAATAAAATTGTATTTACTTAGATCTTCAGCGATTTTTATTGTAATATGTACACAAAAAAATAAATCTATTTAATAATTCCTCACGAATGCCTCCTTACACTCTTAATAATCGTAAATTAACCTTCCGTCGGGCGCAATACCTCGACCGCCGAGTTCGGGCGCAATGTGCTTGACGGGCACACACTCAAAAAACACAATAAGCACCTAATTAAGTTCATTCATACAACTGCTGTTAGGGAAATACTGCACTTGGTACCGTCTATACTTGAAGGAACGCTCTTTTGGACCCTCCCCAAGGGTGGGGGTGACTGAGTTGCTTGTGTTTTCCAGATACTTACGTGCTACCTGAACCTTCGGCACTGGGACTTTACCATACGGTCAATGTATTTTCACAAAATTAATGAAACCCCTTACATTATTTAAATTAAAGCGAAGATAATAAATCATTTTTATGCTAATATTTCGAAAATACGTAACTTTAAAAATGTGATGAGTTCGGATGCACTGAGCTGATTTGAACAAAACTTGAATAACTTCCGGTAATGATGGTCAAAGGCAAACTAAGTGAGAAGAATCCTTAGAGCACGTCAAAACAGGCAGTTACGGGGAACGCCAAATAACAATGTTGCCTGGTGGGGGGGGGGGGGGGAGGTACCCAAATAACCGCGCTGTGCCTCTCAGATCAATTGCGCCCGACGGAAGGTTAAAAATTTTTGAATCCGTCATTTTGACGGGCTCCGTAAATCTAGTGTTAATAACTAATGAACTATGAAAGTTAAGTGACGTCAGATAATCTCAATCTGGCAGGAAATGGGTTACTCCTAAATTCTGTACCCGCATAATTTTGGCAAAACATGCTAAAATATTTTAGCATACGGTGTGATAAAATTCTTCTGAGGATTAAGTATGCATTTTACATTTATTTTGGAGAGATAGTCAAAGTTTATCAATGAAAACAATCATAAATCAGGACACCAATGTCCCCCTTAAGCTCGAGGACCCTTAAAAGTGTCCCCGCCTAGTATCCAATGAATTAACCACACAAACAATTCCTAGACCGCTAAAACACCGCGCGGTGGGACGATAAAATTCCCGGGAAAGGGGTTAGGCAATGGCAGAAGCCGGGTTTAGAGAGTATCAACAGGTCCCCGGTCCAATCCTCTAGAAGCAGGTTACATGATCTTGTCAGTACCCAGTGAACCTGATCTCCCTCCGCCGCGAACAAGGTATCGGAGCGAAAGAACAACAGGTTCGGACACAGAAACTGCGTAGAGGGGAGAAGGTAGTGAAAGAGAGCAAAAGACAACAAGATAACCTGGCAGCATGATCCGGGGGAGCGGCAAACCGACCAAGACGAGGAACGAACTATGGGAGAGCGGCCGGTGCGACAGAGAGTGGGCATGATAAAGGGAGCCAAGAGAATAATAATAAAGAGATAAGGAGGCAAGATAATGTACGGCGCCGTGATGGCGTCCATTCATGCTTTTTACTCGTTGGACGGCCGAACCAATCTCGTATTTCACCTTGCGTCATCTACCTTTCTTCCTTTACCCTCTCCGCCGGCTCTCACATGACCTAGCAAACATTTATTTGCATTATGCCTTGAAATTTTGTGCGGGAAAAACTGGTTTTAAAGGTTATGTATATCTAGTTTTCCCTCGGTTCACAGGATTTAGAGGATCCTATGGTAGATCTTATTTCTGACAGGGACTAGGTGATTTCATGTGATCTAATAACAATTTATCTACACTATGATGTCAAATTTTGAGCTCTAAAATTATCTGTCTTAAAATTTATGTATTGTGTAATACTTCAATTTAAATTCGAAGTGCTCCCGTAATTTCTTAGAGTCAGTAGTATTTTTAGGAATTATTTATATGAACTATTACTGTGATTCTTTAAAAGTATAATATATTGTAATCCAAATTTGAATTACCCGCTCGATTTCCTAGAGTCAGGATTATTTCTAGAAATTATTTACATATATAATTTTCGCGAATTTGTAAGAACAACGAAATCCTTTGATTAGAATTTAAATTGCCCGCGCAATTGTCCTGAGTCACTACCAGGAATCCCGGTAGAATTTCACATTAACGGGAGCCGTAAGTCACTCTTGAGCAACGTATCAACCCAATGAACATTAACCACTCGCATATGCATTATGTATTAATTTTGCACAATATCCGTTTGTAACAGAAGAAAGCAAGTGAATGGAAAACAATTCCACCCACGTGCCACGATAAACTGACAGAGCGATAATGCGATATTAATTATCGCGTCCGGTTTGTTTACTAGTACTAATAATAACTGAACAACAAACTATTAACTTGTACTTATTTAATAAATTAATCAACCTAGGCTTAATATCTGTCCGAAAATTTAATTATCTGCGAAATTTATAGGTGGCATTTAACACTTTAACTGGAATTTAATATTCTATTATACTATCCTCGATGATTCTATTGTATATCAGAAAGGGACTTAACAATTTTAAAAAAATATATAATCTCTAAAAAAATTATTAGAATGAAATTGTTACTGCTATTGTAACAATTATTAAGAAATCTTTGAGAGATTGTATGAATTATATGCTTAAAAAAGCATAAATCGTCTGGTATAGTGAAGAGATTATTGACAAAGAGGCCGACCGTCTCATGCTCGTCTGCCAGGCAGGTAGTTCCAGGAAAAATAAAATTTTTTGGGACACCATCGAGTGCAGCTGCAGCCTTATGGGGGTCTTTGTCTTCGTCGAACCATCTGCAAAGCGGACAAGCAAAGAGGGTCCTGGAAGGATGAGCAAAGATGGTGGTTGAAGGTGTCGAAGAGGCAGATACTAACTAATCCTATGCAAGGGGCAAATTCTACAAACTTGAACAACGTTCATTTCACAATTATAACAACATTCCAATTTATTTTTTACCAGACTTACGAAGAAACAAATTAACCTACTCGAATATATTTTTTAAATAATCGTGGCTAATATCTGCCGTTATCAAATAACGAATCTCGACAAGAAGCTTGATGACTCATCGTAATTTGGCAAACTCAACTGCAAATAAGATAAGGGAGATTGCACGCACGATCTATCTATGGGTCGATACGATTTGCCTTGTTCCATCGGCTGTTTTTTCACAACTTCTTAATCATTTCTTTTTCAGTGTCAAATCTGTTTGTTCAAATCAATTCCTCGCTCGAAAATAAACACTTTACCTCTCTGCACTATTTTTCAATCTGTAATAGTTTCTAAAATATTCGCTATAAATGTGCCACACTTCCCTAAATCTTGAGGTTGTCTTTTAACCCTTTAACCCTCTATCTACCGTAAAAAAAAAACTTTCATTATGCGATAGAAAATTTATACCACAAAACGTAGTAAATATAAAAAAAAACTTTTAGCTTTAAATAATAAAAAATAAGAAAAGTAACAAAGTCATGCAACGACAAGATCCCAAGAATTTTAAAAGTTTAAATAACCGCAGTATCTACATACAGTCGGGTCCAATGGACTCGCTTGGTAGACAGAGGGTTAACATGAACTGCGGCCACAGAAAACAAAATCATATGGGACAGTTTTCTGAGAATTATGTTTTTGCACAGCTTCATCAATATCGGTGATCGGAGATTTTTATCTTTCCCCAGGTTAGGAATATTGAAAGGTTAGGTTAGATTGTGGGTTGCTTTATGTAAGGGTAGAGAGCTGTACCAGCCCAAGGTAGATCCTTGAAACAAAAGGGCCGTAAATTGCCAGGAAAAACGAGGATGTCGATGGTATCGTACTGGGGCGAGGTACTGCCAGGTCTCTTAGAGGTTTAACAGGACTTAGGGTGAGAACTGGCTCCCGGGAAGCGAAGAAGGAAACGAAGTCTCTGGCAAATAAGCTCCAGGAATTTTTTCGCCACGGTAGATCGTGCATTTCGCCAATTTTTGCCTGACAAGTCCGAGGGTGCGCCTTTTGTTCCTAGGAAAAGATCCCTTAAGAATACCGACCCTGGAAGATTTATTTGGTTGCCATGACGTCGGTAGGATCAGTTCTAGTACTAATGAAAATGATTCGCCATCGATTTTCTGCGTTTATTAAGAGATGAATATTTCTGTGAACATCATGAAAAGAGGACTAATATAAGGAGTTCGGTAGATTAATTAATATTTTAGGATGATCCCATAGGACTTCGGTGTTCAATTGATTACCTGTCGCTGTCACTTCGCTGTACAATTATCCTGTTAGGAGAACTGGAGCACTGGAAATAGTGTCAGTATGGAAATAGAAGATCTAAGTTCCTTTCTATTAACTTTATCACCTTAGAATTGAATTTACTTCTATTCAAATTTATCTTTTAACATAAAATAATAGGAAGAACTGACTGAAAGAATGATTATTTTCCAAAATAGATCTCATAAATCTCATTGCTGTTGTTGCCAATTACGATAAAAATGAGTAGATCAGATGCAAAATAGAAACAATATTTATAGAACATAAAAATACTGTCGTATTATTTTCAACTAATTCGAATTATTAAGAAAATGAACAAATGCATACGTTGCTCTTACTACATGCAATTAGTGCATGCAATTTTTATTTTGCATAAAAATCCGCCTTTTAGTTGTCAGTTGTTTGATTGTTAAATTGTGTGTACATATACTTTTCTGGAATATTCTGTAAGGTAAAGGCACCAGTAGTTGACCAGTTAAAAGAAGTTTTCCACACGAACAATAGTAACCACTTGCTCTGTCATCAAATAGCGAGAGTCGATACCTGAAGACACTCTTTAAGTCTTCTAAATTATGTAACAAGACCACTTCTTAAAAAAAAGTTTAGTTACATAAATTTAAAAAAACATATTTAAAAATTCAGTAATTGTTTCAGAAGTTGACCATTCTTAAAAATGAAAAACCTAGTAATTGACCTTCTGTTCGTTAGTAGTTGACCACTTATACTAGAAAGAAGGTTAAAGCAATAATGTTAGAAATCATTTTAGTATCATTTAGTTTCAACAATTACCAGCACAAATTACAATTAAAGAATAAAATAAGAAATAAAACAAATCAATTCTGTAACAAATTCAATTCAGGAACAGAGTAGACGTTGCGAGTCAATATTTGACCGTGGATGCAATCAATAGTTGACCATGTGGCCATCCTCTAAAACACAGTATGCTACAAAATTTAAAGTTATATTTTGTACTCCTAACAATCTTAGATGTAAAATGGACACATGGTAAATCGTAAACAAATTTAAATGAGTCACGTCAGTGATTGACGTTGATTTATTGAGGGGACAACTTCTGAAAATTGTTCAAATAACAATATTCAGAATTTGACCCCCCAATAAACTATTGTTTTTGAGGTTAAAATAACAAAAACGATGCATTTATCACTTATAAAACGCTGTGAGAATTTAAAAAGTAAATAATTCAGTCGCGCGAAGTTCACAACGTATGGATTTTTTACCTGAACCGTAGAAATGTATCGTCCGTTGTTACTATGCATATTTCACTTCGCATGTAATTGTTTTAAAATTTAACCAACAGATAGTGTGGCATTCGAGGTTTACTTTCATCAAAAGTGCACATCTTATAATAACCTTATTTTTTATGTTTCTCTAAAAACTGGTCAACTACTGGTGCATGGTCAACTACTGGTGCCTTTACCTTATATTGTATGAATGTACGAGCGATAGAAATACGAATTATTTAGACGTTCATAGTATCAGATCCTCATTAGTAGTCAGCTGATCTCTGTGCAAAATAAAAATGTTCTACCAGAATCGCAACAAACTGGAGTAAAATAGAAATTTATTTTCTTCCTTAATGTGTTTAACAGGTCGAAAATAAAATTATGATACTATTTTTACTGTTTTAAGTAACACCTACTCATTTTAGTCGTAAGTGCAGAAAATCTACTTATTAGTCTACGCATTAGTATAGTATGTCAATACCCGAGAAAGTCTCTAATTGTCAAAAGAGTAGGACATGTCCCTTGGACAGATTAGAAAATTAGTCCTAATTGGGTACGAGTGCTGCCGCATTGTAGGGAGTGCGTAAATTTTACGCGCTTTGTCATCAAATTCTCAGTTAGATTGTGGAGGGAACCTTTCATGCGAAGAATTGATGAAACAGAGTGAAAATCTGATCACGTTACTGGGAAAACTAAAAGAACTGCTGTTTTAATCAATTTAACGCCGACGTCAAGGCTGCAGAAAGATGCGTTCGAAGCGGAAAAGACGGACATCATCGCTAAGGGCCATGTGCTGGAGCTACCTGCGGAGAGGGTAACTGGACGAAAGTCACGTTGGGAAGGAAAAGAAATCGTACAATGTACAGAACCAGTGCGGCCGAGGACCAGCACGGACCAGGACTTAGCTGCACCCTCCTGCAGCCCATTAAAACAACACCCCCAACAGTCCGGACCGCCGAAAAACAGAAGAGGAAAAGAAGTAAGTATAGATACCCAGAATTCATCGACCTTGGAGAAGCTTTAGAAGCCGTTTGGCTGGGCATACTTCCCTTTAAAATTTTCAAGAAAGATTTCTTATATTTTATAAAAATGTTGTGCAATGTGCTGCAGGTAAAATCGTTCTGTGTAGCAGAAGGGCTCAACTTTCACAGCAATATTTAAAATTTAGCGTAAGTTTACTATTCGTCGCTCTCTTGTCCCTAGCGTCGAGTGTAAAAAAGGATAGAGAGAAAACAAAGCAAACACCAATGTATCGGTGAGATAATACTAATTCAATGACAAAACATTTTTGTTTCTAATGATTTTCTTATGGAACTTTTGCCAATATATTCGTGACATTTTCCTGATTAAAATGACACTAAACATGACACTGTTTCGATCAGATTTACTTGTGTGAGAGGTTTTCTAATGTATCGGATACAAGACCAGAAATACATTATTATCAGAGCAAATATGCTCCAATTTATGTCATATTTGGTCTCATTTGAATCAGAAAAATGTCACAAATATATTGGTAAAAGTCTCATAGAAAAATAATTAAAAACAAAAAAGTTTTGTCATTGGATTAGTATTGTCTCACCAATATACCTAAACCCGTATCATATTACACTCCTCGGCTGTTGAGCTTCAGGGCCTCTCAAGTGGTGTGCCGCGTAGCGGTAGTGAAGATAAGCCATTCACAAATGTTATGCACACGTTTTCACATGCATATATCGGAACATTGTTGTATTGGTGATTTAAATAATATATGAAGTTAACAAACAATTAATGTACGTATTAAAAAATATTACATATCATCCCCTCCTCGGTAGTATAGTGGTCAGTATCTCCGCCTGTCACGCGGAAGACCGGGGTTCGATTCCCCGCCGGGGAGTAATAATTTTTATTTTTTTTATATTAAATATTTTAATTATATTAAAATATGAAATCCAAAATATAATAACATATAATACTATAAAATATATTTCATATTTCATATTGTATTATAAAAAAAATAAAGGTTCGATTCCCCGCCGGGGAGTTAATAATTTTTATTTTTTTTATATTAAATATTTTAATTATATTAAAATATGAAATCCAAAATATAATAACATATAATACTATAAAATATATTTCATATTTTATTTTTATAGGGATTTTAAAAGTAATCAATAATTGAATTATTAAAATTTAATTTTAGAGGAATTTCAATGCTTTGATCCCTTTGTTTCGACACTCCATATACGAAGCTGACCACGCGACGCACGTACTTATATGTATGTATACGACGACGTTGTGAAGTGTTCCCCTTCGTGGAACTCGTTCGACGATAAAGCTGTAAAATTCGCCTGTAATTCGACGTATCGTATCGGAGGTTCTCGTAAATTCAACAAGTATCGGTTTTGCGCGGTGAATCATCGGAGATAGCTGCAAAATAGTCGGCACTGAAATTGGAAACAAGAAAAAGAAAAAAAATGCAAGTATAGTCCACTTAATCTAAACGTTCACCAGCATGAGAAATAAAAATGATCATCTTCGTTCCTTCCATTTAAAGAAAGATAAAAAGGCGTCCGAATGACGCTGCATAACATAAAAATTATTAAAAATAAATATACATAAGCATTGACCGAAAAAATATATACAGCAAATATATACATAAAATTCAATTATATCGTAATATATAAATTATAATGTCTATTGTTTAGTTTCATAATGAAATTCTCTCGAACGAGTAGGTAAACACTGACGAATCTTTGTATATTCAGCCACTCGAAGTAGCCTCACTTCAGCCACGAAATTCCCTGAAGAGGGACGGTCGGCAGGTGCACAGAAATCCATTCCACCTGCGGTTTTCACGAGGGTTCTCGAAAACTATAGACAGTTGCCTGAATTCACCGAGTAAACATTGACAATAATCAACCATTCTGAACAATTTAACTTTATTTTTCAATTCTCCAATTTTAAAGACAAAAATAATGCACATTTCTGTAGTAATACAATTAATCTAGATTAACAGAAATCGTTAGACAATAAAAAGTAATGTCTAAAACGTCTAGGGAATTTTTCACATAGAAAGTTCATAACACGAGTCCAACTTAACCTCTTCATAAGAACATTCCTGGGAAGCAGGGAATGCCTTGAATTTCTTCATTCCGTTTGATTCCGAGCCGTCTTTATGCTCATGGGGTCGCTCATAGTGGGTCAGAATTTGTCAAGCATGCTCCTGGGGATGTCCTGCAAGGGAGGAAGAACGTTACGTATTCGGCCCGCTCCGCTAAACAGGCCAGCGGAGCTTTGGATCAAAATTCTTGTAATTAAAATAGATTTTTCTAGTTCAATTGTTCCAAGTGGACGTGACTCTCGATTTTCGTGGAGCTAGTACAGTCGCTCAGAGAGCAAGTCAAATTGCAAAGAAAAAAAAGACAAAGGGAGTCCTAAACGTTCACGGCGCGACGTTGGAAAAGACAACGGAGCTTCAAATTGAAATTCCTGCAGCTGATCTATCTCTTCCAATATAAAAATCCCCGAGTTTGCGTGACTTGCTTCCAGCTTTTACGAGATCAAATAAAATTTGAGACACAAAGATTAAAACAAAGAGAAGCCTCAAATAAAAGTTTTTCATAATCGATTTATTTCTTTCCTTTACTGGCGCTTATGGTCTCAACCGTTGATCATCGGGTCGACGCGACGATAAGGAGGACAGTGTAGCTAGGAAACGAAATTCTTGCAGTTGACCTAGCTTTTACTCTCTATTAGCCCTCTAGGAGGCGTGACTTCATCTTCCACGGAGCCCGGAGGGCAATCAAATTCAAAACACAGAAATTATGTTAGATAGCAGAACGATAGTGGGATTTGTGGTGCCGAATGTTGATTGCCGATACACTATAGCGCGCACAAGTCGGCTGTATAGGCGCACAACCGACCAACCAGGCAACCAGTTAGGCCAGAAGACTGTGCTCGATCGGAGTTCCGACTGTTGTTCGGCCGAGAGGACGCGACATTCCACGAAACGCCTCTCCCCTCCCTTCTTCCCGTTTCCTGGATGCCGTTCGATTTCCCCTCGGCTGACATCCTGAGCCATGCACGTGTCAGAAATGTTGCATCCTTTAATTAATCCGCCTTTCCATCTCTGGAGCTCCCCGACGCTCATGAGACCGTAAGGAATTTTCCCGCGACAATTAATTAACGTTTCGATTTGAATTATCGGGGGGAACAATCCTCGCGTTTATCAGCGCATTGTCATCGTCATCGTTATCGCGACTTGCCGCACAAGAACCAAGTCAGAGACAAGTTACTTGGATTATCGATCTGATAACGAACACACTCGTCTATAATACAGTTTCTCCGTGGCCAATCGACTGTGCAGGACGACTCCGCACACGCAACAAGTTAGCCAATCCCCCCCCTTCTTCTTTCACTCTTTATCTCTCTGTCTCTATGGAGCTTATACTCTTGATTTGAATGGCACTGTTGCTTTTCCTCTGTAGGGTCGCGATACCGCGTTTATTCGCCGATTTTTTGTTATAACAGAGGTTTATGTCTCGGTCGATGTTACGGTAATTGTACGATCGACTGTTTCGCTCCACCGTAATTAGTATTTTCTTCCCCCAGGAGCGGCCGTTTCGCTGAGGTCAATTCCCTGAAGGCCGTTCTTCCGGGACTGGCAGACGCGTGAGAAGAAGGTTGTGTGTATGTATCTGGCAGATAACAGTGCCAGGGACGACGAAACATGCGTTAGACCCAGCGACACGCATAAAGCCCGAGTCTGCCCTTGGCTGCAGCAGATCTGGAATAGATAAGCCGGGATTATCGGGAATTCCTTTCTGTCTGCGGCTCTCCCTTCCTTATCAGCGTTCATACCTCGACGGGTGACCTAACACCGATATCATGCAAATCCCCTTTAAATAAATAACATTTATTTTATTCCGTACGTTTGATCGAATCGTTCAATTAAAGATTCTGTATGTTTGTAATTTGATGTGCGAAGGATTTGGAGAATAGGGTGAAAAGCGGGCACCAGTTGGAAAACGCGCACGCGATGACGCCAGAGAAAAATCCATCAAATATCGCGCACAGGACAATCCGCATGACGTAAGAGGCCACTGGTGACGGCCGAGGAGGTGTTTTCTCGATTTTTCATTTAGCATGCTGCAACGCGGCACAAGGCCACGGTTAAAAGCCTCATTATCGTCTTCGAATATGAGGCATAGACAAGAAAGAGCGTAGTAGAGTGCGTCCCTGAGGATTCTGGCTGGATATATCGCTAACTTCGTCGCTCCACTCGCATGAACTTTCTCGTGCCGCGCAACCTTAAAGCTTGTTCACACTCTCTCGTTGTATTTACTGTACCGCGTGGTCCTTTGAGTTAAATAAATAACGGTACCGCGAGGTAGATAAATTGAAAAGGATTAGGAGCTGATAAAATTAGATTCAGTGGCGGTTTATGTATATGGTATTTTAATTAGATTCTAATCCGAATCGGACTGCAATTCAATTAATTAGCAATTGAAGTAATTTAAAAATTTGAATTCTGTAATTGAAATATGGAAATCATGTAATCATACCCGTAATCCAATTTTGATGTAATTGAAATACCATTGAATTACAAGGTAATTAAATTATATAATTGAATCTTTGCATATAATACTATTACTCATTATTGTAATCGCGAGAGTAATTGATTTATAATTGATTTTCATAAGTGTCATCTCTACTTTTGAGATTTTTCTGTAATTGACTAAAAGTGCATTCATTTACTGCCAAATTTTCATTGAACATCACATTATAATGTTGCCTTTGATATGTTTATTTTCTCATATAAGAAGAATACACGACAATTACATCGACTGATATTGAAATGAACTTTATTTAAAAGTAAAGCGTGATATACACATAGAAACTGAAGGTATGACCTAAAAGATAGCTTCGTACCTTCAAATGATATTTAGTGAACCTGTAAATTATAATAGAATTCCTTAATTAAAATGTAAACAACGTAATTGAAATATGGCATAATTGAAATACGATGTAATTGAAATATGACATGACTGAAACGCGACGAAATGTAAATACGGCGTAATTGAAAAATGGCATAATTGAAATACAATGTAATTGAAATATGACATAATTGAAATATATTGTACTTGAAATATGATGTAATTGAAATGCGATATAGTTGAAAATCTGCGTAACTGAATCGCAATATTATTACCGCCTAATCGAACGCATTATAATCGAATTACTTCGCAATCATAATTAACGGAGCCCGACTCCGTTCGCCGTTGTCTGACAAACGTCATCTTATGAACAGACCCTAAGCCAGTTCGTCCTCCCCTCTCCGCGGCGTTCCCCCACTCCGACGATCCACGTCCATCCCTTCAGTGGCTCGGCAGCGCGCGCTCGATACACGGAATCGCCTCGTGGTTCTTGGAAGGCAGTAGACTGTCGTCAGCCACGCCAGACGGCGCACTGCTCGCACACTCACTGCTCTTTCGAAGATACATACTCGCCCACCGTCTCACCCACTCTTACCTCTCTCTGTCTCTCTCTTTCTAACTTTCTCTCACTCACTCACTCTCTCTCTCTCTCTCCCTCTCGGCGTTTGTCTCTCGGGCTCGCACAGTCGTCGGCTTAACGGGCCGCCAGTTACGCAACAATAACAACGCTGTCAGGAGGTGTATAGCATGCGCGTGCTGTGCCACCTATACGCCGTCGAACGACCCTGGAACGACGAGCAGCGGGGCCGATCCGTCGCTTCTGCTGCCGCTGGTGTCGCCGATCACTTGTTGAAAACTCGGTAGGCGAATCGAACCGACGACGACGCGCGCGGCCGTTGTCGCGAAAACGGTGTTTGTCTGAATCTATCTTACCGCGTGCGCGCGGTAGTGTCGACGACGAAGAAGAAAAGAAGTGGTGTCTGTGTGCGCGCGGCGGTGTGCTCTTTCCGCGGAGCCCGGAGTAGCATGGAAAGTGCGTGCAGTCGTGTGCTCGAGAGCAGGGATCACGACGGTCCGGGAGGATCGAGCCGAGGATGAATGAGTGAGAGAGAATCGTTGTGTCGGCGGGTCTCGCGCAGCTGTGTGCGGTGGCCGGTGTGTGCGTGCGTGCGTGCTGGACCCCGAGGAAACCCGATTTCCGTTTATCGGCTGTCGCGACGACCGCTGTGCGTCTCCACGGAAGGGGGATCGGGTGTTCCACAGAGAGGAGGAAGAAGAAGAAGAAGAAGCAGGAGGAGGAGGATCGCGAGATAGGTGCACGTCCGCGAAGTACGTCGCGCGATTAGGCGCCAATGACGTCAGCCGGAGACGTGTAAGTCGCTCGGCCGCGTTTACCGACGGTGTTGCGCCGCTGGCGGTAGTAATATCGTAGTATACACCGTGTGTCTCTCTCCCTCTCTCTCTCTCTTTCGTTGTGTGGTGGTGGCGGCGGTGGCGGTGGTGGGGATACGGCCGAACGAGAGAACCCATGTGGAATAGCTGCGCACGGTAGCCAATTATATTTCGTGCGTGTGCAATGACTAACTGCTCCCGGCGGCCCGGTTGAGATGTGTTAGTGGGACGACGGTGTCGTCGACGGACCCGTTTCTGCGTCGGTGTTGCCCCCGGCTACGTCAGCACCGGTCGGACGGGATTTGCATGGCAAACAGATTGACGCGGCGCTGGGTAAGTGGATAACGAGAGAGGAGCCCCGCATACCAGCCGGGAAAAAGACGGCGTCCAAGCCGCGCGCGTCCTCGTGAGAGAGAGAGGAGAACGCGAAAGAGAGAGAGACCGACAATCCTCGCCCGAGAGAGCAAGTGTACAAGCCCGCTTAAAATAGAAGAGTGACTTCGGCAACGCGAGCGAGCAACAGCCGAGAACGAACGGTGTTTTCTTCCCCCGGCCCGCGATGATTGTTGTGCTTCGTCGTCGGCTTCTTTTTCTGTGATACGTTTCTGATATCCGGTTGCGTCAGATATATGTAGTGTGCCAGCGAGAGTGTACCAGTGGAAAATCTGTTTTCTGTGATAAGAGGAACGTGATTCGACAGAGCCACCGACACACGTCTTCCCCGATATCGAAGTGTCTCCTACGATGGATCGTGACTCGTGTTTCTGCGGAGGCTGCGAAAGGACCGAGGGTCGAGCTATGCCGATGGAGTAACAAGTGAGCGGCGAAGCGGCGTTGCCATGACGACAGGTGAACCATGAGCCACCTCTCTCACTCTCTCAAACGCTCTTTTTCTTTCCCTCTCTTTCGTCTCTTCACCCCCCCTCCCCTCCTACATTCGCTGCTCTGACTCCCTCGTGCCTTCGGTTTTTATTCTTTCTCTCTGCTTTTCTGCGTATCAATTCTTTCTTCTCTCGGAATCTCCAGTCTCCCCTCTCGTTCACTATAAATATCTTTGTCTTTCTCTCTCGTTTTCTGGCCGCGCGAACCCTTCCTGTCCGATTGTTCCTCTTCTCTGACCTCGTATATTTACGAGGCACTGTCCGGTTGTCTTTCCCTTAACCGCGACGGCCGGGTTACGAGTGACCCGGAAAGCTTGCTCAAACTCGCTAACTTCTTACAATGCGATATTTTTTTTATTGTACTCGTTTCCTGGATAGAGAAAGGTTGAAAGTTTATTTACTAGTAGAATATTGAAAGTTCGGTCCGGGCAGTTACCTCTTGTAACACAATTTTTATTTCGTGACTGGTGAAAGATTGTGTGAAGTCTGTTTTTGGAATATACCTGAAATCATAATTACTGTCCACTGCAATACTATGTTGAAGCCTGAATGAGTAGGACCAAGATGGACTGCTGTTATGATAATCAATGTATGTCAGGATTTCTAGTTCCGGAAAACGGGTCGTGTATTGTGATACCAAAGTCTTGTACCCTTATATTGATTGTCAATAATTACAATAATCGATTTTTAATCAATTGTTCTTTCTCACTAGATCTTATCAATATTGAGAAACTTCTGTTTTTGCATAAAAATCTCCAACTGGTGACACATTCGAAATCATTATGCGGATTTCCATTTACGCGTATAGTTGACGTCCCTAACATACGTGTTGTTTGACAGAGCAGTTATGCTTCGATTTGGTGGGGTATATTACGAGGTCTAGTTGTACTATTGGAGCATCAGAACAGAAACTTAGAAATAGCATAATGAAATCTAGTGATAAATTCAAATTTTTACTAATGAAATGAATGTAACTTTGTGGGATATTTTATGAGGTCTAGATAGGCTGTAGAATCAGAATCAAGATATAAGTTACAAATTCTCATCTTGTATAGAGCAGATTCGAATTTTAATGTCAAATGACAAATTCGAGTTCGGAAGACTAGTGACAAATTCGAATTCGAAATACTAGTGACAAGTTTTAGACTGAAAGTTTAGTTACAAATTCTAGAATGAAAGTTCAGTAACAGATTCGAATTTTTCATCAACGGATTCGACGTTGTGGCATATTTTGTGAGATGCACGCGTATAGTTACGTCGTAGGATCAGGATAAAATTTACAGAAAAGGCCACGAGGAGTCCCTTCGTTCCCCGTCGAGTGATTTGTCCTTTTCTTTGTGCTTTCCCCCCACCCCTAGTGTTACTGGTTTTCCTGAACGGTCTTCCCTCGCGTCTCTCCCCACCCATCCGTCCCGAAGGAGTCGTGTAATCTCTCTGGCTCGCTCGCTCGCACTCGGTGACGCTCGACGGCCGCTCGGTGAACGCCGTTGTAGCATGCTTAACGCGTAGGCCGCACAATATTCCAAGTACGCTCGGCTATTTTCATGCTACACCAGAAAGACACCTAGCGACGCGCTACGCCGCCGAGCCGAGTGAATCCGAGCTCTGAGAGCTTCTAGGTGACACGAATGGTTGGTCTTAGGCACTGAGCAAATCTCAAATTTACTCACAAAATTATCTACTTCTGTGTCTCTCGCTTCCCGGTGTAAATTAGACCAGGGCTGTCCTAAGATATTTGGCGCCCTAACGGGCTACTAACAATGATGCTCTTCATAAGAAAATACACTGGAGTGTAAGCGGGAGCGGGATGACCGGTGAAGCAATACAAAAATTTTAGAAAAAGTCAATATATGGACCGTTTATTTTAAAGTGGTCCATTTTTTAAAAAAATGAGATCACGTAATTTTTGTTTAATTTAGTGTAAACTTTTTATTTATAACTAGTTAATATTTAATATCTTAAAAAATGCCAATGCTTTGTTCAATTTAAAATTGACCAATAAAAGAAATTGCGTAGCCATTCATTATGAATGTGGTGTAAGTCCAATTTCCATAGACAGGTGACGGGACCAGTGGTTACATTTGTTTTATTTCACGTGTCGAAAGTAACCTATTATAGGTTACTTATTTTATTTTCCTCCAAAAATGGGTAATTTCATATTAACATCGGATAGTGATAGAGGTATGAAGAAATAATAAATCAATATTATTTTATTACAATTGAAAACATTTATTTTATTTAATTTTAAATAAATTCACACAAAAATAAAACCCATGAATATAAACAAAAGAATGGTCTTAGAATCGGAGGATGAAGACAATTCCACTAAGAAAAACAAATTAGTGAAACGTAAAAAGAGAAGAAGTAGAATCTTCATCAGATGCAGATATTGTTTATGAAAACTTTGATTGTGCAAAACAAAATAAAGGAAAATATACGCAACGAGTATACAAAATTAAGCGAAATGCCGGATAAGAGTATTATACAAAAAAACCTGTATGTCGATGCCAGACCTATTACATACGAATAATATAGGGATATGGAGCAGTTATTACCTTATACATATACCTCCTATGCATCATGAATGTTTCAAAACCCTGTCACATAAAGAGCATAAATAAATTTCATAATAGCAATATCTTATGTTAAGTTTAACAATATATAAATATAATTAACGTTCAAAATAAAAGGTACTACTTCTATTTTATTTCTTGTTATTATTTATAAACAAAATTGGATTAACATAAAATATATTTCAAGTGATATTTGATTTTTCAAAATTGAAATTAAATGATTTTTACAATTGACTAATTATGAAAGTGGTGCAAGTCCGTTTGTAGACTGTAAATATACATTATTTTAGTTAAATTCGCCTAAAAGAAATTTATGTAATCAAATTACATATTGATAAATTTGTAGAAACATTACAAAACTTGACATAATTAACCTATATTTTTTAATTGACAGATGTGCTAACCTTTAATTTTCTCGAAACAAAAGAAAATGGACTTGCACCACGTTCAAAATAAACGGTCCATATATTTTTATGTAATTTCAGCCTTATCGGCTTGGAAATGAACTTGGTTTACAATTTTTCCTTAAACACGCTCATCCTCTCCACTCTCTTTCTCCCCTGTTGTGACTGTTTGCTTTCCCACGTCTCTCCTTTTTCTTTCAACCATACCCAGTTAAACAATTTCTCTACTATATTTTCCTGCTACAACATCTTCTAACCTTATATCGCACCTATTCAATTGCATAGAATCTTCGATGTTTTCATAGTACTCGGCACATCCTCGCGTAGCCCACACCTCCTATATTACTCATTCATCCAATATCTATTCCATGATTTAAATCTCCCACATTTAGACCTTGCTAACAGTCTCATACCCGCTCCCCATCCTTCTTTGACCAGATACTCCGGTTTACCGGCGCCGTTCTGATATACTCATAAGTCCTCTTGAACTTTGAGTCGCTAATTTTGGTGAACCGCTCTTGACATTGTACCCCCCATCCTCTCATTTTAATTTCGTCCACTCCATTACGGCCTGTGGTTTCAACGAATTGTTTTAATTCTCGTTGACTGCACCCATTTGTTTAGTCAAACTTTTCCTTCTCCTGTATGCTTTCAAGACGTGCTCTACCCTCTTCGGTTTCTCGTAAGCATTCCCAAACTATCCAGTTCCCTTTACTTATCCTAACCTTCTCCTCGTACTGTATTGCTTTTGCCCCTGAGCCTAAACTTAATTTTCTCTCTAGAAAAAGTCAATGTATCACCAACATACAGATAAAAATATAAAATTCAGCCGTGAAACTGATTTGAGTGCAAGCAAAATTGCTGCCCCTAAAAGCTGACGTCCCGGGGCTATTGCCCATTTAACCCTGCGGTTAGAGTGGCGCTGACTAAGACAGTACATACTTCTCAAATATGGGAATTCCCTAGAAATGTGAAACTCCCATTCAGTTTTCTATTAGGTTGGTGCATACGAAATTATATTTTATATAATTATTAATACTATTATTATTATTATAATCTTAAAGTTTAATATTGTGTATCATTTTAAGGTAAAAAGTTGATCGTTAAGGTTCTATCTTCAGTTTTTTTATTAAGACATCTAATTACACTTTCAAATCAAGTTTATTTCAACGTCAATTAATGCGGTTGTCGTGCATTCTTTTGATACGAGTGAAAAGACAACACATTGCCGATAGCATTATGCGATGTTTAGTCAAAGTGTGGTAATTAATCGATACACTATTCGGCGATGGTAAAAAAAACTACAAAATGGAGATGACAACCTTGCAGACTGCAAATTTTTATGCAAAATAAAAATGTTCCGCATCAATTGCAAGAGACATGGGCCAATTAGATATTTGGGATAAACTTCCGAAAGCGACAACCCTCCGATTTTGCTGAAATTTTGTATATAGCTTCTTTTTATCTAGTACATAAGATTCCCAAATGGATTTTGGACGACGCGACCCCCTCGCCCCCCCCGCCCCCTACAACGGTAAAACTGTTTTTCTTAATTATTTCATAAAGTATTAATTGTACAAAAAAAGTTCTCGAACAAAATATAAAGCTCGTAAAAAGTTCTACAAATAAAGTCGTATACATATTTTACGTAATTCTAACAGTTTAGTTGTTATGTATTTACACCTGGATTTTCGTATGCGTGGTCGCCCCCTTCGTCGCCTCTCCGCCCCCTCCGCGACCTAACCCCAACTCATTCTAGATTACCTTCGCATTGTAGCTGTCATCTAGAGACGCATACAAAAATCCACAACTTGTTTACAAAAAAAAAACCAACTTTAGAATACCCTTACATTCCCACAGAGTGTGCAAGAATACAGAAAATTCAATACAGTTTTTTCATGGTTACCGCTATGAAAATAAAATTTTCGCGAATTTTCACTATCATATTCGTAATCAGCACGTCAAAATGCGTAAGAATCCAGAATATAAAAAAATCGGAGATATGTCCCCCGCCGAGTCATAACAGCCAAAATAATAGGTTTACGTAAAAAATGTATATAACCTTTTTTGTAGAGCTCTTTATGAGATTCATTTTTTGTTTGAAACTTTTTTCTCTGAAATCAATATTTTCGAAAATATTTAGTAAGAACTGTCAAAACTTTGAAGGAGGCTGGGGGGCAAACAAGGCCTTGTCGCCAAAAATCCTTTGAGGGACTTTCTTCTCTAATCAAGGATAAGCTTTGGCAAAAATTTCAGCAAAATCGGAGGGGTGTTGCTTTCGGAAGTACACCCGACATTTGATTCATATGTTCTGAATGTCATATGCAACAACCTAATGTTTGGCAATCTAGTCCGTCGTGCTGACTGTAACCTTGTAACCATAGGAAATTATCGATGATACAATTTTCGTACTGTCGATCATCATAGAAAATAGATACATATTATCTAGGGATTTGTAGTGAATGCTTTAACCCCCACGAACACAAACTACTACCTAATTTCATGTTAATATTTGCGTTTCCAAAACAAAATTTGTATAGATCTAAAGTTCTCTTTAAGTATTTGAGCACTGAATTTATTTATACATTCCGTGGGTTAACATTGTAAACAGTAAAGTATGGATATCTTTTCTCTGGTATAACTATCTAATGTTTCTTTAGTTAACTTAGTAACTTTTTTGTGCATCTTTAAATCGATTTATGATTCAGAAAGAGAATTATATGTATAATTTCCTAAATACTGGAGTTTGAATTTATTTATATACTTTATAGATTAGTATTTAGTACAGCGGAGTAAGAGTATGTTTGAGTAAATTTGAATTTTTTTTGGCTTGAATGAACGGTTTGTTTTGAATGGAATGCACAGCCTGTAAGGTTTCAGCAGAATTTTTCTTATCGAGGAATTCTACGAAATTATTACTTCCTGCGATTAAAACGAGCGATTCATCATCGCGTTCACTCGCATCCTGCGAACGTTATGTAAAACGCTGTGTCTGCGGACCAATCGTAAATTCGGAGCAGGTTTCCCCGGTTCGTATGGATTTTTGCTGCGTTTCCGTTGCTTTTCCTCTATCGTAACAGAATTCTTCCCCATTATATCACATCCTGCACACTATTATTTATGACGTGGCTTTCAAGTTGCATACAATTCTTTAACTGTTTCTATGAAACAGAAATTCTTAATTAGTTTTGTAACCCCCGGACGACGGACCTTTTCTGCAACTATAAAATTTACGTTGCTTAACCCCTTGCCTTATGATTTATTTTACGGTTTTAGTAATTAGAATTTCTTTGTAGTTCACAATTTCTTAGAAAAAGGAGAAAATGTAAATCTATTGCATGTCTATATGTTCTCCAATGGCTTTACATTAACAACAACAAAATAGAATTATATTTCGGTTTAAAGGAAATTAATCACATACATCTTTATTAGACTCTGTTCAGAATCTTCGTCACGTCTCTCAGACGATATTGTAAGCGAAGGGGTTAAGATCATTCTCATTTATCAATTCTTTCGTACACACTTTTCAAGATATTCCTTGTAGACCCATTAGTCTTTCTTTTGTTCCTAATGTTAAATTTATTCAAATTAAGAAATTAATAGGTTACACGAGGGTTTTAGTATTCTGGGTCAAAATTGACCCGGGCTCCGTCGATGAAGCGCAAACAGGGCGTCCAGATTTGTCCTGCCAAATGGTGTAGAGAAACCTTGTAAATAGAATCAGGAAAGAGTGTGAAAATTAAATAACAGTTTTCTTTCAACAAAAGTAATTTTATAAAAATTTGACCCAACGCAACGACTTGAATTTGTTTTTAAATATTAGATGAATTAGTTTACTAGCTAATGTGAACAAAATTTTTTAGGAATTGCTATTGACCAGAACTGCGAAGATAAAAATAAAGATCACGATTTTTAACTTTTTTTTATCTGAACCTACAATGCAAATTTAAAACATACATTTTACGCATGATGAAATCAGTGGACACATAAAATAGCCACAGACATTTAAATATGTAAGAAGCTTTGAATTTTGAGCTCACGATTGATCTAAATTGAAGTACCTCACGATTTTTTCCTTTTTTAATCATTTGTAGCAATGTTTATAATCATTGCGTTTGGTCTACAAACAGAGTATGTTTTCAATTTTCATTATAGTTACAGATGAAAAAAGTTAACCCCTTCGCTTACAATATCGTCTGAGAGACGTGATGAAGATTCTGAACAGTGTCTAATAAAGATGTATGTTATTAATTTCCTTTAAACCGAAATATAATTCTATTTTGTTGTTGTTAATGTAAAGCCATTGGAGAACATATAGACATGCAATAGATTTACATTTTCTCCTTTTTCTAAGAAATTGTGAATTACAAAGAAATTCTAATTACTAAAACCGTAAAATAAATCATAAGGCAAGGGGTTAAAAATTGTAACTTAATCCATAAATATGAACCATCAAATAAATTAATTTTTTTTCTTCACACTTTCGTCCAATAACAGTTTTTAAATAGTTTCTTTACACATTCTCTAGGAAACTTAATCCTCCGTAATTTTTAAAAAATTATTGCTTCCTAAAAGGTGTGCCAATACTTGTTTTAGGCACTGTATATTTGTTTATAATCGCAAATATAGTGTACAGAATGAGTAGAAAGTTTCTTGGAACGCGAATATTGTAAATAAAGGGTTCGACGATGGTGTTGCGAACATTTTTCAAATGTGTTTTCGTTGCGTTAGCGTGTTTCTCTTCGAGTATGCGTTGCATCAGGAAGAATATATTAGAGAAAGGCGATTAAACCCAAGATTCCATAGTTCTCGATGATTCTGAATGAACGCAATTGCTTGACGGATCATTCATTGAGTACCGGGAACGCGTGTATTACGCGCACGAAATTCCTCGCGTTCTTTTTCGTTGGCGGATCTATTGCAACTATCCCATTAATTTATCACGATAATTGTCTCGCGCTACTAGGAATTTTGTTAGGTTCCCGTTAACAATTATCTACTTCCTTAAATTTCTCCAATTTTTTCACACTTATACATTCTTTGCATAAACTCTACAAAAATTTGAAAAAAATATCACTAGACACCAATTTTACACGCTAAAAATTCATTTCAAATCAATATTTCATTCTGTAAACAAATTTGTAATTAATGTAATTTTAAGACATCGTAATTTGTAGTCATTTGAAAAATCACTAGGTATCTATAATATTAGAAAAGTGAAAGGTTCATTTCAAATCAATATTTCATTCCTTAAACAAATTTGTAATTAATGTAATTTTAAGACATTTGAAAAATCACTAGGTATCTATAATATTAGAAAAGTGAAAAATTCATTTCAAATTAATATTTCATTCTGTAAACAAATTTGTAATTAATGTAATTTTAAGACATTGTAATTTGTAGTCATTTGAAAAGTGACTAGGTACCTATAATATTAGAAAAGTGATTATAGAATTGTTAAAAATACAGATATAAAATCATTAGAAAAATCCGTAAAACTTACTAGACATTTTCCATTATGTCAGTAGATATATTATTAAACTGCTAGAAAAATAATGAGAAATTATTGAAATTTATGAGAAAAATCACTGGAGAAATTATTCAAGAAATTACGGAAAGGATCACTTATATAATTATTAGGCAAAACACTAGAAAAATGACTATACAATCTTCTGGAAACATCACTAGACATCAATTGAAAAATAACCATAAATTTTTGTAGGAACATTCCTAGACAAATCGTTTGAAAAAAATTACCAGACAAATCGTTTGAAAAAATTACCAGACAAATCGTTTGAAAAAATTACCAGACAAATCGTTTGAAAAAATTACCAGACAAATCGTTTGAAAAAATTACCAGATAAATCGTTTGAAAAAATTACCAGACAAATCGTTTGAAAAAATTACCAGACAAATCGTTTGAAAAAATTACCAGACAAATCGTTTCAAAAAATAACCAGACAAATCGTTTCAAAAAATTACCAGATATATATCACATTACTATATAAATTACTGAACAGATTACTAGAAAAATTAGGACGAAGTTATTGAAAATCGTTACAAAAATTTCTAGCAAAGCTATTAAACGATTCAGAAAAAATGTCCTCAGACAATTTGCTAGACACTTATCAAATGAATAGACAAATTGTTAGAAAAATTACCATAAAATCTGGTGCAAACATCGCTAGACAAATCACTCGAAAAATTCCTATGAAAGTAGGTTTTTTCAAGTGTTCTCTGTTAATTTCAGTGAAGTATGGACTCTAGAAAATTGATAGTCAAAAAATGGATTTTCTATGCTCAATCTGATTACCCTAATTCATCAGAGAGTTTTTTTTATGTTGCATCAACCTCACAATTATTATTATTAGCAACCACAAGCTTACAATTAGATGGTCATTTATAATTCAGATGCTACTAAACTTCTTGAATAATTTTGTGCGCTTCAAGAATTTTACGAGGTTTGCATTTTTGATGTTTCCTAGAATTTTGTATCTTCTTCTTTCTTGATGATAGAGATGGCGCGCTGTAATATGTGTTCTTGTGGATTGTATTGGATCGAAATTGAATTTCTGTTACTAGATTTTGTTCCTAAAATCACGGCGCGTGTTTTATTTGAAGGGTCCCGCGCCACAAATCCGAAGAACTTCATTATATTCGTTCGGTGATACCATAAAGTGGTTACGGCCTTGTCATAAGCTTAAAAGGATTGAATGCACTCGCTTTTCTCGTCGGAACTACTTTCGATCTTGCAACTTTGGCGGCTTCAACGGACCGGCACAATTCCCATTTTGCTGGTGTAGCTCAGTTCCAGAGCGATAAGCGATATTACGAGCCGTATACCTACGCGTTGCGTAGAAAGGTAAATTGCGGCCCCCGTCTATCACCACAGAGCTCTTATCGGTCTAACGAGGCCTGTTATCGCGGCGATCCAGCATTGTGCCTCTCTGATAATCAGCATCGCTGATTATCATCTGTCGTATGTTTGTAGTGAAAAAATTGACAACACTCTACCGGCCGTAGCTCCACCAACAAAAATCGTAGGAAATCGGGGCTCATTTCAAAACGTGAATCGTGTACTTTAATTACCAAACACTTTTCATTACCGAACACCTTTAACTCTTTGCGGCACAGGATTTCAGATAATAAAATAGACCCACGTGGCATAGGAATTTTATTGCATTTTAAATGAAACAAAATTGGTATATTTTTATTAATAAAGGTATCACATAATGTAAAAACATAAAAAAATACTAATAGTTTAATTAAATTTGTTGTTATACGGTGGGACTCAAATAGTCCACCACCACAAATTTAAGCTTTAGTTTTTATTATAAAGCTCTTCAGTTGCTTATATGGAACTAATTTTTATAAAAATTAACTTCTACGATTTTTCACATAAAACCAGGAAAAAAAGATTGTCGCAATAAATCTTCCGCTTGCAACAATTGATGAACCTGTATTGGCATGTTGAATATTGCCAACACAAGTGAATACATTTGTAACATTTGGTGAAGATATTACCAACTGCTTTACGTAAACAAAACGAAATATAAACCTGTGCGCATGCAGCTATTGCAATATTTCGAGGTGGGACTAAAAATGTCCCACCATGCATTACGGTGCATCAAAAAGGTGGGACACTTTTAATCCCAGCGTTCCCCAAAGAGTTAAATTGTCTTCTCTTTAACCCTCTATGAGCTCGTGTAACTTTTAGGACACATCTTAATTTATCGACATTTTACAAAATAATTATAGCTTTTTTCATGAGATGGCGCACAAATCTTAACTCTATGATGTTGCCAACACAACCAATACTAGTATTCATGACCATTGCTAGGCTCATCAACCTGAAATAATAAAATAAATGCTGTGCAAACTGTTGGCAGTAAAACTACGCGAAACCATTTGATCTAATTGATATTATTTGTGCTTTTGTCAGTGATTACCAAACTAAAAATAGTGGACATAATAACTCTGGGTTAGTATATCAATAACAACCTATTTGTTTGCATTTCAATTTTCAATTAGTTACTGTTTTTGATGATACAGTTTTGTAACTTTATAGGCCGGTGTTACTTGAAAGTCACATAGTGAATATATCGCAATAAAATTGTTTAAACGCAAAAATTTGCTTTCATTTGCATATATAGGTTTATAATTTCTGACTTTTCGTTCCCACAATTTTTTTGGAGTTAAAACAAAAATTCGGCCCATAGAGTGTTAACGTCTCCACATTGGAATTGAGTCGGAAAACAAAGATGGATACTTCTTTTAAAAATTTTAAAAAATCTTGCAATCTGTTATAATATCGTGAAAAAAAATTGTAGAAAAATATGCCACGGCGGAATTTGAAACTTCTACTTTTAACAACTTTGAATTTTTTTTTGTTAACGCCTTTGCGCAAGGGATTTAGCTGGAAAGTAAAGTTGAATTCTTTTCTTAAAATCCGCTTCTGACAAAATTCAACCAGTCCTACTTTACAGGAAAAAATATCACATAAATGTGTAATCTAAAGTTGTTTTCGAGGGTGCAGTCTCCTCTTTCAGCACGACTATTCTTGGGAGAATTGTTACAATAGAAAGCGTGGGAGAAAGTAAAGGTGGATTATTTCTTGAAGATATCACAAAGTGTAAATTCAAACCTTTCCAACTTGTTTAAAAATTTTTTTGGGGGATTCGAACTATAATGCATTTCAAGATTCAAGACTCCACTTTGCAACGAGTCCACAAAATTTGATCTACGATTTTTTAAAGCGTTTTATTGTAAATCAATACCTACATCCATCATTTTTAAACATGAAACCATTTTTATTTCTCAAGAATAGCTACTGGGCGTTGTGATTACAGGCTTCGCTGTTCGAAATGGGTCTAGGTAGATGGTCGTCCCATTTTTGCACGAGATTGCAGCGACTAAAATGGCCTCGATCCCTCACGCAAAGATTCTGAACGCGTAAAAGGAAAAGATGCAACGATAGCTTTCATTTACGACGATAACGCTTGAATTACCAGTAAACAATGAGCGATTCTCGACGGTGAATGTCCCGTGATACTCTACACGAGCGGGACTCGTGATCTAATCACCCATTCACAAGTTGTACTTGGTCGTTACTGTGCATTGAATGCTATTAAGCCACGAACAAACTGGAGATTTGTCGAGAAAATCATTAATGATTATCCATACGATCCGGTATAGGCGGATTAAACTCAATTGATCGTGCACACGTTGCCTGTGCCCTGATTGTGACTCACGACCAACACACCGGCTCTTACCGTTTACTATACCTACGCGATTCGAGTATGTACTTCGCTGCGCCCGAGATATGAATTATAAAACAACCTGAGAATTGCTGGAATAAGGGTTTCATGTTGTTTCTACATTAAACGGCTTTGAATATGAAACGGAGCCAATTAAATGGAGCCGAAATCTTCCTAAATTAATTAGTAAATTAAATTTCTCCTTTTGATGTTAAAGGACATTTGCCCCCTAACTAAATGGCGTCCAAACACTTTGTAAAATTTATTTTTCTTCGTATAGACAGATAAGAATTGGTTAGAATTTTTTCGTTTACTTATTTTTAAACTGCGGATGTTTATGCAAATACATATTTTTGTAGAAAATATCAGGACCAATGGGACCTGGACAGATTTCTCCTTTTGACATTCCTAAATGTCGTCCGAACTCTTTGTAAAATTTATTTTTCTTCATATAGACAGATGAGAATTGGTTAGAATTGTTTCGTTTACTTATTTTTAAACTGCGGATGTTTATGTAAATACATATTTTTGTAGAAAATACCAGGACCAATGGGACCTGGACAGATTTCTCCTTTTGACATTCCTAAATGTCGTCCGAACTCTTTGTAAAATTTATTTTTCTTCGTATAGACAGATAAGAATTGGTTAGAATTTTTTCGTTTACTTATTTCTAAACTGAGAATATTTATGCAAATACATATTTTTGTAGAAAATACCAGGACCAATGGGACCTGGACAGATTTCTCCTTTTGACATTCCTAAATGTCGTCCGAACTCTTTGTAAAATTTATTTTTCTTCGTATAGACAGATAAGAATTGGTTAGAATTCTTTCGTTTACTTATTTCTAAACTGCGAATGTTTATGCAAATACATATTTTTGTAGAAAATACCAGGACCAATGGGAAACTGGACAGAAATTTAGATCATAGGTAATTCGAAAAATACATCTTTTATTTGCATATTTTGCATACTGCATATGTTTTTCATAATGGATATTCTTTCATATTGTCATTGTATTCAAATCATATTATTTATATTTCTCTCATACACTAATAATCAAAAATATAATAATTTGTAATAAATATCTCTATCTCGCTAAGAAACGGTTATTCATATTGCCACGTGATAATATTGCGAATCATAACAAGATATGTAAACATATATGTATGCAAATATATATGCATATGTATACATATATGTATGTATGTATGTATATGTATACATATATGTATGCAAATATATATGTATATGTATACATATGTGTATGCAAATATATAATCTGCAAAAAGTCAATGTAAACCTAGAAAATTATAAAAAATGAAGCTTCTATTAACAATTTAGCATTTGTTGGAGCTAATTCTTCTACTTTGTCAACTATACTACGATACAACCAAATTAGAAACAAATTGGTACGCTAGAATTAAAGGACTGACTGTGGATTAAAATGTATAAATATGCTCCCATCACATTTTGTGTTGTTGAAAGGACATTTTTAGCATATAAAGTAATTGTATCTAATAAAAGGCATCAATTGACAGTTAAAAACATAGAAAATGTTATTGTTACATATTTCAATGCAAATTACAAATACAGAGAAATATTATACAACCATTTTATATCTTGTAATATCGTATTCTGTTGTATTGTAGTGTACTATTTCTAATAAATTTTGTTTGTATTTTGCATACATCTTGCATACATCTTGCATACATTTTGCATATATTTTGCATATATTTTGCATATATTATTGCATATATTTTGAATATAACGACATATCAAGATTGCATGAACATCCGCAGTCTACTATTTCAGTATGGGACACATAAGTGTTCAATATGATCAATTGTAGCCATTAGAGATTTATTAAATTTTCAAAAGAATCATTAAGACAATTAAAAATGCTTGTGTAACCATTTGATAAAATAGAAAGAATATTTATATCAAGTTTGTTACTCTGTGTAAAAAACTTTTAATGTTTTTTTTATATTTTTTAGAATATCATAAAGATGCTAAACAATTTTTCTGTTACATACAATTTTGCAGTTCTATTTAAAATTTAAATTGAAAGTTTCGGAACTTCGGTTTCGCGAATTTTGAGCGAAGCAGTTGCAGTACCCGCAGTAGTATTTATGTACGTTATATCTTCGGAGTATCTCTAACATTGAGCAGTAATCTGTCAGCACACTTCTGTGTCGTTTCACCGTCGTGGAAATTTCCTGGTGAACCGGGTCTCCATTACCGTCATTCACCGTGGCAAAACGTAAAATTAGTTTTAACGAAATTTTCATGGATAATGTGCTCTTGCATTACTTCCATCTCAATGATGTATGTATCTCTAAAACCAACATTATATTCTCATATTATCAAACATTTACTCATATTCCATTTACCGAGCTAATTATTCTATAAAATCTAAATTACACTTAAAAAAGACAAATTTTCTAAAACGAAAATCTTTTTTGCAAGTAATAAAAGTTTTACAGTAATTATTGTATTGATATCTATATTAATTACCAGTGCAAAAAATAGTGAGTTAATACCATTAATTGTCTAGATTCCCTTCAGCAAGTAAAGAATTCATATAGTATCTCTGTCTAGTTACAAAGAAATTTTTTTAAATCCAAAATCTCTTTCGCAGCTATTAAAAGTTTGTCAGTAATTATTTTATCGATGTCTATATTAATTACCAGTACATAAAATAGTGAGCAAATATCATTAATGGTCAAGATACTCTTCATCAAGCAAGCAATATATACAATATAATTTTCCATCTGTAAAGAAATTTTCGAAACCAAAATCTCATTGGCAGAAGCTAAGAGTATGTTTATAATCACTGTATCCTTGTCTGTAGTGCTCAAATCATCATGAAAATTAGTTACGTACAGACGGTCTTATAGCATCAGTAATTTCAAATATGACCTAAAGTTGTGCTTTGAAAATTCAAATGCATAACTACAACCCTCTCTGACGATGAAGAGAAGTTGTTCGAGCCTCCAGCGTCCGTAAAGCTCCCTCGAAAGATGCCCAACAGCGTCCGCGAAGAATCCTTCAGGCCTCGGCGTCGTACGGTCGCATCGCTCGCCCCTCTCGCGGCTCTCTCGGTAATAATAGGTAGCGTGTCGATCAGAGCGGCTCTCAAAAACAGCGGGGGATTCCGTGGAACACGGCCGTGAACGGCCTAGGGCACGTAGACGCACGGGGTGCGTGACCTAATCACCCGTTCACCGCTCCATCGGAGCGGCGCAAGTCGTACGACGCGAATCTGCGTCGAGTTTACTGCTTCTCTCTGAGCCTTGGTGGGGCGAGGTGGTGGGACGGGGGCAACTTGGCGTTGGGCGAAGGGAGGGAGGAGCGAGGAGGGTCCTCGGGGTTTCCTCGTGGCTCCGTGAGGCTGGGCGGGTCGCGGCAGGGCGGGGCGAGAGAGGAAGGAGCGCGGAGGGGTGGGGGAAACATGCCGGGGAGACGGCGACCGTCTCGGCGCACGATACCGAGCGTGGGGAAGACGCTCGCGGGGAGGGTGTTGGCACTTTGTCAGACCGGAGAAGATGAGAGAGGCGCTTCGTCAGACGAGCTGCCCAGCCGCACGCGTGACTCACTTGCCAGCGGGGAATCTCCCAGTTCTATGACGTGGGGGCAGCACTGTACACTCCGCTGGAGAGCGGTCGTCTGCGTTTTCGCGATAAAACCGATTTGAACCCTGGAGCTTTTCGTTTTAGCATCTCGGACCTCGCTAAACCGAATCACTGAGCAAGATGTTACTAGATAATCGTGTACGCGCGCGGCGGTATAAAATGAACTATACACAATGAAGCGAAGTCCCAGACATTGGAGCCAGAATTTTGTTTAACCGTATCGAATTTACAAATCAATATACGTAGTATACAATTCGTACAATATTAAGAAATATGTTCGCTGTCGTAAGCAATTATTCTGCTTATGCGCAAGGGTATTTTTGCATTTAAATTTAAATAAAAAGTGAAGTGAAAAGAGAACCAAATTAGCGTTTATCGTGTTAATGTTGTCATTAATCTTGTTATTTTTATAATGCAATGCAGTCGCTTTTGTAACTCTTTGAGCTTTTTCTGGTTTTTCACAAAAATTCATGAAACTATGGACCGATTTTAATTATCAATGGCGGAGAATTAGGATTTTGAGCATATGTGTGTCAACGTATATTAGGTTTACGACTCGTATCAGCACATATTCGCTGACACTGTTTGTTCAGATATCCATAAAGACGTAGACTATGATTTATCAATTAGATTAGGATGTTAAAAATACTTGAAAGCTAGTCGTCGTTGGATCTTCAGCTTGTCGTCGTTGGATCTCCAGCTTGTCGTAATATGACGTGTTAGAGATAAATCAAGAATAAACGGTCGATTATCCTACTGTATATAGTTGTTTGCGATTGTCTTTAGAGTAGCATCGCGATCAGCAGAGTACACGCGTTGTTTACTGTTAAGTCGACACGTGACTTATGGTTGGGCGCGATGTAAACACTATACTTTTGAATGTCAAAGAGCATGCGTTCTTCTGAATCGTTTTTGATTTTTTGCGATTGTAAATTTGGAGTGAAAAATCCAAAAAATTTCTGAGATGCGTGGCTTAGCGACTACCAGATGTCTGATTTTTTACAGAATTTCATCACGTGAGTGCGTAGAGGTATGGGTGGGGGAGTGCCCTCTGGGGCAAAACACAAGGTAGAAGGTTGGAAACGCGACAGAAATGGTTGATAATAATGTTTTGCAAGTTGTCAATTAGTATAATTTTTTTTTCATAAAAAATTTGATTTTTTAAATGTTTTTCGCAGTTTCGAGTTTAATAGGTCGTTAGAAAGGTTCGAGAACCGTTGGGACAGGTTTGCACGAGCCTAACACGTCCGGCACGGACCGGTTAACAAATGGCAAGGCCTAACCAGCGGCGCACAATAGTCTGAACGGACTATTCATGGTTCGTAATTGATCGTCCGCGATTGGTGCGAGTTACGCTTCGTTCCTTGGACTCTAGCCTTATCTTGGCTGCATCCTCCGTGTCTCACTGGCGCATGGCGGTGCTCCGTGCTCGATGACGTTCACTTTTCGTTTTCTTATCGTTCGCATGCTAATTTTGGCTCTCTACGATTCCGCAGCCGCCGTCACAATTATTGGACTAGAATAATTGCAGGTTGAATGACTTCGACATCAAAAAACGCCGATCTAAGAATGTTTTCTGCTCCAGTCCTAACAGTTATGCAAATGAGTCTTGTGTAGGATGATTTTACAGATTCTTCCGAGTATAACGATATATTTGTATATACAGGGTGTCCCGTAACTGGTGGTACAACCGAGCAGGGGGTGATTCTACATGAAAAACTGAGTCGAAAATATAGAATAAAATTTTTTGATACAAGGCTTTGTTTTCGAGAAAAATGAGTTTGAAAATTTGTCTAGTGCGCATGCACTCGGCTTACTTGCGGCTCAACGGACATTATTCTGAGTTACCTGAACCTTTTTTCGCAAAGTTGGAATAAATCGAAGGTCGAGGTTACAATGTTAGAATTACCTTTAAGGAATTCGTTTAACACTTTGACTGCCAGAGCAGCAACCTCAAAAATTTCATAAAATCGAAACAATATATTTAATAAAATAATGATTTCAGAATTAAAATGTGTGACACTGAGTAACGTTTTAACCTTCTTGCATTTTCCAGATATTAACCAAATTTGATACAATGATTACATTAGCGTAATAATTAATTTTTAAATATGGACAAATAATTCCGTCACCCATATATGGGTGACACGGCAGTCAACGTGTTAATTAATAAATTGCTGGAAGTGCTGTCCACGTTGTTGTAGACATAATTGTGCTCTTCGTATTAAATTCCTTCGAACCAGTTGTAGTGTGCAATTATTATGTTGCTTTAAGTGTTCAAACGCTATCACAATTTTTTGTTGTAATTGTTCGATGCTCGTTATGTCATCACGATACACAATCGATTTCACCTGAGCCCATAAATAAAAATCTAACGGTGACAAATCCGAAGATCGTGGCGGCCATGGTACACTGCCACCGCGACCGATCCAGCACTGATGAATTTCACTTAAAAAACGTCTTACTTCGCAATTCTAACATTGTAACCTCGACCTTCGATTTATTCGATGTATACAAACCTCGAAAACCTTTGCGAAAAAAGGTTGAGGTAACTCAGAATAAAGTTCGTTGAGCCGCAAGTAAGCCGAGTGCACGCGCACTAGACAAATTTTCAAACTCATATTTCTCGAAAACAAAGCCTTGTATCAAAAAATTTTATTCTATATTTTCGACTCAGTTTTTCATGTAGAATCATCCCCTGCTCGGTTGGACCACCAGTTACGGGATACCGTGTATATCTGTATCCCTGTATACTACAGTAGTATACAGGGATACAGATATACACGGTATCCCGTATATATGTATATATGTATGTATACGTACAATGTATACATACATATATTAGGATGTTGCATATGAAATGTCCAATTTTGAACAGTAACTTTAAACAAACACAACTTTTCTCTATATATATTTATTAATAAAAGTAAGGACCATTGTGATCAACGTATTCTGTCAATGAATTTTAAGGTTCTTGATGGTATTACGGTAGAAATTGAGTTTTGTGATCATTTAACACTAGAACTACCGGACAAGTCATAATGACTGGTCTCTAAATTTTTCTTTTACAAATATTGAAATTATAAAAATGTTTTCCGGAGTAATGTTTTAGTCAACTTCTCTATTAGAGTACATATTTAAACAAAAGTTGTACGGAAGTTGAATAAATGCATTCTTGTCGTTATTAGAAGGCAATATACACCAGTCGCGTTTAGCGCTCGGTAGTTCTAGTGTTAAGTTCTTCATTTTCAAGATTGTCATTTTGCCATCCACAAATAGTACGTCGATTAATCGCCACATGTTAATAAAAATTCACATAATGCTATTGTTAGTATGTTGCTATTTCATGCATATAAAAAGAATGCATGACAATTACATTTATTGGCGTTGAAATAAAATTTGTTTACTAGAAAAATTAGACATTTACATTAAAGTTGAAGATATGATCTTAAGGATCAACTTTATAGCTCAAAGTGATGTGTAATAAACCTGTAGACACTAATAGTATTTCTTACTCGAAACGCTTTATAACATTTGGATTCTATAATCGGACATTTCAATTGTTTCAGGCCGTGACTCCGTTATTAATGCATTTACGAAAAAATATCAAAAGAGAAAGATAAATGGTTCGGAGAACGCTACATTGGTAGGACCTTAGATTTTTGTTTAGGTGCAACTGTGCATGTGCAATTAACAATTGCATCATTTCTTTAAATAGAAATGCATATTTTTTGTTGCACTAATCGATTCCTCTGTTCATTCTACGTAAAAAATGATTAGGGTACTATGGCGAAAAAATTATTAGTTCTCGAGATATTTTCAAAACCTGTCTTTATTGAAGAAGATGCTCAATCTAATGTTTTCAATGTAATGGAGAATATACATGTGTATATATATATACAGGGTGTCTCATTTAAATTGAGATTGTAAAAAATCTCGAAGACATTGATTTAAAAAAAAATAAACTGACACATGTCCTTTAGTGTTTCGAGTGGGGAGTCACATGGCAGTACTAGTTTCTAATGCGTAGGCGTTTTCAAGGTTATTTCAAGGTCATTTTGTCTTTTTTATCATAAACCAATATTTTTTATTTCGGAATCATATTCTACGTAGAAATATGCACAACTTTTGTTTGAAACATTTTTATATATATATATATATACATATGTACAATATATATACAGAAGTTGCATGATCTGAAGGGGTACATCATGTAGTGTATTTATTTGTTTTATAGGTGGAAGCGTTTCGGAGATTTGAAGGTCGACTTTGTTTTTTTTAATGAAATACTATATTTCGTATACCAAAATATGGAAAAATATCGAATTCTGAGTAAAACAGTATTGACCTTCATTAGCCCTAAACCTAACAACTAAAGAGTAATTTCACTAATATATAACATATATAATATATTTTTATAAATTACACATTTTTAAACCTGTCTAAATTTAATTTGAGTGGTAAAGGAACGAGAAGTCGAATTTATGATTTTGAGAATTTTCTGTGCTTAAACTCTCTAAAATACAGTAATATATATTTTTATAAGAATGTAAACATTTAAAGATGTTCGGTTCAAACACATTTTGAACAGGGAGGACGAACGTTCAACTTTGATAATTTATCTGTTTTAATCACGACAATTATTACAAATGATTCTTGCATAAAATCGTTCTATGGAATCTTCCGAACCCAACGATACGCTTTTTATTAAGATTGTGAATGTTTTTAGCAAGTTTAAATATTTGGATTCTCTGCGTCAAGTTGCTATAAATCAATTAAAGAGAAATATACGAAAGAATTTTTCGAATTTGCGTTCAAATTTGTTAAATAGATTTTTTCCTGTTTTCTGTATCGAACGTCAGAAGTGTGATACGATTTACAAACAATACCACCGTGGCTCAGCTAACGATACATTTTCATAAATTAGTATAAAGATGCATGACATTATGGCACGGAATAATTTCGAGATTCTGAAAATTAATAAATCAAGAGAATACAGTTGATATCGAATACTCATTGATTATCGAACAGGTCTCGTTTAACAGCTTTATAAAAAATTAAATAATTTTTGACATCACTCACAATTTCTTTAGAATAATTATAGGGATGGTTCAATAACGACACAGAAAATTTGGATTTTTGTATAAAAATCTTACTTAATAAAATTCAAAAATATATAGTATAGTGTTAAATGCGTCTTATTTAATTATATTGTACATATAGTAAAATAATTGTTATAATAATGAAATAAAAATTTCGATTACGCATAAAGATATTATTATTAATTACTAATAAATTTAAAATAATTCCGATTACGCATAAAGATATTACTAATAAATTTAAAATAATTTCGATTACGCATAAAAATATTGCTAATAAATTTAAAATAATTTCGATTACGCATAAAGATATTACTGATAAATTTAAAATAATTTCGATTACGCATAAAAATAATACTGATAAATTTAAAATAATTTTGATTACGCATAAAGATAATACTAATAAATTTAAAATAATTTCGATTACGCATAAAGATATTACTGATAAATTTTAAATAATTTCGATTACGCATAAAGATATTACTAATAAATTTAAAATAATTTCGATTACGCATAAAGATATTTTTTTTTAAATTATTTTTATGTCGCTTTCAATTCTTTTCTAAGGTTATTTCGCGACGGGAACATACAGTTTATTACGGTGGGTTCCGAACCACCTTGGGCACCACAGTATTAGATGTCCGAGGTGGTTCACTAATAAAGTTAAAATAATTTCGATTACGCATAAAGATATTACTAATAAATTTAAAATAATTTGTAAGGTAGGCCGAGTCTTATTGAATCATTTTTTGTATAATCAAGTAATTGTTAGCAGTATCAAGTACAATTTCTGTTGAATAATTACGGTTGGCATAATCGGGCTTAAGAGAAACAGCCGATTGTCTCCATCCGAGGAATCGATGTTTAGTAGAAACATTTTTAATCTAAACATTCTAGATTATGGTTAGACTGGAATAACGCGACGACTCTTAATGGAATATCACGAGTTCATAGAACTTCTAGGAGGTCGTCACTGTCGTTTCGTTCAGTTCTGAGGATTTCCTGTTCGAGGATCCAATAAAGTCATGAAGCGCCGTTTGTTCCACGTAACTTCGGCGGCTGGTTACCGTTTACAAGGGAGCTGCTTCGCGTTCAATGAATCTGTTATGCGGAGCATCGCTAAATTGCATCGACCCGCAAGTTTATTGCGTTTCTAACCGCCTCATTACGCATTTGGAATATCCGCCATTCTTTTATTTTGATTTTGTCACTCGTCTTTTCGTGCTGGATGTTTAAAATATCCACGGAGTCGTTAGCCATCGTTTCCCACCCATTCTAATTATTAGGTTTCATTTAATCCAATCACATGTCATTTTATTTTTATTTTATTCAGTCAAACTTAAATGTGTTTAATTCGATGTGATATTATTTTCATTGTATTTAATTTAATTCATATTATTTTCATCGTATTTAATTTAATTGTATGTACCATTTTATTTTTGTCGTATTGAATTTTATATAATTTTTTTTCTCTTCTATTTAATCCAATTGTATTTTAACACCTTTACACAAATTTCATTTTATATCATTTTATTTTATCTTATTTCATTTAATTTCGTTTTATGTCATTTTATTTTATTTCATTCCAGCAAATTTCGTTTAATGTCATTTTCATTGTCAGTCAGTACAATTTCGTTTAATTTGATTTTACCTAATTTGGGGAAAAACCTTTTAATGTATAATCATGTGAATAATTGAATAATACCTACATCAAGATAAAAAAACATTTATTGGTTTATATATTCTTACGAGTACATTTATTGGTAAATAATTGTAACAACAATCTTTTTGTTGCTATTCTTGTCTTTCGCTAGAAGTGAATAACAAATATTTTATAATATTATTAATCACTCTGGCTAAACGCGACTACTTAAATGTGATCGGAATTCTGTCGAATCTGTAGTCTTTGGTTATGTTCACAGCACCCCCTCTAGTGGTTACGTCGCCCCGGACAAAAAGACAAATTGCCGCCTCTTAAGAATATATATATTTTTTAAATGAAGGTACATATTTTTTATTTTCAATGAAAATCAAATCATTTTATTTAAATTTTAATAAAAGCATATATTTAGAAAGAAACATATAACATAACATAACATTGATAATCAAGCAGTACAAAACAGTAGAAATTAATAAACAAATATCTGTACCTAGCCACAAATTGTTAACCATATAATTTTTTATATATAATAAAATGTGTATTATTGCACAAACAGTCAAAATGCTATTATTTTGAAAATAAAACAAGGTAACATCAACTAAGTTAAAATCACAAAAAACTTTTTTTTCTTACTTTCTGTTTATTTTTAGCGAACTAAAAAATCGATATGTGAAATTTTCTATTAATTGGGTATTTAACACATCAATATTACTCTCACACTTACAGCCAAAATGGCGTCCCGGACAAATGCCCGCCCCTAGAGCGGGCCCTTATGTTAAGGTCACTCAAGGTCTTAGATACAAAGCAACCATATTTTCTCAATCGTTGACACGTTTGACCTTCACCTTGTAGAGATTTTGCAAACGTTCTTTTCAACTATGTTCTTCTTTCCCCAGATTAACACTTTGCCGTCGGGGACACCACAGTGGTGTCGCCCACAAAGTATTCCTTAACGGCCGGCGACACCACAGTGGTGTACTGGACGGCATAGTGTTAATTGCGCATTATTTAATATTTACTATTTACTATTTACTATTAATATTTAATATTTACATATGTATACCTTCCAAATTTCATGAAAATAGTGGGCAGGATTGAAAACTCATGAGAGGTAACGATGACATTAGTAAAATTTGAAAATTTATAATCACCCGATAACCTCAAGAACGGCCGGCGACAAGCAAAGAAATTTTTACGAGACGTGCGGACGGCAAAGTGTTAATTCTGTGGTTGCAAGGAAAAACGCCGCATGTCACAATTTCAAACAATTTGAGTTCATGCATTAATTGAGTTTTACAGTATAGGATTTATGTATTTACCAGAAAAAAAGTCATGAAAACAAATTCGGAAGGCTCGAAAAAAAAATGCAATTTAACCTATGTCCTATGTCAAAGTGAAAGTATGTGACATGCGGCGTTCTTCCCGACAACCACAAAATTAACATATTAACATCGATTGCTCTACAATGGTGTATTCAAAATTCAATTTCTCAAAACCTGAGGGTGCTACAAGGGAAACGATTTGCAGAGTCATCTTCAGAGTGGAGAAATCTCTAAAAGTCGCTGATTGACGGTTGTTTATTAATATTTATAGCAAGAGTAGGTACGATACGTTGGTACGGTGGCGAGTCATCGGGGAATGTTTCCATAGATAAAGCAGGTTGATTCTCGTGGTGCACACTCTCTCTCTCTCTCTCTCTCTCTCTCTCTCTCTCTCTCTCTCTCTCTCTCTCTTTTTGTTTGTCTCTCAGTCCCTCTGGTTTCTCGTTTTCCCCGTATCTCTCTTTCGGCTTATAAATAGCACGATCCAAAATTACCGAGCAGTCCGGCGAACAGCGCTGCAGAAGACGTCACCGAAGAAAAGTTCTGCCACTGAATGTTTCTTCGAGAAATACGAGGGAAGCCCTCTGAAATCTGTCTTCAATCAGAAATCTCTCTCCTCAATATCTCACTCGCACGACACTCACTGTCACGAAGAAAAACTTTTCCCATCTCCCTTTGTTCAATTTAAAAATCAATTGTCTTCCTTAAAGCACCAGTTTTGTTGAAATACTACTGCAGGCCTGCTTCGATTATTAAAAAATTCGATTCAGTTCAGTACAGTTCAAGCGGCACTGTATACGATGATTGTTAAAGATAGTTTGCGTTTTAGTATACTGTAGGATCACGCATGCAACAAATGACTCGTAGACCAGATGCAATAGTTAAAAATAGGGATGATATAGTTGAAATTGTGAAGACTTGGTTAATCGTTGTGAGATTATGAAAGTATTGAAGGTGTTCGATCAGCATGCAAAGAAATGAGTGCAGTGTTAGGCAGACTGTCGTTCGTTAAGCAAAGCGAAGTTAAATTAGGTTACAGCGTAAGATGTTTGCAAACAACCGTGACTCGACGTCGCAAATAGTGCTGGGTGCCGTATATTCTAATCTCTGAGACGAGGCAACCGTCTCATATAAAAGATGCACCGACTTGGAGAATTCTAGAAATTTTCTACTTGAAGATCGATGAAACAGTTAATTTAGATGTGGAATTATATTTCGCTGTACTCATTTATTCATTTATGATCGTATTCAACTTTTGCGCATCATAACCACGCCTCCTACGGGTTGTTTACACAGGATGAGCCACGAAACCACGCCCCTGTGGGCGATCTCGATAGATTCGAGCATAAAACTGTGACTATCAGGAGTGATTGTAAAAATTCAATAACGAAATTACGATTTTTACTCTCCTAATAGAGCATTATACACACAGCAGAAAAACCACGCCCCTTAAGACTTGTGTGACCCTTAAGTGTATACGAATTGTGCAAGAAAACTACTGTTATGATTGTTTGTATAAATCATGTAGCGAAGGTATGACCTGAAGGGCAGTCTGTACGAATTCGGTAACGAAACCACGCCCGCTGGAGCACACAGCTCCATTTCCTACAGAAACATCAGTGAACCACGCCCCTTAGGAGGGCAATCTGCGCAGAAGAAGCATTGAAACCATACTCGTTAGAGTGGTCTCTATAAATTTAGCTTCTAAACCACGCCCATTAGAGTACTTTATGCAGATGCATCATCAAAACCACTGCTCTTAGGGCACCCTACATAGTACTATGATTTCTATTGCAGTCTGTGCAAACTCAGTAATGAAACCATACTCCTTAGACTGTTTTGTATAAATTTTGTTGTGAAACCACGCCTAGTGGAGCACTTCCAACACGACCATCAGTGAACCACGCCTCTTAGAGCACTCTACGTAGAAGAAGAAGTGGAACTGCAATTTTCAGAGTAGTCAATGTGAATACAATAACGAATCCGTACTCGTTAGAGTGACCTCTATAAATTTAGCTTCTAAACCACGCCCATTAAAGTACTTTATGCAGATGCATCATCACAACCACACCTCTTACGGCACTCTACATAGACGAAGCAATAGTACTATGATTTCTATTGCAGTCTATGCAAACTCAATAATGAAACCATACTCCTTAGAGTGTTTTGTATAAATTTTGTTGCGAAACCACGCCCAGTGGAGCACTTCCAACAGGACCATCAGTGAAACCACGCCTCTTAGAGCATTCTACGTAGAAGAAGCAGTGGAACTGTAGCTTTTAGAGTAGTCTGTGTGAATTCAATAACGAAACCGTACTCGTTGGAGTGGTCTCTATAAATTTAGCTTCTAAACCACGCCCATTAGAGTATTTTATGCAGATGCATCATCACAACCACACCTCTTAGGGCACTCTACATAGACGAAGCAATAGTACTATGATTTCTATTGCAGTCTATGCAAACTCAATAATGAAACCATACTCCTTAGAGCGTTTTGTATAAATTTTGTTGCGAAACCACGCCCAGTGGAGCACTTCCAATAGGAACATCAGTGAAACTACGCCTCTTAGAGCATTCTACGTAGAAAAGCAGTGGGAACTGTAATTTTCAGAGTAGACTATGTGAATACAATAACGAATCTGTACTCGTTAGAGTGGTCTCTATAAATTTAGCTACTGAACCACGCCCATTAGAGTACTTTATGCAGATGCATCATCTAACCACACCTCTTAGGGCACTCTACATAGTACTATGATTTCTATTGCAGTCTATGCAAACTCAATAATGAAACCATACTCCTTAGACTGTTTTGTATAAATTTTGTTGCTAAGTCACGCCCAGTGGAGCACTTCCAACAGGACCATCAGTGAAACCACGCCTCTTAGAGCATTCTACGTAGAAGAAGCAGTGGAACTATAGCTTTTAGAGTAGTCTGTGTGAATTCAATAACGAAACCGTACTCGTTAGAGTGGTCTCTATAAATGTAGCTGCTAAACTACGCCCATTAGAGCACTTCATGCACCAGCGAAACCACGCCTCTCAGAGCACTCGTTAGAGTGGTCTCTAAAAAATTGAGCAACTAACCCATCGCTCCACAGGACTCCCCATACACATAGACGAAAGTAGACGATCTCCCACCGTAATCACGAATCGATTTATTAAAAAATTCGAAACGGAAAATCGTGTTCACTCGCAAGCCACGACCGACCGATCTGAACTGTTGAACTTGGCTCCTTCCGCTTTCGTAATGCAATTCCCGCATAAATCCGTAAGAACAACGTTCGAGGCCTTGAATATTAAGCGACCTGATAAACACGCGATTCTGAAGTACTCATCTAGTTCTTCGATTTCAAATAGGAATTAAAATCACAATTGAAAATGATCTCCAGTCAATCAGATACTTCAAAAATATTTTATTTTTCCAATTGAAGACTAAATTTAGCTTTTGTCTCACTTTTATAGTCGCCCACCGAAAAGAAAACTCTGCTCAGTCTCTTAGTATGTTAAACTGTTAAACATTTCTAAAATATAATTTTGTGTTAAATTGTTTGAGGAATATATTAGCAGTTTTTGGGCTTAATAGTTGTGTCGATGAACTAAGTTTAAGCAATCTAGGAAACGCTCGTGTCCGGTGCACCGTTGCAGTGTAATATTCGAATGCATATACTTATCGAGTTTCAGGCCATTCTATGACGTCGTAGACTTGTTTACTTCGTCGTTACATTTGCGACATATTATAATGAGCACATTACAAACGATCCTCAAATATTTCAATCTGTTACGTTTAGCAGTTCCCGGAAAATTAACAACTTGTTATCCCCGTCGCTATCGACATTTTAAGTGTCCATTAAAAATTAGAATTTGTACTAGTTTCGTCGGACTTTATTCGAGCAAACAGGAAAACGGATGCGCACGTTACTTTCAAGGAAATTACAGTAGAAATTGTTTTATTATGTAAAGTTGCAACGCACCGTGTCTTCGGACGTTCGACGATTTCCCTATTTTGTTTAACGACACCATCGCACATGAATCACTGCAGTGTTTAATGGAGATAAAATTCTCGGAACGATCTGGCTAATTTGTGTGCAATATCAGGAAACCGTTTGATGTCGTGCGTGATTCATGTTTTTCGACGAACTTATTGTTTGTTTCTTTCCTGCTCCCTAGTGCTCGATCTCATCATTTCCTCACGAGTTCTCATTCACTGACATTATCTACGTTTGATTTGTTCGTACACTCTCAATTAGCTTCGATTTGATTGGCATTAAACGAAGAATTCATTGCAGATCAGTTGATTGACACGAAAGGATCAGGAAATTTTTAGAACATGATCGTTCATTTTCGATTTATTATAACTCCATGAAAAAGGAAACGTAGGACGACGTGCTTAAGCGCGTTTTAAAGGATTAAACCTTCATTTTAAAAGTTACATTTTTACACCTTCACTGTAATAATAACTTCGTATTATACGTTGAGCGGAGAAAGTGAAAATGGTACTTTCCAACATTTTGCAAATCCAAACGCCTGTGCTCGACACAAATAACTTTTCAACGGTTCAAACCATTCCTCTTTACAATGACCTATTAAAAACCTATGTACAATTTTTTTTCATCATCTCAGATCATTGGAAGTGGACAGAGTACCAGCAGTGATCTATCAAAACTAATTTTGCTACTTCCGGTAACTTCAAACGCCATTACAGAGCTCAAACAAATTTTCCGACGGTTCAAACCACTCCTCTTTACAATGACCTATTAAAAAACCTATGAACAATTTTTTTTTCATCACCTCAGATCACTGGAAGTGGACAGAGTACCAGCAGTGATCTATCAAAATTAATTTTGTTACTTCCGGTAACTTCAAACGCCATTACAGAGCTCAAGCAAATTTTCCGACGGTTCAAACCACTCCTCTTTCCAATGACCTATTAAAAACCTATGAACAATTTTTTTTCATCACCTCAGATCACTGGAAGTAGACAGAGTACCTGCAGTGATCTATCAAAATTAATTTTGCTACTTCCGGTAACTTCAGACGACATTACAGAGGTCAAACAAATTTTCCGACGGTTCAAACCACTCCTCTTTACAATGACCTATTAAAAACCTATGTACAATATTTTTTATCATCTCAGATCACTGGAAGTGGACAGAGTACGAGCAGTGATCTATCAAAATTAATGTTGCTACTTCCGGTAACTTCAAACGCCATTACAGAGCTCAAACAAATTTTCCGACGGTTCAAACCACTCCTCTTTACAATGACCTATTAAAAACCTATGTACAATTTTTTTCATCATCTTAGATCACTGGAAGTGGACAGAGTACCAGCAGTGATCTATCAAAATTAATTTTGCTACTTCCGGTAACTTCAAACGCCATTACAGAGCTCAAACAAATTTTCCGACGGTTCAAACCACTCCTCTTTACAATGACCTATTAAAAACCTATGTACAATATTTTTTATCATCTCAGATCACTGGAAGTGGACAGAGTACGAGCAGTGATCTATCAAAATTAATTTTGCTACTTCCGGTAACTTCAAACGCCATTACAGAGCTCAAACAAATTTTCCGACGGTTCAAACCACTAGTCTTTACAATGACCTATTAAAAAACCTATGAACAATTTTTTTTCATCATCTCAGATCACTGGAAGTGGACAGAGTACCAGCAGTGATCTATCAAAATTAATTTTGCTACTTCCGGTAACTTCAAACGCCATTACAGAGCTCAAACAAATTTTCCGACGGTTCAAACCACGGTGGACTTCAAGATTGAAGTCTCCTCTTTACAATGAGACCTGAAAATTTGATCTACGGTTTTTCTATGCCATTTTACTGCTCTCGGAACGATAAGTAGTACGACACGTGTTTTAACCCTTAGCACTCGAATGGCGATTCTGAGGCGCCACTACAAATTGCTATACCATTATTCAAAATATTATTTACATTATTAAATATTTTTATATTTAATGAATTACTCTACATTTAAATATTGTATGAGGTGCTATATCAGTTTCATACGCATTAAATGAACAAAATTATGTACAATGGAAGTATTCTAGGTCAGAAGAAATGTTTGGTTTTTGAGTTGAAATAGCTCCAAGTGCAAAGGATTAACTTTGTTTTAACTGATCGTTTCAGAGACTCATACTGTGGCGATGACAGATCCGCAGTTGTCGAACAATAATAACAACAACAACGATGGCGAGCCGAAATACCTGCACAAGAAGTTCAAGAAGATGGCGACGACCGAGGTCGCGCCGAAGCTGGAGCCAAAGAAGGACATGGCCGACAGCGACAGTTCTCCACAGGCGCTCAAGAAGAAGGACTCTGCGAAGGAATCGATCAAGGAGTCGATCAAGGAGCCGATCAAGGTCGAGACCTCCCCGGAATCAGCCGACGGAGAGCCGACGGAGTCCAGGAAGAGCGGCTACGTGTGTCCTTATTGCAGGCTGTCGTGCGCCAAGCCGAGTGTCCTGCAGAAACACATCAGGGCGCACACGAACGAGAGACCGTACCCCTGCGTGCCCTGCGGCTTCGCTTTCAAGACGAAGTCGAACCTCTACAAACACTGCAGGTCCAGAGCTCACGCCTTGAAGATGGAAGGTGGCGATGCCAGCAAGGTAAATGCGATGGAACCACAGTGGATGTGAACAAAAAATTATTATCACATTGGTAAATAGGAAACTAGTAAACTAATCCTTCTGACATCTTAAAAACACGCGTCGTTTGGCTCAATTTTAAAAGTCACAGAATATCTAAGATATTTTATAGACGAATAGTAATATTTGAAATCCGTTTTGCAGATCTATTCCTTATAAAAAAATACACAACTTTGCCATTTAAACCATTCCACTAACTATAACAGTTTCCAAGATATTCAATAAAAACAGCCTCTGTAACTCGCATACGTGTCCCCTTGCGAGTACTCGGAAAGGTAGTGTGATACAACGTTTGTATCTTACGAATTTTTCAGGTCTCGGAAGACTCTGACATCAGTCTGTCCGACAGCGCAAGCAACGGCACAGGCACGCCTCCACCGCCGCCATCATCAACACCAACGACCACCGTGATCAATATAAAAACAATCCGCACCGGGAAAATCTACAAGCCAAAATTCCACACCGCGCTACAGTGCGTGAACAACGATGCCGAAACGTCTTCCCTATCTTCCACCTCTTCCAGTAACAGTTCTTCCTCCACGAACGCGAAACCCAATCCTGAACAGGTGCAAGAGCACATCGACAAGATCATTACCGACAACCAGGCGATCGTTGACGCGGTGGATCCGCGGCTGCACAAGCTGATGCAGAGGCAGCAGAGCCTCGTCGACCAGCCGTTGAACCTATCCTCTGTCGAGGAGTCTTCCAGAAAACGCTGCTACAGCGAAAGCTTTGTCAAAGACGGCAAAGAGTGTTCCGACAGTTCGTTGATAAAAGATCTTCTGTTGAAAAACTCGAATCAAGACGGACTGGACGTTGAAAACTATCTTTGCCCGTCATGCAATATCTCTTACTCCAGCATCGACAACCTGGAGACCCACCGCAGGTACTACTGTAAAGGCAGCAGTCCTCTGAAAGAGTGCCAACTGGATGAGAAGTCCGACTTCGAATCAAAGTCTTCCGACTACTACAACACCCTGCAGCCTCTACCCTCGCCCGGACCTCTGTTAGGGAATACTAGGCTTGTCGACGCCTATGCACCACCCGCCAAGAAACAGAGATCGGAGTCAGTACCCACAACTCTACGATCCTTGGAGGAACTCAGTAAATACCCTAGACCGAATTCACTGCAGATGTTCGGCGGGGAAGTCCGGATTCTGGACAACACCGGGGAAACAAAGACAATGAGGATCGAGCCTAGACAGACCAACTCGCCGACCAGCGAGCACATAGTTAGCAGCAAGTGCGCCACCTCGGAGACAGCCTCCATTGTGGTCAGGTCCGGACTCCATTCTGGCGGAACCATGGTGCACAAGCCTCCGGGCACACCCACGAGTGCACCCACCGCCATGTCGTTGGCCAGCACACCACAGATGCTGGCGCCGATCATACCGAACATATCAGCCCCCAGCATAGCGCCCAGCATGTCCTGCTACAGCTACCTGGAGCCGCATCTGAATCCTTTGACCAGTATCACTGCCTACAACCCGCTGACCCTGCCCCAGGCTGGCATCTCCAGTATATTGCACGCCGGTAAAGTGATCCCTTACGTGCCCGGCATGCCCGGCCCGCACACCCTCGCCCCTGCCATAGACATATCCTCAAGCATCGCGACAGGGAACCCAGGGTACAAGGTGATCCCAGGTCTACCTGGTCTCCACATGGTCCCGCAGCCCCTGGACCTGGCCAGTCCAGTTAAAATGCAGACGCCCAGTGTTCCCGGGATTCCTGGTCCCATGGGACAACCTCTAGACCTGGCCAGTCCGGCTAAAGAAGCAAAACTGGTATGCAAAACGCCCGGAGGTGATCAGCAAACCTCGAAGACCGGGTTCACGAGCCCGAAAGTTCCTAGCAAGGTTGATCCCGCAACAGATAAGTATAGGAGGGCTGCGGGAGACGTGGTGAAGATGGAGCTCGACCGTCATATCAAGAATAGTGCGGCGATGAAGTACAAGGAGAGTTCCAAGAGAGAGTTTTACGACAGGAGTCCCAAGGCTGATGGGAAGGTGTTTGGGTATTCAAACGGCGTCGATGTTGCTGCCTCAAATTCGTATAGTAAGTTAAGATACTCGCCTAGGGAGTCTGAGAGCAGGAAGAGGATTTCGACGTGGACCGAACCGGAGAGCAGCAAGACCACACCTCCGCCACAGGCCACGCCTCCGGCGCCGCCTCTTGAGAATGGTCGCCTCAAAGTACACTTTAATGATTGCAAAACGAAAACTATAGACAGCTATAGTACGCTGAATGGAGCAGAGACGAAGCCCGACTCTATAACGCCCATGGTAGTCCTGAGCGTGGACACCTCGAAGATAGAAGGGTCGGGTAGAGTTGAAGCGAAAGATAAATCTGAGGCCAAGTCCCCGAAAAATGGGGATGCTACGAACGAAGAGATCAATTCGAACAAGTTTTTGAGGCCCACTTCATTGCCCTTAAAGCCAGGTACTTTCACGCCTAAAAAACACCATGGCATCACCCCCACAGCGAACACGTTGCCTCTCATCAGCCCCGAAACTCCCAGACCCAAGAAGTCCTACGGGCAACTTTATTTAAACGGACATGCTTATACATATCTAGGCTTGAAGTGCTCGACCAGGGTGTTTTATTGTACGCTAAATAGGCCGCAACCTATGTATGTCACCCAACAGCACGGTTTGTCTATGTATTCTAACTGGAAAATATGTAAGGAGGCGCCACCCGACGTCGACATGGCGCAATATGACTCTAGGCACCGGCCCCCCAATTATACTACCGCCTGGAAGAAAGAGGAGGATATTTTAACCCATTCTTCGCAAAGACCTACAACACCAACGAGTCAGGATAGTGGGTCGGATGGTGATTCGCAAGAGAAAACTAAGAGGGTGAAGATATTTGATGGAGGATTCGAGAGCAATGAGGATTATACTTATGTCAGGGGCAGAGGTGAGGATTTTAAGAGTCTCTTAAAATCAAACAGGTCCGCAGGTCGGTGACCGTAATGGTCTTGACGGGATGAAATTACTGGGTCACTGACCATAGTTTTCTTTATCGACGGGGCTAGCCAGTCACTGACCGCAGCATTCCTTACCGACTGGACTTGCTAGATCAATGACCGCAGTAATTCGTACTGATTGAGATGATTGGGTCACAGACTGCAGTATTATTTTCTGATTATACCAATGAGAAAACTTTGAAAAATTATGCTCACAAGGAGAGTGCACGATCTTCGGGTCTCCGAACACAAGAACTATCTTTATATCGGTGGCCCGAAGATCGTGTACTCTCCGTGTTAGTTGGCACTCTTAATTTACACTCTTCTCCTCGGTTCATAAGGTCGAGGTCGGTACGTTTGCGAGGAATGCGGCATCCGTTGCAAGAAGCCTTCCATGTTGAAGAAACATATCAGAACGCACACGGACGTGCGGCCGTACACGTGCAAGCACTGCGCTTTCAGGTGAGATATGACCTATAGACACACATTATTATCTGTTGTGTCCATCATATTTGTCTTCTATGTCTCATGTTTCTCCGACATCTATTTTTTAACATACCCAAACCTTCATTTTTAAGTTTCAAAACCAAAGGCAACCTGACCAAACACATGAAGTCCAAGGCCCACTACAAAAAGTGCGTTGAGCTGGGCGTTGTTCCAGTTCCAACGACAGTCTGCGATGACAACATCGACAAGGAAGCTATCGCTAGACTAGCAGCGGGTGGCAACACCGAAGAATCCTCGGAGGAAGAAGACGATACCGACGGAGAAGAAAGTGAAGAATCTGGTAGCGAGGAACAGGAGGCTGCTCAGAGTCTGCTGAGTCTCTCCCAGCGAAACGCGAACAGACTGCCGGGCCTCTTACCTTCGGGCAGGCCGACGACCTATCCATACACGTTAACTTTCCCAACGACCTCTACGTCCACTACCGTATCAGTCACAGTTAGCACTACTACTCTCAGCGGACCAAGTGTCAGTAGCCAAGGCACCACTGTGGTCAGAAACGAGCTGCCATATCGTTATTATTTCCCCTCGAGCAGGGCTGCTGAGGAGTCCAGGACGACCGTAATTCAATCGTCGAAAAAGGAGAACAATGATGAAGTGGAGGAGGTTGACGCTGATTCAAGGAACAGTTTGCCGCAGCCTATGGATCTCACTACAAAACCAGCTCTGCAACCTCTAGCGTCCCCTATTCCTCAAAGAGCTATGCCAGCGGATATTTTGACCCCAGTTTCCGAACCCGTTTTATTGCAGACCATTGTTCAAACCATGGAGAGGCTGCCGATACAGGGCAGGGAGTGGAAACAGGATGCGGAGGGCCATATGTTGCAAGCCTACCTGACGGAGCGACACGTAATGGATAGTAAAATTAAGCAGCAGTACCGGGTTGGCAGCACGAAGGTCGAGAAGCATCCTAGAGATTTCTTCAGGCAGCTGTCGCCGAAATCGAAAGTTGTGGAGTCCAGCAATGTCCTCACCGTGACCTACACCGACCCTAGCAAGATGCAACAGACGATTATGGACTCTAGAGTGAAAATAGTGAAACACGTGGATGATGTCAAGATGGAGATTAGGGACAAGATTTACCAGAACAAGGACCAGGGTAGTCTCGAGCTGATGAATTCTGCTAGCTCGAAACCTGGCGCAGATTATGTCATACCTGTGGTGAACAGTTGCGAGAGGATAGGCGAGTCCGCTAACAGGAGCTCGCCTAAGTCCTTTGGCTTGGAGGCTAATAACAGATTGCTGCCAATTCCTCATATGAATAGTGAAACGGATAGAAGTTCAATCCTAAAAACGATAAATGTTAATCAGGAGATTAGAGCAGGTGGTCACGAGGTCAGGACACCGTCTTCAGATTTGAGGATGCAGAGCCAGAGTCCTAGGAACCTAGATATGAGGCCTCCAAGCAGAGAATTAAGGTTGCAGGACTACAGGGGTCAGTTGCAAGAGCTGAGACCTCCGAGTCAAGACTACAAGCTGTGCAGACAAGAGTTAAGATCTCCTAATCGAGAGTTCAAGCCCTTGAATCAGGAGATGACTCCGTTAGGGACACCGTTGGCTACCATAGACTCGAGACAGGATAGCAGGCCTCCTAGTAGAGATATGATTTTATTGTCGGATTATAGACACCCTCAGACCCAGGAACCCAGGGTCACCTTCGAAACTATGCCTCTGGCCATGCACGAAGTACCTAAATTGCAAGAAGTCTCTAGGGCTAATATTGACATGAGAAACATCGAGCGGATCGAGTTAAAGCATAATGAGATGACAAAGCAGAGTATAGCTGATAGCATTAAGCATACTGTAGCGAGGAAAATGGTGGTTGGTGGACCGGGATTCAGGTCGCCATCTCCTACCGCGGGAAATTCGAAACCGCAGGCCGAGTTCTTGCAGCCTTCTAGCGGGCCAGCTTCAAACTATGTCAGGTTGGTTGGTTATTCTTTGTTGGTATTGATAAATTACAGAATTTTAATTTTTAATAAACCCTCCAGCAGCGATTTTACTCATAGACTAACAATTTATCGTGGATAATATATTAGGTTAGTGCAAAAATTCGTGCCCGATTTCTTATTAAAATACAACAAGGAATCGGGCGCGAACTTTTGCACTGACCTAGTAACATCTTTTGAGATTTTTATTTAAAAGTAAATTATTAAGCTTCTGTTATCTATACTGGAGTAATTAAATAATATTTTAATAGGTGATCGTGTTAAATAAAGCGTTAAAATGAAACATGAAGTAAGAAAGAGAATTTATAAGGACCATTTTAATTGTAGATAATTGAAATTGATGAAATTTTTAATATAAAATGTTGGAGTCCTCTTCTGTGGAAGAACTGAGTCTACCTGGTGTAGTTACAGTGTGACCGAGGATGGGAGAAGCGTTTGCGGCATTTGCAACAAGGTGTTCAGCAAACCTAGTCAGTTACGGTTGCATATCAACATTCACTATTTCGAGAGACCGTTCAGGTGCGAGAGCTGCGCGGTTTCTTTCCGAACCAAAGGTCACTTGACGAAGCACGAACGATCTGTTTCTCATCATAACAAGGTAAAACTATTTCATTCCTAATTATTTAACAAATTTCAACTCTTTATTTTCTCTGAAAGGATAGTTATGAATTATTTTCTGTCCAACAACCCACCCCTAAATTCCGAAGAAATCTGATACTTAATACGTGGAGTGAACATTGAGAAATTGTTTTCTACATAGAAATACGTTAAAAAATAGTAGTTACTGATATTAATATTGGGAACTTTTTTCTGATATTTTTCATTGATTGTTTATGTTTAATTATAGGTCAGTATGACTTCAACCTTCGGAGCAGCGACCACCAGCAATCCTAGGCCATTCAAGTGCACCGATTGCAAGATTGCATTCAGGATACACGGCCACTTGGCGAAGCACCTCCGAAGCAAGATGCATATTATGAAATTAGAGTGTTTAGGGAAATTACCGTTTGGAACGTATGCCGAGATGGAGAGGTCTGGCGTCAATTTGAACGACATTGATACTACTGACTGTGATAATAGTCTTACTAGTCTTCAGGTGTGTATAATACTTTTTACGAAGAATACGGTGCTATATTCGAATTTGAGAAAAAATATTGGGCGTGCCATTAAAAAAAACTGAAGATGACCATAATATCTCGATAAAAAAGAAAAGTAACACTAACAGATTACAACACTATATGTCCCTCTGGAAACCATGCAACATTTGTTTGAAAAACATTTTCTTACAACAAATAACATACACGTGCCCCTTCAGTACATGTCCAAAATCGTAGACTCTAGCATTAACGTGTAACAAATTGATTGTTCTAACAGATGCTGGCTCAAAGACTCTGTGAGAAAGATCCCAGCAAAATCGGGCAGTGGGACTCAGAGGCGCTTCCCAGCCAAGCCATAAGCGGAGGAGAAACCTCCTCGGACGAGGGTGAACCCATACCACAGCATGCAATGCACCCGTGCCCTGCGAAAGCGACCACAGACGCAGACATGTCTCGATCATATCATGTGCCAATCGCTAACGAGGATCCAAAGTCTGATGTCCACCTGGGGAATCCTCAGTTCACTCAGCTGGGTTGCGAGTACACCGCTAAGGAGAGGCCCATGGAGTCGGTGTTCCCCATGGAAGATACCAGGCCGGACGAGAACACGCAACCGTTGAAGTGCCAAATCTGCACAGTGTCCATGCGTAGCATGAACGAGTTCCAAGTACACTGTTTCGTTGAACACAATATCGAATCGGATTCTAGTACAAATATACACAGGGACAAGTGCACGGAGAAGGAAAATACTCAGCAGGAGCCTACAGGCAAGGAGGATCACAGCAGACAAAAAACAGACGACACGTAGTGCCAAAATCATACAGATGTTGTTCGAATGAATTTATTGCCGTACCAGTAAAATAGGTAAATTGTGAGAGAATTGTTCCGTCACGTTTCGAAGGAAATTTTTTAGTGGAAGTTTGAAATTTGTTTCTATGGAGGAACCTCTAAGTCATGGTAATACATGCAAAATATTAATTACACCACTGATTTTAGTCAAATTGAGACAAAATTAACATTGTCAATACAAAAACATTATACTACTTTGAGTTTGAACATTCTAGAAGAAACGAATGTTGAGGTTTTAAATTTTTTTTATCAATTTCTTTAACTTTCTTATAAGAATGAATGGCAGGTCTAATTTTTAAACGGGATTTTAAATTTTTCAGTTTTTGGTCAGAGTTAAAAAATTCTAAAGATTTTTAAAAATGTGTAAGAGTTCATTTTTCTTGCACAATTTAGGTATAAAATTGCTTATGCTTTCGAAAAAGTAGTAGAAATACTGAAATGAGAAGAAATTAAATGTAAATGAACATTGCAATTTTCTGAAAACTAATTTTCATTTTGGCTCACCTTGTTTTTTAATAGTTAAATTGTTAAATATTTTCTTTAGTTCTGGAAAGCACATGTAAATATAATTATGGTGTAAACCGAATATTCTAACTAATTGATAGAGCAACAATTTCTATTTTCTCGTTATAATGCTTATGACAATAGTTTGATTACTTGTTGCTCGTGTTTTTGACGAAATGGATTCGTATATATTTGATATCACTATAAACAGTATAATCTAGTAATTCCCTTGACAAATTCGGTTTAATATTCAAAAAAACGCAATTTTTTTATTCAAATTGATTTTATTTCAGCTTTTCTTCAAAAAATATTTAGTTTAAAGTAAATAGTACGTATCCCAAATCAACATTTTTCAAAAAATACCGAAATAAATTCGGTAAAAACAAAATTTTATTATATAAAAATTGCTGGCTTAAATTTTTTTATTATTTTAGTGCTCGGGAAAATATAATTTTCTACCTCTTTTCTTACACGCTTTTTAGTTTCATCAACAATTTTGAAAATATTCGAGCGAATCGATGTAAATGGATCTTTATGTATAAAAAGTAGTTAAATATCAAACACAATGATACAAAAAATAGCTGTATGCATATCTTATTGCATAAAATCGTGGTGTCAATTATTTCTATGACTTAGACAACCATCAGAATGATAGAAATAATTTTTTTGAAAATAATATTATTCTAAAGAATAAAATATTACAAGATTTTTGTTTTAATTAATGCAAATTGTACTCTGAAAACAAAATAAGTTTTCCCTCGAAAACTGATGGAACGTAACTTATAAAAGCATAGTTCTCATACCTAATGGAAAATACGATATTTATATACAATAGTCTTGTATCATCACGAGGTGCAATGGACTGGCATGTGATTCTGTATTTAAAGTGCAACTGTTGCGTTCAATATAAAAAGAGTATTCTAATATTACAAATATAATATTATATCACTATTATTGGTACATCAAGCATACACACATACACATAACGCAAGAATGAGTGTACGGATAAAAGAAAGCACTTATGGCTGAATCTACAAATGTCTTGAAACATCATATTTTCTTCTGGCAACGACATTACAAATTTGCAGAATTTTAAAAAATTGTAAATATTTTTCTTCGTGTGTTTATATTAAAATACATATAACTTTTGTTAAATCAAAATGTTCCCAAAAGAAAAATTATTACAATTTGAGAAAAAATAATAAAATTTTAATAATGACTTTTGAATAACAAACAAAAAACCTATTAAATCATTTTGTAATAAATAATGGACATTTGTAAAGTCATTCGTAAGTGAATTATTTTGTATGGATGAATGACATTAGCAAGAGTAATTACACGAATTATTGTTGAATAAGAGAAGATGTGTTTGTACATATTTATGTATGATATAACGAGATCATGTTAGTCTTTAAAATAATTTTAAGAGGTCCGTAAACGAGAACAGAATCGGTTATTCAGCTTCGTTAATTTCGGTCAGATTTTTTCGATTCATTAAATCACAGCTTTAGGTTGTAAGTGATAGTTGTTACAAGATGAACGAAATATTTCATATCAGAATTAGAACTGATACTTCAGAGCAAGATTGATTGAGATCACAGTTGATAAAGACTACAAACGATGGTTCTAGCTTTTTTACCGCAAAACTATATTTTATAACGTTGTATATCTGTGCCAAAGTTTTGTTAAACTTCTGACAATGTTGCTCTGTGTACAGGAAGTTGTAATGGATCTTTGCAATGAGAACAGTGCCACAAATAGAATGAATTTGTACATAATATAGAAATTTGTATATACATAGAGAAACTGGATGGAGAATTTTGGGACATGAAATAAGAGTATAAAATTAAGTATTTATTCAGATACTTTTTGGTAAGTTTTATTGAATTTATAGAAATCACGCTGGATAACCGATTCTCTAATCTCCCCTAAAATGTTTAAGGAGAAACACCTTCCAAGACAGATAGCTAACGTATCTTATTGTTAATTACACTGTCCAACAAATTTTTACAGTTTCGTTTTTGTGTCTCGATAACCAGCAGACGGAAAAATCCAATGTCGAATTTTTAGAATTTTTTTTTGCATTAATCGTAAGATCTATACGAATATTTCTTTCTTTTCTCTTTTAAATTTGAAAATAATTGTTATTAAAGAAAATATAATATTGTCATTTTCGGAAGGGACCATAGAATTTTATGCGAAAAAGATTTACCATACTTTCAGGATTCTTTTAAATTTGTGAAAAACTGAGGATGATGGAAAAAAACGATTTTGGAAATCTATTTTCAAATTGTAGATAGGTTATCGAAACGAAAAATGATAGTGGACAGTGTCATCTATCAACACCCAGTTCCCAGTATCTCACTCGAGCACGATTCGTCTTTCCTACAGTGTAATCAGATTTCAATTATCATAATTTGTACCTAGATGTGCTTGAGAGGAGCCAGTAGAGAAATAGTAAAACCGCACAATCATACACATTGAGGTCCAGTCAAGGTGGTTATTGCCAAACTTTATCAGCATAGCATAGTTGACCTAGCATTCGGTGTATATCCATTCAAAATGATATTAACATCGGTTCACGAAGGCCACGCATGAACTTCCAGAGTGTGCACATGTGTGTATGTCCAGAATGGCCAAGCCAACAAAGGGGAAAAAGTAACAATAAGTTTTCCGTTGAAGCAGAGCAGCATGTAAGGTACAACTAGAGCAAAAAGAAATATTTTGGAGCACAACTGAAGCCAAATTTCATACGGTGGTGTGTGTACGTGTCTCTTTATTGTGTAACGATATAATTACTAAGATAGTCCTTTCAGATTATCATTCTGGATATATTTTCAAGGAACAATTGATCTTTGCATTGCATACTTTCATCAGTGCATAAAGCATAATTTACATATCAAATCTATTAGGTCTAGGGTTGATAAGTGTGAACCATTTTTATTATTCTATGCTAGAACGATTCGATAAAAAATTTTTATCAAGTTCTACGCAAGATGTCACCAAGTACTTTTCATACTTATTCAATTGGATATATTTTTAGATTGATCGCCACAGGTTTGTGTGCAAATATTTTCAGTTGAAACCTATTAAAAGATTATTTAGATTATTCAAAAATGGTACGAAGTGTAGGACAAATTTAAAGGTACATATGCGACACTCTTTTTAACATGCACAAAGCATTTTTCTTCTAGTAACTCATGCTCTTATCATATTCTAAACACATAATAATTAATATGTGTATTTAAAAAGTTTAGTTCAATTCAAATGAATTAATGTTTTTTATTCAAATATCTTTAATACGATTTTTTGTGCAGGACACACGTAAAATTGTCTTCCATTAAACTTCAAAGTGAGATTCATAGTTTTCCAAGCAAACATAATTCGTTAAAAAATTATATGTTAATTATACAATTGAAAAATTATCGTAAGAATTATGATATTATATTATTATTTAATAAGTAACGCTGTTTTATAAATCTTCCGAAAACATGAATGTGTTAAGTACAGTGATACAAAAAATAACTGTATATATATATTGTATTGCATACCGCCATGGTATACATTATTTCTGTGGCTTAGAAGACCACCAGAGTGTTATAAATAAGCTGTTTAAAAATATTATTGTTCAGGAAAAATGTAATTTTCATTCAGGAAAAATATACCTCGTTCAAGTAATATTTTTGTTAGAATAGAGAAGTAAGAGAATGAGTTATTGTCAGTGTTAAAATGCTTCACCTTGCATATTATCATAATTAAAAATTACTTAAGAAGTTGGCTTGGCTCTTTCCAAACTCAGTATTAAAAAAATTTAAATAATCGAGAATACACAATATACGAATTATTTTTTATGGGACTGTGTTCTTCGACAAAATGCTTCCAAAATTAATTGTCATTTTTGAAAAGGATTTCTGAAACGGTCCATATATTTTTACTGTTCCAAGTTTTACAACAAATATCAACGGCACCGTAAACAATCGGCACCATCTACAAGAATGAATGTGATTAAAATTTTATAAAAGTATTTCCAGACACGTTAGAGTTATGTTTATACAACGGGTGGTGAATTATATGCTTTTTGTAATGAATTGTCCCAATTAACACTACATTTAAAGGTTACAAAATTGACGATAAATATCAGATGATGGGACCGGAGTAGGATTTTTAAAAACATATGCAGAAAACCATCAAGAACAATGGCTATTACGAGAAACTGTGAGGATGCCAATACTTTGCTAGTGTCACTGTCACTCTTTCTTCCTAATTCTGTGACTCTGTTGAACTACTGATGAAAATGTAATTTATTTATTGTAAATAAAAAACATATATTGCTTAAAATGTTTTATATTATATGATCTGCATTAGTACGTAATCAATGGAGTTTTTGGTGAAGATTGTGAAAAAAGATTTAAAGATTATAATGAGCTATGAGATATATTTCGATTAAAATTGTTATAATTTTCTAAGGTAGTATTGCAAACATAAAAGTACAACTTTATGAATAATATGGGATGGGAATAAATATTTAATTTACAATAAAATTGTGTATTGTTTATTACCTTTATTCATCAAGATTAATGAATGTACTAAACTATAAAATTTTCTTAAATTATACTCCGACATTTTTAATTTATATTTATAACAGTTTAAATTTACAATGTATATTTATTATAAATTATATCCAGTAGATTCATCGTGCGTCGAACACGACAACTAATAAATTATTAAGGAAAACAGTTAATTACTAGATTATATAAATATGTGATATATGCTGTAGGCTGTAGGCAAAATGCAGGATATTATAGAAAAGGATACGTCTCTTGGTGCGTTTTTTGTACATAATTCTGTACCCACATTCTCTGCATCTGATTGGATCTCTGGGACGTATTTCATTGTCGTGATGGCATTCTGTAAAGATTGTTAATTAGATCTACAAATAATTCAATTTTCGATCTAATTCTTTAGTGACAATATTCAAATTTCGAATGTTATTACAAGTTATACCTGTTTCAAAATAGTAATCGATCCTTAAGAACGATATTAACAATTCTTACTAATTATGTCAATAAAGAATTCAGTAACTTTATTTGAATTTCAAATTTTTTCTTATGTTTTTAATCACATTTAAATTTCAAACGTTTTCGCGCGCTTTTCTCTTTCAAGAATGGCGGCGGAGGGTTAAGAATAATATTACACAGTAGAGTTTCAATATTTTCGATAATAAATGATTAACTCAGTGAAAACACGATTTATACTGCTCATTAATGCATCTAATAATTAACTTTAAAGTAAACTAATAATTATTTTTAAAATAAAATGAATTATTTGTTTACGTGTGTGAGCATATAAATTTGAGGTTAATTTTATTTTTTGCCGTACCTCCGCAAATATACACCATGGCCTGTTTCGGCGTTGATTCCGATTTGCTTGATTCCATTCTGTATAAATATTTTACTATAGTTTCGTTATGGCTAATGTATTTTTAATATTTTTTAAGGAAATATTGATAGACTGTCAAAATAACGTGCATCATTGACAAACAGCGCTATACCACGGAATATATCAGAACTTAAAGTCTCTACAGAGTGTCTCAAAAATGTTGTAAACCCTGGAAATGGATGCTTCCTCTGCGCAAAAATGGCCGTCTTGGCTTTGTTAAGAAAAACACTGACCAATCATAACATCGTTATAGCGAGCAAATTTCGACTCGGCCAATGCGCTCAACGGAACCTCTCGCCGAGCCGGAATCCGTCGAGGCGGTCATTTTTACAAAAGAACTCAGGAATCCCTCATTTTTAAGGATTTACAACATTTCTGACATTCCGACACCCTGTACAGTCGGAATCTTTTATGTTCGTGGTTTTGAAATTTTTGACCTTCATGCGGATAGTATTGCCGTTCTTTTACGTGCCCACAATATTTTGTAATATTAATTAATACCACAATATACATGGCATGACATTTTTATTTATTACACAGGTATAATTCCGCGTATATTGAGGGAAAAATTATTTTATTCGTTTATTATTGCTTTTGTACTATAGTTAATATAAAAATCTTTAGTACATAATTTCTCTTCGTCTGAAAAATAGTTGGGTCCAGCGGTAAATAAGCCTGAAACACTTCTTTTGAATCACAATCCACTTTTCAAAATTTGATTTTAACTCGAAAGAACGGTATAATTTGATCACCAGTTTAAAAGTTTTTTCGCTGCCCAAAATGGTGCTGTACAAATATTTGCACGGAGCAAATGACTTCTACGTGAATTTACATTATGATACAGCAAAAACGGTAAAAATCATTCGTACTTAAATAAAAAATATTTCAATGTTTTACTACCGAGATTTTTCAATTTTTCAGGCTTTCAGGCCTACTAAAATATACATTTTGTAAGAGGTGAATGATTTAAAAGTAATTACGATGACATAAATACTAGAAATGGAAAATTAGTCATTTATGTGCGAACCCTCATTGGAAATTGATATATTACATTAGTGCATATATTGTATGTGCTATGTGCCTGTGTAGCTAATTACATATGTATTTGTATCAGCCAATGACAGCAATGGTTTAAGAATTCAATAAAATGCAGTATGTGTAATAGAAATATTTTTATTCAAATGATGTTTCACCAACATTTCATCAAACAGTACTTAATTATAATTACAATATTACAAGGAGCTCTATTAATCCTGCTTCTCTGTCAACAGAGCATTTGAGGCAGCTTTAACAGCTGAAATAAAAAAGCGTCTATTAATAATTAACCTATATAACTGTTGTGTTTAATTAATTATTAGGAATGTACCAGCAGATTGAGCTTCCGAAAGAAGTTGATCAACTTTTTGATGATGTCGTAAAAATAAGGGTCTGATAGTGGAACGATATAAAACCATTGAACCATTATTCTCCATGGGCACCATCAACCACATATAAAATAGGCACTGTAACAAAAATTAAGCATACAAAATACATTTTTTTATCTAATCAATGTCAAATGTACCATACCTTGAATAGCCAATAGACTGGGAACCAGCATAAAATAATGTCTGAGAAAAATTCAACAATTGTGAACACTGCAAACACTACCCAATACGTTAACCATTTCGTATCATCCTCCTTCCTTGGGCTCTCCAGAGCCTTCATAGAGCAGTAAGCAGGATAGATGAATCCAAAAATATTGCAAATTAATTGCTGTCCAACACCGAATACTAGATAAATACCTAAAAACATGGCAGAACCTGAAAAAGAGAAACAATAGATTAAAAATAGATGAAAATCACAATCTATAAATTTAAACAAATATATTACTTTTAATTAAATTTATATTTTTCATAGTTGTTCCTGTGTTATTAGTTTTATACTGTATGAATCATCGTATTGTTCATAGGTTACTTGTCGTTCGATCAATAGTTAAAAATTGATTAATCATGCTCGCAAAGATAATTCGTTTGAAGTTGTCGTTACGTAAAGCAAGAAACAGAGAATTTATACTGTTATTTGCCATATAGGAAACAGAAAAAACTGGTCGATTACTCAAGGCTAACCTAACAGACTCACCTAAAAACACGTAGGTCCTGTTGAACCCAGTTTGTTTTTCGATTTTCGTAAAATATTTTGTCCAAACTTTGTTTTCATCATGCAGAGCTTTGTCCAAAGAATCTTTTACTGCTGTGAGCCTCGCCATTCTGTTGGAGAGAAAAGAACAATTGCTTGCAATAAAAATGTAGGAATTCACTAGTAATTTCTACGGAACGGATTTGGAACGCTGTAGGCTGTATCAGGCTGTATTTAGTACGTACTGCGCAATCATGCGAATTTAGGAGCGTTACAATTACGTGAGCTAGATTTTTGGCGGGCTTTCGCATTTATGCACACTTCCGTTTTGACGCGTCACCGCCTTGAATGACAACGTAGTTTTTGCAGGCTGAACCTTTTTCTTATTGCTAAAGAAAAAGATAGGAAAAATTAGATCATGCTTATTTATTTTGCAATTTATAAAATTAGAGCGGACTTCAACTTTACTTAAATTCAAACCTGCTGTTAGTGACTTCTAGTGACTTTCCGGTTTGTCGCAGTGTAAGACCGGTGAAGTCCTGAAACTCACCACCTATTTAAAAACCGTGAAATATGTGATGTTTTTCTTTATTTATTGTCAGTTTTAACTTCAAGATTGGTATGGAAGAATCAGCAATCGAATATACTTTGTTTCTATTTTTCTAAGGTTAATGTTTATTTAGTTTATCCTGATTTGTATTTCATAAAATTAAAGTAGACTTTAATTTTGTCACATTTAAACCAGTTTTAAGTTCCTTGGTTCTCCATGTGGTGGCGCTATAAGAAAATCTAGGGAATTTAGCAACATCATACAGGGTGTCCCAAAAATACTGTGTTTCCTTGAAAGGGGTGATTCCTGAGGCCATTCGAAGTAACTTTTTTCTTTGCGAAAATGTTTTCCACGATTTTGCTAAGGAGTTATTAACGAAAGACGTGGACCAATCAGCGCGATTACAGCGGACGGATTGGTCCGCGTATTTCGTTAATAACTCCTTAACAAAGCCGCGAAGAACATTTTCGCAAAGAAAAAAGTTTTTGGTGCACCCTGTAGAAGTGTAACTGTGCTTTAACCCTTATGCTCCACATTGTTGCGCGAACTTACAATAGTTGCAAAGGCTCTGTAATCAGAGACTAACCCCTAGGTGGCAGCATTGACAGCTTGTTCATACAAAACTGTCTGAAATACAATTCAGCTCAAGTGATTCATTAAATTAATAAGAAATTTAATTTCGAAGGAAAATCAAAAGATTATGTACGAACTATCAAGGAAATTACACATCTAATTTTCTTTCAATTTTATTCATTAGTACACCTATGGACATCGTTTTCCCGCCATATATATTCTAACGGTTCCTAGGTCAAGAGGAGGGGGAAGTCTACTAAAGAATTTAATAAAGAAATCAAGAAATCAAGAACAAGACATGAAAATATGTTTAGTAAATCATCGTCATCGTTCGAGAATTATTACGTACACGCAATTAGATAAGTTAATTAATATAAAAAGTGCGATGACAAGTAATGCGACTGATAATAGGAAAAACGACATGAAAAGAGAAAAATGCTATCAGATAAACTGATGATTGACTATCGCAAAGATAGTTTCTAGCGAACAACACATATACATATATTGCAACATAATGAAACGCGATTACAATCGCAATGTGCAAGTCCGCGATAATTATTGTTGTTTCGATATAAAGTCGAACATTTCTATATACTCTGCCGTATCGTGAAAAGAAATGTATCAATTTTCGCAAATATTTCAATTTAATAAAAGATCCAATAAGTCAAAGCAAAAGAAAATTCATTCAAATTTCAGAGACTACTTTCCAAAGTTTAGCAATCGTAAGAAAAGTCAGTGTCACTCATAAGTGTACCATAAATCGATAGAAATGTTACAAAATAATGATATCCAACATTTTCGAGACAAATAAATGAAAATCAGTATGGTAAATAATTACACAATCGTCGTCCGTTACGTTAATCTAGTACGTCGAATTGATATAAACATTATAATTAAGAGGAATAAAAGATAAAATGATTGTAAAATCGAATTATTTTTATTTTAAATCGATTTTGAGAAAATGGGACAAAGTAAATATTTTTCCTTTTACAGGATACTAATTGCCACTGAGTAGTATAAAGAGAAATTTGTTAAAATGCCAAAGTCTTAACAAAATTCAGCACAAGGCGATCTTTAAGGAAATGCCGTCCATTTCGACAGAAATTAAATTGTTTTAAAAAAGTCAGTCTAGACCCCTTAATAATTTAATAAAAATATTAAAAAGTTTGTAAAATATATCTAACAATAATAGACACATTTATCCACTTTGATACGTCGCGTTATTACAACCGTTGCAATTGTATGAAACATGTAAAATACTGTATTTCGTACACAGTATCGAAAGCTCAATCTGTACTTAAACAGTCAAAATTTGATAAATCTTCGAGAACGCTGCTTCCAAGGTTTTGCTCCACGCCTCAGCCACTTCCGGTGTGAATTGTTTTCCAAGTACTTTACGAAGAACCTCCACTATCACCTCCTTCAAATCCTACAAATAAATTATGTTGCAAATCTTAATAATCGTCGAATTTCGATCGTTGAATCTTGGTGGAAAAATTATTATAATTTCGCCAAAAAAAAAAATCGAACAGGGCTGTACCAAAGCTAATTTTAAACAACGAAGCTTCTACTCTTATACTGCTTAATTGTTTCTCCGGTTTAAATATTTTTGCGGTACAAATGGCGCGGGAAGACAACGATAGGTTGTTTCAGACAATTTCTTCAGAAATTCAAACTTTTCGACGGATCTCAAAAAAATTTTCATTCAATCACGAATTTAAACATTAAAGTCTCCTCTTTACAACGATTTCAAAAAAATCGATGCACAACTTTTTCTTGCTGTTTTATCGCACTTTGAATGGAAAGTGTGCCGCCAGCTAACTAGTCAAAATATTCTTCTACTTTGGAAAATTGAAATTTTTGTACAGATCTCAAAAATTTTTTTCGCAACTCGACCAGCAATCAATTTGAAGATTGAAGTTTCCTCTTTACAACGACACCAAAAAATAAGCGTACGATTTTGTTTTGCTATTGAACGAAACGGGTATCCCAAATTGTTGTTTTCTCTAGAAATGGTTTCTTTTTGAGGACGGTAAATTTTCGTCAATTATTCAATTAAAATACCTGGAATTGCTCCTTTTTCTGTCCGCGTTTTTTATGCCGCTCAGCCAAGATGATTAGGCTCGCCTCCATTAATCCTGGGTCGTGCAAAGAATCGATAACAGTATTTAAGGCTGCAATTATGCTCGCACAATGAGCCTGAAACCTCTTATTAGCTGGCAGTTCGGTTACTGGGATGTCCTTGAACGGTTCAAATGATTGCTGATGTTCCGGATATTTGGTAAAATACCTAAAAACCATCGTATAAAAATTCCAATGCGTTACAAAGTAAAAATTATCTGAAAATACATTATATTCACAAAGTATTCTAAGAAGACACTTATCATAAATTGGGATTTCTGCTTGACCTCCCGGAAAACGTAGTAAAGAAGATTTGACATGAACAACCTTAATCGAGCCAGCAATCATCCCATTTGCAAATAATACATTCTGGGGAAAATGTCACTTTGCTAGAACAATTGAGTTTATAAACTCAATATAGTGATCTAGTCATTTATTTAATGAATAAATTATATGATCTTTTAATAAATAATAGTTTATTCTGTACGACATGTGCACAATGTATTCGAGAAGTGTGTAAGCATCCTTTAGATCATTTTTCAAAATACCTCAATAATTAATAATTTTTTCATCATTATACGTCAATACTTTTTCATGTAAAATGGCAAGACGAATTTGTACATGTAAAAGAGTATGCATTTCTTTTTTTTTTAAATAATGTAATTGCTGATTGCAGATGCAACATTGTACGTCTTAAAAAAACACGGTACAGTGGATGTAACACTTTTGAACTATTTATTTTTTTCCTATAACTGCACTGATAATATTTTGAAGGAATTTGCATTTTTTCGGACACAAATCGTTGAGTGCTCTAGTTTACCGGCCGGATGCTCTCTGCAGAATGAAAAATAGTGATAGTTAATTGCTGTTGATGACGAATTTTCTCACAAGTAAAAGCTTCGCATTTTAATTTAATTAAACTCCTAAAATTTTTTTGAATTAATATTCTTCCTCAAAATTTAACCGACAATGAGTCAATCGTCTCTTGCGCAAGGGTTTTGAATTTGGTGTACAAAGAAAATTCACTGTTTTACATTTACGATTTGAAGTACCCTGTTCTTTTTCTGACTGTTGAATTAATTACGTGGATGGACGAATAGTACGAACCGACATTCGCAAACTTCCGTCGTGAAATTGATCAACTTCACTATGAATTAGCTTGATTACTTTGCAGTCAGTGTTCTTCCACGAAATCTTCAGTAGACGAGTAAAATTTAATTAATTTAATTTGTCTTTCGACGACATTATAAACGTGTTTCATTTTTCTTTGAATTTATTGGGGTGGTCTTGAGGATCTCATTCATCATGGAATATAACAACATTTATTTTATATACCGATGATAAATATATATATACACCATTTATTTTATATACCGATGATCAATATATATACACCATTTTTATTTTTATATACTAAAAATACATATAATATAATCCAATTCAATTTTATACATATAACAAAAAAGCATAAGTAACATTATACATATTTATGAACACAATCGGTCCTCAACTATTACAGTATTCGAGTCAATGTTGTCACAATGTTTTTATTCTAATTCGATAATTAATATTAAAAATGGTGTAATAAATAAAATGAATTATCACAAACTTTTCAAGGCATATTTAATTTCCAATTGTTTTCAACACCAGTACACAATTTTGCAGTACACAATTTGTATTACATATAGTTTCTACTAGTTCTTAAATAACTCAATATTAAAGTCATCATCATCAAACAATTAAGAACTCATTTAAATGAGTTCTTAAACCCAACGTGATGAACAAACTCCGACCAAGCAACTTCCTCATGGTGTATTTACTTATTGGAATAATGCTAATATTAGTGGCACACCTAATTGGAAGATTAATAATTCAGTAATCATTTACGCGATATACATGTACAGTCAGAGATTTGAATGTGACCTTCACAGGACCCTTCAAGGTCATCGTCCTTGTTAAATTAAATAATTATCGTCCCCTTTGAAGTATCCAACATTAGTTAGGACCATACTGTACCTATTAAAGTACAACTGATATAATACATGATATGGGTAGATAATATAATTACATAACAAATTAAAACTGTTAACACTTATATATGCGCATATCAATATGTCACGAGTACTTAAAAATTATCAAAAAAATCTGTCTGCCTTCTTATCTTTTCGACTTACTGTCAGAGAATATCGAGTACATACAAAAATAAACGACTCCGCAAAGGACTTCCTTAAAAAATTATTCCGATATTTTTTCCTCAGCACAATTACAATCATACTTAAAACATACATAATCATTATTTATTAAGCACACTAGAACTCTGCGTAACATGATAAAAAAATTGTTTGGAAAGATTGTATATATCTATCTAGCGTGGTAGTAAATGCACAGCTCGTTTAAACAATTTTGGTCGCATTATACGAGGATCTACTGTACATTTACTGCTAACATAAAATACATGTATACAGTATTTTTTCTCGTGTTATATGAGGATCCAGTGTATTAATACAGTGCTGTGAATAATTATAGATAATTTCTGCAAATTTCTCTGAAGGAGGGTTTATTAATAACTATTATCTTTTTGTAGTCCTCAGGATATTTCTTAATTTCAGTAGAAATCATTTTGCAATCAGCAATACCGATAGACATAACTAACTATAATTACTAGACTACGGATTTTATGCATTTATGGGCAAAACTGTGTGGGTGAAATTTAAAATAGCGAAAGAATCAAACGAATTTAAAAATATCGATGTATTACTTTCAATTTATCAGAATAATTAAAGAAAGAATGAAGTTTCAATTTGTCGCCGGTTTCTTACAATCTTCGCAATCAATGTTTATTTTGTATAATGATCAGCACTCTAATAATTACGTTGAATCTATAATTATTCTGTTATATGAAGGAACAGTAAATATTCGTTCAAAAATTGCCCGTTGAACCTACATAATCATTCACAGCACTGAAACTACATTTTTATTTCAGAGTAGACGAACAAACCTCCTAGAAGTTAGCCCACCACTTGTTGAAATAAATAATTTCAACAGTTGTGCTGAGTTGTGCTAAGTTTGTGCTACATTGTTCTCGAATATTATAACAATAATATAAACAATAAGCCTAAAAATTGAAAAAAAACGATTTTTTTTAGTAGCCCCCCACTTTTCGTTTCTTTTCAATTTTCTCAATTGTGCTAGGTTGTGCTAGGTTGTGCTAAGATTGTGCTCGAATATTATAACAATAATATAAAAAATAAGACCAAAAATTGAAAAAAACGATTTTTTAGTAGTCCCCCACTTTTCGTTTTTTTCAATTTTCTCAGTTGTGCTAAGTTGTGCTAGGTTGTGCTAAGACTGTGCTAAAGTATTACTTTATAAAAATAATAAATAAAGACGTTATGGTACATAATCGTTTTGGACATGCAATTAACGTTTAAGATAGGTCAGCACAATTCAGATATATGATTATATGCTGTTTGGATAACTGTTACTATCTTAAACGTTAATTGCATGTCCAAAACGACTATTTATCATAACTTCTTTATTTTTTATTTTTATAAAGTAATACTTTAGCACAACCTAGCACAACTTAGCACAATTAAGAAAATTGAAAAAAACGAAAAGTGGGGGGCTACTAAAAAATATCGTTTTCCTCAATTTTTGGTCTTATTGTTTATATTATTGTTATAATATTCGAGCACAATTTTAGCACAACCTAGCACAACTTAGCACAATTGAGAGAATTGAAAAAAACGAAAAGTGGGGGGCTACTAAAAAAAAGTTTTCCGCAATTTTTGGTCTTATTGTTTGTATTATTGTTATAATATTCGAGCACAATCTTAGCACAACCTAGCACAACTTAGTACAATTGAGAAAATTGAAAAAAACGAAAAGGGGGTAGGGGCTACTAAAAAATATCGTTTTCCTCAATTTTTGGTCTTATATATTGTTTATATTATTGTTATAATATTCGAGCACAATCTCAGCACAACCTAGCACAACTTAGCACAATTGAGAAAATTGAAAAAAACGAAAAGTGGGGGGCTACTAAAAAAAATCGTTTTTCTCAATTTTTAGGCTTATTGTTTATATTATTGTTATAATATTCGAGCACAACCTAGCACAACTTAGCACAATTGAGAAAATTGAAAAAAAAACGAAAAGTGGGGGGCTACTAAAAAAAAAACGTTTTCCTCAATTTTTGGTCTTATTGTTTATATTATTGTTATAATATTCGAGCACAATCTCAGCACAACCTAGCACAACTTAGCACATTTGAGAAAATTGAAAAAAAAAACGAAAAGTGGGGGGCTACTAAAAAAAAAACGTTTTCCTCAATTTTTGGTCTTATTGTTTATGTTATTGTTATAATATTCGAGCACAATCTCAGCACAACCTAGCACAACTTAGCACATTTGAGAAAATTGAAAAAAAAACGAAAAGTGGGGGGCTACTAAAAAAAAAACGTTTTCCTCAATTTTTGGTCTTATTGTTTATATTATTGTTATAATATTCGAGCACAATCTTAGCACAACCTAGCACAACTCAGCACAACTGTTGAAATTATTTATTTCAACAAGTGGGGGGCTAACTTCTAGGAGGCGACGAACAACAGAAGGATCAACTGCTTTTATCAGCCATTGTACACCTCCGCGAAATGCCAGCGCCTTCGTGTAGAAAGTATGCAATAGGACCGGTCATAACAGATCTATGGCGCTTCCGGATTATCAGAGGCGATCTCTCGAAACCGGTTGCCGAAAGCGAAAAAAAACCGCACTTACGCGCTCATCACAGCGACCCCGGAGCCCACTTCATCCTTTCTTATCACGGCCCACGTGTTCTGCACCAATCTCTTCTGCCTCTCCGTCAGTCCTGTCGCCTCGTCCACTCGGTTATCGTCGGTGTAGATCCCAAAGAGTCGCAGAAACGCTGCCATGGCCAGCAACGTTCAAGTACTACGATCTTTCACGAGAGAACCACAAAGTTCTACTCAAGTCAACACAGACGAGAATCTCCAGAACATAAATCATAGCAAAAAGGGCGATAGGAGTTGATTCAGAATTAGTCGAAATCTCCACAAAGCCGCCCTTTACTGTACTTTCCATTTTACTCCAGTTAGGATTGAATCTTTTTAGATAACAGTGACGTTAAGTAAAATGGAAAGCCATCGGAACATTTCAAGCAACAAAAATTGATTAATTGCAGAACGATCGCTGCAAGAAAAGCTACGAAATAGCTAACTTGTGACAGAAACGACTATTATTTAGTTTTCGATTTTGTCAAACTTTTTTAACAAAAATTAAGGTAATTATATAGAAAAGGTCTGCGTACTCCGATTTTGATAAAATTTTAATATGTTATGGAGCAACACATTCTGAACAACTTTTTCCATTTCCAATATAGGGTGGTCGCTTTTAGTTTTCGAGATATTTGCAAAAAACTATCGGTAATGTTAATTTCATAACGAAAACCTTCTTTTTAGAAACACTGGGTGGGTGTGTGTGGTATTGTTGCTTCTCATCTCCACAACGTGTTTACAAACAAAAAATAAACAGATGCGGCCCGAAAATCCAGGAAATGGAATAACAGAAGAAACAAGCAGAATGAACTCCTGTAGATAACTCTGATCATACATAGATAGGCTGAGCTTTCAATTTTCAAAGACATTTCCTGGATTTTCGGGCCGCATCTGTTTATTTATTGTATGTAAACACGTTGTGGAGATGAGAAGCGACAATACCGCACACACCAGTGTTTCTAAAAAGAAGGTTTCCGTTATGAAATTAACATTACCAATAGCTTTTTACAAATATCTCGAAAACTAAAAGCGACCCCCCTATATTGGAAACGGAAAAAATTGTTCAAAATGTCGAAATCTATAATATATTAAAATTTCATCAAAATCGGAGTACGCAGACCTTTTCTATATAATTACCAAAATTAAATTGTACGTTTAAGTTTTTGTTGCTCGCGATCGCTCCCAGATGTCCACATTACAGAAAAATCTACGGTGAGCCGTTGAATATGGACTTGTTGGATAGATGAATGGTATCTTTGTGGTGATTTCGGGGAACGCGTATCGAGCCGGCTAGATTGTTGCGATCGCGGCAGCGAGCGAACGAGCGCTTTGATCGGAGCCGAGGCAATTACCGTAATTTCGTGTGATATGTCACGTGCCACGGTGTGCAGCCGTGTTTCAATTCTCTGAATCGATGACACGGTTGGATGGCAACTGGCTCGGTTCCTCTCAGTGCCGGACTAACTGCCGCTTCGAGCTGTCTGATGCTGTTTTACATCAATCCCCTCCAGGTCGACTCCAACGCCATTAATGCCACGCGTTCGGACGATTAAAATAACTGAGGCGAAAGCCACCGTCTCGGTTGGGAGCAGTTGACCAATCGTCTGGTCGACTCCAGGGTCTCCGAACCATCTTTCGGTGTCCATCGGGAGCCACCAACTGTCGTGGCATCCCACGATTACTGATGGCAGTGATACCGGTATTATACAAGATGATACTCGATACAATCCGCTACCAAAGTTTCACGCAAGTATTGATACGTGTTGAAGTTTCAGGTATTTGCTATCAATTATCGATACAGATACTTTTTCATTCGACACCGATCCAATGCTGTATGGAAATCGAAACGAAAATGTCGATACGTGTTTTACACTTACACGAAGATGAATATCCATTTTACGAGATGCGGCAATTAACAGGTTGACTGCGGCAGCGAAATCATCGTTCTCGATCTCAGTGCGTCACCGGTCCCCGGGGATGGGTAACTGATCTTTACTGCTGTGTGGCACCGGTCCTCGGGGAGGGGTACGCAACCGATCGATAAATATCAATTTACAATGCCAATATTCAAGTTAGCAACAAAAATACGATAGAATGTCATGAATAAGTTGATGAACTACTTACGTCTGACTCAGGAAGTTGGTATAACTACCATAACATACTTGAATAAATTAAACAAATCTGAGGCAGGAATTGAGTAGTTTTTGATATAGCAAATTGAAACTTCAATAGGTAGTCAACTAAAACTATGATCACTTGAGATAATATGGCAAATAAAAGTACTGTACATGAAATAAACAAATATTTATTATTAACTACTACATAAAACTATATATAAACTTTATTAACACGTCCCTGAGGACCGGCACTAGAATTTTCGTTTGACTGGCGTCGGTCCGTGGGACCGACAGTATTAAAGTTAAAAAATAAATATAGTCTCAATAAAATGTGATCAAATGTAGTTTACATTTTATACATCATACGAAAATATAGTGAACATAATCACACGTACACCTGAAAGATGTCGAAAATAGCGCGACAAAGAAGAATTCTTTAGTGGCCGATACCCTACAACAGTGGTGGGCACGGGTGGAGCCTCTCAAACGCCTGCTTCTCCCACCAACCTCTCTTTCATGCAGCGCGCACGTTCGCTGCGTACGCTGATGTCACGTGTCTTCGTTGCTCCATTGTACCGCGCTTGCTGGAAGGGGGCATAGGGCGCTACGGTGTTGACGGTTTTGCCACAATTGAGGCAAAATTGCCCATCTCTGCCCTACAACATTGTATCGCTCACCGGCTGCCGGCTGAACGGAAAGGACAGCAAATTCGGCGCCGGGCTCAACGTGTTAATAAAAAGAAAAATGTATTATTAACTACTACATAAAAATATCCGAAATGTCTCTCCATTTTTCTCCAGTAAAATTGACAAACTCCTACAATATATTCGAAATATATATAATATTCAATACATAAATTATAAAATTTTATAGTAATAATTACCAAATTCATACCATACATATTTTCTATCCATATTTTTATTTATGCAACGTATTAAAACAGGACAAGCACATTCCAGGTTTGCCTATCTAAACCGATCTAGGTAAGACGTTTATCCACCCACCGGGCATCGCTACCAAAAAACTCAACAAAAGAACATACTCTGTGGGCACGCGAAGAGACCGCAATAAGTTGTTTACAATATACGCGCACTCACCATATACCGGTATGCTTTTTTCGGATATTCAGCTTCTTCAGAAGGACACGATCCCAGTGCTCTTTGTGATTTTTCTCTCAAGCAAATAGTTTGGAAGAAATTGCTTCCGTTAGCGCCTCCTAGAAGTTAGCCCCCCACTTGTTGAAATAAATAATTTCAACAGTTCTGCTGAGTTGTTGTAGGTTTGTGCTACATTGTTCTCCAATATTATAACAATATGTAAACGTGGGGCGTATGCAATAGATAATTGATGCATGACTAGTTCACAATTCAAATGATATAAACTGTTGTGTGAGTTTTCTCAACGGCTGCTACTCCCTACACTCCTTGCTACTATCTTGCGCCCCACGTTCTTCGTTTTAAATCTTACAAGTATTTTCACAGCTATTCAAAATTCACAATTTCAAATTATTGTTTTTATTTTCAAATTATTTTATACTTTTTAGTCCGTTTTTTAAAAATTATTTTATTCTTTTTAGTCCATTTTTTTCATTTATTATTATTTTATACTTTTTAGACCGTTTTAAAAACGTGATATTTTTAAAAATGTATTTTTATTTAAATAATTATTTTCTGCTTTTTAATCTTGTGTGTGTGAAATTTTTCAATCGATTTTATAAGCAATAACTTCACTTAGTTTATAATAAATATGTAACTACTACTAAAAAAATTCAGTCTAACGTTTTACTAATATTCTCAAAGTGTCAGTTGACTAAAACTGATACAGTTCAATTTTTAAACATATTCAAATGTATGACTGCGTTGATGATATAATACTTTCAACAAATTTTGTAACTTTTTCAAGAAAATATTCAACGCAAAATATGCAATGAATACCTGGTGATTTGGTGGCTTCCCTGTGAAAATCATTATTAACGAACTGCTCCTTTTTATTTTTGTAGACATTATTTCTGACACTTTCAAACACAGATTTTTGTTCATTTCTAATCTCGTACACGATATTATTATTACCTGTATCATACATGCTCCCCAACGTCAAAAGGCTTCCTCTCCTACTTCTTGCACGTATATTTCAATCGATTTTAAACATTTTGATGAAATTATAACAGAAAGGTGTGACGGTTCTTTCACTTGGTAAACAAAGCGATGATGTACTACCGATCGTCTATCATATACTGAGCTCCGTCGAGACGAAGTGGGTTCGTGGAGTGGGGACGAGTCAAAGTGCGTACTCATAGTAAAGTAGAGAGCGTTGTCGCGCGGAGTGGGGATCGCTGAACGCGATGACCGCGGTGTAACGGTAATAACGGTAAAAATATTTAATTGTTATTTCTCTTAAACGGATAGACTTTCTAAAAAAAATTTTTTTTGAATACTGCATTGTCATCCAGTTCTGAGCTACGTTTCCAATTTCAAGACTCTAGCTCATCGGGAAGTTAGTTTAAAATCAATTGCAAGATTTGTACCGAACAAACAAACAAACAAGAAAACGAGCTAATAAAAACGTGGTAAAAATAACAGTTATAGAACCGTTATAATATCGGTTCTTAAGAACCGTAACCGTAACCGATATAAGCGAGAACCGATATTCTCATAACAGTTGTAACATTTTTTCGGTTCTCGTAACTGTTTCAAGAACCAGTATCGATATCATAATTGTTTTCAACCCCTGCCTAGTATAGTACCTACTATTTACCGCGAAAATAATTATAAGGGCTTGATGCTTGTAGGAAAGAATCAGATGTAATTCAGGAAAACGTTGCTTTCTACTAATTATGAGAATATGTACATGGTATATTATGCTATAATAATAAATATGATACTTAAACAATATATGTAACGAGTAGTTGTAGAGTATTGTCAATTTATTGTAAATATATTATTGTAAACATAAAGATATTCGATGTACGTGGAAATGTGAGCAGTCGATTATTATATGTATTTACATCATATAAATCATGTACAAGTAGCTTATCAGTACGGCACTTCAGTAACTTCCGTCGTAAAACTTGTTTGTTTTGAGAAATTGTTCTAGTAGATATCAAGCAAGCATCGATATTTTCATTAATGATTTCGATACGGTATTGGATAGGTACCAATTGAAGAATAATCGGTACCGACAATCTATACCATATATCTTAAACTTTGATATTACATATGTAGGTATGTACAGTGGCTCACAAAAGTATTTGAACGCCTTTTAACCCCTTGTCGTATTTTAACAAGTCAGACTCGTGATGAAGATTTTAAATACAGTCTAACAAAGATGAAAGTTATGACTTTATTCTCAGTCGAAATAGAATTTTACTTTTGTGTAATCAATATTTAAGCATTGAAGTAAATGTAGTCATGCAAAAAAATAAATTTTCTTTCCTTTTCTGTGACATATTTGGGGATGAAGACGTTATAATTATTGTAGCCGTAAAGAAAATGGTAAGGGGCTAAATCAGAATAATTTGTTTAAAATTGCACCCTTTAACTTGACATTTTCTTTCGCAATTAGAAGCATTGATTTACTAAATGACGTGCAATAAAGATTTTGAAAAAATTGCAATATGTAGGCATTACATCAAAAAATAACAATGGCAATTTTTAAAACTTTTTAATTCCAGCTCGTAATGAAAATTTGAAATATGCGTCTTGTAGACCTATGTTAGTAATACACATACTGCAAATTTCATCGAAATCGATTAACACATACACGAGCTACAAACGGTTCAACCTATTCAAAATGGCAGTTTTTCACGACTTTTGGTCAGATTTTGCTTAAAATCCACAGATTCTTACATCTTTCGATGCGTGAAGTTTTTCTCTGCGTCCACAGATTTCGATGAAATTTTCGGCATGTCCATAATAACTGACACAGATCTATAAATCGCATATTTTTAATTTTCATTGCGAACTTAAAAGAAAAAAGTTTTAAAAAGTGTCATTTTTATTTTTTCATGTAGTTCCTACCAACTGTAATTTTTTCAAACTTTCTTTCGCATCCCTCTTAGTAAATCAATGCTTGTAGTTGCTAAAGAAAAAGTCAAATTATTTGGTCCAATTTGAAAAATGTTATTCCGATTTAAAGTGCGTTCGAATACTTTCGCGAGCCACCGTATATTCGCGAGCCAATACCAGATCGAAAATTATAGAATAGTATCGATAAGGTATCATATCATTACCGATGATCACCATCGATCGGCGATCGATCATTTCAATTCGGTGTTTCATTGAAATAAAAATTATTGAAATATAATTGAATTTATAATTACTTCGAAATAATTGAAAATGGTTCAATTTGTTGGTAATTGCAAGTAATTGAAAGTGGTCGTGTTTTTACCTAATTGAATATAATTGAAAAACAATTTGTAGACCTATTAGAAATTAACAATCCTACAAAATTGTATAATACTTATTGTTTAAAGGGTAAAACTACATTCAATATTTTTATAAGGAGAACATGAGGCCGTGGTTTGCTTCTAAGGGCCTTTCTCGTGAATTCATCGCGATCATCAATCGATGTAGGGCAAACCATCGTAGCTTAAATGCATCTCTCGCTTGAGTTGGCATTATAGACAATCCGAAGTGCCAATATATGGTTATCACAATCAAGATATTAATCATACAGCATGTCAGTGTGACCTTTTCGATGTGCAGCGTACTATTTTACTCGAGCATTTGCGGAAACAAGGACTGTGTTTGCCCTTGAGTATGAAAATGTTCATTGCTTCTCCTAAAGTTGAGTCGTGTGCGTTTATCTTTTCAATCCTAAAAAAAGTGTTGTTTAAAGATTTAGATTATTTTAGCCTAATGTAATATGCATTTTGGTTTAGACACTTAGTGTTTGTATTATTCTGTATTCACATTCGAAATTGTATTTTCATGGTAGCCAAAATGAATCTCAAATGAGATTCAAGGTGTTAAAATTAAAAAAAAAAGTTAATATAAGAATTATCATTTTAATTACCTCTTTGCTGTAGAATTGTAAATAATTGAATTTGTAGTAAATTGAGTGTAATTGAAGATGAAGGAATTTCCTGCTAATTGGAAATCGCTGAAAATAGTCAAGTTTTCGAGGAGCTGGAAATAATTAAAAAACAATATATAATATATAATGTAAGAATTATCATTTTAGTTACTTCTTTGCTGTAGAATTGAAAATAATTGAATTTGTAATAAATTGAGTGTAATTGAAGATGAGGGAATTTCCTGCTAATTGGAAATCGCTGAAAATAGTCAAGTTTTTGAGGAGCTGGAAATAATTAAAAAATAATATATAATATAAGAATTATCATTTTAATTACTTCTTTGCTGTAGAATTGTAAATAATTGAATTTGTAGTAAATTGAGTGTGATTGAAGATGAGGGAATTTTCTGCTAATTGGAAATCGCTGAAAATAGTCAAGTTTTCGAGGAGCTGGAAATAATTAAAAAATAATGTATAATATAAGAATTATCATTTTAACTACTTCTTTGCTGTAGAATTGTAAATAATTGAATTTGTAATAAATTGAGTGTAATTGAAGATGAGGGAATTTCCTGCTAATTGGAAATCGTTGAAAGTAGTCAAGTTTTCGAGGAACTGGAAATAATTAAAAAACAATTGAAGGAGAATTGAAAATTTATGTAAAATATGTTGGAATAGTTGAGAATAAATAAGAATAATTGAGAATTAATTGAAGGTCAGCATAGTTATGGAGTAATAATTATATAATTATGTAATAAAATTTAATAACACAGTAACTATATAATACAACTGGTACTAATTATCGCAGTTAGTTGAAAGAAGTAATTGAAAAAGTAATTGAAAGTGATTGAAAGATCATACTGATAGAAGATGCCACCATTAATTAATTCTGAAACACGATAAATATGTACTTCAAATTAATTCGAGTCATGAAATTTCGAAATCTTCGAAATGTTGAGAAGTATACAATCCTTATCATCGTTAATTTCAATCATTATAATCACGATCACTGAAATCTATTACAGTAATTGATATTACGCCATACAATGCAACAGCTTCCTACGGTTCTTCCTCTGTCTTGACACAGAATTCAACTCTCGTGATTGAGTAAACTGCTAAGAAATTTCATGTCGTAGAAAAATCAAAGAATTATGTACAAAATATCTAAACAATGATATGTCTAATTTTCTTTCAATTTCTTTACTCTAGCAACTCTATGAGACCCATCATTTCCCGGCCATATTTTTCCAAGAACTCCAATCTCAAAATGTGTTGCTTAGACCAACAAAATCAAGCATATACAAAATACAACAAAGAATTTGTTTGTAAGAATTGTAAAGATACGGTGTCGCTGAACTTAATTTAAATAATTGAAATGCTCGCACTTTACAAATTTAAATTGTCCTTTATCAAATGACAAGTATGGAACTTTGGATTATTTTAAAATTATAGTATGAAGAATGGTAAATTGAAAAATCAAGGAGAAAACAATGAAATTATTTTTAGTACGTGATCCTTATTGTTCGAGCATGGCGTTCAAGGTTACATAAGTAAATGTATATAAAAAGGACTGTGTCAAGTAATATCACTGATAATGCGGAAGACTACAAAAGATCAAAAAATGCCATAAGATAATCAATTACTGATTACCGACTGTACTGAGATATAGGTTCATGTGTTGCAACATAGCAATGCTAGCAATCTAAACGTACAAGTTCCCGATAATTATCGTTGTTTCTAATGATGGAAAATCGATCTTATCATTAATTCGAGATGTTCAGCGTCAATAAAACCGAACATTTATATATTTTTCCGCAGTTGGTGTGCACTCCATGCGAAAGTAACACCGAGCAGATCCAGGTAAGCTATCACGTACCTAGGTTTACAGCGGTGGTTCAGTGAAAGTTCAGTCATTTTGGTGTCGAACTGTGTTACGGGTATTAAACGTTTAGCGCTGTCAAAGGACTACTAAATCTCGCGTTGGAAACTATCTACTTTTCAACCGCTGTTATATTGTGGAGAAATACTGGATAGTTGGCAAATTAGAATTGTTGCAACCTTGTGGAGAAATATTGGATAGCGATGTGCCAAGCCTCGTTTTAAACAGTGAAGCTTATTGATATTGCTAATTAGCACTGTCTTGGAGACTGGTTCTGCAGTAAAAATCGAGTTGAAAGTGTAGACGGTGTTTCTTGACAGAATTTAATCATTTTACGGCAGCTGGAAAATTAGAATTGTTGCAACTTTGTGGAGAAATATTGGATAGCGGTGTGCCCAGGCCCTTTTCAAACAGTGAAACTTACTATTTTGATATTGCATATTTTGATATTTCAAACAGTGAAGCTTACTATTTTGATATTGCTAATTAGCACTATCTTAGAGGCTGGTTGTGCAGTAAAAATTCAGTTGAAAGTGTAGATAATATTTCTTGACAGATTTTAATGATTTTACGGCAGCTGGAAAATTAGAATTGTTGCAACTCTGTGGAGAAATACTGGATAGCGGTGTGCCCAGGCTCGTTTTAAACAATGAAGCTTATTGATATTGCTAATTAGCACTATCTTGGAGGCTGGTTGTGCAGTAAAAATTGAGTTGAAAGTGTAAAGGCTGTATCTTGATAGATTTTAACGATTTTACGGGAGCTGGAAAATTAGAACTGTTGCAATTTTGTGGAACAATATTAGCACTATTTTAGAGGCTAGTTTTGCAATCAAAATCGAGTTGAAAGTATAGATAATTTTTTTTGACAGATTGTAACGATTTTACGGGAGCTGGAAAATTAGAACTGTTGCAATTTTGTAGAACAATATTAGAACTGTTTTGGAGCCTGGTTTTGCAGTAAAAATCGAGTTGAAAGTGTAGATAATGTTTCTTGACAGATTTTAATAATTTTACGGCTGTTGGAAAATTAGTTTTAAAGAGTGAAGCTTACTATTTTGATATTGCTAATTAGCACTATTTTAGAGGCTGGTTGTGCAGTAAAAATTCAGTTGAAAGTGTAGATAATATTTCTTGACAGATTTTAATAATTTTACGGCAGCTGGAAAATTAGAATTGTTGCAACTTTGTGGAGAAATATTGGATAGCGGTGTGCCCAGGCCCTTTTCAAACAGTGAAACTTACTATTTTGATATTGCATATTTTGATATTTCAAACAGTGAAGCTTACTATTTTGATATTGCTAATTAGCACTATCTTAGAGGCTGGTTGTGCAGTAAAAATTCAGTTGAAAGTGTAGATAATATTTCTTGACAGATTTTAACGATTTTACGGGAGCTGGAAAATTAGAACTGTTGCAACTCTGTGGAGAAATACTGGATAGCGGTGTGCCCAGGCTCGTTTTAAACAATGAAGCTTATTGATATTGCTAATTAGCACTATCTTGGAGGCTGGTTGTGCAGTAAAAATTGAGTTGAAAGTGTAAAGGCTGTATCTTGATAGATTTTAACGATTTTACGGGAGCTGGAAAATTAGAACTGTTGCAATTTTGTGGAACAATATTAGCACTATTTTAGAGGCTAGTTTTGCAATCAAAATCGAGTTGAAAGTATAGATAATTTTTTTTGACAGATTGTAACGATTTTACGGGAGCTGTAAAAATTAGAACTGTTGCAATTTTGTAGAACAATATTAGAACTGTTTTGGAGCCTGGTTTTGCAGTAAAAATCGAGTTGAAAGTGTAGATAATGTTTCTTGACAGATTTTAATAATTTTACGGCTGTTGGAAAATTAGTTTTAAAGAGTGAAGCTTACTATTTTGATATTGCTAATTAGCACTATCTTAGAGGCTGGTTGTGCAGTAAAAATTCAGTTGAAAGTGTAGATAATATTTCTTGACAGATTTTAATGATTTTACGGCAGCTGGAAAATTAGAATTGTTGCAACTCTGTGGAGAAATACTGGATAGCAGTGCGCCCAGGCTCGATTTAAACAGTGACGATATCTCTTTTGATATTGCTAATTAGCAATGTCTTGAAGGCTGGTTTTGCAGTAAAAAGCGGGATAAAAGTGTTAATGCTGTTTCTTGACAGATATTAGCGATTTTACCGGATCTGGAAAATTAGAATGGTTGTAACTTTGTGGAACAATATTAGCACTATTTTAGAGGCTGGTTTTGCAATCAAAATCGAGTTGAAAGTATAGATAATTTTTTTTGACAGATTGTAACGATTTTACGGGAGCTGGAAAATTAGAATGGTTACAACTTTGTGGAACAATATTAGCACTGTTTTAGAGGCTGGTTTTGCAGTAAAAATCGAGTTGAAAGTGTAGATAATGTTTCTTAACAGATTTTAATAATTTTACGGCTGTTGGAAAATTAGAATTGTTGCAACTTTGTGGAGAAATATTGGTTAGTGATGTGTCCAAGCTCGTTTTAAAGAGTGAAGCTTACTATTTTGATATTGCTAATTAGCACTATTTTAGAGGCTGGTTGCGCAGTAAAAATTGAGTTGAAAGTGTAGATAATATTTCTTTACAGATTTTAATAATTTTACGGCAGCTGGAAAATTAGAATTGTTGCAACTTTGTGGAACAATATTAGTACTGTTTTGGAGTCTGGTTTTGCAGTAAAAATTGAGTTGAAAGTGTAGATAATATTTCTTTACAGATTTTAATGATTTTACGGCAGCTGGAAAATTAGAATTGTTGCAACTTTGTGGAACAATATTAGTACTGTTTTGGAGTCTGGTTTTGCAGTAAAAATTGAGTTGAAAGTGTAGATAATGTTTTTTGACAGATTTTAATAATTTTACGGCTGCTAGAGTATTAGAATTGTTGCAACTTTGTGGACAAATATTGGATAGCGGTGTGTCTGTGCTCGTTTTAAAAGGTAAAGCTTACTCTTTTGATATTGCTAATTAGAAGTGTTTTGGAGGCTGGTTTTGGAGTCAAAAAACGAGTTGAAAGTGTAGATCCTAGGGTTGTGCGGGTACCCGAGCCTTGGATCGAGTCGGATAATGATCGGGTCGGGTCGAGTCGGGATCCCGAAAGTTTATAAACTTCGGGTACCCGAAATGGTAGTCGGGTCGGGTCGGGGTCCCAAAGGTTTGCAATATTCGGGTACTCGAAGTTAAAGTTGGGGCAAGTCTGCGGTCAAATCAGCAATAAATAACTCTGTGACTTTGTGCATATTAAGACGTCCGAAAATCGCGGGTACCCGGAGTTTATAAACTTTCGGGATCCCGACCCGAACCCGAAATTTCGAGTACTCGCACACCTCTAGTAGATCCGTGATGGGCACGGTAGGGGCCCCTCAAACGCCTTCTTCTCCCACCAACCTCTCTTTCATGCGCGAGGCCTGCGCACTGTTCGCGACGGGCGAAGCACTTTCTTCCTCTATGGTAACGGCGACGTTGGTGGGGGAGAGTGGGCGCTATGGTGGGGACGGTTTTATCTCAATTGAGACAAAAATGCCCATCCCTAGTGTAGATGATGGTTTTTGATAGATTTGATCTATTTTATAGGGGTTGAAAAGTTTGAGTTATTGTAACTGCATGAAGAAAAATTTAATAACAATGTACCTTGTCTCGTTTTAAAGGATGAAACTTTGCTCTTCTGATACAGATATATTTAGTGCTGTTTTTGACAATACTTTTCCAAGAGAAAGTAGCCTGGATGAAAATGTAGTTTTACTTCTCGAAAGTTTCGTTTTCCAAAATTGAATCTATTGTAACTTCGTGAAAAAGAATCCCACAATCATCTACCTAGACTAGTATTCAGAGCTTATTTTCGGCACTTCTGAAGGTTTAGCATTTTATTTAAACGCTAAGTAGTATTGTATTCGTGATACTTTCGAAGTAGAAATCGCGCGGTAAAGTGAGGATGGTTCTTCATTTCGAAAGTATTACGTTTCGACGATGTTTAGGAAGTTTGGTGCACTAGATCTCCAAGGAAAAAAGGTTGAAGCCCCTACTCTCACAAATGTAAGTTTTTCTCTTTTTTAAAATATGTGTGCACCACAGGTTAAATCGAAAAATGTTTTCCTTTTCAACATTTTACAAACTTAAATGTTGTTACTGATGGGAACAATTTTTTACGCGATTCAAACTATCATAGATTTGAAGGATGCAGTTTTCTTTTTTGTAACGAGCCCAGCAAAATTCGTGTACAATTTTTTTCCAAACCTTTTATTGCGCTTCTTGTGAGCTCATTCTTCTGATTCACTTAAACCATTTGATGTGGTAACATTCAATTATGTGTGCTAATCTCCGATTAACAGCCATGCAACAAGGAGTCCTGATAACACAATGACTTTAGAGACATATGCTATATAATATAATTTTTACTATTATTATTTGTATTCTACTGATAAAATCGAAGAGTGAATCGTGCAATCAATGTTTATCTCCTTTCGAACTTTCAACGGACTGCTCGCAGATTTCCGCGAATTGATTAAAAATCCTTGGAATACCTTGAAAAAATTCTTTTTCTATAAGATATATAATTTAGATTATAATTTCTTTAGACACTTAAGAATACTTTATTATTATGTTATCAATACGGACGGATGTTTAAATAATAATTAAAGTCGAAAGCACACCTGAATCTCGTGAATTTTTGCAAATATTTCAGTTTAATTAAATAATCCAAAGAACTAAACAAAAGAGAATTTATTCAAACCTTAGAAACTACTCATCCAAGTCTAACGATTATAAAAAAAAATTATTGTTATTGATAAGTACACAATAAATCGAAGTAAAAGTTACAAAATAACGATATACACCATTTCCGGAAGAAATGAATAAAAAACATAATAGTGAAAAATTACAAATATTTAACATTTCTATACTAACAATATGTGATGTATAATTATACAATCGTTCTCCGTTAGCCTAATCCACCAAATTGGTGTGAACATAAATTAAGGGGACTGAAAGATAAAATGATTGTAAAATCGAATTATTCTTCTTTTAAATCGATTTTGAGAAAATGAGACAAAGTAAACATTTTTCCTTTTACAGGATACTAATTGCCACTGAGTAGTATAAAGAGAAATTTGTTAAAATACCAAAGTCTTAACAAAATTCAGCACAAGGCGATCTTTAAGGAAATGGCGTTCATTCCAACAGAAATTAAATTTTTTTAAAACAGCCAGTCTAGTCCCCTTAATAATTTAATAAAAATATTAAAAAGTTTGTAAAATATATTTAACAATAATAGACACATTTATCCACTTTGATTCGTCGCGTTATTACAACCGTTGCAATTGTATGAAACGTGTAAAATACTGCATTTCGTATACAGTACCGAACGCTTAATCTGTACTTAAACAGTCAAAACTTGATAAATCTTCGAGAACGCAGCTTCCAAGGTTTTGCTCCACGCCTCAGCCACTTCCGGTGTGAATTGTTTTCCAAGTGCTTTACGAAGAACCTCCACTACCACCTCCTTCAAATTCTATAAATAAATAATATTGCAAATCTTAATAATCGTCGAATTTCGATCGCTGAATCTTGGTGGAAAAATTGTTATAACTTTGCCAAAAAAAATCGAACAGGAATGTACCAAAAGATAATTTTAAACAACGAAGCTTCTACTCTTATACTGCTTAATTGTTTCTCCGGTTTAAATATTTTTGCGGTACAAATGGCGCGAGAAGACAACGATAGGTTGTCTCAGACAATTTCTTCAGAAATTCAAACGTTTCGACGGATCTCAAAAAAATTTTCATTCAATCACGAATTTAAACATTAAAGTCTCTTCTTTACAACGAATTCAAAAAAATCGATGCACGACTTTTTCTTGCTGTTTTATCGCACTTTGAATGGAAAGTGTGCCGCCAGCTAACTAGTCAAAATATTCTTTTACTTTGAAAAATTGAAATTTTTGTACAGATCTCAAAAATTTTTTTCGCAACTCGAACCGCAATCAATTTGAAGATTGAAGTTTCCTCTTTACAACGACACCAAAAAATAAGCGTACGATTTTGTTTTGCTATTGAACGAAACGGATAACCCAAATTATTGTTTTCTCTAGAAATGGTTTCTTTTTGAGGACGGTCAATTTTCATCAATTATTCAATTAAAATACCTGGAATTCCTCCTTTGTCTGCCCGCGTTTTTTATGACGCTCGGCCAAGATGATTAGGCTCGCCTCCATTAATCCTGGGTCGTGCAAAGAATCGATAACAGTATTTAATGCTGCAATTATGCTCGCACAATGAGCCTGAAACCTCTTGTTAGCTGGCAGTTCGGTTATTGGGATGTCCTTGAACGATTCAAAGTACTGTTGATACTCCGGGTATTTGGTAAGAAACCTGAAAACCATCGTTTAACAATTCCCATTCATCACAAAGTGAAAATTATCTGAAAACATGCAAAATTTACGAAGTATTCTAAGAAGACTCTAGGAAGGATTCTAACGACTATTGCACAGACTTATCATAAATTGTAATTTCTGCTTGACCTCCCGGAACACGCAGTAAAGGGAATCCGAGCTGAACAACCCTAATCTAGCTAGCAATCATCCCATTTGCAAATAATTCATTCTGCATTCTGCAGAAAATTTCGTTTGTTAAAGTTGGTTAAGCAATTCTGCTGGAATTCTTGCGTTTAACGTTCTAGTCGTTTATTTGATGAATAAGTTACATACTATATGAATAAATAATAATTTATTTTATAAATTCTACTAAATAGTGAATATACATTTTGTGTCGATCAGAAAACAATTACTATGTAAGATATTGTCAGACAACATTACAGAAAATAAATATAAATATTTATTAAATATGAAGAATATTAAAATTATTCTTTGTAAAAATATAAGAACGTATATAACAGATTCAAATGTTTTGTATGATTCGAATTGCCCAATCATTCTCAGTTTTTGGAACACACGAGTTCTTGTAAAATCGGACCTGTTTTCGTGAAAGGAGACTCTGCGGTGATAACTAAAAATACTGCAAAGTTCTATCTAGGCTGAAAAAATAGAGGGGAGCTCCCCGTATATAATGATATATACAATTATTAGAATATGTTGTTCTGTATGGTTTTAATACGCTGTCAAAGTTTGAAAAAATGACGATGAGTTCATTCCCGACGCAATACTTTTGCGTCTCTATGAATAGTTGTTTACTTGACACGAACTTAGTATACAGTATCGGATTCTGGAGACGTTCTAGAAGAAGATACCGTTGCAAAAAATTGTTGGAATAATTTTTAGTTCGAACAAATTAGAAAAATTGTTAAAGTGACAAATCTCGGCATCTTGCCGCAGCGGCCGCCATTACTGGCTCGACGCGATAGGGCCGTAGCTACAGTGATTCTCAGTAATATTTGGGCACTTTTAAAAAGACGATACCTTTTTTAAGACTGGATCAAACAACTTGAATTTTTTTTCAGTTGTTAGAAGGATTAGTTTAGATTAGTTAGTTTTCAAGGTTTTTCTGAAATTTTTCACCTGGGATTGTATTGAAAATTTAAAAACTGCATTTGACAGATATGTTTCAGTTGCAAGATGTCCCAGTATTGACCCCCCACCCTTCCACACCCCACAGCCGTGGAGGAGGTAATTCTGCAAGATAAAATAAGTTAAAAATATGGAATCTTTTTTTTTCATTTGACGGTTCGATTCCGAGAAAATCGAATTTGAAAATGCACCGAATACGAGTGCTATTACATAGGAATTGCCTGATGCGTTTTATCATGACCAACCAAATCTACTTCATGCATGTGCTAAAGCACGCGGACCCGACGAATCTTCAAACTCTATTTTCTCGAAGACGAGGTGTCAAACGAAAAAATGTTGTTCCTCTATTTCGATTTATTTTTACATATAGAATAATCCACTGCCCGCTTATACACGTTATTTGGCCGCACCCTGTATAGATACGCGTCATCCAATTATAGAAATACAATTTTCATTAATTCTTGAATGTAAATAACGTTACATATGCATTTATTTTATACATATTATTTTTATACACATCACCATAAGTATAGTTGTTATTCGCATTCCTACAATGTTATAACGAATATCTCTTGTAACTAGATTAAAAGTTCTTCTACGATTATTAAACAAAATTACTCGGTAATGTCGAATGAGTTTGAAAATCCGTCGAGTTTGCGGGCTTTAGCATATGCAAGAAGTAGAATTGGTTGGTCATGATCAGACGCATCAGACAATTGCTATCTAATAGCACGCGTATTCGGTGCATTTTCAAACTCGATTTTCTCGGAATCGAAGCATCAAATGAAAAAGAATGATTCCATATTTTTGACTTATTTTGTCATGTGGAATCACCCCCTCCACGGTTTTGGGGTGGGAAAGGGTGGGGGGTCATTACTAGGACATCCTGCAACTGACACGTATCTGTCAAATGCAGTTTTTAAATTTTCAATACAAGCTCAGATGAAAAAGTTCTGAAAAACCTTGAAAACTAACTACAGTATTTCATCGGTAATTGTCCCAAATGTCTCCGACATAATTGTCCTTGAGATATCCCCACTAGTGCGGGGTGATCGAAGTCCCATAAAAAAATAATGATTAATAAAGAAGTTGGAAATTCGGATTAGGTATGTTTACATTTCTTGGTGACCGAAGCCTCTCGAGCTCGGCTGTCCTCTACGTTCGGCAAACCTCAAACAATGATATCCCTCGCGCATAATTGTCCCTCCGCAGACCCGTGTTGTGGACAATTATCAATGAAATACTAATTCTTCTAACAACTGAAAAAAAATTCAAGTCGTTTGATCCAGTCTTCAAAAAGTTATCGTCTTTTTAACCCTTTGCACTCGGAGCTACTTCAACTAAAAAATCAAACATTTCTTCTAACCTAGAATATTTCCATTGTACATAATTATTTTCATTATATGCGTACGAAATTGATATAGTACCTCGTACAATATTTAAATGTTTAGTAATTTACTACATATAAACAAATTTAATCATGTAAACAATATTCTGAATAATGGTGTAACAATTTGTAGCGGCGCCTCAGAGTCGCCATTCGAGTGCTAAGGGTTAAAAATGCCCAAATATTACTGAGAATCACTGTAGCTACGGCCCCATCGCGTCAGTAATGGCGGCCGCGGCGGCAAGACGCCAAGTATTGGCATTTTAACAATTTTTCTAATCTGTTCGAACTAAAAACTATTCTAGCAATTTTTTTCGATGGTATCTTCTTTTAGAACGTCTCTACAATCCGATACTGTATACTAAGTTCGTGTTAAGTAAATAACTATTCATAGAGACGCAAAAGTATTGCGTCGGGAATGAATTCACCGTCATTTTTTCAAACTTTGACAGCGTATAAAAACCATACAGAACAACATATTTTAATAATTGTATATATCATTATATTCGGGGAACTCCCCTCTATTTTTTCAGCCTAGATAGAACTTTGCAGTGTTTTTAGTTATCACAACTGTCTCATTTCACGAAAACAGGTCCGATTTTATAAGAACTCGTATGTTCCTAAAACTGAGATTGATTAGGCAATTAGATTTTTGAGTTCACCTTAGAAATTGACAACAACTACAATCCGAAATAGATGTTCGAACGATTTGTATAAAAATAAATTCGGAAAACACTGCGTTTACGAATTTGGAAAGGAATTGAAGTGAAAGAAGCTGGAAATCAATTGGGACTAGTCGAAAATTAATTTGATATCGTTCGCTTCAAATTCATAAAAGCGGTGTTTTACGAATTTATTTTTACACAAATCATTAGACTAGTTGAAAATTAATTTAAAATCGTTCACTTCAAGTTCATAGACACGGTGTGTTACGAATTTATTTTTATACAAATCGTTAGACTAGTTGAAAATTAATTTAAAATCGTTCGCTTCAAGTTCATAGACGCGTTGTTTTACGAATTTATTTTTACACAAATCGTTTGACTAGTTGAAAATTAATTTAAAATTGTTCACTTCAAGTTCATAAACGCGGTGTTTTACAAATTTATTTTTATACAAACCGTTGGACAAGCTGAAAATCAATTGGGACTAGTTGAAAATTAATTTGATATCGTTCGCTTCAAATTCATAAACGTGGTGTTTTACGAATTTATTTTTACACAAATCATTAGACTAGTTGAAAATTAATTTAAAATCGTTCACTTCAAGTTCATAGACACGGTGTGTTACGAATTTATTTTTATACAAATCGTTAGACTAGTTGAAAATTAATTTAAAATCGTTCGCTTCAAGTTCATAGACGCGTTGTTTTACGAATTTATTTTTATACAAACCTTTGGACAAATTGAAAATCAATTGGGAGTAGTTGAAAGTTAACTAGTTTAAAATCATTTTGAAAAATTGAATACCATTGACAATAATTGCAAATTCATTGGAAATAAGTGATAAACTAGTAACGATAATCGGTACAATTGCACTTTGCACTTACACCGATGCACTTTTATAAAAAATCGACCTGCTTGGCGATAGTTCTTGATAAGTAGTGTAAAATTTGCCTGTAACAATTTTCTTTATCTATAACGAAGATAGAGTTATCGTCCGGTTTATTTACTAGATTCAGCCTGCGAATCATTGTTTATGGAATGTTAGAAAAGCATTTTTCGTTGAAATGTTGATGCAACGCAGTGACGAACTGTTTTTATCAGTCATTTTACATGTCCTGGACTGTCAGTGTCTTCGTGTAGAAAGTCATAGGTCCGGTCATAACAGACCTATGACGCCATCAGGTTATCAGTGTCGGTCTCGCGATCTCGTCTGTCAAAAGCGAAATATGTAAAACACACCACACTTACGCGGTCATCACAGCGACACCGGAGCCCACTTCATCCTTTCTGATCACAGCCCACGTGTTCTGCACCAATTTCTTCTGCCTCTCCGTCAGTCCCGTCGCTTGATCCACGCGGTTGTCATCGGTGGAGATCCCGAAGAATCGCAGAAAGGCTCCCATGACCAGCAACGTTCAAGTACTACGATCATTCACAAGAGAACCACAAAGTTCTACTCAAGTCAACACAGACGAGAATCTCCAGAACATAAACCATAGCAAAAAGGACGATAGAAAATTCTTGAGACAAGGATGACGACTCGGAGTTGATTTAAAATTAGTAGAAATCCCGAAAAAGCCGCCCTGTACTGTATTTTCCATTTTAATCCAGTTAGAATTGAATCTTCTAAGATAACAGTGACGTTAAGTAAAATGGAAAGCCATCGGAACGTTTCAAGCAACAAAAATTGATTAATTGCAGAACGATCGTTGCAAGAAAAGCTACGAAATTGCTACCTTGTGATAAAAACGACTACTATTTAGTTTTCGATGTTTTCAAATTTTTTTAACAAGAATTAAATTGTAGTTTAAGTTTTCTGTCGCTTGTGATCGCTCCAGGAGATGTCAACATTGCTGAAGAATCTGTGGTTTGCCGATGAATGTAGACTTATTGGATAAATGAATGAGCGATCGAAAAGAATGGTGTCTTCGTGGTGATTTCGGGGAGCGCGTAATGGTCCGGCTAGATCGTTGCGATCGCGGGAGCGAGCGAGCGAGCGTTTTGATCGGAGCCGAGGCAATTACCGTAATTTCGTGTGATATGTCACGTGCCACGGTGTGCAGTAGTGTTTCAATTCACTGAATCGGTGACACGGTTGGATGGCGACTAGCTCGGTTCCTCTCAGTGCCGGACTAACCACCGCCTCGGGCTGTCTAATGCTGTTTTACATCTATCCCCTCCAAGGCGACGCCGACGCCATTAATGCCACGCGTTTAAACGATTAAAATAACCGACGCGAAAGCCACCGTCTCCGTTGAGAGCAGTTTGTCAATCATTTGTTCGACTCCAGTCCATCCAGTATTGCCGTCCAGCGTGACCCGCCGACCATCCTGGCGCCCGATAATCGCCATCGATCGCCGATCGATCCTCAAACTCGGTGTTCGATTGAATAAAATTGAAAATGATTGGATATATAGTTGATCAAAAACAATTGAAAATAGTTCAATTCGTTATTAATTGCAAGTAATTGAAAATGGCCCAATTCGTTTGAAATTGCTAGGAATTGAAAATGGAGGATTTTTACCTAATTGAAAATAGGTTACGTAATGATATTTGGTCCCTTCAGGGTTTCAAATCCATTTTTACCACTCTCCTCTTCTTTCATATTTCCTGCTCTCACTATCGTCTAACATTTCTGCCTACTTTTCAGCGGGACCTACTGTTTCTTAAGGTGGGTTTTTATTAGAAATTAACAATCAGATAAAATTGTTTAATACTTACAAATTGATATAAAAATTGTCATTTCAATTACATCTTGGCAGTATAATTTTATATAATTGAATTTGCATAGTAAATTTAACATAATTGAAGATCATTGAATTTTCTGCTAATTGGAAATCATTGAAATAGTCACGTTCCCAATGAGCTGAAAATAATTAAAAAATAATTGATGGACAATCGATAATTCATTTGAAATTCGTTGGTATGGTTGAGAATAAATAAGAACAATTGAGGATATTATAGTCGAATGAAAGCGTTGTTAATTGGACGTATTTGAAAATGATTGGATATATAATTGATCAAAAACAATTGAAAATAGTTCAATTCGTTATTAATTGCAAGTAATTGAAAATGGTCCAATTCGTTTGAAATTGCTAGGAATTGAAAATGGAGGATTTTTACCTAATTGAAAATAGGTTACGTAATGATATTTGGTCCCTTCAGGGTTTCAAATCCATTTTTACCACTCTCCTCTTCTTTCATATTTCCTGCTCTCACTATCGTCTAACATTTCTGCCTACTTTTCAGCGGGACCTACTGTTTCTTAAGGTGGGTTTTTATTAGAAATTAACAATCAGATAAAATTGTTTAATACTTACAAATTGATATAAAAATTGTCATTTCAATTACATCTTGGCAGTATAATTTTATATAATTGAATTTGTAGTAAATTGAACATAATTGAAGATCATTGAATTTTCTGCTAATTGAAAATCATTGAAAATATTCGAGTTTCCAATAAACTGAAAATAATTAAAAAAGAATTGATGGACAATGGATAATTCATTTGAAATTCGTTGGCATGGTTCAGAATAAATAACAACAATTGAGGATATTATAGTCGAATGAAAGCGTTGTTAATTGAACGTATTTGAAAATGATTGGATATATAGTTGATCAAAAACAATTGAAAATAGTTCAATTCGTTGTTAATTGCAAGTAATTGAAAATGGTCCAATTCGTTGGTAACTGCGAGGAATTGAAAATGGAGGATTTTTACCTAATTGAAAATAGGTTACGTAATGATATTTGGTCCCTTCAGGGTTTCAAATCCTTTTCACCACTCTCCTCTTCTTTCATACTTCCACTCTCACTATCGCCTAATTTTTCAGCCTATTTCTGCCTACTTTTCGGCGGACCTACTGTTTATTAAGGTGGGTTTTTATTAGAAATTAACAATCAGATAAAATTGTTTAATACTTACAAATTGATATAAAAATTGTCATTTTAACTACATCTTCGCAGTAGAATTTTAAATAATTGAATTTGTAGTAAATTGAACATAATTGAAGATCATTGAATTTTCTGCTAATTGAAAATCATTGAAAATATTCGAGTTTCCAATAAACTGAAAATAATTAAAAAAGAATTGATGGACAATGGATAATTCATTTGAAATTCGTTGGCATGGTTCAGAATAAATAACAACAATTGAGGATATTATAGTCGAATGAAAGCGTTGTTAATTGAACGTATTTGAAAATGATTGGATATATAGTTGATCAAAAACAATTGAAAATAGTTCAATTCGTTGTTAATTGCAAGTAATTGAAAATGGTCCAATTCGTTGGTAACTGCGAGGAATTGAAAATGGAGGATTTTTACCTAATTGAAAATAGGTTACGTAATGATATTTGGTCCCTTCAGGGTTTCAAATCCTTTTCACCACTCTCCTCTTCTTTCATACTTCCACTCTCACTATCGCCTAATTTTTCAGCCTATTTCTGCCTATTTTTCAGCGGTCCTACTGTTTATTAAAGTGGGTTCCGAACTACTACCTAATTGAAAATAATTGAAAAGCAATTGAAGACCTATTAGAAATTAACAATCATATAAACTTGTTTAATACTTACAAATTGATATAAAAATTGTCATTTCAATTACATCTTCGCAGTAGAATTTTAAATAATTGAATTTGTAGTAAATTGAACATAATTGAAGATCATTGAATTTTCTACTAATTGGAAATCATTGAAATAGTCGCGTTCCCAATGAGCTGAAAATAATGAAAAAATAATTGATGGACAATCGATAAGTCATTTGAAATTCGTTGGTATGGTTGAGAATAAATAAGAACAATTGAGGATATTATAGCCGAATGAAAGCGTTGTTAATTGAACGTATTTGAAATTGATTGAATTCTCTGATAATTAGAAATGACGGAAAGTGGACGAATTTTTAGTGAACTAAAATTAATTGCAGATCTTTAGAGTTATTGGAAAATAATTGAGATATAATTGTAGATCGATAGAGTTATTGGAAAATAATTGAGATGAATTGTAGATCGATAGAGTTATTGGAAAATAGTAGAAAATTAATTTAATGTTGAATAGAGTTATTGAAAAATAATTTAAAATTAATCGAAGGCCAACGAAGTTGTTACAACAAATAATTGATAATTAAACACTTTTGCCACGATTTATTTTACGATTATAGTAATTAGAACTTCTGTGTCGTAATTTCCTAGAAGAAAAAGAAATATTATGTTTATTACATATGTGTATATATTACGTAAATGTGTAAATTCTCATCCTGAGAAATGTATGAGAGTGAACAGTTAAACAGTCATTTAAAATTGTGTAATAAATATTTTTTAATTAATCTGAGAAGTACAATTTCCATTATTTTTGCGCTATAGAACGTCGAGGCATACAAAATAATTGAGTACAATTAAAAGTTGGCTGAAAACAATTGCAGATAATAGAAAAATAATGGGAGATAATAAAAGATAATTGATAACATAAACAAACAATTGAAAAACAATCGACAACAATTCCGACCTCATAATCCCAGGTTCGATAATCACGTTTGCCAGTATTCGATCCTCCCGACATCGTGGCACGACCACCCGCCCCGTTTCCATTTGCGGTTTCTCGATAAAGGACATTCGGTTAATCGTCCGGGACCAATTACGACCTAACTCGGCTAACCTGATGCGCCGAGTTTATTACTTTAATCGATTAACCTTGCACTGTGTCCTGGCGACGCTGCACCACTCTGTGCAAAAAATCGACAAACTTTCCTATACGACAGTCTCCCGTTGAAATTTGTATAATAAAACACCACATTTCACCGATAAGTAATGTCAAAGTTCGTTAAAATTCGATTTAAAGAAAAAAACGGCTTTCAAGAAACCACCAACAACCTTAACGACTATTTAGGATCTGACATTTTGAGTGGCGCCATCTGCTGCCGAAAAGTAGAAATACTCTAAGCTTGGCTTCGCTTGGCTTATAGCAGCGTACAATGTTAACAGGTGTTAATTACAGTATAAACTTACTGTGTTAAAACAGGTGTTAATTAAAAATAACGTTATGGAAGCTCCAATTTTTCCACAGCGAAGCAAAAAAAATATTGATTACTGTGCAGTGAAAGATTGTGATAGTAGAGCGGGCAAAAATTTGTTGCTCCGTTTCCTCACTTTGAAATGAAGTATGTGAAGTGAACTGCTTGAAATTTATAAGACCTTCATTTCTAAAATACAAGAAACAAATTAGCAAAGAACAGTCTATTTTAACAGCTAAAGCTAGAGTGCATATTGAGAGATCTAATCAAAGTTAATGTTCTTACTGTTTTGTGTTTCTCATTTTTGTCGTAAATTCATAAAATCCTCAGTGTACTAACAAAATTTTATTTTTTCTAATGGTAGTAGCCTTTGTAGATCCAAAGCATATAAAAATCGTACTAAATTCTATCAAATTTTGTATTCTAGCATTTTTCGAAATTTTTCGTGAGTTCTAAATGCATAAACATCCGAAATCTACTAATTATTTAATACTGTCAGTACCGAGCTCAAAATGTGATTAATACACGTTGATTTATAAAAATCATAAAACTAGATTTACAAAGATTGCTCGCAATTTTTTTTGTAATATGTGCTTGAATAAAAAACAAAAATTTATTTAATAACGTATAATGGGAGCAATTTTATAATTACAATACTTACGAAAAAAAAAATGTGAAGCCACTAATTTGGCTGGTCGTGGTATTTATGGTTTATTTTTATTATAATTTATATCGTTTAAATTTTTTATTTATGGTACCATGGCAATTGTTAAATTTGGGCGCTGGAAAATTACAATTAAGATGGAAAGTTTGCAACTCTGGGTCAAAATGTACCCAAATCGAGACTCAAAAGATGCAAAAACATAATTTGTTAGTATTCTTCGTTAGCAACGATGTAGGAAATTAACCAATTTTGATCAATCTACCTTACAGTTTACTGTAATTTCAAGTCTTTCATTGCAGCCTTAACTTTTCGTTCACAATCACAATTTTAATTCACCGCGTGCATCTTCTGCACGACAAAAGAAATCGGATGCGCACCTGACAGGTGCAAATAGTTGCGACACTGATTCATTTCACACGTTAATCACGTATCGTTTCGAAGGTGGATGTGCTCAATGTTTTAAATCAACACTTTAAATCCAGCAATCACATATACAATGACACCCATAATAAATATTCGGTCACTCTTTATGCGACGATAAGTTTTTTAATATTGGATCCTACGACATGGAATTTTTTGAAAAGTAAGAACAATTAGTTGACTACATGACGCGAAAAGAGAACTTCGAAAAAATTGGGATTAATCGGAATTGTAGAGAGAATACTAAAAGTTGTATTTTACAATTTTTTATGTGGACCTATATATGTATAAGATTTTTTAATTTAAAAAATACGTTTTGTAGATCTGTGTCAATTATACATATTCTGAAGATTGTAAAGTGTAGAGTCCAATATTAACCATTGATAACGAAGTTAAATGGCGGGTAAAACTAACGACGCCAATTAAAAACACCAATAGGATTGAACGCCTTTTTATTTAACAATAAAATTACTTCACCGACTGATGAAATAGTGCAAGTGAAATTTAAAAGTCATATTTATAATACGGAATTTGTTTATTGACGCCTTTACTATATAATCTGGTGTCACAAGATTTAAATGTCCTGATCTTCATTTTTAAAAAATCTGAGTTATCTAGGGTTAAAAAAGTTATCATCTATTTAACACTCTATCTACCGGTAGCCTATTAATAGACTTATCAATAATTGTGCACTACTAAAAGGAAACTTCAAAATCTTCTATTACAGTATTTCATCGATAACCGTCGCCATCACAGATCCAGTCGGCGACAATTAACGTTCAGATAATACTATTCTTTGACTTGTGCCGAACGTAGAAAAGGACAGCGAAGCACGAGAGGCCTCGGTTTCCGAGAAGTGTAACATAATACGGGTCGAGCATCACGGTGTGAAAACTTCTTTATTTTTTATTATTTTTTTATGGAACTTTCACCAACATATTCGTGGCATTTTTCTAATGAAAATGATACCAAATAAGATATAATTCCGATGGTATTTACTTGAGTAATGGACGACGAAAGTTTCGGAAAATTATTGTAAATATGATCCGAATTATATCGTGTTTAGTATTATTTTAATCAGAAAAATGCCACTATATTGGAGAAAGGCGCATAAAAATAAGTAATAATAAAAAAGTTTTTTTTATTGGCATTACACTGTGAAGACACGTGGGTCTTTGAACCACGCCGGCGACCGCGACTCTTAGCGTCTCCTTCTTTCCCATGCGCCCTTCCTTCCTTGCGCCCGAAACTTTCATCGTCCATTACTCAAGTAATACCATCGGAATTATATCTTGTTTGGTATCATTTTCATTACAAAAATGCCACGAACATGTTGGTGAAAGTTCCATAAAAAAATAATAAAAAATAAAGAAGTTTTGTCATTGGATTAGTAGTGGTCTCACCGATATACTCGACGCGTATTATGTTACACTTCTCGGCGACCAAGGCCCCTCGAGCTTCACGAGCCCTCACGGGGTATACCCCCCGCGGAAGGAGGGATCGTTTTGCGACAATTATCGTTCAGAATTTCACGACAATTAACGGTGAAATACTGTATATAATAATCGCAAACGTAATAATTAGATTATGTGACTGCGGGAGATCAATTAAAAAATCCTTAACCATGAACCACAGACTTTCAAAAATTATGGAATCCGAATATTTATGGAAGTCACTGTACGTATCTTTATTAGCCAACGAAGGACGTTCAGTGTCACGAATATTGTATACATACACACAAAAATGATTAAATTCCTAATCGAATTGTTTTCAGACGAAACCGTAGGAGGACATTGAGTCATCGACAAAATGACTGAAACAGAAGTAACTGATAAAAGAGCGGAAGTGGTCGATGAAGAGATACCGTCTGATAATAAGAAGAAGGATAAGATGGCGATCTATCCTCAGATAATCGCCGCTGGTGTAGGTAATTACATTTATCGATTATTGAAAAGCAACTTAAGTAAGACAATAAAGTTAAATCATCTTTGTATCACGATTGACAAATACCGACAAATATTACTCAGCGCACTGTAATAGCATCATGCTGTGTTTACAATGTAGCAGTGTCCACTAGGAAGTACTTAACCATTCGAATCACACATAATACGTGATTTTTTAATCTAAATTGCTAGAACCGCTGCAACGTTGAGAATAATACTATTCGTTACACATTTACACCAATCGTCTTTAACCGAGTAGATTTCTTAATTATGAACACTCGTGAAGTAAGATAGGGTAAGACAAGTAAGATCGGTATGGTAACAATTTTGTTGTAAATAGACTACGGATTTTTATGCAAAACAAAAATTACTCGCATTCATTGCATGATACAGGACCTACATAGACGTTCATTTCTTGTTTGAATAACTTCAGTGAGTCGATGAATAATACAACAGTATTTTCAAATTCTCGAAATGTTTTTGCTATTTCGCATTCGATCTACTAATTTTGATTATAAATGCATAAAATCCGCCGTCTAGTTGTAAACATCGTGAATAAAATACATTTCATAATAATGTGAATACTGTGACACAATAAAGCGACTGGTGGTGTTAAAGAAGGGATACGACATCTAGTGCTAAAGAAAAAAGCGCGTATTTTGTTATTGTCTGTTACTTCTATTAATTTACAACAAATATTATTATTCTTTCGTATTACTAAATTAGCTTGTATCTCCCTGATTGAAATGAGTCCAAACACGACACTATTTGGACCATGTTTACATGTTTAATCCATGATTCAGTAGAACCTCGATTATCCGAACCGACAGTATCAGAATTCTTCCCTTAATTCAGCTCAATCGAAAGCGATCCACATACAACCACGATTTATTTATTAATCTATGATTGTAACTAGTGGCAGCTACAAATCGAATCTATTAGTAGCTTAGTACAGTAAATCTTCTATAAACGCATAAAAGCTGTAACGGATAAACGCATAAAATATATCCCCTCCACTTAGTAATTTGATCTCGGCTCGGGTATATCGGTGTGAGCTACTACTAATGCGACGCGGAGCGTCATCACAATGTAACACCAATATTTAATCTTTTTTATTATTACTTATTTTTTTATGAATCTTTCATCGATATATTCGTGGCATTTTTCTGATTAAAACAAGACCAAACACGACATGATTTCAAATGTGTAAATACTGTTGTAGTATTTAGTGGTTTAAATGGCTATGAACGTTTCGGGCGCAAAGAAGGACAGCGTATGGGAAAGAAAGAGGCGCGGAGGTCTCGCTTTACACGCGCTGTACTTCTCTACGTTCGGCTCGGCCTTTGAAGCTCGAAAAATAGCTACCCGTAACGGATAAACGCATAGCTATCCCCCCGAGGTTTATGCGTTTATAGAGGATTTACTGTAATCTATTACGAATCTAGTAGATTAGTTCGGATAATCGAGGTTCTATTAAATTGTGAATTAAGCAAGTAAACATGATCCAAGTCGTATCGTGTTTAATCAGTATCGTTTTAATCAGAAAAATGCGACATACAGTATTTCAACGATAATTGTCCACAACACGGGTCTGCGCAGGGACAATTATGAGCGAGGGATATCATTGTTTGAGGTTTGCCGAACGTTGAGAAGGACAGCCGAGCTCGAGAGGTCTTCACCGAGAAATGTAAACATACAAATGTAAATATTTTTTATGGGACTTCGATGACCATATTTGTGGCATTTTTCTAATAAAAAGCATACCAAATATGATATAATTCCGATGATATTTATTTGTGTAATAGACAATCAAAGTTTCGGGCGGGAGGAAGGATGGGAAAGAAAGAGACGCGGAGAGTCGCAGTCGGCGGCACAGTTCAAAGGCTCGCGCGTCCTCACAATGTATTACCAAGGAATAACTTTTTTATTATTACGTATTTTTTATGAGACCTTTCCTAATAGATTTGTGACATTATTCTGATGAAAACGATACCAAACACGATATAATTCCGATCATATACAGGTGTATGGTCATTATGTATAGGTCAGGTACATAACATCAGTGAGGCAACAGTAATGCAATGACGACACTTTTTCATTTTTAATTAATCTTTTAGGAGTCTTTTAACAGCATATTTGTAATATTTCTCTGATCAAAATTTTTCTGGTTATACATACATATCAATTTTTTTAATTGACGATGGAGTAAGTTTTGGTGACAGACAAAGAGATTAAATGATAAAGACATTAAAGACACACTCTTCTGACTGGGAGATTTCGCGACTTTGAAAACGGGCAGAACCTCAGGTACATCTAAATTAACCGTCTTGTCTTCTGTGAATTTGTCGATCGTACATAGTAAGAATGCAGAGAAGAGAAAACCTAAGAAAATCCGGAAAAACCAATGTCGACGTTTTACGGTCACGGATTTACATTTTGGATTTAGGCACGTAGATGCAATTTGCAACGGAGGGCCGACAACTGTTGTACGGTGAATTTATGGGATCGGACATAGTTTGCAATTGTTCGTATTATCCAATATATTTTCAACGAGACGATGCGACTTGCAGTATCCCTTTCTTTACTATTTACTCTCTTTGTCTGTCACCAAACCTTACTCCATCGTCAATTAAAAAAATAGATATGTATGTATAATCAGAAAAATTTTGATCAGAGAAATATTACAAATATGATGGTAAAGGTCTCCTAAAATATTAATTAAAAATGAAAAAGTGTCGTCATTGCATTAATGTTGCCTCACCGATGTTATGTACCTGACCTATACATAATGACCATACACCTGTGTATGATCCAAATTATATCGTGTTTGGTATCATTTTAATCAGAACAATGTTACAAATCTATTAGAAAAAGTCTCATAAAAAAATAAGTGTTAGAAAAATAACGAACACCCCCAAATGACGGCGACGAGAGTGAATACCGGCAACGACGGGCCCCGACAGCGTGGCGCCGCAAGGGTCGTAAATTGTCTCGGACCCTAGAAGACGTCGTTGAGGAAAGGGACTTTTCCGAGCGGGACGACATTCGAGCTGCGTTTGTCAAAGAGTACACTCTTGTCAGCGACCTCCGAACTCTAAAATATATTTTGTTAAATCTCTCCGTTCATCTCCGTATTTATTTCGTCTTACATAAGTAATAATAAAAAAGTTATTCCTTGGTAATACATTGTAAGGACGCGCGAGCCTTTGAACTGTGCCGCCGACTGCGACTCTCCGCGTCTCTTTCATCGGAATTATATCATATTTGGTATGATTTTTATTAGAAAAATGGCACAAATATGGTCATCGAAGTCCCATAAAAAAATAATGAATAATAAAGAAGCTGCAAATTCGGATTAGTGTGGTCTCACCGATATACCCGAGCCGTATGGTGTCATATTTCTCGGCGACCGAGGCCTCTCGAGCTTCTTGGGCCCCTCAAGGGGGTACACCCCGCACTAGTGGGGATATCTCAGGGACAATTATGTGCGAGACATTTGGGACAATTACCGAAGAAATACTGTATACGCTAGTAAACATTTCATAATAAAATAAATAAAAAGAGTTTTGCCATTAGATTAGTACTGTCTCGCCAATATACCTGATCGAGAGGTACACTCCTTGGTAATGAATAGAGTGCGGATTTCATGAATTTAGGAGAAGAACAAGTAGATGAATTTCATAGCAGTGAAAATATTCTAAGAATTTAAAATCCAGTATTTTGCAATTAATACAGAGAATTTTGATTTTGCATAAAAATCCAATGTATTAATGAGAATAAATTTTTCATCTATATCTATAGATATATATATATTTTTTTGGCCTCTCAAGGAACTCGAACGTTTTTGGGATATCCAGAGATATTACTGTCGCTCGATTCAAAGACTAACTATTAATTGTTTTTATTTAAAGTTAATCTGACGCTACTCGTATCCGGATTATGCTATGCCTGGCCATCGGTCAGCCTGCTCTACTACGAAAAGGCCAACTCGCCTATCAAGATGACCCCAGAACAGGAATCTTGGGTGGTCACAGGAGTGCCATTGGGTGCCATAATCGGACCCGTCGGGTCTGCTTTACTAGTGGATCGGATCGGCAGGAAATGGTTCGTCTTTGCAACGTGCTTGCCGTTCGTTGCTGGCTGGATACTCCTGTACATTGCCAAAAGTTGGGTGCACCTTTTCGTAGGGCGGCTTTTGACAGGCATACCCACCGGCGCCATTTTTGCTGCCGTTCCTCAATATCTCGGGGAAATGGTGGAGACCAAGATCAGAGGAGCTGCGAGCGTAATGATGGCTATTTTCCTGAACTTAGGGTACATTTTCATATATGGAATTGGACCTTTGGTCGATCCGAAGGTAATTCTAAAGATCAATAAGCAAAATAAGCACGTGCTTAGGGCATCAGGAGAAGGGGAGCGCCATAGGAACTTTCTGAATTTTACATCTTTTGCATATTAATAATATTGCTAAGGGTTTATGTACATGTGTGTGCGAGTGGAAAGAACGAAAGAAAACGAGCAAAACTTGGACTTTTATTAAAAACACTTTTTGGTCAAATTATCGAAAATGCCTAAAAAATTGGGTCCATCATACATTGCGTTGAAGTGATACTGCATAAGGGGGAGTCAAAATCTTTTAAACACTTGTATAATTTCAAATAAAATAGACGATTTACTATTTACTATTTGAAATAGTATTTTACCCAACTTTGGTATCAACACTTGTACCAGTTAACACTAGATTGCCCAAAGAAGTCATTTTGACTGCTTTTTAATTTCAATTAGAAAAACAATTATGTATATCAGAGATGGGCAATTTTGCCTCAATTGAGGCAAAACCGTCAATACCGTAGCGCCCTCTGTCCCCTTCCAGCAAGCGCGGTACAATGGAGCAACGAAGACAGAGAGGGTGGTGGGAGAAGCAGGCGTTTGAGGGGCTCCACCCGTGCCCACCACTGATGTATATAATGACACAATTTCTTAGAATTTTGTGACCTTTTGTACAACATATAAATGCGTTTATTAATAATTGTAGTTACCTCCCCCCTCCTTCATTTCCGGTATATATATACCGCAACAAATTCTGAACTATCATTTGAAGATGAAGCGGATTATATTCAAAGTGAAACATCTGACACTGAAGATAGCGATGAAGAGTCGATCACCAATGATGAAAATGAAAGTGTCATCAATATGCCATGTCATCAATATAAAAAATATTAATAATTAATTTTAAACAAATTTCTTTACACATTAGTTATTCTATCACAATGCAGTGATTTTGACTGCTTTTGGGCAATATAGGTATATACTAAGTTTCAGTCTTTCTAGTGTTAATTAGAAAAATTATTCTTCCAGATGCTAGCACTAATCTGCCTGGTGCCGACAATCCTCGTGCTCATCTGGCTACCCTGGCTGCCAGAGTCGCCATATTATTGCCTGAAGAAGAACAATGAGAAAGGTGCGAACCTATCTTTGATCTGGCTGAGGCGCAACACGGAGAACACCGAGGCGATGGAAGAGATGACGAAGTTCATCAAATTGGAGGAGAGTGGTGGACTGAAGGAGTTATTCACGAAACCGGTGAACAGGAAAGCACTGTACATCCTGTTGCTGTTGTTAACGGGACAGCAGTTTTCTGGGCTCATGGCGATTCAATCGTACGCTGGGGTTTTGATCCGGGACTTCGGGCAGTCTTTCAGCACGGAAATGACGCTGCTCATTCTAGGAGTAATCGGCTTGATTTCAAGCATTATGTCAGCGTTCGTCATCGACAGGGTCGGCAGGAAGCCTCTGTACCTGACCTCGACGTACATCTCTGCGATTTGCCTAGGCTTGATAGCGACTTACTATCTTCTTGGGAACATTGGGTTCAACGTTCAGTCGTATACTCTGGTGCCCGTTGTGACGCTTCTACTTTATTACGTGGCCTTCAACATTGGTATATGTAGCGTCCCAGCGGTTATCTCCTCAGAGATCTTTCCCCTAGGTGTGAAGATGTGGGCGTCAGCTCTGGCAAACACGTTCGGAGCCACACTAGGTATTATCGTTACGAAATGTTACCAGCCTATACTCGATGCCGCGGGCAAAGAAACGGTCTTCTATATTTTTTGCGGTATCGAGCTGGTTATTGCTACTGCGGCCATATTTATTATGCCGGAGACGTCGGGGAAGTCCTTCTTGCAGATCCAGAACGAGCTGAATTGTACTATTACCAAGAAAGACATTGGCGAAGAGATGAGTACGGAAACCGACGAGGAACTGGCGTAAGGACACGGCTTTGATCTTGTACATTGTGTAATATAATATGAATAAAAAATAAATAAGTACTTTAAGTGTGTCCCGTCCTGACACGGTTTTGGAGAGCGATGGCGGGTGATTGAGCCATTTATGGGCCGATGTAGAAGCGTGCGAGAATCCGAAAATGGCGGATCGAACATTTTATTCCAGATCGGGAAAGGTTCTCGGAAATTTTTGGATTCTCAAATATATAGGAATTCTCGAGAATATTAGGGATTCCCGAGAATTTTCGGGATTCTCAAGAATATTAGGGATTCCGGAGCATATTCGGAATACCCGAGAATATTAGTGACCCAATACCTTCCCGACACGTTCCGACTATCAGGTACCCGATATTTTTGAGTTCTCGCACACCTGTAGGTCAAAACGATTAACCACCTTTTGTGATTTTTATATTTTACTAGCAAAGCACTATATTCGTGCTTAACATTTTCTAGTTAAAATTAATTTTCTTGAGCGTATATACGTTCCAGATTGAATGTTATTATTAGTACACTATTTTCCAAATGTTTTATAATATGAGTACACCATAAGGCTTCATATTGGAAGTGACGAATAGGTTGACTATTGTACTTATCTGAATGTATATTTATGTACTATTGTACTTATCACACAACTGTGATTGAAAAGAAGCCACTTGCAGTCAGGAATTGCAAAATTGATTGAATCAAATTTTGTACTTTATTGATAAATGAAAAGGGATATCGTACATAATCGAACGTAATTACGTACGACCGATTTACTTTGAAGCAATTTGGGTAATTATTTAAAACGAGGTACTCCTCTCCGTTTATGATGAAATTTAAATATGTTATGCACCTACACATTTTGAACAACTTTTTCCTTTTCACATATTAGGGGGTCTCTTTTAGTTTTCGAACTATCCGCAAAAATCTATTGCTAGTACTGAATTGAATTTTCTGTATTATTGCAATATATTTTATCAACTTTGTCTACCTTTTATTTTGTGCAGTGGTATAATCAATTTGGCAAATAAACAGCTCAATATTGTTAGCAATGGAAAACAATTGGAAATCATTTAAAAATAGTTGAAGGTTGTTCAGAATAAATGAAAAAATCATAAAATTAATTGGATGTCGTTGAAAAGGAATTTAAAGAATGTTATTGAATGTAAACGAGTAAATAATGTGTTGACAATAATTGAAAACAGTTGCGACTAATCTAAAAATAGTTGAGCATAATTTGAAAAAAGACAAAATGAATTGAAGGTCATTGAAAAGAATTTTAAATAATGTAATTGGAAGTCAGTAAATAAGTAATGCGTTAAAAATAATTGAGAGGCAATCGGACACTAATTTAATAAGTATTTTGAACGTGTTACATCCTTTTGCAACATTGCTAAGCCGAGAACGAGTCTCGGGCTATTAACGATGAATAATCGCGTTCTCTTTTACGCACTCTGGCCAGCTGGCTCCCCTTTGAATCCGCAGTCGCTCCTTCAAAGATAAAATATAACAAGTTTTTTTAAACAATACTGAACAAAGAATTGTTAAAAAAAGCAACATACTGGTTGGCGATTGAAGTTGCACCGACGTTGGTAATTTTGGTTCATAATCCTGATAATTTTCTGTTCCAGAAGACGAGTCTTGAATCCCCTTTCGTTCCCTCGGGGTTTTATCAGGTTGCACCTGAATTTAGAAAAATGTTTTTATTACGATTGATCAGGGATTAACCCAGTGCTGGATTAACCGATAAGCAAATTAAGCACGTGCTTAGAGCATCAAGAGAAAGGGGGCACCATAGAAATTTTCTGAATCTACATAGTAATCATATATTTCTGAGTGGATGAAACGAAAGAATAGTTGAAAGATGAAAATCAGCACTTTCAAGTGAAATTATAGAAAATTACTAATTCGCACTACCCGTATAAAAGTTCTCCAAATCTTTTCAGTGCTTAAGGCCTTTAACACTGGGTTTACGGAGCACTAAAATTGATTATTTTACATTGCTTTATAAAAATAATAAAATTGTATTTACTTAGATGTTCCGCGACTTTTATTGCAATATGTACACAAAAAAATAAATCTATTTAATAATTCCTCACGAATGCCTCCATGCACTCTTAATAATCGTAAATTAAAAATTTTTGAATCCGTCATTTTGACGGGCCCCGTAAATCTAGTGTTAAAGGTCTTAATACTGGATTAATTTTTAGAGGGTCGGTGTGGCCGCTATAGTGGCTAGAGAAAAACGTGGGTATTTTGCGTAAGATCCCATCAAATAGCCAAATCTGTCATGACAGATGAAAACCAGCAGAGTCTGCCATCAAAGATTTACGCCTTAAAATTTAAAGAGCCCTAAATCAGAGCTGGGTAAAATTTTGGAGAAAAAGTATTTCAAATACTATTTTACATAATTGTTGTTCTACAATTCAAATAAAGTACTATTTCAAATAAACAGTATATACGTGCTCTCTATCGTAGAAATTGAGAGGTCAGATCATGCTACCGAATCACTAAAATCGTCGGTAGAGGTGTAACAGATGGTGATGGCACATTTTGGCTACATTTGCGAAGCAAAAAGCTATAGTTCTGCTGTGTTCGTGTGCCGGCAATGTGCCGACATCCTGCAGGCACTTTACTTACTGGGATGATGATTGCATAAATGTCTTTCAATAACCTTGGAAGAAGAATATGTTATAGGTTAGTGAATTCGTTTTGGGATAGGCTACACGCTTATTTAAACAGAACATATAGTTCCGTATAAAAAAACAAAACAGGTCACCTTGAGATCTCAGTAGCACATCCACCTAGAGAAGATTTGTGATCGCCATAAAATGTCCCCTCCCCCCAACCCCTCCGAAACCGAACAAGTATTATTTGAAATATTTTTTACAATGAGCTATAGTTTGGGATATAATTGCGTGCGAAATTTTAGATTTGTATTACAATTGTAATTGTATTTAAATACAAATACAAAAACATATACAATACAGGGTGAGTCACCTAACGTTTGCACCTCAAATATCTTTGTTGTTTCTAAAGGAACGTAAAATATGGTAAAGAGAAAGTTGAATGGCACAATGGGGCTGATACGATGCCAAAAATAAAATTTTGTTTTCATGTCATTTTTTTAGAGATATCAAGGTCACCTTGACTTTTTGATGGAATGGAACCACCCTTTTTTTAAACACCTACAATGATAATTCCTTTCATTACGATTTCAGTGACTATAATTACTCAAGGTCATTCAAGGTCGCGGACAGAGTTCAACATTCCTTCAAAGCCCGTTTACAGGCGTGTATCGATGTTAAATCTTATACGTTATCTCTTATATACGTTATATATACAGGGTGAGTGATATTATATATACAGGGTGTCCCACATAAATGGGAACACCTAAATATATATATATATATATATATAAATTCGTCGTAAAGAAAATTTCAGTTTTCTAATGGTGAAAACGCCGGCCCTCTGAAGGTTAATCAATTACCTCGTGTATGGTCTTCAAGGGGATCACTTTGGAGGTTCTATCGGCAGTGGAGACCTTCTGTGTACGCAGATTTGCGAGCAGCCAGGAGCCTTGAACAGATTTGTGATTTTTGGTTTCGTAATGTGTTGGAAGAACGAGTTACTTGCACCAAACGATCATGATAAAAATAATTGCGGTTTTTCGTTACCTGCGGGGTGGTCGTTGTCGGAGCTAACAAGTGTGTTTATGACTTTCGACTGTCGTCTCTGATTAGCGTGCTTATTTCCCGTTGTCTTTCGCCGGGTCGGCAACTTGGTTCTGTGTTGATTAGTTGAGGCAGCGGTGACTGCACGTGGTTCCAAAACCAACGACGCCCAAACGGCCCTTCGATACTCCCAATAGCGTTTCTTGTACAACCAATATTTTAATGGGTAATTATACATCACTTCGGAGTGTTTTGAGAAGCACGAACCACAAATCTATTAAAAACGTATGTTTAATTTTGGAGTTTTATATTCAACAAAATAAATAGGGTGTCTCTCAGCTAAATGGGGTCACCTAATTGCCTGAATTACTGTATAAACAATCGCTGTATAAACAAACTTCCCAGAACAATGTTATACCGCATCAAGAAATAAATGTAATGATGGAAAGGATTTTTTTTCGACGTCATTCTTTAACGAGATTTCAAGGTCATCGGTATTTTTTCAAACATAACATTATATATAGTTGTGATTTGAGATTCTCGTAGAGCGTAAAACGACGATCCCACACACAACACACACACACACACAATGTATACAACTATATTATTTCAATTTCTCAATCTCGAAATTTTTGTGTCTGAAATATGAGTTATTCGAAACATTCAGACATAAATATCTCGAGAATAAGCTATCGAAATAGTATAGTCATTCGTATCGTTAGATTCGTCTTTATATGCTCTACATAAATATCGAACCAAAAAGTATAATGTTCCGGAAAATATACCAATGACCTTGAAATATAGTTATTATATTAAATGACCTTGAAAAGGGAACAGTAAATGAGGTAGATGTTGAGGTGATCTCATTTAGCTGAGACACCCTTTATAAGGAAATATTTATGCTTCTAAACAATAGAACAGTATGAAAAATACATACTTTATCGGTTTTGCTGCCTGAACGTAATATTTCGTTGATCCTCACTCTGTGTTTGTCCATCAGAATTAACATTGTCTCGCTCAGAATGTTAAAATACTTTAGTTGCACTACAGCTTTGTCCGAGGTCATCAGATGCGGTAGCTCTGTGCACAAAGCCTCCACGACACTCGATGTAAAATTCTAAAATATTTTCGATCAATCAAAATCGAACTCCAGTGAAATTCTATAATGTTTTCAATGAATTTATAAAATGAAATTTCTATTATTTCCACGCTGTACGAACTTCAAGATCTTGTATTGTCAGACCCATGTCTTTGTGGACCATCGCGATATAGCCGAGAAGATAATCCCTCTGGGTAGGCTTCTTATAATAATTAATAAACAATGTGGATACGATGTCACAAATGGTGGTAAACTTTTTTTTAACTTTGGCTTCGCGTATGAACTCCGGTATTGCCTCATCTTCGAAGTATTTTGCGTATTGAGGGTAATTTTTATAAAGTCTACATGTTCATACGATTATGTCATAGTAATTATTAACGCAACCGGATTGTTCAGTGGTTAATGAAACGGGAAATAATTACGTCGTACACATCGCATACCCGTAGGTCGCATTATCCTTCTCCACAATTTTCCAAATCGCTTGTATTACTTCGAAGTCTGATTCCCCGATTTGGCCAACCTCGTTGCGTTCTTCAATAGTTCTTGTAAACAATGTCTTTAGGTTCCCCATATTTTTCGTGCAAGATATTTTGACGCATTGCACAATAATTGAAAATCGTTTGCCCTCATATCATAAAGATATGCATATATACATAATTTATTTGCTACACATAATATTTACATACAAACATAGTGTATTAATACTATATTCTCGACTCATTTTGCAATACATTTATTATACAAATTTCTTGCTTAAAAGTATGTTCCTATGCAGAAACTTTACATAATGTATCTGCATATTGAAATTCAGAACTGTTCTCGTATTCGCACATGTCCAAAGCAATTATGCAGCTCTCACGCACAACTCTTTTACTGTCATCCAAATATTTATTTAAAATACTGAAACAATCTGGAGTTGCTATGGACCCTAATGCTTCTGCACACTCGTGCCGAACCATTTCATTCTCGTTCTCGTCTTCTAGGGAAGCTTGCAAGTAAGGTACAGTGATTTCTTCCTGCAGTTGTCCAAGAACAAAGGCTATCTCATGCCTGAACAGAGCACTACCAGCTTTTAAACCTGTAAATAGAACATACAATATAATATATTGTTACAGATATTATTATAACAAGAAACAGATATTTTTACCTTCACTGAGAGCAAGAATGCTTTCAGGTGTACAGATATTCCTCAATGAAAACATAGCTTGGTATCTTTCAAATAAGGGAATATCCTCATTTAAAAGAATATTCTTTAATTTCTGAACATCAGAAATATTTATTGGCGGAGCTGGATCAACTGACATATAAGGACTCTTTTTAGAATGCATTGAGACATTGTTTGATTTCAACCATTGCAATCGATGCAACGCTAACTGACAAGTTTCTGCAACTTCTATTACATTGTCTTTGCTATACTCCTCCAAAACTGGAATTACGCTAATATCTCCAATTGCACCTAAAGCTTCCCCTATAATAGTAAAATTAAAATATTTAAGTGTTATATAAATTGAAGATTGAAGAATCAAATTCAAATTTAAATTTACCTGCTTCGTGACGAACCATTGGTTCTTGGGTAACGTCTTTTAATACTTCTATGAGAATTGGTATGGCCTGTGCATCTTGCATTTGACCGAGGCAATATGCTAGTTCGTGTTTTAATAAGGCAGAGTCGTCTTTAAAGCAGTTGTGAATTTGTTCGATAGCTTTGGAACCTCCGATATTTTTTAGAGTAAATAGTGCGCGAAATCTTTCCTTCAGTGGTCGATTTTTGTCGTTCAAAACGCGACCTATCGCTGTAATTTGATTGTCATTCACTTCCATCATTTCTTTCTTAAATTTTTATTAAAGATATTCACTTTAAATAGTATGTTTAGTAATATTAATTAATAATTTGATGACACCATATTATTGACATGTGAACACCGTATCACATGCTTATTCTAACCTAAAAAATGTAAGGTTAAGGCATAAAGTACAAAGTTCAAAAGTTGTCTATGGTTATAATATAGAATATTATTGTTAGTACAGTAGAAATTTCTTTTATTAGTTATTTATTACTAATTATTACTAATTATATATTATTAATTATTTGTAGAAAATCCATAATTCATGTAATTTCAAGCAAGTACGCGCAATTTCTGTTGATTTTCTGTCTACTTTGTTCACAGTACCACCCAATACCACCTCTCCGATACAACTAATTGTAAGAAGAGATTGTTATCAAGTCCCATTTTATATATGTTTTCAATGTAAACTACGATAATTTATTGGTAACATAGTTGTTTGTAATTTATCTGTCATAAATATTTTTGTAATATGTTCATAACTACAGTTATCATTTTATGTTCCTTCTTTTGTAACTTTTAAATATTCTAAAACTAATGTAAATACTTCGGAAACCAATGCTAATGAATAATACATTGTAAATTAACACAAATAGATATCTAATTTTTTGACAATGAAAAGAAATAAGAACATTAACTCCAGGTGATTTAAACTTCCCACTTGCCTATAACAATTGACAACAGTCGAACGACCGACATCAAAGGTACCGCTCCGGAGCCCGGAGTGTCGCCTCTTGTTGGATGTTGGATTTTGGATCCCTATTATCACAGGCTGTGTTATTATTTGAACCAGTTTGATCTCATCATCTGATCTTATCAAAGAGTAGCCTACTTTATAAACTTATGTTCACTGTCGACTTGAACATTGTAAACATAAATCTGAGAAGTTAATAACATTCAATATTCAATTTTTATAATCGTACATTATAAATCATGGCTCACAGTAGACTGGAAAGGGTTGGAACCATCTTCTCTAGGTATTGTTTATACTTTTAGTTACTAATTATCGTAAATTTAATAGAGATTAGGTTATAATTGTATAATTATTATAACCTTTTAGTATAATCAATATTTTTTACTGCTATCGAATTCGAAATGAAAAAAAAACAATTTACATTGAATTATATGAAAATGAATTTTTGTGTAAATTAATAAACCACCAATGTAATACATTATCTTATTAATGAAAGTTTGCACGCAAAGCCATGTAATTTCATTTTACACAAATTCTAGAATGTCGTCACTGATTAAAACTGGAGCCATAGCAGAGAATAATATACCGATATGGCACGAAATATACAAAAATTTTCCTCCAAAGTATGAGCCAACATTTAGTAGACCTGCATCTCAAAAGCCATTGAGAAATATCTTTTATGAGGAGGACATTCTGAGAGCGTAAGCCTGATAATGCATTCACACAAATAATAAAGAAACATATTTGAAAACAATTGTTTTACAGGAAATTTCATAAAAATGTAACATTTTTACCATCAGTAAGTTTGGAATCCGCAGGAACTACTGAGACTCAATTATTCCTAGACCAATATTCCAACTACTTAAAGGTAATTTGCAATGAAATATAGGAATGTAATATATTTAATTTAATATATTAATTAATTACAGGATGGGTTCTCAGAGTCAGAGGCATTTGATCAAGCACTGTCAAAGTATACATCACGTTTTTCGAGTGAAATAGAAAAGCTCAAAAAGTCCCAAAACGCAGAACCCCAGCATTCGGGTGACAGTAAAGTTGAAACTGAGACTTAAAAAATTATAGTATTACTTAAGAAATTAATATAATATATTATCGTTACATAATACATTATTTATATTACATCTTCATCTTCCAAAGACCTTTCATTGCATGTTAAATATCTCGAAGAAAATTTAAAAACAATACTATTACTTTTACAAATAAAAATTATAGTTTATCTATCTTAAGCAATAGCCTAAAAAGTTTTAGCATATTTGAATATAGTAGATATTACTGTACTACAGTAGTACACTAATACTTTAGTATACTACTAGAATAGTGCATTATACTGCTGTTAAAGTGTACTCATAATACATGGCAGTCCGAATGTATAGTATTTAGAGAATGTTCTTATCTTTAAGGACCTTACCTAACCTTCAAAATAACAGTTCAAGTTCACCTTTACAATTGTTACCTGACACACCTTGGTCTTAATAATTCTATTTCCGATTGTATAGGAAAAGAATCATTTGTTTTCTAGTACGAAATGTCCACGAAACAAATGTTTTCGTTGGTGTTTGTTAGGAAAGGAACAGAGATTTTGTTGGGTTTGAAGAAAAGAGGATTTGGAAAAGATCTGTGGAACGGCTTTGGTGGGAAAGTGGAATCGGGAGAAACGATTGTGCAGGGAGCCGTTCGGTAAATCATTTTGAACAATTTTATCTTTAATCGAAATTTTTCGCTATACTTACCTCTTGTTTCGTTTAAATAAAACAAGTTAAAAACATTATGTTCAACAACAATTTATTCATAAATATCACATTAACAATAAATTTCAACAAAATGCTTTGCTATATTTATACAATAATGATTTATGAAAATCATATCCAAGCTTTAAATTAGGTGCTTAATAATTTTGTAATCATTAATTACCTTTTTTTTTGAAATTTTGAATTACAATCAAGCATGTATACATGATTAGTTTTTAAACCTATTCATCAATTAATTATCCCTTAAATTTATTGCAAAATTTGATTAGTAAAATATTTTACAATTATAATGTGCAGGAACAGGCTTAATGAATAAAATAAGTTATCAAACAAATTAAAATTGTTCCATTAAGTAATAAGAATAAAATAAAGTAGCGACAGTAATTGTATAAATTTTATTTTTTTTAATTTTCAGCGAATTGAAAGAAGAATGTGGTTTAACTGCACAGGACATGAAAAAGATTGGGATTTTAGAATTTGAGTTCGAAGGAGTTGATACTCTGTTAAAAGTTCATGTTTTCGAGACGTTCAACTATCATGGAGAAATAACAGAATCCGAAGGTATTTAACTCCTACATTGACATTTTAATCAAACGAAATTTGACATTGCTCGTTCATTCTTTACGTTATTTCGTGTCACAGTAATTAATTACACTGTGTAAAAGCAGTTTGTTTTAAAAATTAAATTTCTCAGCAATTGAGTCATCTACAAAATGTAAAACTGGCTTGACACAGTGTAATTATAATAAATAAATGGAGATGTTCGTAATAAAATAAAATCCTAACACCTAGACTCTTACTAAAAACATTATTCGCGTACTTAGATTTCTAGTAAATATATCCTAATTATAGATAGATATTTCTTTTTGTTCAGAAATGCGACCGGAGTGGTACAATATAAAAGATATTCCATTTAAACAAATGTGGCCGGATGATGAATATTGGTTTCCTTATATGTTAAAAGGAGAATTGTTTAAGGGATACTTTCTCTATCGAGGTCAAGACCTAATTCTTAAACATAACGTTGAAGCTATGGAAGAGCTACCCAGTGAATAATATCCTGCAATTATATTTCTCAGCATTCACACACATTTAAAAAAAATGCACTTTCACGTCACTCTGCTTTAAAATTTAATAGACCAACGAATTTGTTCATAGCAAATTCCATTTAGATCGATTTTGTATTAAAAAGATTTTTAAATTTTCATTGTACAAATATTTTACAGGCTCCCTACACTAGTTGTACATTTAATTCAACGTTAAGCTACCTTAAACATACAAAAGCTTTACCAATACATCAGAGATCATTGAATAAATGTTTCAAATATACTGCGAGGCTAATAAATTAATTTGTTATTCGTCGTTACCTTGCCAACCTAAATATTTACAAAAACTTTATCATATCGTATCACAAACGATAAAAATATCCTGCTTAATCTACCTCCGATTCATAAACGATAATTTGCAGAAAATATTTCGGTCAAGCACCATATAGCTCGGACAGATACAAATTTTTAGGTTTTCGTGCGAGAGATCTTAGACTACAAACTATAGTATAGTGGCGAGCATATAAATACGGAAATGTGAAGTCCTCGATTTCCTTTTGTGTTATAATACAAATTTCAATTTGAATCGATTTTTCGCAGGTACTACGTTAAACTACATTTATTAAGCTTTCATGTGTGTATTGAACATTAATATACAAATTGTATATTAAAACAAATAAGAATTATGGGATTTAGAAAGCTTAATAAATGCAGCTTAACTTAGTATCTCTGAAAAATCGATTCAAATTCAAATTTGTACTGTTGCATTTAAATAAATCGATGACTTCGCGTTTCCCTGTTTATATGGTCTCGCCACTGTATGTCATGGACGTATAGAATTGTGAATTAGTTATATCACCGTTGTTCTTCGCACCTTTATGCAGCCGACCAGTGTTCAGACCTCCACAATAAAGTGTACATGCTGTGCCTGAGGTCTTCCGCGTCTAACGAGTCAATCGGATAGTCAGTGTACCTTGAAATCAAACTTCTGTAGCCTTGACCAACAGTTGCCAGTACCAATTTCTTTTCATCCGATGATTTAAAAGAAATTATTTGGCAGACCTTGCCTTCGAAAGGTCTGAAAACGGTGATTGGTCTCAGAGAATTGCATTCCGCTACCACGATGCAGCCCCAAGTTGTACCAATATACAACTGATTTCGACAAGTTTCGAACGTTGTCACTTGACACTTCTCCGTAGATAGATTCTCCTCTATAGAAATCGACTTGAGACTCTCCGAGCAAGGTACTAGCTTCGACATATCCAGCTTATTTATTATCTGCCTGGTGTCCACGTCCCACTGATAAACAATACATCCAGGATATGTGTATGACAGTATACAGTTTTCGGCGCTCAGTAAATATGTAGCAAACAAATTTTTAGTAGCCGCCTCTCCGGTGACATGAAAAACTTGCAACGTATCTATCAGACTATTATCTTTCAGTATGTAGATGGAAATTTTTCCAAAGCTCTGTCCAACCCATAATTCGAGTATTCGTTTTTTCCTGTAAACAGCTGCCAGAGAATACGTCTTAATATTGTCTTGTGTTTCGGTCACAACCTCCATCTTCTTCATCTGTGTGAAGGAGTTGGTCAACAGAAAAATTCTACCGCTGTGTAACGCCACTACGAACTGCTTTATCTGCTCCAAATAGATTAAACCGATCACCTTCGACTCCCTGCTGTGATCAGGTTCTAGGTTATAGCTGGCGACGCAACCAAAGTTACTGCCTAGATAGACGTGCACTTGACCAGCGTTGTCGCCGATCCAGATGTACCCATCCACGCCGCACATTGCGTAAGGTATCACAGGAGTTTCGATCCTAACATGCTGTAACCAGCCCTTCTGTGTCCCCAATAACATGTCTACTTCACCATTATTATGTCCAAACCAGATTTCATCTCCATTTATGTTTTCCTCGATAGTTCGATTTGTCATAGTGATAGCTGTTACTTGGGTCCTTTCAGTTAGCATTATAACGTCTATTAAGTGCGTAAATTCCGGTGCAGAAGCAATCGAGACTATCTGACTAGCCGTGGGTCTGTCTTTAGGATTCTGTGCCCAGCATATCACCATTAAATCCAGAGCGTAGCATGGATGGAACGTCTCTCTGTAAGTTAGCGGTGGCCTGCCACCCTCTAGAATGCACTCTTTGACTGCCTCGTGACCTTCAAACGGTTGTCTTAGGGTGACCAATTCGTATACGAACATCCCAAACGAGAAAGAGTCTACTTTCTCAGTATACTCTTCTTCGCCGTTGTATTTGATGATCTCTGGTGCCATAAATCCCTCAGTTCCACCAAACCCTTTAGCACCTGTCGGCAACGTTAGTCTGGAAATGCCATAATCCGCTACTTTAACGTGGACAGGATGCTCGGGGTGGTCCTGGAAAGGCAGAGGCATCTGCCAGACCAAAACATTCTCCGATTTCAAGTCTCTATAAATCACGTGTTGCTGGTGTAGATACTCCACGGCCTTCGCAACCTGCAAAATTATAGTTTGCAAAGTGTACGGGTCTAATTTAGCACCTGAACGCCTGTAGTTCTTTAGTACATTATCCAAGGCGCCTTCCGGCGCTAGATCCAGCACAAGAGCAAGAGGACTGACCACTATGCCGATCAGAGGAACAATGTTAGGGTGTCGAAGCGTTAATAGAATATTTAGTTCCTGTCTAGCGGTGCAGTAAGCCTTGCAAGCGTACTGTAGAGGGTCTCTATCCCACTTGCTCTGCGCAGCTTTGTAAGCTAGCACCGCGGACTGTTTCGAATTCGGGCCTGGTGGAACTGGCTGTAGCATCTTGATGGCGACATCAGTCTTCTGGTACGATCCTGACAAGCGACAGACCCCCTTGAAAACGAATCCGAACGCCCCACGGCCCAACAGCTTCCCTAATTTGATGTCCTCTGACTTGATCAAGTGCTTCATCCCTAGATCCATGAAAATAATGTCTGGAGCCACGTGAGACAGAGGTATATCAGAGTGTTTAGGACAACTGATGGGCTTATTACTATATGCGGACAGTATGCACTCCTCCACCATCCAGGAATAAGCCAAAATGCCCTCGAAATGGGAGTTTTGCTTCGAAATATCGGGATGACCTTCCAGAGATGGCATTCTGCTAGATGTTAGACTATCGTAGCCCACTCCACTGTCTCCATCAGATTTATAACTGTCTTGGCTTTGTCTTTCTTTGTTTACATAATATTTTTGGATGTCCTCTGCCAGCCGATCATGGTCGCTAATGTCATTTTCATTCTCTCCGTTGTTCAATAAGCACCTGGGGCAAGGTATCAGACGCGTGACCAACAATTTGCCTTCGGAGGTGTGTACGAAACGTGTTCCCAGCGTAGGATACCAGTCTTCTAGCAAAATATCAATGTGGTCGACTATCAAAGCTAATAGTTGGGGCATACTTTCTGGACGAGGCTCGACAACGATTGCTTGATAGCCCATAGGCTCCTCATCGGCTGAATCAGACATTATTGGTTGCTTAATCACCAGAGTATCGACCGGGAACCAAATCTCCAAGATCGCTGAATTTTTTAAGTCCACCGTACACCAAATCCCATCCTGCTTCAATTTAAACTTAAACTGTCTATAATCGTACGGAACATTTTTCAAGTTATAATTGACTTCCTTGAGCCGCAGCAGAGTAATATTAGCGTACCTCAGCTCGATCCCCGTTTGCCAGAGCACCCATTCAGCCTGAGTATCCAGCAAACTTATAAAAATATTATCATCCACGAAATCTTTGAACGGTGCTAAAAAAGACATCACTATCTCAACTATAGCGTCGTCAGCTAATATCCTGGTTATAAGTCTTGACCAAAAGCCACTTGGGAAGTAGGACATAAGAAGCAACCTTGTCACAGAACAATCTGGCTGTGACCTCGATGTCAGTACGCATTCCGTGCTCTGTTTGTCGGCAGAGTTTTGGGAAGAAATTATGGGAGACGTGAGTTTTTTAGTTCGCACGTGCCAGCCCCTTGTCTTTACAGGGATTTTGATCACCTGGTTGTTCCTCAAAATGTCCTCCTCGGTTGGCAGCAAGGAAGGAATCAGCAGGGTACGATAATCCCAAGTTAGAGCCACTTCGAACTTATTCAATAGACTCACAATGTAGCCTTGAGTGTCTATGGAGGATATCGTAGAGGATTTAAAGACGTGTTGTATATCGTCCAGCTTCATAATCCCAGATCTAGCAAAGGGATTGATCTCGCGAATCGTCACCACGTGGGCCAACATGTCGCAGAGCCACTGAGGGTCCAGGAAATACAAATCCTTCAGCGTGGCGTCATCATAATGCAGGATAATGCCATTCTCGTGCAGAAACAGCGTAGCCTGGTGTAATTCTGCAGGGTCTCTGAAGGACCGATGCAGCTTCAGCAGTTCGTTGTTCACCGCGGTGTAGTACTGGTCCGCTTTTAGCACTGGATCCCCTCCAGACAGTTTCCTGTCGTGGGCCAGCTGAATCACGACGTCCTCCAAGGCAAGGTAACTGGACGGTACTTTCTGTTCCAGCAGAAGCTCCTTGCTGCCGGGGGACCTCAAGCTGAAGACAACATCATAGATTAGATTACACAGCATCTTGATGTTGTGCCTGGTTTTGCAGCTCACTTCTATGGTCTCCATAACTTTCGGCAGGCCACACTTTTCTGCATCGACCACATTTATGAACTTGTCACGAATGTACTGCTGCAACGCTTCGCTGTGCTCGTTAAATATATCATAGTGGGTGCCAATGATGATCACCGGGGAATTCGGAGCCCTGCTCTGAATGTTTACTAGCCACTGGAAGATCTCTGACACGCCCTTGAAGCCATCTGTGATCCTCCAGACAACCAGATACAAGCTACGCTTGGATAGAAAATATTGATGAGTCGCGTAGTACTCCTTTTGCCCCCCAAAGTCCCAGGTCCTGAAGTAGACTGGTCCATGAGACGATTGACCTCTGACTTTCTTCTCATAGATCCAGTCCCCGATGTCTACGCCAACCGTGGATATTATAGTCCCTCTAGCAGTCTTCGCGTTGATATTCTTGTTGCCCATCCTCTTCGCCCAATGCTCGGAAGCCTTCTTCTTATTTGGAACCTCACCCTCCTGCCTCAGCTGCTCTAACAAACTCGTCTTACCAATTCCCTGAATCCCTACGATCATCAGCTTCATTCGAGCGTATGGTTTAGCGTCTTCCAAGATCGATTTTAAATATCCAATAACGTCCATTGTTTTGTACTTCTTCGACTCGATCATAGTCTTCAGAGGCTCCTGCAGCCTGCAACCTTGGGTGTTCAGGTTCCACAAACGGAACAGCAATCCCATTTGCGGAGGTAACTCCATAATATCAGGATTACCACTTATGTTTAACACGGAAAGATTATTGAGCTCGTAAATGTTCTGAGGTATTTCTTTAAGTTTGTTGTTACTGACGTCCAACATGCTGACGTTGGGGAACAGCAAATACAACTTCGAGCCAGAGTAGGTCATCTTCATGTCTTTCTCGACGTTCTCCTCGTCCAAAGCTGGCATTTCTCCGTCATCGATAGAAGTCAATTGAATTCTGCTGAGATGATTGTTAGCTAATATCAGTGTTCGTAAATTCTCGAGTCGAAGATGGCGTCTGTGAGCACAGACTGACATCAAAACCACGTCTCTCAGAGACGTAGGTGTCTGTCTATTGCTGCCTGGGACTATCGGAGACTGGACATTGGTAGTAGGACAGTAGCAGGCAGTGTTAGCCTGCTCCATTGCATCGGCACTGTCCACTTGCGGCAAGCTGGGCCACCTGGAGATCTGATTGTTAGACAGGTCCAATTGTTTCAGGCTCGCAGGGTAAGATGTTATGTGGCTCATGGATCTCAAAGAATTATACGCCATGTTCAGCCTCACTAAATTAACCGCTAGACAAGGTAACGCCACTGGGATGCTGTTGAACAAATTATGTGCCAGGTTCAAAGATGTTAAAACAGATCTAGCTCCGTTTTCGTTGTCGTCTGTGATTTTTTCGGATACTTGGACCGACTTAGTCCACACATGGGGACGACTCATTTCGATGATCCGAGCGTTTGCTATTTTGGTGAAGGACTCGAACTCTAACGAGTCTTCTCGAGACATGCCTAATTGTGACGCTATGCTCGGACTGTGATTCAAAGCGTCGTCTCGCTGAGGTTTCCGTAGGATGTTCTGGGACACCTGACTGGGCAAGTCTTTAAGTAGATTGAAGGACGCATTGAGTTCTTTGAGTTTCGGTGCTCGCCATAGATTGTCCGGGAGACATTGCAGTTTGTTGTTGGAAACGTCCATTACTTCGAGGACTGGTAGATTCATGATAAACTCGGGCAGTTGCTCTAATCTGTTGTCCTGAAGGTATATCTCCTCCAAAACAGGACACAGTTTGTCCTTCTGACTCTTTGGGTCAGCAGTTAAGCTATCTATCTTATTCTGAGCCATGTTGAGGTACCGTAGACTCTGCAGGTAAAATAACGTAGAAGGTACAGAGGTTATAGAGTTATGGGAAATATCTATCCTTGTAATAGCATAGAGGACCAAGTCATTATTCTTCGCGTTCAGTTTCTTGTTAACATGCAGCACAGCATCCACCAGCCACTGCGACCTAATTTGCGAGAGATGACACTGTTGATTGTGCCAGTTGATCATTGTCGGTGTGTTCGGAAACAGTGCCGAGTATGTAACATTCCCAAAAGAAGGCAACGCAGAGAAATGGGAGGTTTGAGTGCACTCGGTCATTGCTTTCTTGTTAATTTTGTACTCGGAGTCCGGATAAGCCTTTATTGACAGCAGTTTCGCTGTTAACGGCTCATCCCGGTTTTGTGCGGCAATTTTTATAGCTTTGCACGTATTGTCAACAGCACCATGCTTCAGCAAGAGGTCGGCTATCTTTATGTCCCGCTGCTGACAAGCTATGATCAAAGCACTGGAGAAGTTGGTCTCTGCATCACTCTGATCGTAAGGAACTTTTATTGGTAGATTAGGATCAGCACCTGCCATTAGCAAAGCTGTCACTACGTCTGTATGCTTGCCTTTCACAGCTGCGTGTAAAGCAGTCTCGTTACCATTATTACAATATAAATCGAAATTCAAGGGACACATCATGTTATCGTCTTTCTTGTCGAATGCTTTGCTCCTGAAATTCAAGCTGGACATTAACCTCTGAATCCCGCTGGAAATCTTTCTTTTCGACATTGGCAGCGGCTGAGTCACTCCCATATCCTCTTCCTTAATTTTCCTCGCTTTCACTTTGTAATTTAGCAACAATTCCACGATCTTAATATTTCCAAGCATGCTGGATATGTAAAGAACATTTTGCCCCGTAACATCTTGAGTATTTATGTCGAACGGCATATCGTACTCAAATTCCCCTGACGAGTCTTTGTAGCATTGGTACATGTGTTGCGGGTATTCGAACTTTAATAATAAATCGATAACTAGATAGTGACCGTTTATAGCTGCTGCATGGAGTGGCAGCCATTTTTCCACCGTCAAAGATTGTATCTGCTTAGGAAAATGTCTGAGAAGAAGATCAACAATCTCCACCTTGCCATTATAACAGGCAATGTACAATGGACAGTACTTGGTTACTGTGTGCGTTCTGCAATCCGCGCCATTGTCCAAAAGCAGCCGCACTATGTCTCTATGACCCATTTCACAGGCTGTAAACAACAATGTGTTTGCACCATTGGGTGCCATGTTAACAATGAATTCGACATCGGACACAAGACCCTGAATAATGTTCCTAGCTGCCACCGTGTCTCCTTGGATGCAAGTCGCACGCAGAGAAGCATGCATTGCCAGCTTTGCCAACTCATACTTCTCTGCCGCAGAGATTAGTAGATTCCTGCAAGCCTCCTGTTTGTTTTTCTCGACTATGTCTATCGGTTTCTCACCGTTATTGTCTGTAATCATCAAGTCTGCATTGAATTCCAGTAGCTTTTCGATGTTGGAACTATGACCATGTTCTGCACAGATGTGCAGTGGTGTTCGATAGTGGCCTCTGGGCCCACAGGGGATGTTTGGATTAGCACCAGCTGATAATAGCACGTCCAAGCATCTCGAGTTCTCTGTGATTGCTGCGGCGTGCAATGGTGTCCTGCCCCATGAGTCCTGGCTATTTATGTATTGCGCATGTTCACCTCTTAGAAGGTCTTCTAACAGTTCTGCGTTGTCCCATAAAGCAGCTTGGTGCAACAGGCGGCCAGGGAAATCTTCGTCAATTGGGGTATAGTCTTCCATCATGGAATCTGGAATGGATTTGCCATATAAATGACAGTTCACCATTACAATTTAATATTACAACAGTATTAAATCAAATACAAGTATGTTTATACTTACGAAATTATATCTATAAATTGTTACAATTTCCAATTGAATGTAAATATGCTTATCTGGTGCATTCTTCTTTTATGGTATTTTGCATAGCTTTCTGTTTGAGATCGATCGAAACGAAATGCTTCATTGTAGATTTTATAGTTATTTTGGAATTTAAATATTTTCACTAAATCTAAAGTGGAAATTGAGTATTTAAAATTGTTTATAAACATTTGAGAAATGTTATTTGTTTGTCACATTTTCGATCTAGTTTCTATTTTATTTCGAACTACAAATTATTTTAGTAATAATAAAAATATCGTCAGTTTTTTATTGTTAATATTGCCATATTTGGCACGTTAAATTAAATTTGCAAATACGAAATTTTGTGTATACCTAAAAACGTAAAGATAAATTATTGTCGTGAAAATCATGGTTCGCATCGCAACTCACGTTAATCATTAAACGTACTCCATATTTGTTTACTGTTTTTCTTATATTGACAGGATAATGGTCACTGTCAATTGATATTGTTAATATGAAACGTGAGAACAACACTAAACTCACTCGGTGATCGCCATTTTGTCAGACCTCTTTATCGACTGTACACACCTTTAAATGCAATCCCACGCATCAGTGACATCAAATCGATTAAAATAAATAGTATCTTATATTACATAACATCATTATTAAACTGCACAATTTTGTGCAAATTCCCTTTTTTGTTCGTTACACAAAAGAAAATGAAGGATAATTTTCTTGCGTTGACTGGAAGAAATAAAATGTTTTCTGCTAACAATAAAATAAAAATTCTATTAATTTTTATTTATATGTGCGATCAAAGATCCGTACAAAGAAGCGTACAAATATCCGCAGTTTAATTATTATTGTCTTTACCTATTCTTTGACTTTATTATACTATAATTTCATTTTTGTTCCTGATAACAGGTCTTCATTTAATTTTTATTACTTTTTTTCGGTAATAATTACTGATAATTGAAAAGACGATGACTAACTTGTCGTTAAGAGATAATATAAAACGTAAAGTATAAAATATAAAAAATATGAAATCTAAAATATAGGAAATATAAGGGAATAAATATATGGGAAATATAAATGATAAAATACAGGAAATATAAAACACAAATTATAGATGATATAAAATATCTGTACTGTAAGGTTGACTCAGATAAACTCTTGCACTGAATATGTAAAAATGGAGTTCTTTTAATTAGAAAATTAGAAAATTTGTATACAATACACATTAAGAAACATTCTACTGGCAGCCTTCAAGGCTCAATGCTCTTGCCAAATTTCTAGCAACAGCCAGTCTAAAAATTTCAATTTCTTTTTCAAACTTAGGGTCATCACCATGAGCTTCAACGCAACGTAATAATTCGTAACAATCGTTGGAAGATATGATCACATCTCTGGCTTCTAATAATGGGATAGCATCGGACAAAAGAATCGACCAGAAGCTGAAATAAAAGTTTGTTTACCAATATTTTCTTATTATATTACTTTAATCTATACTTTACTTACTATTTTGGAGTTAAATTTGAGACTAAAAGGGACACCAATAAGCTTGCTGCTTCTTTGAACTCTCCAATATTGTACATTTGATGAAACTCGCAATATTTTCCTATCAGAGAAATTCAATTACAATAATTATTGCTGTATCGAAAATTTAACAAATCTTTCCAGAAAATATTCTAAAATTTATTCTATTACCTAAAAATGTAAGTCTATCACTGGCCATCATACAGAACCCTAAATTCTCTAAAAGATCGCGACACTCGAGTTTACCAGTGTCCGCATAGAGTTTTAAAAATTGATCGGCTATGTAAGTTACAAAACCACTGTCCTGTCCCTTCAATGCCCATGCAAGTGCATTTCCAAGTCTGCCGTGTTTTATGCATTTTATTCCCTGGATTTTGCATATACTAGTCACTGAAAAAACATTCTTAACAAATAATTACTACATTAATATAATATTTCATTATCTAAAAGTACCAACCAATATGGTCCATTCTATTATCACGAGCTATATCTATAATTTTATTTATTCTTGCTTCCGATCCCATCGGTAGCGATTGTATCAACAGTTCGAGTCTTGCTAAACCTTCCATAGGACATTGCATTAAATAACTTGCACCACATTGCCAAAGAGAGTGATGTTCCATCAATGCATTGCCATATTCTAGTATTAGAGATTCATGAAGCTGGCTTGTGACCCTTAAACAAACAAATTTTTTTTCTTTCTTTTTCTTGAAGGTCCAATATTTGTGTGCAGGTAGACAGAGAAAGAGAGAGAGAGAGAGAGAGAGAGAGAGAGAGAGAGAGAGAGAGAGAGAGAGAGAAAGAGATCATTAAAGGTGCGTGAGAACCCGAAAATGTCAGGTACCCGATGGTCGGGACGGGCGGGAAGGCATCGGGTCCAGACGCGTTGGGTTCTTCAAAATGTCGGGATTTTCGAATATATCAGGATACCCGAAAATTTTCTCGAATGTGCTCGGGAATCCCGATATATTAGAGAATATCGAAACTTAAAAAAAATTCTCGACCCGTCCCGGTCCCGATTCCGAAAAAAATTCTCGACCTGTCCCGACCCGACATTTTCGAGTTTTCGTACACCTCTAGTGATCATTGAATCGCTTACTCGATTTGATCTTTGTCTAAAACTTTAAGTCTGCCACAAGTGTATAGTAAATCCACTAAATGAGTTGCAAACCATCCATTATCCCCCATATACTGTATTTCCTTAATAACTTGGTGCAGATCGCTTTCCATCAAAGCTCGTATAGCATTATCGGATGGTCTATTAGCCTGCCATCTTTTAACAATACTGTTCGCATGATGCGAAAGTTCAGGCTGTTTGCAACATGGAGCTGTATAAAACAACTTTGCCGCTAACAGCTCGTACCAAGCATCCGTATAAGTTGTTAATTGCCACAGAACTTCCTGTTCTCCTGCAATTAGCTGAATTGAATTTTTTTAAAGAATCTAGAATGACTAAATATCAGGTCATTATGTTTATACATGACAATACTCTAAATACCTTCATAATCATTTCTAAATTCTTGTCAACAGTGAAATCTTTGCTACTCAAATGTGAGTCTAAATCTAACTGCCAGTGTTTCCAACGCATATTGAACTCGTTTACTGAATAACCACCGTATACATTGTACACTGGCATTGTTTTAAGAATATTGTCGGCAATAATGAACGCTGGATCATCTGCTTTACTGTGCAGTGCTAGAAGAGCTCGCACTGTTTCCAATTTCCCATGTAATGTGCAACGTATGACTGTCTCCCAGTAGTTAGCATGTTCCAAGTCTGCACCAATTATCTTCAGAGTCAGTATTTTATTTGCCATACGTTCTGTAGATGGAAAGTGAAATTTGATCCATTCTAACAGTTGTGGTAGAACTACGTCTCCTAAATTTAAAAAGGGCAATGAGTTGCAATTACATACAATTAGTATATAAATCTATAAAATGCAACAAAACTCTTTACCTGGTACAATATCTATATATAAAATTTCTGTTAAGTGCCAGACGCATTCAATTTGATAAAATATTGTAAGAAAATTCTCCAGCGATTCTTTCTTGTCTGACAATGATTTTCCACATATATCTTGCAAGCTCTCTATACATGCTCTTAAGATAGATCTATATTGTTTGCTATGTTTCAAAAGCTCTGGCCTAACGTTATCGGAAGATAATTTAATTTTTCGGATGGACAAAAAGACACCATTACTTTCATTTACTAGTTTGCGCAATTGTGGAGAAAATAAAATTACTTCTGGTTTTAAAATGTGTACAGTTGGGCTGTATTTAGCGAAGTCTTTGTTTTGCAAGTTTCTGGTGTTATATATGCTGACTTTGTTGCTGTTTACCCAGTTTGCTGAGAGTCGTTCATTTTTGTGGATATTTGGGATATCCTGGAGTTGAAAAAAATTATTATTAATAAATTTCAATGACTAACAGTCTCGTAAATTTAACTTTTGAACAAATATAAATCGTGCGTAAAGAAGTAATTCAATTATTGTAGATTAAGAATTCTTTTACGAAATTTTAATGATAAAGAATACATTGCAAAGAGGTAATTCAAATACTATTGTTTATTTGTAATTTTTAAACATTTTTCATTCAACAAAAATAGTTTCCATAAAATCAAAATAACAGTAATGAGGTTAAGTATTATAGGTTAGGTATCAGCTCAAATCAATGCGGCCAAAGAGATTATAATACTTACGATAGTTGGAGGATTTTCGACTTCGGCCATAATTGTTAGTAAAAATTCTTCAGTTCGAGGTATTTGTTGATTTATGTTAATGACATGAATTTTTCATTCGTGATAAATTGTTCTCTACGCTATTCTCACAAATTAAATTTACAGTAGCGGCTATCGATACTGACATGTTACATTACCATTGTATGAATCGATAAATGTATCGATACTGATGTGTTCGATTGCGATTGTATGTATTGACGTATTGATATAAGTATCGATATTAATGAGTTCAATTGGTTCGATCATAATAGTATATGAATAGATAATTATATTCGATATATCGTAATTTGAATTGAATTCAAAATTTCTATATTTTGAAATATCTATTAATATATTTGTCTACTTAAATATCTATTAAAAGATTTAATTATATTTAATTGATTATCCCTATAACCGGGTACACATTTGGGACTGAGCTAGAAATTTTGTTATGATCCTGATAAAATATCTTCAAACCCGTTCAGATGCTCGTTATTTAACTAACTTCCGATCGATTTATGTGTACATAGTTGGAAAAATTGTTTTGTCGATAAAAAGATATCTTCAAAGTTTGCAACACGTGTTTCGTAATTGACGTATAATATAACAATGAAGTTATAATAAAAGGTTGTAAAAGGCACTCAAATCAATAAAATATACGCTATATTAAATAAATGCCTTTTATAGGTAAGTGAATGGTAAATGTAACAGTACAGAAATTGTAAAAAATGTATCTACTGTTGTTGAACTCATTCTACACATTTTGTGTCTTTTTAGTGCTCTTTTTGCTACTACGGATTTTTATGCAAAATAAAAATTGTCTGTATTCGTTGCAAGATAATTTTATTGAGTTGACAATATTTCAATAATATTTTTAGATTCTTCAAATAATTTTACAGTTTCTGCAAATCCGCAAACTTTGCGAGTTTTCCTCCATTCTCTGAAGTTACCGTTGTTACAGCAATTATTACGTGGAGTTTATGGAGTAATTGGACAAGTGGATGATGTTATATTTATTATTTCGTAGAGCTTCTGTAACATAGATATAACAGTAAGCTTTGTCGACAAATATTTCATAATTTGTAGATTTGACGATCGATCTTCGATAATATTGAAGTACGTAAGTCTTCCTCGTTGATCCACGACGCAAAAAGTCTTCTACACTATTTTGCAAATACAACACCCAGTTATTTCAGATAGGAAGATGGTTATACTGGGTTTCTTTTAAATCGAACATTTAAAATATTTCCGCTACTTTTAAAGGTAGAATAAAGTGACGAAAATTGATTCGTATAGTCTCAAGACGTTCATCTGATGGTGATAAGGAAAAAGTTTTTCCGAGGTCATATTGATGGTCTTCTCAAGGTCATCGGCATTTTTCGCATGTTAACATCTGTTGTTTATATTGCAAAGTTGTAGTCGGCATCAAAGCGAATCGAAAGACCTATAACTGAGACCTTGAAATGACCTTGAAATACGTAGAGATCAAGTAGCTCATCTCATTCTTATCACCAGATAGCGGATGTTATGCATTTATGACAGAAATGAGTAGGTGTAATTTAAAACAGTAAAAACATTAGACGATCTTAAATATACTGTTATATTAATTTCAACCGATTATCTGTCCTTCGTGTCAATTTGACATATTTTTCACGTAAAGGATGATGTTATTCTGCCATTTGCTAGTCAATGTTAATTCATTGTTTTGCAATTGTTACGCGACGATTATGCATTTATTGTTCAACCCCTTCAGACTGCAGCTAGACATGAATAGCTCTGAATATCAAAAGTTGGCGTGAGCTTTAAGAATAGAAGAAAAGGCGGCGTTACGTGTTCGCTTCGTTCTTCTCTTGGTCGCGAGACAAAGCTGAGGACGATGAAATCGAAACAAAGCGAAGTCGAACACGTGCGTATGAAATCGGGAAACACGAATATGCAAGTAACATATCGTGTAAATATTTATTACTTTATACTAATTAAAATAATTAGCAAATTTAATTATCTTTCATTAACACTAGGATTACAGGACTCGTTAAAACGACGGGTTCTAATATTTTTAATTTGCGATGATTGAGATTGTAAAGTAATACACGAGGAATTATTCAACAAATTTATTTCTTTGGGTATGTACTATAAAAAGAATGGATAAACATTTGGATACAAACATTCTTGTTATTTTTATACAGTAATGTAAAATAATTACTTTTAGTGCTGCCTAAAATTCCTAGTGTCAAGTTGCGAAAATGAGGGACGGATGAGAAAATAATTAGATGTTCGATTTAAAACGGGCACCCTGTATACTATAAATGTAATTTCTTTCGATCGAATTTTGAATTATATTGATGAAAATGCTATCGGCGCAAAGGTTCGATCTTATTGAAATTTTACAGCAAATTTGCAATTTTATTAATAACCCAACGTTTCGATCTGTATGTGGATCATTCTCAAGGGATAATGCGTCTGAAAAATTATATTATTATAATGTAAATAAATCGGAATATTAATATTCAGTCACCATCATATAGAAAACCAATAATGGAAAAGAAATTTAAAGTTAGACTTACTTGCTGTGCACTAATTGCAATAAAAGCAGAACGAAAATTTTTTTTTTCACCCTGTATACTATTTGTTTTATGTTTCGTTTAACTGTCCGGGGCAAACCCGCGTTTCCCCTACCCGGGTCCGGAGTCCTGCGCCACGTCGAGACCCTTCTTCCCGCAACCATAACAGCGGGCAGGTATGTCGTCGTCCCATCCTCGGCAGCGGCGACCCTAAGCTGGAACAATGGGGGAGTGAGTTCGCAATGGTCCGAGCTTGCGCAGATTCGCGAGAAGGCGCGTCCTAGCTGCGTCCGAGCCGAAGCTTTTACTCGTCGACGAGCTTCCGTGCTGGAGTGTCTTTGCCGATCCCGAGCAAATCACCAAAGTGCTAGAACGAAAGTGTCCCCCCCACCGTCTCCAATCCACCGAGCAAAATCTCGCAAACGAACGTCTTGCAAATTAATTCCAAAGTGTCGACCGGTTGGTTCTCGATTAAAAATGTAAGTGACCGCGAACCAGTTCCGGATCGAGGGGTCAAAGGATCGACGTAGATCGCCGGAGGCTCCATGGCGTGAGCGCTGACACCGTTTACACCCCTTCGTCAACGTCTGAAGCTCGACTATACTGTCAGGTACGTGTCAACAAACGCTTTCTTCCGTTCGGATCTATTTTTTAGCAGACTTTCCTGGATCCTTAGTCACGGCAACCGGTTAGATCCGTAGAGGGTAGCTTTTTAGAGGGTTGCTAGAAGGATGATTTCGGGGATGAGGGATTGCTCAACTAGGCGTGTGAGCATGGGGTTCGTTGGATTGAAACGTTTTTCGGATATATCGGTTTTTGTTGGGTGAACAGGTTTTATCGTGGATCTGGGTTACCTGTGGATCGTTTGATGACAGTTTCTAGAGATTTTAGGGGTTTTGTAGAGGCTTTGCGGGTTGTTTGGTATGGGGTGTGCGACGCAGTTGTGTGGCGATCAATCGTTTTCAATCGGGAGGACGTTTATTTTGGTTTCTGGGGACTATTTGTTTGGGTCTGTTGGGCGATTAATGTTTGTTTATTTCTAATAATATTTATTTGTAGGTGGTAAGTGGGGGGAAACTAGGTTTTAGTGTGGGAGAATGTGAGTAGCACATATTCCGTGATTTTCGAGAACCATATTTTTCTTATTTTATCTATTTTAGATGGTAGTTGTTAGAAGAACCAAGTAGCTGATTCGTATTCATTTATTCGAATCACTTTACCCTTCGACGCCTCCGCGAGGACTTCCTCCGAGAACTTTTCTTCGTCGTAACTTTTTAACCGTGTATATTAACGAAAATTGCTTTGGGTAAATGTTTTACAGTTTAATTAGCTAATTGAATCAGCTATTTGAACGAAAAAATTAGTACCGTATTTCATTTATAAAAGTTGAGAGGAGGGGGACACCTCTACCCCCTTCCTTCGGCGTCCATCTTAGAAAAATTTCTTGCACGCCAAATAATCAGCCTCCGTGTCTTATCTAATTAGAAAGACAAGTTTAATGGACAGTTGCAAATAGGGAGTTTAATTTGGTCCCAGTTGGCTCTAACATAGAAGATGGAGGATATAATAGGTTTTGACAATTTTAGAACCAGTATTTTTGTGGACTCTTTACTTATCTTAAAGGATAGACCGCTATAAGATAGAAGATGGAAGATATAATTGGTTGTGACAATTTTAGAACCAGTATTTTTGTGGACACTTTAGTTATCTTAAAGGATAGACCAGTTATTGTTGATCAATATTAATTTATTTGTCTAGATATACGAAGCGAATGAAGAGCTTAACTAGGACCTAATTAGCTCCAAGACAGGAAAGTATAAGTAACATACACTGTGTACATTTCGGGACTAATATTGTTATACCCTATTTAGTATACCCTATGTACAAAGCAGACTCTATAAAAGTAATATGGATGGTCAGTATTATTTTATATGATTGAATATATATGTGATAAATAGGGAGTTTAGTTTAGGACCCAATTAGTTTTGAGATAGGTTAGTATCAATTTATACGATTGGATATCTATGATAAATGAGTTTAGTTAGAACCTGAGTAGTTTGGAGATCGGAGAGTGTAACTATAGCTTGAATTGTGTTAATTATAAGGCTAATATTTTTTTACGGATACTCTATTTGCCTTAGATGATACCCTATTTATTTTAGAGAGTAGACAATGCCGAACCCAAATATGGTAGATCACAAATTGTAAATAACCATTGTATATAGTAAATCATCATCGAATGGGAGATGTTCCTGGGACCTGATTAAAGCTTATTAGTAATAGCAGATTTTGTACAAATTTCCGGACTAGTATTTTCAGCTCTATCCTAATTATCTTAGAGCATTGAGTCTACAAAAGTATTAATTTATCCGACCATTGTATATACTGTAAATAGAGAATATGGAGAGTATAACTAGAATTTAATAAGACACTATTATTAGCTTAGATTGTGTAAATATTAGAACCAGTTTAGGCCATAGTATGCCATTTTTTACTAGCTAATTCTCCCTTTTCTAAAGCTTCGTATTTTCTACATTCCCTAGTATAGTTATACACGTCTGAATCTTATCTTTGAATCTTAAAAAAAAAGGAATTTTAAGAAAGAACTAGAGAAACTTAAATTCGAGAATTCTCTTAGATCTCTTCAGCATTCACTCTGAGCAACTATGTCCTCAAAAATAGTGCAAAAGTATTATAAATAGTGCTACACATAACTCTGAAAAGGTATTAGAAGAAGTGTTATAGATAACTTTAAAAATTATATTATGGTGTTACAGATAACTCCAAAAATGATGTTATAAGGTTCCAAATAGCTACAGAAATTATAGATATTATAAAGAGTGTTGCAGATAATTAAAAATTATTACCGGAAGTACTATAAATAATCAGTAGTACTAATTTATATAATGTGTATAAGGAACAGCGATTTTATAAGCGAATTGATATGCAATTAAGATACCAGGAGTTCTGAATTTTCGTACAACGTACCCATTACTCCCCTCCCAAACGAATAGAGGTCAAATTCGCCTATAAGCTCTGTTGCTATAGTAAGTATAGTATATACAACGTATTACGCCTCGGCTTTTCTCGCAACAGGTTAGTCAACATTATTTCGTATGCTGGAGGAATACGAAAACACTTTGGGAACTTCTGAACTAACTTAGATCGCTACTAGAAATATGGATCTTAGGGTTATGATATTTCATTTTCAGAAATAATCTATAATCTTTGAAATTCGCCTCCAATACCATGAATTTCCTCCATGGATTATTTTTAACGAAACTGTGGAGCAATTTCATTTCATTTAGACCCTGAAATAATTTCAAACAGAAAATAAAATTTTTATTTCATTCCAGTTTCTGTGAAATGTCATCGAAAGTTCATATTTAATTTTTCATTATATAATAATTTAAATATCATTTTTAATAGAATTACGTCGTGGGTTTTATGCATTCACGGCAACAAAATTACTAGTAATATAAATTTTAGAACAGTCTAAATGAGATATTTATTTCATTTGGCCAATGATAGAATTTCAAATAGCGAAATTAAATTTCTCCTTATTGCAATTTCTGTAAATTTGTCTCCAAAAATTCGTACTTACTTCTTTGTTGCATAATAGATTTATTATTATTGTTAATATAATTGAGCACTGTATGTTATGCATGTATAGTGACAAAATATCTAGTAATCTTACCAATTAAATAAAACAAGAATAAATTCAATAATGGCAAATGATAATGAATTTAAAAGTAAAAGGTGAATGTGTAATAGCTTTAATATAATTTCAAACATAAAAGTTTTAGTACAATTTCACGAATATATTTAATTAATACATAACAAGGTTTGATAACAAATAATACAATTTCTTTATTTTATTTGATCTCGAACAAAATTTCAACAGAATGTGTTTGCTAGCATTTTCGGCAAACTCGTCCCAAAAAATTAACGCTTGCATGATAACCGGCAATTAAAATATTTGCCAGGATAGCAAGAATAGCATCCTTGGGCTATAGTAATTTAACAGTATCATGAAAGCATTCTATTATTATTTAGTATGTCGATTTCCTGGTTGAACTGCTCTTAATTTTCATAACGTTGAAACTACGATCGCGATGCAATACAAAGATGAATTTGCATTTCATACAACGGACATTTCCTCTTTCTCGAGGGGGTGAGGGAGGGGGGAATGATCGACCGGAGCAAATTCATATAAAAGTTTGCGAGTGCACTTTCCGAAAACTATTATATGCAGAACTTGAACGTGCTCCTCAGTCTCAAAAATTACTATTAAGCTTGACCAATTTTTTCGAGACGCTATAACTACTATGAAATTGATGATTCAAATCTCCTCTTTACAAAGATCTGAGAAAATTTGGTTTCCGATTTTTTATTGCAATTTTGATGCACTTTGAACGTAACGCGGACTGTCAGCCAGCTGGCGAAACAGTTCTCCACTTTTGATAGATTCAAACATTTCTCTAGAGCTTTCGAAATTTTTTCTGTGACTCTAGGTAGCATGGTTTTGAAGTTTGCAGTTTCCTCTTTACAACGATGTTATAAAATTTGGTGTTAAGATCTTTTGTTGCTGTTTTGTTGCATTTTAAAGTGTGACGCTAGTCAGCTAATAAAAATGAGGTTGTTTCTTTGACACGTTTAAACGTTGTTACAGAGTTTCAAAAATTGTTTCTTTAACCGTTTGAGTCCCAGGGGGTATTGAAAAAACACTGTCGAAGAATCCCAAACAGCGCAACCGCGCTTTCTCTAAATGACTACGAAAAGACCCAAGCAGCGCGATAGCGCTAGCTTTATTTTATTTTGTAATGTATTATTGCATCATTATAGTATTATTCTACCTATTGTAAAATGTACTATTTACATTAAAAGGAGCTGTGTGATGTACTTGCGTCAGTAAATCTGAGCGCGCGACTTCGACAATCGGTAACGCACCGTCAGTTGTCCACAATGCTCGAAACGTGCTGGGTTTTCTCGACATAAAATCTCAACATATAATTATAATTTCTTTCGATCGAATTTTGAATTATATTGATGAAAATGCTATCGGCGCAAAGGTTCGATCTTATTGAAATTTTACAGCAAATTTGCAATTTTATTAATCAGTTACGTATTTGTCACGATGGTACAACCACGTTGCCATCGTAACTCATACTTATTTATATTAAAAAGAAATTCTTTGTTCTGCCTTTATTGCAATTAGTGGAGAGCAAACGCATTATCCCTTGATAATGATCCACATACGGATCGAAACGTTGTGTTATTAATAAAATTGAAAATTTGCTGTAAAATTTCAATAAGATCGAACCTTTGCGCCGATAGCATTTTCATCAATATAATAAAATCTCAACAGCGCGATCGTGCTGCTTGGGACTCAAACGGTTAAAACGAACTAGCATGGAAGATTGAAGTCTTCTGTTTATAACAAATCCTTAAAATTTGGTGTTCAATTTTTTCGTGATTTATTGCACTTGGATGCAACGTGTATTGACAGCGTTCCGAGAGTCTACTTGGTCCGACTTTCTAATTTATTTCGAAGAGCAAGATCATTCTAAAAGAAAGCAACTTAGGGATGCTGAAAGTAGAGGATTCACCCTTTAAAATAAGACTAGGTAGTTTCCCATCGTATTTTTTTTAGAAAATTACAGCAGATTGAAATACAACAATTTCGCCCTCGAGATTTAGTGATCCTTTAATTTCGATCCATTTTGCGCTTCGTTATACCGGTTCTAATTCGTTGTATTAGGTTGTCCCATAAGTTCGTGCCGCGGACTGAAAAGTATATTAATGAAAAACCACAGAAATTTTTTAGTGACGGTATAATATCTTCACCAAAAAAGTGGGAAGAGGTTGTACAGAAGGTGGTTATATTTTTTCGTTGACTTTGAAAGTATGTTTCAAATATTAATTTAAATAGTAAAACGGTAAACGGCACGAACTTATGGGACGACCTAATACTTAACACTAGATTTACCGGCTATTTAAGTATATCTATTTCTACCAAGACCAGTCAGAATGACTGGTCTTTAGAAAAAGTGCTTAGTGGTGTTTCCAGTCTTTATTTACTGTTAAAAAATGACAAAAAAAGTTGAATAATATTGATAGGGCCAGTGCTAGAAATTTACGGGCTACAACTCAATCAACTCGCCCAAAAGCGAGTCGACCGAACACGGCCAAGACACTCAGAAACCCCGAGTATCGAGTTCGCACTTACAGATAGCCAAGTGTCCGGGACCCAAGGAGAACCTTTAGGGTCTCTGCACACCCATCCGGGACAGGACGGGGCGGACCGGGCCGGGCCGGGATTTAGCTAGTTAGTATAGATAGTTTACTTTAAGGAGCTGTGGAGCCCCTGAAAACATTTTTTTGTGCCATGCACAGAGAGAACTGTCAACGCGCGCTCGAAAGTGCAAGAATTATGGCCCTTCGGTCACGCGAGGGAAGAATCGGTACCACACCGGATCAGACATCCCGGAGAGCCCTGCCTATACCAAAGCTATGTAAAAGAACTCTCCGGGGCCCTAAGGGTCTCTGCACACCCATCCGGGACGGGCCGGGCCGGGCCGGGCCGGGATTTAGCTAGTTAGTTTAGATAGTTTACTTTAAGGAGCTGTGGAGCCCCTGAAAACATTTTTTTGTGCCATGCACAGAGAGAACTGTCAACGTGCGCTCGAAAATGCAAGAATTATGGCCCTTCGGTCGCGTGAGGAAAGAATCGGTACCACACCGGATCAGACATCCCGGAGAGCCCTGCCTATACCAAAGCTATGTAAAAGAACTCTCCGGGGCCCTAAGGGTCTCTGCACACCCATCCGGGACGGGCCGGGCCGGGATTTAGCTAGTTAGTATAGATAGTTTACTTTAAGGAGCTGTGGAGCCCCTGAAAACATTTTTTTGTGCCATGCACAGAGGGAACTGTTAACGCGCGCTCGAAAGCGCAAGAATTATGGCCCTTCGGTCACGCGAGGGAAGAATCGGTACCACACCGGATCAGACATCCCGGAGAGCCCTGCCTATACCAAAGCTATGTAAAAGAACTCTCCGGGGCCCTAAGGGTCTCTGCACACCCATCCGGGACGGGCCGGACCGGGATTTAGCTAGTTAGTATAGATAGTTTACTTTAAGGAGCTGTGGAGCCCCTGAAAACATTTTTTTGTGCCATGCACAGAGAGAACTGTCAACGTGCGCTCAAAAATGCAAGAATTATGGCCCTTCGGTCGCGTGAGGAAAGAATTGGAACCACACCGTATCAGAAATCCCGGAGAGCCCTGCCTATACCAAAGCTATGTAAAAGAACTCTCCGGGGCCCTAAGGGTCTCTGCACACCCATCCGGGACGGGCCGGACCGGGATTTAGCTAGTTAGTATAGATAGTTTACTTTAAGGAGCTGTGGAGCCCCTGAAAACATTTTTTTGTGCCATGCACAGAGAGAACTGTCAACGTGCGCTCGAAAGTGCAAGAATTATGGCCCTTCGGTCACGCGAGGGAAGAATCGGTACCACACCGTATCAGAAATCCCGGAGAGCCCTGCCTATACCAAAGCTATGTAAAAAAACTCTCCGGGGCCCTAAGGGTCTCTGCACACCCATCCGGGACGGGCCGGACCGGGATTTAGCTAGTTAGTATAGATAGTTTACTTTAAGGAGCTGTGGAGCCCCTGAAAACATTTTTTTGTGCCATGCACAGAGAGAACTGTCAACGTGCGCTCGAAAATGCAAGAATTATGGCCCTTCGGTCGCGTGAGGAAAGAATTGGAACCACACCGTATCAGAAATCCCGGAGAGCCCTCCCTATACCAAAGCTATGTAAAAAAACTCTCCGGGGCCCGTCCCGGATGGGTGTTCAGAGACCCTTATGTGCGGCCCAAAACCCTGAGTAAATATACAATTCCAAGGGCCGCTAGCGTACTGCATCAGAATCATGATTTTCCCGGAATCATATATTCTGTCCCGAAAAAACGTTGCAGTACTTATCAACTGTTGTAGCTGCCCCAATGTCATTTCATCACATAGAAACATGCACCAGTCATTGTGACTGATACTGGTATAAGTGTCAATAACAAAAAATATATTTGTTACGAATACATATAAAATAATATAAAGTTCATAAAACTGATTCTTTAGTTATGGCTACAAAAGTCATGATATCATTTTGGAAAGAAAATGTTGCATGCAGTAGGAATGTTGAATTAAAATTGCAAAACCAGTCATTTTGACTGATCTGGTAAATCTAGTGTTAACCCCTTTCCGTGTCATTTAGCTCGACGAAATTTGGGCCCAAGCAGTAGGCATCGACGCGCGCTAAACAAACCAGACTGATGCTTGTAAACAGTCGCAATACGAACTACAAACTATTGGTGTGTTTTTTACTTTTTGCCAAATCCATGATTGTTGTGTCATACTTTCCTCTTCACTACTCTCATCTATAATCATACGCCTGATACGCTTTACGACTGGCACAAACGCGTCACTATCAGAGGATTCGTTATCACTGCCTTCATTTGACATTTTTGTATCTTGCATTTTGAAGGGGTTTCTTAAATTTCAATAATTGAACTGCTTCGTAACAGTAACGATAAGAATTGTGACTAACTGTCATGAGGTACTGATAGGAACTATCCAGATAGCACCGTACGTCCATGGGACGTCCGTTTTACGTCCGATACGTCCAATGTCTGTCGTGTACGTCCGTGGGACGTCCCTCGGACATAAATTTCGGACATCCCATGGACATCCGTTTTTACGTCCGTGGGACATCCCTCGGACATAAATTTCGGACGTACCACGGACGTGGGAAATAGATTATTTCGTACTTGCCAGGGACGTGGGACTTAGATTATTTCGTACGTTTTCGGATGCTATATTGTGTTTCTATTATTATACTCAAAATATAGTTTATGAATTTTTTCGGATTTTTAAGTTCGCGGCGCCGTTGTTTGAAAAAAGCTAATTTTTCGACGTTTCTTCCGTGAAAAAATGAGCTAATCTTCGAATTGTTAGATTTTATTTATTCTGTAAGTCTATTGGACACTGATAAATTTGAACATTTCACAGAAATAGTTGAAAAATGAAATTAACTTAATTAGTATTACGATTACCTCGTACATCAGCGCGCATAGTATCTGAAAATATTAATCGTGTTACCAAGAACTTGGTTGGGTCAGCGCGTTAGGCGCTCGACTGTTAACCCTTAGCACTCCAGTGGTGACTCTAAGGCTCCACTAAAAATTACTATACCATTATTCAAAATATTGTTTACATTATTAAATTGATATTCAATAAATTCGTTACCAAACATTTAAGTATTCTATGAAGTATTATATCAGTTCCATTTCTTCAAAATGATAAAAATCATATAGAATGGAAATATTCTTGATCGAAAAAAAAAGTTTGGTTATGGAATTAAAATACTTCGGAGCGCAAAGGGTTAATATGCTTATACTAGGTTCACGCTCGGCATAAGTCCACTCTTTTTTATTTGATCAATTCCTCTTTTTCTAGTTATGTGATAATCAATGGTATTTTTATAGAATTCTTTTAAACCAATATTTACGTGTTTAGAAAATTTTTTAAGGTGCAAACACGCTTTTATATGTCCGACAAACGTCCAATTAACGTCCGCGCGGGACGTCCTATGTACGTACTGGGATGTAACTGGGACCTCTGTCGGACATACCTGGGACATATTATCTCGTACGTCCCTGGGACGTACATATGTCCGGTACGGACGTACATTGGACGTCCGAGTGCTATCTGGGTAACATTCAGTCACGATCGTAACGGTCAAAAAATCAGCCTGCGAGCTCGGCTTGTTATGTTTACGTTTGGCCCAAGTATCTGTTCGCGAGTCTGACTCGCGATATTCATGTTTGGCCCAAGTATCTGTTCGCGAGTCTGACTCGCGATATTCGTGTTTGGGCCAAAATCTTCATCGCGAGTCTGACTCGCTAAAGTACGGGAAAGGGTTAAGCTCACGAGTTCTCGCGGAACTGTCGAGGGCAAATCCCTGCTGCTACCACTTGGCTACAGCCCTCTTTTTTCAATCGTCTCGTTTCTGTAGGTGCACGACCGCTTGTTGTGTCTCAGGCCAGAAAACTACCAGCAAAAAGAGCATGTGAAATGTAACTCGCGTGCATTCGGCAAGAATCGATCTCCGAGTACCTTGTAATCAACATGTCTTCATCACGAGTTACCCAATTTGAAATTCTAAATAAATTCCGTACAACGAAAATCTGAACGTTTTTTTTTGAAAATTGGTCGAAATAAATTATTATAGATTTGTGTAGCGGTGTACTCGATGTCAGAATGGTTTTTGTAACAACAGTATGCAAGTGAAGCTTTCCTTAAACCGAAACTAAAAGCTCCGTGTCGAAACTCGAGTGTTCGGCACACATATTTCCGTTTGTAATAAAAGCCTCCCCAGGGCTTGGTATCTCGCTGCTTTTAACTGCCATGTATACATACCTCTTGTCTGTGTTTGATACCTATCTTTATGCTTTGGGTTACTAAGGGACCCAGTACATTGTTAAATACATCCACACGGTCCCCAGTTTGGTCAAAATGAAAAACGAAAATTTATTCGTTAATTTATCTTTATTCAGAAGTAAATGCTAACTCTAAACAACGTTAGATGTATAAAATAAATTTAATTCTGCAGAAAATTATACGAACAAAATTAATTTTATTTCGTTTAGCTACGTTTTAATTTTATTATGAATATTGTAGAAAATTCGATGCATTAAACGTGAACTCAATTCTGTAGAAAATCCCATTTTGTACGAACAAAAATAATTTTATTTCATTATTTTTTAATTTTAATATTAATTTTGCGCAAAATTCGACAGAACAAAATGGCAGAATATTTCGACTACTTGCGTTTTTTAAATTGGCTATCTATATTCATTGCAAATAAAGTGACTTGAAATTGTTCTGAAGCAAGCCATTTGCAATTTCTCTTGGTACAATTAAGCACAAATTATCCTAAATTCGAGCAAGACAGTAAGCAGAAGGCAGTGCGTCTGTTTTTTAAGAGGTGCATGTAAAGCATAAAGAGTTGGCAGGCTTCCAGCCCGAAAATAAACGAAAAATAACTAACAAAGAGAGCCATATAACGGAAGCTACATCGTCCATTAAGAGAATGAAAGTTTTTAGCGATTGAATGAACGGTGTTTAAGGCGGCAGCCATCTTGGCATAGGCCCGTCGAAATGGCTGAGGAACTCGGGGAAAGGGGTAAAAAGCTGTCTGTTGGAAAACACGAAGCTCCGTGGAAAAATAAACAGGTCTATTTGCGTGGAACGCAAACGCTGACAGTTTGTTATCCGCGCTAAAAACGGATTTCCTTCGGCACCTCTCGTACACAAGACTTCCTGCTGTTCCACCTTTTCACAACCCTTTTATCACCTATTTGCAGCACTTAGATTGCGGATACTTATGCATATTTTTATTTTTTTATAACTAAACCAAGGTGTTAAACAATCTTGCTTTCCGTGCTCAATAAATCTTAGGCGAAATATAATTGATACTCAAGCTGTTGTAATTTTGTGAAAAGAAATTGAAAAATGATCTAAGCTCGTTTTAGAGAGTACACTTGCTACATTCAAGGCTGCTAAATTATTTTCCTCTAACATATTACTTCAATAAAAAACACCTTTCGGCGAAAATGGTAGATTTAAATGTTTCTCTTTTTGCAGCTTCGGTAAAAAAAAATCGCAGAACAATCTACCTAGGCTCATTTTAAAGTGTGAAGCCTTTACTCCCAACGCCATAAATTGTTTCTTTACTGTAGGATACTATTACAAAAAAATCAGACAAGAAGGTAAAGATGGTCCTCTTTCTCACAAATTGTAGATTTAGATGACTCTTAGCAAAAACTGAGTTGTTCGTCGTATTTAATCGCCGACAAAAAAGATCATACAGTGATATGTTTGCGCTCATTTGAAATCCTAAAATCTCTACTTTTAACACCACTAATTACTTTTTCTCATGGACTACATTTACAATAAAACAGGCACAATGGTAGAGATGGTCCTCTTGCTTACAAATTGTAGATTTAGATGACTCTTCGCAAAATTGAGATGTTTGCCGTAGCTTATCTCCGATAAAAAAAAATCGTACAGTGACGTATCTAGACTCATTTGAATGCCCAAAATCTCTACTTTTAGTGCAACTAATTGTTTTTTTCTGGGATATTTTTGAATGACAAAACAGTCAGAAAAGCTACGGAATAGTCCCAAGAGCAATATTTTCAAGAGAAATTATGACGCTATTAACACGTTAATCGCCATGTCACCCATATCTGGGTGACGGAATTATTTATACAGAATTGAAAATGAATTTTTACGTTGGTAGATTGAGTGTACAAAATTTCCTTACGATCTGAGGAATAGAAGAGGTTTGAAACAGTAATTATTGCCACAAAACTAAACTTCTTAGTTTTTGTTTTATTAACACTAGAACTACCGAGCGCTAACGCGACTAGTGTATATTGCCTTCTAATAACGACAAGAATGCATTTATTCAAATTCCGTACAACTTTTGTTTAAATATGTACTCTAATAGAGAAGTTGACTAAAACATTACTCCGGAAAACATTTTTATAATTTCAATATTTGTAAAAGAAAAATTTAGAAACCCGTCATTTTGACTTGTCCGGTAGTTCTAGTGTTAAATATATTGCTTTGATTTTGAGTAATTTTTATGATTGTGGAGTGGGCGCTGAACGTGTTAATATACAGTCACTCCCATTAATATTCGTACACTCTTAAAAAGACGATAACTTGTTTAATATTGGGCCATACGACTTGGACTTTTTTGAGATGTTAGAATAATTAGTTTACTACATGGCGTGAAAAAGAAATTATAAAACAATTACAATTGGTCGGTATTGCAGAGAAAATACTAAAAGTTGTGTTTTACAATTTTTTTATGTGGCTTACGTTGAAAATTTAAAACATCCATTTTGTAGATCTGTATCAATTGTATACATTTTCAAATTTTCATCCAATTTGGTTTACGTGGAAAACAGCGACAGACATCGAATGACGTAAGAATCCTTCGATTTATTACAGTTTAAGGCCGAAAATTGTGAAAAGCTGCAATTTTTACAATCTTCAAACAGTTGTAGCTCATTGCGACGTTTGCCGATTTTGGTGAAATATTCAGAGTGTATACAGTTGACACAAATCTACAAAGCGTATTTGTTGAATTTTCAATATGGACACTCATAAAACAGTTATAAATAACAACTTTTAGTATTTTCTTTGTAATTCCGACCAATTACAATTTTTTCAAAATTTCTTTTTTTCAACGTGTTGTAAATTAATTGTTCTAACTTCTCAAAAAAAAAAAATCCAAGTCACATGATCCAATATTAAAAACGTGATCGTCTTTTAGAGTGTACGAATATTAATGGGAGTGACTGTAACTCGTTGTTCAACTATTTTTGGCAGCAACTGTACAATTTGTTTGCATACATCTGGGCGTGGCTGTTGACAAATAGGCGTACATTCGCGCTTCCTGCTAACAAAGCAGATTTTACAGTAGTCCGACGTCAGTAATCTCCATTCTATAAGTTTGGTTTAATCTTTGATTACATTACCGAGGCAAACGAGGCCTATACCGTGGGGGACGACGTCGATCCAGATAACAGTACAATGTGTTTAAATCCATTCACACGGGCGTTATCCCTTCAATACGTTGGTCGAGCGAGACAATACCTGCATTCTCTGCTAAATCCACTATTTTGTCTTCAACGCGTAATATTGGCCGCTAAAATAATTTTCCTCGCTTCAAAGCACAATTGGTCCCCATTATCCACCCAAAATAGAAAATACATCGTCTGTGATCACAGTTTATAATAGGAAAAATTGTTTAAATTTGCCGAGGAAAGAAGAAGACTAAAATAAATAATGTTGTCGTTGTTCGTTTGGAAATTTAGTTCGGTAGTTCAAGGGAAATTAGGTACGAAACTATTTTAATGGGGGGAAACTCGATCTAAAGTCGCAAACTCGACAATGAAGCGAGAACTATGTGTATCGGCAGGCTTGTTTGTCGATCGCAGAAACGACTGGCTTTAAATAGAAAGTTGAAAGTCCATCTTGCTACCGGCGACCTCTTTGTTTTCTTTTTTAATTCACGCTCCTTTGCCCCATGAATTGAGGGATGGGAATCGATTAAAAGCGAATAACCCAGTTACACTTTGTGCCAATAAATCGATTTAATGGCGCATTTCGTCCAGATGCTACGGGAATATCGGAGATTCAGTGAAATCAGAGTAAACGGGATAATCGGCGAAAAAATAAGCAATTTCATCTAAAACTGTTGCTAAGTTTAAACTCGTGGAAAGTAGAATACCCTTCGCAGAGAAAAAGTACAGTAGTCCAATACAATACTCCATCATTCAAAAAATTGCTACACAAAGCTGAAAAATGCATACACATTTCCTAAAAAAATTGGATTTTTCTATTTAGTTATTATCCGTGACAAAAATTCCCAAAATACCCGTTATTCTTTAGAAGTTATTATTACAACATTTTGACTTTCAAAAACTTGCTACAGGAAGCTAAAATATTTGTTTGTATATCATTAAAAAATTAGAGCATTTCGTTCACTAGTTCTTTTTCAAAAAATTCCGAGAGATTCCCAGCAGCATGGAGCTAGATTCCTAGGAGCAATTTAATGTACCATCCCATAATTTATCCGAGCTTCTGAAGCTGGGTCGAAGTAGACCCGGGCCTGTCCACATCACGTGCAAAATTTAGCCTCTGGAATCCACCTTCGTCTAAAACTGGTCAGATTTGAGATAGAATCTATTTAGGGTAAAAGACAGCGGAAATGACGTTGAGAAAACGTCGTTAGACACTCTGCGATGGTTTCGCGATTGCGATGCGCGGGACGCAGAATCGTTTCCTTCGCAGGCGATCAATAAACCATCCCCATCCCACTTTGCGGAACGCAAACGCAAAATAGACGGCGTCGGATAGTGCGGTACGTACAACGAGGTCATTTGTGCACGTGCACATGCACCGGTGCGTGAATGTGTACAGGATGCCAGGCGCCACGACGCGACGGTCCGTTAGCCGATAAAGAAGGAAATTAACGGGCAAACCCCTCTGCGACGACCTTAATACATGTTCCTCAGACGCGCCACCGTACCCTTAAGGTGTTCCCACGAATTATCGTCCAATTAGGGCAGATATCATTGCTAATTGGATCGATTATTCTGTATTCGCAAAAGGAACGTACCCCGGGAAACACAGACACAGATAATTTATTCCTTGGCTCCATCTACATGCTCTAATAACGATGAACTGTTGAATATTTGATTCGATGGCGGACTTAAAACAATTTTAAAACCATCCTTAATTGGGAGGTGGAATACATTGAGAATAGTTGAGAATCGAAGAGAAAAAATTCAAAATCTAGACTCTGTAGAAAATGTTTGTCGTATGGCAAAATACTTTTACCTGCTACCTCACTTTTATGTAATTAAGACTCCGTGCTTGGTAGAGAAGTTATCAAGCATAGAATGGAATGAACTTCCAAACTACAATTTTTTGCATTCAGTTACCCAACGTCTCCCCTAAACTCTTCATTTTTTTTGTACAAAAGGAAAAGCAAACATTGTCGAATATCTTCTAATTGTCCTCTCAGGCATTGCATAACCATGCAGTACGGAAACCATCTACCCCGAGATACCTATGATGGTTCACCAAGCCCAAGATTTCTAGTCTGGGAGAATGGATAAACCAAGTCCTAAAACAGTACTCCGGAGAGAGGGGTCTCACGGGAGTTTTAATCTGAGCTGCCTCCAAGGTCCTCCAAGGTCCAAGAGTCAAGGCTATTTAACTCCCTCTATACCCAACTGTGAAGTTGGAACATCCCGATGGCAGTTGGTAAGCCCATAACGCAGAGTAGGCTAGTCATAGTCCTTCGCAGAGTCTTAGAAAGAATTAGGCGAGCCATAGCTGCAGTTTAGGCTGCTTGCAGCTGCCTTGAGCTAGCATTACATGTCCTTTTCCAGAGACAGACTTTTTTTCTTGAGCGGTGTGAGTATACTGAAACTCAGAGTCTATAGTATCAATAGTGTGTTCATCTGAAAGTCCTAGGGAATAGTTTTAGGATGCTGAAGCTATGTAGAGATTCAGAACCTGTTGCATTTTATTTGTGTAACTTCACTTGTTGCCCTTTAGCGGTCGCAATCTAGTTTGATAGTTTACAGGACCACGTGAAAGCCTCGATAGATAAAATATTCCTTCCGTATTAAAAAACTCCTCTCTGTTCTCAAGATGTACTTTATGTTTTACAAGTTTTCTATCCAATTTTCTTTTAATTCTTTTATATATTATATTTCTCTTCTGCATTTTCCGTTTCCAATCTCCATTTAATTTACATTACTTTTCCTTCCTTTCTCTCAACCTCTTTCCTATCAATTAGCTAATTATTGCTGTAACTCCATTGCTCTCACCTGGGTTTCATCCTCTTTCCTCTTAGCTCAGTACATTTAACTATGCAGTATTGAACATAAAAGAAGTATATTTTATTGTAAAATATGCAGTAGTTTCATTTTTAGGCATTGCAACTGCGGAAACGGTTTCAAAACTGAAACCATTCGCATTTCCTGCAACAAAAAGTGTTCCCTTTTTACTTTCGACCGCATTTTGGTGATTACTTCGAGATAAAGGTTATGGTACCGTGCAGAAACTCGAAGAAAAGTGTTTATTGGCAAAAGAATGACCCGTTATGGATGCAGTGAGAGATTAAACGCTACAGGATCTGCACTCGAGCCTTTGGGGATAAGGATCTCCACATCGATCGAAGAAGATAAATATACTGGCTAAATAATAAAAATCTTATCTACTAGTGGCTTGTCTAGCCTCGTAGGGAGAGTTTACCCTTTCATAACAGGGCTTGACCCACATTTCATGTACATAAACCTTACACATTTGAGCAGCCTCGGTAAAACTGATTTTGAGTACCAGTGAGCTGTTTGTCGAAAGAATTATTTGGTTTAATCGTTGCTAGTTACTCTGACAGAACCGGAAAAATGTATTAGAGGTTATTTTATTTTTGCGGCTTTGAAATTTAAATTTCCCACCCGGCCAAGAGTGAGAACTGTGCAAGTTACCACATTAAGAAATTGAGTATAGTTATTTTTCGGTTATTAAATTGACAACTCCTAAATAGAGTATAGTTAATTTTCTTATATGTATAGGGGAAATTGAAACAAGATTTTTTAGAAGTTCAGTTATTCTATTTTCGGATTTAATTACTATACTTAAAGATACAATATAATTTTATTATGTTAGTAACTAGGGGGAATTTAATCGAAGTCGAAAGAAATAAAAGGCATTCAGTGTTCATCTGTTTTATGTACGCTGCTTTGAAATTTAAATTTCCCGCTATACGTACAAGGAATGTCTCCAATACCAACGCATAAAAATGGAGCATAACAGCGTTCTCTTGCGTTAATAACCGGGGAGATTTAAAGAGAAGATGGCTGTTTTCTTGATGTGTGTCGCAATAAGTTGCAAGAATCTCGTATAAAAGTACACGCCTCACGCGAAACCTTGAAAGAACCATCGTCGAGCCGCCATTAAAAGAGTGGCAATACCAGGGGATTACCCGCGGAGAATAAGGCCACATACTTCTCACGTCGCAAAGTGGAATCCCTTTCACGGGGAAGTAATGCTGTTCCGTGGTGCAAAAATGCATCGAGGAGTTATTGCTTCTCCGAAAGGTCGTCGATAAAACTTCTAAATCATTAAATCCGTTCAAATTGTTTCACGACTATCTCAGCTTTAGCTTCAGATACCATCTGTGCTATATAGGTTCAGTTTGTAGGACTATCTTCCCTAAGTTCCCAATTGAACTATTCGTTACTTAATATATTCCAGTTTATTTTGTGGTAGATTATATTGAATTTTACAAGAAGTTGCATATATAAACCGCCCCACAAATTGCTTTTTAAATGCTGAGCTCGCAATCTTAAAAGCAGCCATAACGTCATTATATATAATGTAATGTGACATCATAAAATCTATATATAGTCCTTTTTACTCTCTTGCGACGGTCTGGGGAGTATTATAATTGATATATTGAGTTAACAATTTTTTTTCATTGTGCGCATCATTTTTAGCAACTACGTTAACACTTATACTAGCATTTCATGAGGATACATTTCAATATTCAAAATTTAATAGAAAATTAAATTAAACAATTTATATATTTTAAATCGATAGTTATTGAAAATAGATTTGCAGGTTAGGTTTAGTTGAGTGTAAAGTTAAGAGTGTCTAGAAGGGTCGATGTATGTTTTGGGTGTCGAAGGGCCACAATTTAGGGCAACCCCCGTCTGATCCGTCTGAAAGCATCTCAAGTAGGCAAACAATCTGCTAGAAAGCTGGATCGAACAACCAGAGCCACTACTCTCAGGGTTCTTCAAGCGATGGACCACTTTCCTACCTGAAGAAAAGAAGTTTCGGTGGTTTTCGCGGACAAAAGGCATTATTTACGACTTACACGTTCACTTGCTAGAGACCAAAATAAAAAGCTGCCTGTTTTACCGACGGAGAAAATAACGGACATAGATTAACGAAAAACAAAATGCTAACATTTTTCTTGATTTGTCGAAAACTATCCATCCTGAAAAAATGTGTACACTTTAATGACGCATTTAAATGCGTAAATGAAATGCACTATGAGCTAATTGGTGCTTGACCCTTCTAGTGAGAAATTCATACATTGGACTTCCTAAAACAGAACTATAATATCCACTAAAATATTACTACATAATATGTATACTGTGAACTAGGGTATTCCCAGAGATTCAAAGAGCATGTTTGCACGTATACGGAGAACATTCTCCAAATTATTTGCATAGACAGAGAATATTCAGAATGTTAGCGAATACGCCAAAAAGTTCTCGCACACATATTTCAGCATGTACACCAAATATTCCGCATGCGCACCATTAGTAAAGTAATTCGAAGCAAAGCAAAATCCAAATAAAATAAAACGAAAATCATTAACTTATTCAAATAAGCAAACAACAAGGATTCAAAATAATGACAAAATTTATAGATTAACAATAATTTGATCACTAAAAATATAGGGTAATTTGGAATATTATATAGTTAAAAAAAGACTTAGGGTAGCTTACGAAAGTATAGGGTAAAAAATTCGATTTTACCAGCAGTTAAAATTATTATAAAGAACATGAGGTCTTTGCAAAAGTAACTGTAACTTTTGCTAGTTTAAACTTCCAGCTCAACGTTAAGGTACAAGTTATACAAATATTTTGTTAAACGTAGATCCGATAGCTACATATTAATAACAATTCTTTTGCATGTAAGAAAGGTACTGATACGTGAGGGGTACACACCGATGCACATTCTTTAGATTTAATTAGAGAATTAATTATAAATTCCTATTCCAATTCTAGTAACTCATTTGTATGAAAAGTCGCTAGCATCTTGACTCCATTACATCCTAAAAAAATTGTATTCAAAATTCTGCATGCAACCTAACCTCCATCCTAACCAATCTTATAATTTGTAAAATAAATAAAACCATGTAAGAAATTAATAATTACAATAGAGATACTAAAACAGTAATTCGTAAATTGGTTGGACCAATCAGATCACTGCCGATCGCTTTCCTCTAGATTCCTAGCCACGCCTACTCTCCCCACCACCGTAGTTAGCCAATCAAGTAGTTTGATAGCCGAGTGCCGTTGGCGTGCACGAAGAAACTTTCACAGGTCCAGGGACAACAACGCGGGGACCGTTGGTAATCCATTAGTGTGTAGTCAATTAACGCGTGATTCTATCGCAGTGCATCCTGTGAACCCTGTCGGCGAACCTTGTACAGCTTTTAGAATTCCAATATTCTCGAAACGATTTTCGAGAGAGAGAAAGAGAGCGAGAGAGCGAGAGAGCGAGAGAGGTAGGGGGAGGGGGGAGGGAAAATAGAGAAAAAACAGACCTCGACAGGAGATACGAGCATTATTGAATTCTAATGAAAATCAGACTATTTCGCTTTGCCAGTAGATTCACTCGGAGAGGATCGTACTAGCCTGATGCATGTAGACCAATCGCATTAGAACTCTGCCAAACCAACCGTTGAACAGTGCTCAATTAGCTGGGTATTGTTCCTTAACACTAGAAGCACCAAGCGGTCAGAGCAACCCTTATTTTGATTATACTATACGAAGTACGAAACTGCATTTATAGAGACATTAATTGACTGTACACGAACAGATGAATCAATCTACTGTACAAATTCCCACGAAAAACACTTTTACAATACCAAAACGAGAAATTTGAAGTAATTCGATCCACGTGGTAGTTCTAGTGTTAAAAAATCAAGAAAATAATTGTCGAGAAGAGTCACTAGTGCTCGTAGACAGTAGTAGACGATGATTCACTGAGCAAGGGTTGTCTTTCCGGTGTTGCAGGATGCACGCGGTTGGATTGCACTCTGCGCTGGCCATCAAGCGTCAGAGAAAGCGCCGGGACGAGCAGCGTCGCGCCCGCGAACGTCGTTATAGTACGCAATCAGGTGACAGTGGGCTGACATCGCCCAGAGCGTCTACTGGTTCCCTGGACCATCACTCGAGACATCATAAATCAGGTCACTCTAGCCATGCAGCTGGCCAGGGGATGCTGGACACGAAGGTGGTCACGTCGATTGGGATGCTGCATATCGGAGTGGTGTTCATAGTGCTGGGAGCCTTCTTTCTAATGAGCGGATCGCTGCCAGGAGACTTGACACAGTGGGGAGCAAAGTACACCAAAGGCTGGTGGAACGAGATGGTAGCCGTCGGGCTGTTCGCAGTGTTTGTCGGCATATTCCTGATCATTCTGAACCGCGTGATTGCTAGGAAAGAAGAGAACGAGTTAGTGGAGTATGTTCAACGACAGCTGACCAGGTCCAAGTCGGGTCACAGGCTGGAGAGAGATGCGGAGACTGGAGGACTGACTACCAAACAGAATAAGAGGGCCAGACAGATGCAGCAGGTGGCCTCAAGTACGTCCATAGAAACTGAGAACGAAAAGGACTCCGGATCTCCACCGAAAAGTCCTCCGCCAGCTTACTCACCGCCTTCCATAGTGAACGGGGATCACCATAATGTCCAATCTGCCGCTCTCTATCTCGAACAGATCACAGAGGAAGAGATCATCAGCGATCGTGTGGAAACTTCTACTACTAACAGTCTCAGCCCGGGCTCTCCCAGCGAGACCAGAGAGCTGCTGCAGAATCCGCGCTACTCCAAGCAGAATGGAAATCCATCGATGCAGATCCACCAGCCCCTCTACGTTTCCAGGATCTAGACTACTTTTGTAATTTTGAACTTTGGAACCGTGCTTTCTGACTTTTTTTCACACTATCTTCTGTGGTCCAGGTTAGACCTGGGTCATTATGGAAAAAATGGGATCGAAATTTGCTTGGAGGATTCTCAGCACAGATCTACACTCGCTGAGCATCTTCTGACACGTTGACTACTAACATTTAAACAAACGTTAGACAAGATAACTTAGAAAGTTGACTCCACTGAACAATTTACAGTTCAGTGGGCTCTTATTTGAGTCGCAGGGTAGCCAACGTGTTGTATACTGTTGCAGTACCCTAGAATGGGACTTCTCCTCATGCTCTGTCGATAAACAAAAGGTTGGGATCTCGTCTAAGTCCCGAGAAAGTTACTAGAACGTATCATCTTTCTGTACTATTGATAAAATCGTCTAAACGATGTGTCCAAGAAGTTGTTAACGTATATAGCAGCTTCCTTCGGCGTTCGCAGCTGAAATAACGCAACGATACACATACAGTCTTTTGATATGCGCCCGTTCGTCTTGTTAAAGGGCCAGAGAGGCTTCTTTCTCGATATACAAATATATTAAACGCAAAGCTGTCCGAAACAAGAAGGAAATACTGTTTGTGGGTAAACCAGATCCCTGTAGATGCCGACTGGCTCTCACTGTTGCTTCAACGAAAAACTTTGCTTCGAATCTGCTCGTTGCTTGATGGGAACTAAGGGAAAACAGGTTCGGGAGAAAAAAGGGGTTAGACTTTTCGTCCATTGAAGCTTTCATAGGGTGGCGTTTTTGCTAAGGGACACTCTGACACTGAGAAAATAACCACAGGTACTCGAGGTGTAGAGAAAGTAACGGCGGCAGGAGTTTCATCGGGAGGTTAATTAGGAATGATTTACTTAAGAAATATACGCTCAAGGACCAAGATTTAATTAATCCGAAATGAGTGGTTTTAACAGTAACCGAGGGTGTTGATGGTTGTGGGCTGGCGTTTCCCGAGATATCATTAATTAATTCACCGATTAACCATCCGAGAATGTTCGATTAAGGTTCAGAAAAACTATAGAGAGGGAGTTTACAACGCTAACATACTCATCGCACTTAGTATTTATCGGAAGACAGTATCGTGTGTCCAAACGAAGTATAATCCGTGGATTATCCTTTAATTAGTAAGAAAATTGGTCCCGATATTAGTGGTCAGATATTAGTCATTGCACCTGAAGACGAATTTTCCAAAAGTTCATGCCGAAAATCGTCCACCTGTTGTAATCGCACTATGGATAATTCAAACGTATTTGTAACCAATATAGAAACTTTATCATTCAATCAATATGTTATATATCACTTGGAAAATACAAAGTTTCGTGGACTAATAACAAATGTACAGTATTATTAGATATATGTATCTGTATATATATAATAGTGATCATCGGACTAGGGGTTGTCCATTTTCTATTTGCATTAACGGTTTTCATTCTGAGACGACCTGTAGTAACAACCCGCTTCTCGTAGACTTCTCCGAATATTGTTTTAGAAAATTTTACATTCAACAAAGTAATTACACAGTTTTTCTACCGATTATGAATGTTGCATATTTGTATGTTATATATAGAAACAAGATTAAAGGGACGAAGATAGCGGACGATTTTCTGTGTGAACTAATAGTAGTCCGGCCCTGAAATGCATTCGAATGCACTTTGATGAACAGGTAAAATTCGAATTTTATGTTGTTTTTACTCGATGATGTATCTTGTGCAATCATTTGTGGGAGACAATTAATTGGAGCTCTTACTGTTGGGTAGCTGAGTATTCAGAGTACCTATATCCTGTATGTAAACTTCAATTTGAGTATTTAAATATTCTATCACAAATCTAAGTTAAGTATCGAATGTAACTGAATCGAAGTACTTTGAGTAAAGAACTCGAATTTGAGTACTCGAGCACTTGAACTTAATTCTGAATACTCAAGTATCTAGATTCAAGTTTCTGGATTTAAAGAGTACTCGATTTTAAGTTAAACGAGTGGCCGAGTACTTAATTTTGGGTATTTCGACACAAGTTAAGTGATAACTGAGATACTTGGGTCTAAATCAAGTGGGTACTTGGAAATTTGAATTTAAATTGAGTAAGTACTCAAGTGGTGGGATCTCAAGTGAGTACGTATCGGACATGCTTGAGTTCGAATACTTTGAGTACAAACCTGAATTTGAATACTTGAGTACTTAAACTGAAATTGTGCACTCAAGTGTCCAGATACAGGTTTCTGGATTTAAAGAGTATTCTTAATTGAACGACTACTCAATTTTCAATGGAGCGAGTACTCAATTATCAATTGAATTGGCAATTGAGTGAGTGGTCAATTTTCAATGAAGGGAACAGTCGATTTTCAATGAAGTGAGTACTTAATTTTCAATAAGCGTGTACTCAATATCAAATCAAAGCGAGTACTCAATATCAAATCATATGAGTACTTAATTCTCAATTATGCGAGTACATAATTCTCAATAAAGCGAGTACTTAATTCTCAATTAAACGAGTACTTAATTCTCAATAAAGTAAGTACTTAATTACCAATTGAGTAGCGAATTGGACGAGTACTTAATTTTCAATAGACTGAGTACTCGATTGGGTATTCAATTGAGTGAGTATTCGGATACTCGGAATTATATTGAATAAGTATTCAAAAACGTGATCTTGAGTTATTCGGATCTCAATTAAGTATATATCCAAGTACTCGATCTTGAATTGTTGGATCCAATTGACAGTCAGAGTTACGTCGAATAATTTCACCATAGATACTTAAGTAACAACATGCACCATATAATTATGCATCCACTAAATTAACGAATGCAGTTTCTACTAGTTTGAGACATTGAATTGATTATTATCAGCTTAGAGGGTAACCTTTAGTGGACAATCACGTTCAATCATACTTTTCCTCGTTAACGATAAGTTCGTTAGCTTCAGAGCTAATTACCTGTGCAACGGTTCTCGATTCCATTGCGTTTCAGATGGTTAGGCGGGACAGCTTCGATCCGTTCGGTGTTCCAAGGTCAGTTGTTGGGAGCACTTGGTGTCCAGTGACTGATAAAAGTAGTACAGTTAAGATATAGCTTGTAATTTTAATATTCTATATTCCATTTTATAATGTCTTGGGTATTCGATACATATGCTAGCTTTAGACGGCAGGATTTTCGGGAACAACTCGATCAAACACCGCGGAAAAGAGCACGAGCTTTTTCATCGTTTTATCGGTCGTTTTCGAAGATCTTCAATAAAAAAAATTGCCACGCTCGGGCGCTACCATTCTGTGATCCAATGAAAAATTAATGAAACTCGTACCGAGAAATGAATAATGTTCTTTCGAAGAATCTTACTCTGTACATATATATTATTATACATCTCTACCTTTTTTAAATTGGTGCACATTAATTAGTGAAACAGAGAGATCGAATGAGAGAGAGGGAGAGGGGGAGAGAGTGAGAGAGAATGAGAGAGAGTGGGATAATTAAAGATTGTGTGTGAGAGAGAGAGACAGTGTATTAACATTTTGCACTCTGTGCATTAAATAACGTTCTGTACGCTATTACGGTGGACAGAAAGTATATATTTCCGCCACGAACCATTTTTTGGCGAACAACACAAAACGGAAAGTGAACGACGATTCTGTTCGATTGAATGTTGAGTGAAAGTGCCTTTTACTATGCGTTTCGTATCCGTAGCTTTTCGGTATTGAAGGGACACACCAGTTTTCGATTAGTCAGCTGAATCTTTTCCCTTATCAGGAATTGAATCGATAATATTTATCGGTCTGCATGGAAGAAAAAAAATTGTTAACATTCTTTACCTTTCTAATTTTAAGTTAAAACGTTGGTAATAACGAGGATGAGTGCGAACGAGAGTAGATCGAACAGGTGCTAATTCGAGGTTTACGTACACTAATCCGGGGAACAGAATATTTACAGATCGTATACATCGTATATCCCTCTATATTAGTTGGTTAATTAATATTTAAGCGCGCGCGCGTCGCTTCAGCGATCGATTAATTTTAATTCTTCCATTCCTTCGAAACTGAAAGGCTGAGACTTGTAAATTCTATTCGACTATTGATTCTACACCGGTATAATTTAACTACCTGTTGGTGGACTTGCTCTAATTGTGTTGGTTGTGTTACTTTTCTATTGCTAAAGATTTCTAATGCACGACAAAGATGCTGTTGGAAATATTTACAAATTATTCGATTACGGACGATTGCTGTATCAATTTTACATTTGAAAACAAGACTATAATTAAGAGTGGCAATATCTCGATAGCTGCTTCTGTTCGCCCAAAAGGCGCAATCGAAAATATCCCCGAAGTATGGCAACTCGCCGTACGTAGTCGCACCAGAGGAAGCCGGGGGATGTTCGCGAATTTTTTGCGGGAGAACCACAAGAGCTATCGAAACGAAACTTCACGGAATTGTTACTCGTACATTGGGCTATAGCTCTGATTTTTTTCATCGCCAAATATACTATCATTTTCGCGTGGCTCGCGCCGGAAGCGTATCGTCGATAATCGAACAATTTGTTTGTTTAACGTGTACATACATATAATATCTGTATTTACTCGTGAACGAGGCTGTTGAAATCGCTGGAGTCCATCGTATATTGAGTTCCGGGTACCGAAATATCATGACATAAGTGGTACAATCGTTTATACTAAGTATATCACGCAGTAAAGCTGTAAAGATCATTAGAACCTTTTTTAATATTTTATTATCGTAGTATTATTTATTGAAACATTATTTTACAGTACAAAAAGACATTCCAAATCGTGAGAACGTTGATCCAACGCTCACAATAAGTCTTTTTCTGCGACTCCTGTACCCAAATTTCTATTTCTTGAGTGCACGTGGGAGAAATGAAATATTCAAGTCCTCGTCAGACGAAATACATGTTTTCAACGACACAGGGCCGGGAGAGACGAAGTTCCGAGCGTTCTCCTTTTTCGAAAGTCGAGATGTAGATCCAGAAAAAGATGATGGACGAGCCAAATCCTCTAAATAAGTAATCTAACGCGTAATCTTATCTGTACGTACAAGTTCTAGGACGTAAGTTAGCTGATAAGCGCGGAGTGGGTTTAAGTGAGCGGCGACGATCTTTATCATTGTTACAATTATAGTTCTGGCATTGTACTACCGCAATACTTTTACCGATAATTAACGCAACTACTATGAATAGGACGTTATTAAGCTTTCTTATGCCGTTTCTCTATTGTACCACTTATATACACCTGAGTGCACGACTTTTTCGAGAATAAATCTTTATGAAACGCTCCAGTCTATGCGACTTGGTTTCCTACATTGCCCCGACAATGCGTTACAGACAATCTCAAACACGTTTCACAGAATGTTTCCTTGATTTTACGAACAAACTTTAATAAATCGGGACACTGACTGTTCTACCATGTCATCTATTCGTGTCCTTTATTTTCCTCAGCCACCATCTCGTGATTTCTTCATTTCGAATAATTTCTTTTATGTTAGTCCAAGGTGTGATGAATTTCATAAAAAATACCGCATGTTCGTGACTGCACATTTTGCATGGGAAAAAAATTCACGAATATCCGAATTCATTTCGATGTTTTTCTCTAGCGCGCACGAGCACCCGTTTCCTTCGGTGGCAGTCTGCTCGTAAAATCGATCCTTTCGAGTAGACTAGGGCCATGCGCGATATGGACTCGGCAGAAAATACCGTGGGCTACAGTCCATTTTTTTTATAGCTATTAATTAACGATCAATTAAATTAGTGATCGAACGCTACTATATCCTGGCTGAAAAATTCAGGCAATATTCAACCCGCTGTAACTTCGTGTAAAAGGATTCGACAATAACGTACTTACGCTCCTTTTAAAGGACGAAACATTCGTTTTCTACCTACGAGTGTTTTTTTTATTTTCAATATTTTTACTGTTTAAATTAGGCGAAAAAGTGACGATGGTTCCTTTCGTTATGAATGTTAATTTTTATCTTATTGTGACTTATATTTACACATTACAACAATTTTTTAATGACACAAGCCTCTATGGATTTAGACATTGAAGTCTCCTCTTTGTGATGAGTCCATAAAAGTTGGTGTACGATTTGTTTGTACACTTTTATTTTGTTAGTTGACGAATATAGTTCCTTCTTTGAAAAATTCAAACATTTTTACAGAGCTTCCAAAATTTTTTTCGTTACTTGAACCAACGAGGATTTAACGATTATAGCGTTCTTCGCAATGAGTACAGAGAATTTGGTGTACGGTTCTTTTTTACCGTTTTAGCGAGCTTTGAGTAAAGGGATGTTCAGCTAATGGGGGTTATATGCATTAAAACAGTATACGGGTAGCAGAAAGAAGCAAAAGCAGTGGAAATGCATGGAACTCCGGTGCATTCGAGCATCCCGGTGAGCTCGCCGGGTGCAGCGGGTGGATTTAGTGACGTATCGACCGGCGAGGTCACCTGGGGTCACCAAAGTTCATACCGTCTCCCGGTTTATGAACTCGATGAAATTGCAGCGACGATTGCGTAATGGTAAACGAACCTTTCAGAAATTCAAAATGTTCTCTGACCTAAAACCTATCACAATAAATCGATACCGTTACATTACAATTGCCGGAAACTCGAAATATACAAATTTAAAAGGTTCTCCATGTACCATTAAAATTTTTTTATATGGAACAAAAAATATTATTAACAACGTTTCAATATTCCAATAAACAATAGTCCGTTTTTATAAGGATTTAATGCGCTGAATACGATTTAGAAAACTGTTCTTAAAGAATTATTACGTTTTCGACTTTGGGACATTTTTACGCTTTGCGGACACAATTTATGGGGATGATTTTTATGGGATACCACTCTGTAGATTCTCCTGAATATGCTAATAAATATTTTTATAAGTTTTTAAACATTTTCTTCAGGATGATTGGTACCATGCCAGTAGTGGCACCAATAAAATGTGAAATGTTAACAACATCTCAATATTCCAATAAATCATAGTAGATTTTTATTGATTTTGATGCGCTGAATACGATTTTGAAAACCATTTTGCTGTGTCACTTTTAGTATTGAAGATATCTAATTCTGAAAGAAATGTTACGTTTTTGACTTTTTGGAGATTTTTACTCCTTGAGGATAACAGCTATGGGGATGATTCTTATGGGAAATCATTCTTTATATTTCTCTGTATACATCAATATATCTTTCCCCATTTTTTTTATTGTTATAATTATTTGAACGTCTTTCCCAGGATGATTGGTGCTATGCCAGCGGTGGCAGTACGCCACGAACGGAAACGACAAGAAAAAAGACTAAAACGTCCCAGTCAGCTGTACTTAGGGGCTCAATGGATGCCACCGCTTCAGGGTTCACCCCCAACTCCCAGCCCCCATGGCCACAACAGCCATCTAGACCCATTACCCGAGCTGTATCTTTGCGGAAAGGTAAAATTTGTCATGATGATTTTGATATAGGATATGATTTCATGGAGGTAAATATTATTGTTCACAGATATCAGGGCTGCACGCAGTAGTCGTGTGCCTGTTGCTGGGCGCAGTGGTCCTCGTTGTTGGTCTAGTCCAACTCGTCCCGGGTGCAACGACCACCGACCATAGACTCGCCCTACTCGTGGGGGGTACACTCCTACTCCTCCTTGGTAAGAATTTTATCGAAAAAGGTTCTCCTGCTTGCGGCAACATTTTTTTTCAACGTTATGAACATCTACAAATCGCTACACTAGTTTAAATTTAATTGAAATGTTATTGGAGAAGAAAAATCGAATTGTCAAATTTAAGAATTTCTTGTACACTCTCCTGAGTACGGTTATATTTTGTTTCTAACGTTATAAACATTTACAGTTGTTTCAAATTTTTTAAAATATTCTTTGGAAAGGAAAATCGAATGTTCAAGTTTGAGAATTTTTATTAATTTAACAATAAACACTGTGCGAATAATTTTAATCAGAAATGATTCTGTAGACTCTCCTGAATACGGCCATATATTGTATAACGTTTTAAACATCTAGACTCATAATTTACACACATTAATTTTAACATGCCTCAAGAAGAATAACAGAATTTTCGAGCTTAAGAATTTTGGTAATTATATAGAAAAGGTCTGCGTACTCCGATTTTGATAAAATTTTAATATGTTATGGAGCAACACATTCTGAACAACTTTTTCCTTTTTATATATTTGCAAAAAACTATCGGTAATGTTAATTTCATAACGGAAACCTTCTTTTTAGAAACACTGGGTGTGTGTGTGTGGTATTGTCGCTTCTCATCTTCACAACCTGTTTACAAACAAAAAATAAACAGATGCGGCCCGAAAATCCAGGAAATGGAATAACAGAAGAAACAAGCAGAATTAACTCCTGTAGATAACTTTGATCATATTTCCTGGATTTTCGAGCCGCATCTGTTTATTTTTTGTTTGTAAACACGTTGTGGAGATGAGAAGAGACAATGCCACACACACCCTCCCAGTGTTTCACACGCACCCAGTGTTTCTAAAAAGGTTTCCGTTATGAAATTAACATTACCGATAGTTTCTTGCAAATATCTCGAAAACTAAAAGCGACGCCCCTATATGGAATAGGAAAAAGTTGTTCAAAATGTCGAAATCTATAATATATTAAAATTTCATCAAAATCGGAGTACGCAGACCTTTTCTATGTAATTACCAGAATTTTTAGTAATTTAACAATAAAAACTGTGGGAATGATTTTTACTAAAAACAATTCTGTAGACTCTCCCGAACACGATCATATTTTTATAACATTACAAACACTTACACTTGTTCAATTTTAATTGAAACATTCCTCGAGAAGTAGAATCGAATGTTCAACTTTGAAAATTTTTAATAATTCAGCAATAGAAGAAATGGGGATGATTCTTACGGGAAACAATTCTGTACACTCTCCCGAGTGCAACGATATTTTTTATAATATTATCGCAGCGTTAACCTACAGGCCTCGACTGGTTTTATAGGTCTCATCCTAGCGGGCGTAAGATGCTACGTCCTGCATTGTGTGCCATTACCGACGGAGTCGCCGATAGCAACATCATTTCCGCCTCCTACAAACGAGCCAGTTAACCTTCCAAGGGGCACCCTGGATCTGTTAGTGGGCCACCCAAACCAGCCCGAGACCGACGCTCTCATGCACCACCATCCTCACCATCATCACCATCCCACCAACTACAAGAAGAAACGCAGCTCCCATGGCTCGCATTCCGACGAAGCCTAATGACCGATGTACAGTACAGACCGAGCCACAATGCTGGCCAATTAATTGCTGGCCATCTAATCGCTGGCGATTTCAATGGACCGCCCGACAGTCAGCGGTGAAAGTACATTCGAGGTCGGAGAGGAACTTCGTGTCGTTTCAGACCAAGTTAGATCACGAAGTAGAAACAATGATTGGGGATGGGGGAACGAACTGAACCGATGGGGGACTGTCTAGTCTCCCCTGATAGTCTGTACGTGTACATTATACCCGATTCTTTTATCGTTTGTAACTTTCTATATAATATACAGGACGTCTCAGCTGGACGGGATCACCGAAATATCAGCCTCGTTTATCGTTGTAAGGGAAAACTTCCTAAGTCAAAGTTGTTATACTTGAAGAAGTACGTTTAATTGTAGAAGGAATTTTTAGTCAAGATCAATTTTTAACGAGATTTCAAAGTCATCGACAATTTTTCAAGTGGAGTCCCTGGAAATTGTTTTGTGCTATGCATAGAGGGAACTGTCAACGCGCGCTCGAAAGTGCAAGAATTATGGCCCTTCGGTCGCGCGAGGGAAGAATCGGTACCACACCGGATCAGACATCCCGGAGAGCCCTGTCTATACCAAAGCTATGTAAAAAAACTTTCCGGGCCCGGTCCCGGATGGGTGTACAGAGACCCTAAAAAGACCAATCCAATGGTAAACATACTATTTCGGTAGCTTAACCTTGAGATATTTGTGTCTGAAAGGTGAAGTACTCAAGTACTCAAAGCTTTAGACACAAATGTCTCGGGATTCAGTTATCAAAATAGTATGTTTATATTTCATTGGATTTGTTTTTTTATGTTTTACAAGAATATCGAATCAGAACTATAATTTCCGTTTCGCAAAATACCAATGACCTTGAAATCTTATTAACACTATAACTACCGAACTAGTCAAAATGACTGGTTTCTAATTTTTACTTTTGCGAATCTTGTGATTAAAAATGTTTCCAGGAGTAATTTTTTAATTAACTTCTCTATTAAAGTACGTATTTGAACAAAAATTGTGCGAAATCTGAATAAATGCAATCTTGTCTAGTCAGACAAGTATAGTCAGTCTAGTCTAGTTTAGTCGGTAATTCTAATGTTAAAGAATGACCTTGAAAAAAATGTTTTTCTATCCTTATAAATATTTACCATTCGACACCGTATAACTTTTTCTTGTCTCGGAACGAGATGTTTTTTTTGTATTTAACGATACATAAGGGAGATATTTAGACGATCCCGTTCAACTGAGACACCCGGTATATACAAACATATACAATGCGTGTCGTCAACGTGTACTCAGCTAGTCGGCGCTGAGGAAAGTGAACTTTTCTATCTTGTCTGTCTTCGATACCACTTTACAGTAAGAAAAACAACAAAAATCTCCATAATATAATATTAAACAACAAATTCTAAGGCATCACGTAGTAGTTTGACGTCATCAGAAGAAAAGATATACAAGATTTAAATTAATTTCTACGAACGTGTTTGTGACCCGCATAAAAGCATGATTTATTCTACCTAGTAGTCTTCTAAAAATATAGAGTACGGTAAAATATTAAATTGTTAGAGAATTAAACAAATGGCCTAGCGTCGATAGATCTAAAATAAATAGTCATAGACATTTTGCAAATTTTTAAAAATTCCTTTTCACACCAATGAGCCTAAGCCTAAGTGATTGGAAAAATTATTGTTTGTTGTTCGAGGTGATTTTTGAATAATGAAAAAAATTTTAAACAATCAAAAAGTCGATTTTTTGCAAAATGTCCATGGAAGATAAACTCTAGAAAGCACTTTCTCCATAGCTAGTAATTGTTTTTCTACTATGGCATAATTTCGACAAGTATCGAAGGAACTTTGATAGAAAATTTATTATGCGATAAGCTCTTGATAATTGCAAGGGCCTTGAATCACATTACTGTCTTTGTTTTTTGATGTTTTTTTAATATGGCTGAAAGGTACAAGTTTTAACATCTTCTACGAACGAGAAATTTCACTTACACACACACACACACACACATATACAGGGTGTTTGCGAAATCGTCGTCCAACTGGCAAGGGGATGATTCCTCACATAAAATCTAGTCAAAAATAAGGAATATAGTTTTTTTCATACGGGGCGTCATTTTCGAGAAAATCGAGTTTAAAGATTCGTTGGGTTCGCGTACCATTAGATAGAAATCGACTGTCGTGTCTGATCATGACCAACCAATTCTACTCTGTGCATACTAACGCACCCGAACCCGACGAATCTTTAGACTCGATTTTTTCGAAAATGAAGCCCCGTATGAAAAACCTATATTCCTTATTTTCGACTAGATTTTATGTGAGGAATTGTCCCCTTGCCGGTTGCACCACGATTTTGCGAACACCCTGTATATATACACATACAGAGCGTCCCAAAAATCTTTGAGTTCCTTGAAAGGGATGATTCCTGGGTTTATTCTAAGAATAAGAATTTTCGATTTATTAACGAAAAACACGGGCCAACCAGAGTGCAGCTTCAGCTGACGGATTCCGGCTCGGCACGGCGGCCGATTCTACTGAGCAGTAGCGTTGTCGTCGCGCCGTGCTCGAATCGTGAGCAAGAGAAGGGGTAACAATTTATTTAAATATAACTCGCATATTCAGCCGTAAATGCACTTGCTGTTTCGAATTCTTTTATACGCTAATGTCGAATAATTTTTATCTAATACCTAACAATAATTGCACGCATGCTGACTCGATTGTATTGATCCATTTCACAAAGGAAAAGCTTCTTAAAATAACCTCTGGAAGGCCCACTTTCAAGGAACTCAAACATTTTTTAGACACCCTGTATATATACACAAGAATGTGTGTGTGTGTGTGTGTATTGCTTGTAAATAAGCTGCCTGCTTCCTGTCGAGATTCATTTGATCGTTTGTCATTCTTTTATGATGATTGATGATGATTACATGACAAAGTTTCGCAGTGAATGGCGCACTGTTGTTGGAAAGTTTGGGTACATGTATTAATTGACGGAAATCATTAATTAATCTCACAGAGATTTATTACAGCAAGGAAAGAATAATATAATTCATGATTAAAAGTCGTTTTCTTGGAAAATGAAAACACATGTCTTTCAAACTGAAAGTATAAATGTTTTACATAGCGTTTGATGCGGGGGGATGGAATTGTAAAAAGAATTTGTGATAAACAATAGTCTAATGGAAGAAATTTAATGTTTAAATAAAAAACAAATGATGCGTGTCACTTTTGCCTCTAAGAATCAATGCAAACTCCGGCGAGTATCATTTGTTTAGTAAAATTTGAAAATAACGCCATAGCACGTAGCGGAGATACGTTCAAACTGTTAGACAATGTTACCGACAGAGTAACAGTTTTACCGACAGAGTATCTAACGTGTTAGTTCCGGAGATAACTTCTAGATGGCGTAATTATGTAATGTCTAATTAATTTGAAGTTGTTAATTTGTATTTTAGTAGATAGATAAATTATAGGCAGTGTAGATAAGTGTACCCAAACTTTCAGGTCGATGAGAATTTTCTATTTCGACCAATTATGTGTCTGAAAGGCCTATTAGGATGTATTGTGATTATTTGATAAAATGGTACTTGGAAGAAACAAATTTTTACCACTGCACTATTCCTTAAATCGTTGAAATTATCTTTGTACATCTATACAGGGTGTTTCAGAATAAGTGAGAAGTATGATAGAGGCTGATTTAACATGACAGAATGAAAAGAAAAATTCATATAAATATGAATGTAATCTTCTCCAGTTACAGCCTATTCTGTTTTGTAATATTTCCTTACATATGTTTGAAAGAAGTTGCTCATAATTCAATATTTTTATGACGCACAAAGCAGGATGAAGAACAGTGAACCAACGTCATCCAATTCCGTCGAAAGGTGTTGCAATGCAAAATAGGGTGTAATTTGGAAAAGGTGATATTGAGTATATGTTTATATAAGTTTTTATTTTTATTTTAGTATGACGGACGAGCCTGTGCCGTACTATCTGCGAGTTCAAACTCATCCTGTATATTTAATCTTTGTGATCCGTGTATTATGATCTACTTCTCTGTATACGTATATAGATATATTATTCTATATTATATATGTAATTATTATTAATATATTATTATATATGATGCTGATATACTTATGGTAATTGCATATATCATTATATATAATAACAATACCATTATTATAATTACATATATCATTACATGTATAATAATAATATAATTGTTACAATTTTGTATGTGATTATATTATTATATTATACATTATATATGAATATTATTATACATATATCTATATATACACGAAAACGTTGTTGAATTTCTGTCTCGACCAATTAGACGCATACAGAATCATGATTTAAAATCTTTACTATACAAATGTAGATATGTGATATAAGGAAATTTCATTTCTTCCCTGAACTCGATATTCAGAGCCTTATGTAATTAATCACTCTACTGTTAAACAAATTTCGTTAAAAGTGATATCTCTATGCGTACAGCCCTAAAAGGAAAATCCTTGTAGCCCCTTCGCGTATTATATGGCCCAAAATCAGTACCGGATGCTACGTGAACATGAAATTATTTATTTAACTGTTACAGATACATAAAACTGAACGTTATTAACATTTAATCTAATTTTAGCGTGCCTTACATGTGTATGTACTAATCAAATGGAGACAAGTGATTCATTTATTCAATTAAAAAATTTCTATCACAAATATTATTAAAAATATACTTTCAATTTGAAAATTTATTAATGAAGACCTGTTAATTAAGTTGAAATAATTCGGGCTCGACTTATTCTATATTTAAAAATGAATACGAGGCTCAGAAATATTTGAAATAAACAAATTGTATTGAATAGAATTAGGTACGAAATTAAAATTATTGTTTTTATGTTGAAATTTTTTTAATAATTGGTTCGTGTCAATTGTTATGTGCACGTAGCATCCTTAGCCAATCAGTATAACTACTCCAATCGCTTGTTTTCACTGTCTAAATAAAAAATGGCGTTCGTCTCGAGAGATAAAGGACTAAAAATAAACAAGGGGAGAGAAATCGCAAGAGTATTGAGAAATGCCGCTGATAAAATATTCACTCCTTGTACCGATAAGTGTCACAAAGCACCAGCACCCAATTTCGATGTTATTTTTTTGAGAGAAATTTTCGAAACGAGATCGTAGCTAGCGTTTCCAATACAGATTTTACGAAGCAATGTAAAACGCGATCTACATGTATCTTTCGGGTAACAAATATTTAAATTATCTATTTACAATTATGTAATATTTATACTTAAACGGTTAAACAAATTCTTCTATGTCTGTGCCTCCGGGAAACTAAAACTAATTTATTTAAAAAAAAGGAATAAATATTTGAAACCGAGTAAATATTTTATTCACAGTTTACGGAAAAATTATTTATAAAAAGAAAACGGAATCAATATTTGAAACCAAAAATTTGTGCATATGTTCTTCAGAAGTTTGTCTATCTGTGGTAAACATTTAAAAACTTTATGTTTCATGGTTCAATGAAAAAAAATTCGCAAAGATATATTTGTCATTCAAAAGCAAATAATATGGTTTTTTGATAATTTAATTTTTGTTGTTTACGTTATAGTGGAATAAAATAGTGATCTTGGGGCACAGGCACGTATGTTCGACTACCGTTGGGGTCCACTTAAAATTATTACAAACTGTTACACCTACATGTATATGAAAAGTTATAAGGTATTTTACTAACAATAAAATAATACCGTTTATCCTCGCTCGCCAGGCGCAGAAATATTTGATGCAGTGTAACATGGTATAAAACACAATATAATATATTACGGTATAACATAAAATAATATAACGTAATTTAATTTAATTTAATTTAATGCAATATAGTATAATTTAGTTTAATAGAATAGAAAATCGAATTATAGCATAATTGCAACTCTTAACATCTATGGCTGTTAGGCGAAACAATGTGAGCTACCATCTCCCAAAAAGTTGTAATTACTCCAGGGAAAGAAATATTAAACAAATCAAATCGAGTACATTCTAATTAAAGATAAAAGTAATAACGAAGTTCAAATGTCTAATGGCCGCCGTTGTTGGTCCAACAGTCAAAAAAGCACCGAAATTTCTGTTCGATCAAGCGTAAAATATCTACACTTAGGGTATAAGTGATTATACTTGAATAAGACGCCTGACCTTCCACTCGAGAGATGTATAAATAACAAAAGAATTTACAATGCGATTTTTCTATGAGGGTCTCGGAAACTTTTTACTATTTTCACTGTCTAATGCTTGTTGAGCTAATCACTGTTACTGTGCCGAACTGTTTTACAAACTGGACTGTTGTGTACCTTAAAGATTTCTATACGACTACGCTTAGATCGAATTGTTTCCAGTTTCGTATGGAATGTTTCTTTGGAACGTTCAAAATCAAAAAATAAAAGATCCTTTCAATTCTCTCGAACAAGCATTAGAGGAATCGATGATTTCACATTCTTTGGGACATTCTTGTTGATTCTAGAGTGTTTAAATGAACATTAATAACACGTAAGAATAGTCGTTAGTTTTTTAAAAACACTTCTACGACGACGAATTCGTACTACGGTGTTTTCTTTCAGTCGAATGTTTACACTAAAAGTAGATCGACGAGATTCTACGGGGCTCCATGTGTCTCCCGCGTTGGACACCATGTGTTTTAAAGAATAGGGAACGAATTCATACGAGGTAAACGTTTGTACGAAGGTCTTATTTTCTAAATTTTTAATCTCTTGAGTTACGACAAGATTTATAATATATTCTTCTGGATATCCTTCGGTTTTCTATTAACATTGTAATTAATTATACATATCTGTGACTACGTCTTTAATAAACATGATTATTCTGTTATCAGTTTGGGGTTTGGGTTTCGTGTTTTTTGTTTTGAGTACGTGTTTATTGTGTAGAGAATTAATATAAGGATACAAATATGTTTAATGAGTGAGTAAATTGTTGGCCATTCATGCACAACGTTCAGAAACTCTATTTCTCGTAAGATTATGTGATCTGCTAGCTTCTAAAAAGTATGTTATATTTTATATATACTCGCATCATATACACACACGCTCTCCGAGTTCTTTGAGGGACGCCGAAAATGTAGGAAAATTAATAAAAATTCAATTAACGGCAACCTGTGTGATTCAGAGAATTTTTATCTAGTCCAATACGCCAATACTCATGGAATATTCAACTTTGAGAATTTTTTGTCGTTTAGCGGTGACAGATATGAGAAGCATTTTTACGGACACAATTAAAAAGACCTTAATGAACATGTTGACATATCTTTTCAATAAGATTATAAATAATCTTGTTTTAATTTAATTTTGGACATTCTTTGAAAAGAAACATCGAGTTTTGAATTATATATGAGAATACTTTACGCTTTAACATACATAAAATGGGTTGTGGGTGCAGTGGAGACTGCACATGACTAAATATATTTTATTTGATACAAGCAGTTACTTAATAAAATAAAAAATTAATGCTTAATTCCAGACAGGATGATCCATACCATAATCGTCATAAGAGTTAAAAGGAACAGAGAGGAATGAGAGTGCTCACGCTCGGGGATTTGTCGTGTCAACTTTTTACTTTTAGTCTGGATCAGAAACTACCTCATCTTTTTACCGTCTCTGTGGCATGGATCAGAACTAGTTTCAACAAATTATTTAATTTGAATATAAAATAATGTTTTATTAACGAATCAATAGGCAATATGTAACGTACATCTCAAAGCTTATACATAACATCTTTGGCCTTCATCAGAACCTACAATCTACATCCCGCACAGAAGTGCAAATCTAACACACGCTCACGAGAGCAAAGCTAACCCCGCTAACCAACAAGAGTAAGAGGAAGAACCCAATTTAAAACCAAGTCGAAACCAAATCAAAACCAAATAAAACTCGAATCTACTGAATTGTAGACGCAACAATCTATGAACGAAACAAAATCGAAACCAAATCGGAACCAAATTGAAACCAAATCGAAACCAAATCGAAACCAAATCGAAACCAAATCAAAACCAAATCAATGAATAAATTCTGGACGCAACGACCTATAAGCGACTCGGGTTGCCCGCGGACGCGACACCCCGTACCCACTCACGGGCCCCGTCCCGTGAGTGAGCCCCTGAGGGATTTCCGATTTCCGCGATTTCCGATTATATCAATTTCAAGACAAAAATATTAATTTGGGAAAGTTAAACTTTGGAAGTTCAAGAGCATATTCCAATTACAAATCCAAAAATTAATATTGAAGATGTTTGTTGAAGGTACATGTATTCTGAAATAGAAACTCTGTATTTGGATTGTTAATTGAAAAGAAATGCTGAAATTGGGACAAAGGTATACGAAGAAAGTATTATGTTTTACATTCAACTATAAAATACTTATTAACGAAAATTCTAAATGTGCAGCTGTTGGCTCGATATTATCCACTACATCCAAGATGCTATAATTTATAAGTTATTGCATTTTGCGAATTGTCGTGGTTCCTTTTCTTACAACGACGGTTCTTACAAATTAAGTTTTAAGATTCTTACGAATTAAGGTTTAAGATTCTTACAAAATAAGTTTTACGATTCTTTCAAATTAAATGAGAAATTTAAAACTCTAACGTTTAAAATTCTAGACCGGTGTCTCTAGAACTTCTTTAAATCGCGACTATTAATTCGCAACATTGACTAGACATTTAATCAAGTTTTAAAATTGATACTAGTACAACGCGTGTGACAATTTGTTTCGCAACACTACTCTAAACCGCGGATGTGCTCATCTCACAGCTCATCGTTGCAGCTCGAGCATGGGAGCCTGAAATGTCGAAACACTCGAAAGCAAACGCGAACTTGATGCGAACAGAGATCCAAAAAACGATTACTTTAGATTATATGTAAAATAACAACAATATGAACTTTAAAAGCGCAGTCATCAAAATGAAATGTAATTTCGAACTGCGACTATTTTTAATTCGCAACGCTACGCTCTAAACAATTTATATCGTAATATTAACTTTAATCTCAGTTCAAAATCGACTAATACAACGCGTGGTTTTCTCGCAACGCTAGTACAAATCGCGGATGTTCCCATCTCGGCTTGTCGTTGGGGCGGCGAGGCCTGCCCATGCATGCAACTAACTACTTTTACAACTACTCTATTCTAAATATTCAAATATTCTACAGACGAGTACAGTGATAATGTAGTGACGAAATGACTTCTCACCGAAAGATGCGAAGCCATTGCAATGATTGCCCTGTTGAATGACAGTACTCGTCACTCCATCACGAAGAACGAAAGCCAAGAAACGCGTTCAAACGATCATTGCCCCAACTGCGCGCCACAAGCAAGTGTTGACATGACCTTTAGCCAGTATGAAGTTGGCATAGGTCGAAGAAGAGCCGGAATGAATAAGTCTCTCAGACATCCTCAGCATTGAAGGTGATCGAGGAGACCATGGTCCACACCGAGCTAGCTTAAAGTAGGCCAAGGAAGTTTTAAATAACCCTTGGACTACCCTAAGCTAGCTAAAGGTAGACCATGGTAGGCCATTGGGGGATCACCCTTGGTCACGCTTAAGCCAGCTGAAGGTAGACAAGGGTAGGCCAAGGTAGCTCTGGAGGACCACTGGTCAGCCTCAGGGTAAGGAAGGGTAGGCCTGAGTAGCACTGGATGACCACTGGATGACCATTGGTCAACCTCAGCGTAAGGAAGGGTAGACCTGAGTAGCTCTGGATGACCATTGGTCAACCTCGGTGTAGGCAAGAGTACACCAAGGTAGGCCACTGGTGGAGTACCCATGGTCAAGCTTAAGCCAGCTGAAGGTAAGCAGGGATAGGTCAGATTAGCTGTGGAAGACCACAGGTCAACTGCGGGCAGTCCACTGGTGGAGGACTCTTAAGCCCGCTAAAGGTAGGCTGGGTGGCTTTGGAGGACCACTAAGGTAGGCAGGAGAGGTCAGGGTACCTCTGGAGGACACCTGGTCAGCCCCAGGGTAGCCGAAGACTCTCTTGGTCCCGGAGCCCATCCGCTCCTGCCGGAGGACCCGGCCCGACTGGCTGACTGTGCGCGCTCGGCGGGCTTAGGTGGACACTGATGCGCAGCGAAGCGCAACGCTCCCCACTCCAAGTAATTTCGGTAGATTTCGATCGCCGTGATAATAATTATTGATAAATGTATTATTTCTGGCTGTATAATGTTTATAACAATTCAACTAACTAACTAACATCTTATTTTTTAGTAAAATTTGCTAATAGTACTCGAGATATAGAGTAACTTTTAACACATGAATTTTACCAAATAATATTATATCAAGCAAATGTAATTAATACATTTATTATCTCTGGCTGTATAATGTTTATAACAATTCCTTTTGCCAGCCATGTCGACAAGCACACCCTTGACTATCTAATATCTTATTTTTCAGTAAAATTTGCTAACAGTACTCGAGATATAGAGTAACTTTTAACACATGAATTTTACCAAATAATATTATATCAAGCAAATGTAATTAAAAAATTTATTATTTCCGGCTGTATAATGTTTATAATAATTCCTTTTGCCAACGATGTCGACAAGCATCCCCTTGAGTATTTACCATCTTATTTTTTTAGTAAAAATATGTAATGGAGGCCACTTTGGGGTAAGCCTTTCCTATTATTAAAAATTAATTTAGTTTTTCTCTAGTCGCTAATCGTGGGATAATTGGGAATGGAATTATTCCAGAATGCAGTGGATATTTTTCTGAAAACTTGTCTTTTATTGTATCGTTTGCGAACAAAATCTGATACGCGTACAATACAACTTAAATATTATAGTATATGAACTTGAACTTTCTTTACAAAGTCATGATTGGTTCGGACAATCAGACACAGCGGCTGTTCATACTTTTTACCCTCTACGAATTGCACCCCCATGTTCCTTCAAATTTTATCAATATTCTGGTATCATTAATGTTGATCTCTTCTTTTAAAAGAACATGACGTCAATTTTAAGATTGCAAACAGTACAAACAACAATCTTAATGTACTCTTTATAAACCTCGATTCAAAACCTAGGTACGTTCGCTTATTATAAAAACCTACGATTACGTTGTTTTCCTATTTACTTTTCTTCTTTTCCAACGTTCTCGTAGTTTTACATTCTTATAATCACATATTTACAAACAAGTTCTTTTTTAACATGTATCGGTCCTTATTATCTACCAAAATGTAGTACATTTCGTGAACACATATGGAAACCGAATATTGGAAAATTATAAATTCTGTAGACTTGTAATATAATTCATTGTTGTTGGAAGCGTGCCAGCGAGAAAGTTCCATTGTTTACACATTAAGAGGAAGATATGTGGAAAATGTTTGGTTTTTTTTATATATTATATATATGCACCCTAAAAAAATATATGTTAATTATTATACATCAAATAAAACACATTTCCTGGAATCTATTATAATTATAATTAGACCGCAGATTTTGTTCATTTATTTGAAATAATTAGAAGAATTTAAAAGTACTGTTATATCATTTTCAATTTATGATAATTATGAATAAAAAAATTAATTCTGTTTAATCCCTATTGCTTTAAATCGATATGTGCAATTTTTAGTTGAATTATCTAATTATAGTATGCATAATTAATTCATTTTATACTTAATTAGGGGTGTAGAGAGGCCCAAATATTACCATGAAATTGGTCGTCAGAGAATGGCAGTGTAATGATCACTACTAAACTAGTTTAATTTCCAAATCAATTTTCATATTATTAAATTATAATAAAATAAATTTCTAAAAATTTAATGAGGGTGGTGTTTAATTAAGAACTTTCTCGCAAGTATTCGGAAAAATTACACAGGTCACCAGTGAAAATACAGAAGACTTGATCAGAAGCAGTTGTCGGGATGGAAGTATTTAAAGTTAATTTGTGCGAATAATAAAAATCGGTTAGAAAATCGAAAATATAAAATCATACATCGTACATCCTAATTACGTTCTTTGTATACTTTACATTTCTCTTTATAATATTTAATACATACTTTAAAAGCAACAAATATATATATATATATATATATTTATATTTATATATATTTATAAAATTCATTCTGTTCAATTGAATGATTAAAACTCATTGTATTCTTTGTATCGAGCAACATATGTAACATACACAATCATTGTCATACAGAATCGAAGAACTTAATAATAATAATATCATTAAAATCTGTTGCATAACATACATACTGTAAACCAAAGAATTGTAACTACACTGCGGATCCTTATGCAAAATTGAAATTGCCTGTTTGCAACAATATTACACTTTTATAATATTTAAATATTATAATATTCTTGAATTTTTTTAATCATTTAAATACATAATTACTTGTAACGCCAATACACAAATATTCACAAATAGAAGTCCATTGAAGACATTAATGTAGGATCTTAGGAAAAATGAGGAATTCCGCGCCAGGAATGGGACCCGGGACCCACGCGGTTGTAGCTGATCAACTCTTACACATACCCACGGAACCCTCCTACTTTTCCTAATCTCCATACAGTATTTGGTCTGGGAGGTCCTGATCCCACATTAATGTAAAATAAAAATGATCCACACTGATAATAGCAGCAAACAGAAATTAATTAAAAATTTGTTCTATTTCTTAATAATTTTAATAAACTGCGAATAACATAACGAAAAATTCATAATATAACTACAGTAAATCCTCTATAAACGCATAAAAGCTGTAGCAGATAAACGCAGAAAATATATCCCCTCCACTTTAGTAATCCGATCTCGGCTCGGGTATATCGGTGTGAACCACTACTAATGCGACGCGGAGAGTCGCAGTCGTCGGCACAATCCAAAGGCCCGTGCGTCATGACAATGTAACACCAATATTTAATTTTTTTTATTATTACTTATTTTTTTATGAAACTTTCATCGATATAATCGTGGCATTTTTCTGATTAAAAGAAGACCAAACACGATATGATTTCAACTGTGTAAATACTGTTGTAGTATTTAGTGGTTTAAACGACGATGAACATTTCGGGCGCAAGGAAGGATAGCGTATTGGAAAGAAAGAGACGCGGAGAGTCGCAGTTATCGGCCCAGTTCAAAGGCTCGCGCGTGGTCTCGCTTTACACGCGTTGTCCTCTACGTTCGGCTCGGCCTTAGAAGCTCGAAAAATAGCTACCCGTCACAGATAAATGCATAACTATCCCCCCCCCCCCGAGGCTTATGCGTTTATAGAGGATTATACTGTAATCATTTCTAAATTGATTTAATCAATTTCGCCAGAAACGCATAAAGATCCGCAGATTAATTATAAACGTTCTAGGCGTTACATTAAGACGTTTTAAATCAGTCTCCTCGATCAAATTCAGGTTACGTCGATCAATATCCTTGAAGAATGATTAACCCTATCGAACACTTATAGTTCCTCGGTGTTCTGCTCACAATGTCTTTCGTTCATCGATTAAGATACCACCCGGTGGCCGGCTGGGGTTTGTTCATTCTACTTTACACCACACATTCAAGAGCATAATAGGGTCTTATACGTTTATGAGAAAACGGTTTAGCGGATCCCGCGAGCAGCTTGGACGCGCTGCCTAATCACATCGTGATCACATCAAACATAGTACTCGTTGACGTTCAGCGCGTCAGGGTCGCAACCCTATACACAGCTCTCTTGGGTGGAGATCAATGGGGTGCGAACGGTCACGATCTCTATCGAGGGATGGTGTTTGCCGACGTTTAAGTCCTGAAACGCACTCTTCGTCGAGAGGGGCGTCGGTGCACAAGACGATGCACTCGACACGTCGATCTTCGAAGGCCTGGCGTTGTGATCTATGCACGCGTAGATCGTCGACTCTTTCGCGAACGGCTTCGAGCCGCCGTAGCCTTGGATGGTGCTTAAACTACCCACGCCGCTTATGCTAGTCAATTTTGTGTCGTTCGCTAACGTCGACAGGGTCGTTGGTCGTGTTAGGCAGAGCTCCGCGTACGTTATCTCACCAGACAGCTGTAAACATTAATCAATCAACAGAAACTTAGTAGAGATAACGATCTATTTAGTACCACTTAACCGTTTAAGTCCCAGGGGGTATTGAAAAAACACTGTCGAAGTATCCCAAATATCGCAACCGCGCTTTCTCTAAATGACTACGAAAAGACCCAAGCAGCGGGACAGCGCTCGTTTTATTTTATTTTGTAATGTATTATTGCATTGTTCGGGGCTGGATCTATCCCAGAATGGGGGACTGCAAATCGAGGTGGTCGAACCGAAAGAAAAGTCAGCGTTTTGAAAAGTGAACACGTGGTGTCCTTGTCTTTATTTAACTACTAACGCGATCGCGCACTTAATGTAAACTATGTATTTTAATTGTGAGCAATAAAGGTTTGAATAACCGGAAGTTTTAAATAAACTTGCTGAGAGTAATTATAGTATTATTCTACTTATTATAAAATGTACTATTTACATTAACACTTCGCCGTCCGGTGACACCACAGTGGTGTCGCGCACAAAGTATTGCTCAACGGCCGGCGACACCACAGTGGTGTACTGGACGGCATAGTGTTAATTGCGCATTATTTTGTTACGTACGGAAAATTCATCTATGTGACTTTTTGAGCCTTCTTGAAGCCACATGTTGCTCTGCAGTGGTCCGCTAGTTTATCTAAAAAACCAACGCTCCCACGGGGGTGCTGCATCTGGGAAATTCTCAGGAATTTCCACCCAGATGCACGCCTACTCTCACCCAAATTTCTAAACAATTTCGGGGTATATAAAGCCCACGATTCCAACCACAATTGGGCACAGTTGAAACCTAGTCACGTTGCGACAAGTTACGTATAAGCAAGATCGGGTATAAAGTCCTTTTCGAGCATTAACTCAACAGTACGTACTCCATCGCACAAATAACTAGATAACCGTAACCCCCGCATTTCTCAGTGCGTCAAAACCGAGAGTTAGGGATATTAGTATCCGCGACTACACGTTACACAATTACAATTGTAACCCCTGCTTAATCACTGAATATATTTTACTACAATTTTTAAGGAATTCAATTCTATTAATTCCATATTCACATCAGATTTCTATCCCAGAACTAGTATTCCCACAACGATATACTTTAGCCGCTCAAAGTATATCAATTTCTATATAACGTTACGAGAGCCGATAACAATTATCCATTTCCCGATCCACGCGGCGACCCGACGGTGAAATACACGTCGGCCAGTCCTCGTGTCCCTACATTTCCGAAGTGGCGACCCGGTGGTGAAATACACACCGGCCAGTCCACGGTATAACCTATCCAACAAACCAAGGTGGCGACCCGTCGGTGAAATACACGGCGGCCAGTCCACAGGTTCCTTTCCTTATATGGCGACCCGACAGTGAAATACACGTCGGCCAGTCCATTGTTCAAGGTGGCGACCCGGTGGTGAAATACACACCGGCCAGTCCACGGTATAACCTATCCAATAAACCAAGGTGGCGACCCGTCGGTGAAATACACGGCGGCCAGTCCACAGGTTCCTTTCCTTATATGGCGACCCGACGGTGAAATACACGTCGGCCAGTCCATTGTTCAAGGTGGCGACCCGGTGGTGAAATACACACCGGCCAGTCCACGACAATCCTTCCTTTTCCAAGGTGGCGACCCGGTGGTGAAATACACACAGGCCAGTCCACGGTATTACCTATCCTACAAACCAAGGTGGCGACCCGTCGGTGAAATACACGGCGGCCAGTCCACAGGTTCCTTTCTTATATGGCGACCCGACGGTGAAATACACGTCGGCCAGTCCATTGCTCCATACCTTGGCGAGGTGGCGACCCGGTGGTGAAATACACACCGGCCAGTCCACAAAACCAAGTCTCCTAATTATATAACCTCGGTCACGCATCACCCGCTTAGCCCTCGGCTCGTAACAATTTAATGCATTCAGGACATATCAACATTTCAATACAGAACGCAAGAGTCTCCGATTTCATGATTTTTTATTGAAAGTGTCTGAATCGTGGATAAAAGATGATGTATCTGTTCCTGAGCAAAACTCGGAGGTCGCTACTACATCGCGTGCGTCCCGTCATGATTCGATCGACGGACTTTCCGGTCATCTAAAACAACACCAGCTAACACTCATTTCCGAAACTAACAAACGAAAACGAAGAAACTGCCATGTATGTTCCAAAAACGGAAAAAGGAGGACACCAAATTTAATGCGCAAGTCTTGTGGAGTTGCGTTACATCTTAAAGATTGTTTTGCTGCATATCATTTAAAAGAGAAATACTAAGTTATTACCAAAGGAAACGTAAGTAAAGAAATATAGAAAACAAATTTTACTTTTATTTACATATCTTCCAAATTTCATGAAAATAGGGGGCAGGATTGAACACTCATGAGAGCTAACGATGACATTAGTAAAACTTGAAAATTTATAATCACCCGATAACCTCAAGAACGGCCGGCGCCAAGCGAAGAAATTTTTACGAGACGTGCGGACGGCAAAGTGTTAAAAGGAGCTGTGTGATGTACTTGCGTCAGTAAACCTGAGCGCGCGACTTCGACAATCGGTAACGCACCGTCAGTTGTCCACAATGCTCGAAATGTGCTGGGTTTTCTCGACATAAAATCTCAACAGCTCGATCGCGCTGCTTGGGACTCAAACGGTTAAACATCTAGCTTATTATTGATGATAGGAAACAATGCCATAGAAAAAGACGATTCTTCAAACAAATTTCTCTCAAGGTCATTCTTTTCCTCAAGGTCATCGAGATTTTTTAAACTTAACTTTGTCTACACATTTACGGCCAAGACAGTCCATCGAGTTATAGTTTGACCTTTGAATGACATTGACAATAAAACGAATGGAAATTGACAAAGTAATTGTAATAATTGTTTTCCATTATCAATAATAAGCGAGCTATTGGAGACGTTCCAGTTACATGTAATTTGCTAATGTTTAAACGTTCATTTACCGGTAACGTGGGATAATTGTTATATTCGTGCGAGTATGGTTGCAGTCCCTGTAGATGATTCACTTGTTGAACCGATAGTGAAGAGGGTGGAAGACCGTCAGGAGTGTTCTGCACTGCCAAAGGCGTTCCGGATATTGATCCAGTTAGTTGATAATCCGAGCCTGTTGATTTCATTGAATTTTTCCATTGAACATTGGTTTTGCAGATGATCTGATTTTGTTTAGAAATGTTGTGTACCTTTGTTTATGGGAACCACGTCAGGATTTCTATCGTCAGTGTCGTATAGGTCCTCGGAGCTGGGCGCAGTTCCCTTTTTCAGTGGTAGATCGTTTGGCCTTTGTGTTCTTCTGTCACTTCTGATCTTCATCGCTGCCAGAATGGTTATAGTGATCAAGAGCAACGCGGTGACCACTCCGATCAAACCCCCTAACAATGGGGTAATCTCGAATGGCACCGGAGTACCTGTGAACAGAACACGCACTGCTCTTGTGTCAGCATGTCGAAGGACTGTACTCGTTGATTATATTAACCCTTAAGTGATTTTTAATTTTATTCTGAAGTTATAATCATTTACTGTTTGTAGATTTTGAGAAACGTTTGTTAACTTGTTGTAATTGTGCAAAGCAAAATTGATTTAAAGTTGCCAATTCAGAAAGAGAATTTTAAATATACAAATGTGTAAATAATATCAACAAGATCGAATACATTAATATTGTATAATATTTAGGATATTAAATATCTTCCATATGGTACCAAAAATATGAAAAGTAATAAATGAGAAATATTACAAATATTAAATATATCAATTAAGTTCTCGAATATTTTAAATTCTTTTTTGGAAGTTCAGTTAAGGGTCAATATTCATAAATAATTTCTAGATCCACAACAAATGTTATTGGGTCTAGCAGCATTATTTACCAGTTTGCTTCTCAGCAACTTTCAAAGTGAATCCTTCTAGCAAGGTGGGATCGCTTCTTCCCTTTGCATTGACAGCATACAAGATCATATTCAGGACTTTCCCAGGTTCTAGATCTTGGACAGTGAAAGCTGCATTTTCTCTAGACGTGACATTAGCTTGCAACTTTCCCGTAGCTTGGTCGAATACTTCCAGGAGAAAATGTTGTGGTTGACCTCCATCGAATCCGGCGAAACACTCGACTGATAATGATTTTGTTGTTTGGTTTGATAGCGTGCAGTTGTACGGCGATTCAGGCTTGCCTATTAACAATGTAATTGGGTCCTTTAATGCAGATCAATTTTAAGAGTGAGAATAGTATTCTTCTGTCTATAGGAGTAGATAATATTATAGGAGTCTATAGTATTCTTTTGTCTATAGGACACTTTTTTAAACGAAGAATATACAGGGTGTTTCGTCTAAAACAGGACACCTAAATATCTTCTCTACCTCTGAAAGTACAAAAAATGTTTCTAACCTAATCTAAATGGTTTCAAAAGACGAATCAGATGGAAGAATCGCTTTTTATAAATTGTAATTTTTTAATCGTTTTTTCAAGGTCACTTGTGTTTTTGTACATATAGACACACATTTTTTGTTGTTGTATGTTATAGCAAACGTTATTGTGCATTCATCCATGTTTAATAGCACGACCTTGAAATGACCGTGCACTCTAAAATTTGCTAATTAATGCAGAACTTACTTTCAGCGACATTTCAGATTTCAACAGCAACAGAAATTCAACCATGAACTTGAACTTGTAAATAAACACATTGTATCATTCCCCTGTGCACATAGAGAGTGAGAGAGATATGTATTTAAGAGTATGCTCACTGCTAGATTTCTCAATGTATCGACAAGCGATCCATAATGCGTTATTCAGAACAGAAGAAAATTCAAATGGTTTTAATTTACGGTGAAGCTCGAGAGTGTCTAAGAGAAGCAATACGAATTTACAAAGACAGATTTCCAGAACGTTCTTGTCCATCACGTTCTGCATACTCAAGTATTGTTAAAACATTTTGTGAGACTGGTAGCGTCAACAGAAACATTCGTGTAAGACGTAAGACTGTTACTCATGAAGCAAATGTGAACAATATCATCGCTAAAGTTAACCAGAACTTGCATGTTAGTATAAGGCAACTTGGATGCGAAACTGGTATTAGTGTGACAAGCATATTCCGGATTCTTCATTCACAAAAATGTCATCCTTTCCATTTATCTGTTCACCAAGAACTCCATGGAAGAGACTGAAAACCGCGTACACTTTTCTCAATGGGATTTTCGAAAGAGCTGTACAATCTGACGTTTTTCGCCTCACGAAATGTATCACAACGGAAGGACATCATTTCGAACAGTTACTGCTGTAATAAATGTGATTATTTACAAGTTCAAGTTCATGGTCGAATTTCTGTTACCGTTGAAATCTGAAATGTCGCTGAAAGTAAGTTCTGCATTAATTGGCAAATTTTAGAGTTCACGGTCATTTCAAGGTCGTGCTATTAAACATGGATGAATGCACAATAATGTTTGCTGTAACATACAATAACAAAAAATATGTGTATATATGTAAAAAGACACGAGTGACCTTGAAAAAACGATTAAAAAATTACAATTTATAAAAATCGATTCTTCCATCTGATTCGTCTTTTGAAACCATTTAGATTACGTTAGAAACATTTTTTGTATTTTCAGATTCTGCATTCACAAAAATTTCATCCTTTCCATTTATCTGTTCACCAAGAACTCCATGGAAGAGACGTATGTAAAAAAATACGAGTGACCTTGAAAAAACGATTAAAAGATTACAATTTATAAAAAACGGTTCTTCCATCTGATTCGTCTTTTGAAACTATTTAGATTACGTTAGAAACATTTTTTGTATTTTCAGTGGTAGAGGAGATATTTAGGTGTCCTGTTTTAGACGAAACACCCTGTATAATATGTTCTTAGACTTCTTATATTCCAATTTTCTTTAATACATTCAAAAGAAGAATTCTAAACACGATATTTAACCTATTGTAATTTCGTAAAAAATAATCATATTACAATAAACTTGGACCTATTTTAAAGCTTAAAGATTCTACTTTGGCACACTATTATACAATTTCCTCTAAAATATTTTTTCACAATGTAGCAGATGACAAACTGAAAACACATTTCTCCTACAAAATGCCGTAAATTGAAACCTCTGTAAAAATATTAAAAGATCTGTTTCGTGCATGAATCTTCCACACTTTTGCAGATCAAAATCTCTTCCCTCTACAACGACATCTTAAAAATTCAAGGAATAGAAATTGGAACAAAAATTGAAGTCAAGTCCTATGATGTAAAGTTCTCGTGGTGTACCTCATGTCACTTAAACCTGAATAAAACGACTAAAAAAAATCGTACATCAAGTTTTTTAATGTCGTTGTAAAGGGGAAGCTTCAGTCTTCAAATCTACGGAAGATTCATACAAGAAAAAAATTTTTACTGTTTTTAAAAACAGTTCAATTGGTAGCATCTTCGGGGGAGAATATGTTTTCAGTTTCTCACTTGTCACGTCGTTCGAAATTGTCTTCGACAAACATGGAGGATGGTTAGTAAAAGTAGAAGTCTGAAGCTTCAAAACGAGACCAGGATTATTATTGCACTATTTGTTTTAACGAAATCATCACTGGTTAAGCATCGACCATTTCTCGAGACTGGGAAAAGTATTCGAATACTTTTAGTATTTGACTTAAATATTATATTACTTGTGATTAGACTGCGGATCATTATACAAAGTAAAAATTCTCTACATCAATTGCAAGGCACTTATAACAAGTAGACAATTTTTTCCTTCTTTAACACTAGGTTTACGGGACCCGTCAAAATGACGGGTTGTAATATTTTTAATTTACAATTATCGAGATTGAAAAGACGCACCCATAAGGAATTATTCAATACATTTATTTTTTTAGGGTACATATTATAAAAAGAATGTCTAAAAATTTAGATATACACATTTTTGTTATTTTTACAGGATAATGTATAATAGTCACTTTTAGTGCTCCGTAAACCTAGTGTTAATAACTACAAGAAGCTACAAATAATACATTAATACTCTTAAATTGTTTCAATCTTTGTACTCTTTCAAATTGCAGCTATTCATTTTTGCCAGAAATGCATAATGTCTGCAGTCTATTTATGATCGTATAAATGTAGTATTTTTTGTTACTAAGAAGATTGAATGAATAAGTACTTTTTTACTCGATGAGTGTACAAATAGTTTTTACTCATTGAGAATGCAAGTGCTGACTTACAGCATTTAATAGGTTTGAAATTTCCTAATAACTCGTGCGTCTACTATAACAGCCATAAATAGTCCATGATAAAACATTACCAGCAGGAATGAGATGAAACACGCAAGCATTTTTCTGTTGGCCAGCGGTGTTACTGGCCGAGCAGAAAACCGTGCCATAGTCCATTTCAGTGACCGGTCTGTACGTGAGAACGCTCTGCATGTGTCTCGTAGAATTCTTGTAACGCGCCTGAGGGACGTCCATCATCTCTTCGGTATTGTTGAAAGTCCACCGGAAGCTGTCCGGCGGTGGATAAGCCTCCACCCTGCAAATTATCATAGCGTCCTCCAGCCTCGTCACACCATAAACTCGCTTCTGATCCGGTACACAGATTGGTTTGTCTGTAAATGCAAAATATTGAGGAGCGTGTTTGACTTTTTACCAGGGAGATTAGAATGTGGGTATAGCTTACACATAATTTTCAGTTCGACGTTGTTGCTGTAACCATCTCCTTCGACGTTGCTTGCAATACAAGTATAATTTCCGGCCTGGGAGCGATTGACCTCCCTCAAAGCGAGGCCGTACTGCTGCACTATCACGCCGTTCTTTGCGTTATTTTGAATCACGTTACCCTGAAAAAGGACACACAGATTTACTAGATAATAGTCCTGTTGTAACACAATTTCATAAATAAGAGCAAATCCTTTTTTACAGAATTTAATTTAGTACCAGTGTTACTATGTGATTGCGAACTAATAACAGCAGATGTAAATTTGGATAACGTAAGTTTTTTATAATGTAGAGTGTGTAATGGAAGTTTAGTATAATGTACAGTGTATAAGTGCAAGACTAATATAATGTAAGTTTAGTATTATGTACGTTTAGTGTAATGTAAGTTTAATATAATGTCTGTTTAGCATAATGAAAGTTTAGTATAATGTAAGTTTGGTGTAATTGTAAGTTTAGTGTAATGTAAGTGTGATGTAATATAAATTTAATATAATGTAAGTATAGTATAATAAAAGTTCAATATAATGTAAGTTTAGTATAATGAAAGATTAATAAAATGTAAGTTCAGTATAATGTAGAGTGTCTAATGAAAGTTTAGTATTATGTAAGTTTAGTGTAATGTAAGTTTAATATAATGTATGTTTAGCATAATGAAAGTTTAGTATAATGTAAGTTTAGTGTAATGTAAGTTTAATATAATATAAATGTAATATAATGTAAGTACAGTATAATATAAATTTAAAATAATGTAAGTATAGTATAATATAAATTTAATATAGTGTAATTATAGTATAATATAAGTTTAATATAATGTAAGTATAGTATTATATAAGTTTAATATAATGTATGTTTAGCATAATGAAAGTTTAGTATAATGTAAGTTTAGTATTATGTAAGTTTAGTGTAATGTAAGTTTAATATAATATAAATGTAATATAATGTAAGTATAGTATAATATAAGTTTAATATAATGTCAATTTAGTAGAATGAAAGTTTAATCAAATGTAAGTTCAGTATAATGTAGGGTGTATAATGTAACTTCTTGAATTTTATAATAATTATCGGATTAAACAGCAACGATTCTCTCATATTTGCAATGGTAGGTCTGTGATTTATTTAAATAGAGAATTGATTAATGGAGTAAGTTAATATTGAATTGCGTTATCCTTTATATTGGGAATTGATGCATGGAACGAGCTAATTATAAATTGTACTGTTCTTTAAATTGGATATTGATTTCCGAAACAAGCTGATCAAGAACTGTAATATTTTTAAAATTGGAAATTGGTTCGTGTTATAAGCGAAATAAATTGCATAATATTACGAGTTTCTACTTAACCGGGATGAGAGTATGAATTTTTAATTACTGGAAATTATTGTGTATAATTGAACTAACATTATGCTTCCATACTACTTTGTAAGGAGCAGGATTGGCATTGACTTTGCACTCAAAGTAGACGTCATCCCCTTCTTCGATGTCGTCTGGATTCATGTTCGATCCTAATTCCAGATGTAAAATTGGCACGACTGAAATTAAATAAAATCATTAGTGATTTATGGGAAGTTAGAGAATTATTTTGTGTATTATTCTACTTCGAATTAGGGTTTTTATTACTGCTAAATTAGAGTGTAAGTTAGATTTGAGTATAAGATTTAGAACTGAATATTATTCAGATATCGGAGTACTAAAGGTTCTACTTTGTTTATAATGTTGAATAAGATGCTCTCTATGGTGTACTCACAGAACACGTTTAATTTCCACGTATCCTCTAGCATACCCCGTTGATCTTTCGCGTTCTCCGCCCGGCAAGTAATTACTTTGTCGTGATCAAGTAATGTCGGTTTCAAAATTAGCGTGGAACTTGTCTTGTTGCCGTCCTCGGATACCTTTAATGTCAAAGTTACATTTAAACTCAGTATTAAGCACAAACTCTATTTGAAAAATAATGTAGACGACCAAACTGATTCAGAAATATAATCTTATAGATTATATAGACAATGTAAAAATAAATAATATAGAACGAAACAGGCCAAAACGGGAAAGAATAGAACAAAGTAGAAGAAAATAAAGTTAAATAATGTATAACAAAGTAAAATAGAATAATGTAGAATAAAGTGAAATAAAGACGAATAATGTAGAATAATGTAGAATAAAGTAGAACAAAGTAGAATAGTTTAGATTATTCTAGAATAAAGTATGGTAAAATAAAATTAAGTAAAATGAAGTAGAACAAAGTAGAACAAGATACAATAATGTAAAATAAAATAGATTAATATAGAATAAAGTAGGGCAAAATAGAATAAAGTAAAATGAAGAAGAACATAGTAGAACAAGATACAATAATGTAAAATAAAATAGATTAATGTAGAATAATGTAGGGTAAAATAGAATAAAGAAAAATGAAGTAGAACAAAGTAGAACAAGATACAATAATGTAAAATAAAATAGATTATTCAAGAATAAGTTAGGGTAAAATAGAATAAAGTAAAATGAAGTAGAACAAAGTAGAACAAGATACAATACTGTAAAATGAAATAATTTGTTCTAGAATAAAGTATGGTAAAATAAAATTAAGTAAAATAAAGTAGAACAAAGTAGAACAAGATACAATACTGTAAAATGAAATAATTTGTTCTAGAATAAAGTATGGTAAAATAAAATTAAGTAAAATGAAGTAGAACAAAGTAGAACAAGATACAATAATGTAAAATAAAATAGATTAATATAGATTAAAGTAGGGCAAAATAGAATAAAGTAAAATGAAGTAGAACAAAGTAGAACAAGATACAATAATGTAAAATGAAATAGATTATTCAAGAATAAGTTAGGGTATAATAGAATAAAGTAAAATGAAGTAGAACAAAGTAGAACAAGATACAATAATGTAAAATGAAATAGATTATTCTAGAAAAGTTGGGCAAAGAATAAAGTAAAACGAAGTAGGACAAAGTAGAACAAGATAGAATAACGTAAAATAAAATAGATTAATGCAGAATAAAGTAAGGTAAAATGGAATAAAGTAAAATGAAGTAGAACAAAGTAGAACAAGATACAATAATGTAAAATAAAATAGATTAATGCAGAATAAAGTAGGGTAAAATAAAACGAGGTAAAAGAAAGTGGAGCAATGTAGAATAACGTACGGTAAAATAGAATTAAATGGAATACTATGAAATGCTGAAATGGATTGGAACACTGAAATCCAATAAAGTACAAAGAGAGATACTTCATAAGGAATGAATCACTTGAACGAAACAATGGAGTATGAAGTACAACAACACATAGGACAAATATAGTGAAATACGATGAAGTATATGAAAGGACAACAAAATGCATAAAATACAATGGAGCAAATCCGAGTGCAGTGGAATATGCAAAAATAAATGTGATAGAATAAAACGAAGTACAATGAAATATAACAAAATAGAATGATATGCAATATAACACAACGAAGTGCACTATATGGTACGGTAAAGTCCACTCTGGTGCCACTACAGTGAAAACGAATGAAACAAAATACATGTATCTACAGCGAAGTAGAAAGATGGGCAATCAAATTTAATTGATCTCGATAAAATACAATGAAATATGACGAAGTGTAACGAAACACAATAAAGTGTGATGAGATACGATGAAATACAACGAAGTACTACAACTAATTTCAAGTATAGTTTAGTACAGTTAGTACAGTTTAGTACATGCAATTTAATAATTAAATGAAGTACAATGAAGTACGACAAGTTACAATAAAATACAGGGAAAAGTAACGAAATACGTTGAAGACTATTAAAGTACACTGAAACGAATGAAAATACAATTAATTGCAATGACGCCCAATGAAATACAATACAGTATAATAAAATATAATAAAATAGAGGGAAGTATAACGAAGCATGATGAAATGTATGAAGTGTACAGCGAGATATGCGAAAATACAACGGGGTACAAAAGTATGCAATTAAATACAGTAGAAGACAACAAAGTACGCGTTTAGTATAACGAAATAAAAATATCAAAGTGTCTGAGATGAATTAAAATGCAATGAAGTCCAATGAAGCACAACGAAATACAATGAAGTATAATAAAATATAATATAATAGAGGGAAGTATAACAAAGTATGATAAAGTGTACAGTGAAATGCAAGGAAATACGAGTTACAACAATATGCAAATAAATACATTAGAAGATAACAAACTACAGTTTAATATATTTAAACAAGATGATATACAACAAAATAAAGTGAAGTATAAAATAATGCAATGGAGTATATTGTGGTGGAACGACATGAAGTACAACTAATTTCAAGTATAGTTTAGTACAGTTAGTACAGTTTAGTACATGCAATTTAATAATTAAATGAAGTACAATGAAGTATGACAAATTACAATAAAATACAGGGAAGAGTAACGAAATACGTTGAAAACTGTTAAAGTACACTGAAACGAATGAAAATACAATTAAGTGCAATGATGCCCAATGAAATACAATGGAGTATAATAAAATATAATAAAATATAATAAAATAGAAGGAAGTGTAACGAAGTATGATGACGTGTGCAGTGAAATGCAAGGAAATACGACGTTACAACAATATGCAATTAAACACAAAAGAAGACACCAGACTACGGTTTACTATCTTTAAACAAGATGATATACAACAAAATACAGTGAAGTGTAAAAGAATGCAATGGAGTATACTGTGGTGGAACGACATGGAATGAAACAAAATGTAAAGAAATACAACGGGGTTCAGGGAAGTGTAATCGAATTAAATGAAATTCAATGAAGCACTATGAAATATAATAAAGTGCGATGAAACGCAGCGAAATATAATGAAGTGCAGTGAAATACAATAAAATACAATGCAGTGCACCGAAGCACAATGCAATGCAGTATAATCCGGGCGAGTATAACGAAATACGATGGAGCATATCAAAGGCCAGTGAAATGTAAAAAAATACAGTGAAGAAATACATTCGATTATATTCGATTAAATATAAAAAAAAAAAGAATTATGTGTTACATAACAAAGTGCAAGGTAATAGGGTCTAATGAAGGTCATTATAATGCAACGAACTATAATGCAAGAAAGTACAGCGAAGTTCAGGTGAGTTAACTACAAATGGTTAAAGTATAATAAAGAACTATGGCATATAATGAAGAGCAGCGAAACGCAGTGAGATATAACGAATTGCAGTGAAACACAATTAAATAGAACGAACTGCACTGTTGTAGAATGAACGAAATTATAGTGCAACGACGTGGAATGAAATACAATTAAAGAAGTAGAATGAGGTTCAGGAGAGTGCAATAAAATTAAATGAAAATCGAGAAGCTACTACGAAACTTATTGAAGCGCAATGAAACGAAGTGGAATACAGTAACCCCGCGATCTAAGTCCAATGGAACATTGCGATCTATGTCCCTTGGCCTACTCCTTCCACTGCGGGGTATCTCCGGAAAGGCCGTGAAACTCGAGCTGCCTCGGTTGCCGAGCAGTGTAAACATGCCGCGTAATCTGATCCTGAGTCGGGTATATCGGCGTTTTCACTACTAATCCAATTAGAAATCTTCTTTATTTTTTATTACTTTTTCATGGAACTTTCACCAACATATTCGTGGAATTTTTCTAATGAAAATGATACCAAATATGATATAATTCCGATGATATTTACTTGTGTAATCGACGATTATAGTTTCGGGCGCGAAGAAGAATAGCGTATGGGAAAGAAAGAGACGCGGAGAGTCGCAGTCGGCGGCACAGTTCAAACGCTCGCGCGTCCTCACAATGTATTACCAAGGAATAACTTTTTTATTATTACTTATTTTTTTATGAGACTTTTTCTAATAGATTTGTGACATTGTTCTGATTAAAATGATACCAAACACGATATAATTCGGATCATATACAGGTGTATGGTCGTTATGTATAGGTCAGGTACATAACATCGCTGAGGCAACAGTAATGCAATGACGCCACTTTTTCATTTTTAATTAATCTTTTAGGAGACTTTTACCATCATATTTGTAATATTTCTCTGATCAAAATTTTTCTGATTATACATACATATCTATTTTTTTTAATTGACGATGGAGTAAGTTTTGGTGACGAAGTATATCGAATTATATCGTGTTTGGTATCATTTTAATCAGAACAATGTCACAAATCTATTGGAAAAAGTCTCATAAAAAAATAAGTAACAATAAAAAAGTTATTCCTTGGTAATACATTATGAGGACGCGCCAGCCTTTGAACTGTGTTGCCGACTGCGACTCTCCGCGTCTCTTTCTTTCCCATACGATATCCTTCCTCGCGCCCGAAACTTTAATCGTTGATTACACAAGTAAATATCATAGAAGGAATTATATCATATTTGGTATCATTTTTATTAGAAAAAGGCCACAAATATGGTCATCGAAGTCCCACACAGAATTAATGAATAATATGCACGTGTCATATTTCTCGGCGACCGAGGCCTCTCGAGCTTCACGGCTCCTCAAGGGGGTACACCCCGCACTAGTGGGGATATCTCAGGGACAATTCTGTCGGAGACATTTGGGACAATTACCGGTGAAATACTGTACCTTCTAAATTTACAATTATAATTTCATAAATGTTTAATCGCTTAGAATTGGTGAGGACATATTAATTACTCCACAAATAATTGTACAAATATCTTCTATTAGAGGCACCAATTCCACAGGCATCACTGAACCAAGAATTTTGAAAGTCTTTATACGCTGGTTAGACCTTTCAATATGCACTCCAGTTAAAATAGACCGTCCTTACTAAGTTGTATCTTATATTTTAGAAATGGAGGTCTCATAAATTTCAAGCAGTTCACTTCACATACTTCATTTCAAAGTATGAAAACGAAGCAACAAATTTTAGCTCGCTCTACTATCACAATCTTTCACTGCATAGTAATCAGAATATTTTTTTACGCGGTGGAAAAATTGGAGTTTCCATAACGTTATTTTTAATTAACACCTTTTTTAACGCAGTAAGTTTATATTGTAATTAACACCTGTTAACACTGTAAGCTGCTATAAGCCAAGCCAAGCCAAGCTTAGAGTATTTCTACTTTTCGGCAGCAGACGGCGCCACTCAAAATGAGCCTCCAAGTGAGCTACGTCTGGACATGCCTGATCTACAATGAAGTGCGGTAGAGTATGACATAGTGCGACGAAGGACAATGGCACGCAGTTGAATGAATTAAACTATGTTACGATAGAGAACAATGGAATACAATGACACACTCTTCAAGAAATAATAACAGTACCTTTTCAGTATGGTTGGTCAACATTCTCCCACCCATGTACCAGGCCAACTTCGCAGGAGGCCTCGATCCTACGGTCATGCAGTTTATGTCGTACTTTCGATCAGCGCTTAGGGGTGCGTGATCGTTGCTCAGTATCGTCACGCTAAGCGGCTTTACTATAATATGAAAACGCGTGGAATTATTAATAAAAGTTGGAGATCGTATCAATGTTCAGTATCAACGCGATCTGCGATATTACAAACGAACTCACAGTGCATTTCGATTGCTACCGATGCGGAAACTGGTTGGCTGATGTTGTTGTTGGACGCCTGACACGTGAACGCGGCAAGTAGGTCGTCTCTCGAGAGTTGTTTGACGATTAGGGTGTTTCTGCGAAGCGCTGGAAACTCGCCTTGCTCATCCTTTGAGTCCAAAAGCATCTCGCCTCGCCACCATCTCACCTTCGGCTCCGGTCGACCTGAACAATTTTATACAATCTTTGTTTGCCAGTTGTTTAATGAATAGGAAATTTATGTGGTAGTCTGAACATTTCTGATTCAGATAAAAAAAGAATCAACTCGATCGGACAAATAGTTACCGAGATAAAAATTATTAAGTGCAACCTGTCTCTTTATGAAGGTAAATACAATAATAATAACTGTTGAGATTCAATCTTTTGTATTTTGTAAATAGATTGAAAGTCAGCAAAGCGATGACTTAAACCACCCCTAATTTTCCATGTTAAACGTTAGCTCGGTTATCGATCGTAAATTTGTTAAACACAGAATAAATAATGTTATTAGCGCAAAATGTTTAGATCGAATCTTTGCGCCAGTAACATTATTTATTCTGTGTCTTCCATGTTAAACATTGTATGCAGTTTGTTTTGAACCAAATTTTTGGTATTTGTACAGAAACAGTGATCTATTTAGAACGACATTTCGGAAAACGTGTGTGTTTAGGAATTAATCGAGAAATAGCTGTGATGGAGGAATCCTAAGGCTTTTTAGTTTTGATTGTGGACTATGTCAACAATTATTGGAGGATACCAATGCTACAGAAAAAGTACTATCGCAGTGTCCATGTTGTTTCGAGCCGGAGAGATCGGCTGGATTGGAAAGCCGAGTGTTTGCAAACCATTACCGATTGTTTGAACAGACGAAATTTATCGGTGTGTGCTAAACATCAAGCGATTACGATCATCGGGAGGACAAGAAAAGAAGGCATGGTCAGACGAAGAATGTTTTCGAGATGAAAAACGATCAAATACTCACCTCCGGTAACGAGACACTGTAGCTTCATGTCTCCACCTTCTTCATATGGTCCTGCTACTGTTGTTACCGTCTCACCGAGATCGTTGATTATGTTTGGTTTGTGTGGTGGCACTAAAGAACAAGAAAACATTAACTAATCTTACAATAAATCTGGGGAAATGGGTGTCTCTAGTTATTTTGTGGCTGGTGTTAATTCGATTGCTCCATTTGGATTTAAACACCCAGTATATGGAAACAGAGCCTGAGATTTCAAGTTGTTAATAAAATAATAGCGAATCACTCCTTCACGACGTGCGATATTGATTTATTAGGATAGCGTATTCCTCACTCTTCTGATAAACTCCGTTCTGTTAAGATGTACATTATATTTTCCTTACAATTGTGTTTTAAATAAATTGTTCTTTGTTCAATGGTCTTTGGGTTGCTTGATCTTCTACCGCAATAGTGTATTTAAAACCTCCTACACGATTCATTTGAAATCTCATGGAAATTCATTCCGTGGCGAATTGTTTTAATCATATTTTTGAAGGGAATTTTTGGAGATTATTTAATTTTCTTATGGCACATTGATGTGCAACAAGTGATTTCATTTTATTTCTAATAATTTTAATTTCTAATTCAATTTCAACTCAATCCTCAATTACTCAATGTAAAATTGTTTCAAATCTAATTGCAATAATTCCAAATATTTATTTTAAGTTTCAGACGTTACGAGTTTTAATTATTTCAAATTATAATCACTTCACACGTCAATTACAATTATTTAACATTGCAATTGCAATTATAATTGTAATTTTACTTAGTTCAATTTGTGGCAAATTGTTTTAATCATGTTTTTGGAATAAATTTTGGAGATAATTTAACTTTCTTATGGCACATTGATGTGCAACAAGTGATTTCATTTTATTTCTAATCATTTCAATTTCTAATTCAATTTCAACTCAATCCTCAATTACTCAATGTAAAATTGTTTGAAATCTAATTTCAATAATTCCAAATATTTATTTTAAATTTCAGACGTTACGGGTTTTAATTATTTCAAATTCTAATCACTTCACACGTCAATTACAATTATTTAATATTGCAATTGCAATTATAATTGTAATTTTACTTATTTCAATTTGTGGCGAATTGTTTTAATTATATTTTTGGAGGAAATTTTGGAGATAATTTAACTTTCTTATGGCACATTGATGTGCAACTAGTGATTTCATTTTATTTCTAATCATTTCAATTTCTAATTCAATTACAACTCAATCCTCAATTACTCAATGAAAAATTGTTTGAAATCTAATTGCAATAATTCCAAATATTTATTTTAAATTTCAGACGTTACGAGTTTTAATTATTTCAAATTCTAATCACTTCACTTGCCAATTACAATTATTTAACATTGCAATTGCAATTATAATTGTAATTTTACTTATTTCAATTTGTGGCAAATTGTTTTAATCATATTTTTGGAGGAAATTTTGGAGATAATTTAACTTTCTTATGACACATTGATGTGCAACAAGTGATTTCATTTTATTTATAATAATTTCAATTTCTAATTCAATTTCAACTCAATCCTCAATTACTCAATGTAAAATTGTTTGAAATCTAATTTCAATAATTCCAAATATTTATTTTAAATTTCAGACGTTACGGGTTTTAATTATTTCCAATTGTAATTACTTCACATGTCAATTACAATTACTTAACAATGGAATTACAACTACAATTTTAATTTTACTTATTTCAATTTCGATTTTAAAATTCAATTATTGTATAGTTCTATTTCAGTTATTTTGAATTTCAGTTTTAAAATTGCTGCAAAGTTTTATGATTTCTATATAAATTTTAATTATATTGTAACTGATATTTTTAAAACACTGGACCGGAAATCACACGGATATTGTTTCCCAATGGCTACCGCAATGATACAATGGAGAAACAATTGACTATAGTATAATTCCTAAAGCAGAACAGCACGATTCAATAGACATTAACCCATTTCGGTCTCTACATTTATTTAATTAAATTGCAGTCTACGTTTTCAATTAGTACTCCTCCAAGGAACTACTTATTCGTGGCTCCATCATCGTCCCGGAGATTAATTGATAAATTCCGTGCACGCTGCAGCAATTTTTGCACCGCCAACGTCGAAAGGATCGCATAAAATTGTTCTTCAGTGTCTCAGCGTTATAATGTTTTAGTGTAAATCATTAAAAGTAATGTTACTTTATAAAAATTACTAGATTGAATTTATTTAGATTTTGCACAATTTTCATTGCAATGTATAATTGAATAATCCCATTTTGTTCCTACTGGGCGTTTTTAAAAATGTGTATTAAACTAAATACAAAAAGCTAGTTCTTATCAAAGCTGATTTTGGGAAAATCAATTTCTACGAAAGTTACAGCTATTTAAACTAAAATATATAATTTTTTCGTTCTTCAGTGGCTCAGTGTTATAATGTTTTAGTGTAAATCATTAAAAGTAATGTTACTTTATAAAAATTACTAGATTGAATTTATTTAGATTTTGCACAATTTTTATTGCAATGTATAATTGAATAATCCCATTTTGTTCCTACTGGGCGTTTTTAAAAATGTGTATTAAACTAAATACAAAAAGCTAGTTCTTATCAAAGCCGATTTTGTGAAAATCATTTTGTAAGAAAGTTGCAGTTATTTAAACTGAAATATATAATTTTTTATCTTAACATTCAGCTTCTTCTGTTCGTAAAAATGGAAAAATGTATGGGAAAATCTGCTTCGTCAAAAAGTAGAGAATAGTCTTAAGAATGTTATTGTAAAATTTTATCCAAATTGATCCAGTAGTCTTTCAGATATTTCAAGTATTAATTTCGAATATTTTGTTTCGAGAAAAACGCGGTTATGAATGGTTCCAATTATCTGTTTCCACTGTGCAGGCTGCGCTTTCAGAGCGACAAATCCAGCAATTTCACGAATTTCCAAATAAAACTTTGGGAGAGGATTCCAGATGGACCGTGTTAACAGAATAAACTATTTTTAAAACATTGATTTTTTTATTTCATGAAAGGTATGCAGTACATTAACTCTGAATCGACTGGTTTCAAATTTTATCAAATTATGTCTAGACTGCGGATTTTATGTGTTTATGCGGAGAACAAATAGAGGTCAAATGCAAAACTGGGAAGACATTACAAGAATTTAAGCATACTATTACATTATTTTTCACTCATTAAAATTATAAAAAGTAAGAATACATTTTTATTGAATTTCTGTTGCCTACAATTGACTTGTGAAATTTCTATTTTGCTTAAACATCTAATGATGATAGAAATATATTTTTATTAAAAAGGATGCATTCAATAACCTTAGAATCCCAAGGATAATTTTTCATTTAAAAATATCCCCAAAATTAGCGATGTTAATCTCTATTTTTGTAGAATTCAAATTATTGACGTTGTAAACATACATTTTTAAATAATCATTCTAGAATAATTTACAAAATCTGAATAAACACAGTATCATTCTTTTAAGAAAGTCGTATTTTATTAAAAATTTGATGAACCTCCAAACAGACTTGCACAACACCGACATTGCAACAATAGAAAAGGTTCACTGTCTAAGAACTGAGTACAGTATTTCATCGATAATCGTCGCCACCACGGGTCCGGCCGGCGACAATTAATGTTCAGATAATACTATTCTTTGACTTGTGCCGAACGTAGAAAAGGACAGCGCAGCTCGAGAGGCCTCGGTCGCCGAGAACTGTAACATACATAATACGGGTCGAGTATGTCGGTGTGAAAACAACAATTAACCCAGTGACAAACCTTCTTTATTTTTTATTATTTTTTTATGGAACTTTCACCGTCATATTCGTGGAATTTTCCTAATGAAAATGATACTAAATAAGATATAATTCCGATGGTATTTACTTGAGTAATGGACGATGAAAGTTTTGCAAAATTATTGTAAATATGATCCGAATTATATCGTGTTCGATATTATTTTAATCAGAAAAATGCCACAGATCGGAGAAAGTCTTATAAAAAAATAAGTAATAATAAAAAAGTTTTTTTTATTGGCATTACACTGTGAGGACACGTGGGCCTTTGAACTGTACCGCCGACTGCGACTCTCCGCGTTTCTTTCTTTCCCCTCAGTGATGGTATATAGTCTCGGTTTTTTCGCGCATGCGCGACTAAATGCAGGAACGTGCCGTACGTCTTACGTTTGTGGGGAAAGTAGGGGAGAACTGTTATTGGCGGGAAACCGGGCAGAAGAGTGCAAGACGACACGACGAAACGACCGTACTTCGAAATTTTTGTAAGTTAATGTTAATATATTCGATTTCATAATGGCAACTAGTATTGGAGAAGGAGCTACTTGTCATTCATATTTGAAAATCGAAAAGAATTTGCGAAACTATGCGGGGTGACCAAGGTACCTCATTTTATCCCAACTTTGTACTTTACTGACAGTAAAATCGTCGCACATGCGTGAGAAAACCGAGACCATATACCATCACTGTTTCCCATGCGCTGTCCTTCCTTGCGCCCGAAACTTTCATCGTCCATTACTCAAGTAAATACCATCGGAATTATATCTTATTTGGTATCATTTTCATTAGAAAAATGCCACGAATATGTTGGTGAAAGTCCCATCAAAAAATAATAAAAAATAAAGAAGTTTTGTCATTGCATTAGTAGTGGTCTCACCGATATACTCGACCCGTATTATGTTACACTCCTCGGCGACCGAGGCCTCACGAGCTTCACGGGGTATACCCAGCAGGAGTGGGGATAGTTCTGGGACACTTCTTGTTCAGAATTTTGTGACACTTATCGATTAAATACTGTATTCTTAAATTGCAATAATTCTATCACTAATTGGGCTCTTTCAGCTATATTTTGCACTATCAGAAGCTAAAAAGAGACCACAGGATTGGATTGCAAAATCAATTCGATGGAACCCATTCATTTCTCATACAACAGTTGAATGTTTATCATTTTATAGAATAGAGAGGAATACCCCGCGGAAGGAGGGATTGTTTTGCGACAATTATTGTTCAGAATTTCACGACAATTAACGATGAAATACTGTACTACATTTCTGTCACCAATCGTCAACTATTAGCACACAATTTTTGTGAATCGACGATGTTCATACAAACCGCCGTGAAACTAAATTGAAATACGACATCTCGAGGATTGAAGGTTCAAGGGGCTTTGTTCAAACAACTGACGATACATTATGCGGTTGTACAAACACGCTTGTATCGGGTTTAATTATTATCATTATTAAGAAAATGTTGTCTACAAACCTATCACCGTGAGATAAATTCTGGAGTTTCTGGTAGGACTTTTGGAAAAGTCCACACGACACCTGTATTCGCCCTCGTCTCTCTCCTCGATGTGATTTATATTTAAGGTGGCTGGTTCAGTGACCGTTCTGAAAAATGCCCGGTCGTTCAGGTGATCCTTATCGTTCCAATGGGAGGCCGCCGAGTGTTTGCCCCTCATGTCGTAACTGGAACAAAGTATTTCCGAATCCTTCATTAATTATCGTTTAATATTTAATAAGAGAATTTGCCAAGGACGCTCTTTGACAAATAAAAATTAAATTAGTTTTGTACATATCTGATCAAACAGAACGTTAATGGAAATAACTTAATTTTGCTTTAAATAATTTCATATTTGTATTTCAATTTTAATCATTACAAATCCATATTGCAATTTCAATTACATCGAATTCATATTTTAATCTCAATGATTTCAAATGCATATTCCACTTTTAATTTTTTCCAAGAAGTAAATTAATTTTACTTTAAATGATTTCATATTCGTATTTCGATTTTAATCATTACAAATCCATGTTTCAATCTTAATTACATCGAATTCATATTTCAATCTCAATTATTTCAAATATATATTCCACTATTAATTTTTTCCAAGAAATAAATTAATTTTGCTATAAAAATGATTTCATATTTGTATTTCGATTTTAATTCTTTCAAATCCATATTTTGATTTCAATCATTACAAAACTATATTTCAATTTAAATTATTTCAAATTCATATTGAACTGTCAATTATTTAAAATCATTATTCCATGTTTGATTACATGAAATTTCAATAATTCAATTATGCAGGATTTCTATATCAATTAAAATGTAATAATACTAATCCAAATAAATTAATTTGATACGTAAAAATATGCTTTAAAATGCGAACATAATAATTCAATTTTATACATAAAAGTATTTTCCGAAATATCATCCTAATGTACATAAATACATTTTATACATAAAAATATGTTCTAAAATATGATGTAAATTTAAATAAATTCATTTTATACAGGAAAATCTAAAACAACACCCTTTGGATAAAATCGTAAAAAAAATGGAAATTTAAATAAACTGAAAATGACAAACGTTGAAATCAATCGTTAAAATTAATCTTATACATAAAAGTATTTTCCGAAATATAATCCTAACGTACATAAATACATTTTATACATAAAAATATATTCTAAAGTATGATGTAAATTTAAATAAATTCATTTTATACAGGAAAATCTAAAACAACATCCTTTGGATAAAATCGTAAAAAAATGGAAATTTAAATAAACTGAAAACAACAAACGTTGAAATCAATCGTTAAATATACATGCTTTTAAAGGTGCTTGTAATATGTAATTTTTCGGATTTTAGGCACTGTCTTTTAGAAAAGTGACCCTAATTTCGCTAACACTGGCAGCAGCTTTATCAGAGACTCGAGTATCGCACTAATACTGACACGTGTCGCGTGATGGTTCACTATTAGAGTGTACCTGTTCATGTTCCGGATCGATAGTCGTCAACCAGAGATTTTAATTGGTCAGCTGGACAATTAAAAATCGGGTGGAGACCTAGCCTAACCTCAACTTTATACACCCATACTATTTACAGTACTAAAGCAATCATCAACAAAATTAAAAGCATCGAATAATCATTTCTATTAATTAATTGGATAAATACAATTATTTGTGATCTGTAGTATAGTTCTGAAGTGTAGTATCATATAGTTCTGCTGTTAGCACGATGATTGTTGCGCAATCATGGTTTACCAACGGCATCATGGGAGTCATTGGAGACTGATAATGACGTTAAGCACACCGAGTGATGTAACCAACAATGTTTTCGATATTTTTTGATATTATATTGTAGTATATGTATAGTATGTAGAATTTTAGTAAAGGTAAATATAATTTTGTATTTTGTGCAAGAGGTAAGTTATTAATTATTATATTAAGGAAAATGATATTGGCGCAAGGTTCGATCTTTTTGAAAATTCAACAAATTTGCAATTTAAATAAAGCCCAACGTTTCGATCCGTGTGTGGATCTTTTTCAAGGGAAACTTGCGTCTGAAAATTATATTAATTTAGTGTAAATACATCGTGATGTTAATATTTACCATCTTGAAGAAACCATTTCTTCCATTGAAGGAACCATTTCTTCAAGATGGTAAATATTAACATCACGATGTATTTACACTAAATTAATATAATTTTCAGACGCAAGTTTCCCTTGAAAAAGATCCACACACGGATCGAAACGTTGGGTTTTATTTAAATTGCAAATTTGTTGAATTTTCAAAAAGATCGAACCTTGCGCCAATATCATTTTCCTTAATTTAACTCAAAATTCGATCGATAGAAATCATAAGTATTAATTATTATGCTTATGGTGTTTAACGGTGAAAAGATTGGGCCAGGATTTTTAAAAAATTTGACCTTCAGATCCTTACATTTCCTTTACGGATGTCATCTCTCGAGGAGACTTCCTGAAAGTTTCAAGTTAATCCGATTAACATCTACTGAGTCGAGTTCAGTCAGAGCTTTGACACTATAACCGGAAAGAATACAGAAGTTTGAATTTGTTTTTCGTGGAACTACGTTCCCAAAATATCTTTAAGATCGCTGCATTGATTGTTTTTGCAAAAATACTTGAAATTCTCAGCTTAGATCGCCAAGGAAGGAGACTTTTAAATTGTGGCTATAGCTTCCACAATTTTTAATATTTTTTAACAAACAAATAGGACTGCTGTACGATTTTTCGAATACAGAAAGATTTATTGCAAACAATTTATAACTTGCCTTTTCAAAAAGTGGCTACAGCTTCTAGAATTTTTAACATTTTTCAACAAACAAATAGGACTGCGGTATGATTTTTCGAACACAGAAAGATTGATTGCAAACAATTTATAACTTGTCTTTTCAAAAAATGGCTTTAACAATTTATTTTAGGATTCCAATTCGAAATAATTGGAAAAAGGGCCACTAAAAAAAAAACAGTGATATCTTAGATAATTATTAATATTTTCCAACAAGAAAATTAGAAAAGTTGCAATTTTTTGCTTCACTCGCACTAGTGTGAGTCTCACCGATATTTGACCTCTCGCTGGCTCGGTCGTCCGACATGTTTATCGCTTGATTGGATCCAAGGGCGACCTCACCAGTGGTGGGGATAAAGCTTCGACATTCACGAAATACATACATCTTTGCGACACTCATTGAGAGAATACTGCAAAATATTTCATGGCTCGGCAAGGGACGCGTGTGTATACATACATTGTGCGTTCGCGGAGCATTAACTCGCCGGCTCGTTGAAAGGAACAATAAGGCATTAATTTGTAACGCTGCCGCCACTTGTGCAATTGTTGAAAACTCGATCGCTCCGAGGCATTCACAGATACGTCCGTGGCTGCCGCGCCCCCAAGTGGAACTCGATTTGTGAAATTTCAAAGGGGAGAGTTATACAGAAGCGAAAAATATTGTGTGCTACTTAAGCAATTTCCATAATCGTCGGTGAACATATTTATCGGGCTCGAAAACGCGGGGCTTAGCACGGTGCGTGCGCCAAATGACCGAATGCGTTAAATGCTTTTCAATTAACTACGTGCTACGTGTGTCGGATAAACAAGCGTTTATCACCACGTGCGTCGCGTTATGGTCTTTAACGTTCTATAGTCTACGGAAGAAACACGCATTTCTTCTTCTTCCGCAAAATTTTTGCAATTCTTTTTTGGCACAAGAATTTCGTAGTTATCATGACATTTGTGGAAGTTATAAAAGGTTTTTCAAAGAATATGAGGTTACTTTCGGAGAAACATAAAACATTTATAAATATCAATAGAAAAACCAAAAGATCAAGTAGGGTATTATTTATGAATCTTCTACGATTCTTTACAAAAATTGTTTACCTAAGAATTTTGCAAATGCCTTGAAAATTATAAGAGCTACAATGGTTTCCAAGGAATCCAAAGGCTGAGTCAAGAGAATACTGTCGAAGGAATAATATGGAATTTTTTAAGAATATGAATAGAAACAGAAAATCAACTTCCTTCTTTTTTCTAAATTGTCTACGATTCTTTAGAGAACTGCTAGTTAAAGAATTTTGCAGATATCTCAAAATTTGTGGAAGTTAGAAAAGATTTTTCAAAGAATATGAGATTACTTTCGGAGAAACATAAAACATTTATGAATATCATTGGAAAAAGCAAAAGATCGAGTAGGGTATTATTTATGAATCTTCTACGATACATTACAAAAAATGTTTACCTAAGAATTTTGCAAATGTCTTGAAAATTGTAAGAGTTACAATGGTTTCCAAAGAATCCAAAGGCTGAGTCAAGAGAATACTGTCGAAGGAATAATATGGAATTTTTTAAGAATATGAATAGAAACAGAAAATCAACTTCCTTCTTTTTTCTAAATTGTCTCCGATTCTTTAGAGAATTGCTAGTTAAAGAATTTTGCAGATATCTTAACATTTGTGGAAGTTATAAAAGGATTTCAAAGAATATGAGGTTACTTTTGGAGAAACATAAAACATTTATGAATATCAATAGAAAACAAACAAAAATATCGAGTAGGGCATTATTTATGAATCCTCTATGATTCTTTAAAAAAATTGTTTACCTAAGAATTTTGCAAATGTCTTGAAAATTGTAGGAGTTACAATGGTTTCCAAGGAATCCAAAGGCTGAGACAAGAGAATACTGACGAAGGAATAACATGGAATTTCTTAAGAATATGAATAGAAACAGAAAATCAACTTCCTTCTTTTTCCTAAATTGTCTACGATTCTTTAGAGAATTATTTAAAGAACTAGTTAAAGAATTTTGTAAATATCTTAATAATTGCGGTGGTTATACAAATTTTCTTAGAAGATGAACGCTGCAGCAAGGGTATTCACGTTGAAAGAACGTTATGCAACATTTTAGAAACATTAATAGCAAGAACAAGAAGTCTGCTGTATAATTTTTCTTAAATGTTCTTCCATTTTTTCGGGAACTTTCTTGTTCAAGAATTTTTGGTGATATTTCAAAAATGATGGAAGTTCTAACGATTCAAAGAACACTTTGAATGCTACAGTAAGAAGATAGGCATTTATTTTATTATTTAGTGTTTTTAAAAAGTAAGGTAAGTTATTATTATTGATTTTTTAGATTATTTAATTACTCTGAACGTAAAATCATGAATACCTTAATAATGTCAACGTAGAGAAGTTTGTAAAAATATTGAAATTACCTATAAATAGGCGTGATGTCGCTTTTATACCACACGACCAAGATGGCGGAGTCATTGTCTCTGGGTGGCTTGATGTCGCAAGGTAATTCAGCAGTGCCTTGAATAACAGCCCTGGCTGCGACAGCTGGTCCTGTAAGAGAAAACAATTTTCCATGAAAACTAAGACACAGAGAACCGGATAATTGTGTTGCTGGTTTCCGTTCGACGTCAAAGAGCAAATATATTAAAATGTTATTATTCGGATAGTGCAGCCGCCGACGTATCTTCAGGCGGCTTCGCAAAAGGTAGGCACGCTAATTCATACCTTGTGAATTGAGTTTTCTCGTCAAACGAATCCTCCCATCACTCTTCCAGTAATATAACCGTGTGCTCTCTCGTTAATGAGTGAAATGTTTTCATTACGGTAATATACCCTGCGCTTTTCCTTCGGTTTGCAATGATTCATGGCCTCCTCAATTAGCTGACATAATATTGGTAACTGTCATTTTGTATCTATTTTCCGATTTGGTCAAAGCAAAAGTGACAACAGGCATTATTTTACAATTTTTCTAATTTGTATTTCATTGTTTATCTTTGCACCTCAATCTTTAATTTTCTAGGACGCCGCAGATTAATTTAAATTGTGATAGAAACAGCCTAGACTTTAATTTAAAATAAACATTTATGAATTGTATTAATCCTATGATAATAAACAAAATATATTTCCTAGCAGTTTATGAAAATGTATAAATGCAGGAGAAAATAGGATAAATATAAACAGTCTAGGCAAATGCAATTAAAAATAATTTCTGATTCTGGAATAGAGTCTAACCTTAAAATATAATTTCTCAGGAAGCCACAAATTATTCAAACGATATTTAAAATATTCTGGTGTACATCGAGGAATAAAATTGAATTATATATAAGGGATAAATAAAGATCGTAAAGCTTCAAACAAGGCTACCAGGTGGCACCCTGGTGAAATAAGCAATCGTTAAGCCATATTTCTGGACAATAATCCTTCGGCTATGTCCGGCAGGTTTATCTTTCTTGACCGGCAAAGCCTTAACTATCCTCGTACTTCGAAATTAGTTTCGGCTGAGAGCCCCGAGGCGTTTTGCAAAAGTCATTAATTGGAATCCAATAACCTAGCTCGGTATGGGAGAAGTATGGCAAAACTGTCCACTGTTAGCATCGGAACTTCCGGTTCCTCCCACTTGTCTCCCTATTAATATTCGATTGCGCTTTAACTAACTTCACAACTACGTTATTATCATCCCATGGCACTTTCGTATTTTTATTAATTACGGGAAGGCCTGAAGAATTGATTACTGTCAGAAATATGTGTGGGGATCTTATGGTTGAAGTATAATTAATTTTTAAAGTTGGAGATTCGATCTATCTTCTTTTATACAAGTGAGAAAAGAGCTTGCGAAAAAAATGACTATAATTTTGAGATTAATCAACATTTTTTGACGAAAAAAATCTTTGAGTTGATGCAAAGCATGATCTTTCGAATACAAAAAGTTGCATTGTGGAAGATTCAAAAGTATTTTTTTTTTAAATATTAATGCATCAATTTAGGTTTGAAGAAATTTAAATACATAAGTGAGGATATGACCTCTAACAAAATAACTATATCTTTGATAATGATCAATATTTTTGCAAGAAAAAAATTTGACAGCTACTCGAAAATATGGTCTTCCGAATGCAAAAAGTTCCATTGTGAAAAATTTAAGACTTTTCTTACAAAAACAAGTATCACATAAGTCTAGGCTTGAAATTTTATTAATCGAGAACTTCCGAAAAATGACTATATTATTTAAATTAATGAATATTGTTTGACGAAACAAATCTGTCTGCTGCTCCAAAACACGATCTTTCGAACGCAAGAAGTTCCATTGTGGAATATTCAAAAGTTTTTTACAAAAAAAATTTTATTGCATCAATTTGGGCTTGAAATCTAGAATTTGAATAATTGAGAACATATTTTCCGAAAGAAATGACTTCGATACTGATCAATATTTTCTGACGGGAAAAATCTCAGAGCGGCCTCAAAGCATGATCTTTTGACTACAAAAAATTCGTTCCGATAGAGTTGCAATTTTTCTAAAAACAAAAATCGCTGAATTAATTTATTTCAATCTTTTGGCTGGCAAAGAGATTCACCAGAATATAAACTAAGTTTATACTTAATATCATGATATGTTTCTATTTTTATTGAATAACGGAGGGCACAAAGGATGAGTTGCAGTTGAAAATATTGATGTAGCTCTCACAGTTGAAGTATAATCAATTTTCAATGTTGAAGATCCGATGCCGATGGAATTGAACGTGATGAAAACATCGCATGTATCAATAAAATTCGAGGCCTTATGGTTGATTGACAGCGTCGAGGGAGGAAGTCATCACGGTGTGGAAAAGGAGGGAGAATGAGGAAGTATAATAACCGGCCTTGAGATCGCAGTTACGTCACTTTATTCAATCTCACGCAGTACGGATAATCCCATCAACCGGCGTTTCCAGCTTAATAAACCTTCGTAACAGGATGCCCGGAAGCTCGTGGCCGATGATATCGCTCCTGACGTCAACGGGAATATCCATTATAATCGGTAAACACCCTCGCGAATGTATAGGTAATAAATTAGAACGAACCCGATATATCTAAGGCAACGACCGATTGATTAGAGCCCGAAACTCCCTCAGAAAGCTAGTTGCATGGCTTCGACTGCAATCAGTTGCAGCTTTCCCTCAATCCGAACCGAATGCCGAGTAAAATTTTGGACAACAAATAATTGAAATACTATTTTAAATAGTTATCGTTTCAAAATTTAAAAAAAATACTATTTCAAATAAACAGTAAAATTTCTGCAAATAAGATATTTTTATTTTGATAATCTAAATCAGGCACGGTAGGGGCCCCTCAAACGCCTGCTTCTCCCACCAACCTCTCTTTCATGCGCGAGACCTGCGCACTGTTCGCAACGGGCGAAGCACTTCCTTCCTCTATGGCAATGAGTTCCAACGTATTCCCCTCCGAGAAATGCAAGGTCCCCACCATCGAACCTTTTCCCACTACTACGTACAGCCGTAGAGTTAGCGAGTGCTGCGTGCGCCGCGCAGCTCTCGTGGCGGGACCTTCCCACTACTATACATTATAACGATGAAGTCTAAGAGTGGGGGAAGAACATAAGCGAGGAAGGTGCCTCGAATAGACGGATGCTGGTGGGGGACAGTGGGCGCTATGGTGGGGACGGTTTTGTCTCAATTGAGACAAAAATGCTCATCCCTGATCTAAACTATACAATAAAATATTTTTATTTTGGTAATCTAAAACGTAAAATAAAATATTTTGCGTTAAATAGTATGTAAAATATTTCTTGACGATGGAAGTAGATTGAGGAAACTGGCAATATTAAAACACAAGCAACCATAAAATTCTCGAATTCAATTTTCTCGAAAACGAGGCGTCAAATGAAAAATATTTATTCCGTACTTTCGATTTATTTCCTCACGCAAAATTACCGCCATAAATACAATTCACTCTATGTTGGGAACCCTTCAAATAAAATACTACTTTAAAAACTTTTTCTAAAAGATAAAATATTTTTGCTGTGCACGTATAATTTCAAATAAAATAGACTATTTACTATTTACTATTCGACTTTTGTAGAATATGTTCTCTAAATCCTTCAAACTATAATTTCAGATTTAATTTACAGTTAACATTCTTATTTTTAAGAAATATATAATTTTTACTTAAACTTTAAATGTGGAAAGCATTTTAATTGTGATGTAAAAGTGATGAATAAATAAACTGTGGATTTTTATGCAAAATAAAAATTATTAGCATTATTTTTAAGACACGGGGTCTATATACAGGTTGATTTCTTTTTCCAAGAATATTAACGAGTTGGTAATAATACAGTAAGATTTTTAAATTTTTTGAATGTTTTCACAGTTTTGTATTTCGTATAGTCATTTTTGTCATCAATGCGTTAAAAATACTAGAAATAATAAAGGAACTTTGGAAAATCCCTGGAAAGTTGTATTGTATTGTAAAATAACTGGAGTTGTTAATACAGAGACGTTAAATTGATTTTAAACGGGTATAAAAACATGATTTCGTCAAAGTCAACGTAGAAATTAATTAAAAGTAATTCTCTTTTATTCCATTGCACGGTGTTAAGTGTAATTTCTCCTAATTTTCCATAGTAGTAGATTTTACTTTGAAGTAGATTTCACGTGAAGTATAATTTGCCCTTGTCTCATTACAAATTAAACCAAGCGATTATTTCTTTTAATTTTTCGTGCTGGTAGATTGTATTTTAAAACAGGGTTTGTCGTACAAAATATATTTCTCTCTTTTATTGTGAGCCAGCTGAAACGAATATTTTTCACAATTCTCTTTATAGCGACAGATTGTACTTTAATTCTATTAAGTGCTTTACAACTTTCTCTCCTTTTATCATAAATCAAATAAAACGTGACTGAGTCACAGAACTTGCACTATGAAAATCTTTATTCAATTAAATCTAAAAGAAAAATAGAAACACAAAATTATAACAAACATACGCAATTGTAATAAAAATATATTTCTCTCCTCATTTATTGTGAGTTAGGTGAAACGATTTTGTGAAATCTTCTTTTGTTATAAATAAAATAAAACATGGGACTCGAGTCACTAAAAATTACTGATTCGTAATTTATAGACCTTTATGCAATTAAAACTAAAAATAAAAAGAATTAGACACATAAGTTATAACAAGACAGAAGCTTTGAAAGAATTTTAGATAGGTCCATTTAATTCACAGCTAACTAAAATTGTTCGTTTAAAGTCGTTAACTTATTTTTTAAACGAACTTACAGATCCAGTTTCGTCAAATTCCATATAGAAATGGATTAAGAATCCTTTTCTTCTGGTATATTGTGCAGTAAACTGCAACGATTATTTTGTGGAATTCGTCGCAGTGACAGATTGTACTTTTAGATTTTAGGTGAAAATCGCGAGAACATCGTGTTTATGGGAGAATCTTTTTCGCAAGCTTGCAGCAATTCGAAATCTGCGAGTCCACATTAAAATAATTACAAACGGAAATCCATAAGAAAAGGCGCGCGGCGATAGACGGTGGAAAAACAAAGTCCCTCGTAGATAGACTTCTCTTTATGGGAAATGGATCCCGAGGAAGAACTGATAAATCTTCCTGTCGTCCTGAAAGACGGCTGAATCGTTTATCTGGATTTAATCGTTCTGAACACCTGGCATGCATGGATCCATGGCACTTTAATTTTGCCTTCCAGTTTTTACCGTCTGCGATCCCTTTATACGCTCGTTAATTTTCTTGAAATACTTTCTCGAGGCGGCGATGGCGCCTCTTTGAAAAAAGGCAAAACAATGGTCAAGAAATTTTAATCAACTCTCGATCATATTCATCCGAAGGAAATCTTGTTCTTCTTTGACTTCTTTCACTTGAATTCAATTCATTCTGAAAGGTTTGCATCTTATCATGACCCTCAGATATTAAAAGAAGGTGTTGGAAATCATTTTCATAGAATAATTTCAAGCAGGTAGGTAGCAGGTGAATTATATTTTAGTAATACCAACTTTATTAGCATCACAAGATCAAACGTAAAATGAAGCAAAAGGATATAGTTTCGAGCGAGTATTATTAAATAATTTATTATAATATTTAATAATAGGAAAAATCGAAAGATTTATATCCAACAACGTATTCGTGACATGTTTCTGATTTGAATGACTCCAAACACGAAGCAATTTGGATCTTATTTACGCGTTCAATCCACGATAGAGGTGAACCTCGATTATCCGACCTAATCAGTGCGTACATGGGTTAAACCTTCTTTTGGTGGACCAATTTTTTAAAACTTTTTTTTATGCAGTCCTATAGATATCGACGAGAAAACACCGAAAATGAAAGTCTTATTGCCAGGAGTTCACTGGTTCACGTCCAACTGGAGAATTCAGATGTCGGTTCGGATAATCGAGATTCTACTTTATCGCGGATTAAATACGTAAATAGGATACAACTCGTATCGTATTTGGTATCATTTTAACCAGAAAAATGTCAGGATTATGTCAGTAAAAGCTCCGTAAAAGAAAAATTGAAATCAGAAGAGTCCGAGTCGAAAAACTAACCTCGTGTCGTGTTAGTCTTCTCCGCAATCGAGGTTTTGGGCCTTTAAATTCTTTCACTTGAATTCAATTCATTCTGAAAGGTTTGCATCTTATCATGACCCTCAGATATTAAAAGAAGGTGTTGGAAATCATTTTTATAGAATAATTTCAAGCAGGTAGGTAGCAGGTGAATTATATTTTAGTAATACCAACTTTATTAGCATCGCAAGATCAAACGTAAAATGAAGCAAAAGGATATAGTTTCGAGCGAGTATTATTAAATAATTTATTATAATATTTAATAATAGGAAAAATCGAAAGATTTATATCCAACAACGTATTCGTGACATGTTTCTGATTTGAATGACTCCAAACACGAAGCAATTTGGATCTTATTTACGCGTTCAATCCACGATAGAGGTGAACCTCGATTATCCGACCTAATCAGTGCGTACATGGGTTAAACCTTCTTTTGGAGGACCAATTTTTTAAAACTTTTTTTTATGCAGTCCTATAGATATCGACGAGAAAACACAGAAAATGAAAGTCTTATTGCCAGGAGTTCACTGGTTCACTTCCAACTGGAGAATTCAGATGTCGGTTCGGATAATCGAGATTCTACTTTATCGCGGATTAAACACGTAAATAGGATACAACTCGTATCGTGTTTGGTATCATTTTAACCAGAAAAATGTCAGGATTATGTCAGTAAAAGCTCCGTAAAAGAAAAATTGAAATCAGAAGAGTCCGAGTCGAAAAACTAACCTCGTGTCGTGTTAGTCTTCTCAGCAATCGAGGTTTTGGGCGTTTAAAGGGGTACCATTTTACACAGATACTGTACACAAATTTTTCATACATACCGAGACGTTAAAATAGCTTATTTGTATCTTTAGGACATTTCTTCTAACAAGCAGTGTCGGATTAACCCCTTGCCGTACCATTTTCTTTATGGTTACAGTGATTAGAACAATTTTATTCCCAAAAATTATACAGTGAGAAAATCTATATTTTTTTCGTATGGCTACATTTGCTTTAATGCTTATATTAGGTCGTCCCATAAGATCGTGCCGTTTACGTTTGTACTATTTAAATTAATGTTTGAAACATACTTTCAAAGTCAACGAAAAAATATAACCACCTTCTCTACAACCTCTTCCCACTTTTTTGGTAAAGATATTATACCGTCACTAAAAAATTTCTGTGGTTTTTCATTAAAATACTTTTCAATCCGCGGCACGAACTTATGGGACAACCTAATATATTGAGTACAAAAAATACAATTTTATTTCGTCTGAAAAGAAAGGTGTAACATTCATAATTGGTTGATTTTATTTAAAATCTTCATCACAAGTCTGACACGTTAAAATACGGCAAGGGGTTAAGACCTGTAGAGGCTCTAACCACTAAAAAGATTTTAAGCCTCCCTTATAGCGATCACTTCAAAACAATCTATATTGACCTGTTCAGCGAATGAACATAATTCGTATAAAACGTGAAACTAAAATTTACGATGCCCTCTTCATATTGCAATTTATACAATAATTATAATGCAGATTCACAGATAAAGAGATCTTTTTTGTTTATAACCTATTCGGCACTACATTCATTTATTTAGAAGTTGTTTGATACGATATCTCACATATTCAAAGTAACTATTCTCTACCGTGAGATCAGGAGTTTGTATTAAGGATTGTATTAAGGAATTTGTAGGAAATCTTATGGGATTGTCACTGTACTGAATCATGCTTTGTGACGGTTTCATCCGGCTGGAGCACAGTCATCCTTTCTATAAGCGAAGTGGTTGGAGCAGGTCGTTTTCCGTTCTCAGGAAAAAGATTAGAAAATTCTGATCGAAATACACGCAGAGAGAATTCTCTATGAGTAACATGAGACACGGAATTGGAGAAAAATGGCGGCTCGCCGTAGCCTTGTGTTTAGTGTAATTATTGTGGAAGCGTGCGGCTGTGTTAATTATTCTGGCAGAATATGATCAATTCGAGGGAGGAAAGTTGTCGCAGTTGCATTCGGTCCAGGAAGACCGTTCCGCTTGATCCCCGAAGACGGTCTATGCAAACGGCAATGAATATGCATCGATAAGTCGGCGACCAACCACTCCAAAAATAATTCCTTCGGATTTATCGACTCGAAAGCTGCGAGAGAGTGCGCCGACACGAACTGCGAATTCTTTCTCGCAGCAGTTCAAACAGCGTCATAGAGTTCTGATACTCTCTATATATAATTTACTTTTTTTCTTTATGTTTCTTTGTTTTTGCGTTTCAAACCGAACACAAAGAGTAGAAAGTTCACGGTCCTTTGGACGGTTAATAGGGAACAGTAAGGTGGATTAAAACTTGCGTAATTAAAACTTGTACCTTCGCAAAAGTGTGACAATAACTCGACTCGGCCGAACGGGGGGGGGGATTCAATGTTCTTCTCTATTTGTTTGAGCACAAAAGAAAGGTTCGGGGGGAAACGCGATGCAAAAATGATAGTTGGGAAATCGGCCAATCGGATAACGCTAAATCGGGACTAGAAACTGGATCTTTGTTCGGCTGATAGCCATCTGAACCAATTAAAGCTGATCTGGGTCGGCGGCGAATCCTTTGCCGCCGGGTTTTATTATGTCAACGAACGCGAACGCCCCGCGAACACTTGTTTCGCATGCTGCGTCGCGCAGAGTTGGGCAGAATTTCTTTTAAATAATGAATAAAAAGTTCACGAATAGAATCGATTTTATTCGTTATTCGTGTATGACGAATAAATCGACTTTGTTTGTTAGTCTTTATTCGAATACAGGAACACAGTGTTGTTATCCGTCATTCATGAATAACAAACGAATTTGGATGAAGTTCCTTTTAGTACCCACCTCCGATTGGCTCCCAACTTACCCGAAATATTGCCCATGCCTAGTAGAGTCATGTGGGTTGGTCACGTGACGCGGAAATGCTCTGCGGATGCGCAACAAACTGTTTGCGTTACTGACTCGTATCCGCCATTTTCACTTATTAACACAGCCTAAACTGTTGTTTCTTGTCTTTAATTAGTTGAATAATTTACAATGTGTGACAGTTCTGATGAATCAAATCAAAATGATCCCGAGTGGAAGCCGCAAGAAGTGGCCCAACATGTTGCGCGTGTTTTAGTGAGATCAATGGCATGGAATTGGGAAAGAATATACAGAGTAACATCTTCCAGGAATTGTACTATTGTGTGGGCGATCGCAAAGAGACTATTGCATGGCTCGTACATGTGCAGAAACCATCCCATACCTATGCATTTCTACATGCGTTTGAATCACTGATCACATTTATTCAGAACAAATATCCAGTCAGGCCAATATTAACACTAAACATACCGAGTATTAAAATTGACTAGTTTGTATTGTCTTAAAAAAATAACGAGATTTGATTTATTTAAATTTTGTGCGATTTACATTACAATACATGAATGAATAAAGAAATCTATTGAGGCAACTCCTGTGTTTATATACTGTGAAATCTAAGTGGGGATGCTCTCAAGATTTCCATATTAGGGAATCTTGTGGAATTGTCCCTATTGGGATCTGACATGGGGGCGTGGACAATATATATATATATATATATATATATATATATATATATATATATATAGCTATCCAGTATGGCGACGAAGAGCTTGGTCTTAACATTGTATTGATATCTTTTTTTTTGTTTTTACTTAAAATGTTTGAAAGGAAGGAGAAAACTTTGTGTTGAGGGAAAAGTTAAATTTAGAACTACCATACTTTGTTATATATTCTAAGTTTGATAAAAAATATGTAGCTTTAATAGTTACAAGAAATGACAGTTTTATTTCTTCAATGTTGACTAAATTAAAATATATTTATTATACGAATATGTTATATAAAATTTGTTTATTGGAAAAAATATGTGATGAGAGTAAATAGACTTAAGAAATAATAACAAGTGACGAGAGTACAGACTTAATAAATATTGACGAGCTTAATGTGACTTCGAAAAGATATATGAATTAAATACATGTATAAAAATCAATAAAGTATGTTTTGTCAAATAATTCATTTTATGGTGGAAAAATTGGAACTTCCATAACGTTATTTTTAATTAACACCTGTTTTAACACTGTAAGCTGCTATAAGCCAAGCCAAGCCAAGCTTAGAGTATTTCTACTTTTTGGCAGCAGACGGCGCCACTCAAAATGTCAGATCTCAATACTGAATCATGCTTTGTGCCGGCTGCATCCAGCTGGAGCATAGTCATCGTTTCTATAAGCAAAGTGTGAAACAGAACGTTTTCCGTTCCCAGGAAACTGAGATTAGAAAACTCTGATCGAAATAAAGCAGAGAGAATTCTCTGTACGTAACAATAGATTAAACAAGCAAACATGACCAAAATTGTGTTCAATTGTAATTATGCATTGTACGTACAAAACTTGCGACAAAAGAGCTATAATAGATTTTGAATTATTTACAATATTAGTTTCGCTTCCTGTTAATTATAACTCCGTTCACCCCTATTCGTTGTAACACGTGCATGTAGACTTCCCCGTAACTTCGGTAAATACATCGGCCCCGCCATCACGTCGTCAGGAAGGAAAAAATCATCTAACGAAACTATTCGAAAGCTCTAAACTCGAGATTAAACGAGCCTCGTCGAAAAAGTCTCGGACGAGGCTCTAGGAAAAATAAATTTGCACTCGTGCACTGCTCGGTACAGAGCTAACCCTTACGGCTTCATGAAACTCTCATTCACCTCCTGATCTAGCTGCTGAAGCTTCGGATATCTCTTCGGGAGAGATTCCAATATTATAGCGATGGAATATATATCCCGAAAGGAAATGGAATTCTTCCGCGGAAGGAGCTAACGCTTTGAAAAAAGCCCGTTTAATAATTCCAGTGAACGCATTTAAACGGACATCGATTCGATCATCCATTCGATCATCCATTCAGCTCGAGAATGAACCATGTCGATCGAATCCATACGAAAATTGGTCCATGTTGTGCGAAAAATTTCTCGTCGAGTTTCTTTTCCTTTGAAAAGCAAAATTTGCTACTAAGGGATTGTAAATGATCAAAGAAAGGTACACGAGCTGTTCTTGTTAGCACATATCAATTTTCTACATTTTTTGCTATTCATAGTGCTCACCTGGCTTTGAGGGAGGATAAAACCGCAAGGGGCAGAAGATAAAGACACGGGCGGTTGTGTTTTGTAGGAAGGATTCCATTTTGCGGAGGATATAGTGAGTCGGTGGCATCATCTCAACCGTCTACTTTTAGGGGATGATGCGTGTCGTTGGTGTACCATAAGGTTGATTGGCAATCATAACAAATCTGGCCGCTTCATCCGTTATGAATGAGCCTGTGCAAGTCGCCGACTGAGCTCGCCGACGAGAAAATATGCCTTAGGCGAACCCATCACGATACTGGCGTCGACGACTGCCGGATCTTGAGGCTAGGGAGTCAGAATTATCCGAGTAATGTCACAATTTATATGCTAAAGATGCGCGGTCGATTACCGGGCATCGATTGAAATTAGTTTAGAAGGGATCAGACACGATTTAATCATGTTCAAGTAGCTGCAATGTCGTGAGAAAAATACCGTTCTGATCGAAACAGTCTACAGAATCATACTACGAAAGAATCAATTGCGTAACATTCGTGGTTGAAGCACGAAAAATTTTGAAAGCCCGCGGACAGGTTGTGACGTGTATCTATGCGAATGTTACATTAAACTACATTTAAACATGTTTGCATGTTTATAACGTTATTAACAAATATACTTTTGTATTCAATAAAGTCTATAGAATCACACGAAGCAAAAATTATTAGCATAATACTCTTGGCTGATCACAAAATCACAAAAAATTCTCAAAACTGGAAACACTGATCAATTCATATTTAAATCAAACTGAAGTCACTTTAAATGAAATTTAAACGTGTTTCAACGTTTGTAATGTTTATTAAAAAATATATTGTTGTATTCGAAAGACAAGAAACATTTATATCGTTCTTTTAATAAGTTCTTATATAAAATACAAGTTAGATTAAAGCAAATTCAGACAAGTATAAATGTTTATAATGTTGAGAAAAAATATACCGTTGTATTCGAAAAAGTCTATAGAATCACACGAAGCAAAAATTATTAGCATAATACTCATTGTTGAATCACAAAAAATTCTCAGAACTGGAAACACTGTTGAAAGCGTATTTAAATCAAAATGTCACTTTAAATGAAATTTTAACATGTTTCAATGTTTATAATGTTTATTAAAAAATATATTGTTGCATTCGAACGACAAGAAACATTTATATCGTTCTTTTAATAAGTTCTTATATAAAATACAAGTTAGATTAAAGCAAATTCAGACAAGTTTAAATGTTTATAATGTTGATAAAAAATATACCGTTGTATTCGAGAAAATTTATAGAATCACCCCAAGTAAAAATGATTAGCATAATACTCGTCACTTTAAATGAAATTTAAACATGTCTCGACGTTTATAATGTTATTAAAAAATATATTGTTGTATTCGAAAGAGTTTCTAGAATCTATTAAGACAAGAAACATTTATATCGTTCTTTTAGTTTAAACATAGAAAATTCTCAAATTTGGCAACTCGCACCCTCTAAGAATGTTCGGATAAAATAGAAGTTAGAATAAATTAAATTTCAACAAGTTTAAATGTTTATAATGTTATTAAAAAATATATCGTTGTATTCGAGAAAGTCTATAGAATCACCCGAAGCAAAAATTATTAGCACAATACTCGTTGTTTAATCACAAAAAATTCTCAAGACTGGAAACACTGATCAAAGCATATTTAAATCAAAATGTCGCTTTAAATGAAATTTTAACATGTTTCAACGTTTATAATGTTATTAAAAAATATGTTGTTGTATTCGAAAGTGTTTCTAGAATCTATTAAGACAGGAAACATTTATATCGTTCTTTTAGTTTAAACATAGAAAATTCTCAAATTTGGCAACTCGCACCCTTTAAGAATGTTCGGATAAAATAGAAGTTAGAATAAATTAAATTTCAACAAGTTTAAATGTTTATAATGTTATTAAAAAATATATCGTTGTATTCGAGAAAGTCTATAGAATCACCCGAAGCAAAAATTATTAGCACAATACTCGTTGTTTAATCACAAAAAATTCTCAAGACTGGAAACACTGATCAAAGCATATTTAAATCAAAATGTCGCTTTAAATGAAATTTTAACATGTTTCAACGTTTATAATGTTATTAAAAAATATGTTGTTGTATTCGAAAGTATTTCTAGAATCTATTAAGACAAGAAACATTTATATCGTTCTTTTAGTTTAAACGTAAAAAATTCTCAAATGTGGCAACTCGCACCCTCTAAGAATGTTCGGATAAAATAGAAGTTAGAATAAATTAAATTTCAACAAGTTTAAATGTTTATAATGTTATTAAAAAATATATCGTTCTACTGTGAAAAGTCTACAGAACAGTTCTATGCATGAATCAGTTGCGTAGCATTCATGGCCGAAGCACAAAAAATTGTCAAAGTTGAAAGTTCGGTTTGAATTTTGATATGTAATCACTAGAGATCACAAAGGAACGTTCGAAAGAACATGTACCAAATTTCTCCTAATGATATAAAGAATATTTTAAACAATTTACGTTAGAATTTACATGAAATTCCGTTTCCATGTTCGAAAGGTGGCATAGAACAGCGTTTCGGTTATTACCACGGTCTCGTGCTCTTCTTCCGTTTCCCGAACAACGCCAGGAGCTTATGTGGATAGACTTATACCTGCGGCAGGTAGTGCAAGTGCAAGTGCACGATCCAAGCGTAAATGTTGGTGTAGGCGAAGCTGCAGGCCAGCAATCAAGGCGCAGCTTAAAGCTGATTAATCGAAGTGAACGCCGACGCGGAGGCGTGACGGACGTAATCACAAAGCAGCCACCATTGAAATTTTCTTGGCCACGGGAAACCATTAATAACGTCGCATTCCACGATTTTTCATAGTAACCGCCGAACCCCCGAATCCTTTTCTCTGTCATTACCAATTTACAATCCGCAAATACGCAAGATTTTTAACTTATTCGGCCTTTATACCATTACCGTACTTATTGCGATTTTCTTTAGAGCTAGAATGATTAGAACTTGTTCATCATCAATAATTACAGAGGATGAAATAAAGCTTATATTTATTGTATCCTTATACTTTACTTCAATACTTGAATATTGGTTGCAAAAGAATAGGATTCTATTTCGTTCGAAAATAATTGTCTAATATTCATATTTACTAAACTTTGTTTCAGATCTTGATCTGAATTCGTTGTTATATGGCAAGGAGTTGCCATGGTGTTCTCGTGTGGCAGATCTAAAAAATCGATTTTTTGTATACACACATCAAAAGTATAACATTTGAGAAATATACTTGAAAAATTTTATAATCACATTCGGGAAAGTAATAAAATTATAGCTCGTTTAATGTGACTTTAGCGTGAAGTTTTAAATACATTCTTTTTTCGAAATGATTGCTATTATATCTGAAAAAGTACTGCAACAATCGCGTTCAAATTTTGCAGATGTCTTTGAAAGATATACATACAGGGTGTCCCAAAAATGTCACGGTTCCTTCAAAGGGGAGGTTCCTGAGGCCATTTGAAGCGACATTTTCCTTTGCAAAAATGGCCGTTTCGGCTTTGTTAAGGAGTTATTAACGAAAAACACGGACCAATCAGAGCGCGACCTAGAGGCGTATTGGCAGAGGCGGCCGCGCGCGACAGTAGTCGAGCGATGGTGATACACCGCGGACGAAAGCAGGGAACAAACAAGAGAAGAAAATTTTTCGAGTCCTATGTTGGATAGTTCAAATTTGAATATGTTGTAGTCTTTAGTAACCTATGAACGAATCTCGAAGGATTTTTCGAAATCTTAAAAAATGTTGGTTTTATGGCTAGTGACAGTACCACGATCATGGCAATGTATACAGGGTGTCCAAAAATGTTGTAAATCCTTGAAACGGACGTTTCCTGAAGATATTTGTAGCAACTTTTTCCTTTGTAAAAATGGTCTCCTCGGCTCTGTTACCGAGTTATTAAAGAAACACAGGCACCAATCAGAACACTGTTACAGCGGACACATCATGTTCGTGTGATTTGACCCCATTGGACTTTTTTCTTTGGGGTTATTTATGCCAACAAATCAGCAACAATTGATAACCTGGAAAACAACATTAGAAATGAAATTGGTGAATTAAACGAGCAAATATGACAAAATAACATCGAAAATTTTGATGTTCGAATTGATGTCTGTAAACGTGGTCGTGGTGGTCATTTCGCAGATATCGTTTTTCACACATAATTGTCATAGATAATACCTGATCATTAAATAAAAAAACCAATAAAATTAAAAATAGTATGTTTTTTATTTTAAAAAACTTCCTATAGTCCATGGATAACCCTGTACAAGCTGGCTGGAGGTAATGGCACGCGATCAAAAGTAAGAAATAAAAAATCAAAAAGATAGTCGAGTCTTAGGGTTGGCAGCCACTCCGCGAAATGCATATGAAACCCATGTTCATTATAAATTCTAAGTCTTATGAAAGATGCAAAACTCATTTGCGTAGTAATTAAGAATTTAGCATGACCGGATACCCCAGAACCGAGGATTCTGGGGGAGATTCTGTAAGTTCAAACACAGCTCGAAATAATCTACGGGCGCCTTTTGCCATAAATTTTCGCGTTTTGATAACTGGTTTTGATTTTTCGCTAAGTTTTCATCCCATCAAATATTTACTACGCGATTTTGAATATAGAGTAAATAGATGTGATTATTTCTTTTTTAAAATGGACTTATACGTAGAGGACATTTGAAGGTCGAATTTGTTTTGTTTTTCTTTTAACGGACCCGCATGTTTTTTCTGTACATAATTCGATGCAGACTAAAATTCTCTAGAAACTAGTAATTGTTAACACCCTTACGGAGAACTGTTTTGTGTATAATAGAAAATTGCTCTGGTTATCGTATTAAAAAATTTACGATTCTTTTTAAGAAAGTGTAAACTTGACCTTCAAATACTCAATGTGCGCCCACTTACCAAAACACAAGAAGAAGACGACATCTTTTGTCACTTTAGCTGCATTTTGAATAAAAATCGATTGACGTTCACATTATCCCATGAAAGCAACAAACAAATGTTACTCTATCTTTTTGTTCTAATTCCGTAGTCTTATGTTGGAGAACTTCAAAATTCGGCAGTATTTTATTAATTGCCTCAATGACGCTCTAAAACTGTAAAAGAGCGAAAAATCAAAAACAAATTAATGTTTCGGAATTTATTGCAACTAATGAAAGGAACCAATCCTACTGAAATTTTAGAGCTATTTTACCATATTATTGAAGTAACTGAACATATTTTTTTCAGTAGAAACTAACTGCACATAAAGAAATTATCATGGTATTTCGTCAACTGCTACAATAGCATCCTAACACTGTAAAAGAGCGAAAAATCAAAAACAAATTAATGTTTCGGAATTTATTGCAACTAATGAAAGGAACCAATCCTACTGAAATTTTAGAGCTATTTTACCATATTATTGAAGTAACTGAACATATTTTTTTCAGTAGAAACTAACTGCACATAAAGAAATTATCATGGTATTTCGTCAACTGCTACAATAGCATCCTAACACTGTAAAAGAGCGAAAAATCAAAAACAAATTAATGTTTCGGAATTTATTGCAACTAATGAAAGGAACCAATCCTACTGAAATTTTAGAGCTATTTTACCATACTACTGAAGTAACTAAACTTATTTTTTTCAGTAGAAACTAGCTGCACATACAGAAATTATCATGGTATTTCGTTAACTGCTACAATGGCATCCTAATACTGTAAAAAAGCGAAGGAATGTTTGGGAATTTGTTGCAACCAATGAGTTGAACCAATCCGTTTGAAATTTTAGAGGTATTTTACTATACTATTAAAGTAACTGAACATATTTTTTTCAGTAGAAACTAGCTTCACATACAGAAATTATCATGGTATTTCGTCAACTGCTACAATAGCATCCTAACACTGTAAAAGAGCGAAAAATAAAAAACGAATGAATGTTTGGGAATTTGTTGCAACCAATGAGTTGAACCAATCCGTTTGAAATTTTAGAGGTATTTTACCATACTATTGATGTAACGAAACACATTTTCTCAGTAGAAATTAGCTGCACATACAGAAAGTATCACGGTACATTGTTAATTGCTACAATGGCATCCGCATACTGTAGAAGAGCGAGGAATAAGAAACAAAAGAATGTTTGGGAATTTGTCGCAACCAATCCGTTTGAAATTTTAGAGGTATTTTGCTACACTATTGGGGTATCTAGAAATATTTTCCAATACAATTACACATATGAAATACTAAATATGGCCGCCGCACAGTATACTATGTTCCATACTGAAGACGTTTTCAGTTTTATGGAGCGGCCGGTACAGTATTTTGAGAAGATGCTGAGAAGAATTGCGCCATTGTTCGGTAACAAAATGAAAATAGTGAAAACAGCGCACGGACGATGATTCCGCGTGGAGAAACCGTTGAAAAGAATATAAAATCGTTCCTCGATACGGAAGATAATTAACCGAGGAAGAAAAGAATACTAGGAGAGAGACGCGGGCCGGTATTAAAAATCACCGAGTATTTCTTCATCGCGGGACATTCTAAAAGGGGTTTCTCTTCCTTCGGATTTGTGTCACCGTATTGTTCACACCATCCTACTCCTCCTCTTCCTCCTCCTCTTCCTTCTCCTCTTCTTCCTCCGCTTCCTCCGCTTCCTCTTCCTCCTCCTACGAGGAGGAAATCATTTTTTTTCTTCTAATAAGAGGCGCAATGTTTCACTTAAATATGAAGGATAATGAGCCGTGGTCTAATTAACGAGCTAGACGACGAGAAAGCTTTTAATAAATGCTGCCCCGGGTTTCCATAAATTTTAACCAGCAAATTAAATCGACGAAACGCCTCCCGCACTCGTAAATTACCGGTCACCTGATACCGGAAAAAGAATTATTAAACGCTTCGGGTTTCCTGATTTATACTGCGATTGATATATGTCTACTGTTCCGGAGACGCTGTCACTCATTATACTCCCATTTTCTTAAAAACAAAAAACGCTTTGAGCAATGCCGGCGCCGCACAGTGTAACGAGTACATAAGTAAAAAAGAAATAAATTTTTCATTGAGGTTGTCATATTTTAATATTATTAATGTCTACATCATACTTATACACTATAAATTTAATTTTTAACATAAAACAAGTGAATAACTATATAAGTGAATAAATATATAAAAATTATATATATATATATAATTTTTAACATAAAATAAGTGAATAACAAATATTAATCTAATTGTATAAAAATTATATTGAATAATAAAAATATTTGTTATTCACGTATTTTATGTTAAAAATTATATATTAAAATTATATATGTATAAATCATATTATATATATATATATATTGCTTGCATTGAGTTTTTGCACTTTTGTAAAATTGTCCAACGTTTCTTTTATATTAAAATAATGTTGATCAAAACCTCGTTGCCTCTTTGTTCAGTGTGAACGATCATTCTTTGGGCAGAAACATATTCTCATCATATAATGTTATTGAAAAATATATTGTTGTATTCGAAAGAGTTTGTAGAATCTATTTAAACAAGAAACATTTATACCGTTCTTTTAGTTTAAACATACAAAATTCTCAAAGTTGGGAACTCGCACCCTCTAGGTATGTTCGGATAAAATATAAGTCAGGTTAAAGCAAATTCAGACAAGTTTAAATGTTTATAATGTTATTAAAAAATATACCGTTGTATTCGCGAAAGTCTATAGAATCACTCGAAGAAAATATTGTTAGCACAATACTCGTTGTTGAATCACAAAAAATTCTCAAGACTGGAAACAATGATCAAAACATATTCAAATCAAAATGTCACTTTAAATGAAATTTTAACATGTTTCAACGTTTATAATGTTATTAAAAAATATGTTGTTGTATTCGAAAGAGTTTGTAGAATCTATTAAGGCAAGAAACATTTATATCGTTCTTTTAGTTTAAACATAAAAAATTCTCAAAGTTGGATACTCGCCACCTCTAAGTATGTTCGGATAAAATACAAGTAAGATTAAAGCAAATTCAGACAAGTTTAAATGTTTATAAATCTTGGAATAAAATGAACGATGTACTATGAAACTAGAGGCTGCTAGATTTAAAATAAGCCTTTTATTGTCTTACGATCATTTTTCACGAAATGATTACAGTTTAAATATAGCTAATTTTTAACCTAAACATTGATTGTTTAAGTATAAACTACTCAATTTATGCAAATGGTTCTAATAATTTGATCATCTATTTTAATTAAATTTGATAAATTAATGTTTTCTTGTTTCGTGGATTTATCCAAAAATTTAGTGCTATGATTGGGCAGCTTTTTGATTATGGGAATTTTCACTCTAAATTCTGATTTGTCGTATCCTGAAAGGTTTATTGGCTCCTTGGTCCTCCATGTAAACTTGTACCAGAGTGGTACTTGCGCGAAAATTAATTAAAAAGATGGTCAAAGTTCAACTTGACCGCAAGTGTTTCGAGTTTGCGACAGTTTATGACCGTATTGTTCTGGGAGTCTGTGATGGGAGCTGGCACGTACGAACGCTAGGTGTACAGCATCAACTCTGGACAGTTTCACGGAACAGTCTATTGTCTGGCCGAACTGAATATCCAACTATTTTTTCAAGAATCAGAATACAAGACGAACTTCATCATCAAAACAAACTTAAAGACTTACACTCTTTTCAACAGTTGAAAATTTAATATCTTTAAAAAGTCACTATTATACATCCTATTCTATGGTATTTAGTTTGTGCTCGTTAAAAATTTCAGCTTAATATTTTAAACTAGAAGAACTTGGCAGCCATTATTCCGAAAAGATGTTTTGAACATTTTTACCAATAGACAATATGAACGATGAACACAAGATGCAAATTCAACAATTTTTATATATATGTATAAATATGTTACTTTAAAAAATCAATATATACATGTTATTCTACGATATTTAGTTAGTGTTTGTTAAAAATTTGAGTTGAATATCTTAAACTAGTAGAACGTGGCAGCCATTTTCCCAAATGATGTTTTGAACAATTTTCCCAAAAGAATGTTTTTATATATGTAAGAATATGTTTCATTAAAAATCAATATATACATGTTATTCTAAGATATTTAGTTAGTGTTTGTTAAAAATTTGAGTCGAATATCTTGAACTAATAGAACTTTGCAGCCATTTTCCCAAAAGATGTTTTGAACATTTTTACCAAAAGTCAATATGAACGATGAACACAAGGCAAATTCAACAATTTTTATATATATGTATAAATATGTTTCTTTAAAAAAACAATATATAAATCTTGTTCTACGATATTTAGTTAGTGTTCGTTAAAAATTTGAGTTGAATATCTTAAACTAGTAGAACGTGGCAGCCATTTTCCCAAATGATGTTTTGAACAATTTTCCTAAAAGAATGTTTTTATATATGTAAGAATATGTTTCATTAAAAAATCAATATATACATGTTATTCTACGATATTTAGTTAGTGTTCATTAAAAATTTGAGTTGAATATCTTGAACTAATAGAACTGTGCAGCCATTTTCCCAAAAGATGTTTTGAACATTTTTACCAAAAGTCAATATGAACTATGAACACAAGATGCAAATTCAACAACTTATATATACCTTTCTTTATAAATTCAATATATACAGCTTATTCTAGAAGATAAGGATGCACAAAATAGCTTTAGAGTCCGCAGGACAATTTTTCATTTAAAAATATTCCCAAAATTAGCGATATTAATCTCTATTTTTGTAAAATTTGCAATCTAATTATATCTATTGACTTAAATAATTATTCTAGAATAATTTACAAAATCTGAATGAACACAGTTTCATTATTTTAAGAAAGTCGTATTTCATTAAAAAATGGATGAACCTCCAAACAAACCAAAACATCGCATACAACGAAACAATAGAAATGGTCCACTGTCTGAGAACTAATTACTACATTTCTGTCGGCAATGGTCAACTATTAGCACATAATGTTTGTAAATCGCTGATGTTCATAAAAACCACCGCGGAAGGAAATTTAAATACGATATCTCGGAGATTGGAGGTTGAGCGTCGTTCAAACAACTGACGATACATTACGCGGTTGTGCAAACACGGTTGTTGTATCGCGTATGATTATCATCAGCGCACGCGAAAAGTTATTGTCATAACAATACCAGTATCGGTGTTCTTCTTTTGATTTTCGAGCATGTGCTACACAATATCATAAATATACAATACTCCGCGTTGATGGCTCGTCGAAATGTTTGTTGTTCGGACCCATTAATGGCTGTAATATTGATCTACTCGTTTGCGAGGCACACTTGAAAATTCCGTATTTAAATTTTAATATTTTCATATTTATTCAAACTCATAGATCGGCGATTGTTGGCTCGAAAGCTATACGGTCGCCGGTGTCTTGTTCGAAAAGTGAGTCCCTATACAGAATCCCCGGGAACTTTTCACGTTGTATACGAGAATCCGGAAGTACTCGGCGACTACCAACAATGCTTTCTTTAGAACGCGTCTGACATTGCTTTGTCTTCTGTATTTACGATCGACCTAGTGCTCTATCGATTCCCGCCGATCGATATTCCTTTTATCAAATTTTTAAGCGGGTCTCGCCCCGAACCGTGCACTTGATAATCCGATTCACACCAATCGGAAGGCGCTCTTACACGCGAAACGCTCGAGTTTTAACAGTGACTTCGAACGAACGTAACTTTTTCTAAGCGGAGCATATTAACTTTTTCTAAACGGAGCATATTAACTTTTTTTAAACGCTATTGTACACATTGTTTGCAACGTTTTTCTGATTAAAACGAGTCTGAACACTATACATTTCGGAGCACATTTGCTTTTTTAATTCACGATCTAGTGGAACCTCTATTATCCGAATTCAAATTCACCATTATTATGACGCATTTTTCAGTTCAATCTGAAAGGATTCATGTACAGAAAGATCTGTTGTACAAATTAGCGAAGTTCTACATTATTCGAACACTCTCGTTCCTCTGATTAGTTCGGATAATAGAGGTTCCGCTGTACTGTGGATTAAACAAGTAAAGACAATGCAAATTGTATCGTGTTTGGTGTCATTTTAATCAGAAAAGTGTTACGAATATGTCAGTAAAAGTTTCACTTAAAAAATCATTAGTTTCTAATAATTTTTTAAACAGAATCGCGTTTGTATTGGGATCTGACATTTTGAGTGGCGCCATCTGCTGCCGAAAAGTAGAAATATTCTAAGCTTGGCTTGGCTTGGCTTATAGCAGCTTACAGTGTTAACAGGTGTTGATTACAGTAGAAACTTACGGTGTTAAAACAGGTGTTAATTATGAATAACGTTATGGAATCTCCAATTTATCTACCGCGTAGCAAAAAATATTTTGATTACTATACAATGAAAGATTGTGATAGTAGAGCGAGCAAAAATTTGTTGTTCCGTTTCCACACTTTGAAATGAAGTATGTGAAGTGAACTGCTTGAAATTTATAAGACCCCCGTTTCTAAAATTTTTAGCAAAGAACAGTCTATTTTAACAGCTAAAATAGCTAAAGCTAGAGTGCATATTGAAAGATCTAATCAGTGTATAAAGACTCTCAAAATTCTTGGTTCAGTGACGCCTTTGGCATTGGTGCCTCTAATAGAAGATATTTGTACAAATTATTTGCGGAGCAATTAATATGTCCTCACCAATTCTAAGCGATTAGAAGTTTATGAAAATATAATTGTAAATTTAGAAGGTATATTAAAAAACAAATTTATTTTTGTAAAATGAATTATTTCATAAAACATACTTTAAAAAGCCGCTCTCCTTCAACAAACTTTCTTTCTGCAGGGTTTGTACCAGTGATGGGAATACTGGCGCTTTTCACGCGCATGCGCGAGTTTCGACAGCACCGAAGCTACGTCCGAAGTTTGTGGGGTATTATTGGGGCGAAAGTAGTGGGGGACCATTATTAGCGGGAACGTCTAGCGGAGTCCGTTACGACCGTTACGACACGAGGCGCGAAAGAAGAGCGGGCTGCGAGAATTTCAGGTAAGTTAACATTTAATTAATAATGACTGCTAATATTGGAAAAGGAGCTACAGAGAGTTGTCAATTCGGTGAACTGAACAAAATCAAATCATAATAAATTTTGCGAAATTAGCGGGGCGACCAAGGTACCCGATTTTCGTGCTTGACTGAGGCTAAAATCGTCGCGCATGCGCGTGAAAAGCGCCAGTATTCCCATCACTGGTTTGTACCCGCCTACTTACAAGTTTCACTCATACTTGCAAACATTTTAAGGAAAAACAAAAAAGAAGATATCAATACAATGTTAAGACCAAGCACTTCGTCGCCATATTGGATAGCTATATATATTGTCCACGCCCCCATGTCAGATCTTAATACTACGATGCAAATGACACATCGATCTTGAAATTTTCAAGTGTATCGAGACATCACTGTAATGTTATTAAATGTACTAAATAACTGTTGATTGAAGAGTGATTTTCATGTCGACATTGTTACAAAACTTGATCATATCACAGAGAAAATTCTTGGTAACAGTTAAACGATTCGAAGATCTGTGGCACGGTGCGTTTCGGCTTTCGGTTAGGTTTAATCGGTGCTTCCTTGGCAAGGAAGAAACGACTGTAGGTTAGGGGATCGTTTGGCGGTTAGGCTCCAAACCAACGCCGATGATTTATAACCTTCTGTCACAAGCCCTGTATTTAACGAACAACGCACACGCGGCCGTTCCGAGCCGTATCGATCATTTTTCTACACGTTTCTCGGATTTTGTTCAAATTGAAATCCACTGTACACGCGACAATAGGGACGCTCCAAGTCCCCTACATTTATTTAAAAAATATTTTACTATTGTCACATACAATATTGTAGGTATTTTAGGTGAGTTGTGTGGATGAATGAGCATGTGCGTGTGAATCGCGAGCGATAAACAAATCGAGGGTAGTTCGGTTTAAAACGTCGGATGAACACTACGTTGAACGTTCTCAATTTTCACATTGTAATTAATTACTATTTCTTAATTATCAATAAACCTATAATATTATTCTAGTCTATTGTTGTAGGATACAACATTAAACAAATTGGCGTTCATGAGAACGGCGATAAGAGAAACGAATCTGCAATGAACGCGGAATTTTGTGAATTTCTTTTTAGCACGGTTGAAGGTTGAAGCCGACAAATTTTAAGAGGACGAGTGCAGCCGAATCGATGATGGAGTATTTTCGGAAGGTCAATTTGTAAGATTAAAACGATGAGAAAAGTTTTCATGGATCCTGCCCGGTGAGGTTAAATTTTTTAGTTGCGAACCGTTTTGAGTGGCGCGGAGAGAGTACCGGAAACGGCTGTAAAATGGAAACCACGTAACAACGGCCATGCTCCTTGACTCACTAGCCTACTTTGACCCACTGCCTTATTACTATTTCGTCACTCAGTAATACAAAGACGGTCAATATGGAAGTCCGCTGGGAAACCTGTATAATGGAATACTGTTCCTGTAATTTATACCAGGGCTAATATTAGCATTTTTTAATTACTTCATTATAAGAGCCAGTATTATGGGACTTTAATGTGCATTTTTGATAATGATATGATAAGTTACGCTATTTCTGACGTAATGAATAAACTAAAGAAGTACTTGTTACAGTTTATGAAATAATGAAAATTATAGTAGGTCCATTTTGGGAATATTTTACTAGATAACTACTCAATCTGTTATTATGGGACTTTAGCGTGTCATTTTATTAGTACTTTGACATATCTACGAATTTTTACGCAACGAACAAATCAAAATTGCGTTCTTCGCGAGGGATTAAGTGCAGTGATATGTTGAGGGCATAGTTTAGCAAAAATGTAAGGTATTCTACGCCGGTTTTGAAAATGTTCTATAGGCAAACTATGGACCGTATTATTATGGGATTTTATCGTTCATTTTTATCGTACTTCGGCAATATCTGCGTTTCTCACGAGCGATCAAGTGCATTGATGTGTTGAGGGCTTAGTTTAGCAAAAATGTAAGGTATTCTACGCTCGCTTTGAAAATTTTTTCACACGCAAACTATGGATCCTATTGTTATGGGATTTTATCATGCATTTTTATAATACTTCTAAAATGTCTACGAATTTTTACGCATCGAAAAAATCAATATTGCGTTTTTCGCGAGCGACCAAGTGCAGTGATGTGTTGAGGGCGAAGTTTAGCAAAAATGTAAGGTATTCTATGCCCGCTTTGAAAATTTTTTATACGCAAACTGTAGATCCTATTGGTATAGGATTTTATTGTGCAGTTTTATAGTACTTCGGCAATATCTACGAATTTTTACGAAACGAAAAAATCAAAATTGCGTTTTTCGCGAGCGACCAAGTGCAGTGATGTGTTGAGGGGGTAGTTTAGCAAAAATGTAAGGTATTCTAGGCCCGCTTTGAAAATTTTTTATACGCAAACTATGGATCCTATTGTTACGGGATTTTATCGTGCATTTTTATAATATTTCTACAATATCTACGAATTTTTACGCATCGAAAAAATCAATATTGCGTTTTTCGCGAGCGTCCAAGTGCAGTGATGTGTTGAGGACGTAGTTTAGCAAAAATGTAGGGTATTCTACGCCGGTTTTGAACATTTTTTATACGCACACTATGGATCCTATTATTATGGGATTTTATCGTGCATTTTTATCGTATATCGGCAATATCTACGAATTTTTTCGCAACGAAAAAATCAAAATTGCGTTTCTCACGAGCGATCAAGTGCAGTGATGTGTTGAGGGCGAAGTTTAGCAAAAATGTAAGGTTCCATTTCGTTCATGTTTGTACAATATTCCTAAATTTTTACGCAATGAAAAAATCACGATTGTGTTAGTTACAAACGTCGAAATCAGCCGTTGAATCTTGTCGGTGGTGATAAGACCTCCTTTCAATTTCAAATGTAATTTTCGCAATGACAAGGAAACCTAACGGGACCGGTAGAGGCAGAGACTAGTAACTTGAGTGGTGTAGTAGCGACCCTCGATGGTTTTGAGCGGCGAGTTCAGTTGGAATGGACTTTAGTTCCGTATCCGTAGTCCGGGACACTAGGCGTGTCACACGTATTTTCCAGCGACCCTTGCAATGCTGATCCTAGTATTCGAAGTTCTTCTATGTATATCATGCAGCCTCTGCACTTTGTCTGCACCATTCCCTGAACGCCATTTTCCTAAACCCTTCGATAAATCGTTTTGCGTCGAGTGCGAACAAATATGTCGCGATTTTCAAACGCACTCGAGCTGCTATCAAAAATTCAGAACAGAAACTCCCATCAGACCGTTAATAAATATCCATTTCGCAAATGAAAGCATAAAAATTAAAGCTCGCATTGTTTGCTCCGCGGAATTTATGATCACAGGGCCGCGCCACGGTGGGGAAAAATTATTTTCGAGAGCAAGGAAATACACCGGGGTATACAAATTTCGTAACAAGGCGAATTAGTTTAGCAAAATTGCGAGAACAAAATTTCGGGCCACGCACAGTGGGACGGGGCGACTTGGCGGCAATAAAAATTTAGATTAGAACGAATTTATTAGAAGGTAATTATTACTAGACTAAGGATGCAATATAAAAATTGGTTTCATCGATTGCAAGCCATAGGAACTAAATCGAAATTTCCTTATTTCTTTAATAATTTCGTGGAGTTGAAAATTACATATTTATAGCCTCCAACATTTTTAATATTCCTATTATTTCAAATTTCTCTTTCTCAATTTTCTAAAAAATGCATGAAATCCGCAATTCTAATATTTTTAATTTATGATTATCGAGATTTGTAAAGATGCAATCAATGGGAAACTATTCAACAAATTTATTTCTTTGGGTTATTCATTGTTTAAAAAATGGCTAAAATTTAGGATAGACACATTCTCGTGATTTTTATTTTAGTACTCCGTAAACATAGTGTTAATGGACTGACAAGAGAACATATTCAACTAGTCAAATTTGATGAAACTTATGCGAGACATATAGTGGTTCGAAAAATATATGACACGAGTCTTTCTTTATTGGCAACCATTAACATTGAAGGGGTGAAAACAGCCCTCGAAGTTCACATTTTTTAAGATATCTCGGAAACAAGAGGTCGAAAAAGATTGTTATTTTCAAATTATGTGTTTTTGAATGGGAAATTTTGTAGCGTAAGAAAATTTTAATAAAAGTTCTTTGTTTCAACAATATATTAAAAATTTAATTTTTTGCAGTTTCTCTTATTTATTATGTATTTAATGTAAATTCGGTGGGGTGATCTTTGATCCAAAATAGGTGATAGGTGTTCCGGGATTTTTTTGTTTTCCGCCATTTAACGATAATTAAATAATTATGCATAATGATAGTCTTGCACCTCGTGCGGAGGAAGGTACAGGGTGTATAAGAATTATATGTCACGACTACCATAGTAGATTTCTATACCTCTGGATCGGTGGAGATCTGTTAAAAAAATGGTCCGCAAATTTGTCCTTGACCCATTTTTTCAAGGTCAAACTTTTTTTGTATTGGATCGTATAGTACTCGTCGCAAGGAACAAAAGTCTTAAAGACACCATCGGTCTCAAGTCAACCATTCCCTTAAAAAGCGACTTTAAAGTTTAGTAAACAATTTTATTCCACATGTCTACAGGGTGTCTCAAGATGGTATAGATGTGGAAAGGATGATTCTACATGAGAAAATAAGTCTAAAATATGGAATAATTTTTTTCACTTGACACGACGTTTTCGAGAAATTAGAGTTTGAAAGTCCGTCAAGTTCGTGTTCCTAGCGTTTGTAAGAAGTAGATCAGGTAGGTCATGAACAGACGCGTCAGACGATTCATATTCAATATCAAGCGGAATTGCCGAATTATCAAACTAAAGTTTCATAAACTATTTTATCCCATATGTCTACAGGACCTCCCACGGTGGTATAAATGTGGAGGGGCTAATTCTACATGAGAAAATAAGTTTAAAGTATGAAATCGTTTTTTTTCGTTTAACGCCTCGTTTTCGAGAAATTAAACTTATTTTCTCATGTAGAATTAACCCCTCCACATTTATACCACCTTGGGACGTCCTGTAGACATATGGGATAAAATAGCTTATGAAACTTTAAAGTCGTTTTTCAAGAGAATGGTTGACTTGAGACCCATGGTGTCTTTGAGACTTTTATTCCTTGTGACGAGTACTATACGATGCAATACAAAAAAGTTTGACCTTGAAAAAAGGGTGAAGGACAAATTTGCGGCCCATTTTATTAACAGATCTCCATCGATCAGGAGGTATAAAGGCCGCTATGGTAGTGGTGACACATAATTTTGATACACCTTGTACATATTCTGGCTTGTTTTGTAAAAGTAGAAGCGTTTAGTATGAACATTTACAGTATTTTGAACGACGGCGCTGGACGAATAAGGAATGAATAAATTGTGAATAACATGAATAAACGAGTGAATTATTCGGCATGGATAATAAATGAACGAATAAACTTTCATTTGTTATTCGTTATTCGAAGAAACTTTTATTCGAATAATGCCCAACAACTCTGGGTAGGCGGTGTTGTGTGCGCACGTGTTGCCGTTACATTATGTAATATCCTAACGGGAAATCCATTTCACGTTACATTGCTCACGATGTCGTTGCGTTTTGCGTTTACACGATCACATGTTAGACCAAATCCGCGCTGTAAACCTGTGCCACGGACTGTTCACACAGACACGATTAGCAGAGGTCGTTAGTGTTCGGACTGATCATTGCAGGCGCTCGTGGAAACCTTGCAGATGTTCGTACTATTGTCGACCTGCGATAAGGCGCACGTAAAAATTTGTAATTGCCGGTTTCGATGCCGAAGGTCGAAATTGTTTTGCGACTGGTTCCAGTCAAGCTCCAATGTCAAAACTTTCCATATGATTTGATCGAATTTTAATTGGTGTCATTATTATAGAATTCTTTTACTATTTCAGTACAATTTAAAACTTTCACTACTAAAGTAACAATATTTCAGGAAATTCCAGAAAAAGTAACTTATTTAATGTAATTACTATTACTATTATGGGGAGAGTACGATTTCCGTGGTCCCTCGTTTTGAGGTTATATTTGTGTTCTTGGGGTTATTTCAAGAAAAAAATGTATATACAGGGTGTTTCGTCTAAAACAGGACACCTAAACATCTCCTCTACCTCTGAAAATACAAAAAATGTTTCTAACGTAATCTAAATGGTTTCAAAAGACGAATCAGATGGAACAATCGTTTTTTATAAATTGTAATTTTTTAATCGTTTTTTCAAGGCCACTCGTGTTTTTTTACATATATACACACATTTTTTGTTGTTGTATGTTATAGCAAACGTTATTGTGCATTCATCCATGTTTAATAGCACGACCTTGCAATGACCGTGAACTCTAAAATTTGCTAATTAATGCAGAACTTACTTCCAGCGACATTTCAGATTTCAACGGTAACAGAAATTCGACCATGAACTTGAACTTGTAAATAAACACATTGTATCATTCCTCTGTGTACATAGAAAGTGGAGAGATATGTATTTAAGAGTTCGCTCACTGCTAGATTTCTCAGTGTATCGAAAAGCGATCCATAATGCGTTATTCAGAACAGGAGACAATTCAAATGGTTTTAATTTAAGGTGAAGCTCGAGAGTGTCTAAGAGAAGCAGTACGAATTTACAAAGACAGATTGATTTCTAGAACGTTCTTGTCCATCAAGTTCTGCATACTCAAGTATTGTTAAAACATTTTGTGAGATTGGTAGTGTCAACAGAAACATTCGTGTGAGACGTAAGACTGTCTCATGAAGCAAATGTGAACAATATCATCGCTAAAGTTAACCAGAACTTGCATGTTAGTATAAGGCAACTTGGACGTGAAACCGGTATTAGTGTGACAAACATATCCGGATTTTTCATTCACAAAAATTTCATCCTTTCCATTTATCTCTTCACCAAGAGCTCCATGGAAGAGACTTTGAAAACCGCGTACACTTTTCTCAATGGGGTTTTCGAAAGAGCTGTACAATCTGTCGTTTTTCGCCTCACGAAATGTATCACAACGGAAGGACATCGTTTCGAACATTTATTGTAGTAATAAATGTGATTATTTACAAGTTCAAGTTCATGGTCGAATTTCTGTTACCGTTGAAATCTGAAATGTCGCTGAAAGTAAGTTCTGCATTAATTAGCAAATGAGTTCACGGTCATTTCAAGGTCGTGCTATTAAACATGGATGAATGCACAATAACGTTTGTTATAACATACAACAACAAAAAATGTGTGTATATATGTAAAAAACACGAGTGACCTTGACAAAACGATTAAAAAATTACAATTTATAAAAAACGATTCTTCCATCTGATTCGTCTTTAGAAACCATTAAGATTACGTTAGAAAAATTTTTTGTATTTTCAGAGGTAGAGGAGATATTTAGGTGGCCTGTTTTAGACGAAACACCCTGTATAACATGGTGTCGAATTGGCCTGGTTTAGCTGGTAAAGTAGATTTCCTGTTTTTTATAAATTTGCAAATATCTTGGTAACTATGCGAAATATGGCAAAATATCAAGAAACCTTTTTTGTAAAAAATGAAATTTTATTCGCATAATCTTTGCATTGTAGCTGTAATCCAGAATTTGAACTAGTAATGGAAAAATCATGTGAATAGAATGAGTTGTGATTAGGTCGTGGAGGGGGCGGAAATCGTACAAGGGGCCACGGAAATCGTACTCGTGCCACTATTATTATGACACTGAGTAGTCCTCTGCCAAATTAGGCACGATTATTATATTAGCGTGTCAGAAATTCAGTAGAGCTGCCTCGAATCTATGACCGTGTCCTTTCATGGTTCTGGGGTAAGTCCTGAGCGGTCAATCACAGTGCTCTTACCAGAGGGCACAGCCGCCTTCCCCACTCCGTGGCTAGATCCTTCAAGGGAAAACTACCCTTGTTCCTTAAGCAAGCGGTACGACCTCGGGCCGCTTGCAACACTTAAAGATCCCTAATTTTCTAAACATATGTCAACAAATGCGCCCGACGTCTGCACAACTTCCAGTTGCCAGGCGCCATCTCGGGTTTCTTCGTCGACGGAAGTACGCCTTGAGAGGCCACCCTCAATCACTGACCCTACCAGAAATTAACCGAAAGCGGAGTAGCGTCGGGCTATCTGCTTTCTATTATTCTCAAAAACCGGCTGTCGCTAACAAGCATAATATCTAATTTTTAAATATGGACAAATAATTTCGACATCCATACACGAGTGACAGGGCAGTTAATAGTACTTCAATCAATACTAGTAATATAATTATAATAGGGTTTTGACGTTAAATTACAGACAATACTGTTTCAATAAAATTCTAGTGGTACTATTACAACATTTCTTTATTATTTCAGTATGATTTGAATACGATATTGATCCTCCGTGGGCAATCTGGGTCGTTTATATCCGGACCGAAATTCACCCTTGTATTTCTTTCTTTCCAATATTTATTTTCTCCCATTAATGCTTTAAATATTTCACGTTCCAACGATTATAATATTAGAATAGGGACTTCAATAAGTATTTCAGAATATTTCTAGATCTTTTAATTTTTAAACATAGAACATTAAAAGAATTTATCGAGAAAATAAACGACTCAATATGCAGACGGTGTGGGGGAAAAATAAGGTTGCAGACGTAGGATTAATAGTACTTCAATAGATTTTAGTAATACTGTAGTGGAATTTTAATATTACTTTAATAGAACTATAATTAAGACCTGAAACCGCTTTAACAGAATTTCAATGCAATCTGTGTGCTTTTACAATATGATTTTCGTTACTATTTTCGTATAATTTTAACACATATATTGAATTGTAACTGAGAGTTATCTAAAAATTAAGTTTGGACGTGTTTAAATGTTTAAAATGTTATAAAAAAATATACCGTTGTATTCGGGAAGGTCAGAAGTTTTTTTTAAAGATAAGAAACATTTATGTAACACTTCTGATTCAAGCGTAAAAACTTCTAAGAGTTCAAAGCCCCGTTTCTCTTATCAAAGTATGTTTAAGAGACAGTTAAGTCAGTTTAAATTAAATTTGAACGTGTGTGAACGCTTATAATGTTATAAACAAATATATTATCGTTTTCGAGAGATTCTGAAGAATTGTTTAAGACAAGAAACATTCGCATAGCTTTTCTAGTCGAAACACAAAAAATTGTTACAGTTGAAAATGCGGTGTTTCTGCTCAAGATATGTTCGGAATTTTTTAATGAAACTTAAGCAACTTTAAATTAAAAAAAGACGTTTCAATGTAACTAAAAAATATACCACTGTATTTAGGAGAGTCTATACAATCCTCCCATGTAAAAATCATTTACACAACATTCCTGGTTGTAGCACAAAAAATATTTACAATTGAAAGTTCGGTTTAGTTTTCGTCTTCTCTCGAAGTTACGTTTCAGTGAATATTAAATTCGTTTAAATTATATTTGAATGTGCTGCAACGTTTGTAACATTATAAAAAAATATCATTCTATTCGGGAGAGTCTACAGAATTTTTCTACGGAAGAAGCATTTCCGTAACTTCGATCATTAAATCACAAAAAATTCGGACACAGCAACGATAGCTTTAGAACAATCGGCAAGGAATAGCTGAAATAGTCTGACAGGATGATTTCATGGGTTGGCGCGATAACAACAGGCTGTCGTATGTATTTACGGGAGTGGAGACAGTTAATTCGAAGCAATAATTCCGAGGACTTAATCGCTTACCTCTGAATGAGGTTTAACAGCGTTCCCGCCCTTGTTTGCGCCTCGAAAGGATTAAGAGTAAAGACGAAGAGCTTCTGTCAACAAGGCTGGTCGGCGAAAGACATTTAACAGTCAAGATATCCCCTCTGGCCTCAGCGCCCTTGTCCTCTCTCACACCCAATCATCCGCATCGATCCCCGGAAACATAATGGAGGGAAGCTTCCCGTGTAACGACAGCGAAAACAAGCGATTTCTAAAAACTTTTTTCCCCAGAATAACTATTGGACATATGGTACCGCATAATTTTAGCATGTGAACAAATAGTCAAGTACAAGTGCTAGTTTTTTAGTTCATTTCTTATTCTTATTATTTATTGTATAATACACATGTTTCTCGAAAGTGTGTTTTTCAAACTGGCGTGCACGATAAGTAAAAAACTAGTAAATTCAACAACTTTAGACGGCACGAGTACGATTTCCGTGGCCCCTCCTAATAACCCGCCCCCTCCACAACCTAACCACAACTCATTCTATTCATATGATTTTTCAATTACTAGTTCCAATTCTGGATGACAGCTACAATGCAAAGATTATGCGAATAAAATTTCATTTTTTACAAAAAAGGTTTCTTGATATTTTGCCATATTTCGCATAGTTACCGAGATATTTGCAAATTTATAAAAAACAAGAAATCTCTTTACCGGCTAAACCAAGCCAATTTGACACCGTGTTATATATACATTTTTTTCGTGAAATGACACCAAGAACACAAATATAACCTCAAAACGAGGGCCACGGAAATCGTACTCTCCCCCTTTAGACGGAGCTTATTAATTTCTTTACATATTACATTAGGGATTGGACCTGAAATTTATATATGATTTTTCATTTATGGTATTATTTTTTTGAACGATACAAATTCAACTAAAAAAGGAATCTTTTCTTGCGTACCATAGAACTTTTCCAACTGTTCATATACAGGGTGATCGAATACAGGTGGAAGAAAATTTAAGGGGCGGTTCTCCATGACAATATAATCCGAAAATGAAGTACAAAAAAATTGCGATTTCGACTTCGTTATTTAGTTATTAACAATTAAAAATCCGCCTGAAATACGGCAACGTGACCAACAGAGGTGTACGTCGGGTACGTCATAGAGGCGCGCGACAGTCTCGTATCAAGTGACAAATACATGCATACCTTGGTTCTCATTTGGGCCCCCAGCGAGGTGAAAATGTTTAACAAATTGATGAACAGGATTAACAAATTGATCGTTGCACGACATTGAACCTGCCTACTCGTTAATATCCACAAGGGCATTTCTAATATCCGCCCTATAGAATTATCGAGCAGAAGGGATGAATGTTCTTCCACTTTTTAATTGGTTTCACACAAATAATTTACTCGCGATCACTATAAAGTGGTATCCATTGTGTCCATAAATGTTGAATGGAATCCTCACAAGTTCAGGTATTCACAAAAATGCACATATGCAATATGCCGTACCGGAATCACGCACAACTAATTCGCGTTTGATGCACGTCAATTTCACTTTAGTACACGGAGAATAAAAAGTTAGTGTAATTAATGTGAATTGTTTGAATATACACACATAAAAAACACCTTAATTCAACGTTTTAAGGAAATGTGTTTGTGCTAGACAAATCGTCCGTACACGCTTGCGTTCGTATACACACTGATTCAAGACAGCTGATGCGGTTTAATGCCTGATCGAAAAAAATGGAAGATCTACAGTAACCTCCCGCCAAAACATTACGCGTTGCTATACCAATACATTGTCTATACTGTTTATTTCCATTGACCTCAATCAATGTTCGGTTCGGTCTTGAATCAGTATGCATACGAACGCAAACGTGTACGGACGATTCCTCTTGCAGAAAGACATTTTCTTAAAATGTTGAGTGAACGTGTTTTCTATGTGGGTACACTTCACATTAATTACACTAACATTTTATTCTCCGTGGGCAAAAGTGAAATTGACGTGCATCAAACGCGAATTAGTTGTCCGCGATTCCGGTATGACATATTGCATATGGGCATTTTTGGGAAAATTTGCACTTGTGAGGATTACATTCAACATTTATGGACACAATGGATACCACTTTATAGTGATTTCGAGTAAATTACTTGTGTGAGACCAATTAAAAAGTGAAACGGCATTCATCCCTTCTGCTCGATAATTCCATAGAGCGGATATTAGAAATGCACTTGTGGATTTTAACGAGTAGGGAGGTTCCATTTCGTCAACGATCAATTTGTTAAACATTTTCACCTCGCTGGGGGCCCAAATGAGAACCAACGTAAGCATGTATTTCTCACTTGATACGACACTGTCGCGCGCCTCTGTGATGTGCGCAACGTACACCTCTGTTGGTCGCGTTGCCGAATTTCGGGCGGATTTTTAATTGTTAATAACTAATTAACGAAGCCGAAATCGCAATTTTTTTGTTCTTCATTTTCGACATATATTGTCATGGAGAACCACACCGTAAATTTTCTCCCACCTGTAGTCGAACACCCTGTACATCTTTCAAAATAGGTTCAATCCCAGCGTAAAGTATCTAATTTTGAGAAAATTTCTTACTTTTTGTGTTTGATCACTGTGATGGACGCTGCGTTGCACGCCAACAGCGCTTACACTGCCGAAGCTGTTAAGAAGGATTGCATATCATACAATAAATAATAAGAAGATTTGAACTAGAAAAAAAATCCCATTTGTACTTCAAGACTATCTTTACACCCAAAAAAAGACTTAAATCCGTGTAGCCAATTGTTATTCCAAAAAATAGTTTTTAAAAATCACTTATTTTCCTAACCGACAAATCCTCGAGATAACATCCTTGGGAAATCCATGTTTTTTCAAATCAAGCGAGAACGAAATGGACGAACAGGCCGCGCTGACAAATCCTCTGTTTTTAATTCGCCGTAACAAAAGTAAATTGGAGACAATGCTCTGTCGTTATCTGACACTCGAGAGGGACGGGTGGGACTGGGCTTTAGTTGCTCGCGTTAATGCACATAATTAGAAACAATGAAACAGATGGTGTTGCGAGCGAGATCCGCGGAAGCTTCGCGGCCGAAAGGAAGCGCCCGCGTGAAAGGGAATAGTGAAAAGCAAACATACAGAATACATTTGCCTGCCAGTAATTCCATTCATAAACGCGAGTGCATCGACGATAACGTTGTAATAAGCTGCATCGCCTGTTTGTTTATAGGGATCGTCGACCCAAAGTTCCAGCCTCGAGCTGTTTTCCATCGCAGCTTACCTTCTGTCAAGGTATTTCGATGTTTCATCGGGGGCGAGCTCATGTTCCACTGAGAAAACTCGCAGGAGTTCCAAAATGTGAGCCACATTCACTTCTACGAATTTTCAAAAATTATTTGGCACTCGAAAATTGGTGCTATATAGTTTCAGAGGCTCTCATGGTGAATTAATGGAGTTTCGAATGGAATCTCGATGTTTTTTCGAAGGAAGAATTTTAAAATAACTTAAAGCTTTGCTGGGGTCATTTGAGGAAACTAAAGAATGCTCTACAATAATTTTTATAGTTTTTCTAAAATTAATGATCGATTGAAAATGGTTAGAAGTTTGACTTAAATGGTAAAAAAGCTTTTGTAACGCGTTAGTGTAATAAATGAACTTGTTATTTCACTGAGAAAAGTGATAGGACCTCGAATGTAAGCTATAATTACTTCTACGACTTTTTAAAAATTAATCGGCACTCGAAAATTGGTGCTATATAGTTTCAGAGGCTCTCATGGTGAATTAATGGAGTTTCGAATGGAATCTCGATGTTTTTTCGAAGGAAGAATTTTGAAATAACTTGAACCTTTGCTGGGGTCATTTGAGGAAACTAAAGAATGTTCTACGATAATTTTTATAGTTTTTCTAAAATTAATGATCGATTGAAAATGGTTAGAAGTTTGACTTAAATGGTAAAAAAGCTTTTGTAACGCGTTAGTGTAATAAATGAACTTGTTATTTCACTGAGAAAACTGATAGGACTTCGAATATGAGTAATAATTACTTTTACGACGTTTTAATAGTTAATAGGCACTCGAAAATTGGTGCTTATAGTTTCAGAGGCTCTCATGATGAATTAATGGAGTTTCGAATGGAATCTCGATGTTTCTTCGGAGGAAGAATTTTAAAATAACTTAAAGCTTTGCTGGGTTCATTTCGGGAAACTAATGAATGTTCTACGATAATTATTATAATTTTTATAAAATTAATGATCGCTTGAAAATGGCTAGAAATTGGTCCTAAATGGTAAAAAAAGCTTTTGTAACGCGTTAGTGTAATGTGCTATTTCGCTGAGAAAGCTGACAGCTACAATAATTTTTAAAAAATTGCATTGAACGAAATGAATATTAAACTGATCGCAATACAACAGTTAAAAGTCAGTTTTAAATGCTAAAATTAGTTTTGCATTGTTTTACTGTAGTTTCGATTAAACTTTTGATACTTTTTTCAATGGAAAATATTAAAGTAATTCCTGCATTTGCAAACGTTTATACGAACTCCACAGCAGAACGCGATTTCTTTGGAACGAAGTTTTCAAAATCTTTACGAGAAATATACGCAAGACTACTGGATCAATCTGGATAAAATTCTGCAATAACATTCTTAAAACTATTATCTAGTCCTTGTTGAAGAGAATTCTCAATTGTTACATCTTTCCTTTTTTCCAACAAAGAAACTTGAACACTCAGATAAAAAATTATCTTATTTATCAGACAAATAATTAATTATTATTAATCAATTAGTTTAATGTAAAAATTCAAAGAGAATTTATTATGTGTATCTGAAATTTATATAAAACAAAATTAAACAGTATCTGGCACCATAAACGTTGTTTTGCAGAAATGTCTTTCGGAAAATTGTTATCACAGCTTAAGATATTCAGCTAAATTTTTTAAACAAATACTATTCGTACATCATACGATAAGATGTATATAATGAATTTTTTAAAGAAATATAATTTTATATATGAGAAAAAATTGTTAAACGTCCCTTAGTTTTCAACCATTAAAAGTAACCCCTTAATGAACGGTACGAAGAATCGAACGGATCGCGGATTACACAAGATTTAAGGTTAGAAAAACCGCGAAACGGAGAAACAATGAGTTCTCCCCTCGTAGCAAGGAGTAGGGCTTCAAGTTTTGTCCCTAACCAGAGATGGCTTCGTTCTCTCGCCCCTTAACCCTCTCGGTTTCAGCCCGAGAGAGTGGAGAACGGAATAGTTTTCCCACTTCCGGCCGTAGACACGATCGCAAGTTGAACGGATTTCCAGGAACAACGATGGACGTCTGTTGTCGATCAAATAATTTCCACGGAGATTCAATATTAGCAACAGCCGAGCGTTTATCCGGGTGTTGTTCTGCTAATCGAGCTAATTTTTGGTCGCTAACTTCTCTGAACTCAATCTGATCGAAATCGTTCTCGAAATTAGCTGTTACGTACAGAGAATTCTCTCTGCTTTATGTCAGAGTTTTCTAATCGCTTTCCTGAGAACGGAAAACGCCCTATTTCACCCTTTGCTTATAGAAACGATGACTATGTTCCAGCTGGATGCAGCTGGCACAAAACATGATTCAATACAGGGACAATTCCATAAGATTTCCTACAAATTTCTTAATACAATCCTTAATACAAAGTCCTGATCTCACGGTAAGAATAAGTTACTAAGAATATGTGAGATATCGTATGCAAACAACTTCTAAATAAATTAATGTAGTGCCGAATAGGTTATAAACAAAGAAGGTCTCTTTTTCTGTGAACTTGCATTATAATTATTGTATAAATTGCGGGATATCGTATCAAACAAGTTCTAAATAAATTAATGTAGTGCCGAATAGGTTAGAAACAAAAAAGATCTCTTTATCTGTGAACCTGCATTATAATTATTGTATAAATTGCAATATGAACAGGGCATCGTAAATTTTAGTTTCACGTTTTATACGAATTATGTTCGTTCGCTGAACAGGACAATATAGATTGTGTTAAAGTGATTCGCTACAAAGGAGCCTTAAAATCTTTTTAGTGATTAGGGCCTCTACAGGTCTTAATTCGACACTGCTTGTTAGAAGAATTGTCCTAAAGATACAAATAAGCTATAGTAACGTCTCGGTATGTACGAAAAATTTGTGTACAGTATCTGTGTAAGATTCCCTAATATAGAAATCTTGAGAACATCCCCACTTAAATTTTGCAGTATATAAACCCTCGAATTTTAACACTTGGAGGCAGTGCTTAAAGTACAAACGGGCTATACACGTCGTTACGCTGAATCTCGTTTCGGAGTTGGTTGTATTTAGTGAGATCGGGCCTAGTCACCCTTTCGAATCAAGTAACCTTATAGATTCCGCGAGTACGGTATTAACCTATCTTGGCATAATTATTCAACCTCTCCGTGTTCCCCGCATCGCCCAGTGCGTCATCCAACAGTCAGTAGTACTTAGGTAACTACACAACATTAATATACAATTTAGTTCAAGGTAATTTTGAGTAACAATTGATTTTAACCCACCATTCAGATCCAGTAATTCTTAGTTGACCTTAGTTGACGTCAGTAGTACTTAGGTAGCTACACAACATTAATATACAATTTAGTTCAAGGTAATTTTGAGTAACAATTGATTTTAACCCACCATTCAGATCCAGTAATTCTTAGTTGACCTTAGTTGACGTCAGTAGTACTTAGGTAGCTACACAACATTAATATACAATTTAGTTCAAGGTAATTTTGAGTAACAATTGATTTTAACCCACCATTCAGATCTAGTAATTCTTAGTTGACCACATGATACAATCTTACCGCTCGGGTTGTATCAATTAATTTATAATATTAAAGTTACGAGGCCGTTACTAACATATCCTAGGAGCTAGTTTATCTTGTATCAGGAACTCAAAACTGTTATCCAACCTATGCGGCTACGGATTTCGCATCAGGTTCGTCCGTATCCTACAGCTCCCAGATTTTGCATCGGGTTCGTCTGTGCTTTTATTCAACCTCCTAGTAGCTCCCCGATTTCGCATCGGGTTCCTCTGCGCGTCTACTTTCTAGTGCAGGCATGTCCAGAAGTAGCTCACTTGGAGGCAAATTCGAGGGAGACGCCTACTTCTCCCGCCCGCGTGTCTCGTTCCCGTGCCTACCGCTTGCAATGTGTACCGCGTGTGGCGCGTTGGGGCGACTCTCGGACCCACGGTAGGCACGGGTCTGAGGAGTTCGGAGGACTACGGCCGCCACGGGGAGCGAGACGCGCTGGCGGGAGAAGTAGGCGTCTCCGTCGAATTTGCCTCCAAGTGAGCTACTTCTGAGAAGTCTCTCAAATATCCTAGCCGCTCCCTGATTTCGCATCAGGTTCGTCCGTGCACCTTACTAACAATTAAAAACCATATTCCTCTTTAAACTATAAACCGCTCACCGGCCACACGCGCTACCGCTCGGCCCAGGCTCGTAATATAGCTTTGTCGAAGCAAAAAGGCATATCAACGAACTTCGATCTCTGTATTTAATCCTTGCACGACGTTCTCAGCTTTCCACTTAATTCGCGAAATCTTCATTTTGTCTATTGACGTGAATATAAATATTCAAATATGTAAAGAAATTTAAAATTTGATAATGATTTTAAGAAAGCTGAAATTCCTTTCATTGACTGACAAAAATATGGACTGTGGATTTTATGCATTTCGATCAACGAAATCACTTTTTTTGCATTACACTGATATTATAATTCGAATAAAATACTTAATATAAAAGTGACATTAAAATAGTATGCAAGTAAAATTAAAATATTATTAAAATAATTTTGAATTTCTTTTAAAATAGTATTAAAAAGTACCAAAAGTGCTATTCAAATTTTATGAAAATTGTATTAGAACTGCATCAAATAAAATTGCATCACGAAAGTATTAAAATTGCAAAGAAATACTACTAAAACAAAGAAGTTTTAAGATAATATTTAAATACTATTTAATAGGTATTAAAATGCTTTTGTGATTCTGCAAATATAATTAACAAAAAGTGCCATTGAAATTCCACATATTATTCATTTGCCATTGCAATTCGAAATAAAAGATTAAATATTTTTGGATAAATTGTTCATAGGAGGATCATTAATTGTGGATAATTAATGTTGAAAATAATTGGTGTAGCGTATATTATAAATGTTGCGAAAATGGTTTCTTGAGTTGCACGCAATCAACGAAATCACTGTCTTTTAATTGCAATACTAAATGCAAGCTCTATCAACGTTTTTTAATTAAAATGGTTATAAATACTGATGCATAAAAATGATTTGGAAAACGATATGAACAAGTACTGTTTATTTTAATCAACAAAATAGGTGTCTTTCAAAATTTGGAGATCCAAATAAATACTAAAACCATTACCAAATTTTTTGAATACATTTTTTCATTTACTGAAATTCCTTTCATTGACTAATAAAAATATTGGAGCTATAATTAGACTGCAGCTTTTATGCATTTATGTCAAAATGGGAAGGTGTAATTTGAAACAATAAAAAGATGACAAGAATTCAAGAGTATCAATACATTTCTTGCAACTTAATTAAAATTATTGAAGACAGGAATAAATTCCTATTGGATTCCCATGTCTTGCACTTAATGCAAATGATTTTTATTTAGCATAAAGATCCGCAGTCTAATTATTTTCATAAAAAATTGTAGGAAATCTGAATGAATTCAAGCTTATTATTATAAAGAAATATAATATACCAGCCGCGTTTGGCAGTTCTAACGTTAAGCAAAGGAAAAATGTAAACATAATGTGTCTCGAGATTTTTTCTCGAAAATAAAAATTGATCTATCATAAAGTGCAGTGTTTTAGTTTTAATTTGCGACCCCGGCGGTTAAAAAATTCCCGTGCGAAGCTTCAAGAATTTATTTAAAGCAAACACACGCCATTACATCAAATATGTGGTACTACCGATAGTTTTCTCGGTTTTGTGACGTGAAATCGAATATACTATAAATCCACAGCAATGTATCATAAAGTGTGCTTTTCCATCTCTCATTTGAGTCGTCAAAAGTTGGATATTTTTCATGGCAAAGCACTGAAAAAATTGGTTAGAAGCAATCCCATAACCCTTCAATCATACTCTGTCAGACATTATTGATCGGGATTTCGTGATTTTCGACATGACGTCGGAAATTTTCCGAATTGAAGATGGATTTAGTATGAAGTATGATCTCTCAGTTTTCCTTTAAGCCCTCAAAAGTTGAAACATTTTTATGGGAAAGCATTTTAAAAGTAATTTGAAGTTACCCATTAAAATCCAATCATGTTCCTCATCGGGATTTATCAACTTCAAGACATGATCCCGAATATTTTAGAAAACTTAACACGTTCAGCACCCACTCCACAATCATAAAAATTACACAAAATCAAAGCAATATATTTAATAAAACAAAAACTAAGAAGTTTACTTTTGTGATATTAATTACTGTTTCAAACCTCTTCTATTCCTCAGATCGAAAGGAAATTTTGTAGACTCAATCTAGCAACGTAAAAATTAATTTTCAATTCTGTATAAATAATTCCGTCATCCAGATATGGGTGACATGGCACTGAACGTGTTAATTGAATCTGTTTTAAAGTATGTATTTTAGCTGTCATTTTAGCCGTGGAATGTTCGAATTTTTTGATCGAGAAATTAGTTTGAAGGAATTCCACTACTCTTTTTAGTCTTGCTTGCTGGGTTGCATTTTGGTGTTGGTTGCGGTTGAATTTCGTCAAGAATACAGAGTGACGGGACCTGTAGCGAATGGAGCCATAAGAAAACGACAAAGGTGAGCACTGTCATGGAAGTTAGCGCGGTTGGGCACAGTCGTAAGATTTCTCGACACTGTCTGGCCCGCGGATTATCGGCTTAGCCAGCTACCTCGGTCGGCTGAGTTGTTTCCACGAGCAAAATCGAGCCTGACGAAATCGAATCACCGCTATTCTCTGTCTTTCTATTGCGCGAAAATCTGCCCTTTGTTTGCACAAAAGCATCCCGCCTATCCGTTACTGAATATCTGTTTGAAAGAGCTACATATGTACCTTTGAACGACTGGAAAAATAAAAGAACCTCAACACAACTCTTTGTGTAGGAAAAAGTTTATAAAACTTTTTTATTTTTAACGATTTTTCAGAGAAACTTTTTTACTGACACATTCGTCACATTTTTCTCTTCAAAGCGATACCAAACACGATATAGTTTGGTTCGTGTTTACTCGTTTAATCGACGATATTGCAAAACCTCGATTATCCGAACCATTCAGTGGACGTGTTCGTATAACAGTTAATTGGCTATAGTGCTCTATTAGACTTTTACCGATTTGTATGAGGAATCGTATGTTTACATGTAACAATTGAAAATTTAAATATCATCGGTTCGGATAATCGAGGTTCTGCTAAATTGTGGATTAAATCAGTAAATATGATTCAAATTGTATCGTGTTTGGGCACATTTTTATGCGCGAAAAAATGTCACGAATACACTAACGTTTGATAAGAAAATAATCATAAACAACAAAGCCAGTGAATTAGAGGTTATGGTTTCTTCAGGAAATGCATCGTTTAATATTTAGTAAAAAGCTTTCATAAATATTCTGCATATCTCTCTTAGGCATATCAAGCCAGTACTGCAAAGTTATATGTCGTTAAACAATCAGTATAATGTAATTATTTTATAACATCATGATTACCAACCGTTTAGAATAAAGTATATTTATCGGTTCGTCCAAGGAGAACATGAAAACTAATCTTTACACCAGAAAGGTAGTGTTACTCGAATAAACTTAATTAAACGTGCAATATTAGCATTGTAGATTATTTTCCACAGTCGTAAAAAAAAACGTTTGTACCAGATAGTTTAACCCACACGGATTGCATTCGATCTATTTTTATTAATGTCGTCGTATTGGTCACGAAAGCAGTGCACGCGAGTATCTGTCCGAATGAAACCTAGATCGAAGATTACCGGAGATCTATGCGCAGTGATCGGCGTTTGTATTAACACGCGATTTCACACTCTGCCCTTTTCTCGACACTTTACTTCTTCTATCGTCTGATCGGAGACACGGGCCATTAAGAAGACTATGAAATGGCCTGCCACAACGAGTAGACGTTCTAAATACATTAAGTGGCTGCATGGCTCTGGTGAAAGAAAAATAATCTATTCATCTAGCATATTCTATTACCACGATCATACTGGAATACAATTCTAACGTTTTGTTTGGAAATTCGTAAAATATTTATGGTTCGAAGCATATTCTGGGAACATGGCTGCCATTTCTTTCTTGTTTAAGATATCCAGCTCGATTTTTCAACAAATGTTATTTCAATATCGTGAAATAAAGTGTGTATATTGAATTTTTAAAGAAATATTATTTTGTATATAAAAAAAATTGTTGAGTTCCGCTTACTTTTCAACCACCTTCAAAGGTAGACAAAGTAGTCATAATAGTTGTCCATACGATTCCTATTACTTTAGTCTTGTAACATACGTGTTGGGTGGACAGCTGTTATGACCACGATCGTTCATCGAGTTCGAAGCGCTGTAATTTTTCTAAAAATTTATTTTTTGAACATTGGCTTTGGTAAAGACAAGCCGTCTATTGCATCGTACAATGCAAAAGTAACAAAATGTGAATTAGATAAAATCTGACGGAGATATAAATTAGATAGCATAAACCGTGTTTTGTAGACATGCTTTCGGGAAAATGGCTGCCACCTCCTTTTCGTTTAAGATATCCAGTTCGATTTTTCAACAAATGTTATTTCAATATCGTAAAATAAGATGTGTATATTGAATTTTTAAAGAAATATTATTTTGTATATACGACAAATTGTTGAGTTCCGCTCACTTTTCAACCCCCTTCAAAGGTAGACAAAGTAGTCATAATAGTTGTCCATACGATTCCTATTACTTTAGCCTTGCAACATACGAGTAGGGTGGACAGCTGTTATGACCACGATCGTTCATCGAGTTCGAAGCGCTGTATTTTTTCTAAAAATTGATTTTTTCAACATTGGCTTTGGTAAAGACAAGCCGTCTATTGCATCGTACAATGCAAAATTAACAAAATGTGAATTAAATAAAATCTGACGGAGATATAAATTAGATAGCATAAACCGTGTTTTGTAGACATGCTTTCGGGAAAATGGCTGCCACCTCCTTCTCGTTCAAGATATCCAGCTCAATTTTTCAACAAATGCTGTTTCAATATCGTAAAATAAGATGAGTATATTGAATTTTTAAAGAAATATAATTTTGTATGTAAAAAAATTGTTGAATTTCCCTCAGCTTTTAATTGTTCTTGATCAGCCATCGATTTACCTACCTGTCTGAGGATGCAGCTGCGTTCAGGATTTTTCCTGTCCGCTCAAGCACGCGTCATTTTTTCGATAATCTCATTAAATATACAGAGGCGTAAAAAGAAGGCGAGAAAGTGGTTGCGAGACAAGATTGCAACGATTTAACAAGCAGAGTTTGACGCGTATGAGTTCGTTGAACGATGCACGTCGGCGCAGCTCTATGTATATTGTGCAGCCACGATCAGCTTTATGGAAGCTTGTTAATGCTAACAAGAGCTGTCCTTCCCGCTATGAGGTTTTCATTTCACCGTTGTTCAACGATGTACGGGATAGCTTGATCGACGTAGCGCCATTCGAAACTGCGAATCGATTCTTTAGGATAACGTCGCTTGTTGACGTTACATCAAACGCCCTCAAGCTCTCTCTCTCACTCTCTCTCACTCTCTCTCACTCTCTCTCTCTCTTGTGATTCCGATGATTCCTAACGAAATTAATGCTAAGACAACATCCGGCCACCATTGACAAACATTACCGGACGTCATGCTATCGAATCTAGAATTCCACAAGTTGCAATCAAACAAATTACTACGATGTCATCACTATTCTAAAGAAAAGTTTGAATCCCGATCGGGGGATGATTTTATGCATTTAAGGCAGAAATTAGTGAGCGCAAATAAGAGTAGGAACGTTAAAATACATGATGAATATCGATATACTGTTTTCAACTTGTTCAAATTATTAAAGAAGGAATAGACTGTCTGGCTTTGGTCTTTTCCATTTGACGCAGACAATTTTTATTTTCTATGAAGATCAGCCGTCTAATAATTAATTGTCGGAGTGATTAGCATGCTGTGAATATGTATGCAAAATAAAAGTTTTCTAAGTCAGTTTTGAGCAACAGAAATTAACACTAGATTTACGGGGCCCGTCAAAATGACGGATTCAAACATTTTTAATTCACGATTATTAAGAGTGTAAGATGTCATTCGTGAGGAATTATTAAATAGATTTATTTTTTTGTGTACATATTACAATAAAAATCGCGGAAGATCTAAGTAAATACAATTTTATTATCTTAAAAAAATCAATTTTAGTGCTCCGTAAACCTAGTGTTAAATAGGAATGTGTCTTCTCTTTGCATAATTTGAATAAGTCAAAAATAGTGCGATTTTTTTAGACTTTTCTGATGTTTTCAGAGTTTTGTATTTGACCTTTTCATTTTTGTTATGAATGGATGCAAGTTCTGTTGATTTGGATGAACAAAATTATTTTTTTTTAATATTGCTATCTGAAATGGGTATATAATAGTAATGCTCCTATAAAATGTTTTGTATGAATTGTTCATTGGTGAATCCTTAATTATGGATAACTAATATTGAACAAAATAGTACTTACTGCAAATATTACGGAAATGATTTCTTTATTTTAGGTTCATCCATTTTGCTCCAGGATTCATAAAAGATACGTAATTTTTTTCTTTTTAATGAAATTGTGATGTACGGCACCTACGTGGAGAAATAAATTATTAATGATTATTTGATGAAACAGTAATAATGATGTATATTGATCACCAGGATACTGCAAGATGTATAGTTATGTTTTTTAAATCAAAATTGTATTGAAATCAAATTGAAATGTTACTATTGATAAAACTTGATTAAAATGTTATAAAAATTTGCTTTAAACTTCTATTAAAATATCATTACAAAAATCATACAGTTTGATTGCAATTGTATTAAAAGTGGATTGGAATTCTATTAAAATAGTATTAACATTAGATTAAAATTGCATTACACTGATATTACAATTCGAATAAAATATTTAATATAAAAGTGACATTAAAATAGTATGCAAGTAATATTAAAATATTATTAAAACGATTTTGAATTTCTTTTAAAATAGTATTAAAAAGTACCAAAAGTGCTATTAAAATTTTATGAAAATTGTATTACCACTGCATTAAATAAAATTGCATCACGAAAGTATTAAAATTGCAAAGAAATACTACTAAAACAAAGTAGTTTTAAGATAATATTTAAATACTGATTAATAGGTATCAAAATGCTTTTGTGATTCTGCAAAAATAATTAACAAAAAGTACCATTGAAATTCCACATATTATTCCTTTGTCATTGCAATTCGAAATAAAAGATTAAATATTTTCAGATAAATTGTTCTCAGGAGGACCATTAATTGTGGATAATTGATTTTGAAAATAATTGGTGTAACGTATATTATAAATATTGCGAAAATTGTTTCTATGAGTTGCACGTAATTAAAGAAATCACTGTCTTTTAATTGCAATACCGAATGCAAGCTCTATCAATATTTTTTAATTAAAATGATTATAATTATTGTTGCATAAAAAATATTGGGAAAATGATTTGAACAAGTTCTGTTTATTTTAATCAATAAAATCGGTGTCTTTCAAAATTTGGAAATCCAAATAAATACTAAAACCTCTACCAAAATTTTTTAATACATTTTTGCAATTCCTGTTCCTAACTTTTGAATTTTGAAAATAATTAATATAGTATTTAGCTACTAAAAATGTTGCGAAAATAATTTCTATAAGTTCTGTTCATGAAAATTTGTAAATTAGAACATAAAACATTTATTAAAATTGATCGACAAATTTTTCATTGATTGGTCATTAACAGTGAATAACCATTTCTGAAATAAAATTGGAATACTACCTGCTGCAAATATTACGAAACTTCTGCAAGCGTTATTCATTTCAATCAACAAACTGAATTATTCGAAAAATTGCAGTTCAAAGTGGAAAATTAAGAATTGAATAAAACTGTGTACGTGTAATATAAATTTATCGAAGATGATTAAATCACGGGTCGTTCACAGACGGACCATCAATTTCTGGCATTTAATTTGTGAAATAATCGTTATAGCAGGGAAAATATTTCTGTAATTATTTTGACAATCGCCGGAACACAGGCGGCAATTAATAATAAATAGACTGCGGCATTTAAATATTTGCATTGCGCGCAGCGAACAAAAAGAAATCAGTTGACCGGAGTTTAATAAATTTTCCCCGTTATTTATGCGCCAAGAGAAATTCTCAATGTAAAGTACACGTTACTAATGAATTTCAGGAACCAAAAAAGGACGCCGAAGAAATTTTCATTTGTACAAAGAAACGTGCAATAATAAACGTACTTGACGAGGTGTTCAGAAAATTCATTAATTGTATCTCTGTAATTTAATTACCGTGTAAAAGGAAACCGTAAACGCTTTGGAAAACATAGAAATTGATCTGGCGATTTTTGAAATTAATTTCCGCGCCACGGGGAAAAAAGTGGAATTCACGATTGCGACGCAACCTTTGATCCGCAGCATTTTGCGAGAAGGTGGAACAGCGAATCTCTATTCAGCTCGCAATAATATCAAATTGAGCTGTATTTTGTAGTTCTAATTGCTCCTGAAACATTCATCGTTATCTCCATTGTTGCCCGTTCTGTTCGCGCATTCGTAAATTTCGCGCATTCGTAAATATACCGTAAAGAGACAATTGATGACCTATTTGGCGAAGTGGCTAGCAATATTAGCCGCTGCTTCCACCAGAAATTGTTCTACCCTCGTTAGCAACTGCATTAGTGGACAAAATTATAAGAAACACTGCAATATTATTGCAATACGTGCCGATATTAGTTTAATTGTAATTCCCATTCTCCTAAATTAAACGAATATAATTCCAGAAATTTGTGTTTTAATTCAAAATCGATAAACTTCCACTTGGATGAAGTTATACAGGGTTATCCAAAAGTACCTTTAGGATGTTGAATGAGAATATCTGTCAAACGTCATGTTTGTTGCTTGTCACTCTCTTGTATTTCTAACTTACAATGATAGACAATTTTAACAATGGAATCGTATACGAAATGAAGAGCGTGTTAAAGTTACTAAAATTTATTATGTAAATCAGTGTTCGATAAAAACTACCCATCGTAAATTACGTGATTTTTTCGAAATACATTATCGTCCATCTGTCACACTAGTGTGCTCTCTAAGCCTGGTGTAAATTGTTAAAAATGAATGATTCTTGTGAAATTTATTGTAACTAATGGGATGAACCAATTCATTTTGAAATTTTGGGGCTATTTCACTATAGTATTGAGGCAACGAAACGTATTTTTTTTTTTCACTTCAAAAGTGGTATACGTAAAAGAATTATAACAGCATTCTGTTAGTTGTCATGATGATGCTCTGGACCTAAAGCAGCGAAAGAAAAATCAGAACGAATCTTTACGAATTTATTATAAGTAACAGGTTCAACCAACTCTTTTGACATTTTAAAACTATTTTACTAAACTATTAAAGGTAACTAAATATATATGGATATATTCATCTGATTGAAATGATTGAAAAAAGAAAGAAATTTCTACGCGGCTTTTGTTCTTTGCAATTAATGAACACCATTATTATTTTAAAATCCGTAGTTTAGTTGTGTGAGACAATTAATATAAATAGTGTGCCAGGCGGTGTTGGAAATCAAATGGAAATTGATGTCTCGTAAAGTGCACTCATGTAGCTTTCATCTGCTACTCCATAAGTTTAAAAATTCCCATGGGAAAGCTTCGGAGAATTCATTTAAAGCAACCCCATGCCATTACGTCACGCCCGTGGTGCTATCGATAGGGTTCTCCTCATTTTTGACATGGCATCGCATTTTGTTATAAAGTGAAATAGGTGTATCATGAAGTACGTTTCTCGATCTTTCATTTGAGCCCTTAAAAGCTCCAATTTTTCGAGCACAAGTATTGAAATTTAACTTTGAAGCAACCCCATAACCCTTCAATCACTTGGAGATTTTATTGATCGGAATTCCGAAATTTTCGACATGACATAGCAAATTTTTCCGAATTGGAGATAGATTTATTGCGAAGTATGATCTTTCAGCTTTCATTAAAATCCTTGAAAATTGAAAAATTCCGATGGGAAAGTATTTTACAATTGATCTGAAATTATTCATTATGATCCAATCATGTTTCTTCGGGTTTTGGATCGGGATTTCTCGACTTCTCGACGTGGTCTAGAATTTTTGTAGAAATTTAAATAAGGTTATCCTGGAGCGTGTTCTTCAAGCTTTTATTTGAGCCCCTCAAAAGTTGAAAATTCCCAAAGGAACCAATTAAAACATCTGACTTATATTCTACTTACCTCTTCGAGACTATCGATCGACATTTTAAGATTTTCAGCATAAGGTTGTAACCAATTTCAAACAGTGGAAAATCTATGATAAATTATAGTCTTTCAGCTTTTATTTGCAGCCTCAAAAGTTAACAAACCTCCGCCGAAAGATGCCGAGAAATTAATTTGAATCAACCCCTTACATTTAAATCACGTTTCTCGACGCTATAGATCGAAATTTTCAAATTTTCCATATGAAATCGAGATTATTTTTAAATCGAAATTACTTTATCATGAAGTGGCTTCTTCTAGCTTGTATTTACTCTCAAAAGTTTCGATATTTCTCTGCGAAACCACCGAAAACAATTTAAAGCATCCTGCCTCTTCAAACCAAGTTCCTTTAAGATATTAATCGAATTTTCTAAATTTTTGACATTCTATCACTTTTTTTGGCAAATCCAAATGCTTTTATCATAAAGGAGATCGTTTTAGTTTTCAGTTGCATTTGCAGAAGTTTAAAATGTTCTACATGAAAGCAATAGAAAATTAATTCGAAGCAACCCCTTACGTTTAAATCGCGTTTCTCGACGCTATAGATCGAAATTTTCAAGTTTTCCATATGAAATCGAGATTATTTTTAAATCAAAATGAATTCATCATACTGTGAGTTCTTCTTCTTACATTTTTTCCGAGAAATATTTTAAAAATCAATTTAAAGCGTCCGCACCATTAAAACACGTACCTTGGATCTATCAATCATGTTTCCTCGACTTTGCCCATGTCAGTGCAATTACCACAAACGAAACTGTATCTATCACAAACCACAGTCTTCCAGATTTCATTCTTGGAAACATTTCGTCCCGAAAGCACCTAAAAATCAATAAAAAAATTCGACGATTTCGAGGGTGGAATGGTATGAATATCTGCAGCAATTATAGTTTTCTATATATACAGGGTGTCCCACATAAATGGGAACACCTAAATATTTGTCGTATTTGCAGTCCTATCAGAAAACTTCAGAGGACAAAGTGACACTATTGCAGGGGGAAAATATAATGGTAAAGAAAAAAATTTTTGTCGTGTTTTTTAATGAAATTTCAAGTTCGCTAATGGTATATTTTTTTACGATAGCATGATAGACAATAAAAAACTGAATTTAGTGGATACCACCTTTTTGACTTTGAAATGACCTTCAGCAAGAATAATCATGTTGGAGCGGATAAAATGTGGAAGTTTAAAACTTACGTGTTTCAGCAAAGATTACACGTTGTTTAAAGCGGGTTGACCTTTACATGTCATAATAAATTTTCGGAATGTTGACCATCCTCATTTATGCAATATTGCAATCTTGCATTAAATGATCTGTAAGCATTGTCGATTTCCTGAGACGTAATTGAACGTCGAACGAATTTATACAAGGAACTCTTACTGGTATAAAGTATGCTGCATTCTTACGTCAGGATTTGTCGGGCCTTTTAGAAGAAATTTCGTCATTCGATCGGGAGCGCATGTGGTTTCAACATGATGGTTGTCCAGCGCATTATTCTAAAGTTGCTAGAACGGTGCTAAATACGACATATCCTGGACGCTGTATTGGGCGACTAGGAACAATTCCATGGCCAGCCCGTTCTCGGGATCTGACACCATTGGACTTTTATCTATGGGGCAAGATAAAATGTATTGTGTACAAAGATAAACCCACAATGCCAGAGGATATGCGGCAAAGGATTACCGCAGCATGTGCTTCAATTACGTCTCAGGAAATCGACAATGCCTACAGATCATTTAATGCAAGATTGCAATATTGCATAAATGAGGATTGTCAACATTTCGAACATTTATTATGATATGTAAAGGTCAACCCGCCGTAAAGAACGCGTAATCTTTGCTGAAACACGTAAGTTTTAAACTTCCACATTTTATCTGCTCCAACATGATTATTCTTGCTCAAGGTCATTTCAAGGTCAAAAAGGTGGTATCCACTAAATTCAGTTTTTTATTGTCTATCACGCTATCGTAAAAAAATATACTATTCCATTTAAAAAAACATCGGTGACCTTGAAATTTCATTAAAAAACACGACATAAAAATTTTTTTTCTTTACCATTATATTTGCCCCCTGCAATAGTGTCACTTTGTCCTGTGAAGTTTTCTGAGAGGACTGTAAATACGACAAATATTTAGGTGTTCCCATTTATGTGAAACACCCTGTATATACATATACAATAGTTTTCTGGTAGGATTTTAAATACGACAGATATTTAGGTGTTCTCATTTATGTGGGACACCCTATATATATATATATATATATATATATATATATATATATATATATATATATACCAATTACAATTGCATGTAATTGTAATTTTATTTCTGCAATTGCAAATTACAGTATTTAGTACAATTACAGAAACCATGTAGGTCGTTTACAACTGTGTCGGTAAGATAGAGAGTGACATTAAAATTGTAAAAAACTTTTTATCGAGTCGCCAAAAATCCTCTGACAATCATCATTTTAGTCAAAAATGGAACCTATTCTCGAAATGTTAAACAATTCTGAGCATGGACGTCGTCGGATGTTTAGCCCCCATTTCTATAAAATGATGGCGGTTTCGAGTCAATGTAGTCCGTGATGCATTTTTCGACCTCTTCATACGTTCTAATGTGGGAATCCGCTAAACGGTGTTGAAGGTGTCGGAACAAGTCAGAGCCTGATGGAGTTACGTTTGGTGAATACGCCGGATGTAGCAAAATTTCCTAGTTCAACGAATCAAGAGTATCTTTAGTCGTTTTTGCCCTGCGGGGCTGTTGCAAATTTCGTGCTTTGTAACCGGTCTACGTCATGCGGGACTCGGCGATTCTCTTCTTGAATTTGACCCACCTTTTGCAACCGGATAATAATGGTTCTCGGGTAATTCCTAACGCTGTAGCAAGTTTTTAATTGGGTTTGGCATGGATTATCGGCCAACAGCTACTCTAAATCTTTGTCTTTGTCCAACTCGTTCGTCATCCTCAAGATTAAAATTTCTGGTTTGGAATATCTGAAACCATTTCTTGCATGTGCTGTACATAGTCCTACTATTTTTATTATATTATATGTATACATATTATATGTAGGACATAGTCCTACTATTTTTTTAATTAGAATGCGAAAAACAACCAGCGTCGATTTTAGTCAAAAAGTAACTTATTTCCAAAATTTCATCCAATTCTGAGCATGGGCGTCTTCGGAAGTTCAGCCGAAATGGGATGTAGACGCTGCTGGAGTTTACGTATCTGAATAAATTGTTATTTGATTTCAAATAAGCCGACATGAACTTTTCCGTGGAAAGTCCGAGAATTAATTTGTACAAATTAAGGTAGTATAAGAACCAAATTTTCACTCGCTCCTAATTCCTACGAATCAATACCTAAAAATTCCAATTTGCCCTCCGACAACAAATCCAGTGTACAAGAAAAGAGACCACAGAGATTCAGGACAGCTGTGTTTTGTTATCAAACGAACAAGAGGTAGAGAATATAAGCGGCGATAGCGCAAAACCGTGGAAAAATGCGGACAGTCGATGAAAGATTCAGACGGTCCGCAGAGGTTTAGGTTAACAATGAGAAGTGTCTCGCGATGACCGGTGGTTAACGGGACGTGTAGGGGGCGGCAGAGGGTCGGTGGTATTGTGTGTGAATCTACAGGGACGGCTAGGCTAGCCAGTCATCGACAGTTGGCCAACTGTTCTCCATCGAAATTAGACCAACGGTTCCTGTCCCTCGGGACTCGACTTACGCGGTCCCCGGCAAATCTGTTAATGTGAATCTCCTTAGAATTCTCTGGCGAGAGAATTTACAATTTTAATGTCCCGCCGGATAATTTATTCTCCGAGTTCTACATGCACAATTACGTTACGTCATACTCCTCAATTATTTCACAGAACTCTTATTATCTCGCCACTCGTGACTAAGAAATCGAGAAATAAAACTATAATATATATATACAGGGTGGCCCACATAACTCTGAACAGCTCAATATCTCGAAAACTATGCCATCGATTTTCAAGTTCTTAGTCTTAAATTGCATGGAACTGAAGGGCCTTTCTGACTACATAAACGTGAAGTGGCCTCCCTTCCCCTTTAACGGGGGAGGGGAGGTACCTTTGTAATTTTAAATGGAACCCCCTATAAAATGTTACATATTTAGATTCTACAGGAAAAAACAAGTCAATTTTGTCTGAAACATTTTTTTGTCAGATACTTCCATGATGAGATATAACAGTTTGAAGTTTCGAGTTGTAGGTACTTGAAGCGCTCGGAAATAGCGTTATGGAATTATACGCGCTTGAGTTCTTTGCTTATTCGTGAAGAAATAAAATGTACTTTAAATTAAATGTTCAAAATGTCCACCACGGGCTTGTAAACATTTATTTACTCGAAACATCAAAGTTGTTCTAACATTTTTTAACATTTTTTAACTATTTCCGAGCGCTTCAAGTACCTACAACTCGAAACTTCAAATTGTTATAACTCATCATGGAAGTAAATGACAAAAAAATGTTTCAGACAAAATTGACTTGTTTTTTCCTGTAGAATCTAAATATGTAACATTTTATAGGGGGTTTCATTTAAAATTACAAAGGTACCTCCCCTCCCCCGTTAAAGGGGAAGGGAGGCCACTTCACGTTTATGTAGTCAGAAAGGCCCTTCAGTTCCATGCAATTTAAGACTAAGAACTTTAAAATCGATGGCATAGTTTTCGAGATATTGAGCTGTTCAGAGTTATGTGGGCCACCCTGTATATATATATATATATATATATATATATATATATATATATATATATATATTGTAATTGCGGACCACAATTACAACTACAGTAATTGAAAGGAGCAATTGCAACTATTTAACACGATTACAGTAATTGTAATTGAGTCTAACATTTACAATTACTGTAATTGTTCATTTAAATCACTAATTTTTATGTTTTGGACCATTTAACCGTTTTCTCATTGAAATTATAGTCCATTTTTGCTCATGTAAATGAAGATATAATTAAATACTCATGTAATTTAATACTGTCCAACTCTGGTTTCATACCTCTATTACTAATTCAATTAATTCGTTTCGCACACAAATTCCTAGCCAGACGTAACCGAGACCTTTTTTTCCAAAAATTTGCCACGGTTTATTATTAAACTAAATCCATTTCCAGATTAACACCAACGTTAGTCATCTAGCCAAACGCAACTCAGACTAATATCATTTCCGCTCGCTCTTAAAATAAACTTTTCGGGTTATCCACAGTCGTTTCTTCCCAGAAACTAAAATAATTAAAAATTTTTAAAAAGTATGAATCTACAGAGATATTGAATAATAAATAATAATTCCACAGCTGAACCGTCATTTTACGATGGAAATGTTCTATTCTGGTGCAAGAAGAAGAAAAAATGATTTTCGCAGGTAAAAATGTTGTAAACATTGCAGCACATAGACGGTAGCATTTGTGAGCATAATATTCGACGTGATGTTTGCCCCGGCCCTTTGAAAATCAAATGTGGTTGATTCGTGTATTCTTTCAGTAGTGGGCCGACAATGGCCGCGTGGAAACGCGCAACGCTGAAATCTACAGGGAGAACCGGGTGAGTTGCCGTTGTTTCGTCTTAAACAATAGAAACCTGAAATTACGGCCACTTGCAACCATAGAATCTTGGGTATAAATGCAATTAACTTACAGGAACTGGGGTCTTTGTCATTTGCGCGCAATTAGCGCCGCGAAATTCGAGGTCCGGCGACGCCTGTTCTTTCCAGAAGGTGCTTCTAAAGTTTCATTCCCTTTCCTCTCTTTCCATTAATCCGACGGGCTTCACGTTATCGCGATATAGTCCTTAAACTTTCCACTTAAGACCAACGTGTCATTAACCCGTTCGTCGGAATTCGTTCCCTTCTGTAATCACTATTTTCTTGATATGATTGCTGCTATTAAACCGCGCAAAAATGGACGATTTCACATTTAACCATGGTAAGATAAAACTACACTTGCCATTGCACATAATAATGTTTATTACTGATTGAAATTACGGTAAATATTTACATTAGGGGCTTCCTCACCGATTTTGATGACGTTGAAATATGTTGTCAAGGTCATCATTCCGAACAACTTTTTCCTATACATGTTACCGCCGCTCGGCTTTAATTTCAGAGATATTCGCAAAAAAGTTTCAACATCTCGAAAAATCATCGGAGTAGGTCTGGGTTAGATCTGAAATTGTGGCCGCCGATAACACGACAACTTTACATGCACATTAATTTCAATAAATAATAAATTTTTGAAATGAAACCATACCCAAAAACCTCATATAAACGAAAATTTTCACCCGACCCCCCCCCCCAAACCCCCATTCAACCCCAAACTTCTGCATGGTCACAACTTAAAACGATTTCAATCAGTTGAGACCCACTGTCTTGTCTGTTTATGTTTACGAACTGAAACGTGAAATGAATCGTGTCGAACGCGAACTCATTTCATTGTAAGCTGTGTTAGCACACAGAGTATTAACCCTTTGCACTCGGAGCTATTTCAACTAAAAAACCAAACATTTCTTCTAACCTAGAATATTTCCATTGCACGTAATTTTGTTTCATTATATGCGTACGAAAATGATATAGTACCTCATACAATATTCAAATGATTAGAAATTTATTACATTTAAGCAAATTTAATCATGCAAACAATATTCTGAATAATGGTGTAGCAATTTGTAGTGGCGCCTCAGAGTCGCCATTCGAGTGCTAAGGGTTAAGCATGAAACTATACGAATTCTTGTATATTTGCAACAATCAAGAAAATATATAATAACCCAGTATATAAATATATAAATATATAAATAATATATAAATAACCCAGACCTAACCCAGACCTACTCCGATCACTTTTTGAGATGTTGAAACTTTTTTGCGAATATCTCGGAAACTAAAGCTGAGCGGCGGTAACATGAATAGGAAAAAGTTGTTCAGAATGATGACCTTGACAAAATCGGTGAGGAAGCCCCTAATGTAAATAATTACCGAAATTACTTTTAAATCAAAATGACTATCGTAAAGTGGGCTCTTCTAGCTTCCCATTTGAGAACTTAAAAGTTGAAAATTTTCCATGAGGAAGCAGTTTAAAAGTGATTTACTCATTAAGATCCAATCATGTTTCTTCGGGTTAATGATCGGGATTTATCGACTTCTCGGCGTGATCGAGAATTTTTGTAGAAATATAATAAAGGTTATGTTGAAGCCTTTTTTTCAAACTTTCATTTCAGCCCTCACAAGTCGAAACTTCTCACGGGAACCAATTAAAACATCATTTTGAATGTACCTCAAAACCCTGCATCAGCACCTGATTTATATTCTACTTACCTCTTCGAGACTATCGATCGACATTTTAAGATTTTCAGCATGAGGTCGTAACCATTTTCAAACAGTGGAAAACCTATGATAAATTATAGTCTTTCAGTTTTTATCTGCAGCCTCAAAAGTTAAGATACCTCCACCGAACGATGTCGAGAAATTAATTTGAAGCAACCCCTTATCTTTAAATCACGTCTCTCGACGCTATAGATAGAAATTGTCAAATTTTCCATACGAAATCGAGATTATTTTTAAATCGAAATTACTTTATCATGAAGTGGCTTCTTCTGGCTTGTATTTACTCTCAAAAGTTTCGATATTTCTCTGGGTAACCACCGAAAACAATTTAAAGCATCCTGCCTCTTCAAACCAAGTTCCCTTAAGATATTAATCGAATTTTTAAAATTTTTGACATTCTATCACTTTTTTTGGCAAATCCAAATGCTTTTATCATAAAGGAGATCGTTTTAGTTTTCAGTTGCATTTGCAGAAGTTTAAAATGTTCTACATGAAAGCAATAGAAAATTCATTCGAAGCAACCCCTTACGTTTAAATCGCGTTTCTCGACGCTATAGATCGAAATTTTCAAATTTCCATAAGAAATCGAGATTATTTTTAAATCAAAATGAATTCATCATACAGTGAGTTCTTCTGGCTTGTATTTACTCTTAAAAGTTTCGATATTTCTCTGGGACACCACCGAAAACAATTTAAAGCATCCTGCATGTTCAAAAGAAGTTCCCTTAAGATATTAATCGAATTTTCTAAATTTTTGATATTCTATCACTTTTTTTGGCAAATCCAAATGCTTTTGTCATAAAGGAGATCGTTGTAGTTTCCAGATGAATTTGCAGAAGTTTGAAATGGTCTACATGAAAGCAATAGAAATTTAATTCGAAGCAACCCCTTACCTTTAAATCACGTCTCTCGACGCTATAGATAGAAATTTTCAAGTTTTCCATATGAAATCGAGATTATTTTTAAATCGAAATTACTTTGAATATTTTAATTCAAAAGTTTCGATATTTCTCTGGATAACCACCGAAAACAATTTAAAGCATCCCGCATCTTCAAACCAAGTTCTCGACGCTATAGATCGAAATTTTCAAGTTTTTCATATGAAATCGAGATTATTTTTAAATCAAAATGAATTCATCATATAGTGAGTTCTTCTTCTTATATTTATATATAATTACTATATATATATTAAATCCTGACTATTTTGAAATCGCAATGAATTTATCATAAAGTGTGTTCTTGTAGCTTTTATTTGCGACCACAAAATTTCGGATATTTCTTTGGGAAATCATTGAACAATTAATTTAAAGCATCCCGTGCCATTGAATCAAATTCTTTAAAAATATCAATCGGATTTTCTAAATTTTCAACATTCTACCACATTTTCCGGCAAATCCAAATGCTTCTATCATAAAATAGATCTCTTTAGCTTTCACTTGCATACTTAAAAGTTTAAAAATTTCTACAGGAAAGCAATAGCAATTTAGTTCAGAGCAACCCTTTACCTTTAGATAATATTTCTCGACGCTATTGATTGAACTTTTTCATATGGAATCGAGATTATTTTTCATCGAAATGAATTCGTCAGATCCTGGATTCGTCCCGCCTTTATTTGCGCCTTCAAAGGTTTCGAAATAAGCATGCACAAAAATTGTTGAGGCAGTGAATGGAATTCTTATGTATTATCAACAAATAACTATACAGGATGGGGCAATAACTTTGTCTACCTTAAACATTTCCGTTACTTGTAATAATATGAGAAAATGATATATGCAAAAGTTGCACGGTATAGAGGGGGAAATATTGTGATGTAAACATTTTTTATATCCGTGAAGCCATTTCGGAGATTTGAAGGTCCCCTTGATTTCTTTAAACGAAAAGACTTGCTTTTTGTATCATGAATCGATAGAATATAAAATTTTCCGTAAAAATGTATTTGACCTCTATATGTCCTAATGTAATAATTAACGAGATATTATCGAAATAATTTTCCATATGTTCTCACCATATTCAAGTGGAGGGACGTCGGTTCTATAAGCTTCCAGGCACATAGTGGGTACGTATTGAAAATTATTTCGATAATATCTCGTTAACTATTCCATTAGGACGGATAGAGGTTAAGTAGACTTTTACGCAGAATTTGATATTCTATCGATTCGTGATACAAAAAGTAGGTCTTCTTCGTTTAAAGAAATCAAGGGGACCTCGAAATCTCCGAAATGCCTTCCCGCAATTAAAAAATGTTTATATCATAATATTCCTCCTCTATACCATGCAACTTTTGTATATATCATTTTCTCATATCATTGTAACTAACGGAAATATTCAAGGTAGACAAAGTTATTGCCCCACCCTGTATACATATTTAACACAACATATTAAATTACAACCATTCTTAACCGCTCGGCCTCCAACAACAAGTGAGACTCGTGATAAGAAATTGAGGTTAAAAACAATAAAGACGAGCCTAACTCGTGGTACTTTGTTCGGACCATACGAAAACAACGCGAGCCTGGCTCGTGGTACTTCATTCGTGACAAACGTAAACAACACTAACACGAAGATTACTAATTTTCTACGAGTTTTCACAAAACATTATTAATTTAAGTTAAGTATTAATTTACCAATTGTTACTGATACATTATCCACTTTCAAATTATAAATCATTTTTGCTCACCAATGAATTGATCATAATTACTTCCCAGACATCTTAAAAGTATTATTTGTGCCCAAACGCGTTTATTATTTCACAATTCCTTTCGTTGCGCCGAAATATACATGTCATAAGACGCATACATTTTGCGCAAGTTCGAACACACGGCTAAACAGCTAAATGGCCTGACACGTGACCGACTTTCTTGTTTATTATGGCCCGAGCACTCGGGAGTTAGCGGGTACGCCAAGGGGTTAATCACAGCCATACTTTTTAACAAAAATTCGCTTCTTCGTGTCCTTCATCTCATTTTAATATACAACCAAATTCGCTTCATAAAAAAAAATTTATCTGGAGAAACCATTGTGACAATTAACAGAATTAGATCTGGCCATTATAGTCTTAACTTCTGTCTAGCAAAAATCAATGTGGTAAATAACACTGGCTGCTCATGTGGACATGGGGCACAAGATATTGATCACGTCTTATGGCAGTGTCCTATACATGACACTCACAGATTGAGATTTATATATAATTTGAGATTACAGGTTGTTTTCTTCCCATGTCATGCAATGTTCTACTCCACAGACCTACAAGCATTTTATGTAAGATCTTATGTTCCTTCCTGAAAGATTGTGGATTGCACATATAATTATGTATTTATTACATTACCTACCCCTTCAGAATAAGATTACTGTAATATTATGTATGTAATACAGACTACAGAATCACCTCTCATTGGAGGTTACATCTGTACAATAAAAAGAAAAAATACACTTCATACAGTTTTGTTTCATTCATAAATGTTTCTCTCGCATTCTCACCACAGATATCCCCACACAAAAACATCTTTAGAAGCTCATCAATTGCAGAATAAAGAATCTGAAACCGGTCATTTTCACAGGCGCGATAGTTCCAATGTTAGTTAACCCCTTACCGTGCCATTTTCTTTGCGGCAACAGTGATTAAAACGTCTTTATTTCCAAGAATATGACAGAAGAGAAAAGAAAACTAATACTTTTTGTAGGGCTTCATTTGCTTCAATGCTTGAATATTGATTACAAACGAATATAATTTTATTTCATCCAAAAAGAAAGACAAACTATTCATATTCGTTAGAATTTGTTTAAAATGTCCATCACGAGTCAGACTCGTTAAAATACGACAAGGGGTTAATAAAATTTTTCCTGACTTGTATCCTGAATTGTTTCCGCAATGAAATTTGTCGGAGAATTGTTTCCCTGATGGAATTGAGGCGGCAAAAGCAAGAACGCGTGGGAGGATATAATAGTTTCGTAAATAATATATGCCGCTGGTGACCACGGCAACAGGGTCGCGAAGACTTTGCCTTTGCAAAAAAGTGTAGTTACCGCGAAACAATTGGTGTTACTGTCGGCGCCCAATTAGTATCCTTGAAATCTATTGTTCGGTAACGTGGTTCTCTGTTTGAAAGGTGCGCCCGGGTAGAGGGAGCGTGAGACTCTCTTTTTCTCTTTGATAAGTGATTCTTTGTGATTTGGCTTCACTATTCAGTCGAGAGCTGATTTTAAGTGTTCTCCGGCGTGATGTTGGGCGATCTGCATTAACGACACGCAACAATAGCGGACAGATGGTCGAGAGCGTGACAGAAAACGCGTGATTCAGCGACGAGAGTCGCCGCGAAAAAGAAAACATTGTGTGAGGAGTCAATTGCAGTCGATACAATGCACTTTGTATTACGCATTGAACAGCACATTTATTTTCAAACGCGTTTAAACGAATTTATCACACTTGTGCCGCAACACTTGAAGGGCTGAATGCTGTTTAAACTCCCGGGTGTGGTTCAGACGAGTATATTCGTCACGAAGACATGGCCATGTTTTGTGGTGTGACTAGTGTCCTCGACATACACAAAAGCTGTTATAATTTACTATTATAATACTCTATGACGAGAAAGAGAAAATAAAGTCGGAAATTGAAAGTGTTTACAAATGTTTGTACGACGAGTATACTCGTCGCGAAGACATGGTAATGTTTTGTGGCGTGACTAGTGTCCTCGACATACACAAAAGCTATTATAATTTTCTATTATAATACTCTATGAAGAGAAAGAAAAAATAAAGTCGGAAATTGAAAATGTTTACAGATGTTTGTAGGACGTGTATATCCGTCGCGAAGACATGGTATAATGTTTTGTGGTTTGGCGAGTGAGCTCTACATACAAAAAAGCTATCATAATTTGCTATTATAATACTCCAAGACTAGAACGAAAAAATAAAATCAAAAATTGAAAATGTTTACAGATGTTTGTACAACGAGTATACTCGTCGCGAAGACATGGCAATGGTTCGTGTTATAGGTATATTCGACGTACTAAAATTCTACGAAAGAAGTTCTGATATTGTTACGAGTATATTCGTCATATACAATTGGAAGATATAATGAATAAATAAGATACACCAGAATTAACTTTTATTTACAACACAAGAAGTTCTCATTTCTTAACGAGTATACTCGCCATACACAACTACGAGATATAATGAATAAATACAAGATACATTAGAATTTAGTTCTCTTTATTTTAATCCTAACTTTTCATTCCAATTTTTATTTTCATTTTATTTCCAACGGAAAAATTTCTATACATTGACGAGTATATTCGTCATACATCGTTAAGAAGTATAACGAATAATTAACATGCACTAGAATTTAGTTTTTCTTATTCTGATTCTGAATTCTTACTCCAATTTTCATGTTCATTTTATTTCCAAGTGAGAAAATTGCTATTTCCTGACGAGTATATTCGTCACACATCGTTAAGAAGTATAACGAATAATTAACATGCACTAGAATTTAGTTTTTCTTATTGTGATTCTGAATTCTTATTCCAATTTTTATTTTCATTTTATTTCCAAATGAGAAAATTGCTATTTCTTGACGAGTGTATTCGTCACACATTGTTAAGAAGTATAACGAATGATTAACATGCACTAGAATTTAGTTTTTCTTATTCTGATTCTGAATTCTTATTCCAATTTTTATTTTCATTTTATTTCCAAATGAGAAAATTGCTATTTCTTGACGAGTATATTCGTCACAGATCGTTAAGAAGTATAACGAATGATTAACATGCACTAGAATTTAGTTTTTCTTATTCTGATTCTGAATTCTTATTCCAATTTTTATTTTCATTTTATTTCCAATGGCAAAATTGCTATACATTGACGAGTATATTCGTCATACATCGTTAAGAAGTATAACGAATAATTAACATGCACTAGAATTTAGTTTTTCTTATTCTGATTTTGAATTCTTATTCCAGTTTTTATTTTCATTTTATTTCCAAATGAGAAAATTGCTATTTCTTGACGAGTGTATTCGTCACACATCGTTAAGAAGTATAACGAATAATTAACATGCACTAGAATTTAGTTGTTCTTATTTTGATTTTGAATACTTATTCCAATTTCAATGTTTATTTTATTTTCCAAATGAGAACATTTTTCTCATCATAACAGTCTTTTTAAGAGTGTCTGGATATTTATGGGAGTCACTGTGTTAATAACAAAAATGATTTTGCAGAATGATTCGAAGTCTGCCAACGATAATGTCGCGAGTAGAACTAAGCTATGGTTCTTAAACGATCGTAGGCAACATATTCGACAGTAGTAGCGATCCTGATCGAACAATCGGCCGTTTATTATGGCGACCGTATGTCGTGAATGAAGGCTCTGAAAAGGACGGAAGTGGCGAACCCGTAAAATTAACGACAATGACGTTTTTTCGGGCCCGAGTGCCAAATGCTCGAACAATGCGAATAATGGAACACAGCGGGGTGTTCAAGGCTAGGGTGCTAAAAGCGAGAATCTCGAGAGGATAATGCGCGCAAAGATGGCGATTTTGATAGTAACGCATCGAGGGCTCAATAAAACTGCACCGGCCGCTCGCCCTTGTCAACCGCGTTCGCAAGCTACGAAACATTTTCATCCTGTAATTTCTTCTGTTGAATCGTCGCCTCCATTGTTTTTTACGCGTTCCAGATTTTTTCCCCCGATGCAACGTGAACCGTATAAGTTTTTTATTTCTTCGTTTTATGCCGACGAATAGCGCAAACCATGCGTATTATTTATTTACCGTTACACTGCGGATCTCTGCGCGTTACAAACATTTTGGAAATCTTTTTCCTTCATTAACTCTTGTGGTACGCTGAAAATAATAATATGTTGGAATTTTTCAATTGTTTTAATTGTTTTACTGTTTTAAATCGCGGTCATTGTTGTCATAAATGTTTTATTGTATTATTCGTTTGCGTTAAACTTGTATGCTCATGCAAGTAGTCGTATTAGAAGAACATTGGTAATTATTTAAATTTATATATATAATAAGAATTTTCGATAGTTTATTTTTAATTACTATAATGAGAATATTCTATTTTACGTTTTAGATTATCAAAATTAAAACATGTGATTTTATGATTTGGATTATCAAAATAAAAATATTCTATTTTACATTTTAGATTATGAAAATAAAAATATTTCATTTAATGTTTTAGATGATCAAAATAGAAATATTTTATTTTACATTTCAGATTATCAATATAATTTTATTTTGCGTTTTATAATTTCGATTGCGAAATTGCCGATTGTATGCGATCATGACACATATACACATATAGGGGAGATGTAAAACTATGGCGACATTAACAGAATTTAAGAGTACTATTATGGTATATTCGTTCTATTAAAATTATTAAAGGAATTGTTTTACTGTTCTAAATTGCGGTCATTGTTGTCATAAGTGTTTTATTTTATTATTCGTTTGCGTTACACTTGTATGCTCATGCAAGTAGTCGTATTAGAGGAACATTGGTAATTATTTAGAAGTTTGTCCTCCTCACCGATTTTGTGACCTTCAACTATGTTGTCAAGGTCATTATATTGAACAACTTTTCTCTATACATACAACAATTTTTCATACTACTCGTTCGTTATTTTTACAATTAATAAAAATCGAGAAATCATTTTTTTAATACAAAATATTCTTCTAATCCTGTCATTTAAATATTTTTATTGTTGGTACGGATTTTCATGTACATATAAAGTACACTTTGCAGAGTGCATGTACAAGCAATAGTATTCTCGCAGAATTTATTTAATATTTTCCACTCACTGAAAATATAAAATCGATTTGAATGTTTTCTTTCAACATTTTCATGCGTATTTATGTTATGTATTTTTATCTCGGTTCTACAATGTACCCGATACGTAGGTACATATGCACCAATCAACGTGTTTGGACTCTGAAAAACTGTGATTATCTTATGGCGATTTCGCAATAAAGATATCAGTTTATACCAAGCAAATAAAACCTGCATTCACGCGGTAACATAAAAACCTCGTGGGGAAACAAGAGCGTGGTTATTTGCAATATTTACAGAGATTTCTGATAATAAATTATTGTTACAAGCCTCGGGGAAAATCGACCGACTCTTTAACTGATGTTACAAAGTGGCAATAACAAATATACACCATTACTTAGAAAAATAACAGCTTCACACGCATGCGATATATAAATTATCAAATTTGCTGGTTGGCTCACCAGAGCCAGTTGTAAATGTAACGTAAAACAAAAAAAAAAAGAAAAAACTAATAAAGTGGCTATAACGAAAACGTAATTGCACAGAAAAACACAATTATTCATACGAATATCTGGCCACTATACTATCTTTATACGATTTATACAATTTTATTATTTGTTTATTTCAGCCTCACAGCTATGAAATGGTCTTGGTTTACATAGACTTAACTCTTACGATGCTAAATGATTGCTATTATATGAATAAACAGAACGTTGTTGTTTTCCATTGTTCAGTTAAGAAATTTATACAGGCATAATCGTGACATTTTTCTGATTAAAATGAGTACAAACATGATACAGTTTGGATTCGATTTGCTTGTTTAATGGATAACGGTGAATTTGGTTATCATCGGTTCGGATGGTAGAGGTTCTACTAAATCGTGGATTAAACGAGTAAATACAATCCAAGTGGTATTATGTTTAGTATCGTCTGAATCGGAAAAGCATCACGAATATGTTGGTAAAGGTTTCACAAAGAAATAGTTCGGAAAAATAAAGTTCCGTAAAAAAATTGGTAGTCGGTGCACACAATTATTTCATTGTGAAACTACTAGTAACATATTTGTGACATTTTTCTGATTAAAATGAGCACAAACATGATACCATTTGATACCATGTGAGGAAGTCATACATATATTGTCCATTCAGATAAACGAGGTTCTCTGAAAATTCTGAATTTTGCATTATTCTAATAAGTATTTCAGAGCAATTCATATACAACACGTTGTACTGTTCAAATCAGTAAAGATATAATCTAGTACTGTATCTAAGTAACTGTTCCATCATCTAGACATTAATATTTCATTGAGGTTAGTTCGGATAATCGAGATTCCACTGTATCGTGGATTAAACAAACAATTACGATCCAAATGGTGTCGTGTTTGGTATCATTTTGATCGCAAGAATGCCACAAATACATCGACAAAGGTTTCGTAAGGAAATAATTGAAGACAAAAAAGCACTGTCCAAGAATAAATTAGTGCCTGCACACCTTCTCCATAAATATCGACACATTGCCCTAGTTTTGCGTGTAAATATTAACACTAGGTTTACGGAGCACTAAAATTGATTATTTCAGATTGCTTTATAAAAATAATAAAATTGTATTTACTTAGATCTTCAACGATTTTTATTGTAATATGTACACAAAAAAATAAATCTATTTAATAATTCCTCACGAATGCCTCCTTACACTTTTAATAATCGTAAATTAAAAATTTTTGAATCCGTCATTTTAACGGGCCCCGTAAACCTAGTGTTAACTCTATTGTGATATACCAGGTGTACCGGTTAATAATTCTTAATTTCTGCGCTGGATGGCATTGGAAGCAGTGTTCACGGTCTAAATTCTTATATTATACTTTTGCTATGACATAACCTTTCAAAACGCCATTGATGTTCAAACGATCTCGAGTTAGCGTCATATTTATTTTGTGGTAAACATGTCTGGTTTCAAACCAAATAAAGAGCATCTGCGACACGTACTGCTTTTCTTGTTTAATCAAAAGGAAAACGCGAGTGACAGCCGTCGTATCCCTGTGGAAACTTACTGTGACGATGTCTTAGCGCAAGATGCTTGTGCGCGATGATTCAGACGATTCAGAAGTGGTGATTTCGATTTGAAAGACAAAGACCGCCCGGGTCAGTCGAAAAAATTTGAAGACGCAGAATTGCAGTCACTGTTGGACGAAGACGATACGCAAACTCAACAACAAATGGCAGAGACGTTGAATGTTGGTCAACAAACCATTTCTGATCGTCTGCATGCCATGGAAAAATTCAGAAGTCAGGAAAATGGGTACCAGCGCCCAGATTGGGCTAGAAGACACGGAGAAGTCATTTTGCAACGCGACAACGCCCCATCACACACAGCGGAAGCGGTCAAAGACACAATTTCTACACTTGGCTGGGAACTCTTGCCCCACCCGCCGTACTCACCAGACTTGGCCTCTTCTGATTACCACCTGTTTTCATCGATGGCTCACGCACTTTCCCAGGAGCACTTCAAAAATTATGAATACAGTATTTCATCGGTAATTGTCCCAAATGTCTCCGACATAATTGTCCCTGTGACATCCCCACTAGTGCGGGGTGTACCCCCTTGAGGGGCCGTGAAGCTCGAGAGGCCTCGGTTGCCGAGAAATATGACACCGTGCGGCTCGGGTATATCGGTGAGACCACACTAATCCGAATTTCCAACTTCTTTATTATCCATTACTTTTTTATGGGACTTCGATGACCATATCTGTGGCATTTTTCTATTCAAAATGATACCAAATATGATATAATTCCGATGATATTTACTTGTGTAATCGACGATTAAAGTTTCGGGCGCGAGGAAGGATAGCGTATGGGAAAGAAAGAGACGCGGAGAGTCCCATAAAAAAATAATGATTAATAAAGAAGTTGGAAATTCGGATTAGGTATGTTTACATTTCTCGGTGACCGAGGCCTCTCGAGCTCGGCTGCCCTTCTCTACGTTCGGCAAACCTCAAACAATGATATCCCTCGCGCATAATTGTCCCTCCGCAGACCCGTGTTGTGGACAATTATCGATGAAATACTGTACGTCGAAAAATGGCTCGATGACTGGCTCGACTCAAAATGTGAACCATTTTTTTGGGAGGGCATCCACGAATTGAAGGACAGATGGGAAAAATGTATAGCTAACGATGGTGCATACTTCGAATAAAGCATTTTCTCGTTTTTCCCTAATTAAAATTGTTTTCTTTAGAAAAAAATTAAGTATTATTAACCGGTACACCTGGTACATATATTATTTTTGCAAGCTCTGCTTTTAGAAGCGTGGATGAACTTTAATAAAAAAAACTGAATTACCGGGCGGGTTTTTCTATAAAATGGCATAGCCTTAACGCGAGCAGTTTATTTTCCGAGGGCGAAAAAATTGAACGAGAGAGGCAAAGAACCGTGCAAGACAGGTATCCTATCCCCTTCCCGGCGTCATTGTATCATCGTAAGTGTGTCTCGCGCAAATCGTAGTCCATTTTCCATCGTGGCCTTTTCGGGCCGCGTTCTACGGTGCGGAAAATTGCGCATCCGTTGATGGCGTTTTACCTCTTGCTAACTTCGCCCGATGGAATTTTTGCAAGAACGTAATACCGGGAACCCTGGGCGATCCTTCATATGGTCCGAGAGGCTCGTACCCGAAAAAATGAGCGGCCACCGACCCGATGTAATAAGCCCACAGTCAGAGCTGGGTAATATACCATGTCAAATAGCGAATAGTAAATAGTCTATTTCATTTGAAACCATACGTGCACTTTTTAAAAGAAAAAAATGTTATTTGGTAGAAAAAGCTTTGAAATGGTATTTTATTTAAAGGATTTTCAAAATTGTGAGAATTTTATTTGGGGAAGTGATTCCACATGAGGAAATAAATCGAAAATATGGAATCAATTTTCTTCATTCGATGCATCGTTTTCCAGAAAATGTAGTTCGAAAATATTATGGTTTCATGCATTCTAATATTACCCGGTTTCTCAATCTATTTCTACCGTAGAGATATACTATAAACACTATTTAACGGAAAATTCAAATATTTTATCTTGTGTTCGGGATTACTAAGATAAAAATATTCGATATTATACTTTTAAATTATTATAATGAGAATATTCTATTTTACGTTTTAGATTATCAAAATAAAAACATGTGATTTTATGTTTTAGATTATCAAATTAAGAACATTTTATCGTATGTTTTGGATTATCAAAATAAAAATATTGTATTTTACATTTTAGATTACGAAAATAAAAATATTTGATCTTATGTGTTAGATGATCAAAATAGAAATATTTTATTTCACGTTTTAGATTATCAATATAATTCTATTTTGCGTTTTAGATTATCAAAATAAAAATATTCTATTTCGTCTTTCAGATAATCAAAATAAAAATAATTTTTTTGAGGTAATTTTACTGTTTATATAAGATTGTTTTTTATTTGAATTGTAGAAGAAGGATTATTTAAAGTATTATTTGAAATATTTTTTCTCCAAAATCCTACCCAGTCTTAATTCGATTGCGAAATTGCCGATTGTATACGATCGTGGCAAATATACACATATAGGGGAGATGTAAAACTATGGCGACATTAACAGAATTTAAGAGTACTATTATGGTATATTCGTTTTATTAAAATTATTAAAGTAATGACGAGTATGTACCTACACACAACGATAGATATGTTAACGCAATATTTTTTCGTAACATAATTTAGTTTATAACAAATTGTAGTCGGGAAAATAGAAGACAATATAAGATTTTTTAACACGATATTCTTTCGTGACAAAATTCGTAGCAGATTATACTCGAAAAAGAAGAAGACAAAATAAAATTTGTAATGTAATATTCTTTCACAATTTAGTTTGATTTATAACAAAATTAATTCTTAGAAAGAAAATGTCAGCAGATTCACAATATAATTCTTTCATAGTGCGGTTTAATTCCTAACCGGTTTATTTCGAAAATGAAGAATTCTGTCAGATACGTCGAGCGCATAAATTGATGCACATTATCGCGTTCTCTATCAAACTGAATGCATTCAGTACAGAAATTTGAGGTTCTAATCGCACAATGGAGCAATAACGTAACTTTGTATGCAGCCTTTCTTCGAAATTGGGCTGATTTGTCAGAAGGTTTCTCGTGGAATTAGCGAGTTGCACACTGTGTAACATCGTAGAGTGCAGTTTCCGCGAGGTGCAACTAATCTCGAGACCATGTCCCCGCGTTACAAGAATTCATCAACTTTACGACCTGAATTTTAGCGCCGAAGTTAAATTAAATCTCACGCAGCGTGAAACAGAATATTTTTTAAAGAGGGAGACGAGTAAAAAACACAAAGTTTAACTTATCTCGAAACTCGAGCGACGGACAAACAAAGCAGAAAATAAACCTGAAATACCTGAATTAATATTATCATATTTAATAATAAAATATGGATAATGCTATATTCATTATGGTCGACAATAATGGATGCAGGAATAATAATCCAAACTAATTAAATTGGTTAACTATTATCAATATGTAATGCATTTAATCAGTCAATTAATTATAGCATGAATGGAGGAACCATGCTGCAAACTATTCCTAGACAAAAATTACTATAATTTAATTATAATATGTATTTCTAGTAGGATTCACTGTTAAATATTCTTTAATCGATTCTTCGATAATGATAAGTATTTAATAATTTTTTATTCGTTATCTAACAACTTCATTTAGATTTATTTTCTACAAGAAGATCTCCGAGCTATTTCTTGCATAGCACAGTGATTAAAAACGCTGGGCTGCGGATTTTTATGCAAAATAAAAATGTTCTGTACCGATTTTAATAATTACTTCAGTTTCTAGATAAATAATATTTTTATTTCCATGTTCGTAACGTTTAAACAGCTTTCAACGCAACCATTAATTATTCAGAAAGCTGACGTATGTCTCAAATTAATTTTCCTACAAATTGAATTCAATTATCGAACAAAATTTCGTCATTACGAAATCTTCTGTTGCCTACATATTTATAATTATCCCAAACGAATCGTACCTACATACATTACGTATCATTAAAAATTTCTCGGATTCATTAAACTTATAACATTGAAATTGGTCGAGAGAAAATACTGAAAGTTGTATTTTACAATTTTCTTACTAGTGGACCTGTATTAAAAATTTATAAATTACATTTTGTAGATCTGTGTTAATTATACATATTTTGAAAATTTCATCAATCTCGGTTGATGCGAAAAAAGACGAAAGATGGATTCAAAGATGTAAGAATCTTTAAACTTACAATTAGTATTAGACTGCGGGTCTTTATGCAAAATAAATATTTCGTCCGTCTGTTGCAAAATATAGGAGTCACAGAGAAGAATGTTTCCCTTTTTTAACGCTTCGACGCATCAAGTAATTTTTCAAATAATTTTTGTAATTTTAGAAGGTTGAATGTATCACGTCGATACTCTGCAGTTCTTTTAATCTTTTTCTTGTTTCAAATTTCGGTTATTCATTTTTGTCATCGCAGTCTATTTATTGCACTGTATAAACGTTTGTAGCTCATTGCAACGTTGACCGATTTTGATAAAATTTTCAGAATATACAAAATGTATGACACAGATCTACAAAACATACTTTCTACATTTGCAATACATGCCCCACATAAAGAAGTTGTAAAATATATATATTTTAGTATTTTCTCAGTGATTCCGACCAATCGGAATTTTTTCAAAATTTTGTCCATGTCATGTAGTAAACTTGTTATTCTAACTTCTCAAAAAAATCCAGGTCGTACGATCCAATATATTTTTATTTCTAAGAGTGTCCAAACATTTATATGAGTCACTCGAGAGACTAATAGACGATTAATATTAATTAATAAGAGCATAATAAATTATTTACCAAAAATAATACATTATCTGTCGACGATTATTTCGGAATTTTTCAAAATTTACAATCTATAGCTAAGGATATTCTAATAGATCATTCAACCATAATAGAAACTTCAATGATAAAGTCAATAATTCATCCTCAATGATGTAATCTAATAATTTCGTCTAGAATTAATGTGTAAAATATTTTTTAAATAATTTTAGACAAAGATTTATTAATACTCCCAGTGCCGGGTGAAATGACTGCTTTCAGATTTTTCATTTTGCAATTATTGGAGTTACAAATATTGCTTCCACTGGAAATGATTATGCACACTCGTTTTTATTCAAGTATACATAATTGTAAAAATGGCACAAAATCTGAATAAATTCAGTCGTGCCATTTAGGGTTTGTATCAGATCACCGCCGGATCATTTCACCGACAATGCTCCAATCGACTACACTTTACCGTCATTGACCTCGCTGACAATAGTAATTCATCGACAATGAATTCAGCGACATCAGGCGACAAATGAATGAAAATATTCGACATTGACATTGTAGGTATTCACTTAGGTATGTATGCGAAACTATATTGGTATACCATTATCGTCATATTTTTACAAAGTAATAACTAAGATATTATTATATATTGAAATAATTGTAAAGTTATAAATAATAACTATTCATTGAAGTATGTTTTGTATATAGTTTTTTCTCTCTCTTTCATTCTAATTAGTTCATAGTTCTAGTTATAGTTAGTTTTATGTTAATCAGACAAGGTAAAGTAAATTTAAGTTAAGATAGTAAGTAAGGTTAGGTTAAGGAGAAAGGGAAGGAGGAGAAAGGAGGTGGATATCGTCGGGTTACTGCCAAAACGAGGTAACTCCATAATTTGAACTTTTGAGAAATCGTCGTTTGAAAATTGAAATTGAAATGAAAAATCGTCACAGCTTCAAAATGATTTATTGATTGAAAAAAATCAGAGTAAGTAACAAAACAAAAGAAAAATTCTAGTTTTGTCAGTATGTTTTTCGAACATTTTTTAATCTAATGGAGTACTTAACTTCGAATTGAGTAAAAGTGGAGTTAGCTTGTTTTGGCAGTAACCCGACGATATGTGATAGAATTGTAATCCTTAGGGGAATGAATAATGCTTTCATATATAATTAAAGCAATATATACATTGAAGTATGTAAAAATAATAACTAAATGTAATGAGCAAACATTGAAAAAGAATGATAAGGTTACACTATGTTACCCCTTGTCCTACGCGCTAACTCCCGATTGCTCGGGCCATAATAAACAAGAAGGTCAGTCACGCGTCGAGCCATTTAGCTGTTTAGCCGTGTGCTCCAACTTGCGTAAAATGTATGCGTCTTATGACATGTATATTTCGGCGCAACGAAAGGAATTGTGAAATAATAAACACGTTTGGGCACAACTAATACTTTTAAGATGTCTGGGAAGTAATTATGATCAATTCATCGATGAGCAAAAATGATTTATAATTTGAAAGTGGATAATGTATCAGTAACAATTGGTAAATTAATACTTAACTTAAATTAATAATGTTTTGAGAAAACTCGTAGAAAATTAGTAATCTTCGTGTTAGTGTTGTTTACGTTTGTCACGAATGAAGTACCACGAGTCAGGCTCGTCTTTATTGTTTTTGACCTCAATTTCTTATCACGAGTCTCGCTCGTTGTTGGAGGCCAAGGGGTTAAGAATGGTTGTAATTTAATATGTTGTGTTAAATATGTATAGAGGGTGGGGCAATAACTTCGTCTACCTTGAATATTTCCGTTAGTTGCAATGATATGAGAAAATGATATATACAAAAATTGCACGGTCTAGAGGAGGAAATATTATGATGTAAACATTTTTTATGTGTGCGAAGGCATTTCGGAGATTTCGAGGTCCCTTTGATTTCTTTAAACGAAGAAGACCTACTTTTTGTATCATGAATCGATAGAATATCAAATTCTGCGTAAAAATCTACTTAACCTCTATCCGTCCTAATGGAAGAGTTAACGAGATATTATCGAAATAATTTTCACTACGTAGCCACTATGTGCCTGGAAGCTTATGGAACTGACGTCCTCAACTTGAATACGGTGAGAATATATGGAAAATTATTTCGATAATATCTCGTTAATTATTACATTAGGACATATAGAGGTCAAATACATTTTTACTCTATCGATTTATGATACAAAAAGTAATTCTCTTAACGTACTCGACCTAGTTAATTCGGTTTTGAGAAAATGATTTTTGTTTTTTGTATTTTTTGTATTATTGATTCTGTAATTTTGGTTTTCTATATACATACAACCGAATATATATGTTAGACAATGTTATGCTTAATTCCTCTCACCCGAGAAAAGTTGCCAACGGTATTTACGAGCTACTTCGTTTGCAGCAGACCACTTTTGGATTTTGAATTCGTGCGTTAAGAGTTTAACGAACCTGCGGTCAATAATGAGTTAAGAAAGTCCAATATTAAAAAGATTCTCGTCTTTTTAATAGTGCCGGAATATTGATGTGAGTCACAGTAGCTTTTATATCCTGTGAATGACAGAGAAAATGTTTATTTTGCATAAATGTCCGCAGTCTGGTGATCAGCCAGCGTATTTGCAAACTTTTACGATCCAAACCCATGAGTTTAAATTGAAAGCATACTTCGGCAGAGTTTTTCATTTAGCCGTCCCTCGTTACGAGGGTCTCTATATTTTTTTATGGGTAGAATGGTGCATCGAATGCAGCTATTGCATGCAGTAGAACGTGTGCACCGACGTACCGCGAGGTCTAATCGCGCGATACGACGTGTCCACGCACACCTAGCATTTGTATACATATTTGTATTTTTGTTGATGCGTACTAGGCGCACGACCATGAAATAAAGCAACACACCGACTTGAACAAATTAAGACAAATAGGCCATGGTTGGATTCGTGTTTTAATTATTTTCGCGTTGAGATTAAGTTGAGGTTAGATTGAGGTTAGATTGAGATTATAGTTCGGTTGTGTATTTTTGTTGATGCGTACTAGGCGCCCGACCATGAAATAAAGCAACACACCGACTCGAACAAATTAAGACACATAGGCCATGGTTGGATTCGTGTTTTAATTATTTTCGCGTTGAGATTAAGTTGGGGTTAGATTGAGGTTAGGTTGAGATTATAGTTCGGTCGTGTACTTTTGTTGATGCGTACTAGGCGTTCGACCATGAAATAAAGGAACACACCGACTCGAACAAATTAAGACAAATAGGTCATGGTTGGATTCGTGTTTTAATTATTTTCGCGTTGAGGTTAAGTTGGGGTTAAATTGAGGTTAGATTGAGATTATAGTTCGGTTGTGTATTTTTGTTGATGCGTACTAGGCGCCCGACCATGAAATAAAAGAACACACCGACTTGAACAAATTAAGACACATAGGCCATGGTTGGATTCGTGTTTTAATTATTTTCGCGTTGAGATTAAGTTGGGGTTAGATTGAGGTTAGGTTGAGATTATATTTCGGTTGTGTATTTTTGTTGATGAGTAATAGGCGCCCGACCATGAAATAAAGAAACACACCGACTCGAACAAATTAAGACAAATAGGTCATGGTTGGATTCGTGTTTTAATTATTTTCGCGTTGAGGTTAAGTTGCGGTTAGATTGAGGTTAGGTTGATATTATAGTTCGGTTGTGTATTTTTGTTGATGCGTACTAGGCGCTCGACCATGAAATAAAGGAACACACCGCTCTCCGTATGTAAACCTGGAAGAATAGCTTATTTTAAAGCGATCACGAAACGCTTTTCATGTCCGCCTGGATGATGGAATCGTGCTTTCATTCGACCGTCTCGTTGTGAAAAATGATCCACCGCTACCTACCAACCTTCTACTCTACCCTGGCAGACTTTTTTCCACGTTTTTACCTCCTTCCCAGCGTACATGCATGCTCGAATGCAGGGTAAAGCACTCAAACCCCCGCGAATAATGCTTTTATTTTTCTAACTACGTAAGAAAATTTTGCGAGTGCACACGGATTTCTCTCCCGGGCCCAAAGTTTAACCTGCTCGACGAACTTTTTAGTCGTTTTCACTATCTTCCGTGGTTTAATACAACGCGCAACAAAATTTTATCGAGAGAAAAACGGTGCTTATCTGATGTAATTTGAGATTTTTTATTTATCTGTGATCTTTTAGGGCAAAGCTTAATAGGGCAAAGAGTAATATGCCGTAAGTGAATTAAAATTCATTATTTGTTCAGGTATGTTGGTTTGAATTTAAATATTGTTGTAATGTTTGATAAGGTAAAATTTTCACCGAAAAAATTGTGGATGTTTGAAAAGTTGCAACTTTGTGGCAAAAAATTGTTCGATGTTCTACCTCTGCTCATTTTAAACATTAAAGCTTCTAATTTCATTCCTACTGGATTGTTTTTCCATCCAGAATTGTTGTTTCACTGTGAAACGCGGTAAAATGTAAGGGAGATTATTTGAAAATTCTGTTAAACACAAAAGTACGTATGAACTTTTGAAAATTGCTACATCGTAAAAAATAATCTTCTGATTATCTATTTAGGCTCATTTTAAAGGGTACATGAAGTCTTTACTTTCGACATTACTAAATTGTTTTTTGCAGAATTGCTATCCTACTACGAGACACGCTGGAAAATAAAGGTGGTAATTTAAACAAATTTTTTTTAATTCAAAAGTGTTTACAGTTTAAAAAATGTTAGGATTGTTGAAGAAAATTATATGACAGTCTACCTAGGCTCATTTTAAAGAAAAAAAGCCTATTTTTCCACCTCCATTCAATTATTTTGTAGAATTTAAAACTCATTTTGTCAAATTTAAAACTTTGAAATTCAAATATTTCTATAAAGTTTAAAAAAACTGTAGCACTGTGAAAAAAAATCGTTTGACAATCTGCATGGATCAATTCAAAAGGTAAAGCTTCACTATCAAATATTGTAGGATGTGAGCATGGTAGTTTAAAAACTTCTAAATTAAAAAATGGCCACTGTTTACAAAATTGTAACATTCTGAAAAATAATCTTGCGATTATCTACCTAGACTTATCTTAAAGGGTGAAGCCTCTATTTTCAACCCTCTACATTCCTTTTATCAAAATTATTGTTTTACTATGAAATACATCATAATTTGAGCATAGTAGTTTTAAATATTTCTTTTAATCGAAAGTCGAAAATGGAAGCCTCTACTTCCACCAGTGTCGCCAGATCCACCCAAAACTGGGTGGATTTTCCTCTCCTCCTTTTCCCCTTCCACTACATGAGTACACTCCAACGTCCCCCACTCAGTAATGCCAGAAATGTCAGTTTTTCGTGCATGCGTATTGCGACGCGCGCAGAATCCAGTAACGTATACGCGCCAAAAAAGAGAAACATCTAGGTGGCGTGTCGGGACCTAGCACTGCCATAGACGAACTTGAAGATAACGGACGTTATTTTTTATTTACTTGTTTATTCATATAATTAGAAAATATATTTTTGTTGTTTTCGATACTGGAAAGGTTTTTGGCAAAGTCTTTTGTCTTGCAACAAATGCTAAAATTTTATATTATGTTATCCTGTATAATCCGAACTTTTTTAAGTAAAGAAAGTATGTGAATGTTGAATGAAAAACATTATTTTTAAAACAGGGCCTTAAAGAACTATCAAAAATGTGAAATTCGTACAGTACTGATGCCACGCGCGAATACGCATGCGCGAAAAGCTGACATTTCTGGCATTACTGCCCCCTTAAGACCGTAGACTGGTCACGTGACGTGCCGCTCAACGTGTTACATATTACTCTGGTGATCAGAGAGGTGGTAAACTGTATTCCCCTCGATTTAACCGATCTGGTGACACTGACTTCCACCCCTACTTAATACTTTTTTTTTTTAATTACCAATTCACTATGAAAAATATTAGAATGTAAAGAAGGACGAAATTCTAAAGAATTAAATTAAAAAGTGTCGACGATGTTTCAAAAATTGTAGCACTGTAAAAAGCAGTCGTACAATAGTCTACCGATGCTCATTTTAAAGGTCGCAGCTTCTATTTTCATACCTCTAAATTCCAAAATATTTTGAACAATATATTCTTCCTCTCTTAATTATTATTTACGAGACACGTTTTTAAATTCCTACATCAGGGAAATTATTTCATGAAAGCCAGAATAAAGAGAAAATTAATTTCTGCGACTACAAATTATCGTTTAAATAAAAACAGAATATACATACCATTTGAAGCTTTTATTGCAAGGGTTTCATGTAGCCTAAACATTTTTCCTGCACCCCTAAGTATACGAAAATCCTCATTGTAACGTCGCCAGCGAGAGATCGAATATTTAAAATAAAGTCGTTCGTACGCGATTGAGATTGTCGATGGTTCGGCTCGGCTCGGCTCGCATTCCCCGTAAATTAGCGGACTAATCGACCGAATGGCGGATCGAGAAGCGAACTTGCAGGGGAGCGTATGGTTGCAGTTAAAGCGAAGGAACGCGAGAGAAAAGCGGAGTAAAGGTAAGCGAGCTAGGAATCATGAGTAGCGTGCAATCTATACAGCTCTCCGGAGAGGCTTTTGAGCAAAGAGAGAAGCAATGATCTTACTCAAGGGAAATAACATATTTATGGGCTGCGAATGGCGGCTCTCTTGCTGTTGCGACATCGACTACTTTGATCTCCGTCGCGTCGCCGCGCGCATCAAAGTACACCGAAAATCAAAAGCAGTTTGCTGGAATATGTAAGTGGATTTTCGGATACTTTTGAAATCCGACTACCCTCATCGTCAATATTCGAAGGTCTGCGTATGAAAACGTACGAAGCCACTCCTAAACTCTATTTTCTTCTTGAAAACTCGATTTTGTACAATACAAGCCGAAAACTGAATTTTTACAGTCATTGCTTAGGTTCTTGCCTATAGAAAATGTCTCATTATTAACCCTTAGCACTCGAATGGCGACTCTGAGGCGCTGCTACAAATTGTTATACCATTATTCAGAATATTGTTTACATGATAAAATTTGTTTATATGTAATAAATTACAAAACATTTAAGTATTGTATGAGGTACAATATCAATTTCGTACGCATATAATGAAAAAAATTATGTACAATGGAAATATTCTAGGTTAGAAGAAATGTTTGATCTTTTAGTTGAAATAGCCCCGAGCGCAAAGGGTTAATAGAACTCTCATTTGAATTCTAAATTTTTTTTTACACTCTACTTTACTGCTACAACGTTTATTTTATACAATGGCAAAGGAGTGTGAGGAATATTTGTAAATACAAAATAATTATGTAGTACTCTTCACAGTATAGTATTTTAAACATCGAAACATTTTTTGAACAAATCTTACAGTTTTCGAGAAAAAGATTTCTGAAATCACCTTTTGGACTGAGAATAACCTCTTGAAGCATGTTCAAAAAATTTTAAAATGTTCAATGAGCTTCTTCGTGTTTGTTTAGACTTCTAATATGTTCGTGACACTTTTCTGATTGAAACGATACCAAACACGACAGCATTCGGATCGTATTTGTTCGTTTAATCCACGATATAGTGGAACCTCGATTATCCGAACTAATCTCATTGAAACATGAGTGTCTAGATTGTCTACATCAGGGATGGGCAATTTTGCCTCAATTGAGGCAAAACCGTCCACACCGTAGCGTCCTCTGTCCCCTTCCAGTGCGCGCTGCATGAAAGAGATGTTGGTGGGAGAAGCAGGCATTTGAGGGGCTCCACCCGTGCCCACCACTGGTCTAGGTGATAGAATAGTAACGTAGTACTAGATTATATCTTTACTGACTTGAACAGTGAAACGTATTGTATATGAATTGCTTTGAAACACTTATTTGTATAATGGAGAATTCAGAATTGGGTTCGGATAAGCGAGGTTCTACTTTATGGTGGATTAAACGAGCAAATACGATGCAAACTGTATCGTGTTTGGACTCATTTTAATCATAAAAATGTCACGAATATGTTGATATGAGTTCCACACAGAAATAATTAAAAACAAAAAGGTATTGTGAAAAAGTTTGCCAAATTGAAATTGATTTCATCATATGATAATTTTAATATCAACTGAAAACGATATAATGACATTCTTAATATTCTTTTAATCGATACATTTCTCACCTAAATGTATAAAACCGGCAATGTAATAATAATATATTTTGAAAAAATATGTTAAACCACAACACAATCAAAGAAAAATAAGAAATTTTATGTAAAAACAGGTGAAATTTTAAGCAGAACATTTTTGCGCAGAAAAATGTGGAACAATTTTTCACAATGAAGATTGAATAATGCATTATGCATATTTATACTTCCGCGGTTCTTCGAAGTTCGCTGCCAATCAATACATTGTTTATTAAAAGGCAGGCTTCGATATAAATATTGATGTATGGTAATACGAAAGATAAGTAGCGTCAGAATTTTTTGTATTATTTCTCTTCTCTGTAACCACGCGTTCAAGTTAGAAGTTTTCGAAACAACAAAAAAATATTACCAAGACAGAAATTAGTTTCCCCAGACGCATCTGTACTGGAAAAGTAACTCGTTCGCTAGAGAATATCTCGTTCGTTGCCAAAGTTTCCGCGATAAGAAGTCAGATAAGCACAGTTGTCCTCCCGCCCTACGAAAAAACTTGCAAACAGTAACGAAAGAAACGCCTGGCTTTTTCGAAAGCTTGATTCTAAACGTCCATAGTCTGGTTAACAACTTAAATTTGAAGAAACTCATTACTGGACTGCGAAGTTTATGCATTTAAAGCGGTCTGCTCAGTTAAGAATGCAAGAAAGTGATCTTTGGGAATTTTTGTCTTGGAAAATGTAAGACAAAAAATTAAGTTAAAATTGTTTCAAATTGTTTATTTTGCACAGTACTTTCTGAATTTTTTAATTTAAAGATATTTATTAAAGTAGCGACTGATCTCTCGAAGATCGTCTCAAAAATAGTTTTTCTAGTGACAAAAGACGAGCTATTTTGAGGTTAGAAATGACAATATTACTTTAGAAAGTTCGCCATTTTGTCTCAACTCAATATCCTGAAAAATTCTTCGAGAACCAGATACAATATAGTGTATTATATAAACCTAATTAACTTTTAATTTCTGATGAAGTCACCAACATAACTTCGACTATAGTTATACAAGTTGATAAATATTTTCCAATAGAAAATCTCTAAAGTAAACTATTTTAAGTATTAAAACTCTCTTTGAACAAAGTCTTACGATTTTCGAGTAAAATTTCCTCAGCTTTCCGTCTGAGCATATTAAAGCATCCAGCATCCACATAAAATTTTAAACATCTTAAAATGTTTAACGTGCTTCTTCAGGTTCCCTCAGTTTTCTGATACATTCGTGACACATTTCTGATTGAAACGATACCAAACACAATACAATTTGAATCATATCTGCTCGCTTAATCCACATTACAGTAGAACCTCGATTATCCGAACTAATCAATTGAACATGAGTGCCCGGATAATAGAACAGTTTACCTAGCTCCAACATTAGGTTAAATCTTTACTGATTTATACAATAAATCATGTTGAATATGGTTCACTTTAAATTGAACTGTTTAAATGGAGATGAGGCATGATAATGGAAAATAATAATAGTAGGTTCGAATAATAATAGATTCTACTTTATCGTGGATTAAGGAGGTAAATACAATCCAAACTTTGTCGCATTTGGACTCTTCTGAATCAGAAAAGGAATATATCGACGATAGTTTCATAAAGAAATAATTAGAATAGAAAAGTTATGTCAAAAAATTTGATAAACAGAAATCTATTTCTTCAGATATCGATTCTAGTAAGTTCAAAATAATACATTGACATGCTGAATTCTTTTTATCAACTAAATTGAATGGAGAAGTCGGACGTCATCGGTTCGGATAATCGAGGTTCTACTTTATCGCGGATTACACGAGTAAATATGATCTAAACTGTATCGTGTTTGGACTCTTTCTAATCAGAAACATGCCACGAATATGTTGATGACGGATTAATAAAGAAACAGTGAGAAATAAAAAAAGTTATGTCAAAAATTTTGCTAAATAAAAATCTATTTCTTCATGCATCGATTCTAGTACATTTAAAATAATACTTTGATATTCTCAATATCTTTTCATCAACTAAATTGAATGGAGAAGTCGGATGTCATCGGTTCGGATAATCGAGGTCCTACTTTATCGTGGATTACACGAGTCAATATGATCTAAACTGTATCGTGTTTGGACTCATTCTAATCAGAAAAATGCCACGAATATGTTGGTGACGGTGTAATAAAGAAACAGTGCGAAATAAAAAAAGTTATGTCAAAAAATTTGCTAAATGGACATCTATTTCTTCATGCATCGATTCTAGTAAGTTAAAAATAATACTTTGATATTCTCAATATCTTTTCATCAACTAAATTGAATGCAGAAGTCGGATGTCATCGGTTCGGATAATCGAGGTTCTACTTTATCGCGGATTACACGAGTAAATATGATCTAAACTGTATCGTGTTTGGACTCTTTCTAATCAGAAACATGCCACGAATATGTTGATGACGGATTAATAAAGAAACAGTGAGAAATAAAAAAAGTTATGTCAAAAAATTTGCTCAATAGAAATCTATTTCTTCATGCATCGATTCTAGTAAGTTCAAAATAATACTTTGATATTCTCAATATCCTTTCATCAACTAAATTGAATGCAGAAGTCGGATGTCATCGGTTCGGATAATCGAGGTTCTACTTTATCGTGGATTTTACGAGTAAATGTATTCTGAACTGTATCGTGTTTGGACTCTTTCTAATCATAAAAATGTCAGACATATTTTGTTGGCGGTTTAAAAAAGATATAATAAAAAATAGAAAAGTTTTCTCATTGAATTGATGCTTCTGTGCAACTCAGAGTCTCATTTTCCGTGTGCTTGTCGTGAAATCGAATGGTGATCCTCCATCGGGGTTCGATATTCCTTGTCTTGGGCGGTTTTCCTCGGGCTCCACGCCCTCGCCCTCGAATACAGAATTCCTACAGCCACTCTGCTCGTAGTTTTCAACGAAATCCGACGTTCGTATGCTGTGACCAGCCCTGATTGGTAAACACACAAACGCGTCCAGCCTTGAGAAACGGAAAACTGTTTTATAGTCGAGCCATCCCCCAAGCTAAATCATATTAAAACTCACTATACATTGTACGGCAGGGTGGACCTTAGTTATACTACAACTGCCCCTAGTATGAAACTGATTTTAAAAGTAAACAAACTAAAAATAGAGACTAGCTTTCTTTTCAATGAAACCAGTATCAAAACACGTCAAAATTAATACGTTATATCATTAGTAATGCGTAGACTGTGGGTTTTATGTATACAACAAAAATGAGTAGATTAAATAACAAACAGTGAAAACATTTGACGGGTTTAAAAATACTATTACATTATTTTCAACGTAACAATTTCGTAGTAGCATCTGTATCTTGCAATAAATACTAGTAATGTGTCTTTCGCAAATTCCAAATTTTGAAAATTATTTTATAGAAATCAGGATGTAGGAAACATTATTCTTCTTGAGCAGAAAATTAAAGAAAATGCTACTAATGTTTGTCAATATTAAATAATTCTGAATACAAAATAAATATTCTATTAATAATATTCTAATAGTGACTCGAAAATAATAAAACAGTATTTTTGTATGCTTTGATTGACTTTCCTCATTTAAATTTCATCCGTTCATTTTTATCTCAAACGCATAAAATCTGTAGTTTATGTATTATGAAAAATGAGGAGCTTCTGTTTGCGAAAAGATATATTTATTTGCTTTCAGAAATGCATCGTATTCAAAACAGAATTGTCACGGTGTATCACTATAAAAACAGGCGCGGTATAGTATCATTCTGCAGAAAGTTTTCGATGTCTCTGGCCTGGATGTTTCGTTATGCATGTTTTATCGGTTTTTGCGTTTCCAATCGGTAAGCCGGATCGTCAAACTCCGTTCCTCGAAGTTTGTTTGCGGAACAATTATCTGTTGCTGATGCTAACTGAACGCTAAGGTAATTGAATTTGTGCAGTGTAGGATGCAGAAATACATCATGCGTGAAACAATGAGCATTCTAGTATCCTCCTGGCTACGGATCCGGCTGCTAGCCGAGTTAAGGTTCGGCAAATTGCTAATACCGCAGATTATGTCTTCGCGGATCGAGCATTATTACCTTATTTCACAGTGACTGCCCGTTAGTCCGAGCTTGCTAGCTATACGTTTCCCGCCATCCGAAATTCCCGATGGCCATGTTCTGGCTGAAACGGTTACTATGCCACTAGCAATCATGCCAAAAAGCGAAATCGAAAGCTGAAGTTGCGGTTGAAAAATAGTCGATCTCCGAACCGAAAATTGCATGACACTCTAACTCAGCTCATTTTAAAGCGCAAAATTTCTGCTTTCGATACGTTTAATTTGTTTTCTTTAATTCGCACTTTAGGAGTAGAAAATTGAATTTTTGTTACACTTCTTATTACAGGATTGATAGACGTTTGATTGAAGATTGTTCATGTTTGAGCTGTTGTAACAATGTGGAATATAATTGCATGACAATTTCTCTATGCTCATTTTAGAGTGCCATGTTTCTGCTTTCGACGCGTTTAATTTGTTTTTTTTATTCGCACTTCGGCAGTAGAAAATTGAATTTTTGTTACACTCATATTAGAGGATTGGTAGACGTTTGGTTGAAGATTGTTGATGTTTGGGCTGTTGTAACAATGTGGAAAATAATTGCATGACAATTTCTCTATGCTCATTTTAAAGCGCAAAATTTCTGCTTTCGATACGTTTAATTTGTTTTTTTTATTCGCACTTTGGCAGTAGAAAATTGAATTCTTGTTACACTCATATTAGAGGATTGTTAGACGTTTGATTGAAGCCTGTTGATGTTTGAGCTGTTGTAACAATGTGGAAAATAATTGCATGACAATTTCTCTATGCTCATTTTGGAGTGTGATGTTTCTGCTTTCGACACGTTTAATTTGTTTTTTTTATTCGCGCTTTAGCAATAGAAAATTGAATTTTTGTTACACTCATATTAGAGGATTGGTAGACGTTTGGTTGAAGATTGTTGATGTTTGAGCTATTGTAATAATGTGGAAAATAATTGCATGACAATTTCTCTATGCTCATTTTAGAGTGCCATGTTTCTGCTTTCGACGCGTTTAATTTGTTTTTTTTTATTCGTACCTTAGCAGTAGAAAATTGATTTTTTGTTACACTCATATTAGGCGATTGGTAGACGTTTGATTGAAGACTGTTGATGTTTGAGCTGTTGTAACAATGTGGAGAAAAATCAGTGAATGAACTATGTAGGTTTATTTTAAGGTGCAAATCCTCTACTTTCGCATCCTGGAATTCAAATTTTGCTGAGGTTTCCTTCATGATAAAAATGGAGAGGAGAACCGAAGACGTTGTTCGTTTCAAAAAGTGTGCAAATGCGAAGGACTCCACGAAGCTTAAACAATTTTGTGTGTAAAAAACTTAAATCCAGGACTGTTAACGTAGAAGCATCACTCTTTCAAATGAGCCGAGATAAACCGTCCTACTATATTTTTCCACTAAGTTACATAAATCCAAACAGTCACATGTGAAGACATAAACTTTGTTCGACTTTTACTCGTCATTCCCGCAATCGTCTCGCCTAATCACGACGATGCGACCCCTAATTGGTCCCGGACGCTCCATATCGACCCGAAAGAACGTGCCTGGTCAACGCATCCGGTCAGTCTCCCCCCTCCCCCCGGTTTATCTTTTATCCGGTGATTCGAACCGCAAGATGAAATTCCGTTTCCATGGCCCCGCGTGCGCGTTTAGGTTTTCCATCGAGCGTTGCTCGCACGTCCTCCAGGTTGAAGACCGGGCCGATTCAGCGCACGTTTCGCAGAAAGGAAGCAGAGAGGAAAGTGGTCTGGGAAGAAGAGAAAGAAGTTGAGGAAGGAAAGAGGAAGGAAGGAAGGAAGGAAAAGGTGGCTGGCGCAGACTCGCAGGAAAAACCAAAGAGATCTCCTCGTTCTTCTCCTCCATCTCCTCCACCTCTCCCCCTCTCCCCCTCGCGCCGCAGAAAAGCTGCGAGAAGAACGGAGACAGAAGCGCGTCGCATCGGCCAACAACAAGACAAATGATGATTGCGACAAACATTTCGAAGCATACCGGCCAATCCCGACACGGCAATCTGTGTCTCGTGGTAAACGTTCAATTTCATTCCGCCGGTGGGAACAAGTCCCTGTGAATCTTTCTTTTTTTCTTCTCTCTATCTCTCTCTCTCTCTCTCTCTTTCCCGGGCGCGGAGTTCATGTCGTTTGACAAGCAACAACGATCCTAACGTCCCTTCATTTTCCCCCGTAATAAAAACACCGTAGTCGTGGGCCGGCTTTCGGGGATCATGCACGCCCTTTCTTTGATCTTCATTCAGTGCTACACGGTTCTCTATTTAGACGATGCTGCCGGGATCCGGGGGCGTTTCTTAAGACGCTCCGCTGTCTCCGAGCGTTGCAATTTTGTCATGTAGAAGCTTTACTGTAGGGGAAACCGGGTCTAGTTCACTAATTTTGTAACACGCTAGGTTATATGAATAAACTACCGGTGTTTGGTTAAGTTGTCGAATACGCAAAACTTGTCTCGTCAAATTTACCTAAGTATACTGTTATCTTGGCAAGTGCAATAAGTCACGAACCCCGGGTCTCGGGTTCGTTGAATTGACATTTATTTCTTATACATTCTTTAACTTATTTTGGTGATTATTTAGAAATATGGCCTCCACTTCGATCTTAATAATTTTTATGTGGTGGGGAGTGTAATTTTGAACAACTTTCTTTTGGAAGTACATGCGTCTCCTTTAGTTTCCAAAATATTTGCGAAAGATCGTCTGTACCACTACAAGGAATTCTGTCCATGCGTGTTGCGTCTATGACACAGTACAAGCATAGTCTTCTATACTACACTCTCGATTTGATAAGTGACAGTCAACAAGTCTGTCAGCCCTGTTCACAACATCGTACCGACGTTCTTACAAAAATGTTTCTTTAATAATGAAACTTGCATATACTAACTTTACTGCGGGAAGGAACTCGTCCAAAACCTAACCTAACCCAGACCTAACCCTAACCAACTAATCGTGGTCATCCAGGACTTGAACAAATTAAGACAAATAGGCCATGGTTGGATTCGCATTTTAATTATTTTCGCGTTGAGGTTAAGTTGGGGTTAGATTGAGGTTAGGTTGAGATTATATTTCGGTTGTGTTCATTCTCGAAATCCCGACCACCTCCCAAGTAGCTTAGGGAGGCCACCGTGAGGTTTTAACGGGTAGTCCCTGGGCCATTCGGGCCCGGAGCAGTGTTGGGATATGGTGCAAGATTTCACGCGCATGCGCGGCGATTTCACCCTCAATAAAGTAAGATTCTCGATAAAATGGGGTACCTTTAGCACCCAACAGAATTTTAAAAAATTGGTATGATTTGATTCTGAAAAATGAATGTATAAAATGTGTATTTGTGTATATTTTGTAACTCGTAGGACACGTCCTGAAGTCTTTTTGTCCGGAACAGATTGTTTCGAGACATTCCCGCCAATATAACTGTCTCAGGGCTCCACTACCTCTGTCATCATGATGTAGATACATTACTGTTTTGGCCGCGCATGCGCGTGAAATCTTGCACCATATCCCAACACTGGCCCGGAGAAGACGCTGCATACCCCCGTCCCTCCCCCAAGGGGGCGGGGCATGCGTAATGTCAGTGTTGGGATATGGTGCAAGATATCACGCGCATGCGCGGCGATTTCACCCTCAATAAAGTAAGATTCTCGATAAAATGGGGTACCTTGAGCACCCAACAGAATTTTAAAAAATTGGTATGATTTGATTCTGAAAAATGAATGTATAAAATGTGTATTTGTGTATATTTTGTAACTCGTAGGACACGTCCTGAAGTCTTTTTGTCCGGAACAGATTGTTTCGATACATTTCAGCTAATATAACTGTCTCAGGGCTCCACTACCTTGTCATCATGATATACATGTGTTACTGTTTTGGCCGCGCATGCGCGTGAAATCTTGCACCATATCCCAACACTGGCCCGGAGAAGACGCTGCATACCCCCGTCCCTCCCCCAAGGGGGCGGGGCATGCGTAATGTCAGTGTTGGGATATGGTGCAAGATTTCACGCGCATGCGCGGCGATTTCACCCTCAATAAAGTAAGATTCTCGATAAAATGGGGTACCTTGAGCATCCAGCAGAATTTTAAAAAATTGGTATGATTTTATACTGAAAACACGTCCTGAAGTCTTTTTCTTTCTCTCCACTACCTTGTCATGATGATATAGATGCGTTACTGTTTTGGCCGCGCATGCGCGTGAAATCTTGCACCATATCCCAATACTGCGTAATGCATGTCCCCACGAAATAACAAAGGTTGAGATTATAGTTAGTGGTTTTTGTGGCAATATTTTTTTCTTAGAAACTGTAAGAGATATACAAGGAGTTCAGTGAATATTGTTCGTATAAAACGTAAGAATTATGATCTTCAGGATTTTCGTTCGAAATTACTCCTACAATTATGTGAAAAAATAGCAAGATTAGGATCTTATTAAAATATATGTTGAAATACATATTAGGAGCTTATTATCTTTTCCGGATAAAAGCACTCGTGTACTTTTTCAGATTTTTATAACCCTGTCTTAATGAATACGTGAGTAATGAATTTTTTGAGAAAATGGTTCCACTGGTTCTCTGTTGCTCCTCATTCTATATGCTAATGAAGCGAATGGATTAACTCGCTGTATCTCTGCAAAGAAAGATCGCAGCGTCATGATCCTCGGCTCATTTTAAAGCGGACAGAAGTCTGCCGATTCGATTACGTGCAATTCGAATAGGCTGCGATCATTTTTCACCGAGATGTACTGTCTTGAAGCGTTAAGATTTTGCATTTCGTGCTCAATATCGAATCGCAGATGCATTGCGATGCTGCCCGACAAATGCATCGTGCGATTTCCATCAGCATACAAAGTCTGTGTTAACTAGCAAATTAATCCTTCTGATATCTCCAAAAAACTCAAGTTGTTTCACCCCTTGGCCTCCAACAACGAGTGAGACTCGTGGTAAGAAATTTGCGCCAAAAACAATGAGGACGAGTCTGACTCTTGGTACTTCGTTCGGACCAAACGTAAACAACACGAGTCTGGCTCGTGGTACTTCAATCGTGACAAACTTAAACAACACTAACACGAAGATTACTAATTTTCTACGAGTTATCTCAAAACATTATTAATTTAAGTTATGTATTAATTTACAAATTGTTACTGATACATTATCCACTATCAAATTATAAACCATTTTTGTTCACCGATGAATTGATGATAATTACTTCCCAGACATCTTAACCCTTTCAGCTCGGAAGTATTTTAACTCCATAACCAAACTTCTTTTTTCCGATCAAGAATATTTCCATACTATATGATTTTTATCATTTTGAAGAAATGAAACTGATATAATACCTCATAGAATACTTAAATATTTGGCAACTAATTTATTGAATATCAATTTAATAACGTAAACAATATTTTGAATAATGGTATAGCAATTTTTAGTGGTGCCTCAGAGTCACCACTCGAGTGCTAAGGGTTAAAAGTATTAGTTGTGCCCAAACGTGTTTATTATTTCACAATTCCTTTCGTTGCCCCGAAATATACATGTCATAAGACGCATACATTTTGTGCAAGTTGGAGCACACGGATAAACAGCTAAATGGCTCGACGCGTGACTGACCTTCTTGTTTATTATGGCCCGAGCAATCGGGAGTTAGCGGGTAGGACAAGGGGTAACATAGTGTAACCTTATCATTCTTTCTCAATGTTTGCTCATTACATATAGTTCTTATTTTTACATACTTCATTGTATATATTGCTTTAATTGTGTATAAAAGCTTTATTGATTCCCCTAAGGATTACAATTCTATCACATATCCACCTCCTTTCTCCTCCTTCCCTTTCTCCTTAACCTAACCTTACTTACTATCTTAACTTAAATTTACTTTACCTTATCTGATTAACTTAAAACTAACAATAACTAGAACTATGAACCAATTAGAAAGAGAGAGAGAGAAAAAACTATATACAAAACATACTTCAATGTATAGTTATTATTTTATAACTTTACAATTATTTCAATATATAATAATACCTTAGTTATTACTATGCAATAATAAGACGATAATGGTATACAAATATAGTTTCGTATACATACCTAAGTACATATTAGGAGGTTGAATAAGTTCTCGCTGTTTTTTGTTATGAAATGAATGCTTTATTTTAAAAAATTGGTAAACAAGATGTTCTTCAAAGTATTGTCTCTCGCTAGCCATTACTTTTCCCCATCTTTCTGGCAGCATAGCAATTCCATGTCGGAAAAACGACACGTCTTTTGAGGCAATCCAAGAGTGGACCCATTTTTTTAATATCTTCATAAAATTGGAAGCGCTGCTCAGCCAGGCCATGTGTCATCGATCGGAACAAATGGTAATCTGATCGGGAAATGTTTGGTGAATACAGCGGGTGGGGTTGTACTTCCCATTTAAGTGTTTTCAAAAACGTTTTCACCGGTTTGGCAACATGTGGCCGCTCGTTGTCACGCTGAAAAATCGCTTCAACTCGTACAGCACCCAACGTCCTTCCTGTGAATCATTCCTAATGCTTCCAAACGTTTCGAATCTGTTGTGTGATCAACTCCTAATGATTCTGCAAGTTCAGCTAGTATCTGACACGAGTCTTCATCAAGTAATGCCTCAAATTCTTCGTCTTCAAGTTTTTCTTGTGCGCCAGGGCATTCTTTATCTTCAAGATCAAAATCATTATTTTTGAAGCGTCTAAACCAATCTCTGCATATTGTTTCCGACAGAACATGGTCGCCGTAGATGTCAACAAGAATTCTGTGTGCTTCAGCTGCAGATTTTTTTTTAATAAAATAGTGTAATAAAATTCCCTGCAATTACTCTTTCTTTGGCATGAAATTCGACATTTAGCACATTGAAAGAAAAATTGTTTATACTTCAGTGGAATTACATACACTGAATTTTAACCTTGCATATATGTAGTACTTCATTATAGATACGTTACTATCTGAAATTAAATTCACGCAGTTCTGGTATTACCACCTTTCGGAAAACAGCGAGAACTTATTCAACCTCCTAATACAATGTCCGACTTTCTTGTTTATTATGGCCCGAGCAATCGGAAGTTAGCGGGTACGACAAGGGGTTAAACTGATCTTAAAAAAAATATTATATTTTTTGATATACGAAGACCTCTTTTACCAACTGCGGACGGTAATGGTTGCTAATTCGCTGTATCTCAGCACAGCATGATCGCAGCGCTATGACCTCAAGCTTATATTGTAGGGAAAAGGCAGCCGATACGATCGAGCACACGTCGAACCCTGCGAGACAATTTGTTACCACGATGTATCGCTTCGAAGCGTCAACAATGTGGAGTCTGTTCTGTAATATTGAATCGCAGGTGCATTACGATGCAGCCCGACAAATGCACCGTGAAATTTAGAGTCGGGCCGCGCGCGCCACTCGAAGGGAATGTGGAGCGGATCGGAGGCTTCGAGCGGCGCCCTTATGGTTTAATAGCGTTGGTTTGCGATGGTGGGAAAGCTAGAATGCGAGGCACGTTACGAGCCTCATCAATTGCGTATACACGAAGATCATGCGTGTAAAAACCTTTTCCTCGAAGGAAAGAAAGAGAGAGAGAGAGACAGAAAGAGAGAAGTGCACCTAACTCGGCCTCTGCCCTTGCGTTTGCATTAATTTCCCACGACCGAGGTTTTCATTTAACTTCGCAAACAATGTAAACCGTCCGCAATGAATTACTAATAAAAAAGTATGGCGCGCCGATCGACGAGCTCTCCCTGTGCGTAAACGTATTCATCGCATCGCGTATTCATTTATGCGTATACGAGTATTCATATTAATTCGCGGCCGTAATGTTCGGTGCATTATGCAACATAACTAAACTGCATCAATTTTCAAGAATTCCGCGCCGTGCTCCTAGTAATGACATCTGAATGTTAATTACATAGGGCATTTTTAACAAAAATGGGACAAAACAGAATACACGGCGTTTATCCATTACTGAGTTGGCCAGCTTTGTGTCTATATGATGTTTGCAATTTTTTTAGAAATGTTAGGAGACTTTTATATTAATAAACAAATAGTAAGAATTCTTATAGAGTTAGTTTTATTTAGTTTTAATTTTATTGGACCGACTTTCATTCAGCTTGAATTTATGTAGGGCTGTTTTAGACCACTTTTAATTTATACAGATGTTATTATGTTATTTTTAGCTTAATATTCATTTTAGCTGCCCCAATTTCCTCCACTCTGAATTTATACGGGGCTGTTTTACTTCATTTTTAACTATTATACATACATTTTCACCAATTTTTAATTTTTATTGAGTAATTTTTTCCTTTTTAAATTTATACAGAGCTAATTCTGCTATTTTTAGTTTAATATTAGTTTTATTGGGCCTAATTTCCTTCTACTTTAATTTATTCAGGGCTGTTTTACTCCATTTTTAATTTTTATGGATGCATTTATCGCTATTTTTAATTTTTGTAGATGCATTTCTCCCTATTTTTAATTTTCATTGAGTAATTTTTCTACATTCTTAATTTCGACATAGCTAATTATGCTACCTTTAGTTAAATATTAATTTTAGTGCACCAACTTTCCTGCAATTTTAATTTATACATAGCTGTTTTACTCCATTTTTAATATTTATACATGTATTTCTCCTCATTGATTAATTTTTCTATATCTTTAATCTATATAGAACTAATTATGCTATTCTCAGTTTAACATTAATGCTAGAGGACCTTCTTCTCTCCAATTTTAATTTATACGTGGATACCATATTTCATTTTTAATTTTTATAAATGCATTTCTCCCAATTTTTAATTTCTACAGTGTGATTGCTTCGCATTTTTAATTTCTACAGACCTAGTTGTGCTACTTTTAGCTTAATATTAATTTTAATGAACTTTTTCCTTTAATTTGAATTTTTACAAGACTATTTCATCTTATTTCGAATTTGTATAGATTCGTATTTTCCTATTTCTAATTATTATACAGCAATTTTTGTTAAATTGTAATTTGTATAAAGTTAACTATAACAATAGAAATTTACATACAGATCCTATTTATTGTATACAGTGTATTTATTTTATTTATTTTATTTACTTTAGTCGCTTCATTTATTTTATCTGTTTCATTATCTTTTATATGCGAACGATTTATGAGGTTTAGAATTTTTATAAAAAATTTTCTTTATCCCCTGGAGTGTAGGATAAACTATCACGAGGCTCCATCAAGCAGATCGGATCCCTTGATTACCAAAAATCGAAGTTTTGAATGTTCATTGGCGTCGTAGACTAGTTTGATAAGAACACATGACAGTAGCTAGGAAAACAGGTCTAAAATAAACTAATAATTCAAATATAGCTAGATAACTGTCGATAAGAATGATATCATAGCTGTTCGACACGCTTTAACGTTTAAACAATTCGAGAAATTGAATGTTTACCATTGGAATGATTGAAGCAACGCGAGCACACTGTTCTATCGCGTTCGCGTGCATCAGCGACAATGCATACGCAATTTCTCAACCTCTGATAAGCGTGCGTGTCTGTTTCGTCTATTCTACGCATGATCAGATGTGAACTGCTTCACCGCATCGTTGCATAGATTATCCAATTTGCCTTGCCAATTTGCCATTTTTAATCCAAAAACGCTATATATCGACACGGTAGAATATGTTCTACATATTAGTGCAGAAATACACTAATTTATTGTATTTTTAGACAAAAATCGTAATGATTTAGAAATTCATTTAAATTCATTTACACTGCAGCTATCACTCTGAAATTTTGTGGATCTCTTTGAAAATGTTTCAAAAATATATAGCAAATTTTTTAAGAACAAATATCCACATGTTTCAAAGTTATGGTGAAAATTGTATGTATTTATAACGTCTTTGAACTTATAAATCTTCCTATACCCAGATACTAAAATTCGATCATTAAAAAACAATTGTTGCACCGGTCACTTTGAAATTTTGTAGACTTGTCTACTAATGTTTCAAGAATATACAGTAATTTTTTCAAGCAAAAATGTCCGTCAAATCTATAGTTATAGCAAAAATAGTGTAGCTTTACAGTGATTTTGGTCGTACGAACTTTGATATTGTGAAATTAAATAATTATTGCAGGTACGGTTCTGAAACTTTGTCAGTGTATTCTACTATGTTTCAAGAATGTATAGTAATTTTTGTACACGTCACTTCACCACAAAACTTCTTTATTTTTGATTATAATTTTATGGAACTTTCACCAACATATTCATGGCATTTTTCTAATGAAAATGATACCAAACATGATATAATTCTTACGTATAATTTCTACGTTCTGCAAAAGTCGAAGAATAGTATACCTGGCCCATAATTGTCCCTAGCCATTCCCGTGGTTGGGACATTTATCGATAAAATACTGTATAATGTGTTCGAGGCCGCTGATAACGAATCTGAACTTAAAATTTCTAAAAACAAAATGGCCGATCCAATATAACGGACGGGTATTTGAAATTATTAAACAATATGTTTTCGATGAAATTTTCAGCATGCACATAAGTCAGCCAGATGTACAAAATGTATTATTTAAATTTATCCAATTACTGAAAAGTTATTCCGTTTCAAAATGTGTGCTAACTTTCAGCTACCTGAACACCCTGTCCGATGCAGGTCGCCTTTTCTCTCGCTCCCTCTATCGTTAAGGAGGGGAATGGCCACTTACATTTAACATTACCCCTACTACCTTTGTATAAAGCAGCTATGTACATTGCACACCTACAAACAAGATGTTTCCGCTATCGAGAGTTTTTATTTAAAAAAATATGAAAACAATGTTATAAACAAAAATACAACATTCATGTTTTTTATACGCCTGCCTTACAAAACTCCTCAAAATAGATAAAATTTTTCTCTTAAACACTTTGAAATATCATTCATAATATTCGAAAGAAACATGGTGAGAACTATTAGCATGAATGCACTAGATTATATAAAGCGGTGATACAGGCGACTTTGCAAAAATCCGTAGCAAATTCTTGCGTCTGAACTGTACTTTAGAGGACCAAAAAATTTTCAAGTTTTCTGTATGTGATGCTACACATTTTGACGAGAAAATGAGAGACGTGTAAGTTTCAGTACACGAAATTCAAGTTTTGGTTACCGGAGTTCACTGGTATAAAGTTATACACGTGTAAACATGAGCAATTTTAAGCGTTTTTGACAGGTTAGAGCGTCGCCATATTGGATATTCGTTGGGTAGTACAGGTAGGCTGTTGACCGCATGCGCTGGATAGATGGTGGGTGTTCAGCGCATCGGCTAAGTAGCACTGAGCGGTATAGTCCAAGTTAGTTTGGGGTTAGTTAAAAGTGCTTAACTTTACACGCGTATAACTTCTGAACCAGTGAACTTCTGGCAATAAGACTTTTATTTTCGGTGTTTTCTCATCAAAATCTATAGGACTGCATGAAAGAAAGTTAAAAAAAATTGGTCCTCTAAAGTACAGTTCGACCAAACCTGCTACTTACTTCGACAAACAGCACCCATTTCACAGAATTGAATAGAATACTTTCTAAAACAAAGTTATGCGCTTAACACTGAATAGTTCACACTTCTGCTCACCTCGATGACAACTGCTGGACTGATGTTTACGACATTGTCACTCTCAGGTATAAAAATGTGACCATTTTCGAGTACACCCCACTATAGGGCCATCAATAAAGTACCCTAAACAACGGCCAAAATGACTTCCACGAGAAAATTCATTTTTAAGGTTTTGACCACATTTTCGGGATTTGGGACCACTGTGCGACGTTCTAAATAGCTCCGAGTGTAATTGGAAGGGTCAGTGATATCGTCGGTGAATATTTAACGAATTTTCGTAGATTTCCAAACGGCGGTCTCTACGCGGGCAATCATTCAGGCCGATTTATCAGGCGAATCGGCTCGAACGAACACGGTGAGCGCGACCATATATCCCGGCTCCAATTTACATCCGAAATCCATTTGGCCGATATGGCGTTCGTCACGATATTTGGGTCGATCTACGACTTCTTGAGCACATTCCTCGAGTCGGTCACGTACCTCCGTACCCTGGCAAGATACCGAAATTATGAAATCAGCAGTACGTGCGTGGGGATTTTCGTGAGCTCACGACACATTTTGCCGTTGGATCGTAACAAACAAACACACATACACACAGGGGGAGAGAGACAAAGACAAATAAATAACCAGGGAAAACGGAGATATAGGGGAGGCAGTGACAAACAGGCAAACATCTCGTCGCGTAAGATGTATTAACTTGCTCCCCGGAGTCCCATAATCTCTGCTCTATGTCGCTCCTTGCGACCCGCGAATATATAGTGACCAAAGGTTGCGGTTTCTCCGAGCGTATTCCCTGTCGTCGATAGATTCACAACGGATTTATTGGGATCAAACTACCGTCTTCCTTCCGGACCCATAATTCCCGGTTATCTGACTCCACGGATCCAGATGGCGATCTACGAGTTTCAATCGAAAAATACACCGGCGATTCTGCGCCGATCCAAGATTTGTAGAAGAATCGCTGGAAAGCCGCAAGGTTTTGGCTGTAACTTTGAATACGAAGGATATTTCTTCTTGGAAAAATTGGGGCGTGTTCTTCGAATATAGGTGAATGGATCCACAAAGTTTCAAAATTATAGCAGCAGCAGTTTTTCTTAAATCGACAGATTTTGCAATGTTGAGGTTTGCAAGTTTGGAACGCTGTGTGTATATGCTTTTGAGGGCGTAACTCTGGGTCAAATACATATTTTTCCTTGGAAAAATTGTGTATATTTTTGAAACATGGTTAAACGCATCTACAAATTTTCCGCATAATTGCTGAAACAATCCATTTTTAATCATCGGATGGTAATATGCAAGCGAAAATAAGACCAAAAGCGACATAAAAACATACAATTCTATGCATAACTTTGAGTCCGAAGGATATTTCTTCATGGAAAAATTGGGGCGTGTTCTTTGAATATATGTGAATGGATCCACAGAGTTTCAAAATTATAGCAGCAGCAGTTTTTTTAAATCGACAGATTTTACTATTTTGGGGTTTGCAAGTTTGGAACGCTGTGTGTGTAGGCTTTTGAGGGCGTAACTCTGGGTCAAATACATATTTTTCCTTGGAAAAATTGTGTATATTTTTGAAACATGGTTAAACGCATCTACAAAGTTTCCGCATAATTGCTGAAACAATTAATTTTTAATCATCGGATATTAATATCCAAGCGAAAATGAGACCAAAAGCGATATAAAAGCATACAATTCTATGCATAACATTGTGTCCAAAGGATATTTCTTCTTAGAAAAATTAGGACGTGTTCTTTGAATAAAATGTGAATGGATCCACAAAGTTTCAAAATTATAGCAGCAGAAGTTTTTTTGAGATTTTACTATGTTGAGGTTTCTAAGATTCGTACGCTGTATATGTACACTGTTCTGGCTATAACTTTGGACTAAAAAGGATATTTCTTCTGAAAAAATAGTGTTTATTCTTCAGTCATAGTTAAATGAATCCTCGAAATTTCAATATAGTAGCTGTAATAGTCCTTTTTAGATTGTCTACTTTCATTTACCAAATTTTATGAAACGAAAGACTATGGACTCTAATTATAATTCGGAATCGAGTGGATATTGTTACTAGAAAAAAATGTTGCACATTCGTCAGACATAGAAGAATGAGTTGACGAAGTTTCAGAATGATAGCTGCAGTAGTTATTTTGTCATTAATCACTGAAGATTACTGTATCAAATTTCCAAGGTGAAAAATTTGGTATGTTTATACAATTCTCCCAATAATAACAATAATAAATACAACGATAAATATGATAATAAAGACACTGTCACGCAGAGACGAATATATGCAACACGATTAATTGCAGAAATCAGTAAAAATGTATTCCGAAGCTACGTAACTGTTCTATTATACGAATCCTCAGGCTTCACCAACTCGTTCGGATAATAGCGGTTCCACTACGTCGTGGATTAGACAGACAAATACGATCCAAATAGTATCGTGTTTGGTCTCATTTCAATCAGACAAAGATGACGCATATGTCAGTAAAAATGTCAGTAGAAAATAATTAAAAACAACAAAGCCACGCTACTAAATTATTTTCGTTTGGACATATCGATCCCGAAGTTTTCAGTTTTCAAACATGTAAGAAAGTGTAAATCGATAAGTGCTATACATAGGCTCTAGATTATCGACATGTATAAATATATAGTTAATTGTTGGTGGCGTGTCGTTCGACAGTAGCGTCTTTTGTTTGTTTGCATCGAGAAGTTGCAGTCTCCTCCACGCAGTCATGTGAAACGCACGCGTTTGATGCATATATATATATATATATATATATATATATATATATATATATATATATAGTTTCATATATTATAATTAAAGTGTGATAATAAAGCATTGTTTTTATTATCCCAAATCTCCTGACAAAACATGTCGTGAAATTGTCGTAGTTATTAACACTAGATTTACGGAGCACTAAAGCTGGATATTTTGCAGTTACTTTATAGAAACAACAGAAACGTATTTCTAAATAAATTTATTGGATAATTCTTGCTATTAAATTAAAAAATTTAGATCCCATCAATTTGACGGGCCTCGTAAATCTAGTGTTAAACCCGAGGATGCTGTCACACAATTTCCTCGCGCACAGTACACACAGAAGCATCGATTGTAGTATAAAGGCTAGCCTAATCGCGGTAGGAACGTCTCATAATGCTCATTTGATGCTTCCTCGCTAGCAGCGTATCGTCAGAGAGAAACCGGAAGTTCGCTAGGCTGCGAAGTGTCTGTGTGACGACACGGACCGAGGGAACTGCAGGAAAGTTGTCTTGAATGGCAAGCGCCGACTTGATGGTTGGTGATGGAAACAACCATAGGCAGAGTCGGGTTCCTGCACTGATCTATAACTATAACTGGATATGGTATAAGCTACAATAGGTCGCGATACTTCGATATCGCTATTTTTGAACATTTTTGCTTTCACCACCTAAGCCGGGTGGTGATTCACTAGCAAGAGTTTTCGGTTCTCATGTCATACTTATCGCTAGACTGCGGAACTTCATGTAAAATAAAAATGGTCTGCCTGAATTTCAACAAATTGGAACGAAGCAGAAAGTTATTTTATCCCTTAACCCCTTGTTCTACCCGCTAACTCCCGATTGCTCGGGCCATAATAAATATGTATGCGAAAGTATATTTGTATACCATTATCGTCTTATTATTGCAAAGTAATAACTAAGGTATTATTATATATTGAAATAATTGTAAAGTTATAAAATAATAACTATACATTGAAGTATGTTTTGTATATAGTTTTTTCTCTCTCTCTCTCTTTCTAATTAGTTCATAGTTCTAGTTATTGTTAGTTTTAAGTTAATCAGATAAGGTAGAGTAAATTTAAGTTAAGATAGTAAGTAAGGTTAGGTTAGGGAGAAAGGGAAGGAGGAGAAAGGAGGTGGATATTTGATAGAATTGTAATCCTTAGGGGAATCAATAAAGCTTTTACACATAATTAAAGCAATATATACATTGAAGTATGTAAAAATAATAACTAAACGTAATGAGCAAACATTGAAAAAGAATGATAAGGTTACATTATGTTACCCCTTGTCCTACCCGCTAACTCCCGATTGCTCGGGCCATAATAAACAAGAAGGTCAGTCACGCGTCGAGCCATTTAGCTGTTTAGCAGTGTGCTCCAACTTGTGCAAAATGTATGCGTCTTATGACATGTATATTTCGGCGCAACGAAAGGAATTGTGAAATAATAAACACGTTTGGGCACAACTAATACTTTTAAGATGTCTGGGAAGTAATTATGATCAATTCATAGGTGAACATAAATGATTTATAATTTGAAAGTGTATAATGTATCAGTAGCAATTTGTAAATTAGTACTTAATTTAAATTAATAATGTTTTGAGAAAACTCGTAGAAAATTAGTAATATTTGTGTTAGTGTTGTTTACGTTTGTCACGAATGAAGTATAGCCCGCGCAACGAGAGCTGGCACAGAGAAAGTTGTGGGTACCACCTGATGCTCCCACTACGCGCTACACGTCTTCCGCGATTGGCCGAATCGCTTGAGGAAGACACTAAACGAGCGTATTGAGTGTGACTGTAACAAAGAGATGCGGTGACCATGAAGTAAGATGGTGGTGACGCTGAGCGCCTATGTCGACCGTTCCCGCCAAAACGTAAGCGTAAGAGTGGGATCCACTGATCAGTGGTGGGATCCGCAGCCTTGCGTCAAGAGTGGGGACTCGCCGTTCCCCCTGCACCCCACTGACGAGATTTTGTGCCAACTCTTATTGCGCGGACAATACCACGAGTCAGGCTCGTCCTCATTGTTTTTGGCTCAAATTTCTTACCACGAGTCTCACACGTTGTTGTAGGACAAGGGGTTATATGTTTGACCTCTTGCACTGTGATTTATTTTACGGTTACAGTGATTAGAACTTGTTTTTCGTCCATCGTTTCTCAAAGGGCCCCTAGACGATCAATAATATTGTGAATAAGCCCATCAATAATATTGACGAGACGCATTGAAAGGGCATATTGACCTTTAGAAGGGGTTCAAACGCAGTGTCAATATATTGAACCATATTGATAGAAATTTTTATTGAAGCGCATTGACGGGAGCCATATTGATGTGCGCATTGACGTTTAAGAGGTTCAGTTGTCAATATTTCGTCAGTCTCGACTCGGACGTCGTAATGGTCGTACAGGCAAAATGGCTGGCAGAGTGCACAACTGTTTTTCAAAACAACAGTGCGTAGTCGCCGTATTGATAGCTAGATTGACGAGAGCTTCAATATTATTGGTCAACCTATTGACAATATTATTGAACGTCTAGGGGCCCCTTTAGAAGAAAAAGAAAATTTAAATTTATTATATGCTTGTATATTCTCCAATGGCTATATCTCGACAGCAACAAAATAAAATCTTATTTGGCTTAAAAGGGAATTAATAATTTACATGTTTAGTAGATTTTGTTCTCTTCTTTCTTATCACGAGTCTGACTCATTATTATAGTGCAAGGGCTTAATAAGGCTGAAAATAATGCAACAGCATTTTTAAATTGTTTTAATGTCTTGGTTGTTTCAAATTATACTCATTTTTGTCACAAATGCATAAAATTCGCAGTCTACTTGCCACTGTATATACAGGGTGTTCCAAAAAATGTTCGAATTCCTCGAAAGGGATGATTCCTGGGTTTATTCTAAGAATCTTCTTCTTCCGCGAAAATGTCGTGCGCGGTTTTCGAGTTATTAACGAAAAACATGGGCCAATCAGAGCGCACGCGTACAATTATTGTTCGGTATTAGATCAAAATAATTCGGTATTGCCGTATAAGAGAGTTCGAAGCAGCAAGTGCATTTACGGTTGGAATAATCGAGATTTATTTAAATAAATTCTTACTCCTTCTCTTGCTCACGAGTCGAGCACGGCTGAACAACAACGCTACTGCTCAGTAGAATCGGCCGACGCGCCGCGCCGAGCAGGAACCCGTCAGCTGTAGCTGCGCTCTGATTGGCCCGTGTTTTTCGTTAATAACTCGAAAACGAAGCCGCGCCCGACATTTTCGCAAAGGAAAAAGCTTCCTAGATTAACCTCAGGAATCGCCCCTTTCAAGGAAATCGAACATTTGTGGGACACCCTGTATAAATCAGTGGGTTCCTTCATTAAACCGGTGAGAATTCGCGGGACACCTTGTACAGAGAAAACGGGGTTCGCGGGCTCGGTCTATTGTCATTGTAGTGTACCGAGTCGGGTACTTGCGGATCCGGAGCGCAGACGAGCAGAGCGAGAGAGAGAGAGAGAGAGAGAGAGAGAGAGAGAGAGATTGCTCACGGAGTGTATTTATGCCGTCGCGGGTGTGTACGTGAGAGCTTGCGTGTGTTTGTACGATAGGAGAGATGGTTCGGACGCATTCCGCCAGCCGCCGTTGTCTCTCGAGAATGCCAAATGGAATCTGAATTCTGTCGGTTAGGCTCGGGCTACGGGAAATGCCGGTATCAATGCGAACGGCGGCGGCTGCTCCGTTCTACGTCCAACAGGATGCGTTCAACTGTCACCGTCGCTTAACGCGGCCATTGTAACGTCTACGTCTACCCCTCATTAAAGACAGAGACGGAAAAAATTCTCGAGATCCGACGCGCGAGTCGTTAACCTCCTCGACCAAAGCCTTTTCTGTTTGGATCCTCTTACTTTTTCCTTTGAGAAATTGATAGTACGCGAGGGTGGCTCGTACGTTCAGTTTGAGACTCGTATGTTGACACTTATCGGCCTCTCGTGACAATTTGACACAGTTTTCGTGAGTATCGAATAGACAGAATATACCTGCAGGAATTTTTTTAAAGAAATGATGCTCCATCGATTCTAAGTAACGGACATTTGGGGATTAAAAAGAAACTACTGCAGTCACCATTTTGAAATTTTGTGCACCAGTTTGAACATGTTTGAATAATATACAGGTACATTTTCACCTGTAAATGTTCACTCGATCCAAAGTTATGGGTAGAATTGTACGCACTTATAGCGTTTTTGGTCTTATAAATCGTGCTATGGGTTAGGTGGCACGAGTACACGAGTTTTGATCCGCCCCCTCCACGACCTAACCACAACTCATTCTATTCACATGATTTTTCCATTACTAATTCAAATTCTGGATGACAGCTACAATGCAAAGATTATGCGAATAAAATTTCATTTTCTACAGAAAAGGTCTCTTGATATTTTGCCATATTTCGCATAGTTACCGAGATATTTGCAATTTTATAAAAAACAGGAAATCTACTTTACCGGCTAAACCAGGCTAATTTGACACCATGTTATATATACATTTCCTTCTTGAAATAACCCCAAGAACACAAATATAACCTCAAAACGAGGGGCCACGGAAATCGTACTCTCCCCGGTTAGGTGCACTCCGATAATTGAAAAGCGATTATTGCTGTCACTGTTCTGAAATTTAGTGGATCTGTTCGGCCATGTTTCAGTAGTATATAGTCATTTTTCATTCTCAAGTAAACATATCCATTCGATCTATTGTTATAGTCAAAATTGTATGGTCTGCAGCGATATTGCTCTCATAAATTTTGGCACTCGAAAATTCGACGATTAAAAAAAAAATTATTCTATCTATTACCTTGAACTCTTGCAGGCTTATTTAACAATGTTTGTAGAATATATGGAAATTTTTTCAAGTAAAAATGTCCATTCGGTCCAAAGTTTTGGGTAGAATTGTATGCACATTCAGGGTTTTTGGTCTTATAGGTAAATCATGCCACAGGTACAAAAACCCTATGACTATAAAAAATCTGGCGAGCCGATAACTATATGGACTTGTTCATGTATGTTTGAAGAATGTACAGTAATTTTTCCAAGTCAGAATATCGATCCTTTTCAAAGTTATGGTCAAACTTGTCTGCTCTATAGAGATTCAGATCTTATAAATTTGGATTGTAGTAACATTCGGTAATAAAATGAAAACTGCTGTAGATATTAATCTAAAAATGTACGAATCTATTTAAAAACATCTGAAGAATATACAATAATTTTTTCATGTAACAGCTTCTACTCAAATCCAAGTTATTATAGCTTTTTGATCTTACTTTTCTACATTCCTTTCCTTTAATAATCGGTCAGAATGAATTTTCTTTAACATTCCTAAGTTCGAGTCTTTAAATTTTTAATACTTGATACTATACAAACCACCCAATGAAAGGCTCGACTGCGTTTTGGAGAACTCCGTGTTCTTAACTTTTTTGAACTTTTTTTTATGTGACCCTGTAGATATCGATGAAGACATTCCGAAAATGTGTGTATGGTTGTTAGGAATTCATTGGTTTATAAGTTATACGCGTGTAAAGATGAACAGTTTCAAGCGTTTTTGAGAGGTTAGAGCATCGCCATATTGGATATTCGTTGAGTGGTAGAGGTAAGTAGGTCTGTTCGGCCCATGCGCTGGATAGATCGTGAGTATTCAGCGCATGTGTTAGATAGTATGGTATATTTGCGGGATCGACTAAATAGTAATGAGCGTATGCGCTAGATGGCAATTCAGTGGTTACACATACTTTATGAACATAAGCAATTCCAAGTATTTTTCACAAATTAATTATTAATAAGTTTATTGTTGATTTTGAAATGGTTAGATCAAGTATTAGAAATTTTAACTTTAGAGACATGTCAAGTAGTAAAGAAGAAGAAATTACTCGGGCTCGGGATTGTGGATTGTTGCGGAAATTTAAAAAATGTCGTATTCATCGGTGCGAAATGAAAATTTATAACAATAATCGTGGAATCTGTCGTTTTCGGTGTCCAGTAATTAAAACATACAGAATCACATACAGGATTTCAAAAAGGAGGTACAGTCCAAGATGGTTTGGGGTTAGGTCGTCGTGGGAACGGAGAAGGTCGGCCCGACCATGGTATAATGTTTCACATTTTGATTTAGTAAATGTGTTATTATGTATTACGTACGTGTTTGTGCTGCCATCTAATGGATTTGTTCGGAAGTATTTAGTCTATTTTGTGTGTATTACCTAGCAAATATATCAATATGGCGGCGCTGTAACCTGTTAAAAAGGCTTAAAAGTGTTCAACTTTATATGCGTATAACTTTTTAACTAATGAATTCCGCGCATTAAGATTTTCATTTTCGGCGTTTTCTCGTCGAAATCTATAAGATTGTATAAAAAAAACTTCAAAAAAAGAGTTCTCCAAAACGCAGTTAAACCCAATGAAATCCTGATCGAAATTAACTCAATACGAACGGAATAATAATTTTTTACGACCGGACACATTATTCGTTTTTTCATTGAAACATCATTCATTTTTACGACCGGAAACTGTAATGCTACAACTGCGTGCTTTAATATCAAAAATTCGTCCCGGGTGAACGTAATTAATCAACGATGCTCCCCAAGCTCGCGCGACAGAAGAATCGCTGTTGACTTTAACGAGAAAATCAATTAAAGCGTGTTAACACTTCGGCGGCAAAAATTTTGTTCACGTAGCTGGTCGTCCCCACGTTTTTATTTCGTTGCTACAACAATTTATCTTTCGTTCTGGCCCGGACGGGGTCACACTCAATACTCAGACTCCGTAGACCCGCCATTAAACCATGAAACGTGAGACGAATCCCTCAAACAAAATTATTTTTCATTTTCCCATCGGCGAATCGATGTATCGAAGCACCAAACAGAAATTCTCCTCGAGCTCATACATTTAATGCTGGAGCTTCTCAGCATTTAAAATTTCTATTTTACGTTAATCTATAAAAATAACGGAACTACATGTACCTAAAACTTTAGCAATTTTTATCATAAAAATATGTCCAAAGATATAAATTCGGTACGAAAATTATTACGTGATTTTTTAACGCTAGCGTCGGGCGTAGAAAATAAAACATTTCGGTGAAACAATACTAATTTAGTGACAAACTTCTGCTGTTTCTAATTCGTTTTTGTATGAAACCCTTACTGGCATATTGGCGACATTTTTCTGATTAAAATGATACCAGACACGATACAGTTTGGATCACGTTTGCATGTTTAATCCACGTTATAGTGGAACCTCGATTATCCGAACGAATCAGTGGAACATATGCTAGATTAAATCTTTACGGATTTTTGTATCTTTAAACTTTTCTTATGACCGCTTTAAATTGCATTGTTTCCACGTGAAACACTTCCAAATCGATAATACCGCAATCGATAACCAATTCAGATGTCACGAGTTCGGATAATCGAGGTTCTATTAAAGCGTGGATTAAACTGTTAAGTATAATTCAAATGGTATCGTGTTTGGCATCATTTTAATCAGAAAAACATCACAAATATGTCGATAAACCTTTCATAAAGAAATAATTAAAAACAAATAAATATAAATAATAAATCACCTGAGGTAATGAGCATTAATTTTTCACAAATAAAACTTTCACATATGGCAGGCTGAGAATCATAACGGTGTAAGCCGCATACATGGTATATCAAGTACATTAATGTTCTGCGTTTGTGTTTATAAAAAAAATCCATATACGCTTTGCGGTTGCAAAAACACGTCTATAGGTTCAGAGAATTATAAAAAATGTCTGTACGTGAAAATTAAAGCACGAAACAGAATTTGAATACAATTTTCAACCGAATTATTTCATTAAAACTTTTAATTAAGACTCCGACAAATACTCAGACATTCTTCAAAAGACGATAGCTTTTGTAATATTGGACCCTATTATTTGGATTTCGTTTGAGAAGTTCGAGCAATTAGTTTGCTACACAACATGAAAAAAACAAATTTTTTAAACATTGCAACTGGTCGGAATTGCAGAAAAAATATTAAAAGTTGCATTTTACAACTTCGTTCAGTGATAACAGAATAAGCTGCCATTTTTCAGTGAAGAACGAAGTTCCATATCAATTAACACGGCCGGCAAATAAACGATGCCTTTATGTATCCGAAAAACATTATTAACCCCGTTTGCTATAATATCGAGTAAAACTCGTGATGAAGACTTCGAACAGAATCTGCGAAATATGTATGCTGTTAATTTCCATTGAATTGAAATGAAATTCTCAATAGTCAATATTCAGCTATTTGAGAAATACATTGTTATACAATAAATATAAATTTTCCTTTTCTTCCTAGTTCATTATAAACGTTAAATAATTCTAATCGTTGCAATCGTAAAATAAATCATAAGGGACAACTTGAATCATCAGAATTACGACTTACATTTCTATGATTGTCAGCCCGACATACATCGAGACAATACTGTAATTTTAAATGATATAATTCGCTGCCGCGGTTCCAGTGTTAACGAACGTTGAAGCGAATTAGAAGTTTGTAGGTTCAGAGAAAGAAGAGGGAAAACGGTGGAACGTACGGTGGAAGTCTCCGTTGGCTGTAAACCAAGCGAGAGTTATGAGTAGAAAATGTCAGACGGAAAAGCGGACTGAAGGGCTAAGACTAGGGACAAGGACTATGGCAGACACGATGACTTTGAATAATACATCCAGTTTCTCCTGCCTTTCCCGGAAAGTGTATACGGATATATATTGTATATATGTATATATACATATATACGTATCCCCGGCACACAGCCATTCCCGGGGCTTTCGTATATTGCAGTCCGAGTTATTACGTTAGTGCCTGGCGACTTCGCCGTGTAACGCTTTAATTAAAACATCGCTAAGTAATTCGATACGCCTATCTTCTTTCTCTCCTCTCCATCTCTTCTCTCCACGAGCTACGGAAAGTCGAAGAGTTTCTAATTTTTCAGAAGTTACATGGAGTTACGTGCAGTTATATTAAACGGAGGGGGGGGGGGGAAGGGCGATGAGGGGAGGGGGTTTCAGCTCTCGGAACCGGAACGTGAATCCGCCGGTTTTACGTGTATCGCGAGCGGAATTTAAATTGAATATTATCTGTAGTAAGTTACGGCAAAGAGTCCGCTTAATGGCCACGTCAGGGCTGGTTGATGTCCGAGAATTCGGAAAATGAAGGCTGCGATGAATTTGTAACGCGGACGGTTCGAGGGTCGAACCGAGGGAACGGCATTTGGATTGTTCGGATAAAATGGTTCGAAGCGTTTGAGACTGTTCGAACGAAACGAATTTTGAACTTTTGCGTGGGTTTGGTTGTTCCGGCGCTTCACATTTTGGATTTTTGACACGAGAGAATTCTGTGGAAAGTTTGCGGGCTTCGTGTTTCAAATTTTTATGTATTCGAGGTGTTTGAGGATGTTTGATGCTCTGAACTCCAAATTTGCCTGTATTAGAGAAGATTAAAGTTGTTTGAACTCGTCAAATTTCCGCCATTTTCACATTTGCTCCATTTGGTACACTTTGAACTGTTGAAGCTTCAAATTTTTCTATATTTTAATTGTTTGAGAATGTTTGACGCTTCACACTCATAATTTCTCTGCATTGCAGAAGATTCAGGCTGTTTGAACGCGTCAAATTTTAATTATTTTTACACTTGAGGCATTTGGTACACTTTAAACAGTTGACTCTTCAAATTTTTCTATATTTTAATTGTTTGAGAATGTTTGACGCTTCACTCTCCTAGTTTCTCTGTATTCGAGAAGATTCAGGTTGTTCGAACGTGTTAAATTTTCTTTACTTTTTCCATTTGACACATTTGGAACACTTTCAACATTTCAGGCTTCGAGTCTTTCTATATGCCAGGTGTTTGAGAATATTTGACGCTTCAAACTCCAAATTTACCTGCATTTGAGAAGATTAAAGCTGTTTGAACGCGTAAAATTTTAGTTCTTTTACACTTGGGGCATTTGGTACACTTTGAACAGTTGACGCTACAAATTTTTCTGTATATTAATTGTTTGTGAATGTTTGACGCTTCACACGCATAATTTTTCAGCATTCGAGAAGATTAAGGCTGTTTGAACGCGTCAAATTTTAGTTATTTTTACACTTGAGGCATTTGGTACACTTTAAACAGTTAACGCTTCAAATTTTTATGTATATTAATTGTTTGTGAATGTTTGACGTTTCACACGTATAATTTTTCAGTATTCGAGAAGATTAAGTCTGTTTAAACGCGTCATATTTCAGTTACTTTTTATATTTGACACATTTGGAACACTTTCAACATACCAGGGGTCAAGTCTTTTTATATGCGACGTGTTTGAGAATGTTTGACGCTTCAAACTCCAAATTTACATGCATTCGAGAAGATTAAGGCTGTTTAAACGCGTCAAATTTTAGTTATTTTTACACTTGACACATTTGGAACACTTTCAACATTTCAGGCTTCAAATCATTTTATATTCGAGGCGTTTGATGATGTTTCATGCTTCAAACTCCAAATTTGCCTGTATTCGAGAAGATTAAGGCTGTTTGAACTCGTGAAATTTCAGTTCTTTCTGTATTCGGGCTACTGGTACATCTTGACATGTTTCAAATCTTTGTATTTTCGAATTGTTTGAGACTATTTGACGCTTCGAACTCCAAATTTCTATATTTCAGTCGATTAAGACATTCTAAACGCGTCAAATTTCCGTTCTTTTCATACTTGTGGCGTGTGGAAATTTCTCTAAGTTTAAACGTAATCATAAATTACTTTATAAAGTAAATGAAAAATTATTTTATTTATATAAAAAAGATTCTTTCCCTTTCAATACAATATAAGATTTAAAAATACCTTATCAAATTCATTTGAATTTAATTAAGCCCCATCAAATTTTTTAAATCAAAACTTTTCTGCATCACTTCAAGCCTCGAATCATATTGTTTGTTTGAACTAGTTTTATTTGTTTGAACTAGTTTGAACTAATGCTCAAATGCTCGCCATTTTTACAAAAAGCCGTTACACGATAGTTTTCTCTTAAATTCACATGTTTACCATGTTCACCGCAATAAAATGTGCTTTTAGACTAGTAAAAAGTGAAAAAAATAATTTTGGCTAATATTAAGCTATTATAACATATATTACAATTAGTCTGCGAATCTCTGTGCATTTATACTGTGTATAAAAATTTGAAATACAGAAAAACCTGCACATTAACAATAATTAATTACACTTCTATTTCATTTTTATTTGCTCAAGAAAACTCGTTGTTTGAAAATTCAATTTTTCCTGCATTTGAACTTTGATATATGATCATAATTACACATAAAATGGTTATATTAATTACACATTAAATGGTTAAATGGTATAATGGTTTTCTTGCATTTTCATTTACGCTGCTAATCAGAAACATCACCGGTTTCCACTTACATGATATATCTGCAAAACTCATTTTTATCAGACACAGTAATTACATTTTCGGTACTAAGCGGAGGATGAGAATGAAGAGGGAACGGGAAATAGTTTCCAATATTTCCTCTATCTACCTTCGCGGTTGCTATATCCAAAGAAATTGGGTCGGAAAAAATGGTCTTTATCATTATGATCAAGAAAATACATATTCCTTAAAAAAGAAAAATGTTCCTTACTTTCCGTAACAACGTATCTCCACAATTTTTAGAAAATACAGCCTATATTTTCTATCCAAAAAATGTTTAAAAAAATTGCCTTATTCTGACTCTGACAAAGTACAAATAATATTTTTTAGCATAATAAAAAGCTTGCGAAGCCAGAATATTTCTTTACAAAATAAACGTCCTACTTTCTAAGATGTGTAATAGCATACCCTAAAAATGAATAAAAAATACGGTTTACAATTCTTTTTAAAATAATCCTAAAGTTTGCCTTCTTTTCACTCTGAAAAAATTAAAGCAACTTTTATTCAACCAGGAAAGGAATTGCAAAACTATTAGATTTCGTAAAAAAATGCTATTTAATTTCTAAGGAATGTAAACCAAAAATTTGAGAAACATGCGTTATACAGTTTTTCCAAAAAATTCCTGAATGCTACCAATTTTAACTCAGGAAATATACAACTGTAATTAACGTAACGAAAGACGTACAAAAGTATTATATTTGTAAAAGAAAAAATGCTGTTTATTTTCAAAGACGTGCAACGACATGCCCTAAAAATTTCTCAAAAATACGCCATTCAGTTTTCCCAGAAAAAAATCCCAAAAACCATACAATTTGTTGAAAATGGATTTGCAAAGTTTGGCTTACTTTCGCTCGGAGAAACATTTATTAACGCAATAAAAGACTCAAACGTGTACTATATTTGTTCAAAAAATAATATTCACTTCTAAAGACGTGTATCAACATGCGCTAGAAATTTCTAAAAAATACATCATACAGTTTTAATAAAAAAAAAGAAAATTCCAAAAACCATACAATTTGTCGAAAATGGATTTACAAAGTTTGCCTTATCGTAGCACGGAGAAACAGGTTTTATTAACGCAATAAAAGAACTGCTGTGACGTGTTTGGCTGGAGGATTGACGAGAGAGCATTCTTCGGGCTCGAAGAATGATTCACCGCCATTATCACGGTTACAAGATTCCATTAACTGTTATCGCGTGGGAGGCTCCGTTGTTCGACAACGGGTAGTCCGAGGCTCCGTTACTAATTTCATCCGCCGAAGACCGATTCCTGGTCTTCTCGATTTCCTAGTCGATTCATTTGGCCCGTCGAAGATTCTATTCGGTTGCTTGAGATTGGCAACCGCGGGACAAGGATCGACACACCGTGAATTTCGAGGAGATAGCAGTGGGGTATCAGGAGCAGTGCTGGGAGGAGAGATGGGGCTGGATACGATGAAGGAGAAGCCAAGGATTTATGCCGAGAGATACCTAACCCCAAAAAGACTTGAACCACCAGAAGAGATCACTTGTATATAGGGAACTAATCGGAAGCGAACGAGGTCGCTTTAAATGGATGAGGTCTCAGACGTGTAACCGTGCTCGGATCCTCCAGTTAAATGATGGCTGCGCGATTGTAGGATGCTGTGATAGAACCCACAATTTTTATCCCCTTAAATTATTACCCTTCACTTAATCACATTGTGTTCGCTTCTTCGTGACAGCGTCCGTAGTCGTTTCGGTTAAACCTTTTTTTGGAGGACCAACTTTTTTAAACCTTTTTTATGCAGTCCTATAGATTTCGACGAGAAAACACCGAAAATGAAAGTCTTATTGCCAGGAGTTCACTGGTTCAGAAGTTATACGCGTGTCAAGTTGAGCACTCTTAAGCCTTTTTGACAGGTTAAAGCCAAATATTGGTATATGCTAGATGGTACACGTAAGATCGGATAAGTAATACCGAGCAGATCTGTTAGATGGCATCACAAGCACTTACGTAATAATAACACATGTACGAAATCAATGCGACGGCCTAACCTCAAACCAATTTGGACTATACCCTCTTTTTGAGATCCTGTATATGATTCTGTATATTTTCATAACGCACCGATGAACACTACATTTCTTAAATTTCCGCAACAATCCACAAATTAAAATTAAAATCGACAGTAAGATTAATTTATCCACGTGCTCCTATCTAGCAAATATACCGTGCCATTTAGCGTATGCGCTCAGTACTACTTAGTCGATCCGCGAATATACCATATTATCTACCGAGTCCGCTCAACAGTCCTACCCCTACCACCCAACGAATATTCAATATGGCGACGCCTTAACCTGTCAAAAACGCTTAAAACTGCTCATGTTTCCACACGTATAACTTATAAACCAGTGAATTCCTAACAATAATACTTACATTTTCGTAATGTTCTCATTGATATCTACAGGATTACATAAAAAAAGTTAAAAAAGTGTTCAAGAAAGTTAAAAACATCTGGTCCTCCAAAAGAAAGAACAGTCGTCATTTAGCTTTCACATTAGAGGCAAATCGAAGAAAGAAATTTTCTGTTTAAAATGTGAAAAAAAGCTATAACTTTGAGTTCAATGGGCACTTTCACTTGAAAAAATTATTGTATACTCTTCAGATGTTGTTAAGTGGTTTGATAAATTTTTAGATTAGTATCTGCAGCAGTTTCTATTTTATCGCTGAATGTTACTGTATCAATATTTATGTGATCGCAATTCCTATAGAACATGCAGGTTTGACCATAACATTGGAAAGGATATACTGACTTGAAAAAATAGTGTACATTCTGCAAATCTACATGAACAAGTCCATAATGTTTTAGAGTTATCGGTGCATCAGGTTTTTCTTAATCATAGGATTTTAGTACATACCTATAGCGTGATTTATGAGATCAAAAACACTGTAAGTGTATGCAATTCTACCCATAACTTCGGATCGAATAAATATTTTTACTTGCAAAAATTACTATATATTCTTAAAACATAGTAGAATAAACTGACAAAGTTTCACAACCATATTTAAAGTAGTTATTTTTATTTATACTGCTGTATCAAAGTTTCTATGATCAAGATCGCTATAAAGCTATACTGTTTTTGCCATAACTTTGGGTCAAATGGACATATCTACTTCAAAAAATCACTCTATATTCTTCAAACATTGTTAGATATGCCTGCAGGGTTTCAAACTGACAGATGCAATATAAATGTTTTTACCGCCGATTTTTTCTGCATTAAAATTTCTAAGATCAAAAACGCTGCAAAGCGTATAATTTTGACCATAACTTTGAATTGGATGGATACTTTTATTTGAAAAAATCACTGTGTATTCTTCAGACATTGTTAAATAGGCTTGCAAGATGTCAAAATGATAGACACAACTTTTGTTTCAATTGTTCAAATTTTCTACGTCACAATTGCTAAGTTCAAAAACGCTGCAAAACACACACGTTTTGACCATAACTTCGGATCGGATGAATATTTTTACTTGAAAAAATGACTGCACATTCTTCAGGCACTGCTAAATAGGCTTGCTAGGTTTCGAAGTGATAGATGGAATATTTTTTTAATCATCGAATTTTCCTAAATTAAAAATTCTAAGATCAAGAACGCTTTAAAGCGTACAATTTCGACCATAACATTGAATCGGATGGACACTTTTACTTCAAAAAATTACTTCCCAATCCAGAAACATGTTGAAACAGATCCACAAAATTTCAGAACGATACCCGCAGCAGTTTTTAATCGCCGAATTTCGCAGCGTCGAAGTTCCCATAACTTAATACTCGAAAAAATTGAGAATTTCTTTTCGCCGGTGGATTGTTCGATCAAACGGTGGCGGGGGTTGGTAAACGAATTTAAAGGAGGACAGGGTGGAGGTCCCTTTATCGAGCGTCCTTCCGTTTTTACCTCTCGCGGACTTTTGTATCTTTATTTTAGGTTGCTGACGGGTCCGGGAGCTTAAGAGCCGTTCTGTAACGTGAATCTCGCGGGGGTTAAACAGACGAAAGAAAGAAAAGAGAGGAATGAACGAGAAAGAACGAAAGAAAGACTAACTGAAACTGAAATGAAGATATAAAAAAGACAAAGGGAAGAAAGGGGACAGGCATGCGGTAGATCTATGAAAAACAGTAGCGAAGATACCGCACCACTGGCTTCGCGAAAAAACGAGACACAATGAAGAATACCGGGAGCAGAAAGAGAGATGGTAGAACCGTGAGCGGGAAAAGAGGGAAGATTCGGGGCCAAGATAATAAGGTCAGAATAGGCGAATGAAAGGGGAACCTCATACGAACATTACCAACGGAACAGGCAATGCGAAAAGGACGGAACTCGGATCCATTTCGACAAATGAGATTTTTAGTTTATCTCTAATTGAAAGGTGAAACCTTATTTGTCTAGACGACTGTATAAAAAAACAGGGAGATTATTGCATTCTGTACTTCTGCTGAATATTCAGAATATTCTGCTTTCGGAGCATCTCTTGTGACAGCAGAGAAAGAAAGTGATTGTTAAACATTTCCTTTCAGAATAACTATTATTGGACATATGGGACTAGAACTCTCGGGAATTTAAACGCATAATCTTGAAGTACAACTGTTGTTTTTTTGGTTATATTTTTCTTATTGTTTATTGTATAATACGCATGTTTCTCGAAACTATATTTTCTAAACTGGCGTACACGATAACTTAAAAACTAATCAACTGATGAATCTCGGATGAGCATTCTGCAATTCGTTACTCGAGATACCGAACCACAATTTCATCTTAATTTCTTCATTATAATATTTTCTTTCTTACGATATGAGATTAATTTTCTTATCGAACAAACGTATATTTCCTTAGAAAATCCATAACTTTTGCAAATTTCAATATTTTTTCTTAAGTGTTGGTTCAATAGCGGCATAAATAAATCCAATTTTCAGATGATCCTTCTAAAAGTAATCATATGCTTTCTGATGACTGTGACACTTGCCACACTGTACGCCAAGGATGGGCATTTTTTTCTCTATTGAGACAAACCGTCCCCACCATAGCGCCCACTACCCCCACCTGCATCCGCCGTTACCATAGAGCAAGTAGTTCCAACCAGTAGCTACGGAGCTATTCGAGGCACCTTCCCCGCTTAGGTTTTTCCCCCACTTTTACACTTCATCGTTATAATGTATAGTAGTGGGATGCTCCCACCACGAGAGCCGCGCGGCGCGCGCAGCACTCACTAACTCTAGGGCCGTACGTAGTGGTAGGAAGAGGTTCGATGGTTGGGACGTTGCAGTTCTCGTAGGGGAATACGTTGGAGCTCCCTGTCAGTGAGGGTATATGGTCTCGGTTTTCTCGCTCATGCGCGACGATTTTAGCGTCAGTAAAGTACAAAGTTAACAAATAAATAAATAAAGTACAAATTAAACAAAATAGTTTCCATTTTTTTTTCGATTTTCAGATATGAATGTTTAACAGGCGTAAGTTATATTAAAATTTTATGTGTATGTACATATAATATATAAATATATCTTGCACTCTTCTGTCCGGTTTCCCGCCAATAACAGTTCTCCCTTACTTTCCCCACAAACATAAGACGTACATACGTTCCTGCATTTACTCGCGCATGCGCGAAAAAACCGAGACCATATACCATCACTGCTCCCTGCCACAGAGGAAGGAAATGCTTTGCCGGTCGCGAACAGTGCGCAAGCCTCGCGCATGAAAGAGAGGTTGGTGGGAGAAGCAGGTGTTTGAGGGGACCCTACCGTGCCCATCACGGATCTACGCCAATATTAGCTACATTGTTAACAAGGTTGACAGGATCGTAATAATTGTTCCAAAATTAATACAAAAATTGAAACAATAATTTTTTTTCTGGTAGTTTGAAGTTGCCTACTTGTATGCCAAGTAGTTTAACTCCGATAATATACATAGTTTTTATAGAAAAAAATCGCAAAAAGCACTTATTTTTGTACTGGTTATGAGGTCCTTCTTGCTGATATTTTTTTATTATGATTCTTGCAGTATGCATTATCAAGTAAAATTCTTCGAAGATACGGTAGAATGTCTATTAACTATTTCTTGATTTTTACATTGTCCAACAAGATTCTTCTTGTATAATGCAATATTTTGATTGCATTTCTGTTGGATAATATTGTTCAGTAGGCTACGAAAATTTTGTATCTATTTTGATCAATATGTGATGATTATTCCATTAAAATTACAATTTGCATACAAATCGATCAATAATCTTTAATAGTAGATGAACTGTGCTAAATGATGTTGTTCTTATAGAATGCGTTACTAAAATTCGTTGAAAGTTCTGTCGACTGTAGGTATCATAGAATATCGTTTAACTATTCTACAATTTGTTAATACATTTTTCAATTTTATACTAGAATTCTTCTTAAAATAGTACAATATTCCAATTTTATTTTTGCAACATACCTTTCAATAGGTCATGAAATTTATTATTCATTTCGATCTTTATAAAATGATTATTTCATGAAACCGGAAATTTGCATACAAATTTTGCCAAATTAAGATTTTTAACAGCCTAGGCACACGCTAAATTATACATCTTTGCAGACATTGTCGTGCCACTAAAGAACTGATTCTGTATTTTAGGCACGCTAATGTCACGATATTAAAGAGTATTACTTCAAAAATGAAACATTCTGTACGACTTTCACTAATCGCTAATTTAATATGTTAGTGACGCGTGTGTAACATTTTTTGAGCCTTGTGTCAAGGCGAATTGAGCGAGCTACATATTAAAGCGGTATCTGGCCGTAATCTTTTGCATGACGCGTTTTCACGAAATGTCTTGAGGCGATTTTTTCGGATAAGCACTCGCATACGTAAATAGTTGTATAGAATGTTTCAAAAACCACGGAATAATAAAAATCCCAGTTTTTCGTAATTTTTGCACTTTTCGTAAATTTTGCAATTTTGCAAATTGCCAAAAATTGTATATATAAATGTTCCATCACTGCTCAGGAAAATTCAGGACGCTACAGGAACCACTCGCTATCATTAGACTGAGGATCTCCATGCATATATGGCACATGCAAATTTCTAAAATACAAGAAAATAAAATTTAATAATTTAATAACCGAGAGACCTTTTGGTAAATAAAAGAAATTCTTCCCTCATTATAATCTTTTTTAAAACTTGGTAGGAAAATTAGTATTTGCATAAGGATCCACAGTCTAATTATCTCTATCACGCAGCGCCTCATTTCCAGGTAGCATAATCAATCTCCACCATAGAATTAATTATTATGTTCACTTTCCGGCACAGCATGGTGAAATTAGATCCCTACCATAGAAAAATAAATTCAAAATGAACTTGGGAAATTCGGATCATAGTAATAAAGAATTTGTTTATAATTTTCAAATGTTGTAACTATTTCCTGGGTAAAAAAGAAAATTGGTATGATAGACCAAACTTTCCTCTACCAAATCAAAAAATTCAACTCGATTCGATAAATAATTGTCAAGATAAAAAATGTAGAAATGGAATCAAATTTTTCATGAAAATTGTCGAAAATTCATAGATTTAAAAATTTGTATTTTACAAACAAATGCGGAACCAACGATATGATGACATAAAGTCCCCCTAATATTGTATTTATTATGCTACAGTATCTTTCAATTCCATTAAAGTTGCCGAAATTCAATGGAAAAAGCCGCAAAAGTAATAAGTAAAACTGCAACACTGATTAATTCATAAGTGAGAGCAAGCAAAAATTGGGAAGTAAGGAATTCCGAAACAAATTCGAAACTGGCAAAGTGATGACTTAAACTACCCCTAATTATGCACAAACCCTGAAGTACCATACTTTATCTTGGACAAAGTTCCTGAAATCGTCTGCGAAATATGATCTATTTCGCGTGGGACGATCTATGGATAAGAATGTCAGCTAATGAATTTACTTAAGTCTGTTTATATTTTTCTACATTACAAACAAACAATTTTTCAACGAAAGAAAATTATGTACAATAGACCAAACCTTGCAGATTCAGATAAAAAAAATTCACAACAATTGTGCAAATAGTTTCTGCGAAAAAATTCGCAAAATATGGCTCTTGCTTTTACAAAGATAACGATTAATAGGTTAATTCACAGATGCTTTTAACACGAATATAATATGTATCTTTGAAACTGCCTTAAAAGCAACGAAATGACTTAAACGTTACCTAATTTTGGGGAGATTATAATTTCTGTGGCCCCTCGTTTTGAGGTTATATTTGTGTTCTTGGGGTTATTTCAAGAAAAAAACGTATATATAACATGGTGTCAAATTGGCCTGGTTTAGCCGGTAAAGTAGATTTCCTGTTTTTTATAAATTTGCAAATATCTCGGTAATTATGCGAAATATGGCAAAATATAAAGAGACCATTTTTGTAGAAAATGAAATTCTATTCGCATAATCTTTGCATTGTAGCTGTCATCCAGAATTTGAACTAGTAATGGAAAAATCATGTGAATAGTTGTGGTTAGGTCGTTGAGGGGGCGGATCAAAACGAAGGGCCACGGAAATCGTACTCGTGCCCTAATTTTTCATATTTAACACTATAGAATACTTTACTTCCACCAAAATCGTTAACAACGATCAAGAAACGCACAAGCCCAGATCTTAGCAAATTATAATCGATGAAAACGGTACGGAGGAATAAATTCGAACAAGCTGTAGGTAAATGGCACAAACTGTGGCTAGAAGACTATTAAAGTGCACTTGTACGCTAATGCTTGGAACAGGGGGTGGCCGGAGCACATCAGTATCGCGACATTTCCGGATTACCGTCGGCACTCTTCACGCGGGAGCTAAATTTCCAAGCCGGAATATCGTTGACGTTTACGGCATTGCCACCGCGATGGAAAGGAGCAAAGAATGTAGTCGTTTTAGCCCCTCTGGGGACAGAAGTCCCGCTTCTCGGGGCAGAACTTTATGAAGATGCAGTGGCAGCTCCGGTATCTTAAAGCAAGAAAAAATGGAACTTGGGTAAAGAGGATCAACGGGTAACAGAGAACGAGAAGTATAAAAATGAAAACAGAAGGGGGTCGGGATCTGTAAAAAGGACAGGGCCAAAGTGCAAGAAAAAACAAAACTGCCGTGACGGGGGCAGGGGGGAACAGCGGGGGAAATACAAAGAAACGAGACAAGGGTGGCTTATGTCTGCGCAGACCTTCGGGCGTAACAGCGAAAACGGACTCACCGAGTCGCGGATATACCGTGAGCCGAGCGTGTCGTACCACCTCGGGGCCAATCTTGATAAATATTTACGACTTCAGTGCATATCGCGCGAGCAAGGGCACGCCGTGCCGCCTGCTGCCCTCTCCACCACCCCGCCCTTCTATTTTCTTGGCTGTTACTCAACAATCCCTAATCTACCTCCAAACAACGAATATCAAACAATTGGTACACTCTTTCTTCCGCAGAACTTCACCTCTCTTCGATGCTTTCGCTCAACCAATTGTTAAAAAATAATTACAGGAGCTATCATTTTCAAACTTTGTGGTGTTATTTATACATATTGGACGAATATACAGTAATTTTTCTAAGAAGAACTACTCATTCGATCCAATGTTATAGCAAGAAATGTACGACTTTACAGTGAACAATTGATACACACCTTCTTCCGCGGAACTTCACCTCTCATCGCAGGGTCTGCTCAACAAATTGTTAAAAAATATTTACAGGAGCTATCATTTTCAAACTTCGTGGCGCTGTTTATACATATTTGACTATTATACAGTGGTTTTTCTAAGAAAAACTATTCATTCGACCCAATGTTATAGCAAGAAATGTACGACTTTATAGTGAACAATTGATACACACCTTCTTCCGCGGAACTTCACCTCTCATCGCAGGGTCTGCTCAACAAATTGTTAAAAAATATTTACAGGAGCTATCATTTTCAAACTTCGTGGCGCTGTTTATACATATTTGACTATTATACAGTGGTTTTTCTAAGAAGAACTATTCATTCGACCCAATGTTAGAGCAAGAAATGTAATAGTGAACAATTAATACACACCTTATTCCGTGTAACTTCACCTCTCATCGCAGGGTTTGCTCATCAAATTGTTAAAAAATAACTGTTGCAGTTATAATTTTCAAACTTTGTGAGTTAGTTTGTACATGTTTGAGAACAAAACAATAATTTTTAAAAGGAAATCCATGGACTGGATCCGATGTTATAGCAAAAATTGTATGCAAAGCTTCACAGCGATTGTGTTCTCACAAAATTCGATATGGTGAAATTCGATAATTAAATGAAAAACAACTACCGTACATATGATTCTGAAACTTTGTCAATTTATTATACTATGTTTCAAGAATTTATTGTAACTTTTCGAAAAAGAACAGTCCATTCGATCCAAAATTACGGCAAGAGTTGCATGTATGGCTTTACAGCGATATTCCTACAAAATTTGATATGAAATGCATAAAATGAAATGCATAAATACGAACAACGTTAATGCAACCTTTATAAATAAACAATGTTGAAAAGGAACGGCCTCTTATTGTACTAACTGTTCTAGATAAATTCATGGATTCATGGTAGTATATGATTCCTAAAGCATATTCGAGATAACAGAAACAACGATCGCAAATATGAGTAACAAAGCGGAGGAAAAGCATAATTACGTTCGAGCAGACGAGATTTCATTTACGGCTTCTTGTGTACTGATAATTTAATGCTGGATTAAATTACTATTAAAAGCAGGAGAGTACTCGCGCGTTGATTTGTGCTCCAATGATCCAAAAAGAAGCTTGCATAATGAAATTTATTCATATCAAATACCTTCAGCCTTTCCTTTTATCAATAAAAAAAAGCCATCAAAAGCGAAATATACATAATTCATAATGAACGAATAAATCGTTTTCTATAACCTTGACGTGTGAAATATACTAAATTATTGATCCGTTGACTACTAGGCACACAATAAACACGGGAATCTCGTGTGCAGAGATATCGATTTCACGAAAAAGGTTGGTATCAAACCTACCTAACTCCGCTTCCTCTTATGTCCCAGATCAGAGAACTGGATTTTCATCGAGAAATAAAGTTAGGAAGATTACTACCCCCTTGACAATAAATTAATAACGAGGATATAGGGAACGACGGTCGAGAAGAATCTCCGAGAAAAGAATTCTGAAAATAATTCCAATCCCTACATAATCCGGTGCATTCATCGTTGAGGAAACAGCTTTAAGATGGTAGCTGAAAGCTCGGCGAAATAATATTAAGAAGAATCGCTCCGTTCCCGGCTAAAGAAGATTGGGTAACAACAACAAGCGAAAACCATTGTTAAATTTCTGCTCAGACGCTTCTGTTTTTTCGAACTTAAGAATTCTTTCTTTCTCAGCGTTACTTACTTCGTTACAATATAAGTGTGAAAGTAAGTTCAATTTGATTCGACAAATAGTCCTTCAGACAAACAATTTATGAGTATGTTCTCTTGGTTGACCCCTTGTCGTACCCGCTAACTCCCGATTGCTCGGGCCATAATAAACAAGAACTTGCGCAAAATGTATGCGTCTTATGACATGTATATTTCGGCGCAACGAAAGGAATTGTGAAATAATAAACACGGTTGGGCACAACGAATACTTTTAAGGGCTCGACTGCGTTTTGGAGAACTCCGTGTTCTTAACTTTTTTGAACTTTTTTTTATGTGATCCTGTAGATATCGATGATGACATTCCGAAAATGTGTGTATGGTTGTTAGGAATTCACTGGTTTATAAATTATACGCGTGTGAAGATGAGCAGTTTCAAGCGTTTTTGACAGGTTAGAGCGTCGCCATATTGGATATTCGTTGAGTGATAGAGGTCTGTTCGGCGCATGCGTTGGATAGATCGAGAGTGTTCAGCGCATGCGTTAGATAGTATGGTATATTTGCGGGATCGACTAAATAGTAATGACCGTATGCGCTAGATGGCAATTCAGTGGTTACACATACTTTGTGAACATAAGCAATTCTAAGTGTTTTTCACAAATTAATTATTAATATGTTTATTGTTGATTTTGAAATGGTTAGATCAAGTATTAGAAATTTTAACTTTAGAGACATGCCAAGTAGTAAAGAAGAAGCAATTACTTGTGCTCGGGATTGTAGATTGTTGCGGAAATTTAAAAAATGTCGTACTCATCGGTGCAAAATGAAAATTAATAACAATAATCATGGAATCGGTCGTTTTCGGTGTCCAGTAATTAAAATATACAGAATCACATACAGGATTTCAAAAAGGAGGTAAAGTAACAGAGGGTTTGGGGTTAGGTCGTCGTGGGAAAGGAGAAGGCCGGCCCGACCATGGTATAATGTTTCGCATTTTGATTTAGTAAATGTGTTATTATTACGTACGTGTTTGTGTTGCCATTTTATGTGTATCACCTAGCAAATATATCCATATGGCGGCGCTTTAACCTGTCAAAAAGGCTTATCTATAAATGTGTTCAACTTTATACGCGTATAACTTTTTAACCAATGAATTCCGCACAATAAGATTTTCATTTTCGTCGTTATCTCGTCGAAATTTATAAGATTGTATAAAAAAAACTTGAAAAAAAAGAGTTCTCCAAAACGCAGTTAAACCCTTTTAAGATGTCTGGGAAGTAATTATGATGAATCCATCGGTGAACAAAAATGATTTATAATTTAAGAGTGGATAATGTATCAGTAACAATTTTTAAATTAATACTTAATTTAAATTAATAATGTTTTGTGAAAACTCGTAGAAACTTAGTAATCTTCGTGTTAGTGTAGTTTACGTTTGTCACGAATGAAGTACCACGACCCAGGCCCGTGTTGTTTACGTTTGTTCCGAACGATGTACCACGAGTCAGACTCGTCCTTATTGTTTTTGGCCCAAATTTCTTACCACGAGTTTCACTCGTTATAATAAGGGGTTAAAATGAATGATTACTAGGTTGGAGGGACTGTGTTTTGTAAAGAAATGAGAAATAAACGAAGTGATGACTTAAACTACGTTTAATTTTGCGGACACTACACCATAACATGTTTCAACTGCAATGAAATAATTCAAACCGGTTGAAAAGTGCATAAGTGCAGTCTTTATCGAGTTATTAGTGAAAATAGACAAAAATGGAAATATTCCTAGGTCTGTATTTTCTAAATAAATCTGAAACCAGAAAAGTGATGAATTAAACTACCTCTAATTATGCAGATATTACATTATAGTATATTTGAGTTTGAACAGAATCACTGTCATCGACCAAAAAATGTATAAGTGCACTCTTTATAAGGTGACAAGTCGAAATAGACAAAAATGGAAACATTTGAAGCTCTGTATTTTTTAAACAAATTGAGAACCAGAAAAGCGATGACTTAAACTACCTCTAATTATGCAGATATTACATTATAGTATATTTGAGTTTGAACAGAATCACTGTCATGGATCAAAAAATGCATAAGTGCACTCTTTATAAGGTGACAAGTCGAAATAGACAAAAATGGAAACATTTGAAGCTCTGTATTTTTTAAACAAATTGAGAACCAGAAAAGCGATGACTTAAACTACCTCTAATTATGCAGATATTACATTATAGTATATTTGAGTTTGAACAGAATCACTGTCATCGACCAAAAAATGCATAAGTGCACTCTTTATAAGGTGACAAGTCGAAATAGACAAAAATGGAAACGTTCGAAGCTCTGTATTTTTTAAACAAATTGAGAACCAGTGATGCGATGACTTAAACTACCTCTAATTATGCTGATATTTCACTATAGCATACTACTTTTCGAACAGAATCGCTGATATTCACCGAATACGTGACTTCGATCCCACAGTGTTATTTTCATCTGCAATTGATTGCGATATACAATTGCAACAAATTCCAATGTCATTCGTTGTGATCAGACACAAGGTATTGCATTGATATTGCAGCTCTTACGAAACACTTTAGACCGGTGGAAATTTCATTCTTGCAAGCAGCCGCAGAGTACATCGAATATTTCATAAACGGAACAACGTAGCCTGAATTCCAAAGTTCCAGCCGCTCGCATTCCCTACTTTATCTGGCCGTATTCTGTTTTCTTCTTTCACGGCGTGCCGTCTTATTCATTGGCGGTCCCATTTCCACGAGAAAATCGCTAATGCACTAGAATGATTCTGCCCCTTAATTTTAAAATCACGTTTATTATTTAAAGTCGAGTGGGGATTTACACGAATTTAGTAGAGGATATTATATTTAATCGAACGAATTAATACTGCATAAATTATTTGACTAGAGGTGCTGGAAAATACATGAAATATGCATAAGCTAATTAATCAAATTAACGGTAATTTATTTACTATTTACTAAACATGAAACAATTTGAGAATTATTGAAATACTTTAAGAATACTTTCAGAATGATCTAACAAAATTTTTGAGACTATTTTCCATTTTTTTGAAGAAGAAAATTCCAGGCTCAGTTTATTGTGATGATTTTTGAATAGTTCTGATGTTTGACGAGATTTATTATTTTGTTGCGTTTGACGGATATGAGAGGTTTATTTGCTACATTGTGAGATTCACGGAATGATTACGGGAATATATGAAGTCTCTAATAATATAATTTATGAATATTCCTTTGTTGTTCGATAGAATTTACACCGTTGCCTTTTACGTTCCGTTTTAACCGAGTAACCACCGTTGTTTGGTTAATGGTAATGCGCCTGTATCCGGTTAACCGTAACCGTGTCGCTGTAGTACAGCGACGTACAAACCGATTAATCGGCTCCGTGGACACATGATAAAATTGGTGGAATCGAAAACATGAAGCTGAATGTTAAGGAACAACGAAATACCGGCAACACCGCAAATTAACGTTGACCGAACGCTGTTCGGATTATCCGGATGAAACAAGAATTAATTTACGATCATGTTGATTTAGTTCAACAATAATAAAAATCCCTTACGATAGAACAAACCTTTCTGAACAAGATAAAAAAGATTCAAGTCGATACGACGTGTAGTTGTCGAGATAAAAATGTATAAGTGCAGACAATTCTACAGGAAACGTCTATATTTTATAATCAGAAACTGTCAATATTTAAAGGTCTGTATTTTTTAGGCAAACTCGAAATCAACAAAGTGATGACTTAAACTACCCCTAAATTAGGGTGTTTTGCACTAAGCAACAATTAATTTTTCATAGAAATTCATCGTTAACCTAGCACTCGTAACAACAGTTTCAATACCGAAGGAAATGTCTTTATCTCTTTATCTTTGAATCGAAACAATCGACATTCAGAACGCGGTATTTTTTAAACAAATTTGAAATCAATAAAGTGATGACTTAAACTACCCCTAAATTAGGGTGTTTTGCACTAAGCAACAATTAATTTTTCATAGAAATTCATCGTTAACCTAGCACTCGTAACGACAGTTTCAATACCGAAGGAAATCTGTTTATCTATGAATCGAAACAATCGACATTCAGAACTCTGTATTTTTTAAACAAATTTGAAATCAATAAAGTGATGACTTAAACTACCCCTAAATTAGGGTGTTTTGCACTAAACAACAATTACTTTTTCATAGAAATTCATCGTTAACCTAGCACTCGTAACGACAGTTTCAATACCGAAGGAAATGTCTTTATCTCTTTATCTTTGAATCGAAACAATCGACATTCAGAACGCGGTATTTTTTAAACAAATTTGAAATCAATAAAGTGATGACTTAAACTACCCCTAAATTAGGGTGTTTTGCACTAAGCAACAATTAATTTTTCATAGAAATTCATCGTTAACCTAGCACTCGTAACGACAGTTTCAATACCGAAGGAAATCTGTTTATCTTTGAATCGAAACAATCGACATTCAGAACGCTGTATTTTTTAAACAAATTTGAAATCAATAAAGTGATGACTTAAACTACCCCTAAATTAGGGTGTTTTGCACTAAACAACAGTTATTTTTTCATAGAAATTCATCGTTAACCTAGCACTCGTAACAACAGTTTCAATACCGAAGGAAATGTCTTTATCTCTTTATCTTTGAATCGAAACAATCGACATTCAGAACGCGGTATTTTTTAAACAAATTTGAAATCAATAAAGTGATGACTTAAACTACCCCTAAATTAGGGTGTTTTGCACTAAGCAACAATTAATTTTTCATAGAAATTCATCGTTAACCTAGCACTCGTAACGACAGTTTCAATACCGAAGGAAATCGCTATATCTTTGAATCGAAACTATCGACATTCAGAACGCTGTATTTTTTAAACAAATTTGGAATCAATAAAGTGATGACTTAAACTACCTCTAAATTAGGGTTCTTTGCACTAAGCAACAATTATTTTTTCATAGAAATTCATCGTTAACCTAGCACTCGTAACAACAGTTTCAATACCGAAGGAAATCTCTATATCTTTGAATCGAAACAATCGACATTCAGAACGCAGTATTTTTTAAACAAATTTGAAATCAATAAAGTGATGACTTAAACTACCCCTAAATTAGAATGTTCCACACTATACTGCAATTAATTTTGAATAACAATACGCCATTCAGTGCGTCATTCGCAATAAAAGTTTTAATTCCAAGCAAAATGCATGAATTCTTTAATCGGGAATTATCAACATACAAAGTTCTATATTCTTTAAATAAATGCAAGATCATCAAAATTATGACAAACTCTCCCTAATTTCGCATGATCTACACCATATCATACTTCATTTTCGCATAATTACCCAACTTCGTAGTTTTTACGTCCATGTTTTCGTACTTCGTTACGCTGCATCGATTCAATATTTGAATTGACTGCACCGGCAGCGGCGTACACATGCACGCGTGCATCATACGCGCAAGATACTCGTCCGGATAGTATCGAGCCGTGCATTATTAACTCGACTATAACGACGGCAATAACAGCAACAACCTTAGTAACATCGACGGCCATCAGAAAGTCATGAATATCGATAACGCGATAAACACTCGAGCATCCGGCTTAAAACGCGGTCACTATGAAAAAAAACTCTGTTCCAGTAATTTCGTTTTAAACTGAAAAATGCAACACATATTCCCCGGCGGAATTAAATCAACGAGTCGTAATGATTTTTCACGATTAACTTCATCCTTTCGCCTAGAAACAGCGAGTAAATCATCACGAGTTCCAGTGTGCACATTTGTAATTGAAATGGATGCAAATTGCGCACCACCACAAATATTCTCAGAGCATACTGCATATACCAATCGCTTTGATTACCTAAACGATGTACCTGTTATTCTTAGGAACGTGGAGAAACCTTATTCCCGGAAGCTCGGCAATATCGAAAATCGTGTTACGACGATCCGTTAAAGTAATTTTTGATAATGAAATTGAGCCGCTCCTTCCTGATTTATATATTATTCATTCATTTAATCATTAATTCTATACGTGTATTTTTGAAGAACAATTCGTCGGTAAGGATCATCGATTGTGTCCCGGAAAATATCACAGTTATTTAAGTATACTTTTATATAGGAAGTGTACTCGTACTTAGAACATGACCACATCCATTAAGGAGTCTTTATTTAAGTCTCATAGACAGTGACGAGGTGAAAGCAGATTAAGGCGCTGCTATTGGGTCCGGAACAAAATCTTTATAACGTCTTCGTAATTTATTAATGAAGGCTTCTGTGAATCAAATATTTTTAAAATAAATTTGAAAGTAGCAAAATGATGATTTAAACTACCCCTAATTTAGGGTGCGTGACACTGTGCAGCAGTTGATTTTAAATGAAAGTACGTTATTAAATTAGCACTCACAATAAAAAGGTGTAATTCTAAAGGAAGAGACTATATTGTATTTTAATCGAAACTATCGATATTCAGTATTCTGTATTTTTTAAACAAATTCGAAAGTAGTAAAATGATGACTTAAACTACGCCTAATTTACGGTGCTTCACACTATAGAGTAGTTTATTTGGAACAAAAGTACATCGTTAAGGTAGTACTCACAATAAAAGTTTCCATTCCGAAAAGATGTGTGCTACATCTTTTAATCGAAACTATCGATTTTTCAGTACTCTGTATTCTTTAAACAAATTCGAATGTTGCAAAATCATGACTTAAACTACCCCTAATTTAGAGTGCTTCGCGCTATAGAGTAGTTGATTTGGACCGAAACTACGTTACTAAGGTAGTACTCACAGCAAAAGTTTCTATTTCGAAAAGAAGTGTGCTACATTTTTTAATCGAAACTATCGATATTCAGAACACTGTATTTTTTAAACAAATTTGAAAGTTACAAAATCATGACTTAAACTACCCCTAATTTACTATGCTTCACACTATACAGTAGTTGATTTGGAACGAAAGTTCGTCATTAAGGTAGTACTCGCAGTAAAAGTTTCCATTCCGAAAAAAATTGTCTACATCTTTTGATCGAAACTATCGATATTCAGAACACTGTATTTTTTAAACAAATTCGAAACCAACATAGTGATGACTTAAACTAACCATAATTTATACAACAACACTGTATACAACAATTGATTTTGAATAAGAATACGTCATTAAGGCAGCACTCATAACAAAATTTTGATTTCCAAGGAAAATGCCTTAAATCAGACTTTATCAACATACAAAAGCTTATATATTCTAAACAAATGCAAAATTAGCAAAAGATGATACAACCTCAATTTATCATGTACAGTAAGATACCATGCTTCATTGTAGCATCGCTACGTTTATTAATACAGGCTTTTGCGAATCTAATTTTCAAGTGAAGAAATAATGTTGTTTAGACCATTAGCCACTGTTTTGCAGATAATTAGAAGGATTCAGTTAACGAGTGGGATTGTTAATAAATACCTCTCGCTTTAATGTACACGCCGATGTTAGATAATACAGTTTGTACGTAACTGTTTAACTGCGGTGTGCAATACGAGGCGCAAAAGGAATACCGAATGCTTGGTTTGCATTAAAGTACTCCCTTGAGCCGATCCGAGTACCTAAGTATGATAAACTCACACACCTGACTATATTACAAATGCGAACAGATTCAGACTGTCGATTTAATCAACGTAAACAATTTCCCGTCGAAAGCAACCGCCGCACTATCAAATCGATTAGCGAAACTCTCGACTTTAATAATAGAGTAAAATTCGTTTACCAATATTTAAACAATAAAGTATCCCGTTTTTCCTCGGTTAAAATAAATCCCAGATTTATTATTCAGTGGAGGTTGCTGCGCTAAAGACTTTGAAGCAACATACTTTCGTCCGTCGAAATGTGATATTTTTAATAAATACAATTCTTTAAATAGAATGGCGCGTTGGATTTAATTGACTTTAGAAATACAGTTTTCATTGCCTCCAGCTCAGAGAAATTTTCGTTTTATTAAGCGCGAGCCAATACGATTTGATAAATAGTTTTCAAAATAAAACAGGTACAGGTGCAGGCAATATTGATGAGTGATGACAGGCAAAAATCGGGAATTGAAATCTTTGTATTTCCACATAAAATTTTGTATACATTTCAGTATAGTATAATTCATTTTGAACAAAATTGTTGACCTCTACCGGGAAACATGTATGAGCTGTTCTCATTAATTAATAAGTGTAAATGAACAAAAATTGGAAAATTCAAATGTCTATATTTCTTACACAAATTCGAATTTGGCGGAGTGATGACTTAACCTCCCCCTAATTCAGCATATATTTCACTATAGCATACTTCAATTTCAACAAAATGGTTGACCTCTACCGGGAAACACATACGTGCAATTCTCATAAATTAATAAGTGGAAATGGACAAAAATTGGAAAATTCAAATGTCTATATTTCTTACACAAATTCGAATTTGGCGGAGTGATGACTTAACCTCCCCCTAATTCAGCATATATTTCACTATAGCATACTTCAATTTCAACAAAATGGTTGACCTCTACCGGGAAACACATACGTGCTATTCTCATCAATTAATAAATGTAAATGGACAAAAATTGGAAAATTCAAATGTCTATATTTCTTACACAAATTCGAATTTGGCGGAGTGATGACTTAACCTCCCCCTAATTCAGCATATATTTCACTATAGCATACTTAAATTTCAACAAAATGGTTGACCTCTACCGGGAAACACATACGTGCTATTCTCATCAATTAATAAGTGTAAATGGACAAAAATTGGAAAATTCAAATGTCTATATTTCTTACACAAATTCGAATTTGGCGGAGTGATGACTTAACCTCCCCCCAATTCAGCATATATTTCATTGTAGCATACTTCCATTTCAACAAAATGGTTGACCTCTACCGGGAAACATATGTATGTGCTATTCTCATCAATTAATAATTGTAAATGGACAAAAATTGGAAAAAAATTCAAATGTCTATATTTCTTACACGAATTCGAATTTGGCGGAGTGGTGACATAACCTCCCCCTAATTTAGCATATATTTCACTATAGCATACTTCAATTTCAACAAAATGGTTGACCTCTACCGGGAAACACATACGTGCAATTCTCATAAATTAATAAGTGGAAATGGACAAAAATCGGAAAATTCAAATGTCTATATTTTTTACACAAATTCGAATTTGGCGGAGAGATGACTTAACCTCCTTCCAATTCAGCATATATTTCATTGTAGCTTACTTCAATTGGAACAAAATCATCTACATCAATCAGGAAAAGCAGAAGTATACTGTATGAATTCGTAAGCGAATATTGGCAAAATTTGGAAAATTCGAATCTCTGTATCTTTCAAGCAAATTCGAAATGATGACATAAACCCCTCCCAATTTCACATATATTACACTAAATTATATTTCAATCTGACCAGAACCGCAGGGATTGGCTGCAAACCGCACAACCACACATGGAAAGACCTCATTTTACTCGATATTTTAATCCCATCGAAAGATGGCATCACACGACAATGTCGTGGTAGTTCCGGATTTTTCAAGATCTAAGATAGGGCACGGCAACCAGGCGAACCTGTTCGCAGCGGCGATGTGTGAATAAATAAAACCGTGGGCCAGGGCAGAGAGAAGGAGACAGAAAGAGAGAGAGCGCACGAAGGGAGAGTGAAGTTTTTGCGCTGAATAGGGCGGCTATGAGCCAGAGAAAAGAAAGACTTTCCGAATCGTGAAAATCCTGGCATACGTCTGTGGTATTTCATTTGGGATCGGGTTAAAAGGACTGAATAAAGAAAGACGAGATCCTGTATGGAGGGAAACGTATTAGTCCCTCAAGGATACCCCGGTGCGGTTTCAAGAAATACATGCATACATTTATCTTTCTCCGCGTATTTAACGTTCGCCCTGTTTCCCACGTGTGTCGCACCTTTGCGAGAATCAAATGACTCGTTCATTAAAACACGATAGAAATGATTCTAATTTCATGTGCTATTATTCACGGTTTTCAGTCTACGAGAAATGAAAATCCATTTCCACGATTCCATTTTCATCCGGTACAAAACGCCTACGGGGATGATTTTATTATTTAGAACAACGTAACCACTACCGGTATCTTCATTCTATTTCTTAAATAACTCCGGTCACGTTCCCGCTGTAAATCGAGATTTCTCTGTGGCCATTAAGATCGTGTTTCTTTTGTTTCCTTCCACGCGGACCTATTGGCCTCTCGATGCTGCTTCGTGTTCTCTCATAACTGTATTTATTTACACGGTTTAAGCGTCACGAACGGTCATACAATATTTACGACAGTTCAACGTTGTGTTACCAAAGGATGCACGTATTTCGAAATGTGGCATGGGCATAGGAAACTCGAGTTTTATTCGCGGTTCAATATTACGATCGATGCGCGTGCTTGAAAATGTATGCGCCCGAAGTGTTTATAACGCGCAAAACCATTTGCAAGGAAGATGGGACATTTCCGGCTGTTCCCAGTTGGCCTGTCCGAAAGCTGACGGCGTTCCGTTCGGGGACCATCATTTTATTTTAATCGATCGAGTATGTTTAACCGATCAATTCAAGCGTACCTGGACGTACCGAGGTTGCGGACACTTTAAAATTAACGACGAGCATCGTTGACATTGGGGGGAGTCTAATCAGTAACGAGACATTTACTGTTAATGTCGGACATTCGGTTACCGAATAGTATTCAGTGGCAACGTATATATTATTAATTACTAGACCGCGGATCTGTATGTAGAATTTGCAAGAAAACGGAATTGAATAGTTTAGTTCATGAGTAACAAAAATCTCTTATGGTAAAGCAAACCTTCCTGATTAAAATAAAAAAAGATTCATGTCGATACGACGTCTAGTTCAAGAGATAAAAATTGATAAGTGCAGTTAATCCCGAAGGAGACGTCTATATTTTATAATCAGAAACTGGCAATATTCGGAGTTCTGTATTTTTTAAACAAATTCGAAATCAACGATGTGATGACTTAAACCATCCCTAATTTAGGGTGCTGCACACTAGGCAATAGTTAATTGTGAATAGAAATATGTCACTTAGGTAGTACTTACAATAAAAGTTTCAATTCCGTAGGTAATTCTATATCTGTTAGTCTGTAGTTTACACCTTTGAATGGAAAACTATCGATATTCAGAGCACTGTATTTTTTAAACAAATTCGAGATCAATGATGTGATGACTTAAACCATCCCTAGTTTAGGGTGCTGCACACTAGGCAATAGTTAATTGTGAATAGAAATATGTCACTTAGGTAGTACTTACAATAAAAGTTTCAATTCCGTAGGTAATTCTATATCTGTTAGTCTGTAGTTTACACCTTTGAATGGAAAACTATCGACATTCAGAGCTCTGTATTTTTTAAACAAATTCGACATCAACGATGTGATGACTTAAACCACCCCTAATTTAGGGTGCTGCACACTAGGCAATAGTTAATTGTGAATAGAAATATGTCACTTAGGTAGTACTTACAATAAAAGTTCCAATTCCGTAGGTAATTCTATATCTGTTAGTCTGTAGTTTACACCTTTGAATGGAAAACTATCGATATTCAGAGCACTGTATTTTTTAAACAAATTCGACATCAACGATGTGATGACTTAAACCACCCCTAATTTAGGGTGCTGCACACTAGGCAATAGTTAATTGTGAATAGAAATATGTCACTTAGGTAGTACTTACAATAAAAGTTTCAATTCCGCAGGTAATTCTATATCTGTTAGTCTGTAGTTTACACCTTTGAATGGAAAACTATCGACATTCAGAGCTCTGTATTTTTTAAACAAATTCGAAATCAACGATGTGATGACTTAAACCACCCCTAATATATGGTGTTTAAGTTTCAGGGAAGTCGTTGTAAAGGGGAAGATTCAATCTTCGAATCTGCAAGAAAATAATTTTTTGAAGCTTTTGCAGACGATTCTGCAGCATTTTTGACCAAAAACATGTTCCCAGTTTTTCACTTGCTATATCATGCATTAATATCCTAGGCAAAAATAAATGGTGGCCTTTGAAAATAGAAGCGTAGAGCTTTAAAATGAGGCCAAATTTATTATTGCACTATTCCTTTTAACGAAATAGTTTAAACATTGACAATTTATCGAGAATCGGAAAATCAGTGCATTTTGGATCCACTGTATTTGGAATAAATGCATAATCTCTGCAGTTTATTAATTATCAATTGGCAAAATATTGGGCATAGTAATTACGCATTGCTGTCCGTAATACGTTTATTAATAGCAATAATCGGAGCAACAATGGCAATGATAATTATAGTGAAACTAGTGGCAACAATAACACCAACGATGATAATTACTAATCAATATACGTATACCGTTCTTGTTATTAATTCCTATTAATATTATTTCGTTGATAGTGACGTAAATAATGATCGAATTTGGGTACAATTGATTGTAATGAATTGTTCTGGATCGGAATTGGATAAAATAGAGTATAAAAGAATGCAATTACATAAAATGAAATTTAATGTAACTGAATACAGTTAGTCACAATGAAATAGGATTAAATACAACTGAATCATAAAAGATATGATTGAATATAATTGAACAGAATGGAACAAAATCGTATAGAGTTGAATCGGATCGATGAGATTTGAATAGAATTTAATGAAATTGTATACCACTGAATTTCATTGAACAAAATTCAGTAAAATTGAATAGAATTGATTCGAATATAATTGTACAACAAATGGACAGAATTAATTCGAATATAATTGTACAACAGATAAGAATTTAATCGAATGTAACTGAAAAGATTTATATGCAATTTAATCAAATTGAACAAGGTTCGATAAAGAGGAACGGAATTGATTCGAATATAATTCTATACTATCGAACAGAATTGAATCGGATGTAATTGGACAGAATTGTATACAATTGAATGAAATTGAATAAAATTGTGAAGAATCGAGTATCATACAACAGAATTAAATGGAACTATCATAACTGAATTAAATGCAATAGCGTAGAATTAAACCGATATTGGAATTCGATATAATTGATTATAATTCAATTAAAATTGAACGTAATTGAAGCGGGTTGAATGCCATCTAATTGAACGGAACAGGATTTAATGAAACGGAAGCATATAAAAGTAAGTAAACATTAATAATAATAATAATAGTAGCAATGACAACAGCAACAATAATAATAATACTGATAATAATACATATTATGAACTGCATAGTTGTTATCACTGCTCAATATTATTATTTTGATATCTCATTGCATTTTATTATTTATTCTGTATTCATCGTTTACTGCTACACATTATTATTATTATTGATAATTATGCAAACATTATAAATACAACATATGTGCACTACTATTATTAGATTACGTTTACTCAGTACTATTAATACAGAGAGCAACGTCTAACATTAATCGTATAATGTAATACCGCGAAAATTGGATTAAAAAATATCTACAAAAATATGAATGCTAAACGTTGCGTAAAAAAAAATGGTGCGAAAAGGTTTCCACACTCACGTGACCTTCTCGTTGCACGATACGTGACGCGACCTCGGTCGTAAGGACATCAGCGCAAAAGGGAGTTGCGCGTGTGTACGCCTGTGTATAAATACATGTGGCCGGGGATGCGTTGGTCGGTGTACAGTTTTCGGGGGTGTCCCGAGGGAGAAATGGTGTGTCAAAGCGAGGGCAGAACAAGAATCTCCCACCGGAATGTGGCTTCATGGATTTTCGCCTGGAATTTCGAGCAGGAAAATACAGCTTTGCAGAAGTTGCCGCGCTCTCCCGGCCATCCCAATTTTATTAAGATCCTCCTAAGAGAACCAGAACGATGCCCCGTGACTACAGCGCTCTTGCCCCCCCCCCTGCCGCCTATCCGCCGCACGGTACCTGTTCCCGAGGAATTCCAATTTGAGTGGCCTTCGAATACCGTATGTACGACAAAGAATCTCGAAATCGGTGGGGGGCTAGGTTAGGGTTATTTCTTCTTTTCTCTTTTCAGTCGAAATGCGAACAAGAGATTTCGCCTCGATATTATAGCGCATTATTCAAGCGATACGTGACGGGCGGTCGCGCACCTTTCTAGGTTAATCGCCCGACATTTGTCTCCATCTAAGGTCTCCGCTGTTAAAGTTCACGTCTCAATGAACATTAATTACACGGTTAACTTTAATTTTGAGAGAGACACGTGTATTTCATTACCGATTCCCTTCCTGGTTACAGGGAAGAGGTTAGAAACGTTTAAGACTTGGTTTAGTTGTAATTTGTCGCTATGCTTTTGTTGACAGAGAGAGAAAAGGGAGAAATTGTAGCGTTTTAATAATGAAATAGGTTATTCACAACTGATTCAAGAGAAGAAGGTAATGAAAATAATTATGATTTCAGAAGGCGGAAGAAAGAGGTGCGTTCGTGCTAAGGAACAAGTACTGTATTAGTTACAGTTACCGAAAGCAGCCGAGTGGGACAGTGATGGGAATGTTGGAGCTTTTCACTCGCATGCGCGAGTTTCGGCAGCACCGAAGATACGTCCGAAGTTTGTGGGGTACTATTGGAGCGAAAGTAGTAGGTTTGTTATTATATATTTCGTTTAAAGTTATTTTAGTACCCTTCCCTTCCTTATTCCCAAGATGATGAAGAAGAGTAAGTTATATTATATTGTACATAGATACATAAATATTATATATTTATATATTATATATTCTATGTACGTATGTATATATTACATTTTAATACATATATATATATATATATATATATATATATATATATATATATATATATGTATTAAAATGTAATATATACATACGTACATAGAATATATAATATATATATATATATATATATATATATATATATATATATATATACACGTACACATGTTGTACATTCATTTTTCAAAATCAAATCATAATAAATTTTGCGAAATTAGCGGGGCGACCAAGGTACCCGATTTTCGTGCTTGACTGAGGCTAAAATCGCCGCGCATGCGCGTGAAAAGCGCCAACATTCCCATCACTGGAGTGGGACCGATGGGACCCGAGCGTACAGCGACATCTGTACAGGGTGAGCCAATACAACAACTATAATTTCAAATATCTTTTTCCTTACTGGCTGCACCGAAAAATGGTTCAAATGAATAATATTGCATTTGGCGGGAACAATCGGGAGGACATAATTGTATTTGTGTCTTATAGTTTGGGAGATATGAAAATAAATTACTTCAAACATATGTTTGTATCATTAATATTTTCTTGCTATTATGGAAATGAGGTTTTTACATCAAGATTAAATGAAATTAAGTAAACATTAATAAAAGTTAATAGAATTGTAGGTAATGTTATACGATTAAACAAAATTGAGCAGGATTAGATAAAACTGAATAGAAGTGAATAGAAGTGAATAGAATTCAATAGAATTGAAAATAAAGGAATTAAGTCAACATTATGAATGAATACAATTCGACAAGATTCTACAAAAAATTCAATGGGGTTAATGGAATAGAATATAGTATAATAGAGTTTAATATATGTTAAAATATAATTCAATAGGAATCGATAGAATTGAATATGCTTGAATAGAATTGAATTAAAAACCAATAAAATCTAATAGAATAGAATTGAAAATTAATGAAATTGAATCGAATTGGAGTGAGCATTGATAGAATACAATCAGTAATCTATGAAATTGAATAGAATCGATAAAATTGAATGCAATTGAGTATATGTGAGTAGAATTGAAAGGAATTGCATTAAGAATGAGTAAAATTAAATGAAATCGAATTAGAAAATAGGCAAATGAAATCGAATTAGAAAATAGGCAAATGAAATTGAAAATTAATAAAATCGTATGGCATTTTTAGAATTAATTAATAAAATTAGAAATCTATATAATTCAATGAAATCAAATACAATGAAATGGAGAATTAATAGACTAAAATAGAATTTGATTCAGTTGAATGGTCAACAATATGGTACCGGATTTAGTAAACATGTATGATTAGATTCGAACTGAATCCGCTTGAATAAGACTCAACAGGATTGGCTAGGATTAATTACGATTCAATAAGGTTTAACAGGTTTATACGTACAGATATCATTTCAATTGTCTTAGATTTAAAAGGATCCAATAGAATCGTATAGGATTGAATTATATATCAAGACAATTAAATATAATTGACTGAAGTTGTATGGAATTAAACAGAATTGAATCGAATTGAACAGAATTAAATGAAATCGAATAAAATTAAACAAAATTGAACAGTATTAAATACAATTTAATGGAATTGAATGGAACTGAACGAGATTCAACAAAATCGCATGGGATTGAATAAATATAAAATAGAATTGTACACAATTCAATAAAACTGAACGAAATTCAACAAAATTGAATGGGATTAAATAAACAAATAAAATTATACGTATTTTGAATAGAATTGAATGAAGCTGAACAAAATTCGATAAACTCAAATTGCATTGAATGATATTGCATAAAATTGAACAAAATTCAACAAAATTTAATGAGATTGCATCAAAATAAATAAAATTGAATGGGATTGAATAAAAATAAATAAAGTTGTACAAAATTGCGCAGAATCTAATAAAACTAAACGAAATTGAACGGAATTGAATAGTGTCGAATGTAATTGAATACAATTGAACGGAATTGAATGGAGCTGAACAAATTTCGATAAAATCGAATGGAATTGAATGCAATCTAACAAAATTGAACAAATTTCAATAAAACCTAACAGAATTGAACAAATTTCAATAAAACCCAACAGAATTGAACAAATTTCAATAAAACCTAACAGAATTGAACAAACTTCAATAAAACCTAACAGAATTGTACAAATTTCAATAAACCCCAACAGTATTGAACAAATTTCAATAAAACCTAACAAAATTGAACAAATTTCAATGAAACCTAACAAAATTGAACAAATTTTAATAAAACGCAACAAAATCGAATAGAGCCTCCCGGAATCGAATTCAACGAAGCTTGAGACGCCCATGAACAAAATAAAAATTTCGCCCGTACCAAAACACCGAGAATCGACGACGAAAACTCCTCGGGACCACAATGCCTTCCGTTGTCGCGTTTCTCGGCAGATTAGTCCGAACAATGAAGGATCGATGGTGGCGCGCGAGGCATCGGATCCGCGCGGGGAGGTCGTCGCGGAAAGAATGGAATTCCATAAACTGATTCGGGGGCGTCGCGACAGTTGTATGCAGCCGCTTAAATCAGCGGCACGTAGGACAAGGTTGATCGTGCGTGAACAAAGCAGACGGCCGGTGTAAATCAGTCTCGGGGCCCTCTCTTTCTCCCTTCTGTTTGGCCTGTACCGTCCTGCCGCCGGGATTAGAGTTTCTTCCGTCGAATGGTTCGGTTACCGAGGGCCACGGAGCAAACTCGGTTCCCTTTCGACTCTCCTTTTTTCTCCGTTGATCACCGTCGGTATCGCCTATTCCGCCCCCGGACGCCTTTCAACGTCGTCGTCGTCGTCGTTTCTCTTTGCTCTTTCGAAAAACCGTCTTTCATACGTGAGGGAACCCGTTAGCTCGTCGTCGTTGTCGTCGTTGTCGTCATCGTCGTCGTCGTCGTCGTCCTCGTCGTTTGCTATAGCGGAGTACGCGTGTCACACCAACGCGAGCGCGCGCACGGCTGAGGGGTAGAGACTCGGGGCACATCGGGGACCTCGATTCTATCCTAACGTAATTCAGTCTCCGGAGCTTTTCGCGGAACAATGGCTAATAATTGCCGACTACTTGTACAAGAGGACGTGATGAACGCGGCAGACGGTGCCGTCTGCCCGACGAACACTGCGCACGGATAAACGTATCCGCCGAGGAAACGAAGTTTGCGAAACGGGGACGAGTCTTTTGGGTATTATTCTCCTCCCATTCTGTTTCTCCTTCTCACCATCTATATCCGTCTTCGTCCCTCTCTTTAACTCTCTTTGCCCCGTTCTTCTTGGTTTCAAAGAACCATTGAACTGAAAGAAATAATAACTAGTTCGACCGAGTTCAACCTACACAAACGAATCGATGGAGATTATTTACCGTACAAAGAGAATCTACTAAACTTCCCTCGGAAAGACTTGGAGATAGTTTTGCGAACATTTTCAGCACTCAGAGATGTTGTGTTAGAGACTGGCGAGTGGATCTGTTGCACGGGGTTGCAGGGGAACGTGTGGGACGAAGTTTCGGAGGATGATTGTATAGATGGAAACGGTGGGAAGAGCTCGCGTACACTCGGCTGTCTTATAACTAGACTGAAGGATTTTTATGCAAAATAAAAATTGTCTGCATTAGATTCGACCTACTTGAGCCATCTGGATAAAATCATGATATTGCTTTCAGTTGAATTGTTAGCGATTCATAGAATAGAGACGAATTTAGTAATATGAAAACTCTTTTGGATAATGGTATGGCAATTTTGACTGGTGACTCAAACGGTTAAAAGCAAATGGTACATGTTGCATTATAAAAATCACAAGATTCTTCACAATTCCTATCAACAGCAATTTGAAAAACAGTTCTTTTAATAATTATCTAGTAAACTAATGCTTCTAATATCTAAAAAATGACTCGGATCATTTGGACCAATTGTCGCAGTCAAAAGGAATTGAATGCAACCGAATAGAATTGAACAGAATTGAATAGAATTGAATAGAATTGAATAGAATTGAATAGAATTGAACAGAATTGAACAGAATTGAATAGAATTGAATAAAATTGAATAGAATTGAACAGAATTGAGCAGAATTGAACAGAATTGAACAGAATCGAACAGAATCGAACAGAATCGAACAGAATCGAACAGAATCGAACAGAATCGAACAGAATCGAACAGAATCGAACAGAATCGAGCAGAATCGAACAGAATCGAACAGAATCGAACAGAATCGAACAGAATCGAACAGAATCGAACAGAATCGAACAGAATCGAACAGAATCGAACAGAATCGAACAGAATCGAACAGAATCGAACAGAATCGAACAGAATCGAACAGAATCGAACAGAATTGAACAGAATTGAATAGAATTGAATAGAATTGAATAGGATTGAATAGAATTGAATGGAATTGAATACAACTGAATTAAACTGAATTAAACTGAATTGAAATTAGTAACATGTAATTGAATTGAAAGGAGTTGGGCAAACTTGAATCCTGTAGAATTGAACACAGTTGAATTCAATAGAATATAATTGAACAGAATTGAGCACAGCTTGTCCCAGTCAAACAGAATTGAAAACAACTGAATCACACTGTATGTAATTACACCTAATCGTCCGGAATTGAATACAATTTCCCTCATTTTCACTCCTGCCCATATTCTTAAAGGAGCATTGATCAGGAGAAATAATAACTATTCGAATCGAGTTCGAGGCAGACATTATTAACAGTACAAAGAGAATCCAAACTTCCTTTAACCCAACTCGGCGCTACTTCCACGACCGTTTCCAATGCCAGTAGCCATTACAAAGACCGTGTACGATTCGAACTATCAATCGTGCGCGTTAAACTCGAACTGTTTATCGCAAATGGGTTGTACACGATATTTTTCAATTTATTCCCGCGGAACGAGGAACAGAAAATTATGTTTCGGTCATAGCAATCGGACAGCGCACAGTGGTCGATTTTTCGAAAATTTAATTTATTCGCATGTAATAGAATTGAATATACCTGTTAATCTTGGTAAATAGTATTTACTTAACGTGACCATCGATTATGATGGGTTTTCCCAATGAAAGTCCCATCAGGCCTGTTATAAAGGGATCTGAAGTACCTACATGCCTATCACACTCTACGAAAATTAAATATTACTACTCGGACTATTTTTTTCAAATTCTTTTACATTTATTGGATATCGTTTGAGTGAGCCTTTTTATGACTTTCAGACCATTAATCTCGCTGCAAAAGGCTGCAGCTACTTTTGGATTCCGCAATTGCTGTAATGAGTACTGAAGCATATCAAACAAGAAGAGGTTCCAGTAGGATCCAATGAAATTCTATAAAAATATTCAAATTGTGGGATATATTACGAATTACATCAGTTATCTAAATAATTTTACCGTTATTTTACTACTCTGAAGCCATATGGTCAGTTTTGTTAAACAATTCGGAATATCTTCAGTCAGCAAAAGAGAAATATGATCATTACATCTTAGATAATGTAGAAATTATTTGAATTGTAGGAGAGGGTAGAATAAATATCGAAATTATTTAAAATTGAATTAATTTTCAATTATTCGAAATTATAGAAGAGGACGGAAGAAATATAGAAAACATTTAAAGCTGGAATAATTTCCAATTATTCGGAATTATACAGGGTGTTTCACTACAGGTGGGAGAAAATTTAAGGGGTGGTTCTCCACGACAATATAAGCCAAAAATGAAGAACAAAAAATTGCGATTTCGGCTTCGTTATATAGTTATTAACAATTAAAAATCCGCCTGAAATGCGGCAAAGCGACCAACAAAGGTGTACGACAGTCTCGTATCAAGTGACAAATACATGCTTACTTGGTTACCTACTCATTTGGGCTCCCAGCGAGGTGAAAATGTTTAACAAATTGATGAACAGGATCAACAAATTGATCGTTGCACGACATTAAACCTGCCTACTCATTAAAATCCACAAGAGCATTTCTAATATCCGCCCTTTGGAATCATCGAGCAGAAGGGGTGAATGCCGTTTCACTTTTTCATTGGTCTCACACAAATAATTTACTCGAGATCACTATAAAGTGGTATCCATTGTGTCCATAAAAGTTCAATGTAATCCTCACAAGTGCCAATTTTCACAAAAATGCACATATGCAATATGCCGTACCGGAATCGCGCACAACTAATTAGCGTTTGATGCGCGTCAATTTCACTTTCGCACACGGAGGATAAAATGTTAGTGTAATTAATGCGAAGTGTACCCACATAGAAAACACTTTCACTCAACGTTTTAAGAAAATGTCTTTGTGTAAGAGGAATCGTCCGTACACGTTTGCGTTCGTATGCATACTGATTCAAGACCGAACCGAACATTGACTGAGGTCAATGGAAATAAACAGGATAGACAATGTATTGGTATAGCAACGCGCAATGTTTGGGCGGGGGGTTGCTGTAGATCTTCCTTTTTTTCGATCAGGCATTAAACCGCACCAGCTGTCTGTAATCAGTGTGCATACGAACGCAAGCGTGTACGGACGATTTGACTTGCACAAACACATTTTCTTAAAACGTTGAATTGAGGTATTTTCTATGTGTGTACACTCAAACCATTCACATTAATTAAACTAACATTTTATTCTCCGTGTGCGAAAGAGAAATTGACGTGCATCAAACGCGAATTAGTTGTCCGCGATTCCGGTACGGCATATTGCATATGGGCATTTTTGGGAAAATTTGCACTTGTGAGGATTACATTCAACATTTATGGACACAATGGATACCAATTTATAGTGATTTCGAGTAAATTACTTGTGTGAGACCAATTAAAAAGTGAAACAGCATTGATCCCTTCTGCTCGATAATTCCATAGAGCGGATATTAGAAATGCACTTGTGGATTTTAACGAGTAGGGAGGTTCCATTTCGTCAACGATCAATTTGTTAAACATTTTCACCTCGCTGGGGGCCCAAATGAGAACCAAGGTAAGCATGTATTTGTCACTTGATACGACATTGTCGCGCGCCTCTATGATATGCGCAACGTACACCTCTGTTGGTCGCGTTGCCGCATTTCGGGCGGAGTTTTAATTGTTAATAACTAAGTAACGAAGCCGAAATCGCAATTTTTTTGTTCCTCATTTTCGACTTGTACTGTCATGGACAACTACCACTTAAATTTTCTCCTACGTGTAGTCGGACACCCCGTAGAAAAGAATAGAAAATATATAAAAATTATTTGAAACTGAATTAATTGGAATTATTTGAAGAATTTTAGAAGAGAATAGAATATATATCGAAACTATTTAAAATTGAATTAATTTTGAACTATTCGGAATTATAGAAGAAAATAGAAGAAATATAGAAATAATTTAAACCTGGAATAATTTTCATGTATTCAGAATTATAGAAAAGGATATAAGAAATATTAAAATTATTTAAAACTGAATTAATTGGAATTATTAGAAGAATTTTAGAAGAGAATAGAATATATATCGAAACTATTTAAAATTGAATTAATTTTCAACTATTCGGAATTATAGGAGAAAATAGAAGAAATATAGAAATAATTTAAAGCTGGAATAATTTTCATGTATTCGGAATTATAGAAAAGGATAGAAGAAATACTAAAATTATTTAAAACTGAATTAATTGGAATTATTTGAAGACTTTTAGAAGAGAATAGAACATATATATCGAAACTATTCAAAATTGAATTAATTTTCAACTATTCGGAATTATAGAAGAAAATGGAAGAAATATAGAAATTATTGAGAATTGAATTCATTTTCAATTATTCGAAATTACAGAAGAGAATATAAGAAATATAGAAATTATTTAAAACTGAAATAATGTTCAGTTATTTGAAATTATAGAAGAGAATAGTAGAAATGTAAACGTTCTGTAAAGTTGAAATAATTTTCAATCATTTGACATTTTTTAGTGGTAAGTGAAATCGAATCCGAAAAAGACTTATCAGACACGCGTATTAGTTATCAGTGGATCGAATTATAGAACAATTTTCAGTGTCTAAAATAATATTTTTTTTAATATTTGTCCGAGCTTTTGTACTTATCGACCACTGTGCAACGTGTCCTGACGCGGTGGCCATAACCGTCAACGGAAAGCTGACTCAATCATAGTTCTCAGGGCGGGGAAGATGCGCGTCTCGGATCTATAAAAAATGAGGATGAAGGAAATTTCCCGTGCGTGATAGGTTCGCGCGCTTTGTTCGGGTTCCGGTTCTCCAGGGGTTTGTTTGATGCGTTTGTCCGAAATCGAGCGGGATTCTCGAGCGTGGAAACGTCCGCTAGGGTGACGGCATGGCAGTCGATACACGCGAAAATTGGGCCGGGACAAGATGGTATTGCTCCTCTCGCCGTCGGCGAATAAGCTCTCGGGGAAAAAGTTGATATTAGATAGAAACCTCTGATTCAGAAACGAAAATGCCCGCGTTCGAGGAATCGTATCTCACTGCCGGGGACCTCGATTCCTTTCGTGACCGGGAAGTTTATGTTGCTCGGAAAATTTCTAGCTTGATCGTCCTCCCACGTACAGACACACAGGCACAAGCACACGGTTGCAGTTCAGCTGAGATTCCGAATAGATAGGTAAAAATTAAAATGTAGTTTACGGGGACTTTCTCGTGAAATCATTTCAAGTAATGATGATATTTATTAATTACTCGATATTTTACTCGATATAGCATATACGTGACTTACACTACTATGATTCTCAGCCCAGCATACATGAAAATTATATTTGTGAAAAAATGATGCTCATTACCGCAGGGTGTACCGAACAGATCGATTGCTCAGGACTGTAACATGATACGAAGATTTGTTTTTTCACTTGGACTTCTTTATTTTTAATTATTTCTTTACAGAACTTTTATGAACACATTTGTGATGTTTTTCTGATAAAAATGATACCAAACACGATACCATTAGGATTATATTTAACTGTATAATTCACGATTTAATAGAACCTCGATTATCCGAACTCGTGGTATCTGAATTCTGATATATCCAGTTGGACGTGTTTCACATGGAAACAATTCCATTTAAATTAAAGCAATTGTAAGAAAAGTCTGAAGAGAACATATTCAACACGATTCAGTAAAGATTGAATCTAGCATATGTTCCAGTAATTCGTTCGGATAATCGAGGTTCCACTATAACGTGGGTTAAACAAACAAATGTGATCCAAAATATATCGTGTTTGGTATCATTTTAATCAGAAAAATATCGCGAATATATCAATAAGAGTTTCATACAGAAACGATTAGAAACAACAAAGTTTTGTCACTAAATTCGTATTGCTTCACCTATATATATTATTGTCTACGTCGGACGATAGCGTTAAAAAAATCAAATACTAATCAGTCAATATCGAATTTATTTCTTTGGATATATTTTTATACTACAAAGTGATAAAATTCTGGCTAAATGTATTTCTGTTATTTTTACACACTAATCAGCACATATTTTCTAAGCAGTGCAGTGACCGCTAACTATAAATGACACCACCACAGAAACCGCGATGAAAAATTTTTTGTACACTAAAAGAGTGTAGAAACTAAGGCCAAAAAGGATTTTTTATAGAATATATATTTTAAGAAAAAAAATTCCTATATATCATCTCTACTTTAACACTAGGTTTACGGAGCACTAAAATTGATTATTTTACATTGCTTTATAAAAATAATAAAATTGTATTTAGTTAGATCTTCAGCGATTTTTATTGTAATATGTACACGAAAGAATACATCTATTTAATAATTCCTTACGAATGCCTCCTTACACTCTTAATAATCGTAAATTAAAAATTTTTGAATCCGTCACTTTGACGGGCCCGTAAATCTAGTGTTAAATGACTCGATGAGAAACTTAGAATTTAGAACGAAAGCTTTTGCACTGTTTAGGGAAAGTGTGTCAGTGTAATCGATTTGAGAAACTTTTAATTCACCTGGAGAAGATCGATTAAGTTCAACGAGTGCGATAGGGAGTACCCGGAAACGCTGACCAACGTTCGCATAAACGAGTCTCCATTTTTCTGAGCTCGTTAGCGGGGCGGTGCCGCGGATGGAAATATACACAACGCGAGATAACTACGAGACACTATGTAAAATATGAATCAATGTTATGTGGAAGAAGTTCTGTTACTTGTATAGCATGTATTATGGTTTATTTATTGTATTTAATTGTATGCATTTTTAATTGAATTCTATTCTACTCTGTTGGAGTCTAGCCAAGTATATTTTATAACTCTTTTTAATTTTATCGAATCCTATTTAACCATAGACGTTTTAATCTTATGTTATTTGATTCTACTCAACGTTACGCAATTTTATTTCATTCTATCCGACTTTATTCAATTTTATGCAAAATTACTCAATTTCATTCAATTTTTGTTCAATTCCGTTGCAAACGGTCACTAATGGACGATTTCCGGAAGAACTGGGTAGAATTGAATAAGAAATCAGTATGATTGAATAGAATGCAATTATAAATCATTAAAATTAAATGGAATTCACTCGCAACTAAGCAATATTGAATAGAATTGTATTATAAATTAGTAGAATTGAATGTACTTGAAAGGCAAATCAGTCGAATTGCATACAATTGAACTACAACTTACTGGAATGGAATACAATTAAATTATAAATTAGTAGAATTGAATTAGAAATTAATATAATTCAATTAGAAATTAATAGAATTTAATTAGAAATCAATAGAATTCAATTGGAAATTAATCAACTGTATGCAATGGAATTCAATAAAATTAAATAAAATTGGATGGAACTGAATAGAATTGAACTAAAAATTAATAGAATTGAGTGGAGCTGAATTAAAACTGAATAAAATTCTATAGGAGATAATTAGGATTGAACTGTATGTAATGGAATGGAATAAAACTTAATAGAATTAAACTTAAAATTAATAGAATTCAATTAGAAATCAATTGAAACGCGTGAAATTGAACTAGAAATCAACTATATGTAGTGGAATTGAATAAAATTAAATAAAATTGAATGGAACTGAATAGAACTGAACTAAAAATGAATAGAATTGAGTAGAGTTGAATTAAATTGAATAAAATTCTATAGGATATGATTAGGATTGATAAGAATTCAATTAGATTAAATTAGCAAATAACCAATTAGTATGGAATAGTTTTCACTAAGGAACAATTAATTATTAAGTCAATTCTATTGAATCATATTGAATTTGATCAATCACTACATTCTAAATTAATAGGATTCTGTTAAAGACCATTATAATTGAATAGAGTGATCCAGAGAATAGGAAATTATGTCATTGAGAACAATTGATTCCTATTTCAACTCTATTCAATTCTACTGAAATCCTGCTGAATCCTGCTGAATCCCATTGGACCCAATACAATGCCAAATTAATCTTCAAAGAGAAAGCTAGATTGAATATCAAATGAAGTCCAATCATAGCAGAATCTTTATCGAATCTTTATAAAACGAAATAATCTTGCGTAGACTTTGACATTGTATTTGGATAGCACTTAATAGCATGAAATGTAATTCAATAAAAGTAGATAGGATTCGATAGAAAACCAATCGAATTAAATTAGACTTTAGGAGAATTAGGCACAGCAGAGTAGAATTGCATTAAAATTGTATAAAATTGAATAGAATTAAATTAAAAATTACAATAGTATTTTATTCGTCATCATCGGGATTGAGTAGAATGTAATAGAATTGAACTAACAATTCATCGGATATGTAGAATAGAATTGAATTGAATATAATTAATAGAACAGAATATTTTTGGATAAAGCACAATTTATTCTTAATTCAATTCTACTCAATCTTACTGATTTCTACTGAATCCTATTGAAGCCAATATATTACAAATCAATCTTCAGAGAGAATTCTAGATTGAATTCCAAATGAAGTCCAATCATAGCGGAATCAGTCAAGATCCTGAGGCCCCTTTCCGCGCATCAATAGTGCTAGGCGCAAGAAGATGGACCGAAGGATGCAGCTGAGATCTGTCTTATTAGCGGCCATTCGAAACGGAATATCCTCTAATACCTGGCGCGCCGGGGACAATTTATGCCGGCGATAAGAGATTGTACAGGAGATTGCAGAATATGTCCAGCTGGGCTTATTACTTGCACCTGCACGCGCACGCGAAGACCGATACATGCGGCTTTGCAATATGCTGCATGTGCCCGGGCGTTTCAGGGTACATGTTGCACATTCACGCACCACCACCACCACCGTACACCGGTGCGGTTAGCTACATACGTCATGGTTATCGGAATGACCCACCGCGGAATAAAGCATTTCGGTTTTTAGGCATTGTTTCGCTCCGCTACCAGGTACGCGACGGGTTGGCCACGGCCCCCCTCGTAAAGCCAGACCATTTTTGCTCGTTGTCGCTAAATTATCTCTTTACCGATACAGGCCGAGCTCGTTGTCTGAACAGATTATCAAAGAGTAATTATGCCCGCCATTTTTAATACTCGAGCACCCGGAAATGCTCGATTCGATTGCCTCGCATTCTTTTTTCGAATTTCGCCTCGGACTTTAGACACACTATACTGCACGACACCGTGAAAAACCGTGCAAATCTTACCGGAAGTCCTCCTCAGTGCCTTTGTTTACTTGTGAACTATTTGCTGTATCAAAAACATTTTCAAGCGAAAGTTGTTTGGTATCAAGTGAGGTATACAATGTAATAATTAATTTCCTTTTTCTTCTCGGCCAAATGCATATTTTTGGTCCCCAAAGTGAAGTTCAGCCATTCCAAATGATCCGTGTACGTGAGCTTAATTAATTGCGGGTTTTTCGAAAATTAAGTATCAGGAATTCAAATTGCCGCTGTAAAATGGCTACTTGTATTTGCTTGTGGTGTGACGTAACAGCTCTGCTTATTGGATAACGCGTAAGTACAAAGTAATATGGCGGTGTTCTAGCCAGTCAAACTCGCTTGAAATGAAGCAACTTCACTCGCGTGTAACTTTTGATCGAGTGAACTCCAGGCACTGATATTTCAATTCCGCGCATCAGAACTTAAAATTCTATCATTTTTTCTGGTGAAATTGTATAACATTACATTCAGAAAAGTTGAACATTTTTGGTCCCCTAAGGTGAAGTCTAGCCTAACTCAACATTATAGCACGGTAAACAGACTCCTGTAGAATATTCTACTATAGAATTAGAATAGAACACAATGGCATCTAATATAAGTGCGACTCTGGCGCTTGTTGTCACGGTCTCGTTTCCCAGGAGGACCGTCGAGTATAGTTGGCTATAGTTCCTATACGAGTATAGTTCCTATAGTTCCATGGGCGCTTAATATGTTGTACAGTCTGACAACAAGCCGTCGCGGATATCGCGGGCACCTCGGAAAACATCTGATACCGTTTTCCAGCTTTGCCGAGCAATTCTACGCGACGACCTTGCAATGTTCTTGCCTCGATGTTTGCAGACTACTCACGGGCTATTTGATCGCGGCCGTCGGAAACATATTTGCAGTGTTGATATCACAACAATCGCTAAAAGCTGTCGTTCACGACCGGGAATTGTTGTCACTCCAGAAATAAGCAGACGATGTAATCATTTTCTATCGTGAAGTCCGACAGTGAGCACCGACGGTTGGGGGGGGGGGATGCAGGGGGGCTGGCAATACCCATTTTCCCACCGGTCCATCGGTTCTATCAGAGAGCTGCCGCTGCTGCTCCTCCTCTTTCTTATTATCTCGACCCCTTGCTCTGTTTTTTCTTTCTTTCTTTTGCCGCCTTCTACCTCCCCCCGATCGAAGACACAACGATCTTTTTCCGCTTTCTTATTTCTTGTCGGCTTCGGGTTCTTCGTTCTTCTTTTTGTTTTTTCTTTTTCATCGCTTCATCCGGTTGCAGCATTTGCTGCAGTTCGCGCGATCCTTTCTCCACCGGGCTCTCAAATCTTATTAGCTTCTTAAGTAATTATCAGACTTACTCTTCGTTACAGCTTCCCGAGGGAGAGGGGGGAGGGGTGGTGGTGGTGGTTGTTCGAGACCGTGTAACGTTTTACAAAGCGCAACGAGCCTAGTGATTAAACATCTTTTCAACGAGGTATTCTTTAAATATGATGCATCGAGAAGTTGCAGATTTTTGCAACTAAGGGAGAAGCGTGGTTCGGGACTGTCGGTTGTTATTCCTCAGTTTTGGTCGCTTCTGGTCGATTTGATACAGTTCTGCGGAAGTCGATACTGATTTGCGGAAGGCTTCTCGTGTAACGGCAGCGAAACCAACTGATATTTAAAAAATTTTTTTCCGGGATAATTGTATTGGACACATGAGGACATAATACTATTTCTACCTATTTCTCATTCCAATTCTTTGAGTTCAATGGACTTCTATTGAATCATGAGCAATTCCAGTACACGATCTTTTTATAAGAATACTATTCTTTTCAATAAAAAATGATACGTAATTTGATAATACATAAGTATATTATAAATAAGTAGAATTAAATTCGAAATTGATAGGAAGCAATGACAAACCAATACGTCCGAATATAATTAGATATACCTTAGCAGAAGTAAATAGAATGAGAACATTGAAATCAGAGATAAATAAAATTGAATAGTACTCGATCCAAAATCAAGAGAAGTGCATGAAATTGAATTAGAAATCTAAAGTATTGAGTAGAATTGAATAGAACCGTATGAACTTCAATAGGACTGTACAGCAGTGAAAAGAATCGAATATGATTGAAGAGAATTGAATAGGATTCGATAACATTGAATGGGATTTCATAGGATTGAATACAATTGAATACAATTGAATAGAATCGAATTAGATAAAATCGCATTATATTGAATAGAATACAATAGCATTATATTAAATAGAATACAATAGCTTTATATTAAATAGAATTAAATAGGATTGAATAAAATTAAATACAATTGAATAGAATCGAATTGGAAAAGATCGAATTATATTCAATATAACAGAATAGAATTATATTGAATAGAATTAAATAGAATTATATTGAATAGGATTAAATAAAATTAAATACAATTGAATAGAATCGAATTGGATAAAATCGAATTATATTGAATAGAATTGAATAGAATTACATTGAATAGTATTGAATACAATTATATTGAATGGAATTGAATAGAATTATATTGAATAGAATTGCATAGAATTATATTGAACAGAATTGAATAGAATTTAATAGCATTGCATAAAATACAAAACATTTAGATGGAATCGAATTAGATTGAATACTATTGAATAGAATTGAATTATATTGAATAGATTCGAATCACATTCAATAGAATCGAATTAGATTCAATAGAATCGAATTAGATTCAATAGAATCGAATTATATTGTATAGAATCGAATAGAATAGAATTATATTGAATGGAATTGAATACAATCAAAATAATATTGAATAGAGTTGAACACAATGAAATATGGGTAGAATGGAATAGAAACGTGTAGAATTTAGTACAATTGTGTATACCGAGTAGAATTGAGTGTACTTGTGTAGAATTGTGCAGACTTGAGTAAAATTGGGTAAAATCGAGTAGAATTGAGTAGAATTGAGTAGAGTTAAGATGAGCTGGGTAGATTTGAGTTGGATCGAGTTGAATAAAGTAGAACTGAATAGACTAGAATAGAATTGAATATGATTGCATATGATTGAATCAGATTGAGTTGAATCGAATATAATTTAATCAAATTGAGTAGATTTGAATAGAGTTGAATCGAATCGAATCGAATCGAATTGAATTGAATAGAATCGAATCGAATCGAATTGAATTGAATAGAATCGAATAGAATCGAATAGAATCGAATAGAATCGAATAGAATCGAATAGAATCGAATAGAATCGAATAGAATCAAATAGAATCGAATAGAATCGAATAGAATCGAATAGAATCGAATAGAATCGAATAGAATCGAATAGAATCGAATAGAATCGAATAGAATCGAATAGAATCGAATAGAATCGAATAGAATCGAATAGAATCGAATAGAATCGAATGGAATTGGATGGATCGGACAGGATTGAACCAAGTTACATATAATAACTGCATAGTATTACACGTGAAGTTCGGGGCTTCCCAGTGAAACCGCGTGTGACCTCGATTAAGACATAAGCTCGCCAGCTTTTTGCTTATGTTTGCCAGTAGAATAAGCTATTGCGAGTACGTAGACACCTCGGGACACCCTGTACATCCTTCCTGTAATATCTCGGCCGGTGTTTCCCCGTTCCCCGAACTTCCTTTCCAAGGCTTCGCGCTGGCGTGGTTAACCTTTGGACATATTTGGCGATCAGACCTCCGGCACCTTGGCTCGCGTATCTCTGGATTTATTGCTCCTCGAGCTTCCGTAACTTTTACCGCGTACTCGCCACTTTATTCTTTGTTACTTATCTTTGTTGCCCTCTTCCCGCACCGTACGAAGCCCTCCTCAAACTTCTACCTGCCGTTTAACGACTTTAGAAGCGCAATAAAACCGCATCAGAAAATCGTATGTCAAAAATGGTTGTTGATTCGTTGGGAAGAGAAGGCTTCGGGCTTTAGGTCCATTCAGGTTGGACAAGCGGAACAAATTCTTTGGGTATCGTAGAGACGCTCGAATTTGTTGAAAAATTCAGGGTTCTCGCTGGTCAGCTGACGGCACACTGTTCGCTCAGATTGCAATGAAACGGTGGAAAAAAATTGTACCTCAAATTTCGTGGATTTGTTTTAAAGCGGAGACTTTAATCTTGACATCCGTGATGGTTTAAATAGCGGGAAAAATGTTTCAAGCTTCGCAGAGACGTTTGAATATGCCGAAAAATGCATCTCCTTCAATAGCTGGCTAATAGTATACTTTCTGTTCAGAATACAATAAAACAGTGACAAAAAATCGTACATCAATTTTCGTGGCCCTATTTTAAAAAGGAGACCTCAATCTTGACATCCGTGATGGTTTAAATAGCAGAAAAAATGTTTTCAGTTTCAACAGCTTGCTAAAGGTACACTCCTAATACAAAATGCAATAAAACAGTAGAAACAATCGTATATCATAATATAATTGAGTTACAAATCAACGGAATTGAATGATTAATTATTAGAAGTTAATTATTAACCAGGATCGAATTATGAGTCAGTAGGATTGAGTAGAATATAATTGAATTATACATCAACAGAAGTGAATTCAATAGAATTGAATTATAAACGAGTAGAATTTAGTTGAGTAGAATCGAATTGTAAATCACAGTAGAATTGAATTAAACAGGAATCGTGTTATTAATCGCTGAAATCGAATCGAATAGAATTAAATTATGAAACAGCAGAATCGCATTGAACAGAATCGAATTACAAATCAGTACACTTAAATAAAATTTCGTACAATTTAAGCAGAGATAAGTAAAATCCTACACTCAACACTGCTTTTCAGCCGCTAACGCCAACAGTCAATTAACCAACCCCGAGGCAACTCGACCAGCAAAGTCGAAAAGCCCGATACACTCGTGAGCGTAACACACCGATAGCAAATGGCGGGTACCAGCTAAGTCGTCGCGGGATGTATTGAAGTGTTTTGAGGAGATGGCAGCAGAAGAGGCACCGCCGTCACAATAAAATCGCCATTATTCATGGGTGGCTTGCTCGGAAAAGAGACTAGATATAGTGACTACGGCCGGAGGTAGATATAGCTAAGAGAGTACCGCTCGCGAGAGAAAACGACGGGCCATCGTCGTCGTCGTCGTACCGAAAGCATAACGACTCAGGGTTCAGGAGAGAAAGTGGCGTGGGAAAAGGAGGATGGGATATAGAGGAAAGAATACGCAGACGGCAGCGGCGGCTCGATTTACATCGCGCAGATTAATGCTGAATTGACTAAACGAGCTCCGAAGCAATTGCTTGCCAGCAATAAAGTCTCGCTATGTCGACAGTTTTATTTGCTTTGGCCGTTACACGATTCCTCGTTTCACACCCGGATGCGTTTTAACTGTTTGCTGCGAGAGCTGCGAGCGCGCCCCCGTTTTTCACTGGGATACTTCATTTGATAAAACGCGGGGAGAGCGATTCGACGATTGCGGTTGTTCTTCCAGAAAAATCCACGTCAGAGAGCTCGCTCCCGCTCTCGCGAAAAGGTGTACCAGCGTACGCCGCGAACATCGCGGAACTTTTGCCAGCGCGCACGCGGAGAGAAAGAAACTCTCGGGCACGGGCGAACTCTTTAAATTTCGATTCAACGGGCGGCACAATTTGCAACTTTCTAGTACGCCGCGCCCGGAACCGTAATTTTACGAACCGCTGGGTAAAGGGTTCGCACGCCGCGCGAGTCGCGGTTGCGGTGTCGTCGCGAGAATCGGGAAATCCCGATCGATATGTTTGGGGAGCTGTTTAAGCGTACCGGAAGGATTTGGATCGACTTTTTTTCGTGGCTCGAGGCACAGTTTTTATACGAATATTATTCCGAAAGGCACCGGTGGCCGATCGATGTGAAATTTGGAGCATATTATAAAGAATGTGGAAGGACCCCAAATATAAAATTTTAACTTCGGGAATTCACCCGTTTAAAAGATTCAGATACTTTACTGGAAGCCGCTCAATCACTGTGATCGTTTGCTTCGGACATGTCGTCGTATTGTCTCACGAATTTGTTTAAGCAGAAATTCGTATATTGGGTAATTATTACGTTTAGGGGAGGCAGCTCCGACGACCTTACCTTGATATATGTTGTCAAGGTCAACATTCTGAACAACTTTTGTCATTACATCTACCCGGTGCTCGGTCTTCGTTTTCGAGATATTTGTAAAAATCTTTTGTTCCGTCGCAAGGAACCGTACAAAGGGTCTTTTCTTCAGATTTGTTTATGGCGTCTATGCACATTTGGTGACCACTCGAGCCATCGCTTAACTTTCGTATTTGTTTCGCCTCCTTAAGAGTTACGCGTCATAAATCTATCACTGACGAAGGATATTCCCGATCGAAAAGTACGGTTCTCGGGTTACCTAGCTTCGTCCTCGGAGGGAGTCGGGTACGATCCCACGCTTTCCTCGGAACAGGCTCGCTTAGGGCCGATCTAAGAGTCATCAAGAATGCACTGATTGGGGCATGCAGAGCTCGGCAAGAACCAATCAGTGCACTTCTTCGGCATGGCAATGGGTGTCACCGTCTTGACACCCCGAAATGGAGGACCGCCTTCACGATACAACGAAGGGTCCTCCCGAAACCGCGACATTCAGTCGGTCGCAATCAAACAGTCGAAGTCGAACCTTCGCTAGTATAGATCAATGAAAACGAACGAAAACACATTCGAATGAGACAAAGAGTCTATCGAAGTCGACGTCAAGTTCATTCAACGATTTCGTACAATCGAATCGATCGAGATTCGTAAAATTCAAATGGAGTTAATCGTCGCGAACTCCCACGCGTATGAGGCAGGGCCTGCTAGATTAGCCTTACCGACGAATCCTCTAGCAGGTCTGGGACGAAACGCTAAACCTCACAAATTCATAAATCGAAATAATCATTGAATCGGCTATCTAAAATTAATTTGGCGGATAGTAAATCGGTGATTTCAGAGTTGACGTGTCCATCACAATCGGGCTTAAAATTTACAACTTAAGTGGATACGAATCATCCGCGCGTCGCTCTCGAGATTCGCACCGAACATCTTTAGTCAAGATTACGAGTACACTTCATTTGGTAATTAATAGCTCTCTCCGCTGTTTGTCGGGGTCACCAATTATGGCGACTTTGAATTATGAAGAGATGGAAAAAGGAGAAGGAAGCGTTTCGTCTTAGGACCGCTAGAGGTCTCATCAGTAAGGCTATCTAGCGGACCCGTGCCTTAGACGCGGGATGTCGTAAGGACAGTTTAGGACAGTATTATACAGGGTGGCCCACATAACTCTGAACAGCTCAATATCTCGAAAACTATGCCATCGATTTTAAAGTTCTTAGTCTTAAATTGCATGGAACTGAAGGGACTTTCTGACTACATAAACGTGAAGTGGCCTCCCTTCACCTTTAACGGGGGAGGGGAGGTACCTTTGTAATTTTAAATGGAACCCCGTATAAAATGTTACATATTTAGATTCTACCGGAAAAAACAAGTCAATTTTGTCTGAAACATTTTTTTGTCAGATACTTCCATGATGAGATATAACAGTTTGAAGTTTCGAGTTGTAGGTACTTGAAGCTCTCGGAAATAGCGTTATGGAATTATACGCGCTTGAGTCCATTGCTTATTCATGAAGAAACACAAACAATAATATTTACAATTTTTGAGTTTGACTCACTTATCTATGAAAACGTTTTCAGTTTAGAGCTGTTATTCAAGCAGTAACATTGTGATTATGGCTACTTTTGACACAGAAGTGAATATGTTATTAACGTTAGATGAATGCCAAAAAAATTATCGGCGTGCAGCAGTGATGTTTTTTGAACGTTATGGGATCAAAAAATGTCATGCAACATTTCATAATTTAGAAAAGCGGCTTCGCGAGCACGGTGAATTGTGTAAAAAAACTCGCAATAAACCTAAAGCTGTCACTAATGAAAATAATAGTGCCAGTATTCTTGCTGCAGTTACATTAAATCCTCATATTAGTCAACGTACACTTGCACAAACATCACATATTAGTCGCTCATCGATTCAACGAATTTTGAAACGGCAAAAGTATCATCCATATCACATGGTTTTATCACAAGAGCTTTCGATAGCAGATTACGATCACCGCGTAAGATTTTGCGAGTGACTGCAGGGTGTTGTGGAAAATGACTTTTTGTGCAAAATACTTTTTTCCGATGAGGCCACTTTTATGAATTCAGGACATGTAAATAGACATAATCTGCATTATTGGGACGTGGAAAACCCAAATTGGATGCGATGTGTTCCCTTTCAACATCGATGGTCTTTAAATGTTTGGTGTGGCCTAATAGGAGATTTTGTGATTGGACCTTATTTTTTCAAGAAACTGTAACATCTGCAAGTTATTGTGATTTATTAAAAATTCATTTGCCTGCGCTTTTGGAAGATGTGCCACTGCACGTTAGAAGAGAAATGTGGTTCCAACAAGACGACGCTCCTCCCCATTTTGCAATTATCACCAGGCAATTTTTGAACGAAAAATTTTGGGAACAAAAGGATAGATCGTGGGGGACCTCGTTAATGGCCTCCTCGATCCCCCGATCTAACACCATTAGATTTTTTCTTATGGGGATGTGTAAAGGACAAAGTTATGTTTGAACCACCGACGACAAAAGAGGATATGAAACAAAGAATACGTGACGCTTGCGCTTCAGTGACTCCCGAAATGTTAAAAAATGTTAGAACAACTTTGATGTTTCGAGTAAATAAATGTTTACAAGCCCGTGGTGGACATTTTGAACATTTAATTTAAAGTACATTTTATTTCTTCACGAATAAGCAAAGGACTCAAGCGCGTATAATTCCATAACGCTATTTCCGAGCGCTTCAAGTACCTACAACTCGAAACTTCAAACTGTTATATCTCATCATGGAAGTATCTGACAAAAAAATGTTTCAGACAAAATTGATTTGTTTTTTCCGGTAGAATCTAAATATGTAACATTTTATAGGGGGTTCCATTTAAAATTACAAAGGTACCTCCCCTCCCCCGTTAAAGGGGAAGGGAGGCCACTTCACGTTTATGTAGTCAGAAAGGCCCTTCAGTTCCATGCAATTTAAGACTAAGAACTTTAAAATCGATGGCATAGTTTTCGAGATATTGAGCTGTTCAGAGTTATGTGGGCTACCCTGTATATTGCATTTAATTAATTATGAAATGCATTTCCACTGATTTAGCTTTTCATTCCGAGGATCCAGAACCATTTGTACGATCCGTCGAATAAAAAGCGCGTGCCATATTCATAACCCGATATCCAGAAATTAACAATCAGTTCAGACAATTATGTACTGTAATTGGATTCAGTCAGGAAAAATTTAAAACCGTCCGATCAGCGAAATACTGTTACAATTCATAAAATATTCTGATGATAACGATAATAATTTTATTGACTAGTTCTTCCTCAGTCAAAATCACATAATTTAATATGATTAAATTTATACTTTTAGCCGACATTGTTGAAACAAAAAATAGCTGCGCAACAGTATCCCGCACAGAGATGAATTTGCCGAGAAACTACATTTTCTTGGTAGCACCAGTCCTATTCATTTGTAAATCGAGACTGCAACCGTGCACCCGGTATAAACGAGCTTCCATCGTTTATTTAGCAGCAGGTATCGGGAAAATATAGCCTGATCCATTTCTGGGAGGAAAACCTTTATTCTCGCTTTCGCCATAAATCTTCCACCGGCGTGACGAGTTCTGTTAACTCTCCCTTACACGCATATTTCTCAATTACATTATCTACATCATTCAAAAGACACACAACGTCCATTTGCATTGGACGCCGGTGGACGTCATCGCCAGTGCTATAATAGCAAACTCATCTACAGGGTGTGCTACGAAAACCTCATTTTATTTTAGAAAGCAAATTTTAGTACCAGCAAATTCGCGACATTTTTATGATTAGAACGAGTCCAAACATGACATAGTTTTCTATATATTTGTTTGTTTTATTTGTGATTTAGTAGAATTTCAATTATCCGAACTAGTTAACATGGAACATGTTATGGATTAAATTTGTATTAATTTGTACATTGAATCTTATTATAATCGCATTGAAATTTTCCACAAACATAAATGTGTCATAAATTTTTGGCGCTTTCATTTGCATCGTTGAAAATTCAAAAATTCTCACAACAAAATTCAATAAATTTTGTTTATACTATACACATTTTTTGCATATGAATTACATATATTTTGCACATATTGACAAATAAAATGTTCATAAACATCCGCAGTCTAGTTATTACTATAAAAGAATATAATCAATCTCCTTCGGGGAACGGTAATTCCAGTGTAACAATATGAAAGTCGACATTTTGTATTTTTGTCCATTATCAACGCACATTAGTACAACACATAAATCTCTCGGCTATCATTCGTGTACTCGACCATTAAAGAGCTGCATCCCGAATCCGAGATATTCCCGCATAAACGACCAGGCTAAAAAGAAAAATGTTTGAACATCGTCTGAAAGAATGCTCTCGTTATAGTAATTAGAAGAGTCGTTACCGGCGGGCGATGAGCCACAGCAACGGAAAATATTAACGGCTCGTTACTCCGGTTAATCATGTATGGAAATATTTAGCGACACGGCGTGAGAATAGGCGGATGCCACTCGACACAGAAACGCGAAATCTGAGAACCGAACCCGCGAGTGGGCAGAAGTGACAGAAGTGCGAATGGATGGCTTCACGCTGAGAAAAGAAGATGGAACGGGATGATAGGAGAGAGAGAGAGAGAGAAAAAAAAAAGTTAACGATGACGGTAATACCTTCCGTATAATCCTTTGCCCAGGGATTTAGGTCAGGAATCTTTAATCTTCGTTGAAAGAAAATTCTAGAGGCCCGTGAAGGGGAAAGAAGTAAAAAGAGCGCCGCGGAGAAAAAATGCGCGACAGCTAGAGAGGAAGAAAGTGGAGAAAGAGAAATGCGCGATAAAATATGCGTGAAAAAAAACGGATCGGCGATTAATGGGCCCTACCTTTTTCCGAAACTTTCGCGGACCCGCAGAGTTTGGGATAGGTGCCCCAGTATTGAGCAGTTATGGTTGGACAACGGTATCCAACGGTTGGGAGTTACAGTATTTCATCGATAATTGTCCACAACACGAGTCTGCGGAGGGACAATTATGCGCGAGGGATATCATTGTTTGAGGTTTGCCGAATGTAGAGAAGGGCAGCCGAGATCGAGAGGCCTCGGTCACCGAGAAATGTAAACATACCTAATCCGAATTTCCAACTTCTTTATTAATCATTATTTTTTTATGGGACTCTCCGCGTCTCTTTCTTTCCAATACGCTATCCTTCCTCGCGCCCGAAACTTTAATCGTCGATTACACAAGTAAATATCATCGGAATTATATCATATTTGGTATCATTTTTATTAGAAAAATGCCACAGATATGGTCATCGAAGTCCCATAAAAAAGTAATGAATAATAAAGAAGTTGGAAATTCGGATTAGTGTGGTCTCACCGATATATCCGAGCCGCATGGTGTAATATTTCTCGGCGACCGAGGCCTCTCGAGCTTCACGGCCCATCAAGTGGGTACACCCCGCACTAGTGGGGATATCATAGGGACAATTATGTCGGAGACATTTGGGACAATTACCGATGAAATACTGTAGCTGGAATATACAGTTAGAAATATGTAGTTAGTATGTTTGCCTACTAATTCTCAACACAGGGCCTACGACGAAAAAGTTCCGACAATTTGCCAACAAAGATCCTATGTTGGGCGTACGATTGATATAGTGCAGTGGTGGGCACGGGTGGAGCCCCTCAAACGCCTGCTTCTCCCACCAACCTCTCTTTCATGCAGCGCGCACGTTCGTTGCGTACGCTGATGTCTCGTGTCTTCTTTGCCCCGTGCTTGTCGGAAGGCGACAGAGGGCGCTACGGTGTGGACGGTTTTGCCTCAATTGAGGCAAAATTGCCCATCCCTGATATAGTGGGTTGGCAACTAAATGATTACGGATTTTGTCGATAGATGGTTCTAGCGGAATCTGTCGCCGAGCCGGAGTGCGTCCGTTGTAACGGTGTTCTGATAGGTCCGTGTTTTTCGTTAATAACTCCTTAACCCCTTGTCCTACAACAGAGATTGGCAATTTTGCCTCAATTCATGCAAAACCGTTAACACCGTAGCGCCCTCTGTCCCCTTCCAGCAGGCGCGGTACAATGGGGCAAAGAAGACACGAGACATCGGCGTACGCAACGAACGTGAGCGCTGTATGAAAGAGAGGTTGGTGGGAGAAGCAAGCGTTTAAGGGGCTCCACCCGTGCCCACTACTGTCCTACAACAACGAGTGAGACTCGTGGTAAGAAATTTGAGCCAAAAACAATAAGGACGAGCCTGACTCATGGTACTTCGTTCGGACCAAACGTGAACAACACGAGCCTGGCTCGTTGTACTTCGTTCGGACCAAACGTGAACAACGCGAGCCTCACTTGTGGTACTTCATTCATGACAAACGTAAATAACACTAACACGAAGATTACTAATTTTCTACGAGTTTTCTCAGGGAGACTACGATTTCCGTGGCCCCTCGTTTTGAGGTTATATTTTGTGTTCTTGCGGTTATTTCAAGAAAAAAATGTATATATAACATGGTGTCAAATTAGTCTGGTTTAGCCGGTAAAGTAGATTTCCTGTTTTTCATAAATTTGCAAATATCTCGGTAACTGTGCGAAATATGGCAAAATATTAAGAGACCTTTTTTGTAGAAAATGAAATTTTATTCTCATAATCTTTGCATTGTAGCTATCATCCAGAATTTGAATTAGTAATGGAAAAATCATGTGAATAGAATGAGTTGTGTTTGGGTCGTGGAGGGGGCGGAAATCATACGAGGGGCCACGGAAATCCTACTCGTGCCGTTTTCTCAAAAAATTATTAATTTAAATTAACTATTAGTTTACAAATTGTTACTGATACATTATCCACTTTCAAATTATAAATAATTTTTTTTCACCGTGAATTGATCATAATTGTCATGTATATGTCATAAGATACATACATTTTGCGCAAGTTCGAGCACACGGCTAGACAGTTAAATGGCTCGACGCGTGACCGACCATCTTGTTTATTATGGCCCGAGCAATCGGGAGTTAGCGAGTAGGACAAGGGGTTAAATAAGATCATGAGATTTTAGCATAGACGAATAAGTTAGGCCTTGAGAAAGCCGATATCGAAAAAATCAATTTTTAATAAAGTTACATTCGAACACAAATGTATTCACTAGGTGTCCGGTAAGTGTCGTTTGATGTAACTACTGAACGGTACGTGATAGTGCAAAGATATACGGGGACTTTTATCGTCATGTAGAATGTCACTGAACAGAAAATTATTATCTTTATTTTTTCAAGGTTACCTCAAGGTCACTTCGTTTTTTTTAAAAATGGAATCCATATTTTTATTTTGATATTATGAAGATACAGAAAAAAAACAGCGAGTTTTGCAAAGGAAAAAGTTAGTTTAAATAACCTCAGCTTGTATAAGAAAGCTTCAAAATTTCTTAAGTGCTTGGGGCCTCTAAAGATAAAAACCCGGCACTGTCGTTAGCCCGCTTGTAAAAACCAAGGGTGACAATTTTAACTATTGACCAACCAATACTGCACCAAAGGCCCATCAAAATGACAACAATAATTGCCGATGATAATTTTCCTCGAGCGTTGAATTCTGCGAGATCCTCATCGAAAAATGTCGAATAATCTATTTTCAATATAAACGGCGACGAAAGCTGGAATTTTCGGCATTGTGCGGCTACTTTTACTTTCACCTTTCAACCTGAAAGTGGTCGGCCAAAACGGTTTTCATTCAGCTCGATCGTAAAACTGATTCGTATCGCGAATTTCGCGTAAAGTGAACCAGGAATCGCGGTGCGGTCGCATTCGAGGCAATTGCTCGCGCGGAAACGCGTGCCGGATTTTTTATGGGCCGTACGAGACCCATGGTAAATCAGACGATTAATGGTAATGATCAAGCGAAGTTTATTTTGTGTTCCTTTTGCATTTTCAATAGTACGATGTCTCGATGAATGCGAAATATTTCGGCGCGAAATGTTACTTACATCGTGCGCAGACACGGTTTTGTCAAAAAATTGTTGGGAACGTTATGGTTTTTTTTTGTGTGAAACTTTTATTGCCATTCCCGTCACATTTTTTTTTTATTGAAATTATATCAAGCACGTGACGATTAGGTCCGTTTTCATTTGTTTAATCCACGATATGGCAGGACCTCGATTATTCGAACCATTATCTGAAATCTTGTGGAATGTTCTGTCAAATTGATTTTTTAATGCTTTCCCTTGTGAATTCTTGAACGTTTAAGGGTGCGGATAGGAGCGCAAAAATTGCTGTCTATGATTGATTCATTTACGTTTATAGGAAATTGCAATTGTGTGGTGAAAATCGTAAAAAATTGGTTGATATTGGTTCATCTTCCTAAGAGGAATATGAGTTAAGAGTATAAAGATACGTCAAATTGAATTTTTCAGTAACTTCGTAGGAAAATTTTTTATCTTCTCATGGTGAAAATAAAAGCACGAGCATCACGTCTCGTGATCGCTTTTTTCACTTTATAGAATATTGCAATATTATGATAAAAGTTGAGGAGAGGTTGTCGATAGTAGCCAGAAACGTGATCTAAGAGCATATACTTGCTTCAAAGTGATTGTTCAATGTTTTACTAACTTCATCAACGTTTGAGGTCTCAAATGAAAACTGGAAGATCGCACTTTATGATAGCATCATTTCAAGATGTTCTATTATTTCTGATAGATTTGGTTATCATGATGAAAATAAACTTAGCACGTTGTCGATGAATTCAGAGCTGAGTAAAATACTACTTCAAATAGTAGATAGTAAGTAGTTTATTTTATTTTAAATCATACGTGCACTTTTAAAAATAAAATATTTGATTAGAAATTTTTTTTTAAATAGTATTCTACTTAAAGGATTGTCAAAATAGTTTGAATTTTATTTGAGGGGGTGATTCTACATGATAAAATAAATCGAAAATATAGAATACATTGTTTTTTATTTGTTACCTCTTTTTCCGAGAAAATCGAGTTCGAAAATGTTATAGTTTGTTGCATTTTAATATTATCTGTGTCCTCAATCTATTTTCATCGTCAAGTAATATTTTAAATACTATTTAACACGAAATTCAAATATTTTATTTCATGTTTCATATTACCAAAATAAAATTATTTTATTTGCAGAAATTTTACTTTAATTTCTGTTTAAAATAGTGATACTACGGAAATAGTATTTTACTTGAATTGTGGAAAAACAACTATTTTACGCAGCTCTGGTTGAATTCCACATGATTTAATATTTTTGTAAGAATTTGTGGTAGATTCAAATTTTTCATCACTTTCCTGCGAAAATTTGCCAACTTTTGAAGACGCAGATGAAAACTATGAGATCGTACGTTACGACAGAATCGTTTAGGTTTGTCGGAAATTGCGACGTTATGTCGAAAATTGAGAGCAGCCTATCGACAGAGCCAGGAAATTTGATTTATGAGTATAGAATTTCTTCAAATTGATTTTTCAGAGCTTTCTTGCAGTCACTTTTAGAACATAATTTTTATTTATTTTCACATTGCAACCGAAATTTGTTTCTATACACTGCTTCAGGATGTGTTCAATAACATATAAATGTAGAAATAAAATCAAACTGGATTTTACTATCCTGTTCAGCTTTGTTTGAGAAAAATTTTCGCCAAAATCTAGTGCGACAAAATGGCAGCGCCCCTGTATAGAAATCTAAGATATTCACTTTGTGAATGATTACTAGTCTGCGGATCTTTATGGTTTCTGAAAATTTTCAAAAAAATGTTAGAATATAAAATTCGATAGAATATTGGTACGATTTTGATTTATTTCAGATCTCCAAAGACTGCCTACCACTGAAAATAAAATTTTACACGAATCCATTTTCTTAAAATTTACCTATAAAAATTGAAAATCGCACAAACATCGCAGTCTAATGATTACATTTAATGACAGCAGTGGTTCTGTTACGCGAAGATTTATGTAATTTTTAATAATTTCCCGAGTCAATTTGTCCCCACTTCTTTTGAATACATTTTTTTTCTTTTTTTTGTATTTTTTTAAGTTGCATCAACCTCACAAGGGTTATTAGCAACTACAAGCTTGTAGTGCAAGATTCCTTTTATTTTTGTATACTACCCAGAAAAGATTACTCTAACTATTTTTAATAATATCGAAATCTTCTTGGTCATTACCCTGGAATACAATTAGCGAAGAAATTTTGAAAAAATTAGAACGAAGCTTAACAGTATTTTTAAGTTAATACCTAAGAAACGAAGTTCCACACACGATAAAAATTCTGCATTTTAACAACTTATATTACAATTCAATCAATTCGTTAAAATGTAATGTTGCTATTACGTATATTATAATTCAATCACTCCGTTAAAATGTGATGTTGCTATTACGTATATTATAATTCAATCATTCCTTTAAAATGTAATGTTGCTATTACGAATATTATAAATCAATCATTCTTTTAAAATGTAATGTTGCTATTACGGATATTATAATTCAATCATTTCATTAAAATGTAATGTTGCTATTACGTATATTATAATTTAATCATTCCTTTAAATTGTAATGTTGCTATTACAAATATTACAATTCAATCATTCCGTTAAAATGTAATGTTGAAATTACGAATATTATAATTCAATCATTCTTTTAAAATGTAATGTTGCTATTACGGATATTATAATTCAATCATTTCATTAAAATGTAATGTTGCTATTACTTATATTATAATTTAATCATTCCTTTAAATTGTAATGTTGCTATTGCAAATATTATAATTCAATCATTCCGTTAAAATGTAATGTTGCTATTACGGATATTATAATTCAATCATTTCATTAAAATGTAATGTTGCTATTACGTATATTATAATTTAATCATTCCTTTAAATTGTAATGTTGCTATTACAAATATTACAATTCAATCATTCCGTTAAAATGTAATGTTGAAATTACGAATATTATAATTCAATCATTCTTTTAAAATGTAATGTTGCTATTACGGATATTATAATTCAATCATTTCATTAAAATGTAATGTTGCTATTACGTATATTATAATTTAATCATTCCTTTAAATTGTAATGTTGCTATTACAAATATTACAATTCAATCATTCCGTTAAAATGTAATGTTGAAATTACGAATATTATAATTCAATCATTCTTTTAAAATGTAATGTTGCTATTACGGATATTATAATTCAATCATTTCATTAAAATGTAATGTTGCTATTACGTATATTATAATTTAATCATTCCTTTAAATTGTAATGTTGCTATTGCAAATATTATAATTCAATCATTCCGTTAAAATGTAATGTTGCTATTACGGATATTATAATTCAATCAATTCATTAAAATGTAATGTTGCTATTACGTATATTATAATTAAATCATTCCGTTAAAATGTAATGTTGCTATTACGTTTTATTTGCGCTGGCGCTATACATGTGCACCAGTCAAATATACAATGTTTTATCGTTATATTTTGCATTAAATAAATAATATTTTCACTCTCTTTTCATTGTGCATCCTTTTTCACTTTTTGCACGTAATGCTAGTAACGTTTGAAAATCATTATAACAATGTTCAAAACTTTTGGCAATTTCAGTGATGCTATAGTCATGCTCCACCGTGTATGTACAACAAATGATGTTTAAGGTTGTTCGATATTTGTCCGCCGGTAAGCAGACCAATTAAAATTTCCGGTTCGCGTGCATTGATCCGGCACAAGGTGCACTTTAACAATGAATCACTGCGCGATAGGCAGCAGTATCGGCATGCCATCCGTCCCTTTGATGAACCGCGGCTGCAACGTTACCGAAACACGCGATAATTTTTGCAAACTGCCCTGACAATCGAAGCTGTGTTGATTCATCCTTTTGAGCCTTCTCATTACGGGAAGCAACTGGTGCAACTTTAAACAGTTTTCAGGATGAAACTATACCGCGTCATTTTTTGAAACTTTTTGAGTATTTTGCTGCATGTCTTACAGCATAGAAAACATTTTTTTACCATTTTTAAAATCGCTTTAATGGAAAATGTACAGAAAACGCGCGCTTTGGTTCCGGTACAGCAAGATTCGGAACGAAGGATGATGCCCTGTGTCACTTTTGGAATTTTTTTCGGAAGAACTGGGCGGTGCTATTTGTTTTAAACTTTTAGTGTAGGAAACATTTTTGTTAACGTTCTCAAAATTGCTATAGTAAGAATCAAGAAACAATAGACGTTTCGAGTCGATGCAGCAAGTTTCACTATCGAGGATTGCAAATCGTGCGAATTTCCGAATTGTTTTCAGCAAAACCGTACGCCGTAATTTTTGTAAATTGTTCGGACATTCGGCTACAATATTCCACATGGTAGATAACATTTTTGTACCATTTTTAAAATCACTTTAATGGAAAATGTACAAAATCGCGCGCTTTGGTTCCGGTACAGCAAGATTCGGAACGAAGGATGATGTCCTGTGTCACTTTTGGAATTTTTTTCGGAAGAACTGGGCGGCACTATTTGTTTTAAACTTTTAGAACATTTTTCTGCAGATCCTATAGTGTAGGAAACATTTTTGTTAACGTTCTCAAAATTGCTATAGTAAGAATCAAGCAGCAATAGACGTTTCGAGTCAATGCAGCAATATTCACTATCACGGATTGCAAATCGTGCGAATTTCCGAATTGTTTCCACCAAAAAGGGACGCCGTAATTTTTGTAATTTTTTCGAACATTCTACTACAATATTCTACATGGTATATAACATTTTTGTACCATTTTTAAAATCACTTTAATGCAAAATTTACAAAAACGCTCGTTTTGGGTCGGTACAGCAAGATTCGGATCGAAGGATGATTTCCTGGGTCGCTTTTGGAATTTTTTTCAGAAGAACTGGGCGACGCTATTTGGTTTAAACTTTTAGAACGTTTTGCTGCTGGTCTTATAGCGTAGGAAACATTTTTGTTAACATTCTCAAAATTGCTATAGTAAGAATTAAGCAACAATAGACGTTTCGAGTCGCTGCAGCAAGATTCACTTTCAAGGATTGCAAATCGTGAGAATTTCTGAATTGTTTTCAGCGAAACCGTACGACGTAATTTTTGTAAATATTTCGGACATTCTACTACAATATTCTACATGGTAGATAACATTTCTTGCATCGTATGTAAAATCGATTTGCCGATAAATAAACAAAAACATACATTTCGAACCGTTACGACATGCTTCAGTTTTAAAGATCGCATGTTATGTGACTTTTGGTATTTTTGTTTAAAAAACCGTGCGCCATATATTCTGTAAACATACACGGGTACATCGCTGCACACTTTGTGAAATGGAACAAATTGTATCCACTTGGAAAATATTGTTTCGATCGAAATCTGCAGAAATGTGCGAAGAACAGCTGCGCTGAAATAAATTAATTTCTCTCATCATAGATTATGTTTGTCGTGTCGCAATCATTGTGAAAAAATATTACATCTGTCGGATCGATATTCGCGGTGCGCTAAATTGTCGGCGAGCGCAGGGAGAGAGGGAGAGAGAGAGAGAGAGAGAGAGAGAGAACTTTGTTGACACGACGGCAGCCCGGTAGGTTGCAATGAAAGAGCCATTCGTTTATTAGTTCGAACTGCCGGCACAATTGAAGTGGAACTCCGCGTTCATCGCGTTTTCCACAAAATATTCCTACACTTTTTCCCAGCCTCCCCCGGGGAGCTCAGTGAAATAGACCACGAGACGGGTCCAATATCGTCTGGTCTCGCACAGATTACAGCTCTACCTACTTATTAGGAACGGCAAATATTTTCGGTATGCTCCTTTACCCGAACCGGTCCAAGAATCCTGAATATTTCAGCAACGCGGATAATCAAGCCGTTTATTCCACCGTGATGGACACTCGTATACCATCACCGCCTGTGGTTGTTTATTAATATTTCCGGCCGATCTGAAATCGAATTTCTTCATTTTCGCCCTGGTGGGGTCATTCGGCGTTCTCGATGAGAATGTTTTCGAATATTTCAAGTGTTTTGTTCAATCGTTTAGTACTGTTGGAATTTATTTTATAAATTAAGGACAAAAATTATATATCTAGATTGTCCTCTTCAATCAATCGGAGTTTAATTGTTTTTCCTGACCTGAGCGATCTTCACTCGAGACGACTTCTTCACCGATCGCATAGACGTAGCTTGCAACGTGTGATTTTTTTAAAAATAGTATTCTATTTAAAGGATTGACAAAATAGTGTGAATTTTATTTGAGGGGGTGATTCTACATGAGAAAATAAATCGAAAATATAGAATACATTTTTTTTTATTTGTTATCTCTTTTTCCGAGAAAATCGAGTTCGAAAATGTTATAGTTTGTTGCATTTTAATATTACCTGTGTCCTCAATCTTCTCCGATCGCATAGACGTAGCTTGCAACGTGTGATTTTTTTTTTAAATAGTATTCTATTTAAAGGATTGACAAAATAGTGTGAATTTTATTTGAGGGGGTGATTCTACATGAGAAAATAAATCGAAAATATAGAATACATTTTTTTTTATTTGTTATCTCTTTTTCCGAGAAAATCGAGTTCGAAAATGTTATAGTTTGTTGCATTTTAATATTACCTGTGTCCTCAATCTTCTCCGATCGCATAGACGTAGCTTGCAACGTGTGATTTTTTTTAAAAATAGTATTCTATTTAAAGGATTGACAAAATAGTGTGAATTTTATTTGAGGGGGTGATTCTACATGAGAAAATAAATCGAAAATATAGAATACATTTTTTTTTTATTTGTTACTTCTTTTTCCGAGAAAATCGAGTTCGAAAATGTTATAGTTTGTTGCATTTTAATATTACCTGTGTCCTCAATCTTCTCCGATCGCATAGACGTAGCTTGCAACGTATGATTAATACGTATTACAGAATAAACTCTAATATAAAGTGTAGTTTATTATATTCCCATATTCCAATAGGTACCTACAGTGACCCTGATAAATATTCGGACACTCTTAACAAGATGCTAACTATTTTAACAACGGACCAGCGATGCCAGAACGATTGAATCGAGGGGAATACAGTTTACCACCTCTCTGATGACCAGAGTAATATGTGATACGTTGCGCGGCACGTCACGTGACCAGTCTACGGTCTTAGTGGGGGACGTTGGAGTGTGCTCAGGTAGTGGAATGGGATAGTGGAAGGGGAAAAGGAGGAGAGGAAAATCAATCCAGTTTTGGGTGGATCTGGCATCACTGTAACGGACCGCTACGACTTTGATTTTATGTATGAGAAGTTTAGTTTAGTATGATTAGTTTACTACATGACGTGGAAAAGAAAATTTTGAAAAAATTGCAACTGGTCGAAATTGCAGAGAATATACTGAAAGTTGTATGTTACCTGTCCAGTAAATGAACACTTAAGTTGCGTGTCTGTTAAAATTATTATTTGAAAAATGTTTATTTGATTTCCTGAATGAACCAACTATCCATTTGGTTTCTATTTCGTGTTATCCATGAAAACAATTGTTATTTTCATCAGATCATATATAACATATAACATATCAAGTATGATCTTCTAATTTTCATTTGCGTCTTCAAAAGTTTAAAAATGTCTACGACAAAGCAATGAAAAGTTAGTTTGAATATACCATATATTCTTAAATCATATTCATAGGATCCGTAGATAAAATTGTTCACAATTTTAAAAAATAAATTGCAATTTTCTGGGAAATATGAATAAATTTACCATGAAGCACGATCTTCTAGCTTTCATTTGCGTCTTCGAGAGTTTAAAAATGTCTACGGGAAAGCAATGAAAAATTAGTTTGAATATACCCTATATTCTTAAATCATATTTACAGGATCCGTAGATAAAATTGTTCTCAATTTTCAAAAATAAATTGCAATTTTCTGGGAAATATGAATAAATCTACCATTAAGCACGATCTTCTAGCTTTCATTTGCGTCTTCGAAAGTTTAAATATCTCTATGGGAAAGCAATGAAAAATTAGTTTGAATATACCCTATATTCTTAAATCATATTTACAGGATCCGTAGATAAAATTGTTCTCAATTTCCTAAAATAAATTGCAATTTTCTGGGAAATATGAATAAATTTACCATTAAGCACGATCTTCTAGCTTTCATTTGCGTCTTCGAAAGTTCAAATATGTCTGCGGGCAAGCAATGAAAAATTAGTTTGTATCTATCCTATATCCATAAATCGTATTTGTGGCACGAATCTACCATAATAAGGTATGATTTTCTAGCTTTCATTTGCATCTTCAAAAGTTTAAAAATGCCTACAGGAACGCAATGATAAATTAGCCTGTATATTTCCAATATTCATGAATCATATTGGTGGGATTTATCGATAAGTTTCATCTCGAATTTCAAAAACAAAATGCAATTTTCTGGAAACTTATTTTGCAGAATAACTATTGGACATATGGGACTAGATCTTTTGGGGATGTAAACAAATAATCTTGAAGAACAAGAGTTTTTCTTTAGTTCAATTCTTCTTATTAGTTGTTGTATAATACACGTGTTTCTCGAAACTATATTTTTTAAACTGGCGTACACGATAACTTAAGAACAAATCAACTGACCAATCTCGGACAAGGCTTATTCAATTCGTTACCTCGTTGTACCGATTCACAATTTCAACTTAATTTTCTATACAGGGTGTCCCGCGATTCATGGTCAACGGAACAGGAAGTGATTCTACATGTAATAATGAATCGATAAGAAACAATAAAATTTTTCCATTCGAGGCTTCGTTTTCGAGTAACTCGAGTTTGAAAATTCAGCGAATACGCGTACCATGAGACAGAAATCGGCTGTCGCGTCTGACCATGACCAACCAATTCTACTTTGTGCATATACTAATGCAGGGAGTCCCACCGTATTCCCCTCCGAGAACTGCAAGGTCCCCACCATCGAACCTCTTCCCACTACCACGTACAGCCGTAGAGTTAGTGAGTGCTGCGCGCGGCCAGTGATGGTATATGGTCTCGGTTTTTTCGCGCATGCGCGACTAAATGCAGGAACGTACCGTACGTCTTATGTTTGTGGGGAAAATAGAGGAGAACTGTTATTGGCGGGAAACCGGACAGAAGAGTGCAAGACGACACGACGAGACGACCGTACTTCGAAATTTTGGTAAGTTAATGTTAATATATTCGATTTCATAATGGCAGCTAGTATTGGAGAAGGAGCTACTTGCCAATTCATATTTGAAAATAGAAAAAAAATTTGCGAAACTATGCGGGATGACTAAGGTACCACATTTTAGCTCAACTTTGTACTTTACTGACGCTAAAATCGTCACGCATGCGCGAGAAAACCGAGACCATATACCATCATTGCGCGCGGCTCTCGTGGTGGGAGCTCCCCACCACTATTCATTGTCACTATGAACTCTCAGAGTGGGGGAAGAACCTAAGCGGGGAAGGTGCCTCGAATAGCTCCGGAGCTACTGGTTGGAACTGCCTGTACTGATGTACACAAACGCGACGAATCTTTAAACTCGATTTTCTCAAAAACGATGCTTCAAATAAAAAAATTGTATTCTTTCTTTTCGGCACATTTTGACATGTAGAATCACACCCTAAATGGTTGACCATGAATCGCGGGACACCCTGTATATAATATTTTTTTCTTACGATACAAGATTAATTTTCCTATCGAAAAAAGTTTATTTCCGTCAAAAATCCATAACTTACGCAATTCTCTATATTTTTTTCTTAAATGTCGGTTCAGTACCCGCGTGAATGATCAAACTTCAAAATAATTCTTCATTTGTTGCTTTCAGATAACTGCAACACTTTGCTACACTGTACGTCAATATTAGCTACTTTGTTAACAAGATAGGATTGTAATATTTATTACAGAATTAATAAAAATATTTTTCTTATAGTATGCAGTTGCCTCACTGCTCTAATTAATCGGTGGAGCAACGGCGATTTTTTCTCGGGTAAAAACGCGCCACATCTTGGAAAAAGGGCCCGCGTAATCACTTTTTTCCGCGCCTGTCAGCTCGCCGGATATGTCACATGTTTGCTGTCAATCACAATGCTCGTCCCGGGCCGGGCCAAACAATTTTTCCACGGTGTCGGGTGTGACAAAGAAGGGAAAGTAAACAAAAGAAACTGCCGCGCAGAGTGGTCCGGCGCTATTGAAAAAAATTGTCTTTGAAAGAATCGAAAATAAAGGGAGGATTTCATAAGGCAATATCGAACGGATGCGCGCGCGCACGATACTAGAATACCGGAAAACGCCGTTTCTGTTTTCTCATTTTTTTTACTCCCCCGCGCGATCTTTCATTCTCAGGAAGAAAAAAATCTATAAAATTTCTCCGGACCCTTGAGTTATTAGCTTCGGGGCGATTTTAATTTTAAATTCTCGCAAATCGCGTCTCCGCTATCGATCGCCACCGGATATTTTACTATCGGACGCTTTAAACTGGAAAATAATCCCCGAGCAAGTACACCAGATCCTCCCATATCGGAACTTACGGATACCTCGGCTTCTGTTTCGAAAAAACGAAAAACACAGGTCAACCAAATCGCAGCAAACAACAGCTAACGGATTCCAGCTCAGCGCGGAGGCCGATAGTACCGAGCGGTAGCAATGTTGTCGTGCCGTGCTCGAATCGTGAGCAAGAGAAGGATTAACAATTTATTTAAATAAAACTTGCTGCTTCGAATTCTCTTATACGGCAATACCGAATTATTTTTATCTAATACCGAACAATAATTGCACGCATGCTGACTCGACTTTATTGCTCACGATTCGAGCACGGCGCGACGACATCGTTACCGCTCAGTAGAATAATTTTGTTTCATTTGACGCCTCGTTTTCGAGATATTAGTATTATTAGTATTAGTACTATTATATAAAAATAGTAATTTCGATTTAGTTTTTAAATTATTCTACGAGCTACATTTATATCATTTCATTTCTTGCAAAACGATATTTCTGTATTTGACATTTTTCGCTCTCTCAATTATTCATTCCTAACTTTGGGAGCCATTTTGACCTCCTAAATATAAAATAGGGCATCCATAAAAAATAGATGTCAAATATTAGCGAATACTTTATATATATATATATATATATATATATGTGTATGTAAAGTTTTATTATCGGACTGTGTATTTTATTCATTCACGATAAAAATTAAAAGATCAAAAGCAAAACAGTGAAAACGTTTATTCACATGTATATTGTTATATTATTTTTCAACTGATTGAAATTATTAATTAAAGAAACAGACATCTACGCAGCTCCTGCATTTTATAATTAACGGCAACAATTTATACTTTGCAAAAAGTCCCGCAGTCTGTTATAATTGGGAACTTCTAATTGCGCGGTGTCCTTTGAGATTTATTGATTGAGGCTGGGATTTAAATTAATTTTGAATTGCGGCGAATTAAATTTTTCCAGGGGTTTATAATGATGATAGTGGATAATCCGATTTTATTTAATGCACGGTACACCCCCCGCAATCCTGTGACAGTTCTCAACGCAATTACGAAGGCCAGAGGCTGGGAATTTGCGATCGCTTCATTGGCGAATCGCTTGTCTTCCCAGCGAAGACAAAGAAGAACAATAATGGCCAAGTGAAAAGGAACAAAAGCGAGGACGGCGATACCATAATCGACAAAGTGTGAGGTCAGGAAAAGGGAATCCTCGGCTACTAAAATATAACTACTAAACATAGAAATAACACCGTCGAAACGAGACCGGTGCGCCTGGCCAAGTGAACGATTGAGAGGGGCAACTCTTGTGACATTAACAATTTTCTCTGGAAGAACTCTACACTGAATGATTTTCAAACATTTTTGGGCATCTTGCTGTGGGCCTTACAGACCAGAAAACAATATTTTTACTCTTCTCAAAATCGCTCTAATAACAAACAAACAGAAACACATGGTTCAAGCCGCTATAACAAGATTCAATTTTAAGGATTGCCACTTTTGTGGTTTCGGGAATTATTTTCAGGAAAACCGTGGGCCGTAGTCTCTTTAGACTTTTTGGTCATCTTACTACAGGTTTCACAGACCGGAAAACAATTTTTTTACTCTTCTCAAAATCGCTCTAATAACAAACAAACAGAAACACATGGTTCAAGCCGCTATAACAAGATTCAATTTTAAGGATTGACACTTTTGTGGTTTCCGGAATTATTTTCAGAAAAACCGTGGGCCGTAGTCTCTTTAAACATTTTGGTCATCTTACTACAGGTTTCACAATCCAGAAAACATTTATTTTACCGTTTCTACTATTTTTTTTTAATGTTCTCAAAATTACTCTACTCAAGAATAAACAAAAACACACGCTTTGTGCTGCTATTTATGGCGGACACGGCCGCCACGGGGAGCGAGACGCGCGGGCGAGGGAAATAGGCGTCGAATTTGCCTCCAAGTGAGCTACTTCTGGACATGCCTGGTCTATACGTATAACTGCACACAATCAAAATTTGCAAAAACTTTAACAGCTTATATCTCAATAACTATTTGTTTGCGCCATATGGCTCCTTTCAAACTTTTTCTCTTCTCGACGTGTAGAAGGCGTTGATGTAGAAAAAACTTTAACAACAATTTTCTTTGTTATAAACAATTTTGCGGCAAGTTTCTCTTACAAATATCCACCGATCCAGAGGTGTAGATTCACCTCTAGGACGAATGACCATTACTTTTTATACACTCTGTACATATTTATACTGAATCGAATTCTGGCGAAGAATGAAGTCTCGGTGTATCAACTCGGAATTTAGAAAGTGGAAACTCGGAAGGTTCGAGTTCTTGCGATATTGGCTGTTTTACCAGGTGCAATAATGCTTGTGCGTAAATAGATGTTCCCGAATCCTCTCATAACATTCCGGGGCTTTGACTCCGTTAGTTGGTCCAATACCCCACGCAATACCTTTCGTATTCTCGTGCGAAGCGAATCGAAATGAGAAAAGTTTTTGCAATGTAATAAGCGACATATCCAATGGGTTCTCCGTTCAGCTCCGCTCCGCTTCGCGTTTTCTGCTTCGGGATTAACGCTACGGAATAGCAGGATACAGCGTTAGAAATAATAAAAGGAACAAAAGCGGAGAACGGATTCCAAGATAGGAACAGTCCCGTTGTAAACTCTAATGATGCCTTTCGATAAGTTCGGCCACCTAACGAAATTCCTGGGCTTCGACGTCCTCGGCTTAGCTCCTGTTATACGCTCCTTTTCTTCGGAAACTATTCTTATCCGAGGCGAATTTCAAACCTGGAAAGTTCTCCGGTTAGGCCAGTATTCTGATGACACAGGATTTTAGTCAAATTGATCCAAAACATCGATCTCCATTTTGCAAAAATTTCTTTACGTGCTAAAACCATCAATCTTGATCGATATGCCAGCAAACGCGATTCGAGGGTAGGGATTCTTTACAATTGAATTTTCAATATTTCTCACGGAAATTTTTTAACGTTCGAGGACTGAAATGAAAGCTAGAAGAAAGCACTTTAAGATAGATTAGTCGCAATTTGAGAAAAACTGTTAGATTATGTATTACATTCAGAAATTACGATTGATAACTCCACAAACACGATTTAACAGTACGAGGTTGTTTAAAATCGATTTTTCAATACACCCCGTGACAATTTTTTAACGTTTGACGGCTCAATGAAAAGCGAGAAGAACGCACTTTAAGTTAGATAGATTAAGATAGATTAATTGCAATTAGGGGGAAATTGCTATATTTTGTGCTGCATTCAGAAGTTTCGATGTATAGCCGCACAAACGAGATTTATACGTTCGGTGCTGTTTGAAGTTAATTTTTCAATACTTTTTATGAACATTTTTTAAAGTTTTGGACCTCAAATCAATACTAGAAGAACATACTTTAAGATACGTTAATTGAAATTCAAGAAAAATTGCTGTACTATGTGCCGTAATTCAGTAGTTGCGATTTATAGGCCCAGAAACAAGATTTAAGGATTCAGACGTGTTTGCATTCGATTTTTCAGTACATCTTATGAAAGTTTTTTTAACGTTTGAAGGCTCAAATCGAAAGCACAAAGAAAGCACTTTAAGATACATTAGTCGCAATTTGAGAAAAATTGCTAGATTATGTATTACGTTCAGAAATTACGATTGATAACTCCACAAACACGATTTAAGGGTACGAGGTTGTTTAAAATCGATTTTTCAATACACCCCGTGACAATTTTTTAACATTTGACGGCTCAATGAAAAGCGAGAAGAACGCACTTTAAGTTAGATTAATTGCAATTTGGAGAATATTGCTGTTCTTTGTATCACATCCATAAGTTTCGATTTTTAGCTCCACAAACACGATTTATAGGTTTGGTGATGTTTGAAATCGATTTTTCAATACTTATCATGGAAATTTTTTAACGTTTGGCGACTCAAATAAAAGCTAGAAGAACGCACTTTAAAATAGATTAATTGCAATTTGAGAAAAATTGCTGTCCTTTGTTTGACATTCAGAAATCGCGGTTTATAGCCGCATGAACAAGCTGTCCGAGGTTGTTTGAAATCGAACTTCAAATATTTTTCACGAAAATCTTTTAATGTTCGAGATCTGAAGCTCCGTGTATGTATACTTACTTAGATACCTACAAAAGTCCTTCAATTTTCATTATAGGCACTCATGATAGATTTAAACATCATGGTCTTCACTTTTTTCTTGGAAATTCCGAGCCATAGCAACTTCAAAAGTATCTTTTTCGCACTCTTCCTAGTAAACAAATCTTTCTATAAAAACTCAGGCTGTTTGTGGCAATTGTAACAAAATTATTAGTTTTGATAGGGTGTCCACTTGATTTTGGCTGCGACTGCAAGTTTTAGTAAAACTGTTCGATAGGGTTTGCTGGTTTTGAAAAAGAATTCTTCGGAGAAATGAAGGGCTCGTTCAGCGACCGGTTCTAAAAACAATCGGAAGCTAGAGAGGGAGAAAGAGAGAGAGAGATAGAGAGTGTGAGAGATAGAGAGAGCGAGAGAGAGGGAAAGAGAGAACTGCAAGCGAAATGTGAAAAAAGAGATGGAATGAGATTAAACAAGAGCCGGTCCATGTCAGCTCCTTCGACTGTAGGTGAACCTGTTACACGTCCCGGTGTGGTACATGACAGCCGCCACCTGGGGAAATCCCCGATGGCAAATGTTCCACGAATACATCGATCTGGGTTATACAGGCAGTTACCTCGCGACTTCTCTTGTCTCTTTTCTAGCTTTTTATTTCTCATCTTGAGAGATGTCGAGGAATCGATACAAGCTCAGGGACACCCCATTGAGAATACCGGAAATTCGCGAACCTTCTTCGCCAACGCTAATACACCGTAAATTCGAAAAGTTATTGGTCGAGAATTTTTCTCGGACTTACCAGCGACGCGATCTTCGTTTTATCGGTTCGTATAGTTAGCGCGAATCTTATGCTACTCCTTGTATTAATTATATCCATTTCCATCGAGGCGTCTGCTTTTTAGCAATTTTACGTTCGGTATGATTCTTACGGTTATATATGGTTTTTTTTAGATGAACGGGGTTTGTTCTTGAATCTTTCTCACTCAGTTGTATAAGCGTTATATTCAGTGGCGCGTTATGACTACTTGGGGCCCCTGGGAAAAGTATAATTTCGGGGCCCCTAACCTCAACTAAATAACTTTCACGTTCGAAAAAATAAAACAATTGTAAAACATCTACATATTTATTATTGCATATAAAGTGAAACAAATTCTCCTTCATCCATGAAAACTTTTTACATAAAAATACAAAATATTTGGTTTGTGTTTGGAGCCCCCTTTCGCTTGGGGCCCCGGACATTTGCCCAAGTTGCCCATAGGGTAATACGCCATTGGTTAGATTCTTTAATTTGCCGGTTGGTAGAGTTAAAAAAGTTAAGAATTATGAGCTTCACTTTTTCGATCACAAATTTTTTTTTGTACTCGAAAAGACTCGAGTTATTTGGACCAATTTTAAAAACGTTATTCGGTGGATGACGGAATTATTTATAGAGGATTGAAAATTAATTTTTATGTTGGTAGATAGAGTGTAGAAAATCTGCCTTATAGTAACGAAAAGATTGCGTTTATTGAGATTTTGTACTATTATTGTTTATGTATGTGGGGGAAATCACGAAAACCTTATCGTTGGTCCCACACATATACGTTTTGAAAATATAGAGTAGATATGAAGTAATTATTTATTGCTTTCCTGCAAACATTTCTAAACTTTTGAAGACGCAAATAAAAGCTAGAAGATCCTGCATAATGGTAGATTTATTCATATTTCCCAGAAAATTGCAATTTATTTTTGAAAATTGAGAACAATTTCATCTACGGATCCTGTAAATGTGATTTAAGAATGTAGGGTATATTCAAAGTAATTTTTCATTGCTTTCCCGTAGACATTTTTGAACTTTTGAAGACGCAAATAAAAGCTAGAAGATCCTGCTTAATGGTAGATTTATTATTCTCAGAAAATTGCAATTTATTTTTGAAAATTTAGAACAACTCTATTTATGGATCCTATAAATATGATTTAAGGATATAGGGTATATTCAAACTAATTTTTCATTGCTTTTCTCGTAGAAAGCTAGAAGATCCTGCTTAGTGGTAGGATTATTCATATTTCCCAGAAAATTTGTTATTTAATTTTGAAAATTGAGAACAATTTTATCTACGGATCCTATAAATATGATTTAAGAATGTAGGGTATATTCAAACTAACTTTTCATTGCTTTCGTGTAGACATTTCTAAACTTTCAAAGACGCAAATGGAAGCTAGAAGATCATGTTTTACGATAGATTCGTTCAAAATTCTAGAAAATAGTAATTTGTTTTAGAAAATTGAGAAGAACCTTATCGATAGTTCCCATAAATATGGTTTAGAAATGTAGGGTACATTCAAATTAAATTTTCGTTCATTTCCAGTAGGCATTTTTGAACTTTTGAAACGTCAAATGAAAGCTAAATTATCATACTTTATAATAGATTCATTCAAAATTCTAGAAGATTGCAATATACAGCTTGGAAATTGTAAAGCATTACAGACGAATATCTCCAAAAATATTTATTATGCCGCAAAAGTGTTTCAAATGAAAGTTGTTCAGCACCGAGGGGAACATCATGTGGTGGGACTTTTATTTTTCCCGGTGGACAATCCAAGGTGAGCTGAAGGTGAACTTAGAATTTGTTTTAAGATGAGTTCCATTACCTATGACACAAGGTCATTCAAGGTCAAACTTGCAGGGAAGTGCAGAAAAGGTGTGATCATTTTATTTGTACTTCAGTTTAGTATGTGTTCAAAATGATTACCTCTTACTTCAATGCACTCAACAATTCTTTGTTTAAATGATTCTCTAACTTTCCTCAACATTTCAACATTTATCTCAGCACAAGCTTCGCATATTCTGACTTTCTTGTTTTTTCGCGTTGTAAGCTTAATGGACATTACGCAGTTTTTAAGCACACAATCTGAAAGGAGAAAACGCTGTTCTAGTCTTTTAAATGCCATATGCGATTTTGGTGGTCGATCTGGGTAGCGTTGTGCATATAAATTAGCAGCCATTCTGTGATCTTTCCTGCATTCTCCTAGTACCATAAACATACCAAAACAGTTTTGATACATTTCCATTTTCACCACTTATTTAAGTACTATCGTTCAGCGAAAGATACCTCAGCACGAATAGTAATGAAAGTAAACTGACTATCTTTCAAAAGAGCACAGTAATACATAAATACGTTTCTTCGAATTTCATTGATAATAACTTTGATGTTGACCTGAGTAATGTTGATATGGAACACATGTTATTGTTTTGGCGCGAAAGTTCGAAGGCACAAACTAAAATACGAATAAGACGATCAAATCTTTTCTACGTTTCCCTGCAAGTTTGACCTTGAATGACCTTGAGTCATAGGTAATCGAACTCATCTTAAAACGCACTATTTGATGGTGGATAAAGGAACATATCATTCCATTTAAAAGAAGAATGTTGACCTTCATCTCACCTTAGAGCGTCCACCGGGAAAAATAGAAGTCTCACCACATGATGTTCCCCTTGGTACTGAACAACTTTCATCTGAAACATATTTGCGTGTAATCAATATTTTTTAAGATATTCGTCTGTAACACTTTATAATTTCCAACCTGTATTTTTGAAAATTGTGATGAACCTTGTCGATGAATCAACATATTATTTATCCACTATTGTAGTAAATACCTGATTGCTCGTATCCATGTGATAGCTTTCTAAACACACCCGCTATTAGCTTTTTTTATAACTAAAAGAAACGATAACGGGCTTGCAGACGCGTGTCGTTGGCTCGATTAGCAACCAGGGATAAAAACCGCCGGTTCCGTCGACTGTTGGAGTATTCTTCCTGCTCACCGACCCGTTATCATTCCTCTTGTCATCGGTAGAACTGATGCTGGCCCCATAATGCCGAGAAAATAGAGGAGATGCTTCAAGGAGGTCGTTAAAGCTCGATTATAAGGGAACACCGTAGCATGGAAGTTTCACTGTACAACCAGCATGAAACACCGAATCCAACAGGCGAATGGAAGCAGAGCACACAGAAAGGTTTTAGCCGGATATGCTAGTCAAAAATTCCGTTCAGTCGATTTTGACCGGAAATGACTCGTTCGATAGCTTACCAAGAAAGAATCCTTTCATCCAAGTTTCAGCCTGATACCTCGTCTCCAGAGATACTTACGGGGAGTACAGGAAAACCCACTTTTGGTTCCATTTTGTCAATTGAATTGAATCTAAAAATTCTGGAAAAAAATCTGATACATTTAGAATATGGAACTACAGGTAACCCCTTCTATAACACGGTAGATAGGTTCCTAGAAAATGCCGTGTTGTGTGAAACCGTATTACATGACACCCAGAGCCAGTACAAAAAAGGGGGTTACGTTCCGAAAACCTATTGAAAACAAACATTTTTGTTTTAATTCCATATAAGCAACTCAATTTTTATTAAAATTTTTTTAAAGTGCATTGCAAGTCTCGCCGCGGATGGCGCGTAAACTGTGCATGACGCTTTCCGCTACAACAGGCAGTTCCAACCAGTAGCTCAGGAGCTATTCGAGGCACCATCCCCGCTTACATTCTTCCCCCACTCGTAGACTTCATCGTTATAATGTATAGTAGTGGGGAGCTCCCATCACGAGATCCGCGCGGCACTCGCAGCACTCACTAACCAGTGATGCCAGAAATGTCAGCTTTTCGGGCATGCGTACTACGGCGCGCGCGTTATCCAGTAACGTATACGCGCAAAAAAAGAGAAACGTCTAGGTGGCGTGTCGGGACCTAGCACTGGCATAGACGAACTTGAAGATAACGGACGTTATTTTTTATTTACTTGTTTATTTATATAATTAGAAAATATATTTTTGTTATTTTGGATACTGGAAAGGTTCTTGGCAGTTTTGTTTGTCTTGCAACAAATGTTGGTATTCTTTATAGATTCTGCCAAATAAAATAAAATTTTATATTATGTTATCTTGTATAATCCGAACTCTTTTAGGTAAAGAAAGTATGTGAATGTTGAATGAAAAACATTATTTTTAAAACAGGTCCTTAAAGAACTCTCAAAAATTTGAAATTAGTACAGTACTGATGCCACGCGCGAATACGCATGCGCGAAAAGCTGACGTTTCTGGCAGCACTGTCACTAGCTCTGCGGCTGTACGTAGTAGTGGGAAGAGGTTCGATGGTGGGGACCTTGCAGTTTTCGGAGGGGGATAGGTTGGAACTCCCTGCGCTATAACATCGGAATAGAGTTATAAATGTAATTTATAATAAAGAGTATATAAATATACATTATAATTTATTTATATATTTCCATGTAAAGACACAATAGTCCAATATTCCTTCCCGTCATTATTTTAAGGTAATTTCGTTTTTAAATATGTTAAACAAAAATCATGTTATCCAGTGCTGTAGAAGTACAGTGCTGTACGAAGGTTTTTCGCATTTTCTTATTGTGTTAGAGCGAAACAGTGTTGTAGGTTGCAGTGCTATACGAGGGTTCCCGCAATTTCTCCTATCGTGTTAAAGCGAAACCGTGTTATAGGATGCGGTTTTGTACGAGGGCTACCTGTACATATTTTTTAATTACAAATTCTGGTTGTGAAAAATGAAAACCCCGAAAAAATACAGATTTCATATTGTAGTTGTAGAGCGACCACCCTGAGAAGTAACTTAGTAATAAGGTATTGTCATGAACACTATCTCACATTTTTTTCATATTTTTAGCTAGGGTGCGTGATAGTTGAAAAAAATAGAAACCAATTTTTTCGACGTTTTTCGAAAGTTATGTTTCTTCTTAATGTATCCCTTAAATTTCTTTTAGACTCATTTTACACGAAAATATTTTAACATTGCATAATATATTTAAGGAATTAAGAAAAAACAAATAACTTTGAAGGAAAGTCGAAAAAATTGGTTTGTATTTTTTTTTTAAATAAAAAAATATGACAAAATTGAAGATAGTATTTATGACATAATCTTATAATTAAATTAATTTCTAGGATGGTCGTTTTGAAGCTTTAATATGAAATCTTTATTTTTCTCGAAATTTTTCGGGTTTTACATTTTTTACAACCAGAGTTTGCAATTCCAAATTGAAAAAAATTCTGGAATATTTGGTACAATATTCTGAATGGGCTAGATATTTATCAGAATTTTTAGATCCGATTCAATGGGCAAAATGGGACAAAAACTGTGTTTTCCTTTGCTCCTCTAACTACGCCTATGATCGAGGTATCGGGCTAAAGGATGGTGGAAAGCATTCATTGTTGTTAGGCTATCGAACGAGTCATTTCCAGCCAAAATCGACTGGAGGGCATTTCTGACTAGCATATCCGGTTAAGGCTTTGATTAATTCTTCCTGGTCGAGGAAATTCAAAGTCCCGATCAATTTCGCACGTGGTATTTTGCCGGAGAGGCGGATATTGCAAAAGCTTTTTTTAAAGGCAATGCACACGAAAGAGTCCCCCGGACGAGACAAAAGGAAACGCGGTACAAATTCACGCAACTGCAACTGCAACTGCAACCGATAAAACAGAGAGAGGCTCGTCTCTGCCACGCAAAATCATTCATGCGCCTATTCCCTATTCAGTGATTCCATTTTGCTCTCGTGCATTTCTTCTTTCGCTTCATTCTTGACCTACAATCTCCTGCCCCAGCTACCTCGAACGCTGGTTAATGTTAAATGAATGCTACCTGATTAAAAATGCGAATTATTCGCGACAAAACTACCGTCAATGCACTTGTTTGCCGACGATTTTATTCGACAGGCTGTTATATCGCTTCGACAATTGATCAATCATCTACTACCGAGATTTCAATTTATCCGAAATTCATCCTTTCCATTTATCTCTTCACCAAGAGTTCCATGGAAGAGACTTTGAAAGCCGCGTACACTTTTCTCAATGGGGTTTTCGAAAGAGCTGTACAATCTGTCGTTTCTCGCCTCACGAAATTTATCAAAACGGAAGGACATTATTTCGAACATCTATTGCAGTAATAAATGTGATTATTTACAAGTTCAAGTTCATGGTCGAATTTCTGTTACCGTTGAAATCTGAAATGTCGCTGAAAGTAAGTTCTGCATTAATTAGCAAATTTTAGAGTTCACGGTCATTTCAAGGTCGTGCTATTAAACTTTGGATGAATGCACAATAATGTTTGCTATAACATACGACAACAAAAAATGTGTGTATATATGTAAAACAACACGAGTGACCTTGAAAAAACGATTAAAAAATTACAATTTATAAAAAACGATTCTTCCATGTGGTTCGTCTTTTGAAACCATTTAGATTACATCAGAAACGTTTTTTGTATTTTCAGAGGTAGAGGAGATATTTAGGTGTCCTGTTTTAGACGAAACACCCTGTATAAGGGTACAAGGTTGTTTGAAACCGATTTTTCAATGCAACCCATGACAATTTTTTAACGTTTGACGGCTCAATGAAAAGCGAGAAGAAAGCACTTTAAGATTGATTAGTCGTAATATGAGAAAAACTGTCACATTATGTATTACATTCAGAAATTTCGATTCATAACTCCACAAACATTATATATGGGTACGAGGTTGTTTGAAACCGATTTTTCAATACAACCCATGACAATTTTTTAACGTTTGACTGCTCAATGAAAAGCGAGAAGAATGAGCATAAAGTTAGATTAATTGCAATTTGGGGAAAATTGCTGTTCTTTGTGTCAGATCCATAAGTTTCGATTTATAGCTCGACAAACCTGATTTAACGTTTCGGTGATGTTTGAAATCGATTTTTCAATACTTTCTATGAAAATTTTTTAAAGTTTGCGAGCTCAAATTAATGCTAGAAAAACGTACTTTAAGATACATTCATAGAAATTTGAGAAAAATTTCTGCATTATGTGCTGTAATTCAGTAGTTGCGATTTACAGCCCCACAAAAACGAGATTTATAGGTTCGGTGGTGTTTGAAATCGATTTTTCAATATCTCCCGTGAAAGTTCGTCAACGTTTGAGGGCTCAAATAAAAGCTAGAATAACGCACTTTAAGATACATTAATAGCCATTTGAAAAAAAGTGGCTGTTGTGTGTTACACCCATATATTTCAATTTATAGCCCCACGAATGAGATGTATGGTTTGATGGTGTTCGAAAACGATTTTTCAATTCCTCTCATGAACAATGTTTAACGTTTGCGGGGTCAAATAAGAGTTAGAAAGACGCACTTTAAGATAGAATAATTGCAATTTGTGGAAAATTTACATGTTACACCTAAAAGTTTCGATCTATAACTCGACATACCTGATTTAACGTTTCGGGGATGCTTGAAATCAATTTTTCAATACTTCCCATGAAAAGTTTTTAACGCGTGAGAGGTCAAATAAAAGCTAGTAGAATGCACTATACGATAGATTCATTGAAATTTGTCGGAAATTGCTGTGCTATGTGTTAAATCCAGAAGTTTCAATTGATAGCCCGACGGACCAGATTTAATGGTAGAGGGTTGTCTGACATTAATCTTTGAATATTTCGCATGGAAATTTGTTTAACTTTCGAGGATGCAAATAGAAGCCACGAGGACGTACTTTAGATTAGATTAATATCAATTTGCCGGAATCTGCGATATCACTCGCTAAATTTAGAAATCCGCTAATGTGCAGCTCGATGCGACATGGAAAGCTCCCAATGTGTTAGTCCGAGTTCATAATGAGCCTCTGACAGATAGTAGTGCGGACTCGTCAAACAGAATCTACCATCAACCCCTCTGAAAAGCAACGCTAATAGTTCAGCTAACAATAATTATAGTTGCCATCCACTATAAAATCCAAATCCAATTACCATTAAAAAATAAGTACATGAAACAGACTTACGTATAACTTCCGAACCAGTGAATTCCTGACTTTAAAACTTACATTTTTGGGTGCATCTTGTTAAAATCTACGAGATTATACAGGGTGAGGCATTTAGTAGTTTTTTAATAGTTGGAGTCATCAAGGAGATATGAAGGTCAACTATATTCTTTTTTTTAAATGGAACACTATGTTTTTTTACTTACATTTTGATAAAGCATTTCAAGACGAACACAATGACCTATTATTAAGGTCATTCAAGGTCACTCAAGGTCAACTGCAAGAGAAATTAAATTGTCTAAAAGCACTCTTTTTCATCAAAATGAGCAAAAATTGGAAACTTTGAAGGCTTGTAATTTTTAAACAAATTCGCAACAAGTAAAATGATGACTTAACCCTCCCCCCTGCCTAATTTCACATGGACTACAACATATTTCATTTAGAACAAAATCGCCGATGGTGTCGTCAAAAAGTGATCGATTTGGCATGGAATGACCTATCATAATAGCGTAATTTCATTTGTTTTTCAGTATTTAAGTATGTTCCACCAATCCGACCAATTTGAAACTTTTGTATATATTAGATAGGCAACAAAACATTGTTGTTGAATTTTTTGGAAGTGGTCACTCGAAGGGTTGCTTGCAACCTCCACCCCACCCCCTAAAATATTAAATGATTTTTTCGACCCTTAATAATTTGATCACAATTGTGAAAAAAAGATATGATATGAAGGAGGTAAGATCGAGTATTTTCGTTTTTATTCCACCTGAATATCTTTATTAACAGCCGAGAAAAAAAAATGATACAGTTAAGGGTATTTACCCCCATATTATCCTTATACGAAGTATTGGCGACTTAAAATTTTGGGGCATTATCTTTCAACCTAAAATCATTGTTTTCCACGCAATACCAATTACAATATATTAATACACAAAAAATTGTGGCTCGACCATTCTTATACTGCTCGACCCTTCCCAGAAGCTATAAATGCATAAACATCGGCAGTCTAATCCTCACTTACTTTTCTAATAGATATCTAAGAACATTTCTGTGAAGGTTACAAATGCCAAAATGAAAGGTGACGTTTGATTTCTGTCCATTGTCAACGCACCGTGCGTCTCCGTGAAATTTTGAGCAGCACCAAGAATGGTAAGCAGCGCGAAGCACGCGGGATTCGAGGACGAGTTGTAATTCCGTTTGAATATACACATTCAGTGCCGTGAAATTTCGCGATAACTTTGCTAAGCTCGTGACTCTGATTATGAATGCTCGTTTTGGTTATCCCGTTCTTAATCCACGGCGCTCAGTGGCCGCGATTGTTCCGTTGAAAGCATTAAGAAACTCACCGCACCGGCGAAGACAAGAGGTAACACTATGAAAAACGGGAGTATAAACACGAGGACGAGAATCTCCCGGCGACTTCTATCGCCACGATTGCCGGCTCCTTGATACTCCTATCCGGCCGGATTAGCGACAACCCGGCGAAACAGTTGCAAATTGTTGCCGATTCGCGTAGAACTTTTCGGATTCTTTGAGTAACAAGTTCCCAGAGACATTTCCCTCGGGTAGAGCAGCCCGCCGTCAACGAAGTGACCGCGATGAAAAGCGATAAATATGGATCGATTGGATTTCTACTAGCCAAGCGGGAAGTTTTGCTCCAATAATAGGAGCAAAGAAGCCCCCGGTACTCTCTCTCTCTCTCTCTCTCTCTCTCTCTCTCTCTCTCTCTCTCTCTCTGTCTCTCTTCGGCTGATTCAACCAGTAACTTCTGGAATAAGCGGATTAACCGACCCTCTGACGACGGAAACGGTTCTGTTCTATCTGCTACCGTAACTCGTCGTTTATCCAGAGCTCATCCTCTGAAACGATGTTATGATAAGAATCGTCCACTTCGTTGGAACTTGGTTAATGTAACTTATTATGCGCGGATTCGAACGTGAGGATGAAACAGAACAAGGACTCGCTGTCTTATAATTTCGCGAAAACCGCGCCTTTTCATTCTAATTGCGTGTCATTCTGCTCGGACGAGATATGGAGTCGTTTCTGTCTATCGAGAATTGTGAGATAGCGCGCGGTACGTTGGCAAGTGACAACAATGAAATAAGTCAATTTACATTTTGGTAATTAACACGTTCGGCGCCCAGCGTGATTCGGTTGATTTTCTCGCGGGGCCCAAATCCGACTGTTGGAACGCCAGAACGTAAACAGAGCGATAAGTAGCAATAGCAACTATGGAACTCGAGTAGGTTTTATTATATATTTTTATGCTGTATATTCCATATTTATGCTTCAGTGCTTGTTCCATTACCCCCTTCGCTTACAATATCGTCTGAGAGACATGATGAACATTCTGAACAGAGTTTAATAAATATGTATGTTACTAATTTCTTTTAAACCGAAATATAATTCTATTTTGTTGTTGTTAATGTACAGCCATTGGAGAACATATAGATATGCAATAGATATACATTTTCTCCTTTCCCTAAGAAATTATGAACTACAAAGAAATTCTAATCACGAAAACCATAAAATAAATCGTAAGACAAGGAGTTAAATTTCTTTTAAAAATGCAACTGAAAATCTTATTTAACTTGAACAAGAAAAACGTCACCCATATATGGGTGACGGGGCCCCCGCGGAAACACACCCGTTACCCAAATATGGGTGACGCGGCGCCGAACGTGTTAATACATTGTCTACCGGCGACTATTCCATGTGTTCAATCAGAACTAAGGAAGGCGGGAAATGAAACACACTTGACCAAGAGTTGCGTAATAAAAATGGATCTATTTTATTATGCACCTTTTGCTGGTCGTGTTCGCATAAAGAATGACCAAGTCGCAGCTTAGAACGCCTCGACAACACATCCAGTGTCGCTAGATCGGTTAAATCGAGGGGAATACAGTTTACCCCCTCTCTGATGATCGGAGTAATATGTGATACATTGCGCGGCACGTCACGTGACCAGTATGCGGTCTTAGTGGGGGACGTTGGAGTGTGCTCAGATAGTGGAATAGGATAGTGGAAGGGGAAAAGGAGGAGAGAAAAAAACAACCAGTTTTGGTTGTTTCTGGCATCACTGAACACATCTGCTACGGGCCAGTGTCGCCAGAAAGCATCCAAACGGATGCTTTTTCCTCTCCTCCTTTTCCGCTTCCGCTATTTCATTCTACTACCATGAGCACACTCTAACGTCCCCCGCTAAGACCGTAGACTGGTCACGTGACGTGCCGCGCGCGACTGATATTACTCTGGTCATCAGAGAGTGGGTAAATTGGGTTAAACCTTTTTTTGGAGGACCCATTTTTTTTTAACTTTTGCAATGCGGTCCTATTGATTTCGACGAGAAAACACCGAAAATGAAAGTCTTATTGCCAGGAGTTCACTGGTTCAGAAGTTATACGCGTGTAAAGTTGAGCACTTTTAAGCCTTTTTGACAGGTTAAAGCGCCACCATATTGGTATATTTGTTAGGTGGTACACGTAAGATCGACTAAGTAGTACCGAGCAGATCCGTTAGATGACAGCACAAGCACGTACGTAATAATAACACATGTACGGAATCAACGCGACGACTTAACCCCAAACCAACTTGGACTATATCCTCTTTTTGAGATCCTGTATATGATTCTGTATATTTTCATATCGCACCGATGAACACTATATTTCTTAAATTTCCGCAATAATCCACAAATTAAAATTAAAAGCAACAATAAAATGTAAAATAAACTGCAGAAAAATATTAAAATCAACTTCATTCATCCACGTGCTCCTATCTTGCAATTATACCGTGCCATTTAGCGCATGCGCTCAATGCTACTTAGCCGATCCGCGAATATACCATATTATCTAGCGCATGCGCTCATCAGTCCTACCTCTACCACCCAACGAATATCTAATCAGTGTTGGGATGTGGTGCAAGATTTCACGCGCATGCGCGGCCAAAACAGTAAGGTATCTATATCATGATGACGAGGTAGTGGAGCCCTGAGACAGTTATATGTATTGGCGGGAATGTATCGAAACAATCTGTTCCGCACAAAAAGACTTCAGGACGTGTCCTACGAGTTACAAAATATACACAAATACACATGTTATACATGCATTTTTCAGAATTAAATCATACCAATTTTTTAAAATTCTGCTGGGTGCTCAAGGTACCCCATTTTATCGAGAATCTTACTTTACTGAGGCTGAAAACGCCGAGCATGCGCGTGAAATCTTGCACCATATCACAACACTGTATCTAATATGGCGACGCCCTAACCTGTCAAAAACGCTTAAAATTGGTTATGTTTACATACGTATAACTTATAAACCAGTGAATTCCTAACAATAATACTTACATTTTCGTAATGTTCTCATCGATGTCTACAGGATTACATAAAAAAAGTTAAAAAAGTGTTCAAGAAAGTTAAAAACATCTGGTCCTCCAAAAGAAAGAACAGCCGTAAATTGTATTCTCCTCGATTTCTTCGATCTGGCGACACTGCTACGGACGCATATACATACAGACCCGTTGAGACATTTTTCGTCGTAAGAACGAAAACATATCGTGGCCTCGCACTCGCTCACTGATCGCTGTCCTCGGTCTGCAGAGTTCGTTTATTCATAAGACACAATTTAACACCATGAGTTTTGAAAATCTATGACCCATGGCTAAGGGTTTTTTGATAGATCCTTCAACAGCAACAGAAACTTTGATAGCAAACCGATAATTCACACTCAATAACGTAATCTAATTATTTCGTTTGGGATTATTGTGTAAAAGAAGATTTATAAGCTCCTTTTCGGAACTCCACGTTGAAATGATATGATTCGTTTTTAAAATACGTTCTTGTGAATATTTTTGAACTTTTAGAGGCTCAAATGAAAGCTAGAAGAACGCACTTTGTGATATATCTGTTACGCTTTCATGGAAAAATCGAGATCATAACGAAAAATCGATAAACCGCGGTCGATAGCTCAGCCATGCTTGGATTTCAAAGGGCTATTTCAAATTAGATTTTCGAATACCTTCCAAGGGAAATTATTGACCTTATATGGGTACAAATGAAAGCTGGAAAAACGTACTTTATGACAGATTCATCTCCATTTCTGAAGTAATTGCTGCATCATATGCAAAATCGAGAAAACTCAAAAGCTAATTCTGTGAAACATGATTGAAGGGTTGCTTCGATTTAATTTTTTAACGGCTTCTGATACAAATCTTCCAAATCGTTCAACTTTTGAAGACTCATATGAAAGCTGAAAGAGCATACTTTATAACAAACCTGTTTCCATTCATTAGAATTTGCAACATCACTTCGAAAATCCAGAAGTTTGTTATGAATTACAGGTAACACCACGACCACGATCCAAGCGTACTCAGCTGCTTCAATTCGACGAATGAAAACCTGCCAATTAAAATTTTTTAATCTAGAGGTGCTCAAATGAGAACTTGAAGATCGAACGTCAAGATAGCTCACTTAACTTCATAGGAAGTTAATTGAATAGGTTTTTTCGCTGAAAAACGTTCGATATGTTCGTTCAAATTTCAACATATACGCACACACCGCCAAGAAAAAGAGGTCGAACGGTGCAGCTTGTTCAATCCGACGGATTTGATTCTTTGCCATTTTAGCTGCTCGTTAGCCGCCACTTTTAAGACATTGCTGTATTACAGGCTCTCCGCTTTTGTTTCCATTGTAATAATAATGAAACTCAAATCGTCATTGCTTCACGGTTGAAGCTCTTCCGTGACAATCGCCGCGAGATCCAAGCAAATAATTAGACGGCAACCAAGTTCCTTCTGGAGAGAACCGCCAAGTGTCCAGAAATACCAAAATATCCAGCTAGCTGCAATCTGCTGACAGGTTCCGAAGTGGCAGAAATGCTCAACCATTTGCCAGTATTTGCCAACACCCGTCCGCGAATGTTCGCAGCCGCTGACGTAATATTAGGTTTCCGAAATATCGTTGCCACCGCGCGAATTTTCTTGTAGATATTTCTGCTCGAATGTATGTATATCCAATTAACATAGCCCGTATTTACGATTAATGTCAACCGCGTGTTTACAACAGTAAAGTTTCGGGCACGATCCATAATTAGCCACAAACGTTCCAAAAGCGGACAGGAACTTTTGTTTTTATTTTTTAACGACCGAACTTTGCCATGAACCGCATTTATTTAACGAAACGGCTTCGTAAATATCGTTCAGCTCAGTTTTAGTTAATAACTCGAGGAATTGTCCGGGTTAACCTTAATCTTCCATTTTATAACGTGTCCTGGAAAATGTTATTCGTTCAACACTGTCACAGGGAGCTGGAGTTGAAGACGGGTTAACCTTAACACTAAACCTACCACGCACGAAACATATAAAAGTGAAACGCCCTATAAAAGTGAAAAGATTTAATTTACTTTAACTTTTTACGGTTTGCATTATAATTTGTGTTGAAATGAACAAGTCCGTTGAATCATTTCCTATGGAAGCGTTTTTATAATTTCAGTAATTGTGAATTGGAGAACCGGTCATTTGACCGTGGTTGGTTTAGTGTTAATCTTCCATTTTATAACGTGTCCTGGAAAATGTTATTCGTTCAACACTGTCACAGGGAGCTGGAGTTGAAGACGGGTTAACCTTAACACTAAACCTACCACGCACGAAACATATAAAAGTGAAACGTCCTATAGAAGTGAAAAGATTTAATTTACTTTAACTTTTTACGGTTTGCATTATAATTTGTGTTTAAATGAACAAGTCCGTTGAATCTTTTCCTATGGAAGCGTTTTTATAATTTCAGTAATTGTGAATTGGAGAACCAGTCATTTGACCGTGGTGGGTTTAGTGTTAATCTTGTATTTTATAACGTGTCCTGGAAAATGTTATTCGTTCAACACTGTCACCGGAAGAAGGAGTCGTTATTTATTTAAAATAGAGAGCTGGAGTTGAAGACGGGTTAACCTTAACACTAAACCTACCACGCACGAAACATATAAAAGTGAAATGCCCTATAGAAGTGAAAAGATTTAATTTACTTTAACATTTTACGGTTTGCATTATAATTTGTGTTTAAATGAACAAGTCCGTTGAATCATTTCCTATGGAAGCGTTTTTATAATTTCAGTAATTGTGAAATGGAGAACCGGTCATTTGACCGTGGTTGGTTTAGTGTTAATCTTCTATTTTATAACGTGTCCTGGAAAATGATATTCGTTCAACACTGTCACCGGAAGTAGGAGTCGTTATTTATTTAAAACAGAGAGCTGGAGTTGAAGACGGGTTAACCTTAACACTAAACCTACCACGCACGAAACATATAAAAGTGAAACGCCCTATAGAAGTGAAAAGATTTAATTTACTTTAACATTTTACGGTTTGCATTATAATTTGTGTTGAAATGAACAAGTCCGTTGAATCATTTCCTATGGAAGCGTTTTTATAATTTCAGTAATTGTGAAATGGAGAACCGGTCATTTGACCGTGGTGGGTTTAGTGTTAATCTTCTATTTTATAACGTGTCCTGGACAATGTTATTCGTTCAACACTGTCACCGGGAATAGCAGTTGTTATTTATTTAAAACAGAGTTATTTGTATAGTACATTTGTATATTCTTTCAGCATTGCTAAATATGTTTACAAAGTGTCGAGATGGTAGCTGCAGTTTTTTTTATTGATTATTAAAATTGTGTTGATCAAGCTATGCGTGATCTAAAGAATAGCTACAAGTGCATGTAATTCTGAATGCAACTTGGGACGGAGAAGATGTTTTAACTTGAAAAAAATACTGGACACTCTCCAGACATCTCCAAATCAACCTGCAAAGTTTCAGAATAATAGGTACAATATTTATTTTTTGTTACTAAATTTTCACTGCAGCGAGTGTTATAAGATCTAAAACGCTGCACCTGCACGCAATTCTCACTGTAACTTCCAATCGAATGGATATACAATATTTCATCGATAATTGTCGCCACCACGGGTCCGGCCGGCGACAATTAACGTTTAGATGATACTATTCTTTGACTTGTGCCGAACGTAGGAAAGCAGAGCGAAGCTCGAAAGACCTCGGTCGCCAAGGGGTGTAACATAATACGGGTCGAGTATATCGGTGTGAAAACAACAATTAACCGAGTGACAAAATTTCTTTATTTTTTATTATTTTTTAATGGAACTTTCACCAACATATTCGTGGCATTTTTCTAATGAAAATGATACCAAATAAGATATAATTCCAATGGTATTTATTTGAGTAATGAACGATGAAAGTTTCGGAAAATTATTGTAAATATGATCCGAATTATATTGTGTTTCGTATTATTTTAATCAGAGAAATGCCACAAATATATTGGAGAAAGTCTCATAAAAAAATAAGTAAGAATAAAAATGTTTTGTTTATTGGCATTACACTGCGAGGACGCGTGGGCCTTTGAACTGTACCGCCGATTGCGCCTGAAAATTTCATCGTCCATCACTCAAGTAAATACCATCGGAATTATATCTTATTTGGTATCATTTTCATTAGAAAAATGCCAAGAACATGTTGGTGAAAGTTCCATAAAAAAATAATAAAATGTAAAGAAGTTTCGTCATTGGATTAGTAGTGGTCTCACCGATCTACTCGACCCGTATTATGTTACACTTCCCGGCGACCGAGTCCTCTCCAGCTTCACGGCCCCTCATGGGGTATACCTCGCGGAAGGAGGGATTGTTTTGCGACAGTTATCGTTCAAAAGTTGACGACAATTAACGATGAAATACTATATTTAGGTTTAAAAGTTACTGTTCGAATATCGCCGTATAGGCCTGTAAAGTTTCACAACGACAGCTATTGCAGTTTCTGTCGTATCGTCTAATTTTGAAATATAATTCGCCCGTTCGAATAATTGAGATACTACTAAATCGTGGATTAATCGAACAAATGTGAACGAATAATGTGAAAAATGTCACGAATATGTTAATGAAATTGTCATGAATGTATTATTAAAGACAAAACAGTTTTGTCATTAAATTAATATTGTTTTTGGGGTAGTGTAGATAAATTTCTCAAATTATTGAGACATCATTGTACATCTCTACTCTACCATTAGTATTAATCCCAATTCGATTCAGCTGTCACTAGCGATTTCGCAGCCAGTTTCATACGGGCGTATTAGAGTGATGGACGAAAGTGGAATGGTCACGTTTCGAGCAGTGTTATGCGATTAGTTTGCCAGTTAAGCTTCAAGACAACGTGGCAGAAACGATTTATAAATTGAAACAAGCTTTATGCAGGACACAGTCTGTCGATTAGCATTAGGTATTTTTAAATGACCTGAGACCGACATAGGAGGTGAGAAGACTGCGACACGACAGATCGCATCACGACAATTGTTCCACAATGTTCCACAATTCAAATAAAATACTATTTCAAGTAGTCCATGTTCCTGCATTCAAATATAATAAAATATTATTTTAAATAGTCGTCGTTCCACAATTTGAATAAATACTATTTGAAGTAATCGATGTTCCACAATACAAATAAAATACTATTTTAAATAGTTGTTCCACAATTCCAATAAAATACTATTTTAAGAAGTCCATGTTTCTGCATTCATATATAATAAAATATTATTTTAAATAGTTGTTGTTCCACAATTTAAATATATTATATTTGAAATAATCGATGTCCCACAATTCCAATAAAATACTATTTTTAGGAGTCGTTGTTCCACAATTCCAATAAAAAACTAGTTTAAGGAGTAGTTGTTCCACAATTCCAATAAAATACTATTTTAAGGAGTCATTGTTCCACAATTCTAATAAAATTCAATTTTAAGGAGTCGTTATTCCACAATTGAAATAAAATACTATTTGAAGTAGTCGTTGTTCCACAATTGAAAAAAAATACTATTTTAAATAGTTGTTCCAAAATTTCAATAAAATACTATTTTAAACAGCTATTCCACAATTCCAATAAAATACTATTTTAAGTAGTTATTTCACAATTCCAATAACATACTATTTTAAGGAGTCGTTCTACAAATTTACATAAAATACTATTTTAAATAGTTGTTCCACAATTCCAAGAAAATACTATTTTAAGTAGTTATTTCACAATTCCAATAAAATACTATTTTATATAGTTATTCCACAATTCCAATAACATACTATTTTAAATAGTTGTTCCACAATTCCAATAAAATACTATTTTAAATAGTTGTTCTACAATTCCAATAACATACTATTTTAAATAGTTGTTCCACAATTCCAATAAAATACTATTTTAAATAGTTGTTCTAGAATTCCAATAAATTACGATTTTAAAACTATTTTTTATTAAAACACTGAACGTCGAAATCCAACAGTAGTACATATAGTCAAATAACCCCATTCGACATTTTGAACATTTCGTGAGATGTATGTCCATAACGTTCGCGTGTTGGATAAAGTAAATACCACAAATGCTAGTCAATGTATCATCCTTCTACGAAATATTTATAAAAAAAATTATCAAGCCCTGCTTAATGGACAAAAATTTGAAAATAATCAAAAGCAAAATATTTATTTCCTCATGTTTGTAGAATTTTTATGTTCTCACTGCTATAACATTTTCTCAAAAAATCCAAGTCGTAGGATCCCTTATTAAAAAAGTTATCGTCTTTTTGGGAATGTCCGAATATTTATGCGAGTCACTGTACGTAGACCGATCATTTGAGGTTTCGAACTTCTTGGTATCTTCTTGTAAGTTTTATCTAGCGCGTGGTTCCCAGAATATTGACACCGGTTTCGAACAATAGCTACTAAGCACACATGTCACCGACTTGCCGAGCGAGCACACGCATTTACCACCAACGTTTTCTCCTTGTCAATACTACTATACTCGAATAGGATGCCCCACTCTCCTCCCTGCTATTGCCGCCAACCGAGAACACTCTGCGAACGGTAAGAAGACGGTTTGACCAGCGCAAAGTTACTTAGGTTACGTCGAATTTCGTTGACAGAGCTCTAATTACGTCGACGATACGTCGCTGACTGGAATTGCTTACCTTTGGTAAAATAAGGAAATCAATTTATCAAATTTCGTATATGTATACTGTGAGCGCGATCCTTCTGGAATACTCTGCCGAAGTTTGATTTGGAAATTCGGAAAACTGTCGTGTTTCTGGCTTTCAGAGTGCAGCCATGTTGAAACCGAACGCGGTTTTCCTCGAAATGAAGTTTTCGAAAGCGGAAGTAAAATTCTCTGAAAGATCACTGAAACAATTCGGATAAAACTTTATAGTAACATTCTTAAAATTATTATCTAGTCCTCGATGAAGCAGATTTTTCTTGTGTATATGTATTCCTTTTTTTTACGAATAAGAGAAGCTGAAAGATAGATGAAGAATGCATGAAATCAATTTCTCAATATTCGTAGTGACAATTTGTCAACGTTTGAGGACTCAAATTAAAGCTAGAAGAATCTACATTCAGGTAAAGTAATTGCAATTTCGGGAAAATCGATGTACTACGTGTTACATACAGAAGTTTCCATTCATAACCTAACAAACAAGATTCAAGGGTCACGGGTTATTTGAAATTAATTTATCAATACTACCCATGGAAATTTTTTAGCGTTTCAGGACTGAAATTAAAGATAAAATAACGTACTATAATATAGATTCATTGTAATTTGTGGAAAATTGCTATATTACGTGTTACATTAAGATACTTTGATTGATAGTCCCACAAACAGGACTCAGGGGTACGAGCTTGCTTAAAATCTACTTTTCAATATTTCTAGTAAAAATTTTTTAACGTTCGACGACTCAAATAAAGGCTAAAAGAACGTACTTTAAGATAGATTAATTTCAGTTTGTGGAAAATTGTTGTACTATATGTGCTACATCCACAAGTTCCGAGTAGTAGCCTCAGATACGCGATTCAAGGGTACGATATAATTTAAAATCGCTTTTTCAATATTGTCCATGATCATTTTTTGATGTTGGAGGGCTCACATAAAAGCTAAAAGAACGCACTTTAAGATAGATTAATTGTAATTTGCCGGAAATGGTTGTATCATGTATTACATCCAAAAGTTTCCATTCAAGTAATTCTTAAAAGTAATAGAGACATTGATTCTTGTCACTTTTAAATGTCGTTCATTTTTGCACCCTTGGATTACTTCAAGGTCATTTTAAAGACGTATCACGAACTTGTTTTTTTCTGTATTTTTATAACATCAAAACAAAGATATGGATTCCATTTTAAAAGAAAAACAAAGTGACCTTGAAGTAACCTTAAAAAAATAAAGATAATACTTTTTTGTCACAATGACATTCTACATAGAAAATGACGATAAAAGTCCCCGTACATCTTTGCCCTATCACGTACCGTACAGCAGTTACATCAAACGACACTTACCGGACACACGGTACATTTGTGCTCTAATGTAGCTTTATTAAAAATTAATTTTTTCGATATCTGCTTCCTCAAGGACTAACTTATTTGTCTGTACTAAAATCTCATGATCTTATTTAAGGAAACATTGATAAGAAGAACTCGAAAATGGTGTCCTTGAGGGACATGTCCTCAGCACGTCCTCAGTGTTCACCCCTTCGAACCTAATTGTTAAACTGCGGATCTTTATACAAAATAAAAATTGTCTGTATCAATTGTTAGAAACAGAGGACACATTAAAATTTATTCTTCTTTAATGACCCTAATACATTGAAAATGATATATCGCCGTTCTTAAATTCTTTTAATTAATCTACTATTTCCAACTAGACCAACTCATTTTTGTCATAAATGCATAAAATCTGCAGTCTGCTTATCATCTTATTCTGCCTCACTTTCGTCGGTAACAACTGGGATATTTAAAATATTCATGCGAATCGATTCTTTATTGCTTGAAAGCTTCCGCCGACATAGTAAATTAACGTGAAGCTCGCGCAGTCGCAACGGTGGGTCAGTTTTATGGATAGTTTCATTAATTTTAGTCCCGCATTCGCTCGGGGAGCATCATTCCTCGGAAATAACGGTCGCTTCCCCGTCAATCTCCCTCCTTTCGCGCAACTATGACGTAGAAGATATCGTGCTCGTAAACTCACCGGAAAATACTTTCGTTCCCTCTGTAATGACAAAGTTATAGGGCCTATTTGCAAAATTATAGGCACCCAGTGGCGTAACCCTCGCGCCGTTGTACGCGAATACCTTCACCGTAGCTCCAGCTGGCCCATTCCACTCCGGAAATTTAATGTCCTCGGGAAGAACTTTCGAAAAGTAGTTTTTGATTACGTCGTCCCGATATCAGGCCTCGCGCCGACGATAATCCACCAGCGATCTCGCAATGAACCTCGTTGCGTTAACGTTAATCCCGGGCAGCGGCTACAACGAACACTGAAATCGAACCAGCGAAATACCGCTCCCTTCGAAAACCATCATTCATGAATTATAGTTGTGCAAATTAATTCTCGAACATTCTATAGAAAAATTCATGTCGGCTGAACTTGCGAATACGTCCACGCTCAGAATTGGATGAAATTTTAGAAATAGGTTCCTTTTTGACTGAAAGGATGATTGTCAAAAGGATTTTTAGCGGTTCGGAAAATATTTTTTTACCATTTTAATGTCACTCTCTACTTTACCAACAAAAGATAAATTTTTCATTTACTATTTTTTAATTTTTTTTTTACTATTTTGATGCCACTCTCTACCTTTCTGAGAAGAAAGTACCGTGGATAACCCGAAAAGTTTATTTTAAGAGCGAGCGGAAATGATATTAGTCTGAATTAGGTTTGGCTAGATGACTGATGTTGTTGTTAATCTGGAAGTGGATTTAATTTAATAATAAACCGTGGGAAATTCTTTGAAACAAAAGGTCCCGGTTAGGTCTGGGTTAGGTTTGGCTAGGAATTTGTGTGCGAAACGAATTAATTGAATTAGTGATAGGGGTACAAACCATGTGGGTCGTTTACGACTTTGTCGGTAAGATAGAGAGTGACATTAAAATTGTAAAAAATTTTTTTTCAAGTCGCAAACATCCTTCTGACAATCATTATTTTAGTCAAAAAGGAACCTATTCTCAAAATTTTATTGAATTTTATTCAAAGCAAAATTTAGCCTTCATGTCTATTCGAAATCGAATAACAATTTAATCAGGAATGTACGCTCCAGCGGCGTCTACACATTTGTTTCTATCTCTTAGACAGGTGGCGAATCCCATTTCTATGAAATGATTTTATCGACCCTCTGCCACCCCTACACGTCCCGTTAACCACTAGTCATCGCGAGACACTTCTCATTGTTAACCTAAACCTCCGCGGACTGTCTGAATCTTTCATCGACTGTCCGCATTTTTCCACGGTTTTGCGCTACTGCCTCTTATTCTCTTCCTCTTGTTCAGAATTCAGGTTAAAGCATCGGATGCACATACGGGCAACTTATTCGAGATTTTCTGCTCTCTCCTTGTTAATCTTTGTTAGTCCACGAGGACAGAGCACGGTTTCTAAATAATTCAACGTTGTAGAAAAATAGTTAAAAGTCATCAGGAAGCGGTAGTTTGCCCAAACAAGTTCGAAAACGTAACCTAACGCAGTCGTCGGAGTGCTCGTTTTTCCGAAAAAATTGTTTTAGAACAACTTTCCCGCGGAGTTTCCCCACCAAAAATGATATACCGGCGACAAACTTTTTTCCCCCGGCAGCTGATGCGTCCGAGTTTTTCTAGTCCTGCTATGCGTAAAACCAATAAAACCCGTTCAAATATTTCGAACGTCCCAGCACGTCGAAGCACGAAGTTTCTTTTCGAGAGTGGCCGTCGCGCCATTTTGAACGTTGCGTCGATCCGGTATCCATTCTGGTTGGTCCTTAGCTACAGTATTTTATTCCTATAAAAACACCATTGTTTTGGACAAACAGCATTTCTAGAATATTACTGTAGGACACCATTGAATGGAAAAAATTGCACAGTGTGTCGGTGATATCTCAATAAAAAAATGTAAGCCGTTTACATATTTTGTAATAGTTTATGCAAAATCATTCAATTTTTTTTTTTTGGAAACGTCCTGGTATCACCTTCAAGCATAAGTTATCAAAAATACAGGTTTCCACTGTAAATTTTAATCGTAATCTCTACGGTGTTTTCAAGGTTATTGCAATGTCAAATAAATACAACCATCATGTACTCCCTTGTAAAGGGTGGGGGAGAGTACGATTTCCGCTGCCCCTCGTTTTGAGGTTATATTTGTGTTCTTGGGGTTATTTCAAGAAAAAAATATATATATATAACATGGTGTCAAATTGGCCTGGTTTAGCCGGTAAAGTAGATTTCCTGTTTTATATAAATTTGCAAATATCTCGGTAACTATGCGGAATATGGCAAAATATCAAGAAACCTTTTTTGTAGAAAATGAAATTTTATTCGCATAATCTTTGCATTGTAGCTGTCATCCAGAAGTTGAACTAGTAATGGAAAAATCATGTGAATAGAATCAGTTGTGGTTAGGTCGTGGAGGGGTCGGATCAAAACGAGGGGCCACGGAGATCGTACTCGTGCCAAAGGGTGTCTCAAAATGACCTGACATTTTAAATTGCTCTCCATTTTTTTATAAAATATTGCGATATCTCTTCGACAATCACGAAGTTTAATATCAATTATGGTTAAACTCGCGATAATGATGTAATATTACCCGGATGCTAGCATAATATGCAAACGTTAGTTTTGTGAAACATGATTTAAGGGATGCTCCAATTTCATTCATCAATGGCTTCTCATTCTTTCAACATTTGAGGACCTATATGTTAACGCATTGTATAAAGGTCCATTTGTTCGTATCCCACCTATATTTTTGTAACGAATTCAGTGACGGAATCTTGTCCAGACAACATGCTTTTCAACGCACTATGGCGGCGCGACCAACACTGTATCCTGTTTTCAATAAAGGGCGAACTAATTCCTGCACCAATCACATTCCCAATTTCGATCGAACATTTCCAGCCGGTGATACTCTTGTTGCGACTTTTATTCTCAGTTCACGTTGTCTGCTGCGGCACCCATTGAATATTTGTTTATAAACTTTATTCATAAATATATCTACAACTTTTACGGCTTTCCACAAATGTATGAGTATGAGAATACATGTCCGTTCTGCTCGGCGGTCGAATCTCTCTCGTTATACTGTTCCATGGCCAACCGTTCCTTGACACCCCCCCCCCCTCAAATATTTCCTTAGGGGTTGTCCATCACGCCATTACGGCTACTTCTCAACATACACGCCGCCGTAACAATATGTATTTTAATTCCCGGTTCTCAGGGAATCTGCAAAAATGTGGCGCCCCATTTATCCAGAACGAGAGAAAGAAAGAGAGAGAGAGAGGGCCTCAGGTTCTTCGCGATTTTTAATAACGGGCGGTTCTCCGCGGCGATGGTAAATCGCTCGGGGGGAATATTCTCGTCTTGTTTAAAACAGGACGACTAAGAAGACGCCGAAGAGAAGAGCTGTGTGGCGTCGGTGTATTGACGAGCCCTGACAAAAGGAAATTCTTCCTCCTCGCTTGCGCGCTGGCTTGAAATATTGTACATACGTATACGGCCGCCATATACACGCGCATGTATCCGCGGGATCGCGGATTCCGAGATTCCCCGATCTATCACGACACACGCGCGCAGATTGTAAACTAGGATTGACTACGATATCGAGAAATGGGACGGCCGCTAAGCCGGGATCCGCGATTTATATTTGATCGAATTCGATACCGGGATCCCAACGCGGTCAATCCTGCCGAGAGAGCACCGCCGCCGCAATAATTCGAGAAAGATCTTCCCGGGGACGTTGACGGCTCCTTAGGGAGCGGATCCTTCAGATAAATGGAAACTCCGGCCTGTCCGGGATACTTTTACCTTTACCACGCCCCTGAGCCCGTTACCCCCGTCTCGTTCTTTTATCAAATTCCCGCGGATTTTAACGCCCCGACAGCCGCCGCCGTCTTCCATGGGAACCGCTAATACAGCGAGGAGCAAAATTGAACCAACGCACTGTGCATTACACACATTATATGTGCCAGGTGTATCGGTTAATAATTCTTAAGTTCTTTCTAAAGAAAACAATTTAAATTTGGGAAAAAGTAATAAAATGCTTTATTCGAATTATGCACCATCGTTAGCTATACATTTTCCCTATCTGTCCAACAATTTGTGGATGCCCTCCCAAAAAATGGTTCACATTTTGAGGCGATCCAGTCATCGAGCCATTTTTCGACGTCTTCGTAATTTTTGAAGTGCTCCTGGGAAAGTGCGTGAGCCATCGATGAAAACAGGTGGTAATCAGAAGAGGCCAAGTCTGGTGAGTACGGCGGGTAGGGCAAGAGTTCCCAGCCAAGTGCAGAAATTGTGTCTTTGACCGCTTTCGCTGTGTATGATGGGGCATTGTCGTGTTGCAAAATGACTTTTCCGTGTCTTTTAACCCAATCTGGGCGCTGGTACCCATTTTCCTGACTTCTAAATTTTTCCCATGGCATGCAGACGATCAGAAATGGTTTGTTGACCAACATTCAACTTCTCTGCCATTTGTTGTTGAGTTTGCGTATCGTCTTCGTCCAACAGTGACTGCAAATCTGCGTCTACAAATTTTTTCGGTTGACCCGGGCGTTCTTTGTCTTTCAAGTCGAAATCACCACTTCTGAATCGTCTGAACCATCGCACACAAGCATCTTGCGTTAAGACATCGTCACCGTAAGTTTCCACAAGGATTCGACGGCTTTCACTCGCGTTTTTCTTTTGATTAAACAAGAAAAGCAATACGTGCCGCAAATGCTCTTTATTTGGTTTGAGACGAGACACGTTTACCACAAAAAAATATGACGTTAACTCGAAATCGTTTGAACATCAATGGCGTTTTGAAAGGTTATGTCATAGCAAAAATATAACAAGAGTTTAGACCGTGAACATGCCCTTGCTTCCAGTGCCATCCAGCGCAGAAATGAAGAATTATTAACCGGTTCATATGGTACATTAAGAGTATCGGTACATTTCTTACAATTTAACACGTAGACTGCCGTGTCACCCATATGTGGGTGGCAGAATTATTTGTCCATATTTAAAAATGAATTATTACGCTAATATAATTATTGTACCAAATTTGGTTAATATCTGGGAAATGCAAGAAGGTTAAAGGACTACTCGGTCTCCTGAATCTTAAATTTTCAATAGTTTTTTTTATTAAATAAATTACTTCGATTTTATGAAATGTTTGAAGCCATTGCTTTGGCAGTCAAAGTGTTAAGAAAACCACTAAACAAAGAAATAAGGTCTTATTTGGTTCCTATATTTTGTAATCTAATTAGTATTGCGGCAGCTACTTCCTACGCTCGTCAACAGAGGGACACTACGACAACACCTTTCCCGCTGCTACCTGAATCTTCCTCTGTTTTTTATATCCTAAACCAGGGTTTGACTTTATTTGCTCGCGAGGACCGTTTTCCGAGGGCTACGCCTCCTCGACCCGGCCGCGCGTCTCGCTCCCCGTGGTCGCCTACGTGCTCGGACGGACTCAGGCGCGATCATAACAGACAGATGAACGTGGCGCATAAGGGGCGACACTCGTTTCAATAGGTTTCCACATTACCATCGAGGTACTATTGTCAATGCGTCTTTTGCGACCCGAATATTCTCAATGTTTGGATCAACTTATTTGTGTGAAAGCTCATTTTCAACAATGCGCTATATTAAATCAGATCACGGTACACGTTTAAATGATTCTTCGCTTGCGTCGGCGATGCGAATATCCACGTCCAAACTTTCCATAGACCTTCACAATTTGCCAAGCACGTCTAAACGTGCACAAAGATCAAGTTTTTCCGGACCATATTAAAATTTAAACAATAGAATTAAAAACCATTAAATTACTATTAAAACTACTTAAAATCTACTTAAAAATTACTTAAAAACTATTATATTTTATCTATTTAAAATCTTATGAATTTATTTTTTTAATTAATTTTCTACAGCTATTGTCCGAAATTATCGTGTGACATAGTGGAATAGGCCTACAGGGGATACCACTAATAAAAAAACGCATTGACAATAGTACCTCGATGGTAATGTGGAAACCTATTGAAACGAGTGTCGCCCCTTATGCGCCACGTTCATCTGTCTGTTATGATCGCGCCTGAGCGTGTCGGAGCACGTAGGCGATCGCGGGGAGCGAGACGCGCGGCCGGGTCGAGAAGGCGTAGCCCACGGAAAACAGTCCTCGCGAGCAAATAAAGTCAAACCCTGTCCTGAACTGTCCTTACGACATCCCGCGTCTAAGGCATGGGTCCGCTAGATAGCCTTACTGACGAGTCCTCTAGCGGGCCTAGGACGAAATGTTTCCTTCTCCTTTTTCCATCTTTTCATAATTCAAAGCCGCCATAGTCTAATTAGTATTACGTTGTCCCATAAGTTCGTGCCGTTTACTGTTTTACTACTTAAATTAATATTTGAAACGTACTTTCAAAATCAACGAAAAAATATAACCACCTTCTCTACAACCTCTTCCCACTTTTTTGTTAAAGATATTACACCGTCACTGTAAAATTTCTGTGGTTTTTCATTAAAATACTTTTCAATCCGCGGCACGAACTTATGGGACAACCTAATATAATTTTTACACTCGCCGTAACCGTTGACGAAAATATTTTCCGCGTTAAAATTATTTATTATTATTTATAAATGGACCGAAACCCTCTTATATAAATGTTTACACAATAGAAAAAAGATTTTACATAAAATAACAAAGAAGGGACATGCACAAAATCTCATGGTACAAAAGGTGTGATATTATCCGACCATCCTACGTAATTGTCTTTTAAAAGTGTGCAAAGATCCACTAAACAAATCAATACGATTATAGAGAGTGCTAGAGTCTGCAATAATGCGATTTATTGAATTAGTCAATCCATATATAAATCTGGATTTAAGTGTTTGAAACCCTGCTCTAGATCTCAATACACGTTCAGGTACGTAGAAATTGATTTGCATAAGGATTTCCATTATGGATAATTATGATGACAGATGTTGGGTTTGAACGAATACTATTGCGCCTGTAGATATTGTTGAAGATCCGAAAGGGCATAAATGATCGAAGAGAACGTGGCTGGTAAATCCAATTCCGCATCGCGTGCATGTCGAATATAATGAGGAAAAACATGGTTTATAATTGGCTGAAATATCGTCGATATAATAACTGTCAATTAAACATCGCCCGGAGTTTTGCTCGAATTTTCTTTCTCATTACATTTTCATAGTTAACGTTTATCGCGGGGAAATGCGTATGACAATGTCTAGTATTTATATGTTTGAGCCGAATAATAGTTACTCAAAAGAACATTGATATACGCGTTTTTGGGAGAACGTTTCAATTTTTGTTGATATTCGGTCTTCTACCACTGTAATTTAACAAATTCAGAACCAAAAAATAAGATCGAACCGTGGGTCTAATAACACTTTTAAAAAACACGATTTTTTAGGTGCGAAGAGTGACAAGTATTATAAATATTCATAGCGGCCTATCGGTATCGTTTTTTTTTTCTATTTAATTTCGGTAGTAAGGTCATGCAAACGTTACGTTATTATAGGTCGTTGACCTCTCCTTGATCTTGACTATCGCATAAACCTAATAAAAATATACAGTTACATTAAATGACAGTTACATTGATGACCTTGGAATTTAGAAAATTGTAGCCTTGAGAAAAATGTTATGTCCTCAGGAATATTTGTCTTTTTAAACACAACAATGTTTTTCCTCCGATGTAGTTTTAAATTGCAATAAATGAGAAAACTATTCAACGTTTATTTTTTTATTATTCAAGTTTACACGAAGGTCATGACATTGTAGTTCGTTAGATACATTTTTACCTTGGTTATCACGTGATTCTATATTAAAAGTACACAGTCATATTTAAGAAAAACATCAATGACCTTGGAATCATGACATTAATGACCTCGAGAATAATTATATTATCCACAGTATTTATCTTTTTAAATATAAGCCTTGTTTCTTTATGTAAATAAAATTGTTGTTGGACAATATATTATGAAACCTGAAATTGTGAATTCATAAAGAATTTCCTACATTCTAATAATTACATTTATCATCGCAATAAATAAAAAATCATATTCAAAGTACCTAACAATTCATTTCAATATTGTTTATTCCATTGAGAAATAAAATTATTGTAGGAAAGTAGAAATTGTTTATGACTTCGTTCTAATATTTATCTTTAATTTTTAAGGAATCTCTTCGATTTTAATTCATTTTTAGAATTATTTAAATTATTGTACAAAAGCAAAAAATGTTTATGACTTCGTTCTAATATTTATCTTTAATATTTAAGGAATCTCTGTTCGATTTTAATTCATTTTTAGAATTATTAAAATTATTGTACAAATGCAGAAAATGTTTATGACACGTTCTAATATTTATCTTTTATTTTTAAGGAATCTCTGTTCGATTTTAATTCATTTTTAGAATTATTAAAATTATTGTACAAATGCAGAAAATGTTTATGACACGTTCTAATATTTATCTTTTATTTTTAAGGAATCTTTGTTCGATTTTAATTCATTTTTAGAATTATTATAATTATACTTGATTTTCATTGCTTTCAGGAGTTAATGGTATATTTGATTTCGATTTTATCAATATCCAACAAGCTACAGCAAACGATAGCAAATACACAACTGGTTAAAACATGATTGTTTATCACAGTGACAAATGAAATTGATACAGTAAAATAAAAATTGTTTTTAACTCGACCTTGTATGTACCATAGATTTTTGAATAATCTACGTCCGATGGTAATTAATTTTCGTAACCAATATTGTATTTGGTTAACATCATATTTGACTTTTATTTGATTTTATAACCTAAACGAAAGTGTCGACATTGAACTTCCAATAAAATAGAAATATCGACGACACAAAAGCTGGATTTTATTTTTCGAGCATCGAAATTTTTCAAGGGACATCCTGTAGTATTATTTGAATGAAAAACTGAGTGAACAAAATTTGAAATTGAACGGACAACAGAAAGTCGTAACGTATTGAATTTGAAGAGTTTTTATTTTCGTAACTTGTTTTTCTCTATTCTACTAGTTACTATACATGACTATGTGTGTATGTCGTTGTATTTTTCCTGGTATACTCTCTGTCAATATAAAAATAAAACACAAAATAACATTGACAAACAATTGAGACTTCAAAATCTTAAAAACTGACTTTTAAAAATAAATGTTTCTTCGGAATTATATTCTTTTAGTAGAAAAACCTCGTTAAAAAGTATTTACAAATATTCATAAACAACGATGATGTTTTCTATGTTTTATTTACCATATCAAATTTAAAATGTATAACGCAAAATATTGTATGTTGTTTATAATACAATGTAGATTCCGCATTGTACATAATAAAATATAGATTTTAAATATTTACTTTATCAATGATTAGACTGCGGATCTTTATGCAACTATGGCTTCTGAAAATTTTCGAAAAATACCAAAATATAAAATTCGACAGAATTTAGTAGAATCTCAATTTATTACGAGTCCACGGAAAATAAAAGATTGTTTGATTCGACTTTCTTAAAATTCGTCCATGGAGAACAATATGGTTCTGCATTTTATGTAAGAAAATCCTTCTCAAAGATATGATTCAGTGTTTAGGGTGTGAAGATTGGTTACACGATGCTTGCGCAAATGTCTTAAAAAATGACAAAATCTATTACTGTCCCAAATGTAATTGAAACTCAATAAATATACGGTATGTTCAGTAATTAGGTGTATTCTAGACTAAATTGTACAGGTACGATTTTGGCAACTATGTAGTACGATTTAGGATGCCGGTTGCTATAATCCTACCGTTTATAAATAATAACAATAATAATAATAATATTGATATTAATAATAATAATGATATTAATAATAATAATAATATTAATAATAATAATAATATTAATAATAATAATAATATTAATAATAATAATAATATTAATAATAATAATAATATTAATAATAATAATAATATTAATATGAATATTAATAATAATAATAATATAAATATTAATAATATTAATATTAATAAAAATATTAATAATAATAAAAATATTAATAATAATAAAAATATTAATAATAATAATAATATTAATAATAATAATATTAATAATAATAATAATATTGGTAATTATTGCGAAAGGGTCACTGTACTCCGATTTTGATGAAATTTAAATATGTTATGCAGGGACACGTTGTGAACAACTTTTTCCTTTTCCAATATAGGGGGGTCGTTTTTAGTTTTCGAAATATTAGCAAAGAACTATGGCGAATACTGTATTGAATTTTCTCTCTTGGATTTTCCTGACGGCCGGCCCTCTTCGCCCCCACCACGACCTAACACCAACTCATTCTATTCACATGATTTTTCCATTACTAGATCAAATTCCGGATGACAGCTACAATGCAAAATTGAGAACTCCCCCTATATAAAGTAAAACCCTGTTTTTTCTCTCATCCCCACAACTTGTTTATAAAAAAAAGTAAACGGACGCTGCACCGGAGCAGCCTTACATTGCCACGGAGCGTGCAACAATACAGAAAATTCAGTACAGTATTAGCAATAGTTTTTTGCGAATATCTCGAAAACTAAAAGTGACCCCCCTATATTGGAAAAAGAAAAAGTTGTTAAAAATATCGAAATCTATAACATATTTAAATTTCATCAAAATCGGAGTATAGTGACCCTTTCGGAATAATTACCATAATATTAATAATAATAATAATAATAATAATATTGTCGGCAAAATCAATGTCAGTCAAATGTTGTCGATTAAAACAGGCAGTTCCTACCAGTAGCTCCGGAGCTATTCGAGGCACCTTCCCCGCTTAGGTTCTTCCCCCACTCTTAGACTTCATCGTTATAATGTATAGTAGGGGGAAGATCCCACCACGAGAGCCGAGCGGCGCGCGCAGCAGTCACTAACTCTACAGCTGTACGTCGTAGTGGGAAGAGGTTCGATGGTGGGGACCTTGCAGTTCTCGGAGGGGAATAGGTTGGAACTGGATAGAACATAGTCGATGAAACAACAAACAAACCAACCCTATTTTTGCATATTCTTTAACACTACATTTACGGGACCCGTCAAAATGACGGATTCAAAATTTTTTAATTTACGATTATTAAGAGTGTAAGGAGGCATCCGTGAAGAATTACTAAATAGATTTATTTTTTTGTGTACATATTACAATAAAAATCGCTGAAGATCTAAGTAAATACAATTTTATTATCTTTATAAAGCAATGTAAAATAATCAATTTTAGTGCTCCGTAAACCTAGTGTTAAGATCCCAATAAAAGATTGAACGGTTCTTACAGGTGAAATCGTTTTGCCTCTAGTATTTGGAAGCATTGCCAACTTGATTTTCGAACTTGGAAAACTGTCCCCCCCCCCCCCCCCGGGAAAAGAGCATCGCCTAGCACCGAGGCGAGGTGCATCGAGCACCGAAATTTTCGGTTCGGCTGGTTCCCTTTTGTTGGCGAAAAAAACGCGGTGATCGTCGACACCGGGCGTGCATAATTATTTAGCAACGGGACGGATGTGCATCGGCGATTGTCCCCGCAGGCCGATTCAGTTGTCGAATTAGCGAATTGTTCGCCGCAGCGAATAAGAGATATTCGCAGGTGCTTGTGTGTCGGTGCGTGTCCAATAACCGGATGGCAAAAGGAAAACACAGAAGTGTTGTAAAAGAGGCGCGTACATGCACCGTTTATTCTCCGCTATAGAAACGAGTTTTCTCGACTGAATGGATGCAATTATCTTTTGATACTCATTACATTGTCTCTGTCGAAAGCGTAACTGCAGCTCGATGCCCTATTCAACCGGCCCAAGAATGATTATTCCACTATCGAGACGTAATTGCATAGTGACGTATTATTGTTGCGCACCCACATTGAAACGTCCGCTCTTTCTCTGTCTCTCTCTCACACTCTCTCTCTCTCTCTCTCTTTCTCTCTTTCTTTTTCTTTCTCTCCTTGCTCAGATAAAATGGAGAAAAACGTTTCTCTTCTCCCCAGGCTGAGTATCCGTTTCTCGGCGAACATTGTTCCGTGAAACACAAGAAACTGCCCGGAAATAGAATCCTTTTGTTTCACTTCGCTGAAAGCTAATTCTATATGCAGCCGCCCTTTTAATCAACCGGTCTTTTATTTTCTCTCCGGCACGCAGATTCTTTCGGATCCGAATGAACAACGATTACAATCCCTTTGTCGGACGATGCGATTTTAAAACTTCCTTCTCGTAGACATAATTCGATCGAGGTGCAGCAACTTGAAGCTTCATGGAGAGCTTCTCGTTGAACGGCAGTGAGAAAGAGTGATTTTTAAGAATATTTTTCAGAATAACTATTGGATTTCTGAGACTAGATCGTTTTAGGGAGTGTAAACAGATAGTCTTGAAGTGCAAGTGCTTCTAGTTCAGTTTAGTTCTTCTTAGTATTTATTGTATAATATACAAGACGCTCGGTTTTAACAAAGACAGTGACTGGCTGCCTCTTTCGTTGCGCAACCTCGATTTTTGCGCGCACTTTTCGTCCCGTTTCGTGCAACGAGCGAGGTAGTACTGTACAACAGTGCAAGAATTGTTCTGACCGCCCCCCCATTTTTGAAGTGAAACTTCTTTGCTGAGAGGGCTACAATTTTTTAGCGCTACGGAAGTCGAGTGTAACGAAAATTTTTAACGCAGAAAAAAAATATTTCTTACCCCGACGGGATTTGAACCACGATCTACCCTGCTTGGTTGTACATCTCCTTTACCGCTTGGACAACCGACGATCTTGGAATCATAGCGAACATTTTGGTATATATCACAAAGAATAAAATACTGCAGTGACAGAATTTTTCGTTTAAGACGTTATTTTTTGTATGACAATTTCGCATTCATCACGAAAGAACCGGTGGACTAATAATATGCATACTAATAATAATTTATTTATTTATGACAATTTCGCATTCGTCACGAAAGAACCGGTGCACTAATAATATGCATACTAATAATAATTTATTTATTTATGACAATTTCGCATTCGTCACGAAAGAACCGTTGCACTAATAATATGCATACTAATAATAATTTATTTATTTATGACAATTTCGCATTCATCACGAAAGAACCGTTGCACTAATAATATGCATACTAATAATAATTTATTTATTTATGACAATTTCGCATTCATCGCGAAAGAACCGTTGCACTAATAATATGCATACTGATAATAATTTATTTATTTATGACATTTTCGCATTCATCGCGAAAGAACCGTTCGCTAATAATATGCATACTAATAATAATGTATTTATTTATGACAATTTCGCATTCGTCACGAAAGAACCGTTGCACTAATAATATGCATACTAATAATAATTTATTTATTTATGACAATTTCGCATTCATCACGAAAGAACCGTTGCACTAATAATATGCATACTAATAATAATTTATTTATTTATGACATTTTCGCATTCATCACGAAAGAACCGTTGCGCTAATAATATGCATACTAATAATAATTTATTTATTTATGACATTTTCGCATTCATCACGAAAGAACCGTTGCACTAATAATATGCATACTAATAATAATTTATTTATTTATGAAAATTTCGCATTCATCACGAAAGAACCGTTGCACTAATAATATGCATACTAATAATAATTTATTTATTTATGACAATTTCGCATTCATCACGAAAGAACCGTTGTACTAATAATATGCATACTAATAATTTTTCTCTATCTACACCCAATAAGCAAGAAGTTTCACTTCTGTCGCGCGTGGACTCCACGCACACGATTTTTTATTATTTTTTTGTGGAACTTTCACCAACATATTCGTGGCATTTTTCTAATGAAAATGATACCAAATAAGATATAATTGCGATGAAAATTACTTGTGTAGTATAAGGTACTGATATTTGGTCCCCTCAGGGTTTCTAATCCATTTTACCATTCTCCCCTTTCTTCCACTACTCTCTCCCTTCTTCCACTTTGTCCACTCTCACCTAACGCCAATTGTTCACAGCCTATTTCATCAGCCTACTTTTCAGCGGGACCTACTCTCTTTATTACGGTGGGTTCCGAAACCACCATGGTCAACGACGCAGTATAATATCACATAGAAGAATATTTCCATTGGTGACGGCGATGGGATTTGAACTCACGACCACATGGTTTGTAGTCGCGCGCTCTATCCACTGAGCTACTGCGCGCCCGAAAATTACTTGTGTAATACCCGTATTATGTTACACTTCTCGGCGACCGTGGCCTCTCGAGCTTCACGGCCCCTCACGTAGTATACACCGCGGAAGTAGGGATTGTTCTGGGGACAGATATCGCACAGATATTTGGAACAGTTATCGATAAAGCACTGTATATGAAAAAGCTTTTAAGCAAGAGTGCGATAATTCAATGAAATATATTTAATTGCACAAAAACTTTTTTCCTGAAACAGTATTTTAGATGTTCGACGGTCACGATTTATTTAAAAAATTATTTGACATTTCGTTTCTGTATTTCTATATTATCAGAGTGCGTGAAAGGACAAATAAAACGACGCATACATATAGGCATGTGTACCAACGATATACATATAGTGCAATTGAGAAAAACGAGTTACGAGAGACTAAAAAATGTTTAAATTCCATGCAGCGCAACTTTCCATTCCCCGTTAGATTTCAAAATGTTCACAGATTATTTATTCAGTGTCACAATACTGCAGGCTATCCGAAACAATGCTCTAAATATATTTTCATCGATTATTGCTTTAAGATTCATCTCAACAGACAACACGAAGGAGCAGTCTCGTGTGGACGTTGCAAAATAATTTTCATGAATTTTCTTCAAACTTATGATACGTCTCACCATTTTCGAGCGTGTAATTCGATCGAGATAAAAGAATTTTTAGTACGATAGCGTTACCCTTAATTAGGCCAATATTTTAAGGTTCAAGGTCATCTCAAGGTCGAGACTACAATAGGTCGTTGAACTCTTCTTAACATCTTCTCTGCGTTTCCCTGCAAGTTTGACCTTGAATGACCTTGAGTCATAGGTAATTGAACTCATCTTAAAACGCACTATTTTTTGTTTTTATTTACAAAATCTCATAAGAGATTTATTACAACATTAGGTACAAACAAATCCAAAGTGTGCAGAGAAAGTAACTCCTATAAACTAAAAGCTGGGGTACATCACTATTTTTTTGCTTTTCTTGTTTTTCCTTAAATACGCAGGTTACGATGGTGGATAAAAAAACATATCATTCCATTAAAAAAAAAGAATGAATGACCTTCACCTCACCTTGGAGTGTTCACCGGGAAAAATAAAAGTTCAACCACATGATTCCCCCTCGAGTCCCCCTCGGTACTGAACAATCCGCGCGTCGCTCTCGAGATTCGCACCGAACAATGATGATTATTTTTCACACATCTGAAACATTTTCGCGCATAATCAATATTTTTGGAGATATTCGTCTGTAACCTTTATAATTTCCATCCTGTACAGATAATGGCCATTTGTCCGACTGTGCGTTGGGTTTCGGAGTTAGCGACATACATTTGTTGAAGAGGAATAGCCTAGATCGAATTGGTTGTTGACCTAGACCTATAGACTCTCGAACAGCATGGCCGAATCAGATGGTGACAAGTGGCTGGTCTTGCAGTGTCTACGAAGCATGCATTCGCGAGAGACAAATTCGACGACGACGGTTCTTTCTTTCTTGGACGGTTTACAGCTGGGTCAAATCTCAATAGGACCTTGTAAAACGTGCTGCTTCCGTGCACGAATCGGTTACTGGGTCATTTCGAACAGCTGACTACGACGCGGACTTTCTGCGGACTTGCATCTTTCGCATCAGCAGCTCGCCAAACAGCGCGAATTTTCTTTCTCGCAACTCCCGCCAGTCAGTTTTCCGGGGGTGGGGGGAGGGGCTGTTAAAAGCGTGTTCGAAAGGTCACAAATTTTTATTTCTGAAAACCTGTACACGGGAAACTGTGGTGACAACGCAACGCGCGGAAGAAATAGAATTACAAATTGCATGCTGGGCGTAGTGCAATCTCTGTGTGTGTGTGTGTGTGTGTGGCACATTTTTCGACGATCGATATCGCAAACTAAATTCATATAGGAGCTCTCCATGCACGAATGTTCGATCAGACTTCATTATTTAGTCTGTCGAGGGACAGTAACCGAAATGTAGGCTACCACTTGTGTGAATTGCTGTATCGTTTTGTAGGAATTGTAGAGTTTCATTTTGAGTGGATAATGTGTAAAATTGTTTTCTTTTTTGTTGATGCAAGTATGTTTTGTTGGAATTTAGTGTGTACAGATTATGTTTGAGGAATGTAGATAATTTTAATACTATTTTTCGAACGTCAGCTAAATATTTTCTTCTGTGTGCGTGAATAAAAAAGAAGTAGGCTAGTAGGCCTAGAAATGTGCTCGACTGTTTGGTCGTTGGCCTTACTCGTTCGCGACTGAAAGAATTTTAAAATTTAGCGTTTTTCACTACAAAGTAATATTTTACCGTTTTTGTGAGCGTGGGAAGATTTTGTTAGGCTTGGGAATGATTATATTACATCAGAACGTTTTGTGATCTTAGATAATTATCGCAAAGAAATGATTAGATTGCGTTGGAATAATTTGTTAAAAATTGATGATTATATTGCGGATATTTCTGCAAAATAAAAATTATCTGCATCAATTGTAAGAAACAGAAGCCTAATGAAAAAGGTTTTTCTGCTTTTAATCATTTTAATGGACTGAAAATAATGTATTAATGTTCTTAAGTTTTTCAATCTGCTTACTATTTTTAATTTTTTCTACTCATTTTTGTCATAAATGTATAAAATCTGTAGTTTACTGATGAATCGTAAAAGTTATACTGAAAGTAATCTTTTGCTGTGAATGATGGATTTGGAAAAATTGTTATATAATTGTTGGCAAGTCGTATGTTAATTTCATCTGGATTTTTTGGTAATTTGTGTTAGCTTAGAAATTATTAAATTGTGTTACTTGGAATAATTTGTTAAAGTCTCGTACCCTATACAAATTTTACTGCAATATCCCTTTAAATCTTTAAACTTGAAAATTATAGATTTGGAAAAATTATTAAATAATTATTGGCATGCAATCATTATTTAATGTAATTTAGATTCTTTGGATTTCTAGTTTATGTTGGTTTAGAAATTATGAGATTACGTTAATTGGAACAATTTATTAAAGTCTGATGCCTTATACACTAAAATAAACTTTTTCAATTTGAAAATTAAAGATTTGAAAATAATCTTAAATTATCATTGATATGCAATGTGGTAATGTAATTCAAATTTTTTGGATTTTTACTTTGTCTTAGTATTGAATTGATTAAATTATTTGGAAAAAATTGTTACGGATTGATCGTTAATGACAGTTTTAGTGAAATAAGTCTTTATCTTGAGAGTTATAGATTTTGAAAACTGATAAATTAATTGCAGGTACGTAATGTGTTAATATAATAATATGTAATGTGTTAATATAGATTTTGAAAACTCATAAATTAATTGTAGGTAGGTAATGTGTTAATATAATAATATGTAATGTGTTAATATAGATTTTGAAAACTCATAAATTAATTGTAGGTACGTAATGTGTTACTATAATAATATGTAATGTGTTAATATAGATTTTGAAAACTCATAAATTAATTGTAGGTACGTAATGTGTTAATATAATAATATGCAATGTGTTAATATAGATTTTGAAAAATGATAAATTAATTGTAAGTATGTAATGTGTTAATATAATAATATGTAATGTGTTAATATAGATTTTGAAAACTCATAAATTAATTGTAGTACGTAATGTGTTAATATAATAATATGTAATGTGTTAATATAGATTTTGAAAACTCATAAATTAATTGTAGTACGTAATGTGTTAATATAATAATATGTAATGTGTTAATATAGATTTTGAAAAATGATAAATTAATTGTAGGTACGTAATGTGTTAAAATAATTTAGATCGCTTGAATGTTTGATTTGTGTTTTATTAGAAATTAAATAATTGTTGGTAGGTGTGCTAATACAAGTTTGATTTTTTGTAACTTGTGCTAATTTAGAGACATTAACAATTTGGTATTAAAAAATAGTGTACTGACGTCTTGTAAAAATAGTGTACCGTTATGATAGACAGATTATTTTGTAAATATTATAACTATTTATTGAGAAATCACGAATATGGATCACAATCGGTGTCAATTTGTGCTATTGTCCACGTACAGTGGCGTATTATCTAAAATAATGTTGTCCGACATAAGCTCCGAAGCTTAGAAACCTCCACCCACGCCATAGTCATCGATTCCACCACTCTAGCTCTAGTAGGCGATCTTCGCGTAATCGGTACAAAGTAAATGTTTGATCCCCGGGTCTTAAGTAACCCTAACATCCTCGGAAAATGATCACATAAACGTTACCACGTTCGCAATCTCAATTCCAGCCATTTTCAAATAAAAATTCAAAATTTTTAAATCAATGGAATTACTTGAAAAAGCTCTTCTAACTCAGAATGAAGATTTAACTATAAAAATTTTCGATTTAACCATTTAGTGTAAAATTCATATTTTTATTTTATTCCTTCGTGTTAAAAAACAAGGAATTTATAAAGAAAAGTTCCAATTACTTATAGATAAAAATTTAACAAAAGAGTCAAGCTCTTTCAAATTATTTTCTAATCTTAATTGTAACTAATTTGAAATAACAATGGATTTGAAACGTCGAAGATTGTCAAATTAAAGCAATTTCTTAATAAAGAGAATTTCAATTTCCAGAAAGTAAACATTTATCTGAAAAATCAGACTTAAGAGAATAAATAATTTCAGTTAATAGAATATGAAAATTTAACTCGATAATCAGTGTCCTTTAAATTAAAGAAATTTCCTAATCTTCATTTTAAATATTTTCAAGTAAAAATCAGTTTTAAACAAATTAGCCAATCATAATTATAATTATTTTGTAATAAGAGTTTGCTATTTGATTTAGTATAAAAATTTAACTGCAAAATCAGACTTGAAAGAATACAAATTTCTATTTATAAAAATTTGACTCGATGGTCAAGATATTTCAAATTAAATTGAAATTTTCTAATCTCAATTCCAATTGTTTTAGAATAAATATTTTCTAGCAAATAAAAGTTTGTTCAGTGAAAAATTTGATATTTTATTTAGAATAAAAATGTAACTGAAAAATCAGACTTGAAAGAATAAAAAATTTCAATTTATAGAACATACAAGATTGACTCGATGGTCAAGATCTTTAAAATTAAAGAAATTTTCTAATCTCAATTCCAATTATTTTAGAATAAATATTTTCCAGCAAAATTGAATTAAAGGTTCTGAAATGAAAAAATCGTTATTTCATTTAGTATAAAAATTTAACTGAGAAATCAATAACTTTAAAGAATAAAACATTTAAAATGGAAAATAAAAGGATAAATCGATGATCCAAATTTTTTTAATTAAAAAAATTTTCTAATCCCAATTTCAAATATTTTAGTCTAAATATTTTCCAACAAAATTTAACGAACGGCTGTTAAATTAAAAATTTTCTATTCTATTTAGATTAAAATTCTAATAGAAAAATCGAAGACTGAAATGAAAGAAGTTTCGTACGGGTCACAGGATTTTGTAAAACATTTCCGAAATAAGTTTTCCAGTATGGATTTTCCTTGTACATTGTTTTTGAATCGACACCTTCTGCTATTACGTTTAAAAACACCGGGGCGACGTTCCTATGGCGGAAGTAGCTCCTTCTAAATTGCCTGTGACTAACGAAATACATGCATAGGTATATTGTGTTCGTCAGCAGTATCCCGGCCCATACTGTGCCAACATTACGAGTGGTTTCACTCACTTGTGTAATCTAATTCAAACCCGTAGGGCAGAATTGCATGAAAACACCATATATCTTAGCGCCGTGGAACGTTCTACGGGTTCATATTTTTCTACGTGGGGTGCCTTAATTAAACACGCTTCGCCTAGTGTAGGGAAATTCACAAACGATTATCGAGATTGCTTAACCCCTTCCACTATAATATCAAACCAAATTCGTGATGAGGACTTCGAACAGAATCAGCGAAATACATACAGTGACAACCATAAATATTCATGCACTCTTAAAAAGACAATAACTTTCTAAATATTGTACGACAGAGATGGGCATTTTTGTCTCAATTGAGACAAAACCGTCCCCACCATAGCGCCCACTGTCCCCCACCAGCATCCGCTGTTACCATAGAGCAGCGATGTCCAAACTCGGCTCCGGGAGCTGAATGCCGTCCCCCCACCACCGTTCGCTGTTTCCATAGCACCGTGACGCGGTGAACCGATTACCAATATGCTCGCTTCCCGCGTTAAAAGTATGCACACTGCGCCTGTGCAAACTGACAGTAGGAAGGGGAAGCAGGCGCGTGATGGGCCCCTACGCTGGACACCGCTGCCATAGAGGAAGGGAGTGCTTCGCCCGCTGCGAACAGTGCGCATGTCTCGCGCATATAAGAGAGGTTGGTGGGAGAAGCAGGCGTTTGAGGGGCCCCTACGCTGGACACCGCTGCCATAGAGGAAGGAAGTGCTTCGCCCTCTGCGAACAGTGCGCAGGTCTCGCGCATAAAAGAGAGATTGTTGGGAGAAGCAGGCGTTTGAGGGGCCCCTACCGTGCCCATCCCTGTTGTACGACTTGGATTTTTTTTCAGATATTAGAACAATTAATTTACTACATGACGTGAAAAAGAAATTTTGAAAAAATTGCATGTATTTTGCAACTTTCTTGTGTGGGCCAATATTTAAAATTTTAAACATTTGTAGAGCTATGTCAATTATACATATTCTGAAAATTGTCCTAACTTCTTAAAAAAAATCCAAGTTGCAGGGTTCAATATTAAAAAAGTTATCGTCATTTTAACAGTGTCTGAATATTTATGTGAGTCACTGTTCCATAGCTGAAATACTCCGTATTCCTTTGATGAGGACCGAAATCATGGCAACAGTCAATACACATTTTTAAATACGCACTCTATAAAAAAATATACAACTCGTGTAATTTTAATTATTTTTATTTTCAAAAAATAATGTACTTACTCCAAATACCTATGAATGCGGGTAGAAAATGCTACCACAAAAAGGTTAATGGATCTTCTAGAAAAAAATGTCTAAAAATTGGTCAAAAATGGCATTTAAAATCAGAATAGCTCTTTAAAAAGAAAATTTGTGATGCAACTTTTTCGCACCTCAAGAAGTAAAGGAATTATCAGGCGCAATAGTGAATTAGATTTAATATTAATTTGTCGTTAAAAACCATTTACTGTGTGCATAAACATGCCGCGACTGTCAATATGTATTAAGCACTGCAATTATCCTATTTGCAAGTGTCTACAGCTCGCATACGCACGCTTTGCGATCATCCTGTTCGCAAATATCAATGTGTATCGCACGTACCGCGATTCTGTGCGTCCATGCGTGATCATTCCGAATTCTCTTCAAAATATCAAATTTTCGAGGCCCGACAAATTTTTACTCGAGCTTCTTTGGAATTTATTGAATCAGCATAGTCGAAAATAAAATATACAATCTAGTTGCCAATCTTGTTCAAATTCTATTCTACTCTTTTAACAATTTATAAAGCCGGAAATCATGGTAGTAAAGGACACTAACAGGAAATCCAATTTTCGGATTACATTAAAATTTTATTTAACTTTTCCAATAATTTAGATGTTCACGAACGACAAAAATAAAAAATATAATCATTGCAGAGTCTTGTTAAAGTTTCACTGAACCTTATGAATAAATTTTCAGCTCCCGATAAATTTTTACTCGAGCTTCTCGGCAATTTATTGAAACAGCATAGTCGAAAATAAAATATACAATCTAGTTGCGAATCTTGTTCAATTTCTATTCTACTCTTTAACAATTTATAAAGCCGGCAATCATGGTAGTAAAGGACACTAACAGGAAATTAAATTTTCGGATTACATTAAAATTTTATTTAACTTTTCTAATAATTTAGATGTTCACGAACGACAAAAATAAAAAATATAACCATTGCAGAGTCTTGTTAAAGTTTCACTGAACCTTATGAATAATGAAGAACATTACTAATGTCGAAAATAAAAGAAGCAAACTATTTTAGAGTCTCATTAAATTTCTACCGAACTGTCTCAATGATATAGGAAATTACTAATGTTGAAAATAATATAAATAACCTATTCTCGAGACTTATTCAATTTCTACCGAACTGTCTCAATGATATAGGAAATTAATAATGTTGAAAATGATATAAATAACCAATTCTCGAGACTTATTCTATTTTCATTTAATCTTGTCACTGTCACCAATTTATAAGGCTAGATTTTCATGTCCTATTTTTACAGTCGAATTTGCCAACAATGTGGACATTTACGAACGAGGAAAAGAAAAAGCATGACCTATTTTTGAATCCTGTGAAATTCCTATAGAACTGTCTCACCAATCTAGAAGACACTTATTGTAGAAAATAAAAGAATCGACCCATTTTCAAGCCTTATTAAATTTCTATTGGACTGTCTCTACACTGTAGAATATTACTAACGTGGAAAATAAAAGATGCAATCTATTTTATATCCTTACTGTTATAGTCAAGTGTCTCAACAATGTAGAAGTTTTGTAACGACGAAAATAAAATAAACAATCTGATTTAATATTTTCCTAAATTTCTACAGAATTGTTTCGATAATGTAGAAGATTTCTAATGTAGGAAGTAAAAGGAACAAACAATTGGCGAGTCTAATTTTTATACTTAATTGCTTCGACGAGGTAGAAGATTTCTAAATGACCAGCGGAAATAAACTAAACAAGCTACTTTAATGGTTTATTAAATTACTGAAGTGTCTCAACAATGTCGCAAATTTCTCATGTAGAAAATAAAAAAATATTCTATTTTAAATTCTCTACAAAGCAGAATATTATTAATGACAAAAACAATGTGGAAAATAAAGAAGGACCTGTTTCAGATTCTCTACAATGTAAAAACTTACTAATGTGAAAGTAAAATAAACAAACTATTTTTCTAAATAAATGAAAGCAGCAATCTATTTGGAGTTCTATTTTTCTAATCAACTGTCTCAACAATTGAACACTGTTCAAGTCGAAAAGAATGAGAACAACATATTTTCCAATCTTATTCTACCCCTACTTCCCTTTTCGCCAATTTATAAAATCACCAGCAATAAAAATAAAAGAAATCAGCCTAAAATTGAATTTTCGCGTCCCTTTAAATTCCTACCGAACCGTTGCAACAATTTGCTCGATTACTAGAAAATAAAAGAGCCTAATCTAACTTCCCGCGTCCTATTAACTTTGCTCTGGACCTTTTTTCAGCAATTTGCCAGACTGCTAACGACAAAAATAAAAGAAACAACCTGTCTTTGGGTCATGAATGAATAAAAGGCAATTTCGAAGGTGCGCGAGGCTTTTCAAAGGAACATCGCTCGTTAACGTGACTGTAAAGCGACTCGGGGAGGGAAGATAATACTCCTCGATAAAAATACAAGCACTGATTAAGGACAGCGGTATAGTTTTTCGATCATTTCACCGGGCGGAGTCAGTTTCCCTGTAAAAGCGAACGCGCGAGCTTCGAGGAAATATATTCGGCAAAGTTCGAAAGGGATCTCGGGAAATTTCGGAAAATAATTAGCCGTATCGATGAGATTTTCAGCGAGCCGAGCATAGTTCATTGAGACCGCGGGCTAAACTTTTCCACCCGTTTCGGAACAATAGTGAATAGTTATCAGGAAGGCTAAACTTTCGTTTAGATACCCAGTTTTTTAAAACTTTTTTTATGTAATCGTGTAGATATCGATGAGAATATTAAGAAAATGTAAATCTTATTGTTAGGAATTCATTGGTTTAGAAGTTATATGCATGTAAACATGAACAATTTCAAGAGTTTTTGACAGGTTAAAGCGTCGCCATATTGGTATATTCGCTGGATGGTAGACGTCGGAGTGTTGAGCGCATGCGCGAGATAGTATGGTGAGTGTTGAGCGCATGTGCTAGACAGTATGGTATATTCGCGGATCAGCTAAATATTACTGAGCGCATGCGCTAGATGGCATTAGATCTTAAACGCGCAATTCTTTCAAACAAAATAACTTCCAGACTTGAATTAGCACACGCTGTCACTGAACAGTAATTAAAATATACAGAATCATATACAGGATCTCAAAAAGAAGGTATAGTCCAAGTTGGTTTGAGGTTAGGTCGTTTAGAATGTTCCACATTTTGATTTCGTACAGGTGTCATTATTTCCACGCACATAATTACCGTTTTAAAATAGCTACTTCTATGTGGTTCTGCTGCCACCTAACGGATCTGCTCGGTACTACTTATCCGATCTTCTTTGTAACACCTAGTGAATAAACCAATATGGCGGCGCTTTAACCTGTCAAGAAGATTTGAAAGTACTCAAGTTTACACCCCTGTAATTTCTGAACCAGTGAATTCCTAACAATAAGACTTACATTTTCGGTGCTTTCACGTCGAAATCTATGGGATTGCATTAAAAAAGTTTTAAAAAACTGGGTATCTAAACGAAAGTTTAACGAACAAAAATTTCACAGTTTTTGGACGAACGCTTTGAATTATATAATTTTAATAATCGGCGAATCGATTGGTATAACTGGCTAATTGAATTCATCTTACCCGTTAAACACTTGCACTTTGACCCCCGATAACAATTCCGCTGTCAACAACAAATTACCAACGCTTGGTATAAAAATAATAAGAAACGCCAGAGGTTTGTTTGAAGTGTTTCTCACGGGGTTTGCAATTATGACGCTGGCTTGTGATTAAAATATAATTATACTGATGTTTCTAACGGCGAAAAGAATTTTACGAGTTCATTATTAAAAAATGTCGTGCGCAAAGCGGCTACACATGTGCGTTTAAACGCGTGTGCCCGTGCGTGTGGGCGCGTGTGCGCGCAGGCGAGGTCATTTCACCGTCCGAAAAGATATTAAAAAATTTAATTTCAAAGATTACTGTTGCAGAGATTTAATTTCATTTTCGTAAATCCGATTTTTCACTCTAGAAATAAGCTCGTGCAGCGTCCAATTTAGAATCAGGCGACTACATACTGCATAACCCGAGCTCTTCCACGGCATTTCTTGCTTTGTTACGCCACGATTGCTCCTAATTACTAACTAGTCTTCGTCATTACATCGTTCCGACATTTATTAGACGCGATAACAATAATTTCTTTTTTTCTTTTTACAACGAATTTGTCCACCGCGGGATTATTTTAACAGGATTAATTAATTTTAATAGAAAAACCCGGGGTTTTATGTGGAAATTAATTGCATTCGTTGCCGTATTAAAAATGTTAAATATCCTTGAAAACCCTCGGAGTAAAGAACGTGGTCCAATATGTATAAAAATTGTGAGAGTAAATTCTGCTGTAATACTGTGCCGCTGTTCCAAGTTTCGCCATTAAATATTAAAGAGAATATTCTGTAATGGATGAAACGCTCCTCGATAGTTTTTAACGCTTCCCTGGCGAAGTTTACACAAGTGGCTGCAGTTGGATCATTAATATGTATTAAAAATAGTATAGTCTTGCTTTTGTGCACAGAAATTTTCTTCATGCCAATGGAAAGTTCGAAGAGAATCTCGAAGAGTCCAAGATGGTTCGTCGAAATGTGTAGAAATTAAATTGGTTTCGAAGCGAAGAATAACATCAGTTTTATTTCTGCTGGAATCGAATGAATTCTGCAAAGCGACGACTTCAATGTTACTTTTCACGAACTGGATGGCGACCGGAAATGGCTCTTGAGTGGAATTATATTTTAGGAAGAATGGTTATTTTCGCCATAACTTTCATGGCTTGTATTTTGTGAACGATCTCGAATTTTGAAAAGTGATGAGTTAAACCCCTGATTATTTTGCATATAGTACGTCATGCAAGCAGTCATTTCTCATCAAATCCCGGATATTGTCCGGAAAAAGCAAATTATTTGGAGTGATGCATCCGCAAAGAATATATCTGATTAGAAATTGTTCAATAACTTCGCAGTTGTGTAGATTACGAACAAATTAAAAAAACAACAAAATGATGACAGAAATTCCATACAATTTTCTATAAATCGCGCAATCATTAATTTTTATAAAAATTCCGAACATCGACTGAATGAAGTAGTCAATTTAGAATAATGCTTTAGTAAATCGTGTAACTTTCTAGACGTTTTTCAATCAATTCGAAGATGAGAAGCTTAGAAACAAATTAAAAATCAACAAAATGATGATATAAACCACCACTAATTTTTTACATATAATAACAAGAATCGCAATGCATTAAAAGACAACGATCATTCCATTTTTGTTTCCACTAAAATTTGATGAACTCAATAAACGAATTCAGCAAAAGTGGTTTGGAAAATGTTATTCGTTAATGGAAAAATGTTCTCTCTAACTTTTGACATTTGCTATCACTGTCAATCTTACTCAATTGACGTAGTTCAAAATCTGAACTCGTAAAAAATAATAGTAATTCTTTTTTTCTATAAACAATCCATCAAAATTGAATTAAACTCGTGACTAAATCGAGCAGGAATGGTTTGAAAACATTTCTCGCGTGGAAAACCAGTTCGGCTAAGCCTTTGACGTTTACTATCGCTGCCAATCCTCTCCACTCTATATAATCCAAAAGCCGAACATATAAAAAAATAATAATAATTGAATTTTTCTACCAAACGTCCGTAAAACTTTAATTCGATCGATGATCGAGTCCAGCAAAAATGGTTTGGAACGCATTCTGGCGTGGAAAACGGTTCACCTAAACCTTTGCGACTTACTATCGCCAATCCTCCCCATTTTTGTATACATATAATCTGAAACCTCAAACAATAATAATTGGACAGCGGATTTTTATACAAACTAAACGTTTATTGCTTCAGTTCCAACAAACGGGAGCCAAATGGAATGTTCTTTTTGTCTTGAACAATTGTAATCATTTCAGAATAAAATAATTTCTACACATCTACACATGTTTGCACTAATTTATAGAATCCGTAGTCTAGCAATAATAATTTTAATTTTCTATACAAAATTTAACCAAGTTGGAATTTAGTTTTTTATGCACGAATGGGTTAGAACTAACCTCAAAATTGGGTGTTAAACAGAACTAAGCTATCGTTGCTTGCTCGAGAAATATTTAGGCTACTTTTCGAAGGGAAAATGGCGAAAGACCTAGTCTAGAGTTGAATTTCAACGCGTCAAATAACCCCCAATATTTAAATTTTTCTCTTGATGTACAAAACTAAATGAAAAAGCTTCATTCCAAAACTGAATCAAGAACACTAGAAAACCCACAATAATTTAGTTTTTTATGCACGAATGGGTTAGAACTAATCTCAAAATTGGGTGTTAAATAGAACTAAGCTATCGTAGTTCGCTTGAGAAATGTTTAGGCTACTTTTCGAAGGGAAAATGGCGAAAGACCTAGTCTAGAGTTGAATTTCAACGCGTCAAATAACCCCCAATATTTAAAATTTTCTCTTGATGAACAAAACTAAATGAAAAAGCTTCATTCCAAAACTGAATTAAGAGCACTAAAAAGACCCACAATATTTTACTTTTTTATGCACGAATGGGTTAGAACTAACCTCAAAATTGGGTGTTAAATAGAACTAAGCTATCGTTGCTTGCTCGAGAAATATTTAGGCTACTTTTCGAAGGGAAAATGGCGAAAGACTTAGTCTAGAGTTGAATTTCAACGCGTCAAATAACCCCCAATATTTAAATTTTTCTCTTGATGTACAAAACTAAATGAAAAAGCTTCATTCCAAAACTGAATCAAGAACACTAGAAAACCCACAATAATTTAGTTTTTTATGCACGAATGGGTTAGAACTAACCTCAAAATTGGGTGTTAAACAGAACTAAGCTATCGTTGCTTGCTCGAGAAATATTTAGGCTACTTTTCGAAGGGAAAATGGCGAAAGACCTAGTCTAGAGTTGAATTTCAACGCGTCAAATAACCCCCAATATTTAAATTTTTCTCTTGATGTACAAAACTAAATGAAAAAGCTTCATTCCAAAACTGAATCAAGAACACTAGAAAACCCACAATAATTTAGTTTTTTATACACGAATGGGTTAGAAGTAACCTCAAAATTGGGTGTTAAATAGAACTAAGCTATCGTAGTTCGCTTGAGAAATGTTTAGGCTACTTTCCGAAGGGAAAATGGCGAAAGACCTAGGCTAGAATTGAATCTCAACGCGTCAAATAAAAAATATTTGAATGTTTCTCGGGATGAACCAAGACTAAATGAGAAAGCTTCATTCCATGACTGAGTAAAGAACTTCATCTTTGAAGACCTGCGATAATTCTTTTCTTTAAAATACACTAGTGGATTGAAACACAACTAAAAACCAGGTGCTAAATAAAAATAAGTTGTCGAATCTCGGAGGGACATATTTCGGTTATTTTTGCGAAGGAAGCACGGCGACAGGCTATATTTCGTGTGGCCGGTCGGATTCCATATGCGAAAGGTTTCGCGGCTATTGGGCCGAGTCTACACGGGGCAAACATGGTATTAGACGTGTTCAATATAAATCACGGCTGCGAAGAGGAAGGGTAAAGGGAACGGAATGGACGGAAGGTCCGTCGGAACGAAGAGCGAGCAGTTTTGCCGTGGATATATGTATGCAGGCGCCAACAGGCGAACAGAGGGGACGATCCCGAGGATGACGTTGCTGCCGGTGTCGGCGTTAATGCTAATGCTAATGCTAATGTCGATGCTAATGGCGTTGACGTTGTCCTCTGCCGATCTATGCCCGCGAATGGACCCACCGACAGACACGTACTACCTCGACTTCAGCAAATTGATTATCGCCGATTTATACGATCCTGATAAGCAGATCAATTCGTAACGACCGGGCCGACCGATTGCCTTGATTTCCAATTTCCTGAATCGTCCCCTCCTTACGCAGTTCGTCTTTTATTTTTTTTTTGTAGTCAGCGCGTTCGTTCAGGAAGTTAAGACGTTAATTGGAGAGTGATTTCACGTGAGGAAATCGACGGTGAGACCGTCGATTAACAAGTTGTTACGGATAAATCGCTGGTTTATGGCAACGGCTCGATCGTAAAGCGGAGCTCTGCTCGCGCTGCACCACCTTGGGACGTCTTCCCTCTCTATTAGGGGACGAACTATTCCGTCTCAGGCGGGCACCGTAACCTGCAAATAATTAACTGATCACGAGCTATCAAAGCCTTTTTCGCTCGGCTACTGCGATAGCTTATTCGACGTGACGCGAGATTTTGGAAATTTTTCGTGAATACATCGATAGATATTCGCGAGAATTGTATTGTGGTTAGTTAACGTGCTAGAGAAGGTTTGTAAAATTTTCTAGCTTCTTAGGTTCATTATTTATCGAGCTATGATCATTTCTTTCGGAACCCCAAAATTATTATCATAATTCGAGTGCTAATGGGTTGTTCGAAATTGATGTTTATGGTTGATATTATGGATGTTGAGTATAGATAACAATTATACGAGATAGTGCAAGGAAAATTAGGCGGGGTTCAAGTCATCACATTGATGAATTCAAGATTGTTTATAACATCCAAGCCCTTTAATGTTTGCACATTATCGACTAGACAGATGTAGTAGTTTTTCTAATATTTCTAATTAATATCAAAGATTCTGATCAAAATGAATGACTGTGTCACATGGTGTAGAGAAAACTAGAGTGGGTTTAAGTCATTGCTTTGCTTAGTTCCTATTTGTTTATTATTTTCAAGAATTTTAATGTTTGCGAAGTCTCAAATAGGTAAAAGTATATAGTACTTTTTCTATTGGCTTGATCGAAATCGATGTTTCGGATCGATATCAAAGATTCTTATCAAAATTAATGTTTGCATAAAGTAGTGTAGAGATAATTGAGGGGGGTTTAAGTCATCACTTTGTTGAATTCCAATTTGTTTATAACATACCAGATTTATCATGTTTACTTGTTCTCATAAAATGACAGAGGTAATACTTTTTCGAATAGATCGTTCAAAATCGATGTTTCGGATGGATATCAAAGATTTTGATCAAAATTAATGTTTGCATAAAGTAGTATAGAGATAATTGAGAGGGGTTTAAGTCATCACTTTTTTGAATTCCAATTTGTTTATAACATACAAGACTTATCATGTTTACTTGTTCTCATAAAATGACGGAGGTAATACTTTTTCGAATAGATCGTTCAAAATCGATGTTTCAGATCGATATCAAAGATTCCGATGAAAATAATGATCGTATCAGATAGTGTAGAGAAATTTAAAGAGCGTTTCATTCTAATTTGTTTTTAACATGCACGTCTTTTAAATTTTGCGTATTCACAAAGAGACGAAGGCAGTACGTTTTTTAATTGATCGTCGAAGTCGATGTTTCTAACCAATATCAGAGATTCTAATCAAAATTACACATTACAATACTTAATTTAAACAAATTTATATATCACAATAATTAATTCTGACCGAAATCCCTGCTAAACACCTGAAGAATCGATCTTGAACGACCCTGTATCAAAAATGTACGAATTTGTACAACAACTGTAATGTCCCAGAACAAGTAATCATAATTCAAAAAACAATTAATTAATCCAGCTGTAAATTTTTGCACACATTCCTCGCAATGTTCACCAAAGATCGTGCAAATTTCGCAAATTTACATCCACCTATTTAATTACTAAAAATCGTCAAACAAAAAGCTAGAACGTCGAAACAAGGACGCATGGTAATCGCGCTTTAAAATCAGTTAATTTCCGTCTACTCTTCGTGCATCGCGTGCATACAGTAAACACCACGGAAAACATCGGCGGAATCGTGAAACGTCGGCGCAGATTGCCATAACTTTGAAAAGATACGATTATTCGGGAAACCGTGTTGGCTAGAGCTCGAATAGCCGGATTCGTGATTAATTTGATTAGTTGTGAATAGTAATTGTGTTGACGCAGCATCCGCATTAGCAGCCTACTGTAAAAGTACAGTATCGGGTTCTGGTCGGCAAAAAAATGTTCGCACCGAATACGCGCGCTAAAATCTTATTGGGATCTGACATGGGTGCGTGGACAATATATATAGCTATATAATATGGCGATGAAGTGCTTGGTCTTAACATTGTATTGATATCTTCCTTTTTGTTTTTACTTGAAATGTTTGTAAGTATGGGTGAACCTTGTAAGCGGGCAATTACGAATTCTGCAGAAAGAAAGTATGTTGAAGGAGAGCGGCTTTTTAAAGTACGCTTTGTCAAATAATCCATTTTACAAAAAATTTGTTCTTTAATATACCTTCTAAATTTACAATTATAATTTCATAAATTTTGAATTGGTGAGGACATATTAATTACTCCACAAATAATTGTACAAATATCTTCTATTAGGGGCACCAATGCCACAGGCATCACTGAACCAAGAATTTTGTAAGTCTTTATACGCTGGTTAGACCTTTCAATATGCACTCCAGCTTTAGCTATTTTATGTTAGAGAATATGTTATTGGCGCAAGGTTCGATCTTTTTGAGGTTCGATCTCAAAAAGATCGAACCTTGCGCCAATAACATCTTCTCTAACATAATTCAAAATTTGATCGATAGAAATCACAATTATATCATGGATGGCGAAACAATTACAAACAACCAGACTTTTTTTGCGTCAATGTCAAGGACGTTTGGTGTGGAAACAGTTAAAATTCTTAAGGACTGGTCGTACACGAATTTATTCATAGCTAAGATAAGTAACAAAAAATCTTTCTTCTAAAATGTAGATCCAATAACATTATTCCTAATTTCATTTACAAAAAAGTTATTAAGAAAAACAATTTTATCATTACGTCTCCATTCACTCATGACAAGTTGTTGAAATTACAGAACAGATATATGAAAAAAGTTTGAAACATTACTATTAAAGATACACACAATTTACACAGTAAATTACTTAATAATATTTCTAAATTAAACGAAGAATTACAGTTTCTTATTCCTCAACATATAAAAAAATTTCAAAAAGATCGAATCTTGCGCCAATAACATCTTCTCTAACATAATTCAAAATTCGATCGATAGAAATCACAATTTGCTATTTTAGCTGTTAAAATAGACCGTCCTTACTAAATTGTTTCTTATATTTTAGAAATGGAGGTCTTATAAATTTCAAGCAGTTCACTTCACATACTTCATTTCAAAGTATGGAAACGAAGCAACGAATTTCAGCTCGCTCTACTATCACAATCTTTCACTGCATAGTAATCAAAATTTATTTTTTACGCAGTGGAAAAATTTAAGTTTCCATAACGCTATTTTTAATTAACACCTGTTTTAACGCAGTACGTTTATATTGTAATTAACACCTGTTAACACTGTAAGCTGCTATGAGCCAAGCCAAGCCAATCTTAGAGTATTTCTACTTTTCGGCAGCAGACGGCGCCACTCAAAATGTCAGATCCCAATAGCGGAACGCGAGCGCGGCCGCGCATCGTCCGCTTCGATCCGTTTATCAAGAATTAACCGATTCTATTCGCTCGATGGTCCTTTTGTCCCCGGTTTCCAATAAAGTTTCCGCTTTCGTCAGCGACGATTCCGTCGAGCGACCGGTCGGATAGTCTGCAAGTTAATTATGTCGATTAGTTTGATAAAACGGGGCGGATCGACGCTCGCGGGAGCGCAGCGTCTTTCGCTGCCGGCGCCGCGCCGCGCCGTTGAGTTAAGCCTTATGAATATGCACTCGGTGTATCGACGGCTGCAGTTGCACTTCGAAACGGAGAGCATCCGCGTGGCTAAGATAAACAAAAATATGAAAGGAAGAAAGTGCGCACGGCGTACTCGCCGTGTATGCATATGCATGCGCGAATTCAGGTATGCGTACTTAACGCAGGTACTTTTTGGACTTGAACAAGTCGATTAGCATAGAGATTGAGTCGCGGCTGTTTATGCAAATGCGGTACGGTAGTAAAGGTAGTAGCAGTAATTGACGTCGACGTCGTCAACGACGATGACGTCATTCCGACTTAAGACTCGATCCCCCGAATCGAGTCGTCGAATTAATCCGCCGATGGAAAGCTCAATTTTATTTTCATGGAAAAGCATTACGGTGTTTTTTGTTTTATTTGACGCTCAGCCGAGATTCATGGTTGGAAGATGTTGTTGATACGTAGAGAGAATTCTCTCCGCGTGAATTTCGAGGAGAATTTTTTAATTTGTTTTGGCTTTGTACCGCATCGTCAGATGCGTCTGACTCGTGTCGCGCCATACTACTGAATCGCTCCATCAAGACGAGAACAATAGCTTCGCGAGCGAACACCATCGCACAAATAGCTCCGATAATATTGTTTAACACTTTGATGACGGAATTATTGCAAAATGACGTCCAGTGTGGACGCGCCTTAAGATAGACAGGCGTAGAGTGGAGTGGAAGTTAGTTTTATATATTAAGAAAAATGATTATGTTCACCTGCGCTTAATATGAACGTATCTTTTTCATTATGATTTTAAGCCAGTTCTGCTGATTGAAAACTTATAATAGTCTTTTAGTTATATATACGAGTGAAAAGTTTAGTAGAATAATGCATACTGTCTGAATATTAAACATTAATGTAACTATAAAGTAACACCGTTTAAAAATTGATTTGAGGGATGGAAAGTCCTTATAGAATCTCATAATTAACATTGCATGCAAAATATCATTGATATTTTCTATACATAGATATATACAAGCTATTTCATTAAAACCATAAGAAAAATGAATAAATTTCTAACTCTTTTCAATTGTTGATACACTGATTTATGAAACTATTTTCGGAAAGTGTATGAAAATGACTACGGATACATCAAATCGATTTGTATTTAATAAGTAGACTGCGGCTTTTATGCATTTACAACTTTGTAGGTTAAATACAATATAAAAATTTTCCAGTTTTTAAGACGATTCAAAGAGAAATACATTTCCATTTAACTTCAATTTTTTACAATTGACTTGGACAATTTTTATTTCGAACGAACATTCGCAGCCTATTAATAAGTTGCTGAAACCTTGTACTGGCTTTGGACAGAATCTTCAGTTTGCGTCTGACTAGTGTCGCCCCATACTACTGAATCGTTCCATCAAGACGCGAGCAATAGCTTCGCGAGCAAACACCATCGCACAAACAGCTCCGATAATATTGTTTAACACTTTGATGACGGAATTATTGCAAAATGACGTCCAGTGTGGACGCGCATTAAGATAGACGGGCGTAGAGTGGAGAGTCTAGAAGACGCGAGATTAATGATCAATTGGAAGTTAGTTTTATATGTTAAGAAAAATGATTATGTTCACCTGTGTTTAATATGAACGTATCTTTTTCATTATGATTTTAAGCCAGTTCTGCTGATTGAAAACTTATAATAGTCTTTTAGTTATATATACGAGTGAAAAGTTTAGTAGAATAATGCATACTGTCTGAATATTAAACATTAATTTAACCATCAAGTAACACCGTTTAAAAATTGATTTGAGGGATGGAAAGACCCTATAGAATCTCATAATTAACAATGCATGTAAAATATCATTGATATTTTCTATACATAGATATGTACAAGCTATTTCTTTAAAAGCATAATAAAAATGAATAAATTTCTAACTCTTTCCAATTGTTGATACACTGATTTATGAAACTATTTTCGGAAAGTGTATGAAAATGACTACGGATACATCAAATCGATTTGTATTTAATAAGTAGATTGCGGATTTTATGCATTTACAACTTTGTAGGTTAAATACAATATAAAAATTTTCCAGTTTCTATGACGATTCAAAGAGAAATACATTTCCATTTAACTTCAATTTCTTACAATTGACTTGGACAATTTTTATTTCGAACGAAAATTCGCAGCCTATTAATAAGTTGCTGAAACCTTTGTACTGGCTTTGTACAGAATCTTCAGTTTGCGTCTGACTAGTGTCGCCCCATACTACTGAATCGTTCCATCAAGACGCGAACAATAGCTTCGCGAGCGAACACCACCGCACAAACAGCTCCGATAATATTGTTTAACACTTTGATCGCCATGTCAACTATATCTGGATGACGGAATTATTGCAAAATGACTTCCAGTGTGGACGCGCCTTAAGATAGACAGGCGTAGAGTGGGGAGTCTAGAAGACGCGAGTGTGAAAATGCCCTGTGGCATGCGTCACGAGCGTGGAGCTAGGAAAGTTTAGTTTTGTTCATTATATTATAATAAATATGTGTAATCGGTAATGGTGCGTTGGTTTATTTATATCTCTACCACGTAGCTTTGTCTTCTGTGCATCGCGATCTTCCAACAATTTACACAGAATTGAAAATTAATTTTCACCTTGGTAGATTGATTGGTTACGTACAGAGAATTCTCTCTACGTGTATGTCGATCAGAATTTTCTAATCTCTTTCCTGAGAACGGAAAACGTCCTATTCCGTTCCCTTTGCTCAGAGAAACGATGACTATGCTCCAGCGGGATACAGCCGTCACAAAGCATGATTCAGCACAGTGACAGTCCCATAAGATTTCCTAATATAGAAATTTCGAGAACGTCCTCAAAATTCCCTAATATGGAAATCTTGAAAGCATCCGAACTTAGATTTCACAGTATATCAACCCTCGAATTTTAACCCTCTGGGGCAGAGCATAAAGTTCAAACAGGCTACACACGTCGTTGCGCTGAATCTCGTTTCGGAGCTGGTTGTATTTAGCGAGATCGGGCCTAGTCACCCTCTCGAATCGAGCAACCTTATAGATTCTGTGAGTACGGTACTAGTCTATTTCGACCTAATTATTCAATCACTCCGTGTTCCCCATTTCGCCAGCGCGTTATCCAACAGGCAGTAGTACCTAGGTAACTACACCATATTGTTCATATACACTAAATTCCTACTGCGACAATAGCGGTTGTAACAAAGCCAGTTTCCTGTAATATATAATTTAGTTTAAGGTTATTTTTGAGTAACAATCGATTTTAACCCACCATTCAGACCCAGCAATTCTTAGTGGACCGTTCCCAGATGATACGATCTTACCGCTCGGGTTGTATCAATTAATTTATGATATTAAAGTTACAAAGCCGTTACTAACATGTCTCACCTCGTATCAGCAACCTAAAACTATGCGGCTCCCTGATTTCGCATCAGGTTCATCCGCATCCTGCAGCTTCTCGATGTCGCATCCGGTTCGCCTGTGCTTTTATCCAATCTCCCAGCAGCTTCCCGATTTCGCATCGGGTTCGTCCGCTTAGCTTACTAACAACTGAGAACCATGTTCCTCTGTAAACTACCCCGTTCCAAACGTTTTAGAACAGGGCAGATAAAACACGTAATATTTATTTATTCGTCAATTTCTATAATGTCACCTTCAAGTAATCCCCATTGCTTACAATACATTTTCAACAACTTTTTCTCCATTCTTCAAAACATCCCAAAGATTCAGTTCCCTTGATTGCATTTAATCCTTCCATCAAATTCTTTTATCTTTTGAATCGATTGAAATCGACGTCCCCGTGCCGGTTGTTTTAATCGCGAAAAAAGATAAGAGTCACAGGGAGCTTGATCGGGCGAATGCAGTGCCGGGGGAATGAGATTTGTTGCAATTTTGGACCAAAAAGTTGCGAACAATCAATGAGGTGTGGGCTGGTACAATCAATTTCGAGATTACAAAGATCGCCGTTGGCTTTAACTTTATTTAACAAACTCAAGTGCTCTTTATAAAATATTCGACTGATCTAAAGTTGGCAACGAAAATATGTTCAAAACAGGTTTAGTAACTGAATGAAACGGAAACAAGTGACATGGCAGTGACATCCACGGACCTAAAGGACTGAGCGTAAAATAGATATATGGTCGAGAGGGGTCGTACCGCGAGCGGGGGGGGGATGGTAGACGGCAGCCATATTGAGTGGCAAAACTAGTGTTGCCATCTATATAACGTTGCAGGAACATTGATATGATTTGATTCTGAAAAATGAATGCATAACAAGTGTATTTGTATATATATCTGTATATATGTATATACAAAATATTGCACATTCGGCTCCAATATAACTGCCTCAGGGCTCTGCTACCTCATCACCTCACGTTACCCAACACTACTATACAATTTAATGGCCAGAAAACATTATTAGTTTATTAAAATAGGTTCTTTTGCTACTGGCAACATTATTTTTTTGCTTAGATATATAATTGTATCTAACCGTAACATAGTTATTAATTATACACTTTATAAGGTGTGTCCTATGGCCGTAAAGTGCATTTTGAACATTGCAATGGTTGAGTAAATTTATAAATAAATTATGTGTATCTATTTCCCGCATGATTGCATTGCAAATTCGCGCAACAAATATTTAAAGTTGCCTATAGATAGCGTTAAGATATGGTGCAAGATTTCACGCGCATGCGCGGCCAAAACAGTAATGTATCTGTATCATGACAGAGGTAGTGGAGCCCTGAGACAGTTATATTGGCAGGACAAAATGACTTCAGGACGTGTCCTACGAGTTACGAAATATACACAAATACACATGTTATACATTCATTTTTCAGAATCAAATCATATAAATTTTTTAAAATTATGCTGGGTACTCAAGGTATCCCATTTTATCGAGAATCTTACTTTACTGAGGCTGAAATCGCCGCGCATGCGCGTGAAATCTTGCACCGTATCCCAACACTACCTATAGAGCGCACCACAGTGTTCGCCACACAAGATGGCCGACAAGTTGATACCCCTTCCGTCTTTTGGCTCACCCCCGCAGAATTATGCTCAGTCCTTTAGGTCCGTGGTGACATCGTAACAATGACAAAGCAGTGTGCGAATTGTCGAAAGAAAACGAATAATATTAGCGGACGACTAGATCGCTGCGTCATCTATGCTGTTAATAGATAACGCGTTACCGATCTGAAGTTGGCAACGCAAATATACTCAAAACAGGCTTAGCGACTAAATGAAACGGAAACAAGTAACATGGCAGTGACGTCGTAGCAATGACAAGTCAATGTCGAAAGAGAGACGAATAATATTAGCGGACAATTAGATCGATGCTACATCTATGCTGTTAATAGATAACGCGTTATTAATTGCGTTCGCCGAGAACAGCTGAACTTACTGAACTCGATTAAATTATTGATGCGGCTTTGATTATCTTGTTACGCGGAAAGCATCCTTCTACAATTACAGACAGACGCTGTACGTATATCTGCCACACTATATCGCAGTATGGTCCCTCGGTTTGTACTATCCGCGCCGGAATCGATAGCACGTGCTCGCAATACTGCGGAATAAAACATTGCGTAATTAAGCGCGAAGAAATTTGCATTTCAAGAAAATTTTTAAATATCAGGGAGATTGTGTTTGGAATGCGAGCAATTGCTTGTTTTTAATATATTTAAGATATACGCGTACATTTCTACTAGCGAAACATTAATTCGAATCGACAGCTATTTGCAATTGATCTCAGCGATTTGGCCGGCAATTAATGTCAGCATAATGTAAAGTATAGAAAAGTAGAGGGGGTTTAAGTCATCAGTTTGTTGCTTATTAATTTATTCAAAAGATACAGACTTTCAAAGTTACTGGAAAAACTGCGAACCACACATTTTTGCTAGTGGGATATTATTTCGAATCGACAACTATTCTAATTGATATCAGCGATTTTGCCGGCAATCAATGTCGTTATAATGTAAAGTATAGAAAAGTAGAGGGGGTTTAAGTCATCAGTTTGTTGCTTATTAATTTATTCAAAAGATACAGACTTTCAAAGTTACTGGAAAAACTGCGAACCACACATTTTTGCTAGTGGGATATTATTTCGAATCGACAACTATTCTAATTGATATCAGCGATTTTGCCGGCAATTAATGTCGTTATAATGTAAAGTATAGAAAAATAGAGGTGGTTTAAGTGATCAGTTTGTCGATTTTTAATTTGTTTATGAACTACAGAGCTTTGAAGATTAGAATTTTTGTATATTTTCTCTTAATACATTTGAACCAGGTTATTTATGAATTTTTATTTTTGAATCTATTTCTTTGGCGCTGTTGATTCTTTTTTTATAGTAATCTAGATGATTTGTTCTAATATCGGAGAATATAAAAATAATTTATAAACATATATACATATGTGTATATCACCAAGCACATATTTCCGTTAATAAATCATTCCATAACAAACTGATTGCTTGTTACGAACAATAATCGGGGATTTCATTAAAAATTAATGATTGCATAACGTACTATATAGAAAATTAGGGGTTGTTAAGTCATCATTTCGATGGCTTTACATTTGTTTATAAACGATATAGCTGTGAAGTTATTGAAATATTCTAAATAATTATGGGCTTTATTAATGCATTATTCTGGATAGATTCAGTAACAAAAATTAATGATAGATTTTTAACTACTTTACAAAATACAGAGCTTTGGAATTATTAACAAAATTTTAATTAATTTCCCATTTTAAAAAATGTTGGGGCCCCCCTTTTCCCGAACCTGTTACCCCCAAAATATTTAATACATACTAAAATATTAGCCGCCCCCCTGAACCATTTAATTTAAAAAAAGAATAAAGTCGATATCTTCTTAAAGATTCTGAGAGGACAGCTTGAAATACTTTAGTTAGTACACCCTGTATTATAATGGGGAGTACTGGCAGTGATAATAAGTAACAGAGGCTTAGGCGAAAAGTTTTCCATTAAAGAACAGCGTTTTCGAAAGCCTCCTCGCCGGATACACCGGTCCTTGATTTTTGTTTGTTTCACGGGCTCAAAGGTCTCATGAAAGAAAAATTCGACTGTCGCAGCGAAGACAGAGGAAATTAAAACGCTACACAAACGATATTGCTGTTTGACACAGGCCTGTCGTCTACATATATGCGTTGCACACTCGCAAAGACAAAGACTCAACTGCTATACATTGGGATAATTCAGGAAACGAGTTTCCTTTCTTCACAATTTGGAATTTGAATTTGCGATTAGAATTGCAGTCTATTGGAATATGGGATTATTAAATAAACTGTTGTACTGTAAAATACGACTTTATTCGACGGCTCAAAAAGAACGTCTTCACCGTACTGAATTTTGTAAGGGACTGACTAGGACACCCACAGGAATGCTGGGACTCGACTGCGTTTTGGAGAACTCCGTGTTCTTAACTTTTTTGATCTTTTTTTTATGTGATTCTGTAGATATCGATGAAGACATCCCGAAAATGTGTGTATGGTTGTTAGGAATTCACTGGCTTATAAGTTATACACCTGTAAAGATGAGCAGTTTTAAGCGTTTTTGACAGGTTGGGGCGTCGCCATATTGGATATTCGTTGAGTGGTAGAGGTAGGTAGGTCTGTTCGGCGCATGCGCTGGATAGATCGTGAGTGTTCAGCGCATGTGTTAGATAGTATGGTATATTTGCGGGATCGGCTAAATAGTACTGAGCGTATGCGCTAGATAGCAATTTAGTGGTTACGCATACTTTGTAAACATAAGCAATTTCAAATGTTTTTCACAAATTAATTATTAATAAGTTTATTGTTGATTTTGAAATGGCTAGATCAAGTATTAGAAATTTTAACTTTAGAGACATGCCAAATAGTGAAGAAGAAGCAATTACTTGGGCTCAGGATTGTGGATTGTTGCAGAAATTTAAAAAATGTCGGACTCATTGGTGCGAAATGAAAATTTATAACAATAATCATGGAATCGGTCGTTTTCGGTGTCCAGTAATTAAAATATGCAGAATCACATGCAGGATTTCAAAAAGAAGGTACAGTCCAAGATGGTTTGGGGTTAGGTCGTCGTGGGAGCGGAGAAGTCCAGCGCGGCGGCCCGACCATGGTATAATATTTCGCATTTTGATTTAGTAAATGTGTAATTATTACGTACGTGTTTGTGCTGCCATCTAACGGATCTGTTCGGAAGTATTTAGCCCATGTTATGTGTATCACCTAGCAAATATATCAATATGGCGGCGCTTTAACCTGTCAAAAAGGCTTAAAAGTGTTCAACTTTATACGCGTATAACATTTTAACCAATCAATTCCGCACAATAATATTTTCATTTTCGGTGTTTTCTCGTCGAAATCTATAAGATTATATAAAAAGAAACTTGAAGAAAAGAGTTCTCCAAACCGCAGTTAAACCGACTCTAGGATTATACGAACTGTTTAGTTAGCCTTGCAGTGTCGAGGGTTTTTCCCAAGACCCAAACCATCGACACATCTGGCAGTCCTTCCACTATCCTTATTTAAAACGAGATTGCAAAGGTAAGGTGTTAAGATATAAAGCTCGATTAGTATCACAGGGTTTTCCTCAACAGAAGGGAATCGATTACAATGAGACTTACACACCCGTCGCAAGTTTTTCGATAATTAGATTATCAATTGCCATATTAGTCATTTTCAGATGTTTTGCTAGACATTTAGATACCAAGTGTGCATACCATTATGGACATCTCGAAGAGAAGATTTATATGAGGCTGACTCCAGTATACAAAGACGGAAAAGACACTATAGTAAAACTAAGACGACCGATTTACTGATTGAAACAGTTCGGAAGAAACTGGAACGCCGAAATAAACAACTTTTTACAAGAATATAGATTCGAAAGATTACAGTCATCTAATTGTATTTACAGAAAATGTTATTGGCTGCTAGCGATAATATATGTAGACTAGCTTTTGCTCGCGACTTCGCTCGCACAGAATACCGTTTAATGCCCTCGGAAATTGATATTGTTTCTCCATAAAACCTTTTAACCCCCCATTCGCCCCTATAGAGTTTTAATTTTATGTCATGTCACCATATTAGATTTCAAAATTGATGCCATTTTCGTAATTAACGTCCCACGTTTGATTAATTATATCAAAGAGCATCAAGACCAAGTTTCAAGCAAATCCGACCACAAATAAAATATTCCTCATACAAACGTTGCAACCCCTTTTCATCTTCTTAGGGGTTGATTTTCGAAATATCCTTTCTTATTCCTTGTATAGATCATAAAGGAAACCACTGTGCAAAATTTCAGCTTTCTAGGTCCAAGGGCTTAGCCTGGGAGTTGATGAGTCAGTGAGTCAGGAATTTCTTTTTATATTATATAGATAAGGTTTCTTCGAATGTCGAGTCAGTTTTGAACTCGTCAATCCAATCCAACATGGTCGATCTGTCAATTAGGGAAATTATCGTTTGGTGTATACTGTTGATCGAGTTGTTCGGTCAGTGTCGATCATGACACTTCAGCTTAATTCAATCAAAATCTTGTGCACGGTTTGACAGAGAAGCAGTTGGCCGTCTTGGCGTTCAGTCAGCAGTCAACGACGGGAAATGATTAGGCCTCTGTTGAATCAACTGTTCGAGTAAACGCCGTGTAATTTAATGCTGTTGTGGCTAAACCGTTTTCGAAATTAATGGCCCCTTGATACGCTAATGAATTGGTTAGAGTCTCCAAATATAGTCTTAGAAACAATTATTCATTTTATTTGTGAAATAATGTATTGGAACAATGAGAGAACAACAGTTAGGCCAACTATTCTATCTATGATGCAGATTTGCTCATTTTGTAACACAACAGTGTTGTATTTAAGCAGTTTCCACAATTAATAATTTTGTAATATTTTAATGAATTTGTTAGTGTCTCAGAATTGACGTAATATGGCCAGTTTCTAGTTTGACATTCGAGGTAATCGATTATAACAAAAGAGTTACAATTTAGCAAACTATTTAAGCAGATTTTAATCGCTCTGTAATTCAACACAGTTGTGTACAAACAATTTTCGAAATTAACAATCTCATCGTACATTAATTAATTAATTTTTCAAAGAAGCCATTGAATCACCAGGTTCTCTTTGCGTAATTTTGAGATAATCGGTTATAACGAAGAAATAACAATTTAGCAAACTATTCAAGCATATTTTAATCACTCTGTAATTCAACCCAATTGTGTATAAATAATTTTCGAAATTAACAATTTCATCGTACATTAATTAATTAATTTTTCAGAGAAGCCATGGAATTATTAGGTTCTATTTGCGTAATTCCGAGATAATTGGTTATAACAAACACGTAACAATTTAGCAAACTATTTAAGCAGATTTTAATCATTAGGTAATTCAACCTAATTGTGTATAAACAATTTTCAAAATTAACATTCTCATCGTACATTAATTAATTAATTTTTCGGAGAAATTATAGCATCGCCAGGAGCTCTGCGTAATTTCGAGATAATGGGTTATAACAAAGAAATAACAATTTAGCAAACTATTCAAGCAGATTTTAATCATTCTGTAATTCAACACAGTTGTGTATAAACAATTTTAGAAATTAGCAACCTTCGTGTATAATAATTATTCGTTTAAGCTCTCTGAAGTAGCATAGATTTGCCAATTTTTACATTTAATTTCGAGATAATCGATTACAACAAAGAAATAACAATGTAGTCAATTATTTAAGCAAATTCAAACATGTTTTAACCCAACAACGTTTGAATTAAAATATAAAAAATTTATTTATCATCTAAACAATTTTCAAGATTAGCAATCGTCCGATACTTCAATTTATTAAATAATCTGTCGGAAGAAGTACAGAATGATTTGAGTAAAGCAACAACAAGCAAATAAAAATATTCTACTGTTTTAAATTGTGCTATAATCATAAAAATAACCATATGCTAATATTAATGTTAATAAACTTTTACACATGACACCAATACCGTTCTTGATACCACACAGGCGCCCATTTTGTACGAACCTGGAACAAAAATAACAGACATCCATTAAAGTGAATTAAAAAGACTTTTTATTCTACATACATTTTATTGCAACCATTACGGTAATGGATAATGTATTTAAAACTGTGAGGTAATGATTAAAAGAAGCTTATTCAATCCCTTGCACTACAATTTTCTTTTTTGTCGTTTATAAAAAATTTGCTGGTAAAAGAGGAAAATTTATATTGTATGTATTCTTATATTTTTACTAATACTTAAATATTAATTATAGAGAAATAGAATTATTTCAGGGACAAATAATTTCAGAAAGTTTCAGAGAATTTTATTTCAGTTTAAACGAAACTAACAATATATTTAGTATATATTGTTTGAATTTTACATCATAAATTCGCCTCACTACTGTGCAGCTGCAGATTCATAAAGGAGAATTTATTAATAATGAGCATAGAAGAAAACGTTTATGTTGTACAAGAAATAATTGGCAAAGGAATGTTTGGAGGGGCAAGAACGAATTTCATTATTATTTAATATTAATCACAGAAGAAATGAGAAATCTAATAAACCTTTTGAAATACAGCATGCATTATACCTATACATGGAATCCGTAACGATATGGGGTTGGAAATTCAGTGTCAATAAACGGAATAACAGATGCAAATACATATATTGACATTTTAAATGAAAATTTGGAAGTGTCAACTCTAAAAATGGATCTCGACGTGGTATCAATTGCAGCTGGACAACGTTCGGAAACATGCTGTCAAACAAAAACGAAATAAATTTCATAAGATTGAAAGAATCTCATAGAAAATTTATGGAGTTTATTTAATTTAAGGATACCGTTGAAAAAAACCTTCGCAGCGAAGTAGATTTTAAAAAAAAATTGCAATTTTAATTTCGACAAAATGATCAAAATTATTACCACTAATCAATAATACAAACAAATATTATCTACACATTTGATGAACATTTGTAGAGTATCAATAGATGACAAATTTAATTTTGTCTGACTAAAATTTCATGTAATTCCAATTAAATGATAAAAATTCCAATATATAATCGATATTGGTATTTATAATATTTCATTAAATTCCACACTGCTAATTGAATTATTCAATGAAGTCTCCATTCATTAAAATTGGTCGTTAAGTTTCGCTGACTATTCATTAATTAAAAATCTGTCCACTTTATTTTAAAACATATGCAATTTTAGGCAATACTGATCGAATTATAAAAATTCTAATACTATCAAAAGTCTAGTACTTATCAATCATAATGCATTTACTGATTACAAGATTACGTATTTTATACATTTATGGCAAAATGGATAAGTAGAAAGGTCAAAATAATTTCAGGACGTCGCCATATATATATTATCATAAATATTCTACAATTTTATGGAAATAAATTTTTATTCGTTTCCAGTAGCTTGCAATTGCTACATAAAAATTTTATTTTGCACACAGATCTGCAGTTTAATCATAATATTGCACTCCTGTACGAAATTGTACTAATACAAAAATGTGTTCAATGTTTTCTTTTAATTCTTGTAATTAATGTCTTTTTAATTCCGGCTACGATCGCGGAACAAAAATCGAACAAAAAGTGCCACTTCACTCACTGCATCACGTTATTACATAAACTTCTCAATGTTAATTCGAAAATCGATTGCTTCACAGAAGCAACGAGCGAGGCAATATCAAGTTGTAAAAACCCGCGTGGGAATGTTGTTGTTGGGTGGACAAAAACGTAGGTTGCCGACGGACGCAAGTCGGTTAAATTTTGTATAAAGAAGAAAATTAATAATTTTGATGCGTCCGCGAGCGAGGTTGCACGTCACGCGAGCTATCCGGCTCAGATCGAACCGAATCCGTTTTCCCCGCCCTTGTTAATGAATAATTTATTTTGATTCATACGCTGTCAGAAACAAATATCGCGCGCACCTGTTTCTCATTTCCTTTTAATTCAATTTGTATTATACAATACGCCTGGGCTTTCATTCTTACCGTTTCGTTCTGCGTGTACGTGAATATGGGTGTGCGTGTGTCCCAACTAAAGCGAGAGAGAGAGAGAGAGAGAGACAGAGAGAGAGAGATAGAGAGAGAGAATGCGTTTACAACGTCATTGTGTCTACGGAATATCGCCAGATATTTTTATTGTTCCGAGATTCATTGTACCGGGCAGACGAACGCAAAACGCGGCTGTTCGAGGGTAAAGTGCAGCTGATGGTCGCTCGAACGTGACTATGGAAGATTGAAGTGTAACGGACGGCATTTCGAACGTAACTGACAATTTTGTGTTCTGATTTTTCGGGCCAAACGACGCCGTGTGGCCACCTTCCCCTCTCCGAGGGCTGTTCGAACGCATTCGCTGGCAAGATTTTTCACCCTAAACATGCGTTTCACGCGTGCATTCGGATGCGGCCGAATATGTCGAGTCGAAATTCGTGTGTTATCAGTCGAAACAGTTTCGACTTCATTCGGTAACTGTAAATATTTTTCATTTTCTGCATGAGATAGGAGGAATTGCGATCCGTTTTATGGGGAGGAATATTTTAATGTTACTAGAATATCACTAGTGTTCCCTAAATAGATCTTGTATTTTAGCAGAATATTACTAGCTTGTCTCAGGAATGTCACTAGCATTTCCCTATTATACCCACATGATGTGTACGTCAACTATTTAAAATGTTAATAAAAGTACTGTCCATGTTACTAGGAAATTCTGATTTTTCCCCTAGAATGATACTAAAACGCCAATAGTAGCTTACTGGAAGGTTCAAGCTTGTTCCTACGATGGTACTAAAATGTCTAAAACAAGTCCCTAGAATGGTACCAGAATATCACTAAAATGTAACTATGACTACCCTAGTATAACTCCAGAATGTTGCTAGAATATTACTAGAATGTCCCTGGCATTTCCGTGCATAACTCCAATGATGTCTACATCAAGTCCCTAGAATGTTACCAAAAATTCCTGATCATGTTACTGGAATGTTACTAGGAAATCTTGAATCCACCCCTAGAATGATACGCAAATGTCACTAGTAGCTTGTTGGAGAGTCTATATCTGTCTCTAGTGACACTAAAAATGTAACTACAATTACCCTATCGCGTCCTTAGAATTTTACTAGAATATCACTAGAATGTCCCTAGCATTTCCGTGCATAACTCCAATGATGTCTACATCAAGTCCCTAGAATGTTACCAAAAATTCCTGATCATGTTACTGGAATGTTACTAGGAAATCTTGAATCCACCCCTAGACTGATACGCAAATGTCACTAGTAGTTCACTGGAGAGTCTATACCTCTCTCTAGTGACACTAAAAATGTAACTACAATTACCCTAGGCGCTCTTAGAATTTTACTAGAATATAACTAGAATGTCCCTAGCATTTCCGTGCAAACTCCAATGATGTCTACATCAAGTATCTAGAATGTTACCAAAAATTCCTGTCCTTGTTACTAGGATGTTACTAGGAAATCTTAATTCTACCCCTAGAATGATACGCAAATGTCACTAGCAGCTTGTTGGAGAGTCTATATCTGTCTCTAGTGACACTAAAAATGTAACTACAATTACCCTATCGCGTCCTTAGAATTTTACTAGAATATCACTAGAATGTCCCTGGCATTTCCGTGCAAAACTCCAATGAAGTCTACGTCAAATCCCTAGAATGTTAAAAAAAATTCCTGACCATGTTACTAGAATGTTACTAGGAAATCTTGATTCTACCCCTAGAATGATACGCAAATGTCACTAGTAGCTTGTTAGAGAGTCTATATCTGTCTCTAGTGACACTAAAAATGTAACTACAATTACCCTAGGCGCTCTTAGAATTTTACTAGAATATAACTAGAATGTCCCTAGCATTTCCGTGCAAACTCCAATGATGTCTACATCAAGTATCTAGTATGTTACCAAAAATTCCTGTCCTTGTTACTAGGATGTTACTAGGAAATCTTGAATCCACCCCTAGAATGATATGCAAATGTCACTAGTAGTTCACTGGAGAGTCTATACCTCTCTCTAGTGACACTAAAAATGTAACTACAATTACCCTAGGCGCTCTTAGAATTTTACTAGAATATAACTAGAATGTCCCTAGCATTTCCGTGCAAACTCCAATGATGTCTACATCAAGTCCCTAGAATGTTACCAAAAATTCCTGTCCTTGTTACCAGGATGTTACTAGGAAATCTTAATTCTACCCCTAGAATGATACGCAAATGTCACTAGTAGCTTGTTGGAGAGTCTATACCTGTCTCTAGTGACACTAAAAATGTATCTACAATTACCCTATCGCGTCCTTAGAATTTTACTAGAATATCACTAGAATGTCCCTGGCATTTACCTACAATAAGCCCAGAATGTTTATAAAACTGGAACGCTATTAGAACATCCCTAATTGAAAAGAGAGAAAATGAGGAAAAGGAGTGCTAATAGGGCATGGAAGTTCGAGGAAAAGTTAAGGGATGGAAAAGGAAGTGAAATAGCTAGAGAGTGGCTAAAAGAGATTGAAGCAAGAGCAAGAAGAGGAGGAAAGGTATCGAAATGGGAGGAAGAAGGGAAGAAATATATAGAGAAAAGAGGGGACAGGAAAAAACTGGAAACGAGAGAAAAGAAGTAAGAGAGGAGGAATGGCATAAGATAGAAAAGAGAGAGGAGGAAATGCAGGAAAATGAAAATTGGGAGAAAGCGAAAGAAGGAAGATACAACAAATGGTTTAAGGAGATAAGAGAAGAGAAAGTACCGGAATACTTAACAAAGGGCTGGAAAGAAAAAAGATGGAGGAGAGTGGCAAGGTTCAGACTAGGAAACGAGATGAAAGGAGGGAGATACTGGGAGAAAGAGGAGAAGAAGAAATGCAGGTTATGCGGAGGGGAGATAGAGGAATGGTAACATGTTTTGGGATATTGTAGAGAGTGGAAGGAAGAGGAAGGAAGTATGTATGAGAGGGTAACAGAAATATTAGCAGGGGACGGGAGGGGAGAAAGATGGTTAAAAAATTTAGAGGAAGATAGAGATAGAAAAGGGTAGAAGAAGAAGAGTGGGAGAGTAAGGAGGGGGGAAAGAAAGTGGATGAATGTCAGGAGAAGAGATAGATGTAAGTCGAAAGAAATAAAACAATGTAATGGGACGGAAGTCCGTGTAACTCGAAAGGGATCACTAAATAAATACATAGAACATCCCTGGTATCTCCCTAGACTATTACCATAATATCATTAAAACGTAACTATATTTTGCAAGATTTTGTTTGAACGTCACTGGAATGTCAATCAATCAAATGTATAACACGTCCTTTAAATATTTATAGAAAATCCTGAATATGTCACTAGAATCTTTTTAATTCTCAACTTTCAATGCTTGTCCGTTTTTCCCGCATCAATCGATTTTAATGAAATTTTCAGTGTACATAATTAACACACAAATACAAAACGGATGTTTCAAATGTTTAATATGGGCCCGTATAAAACAGTTATAGAATACAAGTGTTAGTAATCTCTCTGCACTTTCAATTACAATTTTTGCCAAAATTTCTTTTCCCCGCCATGTAGTAAACTAATCGGTCTAACCTCTAAAAAAGAAAACGAACTCCAAGGGTCCGAGATGAAAAAAGTTATCGTCATTTTAAGAGTGTCCGAATATTTATGCGAGTCACTGTATCTACAAAATTTCGTTCGCACAAGTAATGATTTTGATTTCGAGTAACAACCTTTTATTCCGCTACAATTGTAAATTTAGTACAGAACGGTGGCAGTTGCGGAAACAAGTAGGGAACACGTCCCGGCCGTGTTTCTCTCAGCGTCTCGAGCCCTCGGAACAGTCGATGATTTCGCAGGGAATAACTGCAGTTAACGAGACTTGGGGTGGCTAAAGAGGCGAAAAGAGTGGGGAGGAGGGAGGTAAAAAAAGAAAAGAATCCGCGGGAACGTTAAAGGTGAGTCCCTTGCCCTGTAATTTGCATCTGGATTTCTTGATAACCTTGGGAACAGACTCGGAAGGGGTCAGAAGCACGAGATTACCAGCCAATAACGGTGCAACGGTTAATCAGAGCGGAGTTAATTAATTGCTTTCTCGCCAATCAGTCGGTTTTTCCGCTGCCGCGGTCTCCCACTTACACGGGTCTCCTTGTCGACTTGTTTTTGCTTGATGGCCACCGCGCCGCGCGCCGCACCGGTGTGGTGGTGCACTAATGTTCAGCAAAGAAGCAACATTTAACCGAACCCGACGCCGGATCAATTTTCTTCTTTGCTTTGGAATTTTTGTCAATGGTCCTCGGTTCATGAAACTTTCATCTAATGCTCGGGCCGCTTGTTCTTCCGTGTTTAATCAATACCTGCTTGAATAAAACATCAACCGGCCGGCACAGCATCCGGGAACAACCCGTGTCTTCACGTTCGAAGGTTTACCGGAAATGTATGATAAAAATTCGAAGTTCGTGATTCCGTGTCGCCTCGATTGTTTTTAATTTGCGCTACCGGGAGCAATTGATTGATGATCGTCGCGGTATTGCAACAGCCCTCTTCCCTGTCACCACCCCCCCCCCCTTGTCCGCCATACCGGTTTTAACAGAGTTCCATAAATAAAAACCGTGTGGCGTCTAGGACGGAAAAAAGTGTACTTGCGCGTTCAATGTCGACGTCGTTCGCCGCGGCGATTCGTCAAATAAAAATGAAAACAAAAATCGAATAACTATGCCCGGCAACTAAAATGACGAGTTAAACACGAATCTTGGAGATCCTTCGACCCGGCTGCGCTTGGTTTTAATTTAATCAAAATAGTAGGGAGAGCGCGCGTGGAAATCATTAAACCCTTGTGAATTTTCGAGGATTATACCGTGCACAGTTTTGCACGGGGACTCGATAACGTAATTTTCTTTTTCGTTTTCTCTCTCTTTGCCTCTTTTGTTCTTTTTCTCTGTTTTACACCTTCAGGATGACGATCAACGCGGGAACCAGTAACCTGAGCACACACGCGTATCGCTTTTATCATTTTAGAAGAACATCCCCGCCCTGGAAGACACGGCAAAAAAAAAACCAGAGAATGTGAAGAGCTGTGGCGCAAAATATGGGATCATGGGCCGGCTCGTATTTGTTAAAATCTGTGGGAAAAACCGTCAATGAAAGACACACAAAAGCTTTCACGAGCTCGCTTTGTAACATACTATCGAGTTACAAAAAACATCCATTTTTGACGAGAATGAAGTATTTTTAAATATTTTATATTTTGCAGGCAAGGAAGAAGGCTTTGTGGTCCGTTTTGCCGAGAAAATAGTTCTCTCAGATGATAAAGCTTTCAATAGTATAGTTCTTGCAATGATTAGATTTATCAGCACCTGACTTTGTTTTCACATCGCATCGTCTGCAAAGTCTTAATACTGCAAGAATGTCCCTATAATAGTATTGGAATGTCTCCAGTATGTATCTGGAATATTATTAGAATTTCTCTAGTCTCTCTCTCTCTCTCTCTCTCTGCCTTTCTAATGTTTGCTAGAGTGTCACTAACAAGTCATTAGAATGCTCCGTATCCTCAGAACGTTACTCAAATATCACTGAAATATACCTAGCATTGAAAGCCCCTAGAATGCTACTAAAAGTATACTGAGAAGCACTGACTCTATAACTAGAATGTTACCAGACAGTTTTAAATCTCGCAACCTGTCCCTAAAATGTTAGTGAAATGTCACTAGATTGTTACTAAAACATCATTAAAATAGTGCGTTGTGAAATGTTCCTTAGGATCTTGCTAGAATGTTCTTAAAACGATATTGAAATATTACAAAGAAATTCTTAAACCTCTTTCTAGAATGTTACTAAAATTTCACTAAAATGTTACTAGAGGTCTCTGAACCTGTCCCTAGAATGTTAGCGGTGAGTCTTCAGTATATACCTGGAATGTTACTAGAGAGTCCTGACCCCGTCTTTAAAGTTTCACTAAAATATTACTAAATAGTTACTATAAACCCCAGAACCTGCGCCTATTACTGAAATATTAGTAGAATGTTACTGGGAATTCCCGAACCTGTCCCTGGAGTGTTATTGAAATATCACTAAAACCTTACTAGAAATCCCTGAATCTGTCCCTAGAACGTTAGTGGTAAGTCTTGAGCATATACCTGGAATGTTACTGGAGAGACCTGACCCCGTCTTTAAAGTTTCACTAAAATATTACTAAATAGTTACTATAAACCCCAGAACCTGCGCCTATTACTGAAATATTAGTAGATTGTTACTGGGAACTTCCGAACCTGTACCTGGAGTGTTATTGAAATATCACTAACACGTTACTAGAAATCCCTGATCCTGCCCCTAGAATGTCAGTGGTGTGTCTTGTGCAAATACCTGGAATGTTACTATAGAATCCTGACCCTGTCTTTAAAGTTTTACTAAAGTGTTACTAAATAGTTACTATAAATCCCTAAACCTGTGCCAATTACTGAATTATCATTAGAATGTTCCTAGAAACTCCCGAACCTGTCCCTGGAGTGTTATTGGAACATCACTAAAACGTTACTAGAAATTCCTGAACCTGTCCCTAGAATGTTAGTGGTAAGTCTTGAGCAAATACCTGGAATGTTACTATAGAATCCTGACCCCGTATTTAAAGTTTTACTAAAATGTTACTGAATAGTTACTATAAATCCCTAAATAATTAAATCCCTATTACTGAATTATCATTAGAATGTTCCTAGAAACTCCCGAACCTGTCCCTGAAGTGTTATTGAAATTTCACTGAAATGTTACTAAAGGTCTCTGAACTTGTCCCTAGTATGTTTGTGGTAAGTCTTGAGCATCTACCTGGAATGTTACTGGAGAGACCTGACCCCGTCTTTAAAGTTTCACTAAAATATTACTAAATAGTTACTATAAATCCCTAAACCTGTAAATATTACTGAATTATCATTAGAATGTTCCTAGAAACTCCCGAATCTGTCCCGGGAGTGTTATTGGAACATCACTAAAACGTTACTAGAAATTCCTGAACCTGTCCCTAGAATGTTAGTGGTAAGTCTTGAGCAAATACCTGGAATGTTACTATAGAATCCTGACCCCGTATTTAAAGTTTTACTAAATAGTTACTATAAATCCCTAAATAATTAAATCCCTATTACTGAATTATCATTAGAATGTTCCTAGAAACTCCCGAACCTGTCCCTGGAGTGTTATTGCAATTTCACTGAAATGTTACTAAAGGTCTCTGAACTTGTCCCTAGTATGTTTGTGGTAAGTCTTGAGCATCTACCTGGAATGTTACTAGAGAATCCTGACCCCGTCTTTAAAGTTTCACTAAAATATTACTAAATAGTTACTATAAATCCCTAAACCTGTAAATATTACTGAATTATCATTAGAATGTTCCTAGAAACTCCCGAATCTGTCCCTGGAGTGTTATTGGAACATCACTAAAATGTTACTAGAAATCCCTGAATCTGTCTCTAGAATGTTACTACAATATCACTGGAATATTACTAGAAATTTATGAGCATGTTTCTAGAACGTTACTAAGCACCGCAATCATGTTCGTAGAATTTTCTTACAGAATCTCTAACACATAAAGTGTCCCCAGAAGGTTTCCAAAATATCACGAAACCGTCACCAGTCAGTCTTTTCCGTTTTAACACCACAGTAATTGAACGTAAATGATTCATAGATGAGACGAATGTTGCGAGCATAATGAGATCAGAGTTCATCACGTAAAATGAAAGTGTCAAATATAGCTGTGTGCCGAAAGTGCAAGATATTCGTCGTTTAAGTTTGGAACTAATTAATTACTAGGCAATCGGATTCGAATTTGCAACCATGGCGGGCACTATATCCGTCGACGGGGGCAAAGACACGAGCAACATTTCCGTCTAAATTCGGGCGCTGGTCTTCGCAAAAGTACACACGGTTGGCCACATAAAGATTCTGTTACATAAAACTGTTTTAAGATTGGACTGAACGAATTAAATTTTTTGGAGACCTTAGAAGGATTAGTTTACTATGTGATAATGTAATAGTTTATGTTTTGTGTTGGTTGCCAGGGGCATCCAAGGCATGTTAGAACAAACAAAATGCGGACAGTACCTCGCAAACTGTAAACCAAGCAACATATACTCAGATTTAATAAATCATATTATTATAAAGCCCTACAAGAAAGTTTCAGAAAACTGCGCTTCGTCGGAATTGCAGACAAAAATACAAAAAAATTGGTGTGTGCTTAGACCACATGCCTGAAGTGAAACTTCTTTCTTTTTTTGAATTTTTATTAACACTTTATGACATGCAATTTTCTATGCTTCTATTATTGAAACAATTGGCTTGTGATAGCCAAAATATGATATAAATATTCCTGAACCAATTTTGATTCCAATCTTAATTTACTTCTAAAAAATTCTATTAATAATTTTGATTGTTTCGATGCAAAGTTCACGTTAAAATCTCCACTTAGCATCATCGGAATTTTATCATAATCTTTATTAAGCAATACCGAACCCTCAACCGTATATGCTAATAGAATAGAATTTCGTTTCATCGTTTCATTGTTTCATCGCCAGATCGGTTTCACTCCTACCGCGTCGAGGTTTTACTGAATCGTTTCATCGTTTCAGCGTTTCGCCGTTTCATCGCCAGATTGGTTTTACTCCTACCGCGTCGAGGTTTTGCGCCTAACGCGTCTAAAGAAGTTTCACATCAAAAATTTGTTTTATAACTTATTTTATGTGGATCCATATTGAAAAATTCAAGAATACATTTTGGAAATCTGTGGCAATTATATACATTCTGAAAATGTTTTTGACCGACTGTATGAACATATATAGTATTTCATCGGTAATTGTCCCAAATGTCTCCGACATAATTGTCCCTGAGATATCCCCACTAGTGCGGGGTGTACCCCCTTGAGGGGCCGCAAAGCTCGAGAGGCCTTGGTCGCCAAGAAATATGACACCATGCGGCTCGGGTATATCGGTGAGACCACACTAATCCGAATTTCCAACTTCTTTATTATTCATTATTTTTTTATGGGACTTCGATGACCATATTTGTGGCATTTTTCTAATAAAAATGATACCAAATATGATATAATTCCGATGATATTTACTTGTGTAATAGACGATTAAAGTTTCGGGCGCGAGGAAGAATAGCGTATGGGAAAGAAAGAGACGCGGAGAGTCGCAGTCGGCGGCACAGTTCAAAGGCTCGCGCGTCCTCACAATGCATTACCAAGGAATAACTTTTTTATTATTACTTATTTTTTTATAAGACTTTTTCTAATAGATTTGTGACATTGTTCTGATTAAAATGATACCAAACACGATATAATTCGGATCATATACAGGTGTATGGTCATTATGTATAGGTCAGGAACATAACATCGGTGAGGCAACAATAATGCAATGACGACACTTTTTCATTTTTAATTAATCTTTTAGGAGACTTTTATCATCATATTTGTAATATTTCTCTGATTATACATACATATCTATTTTTTGAATTGACGATGGAGTAAGTTTTGGTGACGGACAAAGAGATTAAATGATAAAGACATTACAGACACACTCTCCTGACTTGGACATTTCGCGACTTTGAAAACGGGCAGAATCTCGGTCTCTTTCTTTCCCATACGCTATCCTTCCTCGCGCCCGAAACTTTAATCGTCGATTACACAAGTAAATATCATCGGAATTATATCATATTTGGTATCATTTTTATTAGAAAAATGCCACAAATATGGTAATCGAAGTCCCATAAAAAAATAATGATTAATAAAGAAGTTGGAAATTCGGATTAGATGTTTACATTTCTCGGTGACCGAGGCCTCTCGAGCTCGGCTGTCCTTCTATACGTTCGGCAAACCTCAAACAATGATATCCCTCCGGCATAATTGCCCCTCCGCAGAACCGTGTTGTGGACAATTATCGATGAAATACTGTACAGTATTTCATCGGTAATTGTCCCAAATGTCGCCGACATAATTGTCCCTGAGATATCCCCACTAGTGCGGGGTGATCGAAGTCCCATAAAGAAATAATAATTAATAAAAAAGTTGGAAATTCGGATTAGATGTTTACATTTCTCGGTGACCGAGGCCTCTGGAGCTCGTCTGTCCTTCTCTACGTTCAGCGAACCTTAAACAATGATATTCCTCGCGCATAATTGTCCCTCCGCAGACCCGTGTTGTGGACAATTATCGATGAAATACTGTACAGTATTTCATCGGTAATGGTCCCAAATGTCTCCTACATAATTGTCCCTGAGATATCCCCACTAGTGCGGGGTGATCGAAGTCCCATAAAGAAATAATGATTAATAAAGAAGTTGGAAATTCGGATTAGATGTTTACATTTCTCGGTGACCGAGGCCTCTGGAGCTCGTCTGTCCTTCTCTACGTTCAGCGAACCTCAAACAATGATATCCGTCGCGCATAATTGTCCCTCCGCAGACCCGTGTTGTGGACAATTATCGATGAAATACTGTACAGTATTTCATCGGTAATGGTCCCAAATGTCTCCTACATAATTGTCCCTGAGATATCCCCACTAGTGCGGGGTGATTGAAGTCCCATAAAGAAATAATGATTAATAAAGGAGTTGGAAATTCGGATTAGGTATGTTTACATTTCTCGGTGACCGAGGCCTCTCGAGCTCGGCTGTCCTTCTCTACGTTCAGCGAACCTCAAACAATGATATCCCTCGCGCATAATTGTCCCTCCGCAGACCCGTGTTGTGGACAATTATCGATGAAATACTGTAGTCCGTCTAATTTTGCTATCTTAAAATCTTTTAAACTGCACAAAATCGAGAGAATCAACACGTAATCCCACTTTATAAGATTCGTAATGAATCCACCAGTTCTTCTCACTCAGAACCAGGTTCAATTTCAAAAGTTTTTGCAAAATCGCAAGGAACGCTTTTCGCGTTTCCTCGGCGAAGGCTAAGAAAAACGTTATGCTAAACGGCGAGCCTCGCCGCTTCGATTAAAACACCGAATCAGCAGTCGTAACTTTATTTTCACATCGGATAATGACGTCAGGAAGTTAGTTAACATCCTGGAGGATATTAAATTACACTCGAACTTCCCAAAGAGTGCACTGCCTCGTCCTTAATAATTCCGAAGTTAATGCGACGTTGAAAGTCGTTAAGAAAAGTGCTCCGATTCGCGAGAGAGAGAGAGAGGGAGTATGACCAACAATATTTTTTAATGACAAACCCAACATGGTTAATATGCTCGACACGGTGCTCGCGGATTTCGGTATCTTCGAAACGAATTTTGAAACTGTAGAGCTTAATTGCTTTTGTAAAGTATTGTACGGTTAATTAGAATTGTCACTGATAGCGGCGGAAATGTAGCATGTCCAAAATTAAATAGCGAACTAGAAAATGATCGCGGGAACTATTCCTGTTAGCATAGATTTGCATGAGTTCGCGCGGCAGCTCCGGGATGCAACTTTAAAATGCAATTATTCGAAAATCGGGCCACGCTGAAATCTATGTATATACTATGCAGATAGTAAATGATTTTTAGCTTAACATTTTACAACGGAAAATAATGTTATAATGTCCTGACGGTGTTTAATTATTTCTGCTGGTATTAGAACGTGGATTAAAAATATGTCTGCATTAATATCAAACAGGAAGTGCTAAGAGAACATTTTTTATCCTTTTCAATTATTTTGACAACTCAATAATTATATATACATGTCTTGATATATGTGAAATAACCGTGCATGGTATGTGCGAAGAATTTATATCAACTTTATTATTTCAACTTTTACGAATCTTTTACCAATGTATTTGTGACATTTTTCTTATTAAAATGATACCTGCTAATGAATAGCTCAAAATCGATGTTTCCGATCAATACCAAGTATTCTGAATAAAATTAAATGTAGTATGAGGTAGAATATGGCAAATTAGGGGAGGTTTATGTCATCAATTCGCTTATTACGAGATTGTTCATAAAATGCAAACCATTCTATTATGTATATTCTACTTACCCTCTTGAAAAGGCTAGGTTATGTTCATGAATTTTTATATCGAACATTACTTGTCCGATTCGGTTGATTCATTTTTTATTTCAACCGGAGAAGTTCAATCTATCATAACAATATTTGGTTATTTAAAATATTAATCATGTTCTGTAGAAAATTTAAAAAACATCCAACTTGTAGGTACAGAAATGTATATCACTTAAAATTCTATTATTATTAATGTGCTTATTCCACGTACAATCGATTATGAACATTCGCGAAAACGTGGTATGACATAGTACACACGATAGTAGAGGATTTAAGTCATCAATTTGCTCATTTCGAATTTGTTTATAAAATGCAAGTCATTATACTATATAGTTTTTATTAATCCCCTTCAATACGCAGGTTATGTTCGTCCATTTTTATTTCGAAAACTGTTTTCACGATTCGATTGATTCTTATTTTATTATACCTAGAAAGGTTGAACCTATAGTGACAATATTTATTTATTTAAAAACTTAATCTTGTTGTATTGAAAATTTAAAAAAACATCCAACTTGTAGGTACAGAAATGTATATCATTTAAAATTCTATTATTAATAATGCGCTTGTTCCACGTACAATCGACTATGAGCATTCGCGAAAACGTGGTATGACATAGTACACACGATAGTAGAGGAGATTTAAGTCATCAATTTGCTCATTTCGAATTTGTTTATAAAATGCAAGTCATTATACTATATAGTTTTTATTAAACCCCTTCAATACGCAGGTTATGTTCGTGCATTTTTATTTCGAAAACTGTTTGCCCGATTCGGTTGATTATTTTTTTATTATACCCAGAAAGGTTGAATCTATTATGGCAATATTTATCTATTAAAAAAATTAATCTTGTATTGAAAATTCAAAAAACATCCAACTTGTAGGTATAGATATGTATATCACTTAAAATTCTATTATTAATAATGCGCTTGTTCCACGTACAATCGACTATGAACATTCGCGAAAACGTGGTATGACATAGTACACACGATAGTAGAGGAGATTTAAGTCATCAATTTGCTCATTTCGAATTTGTTTATAAAATGCAAGTTATTATATTATATAGTTTTTATTAATCCTCCTCAATACGCAGGTTATGTTCGTGCATTTTTATTTCGAAAACTGTTTGCCCGATTCGGTTGATTATTTTTTTATTATACCCAGAAAGGTTGAATCTATTATGGAAATATTTATTTATTAAAAAAATTAATCTTGTATTGAAAATTTAAAAAACATCCAACTTGTAGGTATAGATATGTATATCATTTAAAATTCTATTATTAATAGCGTACAGGTTCCACGTAAAATCATTGTATGACATAGTACACATAATATTAGGATGTGTTTCGTCAATTTGCTCATTCCGAATTTGTTTATAAGCTTTTATCTATCCGTTTAAAAAGACAGGTTATTCTGACTTCTGATTTTAACGCATAAATGCATAAAACCGAGAGTCTAATAATGAGAGGCATTTTTAGCGATTTGTCGAGCCGAAAAATTAATCAAGCGACCCGCGAAGCGTAAACGAGTAAAAAGGGTAAATATATAGGCGTGTTCGAGATTCGCCGTGTCGATTACTAAAACAAATTGAAAAATGAAGAGGAACGCGGAGAGAATCGAAGGAAACAAGGGTGAAACGGGGCGAGAAGGGGTCAGAAGGGGTGGCTGAGCAGGTCGCGGCTGTGAAACGCCGTTGGCTGCATGGTTTTCGCCGCGATTGTAAATCAGTTAGTTCGCATTGTAAATAAATCACCGTTTTACAACTCTGCCATGCCGGCCGAAACGACATTCGTATGAAATTTATCGTCCATTTTCGTTGGAGTCGCTTCGATTTTGGAACCGCGGTATAACGTCACCGCCATACTAGTTGTAACGAGCCTATTATGCCCCTATTTCTTCGCCGTCCCGCGATATATTGCGCCTGTTTGCCTACGAGCAAAGTGCATTCGCCGATTAATAATGCATCGAAAAACTCATCTAACTATTTTTTAATCTCGTTCGAACTTCGCGAGTAGACAACCAAGGGGGAAACGAAAAATTTACGGCGCGTCTGCAACAAGCAGTCCATATGCAGCTGCGAATGCATTTTTAAATAGATTAACTCCTACTTAGGCTAAACTTCATCTTAGGGGACCAAAAATGTTCAACTCTTTTCAATGTAATATTATACAATTGCATAAAAAAGTGATGGAGCTCTTCGTTATCATGCACGGAATTGAAATTTTAGTATGCGGAGTTCACTCATTCAAAAGTTATACACGAGTATAGTTGCTCGATTTCAAGCGCATTTGAGAGGATAAAACGCTGCCATATTGGTTTTCGGACATAGGAGCGGGTATGATGCAGTGAGCGAGTTCACTAGATGGCAGCACAGACACGTAATGGCAATTTTTTAGTAGTGCTTAGGATTCCTATTATTTGGGTTTCGGCATCCAGAAATGCAATTACAGTTCAGGTAAAACATATTCTGTTGGAATGAGTTAGTTTTCGGCTTTTCGGTTAGTTTCGCGGAGCCCCCCAGCCACTCAAGCGACTAACAGGTTTTTCTGAAATTAAGTATCAGGAACTCGTATTGCCGCTGTAAAATGGCAGCTTGTATGTGCTTGCGGTGTGACGTAGCAGCTCTGCTGACTTGGTAACGCGTAAGTATAAAGCAATATGGCGGCTTTCTAACCTGTCAAGCACGCTTGAAATCCAGCAACTTTACTCGCGTATAACTTTTGAACGAGTGAACTCCGGACACTGAAATTTCAATTCCGTGCGTCAAAACTTAGAGTTCTATCATTTTCTGGTAAAATCGTATAATATTACATTCAGAGAAGTTGAAAATTTTTGGTCCCCTAACATGAAGTTTAACCACTACTTAAACACGTATCTCGAGTGACGGCTCGGTTGTTTTGGAACGTTTCTAAAAAAAAAATGCGAGAAACCTGTGTGAAAGAGTGTCGAGAAATTCAAGGAACGTTGTAACTAATACTTTACGCGTGGGAATTCTTTAATAATTCATAGAACGCTCGACTTTTCAAATAGAAAGTTCAGAATTTAGTTAACGAGGACTTCGGAAAAGTTGTCCGTATTGTGTTCATTCCCGTTGGAAAAGCGCCTTGATTCTTGTTGTAATTGTTTGACAGTGAACAACGGCGGGCCGAGCATGATCGATCTCGCTTCTCCCGGCGAAGAATATGTGCAGATTTAAAATTGCACTCGTATCACCGTTGAATAGACTTAAATCAATAGATTACCACGCTCGAACTTCCCTCGTCCTGCTAACTAGAACTTTTGCCCGGCGAACAATGCATCATAATTTGCTACTCTTTCGCATCGAAACGTAATTTGTCATGTCAATGGACATTCGACGGGAAAATCAATCAATTTTGCACTCGATACCCGGGATTCCCTGCGAATTAAAACATGTTGTAGACCGTGTTAAAAATCGGGCCCAATTTTAAACAACTTAATAAACGTGTAACTCTTAATTCACAATTTTCGACTACTCTCACGGCAAACTGAATTCGCCAATTTTTATCTCGAAAACTATTTCTCCGATCGAGTGGGCGTTTTCTTTATTTTAATCAGGAAGGCATGGCCTATCGTAAACAATCTCTTCTAATTGGAAAATGCATTTTGGAATGTTGAAAATTGTAAATCAATCCATCTAGCTTGCTGTGCACATATTTTTGTTAATGGATCGCTCAAAATTGATGGTTCCAGTCGGTACCAAGAATTCTGATCAAAATTAAATATCGCATAAAGTGAAACATGCAAAATTAAGGGGGGTTTAAGTCATCAGTTCGCTCGTTTTAATTTTTTGCATTTAATGAAAGCCATTATGTTATTCAGCTTTCATTTAACCTCTAGAAGAGACAGGATATGTTTCTGAATTTTTATCTCGAAAACTATTTCTCCGATCGAGTGGGCGTTTTCTTCATTTTAATCAGAAAGGCATGGTAAACAAATTTTTTTAAATTCGAAAATTCATTGAGGAATGTTGAATATTGTGAATCAATTCATATAGGTTGCTGTGCATATGTTTTTGCTAATAGATCGCTCAAGATCGATGTTTCCAATCGATAACAGGAATTCTGATCAAAATTAAATATCGCATAAAATGAAATATGCAAAATTAAGGGGGGTTTAAGTCATCTTCTCGCTCGTTTTAATTTTTTGCATTTAATGACAGCCATTATGTTATTCAACTTTCGTTTAACCTCTAGAAGAGACAAGTTATGTTTATCAATTTTTATCTTGAAAACTACTTGACCGATTTGATTGAATCTTTTTTTATTGTAACCACAAAGGTTCAATCTATCACAACAATATATTTACGTATTTAACAAACTGATCTTGTTTTATAGAAAGTTTAAGATACACATAACTTGTAGTTACGAAGATGAACACCACTGAAAATCCAATTATTATCAATGCGCTCGTTTCATGTAAAATCGATTACATACATTCGCGAAAACGTAGTATGACATAGTGCACACAATATTAGGGGGGTTTAATTTATCAGTTTCTTCATTTCGTATTGTGTTTATAAAATACAAGTTATTGTAATATTCAGATTTTACTTATCCTCTTGAAAAGACACGTTATGTTTATTAATTTTTATTTCGAAAACTACTTGTCCGATTCTATGCAAAATAAAAATGGTTAGCATCAATTGCAATTTTGTTCTTTCTCGAACAATTTTAAAAAATTGATTGATTTCGTATCGATGTCCTCTAATTTTTTAAATCTTTCTATCGTTTAAGTGTCTCTTATTCATTTTTCTCATAAATGTATAAAATTCGCAGTCAAGTGATAATATTGTGTTCGCAGGCGGCTTAAAAAATTAAGATCAAATGAAATTCTTTTTGGGAATCGATTTCTCGCTGTTTGCTACAATTTCCGCGCCTTAGCGAGCATTTTCACGGGCTTTTGCATGCATATGCAACTGCAGCGGCGCGCAGATATACGGCGCGCAATAATAAGAGAATTTTTCGGCAATACAATTAATCTCTTACCCACGGTTTGCTCTTAAATTGCATCGTGCCGCGCCCGACGCGTTACGCGCCATTATTAAATTTCAAATGTTTCGTTCCGGCAAAGTGAATTCTTCACTCCCATTTGACTATGCAATAGACTGCATTAACCCTCGGACAGTGCACAGCATGCGATTTCAGCAATCTAGATTACTTTATTCAAAAAGTCGAATGTCTTCGGACAGGCAAAGAATTATTTCTTACAGTCCGTGATATGTCTATATTACATTACAGTAAACTTTTTTCCATTTTCTTCAGAGTTATGCATAAAGTCTATTTAAACGCTCACTTTTGTAAAAACAGCTGTGTCTTCAAGAGTCCATAACTACAGTTGTAGTAAATACATTTTTGTTTTTAAATAATAGTATGTTATTAAGGATTATCTTAATGAAGTACAGCATACTTTAAAAATAGAAATTGATCGCATATTTTGGAAATAAACATTTTCTATAAGGAATTAGAGTTTTAAAATTTTCTGCAACTCTCTCCAATCAAAATCGAACACGGTACTCATCAGAATCTACTCAAGATTGATATTGTATAAAAATCAATTGCATATTTGAGAAATGAAAAATTCTTTCTCGTTTGAATGTTAATGTGTTTGTACCGAGGATTCAAGAACTAATAAATACGTATTATAATTATATACGAAAGAATTACAGTATTTCATTGATAATCGTCGCCACCACGGGTTCGGCCGGCGACGATTAAAGTTCAGATAATACTATTCTTTGACTTGTGCCGAACGTAGAAAAGGACAGCCAAGCTCGAGAGGCTTCGGTCGTCGATAAGTGTAACATAATAGTTGGATAAAATTTTGCACAAAAAATATTTCAAATACCATTTTCAATATTCATTGTTCCACAATAAAATACTATTTTAAATAAACAGTAGAATTTTTGAAAATAAAATATTTTTATTTTGATAAATTAAAACTTGTATGAAACATTTTTATTTTGGTAATATGAAACATGAACGCACTGCATGATCAAAAACATGATCAAAATATTATAATTTGTACTGGTTGTGTACCGAATCTTCAGCTGCGTCTGACTCGTGTCGCGCCATACTACTGAATCGCTCCATTAAGACGCGAACAATAGCTTCTCGAGCGAAACATCATCCCACAAACACCTCCGCTTACATTATTTAACACTTTGATCGCCATGTCAACTATATATGGACGACGGAATTATTCACACAGAATTGAAAATTAATTTCTACTTTGGTAGATTGATTTGTTACGTATAGAGAATTCTCTCTGCGTGTATTTCGATCGGAATTTTCTAATATCTTTCCTGAGAACGGAAAACGCTCCATTCCAACCCCTTTACTTATGGAAACGATGACTATGCTCTCACCGGATGCAGTCGACACAGAGCATGATTCAGTACAGTGACAGTCCCATCAAAGGCTATAGCCGGGTTTGGGGGTCAAATTCGCCTCCGACCTCGATTTTAACGATTTTGAACCAGCCGATAGCCTACCAAAAATGAAACCTATCTGCCAAGTTTCAGCCCGATATTTCATCTGTAATGGTAGTTATGGAGGAAAATCGAAAAACCAGTTTTTGGCCCATTTCCCCCATTTAATGACTATCAAAAATTCTGAAAAAAATCTGACACATTTCGAATACCAAGCCATATATTATATATCGTTTTCAGATTTTTCCGTTGCAAATTCTGGTTTCAAGACATGAAAAACATGAAACAATTCGAAGAAATGCAGATTTCATATAAAAGATGAAAGAGCACACCTACGGATTTAATTTAGCAATAAGATATCATAAGTAATACGCTCAATTTTTTTCAAATTTCTGAAATTGGTGCGTCACAGTTGAAAAAAATAAAAACCATTTTTTCGATTTTTTTTTCATGTTTTTCATGTCTTAAAACCAGAATTAGCAACGGAAAAAACCTGGGAACGATATATAATATGTGGCTTAGTATTTGAAATGTGTCAGATTTTTTCAGAATTTTTAATTGTCATTAAATGGGGAAAATAGGCAAAAAACTGGTTTTTCGATTTTCCTCTAGAACTACCCTCACAAATGAGATATCGGGCTGATACTTGGCAGAGAGGTTTCTTTTTTGGTAGGCTATCGGCTGGTTCAAAATCGTGAAAATCTAGGTCGAGGGCGAATTTGACCCACAAACCCGGCTATAGCCTTTCCTAATACAGAAATTTCGAGAACATCCTCAAGACTCTCTAATTTCGTTTCTGTTTTTCTTGCAACTGCTACAGAAAATTTTTATTTTGAATAAAGATCCACAGTCTAATTATTACACTAACGTAAACCGACAACTTCATTTACGCTATTTACAGTGGCTGTACAAATTAAACGACTTCAATTATTTTGAGATGTCAGACGCATAAGTTTGCTAGGTTGCTTTGTAAATATTTGTTTCCTGAAAATTGCTATTGGTTGGAATTGCGACAAAAATAGTAATGATCACAATTTTTAACTTTTTTATCTGTGCTTGTAATAAATGTTTAGAAGACGCATTTTATAGGTCTACGTAAACTATGTACATATACAAAGTTTCATCGAAATCAGTTAACGTTGTTGTGAGTTGCAAACATTTAAATGTGATTACATAAGGACAACTCGGCTGTTCTTTCTTTTGGAGGACCAGATGTTTTTAACTTTCTTAAACTCTTTTCTAATTTGTTTTATGTAATCCTGTAGATATCGATGAGAATATTACATTTTCTTGTCGAAATCTATAAGGCTGCATAAAAAAAAGTTAAAAAAAATTGGTCCTCTTAAAAAAGGTTTAACCGTAAACTTTAATCTTGTAATGTTTTTAGCTCATAGAAACATTAACCAACTTCGATGAAACTTTGTGCATATATACAATAACTTACGTAGATCTACAAAAAGGCGTATTTTAAATTTTCATTATAGGCAAAGATAAAAAAGTTAAAAATCGTGACATTTACTTTTTTCTTCACAATTTTGAGTAATAGAAATTTTTAGAAAAAATTATTTACACATTACCTAGTAAACTAATCCTTTTAACATTTAAAAAAAAAAAAGAAGTAAAATTTGGTCTAATTTTAAAAAAGTTGTTTGATTTTTAAAGGTGTACGAATACTTTTTGCACCTACTGTATATGCTCGCCATTATATGTATACTTTGATTTTTCACAGACACATAATAGCTTATGTAAGGAAATGATTGAATTTCCCTTATTTTTTAACTGTTCAAAGGTATGCAACTCGTAAATCTTTGTAGAATTTTTCTATTGACGCAAATCAGTAAAACCAGCATGCAAAATCAATTGGAAGCCGTTTAAATTATCCATTGTTCGTACCACTCGCAAAAGTGCATAAAAATCCTTGCAACTCGGTGACACGCGATTGCATTCTACTGTCACAAAATCGAAGCAGAAAAAGATCGACGCTTGCAACTGGAACTATTGTTATTAAACAAGAATAGGCGTTTGAAACTGGTACATTGAGCGCAACGACGAGAGGAACAGGTAGCGTTACAATATGCAATAGTTCGAATTCATTAGTATTATTTATAGTTCAGAGCGCGTTCGTGTTTTTCATCCACGCGTTGATTGTCCCCGCCCAGGATTTCAGAAAACCTAAAAACCGGAATTCGAAAAGGAAAAATCGCAGAGTATGAAAATATTTTATGTAATTTTTTTTAACGCGAATCGCGGTCAAATTTACAAAAATATTAGCAATATCTATCGAACCCAAAATTCAAGCCCTTGTAGTTTATAAACGAATTCGGATTCTGCAAAGTGATGACTTAAACCCCCCATACTATTGTGTGCACTGTGTCACACTACGTCTTCGCGCATGTCCATAATCGATTTTAGGTAGGACAGGTGTGTTATTAATGATTGCATTTTAAGTGATATACATCTCAGTATCTGCAAGTTGGAAGTTTTTAAATTTTCAACAAAAAAATAATTATTATTTAAATAAATAAATATTGTTATGATAGGTTGTGCCTTCTGGGTAGAATAAAAAAAAGAATCAATCGAATCGAGCAAATAGTTTTCGAAATAGAAATGCACGAACATGACCTGCGTATTGAAGGGGATTAATAAAAGCTACATAATATAATGACTTGCATTTTATGAACAAACGCGAAGTGAGTAGAGTGATGACTTAACCCCCCCCCCCCCCCTGCTATTGTGTGTAGTATTTCTTACTACGTTTTCGTCGAATGTACATAATCGATTTCACGTGGAACGAGTGCATAATTAATAATTGGATTTTCAGTGGTATTCATCTTCGTACCTGCATGTACAGTACCTGCTTCGTACCTATGTGTATCTTAAACTTTCTATAGAAAAAGATTAATTTGTTAAATATTTAAATATTGTTGTGGTAGATTGAACCTTTTGGTTACAATAAAAAAAGATTCAATCAAATCGGACAACTAGATTTCAAGATAAAAATTGATAAACATAACGTGTGCTTTCAAGAGAATAAGCAAAAGCTGAAAATTACAATAATTTGTATTTTATAAACACATACGAAATGAACAAACTGATGAATTAAACCCCCCCCTAATATTGTGTGCACTATGTCATACTACGTTTTCGCGAATGTGTGTAATCGATTTTACATGAAACGAGCGCATTATTAATAATTGAATTTTCAGTGGTATTCATCTTCGTACCTGCAAGTTATGTGTATCTTAAACTTTCTATAGAACAAGATCAATTTGTTAAATATGTAAATATTGTTGTGATATATTGGACCATTCTGGTTACAATAAAAAAAGATTCAATCAAATCGGTCAAGTAGTTTTCAAGATAAAAATTGATAAACATAACTTGTCTCTTCTAGAGGTTAAATGAAAGCTAATAACATAATGGCTTTCATTAAATGAATAAAATTAAAACGAGCGAACTGGTGACTTAAACCCCCCTTAATTTTGCATAATTCACTTTATGCGATATTTAATTTTGATCAGAATTCTTGGTACCGAATGGAACCATTAATTTTGAGCGATCCATTAGCAAAAATATGTGCACAGCAAGCTAGATGGACTGATTTACAATTTTCAATATTCCAAAATGCATTTTCCAATTAAAAGAGATTGTTTACGATAGACCATCCCTTCCTAATTGACATAAATAAAACACCAACTGGATCGGAGAAATAATTTTCCAGATAAATATTGGTGAATAAATTTTTTCGTCCAGGTCGTAGGGTTCGATATTAAAAATGTTACCGTCTTTTTAAGAGCATCCAAATATTTATGAGAGTCACTGTACGTACTCCTCGTCCACGAAAAGATCGCAAAGATTTCGACAGTGGAGTGCAATGGGGTCTCCGAGACCCCACTCTTGACGCAAGGCTACGCACCCCACTCTTATGCTTATAGGTTCTAGCGGCATAGGAGTAGGAACCTCGTAAACTACGGGGGGCACACCATATTCTCTGATTTATTAACCGTGAATACGAGAGCCTTACTGCATTAATAAAATCTAAATGTTTCCGCGTATATTTTATATCATTGAATGCATTTTTAATCTTCTGACAAGGAGAAGACGCGGTCACGGGGTCTCAGATTTTCGCGAAACTTTGCATACTGGTAGATTTCGTTCTCCTGTTTATGAAAACGTAGCATTATAGGCGTCGATACTCAACAACATTTGAGATACGTTAAGATTGATGAAATTAGTGTTTCTTTCATATTATGTTCCTTTTCAATAAAATATTTATATTAGTATACAGTTTTATTGTTCCCCTCGGGGTTACAATTCCATTTCCATCTCCTCAACTTCTTTCTCCGCCTTCCCTTCTTCCTTACCCTAATCTTACTAACTATCTTAACCTAACTTACTCTACCTTATAAGTCTAACTTACATCTACCTATAATTAGAACTAAAACTAATTAGAGAGAGAGAGAGAAACGTCAATATACAGAAGTTTTCCTTAAAATCTATCTTACAATCTACTCCGTACCCTTCCCTACCCGCGGACCCCCCCCCCCCCCTCCCTACCGGTCTCTCATCACTCATCCCGTGCTTTCTAGCCTCATTTTCCTTCCCATCCTTACCCGTCCTTCTGCCATTCTCCCTTTCCCTCCATTCTTCTCCTCTCTCCTCCTCATCTAATACTTCCCCCACCATCTCCTAAAATATTTATACTTTGTTTCCTATAGATATTATGAGTGTATTTTTCATGTGCAAAATACAATTTATTAAAATAGGTGAACTGAACAGAAAAAAAGAAAAAAATGGAAAAAAAGGAAAAAGGGATTTGAACACTGGCCTTCCCGCTAATGAATCTAGTACGTTACCATCACGCCATTTAGCACTTGACAAAAACTTCAACCAAAACTGTACTTAACGGCTAAACAGATATAATGAAATTTAAATTGTAAATATCTCAAAAATTATTGAGTATCGACGCCTATAAAGCTATGTTTTTATAAACAGGAGAACGAAGTCTACCAATATGCAAAGTTTCGACAAAATCTGAGACCCCATGACCGCGTCTTCTCCTTGTGAGTTATAATAGTGAGTCAGACGCGTGACGAAGTTTTCAAAATTACGCCAATGTACTGAGCTTAGCGTGATCATCACATCGCTCTGCTTTAGTCACACTCAATAAATCTATTTGCTGTCTTCGTCAAGCGATTCGACCAATTGCGGGAGATGTGTAGCACGAAGTAGGGATATCAGATAGAGAGGCGTAGATCTCTACAAGTTTCTCCGTGCCATCTCTTCATGGACGAGGAGTACATCAGTTTCACATGTATCGAGGCAATACTGTAATGAAGGTTCGATTTTCCGGCGATCACGAAATTTCTCTAGGTAATATGGAGTGACCAGTATGCTTGGGTTATGGGGTCTGGTGGTTATCCTTCGTAATTCCTCCTTCAAAGCTGCCCGGAGCTATGTATATTACAATGGCCGCTTAAAATAATTAAATTCCGGATGGAGTGTAGGCTTCGCAGTCTAATGTAATTATTAAACAAGTTGAAGAAAGGTTGCCGGCAACAGTGCAAACAATTTTAGAGATAATTTGGCTGTGGCTGTTCGAGAAAGATTAACGAGGTATACATTTTAATTTGCTACGTTCGCGTTTCGATTTTTAGGATATACGTGAAAGTTGAAACGAATCGATGTATTCTACACAGAGATTTTGAAATTGGGATTTTTGGCTTGGCAAAGTTCCCTTGTTAGTGTAACTCGGGTATTTGCAAGCGAACATCGTTGAAACTTCACCTGAAAATTGCTCAACTGAACGTTTAATTATCTGAAAAATCCCCGGGCAACTTCTGACTGCGTTTCGAGTAATTTTTCGGCCGTGAAACGCATTTATCAAAAAGGCCGCAGCCGGTAGCGCAAACATAACGTTCTAGATAAAGAACATATCGAGTTATTTTAGAGAGCTTTAGAAACAGTATTTTCGAATCGAGGCTGCAAAAAAGAGATCGATAAAAGTCCACGAATATTGAAATATTTTATTTAGAGCATCCACGTTCCCTTGTTTCACTCTTTCGGTGAAAGATGGATAACCTTTTGTTACAAATTTTCCGGGCTAATCCAATAGGCTGGCCACTATCAGCTTCACAGCAATTTTCACCTCGTAAGCATGAAAACGAGTAGCCGTAAAAAACCGTTTTGAATATATTTCTATGCCGAACTCGCGTGCAAAGTTTCAATTACAATTGGCGCACGATAGTTAGGGTATGGGAAAATGTTTGCTGTATTTAGCCGGCGCTATATATCCTCGGAACGACCATAAAAGCCCCGCAAAATCAATATATCGAAACGGTTAAATTCACCGCTGTGCAGCTGTATTGAAATTAATTATTAAGAGACATTATTTGGACTATGAAAATCAAAGCATTGAAACGTACAAATAAATTTTAATGCATCAGCGGCAATATCAATTTTTGAAACCACTTCTTTTTCTGTATTCAAAAGAGTTATTTTATTCAAATGGGTTCTTTTAGGAGAATTAACATAACCTCAAAAATCCTACCAAATGAAGGGACTGAAATTTTCAAATTTTGTTCATTGCTTCAATATTAAGGATCATTTCTAAAACCAGTTCTTTGAATTATAAAATGGCAAAAGTATTATTTCAGAAAGGTCAGCATAACCTCAAAATTTTTACGAAATAAAAGCATTGAAATTTTCAAATTTATTCAATGCACAGAACGAGATCATAATTAATTTTTCAAACCACTTCTTTGGATTAAAAAGGGTAATTTTAAGAGAATTACGGTATCCTCAAAAATATTAGAAAATGAAAGCACTGATATTGTTAAATTTACTTTAATACATCAGCGTCAATATTAATTTTTAAAACCACTTCTGTGGATTGAAAACAAGGAAATGGTCATTTTAACAGAATTACGATAAAATGGTATTTCTACGAGATTTACCATAACCTCAATATTTCAGAAAATGAAAGCACTGAATTTGTCAAATTCACTTTGATACATTAACGGCAAAATTAATTTTTAAAACCTCTTCTTTGGATTGAAAACAAGGAAATGGTAATTTTAAAAGAATTACGAGAAAAGGGTATTTTTACGTGACTTACCATAACCTCAACATGTAAGAAATGAAAGCACTCAAACTGTCTTTACTTTGATACATTAACGGCAATATTAATTTTTAAAACCTCTTCTTTGGATTCAAAACAAGGAAATGGTAATTTTAACAGAATTATGATAAAAGAGTACTTTTAAGAGATTTACCATAACCTCAACATGTAGGGAATGAAAGCAATGAAATTGTCAAATTTACTTTAATACATCAGCATCAATATTAATTTTTAAAACCTCTTTTTTGGACTAAAAACTAGGAAATAGAAATTTTAAAAGAATTACGATAAAAGGGTATTCTTACGAGATTTACCATAACCTCAACATGTAAGAAATGAAAGCACTCAAACTGTCTTTACTTTGATACATTAACGGTAATATTAATTTTTAAAACCTCATATTTGGATTGAAAACAAGCAAATGGTAATTTTAAAAGAATTACGATATCCTCAACATTTCAGAAAATGGAAGCAATGAAATTGTCAAATTTACTTTAATACATTAGCGTCAATATTAATTTTTAAAACCGCCTCCCTGAATTAAAAACAAGGAAATGGCAATTTTGAAAGAATTACGATGACCTCAATATTTTAAAAATCGATGCATCGAAATTTTCAAATTTGGTTCAATGCAGCAATATTAACGTTCACTTCTAAAACCAGTTCTTTGAATTTTAAAATGGCAAAAGTGTTATTTCAGAAGGGTCTGCATAACCTCAAAATTCTTACAAAATATAAACATTGAAATTTTCAAATTTCATCAATGCACAGAACAAGATCGTAATTAATATTTGAAACCACTTCTTTGGATTAAAACGGATAATTTTAAGTGAATTGCGATATCCTAAAAAATATCAGAAAATGGGAGCACTGATATTGTTAAATTTACTTTAATACATCAGCATCAATATTAATTTTTAAAACCTCTTCTTTGGACTAAAAACTAGGAAATGGTAATTTTAAAAGAATTGCGATAAAAGGGTATTTTTACGTGACTTACCATGACCTCAACATGTAAGAAATGAAAGCACTCAAACTGTCTTTACTTTGATACATTAACGGCAATATTAATTTTTAAAACCTCTTCTTTGGATTGAAAACGTGAAAGGGGAATTTTAAAAGAATCACCATAACCTCAACATCCAGGAAATGAAAGCACTGAAATCGTCAAATTTGCTTTAATACATCAGCGTTAATATTAATTTTTAGAACCTCTTCTTTGGATTGAAAACAAGCAAATGGTAATTTTAAAAGAATTACGATATTCTCAACATTTCAGAAAATAAAAGCACTGCAATTTTCAAATATACTTTAATACATCAACATATAAATAAATACTAAAATACTATTTCAGAGAGATAAAAACGGCCACAAAAATTTATTTGAAATCATCTCTACTCGAATTTATCAGCATCAAAATTCATTTTTAAAACCAATTCCTTGCATTTAATAAAGGATAAAAATGTTATTTTAGAAACATGAAAACAGTCACAAAAATTTCACAAAATTGAAGCAGTGAAATGTTCAAATTTATTTTCAATACATCGGTCTCGAAGTTAATTTTTAAATTCGCAGTTTATAAAAATTCAGACCGTGAAATACGTGCAAAGTGAAAGCATCGAAACGTTAAAATTCACCACTAGTTTATTTTATAAACTGCAAAAAATTCTATATAATACTGTGACCTAGAAACAGGATTGAAGTGTTATTTTTCCTAGTGCAAAAACACGATAAAAGTTTTCCAAAATTAAAACGTAAAAAGGTAAAAATTTATTAGAAGGCATCAGGCTCGAAATGAATTTTAAATCAGCCATATTGTTTAAGAGGAAGTATAAAATGATTTCAAGAGGTACGAAAACATCACAAAAATCTCCTAACATGAAAACAGTAAAATTGCAGATTAACCTCAATAAATATCAGCAACGAAATTAATTATTAAAACTGTGTCACTTTTTAGATTAAAAAGGAGCAAAGTGTTATTTCAGGAAGATTGGATTCGTTATAAAAACGCTACAAAGTCAAAGCATGGGAAAGTTAAATTTATCTTAATGTATCTGCATCGGAATTAATATTTTTAATCATTTCATCTTTAGACTGAAAAAGAATGCATAAGCAATTATTTTAGAAGGATCAAAAGAACCATAAAAATCTCGTAAAACGAAAGCACTAAAACGTTCAATTTCAACGCAATGTATCAGCAACGAAATTAGTTTTCATAACTACATAATAATTTAAATTAAAAAAAAGTGTAAAGCATTATTTCAGACGGTTCTTAAACCAGTTCCTTTCATTTTAAGAGTGAACTACTATTTCAAAAGGACTGAAACGACCATAAAATAGAAACTACGTTGAAATTTATTATAATGGATCAGATACAAAAATTCTTTTTAAAACCACGTCATTTGTTAAGGAAAGAGTAAAGTGCTATTTTAGGAAGATTAAAATAACCATAATTTAATTGGAATAATCATAAAAATCGAATAAAATGAGAGTACTGTAATGTTCAAATTCATCTCAATGCATAAGCACGGAAATTAATTTTTAAAATTAGTTTATTCTTTAAACTGAAATAGAGTGAAGTATTACTTCAGGAGGATAGAAATAGCCATAAATTCAGTGCATCGATACATTGAGGTCGACGTCGACGTATCAGCATTGGAATTAATGTTTCAAGCTGATTCGAAAAACTGAAAAACGAATAAAGTATTATTTTCAGGGGTTTGAAACTACCACAAAAATCAAACAAAATGGAAACACTAAAATGTCTAAATTTTCCTCAATGTATTTGCAACGAAAATAATTTATAAAACCAGTTTATTCTAGAGAGGGATTGAAACGACCATAGTGTGAAAACAATAAAATGTTCAAATTTACCAGAATTGCTAAGAAACAAAGTTACTTTTTAAAACCACGTCATTTATCAACATCGAAAACAATTTTTGAAATCAATGTAGCAACCTCGAAATTAACTTTTAAAATCAATGTATCCACCTCGAAATCAATGTAACAACCGAGAAATTAACTTTTAAAATCAATGTATCAACCTCGAAATCAATTTTTGAAATCAATGTAACAACCTAGAAATAAAATTTAAAAATCAATCTATCAACCTCGAAATCAATTTTTGAAATCAATGTAACAACCTAGAAATAGAATTTTAATATCAATGTATCAACCTCGAAATCTATGTTTGAAATCAATGTAACAACCTAGAAATAAAATTTTAAGATCAATGTTTCAACTTCGAATTCAATTTTTGAAATCAATGTAACAAACTAGAAATAAAATTTAAAAATCAATCTATCAACCTCGGAATCAATTTTTGAAATCAATGTAAGAACCTAGAAATAAAATTTTAAAATCAATGTATCAACCACGAAATTAATTTTTGGAATCAAAGTATAACAACCTAGAAATGAAATTTAAAAATCAAAATGTATCAACCTCGAAATCACTTTTTGAAATCAATGTAACAACCTAGAAATAAAATTTTAAAATCAATGTATCAACCACGAAATCAATTTTTGAAATCAATGTAAGAACCTAGAAATAAAATTTTAAAATCAATGTATCAACCACGAAATCAATTTTTGGAATCAAAGTATAACAACCTAGAAATGAAATTTAAAAATCAAAATGTATCAACCTCGAAATCACTTTTTGAAATCAATGTAACAACCTAGAAATAAAATTTAAAAATCAATCTATCAACCTCGAAATCAATTTTTGAAATCAATGTAAGAACCTAGAAATAAAATTTTAAGATCATTGAAATTAATTTTGGAAATCAATTCAATCGATGGACTTAGAGATGTGCAAACTATTACTTCAAAAGGATCGACACGGCCATAAAATCAAAGCGTTGAAAGACTGAGGTCGACGTTGACGCATCAACGCTAAAACGAATGTTCAAAGCCGGCCCCGAAAAAAGGAACGAAAGCGTTATATTTTCAAAGGTAGCTTGTTGCGTTTCGCTCGGAGTGAGCCTAAAAATGCGCACGTCAAGGAAAGTGGCATCCTCCTTCCGAGTTGTTGAATTTTCCAGAAGGCTCGAAGCCGGCTCGCCATATGGCCCGTGCAGGTGTATGGCGAACTGCGGGTGCGTGTGGATGTAGCTCGCGTTCTAAATTTGGGAAAACCGGTGCACAATCCTCTCCCCTGGTGTTCAAGACCGTCCGTGGCGTTCTCGTGGGTTTACGATACGTCAAGCGCTATTGAGAGCCACGAAGAAACTTCAACTCCTCTAAGTCTTAATTAGAATTTTGGAGTTGCGCGGCTGTAAACGCGGGAACTAAAATTAATACGACAAAGATCCATAGAAGCTTTGACCCGGAGCGAGAATGCTGGAATCACGTTCACGCTCTTCCGCACCGCGACGCATCGTTTTCTCCGATGAAACTTCCACCGGATATTCCAATTAAATCCACGATTTACGAAAAATTAGGTGTTCCCCGGGGAACAAAATGGCTATTTTCTTAAACTGCGTTCGTCGGAAGCTGTCCTCTGACGGGTTCGACAGGAGTGAACTAATTAGTAAGTATCATTAACCGAGACGACAGTTTTTAAGCGGACGACGCTTCGCTGTCTTTTAAACAAAATAACCTTGTTAATGGAAATCGATATAAGGCGCCCCCTCGGAAACACTGTGGACGAATTTCTGTGAAGAATACTGCTAGCTTTGATAAGTAGTCTGCGAAACATTCTGCAAAATATACGTTATTCTCATTTTTAAGGGACAGCATTCTGCAAACTGCTGATAATTAACGAATTTTTTTGAAATTATTTAGGACAATGTAATGAACAAACATTTTTGAAATTGTAGGGGTAGTTTACTAGACTAGTGAAGTAACTAATAACATAATTGCACTGACAATTCCACTAGCATTGTTGATTAAACAAACTTCTCAATCTTTAACAGGACAATTTTTGTGAAATTTGCTGAAAATCACCGAATCTTTGTAAATTTATTTTGGACAATTCACTGTACCAATATTTTTGAACTTATAGGGTTAATTTACTAGGATAGTGAAGTAACTAAAACCATCATTGAACTCATCCAGGAATTCATAATTCCACTAGCGTCGTTGATTAAACAAACTTCTCAATCTTTAAGAGGACAATTTTTGTGAAATTTGCTGAAAATCACCGAATCTTTGTGAATTTATTGTGGAAAATGCTCTGTACCCATATTTTTGAACTTATAGGGTTAATTTACCAGGATAGTGAAGTAACTAAAACCATCATTGAACTGATCCAGGTACTCATAATTCCACTAGCATTATTGATTAAACGAACTTCTCAATCTTCAAGAGAACAATTTTTGTGAAATTTGCTGAAAATTAACGAATCTTTGTGAATTTATTGTGGACAATGCTCAGTACCCATATTTTTGAACTTATAGGGTTAATTTACTAGGATACTGAAGTAACTAAAACCATCTTTGCACCTATCCAGTAACTCACAATTCCACTAGCATTATTGATCAAACAAACTTCTCAATCTTTAAGAGGACAATTTTTGTGAAATTTGCTGAAAATCACCGAATCTTTGTGAATTTATTGTGAAAAATGCTCTGTACCCATATTTTTGAACTTATAGGGTTAATTTACCAGGATAGTGAAGTAACTAAAACCATCATTGAACTGATCCAGGTACTCATAATTCCACTAGCATTATTGATTAAACGAACTTCTCAATCTTCAAGAGGACAATTTTTGTGAAATTTGCTGAAAATTAACGAATCTTTGTGAATTTATTGTGGACAATGCTCTGTACCCATATTTTTGAACTTATAGGGTTAATTTACTAGGATACTGAAGTAACTAAAACCATCATTGAACTGATCCAGTAACTCACAATTCCACTAGCATTATTGATCAAACAAACTTCTCAATCTTTAACAGGACAATTTTTGTGAAATTTGCTGAAAATTAACGAATCTTTGTGAATTCATTGTGGACAATGCTCTGTACCCATATTTTTTAACTTATAGGGTTAATTTACCAGGATAGTGAAGTAACTAAAACCATCATTGAACTGATCCAGGATCTCATAATTCCACTATACAGGGTGGTCCGTTTAAATAAGACCACCTAAATATCTCTTCAGGTTATTGTGATGCAAAAAATATTTGTTACGTAATGTGCATGGTGTCAATGGACCAAATATCTGGCACGAATATTTTTTTCCGAGGTTTAATATTTTGTCCCGAACTTTAATTTTCGAGGATCAAGGTCATTTCAAGGTCATGTTATTATACATATCTGAATGTATTTTTCCATCAGTTACACGATGCAATAAAAAAAATGTAGTTATGTACCATAAAACATCGATGATATTGACAACTACAAAAGAAATGACCCTCGGAAAAAAATATTCGTGCCAGATATTTGGTCCATTGACACCATGCACATTATGTAACAAATATTTTTTGCACCACAATAACCTGATGAGATATTTAGGCGTTCTTATTTAAACGGTCCACCCTATATGGCACCGTTGATTGAACAAACTTCTCATTCTTTAAAAGGACAGTCTTGTGAAAATTGCTGAAAATTAACGAATATTTGTGAGTTTATTTTAGACAATATCGCGAACCAATCTTTTTAAAATTATAAATCTCAATCCCAGTCGGACCTCGTCGGATGTGATTCCGACGAATTCCTCTCACAGAATATCAATGGAAAAAGTCTATGAAGCAAACTTTTCGGCAAAGCTCGGCAGTCTTTTTAAAAATAAAAAATTTTTTTTTTTAAAATAACAATTTTACGTTTACAGTAAACATGTATTGAAAGAAGAAAAAAATTTTGACGAATTTTTTTTTTCGATTTGCTATCTCTGAGCAACACTCGTCAAGGTGCAATAGAGCAAGTTGTATAGGGTGGAAATTATAAAGCGTTACAGACGAATATCTCCAAAAATATTGATTATACGCAAAAATGTTTCAAATGAAAATTGTGTTCAGCACCAAGGGGTGCAAAATGCGGTGGTACTTTTATTTTTCCCGGTGGATACTCCAAGGTGAGGTGAAGGTCAACTTTCAACATCAACTAGTGCGTTTTCAAATGAATTCAATTATTGCCCGCGCAACCAGAATTGGCACAGAGAAACTTGTGGGTACCACGTGATGCTCCCACTACGCGCTACACGTCATCCGTGATTGGCGGAATCACTTGACGAAGACAGCAAACGAGTGTATCGAGTGTGACTGTAACAGAGAGATGTGGTGACCATGAAGCAAGATGGTGGTGACGCTGACCGCCTATGTCGACCGTTCTCGCCAAAACGGAAGCGTAAGAGTGGGATCCACTGATCAGTGGTGGGATCCGCAGCCTTGCGTCAAGAGTGGGGACTCGCCGCCCCCCCCCCCCCCCTGCACCCCACTGACGAGATTTTGTGCCAACTCTCGTTGCGCGGACAATACCTGTGACTCAAGGTCATTCAAGGTCAAACTTGCAGAAAACTGCAGAAAAGGTGTGCTCGTTTTATTTGTACTTTAGTTCGTGCCTTCGAACTTTCACACCAAAACAATAACATGTGTTCAATATCAGCATTACTCAGGACAACATCAAAGTCATTACCAATGAAATGAAAACAAACGTATTTATGTATTACTATGCTCTTCAGCAAGTAAAGTGCACTTCTAGTAGTAAATCTCTTGGAGTATCACTATCAATTTACACGTAAAATAGAAATATCAACTTTGCCGACCTATTAACAATTATTACACTATTTTCTAGCTTGTTCTTTCTCAAAGTGTATCGAAAAAAAGGAAGCAAACTAGATAAAACTTTAAAGAAGACATCGATGTTCATCAGTGATTCATTGCGCTTAGACATTTTGTTGATTCTAGAATAGTGATAGGGCAGTCGAAGGAAAGTGCTAACAAATGGCAGCAACAGTAGCGAAACCAACAGGCGTCGTTTAGCGGTGAAATAAAATACTCGCTACAGCTTGTGGACGACTTTAATAGGTCACCGTTACTTTTTAGAATGAGGTCTAACTCGAACAATGACCACGTTGTACACGTGTGTGGGTGTGTGTGTGTACGAAATGCGGCCGGGCGATCAATGCGACCCGCTTCCGCAATTTTCTTTTTTTTTCTTTTTTAAATAATTTGCAACATACTGTTCCGTGGCGACAAAAATCCCTGTATGTATAAATCTTTCTGTTCTCGCGTGTCGCCGGCTATTTTGGCGGGAATCTAAGTATGTTAATGCGACAATTTCCTACGCCTCCGTCGTTTACGCTGTAATTTCGAGGTTTACACACAAAAAGACGGACCACTCTACGAGGAATTGATCTAGGATCGCTATTTCAAGGTGCAATGCCACACGGAAATTCTTCCGCAAGGTTTTTCTAGTACGTGTGACATTTTGCCTTTCAGCTCACAGTATAACGGTAAGCGATCAAAAATTAAAAAATTGATTCCTAAAATTTGAGAATAATTTGTAGTACGAGAGTATAATCTAGCTTAACAACACACATAACAGACGAAGGTTAGAAATCTGGTTAAAAATCGAATAAAGTCAGGCAAGCAAATACAACATTACATACAGTCGATATTTACGAAGTTTAAATTTTGTAGTGTATGTGAGTTATTTTATTTGCTTCTTTTTCATTAGCAGGTTAAAATTGTTTTTATTTTAGTTGTTATATATATTTAAAGGTTGTCGTAGATATAGTTATGGGTGAGTGAAAGTTATTCATACCGCATTACAGTTTTGTTGAATTTTCCCATTTTCTGAGGGGATTCAACAAAAACGAAACATATCGATTTTTTCATTTGCTTAGCAAAATTAGTTCCCCCTATTCCCTTTAATTTGGTGTAAGTTTTATCTTCTCCCGAGTGTTCTTTCTTGGGATATATTATTTTTTAGAAACTGTTAGTAAATGATATGTAATTTTAATTGCAATGGTAATTAAAAATATATGATCACAGAAATTTATTTAAATTTTATTTGTTACTAATTATTTTCTTTTCTTGCTATTTATTTAAGTTTGAATATTTTACAAAATGTATATATTACATTTATTTTCTCCATGTTGCTTGAAAAACATGTGCTACTCAATTATTTAATTTTGAAAATTAAATTTATACTATATAAATATGATTAATACATTAATAATATTAAAATATCATTATTTTTAATGATAATTAAAAATATATTATCACAGAAATTCATTTAAATTTTATTTGTTACTAACTTTTTTCTTTTTTTGCTATTTATTTATTTTTGAATATTTTACAAAATGTATATATTACATTTATTTTCTCCATGTTGCTTGAAAAATATGTGCTACTCAATTATATTATCTTAAAAATTAAGATTATACTACATAAATATGATTAATACATTAATAATATTAAAATATCACTTTTTTCAATGATAATTAAAAATATATTATCACAGAAATTTATTTAAATATTATTTGTTACTAATTGTTCTGTTTTCTTGTTATTTATTGATGTTTGAATATAATACACATATTTCACTTCTTCTCTCCATGTTGCTTAAAAAATAATTAATTGCTCAATTACTTTATGTTAAAAATTACGTTCATAGTATACAAATATAATTAACACATTAATAATATTAAAACACGACTATTTTAATGGAAAATTGATTTTTTGTTACCTATGTACTTGTTACACTGTGCAGCTTTTCGGCTTTAGAGGCTCCAGTAAACACGCACAAATGCGAATCGCGAGATTCGCGCGAACGTTGAGAGCATACGGAACGATATAGTAATGAAATCATTACAAGGTGACCGCGATTAGGATCACTTTATTATATAGTTGCATGGTAAACAGCAATAGCGCCGCACACGATTCTCTGTACACCATTTCGACAGTATCTTCAATTTTTTTCCTTTCAGATACGATCGAACGTCCTAATCGTGTAACATTGACGTCTGCTAGCCGGTCATTTGGATGGATACGAATCTAAAGCTAATAGAAAAATCGATAGTCGTTCCTTTGCCGACTACAAGACTCATTTCGGCCATTCGATGTTCAAGTCTAACTAAAATTACAACAAAGTATCACTTGAATAAGTGTCTGCCGTACTTTAGGTAAATAAAAGTCCATTGTTTGCATAGAAAAATAGAGAATATTTTATTAAAAGTATTTTCCATAGCTTGGCATGGCTTACAGCAGCTTACAGTCTTAACAGTATAAAGTTATTAGTTTTTTGATGGGTGGAGGCGTCAAGGAGATGTGAAGGTCAACTATGTTTTTTAAAATGGAACAGTATGTTTTTTTACTTACATTCTGATAGAGTATTTCAACACGAACACGATGACCTATTATTAAGGTCGTTCAAGGTCACTCAAGGTCAACTGCAAGAGAAAATAAATTGTCTCAAAGCACTCTTCGAATACTTCGACGATTTAGATGCCACATGTTATTTACGTTCTTATTGCTAGTATAAGTGCTCAAATCGGCGACCCTAAACATGGATACATAATCCAAAACGTTGCAATACCGATGACACTGTCTGATAAATTTCATTTTTATCTATTACAGAGCAAGCTCTTATTCGTTCTTACATGTCAACTATGGTTGTTGGTTTTTTGCGGTACACATGAATATTGAATATTACGAAGCCGTACTCTAAATCGGCAGTCAAACTACTAATAACATTTGTGTACATAGACAAGATACAATGTGATCGAATGTTCGTTTACGTTCTGTGACCCTTGTCGGCAATTACAAGAACAGTATGCCAACAACCAGAGAATACACAAAAGTATTCGAAGAGTGCTGTGAGACAATTTAATTTCTCTTGCAGTTGACCTCGAGTGACCTTGAATGACCTTAATAATAGGTCATTGTGTTCGTCTCGAAGTACTCTACCAGAATGTAAGTATAAAAAACATACTGTTCCATTTAAAAATCAGAATTGACCTTCATGTCTCCTTGACGCCTCCACCTATTAAAAAACTATTCTCTGGTTGTTAGCATACTGTTCTTGTAATTGCCGATAAGGGTCACAGAACGTAAACGAAGAGAATACACAAAAGTATTCGCAGAGTGCTGTGAGACAATTTAATTTCTCTTGCAGTTGACCTCGGGTGACCTTAAGTGACCTTAATAATAGGTCATTGTGCTCGTCTCGAAATACTCTACCAGAATGTAAGTAAAAAAACATACTGTTCCATTTAAAAATCAGAATTGACCTTCATGTCTCCTTGACGCCTTTACCTATTAAAAAACTATTCTCTGGTTGTTGGCATACTGTTCTTGTAATTGCCGACAAGGGTCACTGAACGTAAACGAACATTCGATCACATTGTATCTTGTCTATGTACACAAATGTTATTAGTAGTTTGACTGCCGATTTAGAGTACGGCTTCGTAATATTCAATATTCATGTGTACCGCAAAAAATCTAATAAGAGCTTGCTCTGTAATAGATAAAAATGAAATTTATCAGACAGTGTCATCGGTATTGCAACGTTTTGGATTATGTATCCATGTTTAGGGTCGCTGATTTGAGCACTTATACTAGCAATAAGAACGTAAATAACATGTGGCATCTAAATCGTCGAAGTATTCGAAGAGTGCTTTGAGACCAGTTATTTTCTCTTGCAGTTGACCTCGAGTGACCTTGAATGACCTTAATAATAGGTCATTGTGTTCGTCTCGAAATACTCTACCAGAATGTAAGTAAAAAAAACATACTGTTCCATTTAAAAATCAGAATTGACCTTCATGTCTCCTTGACGCCTCCACCTATTAAAAAACTAGTAACATCGGATGGTAAATGGCCCAACGATACCAAATAAGTTTGGTCTGAGGCATTTTCCTCTACCTCCAAAAACAAACGAGTTATTCAGTCCTGTTTTAAATACCTCACTCTGTATATTGTCCACGCCCCCATGACAGATCCCAATACGAGTCTATAATATTGTCATATAAGTGCTACACCATCTCAAATTACGTATAAGTACTATTAGTTCTGACATCTATTAACAAACGGCAGAAACATATTCAAGTACCTAATAATTGTAAGAATTTAATTCTAAGTCACTGTCAAAACAAAGAAACTCGCTGGAAATCCGTTATGAACAATAATGTAGATTATATAAATTTATTAATCCTTCGACAGCGGAGTCTATTTTGACACAGAGGGGTGTACTTCCGAAAAGACCACACCTCCGATTTTTTTTATACTCTGGATTTTGACGTGTTGATTACGAATATGATAGTGAAAATTGGCACAAATGTTATTTTCAAACAATATTTTCATAAACTAAAACTTAATGTTTAAGTTTAGGTTTAGCTTTAGGTTAGGTATTTTTAGAACAGGTTTATTTTTTAGTTTATATGAGGTTGTTTCATTTCTTCTATAACGAACAGTCGTTTAACTTAACGTTTAAGTTTAGGTTTAGGTTTAGATTAGGTAAGGTTAGGTTATTCCTTTTGGGGATGAAGCTTCCCGCAGAGGGTGGATCTCGCTATGCGTGGAATGTTAAAAATCCAATGATAAAGAAAACACGTGGGCGAGGGAGGATCTTTGCTGCATCCTTTTCTAGTATTAACTAATGAAATTAACAATAAAACTTGATTTGTGTTGGATGAGTTATATGGAGTTTTGAACATTTAATATCGTTTTTCTCAAAAGCTATCGTCTTTATGACAAAAATCAATACGACATAAAATATGTATTTCGATGAGACCTACAGCTTCTATATGCAGTATTTTTCAAAATTACCATTATTTACGGAAATAAATGGAAAAAACTATGATTTTTATGATTTTCTCGTTTTCGTTATGAAAATAACACTTGCGCCATTTTTCACTATCATATTCGTAATCACTACGTCAAAATACGTAGAATTCAGAGTATTAAAAAAATCGGAGGTATGATCTTTTCGGAAGTTTATCTACCCAGAGTATCCGAATGATCATTTAAGACAGGCATGTCCAGAAGTAGCTCACTTGGAGGCAAATTCGAGGGAGACGCCTACTTCACCGCCTGCGCGTCTCGCTCCCCGTGGCGGCCATAGTCCTCCGAGCTCCTCAGACCCGTGCCTACCGTGGGTCCGAGAGTCGCCGCAACGAGACACACGCAGTACATGCCGCAAGCGGTAGGCACGGGTCTGAGGAGCTCGGAGGACTGCGGCCGCCACGGGGAGCGAGACGCGACCGGTGCGCCTGGCCAAGTGAACGATTGAGAGGGGCAACTCTTGTGACATTAACAATTTGCTCTGGAAGAACTGTACACCGTATGATTTTCAAACTTTTTGGTCATCTTACTACAGGTTTCACAGACCAGAAAACAATTTTTTTACTCTTCTCAAAATCGCTCTAATAACAAACAAACAGAAACACATGGTTGAAGCCGCTATAACAAGATTCAATTTTAAGGTTTGCCACTTTTGTGGTTTTGGGAATTATTTTCAGGAAAACCGTGGGCCGTAGTCATTTTAAACTTTTTGGTCATCTTACTACAGGTGTCACAATCCAGAAAACATTTATTTTACCGTTTCTACTATTTTTTTTAATGTTCTCAAAATTACTCTACTCAAGAATAAACAAAAATACACGCTTTGTGCTGCTATTTATGGCGGACTACGGCCGCCACGCGTCTCCCTCGAATTTGCCTCCAAGTGAGCTACTTCTGGACATGCCTGATTTAAGAACATGATTCTCAACGATTAAATTAAATGAATGGCTGTTAGATTCTATACAACAGAAAGACCAGGAGATGTTCTCTCAAAAACGCATCTAAAAAAATTGATAAATGAAGTTGTGAATGGTCTTGATCATCGTCGATTGTATAATTATAACATTGGTGCCCATTCAAGGGTTATATACAAGTCTGTACATTGTTCACAAATTAATACGAATATTGGCTAGGATCAAATTTATGTTGGAAGCGTATGAACAGCTACTAACTTGAACCGGCTACTGGAAAATTAGAGTTGGGATGGATTGTTTGTAATTCTGGATCCATAATGCAGAAGCACCTCCTGCAAATGTTGTTTTGTTGGCACCGAAATTCGACATTTTTAATGCAATGGAAATACTTGCTGTTTACGCTAGACTCGCACGTCATATAACAACATTAGATCTTCAAACTTGTTTATAGTACTACCGCATACATACACACCCTGGCAACTCGAATTATATTGCTATTAGTCCCGACATCGTAAACTGCATAAACTTGTTCGAGTACCTAATAAAATAAAGAAAGTTTTGGAACAGTAACGAGTTTACCGAACGTTAGCGAATGCATCTTTTGTGTTGGTTCTAATTTTAGCGAGATGCCGGCCATAAATCATGAAAATCTCTCCGTCCTTGCGGCGCACTGATTCATTCATTAATTTGTTATTAAATGTAATTAACGGCGCGAACGCGTTCTTTAACTGTAACGATGATTATAGGCGACTCGCCTATCCAGGCCGGCGTGTCACAAAATTGTGAATACACGCGTGACACATGGAGGTAATAATTAGTAGACACCACAAATATTATTAACATGCGCCGGTATTGGAGAGTGTCGCATTCTAAACACGGCTGGGCCAACGAACATGATTCGCTTTCGCAAATTGTTGGAACGGTGGTATTTCGAGTCGGGTCGAATGAAAATCGCGACTAACGATCGGCCGCTCTACAATTACAAAAGTTACACGAAATCAAAGCAATTCACTTAACAAAATACAAAATTAGATGTCTTACTTTTTGATATTAATGACTAGGCTGCGGATCTCCATGCATTTTACGTTTTTGAAAATTTTCAAAAAATGCTACAGTATAAAATATGACAGAATTTAAGACGACTTTTATTTATTTCAGATCTACGCAGGCTACTACCACTGAAAATAAGATTTTATTTAATTATCGTTCCATACCTCTTCCATTTCGTACATCGTAAGCAAATACAGTAGGAGGCTAAACTTCTACTTAGGGGACCAAAAATGTTCAACTTTTTTTAATGTAATATTATACAATTCCACCAAAAAATGATGGAACACTAACTTCTCATGCGCGGAATTGATATTTTATAATGAAATTTAATAATGCATCGAAAAACTCATCTCACTATTTTTTAATCTCGTTCGAACTTCGCGAGTAGACAACCGAGAGGGAAGCGAAGAATTTACGGTGCGTCCGCGACATGCAGTCCGTATGCAGCTGCGAATGCATTTTTAAATAGATTAACTCCTACTTAAGCTAAACTTCACCTTGGGGGACCAAAAATGTTCAACTCTGTTCAATGTAATATTATACAACTGCTCAAAAAAGTGATGGAGCTCTACGTTCTCATGCACGGAATCGAAATTTTAGTATGCGGAGTACACACGTTCAAAAGTTATACGCAACTAAAGTTGCTGGATTTCAAGCGCATTTGTGGGGATAAAACGCTGCCATATTGATTTTCGGACATAGGAGCGGGAATAATGTAGTGAGCGGATTCGCTAGATTGTAGCACAGACATGTAAAAGTGGCGATTTTTGAGTAGTGATTCGGCTTCCTAGTGTTTGGGTTACGGCATGCGGAAATGCAATTACAGTTCAGATAAAAGATATTCTGTTGGTCTGAGTTAGTTTTCGGTATTTCGGTTAGTCTCGCGGAGACTTCCAGGTCACGCAAGCGACAAACAATTGCAAGTGATTCGTGCTCGTGAGCTTAATTAATTGCGGGTTTTTCTGAAATGAAGTATCAGTAATTCGAATTGCCGCTGTAAAATGGCTGCTTGTATGTGTTTGTGGTGTGACGTAGCAGCTCTGCTGACTGGATAACGCGTAAGTATAAAGCAATAAGGCGGCATTCTCACCTGTCAAACGCGCTTGAGATTGTGCAACATTACTCGTGTATAACTTTTGAACGAGTGAACTCCGCGCACTGAAATTTCAATTCCGTTCATCAGAACTTAGAGTTTTATCATTTTCTGGCGAAATTGTATAATGCTGCATTCAGAAAAGTTGAACATTTCCGGTCCCCTAATGAGAAGTTTTACCCATTAGTCTGAACCCCTTTAGTATCCTAAAATGCTTCAGATGTAAATAACTCAACAATCTAAGACGATCCTTATAATTTATTATACAAAATACAAATTTAATCTACTATTATAACTGAGATACTGTTTTAATATTCAAACAGTTGTGTTTCCCTGTTCAGTTTGGATAATCGAGGTTCTACTGTATTGTACACCAGAGTGTAACAGATTACGAGTCTCGGCCGAGGCGGAAGCGCGCGTGGCCGGCGAGCGGATTATGGTTTAAAGAGGAATATGGTTTTCGGTTGTTAGTAAGGTGCGCGGACGAACCAGATGCGAAATCAGGGAACCGCTAGGATGTTCGAGAGATTTCGTGGACGAAACCGATGCGAAATCGAGAAACTGCTGGGAGTTAGGATAAAAGCACAGACGAACCCGAGGAGAAATCGAGGAACTGTAGGATACGGACGAATCTGATACGAAATCAGGGAGCCGCATAGTTTCCGGTTGCTGATACGAAATCAGGCACGTCCTGGGATATGTTAGTAACGGCTTTGTAACTTTAATATTATAAATTAATTGATACAACCCGAGCGGTAAGATCGTATCACGTGGGAACGGTCAACTAAGAATTGCTGGGTCTGAATGGTGGGTTAAAATCGATTGTTACTAAAAAATAACCTTAAACTAAATTGTATGTTAGAGGAAACTGGCTCTGTTGCAACTGTTATTGCCGTGGTAGGAATTGAGTGTATATGAACAATATGGTGTAGTTACCAAGGTACTACTGTAGTTACCAAGCTAGAATAATTACATAGATTCTAATTACGTTTCGCCGCTTCACATGTTTTATATCAATTATAAAATTTTCAGTCTAGAAAAAAATTGGTACAAAGACTTTGAATGTGAACTGCCTATTTTGCTGTTCTCTTTTCACAATTTTGCTACAGTGCTGTTTCATGTAGGACTTTTCAATAGAAACTGTTCAGTTAATTCAAATTTACCGCCCAAATCGATTTCAAACTTCCAACGATCGATATCGACCAACCAATCAGTTAACGTTGTCGTCCTGTATAATCAGCTAGTTCGCACGTTTTCGCTGGCATATGGCTCAGTTACGTATCTGCCACGATGGTTTAAACCACGTTCCATCGTAACTCTTATTCATAAAGATATTTTGTTTTCCTTTTATTGTAACTAGTGCACAGCAAGTAAGTTTGCTTTTCATTTTCTATTCCGTTGTCTTGGTTTTCTACACGACTGTGACGGAATGTTAAATTCGGTTTAATTACATTATAATTATATAATTTTGCAGACGCATAAAATCTCTTGAGAATGATCCACACACGGATCGAAACGTTGGGATAATACTATAATTGCAAAATTGCTGACTTTCAATAAGATCGAACCTTTGCGCCGAAATCAGATTCATGAATATAATTCATTTCGATCGAAAGAAATTACATTTATGTACTACTGCCTGTTGGATAACGCACAGTCGAAGCGGGGAACACGGAACACAGAGTGAATAATTATGCCGAAATAGACTAGTACCGTACTCACAGAATCTATAAGGTTGCTCGATTCGAGAGGGTGACTATGCCCGATCTCGCTAAATACAACCAGCTCCGAAACGAGATTCAGCGTAACGACGTGTATAGCCCGTTTGAACTTTATGCACTGCCCGAGAGGGTTAAAATTCGAGGGTTGATATACTGTGAAATCTAAGTTCGGATGCTTTCAAGATTTCCATATTAGGGAATCTTGAGGACGTTCTCGAAATTTCTATATTAGGAAATCTTATGGGACTGTCACTGTACTGAATCATGCTTTGTGACGGCTGTATCCCGCTGAAGCATAGTCATGGTTTCTATGAGCAAAGGGGTTGGAATAGGACGTTTTCCGTTCTCAGGAAAGAGATTAGAAAATTCTGATCCGCATACACGCAGAGAGAACTCTCTGTACGTAACCAATCAATCTACCAACGTGAAAATTAATTTTCAATTCTGTGTAAATTGTTGGAAGATCGCGATGTACAGCGGACAAAGCTACGTGGTAGAGATATAAATAAACCAACGCACCATTACCGATTACACATATTTATTATAATATAATGAACAAAACTAAACTTGCCTAGCTCCACGCTCGTGACGCATGCCACAGGGCATTTTCACACTCGCGTCTTCTAGACTCCCCACTCTACGCCTGTCTATCTTAAGGCGCGTCCACACTGGAAGTCATTTTGCAATAATTCCGTCATCCAGATATAGTTGACATGGCGATCAAAGTGTTAAACAATATTATCGGAGCTGTCTGTGCGGTGGTGTTCGCTCGCGAAGCTATTGCTCGCGTCTTGATGGAACGATTCAGTAGTATGGGGCGACACTAGTCAGACGCTAGCTGAAGATTCTGTACAAAGCCAGTACAAAGGTTTCAGCAACTTATTAATAGGCTGCGGATCTTCGTTCCAAATAAAAATTGTCCAAGTCAATTGTAAGAAATTGAAGTTAAATGGAAATGTATTTCTCTTTGAATCGTCTTAAAAACTGGAAAATTTTTATATTGTATTTAACCTACAAAGTTGTAAATGCATAAAATCCGTAGTCTACTTATTAAATACAAATCGATTTGATGTATCCGTAGTCATTTTCATACACTTTCCGAAAATAGTTTCATAAATCAGTGTATCAACAATTGAAAAGAGTTAGAAATTTATTCATTTTTATTATGCTTTTAATGGAATAGCTTGTATATATATCTATAGAAATTATCAATGGCATTTTGCATGCATTGTTAATTATGAGATTCTATAAGGACTTTCCATTCCCAAAATCAATTTTTAAACGGTGTTACTTGATAGTTAAATTAATGTTTAATATTCAGACAGTATGCAATGTTCTACTAAACTATTCACTCGTATATATAACTAAAAGACTATTGTAAAATTTCAATCAGCAGAACTGGCTTAAAATCATAATGAAGAAGATACGTTCATATCAAACACAGGTTAACATAATCATTTTTCTTAATATATAAAACTAACTTCCAATTGATCATTAATCTTATCATTGAGTATTCATCAATTGAATTATCAAATTATAATATTTCATTGGACTTTAATACAATATTGAATTTGGATTATGTCTATCAAATTTTTATGATTAAATATAATAATAAATTTGTCTTCTTGAATTTTCGAAACAAGTATGAACATCGCCTTAAGAATATGTTGTACTGTATATGTTGATTGATATAGTAATGACGAAATGAAAATGTGAATGGGTCAAATAAGACCCGGGAAAAGCAGAAATTTATATTAATGCTCGGCCGCATCGAGAATCATAGTCAAATCAAATTAAACTATGAAATCCAGACGCATTCATCATACTCAGATCTTTCCCCGGAAAATTACGATCTCTTCCGTCATTTAACTCTACAGAATAAAATATCATGAACGTCAGAATTTTTTACAGAAATGAATTATGTTCACAGTTATCACTGAATAACTTAAATCTACAACAATAAAATTTATTAGCAACTAAAAGCATTATTAGATTGCGAAACTGCATGCATTTCCTAGTAGGAACATTTAAAGAATTTCAAAATACTGTTATATTACTTTAAACTCTTTAAAAAATTATTAACAAACGAACTAAATAACTACATACAGTGGCGTGCAAAAGTATCCGGACACCCTTTAAAAACGAATAACTTTTTCAAAATTAGTTCAAACGGCTTGAGTTTTTTTGAGATGTTAGAAGGATTAGTTTACTCGGTGGCAGGTAAATAATTATTTATACAAATTGCTAATGGTCGAAATTGTGAAGAAAAAAGTAAAAGTCACGATTTTTAACTTTTTTATCACTGCCTGTAATGAAAATTTAAAATATACATTTTGTAGATTTTCATAGGTTATATACACGTGCAAAGTTTCATCGAAGTCGGTTAATGTTGCTATGAGCTACGAACATTGCAAGATGGGAGCTTAAGGGTGAAAGTCGCAGATTTTTGGTCTTTTCAGGGAATTTTGTGTTCAGGCAATGAATGGAATTATGTATCTCAACAAATAACTATATATTTATATAACATATTAATGACAACCATTCTACATCACAGCCATACTTTTAGAATAACAAAATCGCTTCTTCATGTCCACTCATTTCATTTTAACATACAACCAAATTCACTTCATACACTTTTGTTTCATTCATAAATGTTTCTCTCTCATTCTCACCACAGATATCCCCACATTTTGTCCTTAGGTAATCATCTTTAACACTAGGTTCACGGAGCACTAAAATTGATTATTTTACATTGCTTTATAAAAATAATAAAATTGTATTTACTTAGATCTTCAGCGATTTTTATTGTAATATGTACACAAAAAAATAAATCTATTTAATAATTCCTCACGAAAATATTCTTCTATGTGATATTATACTGCGTCGTTGACCATTGGTGGTTCGGAACCCACCGTAATAAACAGTAGGTCCCGCTGAAAAGTAGGCTGAAATAGGCTGAACATTGGCGTTAGATGAGAGCGGACAAAGTGGAAGAAGGGGGAGAATGGTAAAATGGATTTGAAACCCTGAGGGGACCAAATATCAGTACCTATCCTATCCTAATAATTCCTCACGAATGCTTTCTTACACTCTTAATAATTGTAAATTAAAAAATTTTGAATCCGTCATTTTGACGGGCCCCGTAAATCTAGTGTTAAATGATTGTAACTCATAACAACGTTAACCGATTTCGATGAAACTTTGTACATGTACATAACTTACTTAGACCTATAAAACGCGTCTTTTAAATTTTTGTTACAGGCACAGATTAAAAAGTTAAAAATCGTGACCTTTACTATTTTCGTCGTAATTCCGACCAATAGCAATTTTTAGAAAAAATTATTTACACGCTACCTAGTAAACTAATGCGTCTAACATCTCAAAAAAAAACTCAAGCTGTTTGAACTAATTTCGAAAAAGTTATTCGTTTTTGAAGGGTGTCCGAATACTTTTGCACGCCACTGTAGGTCCTCTATCTTCAGTTAAATGCAACTGATTATTTATTTTGCATAAATATGCCAGAGTCGAATCATTGTTAAGTGTTTTCATTACAATTCAATGGTTTTAACACAGGAAAAACACTCTTCACTTCACAGACGTGCTCGATCGGTTCAAAAGTTGTCGCCGACTTTATAATTAGTAGTTAAAATTAGTCAGACACTACTAAACCGACGAGTAAAATTTCGGAAGACTGGGAAAACGTCTTTGAAAATTAGAGAGATGAAACCCGAGCTTGGAAGCGCTGCATGGCACTCCTTTGCCGTCCAAACACCGTGAAAAATTCAGTAAATTTCACCGGCAGGCTTTTTTTAAACGCACCTAAAGAAGATTTCACCCGCAATCTTGACATTTTCCTGACGACTACAATTAAATGAACAATGAACCAGTATTACAAATCCGAAAAGGTCACATTGTTCAAATAGATAAAATTAATTGTGCAGTTACTGTGATCTGTTCATCAAAGTACTTTCTATACCCTTCCAAAACGAATAACTTCCCTATAATTGGTCCAAGAGATTTTTTTGGGGGAGGATGTTAGAATTAGTTTACTAGCTAACATGTAACTAAAGTGTAAATAATTTTTGTTTGAAATTGCTATTGGTTGCAATTACGAAGAAAACAGTAAAAGTCTAGATTTTTAAGTTTTTTATCTGCATCTGTAATGAAAAATTTAGAAGATGCCTTTGGTAGATCTGCTAAACTAACATAATACTTAACCCGTTGCCGTACCATTTTCTTTACGGCTACAGTGATTAGAACATTTTTATCCTAAAAAATTTCACAGATGAGAGAAAGTTTATATTTTTCGTATGGCTACATTTGCATTAATCCTTACATATTGTGCACAAAAATAAAATTTTATTTAACCTAAAATGAAAGGCATAACATTCATATTTGTTTGACTTCATTGAAAATCTTCATCACGAGTCTGACTCGTTAAAATACGACAAGGGGGTTAAGAGTGGCTTCTCTTGTAACGGCAGTGAATACAAGTGATGTTTAAGTATTTTTTAAAAAATAATTATTGCCGGTACACGAGAAGGCTCTCTTAACACAGGGTGGGGCACGAGTACGATTTCCGTGACCCCTCGTACGATTTCCGCCCCCTCCACGACTTAACCACAACTCATTCTATTCACATGATTTTTCCATTACTAGTTCAAATTCTGGATGACAGCTACAATGCAAAGATTATGCGAATAAAATTTCATTTTCTACGAAAAAGGTCTCTTGATATTTTGCCATATTTCGCATAGTTACCGAGATATTTGCAAATTTATAAAAAACAGGAAATCTACTTTACCGGCTAAACCAGGCCAATTTGACACCATTATATATATATATATATATATATATATATATATATATATATACATTTTTTTCTTGAAATAACCAAAAGAACACAAATATAACCTCAAAACGAGGGGCCACGGAAATCGAACTCTCCCCCAGGGTGGGCCACACGAAACTGACTGATTTGTTTTTTAAATAGTTCTTGACAAAAATAAAACACACTACTAATTTTGTACTTAGCAGTTTACTTACACTTTACAATTACTTATGGAACACAATGTCATCAAAATTTCCTCCTCTGGACGCTTTACAGACGCATATTTTCCATTACTTTATCTAATTATTACATATTATTGGAAACAATTAGTGTGAAGAAGGTGGCATGACTGTGAATAAACTATGAGTGTGTTGATAGTAATTATTGTTTTGCAGTTGGTATGTGTGTGAGAAAAAGGTTGGTATGATTGTGCGGTATGAAAAAAAAGGAAGAGCGAGTGTAGAGAGATTGATGAGAGAAACCACGTGTGTAAAAGTATTCTCATTAAGTTAGGAACAAGTTTATTATTAGTGTTTGTTAGCCGTAGTTTAGATACATAAGATTGTACAAAAGTTTGTATATGTATAAAATAAAGTAAGGTGAATATAGCAGCACATATTTTCTATTAACTCAAGTGTGGTGGATTGGTTCGCATAGACCTTGTCCATTAACACGTTCAGCGCCCACTCCACAATCATAAAAATTACACAAAATCAAAGCAATATATTTAATAAAACAAAAACTAAGAACTTTAGTTTTGTGATATTAATTACTGTTTCAAACCTCTTCTATTCCTCAGATCGTAAGGAAGTTTTGTACACTCGATCCACCAACGTAAAAATTAATTTTCAATTCTGTATAAATAATTCCGTCACCCAGGTATGGGTGACATGGCGCTGAACGTGTTAAATAGCCCCATAAAAAAGTGGGGGTATTTAAGGGGCTAAACCGAATTCTTGCACTAATTTTCATAATTTGCCAAGACTAGCGAGTGATTTTCATGAAAAGTTTTCACAATACACACGCGTTGGTGAACCGTGTGTAACGCGCCATAATTAAATTGTATTGCGTCGTGAACATAACCTCAAAATTCCAGCATTCTCAACATAACAATTTTCGCGTGGCGTCCAAATTAAATCAGTCAGTTATTTATGGCCCACCCTGTACATCGGAATAAACAAGATACTAGCCGCAAACGGTGTCGTGGTCCGCAAATATGTTACAGCTACCCTACGCGGTGTCCTGCACCATGGATACTCTAGACTTTAGACTAGCTAATGACGCCAGGCAAACGCAAAACTCCATGGAGCAATCAAGCACCTCCCGCGGACGGAATTACGATGGAAAGGCAGTAAATCACAGAAATCAATTCTCAGGAAGAAAGCGTTCAACTGCTGGCTGAACGATCAGCCATAAAACTTTGCCGAGTCTGGCCGGTGCTCGGGACAAAAGAATGAGATGACTGAGTCGGCAGTTGCGCGGGGTTGGGTGCGCTCGGCGGAGGCTAGAAAACAGAACGAAACGCTGGGAAATGGAGAAATGTACCGTCGGAATAAAGGAGCTCCGAAAGAAAAGCAAAGCAAAACAGGGTTACGGAGATTGACTGCAAAAAGGCCGAATAACGGACCTAGAGAGAAAAAGAGAGAAAGAAAGATGGAGAGAGGGAGAGGGGAAGAAGGGGGAGGTAGGTTCTGTAAAGGGTCCGAAAGAATTTGACCGTTCGAGAAGCAAAGGTTAACCGCGAAGTGGCATACTGTAGACAGAAAGCTACAGGCGAGAGGACAGCAAAGGATGGACAAGGATTCGATTGGCGGTTGGTCGCTCGGTTTCCTCTCCTTTACCCTTTAGCACAATGACCGGCCATTTGGGAATTCTTAGACCGTGCCACCCACGCAATTTTCCCTCTGACCAACCCTCATGACTCACTCCTTTAGTCACCGACGCGCCCCGAGAAACTTGACTAAGCGAGAGGCCAGCGCGTTTACAGTTGGGACTTTCGGGCTCTCAACCTCTGCCACACAGTCGGGGACAAAACGATACGACGCGCTACGTTTCTTTGAGTTTCCGCACGATGCACAGTGTAACGAGTACATACGGTGGCTCACGAAAGCATCGAACGCAGTTTAAATTGGAATAACTTTTTTAAAATTGGACCAAATTATTTGACTTTTTCTTTAGCGACTATAAGCATTGATTTACTAAGTGGCATGCAAAAAAATTTTGAAAAAATTACAGTTGATAGGAATTACATAAAAACAATAAAAATGGCACTTTTTAAAACTTTTTTATTTCAGTTCGCAATGAAAATTTAAAATATGCGTTTTATAGATCTATGTTAGTTATGCACATAGTTATTTACATCGAAAGATGTAAGAATCTGTGAATTTTAAGCAAAATCTGACAAAAAATCGTGAAAAACTGCGATTTTTATCAGTTTGAACCGCTTGTAGCTCATGTATACAATTAATTGATTCCGATGAACTTTTCAGCATGTGTATTACTAACATAGGCCTACAAAATGCATATTTTAAATTTTCATTACGGGTTGGAATAAAAAAGTTTTAAAAAGTGCCATTGTTATTTTTTTATGTAATGCCTAACTATTGCAATTTTTTCAAAATCTTTTTTGTACGTCATATAGTAAATCAATGCTTTTAATTGCGAAAGAAAACGTCAAGTAGAGTGGTGCAATTTTAAACAAATTATTCTGATTTAAAAGGCGTTCGAATACTTTCGTGAGCCACTGTAGGTAAAACATGTTGAAATTCGAGATTCGATATACGGTCGATAATATTGTAGGATCAGAGACGGTAAATACGAAAATAATATATATTTTAATTACAGAAAGACGCAACAAATACAATTGACTACACTTTCACGACTCAATCTCCGTCTGAGATTTACGTCTCGGATCACAAACGTCGTATTTTTTATATATTCTGAAAACCGCCATCAATCACGTTGTTAAACAAATCGTCGCGTCGTTACCGTTATTAACGTCGTAGTATTCGGCGGAATTCGTGACAGTATCACCCTACACTCTCTACAACAGGCAGTTCCAATCAGTAACTCCGGAGCTATTCGAGGCACCTTCCCCGCTTAGATTCTTCCCCCACTCTGAGACTTCATTGTAATAATGTATAGTAGCGGGAAGCTCCCACCATGAGAGCCGCGCGGCGCGCGCAACTCTATGGCTGCACGTAGTAGTGGGAAGAGGTTCGATGGTGGGGACATTGCAGTTCTCAGAGGGGAATACGTTGGACCTCCCTACCCTACAATATCGATACAAGCACAATTTCACTTATATATCATTGATTGTGCGTTGCGTTACAATATTACAATTTTGTAAAGAAAAAATCAATTTTCCATTAAAATAGTGATATTTTAATATTATCAATGTCTTAATCATATTTATATACTATAAATTTAATTTTTAAGGTAAAATAATTGAGTAGCATATATTTTTCAAGCATCATGGAAAAAATAAATGTAATATACATACATTTTGTAAAATATTCAAACATAAATAAATAGCAAGAAAAGAAAAAAATTAGTAACAAATGAAATTTAAATAAATTTCTGTGATAATATATTTTTAATTACCATTGCAATTAAAATTACATATCACTTACCAACAGATTCTAAAAAATAAAATATCTCAAGAAAGAGCACTCGGGAGCAGATAAGACTTGTACCAAATTAAAGGAAATCGGGTGTTATAATGCGCCGCAAAATAATCGGCGGAGAAAAAAACGTTTCAAATAAAAGTTATTTGTTTCAAGTCGTAGATTAAGAATCTGTAATGAAAAATATATGTTTCCATTTGAAAAAATAAAGTTGACCTTGGAATGACCTTGAAAACATGATGAAAATTAAAAATGGATATGACTGCTGCACGAACCCCTCCTTGACTTAAACTGTTTATTTGAAACATTTTTTCTCTGGAATTTAGTTTTTGAGATATTCCACGTGGCCAGCCCTGTATAATGGACATAGGACTGCAAAACGCAATAATTAAAGTTTCACTACAGGCTCAGATAAAGAAGTTGCAACAACCGAGTTTTACTCTTTTCTTCGCAATTCCGACCAATAACAATTTTTTCAAAATTTTGTTTATCCGTTACATACTAAACTAATTCTTCAGCATGTCAACAAATCTCAACTCATTTGGTTAAAGTATAAGAAAATTATGTGATTTTTAAATGTGATCGAATACTTTTTGTCAGAGGTTGAAGTATGTATATTGTTTTGTAAATTCGATACCGTCAATCTCCAGGGACTGACATTGCGTTTAACGTGTTAAGTGATCAGGGCCTCTAAAGGTCTGACTCCGGTACTGAGCAAAGCCGCACCACTTGACGCAAAACAGTCCGTAGACTTTTGCATCTGCAACCCCCATTCTGCATGGTTCCGTGCATCTTGCATCCCCCGTGGAAATGCTAGCCGCGATATTTACACGTCAATCATACCGAGGCGCCAAAGAAAACACTTCTCGCCCCCTTGTTCATTGTCGACTCACTCACCTCCAACGAAAAACTATGGCGATCATGCTCGGGAACGATTTATCTTAATCGCGGAGTGTTATACTCGGCGATAATGCTACGAGACAATACCTCGAGGAAGTATTCGAACGCTTGATATTGGATTTTCGAACAAAGGAAATGTTCACGTTAAACTTGAAATCTGAAAATAATATTATAACTACTGAAATACATATATTATTATTATATTATTATATTATTATTGTATATATATTATTATTATATTATTATATTATTATTGTATATATATTATTATTATATTATTATTATATATATTATTGTATTATTATATATATATTATTATATTATTATTATATATATTATTATATTATTATTATATATATTATTATATTATTATTACATATATTATTATATTATTATTATATTATTATTATATATATTATTATATTATTATTACATATATTATTATATTATTATTATATATATTATTATATTATTATTATACATATATTATTATATTATTGTTATATTATTATTATATATATACAAATATTAAGATAGACTGTAATAGTTGTATTTTGTAATTTTGTTGTTGTCCATTTATTTGGAGGCTGCCGTGATCCTATTATCTATGGTTGCGAGGAAAAATGGCGCGTCACAATTTAGAAAAATTTGAGTTTATGCATAAATTGAGCTTTATAGTATAGGATTTACGGATTTATCAGAAAAAAGGCATGAATACAAATTCGAAAGGCTCAAAAAAATAATGCAATTTAGCCGATGTCCTCTATGTCAAAGTATTAGTGATCAAAACTTTAAACGACAAGATCTCGAAATTGAAAGTAGGTGACATGCGGCGTTCTTCCTGACAACCACAGATATAATAATTGCGTGTTAGAAAATCATTATATTACGTGTACAGAGTGTATAAAAATTACATGGCACAACTACCACAGCGGCCTCTATACGTCTGGATCGGTGGAGATCTGTTAAAAAAATGGGACGCAAATTTGTCCTTCACCCTTTTTTCAAGGTCAACATTTTTTTGTATTGCATCGTACGAGTACTAACTCGTCACAAGGAACAAAAGTCTCAGAGACACCATGGGTCTCAAGTCAACCATTCTCTTGAAAAACGACTTTAAAGTTTCATAAACTATTTTATCCCATATGTCTACAGGGTGTCCCAAGATGGTATAAATGTGGAGGGGGTAATTCTACATGAGAAAATATGTTTAAAGTATACAATAATTGTTTTTCGTTTAACGCCTCGTTTTCGAGAAGTTAGAGTTTGAAAATTCGGCGATTGCGCTTGTTATTGAATATGAATCGTCTGACGCGTCTGTTCATGGCCTACCTGATCTACTTCTTACAAACGCTAGGAACACGAACTGATAGATTTTCAAACTATAATTTCTCGAAAACGTGGCGTCAAATGAAACAAAATTATTCTATATTTTAGACTTATTTTCTCATGTAGAATCATGCTCTCCACATCTATATCATCTTGGGACAGCCTGTAGACATATGGAATAAAATACTTTACTAAACTTTAAAGTCATTTTTAAAGAGAATGGTTGACGTGAGACTCATGTTGTCCGTGAGACTTTTGTTCCTTGCGACGAGTACTATACGATTCAGTACAAAAAAGTTTGACCTTGAAAAATGGGTCAAGGACAAATTTGCGGACCAGTTTTTTAACAGACCTCCACTGATCCAACAGTATATAATCCTGCTATGGTAGTCGTGACATAATTTTTATACACCCTGTACAAATTAATTGATGACTAGACAACGGGTTTTATGCATTTATGAGGAAATGATTAGGTGTGATTTAAAACAGTTTGAACATTGGAAGAATTTAAAAATACTGTTATATTATTGGAAGCCTGTTAAACATTTTATGAAAGAAAATAAATTTTACTCCGGTTTGTTGTAATTCGGATAGACAATTTTCATTTTGCATAAAGATCCGCTGTCTAGTCATGGCCCTCACAATTAATCAGTCGGAACTCTATTTTAAATTCAAATCTTATTCCCCCATATTGGAGATTCATTAATTGGCTTATAAGATGGAATAAATGAATAGAAAATTATTAAGTAGCTGACTGGAGTATCTTTCATGCAATTATTGTAGTTTATAAATCTACTGAAACAGTGTTAACACAATAAAATGGTTGTATTTTATAAATGGACTAAAAATGTAGTGTAACATACTGAAATTGTTGTCTTTCACAAATCGACGGTAACAGTGTTAATATAATAAAATGATTGTAGTTTAAAAATCGATTAAAAGTGTATTAAAATAATAAAAAGGCTGTATCCTACAAATCGACTGAAATAGTGTTAATATAATAAAATGTTTATATTTTGTAAATCGACTAGGAGTGTACTAACATAATAAAATGGTTTTATTTTACAAATCGATTGAAATAGTGTTAATAGAATGATTATTAGACTGCGGATGTTTATGCATTTATGGCTTCTGAAAATTTTCAAAAAATGCTAGAATATAAAATTCGACAGAATTTAGTACGAATTTAAATTATTTCAGATCTACTAAGGCTACTACCACTGAAAACAAGATTTTATTTGACTCCACTTTCTCAAAATTTGTCTACAAAAATTGGAAATTGCATAAACATCGGCAGTCTAATGATTTCGTAAGTAGACAAAAAAAAGCAAAAGCACTAACTATTTTACTCGAACTCGAGGTTTCAAAGTAAACAAGAGATCCAACGTTAATAAAATGATCGTACAGTGTTAATCAATTAATTAATTAGTTAATGAAATGCTTGTATTTTATACATAGTCTGAAACCGAATCTAGAGCACTGACTATTCTACTCCAACTCGTGGTTTCAAGGTAAACGAGAGAACCAACGTTAACAAAAAGATCATATCTATTATTTAATTAATTAATTCGGTAATTAATTAGTTAATGAAACTGTGTATTTTATGGATAGTCTGAAACATAATCTAGAGCACTGACAATTTTACCCTAACTCGTGGTTTCAAGGTAAACAAGAGAATCAGCGATTGGATATGTTAAAGGCGTATCCTCGTGTTGCGTTCTCGTGCAGCAGACTTCCCATGGGGCCCATGGGGAATCGAGGACACCGGCTAAGAGGTCTTCATTGCCATTCTTACGTCTCCAGCTCGATCTTCAACCCCCCCATTGTCTTGGGTAGAAACTTAGACTCTATGTACACCGCGCTCTCTTTTAATTCAGAACTTCCGCAATGTCCAAGCCACACGCTAGTGTACTCTACTAATACAACCCTCTGTAGGTACACGAATACTTGCTACATTATTCCAAAAAGCTGGTACATTCGCTGCCGCAAAATCGATGTCTTGAAACTGAGACTCTCACGTGGATTCTGTTTAACTTTTCGTGGAAACATTCTCTCGACCTTGTTTGTCGGACATCGACTTTCCGTTTTTGTCTACGTGTTGTCAATTAACTGTACCACCTGAATTTACTCACAACCTGCTCGTTGCATGAGAAAAAGTTTCAAAGGAATGCTGTTTATATCAAATTAGACATGCAATGTGATCATTTGCTTTTGGTGCCTTGATATTTTATCGACATATTAAGGTGACCTTGAATGTTTATGTTATAAGGTGTGGTATTTGAATATGTGATTTAACACTAGAAAGACTGAAACTTAGTATATACCTATATTGCCCAAAAGCAGTCAAAATGACTGCATTGTGAAAGAATAACTAATGTGTAAAGAAAGTTTAAAATTAATTTTTAATATTTTTTATATTATTTACAGTTATTTAACAAGTTATTAGTAAATATTAACAAGAAAAAAAATTTACTTTTCCTGGGCATATTGATGACACTTTCATTTTCATCATTGGTGATCGACTCTTCTTCTAATTGAAATTAAAAAGCAGTCAAAATGACTTCCCTGGGCAATCTAGTGTTAAAAGAGTATATGGAAAGCTGAGTAGAAAAGTATTAAGTTATATAGGGTGAAACAGTAAAAGTTACCGAGATATTCTTCAATGGATGTTGATGGGTCCTTCAGTGCATGTTTCGTGAAATTCGATGATGGCTTGTTTGTTTTTAATTATTTTTTTATGGAACTTTCACCAACACGTTCGTGACGCTTTTCTGATTAAAACGATACCCAACACGACACGGTTTGGATGGTATTTACTTGTTTAATCAACGATTTAGTAGAACCTCGATTATCCGAACTAGACTGTTGGGACTGAGCGTTTGGATAATGAAAGCTATACCGAATCGTGGGTTAAACGAGTAAAAGTGATGTGAATTGTATCATTTTTGGAGTCGCTTTAATCAGAAAAACTTTACAACGTTTATTAGCAAAAGATTCACAATAAATAATTAAAACTAAAAAGGTTTTGACAGCATACTTCCGCCAAAGATTAATTGAAGAATATCTCGGTAATTATTACGTTTTCAGCCCACATACCTTAATACTTTTATACTCGGCATTCGATACTTTTTCAAATCGCATATTTAAATATTACGTGTTATGAAACAAAAACTCAAGATCACCTTCGTATCTAGATAAACAAGTGAAATGTTAAGAAAGTAATTACTACAATGTATGTACCCGATAATGTCTAATCACTTTTGCGTAAAATATTTTTTGATACAACAAGTAGGTTGTGTATAAATTTAGGCAGTACAGTTAAACAAACTGCGATTATCACAATCAAATTTTTGGATATGAAACGCTATAAAGATCATTAGTGTGTCAGTATATGATAAATTAATATTCGCAATGATTATTTGAACAGTATAGTGAATTGTTTCCGCACAAACCTAACCTATAGACGCTCCATCGCGCTCCGCAGTGCAATGTGCAGAGCTAACGAAGTCAGGTGCGAAACTTTTCCCCACGACTCCCATGTTTTCCGCGAGCCTGAAAGTTTAATGAATGATTTCGAAACTGCGTAACTTCGCTAATGCTACACCATGGAGTCCAGCCCCTTTTACCACGCCGGAATTTATATTTTTTTTGCGGTCGAAAGATTTCATTAACACCCGTAGTAAATATTTTAACGTGCTTGTATTTATTCGGGAGAATCAAAATTTACATTGATAAATCGAAATAATAAATCGGCAAGCTTGTTTGCGTGGCGCCGAGGTTTCGAAAATGTCGAGTTTGGAAGCTCGGCTGTTTATTATACGGAATATCTACTGGTAATAAACACCGACCGCGCCACGGTATAATATTATTCGTTTTGCTTGACATTATTGCTTTACACGTATCGGACACCGACAGCCGCGTAGTGATCCCGATCGAAGAATTTAGTGAAATTTTCAGAAACAATCAGCTTTCTCGAATCTATATACAGGGTGCCCCACATAAATGGAAACACCTACGTATCTGTCGTATTTGCAGTCCTATCATAAAACTTCAGCGGACAAAGTGACTCTATTGCAGGGGGCAAATATAATGGAAAAGAAAAAAATTTTTTATGTCGTATTTTTAAATGAAATTTCAACGTCACCGATGTTTTTTTAAATGGAATAATATATTTTTTACGATAGCATGATAGACAATAAAAAACTGAATTTAGTGGATACCTCCTTTTTGACCTTGAAATGACCTTGAGCAAGAATAATCATGGTGGAGCGGATAAAATGTGGAAGTTTAAAACTTACGTGTTTCAGCAAAGATTACGCGTTGTTTACGGCGGGTTGACCTTTACAAATCACAATAAATGTTCGAAATGTTGACCATCCTCATTTATGCAATATCGCAATCTTGCATTAAATGATCTGTAGGCATTGTCGATTTCCTGAGACGTAATTGAAGCACATGCTGCAGTAATTATTACGATTTTTAGAACTTACACTATCGGTATTTTGAAATTGTTTTACCACGACGGAAAATGCGCGTAACGGAGGACAAATACGATTCACAAATTTTTCACGATACAAATGTACTGCTTGCCTCAAAGATTGGTGGCTTTCGCCATAAGTGAATACCATATCGATTCGTTCCTGTACAGTATAACGCATTGTTATCACTTTCACGTTTCGAATTCGAATAATGCGGAAGGAACAACGTACTTATTCTAACCGATTAACCTTCTGTTAACGATCTCAATGATACATACTCTAACATAAACATACGCTGTTTACTATGAAAAATAATTCAAACATTTATTGTGGTTTGTAAAGGTCTGGGTTAGGAAATCGACAATGTCTACAGATCATTTAATGCAAGATTGCACTATTGCATAAATGAGGATGGTCAACATTCCGAACATTTATTATGATATGTAAAGGTCAACCCGCCGTAAACAACGCGTAATCTCTGCCGAAACACGTAAATTTTAAGGTTCCACATTTTATCCGCTCCAACATGATTATTCTTGCTCAAGGTCATTTCAAGGTCAAAAAGGTGGTATCCACTAAATTCAGTTGTTTATTGTCTATCATGCTATCGTAAAAAAATATACTATTCCATTTAAAAAAAACATCGGTGACCTTGAAATTTCATTAAAAAACACGACATAAAAAATTTTTTTCTTTACCATTATATTTGCCCCCCTGCAATAGTTCCACTTTGTCCTCTGAAATTTTCTGATAGGACTGTAAATACGACAGATATTTAGGTGTTCCTATTTATGTGGGACACCCTCTATATTTCATTTTTATTATTTTCTAAAGGCTTTTCGACTACAACAATAAAACAATTAATGAGATCGAATAAATAGTTTTGTTACCGTGAGCATTTCAAATCGAATGTTTTCCTAATGTTATTTCCTAATTCATTCCTGAAAAAGTGTTGTTTAAAGATTTAGATTATTTTATCCGAATGTAATATCTTTCTTGGTTTATACACTGCGTTGGTATTATTCTGTATTTTCATCTCAAATGAGATTCAAGGTGCTATAATAAAAAAGAAAAAAGAAAAACTCTTCCATCGACTGGAAACAAACTTCGAAGCGAACCAGGAGGTCAGGTGCGTTGTCCATAAGCGGTTCAAGGCCGATTCGCGACTCCGCTTACATCGTAGCGATTCATCTTCCGGTACGTATCAGGGTGACGGGTATTTCTACATATTCGGAGGCGTCGCCACGTCGGTTGTGTACACACACCTGCATACGTTTGCACAACTAATTGAATCGAAAATACATATGCATAAGTATACAGCGGTACAAGTTCGCGATGATAGTTTCCCGGGGTGTACGTTCGTGTACGCATTTGCATGCGTTATTGAATTTCCATGCATACATATACATTCATAGAAAGACTCTGTTCGGCGAGGGGTATCTAGTCTGCTGCGCCGCCCCTTGCACCCAGCCAGTCAGAATCGCTTACGTAGAATACGTTTCCGTGTTAAACGGCCGAAGTACGTGATTTCATTTACGATACGGACTCACGATCGTTCTATATCCGTTGGAAATATAGAGCGGCCCCCGATGCTCGGCGTCCCTTTCGGCCCGCACCATTCGCGAACGCGATCCGATGGTGTGCGCACACGGTCCTGCACTCCATAAACCACGGAAAACCGGATCAACTAGGCGCTTCGTGCGGAGGGACCGGCTTCAAGCCTACTTCCGGGATTTATGCGTCACCTCGAGATTCATGTTTCACCATCAAGCCAGATCTTTCGGACAAGCCCCGATCTTATCGATCTACGAGCCTTCCGGACGCCATATTTCGCCGGCGGACGCGACGCGATGCACAGAGCGGGTTCAAACACGAAGAACGCGGACAAAAATCATTTTTTTCTTCTGACTAAAATGAACTGCAGCATCTTTTTGCTAATTGACAGGATTAGCGCAGTATACTGGGTGATCACTAATTTTTCGACATTCATAGAATTATACTTTTTCATAGGGGATTACGAGCTGCAGCGAATAATGCATTGAAGAATATATGTTTCTATTTAAAAAGATATTAATCTATGTATTTTGCAAAATTAATAATTTAAGGTTATATTTAAATTTTAAATTTGTTCAATTCTGTAGATTTTATTTACCATATTTTCGTTACTTTTTGTTTCACTCAAATAGAGCTGTAAAACGATCGTCGCCGATGTCCGAATTCAAATTTGTACCATGTTGATAGTAGATGTGTGAACAATAAAACTGAAAAGCGTTCAGCTGCAGCTCTGTATACCACAGCACAAAAGCGAAGGCGCGAGAGTATACATGCAATGCAAATTAGTTGATATTAAACAGACAGATTGAACACGCTGTCTTTACAAACGAATGTAGTAAAAAAGAAATAAACTGCACGAGAAACTGAGGCAGTTTGGATTTTGAAAAATGTCAAGCAATATCAAAGAAAAGTGAAACACTGAAATTTTCGAATTAGGAGTTATCAGAACCATTTCTTATGAAATTCAAACCATGAAATAATTTTAAACAAATCGTTTGACTGTTCAAATAAACTAACGTATAATTACTTGACATGAATTCCAGCCAAATAAGATGAGATATTGTCTGAATGATTATTTTTCAATTAATTTATTTCGATCATAACCAAGACTGGTATTTATAACATTTAGCCAATTTTTCAAATGAAAATAGCAAACGTTGGAGAGCAATGTCCATACAATGTTGCAAGAAAAGTTCTGCTGCTATTGCTCGATCTGCTCTTTGATAGCGAGGTATTTTCCGCAAATACTTTCTTCGCGTGTTGCGAAGAGCGAGAAGAGTATGATGGCTGGACAAAGTTACGACCTCGCCCACTGAGTGTGCTACTCGTGCAATATCGAAAATGTTGTGTATATATTGTATCCCGCACACTCCATCTTTAGTACGGATCAAGAGAAGGAGCTTTCGAGCGGAGTTTACATTTCAGATTAAACGATGTAGATTTAGTCGAAGAAGACTGCCTTACGCGGGACGCTGCTGAATCAACCAAAGCAGCCAAGACGTATGGGTATTAAGGGGAAACTCCGTGAGACTGGCCTAAGACCACCCTTGCACAGATCCACCAACTCACAATACCACTAGCATCGTTGACTGAGCAAACTTCTCACTTTTTAAGGGGACAGTCCTGTGCAAACTGCTGAAAACTCTCGAATCTCCGGGAACTTATTTTAGATAATGTACTGAACCAATATTTTTGTGAAATTATAGGGTTAGTTTACTCGGCTAGCGAAGTAACTAAAACAATCGTTGCATTAACGTACGCACTCACAATTCCAGTAGCATCTTTGATTAACCAAACCTCAATTTCTTTAAGAAGACAACTTTCTGAAAACTGCTGAAAATTAACGAATCTTTGTGAATTTATTTTGGACATTGCGCTGAACTAATATTTTTGAAATTATAGGGGTAATTTCCCAGACCAGTGAAGTAACCAAGATCAATATAGCACTGACAATTCTACTAGCATTGCAGATGAAACAAACTTCTCATCCTTTGAGAGGACAATTTTTGTGAAAACTGCTGAAAATTAACGAATCTTTGTGAATGTATTTTGGACAATGCGCTGAACTAATATTTTTGACATATATAGGGTTAATTTCCCAGACCAGTGAAGTAACCAAGACCAATACAGCACTGACAATTCTACTAGCATTGCTGACGAAACAAACTTCACATTCCTTAAGTGGACAATTTTTGTGAAAACTGCTGAAAATTAACGAATCTTTGTGAATGTATTTTGGACAATGCGCTGAACTAATATTTTTGACATATATAGGGATAATTTACTAGACCAGTGATGTAACTAAGACCAAAATAGCACTGACAATTCTACTAGCATTGCAGATGAAACAAACTTCTCATCCTTTGAGAGGACAATTTTTGTGAAAACTGTTGAAAATTAACGAATCTTTGTGAATTTATTTTGGACAATGCACTGAACTAATACTTTAGAAATTATGAGGGTAATTTTCTAGACCAGTGAAGTATCTAAGACCAAAATAGTACTGACAATTCTAATAGCATTGTTGATGAAACAAACTTCACATTCTTTAAGAGGACAATTTTTGTGAAAACTGCTGAAAATTAACGAGTCTTTGTGAATTTATTTTGGACAGTGCACTGAACTAATATTTTTGAAGTTATAGGGGTAATTTACTAGACCAGTGAAGTATCTAAGGTCTGGGTTAGGTTTTTCACAATTTTTGTGAAAACTGCTAAAAATTAACAAGTCCTTGTGAATTTATTTTGGACAGTGCACTGAACTAATATTTTTGAAGTTATAGGAGTAATTTACTACACCAGTGAAGTATCTAAGGTCAAAATAGCACTGACAATTCTACTAGCATTGCTGACGAAACAAACTTCACATTCTTTAAGTGGACAATTTTTGTGAAAACTGCTGAAAATTAACGAATCTTTGTGAATGTATTTTGAACAATGCGCTGAACTAATATTTTTGACATATATAGGGATAATTTACTAGACCAGTGATGTAACTAAGACCAAAATAGCACTGACAATTCTACTAGCATTGCAGATGAAACAAACTTCTCATCCTTTGAGAGGACAATTTTTGTGAAAACTGTTGAAAATTAACGAATCTTTGTGAATTTATTTTGGACAATGCACTGAACTAATACTTTAGAAATTATGAGGGTAATTTTCTAGACCAGTGAAGTATCTAAGACCAAAATAGTACTGACAATTCTAATAGCATTGTTGATGAAACAAACTTCACATTCTTTACGAGGACAATTTTTGTGAAAACTGCTGAAAATTAACGAGTCTTTGTGAATTTATTTTGGACAGTGCACTGAACTAATATTTTTGAAGTTATAGGGGTAATTTACTAGACCAGTGAAGTATCTAAGGTCTGGGTTAGGTTTTTCACAATTTTTGTGAAAACTGCTAAAAATTAACAAGTCCTTGTGAATTTATTTTGGACAGTGCACTGAACTAATATTTTTGAAGTTATAGGAGTAATTTACTACACCAGTGAAGTATCTAAGGTCAAAATAGCACTGACAATTCTACTAGCATTGCTGACGAAACAAACTTCACATTCTTTAAGTGGACAATTTTTGTGAAAACTGCTGAAAATTAACGAATCTTTGTGAATGTATTTTGAACAATGCGCTGAACTAATATTTTTGACATATATAGGGATAATTTACTAGACCAGTGATGTAACTAAGACCAAAATAGCACTGACAATTCTACTAGCATTGCAGATGAAACAAACTTCTCATCCTTTGAGAGGACAATTTTTGTGAAAACTGTTGAAAATTAACGAATCTTTGTGAATTTATTTTGGACAATGCACTGAACTAATACTTTAGAAATTATGAGGGTAATTTTCTAGACCAGTGAAGTATCTAAGACCAAAATAGTACTGACAATTCTAATAGCATTGTTGATGAAACAAACTTCACATTCTTTACGAGGACAATTTTTGTGAAAACTGCTGAAAATTAACGAGTCTTTGTGAATTTATTTTGGACAGTGCACTGAACTAATATTTTTGAAGTTATAGGGGTAATTTACTAGACCAGTGAAGTATCTAAGGTCTGGGTTAGGTTTTTCACAATTTTTGTGAAAACTGCTAAAAATTAACAAGTCCTTGTGAATTTATTTTGGACAGTGCACTGAACTAATATTTTTGAAGTTATAGGAGTAATTTACTAGACCAGTGAAGTATCTAAGGTCAAAATAGCACTGACAATTCTACTAGCATTGCTGAGGAAAGAAACTTTTCATCCTATGAGAAGGACAATTTTTGTGAAAACTGCTGAAAATTAACGAATCTGAATTAGGCAATTTAGGCATGCTTAAAATCTTAAATAAATGATCATTATAATTTTTAGAACATTTTAACAATGTTATAATAACGTGTTACGTCTTAACCTGCTGCCCATAAGTTTTCCATTGGATTTAAAGAAACCAGTAAAGGCACCTCATGAGTAACGAATTCTTTTCCGAAGATAACCTATGTGACCCCATTATTCTCATGTTCAAAGACGACTATTATTATCTTCTCGAGTTTCCTCAGTAAATTGAACTAAAAAAATTTCTAACAAAACTATCTATTTACCTGCATCTATTTCTCATAATAAAAATCTAATAAAAATAATAGTAACCTAATAAAAATCTCTTTTTTCTTTTAATTATCTGATTAAGATGTCCTTAAATCTTTGTAATACATCCACTACTTTAAATTGTATGTACCCATTTTTGTCCTAAATGCTTTTTGTCCTATGCATTATATATTTGAGCATTATACTTCTTCGTAGATTATAGTGTCCTAGAAACTCCTTATCCACTGTACCAACCAGAAACTATAAACAATAGATCCTCGAAGCAACGAGTCATGTCGGAAATCAGTTTTCTCGAAAAGCGTAGCTGGCAGAGTCGCGTGGCGTTTCCTACGTTTTTTTTTTACTTTTTGTTTTCCGCTTGTTATTACGTCCCTGTTTCGGGGCCCCGCCCAGTGTATGTTCCATTTGACGAGAGAATAATGCGCGGAAGGTAAGTGGTACGTGACGAATAAATCGCGTCCTCGCAAAGAATTGTTGAAGTTTTTACCCAATTAGGTCTGCAGAGTAATTTCTGCGAGTAAAGCATTTTCACCGTTTTCATCTTCCGTTACAATATACGTACATCCGTTTTGTCCACGAGGCGGAGGCTCTCATGCGGTTTCGTGCTCGCTTATGTCTCTCTCTCTCTCTCTCTCTCTCTCTCTCTCTCTCTCTCTCTCTCTCTCTCTCTCTCTCTCTGTTTCCCTCTTTTTCTCCCTTGTTCGCTCTGTCTCTGTTTCTTCGTCTGTATCCCGCACACATTCAAACGGAGCCCCAACCTGTATGCAGAGTAAAATGAGACAAACCGGAGGAGAAGCGCTTTACTTTCAGAAACAACTCCCCGGCGCAATCTAATTGGCCGAAACTTTAATAATATTTTCCGAGAAAACGGTTAGTTTACTTAACGTGTGCTTCTTTTTTTTAAATACTCGCGCTTTTGTCCGATACAATATGGCGGTCGGCGAATGGATTCCTTTGTTTCGATGCACTTCCAGACAGAGCAAACTAAAAAATAGGTAATAATTGTTAATAGATCGGCAAAGTCGATGTTTCTATTTTACGTATAAATTGATAGTGACACTCTACGAGATTCACTACTAGAAGTGTTCAATGAAGTTTCGATAATTCACAAACATTATCGACCGGCGATTATTTAATAATTTTTTAAAGTCCATGGCCCATGACTGAAGATTTTTTAATAGATTCTTCAACAGTAACAGAAACTTCAATCATAAACCAGCAACTCACTCTCAATAATGTAATCTAATAATTTCATTTGAGATTATTATGTAAAACAAGATTTTTAAGCTTCTATTTGATACAGTACACTTGTTGAAAAGCCGATTAATAGGCTTCCGGTAGATAAAGTGTTAACCCCTTGTCGTGCCAGCTAACTCCCGATTGCTGGGGCCATAATAAACAAGAAGGTCGGTCACGCGTCGAGCCATTTAGCTGTTTAGCCGTGTGGCCGAACGTGCGCAAAATGTATGCGTCTTATGACATGTATATTTCGGCGCAACGAAAAGAATTGTGAAATAATAAACACGTTTGGGCACAACTAATACTTTTAAAATGTCTGGGAAGTAATTATGATCAATTCATCGGTGAACAAAAATGATTTATAATTTGAAAGTGGATAATGTATCAGTAACAATTTGTAAATTAATACTTAATTTCAATTAATAATGTTTTGAGAAAACTCGTAGAAAATTAGTAATCTTCGTGTTAGTGATGTTTACGTTTGTCACGAATGAAGTACCACGAGCCTGGTTCGCGTTGTTTACGTTTGATCCGAAGTACAGTATTTCATCGGTAATTGTCCCAAATGTCTCCGACATAATTGTCCCTGCGATATCCCCACTAGTGCGGGATGATCGAAGTCCCATAAAAAAATAAGGATTAATAAAGAGTTGGAAATTCGGATTAGGTATGTTTACATTTCTCGGAGACCGAGGCCTCTCGAGCTCGGTTGTCCTTCTCTACGTTCGGCAAACCTCAAACAATGATACCCCCCGCGCATAATTGTCCCTCCGCAGACTAGTGTTGTGGACAATTATCGATGAAATACTGTACCACGAGTCAGGCTCGTCCTTCTTGTTTTTGTCCCAAATTTCTTACCACGAGTCTTACTCGTTGTTGGAGGCCAAAAGGTTGAGACGGTTCTTTTTACAGTTATGCTACTCAACGCCTGTGCGCAAGATTTTGATAAGAATGCTATGATTTACAATGAAAAATTGATGTATTCTTAAAATTCTTGCTAGTTATAACTCGGAAACATTTCAAATATTCCAATGTATTTACTAGAAAATAATTTTTCTACACCAAATCACTTGTTTTCTCTTTTCATCCGAAACCAACGTCACCCTTGCTCGAATCAGACTAAAATGTGTATAAAAACGGTCATATTGACGTACATCTCCACCAAAATTTGTACAAGAATCATCATCCACAGCTGACTGACAGCATTAGCAGTATATAATGTCTAAATTATTAAATAAACGCAGCAATATTTCAAAAACAGTCAACTAAAACAGGCAGTTCCAACCAGTAGCTCCGGAGCTATTCGATGCATCTTCTCTGCTTAGGGTCTTCCCCCACTCTTAGACTTCACCGTTATAATCTAAAGTAGTGGGAAGAGGTTCGATGGTGGGGACCTTGCAATTCTCGGAGGGGAATACGTTGGATCTCCCTGGACTAGAATATCGCGACGAACAGTTTTAAGAAACCCTAGCAAAAATCGAAGCACGATGCACACCTATTCCAACGATCGCTAATTAAATTGTCAGATCCTCTACTTGTATAGCCCGCGCAACGAGAGTTGGCACAGAGAAACTTGTGGGTACCATGTAATGCTCCCAGTACGCGCTACACGTCTTCCGCGATTGGCCGAATCGCTTGAGGAAGACAGCAAACGAGCGTATTGAGTGTGACTGTAACAGAGAGATGCGGTGACCATGAAGTAAGATGGTGGTGACGCTGAGCGCCTATGCCGACCGTTCCCGCCAAAACGTAAGCGTAAGAGTGGGATCCACTGATCAGTGGTGGGATCTGCAGCCTTACGTCAAGAGTGGGGACTCGCCGTTCCCCCTACACCCCACTGACGAGATTTTGCGCCAACTCTCGCTGCGCGGACAATACTATATTCATTACCGGGAAGGCCAGTGTTCAAATCCCTTTTTCCATTTTTTTCTTTTTTCTGTTCAGTTTATCTATTTTAATTAATTGTATTTTGCACATGAAAAATACACTCATAATATCTATAGGAAACAAAATATAAAAATTTTACTGAAAAGGAACATTGATGAGGTATGGGCCCCGAATGCCTTACTACGGGACTGGGAGTGAGAAATAAGAGAGGAGAATCGCGCGAGTATACAGAGCGTCATGTGGATAGAATGAATGTATTGAGTAGAGCTAAGTTAGTATCATTTAAATAGAATAAATATTACTTATGTTGTTACAAGTTAAGTGTGCCTTTCACTAAACCTTATTCACTATCCACTACAAACATAATATGAAATAAACACTAACTTCATCAATCTTAAGGTATCTTTAAACTTGTTGAGTATCGACGCCTATAATGCTACATAATTCATAAATAGGAGAACAAAACCTATAGACCGCGCAACGAGAGTCGGCACAGAGAAACTTGTGGGTACAACGTGATGCTCCCACTACGCGCTACACGTCTTCCGCGATTGGCCGAATCGCTTGAGGAAGACAGCAAACGAGCGTATTGAGTGTGACTGTAACAGAGAGATGTGGTGACCATGAAGTAAGATGGTGGTGACGCTGAGCGCCTATACCGACCGTTCCCGCCAAAAGTACGTAAGCGTAAGAGTGGGATCCACTGATCAGTTTTGGGATCCGCAGCCTTGCGTCAAGGGTGGGGATCGCTAACGCACCCCACTAATTAGATTTTGTGCCAACTCTCGTCGCGCAGACAATACACATATCGTTCTAAGATCGCGCGGAAATGGTTCGCGAATATTTAATGAAGCAGCTACCGGAAATAAAACTGCTTGCGAAGTAATACGTATTTTTACCACGTCTTTGAATTTTCGATGACTGCGCGTCGCGTGAAACGGATATTCCAGCGAGATAAAAGATTAAAATAGACGGGAAGATAATTAGATGCCAGCTCTTTCGCAGCAGTATAAAAGAGCAGTATTAGAACTTTCTCAAAATTATAGTATTGGGCGTGAAGAGTGGAGGAACGGCATATTCACCGACGAAACGCAGTTAATTCAGACGGGGTTGATTCGCAAATGAATGAAATTAAATAGGCTTGAGTAGGATTCAAGTAGGAACCGATAGAACTGGATGGGGTTGATTAGAATCGAGTTAGAAAGCCATAGAATTTAACGAAATTGAATTCGAACGCAATATCAATAAAAAGAATGCAATAGAAACGAATCACTTAATATTTTTCATTGGAAGCAGCGGCGTGTTTTTTCTCGCTCGAGAGAGTTAGGTCTGACAAGGAGAAGACGCGGTTATGGGCTCTCAGATTTCCTCGAAACTTTGCATATTCGTAGATTTCGTTCTCCTGTTTAGGAAAATGTAGCATTATAGGCATCGATACTCAACAACTTTTGAGATACGTTAAGATTGATGAAGTTAGTGTTTCTTTCATATTATGTTCCTTTTCAATAAAATATTTATATTAGTATACAGTTTTATTGTTCCCCTCGGGGTTACAATTCCATTTCCATCTCCTCAACTTCTTTCTCCGCCTTCCCTTCTTCCTTACCCTAATCTTACTAACTATCTTAACCTAACTTACTCCACCTTATAAGTCTAACTTAAATCTACCTATAACTAGAACTAAAACTAATTCGAGAGAGAGAAACGTCTATATACAAAAGTATTCCTTAAAATCTATCTTACAATCTACTCCGTACCCTTCCCTACCCGCGGACCCCCCCCCCCCCCCTATCGGTCTCTCATCACTCATCCCGTCCTTCTACCATTCTCCCTTTCCCTCTATTCTTCTCCTCCCTCCTCCTCATCTAATACTTCCCCCACCATCTCCTAAAATATTTATACTTTGTTTCAAATAGATATTATGAGTGTATTTTTCATGTGCAAAATACAACTTATTAAAATAGATGAACTGAACAGAAAAAAAAGAAAAAAAATGGAAAAAAAGGAAAAAGGGATTTGAACACTGGCCTTCCCGCTAATGAATCTAGTACGTTACCATCACGCCATTTAGCACTTGACAAAAACTTCAACCAAAACTGTAGTTAACGGCTTAACGGGTATAATGAAATTGAAATTGTAAACATCTCAAAAATTATTGAGTATCGATGCCTATAATGCTATATTTTCATAAACAGGAGAACGAAATCTACCAGTATGCAAAGTTTCGACAAAATCTAAGACTCGATGACCGCGTCTTCTCCTTGTGAGTGACCTTCACTCGCCATAAATCTAAGATTTAGAATGAAACCTTTGGCGAAATCCATGACGCACTCCACTTACGCTTTAAAGAGCTTTTTTTCTTTTTGTGAAAGAGAGGGAGAGAGAGAGAGAGAGCATACTCGAACCATAATCCCTTGATGCAACGTTTCTCGCAAATGTAGAGCTTAAATTCTGATGTACTATTTCTGCAGATATTTTGTCAGTTATTTTTATAGAATTTGCTCGTCGTCCCGCTGTCTCTCCGTTTCCCGAGAGAATCGAACGCACGTATATTCGTCGGCGGATATCGAACGAGTCCCAGGCAACCCGTGTCTCGGTCCATAACTTACCCTTTATACTAAGAGCAAACACAAACGCGAGCGTAACAGATAAACTTTCATAGCCGGTGTCCTCGACGCATGAAAAATTTCACGGTGTATTTTCTTCCCTGCTTTTGCATGGCGTCTATCTTTCTTTCTCTCTCCCATGTCACCACTGCCATCACTGCGGTAAGAAGATTCTACGGATGTTCTAGGGACACGGTGGAAGCACGCGAGTGAATGCGTTGCACTTCAGTTTTTCTTGTTTGTAGAATAATCCCGGCGAAGATGGACTTGAGGATGACACTGTTGGGATTCAGGACAAAATTTTGAAATTCTGCGGTCGAAAGAGGGTCAAAGGTTAAACGGTTGTATGCAAATGGATTTCTAGGCAGAATAAACATTTTCTATATTTTCTATGCTCGTCTTTTATAGACTGTTAAAAAATTCTGTGAAACACTGTCTTCACTTTTTGGCGCATGTTTTAGAGTAAAAATATTTTTGAAAGAAGTAACTCACTGGAGCTAATTACTGGAGCTAATAATTTGCTTTTCGAAACCTAGTTCCCTTTATAAGACCTTTACCTTTGAAACCTGCAAATTTTGAGGACATCTAATAAAGAAAATATATGCAATTTCCCTCAAAGTAATATATAATTAAAAAGAAAAGTAAGTTACGCAAGAAGTCCGAACAAAACAATACACATTTTGCGTTAATATTTATTGGTAACAGATAATGAAAACACACTTCAGTTTTCAAATTTCAACACAAATTTTTCGATTTGGTTCCGACATTTTTCTCAAATCATTTCGAAAACCGTTTGTTTTACGAAAGAAAGTGATAGGACATAAAAGACGCAGCCTGTCTAGATTGACAAGTTTTGTTTAACATGTTTCTCGATACAGTCAATAATTTAGAAGATATTCGAGTAAAGCGTTTTTATGAGCATTTAACCAGTTAACTGTGGCGATCTTTTAGCAAAGCGCGCACCAGTGTGCGTCGCGATAATCAAGCGATGACGGGTATAGTCGTCAAACACAGAGTATTTTTTTTATTTGCTTGTTTCATTTCGTCTTGACCTCTAAACATTTCAAACATATTAAAATTTCCGAATATAATTTAGTTTTCGCCAAAATTAAAATTTAAATATCAAATTGTAATAAAATTTTACGCATGACGGATATAGTCGTCACGACACAAAATTCTGCCACATCTCCATGACGGATATAATCGTCAAACACACTTAACTGGTTAAATGCCCGGAGGTATGTTTTTCCGTTATCAAGCTCAAACTTTGCACAGATTTGGTTTTTTCTTTTTTAATCGGAACAATCCTGAGGGGTGCCGCAAGAGAAGTTCAAATTTCGAAAACAAGAGTCACCCTACTAGAACCAGTTATGTCATACTGAATTTCGTAACAATATAAATTCTGATCAGCTGTATGAACACTCGCTTAGAGGTTTGCGTAAGCTTAACTAAAAAAGAGAAAAATAATTACAACACCATGAAGTAAATCACAGTGCAATGGCGAGTGCAGTTCAAGCAGAATTTCGCGGGAAGTCTATACTTTCGCATCGGATCGAGATCATAGAGGGGAAAGGATGTACTGCAGGCGGGCTGCAGGTACAAAGCAAAATCAATTGTAATCAAGACCGACGTATAAATCAAATCGTCGTCGTCGGAGGGGGGTGGAAAGTAGTGGGGGGGGGGGGAGGTGTACAGCAGGTCGCTTCCTCCTGAATGATTTGTTACCAGGACGCTTTAGGAACCTCGGCATAGTGTCTTTCTCGCTTTTGTCCCCACCTCCTTTCGCAACTGTCAGCACGCTCGAAAGCCCATTACCTCGTGAGAACCGGAGGGGTGACTGTCGTCTAGATACGATGCCGCCATCCTCCCCCCTAACCTCCCGAGCACACCAACCCCTTATACACCGGCAGCCCTACAACACAGAGCGCTACACGCCGCGGGGGAAACTTCTCTCGTATCTTTTCAACTTTCGGCCACGAAGAAACAATATCCATTGCGTACGTGCGCCCGTGATACGGAACGACACCGCCTACGACGGATATTGCTTGCTACCGCTTTCAACCATCGAGAAAGTTACCTCTTTATGGCACCTGTCAATAGTTATTCCTGGATTTTATTTCCATTACTCTGAACGGTTTAAGGAGAACTCTGCCCCCCTTACGTATTTTCTCGCTACTCCTACGCCTTACGTCTCATCCTACTTCTTTCTTGTGCCGCACAGAATCAACCACTATGGCGGTGATAGAGCTAACGTTCTTCGTTAAATCTACCCCCAGCCGCAGTCAATCTATACGATTGTCAACCAGCTTGACTCGAAGAGGATTTATTGTCCTTTTAACCAGTTAACTGTTTCTACCTATTTGGAAAATGCGTATCTAAATTGCGTCGCACAAATTTAGCGATGACGAGTATACTCGTCAAACACAGAGTATGTGTAATATGAAATTAGGTTGTAATAAAATGACTTTCACTTTTTTATTTCATTACTCAAATTTATCGCAAATTTGTCGCGACATTACCGTCCGATATTTATGTAAATGAATCCTTGACCAGGTGATAAAATATAAACAAAAATGTTCAGGGAAATATCTTAGCAGGTAGGTAGTCGACAACTCAATTTGGATGATCTTTACAACTCGAATCCTGCACACGAGCTATAAAAAACGCCGCCTCTTGAATACATGTAAAAAGGAAAAGAAAGGTCATCCCGTTTTTTATTATCAAGCACGACACTTATTGCATAGTCTAAAACAATATTGTATAAATCCATAATTGCTTTTGTGATGACTAATAAAAGACAACGATATATTTACAAAAAATAATTCATACTCTAGGCGGTTTTCTTATATTAATTATTTATAAACTTTTATTTGTTCCTTTTATTTCGACGGGCCTCAAAATATTTCAAACATCTTGAAGTTCACGAATATATTTTAGTTTTCACTAAAACTGCAATTTAAACTGCAAATTGTCACTACTTATTACTCATGACGTATATACTCGTCATAGCACAAAATTTTGCACTTTTTTCATGACGAGTATACTCGCCAAAAACAGTTAACTGGTTAATACCGATCACATATTTCAGCCAATCAATATTTGTTTTCGAGAGTAATACAAGTCCATTTGTGGAAAAACTGAGATAATGGTAGTTTTAGTCAGATATAGACATGTGCAAGTATTATTTGTCCGGTCACCCCACTTATCGCCACTAGATTACTTCTTGTAAGCAGCTTTAAAATCTACTGTTTATAACGAAAGTCCCACGACGCCAGGAGATATGAAAGAATGAATACGGAATACATGTTCCACCATGAATCGCGGAAATGCCATAAGAAATGGCATTCAGTCATTCACTTCTCGTGTACAGACGTGTATTTTGCTGCGGACGGCCAGCATTTCGAGCAACTAATAAAATAAGATGATATTACCCTTTTCGTTTTACTACTTTTGTATTCTTCGAACTGAAACAGATTTTTTCGCCTTCAAGGTCACTTCAAGGTCACGGTGTGTCGGCCGTTGAACTCATCTTGACGCCAACTATCACATTGCATGATGAAAAATACATGTTAATATGCAAAAAAATACGGTGACCTTGAAAAAATCGTTAAAAAGACCTTCAAACGATTTTTTTTATTACCATCTCATGCACGCCTTAAAACTATCCTCCCTACTAATTAGCCATTCAAAAATTTTAGAAACCGGGCATTATTTTAATCATTATTATAAACAGCAATGTATTTAGAAATGTGCTATAATATTTTACACTATTATAGCACAATAATATTTATGACGAACAGTGACGATATGCAGAATAAATATTTTCTGCAACCGTTGCAGAATTATGTTAAACTCGTTTAATAGTCTTATTAAATTGACAATAATGCAATATTCTTAAATTCTTCATCCGATCGTTGCTCGGTATTTCAATTATCCATTTTTGCAATAAATGCTTAAAATCTGCAGTCTAGTGACGAGTGAAATTAAATCTCATAATTCAATTACCGACTTTACGCATCTATAATAATTAAAATTGCGCATTTTATGAATTTATAATAATTAGTTCGCGGATTTTATGCATTTACCATAAAAATGAGTAGAGAAGACGGAAGATATGAAACGTATTTAAAGAATTTCAAAATCTAGCGGATCTTCATGCATTTATGACTTCGAAAAATGCTCAAAAAATGCTGCAATATAAAATGCTGCAATATAAAATTCTGTAGTATTCAGTACAATTTTTATTTATTTTGGATCATTTTTATAAATATATCTGACAAAGGCCCATTAACACTAAAAATCAGATTTTATTTGATCCTACTTTCTTAAAGATTGTATACAAAAAATAAAAGATCTATAAACTTAACCAACTAAATTATTATACAAAATCAAAACTCTTCTGTGCGAATTACAAGACGAGCGAGCTGCAAAGACATTTATTTCTTCTATTAATACTGTTATTGTGTTGAAAACAATGTACTTATTGAAAAGGAACATAATAAGAAAGAAACACTAACTTCATCAATCTTAACATATCTCAAAAGTTGTTGAGTATCGATGAATATAATGCTACATAATTCATGAACAGGAGAACGAAATCTACCAATATGTAAAGTTTTTGAAAAAATCTGAGACCCCATGACCGCGTCTTCTTCTTGTTAATAAAACCACTGAAAAGAGAAATAAATTCAAACAATTTTAATTTTTAATGCAAACAACTTTTATTTTGCATGAAGTTCCATGGTCTACTGATAATCACTGCAATTAGGCTTAATAGCAAAAACAAGATCGCCATCACGCGAGAAACAATATTTTAATCTCACGTTCCAGGGATTAGCAAATAATTTGAGGTGGAACGCGTCGATTATGGTAATTCGGGAATTGTGTATCTTCCGTCAAATTTGAGCTCGACTTACGGATTGTTTTTCGCAGGCCGCCGCGGTTATGGCTGTTTGCGATTGTTAATATCTTCGAAACCAGTGTGGATGGTGTTTCGTTACTGTTGATTTTGGTCGTTGTTTGTCAGGTAAAACTACCTCCCGAAATATGTCCCACCTGTTGCCGAACATCCCATGTTTCATTGTCTACTTAGAACCGTGTCATCTTCCGGAGGATTACTGTAAAAAAACGCGAACAATCCCCAGCGGAGAAAAATTTTCGAAAAATCGCTCGCTTACGAATGCGCATACATTAAATCGCCCGGTGATTCCAGAACGGCATATGATAAAAACAATCGGTAATTAATGGGCGCGCGAATTAAACAGCTTTCCGTCAATTAAATTTTCTCGCGCGATTTCGCGTGGAAACAAAATTCCGTAAAAACGATACTTTTGCGGTTGAAACGAACGCGTGTGATTAATGCTATAATGATATCGAGAGTAGCGTAAAATTGATCAAATTCGTTCGGATTTTCCGCGATTTTTTAAAATAATATTCACTCGAACCGAATATAAATTCGACGAGTTTGCGATGAAAGCGATGTTGAATGAAATGGTTGTGAAATAATATAATTATGACACCGATCCAAAATTTATATCGTCAACGACATTTTTAATATTAAAAAGAAAAGGATATAATTTCTAAGCGGTTTGTAAACGTTGATTTATATATTGATTGATATTCTAATATAATTTATTGAATAATTGCCAACGAAAGCGACTCTATAATTGAAATGGCTGTAGATCTATAATAAATCAGAAATCAATCTTTCAAAATCTACATCTGTCAGCTAAATTTTTAATATTAGTAAGAGAGGAATGGAAAGCTTGATCAGTAATGAAATTAGTTGAATAATTTTCCTTGAGTGCGTCTATATTATTTAATTTATTATACAATAAAGGATCTGGAACCGATCGCTTTAAAATCAACACTCATCAGTCAAATCTTCAGTATTAAAAACCAATCAATACAGGTTTTAATCAATTCAATCAGTTTTATTTCAGTTTGTTATAAAACTGACATAACAAATTTTTATTTTGCATAAAGATTCGCAGTTTAATCGTTGGTATTAGAATGATTTATTTAGAATAATTTCTACTAACAGTATCGCTGTGGAAATGATTAAATAAATTAACGAAACTTATCATTAAATAGGTAAACAATCGTGCATGAAAATTACTTTACCAATTAGAAATACGTACATAATTGAGTTTCTTTTATAATTTAACATCAAAAATATTTTCTCTTATAAATAGGAAGGATATATGAAATACAAAAGTTTTGAATTTAGAATGTATGGAACTTAATAATTGAAATTAGTTGAACATTCACATTAATCAAATGCGTGTTTAGCTGTGGATATGAATTTATTGTTAGTTTAATACAAAGGGTTTAGCCGAATAAAATAGTCGAAAATGCCCTACCGCCGATTTCGACCGGAAATGGCTCGTTCGATAGCTTGCCAATAAAGAACCCGTTCTATCAATTGCAAGTTTGACCTTGAATGACCTTGAGTCATAGGTAACTCATCTTAACACGCTGACTGCCATGGGGGTCACCGGTGACCGGCACTCGACTTGGCTACAGCGCCGTGGGGGCCACCGGTGACCGGCGACGCAGCAAATAATAAAAGTACATAATTAGAGTAAATATGGATACTGATAAATTTTTCAATAATACCATTGTTGCTATAATGGTTTTAAGAAATTAATGCACGAAAAATGCTTCAAGCATGATTTTATAACTCACTTTATTTGCTGCAAATAATATTTCAACAAAATATGCATCGCATAATGAAAAATTCACGTTGGCGCCTTGGGCAAACCATGGAAAATGCGCCTGGCAGTCATCGTGTTAAAACGCAATATTTGATGGTGGATAAAAAAACATAGCATTCCATTGTAAAAAAAATAGAAAGTTGACCTTCACCTCACCTTGGAGTGTCCACCGGGAAAAATAAAAGTGCCACCACATATGTCCCCCTCGGTAATGAACAACTTTCATTTGAAACATTTTTGGAGATAATCGTCTGTAACGTTTCATAATTTCCACCCTGTATATTTAGATATAATTAAGTTTATTAAACCTTTGCATTCGGAGCTACTTTAATCTGCAAACCAAATTTCTGTGCCTGACATAGAATATTTCTATTTTGTACGATTTTTTCATTTTATGCATACGAAGCTGTTCCAATGCAAACGTGCAATACTTAAATGTTTCGTAATTTATAAAATACAAATTGAATAATGTAAAAATTATTTTGATACATTGTGTATTCTACAACTTTTATAAATAAATCTGACAAAACATATGATGGATTACTTGACGTCAGAAGTTTTAAATATTTTCATCGTCATTTTCTCGAAAAGTTAGTTGTCCAGAATTAAGTTTATGTGTCTGATCAGATTTAAAGTGATTCTTAACGGAACAATTAGATTTAACTAACACAATTCTGAGGGAATTTTTGCGAGGATTAAAAATAATGCGTTCCACGTCACATTGTTCGTTTTCCATGTTCGATTAAAATTGATATTGGGGTATGTCACTTAGCATATTCTGACTTGATCAGGAGACAGTAAGTTGGAGGTTCAGCTATCACAAAAGCGGTCGATACTGCAAATAAAAATAGTAAATAATATTCGTCCGAGAGTGATGGCGCCGAGCGAAACGTTCGATACACGAATAATTTGTATACCGGCACGGTTTATCCGATCAAACACGTTTTACCGTGGATTAATGCGCTAATAGACTCTGCTAGAATGGTGGATACTTGTTGGTATGGGAAAAGTTCAAACTACTGAATTAAAGATTGAATTAAAGTGCCGTCGAGCTGCTATTGCTGTGTTCCGATTTAATCAAATTATTTTATTGAATTATTTGCAGCTGGTTTATTGTAAATGGTTTTGACTTTCTAGAGCGGAAAGCAATTTTAGATGAAAAGCGACACGGAGTTGATGATAATGGCAGCTTTGCTTTTCCAAATGAGCTTAGGTAGATATTATTCCAATTATATACCAATTATATAATATACAGAATATTATTCCAATTTCTTTCCACGAAGTTATACTAGATTACATTCTCTATACACTGCTACAAATTTTATAAAACACCGTCTCCACATTTTAGCGCATATTCTAGAGTACATATATTTTTGGAAAAAGCAACTTTCGGGGGTTGAAAATATAGACTTTACCCTTCAAAATGAGCCGAAATAGATTGCTGTTCGATATTTTTTCTTGAAGTTAGAATTTTTTAAATATTATAGACTCCCGCTATAGAGATTCTTGAATTTTGACAATTCTAATAAATATTTCCCTTACTTTTTAGCATGTTTCTCAGTGAAATAGCAATTTCGAATGAAATTAATTACTGGGGCTGAAAGTAGATTCTATTCCCTTTAAAACGAGCCTAATTAAATCACCGTCAGATTATTTTTGTAAATGTTATAATTTTTCAAATTTTATAGAAACTTTCAGGGTGTGAAAATCGTAGGAAATTCTGTTCTCATTTTCTTACGCATGTTACAATGAAACAACGGGGATGAAAAAAAATAATTTACTAGAGACAAAAGTAGATTCTCTGCCCTTTGAAATGAGCCTAGTTGAATCACCGTCAGATTAGTTTTCTAAATGTTATAATTCTTCGAATTTCACAGAAACTTTCAGTGTGTGAAAATCGTAGGAAATTCTGTTCTCATTTTCTTACGCATTTTACAATGAAACAACGGGGATGAAAAAAAATAATTTACTAGAGACAAAAGTAGATTCTCTGCCCTTTGAAATGAGCCTAGTTGAATCACCGTCATATTATTTTTCTAAATGTTATAATTCTTTGAATTGCACAGAAACTTTCATTGTATGAAAATCGTAAGAAATTCTGTTCTCATTTTCTTACGCATTTTACAATGAAACAGCGGGGTTGAAGAAAAAATAATTTACTAGAGACAAAAGTAGATTCTCTGCCCTTTGAAATGAGCCTAGTTAAATCACCGTCATATTATTTTTCTAAATGTTATAATTCTTTGAATTGAACAGAAACTTTCATTGTATGAAAATCGTAAGAAATTCTGTTCTCATTTTCTAACGTATTTTACAATGAAACAGCGGGGTTAAAAAAAAATTACTAGAGACAGAGATAGATTCTCTGCCCTATAAATTAGCCTAGTTAAATCACCGTCATATTATTTTTCTAAATGTTATAATTTTTCAAATTTCATAGAAACTTTCAGTGTGTGAAATTCGTAGGAAATTCTGTTCTCATTTTCTTACGCATTTTACAGTGGAACAGCGAGGTTGAGGAACAAATAATTTACTACAGACAAAAGTAGATTTTTTCCGTTTAAAACGAGCCTAATTAAATCACCGTCAGATTATGTTTGTAAATGTGATAATTTTTCGAATTTCACAGAAGCTTTCAGTGTGTGAAAATCGCAGGAAAATTCTGTTCTCATTTTCTTGCGCATTTTACAATGAAACAACGGTGTTGAAGAAAAAATAATTTACTAGAGACAAAAGTAGATTCTTTTCCCTTTAAAACGAGCCTAATTAAATCAACGTCAGATTATTTTTCTAAATGTTATAATTTTTCGAACTTCATAGAAACTTTCAACTCATAAAAATCGTTAGAAATGCTGTTCTCACTTTGTCACAAACACCACGAAACAGCAGTCTTGAAAATAAAGCACTTTCGCAATTTCGCTCTCGTAAAGAGAATTTTTATGTCAGACGCTAATCTACCGAAGCTAATAGTTTTCACCTACGTTCTATTAACACTAGTTTCATAAGTCAATCGTGAAACTTGAGTTGCGGAACTTTCCGCCAAAGATTAATTCGTTAAAAGGCGAGGTAGCTCTGCGATACAGTTTCCATGAGAAAAGTTGAAGCTACGTGTACACCATAGAGTGCGGAAGATCGAACGAATTTCGTCGGACGGGCAGTATTCGCAAGCAGCGTTTCGGGAGAACTTGAACTCGGGACACAGGTGTTGCCTCTTTGTAATTTCGTTCCTCGTACGAATGAATAAATCTACGGTAGCTACACCGTAGATTTTCTCGAGGCTTCGTCGATATTTCCTTTTACACCCGTACACGTCGCGGGAATTATTCTTGTGTCTGTGCTTTTGTGTTTGTTCGGTCCCACATTTTTTTCCCATTCTCTTCGATCTTTATACTCTTTTATCAGCGCAAAGTGCTTCGCCGGGTTTTACTGACACTGTTTGCGCCGCATTAGTCGCATTGTTAGATGGTACATTGCAATCCTGCGTACACATACATGGTCAGTTGCATAATTTTTTGCCTCAAAACTACCTTTCTTGTTTTTAAAAATGCAATGACTGACAGTAATATTCGGGCACTCTGAAAAAGACGATAACTTTTTTAATATTGGACTCTACTGATTGGAATTTTATTTGAGAGGTTAGAACAATTAATTTAATAAGATGATGCGAATGACAATTTTTGGAAAAATTGCAGAAAAAATTCTGAAAATTGTATTTTATAACTATTTTTGTGTGGGCCTATGTTGAAAATTGAAAAAATAGCTTTTGTAGAGCTGTATCAATATATTTTGAAAATTTAATTGAAATTGATTGATGCGGGAAAAACGACAGTCATTGAAAGATGTAAGAATGCTTATTGCACATCTAAAAAATGTATTTTTTAAATTCTTTTAGTATTTTCTCTGCGATTCCGACCAATTGCAATTTTTTCAAAACTTTTTCTCACCAATATTGAAGAAGTTATCGTCTTTTTAAGAACGTCCGAATATTCATGCGATTAGGGTAAGCCACCTAACATTTGTACCTCAGTTATTTTTCTAGTTTTTAAAAATACATTAAATGTCTTGAGGCCAAACTTAAATGATTGAATGGGACTCATACGATGACATAAAAATTATTATCTTTACGTAATTTGTTCTCTTTAGACACGTCAAGGTCACCTTAATTTTTTAAAATGGTACCAAACTTTTTTATAAACAAGCATTATAAGCGACAATAATTATTAATCACGACATGACATCGCTAATAACACATACATGTAGTTTAATGAACGGTAAACAATTAATTTAAACCAACCAAAAATTTATCAGAAAATCTGTCTCTACATCAGAAAATGAAAGAATTCAGCCATTACTTTTACACCAACAAATTTCACATTTCAGTAAAACTTTGCAATACATACATAAAGACATGCAAGACTGAGATGAAGGAAATACAGTATTTAATCGTTAATTGTCGTGAAATTCTGAACGATGAATGTCGCAAAACAATCCCTCCTTCCGTGGGGTATACCACGTGAGGTGCCGTGAAGCTCGAGAGGCCTCGTAGCCGAGAAGTGTAACATAATACGGGTCGAGTATATCGGTGAGACCACTACTAATCCAATGACGAAACTTCTTTACATTTTATTATTTTTTTATGGAACTTTCACCAACATGTTCGTAGCTTTTTTTTAATGAAAATGATACCAAATAAGATATAATTCCGATGGTATTTACTTGAGTCATGGACGATGAAAGTTTCGGGCGCAAGAACGGACAGCGCATGGGAAAGAAGGAGACGCGAAGAATCGCGATCGCCGGCGTCGTTCAAAGACCCACATGTCTTCACAGTATAATGCCAATAAAAAAAACTTTTTTATTATTACTTATTTTTTTATGAGACTCTACAATATATTGGTGGGGGAGAGTACGATTTCCGTGGCCCCTCGTTTTGAGGTTATATTTGTGTTCTTGGGGTTATTTCAATAAAAAATGTATATACATATAACATGGTGTCAAATTGGCCTGGTTTAGCCGGTAAAGTAGATTTCCTATTTTTCTTAAATTTGCAAATATCTCGGTAACTATGCGAAATATGGCAAATATCAAGACCTTTTTTGTAGAAAATGAAATTTTATTCGCATAGTCTTTGCATTGTAGCTGTCATTCAGAATTTGAACTAGTAATGGAAAAATCATGTGAATAGAATGAGTTGTGGTTAGATCGTGGAGGGGGCGGAAATCGTACGAGGGGGCATGGAAAACGTACTCGTGCCTATTTGTGGCATTTTTCTGATTAAAATAATACCAAACACGGTATAATTCGGATCATATTTACAATAATATTCCGAAACTTTCATCGTCCATTACTCAAGTAAATACCATCAGAATTATATCTTATTTGGTATCGTTTTCATTAGAAAAATGCAACGAATATATTGGCGAAAGTTCCATAAATAAATAATAAAAAATAAAGAGGTTTTTTCACTGGGTTAGGTGTTGTTTTCACACCGACATCATACTCGACCCGTATTATTTTACACTTTTCGAGTTTCGCTGTCCTTTTCTACGTTCGGCACAAGTCAAAGAATAGTATTATCTGAACGTTAATTGTCGCCGGCCGGACCGGTGGTGGCGACGATTATCGATGAAATACTGTAGATGTTTCACAGAATTTTTCAGGCTTGGAGACAGAATAAAGGTTGTAGATAATTATTTGTGTCCTTTTCATTGCACGAGTAATCATTTCTTTATCGTGCAGAGTAATTGCAAACCGCGGAGGAGTTATCAGGAACGTCGATATCGGCTTTAATCGCGATTCGATTTTTCCATCACCGATGGATTTACTTTGACTTTACATTAGCCGTTTCATAGAAGTCGAATTTAATCCGCACGCTCCTTTTGTTTCGCGTAAAATGTTTCGCCCGTAACTTCAATACGAATGCCTGCGTGGACAGAATTCGCGATCGAATTGAAAATGCGCATCGACGGCACTCGAGAATTATTTCTGCAAGAAACTGTGGTGCTGAAAAACTATTTTCGATCCTAACTTTCCATGGAACAATGTAATTCAGTTTTTTCATGAATTTTAGACGAATTTGGAAGACGCTATAATACTCGCGAATTTTATTTTTGCAAGAAACCACGGCACTTGAAATAATTTTCTTGCAATTTTCCTTATTCCTAAACAATTTGTATTTTTAGAATTTCAAATCTCAATCAAATAGCTTTATAATAACTGTGAATTTTATTTGTGCAACAATCTGTGGCATTCAAAATAATTTTCTTGTAATTTCTCTTATTCAATAAAATTTGTATTTTTAGAATTTTAAATCGCAATTAAATGGCAATAATTCTGAATTTCATTTTTTTAAACAACTGTCGTATTCAAAGTAATTCTTTTACAATTTTCTTTATTCCAATAAAGTTAATGTATTTATAGTCTTGAGCCAGTAGGTAATGGATGACTCCATAGTGCTTATAGATTCTATTTTTTTCAAGAAACTGTAGTATTAAAAATGTTTTTCTTATAATTCTTCTTGGTCCGGTACAATTCATACTTGCATCAATTTTAGACGATTTTTGAGTACTCAATAATACTTGTTCATTTTATTTCTGCAACATGTCACAGTAATTGAAATCTTTTTCTTGCAATTCCTCTATATTCCAATATAATTTATATTTTCATAAATTTTAATCGATTTTGGAAGTCACCAATAATATTTGTGCAAGAAATTCTCTTATTCCAATACAACATACTTGCGAATTTTATGTTTGCAACAATCTCTATCATTTAAAGTGATTATTTTAAAGTTTCCATTATTATTTGGACAAAAATAATGAATATACAATTTTGAACCAATAATGGATGACTTTATAGTCCTTGCGAAATTTATTTCTGGAAGAAAAATAATCATCTTGCAATTTTCCATGCTCCAATACAATTTATATTTTTAGTATTTTAAATCGTGAATAAACGGCTTTATAATAATTATGAATTTTATGTTTGCAAGATGCCACGATTATTGAAATAATTTTCTCGCAATTTCTCTTATTCCAATACAACATTCTTGCGAATTTTATGTTTGCAACATTCTATGTCATTTAAAGTGATTATTTTACAGTTTCCATTATTATTTCGATAAAAATAATGAATATACAATTTTGAACCAATAATGGATGACTTTATAGTCCTTGCGAAATTTATTTCTGGAAGAAAAATAATCGTCTTGCAATTTTCCATGCTCCAATACAATTTATATTTTTAGTATTTTAAATCGTGAATAAACGGCTTTATAATAATTATGAATTTCATGTTTGCAAGATGCCACGATTATTGAAATAATTTTCTCGCAATTTCTCTTATTCCGATACAACATTCTTGCGAATTTTATGTTTGCAACATTCTATGTCATTTAAAGTGATTATTTTACAGTTTCCATTATTATTTCGACAAAAATAATGAATATACAATTTTGAACCAGTAATGGATGACTTTATAGTCCTTGTGAAATTTATTTTTGGAAGAAAAATAATCGTCTTGCAATTTTCCATGCTCCAATAAAATTTATATTTTTAGTATTTTAAATCGCGAATAAACGGCTTTATAATAATTATGAATTTTATGTTTGCAAGGAGCCACGATTCTTGAAATAATTGTCTCGTAATTTCTATTATTCAAATACAATTTACATTATTATTTCACCCATTGCTGTTTCACTTTCCCCGACCTTGAAATACTAGAAACCAACATCCCCGGTAAAAAAAAAAAGTGTTGACAATAGATTCAGGCGAAACGATAGTCGAGGATTAAGTTCCGTTGCAGTTACGGCATTGTTTTTTACGGTCTTTTGATTCGAGCGGTTGCCACGCACCGTTCGAAATTGTTGACAGTATAAATCGTTATTGACAGTTGTATTCGGATCGAGTAACCCGCTGTTCGGCTGCTTACGCCCGCAAAATGGCGAGCGAAATTTATACAGCAACCTAATACGTTAAAATATATTCAATTTGGCTTTATCAGCGCACCGCAGCGGTGCAGCTACAAAATGACGTGTAAACATATTGTTATAAATGTAATGCGATTACGTAACAACCTTTAAAGCGTGAAATACAAAATCCTGCAATTATATTATTGATAATTCTACGCAACGGTAAAATCCATCTGCATAATAGTTAACAACACCCAAGTAATCTTAAACAATTGATGTTTCTGCAATACTGTAATTACAATCGCAAAACTCTCTGAGAATCAGCATTCAAATTTCCTCTGTTTGGCAATGAAAATTGCAAGTTGTACAGAAAAATTGCGAAGACAATTCGGTCGTTTGATGGAGAATGTGAACGGACGTCGAAATGCTAAGAAAATCGATTTCATAGTCTTCTTTATAGTATTATTTCATGATATGTAATAAAATTCAATCTACATACTGTGCTCTCTTGCAAATAAAATTGGCAGTTATTGTACACTCTTTCATAATTAACTAAAATTATAAAAATATAAATTGTATTGGAACATTGAAAATTGCAAGACAATTATTTTTGTCACCACAGTTTCTTCCAGAAATAAAGTTCGCAAGTACTACAGAGTCATCCGTTATTGATTCAAAATTGTAAATACACTATTTTTGTCAAAACAATCTTGAAGCACACAAAGTTATTCAACCGAATGTAAATGATAAATGACCACCTAATTGTAAGCTTGTAGTTGCTAATAACCCTTGTGAGGTTGATGCAACTTTAAAAAAAAAAGGAAATTGTAAAAGAATTGCTTTGAATAAGACAGATCGTAAAAATAAAGTTCGCTAGTACTATAGTCATTTAATTGCCATTTAAAATGGTCAAAAAACAAATTGTATTGGAATAAAGGAAATTGCAAGAAAATTATTTCGGGTACCGTGGTTTCTTGCAAAAATAAAATTCACAAGAATTATAGTGAGCCCTCAAAAATCGATTAAAATATATGAAAATATAAATTCTATTGGATTAATAAAAATTGCAAGAAAATTATTTCTATCAGCCTCGTTCTTAGCAGAAATAAAATTCCCAAGTATTACAGAGTCATCTATTACTGATTACAAATACATACAGTGGCGTGCAAAAGTATCCGGACACTCTTTAAAAACGAATAACTTTTTTCAAAATTAGGTCAAACGGCTTGAGTTTTTTTGAGATGTGAGACGCATTAGTTTATTAGGTAGCGTGTAAATAATTTTTTCTAAAAATTGCTATTGGTCGGAATTGCGACGAAAATAGTAAAGGTCACGATTGTTAACTTTTTAATCTGTGCCTGTAACAAAAATTTAAAAGGCGCGTTTTATAGGTCTAAGTAAGTTATGTGCATGTACAAAGTTTCACCGAAATCGGTTAAGACCAAAAGTCTGCGACTTTCACCCTTAAGCTCCCATCTTGCAATGTTCGTAGTTTATAACAACATTAATCGACTTCGATGAAACTTTGCGCATGTATATAACATACGGAGATCTACAAATGGTACATTTAAAATTTTCATTACTGGCACTGATAAAAAAGTTAAAAATCATGACCTACTTTTTTCTTCACAATTTCGACCATTAGCAATTTGTATAAATAATTATTTACACGCTACCGAATAAACTAATCCTTTAAACATCTCAAAAAAACTCAAGCCGCTTGAACTAGTTTTGAGAAAGTTATTCGTTTTTAAAGGGTGTCCGGATACTGTTGCACGCCACTGTAAATATGTTGTCGAAATAAAAGAAATTGAAACAAATGGCTAACAATTGAAACTTTAAAAGCGTTTTCCTCGAAACAGTATTGGAGATATCCGAAAGACCGATTGAATCAATTAGTATAAAGTTTTGCAAAACGAAACCAATAATTCATTCGATGACATCTTTGCCAGGAAATTCGCGCTGAAACCGGAGAGTCGCTTTGCTCGATTATCGTTCTCTCGATCAGTATCTATCGTGAGTAGCATACTGATATGATTGCCGCGCTTAGCGGAAACGCTGTCGAGCACTATGCCGGCCGATATTGCGATCATCGACATCCCGATAGACGAGTCATCATCCCAAGAGCACGACAAACATTCTCTGGCGGGCGTGAGTATGATTCTTTTGTGGTTGTTTGCCCGGCGATTGGCGACCATTGACGATTAATTAAGTGGAGCTTCTCGTGTAACCACAGCTAAAACAAATAATTTTTAAGAATTTTTTTTTGGAATAACTACAGTATTTCATCGATAATCGCCGCCACCACGAGTCCGGCCGTTCCACGAGAAGCGTCCCTGAATATAATGGTCGAAAGATTCGAATTCAAGATATAGTTACAATTCGTTAATTATAAGAGCTACGAATTAATTTGTACGCCTAATCGATAAGAACAACTGTTGCACTGTTGTGCAGTGCTACCTCGCTCGTTGCGCGCAACGGGACCGATGATGGTGCGCGAAACGGGACCGATGCTGCGCGCAAAAGTCGGGATTGTACAACGAAAGGGGCAACCAATCACTGTCTTTATTATAACCGATTGTCCTGTATATTATACAATAAATAATTAGAAGCATTGAACTAAAAACAAAACACTTGTATTTCAAGACTACAAATATGTTTACACCCGAAAAGGGGAAACCAATTACTGTCTTACAACCGAGTGTCCTGTATATCATACAATAAATAATTAGAAGCATTGAACTAAAAACAAAACACTTGTAGTTCAAGACTACAAGTATGTTTACACCCGAAAAGGGGAAACCAATTACTGTCTTACAACCGATTGTCCTGTATATTATACAATAAATAATTAGAAGCATTGAACTAAAAACAAAACACTTGTACTTCAAGACTACATATATGTTTACACTCGAAAGGGGCAACCAATCACTGTCTTACAACCGAGTGTCCTGTATATCATACAATAAATAATTAGGCACGAGTACGATTTCCGTGGCCGCACGCACGATTTCCGCCCCCTCCACAACCTAACCACAACTCATTCTATTCAATATGATTTTTCCACTAATAGTTCAAATTCTGGATGACAGCTACAATGCAAAGAGTATGCGAATAAAATTTCATTTTCTTCAAAAAAGGTCTCTTGATATTTTGCCATATTTCGCATAGTTACCTAGATATTTGCAAATTTATAAAAAACAGGAAATCTACTTTACCGGCTAAACCAGGCCAATTTAACACCATGTTATATATATTAGGTTGTCCCATAAGTTCGTGCCGCGAATTGAAAAGTATTTTCATGAAAAACCACAGAAATTTTATAGTGACGGTATAATATCTTTACCAAAAAAGTGGGAAGAGGTTGTAAAACGAGAAGATGGTTGCATTTTTTCGTTAACTTTGAAAGTACCTCTCAAATATTAATTTAAATAGTAAAACAGTAAACGGCACGAACTTATGGAACGACCTAATACATTGTTTCTTGAAATAACCCCAACAACACAAATATAACCTCAAAACGAGGGGCCACGGAAATCGTACTAACCTCAATAATTAGAAGCATTGAACTAAAAACAAAACACTTGTACTTCAAGACTACATATATGTTTACACTCGAAAGAGGCAACCAATCACTGTCTTACAACCGAATGTCCTGTATATCATACAATAAATAATTAGGCACGAGTACGATTTCCGTGGCCGCACGCACGATTTCCGCCCCCTCCACAACCTAACCACAACTCATTCTATTCAATATGATTTTTCCACTAATAGTTCAAATTCTGGATGACAGCTACAATGCAAAGAGTATGCGAATAAAATTTCATTTTCTTCAAAAAAGGTCTCTTGATATTTTGCCATATTTCGCATAGTTACCTAGATATTTGCAAATTTATAAAAAACAGGAAATCTACTTTACCGGCTAAACCAGGCCAATTTAACACCATGTTATATATATTAGGTTGTCCCATAAGTTCGTGCCGCGAATTGAAAAGTATTTTCATGAAAAACCACAGAAATTTTATAGTGACGGTATAATATCTTTACCAAAAAAGTGGGAAGAGGTTGTAAAACGAGAAGATGGTTGCATTTTTTCGTTAACTTTGAAAGTACCTCTCAAATATTAATTTAAATAGTAAAACAGTAAACGGCACGAACTTATGGAACGACCTAATACATTGTTTCTTGAAATAACCCCAACAACACAAATATAACCTCAAAACGAGGGGCCACGGAAATCGTACTCTCCCCAATAATTAGAAGCATTGAACTAAAAACAAAACACTTGTACTTCAAGACTACATAAATGTTTACACTCGAAAGAGGCAACCAATCACTGTCTTACAACCGAATGTCCTGTATATCATACAATAAATAATTAGGCACGAGTACGATTTCCGTGGCCGTACGCATGATTTCCGCCCCCTCCACAACCTAACCACAACTCATTCTATTCAACATGATTTTTCCACTAATAGTTCAAATTCTGGATGACAGCTACAATGCAAAGAGTATGCGAATAAAATTTCATTTTCTTCAAAAAAGGTCTCTTGATATTTTGCCATATTTCGCATAGTTACCTAGATATTTGCAAATTTATAAAAAACAGGAAATCTACTTTACCGGCTAAACCAGGCCAATTTAACACCATGTTATATATATTAGGTTGTCCCATAAGTTCGTGCCGCGAATTGAAAAGTATTTTCATGAAAAATCACAGAAATTTTATAGTGACGGTATAATATCTTTACCAAAAAAGTGGGAAGAGGTTGTAAAACGAGAAGATGGTTGCATTTTTTCGTTAACTTTGAAAGTACCTCTCAAATATTAATTTAAATAGTAAAACAGTAAACGGCACGAACTTATGGAACGACCTAATACATTGTTTCTTGAAATAACCCCAACAACACAAATATAACCTCAAAACGAGGGGCCACGGAAATCGTACTCTCCCCAATAATTAGAAGCATTGAACTAAAAACAAAACCCTTGTACTTCAAGACTATATATTTACACCCGAACAAGATCTAGTCTATATCCAATTGTCGTTCTAAACAAAATTCTTAAAGATCGCTTGTTCTCACCGCTGTTACGCGAGAATAACGCGCGACGCGATGCGGAGAGTCGAATTCGTTCGCGTTGCGTGATAGAGTAAGAACGATTAGTATGAAATGTATGAGTCATTTCTTTCATCCACCCCACCAACAAATGACGTAATGGTCCCGGGGCACGTATTCCCGACGCACGACAGTCATAAAACAATTTGACCGACCGCGACACCTAATCCTCGTGTTCGGTCTTTGGGACCGAACAACAGCTAAGCTCGTGTTAGGGTGACGGGGTGCGGGATTATAACGAAGTCGACAAAGTGCGATTAGAGACAGAGAGGGGACGATGTACACGGTTCCATCAAAACTGTGACACGAGCCCGCAAATTGAATCGGTTGCATTTCCAGAGCACTGCACCTTCACTCGTTTCTGCGACACAGTCATTATTGAAACACCTGGCACATTTTAAGTCTCCTAATAATTTTCTTTATGTGGAAAATTATGTTTCCTTAAGAATTGAATATATACGTCTTATTGTATGATGTTGGAACAATATTTACTGTAACTTTCATCTGGACATCTTAACCCCCCTAGTAGCATTTAGGGTTGGCATTTCTTTGGGCCTACGTTGCAGTATTCGTTGGCCAACCGTTAGAAATGTCGCTATTTTTTTCGTTGGGCCAACGATCATAACCAACGTGGAGCCTACGTCGCTATAATACGTTTGTTCTGATCTTCTCTTTTACGGTTGTTTTCACAGAATATAATAAATAATACTTAAACAATGTATCTCCACGGTAAAAATTGGAACAAAGAAAAAAAACTTCGTACCCTCGTCGGACTGGAATCTGGATCCTCTGCGTAGTAAGTTGATACGCTACCGCCGTAACTATAGACATTTCGTGGTTGCATATGCTATGATTTGGGTTACTAGATACGTCGACAAATGTAAATTATAATACATAAAGGATTTCGTTACGGTATACGAGCTAACTAAGACCTCCGCATACTGTCGTTCTAAAAGCGAATGCAACACCCGTACCTTCCCCTTGTCAAGTGGAGAAACTTAAAGAAATAAATAAACTCCAAGGCTGCACACAATAAAACTTTGGTGCATCAACTATCGCGCAAAAATAACAAATTGTGAGTATATTTAGAAATGTGAAAAAAAAATGAATTTGGAATATAACATGTTTTTGGTTGCAGCAACATTACATTTCTGGCGTCTGTTAGACGACATATTTCAATGTTGGCAGATTTTCGTTGTGCCAATGTAGTATCACCGTCGTAAATTTCACGTTATTTAACCGACCATAATATCTGTAGGCCCAACGTTGGATATTCGTTGGCAAATTCACATCATTTTTCGTCGTCGGCCCTACGTTGGGGATCTGTAGGCAAAACCACTAACCATATCCCAACTAACTCCCAACCGTTGGCCACCGTTGGCCAACCATAAATGCTACTAGGGCCACTGTCTACCAAGCGGGTCCATTGGACCCGACTGTATGTAGATACTGCGGTTATTTAAACTTTTTAAATTCTTGGGATCTTGTCGTTGCATGACTTTGTTACTTTTCTGGTTTTTTATTATTTAAAGCTAAAAGTTTTTTTTATATTTACTACGCTTTGTGGTATAAATTTTCTATCGCATAATGAAAGTTTCTTTTACGGTAGACAGAGGGTTAAACCGGAAGGACGTGGCATACATTTTCCCAAAGCCATTTCTGCAACACGGCGTTGGTAGTAGCAGATTGTAAACGCTTGACAAATAAGTGAAGTTGAACAATTTTTTGACGTGTAAAATTATGTTTCTTTAAAAAGTGAATATGTACGTCTTATTTTGTGACGTTTGAGCAGTATTTGCAGAAAATTTTAACTGGATATCTTAAACCGGAAGGAAGCGCAGCCATTTTTCCAAAACCATTGTTGATAGCAAACATATCATCATGGAGTTCTAACTAGTGTAGTCTCAGATCTTTTGAATTTTAAACATTAAACTAGACAAAAAAGCTAGAATCCACGAACTAGTAAGACATTGAGAAACAATTGTAGAAAATCCTGGTGACTAATATCTGTTGCTGGAACTGATTAACAAAGCTGTAATTTTAAAACAATCGCTCATGTTTTGTTTCCCAATCTAGTGCGAATTTCTTCAATCTAACGATAATTCCAGTCAGAGTTTAGGCGATTTCCGTGTGTGGCGAGCAAATGAGGAGTCTGATCTTTCGAAGAGCCCCTGACCGATGCAATGGACAAAGCTTCAAACGTGAAAGCTGTTTATCGCTGATTGTGGAGTCACAGATTGAATGCAAGCCGCGGAAACTGCAACGGGTCAAGTGCCTCACGGGAAGAGCTCCTGAAATTGGGTTGGTTGCGCGTGGTCCGCGACATCGCGGCGTGCAGAGTTTTCTAAAAATCCTTTTCGGACCACTTAATGAACCCTTAATGAACTCGACGAAGGTTCCACGAGCGAGAATACGCGATGGATACTGAGCGAAAACAATAAAAACGTAGGAATAACAACTGACGTCGGTGCATAATGCTCGTTGTTTTCCTCGGTGCAAGATATCCGCCGCCTTTGATGTGCAAATTTGAAAGCGTGCGACGCTAAACAGGGCACTCGGTGGCCCACAGTTGTTCGCAAACATCTTTCCCGCCGATACCCTCGCCCGCAACAATTAAACAGTTTCACTAAGGGGATTGGCCACAGTGACCGGCCTAAAAACATCAATAGCTTAAACAATTTTTTTCAATATGAAATACGAATAATCTAACATAAAATCAAATTGAAGCACTATTTACAACATATCTTCAGGTACTTGATAATTATTTTTAGTATTTTTTCGATCAAAAATGGCGATGCTAGCGCATACGGAACCGAATACGTTTTTTGTTTTGAGGTTAGATCTATTGAAAATTTGTTTCGATATGAAATATGAATAATCTAATATAAAATCAAATTGAAACATTATTTACAACAAACCTTCAGGTACTTGAGAATAATTTTTAGTATTTTTTCGATCAAAAATGGCAATACTACCGCGTACGGAACTTAATACGACTTTGCTTTGAGGTTAAGTCTATTGAAAATTTTTTTCAGTATGAAATATGAATAATCTAATATAAAATCAAATTGAAACACTATTTACAACAAACCTTCAGGTACTTGAGAATAATTTTTAGTATTTTTTCGATCAAAAATGGCGATGCTAGCGCATACGGAACCTAATACGTTTTTGCTTTGAGGTTAAGTCTATTGAAAATTTTTTTCAATATGAAATATGAATAATCTAATATAAAATCAAATTGAAACACTATTTACAACATATCTTCAGGTACTTGATATTCATTTTTATTATTTTTTCGAACAAAAATGGCGATGCTACCGCATACGGAACCTAATACTATTTTTGTTTTGAGGTTAGGTCTATTGAAAATTTGTTTCGATGTGAAATATGAATAGTCTAATATAAAATCAATTTCAAGCACTATTTACAACATATCTTCAGGTACTTGATATTCATTTTTATTATTTTTTCGAACAAAAATGGCGATGTTACCGCATACGGAACCTAATACTTTTTTGTTCTGAGGTTAGGTCTGGGGCCTGATATCTAGCGTCCATATTTTTTGACTATGAAAAAATATTTATTTCTTCAGAAATGGTAGGCATTTGCAATAACAGTTGCAATGTTTCGAAACTAACAGTTGCATTTTTTGCAACTTGCAGTGCCTGCCATTTCTGGAAAGCTAATATTTAAAAATCCCTGCGAAGGTACTTCCCTAGGCATTTTAGTGTAGATTCGGAAGAAATTCTTTTTCTTCTCTAGGTCAAAAAGTGGGGTTAAAAAAATTGTTTAAGAATCTTAAGATGTGCTATGAACACTGCTTCAACTCCACTTTCTATTCAATTATATTTCTATACTGAAAAAAATTGTTTAAGCTATTGACGTTTACAGGCCCGTTACTACTCTTAACTATCTAAGAATGGGCTGTTTTCGCGAATTTTTTTCAAGAATAATTATTAAGTAAACAATTTCGGAGTTTTACGGTGGTATTAACATAACCCTAAACTTTATTCTCCATTTTGTTCAGACCTAAACATTAATAAATACCAGAGTTATTCGCTATTTGCTTAACAACCTTTTATCGGTACATCAATCGATGGTTGCAATTGCTGACAAAAATTAAAACTTCAGAAACAGACAATATTTCTTATTCTCAAACTAGAAGAGATTATCTAATGTGTATAGTATAGAATTTTTAAGAGTTTCAATAATTTATAGAAATGTCAGCAGTTTTTATCGAAGATATCAGTTTTTACGTTGAAAAATCAAGTTTAATCATTCACGACAAATAACATTTGAGATAACAAAACAATTTTAATATTCTGATTGTCACTTATATACAACTTATATTAAGTTCTTCAAACATCCATAACTTCGTTATTCTTACAAATTCAAACAAACAATGTTTTGCAGATATATTTTTAGAAATATATGTTTTAAGCAAATACAAAATATCGATTTTTTGAAAGTTCAAAACCAGAGTGCTTAAATGTTATCGGCGCACGAAATTTCGCGGTTAACGAGTCAAAGTTAAGAATTCGATTAACGTAATACCTAACCATATATTATTAGTCGGCTGAGTCAAACGACGGTGAAATCGGCGCCATTGCTCTGACGCATATTAAGCGCCATTAAATTAAGACTGGCAGATTGGATTAACGCGGCTTACGCTTATAAGCCGACTCGGTTTTATGAGCTGAGACGTACGCGGCTCGCGAATGGTAAAACTGTATAATTCATCGATTAAAAAAGCGAACTTTGTTCGATTGTTACGCGTTTATTCTAATTCTGCGATCTTGATTAACTTAGCGTGACTCGCGCATTTCTTTGTTTAATGTTCATATACACACACAATTTAAAAAGGCCACGTACTCTCTCCGCCACTGGATCTACTGAGATAATCACAAAAAGTCATTAATTTACATTACTGTGTAACACGATGCAACAATAAGAAATGTATTTCTTCAAATTGTTAGCGATTTTTATCATAATACACAGGGTGAGTTACAGTTAACTGTACTACCTGTTCAAAACATATTTGTTGCATCAAAAAATGTTTCAAGCAAAAGTTGTTAGACTTTTGTTGTTAATCGGTCTATACAATGTGATAATTGTATTTCACTTGTTTGTCAAGATACGAAAGCGACCTTGAGTTAGTTTCATAATGTGTAACATTTAAGTATGCAATTTGGAAGAGTATTGCTTGCTGAGTAAAAAAGTATTAAGTTTTGAGGGGTAAAAAGTAATAATTACCGAGATATTTTTTAGTTAAGTCGGCACGAGTACGATTTCCGTGGCTCCTCGTACGATTTCCGTCCCCTCCACGACCTAACCACAACTCATTCTATTCACATGATTTTTCCATTACTAGTTCAAATTCCGGATAACAGCTACAATGCAAAGATTATGCGAATAAAATTTCATTTTCTACAGGAAAGGTCTCTTGATATTTTGCCATATTTCGCATAGTTACCGAGATATTTGCAAATTTATAAAAAACAGGAAATCTACTTTACCGGCTAAATCAGGCCAATTTGACACCATGTTATATATACATTTCTTTCTTGAAAGAACCCCAAGAACACAAATATAACCTCAAAACGAGGGGCCACGGAAATCGTACTCTCCCCGTTAAGTCGTAGTATGACAACAGAACTTATTCATTTTTAAATATTTGTTTGTGAATCATTCTCTAATGCATTTCTGACGATTTTCTGATGAAAACGAGTCCAAACACGATGCAATTTGCGTCACATTCACTCGTTTAATCAACGATTTAGTAGAACCTCCATTATCCGAACACTCGCGGCCCTCTGACTGCGTAATTCAGATAATCATGGTTCTACTAAATCGTGAATTAAACAAGTGAAAGTACGATTCAAACCGTATCATGCAGGGTATCATTTTCATCAGAAGAGCGCCACGAACATATTGGTGTAAGTGTCACAAAAACATAATTAAAAATAAATAAAGTATCATTAAATTTAACCACACATGTACTTGAAGGTTCCATAAACTTTCACTGAAGAATATCTCGGTAACTATTACTTTTTTACCATATATATATCAATACTTTTTCACTCCGAATTTATTATTCTTGCGAATCACATAGTTAAATATAACAGTTTATAATACAAACACTCAAAATAACCGTTTTATCTCGATAAAATATGAAGGCATAAAAAGACTAACGATCATATTGCATGTCTTACAGGATATAATGGAACTTTTGTTTGAAACTTTTTGTTATGCAACGAATAAGTTATGAGCAAATTCAGGTGATACAATTATGTGACGCACCCTGTATACACGAAGGAATAAAATTGAATATATTTCCTATAAATATAGCTCTGAAATCTCAATAATCATAAATGAAAATGTTTGAAACTTATTGTTAACACAAAATAACTTTTCTAGAATGAGCTTTTTCAAAATGACTGATTTTGTTGAGATGTTAGTGTAGAAACATGAACGTAAAATGACACAATTACGATGTAAAGTATGCAGATTAAGATTTGAAAACTACACTTTGAACAAATTATGGTTAAATACGACGGAGTTAGTGAACACCACTGAATAACGTTTAACCAATGAATACGTAGATGTTAACGCAAAAATATGAACGTAAAATGACACAATTATAATATAAAGTATGCAGATTAAAATTTGAAAACTACACTAAACAAAGTAGGGTTAAATTCAACGGAGTTAGTGAACACCATTGAATAACGTTTAAACAATAAACACGTAGATGTTAACGCAATAATATGAACGTAAAATGACACAATTATAATATGAATATGCAGATTAAAATTTGAAAACTACACTTTGAACAAATTACGGTTAAATACGACGGAGTGAGTGAACATCACTGAATAACGTTTAAACAATAAACACGTAGATGTTAACGCAAAAATATGAACGTAAAATGACACAATTATAATATGAATATGCAGATTAAAATTTGAAAACTACACTAAACAAAGTAGGGTTAAATACGACGGAGTTAGTGAACACCACTGAATAACGTTTAAACAATAAACACGTAGATGTTAACGCAAAAATATGAACGTAAAATGACACAATTATAATATGAATATGCAGATTAAAATTTGAAAACTACACTTTGAACAAATTATGGTTAAATACGACGGAGTTAGTGAACACCACTGAATAACGTTTAACCAATGAACACGTAGATGTTAACGCAAAAATATGAACGTAAAATGACACAATTATAATATAAAGTATGCAGATTATAATTTGAAAACTACACTAAACAAAGTAGGGTTAAATTCGACGGAGTTAATGAACACCACTGAATAACGTTTAAACAATAAACACGTAGATGTTAACGCAAAAAATAACGTAAAATGACACAATTATAATATAAAGTATGCAGATTAAGATTTGAAAACTACACTAAACAAAGTAGGGTTAAATTCGACGGAGTTAGTGAACACCACTGAATAACGTTTAAACAACAAACACTTGCGAGTCACACTGAAGACGAACGCCAACTGTCTGCGACAACTGAAGAAGCACTGGCGAAGCATTCTGAGGAACGTAAATATGGCGCGTTTGTTTACAACCATGTTGGATCCCGTGTATCGAAATCGAGTGAAAAACTTTATAGAAATCGAGAAGGGTTTTTATTCAAGTAACGTACACAGTGGCGAGGTAAGGTACAACAACGTAACATTCTGGCCTTGAGCACGCAAGGACAAAACATCTGTATTGTTTTGACGGACTGCTATATACAGGGTGTCCCGTAACTGGTGGTACAACCGAGCAGGGGGTGATTCTACATGAAAAACTGAGTCGAAAATATAGAATAAAATTTTTTGATACAACGCTTTGTTTTCGAGAAAAATGAGTTTGAAAATTTGTCTAGTGCGCGTGCACTCGGCTTAGTTGCAGCTGAACGGACTTTATTCTGAGTTACCTCAACCTTTTTTCGCAAAGGTTTTCGAGGTTTGTATACATCGAATAAATCGAAGGTCGAAGTTACAATGTTAGAATTACCTTTGAGGAATTCGTTTAATTCATAAACTGCTGGAAGTGCTGTCCACGTTGTTGTAGACATAATTGTGCTCTTCGTATTAAATTCCTTCGAACCTCTTGTAATGTCCAATTATTATGTTGCTTTAAGTGTTCAAACGCTATTACAATTTTTTGTTGTAATTGTTCGATACTCGTTATGTCATCACGATACACACTCGATTTCACCTGACCCCACAAATAAGAATCAAAGGCAGAGGAATCTGTTGAGCCGCAAGTAAGCCGAGTGCACGTGCACTAGACAAATTTTCAAAATCATTTTTCTCGAAAACAAAGCCTTGTATCAAAAAATTTTATTCTATATTTTCGGCTCAGTTTTTCATGTAGAATCACCCCATGCTCGGTTGTACCACCAGTTACGGGACACCCTGTATAATTGATTTTGCAGAGGAAAATGTAGAAGGGAGTGGGAAAGGTGTACAGTGGAAAGAATGAAGAAAAGGTCTAAGGGTTGTTTGGTTCTAGTGACTCAAATGTTTTGGCTGATGTGTCTACGCCCTAGTAGCATTTATAGTTGGTCAACGGTGGCCAAAGGTTGGGAGTTAGTTGGGATACAGTTAGTGGTTTTGCCTACAGATCCCCAACGTAGGGCCTACGTCGAAAATTATGTCAATTTGCCAACGAATATCCAACGTTGGACCTACAGATATTATGGTCGGTTAAATAACGTGAAATTTACGACGGTGATACTACATTGGCCCCGCGAAAATCTGCCAACATTGAAATATGTCGTCTAACAGACACCAGATATGTCGCTGCAACCACAAACATGTTATATTCCAAATTGATTTTATTTTCATATTTCTAAATATACTCACAATTTGTTATTTTTGCGCGATAGTTGATGCACCAAAGTTTTATTGTGTGCAGCCTTGGAGTTTATTTATTTCTTTAAGTTTCTCCACTTGACAAGGGGAAGGTGCGGGTGTTGCATTCGTTTTTAGAACGACAGTATGCAGAGGTTTTAGTGCTTGTATAGCATAACGAAACCCTTTATGTATTATGATTTCCATTTGTCGACGTATCTAGTACCTCGGGTCATAGCATCTACACTCAAGAAATCTTTGTAGGTTCGGTGGTAGTGTATCAACTGACTACGCAGAGGATCCAGGTTCAAGTTCGACGAGGTACGAAATCTTTTTCTTTGTTCCAATTTTTACCGTGGAGACACATTATTTAAATACTATTTATAATATTCTGTGAAAACAACCGTAAAAGAGAAGATCAGAACAAACGCATTATAGCGGCGTAGGCTCCACGTTGGCCCAACCAGTGTTGGGATATGGTGCAAGATTTCACGCGCATGCGCGGCCAAAACAGTAATGTATATATAATATAGATACATCATGATGACAGAGGTAATGGAGCCCTGAGACAGTTATATTGGCGGGAATGTCTCGAAACAATCTGTTCCGGACAAAAAGACTTCAGAACGTGTCCTACGAGTTACTAAATATACCCAAATACACATGTTATACATTCATTTTTCAGAATAAAATCATACCAATTGTTTAAAATTCCACTGGGTGCTCAAGGTACCCCATTTGATCGAGAATCTTACTTTACTGAGGCTGAAATCGCCGCGCATGCGCGTGAAATCTTGCACCATACCCCAACACTGGGCCCAACCAGTGTCGCCAGATCGGTTAAATCGAGGGGAATACAGTTTACCACCTCTCTGATGACCAGAATAATATGTAACACGTTGCGCGGAACGTCACGTGACCAGTCTACGATCTTAGTGGGGGACGTTGGAGTGTGCCCATGCAGTGGAATGGAATAGTGGAAGGGGAAAAGGGGGAGAGGAAAATCAACTCAGTTTTGGGTTGATCTGGCAACACTGGGCCCAACGAAAAAAATAGCGACATTTCTAATGGTTGCCCAACCAATTCTGCAACGTAGGATTAACGAAATGCCAACCATAAATGCTACTAGGGCGGCTTGGTAATCGTAGTGCGTTGGCGTTTACATGAGTTACAGTATTTCATCGATAATTGTCCACAACACCGGTTTGTGGAGGGACAATTATGCACGAGGGGTATCATTGTTTGAGGTTTGCCGAACGTAGAGAGGGACAGCCGAGCTCGAGAGACCTCGATCACCGACAAATGTAAACATACCTAATCCGAATTTCCAACTTCTTTATTAATCATTATTTTTTTATGGGACTTCGATCACCCCGCACTAGTGGGGATATCTCAGGGACAATTATGTCGGAGACATTTGGGACAATTACCGATGAAATACTGTACAGTATTTCATCGATAATTGTCCACAACACGGATCTGCGGAGGGACAATTATTCGCGAGGGGTATCATTGTTTGAGGTTTGCCGAACGTAGAGAGGGACAGCCGAGCTCGAGAGGCCTCGATCACCGACAAATGTAAACATACCTAATCCGAATTTCCAACTTCTTTATTAATCATTATATTTTTATGGGACTTCGATCACCCCGCACTAGTGGGGATATCTCAGGGACAATTATGTCGGAGACATTTGGGACAATTACCGATGAAATACTGTATAGGATATGCAACAACTATAACAAGCCCAAAACATCAAATGTTGAGATTTGTCAACATATTTTCCGTAGCAAGTGTATCGATAAGGAACGAACAAAAAAGTTTAAACATGTTAGCATTGTGTTCTGAAAGTAATGTTGTAACTGCTACGAGGCACGAGTATCGACAGCGTGTACGCAAAATTGGAAATTAATGGAATAATGTATGTAAATGTTGTAAAATATTGATTGTATTGAAACGGTGTCGTATATTTATTTCAATACCTTTTTTAATTGTGATGATGAAACAAATATTGTACGCGCAGTTTGAATAACACCATTGAATGGGTATAATGTAAATAATATTTTCGCCCGTAACCATTCTTCGAGGTTTTAAAGGCCACTCATGTATTTTTACATGTACAACGAACGATCAAATTGTCAGAGCCAATTACAGAAACTGCAAACGATCAACTTTGAAATGAAAGTCTCGCTACCCTGAATATTTATTATTTTTCCATGAAATGTATGCGAGTATACATACATCGTAAAATATGTAAAAGGTGCATACATCAATCTAAAGTGGAATATAAAATTCATTTCCAACATTTCTCGATGCATGTCTAGTTATTTTTTTACGAGCCCGTTACCAACATATTTATGATGTTTTCCTGATTAAAATGAGACGAAACACAATACAATTCGGATCACATTTACTTGCTTAATTCACGATGCAGTAGAACCTCGATTATGCGAACCAATCATATCTGGAAGCTATATATTTTGATCTGTCTGAGAATTTGTGATGTTCGTTGCTGAAGATATTTTTTGAGGTTAGAAAAGGCGGTTTTAAACGGGACGTTCAGGTGTATGCGCAGTTTTTTCTGTGGAATGAACAGAATTTGAATTTGTGTTAAAAACAACGAGTAATAAAGTAAAAAATCTAAACTGCATAATTTTGACCTGTTCGTAGTTTGTGATGTTCGATGCAGTAGATATTTTTTGAGGTTATAAAGGGAGGTTTTAAGAGGGGCGTCCAGATGTATGCGCAGTGTTTTCTGTGGAATTAACAGCACTTGAATATGCGTTCAAAACAACGCGTAGTGACTTTTGGTGTAAAGTAAAAAATCTAAAATATGTCATTTTGACTTGTTCGGTAGTTTGTGATGTTCCATGCAGAAGATATTTTTTGAGGTTATAATTTGCAGTTTTAAAAGGGACGCTCATGTGTATTCACAGTTTTTTCTTTGGAATGAGCAGCATTCGAATTTCTGTTCAAAACAACGCGTAGTAAAGTAAAAAATCTAAACTGCGTAATTTTGACCTGTTCGTAGTTTGTGATGTCCGATGCAGTAGATATTTTTTGAGGTTAGAATGAGCGGTTTTAAGAGGGACGTACAGGTGTATGCGGAGTTTTTTCTTTGGAATGCGCAGCATTTGAATTTCTGTTCAAAACAACGCGTATTCTCTTTTGGTGTAAAGTAAAAAATTTAAAATGTGTCATTTTGACCTGTTCGGTAGTTCGTGATGTTACATGCAGAAGATATTTTTTGAGGTTAGAATAAGCAGTTTTAAAAGGGACGTTCAGATGTATTCACAGCTTTTTCTTTGGAATGAGCAGCATTTGCATTCCGTTCAAAACAACGCGTAGTGTCTTTTGGTGTAAAGTAAAAAATCTAAAATATGTCATTTTGACTTGTTCGGTAGTTTGTGATGTTCCATGTAGAAGATATTTTTTGAGGTTAGAATAGGCAGTTTTAAAAGGGACGCTCATGTGTATTCACAGTTTTTTCTTTGGAATGAGCAACATTTGAATATCTGTTCAAAACAACGCGTAGTAAAAAACGCGTAGTAAAGTAAAAAATCTAAACTGCGTAATTTTGTCCTGTTCGTAGTTTGTGATGTTCGATGCAGTAGATATTTTTTGAGGTTAGAAGGAGCGGTTTTAAGAGGGACGTACAGGTGTATGCGCAGTTTTTTCTTTGGAATGAGCAGCATTTGAATTTCTGTTCAAAACAACGCGTATTCTCTTTTGGTGTAAAGTAAAAAATTTAAAATGTGTCATTTTGACCTGTTCGGTAGTTCGTGATGTTACATGCAGAAGATATTTTTTGAGGTTCGAATAGGCAGTTTTAAAAGAGACGCTCATGTGTATTCACAGTTTTTTCTGTGGAATGGACAGCATTTGAATGTTCAACCCGAAACGACGTCTCGTTTGATTTCCACTCGTGCAGAAATTTTACTGCGGAGTGGTTGTCCTGGAAGAACGACGATCAGACACGTGAGGAGCGTCGTCGAGTGCACATCGCCGGACGTCGTCGTCGGCGATGCCGACAATGGATGTCGAGAATGTCGTGAATGTTTGCCGCCCCAGGCAACGAGACTTGGTACTTGAGGCGTCAGTCGAGCGACAATCTTGTCGTCGTCATCGTTGCCATCCTTCTCATCGAGATTTGCTTCGTGAGGCGATTCCTCATTCGATTTTTCAAAAATATCCTACCGTTTCTGTCTCGTACAAATTAACTCGAGACCAGCTTTCACCAAGCATCGAATATTTCAAAAATTTCACTTCGTCTTAACCCCTTGTCGTATCCGCTAACCCTCGATTGCTCGGACCATAATAGACAAGGAGGTCGGTCACGCGTCGAGCCATTTAGCTGTTTAGCCGTGTGGTCGAACTTGCGCAAAATGTATGCGTCTTATGACATGTATATTTCGGAGCAACGAAAGGAATTGTGAAATAATAAACACATTTGGGCACAACCAATACTTTTCAGATGTCTGGGAAGTAATTATGATCAATTCATCGGTGAACAAAAATGATTTCTAATTTGAAAGTGGATAATGTATCAGTAACAATTTGTAAACTAATACTTAATTTAAATTAATAATGTTTTGAGAAAACTCGTAGAAGATTAGTAATCCTCGTGTTAGTGTTGTTTACGTTTGTCACGAATGAAGTACCACGAGCTAGGCTCGTGTTGTTTGCGTTTGGTCCGAACGAAGTACAGTATTTCATCGGTAATTGTCCCAAATGTGTCCGACATAATTGTCCCTGAGATATCCCCACTAGTGCGGGGTGTACCCCCTTGAGGGTCCGTGAAGCTCGAGAGACCTCGGTCGCCGAGAAATATAAGACCATGCGGCTCGGGTATATCGGTGAGACCACACTAATCCGAATTTCCAACTTCTTTATTATTCATTATTTTTTTATGGGACTTCGATGGCCATATTTCTGGCATTTTTCTAATAAAAATGATACCAAATATGATATAATTCCGATGATATTTACTTGTGTAATCGACGATTAAAGTTTCTGGCGCGAGGAAGGATAGATTATGGGAAAGAAAGAGACGCGAAGAGTCGCAGTCGGCGGCACAGTTCAAAGGCTCGCGCGTCCTCACAATGTATTACCAAGGAATAACTTTTTTATTATTACTTATTTTTTTATGAGACTTTTTCTAATAGATTTGTGACATTGTTCTGATTAAAATGATACCAAACACGATATAATTCGGATCATATACAGGTGTATGGTCATTATGTATAGGTCAGGTACATAACATCGGTGAGGCAACAATAATGCAATGACGACACTTTTTTATTTTTAATTAATCTTTTAGGAGGCTTTTACCATCATATTTGTAATATTTCTCTGATTATACATACATATCTATTTTTTTAACTGACGATGGAGTAAGTTTTGGTGACGGACAAAGAGATTAAATGATAAAGACATTAAAGACACACTCTCCTGACTGGGACATTTCGCGACTTTGAAGACGGGCAGAACCTCGGTCTCTTTCTTTCCCATACGCTATCCTTCCTCACGCCCGAATCTTTAATCGTCGATTACACAAGTAAATATCATCGGAATTATATCATATTTGGTATCATTTTTATTAGGAAAATGCCACAAATATGGCAGTCAAAATCCCATAAAAAATAATGATTAATAAAGAAGTTGGAAATTCGGATTAGATGTTTACATTTCTCGGTGACCGAGGCCTCTCGAGCTCGGCTCTCCTTCTCTACGATCGGCAAACCTCAAACAATGATATCCCTCCGGCATAATTGTCCCTCCGCAGACCCGTGTTGTGGACAATTATCGATGAAATACTGTACAGTATTTCATCGGTAATTGTCCCAAATGTCTCCGACATAATTGTCCCTGAGATATCCCCACTAGTGCATGGTGATCGAAGTCCCATAAAAAAATAATGATTAATAAAGAAGTTGGAAATTTGGATTAGGTATGTTTACATTTCTCGGTGACCGAGGCCTCTCGAGCTCGGCTGTCCTTCTCTACGAACGGCAAACCTCAAACAATGATATCCCTCCGGCATAATTGTCCCTCCGCAGACCCATGTTGTGGACAATTATCGATGAAATACTGTACAGTATTTCATCGGTAATTGTCCCAAATGTCTCCGACATAATTGTCCCTGAGATATCCCCACTAGTGCGGGGTGATCGAAGTCCCATAAAAAAATAATGATTAATAAAGAAGTTGGAAATTCGGATTAGGTATGTTTACATTTCTCGGTGACCGAGGCCTCTCGAGCTCGGCTGTCCTTCTCTACATTCGGCAAACCTCAAACAATGATATCCCTCCGGCATAATTGTCCCTCCGCAGACCCATGTTGTGGACAATTATCGATGAAATACTGTACAGTATTTCATCGGTAATTGTCCCAAATGTCTCCGACATAATTGTCCCTGAGATATCCCCACTAGTGCATGGTGATCGAAGTCCCATAAAAAAATAATGATTAATAAAGAAGTTGGAAATTCGGATTAGGTATGTTTACATTTCTCGGTGACCGAGGCCTCTCGAGCTCGGTTGTCCCTCTCTACGTTCGGCAAACTTCAAACAATGATATTCCTCCGGCATAATTGCCCCTCCGCAGACCCGTGTTGTGGACAATTATCGATGAAATACTGCACCACGAGTCAGGCTCGTCCTTATTGTTTTTTGTCCAAATTTCTTACCACGAGTCTCACTCGTTGTTGTAGGCCAAGGGGTTAAGGATTAGGAACTTCAGATGGCTGATGTTCCTAGCTGAAAACAGCCTTGTCTTTAACAGTTTCATTAATTCTTATCAATATTCATGTGGTATCGATCTGTTCATCTGTTCTTTTGTCCTCTCATTTTACATTCTGTTGATATACCTCTTGTATCGTTACAATTTCCGCACTGTTAAAATAATAAAATGTTATTATGTCAACAAAACTTTATTGCTCAGGAATAGCCCACTTAACAAATTAACCTACGCTTTTTCCGAGTTACGTTTAATTTCTATTCGCTGTATACAAAACTTCGCAATTCTGTAAAGCTTCGCTTTTCCAACGAGTTTTGTACACAATTCAAGTTTCTCATTCTGAAATGAAATACGCTGAGACGCGCCTTGCTCGTAAATTTATAATCGAACACGGTACCGTGCTGAATTACGAATATGAAACGATTTTTTGCAGCTTTTTGTAAATAAAATGGATTAAATTAGCGAACCAAAAATTCTTCACTCGTTAATCTTTGCTATTAATTTCGAAAATAGTACAAGCCATTCCAATGTTAAAAGGATACGCCCTCGACAATGTTACTCATAAAATGGTATGTACCATAGTATGCAAATTATTTAGCACTCTTTGTAAACAAAACGAATTAAAATGGTGTAAATTGTTAAAATTTTAAAAATATGATTTGTGTTAAACAACAGTTATTTGGTATCGAGCAGAGTGTACGACGCAAAATTTTTGTTTCACAAAATTTCATTTTTCTCATCGAAATACGGTGTTTAAAAGGTTAACAGTAAAAAACTGTGTCGCCCCATTACAAAGTTTTAAACAGAAGAAAAACTGTTCCATTTTTTAGAGTGCACCTAATCTAATAACAAAACCGTGTTTCAACCCTGAAAGAATTATATATACCCAACACAACATTTATTCGCAAAGTTTCTTCTTGTCTCGCCGCATTACGAAGTCCCGACCTCGAAAAAACGAGTTCGCGAGCTGATTTCAAAATGATTTTTCAGCCGAAACAATTGTTCCTCGCACACTTCATTATCCGGCGCGCACAAAGCCCCGCGAAAATTCGAATTTTCGGCTCGGCCAACTTTGCCCGCGAGCGAATATAAAATATTAGAAGCAAAGGCAAACGAGATTACAGGGATAGGTTCGCATGAAAAATTCCCCGCTGGATAATCCAGCGCGTTTGTCGTTTATGTTCTCATTCCTCGAATTTCTTCTCGACGTTGACAACGAAGGCGCGAGGACGAGACAACGTCTGACGATTGCGAGATTGCAGAACCTGTCCGCAAAATTAAGGGCGCGCGCGCGCGCGCGAGCACAAACTAGCGAGCAAGCTAGCAAGCGTCCATTTATTCCGCGACCACATGAGGCAACCATGGAAAATTCAGCAACCCGCTGACAAACGCCGAGCCGATGTCCCGACAATTTCAGAAACTCGCGAAATCACTTCCCGCAACCGAATTACGAACTTCTTTCGAATTATCTCCGTCGTTTCTCGGTCGCCAATTTTGCTGATTGGAAACCAATCGAATCAGGGAAGATCTTCCAAAGTAGTCGACAGACTACGGATGTTTATACAGGGTTATCCAAATTGAGTGTCACATCTTCAAATTGAAATAAAACGCTAAATAAGTATTTGAGATTTGTGTGGTTTCTTTATTTTAACGCAAGGTCCAGTTTGTGATATTAATTATAATAGACAATATCATGCAAGTGTTCTCCTCGGTTTTTTTTTGTTTTTCACATAACTGAAATTTCATTAAACCCTTGCCATACTATTTTCTTTACGGCTACAATAATTATAACGTCTTCATCCCCAAATATGTCACCGAAGAGGAAAGAAAATTTATTTTTTTGCATGACTACATTTACTTCAATGCTTAAATAATTATAACTTTCATATTTGTTAGACTTTATTTAAAATCTTCATCACGAGTCTGACTCGTTAAAATACGAAAATGGGTTAATGGCGGCTGTTATATTGTTTTTCAGCTGGTCAACAGTATTTGGATTATTAGCGTAGACTAGGGATGGGCATTTTTGTCTCAATTGAGACAAAACCGACCTCACCATAGCGCCTACTGCCCCCACCCTCACCCCCACCAGCATCCGCCGTTACCATAGAGGAAGGAAGTGCTTCAACCGCAGCGAACATTGCGCAGGCCTCGCGCATGAAAGAGAGGTTGGTGGGAGAAGCAGGCGTTTGAGGGGCCCCTACCGTGCCCATCACGGGTGTAGACTTTACTTTTCAAGAGTCTCCATAGAAGAAAATCTATTGGTGTTAAATCACACCATTAAATTTTTCCTTATCTCTTATCTCTCTTATTTAAACATTTGTACAAGTTGCAGCACTGTATATCGTTCCATGATGATTCGTGTATGTTTTCTGATGAAATTTTTCGAAAACAAATGAAGATACGTCAAAGCGTTTCTCAGTGCCATCTGTTCGACGACGTGACTCTTAATTCGGTTAACCCTAAATATGTGAAAAATAAGTGAAATATAAAGGGTGAGTGAATAAAAATTGTCACCTGAAATAACTGATTATTTATCAACATTATCAAAAAATATTTGAAATTAAATTTATTGTATCCGAGGGGGTTCGTTAGAAAAACACAATTCGACTTTATATTTTCAGAGATATCATGGTGTCACAGAGTTTTTCAAATTGCACTGAATATTCTTTTTGTTACTGCACTATAGACCTTAAAAAACGAATTCAACGACCCATAACTAACAAAGTACCTTCGATTGACCTTGAACCTCAAAACGATGCGATATTATTTCCGGATATTATAACTTTTTCTTTTTAGGTTCAGACAATCGTTTCGGTTGGAATTATGTCAACCAGTAATACACTTTATTTACGTTGAGTTAATTTTAATATGTTGTACTGCAACCATTTTTAATTATTTTCTAACCAAAAAATTTAAAAGTAGCGTAAGTATGTAGAAATAAGTTTCGTGTTAATACATTTTACTGAATTTTGATACAGACTATGCAAAACAGGAATAAAGACACCCATCATGGTAGAAGACTCCCTCGAGTAGAGATAAGTAACAATGAAGTTTTATAAAATTAAGAGAAAAAGAAAAGGAAATTGTTTTTCTTTGAAATATCGATATTAAATTAATCTACAATCTCTATCATTATTTGTAAATTGTTCCCTTCCTTGTCTTAAATTTTGTATCCCACACATTAAAAATTGAGCACATTTTTATTTAGAAAAAGAAAGAAAAAAAAGTTCCATTCTTAATACGAAAAAGTGCTTAATGCCAAATAAACAGTTATTAACATCTGTGGAGTTAAAATCTAGTATTTACTAAAATATAGTTAATCACGCTTGTGCGATGGATTAATCTCATACATTATGACGAAAGATTATTTTAGAGACTATAATACATTTTAGTTAATTGTATATAATTAAATTCACGAACAAGTGCTACTAATTAATTTGTACACCAAATACCATAATTAATTATACGTATTTTAATACGCTTTCATTGCAGAATTACGTTTACATTAATAATTCGGTAAAACTTTTTTTACGTTCGGACTTTCGTAATAAGCGAAACAAAGGAAACTCAATTTACGAATTACGAGACATTTGCTTTAAATAAATGTTCAGTGAAATAAATAATTATTCCGGGCTTGAGACACGGTTTTACTACTAAATTAGGTTCTCTCTAAAAAATAGTCGAGCCAGATCAGAGTTAATTAAGGCTCGTCCGGCCTTGGATAAACGGATCCGTGACCTCTCCTGCAGGATGAATAAGGGATGCGGCTCTCCGTGCATCATTTTTTAAATAACATCCATAATAAAGGAGTTACGCGACATGTAAAGCTAGAGTAACATCCAACCGAGCATTTTAGCACAAGTATACTCGGGCGAAAGTTCTCCACCGACAATTCCCTCCCGTAGAAAATTTTCCTTCAAACAAATTACTGTAACTTTTCCGTACAAAAGGAAAGTTTGCAAAAGTACTTTCAATATTTCCTTTCACAAGCGGCGGAACGTTTTAATAATTTTTGTTTTGCTGCGAAGGAGTTGCAAAAAATATAAAGTTCAACAGGAAGCCTGTGTGTGTAAAAGTGTGTAAAACCGTGTTGGTCGGTTTTTCGAAAAGTTTTCAGTGATCAAATTAATCTCAAATGAGTTCCAAAAATATTCCTAAAAGATTTCCAAGACTGTGGACACTTTGTGCGGAATAAAAATTTGTTGTATCCATTGCAAAACACAGAAGCTGTCATTCAATTCTTTTGTTAATAATTTTAGTACGTTACTAATGATGCGATTTTGTCGCCATGTTGTGTTTCGTCTACTCATTTGTGTTCTATGTGAAGAATCTATGCTGTGCAGTGTACAACATACAATCTATAATTTAAAATGTACAATATAAAGTGTACAATATAAAATGTATAATTCGCAATGTAAAATATAGAACGTACAATTCACAATGTACAATGTATAATAGAATGTAAAATTTACAATGTACAATATAAAATGTAAAACCTACAATGTACAATATAAAATGGACAATTCACAATGTAAAACGTACACTGTACAATATTAAATTTGCAAATCACAAGGTAAAATCCACAATGTACAATATAAAGTGTACAATTCACAATGTACAATATAAAGTGTACAATTCACAATGTACAATATAAAGTGTACAATTCACAATGTACAATATAAAGTGTATAATTCACAATATCCAATATACGGTGTACAATTCACAATGTACAATATAAAGTGTACAATTCACAATGTACAATAAAAAGTGTAGAATTCACAATGTGGAATCCGCGATGTAGAATATAAACTGTACAATTTGCAATGTACAATATAAACTGTACAATTCACAATCTACAGTATAAACTGTACAATTCACAATCTACAGTATAAACTGTACAATTCACAATCTACAGTATAAACTGTACAATTCACAATCTACAGTATAAACTGTACAATTCACAATCTACAGTATAAAGTGTATAATTCACAATATTCAACATAAATTGTACAATTCACAATGTACAATAAAAAGTGTAGAATTCACAATGTAGAATCCGCGATGTAGAATATAAACTGTACATTTTTCAATGTACAATATAAACTGTACAATTTGCAATGTACAATATAAACTGTACAATTCACAATCTACAGTATAAACTGTACAATTCACAATCTACAGTATAAACTGTACAATTCACAATCTACAGTATAAACTGTACAATTCACAATATAAAATATAAACTGTACAATTCACAATGTACAACATGGAATCTAGAATGTACAATGTGCACTATAAAATGTACAATTCACAATGTAGAATATACGATGTATTATTCACAATGTAGAATCTACAATGTACTATTCACAATGTAGAATCTAAAATGTACCATTCACAATATAGAATCTACAATGTACAATATGAAATGTACAATTCGCAATTTACGATACAGAACGAACAATTCACAATGTACAACATACAATCTACAATGTGCAATGTACAATACATGATGTACACATCACAATGTACAATATAAGATGTACAAATCACAATGTACAGTATAGAACGTACAAATCACAATGTACAGTATAGAACGTACAAATCACAATGTACAAGAACATATAATATACAATGCACAATGCGTCGTATTGAATGTAAAATCTACAATGTGCAATATGTGGTATACAATCTAGAGAATACAGTTTAAAATTTACAATATGGAAAGTGGAATATAAAATGTAAAATGTATAGTACAAAATTGAGAATCTGTAATGTTCGATATACAATATACGCTATAGAATGTTTAGTCAAACAATGTACAATACAAAACGCACAATTCACAATGTATTAAAAAAATGTACGAAAAAGATCTTAGAACAACATGAATACTGGATTATGAAACTGGTGGCTTCTATCTTTAAAATTATAATTTTTCGAGAATCAGGTATATAGTATCCAAAAACTTGTTGGTTCCATTTCATATAGGGTGTTCCTTTTAAATCGAACATTTAAATTATTTCGGTTACTATTTAAAAAATGACGAAGATGGATTTGACTAGTTTCAAGGTGTTCATTAGATCGCCCCAGTAGATACTACCAAGAGAAATGTATCATACCATTTATGAAACGGATTTGACCTTCATATGTCCTCTACGCGTCCAACTAAAAAAAAAACTCTTAACACGAGATTATGCTCCCCACGAAACTGAACAAGTTTAGCCTGACACATTTTTTTCTATCACCAATGGTAACCGACTTATTCAAGTTTTAGATGTCTCATTCTGTATACGATGTAAATTCTCAAAATCCGCAGTCCAGTAATCAATTAGAAAATAAAACAACTTCGTTCCGCCATGTTGCTTGTGGCATAATTGTCAGACAGAGAGAGAAAAAAAAACGCAAAGAGTGTGTGATGGTCACGCATGGACATTAATCAGCTAATGCTAATGCGAGTTTTTTTTTTTGAGGTCAAAGCCCGGTTGGCAACAATTTAGCGAACTTTTAACGCGTCACGCGATAAAGGAAACGTCCGTTTGATTGGATGTGTCCGCCGGCTGGACGTTTTTGCCATGGTATTCTCGAATTTGTTCATCTACGGTATACAGGGTGGTTCACGCAATTGTTTCCAGGCTATAACTTCGTTGCGAGTACAGTGACAGACAAACATCAAAGAAAAAAGATCAATGATTTAAAGAGTACTACAACCGTAGGACCTTATTTTTTTTTTAAACTGTGTTAGTGTTAGTTTCATAATGTTCTTATGCATTAACCAGAATATACAGGACGCGTATGCACACTAAAAACCGCACAAAACCGCACAAAACCGCCAACACAACACGACGCGCGAATTTCAATCGTCCCAACAAAGTGCAATGGTAAATGTGCAATCAACAATTACATTATTCTTTTAACACTAAACCTACCAACCATTAAAAGTGACTAGCATGTGCTCCGTTATAAAAATGGCACAATTGAATTAATCTAGATGTTGTGCAATCTTTATAATACTTGAATAAAATAGTATGCATAATCATTTCCAGTGGAAGCATCTTGATAATTTCAATAATTGTAAAATAAAATATCTGAAAGCGGTCATTTGACCGGTGATGGTAGGTTTAGTGTCAAAATGGAAATGCATACTTTTTTTTACATAGATATGGATTCCTCTCATGATTCGACGTAAAAAAGTATCGGGATAGAATGGCGAACAAATTATTAGTTACCTAGATATTCTTCAAAAATATCTGTATTGAAGATGCTCAAACATTGAATACGTTTCGGACAACGTTCCTTCAACAAAGATATTTTTTAAACTATCTCGGTAGTTAACACTAGGTTTACGGAGCACTAAAATTGATTATTTTACATTGCTTTATAAAAATAATAAAATTGTATTTACTTAGATCTTCAGCGATTTTTATTGTAATATGTACACAAAAAAATAAATCTATTTAATAATTCCTTAGGAATGCCTCCTTACACTCTTAATAATCGTAAATTAAAAATTTTTGAATCCGTCATTTTGACGAGCCCCGTAAATCTAGTGTTAATAATCTTTTCTCCATTCTACCCCAATACTTTTCTACGCGCAATGACGAGAGGAATCTATCTAACAAGGACAAGACGCGGTCATAGGGTCTCAGATTCTCTCGAAACTTTGGATATTGGTAGATTTCGTTCTCCTGTTTATGAAAAAGTAGCAACAACAACTTTTGAGGTACGTTAAGATTGATGAAGTTAGTGTTTCTTTCATATTATGTTCCTTTTCAATATAATTTTTATATTTTGGTTCCTATAAATATTATGAGTGTATTTTTCATGTGCAAAATACAATTAATTAAAATAGATAAACTGAACAGAAAAAAAGAAAAAAATGGAAAAAGAAAAAGGGATTTGAACACTGGCCTTCCCGGTAATTGTTTTTGTTTGTAAAATCTATTTATTATATAACATAGTTACATTTAGGTTTACAACAAAATATAACATGTAACGGATGGAGAGGTTACAAGTGAAAATGATTATTACAATATCTGGACTGATACTTTTATTTTAATGCAAGAGGTTGACAGCGTGATGAGTGACCGAGTATGGATGTACGTGAATTGGATGTACGTGAATTGGATGTACGTGAATTTTCCTTAGGTATATATACAAAGTCTCGGAAGAAGGTAACGCCTTTTCCGAGACACACGGGTGGAGCTTGCTCCCTGAAGGCGCGAGGGTGGAGTTACTTTTTCCTTTAAAACCGCCCTGATCGGCGGGGGAAAGGGACTCCTTGTCGCCAATTTAGGTGGCTCCTATGTTTTGGGACTTTCCTCGACCGCGCTGGCCGCGCGGTCGGGAAGTCCCGTAACGGTGCACGGCTGGCGACGTTTTCATCAGCCAAGTCTGCTGTGCACGTGAAAGCAATAAAAGAATAAAATCATTTCCGGGCTTGCAAATATCAGGGAAGGTTTTTCTCGCCTAAACCTTGACATCTGCAAGCGGACTGTTCGAATGGTTATTACGGTCGCCGACCGTGTGCCGCTACATCACCCCCTTGCCAGTGTAAACGCTATATGACAGTTAAGAATAATACAGTGAATACCGATGAGGAACAATGTAAGTCGTCTTAAATCTATTTCGCCCGCAATGTTTCTTTACTATATACTATATACAATGAATTTGCTGTCTTAGTCCAGAAAAATATAAGTATTACAAAATGTTTCTTAAAAGCTAACGCGAGTTATACCGATCTGTAAATTTTACTACGCGACCGTAACGTGTTTTAATCGGTGCTGAACTATTTTTTAGAATACTACGTGGTGTGTCTACGGCTTCGCGATGGGATACAGGATTGCTATTTCCTCTATTTTCGTGCTCGTCGCTTACTGTATGAGCGGGTTTTAAACGGTCTATTGTGACGGTTTTCTCGCGATCGCCAATTTTGATTATGAAATCTTTATTTCCGCGTTTCACAACTTTGTACGGTCCATCGTATGGAGGTTGCAATGGTTTTTTAACTGCGTCCTGCCGAAGGAATACGTACTCTGATGTCTCTAAGTCTTTATGTACAAATGTGTTCTTATGACCGTGATGTGTTGCCGGACGAGGTTTTAACTTTTGCATTCTTTGTCGTAATTGGTTTACGAATTCTGACGTATCGGGTTCTGTTTGCGTTGTGAAAAATTCTCCTGGAAGCCGGAGGTTGCCTCCATAAACCATCTCTGCCGGAGTTGTATGTAGATCTTCCTTCAGTGCTGTCCTTATGCCTAACAGTATGAGTGGTAGGGCTTCTGTCCACTGGTCAGTATCGTAGCATCTTATGGCGGCTTTTAATTGCCTATGGAGTCTTTCGACCATACCATTGGCTGCTGGATGAAATGCTGCAGTTCGAATGTGTTTTGTACCAGTCCGTCGAGTTAACTCTTTGAAGAGTTGGGACTCGAACTGTCTGCCCTGGTCGGTTGTTATTCTGGCAGGTACCCCAAAACGTGCAATCCACCCATGGAGTAAGGTTCTTGCCACTGTTTCTGCGGTCATCTCTTCCATTGGCATCGCTTCTGGCCACCGCGTGAAACGGTCGACGCAGGTAAGGCAATATCGGAACCCTTGTGAAATCGGAAGAGGTCCCACGATATCTATATGAATGTGTTCGAATCTGCAGTTGGGTGATTCAAACGTGCCAGTTGGAGATGTTGTATGCCGCGTGATTTTATTCGTCTGGCATTGGATGCATTCCCTGGTCCATTGGATACAATCTTTGTTTATAGAGGGCCACGCGAAACGATCGGTAACTAACTTTTTTGATGCTCGTGTTCCCGGATGCGACAAAGAATGCAGGCTGTTAAAAACTTGTTTTCGGTGGATCTTTGGAATATATGGTCGGACGGTACGTGTAGCGGTGTCGCAATATATTTCTATTTCTCCCCCAGCAGTGGTTGGAAAACGCATTTTTTTAAATATTAACGAAGTCTCGGTCAGTAAGAGACGTTGGAGCTCTTCATCTGTCTGTTGAGCTTCGGCTATTTGCGTAATATCTATGCACGCTGGTATGTGCACATCTTCTATTCGAGATAAAGCGTCCGCGACTACATTATCTTTTCCGCTAATATGTCGTATGTCCGTTGTAAACTGTCCTATAAAATCTAAATGCCTAAATTGTCTCGGCGTGCTTTTCTCTGGCCGCTGTTGGAAAGCAAAAACCAAAGGTTTATGGTCTGTGAATATAATAAAGGATTGTCCCTCGATTTGATAACGGAAACGTCGCACGGCGGTATATATCGCTAACAATTCTCTATCATACGCGCTGTATTTGCGTTGCGCCGAGGATAGGGTTTTAGTATAAAAGGCTATAGGCTGCCAGGTATTATTAACCAATTGTTGCAAAACCGCACCTATTGCGTAATCGGATGCGTCTACGCTAAGCGATATTTGTGCCCCAGGTATGGGATGCGCCAAAAGGGTAGCTTGCGCCAGTGCTTCCTTTACCTGCAAAAAGGCAATATCGGCGTCTTGCGTCCACTCTACCTGCGGGTTTCCGCGTTCAGGTGCACCTTTCAAAAGGTCGTTTAATGGAACCTGTATATCTGCTGCGTTATGAATGAAACGGCGGTAGAAATTGACCATTCCTAAGAATCGTCGCAATTCTTTTATGTTTTTCGGCTTCGGAAAGTTACGAATGGCGTCTACTTTATCAGGGTTTGGTGTTGTTCCTTCGCTGTTAACCCTATAACCTAAGAAATCTATTGTCTGTTTACCAAATATACATTTTGCTGGATTAACTACAACACCATAATCTTGTAACCGAGTGAAAATCTGCTTAATATGTTCTAAATGTTCGGTTTCATCTCTAGAAGCTATTAATATATCATCCAAATATGCATAGCAGAAATCTAAATCGCGTAAAACCTCATCTATGAATCTTTGGAACGTTTGAGCAGCATTTCGGAGTCCAAACGGCATTTTAACGTATTCAAAGAGACCGAATGGGGTTGTAACTGCTGTTTTTTCTATATCTGCGGGTTCCACTGGAATTTGATGATATGCCTTGACAAGATCTAATTTTGAAAAACATGTTTTACCGTGTAACATTTGCGAAAAATCTTCAATATGAGGTAACGGATAACGGTCAGGTATTGTTCTCGCATTTAGTGCGCGATAGTCGCCGCAAGGTCGCCACCCATTGTCTTTTTTAGGCACTAAGTGAAGGGGTGAAGCCCATGGACTTTTCGATGGTCGAATCACTCCTTCCAACAATAGGTGTTGTAATTCTTGTTTCGCAATTTTTAATCTATCGGGGGCAAGTCTCCTTGATTTAGCGAAAACCGGTGGTCCGTTTGTAGTCTTAATGTAATGTGTTACGTTATGTTTAATTAATGTACTTGATCGCGTCGAACGAGTTATCTCTTTGAATTCCGCCAAAAGTTTGATATAAGGTGAATCGCCGACAACCGTTTTGATCGATTCTATATCGGCAATACCTAATTTTCCTCGCGCGGTGAGATTTGTCGTATTGTCTATGAGACGCTTATTTCTAATGTCTACTAACAAGCCGAAGAATTGCAAAAAGTCAGCACCGATTATAGGTTTCGAGACGTCCGCGATCACAAATTTCCATTTTAATACACGACGCAAACCGAAATTTAAATACAGAACGATGTCACCGTACGTCGAGATGGTTGACTCATTCGCTGCATATAATGTATAATTAGTTTTGGTCGGTCGTCCTTTTATAAGGGATCGCGGGTATACGCAAATGTCTGCGCCAGTGTCTATTAGATATTGTACCTTTGTGTCTCGATCGGTCATGAAGAGGCGGCTTGCTGTTGGATCGACGCTCTCTGCCTCGTCTAGTGTCGATCGTTTTCGTTTCCCTGTTGGCTGACGTATGTGCAGGGCGTCGTGCATCTCGTCGAGCGATCTCCGAATCTGCGGTGATACCAGCAAACGCCGGGCTGGGATGGACTTCGCGATTTGCTCCATCTTCTCCACCTTCTTTGCGCTGGGCTGCGAGATCTGCTTCGTCGATGTTCGTGGTTGTTGGCCGCATGTTGCGTCAACTCCGCTACCTGCTGCGTTAGCCGTGCCATTTGTTCACACAGGGCGTCGAATCTGGTGTCGGAAGATGCCACTGCAGAGCACTGCCCTGAAGGGTTGAGCTCCCTTATTTTGTCCGCGAGTTCGGCCGTTTTTTCCAACGACGCGTCCATTTGCGTTGCGAGGATGGACCGCATCGACGTTGGTAGTCGGTTCAGGAATAGAGTTCGCAGGAACTTATCAGTAACTGAACTGCCTGCTAAACTCCTTATATGCCGCAGAAATTGGGATGGTGTTCTATCCCCGATTTCCTCGCGTTCCAAAAGCTGCTGGATCCGTTGCTCCTCCGATGTCGATAGCCGTCGGATCAGTTCGTCCTTGATTCTATCGTACTTCCCGGTTTCCGGAGGGTTTCTTATTATGTCCTCCACCTCTAGCATGCATTTACAGTCCAGATTCGCGGTGATATAATAAAATTTCGTACTGTCCGCTGTTATTCCGTTTAATGCGAATTGTCCTTCTAATTGCGCAAACCACAACGTTGGGTTGTTATACCAAAACGGTGGTATACGTATTCCCACTGTATTAACTTCGGAACTATTTCCCGGCATGGCTCTTAAATATGGTGAACAGATGAAAAATATAACGGATACGGTTGTAACTATTTGCACTGCACGAAATTAAAATTGCACTGTTTTACTGATCACTTTCACACAAACTATACAAGAATTGTTTACTATTGCCGATCACGTCGGGGTCACCAATTGTAACGGATGGAGAGGTTACAAGTGAAAATGATTATTACAATATCTGGACTGATACTTTTATTTTAATGCAAGAGGTTGACAGCGTGATGAGTGACCGAGTATGGATGTACGTGAATTGGATGTACGTGAATTGGATGTACGTGAATTTTCCTTAGGTATATATACAAAGTCTCGGAAGAAGGTAACGCCTTTTCCGAGACACACGGGTGGAGCTTGCTCCCTGAAGGCGCGAGGGTGGAGTTACTTTTTCCTTTAAAACCGCCCTGATCGGCGGGGGAAAGGGACTCCTTGTCGCCAATTTAGGTGGCTCCTATGTTTTGGGACTTTCCTCGACCGCGCTGGCCGCGCGGTCGGGAAGTCCCGTAACGGTGCACGGCTGGCGACGTTTTCATCAGCCAAGTCTGCTGTGCACGTGAAAGCAATAAAAGAATAAAATCATTTCCGGGCTTGCAAATATCAGGGAAGGTTTTTCTCGCCTAAACCTTGACATCTGCAAGCGGACTGTTCGAATGGTTATTACGGTCGCCGACCGTGTGCCGCTACAAACATTATAAACACATAAACATTTTTCAACAATTGAGTTTGCACGTAGTTCCTACAATTTATGCTAAACCTACTACTATTATTAGTCAGTCGATACTTATAATATCTCTTAATTCTAGTGTATTTTAATTCGAATGCGGTATTTGGTACATGTTTTGTTTTTGAGACGGAAAATTATAATAGAAAAAAAAACCCTCCTTCACTTTCAATTTTACACCTAATTGTGTACCTGTTTGTAGTTTTTAAATATTGCATGTTCTATAATTTAGGTTAAGTTCTACTGCACTTAGCTTATAATTTAGATTTTCTTAAGTCCTGATATCTATCACATTTTGATCAGTCGATTTCATAGTAAATAGATAGCTTTTGGTAAGTTACTTTATGCTTAAAACTAAATGGCACATTGTGGTCTCTAATTTCTGTAATACTTTTGGTTAAGTTACTACTAGCTACTTGTTATTTGTAAAAACTTAATGCTAATTCTTTAATGTATTGTTCAATGGGTGGGATCTCCGTGTGCTTGTGTAATTCTGTTATTCTAGTGTTTCTGACAGCTGATAGAATTAGTCTTAGCATTTTGTTTTGAAATATTTGCAGCTTATTCATGTTTGTTGTGGCTGCGCTGTACCAAACCGGTGTTGCATAAGTTAAGATTGGCCTTATTATCATTTCATATATAAGTTTTTTATTATGTACGGATAAGTGGGAGTTGTATACCATTAGTGGATATAGTTTCCTGAGTACTGAGTATGCTTTTCTTATGCTTTCTTTGATATGACATGCGTATGTTAACTGTGTATCAAGGTGAACTCCTAGATATTTAACTGTGTTTGTTGGACTTGTTTTGTGTAGTTACTGTTATTGGTTGGAAGATTTTGTTTTTTCGTTGTAATGAATCTAGTACGTTACCATCACGCCGTTTGGCATTTGACAAAAACTTCAACCAAAACTGTACTTAACGGTTTAACGGGTATAATGAAATTTAAATTGTAAATATCTCAAAAATGATTAAGTATCGACACCTAAAATACGAATATGAAGATTTTGTTTTTTCGTTGTAATGAATCTAGTACGTTACCATCACGCCGTTTGGCACTTGACAAAAACTTCAACCAAAACTGTACTTAACGGTTTAACGGGTATAATGAAATTTAAATTGTAAATATCTCAAAAATGATTAAGTATCGACACCTAAAATGCTATATTTTCATAAACAGGAGTATGAAATCTACCAGTATGCAAAGTTTCGACGAAATCTAAAACCCGATGACCGCGTCTACTCCTTGTAAGTAAAAAGTTTTCATTTAAAAGAATAATGCAATTGTTAACTGTACATGCACCATTGCACTTTAAAACAAAAAATGAGGTCCTACGGATGTTGTACTCTTTAAACTATGCATCCCTTTTCTTTTGACGTTTCTCTGTAACTGCGGAACAATTGCGTGAACCACCCTGTATACTCGCGTTTCTAAAAATAATACCAACTTACCTTCCGTCTGTTTTTTACTTGGAATTCTCCTCTCTGTTTGCTAGACACATATCCAGATAAAGTTTTCGCAACACGCGAGACCACCAGGGGAGAGAAGAAATAATATCAAAACACTAGTGTTTGGTAATAAAATGTAACCGTAGAGAAACACAAGCGTGAAACGCTGGACTGGCAGATGAAAAAGCGCATGAACATTCGAAGGATAGCGTTCTCAAAAACATAGCAGAACGCACAGGTGCTCCATGGGAAATCAATTATTCCCTCGAACTTGGTCTTCGGAGTCCGCGTTGCACAGTGATCGATAAGCACAAGAACAGGGAGAAAAGAAAATTATTTTAAACATTGAAAATTGTTGTATAATTTGACGAATCGTACCGTGCACAAACTGTGACAGTCGCACATTTGTTTATCAAAATTACAAGACAGAATTTATTCAGATTTCTCAACGCAATTTTAATTACGATACAAGCTTGAATGAAGAAATGTATCCAATAATTTCTAATGGAAGCATATGACATATGTTATCGAAGGCGTTCTCTGAAATTGGATGACCTTAAGATGGTGTTAGGTCTGGTAATCTAACCGTACATTTATAATAATAATAGTTTTTAAAAAATTATTCCTCTTAACCTTCAATTTTTTTTCTTCACAATTTCATCCGGCAACTGTATGGAAATAATTTCTTTGCACGTCCTCTAGTAAACTAATTCTTCCGGCATCTCAAGATACTCGTCGTGTGGTCAAATTTAAAAAAAATTATTCCTTTTAACATTGTTTTCTTCTTCTTAACAATTTCGTTTCATTACAGCATCCTTCAGCATCTCAAAAATCTCGTCGTTTGGTCAAATTCGATAGTAAATCCTTCCGACATTTGAAAAAAACTCCAGTAGTTTGGTGAAATTTTTAAAAAATTATTCCTTCTGCGACGAAGCGATCCTTCGCGCTAGACGGGTCTCGCGTACGCTCGAGCGCGTCTCGCCCGCGCCGCGGCCGCGAGAGGGCCACCGCGACGAGGATGCTTCTCGCGGCAAGAAAGGAACGGCGGCGGGGATATAGACCCGACCGCAACATTGTTCCAGCGGAGTATTGCGGAGCAGTCCTTCTCAGGATTCGACCAAGAGGCGTAACGTATCTATTGCTCCTCGACTCCTCACCAAGGGTTCACCGCTTACCGTCACCGTCGGTCGTCTCCTCGTCTTGTGGCGTCTGTTGCATTTCCGCTCTGCAGGTCCTTCTGGGAGCAAGAGCGGCAGCCGGCAAAGGCGTGGAACACCATCGCAGCACGGTCCCTTGCGTTCACATCGGTATTGCGTCCACCGCGACCGCGACCGCGTCCGTCCGTATCGCTCCTGTATCGCGTCTGTGAATTTCTTGTACCGCGCGCCCACCGTAGGGCAAACCTTAGACCATATATACTTATAGACCCGGCATAGGTATAGTGTGTGCATTGAATACAATGTTCCAAGATTAAAGAGTATCTGGTGGCCTCTTAGATGATTCAAAATGGTGGATAGCGCATGAGACGATGCACGTACTACACCTATATATATTATACAGGTAATAAGATAGCAGATAATGATAGGATAAGAAATAGGTTAACTAAAACTATTGTATTTTGTAATCAGTAATTAGGAATAAGTTTGTATTGTATTGTAAATTTGTATTGTAAATTTGTATTGCATTATACGAATAAAATTGTATTATAAGTATTACCCGTTAATAAATATTATTGATATTATTTATTATTGTCGTTTTATAATTACCTTGCGTACATTATATATAATATTATGTATTGTATATAGAATTGAGCAAAATTTATATCTAAATAAAAATTTTGAATAACGAATGAAGATAAAGTATCTTTTATTCGCGAATCGTTATTTGAATAATTATTTATCTAAATAATGCCTATCTCTGATTGTATTCGACATATACAAGTACCTATATTGTTCTTACTAGTATTTTTTTAAATAAAGTTGTGAGGAAATAAATACAGATTTCATATTATCAACTTCTAAATTAAAATTGATCTTTTTCCCAATTATAATCAACAAAATGAGTTAGGCATATTTAAAATAACTAGAGCAAAGTAAGAATGAACGAATAATAAAATAAATGTATGTATATTACAGTTACAGTTTCCATAAATATCTATACAGAATCAGATGCGATGACGATTCCCCTTTCCCCTCTAGCACTTTACCACCAAGGTACTGCGATTTCTCAACAGACTATAGCACTTGGCCTCCTACGTCATCTTTTAATCTTGGAACATAGGACGATATCTGAAGTCGGGTCTATAAGTATATATGTTCTAAGGGGCAAACTTTATGTAACGCGACAACCTACGGCCATACTAAACGGGTTGCCATCCATCAGGGGTGCTCGAAACGTCACCGATCGACCAGTCGATTAAAATAAAGTACATTTGTTAAGTCGTACTTAGAGCGGTTTTATTTCTGCGCTGCTTAATCCCTCCTCCGTACTCTGGACTAGCTCTACGAGCATTCAGTGGAGGACCCGTCGCGCCCACCATTGCGAGCCAGACCGTTACACTTCTTAGAGGGTGTGCAAATACTTCGTTTTGGGCACTGTATCTACGAAGATTGACAGGTGTATTCAATTCAATTCAATTTTCAAGTCATATTAATACTAATTTTCTTCCCGCTCTTTTGAAAAATCGACCACCGCGCGTAGTACTTCGAATCATAAGAAGAATTTCCACAATAACAAACTTCAGGTTATTTTTCTTTAACGAATTGAAAATTTTTAACAAAAATTATCGTGGGAAACCGTTCTCCGTGCTCGAATGTCTAGGAGTTCGTAATTTTTCGAAATATCTCTGGCGAATTAGTAGAAGAGTCTCTCGTCGGGATTTTTTACCTACTTTGGCTGAATTAATTGCGATTTGTAATTCATAAAGCAGCAAACGAGCACAAAGAGGATCGATCGCGAGACAGCTGCAGCATCTTACAGCGTTTTGTTATGCATACGGCACGAGGAAATTTTCTATGCCGAGTGGTGAACGCCAGTGTAAATTCCCGGGATAAAGAACCTCTGAAGCCGGTGAGCATTAAATCGGGCCGGTCGACTGCCAATTAAACGATGCTTCAGCGTTTCGATTCGATTCGATTCAATGAAAAATCTGACACGTGTTTTCTGTGGTCTTATGCAAGCACTGCTGGTTTATTAGGGTGGAGCTTGGTTGCGATTGGTGGAAATTAATTTTCAAATATAGTTTCAGGTGAGAAAATGGTTTCGAAAATTTGAAATCCATTTGAGAATGGTAAGTTGTGTTACATGTAATAATTCCTTATTTTTATAACCTGTTTCTATGCATTGCATAGTATTGTTATTATTAGATTGCGGCTGTTTATGCATTTATGATCTCAAAAAATTTTGAAGTGAAACTTCCTTAGGCGCGTTAGGCGCAAAACCTCGACGTGGTAGGAGTAAAACCGATTTGGCGATGAAACGATGGAACGATGAAACGAAATTCTATTCTATTGAAGTGAAACTTCCTTAGGCGCGTTAGGCGCAAATCCTCGACGTGATAGGAGTAAAACCGATTTGACGATGAAACGATGGAACGATGAAACGATGAAACGAAATTCTATTCTATTGAAGTGAAAGTTCTTTAGGCGCGGTAGGCGTGAAACCTCGACGCGGTAGGAGTAAAACCGATTTGGCGATGAAACGCTGAAACCATGAAGCGATGAAACGATGAAACGAAATTCTACTATATTAGCATAAACGGTTGAGGGCTCGACATTTCTCAATAAAGGTTATGATAAAATTCTGATGATGCTAAGTGGAGATTTCAACGTAAACTTTGCGTCGGAAGAATCAAAATTATTAATTGAATTTTTTAGAAGTAAATTAAGATTGGAAATGATAAATAATCCTAATGAAGCGACAACAAGATCAGGAACAACTCTCGATGCAGGATTTTCAAGACATTTAGACAAAATTGAATCAAGAATACTTATATCATATTTTAGCTATCACAAGCCAATTGTTTCAATAATAGAATCATAGAAAATTAAATGTCATAAAGTGTTAATAAAAATTCGAAAAAAAATTAAAGAAAGAAGTTTCACTTCAGCCATGTGGATTAAGCACGCACCAATTTTTTAAAAAATGCTAGAATATAAAATTCGACAGAATTTAGTATGAATTTAATTTATTTCAGATCTACAAAGGCTACTACCACTGAAAACAAAATATTTTATTTCATTCTACTTTCTTAAAATAACAATGATTATTGCCAATCACATAAACATTCGCAGTCTAGTTATTATACTGTTTCATGCGTATCTGCGAAAATCACCGATACAGGTTTCACCGACTCCAGATTTGGCTGACAATGACTAATGAAAATGATATATCAAATAAGATGTAATTGCGGTGATATTTACTTGTGTAATGGAGGATGAAAGTTTCGGACGCAATGGAGGACAGCGTATGGGAAAGAAAAAAACGCGGAGAGCCGCGGCCGCCGGTACAGTTCAAAGGCCTTCGACTCTTTGCGTCCGAAACTTTTATCGTTGATTACAGAAGTAAATATTATCAGAATTATATCATATTTGGTATCATTTTCATTAGAAAAAATGCCACGGATACTTTGGCGAAAGTTGCACAAAAAAATAATAAAAAATAAAGAAGTTTTGCCATTGGATTAGTAGTGGTCTCACCGATATACTTGACGCGTATTATCTACACTTCTCGGCGACCGAGGCCTCTCGAGCTTCACCCCCCCCCCCCCCTAACGGGCTATAACCCACGGTAGTGGGGATAGTTCTGATACAATTACCGGCCAGATGCTTGGGACATTTATCGATAAAATACTGTATCACTTTGTTCTGAAAAGTTTTTTCATACAACCGCATATAATGTATTATTGTATATGGTAAAGAAATTTCGCAGACAATAGAAGCACCATTCAACGAGACAAATATAATCCCAAAGAAAAATTCTGTTTTCTGACAATCAAATGTTGAGATTTTAATTTATTTTTCAGAGTGAATTTCTGTTTCGTGTGTATATTGTCAGGGAGAGTAAAATGATAAATTCAATGGTATTCAAAACTGCATGGTAACGACATAGGACAATCGAGAGAAACGAGTTATAAAAATAAACAATTTTCAAATTCAATGCGGCACAGCTTTCCATTGTCCAATCGATGTCAAATTTTCCACGGATTATTTTTTCACCCGATACCAGGTTTGTCCTACGGATCTCCTCTCAACAAAATTCGATGCTTGAAAAACAAGCTTCATCATAGTGTTCATTGTAGATGGTGTTGCACACATAGAAACACTCGATAGAATGCACTATATTCAATTTGACATTATTGCCATGCTTGGTTTAAAGGCATTCAATATTTCAACCATCAAATAATCATATATGTACATATAGTACATAGAATAGGTAAAAATATTTTTCATTGAAATCAAATTAATTAGAAACAAACAGCTTTCAGTATTTTTATCGTTTCATTTAATTTCATATACAGTGTGAGTCACCTAAGATTTTAACCTAAAATATCTTCGTTGCTTTTAGTGGTACGCGAAAATGCGTGAGAAAGAAAATATTTATTTTGAAGTGGCAATTATTGCAATACAAAAGATGTTTTCTCATGATTATATTTTCTAAAATTACAAGGTCGTTATTGATTTTTTAAATAGAATGATATATTTTTATTGGTATAATGGTATGGCTAAGGAAAAAGCGAATCAACCATATATAATATGTTGACCTTCAAATGACCTTCAGAAGAGTTATTTTTCAAAAAGCATAACATAAAATATGAATATAATATTCAGGCTTATAAGAAGAGTAACTTTTCCGAAGGTCATTTGAAGGTCAACCTGTCATATGTACATGGTTGATTTGTTTTTTTCTTAGCCACACCATTATACCAACCAAAATATATCATCCTATTTAAAAAATCAATAATGACCTTGAAATATCGGAAACAAGGACCACGAGAAAAAAATCTTTTCTATCGCAATAATTGGCCCTTTGAATTAAACATTTTCTTGTTTATTTATTTTCCTGTATCGCTGAGAACAAACGAGATATTTTACATGAATATTTTAGGCGACTCACCCTTTAGACATATAGTATTTAACATCTTATATTATTAACATTAGCAAATGCCACTTATAAGGATAAGACAAATATATAGAGAATATATATATAAAATTGTACAGACTATTCTTAGTGTGAGTAATATGCATACAACATAGAAATTAGTAATGGCTAGCAAAAGTCAATGCAATTTTTAATAAATAAGAAATTATGTGTAATTATGCAATTATAATTTGTGCACAAACATTTGTGTGGCCCACTGTGTATCTTGTTCGTCGATTTTCTTATGAGAGACCATCGACAAAGATTGGACATTGCAGTATAGTCAACTTTGCTTACAGTTCTTGGATCGTCCCATTCAAGAAAAACAGCGATCAATTACTATTTCGAATTGCACGGCAATGCCTCGATATATGCAATAAATAGACAGCGGATCTTTGTGCAAAATAAACATTTTCTACTTGCAACAAACTGGCGTGACATAGAAATTGAGTTTCTTTCTTAATATATTTAGTAGCTCGAAAATAATATGACAGTATGTCTACTCATTTTTGAAAAAAAATGTTTTTGAAAAATGTATTCGCATATTTTTAATTATTTCTTTATGAGACCACTGCCAACGTATTTGCGACATTCTTCTGATTAAAATGAGACTAAACACGACACTATTTCGATCATATTTACATGTTTAATCCACGATTTAGTAGAACCTCGATTATCCGAACGGATGATAACTGATTCTCCATTATACACTTGGACGCGTTTCATATGGAAACAGTTCAATTTAAAACGAGCATATAAAAATTTAAAACGAGTGTATTTTATCACATGTTCCACTGACCAGTTGCGATAATCGAGGTTCTACTATGTCGTGGATTAAACGAGTATATGTTATGAGAATAATATTATGTTTGGACTTATTTTAATCGGAGAAATGTCACGAAGATATTGACAAGAGTTTCATTAAAAAATAATTAAGAGTAACAATGTTAGACCGCGAATCTTAATGCAAAATAAAAAATGTCTCTATCAATAGCAAGATATGGGAATAACATAAAAATTTATTTCTCCTCTTAAGAACTTCAATTATTTAAAAACAACATGACTGTGTTCTTATACTCTTCTGACGTGTTCATTGTTTTTCATTCGCTGCACTCATTGTCTTTTTTCATACATGCATATAGATCCGCACTCTAGTATCAAATTATATCAAGACACTACCGTATTTAGGTGAAACGATTATCAAGACAAAAGTGAAATAAAAGTTGAGAAATGAAAGGACGTATAGATATGCATAGTAACATTCATACTAAAGGGTACACAGACAAGAAATCCGAAAGGATGTATAAATATCCAAAGTGCGAAGCAAAGATGCACAGGTGAGAGAAGATCAAGAGATTAGAGAAAATTGATTAGAGAAAAGGTCTACAGACTAATCCTAATTGCAAACCATCAACGATCGAAAAAACGAACCAACCTCCTCGGTAAGGCCTAGCAGAAAATGTTCGCGGGCCCCCTGGAACAAAAACATATATAAACCATAAGAAATCGGCAGAACTAAAAAACAGCTACGCGATATTAATAGCTCATGTTCGCATGTACAGTGTTGTCGCGATCAAAGCAGCGACCACGGGTCCGAAACATTGCACTCATCGAGACAGACATGATTCCTCGAGACGACTTTACCTTCTTCCGCCGGCGTCGTGCTGAGCGACTAAAACAATCGGCACCAGCGTGTCGGGTCAGGTATATCGGTGAGTCAATACTAATGTAACGACAAAACTTTTTTGTTTTTTATCATTTTTTGATGAAAATTTTACCAGTACATTCATGATATTTTTTCTGATTAAAATGTCACCAAATGAGTTCGTAAAATGCAAATGTAGGAAAATATGTCATATTTGGTCTCATTTTAATCAGGAAAAGGTCACATATTTGTTGGCAAAAGTTTCATAAGAAAAAAATGAAAAATAAAAAAAGTTTTACAATTGCATTTATTGTTTCAGCGATCTCTGCTTTTAATGTTTGCCGACAACTCGACTTCTAGTCTCTCTTTCATTTTCATTCGCTGTCTTCGTTGCATCCGAAACTTATTATCGCCAATTAAACATGTAGATATATGTTGGTAAAAGGTGCATGAAAGAATAATAAAATACAAAAAAGTTTTGCCTTTGCATTAGTATTGGCTTTCTGATATACTTTGATCCGTATCATGTTACATTTCTCGGCCCCTCGAGGGGTATACCCTGCAGTAGTGGGGGTAATTATATTGCATTTATCGTGTACAACCCTGTAGCTTTTATCGCAACATCACTGTATATCGAGGTGCATCGTGGGACATTCTACGGAAAAGTATACCCTGCAGTAGTGGGGATAATTATATTGCAGTTATCGTGTACAGTTTGTAGCTTTTATCGCAACATCACTGTGTATCGCGGTGCATCGTAGGACATTCTACGGAAAGGAGTGCTGGAAGGATATTTGATTTGTTAGGAGGGCCGAGCTAATGGAGCAACGAAATCGAAACGGGTCGCAGTGTTCACGACCGAACTTGTTCCTCGTTTTTATTCCATAAAACGGTGAAAAAAAATCGTACATCAATTTTGTTGACAATCATACATCAGTTTTCGGGTCTTCAGTTTCCCACCTGCTGCATCGTGTAAAAATATCTTAGAGAAAAATGAACACTGCATCGCGAAAGTAGAGACTTCAAGCTCCAAAATGAGCCGAGGCTTATGTTTGTATACTATCTGTTTTCACGAAATGATCATAACTTAAATATCGACAATTATTCGAGAATTGAAAATGTTGAAATACTTTTCGGATTCGCTTTTCGTTTCTCAAAGTTGTTCTAAATTGCACAAAAATACAGTGTGTCAGGTAGTTGGACAATTTGATTAGTGGTACTCGTAACTTACTTTTTAATTAGGTAAGTTTCCGATTATGGACACTCGTGAAGAGGCAATGAAAGACAAGTTCTGTTGAGATAACAAACATTTCATTATAAACAATGTAAATACGACGGTGCTGTGAAAATTATTCGCACCGTGGCTGTAGGGTTTTGGTAAACTTTTAGTAAACTTTAAGAAAATTGAAAGAACTTCAGTAATGAGTAGACAGCGAATTTCATGCATTTATGGCAAAAACGAATAGCTGTGATTTGAAACAGAAAAAAGATTAAAAGACTTTCAAACTATATATTATTGACAGCTTGCTAAAATTGTTAAAGAGAAAAAGAAATTCCCAAGTAGTTCTTGTTTCCTTCAACGGATGTAATCAATTTTTATTTTATATAAAAATCCGCAGTCTAGTAATGAGTTAACTTGTCATCTCCAAATAAAAGGTTAAATATTTAAACAGAGTGCAACGATTTATTCGTAATGCCTAGGAAAGACAACAAATTAACAAAGAAAATACTATTAACTACTTTATACACAATTCTCGCGAAAAACTAGAAACGTCACCAAATTCCTCAATTTTCCCCTTCATATATACTTTTTAATTACTCTTTCGAATCAGCGTTTGTTGCGCTACGGCAATGTACGTGATGGTAATTAAATATAACTAATTTCCGCGGGCACATAGGTACCATTTATCCGCCCATTTCATGGTAGCATGATCAAAGGCGTCGTCGGATACAGGAATTTGCGTGTGGAACTTTTCCAAGCGATTGTGAAAGCGTCGTCGAATATATCAACAATCGAGTAATCTAAATTTAACCCCTAGATGTCAACACTATACAATGTTTACACGTCATGCTATATCTAGACCGTGGTTTATTTTTGTTATTTTAAATAATGTTTATTAAGCCTCGATTGGTACCCTGGGTTTTTTCCAGAGCCCAGCAAAATGTTCTGTACAAGCCTTTTCGCTGATACATTGCAAGACAATTGCAAATACGAAGTTTCATTAGATTCTTTCAACCGTTTAGATTTGGTAGTCCTAAACTATGCGCTTCGAAGTATGTCAGTATATTTTTTAAGAAATTTTCTGAAGATTCTAATGTGACAGATCGCTTTTTGAGAAAACAGTAATACCATTTGAAGGTTAGGAAACAAAATGTGCTACTTTAAAGTTGAAGATAAGATTTGAAGATAAGTTTTAGTTTTTTTCTGTGTAAACAGTTCCAAATTATGAAAAAACTGTTAAAAGTAGTAACGTCGATTAAATGAACGAAATATTTTTTGTACCATTTCAAATGTTATTCAACCATTTCAACATAATAGGATATCCTAGCATATACAATATTAGAATATACCATAATATACCCGAATTTAACAGAATATACTGAAATATATTAAAATATACTTAAACATACCACAATATACTAGAATATGCTACACTATACTAGTTATATACTCGAATATAACAGAATATACTGGAATATATATTAATATATACTTGAATATACGACAATATACCAGAATGTGCTACAATATACTTCAATATAACAGAATATACTGATATATACTAGAATATACTTGAATATAGTAGCGTATATTCGAATAAACATGAATATATCAGAATATACTAAAATATATTAGAATATTCTTGAATATACCAAAATATATAGAATATACTAGAATGTAGTAGAATATACTGGAATCCACAAAAATATACCAGAATATATTAGAATATAATAGAATATACTAGACTATACCATATATGAATATATTTTAATACCTTAGAATATACTAGAATATACTTAGATATATTAGAGTATACTTGAATTGCCAGAGTTTACTATAATATACTAGAATATAGTAGAAAATACCAGAATATACTTTAATATACCAGAATATACTTGAATATACCAGAATGTACCAGAATATACTTGAATATACCAGAATATACTTGAATATGTCAGAATATACTTGAATATACAAGAATATACTTGAATATACTAGAGTGTACTTGAATATACTAGAATATACTTGAATACACCAAAATATACTAGAATATACTGGAATATACCAGAGTTTACTAAAATATACTAGAATATACTGGAATCTACAAGAATATACTAGAATATACCAGAATATAATAGAACATTTTGATGCTTTCAGGCATTCCATACAAAATGAAAAACAATAACCCTAATTATGTCAAATATAGAGTATTTTATATTTATCATTTTTAAGCGCCTTCTACCAACGATGAAATGTCTTAAAAATCAATTATGTACTTGTGTTAAATTTTCAAACAATATCGTCATCTCAATAATAAAGATACACGTGATATCTCGTTCATAGCATTGTACGATGAAATCATGGTGACGAGATGGCCCGACCATAGCATCGTACGTACGACAGCATGATGACGAGATATCTCGTTAATAGCATCGTTTCAAATATCTCATCCATTATAGCGAAACGGTTAATTACATTCTTGGTAGTTTCTTCTAATGTTGTCCGAGATATTAAAAGCACATGATTGCGTTATTTTGCTTTTAAAGCCGTTTACATCTTGGGGCGGTGTACCGTAAACGATATCTATACGGCATATCCAAAACGTTTCTTCCATTTCTGACCTTGTATGACCTTGAAAGTCGTTGTGCCGCATACGAATGAATATCCCTTGACACATGCTTTTACATGGTATAAAAAATGTATAGCATTTCATTTAAAAAATTGAAGGTCACCTTCATTCCTACAAAAATAGTGCAAGCACAATAAAATTACACACACTATTACGTTGCTTGCAAATAACAGTACTACATTTTTCTCTTTTACATTTTTCTAGTATTCATTATTTTGAAGAAAAATGCTGGCTAGTAATAACGTGAACACCCTGTATACAGGGTGGACGATTTATCTGAAGACATTGAAATATCTCGAGAACTATGCATCGGATCAGAAAAAGTGAGTAATGAAAGTTGTTCGTCTCGAAGGGGGGGATCCAATGATATCAAACTCGACACCCCACCGCCACCCCTGGGGGTGGGGTGTGGGGGAAGATAAAAAACTTAAATGGGAACCCCCATCTATATTGCAGATATAGATTGTCCAGAGAAAAGTACCCCAATTTGACTTACGATTTTTTGCCTTTTGGTTCACAGATGGCGCTGTAATCGACAAATTTAAAATGGGTAAACAAGCGTTGAAAATTGGGGATATCAAGAGAAATACACATCAGATCAGAAAAATAATTGACCCCCAACCCCCACCTCCTGGGTGTGGGAGAGGGAATTATTTCAAAATCTTCAATGTGAAACCCTTTTTTTATAGCAAATCTTGGTTCTCCATTGATCTGATATTATTGGTGTAATTTCTTTCACAGATGTCGCTGCAATCGAAAGCAGTTTATCACTTTTAGCGTTACCCAGGGACAACGACGTGGACGTAGTATTTTTTTGTTCCCTTTGGGGTGCTTGTTTTCAAATACGTCTACTTTCATTTTTCTGATCTGATGTGTATTTCTCGAGATATCCCCAATTTTCATCGCTTCTTTACCCATTTTGATTTTTGTCAATTACAGCGTCATCTGTGAACCAAAATGCAAAAACTCGTAGGTCAAATTGAGGTATTCTTGGTAATTATATAGAAAAGGTCTACGTACTCCGATTTTGATGAAATTTTAATACATTATAGATTTCGACATTTTGAACAACTTTTTCCTTTTCCAATATAGGGGGGTCGCTTTTAGTTTTCGAGATGTTTGCAAAAAACTATCGTTAATGTTAATTTCATAACGGAAACCTTATTTTTAGAAACACTGGGTGCGTGTGAAACGCTGGGTGTGTGTGTTGTATTGTCGCTTCTCATCTCCACAATATGTTTACAAACAAAAAATAAACAGATGCGGCCCGAAAATCCAGGAAATGTCTTTGAAAATTGAAAGCTCAGCCTATCTATGTATGATCAGAGTTATCTACAGGAGTTAATTCTGCTTGTTTCTTCTGTTATTCCATTTCCTGTACTTTCGGGCCTCATCTGTTTATTTTTTGTTTGCAAACACGTTGTGGAGATGAGAAGCGACAATACCACACACACCCACCCACTGTTTCTAAAAAGAAGGTTTCCGTTATGAAATTAACATTACCGCTAGTGTTTGCAAATATCTCGAAAACGAAAAGCGACCCCCCTATATTGGAAAAGGAAAAAGTTGTTCAGAATGTGTTGCTCCATAAAATATTTAAATTTCATCAAAATCGGAGTACGCAGACCTTTTCTATATAATTATCGTATTCTTTTCAGGAGAATCCAAGTCTGCAATATAAAATGGGGGTTCCCATTTAAGTCTTTTATCTTCCCCCACCCCCACCCCCAGCGAGTGGCGGTGGGGATCGAGTTTGGTATCATTGGATGTCCCTCTTCGACACGAACAACTTTCATTACCCATTTTTTTGATCCGATGCACAGTTCTCGAGATATTTAAATGTCTTCAGATAAATCATCCACCCTGTATATCAAAAATTGTTTAAACAGTCCAAATTCTACAACTCTCCCTTACTTCAAGAGCATCTGTTCCCAAAAAGATCTAGTCCCATATATCCAATAGCTATTTTGCAAACAAGATTCTGAAAAATCACGTATTTCCACTGTCGTGACGCCAGAAGCCTCCCTTGAACGGTTTAAAAACAGAAATTGTGGGAGGGGAAAAGACGAATAGAAATACCGCGAACAACCGAAACGTCCCCGAACGAAATAGCAAACGTTATCAGCAACGTTGGATAAATTACGAATTAATTCGTTCCGCGGCGTTAAACGATTACGAGTGGTACACGCAAACGCGAAATTCCCGATGGGGCGAGATTTTCAAAGATTACGACGATGTTCTTCTGTATATGCATGCGGTCATGAATATGAACGAGCGTACTTTCCCGGCCGCGCTATTACCGAGCAGCGGCGCGGCGCGGCGATGGCAACGAACGCGATGAAATCAAGGGAAACAATAAGGCGAACGCGAAACCTTTCGTACTACGGAGAGAGGAAAACACCGTATCCGATTCCCCGCCATTATATTTTCCGTGTATCTCTCTTTCTCTCATAACGGAGTATTATCTATCGATTCCGATCGTCCGACCAGAACCACACAGAGCCCTGACTCCAGCAATATCAACTTTCGCCGCGCACCGTATGAACTACCTTAATACTGATTCGAATTCTGGATCGAACAAAGCGGCCCCGGATAGAGAAACTTAATCTTCCGTGCACGCGGTCTGGAACCTAATGAATGCCGGTAATACAGACGCGGTAAAAGCCCTCGTTCCCTTATCGTCGCTCGCTGAATTCATAAAGGGTCATCCGAAAAACCGCAGCTACACGTTTCTCTTTAACCTATTCACTGTTTTGCTTCATTCTAAGAACGTGCACTCGCCTGCTTAACCCTTTGCACTCGAAGCAATTTTAATTCCATAATCAAAATATATTTCTTTCAAAACTAGGACATTTCTAGGTTAATATTACGTTTAGGGGAGGCACCTCGGATGTCCTTGACCTTGACATATGTTGTCAAGATCACCTTTTTGTGTAACCTCCAAGAGGTTTCTGACGGCGTTCGTTGTTTACTAAAAAGTTATAAACAAAAGAAGTTTTCAAAATATAGCAGTTATTTTAACCCTTAGCACTCGAATGGCCACTCTGAGGCGCCACTACAAGTTGCTATCCCATTATTCAAAATATTGTTTACATAATTAAATTTGTTTACATTTAATAAATTAATAAACAATTAAATATTGTATGAGGTACTATTTCAGTTTCATACGTATAAAATAAAAAAAATTATATATAATGGAAGTATTCTAGGTTAGAAGAAATGTTTGGTTTTTCAGTTGAAATAGCCCCGAGTGCAAAGGGTTAAGTATTGGAGGCTAAAACAATATGCTCTATTGACATATGCTATCAAGGTCACCTTTCTAAGTGACCCCCAAGAGGTTTTAGCCGTCGCTCGTTGTTTATTAAAAAGTTATAAACAAAAGAAGTTTTCAAAATATAGCAGTTATTTTAACCCTTAGCACTCGAATGGCGACTCTGAGGCGCCACTACAAATTGCTATACCATTATTCAGAATATTGTTTACATTATTAAATTTGTTTACATTTAATAAATTACTAAACAATTAAATATTGTATGAGCTACTATTTCAGTTTCATACGTATAAAATAAAAAAAATTATATACAATGGAAGTATTCTAGGTTAGAAGAAATGTTTGGTTTTTGAGTTCAAATAACCCCGAGTACAAAAAGTTAAGTATTGGAGGCTAAAAGAATATGCTGTATTGACATATGCTATCAAGGTTACCTTTCTAAGTAACCACCAAGAGGTTTTATCCGTCGCTCGTTTTTTATTAAAAAGTTATGAATAAAAGAAGTTTTCAAAATATAGCAGTTATTTTAACCCCTAGCACTCGAATGGCGACTCTGAGGCGCCACTACAAATTGCTATACCATTATTCAGAATATTGTTTACATTATTAAATTTGTTTACATTTAATAAATTACTAAACAATTAAATATTGTATGAGCTACTATTTCAGTTTCATACGTATAAAATAAAAAAAATTATATACAATGGAAGTATTTTAGGTTAGAAGAAATGTTTGGTTTTTGAGTTGAAATAGCCCCGAGTGCAAAGGGTTAAGTATTGTAGGCTAAAACAATATGCTCTATTGAAATATGCTATCAAGGTCACCTTTCTAAGTAACCCCCAAGAGGTTTTAGCCGTCGCTCCTTTTTTATTAAAAAGTTATGAACAAAAAATATACCGATGCTACTATATTGCAATTTGCACGAATTTAAATGAATATGATTTTGGAATGGACATATGTTATCGAAGACATTCTCTAAAATTGGACGACCTCCAGATGGTGTTAGGTCTGGGTAAGGTCTGGTAATCTAACCAAGCATAACTCAGACCTAACCCAGACTTAACACCATCTTGAGTGTTTAGCCGTCGCTCGTTTTCTATAAAAATGTTAACAAATCAACTTGGACTATGTCTCCTTTTGACAGTTTGTACGAGAATAAAATTTACTTACAACCAAAATCTAACGAAGGCTTTTTGCAATTATCTCGGAAATCTAAGTCCGCGCGACGGGTAGATGTATAGAGGAAAGTTTTTCAGAATGTTCTCCTTGAAAACATATGTGAAGGTCAAGGTCATCCTAGGTGCCTCCCCTAAACGTAATATTTACCCATTTCTATTTTATGTATCTTTTTCACATTGCATACTTGAAATTAAAAACTGTTCTCGCATGCAACAGTTTAGTTGCACGGTGGCCGATAAAGCGGCATAGTATGTTATAGTGTATTTTGAAAAATTATAGGTAAGATTCGTTTCGAAGAAAAAGAAGACGGTTGAATTTATTAGGGTTGCTCCGAGACAGTTTTCAGCTCGTTAGGCGGGGCCGATTCGCTCTTCGATCGGAAGAAAACAAATCGTCTTCGAGAAAGTCCTTAAACAGCAATTGACGCATCGTAGGCCCATAGACCCGGCAAGATTTATGGGTTTTTCAGGTGGTCTCCTTGAGCAGCGAGTTATTTGCTCGGTGATTTATTACTTGGCCGCATTACGCAACTCTGCCAACGCCGATACTACAGCCGGGCGACCTCGAATGTTCATTAGCAGTGTCTTTAACCCTTCCAAAGCGCACGCTGTCGACGATTTCCACGATTTCGTGGCTGAACCCTTTCAAATCCTCGCCAATCAATTTTCTCGAAAGTTAAAATCAAAATAAGCATTTATCATTCATTTTAAAATAGAGTCTCTGCGAACTTGTACGTTTTGATGCAAGAAAACACAGCCTCTAACCTAAAAATTAAGACCACACACGGTTTTCACTGTAAAGAATTCCAAAAATACTGTTCTATTATTTTCAGCGAATCAAAACTATTGAATTTATTATTAAACATGCCGATTTTATGCATTTGTAATAGATATGAGAATATCAAATGCAACACAGTAAATACATTTAAAGAAATTAAAAATACTGTTGTATTATTTTCAACGAATTGAAACCAGGGCAATTATATGAATAGTCTGCCATTTAAGACTAGTAGTCAGCCATCTTTAGCATTGTTATTATTAGACTGCGGATTTCCAGGCATTTCCGGTAGTTTGACACGAAAATGTTTCGAACAAAAATTAATTAGTACACGATCTTCTATAAACATCAATATAAAAAATTAAAGAATTTTTTTTTAAATAAAAAAATAACGTTCCCTTGATTTTTTAATCGTCACTGTACAGGATATTCGCGTCATTATTAACCAGCATTTTTCTTTCAAACAATAAATACTAGAAAAGAAAATTAAAGAGGACGAAGTAATACTGTTATTTGCAAGCAACGTAATGGCGTATATTTATGATTTTTATCGATCGAATATTGAGTTTAATTAAGGAAAATGATTTTGGCGCAAGGTTCGATCTTTTTGATATGATTTCTATCGATCGAATTTTCCTTAATTAAACTCAAAATTCGATCGATAGAAATCATAAATATATCATGGATGGCGAAACATCAAAAAGATCGAACCTTGCGCCAAAATCATTTTCTTTAAGTAATGGCGTATGTAATTTTTTTGTGCCTGCGCTATTTTTTTAGAAATGAAGGTGATCTTCAATTTTTTAAATGGAATGCTATAAATGTTTTTATATCATGTAAATCAATGTGTCAAGACATTCATTCGTATGCGACACAACGACTTTCAAGGTCATAGAAGGTCAGAAATGGAAGAAACATTTTGGATATGTCGTACGCAATATTTCGTAAAGATATGGTTTACGGTACATCGTCCAGAGATGCACACGGCTTGAAAAGCAAAATAACGCAATCATGTGCATTAATTCTCGGACAACATTAGAAGAAGCTACCAAGAATGTAATTAATACGACCGAAATACGCATTCATTCGACAAGAAAGTCGCATTTAACATTCATTGTAGCCTCGTCAATAAAGAATACTTGTAAACGCATTAGTACAAAATATCCAAAATGTTTCTTCCATTTCTGACCTTGTATGACCTTGAAGATCATTGTGTCATAAATGAATGAATTTGCCTTGGCGCACACTTTCATGAGACATAAAAATAATACAGCATTCCATTAAAAAAATTATGAAATATTACGTACGACATATCCAAAATGTTTCTTCCATTTCTGACCTTGTGTGACCTTGAAAGTCGTTGTTTCGCATACGAATGAATATCTCTTGACACATGATATAAAAAAATATATAGCATTCCATTTAAAAAATTGAAGGTCACCTTCGTTTCTAAAAAATACTGCAAATACAAAAAAATTACATACTCTATTACGTTGATTGCAAATAGCAGTATCACTTCTCCCTCTTTCATTTCTTCTAATATTTATTGTTTCGAAGAGTAACACTGACTAGTAATAACGTGTATATTGCTTACTTAATAATGTTATAGATGACATCAAGACGTATTCGACGGTATAATAATGCGATGTTCAAGTCTTGAAGTAATGCTAAAATAGTTGTGAACAGCTAATTCCTTCAATTAGTACCAGTGTGCGGCGTATTCGTCCAACAACATGCAGTCGAGCTGCAATACAAAATGTTTTTTTTTCATTTAGGAGGGGGCAGTTAACACTTTGCACTCGGAGCTATTTCAACTAAAAAATCAAACATTTCTTCTATCCTAGAATATTTCCATTGTACATAAAGTTCATTACATGCGTACGAAACTGATATAGCACCTCATACAATATTTAAATGTTTCGTAATTTATTTCATATAAACAAATTTAATCATGTAAACAATATTCTGAATAATTTTGTAACAATTTGTAGCGGCGCCTCAGAGTCGCCATTCGAGTGCTAAGGTTTAAATGACTCGGCCTGTATATAAATATGCATGTACAGTGGTTTACTATTTTCTCCAGCACCGTGAACACAATAAATTGGCTATCGGTTCAAATCAAGAATTGATCGCTTTGAGACCTCGTTGCACGCCCAGGGGTCAACAAACACCGGGAACTTCGAGCCAGTAAAAAATCGGTGTCCTGATTCACGTTTCGTTTTCGAAGATTCGCCGCGTCTATGGTTGTTCGGAGGGTTGTCTGTCGACAGCCCCCACGGGTACGGTTTTGAGATACTCCCAATCAGCGGGCGAGTATATATAGCGTGAAGTATCAGTGTATAAAACGGGGTCGTGAGTCCCGTGCAACCCTCCTGTAGCGGATCCGAGCTGTGCAGAGCGGTGCAGAGCAGAGCAGAGCGGTGCAGAGCGGTGCAGAGCGGTGCAGAGCAGAGCAGAGCAGAACAGAGCTTCGTATCAGAGCCGCCGCCGGAGCCTTTTTAAATTTGTAGTGAGAGGCACCATCGAAGTGAGATGCGAGCACGAGCTGTAACAACCGCAGGCCTCCCCCGACGCGGTTACACAGACTATTATCCCTTGTTGCCAGGGTTATCATTGCCCCCACAATGATCCTACCTAACGGCTGTGAAGGAGAGAAGAGACGAATCAACAATACCGGTCCTCAGACACCCGGCCACCCCCATGTTGCCAGTACAGCCGGAGTTGCGAGAGCCTTCCGGATTCCAAATTACCACTACTTCATTGTTTCAATTCCAGCAGTCCGAATATTCCAGTTTCGTACTCGTTTCCGCCAGCTCTGCTTCAAGATACACATCAACTTTTTACTCTTGTTCGACCAAAGAAAGAGAGACGGCAATATATAGATAGAGGGAGACGGAGAAAGATAAAGAGGGAAACTGTTCGAATAATGAAAAGACTGCTCGGGATCGTAATGTCAATTTTTTAACATGCACTCACGTTCTTTTCCGCAAGCTCACGCCGCGCCGCTGCCCGGTTGATGTTCTCTGCACACCGGAACAGGTCAATTTGTGTTGAGCTGGATGTTGCGCAGGCTATTCTCGAATTTGTCCGGGTATTAGATCGGAAGGATCGTGCAAGTTTTAAAAGCTATGCAATTTTTATAATGCACGCCGCTATTAGAATTGGTGGAACTCTAGAGGAAATGTTCGTGACTCTGTTTCGGTGCATCATTGCAATGCATGCTCCGTAACTTTTACAAACGTCATTGGATTCGCTCTAAACTTTATATATGTGTTTTCCAAACTTGTGTCTTAGAACAGTTACAATAGCAATTTCAGATCTTAGCTCTGAAGTTTATAGTTTATTTATTCGGAGTTTGAATAGCGAGCTTTCGAACATTTTCGTGATCTTGCTTCAGTACATCATTGCTATGAATGTTTCACAACTTTTGCAACTGTTATTAGATTTGCACAGAATTTTAAATATATAATCTCGATACTTGTATATTATTGTAGTTACAATATGATTTCCCAATCTCAAGTCTAACCTCACAATTTATTTATTCAATGGGGTATCAGCGAACATTCAAACACTTTGTGTCTGCTTCAGTACATATTTGCAGTAAATGTTTCAAAACTTTCACAAGAATTATCGAATTCACTACAAATTTTAAATATGTAATCTTGATACTAGTATATTATTGTAGTTACAATATAATTTTCCAGTCTGAACTCTAACCTCGTATTTCATTTGTTCCAATTGCTAACAGCGAGCATTCAAACACTTTGCGTCTGCTTTTATACATTGTTGCAATTAATGTTTCACAACTTTTACAAAAGTTAACGGATTCGTTTCAAATTTTAAATATATAATCTTGATTCTTTTATATTGCTATAATTACAATATAATTTTCCTCAAGTCTAACCTCACAATTTATTTATTCAAAAGGGTTAAAGCGAGCATTGAAACACTTTCTGCCTATGTCAGTGCATCATTGCAGTGAATGTTTCACAACTTCTGCAAGAATGATCGAATTCACTTCAAATTTTAAATATATAATCTTGATACTTTTATATCACTATAATTACAATATAATTTTCCAATCTCAAGTCTAACCTCACAATTTATTTATTCAAAGGGGTTATAACGAGCATTGAAACACTTTGTGCCTACTTCAGTGCATCATTGCAGTAAATGTTTCACAACTTCCGCAAGAATGATCGAAATCACTTCAAATTAATAATTATATAATCTTGATACTTTTATATTACTATAATTACAATATAATTTTCCAATCTCAAGTCTAACCTCACAATTTATTTATTCAAAAGAGTTATAGCGAGCATTGAAACACTTTGTGTCTACTTCAGTGCATCATTGCAGCGAATGTTTCACAACTTCTGCAAGAATGATCGAATTCACTTCAAATTTTAAATATATAATCTTGATACTTTTATATTACTATAATTACAATATAATTTTCCAATCTCAAGTCTAACCTCACAATTTATTTATTCAAAAGAGTTATAGCGAGCATTGAAACACTTTGTGACTACTTCAGTGCATCATTGCAGTGAATGTTTCACAACTTCTGCAAGAATGATCGAATTCACTTCAAATTTTAAATATATAATCTTGATACTTTTATATTACTATAATTACAATATAATTTTCCAATCTCAAGTCTAACCTCACAATTTATTTATTCAAAAGAGTTATAGCGAGCATTGAAACACTTTGTGACTACTTCAGTGCATCATTGCAGTGAATGTTTCACAACTTCCGCAAGAATGATCGAATTCACTTCAAATTTTAATTATATAATCTTGATACTTTTATATTACTATAATTACAATATAATTTTCCAATCTCAAGCCTAACCTCACAATTTATTTATTCAAAGGGGTTATAGCGAGCATTGAAACACTTTGTGACTACTTCAGTGCATCATTGTAGTGAATGTTTCACAACTTCTGCAAGAATGATCGAATTCACTTCAAATTTTAAATATATAATCTTGATACTTTTATATCACTATAATTACAATATAATTTTCCAATCTCAAGTCTAACCTCACAATTTATTTATTCAAAGGGGTTATAGCGAGCATTGAGACACTTTGTGTCTACTTCAGTACATCATTGCAGTGAATGTTTCACAACTTCTGCAAGAATGATCGAATTCGCTTCAAATTTTAAATATATGATCTTGATACTTTTATATTACTATAATTACACACATTTTATTTATCGAAACTCTAATAGCGAGCGTTCGAATTTGTCCGAGAGTCACAAGTAAATCCGAGCGTCTCCTCGTCGCTCGATGAGAACCCGTCCGCAATTTTTTCACAATATACAATAACGTAAGGTGTCCTGTTGCCGAGTGCGCTGTGTGTAAATGCTGCACAGACAGCGGCGCTGCGTCTTACGTTTGCGGAATGCATAATCAAAGCGGAGGTCATTGTTAGGAGGGGAAAATATTGTTTCAAAGGGGTCGCGCGGGAAACGCGGAAGCTCGTTATATGCGAGGAAAAAACAAAGACCTCGGTGGAAACGACAGTTGCCTCGGCAAGTTTCGAGCACAAAGAACACCAGTTGTTCCTTCGTTTTATCGAGAGTTTTGCATTTGCTGTAGGAATATTGCGGCCCCCGTTTGACAGATCGATCCGTGCAAATCGATAGCAAATAGCAAAAGAGTAGAACTTGTCCTTCGTGGAACTTCGGCGCTCGAAACTTCCCGCTGAAACTTCGATTTCCGGAGCCGTTATTAATTGCGTGGCATAATTGAAAAGCTGTTTATTCGATCGATCGTCCTCGCGCAACAAAATTCAACCGCAGGCACACTTTGAACACGGTGCATGACTTTTGCTCATCGTAACTGCTCGAAAAGCGGACGTCGCTGATAAAGGCGTAGCCTAACCGGAAAGATCTACCCGAGATATTAAAGTCTATCTTGTTCTATGCGGCTCCAATCTACGTGAAAGCGCTAGAAACAAAGGCAAACTGCAGAAAATTACAAAGCGCGGGAGGATTGCCTCGGATAGCGTTATCAGGGCGCAGGGAAAATGGCGGACGATGCTTTCAGTCTTGGACAAACTGCCTAACGTTGTAAAGAATAAAGAAGCCGTCGCTTTTTTTTCGAAAAATACACAGAGGCTGTGTTATAACTGAAATTCCAGTGGAACGATAACAACTGGAATAACAGAAAATATTTGTTTAACAAATGGCCCAGTAAAGAAGCTTCGACTGCTTGCCCTGTCATTTTCTTCGCGACTACTGTGATCAGAATACTAGAATCTAATGATTTCTCAGAAAAGAAAGTTTATGTATACATTTACATTGTTATTCAAACATTAATGAATACAATTTTATTTTGTCTTAGAGGAAAGGAATAACGTTCATACTTAATATGGACTTAACCTTTCAATTTAACTTAACTGTAATTTAACGTTCGTACTCCATGGCTACAATGATTAGAATTTAATTGTTTGCTTTGAGAGAAATTAACAAGAAATATGTTCTACATTTACATTGTTATTTGAATAGTAATGGCAAACTAATAGAACGTTATTTTGACATAAAAGGAAAGGATAACGTTCATATAATTTTACGAAATTATACGTAAGATTGTCTTCATAGTCACAATGATTATAATTTAATTATTTTCATCCATAGAAAGGTACAAGATACAATCACTCCCATTAATATTCTTACACTCTTAAAAAGACGATAACTTGTTCAATATTGGACCATACGTCTTGAACTTTTTTGAGAAGTTAGAATAATTAGTTTACTACATGACGTGAAAAAGAAATTTTAAAACAATTACAATTGGTCGGTATTGCAGAGAAAATACTAAAAGTTGTGTTTTACAATTTTTTGATGTGGCTTATATTGAAAATTTAAAACATCCATTTTGTAGATCTGTATCAATTGTATACATTTTCAAATTTTCATCCAATTTGGATTACGTGGAAAACAGCGAGAGGCATCGAATGACGTAAGAATCCTTCGATTTATTACAGGTTAAGGCCGAAAATTGTGAAAAGCTGCAATTTTTACCATCTTCAAACAGTTGTAGCTCATTGCAACGTTTTCCGATTTTGGTGAAATATTCAGAGTGTATACAGTTGACACAGATCTACAAAACGTATTTGTTGAATTTTCAATATGGACCCACATAGAACAGTTATAAATAACAATTTTTAGTATTTTCTTTGTAATTCCGACCAATTACAATTTTTTCAAAATTTCTTTTTTTCAACGTGTAGTAAATTAATTGTTCTAACTTCTAAAAAAGAAAATCCAAGTCACATGATCCAATATTAAAAACGTAATCGTCTTTTAGAGTGTACGAATATTAATGGGAGTGACTGTATATATTTTACATTTTCTTTGTTGTTTAAATATTAATAGCAAAATAATAAATCTTTATTTTGGCATAGAAGAAAGGAATAATGTTCATACTTAATATGATTTTATGATAGTACACGTATGATGGTCTTCGCGGCTACGATGATATGAATTTAATGATTTCATAGAAGAGAAAGGAACAAGAAACATTTTCTACATTTACAGTATTTCATCGTTAATTGTCGTGAAATTCTGAACGATAATTGTCGCAAAACGATCCCTCCTTCCGCGGGGGGTATACCCCGTGAGGGCTCGTGAAGCTCGAGAGGCATCGGTCGTCGAGAAGTGTAACATAACACGGATCGAGTATATCGGTGAGACCACTACAAATCCAATGACAAAACTTCTTTATTTTTTATTATTTTTTGATGGAACTTTCACCAACATATTCGTGGCATTTTTCTAATAAAAATGATACCAAATAAGATATAAGTCCGATGATATTTACTTGAGTAATGAGCTTCGCTGACATTTTTCTTCGTTCGGCACAAGTCAAAGAATAGTATTATCTGTACAATAATCGTCGCCGGCGGACCCGTGGTGGCGACGACTGTCGATGAAATACTGCACCGTGTTGTTTATAGTGTATAGAGATTGTGTAATGTGTATAGAGAATTTTATTTCAGCCTAGAAGAAGAGGATAAGGTTCATACTTAGCAGGTTTTGTCTGAAATCTTTGTTTTCGGATTGAGTTTTGATATTGTATAGTAAGAGGGTAAAACGATCATTGAAAGTTTCCATACGTTTTCTGCCGAAGTTATGGAATCCAATCACAGAATATTTCCAGGGTTTCGGCCACAATTTTAACAATACCGTGCAGACCTATGACATTTTTTCCCCCGAATTTCAGCGTATCCAATTTGCGGTAGGAAACAGATAAACTCGATCCCCCAATGTTTCAACGAAATATTTATAGACGGAGCCTCTGAGAGCAGGAACTATGAATAGTGAGTAAAAACGACTCGTTTGAGTTCTTTAAATACGCTGGAAGAATAGTACTATCCATTCTGTGCAAACTATTATTTTTACTATCCTAAAGAACGAAAAGGAGAGTCAATTTTAGAGAGTGTGTGCATTTTGCGAAACCTTTTAACTGTAATTTTTGATAGATAACCGAAATCATTAACAGAGCGTAATAATGTAAATTTTAGGTAATTTATTGTAATTTTTAAGCAAACTATTCTGCGTTTTTTCCGCAGTTTTCGAGGTATGTTAAATTTAAAAAAATTGTGTTGTTGCCAATAATTCCAGCACCAAATCTGAATAACTAATAAAACTGTTGTGCATCGATTGCAAAAGAAAGGAACTAACAATAATACAAATTTATCCGTTTTCTTAATAATTGTAGCATTATTAACTATTGGGGTTATTAAGGAAGGAAATACATTTCAATTTTATTCCTGATTATTGGGATTGAAGATTGAACCAATTTTTTTTATTTTGCATAAAAATCCGCAGTCTGTGCATAAACATTATATAATTTAATGTTGTAATTTTCGGAGGATCGTACTTCCTAAAATTCCTGAAACACCAAAAGGATATAGATCCTCAATACGATCTTCCGTATCTAGAAACTGTAAATAATGATCAGAGACCAATATGGCGGCTTTGCAATGCCAAAGTCGATGCTTGCCAGGGGCGACGGTGAGCGTCATTAGGGCGTGATTGACATTAACTGCTTTCAATAGAGATTAATTAGTTGAAACTTGGACGGGTAGGATAGTCTCTCGTGTCTGATCCTGGAGCACGCGGCTTGTGTTACTGGCTTTGACCGAAAATTACCAATTTATGGCGGAACTCATCGTAAAAGTGACTTTCGCGGACTTTCAGTTAGTTTCTCCTACGAACTTGCGTTCAAATCGATTTTCCAGTTTGGAAATTTGAAATAATGGATTTTCCATTTTCCATTTTCTTAAAGCGCGTGCATAAAAATATGTCTGCGGAAGGAATTATTTAAATTCTTAAAGACAACGTAGTTATGGATGTTTAACGAACGCAGCCCTAACACATTTTTCACGACATCTTTAAGGTATAATAATTCCTATAATTGTAAATATTTTGACTTCGAAAAATTCTATTGTGTAGTCCAAATAGTATAAAATAGGTGTGCGAAATCTTGATTTAAAGCCGTCATCTGTTTTCCTTACGGAAATCTTCAAAGCCTACAAAATGGCGATCTAGAGTCAGAATTTTTCAAAGAACTATAACTGCTCCAATTTTAAGCATTTTGACTTCGAAAAATGTTGTTGTGTAGTCCAAATTAATACAATATATGTGTGCAAAACCTTGATTTAAAGCAATCATCTGATTTCTTCACAGAAATTTCCAAGCCGTACAAAATGGCGATCTACAATAAGAAGCCCCCCCTTAAAAGATTAGTCCCTTCTTCAAAGAACTATAACTCCTGCAATTTTAGGTATACCGACTTCGAAAAATTCTGTTGTGTAGTCCAAATAACAGTAAATGCGTGTGTAAAACCTCGATTTGAAACAGTCATCTGATTTCTTGAAAAAAATTTCCAAGTTTCATGAAATGGCTGTTTAAATCAGAAGACCATCATTAAAAAATTAGACCCCCCTTCAAAGAATTGTAAATCCTACAATTTTAAGTAATTCGACTTAAACAAATTCTATTCTGCACTTCAAATAATAGAAAATACGTGTGCAAAGCCTGGATTATAAAGCAGTCATCTGATTTCTTTACAAAAATTTCCAAAGCCACAAAATGGCGATCTACAATCAGAAGCCCCCCTCTAGAGATTAGTTTATTCTTCAAAGAACTATAACTCCTTGCAATTTTAAGCATTTTGACTTCGAAAAATTCTGTTGTGTAGTCCAAATAACATTAAATGCGTGTGTAAAACCTCGATTTGAAACAGTCATCTGATTTCTTGAAAAAAATTTCCAAGTTTCACGAAATGGCTGTTTAAATCAGAAGACCATCTTTAAAAGATTAGACCCCCCTTCAAAGAATTATAACTCCCACAATTTTAAGTAATTCGACTTAAAAAAATTCTATCCTGCACTCCAAATAATAGAAAATACGTGTGCAAAGCCTGGATTATAATGCAGTCATCTGATTTCTTTACAGATATTTCCAAAGCCACAAAATGGCGATCTACAATCAGAAACTCACCTTAAGACATTAGTCCCTTCTTCAAAGAACTATAACTCCTGCAATTTTAGGTATTCCGACTTCGAAAAATTCTGTTGTGTAGTCCAAATAACAGTAAATGCGTGTGTAAAACCTCGATTTGAAACAGTCATCTGATTTCTTGAAAGAAATTTCCAAGCTCCACGAAATGGCTGTTTAAATCAGAAGACCATCATTAAAAGATTAGACCCCGCTTCAAAGAATTATAACTCCCACAATTTTAAGTAATTCGACTTAAAAAAATTCTATCCTGCACTCCAAATAATAGAGAATACGTGTGCAAAGCCTGGATTATAAAGCAGTCATCTGATTTCTTTACAGAAATTTCCAAGCCGTACAAAATGGCAGTTTAGATCAGAAAAACCCCTTAAAGCTAGCCTCCTTTGGCGCGGAATGGCTCGGGGTAACGATTCAAATGTGGCCCGCATTAAATTGAATGTCTGGCAACACGATTTCAAAAACATAATTTATATTTTACGCAGCCGCGGCACTAAACCGTTGGGGTCCCCCTTGGTTATTCAGTGAACCAGCGCCGTGGAAATGAACTGCAAATTCACTCCTCGGGAATATAAGTGGAATAAGGAGAGAACCAGCCCCCGTGCAATTGCTTTGAAATGATAGAAAAATACAGCGGGCGGCGATGTACTTGAATTAAGGGCGACCCACTCTTAAACGCGCTGCTACACACATACAGGTAAATGTTATATAATGTGCATGTGTGCGTGTGCACAGTCGGAGGGGCCCTAGTTATTTACTTCGTCCATTATACGTGCATCCGTAAGTGTGTTCTCGCATGCCACGCCAAATGGCGAGACCGTGTATGTTTATCAGCTTCCAAAGGGAATATGCAAATTGAATTGTTTCGACCCATCACAGTGTTTTTGGACCCCATAATTGAACCCGTCTAAACTATACGGATCTCTCGAAATAGCCCGCCGAATATAAACGAAAATATATTTCCGGACATTAAATAAAAACGTTATCGGGGGAACGTCAATCATAGATCAAATCGTCAGAACAATATTGTGAATGGCAAGAGGCAACTCAAGGATGAGAGTGATCCTTATGAATTCCTTTTTTCGTGAGAAGAGAGGTTAGGAATATATCGATTTTTAATCTAGAAATTCTCAGAATAGATATAAGTGGAAAAATCGAATGGAGAAATTTAATATGCATAACATAAATATTGTGACACTAACGGAGATTTTCTTACTTTTTCGAAGTGAAGACTAATCGGGATTAGTAAAAGGGAATTAATATGAGACGGTGTTACTTTCAAGGAAAAAGAGTTTTGACACTGAGATTGAGCATTAATAATCGTGTATAAGCATAACAGATCGTAAAAAATAATAAGACAACTATTAGGTGTAGAAATGAATTCGGTGCTTTGATATGAAATTATTTATTTATTCCTTTTTTCGTGACAAGACGGGCTAGGAATTCACCCATTTCTAATCTAGAAATTCTCAGAATAGATATAAGTGGGAAAATCGAATGGAGAAATTTAATATGCATAAACATAAGTATTGTGACACTTACGGAGGTTTTCTTACTTTTTCGAAGTGAAGACTAATCAAGATTAGTAAAAACAGGGGATTAATATGAGACGGTGTTACTTTCAAGGAAAAAGAGTTTTGAGACTGCGATAGAGCTTTAATAATCATGTATAAGCATAACAGATCGTCAAAAATAATAAGACAACTATTAGGTGTAGAAATTAATTCGGTGCTTTGATATGAAATTATTTATTTATTTATTCCTTTTTTCGTGAAAAGAGGGGCTAGGAATTCACCCATTTCTAATCTAGAAATTCTCAGAATAGATATAAGTGGGAAAATCGAATGGAGAAATTTAATAAGCATGAACATAAGTATTGTGACACTTACGGAGGTTTTCTTACTTTTTCGAAGTGAAGACTAATCGAGATTAGTAAAAACAGGGGATTAATATGAGACGGTGTTACTTTCAAGGAAAAAGAGTTTTGAGACTGCGATAGAGCTTTAATAATCATATATAAGCATAAGAGATCATCAGAAATAATAAGGCAACTATTAGGTGTACAAATGAATTCGGTGCTTTGATATGAAATTATTTATAACTCTCGTTCGAATGTAAATAATCGCCACCGCCAGATTATAACGTTTAAAAGTACCAATAGTCACAGTTATGGAATATTTCAAAACCAGTCAAAAGAAATACTATTATTAAGCTAAGAGGAAGTAAGTAAGAAAAAGACCGTTTAGAGGTAACGGAACACGGTACGTCATCCGGCAACAAGATAACGCTCGGCCACACGTTGCAAAAGCCACAAAGGATGTAATTTGTTCTTTGAGCTGGGAAATCCTCTCACATGCGGCATACTCTCCTGACCTGGCACTATCGGATTTTCATTTATTCCGATCACTCCAACATCATTTAACAGATACGAATTTCCAAACATTGAAAGAGGAGCAAATACTATTGACGAATTCATTGGCATCAAAATCGCCATCTTCTTTTTCTCGTCGAGGAATTTGGCAGTTGCTTGAAAGATGGACCAAAGTCATTGAAAATAATGGAGACCATTTCGAAGAATAACTGATGTATAATTATTAGACTGTGGATCTTTATAAATACATTCACGGCTTCTGAAAATTATCGAAAAACCCTATAATATAAAATTCGACAGAATTTCGTACGATTTTTATTTATTTCAGATCTACAAAGACTACTTCCGGTGAAAATACGATCTTAATTGACTTTCTGAAAATTTTTCTAAAAAAATTGTAAATAGCATAAACTTCCGCAGTTTAATGATTACTTTATAAATAAATACTAAATTTTTGTTTTAGAAATGCATCAAATTAATTTTTACACCTAATAGAATCGGAAGGAAAATTTATTTTATTTTGCAAGCAGAGACTGCAACAAGAACTGCAACAAAAAAAATCACAAACTAAGCAAAAAGCTCTCTTTTTATAAAATGTGTATTTTAAGACAAAAAAATTCCTACATATCATCTTTATTTGAAATGATTTGATGAAAAAGTCCACTTAATCCTCGATAGAGTGCAATGAATTTGACAGATCCGATGTTTAAACATTTTTAAACGAGATTACTTTGTAATTATTAGACTGCAGATCTTTATAAATACATTCAAGGCTTCTGAAAATTTTCGAAAAACCCTACAATATAAAATTCGACAGAATTTCGTACGATTTTTATTTATTTCAGATCTACAAAGACTACTTCCGGTGAAAATACGATCTTAATTGACTTTCTGAAAATTTTTCTAAAAAAATTGTAAATAGCATAAACTTCCGCAGTTTAATGATTACTTTATAAAGAAATACTAAATTCTTTTTTTAGAAATGCATCGAATTAATTTTTACACCTAATAGAATCGGAAGGAAAATTTATTTTATTTTGCAAGCAGAGACTGCAACAAGAACTGCAACAAAGAAGATCATAAACTAAGCAAAAAGCTCTTCTTTTATAAAATGTGTACTTTAAGACAAAAAAATTCCTACATATCATCTTTATTTGAAATGATTTGATGAAAAAGTCCACTTAATCCTCGATAGAGTGCAATGAATTTGACAGATCCGATTGTGTAAACATTTTTAATCGAGATTACTTTGGTCTTCGAGAAATAAATGGAAGTCGAGGGGCCAATCGATTAAATATTATTTTTAAATAACACCTCGAATACTCTGTAATTCTATCATGTGTCGTTCAAATTGAAGATCAAATATTTTTCACACCTTTTGACAATTAGGACAGATGAATATCTAACTCGAACAACGGCCAGTATCGTTCAGCAAATAGTCGCGTTAATATTTTGCGAATCGCGTCGGCTCAAAGTGACGTGAGATTATTGGAAACAACTTATCTGCAACCCGATTGCAATATGCGCACACGAATCGTGCTCAATCGATTTATAAATCTGTGAAACGATGCAGCAGAATTTTTACGTTGACGCAAAAGGGCAAAGAAACAACTTTGTTCGGCGAGCGAAACGGCGCCATTGTAACCTACAGAAATGAAATGTATACAGAAAGAGACGTAAAACTTTCGACTAAGAATTTTCCGCGAAGGAGAAGACATTTATTGTAAAAGTAATTTCGTGCCATTACCGAGCCATCTTTGCGATACGGAATTTCATAACCTCCATAAAACGTCTATCTTTCACGCCTTTTTCTAACTTATGCCAGATAATTCGAAAGAAGATGCCTCGGGGTCTCCATTAAATTAATAAAAAATTTATATCGCTACCAAATTGACAGATTTTACTTGTTATCGGTATGTAACATACATTATCCTCCATACCTTTTAATTTATTAAAAAGCAAAAAGTTACAAAACATCAATTCTGAAATCGTTCTAGTTTTTATAATATTTATTCATTTCTGTTAAATTCATACAAAACATTCAATATTTATATTTCTCCCAAATGGACAGATTTTATTTGTTATCGGTACGTAACATAAATTTGTTATCCTCAATATCTTCTTTTCATTTATTAAAAAGCAAAAAATTAGAATCCATCAATTCTGAAATCGTTCTAGTTAATAATATATTTTTTAATTTCTGTTAAATCCATACAAAAAATTCGATATTTATATTTCTACCAAGTGGACAAAATTTATTTGTCATCGGTACGTAACATACATTTGTTATCTTCAATGTCTTCTATTCATTTATTAAGAAGCAAATAATTACAATCCATCAATTCTGAAATCGTTCTAGTTATTATAATATTTATTCATTTCTGTTAAATCCATAGAAAAAATTCAATATTTATATTTCTACCAAATGGACATTTGTTATCCTCAATATCTCCTTTTCGTATATTAAAAAGTAAAAAATTACAATCCATCAATTCTGAAATCGTTCTGGTTATTATAATATTTTTTAATTTCTACCAAATCCATATAAAACATTTAATATTTATATTTCTATCAAATTGACAGATTTTTCTTGTTATCGGTATGTAACATACACTTGTTACCCTCAATACCTTTTCATTTGTTAAAAAGCAAAAAATTTCAATCCATCAATTCTGAAATCGTTCTAGTTAATATAATATTTATTAATTTCTGTTAAATCCATACAAAAAATTCAATATTTATATTTCTACCAAATGGACAGAATTTATTTGTCATCGGTACGTAACATACATTTGTTATCGTCAATATCTTCTTTTCATTTATTAAAAAGTAAAAAATTACCATTCATCAATTCTGAAATCGTTCTAGTTAATAATATATTTTTTAATTTCTGTTAAATCCATACAAAAAATTCGATATTTATATTTCTACCAAATGGACAGAATTTATTTGTCATCGGTACGTAACATACATTTGTTATCGTCAATATCTTCTTTTCATTTATTAAAAAGTAAAAAATTACCATTCATCAATTCTGAAATCGTTCTAGTTATTATAACATTTATTAATTTCAATAAAATCCATATTTTAATATTTATATGTCTACCAAATTGACACATTCTATTTATTATCGGTACGTAACATAAATTTATCATACTCAATATCCCCCCTCTCTTTTATAAACACAGTAGAGATTTACGATCAATCAATTACAAAATCGTTGGAACAGTTTCTATTTCTATTAACTGTAACTAAATTAAGTCACAGTTATCGACATTTCCAATAATCACAGCTGAAATAAAATTAGAACATACAAATTTATACAAATTCGATACATTTCCATGTTAGTATTTTAGACTGATGCAAAACCGAGTCAGAAATAAAATATCACTCTTAAACCGAGTACAAGCAAATTAAAATATTCTTGTTATTTTTGTTACTTCAGTAAATAAAGAATGGTTTTCTGAAAAATTGATATCATTAAATAGATTACAGGAGTATTCAATAATTTTTAGTCGGCAAGCTGAAAATATTCAAGTTCAGCAACGTTTATTCCTTAATTCCTCGTATCGAATTTCTGCAAACGTCACATTGAAATTAATGTCCTTTCAATACTCGCTGCATGGTTCTTTAAAATATTCGATACCGTAATTGACATAACCTAAAACCGCTTTCCGCAGAAACTAGAGATATAACGGCCATTCAATTTTCACAATGAAAAATCTCACAAAAGGAACACCGGAACAGTGTAATGCACGGTGCAGTGTATGAAATAAATAAGCAATTAAGCGAACAGAGTGAAGCATTTCAATTTCCACGTCGTTAACTTCCAGCACGTTCGTTGCGAAATCTTGGCAATTTCTTTTTCGGCGAAAGCGTGCTTAAGACTTTAAGGCGACTTTAATTTTTTTAAATGGAACTACACATCTTTTAAGCTGTACAGTCTTCTCTGAGACGGGCTCATTGCCCCGGGACTATACCGGACAGGTCACGCGATCGAGGTTGGTTCTATCTCGAATTTTCTTCGAGATGGTAAAAGAACTCGAAAATTATTACCTTTACTCCGGAGCCAAAGTGAAAATTGTAAGGTAATTCGGGAGAAGACATGAGAGAAGATGCCAAATAATTTACCCCAAAAATGCTAACGCAAACAATTTTTTAATATTTTATCCAAACACTGCTCTGGTAGATGCTAAACATTTAACAATTAGTTATAATCTTGTCTATGCATATACTAAGTTTCACGTGGCTGAGTTAAGCAGTTCGCTCATGGCAACGGCTTTTGTATTCCCATGTTCCTTCCACTCGGAAAATAATCTATTAGGTCGTTGCATATGAAATGTTCTATTGTTAACAGTAACGTTAAGCAAATATAATCATCTTAGACATAAACTTATGGATTAAAGTAAGCATCATTCTAATAAACGTATTCTGTGAATGACTTGCAAGATTCTTGATTGTATTAAGGTAGAAATCGGATTGTTCTGTCGTTCACGTTGATCATTTACAAGATTCTCATCTCCATTTTGTAGTCTTCTCTACCGTCGACGAATAGGGCATTAATTAATCTACAAATTTTTAGCCAAACATGATGCTGTTGTTAAAATGTTATTTTTCCACGTATATAAAATGAATACTCCACAATCGCATTGATTAACATTGAAATAAACATGATTTAAAAGTAAAATTGGACATCTAAGTAAAAATTGAAGATAAGACAATAAGATCAGCATTGAACCTTAAAATTATATATAATAACGCTATAGATTGTGGTAGTATTTCTTGATCAAAACGCTACATTACATTTGCATTCTAGAATCAGATATTTCATATGCAACAACCTAATAACTACATTATAAAATTAATTATTCTTTCATGTAAATTTTATCAACTTATACACGACATTTTTCTGATTAAAATGATATCAAACATGACACAGTTCAGAGCACGTATGCGTGGTTAATCGACAATTTAGTCGAACCTCGACTATCCGAACCGATGCTAAATCTGAATCCTCCATTATCCATTTGGACGTGTTTCACGTGGAAACGATTCAATCTCAAGCAATCATTAAAACTAGAACGAGAATGTACTACCACAGATATTTGTTTAATATTTTATCCAAACACTTCTACGATAGATGCTAATCATTTAACAATTAGTTATAATCTTGTCTATGCATATACTAAGTTTCACGTGGCTGAGTTAAGCAGTTCGCTCATGGCAACGGCATTGGTATGCCCATGTTCCTTCCACTCGTCTTGGAAAATAATTTAACTACATTATAAAATTGATTATTCTTTCATGTAAATTTTATCAACTTATACACGACATTTTTCTGATTAAAATGATATCAAACATGACACAGTTCAGAGCACGTATGCTTGTTTAATCCACAATTTAGTCGGACCTCGACTATCCGAACCGATGCCAAATCTAAATCCTCCATTATCCATTTGGACGTGTTTCACGTGGAAACTATTCAATCTCAAGCAATCATTAAAACTAGAACGATAATGTACTACCACAGATATTTGTTTAATATTTTATCCAAACACTTCTACGATAGATGCTAATCATTTAACAATTAGTTATAATCTTGTCTATGCATATACTAAGTTTCACGTGGCTGAGTTAAGCAGTTCGCTCATGGCAACGGCATTGGTATGCCCATGTTCCTTCCACTCGTCTTGGAAAATAATTTAACTACATTATAAAATTGATTATTCTTTCATGTAAATTTTATCAACTTATACACGACATTTTTCTGATTAAAATGATATCAAACATGACACAGTTCAGAGCACGTATGCTTGTTTAATCCACAATTTAGTCGGACCTCGACTATCCGAACCGATGCTAAATCTGAATCCTCCATTATCCATTTGGACGTGCTTCACGTGGAAACGATTCAATCTCAAGCAATCATTAAAACTAGAACGAGAATGTACTATCACAGATATTTGTTTAATATTTTATCCAAACACTTCTCTGATAGATGCTAATCATTTAACAATTAGTTATAATCTTGTCTATGCATATACTAAGTTTCACGTGGCTGAGTTAAGCAGTTCGCTCATGGCAACGGCATTGGTATGCCCATATTCCTTTCACTCGTATTGGAAAATAATCAAACCACATTATAAAATTAATTATTCTTTCATGTAAATTTTATCAACTTATTCGCGACATTTTTCTGATTAAAATGATATCAAACATGACACAGTTCAGAGCACGTATGCTTGTTTAATCCACAATTTAGTAGAACCTCGACTATCCGAACCGATATCAGAATTTTCCATTGCGCAAATACGTGTTTGTTTTATGTGTAAATAATTCAACCTAAAGCAATCCATACATACAATACTATTTATTATACGAACTAATACTAGTAAGCAAGTAACCGTGGTATTATCCTATCACTCGTGTTCCACTGATTAGTTCGGATAGTCGAGGTTCCACAATTCCGTGGATTAAACGAGTAAATGTGATCCAAACTGCGTCGTGTTTGGCATCATTTCAATCAGAAAATTGCCACGAATATAAAAATGAACATAAAAATCCACAGCCTAACAACACACTCTGAATTCCCTTATACAACCTGCTGTTTTAACATTCGGTTCCCGGGGGACTCGTCAAAATGGCGTGTTCTAATATTTTTAGTTTACGATTATTGAGTGTGTGAAGATGTGTCCACGGGGAATTATTCGACAAATTTATTTCTTCGAGTATATATTATAAACGAAACGGCTCAAAATTTCAGTAAACACATTCCTGTTATTTTTATAAAGTAACATAAAATAGTCATCTTTAGTGCTCCGTAAACCTAGTGTTAAAGTCACATGAATTTTGTAGTAATCACTCAACCAACCTTTAAAATTGGCTGTTTTACATTGCGATTTGCATCTTATAAAATGTGCTCGAATAAAGAACTCTGCATAATCATGGCCAACGGAAGCGATCTTGTAATTTCAATAATTGCGAACAAAAAAATCTGAAACCGCTGATTTGACCTGTGATTGTGGGTTCAGCGTTAAAGAACGAGAGACGAACGGGGACCAGCGGCGATCGCCGACGAAAAAATAGTAAGTTCGTCTAAGAAAAGGGTTGGGGGGCCGTTTATGGTCGGTGCGAGCGCATCTACGCCTCGGCACCTCGACTCGTTTGCTCGGTACGTGGCAATCGACTCTCGTGTGAAATAGTCGGGGTAATAAGACGAGGGAACGCCACCTGTTTCCAAGTGTTATGAAACCTCCGGCCAGTCGTCCCACCCCCCGCTTCACAACGACATCACGCCATGTAGATACACATTGTACCCTGTCCGCACACTTACGTCCCCCCCGAAGCAGAATTGCTTGGCTAACACCGCGTTATTCCCATCAAGCCCCATTATCGCCAAGGTTACTCCCCGCGAGTCCGCAAGATTTTGTCGACAAACACTCCAGATGACGCCCTCTCCCTTTGCCAATGCGACTTCCTCATGGCGACCCCGCAATCTTTCGCAATTTTTCTCGCTGCTCAAAATCGTCGACGTAGGAGAACGCAGATCATTATGGCGAACCCGAGGGCTTTGAAATTGTTACAACCGGGTCGATAGTTCGTAGACTCCTGCCGCTCGCGTCACATTCTGAAAATCGATCATTTCGCGTGGCTTTTTACTAGATATACCGACTTCGAATCTTCTAATTAATCCCTCGGAACACTGCTCCACACTCTGGTCACCGAATAATTATTTACTGGTGTTTTGGGCCCCACTGCGGCGATCTCTTTCGCCCAGAAATGTTATTTTTTTTTAGGTTTTTATTAATTTTAAGGTACTCTGTAATTTGTTTTGCATTATTTGTGATAAAAGATTGTTAGAGGTATGCCTGTATTATGCCGGAATGCGTGTGCCGACCTCTAGCGTTACTCAAGAGAGATGGCGTCTAGCGTTATTATATACAAATTCTATTAATTATTCAATATACTATTTATTTATACTATATACAATAACTATTTATTATTAAATATATTAATTCTATTAATATATTGTATGTACAGGGTGTGTCACATAAATGGGAACACCTAAATATCTGTCGTATTTACAGCCCTATCAGAAAACTTCAGAGGATAAAGTGACACTATTGCAGGCGGCAAATATAATGGTAAAGAAAAAAATTTTTTATGTCGTGTTTTTTAATGAAATTTCAAGGTCACCGATGTTTTTTTACATGGAGTAGTATATTTTTTTTACGGTAGCATGATAGATAATAAAAAACTGTATTTAGTGGATACCATCTTTTTGACCTTGAAATGACCTTGAGCAAGAATAATCATGTTGGAGCGGATACAATGTGGAAGTTTAAAACTTACGTGTTTCAGCAAATATTACGCGTTGTTTACGGCGAGTTGACCTTTACAAACCACAATAAATGTTTGAAATATTTTTCATAGTAAACAGCGTATGTTTATGTTAGAGTATGTATCATTGAGATCGTTAACAGAAGGTTAATCGGTTAGAATAAGTACGTTGTTCCTTCTGCATTATTCGAACTCGAAACGTGAAAGGCCAGAGGATATGCGGCAAAAGATTACTGCAGCATGTGCTTCAATTACGTCTCAAGAAATCGACAATGCCTACAGATCATTTAATGCAAGATTGCAATATTGCATAAATGAGGATGGTCAACATTCCGAACATTTATTATGATAGGTAAAGGTCAACCCGCCGTAAACAACGCGTAATCTTTGCTGAAACACGTAAATTTTAAACTTCCACATTTTATCCGCTCCAACATGATTATTCTTGCTCAAGGTCAGTTCAAGGTCAAAAAGGTGGTATCCACTAAATTCAGTTTTTTATTGTCTATTATGCTATCGTAAAAAAATATACTATTCCATTTAAAAAAACATCGGTGACCTTGAAATTTCATTAAAAAACACGACATAAAATTTTTTTTCTTTACCATTATATTTTCCCCCTGCAGTAGTGTCACTTTGTCCTCTGAAGTTTTCTGATAGGGCTGTAAATACGACAGATAAATACAACATTTATTATAACAAGGATTAATTATCAACCTTTCTTCTGTATCGTTAAATTTTTCTGGACAATTTTGTTAAGAAGTAAAAGAATTATTAACTAAGTTTTGATCCGAAGTTTTGGCCTTATTTACTGGACACAAGAAATTTGTGACAACCAATTTCCGTGCCTCAGTTACCGTAACATATTTACCATGGATGCGACTAAGAAATCTTACGTATATAGGTTATGTTTACTGTCAATCGCAAGTACCAGTGTCCGGTCACCGGTAATAAGAAATGTTTTAAAAGTTAGGACCCGATTCCCGGATTTATTTTAATTTAGAAAATAATTGTTATTTATTTACCTTTGCTATTTTCTCATAAACTACAAAACTAATACTAATAATAATTAAACTACAACTTTTTATGCCGTGGCACAATAAAATCATTATTTGATTATCCTCTGGTATATCCCGATTTCTTAGCATTTTCTACAATCGGACTCAAGAAATTGCATTGTTTTGGGGAATAAGGATATATCTAATATTATCTATATCTTAAACAAAAATTATTGTAATACTTCTGATTTATGTACGAAGGTGATGCTTTATCTTTAAAAATATAGTAACAGTCGGTACTTCATGTTATTCTTATTAATTTCTAAAAAATTTGTATAAAACTTTAACAACTCAGAAACAAATCTTTTCCGGACCTACATATATTCATATAACTTTTTTTTATTCTCTAAGCATTAGGAATCTATGCCTAAAGCTTTGTCGGAAATTTACGAAACACTCTGTATATTCACAACGTCCTTAGTTATAAGATTATCTATCGAACCGCAACTGAGAATAATCGCTCGTTTATTTCTATCGCGATGTGTTCGTCGATGGCCGCTCAGAGGCGCGATTTGACCGTAGAAATTGTGGACCCTACACCGGAAACAGACCCCCGGTTTCCCGGGGCTGGCGTGCCGCCAACAACCCATGGACTTTTAGAAATTTTAGTGCTCGCGTCATGAATCTTTGATCGTGTTCCGACTGAACGAACCCGGGGAAACAGCGAATCCGTTTAATTCTCGGGTCGCGCGATTGTCTCCAGAGAAATATCAAGGATCGTTGCGAACGTGGACCAGTTGGCTGGCCACATAGTGGTCAGGATCAAAGAATTTAGCGACACCTTGCTGAAAGATCTGTTTTCTCGCATCGGTAACTAACTTGTATAGTAGATAGCTCGTGTGTTGGGACCCAGCGGTTGTCGATGTGCACAGAGTCTTTAATTTTTTATATGTTGTTCGTTAACACTTCATCCACTGGAAGCATATTGATCGACTCTTCAATAGTTGTGCTGTACTGAAACGACCCATAGAAACCTTTCTTTACAGAATAATTGGAAACGAAATAACTAGATTACGTTGCTGAGGCTGACTTGTTGGTTCACCATTGAAACTGCTATTGCTGTTGAAAGATTTATTAAAAAATCCTTAGCCATGGACCATAGACGTTTAAAAATTATGAAATAATCGCCTGTGAATAATGTGTAAATAGACTGCGGAAATAAGACCGTCTGCATCGAAATAAAATTCGTTTTATTCAATTTCTCTCATTTAATTTTCATCAAAATAAAAATTGTGTATATAATTTTTAATGAATAGGAACCAAAAAACAGAACAGCGAACCTTCTTCACAATTATGATATTGGTGTTGCTCAATACCATTCACAGTTTTAATTATTAATTTTTTAAAACATATTTTTGAAGATATTTCTTGTTAGCCCAGTAATCTTACTTGCATTACTAATGTAACATTTTATTCTTTCGATTCAATCGGTAGAAATCGAGTAATTAAATAGCGATTTTAATTCTGTGGGTCAAATAGACCCGGGTTCCGCTATCGGGTGACTAATAAATTGAAAATAGTGTATGTCTATCGATGTTCTTGAATTCTTTTAATTTTTCTATCGTCTTGAGCTGTACCAATGCGTTTTTATCATTAGACAGCGGATCTTTAAGCAAAATAAACATTTTCTACTTGAATTGCAACAAGCTGGAGTGAAATGAAAATTTATATTCATTCTTAACACTAGAACTACCGCGCAGGTCAGAATGACTTGTTACTGATTTCTTCTTCCACGGTTATTGAAATTATAAGAATGTTTCGATGCAAACTTTTTCAATGTACTTTTCTATTAAAGCACATATTAACATAAAAGTTTCACGAAATATGAATAAATGTAATCTTGTTGTTATTATAAAGCAATGTATATTAATGTGATTTAGTGCTCGGTAGTTCTAGTGTTAATATGTTTAATAACTCGAAAATAATATGACAGTTTTTCTAAATTTTTCTAATGTTTTTACTGTATGAAACGATGCCTACTCATTTTTGTCATAAATGCATAAAATCCGCTGTCCATTTATCATTAATGAATACGGTCTAATAACGACATTTAGAGTTTAGATCTTTCACAAAGAATCTCTCAATTCAGTTTTCAAAAAATAATCTGTGAAAGTGAGAAATTCTATAAAGATATGCGAAATAAATTTTTTTTTTCCTTCAATAAGTCTAATAAGTTGAAAATAGTGTACTTATCGATGTTCTTAAAATCTTTCAATTTGTCTACTTTGAACTGTAGTCTTTAACTGTACAAATGCATCTTTTTTCGTTCAGTTCTTCTACAAAGAATTTCTCAATTCAGTTTTTGAAAAATAATTTGCCAAAGTAAGAAATTGCATAGAGATCTGCAAAATAAAAATTGTCCAGACTCAATAATAAGAAACAGAATTCAAATGGAAGGGTATTTCCTCTTGTAATAATTTTAATAAGCCTGAAACAATATAATAATATTCTTCAATTATTTGAATGTCTGTACAGTTTTATGTTTGACATATTTATCTTTTCCATAAATGCATAAAATCTGTAGTTTATTTATTATAAACAGTCTTAGGGGTTTCTTGATCAGTAGAATATTTACAATATAAACTTTATGTCATTTGAATGCGAACCACTATGCACCTGTGCAAAATTTGCAACGAAACATTCTAGTCTTCTAAAAATTTATTTCATTGGATTACCGAACAACGAAATTTTCAAGCTATTTAATCGTCCGTCGATTATGCTTGCAAGGCGCTAAGTGGATTAACTTATTTTCAACGCGAGTGTGTTTAATAAAGAGTCTTTTTTCATGCTTGAAGCACTCGCTTTGAGCGTAGAAAAGAATCTCTCTCTCTCTTTCTCTTTCTCTCTTCGCGAAACGCCTGGGAGTGACCAATGAGAGCGCAGCTATAGCAGACGAATTCAGGCTCGGCCAATACCAACGCCACGCTTAGCGGAAGTTGCCGCCCAGTCGGAGTACGTCAACCACAGCCGTGTTCTGATTGGTCCGCGTTTTTCGTTAATAACTCCTCAACAAAGCCGCAGAGAACATTTTGGAAAAGTAAAATATTACTTCGGCTGAGCCTGGGATTCACACTTCTCAAGGAAGAGCAACATTTTTGGGGCACCTTGTATATAGAATATAATATTTACCGTAGAGATTCTACTGTTGGTAATTTCCAAATAATTTTCAAGCTATTTTTCGTCCGTTGATTATGCTCGCAAGGCGCTAAGTGGATTAACTTATTTTCAACGCGAGTGTGTTTAATAAAGAGTCTTTTTTCATGCTTGAAGCACTCGCATTGAGCGTAGAAGAGAATCTCTCTCTCTTTCTCTCTTCGCGAAACGCCTGGGAGTGACCAATGAGAGCGCAGCTATAGCAGACGAATTCAGGCTCGGCCAATACCAACGTCACGCTCAGCGGAAGTTGCCGCCCAGTCGGAGTACGTCAGCCACAGCCGTGTTCTGATTGGTCCGCGTTTTTCATTAATAACTCCTCAACAAAGCCGCAGAGAACCTTTTGGAAAAGTAAAATATTACTTCGGATGAGCCTGGGATTCACGCTTCTCAAAGTAGTGCAACATTTTTGGGGCACCTTGTATATAGAATATAATATTTACCGTAGAGATTCTACTGTTGGCAATTTCCACATAATTTTCAAGCTATTTTTCGTCCGTCGATTATGCTCGCAAGGCGCTAAGTGGATTAACTTATTTTCAACGCGAGTGTGTTTAATAAAGAGTCTTTTTTCATGCTTAAAGCACTCGCTTTGAGCGTAGAAGAGAATCTCTCTCTCTCTTTCTCTCTTTGCGAAACGCCCGGAAAGGTTAATCGAAAGCTTGTCTTATAATCTCGTGACTTCATTTAAAGTATTTATTTCTTTGAAATTACGCGATCGATCAATATGTCAATACCATAACGGCTCTCATCTCCACTTTCCTGGAAGTTCGATAATTTAAACCCTTTACCGCGCCCATCCTTGCTATCAACTTTGATAAATGATACTTCGCCCGGGCACGTCACTTTGTTCATACGTTACATCTATCTCGCATAATGTAATTTAGTCTTAATTGATGTTCATTCCGCCCATTCTGCCCTTTACGCCGGCCGGCTGCGAGCACGGGCTAAATCGAAGAATTAACTTCCTAAATAAATAAAACTGACTACGAGGACAACAAGAGAGACTGTGTCCTGATTGCTGTTAGGCGTTGAAGCGAATATTCTGTCGAATATTGGAGTGCTTTCCAACTAATATTATTTCACAGGTAAGGTAAAAACGTTTTAATAATGTTGCTACAAACTTTTCAATCACCAGAAACGCATGAATTCATATAAAATATTTTATGCGTCCATTAATTGTGACCTGGATGACGATTTGTGGATAAAATTTGACATTATAAGAAATAAATAATTGAAGTGAGATACTGATAAATAGGCGGCGGATTTTATGCATTTATGATAGAAATGAGTAGCTGCAATTTGAAACAGTAAAAACATTAAAAGAATTTTAAAATACTGTTATATTATTTTCAACCTATTAAGCATATTAAGAAATGAAAATAAATTTTTATTTTACTCCAGTTTGTTATAATTCGGATAAACAAATTTTGGTAAATATTACGTTTAGGGGAGGCACCTCGGATGTTCTTGAGCTTGACATATGTTGTAAAGATCACCTTTCTGAGTAGCCCCCAAAAAGTTATAAACAAAAGAATTTTTCAAAATATAGCAGTTATTTTAAGTATTGGAGGATAAAACAATATGCTGTATTGACATATGCTATCAAGGTCACCTTCCTAAGTAACCCCCAAGAGGTTTCAGCCGTCGCTCGTTTTTTATTAAAAAGTAATGAACAAAAATATACCGATGCTACCATATTGCAATTTGCCCGTATTTAAATGAATGTGAATTTGGGTTGGACATATGTTATGGAAGACATTCTCTGAAATTGGAAGACCTCAAGATGGTGTTAGGTCTGGGTTAGGTCTGGTAATCTAACCAAGCATAACCCAGACCTAACCTAGACTTAACACCATCTTGAGTGTTTAGCTGTCGCTCGTTTTCTATAAAAAAGTTAACAAATCAACTTGGACTATGTCTCCTTTTGACAGCTTGAACGAGAATAAAGTGTACTTACAACCAAAATTTAACGAAGGCTTTTTGCAATTATCTCGGAAACTGAGTCCGAGCGACGGGTAGATGTATACAGGAAAGTTGTTCAGAATGTTGTCCTTGAAAACATATGTGAAGGTCAAGATCATCCGAGGTGTCTCCCCTAAACGTAATATTTACCCAAATTTTATAAAAATCCGCTGTGTCTACTGATAAAAATAAATTAAAGAAACAATATGTATTAGAACTGAATCTCTAGTCAACTAACCCCACCATTTGTATATCTACTAACACGAGGCCCGAGGTTCATTGACTTATCGCGCTCATCAAGATAAATGTCACGAAGATAAATGTGATGAAAACATACACAGCCTATAAATAATTAAAGCGATTTTCAAAATTAATCCCATGTACTTAAGCAAAGTGGACAACTTTTGGTATTCGACAGCTCAACCAGTCATCGGTAGTTTATTTATAAAAATTAGTCAACTAGCCCCCGGTCTCCCCTACTCCAAAGTTTCCAGCATCTCAAAAAAAAGAAAGAAAGAAAAATTCAACTCGTTTGGTCTCTATTTAAAAAAATTTATTCGTTTTTATAGGGTACTTTTCACACTGACTGTACGTTGATCGCATTTCACGCGTCTTTAATAATAAATGAGCGGACGGCAAAGTGGCGTTTTGTGTTCTACATATTTCGGTGCGTGGAAAGACAGAGGAACCGTTCGGAGTTTAAGCTTAAGTTGAGCGAGCACACGAGCCACGGACAGGAGCATGAGCACGAGCCTGAGCATAGTCTGCGGCCGAGGCATTCGGAGGCCAATTGTTCGCTTGATGGAACTCTGGAACTCTAGCCACTCGAGCGCAGGGGGCCGTGTCCCTCGCTGCACGCCTAAAATCTGCAATAGTACCGCAGTATGTTCGTGCTACTTTTACTTATATCTCTTCCGCTGTATGTCTCAAACCCTCCTTTCTTCCTCTCACACGCGCGCGCACGCGCGCACAGTCAGCCGTATGTATACACACACGCGTTTACTTGTGTTAGAGGGTGTACAGTAACCTCTAGGTTTCCGTACTCTCGCTAAATCGAAAAACTTTCCCACTCGATGCTCAAGTCAACAGCAGAACGAATCGAAATAAAATGATAGTAGTAGATACGGTCTGGGATTAGAGCCAGCTGGATGAAGCACTTCTGAATGATAACACTTGAAAGTACGCTTCCGCCGAAAAAAGAACAGATTTTTATCCCTGCGAGGTTATAACAAATAAGCCGTCCACGGAATGAACACTCGAGCTGCTTGTCTGTCGGAATTAATACACATTGTGTGACAAAATAATATCACGCATTAACGTTTAACACGTTGAACGCGGAGCTGATTTCGTTTCTGCAATCCATATTACTTTTTATTTAAATTTAAATGGACAAATATGCATAAGCAACAGATTTGCCGAACTCGTTTCTGTTTAATCTGTTTCGATCAAATCTACTAAGCCAGTGAACATATTTTTTACTATTGTATGAATTATAATATCATTTTGTGAATTCGATACCGTCGGCCCACAGGGACCGACATAGCGTTTAAAGTGTTGAATGATTTTCAATTTATTTTTACACAACAACTGAAATTTGTTTCTAGACACTACTTCAAGATACGTTTACCAGGTGTACCGGTTAATAATTCTTAATTTCTGCGCTGGATGGTACCGGAAGCAAGGCCATGTCCACGGTCTACTCTTATGTTATTCTTTTACTATGACATAACCTTTCAAAACGCCATTGATGTTCGAACGATCTCCATTTAGCATCATATTTTTATTTTGTGGCAAACATGTCTGGTTTCAAATCCAATAAAGAGCATTTGCGGCATTTGTTTAATCGAAAGAAAAAGGCGAGTGAAAGCCGTCGTATCCTTGTGGAAACTTCCGGTGACGATGTCTTAACGCAAGATGCATGTGTGCGATGGTTCAAACGATTCAGAAGTGGTGATTTCGACTTGAAAGACAAAGAACGCCCGGTTCAGCCGAAAAAATTTGAAGACGCAGATTTGCAGTCACTGTTGGACGAAGACGATACACAAACTCAACAACAAATGTCAGAGAAGTTAATAAAAACCATTTCTGATCGTCTGCATTCCATGGGAAAAATTCAGAAGTCAGGAAAATGGGGTACCAGCGCCCAGATTGAGCTAGAAGACACGGAAAAGTCATTTTGCAACTTGACAACGCCCCATCACACACAGCGAAAGCCGTCAAAGACACAATTTCTGCACTTGGCAGGGAACTCTTGTCCCACCCGCCGTACTCACCAGACTTGGCCCCTTCTGATTACCACCTGTTCTCATCGATGGCTCACGCACTTTCCCAGGAGCACTTCAAAAATTACGAAGACGTCGAAGAATGGCTCGATGACTGGATCGCCTCAAAATGGGAACCATTTTTTTGAGAGGGTATCCACAAATTGAAGGACAGATGGGAAAAATGTATAGCTAACGATGGTGCATACTTCGAATAAAGCATTATTTTCCTTTTTACCAAATTTAAATTGTTTTCTTTCGAAAAAAATTAAGAATTATTAACCGGTACACCTGGTAACCCTTCGCCGTATTTTCACGAGTCGACTCGCGATGAAGACTTTAAACAAAGTCTAACAAACATGAATGTTGTGTCTTTCTTTATAGATGAAATCAAACTGGGTTCTTTTGTGAATAACACTTAGCCGACCGCACACGCCACAGAGACCTGTACAGTTTCCACCGCGCTCGGGAAAGCCAAACTGCGCTGTCCACCGCGCATTTTTCTGAAGTAGCACGGACTGAAATTCGCTATTTGAAATCAAAAACGTCTGAAAATTATTTATGTGATCAATTATATCTTACGGTAACAATTTCGTTCAACGATTTCACATATTGCTTATACAAAATTCGAAATTATAAGTTTATAATAATTATTTTTTAATGGTTATTCAAAAAGTATAGGTAATAGAGTCAGAAAATTAAGAACAGTAAAGATGACTAAGGATAAATAACATAACTCAAATATGGAACAAAACATCAGTAATATATTTTAATAGAGCTGTAATAATGGACAATAAAAGACTTCAAAAATTGGTGCATTTTATTATATGTTGTACTCTATAGAAATAAGAAGCTATATAGAGAAAGAAGCGTTCCTCAGGTCAAAATGGGAGATCTACTCGATCGGTCGGCCACCGACTAGCTTGGAAATGGGTAGAAAGTGAACGTAGCCGTACAAAAAACATTTTCCGTTCCATTTCGGTGACATTTTTGGGGATGGAAACGTTCTGATCACTGTAGCCGCAAAGAAACTGGTACGGCAAGTGGTTAACGAAAGCCATTTTTACTCGAATTTTCATTCCGGCAATTTAATGTTTAACTGTCAAATTGAATTTTGCCACCCTGTTCAACTTCATTTGACAAAATGAATATTTTTGGCCAAAATCTAGACGGACAAAATGATAGCACGCGTGTATAGAAACCAAAAATATTAACAAACTCGTGAATGATATTGTATATTTAATATTACGTTGCATCCTTCATTACATTAGATTAATTCCATGTGAAACACGTGCAAATGAATAATGGAGAATTCAGGTATCATCGGATAATGTAGGAACTACTAAATCATAGATTAAACAAGCCAACATGGCCTGCACTGTGCCAAGTTTGGTATCATTTTAATGAAAAGAAAAAGTATATCACGAATATGTTGGTGAATATTGCATAAAAGAATAAGTAAAAATTTTTCAAGACTTTCATGTGTACTTTCAAAAATTTAATGCTGTACAGGGTGTATTAAAATTATATTTCACGACTACCACAATCTAATTTCTCAAAAACGAGGCGTCAATTAAAAAAAAATTATTGTATATTTTAGAATTATTTTCTTATGTAGAATCACCCCCCCCCCCCCCCTACACGATTATACTATCTTGGGACACCCAGTAGACATGTAAAATAAAATAGTTTACGAAACTTTAAAGTCGTTTTTTATGAGAATGGTTGACTTGAGACCTATGGTTTCTTTAAGACTTTTGTTCCTCGCGACTAAACGTACTAAACGGTGAAATAAAAAAAGTGTTGACCTTGAGAAAAGAGTCAAGAACAATTTTGCGGACTATTTTTTAAATAGATCTCCACCGATCGAGAGAAATAGAATCCCGCTATGGTAGTCGTGACTTATAATTTTTATACACCCTGTACATGACCGTGTTAAAAAGTTCCTAATATAAAAGCTCCGAAAACCATGATTTATTCCGAACGACGATCGAGACAGGATCGCAGCGACGCGTTGTGTTTTACGAATTAAACAATAGTGTTAATGGAGCTGCATAATAAAGTGTGACAATTGACGCTTCAGGATTAATTATCAATGTAGTTGAATTATTAAATTTGCTGTGTCGTCGTGTGAATATAGAACAACGTTCGCGCGCGTTGTTAATATAATACCGCAGCTAAATAGTATCCCTAATCGATGCTCGACAACGTAAAAATAAAAAACGAGCTATATATTTATATATACATATACAGGGTGTTCCGAAAATGTTGTATTTCCTTTAAAAGGGTGATACCTAAGGCCATTTGAAATAACTTTTTCCTTTTCGAAAATGTTCTCCGCGGTTTTGTTAAGAAGTTATTAACGAAAAACACGGACCAATGAGAGCACGGCAACAGCAGACGGATTCAGGCCACTGATGGTATATGGTCTCGGTTTTTTCGCGCATGCGCGACAAAATGCAGGAACGTACATACGTCTTATGTTTGTGGGGGAAGTAGGGGAGAACTGTTATTGGCGGGAAACCGGACAGAAGAGTGCAAGACGACACGACGAGACGACCGTACTTCGAAATTTTGGTAAGTTAATGTTAATATATTCGATTTCATAATGGCAACTAGTATTGGAGAAGGAGCTACTTGTCAATTCATATTTGAAAAACGAAAAAAAAATTTGTGAAACTATACGGAATGACTAAGGTACCTAATTTTAGCCCAACTTTGTATTTTACTGACGCTAAAATCGTCGCGCATGCGCGAGAAAACGGAGACCATGTACCATCGCTGATTCAGGCACGGCCAATACCAACGCCACGCTCAGAGAACCTTGTCGCCACGGACTTAAAGGACTGAGCATAAAGTGGGTTTATTGGTGAGAGGAGTCGTGCCGCGAGCGGGGAGGGGTGGTGGACTGCGGCCATGTTGGATAGCAAAACTAGTGTTGCGATCTATATAACGTTGCGGGAACATTGATATGATTTGATTCTGAAAAATGAATGCATAACAAGTGTATTTATATATATATACAAAATATTGCACATTCGGCTCCAATATAAATTTATAAATAAATTATGTGTATCTATTTCCCGCATGATTGAATTGCAAATTTGCGCAACTAGTATTTAAAGTTGCCTATAGATAGCGTTGGGATATGGTGCAAGATTTTACGCGCATGCGCGGCTAAAACAGTAATGCATCTATATCATGATGACAGAGGTAGTGAAGCCCTGAGACAGTTATATTGGCGGGAATGTCTCGAAGCAATCTATTCCGGACAAAAAGACTTCAGGACGTGTCCTACGAGTTACAAAAAATACACAAATACACATTTTATACATTCATTTTTCAGAATCAAATCATACCAATTTTTTAAAATTCTGCTGGGTGCTCAAGATACCCCATTGTATCGAGAATCTTACTTTACCCAACACTGCCTATAGAGCGCACTACAGTGTTTGCCATCCAAGATGGCCGACAAGTTGATACCCCTTCCATCTTTCGCCTCACCCCCGCAGCATAATGCACAGTCCTTAAGTCCGTGCTTGTCGCCCAGCAGGATTACGTCAGCCACAGCCGTGTTCTCTGATTGGTCCGCGTTTTTCGTTAATAACTCGTCAACAGAGCCGCAGAGAACATTTTTGCAAAGGAAAATATTACTTCGAATGAGCCTGGGATTCACATTTCTCAAGGAAGTGTAACATTTTTGAGGCACCTTGTATATAAAATATAATATTTACCGTAGAGATTCTACTCGTCGATAATCGTAGCTCGTTTGTCTCGGACTGCGCTATCGATTAAACATATTTTCTACTTTCTTTCTCGCAACTTCTAAAGTAATAAACTTTCTTATTTATCTACCGCGGCCGCGCGCGAGCGCAGTATTAGTTCGACTCGAATGACCATAACGATGCCAAGTAAAAATAGTCGGGCCGCTATTATTTTCTCGGTGTATCAGCGAATTAAAAGCCCGGGGCGCACGAAGGCTGTTTAACGTTCACCCTTTGACGTCAAGGTGACAAGTTAATCGGATTTTCTAATTCGAGCGTTATCGTATCCCGCTTTTCTTGCGTCCCGCAGAAATCGAGTCGCGCGTGCAGACTTGTACGGCTTTCCCGTGGAAAATTAACTTTAATGGAAAATTCAGCTTAGATTCTACTTCCGCTCATTCGCACGGCACGAACTCGCAATTAATCCCTGTGATAGTAGAACAATACCAAATCTACAAAATGACTAAAAATGAGTTACGGGCCCCACAATGTTGTTATCTTTATACTGCAACAAACGGTCTAGACGAATTAGGTAGTCAAAAATACCTTCCAGTTGATTTTGACTAGAAATGGCTCGTTCGATAGATTTCCAAGAAAGACCCCTTTCTATCAAGTTTCACCCCAATACCTCGTCTGTTAGGGTAGTTACGGGGAGCAAACCCAGTTTTTGCTCCATTTTCCCCATTTAATTGCATCTAAAAGTTCTAAAAAAAAATCTGACACATTTAGCATACCGAACCACATATTCGAGATTTTTTTCCGATTTTATAATTGCAAACTTTGGTTGTAAAAAAATGAAAAAGTCGGTAAAAATACAGATACATATATTGATGCTTCAGGGCGACCACCCTGGAAATTAATTTAATAAGGTCTTAATACTGTCTCGCCGAATTTTGAATAAAATAGTATTCAGTTCCATATTGGTTTTCAAACGAACGAAATAAATTTTATTTAATTCTATTTTCATTCATAATTAAATTCTATACAAATCAATTGTATTGAATTCTGTTGTAACAAAACTCATCTCACTTAAGTATCTTTTTAATGGTGGAAATCATAAAAGTCGTAAATAGACTGTGGATCTTTATGCAAAATAAAAATTGCCTCTGCATCAAATACAAAAGTCCATCTTTCTTTCAGAATTTCAAGAAATTTAAAAAGAACACATATATCCTCCGATTCTTTTAATTTTTTTGCGGTTTCAAATTTCGCGTATTCATTTTTCTTGTAAATGTATAAAATCCACAGTATAGTCATAAGACAACCTCTTCTATGAGTATTATAAATACAGGTTGTTTGAGACAAGAAGAGGCTGAGATTGCTGATGCAGCAATCATATCCATTTTTAATTTTCATCACGTTTTTAAGGTCATTCCAAGGTCAACTTTATTTTTTCAAATGGAAACATATATTTTTCATTACAGATTCTTAATCTACGACTTGAAACAAATTACTTTTATTTGAAACGTTTTTCTCTCCGTTGATTATTTTGTATAATATTGAATTTTCAAAGAAAAAATGCACAATGTCGTTTTAACGGAGAAAATCATTTTATTTATGATAAATGAAATTAATACTCAATTAAAGTAGTATCAAATAAACATGTAAACTAAATGAATAATTAAATAATAGCTAAATATTGAAACAGGCAAACAATTAGATAAAACTTAGGAAAGAAATTCAATGCTGAGCGTATACAACCAGTTTTTTACTGTCTTTTCATTGGAATAAGATTACACATTCTCTCGCATGCAATTCAAATAACATTAGAATGTTACTGAATGTTAAATTGATTTTCTTGTAATTAAGTTGCAATACCCCTGTATTATTATTAATCAATATTATACAAAATAATCGGCGAAGAAAAAAACGTTTCAAATAAAAGTTATTTGTTTCAAGCCGTAGATTAAGAATCTGTAATGAAAAATATAGTTTCCGTTTGAAAAAATAAAGTTGACCTTCTAATGACCTTGAAAACATGATGAAAATTACAAATGGATATGACTGCTGCATCAGCCCTTCACTGACTTAAACTTTTTATGTGAAGCCTTTTTTTCTCCGGAATTTAGTTTTCGAGATAATCCAAGGTGGCCAGGATAAATGCCCCACCCTATATACAAAAATATGCAGTGTCGCCAATTTTCCCATTTTCCCAATAGAACCAATTGCAAATTTCACTGAAATATGTTCGAACATATCCTGAAACATTGTCTGTACAAGATGTAACAGCTTTCTCGCCACGAAAATCTCTAAAAATACCTAAAAATTCATTGTTTACATTGAGACACTCCCTTAATGTTGGCTCGTTACAGTTTTCTAGCTAACCGACCCTCGCAAGCAATAAATTATGTAATTAGCAATCCCGACGATCTCAGTAAATTCGCGCATGTCTGGAACCACAGGTCTCAGCGTGTCTTAAAGGACTTTTTTTCGCAGTTCTCACGGTGGTCTTATTAGCAGGGAGTTATTCAGGGAATAATTTCCAGAAGCGATGTGACGCTCGGTGAATTTTGTTAAACAAACTTGCTTGAAAACTCGGGCTCGAATTCCGGTTTATTTGAATTTCAGAAGCTCCCATGTAGAATATTCTCGGATCTATCGGTATTCCCTGCTACTCTACACCGTGTCAACTATCGTTGGCCCAGAACAATCAGCGGAGTTCTGTTTTTTCGTAGCTCGTTTTAGCCTCGACATGAATTCAATAACATATTTCGCCGCGCCGCGTCGCGTCGGTTCGACATTGTTTTTTATCGGTTGGACGACGCCGGAACAATTGGTTTGCACAAGCAAGACAGCGTTATCAAAATGCAAAATAAACTCACTGTGTCCCGGATGCCGGGACGAGCAGGTAAGTGCCACGATTCCTTTCAGAATTGCAGATATTGGAATTCGCCGCGGTTGGACACATTGCGACGTTCAAGTAAACGGTGTTGAGACGTGCCTATTGTGTGGCCGGCTCGTATTACAGTTTGCGTTTACGCTGTGGTTGTGTTTAGGCGATGCCCTTTCTTAAAGTCTGTAGGAATATGGGTATATAGAATAAACCATACTCTTTTAAATACGAAATAGTATTTATTCGAACTAAACGTTTGAAGACACGTTGTGAGGAACGTCTTTACAGTTCGACAAAATATTCTAGAGTGAGCACCGCTCTGGAAAGAAAAGTAAACGATTGACTAGAAAGGAGAAGACGCGGTCATGGGGTTTCAGATCTTCTCGAAACTTTGCATATTGGTAGATTTCGTTAAAAATTTATAAAAGCTCTATAAAAATAACTGACAAAATATTTGCAGAAATAGTACATCAGAATTTAAGCTCTACATTTGCGAGAAATGTTGCATCAAGGGATTATGGTTCGAGTATGCTCTCTCTCTCTCTCTCTCTCTCTCTCTCTCTCTCTCTCTCAAAAAGAAAGAGAGCTCTTTAGAGCGTGAGTGGACTGCGTCATGGATTTCGCCAAAGGTTTCATTCTAAATTTTAGATTTATGGCGCGTTGAAGGTCACCTACAAGGAGATGACGCGGTCATCGACTCTTAGATTTTGTCGAAACTTTGTATTATAGGATCAGATACTCTATAACTTTTGAGATATTTACAATTGAAATTTCATTATACCCGTTAAGTGCAGTTTCAGTTGAAGTTAATATCAAGTGGCAAATGGCGTGGTGGTAACCTACCAGGTTGGTACTAGGAAGGGCAGGGTTCAAATCCCTTGTCCTCTTTTTCCGTTTCTTTTCTTTTCAGTTTATCTATTTTAATTGATCTGTAGGAAACGTAATATTAAAATTTTATTGAAAAGCAACATAATATGTAAATGAACACAAACTTTATTAAAATAAAATGTGTAGCGTCACATACAGAAAACTTGAAAATTTTTGGTCCTCTAAAGTACAGTACAGCCGAGTCTATTAGTAGCGTAAAGGTACTTGATATTTAGTGACTTCATGAAAGTTTTTTGTTCATTTTAACACTAAACCTACCAACGCCGGTCAGATTGACCAGTCCCGCATTATTGAGTTTAGAATTGTTGGAATTATTGTTTATATGGAATTATTCAACAAATTGATTTCTTTGACACTGTCTCGTTATTTTGATAAAATGGTGTGAAATAGCAAGGTGAGCAACTTTTTTACAATGAAAAGGAGGACACAAATAAATCGAAGAAAAAGAAATTGTGAATAAAAGAAACATCATATTCATTGCAACAATAATACGCTATAATATGTTATATGCATAATAAACACATTTGTAACATTTTATATTGTAATTATGCTTACATGCCTATTAATTATTATTTCAATGAGTACTACAAAAGGAGGACTCTCCTCCTTAAAGGAGAACGATTGGTTAACTTAGAAATAGTCAATTTTCTAGTGCTCTGTAAACCTAGTGTCAATGTCGATTGACGATCGATCGATCAAAATTTTTTTTAGAAAAAAATTTTATTATAAAAAGATGGCTTTAAAGTTGGATTTGATAATGTCTTGTTATTTTGATAAACTAGTGTGAAATAGTCACTTTCTTTTAGTTCTCCGCAAACCTAGATGTCGATTAAATTATCTCCAGCACTCTGTCGATCTTCTCCCAGTTAGCATTCCCTCAGACATTCGATAAAAAAAAAAAGGTGCGAAAGGGTGCGCGGATAATCTGCGAAGCAACGGTTATTCTTCGAAAAGAAATAGCCAGCTCATCCTCCTATAAGAATCCCCATCATCCGCCTCGTTTCTCCATGTACACGAAGCTCTTTGCTGCTGGCGAAGATCAAGGTGGAAACAATTTACAGGCAGGTAGGGCCGGCGATTTTCGAGGATATTCTTGATGGGTCCCTTCCGCCGTCGTTATTTCTATCGGTAGATTGATAATTAGGGCTCGTTTCGTTCTGGGCCGCGAAAATTGATTTCTCTTTGCACGGGATCCGCAACTTGCCCTCAGTCTACCTTTCCTCCACTTCATCGTCTTCATCGTTTTTCTTTTTTCCCCTCTGTTTCGATGGAGCCACTCGATTGGTCGCGTCTGCCAGTCCCGGATCAATGGTGATTTAATTAAAGATTATACCTCGACGAAAATTAAGATTAATCGCAGCCAGCTACGGGAGGGAAGAATGGAAGGATCGCGGACCGAGGAGAGGAGAGATGAGGAGAGAGGAGAAGAGAGGCCACGTCGAAGTTAATTATTCGATGAAGTCGGATAGGAGAGACCGAGTCGAAAGATAGAAAGGTCGAGAAAGAGACCGAGCGATCCAGGCCAACGAAAATATGTATAGGACCGCTGGCGAATTTACTGAAACAGAGAACTGAGATAGTAGAAAGAGGAAGAGAGAGAGGGGAGAGAGGGGAGAGAGGAGGGGCGGGGCATAGTAAAACAAGGAATTCGTTTATAACGTGGACGAGAAGATCCAAAGGCAGGAATCTGCGAAAATATTTAACGCGTAAGAAATGTTAAAGGGTGAGAATGTCGGAGGAAAGAAATTCGAAACGGAAGTTGCAAGACGAATGAAAGGACGAGCGAGGTCCGATTTTTGCGAGGCGAGTGAAAGGAAGAGAACCAACGGGATTTTTGCGAGAATAGAGATAGAAAGCGTGGAACTCAGGACCGGGGGTAAATGAGCAACCAGAGGGGCCACCGAGAGAAAGAGAGAAAGAGAGAGAGACCTGGAAAGAAGAAGGCGGCGCGGCGTGGTTGACGACGTTGCACTCCGTCGAGACTCATGACATCCGGAAAACGAGGTCGAGGACGAGCTGGAGGAAGAATTTAGCACCCTTCGGCTACCCGAGATACATGCATCGAAATACATACCGGGCCATGTATACGTATGTACGAGAAATAAAAGTGTACCACTGCGCGGAACCAAACCGTCTGGTCCGCCGCGCTTGGAACTTTTAGCTGTCGGGATACGGCGACGCACTATGCTTCCAAATCAGGATTTAACTATTCTGAATCCGTAACCTGTCCAACTCGTCAATTTATAATTTAATAGATTTATTGAAGAAGAGTGAGCTAAAATGCTTTCGAGTAAGAATAGTTTCCTTAAAATTACAGCACCGCTGAGTTTGAAAAGTTTTTAGCATCGTATTTTTAAGTTGTGACGTCCGAAAGATGACGATCTGATCGTTTTTCTATCTTATTTTCGCACAGGAAGAAGTTATGAAATGTTTATCAATGCAATAAACAGGTCAAATTTTGTGGAAAATAAAAATCGCCTGCATCATTTATAAGAAAGCAAAAATAAAAATTGATTTCTACTCTGAATTTTTGTAATAGGTTGTACACAATGAGCCAGCAATTTTAAATTAATCTGACGTTCCATCTAGTTCGTGTTTTCACGAACCCATACTTGCCACAAATGCATAAACTCCAGAGTCTAGCAATGAATGATTTTATGGGAAAAATGCTCACCACTTTGTAATATTTTAGGGAGCCCATGTAACGATAAGGTTGTTTTTTTCTAAGGTTGTACTTAAACGGAATCACGTACTTTATTGCATATCTTTTTAGAGCGTAAAAAAACAAAATCATGTTCCCATTTAAATGCCCCATCCTAAACAGATATGCGAATGTTTATTCTAGAAAATAATCAACGCTGTTTGTTCCCTAAATATTGTACATGTATTTATTTAAAGCATAAACATCGTGTTCAAAAGGTTCCAATGAACACAAAACATTTTTGTTTCTATTTATTTCGTTATGAAACTTTTACGATATATTTATTGAAACATTCATAAAATAATCCTGACATTTTTCTAAATGCAATGATACCATTGGTATCACATTATGAAATAAGGAAATACGACACTTCGACTATGTTTCGTAACATTTATAACAAATGTAATAGGACGAATACACCGTAGTACATTTTCATTCAAAATTTACCATTTTACCGAAATCCAACATAAAAAGTAAGTTAGTCAATTAAAAAAAATTATTAGTGTTGGTAAGATCTCGGAAAATATGACCTTCAGATGACCTTCTAATATTTTGAGGGGCCCATGTAGCGGGAAGGTTATTTCAGAGATTTCGAGATCATCAGTACTGTATTTAGACGTAATCACGTACTTTCCTGCATATCTTTTTGCAGCATAAAAAAATAAAATCATGTTCCCATTTAAATGCTCCACCCTAAAGAGATATTATGCGAATGTTTATTCTAGAAAATAATCAACGCTGTTTGTTCCCTAAATATATATGCATTTATTTAAAGCATTAACATCGTTTTCAGAAGGTTCCAACGAACACAAAACATTTTTGTTCCTAATTATTTCTTTAAGAAACTTTTACGATATATTTATTGAAACATTCATAACATAATACTGACATTTCTATAATTGAAATGATACCATTTGTATCACATTATGAAATAAGGAAAGACGACACTTCGACTATGTTTCATAACATTTATAACAAATGTAATAGGACGAATACACCGTAGTATATTTTCATTCAAAATTTACCATTTTACCGAAATCCAACATAAAAAGTAAGTTAGTCCATTTAAAAAAATTATTAGTGTTCGTAAGATCTCGGAAAATATGACCTTCAGATGACCTTCTAATATTTTGAGCGGTAACTTTATTTCAGAGATTTCGAGATCATCAGTACTGTATTTAGACGGAATCACATACTTTATTGCATATCTTTTTAGAGCATAAAAAACAAAATCATGTTCCCATTTAAATGCCCCACCCTAAAGATATATTATGCGAATGTTTATTTTAGAAAATAATCAACGCTGTTTGTTCCCTAAATATTGTATATGTATTTATTTAAAGCATACAAACATAACACACGTTATGTTTGTTATATATTAATAATAAAGGTTATATTTATTAATAATAAATGTTAAACAAAACATTTATGTTTCTAATTATTTCCTTATGAAACATTTACGATATATTTATTGAAACATTCATAACATGTATCCTGACATTTTTCTAATTGAAATGATACCATTTGTATCACATTATGAAATAAGGAAAGACGACACTTCGACTATGCTTCATAACATTTATAACAAAATTAGCAAAATTAACATTTACAACAGTTAGGACAAATACACCGTAGTACATTTTCATTCAAAATCTACCATTTTATCGAAATCGAGCATAAAAGATAAGTTAGTCAATTTAAAAAAATCATCAGTGTTCATAAGATCTCGAAAAATATAACCTTCGAATGACCTTCGTTCACGCAGGCTTATACCTCCCTCCCGGATACGATAAGTTTCTCCTCAAACATTTGTTTGCATCTGCATAATAAATAACAAGGCTGAATTGCGTTTTGTTGAACTCCGTGTTCTTAACTTTTTTGAACTTTTCTTTATGTGATCCTGTAGATATCGATGAAGGAAAATGATTAAGGGTGGCAGAGTGACTTGAGACACCGTGAAATACTTTGAAATGGAATAGTTGTACTGATAGCGTCTCGCAGAAGTCTATTCGTGGTATTAGACACGTTCCAGAGGCGTCCGATGAATTAGGTGATCAACGGGAAAGCTTGATGGAAGAAGCAAACAATAATGGACCGCGAGACAATGAACCAACAAGATCAAGAGGCGAGGTAGAAGATACAGGGAACGCGATACGAATAAAAGAACAAAGATTTACTACGTCAGGTCGGCCGAAGAGGAAAGCGGGAGGGAAACAAACGAGCTGGAAAATTAAGGGAACAACGAGCAAGAAGATCAAAACGTATAGGAAAAGAAGAAGGAGGGGGACCGTGTCAGCTGACTTTATCCGAGCGTTACGAGATTATCAAAAATTGATAAAATATCTTCCCAGGAAAACGGGAGGAATCGCGGGGTAGAGGGTCCGAAAAGAACTGCTCGACGTACCGAGGAAGCAAGATTAGTAGCGATAGGAACCTCGCAGAAAGAGACAAAGAGAGGGAGAGAGAGAGAGTCCGAGTATTGATTTTACGAAATTATTCTCTCCAGTCATTAAACTTGAATCTTCTAGATGCTCGGGTACAATCGCCGCCGCGGAAAAGGTTCCTTGCCAGACAATGCGCGCAAAGACAGCTTATTTCAACGGCCGCCTCGCCTCGCAGGCTAATTCGTGTTTAATAATTATAAGTGTCGACTCTCGCACTCCGTTTCGATATACAGTGCAGTTAAGTGAATGAACACCATTCGAAACAGCATAACTTTTTTAAAATTAGACCAAATGATTCGAGTGTCTTTGAGAAATCAGATTAGCTTGTTAGATGTAGTGGAAACAAATTGTTAAAAAAATGCAATTAGTCGGAATCGCGAAAGAAATAGTTAAATTTGATTTTTACAACTTTTTCATCTGGGCCTGTATTGATAATTTACAAAAACATGTTTTATAGACTCGAATTGGTTATATAAATGCTGAAAATTTTATTGTTTTGTGAGTTATAAACGATTAGAAGTGGGGGAAATTACAAGAAGTCGAAAATCGTGAAAAACTGCGAATTCTCCCACTCTTAATTGTTTACAATCAATTAACCAATGTCGATGAAATGTTCAGCATGTATATAATTTATTCGAGTTCACAAAACACATTTTTTAAATTTTCTATACAGGTCCAGATAAAAAAGTTGTGAAAATCAAATTTCACTATTTTTTTTTCACCGTTCCGGTCAATTGCAATTTTTTAAAGAATTTTTATACACCATATCGAATAAAGTAATTCTTCTAAAATATCAAACACATTCGAATAATTTGGTGTAATTTTGAAAAAGCTATGCCAATTCGAATGATGTTAATTCACTTTTGTTCATCACTGTAGTACATTTTCGGTATTTGTCCAAATGTTTAGCCTGGAATGTCGAAGCGCTATTCTTTAATCTCCTGACACTAGAATGTAGAAAAAATGTAAAAAAATGTATTAACTAAATGATAAAACTTGGTTGTTCTTTTTTATTTTATTTTTATGTGAAACTGTTACTGACATGTTCGTGACATTTACCTGATTAAAACCATACCAAACACGATATAGTTTGGATCATGTTGTCTTGTTTATTCCACGATTTAGCATTGCCTCTAATATCCGAACTAATCAGTGGAACATGTGCCAGATTCAATTATAACTATTTCGCACATCGAATCTGATATGACCGCATTAAATTGAATTATTTTCATATGAAACTCGTTTAAATGGAAAACTCGAATTCAGACACCATCGGTTCGGATAATCGAGGTTCTTTTGAATCGTGGATTAATCAAGCAACAACGATGCAAATTATATCGTGTTTGGACTCGTTTTAATTAGAAAAATGTCAGAAATGCGTCCACGAAGATTTTATACGAAACTCTTTAAAAAGAAAACAAATTTGTCATTGTTTTTGGCACTTGCTCGGATAATTTACTTGTCCCTTAAATAAATCCATATGAAGGACAAATGGCGTTGATTAGAGACAAATAAGCTATGATTCTTCTTGTACTATCCATTAACACGTTGGACTGTGTTATAGTAACAAAAAAATTTCAGTTTTTCTTCGAAAGAAAATTCCGGAAACGACTTGGCTAGGGATTTTGGCCATGTATACAAGTAACAAGGGAAAATTCGAATTTCGAAGCCGCCACAGCAGCACAGCGGTTCTTTTTATTTTGTCCGGAGCGTCCTCATTAAATTTGGTAGCTTCCGCGACGTATATCTTCCCAGTTATCAAGTTAATAATTTGATATCCTCGCGCGTCACAGCCGGGGTATCCCACGGAAAACGTCTTTTTCGTCGCAGTTTGTTCCTAAGTCCGGCCCATATATCTCTCGACGTTATATTGCGCTGACGACACATTTTTTAGACACAGCCGCATCCCGCCATCAGCTTCGCTCAGACACTCTAACCGCGTTCAAAATACGTGTTCTAACCTGATCCAATATAATTCGATTCGTTGCGCATTATGCGCCGCGAAAATCGATTCGAATATCCCCGCGAGCGGAATTTTAAAAATACATTTACGAATATTATTAAGGATAGTCGATAACGCAATAAAACGCTGGAAAGTTCTGTTAAACCAAATTATGTGATAACGATCGTCGAATATCGATTTATTCCATACTGCCAGACAAAATAATAAAAGAGAAACATAATAATAAAACACTTTACGTGTAATTTTATACAGGGTGGATATTATAAAACGTTTATTTTTGTCGGTGGACACTTCAAGGTTAGGTGAAGGTCAACTTTCTTTTTTTAAATGGAATTACCTGTTTTTTTATCCACAATCAAGCGTTTTAAGATGAGTTGAATTACCTATAACTGAAGGTCATTCAAGGTCAAGCTTGCAGGGAAATGCAGAAAAGGTGTGATCGTTTTATCGATCGTTTTTAAAGGGTGGATACTGTTGCACACCATATATAATACATATATATATTTTCATTTTTGGACCGTGTTATTTAAAAATCGCTTAAGAAAAAGAGTTAGGTGTATTGTGTCCAGCTTTGTGTATAGTTGCGAGTTCAATAAGAGAGACAAAATAATAAAACGAAATCACAATAATGTGTAGCTTTGTACAGGGTTGATATTATAAAACGTTTCAGACGAATATCTCCAAAATATTGATTATACGCAAAAATGTTTCAGACTTTTATTTTTCCCGGTGGACACTCCAAGGTGAGGAGAAGCTCAACTTTCTATTTTTAAATGGAATTACCTGTTTTTTTCCACCATCAAATAGTGCGTTTTAAGATGAGTTCAATTATCTATGACTCAAGGTCATTCAAGGTCAAACTTGCAGGGAAATGCAGAAAAGGTGTGATCGTTTTGTCGATCGTTTTCAAAGGGTGGATACTGTTGCACACTATATATAATACATACGTATTTTCATTTTTGAACCGTGTTATTTCAAAATTGTGCCAGAAAAAGAGTTAGATGCATTGTGTTCGGCACTCTGTATAGTTGCGAGTTCAATAAGCATTCATGTCGCTGTTGTCGGCGAAGACGTTGAGCAGCTCCACTGTCATCGTCGCTGCCACTGAGAAAATTAGTCAACGGCTCAGTATTACGCCGCTACTGGAATTCGTTGGCAAACTATGTTTGATTGTATTCCGTATGTCGGGCACGCACTTCTCAATTCTCACACCGCATCCCGCGAGAATGCAGTAATTGTCTACGTTCCCTTTAAAGAGACCAGGGTAAGTGTGGTTATTACTACGGATTATGAATGAAAGTCAGCTCTGAACGGTTATTAAACTGCGGTTTTGATGAAAAGATAATCCATTTTTCTTTGGTTTAATGAATGTTTAATTTATACAGAAGAAGTAACAGAAAGTACAGCTCCTCTAAATTATGAGGAAATTGAAAAATAAAATATAATTAAAACTAATGCGTGTGCCAAATACTGAGCAGGATTATATTACTGTGCATGTATTACTGCGGATTTTTCTACGTAATATAATGTAAGCAGGTACCATCGTGACACTTGTCAATGCTTTTCCCTTCATACACTTCTCTCATTGCCAGTTCTACATTTTCCCTTGGATAACACGTCCACATTCTTTTGTTCCTGATCTCCTTTTGTCTATGCCCTTAGTATTGGATTTTTTAATTGCAAAAAATGTAATTCATGGAACATTCAATTGTACTAACAAGGAGAAGACGCGGCCATCGGGTCTTAGATTTTGTCGAAACTTTGCATACTGGTGGATTTCGTTCTCCTGTTTATGAAAATATAGCATTTATAGGCATCGATACTCAATAATTTTTGAGATGTTTACAATTTAAATTTCATTATACCTGTTAAACCGTTAACACTAGATTTACGGGGCACGTCAAAATGACGGATTAAAAAATGTTTAATTTACGATTATTAAGAGTGTAAGGAGGCATTCGTGAGGAATTATTAAATAGATTTATTCTTTTGTGTACATATTACAATAAAAATCGCTGAAGATCTAAGTAAATGAAGTGGATGGGTATTAAACTAAACTTTTCTTTAAGAACATGTCCTATGGTTTATTAATATAATGAGGACATACTCATGATACCCAAACAAACTATGACAAAATCCCGTCAGTGGGCTGCAGGGGGAACGGCGAGTCCCCACTCTTGTCGCAAGGCTGCGGATCCCACCACTGATCAGTGCATCCCACTCTTACACTTACGATTTGGCGGGAACGGTCCACATAGACCAGGCATGTCTAGAAGTAGCTCACTTGGAGGAAAATTCGAGGGAGACGCCTACTTCTCCCGCCCGCGCGTCTCGCTCCCCGTGGCGGCCGTGGTCTTGCAAGCGGTAGGCACGGGTCTGAGGAGCTCGGAGGACTACGGCCGCCACGAGGAGCGGGACGCGCGGGTGGGAGAAGTAGGCGTCTCCCCCGAATTTTCCTCCAAGTGAGCTACTTCTGGACATGCCTGACATAGGCGCTCAGCGTCACCACCATCTTATTACTTCATGGTCACCACATCTCTCTGTTACAGTCACACTCAATACGCTCATTTGCTGTCTTCCTCGAGCGATTCGGCCAATCGCGGAAGACGTGTAGCGCGTAGTGGGAGCATCACGTGGTACCCACAAGTTTCTCTGTACCAACTCTCGCTGCGCGGGCTATACTAGATTCATTACCGGGAAGGCCAGTGTTCAAATCCCTTTTCCCTTTTTTCCATTTTTTTCTTATTTTTCTGTTCAGTTTATCTATTTTAATTAATTGTATTTTGCACATGAAAAATACACTCATAATATCTATAGGAAACAAAATATGAAAATTTATTGAAAAGGAGCATAATATGAAAGAAACACTAACTTCATCAATCTTAACGTATCTCAAAAGTTGTTGACGCTACATCTACCAATATCCAAAGTTTCGAGAGAATCTGAGACCCTATGACCGCGTCTTGTCCTTGTTAGATAGATTCCTCTCGTCAATGCACGTAGAAAAGTATTGGGGCAGAATGGAGAAAAGGTTATTAACTACCGAGATAGTTTAAAAAATATCTTTGTTGAAGGAACGTTGTCCGAAATGTATTCAATGTAATGGCGAAGCGTTTGAGCATCTTCAATACAGATATTTTTGAAGAATATCTAGGTAACTAATAATTTGTCCGCCATTCTATCCCGATACTTTTTTTACGTCGAATCATGAGAGGAATCCATATCTATGTAAAAAAACCTTCATCAATCTTAACGTATCTCAAAAGTTGTTGAGTATCGACGCTTGTAATGCTACATTTTCATAAACAGGAGAACGAAATCTACAAATATGCAAAGTTTCGAGAAAATCTGAGACCCCATGACTGCGTCTTCTCCTTGTAAGTGCAATCAGCCTATGATATTTATTCGGGGAAGCTTAAGATTTCAGATATGAAACACTGTGCGTGTGTGTGGTGTCGTTGTAATATGTACTCATTCTTCATCATCATAAGATTTAAAAAGTTTACACGGTATATAGATCGTTCGACAATCGCGTAATGTAGCTGTAGAAACAGTTGACGAACGGTTGCATCATCCTGACGCATGCGCACAGCAACGACGTGCACATATAGGCAAAATTTAATGTAGTGGTAGCTGCAGTTTTTCGCAAACATTTCAAAAACTAGGGCTGAGCGGCGGTTACATGTATAGGAAAAAGTTGTTCAGAATGTGGAGTTTTACAACATATTTAAATTTTATCGAAATCGGTGAGGTGGGACCTTTTATGAACAATTTCCATTACTTTTATAAATTATTTTCAGTTTTTTATGAACAAAATAAATGTGTTATTTATTATCGATAAAACTGTAATAATAACTGAAATAGAAATTGACGGCAGTATTATAATTTAAAATACTTCTATTGGGTTGGCAACTAATTGATTGCGGATTTTGTCGATAGATGGTTCTAGCACATTCTTTTGTTTTGTCGACGTGTTCAAAGCACCTAACCTATATTGTTTTCTTGTTGTTTGAACTTCCACCTTTAACTAATAGAAAAATTGTATCGATTAGTTATTTAGCTTCGTTTTTATCCCAATACGGCGGCGGTTGAATTATGAAAAGATGGAAAAAGGAAAAGGAAGCGTTTCGTCCTAGGCCCGCTAGAGGACTCGTCAAGTAAGGCTATCTAGCGGACCCGTGCCTTAGACGCGAGATGTCGTAAGGACAGTTTAGGACGGTATATACAGGGTGTCCCACATAAATGGGAACACCTAAATATCTGTCGTATTTACAATCCTATCAGAAAACTTTAGAGGACGAAGTGACACTATTGCAGGGGGCAAATATAATGGTAAAGAAAAAATTTTTTATGTCGTGTTTTTTAATGAAATTTCAAGGTCACCGATGTTTTTTTTAATGGAATAGTATATTTTTTTTACAATAGCATGATAGACAATAAAAAACTGAATTTCGTGGATACCACCTTTTTGACCTTGAAATGACCTTGAGCAAGAATAATCATGTTGGAGCGGATAAAATGTGAAAGTTTAAAACTTACGTGTTTCAGCAAAGATTACGCGTTGTTTACGGCGGGTTGACCTTTACATATCATAATAAATGTTTGAAATGTTGACCATCCTCATTTATGCAATATTGCAGGAAATCGACAATGCCTACAGATCATTTAATGCAAGATTGTAATATTGCATAAATGAGGATGGTCAACATTTCGAACATTTATTATGATATGTAAAGGTCAACCCGCCGTAAACAACGTGTAATCTATGCTGAAACACGTAAGTTTTAAACTTCCACATTTTATCCGCTCCAACATGATTATTCTTGCTCAAGGTCAGTTCAAGGTCAAAAAGGTGGTACCCACTAAATTCAGTTTTGTATTGTCTATCATGCTATCCTAAAAAAATATACTATTCCATTTAAAAAAACATCGGTGACCTTGAAATTTGATTAAAAAACACGATATAAAAAATTTTTTTCTTTACCATTATATTTGCCCCCTGCAATAGTGTCACTTTGTCCTCTGAAGTTTTCTGATACGACTGTAAATACGACAGTCATTTAGGTGTTCCCATTTATGTGGGACACCCTGTATACAAACAGAGGAAGATTCGGGTAGTAGCGGAAAAGGTGTTGTCGTACTGTCCCTCTGTTGACAAGCATACGAAGTAGCCGCCACACCAATTTAAAAATTGAAGAACAAAACGCGCATTTCAGACATATATTATTGTATTATTTCCGAAAAGGCAGGAATGCATCGTAAGCATACAAGAAATTATGTGCCGTACATGGTGATGAAGCCTTGAAAGAAAGTCAGTGTCAAAAATTGATTGCCAAATTTTTGTAGTTTTATGAACATAGAACTATGACACTGCCTGAAAGATAGCAAAGGTCATCGACAAGGTCATTGAAAGGACAATACCTAATTTAATAAAGTTAATTTTCAAGTAAAAATTTCGAATTTTCCTTCTTATTTAAAATCCGCAATCACTTATAGTTGCCCAACCCAATATTTTATATTTCGACGATATATTGCTTTCGCAGTAGTATTTGTATGAATTAGGATTAAAATATACATTTGAAATAACCATTTCTTTATGTAAATACTATTACAAACAAGAATTTATTTGCTAAATCTTGTATCATTTAAAATAGTCAAAATATTCATATCCATTTCAAAAATATATTATTTCCTGGATTCAGGGTGAGTTATTAGTTCACGACTGAAGATGCTGTTGAGAGATCCATTAAAAAATCCTCTAGCCATGAGCCATGGACATCCAAAAGTTATGGAATAATCGCCGGTAGATAATGTGTTAATAGTATTTCGAGTCGCTAGTTTCGGATTACGAAGTTGATAAAACACCGAGCGTAGAAATACCGTCGAGACGAATAAAATTACTCGGCTTGTATTTTCTAGGACGGTCCCGGGGGCTGATCCTCGACGGATTTACCGTTCGGTATCCCGGAGGGGGCGAAAGTCTTAATTCTATTATTCGAGATCGTTTCGCATTTCTAGCTCCAACATGAACAGCTCCGTCGTGAAAAAGGCTATCCCAGAGTCGCGATGCGCGACCGCCTCGCGCAACGAACGTTTTAATAATCTCGTCGGACAGGTTTCATCGTGCGCGGACTCGTCTCGAACTACTCCGCTACCTATGTTCTCGCGTTTCGAGCAAAGTTTACTCCAAGTATAATAAGATCGTTTCGCGTTAATGCCGTCCCAGGCAAGTTCCCCTTACTCTACCGGAGAAGACGTCATTATTGCTGATAAACTTTTCTGGAACAAGATCACGGTTAAATAAATAGGATCCTATGGACGCATAAATCTTTCAGCCGAGACGCAGAAACGTGACTGGACTCCGGCTCGATGAATTTTCAAGATTTATCGCCGTGCCGCGAGTAACTGCTTAATCGAGTTAGTCAGGATACAGGGAGGGGAGGGGGGGGGGGGTAGGAAGAGGAGAGATTTTCATCGTGCCGCGAGCACGTTCGAATCAACGTTAATTACAATTCCTTCCGATGGTATCTGCCGGTAAAGACTGTCGGCTGCTTCTGCGCGCGGACTGCCGTGCGGATTCGAATGCTAGATCAAGTGCTAATTTCGTAGTTCCGAGCCACTTAACGTTTACACCGACTCGTATTTCCGTTTCTTACCTCAAAGCGCGAGAGCCTAGGTCATAGAAACGCGAGACCGCCTTTGCGACGGGATATTATTTCGTCATAGACGTATCGTGTTCGCTCCGTCAACCGAGATTTCAACCGAAACCCCACCCTTTGTCTCTTTGACGGCTGTAACAGGGTCTGGTCGAGACGATTAGCTTCTGATGTCTCTAATAACCGTGGGGATAATTATCGAAACTCTTCTAACTTGACCAAAAAGGTAGCATTCAAAACGTTGCTTGTATATCTTGTATAGACGCTATTCTCTTTGATCTCTTATGACACTTATCGAGATAAAACATTTCTGTGACCAATTTTCTTGAAAAATTCTTACTGGCATATTCGTGACTATTTTCTGAATAAACTGATACCAAACACGACACCGTTTGGATTATGTTTGCTTGTTTAATCCACGATAAAGTACAACCTCGATTATCCGAACTCGTCGGTGGGACACATGCTGGATTTAATCTCTACTAATCTTACTGATATACAGGGTGGCCCATATAACTCTGAACAGCTCAATATCTCGAAAACTATGCCATCGATTTTAAAGTTCTTAGTCTTAAATTGCATGGAACTGGAGGGCCTTTCTGACTACATAAACGTGAAGTGGCCTCCCTTCGCCTTTAACGGGGGAGGGGAGGTACCTTTGTAATTTTAAATGGAACCCCCTATAAAATGTTACATATTTAGATTCTACAGGAAAAAACAAGTCAATTTTGTCTGAAACATTTTTTTGTCAGATACTTCCATGATGAGATATAACAGTTTGAAGTTTCGAGTTGTAGGTACTTGAAGCGCTCGGAAATAGCGTTATGGAATTATACGTATATATATATGTATATATATATATATATATATATATATATATATATATACTATGGATACGGTATTGCCATAAGCCAGCTACACAGCTTTTTGGTCCGAATTGAACGTAGATTTGGATGCCAGCGCCGCTATCGTTCGACCGGTGTACTGTACCCCTCGTACTCCTCTTCACCTCCGTGATCCTCTATATTTCGCCTTGTGTTTGCGTCCCTCTAGATGGCGCTGCTTTCAATCGAGTTGATTGGACGTCATTGACACTTTTTATTTCGAAGCGTGTCGATGACGTCCAATCAACTCGATTGAAAGCAGCGCCATCTAGAGGGATGCAAACACATGGCGAAGTATAGAGGATCAAGGAGGTGAAGAGGAGTACGAGGGGTACAGTACACCGGTCGAACGATAGCGGCGCTGGCATCCAAATATACGTTCAATTCGGGACATTTCCAGAATCCGAATCCCGTATCCATAGTATACAGATCAGTGATTAATCTGTACATTGAACCTTGTTGTATCGAGTTAATTACGCCAGTATGTAAATATATCGCAAAATGTGTACTGTACATATTAGACAATTATGCACGTACGTATTAACAAAATAATTATCTCTTTATGAAACGTTTACCAACGTATTTGTGACATGATGCAGTTCGATCGAACACGATACAGTTTGGACTATGTTTGCTCGTTTATCGATTGTAACTCTGGATCAAAATTGATTCGTCATCCGTGATTTAATCAGGAAAACGGAAAAAGTGGAGTAAGTCGACCTTTGTCAGTTTGGTTAAACACCACAACTCAGGAGTTAAATCATTTTTAACTAAACTACTTGTAACATATTTTTAGCGTGGCTAGCACAGGACGAACATCAACCGATCTTATTGTGTTTTATAGAATATTTACTGAATTCTATTCTATTTTACTCTTATTATTTTGAGCGGCACAATGTATATATCTTGTACAGACGCTATTCTTTGATCTCTTATGACACTTATCGAGATAAAACATTTATGTGACCAATTTTCTTGCGAAACTCATACTGGCATATTCGTGACATTTTTCTGAATAAAATGATACCAAACACGACACTGTGTGGATTATGTTTGCTTGTTTAATCCACGATAAAGTAGAACCTCGATTATCCGAACACATCGGTGATACACATGCTAGATTTAATCTCTATTAATCTGTACATTGAACCTTGTTGTATCGAGTTAATTACGCCAGTATGTAAATATATTGCAAAATGTGTACTGTACATATTAGACAATTATGCACGTACGTATTAACAAAATAATTATCTCTTTATGAAACGTTTACCAATTTATTTGTGACATGATGCAGTTCGATCGAACCCGATACAATTTGGACTATGTTTGCTCGTTTATCGATTGTAGCGCTGGATCAAAATTGGGAAACGGAAATACGCCTGAAAAAGTGATGCACATTTCCAAAAATGTAACGTTCTTTTAACAAAAAATTAAACCAACTGGAAAATAATCTACAGAACGTTCTATTATTTAGCATTATCTAACCCGTCGAATGCAAAAAGTGGAGTAAGTCGACCTTTGTCAGTTTGGTTAAACACCACATGTTAGAAGTTAAATCATTATTAACTAAACTACATGTAATATAATTTTAGCGTGGCTTGCACAAGACAAACGTATCATCAACCGATGTTATTGTGTTTTATAGAATATTTACTGAATTCTATTCTATTTTACTCCTATTATTTTGTACAGCACAGATATATCTTGTACAGACGCTATTCTTTGATCTCTTATGACACTTATCGAGATAAAACATTTCTGTGACCAATTTTCTTGAAAAACTCATACTGTCATATTCGCGACGTTTTTCTAATTAAAATGACACCAAACACGATACCATTTGGATCATGTTTACTCGTTTAATTCACGATATAGTAGAATCTCGATTAACCAAACTAGTCGGTAGAACGTGAGTTTTTGGATGATAGAAAATTTATCTGCCTGTGGTACTAGATTGAATCTTTACTAATCTGTAGATTGCATCGCGTTCTATACGGACCACTTCTGATTTAGTTAATTACAGAATTTAGGTATGTTCGGTTTGGATAATCGAGGTTCTACTGAATCGTGGATTAAACAAGTCAACATGACCGGATTTATGTCGTGTTTGGCCCCATGTTAAACAGAAAAATGTGACAAACACATTCGTAATATTTTAAACAGAAATTAATCAGTTTTCAATCGACTACAAATTGCAGTATTAAAAACTACGAAAAAAATGTTACTTCGATGAACCGTCCAGTCACTTTCACTATTTTAAATGACACCATATATTATCTGCTACACATAGTGTTTCAGGCAATAACTCAATTGAAGACATAAAAGGGCGTCTTGCTTATGTCAACAAAAATTTATTTCTTACTAAAATAGTAGTTTCCGTAAATAAAATATATATTCTTGTCTGCGAACAAGTAACCGAAGTTTAATATTACAATTTGTGGACTTCATGCGAAATAAATATTGTTTGCAGGAATTGTAAGACGTAGAACCTAAATAGGAAATTTTTTTCTCTCTTTCGCGATTTTATTACGCCGTAAGAAATGTGTTCATTAAAATTCTACCCACCTATTTTTGCAATAAATGCGTAATTCCAAAGCGTTTGAAAAATTGCCAGAAACCAACACTGCACGACGGTGCAACATTAATTCAATAAAACTTCATTAATACCCATCGCCACAAGCTGTCCACTTAACCTCTTCACCAATTGCCCACACCGAGGACCCGACACAATGCATTTATGCACAATTTCAACTCGACCGCCGTCGTCGCGGCAAAAAGTGTTCCCATTTTTCTAGCACAATGCGCATTTTTTATGGACAATTAACATGAGCATAAGAAAAGCTTTAAGGCACTGTTCTCTCGGGAACAGTGTGTGGGAACGAGCACTCGACTCGCACTCCTACATGGTTATTTCGAAGTTCTCAAGTTAAAAGACGGCGGAGCGTCTTAATTAATAAAATACCGTCTTCGCCGTGTGTAATACACCGTCCGCTAAAATTTTAATGAAACATCATTTCTATAGAAACGACGAGCACTCAAGGAATTGTACTCGCAAATGTAAAGATTCATACATGTATTTTAATGGGCGAGAGGCACAATGGTCCAGTTTGAAGAAATTAGTGACATTTTATTATAATTTTTGAACCGTTAAAGATATTGCAATGAAATTCTCACTAAAAATATTTTTAAAATAACCACTAAATATATGTCGCAGACGTTAAACAAGAATTCTTCAATGATATTTTTGATTAAAAGAAAAATTGTTTAAATATAATTTTCCAAAGCATTTTCTTACTTTTCAAATATGTATTTTATATTTATGTTTCGTACGCGCAATATTTTCCAATCTTTCTATTTCATTGAACATTAATTTCTAACATTTTGTGAACAATAATTTCTAATGTTGGTGGTAATTTATAATGAAAAAATAGTGCACCTCGTTGTGAGAAAAGATAAGAAATATTTAGTGGGGTCATCGGGCACTTTTTTTGGTGAAAAATGTTTAAAATTTTGTTTATGTATTCGCCCTAAATTACAATTCTTATTAAACTGTATTAACCCTTTGTCTCATGATATCGAGTAAACATTTATGTTATTAATTCCCTTTAAATCGGTATAAAATTCTTTTTCTCTGTCATCGATATTTGACCATTTCAGAATAATACAAACACACAATCTCGTCGTTTTTCTAGAAACTTTTGCACGACGAAGAAATTGTAATTGCTATAACCGTGAAATAAATCATAGTAAAAGGGGTTAACCTTCTCATTTTCGACGTTGATGGAAATTTTGGAAGCAATACAAATTTATTAGAAATCGATCTGAAAAAATTGACTTCTTAGCAAAATGTCACTAAATTCTTCGATCCAGACCACTGGAGGAGTGTTATTCGAAATTAGCCCCGGACAGTGCCGGATTAAGACCTTTAGAGACGCTTGAAAGATTCTGAGGTTAGGGAGTTACAGTTAGGAATTTGAGATTAATTCTGGTTAAACCTTTGTTTGGAGGACCAATTTTTTAAAACTTTTTTTATGCAGTACTATAGATTTCGACGAGAAAACGCCGAAAATGAAAGTCTTATTGTCAGGAGTTCACTGGTTCAGAAGTTATACGTGTGTAACGTTGAGCACTTTTAAGCCTTTATCCAATATAGCGACGCCCTGACCTGTCAAAAACGCTTAAAATTGCTCATGTTTACACACGTATAACTTATAAACCAGTGAATTCCTAACAATAATACTTACATTTTCGTAATGTTCTCGTCAATATCTACAGGATTACATAAAAAAAGTTAAAAAAAGTGTTCAAGAAAGTTCAAAACATCTGGTCCTCCAAAAGAAAGAACAGCCTTAATTCTTATACATTATTACTGTGACTTAATTTACAGTAAACCTGTACGATTTTTTAGACATTTTCGAGAATTTGATTAAAAGGTGTTTTTAACAAAAGTTAGAGTTTTGATCGCTCGCTATTGATTTTCATCTTTCCACTATTCTTTCGTTCTTTCCACTCGCACACACATGCAAATAACCACGTAAAAATATTATTATTTTGCATTTCTGGTTTATGGAAATTAGAAAGAAATATTAAAATATAAAAACTGTTACCATTGAAAATAGGATTCCATTTGATTCCACTTCCTCAAAATTTGTCTACAAAAATTGAAAATTGCATAATAATCTAATTATTAGAACTATGTAAAATATGTAAAATTCTACGTAGAACGTAGAAGGGGTACGGTGTACCCCTTTCCCTGATGACTTAATCACGTGATTAGTATGCTTATTGGTTAATCCAGTACTGGCCGTGGGACGTTATTCGAAATTAGCTACGGACCCTCCGTAAGAGCTCACCGTGAACTTGTTTATTCGCTTCCGGACGTGCTTTAACGCGGCTGAAACCGTTTCTGTAAAATCGCGGAAGTTTTCGCCGGTGCTTCAAATCATCTCTTTGGCACCGGGGGCCACGCATAATCGTGACCAACCCGTATCCAGTAATTAAAACGAAATTGTATTTCACGTTGCCTTTCTACACCGCTGCTGTCCCGTGAAACAGTAATTTCCTTCTATTCCAAGCAAGCGTCAACGAGCATCTCTCTCTCTCTCTCTCTCTCTCTCTCTCTCTCTCTCTCTCTCTCTCTCTCCTGCATACTGCACGAGAACCATTCTCGCCGCACGAGAAACAACGAGTTTTCTCGAATTTTATGGGGTTCGTTATTAATCACGGAATGCATTAAAACTGTTTTCGGTGGGACTTAATTGATCCGCAACAATCGTGCGTTACAATTCGCCGGCCGTCCTCCGGAACATTATTATAATAACGCTACATGCATATCGGACGATCGAATTTTCAGCTTTCCAATATACAGTCGAAATAGCCGAGATTCTATTGTGTTATATATTAATTCTATAATTATAACAACTAGCACTTCGGAACGGCCATTAATACTTCCGTCTATTAATTCACTAATAATACACCGCCAACCGGCGAACCAGACTTCAATTACAAACTGACAATCCTTTTTCTGTCCTCCGGCTTCCCCGAACATTATGTTCAATTAATGGCCGCGTTTAGATTAATTTGTTAAACGATCGAATGCGATTTAATAGTGGTAGTTGAGCTATTAGCGGACATCTTGGTCCCGTCGCCGGGTTATTGGACCTGAAAAGTCGGACAAAATACTATTTCAAACATTTTCCGTGAAATTGTTGTTTCTAGATGTACATAGGTACAGTCGAGGGCAACATTAAGTGGACTTCCTTTCGGAACTAATAACTTTTTGAAAATCCGTCAAGGGAAGCCTCTCGTGCAACGGCAGCGAAAACAAGTGATTTTTAAGAATTTTTTTTAAAGATAACTAGTCGATATCTGGGACTAGGTATTTTTGGGGTGTAAACAGATAGTCTTAAAGTGCAGGTGTTCGTTTTAAGTTCAATCCTTCTTATTATTTATTGCACAATATACTTACTCTACTTGTACTGTGTATTATTTGACCTATCTTACCGTGTTGCCACATAACCTCACTTTTACTACTCTCCGAGCAACAAGCCTTCTGTCCTTCTCTTTTATCTATTTCTTCTTCTTGCCTTTACTCTAACGTTCTATCCACTTATATTCTCACTTTACATTACCATAATTATTTACTTTTATTACCTTTACTTCACTATAAATTCTTTCCTCACACATTCCTCAACATTCACACCGCGCGCCCTCTAGCCGAGTCCAATTGCACAATATACAAGACGCTGGGTTGTAATAAGGACACTGATTGCGTTACTTGCATTATAAATTTTTGTAAATATTGAATTGTTATTATGGCTCCGTAATAGGAACTAGTCATTTTTGGCACCCATCGCGGACAATCTTTTTTATTACATAGAACAATGTTACATTGAAAATGACTTCATTCTCTATTATTTACATGAAAAAGGTAGGTAACTTTATTTCATAACAATACATTATTTATATTTATTTATGTGCAGACGCGACTTCGTAGCAGTAACATTTAAACCGGCAGGTCCGTAATTAAAATGTGAAATTTAATAAATAAGAAAGTTTCAGATACAAATGTTTCAATTTCTCCAAATGAAATAGTAATAGTAATTAAAATAGTAATAGTAATAGTAATTAAAATAGTAGTAGTAATAGTAATTAAGATCGTAATAGTAATAGTAATTAAAATCGTAATAGTAATAGTAATTAAAATAGTAATAGTAATAGTAATTAAAATAGTAATAGTAATAGTAATTAAAATAGTAATAGTAATAGTAATTAAAATAGTAGTAGTAATAGTAATTAAAATAGTAGTAGTAATAGTAATTAAAATAGTAATAGTAATAGTAATTAAAATAGTAATAGTAATAGTAATTAAAATAGTAGTAGTAATAGTAATTAAAATAGTAGTAGTAATAGTAATTAAAATCGTAATAGTAATAGTAATTAAAAAAGAATTATTTCTGGTGATGTATACACATACAGTGTTTCTAATTCAGATAAATATGATTAACTATGCATAATAGAGACGCCATCTGTAATTGGGTCGCTTAACCTATTCACAAAAATCAGATGAGATTCTAATAATTATAGCCGTAGAATAAATCACGAGGCAAGAAGGTTAACGCTACCCAATGTGGCCAGAAGAACCGAGTAGACAGAGCAGTAATTTGCGTGAGGTAAAACTAATTGGTCGACGGTCGAGGCCGTCTTTGACAGAGTTGATCCGAGGCCAAAAACTCGCATAGAGCAGCCTCTAAACGCGAGCCCACCAGCCGGAGGAGCGCTCGTTAGGATTTTGTGACAACTCGGTATAATGATCGAGGCCCACTAGGCACCGGAACACGCTCGACCAGATCTTTTCGTGCATTGTCTTCCGTTTTCCAGGCCCAGGAGCGCTCAAAGCAGAGAGAGCCTTCTAGGCTGGCTGAACAAGAACGGTTGCTGCAGGTTTTCGTCGAAATCAATGTTGCAGCTCGGCGCGCTATGGTGTGGATAGAAGAATATAGTGACATTTTCATATAGGGCGAGTTATTTAACTGTGCCACTACTCATAAATTATTTGTGGTGTCGAAAATGTTTTTAAACGAAAGTTGCATGGTTTCAAGAGTAGCATGCAGTGTAGTAATTCGTTTCTTCTGCTTTGCATTTTTATCGTAATATAAAGGTCACCTTGAGTTTCTCTATCGTAAAGGGTAAATATTAAGGTTGCGATTTAAATGAGAATTGAATCGTGAACAAAACACTATAGGGGTATACGGGGTGCAAAATTAATAGTTACCGAGATATCCTCTGTAAATGATTTTTAATAGAAGTAATGCTTAAAATGTTCTCCATTACAATTAACAAATTTGCGTGTCCGAGCGATAAGAACGAGTGATACACTTTCGAGTGTTAATTGAGTTATAGCATTGCATGCTCTAAGGATACGATTTTTCATATCATGAGGCGTCGTTGATACCTCGTAATTAGTTTCGTTTTCGAGACATCCCCCAAGAAAGGTAATTAAGCAGCATATAGGGTGAAAAGTTAATGACTATCGAAATAGAAATTTTCAATAAATAACAAGAAACATTCAAATGTAAAATCCGTGCAGCGATCGTTGGCAAATGTGCTCGCTTGACTTTTAACATTATATCATTCGAGGCGTGTCTTATTTACTGTGACAATTGTTAAACATTCAGTTTGAAATTATTGCTACGCGGGTTAAGTTTGCAGAAGGAAGTGCTCTTGACTAGTTATTTATTTATGCTACATCTCAAGAAACAGTTCAATTCCACCTGTAGTACTTACATTAGAAGACATTTATAGAGAACATCTCTGTAACTGTTAGTTAGTCTCCCCATATACTCTCATAGTAGTTTACTCATTATTCAATAATCTTTTCAACCACAATGTCAAATATTACATGTCATCATACAAAAATTCAAGGTGTCCTTCATATCTCGATAGAGAAACGGACTACAGTATTTAATCGATAAAAGTCGCAACCACGGGTCCGGCCGGCGACACTTCGTGGTCAAGTATACTATTCTTTGACTTGTGCCGAACGTAGAAAAGGACAGCGAAACTATAAAGACCTCGGCCACCGACATACTCGACCCGTATTATGTTACACTTCTCGGCGAACGAGGCCTCTCGAGCTTCACGGCCCCTCACAGGGTATAACCAACGGAAGTGGGGATTGTTTTACGACACTTATTGTTCTGAATTTGGCGACACTTATCGATTAAATACTGTATCAAGAAACTAATTATTACACGTTATGTCCCGCTTGATACCAAACAACTTTCGTTTGAACATTTTTTCGATACAACAAATGGTTTGCGAGTAAATTTAGGTGGTATGGTTAAGTGACTCGCCCTGTATATAGGGAAGGGTGCAAATCAAATTCACCATTCTGTAAATCAAATTCACCCTTTCGCAACTCATACTTTTCTACTTTGTTTTCATAACAAACACGATGTAACATATTGTAACAGAACCGTTACAACAGTTGGTATGGTCCTTAAATTACGACTTTACTTGGACGTGAGTTTGTAAAAAGAGAACTAGCAATATATATTCAATTCTAATTCAAACGAAAATTACGCGAAATGACGAATGGGAATTGAACTTTATTCATACAACAAAATATAATAACATCCGTTTTAATATTGAATATGAAATATAATGAAACATTCTCTAAAATTCAAAATAAAATATGCAGTGCAGATACAATATGACGAAATAATCTTTACCATGAATCATAGTGAAATAATTTGGTATTTGAAACGAGTCATACGCAATAGAGAAAAAACACATGTCATCATAACATTTTGTGTAATAGATACAGATTGTAAATTACAGTTTAAGAAAATATTTATTCTTTTTTATTTCGAACGACTACAAGAACTTAAAAAAAGACTGTAGTGAACACAAAATGTTTTAACCCACTGTTTTTGATCAGCTGTAACTATAAAAAATAGTATAATAGTAATATAATAATATCACATGTCGCTCTAACATTTTATTTGTACACACACAGCATAGATGAGATACAGATTCGCCCAGATTAAGATCACCCTTGCCCTATAATTTATTTTACAATCACATTAAAACGATTTGATCGTTTATAATTTTCTGTATGAAAAAAACTGACATATATTGTATGCCCATATTTTTTGGTCCAATGGTTAAACATTGACAACAGAAAAATAGAATTTTAAGAATTAGTGTTTTTAATGTAATGTGCACTTAATCAATAATATTCACTACGAGTGTGACTCAATATTATAAGACAAGGGACTGAACATTTTTCAATATGTTATAACTTTAAAGAAAAACATAATTTTATTTTAAAAAATTCTAGTACGTTCCTGAAATGTTCTTTAATAAACCCACAAAGTTTAAAATCGATAACGTCAATAATTAGTCTTGAAAATCATCTACAATAAATCCATGCTCCTTGCAGTAGTGTAATCTCCCAATGGCCAGCCAAAATTAGTTCGAATTCCTTTAAAGTAAGGAGCCAATAATCTGTTTTTAATTAGTTGCAGCTTTAAAGTAAAACATAATTTTAATTTGAAAAAATTCTAGTACGTTCCAGAAATGTTCTTTAAAAAACCCACAAAATTTAAAATCGATAACGTCAATAATTAGTCTTGAAAATCATCTACAATAAATCCATGCTCCTTGCAGTAGTATAATCTCCCATTGGCCAGCCAAAATTAGTTCGAATTAATTTAAAGTAAGGAGCCAATAATCTGCTTTTAATTTGTTGCAGCTTTAAAGAAAATCATAATTTTAATTTGAAAAAATTCTAATACGTCCCAGAAATGTTCATTAATAAATCCACAAAGTTTAAAATCGATAACTTCAATAATTATTCTTGAAAATCATCTACAATAAACCCATGCTCCTTGCAGTAGTATAATCTCCCATTGGCCAGCCAAAATTAGTTCGAATTCCTTTTAAGTAAGGAGCCAATAATCTGTTTTTAATTGGTTGCAGCTTTAAAGAAAAACATAACTTTAACTTGAAAAAATTCTAGTACGTTCCAGAAATGTTCTTTAATAAACCCACAAAGTTTAAAATCGATAACGTCAATAATTAGTCTTGAAAAAAATCTCCAATAATTCCATGCCCGTTGCAGTAGTATAATTTTCCAATGGCCAGCCAAAATTAGTTCGAATTCCTTTTAATTAACGAGTCAATAATCTGTCTTTAATTTGTTGCAGCTTTAAAGAAATACATGATGATAACTTGCAAAAATTCCAGCAAGTTCCAAAAATGTTCTTTAATAAACCGACAAAATTTAAAATCAATGACTTCAATAATTATTCTTGAAAATAATCTCCAATAATTCCATGCCCGTTGCAGTAGTATAATCTCCCAATGGCCAGCCAGAGCTGTGTAAATTTAATACTCAGACAATCACGACTCAACTTCTTTCTATTTACGTTCTTTAATCGCTTTCCATGAAAATTCTTTTGTCAAAGGACTGATGATGAAGTGCTTAAAATTAAAATTGATATCAATCGTACAAAATCTAAATGGATTCAATCTTGTTAATTTTATAAGATAGTACATGCCAACCACTTCTGATGGTAAGTTTATTATTAATATAATCTCCACTATTAATTTACTAACGATATAAAGATACTTCTCCTCTAATGAATAAAATTGCCACATTTTTGTTTGGCGCTCTGTTGAATCACGACCATAAAAAAACTATCATAATGATACATCACTATGCATTATGAAGATCGCACTTGAACAGATATTCGTGCAGCCCTTTCGTATCATAAATATACCGTATGGTATACAGGAGTAATATATACATTCGCGGTCACTTGGTTCCGTTTTCACGGGCGATTTATTTAAAACGCGAGCCGGCCGTCGAAATAAAGTTCAAGCTTCTGAATTTGTTGCGCCGACTCACGGCACATTAATCTCGGGGCTGCGTGAAAGTTCCATTCAAAAGAGAATCACCGGCATCTTTGTCTATTTGTAAGCGAGGATAGTTATTCCGCGAAAGTTTCGACTTCCAAAAGGCTTCATTAACGATACACGGCCCCGGCTATCTTAATTATATCGGCGGGGCTTCAATCTCGTTGTTTAACCGCATGGGATAAATTGTATCTTCTTCAGGAAATGTTTTTACCCTTCAGGATTAAGGGGGCGGGTCTCGTGTAAACGCTGCAAAATTTCACAAATGAATATTTTGTTCAGGCAGTGAATGGAATTATGTATCTCAACAAATAACTATATATTTATATAATATATTAATGACAACCATTCTACATCACAGCCATACTTTTAGAATAACAAAATCGCTTCTTCATGTCCATTCATTTCATTTTAACACTTTGCCGTCCGGCGACACCACAGTGATGTCGTGCACAAAGTATTGCTCAACGGCCGACGACACCACAGTGGTGTACTGGACGGCATAGTGTTAATTGCGCATTATTTAATGCATTTAGGACATATCATCGTTTCAATACAGAACGCAAGAGTCTCCGATTTCATGATTTTTTATTGAAAGGGTCTGAATCGTGGATAAAAGATCATGTACCTGTTCCTGAGCAAAACTCGGAGGTCGCTGTTACATCGCGTGCGTCCCATCATGATTCGATCGACAGACTTTCCGGTGAGCTAAAACAATACCAGCTAACACTCATTTCCGAAACTAACAAACGAAAACGAAGAAACTGCCATGTATGTTCCAAAAACAAAAAAAGAAGCACAACAAAGGCGTTGATTCAAAATCGGATAAAATTATCCAAGACCACTTACAAAAGCATAAGATATTGGAGAAGAATTCCTGAGGTTCTGTACCTTTAAAAAATACAATAAAAAAAGAATGGATTTTTTTGCCTGCCCGCGAGCGCCCTTGACGTCGAATACATTCGATAGGAAAAGTTGTCGCGACGCAATTATTTGTATTCGCTGTCGACAAAGGCTCGTTTCTATCCATATGAAAGACGCATTGGAAATTCTCCTTTACGGAGATTCGATTTTCCCCATCGATCTCGACAGGTCAGATGAAATATTCATGTAATATGTCCTTAACCCGGCGAAGTATCGCGCGCATAAAAGCCGCAATAGTCTGTCCGGTTTACCCAGCGTTTTTTCCTGAGGTTTGAAAAATAAGTTTGCCTGTCGCCGGATTAAAATTGCTGCTGGCTGCAAGTACGATTTTTCATATCGCCACCGATGGAAAAACATCGATGCATGCATGAACGATGCTCGTTTCATTCTCTTGCACATATACATATATATATATATATATATATATATATATATATATTTATATAAATGAATTTTACGGGGAATCTCACTTGCAGATTTCCCAGAGAAAGATCCCCGTGGAATTTTTGTGGTTGGAATAGATTTTTTGATCTTGCACGCTGGCTTCGGGCGAGAGAAAGAGCGACGTGGTAAGTGGAAAGTGTAATACGTGCGTGCAGCAAACATTGTTGCGGAAGATCAGACAATATTCTACTGTTAACCTCGTAACGCCCCGGATCCTAAGGGTTTACGGAACAAAGTGGAAGCTGTGGAGCTGCGAAAGCCCACCGCTAACTTCCTCCATTCCTTCTTTGATCCGAGTATAATAAAGTTTATTCAAAAAACTGGATGTTGTGGAGCAACTGCGAACATTTCCGATTTATTTTCTCATTTTGCTGGGGAACATACACCGCGACAAAGCTATGAAACATGTGTATAAGGAAATTAATAAAAAGGATGATTTAGTTAAGAATTTCTTCTTTTTAATATCATTATTTACTATTCACGTCATATAGTAACACTTTTTATAGCTTTCTACGCCTTTTTTTAATGCGTTCAGTGCCAATCCAGCAACTTCAAAAATTAATAAATAAAATAAAATTGAGAATAAATTGAAATAAAAATTGAAAAGAATAAAATGTATGATCCTGAGTAGTCCATTACCGTTCTTGCATTTTCTGGATATTAATCAGGTACAATGAAATTGTTAACGTAAAAATTTATTTTCAAATTTTAATAAATAACCTCGTCGCCCATATATGGGTGACGTGCGAGTCAACGTGTTAAAACTCAATGAATACACGATATATTCTGTAAATAATTATTAGTCTAGACTAAATTGTACAGGTACGATTTTGGCAATCATGTGGTACGATTTAGGATGCTGATTGCTATAATTCTACCTTTAAGTCAATTTCAAACGGTAGATTTTATACGAACAAAAAATGTGTCTAAATACTTTTACCGACTTAAAATATTTAAAATACATGTTATTTTACCGTTTGGTAAAATTAGTTTCTTTTTAAGTTGTGTCAATAGTCCTTTATCACGCAAAGTTTCTTAACACTAAACCTACCCGACCATTAAACGTGATTACTATGTGCTCCCTCATAAAAATGGCACGATTGAACTTCTTTAGATTTTGTGCCATTTTTATTATAATGTATACTTAAATAAAAAAAGTGTGCATAACTAAATATAGTTAGGCTTGAATATAGAAGAAAATGTTAGAGAGAAACGTTGTACTGTTAATGAAGGCAAATAAGGTGATATAAAAAAATGTTCTTATTGTTGTCGTTTTCAAGGTCGTTTGAAGGTCATCGGTGTTTTTTTGAAATGTCACCATATACAATATTTTGAACTTCATAATGTTGTAGCTGATATCAAGACGAGCACAATGATGAGGTACACTATGACCTTCGAATGACCTTGAACTAGAAAATGTATAATAAAACAGAAATTAAATTTCCGTTTATCAGAGTAGTCAAATTATACCTATTTATAAGTACAAGGTCATTTGATGGTCATACTGTATTTACCACATCATTGAACTCGTCTTGACATCAGCTAACGCACTATGAAGTTAAAAATATATGTGCCATTAAAAAAAGACAACGATGACCTCCAAAAGTCCTTGAAAACGACAATAATCAAAACATTTCTTTGTATTACAATATTTGCCTTCTTTAACAGTAAAATCTTTATTATATATTTAGGTAGCCTGTTTCTCGTGATTCTCCCGGTATAGTACACATAATAAATTAGATTTTATATACTATAAATACAAACTTTATTTATTCCAGAATAAAATTGAATTGTATACGTCTGCTGTCGTCTATTTCTTGTTGAGCTACAACGAATCAATCTGTCAGCTTGTGACTATTGCAGTTTTGACTATGTTATACATATTGTTAGTATTGGGGTTCGTATATTATTTATGACTTATTAAATTATCTATTCATTATTTGTTTAATTATTTGTTTGTCCATATTAGTTAGTATTTATGTGATTAGATTTTATTATGCATTAGTTCCTTTAAATTCCCATATCTTTGTTAAAAAATATCTCTCTGTAATTAAGTTTGACTTATATTAAACACAAACGATCATATTCTTCAATAGTAAGGACAAAAATTGCAAGAACTATTGTTTGCATCCCGTAAACTTAGCAGATTTCGAAAAATTGTGACAATGTGATATCCTCCATTTTAAAGCCATTTGTACCTTTTAGATACCCATTACGATGAAAGTACTTAAAAGAATCGAAAAAGTAGAATGTGCAAACTTTAAAATGGTTTTTGTTTGATTAATTTTAGATGAATTTTCGACGAAGTTATGGGAATTTAAAGATTGAGTAAATTTTAATCTCGTCATGTCCAGTTTTCGGGCCCGAATACCCCACTGTGCGGTGCTGGTAGGTTTACTGCTAAGTGGTACGATTTCGGCAACTTTCCACCTATAATAATCTCTAGAAAATAATAACGAGAAAATTCTGATAGTTTTCGGTGTCCCAGTTCTGGAACAGAGTTCAGCGTCGCGAGCCCCTTGCATACGTATGTCCGTCGGGCGTTTGACTTTCCTGTTACGATGCAACAATATCGATCGTAGGGTTTCAAGAGGTTTGCATGTCACGTCCAGGTAAATTGGCAACCTTCTCCGGGAAAACGAAGGAATACCAGCGCACGCTGCGTCCTATACAGTTGTCGTGTAGCTCAGGTGCGATACCTTTTGCCGTTCCTTCCACCCTTGTCTGCCAGAGTTTGCGTAAAAATGCCGAGTCAACGATCGATTCAACGACATCCTGAGTTATTCCCTCACAGTTACTGTCGCCGGGATCGGGTCTGCAGCTCGTACAAGATTTATACGTCAAATTTTTAACCGAAGCCGGGGCTACACAATCGACAGAGATCGGGGGTGGGGAGAGGCCGGTGAAATCCCGTGGAATCCGAGTTATCGATTCTCGATGATCGAATTTCTTAATCCTAATCAAATTATTCTTGAATAATTTCGATGGCCGCGCTCTATTGTCGAGGCTCGTTGAATTTCACCGCTGGACCCGCAGATGTTCATGGAACGTCGTAAAATGTCGCACAGTAGGACGAAACGACTTGACTGTGATCAAAAATCGATTTTCGTTATACAGGCTGGGGTCCTTCTAAATAAGGCCACCTACATAAGGTAAAGGCACCAGTAGTTGACCATGCACTAGTAGTTGACCAGTTTTTAGAAAAACATAAAAAATAAGGTTATTATAAATTTTGCACTTTTGATGAAAGCGAACCTCGGATGACTCAATATCTGTTGGTTAAATTTTAAAACAATTACATGCGAAGTGAAGTATGCATAGTAACAACGGACGTCTAAATTCATTAAGGTAAGTAATATACGGATATATTTCTATTTCGCGACTGAATTATTTACTTTTTAAATTCTCACAGCGTTTTATAAGTGATAAATGCATCGTTTCTGTTATTCTAACCTCAAAATAATAGTTTATTGAGTGGTCAAACTCCGAATACTGTTATTTGAACAATTTTCAAAAATTGACCCCCCGATAAATCAACGTCAATTACTAACGTGACTCATTTAAATTTGTTTACGATTTATAATCTATTCATTTTACATCTAAGATTGTTAGGAGTACAAAACATAATTCTAAATTTTGTAGCATACTGTGTTTTAGAGGATGACCACATGGTCAACTATTGATTGCTTCCACGGTCAAATATTGACTCGCAACGTCTACTCTGTTCCGAAATTGAATTTGTTATAGAATTGATTTGTTTTATTTCTTATTTTATCCTTTAATTGTAATTTGTGCTGGTAATTGTTGAAACTAAATGATACCAAAATGATTTCTAACATTATTGCTTTAACCTTCTTTCTAGTATAAGTGGTTAACTACTAACGAACAGAAGGTCAATTACTGAATTTTTAAATATGTTTTTTTAAATTTGTGTAACTAAACTTTTTCTTAGAAAGTGGTCTTGTTACATAATTTAGAAGACTTAAAGAGTGTCTTCAGGTATCGACTCTCGCTATTTGATGACAGAGCAAGTGGTTACTATTGTTCGCGTGGAAAACTTCTTTTAACTGGTCCACTACTGGTGCCTTTATCTTATATCTCTTCAGCTTATTGTGATGCAAAAAATATTTTCAAGTTAAAGTGTTAGAGTTAATGCGTTAAAGCAGGCAGACTGCGTTTATTTAACAATATAAAACTACATGAATAACAATAAGATGATACGACTCTCATTACATACACAAGATGACCCCAACAGACGAGCGAGCATTACAAACTCCGTTTCCTAACATAAAGGGCCAAATATCTGGCAAGAACATTTTATTTCCCAAAGGTCATATTTTTTCGGAGTTGTCAAAATCATTGGTATTTTTTGAAACATAACTACATTTTTTTATTATTGCATCGTGTAGCTGATCGAAAAATACATTCAGATATATGTATAATAACATGACCTTGAAATGACCTTGATGTTCGAAAATTAAAGTTTAACGTGAAACTTATATTGTTTATACGAATGAGTATAAACTACTTGCAAGGAGAAGAGGCGGTCATGGGGTCTCAGATTTTCTCGAAACTTTGCATATTGGTAGATTTCGTTCTCCTGTTTATGAAAATGTAGCATTACAGGCGTCGATACTCAACAACTTTTGAGATACGTTAAGATAGATAAAGTTCGCCAGGTGTCGAAAAAATAGCATCTTCTACACGATAATTGACGCCGGCTGGACCCGCGGTGGCGACAATTAACGATGAAATACTGTAGTTAAAAAATTCCTAAAATGCATTTAGAATCAAAATACTCCGATAGTTTGTAATTTTTATATTTCATCATTATAATCTAGCTGCTTCACTAGCGCGGGTTGGAATTATTAATAATAGCCAGTGCAAACGCAATCAGTGTTGTCAATGTCTTGATCACATAATGTGGCATTGCGAATTGTATAATCCACAAAGACGCAAGCTAATAAATGCCCTACTTAGCATGGGCGTTCAACCACCTTCTAACCCCTTGCACTATAATAACGAGTCAGACTCGTGATAAGAATTTCGAACAACATCTACTAAACATGTAAATTATTAATTTCCTTTGAAGCGAAATAAAATTTTATTTTGTTGCTGTCGATATATAGCCATTGGGGAATATACAAGCATATAATAAATTTCGATTTTCTTTTTGTATTTTCTAAGCAATGATGGACGACAATCAAGTTCTAATCACTGTAACCGTAAAATAAATCATAGTGCAAGGGGTTAATGTAGATACACTTATAGCGGAGCCAAATATTGAAGCGTGTCTATGTATTCATTCTTTTTTCAAAAATTGTGATCTGCATATTTAGTGTAAACAGACATTGTTACTGTATTCGCTTGTATTATTATTGTATTGTACTGTATTACATATTATTGTATTTACTTATACTATTCCTGTAAAGCGAAATAAACCCAGAAGGGTTTAAAATGCTTAAAATAAAAAAAAACTAATACTTCCGTCATCTTGAAAAAACTTAGGACGTCTGGTCAAATTTAAAAATAAATTATTCGTCGGTATGAATACCACGTCTCTCTCTCTCTCTCTCTCTCTCTCTCTCTCTCTCTCTCTCTCTCTCTCTTTCTCTCTTTGTCTCTTTGTCTTTGAGAACTCGAAAGCAAACTGTCTGATCGCAAAGACAACTCGCGGAGGATTAACTTTGCCCGCATTATTGCGTTCTCCCGTGGCGCTGTTCCCTCGGCAGACAGCTCGGATTAAGAAGTACATTTTCGAATAAACTTTTCTACAATAGCCCCGCTGTTTTCGTCAAGTTTCTTTAGGCTAGTTTCTAATAGTCTTTCGGTTAGGAAGTTATTAAGGTCGTCTGCAATCCGCGAACTTCATCCGTGCGCCGCGTCGCTCTCTCCGGGCAGAATAAAAGCCACTTACCGCGCCGCAAGCCTGCAGGAAACTTCGCCGCTCTCGGATACCAACGTTTTCCGCGAATGCAACTCTACGACTGCACGGCGTAATCGGCATGGTGGCGACGCGTCACGATTCCGACTTGCCAAACCGAGGCGAGCTTAAAAGCATCGAGCGTTTATTGGCTTTTCAATTCCCACGCGGTACGCCGACTCTACCTTTTTTATTCTTTTTATTTTTTCTAGTGCAGGGTGGTCGAAATGCGTTACGCACACTCCCGGATTTTCCCTACTGGGAGTATCCGGGGGTAGTGAGGGACTCCCTGGTAAGGGCAGTACTATTTAGCACTCCCTCGTGCAGACCAGGTTTACCCTCTAAAACCTCCACCCTGCACTGTGCTCCTCTCCTCGTGGGCGGACGGCTCTTCTTTTCTTCACAGGTACTATCGCGAGACTATACTTCCGTGACGCCGGCACTGTCGTGTCTCGAGATGGTGCAATTTTTCCCACGGAAAATATGTGCACGTTGCAACGGGGCATAGCCGGATCAGGGGGTCGAATGTGACCTCCCAAACTAAATTGATCTTTCTTCAGATCATTCGATATAGGGATCTCAAAGAAAATCCTCTGTGGCAAGTTTTGTCGGGAGGAAATTATAGTGACTCTGATAAATATACGGACACTCTTAACCAGTTAGCTGTTGCGACCTCTTTGATAAGTGTGTATAGCCTGCGCAACGAGAGTGGGCACAGAGAAACTTGTGGGTACCACGTGATGCTCCCACTACGCGCTACACGTCTTCCGCGATTGGCCGAATCGCTTGAGGAATACAGCAAACGAGCGTATTGAGTGTGACTGTAACAAATAGATGCGGTGACCATGAAGTAAGATGGTGGTTACGCTGAGTGCCTATGTCTATGATTTATGGGACTAGAAACGCGATATCAGATTTTTAATGTATCGAATCAAAAACCGTTTTCGACCACCCGAGACAATCTATGTACTCACATAAATATTCGGACAATCTTCAAATGACTTTTTTAATGTTGGACCCCGTGACTTGAAATTCTTTTTAGAAGTTAGAACAATTAGTTTGCTGCGTGACGTCGATAAAGAAATTTTGAAATAATTGCAATTGGTCGGAATTGCTGAGAGAATATTAGAAGTTATATTTTACAACTTTTTTATGTGTGCTTATATTAAACATTTTTTAAATATATTTTGTAGTTCTGTATGAAATTAGTATGTGTACACAGTGACTGTAAAAAGTATTCGTACACCTTCCAGAAACGAATGACTTTTTGACTTTATGCCAGGGATGGGCATTTTTGTCTGCATTTAGACAAAACCGTCCCCACCATGACGTCCACTGTCCCCCACCACTTTGTACCCACTGTATCAGTTTTTTCATAATAATTATTTATATTTTCGTATTTGTGCGTTTTATTTCGTCTTGGCCTCCAAATATTCAAAACATCTTGAAATTTAAGAATATATTTTAGTTTTCACTAAAATTTTAATGTAAATAGGAAATTGTAGCTACTTCTTACGCATGACGAGTATATTCGCCATAACAAAGAACCGAGCCATTTCTTCATGACGACTATACTCGTCAAAAACAGCTAACTGGCTAAAACGGCCTCTTCAATAATGGACCCTACGACTTGGATGTTTTCGAGAGGTGAGAACAGTTATGGTGCGCGTCCACTAGCAAGTAACTTGCGGCAATCCTTGCGAGAGCGCTCGCAACAGTGGCTCTCGAAGAGTGATATGAAGCGGCTGTTGGAATTATGAAAAGATGAAAAAGAAAAGGGAAAGCGTTTCGTCTTAGGCCCGCTAGAGAGCCTAATTTTCTATCTGTTGGTCAGCATGAGAGGTAGCCACTAGAGATACAATGTAAAGGGTGTCTCAAAATGACTTGACATTTTAAATTACGCGCCATTTTTTCGTGGCGAACATAAAGTATTTACTAATCTTTGACAACTGGCACCAGGAAGTATTGTGGTTTAGAAATTGTGAAAATTCACTTTTATTCTTTCAACAAGATGGCGCAACCTGCCACACTGCGGGCGAAACAATGCAGTTGCTGCAGAAGAAGTTTCATGGTCGTGTGATCTCGCGCCTCGTCGATGTGAATTGCCCACCAAGATCGTGCGATTTGACGCCATTAGACTTCTTTCTTTGGGGCTTTATGAAAGGAAAACTGTATGCCAATGATCAACAGACCATTCCGGAGCTCGAGGAAGCAACTGGACGCATCATTAATGAAATTAGTCCGCAATTATGCCAAAATATTATTGAAAATTTCGTCAAAAAAGTGAACCTTTGTAAATAGTGACGAGGCAGCCATTTATCGCATATTGTGTTCTACACATAACCTCCACGTGTGTACCTTACATTAAAATAAAAACATTCGTACTTTTCAAATAAATAATACGTTTTATTAATAAATTAAAATGTCAGGTTATTTTGAGACAACCTTTATAATGTAGACATGTAGACCCTATTTGGATATAGCATTACCAGTAGTCTCAAGTTTCGAACCGCGCCCGAAGTATTTTGCGAGAGTCTGAGGGACAAAATGGCGGAAAAGAATTGCTGGCACAAAGAACCCTAAAACAATTTTAGTGTTAATTTCTCTATGGTGGAGTACTTGCCCGAACTTTTGCACGTAAAAAGTGAATATTAGCGTAACAAAATAGGGGGAGATTACGATTTCCGTGGCCCCTTGATTAAAGGTTATAGTGTTCTTGGAGTCATTTTAAGAAAAAAATGTATATGTCACTGGTATCGCATGGGCCTGGTTTAGCCGGTAAAATAGATTTCCTGTTCTTTATAAATCTGCAAATATCTCGGTAACTATGCGAAGTATGGCAAAATATCAAGAGACCTTTTTTGTAGAAAATTTCCAATCATTTATGTCGTATGACATTTTTTTATCAGCTGCGCAGTTTCCGAGTATATTTATATTTCGGTGAAGTTGTAGAACAGACATGTCCAGAAGTAGTTCACTTGGAGGCAAATTCGAGGGAGACGCCTGCTTCTCCCGCCCGCGCATCCCGCTCCCCGTGGCGGCCGTAGTCCTGCGAGATCCTCAGATCCGTGCCTACCGCTTGCAATATGTACCGCGTGTGGCGCGTTGGGGCGACTCTCGGACCCACGGTAGGCACGGGTCTGAGGAGCTCCGAGGACTAAGGCCGCCACTGAGAGCGAGACGCGCGGCCGGGAGAAGTAGGCGTCTCCCTCGAATTTGCCTCCAAGTGAGCTACTTCTGGACATGCCTGTTGTAGAACAACTGCTTCCCTCCCGAAATGATGGTCGCGGGAACGTAAAGGCTCCGTTCACAACTGCTTATACGAGACACAAGAAATGTCTATGTATTAAAACTCAATTAGCAGTGAATATTATTGACGCATTAGGTTAGGTTAGGTTGGGTTAGGTTATTTTGCCATATCTTTCATAGTTTCCGAGATATTTGCAGGTTTATAAAAAACAGGAAATTTACTTTACCGGCTAAACCAGGCCGATTTGGTATCTGTAACATATACAATTTTTTTCTTAAAATGACCCCAAGAACACAAATTTAACCTTCAAACTAGGAGCCACGGAAATCGTAATCGTGCCCAACATAGAAAGCCAAACGCATTAAAAAGTCTTTCGTTTGAATGAAATGCTACTGCGAATGAAATTACTCGTAAATTACACAATTTACGCACGCATTTCCATCAAGAACTGCGAACAAGTGAAACGAAGCGCAGTGGTGATGGAATAGAAAATGCGTTCCACAGCAGCTTAATACCCAATTTTTCACCCAAACTTTTTTGTTCTTCCTCTTTCTTTTCAAAATGATGGATACACAGACAGCAGCAGCAGCACATTTAACTGGTTGTGCTGACATTTTGATCGACAGCCAGAGCAAAACTGATCTTATGATTCTCTCTAGCAGCAGTCTGCACTCTGAATAATGTAGACATTCCTGACATTTATTGAGAAAAAAATTCAGAGGCCATTCTTACCAATTATTGCAGAGAGTGGGTTGCATCAATGATTTTCACACAAATGTACACACTTCTGCAAATCGCTCTCGCAAGAAGTGTCGCACGTTACTTGCCAGTGACCGGGCACCTTTAGTTTACTACAAAAGAAATTTTGAAGCAATTTGGTCAGAATTCCAGAGCAAATACAAAAAGGTGTAGTTTAAGTAAATATCTAGAAGGACTCTCCTCACAGATTTCAATGACCTTGAAAAATATTGTCAAGGTCATCATTCGGCACTTTGATTTTTTACTGCACAAGTTTAGTTTTTTAAATGTTCGCAGAAAATTGTTAGGATGATTATAGCAAACTCCGCCCTTTCCCAATGACCGAATTCGTCCTTTAGAGCGTGGGAGGGGCTCAACCCTTCTCTCCGCACCTCCTCCCGTAGAAATCTAACCCAGACCTAACTAAAATTTATTTAAAAGCTGTACAAACATAACCCTCCGGTGGAGTAACAATCTACAAACGAATTATGTCCCGTTTCATCTGTTCTGCTTAACGAAATATTACGGAAAAAATTAATGAACACCATGCCTGATAGTATGCAGGACTATGAATTTTTTCTAAATTTTCGGCGGAAAAAGTCGATTTTTAAAGAATTCCGGAAACTTAAAATTTCTGATTTTATATCGAAGTTATAGGATGACCACTTTTATATTGTTATGGTAGTTGCATCTTATGTGTATTTTTTCTAAATTTCTCGGACCATGATTCGCTGTTACATGAAACGGAATTTTTGTAAAAGCCAAGAAGACGCGTTTCTTATGAGCCCGTGCGTTTATGTTGGTCAAACTATCCCGTTGAAATAATTTCATTTAAATATGAATGTAATATGTACGTCGGCCGTAACACCTGTGGCTCCGCTCCACAATGAGGTAGAACTTTTTTAAAACCGGAAAGCGAATATCGCTTGTTTTTCAAGCATTCCGGCCGGCCTTTGTCTAATACTAATTTAATGCCGGCCTGATTTATGGGACTAGAAACGCGTTTCACGAATAAAAATGTGGATTATCCATCTGCTACGTTTCGCATTAAAATCACCCGCTCGAATCGCGATATCAGATTTCTATCTATAGTCGCTCACTTAAATATTCGGACAATCATCAAATGACGTTTTTTAATTTTGGACCCCATGACTTGGAATTCTTTTTAGAAGTTAGAACAATTAGTTTGCTGCGTGACGTCGAAAAAGAAATTTTGAAATAATTGCAATTGGTCTTAATTGCTGAGAGAATATTAGAAGTTATATTTTACAACTTTTTTATGTGTGCTTATATTAAACATTTTTTAAATATATTTTGTAGTTCTGTATGAAATTAGTATGTGTACACAGTGACTGTAAAAAGTATTCGTATACCTTCCAGAAACGAATGACTTCATGCCAGGGATGGGAATTTATGTCCCCATATGTGCCCGCCATAACGCCCACTGCCCCCCCCCCCCCCCCCTACCAGCATTCGCCGTTACCATAGAGGAAGGAAGCAGTGTTGAGATATTGTGTGCTTTTTCTCGCACATGCTCGAGATTTTAGCGTCAGTAAGGTAGAGAATTAGGCTAAAATGGGTTATAGCCTGCGCAGCGAGAGTTAGCACAGAGAAACTTGTGGGTGCCACGTGATGCTCCCACTACGCGCTACACGTCCTCCGCGATTGGCCGAATCGCCTGAGGAAGACAGCAAACGAGCGTAGGGACTCGCCGTTCCCCCTGCACCCCACTGGCGAGATTTTGTGCCAACTCACGTTGTGAGGACAATACCTTGGTCACCCCGAATAGTTCAATAAAATTTTTCATGTATTGATTTTGAAAAATGAATGTGTAAAATATGCGTTAATAATAAGGAGTTAATAATAAATTGCCTCAAATTCGCAGCTCACTCGTATCGTCGTAATGTTTTCGACTCTTCTGACACTTTCCCGACAGAACAGTTCCTAGCGCCACTTTCCCCCTACTTTCGCCACAATATAGATACGTTACTGTTTTGGACGCGCATGCGCGAGAAAGAAGCGCAGAATATCTCAACACTGGAAGGAAGTGCTTCGCCCTTTGTGAACAGTGTGCAGGCCTCGGGCATGAAAGAGAGATTGGTGGGAGAAGCAGGCGTTTAAGGGGCCCCTACCGTGTCCATCCCTGCTTTATGCATTTATATATCATAGCATGTATACAGCTTTAAAATACAAGCAAACATGTATTGCAACGAACATTAATTTGTGCATCTATTCTCTATGCTTGTCCGAAGGAATTTTTTAGTTCACGTATTGGACTCGTTGCTCATACTGGTTTTTATAAAATAAACTATGAAATTTAGAATTTGCAATCCAGGTCATAAGGTCCGATATTAAAACATTGATCGTCTTTCTAAGAGTGTCCGAATATTTATGCGAGTCACTATTATATTTCTTTCGAGAGCGACGCGCGCGTTTCATATATTCCCGACGAATCAATTGATTGATTTACGATACATATTCTACTGTGATTATTTATCGGAATATAAAACTTTTTCGAGTCTTTCGTAACTCGTGCTCGTTCCCCTGATCGATCGCAGCCCGCAGATTTTACAGCGATTGCATGACAAACTTTTCCCTTTCCCTCTGGCTTTTTATAATTCCCATCGATTGCCGCTTTTGACGGGCAATCTCTCTCTCTCTCTCTCTCTCTCTCTCTCTCTCTCTCTCTCTCTCTCTCTCTCCTTCTCTCGCAGTCTTTATAGGAACCGGTTTATCCCGTCTTTTAAAATTCCAACTGAGCTTTGTACATACATTTCGACACTGAGTTTTTACTATTGAATTGTCAATATTATATTACACACGCCGCCGCGAGATATTTCATCGGATGTATCAAACGATAAAATGAACTCGCGCGGCGGACTGTGAAAAGCTGCTCGTTAAAGACAAAAATAAATTTTCACGGATTTTCTAGCGAAAGAAAATAGCATTGTGCTCGCTTTTGTAACCTGTTAAAAATAACCGTATTATTGAATTATTACACTCTTTACCACAATAAACAAACGAGCCAATGGATAATGGGGGAGCTACATAATTAAGCCGTTTAATGCAAATATGGCACAAGGCAACACCGTCAATCATTGGATAATGAGAAATCAAATAAAGGTTCTGCAATACATAATAATATCGACGAATGTTATGTTTGTCTTATGCAAGCCACGCTCAAATTAAACCACAGTTGTTTTATTTAATAATGTCGATGAAACCTTTGAGATATGGTGTTGAACCAAACAGACAAATATCGAGTTCTTCCACTTTTAAACGAGCTGAACGATGATAAATAATTAGATTGCGAATTTTATGCATTTATGAAAACAATGAGTAGGTTTTTGTTTATAACATTCGAAGAATTTGAAGATACTGTTATATTATTTTCAACCTATTGAACATATTAAGAAGGATACAAATTTTGTTGCAATCCAGGTAGAAAGTTTTTATTTTGCATAATCCTCCGCAGTCTATAAATAATAGAAAGTACTGTCGAGTATTTTCCCATTTGTTCCAGTTTTGTTAATCACGAATGACGGGTCCATTTTGGTACAGAGTTACAAACAACGTACAAACATTTTTCCTTTAAAAATGCTATAAATTGAAATCTCTGTAAAAATATTGAACAATTTTGTCTCACGACTGAAAATACCGCAGATTTAAACATTGATGCCTACTCTTCACAACAACCCTTTAAAAATTGATGTACAATTTCTTTTAGTCGTTTTATCGAGCTTTGAATGAACGGCTTCTCGAGAGAATATACCGTAGTAGGGGGGGATAATTTTATTGCACTTATCGTGTACAGCCTTGTAGCTTTTATTGCGACTGTAGTTCATTGACAGAATAAGTATCGTTGCAATGGTGTTTGCTACGGCGAACAAGATTTATTTCGGAAAAAAAAGTTACGTTGGCAGTGTCTTCAATCGAAACGAACGCTGAATCGATTCGTTCATTTTCGACAGTTCGATCAACGTCCGGTTGGCAAAACATTAAAGCGGAGAATCCTGTCGCTGCGGAGGCGACACGTATGAGTTGTCGATGATGTTGTGCTGTTATGAATAGATGGACGGATTTATATTTGATCCACATACAACAACGCGAATACGTCGATGCCGGTACCATTCATTCGCCCGTGCTGTTAAATGAGATTTCCCATCAGGCCGGACACTTATATTTACAGCGGTGTGCATTAGTCAGTGACAAATTATCGAAGTCGATATTTGAGCTGATCCCACCCGGGATCCGGTGACAAATGAATCTTGTCGGTAAATCTTCGTTGCGCCTGTGTGCAGCTTCTATCGATTATCCTAACGTTTCTTTTTTTAATTCGAAAAAGGGAGCAGCGCTGGCGACATCGAAGCGACTCGAAGATTTCGAAACACGTTTACTAGTCATGAAGCAAGGTCGACCACATTTCATTTGAATTAAGATGATTAATAATCATTTGAAATAATAAATTACTTTAAACACCTTGTTATTCGTGTGTTACATGTAGCACAAAAAATCACGAATGGATTATTTTAAAATAATATTTCATTGCAATTGCACTGTTCAAATAAAATAATTAATAATCTCACTTCAAGAAGAGATAATCGAGGAATACGATTTTCTGCATTTTCCTGCAAGTTTGACCTTGAATGACCTTCAGCCATAGGTAATTGAACTCATCTTAAAACGCAGTATTTGCTGGTGGATAAAAAAACATTTCATTTAAAAATAGAGAGTTGACCTTCACCTCACCTTGGAGTATCCACCGGGAAAAATAAAAGTCCCACCACATGATGCCACCCCCCCCCCCCCTCCCCGGTACTGAACATCTTTCATCTTTCATAACACTTTTGCGTATAACCAATATTTTTTGGAGATATTCGTCTGTAACGCTTTATAATTGCCACCCTGTATAGAAATTAATTGTGCGATTGTTTCTACCAATGAAATATTTGCAAAGGTTAAATATGCAGACCTTTACAAATATCCATAGTAATTGGAGCACCCGCAGTAATACCCACACCGACACTTATCGTAATCGTCCCTCGAATCGGTGCTACAACAGTTTCGGAATCGACGTAGAGCCTAAAAAGTGCCAGTTAGAGAGCTGATATAGAAGCTGATAGAAGAAACCGTGACAGAAACTATGCTGCCCTCTGAAATGTAGTTTCTCGGTAACAGTTGTTCAGAATAAAAGTTTTCCATAACTGTTTCAAGAAGCGAAACCGATATCGCAATAGTTTCCAAACGCTCGTTGAAGACAGTACGCAACGTTTTCGCTGGGAGGGCAACGCACAGAGATGTTTCGTTTGTTAATCATGGCGGACACGACCGTTCAAATACTTCCGCGTGTAATAAGGTAAACGAACGATCGCGGAATGATAATGTATACGGCATACAGTTGGACAAATACGCGATAGGTTTGTAATGTATGCGGAGCCTACAAGTCTATTTAGAAGGGAACACGTTCCTATGCAAATTGTACGATCAATTTTCTATTTGAAAGTGACGATTTACATAGACACGTTAGCCTCGGCTGTTACCGGGTCCGATTGTTTTTGGCCAATCGAATACCGTGACAGTCAACCCGATTGAAACCTTTGCAAATGAATCAATCGAAGCGTTCTATTCCACCGGCAGCAGTATAATCGCCGATTATTCCGGATTCTGTTGCATTTTCATACACCGAGACCGGTGAATAGTCGCGTTTTAACCCCGATCCGGTCGATTCCTATTTCGTTCCACTTTTCGTCGATTCTTCATAGCGCGAAATTCACTCGGCGGAGTCAAACGTAACACGGACCGAAAGCAACGTTGTCAATCATTTAAAATCTGCTGCAGCCGTCGTAGCAAATTTTGGATATTACCAGATTTTTATATAAAATAAAAATTGTCTGTATTCATTACAGACTTCTGTACAGAAGCCCAGAGCTGGGTAAAATTTTGGCGAATAAATATTTCAAATACTACTTTAGTATTAGTCTTTGTTCCACAATACAACTAAAATGCTATTTGAAATGACGGTAAAATTTCTGCAAATGATATATTTTTATTTTGATAATCTAAAACATAGAGTAAAATATTTTTATTTTGCGTTAAATAGTATTTGAAATATTTCTCGACGATGGAAGTAGGTTAAGGAAACTGATAATATTAATAATGTATTTTCGAAGTCGATTTCCTCGAAAACATGGCCGTCAAATTCAATGCTGCAAATTCAAACGTTCGTGAAAATTTTGAAAAGTTTTTTGTCGTGCCTGAATCCATCACGGATTCAAAGATTGAAGCTTTCTGTTTGCAACGACGCCTTAAAAACTGATGTACGATTTTTCTTAGACGTTTCATCAAGCTTCGAATGTTAGGTGTGCCGCCATCTTTGCAGAAGTATAAGTTACGCCATGATGGCTTTACGACCGAACTTGTTCCTCGTATTTGTTTCACAAGACAGTGAAACAAAATCGTACACCAATTTTCAAGGAGTCGTTGTAAAGAGGAGGCTTCAATCTTCAAATCTACGGTAGTTTCATTTACGAGAAAAATTTGAAATTTGAATTCGAAAATTGTTGGAGCAGTTTGGATGTGCAGCATTTTCAAGGAGAAATGTGTCTTCAATTTCCCACCTGCTACATCATGTAAAAATATCTTCGAAGAAAATGAGCTCCGCTTTACAGAAATAGAGGCTTCAAGCTTTAAAATGAGTCCAGGCTTATGGTTGTGCTGTTGGTTTCTACAAAATTATCACAATTTTTCGAGAATCGGAACAGTAGAATAATCGAAAATTCTTTTGGACCCGCTGTATACAGTATTTTATCGTTAGTTGTCATGAAATTCTGAACGATAATTGTCGCAAAACAATCCCTCCTTCCGCGGGGCATTCTATTCTACAAAGTGCTAAACATTCAACTGTTGTATGAGAAATGAATGGGTTCCATCAAATTGATTTTGCAATCCAATTCTGTGGTCTTTTTTTAGCTTTTGATAGTGCAAAATAAAGCTGAAAGAGCACAATTAGTGATAGAATTATTGCAATTTAAGAATACAGTATTTAATCGATAAGTGTCACGAAATTCTGAACAAGAAGTGTCCCAGAACTATCCCCACTCCTGCTGGATATACCCCGTGAAGCTCGAGAGGCCTCGGTCACCGAGAAGTGTAACATAATACGGGTCGAGTATATCGGTGACTCCACTACTAATCCGATGACAAAATTTCTTTATTTTTTATTATTTTTTGATGGAACTTTCAATAACATATTTGTGGCATTTTTCTGATGAAAATGATACCAAATAAGATATAATTGCGATTATATTTACTTGAGTAATGGACGATGAAAGTTTTTTATTGGCATTACTTTGTACGGACACGCGGGCTTTTGAACTGTGCCGGCGCCCGCGACTCTTGTCGTCTCTTTCTTTCCCATATGTTGTCCTTCTTTACGTCCAAAACTTTCATTGTTTATTACACAAGTAAATATCATCGGAATTATATCTTATTTGGTATCATTTTCATTAGAAAAATGCCACGAATATATTGGTAAAATGTCATTAAAAATACGTAAAAACTACAGAAGTTTTATTATTGCACTAGTATTGTCTCACCGATACGCTATTTTTTGTTGCGCCTTCGGCCGCGCGGTCCGTGTTTCCATGCTGTCCTTTCCTACGTTCGGCGCGGACGGCGCGGTCGCAAAAGAAAAGTGTCCCTACACGATCTAAGTCCCGGCAGAGAACCGAAAAAGGACTTAGATCGCGGGGTTACTGTAATTCGGATCATATTTACAATAATTTTCCGAAACTTTCATCGTCCATAACTCAAGTAAATACCATTAGAATTGTATCTTATTTGGTATCATTTTCAGTAGAAAAATGCCACGAATATGTTGGTGAAAGTTCCATAAAAAAATAATAAAAAGTAAAGAAGTTTTGTCACTGGGTTAGGTGTTGTTTTCACACCGACATCATAGTCGACCCGTATTATGTTACACTTCTCGGCGACCGAGGCCTCTCGAGCTTCGCTGTCCTTTTCTACGTTCGGCACAAGTCAAAGAATAGTATTATCTAAACGTTAATTGTCGCCGGCCGGACCCGTGGTGGCGACGATTATCGATGAAATACTGTATCACGTTAACAAAAATTCCTTCCGAAACAAAATTACAAAATTACTGGCATAACGAAAACATTTATATAATTATGAAAAAAAGTTGTTTCAGCGCTGTAATTGGGGAGTTCGAATGTCCACAATAGTGAATGGGTTAGAACCACGGTGCACGATAATTAAAAAATCCGATGAGACGCCAAATTGCTTTCGAATCAGCTCGTACAAGGGCTGTTCTTACTTGAGCATCTCCTCCGGTTTTTCCTCGCATCGCATCCTCAGCGGCTCCTTTCTTCTTATCATAATCTCGTCCGTTGAACCGAAGATAATGCGTTCGGTAATTCTCGTTGGTAGTGAGCACAGAAGTACGTCTGCGAGAGATTGATTCGTTTTGAGCGATGCCTCCCTTTCTCTCCCTTATTCTCTCTATTACTCTCTTTGCTCCAGGGGGAGGGAAGGATCTTGATATTAATCGCCATTGAAAATTTCGGCGGAGCGATTAAATCAGAGATTCCTTGGAATTGAAAAGACACGGGGGCGGTACGGTACACGGAATGAATCGTTACATGTAGAAGCGCGCAGGATGGCCTTAATGTGTTTTTAAGCATTCGTGTAACACTTGCGAGCCGGGTGATTTATCATTGGCATCGCGTCGGCTCTTTCGACTTGTACATACTTAGCGTGTTATCGGCCCGAGCGATGTCAAACCAGAGAAAAACGCGTGAGCTTCGATCCACGGTAATGTAGTGCTCTCAAACACTAACTAAAGAGCATGATCGATTCGTACAAACCGATTATGATGAACCCACTAGGCCGGCTTCTAATTTTTAATCCTCAAAACATCAATTCTTTGCATTTCCTTCAAGCATACAGCGTATCCAAAAAGTATCTGAACATTAAATACCCGATTCTCGAAAAATTGCCTACATTTAAACTGCCATAGTTTCGTAAAAAATGAGAGTACAAGAATCAATTTGGACTGTTAGGCTGAGCCGGGAGACATTTCACTAAACTTGATTTAATAACATAACAACAGATGCAACAACTTTCGTACTGGCCGATTGCCTTCATACGTATACACACACACTTTGCTACAACCACTAGATGGCGTTATATATAATAATAATATATATTATATATCAATAAAAAGAAAAAGAAATATTTTCATGTATCGACCGACTATTTCCAAACGCTATAATAGATGTCGGCTCTAATTAATATAAATGTACCTTAATACTAAACAGACTCATTCTAAATCTAGAAGCCTCTAGTTTCATAATCCATCGTTCATGTATTATATTTGAAGATTAACAAGTGCTGCAGATTCAAAAGTTTGTGAACATTTTCTCAAAGATTGCAGCTCCATTGTTACAACGATACCTTAAAAATTGATGTACGACTTTTTTTTAGTCCTTTTATCGAGCTTTCAATGAGACGTGCGCCGTCGAAATTAATTAGAATTTGTTCCTCATCTTCGTTCCATCAAACAGTGAAAAAAGATCATACATCAATTTTTGAGGAGCCGCTGCAAAGGGGAACCATCAAACTTTAAATCTGTGGAAGATTAATTCGCGAAAAAAAATTTTTAAATATTTTTAGAGAGGCTTCAATACATTTTTATAGAAAAATGGGTGTCAGTTTCTCACCCACTACATTACGCAAAGATATCGTAAGAGAAAATAACGGTGTTCCGAAAGTAAAGTCTTCAAGCTTCATAATGAGACGAAATATATTGTTTTACGAGTAATTATGATTAACGAACTGTTGGAGTGTACACCGAAATGCACGAGTGCAGCGGAAAGAGGAAGGTCTTTTTTGACCTGCGTTTTATTGCACGCCTAGTGCCACGTTTTCTGTTTCAGCACTGAGAGGTCTAAGGAGCCATAGGGCAAATCGTCGTCAGTCGGTCCGAACTAACCTACCGAGCAGGTCACAGTCCGTGAACACTTTCTTTCCTCTTTAATATAGAGTCACTTTGTGTTACGTGCAAGTATTATTCACACTTGATATACGTGTATTCCATGTGTTGTTTCGACTAATAAACTAACGTTTATTATAAAGGGTTGTCCCATTCATTGGCGCAATACATACCTAACCCAACACAAACATTTTTAACAAAATTACAACAGGTTACACATCGCTTAAGTGTTCAAATACCTTTTCGATCCGCAGAAAATACAAGTACGGAAGTATTTCGCATACGACGTAAGTACATACATATCCACACACTATCCGCAAACACAGACACACGTAGTCCTGCACCCTAGAGAATGGCAAATTCCCCGTATAAAAACCGTGTCGCGTTACAGGTGAAGCTGGCGCGCGTGCTCCTCGGCCCGTGTTCAAATTAGATATCGCGTTTCATAATATTTTCAACCGTGTCGCCCATCCCTTACCCGAGAAAGAGTCTCGCAGCAGATGTTGATGCGTTTTCCCCGTTTAACAAGGTGGTTCGTGCCTCCAGTTTCCGGTGGGCTTACCGATTTTCTTGTCGCTCCTGCGCGGAGCTGCGCTCTACACCAGGGATAAGTTCCCGTTCCCGGTTCCTATATGATCTTCCTTCGATAGCTGAAGGGGGATGTTGAAAGCGCAATGCACAGCAGAGGGTGGATGCATACCAAGAATGCAGCTCAGTGTACACAGATTCGTGCGGAAAACCACGAGAACGGGTGAAAGCTTTCGAAGCGGAACGCGACGTTTGTTGTCAAAGACGAAATCTTCTCTTCCTCCAGCATCCGCTCCATCTTCCTATCTCTCTCTCTCTCTCGCTCTCTCTGGCGGCCTTTCTCTCCTCTTTTCTAATGTACGGGACGATTCATGGAAGCACGGGTCGCAACAAAAGCCGTCGGGATCTCCGGGTTGAAATTTTTCAATATGGAAAATCAGCAGAATCGCTCGCGATTGTTGTATTCGAACTACCCCTGGCGAGCGCTAATTCCTGCTGGTATTTCTGCGATTTATTTGACCCGACTAAACGGTTTTGAGGTTAGCTTTTTTTTCTTCTCACGTCGAGTTGCTACGAAAGGAAAAGGGTTTTTCGGAACGTCGTGGAAAGAGGAGATAGCGGGAATTTTTATTTAAATCCTTCGCCCTTATTTCGCGCGGAACTTGATTTATGAGATCGTCTCTGCAGCCCCTTGTTGCAGGATTCTCTGGTTCCAGGGAAATTAAGAACCGAGAGGAAGAATTTCGTTTCGACCGCCGAGGGAGACTGGGAGGATCGTGGGAATCGTGGGAATCGATCCGCATCAGTTGGAGTTTAACACTAGGTTTACGGAGCCCTAAAATTGATTATTTTACATTGCTTTATAAAAATAAAAAATTGTATTTACTTAGATCTTCAGGGATTTTTATTGTAATATGTACACAAAAAAATAAATGTATTTAATAATTCCTTAGGAATACCTCCTTACACTCTTAATAATCGTAAATTAAAAATTTTTGAATCCGTCATTTTGACGGGCCCCGTAAATCTAGTGTTAAATAGTGCGATAGGGTAATGTGAGAATAATCGATTGTTTTGTGGGAAATGTGATATCTAGACCACGGATTTTTATGCAAAATCGAAGTTTCCTAAGTCAATTATGAGCGACAGAGATAAGATTAAAATGTACTCTTTCTTTGAATAATTTTAATAAATAGGAAATAACATTACAGTGTTCTTTGATTTTTTCAATGTGTTTTATCGCGAACTCACGTTTAGACCGGATATACGAGTCTACGAGGGTTGTAAATCCCCGATCCTACTAGAACAACGTGTTACGCGATGCTATATGACTACTTAAGGTGGTAGAGCTCATAAGGAAATATTGGAATTATGCACTATTTTAACAAACAAATAAAATAATATATTAGAAACAAAATAACTTTGATTATAAGATTTTATGTACACTGTGTTTGATGATGAAGTGGCTTTGATGATGGATGGCGTAAAAAATGTAAGTTCGGTGTGGGCGTGAGTTTGACTGTGCGGCAAGTTTCTATTCACGAATTTTACGCATTCCTTCCAAAAACGATTACCTAAAACACCAAACTAAAAAAAAACATTATAAGTCTTTAACACTAAATCTAGGAAGCATGAAAAGTATCTGGTGAATGTTGCCTTACAAAAATGGCAATACTAAATTTATTGGGATTGTCCGTAATTTTCAATATAATAGATGCTTGGACAAGGAAATTTATTCCATCATTTCCCGTAAATGAATTTTTATAATTTCAATAATTGTAACATACAGGGTGTCCCATTTAAGTTGAGATTGTAAATAATTTCGAAGACGTGATTTAAAAAAAAACAAACTGACAAATGTCCTTTAGTGTTTCGAGTGGGGAGGCAAATGGCAATACTAGTTTTCTAATGCGTCGGCGTTTTCAAGGTTATTTCAAGGTCATTTTGTCTTTTTTTATCATAAACCCATATTTTTTATTTTGGAATCATATTCTACGTAAAAAAGTGCACAACTTTCGTTTGAAACATTTTTTTGTTAGTTCAATATTTTTTAAGATATGTAGCGAAACATCTTTTAAAATTTATGCTGATACCACATCTGGTATCTGGTAGGATTACATCTTCAAGTATTATTAGTAGCTTAAGATCCAGAATATTTGGATATTTCTCTCTGTCAAGTGTAATGGAGATAAACATAGCTGTGTTTACAAATGTATATGACAATGTGCTACCAAAACAGGTTAAGTTTGTGACTGAAGCCTAGCAGACAGACAAAACATGTGGTTTCAGCACAACGGTTTCCCAGCTCATTATTCACGTATTGCACGGCAAATACCAGATCGAGATTTTACTGACCGTTGGATAGGTCGAGGTGATCCAGTTTCCTGGCCTTGAGATCACCTGATCTAACATTACTCGATTACTTCCTATGTGGTTATCTTAAGAAAAATGTATAACACGATCCACCTACTACAGCAGAAACCATGAGAATGGTTTATATAAATATTTTTATTTTTTATTACATTTTTTTATTATATTTTTTAAATATTTTTTTATGTTTTTATTATATTTTTTTATTATATTTAATTTATATGAATCTCTTAATATCACGAGAAGAACTTTATTATGTGTTCACGAGTCTTTTATTAAACGAATTACTAAGTGTCTAGAAGTTGAGGGTAAACATTTCGAGCATTTACTATGATGTTTTTAAATAAAATAAAAAACCTTCCAGAAGGAAGTAACGTTGTCATTTTAATAAAAAAACAAAATTATCCTTGACGTAAACATGAAAAATCAGCTAACTATCTTAAGAAATATTGAACTAACAAAAAAATGTTTCAAACAAAAGTTGTGCATTGTTTTACGTAGAATATGATTCCGAAATAAAAAATATAAATTTATGATAAAAAAAGACAAAATGACCTTGAAATAACCTTGAAAACGTGCAATGCATTAGGAAACTAGTATTGCCATTTGACTCCTCAATCGAAACACTGAAGGACATGTGTCTTTTGAAATCACATGTCTTCGAGATTATTTACAATCTCAACATAAATGGGACACCCTGTATAAAACCGGTCATTTGACTGTGGTAAGTTTAATGTTAAGAACATAATTCCTACACTGTGAATCTTCACGAAAAATAAAAATTGTGTTCGTTAATCGTAGCCAACAGAATCCAAAATGGAAATGTAATTTTCTCTTAAATAATTTTAATAAATTGAAAACAAACATATTCTTCAGATCTTTCTACCGTTTCTTATGCACTCATTCTCAATATAAATGTCTAACATCGATAACTAACCGTTAAAGTAGCTTAGACTTTCTCATATGATTAAAAGCGAAAATGCGAGTTTATTTAATTTCGGTTTCCCGAGTTCGCCAAAGATCCTCGAAGTCACATAATATGAAAATCGGAGCGGAGAAGTCGAGCGCTAATTGAGGGTGACTTCGGGCCCCGGGGTCGGAGAAGAAATGTTTCGATGGAAACATTTGTTATTCATTCAGGAAGTTTGGATGCTTTACCCAAAGCGAGTCAGAGAGTAGGAAACTTCGTGTGTCAATAGGCACGTGCATTATTCACATAGCGAAACGAGGGTGCTTCGCCCTGGGAAGCGAGTTCGATGCTTAGCGTCGCTTACTGTGTGCGAGATCGTACCTACGGCCCGCTTTCAAATAGCTGAGTTACCGTTTGAAGTGAGCACTTGCTTTGTGGTTACAGTTTAACAGCTACAAAGACTTTCACAAATATTTAATAAGCACGATTGCTGTTTGTTCGTGAGTTTCCGCGAGCTGACGACACGCGCACTCTCTCTCGCACGATATCATTTACATGTTAATTGAAATTTTCGATTTTATATTTCCGACACTTTTCGTCCGTTACCTCAGCGGATTCTCGCCTCGATAATTGACGGAAATGCGAAACATTTTCCATTGAATATTCATTTGTATTAATTTACACAGTTGCTAGAGATGATCGAGGAGGCGTTTTATTTCTACCGAATTTGAGCTCGGTAATGCGTTCATCTGTGCGAAAACTTTGAAAATGAACTGTCGCTCACGTTGTATGCAAACATTATTTCTTGATACGATTCTAATTATTTTTTTATAAAAATATCAGCAACACATTCGTGGAATTTTTCTCATTCAAATGACACCAAACACGATACCGTTTGCATCATGTTTACTCGTTTAATCCACGATTCAACGAAACCTCGATTATCCGAACCGATTATATAAAAATCTAATGAAAGCATACACAACAGAATTCAATGTACAAGTCAGTGAAGATGTAAGCCAGCTCCACTCGTTAGTTCGGATAATCGAGGTTCTGAGACAATCGAGTCCTTTTTATGTTTCCTGTCAGTGAGCTTGAAAATTCGAATCGTGCTTCAAATTTTCAACGGTGTTGAGACGTGATTATGGTATGGCCGGCTCGAATTTCGGTTTGGGTCTACGCTACGGTCGACTTTGGACAAGTACCATTGTCGAAGGGTTCTTCTAAGGTCTTGGAAGAATTTATTGTTTTATGACCCGGGTACGTCTGGAAACTATCAGCTGACCATGGGAAAGTCAGCCTAGCCGTGCAGCTCTCAATGGCACTTGGCGTAGCGTAGGCCCACTCCTAGCGCCAGGGGGGCCTATGGCCCTAAGCCTAAATTATGGTTTACCGCGAAATTGCAGGAAACCGAGTGTCGTCTGTTCAGCGACACTCGTTACGACGTATTTCGTCTATGGGCGTTGCCCTTGTTTTGGGAGGTCATTTGCAGCCTTCCAAATATATTATCATTGGCTGGGGCCAGTGATGGTATATGGTCTCGGTTTTCTCGCGCATGCACGACGATTTTAGCGTCAGTAAAGTACAAAATTGGGCTAAAATGGAGTACCTTGGTACGCCGCATAGTTTCGCAAATTTTTTTTTCGATTGTCAAATATGAATGTTTAACATGCGTGTGTTATATTAAAATTTTATGTGTATGTACATATAATATATAAATATATCTTGTACTTTTCTGTCCGATTTTCCGCCAATAACAGTTCTCCCCTACTTTCCCCACAAACATAAGACGTACATACGATCCTGCATTGGTCGCGCATGCGCGAAAAAACCGGGACCATATACCATCACTGGCCTGGGCCCCCACTATTTTGTACTTGGTGGAGGGATTTTTCAACCCCACGAGGTTACTTGTTTCTTACGCGTTAGTTGTAAGATCAGTCGTGATTTAAGAGTCGAAACTATCAGTCGTGAATTATCTGTCGCTATTATACCGTCTCTTTTTTTACCGTCTTTCACATTCAGTTTCTTAAAAGTTACTTAGTTATCCGAAACCCGATTATTTATTTATTTAATTTACCTCTCTTTGAGGTGTGTATCTCAGCGGCTCACAAATTACTGTTTGAGCACTGACACGACACAACAAACGGGACTATCTGATTTTGAAATTCACCGTCGTTTGTGACAATATCTGGACATTTTATATAATTTTTGGTAATTAGATATATAGAGAGTATGAGTCTTGATTTCGTTGACATTGAAATATATTGTCAATGACATAACTATAAACAACTTTGTATTGTACATATAATACGCTGTCTCTTTTAGTTTTCGAGACACAGTAATTTCTAGATTACATATGTAAAGAAAATATATTTTCTTTAATTTAAATCGAGTGCGCTTTGCATGCTCACCGCACTCTTTGAACTGTTCCTACATTCGAGGTAGATAGAGAGATGTTAGAGAAGATGTTATTTCCGCAAAGGTAAGATCGAACCTTTGCGCCGATATCATCTTCTCTAACATAATTCAAAATTCGATCGATAGAAATCACAATTATAGATAGAGAGAGATGGAGAGAGGAGAAAGAGTAAAAGAATATAGAGAGCACATGTGCGTAAAAGATTAAATGAAGATAGAGATAGTTAACTAACAGAATAAGTTAGCGTTATAAAGTTAGTGTAAATAAAGAGAGTGAACAATAGACTCTAATTGTCGTTTCTTTATTTACAGGTGAGTTTGTAAATATTTGTAAAAAAGTGTAAATTAATAAGTATTTAATAAAACATATTCTTTATTTACAGAGAAACAAAGTTAGTCTGTTGTTTAATTATTAACACAGGATAGAATAGTATCATTATAGATATATCGGTAAGACAATGCTAATTTATTTACACAACATTCTTGTTTGTAACTATTTCTCTACGAAAGTTTTGTCAACATGTCCGTGACATTTTCCTGATTAAAATTAGTCCAAACACGATACCATTTGGATCGTATTTACTCGTTTAATTCACGATTTAGCAGAACCTCGCTTATCCGAACTGATCAGTGGCAAGCGATCTACCAAGACTTTGAGTAGTAGATTTATTCACGTTGGACGTGAATTGTGAAAGTTACGTTGTGACTACAATAAGATACAGATATCGGGGTTGTATATATAAAATTTGAAGTGAATCGGATAATATTTCTAAGTTCGGATACTAGAGGTTCCACATTATCGTAGATTAAACACGTAAATATAAACAAAACTGCGCCGTGTTTGGTATCATTTTACTCGCAAAAGTGTCGCGATTATGTTCATCAAAGTTTCGTTTGGAAAAGCATTTGCAATACAGGCTACGAGGTAAAATACAGCTAGGATTATAATAAAACGCATAATCGAGTAAGCATTCTTGACGTAAGTGGGCATTTTACAGTAACAGGGTCGATGAATCGATTTTATTTTCTGTTCGAGAAAATTTCAAAATTAGGAAGCTTTTAGAATAACACCAAGGAATTTAATTTCGAACGTGTTCTGGAAATGATTGCCACGGACGATATCTCCGGAACTACTATAACAATCGAATTAAAATTTTGCAAATATCTTCAGCACATGTGTGGCTATCATTGGAGCCACAATTATGACAAAATATATTTCTTCCTAATTTTTACAGCGTTTAAAATACGAAAACAATTGCATTCTCAAGTGATTCGTTTCTCGTGCTTTTTTTCTGAAAATCGGAAGCAACGAGAGCAATTTAAAAGGAAGCAAAGTACAACATTAGCATGCAATTTGGAGATGTTAATTAAAGAGAATGAAAGTTTTTCCAGCATGTCCGTGACATTTTCCTAATTAAAATTAGTCCAAACACGATACCATTTGGATCATATTTACTCGTTTAATTCACGATTTAGCAGAACCTCGCTTATCCGAACTGATCAGTGGCAAGCGAGCTACTAAGACTTTGAGTAGTGGATTTATTCACGTTGGACTTGAATTGTGAAAGTTACGTTGTGAATACAAAAAGATACAGATATCGGGATTGTATATATAAAATTTGAAGTGAATCGGATAATATTTCTAAGTTCGGATACTAGAGGTTCCACGTTATAGTAGATTAAACACGTAAATATAAACCAAACTGCGCTGTGTTTGGTATCATTTTACTCGCAAAAGTGTTGCGACTATGTTCATCAAGGTTTCGTTTGGAAAAGCATTTGCACTTACAGGCTACGAGGTAAAATACAGCAAGAATCGCAAGACTCGTCGAAAGAAAGTGGGAGAAATAAGTTGTTGGGAAAAGCAATAGGTTTCATAAACAAAATAGTCACAATGGATCAATCGTTCTACACTTCCTACGGTCTTCGCGTGATCAAATGACGACCATACAACGACGCATCATAAAAAACATTGATATTCTCGTTCTTCGATCTCCAGCGAAGGAGTTAGTTAGCCTGGAGTCATTGCCGGCGCAAGATCGCGTTCTCTATCGGAATACTGTCTCCGCCATGATGCATCGAGGAACATTTTCAGCAACATATTTCCTGGTTTGTTTCGTCGGTGTAGAAACACTGGAGAGCGTTTGATACTGATAAAATCGTGGCACAGCGAGGTTTTTAGCGCCATTGATCATGGTGCAGAGGGTCGTTCACCGACGGATCACAGGTGAAAAATTAATTGATAACCCTGGTCAAAGTTTGACACGACCATATCGAGTTTGCAAGTGTCTCCTAGCGGCGAGAGTTTATCACCGTATTGTTCCGAGAGTCAGCGATGGGAACTGACGCGTAAGGGATCTGGATTCTACTTCGTGCACTCGGTTCACTTTGGACTACCTTCTCCAAACACTGTCGATTGTCGTGCCAGCAATGTCGTGGTTTCAATTTATTCTTATATCGAGAAGTTCCACTTCGGACAATCGAGCTTGTTCGTTCCACGGAAAATTACGCTATTTTGCATTGAACACTAAATTATGATGGAGTTAAACATCCAAAGATCTGGATCATGATGCAATTATTGTAACTATGTATGTATTTGGTTTATTTCAGCCTTACAGCCAAGAAATGTGACTTGGTTTACATTAACCTACTGTACAAATCTATCTTATTTCACACATTCGTCCATACCTTCTCTCACACTTTTTCTTTGTCTCCCTCTTTCCTACACTGATCTACTCTGGTAGTCTCCTAATTACTGCTAACCCAATCATTTCACCCTTCCCCATTCCTTAACATTTGTTCATTGGTTTGGTATAGTCTTTGGTCTATTCATACTCTCTTTTCTCTCTTTCTCCTCAACTTCTCCAACCACTTTACGACATTTCTATCTTTCCTCCCACTCACTACATCCTCAATCCTGATCATTTCTCCCATTACCCTGCATTCTCTTGTCAAATGTTCTAGGCTTCCATACTTGTCCCCACATAGGTCGCATCCTCTTGCCTCGTCCCTCAGCCAATATTTGTTCCAGTTTTCTATATTTCCGCATCTTGCCCGTGCTATGAGTTTTTGACTGTCCCCTCTACCCTCTTATTGTAACTATGTAAAACAGCCTTCTGTTCGATTAGCTTACGATCGGTGGCCTTTTAATTTACATTAAAAACCTTTATCAAGTGACAAAACTAATTTTTGTATGATTCTTCTATTGGTGTATTCGTGGCATTTTCAAGATTAAAATGAGTCCAAACACAATGTCATCTGCATTATTTTTGTTAGTTTTATCCACGATTCAGTGGAACCTCGATTATCCGAATCGATGATGCCCAATTTCTTCATTATCTATGTAAACGTGTTTTACATAGAAACAGTTCAATCTAAAGCGAGTATATACGACGAGATTCTTTACACATAACAGTAGATAAAGATTTAATCTAGCTCACGTTTAATTGGTTAGTTCGGGTAATCGAGGTTCTAGTTGTGGCGGCTACTTCCTATGCTCGTCAACAGAGGGACATTATGACAACACCTTTCCCGCTACTGCCTGAATCTTCCTCTGTTTGTATATATACCGTCCTAAACTGTCCTCACCAGTGATGCCAGAATCGTGGAACCGAGGAACTTGCCCCTCCGGTAGATCCTCCGGCTGGACCCCCCACTCTGACGTACCGTCGTCGCCTTACGTTGTTTCTTACTGCGCACGCGCTACACACAAGCGTACCTCGACGCCGTCGAGTCGAATAGGTAGCTCACAGGGACAGACTAGAGGTACGCTTGTGTGTAGCGCGTGCGCAGTAAGAAACAACGTAAGGCGACGACAGTACGTCAGAGTGGGGGGTCCAGCCGGAGGATCCACCGGAGGGGCAAGTTCCTCGGTTCCACGATTCTGGCATCACTGGTCCTCACGACATCCCGCGTCTAAGGCACGGGTCCGCTAGATAGCCTTACTGAGTCCTCTAGCGGGCCTAGGACGAAACGCTTCCTTCTCCTTTTTCCATCTTTTCATAATTTTCAGCCGCCATATAGTAAGTCGAGAATTAAACGAGCATATATTATGCAAATGGTATCGTGTTTGGGCTCATTTTAATCAGAAAATTCTCAAGAACACGTTGGTGGAGGTTTCATAAAGAAATGGTTGAAAACAATTTGTTAATATCGTGTTTATCGTGCGTCCATAAATGTACATACAATATGTGATGTTCACATTTTGCAATATATTACTGGCATAATTATCGTGAGTTGATTTAGAACGTAATGCAGAGATTAACGATGCTTGAGATTGTTTGCGACATAGATTAATGTTTGTAGAAAATTAACAGCGATGTTTGTATATCACAGTTCATGAATCGTCAAGAGATCTGTTCTGTTTTACGTCCACTGGAATCAATGTACGGTAACTCATGGTCGAGAGTGTACGTAACACGTGAAATAAAGTTTTCATCTCGTCGTAAAGTATTCTCTTACGTCTCTACACGATCTCAACAATGATACAGAAACCTCCCTCATCCAGAAGGAAGGTTTGTTTCGAGATTGTTGACATTTCTGTAACAAGAAGATCTTGCTTGACGTTATTTTCCTAGGACCTCATGCGAACAGTAACTACAAACGACAGTCACTTTCCTAAATGACTGTTCGCGGTGCTGGAAACAACATTTTGCAAATTTATGCAACACTGGGACTGGTCGACTAAAATATTTACAGTGACTCACGTAAATATTAGGACCCTCTTAAAAAGACAATGACTTCTTAAATATTAGACCCTACAACTTGAATTTTTTTTGAGAAATTAGAACAATTAGCATGACGAGAAAAAAATTTCGAAAAAATTGCAATTTGTCGAAATTACAAAGACAATACTAAAAGTTGTATTTCACAAAGTTTTAATCATTAGCATATAATGCATATTCATTAGTATATAATGAATTATAAAGCATATTCATTAGCATGACGTAGAAAAAAATTTTGGAAAAATTGCAATTTGTCGGAATTACAAAGACAATACTAAAAGTTGTATTTCACAAAGTTTTAATATGGGCCTGTATCGTAAATTTAAAATATACATTTTGCAGGTCTGTGTCAATTATACATATTCTAAAAATTTCATCAAAAGGCAAAAGTGTAATGTTATCTACGTTTCTTTATGTTTCTGTATGATATCAGAAGAAGCTGTACATTTTAGTAAATTTTATATTATATTTACATGATACATATTATACTTATGTTACGAATAAATTATTATCAATCTCTTAAAAAATATTCACAACTGATTATTGGATAACAAATTTACATTGCGTGACTAAAAATGTCAAAGAAATCGTGAAATTAAACGTTTTTATAATAATTAAATTACAAATCTGGTGTGCAATTAAAATCGTCATATTAAATTTTATATTATAATTCTATTATAAAAGTACCGATTTTCATAAAGATTGTTTATGTTCACGACTAATTTTTTTACTGTTCTAGGTTTTAAACAAATTCTGGAACACGTATTGAAGTTCCTATTTTCATACATAACCGTTGAAGCGTGAAAAGTTTAAAGCATTGGCGGGTATAAATAAATATTGCAAAAAAAGAAATTCAAGATTTTACTCCGGACATAAATGATCCAGACTGCAGACGGAGGCGTTAATATTAATCACTATTATGCGAATTTGATGCATTTGGCGGGCAATGTGGGAAAAATTAGTAGATCTAATGTAAAATAGCAGAAAAGTTAAAATGATTTAAGAGTATCAATTTATTATTCTCATGTTATTAAAATGATTAAAGTAAGAATAAAATATCTATCTGGCTCTATTCCCTCACAATTGATCCAGACGATTTTTATTTTAAATAAAGCTCTGCAGTCTATTATTAATCACATTAATAAATCATAGATCACGAATCATAGTCATAAATCACGTATTTTTCATTTTCCAATTACTAAAGATGTATGTAATTTTTTTTTGTACAGATTGGTCATATTTAAAAATTGGAGGTTAGGTTGATGGTCAGCTATGTTGAGGAGTGTTGCTAGGTCAATATGTTGTATTTCTTCTGGCATGTTCATAGGTTGTGCATCCAAGTAGCAAGTGTGCTATGGTAATCGGTGTTTTATATTATTCACATAATGGTATTTTTTGTTTGTTTAGCAGACGCGAATGTGTCACAGCAGTGTGTCTTATTTTTACCCTACTGAGGTCAGTTTTACCCTACTTAAGGTTGTGGTGGTCCGATTTACTGAGTTTGCAAATTTTTGTCACCGGATATCGCTTCCATGTGTTAGATATGTTGAATCGTATTTCTCTGTTAAATTTTGAATAGCCTGTTTTTTATAAATGTTATTTAAATGTTTTTTCATATCGCTGTACAATATAAGTTGGGGGGTTGAATTTGAAATGATTTCATGAGAAAGTCCCCTTAAACAATTTTTTTTTTCAGTATGAAAACATAATTTAATACAAATGGTGGTTCGGAACCCACCGTAATAAACAGTAGGCCCCGCTGAAGATTAGGCTGAAATAGGCTGAACATTGGCGTTAGGTAAGAGTGGACAAAAGTGGAAGAAGGAGGAGAGTGGAAGAAGGGGGAGAATGGTAAAATGGATTTGAAACCCTGAGGGGACCAAATATCAATACCTACTACATAATTTAATACAAAATGAAATTGGTGCATTCTTTACAACATATCTTAAGGTACTCAAACAATTTTATTGGTATGTTTTCAATCCAAAATGGCGATGCTTCCGCTCACGAGATCTAGCACATTCTTTTTGGCAGTGCTCCTGACATCTAGCGTGCAAATTTCTTTTAAAACTACCAAAAAATATCGTATATCAAATTTTAAGAGATTCTTATAAAGAGGAGATGTAATTTAAAACAGTAGAAAGGTTTAAAAGATTTAAGAGTGCCAATTCATTATTTTCAGCTTGTTAAAATGATTAAAGTAAGAATGAAATGTCTATCTGGCTCCAGCGTCTCACAATTGATGCAGACGATTATTATTTTAAGTTCTGCAGTCTACTAATCCCATTAAAATCACGGATTTTTCATTTTCCGATAATTAAACTTTCAACGTCTGAATTTCTAATTTTTTCAATCATCGAATGTCTCAAATTTTGCAGGGATTTTTTATCGAATGCCAGCTAAATTTTAGTTCTGGACAGCAGTGCGTCGCCATGAATGTTAATTCAAAGGACAGTGCAGTCGTTTCGGGAGCGTTTATTCGTCGGATTCTGCATAGTCCTGATAGCGACGTTGTCAGTAAAGTTTTCGACAAATTCGGCCGTTCTCGAACAATATGGTAAGCTGAATTATCCGTCGCGCATATTTTCTAAATGATTTCGCTAGAGAATATAAAACAGCGGATTTAGACAGTACATATTTCAATTCGACACGAAATGAACGCCTCTTCGATCATCCCTCGCAACTGTTCATGGCTTTATTATAGTTATAGTTCGCCTCTACATCGAGTATCGATTCGTCTCGGATTACAGGTCGTTGGGAATAGGATAAAACGTACGATCCATCATTAAAAAAAAAAGCCAGCTATCTCCACGGTATCTCCACTTACAATGTTATAATCGACATGCTATCCTTTGTTGTATTTTAGACAGCTTCAAACTTTATAATAAAACGCATAATCGAGTAAGCATTCTTGACATAAATGGGCATTTTACAGTAACAGGGTCGATGAATCGATTTAATTCTCCGTTCGAGAAAATTGCAAAATTATAAAGTGTTTAGAATAACACTTAGAGAATTTAATTTCGAACGTGTTCTGGAAATGATTACTACGAACGATATCTCCGGAACTAATATAACAATCGAATTAAAAATTTGCAAATACCTTCAGCACATGTGTGGCTATCATTGGAGCTACAGTTATGACAAAATATATTTCTTTCTAATTTTTACAGCGTTTAAAATACGAAAACAATTGCATTCTCAAGTGATTCGTTTTTCGTGCTTTTTTCTGAAAATCGGAAGCAGCGAGAGCAATTTAAAAGGGAGCAAAGTACAACATTAGCAAGCAATTTGGAGATGTTAATTAAACAGAATGAAAGTTTTGCCATCATGTCCGTGACATTTTCCTGATTAAAATTAGTCCAAACACGATACCATTTGGATCACATTTACTCGTTTAATTCACGATTTAGTAGAACCTCGCTTATCCGAACTGATCATTGGCAAGTGAGCTACCAAGACTTTGAATAGTAGATTTATTCACGTTGGACTTGAATTGTGAAAGTTACGTTGTGACTACAATAAGATACACATATCGGGATTGTATATATAAAATTTGAAGTGAATCGGATAATATTTCTAAGTTCGGATACTAGAGGTTCCACATTATGGTAGATTAAACACGTAAATATAAACCAAACTGCGCCGTGTTTGGTATCATTTTACTCGCAAAAGTGTCGCGATTATGTTCATCAAAGTTTCATTTGGAAAAGCATTGGCACTTACAGGCTACGAGGTAAAATACAGCAAGGATTATAATAAAACGCATAATCGAGTAAGCATTCTTGACGTAAGTGGGCATTTTACAGTAACAGGGTCGATGAATCGATTTTATTTTCCGTTCGAGAAAATTTCAAAATTATAAAACGTATAGAATAACACTTACAGAATTTCATTTCGTACGTGTTCTGGAAATGATTACCACGGACGATATCTCCGGAACTAATATAACAATCGAATTAAAATTTTGCAAATACCTTCAGCACATGTGTGGCTATCATTGGAGCTACAGTTATGACAAAATATATTTCTTTCTAATTTTTACAGCGTTTAAAATACGAAAACAATTGCATTCTCAAGTGATTCGTTTTTCGTGCTTTTTTCTCAAAATCGGAAGCAGCGAGAGCAATTTAAAAGGGAGCAAAGTACAACATTAGCATGCAATTTGGAGATGTTAATTAAGCAGAATCGTCCCTTCCGCGCAGTTGTTATAAAGACATCGGTGAGAGACAAATTGAACTTAAATAACATTCCGCCCGGTAAAAACAGAGGAAGGAGGCGGCGTTTTACCTTTTCCGCATTTGTAATTAATTCTCCTCGCGTAATTACACTTGTCTTTCGAACAAATAGCAGAACGCTTCTTATTTTTCACTGTTACCTCCGGGCCAGTCTTTTGTCTTTGCCGTCTTGCATTCGCTTAAACCTGGAACTAAAGCGAGCCGCAGCTCGTAATTTTTCCGAATGCTTTCGTTTTTGATTTCAAGAGAACTTTCCTTCCTTCATAGACGATTTCTTCCTTTTCGTTCATTTTATTATTTATTTATTTATAGTTTACTTTACGTGACGGTATTAACTGCGTATTAACGGCTACAATAGAGTATAATTAACATTAGCATAAGTAACTATAACATAAAATTAACAACGCGTCATACTTACAAGGAAAAGACGCGGTTATCAATTTTTTATTAACGTTAAATCTACGGAAAAATATAAAAATTACAAATTATAGGACTATTTTGATTTTAAATTCATTTTAGGAATTTTTTAAAAGAGAACTACAGTATTTCATCGTTAATTGTCGCCACCGCGGGTCCAGCCGGCGTCAATTATCGTGTAGAAGATACTATCTTCCGACCACTGGCGAACAGAAGGACGGACACCGAAGCTCGAGAGGCCTCGGTCGCTGAGAAGTGTAACATAATACGGGTCGAGTATATATCGGTGAGACCACTACTAATCCAATGACAAAACGTCTTTATTTCTTATTATTTTTTTATGGAACTTTCACCAACATATTCGTGGCACTTTTCTAATGAAAATGATACCAAATAAGAGACGCGGAGAGTCGCAGTCAGCGGCACGGTTCAAAGGCGCACGTGTCCTCACAATGTAATGCCAATAAAAAACTTTTTTATTATTACATATTTTTTTATGAGACTTTCACCAAAATATTTGTACCATTTTTTTTATTAAAATGATACCACACTCGATATAATTCGGATCATATTTACAGTAATTTTCAGTTCATATAATTTTAATAGAAAGTTCGCGGGTCGGGTACATCAGATACATAATTAGCAATGTTATGACAACACTTTTTCATTTTTAATTATTCTTTTATGAGACTTTTAACATCATATTTGTAACATTTCTCTGATTAAATTGATCTATTTTTTTAATTGACGATGGAGTAAATTTTGGTGGCAGACGAAGGAAGTAAATGCGACAATTATCGTAGAGAAGTTTACGACAATTAACGATGAAATACTGTATTAAACTTTATGGGTTCAAATTTTGCACACACATTTATAGATAATTGAAGTACAGGTACATTTTGTTTTTAAGACAGACAATTTAAAGTGCGTGAGTTATATATGTTTTTATGGAGTGTGTTTTCGAAACGGAATGTTTAAAAAATTGTAGTCTTTTCTTCTCGAATTTGTCGATTATTTAAAAACAAACTTAAGAATTTGTTTGCATAAAAATCTGCAAAGTCTACTTAGTATCATTCTTTGTATTCAAAGCCATTTTTATTGTGTGATATTTATTTTCCAGTTTGGTTATAAAAATGAATACATTAAATGCAAAATAGTGAAAACAGTTGTGTTGCTCTTAGCTCACTAAAGTTATTAAGGGAAGAAATTATTGTCTATGCGACTTCTGTATCTTGTACTTAAACTTAAGAATTTGTTTGCCTAAAAATCTGCAAAATCTACTAAGTATCATTCTTTGCAATCAAAGCCATATTTATTGTGCGATATTTATTTTCCAGTTTGGTTATAATATGACTGCAGATTTTATGCATTCGTGACAAAAAATGAATACACCAAAAGGAAAATAGTGAAAATATTCAAGGAATTTGAAAGCTGTTGTATTATTTCCGATCTATTAAAATGATCAAGAAACGGAATACATATCTATATAGCTTTTAAGACTTGCACTTAATGCAGACAATTTTTATTTCCCATAAAAATCCACAGTCCAATAAAAAGTTTCGCACCCGCCATTTTGACGCAGTTCCAGTTCCAAAAAATAAAAAAGAAAGAAAGGAAACGATGCAGAATGAAATATCGCAATTTTTAAAGCGGACGTAACCATAGTCGCAGAAGTTAAGAGAAGACGTTAAAATTTTGGCAACGTTCTGTACCAGACTTGGTAACAGTGGGGATGTTTAACATGCTCTTTAATAAAAGTCCCGTTTTAAAGCAGATTTTTCGCGGTAGTCTGTATTTAACCCGTTACTGTTCCCACTGCGCCATTCGCCATTTTTCTCTCGAACGTATCAGTTAAACTGCAACTTGAATTCGTGCCAGGCCACAGATTTAGAGGATTTCTGGTCACCCACTTTTGTATCGGGCAATGACGTGTAGCTTTCTATTGTGAGCCGGGTGTCCTGTAGGACGTCTTTCGAGGAAAATTCACATCGCCCCCGGCAGATTTTTCACGGAATTATATCCTGTTTCAATTTCCGTAAAACGAATCGGCGCTCACGGAAATAGCATAAATCTATATTTTTGCCGAAACGGGACTCGGCCCTGTCAGATCCTGGGGACGTTCGAATTAGTCTCCAGACATTCTGCAAAACTTCAGCCGGAACACGTCAAATTTTCGCGGATACGACCCGTTTCCTTGTGCACAAAACCGAAGTTTTCTAAAGAGACTTTCTCATAGAAACATTCAAAATAAAAATGATGTTTACGAATTTTTTTCTGGGATTATACAACATTTTATGAACACAACTTTTGTTCTCAGTGTTGTATAATCTGTTTTAGTACGGAAAAACAAATTTTGTTACGGTTATTGTTGCGGTGTCATTTATAGATGGCGGACACTGCGCTGCTTGCAAAATATAGTATCTAATGGATAAATGTCACAACCACGGGTCCGGCCAGTGACACTTCGTGTTCAGGTATACTATTCTTTGACTTGTACCGAACGTAGAAAAGGACTGGGAAGCTCGAGAGGCTGCTGAGGATACGATGCGAGGAAGAACCGGAAGAGATGCTTAACACTAAACTTACCAACCACAAAACATATAAAGATAAAGCGCCTTACAGAATTGAGAAGATTGAATTTATTGAAACTTTGTACCGTTTCCATAAGAATATGTGTTTAAATAAAGAAGTCAAATCAGTCATTTCCTATGAAATCGTTTTCTCATTTCAATAATTGTAAAATAGAAAACTGGTCATTTTGACCGTGGTAGATTTAGTGTTAACTAAGAACAGCCCTTGTACGAGCTGATTCGATAGCAATTTTGCGTCTTATCGGATTTTTTAATTATCGAGCACCGTGGTTCTAACATATTGTGGACATTCGAACTCCCCAATTACAGCGCTGAAACAACTTCTTTTCACAATTATATAAATGTTTTCGTTATGCCAGTAATTTTGTAATTTTGTTGCAAAAGGAATTTTTGTTAACGTGATACAGTATTTCATCAATAATCGTCGCCACCACGGATCCGGCTGGCGACAATTAACGTTCAGATAATACTATTCTTTCACTTGTGCCGAACGGAGAAAAGGACAGCGAAGCTCGAGAGGCCTCGATCGCCGAGGAATGTAACATAATACGGGTCGAGTATGTCGGTGTGAAAACAACAATGAACCCAATGTCAAAATTCCTTCATTTTTTATTATTTTTTTATGGAACTTTCACGAACATATTCGTGGCATTTTTCTAATCAAAATGATACCAAATAAGATATAACTGCGATGATATTTACCTGTGTAATGGACGATGAAAGTTTCGGACAATTAATGTAAATATTATCCGAATTATATCGTGTTTGGTATCATTTTAATCAGAAAAATGCCACAAATATTTTGGTGAAAGTCTCATAAAAAAATAAGTAATAATAAAAATGTTTTTTATTGGCATTACATTGTGAGGACACATGCGCCTTTGAACTGTGCCGCCGACTGCGACTCTCCGCGTCTCTTTTTTTCTCATGCGCTGTCCTTCCTTGCGCCCGAAACTTTCATCGTCCATTACTTAATATATACCATCGGAATTATATCTTATTGGGTATCATTTTCATTAGAAAAATGCCACGAATACGTTGGTGAAAGTTCCACAAAAAAATTAATAAAAAATAAAGAAGTTTTGTCATTGGATAAGTAGTGGTCTCACAGATATACCCGACCCGTATGATATACTTTTCGGCGAGCGAGGCCTTTCGAGCTTCATGGCCCCTCACGGGGTATACCCCGCAGGAGTGGGGATAGTTCTGGGACACTTCTTGTTCAGAATTTTGTGGCACTTATCGATTCAATACTTTTTGGAAAAATTCTTGCGGCATCATTTTCGTTATTGTATTAGGTACCGCGTGAATCATAAAGATGAATTTTTGGACACACATTTTTTTTGTTGTCGGTACTTTTGTTCGTAAAATTGCCCATTTTTTATACGTTTTGATTAAACTCGCATTAAACGTTGCCAATTTGATTTCTATTCCCCCACGGTCGTTCATATCATAGTCGTTGATATAAACTTCATGTATTTCTATCGCTTTTTCATTTCAGAAGATTTTACGAGTTACGATGCCCAGCCTTTTCGCGCCATAAGTTCCGCAGTCTAGTAATTAATATCAGAAAACTAAATTTCTCAGTTTATGTTTTGTTAAATAAATTGTTTTGATTTTATGTAGCTTTTATCGAGTATGCGATCAACGCGTTAATGAGTCGTAATTTGCGTGTAAAATCTGGCACTTTCTATAACAAGTTCTAATCCGACGCACATATACGTAAAAATTCCGCGGATTTACGGAAAAACGGATTTCGGATAATGCGTTAACACGGTGCAGCGGGGTTTAGGCTTTTCAATCGGAGACTCGTTACTCCCCCTCCCCCTTTCCTGAAAGCGTGCGTGTCGAGAGCGATTCGCGATTCACCATTCAATTTGTTTTTATTGTGAAGCGGCTTCAATATTCGCCGGTTGTAATATTCGGTGTAATCGTATTAGGGCTCGCCGAGGATCCCCATCATTTTCTATGCATTCGGAGCGCCGGAATATTCGATCCGGGCTCTAATATATGTAGCTATACATCCGATACAGTGATACCGTAAAAAGTTCGAAGGCGTAATACGGGTTTCACAACCGCCAGAGCCCTCGGAGAATGAGAGAGAGAGAGAGAGAGGGGTGGGGAGAGGGAGGGAGAGAAAGAGAGCCATTCGTCCTCTTCGGTGAATATTATATAGTATATAAGACCGTGGAAACGACTAAACTCGCGCCGCCGATAACCAGTTCACCATTACGAGCAGATTTCGTTTTCGTTCATCCACTTTTGGTATCAGCTATCAGCCACCGCTACGGATTTCTTGCCTGTTGGTCCCTTCCACTGAATTTACAACCGACACCGATGTCTGTTCCTTCCACGGCAACCTCGTTTTTCCTCGGCCAGGGCCGTGCCAGCCGGCTTACCGAACGATTTTTGAGCCTGGCAAAAAATAATCTATTGCCCGGCCGGGAACGGACGCTTTCCTAACGCCAACGGGATTATTTCGTTCTCTGGAACACCTTCCTCGAAATTTAATTAGCGGGAGTTCCACTAGAGACCCACAGTATGACGACATGACACCTTGACAACGATCTAAAGTCGATTTTCATGATATTGTAAAAATAGAAAAAATGTATGTTATTTGATAGAAGAAAGAGTTATGTCTTGACAAAAACTTTAACTTTTTCTAAACTTTTAAAGAGTTGGCACCATTTTGCATGGATATTGTTGGATGATCGCGACGTATCTTGGATAAAGAAACGTGGTCGAGAGTTGAATAATTATGGACAACATTACTGAATAGATACGTTTATTATAATAATATGCAATATAAAATAAATATTCGATCTAGGCAAAACGTTCGGAAACGTGCCATTGCATGGATCGTACAGGTCGACTATATTTTTTTAAGCCCGCCGAGTGAGTCGAACGTAGAAAAAGACAGCGCGTCCAAAAGTCACTGTACACGCCGTCAATGAAACCACTAAATTCAGTTCAAATTAGATCGTGTTTAGTGTCAGTTTAATTATAAAAATGTCAAAAATATGTTGGTGAAAGTCCCATAAAAAATATAAAAAATAAAGAAGTTTTGTAATTGGATTGTTAGTGGTTTCACACCGATATACCTGACCTCGTGTCGGGTTACGCGACGAATTTACACTGCTCGGCGACCGAGGCAACTCGAGCTTTTTAGTCCCACGCAGGGCATACCACACAGTGGTGGGGATAGACGGTTTGCGACTATCGTACAGTTCCCGTTTGCTTAGATCGAATATTTACTGTAACACAGCGAACCCTTGTCTCTTTTTAAGAAAATAGCCGTTCAAGTAAACTATTGAACAAATCCACTCATTTGCAAATAAAATTCATCCTTTCGCAATCAAATTTGCCATTATGTAAATCAATCTCATCTTTTGGATGACTCAAAAGTGAAATAACAGAATGTCGTTCGTTTTTATTTTATTCGTAGTTACTTATACGCTTTCTCTTTTAGTTTTCGAGATGCAGTAATTTCTTGATTAAATATATCGGTGAAACAATGTTAATTTATTTACACAACATTTTGTTTGTAATTATCTCTTTATGAAACTTACAACATAATCCTGGCATATTTCTGATTAAAATGATACCCAACACGATGCCATTTGGATCATATTTACTCGTTTAATCCATTATTTAGTAGATCCTCTATTATCCGAACCGTTATCAGAATGCTCCATTTTCCATTTGGGCGTGTTTCATATGGAAACAAGTTGAATTTAAAGCAGTCATATAAAAATCTAAAGCATATACAACAAGAATCAGTGTACAGATGAATAAATATTTAATCTAGCGCCTATTCTACCGACTAATTGCGATAATCGAGGCTTTACTGAAACGTGGATTAAACGAGTAGATATGACGCAAATGGTATCGTGCTTAGATTCATTTTAATCATAAAAATGACACGAACACGGCGGTAAAAGTTTCATGCAAAAATAATTAAAAACAAATTTATAATTTAATTTATTTGGACTACAAGAAATTTTTATTTCAGGAAAAACGGCTGTTTTAATAGTTCCTTTAATATTACTTTAATTTCTACTTTTATAGTTCCTTTAATTTAATTACTTTTATTATTTATTTTATTTACGTTTTCTATATTGTTATTATTATCATTTATTTAGTGCTTTAAACCGAATAAGTTTTATATAGTATATAGAATTCGTAAACAATTTGAATACAGTAAATAGTACAATAAATTAACATGTTAATATGTTCATACAATATAACTTAATGTCTAGCTTAAAATTAGTTTACATAAAATCTGATAAGTAACAACTATCTCATTGAGATTAAATATTAATTCAACGTGGTTTAATAAAGTCAAAAATAATGTTCAGCCCTTTGAGCAATAAAATTTGTTTACATAATGCGAACAGTATTTAAAGGACCAATTTTTTGGCAAGAACATTTTTTTCCCCAGACCATTTTTGCAGGAAAATAAATGATTAAAGCGGACGAAAAGATCATTAAAGCCACCTCTTTCGCAGGAGCATAAAAGAGCAGTATTAGAGTTTGCTCAAAATTATATGACCTGGCGTGAAGTGTGAAAGAACGTCATATTCTCCGGTGAAAAGCATTTAATTTAGATGGAGCTTATGGTTTCAAATATTACTGGCACAATTTGCGAAACGTAAAATCTGTAGTCACGAGTAGAAATTTCGGCAGAGGAGGTTTTATGGGGTGGGTGTGCACTCGGTTATTGTTCTAAGACGTCAATATGCAAAATTCCGTAGAAAATTAATGCTTGTGAAGCAAATAGACTTATTAGAACAGTGTTTAATTTCATTTGCCGAGGAAAATTACGACGAAAATGTAGTCTCTGAAAATGATAATACAGCCGTTTATAATTTGAAAAATACAAATTCACGAGTGGTTTTGGCAAAATAATTTTTATGAAATGATTTTCTAGTTCTCTGGGATCTAATCTTATCGGAAAGTTGTGGCAAACATTTTCGAGAGCCATACACAAAAATGGTAAATAATATAATTATATTCTGGAATAGGAAAACGCAATTGGAGATATCTAAATGGAATAAATCCATGAATTGAATTTGAATATAATATATAATAATATAATAAATTAATTACAACGTTACCAGAATTAATATCATAATATATGTAATTTTGTATTAATATTTTATCCTTTTTTATAATATAATGTAATATTTCTATGTAAATTTTGTTATTTTACGGTATGCTAAACCACTATAAACAGGGTGAACTGTAGTACACGATAAACTTAAATTATTCCGCTGTTAGTAGAGTGACCTAAAATTTTTTTATCTAATATATCATGGTCCGAAGAGCGTTTTAAAATGATTAATAGTGCATTTTTTATCATCTTTCCTTTCTTATAGAGTTTTCAGGATTACCTTCTATATATTATACAAGATAAACCTGAACTTTGTCCATAATTTGAGAAAATAAAAATTTTCTACCTGAATTACAATCAACTGGAATGAAAAAGAAATTTACTTTTTTTCTTAATAAGTTTAATAGGTTGAGAACAGTATAGAAGTATTTTTTAAATGATCTTAATGTTCTTACTGTTTTAAATTATACCTACTCATTTTTGCCATATCCGTATAAAATCCGCTCTCTATTGGGTTGGCAACTAAGTGATTGCGGATTTTAAATAAAAAGGAAAATTCAAAATTTTTATTTGAAAATACAACTTTATTAAATTAGGTATTGTCCGTTTTTGGCGATGACCTTTTGCTATCTTTCAGGCAGTGTCATAATTCCATGTTCATAAAACTAAAGAAAACAAAATTTCTTTTTTTCAAGGCTTCATCCCCATATACAATAACATCCCCATATAGAAATAATACAATAAAATATGTCTTCAATTTTTAAATTGGGATAAAAACGAAACTAAATAACTAATCAATACAATTTTCTTACTAATTAAAGTTGTAAGTTCAAACAACAAGAAAAAGATATAGGTTAGGTGCTTTGAACACGCTGACAAAACAAAAGAATGTGCTAGAACATGTATCGACACAATCCGCAATCATTTAGTTGCCAACCCAATATTTATGACAAATATAAAACGATTTTTTAGTTTCCAATATCTCCGTTTTATTTTGCATCTTTCCGCCATTATATTCTAACCTCCAAATAACAGATACAATAGTGCTCTTACAGAAATTTCTTCTATCGTATTTTCCCGTAATAATATTGAAAAATATACTAAACATACTTCCAGGAAGTACATAATTTGATATTGGTATTTCTGTCATCAGCGTACAGGTTATGACAAGCTCCACAGTGTCATTGAAGTTGTATAATATACATTTTTTAATACACCGATCGACATAGTTTGTAATCCCCCACGAAAAAAGTACTAAGCTACTTACGGTCTAAAACCATTAATTCAGGAAATATTTTAATTTGAAAATGGCGTAATCCAGCACGGTAAGATTAAAATATCGTCTGAATTAATGGTTTCCAGCTATAAGTGGCTTACTACTTTTTCGTATAAAATAGAAAGCTTCATTCACTAGTATATTAAAACTCTTCCATTGAAAACATATTTGACCTTCACGCGTCCTCTAAACACAATCTGCTCAACATCTATCGAAAATATTTCAGCATTTAATTCTTCGTCGTTAATCGCGCTGTACGTACAATAAACTGCATAAAGTGCCATAACGAGAAGCACCAACGCGTAGAAATTTATTTCCGAGCGTGGAGAACATGAAGTTTATGGAGTGCGCCGTTTTCATTAATCTTAACATATTATTTTTCTCGGTTTTCTCCCCGGGCGAAAAAATAAAAGATATTAATTTCAGGCATTTACCGTTACTGCGTGGAGAAAGAAAGGGACTTCCGAGGAAGGGAGGGCGGGAGAGAGAGAGAGAGAGAGAGAGAGAGAGAGAGAAAGAGGGGGAGAAAGTGGGAGAGAGAGAATAACGTCCGCTCCCCGGATTAGTAAGGTTTTCATTCACAACATTATTCGCCTTTGACCACAACGGTCTACAACACGGAGCGTGAAATAACAGAGCGAGGCAGCCTTGTGAACCCCCATAGCACAGTTAGGTTACTTTATGCGCACTCATGCTGCGGTTTCATAAGGGAACATCTCTTAGAAACAATTTCCCATTTTTTTTAAACTTTCCCGTGAACACACCGAAAAGTAGTAGACAGGTTTTATAGGGAAGTGATGGCGCTGCAGCTACTCTGCTGCGCGAAACGATCTATTTAAATGATTAGATACAGTTAAACGAACGAAATGCACATTTTGCTAGTTCTACATAGAGTGAAAAACATATTAGGTGTACAAAATAATTCGTGACAATCGCAATTAATCATTTAAAACAGTTTTATATGCAAACTTGGTGGTAGTCCAATAAGATATCTCAACTGAAATATCTCCGTTGTTTTCGGAGACAGAAAAAACATTCATGGCAAAAGTTGTTGCGTATAAACAGGACTACAATATAGCAGAAAAGTCTTTTTTGACTTTTCAACCATAGCGCACCTACGGCTGACGGATTCCGGCTCTGCGCGCGGCGAAGCTGCTGATTCTACTGACCGGTAGCGATGTTGTCGCGCCGTGTTCGAATCGTGAGAAAGAGAAGGAGTAACAATTTATTCAAATAAATCTCGCATATTCAGCCGTAAATTATCTAACACCGAACAATAATTTCATGCATGCTGACTCGATTGTATTACTCACTATTCTAGCACGACGCGACAACAACGCTACAGCTCAGTAGAATTAGCCGCTTCGCTGCGCCGCCGAGCCGGAATCCGTCAGCTGTAGCTGCGCTCTGGTCGGCCCGTGTATTTCGTTAATAACTCGAAAATCAAAGCCGCGTGTGATCTTTTTCGAAAAGGAAATAATCTTAGAATAACCCCGGGAATCACCCCTTTCAAGGAACTAGAACATTTTTGGGACAAAGTTCAAGAGTGCCGCGAAAACTTCGATAGACGGCTGATCGGTGTCATAAATATCGTTATTGGCGCGCGGTAATTCAAATGTCGTACGCAGCGACCGTACATTTCCTCTCGCCGTGCAACCACTTCCGTTACAGCCCTCGATCCTTCTCTTTCGCGAGAGTTTTTTTCCGAGTCCGCCCATTTCACTCCATGATCGTTCTCTGTCCGACTCGCTTAACCCCAGTCGTCCCTTTTACCTTATTCCATGGCCTCGGTCTTTCCGTGCTCTTTCCTCTGGATTCCACCTATTCACCGTTTTCCTTCTGCTATTTTTACGAGGTCCGAATTTCACCGGGCCCTTCCGGCTGACGCGACGCGACGCTCTCTCCGCGTTTCTACATCGACGAAACAACCCACAAAATATGTCGTTGAAAATGTTCCTCGATGCATCAACGCGGAATTCCGATAGAAAACGCTAACTTACGCCGGCGATGACTCCAGGATAACTAACTCCTTCGCTGGAGATAGAGAAACGAGAATATCACTGCTTTTGGATGGGCTGAACTTTCGATAAGGTCCATGCTCAGAACTGGATGAAATTTTAGAAATAGGTTCCTTTTTGACAAAAATAATGATTGTCAGAAGGATTTTTTGAGTTACTCGAAACATTTTTTTTATCATTTTAATGTCACTCTATACCTTACCAACAAAATTTGTTTACTATTGAGGAGTTATCTTCTTTCAACTTGGATGGGCCTGATGGTCTGAATTATTATTTTCATGATTTAAGGAAGGAGGAAGTTCTCTTGTCAGAAGGATTTTTAGCGACTCAAAATTTTTTTTTTATTATTTTAATGTCACTCTCTACCTTACCGACAAAATTTGTTTACTATTGAGGAGTTATCTTCTTTCAACTTGGATGGGCCCGATGGTCTGAATTATTATTTTCATGATTTAAGGAAGGAGGAAGTTTTCTTGCAAAGGCGACAAATGTTTGGTGGTGGAGTAATGATATGGGCGGCAGTAGGCTACTATGGGAAAACAAATATTGAATTTATTACTACAAAATGAATAGTAAATTATATATGGACATTGTAAATAAACAATTATCAAACCATGCAGCTAGGATAGCGAAACTTAAATTTATCTTTCAGCAAGATAATACAGCTGCGCATACTGCAAAGGTAGTACAAGCTTACTTTGACATTAAGAGAATAGATGTTTTACCATAGCCCGTGAGATCCCCAGACTTAAACATTATAGAAAATTGTTGGGGAATAGTAGTTAGGGCAGTATACAGCAGGGGTGGGCATTTTTGTCTTAATTACGACAAAACCGTCCCCACCATATCGCCCACTGTCCCCCACCAGCACCCGCCCTTACCATAGCAGTGATGTTACAAAAGTGCGATTTCTTGCGCATACGCGTCAGACAGTAACGTATCTATGATGAGGTAGCAGAGCCCTGAGGCAGTTCTATTGGTGGAAATGTACCGGTACTATTGGCGGGACGAGAGACGCGACGCGGAACGAGACGAGTGTCCTGCTAGTTTCTGGTAAGCTTATTTTTAATATCTTATACAGGGTGAATCACCTAACGTTTGCACCTCAAATATCTTTGTTTTTTCTAAAGATACGTAAAATATGGTAAGGACAAAGTTGAATGGTACAATGGGGCTGACACGATGCCCAAAAAAATTTTGTTTTTATGTTATTGTTTTTAGAGATATCAAGGTCACCTTTACTTTTTTAAATGGAACCACCCTTTTTTAAACACCTACAATGACAGTCCGTTTCATTACGAATTCAGTAACTATAATTACTCAAGGTCATTTAAGGTCGCGGACAGAGATAACGTATAAGATTTAACATCGATACATGCCTGTAAACGGACTTTGAAGGAATGTTGAACTCTGTCCATGACCTTGAATAACCTTGAGTAATTATAGTCACTGAATTCGTAATGAAAGGGACTATCATTGCGCGTGTTTAAAAAAAGGTGGTTCCACTTTAAAAAATGAAGGTGACCTTCAAAATTTCTAAAAAAATGACATAAAAACAAAAATTTTCTTGGTTTCGTGTGAGCCCCACTGAACCATTCACCTTTGTCCTTCAGACATTTAACGTATCTTTAAAGACAACAAAGATGTTTGAGGTGGCAATAATTAGTGCCTCACCCTACAATGATAGTCCCTTTCATTACGAATTCAGTGACTCTAATTACTCAAGGTCATTCAAGGTCACGGACAGGGTTCAACATTTCTTCAAAGCCCGTTTACAGGCATGTATCGATGTTAAATCTTATACGTTATCTCTGTCCGCGACCTTGAATGACCTTGAGTAATTATAGTTACTGAATTCGTAATGAAACGGACTGTCATTGTAGGTGTTTAAAAATGGGTGGTTCCATTTTAAAAAGTCAAGGTGACCTTGATATCTCTAAAAAAAATGACATAAAAACAAAATTTTTTTTTGGCATCGTATCGGCACCATTGTACCATTCAACTTTGTCCTCACCATATTTTAGGTATCTTTAGAAACAACAATGATATTTGAGGTGCAAACGTTAGGTGACTCAACCTGTATATACAAATACACTTGTTAAACATTCATTTTTCAGAATCAAATCATATCAATTTTTAAAAATTCTGCGGGGTGCTCAAGGTACCCTATTTTGTCGAGAATCTTACTATACGAGGCTGATCGCCGCGCATGCGCAAGAATTTGACACTTTTGTAACATCACTGTACCATAGAGGAAGGAAGTGCTTCGCCCGTCGCGAACTGTGCGCAGACCTCGCGTATGAAAGAGAGGTTGGTGGGAGAGGCAAACGTTTGAGGGGCCCCTAGTGTGCCCATCACGGCTTTAGAGGAAAACAGTTTAATAACGTGGAAGAGTTAAAAATGTGCATTGAAGAGGAGTGGACACGTTTAAGCCAAAAAAACAATTAAAAACTTGTATAAATCGTTACCAAGAAGAATGTTAGAATTTATAAAAAATAAAGATAAACTCTACGTGTTATATTTTTGTACACAAAACGCAATTGTCTTATAGTTTTGTCGCGGCTAATACGAGGTATTTCGATGTAGCTTTGTAATACTTAAAAATATCAGTAAACACTCTGCGTTAAAAAACGACTCCTGATGTAAACAATAACACACTGTTCGTAAATAGGGGAAATTCTATCTTTTAACCCCTTCGCTTACAATATCGTCTGAGAGACGTGATGACGATTCTGAACAGAGTTTAATAAAGATGTATGTTATTAATTTCCTTTAAACCGAAATATAATTCTATTTTGTTTTTGTTAATGTACAGCCATTGGAGAACATATAGACATGCAATAGATACACATTTTCTCCTTTTCCTAAGAAATTATGAACTACAAAGAAATTCTAATCACGAAAACCGTAAAATTATTCGTAAGGCAAGGGGTTAATACGAAATTACGTGGTTTTATATGATGTTTTATTTATAGTATTGTCACAGAGTGTATGTACCGCGCCTATCGTTAGCAAATAAGAACTTCCTCAATGGCCTCTCGAGAAAAACTGGCGTTATTGTTCGGCAGAAACGAAACATTTGAACGGAAATTAATTAACACGTCCGCAGGACTGGTTCAGGGCGAACAATGGCCGGCATAAACAGCGCCCCTGCGAGACACCACTGGCGATGGCGCGACCGATTCCGTGAATCGGTCTGTTAATTAGGTTCCAGAAGCCCCAGGGCACTTCGACTTGGGGGAATCGTCGCTATTCATCGGCAGGAAAGCATCGACCACTCGAGTTTTCCTTTTTCGATCACCGATATCGCGACACGCCGAGAATCGCATAATTTAATCTCCGCGCCTCTCGGCTCGAGTCGCCTAATACACTCCACGACAAGACGCTGAACAGAACACCATACAAATTTGTCCCATGAATAAGAATTTGTTCCCTCTCAACTGTACAATTGCCATTGTCCCCTCAAAATTTGGATAGCTGTTCACGTCATTTTGCTCGTCTCGACGCGGAAATTACAACTTTCTCATGATTTTTGGTCATATTTTGCTTAAAATCCACAGATTCTAGTATCTTTCGATAAGTGTCGTTTTTTTTTCCGTCAACCGATTTCGATGAAATTTTCGACACTTGTATAAACGCATATTTTACATTTTCATTACGAGCTCAAATGAGAAAGTTTTCAAAACTGCCATTTTAATTTTTTCATGTAATTCTTATCAATTGCAATTTCATCAAAATCTTTTTTACACGTCATTTATCGAATCAATGCTTCTATTTACTCAGAAAAAGTCAAGTAATATCGTGCAATTTTAAACAAATTATTCTGATATCGCTGATATAGAGCCACTGTCAATATTTATGCAGCTCCCGTTTCTTGCAATCTACGCACGACATTTAGATTTTGCATAAACATCCGCAGTCGAACAATTACCGTCTTGTCTCGCCCGAAGAGCTGGCGCGTTCATCCTCTTATTGTTTGCTTCTTGGAGAAGCTTCCAAACTGATTAGGAAGGACCGTCGTGTGCTTGTCCACTCCCCATCTGCTCCGGGCTTTTGCTTTTGGGTGGTTTCGGTGCGGCGGACAACTAATTTAACCTTTATCCGCTGTCCTCCTCGTTTTTCAAGCCGGGAACAATCGTTGCCAGGCATCGAATTACCGGGCGACCGGTAATCCGATATAGCGTCGAACGACTTCGTCGGATTCCGTTCGAGACGCGGTTTTAACGTCTTGATCATGTTAGTTAGTCGAGCGAAACCGGCAATAATGATTACAATGTTGCTCGTTCTACGCGGCCCGATCGATCAGTCGCGCCACTCTAATGGCAAATGAAAGAAAATAGGAATTATTCAGGCACGTTGCGTGAAACCACCGGCACCCTTACTGCGGGACACGCCCACGCATTACAATTTACCCTCGGAGAGAACCTTTTAATATGCTGGTGGACGAAATTGTAAGATACTCTGGAAATTATGGGATTTCAGGATTAGTGCTGCTTTTATGTTAACACTAGATTTACGGGTCCCGTCAAAATGACGGATTCAAAAATTTGTAATTTACAATTATTAAGAGTGTAAGGAGGCATTCGTGAGGAATTATTAAATAGATTTATTTTTTGTGTACATATTACAATAAAAATCGCTAAAGATCTAAATAAATACAATTTTATTATTTTTTTAAAGCAATGTAAAATAATCAATTTTAGTGCTCCGTAAACCTAGTGTTAACACTGTACGTAGTGTGCAGTAAAGAAGACTAGAATGTGTTGTTTTATGAGAAGGACAGGATTTAATTTTTTCTAGATTTTTAAGATATTTTATTGCACACTGAGCCGAGCATGGTAAACACACGGTTTCAATGTAGCACGGCCGCAAAATTGTTCTCGTAAAACACGGTTTTCACATAACACCGTTTAACAGACTTAATTGTAATTGTAGGTCTCGCTTAACACGGTTTCGATACAAGACGATGTAATAATTACGACAACCCTCGCAAAACACGATGTACTTGTAAAACGGATTCCACGTAACAGGATTTAACAGACTTGCTTAACAACAGCGGTTGAAAACAGCTATGATATCGATTCCGGCTCTTGAAACAGTTACGAGAACCGAAAGATGTTATAACTGTTATGAGAATATCGGTTCTCGCTTATATCGGTTACGGTTCTTGAGAACCGATATTATAATGGTTCTATAACTGTCATTTTTAGGTTCTTCAGATTTCAGAACCTGTAATATCGGTCTCATATCGGTTTTGCAGTTCTGCAAGTGATATTTTTTGGTTCTGTATCGGCTATACAGGGCGTCTCAAAATTCCTTCAACTTCCAACATTTTCCTTTGCAAAAATGGCGTCCGCTGCTTCGTTTAAGAGTTATTAACACTAGGTTTACGGAGCACTAAAATTGATTATTTTACATTGCTTCATAAAAATAATAAAATTGTATTTACTTAGATCTTCAGCGATTTTTATTGTAATACGTACACAAAAAAATAAATTTATTTAATAATTCCTCACGAATGCCTCCTTACACTCTTAATAATCGTAAATTTATTTAATAAAGTAAATTAATAAGTAAATTATTAAATTTATTTAATAATTCCTCACGAATGCCTCCTTGCACTCTTAATAATCGTAAATTAAAAATTTTTGAATTCGTCATTTTGACGGGCCCCGTAAATCTAGTGTTAACGAAAAACACGGACCAATCAGAGCGTAGCTACAGCGGATTGATTCTGGCTTGGCCAACGGCGACGTCACGTTAAGCGGGACCTGTCGTCGAGTCGGACTCTGTTCGCTGTAGTCGCGCTCTGATTGGTCCGTGTTTTTCGTTAATAACTCCGTAACAAAGCCGCGGACACCATTTTTGCAAAGGAAAATGTCGCTTCAAATGATCTCAGGAACCTCCCATTTCTAGATGTTGAGGGAATTTTGAGACACCCTGTATAGCCGATACAGAACCAAAAAATATCAGTTACAGAACTGCAAAACCGATATGAGACATATCATAGGTTCTGAAGTCTGAAGAACCGAAACCGAAATCGAAATCCAGAACCTAAAAATAACAGTTATAGAATCATTATAATATCGGTTCTCAAGAAACGTAACCGTAACCGATATAAGCGAGAACCGATATTCTCATAACAGTTACAACATCATTTCGGTTCTTCATAACTGTTTCAGTCAGAACCGATATATGTATAACTGTTTCAAACGGTTATTTTCAGAATCGTTTCAACCCCTGCTTAACAATCCTTGCAATTCATCTTGTATCACTCTTAGTAAGAGGGTTGGGCACGTTAGGTTGTAATAAGTAAGTTCACTTGAAATAATGAAAGCATTCTAATTTGAAGTCCAAGTCAATTGTACGAAACAAAAGTTATATGAAAATACGTTTTCTCTTTTAGCACTTTGTGTGCCAAGCCAACAACCTCACAAATTCCAAAAAAGTTATTTATTTGATGAAATAAAAATGGAAAAGGTTAAATGTACGACACTGAGTAGTCCTTGAATATAAATGAATATAAATATTAACGTAAAAATTTATTTTGAATTCGGAATAAATAATTCCGTCACAATTCCATAAATCGAAACTAATATAACAGTTTTCAATTCTCCTAAAGTAAATATGATTCTGTGCGAGTTTTAAGAGAACTAACATAGCAGTCGACGTGTACTATAAATACTAAATACAGTATGAAGGCCCTTAGAATTTTCAGAGCATCTTGTAATATTATCCTCTGACATGGTCGCATGAGAGCGACGTGTAGATAGGATAGTCAAATGAATTTTGCAGAATCAAAGGCGGAGGTGAAGTTCGGTCTCTCGCGAGTTTCCGTCGATAGGTATCGATCCTACATGTTGAATAAGCTACCTGAACGGTATGATGTAGAGCTGTAAAAGAATATTACGTGTCCAATTCCTCTCGAGTATTTTATCGCCAGAACGGATTTATGTAAGGCTCGTATCTCCGTCCACAAATATAATAGGAGTTCTCCTTGCTGTAATTTAACCGAAAGCTGAGACTCTTTTTACTTTTCTTTTTCTCTTTCTTCAAGTTCGTAGTACAACGAGAATATTAGTCTAATTTCCAGTCAGTGCATCAACGGTGTCTAGAACGCTCTAGAGCCGCTCCATATTTCATAGATTAAGCAATAAAAAGGCAAATTGAGTTATAGACATAACGCCGCGAGCAGAGGGTCATTTCCTTTTATTTTCATACTCTATTAGATCATAACGGCTCGCTTCGGCGATTTCAGCGCGCTGTAAATCGCGAATCAATAATCGTTATTCCCACGAGACGTCTCAGGCTATTTGTGCTTATGCTCGTCGTATGCGCTCGATGTAGATTGTAATTACTATATTATCTTGGTTGATCTGATATCGACCTTTGAGCTGACCTGCTTAATTAACCCTTTGCACTGGCTATTTCAACTAAAAAAACCAACCATTTCTTCTAATCTAGAATATTTCCTTTGTACATACATTTTTTCATTATATGCGTACGAAACTGATATAGTACCTCTACAATATTTAAATGCTTTTTAAAACGAATCCTTTAAACAAATATTTTGCAACTTGTAGTATTTTCACTATTGTAAAATTTTAGCAATTTCCCGAAGATGAGTATCACTTCCGTAATCAGTTTTCCCGAAGACAAAAAGTGTATCGAGTAAATAAACGATGGATTTTTAGAAAATATGTTTTTTTACAATATGATGTTCGAATAACACAGAAATACAATTTTTTAACGTTAAAACTCTCCGCTTTTTTATGAATAGAAAACAAAATTTATATTGAAAATATAAACCGGAAAAACTACTTCTTAAAATAAGGGTTTAAAAAAACTTTATATATTTTATGTGGCAGTAAATGCACAATCTTTTGAAAGAATTTTTTAATCGTATTATAGGAGTATGTGCCCTGTATTTACTGTCATATAAAATACATATATGTATATAAAGTCCTTCTGAACATTTCTTTGATCGCATTACACAGGGATCCACTGTATTAACCGAATTTTCATGAATCTTTTACTTGAGATAATGCAGCTCCGTGAAATTGTTCCGCCTTCCGGAAAAGAGGCTGTTACTCAGTCATTTTCCAAGATTTTGCAATAAAATTACCATAAGTTGTGCACTACATGTGCTTTAAAACAAGTCACTTGTTTAAGCAACAAGTCCATTCATTTCTCTAAAAGAACTTCGCAAATATCACTTTGTATTTTTAGATTAACTAGGATCACTTAAATAATCTTAAACAAAGATGAATATTTGATTACGCAGAATAATATTGTAATAATAAGTTGTACGATATATGTACTTTAAGATATGTTACTTATTTCAACAAAAAGTTCATTAATTTTTTCACAAGAAATTCCTAAATATCACTTCGTGTTTCCAGATTATTAACCAGATATTTTCACTCAGCTAGAATAAATATAAATATTTGGTCAAGTAAAATAATATTGTAACTAGAAATTATATGACATATGCACTCTAAAATATGTCACTTGTTTAAACAAAAGGTACACTAATTTTACCAGAAGAAATTCCTAAAGATCGCTTGTTTTTTTCAAATTAGTTGGTCACTGTGATTTAACCAGACTTGTATGAACATACCAATTTATTCAATCAAAATAATAATATAGACACAAGATGTACAATATCCGTACTTCAAAACCTGCCACTTGTTTGAACAAATGGTCCAGCAATTTATCCAAAAGAAATTCCCAAAGATCACTTTGTTTTTTCAGATTAGCGAGGCATGATCCCCTACACGCAGTAGCAGGAAGTTGGGCTTTGAATTTCTCGGTTAAAGAATGATTTAAGAAGCCGTAAACTTTTTAACGAGGATAAGGTGAAAGCTCGTTTACGCTCTACTCCAGATTTTAGTTATCCTTATAGTCCTGGAGGCATAGTAACTGGAAACAACGGGAAGTCTTATCGTTCCCCCCTTCTATCCAATTCTAATGTGTCTCGTGGCTATTAATTTGTCTGTTAAGGGAAGTACGTAGGTACACACGTACAAGACTGCGAGCTATGCAAGGAGTTTCCTGAAACAATTCGAGCATTTCACGCGACAAACACTATTGCTATTTGACCTTATTATACAAACACCCGGTGCATACCACTCCCAGTGACAGATATTCCACGTAGTTTTCCCAAAGACCGAAACAAATACTATCTCTCATTTTATTAAACCTTCTATATGAAGCATTCACAATCTCTACGTTGTACGATTCACTTAAAATCGTTTCAAAATAGTACGTTTCTCCGTTACATCTTAATAAGATGTTTCAAACAGTTTAATATGAGTTTAGTTTATTCTTAGTATAAGTTTAATACAGTATCAAACTCTATGAAATTTTGGTTAAATATTCGTAACACGTTCACTACCAGCATTTCTTATGTTGCAACGTACCTCCTTCATGAGATATTGAAATAAGTTAGCAGAAGAAAGTCATAATTTCGCCGACTATTATACTGTGCACTTTAAGCAACAGAATAAGTAAAATTAATTTGAGTACGTCTAAACGAGAGATAGTGGACATCACAAATTTGTGACGATGGTAGTGAACATGTTAAAAGTCCAAATTGTCTTACGGTGCTGCATAAATTATTCTAAAAGTTAGATAAAAATTCTTAACAAAGTTTTGACAATGGAGAGAACTGCCTATCCCAGAAAATAAAAATAGTATAAACACTAACCGTATGGAGCAAACTATGTAACTAGTATTGGATAAACTTCCGAAAAGACCATACCTCCAATTTTTTTTTATACTCTGGATTCTTACGTATTTTGACGTACTGATTACACATATGATAGTGAAAATTGGCGCAAATGTTATTTTCATAGCGGAAACCATGAGAAAGCCATAAAAATCATAGTTTTTTCCATTTATTTCCGTAAGTAATGGTAATTTTGAAAACTACTTCAAATAAAAGTTGTAGGTCTCATCGAAACACATATTTTATGTTGTATTGATTTTTGTCATAAAGACAATTGTTTTTGAGAAAAACGATATTAAATGTTCTAAACTCCATATTACTCGTCCAACACAAATCAAGTATTATTATTAATTTCATTAGTTAATACTAGAAAGGGATACAGCAAAGCTTCTCCCTCGTCCACGTGTTTTCTGTATCATTGGATTTTTAACTTTCCACGCATAGCGAGATCCACTCTCTGCGGGAAGTTTCATCCCCAAAAGGAATAACCTAACCTTATCTAACCTGGACCGAAACCTAAACTTAAACATTAAGTTAAACGACTGTTCGTTACAAAAGAAATTAAATAACCTCATATAAACTAAAAAATAAACCTGTTTGTTCTAAAAATACCTAACCTAAACCTAAACCTAAACCTAAACCTAAACCTAAACCTAAACCTAAACCTAAACCTAAACCTAAACCTAAACCTAAACCTAAACCTAAACCTAAACCTAAACCTAAACCTAAACCTAAACCTAAACCTAAACCTAAACCTAAACCTAAACCTAAACCTAAACCTAAACCTAAACCTAAACCTAAACCTAAACCTAAACCTAAACCTAAACCTAAACCTAAACCTAAACCTAAACCTAAACCTAAACCTAAACCTAAACCTAAACCTAAACCTAAACCTAAACCTAAACCTAAACCTAAACCTAAACCTAAACTTAAACTTAAACATTAAGTTAAACGACTGTTCGAAATAGAAGAAATACGGAGTTTTGAAAATTAGTATCGTTTTTCTCAAAATCTATTGTCTTTATGACAAAAATCTATAGGACATAAAATGTGTATTTCGATGAGACCTTCAACTTTTATTTGACGTATCTTTCAAAATTACCATTATTTACGGAAATAAATGGAAAAACTATGATTTTTATTGCTTTTTCGTGGTTTTCGCTATGAAAATAACATTTGCGCCAATTTTCACTATCATATTCGTAATCAGCACGTCAAAATACGTAAGAATCCAGAGTATAAAAAAAATCGAAGATGTGGTCTTTTCGGAAGTACACACGTCGTTTTATAAAAATTAATAAATTTCAAGCAATCAACGTGTTAAATTGTACGTAAAGTTGATAGAATAATTCATGCATCAATAATTGAGATTGAAAGGTAATTGGTCAATTATTATAAACCTAGTTTTATCTCTATGGCCATAAAGCCGAAGAACAATGAGTATTTATCGACTTTTCGAAATTTGTCACTGCACTTCTAATGTTAAAATATTTACAAAAGCAGTTCCGCAGTCTATATTTTCAATAGAACCTATTCAAATTTTATAAAACTTTATAGCACCCCGGATTTCAGTATATCAGACGAAAATAGTTTAGCAATATAGTAATCACGTCGGTACAGAGTTTATCCAGCGCGTGCGCGCGCGAGCGATGTGTATTTTCACAAGATCCAACGAAATAAAGTAATTATCGAGAATTCAATTTGAAGTATTGGAATTTCAGGAACGAAAACGAGCTCGCCGGGGCCAGTTCTATGAAATTTGACTTGGAAAATAGTGACATATTTCTGCGACGTTCAGGTTTATCGACGCACACCGTGCCAATTTGAATGCGCGTCGTTTTCCACCGTTTAGCGTGGCTGATTAATGCAATTGTGCATAAATTGTATTCCATAATATATCAAATAGTTGATAATATTAATGTATCGCTCGGTGTCGTTATACCTTTCAATTATGCTCATTACAAGCGGGCTGTACTGCGCGCGCAGAAATTATTATCATTATTTAAAGATTCCATAATGGCGTCGGTAAACTTCAATGTTGCGAACGTTGAACGCTCAACAATTAATATTTTTGGGAATGGTACATTTAGGACCAAGAGCTGCGTTTGATATTTTTCTGTACTGAACTGTATTCAACAATATATCGAATTGTTCATAATATTATTGTATCGTTCAGTGCCGTTATGCCTCCAATTATGCTCATTAGAAGCGTATTGTACTGTGCGCGCAGAAATTATTATCATTATTTAAAGATTCCATAATGGCGTCGATTAAACTTCAATGTTGCGAACGTTGAACGCTCAACAATTAATATTTTTGGGAATGGTACATTTGGGACCAAGAGCTGCGTTTGATATTTTTCTGTACTGAACTGTATTTAACAATATATCGAATTGTTGATAATATTAACGTATCGCTCGGTGTCGTTATACGTTTCAATTATGCTCATTACAAGCGGCCCGTATTGCGCGCTCAGAAATTATTATCATTATTCAAAGAGTCCATAATGGCGTCGATTAAACTTCAATGTTACGAACGTTGAACGCTCGACAATTAATATTTTTGGGAATGGTACATTTGGGACCAAGAGCTGCGTTTGATATTTTTCTGTACTGAACTGTATTCAACAATATATCGAATTGTTGATAATATTAACGTATCGCTCGGTGTCGTTATACCTTTCAATTATGCTCATTACAAGCGGCCCGTATTGCGCGCTCAGAAATTATTATCATTATTCAAAGAGTCCATAATGGCGTCGATTAAACTTCAATGTTACGAACGTTGAACGCTCTACAATTAATATTTTTGGGAATGGTACATTTGGGACCAAGAGCTGCATTTGATATTTTTCTGTACTGAACTGTATTCAACAATATATCGAATTGTTCATAATATTATTGTATCGTTCAGTGCCGTTATGCCTTTCAATTATGCTCATTAGAAGCGTATTGTACTGTGCGCGCAGAAATTATTATCATTATTTAAAGAGTCCATAATGGCGTCGATTATACTTCAATGTTGCGAACGTTGAACGCTCGAAAATTAATATTTCTAGAAATTTTGCATTTTGCAGTTTTAGGAGTTTGTATATTACGTTTATATTATATTGTATGTTTCTGATATTAATCACTGTTTTAAAACTCTTCTATGTCGTATATCGTAAACAATTTTTGTAAACCCAATCTGGCAATGTAAGAATTGATTTCCAATTCTGTATAAATAATTCCGTCGTCCAGATACGAATGGCATAGCGATCAAAGTGTTAAAAGGTGAAATTCGTTAAAAATGTGTGTGCTCCTTGAAGCGTGTAACTATGAAACGCAACTCAATTTTCGGGGAATTCCTGCCTCGATTTCCCCGGTATCAGAAAAACGTCACTTGCACCCCGTTCGAGGATTCGAGCCGGTTCAAATATTACACGCAAGAAATTTCGAATGAATTTCGCCGGACCCGAGCGGAAGTTTCGAGAGTTTCGCGAAACTGATCAATTTCGAAGCGAAAGGACGAAGGGACGGTCGGACGGTCAGGGTTGAAGTGGAAGGAGTGTACGACGAAATACACTGCGGTGCACAACTATAGCACTACCACAATTTTCAAGAGTTTTGGAGATTTAATTAATGATTTCTAATTGCTAATAGTAAGAGAATGTCGTAAAGGTTGGGACACCATTTAAGTTGGGACAGTGCTTTTTTCCAAATTATCGCACTAGAAACACCAATGTCAAGAGTGTCAACTTTATTTCTGTTGATAAACAAACTTTTCATTAGCATTAGAAGCAACAAGTCGTGTTCGGTATAACTGTGCCAAGCAAAGGCTAAAAATATGTCCTTGAAAGTTTTATTGTGTCATATTGATTCGTTTTCAATTGACAATTTTACAGCCCTGATTGCTTAAATTTATCTGATTTGTTGGAAATTTAATGCAGTTTAAATGTGCAAAAAGAATTGTGCACTTATCGCGATATGAATTAGTTTTGTTTTTTTAGTATTTCGAAGTGGCGTTGTTTGTAAAGGTTGGGACACTCGTGCCGTATAAGTTGGGAGACAAACTTTATTTCCTTGTTTTGCATATAGACGTCATATTTATGAATGGAAACCATGTTTTAAGTAAAATTTTCAAATTGCTAAGACAAGGGTCGTGTTGAGACGTGCTTATTATGCAGCCAGCTCGAATTGCAGTGTGGGTCTACGCTGCGTTCGACTTTAGACGATGTTTTAGCGGCCATCGGCACATACAATAAAACAGTAAAGTAAATAATGTTTCTATTCGTGTACAATCATAATTTAAAAAATTAAATACTCAATAAACACACAATATAAGACGTTTTGACTTCATTTCAACACTTACTTTTCAGAGATTTCGGGGTGTCCCAATTTATACAGCAAAATTTTGTTTTGGCGCATAGCCTTGAATTCAGAAAATTGGCTATAACTTTATATCCGTTAACGCTGTCTTGATACTTTATAAAGCGAACATGTAGCTGGCAACTATACCTATCCAATGGTATACAATTTTTTGCGTAATTCTGATCCAATGAAATTTTATAACTAAAAAAGCGTGTCCCAACCTTTACTACAGTTCCTTACCATGCGAAAAAGGTTAGAAATATTGTGGCAATGATAAAACGGCAAACGTAACATTTATTTAGGTTAAACCTTTTTTTGGAGGACCAATTATTTTTAACTTTTTTTATGCAGTCCTATAGATTTTGACGAGAAAACGCCGAAAATGAAAGTCTTATTGCCAGGAGTTCACTGGTTCGGCAGTTATACGCGTGTAAAGTTAAGCACTTTTAAGCCTTTTTGATAGGTTACTAATAATAACACATGCACGAAATCAAAATGCGGAACATTGTAAGTGTGGCCGGGCCGGCCTAATAGCCGGTCCTCTCCGCTCCCACGACGGCCTTACCCCAAACCAACTTGGACTATACCTTCTTTTTGAGATTCTACCACCCAGCAAATATACTAATGTGACGACACTTTAATTTGTGAAAAACACTTGAAATTGCTTATGTTTACACGCGTATAACTTCTAAACCAGTGAATTGCCATCTAGCGCATGCGCTCAGTACTACTTAGCCGATGCACTGAACACCCACCATCTATTCAAGGCATGCGTTCAACAGCCCTACCTTTACCACCCAACGAATATCCAATATGGCAACGCTCTAACCTGTCAAAAACGCTTAAAATTGCTCATGTTTACACGCGTATAACTTATAAACTAATGAATTCCTAACAATAATACTTACATTTCCGTAATGTTCTCATTAATATCTACAGGATTACATAAAAAAAGTTAAAAAAGAGTTCAAGAAAGTTAAAAACATCTGGTCCTCCAAAAGAAAGAACAGCCTTTATTTAAGATAAAATATAACAATAATATTTTCTGATTGTTCACTTGGAAGGACCATGTAACCAGACTTGATTGCAATATTTGATCAATCAGAATAAACTATAGTTACTGTGCAACAATATAAGTACTTTAAAATGTGCCACTTATTTAGACAAAAGGTCCAATCATTTTTCCAGAAGAAATTCCCAAAGATCGCTTTCTGTTTTCAGATTGTTCACTTCCGTCCACGGACGGACGGAAGGTCGGTCGTGTTACAGGGGGTACAATGGGGGAGGGTGAGGCATGTACGGCAAAATACGTGTATAAGTATTTGAATCACGAACCGATCCGGAGTGATTCTGGGCTGGCAAAGAACAGGAGAACAGTTTTCCCCCTCGGGGATTGAAATTGTTCAGAAGCATTTCCGAATACGTAGCTTCGTATTTGACCTTCGACACGTCCTCGGTGTAGCAAGTGCACGAGGAAAATCGTGTCAGAGGAAAACGAGAGAAGCAGAGAGACGCGAGAATAGAGAGAGAGAGGGAGAGGGTTGAGGGTGGTTTGCGCGAACGGGAATGGTGCGACGGGGGTGTGGAGGGCGAGGTTCTCTCGCGAGTATGAGAAACGACGAAGGTAGTCGTCGCGCAAACGAATAACTAGAGGCGGTTGTTCCGAACAAGTTCTTGTAGAGAGCATACTGTACAGCTACTGCACAGGTACACGTTTTACTTAAGTACGACACACGGCATACGTACACACGGAATTTAATTAGTTGCATACTTGAGAGTACACCGGCGTACCTGCATATGATAGATTCTGCACGACGCCACCCGCCGCGAAAGTTCAGAACGTCGTTGTTCTCGTTTTCACCGCGGAAAAGACTGCGACGCGCGGTTAAACCGCGATTTAATTACCCGCGAACCACACCGCAACGCCTCGATGTGTCGTGGTTGTTTTTTCCGATCCAGAGCGAACGATTTTCTATGGGAGTAGGATATAAAACGGTACGGTAATGTCGCTTTTATCGAGTACAGACAACATTCCTTGATCTCTTGCCGCTAGTCGTAAAGGCCAGCTAGTAAATAGTACAATGAAACTAGAGTATCAGGTGAGGTTATGGCAGGGCTGGGTCAAATTTTGGGAGAAAAATATTTCAAATACTATTTATAAATAGTCGTTATTCAATTATTCAAATGAAATGATATTTTAAATGAACAGTAAAATTTCTGCAAATAAAATATTTTTGTTTCGATAATCTGAAACGTAAAATAGAATATTTTTGTTTTTGGTAATTTGAAACAGAAAATAAAATATTTGAATTTTGCTTTAAATAGTATTTAAAATATTTCTTGACGATGAAAATAGATTGTGGAAATATGTGATGTTAGAATGCAAAAAACCATAACATTTTTTATGTCGATTTTCTCGAGTAAAGGAGGCGTCAAATGAACAAAATTTGTTCCACAATTTCGATTTATTTACTCGTGTAAATCAAGAACTTACTAGAAAAAACTTTAAATGAAATATTGTTTTAAAAACTTTTTCTAACACATAAAATATTTTATTTTTAAAAGTGTACCTACGATTTCAAATAAAATAGACTGTTTAATAGTTACTATTTGAAATAGCATTTTTCCCAGCTCTGATTGCAAGTCATTGGTGAACTATTTTTTGTTTTTAATAATTTCATTACGAAACTTTTACAAATACATTTGTGACATTTTTCTTGTTAAAATGATATCAAACATGATACTATGTGGATCACATTTACTCGTTTTATCCACGATATAAGACAACCTCCATTATACGAACCAATGATATCTGCATTCTCCATTATCGAGCTTCCGAGCTCCTCAAAGACTATACCTCGTGTCACTGGGGATTTTTATGCGGTTTTTCTTATAATATGTCAGCGGTGGCCAGCGTAGGGGTCCCTCACGTGCCTGCTTCCCCTTCCTACTGTCAATTTGCGCAGGCGCAGTGTGTTCCCACCCCGCCGACCAAGAAACCGAGTAACCGACCAGCGTGTCATAAAACAATCGACGATCATCTTTTTAACGCGGGAAACGAGCATATTGGTAATTGGTTCGCCGCGTCACGCTATGGAAACGGCGATCGGTGGTGGGGATGGCGTTCAGCTATCGGTGGTGGGGATGGCGTTCAGCTTTCGGTGGTGGGGATGGCGTTCAGCTCTCGGAGCCGAGTTTGGACATCGCTGTAATATGTACTTGAATAATAAAATACAGGTATGCGCACTACATATGTACACTTTATACATTGCATAAATCTGTAAAATAGCGAAATTAAAAAGAGAATTAAAAAGCACAGTAATTAAAAACTTTTTAGTTCAGTAAGAGACAAAAACACAGTTCTACCCAACTCCTGTTATTTGTAATTCACAATTTTTGATAAAAACCCACAGTCGAATAATCAACTTTATATAGATAAAAAAAATATTTGTTTCTTTGGACACACAATTATTTAAGAAGCTATAACTTTAAAACAATCCATTACATCAACTGGAAATAAATTCAACATACTCTGCAAACATTACTGCATTAAACTCGCAAAATTTCTACCACAAAAAGTTCAAAAGTTTTTCTTTAAAAAAATCCAAAAATAGCCTAACGCTACAGACGTCGCGCCAGCACAATCTCTTAACAAAATGCATTACATTGAAAACGTCTGGTAGTGTATTTGTTAGGGAGATACTCGGCTTTGTAAAACACTTTGATTTGTTGTAAAGGTTTCTCGCGGTTGCTTGCAGTCGGTGAGCATTGCAAATAGGGGAGTCTACTTCGAAAGAAGCTTCTGCTTTTCTGCCCCGGGGAAAAAAAACAACAAGCCAGCTGCATTTCCATAGCGCGTCACGTCGTCGCGAGAAAAACTTGCACCCCCTTTGCAGCACCGTCGTTTCTGGTTTACTCTACGATCCCGAGGAACGGCCGCCAGTGAAATTCAAAATGGCAGGTTTGGCGCGAGTTTACGTATCCACAGTCGCCTACGTATGTAGGTGCTACGCGATCGAAATTGAAGTTATGCGAGGAATCGCTTTGAATTCAGAGGGCCGACGAAGGAATCGATAAAACCAATTGATTCTGCGAGCCTGCGAAAAACGAGTCTCGAGCATTTACTAGAAATGCATTTAAAGGGTGTCTAATTTTAATATAACTATTCCACGCCGCATCATTACGTAAAATAAAAATTGCTTCCATTCCAAGACGCAGGAGCTATGTGGACATTTAACACTAACCGTACTGACCACAAATTGTATACATATATTGGTTATAAAAATTACAAGACTGGATTTATTTCCATTTCTTGCAATTTGATACGTGCTCGAATGAAATCGTTTATTTAATAGTTTCTAATGGATGTTGTAATTTCAAGAACTATGAGATAAAAAATGTGAAACCGGTCGTGGTACGGTTAGTGTTAATTCTTTTCTTAACGATTCTAATTAGTTGAAGATGGTGCAACAGCATTTTTCAATTCTTTAAATGATATTGGCCTATTTTGCAGACTCACTACATATATCTTATTTGGTATCATTTTCATTAGAAAAATGCCACGAATATGTTGGTGAAAGTTCCATAAAAAAATAATAAAAAATAAAGAAGTTTTGTCATTGGATTAGTAGTGGTTTTACCGATATATACTCGACCCGTATTGTGTTAAACTACTCGGCGACCGAGGCCTCTCGAGCTTCGGTGTCTGTCCTTCCGTTCGCCAGAGGTCGAAAATAGTATCTTCTACACGATAATTGACACCGGCTGGACCCGCGGTGGCGACAATTAATTATGAAATACTGCAGTTCTCTTTTAAAAAATTCCTAAAATGCATTTAAAATCAAAATACTCCGATAATTTGTAATTTTTATATTTTTCCGTAGATTTAACGTTAATAAAAAACTCTTTTTTCGCTTCGGTAACAATGAAAGTTAAGAGGGGGATGTGATTAAATTATTACAGAAATCTTTAGAAGACCTCAAGACGAACCTAACTGAACGCAACAACATCAGAAGCGTCCTCCTCTTCTGTAAACCTATTAAATTATATGACTGACTAGGAGAAGACGCGGTCATGGAGTCTCAGATTTTCTCGAAACTTTGCATATTGGTAGATTTCGTTCTCCTGTTTATGAAAATGTAGCATTGTAGGCGTCGATACTCAACAACTTTTGAGATACGTTAAGATTGATGAAGTTAGTGTTTTGGTTCATCGGCAGGTAGGTGCAACATCATGGGGCCCGTGCTGAAGGGAGAGTCTGAGTGGACGTGGTGGGGGGACTGCCTTGCCGAGCGGGCGAAGGAGAAAAGTAGCAACATGTGTTTTTTGAGCCAGCGTCGCCCATGTCTGCTCTGTGGTAACGCCGGATGCTGGTGGGGGATGTTGGGCGCTATGGTGGGGACGGTTTTATCTCATTTGAGACAAAAATGCCCATCCCTGATCTACATAATACATAATTTGGAAGCAATAAATGCAAAACTTCAGCATTTTCTTCTATTCAGGTAGAATTTATGATCAATTTAAAAAAAAACCTCTTACCATATTAGACTACTTGTACTATAATAGAATTTTATTTCGATATATACATAAAATTAATAACCTGACTGCGGATGTTTGTCCAATTTTTAATGTTTGTTGATAACTTTTAAGAAAGTCATACCCAATAAAATATTTTCATTGGCAATAACATTTTCATATCAAAAATAAATGAAAATCGTACCAAATGCTGTCAAATTTGATAATCTAGCAATTTCTGAAAATTTTCATAAGCCGTAAACGAATAAAGATCTCCATTCTATTAATAGCATACATATTTCGTGGAACCTGTTTGAAATCTTCGAATTTGAGAACATATGAAAATTTTCAAAAAACGCTAGTCTGAAATTTCACAGATTTTACTAAGATTATAATGCATTTTATATCTACAACAGCTATATTACCAATGAAAATAGAATTTTATTTAGTACCACTTTCATAAAATGTGTCTGCATAAATATTAAAGCTTGCATAAACATCCGCAGTTTAGTTATAAATTTCCTATATGCCTAAATAAAATTCCATTTTGTTGTTGTCTACAATATTGACTATATTTATAAATAAATCAAAACTTCTTTCTTCTTCGATAGAATTACGAACGGCAAAGAGGATCGACTATGACTGTAACCGTAAAATAACTTGTGGTGCAAAGGTTTAATTAACTTTTTGTAATTTTGCGAAATGGGTTTAGCGTAACAGGGCCCAATCGTGCGTCACGTTTTCCCGTTCTATTGTGTAATGGGGATCTGTTCTGTCATGCGGAAGTTCACACAGAGGTTAACAATATCGATGACTCGAAGGAAGCAGCGAGATACGACAGAGTAAATTTTAGCTAATGCACTGTGCCAGTATAATATTACGAAGAGGGAAGGATAGTATGGCACGATGCCATGGATTGCAATGCGATCCACCTGCGTAAGGGAACGCGTGGGTGAGCCTGGGGATAACGAGCCAGGATTAATCGAAAAGAATTTTACCTATGCTTTCACGGTGGTCCGATCCGATCGCTCGGCGATCGTTCGCCTCGGAAAATTACACGAATCGAGACTGACAACTTCGTTCGCGAGCTGGGAGTGCCGAGCAATTTACTGGAAAATGTTGAGCGAACTCGCAACAGAGATAAAGTACATTTTATCACTACATTGTCATTCAATTTTAATACGATTTTATTAGAATCTATTTAAAATGCAAAAAGATTACAAATTAAAGTAGCACCCACTGTGAGAAATTACAAATTTTTAGTTTCGGTTCCATTAACACTAAACCCACCGAGCATTAAAACTGGTTATTGTGTATTAGCTTGTGAAAATAACAAGACTGAATTTTCTTAGATTTTGTGTGATTGTTATTATAATATATGCTTGAATAAAGAAATCTATCGAATCGATTCTCGTGAAAGCATCTTAGATTTTGTGTCATTGTTATTATAATATATGCTTGAATAAAGAAATCTGTCGAATCGATTCTCGTGAAAGCATCTCTACATCAATAATTGTAAGATAAAAAATGTGTAACCGACCATTTGACCGACGGTGGTATGGTTTGAGTGAATTAAATTACACATTGACTTTCTGAGAATTTGTGAATTTGATTTTCACTGGTCAACGTGATAATTTTTCAGTTTTTGGTTTATCGACCCTCATGCATACATTATAAATAGATTTTAATAGAACTTTATTAGGATCTCCAAGATGCAAAAATATTACAAATTAAAGTAGCATCCACTGTAGTAAATTCCAAATTTCTAGTTTCGGTTCCATTAATTAAATGACACATTAACTTTCTGAGAATTGTTTAACTTGATATTCACTGCTCAATGTTGTAAATTTATCAGTTTTTGATTTATTGACCATCATGCATACATTATAAATAGATTTTAATAGAATTTTATTAGAATCTCCAAGATGCAAAAAGATTACAAATTAAAGTAGCATCCGCTGTGAGAAATTACAAATTTTTAGTTTCGGTTCCATTAACACTAAACCTACCGAGCATTAAAACAGGTTATTGTGTATTAGCTTGTGAAAATAACAAGACTGAATTTTCTTAGATTTTGTGTGACTGTTATTATAATATATGCTTGAATAAAGAAATCTATCGAATCGATTCTCGTGAAAGCATCTTTACAATATCAATAATTGTAAGATAAAAAATGTGTAACCGGCCATTTGACCGACGGTGGTATGGTTTGAGTTAATTAAATTAGACATTGACTTTCTGAGAATTTTTGAATTTGATTTTCACTGGTCAACGTGATAATTTTTCAGTTTTTGGTTTATCGACCCTCATGCATACATTATAAATAGATTTTGATAGAATTTTATTAGTATCTCCAAGATTGATAAAGATTAAAAATTAAAGTAGCATCCACTGTAGTAAATTCCAAATTTCTAGTTTGGGTTCCATTAATTAAATTACAGCTTGACTTTCTGCAAATTTTTAAAGTTGATATACTTGATGGCTTAACGAACAAACTTTTCAGTTCCTAATCTGCTAACCCACATACATAAATAATATAAGTAGATATTTTATTAAGATCTTTAAAATGCAAAAAGATTACAAATTAAAGTGTGATCAATTTCACCTTTCTAATTTCGAATAATTTAAATTACACTTTGACTTTCTGAGAGTTTTTGAGTTTGATATTCACTGCTTCGGGTATCGATTTATCAGTTTTTTATTTATTAACGTCCAGAACTCATTATGAAAATTCGTCCATTTTCTATTTTTACGTATTCGAAAATGATTGACCTTCTTTCTGTTGCTATTATGAGACGCATTGCTTCAGAATATGACATAATAAATTCTTAATAATTTGTTGACTTAAAATGTAAAGCAAATTGAGTTGTTCTGATTTAACGCGATTATTTCTTAGGAGCATATGAAAGTTAAATGAATTATTCTGATTTCGTGGGTTTCTTGAGGTTTCCAGGCAAGATGTTAAGTTATGCAGAGTTTTTATTATTAAACCTGTCCACCGAATTTCGTTTGCTATGCCGCATGTATTTGCACGTAGTTGTAGATGCATATTATAGAGATGGAGATGTAGGAAGTCAAACGAGGACTTCTTGCATAGTTTCCTGAATTTTGCATAAGCCTCGCGCGAGCATGTTACAAGAAACACGAGATACGCGACGCGGATATCTTGCACGCGTTCTTGATTTGGGAAACACACGGGGCCCGCAATCCTGTGTTCAAATCCGGCTGAAATCTCGCTTATGATATATCCGTCGTTAATACAGAAATTCCGAGTCTTAATTAGAATTCTAGAAGTTTCTTGGCTGGCAACCACCGACCGGGAACTCGAATTAACTCGCGTTGTCGAAGTATCAATCCCTGTACACACTATACACGCTATTCCAATCAAACAACATAGTTGCCTGTCGGTAAATCTATCGAACTATACGCAACATCGAAATTAAATTTTACCTCTGAAAAATTTTAAACAATAATTACATCCTAGGTACAGATACAGCGCCTAAACAAAGTATTGGCTGAACTGTATTTTAGAGGATCAAAAATTTTCAAGTTTTCTGAATGTGATGCTACACATTTTGACGAGAAAATGATAGACGGGTAAGTTTTAGTAAACTAAATTCAAGTTTTGGTTACCGAAGTTCATTGGTTGAAAAGTTATATACGTGTAAACATGAGCAATTTTAAGCATTTCTGACAGATTAGAGCGTCGCCATATTGTATATTCGTTGGATGGTAGAGGTAGGACTGTTAAGCGCATTCACTGGATAGATGGTGGGTGCTCAGCGCATCGGCTAAGTAGTACTAACCGGTATAGTCCAAGTTAGTTCGGGGATATTTAAAACTGCTCAACATTACACGCGTATAGCTTCTGAACCAATGAATTCCTGTCAATAAGACCTTCATTTTCGGTGTTTTCTCGTCGAAATCTATAAGACTACATAAAAAAAAGTTTTAAAAAATTGGTCCTTCAAAGTAGAGTTTAACCAAACTATTGACACACCATTTAGAAAGGAATAAATTTTTAGAAATTGCACCAAACGACTTGAATTATTTTTCAATATTAGAAGAACTAGTTTTTGAGCTAATGTGAACAAAAAAGTTTATTTAAATTACTACTGATCAGAATTGCGAAGGAAAAAATGAAGATCACGATTTTTAACCTTTTTTATCCGAGCTTACAATATAGATTTAAAACATGCATTTCGTAGATCTAGGTATGTTATTGTAAGTGTACAAAGTTACATCGAATTCGGTTGACGCATAAAAATGCTATAGGTAATGAAATATGTAAGAATCTTTGAATTTTGAACTTACGGTTCAGTTAAATTGCTATTTTTAATCGTTTACAGCTCGTAACAACGTTCATCGAGTTCGATGGAACTTTGTGCATATACATAACCTTCCTAGATGTACAAAAAGAGTGTTTTAAATATTCATGATAGTCTTTACCTCTTTTCCTCACAATTTTGTTAATTAATTATTAGCATCTCAATTTTGTTAATTAATTATTAGCATCTCAATTTTGTTAATTAATTATTAGCATCTCAATTTTGTTAATTAATTATTAGCATCTCAAAAATACTGTAGTCGTTCGGTCAACTGTTTTAAAAATTATTCCGTTTTAAAGTGAGTGCCAATACTTTTTTTAGGCACTGTACAATGTAGTATACATTATATTTGTTTAACAGCTGTTTTGTTAACTCTTTAAATTTTGCTACTCTAAAATAGTATTCAAACTTCATTATTGTTGTGGATTGGTACGACCGGCAAACGGCAGCGCTATCTGCCGTACGGTGAGAGAGTGAAGGAGATCGCGCGGTTGAGTCCAGTGATGCCACTTTTCGCGCATGCGTATTGCGGCGCGCGCGGAATCAAGTAACGTATACGCGCAAAAATAGAGAAACGCTTAGGTGGCGTGCCGGGACCTAGCACTGCCATAGACAAACTTGAAGATAACGGACGTTATTTTTTATTTACTTGTTTATTTATATAATTAGAAAATATATTTTTGTTATTTTGGATACTGGAAAGGTTCTTGGCAGCTTTCCTTTGTCTTGCAACAAATGTTGGTATTCTTTATAGATTCTGCCAAATAAAATAAAATTTTATATTATGTTATCCTGTATAATCCGAACTTTTTAGGTAAAGAAAGTGTGTGAATGTTGAATGAAAAACATTATTTTTAAAGCAGGTCCTTAAAGAACTCTCAAAAATTTGAAATTAGTACAGTACTGATGCCACGCGCGAATACGCATGCGCGAAAAGCTGATATTTCTGGTATCACTGGTTGAGTCAGTAAAGAATAAAGGGCAGCACGAGGCAATAAACCTAACCTCAAATTCTCTAAAGCACTGTCTCCTTATTTTACCCAGTCCCGATTTGTTTATTTAACAATTATTACATAATCTTTATACAACATAAAAATGAGCATCGTTTGCAAAGAATGACGTATTCTTTTGTTTCTTTTCATCGAGATGTCGCAGTCTCCTCCACGCAGCCATGTGAAACGCACGCATTTCATACATATACAATTTAATTTAATATAATATGATCAAAGTATGATAATAAACAGTTGTTTTTATTATCCTAAATCTCCTGACAGTTTCAGATCTCCAAAGGCCGCTACTACCGAAAATACAATTTGATTCGATTCCATTTACTTAACACTAGGTTTACGGAGCACTAAAATTCATTATTTTACATTGCTTCATAAAAATAATAAAATTGTATTTACCTAGATCTTCAGCGATTTTTATTCTAATATGTACACAAAAAAATAAATCTATTTAATAATTCCTCACGAATGCTTCCCTACACTCTTAATAATCGTAAATTAAAAATTTTTGAATCATTCATTTTGACGGGCCCCGTAAATCTAGTGTTAAAATTTGTTTAGAAAATTTGAAAATTCCATGAACATCCGCAGCCTAATAATAACACCGATGAAACGAGGCTGTTTGTATTGGAGCGGAAGAAAGATCTATCACGCTCAGGTGAACAGTCCCAGGTTAAAATAATCTGGCACTCGTCGAGCGTGGCTGAAGCATTTTACACCTACAATTAAGTTCCCTCCTGTATCGTATTACCGAAGAATGCACTTTATATTTATCAGATTACACTTTGTGGAACACGAACGCAGGAAAACCGAGCGATCGAGTGCGACCAGACCAAAATGTCTGCTTTCCCCATAGATTACCTTCGTCTGGAACGTCGAACCTGCCCTAGTAGCACAAAAATATTGGTTAAATATATTCGTGAAATATTGGAAAATATTCCTTAAGCCGTACTTTTTAATATAAGAAAAATGTTGGGAAAATATTGTACAAGAAATTTACATAGAATGTTTAGAAAATGCAGGCTAAATATTCAGAGAATATGAAATAGGTATTGAGGAAATGCAAAGTAAATATTCACAGAAAATGGTAAAATTAAAATAAAGTCAAAGAAAATTTTAAGAAAAAGTTATAAGAAAAATTAGAACCATAAAACTTTTTAATACACTGCTTGTTCACTTTGTGTTTAACCGGATTCTATTTAAAACTCCGAAAATTGTTATGTAGTTGGTGTAAAATTGTTGGTGGGATTCGAACTCGGGAAAGTAATATAAAATAGTATTTTTTAGTGCTGCGTAAAATTAATGTTAAAATTCGTCTACAAAAATTGCAAATTGCATGAGCATCCGCAGTCTAATTATTACTATACGTATAAAAGATGTACAATTCCGAAACTTTCTATGGTGCCCCAAGCACGTGCTTACTTTGCTTATTGGTTAATCCAGCACTATTTATTCTATATAGTGGTCCGAATTAATATTCCAACACTGTTTACAATACAATAACTATGTTAAAATTAAATTAAACATGTTGAGTTACTTTTAAAGAGTTAGAAGGATTTGGTTATTATTTAGATGGAGAGTAAAATAAATTTAAAAAACATGCAAAATTTGTCGGAATCGCGAAGAAAACAGTAATAATTGTATTTCATCATTTTTTTCATGATTCCGACAAATTGCAATTTTTTCAAAATTTCTTTTACACCACATCTATTAATCTTATCCTGTTAACTTCTTAATCTTTTCAGGGATAATGGCACATATATGTACGTTTACCTTATTTTCTAAATTAAAAGTATATTAGAAGTAGATTAAAATTATTCTCAGTAAATTTAAATTATTCTCAGTACATTCAAATTATTCTCACTAAATTCAAATTATTCTCAGTAAATTCAAATTATTCTCAGTAAATTCAAATTATTCTCAGTAAATTTAAATTATTCTCAGTAAATTCAAATTATCCTCAGTAAATTCAAATTATTCTCAGTAAATTCAAATTATTCTCAGTAAATTCAAATTATTCTTAGTAAATTCAAATACGTCTCAGTAAATTCAAATTATTCTCAGTACATTCAAATTATTCTCAGTAAATTCAAATTATTCTCAGTAAATTCAAATTATTCTCAGTAAATTCAAATTATTCTCAGTAAATTCAAATTATTCTCAGTAAATTCAAATTATTCTCAGTAAATTCAAATTATTCTCAGTAAATTCAAATTATTCTCAGTAAATTCAAATTATTCTCAGTAAATTCAAATTATTCTCAGTAAATTCAAATTATTCTCAGTAAATTCAAATTATTCTCAGTAAATTCAAATTATTCTCAGTAAATTCAAATTATTCTCAGTAAATTCAAATTATTCTCAGTAAATTCAAATTATTCTCAGTAAATTCAAATTATTCTCAGTAAATTCAAATTATTCTCAGTAAATTCAAATTATTCTCAGTAAATTCAAATTATTCTCAGTAAATTCAAATTATTCTCAGTAAATTCAAATTATTCTCAGTAAATTCAAATTATTCTCAGTAAATTCAAATTATTCTCAGTAAATTCAAATTATTCTCAGTAAATTCAAATTATTCTCAGTAAATTCAAATTATTCTCAGTAAATTCAAATTATTCTCAGTAAATTCAAATTATTCTCAGTAAATTCAAATTATTCTCAGTAAATTCAAATTATTCTCAGTAAATTCAAATTATTCTCAGTAAATTCAAATTATTCTCAGTAAATTCAAATTATTCTCAGTAAATTCAAATTATTCTCAGTAAATTCAAATACGTCTCAGTAAATTCAAATTATTCTCAGTAAATTCAAATCATTCTCAGTAAATTCAAATCATTCTCAGTAAGCTCAAATTATTCTCAGTAAATTCAAATTATGCTCAGTAGATTCAAATTATTCTCAGTAAATTCAAATTATTCTCAGTAAATCAAAATCAAAATTTGTTGGACAACAACAGAATTACTACAGAATCTCTAAGCGATAAAAACAAAAAATTCGCCGTATCGAATCCCTGATAATATTATAATCAAACATGAAATAATTATGTATCTCTTATTTCAACTTTAGAAAATTGTACTTTAGAAGATTTTTAAAGTTATTTAATCGTAACGAGTGTTCGAATATTAATTCTGGCCACTGTATGTATTTCCGGACGTTGTCGAACGTTTTCCAGCACAGTGTCCCAGTTTCCAACTTTATAAATCCTATAATTACCAGTCTACATTGCTCAGTATTTTGTATAATAGCGTTCAATCGAACATTTACTTGAAAGACAGCGGTCAATGACGTATCCTCTCGTTCTTCGTTTCCTACAGGCACGGTCGGCTGAGCTCGATTCGAGTCAACAAAAAGTGGCGAAGAAGATGATAGACTAACATATTAACCGGGATCAGAAGAACACGCCCGTCCGGGAAAGGATGTCTCGAGTACGACAGAAAATACAGTTTTATTTTCGCGGACGTACCCGGGATATGTTCGGTCAAGACGTCTAACGGATTCCTCCCGTTCTCCATTCGTGCATGAAAGTTCAAAAATATTTGAACGGGTCTCTCCCATGCTCAATAACGTCGGATTTTATTGCGGAAAATTTGAACGCGTGTCATAGCCACTGCAGACATGATTTTGCGGTCGATTTTGATGTTCGAAGGAAAATCAGCTGGATACAGAGTTGGGGCAACCTTTAAGCGGTTGTCATAATGCAGCAGATCCAAAAATGCAATTTTTGATTCGGTAGACTGAAAGTATGGTCTTTCGAAAGTATGCTCATAAAATTTCATAATTGTATTTGAGAGAATAGCGAAACTATAGTTAGTTTAATGTGACGCGTCGAGGGTTAGCATGGAGAATTGGAATTTTGAAACTACTATACTAATTGGGCTTGAATTTTACATACTTCTTGAGCACATGTGTGGCTATCGTACGGCACACCAGTCTTGACAAAAAATAATTCTTTCTAATTCTGATTCAAGAGCTGTTTTCATCCTCTAAATTCAAAAAGCTGTGCCATACTCGAATTTCTTTGAAGTCGACGTGTATTACACATAAACTACAACCCTTATAGAGCTTCAGAAATATTTGAACGGGTCTCCCATGTTCAATAACGCCGGATTTTATTGCGGAAAATTTGGACGCGTGTCATAACCACTGCAGACATGATTTTGCGGTCGATTTTGATGTTCGAAGGTAAATCAGCTCGATACGGAGTTGGGGCAACCTTTAGGCGGTTGTTATAATGCAGCAGATCCAAAAATACAATTTTTGATTCGGTAGACTGAAAGTACGGTCTTTCGAAAGTATGCTCATAAAATTTCATAATTGTATTTGAGAGAATAACGAAACTATAGATAATTTAGTGTGTCTCGTCGAAGGCTAGAGGCATGAATTGGAACTTTGAGACTACTATAGTAATTGGGCTCAAATTTTACATACTTCTTCAGTACATGTGTGGCTATCGTACCGCACACCAGTCTTGCCAGAAAATAATTCTTTCTAATTCATCCAGCGTACCAAAACCAAAAAGAAGTCGAAGAGTCTTCAAGAGCTGTTTTCACTCTCTAAATTCAAAAAGGTGCACCATACTCGAATTTCTTTGAAGTCGACGTGTATTACACATAAACTACAACCCTTATAGAGCTTCAGAAATATTTGAACGGGTCTCCCATGTTCAATAACGCCGGATTTTATTGCGGAAAATTTGAACGCGTGTCATAACCACTGCAGACATGATTTTGCGGTCGATTTTGATGTTCGAAGGTAAATCAGCTCGATACGGAGTTGGGGCAACCTTTAAGCGGTTGTTGAAATGCAGCAGATCCAAAAATGCAATTTTTGATTTGGTAGACTGAAAGTACGGTCTTTCGAAAATATGTTCATAAAATTTCATAATTGTATAATATTTGAGAGAATAACGAAACTATAGATAATTTAGTGTGTCTCGTCGAAGGCTAGAGGCATGAATTGGAACTTTGAGACTACTATAGTAATTGGGCTCAAATTTTACATACTTCTTCAGTACATGTGTGGCTATCGTACCGCACACCAGTCTTGCCAGAAAATAATTCTTTCTAATTCATCCAGCGTACCAAAACCAAAAAGAAGTCGAAGAGTCTTCAAGAGCTGTTTTCACTCTCTAAATTCAAAAAGGTGCACCATACTCGAATTTCTTTGAAGTCGACGTGTATTACACATAAACTACCACCCTTATAGAGCTTCAGAAATATTTGAACGGGTCTCCCATGTTCAATAACGCCGGATTTTATTGCGGAAAATTTGAACGCGTGTCATAACCACTGCAGACATGATTTTGCGGTCGATTTTGATGTTCGAAGGTAAATCAGCTCGATACGGAGTTGGGGCAACCTTTAAGCGGTTGTTGAAATGCAGCAGATCCAAAAATGCAATTTTTGATTTGGTAGACTGAAAGTACGGTCTTTCGAAAATATGTTCATAAAATTTCATAATTGTATAATATTTGAGAGAATAACGAAACTATAGATAATTTAGTGTGTCTCGTCGAAGGCTAGAGGCATGAATTGGAACTTTGAGACTACTATAGTAATTGGGCTCAAATTTTACATACTTCTTCAGTACATGTGTGGCTATCGTACCGCACACCAGTCTTGCCAGAAAATAATTCTTTCTAATTCATCCAGCGTACCAAAACCAAAAAGAAGTCGAAGAGTCTTCAAGAGCTGTTTTCACTCTCTAAATTCAAAAAGGTGCACCATACTCGAATTTCTTTGAAGTCGACGTGTATTACACATAAACTACCACCCTTATAGAGCTTCAGAAATATTTGAACGGGTCTCCCATGTTCAATAACGCCGGATTTTATTGCGGAAAATTTGAACGCGTGTCATAGCCACTGCAGACATGATTTTGCGGTCGATTTTGATGTTCGAAGGTAAATCAGCTCGACACGGAGTTGGGGCAACCTTTAAGCGGTTGTTGAAATGCAGCAGATCCAAAAATGCAATTTTTGATTCGGTAGACTGAAAGTACGGTCTTTCGAAAATATGTTCATAAAATTTCATAATTGTATAATATTTGAGAGAATAACGAAACTATAGATAATTTAGTGTGTCTCGTCGAAGGCTAGAGGCATGAATTGGAACTTGGAGACTACTATAGTAATTGGGCTCAAATTTTACATACTTCTTCAGTACATGTGTGGCTATCGTATCGCACACCAGTCTTGCCAGAAAATAATTCTTTCTAATTCATCCAGCGTACCAAAACCAAAAAGAAGTCGAAGAGTCTTCAAGAGCTGTTTTCACTCTCTAAATTCAAAAAGGTGCACCATACTCGAATTTCTTTGAAGTCGACGTGTATTACACATAAACTACAACCCTTATAGAGCTTCAGAAATATTTGAACGGGTCTCCCATGTTCAATAACGCCGGATTTTATTGCGGAAAATTTGGACGCGTGTCATAACCACTGCAGACATGATTTTGCGGTCGATATTGATGTTCGAAGGTAAATCAGCTCGATACGGAGTTGGGGCAACCTTTAAGCGGTTGTTGAAATGCAGCAGATCCAAAAACGTAATTTTTGATTCGGTAGACTGAAAGTATGGTCTTTCGAAAGTATGTTCATAAAATTTCATAATTGTATTTGAGAGAATTGCGAAACTACAGGGTGTTTCGTCTAAAACAGGACACCTAAATAGCTCCTCTACCTCTGAAAATACAAAAAACGTTTCTAACGTAATCTAAATGGTTTCAAAAGACGAATCAGGTGGAAGAATCGTTTTTTATAAATTGTAATTTTCAATCGTTTTTTCAAGGTCCCTCGAGTCTTTTTACATATATACACACATTTTTTGTTGTTGTATGTTATAGCAAACATTATTGTGCATTCATCCATGTTTAATAGCACGACAAGGGTTGTCGTGGAGGATTGGAACTTTGAAACTACTATACTAATCGGGCTCAAATTTTACATACATCTTCAGCACATGTGTGGCTATCGTACGGCTCAGCAATCTTGCCAGAATATAATTTTTTCTAATTCATCCAGCGTCCCAAAACCAGAAAGAAGTGGAAGAGTCTTCAAGGGCTGTTTTCACCCTCTAAATTCAAAAAGCTGCGTCATACACGCTTTTCTTTGAAATCGATGTGTATAACACAGTAACAACATCCCTCGTAGTGCTCCCTTTCTTCTCAATTGACCTATTTTCAATTCTTTATAAATTCACACCCAGTATTTTGCAAGATACTCGAACCGCGCTTTCAATTCTAAAAAGGAAACGACATTTCGTAGAGCGATAATATTATCGAGAAACGTCTCGGTTGAGAACTTCACGCGTTCGCAACTTTTTGAGATCGTTGCTGTCGAGACGTTAAGGGGCGGGGGGGATCTTCGAATAGTATAAATCAGTGACGCTATCGTATCACAATATTTGAAATAGAATCTCCTCGTTGCTGATTTTCTATTCACGTTTTTCGCATCTTTATTCAATGGGGGGGGAGATCAACAGAATTGGGTTTGAAGGGGTTCATCTCCTGTATGTAATGTATACCGAATGGAAAGTACGACAAGCATAGAAGTTGCATGACTTTAAAATTCGCCTGACCAAAGTTCGACCGGCCTGAAACCCCGGCTGCGCCGAGGCGTTCGAAATAAACTCGATATATGCTAATACGGCTACTCAAATATCAACGTTCGTTCTTCCCTCGGCTATACAGAACGTCTTACCGCGGTTTCAACGGGGAACTGTACTCTTAGAAATTAAATTCAACTTTGGGGGAAACGTATCCGGGTGAGCGTACACTGCTCTCGTATCCGAACCGAGACGGGAACACAACTGTTTGCATAAACAAGTTTGCGAACGATAGAAACAATACAGTTTTCCGATACCAACTCGTTCAAAGATATCGGGAATACTTTCGGTATTTATTGAAGCTCGTTAACACTAAACCTACCGCGTTCAAATGACCGTTTTCATATTTCACAAATATTAAAGTTATAAAAATTCATTTATAGAAAATAATGGAATAAATTACCTTGTCCAAGCATCTATTATATTGAAAATTATAAATAATTTCAATAAATTTCGTGTTGCCATTTTTATACGGCAACATACATCAGATACTTTTAATGCTTGGTAGGTTTAGTGTTAAAAGACGCGTACAAGAAATAATTCACCTAACATATTGTAGTACTTTTTTTTCTATATTTTCTTTCAGAATACGATTATTAACATGCACAGGGAAAATCAAATTGAATTTCATGCGTCTGTTACTTTTAATTGTATTCTAAAAAGGCGGCGATTTCCAAAAGGACAAAATATGATAGGACATATTCAAATTTGTATAATTTTTATTTATTTTCATGTTACGATTGAAGTTTGTTTCTATAGACCAGGGATGGGCAATATTGCTCCTGTAAAAAAAACCGTCCACACCGTAGCGCCCTCTGCCCCCTTCCAGCAAGCGCAGTATAGTGGGGCAACGAAGACACGAGACACCAGCGTATGCAACGAACGTGCGCGCTGCATGAAGGAAGGTTGGTGGGGAAAGCAAGGAGCCCACGGACCTAAAGGACTGAGCATAAAGTAGATATATGGGCAAGAGGGGTCGTACCGCGAGCGGGGAGGGATGGTAGACTGCGGCCATATTGAGTGGCAAAACTAGTGTTGCCATCTATATAACGTTGTGGGAACATTGATATGATTGATTTTGAAAAAGTAATGCATAACAAGTGTATTTGTATATATATATATATATATATATATATATATATGTATATATGTATATATATATATATATATATATATATATATCTGTATATTTTGTATATATATATATATATATATATATATATATCTGTATATTTTGTATATATATATATATATATATATATATATATATATATCTGTATATTTTGTATATATATAAAATATTGCACATTCTGCTCCAATGTAACTGCCTCAAGGCTCTGCTACCTCATCACCTCACGTTACCCAACACTACCCTACAATTTAATGGCCAGGAAACATTATAAGGTGTATCCTATGGTCGTAAAGTGCATTTTGATCATTGCAATGGTTGCATTGCAAATTCGCGCAACTAGTATTTAAAGTTGCCTATAGATAGCGTTGGGATACGGTGCAAGATTTCACGCGCATGCGCGGCCAAAACAGTAATGAATCTATATCACGATGACAGAGGTAGTGGAGCCCTGAGACAGTTATATTGGCGGGAATGAATCGAAACAATCTGTTCCGGACAAAAAGACTTCAGGACGTGTCCTATGAGTTACAAAATATACACAAATACACATGTTATACATTCATTTTTCAGAATCAAATCATACCAATTTTTTAAAATTCTGCTGGGTACTCGAGGTACTCCATTTTATCGAGAATCTTACTTTACTGAAGCTGAAATTGCCGCGCATGCGCGTGAAATCTTGCACCATATACCAACACTGCCTATAGAGCGCACCACAGTCTTTGCCACTCAAGATGGCCGAGAAGTTGATACCCCTTCCCCGTCTTTTGGCACACCCCCGCAGGCTTAGGCACAGTCCTTTAAGTCCGTGGAGGAGCCCCAACCGTGCCCAGCCCTGCTATAGTCGATTTGAGAATACGTTTATTAACATGTGCAAGTAAAATCAAATTGAGTTTCATCAGTGTATTACCTTTAATTTTATTTTTAAAAGATAACGTTATCTAAACGGGAATATTAAAATGAGAGCACATATTAAAATTCATACAATTTCTATTTACTTTCAATTAAAGTTTGTTCCCACACACGTTCTTAAAATACGTTTATTAACAAGTGTAAATTAAATCAAATCTACTTGCATCGATTGATTTAATTTGATTTAAAAAGGATCACATTTACGTCGACACATCCGGTAGGTGAAAATGATAGCAAACGCGAACAAAAACTTAAAATATTAACAAAATGACTGATATTTTGTATATAATTCCATTGAGAATTTATGTAATTATTTAATACTGTACTCTGTGAATTTTTCTTCTGTTCAGCTGTTAAATGAATTGAACGCAGTTACATTTATAAGGTAACGTTTTCGAGATGCGGTTAGTATTCGGTACATCCAGGGTTAAACATGCGACTCCGGGGGTTAATAAAAAATAAGTATAAGTAGCTATGGAAGCATTGCACGATGGAGAAGTTCGGCTTGTCGGTTTTTCCCGCGGAATAACCGGAGCAATCGATTCGAGTGGAAGGCTCGGCTCTGTCGTGGAAAAAAAGTAATCGCGTTTCGCGTGTGCCTAGGCTCGCTCGCGAAAATGTACGATCGTACGACATTAGACTTTATTATGGTAAATGTTAGATAGTGGCATGTCAGCTCTGTCGGATAAAAAGTAACGTAAGTTTATTGCCTACCGGCGCGGTTCCGCCACGTTTGTATCCCGATACTGGGAATTTCATTTTTTAACATGTTCTTTCTCAAAGTAATGAGAATAATCGATCGATGACCCAGCTCTCTCGACCGGTGGCTCAATCGCGAAATTTACTGCTGCTAATTTTTTTATACCAGAACCGTCACATATATATACACGATTCGCCGTTTTAATATGGCTGGCACATGTCCACGTCGGAGCAAGATATCGGAGACCAAGAGTGATAAGAAGAACGAGGTTAAGGTCCGTGAGAATTATTAAAATTAAACGATGAGTTTCATTTATAGCGAACCGTGCTCGCGATACAGGGTGGCTCTGTACATATTAGCTCTTCCTTGTCTCAGCTATTTTTGAAAATATGGAAAAACCATATGAACCACAGTTTTTCAGTATAAAGAGGACTACAATAGCAGTTTGTTTGTAGATGTAAGAGTTCTTGAGATTTCAAGATCACTTTCATGTTTTTAAATAGAAATATGGGATAAAGTTCCTTTTAGAAACCCACCTCCGATTGACTCCCAACTTACCCGAAATATTATCCATGCCCAGTAGAGTCATGTGGGTTGGTCACGTGACTCGGAAATGCTCTGCGTATGCGCAACAAACTGTTTGCGTTCATGACTCGTATCCGCCACTTTCACTTATTAACACACCCTAAACTGTTGTTTCTTGTCTTTAATAAGTTTAATAAGTTACAATGAGTGAGAGTTCTGATGAATCAAATCAAAATGATCCCGAGTGGAAGCCGCAAGAAGTGGCCCAACATGTTGCGCGTGTTTTAGTAAGATCAATGGCATGGAATTGGAAATGAATATACAGAGTGACATCTTCCAGGAATTGTGCTATTGTGTGGGCAATATATTGTGTGGATCGCAAAGAGACTGTTACATGGCTCGTATATGTGCAGAAACCGTCGCATACCTATGCATTTCTACATAAGCCGCCATGTTAAACTAGTTATATTACTTTATTTTGTTAGGTTATGTTAGGTTAGGTTAGGTTAGGTTTAGTGGGCTTGGGGTTTGCTTAATAATTCTGATTAGTACTTTTATACCTCAATTCGGTATTAAAATTGTGTTTCGCCAGCAATAAATTTATTTGATTTCCGCGCCACGGCGCCACCTTCATTTTGTCAGACACCTCGTGGGACGTCTACAGAGTAAGTATGAAGACACTCGGAGGTGGGTGCTAAAAGGAACTCTTACCGAAATATGTTTGGTTAGGACGAGTTCCTCACCGCAGTAAAGTACAAAATTCACAATTGAAAAAGAAATTTTCTCGTGGGAACAAGGCTGACACAGACCTGTAGATTGTCACTTGTCCTTTACCGTTCTGCGACTGCTAATAATTTTTAAAGAAATTATTACTCTAGAAAAATATAAAACAAATTTTTTTCCGAACACAGCAGATTCCCCTTCGTTTTATTCGTATACTTAATTCCTCAGTGCGCAGCTTTGTTTCACAGGAAAAATATATTTGACTCGTCGAGAAGTATGTTAAAAATAATTCCCGTCCGCTAAGAGTTAAAAGAATATGATTCTACTGTGTCAAAGACGCACACGCATGGACAGAATTCCTTTTAGTGGTCCAATCTTTCGTAAATACCTTGGAAGCTACGGGAGACCGCCACCATATGCTTCCAAAGGAAAAAGTCCATCGGAGTGGAGCCCAAACTTCTAAATAATTACCCGAAAAATTTTCAAGTAAACTCGGTCCATTTGATTTCTGTGAACGAATTAACCTCTCGAATGGGTAAAACTTGCGGGACACGGCCACAAAGTCTCCACCGCGACGAGATCGCGAAGCGGGCGAAAGTTTCGTCGATGAAAGGGGACGCGATTGTGTCGAGAAGAAAGGAATAAATTGAAACACGATAGCCCGATGCTGGCGTAACCGTGTGTCGGATAGGAGAGCAAAGTGGAGAGTACGTGAGAGAACGATAGGAGAGAAGAGAGCGAGTAAGAGGTCGAGAGATAGCGAGAGAGACGGAGCGTTAGGATACGACAGGGTAAGGGTAGAGCCCCGGTAAGTAGTCTTCCGCAGAACTCGTGCCAAACAATTTGCAATGCTGAAACGAAAAGTTGTTGAGCTTTAGCGCGAGAGGACGGTTTCTCACGAGGCCTCCGAATCGAATCAGTTTATCTTCGCTGTTTTCCGCGAAAGACCAAGCCGGGGAGACCATCAACCGTCATCAGCCGGACGAGCCGACCGGAAACCGAGCGAAAAAGATTCACGATCGAATAATTGAACCCTGAACCCCGGGAATCGGATTCGCGGACCCTCGAATACATTTCACGCCCCTTTTGCCGCTTTGTCTTCCGCCGACATCATCTTTCTATTCTTCTATTCCTCTTCCTCCTCCTCCTCCTCCTCCTCTTCTTCTTCTTCGCAACAAGGTCGACGGCCGAGCGGATGCTGATCGCTTATTGCGAGACGCTTGAAAGCGAAGGCATTCGTTAAAAGTTGCTCGATGATTAAACTGAATCAATATCGCTGTTATCCTAAGCCTCAAAAGATAGTCTTCAAGGGTATATAGTTACACTTAGGTAAACTGTTAGTGCTATTTAAATACAACGCAGAAAAGTACGCCGATTTCTCGGAAAATGCAATTTTTCTGAAACAAGTATTTTCCGTTTCTCCCCATTTCTGAAAATTTGTTAATAAATTTCAATTTAGGCATGGCGCAACACTGTCTTATAACATCGCAAAAGATGCTCTTCAACGCTATTTGTATAGTTACTGTTAGTTATCTTTATTAAGTTAAAAAAGGTTATGGGCTCAGGACCACTATCACTGCGCGGTAATAGTTAGAAGTGGAGAAGTGCAAAAAGTAAGTTGAACCAAAAGTAAGTTGAACCAAAAGTAAGTTGAACCAAAAGTAAGTTGAACCAAAAGTAAGTTGAACCAAAAGTAAGTTGAACCAAAAGTAAGTTGAACCAAAAGTAAGTTGAACCAAAAGTAAGCTGGCAAATATCTAGGACGAACATAACCTCAATTACGCCCACGCCGTAAGCTGCCTCGCAATTTTTGCAGTTATTCATGCAGGATCTAGTCAAGCTAAGATGGCTATTCCAAACACACACATCGAAAAATTAAATAACGAGAATTATGATATTTAGAAAATACAAATTAATCAAAAATCATTTATAGGCCCACGTGCTGATAATTCATAAGTGTGTAATGTGCTGTATTCGCTGACACTCTTACAATATTTACTGTTCTAACTTAATAAAGATAACTAACAGTTACATTAAGGTTAACTATTATCCATACTTAAGTACAACATAGAAAAGTGTGTCAATTTCCCCAAAAATGTAATTTTTCTCGTTACATTATACTCGACTAATTAAAATTATTCGATGAAGAAATTCCATTTCTTATAATCGACTGACAAAAATTTTATTTTGCATACAAATCGAATGAGAAAAATTTTGTTTTGCATAAAAATCGACTGAGAAAAATTTTATTCTGCATAAAAATCGACTGAGATAAATTTTGTTTTGCATAAAAATCGACTGAGAAAAATTTTGTTTTGCATAAAAATCGACTGAGAAAAATTTTGTTTTGCATAAAAATCGACTGAGAAAAATTTTGTTTTGCATAAAAATCGACTGAGAAAAATTTTATTTTGCATAAAAATCGACTGAGAAAAATTTTATTTTGCATAAAAATCTTCAGTTTACTTATAACAGCGTCGAAAGAAACTCATTGAAGAATTTAGGTACACTACTATTGGGATTTAAATACAACGCGGAAATTGTATGAATTTCTCAAAAAAGGAAATTGTTTATTGCCGTAGGTTTGTCAATAAATTTCGCATCAAACATGCTATAGCACAGTCTAGCCGGTTAAGTATATATCACTATAATTTTCTGTAGTTTGAGGGAGGTCGAGGACACGATTTTTGTCCAATGTTTCGCGATCTCGTGTCCGGCGTATCCAAACGTTCTATAATGTCTGAGTCGCTCGTAAAGCACAAAGAACACGGTGATGTAGTTGCGTGGAAAAATAGTTTAGCAGCCGGAATTGCCACAGTTGTGTAATAAAACGGTTGCCACTTACCCGTGTAATTTTTCTGAGCGCAATGAGTAGCAGCGAGCAACGAGCAACGTGCAACGTGCAACGTGCAGCGTGCAACGTGCAACGAGCTACGAGGGGCCGGCTCGTTGACTAACGTTCTGCGCTGCAAATTTCACGACGCGAAATTATTGCGACGATGCATCTAGCTCTCGAAGATAATTCCATGGAGAAATATATATATATACATATATATAGAAAGGAAAGGTGCGTCAATTAATCTGGCGAGACGACACCGAAGAAAGAAACAACAAGGAGAGGAAATTTAGGAGTTCTGAATACGGCAATGTCTCGATGTATGTGGAAGCTTGGAGACCGAAATGTTAATTATACCGTGTATAGACTCTACTACTTCGTTTCTTGCTGCTAGAACATAGTAAATTATAACGGACGTTGAGAAGGATAGCAAAATATCGGCGAGATAATACTAATGATCGGGGAGGCAATACTAATTCAGTGATGAAACTTGATTGTAATGGTTTTTTAAGTGAAACTTTTATCATGGTATTCGTGACATTTTTCTGATTACAATGATACCAAACATGATACAGTTCGGATCGTATTTGGTCGTTTAATACACGATATAGTACAACCTCGATTATCCGAACCGAGTAATTTGAACTGTTATAACTTCGAGAATAAGAGTCGGAGAATGTTCTATCTGGGCTCATTTTAAAGCTTCAAACCTCTACTTTTGGCCCCGATATTGTATTTTCTTCGAGCACTTTTCTTGCTGCAGAAAGTTAACTCTTAGACTGTAAACGTTTTTACGATACCTTCAAATAGGTCTTTCATGTCTGATGCAATTTTCAGTGAGTAATAGTTTTATAAAAAATCTGAAAAAATTCATATGGTACTTCCAAAAATCGTAAATTGAGAATACCACAATGATTTTGACAAATAATTTGTTGAAATATTCTATATTGTAAATACAGTAACCCCGCGATCTAAGTCCAACGGAAATCACGATCTATGTCCGTTGGCCTACTCCTTCCACTGCGGGGTTTCCGAGCAGTGTAAACATGCCGCGTAATCTGATCCTGGGTCGAGTATATCGGTGAGACCACTTCTAATCCAATGACAAAACTTCTTCATTTTTTATTATTTTTTGGTGGAACTTTCACCAAAATATTCGTGGCATTTTTCTAATGAAAATTATACCAAATACGATATAATTCCGATGATATTTACTTGTGGAATGAACGATGGAAGTTTTTTATTGGCATTACATTGTACGAACACGCGGGCCTTTGAACTGTGCCGGCGTCTCTTTCTTTCCCATACGCTGTCCTTCTTTACGTCAAAAACTTTCATCGTTTATTACACAAGTAAATATCATCGGAATTATATCATATTTGGTATCATATTCATTAGAAAAATGCAACGAATATATTGGTAAAATGTCATTAAAAATAAGTAAAAAATAAAGAAGTTTTATTATTGCACTAGTATTGCCTCACCGATACGCTATTTTTTGTTGCGCCTTCGGCCGCGCGGTCCGTGTTTGCATGCTCCTTTTCTAAGTTGGGCGCGGTCGACGCGGTCACAAAAGAATAGTGTCCCTACGCGATCTAAGTGCAGGCAGGGAACCGAAAAAGGACTTAGATCGCGGAGTTACTGTACTATCAAGCATATAATACATGAATTTTACAAACTGTTCGAAATAATCCGATCACGGACGACTCCCCTTTCCAGTTTAACACTAGGTTTACGGAGCACTAAAATTGATTATTTTACATTGCTTTATAAAAATAATAAAATTGTATTTATTTAGATCTTTAGTGATTTTTATTGTAATATGTACACAAAAAAATAAATCTATTTAATAATTCCTCACGAATGCCTCCTTACATTCTTAATAATTGTAAATTAAAAATTTTTGAATCCGTCATTTTGACGGGCCCCGTAAATCTAGTGTTAAGGATTAAATCCGTACTAATCAGTGGGACACGAGAATTCGCATAATAGAACAGTTATTTAGCTTCAGTGCTGGAGTAAATCTTCACTGATTTGCACAACGAATCCTGTTGTATGTACGTCGCTCTGAACCGTTACGCGTATAGTTAAAATGTTAGAACATTTTTTCGGAAAAGAGTTTTTAGAATGGTTCGTGTTTCGAATTTGAGCTATTACAAATTTCTGTAATCAGCCAACAGTAATTGCAAAATTTCCGGCGTGTAGTTTGCGTGTCTTATGAATATGTACTTCACAATGCGTTTACTCTTGCTGCGCAAACGAAAATATTATTGTTTCATGGGAAGCTGCACGGTCGGAATAACAAATTGGTGATTATACTTTTAAAAACTGATCGAACTACGATACAATCTACAACTGTTTATTCGGTACAGTCTCGCGGAACATATTTTGCTACAACAATAGCAAACGATTTTTGTATTCTCATTACAACACCCGTGTGTCCTCTTATTATTTCGCGAAAGAACAATCAAGCCGAAACCGATATCCCCGGTACACCTAATTCCCTGTGCAATCGTCGGCGAAAGAAGATTGTTATTATAATCGCATAATTAAAACCGCGGATAATCGTTGGGACGCCGCGAAGCCAACTAATACGGTGCCGATGGGGGAAAAAATTTGATCGCTCTAATTGGACGTGCTGTAATTACCTCGAACAATCGAGGGAAGCAGCTGTAACTGCGGCCGAAGATTAAACCTTTAATGGAGCGCGGTTAGTTTGTTTGAAGGTTGTCAATGCAGTAATCCCATCAATACATGTGAAAGTGATGTTTGAGAAAAATTGCACCCCCTTAACCCCTTGCCGTACCATTTTCTTTACGGTTATAGCGATTAGAACATCTTTAACCTCAAAAATGTCGTAGAAAATAAAAGAAAATTTATATATCCTTTATGACTATATTTACTTGAATGCTTAAATATTAATTACAAATGAATTCAATTTTATTTCGTCTAAAAAGGAAGGCTTAACATTCGTATCTCTTAGACGTTGTTTAAAACCTTTATCGCGAGTCTGACTCGTCAAGATACGTCAAGGGGTTAAGGAGCGCTTCTCGTGTAACAACACTGGAAACAAGTGATTTTTAAGAATTTTTTCTTAGGAAACTAGTGGATATCTGGCAAACACGGTAAAATGATTTTTTATTGTCAAGTTAACAACTCTGTGACGATCTCCTTGAAATAGAAATATTGTTTATAGTTTCAGCTGAAAACAGAATAAATTTCATGAGCTTGGTATAAGCCATTCGCTTATGGCAATGTTTTTAGTATGACTGTGTTTTGTCGATGGCACAAACTACGAACGTATTAACCTGTTTCGACAGGTTCACAGAATGATTTTTTACTACCATCTCGATAATGCTACGGAGAACTGTTTAGGCTAGAAAGATTGACTATAGTCTGATCTATGAACACAATAAATTTCACGAGCCTGAGACAAGCTGTTTGTTTATGGCAATATTATTAACACACCCACGTTTTGTCGATGGCACAAACTACGAACGTACTACCCTGCTCGAAAGGTTCACAGAATGATTTTTTACTACCATTTCGATAATGCTACGGAAATCTGATTAGGATAGAAAAATTGTCTGTAGTCTGATCTATGAACACAATAAATTTCACGAGCCTGAGACAAGCTGTTTGTTTATGGCAATATTATTAACACACCCACGTTTTGTCGATGGCACAAACTACGAACGTACTACCCTGCTCGAAAGGTTCACAGAATGATTTTTTACTACCATTTCGATAATGCTACGGAAATCTGATTAGGATAGAAAAATTGTCCGTAGTCTTATCTATGAACACAATAAATTTCACGAACCTGAGACTAGCCATTCGCTTATGGCAATGTCTTTAGTATGCCTATGTTTTGTCGATGGCACAAACTACGAACGTACTAACCTGTTTCAAAAGGTTCACAGAATGATTTTTTGTTACCATCTCGATAATGCTACGGAGATCTGTTTAGGCAAGAAATATTGACTATGGTCTGATCTATGAACACAATAAATTTCACGAGCCTGAGACAAGCTGTTCGCTTATGGCAATATTTTTAACACGCCCATGTTTTATCGATGGCTCCGACTTTCCCTTCGGCGCGAGCTCCACGACCACTGCACCGACAGGTATCATGTTCATGATAGGGACGATTCAGGTGTAGGTAAAAAATTTGCAGTGTCGAAAAATTTTGTACTACAATTGGAGAAACTCGATTTCCATCGCACAAAACGAATTTAAGTTCAATTGATCGTTGCGGCATCGACACAAAAGTAAATTATCGCGAAAAGGTAACGTAATTCGGGAATAAATGTAAACCGGTGAATAATAAATAATTCGCTAAAACAAAGAATTAATTTTAACAAAAATGAGGATTAAAAATCTTGATTTCTATCGAATAATGAAAAACAGGGCACGATTACAATTTCCTTTACCGACTAAATCAGGCCCATTCGATACCTGTGACATATACACTTTTTCTTAAAATGACTCCAAGGACACAAATTTAACCTCTAAACAAGGGACCACGGAAATCGTAATCTCCCGAATAATTCGCTCCAACAAAGAATTAATTTTAACAAAAATGAGGATTAAAAGTCTTGATTTCTATCGAATAATGAAAAACAGGGTACGATTACAATTTCCTTTACCGACTAAACCAGGCCCATTCGATACCTGTGACATATACACTTTTTTCTTAAAATGACTCCAAGGACACAAATTTAACCTCTAAACAAGGGGCCACGGAAATCGTAATCTCCCCAATAATTCGCTCCGACAAAGAATTAATTTCAACAAAGATGAGGATTAAAAATCTTGATTTCTATCGAATAATGAAAAACAGGGCACGATTACAATTTCCTTTACCGACTAAACCAGGCCCATTCGATACCTGTGACATATACACTTTTTCTTAAAATGACTCCAAGGACACAAATTTAACCTCTAAACAAGGGACCACGGAAATCGTAATCTCCCGAATAATTCGCTCCGACAAAGAATTAATTTTAAGAAAAATGAGGATTAAAAATCTTGATTTCTATCGAATAATGAAAAACAGAAACGACTACTTACCAAGTAACGGTCCCTGTTTCGCGTCGTACACTTTCTGCGTCGCAATAACACGAGACACGACACGACACGACACGACACTGTTCACACGGACAGAAGGTGGCTCCGAGATAAAGAAACGCGCAACCGTTCACTTTGACTGCTGTGATTATAATGAGTCGCGACCGAATTGTTGGATCCGCGGGTGGGGAGAGTGCCAAGGGTACGGTGATGGGGTATTATTGTATTATTTACGCGATGACGTCTTTGCTTACCCGGCTATGGACATTTACGTTGGTAGGGCACTTCTAAGAACGCAAAACGTTATAATACACGCATTGCCTGGGGGGGGGGGCACCTTCGCTCTGAGCCGCGCTGGACCGAAATCGGGGGCAATCGCCGATTGTCGGAGACAATCGTCGCGACAAAATTTTCTATTGGCGTCCTATACACTCCATCACCGTACCCCTAAGACTCTCCCCACCTGCGGTCCCAGAGATTCGACAGTGACTCATTAGAATCACAACAGACAAGGTGAACGGACGCGCGTTTCTTTATAGTGGAACCACCTTCTATCCTTGTAAACTGTATCGTGTCGTGTCGTGTCGTGTCTTGTGTTATTGCGACGCAGAAAGTGTACGTCGCAAAACAAGAACCGTTACTTGGTAAGTACCTGTTTCCGTCTTTCATTAATCGATAAAGATCAAGATTCTGAAACCTCATTTTGGGGAGAGTACGATTTCCGTGACCCCTCGTTTTGAGGTTATATTTGTGTTCTTGTGGTTATTTCAAGAAAAAAATGTATATATAACATCGTGTCAAATTGGCCTGGTTTAGCCGGTAAAGTAGATTTCCTGTTTTTATAAATTTGCAAATGTCTCGGTAACTATGTGAAATATGGCAAAATATCACGAGACCTTTTTTTGTAGAAAATGAAATTTTATTCGCATAATCTTTGTATTGTAGCTGTCATCCAGAATTTGAACTAGTAATGGAAAAATCATGTGAATAGAATGAATTGTGGTTAGGTCGTGGAGGGGGCGATGAGGGGGAGAGTACGATTTCCGTGGCCTCTCGTTTTGAGGTTATATTTGTGTTCTTGTGGTTATTTCAAGAAAAAAATGTATATATAACATCGTGTCAAATTGGCCTGGTTTAGCCGGTAAAGTAGATTTCCTGTTTTTTATAAATTTGCAAATGTCTCGGTAACTATGCGAAATATGGCAAAATATCAAGAGACCTTTTCTGTAGAAAATTAAATTTCCAACACTTTATGTCGTATGACATTTTTTTATCAGCTGCGCAGTTTCCGAGTATATTTATATTTCAGTGAAGTTGCAGAACAACTGCCGCCCTCCAGGTTTCGTATTATCCAAAATTCGGGGAAATTATGATTTCCGTGGCCCCTTGTTTAGAGGTTAAATTTGTATTTTTGGGGTCATTTTAAGAAAGAAATGTATATGTCACAGGTATCGAATGGGTCTGGTTTAGCCGGTAAAGTAGATTTCCTGTTTTTTACAAGTCTGCAAATATCTCGGTAACTATGCGAAATATGGCAAAACATCAAGGGACCTTTTTTGGAGAAAATGAAATTTTATTCTCATAATCTTTGCATTGTAGCTGTCATCCAGAATTTGAACTAGTAATGGAAAAATCAAGTGAATAGAATGAATTGTGGTTAGGTCGTGGAGGCAGCGGATCAAAACGAGGGGCCACGGAAATCGTACTCGTGCCGCGTGCCGTTTTTTGCGAATATCTCGAAAACTAAAAGCGACCGTCTTACATTGGAAAAGGAAAAATTTGTTCAAAATGTGTTGCTGCATAACATATTTAAATTTCATCAAAATCGGAATATAGTGGCCCTTTCGCAATAATTACCAAATTATGAACTACAAAGAAATTCTAATCACTAAAACCGTGAAGTAAATCGTAAGGACAGGACAGCCTGGATCTATTTTAGAACGTCGCCGAAATATGTATCCGTAACAATCGATTAGAAAAAGATCGTGCTGACGAACGTTTTCCTATTCACTCGGCCCGGAGTCCTATACTTTTTCTCATTTCCCGGGATTATCATATATGAATCAGTAATTCGTTTTGTTCTTCTGATAACCTCTCGGCGAATTCTTTCATCGTCGTGCTTTAATCAGCCTTATGGGCTCCTTATAAGCAGTGCCTTCTATGCTCCAATAAATTCCCTATTCCATCCAATTTCTCCGACAGCCGCGCCCCCGTTCCTTTCGCCAGCAAATTGCGAACGTATTGTGTTTGATCCGGCTCGTATAATTAATTCGCGTCTCGGAATAAATAAACGCTGTATAATACTTCTGCGCTGTTCCATCTCGAAACGACTCATTTTTTTTCCCACTGGTACACGATTCCTGGGTAAACACGTATGTAAACGTCTCGGGTTGTAGTTGTCAACGGGATAAAATCTTCAGCAAGTTTTACGACAGAGATTACTCGCGACCTTATTAACAACACGAACCATCGAGAGAATTTGCATACATTAACGTTCGGTTCAATCTTCCCCCGGGAAATGTTATTCGACTCTTTAATGCTCGCATTGTGGCAGACAATAAAAAAATAAATATACTACTGCGTTCTGGCAAAGGTCTGCCTGAAAGATCCATTTTCCTGGTGGGTCAGTAACCAACGAATTTGTATTGCTAATAACATTTTTACTATCGGAAGTGGCAGAATTTATTGAAGCAATTGGAACGAACATTCGAAGAAGAACGTTTCGTGGAGAACATGTTTTACTTTATAGTTTGATAATGTTATTTAATCGTCGATTATAATCACTTAGGAGAACAAGAAAATTTATTAGTTGTTAGTAAGAGTTTTTTATGTATAATAATAGTGTGAAGACATTAAGCTAATTCAGGGAGTTCCAACGTATTCCCCTCCAAGAACTGCAAGGTCCCCCACCATCGAACATCTTCCCACTACTACGTACTGCCGTAGAGTTAGCGAGAGCTGCGCGCGCCGCGTGGCTCTCGTGGGGGGGGGGGGTCCCACTACGATACATTATAACGATGGAGTCTAAGAGTGGGGGAAGAACCTAAGCGGAGAAGGTGCCTCGAATAGCTCCGGAGCTACTGGTTGGAACTGCCTGAGTTAATTTAACCAGTTAGCTGTTGCGACCTCTTTGATAAGTGTGTACCTAAAATGTGTCACAAAAAGTAAGCGAACTACTTTGTGCACACTGTATACAGTTTTTTCGTAATAATTATTTATATTTTCGTAGTTAATAATAATTGTTTTATTTCGTCTTGGCTTTCAAATATTCAAAACATCTTGAAATTCAAGAATATATTTTAGTTTTCACTAAAATTGCAATGTAAACAGCAAATTGTACTTTCTACGCATGACGAGTATATTCGTCATAACAAAAAATATGCCATTTCTTCATGACGAGTATACTCGTCAAAAACAGCTAATTGGTTAAGAATGTTATTACTAGACTAAAAGTTTCTTAACCCCTTACAGTATAACAACGAGTCAGATTTGTGATGAAAATTTCGAATAGAATTTACTAAATATGTATGTTGTTAATTCCGTTGGAATTCCAAATAATTTTGTTGTTGTCGATATATAGCCATTGGAGAATACATATAGGCATTCAATAAATATAACTGCCTTCTTCTTCTAATAAATAATGAGTGCCAAAAAATTCTAATCACTGTAACTGTAAAACATCTCGTAGTATTTACAAGGGGTTAAGTTGATTCTGAGAAATAAAAATGTAATGAAAATGAGTCTTTCCCTTTAATAATTCTAATACGTTGATAATAGTGAATAATAGTCGTCTTAAATTTGTCTAATGTCTTCACAGTTCTGCATTTGACCAATGTATTTTTCTTATAAATGCATAAAACCCACAATCTATTTACTGCATTATTAAAATTATCAAAAAATGAAATACATATTTTCATGATATCTCCAGCTCCTTGCAAAGGCTTGGAGAATTTTTATTTTGCATTAAGATCCACAGTTACAACTACCCAGGAAGTTTAAGAATTTACAAGAAAATTAATGTTTATAATTAATGTTTATATATTTAATTAATTAAATTGTAAACGCACTGTAGAGAAATATAAAGATTGAAAGACTATGAAATTATCTATATACATTTTATAATATATTATATTTGAATTATTGAAGTTACTCAAAAAAGGAAGAAGATTCTGTATGGTTTCTGTTTCTTGCAGATGACGTAGACAATTTTTATTTTGCATAATGTTCCATAGTATAGTTACAATTAAACTGCAATATTATGCATTTATGGTAAAAGATTAAAAGATTAAAGTTACTGAAAAAATTGAAATTTTCTGTATGGTCTCTGTTTCTTGTAGTTGATGTAGACAATTTTTATTTAGTATAATGATCTACAGTATAGTTGTAACTTAACTGCATGGATTTATTATAAAAATGAGTAGATTGATTTTAGAGGAATAAAAAGATAAAAAGAGTTTAAGATTATCAATATATTATTTATAACCCTTTGCACTCGAATGGTGACTCTGAGGCACCAGTAAAAATTGTCACACCAATATTCAATATAGTTTTTGAATTATTAAATTCGTTTATATTTCATAAATTACTAACCATTTAAATGTTGTATGAGAAAACAAGTTTAATTTTATGTGCATAATATAAAAAAGATTATATCAAATGAAAATGTTCTAGATTGAAAGAAGTGTCTTTACTTTCGAATTAAAATTACTTCGAGTGCAAAGGGTTCAATTATTGAAGTTATTAAAAAAGCAAAGAAGTATCTGTATGGTCTCTCTTTCTTGCAGTTGACGTAGACAATGTTTATATTTTGCATAAATATTCGCAGTTTGGTTATAGCAAGATGATATTAAATTCCTCGGACTAAAACACAATGCGATGATTCAGAGAGATCTAAATTCGATTCGCTGGAACAGTATCGGATTACTTATTAAGTATCCGTATATTTATCGAAGTTACAAATAGTTAATAATCGAGTGGAGGGTCGCCCTAGCGATCGAGATAACGGAAAATAACGTATGGCAGTCGAAATTCATGGTAGACCGAAACTATATCGAATCGACACAATTAACCCTAGTAACCACAACGAGGTCGTGAGCGTGTTTCGACTGGTGGTCCGTTCTAATTGCGAGTCGGAACGGGGGAGCGTACTTTCATCCGTAACCGCCTAAAAAACCGCTATTTATTATATGTACGTATTTGTGTAACACAGCTCCGAAACGACATATCGGTTCACTTCAAAAATCACGTGATACACATATCATAACAAAATTAGGAAATTATCACTTTAGAAATAAATGTACGTATTCGCCAACAATATATAAGGAGATCTATCCGGTGAATGAACACTTAAGGGGGGACTTCTCGTATAACGACAGTGAAAACAACTGATTTTTAACCATTTTTTTCAGATTAACTATTGGACATATCGGATCAGGCCTTTTGGGGATGTAAACCCATATTCTTGAAGAAAAAGTGTTTTATTTTAGTTAAATTCTTGTTATTATTTATTGTACGATAACTTCAGTGAAAATTTTCCCATGAATAGGCCATTCTTTGAAATTGATGGCCAGATGTCTTTTCAAGATGCGGGAGGACCGAAACATGGGCATATGAAAAATATTGTCATAAGCGAACGACTCCTCTGAGGCTCATAGAATTTATTCTGTTGGTAAATGAGACTATATACAATATTTCTAGTCTAATCAAATTACCGCCGAATTGTCGAGACGGTAGTAAAAAATCATGCCCTGAACCTTTTGAAAAGGGTATTAGGTTCGCGGTTTGGATGATTTACGAAACATGGGCGTATGAAATATATTGCCATAAGCGAACGGCTAATCTCAGACGATATTAGTCCCCCTAGACGATATTACTACCGTAATTAGATATCTGTAGAATTTGCGAGAGGGTAAGGAAAATATTCTGTGAATCTCTTGAACAGAGTAGTACGTTCCCGATTCGGATCATCTACGAAACATGGGCGAATGAAAAATGTTGCCATAAGCGAACGGCTACTCTCAGGCTCATAAAATTTATTCTGTTGCTAAAAGAGACTATAGACGATAGTTCTACCGTAATTAGATATCTGTAGAATTTGCGAGATGGTAGTGTGAAAAAACATTCTGTGAACCTCTTGAACAGAGTAGTACGTTCGCGGTTTGGATCATCTAGGAAACATGGGCGTATGGAAAATATTGCCATAAGCGAACGGCTTGTCTCAGTCTTGCGAAATTTATTCTGTTTATAGATGAAACTGTAGACATGATTTGTAGCCTAATCAAATCATGGCAGCGTTATCGAGATGGCAGTAAAAAATCATGCCCTGAACCTTTTGAAAAGGGTATTAGGTTCGCGGTTTGGATGATTTACGAAACATGGGCGTATGAAATATATTGCCATAAGCGAACGGCTAATCTCAGACGATATTAGTCCCCCTAGACGATATTACTACCGTAATTAGATATCTGTAGAATTTGCGAGATGGTAAGGAAAATATTCTGTGAATCTCTTGAACAGAGTAGTACGTTCCCGATTCGGATCATCTACGAAACATGGGCGAATGAAAAATGTTGCCATAAGCGAACGGCTACTCTCAGGCTCATAAAATTTATTCTGTTGCTAAAAGAGACTATAGACGATAGTTCTACCGTAATTAGATATCTGTAGAATTTGCGAGATGGTAGTGTGAAAAAACATTCTGTGAACCTCTTGAACAGAGTAGTACGTTCGCGGTTTGGATCATCTAGGAAACATGGGCGTATGGAAAATATTGCCATAAGCGAACGGCTTGTCTCAGTCTTGCGAAATTTATTCTGTTTATAGATGAAACTGTAGACATGATTTGTAGCCTAATCAAATCATGGCAGCGTTATCGAGATGGCAGTAAAAAATCATGCCCTGAACCTTTTGAAAAGGGTATTAGGTTCGCGGTTTGGATAATTTACGAAAAATGGGCGTATGAAATATATTGCCATAAGCGAACGGCTAATCTCAAACGATATTAGTCCCCCTAGACGATATTACTACCGTAATTAGATATCTGTAGAATTTGCGAGATGGTAAGGAAAATATTCTGTGAACCTCTTGAACAGAGTAGTACGTTCGCGGTGTGGATCATCTAGGAAACATGGGCGTAGTAAAGTAAAGATATTGGCATAAGGACCACCGTAGTGCGTACTGCACGCGCGGATGCATCATGGCGTGTCGAAGAAATGACACACGTTCCCTAGCTTTGACGAGGCTTTTTTCACGCGGGCACCTTTCCGTGGAAGAGCCGCGAACGGAAAACCCGCCGGCGTGGTTTACAGTTCTTCCTGTACGACTTTCGATATCTCTATCTCTCTCCCTCTCTTTCTCCTTTCCTCTCTCTCTCTCCCCCTCTCTCCCCCTCTCTCCCCCCTCTCTCCCTCTTTCTCTCTCTCTCCTTTTCTCTCTCTCTCTCTCTTTCTTTCTCCTTTTCTCTGTCTCTCTCCGACCGCGCTTGTCTATATACGTATACAGCCACGTATCCCATATCCCAGCTGCAGATAGCTTTTATCGAAGTTCACCGAAGCTCCCGCGACGCTTCTTCACCCTGATGACACGGCCCCGAACACGCCGGATTGGATTTGTCTTCTTTTTCGCCCCGGTCGTTCGCTTCCCTTTCGGAAATTCCACGGAAATATTACGTTTAAGCCGGCCCGTTCTTCAGGCGAAAATGAAACCGTGTCCGCTGCTATCGTACGTGACGGAACTAAACTGCCGTGGTTTTAGACAGGATTATATTGTACGCCCTGTGTGTGACATTAGAAGTTGCCGCCCGCTCGTGGAAATTAATGCGAATGGAAAAGCAGCCGGCAGTTAGAATGCCACTCTGCTCTCGAAAAGTTTGCGGGATCACTTCAACGAAATTCGGAGGTTTGATATTCTTACGATAGTATCCTTCGCAAAATCTCTGATAACATTAGCAAAAGTTGTGAAACACGTTTTTGTACTTGTACGTAATGTCACCTGTATCGCGTAACGGACACTCGTTCATCTTTTGCTGCTAAAGAATAACGGGTAACCAGACCATCGACGCTAGCTCATCGGTGAGACTACACTAATCTATATACAGGGTGTCCCATTTAAGTTGAGATTGTAAACAATCTCGAAGACATGTGATTTACAAACAAACAAACTGACGCATGTCCTTTAGTGTTTCGAGTAGAGAGTCAAATGGCATTACTAGTTTTCTAATGCGTGGGCGTTTTCAAGGTTATTTCAAGGTCATTTTGTCTTTTTTATCATAAACCCATATTTTTGATTTCGAAATCATATTCTGAGTTAAAAAATGCATCACTTTTGTTTGAAACATCTTTTTGTAAGTTCAATATTTCTTATGATATTTAGCTGTTTTTTCATGTTTGTGTCAAGGATAATTTTGTTTTTCTATTAAAATGACAACGTTACTGTCTTCTGGAAGATTTTTTATTTCATTTAAGAACATCATAATAAATGCTCAAAATTTTTACCCTCAACTTCTAGACAGTTAGTAATTCGTTTAATAAAAGAGCCATGAACACATAATAAAGTTCTTAGAAACTTACAAAAAATGTTTCAAACAAAAGTTGTGCATTCTTTTACGCAGAATATGATTCCGAAATAAAAAATATGGGTTTATGATAAAATAGACAAAATGACCTTGAAATAACCTTGAAAACATCCACGAATTAAAAAACTAGTAGTGCCATTTGACTCCCCACTCGAAACATTAAAAGACATGTGTCAGTTTGTGTTTTTTAAATCATATGTTTTCGAGATTATTTACAATCTCAACTGAAATGGGACACCCTGTGTATATAAAAAGAAAGTCCTGACTCACTGACTCATCAACGCCCAGGGTAAACCCTTGGACCTAGAAAGCTGAAATTTTGCATAGAGCTTTCCTTTATGATCTATACAAGGAATAAGAAAGAATATTTCGAAATTCAACCCCTAAGGGGGTGAAAAGGGGTTGCAACGTTTGTATGAGGAATATTTTACATCAATTTTGAAATCTAAGATGGCGACATGACATAAAATAAAACCTCTATAGAGGTGAATGGGGGGTTAAAAGGTTTTATGGAGAAACAATATCAATTTCCGGGGGCATTAAACGGTTTCCTGTGCGAGCGAAGCCGCGAGCAAAAGCTAGTTCAGTGATATAACGCCTTTTTTGGAGCGTTCTCTCTTTGTGGAACTTTAACAACATATTCTCGACACTTTTCTGATTAAAACGACACCAAACGTGACACAGTTCGGATAGTATTTACTAGTTTAATCCACGATATAGTGGAACTTCGATTATCCGAACTTGTCTGTAATACCATGAGCTATTACAGGTATATACAGAAGTTGCTCGATTGGAGTCGATTTTCAACCGTTACCCCCACTCCACCCGCCCGCGCGTGTCACTCCTCGTGATGGTCATAGTGGGGATTACGGAGTGGGGGTAACGCTTGAAAATCGCCTCCGATCGAGCAACTTCTGTCCATGCCTGAGCTATTATGAAATGTTGAATTTATAAATATGTTTTCAGGAGTAAGTTTTTAGTAAACTTCTCTATTGAAGTACATATTTAAACCAAAATTTGTAAGAAATCTGAATGAATGTAATCTTGTCGTTATTATATGGTAATATACGCCAGTCGCGTTTAGTGCTCGGTGGTTCTAGTGTTAACCCTTAGCACTCGAATGGCGACTCTGAGGCGCCGCTACAAATTGATACACCATTATTCAGAATATTGTTTACATGATTAAATTTGTTTATATGTAATAAATTACTAAACATTTAAATATTGTATGAGGTACTATGTCAGTTTCGTACGCATATAATGAAAAAAAATTATGTACAATGGAAATATTCTAGGTTAGAAGAAATGTTTGATTTTTTAGTTGAAATAGCTCCGAGTGCAAAGGGTTAAATCCGGCGTACCAGATGGGGCCACGCTTTACATGTACTGGAACAGAATCACGATGGCGTCGTTATTGAACCTGTAAATAGAAAAACTATGGAGTTTGATTTGAATATTGAATGGTATGTCTCGCTGTATATTTTTTTCAGATTGTGTACGACAGATATTAGTGAACATTGCAAAACTATACGATTAGAATCTCGTTTTCCGCAATTACAATCGCATCTAACATAATTTCTGACGCCCACTCGTGACAAAGATGGAGAGCAAAGTGATTAGCTCCGTGTCGGTTAATGGCGAGGATAAACTTCACGCTTGAGATCGTTATCGTTCCACCACGGTTTCTTGTTATCTTTATGACAATATTGAAAGTATTCGTTGCCCATTCTACTCTCTTCTTGTGCGAGCATTCGTGCCGCGCGAATCCTCTTAATATTCGTCCGAGCGATCTTTTAAGAGAGCACGCTTTCGCGTTCGAGCACGTAAGTCGGGAATATTATTCGAACCGATTTGCACCTGACGCCGATAATTCTTCCGTTATATTTCTTCAATTTCCTGCCCCGGCGCCTTGAAATCTTTCCGCCTTTCCGGGCATAATCTATTTCGAAGAATACCAGAAAGCGGCGGAAATAAATGAGAATATAAATCTTTATGTCGACGCGGCCTTCATCGGTGTTAGAAGCCAAAGACCAGCATCCCCCCTGCTTCATCGACAGAACGTCCGATTTGTTTGGTACATGTCCGAAATCGGGCCGCGCGAGAGTCTTCTACTTCTGCTTCGTCCATGACCCAAACTGCAAACATACTACTCTATTCGAAAGGTTCACAGAACGATTTTTTACTACCATTTCGATAATGTTGTCAGGATCTGATTAGGCTACAAATAATTTCTACAGTTTCATCTATGAACAGAATAAATTTCACGTTCCTCGGACAAGCTATTGGCAATATTTTTCCTACGCCCATGTTTCCGTTGATGATCCAAACTGCGAAGGTACTACCCCGTTCAAAAGGTTCAGGGAATGATTTTTTACCATCGTCTCGACAATTCGGCGGTGATCTGATTAGGCTAGAAATATTGTCTATAGTCTCATTTACCAACAGAATAAAATTCACGGACGTGAAAGAAGCCGTTCGCTTATGGAAATATTTTTCATACGCCCATGTTTCGGTCCTCTCTCGTCTCGAAAAGACATCTGGCCATCTTTTTCGAAGAATGTCCTATTAATGCGAAAATTTTCATAATATCTCGATAATACTTGAGGAGATCTGGTTAGGCTAGAAGTATTGTCTATAGTCTCATCTATGAACAGAATAAATTTCACGGGCCTGAGAGAAGCCGTTCGCTTCTGGCAATATTTTTCGTACTACGATGTTTCGGTCGTCGCTCGTCCGGAAATGACGTTTGGCAATCTTTTCGAAAGAATGCGCAAGTGGGAACTGATGTGGTGGTTATGATAAAACAAGAAGATATAGAAAGTACTATGAAGCTAGCATCTGACTATAAATAAGAGAAAAGATATGCAGAAAGAAGGGAAAAGAAGAAAGTCGACGGAAGTCGGTTGACTATCAGGATAACGCTCCAACTTGCACGTCCATTTTTGCGCGCGAATATTTCGCACGTTTGAACGTAACCGTTCTCCATCAGCCTTCGTATTCGCCTAACATAGCGCTCCGTGTGATTTTGTTTTACTCCCAAAGATCGAAGACGTCACACGAGGAGGACATACGAACGACGCCGGAACAATAAAGCGTGAAACGAGTCCGGAACAATTTCGCAAGAATATTTGCAGCACTGTTTTCAGAAATGCAAACGCCGCTGGATCAAGCATAAATAAATCTGCAGGATATTTGTGAAAAATTGGGTCCTCATTACTGCAATGTGCCCCGTAAGAGACCCGGAATAACCATAACGTGGTGGAAGATGAGATACATTATTAAGACGATACTAATTCATTGGCAAAATCTTGTTGTTTTTAATTATTTCATTGTTGAACTCTTAACAACATATTGGAGACATTTTCCGGATTAAAACAAACCCAAACACCAAATACCATTTGGATCCAATTTACCTATTTAATCGACGGTTCTGTAGAACCTCGAATATCCGAAACGATGAATTTTCAATTATTCATTCGAAGGTGTTCCGTATAGAAACATAGTCATTTATAAGAATCTAAAGCGAGCGTGTAAATACAACGAGAGTCAACATATGTTCCTGTTCCATGTATAACTTTTCTCAAAAAGTTTCTTTTCGAGGCAAATATGAAAAAACTATAGTAGAATCAATTGGAAATGCGAGAGCTACAGCACGAAAGCTGGATAAAATTTTGGTGAAGAAATATTTCAAATACTATCTCGAATACTATTAAAAAAAATGCTATTTTAAATAAACAGCAAAACTTCCGCAAATAATTTTTACTTTAGTAGTCTAAAACATAAAATAAAATATTTTTATGTTGGTAACCTCAAACATAGGATGAATATTTTTATTTTAGTTATCTAAAACATAAAAGAAAATATTTTTATGTTGGCAACCTCAAACATAGAATAGAATATTTTTATTTTGGTAATCTAAAACATAAAATAAAATACTTTTATGTTGTTAACCTCAAACATAGAATACATTTTTACTTTGGTAATCTAAAACATAAAATCAAATATTTTTATGTTGTTAACCTCAAACATAGAATACATTTTTACTTCGGTAACCTAAAACGTAAAATGAAATATTTTTATGGTGGTAACCACAAACATAGAATAGAATATTTTGATGTTGGTAACCTCAAACATAGAATAGAATGTTTTTATTTTGGAAATCTGAAATATAAAATAGAATATTTTTATGTTGGTAATTTAAAACATAAAATAAAATATTCAACTGAAATATTTCTTGACGATGAAAATAGATTGGGGAAACGGGTGATATTAAAATTTAAGAAACCATAATATTTTCGAACTCAAGTGGCGTCAAGTGGAAAAAATGTATTCGATTTAAAAAAGACTATTGCAAATTTTCCGGTAAATAAAGTGTTTCAATCTTATCGTTTCGGTAGTGTAATCTCGAGAAGCTTGCATCTAACAATAAAATATTGTCTAGATCAGGGGTTCTCGAACTTTTTAAATTTTGCACTAACATAAATAAGAATAAAAAAATTTATGTACCACCATAAAAGGATTTCCCGATTAAAAATCAGTACATCCAAAATGGAATGTTTATAATCAAAGAATAAAACATTTTAAATTTATTTTATGTACGTAATTATATTCATAAATGAAACTTTTACATTATAAGAAAGTCTAGTAAATTCGATATGTGTGTGTTAACCTTTATCTTCATTAATTTCAAACGGAAGACAGCTTCAAGTTGCAACCGTGTCTTATATTTATTTTTAATTAATAGCATGGCTGAAAACTCGCAATTTCCATATCTACAAATAAAATACTATTTTCAATACTATTTTAAAAATATTTTACAACAAATAAAATACTATTTTCAATACAATTTTAAAAATTGTTTAAAACAAATAAAATACTATTTTCAATACTATTTTAAAATTCTTTTACAACAAATAAAATACTATTTTCAATACTATTTTAAAATTTTTTTACAACAAATAAAATACTATTTTAAAATTTTTTTACAACAAATGAAATACTATTTTTAATACTATTTTAATAATTTTTTACAACAAAGAAAATACTATTTTAAAAATTTTTTACAACAAATAAGATATTTGTTTCTTGAAAGTGCACGTACGATTTCGACTATTTGAAATAGAATTTTACCCAACTCTGGTCGGATTCCAGGTTCGGAAAACATTGTAGTCCTCCATATTTTTCGGCAGAGGTATGGCGTAACGTGCGCGCGAAGAATGCTCTCGAGCATATTTTCGAAAAAGTAGACTGCAGGTTTGCGCGCATGGCCTATGAACCACGGGGCGCGAGTGTCAACGAGAAACAAGAGATGGCGAGCAACTCTTGAACATTTTTATTTGGATGCTTTTAACGTTTCTGTCATTTTACTTTGAAAACAAGTTGCGCGCACTGCACTCGCACTCTAGAATGGAATGCATCACCATTCCTCTCGTACGAAAGCAGCATACGGATAAAAATTGACATTTCTCGTTTTTCCGGCCCTCGTCTAACCCCCGACCCCACTCTCCCGCAACCATCCGCTTAAACATGAATTTATGCAAGACTAACCTTCGAATATTTAACGCGTTCCCGCGGATTTATGGTACGCTCCGGTCTCTCGCAAATAATATGATTTTTTTTTATTATAGAAAATCTCATACGAGATTTATATCAACAATACACAATGTAACAATGACAACAAAAAGTCATTTTCGCAGAACCAGCATATATGGACCGTTTATTTTGAATGTGGTGTAAGTCCATTTGAATAAAAAGAGAGATTTCACTTAATTTGTGCTTAAGTTAATGTAAACTTTTTATTTCTAACTAGTTAATATTTAGGTGGTTCGGAAGCCACCTTAACACTAAACCTACCAACCACAAAACATGTAAAGATAAAACGCCTTACAGAATTGAGAAGATTGAATTTATTTAAACTTTGTATCCTTTCCATAAGAATATGTGCTTAAATGAAGAAGTCAATTCAGTCATTTCCTATGAAATTGTTTTCTCATTTCAATAATTGTAAAATAGAAAACTGGTCATTTTGACCGTGGTAGATTTAGTGTTAATAAACAGTAGGTCCGGCTGAAAAGTAGGCTGAAATATGCTGAAAAATTAGACGATAGTGAGAGTAGAAGAATGGAAGAAGGGGGAGTGTGGAAGAAGGGGGAGAGGGGTAAAAATGGATTTGAAACCCTGAGGGAACCAAATATCATTACCTAACCTATCTAGTTAATATTTAATATGTTCATTTATATAATCAAATTACATATTGATAAACTAGTAGAAACATTGCCAGACTTGATATAACCTATACTTTTTAATTAACTAATATGCTAACCTTTAATTTTCTCGAAACAAGAGAAAATGGACTTGCACCACTTTTAAAATAAACGTCCAATGAATGAAAACAACTTATAGTCAATGTATTAACAGTGGTAAGGAACAATAATTATATATTTAGACCGGAGCTTTTAAAAAATGGCAGCATATGAAGGCTAGCCTTGATTTTAGGCTTGCCTAACAGTAGTGAGACGCCCACACGCAACTGAAATTTAATTTTACGAAGATTTTCAAATAAATTTCTTCCTTTCTTCATTGTACAAGTTACACTGCCATAAAACATGGTTCAGAGTCTCATCTTCCACATTGCATCTATATTTGGGATCATTAATGATGCCTGTTCGAGCTAAACAAGCGGCCAGGTAATAATGGTCTGTTCCACATCTATTGATTTATATGATTTTTGCCGCAGCTGATCGCGGCACAACGTTTCCATAAAGCAATACAGGGTGAGTCACCTATCATATTTACCTAAAATCACTTAAAATCACCTAAAATCACCGAAAATCACCTAAAATCATCTAAACTCGCCTAAAATCATCTAAACTCGCCTAAAATCACCTAAACTCGCCTAAAATCACCTAAAATCATCTAAACTCGCCTAAAATCACCTAAACTCGCCCAAAATCACCTAAACTCGCCCAAAATCACCTAAACTCACCTAAACTCACCTAAAATTACCTAAAAGGTTATGCTTTTTAAAAAATAACTGGTCCGAAGGTCATTTGAAGGTCAACATATTATACATGGTTGAATTCGTTTTTTCAGTAGCCATAACATTTTATATTGATCAAAATATATCATTCCATCTTAAAGAAACCAAGGTGACCTTGAATTTTTGGAAAACAACCATGGGAAAAAAATCTTTTCTATTATAATAATTGCTACTCTAACACGTTGTTCGCCATGTCACCCATTTATGGTTGACGGAATTATTTGTACAAGCTTGAAAATAATTCGTTTCACTAATGTATTCACTGTGCCAAATATGATTGGTGTATGCAAAATGTAAGGAGGTTGAAATAGTGTTCAGTATTATACATATTAACTTTTCAATTTGTATTTCATTAAATAAATTACTTTGATTTTATAAAATGTTTGAGGTTTCTGTGGGTTGACATTTTATCGCACCACGAAAAACAGCTGCGATATTTCAGATAAAAATCTTAAGTGACTCACCCTGTATATCTAGCCTGGTCTCTGTCCGGTGACTTCCTACAATGCGTACGTACATGTAGATGTAGATACACACGTATGCGCGAGTATATCATCCGATCGAAATAACGCACTCAATTAATTCCGATGACACGTGGCGAACTTAATTGATTGCCATATGTTCTTACTGTCAGCTGCCATTAAATTCCTGTCCGGCCGCAGTTTACTATCGCCCATGCATGTAATAAAATAAATTGGATGTTCCTACATAGTTTATTTTTACGCTGTCGCGCGTGCTTCACCGACGCATTAAATTTTCAGCGCGATACACATGTATGTTTATGTACGACCAGGCGCGAAAATTAAGTGGACACCGGAAATAGGCGTCAATGAAGCTTTAGCAAATTAATATTAAGTTTTGTATTATTATACTGTTTAATATACGGTCGGGGGCAATATTAAGTAGATATCATTTAAAAACTAATAACTTTGTTAAAATTAGAACAAACGACTTCAGCTTTTTTGAGACGGTAGCAGGATTAGTTTACTAAGTAATGTACAAAGAAACAATCTTTTTGACACGGATATTGCCCGGAAATGTTTTCTCGAAATTATTTATAGCTCATAGCAACCTTCATTGATTTTAAAACAATTTTAACCAAAATGGCAGTCGTATTATGCAGAAATTCACTAGGATTGTAAATTGATCAGGCAATAAAAAAAACTATCGTAGATATTGACATAATTTTAGTTCACCAGATGAAAGGGTCTACATTATATGTGTATAATATTTTTGAAAAAAATATGCTATTAAAATCATACAATAATTTAAGTAGTAATAGAAATAATTGCATAAAAATTATACTGTGCTATCTTAAAATACAACGGGACGTGATTGTAAAATTTTAAAACAGTCGACCAATAGTAACTACACCAGTGATGCCAGAAACAACCAAAACTGGTTGTTTTTTCCTCTCCTCCTTTTCCCCTTCCACTATACCATTCCACTACCTTAGCACACTCCAACGTCCCCCACTAAGACCGTAGACTGGTCACGTGACGTGCCGCGCAACGTGTCACGTATTACTCTGGTGCATCGGAGAGGTGGTAAACTGTATTCCCCTCGATTTAACCGATCTGGCATCACTGCACTACACTGCGGATATTAAGCATTTCTAGTACAAACGAGTTGGTGGGATTTCAGATGGTCAAGATATTAAATAAATTTGAGAGAGGCAATACATTATTTTCAATTTACTAAGATTATTAAAGAAAAAGAGAAGCTATTATATTTCATACAAAAATCCGCAGTCTAATAATCTCACCATTTCTGATCTCATAAATTGTCCAAAATTGACGGCTCAAAATGGGAATATCCCCTTAAACCATTAATGCTGTAATTCATTCGTAACAATATTAACGCAGATAATTCATGATTCAAAGCTTGTCAGCGTTTCCCCTACACTTTTGAAACCAACAAACAACAATATTCTCTCAACGATGCCGCGCTGAATTGCGTGAAGGACAAAGAAGTGATTCCGACGAAATACAGACTCGTATTATCGCTAATAATATCCCGATCGTCGCATTAAAAATATTTCGAAACGCGTCTCTCTCGGAAACGTGTAAGCATACCATAGAACGCTTCAGGATTACATTTAATACGCGCGAGTATGGACAGTTATTCCTAGAGAACAGGCCGGCGGCTGGTGTATTTGTTCGAGGTATATCATCGAAATATAACAGAAGGGGCATTAAAATTGTTCCGTATGTCGAAAACAATATTCTGTTCTATTGTTCCCAAAATTCCTTTGCAGCGATATTTTGTAAACCGAATGTAATATCTGTTACAAGTACGCGACAGATTGCCCCTCCCCCCCCCCCCCCCGATATCCCTTCTCTACGTGCTCGATCGCGAACGCAACTCCTCGAGGCTTTTGTTAATCACGACCTCGATAAATACGGATTAACAATATTAAACTCGGAGCTGTTCGACCGTAACTCCTAGAGATCTCGAGTTTCGTATTAGAGAAAGATTTACGAATCGAGACAACGGTAGATAGCGTTTCATGGTTCTTAACGCGTTATGGCGTCGTTGGGGCATGGGCACAGTCCTAGTCACAGTCGCAGCTGCAAGTTTCGAATTACTTGCAATTTGCGGCGCGTTTCCACTGGCTATACAGGGTGGGACAATAACTTTGTCCACCATGAACATTTCCGTTAGTTGTAATAACATGAAAAAATAATGTGTATGAAAGTTGCGTGGTGTTTCGCAGATTTCAAGGTCACCTTGATTTTTTTTTTATTGAAAGACCTATCTTTTTTATTATGAATCGATGGAGTATCGAATTCTGCGTGAAAATGAATTGACCATTATATGTCCTAGAACTAATAGTTAACGGGGTATTAGCGAAATAATTTTCCGAAAATTTCGATTGAGGAAGAAGAGCTAAAATGGATATTGAAAGATGTGTTAGTCACGAATTCTTTGATTGCTGCTATTAGAATACGTGATTTATATTTTGTAAATGCCGATTTCTTAATTACTTATTTAGAAAGGAACTAACGATACAAGAATATATTAATGATTCTATGTGCTCTCCGTATTCAAGTTGAGGCACATTAGTTTGACCAGTTAGAAATGGATATTGAAAGATGGTTTAGTCGCGAATTCCTTGATTGCTGCTATTAGAATACGTGATTTATATTTTGTAAATGCCTATTTCTTAATTACTTATTTAGAAAGGAACTAACGATACAAGAATATATTAATGATTCTATGTACTCCCCGTATTCAAGTTGAGGCACATTAGTTTGAAAAGTTAGAAATGGATATTGAAAGATGGTTTAGTCGCGAATTCCTTGATTGCTGCTATTAGAATACGTGATTTATATTTTGTAAATGCCTATTTCTTAATTACTTATTTAGAAAGGAACTAACGATACAAGAATATATTAATGATTCTATGTACTCCCCGTATTCAAGTTGAGGCACATTAGTTTGAAAAGTTAGAAATGGATATTGAAAGATGGTTTAGTCGCGAATTCCTTGATTGCTGCTATTAGAATACGTGATTTATATTTTGTAAATGCCGATTTCTTAATTACTTATTTAGAAAGGAACTAACGATACAAGAATATATTAATGATTCTATGTACTCCCCGTATTCAAGTTGAGGCACATTAGTTTGACCAGTTAGAAATGGATATTGAAAGATGGTTTAGTCGCGAATTCTTTGATTGCTGCTATTAGAATACGTGATTTACATTTTGTAAATGCCGAATTCTTAATTACTTATTTAGAAAGGAACTAACGATACAAGAATATATTAATGATTCTATGTACTCCCCGTATTCAAGTTGAAGCATATTAGTTTGACCAGTTAGGGTAAGTGTGGACATTACTGCGGATTCTGAATGTAGTTCAGCTTTGAACGGTTATTAAAGTACGGTTTCCATGAACAATAATTAATTTCTTGTTTGATGAAAGTATAATTTATATAGAGGTAATAACAGAATTTACAACTCCTCTAAATTAAAATGAAATTGAAAAGAAAAAATATAATTAAAACGGATCTCCTCGTGTGATTAACTACGGCCCTGTACATACACGTTAATTTTCTACGTAATATAATGTAAGGAGACACCTTCGCAACACTTGTGCAGTGCCTTTCTCTTCATACATTTCTTTCATTGCCAGGTCAACGTTTTCCCTTGAATAACGCATCCACGCTTTCTTTTTCCTGATCTTATTTTCTTTTACACTGCACGTTCTTGCGATCCTTAATTATTCCTACATTAACTTCTTGGGGCGACTAGGTAACAAGGCGCACACCTATGTAGGTGTTTAAGACAAATTCGAGGTTAGGTTCGTCACACAGATTGTAACACAAATAACCGCGATAACATGCGGTTGAAACTGTTGTACCCAACACTCCGCTTGTAAATATGTAAAAATATAAGTTGGAGGAAATTTGTTCGTTTTCTCAGTACAAATAATAAAAAATTTATTATAAAACAGCTTTGCTATAACTATATTTCTGTTAATAGAATAAATGTATACGTGGTTTTTAAGTGCGTGCTTACACCGCGTAATCGATTAAAACTTTACTTTACCGAAGTTTACTATTTCAAAGTACAATATAAATATTAAAAATAAGTTCTCATTAAATTCGACTTAGTACATATTAAAAGTAATGATGTAGAAATTAATTTTGTGATTTTTCTATCGATAGAATATTTTACCAGATTAAATATATTGACATTAACAAATATCCATACTAATCGGGAAATCCCCTGTAATACCCATATAACAACCCTACTAGCTTCCGGGTATGTAAAGTAGGTAAAGTACATATTGAAAATCATTTCGCAGACTATTGTACCCAACACTCCGGTAGTAAATATGTAAAAATATAAGTTGGAGAAAATTTGTTCGTTTTCTCGGTACAAATAATAAAAAATTTATTATAAAATAGCTTTGCTATAACTATATTTCTGTTAATAGAATAAATGTATACGTGGTTTTTAAGTGCGTGCTTATACCGCGTAATCGATTAAAACTTTACTTTACCGAAGTTTACTATTTCAAAGTACAATATAAATATTAAAAATAAGTTCTCATTAAATTCGGTTTAGTCCATATTAAAAGTAATGATGTAGAAATTAATTTTGCGATTTTTCTATCAATATAATATTTTACCAGATTAAATATATTGACATTAACAAATATCCATAGTAATCGGGAAATCCCCTGTAATACCCATATAACAACCCTACTAGCTTCCGAGTATGTAAAGTAGGTAAAGTACATATGAAAATCATTTCGATAATATCTCGTTAATTATTAGGTTTAAGACAAACGGAGGTTAATACATTTTCACGCAGAATTTGATACCCTATCGATTCATGGTACAAAAGGTAGGTCTTTCCATTTAAAGAAACCAAGGTGACCTTGACCAAGGTGATCTACGAAACGCCTTCACGCACATAAAAAACGTTCATATCACAATATTTCTCTTTCTATACCATGCAACTTTTGTACACATTATATCTTCATGTTATTACAAATAATGGAAATGTTCAAGGTGGACAAAGTTATTGCCTCACCCTGTATAATTACATTGCGCCGGTTTAGAGTGAATACGGGCATCAATGGGGGGTGGAGTCTACTGTCAACGAGCACGACATTCCCAGAAAAAGCCAGGAATCGAGTGACAAAGCGGACAGAGTCGTCGTCGACGTTCATGACCTTTTCTACGAAAGAATTTAATCCCCGTTTCAATCGAGCCGCGGCCCGTGTCTTCGGAACGTAGATTCATATTTAATCCTCGCTCGAGATTCAATCGACCGGATCGATAAATAAAGGACATAAAACAACGACGACGTTCAATGCACAGCAGAACGATTTTTTATGTCAATACAGACACCGGGACAAAAAGATAGAATGGCCTATTAATCTGTTAATTTGAATGTGCTAGACAACATAAATGAAATTGCTTGTACCATACATCGTTTTGCACTGATTTTATATATTGTAGAGTTGGTAAAAATGAAATATTGCTACGCATAGATGAAATAATAATTTTAGACGAAATAATAATTTTAGATGAAATAATAATTTGACATGAAATAATAATTTTAGATGAAATAATAATTTTAGATGAAATAATAATTTGACATGAAATAATAATTTTAGATGAAAGAATAATTTTAGATGAAAGAATAATTTTAGATGAAATAATAATTTTAGATGAAGTAATAATTTTAGATGAATAATAATTTTAGATGAAATAATAATTTTAGATGAAATAACAATTTTAGATGAAATAATAAATTTACATGAAATAATAATTTTAGATGAAATTGTGACACTTCATAAATTCCAGAAATATGTTGAATGATGAATGAATTGCCTGTCGCTTTTGAACAATTTATTGAAACGTTCTCACCTGTTGATGTTCGATTAAAAAAATCGAACCGGTAAATAAAGTGTTAACAATCGTCAATCAAAGTGTTAACAAATTTGCCGGTAAATAAAGTGTTAACAAGCTTATCGTTTCGGTAGTGTAACCTCGAGATGCTTGCGTCTAACAATAAAATGTTCAACGCAAATTGTCTAGATCAGGGGTTCTCAAACCTTTTAAATTTTGTATCACATAAATAAGAATCAAAAAATATATGTAACACCATAAAGAATTTCCCGATTAAAAATCAGTACATCCCAAATGGAGTGTTTATAATCAAAGAATAAAAAATTTTTAATTAATCTTATTTAATTATATTCATAAAAAGAACTTTCAGATTATAAGAAAGTATAGCAAATTCGATATGTTAATCTTTATCTTAATTGTCAAACGTAAAACAGGTTCAAGTTGCAACCGTATCCTATAATTATTTTTAATTAATAGCATGACTGAAAACCCATCATCGCAAAAATGTGACGTGTTGAAGGGCATTAAAAAATTGTACCGCTTTGTCGGAAATATATTTATATTCATCTCTTCTTTCAATCAGAAAGTGTATAAATTATCTTTTTATAAATTCATTCATTCAACCTTTCATGTCTTCTCTCTCTTTCTGTCAAAGTCTTAGGTTATGTTGTTAAACACATTATATCACCTCAAGAAAAAAATAAAACATTTTAATTTCGGACATGTTTAATATCAGTTATATATTATTTTCAAATAATTAAGTAATATTTTTCAACAAAAAGGTTCAAAATATTTTGTGTAAAAATTGTACCACCAAAAATGTTTGGTTAGTTTGAGTAGTTTGAGAAACGCTGGTCTAGATCTGTAATTCGAGCAATTTTGTTGATCCAGATCTTTGGTGTAACGTTAAAAAGTTGTTTCTAGCGGAGCGGAAATCTATGGGAAAGCGTTGAAAGGGTGATTTCTGGGAGACATCGAAACACGTGAAGTGACAAACAGCTCATAAAAAGGGAAGCCTTTCGTTACATCCGCGCAGATGTTGGAAACCATCCTTATTTCGACCAACAAAAAAAAAAGACGAGGAGGAAGAGAAACAGAACTGGAGCATACACACACGCGCGCACGCACGTGCTCAGCAGTGAAGTACTACATTTAAGTTACTATCGCGGCAAGGAAATTTCGTATCGTTAATTATTTCTGTCTTTCCGTTTTAACTGGAGCACTAAATTTTCGTCCGTGGAGCGGAAACAGAATGGGGAAAAAAGGACCAATGGGAATTTCGCTCAATATTGCTCTCCCCTCGTTGAACGGCACAGAAAACTTTGTTAGTTTTTTTTTCGATTTTTTTTTCTAAAGGGACTGAGCGTGGCAGGAAGTACAGACAGAAGTAAAATAATATTGTTGTTGCTTTTAGGAAATACATCGTCGAAGCATGACAAATGATCGCGTGCAACAAGAGATACGTGTCACCTGATACAAGGGAAACCACTGCACTGATCTGAATCTCTCTCTCTCTCTCTCTCTCTCTCTCTCTCTCTCTCTCTCCACGGTGCAACTATTGCTGCCAGAATATGTCGCGCTATCAAGTGCATTTTTCACTTTTGCCACAATGTAGCCAGCAAAAATCAAGGACTCCTTTTTACATTTACGGCATAGGCCTTTTCGACACTCATGGAGATAAAATACTGTTCTTGCAACCTAAGTTTAATCTATAGTTTTTTGCCAATATATATCTCGGACACTAAAGCCGACAGTCGAGCACAAAAGTTGTTCAGAATGATGACCTTCACAAAATATTTTAAGGTCATCAAAAACCCGTGGGGAGGTAACTTTTTGAGAAGATTACCATTTAACTGTTTGGGGCACGCTGGGATTAAAAGTGTCCCACCTTTTTGATGCACCGTAATGCATGGTGGGACAGTTTTAGTCCCACCTCGAAATATTGCAATAGCTGCATGCGCATAGGTTTATATTTCGTCTTATTTACGTGAAGCAGTTGGTAATATCTTCAACAAATGTTACAAATGTATTCACTTGTGTTGACAACATTCAACATGCCAATAGTATTTGAGTCCTACACTATAACAACAAATTTAATTAAATTATTACTATCTTTTTATGTTTCTATATTATGTGATACCTTTATTAATAAAAATATACCAATTTTGTTTCATTTAAAAGGCAATAAAATTTCTATGCAACATGGGTCTATTTTATTGTCTGAAATCCTGTGCCGCAAAGAGTTAAAGTGTGTCAATTTAATTCTCGATCCGACTGTATTTGTCCGTGGCCCGATCGAACATGCTGCCTCCAACAGAACCGTACGGTTTCGTTGCTCATCTTCTTCATCAATGGCGGGTGCGCACGCGGCGCCGTCGAGTTTACGATTTCATAGGAGCTCGTAAATCTGAAGTGTCGATTCGCCGGACGGACAATATGAAGCCGTAAAATCGGCGAACGGTGTCTTGCAGGGTTTTCGGGGGTTAGGGCGTTTGAACGGGCATCGAAAAGTATCTACGGGCCGATGCATCGGTCGATGCGCTTTAATGAGGTGCAAATACCGAGCACGCATAAAACAGGGGGGAGACGGCGCGGCGCGGTGGCGCAGTTACGCTCGAGCGCAGTGTTACTTGGAAATTAACAATCGGCCACCGAGATTTATGAAAGCGCTCGAGAGTTATGCCGCACCGAGCATCGATACTGTTTGAACCGGTCGGTATTTGCGTCCCTGGCCAGCGCAATACTTAACCCTCGAACCCCCACGCTCATTAGATTCCCGTTATCAATGCACATGGTGGCGTGCAACGTTTATTAACGCGAAGCTACTGGGCCCGATGCTATCGCTCTAAATTATAACGTCTCCGTGCGCATTGTCCCCCTTTTTAATCTCGAACGGTGGTCTCCTTTGACCGCGAATCGGGACTGTCCAATCATTTACGAATTACAAACGGGGGTGTATTTACGTTTGCTGATGGACATCAGGAAATGTGATAATCGCTCGCTAAGTACACCGTATTATCTGTCTACTGGAATACAGGCAGTCTCGTAATTGATTAAGTCGGAACAACTTTTTGGTAATTATTGGAATACGGATTGGCAAGAGGTCTTTTTAGCACCCACCTCCGATTGCCTTCAAACTTACTCCGTAGACGTCCCACGAGGTGTCTGGCGAAACACAATTTTAATACCGATTTGAGGTTTAAAAGTACAAATAAGGATTATTAAGCAAACCCCAAGCTCACTAAACCTAATCTAACCTAACCTAACCAAATAAAGTAATATGACTAGTTTAATATTGGCCACGCGCAACATGTTGGAATACTTCTTGCGGCTTCCACTCGGGATCATTTTGATTCGATTCATCAGAACTGTAACTCATTGTAACTTATTAAACTTATTAAAGACAAGCAACAACAGTTTAGGGTGTGTTAATAAGTGAAAATGGCGGATACGAGTCATTAACGCAAACAGTTTGTTGCGCATGCGCAGAGCATTTCCGTGTCACGTGACCAACCCACATGAATAGCTGGGCAAATTTTATTTCTAATAAAGTTAATAAGTTAATTATTGAAAATAACATTATCTCAAATAAACTCTATGAAATAACTATTTGAGAGGAATTTATTTGAGTACATTTATTTTAAATAACAACTTTATTATAATTTATTTCGGCGTAGTCATTTGAAATAAACTTATTTGATATAATTAAGAGAAATGTATGATACTAATTATAAGTTGAAATTTTGCCTTATTTATGTTTAGTTTGGAAAATAAATTATCGATGAGTAGCAATAAAGATTTAAAAGAACTCGAACCATATTTTCATTTATAATATATTTTTAATATTTATTGTATGAAATAATAAAATAACATGTTATTTGACATTTGAAATACTTATCTCAAATCAGAAAATAATTTGTTATTTTATTATTTGAACTGATGTATTTCACGAAATAAAAGAATAGATAATCATTTCCTAAAATTATTTTGTTGGACAAATATAACAATTTATTTCAAATAGTGAAACATTTTTGTGTAATAACTTTTTATTTCAAGTAATATTTCAAATAAGTTTTAAAATATTGTATCTGAAATAATGCCCAGCTCTGCCCACATGACTCTCCTGGGAATGGGCATTATTTCGGGTAAGTTGGGCACCAATCGGTGGTGGGTGCTAAAAGGAACTTCACTCTACGGATTTGTATGCAGAATAAGAATTGTCTGGATTATTTGCGAGATATAGGATCCATGTAGACATTTATTTATTTTCTTAATCATTTTAATGGGCTGGAAATAATACAACAGTATTTTCCAGTTTCGTAAGTATTTTGATTATTTATTACTTAATTTATTTATTTTTATCATGCATAAAATCCACATTCTACCGATTACTCTTACTGCTTAACAATTAATTACCTACTCTACAGTGACGTGGGAAAGTATCTGGACATCATTAAAAAACGAATAACTTTTTTAAAATTAGTTCAAACGGGACGAGGTAATTTACCATTTACCATTTTAAAGATTTCTCTACTTTGAAAAATTGTAGGATGAAATATATGCGGTGGGCAGGCTTAGTATTAAGGTTAAATGATGTCCAAAAAGGAATATTATTCTACCGTACCACGAAACGAACAATCACGAATTTCATTCGAGTAAAATAAACATATGTTTTATTTAATACTGCGACGGTGATTTCAAACGACTATATGTCCCGCATATACCGTGAAACAAACGAATTTTTAGGACCGCGACATCTGCCGAGCTAATAACAGTTAAATATACAGCCCGCAGCGAAAAGATAACGCACCCCATAAATTTAATGTTTCCATAATTTGCACGTAATAAAATCCACTCTTCGCGCTTAAAGATTTTAATTACGCCGCGTGATATATATAATAACGCAGCAGTCTTCCTATAGCATCGAGCTACCGAATATCATTATTTATGCAAATTATCAAATAGAAATAGTTAAAATCACGGTCTTATAAAATCAAACAGATTTAAATTTGTATGAAGTTATGTGTTCACGTTCAATTTAAGAAGAATTTTATAATTATGATTGGACCGTGGATTTTACGCATTTATGGCAAAAACGAGCAGATGAAATTCAAAGCAGTAGAGGGATTCAAAGTGTTTTTATCAATATTAATGTATTGTTTCAATTGACATCGGTAAAAGAAGAATAACAGTTGTGTTTGGGTTTCAGTGTTTTAAAGTTGTAATAGACGATTTTTATTTCGCATGACGGTCTGCAGTGTATTAATGGCGTATCAACAATATTCACTAATTAAAGGAAACCATGCGAATAAAATATTCAAATTCGACAGAATTTAGTTATGATGTTAATTTATTTCAGATCTACAAAGGCTACTACCACTAAAATCACAATCTTATTTGATTCTACTTTTTTAAAATTCATAATACATCTGCAGTCTATTAATGACGTTCGAATACTTTCGTTGGCTACTATAAGAAAACGGGAACACTGTACGACAATTTCCACGGAATTATCAAGTTTCACGACTTTCGATTGGTAGGTGTACATTCTCCGTCGAGCATAAGATGAGAATTCCATTAAAGCAGTATAGCTGTTTACGTTTGATCGTATCGGATACAACGGTGCACGCGCAACTCGACGCCTCTCGTAAATGCATAAAATCCGCGGTCTAATAATTAAACTACTTGTACCGGAATTGATGCAACGTTGGAGACTCTCTGATACAGGTTGTTATCGATGCAGGCAGCGGAATACCAAAAACGGGTCACAGGAGCATGCATTATGGAGGCGAGGAAACAATTGCTTTGGTAACATAATTCGTAAAGGTATAGTGCAGGGATGAGAACGGTAGGGGCCCCTCAAACGCCTGCTTCTTCCACCAACCTGTCTTTCATGCGCGAGGCCTGCGCGTAGTTCGAGACGGGCGAAGCACTTCCTTCCTCTATGGCAGGGATGGGCAATTTTGCATCAATTGAGGCAAAACCGTTCACACCATAGCGCCCTCTGCCCCCTTCCAGCAAGCGTGGTACGATGGGGCAACGAAGACACGAGACATCTACGTACGCGCTGCATGAAAGAGAGCTTGGTGGGAGAAGCAGGCGTTTGAGGGGCTCCACCCGTGACCACCACTGCTCTATGGTAACGGCGGATGCTGGTGGGGGACAGTGGGCGCTATGGTGGGGACGGTTTGTCTCAATTCAGACAAAAATGCCCATCCCTGGTATAGTGCATGGCGTACGATAAATCTAGACATACTGTGCCTCACGAAAGTATTGAACGCTTGCTATTAGAACATAGAACTACTCAAATATGTAGTCTTAAGATCTGGAGATAATATTGCATTTAATAGAACAACTAAAATGTGCTGATTTAAGATGTGGAAATAATATTGCAATTAATGGAACAACTAAAATGTGCTGATTTAAGATCTGGAAATAATATTGCAATTAATAGAACAACTAGAATGTGCAGAATTAAGATCTGGAAATAATATTGTAATTAATAGAACTACTCAAATATGCGGGCTTAGGATCTGAAAATAAAATTTCAATTAATAGAATAAATGAAATGTGTGGACTGAAAATCTGGAAATAATATTGCAATTAATAGAACAACTAGAATGTGCAGAATTAAGATCTGGAAATAATATTGCAATTAATAGAACAACTCAAATATGCAGATTTAAGATCTGAATATAATATTGCAATTAATAGACTTACGATCTGGAAATAATATTATAACTGCTATAAAATCCAAGTATCAAGATTACATGTACATATATCTTAAATTCAAAGATGTTTGTTAGTCTGTCACAGTGCATCTTTATGATGAATGTTACACACTTTTAAAAATGTTAGCGGATTCGCTACAAATTTTATATGTACATAATCTTGATACTTGCGTCGTATAGTAGGTATAATATTATTCTGACATCTCAAGTGTAACCTGCATATTTAATTTGTTTGAAGTTCTAATAGCTATTTCGTAACACTTTCATGATGCTGTCCGAGTACAGCATCACCATGAATATTTCACAACTTTTACAAATGTTATTAGAATCGCTCTAAATTTTATACGTATAATCTTGACACTTGTGTCTTATAGTAGCAATAATGTTATTCTTGCATCTTAAGTGTAATCTGCATATTTTATTTATTTCGAAGTTCTAGTAACTCGTACCGAATACTTTAGTGGCCCGGCTTTTGTATATCGTTGCAATGAATAATTTCTATTATTTCCAAATGTTATTGGATTCGCTTGAAATTTTATTGATATGATCTTGATACTTGTATGTTATAGTAGTTGCAATATTATTTTCAGATCGTAAGCCTAACATGTACATTTAATGTGTTTGGATTTCTAATAGCGAGCGTACGAATATGTTCTCGAGCCAGTATACATAAAGTGGTATAATAGAAGGTATAGACGTATAGATGTACAGTAAAATGGTAAAAATCAAAGAGGACGAGTGCGTTCCTCCTAATAGAATGTTCTTTGAGGTAATTTCGATCGGCAGCAGGGGCGAGATACCTCGAATTTAATTAAAAGAGGAAAAATTTGAAAAGCGGCAGGCATAGTTCCGTGCTGGGCCCCCGCACTAAACCGTGTGCTATACGTATACATATACGTATATCGCCGGCGCATATTTTACCGTGCAACGAACTTCCCACTGAAAATCATTGCATTCATTGCAGCGTAATAACCCGTCAGGAACTTTGAAATTTCAACGGACGCGAACGAACTCGTCGAGCTCATCGCGCGCGCGAAACCTCAGCCCCGTCTATAGCAACTCTTTCAAAGGGGTTCGAAACCTATCGATCGCACTTGAAAATTCTTCGCCCGGCTTCGAGCACCGATTCATGCATTCGAACGCCGTCGGATCGAGACACTTCCCTATGAACTTTCCCACGTCGGAAACATGGAAAATCAGAGTTTCGTTTAGCTCGTTTCTACCGCAGAAATATTCGATCGAGGCGTGGACCACTTCGAAAACTCTATAAATTTCACACCAACGTTAAACGCGTTTTATTCTACAATCCTGACGGTCAATAGATGTTATCCTATTTGGCGATATGTCACATGAAAGAATCACGTTTGTTCGAACAGGCAAATGTTTTTTCAAAAATTTTTCATTATTTGATCGAATAATTCGTATTATCCCCAAATTCGGGGAGATTACGATTTCCGTGGCCCCTTGTTTAGAGGTTAAATTTGTATTCTTGGGGTCATTTTAAGAAAAAAATGTATATGTTACAGGTATCGAATGGGCCTGGTTTAGCCGGTAAAGTAGATTTCCTGTTTTTTATAAATCTGCAAATATCTCGGTAACTATGCGAAATATGGCAAAATATCAAGACACCTTTTCTGTAGAAAATTAAATTTCCAACAATTTATGTCGTATGACAATTTTTTATCAGCTGCGTAGTTTCCGAGTATATTTATATTTCGGTGAAGTTGCAGAACAACTGCCTCCCTCAAGAAATAATGGTCGGGGGAACGTAAAGGCTTCGTTCTCAACTGCTTGTACAAGACTCAAGAAATGTCTATGTATTAAAACTCAATTAGCAGTGAATATTATTGACGTATTAGGTTAGGTTAGGTCTGGGTTAGGTCAGGTTAGGTCTGGGTTAGGTAGGTAGGCTATGATATGTCATGTTAGGTTAGGTCAGGTTATGTTAGGTTATATTAGGTTATGTTAGGTTATATTAGGTTATGTGAGGTTATATTAGGTTATGTGAGGTTATATTAGGTTATGTGAGGTTATATTAGGTTATGTTAGGTTATCATTTTAATGTTTTTTTTATAGAAAATTGAATTTATATTTATTCAATTATATTATATTTTGCCATATCTCGCACAGTTTCCGAAATATTTGCAGGTTTATAAAAAACAGGAAATCTACTTTACCAGCCAAACCGGACCGATTTGGTACCTATAACATATACAGTTTTTTTCTTAAAATGACCGCAATAACACAAATTTAACCTTCAAAGTAGGGGCCACGGAAATCGTAATCGTACCCAAAATTCTATTTGTTTCGTGGACTAAGGAACAGTTTTAAAAATCGAATGCAGCTATAATCGTATAATCTTTAATCGTTAAACTACAAATATTAGCATATCGTAATTTAACAACTAATTTAGTTACTTCAATAACCTCTTTTTGAGATGGAATTATTTATCATTTCATTGAAATAAAATAATGAAATGAAATGAAATTGAAATAATTGTTCAAATAAAATGTTATTTGAAACTGGATTATTTGATTTACACGTCAAATGAAAATAAATGTTTTACGTTATTTGTAAAATACAAATAATAAATTATTTGCAATGAATCGTTATTTCAATGATTATCTGTAAAACACAAATAATAAAGTATTTGAAATAATTTATTATTTCAAATAATTATCTGTGAAATACAAATGATAAGGTATTTGAAATGTAATAAGGTCATAAGAAGACTAAAAAAAACTAACATTCCGTTTAAAGAAATTAGCTAGACATTCAGATCTCCTACGCTGCACTTCACTCATAGAAAAAATATTTATGCCAAGTAATGTCCTTCACTATATCAAACAAATTTTGTAAGAACATTTTTTTCGTAACATCGTTTTCCTAAAAGATTTCACAGTTTTGAATTTAAACGGACACCCTGTATATGGTCTAACTAAGGTCCGAATATTTTTGTGCAATAGTTCTATCGTAGAGGATAGCGTGAAAGAAAAAGGCGCCATCTTAGACGTCTCCGGACGAAAATCGGGGGATCGGCAATCGGGAAGGAATTTCTGGACAGATCAAGAAATAAATCTCACCAACCTTGAGCGTGGACGACAGTGAACGAGGCGACGATACCAAAGAGGAGGACGTGACACCGCATTTTTCTCCTCTCGTTTCCGGTTTCAGTCCGTGTCCTTCGTTCGTTGTATCCAGTTTTGTTTCACTATTGCACGGGAATTGAACGAGAGAGGGCGACCCCCTCTGATCGTTGATTTCGCTTCTCGGTCTCCGTGTGAAACGGAACAACAGCAAAACAGCGGCCGCGCGCACTCGATTTTAATCGCGTTTTCGGCGTGTATCGCGTATCCGCGTATCGCGTGCCGGTTAATCGACGGTATTTGTTTCCGCGGGCCCGTGGCTCGATCGTTTAACGTCACGAAAGATCCTGTATTCATTCATATCACTCGACGCCCACTTTCCGAAACACGGCCGTTTTCATTGTTTACGAAATTCCTCGTGCTCCTCCCTTCTCCATTGGATACCGCCCGGCAATCTAGCAGTCACATGTCACGGTTCCCACTGGTCGTCCTGCCGATGTACTCTGGACCGGCTCTCTCGACCATTCTGCGAAACAAGATGATATTGTACTTTGATATTGTCTGCTGACTTTCGATCCATTATGGTAGTTTATAAAGTCTGACGCGATATCGCTTAGTTTTCGATAGAGAAGACGATAGAAATGCGAAACACCAAGGTTTCGACGGAACATTGATACTTTGGTTAACCCTTTTGCTACGACAGACTTTGATGCGTACCGGTTGTACCATATGGCAGGAATTCTATCGTGACCTCCACTGAGAACGGCGGAATTTTTGAAAAATAAACGCCTATAGGCGTTTATCAGTGGATCGAAGTAAGTTAAGTGCCTATAGACACGAACAGTGCCACGAAACCAAATTATAAGAGCGCATTTTAGGTGCCAACAGTAGCCAAAGGGTTAAACCTCACATTGAGGGAACAATAATTTTGGAGTTCGGCTAAACCTCATCTTGGGGGACAAAAAATTTTCAACTTCTGTAAATGTAATACTATACATTTTGAGGAGAAAATGATAGAACTGTAAGTTTTACTGGGCGGAATTAAAGTTTTAGTGCGTGGATATCACTGGTTCAAAAGTTATACGCGAGTAAAGTTGCTCGACTTCAGGCACGCTTGATAGGCTAGGGCGCGGCCATATTGGTTTTTGGACATAGGAGCGGGTATGACGTAGAGAGCGAATCCGCTGCGCGGCAGCACAAATAAATCGAAGTGGCGATCTTTTAGCAGTAATTCGGATTACTAGTGGTTGGGTTTCGGCATCCGGAAATGTGATTATAGTTCAGCTAAAGGATACTATGTTCGTATGCCGCGCAAGCGACTAACAAGTGATCGGTGCTTGTGAGCATAATTAATTGCGGGTTCTGCTAAAATTAAGTATGAGGAATTCGAATCGCCGCTGTAAAATGGTTTTCTCACATCAATTTCCACCAAAACTAGGGGTGTAGAATCACGCTACGATAGACGCGACATATAATTTTGTAACACCCTGTACATTTACCTTATATAAAATGAACAAAGAGTAAATGGATGAATTTTGGAGGAACGTACAAGGCTTCAAATTCGTCTAACAAATAACTAATATTCCAGGATTCGACTTTCACCCACTCTCTCGTCACTTCTCGACAGACGAAAAACTGTATCACGCTATAAAATAAAAACTTCCCTATCCGACGCCGGTATTTCACTTTTCGGTCCTCGGAAAAACTTTTACGCTTTTATGCAAATCCGCGAAGTTGTTTAAAGTCCCCGGTGCGGCGCATACAAGAATACCTGTCACCTGTGGTCCCTGACCGGGTTTCCGAAGATTTTTCCAATCGCGTCGGCAAGCATCGATGAAAGACATAAAACGCGAAGAAGGGAGCCAGACGCGGCAAGACTGATAGAGACAGACAGACAGACAGATAGCTAGATAGATAGATATATAGATAGAGGGATGAAGAAAGTGGGCGAGAAAGAGAGGGAGAGATAGCGAGAGAGAGAGAGAGAGAGAGAGAGAGAGAGAGTGCGAGAGAGACACAGACACAGAGGCAGACAGATAGAGAGAGAGAGAAAGACAGACACAGAAAGAAAGATATACAGATAGAGAAAGGTAGACAGATAGAGGAAGATAGACAGATAGAGAAAGATAGAGCGAGAAAGAGAGAGAGAGAAATAGATACAGATAGAAAAATAGATAGAAAGAGGAAGAAAAGAGAGAGGAGGAGAGCGCAGAAAAGTTGAGCAGGTAAGCAAACCCAATGGAGTCAAAAAGTTAAGCGCATCGCGGTGCCACCGATCTCCGGCTGCAGTCTTTCCGTTGGGGGGAACTTGCCCGGGACTCGGGAAGTTCGGTAAGTGAGTAAAGAGCAAGGAGTCGAAAGGAGCTCGGGCCTAGAAGAGGATACTTCCTCTCTCCCGCGGTTGATGCGCGCGTCTCGCGCGGCATCGGTTGTTAAAACCGGGGAACATAACCAGCGAACGATGAGAGGGAAGAGAGAGAGAGAAATAGAGAAAGAAAAATATAGAGAAAAGACTCCGGGTCTTTCGGTGCCCGATAAGCTCCGGCGTTTCCTATCTTTCCACGCCGGAGTTTTGCATTCTCTTTCACTTTCCGCTTCTTATCCTGGCGTCCCCGATCGCATAGAACACCACGGGCGAAATATGCTAACGCCGTCCTGAAAAGCTACGCCGACTTTTTGAAGGATTTTATCGGCGATGATTGATGAGCCCCAGACACGTAGGCAGCTTCTCATATTTTCTTCTTCTAGCTTTTAGCTTCTAGCTTCTAGCTTCTTGCTTCTAGCTTCTAACTACATCTACCTTCGTTTAGGGTATAAGGTGTTGCGCCGTCGTGTACAAATCAAATAGCACTCGAGCTTGCGCTTCCTGTTCAGAGAGCCAGAGCGAGAGAGGGAGATTTATTGTCTCTCTCCGTCACTTTGCCTGCAACTTTCCTTTCGACCCACGCCATTGTCACCAACCATCCTAAATCCTCCTACTACCCCGCGTTCCTCTTGCACTCTGGACCGCGCGGCAAGGCATAATTGAATAAAACCGCTAAGTGATTAATTGCATAAACCATCGCGGCGCTATTCCTTGCCAACTAACTTCGTGCTCCTCGACTTTAAAGGACGTTTATACCGGGGCCCGTGTTGCTTTTTATTTAATATCGGCCTACAAATCGCGCGGCGATCGCACGGGATTTTATACTGGGGGATTCGGTGATAGATGGTGGTTCGAGAGATTATGGTGGTCGCGTGGGTGAAGTTACGTAACACATTATCTACCGGAAATTAGTCCATAATTTTTGAAAGACCATGGACCATGACCAAGGACTTTTTAATAGATCCATGAAAGAGAAATAATAATTTTACGTGAGTTGAGTGAGTCGGTAGCGTGAATTGATAATTTCGTATGTTCTTGTTTTTTAAAAGAACATTGTTAAGCCTCCTTCTGGCACAGCATAATTATTGAAAATCCTATTAACACTAGGCTTACGGAGCACTAAAATTGATTATTTTACATTGCTTTATAAAAATAATAAAATTGTATTTACTTAGATCTTCAGCGATTTTTATTGTAATATGTACACAAAAAAATAAATCTGTTTAATAATTCCTCACGAATGCCTCCTTGCACTCTTAATAATCGTAAATTGAAAATTTTTGAATCCGCCATTTTGACGGGCCCCGTAAATCTAGTGTTAATTGGCTTCCGGTAGATAAAGCGTTAAGGGGAGCTTCTCGTGTAACGGCAGCGAGAACAAGTGATCTTTAAGAATTTTTTTTTCCAGAATTATAGAATTTCTTATATAATCTACGTATGCCTATCTCGAAGTACTGTCTTCCATTCTTAATTTAACACCTCAAACGTTTGAAAATTCCTACAGGAATATATTATAAAATCGACTCAAAAAATCCCTTCAAAATCTAATCAATCTTGTCCGAGGTGATGGTCGAGGTTTATCGACTTTTCAACACACTTTCGTATTTTTTCTTTCGAAAGCTAAGCGCACCTATCTTAAAGTACAGACTTTCATTTTGAATTTAAGCCTTCGAACATTCAAAAATTCCTTCTGGAATACATTCTAAAATCAACCCGATGGATCCCCTCAAAAAATCGAGTCTATTTGATTCGAAATGACAAAAACTCGCAGGTTATATCAATTTTATTGACATGCACTCGTATATCTATGAAACCTAAGTACCCTTATCACAAAGTGGGATCTCCCACCATCACTTTAAGCCCTCGAACGTTTGAAAATTCTTGCTCGAGCACAATCTGAAATTGATTCAAAGAGTTCCTTCAAATCCAAGTGATTTTTATTTTCTCCTCCTGCCCGCGTATTTCTTCTTGAACTTAAGTGCACCTGTCGCAAAGTACCATCTTCCACTTTCAATTTAGCCCGTCAAGCGTTCAAAAATTCCTACAAGAACCGATTCTAAAATTGCCTAAAAAAAAATCCTTTCAAGCTCAACTCAATCTCAACCGAGCAAACAAATTTTTCCACCGTCACCTGGAAACAATCTCGGCCGTGTCCCACTCGAAGATTATTTTATTTCCCGTAGTCCAGAGGCTCGAGATCATTCCACCTTGCCCGGCAAATATTTACAAAATGGATTACGTTGTTGGACAAACACGTCAACAATACTTGGGCAATATTATGGCTCGCGAGCCGGTACATGTAAATCACAATGGGCTTATATACAGTATAGCCCTGTACATAGACTCCCACCGTCCACCCCCCCCCCCCCCTTCGTCTATGTTGTATATAGGCAATCACTTAGAATGCAGTAATGTATATCTAACCCGCTTCACCGTCGACGGAATTTAAATTTTGATTCCGGGGGTTGTTACTGCGACGCTTCCTAGGCAAAGAGAGAGGAGGTTCATTTGCAGCGACAGCGACGCGGCGCGGCGTGGCGGCGGCGTGGCAGCCCAAAGGCTGACTGATTAGACTGCCATGGACGTTACCGTTTTTCATTCTTTGGAATGTTTACCACGTCTTCGGGACGACGCAAGGGGAACGGTATTTTGACATGCCAAGTTCTTTCTGCAATTGGAAACTCTGACAAAAGTTCCAAGTGAGAAAAGTTTTTAATGAGGTTTCTCTGTCCTCTTGCGAGCTAACAGGAGCCCCGGAGATATCGTAAGCGCGATTATGTACAGGGAGTATAAAAATTATTTAGTCGGAGTGATTTAACTGTGTCTTCTAAATTTACTTCTAAACTATTTGTTGTATAAAAAAAAAAGGTTTCGAACGAAAGATGTATGGTATCAAACGGGGTATACAATGTGTGATAATTAGTTTCTTAATAGCTCCAACCGACATTCGTTTAAAATGGCGGAGTTCGCGGTAGTGGGCCATAAAATTGTTTACAAATATCTAAAATACTAAGATCGAGCGGCGGTAAGATGTATAGCAAAAAGTTGTTCTGTATGACGACCTTGACGACACATTCCAAGGTCATCCAAATCGACGATGAGGACCAACTGCTGTAGAGGCTGTGCCATCTAAATTCACACGTAAACTATTTGTTGTATCAAGAAAAAGTTTCGAACGAAACGTGTTTGGTATCAAAGTGGGTATACAATGCGATAATTAGTTTCTTAATAGCACCAACCGACATTCGTTTAAAATGGCGGAGTTCGCTGTAGTGGGCCATAAAATTGTTTACAAATATCTAAAATACTAAGATCGAGCAGCGGTAAGATATATAGGGAAAAGTTGTTCAGTATGACGACCTTGACAACACATTCCAAGGTCATCCAAATCGATGATGAGGACCAACTGCTGTATAGGTTGTACCCTCTAAATTCACTCGTAAACTATGTGTTGTATAAAAAAAAAGTTTCGAACGTAAGTTGTTTGGTATCAAGCGGGTCACGCAATGTAATCATTATTTTCTTGATAGTCCGATGTTTTAACAAGATATAAAGGTCACCTTGCATTTTGGTATCACGACTTGTAATATTTGACCTTGTGGTTCGAAAGAGGACTGAATGATGAATAAAAATACTGCGAGGTATATGGGATTAAAAACTACTAATAATAGAGATATTCTCCCATTAAATTACCTCCATAAAAAGGTTAATTCTGTGACTGCACGGAAAAGCGCCGCATGTCATAATTTCATAAAATTTAAGTTTATGCATTAATTAAGCTTTAGAATATAGGATTTACAAATTTACCAGAAAATAAGTCGTGAAAACAAATTTTATAGTCACAAAAAAAATAATGCAATTTCACCGGAGTATAAATAATGCAATGTTTAATTCATACACATTAGGCAAAACTAATGGTAAAACGCTAAAATTATTATTCTTTCTATTATTTTTTTTAGAAGAGAGAAATGATTAAAGAACGCAAACAAAACGAAGTTGAATCAGTCTGTCCATTAAGAGGCTAGACTACTGTGATTGCCACAGAAGTATTGAAGTTATTTTCCAGGATAAGTTATTTAAGTTATCGATTTGAAACTTTGTCAGTTTATTGGAGAACGTTTCCGAAGTATGCTAAAATTTGTTCACGTTCAAAATAATGTATTTCTTTAAAGTTTTAAGCATTTCTTGTATTTCTATAAAGCAGATTTCATTTCAAAGTACAATGCGCGAGTTATATTTTCGTGTTCACACATAAATATTGGGATGTGATGGAACTCATGGAATTTGCAAATCAGCGCCCTTTTGCGGGGGAAAAATGTTTTTAAGATCCGCGTATAGCGCCTCCATCGTTCTTCGGAAATATTATTAATTATTATCTTGTTTTTATCCCCGACATCTGTTTTCGGTGTTCAACGTGATCTACACTCATTTGTATTATTCCGTAATTTGTAAATATATTAAACAGTTTGTTCATCGTATCATTATTGTTTATAATTATATATATTATAACATAAATTCGTTCTGTTGCAAATACGAATATAAATTTCAACAATTTAGATGTTACTTGTTATAAATGCAGATAATTGGAATTAAAATATGCTATTAAGAACTATTTAAAATCGGCGGTTAATTCATCGATTGTAATTCTGCACTTTTTGAAATAAATGACAATTCATTATGAAAAATACATGTTAATATGCAAAAGAAATACGGTGACCTTGGAAAAACCGTTAATATGACCTTCAAAGGATTTTTTTTTATTAACATCTGATGCACGCCTTAAGACCATCTACATCCCATTTAGTTATTTTTTCTTACTTTTAATAGTAGCGGAAATAATTTAGCTGTTGGAGTTAAAATTAACACCCACATATTCTTTCAATTTTCATAAGTTGGACAATTGTTAATTAATTTTAAATATAAATCTTGCATAAGTATGTACTGTGTTAATTATTATTTTGTCCAGCACTGTATATGCCTATTAAATCATTGCTTTATAATTTCTTTCCCAACTGTCATATAATACAACGATGTTGTTAAATTCTTTTAATCCACCTATTGATATAAATTGTATCAACCCATTTTTATCGTAAATGCATAAAATTCTCAGTCTAATAATTAGCAATCGCAATTTATTGGCAATCGAATACGTATAAATCGTTTCATTTGTTTTTTCAATTGATGCAGCATATTTTTATTTCGCATAGACCTCCACAAGCTTGCAGTGCCATTTAATCAAGTACAGAGTGAATATCTTATAGAAAAGTTTTGTTAAAAATTCTTGTAATTTCTTGAAGGTATTTGTTTTTTTATTATAGCATCTTGAATCTCATTTAAAGCAATAACAAGTGCAAACCATTATATACTATTAGTAGAATAAATATTAAAAACATCAAATGACTCTGAGAACTATAATTCCAACCAAATTTTTCAAAATTTTTTCTCCACGCCATATAATAAACTAATTGTTCGAACTTCTCAAAAAAATCCAAGTCGCACGGTCCAATATTAAAAAGTTATCGTCTTTTTAAGAGTATCCGAATATTTATATGAGCCACCGTACATAAAATCCTCAATCTGCTTACGACTTATTATAAATTCATACATAACTCAGCCTAACAAGATTAAGAAGCCACTTGTAGACTTGCCAATAAAAGAGTCGCTTCATGAGAAAAAAAGAAATGATTAATAAAATGAAATATCGAGTACTGGTAGAATTTTTACGTTATGATCCAATATTTCGCTCAGCATAACACTCTTTTGTCTCGCGAATTTAATAAACATCACCGTCCCCACTCCTGTTAATTCTAAACAAACACACTCTTTAATATTTCAATTTTATCGTTCGCACGCAGATTTTTATGGTCTTTCACGGCTCTATATCACAAACTAGTCGAACCCTCGTGAATAAAAACTGGTAAATTCAAGATCCACTTTATCACTGTTTTCGAATTACACCCAAAGGATAAATGGTCTGCAATTTCGCCTCTTTTTCATTCTGGTGCCGATAAAAAACAACCGACCGACAAAATATAATTCAACGGTGCAAGGATCCGAGAGGGGGAGGGAGAGAGAGAGAGAGAGAGAGAGAGAGAGGGGGGAGGGAGGCGTGGTAATTCGATTCGTCGAAACACTCGCGGGTTTCGAAAAATTTTAATTACATTGATCTACAATGTTTAAACTCTTCTCCCTCGCCGAGCGTAAAATTAATTACATGGAGCCGTTATTCATCTGTATTATACACATAGAACATTTAATTAGAATCACGAGCACCAGTCCCAGAAATATAATTGCATTATGCCGGTCGTGGAGAATAGGAAATGGAGAGGGAGGGGGAGAGAGAGAGAGAGAGAGAGAGAGAAAGAGAAAGAGGGTGTGCGTGTTTGTGTGTGTGAATAAAGGAGTCTGCACGTTTGTCTACGTTGATCGATACTTCATAACATATTTATCCAGCTAAATTAATAGACGCGGCTCGGCACCGGCTCGGAGAAGATTGAATTTTAAAACTTTCACTAGCGGCCACTACTTGAATGGCCCACTCCACTGTACGACAAATTAGTTTCCGGTTCTGCGCGAACGAAATCGCAAGTATTCCGCGCGCGAATGATTTATCGCGACCGCGTTTTCAATATACATCCGACTATTAACGAACCACGGCACCCGTAAAATCACGGATTCGAAATCTTTGAAAGTATAAATGAATTTATTATATACAGGGTGTCCCACATAAATGGGAACACCTAAATATCTGTCGTATTTACAGTCCTATCAGAGAACTTCAGAGGACAAAGTAACACTATTGCAGGAGCAAATATAATGGTAAAGAAAAAATTTTTTATGTCGTGTTTTTTCAAGAAATCTCAAGGTCACCGATGTTTTTTTAAATAGAATAGTATATTTTCTTTACGATAGCATGATAGACAATAAAAAACTGAATTTAGTGGATACCACCTTTTTGACCTTGAAATGACCTTGAGCAAGAATAGTCATATTGGAGCGAAAAAATGTGGAAGTTTAAAATTTACGCGTTTCAGCAAAGATTACGCGTTGTTTACGACGGGTTGACGTTATATATATATATATATATATATATATACTGTTTGCTACTCCGTTTATTAAGTTTTTGTTGTCGGGGTGACAGAACAATGAAACAAGTAATTAAAACTGTATAAAAAATTGTTTTGTATGACGAAAAGGAATTCAAGATAATTATTACATTTTGCAACGTTCACAGAAGAATCCCCTGAAACATACTCTATAAAAATATATATGATGTAATTGTGATTGTTAGCAATTAAAAAAACATAATTTGGTGTACTTCAAATACCCATAAACAATACCATACGCATGTGTAAAATCCTAATACAAAATGTTTAACAGTTCTACCATTTGGAAAATAATTTCCAAAAAATCACAAACAACGAAGGCAGGTCCAGTTTCCTTAAGAAAAAAGAAACCTACCAAAAAATATATAACTCACGTAATTTTGGTCTTTACTTCAAAAAAATAAATTACATACGTCAGGTACTCATAAATATTTGTACAAAATCCTAACAGAAAAGGTGTAGCAGTTCTTCCGAAAAAAATTTCCAAAAAATCAAAAACAACGAAGGCAGGTCAAGTTTCCTTAAGAAAAAAAAGCCTACCAAAAAAATATATAACTCACGTAATTTTGATCATTTATACCTGAAAAAAATCAGGTATGTACTTCAGATATTGTTGAGTGTGTGCGCAAAATCAGAAAGAAAAAGGTTGACCAGTTCTTCCGAAAGAAATTTTACAAAATCAAAAACAACGGAGGCAGGTCCAGTTTCCTTCCTCCAAAAGAAGCCTACCAAAAGAATATATAACCCACGTAATCTTGATTATTTTTACTTCAAAAAAGTAGCTTGCATACTTCAACTACCTATAAATATGAATGCAAAATCCTACTGCAAAAAGTTTAACAGTTTTTTATAAAGAAAATTTCTAAAAATCAAAAATAACGAACGCAGGTTTCCCAACTCGTTTCACTGTGGTTTAATTTCGGAAATTCGCGAAAAGCTGGGTGGTTTCGATAGACATCAATGGACAGAGTTGGAAATAAAACGACGCGTTTGTAAACGTTCGTGGTTAATAAGTTGCTGGAAAGCGGTGTGGTTCCCCTCGACATTGAATAACCGGGGAAACGTCGGCGAACAGAGTCCCTCTGGGCAGCTAGCCGTATTAGCAAATTCGATTCCGTACGGTAACTTCCGCCGATGGAACACGAACCGGCAGGATAATGCAAACTACGCCGATGTCGCCCTTTAATAAGGTTTTTCGCCCCCGGGATACCGACTCCGGGATCCTTGGATTCCACTTATGATGTTTCCCGCATCGGCGAAATAGAAAACGAGCGAACAGATTCTTCCGTTTCGCGGATACTCGCCTGGCTGATGCACTCTCGTGTAAACGTCTCGCATACTTTGATACAGGAAGATAGCACGTGTCGTGTTTGTTAAGATTTTGTATCAAAAAGTGGTTCAAGCACAGTCAAACAACAAAGTAGTTGAACGTCCTCTAGAACAGAATAGCTTCTCATAACCTTTAGAGGATCCATATTTTTCCATTGAAAATTTCAATTTTCTTTACGAAAAATTTATACAATATACAACCAACATGTTAGGCAAAATTACCAAGTTTGTCCATGACCACAATAGTGGTCATCCCAGTCTTCTAACGGTTAACACTGAACCTAAAACTAAGGACACTAAAAATGACCAATGCGCATTCCCCTGTAAAAATGATAAGATAAGGGGGTAAAATGTTCTCTATACCATTCGATAGCGCTGCCAAAGAAAACACTCTGTGACAAGTTTCAAGCCGGTAGCTCTACCACAATGTTAGTTATTGGGTCAGCACTGTTTAATGAATTATACTATATTTCTTCTGTTTTGCTCAATAAAAAGTTACGAAAAAATTCATGAACATTCTATCTGATAGCATACATAACTATGAATTTTTTCAGAATTTTCGGCTGCAGAATTGACTTTTGAAAAATTTAGAAAGTTTACGGTTGCTGATTTCTTCGGACTTCTAGAGATTTTCAATATTTTTAAACATGTTCACCTAATCCGAAAAATCTGAAGAAATATCCATTAATAATCATAATATGATGCAACCATCATAATAAATTTTAAGTTTCCATAATTTTTTTAGAATCAACTTATCCGCCGAAAATTTCTAAAAAATTTACAATCATGCTATTAGGTAGAACGTTTGTGAATTTTTTCACAATTTTTCGTTAAGCATAACAGGAAAAACAGAGCATAATTCATTAAACCGTGCTCACCCTGCAACTACCCTTGTAGTAGAGATACCGACCTGAAACTTGCCGTAGAGTGTTTTTTTTAGGAGTCTTAAAAATGAGTAGGTAAAGTTTCGAAAAATGGACAAACTATACATTACATTCGACTTATTGTCACTTACCTACGGGAATCCTATTAATAGGTATATTTTTCAGTAGTTGTATTGTACCAAAAAGTAGCTTAGAAATGTCCTTTAATATTATAATGTGAAACGAAATTCGTAGACCAGGGGGTTCTAACGTATTCCCCTCCGAGAACTGCAAGGTCCCCACCATCGAATCTCTTCCCACTACTGCGTACAGCCGTAGAGTTAGTGCTGCGCGCGCCGCGCGGCTCTCGTACAGTGTTGGGATATTGTGTGCTTTTTTTCGCGCATGCGCGTCCAAAACAGTAACGTATCTATATTGTGATGAAAGTAGGGGGAAAGTGGTGCTCGGAACTATTCTGTCGGGAAAGTGTCAGGAGAGTCGAAAACATTACGACAATAAGAGTGAGCTGCGAATTTGAGGTAAGTTGTTATTAACACACATTTTATACATTCATTTTTCAAAATCAATACATACAAAATTTTACTAAACTATGCAGGGTGGCCAAGGTACTGCATTTTAGCCTAATTCTCTACCTTATTGACGCTAAAATCTCGCGCATGCGCGAGAAAGAGCGGGGGTGTCCCACTTGGACGCCATCCGATTGGACGCGTTCCTTTTGGACGCCGTGCCGATTGGACTCGTCGTTTGGATTCGTGACATTTGGACGCCGTGCCGTTTGGATTCGTGACATTCGGGTGCCGTAAATTTTATAATCATTACTTTTCGAATTCTACATATGGTGATATTTTATTGTGAAATATATGGTTAGTTCTGGGTTAGGTCTGGGTTAGGTCCAACCAGTGCCTTGGGGTAGTTACGGGCCGGGGCGCCGCGGCGAGGAGCCCACATCTCTTTAATCCTCGCTCCGACACCCCGGCCCGGCCGCAGCGCCCCCCCTTACCTTGGGGGGGGGGGGGGAGCGACATGCGGTGCGGGAAAACGGAGAGTAGGGGCCGTGGAAGATAGGGCCTCCCACTCCTTCGCGTATTGGAGGTGCTCGCCCTAGGGCCCAACTAGGGGCGAGCCCTCCAGGGGCCGCGGGCGACACGCCTTGGGGGGCGTGTTGTCCAGACCGACGGTCCCCGGGTTGGGGGGGCATTGCGCGGGTGACCGGCGCAGTGCCCTGGTAGATGCAATTTGGGGAGGTCATGTCCCCCCCCCCGTGAATGGGACCGCGGTTTGCCGCCGCCATAGCGGGGGAGTCGTCCAGTAGTGTTCGTTCCAAGTTCCTGGCTACTCCCAAACCGCTTAGGCAGGTCTCTGCAGGGTTTTAGTGGGTATACCCCCCTTCTCCTTCCATCCAGGAAGGGGGGGAGTCTCACATATCCCTGTCCCTCCCCCAAGGAGGACGGGGAATGCGTAAAGCATTTCCCTGCGTTAAAAAAAAAAAAAAGGTCCAACCAGTACGGAGTCCAATCAGCACGGAGTCATAACGGCACGGCGTTAAAACGACACAAGTCCAATCGGCACGGAGTAAAAAAGGAACGCGTCCAATCGGATGGCGTCCAAACGGGGGTGTCCCGAAAAAGCACACAATATTCCAACACTGCTCTCGTGCTGGGAGCTTCCCACTACTATACGATGAAGTCTAACAGTGGGGGAAGAACCTAAACGAGAAAGGTGCCTCGAATAGCTCCGGAACTAATGATTGGAACTGCCTGTCTTAGGCGACGTTATTGGACACGACTTTTTGATTCACAATTGTTGTTGCTGTTGAAAAAATCCAGTAAAAAGTCTTTAGCCATGGGCCATGGGTTTTTAAAAAAATTACGGAATGCTCGCCGGTGGGTAATGTATTAAAATCGTAAAAGAAAGAAAGGAAGAAAATTTTCATCCGGTTTCTGTTACTTGCACTAGAGATAGAAAATTTTTATTTTGTATAAATTGTCCATTCATATCGAAACGCATAGCGTACGCATAGGCGTCGATACGAAACAGTGAAACGCAATGCGTAGCGATTATCGCGAATGGTATGCGATGCTCGGAAAATTGTCGAAAATTCCGTTGGCGAACGCGAGGGTGTGACGGCCGGACATTCGCCGCATATTTTAACGCGGGGGAGAACACGCGGAAAGTTTCGGTGACAAATCTTTCCGGCGGCGGGAACGACCGGGACGAATTGCTGTTTCTTCGGTGGAACAGGTTGCCCTTTCTTTCCCCGAAAGAAGCGTGGAACTTTCTCGGGGAACCAATAAATTCATTGGTTTCTACTTTCCGGGAGGGGTGGGAGAATGTAAACCCTTCTTCGGCGGCCATTCCGCGGGCTTTGGACCAGTAAAACTCGTCCGAGCCGAAACGTGAGGAGACGTACAAGTAAATTCGAGTTAATAGCGGCGAACTTGGATCATAGATTATGGATAAAGCCAAGTAAGTTTTTCCTTCATGAAAGTTCGCAACGGGCCGAGCAAAAATCCCGAGTTAAGGGGGTGCTCTGCTTTTGAACGCCATTTTTTCTTTACCGATATTTAGGAATTTCTTTCTGAGAAACCATTGAACCTTCTGCATTAAGATTTTGCACACACGTGTGTGGATATCCGAAGTGCATACTTGATTTTTTTAAAGACGAAATAATCAAAATTACACGAAATATATTTTTTTCTTACAGGCTTCGATTTTCTCGAGGAAACTATACTTGTCTATCGTCTCCCTTGTTTCTGATTATTTAGGAATTTTTTTTCAGGAGAACTATCAAATGCATCGCATTAGGATTCCGCACACATATTCATGAATATTTGATGTAGACACATGGTTTTTTAAAAATAGAAATAATCAAAATTACACGAGTTTTATATATATTTTTTGTAGGTTTCCTTTTTTCTTGGAAACTGGGCCTGCCTATATAGTTTTTAATTCTTTCGGTTTTTTCAGAAGAACTGTAAACTTTCTACATTAGGATTTTGCACACATGTGTGTGGATATCCGAAGTACATACCTGATTTTTTTAAAGACAAAATAATCCAAATTACACGAAGTATATATTTTTCGTGCAGGTTCTTTTTTCTCGGAGAAACTAGACTTGTCTATTGTCTCCCTTGTTTCTGATTATTTAGGAATTTTTTTCAGGAGAACTATTAAATGTATTTCATTAGGATTCCGCACATATGTTTGTGAATATTTGAAGTATACACATGGTTTTTTAAAAGTAAAAATAATCAAAATCACACGAGTTTTACATACTTTTTTGGTAGGTTTTTCTTGGAAACTAGGCCTGCCTATATAGTTTTTAATTCTTTCGAAATTTTTTTCAGAATAACTGTTAAACTTTCGGCATTAGAATTTTGTTTACACGTTTATGGCTATTTCAAGTTCATACATTATTTTTCTAATGTAAAAATAACCAAAATCACCTAAGTTAGAGAGTATGTTTCCAGGGGACACTCTCCTAAGAGTGTTGTAGTATTATTTTCAACTTGTCGAATTACCTCCACTAATTATAGTCCGGATTTGCACTTATAACAAAAATCGAATAATTAAATACAAATTGCAAGACTGTAGAATAATTGTAACGAAGCTGTCATATTATTCTGGATTTATTAAAATTATTAAAGGAGTAAATGTATTTTTATTTAACTTGTCTTTTACATACTTAATTCGCGCAATCTTTATTTTCCATAACAATCCATAGCCTAACAATTAGTAGACTGCGGATCTTCATTCATGTATGGCTTCCGAAAATGTTCAAAAACTGCTAGAATATAAAATTCGATCGAATTTGGTACGATTTTTATTTATTCCAGACCTTTAAAAACCACTACCACTGAAAATAGGATTTTACTTGATTCCATTTTCCCAAAATTTGCCTAAAAAAATTGAAAATTGTTTGTATGTTTACCGTTGTCGCCCGTACCAAAATAAATAATTTTTCGTTGTGTAAGAAAATAATGCGTTTCGTTCGACCGTTCCAATCGAATTCGCTAATTTTCGCGAGCCTCCGCCGCAGCCGCACGTATTATTTGTGAAAGCGAAGCTTCGATCGTATGAATTTTGCGAATCGGCCTCGATAATTTGTCCAATAATATTTGGTTACTGCGTGAATAAATTAGGTACCGTACATTTCACGACTCATTACATTTTCAACGCGTAGTAATATCAATTGCGTTTCTATCTTCGCGGGACGCGTCGCCGCTCCGACCCGGCCTATTAATATTTCCTATTTAATCACCGGGAAACCTATTAGCCGACGACCTACCTCGTGATTATTTTTGCGGTGAAAAGAAACGGTCAATGCGTACGCTCCGCGAACTTACGGACGAAGGGAGAGAAAATTTATAATCGTTAAAAGTTACCCGAACCCGCTACAGTACGCTCATTCGAGGAACTTTTGTTCGAGAATATCCAGCCGGAAACTTTTCGAAATTCGTTTCCCGGCGAAATCGTGGCACGAGACTCCGGGAATTACACTGCCATAAGTGTCCGAGGTGATTTTTCGATGAACTGATCTGTATTCCAGATGTAGAGTGACTCGCATAAATATTTAGACAACACTGAACACGTTCATCGCTCACTTGACAATCACAAAAATTACACAAAATCAAAGCAATTTATCGAACAAAACAAAAACTGAGAAGTTTAGTTTTGTCATATTTATTACTGTTTTAAACCTCTTTTATTCCTCAGATCGTGAGCAGATTTTGTACATTGAATCTACCAACGCAAAAATTAATTTTCAATTCTGTATAAATCATTCCGTCACCGAGATATGAATGACATGGCGATCGAAGTGTTAAAAATTGTGATTAAATGGATCTTGGATTTATCAGTTTTTATTCACGAGGGTTCTACTAGTTTGTGATATAGAGTCCGCGACAATACTGTAAGACAGAGTTGGGCAATTTTGCATCAATTAAGGCAAAACTGTCCCCACCGTAGCGCTAACTGTTCCCTTCCAGGAAGCGCCGTACGGCGGGACAACGAAGACACGAGATATCAGTGAACGCGACGAACGTATTGTCCGCGCAACGAGAGTTGGCACAAAATCTCGCCAGTGGGGTGCAAGGGGAACGTCGAGTCCCCACTTATGCTTACGTTTTGGCGGGAACGGTCGACATAGGCGCTCAGCGTCACCACCATCTTACTTCATGGTCACCACATCTCTCTGTTACAGTCACACTCAATCAGAGCTGGGCATTATTTCAGATACAATATTTTAAAACTTATTTGAAATATTACTTGAAATAAAAAGTTATTTCACAAAAATTGTTCACTATTTGAAATAAATTATGTTATATTTTGTCCAACAAAATAATTTTAGGAAATGATTATCTATTCTCTTATTTCGTGAAATACATCAGTTCAAATAATAAAATAACAAGTTATTTTCTTATTTGAGATAAGTATTTCAAATGTCAAGTAACATGTTATTTTATTATTTCATACAATAAATATTAAAAATATATTATAAATGAAAATATGGTTCGAGTTCTTTTAAATCTTTATATTGCTACTCATCAATAATTTATTTTCCAAACTAAGCATAAATAAGGCGAAATTTCACCTTACAATTAGTATCGTACATTTCTCTTAATTATTTCAAATAAGTTTATTTCAAATGACTACGCCGAAATAAATTTAAATGAAGTTGTTATTTAAAATAAATGTACTCAAATAAATTCCTCTCCAATAGTTATTTCATAGAGTTTATTTGAGATAATGTTATTTTCAATAATTAACTTACTATCTTTATTTGAAATAATATTTGCCCAGCATTGCACTCAATACACTCGTTTGCTGTCTTCCTCAAGCGATTCGGCCAATCGCGGAAGACGTGTAGCGCGTAGTGGGAGCATCACGTGGTGCTCACAAGTTTCTCTGTGCCAACACTCGTTGCACGGGCTATACGCGCTGTATGCAAAGAGGTTGGTGGGGGAAGCAAGCGTTTGAGGAGCCCCAACCGTGCCCAAGCTTACTATAAGACATCATATAAAACCATGTAATTTCGTATTAAAAGAAAGAATTTCTACTATTTACTTACAGTGTGTTATTGTTTACATCAGGAGACGTTTTTCAACGCAGTGTTTACTGATATTTATAAAAATTACAAAGCTACATCGAAATACCTCGTATTAGCCGCGACAAAACTATAAGACAATTGCGTTTTGTGTAAAAAAAAATAACACGTAGAGTTTATTTCTATTATTTATTAATAATGTGTGATGCCACCTTTATTTTTTATAACTTCTGACAATCTTCTTGGCAACGATTTATACAAGTTTTTAATTGTTTTCTGGCTTAAACGTGTCCACTCCTGTTCAATGCACATTTTTAACTCTTACGCGTTATTAAACGGTTTTCGTCTAATGCAGGGATGGGCATTTTTGTCTCAATTGAGACAAACCCTCCCCACCATAGCGCGCACGGTCCCCCACCATCATCCGCCGTTACCATAGAGGAAGGAAGTGCGTCGCCCGTTGCGAAAAATGCGCAGGCCTAGCGTACGAAAGAGAGGTTGGTGGGAGAAGCAGGCATTTGAGGGGCCCCTACCGTGCCCATCCCTGCTCTACAGAATACTGCTCTCGCTACAATTCCCCAACAATTTTCTATAATGTTTAAGTCAGGGGATCTCGCGGGCCATGGTAAAACATCTATTCTGTTAATGTTAAAGTAAGGTTGCACCACCATTGCAGTATGCACAGCTGCATTATCTTGCTGAAAAATGAATTTTTCGTTTCGCGAATTGAAACCTCCATTTTGCAATGACTCCTCAGAAATTAATATGCGGAAAATTGTTGATTTTTTCTCACTGTTTTATGCAACAAAAATAGTGAACAAGTTTGGTCTTGTGTATCCCATCAAATTGAAACTTTGATATAACTAAATTTGGAACAACAATTTTCATTCGAAGCTTAATAAAACGACTAAGAAAAATGGTACATGAAGTTTTTTTATGTTGTTATAAAGGGAAGGTTTGAATCTTCAAATCTTCGGCAGATTCATTCGAGAATAAAATTTTTCAATGTTTTTAGAGTCGCTTCAATTGGTACCATTTTTTTTAAAGAAAACATGTCCCTAGTTTTCCACCAGTTTGTCATGTTAAATTATCCTAGGAAAAAATTAATAATGCCTAGTCGACGGACGAGCTTCAAACCTTAAAAAGAGAGACGAGATTTATCTTCGCACTTTTCAGTTAACAAAATTATCGCAGTTTAAATATCCAGGATTTCTGCCAGAATTCGAAATTTAGAGTTCAAATACTTTTTGGATCCACTGTAAATCCATAAATTGAAATTTTTCCGTTGTGTCCAACAACTTCCCGAAACATCTGCTCCTTTTATTTGTGCAATTTCATTCTGAATTTCAAATTTTTCTCCTATTTTTGAGATCGTTCGAATGGTAACGTCTAGTTCTTCAAGTGGAAATCTTTTTTCCAAGAACAGAACTGTGTTACATCATTTCTTCCATTGTACACGTTCCTGAGCAACTTCCACTCGATCGTTGGTATGTTCCTGCATTAAAGAGGGTTGTAATAAAATGCATTGTACGTCCGTAGATGCACCTCTTTCCTGCGCCATTTTACATGTCGGCGGAGAATTATTCGCAGAATAATGTAAGAATCGTCGAATTCTTCTTTAAAATTTTTAAATTTCCCGCACTCCGCGATCACTTATGATCCCTGGACGATCTTGCGCCTTCTTTCTGCCATAATCTACAAGATTCTTTAACACACTCCTAATTACCGGCTTCTAACTATTAATTTTGAAAGTTTCGACAGAATTGTATAACTTCTTTTCTCAGATTCACGGTTTTTATTTTCGGTTCGTTTCATCATTTCCCACGTTTTATTCTTGCGGTTATTCACACTGTTCCTTATTAACTCTCATAATAAGTTGTTTAATACACTGATAATGGTGGACAGAATTACTCACAATGTTATTCGAACGGAATCTTTCCACTGTCTTTCGGACATCGATTTAAATATGAAGCAAATCACTTTTATTACATTTTTATATTGTTTCAGTTGATCTAGTAGTTTATAATATATTTTTGTCTCCCTATTATTATTTTCTTTAATTTTATTAAATTTAACATTTACTTAATTATTCTATTAATTTTATCTTCAATCCCACCTGTAATTTGATCAATTAACACATCATCTTATATACTATTATTAAATTGCTGTTTAATATTTTTCTGTGTAACACTTCCGGTAAAACTAGAAAATTGCATGATGGAGCAACTATGTGTGTACAGGAGAAGGATGGAGCTGTAACACTTGCAACAAATTGCATTAGAATATTCAGTAAAGTGTCAGTGCATTTATGGAAGATTTCAGCAGAGTTTCTGTGTAGATACAGAAAAAAAGACGAACCAGAAAATTAAGAAACAAAGGATGTGGGAAAGGGAAACAAATAGTCAGAACCAGGAAATTATAAGATTAATTAAAAATTACCAACTTATCAGTGAAGAATATTAGAATACAGTTATATTATTCTGAATCGATTAAAATAAGTAAGAAAAGGAATAAATTAGCATTTAACATCTATTTGTTGAAATTGTGGGGTAGAAAACTTAGATTTAGCATGAAAGCAATATAAATTATGAGAATGTACGGAGGTAATTAAACCATCTTATTGCAATTCGATTCCTTACAAGAACTGAAAATTGTTATCAAAGGATGGTAGAACTAGAATAGTTTATGAGAAAGACTGTACAAAAGCTAACCAAAACAAATATAGAAACTTACAGAGAGAAAAGAAGAATGTGTGCGATAGTAAAACATGAATATAAGATTTCTTCGCCATGACCTATCAGCCATCTTCAGAGAAGGAACTCGCAGACATAATTATTTAATTTTCTATGATATTCATCCTTGACCATTGTATCGATTTTACATATTTTCCTTGATTCTGTATAAATAGTAGGTCCTACATTTCGTTTTCACGGTTTAGAAATAACTTGAATGTTACCATTTTATTTTGGGTGCCATTTCCAGATAATGAATTCGCGAAATTAATTATTCATCATTCCATCACATTCAACTTGCATTATCGCGTTAATTTTGACACATTTTCGATTGACCTTCTATTAATAGTATGTGCCACACGTCGTTTGATTAGTTTAACCAACACGAATAAAGTTAATTATTCATCTTTCAATCATGGTGATTATCTACCATGGTCACGTAGTGACATATTTTTCTTTCATTAGATATAAATAGTGTACCCCACACTTACATAATAATTATTATTAGATAATAGTGTAATAGTGTATAATAATTATTATTAGATAATAGTGTAATAGTGTATAATAATTATTATTAGATAATAGTGTAATAGTGTATAATAATTATTATTAGATAATAGTGTACCCCACATTTATATAATAATTATTATTAGATAATAGTGTACCGCACACTTACATAATAATTATTATTAGATAATAATTATTAGGTAATAATTATTATATAAGTGTAGGGTACACTATTTATATTTAGTGAAAGAAAAAATCCTCTCTCTTGTAAGTTCAATACAAAATTCCATATCTATTAAATTTAACTCATTTATTCACTCAAAATACTATCCCTATATAATTTTACCTACACTAAATTACTAATTCAATTTATAATCAAAATTTTATAATAATCCATTTTTATCTAATCGACCCCCTAAATTTTTAAATAAAAATTTCAATCCTATACAATTTTACTGATATCCTCATTACTAATTTAAATTATACATAAAATTCTATACTAATTTATTTTTATCGAATCAATCCCCCTAAATTTCTAAATAAAAATTTCAACTACGTGACCATGGTAAATGATCACTATGATAGAAAGATGAATAATTAACTTTATTCGTGTTGATTAAACTAATCAAACGATGTGTGGCAATTATTATTAGATAATAATTATTCGACTGCGGTTGTTTAAGCAACTTTTAATTTTCGTAGAAGAATTTCGTGAAAGTAGAATCAAATAACATGTTGTTTTCAATAGTAGTAGCCTTTGTAGATCTGGAATAAATTAGAATCGTACTAAATAGTGTCAAATTTTATATTCTACCTTTTTTTTTTAATTTTCAGAATCCTTTACCCTTGTGTAGCCAACCAGAATGTTCACTGTTGTTGACCAATCGGGTTAGCGACAATTTTACCGTTATTTTCTTTCATTGAACGTTAATCTCTACGTGAAATTGTACAAAGAATGGGGATCCGGAAGGGTTTTGCAATATTTTGTGAGGAACATTAAAAAATTACTAAATGAAATATTAAATGCACAAAGATCAGCAGTCTAATCATTATTGTACAAATTATAGGTAACCAATTGAGGGTGGAAGAGTGGAGAGAGTGGACGAGTGGAGAGGGGGTATGAATGAGACGATTGGGAAGGGCGATGAGCGACCGGAAGAGGGGGTCCGCGGCTAGGGAAGGGGGAGTAGGGATGTGGGAAGGGGGAACGGTAGTGTAAAGGGAATATTGTAAATATTGTAAATATTGTAAATAGCAGTTTTTGTAAATATGTTTCTCTCTCTATTAAATATAAGTTTAGATTTATGTTAGGATATAAGATAGTAATAAGGTTAGGTAAGAGCGGGTTAAAGGGGTGAGGAGGAAGTGGGTAAAATTGTGTAAGGATTGTAACCCTAAGGGGAACAATAAAGTTATATATATATATATATATATAGGTAACCAATTAATAGATAATCACTGATAATTCCAATAGCTTATACAATCATATTGTTCCAAATCTATTACAATAGCAATCAATTTCCCAGTAACATCTATTTGTTGAAATTGGGGTAGAAAATTTCGATTTTGCATGAATACGGGAGCAATCAACCCATCATACAATATGTAATGATGCAAAACAATTCAATTCCTTACAAGAATTGAAAATTCTTATTTAAGAAGGGTGGAACTCGATTTCTATAAAAGTTACAAGAAGGTTCGTAACAAAAGCTATCGAAAAAGAATATAGAAACTTACAGAAAGAAAAGAAGAATGTGCGCGATAGTAAAACCTGAATAAAACATTTGTCTTTTGAATAAAATTATCATTTTTCTTCACCATGACCTCTCATTCTGCCGTACTTCTTTCCAACACAAACGAATATAATTCCCGTAGGACGACGCGAACCGTTTCTGAGTATGTTATAAAGAAGCGATAATACCCTTTATAGATGCATTACGTACAGTGAGGAGCAAAATTAAACCAATTTTTTCAGAAAATCACCATCTACCTCCTCAAGCCATGATCACGAAAACTATCATAATAAAACTAAATAATCATGAAATCATTACGTTCATTCGAGATTGAGAAACGATCAATATTTTCAATTTGTTACATTCGATTTTCTAGTTATAACTAGACTGCGGATCTTTATTTATTTATGTCTTCTGAACATTTTCAAAAAATGCCGGAATATAAAATTTGATAAAATTTAGTACAATTTTTATTTATTTCTGATCTGCAAAACCTACTACTACTTCACCCTTTGCACTCGAATGGTGACTCTGAGGCACCACTACAAATTCTTACACCATTATTCAAAATATTTTTCTGGTTATTAAATTTGTATTTAATATATTTCTGGATTTTTAAGTATTGTGTGTGCACGTTGGATCAGCTTTATATATAAAAAGGAAGAATTGTATAAAATGGACATATTTTAAATTAGAAAAAAGAATTTGGTTTCAGGATTAACCCTTTGCGCTCCGAAGTATTTTAATTCCATAACCAAACTTTTTTTTTCGATCAAGAATATTTCCATTCTATATGATTTTTATCATTTTGAAGAAATCGAACTGATATAATACTTCATAGAATACTTAAATGTTTGGTAACGAATTTATTGAATATCAATTTAATAATGTAAACAATATTTTGAATAATGGTATAGTAGTTTTTAGTGGTGCCTCAGAGTCACCACTGGAGTGCTAAGGGTTAAAATAACTTCCGAGTGCAAAGGGTTAAAATAGTATTTGATTGCGTTTTCTTAAAATTCGTCGACAAAAATTGAATTGTTTAGTTATAACATTTGCATTTATAAATTAAAACCTGTTACCACGGGTGACCGGTTTCTCCTAAACCAATGATTTTTCAACATAAATAAATATTCAATATGTATTTTATACAGAATAACGAGCTCGACGAATTAGTGCATTAAAAAATATATGATTATTTTTTCAAAAACGTAAGTGACCTTCGTGTGGACTTTACGCGCCCATCTGCAGAAAAATGATTTACACCAGATTGTGGCACTCTCGAAACCATTCACTTCTTATCTGAACTATTTTTTTATACGGCACACAGTGTAAGAGCAATTTTCATTTATATATTAAAACCGATCAACCTGTATATGGCACGTAAAACGTAAATTTTCTTCTTTTAATTGCACGAAATATTCAAAACCGCAGTGGAGCTCCATTTATATGAACCGTGTACGAGTTACAAACGGTTAAAAGTGGGAAAAATTGCAGTTATAAGTCGATAATCGTGAAAAACTGAAGTTTCTCCCACTTTAAATCGTGTATAACTCGTAAACCGATATCGATGAAAATTTCCGCATGTATATAATTTATTTTAGTCTATAAAGCAGCTTTTCGAAATTTCCGTTGCAGTTCCAGATAATATAGTTGTAAAAATCAACCTCCGCTATTTTTTTCCGCGTTTCCGACAAATCGGAATTTTTTCGAAAATTTTTATACACCTCATCGTCTCGTCTAATTTGAAAACAAGTTATGCTGTTTTAAATTTTTTTTCAGTCTATAAAGAAGATTTTCGAAATTTCCGTTGCATTTCCAGATAAAACAGTTATAAAACTCAACCTTCGCTATTTTTTTCCGCGTTTCCGACCAATCGGAATTTTTTCGAAAATTTTTATACATCTCATCGTCTCGTCTAATTTGAAAACAAAGTTATGCTGTTTCAAATTTATTTCAGTCTATAAAGCAGCTTTTCGAAATTTCCGTTGCAGGTCCAGATAATACAGTTGTAAAAATCAACCTCCGCTATTTCTTTCCTCGATTCCGACCAATCGGAATTTTTCGAAAATATTTAAACATTTCATCGTCTCGTCTAATTTGAAAACAAGTTATGCTGTTTTAAATTTTTTTTCAATCTATAAAGAAGATTTTCGAAATTTCCGTTGCATTTCCAGATAAAACAGTTATAAAAATCAACCTTCGCTATTTTTTCCGCGTTTCCGACCAATCGGAATTTTTTCGAAAATTTTCATACACCTCATCGTCTCGTCTAATTTGAAAACAAGTTATGCTGTTTTAAATTTATTTCAGTCTATAAAGCAGCTTTCCGAAATTTCCGTTGCAGGTCCAGATAAAACAGTTGTAAAAATCAACCTCCGCTATCTTTTTCCGCGTTTCCGACCAATCGGAATTTTTTCGAAAATTTTTATACATCTCATCGTCACGTCTAATTTGAAAACAAAGTTATGCTGTTTCAAATTTATTTCAGTCTATAAAGCAGCTTTTCGAAATTTCCGTTGCAGGTCCAGATAAAACAGTTGTAAAAATCAACCTCCGCTATCTTTTTCCGCGTTTCCAACCAATCGGAATTTTTTCGAAAATTTTCATACACCTCATCGTCTCGTCTAATTTGAAAACAAAGTTATGCTGTTTCAAATGGCATTGATTCACTTTCGCTCTTCACGGTAAATAACGATTTCCCCGGAGAAACGGTGTTACCAATTCAATATTCCTCTTCACTGTAATAATCGCAAGCATGGCCGTCGAGAAAGCACAGAGTTCCGATCATCAGGACGCGTATAACAAGAGAACGTTATGTCACGTTAACAAACGGTTAAGTTAGAGGAATGTTCATTCCTCAAACGCCGACAAAGTTGTGCGATAATACCACCGACGCGTGTCAAGGTGCAATGTCAAAGATTCCGCGATAGCATTCGAGGCTGCTAGAGAGATCGTTAGCACTGCGGCTTAACGACTGGGATTCGCGAAGTAACTCGGGCCATCGATCTCCACAAACGCGAATAAACGCAGAAAAATACTGATTGGTCGCATTTCGAACTGGATAGCAGCAGCAGCGTCGAAACTTTCAATTTCTGTTTATCCGCGCTCTTCGTTCGCGCTGAGAATTCAAATTGATTTATCCGGAGGGGGCGAGGGGAGGAGGAGGAGGTGTTCGTCACTGAACCCCAGCATCCCGAAATTGAGATACCAGAATCGAGCTCTGTATGGGCGTGTTTGGAAACACCTGTAGGCCAGGGGAGAACTGTGCACCAGTCGAGGGGTTGCTCTTTATACAGGGTGAGTCACCTAACCTATGTACCTCGAATCTGTGGCACTAGGAAAAATGCCACATGTTTTCACTTTCGAGATATTGTCGTCTAACACTCTGAGTTGGGCAAAAATTTTCATGGGAAAAATATTTGACATACTACAATATATATAGACGTTGTTCGACACTTTAAATAAAATCTTATTTTAAATGAACAGTGAAATTTCTGTAAATCAAATATATTTGTAGCAAAAATATTTGAAATACTATTTTAAATAGCCGCTGTTGCATAATTCAAATAAGACACTATTTTAAGGGAATAGTGAAATTTCTGTAAATCAAATATATTTGGATCAAAAATATTTGAAATACTATTTTAAATAGCCGCTGTTGCATAATTCAAATAAGACACTATTTTAAGGGAATAGTGAAATTTCTGTAAATCAAATATATTTGGAGCAAAAATATTTGAAATACTATTTTAAATAGCCTTCGTTGCATATTTCAAATAAGACACTATTTTAAGGGAATAGTAAAATTTCTGTAAATCAAATATATTTGGAGCAAAAATATTTGAAATACTATTTTAAATAGCCGCTGTTGCATAATTCAAATAAGACACTATTTTAAGTGCACAGTGAAATTTCTGTAAATCAAATATATTTGGAGCAAAAATATTTGAAATACTATTTTAAATAGCCGCTGTTGCATAATTCAAATAAGACACTATTTTAAGGGAATAGTGAAATTTCTGTAAATCAAATATATTTGGAGCAAAAATATTTGAAATACTATTTTAAATAGCCTTCGTTGCATATTTCAAATAGGACACTATTTTAAATGAACAGTGAAATTTCTGAAAACCAAACACTTTTATTTTGGTAATCTAAAACGTAAAATAGAATATTTGAATTTTGCATGAAATGGTATTTAAAATATTTTTCTTGGCCATGAAAATAGATTGAGAATACGGGTAATATTAAAATACAAAATGTTGATTTTCTCAAAAACGAGTACATTTTAAATTTTCATTACAGGCACAGATAAAAAAGTTAAAAACGGTGACATTTATTCGTGACCTAATTTCGACTAATGGTAATATTTGATTAATTTTTTTGAACAATAATACCCAATAAACTAATGCTTCTGACATCTCAGAAGAACTCAAATCGCTGGGAGCAATTTTAAAAAATTTATTAGTTTCGAAAGGGTGTTCGCCCTTATTTAAACAACCATGATGATAGTTCGTTTCATTAGGAAATCAGTGACTATAATTACTAAAGATCGTTCAAGACCAAAGACAGAGGAAATGTATAAGATTAAGTATATTAGAGAAGAATACCTGTATTTCATAAATGTTCGAAACGATGGCCGCTCACATCAAAACATTTTTCAAAACGGGCTCTGATGAAATATTCAACCCTAAAAAGCGCAGTATCTGTCAAAAATATTCGCACATTCTTTAAAATTGAATAATTTTTTGAAAATTTGACCAAACGGCTTGTGTTTTGTTTTTTAGATGCCGGAAGGTTTAGATTACTAGAGAATGCGCAAAGAAATCATTCAAAGACTATTAATGGACGAAATAGTGAAGAACAAAATACAAGTTACAATTTTTTGACCTGTGACTATAACGAAAATTTGAAACATACTGTTCGTAAATCTACGTAAGTTATGCGCAAAGTTTCATCGATATCGATTAACATTGTTACGAGCTACTAATAATTAAAAATGACAGAGATCATGAGGAGCTGCGATTTAGATCAATCCTAAGCTCAAAACTCATAGACTCCTTTATCGCAGATAAAAAAGTTAAAAATCATAATTAGTGAATCAGTCAACTAATTCTTCTAATATTTAAGAGAAAAATTGAAGTCGTTTGGTCAAATTTTTAAAAAATTATTCCATCTTAAAGGATGTGCCAATACTCTTTTTAGATGGTGATACGCTGATGCATGTCTTCAACTGGTATTGATGCATTCATGTATACAGTTATGTTTTAGCATAGCCCTCAGAAAAAAATCCAAAACAGCTTATGAATGTTAATAAAAATCTGCCCATAAAAGTATGTCTTTCGCTCAAGGTATCTTTCTTTATAAATAGTCATGCCTGTATTGAATTTTCTCTACATTCACAATAAACCGTTACCCCATATCACACATTTCAATTATTGAACATGCCGTTTGGAAACATACTCATAGTAAATGACAGCCAGCGTAATCGACTAGAGGATGTTCGAATACATACAGTACCATTCAAACACCATAGTACGCATATATTAACTATAAATCCAATTCGTGATAAACGTAATCTGCTTTCATATTTTAAGTATATACGTTCCTCGACTGTGACCTTGAATGACCTTCAGTAATTATAGCCACTGAATTCCTAACGCAAGAAACTATCATCGTTAATGTATCAAAAAGGTTGGTTTCATTTAAAATAAATTAAGGTAATCTTGATAACTCTAAGAAAAACAATATAAAAACAATAATTATTACGGTGTCGCGCGAACTCCATTAACCCCTTGTCGTATTTTAACGAGTCAGACTCGTGATGAAGATTTTAAATATAGTCTAACAAAGACGAAAATTATACCTTTCTTTTCAGACGAGATAAAATTTTATTTATGTGTAATCAATATTTAAGCATTAAAGTAAATGTAGTCGTTCAAAAAAATAAATTTTTTTTCCTCCTCTGTAACATTTTTGGGGATGAAGACGTTATAATTATTGTAGCTTTTATTATAAATTGTTGAACTTTGTCCTCGATTTAATGTATCTTTAACAGCAAAACTAATAAATGCGACTGATGTATGTTGCGCTATAATGATGACAAGACTGCATCTTAATGCAGGCTTAATTTAATTTTTATTGCAACATCAATAAAGAAGTTCATTGGAAGATTTCGGATGAAAACATTTTCATAATTGCACTAGTTGCGAAAGAAATAAATAGAAACCAGTCATTTTGATTGGTCCCCGGGTAGTTCTAGCGTCAAAAACAACAATTTGAGGTACCAACGTTAGATGTGACACACCCTGTATGTGCGCAACAGCGGCGGGGGGGAGGTGGTGAATCGCACCGAAAAGAAAACACGCTTCTTTGTCCCGTAACGGTCCCAATACCAATCGATACAGATTAATTTGTCGATAAAAGTATCGTATCGGCGGAAATTCCGCGGGCCGCCTGGATCCCCAATTACTAAACGGTCGACCGGGAAAAACTCGTTGAACTCGTTAAGCCGCCGGACCAGTTACCGATCCCGCAGTCCTCCGGAACTCGCGGACGTTGCGTCGGTATCACGACCGGATATTTTCGACCGGAGTCACGTCCCTGGCCACCCCGGGAACCTATTCGGAACCCTCCGGATCGCTCCGCGGAAGAAATCGGAACGAACACGACACGAATGTGCGAGAAGATCGCAAAAGTGAACGGGAACCACTGTTACACGACACGCTTCTTTTATGGGGACTATTATTTCAACACTTTAACTGGCGGTAATTATCTCGTAATTTTTTAAAGAGTACGCTCCACGGCTAAGAACTGTTTAACCCCTTTCAACGTCGAATCGGTGATGAAGATTTTGAACTGTGGAAGATTCTGGTCTAATAAAGATATAATCTCTAATAACGTCTAACCAGTTAGCTGTTTTTGCCGAGTATACTTGTCATAGAATAAAATTAATTGCTTCCTATTTATGTTAAAATTTGTAGTGAAAATTAAAACATATTATTAATTTCACGACATTTTAGAATTTTTCGAGTCAAAGACGAAGTAAAGAAACGAACCAAAGAAATTGACGAGAGGTCAATATGTGATAAATAAAGTTTTCAAAAATTTTTAGTAGCCATATACAAAGTCGAGCTACACAGTTAACTGGTTAAGAACGAATAACTTTTTTGAAATTGGACCAAACGACGTGAGTTTTTTGGTTTTGAGAGATTTCCTGAGAAAGATTAGTTTACTTAGTTTGAAAAGTAATTTTTCGAAATTACTCGGACTTTGGAAGTGAAACGTGAACACGATTTTCAACTTTCCTATCTGTGCTCAGAACGAATATTTCAAACACGCATTTTGCAGATCTAAAAAGGAGAAGACGCGATCATGGAGTCTCAGATTTTCTCGATACTTTGCATACTGGTAGATTCCGTTCTCCTGTTTATGAAAATGTAGCATTATAGGCGTCGATACTCAACAACTTTTGAGATACGTTAAGATTGATGAAGTTCGCCAGGGGTCGAAAAATAGTATCTTCTACACGATAATTGACGCCGGCTGGACTCGCGGTGGCGACAATTAACGATGAAATACTGCAGTTCTCTTTTAAAAAATGCCTAAAATGCATTTAAAATCAAAATACTCCGATAATTTGTAATTTTTCCGTAGATTTAACGTTAATAAAAAACTCTTTTTTCGCCTCGGTAACAATGAAAGTTAAGGGGGGGGGGGGGGGTGATTAAATTATTATAGAAATCTTTAGAAGACCTCAAGACGAACCTAACTGAACGCAACAACATCAGAAGCGTCCTCCTCTTCTGTAAACCTATTAAATTATATGACTAACTAGGAGAAGACGCGATCATGGAGTCTCAGATTTTCTCGATACTTTGCATATTGGTAGATTCCGTTCTCCTGTTTACGAAAATGTAGCATTATAGGCGTCGATACTCAACAACTTTTGAGATACGTTAAGATTGATGAAGTTAGTGTTTCTTTCATATTATGTATATATTACCTATATTATCTATATATTATTATTATTTTAAATTTGACTTGCCGACGTATTAGACACGAAGAGGGTGATCTAATGCTCGTTTTTGATGGATTTTCAATGAAATAAGTTAAAGATTGAGTCATTGAGAGTGTAAAATCCGGAGACCGTGTTCAATAACGTCAAAGATTGAAAATTGAACACAAACCGATCTTTTAAGCGATTGTCGGGTTTCACTGGGAGTATTATTTTAAATTTGTCAAGATGTCGTATTAAATACGGAGAAGGTTGAAGTAATCTTCAACCTGAAATGACTTTTAGGCGTGCCAGTTAAAGATTGAGCCACTTTCAATACAAAATCCGGAGACCGCGCGCAATAATGACAAATATTGCAAATCGAACGCAAATCGAGCTCTCACGCGATTTACCAGTTTCACAGTTATTATTATTTTAAATTTGACATGTCGACGTATTAGACACGAAGAGGGTGAAGTAATATTCGTTTTTGATGAATTTTCAATTAAATAAATTAAAGATCGTGCAGTTTAGAATGCAAAATCCGGAGACCGTGTGCAATAATGTCAAAGATTGAAAATTGAACGCAAACCGAACTTTTACGTGATTTACCAGATTCGCATGGAGTATTATTTTAAATTTGACAAGTTGACGTATTAAATACGAAGACCGTCAAGTAATCTCCATCTTGAAATGACTTTTAGGGATGTCAGTCAAAGATTGTGCCACTTTCAATATAAAATCCAGAGACCGCGTGAAATATAATCCAGAATCGCGAGTCGAACGTGATTCCTTCTTACGAGATTCAACAGTTTTATGGCAACTATTATCTCGATTTTGATTCGTAGGTGGAATAGACATGGCGACGACGAAGTGAACTTCATTTCCAATGTCTGTCAGAGAAGAAAGTCAGAGATCCAGCTGCTGGGAATGCAAAATCTGGAGACCGCGAGCAATAATGGCAAATATTGCAAATTGAACGCAAATCGAACGTAAGTCGAACTCTTACGCGAATTACCAATTTCACAGTTATTATTATTTTAAATTTGACACACCGACGTATTAGACACGAAGAGGGTGACCTAATGCTCCTTTTTCATGGATTTTCAATGAAATAAGTTAAAGATCGTGCCGTTTAGAACGCACAAAATCCGGAGACCACGAGCAATAATGTCAAAGATTGAAAATTGAACGGAAGCCGATCTTTTGAGCGATTGTCAGGTTTCTCCGGAAGTATTATTTTAGATTTGATAAGTTGAAGTAATAAATACGAAGAGGGTGACTTAATCTTCATCTCGATATTAATTTTAGGTGTGTAAGTTAAAGATGGTGCCGTTTGGAATAGAAAATCCGGAGACCGCGCGCAATAATGGCAAATCCACAGAAAATCGACCGCAAATCGAACTCTCACGCGAATTACCAATTTCGCAGGGATTATTATTTTAAATTTGACAAATTGACGTATTAAATACAGAGAGGGTGAAGTTATCTTCACCATGAAACGATTTTTAGGGGTGTAAGTTAAAGATTGTGCCATTTGGAATACGAAATCCGGAGACCGCGCGCAATAATGGCAAATCGAAAGCAAATCGAACGCAAGTCGAACTCTGACGAGATTTATCAGCTTCACAGTTATTATTATTTTAAATTTGACTTTCCGACGTATTAGACACGAAGAGGGTGACCTAATGCTCGTCTTTGATGGATTTTCAATTAAATAAGTTAAAGATTGTGCTGTTTAGAATGCACAAAATCCGGAGACCGCGCGCGATAATGTCAAAGATTGAAAATTGAACGCAAACCGATCTTTTGAGCGATTGTCAGGTTTCACTGGGAGTATTATTTTTGATTTGATAAGTTGAAGTAATAAATTCGAAGAGCGTGAAGTAATCTTCATCTTGGAATGACTTGTAGGGGTGTAAGTTAAAGATTTAGCTGTTGCGACTGCAAAATCCGAAGACCGCGCGCAATAATGGCAAATAATGAAAATCAAACGCAAGTCGAACTCTCACGCGATTTAGCAATTTCACAGAGATTATTATTTTAAATTTGACATACCAACGTATAAGACACGAAGATGCAATTAAATAAGTTAAAAATTGTGCTGTTTAGTATGCACAAAATCCGGAGACCACGCGCAATAATGTCAAAGATTGAAAATTGAACGCAAGCCGATCTTTAAAGCGATTGTCTGGTTTCACTGGGGGTATTATTTTTTATTTGATAAGTTCAGGTAATAAATTCGAAGAGCGTGAAGTAATCTTCATCTTAGAATGACTTGTAGGGGTGTAAGTTAAAGATTAAGCTGTTGCAGCTGCAAAATCCGAAGACCGCGCGCAATAATGGCAAATAATGGAAATCGAACGCAAATCGAACGCAAGTCGAACTCTCACGCGATTTAGCAGTTTCACAGGTATTATTATTTTAAATTTGACATACGAACGTATTAGACACGAAGATGCAATTAAGTAAGTTAAAAATTGTACTGTTCAGAATGCACAAAATCCGGAGACCACGCGCAATAATGTCAAAGATTGAAAATTGAACGCAAGCCGATCTTTAGAGCGATTGTCTGGTTTCACTGGGATTTTTGATTTGATAAGTTGAGGTAATAAATTCGACGAACGTGAAGTAATCTTCATCTTGGAATGACTTGTAGGGGTGTAAGTTAAAGATTTAGCTGTTGCGACTGCAAAATCCGAAGACCGCGCGCATATAGTCCAGAATCGCGAACTGGCCGTGATCCCTTCTTGCGAGATGCAACAGTTTTACGGCTATTATTATCTCAAACTGTACTCGTTGATGCGATAGACACGAACAGGATGAAGTATGCTTCGTTTTCAAATGACTTTCAGTGGAATAAGTTAAAGATTGAGCCGTTGGGTGTGCAAAAATCGTATCCGGCGCGTAATAATGTCGAGGATCGCTAGAGCAAGCGATCGATCCCAACAGTCCCGTTTTACATATGAAATTAGTTCGTAGATTTATTACAACGATTACGCACGAGTTATTCATGGCAAACCCTTAACACCGTTCCCAGATTTATCGATGGACTACATCTATTCGTTTCCCGCGGTTGTTGAAAAGGAGACGTCGAGAAACGGAGACCGCGGGGGTTCGAAAGAGCGATATTCTTCCATCAGAGGTGAGGGGACATGCTAGGAGCCCTTCCCGTTCTGTCATACTTCAACTGTCCTAATTGTCACTCATATACTTCAAGAGTTGGTATGAGTCATTATACTACGTGTCAATTGCTTGGCACCATCGTACATTCGGATGAATAAGTAACGAAAAGCGAAACAATCACGAAAGACGTTAGCATAGAAGTAGATTGTCAGCTTAGAAATCAGTTTAGAATGAATGTCCGGCTGAAATAGTAAAACCAATACGACTATACCAATCCTAACAGATCGTCTGAAGATTTTTTTACTTTCGAAACGATCACAAAAGAAAAGAAGTCTGCATACAGGTAGCTGATCAACTTAACCTGTATGTAGCTGTGCTAAAATAGTCCGATAATAATGGTGTAGCAAAGCTACTCTGTCAAACTTAACAGATTCGAAACTTTATTTACTTTCGAAACGATCACAAAAGAAAAGAAGTCTGCATACAGGTAGCTGATCAGCTTAACCTGTATGTAGGTGTGTTAAAATAGTCCGATAATAATGGTGAAACAATGCTACTCTGTCAAACTTAACAGATTCGAAACTTTATTTACTTTCGAAACGATCACAAAAGAAAAGAAGTCTGCATACAGGTAGCTGATCAGCTTAACCTGTATGTAGGTGTGCTAAAATAGTCCGATAATAATGGTGAAACAATGCTACTCTGTCAAACTTAATAGATTCGAAACTTTATTTACTTTCGAAACGATCACAAAAGAAGAGAAGTCAGCATACAGGTAGCTAATCAGCTTAACCTGTACGCAGCTGTGCTAAAATAGTCCGGCTATAATGGTGTAACAATGCTACTCTATCAATCTTAACAGATTCAAAAATGTATTTGCTTTCGATACAATCACAAAAGAAGAAGAAGTCAGCATACAGGTAGGTAATCAGCTTAGTAATCGGCTTAGAACCGTACATAGTTGTGCTAAAATAGTCCAGCTAAACTAATACGATTGTTTTGTGAAGCAATGTGACTATGTAAATCTTGAAAGATTCAAAAATTTATTTCGCTTTTCGGAACAATCGCGAAAGAAGATGAAGTCAGTATAGAGGTAGATAATCAGCTTAGCAATCAGCTTAGAACTGTACATAGCTGTGCTGAAATAGCATGGCTAAAATACTGGAACAATGTCACTATGTCAATCCTAACAAACTATTCGATAATTTCTTTACTTTCGAAATAATCGCGGAAGAAGCAAAAGTCAGCGTAGAGGTAGCTTAGCAATCAGCTTACAGCTGCACAAAACTATGTTAAAATAGTCCGCATAGAATAGTTAACTAGTGCAATTTTATCCAGTCCAGCAGAAGATTTAAAAATTGATTTCGCTTTTCGAAACAGTCGCGCAAGAAGAAATTATCATGGAAGTAGCTAATCAGCTTCTTTACATGTCTATGCTAAAATGATACGGTGAAAACAATGAAACAATGCAATTTTATGAATCCTAACGGATAACTATAGCCACCAGTAGCAGCATAAGAATGTTGGATGTTGTTAAATCAAAAGAGTTCAACAGAACAGTCGTTCCCACCCTCGGCAACATCATTTTCGCGACCACAGTTTGCGCGCACCCCAAAGCGGCACCAAGGTGCAACGACCAATGGCAGGTCTGCGCGTAACTTTGAAAGATAGATATAGAATAGAGCTAGTCATTCCTATGACCGATTTCCGATTCATTCACCCATCACTGAAGAAAAGTAACAATCTTCGAGTTAACAACCTTGGTCAAGTTAGCGTTTTCCAAAGGTGCGCGCGCGCGGGCGCACCGAGAGTTCCCAGCGATCTTTGCCGTTTGCACGGGAAGAACTGTCGAGGATGATTGCCGGTAGATCGTCAACTATTAAAACACGCGTGATAACTGCGCTATAGTTTGTTCACGGGGGGAAAGTAGGCGCGCGGACGCGATAGCACAAGGCCGGCAAAAGGTACGCGTACGCTCGCGACGATCGCGGGCTGAATACTGGCACGTCGCGTCGCCCGGACTTTTAGTTCCTGGCGCTACCGAGAAGCGTCGCGACGCTTCCCGCCGCCCCACTCTTCGGGTGTTCAGCCCTTGGTCCGTGCAGGCTAGCCGGCTCCTTCGAATCGTGCGGCACGTTTCATGGTATCCCTCGCTCTCATCCTCTCTCGCACTCACCCTCTCGTTGTACACTTTCTTCCTCTCTCTCTCTCTCTCTCTCGCTCTCCTTCTGGTCTTCTCTCGTGCACTCGTCGCCCTCTCAACCTCGACGTGGCATCGCCCTCGCACTAGCCACCGCGCCATCGCCCACCACCCGATCCTTCTCGTATTTCTATTATCAATCGCCGTGACGCCTCCTATCATCACCTGCATCTACGCCATCTCTCTCTCTCTCTCCCTCAATCTCTCGCTCTCTCTTTCTCTCTCGTTCGCGCCCTCTTTAGTCTTGCGACGCGACGATCTGAGCTCGGTGACGAAAAGGTGACAGGCGTTTATGATTTGTGTGGGAACTTTCGAGGGAAGTTTGTGGGTCAGGGTTCGCTGGAATTCGTGTCTGGTAGCGTCTGCAGTGTCTGCAGGGCGTACAGTGCCTGACAAACTGATAAGATGTTTGATTGTACAGAGGAACTCTGTTTATATGAACACCATTTACAGGAACTAAATTTTCGCTGGTTAACATTTCCGCTGCGACGGACTTTAAAGACTAAATGTTTAACTTACACACCTAAAAGTCGTTTCAAGATGAAGATCACTTCATCCTCTCTGTATTTAATACGTCGACTTGTCAAATTTGAAATAAAACTTCACGTGAAACAGGTAAATCGCGTGAAAGCTCGGTTTGCGTTGGAATTGCAATATTTGACATTATTGCGCGCGGTCTCCGGATTTGGCACTATGAACGACTCAATTTTTATCTCACAAAAGAACATACCGAAGTGTAAGTCATTGATTTTTATGAAGCTTTGGGAAAAGGTAGTTCTTGGAAAAATATTTAGCACATAGTTTTTTTTATCGGTAATCGTCCACATTGAAGGAGGGAAAACAGCCCTCAAAGTGTCGGAACCATATTTAGTCGGATATGTCGAAAACTATTGCAGCTAGTGTGACAGTTCGAATGGCAGAATTGTGTATTATTTATAAGGAATAGATCTGCAAGAACAGATCTCCAATATCGGTATTTCTTTGAACAATATCTTGAAAAATTGCACTTCTTCTTTATTTTTCCAATTAAATGTTAATCTATTTTCCTGTATATTTGTATTTGAGAAGTCTGTACCCTAATACAAAACACGGATAAAACAGTATCTTGAATTTTTGCGTTTAACAACAAATTATATGTGAAGTGTCAATCTCCGATTTGATGAAATTTCTGTGAGGTAGTCGTGGAAAAAATATTTGACACGTATTTTTCTTTATCAGCAACTGTCCACGTTAAGGGAGTGTAAACTACCCTTAAAGTTGGAATTCTTTCAAAACCAATGAAAAATGTGTCAAACTTGCAGAATGATATAGAATATGAAACGTGATAGAAAGATGAATAACTATGCAAGTTCCTCCACTGAAAATGGCATTCTAATATAAAATAAGATAATTCGCGTCGTGCACGATCCAATGAACTTAAATGTGGAGCACAGTATTTATATGTAGCGAATGAAAAATGTGTAAAATCGAGACAATGGTAAAAGATCTATATGGCAAAAAAATGAATAATTAATTCTGAACATTTCTTCTTTGTTCAAATTCAACAAACGACGTGTGGTACATACTATTTATACAAACTCGATCGAAGATGTGTCAAATTAACGCGATAATGCAAGTTGAATATGATGGAAACACGAATAATTAAATTCGCGAATTTATGCTCTGAAAATGGCATCTAAAGTAAAATAACAGTATTCATTTCGCGTCTAAACCAATGAAACAAATGTAGGACGCACTATTTATTCAGAGTCTGGAAAATGTGTAAAATTGATAAAATTCTAATGAATTAATGTCACAGAAAATTAAATAATTATCTCTGCGAATTTCTTTGGTTTAAATGGCACACTAAAGTAACCTAAAGGTAATTCGCATCGTTTACACACTAGTAAAACAATATATAGAAGTTACTATTCATTAATCAGTGAAAAATATGTCAAATTGATGCAATGGTGAAGATCAACGTCATAGAAAATTAAACAGTCATCTCTGTGAATTTCGTTTTTGATAATGGCATCCTAAAGTAACCTAAACGTTATTCGCATCGTTTGCCAACTAATAAGTACGCTGCGTTTGCCAACTAATACACGTAAGTACTATTTACAAATCGATGCAATGATAAACGATCAATATTATGGAAAATTAAATAATTGTCTCATTAAGTTCAATCTCTGAATATAACACTCTTAAAGTAACCTAAAGGTAATTCGCACCATTTGCAATCTAATAAAACGATGTATAGAAGGTATTACTTATTAATTAGTGGAAAATGTTTTACATTGCCATAAGTAACGAATAATGGTCAAAACGACGAAATTATTCCATAATTGAAATAGAATCGAATTGTTTTGCATCATTACATACTATGTGATGGATACTCTCATATATTCTCAATAATTTATACTGTTGCTCAACAATTTTTACCACCATTTCAACGAATAGATGTTAAATACAAACTTATTCTTTTTCTTATTAATATTAATAGATTCAGAATTATATGATTGTGTATGCTAATAGCATTATCAGTGATTATCTATGAACTGGTTACCTTAATTTGTACAGAATGTCCAATCTAAGCTCTGACAAATTCTCTACAAATTCGGGGTCTCTTTCCTACATTAATACAATTTTACCAATTGTAAAACTCAGTGTAGTACTGCAATTATTTTCACATTACCGTTTATTGTCGAAATAATGAATGACCGAATTTGCATCGAGATTTGAAAACGCAGTATTATTTCTAATGCCGAGGAAATGTGAATTAAAGACAATTTTATTCTCATGCACGATAACGACCTAACAGCATACTGCGCTCAATACAAGAATGTGGATCTTACACAATGCACCAGCATATTTAGGAACTCCCCCACAATGGCCGGATATTAATCCTATTAAGCATTCGTGGAATTATCGTTGGACGTACAATTAAAAAACACCGAAGTTCCACAAACGTGATCTAAATAAATTCTCTCGTTCAGGAGTGGAATAATATTCAACAAAATATTAGTTAATGCGGCTTGAATTTTTGTAGCAAACGTAATTTAAATTACTTCTTTCCCGTTCAAACATTCGTGTGGATTTATCATGTAGAAAAATTGTAGAGATACTGCTAGCTCGTATATATTTTTGTTAATTTTCCCATTTTTATAGTCAATTTCGCTAATTGTATTAGTAGTTAAATTTTTTTATAAAATGGTTCAATATTATACGGATACAAAATGAACAAACACAACTTGATTATATCGATTATGTCACTTGTTTTTGTTGATAGGAAAAATTGTCGAATGAAAAAACATTGTTTAATTCCAAGACATAACTATCATGGGAAACAAACGAACTTTCTTCAACTTGAGTTTGCCAAGATTGCAAAGCTATCATTCATTTCTTAAATTATGGTCTTCATCTTAACTCACACTGTAATGATAAAAATATACACTTCCATTTATAATAATACAAGGTGGAAATTATAAAGCGTTACAGACGAATATTTCCAAAAATATTGATTATACGCAAAAATGTTTCAGATGGAAGTTATTCAGTACCAAGGGGGACATCATATGGTGGAACATTCATTTTTTCCCGGTGGACACACTAAGGTGAGTTGAAGGTCAAATTTCATTTTCTAAATGGAATGATATGTATTTTTATACACTATCAAATAGTGCGTTTTAAGCATGAGTTCAATTACCTATGACTCAAGGTCATTCAAGGTCAAACTTGCAGGGAAATGCAGAAAATGCATTATAAAAATTGTACGATTGAATTAATTTTGAGTTTGTGCGATTATTATTGTAATGTCTAATTTAATAAAGCAGCGTGGATAATCATTTCCGTTGTAAACATTTTGATAACTTTAATAATTGTGAAATAAAAGATCTGAAACGGGTCATTTGTCCCGCAGTGGTAGGTTTAGTGTTAAAATAATTAAGTAAATGTCTAAAATTAATAATAAATGTATATGTATATTGCTCCTGTATACTGCAATTAATGGAAACAATTCCTATTTCGAATAAATATCCGCAGTTTAATAAACAAGTTACATTGTGTAACCGATACATGTGCTCATTGTTTTACGAACAATTATTATGTAAACAAGAATTCTATATAACATTGACTGAAATTGATCATTATAGGAATACTTTCTACATCCACTGTACACGAACAGTACTCGCTCGATTTTGGTGTACGAGATTCATTAATCTTCCGTGGAATAAGATTTCCCTTGTTCGTAAATAGAGAGACCTGGTCTCGTACGTTTAGCCGGTAATGTATCTGAAGGAAATTATTCGGTCAGCGATTTCGATTTAGGTGGGCACATGTATTTCCTTCGCGTACACTTGCGTCGGAGTCGATCCCTTGTTAATGCTTCCCTTCTTGCACACGTACAACATTATTATTCCTTAACCCTCGTCCGTCTCTCGCTTTTCCTGACACAATTTGCCCTACGGTGTCAAATTGGTAAAATGATAAAGGATAAATGCGATGGAAACATGAATAATTAATTTCTAATAATTAGAATCATTTCTATATCAAGAAAACGACATATAGGACCCACTATTTACTCAGAACCGCGGAAAATGTGTACAACTGGTACAATGGTAGTAACACTAAACCTACCGACCATTAAAAGTAATTAGTATGTGCTCTTTTTCCATAATCTGGATTCAACTATAATAGCGTTTCTCTTTCAAATGATTTGAATGTCAATTTTTCAGTACCATAGCAGTTGGTTAGGTACAATTACATTGTGTGTTGGGAGGAAAACATCTAGTATATTCTAGTATATTCTAGTATATTCTAGTATATTCTAGTATTTCCAGTATATTCTAGTATATTCTAGTATATTCTAGTATATTCTATTATATTCTAGTATATTCTAGTATATTCTAGTATATTCTAGTATATTCTAGTATATTCTAGTATATTCTAGTATATTCTAGTATATTCTGGTATATTCTGGTATATTCTAGTATATTCTAGTATATTCTAGTATATTCTAGTATATTCTAGTATATTCTAGTATATTCTAGTATATTCTAGTATATTCTAGTATATTCTAGTATATTCTAGTATATTCTAGTATATTCTAGTATATTCTAGTATATTCTAGTATATTCTAGTATATTCTAGTATATTCTAGTACATTCCACTATATTCTAGTATATTCTAGTACATTCCACTATATTCTAGTACATTCTACTATATTCTAGTATATTCTAGTATATTCTATTATAATCTAGGATATTCTAGTATATTCTAGTATATTCTTGTACATTCTAGTATATTCTAGTACATTCCACTATATTCTAATATATTCTAGTATATTCTAGTATATTCTAGTATATTCTAGTATATTCTAGTATATTCTGGTATATTCTGGTATATTCTAGTATATTCTAGTATATTCTATTATAATCTAGTATATTCTAGTATATTCTAGTATATTCTTGTACATTCTAGTATATTCTAGTACATTCCACTATATTCTAATATATTCTAGTATATTCTAGTATATTCTAGTATATTCTAGTATATTCTGGTATATTCTGGTATATTCTAGTATATTCTAGTATATTCTAGTATATTCTAGTATATTCTAGTATATTCTAGTATATTCTAGTATATTCTAGTATATTCTAGTATATTCTAGTATATTCTAGTATATTCTAGTATATTCTAGTACATTCCACTATATTCTAGTATATTCTAGTACATTCCACTATATTCTAGTATATACTAGTATATTCTAGTATATTCTAGTATATTCTATTATAATCTAGTATATTCTAGTATATTCTAGTATATTCTAGTATATTCTAGTATATTCTAGTATTTCCAGTATATTCTAGTATATTCTAGTATATTCTAGTATATTCTATTATATTCTAGTATATTCTAGTATATTCTAGTATATTCTAGTATATTCTAGTATATTCTAGTATATTCTAGTATATTCTAGTATATTCTAGTATATTCTGGTATATTCTGGTATATTCTAGTATATTCTAGTATATTCTAGTATATTCTAGTATATTCTAGTATATTCTAGTATATTCTAGTATATTCTAGTATATTCTAGTATATTCTAGTATATTCTAGTATATTCTAGTACATTCCACTATATTCTAGTATATTCTAGTACATTCCACTATATTCTAGTATATACTAGTATATTCTAGTATATTCTAGTATATTCTATTATAATCTAGGATATTCTAGTATATTCTAGTATATTCTTGTACATTCTAGTATATTCTAGTACATTCCACTATATTCTAATATATTCTAGTATATTCTAGTATATTCTAGTATATTCTAGTATATTCTAGTATATTCTGGTATATTCTGGTATATTCTAGTATATTCTAGTATATTCTATTATAATCTAGTATATTCTAGTATATTCTAGTATATTCTTGTACATTCTAGTATATTCTAGTACATTCCACTATATTCTAATATATTCTAGTATATTCTAGTATATTCTAGTATATTCTAGTATATTCTGGTATATTCTGGTATATTCTAGTATATTCTAGTATATTCTAGTATATTCTAGTATATTCTAGTATATTCTAGTATATTCTAGTATATTCTAGTATATTCTAGTATATTCTAGTATATTCTAGTACATTCCACTATATTCTAGTATATTCTAGTACATTCCACTATATTCTAGTATATACTAGTATATTCTAGTATATTCTAGTATATTCTATTATAATCTAGTATATTCTAGTATATTCTAGTATATTCTAGTATATTCTAGTATATTCTAGTATATTCTAGTATATTCTAGTATATTCTAGTATATTCTAGTATATTCTATTATATTCTAGTATATTCTAGTATATTCTAGTATATTCTAGTATATTCTAGTATATTCTAGTATATTCTAGTATATTCTAGTATATTCTGGTATATTCTGGTATATTCTAGTATATTCTAGTATATTCTAGTATATTCTAGTATATTCTAGTATATTCTAGTATATTCTAGTATATTCTAGTATATTCTAGTATATTCTAGTATATTCTAGTACATTCCACTATATTCTAGTATATTCTAGTACATTCCACTATATTCTAGTATATACTAGTATATTCTAGTATATTCTAGTATATTCTATTATAATCTAGTATATTCTAGTATATTCTAGTATATTCTTGTACATTCTAGTATATTCTAGTACATTCCACTATATTCTAATATATTCTAGTATATTCTAGTATATTCTAGTATATTCTAGTATATTCTAGTATATTCTGGTATATTCTGGTATATTCTAGTATATTCTAGTATATTCTATTATAATCTAGTATATTCTAGTATATTCTAGTATATTCTTGTACATTCTAGTATATTCTAGTACATTCCACTATATTCTAATATATTCTAGTATATTCTAGTATATTCTAGTATATTCTAGTATATTCTGGTATATTCTGGTATATTCTAGTATATTCTAGTATATTCTAGTATATTCTAGTATATTCTAGTATATTCTAGTATATTCTAGTATATTCTAGTATATTCTAGTATATTCTAGTATATTCTAGTACATTCCACTATATTCTAGTATATTCTAGTACATTCCACTATATTCTAGTATATACTAGTATATTCTAGTATATTCTAGTATATTCTATTATAATCTAGTATATTCTAGTATATTCTAGTATATTCTAGTATATTCTAGTATATTCTAGTATATTCTAGAATATTCTAGTATATTCTAGTAAATTCTAGTACATTCTAGTATATTCTAGTAAATTCTAGTATATTCTAGTAAATTCTATTATATTCTAGTATGTTCTAGTATATTCTAGTATATACTAGAATATTCTAGTTTTAACAGCATTTGAATTTACCGCCTATTATCGACTCAGAGTCCGTGAATCATTTGGCTCTGATTGGCCGATTTTGAATATGTCGTTCCTATGCATGTTCTGTTTACCTTACAACCTTCAAAAGTTCCAGTTTAGTTTCTGCCAGCATGTAGTCAGTTTCGTTCTCAATAAATTTCAATTATATTGTTTCCTGTTATAGCAAGTATGAAACAAGTTTTTTCTTCTGTTGAAATTGACATACCTTATGTTACACTGAATGTTTTATTACAATTAAATTATGTTACAGACCCAAAAAAATCTCACTCTTGAGAAAGACCCACATCTGGGTCGAAACGTTGAGTTTCCGAAGAGGTTTTCTAATTTGCAAAATTGCTATTTTGTATCATTGATCGAACCTGTGGGCCGAAATCAAACACAAATAGCATGTGCTCTCTTATAAAAACAGCACGATTGAATTTATTTAGATTTTTGTGCCATTTTTATTATAATGTATACTACAATAAGAAAAGTGTACATTTCCAGTGAAAGCATCTTTGTAACTTCAGTAATTGTAAAATAAAAAATCTGAAATTGGTCATTTGTTTGGTGGTAGGTTTAGTGTTAATATAACAGAAAATTTAATAATAATCACTGTGAATTTCTTTCTTTTAAATGGCATCGTAAAGCAGTGTCGCCAGATCGGATAAATCGAGGGGAATACAGTTTACCACCTCTCTGATGATCAGAGTAATATCATTCGCGAGCGGTACGTCACGTGACCAGTCTACGGTCTTAGTGGGGGGCGTTGGAGTGTGCTCATGGTAGTGGAATGGGATAGTGGAAAGGGAAATGGAGGAGAGGAAAAAACAATCAGTTTTCGTACTTTCCGGCATCTCTGCCGTAAAGTAACCTAAAGGTAATCGGCGTCGTTTGAAAATTAATAAAATGATTTATTATTTAGTAATCAGTGTTAAATATGTCAAATTGACATAAGCAACGAATAATGATAAAAACGACAAAAATATATTTCAAAATTGAAATAGTATTATATTTTTGTTCCACCACCGCTTCTTCGTAAATTCAGCAGTCACCGAAATTTCGTTTTACGTTGGAGTTCTCCGAGAATCCCTTTGTGCAAAATTTTGTAACGCAATACAGACTAGTTTTCGAGACCACTTCAGTGCGCAGTGCTGTTGCCTGTATGTTAGTATTTCGTGAAGTTTTGTGAAATTCCTCTTACTTGTCTTCGCGCAACGTTTGAACTATTTGACGCGAGTAAACAAACGGAAATTCCATTTTTAATCCCGCTAGCAGCGATACGTGGCGCTGCGACCGGGACATAAAAGTACGACCCGAATCCAATATTTTCACTATCAAATTTCGAGACGCTATTGCGCAGTTTGCCGCCGGAAGACTTGTGAAATTCCGCCCCCATGATATATCCCGTCCACCGGAGTTTGGGTCTGCCACATTATAATTGGCAATTCCGACCTGCATTATCGCAAACGATGACTAGATGTCTGTTCGAACCTGCGGTTAAATCTCACGCACACGCACAGGGTTGTCAATCTTTAGATGGGCAGATTTTGCTGATCATTTGACTGGGGATTTTATGCATTTGTGACAAAGATGAGTAGAAAGAACTCAAAATAGTAAACCCATTAAAAGAATTTCGAAGTATTGTTATATTATTTATAACCTATTGGATACATTAACCCCTTGTCCTACCCGCTAACTTCCGATTGCTCAGGCCATAATAAACAAGAAGGTTTATTTTGTCACGCGTCGAGCCATTTAGCTGTTTAGCCGTGTGCTCGAACTTGCGCAACATGTATGCGTCTTATGACCAGTGATGCCAGAAATGTCAGCTTTTCGCGCATGAATATTCGCGCGTGACATCAGTGCTGTACTAATTTCAAATTTTTGAGAGTTCTTTAAGGCCCTGTTTTACAAATAATGTTTTTCATTCAACGTTCACATACTTTCTTTACCGAAAAAAGTTCGGATTATACAGGGTAATAAGGTGAAGTTTGGAAATAAGTAAACATAGATTTAACATAATATATAATTTTATTTTATTTGGCATAATCTATAAAGAATACCAAAATTTATTGCAAGACAAAGGAAGATTGCCAAAAACATTTCCAGTATCAAAAATAACAAAAATATATTTTCTACTTATATAAATAAATAAGTAAATAAAAAATAACGTCCACTATCTTCAAGTTCGTCTATACCAGTGCTATATAGCAAAGCCTCTCTGGTGCTAGGCAGTGATGGTATATGGTCTCGGTTTTCTCGCGCATGCGCGACGATTTTAGCGTCAGTAAAGTACAAAGTTGGGCTAAAATGAGGTACCTTTGAGGCAAATTTTTTTTCGATTTTCAAATATGAATTGACAAGTAGCTCCTTCTCCAATACTAGTCGCCATTTTGAAATCGAATATATTAACATTAACTTAACAAAATTTCGAAGTACGGTCGTCTTGTCGTGTCGTCTTGCACTCTTCTGTCCGGTTTCCCGCCAATAACAGTTCTTCCCTACTTTCCCCACAAACATAAGACGTACGGTACGTTCCTGCATCACTGGTGCTAGGTCCCGTCGCGCCACCTAGATGTTTCTCTTTTTTGGCGCGTATACGTTACTGGATTCCGCGCGCGCCGCAGTACGCATGCGCGAAAAGCTGACATTTCTGGCATCACTGCTTATGACATGTATATTTCGGCGCAACGAAAGGTATTGTGAAATAATAAACACGTTTGGGCACAACTAATACTTTTAAGATGTAGGGAAGTAATTATGATCAATTCATCGGTGAACAAAAATGATTTATAATTTGAACGTGGATAATGTATCAGTAACAATTTGTAATTTAATACTTAATTTAACACTAGGTTTACGGAGCACTAAAATTGATTATTTTACATTGCTTTATAAAAATAATAAAATTGTATTCGCGTAGATCTTCAGCGATTTTTATTGTAATATGTACACAAAAAAATAAATCTATTTAATAATTCCTCACGAACGCCTCCTTACACTCTTAATAATCGTAAATGAAAAATTGTTGAATCCGTCATTTTGACGGGCACCGTAAATCTAGTGTTAAACTAATAATGTTTTGAGAAAACTCGTAGAAAATTAGTAATCTTCGTGTTGTGTTGTTTACATTTGTCACCAATGAAGTACCACGAGTCAGGCTCGTCCTTATTGTTTTTGGCCCAAATTTCTTACCACGAGTCTCACTCGTTATTGTAGGCCAAGGGGTTGAGAAAGTAAATCAATTTCTACTTGAATCCAATTTGTTGTAACTGAGGTAGATCATTTTTATTTCTCATAAAAATCCGCAGTCTACTGGTAATTATCAAATTTCCTAATTTTCTTGTAATATTTGGATCCAACTTATAGCATCCATTTTCTTTTTTTATCATTCGAGATGTTTCTAAAATAATTATAAAAATATTGGAAATTTTTTTTTCCTGATTAAATCTACTATACATTTGAAGATTAGAAGTTTATTTTTAAAAGAATCTTCTAAAATTTGATGTAGGATTTTTTATTATAAGTAAATGTTTATTTTACTTTAACGGTAAACTGTTATTGCAAGATCTAATGCAAGATATTTAATGAACATACAAAAATACAGACGTTACATTTTGATCTCTTACTGCGAACGTAGGAAAGGTAGAATTATATAACAAGTGAACAAAACTTCGATACCAGCGTTTTGTTGTTAATTATTTCTTCATGGAATTTTTCTGAGCATGTTCGGGACGTTTTCCTGATTCAATACATACCAAACACGATGTAATTTGGATCATATTTGCTCGTTTAATCCACGATAAAGTAGAATCTCGATTATCCGAACTGCTCTACAGTTATCTTATTACAGTTCCAGATTGAGTATTTACTGATTTGTATAATGAATCGTGTGTTATACGTGTCTTCAGATTTTATTTACTATTCGAATGTGAAATCCATATTTAGAAATCATTGGTTCGGATAATCGAGGTTCTACTAAATCGCGAATTGAACCGGCAAATATGCATCGAATTATGTCGTGTTTAGGCTCTTTTTAACCAGGAAAATGTCACCAATTGACAGTAAACATTTTGCTCAATTTTAAATTTCTATTTCTATATTATGAATTTTAATAAGATACTTTACTAGTCAACTATTTTTTCAAAAATCAGGAGTAAATATATTTAATGATACATCGGACAAAAAGTGGGCTTCTATAATTTATCATCGGCACAATATGCGGCTATTCGACTCAAGTTTCAGAAACTTCTCAACAGTCCATGAAAACTAGGAGCATTTCTCTCTCAATAATGAATGCTCGACTGGTGCTCTGTTATAGGCATGATTACTTGACTGTTTCTGAGAAGCTGGTATACGCAATGACCTATAGAGTTCGTTACTTCTTCATCGAAGCACCGTGACGTTCCATATTACGTGCATTTACCTTATATCGAGTAATAAATATATTGCGAATATTATGCATTTCTGACAAAAAAAGGAATAGATGCGATTCAAAATCGAGGAAAATCTTAACCGAACTTGAGGATGTACTTCCGAAAGCGACAACCCTCCGATTTTTCTGAAATTTTTGCCAACGCTTATTCTTGATTAGAGAAGAAAGTCCTTAAAAGGATTTTTGGCGACAAAGCTTCGTTTACCTCCCAGCCCCCTTCAAAGTTTTGGCAGTTCTTACTAAATATTTTCGAAAATATTGATTTTAGAGAAAAAAGTTTCAAACAAAAAATTAAGCTCATAAAAAGCTCTACAAAAAAGGTTATATACATTTTTCACGTAAACCTATTATTTTGGTTGTTATGCCCCAAAATAACTCGGTGGGGGACATATCTACGATTTTTTTTATATTCTGGATTCTTACGTATTTTGTCGTGTTGATTACATATATGATATTAAAAATTGGGGCAAATTTTATTTTCATAGCGGAAACCATGAAAAAACTGTATTGAATTTTCTGTATTCTTGCACACCCTGTGGAAATGTAAAGGTACTCTAAGATTGGTTTTTTTTGTAAACACGTTGAGGATTTTTGTATGCGTTTCTAGATGACAGCTACAATGCAAAGGTAATCTAGAATGAGTTGGGGTTAGGCCGTGGAGAGGGCGGAGGGGGCTGACCGCGCATACGAAAATTCAGGATTAAATACATAACAACTAGACTGTTGGAATTACGTAAAATATGTAAACGACTTTATTTGTAGAACTTTTTACGAGCTTCATTTTTTGTTCGAGAACTTTTTCTGTACAATTCATACTTTATGAAATAATTAAGAACAATAGTTTTACCTTTGAAGGGGGCTGCGGGGAGAGAGGGTTGCGTCGCCCAAAATCCATTTGGGAATCTTATGTACTAGATAAAAAGAAGCTATATACAAAATTTCAGCAAAATCGGAGGGTTGTCGCTTTCGGAAGTTTATCCGAACTTGAAAACGTAACTGCATTATTTTCGACATATTAAAACGATCAAAATAATTAATGTTTTGTAGCAAAAGATGGTGGAAACACAGTCGAACAACAAAGTCTATGAACATCCTTTACAAAATTGACATTTCTTCATGCGATTCCATATGGCTTCCAAAGAAAACCGTTTGTGTCAAGTTTCAAATCGATACCCCTACCACAATGGTAGTTATAGGGTGAATACGGTTTAATGAATTATTCTTTACTTCTTCTGTCCTGCTTAACGAAAAATTACAAAAAAATTCATGAACATTCTATCTGATAGGATACACGACCGTGAATTTTTCCAGAATTTTCGACTGAAAAGTCGATTTTTAAAAAATTAAAGAAACCCAACTTTATGTTTAAAAAAATTGAAAATTTTCATAAATTCGAAATAAATGAATATTTTTGGTTGAAGTTTTAGAAATACTAGTTTCATAAAAATTCAGTAGTGAGATATTATCGAAATCAATGTTCATAACATTTTTCAGATTTTTCAAAAATCGATATTTTTATTTTTTATTTCTGTAGGTAATTTTGTGCATTTATGACATAAATAAATAGGTGCAATACAAAAATGTGACGACATTGGAGTAATTTATTATTACTAGACTGCGGAAGTTTAAACAATTTTCAATTTTTGTTGACGAATATTTTATGCAGTGGAATCTAATAAGATTTTATTTTCAGTGGTAGTAGTATATGTAGATCTGAAATAAATAAAAACCGTACGAAATTCTGTCGAATTTTCTATTCTAAAATTTTTTTTAACTTTTGGAAGCCATAAATGCATACAGATTCGCAATCTAATTATTACATTTAGTATCGACTTATTGAAATTGTCAGAAGAGGAAATTCAATTTAATTTAACTTATGTTTTTACCAATTGTCTTGGAAAGTTTTTATTTTGGGTAAAAGGGTAAATGCGCGTAATATAAAACATAGTATTATCTCAATGACTGTTATACAGCTTTCCTATTCTAACAAAATTTCCATTCAACCTTTGCGGCCGGTAATAACTCCAAAAACTTTCGAACTCGCATAAAAATCCTTGGCCCGCTAATAACCGTAGTAAAGTCTCCCACATTGAATTTCACCTAGATCGCTAACACTGTGCTCCCCAGATTCTTCGTCCGCTAATTTCGCACGGCGCGGTGGTTAGGCCAATAAGGTAGGCTCCTAAGCTCGACAAAATTCATTCCACGGCGCATAGTGGGCCAAAACGTTGAACTTTGTGTTAAAATCGTAAAACTTTTGATAGAAATGAGATAGCCCAATAATTCGTGAACGAGGTTAAAGCTGCAATGTTGCAGTATAAGGGAACATTATAGAGAAAGCAATATATACAATTTTTGACCTTGAAAAACTATGCCTATGAATTTTTGCAATACAATTTTCCATTTATAAAATTCTTTTCTAAAAGTCAGCCCCAAAAGTAATAGGTCACCCTTTGAGTGGCTGAGTCTTGAATTTTCTTTTTTGAGATGTCAAAACGATTAGTTTAGTAGGTAATATTTAAACCAAATGTTATTGAAAGTGCTGTTGTTCGGAATTTGGCAGAAAAAGTGAGGTTTACGATTTTTAACTTTTTTATCTGTGCTTATAATAAAAATTAAAAATATACCTTAATTAGACCTATGTAAATTATATACATGCACTGAGTTTCATCGAAATCGGTTAAAGTTGTTGTGAGTTACAAACATTTAAAGGTGATTTCTAGACTTGCGGATGTTTATGCAATTTTCAATTTTTGTAGACAAATTATAAGAATGTAAAATCAAATAAAGTCGTGTTGTCAATGGTAATAAATAAGGAATACTTGTAAACACATTGGTATGAAATATTCGAAATGTTTCTTCCATTTCTGACCTTGAATGACCTTGAAAGTCACTGTGCAGTATACGGATGAATTCGTCTAGACACACGCTTTCATGCGATATAAAAAAATATACAGCATTCCTATTTTAAAAAATTGAAGGTCACCTTCATATCTAACAAAATAGTGTAAACAAAAAAATTACATACACGCCATTGTGTTGCGCATAAAAAAACAGTACTACTTTTTCCTCTTCCTTTTTTTTCTAATATTTACTATTTACAAGAAAAACGCTGGCTAATGATAGCGCGAACACCCTGTATTTACAATCCTAATTGGTTACAGTAGATGTTATTATGAATGTCGACGTGTCAGAATCGCAATTCAAATGTGGCGCGCAACAACGCTGGATAAGCCGATAATACGGTGTGGAAAAGAACAGCGGCCGCGAGTGTACGTTATCGATAAATGTGAACGGAGACAGATACAGGCGCATGTACAGGGGACACGGACAGAGGAGAGGCGCATTTATTTTCTTTGGCGGGAATTTTCCCGGGTCTTTGCTGTGCCTCCGCTCTTATTCGTTATTCCCATAGTCGGTGAAACGTTCGACGCGATCTCGCTGAAAGGCTCTGGTCTCTCTCTCTCTCTCTCTCTCTCTCTCTCTCTCTCTTTATTTCTGTCCCTCTCTCTTTCGATACAGCGAGAGGATGCGTACCTTGGGAAAGGAGTTCTTACCGTTTTCCACTCGCGAGCGGAAACTACAGTGGACCAGCGGGGCGGTAGTGAGAATCCCTATAAGCTTCCTTTTACCGCAATGACGCAGTCAATATAAAAGTATAGAAAGATCGGTCGCGAGAGGAAAGGGATGGTAGCGGAGCCTCATTACTTTTTCTCCCTCCGCTACCTCCTTGCTCACTCATTAAATCGTAAGTTGTCGTCAAACAGGAAATCAATGCCACGGCCGGGGGAGGGGGGGGGGGGGGAGAGGCTCAAAAAGAAACGGCACCGGAGAGGAAAGAGATTTCAAGTTTTTTCAAGGATAGAACTTTCTTTGATCCTGAATGTGTACAGAACTACTGAAAACAGTCGTTATTAACGAAGTCAAGTAACGGTAAACGGAGACGCCTCGCGAATCTCTCGCCGCGCCGCGACGCACACTGGGACAAAACGACTTGACGGCGAACAAAAATCGATTGTCGTAAAATTGTGAAGTAGAAAAAAATTGATGTGCACTTGCAAGAGAATTGATTGTATTATGGTAAACTTCGTTCTTTAATATTTGCTTCCGTTTCCTTGTGAGCGACGCTCAAAGTCTCATAGTTATTTCAAATATAGTATATTTGAATCCTAACTCGCACAAATACTATTGTGAAATGAGTATTTCGTTGAAATATAAGATAGAAGTATTTCAGAAAATAATATTTCCATCAGTTTGTATTTCAAATAATACTATTAAGGTAAGCACTTTTTAACTTTAATGTGTAGGTAGAGTTGTATCGATAATATAATACATTTATTTTATTTATAAATAATTGAAAATATTCCATAAAAGTAATTTATACACGTTTCTGATTTACGTTATTTGCTTTAAACAGAACACATTTTTCGATAGTTTTCCATTTCCTACATTCGAATATAAAAAGTAAATAGTGTTATGTTATTGTCGAGTGAAAGCAGTAAATAGAATTTGCTCAAGATTAAAGAATTATATAAAATATAATAGTATTTTTCAATAGAATTTTATTTAAACGTTAAATAAAAGAGTATTTTCAAATAGCATCTTATTGAAGCGTTAAATAAAATAGTATTTTCAAATAGCATCTTATTGAAGCGTTAAATAAAATAGTATTTTCAAATAGCATCTTATTGAAGCGTTAAATAAAATAGTATTTTCAAATTGCATTTTATACAAACGTTAAATAAAATAGTATTTTCAAATAGCATTTTATACAAGCGTTAAATAAAATGGTATTTTTAAATAGCATTCTTTTCAAGCGTTAAATAAAATGGTATTTTTAAATAGCATTCTTTTCAAGCGTTAAATAAAATGGTATTTTCATATAGCATTGTAATCAAGCGTTAAATAAAATGGTATTTTCAAATAGCATTTTATTCAAGCGTTAAATCAAATAGTATTTTCAAATAGCATTTTATTCAAACGTTAAGTAAAATAGTATTTTCAAATAGCATTTTATTCAAACGTTAAGTAAAATAGTATTTTCATGTAGTTTTTGCTGATGGAAATATTTTAGTTTTTAGTGTTTATCTCAAACTATTTCAAATTTTCCCCAGCCCTGTAGCATTGCAATTGACTGGCTATCCTGGTCACCAGATCAGTGTCGCCAGAGACAACCAAAACTGGTTGTTTTTTCCTCTCCTCCTTTTCCCCTTCCACTATTCGATTCCACTACCATGAGCACACACCAACGTCCCCCACTAAGACCGTAGACTCGTCACGTGACGTGCCGCGCGCGAACGAGATTACTCTGGTCATCAAAGAGGTGGTAAACTGTATTCCGCTCGATTTAACCGATCTGGCGACACTGCACCAGACCAGTGATGGGAATACCGGCGCTTTTCACGCGCATGCGCGAGTTTCGGCAGCACCGAAGCTACGTCCGAAGTTTGCGGGGTACTATTGGGGCGAAAGTAGTGGGGGACCATTATTAGCGGGAACGTCTAGCGGAGTCCGTTACGACACGAAGCGCGAAAGAAGAGCAGGCTGCAAGAATTTCAGGTAAGTTAATCTTTAATTAAATAATGACTGCTAATATTGGAAAAGGAGCTACAGAGAGGTGTCAATTCGGTGAACTGAACAAAATCAAATCATAATAAATTTTGCGAAATTAGCGGGGCAACCAAGGTACCCGATTTTCGTACTTGACTGAGGCTAAAATCGCCGCGCATGCGCGTGAAAAGCGCCAGTATTCCCATCACTGCACCAGGTACAAATTTCTTATAAAACTATTGCTCTATGACGAAGTCGCTGCAGTAACAAAAAAGTATGTTAAAATTTTAATTGAGCGTATTCGTAAAATATAGAGGTCCATATTTGTTTACACCATGGTCGATTAATCGAGCCACTCGGGTCCATTGTTAATTAAAAGCGTACACTAGTGTTTTAAATATCGATACGACCCACATAAAGTTCTTTACAAATGTATAGATATTCACAGAAATATCGCCGACACGCTCTTGTGGGAGAGACCGTAAATATGTCAGTAACAGTTTCATAAATAAATCATCAATTATTAAGCTGTAGTATCTAAAATTCATTGCGGAAATCCTTACTATGGAACTAAAGATTGACACGGTATTGTCTAAAGAATATACTCGATCGATTTCACGATATTTTTAGAAGAGCATGAAGTATTGCTGAGGCAATTATGCCAAACGAGTTCTCAGATACCCGGTCGACAACACCGGGAATAAAACAGTTCGATCAACTTTGCAAGAAGGTGTCCGCCAACAAATCAATTTGTTCGTACCGGTGAGTTCAACAGGTGATAGCGAGCGGCTTAAACATCGACAAGCAATTTGTAATATTAAACTGTTTGCTATAACGACGCGCACGGTTTATAGTCTAGCCGCCCCCCCCCCCCCCCCGGAAGGTAAATAACTAGCCCGCCGCATCAAGTTGAAAACTTTTCCATAATTTCTGCCAATTAAACAAAGATAGTTACTTATTCATTAGTTTATAGAACGAAGGGGATTAATTAGTTCGGAAAGTAACTAATTGCGCTTGCGAATCCTCTGAAACTGTATCGGCTCTCGCGCTTCGGTATAGCGTTTTGCGAATAGACTGTCAAAGACGAAACAAAAAAAAAAAAAGAAACAGAAGAAAAATTCAGGCGCGATTATGACTGTGGTACACAAATGACCGTAGTCACGGATAAGCTATTAAAACGATTTCGAAGATTACTGCTGAAAGAATTACAGGAAAAGTTTATAAAATTCCTTGAATACTTTATTGCGAAGATAACAGGGGTCGGAATGCCGCGCCGAGTAATTGCGATTTGTCACGGCGATATTTCAAATTATATAACTTTCCTCGGAACAAACGTTAGTTGAAATGAAGTGCATGATAATTCGCGCCGGTTCTCTCGCGATACGGATACAGTGTTTTTCTCGATGAAAGCAGCGATCTTGGATCCGCAACATTGCATTCATAGAGACAGACACGATTCCTCGAGAGTACTTTACCTTTCGTCGACAACGTCGAGCCGTGCGAACGACACCAGCGTGTCGAGTTAAGTATAACGATGAGCCAATACCAATGCAATGACAAAACTATTTTGTCTTTAATTATATTTTCATGAAACTTTGACCAACACATTCGTGACACCTTTCACGTAATAATAAGCTTTTAAAGTACAAATGTGCATAGGCAAATATCTACCGAACTATATCATATGTAGTCTCATTTTAATCAGAAAAATGTCACAAAATGAAAGAATGAAGTGGGGATAATTTTATTGCACTTATCGTATACAGCTTTGTAGCTTTCATCGCGGCAACACTGTATCGGGCAGAAGAAATATTCGGCGTGAGTAGCTCAACGCCCTTATAGGGGAGGAGGAAGCATGGCGAGGAAGCTATGCAGAAATGCAACAAAATTGATAATCAAGTACGTGATATAAGTCTTTATGAATCAATATACAATAATACAGATTAATACTTTAGTGTTTGATACATGAGCAATATTTAGATAATCTAGACTGTCTGGTATTTTTAGTATGTAACTTCTAATTTTAGAAAATGAATGATAATTGACAACTATTCAATATGTAAGTAGTAAAACTTTATGTTCAGTAGACTTTTGTTTATGTTATGAAATATCGGCTATTTTTACTTCAAAAAAATAATTGATGTACTTCTAATATCCATAAACGTATGTACCAAAAACATTAGGGCAGACAAATTCAATAGTTCTTCTGAAAAAATTCCTAACAAATAAAAAATAACAGAGACGATTGGCACGTCGTAGAAACCTACCAAAAAATATATAACTTGTGTAATATCGATTATTTATACTTGGAAAAAATAATTTACATCCCTCAATATCCATAAATTCATGCGCAAAATTTTAATGCAAATGGTTCTACGGTTCTATTGAAAAAAATTCGTAAAAACTAACGGAGACGATTAGAACGTAGTGGAGACCTGCTAAAAATATATATAACCTATATAATTTCGATTGCTTATGCTTAGAAAAAATAATACAGGTATATCAAGTACCCACAAACGTGTATGACAAATCCTGATGCAAAAGTTATATGTAATAGTTTTTCTGAAATAATTCCTAAAGTAACAACATCGCGTTCAAATCTAGAATATCCCCTTATTATTTGAAACAATCCTCGCCCGCAAAGGTTCAAATGCGCGTGACTTTAGAGGAATTGTCACTGCAGCGATCTTTATTGCCGGTTTCGACGGGCTCGCAGGTATTACATCTGCAAACATTAACACAGTAAAAGACTCGACAGTATCGGGAGCACCGCAACTGAAACTAACAAGCGTCATCGGATTCGAGAACGTTACATCCGTAACACGACGGCCGGATCGGATTCAGGAAACACGACGGCTGTTGGTTATCCGTGTCCGCCATTGTTGCAGAGGCTGAAAATCCAAATTATACCGGAGTAATTTCCTGCCTCGAATCCATTCTTTGTGACCATCCTTTTTTTCCACTATGCAGTTGTACAGGTAGCAATTTTTACTCGAGTTTTTCGGCGTATCTTATTTGCTTTTCCGTAATTTTTTTGGTGCATTTTGGTTAAACTTTTATGCAGTTTTTATAAAGCTTGTTTTAATTATTTTTGGTTGGCTTTTAACACGTTTTCGAGCAGAAACTCGTGTGTGTATGAAGTCGTTGTATATGAAATGTTGATTTTTAATGGTAACGCTAGACAAACAAATTCTTTTAAATATAGACGTATAATAATGTCTGCACTATCGTGCATGTTGTATAATATATATTGACAATGAATTGCAAGTTTGTTGAATTTATTATTATAGAAATTGAAGTGTTTGGTCGTGTGTTTGTTACGTAGTGTTACAATAATTTTTATATCTTTATTATAAGTAGACTGCGGATTTTGTGCAGTTACAAGAAAAATGAGTTATTAAAAACAGTACAAACATTACAAGAATTTAAAAACAGTCTTCTATTATTTTCCATCTATTAAATGTATTAAGAAAGAAATTAAATTCATATTTCACTGTAGTTTGTTACAATTCCAGGAGAACATTTTTATTTTGCAGAAAGATCCGCAGGCTAATTATAAATGAAGAAATAGTAATTGTATGGAGCTCTGTCGGGCAAATACACAGCATGAAAACGAATTTCCTAACTAATAGAAGATGATGATTTCTTTTGCCATTTTTGCTGTCTACATTCAATAAAGTTTTGAAATAAAATCGATTATTTATGCCATGAAATAGTCAGTTTTGCTCTACTACGGCGTTCAAGTTCATCAAATTATGCCAGAGATATTTAATATTAATGAATGTTCTAGTAATTGTTATGGTGGTGTGTAAGAATTGCAAAACACAGAGAATATTTTCATTTAAACAGTGGATTTCATTGTGTGTTTATTATTATTATTATTATTATTATTATTATTAGACTACGGATTTGATGCATTTATAATAAAACTGAGTAGCTCAAATGTAAAATAGAAAAAACATTTAACGAATTTAAAAAGTGCTGTTGCATTATTTTCATCTAATTATAATTATTAAGAAAAGAATTAAATGTCTGTGTAGCTCATATGTCTTGCAATTAAGGCAGACAATTTTTATTTTGCATGAAAATCTAATAATTAGACTGCGGATTTGATCCATGTAGGGCAAAAATGGGTAGGTATAATTTAAAGTAGTAAACAGATTAACACTAACCGTGCCGTTCACAAAATGTCTCTGGTATAGATTGTTTTATAAAAATGTATTTAGAATTCTCGCAATTGTTACTGCAATGTGTGTTTGATTAAAAAAATTTCCAATGGGTACATCGTCGTAATTTCGATAATTAAAAAATGAAAAATGTGGACCTGCTGTGGTACGGTTAATATATATATATATATATATATATATATATATATATATATATATATATATATATATATATACCGTACCACAGCAGGTCCACATTTTTCATTTTTTAATTATCGAAATTACGACGATGTAATAATCATTTAAATATATTATAATATATATATATATATTAAAATATATTTAAATGATTAAAGAAAGGAAAAAATCTATTTGTCACGCATTCCTCGCGATTGCCGCAACCAGATTTTGCATAAAAATCCACAATCTTTTAATTCGAAAGAACCCCATCGTATAGCTTACGCGTTGCCCAGTTTCATCTGAGTGAAAGTGCTTCGAAGTGTTTGAATAATAGTTATTTGACTATCTTTATGGACTCAAAAAGTGCCCTTGAAACTATTAACGAGCGGTTTCGGTGCTCCACCGTCCAATCTATTTCCGAAGCTATTACCCAACTCAAGAATAAAGGTAAAATTATGAAACTTCTATGAGCCACGCAAGAATCATCGGCAATGAAAGCTGCCATGAAACTAACGCGAAGTAAACTTTCGGATACACTAGCGTGGGATCGTCATCGAAGAAAGTTCAGGAAAAGCAAGCAAATCTTCAGTACACACAAATCGTGACAAATATGTACTGTTGTCGATATATAAATTGTGATAATATCGTAAAATCAAATAATTAAACCATAAGCCCGAACTTATTTTAAAATGTTCAGCACACACCATTTTGTTTTTCAAATATCGTTTATGCTAAGTCGTGATAAATATGTACTATTGTCGATATTTAAATTGTGATAATATCGTAAAATCAAATAATTAAATCATAAGCCTGAACTTATTTTAAAATATTCAGTACACACCATTTTGTTTTTTCGAATATCGTTCTTGCTAAATCGTGACAAATATGTACTATTGTCGATATTTAAATTGTGACAATATCGTAAAATCAAATAATTAAACCATAAGCCCGGACTCATTTTAAAATGTACACACCATTTTGTTTTTCGAATGTCGTTCTCACTAAATCGTGGCAAATATGTACTATTGTTGATATTTAAATTATGATAACATCGTAAAATCAAATAATTAAACCATAAGCCGCGTGACCAACCTTTTTGTTTTTATGTCCCGAGCAATCGGGAGTTAGCGAGTACGGCAAGGGGTTAAAATGAGTCCAGGTATATTGTCGTGCGAGGGGTGGTCCAGTAGTTTTCGATCTCGAGTACCTGGCCACCCCCCTGTAGCTTAGGGTAGGTCACCTAGGTCCCTCCCCCAGGGGGGACAGGGTATGCGTAATGCATTTCCCCACGAAAAAAAGAAAGGTATATTGTGGTACTATTTTTTTAACGATATTATTTCAGTTCAAATGTGATTGACAATTTTCTATGAAACGTAAATTTAGTATCGTTATTTCCCCAGCTTTGGCAACATGCACAAATTTTTTATGGACAAATTGGCAATAGTCTGTAAAGGTAGAGGTCCCGGGCTTTAAAATTAGTCTTGGTTTATTGTTGTACTATTTTTTTTTCACGAAATTATCGCAGTTCAAACGTCGACAATATCTCGAGAATGGGAAATTTATTGTTCAAACACCTTTTGCATCCACTGTCTATTGTCTTATGATTTTGTCGAGGATTGCGATAGTGTTCGCCGTTTCACCGTTCACCGGCTAGTTTTATTAAATATTTTGGTCGATTGATGCGGTCGTACCCGTTTTTTGAGGATCGTGAAAGCCAGGTTAGCTGTCTCATACGCTGACGATTCTGCGGATTTAATATCGCACGGCTTAAAGACAAAGGAATTCATTACCAACGAACGCTCGTGTGGCTCGTAGCTGAGGTACGAGAGCGCAATGGCCTGTGTCCTACGTGAAAAGCGATCGAGATACCTGACACGCGACCACTTATTGCCCACGACCGACCTGCGCCCAACTTATATGTATATGTCGCGAATTGGAACGTTTTCAAATGATTCCTCGTAACCGGTTGTGCTGGCAAACGCGTGTAAATCCCGCTCTCTTCGTTATCGTTTGCGTAAACGAAATCGCAAAGAGTCGGCCTCTCTCTGTCTCTCTCTCCTCTCTTTTTCTCTCTCTCCGTTTGATCCCAGATACGAGAAAACCCGTCATATCTACCACCATAAAAATATTTGCTCGCACTTGGAGTGTCTCTTTGGATCGATCTGTGCATGTGCGAGAGATTCGTGAACAGCGGATTTTGCACCGTTTCGACCAGTAACCGTTGCGGAGGACATGCGAGCTTGCAATGTACAGTAGGGGGAGTCTCTAACCAAATGGGTCACAACTTTTTGTTTGAGATTTTTTCGGTCTTACCCAACTAAATTATCGTTGGTCTTTCGATTAATGTGGGAAACGTCTTAATATATACGATGTATCCCAATAATGTTCGAGTTCCATGAAAAGGGTGATTCCTAAGGTTACTCTAAGAAGCTTTTTCCTTTGCTAAAATGTCATACGCGGCTTCGTTTCCACGTTAATAACGAAAAACACTAGCCAACCATCGCGCAGCTATAGCTGACGGTTTTCGGCTCTGCGCGGCGCGGCGGCCAATTCTACTGAGCGGTAGCGATGTTGTCGCGCCATGCTCGAATCGTGAACAAGAGTAGAAGTAACAATTTAATCTTTAAGCGGTCGAGTGGGGTGTTATGAACACCCCACCTATATCCTCTTAGGAATAGTTGTTATTTTATTTCTTGTACGGCTTAAATTTAAAGCCTTTCTGGTTTTCTGTACATATATATGATTATTACTAAGCTATACTAAGCTATACTAATAAAAATTTCTCATCTGTTACGTCTAGAAATGTTAATTTGTCTGGAGTGTTTTAAATGCCCCACCTGTTTAAAATACCGCCTACTTAAGGGTTAAATAAAACTTTCATACTCGGACGTAAATGCAGTTGTTGCTTCGAACTCTTATACGGCAATATCGAGTTATTTTTGTCTAATACCAAAAAATAATTGTACGCATGCTGACTCGATTGTATTGCTCACAATTCGAGCACGACGCGGCGACAACGCTACCGCTCAGTAGAATCAACCGTCGTGATTATAAAAAGAAATACCGTCATATTTGAGGGTCTAAAGAATTTATCTACGCAAGAATCATTCGTCCAGCTCTTTCGGCTGAAGCAGACAAAATTCTGAAAGTTGAATTTTGCCTTTTCTTCCAAAATCAAATTTCTCTAAAACTGAGGCTGATGGCAACAAACGGCTTTCGGATTCGTGTTCTGCACACGAAAGTCGATAGTGTCGTTTATAAATGTCCTTTGTGACAACAAAAAAGTTTAATATTGTTGACCAATGTCATTTGTTATCTCATTTTAAATGAAATGTGCCCAACCCTGCTTCCAACTATTTTTAAAAATTCATTTTATTCATCACTGTTGCCTAAACCGAATTTCATCGGTAGACTTCGGATTTTATGAATTTATGGCAAAAATTGGTATATGATTAAAAGAATTTTAGAGCGGCAATGTATTATTTGCAGCTGATTAATGTTACTAAAGAGGGAAAGCAACTTTTGCTAAGTTTCAATTTCTTGCAACCGATGCAGAACATTTTTATTTTCAACCTAAAATTGTTCAAGAAGGACAGTCAAAAAATTGATGAAAAAGACTTTATAGCGGACAAGTATGATGGTATACAATAAATTAATATTCGAAAATAGTTCATTTGTTTTAAACGCGAAGTGAAAAAATAATTTGTACGATCTTTGTAAAGTAGAAATAATAAGATATTCGAAATATTATTTCAATCAATTGATTGTTTATTATCTTATTTCAAATTAAATGTGCCCAATCGTGTAACTAAGAATCACGTGAATTTTGTCGATATTTTTCAACGTTTCTCTAGCCTCAATAGCTGCAATTTACACTGTTGCTCTGCCTCTTACTCGAAACAATCGATCTCCTCTCCCTATCGATTCAATTCCGAGTCAATCCAGTCTTAACCAGCGCTTCATTTTTCGCGTACAACGTATTCGACCACAGTCGAATCGATTATCCGGTTACATTCTGCGCAAATCCCGTTTAGCTGAAATCGGGGCCACAATTTTTCCAATTAGATACAGTTTGTTGCTAGCCTGTTGATCCAAACCAAACACTACAGCCCCTGTGGAACATGTTTGCGTTGAACGACAGGAAATACGGGTGGCAATAGAAATATTGTTACATGCACGATATATGTCGCGAACAAGTATACAGAAAAATTACGGTAAATATCTAGACGAGGGGACTCCTCACCGAATTGGACGGGCTTGAAATATGTTGTCGAGGACACAGTTCTGAACAACTTTTTCCTATACATGTTACCATCGCGCGGACTTTGTTTCCGAGATATTGGGTTGGGGAGAAAGTTGCTTCGTATTTTAATGCAGAAATGAATCAAGTTTTTTTTCATATTTCAAACGAAGTTTATTAAATCAAGTACGTGCCGTTTTGATCGACCACCTTTTGCCATTTTTGAGGTAAAACGGGTCTTGTTCAACTGTTTGCATGATTTCATCGACTTTTTCAGCGACTGGTCGACCAAAACGAGGTGTATCTTTGACATCAAAATTTCCAGATTGAAAACCCTTGAACCAGCTTTGTGCCGCACGTACTGATACTGTATCACGTCCATAAACATCGCAAGTTTTTTTTAGCAGCTTGAGTCGCATTCTTTCCTTTTTTGTAATAAAATTTCAAAATGTATCGAATTTCTTCTCCATTTGACTGATTTTATAGGCGTAATAACTTTTGACTAAATAAACAAATATCACAATTTCCTGCTTTTAATTAATCTATGATATATCACCTTTCAGACGCACTTAAGTAATGCCAGATCCGATTAATATTATCAGAGTTATGACATGGAACGACATATATCGAGAGGATACAAAGAAACTTTTTCTCCAATCCATTATTTATATAAAAAAAAACTGCGGACTCCCACTACAACAAATTCTGCCCTTTCTAATTGATCAAACGCGTGTTTCATGGCGGTGGAAGGGCTCCGCTTTTCGTTTAAAATGGCGGAGTCCGCTGTAGTGGACCTAACAGGTTTTCTACAAATATCTCGGAAACTAAGGTAGATCGGCGGTAACACGTACGGGGAAAAGTTGTTCAAAATCACAGCCCAGATAACATATTTGAATCTCATAAAAATCGATAAGGAACCCTGTATCTAGATTGTTACTCCACCAAGGGTTAGATCTGTACAGCTTTTAAATAAATTTTAGTTAGGTCTAGTTAGCTTAGGGGAACATTTCTTGGGGAAGAGGTGCAGGGAGAGAGCAACTCCTCCTCCGCCCCAAAGGACGAATTCAGTAATTAGGAAATGGCAGAGTTTGTAATAGTCATCCTAACAGTTCTCTGCGAATATTTAAAAAACCAAGTCCGAGCGGTGGTAGCATGCGTACGGAAAAGATGTTCAGAAGGATGCCCTTGACAATATCTTTCAAGGTGATTGAAATCTCTGAGGAATCCCCTTTTCTACATATACAGGGTGTGCCGCGACTCATGGTTAACCGATTAGCAGGTGATTCTACATGTAGAAATGAGTCGAAAAGAAAGAATAAAATTTTGTCATTATTGCTTCGTAAAATTGTATTCTTTCTTTTCGACTCATTTTTACATATAGAATCACCTCCTAATCGGTTGATCATGAATCGCGGGACACCCTGTATTTACCAAAAATACGTGTACATCGTAAAGGTCGGAATACGTTGACGCGGGAGTGTTTCTATCTTTTGTCCTGCTACCAGAATGAGAAAACCTTTGGACCGGTCGCTTTTGTCATCCGCTTTGATACACGAAGGGGGGAGGCTAACGAATGATCTGAGATTATAAACCGCTGTATTCCAGCTACGAGATTAATTCCTGTGTTAACTTCTTAAGCGGATTTGAACTCAACCCGGATGCTCTTAGCCCGGTAAAGATAGGTTCTAAATATGCATCAGCCCACGGGGGCTGCGACAAGAAAATCGGGCATGAGCTACCGATTCCGAGTTAAACCCCCGACAAGTCGCAAAACTCTGTACTCATTGCACAGTGGCCCTAACCAGAGAATTAGCCTGTTCATTTGCTGAAAAAACAACTTTCTCATATCGAATTTTATCAAATGTATATCACTTTATAAATATACCATTATAATATCATTAATTATATGTTACAAATTAAATTATAATTACATTACATATTATTAGATTGCGGACCTTTATGTAAAATAAAAATGGTCTCCATCAATTACAAGGCACAGGAAATCAATAAAAATTTGTTGCTACGTTAAATAAATCTAGTAAATTAATGATAACATATCGACACTCTTAAATTCCTTTTATCTTTTTATTGTTTCAGATTTCACCTACTCATTTTTATTGTGAGTGCATAACATCCGCAGTCTAAACATTATAATTATTAATTATATGTACCTTCGTAACCACCATTTTCTACCGTGGAAATGACTCGTCTTCTTATCTTTCGTCTATTTTTTGTTCATCCATAGTACATTGAATGTGGTGTTCTATAAAAAATATTGCTTATGTTTTATGTAAAAAAATTAATGTTTAATTGACAAGACAATTTGTAAGGTTAGATCCAGAAATTTGAATTTGATGAAAAATAATATAGTTGTTTTATTCTCACAACAAATATATGAATGGTCGAATTAGCTGTAGCGCCTGAATAATTCAGTCTAACCTATAAGAGCATACCTTTGTATTTACTTTGTACACATCGTGCGTTACACATGGATAAAATCACTCTAACTGAAAGATCGATCGAACGAATTGATTACGCGAACAGAGCATGCGCACTAACCTCCAATACGGAAACGCGAACATTTCACAATTTTCGGCGCTAAATTGACTCGTCTTCTTATTTTTCGTCTAGTTTTTGTTTAACCATAGTACATTTCTCTGTACTTAAGAATGTGGTTTCCTATAAGAAATATTGCTTATGATTTATACAAAAAATTAATATTTAATTGACAGGAGAATTTATAAGGTTAGATCTAGAAATGTGAATTTTGTGAGAAATAATATAGTTGTTTTATTCTCACAACAAATATATGGATGTTCGATTTAGCTGTAGCACCTCAATAATTCAGTCTAACTTCTAAGATCATACCTTTGTACTTTGTATTTACACATCGTGCGTTACAGATGGATAAAATCACTCTAACTGAAAGATCGATCGAACGAATTGATTACGCGAACAGAGCATGCGCACTAACCTCCAATACGGAAACGCGAACATTTCACAATTTTCGGCGCTAAATTCAATAAGAGTCGTCAACATTTTATATAATATACAATGAATATCTTTTAATGTGCAAATGGGACCGCTTTCTTTCAAAGTGGAGTGTTTTCAACATATTTTTCCTTGTATGATCATATACCTATATCATTTCCCGGTTCGTCCCAGAAAGAAAATTATTATTGTTTAAAACTGCTCTGTGATTGAAATAATCCCAATACTAGATAATAAAACCCATTATTTCAAGAAATAAAGATTATCTTTATCATTTCATAACCTGTACGGCTAAGGACAAAACCTGAAAGTTGAGGTTAAAAAATATTTTCCATGAATATCTCGGAAACTATGATAGAGGAATGGTGTAAATGGCAAAACAGTGTGTATTTATATAAGGAATACATGTGCGAAGACAGATTCCAAATATCGCCATTTGTTTAAATAATGTATTAAATATAATTAATTATTCACACATTATCGCAATTTTTCTGGCATTTCCGGTGCTCTGACAAACAAATATTTCCAACAAAAATTGATCAGTACTCACTCTTCTATAAACTTCAATTTAAAAAATTAAAAGAAACTTCTTTAACTAAAAAATTAAGGTCACCTCGATGTTTTAATCGTCACTATATATTTTTTACTTAATAACATTATAGCTGACGTCAAGACGAATTCAACGACCTATCTAATGCGGTCTTTAAATGTCGATATAATACTAAAATAGTTGTGAATAGCTAGTATTCGATTCGGACCACTGTGCGTCGTGGCGTCGGTGTCCCAAAGAGGAAACGTTGATGGAAATATGGTGATCTGTATGGGGAAAAGGTGTTCAGATCTGTCGGCGTAGGTTGCGGTCGGTTTTCGTCGAATGAACGGACGTGTTCCTCATAGTGGTAGTTTAATTAGGAAATACACAAGAGCCTCGGCAGGACGTTTACACGGTTTTGAGATCGACAAAGCCGAGAACAATCGTTACCAATGTCCTTCGAGCCCGCAGGCATTGCCTGCGAAATTAATCGGGCGCCGCGGCGGAGCAAATAGCAAGCTTCGCATTTACTCCGGGTAGGTCCGGCTGCTAGCCCTCGCTAGTCCTGTGTGTTTCGCAGTTCGCGTGCTTTCTCTATTGCTCAGTGGACAACCGCGACAACAATGCGCCCTCTCCGCCGGTGCCGCGTCTATCGGCATTCTAATTTTCTTTCCGAGAATACCAATTACCGATTCGTTCGATCGTTGAAAACGAATCGATGGAGCATCAGCCGGCCGCCGCACCGATATACGCGCGCTTCCGGTGCCCGCAGATTTGCGAAATTTCTATGCGAGACCGTCCTACGTACCGCACCATTACTACTTTGCAGAATAATTCTTCGTCCGTGCAGAGAGGACGCTTTAGAGGACACTTTCAGCTGGCGACCTTCGGGTCGGTAATGCAGTCATTTTGCCGCACACAGGCAGAATGAACACTAATGCCATAGTAGTATATTGAGTCCAGTAAAGCCTTTTTATACATTCGCAGATATAATAAATAATTTATACACGGTATTCAATTCATCCCATATGTATCAATAACAAAGATATAGAACGTCAAAGTTGAACATGCCACAATAAACGAATATTTTTGCGTTCGACGATAAATCTGTTCTCATACTCTTGCCTGTGTTAATACCATTGTCTGCAGGAGAGTGATTCAACGCGCAGAAATAAATCAGGACTGTTTCTTTCTTCGCTGCACGCCCCATTTTACTGTATTCGCCATTATAATTGGAATTATCCTTCACCGGATGTTCCACCCTCTTCATTGAGATCATGAATTTGATCATGTCTGCGCGAAGGAGAAGGTACTACACAGGAACAACTCCTCCAAACTGTAAACTGTTGACTTTCGAGTTGCGGACAAAACAGAAACAATAAACATAAACACTGAATATGGAAGCTTGAATCCATCTCGCGACAGAAGCCTACGGGCATTGCGGAAACTGAAACGTTAAAGAACATTTTCCTGAATCTTAGCAACACTTGTAACCTTTATTCAACCATTACTGATACAACATCCTTAATTAAAATTCTTAATCCGCAATTACTAAGAAAATTGTATAGAAAATTCTTATGGCACTTTCACTAACATATTCGCGACATTTTTCTGATTCAAATGATACCAAACACGATACGATTTGGATCATATTTAATTCTTTAATGCACGATTTATTGGAAACTCGATTATCCGAACCAATTGTGTTCTCTAAACAGTTCAGTCTAAATAGCAATACATTTACGATACGATTTATTATGCAAATCAAAGTGAAGATTTAATCTGAGTAGTCAAATGACTGTTCCATTATTCGAATATTCGCGTTTTATTCACTAGTTCGGTTAGTAGAGGATGAAACGAGGATGAAACGATTAAATACGACGCAAATTGTATCGTGTTTGGGCTCATTTGAATCGGGCGAGAATAACAAATATGTTGGTAAAAGTTTCATTCACAAATCATTGGGGACAAACAATTTATAGAATCAAATAGTTGTGCTTCGATGTAGATGATAGAAGTGACAATTCCTTAAATTTTCTTCTTCTAAAGTGGATTTCATCCAATCAAAATTCACCCACTAAAATTCTCCACCGTCAATCGGACAGAGGTAAGGGAAATTTCGCAAACAGGAATTTCGTCGACGCCATTAATGAACTAGTTTTAATTAACCGTAGAGCACACGCGTCGGACTGAACATTACCCCACAGGTTTTTTTAACGCAGTTGCATAAAAATAAATGTTCGGCGTTATTTCGGTGCGTTCCGAGAATATTCTGTTTTACATATTGACACAATATTTCTAATTATCCATTATCTTCTATGTAAACTTGATAATAATTTTTTCAACCACGACGGCTAAGGATACGCTTTAGGTTACTTACTTTGCATTATCGCACGCATCGTATTTTACAAGTAAGCGCACTTACTCTCATTACCCGGCTTAGTTCCTCCAGTTTACAACTTTTTCCGGGCCGTTTTCTCGGGCTTATAAAATTCAGAAAGATTGCCGCCCGCCGAAGAAAACACCGTCCGATGTTTCCTGAAAATTTCATTCGCCCGTATTAAATATTATAAACGAAAGTTCGCGGTCCCTTCCGGACACGACAATTTTTCCTTTTTTTTTTTTTGTTCTCTCGTCTCCTCTTCACGAGTAAATAATGCATACTTGGAATCCGAGTGCAGATTATTTAACTACCTAAAAACTTTGTTCCGCGTTACTTTGACTTATTATACTTTCTCTTCACTCGCACACTTTACCAGCTGCTTAATTAACTAAAGGAAAGAAATAAAAGTTTTATGATGCTGTATACGAAAGAATGAAAGTTTTACGATACGCCGAGTAAACCGGTCTGAAACAGAAACTTATATGCAATATCTTTTCTGTTCTATCTTTTAGTATGCTTATTTGCTCGTTACTCTATCAAACTTAACAGACTATAGTTACCGCTTATAGTCCGGCGAGTTGCGGTCCGATCAACATTTTATTTTAGAATTCTTCTTATAGGCTGGGTGGCGGCGCGATTATGTGCATAGGTCGCAAATGAATGGTTCGTATGTACATCTCAATTTAACCCTCTGTCTGCAACCTGCGTCGTTTATGTGAGTGAAATTTCATTATTGAACTTCTTGCTTTCTAATATTTATTCTTTCCTAATTATTGCTTTAGACATTTGACGTTCCTACGGTTTTGTATTAAAATAGGGACTTCAATACGTATTCCATAATTATTGCAGATTTTTAAAAAATCTAGAACAGTAAACAAATTAGTCAAAATTGGTGATTTTGTTGCTTCAATCAGTTTCGTGTTCAAATACTTTTTACACACACTGTACATCATCAATTTTTCTATTTTTCAGTTTGCGACATTAATCAATTTGGAAAAAGAGTGGTCCATATATGTCAATTTGTATTCCATCATTTTCTGATTTTGTTGCTTCCACCAGTTTTGATTTTTAGATGCAATGTTTAATATTTCATCAATTTTTTCTAGTTTTTAGTCTGCGAAATTTATCAATATGATAAATAGTAGTCCGTACATCCGAATTTGTGTTCCATAATTTTCTGATTTTGTTGCTTCCACCAGTTTTGATTTTTAGATGCAATGTTTAATATTTCATCAATTTTTTCTACTTTTTAGTCTGCGAAATTTATCAATATGATAAATAGTAGTCCGTACATCCGAATTTGTGTTCCATTGTTTTCTGATTTTATTTTTTCCATCAGTTCCTTGTTCAAATATGTTTTAGATCCACTATGCACTACCTTATCCCAATTTTTCTATTTTTTAGTCTGCAAAATTAATCAATTTGGCAAAAGAATGTTTCATACATCTCAATTTATGTTCCATTGTTTCCTGATTTTATGCCTTCCATCAGATTCGTGTTCGAACACATTTCAGATTCACTTTACGCTATTTCATAAATTTTCTCTACTTTTTAATTTGCGTAATGAATTCATTAGGTGTACATATTAATTCTAAGCCCTAACAGTCTAACATTAAATTAGCTGTAGCATTTATTTAAGTGGACCCTTTTCCCCGCAGAGTGTGAAACCAGATATGACGAACTTATTACAATAATAGAAATTGAAATTCAAGTAACATAACCTCAAAAAATTCATCGTGTGTTTGGGAAATATAATGTCGAGTGACATTGGATAAAATGCAGATTAGGCGCTGGTTACTTTTCGCAGCCTAATTAAAAGAAGGTGCTAGGAGGCTAAAGAAATAATTTGTACGGCATTAGGACAAGGTGCTATATCCTATAGAACACGTTAGAAATAGTTTCAGATATTCCGAAATGAAAATTTCAATCTTGAGGATGATGAATGTCCTGCACATCCGCAAAAGTTCGGAAGACGAAGATTTAGACCAGCTGTTAGCCGATAAATCATGCCAATCTCAATTGCAAACTTGCTACAGCATTAGGAATTACCCAACCAACCATTATTGTCTGGTTGCAGAAGCTGGGTAAAATTCAAGAAGAGAATCGTCGATTCCCGCATGAGGCTGGTTATAAAGCTGCACGAAATCGCCAAGCCTCATACGGCAATAACGGCTGAAGATACTATTGATTCGTTGAACTAAAAGATTTTGCCACATCTGATGTATTCGTCAAACCTGACTCCATCGGACTTTCACTTGTTCCGAACGCTCTAACACGATTTAGTGGATTCCCAGTTCAAAACGTATGAAGAGGTCGAAACCATCGAAGACATCACCGGCTTCATTGACTAGGGCGGTTACCTCCTACGCTCGCCACCAGATGGACAAGTAGACAACATCTTTCTCGCTACTACCTGCTCCGTCACCGATCCGTATACCACCCTAAACGGTTCTTGCGACATCCCCGCGTAGCAGGCTCAGGACGAAACGCTCCCTTTCCTTTTCCTCTGCTCACTCACACATTTCAGCCGCCACCAAAACTCAAAACCACCATTATTTTATAGAAATGGTAATTGCCGCCTGTCCAAGAGATAGAAAAAAATGTGCATATGCTGCCGGAGTTTACATTTCAGATTAAATTGTTATTCGATTTTGGATAAATAGAAATAAATACTGTGGAAAGGCCGAGAATTAATTTCACACACCTCTAATAGCAAATAGCGAGTGTTGCATACATTTCACTTTAATTTTTGTTCTGTCTTGATTTTATTTCTTTAGTCAATTTCATCACATTTCATTAGAAGTACGAAAATAAGTCTTAATACTTCTGCATCAACTGGTCCAGTTTTTCGAAGCGACGTCACATCCAATCTGATGTCACGGACAAGATCAACGTCACGTCGCTAATCTATTGTGGGACACCTTGTATGCCGGTTTTCCTGGCACTGTTTAGTTGACCGTGATGGCCAGCCACGCTACGTCTATGATAGATAATGCGATAGGGTGTAGCACTACAGTCTATGGATTTACTGATGTATGGAAATGAGGTGTCATTGCTGAAATTCAGACCATTGCTGCCTCCGAGGTGAGTTGCAACGCTTCCCCGACGTTGTTCGAAACGGTTGCCCGCGAAATTTGCCAGGAATTTATCCTCAGAAAATTGGAGGAATATATCGGTGTATGATGGTGTTTGATCGATTAGGGCATCGTTCTCGCCTTCTGTTTAAATTCGAATCTTGAAGCGCCGCGCGTCAGAGTCCTGCGTTATTCCCGCAAATTCCTAGCAGTGCTGGATTAACCAACAACCAAAGTAACCACGGGTGCTTAAAGCGTCAGGAGGCCACCATAGAAATTTTTGCAAATTTTACATCTCTTAGATAATAATAATTAGATTGCGGATGTTTGTGCAATTTGCAATATTTGTAGACGAATTTGTAGTTAGTGGAATCAAATAGAATCATATTTTCGGTGGTAGTAGCCTTTGCAGGACTGAAATAAATTAAAATCGTATTAAATTCTGTCAAGTTTTGCACTGTAGACTTTTTTAAAAATGTTCAAAAGTTATAAATGCATACAGATCCGCAGGCTAGTTATAATATTGCTAAGAGAAAAACTCTAACTTTTCTTAAAAACGCTTTTCAGGCAAATGATGGAAAATACAATAGAGTGTTGAAATTAATTCTGTGCCTTTATAAAACAAGTTTAGTATTTACAGTATTTCATAAATAATTCTCCACAACACGGGTTTGCGGAGGGACAATTATGCCGGAGGGATATCATTGTTTGATGTTTGCCGAACGTAGAGAAGGACAGCCGAGCTCGAGAGGCCTCGGTCACCGAGAAATGTAAACATCTAATCCGAATTTCCAACTTCTTTATTAATCATTATTTTTTTATGGGACTTCGATTACCATATTTGTGGCATTTTTCTAATAAAAATGATACCAAATATGATATAATTCCGATGATATTTACTTGTGTAATCGACGATTAAAGATTCGGGCGCGAGGAAGGATAGCGTATGGGAAAGAAAAAGATTGAGGTTCTGCCCGTTTTCAAAGACGCGAAATGTCCCAGTCAGGAAAGTATGTCTTTAATGTCTTCATCATTTAATCTCTTTGTCCGTAACCAAAACTTACTCCATCGTTAATTAAAAAAATAGATATGTATGTATAATCAGAGAAATATTACAAATATGGTGGTAAAAGTCTCCTAAAAGATTAATTAAAAATGAAAAAATGTCGTCATTGCATTATTGTTGCCTCACCGATGTTATGTACCTGACCTATACATAATGACCATACACCTGTATATGATCCGAAATATATCGTGTTTAATACATTGTGAGGACGCGCGAGGCTTTGAACTGTGCCGCCGACTGCGACTCTTCGCATCTCTTTCTTTCCCATACGCTATCCTTCCTCGCGCCCGAAACTTTAATCATCGATTACACAAGTAAATATCATCAGAATTATATCATATTTGGTATCATTTTTATTAGAAAAATGCCACAAATATGGTCATCGAAGTCCCATAAAAAAATAATGAATAATAAAGAAGTTGGAAATTCGGATTAGTGTGGTCTCACCGATGTACCCGAGCCGCATGGTGTCATATTTCTCGGCGACCGAGGCCTCTCGAGCTTCACGACCCCTCAAGTGGGTACACCCCGCACTGGTGGGGATATCTCAGGGACAATTATGTCGGAGACATTTGGGACAATTACCGATGAAATACTGTATTTATAAAATAATCATGCATCTGTTATTCTTCGAAATAGTCTGCGTTATTTTCGATGACTTTGGTCCATGTTTCCGACAACTGAAGAAATTCCTCGACGAATAAAGATGGCGATTTTAATCTAAAGGCCCAGTTAGGGCCTTATTCTAACTGTTGAAAACCAATATACTGCATCAAGGGCTCATCAAAATGCCAACAATAATTGCAATAATTACCGGGATCCGACGCCGGTTTGTAAAAGAAATCGGATTTCTCGGCAGCATTACCGAGAGGACAGTCTTTCCCAGTGACATAATGCTTCTCCCCTTGTTCCATTGTCCGCGATCCTGTTCAACTGGATAAGTCGCGATTGTTATAGACTTACACGACGCCTATCGCGACGAGACGCACGGCTGGAACTTAATACAGTTTGTACTGGGTGTCCCTGAGATAATTATACGCAACGAGTAGCTAAAGGTTACAAGATTAAACAAAAATCTTTTTCATAGCGTCCGAATATTGTGAGCCACTGTATTTATTTTCGTTGTAACGTGAAATGCATTGGTTGGGAATCTATCAGTTGATAAGTTCAGTTGATATGTTGAGCAGTGTGTCTACATTGGCCACAAGTATCGGTATGTCGAAGTAATTGGATGACGTCTTAATCTGGTTGAAACTCCTGTAGGATGATCGGCGGTATTCATTTAAATAAGCTTATACGCCTTGTGTCCTGTTTTGATTGTAACGACACAGGCGTGTACCCATCGTTGTCAGGGTGTAGTGCCATTGTCCTTCGGTGCGGCCACGTCATGGAGGGTATATTGTCTCGAGAAGCTATTACGAAGGCACCTAATGGAATGTTTTGTGCCCCTCTCGTGCACCCTTTCTTTGGACGGTTCTTCCAGCTATTCCTCGAATCATCTGAACCAAGAATATCTTCGTGAACTTCGAACGTGCTCGGCCCATGCGAATATTACCTTCTCTCATCATCGCGTATAATACTAAACTACAGTGACTCCCAGAATTATTGGCGCAGGGGTATATTTATAAAAGAGATCGTCCACTGAAAGGTTTGCAAAAGTTTTTTTTTCAATTCTGCTTTGTTTACAGCATATACTTTACACTCTACATTAACTAAACTATACAGAAATATATTAACCCTTTGCACTCGGAGCTATTTCAACTAAAAAACCAAACATACCTTCTAACCTAAAATATTTCCATCGTACATAAGTTCTTTTCATTATATGCGTACGAAACTGATATAGTACCTCATGCAATATTTAAATGTTTAGTAATTTATTACATATGAACAAATTTAATCATGTAAACAATATTCTGAATAATGGTGTAGCAATTTGTAGTGGCGCCTCAGAGTCGCCATTCGAGTGTTAAGGGTTAATAATTATTGCTAACGAATAGAGATAAGAATTAATAACAAAATATGTAATTTTCAAGCTGATAAAATTATTGGCATCTACGCGCGATTTAGTTGCATGTAACTAAATGAAGTCTTAACTGACCTTCTGGCGATATTTGTATTCGTATTGATAACTAGTATCATTCGATAAACACCAAACAATGGTAAATAAGATGTACAGAATTCAACGAAATTAAAGTTTAAGAAATAATTCTTAAATTATTAATTTTTCGGCGTATGTACAGAGGTTCATACTTTTTTATAGAGAATGATGAACCACGTCGAATAATGCGTAGAAAAATATGTTTCTACTTAAAAACGTGAAGGTGACCTTGAAATCTCCAAAAATCGCCTTCAAGGTGACCTTGAAAGCTCCTACAATAAAAGAAACTGTCACTACCATGTTATAGTTGTCTTCATAATGAAAAACTTTGGTTAATAAAGTTTTCCAGTATCACCAAAAATAACAGAGATATTCAAGTGTTAATTTTTAGTGGATCACCCGGTATGTGCACAAAGTTTCATCAAAATCCATCAAGATTACTATGATTACATATAATTGATTGCAAATAGCAAAAATTTTAAGGAAGCATGATTTATATAAAATGATCTTTTCTTCCAAATTCCAAGCAGTAACATTTTCCAAAATATCTGGTTTGCATATATGTATATTACCTAGTAAATAAATCCTTCTGACATCTCAATAAAAAAGAAAACTCAAGTCGTTTGGTCCGATTTGGAAAAAGATAAGTTCTTCAAAGGGTGGCCAATGACTTTTGTGGCCGACTGTATGTCCCCGCCCAAGCTGATATTCAAGGTAGCATCCATTGTGACTATTCAATCAGTGTGTTCCTTACTCGGCGCAATCGAATTAATTCGGGACGTCTTTGTCTGCCAAAATGTTTGCACCCCGAACGGCAACTAGCACAGTGTGGCAACGGTAGTCCCTGCGTTTTGTGCGCTCGAGTTATTCAGTTTAGTCCTCTATGGTGAATCGGGAGCTAACCAAGTCTACAACTCCGCTATTATCTCGGGGTTGAGCTATTGTAGCAATCTGGCGCAGCGACGATCCAAATTCATGATACTCGAATGATATATTGCCTTCCTTTTGGTTAATAAAAATACTTTGCCAGGATAGAAAAATAGAGGACATTTTATCCGAAGTATTTTCCATCGTTGGCTATTACCTTCCCCCACTTCTCACGTAATAAGTGGATTCCCGCGATAGAAGAAATTCGGTTCGCGTGGAGTGATGCAATCATCAGATCATTTTTACGTATCTTCACAAGAACTGAAGTATTGCTGGGAAAGACCGTGTTACATTGATCGGAATAAATGATAATCTGATGGGACAATGTCAGACGAATATGGCGGGTGTGCTAACATATTCTATCCAAGCAGTTCCAACGTTTCTTTGACTGGTTTTGTAACGTGTGGCCTAGCATTGTCATGCTGTAAAATCATGCTGTAAAATTCTTCAAGCGTCCGACATGGATCGTCATCGTGAAATGCTTCCGATTCTTCGTTCGGGAACTTCTTTGTTGCGCCACAGCAATCCTTGTCTTTCACATCGAAAGCATCGTTTTTAAATCGATGAAAGTCAATCTCTACAACTTCTCTAGGATAACGGCAGTGTCACCATAAACTTCTACAAGCACTTTTGTGAATTGCTTGTAATTCAAGGTCACGCGAAGGTCAGAGGATTCGTCCTGACCTCAGCTACCATACTATCATGACGAAAATATACAGTCCCACTTAAAAAATCCTCGATGAGTTTTATATCTCGAAAAAAGTAGACTTGAAAATATTTTGTTGTCTACTAAAATGTCTCCCTGTTTGGATCAAACAATTTTTTTCTCTTACGTTTTTTTTTAATTTTGCTTAAAATAGAGCAGTGACCTGTCGCAGTTCCCAAAATCACCAGATGGTGACGGAATTATTCGTCCATATTTAACCCCTTGCCGTACTATTTTCCTTGCGGTTAGAGTGATTAGAATGTCTTTATCCCCAAAAATGTCGCAGAAGAGATAAGAAAATTTATATTTTTGTATGGCTACATTTCCTTTAATGTTTAAATATTGATGACAAAAGAATAAAATTTTATTTCGTCTAAATAGGAAGGTGCACACTTCATATTTGTTAGACTTTGTTTAAAATCTACATCACGAGTCTGACTCGTTAAAGTACGGCAAGGGGTTAAAAATTAATTATTACGCTAATATGCACATTGTACTAAAAGTTAATATCTGGAAAATGCAAGAAGGTTGAAGGACTCAGTGTCTTAGATTTTAATATTTCAATAGTGATTTTCCTACATAAATTACTTCGATTTTATGGAATTTCTCAGTTTGGTGCGTTAGCAGTCAAAGTGTTGAAGACATTTGAAAGCAACGGGGAGATCATGTTCGCGGTGGGGCTCCCTCTTTAAAATGAATTACGCTCCACGGTTTTCTTCCGAGTTCCGCGAGTAGATTCGTAGTGGAAGGCGAGCGACGAAAGAACCGGCATATTATGGCAAGACTTATTACACGATCGGAGAGGGCGTCAGGCATCCGAAAGTTACCGTTCGGCCCGCGGAGCCATTTATCTCCCGAACACGGTTGGTTACATCGAAAGATTGCAGATTATTTTTAAGAGGTTTGCTCCTGCGGCTCAGGACCCGGTGATCGATAACTGTCGTTAAGCATATCAGCTCCCAAAGGGAACGCGTTCATCGTTCGCCTTTCGGGAAATAGACATAAAAGAATTTCACCGTGGAATATTTAAGCGGGCCCGCGTTATTAAAAAACATCGATCGTATTGTTTTTAACGGCGTTCGAGACGATGTCGAAGGCACGTAACAGTCCAGGAAATGTGCCGAACCAATTTTTGAGACTTATACAGATAATGCGACAAGATGTTTTCGGAGATATGAAATTTACGATTCTTCGCGTCGTAAAATGGCGCTGAAAGCGATAGATATTCGCACCAATGTAGTACGATGCGATGATCTGCGTGTCATGTGAGTGAAACTTGATGGCGCTAGATGCAGCTTGATAATGCTTTAAGATGTTAAATGATGCTTCAGTGCATGATGCTGTTTGATGCTAGATGCTGCTTGATGATGACTAATGCTGCTTTATACATTCATAATGCTTGATGTTTAACGCTTCTTGATATTTTAAATTGAATGATGATTTATGGTTAAGGCTCATTGATGCTTGACATTTAAAGCTTGATGCTGCTTGATTCTGCTTGATGATGCCTAATACTGCTTGATACATGAATAATGCTTCATGGTTAAAGCTTCACGATACTTGATATTTAAAATTGTGAAACGTCATTCTACTTGATATTTAAAATTGAATGACGTTTCACAATTAAAGCACATTGATACTTGATATTTAAAGCTTGATGATGCTTGATGCTGCTTGATGACGCTTGATGACGCCTAATGCTGCTTGATAGATGGATAATGCTTGATGATTAAAGCTTCACGACACTTGATATTTAAAATTGAATGACGTTTCACAATTAAAGCACATTGATACTTGATATTTCAAGCTTGATGATGCTTGATGCTGCTCGATGATGCCTAATGCTGTTTGTTGCATGGATAATGCTTGATGATTAAAGCTTCGCGATACTTATATACTTAAAATCGAATAACGTTTGACAATTAAAGGACATTGATGCTTGATATTTAAAGCTTGATGATGCTGGAAGCTGCTTGATGCTGCTTGATGACGTCTAATGCTGCTTGATAGATGGATAATGCTTGATGATTAAAGCTTCACGATACTTGATATTTAAAATTGAATGACGTTCCACAATTAAAGCACATTGATGCTTGATATTTAAAGCTTGATGATGCTTGATGCTGCTTGATGACGCCTAATGCTGCTTGATAGATGGATAATGCTTGATGATTAAAGCTTCACGATACTTGATATTTAAAATTGAATGACGTTCCACAATTAAAGCACATTGATGCTTGATATTTAAAGCTTGATGATGCTTGATGCTGCTTGATGATGCCTAATGCTGCTTGATACATGGATAATGCTTCATGGTTAAAGCTTCACGATACTTGATATTTAAAATTGTGAAACGTCATTCTACTTGATATTTAAAATTGAATAACGTTTCACAATTAAAGCACATTGATGCTTGATATTTAAAGCTTGACGATGCTTGATGCTGCTTGATGACGCTTGATGACGCCTAATGCTGCTTGATAGATGGATAATGCTTGATGATTAAAGCTTCACGATACTTGATATTTAAAATTGAATGACGTTCCACAATTAAAGCACATTGATGCTTGATATTTAAAGCTTGATGATGCTGGAAGCTGCTTGACATTTAAAGCTTGATGATGCTTGATGTTGCTTGATGCTGCTTGATGACGCCTAATGCTGCTTGATACATGGATAATGCTTGATGATTAAAGCTTCACGACACTTGATATTTAAACTTGAATGACGTTTCACAATTAAAGCACATTGATGCTTGATATTTAAAGCTTGATGATGCTGGAAGCTGCTTGACATTTAAAGCTTGATGATGCTTGATGTTGCTTGATGCTGCTTGATGACGCCTAATGCTGCTTGATACATGGATAATGCTTGATGATTAAAGCTTCACGACACTTGATATTTAAACTTGAATGACGTTTCACAATTAAAGCACATTGATGCTTGATATTTAAAGCTTGATGATGCTGGAAGCTGCTTGACATTTAAAGCTTGATGATGCTTGATGTTGCTTGATGCTGCTTGATGACGCCTAATGCTGCTTGATACATGGATAATGCTTGATGATTAAAGCTTCACGACACTTGATATTTAAACTTGAATGACGTTTCACAATTAAAGCTCATTGATGCTTGATATTTAAAGCTTGACGATGCTTCATACAGCTTAATGCTGCTTGATGATGCTTAGTACTGATTGATGGTGATAATGATACATGATGCACGATGATGCTTGATACATATAGCATATTGATGCTACTCGATGGTGCTTGATACTGCTTTAGGATGATCCTTGATGCCCCCATGTATGATCATGCTTGACGCTGCTTGATGATGCTTGATGATGCTTGACGATGTCTAATGCTGCTTGATACATCATGATGATTGACGTTAAAAGACTCACGATGCTTGATGATGCCTGATGCATAATAATGTTTGGCATTTAAATCTGCATCATATTTAAAGTTTACCGCTGTGATGGTGTTTGATAGTGCATAATGAATGATTCATGATGATGCTTGATATATCAAGCTTGATGATACAGCTGAATGCGGCTTGATAATGCTGAATGTTGTTTGATGGTGCTGATGATACATGATGCACGATGATGCTTGATACATAAAGCATCTTGATGCAGTCCTTGAAATGATGCATGATGATGCTTGATACATAATGTATCTTGATGCAGTCCTTGAAATGATTGAAAATAGCTTCTATCATGTCTAGATCAAGTTATATGTCTAATAAATTACTTCAGAGTACATTAACAGCTCTCTCTCTCTCTCTCTCTCTCTCTCTCTCTCTCTCTGTCTCTCTCTCCTCTCTCTCTCTCTCTCTAATGTTCCGACATATCTACAATAAAGAAAGTTTGAAACCGTAATGTCAGCGGCGAAATGTGACAGTGTTACACTTGACGGAACATCATCCGTGATATTGTTCATGCAGATAATGTATAATACAGTGGCTGCATAGCATCCCAGCCGCGTTTCGGATACAAGATGTACAAGTTGGAAAATGAAATGATTAAAACTTGGGAACTATGGTGGCTTCTTTTCCTCTTTCGGCAGCGGTTTACTCGCCGCAAACTCGTACGTATGCTAAATTTTCGACACGGTTGGAACTCGGAATCGCGGACTAGTTCTCCCGAATTAAGGACACGCATAATATTCTCTTATCGCGCGTTTCTGTGCCACGCTCGCAGCAAACCTGCGAAAGATGTCCACAACAGTGTCGAACAAACATCGTGAAAGAAAATACAATGAGCAACAAACCCCCCACCTAATAATAAATTAAATTACTTTACTCGTGTCTGAAGTCCTTTCTTTTTGAATTCTATAATATAAAAAATATAGAACAAGAATTTACTTTAGAATTTACTGAATTCTTTATTTACCAAACAAAAATAGTTTCTCAACAAAAATGACCAAAGACAATTTAATTTGCAATTATATGACACTGATATTATTATGATGCGAGTGATATTATTATATCACCATTTTCAACGAGCAAATTATAAATGGTAGGGTCACAAACGGTCAGAAAATTAAATAACCCGCAAACAGCGAAAGTTTGCAATTTAATTTCGCCAACCAAGAGTAGCAAACAATTATCTTGGCATTTTTAATGTATCGCGAAAACTGTAACGAGGAGAAGAAAAGCACAAAGCTAGCTAAAGGATATCGATTTTCGTTGTGACGATTAAATGTATTTGAAGTGTCGCTCAAGGGGGGGGGGGGCAAATTATTGAATATTCGAGCGTATCGCAAAGGCACAGAGATGTTCGTTACGTTGCAGAGATCTCTCGGGAGCGATGTTATAGGACAATAATTATTTGTTAATGAGTCGAATGAATTTGGGTCACATCGAAGAAATTCAAGATGCGTGACAGTAATCCGATTACCGGCGCGTCATGCAAATACAAGAATTAGAGGGAAATATTTTCGAGGATATCCATTGTCAGATTTAACGCGAGCACGCGCGCCGCTCCCCCGTGTAACGTTTGGATATAGCTAATTATAATTGTAATGCGATAAAAACCCAACAATGTGTCTCGTCTGGAAAAAACTGGCACTAAAGTTTACACAATTTTTATTTATTTTCACGTTCCAACTGAACCCTTATCTTCTATACATTATATCAAAATTAATTTATTAACGTACACAAGTAAAATCAATTTGATTTGCATCAACCTATTCAATATTATTTAAAACGATAGTATTTTATAAAAATAAGTGCGACAAAATGATAGCACATATATTAAAATGTACACCATTTTTATTTATTCTCCCGTTAGTATTGAATTTCTCTTTATATGCATTATTTCATAAGGCATTTATTAACGTATACAAGTGAAATCAAATTGACTTGCATCAACCTATGCAATTTTATTTAAAAAGTTGGCGATATTTGTTATAAAATTCAGTGGGACAAAATGTTAGTACATATATTAAAGTTTACACAATTTTTAATTATTCTCTCGTTGGTATTGAATTTTTCTTTTTATGCATTACTTCATATGGCATTTTTCAACATATACAAGTGAAGTCAAATTGACTTGCATCAACCTATTCAATTTTATTGAAAAAGGTAGCAAAATTTATTATAAAATTCAGTGGGACAAAATGATAGTAGATATATTAAAGATTAAACCATGTTTAATTATTCTCCCGTTGGTACTGAACATTCCTTTCCATACACTCTTTCATTATACGTTCATTAATGTTTATACGTATAATCAAATTGAATCTCATCGACCAATTTAATTTTATTTGAAAAAGAAATCATATTTCTGTCACAAATCAGCGAGACAAAATTATGGTGCATATATTAAAATATTAAATAATTTTTATTTATTTCGGTGTAATTTTATTTAAAAAGAGTGACTTTTATGTTAAAATCCATCTGGACAAAGTAAAAGCACACGTGTACAAGAATTTAAAATATTAACGAAATGAATGAAATTTATTACACCTTCTTTACATTGAATGACAGCAGTCATTCCATTCAGAATACAGATTTATGTAATTAATTATTTAATATTTTTCTCTGTTCATTTTTCCCAGTGCCCATAAATGCATTCTCTTAATTCATTAACAGTATTAAACTTTCTACTATTTTTGCATATACCGAATGCCTCATTCGCAGTAATGGCACGCCCAAAACTGAAAATGAAATAAAATATTTATTTTCTGTCATATTTTAATACAAAATCTTTAGCAAATCCAAAAAATACTCAAACATTGCATTCCCGAATCTCAAACAATTGTCAATATTTAAATTGTGATAATTTCGTAAAAACAAATATTATGCAATGTTGACTTGCTTCTAAAATAATTTTACAAAATTTAGCAAACTCAAAAATACTGCAAACTCGAACGTCTCCGAAAACTTTCAAATATTTTTCTCTCACATGAACCTACGATAGATTTGAAGATGGAAGCCTCCTCTTTACGATGACTGCTAAAAAACTGATGCATAATTTTTTTTCACTGTTGTATGGAACAAAACCGAGGAACTACTAGTTCAGTCGTAGGAAGCCCCCATAGTGTAACCCCGTCATGGGCACGGTAGGGGCCCCTCAAACGCCTGCTTCTCCCACCAACCTCTCTTTTATGCGCGAGGCCTGCGCACTGTTCGCAAGGGCGAAGCACCTCTCTCCTCTAACGGCGGATGCTGGTGGGGGATAGTGGGCGCTATGGTGGGGATGGTTTTGTCTGAATTGAGAGAAAAATACCCCTTCCTGGTGTAACCTATACTACTGTAATGTTGGCGGCTTATTCAAAGTTCGATAAAACGATTAAAAAAAATCGTACATCAAATTTTAAGGCGTCGTTGTAAAGAGGGAGCTACAATCTTTGTATCGGTGGTAGTTTCAGTCTCGAAAAAAAATTGTTCAAAGTTTCCAGAGACGTTTGAACGTATAGCATTTTCGAAAGAAAACGCGACATCATTTTCTTACCAGCTACATCGTTAAAAAAAAAATCTTAGAATAACTAATATTATATACTAAAATTCTTTTAATCATTGTTTTGTTTTAAATAGCATCTATCCCATTTTGTCATAAATACGTGAAATGCATAAATGAGTAAAAACAAAGTTCACTGTTGAGCATTCACATTAATGAATGGGTGTTTAGCCGTGGATGTGAATTTAGCTTAATATAAATTTGGCTGCAGGGTACTGCACGGATTATGTCTAATGTTTCTGTAATTTTGCGTCATGAGCAGATCGCATTGATACATGTTTCGATAATGTTGTATATTTAAATATAATGCTAAATATAATTACGTTCATCAATCTTTAATACATCGTGTATTCTCCAATTTTGGCAATTAAACCAGACATCTGCTAATAATGTAAATTAGATTGCATGAACTGAAAACTAATTTTACCAATTTTATTCGCGTTTTCGTGAAAATGGAGCATAACATTCGTCAAATTCGCAGTTCCTACGATTTTAAATAAGGCACCGCGTGGATTGTTAATGCGAAATCCATAATCAACCGCGTATTATCGTAATAGTATAATAAACGGACACGTTAATCGTTTATTCGCTTGCCCCATCGAGCGCGGGCTCGATACATTTTCAAAAATGAATTTGCCGAAGTCGAAGCATAATATGAAACAATTTAATTCCTCGAAGAGTAATTTCCGTTTGGATTATACCACAATTTCCAAAACGCCATTTGATATTATGTATTATTCGAGTTGCGTTTGCGTAAATAAAATCGAATCGATCGATTTTCATGCTACACTCCGGGATAAAAAGATGGCGCGTCTTATACCAGTGAAACCAAGACGTTATTTCATAAATAGACTGCGGATGTTCATGAAATTTTCAATATTTGTAGGCCAATTTTCAAAAACTGGAATTAAATAAAATCTTATTTTCAGTGATAGTAGTCTTTGTAGATCAGAAATAAATAAAAATCGTATTAAATTGATATCAAATTTTATACTCTAGCATTTTTTGAAAATTTTCAGAAGTTATAAATGCATAAAGATCCGCAGTCTATTCATAAATAATATTCGACTATCGAAAAAATGCAGATATTTAAGCCGCGATAATTTCGTAAAAAATGATCTTACCAAAATAGATTTACTCTTTCTAAATCTAGAAGCCTCTCGTTTTATAACTGTGACATTCGGAAAACATTGCGTGTACGCCTTTGCAGAGGTTTCCAAAGTTCTTTAAACGTCCTATAAGCGTTCTGTAAACGTTCACAGAACATTACTTTCAGACGTTCGGAGAACTATCTGTGGACGTCGCCACAAGACGTCTCACATTGTGAATGGGACCTGCCGACGACATTCACAGAACCTAAGGAGGACGTATAAGGGACATACTCATCTGGATCTCCCCAGAACATATCAACGTCCGGCATGGAAGTACAGAGGACACACACAAGATGGATTTGTGTAATTTGTATAAACATTGTTTAGCAATTTTAAACATTCGGAAAACATTGCGTGAAACGTTTGAAGAGGTTAGGTGTTCAAAAGATGTATAAACGGTCTATAAACGTTTTACAAATATTCTGCAACCGTACAGAGAACATTACTGTCGGACGTTCGTGGAATGTTCTGAGGACGTCGTCACAGGACGTCATCGGGACATCCCACTTTGTAAATGAAACCAACCTACGACATCGTCAGAACGTATCGCGGACGTATAGGGGATATACGGACCTAATCGGGATGTCTCCACAATGTACAGACCCCCCGGCATGGACGTTTATCAGATGTACATAAAATATCTCCGTGCTACATGTGTAAAGATTGTTTAGCAATTTTAAACATTCGGAAATCGTTTCGTATACGCTTTTGAAGATGTTAGGTTTTCAAAAGTTCTATAAACGTTCTGTAAACGTCCAGATAACGTGACTTTCACACGTTCGGGAACCTTTCTTAAGACGTCGCTACAAGACGTCCGTGGGACGTCTCACATGGTAAATGAGACCTACTTATGATATTTACAGTGATATTTACAGAACGTATCCAGGACGTATACGAAACATGCGGACCTTATCTGTGTGTCTACAGAACGTATAAGACGTCCAGCACAGACTTACATCGGACGTTCGTGAGATATTGTTGTGCTATTTGCATAAAACTTGTTTAGCAATTTGTATACCCCTTTGCAGAGGTTAGGTTTTCAAAAGTTCTGTAAACGTTCGGTAAACGTCTAGAGAACATTAATTTTTTGAAGATGTCGCCATAGGACGTGTTAGGGACGTCTCAATTTGTAAATAGTAATCCCCACGACATTTTCAGAATGTATCGCGGGCGTATAGGAAACATATGGACCTAATCAGGATGTCTGCAGAACGTACGGGATGTCCATCACGGACTTCCATCGGACGTTCGTGAGATATCTTTGTGATATTTGCGTAAAAATTGTTTAACAATTTGAAACATTCGTGAACCGTTTCGTATACTCCTTTAAAAAGGTTAGGTTTTCAAAAGCTCTGCAAACGTTCTGTAAACGTTCTGTAAACGTCTAGAGAACATTAATTTTCTGAAGATGTCGCCATAGGACGTGTTCCGGACGTCTCAATTTGTAAATAGTAAATTCGCACGACATTTTCAGAATGTATCGCGGGCGTATAGGAAACATATGGACCTAATCAGGATGTCTGCAGACGTACGGGATGTCCAGCACGGACTAACATCGGACGTTCGTGAGATATCTTTGTGATATTTGCGTAAAAATTGTTTAACAATTTAAAACATTCGTGAAACGTTTCGTATACGCCTTTAAAGAGGTTAGGTTTTCAAAAGCTCTGCAAACGTTCTGTAAACGTTCTGTAAACGTCTAGAGAACATTAATTTTTTGAAGATGTCGCCATAGGACGTGTTCCGGACGTCTCAATTTGTAAATAGTAAATTCGCACGACATTTTCAGAATGTATCGCGGGCGTATAGGAGACATACGGACCTAATAAGAATGTCTTCAGGACGTCCATCACGGACGTACATCGGATGTTCGTGAGATGTCCTTGTGCTATTTGGATGCTGTACATTTTCGTCGCCGTTTTTGAGGAAATTGGCCACGGGGATCACGCGGGTACAAGTTTCCAGAAACCAGGCGCGAGAAAATTTCGTTCCACGTGTGTTCGACCTAATTTCGCGTGCACCGCAATTTTGCACAAAGCGCACTCGCCGAAATGGTGGCGGCGGCGGGGGCACATATTTATTAACTAAAGCGTGTGTTCGCCGGGCTCCCTAACAAGTTGAGACACGTTGTTGCTCATCAAAGTTGACGCGTTAATTACAGAATGTGTTCAAAATAACAAGCGGATCTTCGATGGTATCTCATTAGGAGAGGGAGCAAAGCGGTGGCCTAATTGGTCCGCGATATTCTCGGAAGGGTTCCGGATCATTAAACCGCGGTGCGGCATGGTGGTAGAAAACGTGCGGACGGCGTTAGGCGATTTAACGAGTAATAGTTTGCGACAGGCTGCAACCGCGACAAGGTGATGGCTCTCGTAACTCGATTAGAATGTGTGTCGTCGAGGATCCGGCCGAGTATACCCAAATAGCACGAAGACATCTCATGTATGTCCGATATACGTCCGTGACGGACGTTCTGTGCGTTCCGGAAACGTCCCGATAACGTTCATATGTCCTCCATACGTCCTCGTTACGTTCTGTAAATGTCGCAGGAAGGTCTCAGTTACAAAGTGGTACGTCCTGGGGGCATCCTCTGTTGATATTGTCAGAGCGTTCTCTGGACATCCGAAAGTAACGTACTCCGGACCGTTTACACAACGCTTAAAAATCTAACCTCTTCAAAGGCGTATACGAAACGTCTCCCGCATTTTTAAAATTGCTAAAAAATGTTTATATATGCATAAAGAGTAAATTCAATACATACAAACCCGTAGGTTAGGTACATACTGCAATATGATTATATACAGGGTGACCCACATAAATGGGAACACCTAAATATCTGTCGTATTTACCTCAGAGGACAAAGTGACACTATTGCAGGGGGCAAATATAATGGTAAAGAAAAAGATTTTTTATGTCGTGTTTTTTAATGAAATTTCAAGGTCACGGATGTTTTTTTAAAACAGAATAGTATATTTTTTACGATAGCATGATAGACAATAAAAAACTGAATTTAGTGATTACCACCTTTTTGACCTTGAAATGACCTTGAGCAAGAATAATCATGTTGGTGCGAATAAAATCTGGAAGTTTAAAACTTACGTGTTTCAGAAAAGATTACGCGTTGTTTACGGCGGGTTGACCTTTACATATCATAATAAATGTTCGAAATGTTGACCATCCACATTTATGCAATATTGCAATCTTGCATTAAATGATCTGTAGGCATTGTCGATTTCCTGAGACGTAATTGACCGTCGAATGAATTTATACAAGGAACTCTTACTGGTATAAAGTATGCTGCATTTTTACGCCAGGATTTATCGGGCCTTTTAGAAGAAATTACGTTGTTCGATCGGAAGCGCATGTGGTTTCAACGTGATGGTTGTCCAGCGCATTATTCTAAAGTTGCTAGAACGGTGCTAAATACGAAATATCCTGGACGCTGGATTGGGCGACGAGGAACAATTCCATGGCCAGCCTGTTCTCCGGATCTGACACCATTGGACTTTTATCTATGTGGCAAGATAAAATGTATTGTGTACAAAGATAAACCCACAACGCCAGAGGATATGTGGCAAAAGATTACTGCAGCATGGGCTTCAATTACGTCTCAGGAAATCGACAATGCCTACAGATCATTTAATGCAAGATTGCAATATTGCATAAATGAGGGTATTCAACATTTCGAACATTTGTTATGATATGTAAAGGTCAACCCGCCGTAAACAACGCGTAATCTTTGCTAAAACACGTAAGTTTTAAACTTCCAGATTTTATCCGCACCAACATGATTATTCTTGCTCAAGGTCATTTCAAGGTCAAAAAGGTGGTATCCACTAAATTCAGTTTTTTATGTCTATCACGCTATCGTAAAAAAATATACTATTCCATGTAAAAAACATCGGTGACCTTGAAATTTCATTAAAAAACAAGACAAACAAAATTTTTTTCTTTACCATTATATTTGCCCCCTGCAATAGTGTCACTTTGTCCTCTGAAGTTTTCTGATGGACTGTAAATACGACAGATATTTAGGTGTTCCCATTTATGTCGGACACCCTGTATACATACAACACTAATACATTATCATTAGATCACGGATCTTTATACATTTCTGGTTTATAACAATTTTCAAAAAATGTTCGAGTATAAAGTTTGATAGAATTTAGTACGATTTTTATTCATTTTCGATCTATAAAGTCTGTTACCATTGAAAATATGATTCTATTTGCTTCCACTTCCTCAAAATTAGTCTACAAAAATTGAAAATTACATAAACACCCGCAGTCTAATTATCATTACACTATTATATAATATATAACACCAATAATATTTTTTTTCAATTTATTTGAAAATTTGAATGACAGGTGTATTGCTTTCTTTGCAATAATAAAAGGTACACCGTGAAAGTCTTACACGATCAAAAATCGTTCCCAATTTTTGTTCGATAAAAAAGCAAAAAAAAAATCTCAGATAAAGTTTTAATCAGTCGTTGTAAAGGGGAAATATCAATATTGAAATCTGTAATAGATTCGTTCAGAAGAAAAATTTTCTTATGCATTCAAAGACGGTTCAATTTGTAACATTTAAAAATGTGTCCCCGGCTTTCCATCTGTCATATCACGCACCAGTATCCTAGAAAAAGAAATCGATGATGGTTTGCGAAACTAGAGGCTTCGAGCTTACAGATGTGTCCAGATTTATTGTTCTACTGTTTCGTCAACGAAATTATCATAGATCAAATATTGACGATGTCTCGAGAATCGGAAATTCGCTGCTCAAATACGTTTTCGAACCACTGTGTGTATATTTAATGGTTCTGTACACATTCGTGTATGAACAAATAGTAGATCACTGTACAAAAATTTTCAACATCAGTTGCAAATAACTGAAACCAAATAAAGATTTATTTGTTCTTCTAATCGTTCAGGAGGATGAGAGTAATGGATCCTATGTTTAAAGACAAGTAAAATTATTAATGATTGTTTAAATAAATGCTTAGTTCTATATATAGAGCGGAAATTATAAAGCGTTACATACGAACATGTCCAAAAATATTGATTACACCTTTTCTGCATTTCCCTGCAAGTTTGACCTTGAATGACCTTGAGTCATATGTAATTAAACTCATCTTAAAACGTACTATTTGATGGTGGATAAAAAAACATACCAATCCATTTAAAAAAAGAAAGTTGACCTTCACCTCACCTTGGAGTGCCCACCGGGAAAAATGAAAGTTCCACCACATGATGGTGGTCTCCTTCGGTAGTAAACAACTTTTATCTGAAACATTTTTGCGTATAATCAATATTTTTGGAGATATTTGTCTGTAACGCTTTATAATGTTCACCCTGTATATGCACGAAGGATGAAATATTCACTAGAAATAGCGTTCACTCAATTTTAATACCTAGCAGTGTCGCCAGAAACACCCAAAACTGGGTGGATTTTCCTCTCCTCCTTTTCCCCTTCTACTATCCCATTCCAGTGCGTGTAGCGTGTAGCGTCTCCATCGCGCATGCGTAATGTGCACGTGTTAATCTTGTTATCAGAGAGGTGGTAATCTGTATTCCCCTCGATTTCAGCGATCTGGCGACACTGATACCTAGTACTAATAGACAATTGTGCATAAGATAACTAGTATTTGCTTTGACTTATGTTTGATATAATTACAAGAATTTATTCTTGGAAAGCATTTAGCTTCGCTTTACAAAAATAGCAGGAGTATATTTTTTAAGATTTTTTGCGATTTTTATTACAGTGTTTGTCAAAGGAAATAAATTTATTCCATGATTTCTTAAAAATCCATCTTTACAAACTCAATAATCGTAAATAGATACATTTGGGTTATAGAAGGTGGTTCTAGTGTAAACTTATTAGAAAAAATGTATTGCAACATTTAAGCGTGGATTCTTGTGTGAGAGTAATAAAAGTATTTTCCAAAGAATTATTAATAATATAAGAATTAAGTTTCGTAGGATGTATAGATACATCTTTGAATCTACAAGAAAAATATTTTTGTTAACTCGTATTCGTTCATTTATTTATTAGACAGAGTAGTACTAAAATGGGTAATAAACTAACTCCACGAAATTCAAGGAATATTGAATTACATCCGGAAAAATTGTCGATCCTTGAACTCCTGTGACTTCGTGCAAAAAAATCTCAAGATCTTCTGCCTTCGTGTTCCGGAACTAAGTTTCTTCAAAGTCTCTTTTTTGGTATAAAACCGAGCGAGAAGCTGAAGTTGCTTTTCTTCATTCGAAACTTTACAAAATCCAACGACTCTATGGAGTTTAAAAAATTTTTCTCCACATTCGTTTCAATGCAGCCTAATAAAAGGAAGTCTCCGCTTTACCATGGCCACTCGAAAGTTTATCTACGATTTTTTCTCACGATTTTATCGTATTTTAACTCGAGCGTTCCATCGTTTGAATTTGTACAATTTAAACAAAACAACTTCAATTTCTCACTTTGTTTTATGTCTGAATCAGTTTTTATTTTTTTTTTTAAGAACTAATTTGAAGGGTATGAAATTAGAGACTTAATACTTTAGAGTGGGCACAGACGGAATACTTCACGATTTTTTTTGTAGAAAGTTACACGAATTCAAAGATTGACAATTTTCGAGTCATGATTTATCGATTCCTTTACTTTTTGGGCGTTGCATCATCAGAAACGAGTAAAGAATTCAAGATTATCAAATACTATACATCTCTTATAACAATATACAACATTTTCTACAAGTTTCAATAATTACAGTAACCCCGCGATCTAAGTCCTGTTTCGGTTCTCTGCCGGTACTTAGATCGTGAAGAGACACTATTTTTTTGCGACCGCGTCGTCCGTGCCGAACGTAGAAAGGGACAGCATGCAAGCACGGACCGCGCGGCCGAAGGCTCAACAAAAAATAGCGTATGGGTGAGACAATACTAGTGCAATAATAAAACTTCTTTATTTTTTACTTATTTTTAATGAAATTTTACCAATATATTCGTGGCATTTTTCTAATGAAAATGATACCAAATATGATATAATTCCGATGATATTTACTTTTGTAATAAACGATGAAAGTTTTGGACGTAAAGAAGGACAGCGTATAGCAGTGGTGGGCACGGGTGGAGCCCCTCAAACGCCTGCTTCTCCCACCAACCTCTCTTTCATGCAGCGAGCACGTTCGTTGCGTACGCTGATGTCTGGTGTCTTCGTTGCCCCATTGTACTGCGCTTGCTGGAAGGGGACAGAGGGCGCTACGGTGTGGACGGTTTTGCCTCAATTGAGACAAAATTGCCCATCCCTGGCGTATAGGGAAGAAAGAAACGACAAGAGTCCCGGCCAACGGCACAGTTGAAAGGCCCGCGTGTCCGTACAATATAATGCCAATAAAAAACTTGCATCGTTCATTACACAAGTAAATTTCATCGGAATTATATCATATTTGGTATCATTTTCATTAGAAAAATGCCACGAATATGTTGGTGAAAGATCCATGAAAAAATAATGAAAAATAAAGAAGTTTTGTAATTGGATTAGTAGTGATTCACACCGATATACCCGACCCAGGATCAGATTACGCAGCATGTTTCACTGCTCGGCGACCGAGGCAGCTCGAGCTTCACAGCCCTTCAGGGGATACCCCGCAGTGGAAGAAGTAGGCCAAGGGACATAGATCGCAATGTTCCGTTGGACTTAGATCGCGGGGTTACTGTATACAATAATTTGTATTCCTTAAGAGTAAATAATTTATAACTACACTGTGGATTCTATGCATTTATAATAAAACTGAGGAGATGCAATTTAAAACAGTGAAAAGATTCAAAGATTTTAAGAACGTCAATGTATTATTTTCAACATCCTAACATTATTAATGAGAGAAATAAATGTTTACTAAGATCCCTTATCTTGTAATTGATGCAGTCAAATTTTATTTCGCATGAAGATTCGCAGTCTATTTATAACTATCCAGAAAAGCAGAATTCTCTAGGAATTTTGCCCGCTGTCAGCAAGAACATTCAATAAATTGTAAAAACAAATTTCAAGTGGGTACTTGCGTAACGTTAACGTAAGGGGTATGCGAAAGCATAAAATGCTATAAAAGTTTGATAATGTGTGTATTCGTAAGTGCATTTCCACCACAGCGAATCGAGAATTCGAAGAGCTTCTTTTCAATTTCCATACTCGCAGATTCCATCACAATTGTACATCAACTAATGAAAACGCAAACGCAAATAAAGCGACCGAACTTGCCAAATTCAAGAATTGGCAGACTACACGGCTGACGTTAACCCAACCCGAAATACGGATACATTTATTCGTTGTACCGACTATAATTTCCAATAAACGTCTTAGAATGCTGCATCGAGTACAGGCCACGAATACAGGGTGTCCCAAAAATATTCGAGTTCCTTGAAAGGGAGGATTCCTGGGGTTATTCTGAGAAGCTTTATCCTTTGCGAAAATGTCATACGCGGCTTCATTTTCGAGTTATTAACGAAAAACACGGATCAACCAAAGCGCAGCTGATGGATTCCGGCGCGGTAGTAAGCGGTAGCGTTGTTGTCGCACCGTGCTCGAATCGTGAGCAAGAGAAGTGTAGGAATATGGTTATAGAATAAACCACACTCTTTTAACCTCTTAGGCACGACGCGCCACTATAGTGGTTTTCACGGATGTCATCTTTCTGAACTACGCGCCACTATAGTGGCTCACTCTAGATCTCTCATTTTGACTGCTTTTTAATTTCAATTAGAAGAAGAGTCGATCACCAATGATGAAAATGAAAGTGTCATCAATATGCCCAGGAAAAGTAAATTTTTTTTCTTGTTAATATTTACTAATAACTTGTTATATAACTGTAAATAATATAAAAAATATTAAAAATTAATTTTAAACTTTCTTTACACATTAGTTATTCTTTCACAATGCAGTCATTTTGACTGCTTTTGGGCAATATAGGTATATACTAAGTTTCAGTCTTTCTAGTGTTAAATGATCGTCTTCTGATACGTCTGTGAAATATATCGTTAAAGTTATAATTATAATTTAATCATCAAAAACTTCATTCCAATGTAATCGCGTAGGGAACAGCATTGTCCGTCACACATTGTAGGTCATATCGTTTACACGTAATTCTCGTTGAACTCCGCCGTACAGAGAAACAACCCCGCGCAAAATTCAGCCGTGCCTAAGAGGTTAAATACGAAATAGAATTTATTCGAACTAAACGTTTGAAGACACGTTGTGAGGCACGTCTTTGCTGTTCGACAAAATATTCTAGAATGAGGACCGCTCTGGAAAGAAAAGGAAGCGATTGACTGAGAGTCGATGGTCCCATAACGCGGGCAGCATAGATACAATGTATCATTTATTTGTATAGGCGCTCGAAAGACAAGCGATCGGATGTGCCTACTAAATAACAGCAGATTATTTTTGTCAATTTGTTTCTTAAATAAATTCCAACAAGAAGCAGTAATAATTTATTTAAATGAAACTTATGCTACTGTAAATGCACTTGTTGCTTCGAATCCACTTATACGGCAATACCGAATTCAGCGTGCATGCAATTATTGTTCGGTATTATATAAAAATATTAATTGCATGCATGCTGACTGGATGGTATTGTTCACAACTCGAGCACGGTACGACAACAATGCTACCGTTCAGTAGAGCAACACAATCGAGTCATGATGTGTACGATTATTGTTCGGTATTAGAGCAAACTAATTCGGTATTGCCGTATAAGAGAATTCGAGGGAGCAATTGCATTTACGGCAGAATACGCGAGTTTGATTTAAATAAATTTTTACTCATTCTCTTGCTCACGATTCGAGCACGGCGCGGCAACAACGCTACCGCTCAGTAGAATCCGTCGCCGCGCTCTGGTTGGTCCGTGTTTTCGTTAAGAACTCGAAAACGAAGCCGCGTATGACATTTTCGCAAAGGTAAAAGCTTCCTATAATAATCCCGGCAATTGTCCTGTTCAAGGAACTCGAACATTTTTGGAACACCCTGTATGTGGTGTAAAGTCTCGATAGCAGACCGTTCTCCGCAGGCCGAGGTCGCGGACGTTTCGGTCCGAGACAAATTTCAGCGTCGGTAGGCTCCGAAAACGGAACTGTGTCCTATCACGGCGAGAAAAAGAACCCGCAATGCGGTTTATTGGACTTGGACTCGAAGACAGATCTTTTGTGCCCTAGGAAACTGCTTTAATTAATTGAAACATTTTCGTCGTCGGCCCCTCTTGTCCTACTCCGCCGGCTATTTTATGAACACGCGCCTATCTTCCGAGTAGAAAATCTGAAAGAGGATAACGAGAACCGTTCGTATCTATAGGGTGGGCTTGCGCGGACTTTTAGAAATTTTTTTCAGGGAAACTATTAAACTTTCTGCATCTGGATTGTGCACACATATTTATTGGTATTTGGTATACATGTATGATTTTTTTCTATGTAAATATAATGAAAATCATACGAGCTGTATATTTTATTATAGAGTACGTTCCGAAAAACATAATTCGACAAAGAAATAGTTTCCGATAATTTGCCAAAAAAAATTGTGTGCTCATTTTGAAACTGGAACGTGTATCAGTTGTTTTTTGGTTGTGACATATGTGGCACAGTAAAGTTTAATTAGGTCAAACATTCTTCATTTTTGTTCGGTGTGTTGTATATTTATATTTATCGAATAGGGTGTTAAAAGCTAAACGTTGTCAGTCCATATGAGATTAAAGCATTATATTAATAGACATATGTATAGGATGAGTCAATAAAGATGATCAGCTGAAATCATTATTTATAGACTTTATCAAAAAACGTTTGAAATGACATTTATTGCGTCCGAGGGGGATCATTAGAAAAACACAGTTCGATTTTTGAAGGTCTTATATTTTCCAAGATGTTGAGGTTACCGTGAGTTTTTCAAATGGCATCGTATATTTTTTTTTTTTTTGTTACTGCATTGTAGTCCATAAAGAGACTAATTCAACGACATATAACGAAGTACCTTCAATTAACATTGAACCTCAAAACAAAGCGAAAATGTGTTGCTTCGTCGTGAAAGTTGAGAACTCGCATGAGCATTATTAGCAACGCATGCTAAAACTGCAGTTGCTACTACTTCGTTTGTTTCACATTTCCATCGCTTATGCTTTCTACGGGCAAAGCTACCCGATCTTTTCAACTTTTCGAATAATATTTCAAATACGCGATGGATGTTGCTGATTAGGAAATTTTTCCGTGTAGCGATCTACTGCCTTTGTAGCATTTTCTAAACGTTCATCATAAACAATTTCTGCTTTCTTCGCGTCTGATTTCCCACTGTTCGCTAGTACAGATTCAGAGTTACTCAAGTATTAGCTTGTTATGTAATATGCGCTACTACGTCATGTACGCTACTCGTACGTAGCGTGTTTGTTTACGTTTGACCGTCAACGCTACTTTCTTCGGAAACATTGTATCACGTTTTCACTTCGTTTTGAGGTTCAGGAACAATTGAAGGCACTTTGTTGTAATTGAATTCGTCTCATTAAGGACTGCAATGCAGTAACAACAAAATATACGGTGCCATTTGAAAAACTGACGGCTACCTCGATATCTCCGAAAATATAAGGCCTGCAAAAATCGAACTGGGTTAAAATGTCTTTTAGATACCCAGTTTTTTTAAAACGTTTTTTCATGCAATCCTATAGATTTCGACGAGAAAACACCGAAAATATAAGTCTTATTGCCAGGAATTCACTGGTTCAGAAGTTATACGCGTGTAAAGTTGAGCACTTTCGACCATTTTTGACAGGTTAAAGTGCGGCCATATTGGTATATGGTATATTGGTATATGCTATCTAAAAGACAGTTTAGCCTCGAACTGTGTTTTTCTAATGAGCCCCCTCGGATATTGTTCCAGGCGGGCCGCCACAGTAGTTCATAGTCGTTGTTTTGGTTGTTGGAATTAGGATTAAAATGATCTTAGTTATATTCATTAAATACGTTAAATACTTAGTTATATTAGTTAAAAAATCGCAATTATCGGCAGAAATATTGTGCCCCGAAAAATTATATGGTCGTAACTTCACGCAAAACTTCTCACGATCTCTCACGAGATCGCTCGTCCGACTGTTCACGTTCGCGTGAACGTCCCCGTGAATCATCACGTTTTACCACATGATCGGACCATTGTTTACTAATTATTTAGAAAACACGATCCCGCAACACAAAACAAACAACGCACTTAGCGCGTGTGGCTAACAAGTCACACACCGAAGGTTCTAACGGCACTTGCACTGGCACAATCGCGTGAAAACAACCAAAACTGCAGTGTCTCCGATTTATCGCGCGAGATATGTAATTAATTAACTACAAAGCGCACGTAGCCTATCCCACTTCTGACTTGTAAGAAGAATAAGAAAAAAGAAGAGCGGAGAGATTCAACAAAATATATTACAAAGTTGGAGGTCGCTGACAAAGTGTTCTGTTCGACAAACGCAGTTCGAATCAGTGTCGCCGGATCAGTTAAATCGAGGGGAGTACAGTTTACCACCTCTCTGATGACCAGAGTAATATATGACACGTTGCGCGGCACGTCACATGACCAGTCAATGGTCTTAGTGGGGGACGTTGGAGTGTGCTCATGGTAGTGGAATGGGATAGTGGAAGGGGAAAAGGGGAAAAGGGGGAGAGGAAAAAGCAACCAGGTTTGGTTGTTTCTGGCGATACTGGTTCGAATGCCTCGGAAGAGTCCTCTTCTTCGGCGACGTCGTCAACGGTTCGGGACAATTTGTGACCGCCGCGGCGCCACGCTATTGGGGGCGATCGTAGCCGATGTTAACCCTCGTCGTTGTCATTTGGGGGTGTTCATTATTTTTCTAACAATACGTTAAATCATAGCTATATTAGTTAAAGAAAATCGCGATTATCGGCAGAAATATTGTGCTTGAAAGACTATATGGTCGTGACCGAGTGTTTGCAGGTCGGCGATAAGGGCCGCGACGACCTCGGGGCAGTGATGGGAATAGTGGCGCTTTTCACGCGCATGCGCCAGTTTCGGCAGCATCGGAGCTACGTCCGAAGTTTGTGGGGTACTATTGGGACGAAAGTAGTGGGGGACCATTATTAGCGGGAACGTCTAGCGGAGTCCGTTACGACACGAAGCGCAAAAGAAGAGCGGGCTGCAAGAATTTCAGATAAGTTAATATTTAATTAAATAATGACTGCTAATATTGGAAAAGGAGCTACAGAGAGGTGTCAATTCGGTGAACTGAACAAAATCAAATCATAATAAATTTTGCGAAATTAGCGGGGCGACCAAGGTACCCGATTGTCATACCTGACTAAGGCTAAAATCGCCGCGCATGCGCGTGAAAAGCGCCAGTATTCCCATCAGTGCCTCGGGGCACAAAGCCGGGACCAAAAAAAGGGTCGCGATGGAGGTTTGCCGATCGGCGCGAGTTTTGCCGCGCAGGCCGGTGGGGGGACTGTGTCTCCTGCGGTTTTATGTTTTGAGTCGAGCTCTCGTGCGGAACGGACGTGCGTTGATATTTCTGTGCGTTTCTGCAACTTGGCAATAAAGCGATCGTGTGGCAGTGCAGTGTTGTGCGGTTTTAACCATTTCCTCTCGAGAACAGATACAATTAATGGGGAGAGTACGATTTCCGTGGCCCCTCGTTTTGAGGTTATATTTGTGTTCTTGGGGTTACTTCAAGAAAAAAATGTATATACATATAACATGGTGTCAAATTGGCCTGGTTTAGCCGGTAAAGTAGATTTCCTGTTTTTTTATAAATTTGCAAACATCTCGGTAACTTATGCGAAATATGGCAAAATATCAAGAGACCTTTTTTGTAGAAAATGAAATTTTATTCGCATAATCTTTGCATTGTAGCTGTCTTCCAGAATTTGAACTAGTAATGGAAAAATTATGTGAATAGAATGAGTTGTGGTTAGGTCGTGGAGGGGGCGGATCAAAACGAGGGGCCACGGAAATCGTACTCGTGCCCAATTAGTCTACAGTGCAGTGTTGTGTGGTTTTAACCATTTCCTCTCGAGAACAGATACAATAAATCTAATTTCAAACATTTTTTGATAAAGTCATTAAATAATGAGTTATTTCATGTGATAATATTTATTGACTCACCCTGTATGGACTAAGATCGTGATAGTCGGGGAGGGGTGGCGGCTGCAAGTGCTTATTCGGTAAGTTATAATCCCATTTGGCTGTATGTATATCGGGCAAAGTATTCAAAGTGGTCTTGTCGTGGCAGCCCTCTCGTGCATGTTGATATCGCGGGCGAGTACTCGTTCTTCTACTTCAGGTGGCCGAGGAAACCAGCTCCGACCCTATCAGCGGTAACAGGTGAAAAGAATCCATTCTCCGCAAGCCGTAGATGTAGTTTTGGCTAGACAACGTCAGTCTGGAAAGGTTCGCCGAGATAAAGACGGTCGAGCTCCTTTGCTATTCTCATTCGTTCGCTCTCCTGAGTTACGTGTTGAATACAGATAAATTGAAACGAGTAGGTATACCTTTCTTAACAAGGGCTGCGTATGCACGTTCGGTAAAATAAAAGAAAGTGATTCTTTTTTGTCGGAAACGGGTCATTCGACTGGCACAACCCGCGACAAAACTATAGGGCATATGGCGGGAAGAGGATCATAGTGGTGTGTATGTCATATACAGTGACTCGCGAGAGTATTCGAACACACTTTGAAACAGAATAACTTTTTTAAAAGTGGGCCAAACTACCAGACTTTTTTTTAGCAATTCGAAACATTGGTTCACTAAGTGACAAGCAAAAATATATTTTAGAAGTGTTACCAATGGTACGAATTCTATAAAAGAAATAAAAAAGGCACTTTTCGAAGCTTGTTTAGTTGGATCTGTAACGAAAATTTAAAATATGCATTTTGCATATCTATGTTAGTTATATAGATGCTGAAAATTTCATATTAAGGATTCCAATTACTACTAAAAAATCGCCACTACTTTGTGTTTGTGCTGCCTCTTAGCGGATCCATTCACTACATCGTAACCGCTCCTATGTCCGAAAACCAATATGGCGGCGCCCTATCCTGTCAAACGCGCTTGTAATCGAGCAACTTTGCTCGCGTATAACTTTGCGAACCAGTGACAACCGCGCACTGAAATGTCAATTCCGCACATCCGAACATAGAGTTGTATCATTTTCTGATGAAATTGTATAATATTACATTCACAAAAGTTGAAAATTTTTGGTCCCCTAAAGTGAAGTTTAGCCTTTGGTGGAGTAGGAGGAATGTGGGTGGCGGAGGGCGGGGCAGGAATGGAAAGGACCGGAAAAATTATAGCCGGATTCTTTGATGCATCGCCCCGTGAAATATTTGAGCACGAATAACGTCCGTTGGCAATTAATGACATAGTGCCGAGCTGTTAATTACCGTCGCACGACTCGCCGGTTGAGTCCAGCCTTTCAGGAGCCGTGTTTCATCTGTACACCGTACCGTAACGTATCGCGTAAAAACAGTGTTATTTGGACAAAGTCTACGGGACGAAGAAGAAAAGTTATACGCTTCGATATTTCGTGTGCGAGATAGTGATCAAGTTTTAAATAATAATCGACGCTGTACACGACCTTTGTACACGCATTTCCCATTATTTATCATTATTTACGCAACTCGACCGGCGAGAAAAAAAAGCGGAACAAAGAGATAGACAGATAAAGAGAGAGAGAGAGAGAGAGAGAGAGAGAGAGAGAGAGAGAGATCGAAAAAAGTATAGCTAAAAAAAGGTACATGAGGCAGTCAATCATTTTTGTGACGCGACGAGCTGTCAATATATCACAGAGAGAAACACAGTCGGCGTGTGGAATCACGTTCGCGGAGAGCTCATATCGGGATTACGATTTATCACTCGTTTAACGCGTGTTCGAATCTTGCATCTGAGAGGAACGGGTCCTTCGCCGGCAAAATGAAGGTCTGAATCAATGACGCTGCACCACACGGACCCTGTTTATATCGGGTTCCACACTTCGACGATACTATTACAAGTACCACACAAATCATAGAAATGCCAAAATTCTTATTTATAACTAGATTGTTGATCTTCATGCAAAATACAAAATGTTTGCATTGATTGCAAGACTTTTTTTTATTAAGTATTTGATACATGGGGAGTTGCATGAACTTACAGGATAAAATTATTATTTTTTCTAACAAGTTTTCCTAAACATTGGTGGACGTTTATAGCCGTGTCATCTGCATCTACAATCCCAAGCATTGGACGTCTACACGCGGCATTTACGTCAGCGTGTTAATTATCTTATTAACACTTTGCCGTCCGCACGTCTCGTAAAAATTTCTTCGCTTGGCGCCGACCGTTCTTGAGGTTATCGAGTGATTATAGATTTTCAAGTTTCACTAATGTCATCGTTAGCTCTCATGAGAGCAGCAGACACTTTCAATAAAAAATCATGAAATCGGAGACTCTTGCGTTCTGTATTGAAACGTTGATATGTCCTGAATGCATTAAATAATGCGCAATTAACACTATGCCGTACAGTACACCACTGTGGTGTCGCCGAACGGCAAAGTGTTAAGTTGAAACTAATTCGCTGATGTCCATTTTTGTAATAAATGCATACAATCCGTAGTCTATTTACGACATAGATTTGTACACAAGGTGTCCCAGCTAAAAGAGTCAATCTAAACATCTCCTTTCATCGACTACGTAACGCTCTGAAAAGAATAATTCTTTGTCAGGTCATTTTTTTCAAGTTTTTTTCTTTTCAAGGTCACTTACATGTTTTATTCAGAGAACGTGTATTTTTCTTTGTTGCATCTCGTAGTAGATGAACGAGTACATTTGACTGTTCCTAGATTATGACCTTCAGATGATCTTGAACATCAGTAATGTGATGAAATACTATTTTAAGAACTTTTATTTACAAATAGAATATTTTCTTGTTGAAAGTGCGCGTATGATTTTAAATAAAACTGGCTGTTTACTATTTACTAATCGAGATAGTAAACATCGTCGACTTGTCGGAGACATTTTTTATTCGAAGAACGTGTATTTTTCTTTGTTGCATTTCGCAGTAGGTGAAAAAGTACATTTGACTGTTCCTCGATTATGACCTTCAGATGACCTTGAACATCAGTAATGTGATGAAATACTATTTTAAGAACTTTTATTAACAAATAGAATATTTTCTTGTTGAAAGTGCGCTTATGATTTTAAATAAAACTGGCTGTTTACTATTTACTAATCGAGATAGTAAACATCGTCGACTTGTCGGAGACATTTTTTATTCGAAGAACGTGTATTTTTCTTTGTTGCATTTCGCAGTAGGTGAAATAGTACATTTGGCTGTTCCTGGATTATGACCTCCAGATGACCTTGAGCACCGATAATGTGATGAAATACTATTTTAAAAACTTTTACTAAAAAAATTAAATTTTCTTGTTGAAAGTGCGCATATAATTTAAAATAAAACTGACTGTTTACTATTTACCACTCGAAAGAGTAAACATCGTCGATTTCTGGAGAATCGGAAACGTAGAGTTCAAGTACTACTTTGAATTCACTGAACGTAAGAATGAACGTCGAAGCATATGGCAACTCAGAAGTCAGCGATGGCGGACAGCGGAGCGACTACCAAGAGAAATTTGTTTTTTATTGGAGGAGTCGTTGCTCGGTTTTTCACCAGGAAACAAAGAGGAAATGGGACGGAGTACTAAGGATGATAGTCTTACAATGTGCTCGTAAAAGTCGTACTCAGGCCGGAAGCACTCTGCTACTCCCGACAGACATATCGCCTACATGCTCAAGTTTAATGGCGGTTACTTATTCACATGGCCGAAAGAGCGTTTACTCGCGGCTGGTAATAAATAATTAGTTGACGCAATGAACTCCCTCTCCCCCGTACTCTGGACACAATGAGAAAGCATAATGCGCGGGGCGCAACTAGCAACTCGTTAAACGCCTGTTATATTAAACCGATCGCGTCGATATTTATAATAACAGTTCTTACTTCCACTCACAAAAAAGAAATGAAACGTTCTGCACATAAAACAGTTCGAATCTTTTTTCCCGAGAAATTGAAATTTGAAAAATCGGTCGCGACGAATATTGATTTTACTACTTCCGGGAATGATTTCGCTGCTTTACGTAACGTACTCTATCGAACAGATTAAATAACCGGAAGTTAAACTCGAGCAAAAGATAAGGTTGTGTTCTTAAAAACTTTCAGGCTGTAATAAAATGTTCTGGTTAGTTTCGAAAAATAAATGACAGAAGTATTTCGATGTGACGGTAAAAGAAAATATGTCTCCGATGAAATATGTCCGCTTTGCACCGTTCGAACGCGGCGCTCGAAGCAAATCTCAAGTTTTTTCTTTTTTTTTTTTTTTTACTATGGGCCATGTTGGATAGCCGAAAGTTCTTTAAAGAAAGAAACCTGGTTTCCGCGAGGGGGAAAAGAATCGGGAAATTGATCAACGGCTGCTTTTTATTCGACAAGGGGAATCTTTTATGTTGGCAAAGGAATGTTTTCGTCGAGGTAAAACGCGTCCAGATGTGGTTCGGGGAGTGTTCCTTTCTCTGTAATTCGCGTCGTAGTTTCGAAAGAGAAAAGGATCGATCTTCTCAGGGATAAACTAACGTGTATCTACTGCATCCTTGCGCAAGCACAGTCTCTGACCCCGTAATGTGTATTTAGAAAATAACTGTTTGAAATCTGTAGGTGTGGACAGAACAGTAGGATACGTTGAATATACTGTGGCTCGCATACAGCCAGTCTCATAATTAATGGCACACACTTTAAATCAGACAAAACTACTTCCGATTTTTCTGCTAAGCTAGATAGATTAGTTTACTAGATGATTTGTAATACGAAAAAATTGCGTTTAGTCTGAATTACGAAAAAAATAGTAAACGTTTTTTATTTGGGCTTGCAACGAAAAATTAAATAATGTTTCTAATAGATTTTTATGCCTAAATTATGCCACTCTCGTGACAAAGAAAGTTTCGTATGATACATTTTTTTCTATTTCCAATAGTAACCGAATTATTCAAGTGGCATGTTTTAGATGCCTCACCGTGTACATTAGATGTATACTTTAACACGTTGACTGCCGTGTCACCCATATATGGGTGACGGAATTATTTGTCCATATTTAAAAATTAATTATTACGCTAATGTAATCACTGTATCAAATTTGGTTAATATCTGGAAAATGCAAGAAGGTTAAAACTTTACCCAGTGTCACACATTTTAATTCTGTAATCATTATTTTATTAAATATATTGTTTCGATTTTATGAAATTTTTGAGGTCGCTGCTTTGGCAGTCAAAGTGTTAAGACAGGCATGGGCATTTTTGTATCAATTGAGACAATATCGTCCCCAGCATAGCGCCCACTGCCCCCCCCCCCCCCACCACAGCGACCACTGTCCCCCACCAGCGACGAACCTCAAGATTCGAAAAACAACCCGGAAGGCTATTAATTTACCTAGGCTCTCCAATAATTGTGCTGGGCTGAACTTTCTTTTGGAGGACCAGATGTTTTTAACTTTTTGGAACTCTTTTTGAACTCTTTTTTATGGAATCCTGTAGATATCGATGCAAACATTACGAAAATGTAAGTATTATTGTTAGGAATTCATTGGTTTATAAGTTATACGCGTGTAAACATGAGCCATTTAAGCGTTTCTGACAGGTTATAGCAGGCATGTCCAGAAGTTACTTGGACGCAAATTCGAGGGAGACGCCTACTTCTCCCACCCGCGCTTCTCACTCCCCGTTACGGCAGTAGTCCTCCGAGCTCCTCAGACCCGTGCCTACCGCTTGCAATATGTACCGCGTGTCGCGCGTTGGGGCATCTCTCGGACCCAAGGTAGGCACGGGTCTGAGGAGCTCGGAGAACTATGGCCGCTACGGGGAGCGAGACGCGCGGGCGGGAAAGTAGGCGTCTCCCTCGAATTCGCCTCCAAGTGAGCTACTTCTGGACATGCCTGGCTTACTATATCCCAAGTTTATATTACGTCAAACGGGCGACGTTAGGTCACAATAATTTAAATACAATGCAGGACAAAATGATAGTTGAAACGTACGTTCAATATATTTTAATATACCGCATAATCAAAAGAAAAACATGTACATTTTACACATCCTACACGTAGACTGCGTCCGTCAAAATTGAGCATATTCTAGTTATTTATACGGCATAGTAAAAAATTTATTTCAGTTTCACCATAAGATTTTATATTGTGATTTCACAATTGCTTTCCTGAAATTGTGAATATGAAAATTCTACAGAGCCACTCAAATTACCTTTCTTCAATCGTTAAAATTTTCATTTCTTCACTCATTTTTCCAAGGAAGGTAAGCGTAAATTTTTAAACCGTTAGATTTTTTATTTAAGAAGGTTCCTTTAACTTTCTGCTTTTAATAAATTTATTCTGCTACAGAATACAACGCACATTCCTTATGTTCGTTGAAACTCCTGCTACCTCGGCGATTTTTCTTGCGGTTCTCTTAAAACTGGGAGCAACGCGCAGAATAGCCCGTCTGTCACGTTCTATTGTAGCGCGGGATGTTACTCTTTTCTTTTCATACGTTTTTGGATTTTTTAGAAGATTGTATACCACGTTATATGGCTAACATCTTGTAATTTTTGTGATGGTATATTTATGTGACACCTTTTTTCACCCTCCCTCTCATCGACATTCTTAATGTTGAGCATTTTTCAAAAAAGATTCCCAGATACATATTTTAAATAGGATCGATTAAAAAATTCTAGAACTTTTCCGAACGCTGGTTAAAAGTGTTTTCAAATGATCGAAAATGCCTACATTGCGTTAAAGTGATCCTGTATAAGGTGACCTCGGAATCTTTTAACTGCTTAGGGCCTTTAAATGTTTTAATCCGGAACTGAGTACAGGGTGTTCGCGTTTTCACTAGCCAGCGTTTTTCTTGTAAATAGTAAATATTAGGCAAAAATGAAAGCGGAAAATGTAATACTGTTTTTTATGTGCAACACAAGTGTTTATATTATTTTGTTAGATATGAAGGTGATCTTCAATTTTTTAAATGGAATGCTGTATACTTTTTTTATATCACATGAAAGTGTGTGTCTAGACGAATTCATCCGTATACTGCACAGTGACTTTCAAGGTCATGCAAGGTCAGAAATGGAAGAAATATTTTGAATATTTCATGCCAATGTGTTTACAAGTATTCCTTATTCATACGAATCAAATGATGTTTTCATTCACTATCAGAGTGTTTACTTCTAGCTTCTTCACAAAACACAAAAATATTACATACGCCATTGTGTTGCGCATAAAAAACTACTACTTTTTCCTCTTTCATTTTTTTTTAATATTTACTATTTACAAGAAAAACGAAGGCTAGTGACAGCGCGAACACCCTGTATACCAGAAGCGTTGTCTTCACTTTAATCATTTAATCTAGCAGGTTAGCAATCGAAAATCTTCGAAGACTTGACAACGCAGCAACGAAGAAGTTCTCCTAAGGGCAGCGCAGAGTTGCAGCGAATGTTGATTACTGTACACAACGGTTGTCGAGGCACGAGATACGTCGAGGAAAGTTGAGTAATAGAGGAACGATTCACCTTTCTACTTGTCTGCTACACGTATTTCAGAGCTATTAGAGTTCGACTGCAGGAGAATCGATACTGGGCTGCATTCCGCAGCGAATTCCTAAAGCAGCCGAACACGGGGCGGACGGTTACAACGTTAAGACTCATCCCCAGCCCTCTCTCGCAGTGTCCCCCGATGTGTTTCGTCGTTTCCCTTCTGTCTGCCGCGAGGCGATAATCCGTAATTAGTCGCAGGAAGAACAGAATCTCCGATCGTGTTGATTCGGAACATTCCCGGAGAATTCTCGCCGCTGCTGCACGCGTCGCAAATTAATTTCATTCCGCCCGACACTGGTTCGTACCAGCGCGAATAACTTTCCACGCGTTCCAAACTGATCTATAGATCCACTCTGACGCTCACATATTCCTCGACGAGCACTCTTCAACTCCGGATTTAGAAATTCATTTTTCGAAAGCAATGAAATCGCATTTTTCATTGAACACAGTCTGCTTCAACAACGACTTTGTGATCACCATGTCGCCCATATCTCGGAATTATTTATTCAGAATTACAAATAAATTTTTACTATATTCATTGTACTAAATTTGGAAAATGAAGGACTACGCAGTGTCAAACATTTAACCTTTTCAATTTTTATTTCATTAAATAAATCACTTCGATTTTGTAGAATTTTTGAGGTTTGAAAGCAGACGTTACAGGACGATGACTGTTTGTGACTGTATTGGATTGGCAGTGCGTGATCTATGTGTGTTTATGTTTTTATGTAATTAATGTAAATTTTATGCAACTAATTTCTCAGTCGCAGAAATTCATTGTATGGTCTTCATTTGATTCTGTGACGGAGTAGCATCACTTTCTGACACGTTATTAGGTTGCGCGTTGAATTCCGTCGCACCCTGTACAACTTGTCACTCTTCGTTTGCGAGCTAACGCCATTTAGAGTCCTTATTCTGTTATTGCTCGTGGCGTCAAAGACCAGGTAACATCGACGGCAGTGAACGCTAATATTTTATGGTTAACATTCGAGTCAATCGGACAACCATCGCGAGACGCGAATGACAATTTCATAGAAATGTTGTTCGATCCGTGGTTCTTCTCAAATGTTTTTTTTTCTCTTATATTCGAAAAAGTAGTATGTTTTAATGGACGTACAGTCACTCCCATTAATATTTGTACACTCTTAAAAAGACATAGTATCATAGTATAATACACTGTTCAATTCGTCTCGACGTCAGCAAGAATCCTATGATGTCCAAGACATAAGGTGCCATTTAAAAAAGTCAAGGTGACCTTCAGCTTTTTACGTAAAAAGCATTTTTTCAGATTTGAAAATGTAGCTCAGTAGAGGCGAACATGTAGACGCGAGCATGTAGCTCACCAAGTATTGATAAACTTTTGTCTAAAACATTTGTTAATTGCAGTGCCTAAACCAGAAGTGCCTAAAAAATGGTGACCAAACTTAACGGGCAGATCCTGTATTATATTGTATAAAGTTTCATCGAAATCGGCTGACGCATAAAAAAGCCATAGGCATTGAAAAAAATCTTTGAATTTTCTCCGACTTTTTGCCATATTTAATCATTTATGGCTCGTAGGAACCTTAATCGATTTCGTTGAAACTTTATGTATGTATGTATATAAATTTAGATCTATGAAATGCATATTTTATATTTACATTGTAGGCACAGATAAAAAAGTTAAATTCATAACTCTGACCAATCATTAAAAAAATTCTTTTACATATTATCTAGTAAATTAACCAGTTAACTGTTGCGACCTCTTTGAAAAGTGTGTACCTAAAATGTGTCGCAAAAAGTACGCGAACCTCTTCGTTCACACTATATACAGTTCTTCCATCGTAATTATTTATATTGTTTTATTTTTTTCGTTTTATTTCGTCTTGGCCTCCAAATATTCAACACATCTTAATACAAATATATTTCAGTTTTCACTAATATTGCAATTTAAACAGAAAATATTATCTTGCTCTACTTTTTACGCATCACGAATATACTCGTCATAACGCAAAAGCTTGTAATTTCTCCATGACGAGTAAACTCGTCGGAAACAGCTAACCGGTTAATCGTTTCTAATATCTCAAGAGAACTCAAGTCGTTCGAACCAATTTTGAAAAATGTTATTCCTTTTTAACACTAGAAAGACTGAAACTTAGCATATACCTATATTGCCCAAAAGCAGTCAAAATGACTGCATTGTGAAAGAATAACTAATGTGTAAAGAAAGTTTAAAATTAATTTTTAATATTTTTTATATTATTTACAGTTATATAACAAGTTATTAGTAAATATTAACAAGAAAAAAAATTTACTTTTCCTGGGCATATTGATGACACTTTCATTTTCATCATTGGTGATCGACTCTTCTTCTAATTGAAATTAAAAAGCAGTCAAAATGACTTCCTTGGGCAATCTAGTGTTAAAAGGTGTTTCTTAACTTTTGCCGGTAAGTGTACGTCGAGGCATAGCTGTATTCGGGAAGCCACGGTCAGTTTGAAAGCTCCTCCGTGCAAATCCGACCTCCGAACAAGCCGGTGGCTGTAATTTCACGGATATTTTAGATTTTCTCTGCTCATAAAACGTACGGCCGTATGCCGAGGGTGTAGCTGGAACGACAGGGGCGAAAATTGCGCGTCAAGCAGAGCGCTCAGTAATTATTACGTTCATTTTTGCCGGGAGTAAACGCTCCACGGCAAAGAAAAAAAAAAAGGAAGAAAAAAAAGAACGAGGCGAAAAAGGTGGTGAAAAGTACGACGAAGCTACGGGTGTTACTTATACCTATATACCCACCTCGTCGTTATGGAATCCCATAACCGCGGGTCTATTCTCGAGTGCTTTTTACAGCGGCCTCACCCCTCAACGCCGACGCCGACGCGTCGTGTCGGCGTTGGCGTCGGCTCTAATGTTCCCGGAGCGGTGTATCAGCAAACCCGGGGCTACCTCGTGCTATCCGATCCCGATTCTTCCGCGCCAATTATCCCATTAACCTGTTAAGGTGGCGAATTCGTTTCAATATTGTACCAAACGCTCGTCAAAATTAGATACCCGCTCATGATAACGCATGCAACCTCAGGCCATTATGCTCCTCGACAAATTGATAGCACGTGTTTGCTACCTTTCATTTTTCAATGTCTGCATACACGCCCCGCGACACAACTATAAAACAGTGGCTCACATAAACATTCGGAGACTCCTAAAAAGACGATAACTTTTATAGTATTGGATTCTACAACTTGGATTTTGTTGAGAAGTTGGAACAATCAGTTTACTGTGTATATGACGTGAAAAAGAAATTTTGAAAAAATTGCAATTGGTCGGAATTGCAGAGAAAATACTAAAAGTTGTATTTTACGATATCTTTATGTGAGCCTGTATTGAAAATTTAAAAAATACGTTTTGTAGATCTGTGTTAATTATAAATGGACAGAGTGAGTTAACTAATTTCACCACCTCGAATACACCATGTGATGTGCACGACTTCTTTGTAAGTGGAGGCATTTGAGGCATTTGAGGCAAGGAGACTTGAAGGTCAAATTTGTTTTCTTAAATAAAATGCTCCATTTTTCACCGCAGTTCGAAAGCTCGTTAATTTCCAAGTAAAATAGTATCGACCATTGCACGTCCTAAAGTTAATAATTAACGATATATTGACGAAAATTGAATCCACCGAGTGATGTCACCGAGTGATATCAAATTGTTTCGCGTTTGAATAAAGAATAATACAAGTACACGACTTTTAGTTATGAAATTGAGTTGGGTTTGGAATCTAACCCAGATTTCATCTAAATCTATTACACACGTTCATCTCATTATGGATTACTGAGCATGGATTGGTCTCGTTTACATTTAGATGCGATGTAGGTTAGGTTTGAATTAATAGTAAGACAGGATAACTTCACTTATCTAATTGCCAGATATGTCTAATAGTACTTATTCGTTTAAAATCGATTATTGTGGTGTATAATCTGAAAACTATTAAACTTCCGTCATGTTATCATAATTCACAAGAATAAGTGATTTTTAATGAAGAATAATTCTCAGAGGGACCAAAATGTCATCTGCTGAAGTATACATACTCGAACGTACTTTCAATATACCATGTAAATTAAGAAATTATTGAAATTGCTGAATTTTATCTTTTAACAGATATCAATTATATTTTTATGAATATCTCGGTAACTAAATACGAACCAGGATAACATGTTTAGGAGAAATGGTAAGAAATGTTCAGAATGATGACCTTGATAGAATCATCCAATTCTTCCATATTGATATTTATGGAATTCATATTGCTTTCTAAATTCATAAAAGATCCATCTCTTCCGAAAATGGTATAAATATTAAAGTTTCATAAAAATTTCAATTACAATGAACGTTATGTAGATACTATTTTTTAACGAAGAAATTTGCTTTTCTTCTTGTTAATGCCCTGAGTAACCTATTTAACTTTCATTTGATTTTTCAAGTCTTCAAAAGTATAAATGATACACTACATTCCACTAATGTAACTGAATTTTGCTTATAGCCAAGATATTGAAAATCTAAGCTAATTAACCAGTTAGCTATTTTTGACGAGTATACTCGTCATGAAGAAATGGCACAGTTTTTTGTTACGACGAATATACTCGTCATGCGTAAAAAGTAGCTGCAATTTGCTGTTTACATTGCAATTTTAGTGAAAACTAAAATATATTCTTAAATTTCAAGATGTTTTGTATATTTGGAGGCCAAGACGAAATAAAACGCACAAATACGAAAATATAAATAATTCTTATGAAAAAACTGTATACAGTGTGCACAATGTAGTTCGCTTACTTTTTGCGACACATTTTAGGTACACACTTATCAAAGAGGTCGCAACAGCTAACTGGTTGATATAGATTACACTTTTGTATGTACAGTATTTGTTTAATAAAACGTTAATTACGATTTTTGAAGACTTGAAAAACCGCAACTAGCAGAAGCCCCTAAAAATGCTCTGTTTATAATTAATACCGTATAATTAACAAAGAGATGAGTTTCATCCAGCTTTTTACGATTCTGACCCACTGTGCGCCGGTATTCCCAGTGCGATCAAGTTTATACTCCTCGATCCGAAGCCATAAGCGAAATATTTACAAGTCTATGAAACAACTATAAAAGTTTCTGGTGTGTGCGCGCGTGTGTGTGTGCGTGTATGTGTTCGGAGTAATCTGCCCCCCCCAACCGCACGATAAAAAATGTTTCCATTAAAAACAAAAATTCCAGGATCGCGAAACCTTCCCGCCCACTGGCGTCCATTTAATTCCACATGTACGGCCCTTAAGCCCCCTAAAATTATATTTGGCTCATAAATTGTTGCTAGAAATAATAATGTACACCGTGGTAATAATTTAAAAAAAAGAAAAAAGAGGAAACAGTTTTCATTGAATCAATTCGGCCGTTTCCGATTTATAAAGAGCTATTCGCACTTTTGTTTGGAAATATATTTTTACGGGTATTCTGCGTTTATTCTATTTCAGTGAGATCCATATTACAACCCCTTGCTATATTTTTTTCACCGCTTGTTTTTCCTTTCGTGAAAATTTATCTGAAACGTATCAAATCATTTTTCATACTGTTGCTCCAGAATATATAAAAAAAATTAATTTCTAATCCGCATGTATGGTTATATGAAATTATTGAACAAAAGGAATGTACGAGAAACTGTTGTATAAATCGCATTTACGTGATATTTTAGCATATTATTATGTATTTTATTATGTTATATTAGTACACAGCGGTTCTTTATGCAAAATAAACATTTTCTACCTAAATTGTAACAAACTGAAGTGAAGTCGGTTTCGTTTCTTAATATGTTTAATAAGCTGAAAATAATGTAACAGTATTTTTAAATTCTTTCAATATGTTTATTGTTTTAAACTAAATATGTTTATTTGTGTAAAAAATGATTAAAATCCGCTGTCTATATATTAGATTCTAATATATCATATTATATTTTAGTGTGTTTTAGTATATTAATATAGATTACAATTTGTTGTAGCTCATTATACTCTATGTATTGTTGTATCTTATCCTAGTATATTAGAGTCTATTCTAGTATTAAACATTACATGTTAGTTTATAATATTATATTATAGGGTACCATATTACATTTTGATATATTACATTACGTTATAAAATATTATACAAGATTTTAATATATTATAGTACATTCTTGTGTATTATATTACATTCTGATATATTATACAAGATTCTAGTATATTTTATTACATTCTTGTGGATTATATTACATTCTGATATATTTTACAAGATTCTAGTATATTATAGTACATTCTTGTGTATTATATTACATTCTGATATATTATACAAGATTCCAGTATTTTATAGTACATTCTTGTGTGTTATATTAACTTCTGATATATTATACAAGATTTTAGTATATTATAGTACATTCTTGTGTGTTATATTACATTCTGATATATTATGCAAGATTCTAGTATATTCTAGTACATTCTTGTGGATTATATTACATTCTGATATATTATACAAGATTCTAGTATATTCTAGTACATTCTTGTGGATTATATTACATTCTGATATATTTTAAAAGATTCTAGTATATTATAGTACATTCGTGTGGATTATATTACATTCTGATATATTATACAAGATTTTAGTATATTATAGTACATTCTTGTGTGTTATATTACATTCTGATATATTATGCAAGATTCTAGTATATTCTAGTACATTCTTGTGGATTATATTACATTCTGATATATTATACAAGATTCTAGTATATTTTATTACATTCTTGTGGATTATATTACATTCTGATATATTTTAAAAGATTCTAGTATATTCTAGTACATTCTTGTGTATTATATTACATTCTGATATATTATACAAGATTCCAGTATTTTATAGTACATTCTTGTGTGTTATATTAACTTCTGATATATTATACAAGATTTTAGTATATTATAGTACATTCTTGTGTGTTATATTACATTCTGATATATTATACAAGATTCTAGTATATTCTAGTACATTCTTGTGGATTATATTACATTCTGATATATTTTAAAAGATTCTAGTATATTATAGTACATTCTTGTGGATTATATTACATTCTGATATATTATACAAGATTCTAGTATATTTTATTACATTTTTGTGAATTATATTACATTCTGATATATTTTACAAGATTCTAGTATATTATAGTACATTCTTGTATGATATATTAAACCCTAACATGTTATACAACATTCTAATATATTATAGAACATTCTTGTAGATTATATTACACCCTAATGTATTATACAAGATTTTAGTATATTATAGAATGTTTTTGTATATTATACTACACCCTAATGTATTATACAAGATTCTCGCGTACTACATTTTATTCCAGTATATTAGATAATATTTTAATACAGTATACTACATTCTAGTACATTATACTAGACTCGAAATATGATGCGTATTGTACTGTAGTACAAGTAACTGTACTACAGTGTCCAAACATCTTCACGATTCACAATACATAAAACAACTTTTCCCAGAATTTTCTCGAGATACCCCAGCTGCATTCCACCTGCTACAAATGTTATTATTGTCGAATATTATATGCCAATAAAGTATACTGTAACTTGTTGTGCGCGGTTGTTGAATATTCACCGCGGCTACTGTTGAGTGATTAGAAATTGCTGTGTAATAGAACCAAACTGTGATAAGTTGGGTTAGCTGCAGGTACTCGAAAGACAAGCACGGAAAGTTAACCGGGCGAGGTAAAATGGTCGGCGAAACTAGAGAGAAATTTCAATCAGATTTACTTGTGTAATCCACCATTTATTAGAACGTCCATTATCCGAACGGATCATATCGGAATTCTCCATTTAATTCAGTTCGGTCAGAAGCGATCCATATTATTGGACAACTCGGTAAAGATTTAATTTATTACTGTTTTAGACTAGTTCGGATAATAGAGGTTTTATTATCTCGTGAATTAAACGAGTAAGTACGATCCAAATTACATCCTGTTTGGTATCGTCTCACTCGGAAAAATACCAGGAACATGTTAATACAACTTCCATAAGACAATGGTAACAAAAAGTAGAAAAATCCGCCATTAAATTTATAAAAAATCAGTGCAGAAATTCTGCCATTTATTGTCAAATCAAATAAATCATTTTTCACTGTATTAATTTCCTACCAACGGTCACATTAGGCTGAGAAGGAATCAAATTAATGTCGTACAATATCCGCAACGCAACGTCCGCGTTTTCTACTGAATGGTTCGGATAATCGAGGTTGTATAATATCGTGAATTAAACGAGCAACTATAATACTAATCGTATCGTGTTTGGAGTCATTTTAATCACGGAAATGTCACGACAATGTCAGTAAAAGTTTCACAAAAGAATAATTATAAATAACGCAATTTAATAGAAAGAAACAATCTACAAGACAGTATTTAATGTTTTTTAACCCTTAGCACTCGAATGGCGACTCTGAGGAGCCACTACAAATTGCTACACCATTATTCAGAATATTGTTTACATAATTAAATTTGTTCATATGTAATAAATTACTAAACATTTAAATATTGTATGAGTTACTGTATCAGTTTGGTACGCATATAATGAAAAAAACTGATGTACGATGGAAATATTTTAGGTTAGAAGAAATGTTTGGTTTTTTAGTTGAAATAGCTCCGAGTTCAAAGGGTTAATATGAAGATTTCAGGCAACGCCTTTCTCGTGTCTTCAGGCAACAACTCGTTTATTATTCCATTGTTATTGCCGTTTGTTAAATATTCGGCGGTCCCGTTGACTGATTAGAAACTGCGTAGTAATAGAACCAAACTGCGATAAGTTGGGTTAGCTGCAAGTACTCGAAAGACAAGCACGAAAAGTTTCCCGGGCAAGGTAAAATGGTGGCCCCGGCCGGAAGTAAGGCAAAGACTCCGGGAAGGCAAAGGATGGCGAATGCATTCGTTTGGGGGAGAGGGAGGGGGGTCTTGTAAATATACGGGGACGTAGAGAACGCCACAAGTTCCTCGTAAGACACTGCTTCTCATCCGTATACCGGCACCAGTTGGCGCATGCATCATCCCCGGCGTTTTCTACCACGTTATTCCATTCTAGCAACGTAATCCGCATTCTCCGTTTTACGCTGCAGAAATATCGAGAGAACGTGGCCGGCCTGGCTTCGCTGCCAAACTCTTTCGGACATCGTGTCAGCCATATCTATGTACGGTTCGCATAGTACGTATGTATGCCTCCCCCCACCCTCCCTCTCTCTCTCTCTCGCTCTCTCTCTCAAATCGACCTCATAAATATCATCATCGATTACATCCCGACCGCGTCACGGTAAATTCTTTTAAAATGTCGATCACTATTTCGGCCCGCGAATAATCTCGATACGCGCGCAACGCAGTCGACATATTTTATAGAGACGTCGCGACGCGTCGCTCCGCCTACCGGAAATAAACGGACAATCTCTCGAAATAATATTTTCATTCGAACGGGAAAAGAAGAAGAAAACCGCAATGTTGCACTTCGGGGCTTACCCGGAACCAATACTTTCTTTATTGTTACGAAAACTACACGTCGCCACCCGCGGGTTTTAATGAACGTTATTTGAATTTTTAATGAATACCCCGCACCACTATCGAAATTTTATGCGAGACTAAAAAGCAGCCCCGCTGAAAGAATATAACCCGGGAAAAAGGACTTGTTCGTGAACTATTCAGCCTATTCAACTTTCAGACAAGTGGACGGAACGGGTTCGTGAAAAGAGGTATCTGTAAATGTTCAAAAACCTTCCTTCTGCTCCCTTTTGCCATCCTACGTTCTTAAAATTTATGTATGAGGTCGTCGATGATTGGAGGAAGTTGTCCAGAGGCAGCATCGGAGATCGCAGCGCTAGCATTTTGTTGAATAATTAACGCATAACTGTGACAAAATCATATTGCGCTGTATTATTCCTCTTCTACGTTATTTGTGACGATTTTCTGATTAAAATGAGCCCAAGCATGATATAATTCGGATCAGATTTACTTGCGTAATCCACGATTTACTAGAACCTCTATTATCCGAACTGGTGATATCGGAATTCTCGATTCAGATCAAGATTTATTGTATAAATCAGTAAAGATTTAATCGATCACTGTAGCTGATGGTAAACTAGTCATAAGCTGACGGTAGTTAGTAGTCTAATCTGTCACTGTAGTACATTAGTTCGGATAATCGAGGTTCCACTGTATCGTGGATTAAACGAGTAAATACGATCCAAATTGTATCGTGTTTGGTATTGTTTCAATCAGAAAAATGTCAGGAACGTATTAATAAAGTTTACATATGACAATGATAAAAAATCAAGAAAGTTCTATCAATAAATTTGTAAAAAATCGGTGCAGAAATTCTGCTATTCATTTAACTACCAAGTTGATCTCTTTGTCACTGTATCAATTTGATACTAATGCACAAATTGGGCGGAGAAAGTATCAAATTAATATCGTACAGCGTCTGAAACACAACAATTCCATTTTGTCCGCGTTTTCCACTAATTGGTTCGGATAATCGAGGTTGTACAATATCGTTGATTAAACAAGCAACTATAATCATAATTGTATCGTATTTGGACTCATTTTAATCACAAAAATGTCACGAATACGTTGGCAAAAGTTTCACAGAAGAATAATTATGGATAGACTGCGGATTTTATGCATTTTTGACAAAAATGGGTACGCACAATTTACAGCAGTGAACATATTAAAAAGATTGAAGGGCATCAGTGTATTAGTTTCAACTTAACCCTTAGCACTCGAATGGCGACTCAGAGGCGCCACTACAAATAATTATACCATTATTCAAAATATTTTTTACATTATTAAATTTGTTTATATTTCATAAATTACTAAAGCTTCATACGCATAAAATGAAAAAAATTATGTACAATGGAAATATTCTTGGTCAGAAGAAATGTTTGATTTTTGAGTTGACATAGCTCCGAGTGAAAAGGGTTAACACTAGGTTTACGGAGCACTAAAATTGATTATTCTACATTGCTTTATAAAAATAATAAAATTGTATTTATTTAGATCTTCAGCGATTTTTATTGTAATATGTACACAAATAAATAAATCTATTTAATAATTCCTCGCGAATGCCTCCTTACACTCTTAATAATCGTAAATTAAAAATTTTTGAATCCGTCATTTTGACGGGCCCCGTAAATCTAGTGTTAATAAAACAATTAAAAGGACCGTCGCTAATAACCTTGACAGTTGATGAGACGTTAATACAATAAAAAAAAAATTAAAAGGAGAACGATATTTTCATTTGGCTCCTGTGTCTTGCAACCAATGCAAACATTTTTTATTTTATGTAGTTATCCGCAGTTTAATAATGAATAATAAAGTTTTATCGCTGAATTGTCCGAGTCACAGCTTGACGATGATTTAATTTAGTGCAAAGAAAAGATTTGAAAGACACAGTTTTATGTGCTTGAGAAAAAAAGAAGCTTGCGTGTCCAGTACGTGGACAAGTCCCCTAAACCATTCGTCTTTAGGTAACAACTCGTTTCTTTGTTTTAACTCGGTTTCCCAGCGGCAACTGCGGCAGAGTAACGTGATAGAGGGTGGGCAACGAAAGTGTGATAGATGGCATTAACGCTGGAGGATCAGCTAGCTGTAGCAGCTCCCACAAGATAGCCAAGTCTGTCCACTCCGTTAATCGTCACCGTCTAAACCGGTACTGATATAAATGAATCGGCTGAGAAGCAATTAAACTACTACCGTTGGAAGTTCCCGGTTTGCTTTTTGCTCTTGCTCCGCTTTTACTTATCGATCGGGCCGCGTGTATCAAGGTTACACACTGTCTAGAAAGAAAAAAAATTAAAAGCACAATCGACTGAAAGAATAAACTGGTATAGTAATACAACGAGAATCGTTATGCGAAACTCTTTAATAATTTTGGGAAATTGAAAAATATGTGTCGTGTTATACTTCAATTCTTTTATTTAATTTTTCTATTCTTTCTAATTAGAGAAATTTGAGCTAGACGCAAATGGCTGATATGAATATTATTTGTATGTTAGAATATTCTGTAGATACTATAGAATTAGTATAAACACTACAGACACTGTACATGTAACCAGTATAAATACTACAGATACTATAGAACTAGTGTAAATACTGCAGATACTATACATATAACTAGTTAAAACATTATAGACACTATACATGTAACTAGTGTAAATATTACAGACACTATACATGTAACTAGTATAAATACTACAGATTCTATAGAACTCGCATAAACACTACAGACACTATACATGTAACTAGTATAAATACTACAGATACTATAGAACTGGTGTAAATACTGCAGATACTATACATATAACTAGTTGAAACATTATAGACACTATACATGTAACTAGTGTAAATATTACAGACACTATACATGTAACTAGTATAAATACTACATATTCTATAGAACTCGTATAAACACTACAGATACTATACATGTAACTAGTATAAATATTGCAGATACTATACATATAACTAGTTAAAACATTACAGACATTATACATGTAACTAGTTAAAACATTACAGACACTATACATGTATCTAGTTAAAACATTACAGACACTATACATGTAACTAGTGTAAATATTACAGACACTATACATGTAACTAGTATAAATACTACAGATACTATAGAACTAGCATAAATGCTATAAATACTATAGAACTAGTGTAAATACTATAAATACTACATTAGTAGAAATACAACATAAATACACTAAAATAAATACTACAGATACTATACCAGCATAAACGCAATATAAATATACCAAAATAAATACCTTAGATACTATACTTGTGCTAATATAATATAAACATACTAAAACAAATACTATAGATACTATAGTTGTATAAATACAATATTAATATACTAAAACAGATACTATAGATGCTATATTAGTATAAATATGTATAATATAAGTATACTAAAATAAATATTGTAGATACTATACAACTAGTGTGAATACAATATAAATGTACTAAAATAAATACTATGGATGCTATATTAGTATAAATATAATATAAATATAATATAAATATAATAAAATAAATACCATAGATACTATACTTGTGTAAACACAATATAAATATATTAAAACAAATACTATAGATACTGCACTTGTATAGATGCAACATAAATGTACTAAAACAAATACTATAGATACTATACAACTATTATAAATATAATGTTAATATACTAAAATAAGTATGCAATTTGTAAATACTCTAGTGTCAATACTTTTATTTTGAGCGTGACCCACTGATCAAATGCAATTAATTCCCAATTAAGTGACAGCACAGTGAGCACACGATAGTATAGAAAACTCGTAAAGTTCATTGCCAAGGAAAATTGTGTATCTTTATCAATTTATTTCAACACATTCGGGATAGCGTGACTGGCTGATAAGGTCCTGAGTAACGTTCTTATTTGCCGTCACAACTCATTGGTCGGTCACGCCATAGTAATGAACGAAAGCACGAATCTACAGGATGGCGCAAAAAGGCTGGGTAGATCTTCGAAAACACGCGTTGCTCTCGTCAAAGTAATATTTCCTCCATCGATGCGTCCACGGCATGTAAACCGGGCATAATAGAAGGCATTTTTTGATAATCTGCAACGGTTGCAAAAAGTTCCTAGCGTATACGAAATGCACAACTAATTTTTCTTCCATCAAGCGCGCCGCAAGTTTCGAGGCATAATCTTGCCATCCGTGCTCGTCACTATCTCGAGTGTTCGTGTACAGTCGAGGACGAAATTAAGTGGACACAGGTGCTGTCAGAACAGGTAATCAACGGAGCTTTAGCAGATTGATTCATTTAGACCTCAGCATGACCGGCGGCTGAGAATCATAGTGGTGTCACTTTCGTCACTGAACGACCTCTTCGTAAAATAGGTCACTGTAGGTAAATATTACGTTTAGGGGAGGCACCTCGTATGTCCTTAACCTTGCCATATGTTGTCAAGATCACCTTTCTGAGTAACCCCCAAGAGGTTTCTGACGGCGCTCGTGGTTTATGAAAAAGTTATAAACAAAAGAAGTTTTCAAAATATAGCAGTAATTTTAAGTATTGAAGGCTAAAACAATATGTTGTATTGACATATGCTACCATGGTCTCCTTTCTCTGTAACCCCCAAGAGGTTTCTGACGGCGCTCGTGGTTTATTAAAAAGTTATAAACAAAAGAAGTTTTCAAAATATAGCAGTAATTTTAAGTATTGAAGGCTAAAACAATATGTTGTATTGACATATGCTACCATGGTCTCCTTTCTCTGTAACCCCCAAGAGGTTTCTGACGGCGCTCGTGGTTTATGAAAAAGTTATAAACAAAAGAAGTTTTCAAAATATAGCAGTAATTTTAAGTATTGAAGGCTAAAACAATATGTTGTATTGACATATGCTACCATGGTCACCTTTCTGAGTAACCCCCAAGAGGTTTCTGACGGCGCTCGTGGTTTATTAAAAAGTTATAAACAAAAGAAGTTTTCAAAATATAGCAGTAATTTTAAGTATTGAAGGCTAAAACAATATGTTGTATTGACATATACTACCATGGTCACCTTTCTAAGTAACCCCCAAGAGGTTCTAGCCATCGCTCGTTGTTTATTAAAAAGTTATGAACATAAATATACCAATGCTACCATATTGCAATTTGTCCGTATTTAAATGAATGTGATTTTGGATTGGACATACGTTATCGAAGACATTCTCTGAAATTGGACGACCTCAAGATGGTGTCAGGTCTGGGTTAGGTCTGATGAGGGGCACGGGGCGGCAACGTGCACCCCGCCCCCATTCTGCGTCGTCTGCCGAAAGATGGGCAGGACTTATAACCACAGAGGTGGTACTAAGGCCTGCCCCACCTTCGCCCTAGGCGGGGGAGGGCAGAACAGAGGGAGGAGAGAAGAAGCCGGGGGTGTCGATACGCCAATCGACACCCCCGCCTCGGAGGGGCAAAAGGTCCTGGGCTAGGCCCAGGACCAGGTAAGAGGAGGGGGGCAACCTCTTCCCATGACTGCACCCTCGGATGCAAATGTGGGAAGGGGTTAGTGGGTGGCGTTGCACCGGTGCATCCCACCCACCGGGGAGGGAAGGGGGTCGGTCCTTAGGGTTTGAGCCAAAGCTCCCCTAAGCAGGACCGGCCTTATCGGAAGTCGGCTGCGTCGTTCCCCGCCGGCGAGGTGGGGGGAAAGACGTATCCGCGAGTCGTCGGACAGGAGGGCTTGTTACCCAAATGTCCAACGGGCGGCTCCGGTGAAGGGGGGACACGGTGTTTGTCGTCACTGAGTCCCAAATAGGTTGGCCGGAGGGGAGCTTCTCCCCCCTCCCATGTGTGCATGATAGGGCGGTCCATTCCGGTAGCAATGCAATATGCAGATCCCGGAATGGACCTTAAAAGCCCAGGGCACGGCAGAATGTGGGGTTTAGATGGTAGCCCTGACCTTTGGGTCAGGAGAGCCCAACATAACCCTCTCGCCTCTACAGGCGAGGGGAGAGGGTATCCATAAGGCGGATTCCCCACATTTCAAAAAAAAAAGGTCTGGGTTAGGTCTGGTAATCTAACTAAGCACAACCCAGACCTTTTTTTTTCTTTACGTGGGGAAATGCATTACGCACACCCTGTCCCCCCTGGGACTTGTTCAGCCCAAGGGTATACCCACTAAAACCCCACGGTGACCTGCCCTAAGCTAAGGGGGGTGGCCAGGTACTCGTGATCGAAACTACTAGACCACCCCCCACAAGCCTAACCCAGACTTAACTCAGACTTAACACCATCTTGAGTGTTTAGCCGTCGCTCGTTTTCTATAAAAAAAGTTAACAAATCAACTTGGACTGTGTCTCCTTTTAACAGCTTGTACGAGAATAATATGTACTTACAACCAAAATTTAACGAAGGTTTTTTGCAATTATCTTGGGAACTATGTCCGAGCGACGGGTAGATGTATAGAGAAAGTTGTTCAGAATGTTGTCCTTGAAAACATATTGTAAGATTTGATGGACGAATGAGTGCGTGTATGCGTGTAAATGCGTGAATGCTAGAGAATTCTACGAGCGAGACAGCGTGAGTGAGAGACCATGAGCGAGAGAAAGACGGAGAGATAAGAAACAAATGAAGCGGACAACCGCGGTGTGAATGCGTGCGAGAATGAGGAGCAGTCGAAGTATGAACGTATAAAGAACCATACGAAATTATTTTTAAATACACATCTTCTTTTTGATTCTCTTTTTATTGTATCAGGAGTTTCTTATTTTCACCCGATTCTAATCCCACAATATCTGAAGGTCAAGGTCATCCGAGGTGCCTCGATATCTGAAGGTCAAGGTCATCCGAGGTGCCGCCCCTAAACGTAATATTTACCTCACTACATTCGTCTTGAAACGTATCTATAAAAATGTAAATAAAAACCCATATAATTCCGTTTTAATAAGCAGAGTTGACCTTCGCATCACCTTTACGCTTCCACCAATGAAAAATTAGAAACATTGGATTATGCGGCCCTCGATACCAAGCAAATTTGGTCCAATGAATTTTTTCTTATATCGTTAAAAGCAAGCGAGTTATTTAAGGAACCTGTTTTATGTGCACCACCCTTAGAATGTTGCTATACGATGTAAAGAATAGCATTAGCAACGAGCAAGAAGAAAATTCTTACCAGAATACACTCTTCGTTCATTTTCTTATATGGCTGGCTCAGAATTATAACGGTGTAACTCCAAATTCTGAAGATTGGAGTTAATATTGTTTCTTTTTTCGAATATTAAAGCAGAAAAATATTTCAGAAATCAATAAGCTGAATTCAAAATTCCGCTATTTTGTGAATACTCAAGAATTTTTATTTACTTCGATTCAGACCATAACCACGTTCATAATGATTAATATAGTTCCTCATTTTTACCACGTTTTTATTAACTCGATTTCTTGTCTGTCTGTCTGTTCGGTAGAAATTTTGCAATTGATTTTAAACTAACTTCCCGATGAGCTAGATACTTGAAACTTTAAACATAGCTCAGAATTTGATGGCAATGCAAATTATTTAAATAAAAAACAATTTTAATATACCACGTTTTTAAGACGGACTAAAAATTACATTTTTGATCATTAGAAGGATCAAAATGGTGGCAACATTGAGCACATATTTTTTAAAACAGATTCTATAGAAAAATGTATATAGCTCATGCAATTTCAATTGTTTTTAATTTAAAAAATTATGTGTACACTTCAAACAACCACATTCAAAACCAGAATGCCTCCTTGAATTTGCAGTTTTGCTTCCGATAATTAAATTAGATTGATTTCATACAATTTTGCTGGGCAGACTGTTCGATAGACGATGTGTTAACGGTACAAATGTTGCAATAACTATCACATAATCGACCTTTTTCATTCTTGAAAACCGCAATACTCTTTAAAACAACGTCGCAGTAAAGTGTATCAGTAGTAGGTCAGCCCCCGGAGCCGTACATGCCGACATTGTAGCCCACCACCCAGTTAAAGGGCAAACCCTGTTGCTCGAATGTAATTTCCTCATAGTCGAGGGCGCAGCCTGTCAACCAAATTTGACTTTCTCATTCCCGAGCCAAAGGAAAGTAGAAGAAAAAGTTGCCGGGAGCAGGAAACTCCGCTTTGGTTTTCTAAGTTTTAATTCACAGCTCTGTCTTTTTCCCTATATTACTATTTTTTGTGGTCTTTTGTTGTATTTTGCTGTACATAGTTGCACTTTTGTTGTATTTTGCCGTTTTTGACTGTATTTTGTTGTCTTTCTTGGTCTTTTGTTGTATTTTGCGTGTATTTTATTGTATTTTGTTGTCTATCTTGGTCCTTTCTTGTCTATTCTGGTCCTTTGTTGTCTTTTGCTGTCTTCTGCTGTATTTTGATGTCTTCTGTTGTATTTTGTTGTATTTTGACGTATTCTGTAGTATTAAGCAGTATTTGGCTGTATTTTGTTGTTGTTCGATGTATTCCGTTTCTTTTCTGTCTTTTCTGTCCTTTCTGTCCTTTCTGTCCTTTCTGTCCTTTCTGTCCTTTCTGTCCTTTCTGTCCTTTCTGTCCTTTCTGTCCTTTCTATCCTTTCTGTCCTTTCTATCCTTTCTGTCCTTTCTCTCCTTTCTGTCCTTTCTGTCCTTTCTGTCTTTTCTACCTGTTCTCTATTTTCTGCCTTTCCTGCTTTTTCTACCTGTTTTCTATTTTCTGCCTTTTCTACCTGTTTTCTATTTTCTGCCTTTTCTACCTGTTCTCTATTTTCTGCCTTTTCTGCCTTTTCCGACCTTTCTGTCTTTCTACCTTTTCTCTATTTTCTGTCTCTTCTGCCATCTCTGTCTTTTCTTTCTTTTCTACCTGTTCTCTCTTTTCTTTCTTTTCTACCTGTTCTCTCTTTTCTTTCTTTTCTACCTTTCCTCTATTTTCTGTCTTTTCTGCCTTTTCTGCATTCTCTGTCTTTTCTTTCTTTTCTACCTGTTCTCACTTTTCTTTCTTTTCTACCTGTTCTCTCTTTTCTTTCTTTTCCGTCATATCATTGAGGTTCTCGTAAGTTGTAAGAATTGTTGTTGTAATCTCGTTATTGTTTGAAATTACACGTTCTCAGTTTTATCATAACTGAATACAATCCGGAGTCCAGTGGTAATCATTTCAAAAATCATGATCAGAGTTTAAATTCTCCAATCGCCAGTGCGACAAAACACAAGCTACAATAATAACATTTTGGTAATATATTTTTTGAATGTTTTACCATCGATATACCTTGATGACAGATTGGTGAAACAAAATATTCTCGCTACACGCGCACATTTAAATCGGTAGGATGTCGTCTAGTGACCGCTTAATAAGCTTTATTTGGTTCCGTCGCGCGTCGGGGCGCTACCTTATTTAAGGTGGAACAGCAGCGTCGGCAGTGTGGTAGTTAGTGGTAGTAGTCAGCAGGGTGCCGGCATAAATATCAGCCGGCATTATTAATAACTCGGGGTAATTTTACGTAATTGAAAATGCCTAAGAAGGGCTGGACTGGCATTTTCCTTCGTAGGTATTCTCCCATTCCCGAACTTAATGCCGGGCTTTTTTCCTATTTTTCGCCGGGTCGGGCTCATGAAACTCGGCCGGCCCGTATAATGGACCCTTTCCTACGCTCCTGATTCTTCGTTTCTATCACATTATACACGCACGTTACGCGAGAAATGAGAAATTCTGATTTACATGCTCCTCCTTTGATCATGGCACTGCGGAAATATTATTACGTGCTCGCAGCACTGATCACTACTAACGTCGATAACTTCCAAAGACCTTCCACTGTCCCCAGCTGCACTAAACGAGTCTCTATCGTTTCAGCCAATATTGGGCAGAATTTGACTTATCTAATAAATAAAAATAAAATTTAATTTTTAAAGTAAAATTAATCGGTTTACTTCAATAAAATTCATTTTCAAATAATACCAGGAAAATATTATTTATTTTTCCTTACTCGTAATAGCCAATCAAAGTATCAAATGATAATTAAAAAATTATTTGTGAATAACAATTAATTTCATTATTTGAATAATGTATTTAGACTTGTTGAGTTAACAAATAATTTAGTTCTGTTTGTTATTTGAACTCACAAATACAACAAATAAAATTCTATTTACATAACTCTTTCAATAGAAATTTATTTAATTTCACCCAACACTGGTTTCAGTAGTATATTCCTCATTGTTCCTACAGTTGACTAACCTCCCTGAACAATTTGTCAATTGTTGTAGCGACGATCTTTTAACAATAAAATTAATAGGTGAGTTAAAATGACTTGTATCGGATTTTTCATTTATAATTGTTCAAATCTTAAAAATGTTTTCGCGAGAAATTTTTTAACACGCATCCTTATTTGATCGAATATTACAACGGAAGTCGTAGGAAATCTGAATGGATTCAATCTTGTTATTATTATTAAAGCTGTTATTATGAACAAGTGTTATGAATAGATTGCGGATTTTATCAATTTATAACAACAATGAGGAGGTGTAAGTTAAAATAGTGAAAACATTAGAAGAATTTAGAGATACGAATTTAGAAGAATTAAAGACAGAAATTAAAATTTTATTTCTCCCCAATTTGTTGCAATTTAAGTAGAATGTTTTTATTTCCCCTAAAAATTCATAGTTATGAAGGACCTAAAGTTTAGAACCTAAATTATTGTATTGTAATGTATCAAGATTATTGAAAATAATACTAAACATGCTCTCGTATTATTTCGAAGTCATTTAAATGATTAAAAATGGAAATAAATAAATCTCTATGTAGTATATGTAGTTTAGAATTGATGGAGACAATTTTTATGATGGATAAGAATCTTCATAATTTAATTATAATAAAAATGGCACAGTATATGAACAAATTCAATCTTGTAATTTTTATAAAGCAACACGTATCTGTCGCTTTTAATGCTCGGTACGTGTATGTCCTGTTAATAGCTAGCTGCGAACGTTCATAACATTGTTATTTTAATCGTGTGAATTTCGCACTTCCGCATGGCTGAGTTTATGAGTGTACTCTAGCAGTTTATGGCCGATCAGAGACAATATATACAGTAGGCTATTATAAACACGAATACGGTCACTGTTTCGTCTCTTCAAGAGCGTCGAAATTGTCTGGTAATATCGAAATATGTTCATGACTGAAATAAGTAAATTGTTATATGCAAACAACACGTGTAAATATTATAAACTCATTTAGGCTGCCAAATCGGCAATCTCTAAAATTCCATAAAAATAAAGAAATTTATCCAATGAAATAAAAATTGAACAGCTAACATTATGGTATACTGAGTAATCCCTTAACCATTTTGCATTTTCCAGAGCTTAACCAAATTTGTCGCAATGAATATATTAGCATCAAATATCATGTTTAATTCAAATAATGAACTTTTGTCATAAATGTGTAAAATCTACAGTCCATTAATACTAATACAGATTATAGGTGTTCTTCGTACAAGGTTTGACAAACTCCAAGTGACTGATTATATTATTCTATGGTTAATTAATACAACTGTTGTATGCAAAGAAAGCGAGCGTCTGTTTTCGCGCCTTTTGCGATCGACCTTAATTTTTCGCTGGAAAATCTGCAAATAGTGGTAGCGGAAGTGTACACTTAGTTTCTTCCAACTACCTGCAGCAGAGTTTAGCCCGCAGCTAACAGTGTTAACACCAAACGTGTCAATGGGCTCTTTGAATTGTTCGATAATAAACCCACCGAATCAAATTTTGGAACGAATCGCGTTTCATTTTCGCAGTCCGATTTTCCCAATTTTCAATTGTACAGGTATACTCTGCGACAATACTACAAAACGCTATGTAAAACCATTCAAATGCTCTTAGACTAAGAATGCAATTTTCCATATTCAATAATTTTTATATGCACTCACCATATTCAAGTTGAGGTACATCAGTTCCAGTAGCTTCCAAGTACAGTAACCCCGCGATCTAAGTCCCACGGAACATTGCGATCTACGTCCCTTGGTCTACTCCTTCCACTGCTCAGTCGCCGAGCAGTGTAAAAATGCCGCGTAATCTGATCCTGGGTCGGGTATATCGGTGTAAATCACTACTAACCCAATTACAAAACTTCTTTATTTCTTATTATTTTTTCATGGAACTGTCACCAACATATTCGTGGCATTTCTCTAATGAAAATGATACCAAATATGATATAATTCCCATGAAATTTACTTGTGTAATGAACGATGGAAGATTTTTATTGGCATTACATTATCGGACACGCGGGCCTTTCAACTGTGCCGTTGGCCAGGACTCTTGTTGCCTCTTTCATTCCTATACGCTGTCCTTCTTTACGTCCAAAACTTTCATCGTTTATTACACAAGTAAATATCATCGGAATTATATCATATTTGGTATCATTTTTATTAGAAAAATTCCACGAATATATTGGTAAAATTTCATTAAAAATATGTAAAAAATAAAGAAGTTTTATTATTGCAGTAGTATTGTCTCACCGATACGCTATTTCTTGTTGCGCCTTCAGCCGCGGGGTCCGTCTTTGCATGCTGTCCTTTTCTACTTACGGCGCGGTCGATGCGGTCACAAAAGAATAGTGTCCCTTCACGATCTAAGTCCCGGCAGAGAACTTGGCAAGAATTAGTGGGGTTACTGTACTAGGTACGCTTTTAAAATTATGTATATCTTGTTGACTATTCACCCTTTGCGCTTGGAGTTATTTTAATTCTAAAACCAAATTCTTGTTTTCTGACTTAGAATATTTCTATTTTATACGATTTTTGAATTTTTGAATTTTTTGCATATGAAGCTGATCCAATGTGTACAATACTTATAGAAGTCTAGGAATTTATTAAATACGAATTTAATAATGTGAAAAATATTTCTGTGGTAGTGTAACAATTTTTAGTGACGTGACTTCAAAAGTCTAAACTGCAGCAATTTATGTCAAACAAAAATTGTCTGGGTCAATTGTAAGAAACCGAAGCTAAATAAAACTGTATTTTCTCTTCTAATCACCTTAAAATGTCGAAAATAATATAACAAAGTCTTTCAATTCTTTTTAAATTATTCCTTTTCAAAGGATGTGAGCTCTGCTCACTCGCACCACTCTAACAAGACCAAGCTGTATTTTGCGAAATTTCGTGCTCGAGACGGAAGATGTAAAAATTGGTAAAACAATTTTTGTAGCATTCTTCGCGGCGAATCAGGCTGGGCTCCCGCGGGACGGTTGGCTGGTAGACGTTAAAATTGTGTGCGCAGGAAGACGCGTGAATGAGGTTAGCTCGAAAAGAACGAACGGTGGAAGAGAGCGAGGAAGAAAGTAGGCAACGAAAGAGGAAGGATTATTACAAAAGTATTTCGGATATCGGTGGAGGCACGTAAGCCCCCGAGGGTCGCTCCCTAGAAGGCTCGCAGAGCTACACTCGAGCTAGGTGTAATCGTGGCTTGCGAACCTGTGCGAAATAGAGAGCTGCGAAACTGGGGGATGTCCAGGGGTGAGACAGAAGAGGCATCAACGGGAAGAGAGAGATAGAGAGCGTGGGAGAGAGGGAGATTGGGAGGGAGTAAAGGTGGGCAGGGGAAAAGTGATTTCGACCATAACAGCTGCTCCTCTTAGAAGCGACAGCCAAGCTTTGAATGTGGTCGGGGAGTTTCAGCAGGATTCACCAGACTCCAGGCCCGGAGTGATCCAAGGCGACTACGGGCGACGGGGTAGGGTTAAGTAAATGTGTGCTCTTCGACTGGAGGAGGTCTAAGATTACCGCGAAAAGGTCCAGAGGCTATAAGAGGCGGTGCGGAGGGGGCGACTGGAGGGGCGGGCGTTGTTACCGAGAAACTTCGACACAGTTCGTAACTGCGCCACGATCGAGACGTCATTGTGTTTCCGGCACCGAATTCACAATAGTTATAACTCGGGAGGTCTATTTTCAAGTTATCCCGACGCGACGTGGAATCGGTCTCTCTCTCTCTCTCTCTCTCTCTCTCTCTCTCTCTCTCTCTCTCTCTCTCTCTCTCTCTCTTTCCCGCTACAATTTTCGGCCCGGATCCGTCTACCCGCGATCGATCACTGGCAAACTTGCGGATATCTGTGCAAACTGTCGCGTTCGAGCTTTTATTTTCATTGTACGGTGGAACCTCGCTTGTCGAAGTCTCGTTTAGTACGACGGAAACCTTGTTCGTTGCGTACCAGCGATCCCCACCACCGATCGTTGGATGTTCTCAAATTTGTGGTGGGGATTACAATGGCTGCTCGTGCGGAGTCGTTTATGCACGAAAAGAAAAATTAGAAAACTACATCGGAGTGTTTTTGGACAGCATCTTGACTGTCTAAGTGTTAGACCAGGGGTCAGCAACCGATAAGTGTACGCGAGACACATTTTACATTAAATATATTTACAAACTAGGCACGTGTCATCCCCAAGTGCTGATCTTCTTTTAAAGAAAAGGATGCAGTAAAAGGATCCATTAGGATAATTAGGAATTGTTAACATACAGCTTGCATAACAATGATGCATATAACTTTGGTTTCATAATTATACAAACAAAATAAATATTAACAGCCAATATTCATTTCATTAAGAACATATGACTAAAGGAACATCATACGAAACACATATTTATAAAAACTTCAAATTATAGATCGAAAAAAGGTTTAATGACTTAAAGTAAAGGTTTAACTTCAGAATGGAAGCTTTGATTTATAATACTGTTGTCAGTTTTGTTACAATTCATTCGATCTTCATTAAACTGTCACTAAACGATTGGATTTACTGTTATTGCACAACGACGACACGTCAGATGGTATCAATTTCATTTTATTTTTTGGTAATACTAATATATTAACCCCGGGTGAAGTTTATTTTAGCACCCACCTCCGATTGGCTCCCAACTTATCCGAAATATTGCCCATGCCCAGTAGAGTCATGTGGGTTGGTCACGTGACGCGGAAATGCTCTGCGCATGCGCAACAAACTGTTTGCGTTAATGACTCGTATCCGCTATTTTCACTTAGTAACACACCCTAAACTGTTGTTTCTTGTCTTTAATAAGTTTAATAAGTTACAATGAGTGACAGTTCTGACGAATCAAATCAAAATAATTCCGAGTGGAAGCCGCAAGAAGTGGACCAACATGTTGCGCGTGTTTTAGTGAGATCAGTGGCATGAAATTGGGAAAGAATTTACAGAGTGATATCTTTCAGGAATTGTGCTACTGTGTGGGCGATCACTGATCACATTTATTCAGAACAAATATCCAGTCAGGCCAATATTAAACTAGTTATATTACTTTATTTGGTTAGGTTAGGTTAGATTAGGTCTGGGTTAGGTTTATTGGGCTTGGGGTTTTCTTAATAATCCTGATATGCACTTTTCTACCTCAATTCGGTATTAAAATTGTGTTTCACCAGCAAAGAATTTATTTGATTTCCGCGCCACGGCGCCACCTTCATTTCGTCAGACACCTCGTGGGACGTCTACAGGGCAAGTTTGAAGGCAATAGGAGATGGGTGCTAAAAGGAACTCTTACCTTAACCCCTCTTAACCATTTAACTAGAAACAAAAATGAAGTCGATGTCTTCATTAAATTTTGAGAAAACAGCTTGTAACACTTTTAGTTGGTACATCCTGTATGACTGATGTATATATTATTTTACTAATTAACACTAAACCTACCACGGTCAAAATGACCGATTTTCTATTTTACAATTATTGAAATTAGAAAAACGATTTCATAGGAAATGACGGAATTGACTTCTTTATTTAAGCACATATTCTTATGGAATCGGTACAAAGTTTAAATAAATTCAATCTTCTTAATTCTGTAAGGCGTTTTATCTTTATATGCTTTGTGGTTGGTAGGTTTAGTGTTAATGCTTTGAGTTGATGTGGTCTTCGAGCTCGTTGCGTTAGCATTGAAATTGTTAATTACTTTGTCGCGTTCTTTCCCGAGCGTTCTTTCGTATAATCATTCGATTATATTGAATGATTTAGGTAGTCGACCTATTTAACCGAACGAACACCATTTGGATTTCGATGCACGGAAGTTATACTGTCCGATGGTGCCGTTCAAAGCGTGTTGGTTTGGCCCACTTTGTCTCCTAAGACGTTCGCTAAAGTACACGACCACTAGTTGATGGCTCTTTGCTTGCACACTCGTGACGACACCGGCGAACGGAAAGTAAAAGGGGAGTCATAATTGAACCACCTTTCGCAACAATGAATTATACGAACAGGTTCGACAAGTGCGAGAGCCACGCGAGCCGTAAATATGGCCGGCACGCGCCGCCGGAAACTATTAAGAGAGTACTTTAGTATAATACGCAACCCGAACCAATAAAACAAGTATAGTAATGGTCGCGTAAGTCACCGTCAAGTCAGGAAGTATTAAAGGACACGCTATGTGGTGTTCGTTCTTGTAAATTTAAAACTTCACTGTAAAGCTTACTGAAATAATAAGTGGAAAAGTAAATGGTACCTTTTTGCATTTATTAGCTTATAGTCGCATCAACATCGCAGGTTATTAGCGACTACTTTAACAACAGGTTATATTCACATATATTTACAGAATTTAAATATAATTACAGAGATGTATATGTCATTTATACAGGGTGAGGCATCTAAGAGAGGCCACCTGAATAACTCGTCTGCTATTGCTGTTAGGAAAAAACGTATCAGATGGAACTTGCTTGGTTTGGAGGGGGGGATTAATCTGATGTTAGTAGCTTTTTTGTAGGTGGACGCGTAAAGGACATATGAAGGTCAACTTCATTTTTTTTAATGGAATGGTATGTTTTTTTATGTACTATCCAGTAGAGCGTTTTATTACGTGTACAATGACCTATGTGTCAAGGTCATTCGCGGTCTGGGTTAAGCCAATTGTGATGGAAAATAATTTACTTTGAGGAAATGGTCGAACCCTTCCTTACCGCCTTTGGTTGTTAACATTATATCATCTCTGTCTCGTAATCTCTTGTTATGGATCGTTGAATGTAAATAAACATTCAATCACGCTGTACGCTTCACCCGTACATATAATTAGTCGTTTATGAAAATCTCACCATCAAATCTCACATCAGAATCACAAGATGGATGCCCTACTCATACTGCACGGATGAATTCCTCAACGTGACATTCGCAGATCGTTGCATTGGTCGTGCAGGAAATCATAAATAGGCCGCACGATCTCCAGATTTAACACCTCTGGACTTCTATTCGTGGGGAAAATTAAAACAGCAAGTGTATAATGAGATGCCAACAACTAATAAGGATATGAAAGACCGTATAAGAAGAGCTTGTGCCGTAATAAACCCAACTGAAATTCAACATGTTGTATTATTATCCGTTAAGCAACGCTTCGGAGCATACATCAATGTTCAAGGTCGCCATTTTGAACACTTCTATTAGTCGTGTATTACTGTTAGATAAATAAATCAGCGATGCTCGACCATTTCCTCAAAGTAAATTATTTTCCATCACAATTGGCATAACCCAGACCGCGAATGACCTTGACCCATAGGTCATTGTACACGTAATAAAACGCTCTACCGGATAGTACATAAAAAAACATACCATTCCATTTAAAAACATGAAGTTGACCTTCATATGTCCTTTACGCGTCCACCTAAAAAAAAGCTACTAACATCAAATTAATCCCCCCCCTCGAAACCAAGCAAGTTCCATCTGGTGCAGTTTTTCCTAACACCAATAGCAGACGAGTTATTCAGGTGGCCTCTTTTACATGCCTCACCCTGTATATGAAACAACAGCAAACTGATGCGTTTCGTCGTTGAGCGATTTCTTCAATTCAATTGGGACTTCATGCCTATTTCTAACATGACCCGTGGCTGGACAGTCTTAGAGGATACGAGAAACTGTATACTCGACGTTACAGTCGCTGCACTTATTGGGGGACCCGACATCTCGAGTGTTAACGCTGTGTGGCCTATTCTTAATCGAGTGAGGATTGTTTGATCCCGGCGATTTAGTCCACTCGGTAGAGTGTTTTCATAAATGTTGGTTCTTACTCTCTGAATTTTTGAGGGAGCGTGAGCTTATCCAATAGCTGTTCCCTTTGTCAAGCAATTTGGCACTCAGGGATCATTTAATCTGTATTTAGGGGTGTCATAGTTGAAGCGTCTCTGGCCATTTTATCGGAAATTTCGTTTCCTATAATGCCAACGTGTGAAGGATTTCGACATTATCGACGAATCAGCAACGCAAATCGCTGAAACAGTAAGCTAATGGACGCAAAAGTCGGCAATGGTTTAAAGGTCGCTAGGAAATCGCGTTCGTTCGTTCCGGTAGGCAAAAGGCAAAATTCAGTAACGGGTAACCCTTCGAATATCGGTGAAAGGTGCTCGAAAGTTATTCAGTGCGGGTTCAAAGTGTAAAGTAATAACGACGTTTTAAACCTCTAATATTTCCCTGGCGCGTCTCTCTCTCTCTCTCTCTCACTTCGTCGTAGATACTTCCGCGGATTGAACGGATGCGAGTTGCAGATGAATACGAAAAAAGGGAGATGGATCGCGAAGTGTAGGAGGACGAGAAGGAAGAACAGTGGGATGAGGAGAGGAAATGGAAGAGGAACACGAACGAAGGGGAAGAGAGGAGCAAGGCGAAGAAGACGGCGAAGACGAACGGGAAGGAGGAGGTGAAGAGAAGCGAAGGGTCTTAGCACGCGGAAACTTTAGATCTTATAAGAAAAGTTAGCACTTCGCCCTCTCTCGGTTCTTCTATTTCCCGTATATCGAGCTTCCTCCTCTGCAACCTCCTCTGGTTTCGCCCACTTTCGCCGCTGCCGCTTCCTTTTGCTTCTCCTTCACTTCGACCCCCGAGCACATCTCCTTTTCCCTACCCTACTACAAACGTCGGCACCTTTCGTCAGCCAGCACGACTACCAACTCTCTCTTTCACCTCTCTCCCACTCATCTCTCTCCCCTCCTCTCTATTCCTCCCACTCTCTCTCTCTCTCCCTTTTTTAGAGGTTGGTCCGTCGCCCGGATATAATACACCTTTAATTTCCGGATTATAAAGTCCCGCTCGACGCGCCACGGTTAATTTACAGTTCTCACGCGCATATCCGACACTATATTCCTCTGTGTGAAGGTTATATAGGTAGGTAGGTCGGTTGCATGTAGATCGACCGTTAAAAATTGCTAGGCTTTCGAGCGTAAATGGCTCATCGCGTGAAAATTTCTCGGTAATACGCAGGATCCTTGTTTTACGGGCCGCCATTTTTTTTTTCATTGCCAGGGTTTTATTATTCCGATGCCGCGACGTCGTAACCGGCTGTAATGCCTGTTGTAAATCTGTTTTTCATTTCGTTTACCTTATCCGTGTGTCCACGGGAAAAATGAGCGTAGTTTGCTACACCGGGAATAATGCAGAATTACTTTGAACAACGTTTTGGTAAAGTGTGTTGGTTGTTGGCGGTTTGATAAGAGTGGTGATTTACGGTGTTTCAACCTCTTTGGTTTAGATTTTCTCGATCTTGGTTCTGTGGAGTGGCTTTGGGGCCTGGTGTCGTAATAGATGTCCACCCCACTACTGGAAATGTAAGTTCGCAGGATAGGAGCAGGTTGGACAGCTGTTATGAATTCAAGAATAACATTTTATACTTCGATGTAGTTATGGTATGTATTTTTGGTGTTAATACCAACAATTATTATTTAAATTAACTTATTCATTTTTACTTCAATGGAATATGTGTCTTTCGACAAGAGGTATCTGATGTCATAATAGATGTCCACCCCACTCCTATTAATTTAGTCTTGCAGGATAGGAGCAGGGTGGACAGCTGTTATGAATTCAAGAATAACAGTCTATACTTCGATGGAGTTATAGTATGTATTTTTGGTGTTAATACCAGCAATTATTATTTAAATTAACTTATTCATTTTTACTTCAATAGAATATATGTTTTTTTGACACAAAGTATCTGATGTCATAATAGATGTCCACCCCACTCCTATGAATTTAGTCTTGCAGCATAGGAGTAGGATGATCAGCTATTATGACTTCGGATACTTTCTTTCGAACAACAAACTATATCTCAATGGAATTATGGTCAGTTTTCTGACAATTGATACTACCAGCTATCACTTCTGCGGAGATGTTAATTTTTGAAGAACCGAAGTAAATTCGGAGATATCAGTTTCAAGTCAAATCTCAGAGGAGCTACCTGAAGTTATAATAGACGTCCACCTACTCCTAGAAATTGAAGGTTGCAACATAGAGCTGAGGTGGACAGCTATTACGACTTCACATATCTGCTTACCATACATAGATCATAACTAATACTAAGAACAATTATATATCAATTGATTTAGTAATTCTTACTTCAATGGAATTATATCCCGTTTTCTGAAAGTAAATACTAGCAGCTATCATTTCAAAGAAGTTATTAACTTTTAGTTCATTGGCTTTTCGAAAGGAGGTGTCCGGTATCATAATAGATGTCCACCCCACTCCTAGAAATTCAAGGTTGCAACATAGAGTTGAGGTGGACAGCTATTACGACTTCAGATATGTGCTTACCATACATAGATCATAACTAATACTAAGAACAATTATCATGTATGAATTGATTTATTAATTCTTACTTCAATGGAATTATAGTCCGTTTTCTGAAAGTAAATACCAGCGGCTATCATTTCAAAAACTTATTAATTTTTAGTTCATTGGCTTTTCGAAAGGAGGTGACCGGTGTCATAATAGATGTCCACCCCACTCCTAGAAATTCAAGGTTGCATCATAGAACCGAGATGGACAGCTAATACGACTTCAGACACTTCCTTTGAAGACCTCCGAAGAACTAAGTAGCACATTTGCCCAGCCACTTCCTTCACAATTAACAACCAAGTTTGCTGGTCACAAGAATTCCATCACCTCGAACCATTTCTCCGCAGCCTTATGAAATTACAATGACCGGCTAATTTTTCTCCTCTCTCGCCGCCACTATATTACAGAGTCGTCCCCCAGCCCCTTCCTCGGCAAAGCGTTTAAAACTCGCGGCTAATTTTTAAATTCTCGTTCGGTGGTATAATTGAAGGCAAAGTTTGTCTTCGTTCCTGGAATGGGTACACGACCTGATAAAATAAAAAGATGGAAAATTACCAAGTTCTGGAACGGTTCCCATCGTCATCGGCCGAATATTTTCCGATAAGTTCAATTCAAAAAATTCCCTATTAGATCCAATCTACGGGAAGGGGGGTGAGAGAGGTAACGAAGAAACACGGTAGCCTCGATAACAGACTCGGATAAATCACACCATTCCACTAAGGCTGAATTATTAATGTCCTGCAAAACTACCCTTAAGACGATACGATTTCATTGTTATCGGTGTCCGTATGGGTGCCGAGGGAACGCAAAAACGGAAGGAAGGCAGGAAGGAAGGAAGGAAGGAAGGAAGCGTAACCGACTACGGCTGGTCAAGAAGGCAAAAGTTTCAGCCATGGCTTCGGTATAAACTACAGGGGAAAAGAGAAACACTTTTATCGAGCGCCGACACTCGCTGAACTTGCTACGCGAGATAGAAGAACTCTCGGGAACTCGACACTTGACTTCGCCCATTTAATGTACCTACTGCCACGTCCACCCACGGGCCCACGTATGTGCTCAGCATACACTTGTACGTATGTATATGTATGTACGTTCGTTTACATGCGTTCCGATACTTGTACAGTCGTGGACAAAAAGATAGGACACTCTAAGTTTCATCTTCATTTCCATACGATAGCGGAAGAAAATGTACATTTTAGTAAATCGTAGTACAGTAATCTCTCCGTAAAAGTCGTAGCTTTGGGTCTGCAGCGCGACATTCATAGAATAGGAACTACATTCTCCGTAGTGTGCCGAACGTAGAGAAGGATAGCGATTGAAGAAGAAAGACGTACTGAAGTTCGGACGTTCGGCAAACATCTCGTGCCAGCTCAGCCTTTTAAATTCAGAAATCAAAATTCCTTATTTTTGGTTTTCCGTCAACGAAACTTTTACCATCGTATTAATCTCTTTTTTGTGATTAAAGAGGCACCAAACACGATATAATTACGGTCACAATCACTTGTGTAACAAGCGATTAATGTTTCGGATTTCACATTTACGGAATCCGTGTCTCTACCATGAATGTCAAGTCCGAAACTTTAATCGCTTGTTTCACGAGTACTTATGATCGTAACTATATCGTGTTTAGGGTCATTTTAATTAGAGAAAAAGAATCGAATACGATGGTAAAAATTTCATTAAAAAAATCGAAAATTAGAAAAGATATAATATTTTGCTTCGCTTGCATTAGTGTGAGTCTCGCCGATACTCGACCCCTCGCTGACTCAGTCGTCCAGCGTGTTTACCGCTTGACTGGGTCCCCTCACTGGTGGGGATAAAACCGACATTCACGGCATAGACCTTTGCGACACTCAAAGAGAGAATACTGTATATAGTATACGATAAGCATTCAAATAGGAACACCGCAATATCTCTATAATTATTAATCGTATGAGAAAAGTTCATAGGAAGAAATTGCAAGAAATTTCATTTGTTATAAACTAAATAAAAATTAACGAATTAATAGGATGTCCTATCTTTCTACCATCGACTGTAATACGACACCCTCCCCACCCCCTATCACAAATATGCTGAAATATGTATAATAACTAGACTGCGGATATCACGCATTTATGGCAAGAATGAGTAAGTGCAATTTAAAATAGTAGAAAGGTTAAAATGATTTTTGAATGCTTATCTATTATTCCCGTCTTGTTGAAATTATTCAAATAAAATTGAACTGGCTGTCTGGCTTCAGTCACTTGAAATCGACGCAGACAATTTTTATTTTGCATAAAGAACCGGTGTCTAATAATAACTATTCCGTATCTGGCCAGTCGCATGTTCAGTATTGCTGGCTGTAACAAGTGCAACTGCACGCAGAAATCTGTACGAAGCAACAAATTTGTCGAAGAAAGATGTCTACTTATTTTTGTGTGCGAGGGATATGGTTTCCAAGTGGGAGCTTTTTTTATACAGACAATCCAAGCTTGTTCGGAGATAAAGTTTCCGTTCGTCCGGAATATATAGAGAAGAAGAGGGACCGAGCAATCTACTGGACCGTGATTCGAACACGAATCTTTCGTTTGCCGGTCGACTGCTCTAAATAATTGAGCTAGTCTGGTCGTCAGAGTTTGATTTCTCTCATATGACTAATTTCCTATTATTCAGTTACGATCCGGTTGCGGATGGTAAGCTTTATCAATTTTCAAGCGTTCGTAGCCGCGAACAGACGTTACAGTGACAACGATGTAAGAAGGACGTTTATTTCGGAGAGAAAAGATATATTTTCATACTGTGTCACTTGCCATATTTATGACACGTCAACTGAATGATATGTGACTAACACAGTTTACTTGTAATTAGTACATTTCAGCTAGATTTTTTCTAGCAATTTTTTAATAGCGAGCGTTCGAATACTTTAGCCATTCTGAACAGCACATCTATAATGTTTAATAACTTGTATGAGTATTATCCGATTCACTTATTCACACACTTGATCTCGGTACCTCTATCCCATTGTAGCTTTGACATTATCTCGATATATGACATGAATCATATTTTTATTTTTTAACGTTCGGGTAGCGAGCGTTTGAATACTTGCGCGAGTCTAACCAGTGTGTCTATAACATTTAATAACTTGTACGAGGATTATCAAAATTGCTTAAAATATCAAACGCATAATCTTGATACTTCCATCCTATTGTAGCTACAACATTATCTTGATATATGAAGTGCATCATATATATTTTTATTTTTTAACGTTCGAGTAGCGAACATTTGAATACTTGCGCGAGTCTAACCAGTGTGTCTATAACATTTAATAACTTGTACGAGGATTATCAAAGTTGCTTAAAAAATCACACACATAATCTTGATACTTCCATCCTATTGTAGCTACAACATTATCTTGATATATGTAGTGCATCATATATATTTTTATTTTTTAACGTTCCAGTAGCGAGGGTTCTAATACTTGGGCGCGTCTAACCAGTGTGTGTATAACATTTAATAACTTGTACGAGGATTATAAAAATTGCTTAAAAAATCACACGCATAATCTTGATACCTCCATCCTATTGTAGCTACAACATTATCTTGATATATGAAGTGCATCATATATATTTTTATTTTTTAACGTTCCAGTAGCGAGCGTTCGAATACTTGGGCGAGTCTAACCAGTGTGTCTATAACATTTAATAACTTGTACGAGGATTATCAAAGTTGCTTAAAAAATCACACACATAATCTTGATACTTCCATCCTATTGTAGCTACAACATTATCTTGATATATGAAGTGCATCATATATATTTTTATTTTTTAACGTTCCAGTAGCGAGGGTTCGAATACTTGGGCGCGTCTAACCAGTGTGCCTATAACTTTTAATAACTTTTACGAATGTTATCAAAATTGCTTAAAATATCACACACATAATCTTGATACTTTCATCCTATTGTAGCTACAACATTATCTTGATATATGAAGTGCATCATATATATTTTTATTTTTTAACGTTCCAATAGCGATCGTTTGAATACTTGCGCGCGTCTAACCAGTGTGTCTATAACTTTTAAGAACTTTTACGAATGTTATCGAAAGTGCTTAAAATTTCACACACATAATCTTGATACCTCCATCCTGTTGTAGCTACAACATTATCTTGATATATAAAGTGTGTCATATATATTTTTATTTTTTAACGTTCGAGTAGCGAGGGTGCGAATACTTTCTCAAGTCTAACCAGTTTATGTTTAATAACTTGTATAAATATTATCCGATTCACTTAAAATTGCACACACATAATCTCGATACCTATATCTTGCTGTAGTTATGGAATTGCCTTGAAACATGAACTGCATCGTACACACTTTTGTTATTCAACGTTCCAGTGGCGAGCTTGTTCGAATGCTTTCGCGAGCGACTGCATTTAATATGATACATCGCATCGGTGGAATTTTTTAATTACACTAGCCGCGAAACGCGCTTAGAGCACTCGACACCGGCGAATGGCCTTAAAAACTGAGCAATACGTGTTTTCATTTATGTTTGAATGTAAGCCGTTAGGACGGAGCACCTACATTGCGTCGCGCCTTCGCCGTTGTAGACTACGCCGGTGAAGCGTATGGCGGCAATTATCGCGGGAGTAGGTGTTCCGAGAATTACCCGCTATTAAATATCTTTCTTCAACTGGCTCGGGCTCTGGATACGTCGAGGGATGAAAGTGAGAAACTCGCGCACCCAGGCGAATCCAGAAATTGTGAAACCGAAGCGCAACCGCGCTCATATCGATAATAGTTAGAGTGACACATCCATAAATTATTCGGACACTCTTAAAGAGACGATAATTTTTTTAACCCTCTGTCTACCAAGCGGGTCCATTGGACCCGACTGTATGTAGATACTGCGGTTATTTAAACTTTTAAAATTCTTGGGATCTTGTCGTTGCATGACTTTGTTACTTTTCTTATTTTTTATTATTTAAAGCTAAAAGTTCTTTTTTATATTTACCACGTTTTGTGGTATAAATTTTCTATCGCATAATGAAAGTTTTTTTACGGTAGACAGAGGGTTAATATTGTTCCCTACGACTTGGATTTTCTTTTTAGAATTGAGAACAATTAGTGTACTGCATGACGTGAAACGTAATATTTAAAAAAAATTGTAATTGGTCGAAATTGTAGTGAAAATGGTAAATGTTACGTTAAGGGGAGTTACCTCGGAGGACCTTGACCTTGTCAAGGACAACACTCTGAATAACCCTCAAGAAGTTTTAGCCGGCGCTGGTTGTTTATGAAAAAGTTATAAACAAAAGAAGTTTTCAAAATATAGCAGTTACTTTAAGTAATGAAGGCTAAAACGATATACTATATTGACATATGTTATCAAGGTCACCTTTCGAAGTAACCTCCAAGAGTCGTCCCTCGTTTTTTTATTAAAAAGTTATGAACAAAAATATGACGATACTAAATTATTGTAATTTTCCAGGATCTACATGAATATGATTTTGGATTTGACATATTGTTATCGAAGACATTCTCTGAAATTGGATAACCTCAAAATGGTGTTGTGTCTCGGTTGGGTCTGGGTTAGTTCTTTCGTTAGTTAGTCCCGCCCCCACCACCAACCTAACCACAAACCAACATGGATTATATCTCCTTTTGACAGTTTGTACGAGAATAAAATGTACCGTTCGTCCATCAGGAGATGGCAGTGATTTTTGACAGTGGGGTGCAGGGCGACCGCGAGACCCCACTCTAGACGCCATGCCGTCCAGCGACACCACAGTGGTGTCGCGCACAAAGTATTGCTCAACGGCCGGCGACACCGCAGTGGTGTACTGGACGGCATAGTGTTAATTGCGCATTATTTAATGCATTCAGGACATATCAACATTTCAATACAGAACGCAAGAGTCTCCGATTTCATGATTTTTTATTGAAAGTGTCTGAATCGTGGATAAAAGTTCATGTACCTGTTCTTGAGCAAAACTCGGAGGTCGCTACTACATCGCGTGCGTCCCATCATGATTCGATCGACAGACTTTCCGGTCAGCTAAAACAACACCAGCTAACACTCATTTCTGAAACTAACAAACGAAAACGAAGAAACTGCCATGTATGTCCCAAAAACAAAAAAAGAAGGACAAGAAATTTAATGTGCAAGTCTTGTGGAGTCGCGTTACATCTTAAAGATTGTTTTGCTGCATATCATTTAAAAGAGAAATACTAAGTTATTACCAAAGAAAACGTAAATAAAGAAATATAGAAAACAAATTTTACCTTTATTCACATATGTATATCTTTCAAATTTCATGAAAATAGGGGGCAGGATTGAAAACTCATGAGAGCTAACGATGACATTAGTAAAACTTGAAAATTTATAATCACCCGATAACCTCAAGAACGGCCGGCGCCAAGCGAAGAAATTTTTACGAGACGTGCGGACGGCAAAGTGTTAAGCTTACGTCCTGGCGAGAACGGTCGACATAGACGATCAGCGTCATCACATCTCTCTGTTCCAGTCACACTAATAAGCGTGTTTCCGTCTTTGTCGCGCGATTCGGCCAATAGCGGTGGACGTGTAGCGCGTAGAAGGGAGATCACGTGGTACCTACAAGTTTCTAACTGCCATCTCCTGATGGACGGACGGTACTTGCAACCAAAATTGAACAAAGGTTTCTCGCAATTATCTCGTAAACTAAGTCCGAGCGCCGGGTAGATGTATAGAGAAAAGTTGTTCAGAATGTTGTCCTTGACAACATATGTCAAGGTCAAGGTCATCCGAGGTGACTCCACTTAACGTAACATTTACCGAGAACATACTAAAAGTTGGATTTTACTACTTTTTTATGTGGGCCTATATTGAAAATTTGAAAAATATGTTTGTTGGGTTTTTGGGTTCTTAACAGGTTGGTTGGATCCTCAAAAGTACTTCAGGTTTATATTGCTTATTACTACGTCTTTATTTCGTGCCGGTAGCGTGAAGACTCGTATTGCCGAATCCGAGCGCTTGCAGCTTTGTTATCAGCGCCGCTACGTATTTTCAATTAACGACGCGCGCAATTTAAACAGTCTACAATATACATATCAATGTTTTATAGTGTTAATTGTGCATAATCTGAAAATCGCAAAAAACTACAATTTTATCATCTTTAAACCTTTGTAACTCATTGAAATGTTGACGAGGATCCATATGCAAATTCTAATCTTTCATTGATTATTTTACAAAAATTAGGCTGAGAAATAAGCCACATTTATTAACAAGACAATTTTTTTGGCAAGGATAGAATAGAGATGCCATGATTATTTGTTACTATACACGTTTTCCCGTATCTTAAAATTGTAAAAATACTATCAATCGATAAAGCACGGTTCGAAAAAAGGATTCGATACAAGACGGAACGAATTAATTGTTTACAAGAGGGTTGAATATGTATCTAATACATACATTATTTTGCAAATAATTCAGATTAATACTCACATTTTAGAAAACAAAAATAAAAAAAAAAAATTTGTAAAAGTTTTGCAACATTCATTTCGTGACCCTGTTTCGGTAGATCATTGCAATGAATGTTCCACAACTTTTGCAAATGTCATCGGACTCGGTCCAAATTTTACATACATAATACTTATGTTTGTGTTTTATATTACAAATAATATTATTTCTTTTATTTTCAATCTAACGAGCATATTTCATTTATTTGAATTTCTAATAACAATCGTTCGAGTACTTTCTCCAGCATTTTCAGCTCGAAAAATTGAACGTGACCATTTCATTCGTGCGAAACTCTAATAGCCAGCGTTCGAGTGGTCTCGCGAGCCGCTGCATCTTTGTTTTGATGCGTCTGTATCGTGTAGGAAATTTTAGCGATCGTTTGAAAAAGCACACGGGCCGGCTTGACTGCGGCGTACCTCGTGTCGCATTCGCTGTAATTCGTAGCCACTCGATCGTAACAGCTCGAAATCAACGACGAGCGTTAGCGAAACGGCAGAATTCCATGTACAGTCGGAAATGCCATGGAGTGGTGATCAAACTATTGCTCGTATCCGACGTGTACTTGACCGAGTATAGCCGTTGCGCGGCCGCTTGAAGAGGGGAAGATTCAAAAGCAAGCAAGCCACCGAGCAACGGTCACCAATTAATTAGTTCCTAAATTGGCCAATCATCGATCTCTCGCTCCATCAATAAACCAAATCGAATGATGATTACTGATTACAGAGCGACCTGCTGGGATATGCCCTATCCACCCTCCCCCACTCCTCTACCCACCCCCTCCACCGACATTCTATCGCACCGATACCCCGGCTACTAATAGATTTCTCTATTGGCTTAATCAGTTTAATAGGGATAATGTTTACGTACAAAAGCGTGACCTATAATCGTTTCAAGCGAAAGCTATCGTTTCACTATCGGGCCAATCGAAACGATTCAACGGAAAATCCGGTTTCCCAGGGAGAGAGTACCGCCGTTATTTTTTATTCAATACTGTTGAGAATCGCCGGGCGCCCAAAATTTCCTATTCGATTCGTCGGTGACGGGTTACAAAAGAGTGGCGAAAGCTTAGTAATCGAATAGGTTTGCACGGTGTACTACGGGTAACGGTACATTGAAACCAGTACTTCGAGGAAAGAAATAAAAAGACAACGTATAGTCGGTGATTGAATTGTTGGACTCGCCTCAATAGATTTTACACTGAAACAGTCGATTGTTGCGAATTTAATATTACATTGAAACCTTGCTATCAGTGGCCGAATGAAACTGCAAGGCTTTATATGAAAATGTTATTTGATAAATATTTAACTTTCGAAAGATTTCTCGCCTGCTTAAAGTTAACTTTGTACGTCGATACCTTCATTCTGGCAATCAAGTACAAATTTAACATTTCTTTTGTATTTGATTGACCTGTTTACTGTTCATGTCGAGTATACTCATGAGAAGATGGCGCGTTTTGTCTAGTGACGAGTATACTCGTCATGGAAAGATGACAATTTGTCTACTGACGAGTATACTCGTCATGAAACGATGGTACTTTAGTGATGCGTATACTCGTCATGGAAAGATGGCATTGTTTTGTCTAGTGACGAGTACACTCGTCATGGAAAGATGGCACTTTTTGTTTAGTGACGAGTATACTCGTCGTGGAAAGATGACATTGTTTTGTCTCGTGACGAGTATACTCGTCATAGAAAGATGAAAATTTGTCTACTGATGAGTATACTCGTCATGAAACGATGATACTTTATGTCTAGTGACGAGTATACTCGCCATGAAACTATAGTACTTTATGTATAGTGACGTGTATACTCGTCATGGAAAGATGACAATTTGTCTACTGACGATTAACTCGCACGTTTTGTCTAGTGACGAGTATACTCGTCATGGAAAGATGACAATTTGTCTACTGTCGATTAACTCGCACGTTTTGTCTAGTGACGAGTATACTCGTCATGGAAAGATGACAATTTGTCTACTGACGATTAACTCGCACGTTTTGTCTAGTGACGAGTATACTCGTCATGGAACGATAACAATTTATCTACTAACGAGTATACTCGTCATGAAGCGATGGTACATTATGTCTAGTGACGCGTATACTCGTTATGGAAAGATGGCGATGTTTTGTGTAGTGACGAGTATACTCGTCATGGAAAGATGGCAATTTGTTTCCAAATTGTATCGTGCTTGGTTTCATTTTAACCAAGAAAACGCCACGAACACGTTGGTGAAAGTTTCACAAACAGAATAATTAAAGACAAAAGAGTTCTGCACGTTTTTTTTTACAAATATCGAGACATTGCCGTATGTTTGTCGTACTGTGCTTTGTAGTTTCGATGTAAATTGTCATAAAAGAGAATATACCGGGGAATATTATACTAAAATATCGGGAATGATTTACCAGAAGAACGACGGGAAAGGATATCGTGTCGCAGACACTTCCTGTCTCTCCGTTCTATTTAAGAAAATGATATCTCGTCTTTACATGTACAGGGTGATTCTTCCAAAGTGACCGATCGAGTTTTCTCCGAAATGGTTATAAATACGAAGAAAACGTTTCGAACGAAAAATCCTGTTCGAAAAATTGTCTACTACAGCTCTCATAATAGCACCTAGCTGATAATACGGACGTCTTACAATCGTGTTTACTATTTGTAGGCGTACGTTTCTCCGTTTCAACGAATTTGTTGATGTCCGATTACACTTGGAGAGACGTTTCGACAAAACCGTTTCAGTTATATGCTGCAACAGAAACCTAGACAATTTTTCAAACAGGATTGACCTTCGCGGACAAGTGAAGGGCATTAATATACACGTTATTCTCCTTAATCGCAGTAGTCGAAGTTGTTTGGTCTGTGTGACCTAGTATGACCTTGGATGACCTTTTCCCGTGGTTAACGAACTCGTCGCACGGGACACAATCAGACTACTGGGCATAAGATATAAGATTCCATTTAAAACATTAAATCGACCTTAAGATCACCTAGATCCCTCCACTTAGAACACCGACGTATCAGATGTCTCCACGGAACAAAACATTTTTCGTTCAAACCGATTTTTTCGTATGTCTATCCAATTCGAAGAAAACTCGATCGGTCACTTTAGAAGAATCTCCCTGTATAGGAGATAGCAATGGCAGTATCAGACTAGAGGAGAGGTTAGGAAAAGTCACGTCAGGTAGCACTGGTGTTAGCATACATCGAACAGGACCGATTTTACTATTCTAAACATCCTGCGGAGGGGTTGAACGAACAAAACGAAAAGAAGGAGCGCGCGTCGTCGTTGGAATGTGACAGCACTAAGATGAACCGGAGCGTTGGGAAAGATCGAGCCGATCTAACGGGTGACTCTGCTACGCTTATTTGACACTTGGAACGACAAACGGCCACCTTATTACCTTCCCATCGTCCTTCTTGTTCTCGGTCGCGTCGTTTCCTTGAAAGCCCCGAAGGAATCGATTTCTGGAGGACCACTCTGACAGCTACTCGACGCAGGAATTCATTTCGAAAAGAATTTTGATGCCCGACACGTCGAGTGGCTTGCACTGGACCACACCGTACTCGAAACTGAACACTCCATAATTCTCCATTTCAGTGTCCCCCCTTGCAAATATTCCGAAATTGGACTGACTCCCCCAAGACAGCAATCTTTTTCCTGAGGAGCGTCCAGTTTGTTTGCAATTTTTTGAAATAGAATGGTCCGACTAACTAATTCGAAACTCTGCGTAGGCTTCTATTATACTTTTATTAAGCTATGTGAACTCTTTCGGTCTTGACGTTCAATATTTATAAATGTTTCATTTCGTTAGAGAAGTTAGACATAATTGTGACATATATTTTGCAGAAATGGCTTTGGGAAAATGGCTGCCATGTCGTTCTGGTTTAAGATATGGAACTGAAATTGTTAGCAAATACTGTTTAGATATCATACAATAAGTTTTATATTTTTGTTTTTTAAAGAAACATAATTTTATATGTAACAGAAATTGTTCGTACTCGGGTGTACGTACGTATGTAGCCTCTTAAAACAGCAATTTGTTTCTTTTTGGTGGAAAATATCAAATTTGTTTATATATTTTTAAGAATAGACAGATGTAATTAACTAATTTGAAACTCCGGATAGGCTTCTATTATACCTGCATTATGTATTTCGGTATTTCTAAATATCCAATTTTACTGGAATAATTGTCCATTCTTTGAAAAATATCTACACGATTTAAAGCTTTGATTTTTGGTGAGATGTTAATTGGACTCTTTCTTCAGATACAGTTAAAATTTGAAGTTAATTGGTCCAGTAATTTATTCTTAATCATGTTAAATAGCTATGAAAACTAAAATTACTGACAAAATGGCCTCTACCAAACATTCAGGTTAGAATTACTATGTTTGTAAAGGTACAATAATTGTTGAATAAATCTATTTCTTTGAACATAGATTACATTAAAAATAGCTGTGTACCCGACTAAATACATTCTTATTATTTCTATAACCTAACCTCAAATACGAAGCAATATTTACTTCACAATTCAATAACATCAAAACTACGATGAATCCTAGATTGAAATTTTACAGAGACATTCCTAAAGAGCCACGCTACAAACCCCTGTAAAAAAAGTTACAAAAAATTTTAGAAATAAGAATACAATTACAGATATCCACGTGCATAAAATGAATTTGACTTTTTTCGATCAGTGTAATTTACGAAGAATTCCCGTATTAGTTTCAGTGATTTAATGGATAGGTGTAACTGATAGAATCTGTGCAGACGTTTTCATGTAATAACGTGGAATATGGTTTCATCGATATTAATTCTCGAAATTCCATCGTTCCGATCTTCAGGTTTCGTATTTCTTCGGGGTGAAGTATCTAATATGCCGTAAATGAAGGCTAAACTACGTGCATTACCAGCTAATACCTAATCGTATCCCCTAATAGGTATTGCATTAATCGTGTATGCAAGAGAGGGCCGCATATACGCCTGCAATCTCGCCTCTCGTGATCAAGAAAGGCCTATCATCGATGAAGGGACCGACAGGTTCCACGTAATTGCCGCTACGATTCGACGCTGAATATGCAATCGTTTAATAGGCACCTAATTCGATCGTTCCTCAAACTTTTCCGAACCTCGTCGACTTGCGAAAAATTTGGCATAATAATCTGCGCGGTAAAATTCACCAAAAACATCAGCTGCGAAAACAAAATCTTCCCAATCTTTTAGTAAAATAAACATTTCATTAAAAGTAGATTATAAAGTGGCTATTTGTGCAAAATAAAAATTTTCTGCATATTGATGCAAGCGACAGAAAGTTTATTCATCTTTTTAAAAATTTTAATGGAGTGAAAATATTGAATCGACATTCTTATTAATAGACTGCGGATTTTACGCATTCATGACAGAAAGAAGATAACGAAATTTAAAACAGTTGTGAGATTAAAACAATTTGAAAATGTCAACACGTTATTTTCAACTTTTTACGGTCGTTAAAGAAAAAGAGAAACTTCAATGTGTTTGCTGTTTTATGTGTTACGTGGAAACAATTTTTATTTTGTTTATTTTTTTTTTTTTATTTGTAGTTTATTTTAATGTGGTCGCATTAGCAGCAAGGTCATTAGCGACCACATGGTTTACAGATTACAATTTGTTAAAGTACAAATAGCATGTATATTAATTTGCAACTGTTTAAAGTTAATAATGGAACTTATTACGTTTCATCTACTACAATTTCGTCATAAATGAATACAATATATAAGCTAATCGTAAAAAATTACAGATTATTAGACTTCTGATTTTATGCATTTATAACAAAAATTAGTAGATGCAATTTTAAATAGAAAAGGGATTAAGAGAGTTTAAGAATACCGACATATTATTTTCATTTTGTTGAAATGATTAAGTAAAGAATGATTATTTCATTTGATTCTTGTTTCTTACAATTGCTGCAGGAAATTTTTATTCCGCAATAAGATCCACAGTCTAATAATAACACATCAAAGACATCAAAGAACGACAGAACTGCATTTATTGCTGTATGGTGCAATATTAATCAGAGAGAAATCATTCGCGCTCCAAGTGGAAGTTCCAATTTTTATTATCCGCGTCTACTTCATCGATTGTTTAACGTTATCGTTTTATTTCTCCAGTGTATACAGAGAAGGAGCAAGTTTTCCATCGAACGCGACAGAAAGACGACACGGGAACCTTCCATTTTGTTCCTTCGCTGATAAACCGTGTGGCTTCAACGGCAACAGCGTATTTGAAATTCCGAGATACATTTATATTCGATAAACTTTGATGTAAATTCAGCTGTGCAAATTCGATTAGGCATTACGCGGCGCATAGTCAATTAATAAACGCCGGTGTGTAACGAACCTCGAGTCTCTCTCGCCGAGGCTTTATACGTACAGTTGCGCGCGGCGGTGGCAGCGTTGCACAATTGTATCATCAACAAAGTGACCGAAACTCGAGGAACATGTAATGTTCATCGAATCGAACGAGAAGACAAGGAACTGTGAAATCGCGATGGCGAACTGTACCATACTCGGCCATCAGATGTCCATGTGGAGGACAGAAACAATAATCAAAGGGCTCGTAGCAATCTTTGTTTAATATCGTGAACAATCAGGCAAAGAGGAACAATCATTTACATTACAAGCTCGGAACTCGGTCATATTGTTGAAAAAAAATATTTCAAAAGCTATGTTAAATAGTCGTTCTTCTATAATCTATTAGGTATTTAGGTACTGATATTTGGTCCCCTCAGGGTTTCAAATCCATTTTACCATTCTCCCCCTTCTTCCACTTTGTCCACTCTCACCTAACGCCAATGTTCAGCCTATTTCAGCTTACTTTTCAGCGGGACCTACTGTTTATTACGGTGGGTTCCGAACCACCAATGGTCAACGACGCAGTATAATATCACATAGAAGAATATTTCCATTGGTGACGGCGGTGGGATTTGAACTCACGACCACATTGTTTGTAGTCGCGCGCTCTATCCACTGATCCACTGCGCCCCCTTTTCTATAATCTATAATAAAATACTATTTGAAATAAATGGTAAAATTGAAATATTTTTATCTTGGGCATCTAAAATATGAAGTTGCGTTAAATAGCATATAAAATATTTTTGACGATGAAGATAGATTGAAATCGATATTATTTGTATTTAATCGATAAAAGTCACCATCACAGGTCCGGCCGGCGACAATTAACGTTCAGATAATACTATTCTTTGACTTGTGCCGAACGTAGAAAAGGACAGCGCAGCTCGAGAGACCTCGGTCGCCGAGATGTGTAACATAATACGGGTCGAGTATGTCGGTGTAAAAACAACACCTAATCCAGTGACAAAACTTCTTTATTTTTTATTATTTTCTGATGGAACTGTCACCAAGTTATTCGTGGCATAAGTAAACGCGTAGGAGGTTTAATTAAAATTGAATCTTGCAAATACTTTCTCAATTGACGGTGAACCCACTGCAAGTAATGAACGGGACTGAGAGCTTAGGATAGCTGGGATAATGGCGGCGAACGAATTATTTGCACAGGTTGTACTCTTACTTTCAACGGGCTCTATGAAATTGTCCCAGCAGTGGTATGACAGGGTTAAATGAATACAGCCGCGTGAATGGCGACCGATTTAGGAGTAGTTTAGTGGAAAATTGCGTTAACTCGACCACATCTGGCTCATTTTGTGGGAATGGGTTTTGGGAGCAGCGCCGGTCGTCTGTGTCGTCTCTGTGTGTACGTAGATAGGACTTGCACGTGTACATGCATATACTGTGCGTGTAGGAGTAGCTGCACGCATGTATATCGGAATTCGCGTTTAACGAGAGAGAAACGCCAAAAACGTCGATCGTTTGGTCGGTCGCGCGCGCGCAACCTCCAATTCTTCCCGTTCTTTCTTTTTCATCTATCCCGCTCGTTTTTCGATTCGGTGCCGAGACAATGAAGTCCTTATCGCCAATGGCAATCGCTTCGAAAGCCAATGCTTTCCGGGCACCCATGTATTTCGTCCTGCGCTTTTTCCCCATTTTTCAATACGTCCTTTTTATTCGGTTCCAACCGCTGCTTTCCACACTTTTACCGTGAATTCGACGCCTTTGACCGCAATACGCCGCCACCTGCAACAAACCTCCCCCTACCGCCCCCCGCCTTCTCGTCCCTTTTTCTTTCTCACACTCTCTCTCTCTCTCTTTCCCTCTCTACTATGAACCAATACGTCTGATTATCCAATGGTCCGCACTGTTCGACGGTCAACCGACACGATTCTATTAAATATTATTCAACGGTTATTTATCACTAGACTGCGGATATTTATGCAATATAAAAATTATTTCCACCGGATGCAAGAAATAAAAGCGAAATAAAAATTTCTTTATCAAATTCATTGCAGAAAAAAATGTTGGAAACTGAAAACATAACCTATGTTTTAAAAGTGATGTATTAAATATGCGCCCCTCCCTTCGCGTACATTGTTTGAACATGTTTAAATGTTCATAATGTCAAAGAAAAATATACTATTTTATTTAGGGATTATTTAGGGATAGTTTATGGAATCATTCTACGTACAAATTATTCACATACCTTCTATAGTTGAATCAGAAAAAATTCCCAAAGCTGAAAATTTGACTTGTACTTTAAAACCGATGGATGGAACGTATCCCCCATCTCTAAAAGATTATTTCAACCTGTTTAACACATTCAGCGCCCACTCCACAATCATAAAAATTACACAAAATCAAAGCAATATATTTAATAAAACAAAAACTATGAAGTTTAGTTTTGTGATAGTAATTACTGTTTCAAACCTCTTCTATTCCTCAGATCGTAAGGAAATTTTGTACACTCAATCTACCAACGTAAAAATTAATTTTCAATTCTGTATAAATAATTCCGTCACCCAGATATGGGTGACATGGCGCTGAACGTGTTAAATATTCACTATGTTAAGGAAAAAGTATTATATCATTTAGGAAAGTCTATAGAATCATACGTACAAATGATCCACATACCTTCTATAGTTGAATCAGAAAAAATTCCAAAAGCTGAAAATTTGACTTGTACTTTAAAATCGATGGACGGAACGTATCCCCCCTCTCTAAAACATTATTTCAACCTTTTTAAATGTTCACTATGTTAGGGAAAAAGTATTATATCATTTAGGAAAGTCTATAGAATCATACGTACGAATGATCCACATACCTTCTATAGTTGAATCAGAAAAAATTCCCAAAGCTGAAAATTTGACTTGTACTTTAAAACCGATGGATGGAACGTATCCCCCTCTCTAAAAAATTGTTTCAACCTGTTTAAATGTTCACTATGTTAAGGAAAAAGGATTATATCAATTAGGAAAGTCTATAGACTCATACGTACGAATGATCCACATACCTTCTATAGGTGAATCAGAAAAAATTCCCAAAGCTGAAAATTTGACTTGTACTTTAAAATCGATGGGTGGAACGTATCCCCCCTCTCTAAAAAATTATTTCAACCTGTTTAAATGTTCACTATGTTAGAGAAAAAGTATTATATCAATTAGGAAAGTCTATAGAATCATACGTACGAATGATCCACATACCTTCTATAGTTGAATCAGAAAAAATTCACAAAGCTGAAAATTTGACTTGTACTTTAAAACCGATGGATGGAACGTATCCCCCTCTCTAAAAAATTGTTTCAACCTGTTTAAATGTTCACTATGTTAGAGAAAAAGTATTATATGAATTCGGAAAGTCTAGAATCATACGTACGAATGATCCACATACCTTCTATAGTTGAATCAGAAAAAATTCACAAAGCTGAAAATATGACTTGTACTTTAAAACCTATAGATGGAACGTATCCCCGCTCTCTAAAACATTATTTCAACCTTTTTAAATGTTCACTATGTTAAGGAAAAAAGATTACATCAATTAGCAAAGTCTATAGAATCATACGTACGAATGATCCACATACCTTCTATAGTTGAATCAGAAAAGATTCCCAAAGCTGAAAATTTGACTTGTAGTTTGGTAAAAAATTTTTAAAAATTATCCCTCTTTGAAGGGTCTGCCAATTCCTTTTTTAGGCACTGTAAGTATAGACTGTACATACTTCTGAATCGTAACAAATTGATGTAAAAGAGGGTGGTTAGCAGACTATAGGAGTTGAGGAGGATAAGGAAGACGCGAGCGGGGAAGCTCCGGTTACCCACTGCAGACACTGAACCCAGTTAATAAGGTGCTCATTCGATGCTAGCCTTGTATCGCGCTAATGTACCGTAAATAACCATGTTTGTGAGAGCCTCTACTCCACTATTTTCCTCGGAACGGAAGGTAGGGGACCAGGTAGATCGTCTGACATGTTTATGCTTCGGCTTGGCGCATGCGATCTCGTGTCTCGGCAACAAATTGCAAATTTTAATAGACCGATGTCTGTACGATTTTATATCCTAATCAATTCTTCCTTCTTGTCAATATATTATAGAAAACCACACAGATCTAAGTTATAATTAATAATAAACCCACCGGCCTTAAAAGTTACTGGTACATGTATTAGGGTGTCCCAAAAGTTCGATTCGTTTTCGATTAAACCACACAATGCAAATTCGACCTAGTTTTTTAAGAAAGCAAATTCTGTGACTTTGTAAAGGTAGCTTGGGGAATAATAAAACGTTAACGAACAGGATATCACGTTGTTTGTATATGCTCGTGTCATTTAACAGTATGAAACGTACACATTGCGAAAGAAACTTTTGGGACAACCTAATATGTTGCCTTACAAACATGACAAGATCGAATTTATTTGAACATCCTGCGGTTCGTATTATAATACGTGCTTTACTAAATATATTTATGTAATCATTATACTGCGGATCTTTATGCATTCGCGGTTTGTGAAAATTAAAAAAAAAATGCTAGAAACTGAAAACAAGAATTTATGTGATTTCACTTTTTTAAAATTCGTCTACAAAAATTTCATATTGTATTAACATCCACAGTCTACTAATCATTTTCTACGAAGATATCTTAATAATTTCAATAAATGTACAATAACAAAACCTGGAACAGGTCATTTTGACCGGTGGTGGTAGGTTTAGTGTTGAACTGCGGATTTTATACGTTTACAACTAGACTGTGGATCTTCATCAATCAACATTAGCATTCTTTCTTTAAGAATGTTAACAGGATGTAACAATGCTCATAATAGTCAAACAAAATGAAAACAGCTTATTTAAGACGATGACTGCCACATTCTCATTATGCGACATATATCGTTAAAAATTGATTTTGTTTATAATGCAGTTGTTTAAACCAAACTTAATAGGGATATTTATGCAAAATAAAAATTTACTGTGTCAATTATAAGGCACCGGAAATAAAAACAAATATGTTCCTTCCTTTAATGCTTTGGATACGTTGATGATAATTAAACTGTGGATCTTTATGTAACATACAAATTTACTGTGTCAATTAGAGGGCACTGGAAACAAAAACAAAATTGTTCCTTCCTCCAGTGCTTTGTATATATTGAGAATAATTGGACTGTGGATCTTTATGTAAAATAAAAATTTACTGTGTCAATTAGAGGGCACTGGAAACAAAAACAAATTTGTTCCTTCCTATAATGCTTTGTATACGTTGATAATAATTGGACTGTGGATCTTCATGTAAAACAAAAAGTTACTGTGTCAATTAGAAGGCACTGGAAACAAAAACAAAAATGTTCCTTCCTCCAGTATAAGTTGATAATAATTGGACTGTGGATCTTTATGTAAAATAAAAATTTACTGTGTCAATTAGAGGGCACTGGAAACAAAAACAAATTTGTTCCTTCCTATAATGCTTTGTATACGTTGATAATAATTAGACTGTGGACCTTTATGTAACATAAAAATTTACTGTGTCAATTAGAGGGCACTGGAAACAAAAACAAAAATGTTCCTTCCTCCAGTATAAGTACAAGTTGATAATAATTGGACTGTGGATCTTTATGTAACATAAAAATTTACTGTGTCAATTAGAAGGCACCGGAAACAAAAATAAATTTGTTCCTACCTTTAATGCTTTGGATACGTTAATAATAATTAGACTGTGGATCTTTATGTAATATAATTCACTGTGTCAAAGCACTAGAAACAATAACAAATTTGTTCCTCCTTGCTATTGATTTGTGAGTTTTTTTGGAGAAGATCGTTCGGCGATGGGCGAATCATTAATGCAAAAGCAAGAAAAACGAAGTTCACAGCAGAACAATGCTTCACTGCAGAATTTACGATTGTAGAGAAATCGCGTACAGATTGATACGTCGCCTTGAAACAGTTTTCTCTATGTAAATGGTATGCATATCTGATAATTGCGGGAATATCGGAAAATTACATGAACCATGAGTCCTATTTCTTCGCTTCGTGCATACACACTTGTACGAACACCCGCGCACCTGTGCACAGGTGCAGTCCATCCTGAATCGTTTCCCAGCGTACAGTCTACGTCCATTGTCTTCCTGTTCGTGCGCGGAAGTCGCGAAAAGGCCGAAAATAGAAAAAGAGGAGCCAAGCAGGCCAGAAGATAAAACGAGTCTTGGTAGTTTGAAAGCCATATTAATAGTCAGTACTTAAGAGTTTCATTAAGTCGCAACCGCTCGATCACTGCCTTCCTTTGCTGCTTTAACAACTTTCATCCTTTTCAGCTACCACTACCAACCATCGCTAACTACTGGCTTATTTGTATCGCTGTGCTTAGGCTAATCCCGGAGAGTTCGCGAGGTCGAAATCGAGAAGCAAACTTAATTCAACAAATTTTTTCTCTGCTCTCCACGGTGCGGTATGTCGATCAAACTTTTAGGTTAGGCATCGCGTGTAACCGCAATTAAAACAAATGATTTTCAACCCACCACCTGCCGGCGATTATTCCATAATTTGTTTAAGCCATAGAGTATTGATAAATAATAGAGTAATTATAGCTCGACATGTAGATATTGTTGAAGAGAATGTAAAATTAGTAGGATTCAATGGTAGTGAAGAAATTGATGAAAATAAGTCAATTGAGGATTTTCAATGGATCTTTCAACGGCAATAGTAATTTCAATCGTGAACCAACAAGGTCTCCTCGGTAACGTAATCTACTAATTTTGTTTCTAATTATTGTGTAAAAGAAGATTTTTAAGCTTCCATTTGATACAGCACAAGGTTAAACTTTCTTTTGGAGGACCAATTTTTTAGAACTTTTTTTCATACAGTCCTATAGATTTATACGAAAAAACACCGAAAATGGAAGTCTTATTGCCAGGAGTTCACTGATTCAGAAGTTGTACGCGTGTAAAGTTGAGCACTTTTAACTAACCTCAAACCAACTTGGACTAAACCGCTCAGTACTATTTAGCCGATGCGCCGAACACCCACCATCTATCCAGCGTATGCGATCAACAGTTCTACCTTTACTACCCAACGAATGTCCAATATGACGACGCTGTAACCTGTCAAAAACGCTTAACTTGCTCATGTTTACATGCGTATAACTTATAAACCAATGAATTCCTAACAATAATACTTACATTTTCGTAATGTTTGCATCGATATCTACAGGATTCGATAAAAAAGAGTCCAAAAAAGTTAAAAACATCTGGTCCTCGAAAAGAAAGTTCAGCCCAGCACAATTAGTGGTGAGCTTAGGTAAATTAATAGCCTTCCGGATTCGAATCTTGAGGTTCAAATCGTTTATTTATTTTGGATTGTTTACGGAGATTAGATTATTTATGCGATTGAACCTATTTCGAAAGAAAAATATGAAAAGTTGGAAAAGTTCTATGGTTCGCAACAAAGTTTACCTATTTCGGCCGATTAGTTAAATGTATATTGTCCGCAGAGATATTATAAATAAAAAATCAAATATAAACATTTGGATCCAATCCCTAAAGAAATATGTAAAGAAATGAATGTGCTTCGTTGTTTACTTCACTAGCTTTTATAGTTATCCTGCACGCCAGTTTAAAAAACACAGATTCGAGAAACATGCGTATATTACAATAAATAATAATAAGAATTGAGCTAAAAAAAAAACTTGTAATTCAAGACTATCTGTTTACATCTCCAAAAGATCTGGACCCACATGTTCAATAATTATTGTGAACAAAATTCTTAAATATCACTTGTTTTCGCTGCCGTTACACAAGAACGTCCGCTTAATATCGCGTCGATTTTCTTTTGGCACCGTTTCTTATTATAGCCGAGGTTTACTCTTTATAATTGGATGATTGGGAAGTTACCTGGCTCGGCAAACACACGAAACAAGCGCAAAGGCTCGCGAAAAACTAGCCGTCAAAGCGACTTCGCGTCTGGCAATGAGCGAACACTGCTCAAGGGGAGTTTCTTTCTCGGAAACAATCTCTCGTAAAATGGCGCACACTCGGTTATGCTACCCCCTCCCTCACCCGTTACACTCTGCGAGGGATTAACAGTTGCGTTTATAAATATTTACTAGTAGAAGTCTAACAATCTTGTAAGTTTCCCCTGGTAACTTTCCGAGACTAATGCTTTGTTTTACGAGACGTGATCCATCACAAGCGGGCACGGTTCTCGCTTTGAACGCGCTACGACAAAATCTGCACAATTTAATTGTGCTCTTGGTTCTGTCCTAAGTGATCTATATGCAGTATGATTCATTGTATAAATCAATGAAGACATAATTTTGTATTGTAGTTAGGACATTGTGCTTTTATTCGAACATTCGCGGCCTTCTTCCGATCAGTTCGGATAATCGAGGTGGAACTATATCGGGGATTAAACGGTTAAATGTGATCCAAATGGTATCGTGTTTGGTATCATTTTAACCAGAAGAATGTCAGGAATATGTTGATAAAAGTTTCAAGCAGAAAATCATTATAAACAATAAGGTTTTGTTATTGAATTTTTATTGTCTCACCGATAAGTGTCGAAATGATCACATATATCGAGACATTAGTTTTTCTAAATGTAGTTCAAACTTGTGCCATTCTTTTTTTACACTTATTATTCCTGTCAAGAAAGGTTATCAATTTCCTTTTAACTCATGTTTGTTACAAGTGATATAGAAAATGTTTAATAGTGCCTATAGTGTTATGAAACATATAGTTTTAATTTAATACTTCAAAAAGTATTTTCTAAAAATAAGAAGGTAAATATTTACATTAGGGGCTTCTTCACCGATGTTGATGACGATGAAATATGTTGTCAAGGTCATCATTCTGAACAACTTTTTCCTATACATGTTACCGCCGCTCAGCTTTAGTTTCCGAGATATTAACAAAAAAGTTTCAACATCTCGAAAAGTGATCGGAGTAGGTCTTGGTTAGATTTGAATTTGTAGCCGCCGATAACGCGGGCACGGTCACAACTTAAAACGACTTCAATCAGTTGAGACCTACTGTCTTGTCTGTTTATGTTTACGAACTGAAACGTGAAATGAATCGTGTCGAACGCGAACTCATTTCATTGTCAGCTGTGTTAGCATACAAAGTATTAAGCATGAAACTATACGAATTCTTGGATATCTGCAACAATCAAGAAAATATATAATAACCCAGTATATAAATATATAAATATATAAATATATAAATAATATATAAATAACCCAGACCTAACCAGTGATGGGAATGTTGGCGCTTTTCACGCGCATGCGCGGCGATTTTAGCCTCAGTCGAGCACGAAAATCGGGTACCTTGGTCGCCCCGCTAATTTCGCAAAATTTATTATGATTTGATTTTGAAAAATGAATGTACAACATGTGTACGTATGTATATATATATATATATATATATATATATATATTATATATATATGTATTAACATGTAATATATACATACGTACATAGAATATATAATATATAAATATATAATATTTATCTATCTATGTACAATATAATATAACTTACTCTTCTTCATCATCTTGGGAATAAGGAAGGAAAGGATACTAAAATAACTTTAAACGAAATATATAATAACAAACCCACTACTTTCGCCCCAATAGTACCGCACAAACTTCAGACGTAGCTTCGGTGCTGCCGAAACTCGCGCATGCGCGTGAATAGCGCCAACATTCCCATCACTGGACTAACCCAGAACTAACCCAGACCTACTCCGATCACTTTTCGAGATGTTGAAACTCTTTTGCGAATATCTCGGAAACTAAAGCTGAGCAGCGGTAACATGAATAGGAAAAAATTGTTCAGAATGATGACCTTGACAACATATTTCAACGTCATCAAAATCGGTGAGGAAGCCCCTAATGTAAATAATTACCAATAAGAAATATATATATATATAGGGCGTTGTTAAACTTATATTTTGGATATAATACGTTGCGAAATAGTTAATAAAAATAACGAAACTTTAAAGTCATTCATCCATGCAAGTAACTGTAATAATTTGATCATCCACTGTAACATGCACCATGTATCGCGTGCACAGTGTAGTTCATGCATATTTCGAAGCAAATAGTTGCATACCAGGAAAGTATGTTTTCAGGCACGAATTTGCATAGACTTCTTTCGGTGGCACGACGTTTACCCACTGTTGCTAAAGTTTTCATGGCAAACGCCCCTCGCTTTGTATTCGCAGCTCCCGTTAAACTTCTCCCGCATTCCTAGGAAATAATGTTGCAGCCGCGGGAGACGTGGCAATCGTCGCGAACTCCACGCTCGTCTTTTACATTCAACGGAATGATACTAATTTCCGGCGCGATCGCAAAAAAAAAACGATCGCTGCCGAACATGACACGAAGAACATGGATCATATTTTATGGTAATCCTTTATTCGATGAACGGAGACTGCGATTTATACTAGAACTACGGAAAACTATTTTTTCGTTCCTTTAAATTATATTACTTTTTTAATTAATTACTATCCAGACTGAGGATTTTATTAAAGAATTAAAATACACTGTTGCAGAAACAAATGTTTATGTAGCTTCAATGGGTTCTAATTGATGCAAACAATTTTTTTATTTTTATTTTGTATAAAAATCCACAGGCTTATTATCGCATATCAGTAGGTAGTAAACTATTTTCTAGGGTACATTGTGGACACAATATTTTCTTGTACAGGATGTACCAATAATTTAATACAGGATGTACCTGCAATTTATAAAACTTCTACAGAAAACTTTTTTCTAATTAAAATGTCCCCAAGCACGATATACAGTAGTCCCGCGATTTAAGCACGACGGAGCAATGGGATCTATCTCAGTTCGTCTACCCCTACCACTGAAGGGTATTCCCGGAGGGGCCGCGCAGCTCGAGCTGCCTCGGTCGCCGAGAAGTGTAAATGTGCCGCGTAATCTGCTCCCGGGCAGTGATGGTATATGGTCTCGGTTTTTTCGCGCATGCGCGTCTAAATGCGGGAACGTACCGTACGTCTTAGGTTTGTGGGGAAAGTAGGGGTGAACTGTTATTGGCGGGAAACCGGACAGAAGAGTGCAAGATATATTTATATATTATATGTACATACACATGAAATTTTAATATAACATACGCATGTTAAACATTTATATTTGAAAATCGAAAAAAAATTTGCGAAACTATGCGGGGTGACCAAGGTACCCCATTTTAGCCCAACTTTGTACTTTACTGACGCTAAAATCGTCGCGCATGCGCGAAAAAACCGAGACCATATACCATCACTGATCCCGGGTTGGGTATATCGGTGTGAATCACCACTAATCCAATTACAAAACTTCTTTATTTTTCATTATTTTATTATGGGACTTTCATCAACTTATTTCTGGCATTTTTCTGATTAAAATGATACTAAACACGATATAATTTCAACTGTATTTAATGGTTAAATTGGCGGTATGTACCGTAATTTTTGGACGTAGATGAAGATAGTGATCCGTATTTACACGCGCTGCCCTTTTTTACGTTCGGTGCGGTTGGGCGGCCACAAAAGAATAGTATCCCTCCATGAACTAAGTCACAGCAGAGACTCGAGAATTGGCTTAAATCGCGGGACTACTGTAGTTACTGTCATAATTGTAAAACTGGCGAATAAAGTTTCGAGTTTCACATTTAATGTAGAGACACGAAATCTGTCTTATAATAATTCGTAGTTATATCGTGTTTGGCGTTTCTTTGATCAGAAAAAGTGACAAATACGATGGTAGAAGTTTCATTTACGAAAAACCATGAATGAGGAATTTTGATTTTTGAATTTAAAAACCTGAGCTGGCACGAGTCGTTTGATGTTTGTCGAACGCCTGAACCTCATTCCCTCTTTCTTCACTACAGGAAATATAGTCCCTATTGTATGAATGTCGCGCGGCAGACCGGAAGCTACGACTCTTACGGAGAGAATACTGTATTAAATTAAAGTTCTCGTTACCATCAGATTTGCACGGTCGAGGGGGAGACCATGAACAGAGAGCTCAATCGAAGAGCGCGTCGGTCGGTCGTTCGCGTGTAAACTATTTTAATTTTCATTTCGGCTCCGGCCGTGTCGGGGGACCGTTAAAAAATGAATTGTGTACCTGTCGACGGTTTTCGATCTTCGCGTAGGCTTTTGCTAACAAGTGAAATGGAACGAAACGGACGGGACAGGCCGCTTAAAAACGCGCCGCTGCGTGCTCTGCCATTTTCCACTCTAGCCGCGGCGCAACCCGTAGCCGCCGCCGAGTCCCATCGTCCACCTCGGCGCGTTTAATAGATCGCGCACGCCGACTCGTGAATTCCATCCTGTCATCCCGACAACCGTGTTTTTCGTCCGGTTCCCTTGTACATACACCAGGTATAATTCCGGTCAGATATGTACACGAGTATATGTGCTTGTTTTCCCAACGGGACGGCGTACACCAATGAAACATCCTCTCCTCTTTCTCTCTCTCTCTCTCAGTCACTCACACTCTCCATCTCTTTCTCGCTGTCGCTTTGGTCGCGCAGCTCTCGCGGAGATTTCATTCCTATTCCAGGCTCGGTCGTACAGAGGACACGTGTCCCATCGGATCTTCCGTCACTGCTGCCTTCTATCGCGGCCGTATTACAACGATGAAAGGAAACTTGCCGAAAATGTTTCGCCACCGGACAATGCCCGATGCTGATGACGACGCCCCTGACCCGCTCGTTTCCGCTATAACGTTCCTCTCTGACGGAGAGGCCGCACCCGCAATTTATAGGCACCGGAGGGGAAATGAATACCCTTATTTTTTACGGTGTTTACAGAGGACCGAATCACCGAGCGGACAATGCACTTCGCTTGTGTCTTATCCACCGACAGAACCTGGTTCGACTTTGCGGCGGCGGCTTTTCCGCAAGATGGCCGATTACCAATTAAAGCGCACAGCACAGCCGAACAAACCGGGTCCGTTCTATTCGGAGCTGGGTAAAATTGTTGGAGAAAAAATATTTCAAATACTATTTGAAATAGTCGTTGTTCCATAGTTTGAATAAAATAGTATTTTGAACGAACAGTAAAATTTCCGCAAATAAAATATTTTTATTCTGATAATTTAAAACATGAAATAGAATGTTTTAATTATGTGTTAAATAGTACTTGAAATATTTCATGACAATGAAAATGGATTGAGGAAACAGGTAATATTAACATCAGATAAATGTCACGAATGTGTTGACAAATGTTTCATGAAAAAATAATTTTAAAAACAAAAAATCTTGTCATTGTATTAGTATTGGCTCACCGATATGCTTGACCAGGCACGCTGGTGTTGATCGGTTTGGTCGCTCGGATCGACACAAAAGGGAAAGGAATCTCGAAGAATCGTGCCTGTCTCAATAAGCGCAATGTTTCGGACTCGAGCTGCTGTCATCGCGAAAACAGTATAACACTATAATAATAACGTTACCTATAATGTTACACATAATAATAACATATATCTGCATTTAATACTCCATAAAATGATTTATAAATGCAACAAAAACCCAGTGTAACTACACTTTCATATAAAAATTGACTGCTTTAACATAGACCTGTCAGTTTGTGCAAATGGCTTTTATAATTTGATGACCCACTGCCAATATATATTTTCTTTCACAGCCAAAATTAAAATTAAACATGAAGTGCATTTTCAATAAATTGCATACAAAATACTTTTTCAATCATTACAGCTGAAGGAAATATTTCAGTGACTGACATTAGGTGGGCCAATAAATATATAAGCTTATATATTTATAATGTCAGTCACTGAAATATCTCCTTCAGCTGTAATCATTGAAAAAGTATTTTGTATGCAATTTATTGAATATTCATTTCATGTTTAATTTTAATTTTGGTAGCAATTTTGCTAGCAATGTAGTATTTCATAAAATGCTTTATAAAAGTCAAAAATAAATACAGTGTAGCTAGGCTTTCGTATAAAAATTGATTGTTTCGATGTAAAGAAGGTTTCGAGGTCTCAAAGAATGGAGTACAAGTTTTCGCAATGCTCCAATAACTTGTTCGTCTACTAAGACAATAGGGTGTAACTGGATTTGTGGTTTGCAGTAAAAATGCAAGAAAGCGCGAGAAGATTGGAGCCAACGTAAACCCTCGATTGATTTTGAGTACGCGCGTGGTAGCACGGTTAGCCCGTCACATTTCTCTCGCCTTCACCTTTCTCTCTATTATGGCGGAAAAATTTATGGGCATCCGTGCGCTGGTGATTGAGATGGCCGAATATAATGGCGTGGCTATCTGCGCCGGGGATCTATGCTTCTAAACCCTCTGCACTCTTCAGCCTCTCCTGAGAACACTGTTAACGGACATTTCGGCGTTAAATAAAACTGCAGGAGAATCGTAAAGCAGAAAAATCGCGACCTCGCTGCCACCGAGACTCCACGGTACACACTTTAAAAGTGTTATAGCGGGCGATCAAGTTATTAGAGCCAGCTGTACAAATTGAAAATTTCACAGCCGAGGAATCTCTGCAGAAACTTCTGCTAAATCTCAAGTCACAATTTGCAGTACTTTCAAAATTACTGTCAAAAGTGCGAACCATTTTTCTGGTAAAGTAGAATATTTAGATTTGAATAATTACCATTCTTCACTGAATTATTCTTTTTTTTTTTTGCTGATTGCAGATAACTGCTGCGGCTGATTAAATTATTAGAGTGTTGCTGAATGTATATTTGTAATTTGCAGACATCAACCTCTGATAACTTTATTTTAAAAAAATAATTAAAATCTTGTACACGAGCCCGATGGATGCATTATTATTTTTAAATAATATCAAACTTTTGTTTTTCTTTACTATTAGAGGAAAGCACGATTTTTATGTAATTTCATTGTATCGAAGGTTTCAAGTTTAGATCCTGTCTTCAGAAAATCTTATGGCCGCAGCTTTAACTTTTCCAGAACAGAATAAACGTTCTTGTTATCTGTCGAACTTTTTCTACTTTTAAGAAAATACAAGTTTCTTGCACGAAAATATATGGAATAAATGTTAATACATTGCATTTTATTAGAATTTGCTCGGAACAAAAAAGATTATAATCACAATTGAAAATGTTAACAATTTCATTCGCTCCCTGGACTAAACAATATGTTCTACAGATTGATTTATGAACTGTAAATTTATCAGAATTCTCATTGGAATTTAATGGGTAGAAAAGGCTCAAAAAGCATGCATAATTTTGTATACTACCTCGGGCAGAAAATATTCGATCAGAATTGTGAATGCGCTTGTTGAACGAATTATTTGGTCGTATATTAAACACGAATAATAGTATAATGTATACATATATTAGACAAATATGGAGATAATGATATTATAGAAAGGTATTAATGAGATGATGAATTGTTTCGCTATGTAATAATACAAAATAACACATAATTTTAGGTCCTCGGTACTGTTAAATTGTTTTGAGTATACCGTTTTCGCTAACATAAGATCCTTCAACTCCAACTCTCAATTATATTAAGATGTTTTTAATTATTTATAATGTTAGTACTATTTAACTAAAAAATTGCGTCAAAAATTGCCTCGTAAATTATTTAGAGAATGGCTCATAGTTCCGTTGCATAGCTACAAGAAAGTGCAGTAGGACCTCGATTAACCGAACTTTTGATACACAGACCCAGAAAATGTAGTTTTTAAATTTTCAATATACAATATTTCATCGTTAATTGTCGTGAAATTCTGAACAATAATTGTCGCAAAACAATCCCTCCTTCCGCGGGTTATACCCCGCGAGGGGCCGTGATGCTCGAGAGGCCTCGGTCGCCAAGAAGCGTAACATAATACGGGTCGAGTATATCGGTGAGACCACGACTAATCCGATGATGAAACTTCTTTATTTTTTAATATTTTTTTTATGAAACTTTCACCAACATATTCATGGCATCATTCTAATGAAAATAATACCAAATAAGATATAATTGCGATGATATTTACTTGAGTAATGGACGATGAAAGTTTCGGGCGCAAGGTAGGACAGTGCATGGGAAAGAAAGAGACACGGATAGTCGCAGTCGTAAAAAAAAATTTTTTATTGTCACTTATTTTTTTAAGAGACTTTCTCCAATATATTTGTGGTATTTTTCTGATTAAAATAATACCAAACACGATGTACAGTAACCCCGCGATCTAAGTCCAACGGAACATTGCGATCTATGTCTCTTGGTCTACTCCTACCACTGCAGGCTATCCCCGGAAGAGCCGTGAAGCTCGAGATGCCTCGGTCACCGAGCAGTGTAAACATGCCGCGAAATCTGATCCTGGGTCGGGTATATCGGTGTGAATCACTACTAATCCAATTACAAAACTTCTTTATTTATTATTATTTTTTCGTGGAATTTTCACCAACATATTCGTGGCATTTTTCTAATGAAAATGATACCAAATATCATATAATTCCGATGATATTTACTTGTGTAACGAACGATGGAAGTTTTTTATTGGTATTACTTTGTACTGACTCGCGGGCTTTTGAACTGTGGCGGCGTCCGCGACTCTTGTCGTCTCTTTCTTTCGTATATGCCGTCCTTCTTTACGTCCAAAACTTTCATCGTTTATTACACAAGTAAATATCATCGGAATTACGCCATATTTGGTATCATTTTCATTAGAAAAATGCCACGAATATATTGGTAAAATTTCATTAAAAATAAGTAAAAAATACAGAAGTTTTATTATTGCAGTAGTATTGTCTCACTGATACGATATTTTTTGTTGCGCCTTCGACCGCGCGTCCGTGTTTGCATGCTGTCCTTTCCTACGTTCGGCGCGGACGACGCGGTCACAAAAGAATAGTGTCCCTACACGATCTAAGTCCCGGCAGAGAACCGAAAAAGGACTTAGATCGCGGGGTTACTGTAATTCGGATCATATTTACAATAATTTTCCAAAACTTTCATCGTCCATTACTCAAGTAAATGCCATCGGAATTATATCTTATTTGGTATCATTTTCATTAGAAAAATGCCACGAATATGTTGGTGAAATTTCCATCAAAAAATAACAAAAAATAAAGAAGTTTTGTCACTGGGTTAGGTGTTGTTTTCACACCGACATACGCGACCCGTATTATGTTATACTCCTCGGCGACCAAGGTCTCTCGATCTCCGCTGTCCTTTTCTACGTTCGGCACAAGTCAAAGAACAGTATCATCTGAACGTTAATTGTCGCTGGCCGGACCCGTGGTGTCGACGATTATCGATGAAATATTGTATGCCCACACAAAAAATTTAAAAAATACAATTTTCAGTATTTTCTCTGCAATTCTGATAAATTGCAATTTTTTCCCCTAAATGTAACAAATAATTGTTTTAACTTTTCCAAAAAATTCAGGTCGTACAATCCACAATGAAAGTGCCCGAATATTAACGTCACTGTCACTGTACATCTACAAAATATTGTAAGGTCACTTACCTGTTCCAGCGATATCTTCTGTCAAATTAAACATTGGAATCTACACGAGATCCGTGCTCGTAATGCGGTCACCTATCAGTTGCATGCCATCTGGCATCGATCTGCTACCGGATTCGATGGTTATTGTACGATGATTTCCAGGGCGATGCGAAACCATTCGCAGAATTCAAGCAGCCCGCGACAAAACGCGTGTAATTCGCTCGAAATTAAAACGATGCAATTTTGGTAGCCATGAACGGTATAATTAGTAGAGCATTATTCCCCACGTGACGTTGCACACGTTCACGACTCAATTATTCCCGTGGCGGCCAACAATGCTTCTCGACGCTCCGTTCGGAATGATAATTAGTTATCGATCTTATCGCAAAGAAATACAATTTGCATCCCAGATTCCAGCCCGGGGAATTTGTATACCATTTAACCAGCCCGAAAATGTCCACATTGTAACTATAATCAACCCGTTGTAACAATTTCCTTTTTGTTCATGACTGTTGACAGTTTTATTCGAGCCCCAGCTTACTCGGTATCCGTGAAGATTATGCGAAATTAATATATTATAAGTAGACGGCGGATCTTATGCATTTATAAGAAAAATGAGTAGGTGTGACCTAAAACAGCAAAGACATTAGAATCATTTAAAAATACTGTTGTAATATTTTCAGCCAATACAACCTATTAACCCTTTGCACTCGGAGCTATTTCGTCTAAAAAACCAAACATTTCTTCTAACCTAAAATATTTCCATCGTACATAAGTTTTTATCATTATATGCGTACGAAACTGATATAGTACCTCATACAATATTTAAATGTTTAGTAATTTATTACATATGAACAAATTTAATCATGTAAACAATATTCTGAATAATGGTGTAGCAATTTGTAGTGGCGCCTCAGAGTCGCCATTCGAGTGCTAAGGGTTAAATAAGAGAATAAGTAACTTCTTATTTGACTCCAGATTGTTGCAATTCCGGTAAAAACTTTTTACATTCCATAAAGATCCGCCGTCTAATAATAAAATATTATACAAAACCGGTACAAATCTGTGTAACGGATTTTAAACAAATACAAGGGTATACCCCGCGGAAGGAGGGATTGTTTTGCGACAATTATCGTTCAGAAGTTCACGACAATTAACGATGAAATACTGTATACTCGAACACGAAGTGTCGCTGGCCGGACCCGTGATTGCGACTTTTATCGATTAAGTACTACTCAGAAAAAAGTCAAGTCGTTTGGTCCAATTTGATAAAAGTCAGATTTAAATGGCGTTCGAATACTTTCGCGAGTCACATGAAAAAAATCGATGCAGTCTCATCGTTGATTGAGTAACAATTCTTGTTGGTCCATTGTAACAAGAAAATTGAATTGTTCGATGGACAGAACATATTTTCTCCTACGTGTGATCAAGCTGTAAAATTCCATCGATTTTGCGGGGTTCTCGTTGCCAGTCAAAGTGTTAAAGTAGCTCGCGTGTCTGCGGCTCGGACAAGGCAGAAAAGGCAGAAAAGGCAGGAAAGGCGGAGGATAATTCCGGGGAAGTACACGGTTCGATGTGAAATGAGTGGTGCAAAGTTGAAGTTTGCGATAGCGTTGGAATAGGTTTGCCGAGGGAAAGGGGTTGAAAGGAAGGAAGATCAGGAAGGAACACGTAATTCCAGAGGCTTAGCGCGTCCCAATTTTCGGGCCAGTAAATTCCAATAACGTCCGATGCCCTTAAACTCTTCGTATATCACGTCCCATGAACCATCGACCGATTTATAACGTCGGAATTCAGGTTATCGATATCCATTGGCAGTCCGTGCTTCTTAGAAACGATTCTTCCCTCGGCTTGCTTAAGGTGGCAGCCGCTGCGCTGCCGCCGCAGCCGCGTTCTTTCACACTCGCACCGCGGACGACAACTTTCCAAACAAATCCGATCCGGAAACCTGGAGGTTACTGGACCACCTGTACGTATGTACACGGTGTAAAGAAATTATATGTCGCGACCTTAGACAATATACAGCCTGAGTCCCCCAACATGATGACATCAAATAACTGGTAAATTTCATTTGTTGTACGAAAAAGTTTTTCAAATAAACGTTGCACGGCTTCCAGGGAGAATGCTGTAATCTGTTTCTTGTTACTTTGTTTTATTATCGAGGTGTGAGGGTCACCCTCAGTCTTTTACACGGAATGCTCAATATTTTTTCTCGAATTCGGATGAAGCACTAAATTCTGCGTTAAAAAGAGTTATACCAAGTAGGGCTATATCTCGATAAAAATGCAAAGTAAAATAACAGACTATAGCAATGTATATCTCCTTGCAAACCATGTAACATTTGTTCGAATTAATTTTTCGTACAAGAAATAACTTACGGCAGGGATGGGCAATTTTGCCTCAATTGAGGCAAAATAGCGCCCTCTGTTCCCTTCCTTCCAGCAAGCGTGGTACAATGGGGCAACGAAGACACGAGACATCGGCGTACGCAACGAACGTGTGCGCTGCATGAAAGAGAGGTTGGTGGGAGAAGCAGGCGTTTGAGGGGCTCCATCCGTGCCCACCATTGACTTACGAGTTATTTAACACTAGGTTTACGGATCACTAAAATTGATTATTTTACATTGCTTTATAAAAATAATAAAATTGTATTGACTTAGATCTTCAGCGATTTTTATTGTAATATGTACACAAAAAAATAAATCTATTTAATAATTCCTCACGAATGCCTCCTTACACTCTTAATAATCGAAAATTAAAAATTTTTGAATCCGTCATTTTGACGGGCCCCGTAAATCTAGTGTTAAAGTCATCCTGTTAAGAGATACGTCATGTTTTTTAAGAGAACGGTTGACTCGAGACCCATGGTTCCTTTGAGACTTTTGTCCCTCGCGATGGATACTATACGATGCAGTCTAAAAAAAGTTTGACCTTGAGAAAAAGGTCAACTTTGTTGTCCATCTTTTTAACAGATCTCTACCGATCCAGAGGTACAGAATCCCGCTGTGGTAGTCGTGACATGATTTTTGTACTCCCTGTCCGGTCTGACGTGTCTGTTTATGACCTACCAGTTCTACTTCTTACAAAAATGCTTAAGCACTTGAACTCGACGCATTTTCAAAGTCGTTTTCTCGAAAAAGAGGCGTCGAATGAAAAAAAATGTATTCTCCATTTTCGACTTATTCTCTCGTGTAGAATCACCTACTCCGCGTTTATGCTATCTGGGGAAGTCCAGTGAACGTATGGAATAAAATAGTTTACACGGAACTTTAACACTAAACCTACCGACCATTAAATGTGACTAGTATGTGCTCCCTTATAAAAATGGTACATTTGGATTTATTTAGATTTTATGCCACTTTTACTGTAATGTATACTGGAATAAAAAAGTATGCATATTCATTTCGAGTGGAATCATTTTTGTAACTTCAATAATTGTAAAATAAAAAATTTGAAAACGGTCATTTGACTGGCGGTGGTAGGTTTAGTGTTAAAGTCGTTTTTAACGAGAACGGTTGACTCGAATCCCATGGTTCCTTTGAGATTTTTGTTCCTCGCGAACAGTAGAATACGATGCAGTTGAAAAAAAATTTGACCTTGAAAAAATGCTCAAGGTCATTTTTGCGGTGCATTTTTTTAACGAATCTCCACCTATCCAAATGTTAACCCCTTCGCTTACAATATCGTCTGAGAGACGTGATGAAGATTCTGAACAGAGTCTAATAAAGATGTATGTTATTAATTTCCTTTAAACCGAAATATAATTCTATTTTGTTGTTGTTAATGTAAAGCCATTGGAGAACATATAGACATGCAATAGATTTACATTTTCTCCTTTTTCTAAGAAATTGTGAACTACAAAGAAATTCTAATTACTAAAACCGTAAAATAAATCATAAGGCAAGGGGTTAAGAATACTATTGTATTAGTCACGACGTATATTTTCCTTCCACGCTGTACTTTTCGAGCGGTTATTCGCTTCGAGACGCCTTCTATAAATCCCGGAATTCCTTTTGATCCGGGGCGAAAACGACTGGCCAAATTGGCCCGGGACGACGACGGTGCTCTTCTACCCCGTGTGTTCCCACTGCTGTGTGTTTCCATTCGAGCAGCGTCGGTTTGCTACCGTTGTGCCCGGTATGCGCCAGCTCGAATGGGATTTCGAGCGTTCCATGGTAAAAATTGCTCGCCGGATAGCTACGACACACGCCGCACAGTTGAAAAGGCTCTAATTTCGATCCGGTGAAACGAATACGATCGCGAGAGCGTGCGCGCGGGCACGTTAGTTGCGGTGCCGCGTCGAGATTCCCGAGTTTGACCAGCGAGGACCAATCCTCTGCTTTGTATTCCCGAAGGAATCGATCGACGATACACCGTAGAGAAATCGTCGCGGTGAATGTTGCGGTTTGACGACGCACACAAGCCGGTATGCGCAGGACACCGATGCACTCTGCACACCGGCTCCCCAATGCGAACAAGGTTCGAACCAATAACTTGCGCAACGCTTTGAACAGTCCCTTGGTTTGCGGCTTCGTGACTAAATAGTAATATCGAGAACGCCGTCCGTGATATACTATTATACGAGTATAATACTATGCGTCGCGCCGCGCTGCGCGCGTTTCGCCTGCGGCCGCCATCGACGATCGCGATGGATCGAGGGTTTACTGATCTGGCAGGTTTTAGGGACGTTTTGTTAACACTTTATCTACCGGAAGCTTGTCAATAGGCTTTTCAATAACTCCATAATAAAAATTTCTCAATATGAACTCTATCAACAAATTACACTGTCCAACACCAAAGTTTTTTCCTAAGAACTGTTGGGTGGTTCTTATAGAGCTTTTTGCGCTGATTCCGAATCTGCCCTTACTTTTTTTGCCTACACGTACAGTTTTTGAGAAATTTGAGTTTGAAAAAAAGACCTATTTTTCAACTTTAAACAAATCTTGTGATGTTATTATAAAAAATATTGATTTGTTCTTTACAGAAAAAGATTCTGTAGACTTTCCTAAATACAGTGATATTCAATATTAATACATTATGAATGTTTAAACATGTTTAAACAATCATTAAAGACGGAGGGACACCACTTTTGCACCAATTTTTGAGGATATTTTTGAATTTATCTCAAAAAATAAGGGTCCAGCGTACAATCGTACTATATCACGTGATAGAGCAGACTTTTATCTTGAGAAACCTCCCTTTGAAGACATTTTAACCGAACCAGAAAGCAAAATATCTTCGCCCGACATGAGTTGCCGTCAGTGGTGCTCTTCCACTAGCGCGGTCGTTCGTCGGGATACGGTGCGGCGCGACGTAACGGCGTTGCAGTGGCTATAAGTGCGCAATTATGTCAGCTTATTTATAATGAAATATGTGTAATATATATATATATATATATATATATATATATATATATATATGTGAGCAATGGGTGTGATTGGTCACACAACGATGTCCGGACGACGCCATGCGCCATGCGATTGGCGGGACTCGAGGAGTCGCTTTGCGAACGAGCCCCTCTGGCGCCGTGTCGCGCCGCCCTCTGACGGGCGGCCTTCTTCTTCTTGTACTTCTACGCTAACGTTGCACATCGCGACTCAGTCTTTTCTAAATATATTCACTTTGTGTATCGTTATTATCACTCGTATTCTTTTATACTGCGTTTACCAACTAACAATATAAAATATATATATATATATATATAATATAAATAATGAAATATACATAATATATATAAAATATATATATAATGTATAATAATGTATATTATAATTATTTTTCACATTAGCGATATTATATAGATTTCTGTATTAAACTATTCTTTTGTTACGAAAGATCTGTTTAGTATGAAATATACTATGAACAAAAGACTAACATTAAGAAGATATATAAAATAATTTATACAGAATAAATGTACTAATAAATAATAAACAACAATAGTATAACATTTAAATAAGCTGACATCATTGCGCGCTTATAGCCACTGCATCGCCGTTACGTCGCGCCGCGCCGTATCCCGACGAACGACCGCGGTAGTGGAAGAGCACCACTGGCGGCAACTCATGTCGGGCGAAGATATTTTGCTTGTTGGTTCGGTTAAAATGTCGATGTTGCAAACTTCAAAGGGAGGTTTCTCAAGATAAAAGTCTGCTCTATCACGTGATATAGTACGATTGTACGCTGGACCCTTATTTTTTGAGATAAATTCAAAAATATCCTCAAAAATTGGTGCAAAAGTGGTGTCTCTCCGTCTTTAATGATTGTTTAAACATGTTTAAACATTCATAATGTATTAATATTGGATATCACTGTATTCGGAAAGTCTACAGAATCTTTTGCTGCAAAGAACAAATCAATATCTTTTATAATAACATCACAATATTTGTTTAAAGTTGAAAAATAGGTCTTTTTTTCAAACTCAAATTTCTCAAAAACTGTAAGTGTAGGCAAAAAAAGTAAGGGCAGATTCGGAATCAACGCAAAAAGCTCTATAAGAATCACCCAACAGTTATTAGGAAACATAAAAAAAAATTGAAATTTGTTGAACAGTGTTATACGAGCAAAGCAACGATAACGAGAAGGGATAATGATAGAACTGACGCAACGACTTGCCTGATCTGAAAATTCCCCTTGTGAAGAAATGGTAATTATTTAGCAGTTTGGCCTCCACTCCAATGTTAACAGTAAATCTACCAACCACAGAACATATAAAGATAAAACGCCTTACAGAATTGAGAAGATTGAATTTATTTAAACTTTGTACCGTTTCCATAAGAATATGTGCTTAAATAAAGAAGTCAATTCAGTCATTTCCTACGAAATCGTTTTTCAAATTTCAATAATTGTAAAATAGAAAACCGGTCATTTTGACCGTGGTAGGTTTCGTGTTAATGACTTGTGGATATGTGGTGGGGCGTGTAATTTTGAAAAACTTTTTCCATTGGAAGTATATGGCGGTCTCTTTCAGTTTCCGAGGTATTTGCGAAAAATTTTCTGTACTACCACAAAGAATTCTGTCCATGCGTGATCCTCTATGACACAGTACAAGCATAGCATTCTAGATTACGCTCCCGACTTGACAAGGGACAGTTTACAAGTCTGTCAGCCCAGCTCACAACTGCGTACCAACGTTCTTATAAGAAAATTTTTCTTTTAACATTGATACTTGTAGTTTACTGCGGGGAGAAACTCGTTGTAACCCTAACCTAACCCTAACCAACTATTCGAAACATTTCAAGATTTGAAAGATTAGAACACATAGGCCACAGTTGGATTCGTAGAAGTTTTCGAAAAAATATTTGACACGCATTTTTCTTTGTCAGCAACTGTCCACGTTAAGGGGGTGTAAACTACCCTTAAAGTTGGAATTGATTCAAAACCAGTGAAGAATGTGTCAAACTTGCGCAATGATATAGGATGCGAAACGTGATAGAAAGATGAATAATTAACTATGTAAGTTCCTCCACTGAAAATGGCATTCTAATATAAAATAAGATAATTCGCGTCGTGCACGATCGAATGAACTTAAATGTGGAGCACAGTATTTATATGTAATGAATGAAAAATGTGTCAAATCGAGACAATGGTAAAAGATCTATATGCCACAAAAATGAATATTAATTCTGAGCATTTCTTCTTTGTTCAAATTCAACAAACGACGTGTGGTACATACTATTTCTACAAACTCGATCGAAGATGTGTCAAATTAACGCGATGATGCAAGTTGAATGTGATGGAAACACGAATAATTAAATTCGCGAATTTATGCTCTGAAAATGGCATCTAAAGTAAAATACCAGTATTCATATCGTGTCTAAACTAGTGAAACAAATGTAGGACGCACTATTTATTCAGAATCTGGAAAATGTGTAAAATTGATAGAATTCTAATGAATTAATATTACAGAAAATTAAATAATTATCTCTGCGAATTTCTTTGGTTTAAATGGCACACTAAAGTAACCTAAAGGTAATTCGCATCGTTTACAAACTAGTAAAACAATATATAGAAGTTACTATTTATTAATCAGTGAAAAATTTGTCAAATTGATGCAATGGTAAAGATCAACGACATAGAAAATTAAATAGTCATCTCTGTGAATTCCTTTTCTGAAAATGGCATCCTAAAGTAACATAAACGTTATTCGCATCGTTTGCCAACTAATAAGTACGCTGCATTTTCCAACTAATACACGTAAGTACTATTTATAAATCGTTGCAATGATAAACGATCAATATTATAGAAAATTAAATAATCGTTTCATTAAATTCGATCTCTGAATATTGCACTCTTAAAGTAACCTAAAGGTAATTCGCACCATTTGCAATCTAATAAAAAGTTGTATAAAAAATAATACTTATTAATTAGTGGAAAATGTTTTACATTGACATAAGTAACGAATAATGGTCAAAACGACGAAATTATTTCATAATTGAAATAGAATCGAATTGTTTTGCAATGGATACTCTCATATATTCTCAATAATTTATACTGTTGCTCAACCATTTTTACCACCATTTCAACTAATAGGTGTTAAATGCAAATTTATTCATTTTCTTATTCATTTTATAGGATTCAGAATTATATGATTTTGTATGCTAATAGCATTATCAGTGATTATTTATGAACTGGTTACCTTAATTTGTACAGAAAGTCCAATCTAAGCTCTGACAAATTCTCTACAAATCCGGCGTCTCTTTCCTACATTAATACAATTTTACCAATTGTAAAACTCAGTGTAGTACTGCAATTATTTGCACATTACAGACTATTGGCGAAATAAGGAATGACCGAATTTGCATCGAGATTTGAAAAAGCAGTATTATTTCTAATGCCGAGGAAATGTAAATTAAAGACAATTTTATTCTCATGCACGATAACGACCTAATAGCATATTGCGCTCAATACAAGAATGTAGATCTTACACAATACTCCAGCTTATTTAGGTACTCCCACATAATGACCGGATATTAATCCTATTACGTATTCGTAGAAATATCGTTCGACGAAAAATTAAAAAACACCGAAGTTCTACAATCGTGATATAAACAAATTCTCTCGTATAGGAGTGGAATAATATTCAAAAAAATATTAATTAAGGCAGCTTGAATTTTTGTAGCAAACGTAATTTAAATTACTTCATTCTCGTTCGAACGTTCGTATGGATTTACCATGTAGAAATACTGCTCACTCGTATATATTTCTGTTAATTTTCTCATTTTTCTAGTTAATTTCGCTAATTGTACTAGTAGTTAATAATTTTTATAAAATTATTCATTATTATACGGATACAAAATGAACAAATAAAACTTCATTATTTCGATTACGTGACTTGCTTTTGTTGATAGGAAAAATTATCGAAAGAAAAAATATTGTTTACTTCAAAGACATAAATATCATGGAAAACAAACGAACAAACAAACTTTTTTCAACCTGTGTTTTCCACGACTGCAAAGCTATCATTCATGTTTTAAATCATGGTCTTCAAGATGAAGCTAATAGAACGATCGCATCTTCTCTGCATTTCCCTGCAAGTTTGACCTTGAATGACCTTGAGTCATAGGTAATTGAACTCATCTTAAAACGCACAATTTGATGGCGGATAAAAAAAACATATAACTATCTAAAAAAAGAAAGTTGACCTTCACCTCACATTGGAGTGCAATATCACATTTATAGTTACGAAAAGGGTCTGCCATTAAGAAAATAAAAAATGGAAAATTTCTTTCAAGAAAAAAAAGATCACTGATTTTAGAGCACCTCTTTCAAAACAATGACTGCTGGAAAAATATCGTCGGGTTACTGCCAAAACAAGCTGACTCCACTTTTACTCAATTCTGAGTTAAGTACTCCATTAGATTAAAAAATGTTCGAAAAACATACTGACAAAACTAGACAACTTCTTTTGTTTTGTTACTTACTTTGATTTTTTTCAATCAATAAATCATTTTGAAGCTGTGACGATTTTTCATTTCAATTTAAATTTTCAAACGACGATTTCTCAAAAGTTCAAATTATGGAGTTACCTTGTTTTGGCAGTAACCCAACGATATATTGACTTCCAAATTCCCGTTTGATAAAGGGTTTCCTCTTTTTCCAAAATATCTACGGGATTTTATTATTGCTTCCTCTAGGTGCGAGAACGAACGAATGAAAAGGTGTGCAAGTAACAAAACAGTGAAATAAAAGGAGTAGATGGGTAATATGTAACAAAGGTTCAAACTAGCCCGATTGAAAACCGATATCCTCGGGTCTCAATTTTTCAATTTCTCCGAAAAATAAACCGCATTGCATAAAGTATCAACAGTGCAAAAAAGAAAACACCCGACAGATTGAAAATATACTCGGTGAATTTCAACCACGGCAAATAATTGACACTGCACAGTGATAAAACAAAAAAAAAACACGATTGAAATATCTCCGACAGTTTTCAAGGTAGTTCCGAAATAAACAAATAGGCGCTCATCTCACTCCGGCTGGTTTATTTCAAATTGATTTTAATTAATATCAATTTACATAAGCGAGAATTAAATAGGGATCGTATGTGCATACGTATTTGCTTATAATATTCAGGTTCGTTCATCGATAATAAATGGCAGTGTAACGAACGAAAATTATGTTGTTTCATACACTGGCTGCACGCGTGTAGACGGCTATTATCCACAGACTAAATATGAAGTATAACTGTTGTACATAACTGACGTTATAACAAATAACACGAATTCCTATATGCCCTTTGGGATTAATTTTCGTACACCAGATAACTTACCACTGTTTGTTTGAATTAATGAAAGCTATATATCATGAAGCTCAACCCTCTCTTAAATTACTTCTGCGTAGGTCGTGCATCGTCTATTCGTTTAAAAATATGTTAAATATTCACAAAAAAAATTTAATCTTTTAACACGTACTGTCATGTCACCCATCTACAGTGTGATACATATACAGATATATGTATGTATCATACAGATACAGTGTGATTCATATAAATTGCACACCTCAAATAACTTTTAAATTATGCATCTAGTTAAAAATTGTTAAATACAAAAGTTATAGACTTTTAAGATAGGGAGGTGTAGTTTTCGAAATGTCAAGGTCAACTTTCTTTTTTTATATAGAAAGATATTTTTCTCATCGTAGATCAAAATAATATTAAATTTTGAGTAGAAAAATATTGTTGATCCTAAACCTAATGGTTAACCAGATATTTTTAAATAAGTTTCAGTATATGTACCGTCCGTCCATTAGGAGATGGCAGTGATTTTCGACAGTGGGGCGCAGGGGGACTGCGAGATCCCACTCTAGACGCCAGGTTACGGTCCCCACTCTTACGCTTAAATTCTGGCGGGAACGGTCGACATAGGCGCTTAGCGTCACCACATCTCTCTGTTTCAGTCAAACTAATACGCACGTTTCCGTCTTTGTCGAGCGATTCGGCCAATAGCGACAGACGTGTAGCGCGCAGAAGGGAGATCACGTGGTATGTACCTACAAGTTTCTCACTGCCATCTCCTGATGGACGGACGGTAGGTTTATACTTTTCTACTTAAAGTTTAATATTCTTTCGATCCACGATGAGGAAAATACATCCTTCCATTTAAAAATAAGAAGTTGACCTTGAAATTTGGGAAACCACACTATATACAAAAAAAAGAGAACACGTCATCACTTCCCCCCTTAAAACTCTACAACTGTTGTGTTTAGCAATTTTGAATTAGATGCATATTTTAAAAGTTATTTAACGTGTGCAGGTTATATGACTCGCACATACGAGTGCGGAATTATTTGCATAAATTTAAAAATAATTTTGTTCACTAATGTATTCGTTGTACCAAAGGTTGGTGTGTACAAAATGTAAGAAGGTTGGAAGAGTACTCAGTATTATATGTCTTAACTTTTTAATTTGTATTAAATAAATTATATTGATTTAAAAGAATTTTTGAGGTTCCTGGGTTGGTGGTCTAAGTGTTAATATGTTATCAAGCTCATATGAGTAGTTTTGCAAAGGTTTTAGTTACCGTTTATTAACACTAAACCTACCACGATCAAATGACCGGTTTTATATTTTGCAATTCTTGACATTGTAATAATTCGTTTATCTAAAATAATTTCCTTGTTCAAGCATCGATTAGAAATTACGGACAATCTGGATAAATCTAGGGTGGTCATTTTTATAAGACAACATTCGCCGATAGTTTAATGATTGGTAAGTTTAGTGTTAAAAAGTTATGAGCAAGAGCATTTCTTCCAAACACCTTACTCAATCGTATTTAATGGTTAATTTCTGCGTTTATTAATTCTTTCTTGTATGAATCTGTTACCAATACATTCGTGACATTTTCCTGACTAAAATCAGTCCAAGCACGATACAATTTGCACCTTATTTACTCGTTCAATCCACGATTTAGTAAAACCTCTATTATCCGAACGGATGAAATCTGAATTCTCCATTTACTCCAGTTCAATCAAAAGCGATTCATATACAACACAATTTATTCTACAAATCGGTAAAGATTTCCTCTATCACTGCAGCTAATGCTAAACTAGTGCAGTCCATCTACTAGTCCATCAGTTCGGATAACCAGTTAACTGTTTCGACTTCTTTGGAAAATGCGTACCTAAATTGCGTCGCACATATTTAGCGACGACGAGTATACTCGTCAAACACAGAGTATGTTTAATACGAAGTTAGGTTGTAATAAAATGACTTTTATTTTTTTATTTCATTACTCAAATTTATTTATTTACTTAAATTTACATAAATATTTTGTATATGAACGAAAAAAAACATGAAAAATCAATTTCTTATTTTAATTTACTGTTAGAGAATGGTATTGAGCAAAGCATGGTACAATGCAGAATGGAACTTCGCAAGTTGAACACCAATATCGCGATTCTTTCCGAATTTTATTTTTAAAACAATGTGCATACCTTCGTGTAGGATTAGCTTTTGAAATTGAGGGTATATAATCCGGAACAACGATATATTTACGAAAAATAATTCATACTATAAGCGGTCTTCTAATATTAATTATTTATAAACATTTATTTGTTCCTTTTATTTCGACGGGCCTCAAAATATTTCAAACATCTTGAAGTTCACGAATATAATTTAGTTTTCTCTAAAACTGCCATTTAAACTGAAAATCGTCACTACTTATTAATCATGACGAGTATACTCGTCATAGCACAAAATTTTGCACTTTTTTCATGACGAGTATACTCGTCAAAAACAGTTAACTGGCATACGATCCAAACTGTCCCGTGTTTGGACTCATTTCATCCAGAAAACATCGGAGACACGTCGATAGAAGTTCCGTCAAAAAGTAATTAAAAACCACGGAGTACCGTCAATAATACAATCTTCCCGATGTATACATCCGATCCCGTATCGCGTTACGCTTCTCGTCGATCGAACATCCACGGTAACAGAGCGTCGAGACTAAATTTTTCACGAGCATCGCGCGCGTCTCTTTCGCATACACGGAAGCATTACCGTATTTCGATTTCGTTCCCGGTCTCAAGGTGGAAAAACGACACGACCTGGCACGATAGCCGGGGAATCTAATGGCGGCATTTGTATGCGGGATATCGCAATATCCCTTTTCCCCGTGATATTATTATTAGCGTTGTTCGCGGTCGAGGTACTGTAAGTGATCAGAAGTATGTGGAGGGGGAAGAGAGGAGAGGGTGTAAAGGGGTGTGGGATGGGGGTTGTGTCCTCTTGGCGCCTGGTTGCCGATGTTCCTGATCAGACCAATGTGTAGTCACCGAGTTGGCCGGTGGTCTGAGCACCGGGGATTCTCAGCAGGTTCACCAACTAACCTATCGGTTTCTGGTCGACTGCCTCGCTTAATGGGAATTGAGAAGTTTCGACTCGGTTACCGGGTGCGATAATTCATCCCTCTCGTGGTAGCGGACGGCGTATGCTGTCCTAACCCCCTGCCGTTCGAACCTCCTCCTCCTCCTACTCTTCCTCCTACCACCCAACCCCTTTCGACTCGTATAACGCTATCACGATGAAAGCAGCAGGCGTACACGGATCGGCTGGTTTGGTGTGCCGATGGCGGTGCCCGGCGCCGGCGCCATCGCAATTCGCTATCTCTTACAATAACAACCAATTACCGGGCTATACATATAGAATTCTTCTACCGGACAGACGTAACACCCGGCAACACGCGTTTTACCTGCTCGATGGATCGGATACCAGCTATTATCTCTCCTAACTACCGCAAAAGTTGCCGCGCTATCGCCTGTGTGTACACTCGCAGCCAAAACCATCGCACGTGCCCCCCTATCCATTATGTTCTACCATCTTTGTTCGATTCTACACCTAGCGACCAAAACTGTCAGACATACAGTGGGGCTGGGCAATAGGGTACCTAGTCCTTATTTCTTGATTTTCAAACTGTCATGACTTCGAAAATTTTCATGATTTCCAGTCATTTTCAAACATAACTGTATTTCGTTATTTTAAATATACCGTTGAACATTCTTGATTAACCCTTTGCGGTCGGCTGATTTTTCGGCTGGGACTATCAGCAAGTCGGGGCGAATTTAGCTTTTCGGAGTCATTGTTCCCTAAGCATTCAATTTCTAATTGATTATATTTTTATTTATTTATAAATTGATTTCTATTTACTTATCATATATTTCTCGATGGTAAAATAACGCGTGAGACGTCCGAAATGGCTAGCATTCTGTTAATCTCAGTTTTTCTGGATTGCTCTTTCGAGACGTGATCATGTCGCCACAGCGGCGACACCGACTTCTACGACAGTTTTGAAATGACGCCACAGTGGCGACACCGACCGCAAAGGGTTAAAAAACAATGTCTTAGATCAGGAGTGGCCAACCTTTTGCATACCATGCTCCAATTTTTTAACAGACGAGTTCACATGCGCCGCATAACTCGAGCACTTCAATAAAATACGCCACTGACTGAAGCGCCATTTCTAATCATCCAATGCGCCACGTTTTGGGCACCCCTGCCTTAGATGAACAATGATGAGATTTATGTGCTATTTTCAAAACACATACGACATAACATATTTAACGGAATTAAGGAAAAAGAAGGATAACTTTGAAAACACGGAGAAAAAATTGGTTTTTATTTTTCTTTTTTAACTATGACGCACCTTAGCTAAAAATATGACAAGCATGGAGATTATTGTCGACGACAATACCTTATTATTAAATTAATTTCCAGGATGGTCACTATTGAGCTTCAATATGAAATCTGTATGTTTTCGAAATTTTTCGGGTTTTCCATTTTTTACAACCAGAGTTTGCAACTAAAAAATCGGGAAAAATTTTCGTATATGTGGGTCGATATATTGTGTGTCAAATTTTTTTTTTAACTTTTGAGATGGCTTTAAATATAGAGAATGGGCAAACACTGGGTTTTCCTTTGCTCCCCCTAACTACCCTTATAGACGTGGCATAGGGTTGAAACATGGTAGAAAGGGTTCTTTCTCGTTAAGCCACCGAACCGACTGAAGGGCATTTTTGACTACCTTATGCGGCCAGACCCTTTGATTTACCGTTAAATTCTGTGTGTGATGCAGAATCTGGCAAAGGGGGACATATTAAATCTGGACACACTGATTTTGATGAAATTTTAATGAGAGATATGTAGTTTCCGGAAAAATACTTGACACGGATTTTTTTGGTCATCATCCATGTTGAAAGGCTGAAATCAGTGAAAATCAACAACTTTAACGGCTGTGTACACCGTTCAAAAACGAATAACTTTTTAAAAATTGGATCAACCGACTTCAGCTTTTTTTGAGACATTAGAATGATCAGTTGGACTCGTTTCGATAGGAAAGACGTAAACTACCTAAATAATACAAAAGAATACTAATTGGACTGGCAATTTATTGTGCAAAATAAAAATTGTCTGCATACGTTACAAGATACAGAAGCTGTGTGTACATTTATTTAATTTCTCAATCATTTTATCACTAGCTTCACGTGACGCGTCAAAATGGCGCGTTCTAATATGTTTCATTTACGTTTATTGAGATCGTAAAGTCATGAGGAATTATTCAGCAAATTTATTCCTTTGGGTATGTATTATCAAAAAATGTCTAAAACTCTGGATCAGGGTTGCCAGGTGCGGGCCCCTTACCCTCCCGCTAAGCCGGGCTTCGCTTCCTTCACTCTTCTCACGAACGTTCATGCGTACCGCATGGAGCACGCTAACGAGCGCCCCAATCAGCGTTGCCATATGCGCGTCCCGCCAGGCACCTTACCCTTCCATCCCTCCCAACTTTACCCAAACCAAGCCGTCCTTGGCGTCACGTAATGCGAAAGAAGGGTAAGTTATTTTGAATGCTCCGTAAAGCTAGTGTTAATAAAAAACGAAAATAACGTAACAGCATTTAAAACATTTTTAAATTATTGAAATATTTTTACTGTTTTAAATTTCATTCATCCATTCTTGTCATAATTTTATAAAATCCGCAGTCTATTATATCCCTCAATTTATGCAAATTGACGATTTTTCACGTAGTTCCCTTATTCGTGTTTTTAAATTTCGTTTGACACGGTTTCGGTACAACGCCATTGTAAAGAACACGTTCGCATAATTTGCGTTATTTCTACGTTACGTTGAACATAGTTTCTATACAAACGCAAAGAAAAATGTCAAAATTTGTTGCACAGTGTTGTGACTTCCATTACCTTCTTTTGGAAAATAAACCATAACTCCGTAACCTGACGTCGCCATTTCGTTTCATTTCATGCCGCGTGCGAGCACTTCAAAATTCCCCTAACATCAAAATGGCAGCGCGCGGATACACGTCTACTCCTATGCCTGTACGTAATCAGACTAGACGTTATGAAAACGAAATGACCAAACTTTGTTATTATATGGTATATTTTTATAGTCAACTTGCATTCCTTTAATGTAAATGTCACGCAAAACTTTCTGGAATATTTCGTTCCAGGCGCGCGAGTGAGAAAACAATTGTTTAATAATAGTTTTAGAAATGCGATGGTATATTAACTAGTTGAGGTACTTTGTGCGTGTGTGTGTGTCACAGTAGCTATTAAACATATTATATTCATTTCCCTTTAACAATTTAATTTATATCATTTTATTTTGATCTATGTTAATTTAATGTTATATATTTAATTCTACTTTTAAGAATATTCTCTCGTTTCCAATATACATATTTAATTACTATGAAGATTGATACTATTTCGAGATAACAAGCTTTAAAAAATTTAGGAAAATAATTACTAAACGAAAATAAAATATATTAAATTATATATATATATATATAATATATATAATTATATATATAAATATAATATATATAATTATATATATAAATATAATATATATAATATATACATATTGTATATATATTATATATTATATATATTTGATATATAATATAATTTCCCTCTGGCTATATATATATATATATATATATATATATATATACATATATATATATATATATATATATATATATATATATATAACCAGAAAGCAATTTTTATATATATATAAAATTTTATATATTTATTATTTTTTTATATATATATATGTATATAGCCAGAAAGCAATTTTTACAGTGAAAATTTCATTTGGATAATCGTAGTTAGGAATGTAGTACATTTTTCAATCCGGGCAACCGTACGCCGTAACGCGATGAAAAATTGCTTTCCTTAATCGCTAATTACATTTTCATGGAACAATATCCAATTAAAATAAACGAATACTCGGCCGTGTGATTTTCAGTAGGTTTTAATCCCCATTAAAGAGATCCGTAATGTGAAATTTAATCGAACTTTGTTTCATGCTAGTAAAGGAACAAAGTTAAATTACCGGTAGCCTCGCTGTGTTAACAGGACGACACAGAATACACCAGCCTTAATTAGTTGAGATTAAACTATTGGTTTTATGTTATCTATGTATTACACAACCCCTATTCTTCTTCCAGAATGATTTTATTACAGAATCGTTAAATACAATGCAAATGGTTCCCATTGAATGGTGCTTGACATGCATTCGGTACGTTTTTTGTACGTTCCTCTCATTTCCACGATTTAACATTAATTACATCATTTAAAAATTATTTAAAGATGTCGAAACTATTTACTAGAAGCCTTTTCTTATTTCTATAAAGATTTTATTCCATAAGCTTTCAACATAACGAACACAATTTTCATTAAATGATACCATTGAACATATTCGATACGTTCGGTCCACGTTTCTCTTATTTTCACGATATAACATTAATCACAAAATAAAAAAAATTCTTTAAAATTTTTTAACACTAAACCTACCACGGTCGAAATGACCGGTTTTCTATTTTATAATTATTTAAATTCGAAAAACGATTTCATAGGAAATGACTGAATTCACTTCATGATTTAAGCACATATTGTAATGAAAACGGTACAAAGTTTAAAGAAATTCAATATTTTCACTTTTTTAAGGCGATTTATTTTTGAATGTTTTGCGCTTGGGAGGTTTAGTGTTAAAAGACCACTGTTCTTATTTCTGTAATGATTTTATGCTATAACTTTCAAACTTAATGAACACATATACCAGGGATGGGCACGGTAGGGGCCCCTCAAACGCCTGCTTCCCCCACCAACCTTTCTTTCATGCGCGAGGCCTGCGCCTAGTTCGGACGTGCGAAGCAGTTCCTTCCTTTATGGTAACGGCGGTCGCTGGTGGGGAATATTGGGCGCTATGGTGGGGACGGTTTTGTCTCAATTGAAACAAAAATGCCCGTCCCTGACATATGCCATGTGTTCATTACACGTTTCTCATATTTGCACGATGTACCATTAATTACAAAATTAAAAAATTGTTTAAAAATGTCGAAACTGTTTGAAAGGCCACTGTTCTTCTTTCTGTAATGATTTTATTGAATAACTTTTAAGCTTAACAGACCCAGTTTTCACAAAATGGTAATTGGCACGTGTTGCGTACATTCATCACACATTTCCCTCATTTGCACAATGTAACACAGATGAAACTAATGAAAACGTATTGAAAGATGTCAAGACTGATTACCTGGTCAAAGTAAAATACTACAATAGACTTCTTTGAGTTTGAATACGGTGAACGAGCGTGTTTCTGTCACAGAATTCGGTGAATACGCAGTACAAGTCCATCGAGACGTATTAATTTCAATTTCGAATTTCATTCTCCGAAATATTGAATGTGCATTGTTGTACACATTAATGTCGTTCATGATGCGCAATAAAAGCTACGGAATGGATTCGGAATTATGTGATTGACGCGCAGCAAAATTCCGGCAACTAAACTTGGCATCGAAACCGTGACACACGTTGAAACACGAGATTGATATCGAACATTTACTTCGATACTCTAGCCATGTAGGCTCGCATTATCTGCACATATTTCTAAAGCATTATATGCTTATTCTCTATACCATGTATATTGTATATATACGTATATGAATATATCAAGGATTTATGGTGCAGTCGTCCCGACTTTTCACATTTTCGATGACTCGGATACGTTCGTGCACGCTGTAGGCAATATATGGAACACCGGGATTTGAAAAGCTTGCTAAAAATATAAGAACTCGTTTTTCCTAACGAAATCTGTGCGCGGGATCGAAGAAACTAATAAACTCGTGTAGTTTCGTTTAGAAACGTACAATAGTTCTGGAATTTATGGTGAAGAATAACCGGAAGAAGTGAAAATCGATAGAGAAAGTAGAACACCTAGAAAATCTGTCACGATGATTGACAAAGAATTTACTTTTGTTATAAGATATGAATATATGTTACAAAACTGCGGATCTTCATGCGTTTATGGCTTCTGAAAATATTCAAAAAATGCTAGAATATACAGGGTGTCCGACATAAATGGAAACACCTAAATATCTGTCGTATGTACAGTCCTATCAGAAAACTTCAGAGGACAAAGTAACACTATTGCAGGGGGCAAATATAATGGTAAAGAAAAAAAATTTTTATGTTGTGTTTTTTAATGAAATTTCAAGGTCACCGCTGTTTTTTTAAATGGAATAGTATTTTTTTACGATAGCATGATAGAAAATAAAAAACTGAATTTAGTGGATACCACCTATTTAACCTTGAAATGACCTTGAGCAAGAATAATCATGTTGGAGCGGATAAAATGTGGAAGTTTAAAACTTACGTGTTTCAGCAAAGATTACGCGCTGCTTACGGCGGGTTGACCTTTACATATAATAATAAATGTTCGAAATGTTGACCATCCTCATTTATGCAATATTGCAATCTTGCATTAAATGATCTGTAGGCATTGTCGATTTCCTGCAATATTGCATAAATAAAGATGGTCAACATTTACTGTCGCGAAAGTACCCGCTTACGAATGACAGCAAGCGGGGCAATTATATGAAGTAACGGTTGTATTTGCGCGTCGGTAATCCTCGGCAGGGCATCCGCGGAAAGACTATTATCGTAAATGAAAGCTGGGGACGAGAGCGAGGAGAGCGACCGGGGACACGCACGCTACATGCATAAGGGAATCCGCTAATCGGCGTAGAAATACCTTGATCCATGTTACGCCAGTCGCCATTGTGTTTCGCTGCCTGACAGGTCAGACGATAAATTGACTTGCTCAAATTAGTAGGTTTATCCCTGACGATACATTACCCGGAGGTGGTTTGGAGATCTGCGGATAGGAGTTTCACCGAATTAATCTCTCTCATCCTCTTCACCTGTCGGCCCTTGCTTCTTTCGTCCTCGAAGTATTCGCGACCAATCCCCAGTAGCATTAATGGTTGGCATTTTCTTGAGCCTTTATTGCGACATTGGTTGGCCAATGCTGGAATCGTCGCACCTTTCGCAAATGGGCCAACGAAAGGTAAAAGAATCTCGAGGAATCTCGTCTGTCTCGATGAGAGCAATGTTTCGGACCCCGAGGTCGCTGCTTTCATCGCGACAACACTGTAATTGTAGGCCAAACTAACAGCATTTATGGTTGACATTTTCTTGAGCCTTTATTGCGACATTGGTTGGCCAATGCTGGAATCGTCGCACCTTTCCCAAATGGGCCAACGAAAGGTAAAAGAATCTCGAGGAATCTTGTGTGTTTCGATGAGAGCAATGTTTCGGACCCCGGGTCGCTGCTTTCATCGCGACAACACTGTAATTGTAGGCCAAACTAACAGCATTTATGGTTGACATTTTCTTGAGCCTTTATTGCGGCATTGGTTGGACAATGTTGGAATCATCGCACTCTTTCGCAAATGGGCCAACGAAAGATAAAAGAATCTCGGGGAATCTTGTCTGTCTCGATGAAAGCAATGTTTCGGACCCCGGGGTCGCTACTTTCATCGCGACAACACTGTAATTGTAGGCCAAACTAGTAGCATTTATGGTTGGCATTTTCTTGAGCCTTTATTGCGACATTGGCTGGCCAATGTTGGAATCATCGCACTCTTTCGCAAATGGGCCAACGAAGGATAAAAGAATCTCGGGGAATCTTGTCTGTCTCGATGAGAGCAATGTTTCGGACCCCGAGGTCGCTGCTTTCATCGCGACAGTACTGTAATTGTAGGCCAAATATTGGATGTTCGTTGAAAAATTGTAATCACTTTTTTGTCGTACGCTTTATTTTGGAAATTTATAGGCAAAAACACTAACTATAACCTAACTAACACCCAACTATCGGACACCGTTGGCTAACCGTGAATGCTGCTAGGGAAAATCTTTGATCCTCTGCCTCTTCGATCCTCGATCCTCGGATTCTGGATCCGCGAATCGTCACCGAGACGTTTATGTTTATTCTGTTCGGTGTATTATGCGAGTTGAATCGCGGAGGCGGGCTCCGAGAATATTCGGAGACTATTGTGAAAAGCGACCGGCCGTTTCGATGAAACGAAACGGAACGGCACGGGAATGGTATGGCAGCCAGCTAGCGTTACAAGAATAGAACGAGAAACTAGGAACGAGGAAAACTGTGATGGATATAGGATCTCTAAGAGAAATGCGGAGAGCCTGCGGGCTTGTTTAACGAGTAAAGTCGGTACGACCTTCTCTGTAGGTCTTGCTATCGGCCACGTAACGCGGAGCCAACAACTTTAAGACGAACTAACCAACCATCTAACTCGTAATAATCTCCGCTACACCCTTTTAATAAACCTTCATCCGTGGGGAAACTGTTTCGCCCGGCGCCGTTCTCCTTTGCGCATTCTTTGCCGCGTTCGTCAGTCAATAAATCGTGAATTAATTCCGATTCAGCTCGGTCGATTACAATGTTAACCCCTTACACTATAACATCGCGTCAGACTCCTGATGAAGATTTCAAATAGTATGTTATTAATTTTCATTGAACCGTAATAAGGAACGTACCGTACGTCTTATGTTTGTGGAAAAAGTAGGGTAGAACTGTTATTGGCGAGAAACCGGACAGAAGAGTGCAAGATGACACGACGAGACGACCGTACTTCGAAATTTTGATAAGTTAATGTTAATATATTCGTTTTCATAATGGCAACTAGTATTGGAGAAGGAGCTACTTGCCAAATCATATTTGAAAATCGAAAAAAAAATTGCGAAACTATGCGGGGTGACTAAGGTACCCCATTTTAGCCCAACTTTGTACTTTACTGACGCTAAAATCGTCGCGCATGCGCGAGAAAACCGAGACCATATACCATCACTGGCCCAGTGTCAAGCGTTGCAGTTACCGCATGCATACAATAAGTATACGTCTTTTTTTCGTACAAAATGATTGAGGACAAAAGAAATTTTTGTGATGAAGATTTCAAACAGTATGTTATTAATTTTCATTAAACCGTAATGAAATTCTCTTTTGTTATTGCCAATACACAATCATTGGAAAATACACAGGCATACATTAGATACAAATTTTCTTCTTCTCTTAGGAAATTGTGAACGACGAAGAAGATTGTAGCCTGGCTGTAGCCGTAAATTAAATCTTACAAGGAGAAGACGCGGTCATCGGGTCTTAGAATTTGTCGAAACTTTGTATACTGGTAGATTTCGTTCTCCTGTTTATGAAAATATAGCATTGTAGGCGTCGATACTCAATAATTTTTGAGATATTTACAATTTAAATTTCATTATACCCGTTAAGCCGTTAAGTACAGTTTTGGTTAAAGTTTTTATCAAGTGCCAAACGGCGTGATGGTAACGTATTGTCCGCGCAACGAGAGTTGGCACAATATCTCGTCAGTGGGGTACAGGGTGAATGGCGAGTCCCCATTCTTGACTGATCAGTGGATCCCACTCTTACGTTTACGTTTTGGCGGGAACGGTCGACATAGGCGATCAGCGTCACCATTTCTCTCTGTTACAGTCACACTCAATACGCTCGTTTGCTGTCTTCGTCAAGCGATTCGGCCAATCGCGGAAGACGTGTAGCGCGTAGTGGGAGCATCACGTGGTACCCACAAGTTTCTCTATGCCATGGACTTAAAGGACTGAGCATAAAGTGGTTTTATGGGTGAGAGGGGTCATGCCGCGAGCGGGGAGGGATGGTAGACTGCGGCCATGTTGGATGGCAAAACTAGTGTTGCCATCTATATAACGTTGCGGGAACATTGATATGATTTGATTCTGAAAAATGAATGCATAACAAGTGTATTTGTATATATATATATATCTGTATATATATACAAAATATTGCACATTCGGCTCCAATATAAATTTATAAATAAATTATGTGTATCTATTTCCCGCATGATTGCATTGCAAATTTGCGCAACTAGTATTTAAAGTTGCCTATAGATAGCGTTGGGATACGGTGCAAGATTTCACGCGCATGCGCGGCCAAAACAGTAATGTATCTATATCATGATGACAGAGGTAGTGGAGCCCTGAGACAGTTATATTGGCGGGAATGTCTCGAAACAATCTATTCCGGACAAAAAGACTTCAGGACGTGTCCTACGAGTTACAAAATATACACAAATACACATGTTATACACTCATTTTTCAGAATCAAGTCATACCAATTTTTTAAAATTCTACTGGGTGCTCAAGGTACCCCATTTTATCGAGAATCTTACTTTACTGAGGCTGAAATTGCCGCGCATGCGCGTGAAATCTTGCACCATATCCCAACACTGCCTATAGAGAGCACCACAGTGTTTGCCATCCAAGATGGCCGACAAGTGATACCCCTTCCGTCTATCGCCTCACCCCCGCAGCATAATGCACAGTCCTTAAGCCCGTGCTCTATGCCAACTCTCGTTCAGTGATGCCAGAAATGTCAGCTTTTCGCGCATGCGTACTGCGGCGCGCGCGGTATCCACTAACGTATACGCGCAAAAAAAGAGAAACGTCTAGGTGGCGTGCCGGGACCTAGCACCGGCATAGTCGAACTTGATAATAACGAACGTTATTTTTTATTTACTTGTTTATTTATATAATTAGAAAATACATTTTTGTTATTTTGGATACTGGAAAGGTTCTTGGCAGTTTTCTTTTGTCTTGCAACAAATGTTGGTATTCTTTATAGATTCCGCCAAATAAAATAAAATTTTATATTATGTTAGCCTGTATAATCCGAAATTTTTTAGGTAAAGAAAGTATGTAAATGTTTAATGAAAAACATTATTTTTAAAACAGAGCCTTAAAGAACTATCAAAAATTTGAAATTAGTACAGTACTGACGCCACGCGCGAATACGCATGCGCGAAAAGCTGACATTTCTGGCATCATTGCTCTCGTCGCGCGGGCAATACTAGATTCATTACCGGGAAGGCCAGTATTCAAATACCTTTTTCCTTTTTTTCCATTTTTTTCTTTTTTTTTGTTCAAATTATCTATTTTAGCTAATTGTATTTTGCACGTGATACACTCATAATATCTATAGGAAACAAAATATAAAAATTTTATTGAAAAGGAACATAGTACGAAAGAAACACTAACTTCATCAATCTTAACGTATCTCAAACGTTATTGAGTATCGACACCAATAATGCTACATTTTCATAAACAGGAGAACGAAATCTACCAATATGCAAAGTTTCGAAATGATCTGAGACCCCATGACCGCGTCTACTCCTTGTTAGTGCAAGGGGTTAAAAGGGTATTCTGGTTTTGAACATTCGAGAAATTCGTTATCATTTGGATGACGGAATTGTTTATACAGAAATTAATTTTTATGTTGACAGATTGAGTGTACAACATTGAAACAGCAATCGATATCGGAAAACGAAACTTCTCAGTTTTTGTTTTGTTCAATAAACTGCGTTGATTTCGTGTAATTTTTGAAATTGTTGATTGAGCTATCTACGTGTTAAATTTCAATTTAATTTTAAAACATCCATATGTTATTCCCAATTTATTAAAATTGATAAACTTAGAACCTTTTTTATATGGTTTCTATGTCTTGTGATTGACGAAGAAAATTTGTATTTTGCATGAAGATCCGGAGTCTAATCATCCGAATCTAATCATAAATTTAACAAAAAATGTTTAAATGGCGACCTTGAGAACATATTTCAAGATTACTGGAACCAGTGGAGAGAACAAAGCTTGTAAATAAGGATTAATAAGCTTATTATTTTCAAGAACGGTTGTCGTTTCTATGCGAGCAGATTTTTCTTGGTGATAGCGTCGGATATCGCGCAACGTCAAGCACAGATTCTCATTCGGAAAAATGTGAGCAGCTCTGTCATTTATTTTTAACAAAACGAACACGATCCATTAAAGCAATTTACTGATGTTAATGGTCCAATTTATCAATGCGAGCAAGGGGGATAATGATCTTTGAAACGAATGCGCCGGAAAAGTATATGGCACGAACTGATGCATTAATTTCGCGGAATGACGCACGTGTATTACGTGGAACCCAGTGCGCTGTAAAAAGCACGGGCGCATCGAAGTGTATGCTCCAAAATCGAGAGAGACCCGCTGCGATTTTATTGATAACTTCGCATCAAGATAATCACTCGGATGTATTACATTGGAATTAGCGAATCCATCGCCTCGTGTCTCTCGCACCGTATCGCCTTTAAAACAGGTTCGAACATTTTCATTGTTTACTTTTCGCTGGTAGAAGATTTTCTGGGATTGTCGCCGGATGTCTTGCAACGATCAAATTGGAATATTTATGGTTCTTGAAGATAATGTGAAACTGCACGTATTTAATATAGAACATCGTCAAAAGTTCAATATAGATGTTACGAATACTAAAGATTAATTGTGTATGCTACTATTTCGTATATTACAATATTAATCCAGTGACAACTATTTTTTTAATTATTTTTTAAATGAGACTGTTATCAGATTATGTGTGACATTTTTCTGATTAAAATGAGACCCAACACGACACAATTCGGAGCACGCTTGCTTGTATAATTCACGATTTAGTGGAACCTCGATTATCCGAATCTGATGATATGCCGTAGGATGTATCGTGTATTTAACGATAAATGTGATCGAAATGGTGTCGTGCTTATACTCGTTTTAATCAGAAAAATGTCGCGAATATGTTGGTAAAAGAATAATTAAAAACGGAGCAGTTTTATTTATTAGTTCGTTACACATATCGACATATCTTAATTCTCCGTGAAAATATTTCAATCTGAAGCGATCCATATACATGATTTACTGATGAAATCAATAAAGATTTAATCTACCGTTGTAGCTATATAACTATTCTATTATCCGATTTCTGTAGCAAAAATGGCATCGAAAAAAATAGAATTTAGAGGTATCAAAAGTAGAAGCTTCAGGCTTCAGAATGAGCACAGATAGAACACACTCCGACTTTCTCCCACAAAATTACAACAATTCGAATTCCTCGGTACGGATAATCGAGGTTCTAATGTACCGTGGATTGAACGAGTAAACTTGATCCAAACTGTATCGTGCTTGGGGTCATTTTAATCGGATAAATGTCCCGGAAATGACTATAAAAGAATCATAGAAAAATATTTGATAATAACAAAGTTCTATCACTGAATTGATACTGTCTGACCGATAGCGTGGATGTTCCAAGGGATAAATGGATTATACAGAATACAGTAGAATATTTACTTGTTCTATATTTTAAAGTAGTTTTAGACTATTCTCGCTTTGATTCGGATAATGCCACTGTGAAGAGTATTTGTCCGGGAGTGTATTACTCGTCCCAATAGAAATGTCGTCCACTGTGCTCACGCTGAAGTTTTGCATTTATAACGAAGCATTACCGTACTTTTGTCTTGCCGGTTGAATACATGCGATAACAATGGTAATTACATGCTGCGGATCCGGGCACACGGCGGAGTAGAGAGAACGAATAGGTAGGTGTATCGAGTGGTTACCAGCAAGGATCCACTGTCTGCGCCGCGTTTAGGTTTCGAGGGAGAGATTCCTCGCCGCAGGCCGCAGCGGCCCTCATGAGCCGAGGGGTTACTTTGCTGTACGCTGGACGGAAACGCGGCCGAATAACTACGAATATTGAATGAGCACCTTAGTTATTGGGTCAGGTTTAAGCGGCCGACAGCCGAGACCGCCTCCAGACTTCTCTGTTTAACAACCTACACCCGCCGATTCTCTTCTCCTTTCACCATAGTCTCCAGTCTCTACGCCCCGTAGACGACCGGCCGGCTATTAGAGTATTAGAGGCACAATAGAAACATGGTTACCCGAACGCTGTTTATCCGAAAATGGCTCAATCCTGCGCTCAATTATTCAAACGACGCAATTTCATCGGGAACATTGATACCCCGATCTATTAGGTCGGCTCAAAAGCGTGGCCCAAAGCGCGCCATTGTTTCAATCTCTGCTATTTAAAAACGTCAACTGTAGAGTCAGCTATACAGACCTAACTTTGAAGTAACCAAGCCCTATATATTTTCGACAGCAAGAAAATATTCGTACAATTTTATCAAACTAGTTTTATTAAATTTTTCTGTATTCCTTCTCACATACAGCTGCGTGGAAATGAAGATGCCGATAACACTGATCAACAAAATTAAACTTCTTTTTTGTCACAGAGAACATCTATACGGAAATATATACATGTTCTCTGTGACATATACAGGGTGTCCCACATAAATGGGAACATCTAAATATCTGTCGTATTTACAGTCCTATCAGAAAACTTCAGAGGACAAAATGACACTATTGCAAGGGGCAAATATAATGGTAAAGAAAAAAATTTTTATGTCGTGTTTTTTAATGAAATTTCAAGGTCACCGATGTTTTTTTTAATGGAATAGTATATTTTTTACGATAGAATGATAGACAATAAAAAACTAAATATAGTGGATACCACCTTTTTGACCTTGAAATGACCTTGAGCAAGAATAATCATGTTGGAGCGGATAAAATGTGGAAGTTTAAAATTTACGTGTTTCACCAAAGACTACGCGTTATTTACGTCGGGTTGACCTTTACAAATCACAATAAATGTTTGAAATATTTTTCATAATAAACAGCGTATGTTTATGTTAGAGTATGTATCATTGAGATCGTTAACAGAAGGTTAATCGGTTAGAATAAGTACGTTGTACCTTCTGCATTATTCAAATTCGAAACGTGAAAGTGATAACAATGCGCTATACTGTACAGGAACGAATCGATATGGCTTTCACTTATGGCGAAAGCCACCAATCTTTGATGCAAGCAGTACATTTGTATCGTGAAAAATTTGTGAATCGTATTTGTCCTTCGTTACACGCATTTTCCGTTGTGGTAAAACAATTTAAAAATGCCGGTAGTGTAAGTTCTAAAAATCGTAATAATTACTGCAGCATGTGCTTCAATTACGTCTCAGGAAATCGACAATGCCTACAGATCATTTAATGCAAGATTGCGATATTGCATAAATGAGGATGGTCAACATTTCGAACATTTATTGTGATTTGTAAAGGTCAACCCGCCGTAAACAACGCGTAATCTTTGCTGAAACACGTAAGTTTTGAACTTCCATATTTTATCCGTTCCAACATGATTATTCTTGCTCAAGGTCATTTCAAGGTCAAAAAGGTGGTATCCACTAAATTCAGTTTTTTATTGTCTATCATGCTATCGTAAAAAAATATACTATTCCATTTAAAAAAACATCGGTGACCTTGAAATTTCATTAAAAAACACGACATAAAAAATTTTTTTCTTTACCATTATATTTGCCTCCTGCAATAGTGTCACTTTGTCATGTGAAGTTTTCTGATAGGACTGTAAATACGACAGATATTTAGGTGTTCCCATTTATGTGGGACACCCTGTATAGAAATTCGTGTGCAGAACACGAAATCGAAAGCTGTTTATCGCCATTGAGAAATTTGATTTTGAAAAACAAGTAAAAAATTTTAGTTATTTAAAAGTAACGACTTCGGGTTTGAAAATCCTATTTCCGGTTAGCACCGGAAATTGTAACTACCACCGAATGGTACGATAGAGCGTACTCGAATTAGTTACTAAAATTTCTTTAGTTTTGGCACGAGTACGATTTCCATGGCCCCTCGTTTTGATCCGCCCCCTTCACGACCTAACCACAACTCATTCTATTCACATGGTTTTTCCATTACTAGTTCAAATTCTGGATGACAGCTACAATGCAAAGATTATGCGAATAAAATTTCATTTTCCACAAAAAAGGTCTCTTGATATTTTGCCATATTTCGCATAGTTACCGAGATATTTGCAAATTTATAAAAAACAGGAAATCTACTTTACCGGCTAAACCAAGCCAATTTGACACCATGTTATGACACCATTTTTCTCTTGAAATAACCCGAAGAACACAAATATAACCTCAAAACGAGGGCCCACAAAAATCGTACTCTCCCCTGAGTTTTCAACAAAAATCACTCTCTACTATTTTAATAGGGGTGGATGGATGGTCCAGGTCACTCTGCACATATTAAAATTTAATATATGTGCACCATCCGTCCATCAGGAGATGGCAGTGAGAAATTTGTAGGTACCACGTGATCTCCCTTCTACGCGCTACACGTCTACCGCTATTGGCCGAATTGCGCGACGAAGACATAAACGCACACATTAGTGTGACTGAAACAGAGAGATGTGGTGACGCTGTCGACCGTTCCCGCCACAACGTAAGCGTAAAAGTAGAGTCTGCAGTTTGGCGTCTAAAGTGGGGTCTTGCAGCCCTCCTGTACCGCACTGTCGAAAATCACTGCCATCTCCTGATGGACGGCGGTACATATATGTATCTATATGTATAATATAATTTACGCATTAATCAAAATCAAATATTGTTAAATCGAAATATGTAATAAAGGAATACTCACCAAAAATTCGCAAGACACTCGCTCTCTCCTGGAAGAATCCATTTTCCAACACTTTCACGCCAATGACACTACCTCACTACATTTTCCACAAACGTATGGCGTAGCTACGTTACCGCCCTGGACACGAATGCGCGAAAAACCCGTGCAATATCCCGTCACTGAGTAGGGGTAGCTAGTACTCGTCGGAGCGCGGTAGTGGGGGTAACTAATGCTAGTCGGGCCGCGGTAGTGGGGCTAACTAATACTATTCGGTGCGCGGTAGTGAGGGTAGCGGCCCGAGCATTGCCCAGGCCAGTGATGGTATATGGTCCCGGTTTTTTCGCGCATGCGCGACTAAATGCAGGAACGTACCGTACGTCTTATGTTTGTGGGGACGGTAGGGGAGAAGTGTTATTGGCGGGAAACCGGACAGAAGAGTGCAAGACGACACGACGAGACGACCGTACTTCGAAATTTTGGTAAGTTAACCTCTTCGCTTACAATAGCGTCTGAGAGACGTGATGAAGATTCTGAACAGAGTCTAATAAAGATGTATGTTATTAATTTCCTTTAAACCGAAATATAATTCTAATTTGTTGTTGTTAATGTACAGCTATTGAAGAACATACAGACATGCAATAAATATACATGTTCTCCTTTTTCTAAGAAATTATGAACTACAAAGAAATTCTAATCACTAAAACTGTAAAATAAATTGTAAGGCAAGAGGTTAATGTTAACCCTTAGCACACGAGTGGTGACTCTGAGGCACCACTAAAAATTGCTATACCATTATTCAAAATATTATTTACATTATTAAATTTATATTCAATAAATTAGTTACCAAACATTTAAGTATTGTATGAGATATTATATCAGTTTCATTTCTCCAAAATGAAAAAAAACATATAGAATGGAAATATTCTTGATCGAAAAAAAAGTTTGGTTTTGGAGTTAAAATATTTCCGAGTGCAAAGGGTTAATATATTCGATTTCATAATGGCAACTAGTATTGGAGAAGGAGCTACTTGGCAAATCATATTTGAAAATCGAAAAAAAAAAATTGCGAAACTATGCGGGGTGACTAAGGTACCCCATTTTAGCCCAACTTTGTACTTTACTGACGCTAAAATCGTCGCGCATGCGCGAGAAAACCGAGACCATATACCATCACTGGACCAGGCCTGTGTCAAGCGTTACAGTTACCGCATGCATACAATAAGTATACGTCTTTTTTTCGTACAAAATGATTGAGGACAAAAGAAATATTTGATCGTTACGAAGAAAATCATGCAGGAGGATTTAACAACTATATCGACGATTTTATGCGTTTATGTGAATTCAGAAATGTTGAGAATTATTATAATATCGATCTCGGTTGTAGGAACGTTTATGAAAAACCCCCGTTGCAAATTCCGACAATTTCACGCATTGAGACACCGGATGGACAGCAACCGCGCAGATATTCCTCGCGAAAATACCGGCGAGTGTCAAAACAACAGTTTGTCTAGTTCCCGATAGCGTAATTTTGTCCGCGATAATATCTCTCTTCGATATTCGTGCGACTCGATGCACGCGTATGGCGCATGCAGTAATGTACTGCATGTGTTATTGTATACCATATTATTACGCAGCTGCTTTATTAAATCTTGTTACACGAGAAAGCCGCAAACTGCTACACCGTCATAATTCAATTTCACGTAGAAAGCAAATCCATTAGCTCGGCACTGACACATCTGTTATCGAAATGAAAATGCCCCCTTCTGTTGACATTATATTTCGGCATTTGTTAAATAATTGGCCGGCCTCGAGCATACTTAGCGCCCGATTTATTTTGGTAACGTCGCGTTCAAGTAGTCGCATTTGTTAAAATTTTACGTAACGACGTTCTACAACCAGTTTTAGTTGGTTTTCAATCATTATAGTGAAAATCACTCTTACTTCATCTGTGTTATACATACAGCGTGGTGCATAATTTTTGCAGCACCTAGGTGTTTTATTGTTTTCGACTATTACATATGTAGACATTTCTTGGTGTGGTTTGAAAGAATATTAGAAAAATATTATATTAAAGAAGAATTGGTAGACAGCAGATTTGATTCGTTAATCACAAAGACAAATGGATTAAACAGTAAAAATATTCACAAAGAAGTAAAAACATTCAATGGATTTAATCATACGAAAAATCTATAAGTAATTTTTCTAATGCCAACTAAATAAATTCCTGTATGCTAAAATTGTATTTTATTCAACACTATATAAATATTTGTCAAGTTTAAAATAAACGTTTAATATCTTTAATCACACAGTCAACGGTGTACAGTATCCTCAAAAATTAATCAAAGGAAGTTAAACTATAAAATGTTATCGCAGGAATGATTTTGTTGAAAGTGGAAAAGGTCTATTCGTAATAATGATAGTTGAAACAACTTTCTAATCGCATTAATTATTAATTATTATGACTTCAGCGTGCACTGTCCTTAGAGTCTTTACAGCGGATAATAGCTAATGGCTTAAAACGCAAGCCCTTCACTATCTCTATGTATGAAGAAATGGACTTATACCACTTTCAAAAACAACGGTTCATATATCTGTGATTGTCAGGAAGAATGCTGTATGTCACATACTCCCACTTTCGAAATATTGTCGTTTAAACTTTCGATCACTAATACTTTGACATAGGGGACATCGGTTAAATTGCATTATTTTTTTTGAGCCTTCCGAATTTGTTTTCATGACTTTTGTCTGGTAAATACGCAAATCCTATACTATAAAACTCAATTAATGCATAAACTCAAATTTTTTGAAATTGGGACATGCGCCATTTTTCCTCGCAACCACAGATATCTGTGATTGTCAGGAAGAACGCCGCAAGTCGCATACTCTCACTTTCGAAATATTGTCGTTTAAACTTTTGATCACTAATACTTTGACATAGGGTACATCGGTTAAATTGCATTATTTTTTTTGAGCCTTCCGAATTTGTTTTCATGACTTTTTTCTGGTAAATACGCAAATCCTATACTATAAAGCTCAATTAATGCGTAAACTCAAATTTTTTGAAAGTGTGACATGCGCCATTTTTCCTCGCAACCACAGATATCTGTGATTGTCAGGAAGAATGCCGCAAGTCACATACTCTCACTTTCGAGATATTGTCGTTTAAACTTTTGATCACTAATACTTTGACATAGGGGACATCGGTTAAATTGCATTATCTCTTTTTAAGCCTTTCGAATTTGTTTTCGTGACTTTTTTCTGATAAATACGCAAATCCTATACTATAAAGCTCAATTAATGCGTAAACTCAAATTTTTTGAAATTGGGACATGCGCCATTTTTCCTCGCAACCACTATATTAGCAATTCGTTCGAAATATATGCTATTCAATCGTTTCGCGTAGCATCAGGGGTTAATCTCTTAACGAGATCCAAGGTATCCGTCGGAATCGAAGGTTTTACGCGGATGGCCACATATACATACGTATAGGAAATCAATTTGGTGATCGTGTTCCAATCCATTGGATTTGTAATGGTGATAATAAGAGATTAGTGGCAGCTGAGCGACTGACTATAAAGCCATGTTGTTCATTAATTATGATGGGTCTGGTCCGGGGATTCGGATGTATTAGAAACGATTGTTTTTGCGATGGGAATCACGTTGTTAACGACATTGAGATCGCTCGACCCTGGAAAACCGAATTGATTCTGGATCTACAAAAATGTTCTGTAGGCAAAAAATACATATTTGCTACATATCAAAATCGACGAACTAATTTTGTAATTAACACGCAAGATAAACTAGATAAAATAAACTGTTTTCTTCGAACCTGTCATTTCCAATCAACTTGAAATTATTTTTGATGGTGCTAAGTGATTTTTTTTCCAGACAACTATTAATGATATAGAAATCAATTTTTGTGGGATGGATAGGTACACCCTAATCTGCGAGAAAATATTTTTTCAAGTTGCATTTGTTTATTTATTTGTTGGGCACAGTAGAATCATGTCAACCTAATCTGCTTGATGCCCCTGTTAACATCGTTGTAAATATTATCGCCTGCCATCGACATGCCAACAAAAATGAATAATTTTAATCATTTTAACGAATAGTTTATGCTAAGATTATACAAATTTCCAAAACGAAACATTCGCTAACTCACAAACGTCCGTATGTTTTCTGTGTCTTATAATTATTCAGCAAATTTTTATTGTGAATAAAGACTTTGCTAGTTTGGTGATTACAAATTAATTCGGGAACAATTTATAAGCTGATGAGAACGGTGAAATCACGCTATCGAGGAGTAGAAAAATTCTTGTTTTGCCACTCGTGATTTCCGAACGACGAATATCAGCTCGCTGTCCATCGGTTGCTGGCTGATGTCTCGATGCGATCGACAGTCTTTAGGAATGCATTAAAAATGTCAAAGCGAATCGACGCGACGCCACCAGCGCCTCGCCGCATAGCACTTTTTTCTTTCTTTCCCCTCTTTCTTTTGGTTTATCTGTTGAATTTCCCGGCAGCCTCTCGGTGCGAACTTCCTCGAAACAGGTGGGGGGAAATGGGAGAAGCAATGTATGACGCCTTGAATTGCTTCCCAGTCTCCATGCTCCTCGCGCATCCGTATCTACAAGATGATACTTTACCGTTCTGCGTCGCTTCGGATAAGATTCGCTTATTGCCTTTTTCTATCGTGACGAGCGTATTAGTTGTTACGAGTTTGGCCAAGCGGTAGCGCGAGTGGCTGGCGAGCGGTGTATAGTTTATAGAGGACTATGGCTTTCGATTGTTAGTTAGGTGCGCGGACGAACCTGATGCGAAATCAGGGAGACGCACAGTTTAACGAGTAGACAGATAAAAGAATCAATTTTCTATGAAAATAGTCATATTATAATGTTATTAATATCTTAATCGTATTTATACAGGGTGTCTCAAAAATGCTATAAACCCTTGAAATGGGTTCTTTACGTTATTTGAAGTAACTTTCCTCCTTAGCGAAAATTTCCGCCTCGGCTTTGTTAAGGAGTTATTGACGAAAAACATGGACCAATCAGACCGCGGCTACAGCAAACGGATTCCGGATCGACGACAGGTTCTGCTGAGCGTGGCGTTGCCATTGGCCGAGCTGGGATCCGTTTGCTGTAGCAGCGATCTGACTGGTCCGTGTTTTTCGTCAATAACTCCTTAACAAAGCCGAGGCGGCTATTTTTGCAAAGGAAAAAGTTACTTTAAATAACCTTATGAACCGCCCATTTTAAGGGTTTACAACATTTTTGAGACACCCATACTATAACACAGTCGTAGTCAACTTGGTCCCTACCAGTGTCTCCAGATCGGTTAAATCGAGGGGAATACAGTTTACCACCTCTCTGATGACCAGAGTAATATGTGATACGTTGCGCGGCACGTCACGTGACCACTCTACGGTGTTAGTGGGGCACATTGGACTGTGCTCAGGTAGTGGAATGGGATAGTGGAAGGGGAAAAGTAGGACAGGAAAAAACAACCAGTTCTGGTTGTTTCTGGCATCACTGGTCCCTACCGCCCACTAGTGGGCGTTCCAGCTTTCATGATGGGCGTTAGGGGTTTTGTCCGATACTGAAGCACTTTCCTTTTTTTTATTTAATTGACTTTTCAAAAACATTGAAATGGAAATTTTTTAAAGTATTGTTCAAAAAATTTTCATAGCATTATTTACAAACATTTTTATTAGGTTTTCATAAAATTCTTTAGTGTTTATATTTTAAAACGAGTGACAAATTAAAACGCAAAATAATGCAATCCTACTACGTAGTTTCGGGGTATATACGTCATCATTATGAAATTTTTACTGATAACAGAGATAGAAAAGTGTGCGGTAGGTACGAAAGGGTTGACTACCCCTGCTATAACATAAGACAATCTTCAAGTCGGTACCCCCACCACAGGGGTAGTTATAAGGTGAGCATGGTTTAATGAATTATCCTCTATTTCTTCCGTTCTGTTCAACAAAAAATTACAAAAAAATTCATAAAAATTCTACCTAATATCCTACGCGACTGTTAATTATTTCAGAATTTTTGGTTGCAAAATCGATTTTTAAAAAAAAGATATTACAGTTAAATGACTAACCCTAACAACAAATTCTCCACAAATGCGTCTTTAATGTGCTCGTATGTTTCTCCTTTCTAGAGAATCTGAAGACTCATATAACGCCATTGAGAAATGGAAAGCAGCACACACGTGCCACCAACTTCTGAGGCTTCTGAGGCAACTGCACCATAAACACGTGTACTCTAAGCTGCACAGTACCAGCCGATTCGTACGGGTCACCTTCACGGACCGTACGTGAACTGTAGCGCGTTATAGCGTCTTACACCCTGTTCGCATACGCGCGGTCCGTTCTACCGAAAGGGTTGAAGCTTATGCATAGCGCGGAGCGTGTGCAAACACGCGGATTCGCAGGGTGGTCACATGTAATTTCGCCTGTAACGTTGTTACGGTTCACGCGGCATTTCTGTGTCCCTCACCCGAGCAATTTCATGCATGTATAACTTTACGCGTAGAAATGTGACGCTCGACGGTGTCGCCGTTTGATTGCTTGCTTGCTTGCGTGCGAGAGAGAGAGAGAGAGAGAGAGAGAGAATGGAACCGCGTAATGGACGCTTACGCGCGAATTATAAACAGGCGGATAGTTAGCAAGTGCAAAAAGGAGACAGCAAAGGGTGGCGAAAACAGTTTCGAAGGAAGCGAGCGGGAACAAGCGCCCGGTGCCGCAGTTTCGTTAACAATTACCGCCACCGTATCCGCCCACCAACGATCCACCGTCGACGCCCATTTAATTAATAGTTACTAAGCTCTCGTTGCTCTACTGTTTATAGAATTTTACCCTTAATTTTCCTCCTGCCGGTTAATTACATAATTACCGGGCGGGCGTGGATCGGGGCCGGATTTTGCGACTGACACGCATCCATCTAACGCCGGAGCGACAAATGATACCACTTTCTCAGTTTTGTTTCCGGTCAGGCGACTCCCTGTTACCGTAGTTCGTTTGTCGGAGAATTCTATACAGGGCAAGTGTAGATTTATATCAAATTTTGAGTTTGAATGTCTGGTTAACAATTTTATTTGCCGTGTTGCATTTTAGTGTTGTTGGTATTCTATAACAAATATTGTCATTCTCTAGTATCGTATAGTTAATGTTGCGTCAAATCCTTGAGCGTAATTGCCGCGGATTACTTGTCCGCTTTAGTAAATATTTACACTGGTTTTGATAATGAGTAAATGTATTTAACAATTGTAAAATCTTTTTTTTTTATTCGGAAAATCTCATAAGAGATTTATTACAATATTAGGTACAAACAAAACCAAAGTGTACAGGGAAAATAACCCCTACAAACTAAAAGCAAGGGTATATCACCATTTTTTACTTTTTTATGTCGTGCTGCGTTTCGTTTGAATTGCTATTGTACAGTGTTGTAGAGTTGTGCTTCGTTTCAAGTAACTTTTCTAAGTGTCTTCGGTGCGAGAAATGTCCGGTATTTATACCTTTTTGGTGTTCGTGTAGTGCAGGCATGGGAGACGCTGGCTCAAAAAACACATGATGCTACTTTTCTCCTTCGCCCGCTCGGCAAGGCAGTCCCCACCACGCCCACTCCGACTCTCCCTTCAGCACGGGCCCCACGATGTTGCATCGGCAGGTAGGGGTAGAAGTAGACGTGGTGGGGACTGCCTTGCCGAGCGGGCGAAGGAGAAAAGTAGCAACATGTGCTTTTTGAGCCAGCGTCGCCCATGCCTGGTGTAGTGCACCAATCAGGTGTGCCAGGTGGGCCGCAGGGTGTGTGTTTGGCGAAAGTTAGGTATTATCGAAAGTATGAATGACTGACTGAAATAAATGTTGTTCAGGGACTGAACAGTTAGTGATTGCATATAATTGCTCGTTAAATACATGGCACGGTAGAACCTCGATTATTCGAACCTATGCGAACCTGCTGGTACTCGTACAGGTTAGGGTATATGTATTTACGGTGCAGCTACCATAGAAGCCTGAGAAACCTCAGATGTTGATAGTGTGTGTAATCTGACTTCCATTTCTCAATGACAATGTACAAATTTCTAGATTCGCAAATTATATTGTTTTAAAAAAGAAAACGTATACAAGCAGAAACTATGATCAAAATTTGAATAATTCCGGTTATTACATATTCATAATGTAATGTAAAACAGTCGCTTTTATTACTCCATAGAAGCACGTATTTTGTTATTAACTGTTATTTTTGTTTGTTTGCAAGTTTGGTGGCTGTAGAGTGTGTGAGGAAGGAAAATGAGAGGGAGCGTTTCGTCCTGGGCCCGCTAGAGGACCGTCAGTAAGGCTATCTAGCGAGCCCTGCCTTAGACTTATTGTTAAACACAGAGATATCGTAAGGACCTTGGACCATATATACTTATAGACCCGGCTTCAGATAGTTACCTATGTTCCGAGATTAAATCGCCTAGCAGACGACACTTGTGGGCAAAGTGCTATAGTCTGTTGAGAAATCGCAGTACCGCGAAGGTGAAGAGTTAGAAGGGAAAGGGGAATCCTCGACGTCACAACTGTAATATACTTACATGTATTTCATTTCATTACTCGTTCATTTTTACCTTGCTCTTATTATTTTAAATATAGGTAACTCATTTTGTTGATTATAATTTTGAAAAGTTAAATGTCAATGTGGAAGTTGATAATATGAAATCAGTATTTATTTCCTCACAACTTAATTTATTTAAAAAAAGAATAGTAAGAACAGTATACATGTGCATGTTGAATACAATCAGAGTTGGGCATTATTTAGATAAAAAATTATTTAACCAACGATTCGAATAAAAGATACTTTATCTTTCTTCGTTATTCGAAGGTTCGAATAAAAAAAGGATCTTTATTCGACGGATAAATTGTCGTCTCATGCGCTATCCACCATTTTGAATTATCTCGAACCGTGACTTGTGCTTGCCAGATACTCTTATATCTCGGAACACTGCATCCAATTCACACACTATACCTATGCCGGTGTTTTTTTTATAACATATTTATTACAGGATAAAACTGTACAGTCTTAGAAATGGTAACAACAAACATACAAAAAATACCACTCAGTATTGCAAGTTTATCTAATTTTTAGCTCGTGTGCGAATCTCTTAGATATACAGTCTTTGGAAGGTGGTTGGTATAATACCGGCTTAAAACGACAAATTAATTTATTAAGTAAGTAACCCTTAAAGGCTATGAGGGGTTCGAGTGGGGGAAAAAAGAAATATATGATTTTTATTTAAAAAACCTCCGTATGCCTATGCCGGGTTTATAAATATATATGGTCGAGGGGACGGTTTTGAACGGTATATATACAAACAGAGGAAGATTCAGGTAGTAGCGGGAAAGGTGTTGCCGTACTGTCCCTCTGTTGACGAGCACAGGAAGTAGCCGCCACACAAGGAATATTATTACACAGTTTTTAAATAATTTCTTTGCACATTCTCGAGTAATCCTTCCAGCTTCTCACAAGAACAGTAGCCGTTCGGCCAAATTTAAAAAAAAATGATTCCTTTTTCAGTCAATACTTTTTACGAAATTAAATAATTTATTATTTCAGATTTTAAGCATTGTATCTACTATCAAGTCACATTTTTCATCGATCGAGCTTCTTCCAAGACGCTGCTGCATCTTGGAAACTAAATCCGAGTGACGGTAACATAAAACCAAGTGGCAGTAGCATAAAAAAAGATTGTTTGCAATGACGACCTTGCGAACGAACGGTTATGGCGATAAAATTCGTCGCGGAGGAGCTTCTAGCGAATTATCAAGGCCGATTTTCCGTTGCGTTTCTTACATTCATAATTTCGCCGAGCTTTTGCGAATTGAATGCGTGTGGCGGAGAATGAATGCTCGTATCCCGGAACACGGTAGGTATACTATACATACACGGAAACGTGCGCGTGCGTAGGAGTATGTGCATAGAAGCAAGAGCGCGTACAATTCCAGGCCCGTTGCTGGGTTTTAAAGCCGGACCGTTTCGTTCCATGTCGCTTCGCTCCGCTCACGAAGCCGCGTTTAGGGGTCAGATGCGGTGCAAGTTTTGTTTTACGCTTGTTGATTTCAATATCGCGCAACCTGCACGACGAATAAACGCTGTTCAAGTATGCCCGGCTACAAGTTTACAGATGACAGCGCGCGTTCCATGCACTCTCGTATTTGCAATACTCCTGACTGTCGTTAACTGTTCTCATCGTTCTGCTTCGAATATTACAATAACAAAAGAAGGAGCACACACGCGACGCACGACAATACAATCCCTCGCAAAAACTATGGAACCACAATTAAAAATCGCAGAATTTTTTCAAATTTTAAACAAATTTGTTGAGATTGTTTGACACGTTAGAAGAATTAGTTTACGAAATAACGGGAAAACAAAATTTTGATAAAATTGCTGTTGGTCGGAATTGCGAAGAAAAGAGTACAAGTCAGTTTTTGCAACGTTTTCTCTAAGCCTGTGTTGAAAGTATAATCAATGCGTTTTTTAGATCTATGTCAATTATACAAGGTGATTCGTCTAAAACAGGACACCTAAATATCTCCTCTACCTCTGAAAATGCAAAAAATGTTTCTAACGTAATCTAAATGGTTTCAAAAGACGAATCAGATGGAAGAATCGTTTTTATAAATTGTGATTTTTTAATCGTTTTTTCAAGGTCACTCGTGTTTTTTAACATATGTACACACATTTTTTGTTGTTGTATGTTATAGCAAACATTATTGTGCATTCATGCATGTTTAATAGCATGACCTTGAAATGACCGTGAACTCTAAAATTTGCTAATTAATGCAGAACTTACTTTTAGCGACATTTCTGATTTCAACGGTAACAGAAATTCGACATAAGCGTCATAGAAAATTTCGCGAATGTATTATCAAAAAATTAAAATAATTTTTGTGGTATTTTAAGATTTTCCGTGTTTTACATGTTTAATTTGAACAAATAAATAATCAATTGTGTTGTGGATTTTAATATCCATGTGTTGGCGATACACGACCCCCCCGCCCCCACCCCCCCTCTCCCCACTTGGTTGGTTGATTGTGTGTGCTCAAATGGTACTGTACGAGTAAGCGTGTTCAAAGATATTACATAATTAAATATATTGTTCTAATGGAAGTGCCTCGTTAATTTATTTCATCCCCATCACTGAGCTGTTGCTAACAAATTGAAGTTAAATAAAGAATATTTAATATATCCTATTCGATGAATATAAAGTTAAGTTTGCTTAAAAATAAACTAAAGGTACAATAAATTGGCCCAACTAACCTAACCCCTTGCATGATTTATTTTACGTTCACTGTAATTAGAACTTCTTCGCCGTCCGTAATTTGTTTAAAAATGTAGGAACTTTATATTTATTGTATGCTTATGCATTCTGAAATGGCTACATAACAACCACAACAACATAGAATTTTATTTTAGTTAAAAAAAAATTAATAGTACATTTAGTAGACTCTGTTCGAAATCTTCGTCACGAGTCTGTGTCGATGTTATAGTACGAGGGGTTAATAAAAAGAAATTTTGAACATTCAGACATTTTACAGTTAATGGAGTTCGTCAACAGTGACATATAGTGTATCAGAGCCTTTTCGTTGAAGGAGTTATATTTCTTCACTTATGATTCACCATTAATTAGCCCGCAGGACGCGGGAGGAATAATCAATGCTTTGAAATGAATAATCAGTAAATTTAAATTACAAGTATGGCTGCCGTAAATTTATTAGACCGCGCCCCATTACTCGCAGACACGAACTTCGCGCCTTGCCTGCGTGCCACGGATAAAATCGCTGTTACACACCCCCTGTTCTTATGGGTAACCCTCTGTCCGTGGTGTTCGGGTCTGTTTCGACCCGGAGAAATAGAATTATCATTGCAGTACTCAATTTTTCACAATTTTTCACAATCTTCTTAAGATTTCTTTCATAGATGATAATTTCTATCGCAATTAAATCTGCTTTGTCGTTAATAATCTCCTACAAGAACATTAAACATTCTTTTATGTTAACGTTACTTGGATTTAGTTTTTCAGTTAATTAATATAAAATTGTTTCATTTTCATTCATTTATTTAGGAAAATGTTAACAACATATTCGTGAGAATTTTCGGTAATTATATATAAAAGGTCTGCGTACTCCGATATTGATGAAATTTTAATATATTATAGATTTCGACATTTCGAATAACTTTTTCCTTTTCCAATATAGGGGGTCACTTTTAGTTTCCGAGATATTTGCAAAAAGCTATCGGTAATGTTAATTTCATAACGGAAACCTTCTTTTTAGAAACACTGGGTGGGTGTGTGCGGTATTGTCGCTTCTCATCTCCACAACGTGTATACAAACAATAAATAAACAGATGCGGCCCGAAAATCCAGGAAATGTCTTTGAAAATTGAAAGCTTAGCCTATCTATGTATGATCAGAGTTATCTACAGGAGTTAATTCTGCTTGTTTCTTCTGTTATTCCATTTCCTGGATTTTCGAGCCGCATCTGTTTATTTTTTGTTTGCAAACACGTTGTGGAGATGAGAAGCGACTATACCATAGACACGCACCCAGTGTTTCACACGCACCCAGTGTTTCTAAAAAGAAGGTTTTCGTTATGAAATTAACATTACCGATAGTTTTTTGCAAATATCTCGAAAACTAAAAGCGACCCCCCTATATTGGAAAAGGAAAAAGTTGTTCAGAATGTGTTGCTCCATAGCATATTAAAATTTCATCAAAATCGGTGTGCGCAGACCTTTTCTATATAATTATCGAATTTTCAGATTAAAACGAGTCTATGCATGACGCAATTCGGAGCACATTTGTTAGATTAATCTACAATCTAGTAGAATATCGTCCGAAATGACGATATCCGAATACGTGTACCATATTTAAACAGTAAATCAATTCTAAGACAATTCGTACTGTTAGTTAACCTAGAACTATAGCAAAATAACTGTTCTCTCTGTCGAGGTTCTACTGCATCGCGGATTAAACGAGTATACAGGATAGTCCTTCTAAATAATGCCACCTAACTATGTCTTCAGCTTATTGCGAGGAAAAAAATATTTTCAACGTAATGTGCATGGTGTCAAAGAACTAATATCTGGCAAGAACATTTTGTTACCCAAGGTCATATTTTTCGGAATTATCAAAATCATTGGTATTTTTTGAGACATAAATACATTTTTTATTATTGCATCGTGTAGCTGATCGAAAAACACATTCTGACATGTATAATAACATGACCTTGAAATGACCTTGATATTCGAAAATTGAAGTTCAACGTGTTTGGATATGTTTTAATCAGACAGATATGAGCTAACTAAATAATACGGAACAACAATAATATTTATTGTTAGTCAATAAAAATTGTTTTTTCGATCTTCTTTGGGAGCAATTTCAAGTTTAATTACATTGATAAACTTTATTTTATTTTAAAGGAGTGTCAAATTTAATTGTATTTTTATCAATATATTTGATTTAATTTGAGAGAAGTTTTAAGTTTAATTGCATATTTATTATTCAATTTGACGTAGCTGTACAGGAATGTCAAGTTTAATCGTAATTTGTTAATGAATTTTATTGATCTTGTAGAGAGATTTGAAATTTAATCGTAATTTGTTAATGAATTTTATTCAATTATATCCAAAAATATATTTAAAATATTGATAACTGCATAATTGTGAATCAGATCAGCTGTATGAGTTATTGTAGATTAATTGAGTGAAACAGAGACGAATCTTTTCAAAATTACGAACGATCTTCGTGTACAATAGATGATGTGGTAATGTTGATTAGTTTTAATTCGGTGTTTCTCTGCGACTTTCGCGAATCGATGCTAAATACCTCCACGAAGATGTTAACGCAGCAGTATGAATAGGACGGTTTAGGAAAGCATCGGCAACGCCCGTACCCATGGGAATACAGGCTTTTTCGTGAGCGATTTAAACCGATGGATACCTACGGTGTTAACGTTATTCCCGTTATTCTGTGGTACTATGATGGAACTCGTATTACAGGTTCAACTTTCGTAAAGATCAACGCTCGCGTCGAATAGCTTCTTAAAGTGATAGACCACTGTGACTCTATGGAAATTTTTTTGAAGGACATTTATGTAAATGGATAATAAATGTTAAATGAAAAATTCCGGCATTTTACAGTAATGTTAACATAACTCTCAACTTTATACTCAATCTTTTTCAAAACTACATATTACAAAATGGCGGAGTTATTCACTGTTTTTGAAACAGCGATTGCTACATCGATGCAGTGATGCCAGATCGGTTAAATCGAGGGGATCACAGTTTACCACCTCTCTGATGACCAGAGTAGTATGTGACACGTTGCGCGGCACGTCACGTGCCAGTCTACGATCTTAGTAGGGCAGCGATGGGCAATTTTGCCTCAATTGAGGCAAAACCGTCCGCACCGTAGCGCCCTCTGTCCCCTTCCAGCAAGCGCGGTACAATGGGGCAACGAAGACACGAGACATCAGCGTACGCAACTGTTGGAAAACGTGTATAATATACATTTGAATTGTACGAGCGAAGTGAGCGAGCGTCGGAGGAACAAGCGAGCGTCGGAAGAACAAGCGAGCGTCGGTGTGCGAGACTGCGTCGGGCATGCAGCAGCGTGAGCCCAGTTTGGAATGGTATGCCGTGAGAGAAGGATACGTGTGACAAATAAGTATTATGCATTCATATATATATATATATATATATATATATATATATATATATATATATATATATGAAAGTTGGTTATTCCAGTTTACAAACTCTCCATTAGTGGTTTATTATCAACAGCAACGAACGTGCGCGCTGCATGAAAGAGAGGTTGGTGGGAGAAGCAGGCGTTTGAGGTGCTCCACCTGTGCTCACCACTGTAGTAGGGGACGTTGAAGTGTGCTCAGGTAGTGGAAGGGGAAAAGGAGGAGAGGGAAATCCACCCAGTTTTGGGTGTCTCTGGCATCACTGCATCGATGTTTGGCGGCTGTTGAAATTGTGTGAGTGAAGGAAAAGGAAAGGGAGCATTTCGCCCTTGGTAAGGCTATCTAGCGGGTCCTGCCTTAGACACAGGAATATCGTAACGACAGCTTAGATAGGAATCGACGACGGATCAGGTACTAGCGATAAAGGCGCTGTCTTGTCTGTTTGTCCTTCTGGTGACGAGCGTATGAGGTACTCGTTACAGATGGATAGCTGACACAAAAATTGAAACGTCTGAAATGAACAATTCAATTTTACTCTCAAACTAGAAGGTTTGATCTAAAATGTAGCGTAGAATTTTGTCGGTGTCTCAAATATTTTCCAACTTATAAATAGACTGCGTTTTGATGTCCGAGAGTTAGGAAAAAAGGTTAAACTGTACTTTGCAGGACCAATTTTTTTAACATCTTTTTATGCAGTCCTATAGATTTCGACGAGAAAACGCCGAAAATGAAAGTCTTATTGTCAGGAGTTCACTGGTCCAGAAGTTACTTAAAATTGCTCGTGTATAACTTTTCAACCAGTGAACTCCGGTAACCAAAACTTGAATTCCGTGTACTGAAACTTACACGACTATCATTTTCTCGTCAAAATTTGTAGCATCACATACAGAAAACCTGAAAATTTTTGGTCCCCTAAAGTACAGTTCAGCCGGAAAAAATGTGTAGACGCTGCTAGAGTTTATGTTTCTAATGAAATTGTTATTTGATTTCGAATAGATAGGCATTTTTCTGTGGAATTCCCAATAATTAATTTTTACACCTAACAGTTTTGTCGCGGGGTATATTCTCGATGCGTGTTCTTTTGATCTGACACAGTACGTCACGAGTAGGATTTACAAGCCGATGGGCTCGACCATAGGCAGTCTCGCGTGGGAAAACCGTGTGCACGAGTTCCTCGTAGTACGTGTACCGTACAAGTACAATTACATATCGCATTACGCGTACACGTACTGCCATGATACTCCTAAACAATGGAGCCCGTGTGCTATATTTACACCTGATTTGTCGTGTGTTCCAGCAGCTAAGTTGCCACCGTCGTTGTCGCCGTGCTCGCGATAGTTTAGCCAGCACAAACTTCGGGCATAGTTCGTATCTCCTCCTGCGAATACCAAGACCCATCTTGCTACACAAATAGTTAATGACGTAATCTTACGATGTAAGTAGTGCATGTAATTCGAAGACACCATAAACGCGCGCGGCGGCTACCACCACGCCTGACGGCGCGGCGGACTGAAGGATTGTTGTGCATTTAATGGATGTGCGCTAGGGTGGTCCTTAATTACAGGAACAACAATTTTTCTGGTTTTACCCTAAATCGTGAATAGTCCCTAAATTGTGAGATTTGTTGAGAAAATAACGTGCGCAAAATCTGGAAGCAATCGGACCACGAGAACCAACATTTGCGTTAGTCCGAAAATTTTCATGATTTCATGTCACTTTCAAACATTACTGTATCTCGTTATTTTCGGGGTACCATTGAACATTCTTGAGTAAAAGACAATGCCTTAGATGAACAATGACAAAATTTATGTGTCACTTTCAAAACACATAATATATTTAGGGAATTATGAAAAAACAACGATAACTTTGAAAACGTATCCAAAAAATTGGTTTTTTTTTAACACTGACGCACCTTAAGTAAACATATGAAAAAATTGGAGATGGAGTTGATGACAATACCTTTTTATTAAATTAATTTCTCTTAAGCTTCAATATGAAACCAATATTTTTTCGGGTTTTTCATTTTTTTGCAATCAGAGTTTGCAACCAAAAAATCGGGGAAAATTGTTGATTATGTGGTTCGATGTGCTAAATGTGTCAGATTTTTTAAAAGTATTTTGAATTGCGATTAAATGGGGAGAATGAGGTAAAAACTGAATTTTCCTTTGCTCCCCGGAACTACCCTTATGGACGAGGCAAAGGGCTGAAACTTGTTTGAAAGGGCTCTTCCTTGCTAAGCTATCGAACGATTCATTTCCGGTTAAAATCGGCTGAAGGGAATTTTTGACTACCTTATCCGACTAGACTTTTCGATTTACCATTCGATTCAGTGTACAATGCACAATCTGGCAAAGGGGGATTATCAAATCTGGACACATCGCTTTAATGAAATTTTAGTGAAAAGCCGTTTTCAGAAAAATATTCGACACGTATTTGTTTTAGCCATCATCCACGTTGAAAGAGTGAACACAGCTATTAAAGTTGCGCGAAATCAGTGAAAATCAACAACTTCAAGGGTTGTTTTCATCCTTCCAACGTGGATGATGGCCGAAAATATATGTGTCAAATATTTTTCCGAGAACTATCTCTCACTAAAATTTCACCAAAATCGGTGTGTCCAGATTTGACATATCCCCCTTTGCCAGATTCGACATCGTACACAAAATTTAATGGTAAATCAAAAGATTTTGAATGCTTTTTAAAAAGTAACACATCAATTTACTCGCAAATGTTTAATGGTATTTCCAAAATAACAGAATAAAGTTATGTTTAAAAAAATAATTTCACCAGGTTTCGCGATTTAACCTCTTGGCCTACAATAACGAGTGAGACTCATGGTAAGAAATTTGGGCCAAAAACAATATGGTCGGGCCCGACTCGTGGTACTTCGCTCGGACCAAACGTGAATAACGCGAGCCTGGCTCGTGGTACTTCATTCGCGACAAACGTAAACAACACTAACACGAAGATTACTAATTTGCTACGAGTTTTCTCAAAAAATTATTAATTTAAATTAAGTATTAATTTACAAATTGTTACTGAGACATTATCCACTTTCAAATTATAAATCATTTTTGTTCACCGATGAATTGATCATAATTACTTCCCAGACATCTTAAAACTATTAGTTGTGCCCAAACGTGTTTATTATTTCACAATTCCTTTCGTTGCGTTGAAATATACATGACATAAGACGCATACAGGTTTAACTGCGTTTTGGAGAACTCTTTTTTTCAAGTTTTTTTTATACGATCTTATAGATTTCGACGAGAAAATACCGAAAATGAAAATCTTAATGCGCGGAATTCATTAGTTAAAAAGTTATACGCATACAAAGTTGAACACTTTTAAGCCTTTTTAACAGGTTACAGCGCCGCCATATTGATATATTTGCTAGGTAATACACACAAAATAGGCTAAATACTTCTGAACAAATCCATTAGATGGCAGCACAAACACGTACGTAATACGTAATAACACATTTACTAAATCAAAATGCGAAACATTATACCATTGTCGGGCCGGCCTTCTCCGCTCCCACGACGACCTAACCCCAAACCATCTTGGACAGTACCTTCTTTTCGAAATCCTGTATGTGATTCTGTATATTTTAATTACTGGACACCGAAAACGACCGATTCCATGAATATTGTTATTAATTTTCAGTTCGCACCAATGAGTACGACATTTTTGAAATTTCTGCAACAATCCACAATCCCGAGCACAAGTAATTGCTTCATCTTTACTACTTGAAATGTCTCTAAAGTTAAAATTTCTAATACTTGATCTAAGCATTTCAAAATCAACAATAAACTTATTAATAATTAATTAGTGAAAAACACTTGAAATTGCTCATGTTCACAAAGTATGTGTAACCACTGAATTGCCATCTAGTGCATACGATCATTACTATTTAGCCGATCCCGCAAATATCCCATACTATTTAACACATGCGGTGAACACTCACGATCTATCCAGAGCATGCGCCGAACAGGCCTACCTACCTCTACCACTCAACGAATATCCAATATGGCGACGCTCTAACCTGTCAAAAACGCTTAAAATTGCTCATCTTTACACGCGTATAACTTATAAACAAGTGATTTCCTAACAACCATACACACATTTTCGGAATGTCTTCATAGATATCTACAGGACCACATAAAAAAAAGTTAAAAAAAGTTAAGAACACGGAGTTCTCCAAAACGCAGTCGAGCTCGCATACATTTTGCGCAAGTTCGAGCACACGGCTAAATAGCTAAATGACTCGACGCGTGACCGACCTTCTTGTTTAGTATGGCCCGAGCAATCGAGAGTTAGCGGGTACGACAAGGGGTTAAAGGGGTAAACCCAGAAAAAATCGCGTCGAAAAATAAGGACTAGCCTAATGCGCGCTATGTGGATTTTCATTTGAGTAATGCCCGTGAGCCGTCAGCCGCGTTAACTCGATTGACTAAAAACTTTATTGCGATAGTAACGGCGTCACTCGCGCGCGTAAAAATAAAGTCGAGTCGTAAATAACTAGCACCGGTAACAACGGAAGTATATTCTTGTCGTAAAAGCCGACCATCTATCCGCGGGAAAGCTACTGCGTCAAATGGTATCGATCATTAATAATAACAGTCTATACCGTGTTCTATTATTAACCGATCATATTGAAACTCATAGTGGTGTGGAGATTAGAACCGAGATTACGTGGAGACACTTAGATACAACTGTAGTGAGTTCCACAATTATTGTACCAAACATGTAGCTTAACACCGGATGTATGAAACTCGTAAAAATGACGAGTTTCGAATTTTTAGGGTTACGATTGCTGAGACCATAAAGACGCACTTACGGAGTATTGGTTGAATTAGTTTCTTTGGACATATATTATTACCAAAATTGATACAATTCGGAATGGATACATTCCTCTAATTATATTTTCATAATGTAATGTAAAATAGTCATTTTTAGTGCGCCAGAGAAACACATATTTTGTTACTGTCTGTTATTATTGTTTATTTATAATCGACATGATTTTTCTTTTGTGATATTTAATCAGCTTGCATCTTTCTGATTGAAATGAATCCAAACACGACACGAATCGGTGCATGCTTGCTTGTTTAATCCATGATTTTATAGAACCTCTATTATCCGAACCGGTAAAATTTGAATTCTTCACAGAATCCAGTTCAATCAAAAGCGATCCATAATACCATACGATTTATTGTACAAATTAGATTTAATCTATTACTATAGCTAGTTGAGTTAATCCATCGATGTAGTAATTAGTTCGGATAATCGAAATTCTGCTATATCGTGTATTAAACAATCAAATATGCTCCGAACTATATCGTGTTTGGTCTCATTTTAATCAGAAAAGTGTAACGAACGCATTAGCAAAACGTTTTACTATAAAATGTCATACTGTAAATTGCTACATCACAATAATAAACTCAATGAATCAGGGCACATGATTTAATTCCTATTTTTCACGAATAAATCAATAATTCTTTATTTCATCTTGATATTGTGTCACGTGTGTTAATGTATTGTATGAAATATATTCTTTTGTTGTAGATATTGATTGAATTTACAATGTACGAAAATTTTTAGAAAAATCTGTGCCGTCGTTGGCCGACTTATTCGACTTCTCTCTCGTGATTTTTACTTTTAAATGATTCACCCTTTGATGTTCGCCGAACGCAAAAAGTCAACAAAAGTTGCAGACATGGATTTCCATCGAAGATACATAAACATCGAATTGAAGTGACTACTAGTATCCGCGTGCACATTCGCGCTGCGTGCCGCACGCTTCGGTTTTCATGTATTAATGCATTTAGCCTTTGACTCCTTTGACTGCCTATCATACCTACAAAGAACCTACCTATTGTGATATTCGTGGGGAGAATTCATGTTGGAATTTTGCCGTGATAGTTAGCACGATTTGTCACGATACTATACATCGTGGTTAAAAAAATTCTTACGAGTAAACTTTGTTTCTATGGAAAGAAAATCGTTTCTTAAATGTTTTGACCAGGGCGGTGTCGAATTCCATGAAAATACAAATTCAATCGTGTATAACATGCTTACGTGGAATTATTCTTCGATGATACAATAATAATTATAACACACCAAATTTTATATCCATGTTTCCGGTGCTCCAATATAATTCTGTTGATAACGTTACTGGCAAACTTGAAGAAATTAATGAAACTGAATTAATATTTTGTATATATAATATTTTTATGACAAAATAAATAATATATACAAGGTGCAGCCGAGTAACATGCACAAGCGGGGCCAGTGGCGTATTACCCTATGGGCAACTTGTGCTAAAAGCCCGGGGCCCCGGACACCAACCAAATATTTTGTATTTTTATGTAAAAGGTTTCCATGGATGACGGAAAATTTATTTCTCTTTTTATGCAATAATAAATATGTAGATGTTTGTACAGTTGTTTTACTTTTTCTAACGTGAAAGTTATTTAGTTGGGGTTAGGTGCCCCGAAATTCTACTTTCCCCAGGGGCCCCCAGTAGTCATAGCGCGGCACTGAGTGGGGCAGAGGGTGATTCTACATGTAAAAATAAATGGAAATAAAGTAATAACATTTATTCGTTTGACACCTCGTTTTCGAGCAAAATTGAGTTTCAAGCGCTGTCGGGTTCGCATGCTTTAGTAGACGCAGGAAGTAGAATTGGTTGGTCGTGATCAGACGCGTGAGATGGTTCCTATCTAATAGCATCCGTATTCGCTGCATTTCCAAACTCGATTTTCTCGAAAACGAAGCTTGGAATGAAAACATTTTATCCTATATATCTTTTTCTTATTTATTCACAAGGAATCACCTCTTGCTGGCTTGTACATGTTATTCGGTCGCACCCTGTATATAAAATACAGGGTGCGGCGGGACAGGTGGTACGGGAATAACGTTTTTTCGTTTGACGCTTCGTTTTCGTGAAAATCGAATTTGAAAGTGCAGCGAACACGCGTGCTGTTAAATAGGAATCAGTTGACGCGTCTGATCATGATCAACTGAATAACTATGGTTACACTCGTAAAACTGAATCATTATGATTGAAATAAATTGATATTATGAGAAAATTAGACTCGTACTGATTGACTTTCATGCTTTTCTAATATTTCCGCTACTGTGAAGGTGTAATCGCTTAGACAGCAATACAGATTGAATAGATCTGAATAGATCGCTGAACCCGACGTTTTAATGGAATCACAGAAAAAGCCTCTCGCTCTGGCTCTCTTTGCAAGACGTATCTGAAAAGGAAAGAGAAGTTGGGCAATTAGAGCAGGGATAATCGGTGATCCGTGAACCAGTGAACTCCTCCGAACGCAACTCATGTAGATAGAGTAATTTGTTCCGATTATACCAACCGTCAGAAGCGACCGCACTAGAGTTTGGTCTGTCTAGCTACGGATGAATCCTCCAACCGAGGAGTTTCAAGCGAGCTGCATCGATCTGCTTGATCTGCGGATCAAGACAATCACGCGGAACTGTTCAAAAATATCTTCTATCGAGGCGGACAAACACAGGCAATCGGAAAAGTCTTCGTGCAACAACTCCATTCACCCGTCTCCTCAAAATGGAAGCTGCCAAGTCCTGGAATTCTCAAAAATAAATTACATGATACAAAAAATACAATAAATGATGAAGAAATTCAGAAAGATTTTGGAATTTTAATTTAATTTAATTTAATATAAAACTTATATTTTATTCAAAAATTTTGGCCCCACCCCAGGCAGTAGTCCGCGCCTCTCTTGGGAGGCGGGCCTGACAGGTCAGGAACCGCTGCGATAGATAGTAGAAGAATTCAGGAGATTCTCCTTACCAATCGCGTTTTGTGCTCAGTAATTCCTGTTGCAATCCAACGATACTATTGCGCCCTAGGTTCAAGTGCTTAGGCTTAGAGGAAGGTCTTTCCGAAGGACAGAAGAGCCCAGGCGGGTGTATAAAATGAGGACCGCCGTCAGTGGTCCTAACCTAACCTAACCTAACCTAACATAACCCAGACCTAACCTAACCTAACCTAACCCTGACCTGACCTAACCTAACCTAACCTAACCTAACCTAACCTAACCTAACCTAACCTAACCTAACCTAACCTAATACATCAATAATATTCACTGCTAATTGAGTTTTAATACATAGACATTTCTTGAGTCTCGTATAAGCAGTTGTGAATGGAGCCTTTACGTTCCCCCGACCATCATTTCGGGAGGGAGGCTGTTGTACTGCAACTTCACCGAAATATAAATATACTCGGAAACTGCGCAGCTGATAAAAAAATGTCATTCGACATAAATTATTGGAAATTTAATTTTCTACGAAAAAGGTCTTTTGATATTTTGCCATATTTCGCATAGTTACCGAGATATTTGCAAATTTATAAAAAACAGGAAATCTACTTTACCGGTTAAACCAGGCTAATTTGACACCATGTTATATATACATTTTTTTCTTGAAATAACCCCAAGAACACAAATATAACCTCAAACCTCCCCACACACAGTTATACACTCATATTATATACATACGGGATACGCGGAACCACAGTGGGGAATGACCATTAGAATATTACCTACGTTACGCACAATAAAGTATATGAAGAAAGCGTGCTATTCATTTAAGATATCGTATACACATAAGGAAAAACATTTACAACATTTCTAGTGTTAAATGTACCGACCTGTATATAATGTGAATTTCGAAAATTGATTGTACAGCGTTACCTTGGACTGTAAACTGCAAGAATGCGTTGCAGTTACGGTCGCCGACAGTCGCCATCTGCGGACAAAGTTGGTTGGAGCAGGGTTTTCCTAGTTTCCTCGGTTTTCCGTGATACGTGCAGGTCGTACTTGAATCTGCAGGGCCGTTGGGACTGAGAAAGATGAATCGGCGGATGAAAGATAAATAGGGCGACATTGAAAAAGGGCGAGGACGGCGACGGAGATGGACTGCTAGGAAGGGAGACAACGAAGAGAGGCGAAGAGAAACAAAAGACAGAGGAAGACAGAATGTAAAAGAGGAAAACGTGGAGCGAGAGAGAATAGAAGACACAGAGTAAAATATATATAGAGAGAGTAACAGAGAGAGGGAAAGAGAGAACGATAGGGAGAGAGAAAGAGAGAAAAATAGGGAGAGAGATACAGAGCGAAAGAGAGATGGTTAGAAGGGGGGAGGGAGCAGAGAGAATAACCAGATGAGGAAGGAGTGAAATTTCGTGAGTGATGCCACTCCGAACTCCTACCTACCTAGAGGCTTCCTCTTGGCGATAAGAGGTCCGAACGTGATATAAATTCGCGAGGGGTTTAAACCACGATCGGTCTAACGAGCGCACAGCTCCTAACTCAGGGTCAGGAGTTTACTGAATGGCGAAATCGCACGGTAATTTTCTCGAGTAGTCGTCGCCTGTACTCCACAAGGTTTCCTCACAGTCCCCCCGCCCCCTACCGGTGCGCTTTCCTCTGTTACCCACCATTCGTACCCATTCTACACGCCGGCGACGCCATCACACTTTTTTTCCTAATCGTTCCTCTGATTCCCCAGATTGCTCCTTTCATCCCTACCATCCCCTCATTAGCTCCCCGCGTTTTCGATTCCTCCTCGTGACAGAAGCAATATCGAATGTCTCTCGTTTATTGTGCGTTAGACTGGAGTATCTTGTTTCGCGACGTGTCCTCGTCAGTTTTATTGTCGTCGCCGACGCAGTTTGCCCTTGTTATCTGCGGGTAGCGTGTCTCGTTGGGGGGAAACTGTTGTGTCGTGACTACGAGCCTCGAAAGTGAAGAAACTATAATGAGACTGAGTGAATATTTTAGTTAGTGTAATACTTGTGCCGCGAACGGACAACAGTTTTGGATATATTGCTGCTAAAGTTCACAGTGGAAAAGGATGGCGAGTGAGTAAAACTTCATACAACCCTTTCATTTCTCGTGATTTTTTTAATGAAATGTGTACTAATATGTTCGCGACTATTTTCTGATTGAATTGATACCAAACGCGACACCATTTCGGTTGTATTTACTTGTTTAATCCACGTAGGAAACGATAGCGAGTAAACAATATTTAATAAAACTCTTTTATTTCTCATGATTTTTTAATGAAAAGTTTACCAATATGTTCGCGACGATTTTCTGATTGAATTGATACCAAACACGATACCATTTGTATTGTATTTGCCTGTTTAATGGACGTTAAAGTAGAACCTCGATTATCCGAACTAGTCAATGGAACGCGAGTGTTCGGAAAATAGAACAGTAACTCGATTACGGTGGTACAGTGTAACTTTAGTGATTTTTATAATGAATTGTGTGTTATATATAGTGATAAAAAAAAGATCATACTTTTTTGTAATCCTGTAGATTTCGACGAGAAAATTCCGAAAATGTAAGTGTTATTAATAATATATAATAATATATTATATTATAATCTGTCAAAAAGGCTTGAAAGTGCTCAACTATACACGCGTATAACTTCTGAACCAGTGAATTCCTGACAATAAGACTTACATTTTCGGTGTTTTCTTGTCGAAATCTATAGGATTGCGTAAAAAAAGTTTAAAAAATCCGGGTATCTAATAGATATTTTAACTGACCCAATAATGATATGGAACAGTGATAAATAACAAACATTAATTTTACTTTGATTGATTATATGATTACGTTTTATGTTGATTAAACATTTTTTACTCTTCATTGTGAATACCATAAGGCCTATAATAAGTAACGGCTGCTTTTTCATCAGCCTGTGTGTATGAATCACTATAAAATTAACTCAAATCAATTTAGATATCATCAATTCGGATAATCAAGGTTCTACTGAATCGTGAATTAAACAAGTAAATATGACGCTAATTGTATCGTGTTTGGACTCGTTTTAATAAAAAAGAATAGTTTAAATACGTTGGTAAAAATTTCGTAAAGAACTAATTGAAACTAAAGAAGGTACAATTTATGGTAGTATAATCTACTTCGAAGTATCAGTGAGTTTAATTACAATTAGTTTAAGTGGAATAGAATAGAATAGAAGTAATCTACTTTGGTGCGAGCTTGCAGCGTTTCCTCGACATCCTTCGATCTTGTAAATATGTACAGCTTTCTTCCCTCCACCCTGGGGTTACGTGACAGATTACGTTTAATTAATGCTATCTACTCCCGCATTTGTTTGCGCGTTCTGTGGTAGCATTGATCTGCTCCTTCGCTTTGTCTCGCCCCAGGAAAATACTCGCGACCTGCAGAAGCCTTTGTTATACCTCAGCCATGATAGCCTGTAGGCATCAAAATTACTGTTGGATCTTAAGGGCGAAGGATTGATTGCAATGTATTAATACCTCGAAGCGATAATGTAATATACTACGATGCATAGTGCTTTGTATACAGTAGGACCTCTATTGTACGAAATAATTAGAGAATATAATGGTGTTCACATTAGACCATTTTCGTGTACTAGAACAACCATATTTTCAGAATATCGTGTTATAAGATCGTTGGGCACGATTACGATTTCCGTGGCCCTTACTTCGAAGTTTAGATTTGTGTTCTTGGGGTCATTTAAGAAAAAAACTGTATATGTTATAGGTACCAAAACGGCCTGGTTTGGCCGGTAAAGTAGATTTCCTTTTTTGTAGGAAATTGAATTTCCTATAAAAAGCATTAAAATGATAACCTAACCTAACCTGACCTGATCTGACCTAACCTGACCTAACCTGACCTAACCTAACCTAATACGTCAATAATATTCACTGCTAATTGAGTTTTAATACATAGACATTTCTTGAGTCTCGTATAAACAGTTGTGAACGGAGCCTTTACGTTCGTCCGACCATCATTTCGGAAGGGAGGCTGTTGTACTGCAACTTCACCGAAATATAAATATACTCGGAAACTGCGCAACTGATAAAAAATGTCATAGGACATAAATTGTTGGAAATTTAATTTTCTACAAAAATGGTCTCTTGATATTTTTCCATATTTTGCATAGTTACCGAGATGTTATCAGATTTATAAAAAACAGAAAATCTACTTTTCCGGCTAAACCAGGCCCATTCGATATCTGTGACATTTTTTTCTTAAAATGACCCCACGAACATAAATTTAACCTCTAAACAGGGGGCCACAGAAATCGTAATCTCCCCGATTGTTGACTCGATAGTCGATTTATTCACGATGGAGAGTAAAATCGTTGCATCTCAATTCATTTCCATCTTCACTGTCTTCTGTGTACAAAGGATAACCTGTCCAGTGAATGTAAACATCTCCTAGTCGATGCACATAATTCGTACGAAGTGGTCTAAATATCGACTACCACTTTTACTTTTAAAAATGACAAACCTATTCAAGATTTTTTCGATATAACATCTCAACATATGTCTACGTTATGTTTTATCATACGGAATAAAACAACCAGGAACAAAAGAAATATCTGGTACAAATAATTTTTAAATTGTACGAAGAAATGCTCATTTTTGGATGTGTGGTCTGGGTTAGGTTTATTTATGTTATATTTTCGACATATTTCACATGGCAAGAGATAATTTTAACTCTTAGCACTCGAATGGCGACTCTGAGGCGCCACTACAAATTGCTACATCATTATTAAGAATATTGTTTACATGATTAAATTTGTTCATATGTAATAAATTACTAAACGTTTAAATATTGTATGAGGTACTATATCAGTTTCCATATTAGAAAAAAACTTATGTACGATGGAAATATTTTAGGTTACAGGAAATGTTTGGTTTTTTAGTTGAAATAGCTCCGAGTGCAAAGGGTTAATTATATAAACTACTTAAAATCCAACTTTTAGTATTTTCTCTGCAATTCCAACCAATTGCAATGTTTTCAACACCCTTTTGTTCACGTCATGTGGTAAACTAATTGTTCTAACTTCTAAAAGAAATCCAAGGCCCAATATTAAAATAGTTAACGTCATTTTAAGAATGTTCGAATATTTATGGGAGTCAGCATAATATGTATTAACACTAAACCTACCGACCATTAAAATTGACCACTATGTACTCCCTTATAAAAATGGCACAATTGAATTTATTTAGATTTTGTGCCATTCTTATCATAATATATACCTGAATAAGAAAAATGTACATAATCATTTCAAGTGGAAGCATCTTTATAACTTCAATGTAATTGTAATATAAAAAATCTGAAAGCGGTCATTTGACCGGCGCTGGTAGGTTTAGTGTTAAACAGTGTTGCATCGAAATCGTATACTCGGAATATCGTGTTACAAGATGGCGGACTCGACACTGTCCCATTGACTCAAGGTGAAGAATAGAATCGTAACATCTGGATAAGAATAGTGTGCCAAGGGTAGGAAATATTTGGTAGAATTCCAAGAGATTACGGGACATTTGAATTCCTGCAGCATGTCTTCCTAGTCCGTAGGAGGGGAGCTGTTATGGAGGAGAAGGATCTACACCGCCAATAGGCCCTCCTGATAGCGTCACCCTTGGACTGATGAGAGTACTCAGGGTGGATTGACGGTGGGTCGCTCGAGGAAGGGTGGATGCTATGGGGGGGAATGGGGCCGTACACCTGTCCTCGCGCCGGGTTACCGAAAACCGATAGATCACTTGTGTCGTGACGTGAACGATCAGACAGCCTGCCGTTTTTTAAAGTAGCACTGCTGCCGTGCGTCCATTTTGTTGCGTTTCGCCTACTCGTTCTCAGTAAACTGCGCTATTCCCAGCGGAAGACTACGCATGAGACTTTGCAGAAATTTAATTCGAATAATAATCTCTTGCGGATCTTTGTGCAAAAGAAAAATTTTCTGCGACAACTTTAAGAAACAGGTGCCATGTAACAGTGTTTTGGCTGAACTTTAGAATTGCCCCCTAAGCTTTTCTTCTCAATTGCACATCATTCTATTCATTTAATGTGCTAAACATGAATACGATTGTCGTTTTTGACGGAAATTACAAGTTACCGATATACTATTTGCCAAAAACTTTCATAATTGAGCCATGTAAAAAAGTTCACTGTGACGTAGAACTTTTATAGCGATACATAGACTGCGAATGTTTGTGCAAAATAAAAGAAAAAAGGGAAACATGTTTCTATCGAGAATACTATGGATGAAGACAAATATTTACATATTTTGAGAAGATAATTGAACGCTAAATTGTTGGTATTGAAGCTAAACAGTTAGTATTGTATAAAGTTTCACATTTTCCCAGCATACGAATCCGAAACACAAAACAAGGATTATGCAAGAGTAGCAGTTGTATAATTGTCTAAAATGTTTACTGCCGCCTGCACAGTCCCCGGTTCTTAATCCCATAGAGAATCTATGGGACAATTTAAACAAACGAATAAGGACAACAACGATAAAAAACAGAAGAGAATTGGAAAAAAGATTACAAGATGAACGGGAGAAAATAAGTTTGCAAAATCGGTGCACTGAGGGGAAATACGTGCATGTACAAGATCTTAAAAAAAATCACATTGGGAATACTGAAACATTCTGAACGTGTAATTAAACTAAACAATTAGGCTATTGAGAATTAAAAGCTAAGTTTCAGTGTGTTAAATGTCTGCGATCTTATTCAGTTTGTAACATTATTTGATTATTAACCCTTTGCACTCGGAGCAATTTCAACTAAAAAACCAAACATTTCTTCTAACCAAGAATATTTCCATTGTACATAGTTATTTTCATTATATGCGTAAGAAACTGATATAGTAACTCATACAATATTTAAATATTTAGTAATTTATTACATATAAACAAATTGAATCATGTAAACAATATTCTGAATAATGATCTAGCAATTTGTAGTGGCGCCTCAGTCACCATTCGAATGCTAAGGGTTAAGGTTAAATAAGTTGCACATATTTTTACTGTACAACTGCTTTATTGAATGAAATGAACTCGGCCTAATAAATAGACTGCGGAATTTATGCAAAATAAAAATTATTTGCATACATTGCAGACCGTAGAAACGAAATAGGAATTTATTTCTCTCTTCAGTGGTTTTATTAAATAGTACGAGATGTACAGTATTCTCTCCATAAGAGTAGCAAATTCGTGTCTGCCGCGCGACATTCATAGAATAGGGACTACATTCTTTGTAGTGTGCCGAACGTAGAGACGAACAGCAATTGAAAAAGAAAGAGGGATTGAGGTTCAGGCATTCCGCAAAAACATGAAAGGACTCGTGCTAGATCAGTCTTTTAAATTCAAATCTCAAAATTCCTTATTTTTTATTTTTCGTCAATAAAACCATCGCATTTGTCCCTCATTTCTGATTAAAGAGTCCCTAACGCGATATAATTACGATCATAATTAGTAGTGTAACAAGCGATGAAATTTTCGGACTACACATTTACCGAATTCGTGTCGCTACCATAAGTGTCAAGTTCGACACTTTAATTGCTTGTTTCACAAGTAATTATGATCGTAATTATATCGTGTTTGGGGTCATTGTAATTAGAAAAACGAGGCGAACACGATGGTTAAAGTTTCATAAAAAATATCAAAAACTAGAAAAGTTGCAATCTTTTGCTTCTCTTGCATTAGTGTGAGCCTCACCGATACTCGACCCCTGGCTGGCTCGGTCGTCCGGCGTGTTTATCGCTTGACTGTTTCTAAGAGGGATCCCCCAGTGATGGGAATGAAACTTCGACATTCACGGGATAAACCTTTGCGACACTCACGGAGAGAATACTGTATTAATATTCTTAAATTCCCTTAATCTCTCCACTGTTTAAAATATCATCCATCTATTTTTGCTATGAACGCATAAAATCCGCAGTCTACTAATAAGTATAAATCCAATGACAGCTCAGAGTCGATTTTTGCGAGTCACCGTCTATCACTGAATGCTCCTTCGTGACTGTCGCTGTTCCGACAGGTGAGGTGCCAGTTTGACAAGCTGCGAGACCCGTAAACTTCGCTAGAATGACGTTCGCGGGCCGAGTTAATTAAAAGCGAAGCGCGGCCGGCCCCATTGGAAGGGGCAAGACACGAAACGATTAAACATGTAAATTAGGAGTGCCGATAATGCCCGTATTTCGCGGTAATCGTTTCGATGAACAATCTCGCGGCGGCGACGGCGGCGGCGGCGGCTAAGCGCTCATTACTCTCTGGCATTCGTTAATTCTGCAAATTGGTTAAATATCCGTTCCGACATCGTTTAGATTATATTTGTTTTCATTAAAAGTTCAGCCGACCCCCTTGGCTCGCCCAGCGGTTTTCCACGCAACAAATCGAACAAGTGCTCGCACAATATATCGGGAAATATTCCTTTGAATAGGGAGAACGGTGTATAGACAAACGTGAAGGGCTCGCGGACACGTTACGCCCGTTTAAATGGCAGAAATAATAAAGGAACGCATTGGGGCACTGTTGGCAAAATAACGTCGTCGTCGGGCTAGTGAAATCCTCGATAGATTTATTACTCGCCATTAATCGAGCTCGCTTGCGTTTGACTGTTCACCCTTTTGTTCCGTGAGAGGAGGGGGAGCGAGAGAGAGAGAGAGAGAGAGAGAGAGAGAGAGAGAGACCTCATATACAAATAGCGCCGCCGACAAAAGACGTTCCGCATCGACGGTCGTCGCGACGATGCTCGTCCTCGACCTCAACCTCGTCCCCTCTCCCCACCTCCCTGTTTCCATTGCGCTCAGCCGAATACGAACGGCTCAACTTGTCGATTGGAAATGCAAATTTTCGCAGTGCATCACATCAACGCCGTTGACTCGCATCTATTCGACGCCGCCACCAATAACATCGAACTGATGTAAATCGCGTGAATCATCTCGTTTCGCGATGTAAGAGCTCCACTGCAGAATCCAAGGATTCCTGTACAAGATGGAATTGTTGTGTTTCTGTCACTGTACGACGTTGATTCAATTCTTTCTTGGCTCGGTTTGTTCTTCGCTGTTGGTTATATCTTGTTTTTAAGCAATTTATTGTCCGGATTTAATCGGATTATTCTCAGGAGCTTGGAAAAGTGAACACACGCTTTTATTTGAGGTTTTATAACAGAACTGAAGTTTTTTTTATTTTTGTCTTCTTTCTCTCTTACACGTTACCAATTTACTAACTATTATTTGCACTATTTTCCTTAGGATTGTTGGCAACCTAACGTTTTGCTGCTTACAAGCCCTACCCTTCAACATTCGGGCTGAACTGTACTTTAGAGGACCAAAAATTTTCAAGTTTTCTGTATGTGATGCTACACATTTTGACGAGAAAATGGTAGACGTGTAAGTTTTAGTACACGAAATTCAAGTTTTGGTTACCGCAAATCACTGGTTGAAAAGTTATACACGTGTAAACATAAGCAATTTTAAGCATTTTTAACAGGTTAAAGCGTCGCCATATTGGATATTCGTTGGGTGGTAGAGGTAGGACTGTTGAGCGCATGCGCTGGACAGATGGTGGGTGTTCAGCGCATCGGCTAGGTAGTACTGAGCGGTATAGTCCACGTTAATTTGGGGTCAGTTAAAAGTGCTCAACTTTACATGCGTATAACTTCTTAACCAGTGAACTCCTGGCAATAAGACTTTCATTTTCGGTGTTTTCTCGTCGAAATCTATAGGACTGCATAAAAAGAAGTTAAAAAAACTTAGTCCTCCAAAGTACAGTTTAACGCAACATTCGCTATCATATTAACCCGTCACCGTATTTCGTCGAGTCGAACTCGCGATGGAGATGTTTAAACAAAATCGAAAAAATACGAATGCAATACTATCTCCGTTAGTATCGAAAAGGTCTATGTCGTGAATGGTGTAGTTTTATCCCCACCACACCACGGGGGGAATCCCCTTTCGAACCAGTCAAGCGATAATCACGCTGGACGACCGAGTCAACTGGGTGTCGAGTATCGGTGGGATTCACAATAATGCAAGCGAAGCAAAATATTCCAACTTTTCTAATTATTTATATTTTTTATGAAACTTCCACGATAAAATTACGATTATAATTATTCGTGTAATAAGCGATTAAAGTTTCAGGCGAGAAAGAGAACGGCGAATGAAAAAGGAAGAGAGGTAGAGAGTCGACTCGTTCGGAAAAGATGAAAGACTGGCTTGAGCTCGGACCTTTAAATTGAAAATCAAAATTCCATATTATTGGATTTTAGATAATGAAACTTTCACCATCGTATTCGTCTCGATTTTCTGATTAAAATAACACCTAACACGATATAGTTACGATCATAATTACCTACTTGTGAAACAAGCGATTAAAGTTTGTATACCTGTACCGTCAACGTCAAGTCCGAAACTTTAATCACTTGTTGCACAAGTAATTATGATCGTAATTATATCATGTTTGGGTTAGGAATAATAATAATATATATATATATATATATATATATATATATATATATAATATCGGAATTATAAGAAATAATAGGTAACAAATAAAACGTTATTTGTGGGTAACAGATAATTTTTAATTCAAACAAATTTCTGCTCGTGCATCACGAATAAATTTCTTCCGGATAAAATATTAATCGGACATAATCCGATAAAACTTTGTTTGAATAACTGATTGAAATAATTATAGAGTTACTTAAATATGATGTGAATAATTTTTAATTCGGAAATAAAGTTTCGTTTCAATTAATTCTTACTGATATACTAGCGACTACAGAAATATTTTAAATAATTACTTTGAAATCTAACATTGGAGAACAACTCTTTTTCAAACATTTTTAAATTTAATAAAAAAGCTGTAGTTATTGAAAAATGTAATAATTATTGAATTTTGGGTTTATGATTGATCTAAATCATAGTTTGTCACAATTTTGCCAGTTTTAATTATTTATGGCTCATAGCGACCTTAATCGATTTTGATGGAACTTTCTACATAACATACTGAGGTCTTCAAAATGGCATATTTTTAATTTTCATTATAGGCACAGATAAAAAAGTTAAAAATTGTGAGCTTCGCTTGTTTCTTGCAATTTCCGAGCAATAACAATTTTCTTTTGCACTTTTGACTGACATAAAGAAGTTTCAAAAATGCCATTTTCACTTTTTTCACGTAATTCCTACCAATTGCAATTTCATTAAATTCTATTCTACACGTCAATTAGTAAATCAATCCTAATTGCTAAACAAAATTCAAATTGTTTAATTTTTAAAAAGTGATACAGATTTAAAGGGCGTTCGAACGCTTTCGTGAGCCATTGCAAGTAAAATACACGTGCATTTCATTTACAGGTTCAAAACCATGATCTCTAGTTAAAATCTTTGTTCCGAGCTATTCTTTCGTCGTCTTTGCCGCTCTCGCACCATCGAACCGACATTGTGCAGGTGTTCCGCAGCGAACGCGTTAAAAGATCGTCGAACTAATCGAAATGATTCGCGCGGGTTCAATCCACGTGCCGTGTCCGTACAAGAAGATAACGTTGTCCCAAATGATGGTCCGTTTCCCGGGCTGAAATAAAATGTACGAACGTGAGATATAATATCACCTTTCGCCAAATATCTGTGGTAATATCGATGGTCACGTCGGAAAGATCAGTGGCAGGCTGGGAGTTATGGGCTCTTTTGCGGATCAGAGACTCGCATGAACAGAAAGGGAAAAAGAGGAAAGAAAAGGCGAGGGCGGGAAAAAGGGGCGAGGGGCCCGGTGGATTTGTCGAGTTGCGAGATATATCCCGTTTCTCGTTTCTCATAAAAAATGATCGATCGTCCTCGATTGAGTTCGACTCGAGTCGCCAGATATTAAGAGACGTATCGATTTATAAGGGCGGCAGTCTGCTCGACGTTAAAAGAGCTAAGCTCGTATGCTTCCTTCCTCGTAGCTTCTCGTCAAGTCTTATCTTACCCCTCAGCCTCATCCCTGCTTTCGCTCGTGTACGACTTCTAACGACCAGAGACGAGAACAACCAAAGTCGTTTTTTCCATTAAAATATATATATTTCCGAGCTGTGGACGAGACAGGCATGTCACTGATATCGTGCGCAGACAGTGTTTCTTGATCCCTTATAGCTAGAATATGGAAAAGATAGCGAGAGAATAAAACATCGACAGACGCGTATCGGTAAGGTAATAATAATTGAATGATATCTTTGTTGTTCTTAGAGATTTTCTGTATGAAACTTTCATTGGTTTATCCGTTATATTTTTCCGAAAACAATGAGTCCAAACACGACACAATTCGGATTATATTTGTTTCTTTAATCCACGGTGCGACAATTAAATATTAGAAGCGTTCATTTATCATTCGACTGCGGGTTTTAAGCATGTCTGATGAAAATGGCTTGGTCAGATACAACACTGTTAAATACCGTTACAAACTTCTGTTTCTAACAACCGACTTGGGCCATTTTTATTTTGCATAAAGATCCTCTACCTGTTTATTGTCGTCGTTCGAACAAATCTTCTAGTATTCAAGCTGTTCATTTTTTTGAGTTGCAGCAAACTTATACCGAAATGTTAATATATTCTCCGATCCGGTCCACGGTGCGACAGTTAAATGTTACAAACTTCTGTTTCTTACAACCGACTGGGACCATTTTTATTTTGCATAAAGATCCTCGATCTATTTACAATCGTCGTTCAAACAAAGCTTCTAGTATTCAATCCGTTCATTCTTTTTTTTTTTTGAGTTTCACCAAACTTATACCGAGATGTTAATATATTCTCTGATCCGGTCCACGGTACGACAGTTAAATGTTACAAGCGCTCCTTTATTATTAGACAGCGGGTATGCATTTATGATGAAAATGGCTTGGTCAGATACAACACTGTTAAATACCGTTACAAACTTCTGTTTCTTACAACCGACTTGGGCCATTTTTATTTTGCATAAAGATCCTCTACCTGTTTATTGTCGTCGTTCGAACAAAGCTTCTAGTATTCAATCTGTTCATTATTTTTTTTAGTTAGAGCAAACTTATACCGAAATGTTACTATATTCTCCGATCCGGTCCACGGTGCGACAGTTAAATGTTACAAGCGTTCCTTTATTATACCGATACAAGCAATTACGGTTCCTTTTCCGAGATCCATTCCTTTTAGCCGTAATTAATTTCGAGCCCGGATACCTACACGTTTTGTAATCTATAGGAACAAGCAATCTTACATGCGCGCGCGCGCAAGCACAGCCGAACCGTTCTATCTTGATTGTACATCCCTCTATCGAATACTAGTCAATCTAACTGTAATCAAGGAACGCTATATAGCAAAGCATCTACGGTGAACCGCTTTTGTAATCACGTTCGCCAACCAGTAGACACGTTAAACACTTTAGCCTGATAAACAAAGGTGGCCAGTGCCTCGAATAATAGCTCGGCCCTCTGCCGTTACGTCCGTCGCGTCGACGCACAACTGGCGACGACTGGCAACCAACTATCGTTGAAGACCACCCACAGTTGGCACAGAGTCAGTTGCAAAATTGCGAAAAGCAGTCCCATGTCCTAAACTGTTCATTCTTATCCTTCTAACTTGTGACGACCCGTTAATCCCTCATTCAAACTGTCAGCATTCAGAAACTTTTCATTATCTTCTTAATTCAACGAATATCTCTTTTCTTCTGCTGTAGTATACGTATTGGTCTAGGTTAGCTTCAACTACTAGAATTATCAACTATATATTAGGGTTGTGCGTCAAGTCTACGAGCGTGATTGCCGCGGATCACTTATTCGCTTTAGTAAACGTTTACACTGGTTTTGATAATCAGTAAATGTATTTAACAATTGTATAATCTTGTCGTGCTGCGTTTTGTTTGAATTGCTATTGTGCACAATGTAGGGATATGGTGCAAGATTTCACGCGCATGCGCGGCGATTTCAGTCGCAGTAAAGTAAGATTCTCGATAAAATGGGGTACCTTGAGCACCCAGCAAAATTTTTAAAAAATTGGTGTGATTTGATTCTGAAAAATAAATGTATAACATGTGTATTTGTATATATTTTGTAACTCGTAGGACACGTCCTGAAGTCTATTTGTCCGGAACAGATTGTTTCGATACATTCCCGCCAATATAACTGTCTCAGGGCTCCACTACCTATGTCATCATGATATAGATACATTACTGTTTTGGCCGCGCATGTGCGTGAAAGCTTGCACCATATCCCAACACTGATTGTACAGTGTTGTGGAGTTGTGCTTCGTTTCAAGTGACTTTTCTAAGTGTCTTCGCTGCGAGAAATGTCCGGTATTTATACTTTTTTGGTGTTCGTGTAGCGAACTAGTAGGGTTTAACTGCGTTTTGGAGAACTCTTTTTTTCAAGTTTTTTTATACAATCTTATAGATTTCGACGAGAAAACACCGAAAATCAAAATCTTATTGTGCGGAATTCATTGGTTAAAAAGTTATACGCGTATAAAGTTGGACACTTTTAAACCTTTTTGACAGATTAAAGCGCCGCCATATTGATATATTTGCTAGGTTATACACAACGAATATCCAATATGGCGACGCTCTATTCTATCAAAAACGCTTAAAATTGCTCATATTTACACGCGTATAACTTATTAACAAGTGTAACCTAGTGTAGCTTATTAACCAATTCCTAATAACCATACACACATTTTCGGAATGTCTTAATCGATATCTGCAGGACCACATAAAAAAAAAATTCAAAAAAGTTAAGAACCCGGAGTTCTCCAAAACGCAGTCGAGCCGAAACATTGTTTGAACCAATTAAACGAAAAAATTATATTTTTAGTTTTTTGACAAAATATCACTATGTTTTTCGACCCGAACTAATATAGTATATTCGAGATGAGATGATTAGCTGACTAAGAAGACGATTTGATAAGAATAATATATTTAGAAGAAAGAAATGTTCGGGTTGTGTACTTTTACAAGTCCAAGTCGCAGATCGACGAAAATATGTTCAACGGTAAAATGACTCGCTTAGACATTCACCAACCTGCTACCGTGGTGGCAGTGGCACTGCCAGTAAGTTTACGCCAGCGATAAGAACTCCGCGGAGAAATTGCTCGTGATTCAGGATCCGTTTTTACGGCGTACGTCATATCCAATTAGTTCAAGTTGAGCAGTTGATATATCTTTGTCCAGACAGATTTCAAGTAGCAGTAGGATGCGCGGGCAATCTCGTACCGTAATTTACTTAACTCTGGCCGAAGATTGTGAACATTTTCAGACCACTCTAACCCGGGGAACTTGCAGTTAATTAAATTACCAATCACGGAATTGGTAATTGACGAAGAAACGTATTAACATTTCGGTAGCCCGTCGCCTCTTGTAATGTACAGGGTGTTTCGTAAATGGTGGGCAAAACTTTAGGAATAGATTCCTAATGCTTAGAGAAGAAAAAAAAGTTACCATCAACATAGTTCCGGAAAAGATTAGTTTGTGCGTTATTAAAGTTTTTGTGCCACAATTCAAGTCGCATCATCTTAAAGGCCCGTTTAAAGGCATCAATGTTTTTGTGAAGTAATCGCCAGTCTATGTTTACGTTATCGAGGTGTGTATTATTCTTGTTTACAATAATACACGAACACATTACCGTACGTGTGTCAAGAACGTTGAAACATACTTTCAAGTATAATACAGTGACCCCACGATCTAAGTCCTTTTTCGGTTTTCTGCCGGGACTTAGATCGTGAAGGGACACTATTCTTTTGTGACCGCGTCGACCGTGCCGAACGTAAAAAAGGACAGCATGCAAACACGGACCGCGAGGCCGAAGACGCAACAAAAAATAGCGTATCGGTAAGACAATACTAGTAGACAATAATAAAACTTCTTTATTTTTTATTTATTTTTAATGAAATGTTGCCAATATATTCGTGGCATTTTTCTAATGAAAATTATACCAAATATGATATAATTCCGATGATATTTACTTGTGTAATAAACGATGAAAGTTTTGGACGTAAAGAAGGACAGCGTATAAGAAAGAAAGAGACGACAAGAGTCGCGGCCGCTGCCACAATTCAAAGGCCCGCGTGTCCGTACAATGTAATGCCAATAAAAAACTTCCATCGTTCATTATACAAGCAAATTTCATCGGAATTATATCATATTTGGTATCATTTTCATTAAAAAAATGCCACGAATATTTTAGTGAAAGTTCCATGAAAAAATAATGAAAAATAAAGAAGTTTTGTAATTGGATTAGTAGTGATTCGCACCGATATACCCGACCCAGGATCAGATTAGGAGGCATGTTTGCACTGCTCGGCGATCGAGGCAGCTTGAGCTTCACGGCCCTTCCGGATATACCTCGCAGTGGAAGGAGTAGGCCTAGGGACATAGATCGCGATGTTCCGTTGAACTTAGATCGCAGGGTTACTGTATCATTCAACGCGTCTCACAACCACGATCGGAGTAAATATCAAGACCTGTCTGTAAGTGAGTTATTAACATTAATAACTCAGAAACTAATCATTTCCGGACCTATGTTAATATAATTCTTTTGTCTTCTCTAAGCATCAGGAATCTATTCCTAAAGTTTTGCACACCATTTACAAAACACTCTGTATAACAAGCTATACTATAGTATAACTACTAACGCTATAAATAGCGTTATAATTTCCGAGCGCTTCAAGTAAGTACCTATGTACAAGTCGAAACTTTAAACTGTTATATCTCATTATGGAAATATCTGACAAAAAAATGTTTCAGACAAAATTTACTTGTTTTTTCCTGTAGAATCTGAATATGTAACGTTTTATAGGGGGTTCCATTTAAAATTAATGAGGTATCCCCGCCCCCTTAAAGGGGAAGGGGAGGGGGGGCACTTCACGTTCATCTAGTTAGAAAGGCCCTTCAGATCCATGCAATGTAAAACCAAGAACATTAAAATCGATGGCATAGTTTTCGAGATATTGAGCTGTTAAGAGTTATGTGGGCCACCCTGTATATATTTATATATTTCAGAATTGAATATCATCGGTTCGGATAATCGAGGTTCCACCATATCGTGTGTTAAGCAATGAGGTGTAGTCCAAATGGCGTCGTGTTTGGACTTATTTTAACCAGAAAGACGTTACAAATTCGATGGTAAAAGTGTCGTCAAGAAATAGTGAAAATCAAAAGAGTTACAACGGTGGTAGGGGGGATATATTTTCAGAAATGCCGCACCCATTTTTCCCACGCATCGAGACATTATCACACGTATTTCTATATACACGTGGTCCGTTATAAATGATATATCAGAAGATAATGATCGATGATTTACATTTTTTCGGTCGGGCATCGCGTGGCTATCGAGCGGCGCGCGTAAAGCACTCTCGTATTTGGTTCGAGTGTCGTACATCGAACGCATCGGATTTGAAAAACACAACGCGGAAAACGCACGTCTCTTTGGGGGGATGGGGTGTGGCACACAGTCATATCAATTCGGGTACATCGAACGGAACCGAATGTTTTACACGCACCGTGGCAAACGCTTCTATGCGTTGTCGGCTCCCAATATTCCAGTTCGGCGGTTCTAACTCAACCGGTAGACAAACGTACAGTGATGTCGCGATGAAAGCTACAAAGCTGTACACGATAAGTGCAATAAAATTATCCCCACTACTGCCCCCAGTCAAGGGGCCGCGAAGCTCTACCGTTCGACTCGGCCGAAAAATGGAACGCATTACGGGTCAAGTTATTTTTATTATTTGTTCGTACGTTCGTGATATTTATCTGATTCAACAAGTAAATATGATCCAAATTATATCGCGTTTCGTATCATTGTAATCAGAAAAATGTCACGGATGTGTTGGTAAATGTTTCATGAAAAAATAATTAAAAACAAAATAGTTTCGTCGTTGCATCAGTATTTGCTTAGCGATATATCTGACATGCAGGTGTCGACTGTTTTGGTCGCTCTGTACGACGCTGGCGGCAAAAGGTAAAAGAATCTCGAGGAATCGTGTTTGTCTCGATGAATGCAATATCTCCTACACGAAGTCGTTGCTTTCATCGCGAAAACATTGTAATTGGCATAGACATCGGCAATAAGAGTCGAAGCATTCCGTGTACGGGCGCGAGAAGTTAACGCACCCGAATATTTCCAGCTCGTAATTATTCTTTGGTAATTGCTTGTCATGGCGCCGCTATCACCGTCGTATCACAAGGTATTTTCCTTGGCTCTCGCTCCCTCGTTATTACACTTCTTTGTCTCTGTCGGTCGGACAGAAGGGATTCGGCGGGCTAAATGAAAGGATTGCATAATTGTAGCTATTACTCTCTATAATCGTGTTACGTGAATCAAAAGTAACGCGGTTATGCACAAACAGCGCCTAAGCTACTGCGAGCTGACGGCAAGATTCAGTTTATCGATGGAATCGGAGCGATTAGATCGTCCAGGAAAAACAGATATTTAGTTGAATGACATTTTTAATATAATACTTAGAACAGAATCTTTCAAGTGTACAATAGTTTCACTTGTCGCCAACTGTGTTGCAAGCCCACTTATCAATTAAGTGAGGCCTTCTTTCAGAAACTGTAATAATTCGTCTGTTTCCAAAATCGGACAGCTTCCTACAGCACTTTTGATCAGATAAATGAAAATCTAGATTTTTTTTAATAATTCCTGCCAAACACTAACATGTATCTGCAGAGTCAATATTGTTGCCATAAGCGGTTCCAATCAATCGATTCGCTTCTGTCGAGTTTTTCTTCGAGTTAAAGGCCAGGAGGATGCACAGCCCGATGAAAGTTGATGTCATAACAATTGTTTGAAGAAAATTATCAAAGGAATTCATATAAAAGTTACATCGACATATTTGTACAATTTTTCTGATTAAAATGCGACCAAACACGATACAATTACGATAATATTCATTCGTTTAATTCATGACTTAATAGAACCTCGATTATCCAAACTAATCACTGGACCATGCGCTATGTCGAATTTTCACCGACTTGTTCATTGAATTTTGTTGCAATTGCTCGATTTAAATAAATAAATAAAACAAAAACTCAAGCGAATGGATAATGAAAAATTCAGTTATCATAGATTCGGATAATCGAGGTTCTACTACTCTATTGTGTTATTTAGTCAGCTTGCATCTTTCTGATTGAAATGAGTCCAAACACGCCACGAATCGGTGCATGCTTGCTTGTTTAATCCATGATTTTATAGAACCTCGATTATCCGAACCGATGACATCTGAATTCTTCACAGAATCCAGTTCAATCAAAAGTGATCCATACACCATACGATTTATTGTACAAATTAGATTTAATCTATTATTATAGCTAGTGATTTAATCTATCGATGTAATAACTAGTTCGGATAATCGAGGTTCTACTATATCGCGGATTAACTAAGCAAATTTGATCAGAATTATATCGTGTCTGGTATCATTTTAATCACAAAATTGTCGCTCATTTGTTAGTGAAGATTTCAATAAAAAATCATTAAAAGCAGTATATTTATGTCAATGAATTATTATTATCTCATTGATACGCTCACGGATTGAACAGGAAAATATGATTCAAATCATGTCGTCTTTGGTATCATTTTAATCGGACAAGAATGGCGAATATAATAGTAAATAATTCATTAACAATCCATTAGAAATAGCAAAGTTTTATCATTAGAAATGAAGGAATACTGTCTATACACGATATACAACAAGCATGTCCAGAAGTAGCTCACTTGGAGGCAAATTCGAGGGAGACGAGGGGGTATATATATATATGTATATATATATATATATATATATATATATATATATATATACTATGGATACGGTATTGCCATAAGCCAGCTACACAGCTTTTTGGTCCGAAATGAACGTAGATTTGGATGCCAGCGCCGCTATCGTTCGACCGGTGTACTGTACCCCTCGTACTCCTCTTCACCTCCATGACCCTCCATACTTCGCCATGTGTTTGTGTCCCTCTAGATGGCGCTGCTTTCAATCGAGTTGATTGGACGTCATCTGCACTTTTTATTTCGTAGCATGTCAATGGTGTCCAATCAACTCGACTGAAAGCAGCGCCATCTAGAGGGACGCAAACACATGGCGAAGTATAGAGGATCACGGAGGTGAAGAGGAGTACGAGGGGTACAGTACACCGGTCGAACGATAGCGGCGCTGGCATCCAAATCTACGTTCAATTCGGGACATTTCCAGAATCCGAATCCCGTATCCATAGTATAGAGATCAGTGGGGTCCGAGAGTCGCTCTAACGCGCCACACGCGGTACATATTGCAAGCGGTAGGCACGGGTCTGAGGAACTTTGAGGACTACGGCCGCCACGGGGAGCGAGAAGCGCGGGCGGGAGAAGTAGGCGTCTCCCTCGAATTTGCCTCCAAGTGAGCTACTTCTGGACATGCCTGATATACGATATATGTTCTAGTTTTTTTTTCGTTACTTATTTTACGTCGCTCTCAACTCTTTGCTAAGGTTATTTCGCGACGAGACCTACAATTTATTAAGGTGGGTTCCAAACCACCTTGGGCACCACAGTATTAGATGTCACATGGAATATATATGTTCTAGATCTGATTGTATTTGAATCGCGATTGTAAAATCGTTTTTGCTGAAATCTAGGAAGTGTACACTGTTTACTTAGTCCAAGATGACTTATTTATAGGAACGTTTATGACGGATTCGCGGATGAGAGCCGCCGCGCCGCGCCGCTTGACGTTTCCGATTCTTTTCTTGCTATTCGAAACAGGACCATAAGGGCCCGCGATAAACTCGGCGGCGTTTCGATAACGTTTGAAATTGAATCGAATGCTTTCCGGGAGCACGTAGCTCGACGGTGCTGGCCTTCTCGATGAAACAGTGCGTCGTGTCGAACATAATACGGGGAACAATTGTCGGGCCGCAGCGCGGAATACGTGGTTTCATTTGAAATAACCGCGGAGAGATGCTTTTATAAATTGAAAATGAGCTCGAATAATTAATGGATCGCACTATATTGTTATTAATGCTAGTAATGTATAGTATTACATAATTACCAATTCATATGGCAGATGAATGCCCGGGACAATGGAGTCGCGCCGATCACAAATACACGCGGCTCCATACATATTGTATCGGATTTCATCAAACCGCGACATTAAGAGATTTCTCGGAATTTTTTTTGGTTTAACTACTGGACATATAGGACCAGACCTTTCGTGGGATGTAAACAGATGATCTTGAAGTACAAGAATGTTTTTTTTAGTTCAATTCTTCTTATTATTTATTGTATAATACGAATGTTTCTCGAAACCATGTTCTTTAAAATGGCGTGCACAATAACTAAAGAGACTGGTAAAGTGAACAACTTTGGACGAAGCATATTCATTTCTTTACATATTCCTTTAGAGATTGGACCCTAAATTTACATTTGATTTTTCATTCGGAATATTTGTTTGAACAATGTAAATTTGGGAAATGTTACGTTAAGGGGAGTCACCTTGGATGACCTTGACCTTGACACATGTTGTCAAGGACAACATTCTGAACAACTTTTGTCTATACATCTACCCGGCGCTCGGATTTGGCTTCCGAGATCATTGCAAAAAACCCAGACTTAACCCAGACCTACCACCATTTTGAGGTTGTCCAATTTCAGAGAATCTGTTCGATAACATATGTCAAATCAAAAATCACATTCATGTAGATACCGGTAAATTATAATAAGGTAGCACCGGTATATTTTTGTTCATAACTTTTTAATAAAAAAGAAGCGACGCCTAAAACCTCTTGAAGCTTACTTAGAAAGGTGACCTTGATAACATATGTCAACACAGTATATCGTTTTAGCCTTCATTACTTAAAATAACTGCTATATTTTGAAAAAATATTTAAAATAAAACTTCTTGAGGTTTACTCAGAATGTTGTCCTTGACAGGATGTGTCAAGGTCAAGGTCATCCGAAGTGACTCCCCTTAACGTAACATTTACCGTTTTAACTACTTTGCTGAAAAAAGTAAACTTTTCCAACTTTTCATATATTTCTTTCAAAATTCGATCAATCCTAACATAAACTATCTAACTTTAAGAAAATTTCTCACTTTTTGTGTCTTGATCACTGTGATATATTGGAGACCTACGCTGCACGCCAACGATGCTTACACTGCAGAAGCTGTTAAGAAGTCTTTTATATCATACAATAAATAATAATAAGAATTAAACTTAAGAGCATAGTCCCAGATATCCAATAGAATTATTCTAAAAAGAATTCTTAAAAATCACTTGTTATCACTGTCGTTGCACGAGAAGGCCCCCTTAATATAATGATCGAAAGATTCGAATTCAAGATATACTTCCAATTGGTTAACCATAAGAGCCACGAATTAATTAGTACATCTAATAGATAAGAACAACTGCTGCACTGTTGTGCAGTTCTACCTCGACCGTTGCAAGAAATGGGACCGATGGTGCCCGCAAAAATGGAGGTTGTGCAACGAAACAGGCAACCAATCACTATCTTTATTACAACCAATCGTTTTGTGTATTATACAATAAATAATAAGAAAAATTGAACTAAAGAAAAGAAATACTTGTACTTCAAGACTATCTGTTTACATGCCAAGAAGGCCTAGTCTCATATATGCAATAGTTATTCTAAAAATGATTCTTAACACTAAACCTATACCGACCATTAAATGTGACTGGATGTGCTCCCTTATAAAAATGGCACATTTGAATTTATTTAGGTTTTGCGCAATTTTTACTGTAACGAATACTGGAATAAAAAAGTATGCATAATGAAACAAAAAATAGACTGATACTCCAATGGGAAGAGGAATGGAAACAAAAGACTCCTAATCATATTAACCCTCTGTCCACCGTAAAAAAAACTTTCATTATGCGATAGAAAATTTATACCACAAAACGTAGTAAATATAAAAAAAAACTTTTAGCTTTAAATAATAAAAAATAAGAAAAGTAACAGTCATGCAACGACAAGATCCCAAGAATGTTAAAAGTTTAAATAACCGCAGTATCTACATACAGTCGGATCCAATGGACCCGCTTGGTAGACAGAAGGTTAAAAATGTCACAAGTTCTTCAAGAATAAAAATTGGACACTCAAGAATAATGCACTCCCACATAATCTCCAAAAACCCACTCCCCAAGTGTAAGGAGTGCGATGATATAATATCCATAGAACACCTAATTCTTCAGTGGAAGCATTTTTCTAACTTCAATAATTGTAAAATAAAAAATTTGAAAACGGCCATTTGACCGACGATGGTAAATTTAGTGTTAAAAATCACTTGTTTTGCTGTTACACGAGAAGCCTCCCCTATCCGGGAATCACCAACTAACGATTGTTGCTACTTTCTCGATTTTTTTTGTTTACGCGATCATAACGTAGATTGTTTGGAATTGATTGTAAGATTAGTTTTAAGGCAATATGCAATAGGCCTGTGACGTGTTTGCAATTCCGCCCGGTGCAGTTTGCACAGTAGACGGTGGAAATAGCGTTGAACAACGAGACGCGAGGTGCGTTACCATGCGGCTAGTACTATAGAGGTACAAACAACAATTAGGCACTCCAATAATAATTATTGTCGAGTTCCAGATCAATATGAATTCGGAATCGACAAGCCGTCCTCGAATTAATGTGTCTGGCGGCGAGCAACAATGCTATGAGAGGACCCTCCAAATACGCCGTATCGATTCGACTCCATCGTAGCCGGCGAGCAACGTTCGATTGAAATTTTTAACCGACAGTACTCCGACCAACCGACCACTATTATTTTCTAGGCGATGCACAGTAATCGAAGAACGCGGTGACGTTTTGTGGGAAAAAAAGTCAATTTTTCCGAATTGATGCCATTTTACATGCTGTTTCCTGAGGGCCTGTGCGCCGCGACAATAACGAAATTAATGAAATTCAATAAATGCTTCAATTAGAAACATATGAACGATAAGTGTCAACAATGAATATTTACAATTGAACGTTTCACAGGTAACATGTTAAATTTTGTTTTACACGAAGATGCTCACTGTATTTATGGTTCTCTATCATTATCTGTTACTGAATTACAGAAGAATATTGCAGATAGAATGAAATCTAATGCGATTATTGTAGAAAAATGAAAGAAAATTTATATTAAGGCAGACTCGCATATAACACGATCACAAAGTTGAAAAAGACTGCATATCGTCGGGTTACTGCCAAAACAAGGTAACTCCATAATGTGAACTTTTGAGGAATCGTCGTTTGAAAATTTAAATTGATATGAAAAATCGTCACAGCTTCAAAATGATTTATTGATTGAAAAAAATCAAAGTAAGTAACAAAACAAAAGAAGTTGTCTAGTTCTGTCAGTATGTTTTTCGAACATTTTTTAATCTAATGGAGTACTTAACTCCGAATTGAGTAAAAGTGGAGTTAGCTTGTTTTGGCAGTAACCCGACGATATACATATGCAGGGTGTTCACGCTATTACTAGCCAGCGTTTTTGTTGCAAATAATAAATATTAGAAAAAAATGAAAGAGGAAAAAGTAATACTATTTTTTGCAAGCAACCTAATGGCGTGTGTAATTTTTTTGTATTTGCACTATTTTCATGAAAATGTCGGTGACCTCTAATTTTTGTAAATGGAATGCTGTATATTTTTTCATACTATGTGAAAGCGTGTGTCAAGACAAATTCATTAGTATACGACACAATGACCTTCAAGATCATACAAGGTCAGAAATGGAAAAAACATTTTGAACATTTCGTACTAAATGCGTTTGCAAGTATACTTTATTAACGAGACTACAGTAAATGTTCAATACAACTTCCTTATGCATGACTACATATTTCGGCTCTATTAATTACATTCTTGTTAGCTTCTTCTAACGTTATCCGAAATATTAATGCACATGATTGCGCTAGTTTTGTTTGCAAGTCGTTTACATTTCTTGGCGTTGTGTATCGTGAATGATGTCTTTACGAAATATTACGTACGATATATTCAAAATTCTGCTGCCATTTCTGACCTTGCATGACCTTGAAGGTCATTGCATTGTATACGAATAAATTTTTCTTGACACACGCTTTCATATGATATAAAAAAATATATCGGATTTCATTTAAAAAATTGGAGGTCAGCTTCATTTCTAAAAAATAGTGCAAACACAAGAAAATTACATACGCCATTATGTTACTTACCAAAAACAGTATTACTTTTTCCTCTGTCATTTTTTTCTAATATTTATTATTTGCAAGAAAAACGCTGGCTAGTGATAGCGCGAACAACCTGTATATTTTCTGTGACAAATGGACTCTGGATCTGTAGACAAAATAAAAATTGTTTGCAACCCATTACAATAAATAGGAGTCTAACAGACATTCCTTTCTTCCTTTAACACTAACCGTATCGAGCAGTAAATGTGACTGATATATGCTGTTTTATAAAAATTACAGGACTCAATTTATTTTGATTTCTTACAATTTTTATAATAATACGTACTTGTATGAAGAAAAATTATTTAATAATGTCTAATGGAAGCATCTTTGTAATCTCAAAAATTATAAAATAAAAATTGTGAAACCGGTCATTTGACCGGTCTTGGTACGGTTAATGTTAATTGTATTTATGAGCTGAAACTAATACATTGGTGCCATTAAATTTTTGTAAGCTGCCCACCACTTTAAACTGCACGTACTCATTTTTATCATACACGCATAAAATCCGCAGCTCACTGATAACAAATATGCAGTGAATGTATACAAAGAATCGTTTAAAAATACTGCACACCTACTGCTACAGAAAACACTCACATACAGTATTTTCAACCAATTTTTTGATCACGTTATACGCAAGTTTATTGTATTTCATAACGTGCATTCCAAACAATCCCGATATTAAACCACAATATTTAAACAAAACAACAATATAATAGAACCTCGAAAATCTTGAATTCAATCTGAGCTGGCTAAAATACTCTTTTAAATGGTAAATAATAAATAGTATATTGTATCTGAAATCAAACGTTTTAAAAATAAAACGTACCTTTTGTTAGAAATTTTTTTTTAAAATAGCATTCTATTTGAAGGATTCTCAAAACATTATTATGGGTTTTTTCCATCATAAACAAATACTTTAAATAACGTTTAACCCAAAAATTCAAATATTTTATTTCATTTTTTAGATTTCCAAAAAAATATTTCATTTTTTATGTATTATATTCCCAAAATAAAAGTACTTCATAAGCGTGAATTTTAATGTTTACTTAAAATAGTATTTCATTTGAATTGTAAAATGACGACAATATAAAATAGTAAATGGTCAATTTTATTTGAAATCATACGTGCACTTTTAAAAATAAGATATTTTATTTTGCAGAAATGTTTTAAAATAGTATTCTGTACGAAGGATCCTCAAACTAGGGAGAATTTTAGTTTAGTCAAGAAACATTTTAAATACTATCTAACTAAAAATACAAATATTTTATTTTATGTTTTAGATTATCAAAATAAAAATATTTTATTCTATGTATGAGATTCACAAAATGAAAGTACTTTATACGCGGGAATTTTAATGTTTACTTAAAATAGTATTTTATTTGAATTGTAAAACAACGACAATTTAAAATAGTAAATAGTAAATGGTCAATTTCATTTGAAATCATACGTGCACTTTTAAAAATAAGATATTTTATTTAGCAGAAAAAGTTGTAAAATAGTAAACTATACGAAGGATCCTCAAACTAGTGCGAAATTTAGTTTAGTCAAGAAACATTTTAAATACTATCTAACCCAAAATACAAATATTTTATTTTATGTTTTAGATTTCCAAAATAAAAATATTTCATTTTATGTATTAGATTGTCGAAATAAAAATGATATTCGCGGAAGTTTTATTGTTCATATTAAAATAGCATTTGAAATATTTTTTCGCAAAAAAATGTTACCCAACTCTGAATTCCAATTCGCTGATCAACCATTCGATTTACTTTCTCATAGAAAAATAGCCAGCGGCCGGTCGAATCTGGAGTTGTACCACGCGCCGCGCACATCTATGTCAATATTGAAAGAACCTCGGCAGCATATGTATGTATAATAATGTTTGCGAAACCGGAAAATTGGGTTGGAATTGTTGCAGCGTAGAACACAGTGATAATATTTCTAGGTACGTGTATTAGCCATTATATTCCCATAGAACATTTCACTGTTCCAAAAGACATCGTGTATAATTCATGGTCGTCGGGTGATCCAACCATAGCGTGCATCTCCTCGCGGATGATTTCCGCGAATCATAATTCATGTTGGCGACGACGGTGGAAGGCGGTGGGGGAGGCGGGGGGTGGGGGGTGTGGCGTAAAAATGATTCCGAAATGGAAAAGTCGGCAACGCGGGCCGGGCCGGGACGAAATGAAAAGTCATTGGACGAAATAAATTCCTCCGTGGAACGAAATTACCGTAAATTTTACGGAACAAGGAGGAACGCGAGAATGGCAATGTTACGCGAGCACGATGAAACTGAAACGGATAATGGGGTTCCGCTGATTGCCCCGCTCAATTCATGAGTTACCTGCTTCACAAATACATCTGACGTTGTACGCATCGATAGAGTAACGATCTTTGAACACGGCAACCAAAACAAACGCTTGCAAATTATTTCGGCCAGATTGCCGACCGTTTACAAGTTGCCCCGGCGCATAATGCGACGCGTCGAACAATTTCTAACGAATCCGGCCGCCGATTGATGAAACGACAAAAAGGACAGACGTAAAACACCGCCGAGCTCTCCGTGTTCCCATGGGAGAGAGGACGATGTTACTGAATTTTGCGTAGCAAATGGCGCATCGCATTATACGCACCGTGCTGGATAAAATGGTACAGTGCTGAACAAAAATATAAGACGCTTCATGTATTCGTATATATTTCGCATATTTTCAGGAGAAGTATTGCACATTTTATGCGTCCTACCTTTTGTATGTATACTATCGCTAAAGCATGTTTACATAAGCATAGGCAAGTAGGACCTGCAGTGAACAAATTAGAGAAAAAGATGTAAACATGTCTTGACTGTGGTTGGACAAAATTATAAGACACTCAGCTTATTTTCTATTTTTACGACTTTTGTCAATAATTTTATTTTTTATTTTTATTAAGCATTTGAAGTCTCGTGCAAGACTTATTTCTGCTATACAAAAATATTTGAAACCGTGATTATATTTACATAGCGTCGATTACGCCATGCAAAGTGCAGATCTATACCTAGTTTTGGTCGTTGTTCTAAATCAGGCAGTTCCAACCAGTAGCTCCGGAACTATTCGAGGCATCTTCCCCGCTTAGGTTCTTCCCCCACTCTTAGACTTCATCGTTATAACGTATGGTAGTGGGAAGCTCCCACCGCGCGCCGCGCAGCTCCCACTAACTCTACTGCTGTACGTAGTAGTGGGAAGAGGTTCGATGGTGGGGATCTTGCAGTTCTCGGAGGGGAATATGTTGAAACAGCCTGGTCTATAGAACACATTTTTTTAAAATTTGAATACAGGAGCAGGTAAAAACTTTGTGAAAATCAATCAAGCCAAAATCAAGGCACCTTCCCCGCTTAGGTTCTTCCCCCACTCTTAGACTTCATCGCTATAACGTATGGTAGTGGGAAGCTCCCACCGCGCGCCGCGCAGCTCTCACTAACTCTACTGCTGTACGTAGTAATGGGAAGAGGTTCGATGGTGGGGACCTTGCAGTTCTCGGAGGGGAATATGTTGAAACACCCTGGTCTATAGAACACATTTTTTTAAAATTTGAATACAGGAGCAGGTAAAAACTTTGTGAAAATCAATCAAGCCAAAATCAAGGCACCTTCCCCGCTTAGGTTCTTCCCCCACTCTTAGACTTCATCGTTATAATGTATGGTAGTGGGAAGCTCCCACCACGACAGCTGCGCGGCGCGCGCAGCACTCACTAACTCTACTGCTGTACGTAGTAGTGGGAAAAGGTACAATGGTGGGGACCTTGCAGTTCTCAATAAATTCTATTTCAGACGTTTTTCGATAAGGTCGATAAATAACCGGTTATTTCAGGTGAACATTTTTATTGACTAACCCTGTATATTCATTCAACTTCGTTAATATTGGACCGTTTATTTATAAAGTGGTGTAAATAAATTTATGAAAAGAATTGAGTAATCACAAAATAATTTAAAGTGAACTGTTCATTTATAAACAATTCTCAAAAGAAGACTAAATGGACCACTTTCAAAATAACCGGTCCATTATTTTAAAATGTACATTTTCATCAGATATTGTATGGAGACACAAAGGAACGTGAAGTGTCTTATCTTTTCCTCCATGACTGCAGTTTAACACTAGATTTACGGGGCCCGTCAAAATGACGGATTCAAAAATTTTGTAAGGAGGCATTCGTGAGGAAGTATTAAATAGATTTATTTTTTTGTGTACATATTACAATAAAAATCGCTGAAGATCTAAGTAAATACAATTTTATTATTTTTATAAAGCAATGTAAAATAATGAATTTTAGTGCTCCGTAAATCTAGCTTTAATGATGATTCGCTATAATCCCGAATATGTATCAGTTCCAGATGTGTATCGTGTTCAGTGATATCTCCGACCAAAAGAACAAATCGCCCCGAAGGAGGAACGAGGGAAGCACGGTTGCGCACGAGTAAATAAGGTTCCTGTGACCGATTCCGATTCCGGTTCCGGAAACCGGTGCAACCAAGTCTTTTATGAGATGGAGGTGACTACATGGTACTCCGGTGCCTTTATTGCATCGCACAGAAGTGGAACCTCGTTTACACGAACTCGGACGGAGGGGCAGGGTGCGGCGCGGCGTCAGGATATCCAGACAATCGAATTTTTCGGATAATCAAACGACACTTTCCACTCATTCACGACACACTCTATTCCTCCCGTTTTCTCGAAGAAAGCCGAAGACCATCTTTCCGGTCGTGGACTCGTCGATTTTATGAATCGCGCTATGGGCTAATTGTCTCCGGGAAATGGAAGGTGACGACTCCTCCCGCAACGAATCCAACGCGATGGAAGGAAGGTTTGACCTAATTAGATGCCCAATTCCGTTAAGTGACTAGCACAGTCGCTGATATTCTGTCCCGAATTCCCAGGAACTTAACGATGCATAGAAATTAATGCAGCTATTTAATCGTACCTCGCAGATTGTCTCAACTGCGATACAAAAGGCTCCATCGGACGTGAAATTGCGTTGCCCGAAACTTACGCGAGACGCTACTTAATTCCCGTTGTTTGTTACACTGCGGTGCTGGTCACAATAACAAGACACTTTAACTATTTATGCGTTTCGTATATTCAACTATAGTTTGCTCAACGTCTACACAATAAATACGCACGATCTTTGAATTTTATGATGTGTGACAAAAACGTTAGCGAACGAATTATTTTATTAACTAGGATGCACTTAAAAGAAAAATCTGAAAAAAATCGAGAACAATGCTTTCAACAATGTTTCACTACTGAATTTTTATAAAACTGGTATCTCGAAAACTACTATGGAAAATGCGAATTTTTCGGCCTCTCGAGCTACACGTCCCCTCACGGGGTATAATCCGCAGGAGTGGGGATAGTTCTGGGACACTTCTTGATCAGAATTTTGTGACACTTATCGATTAAATACTGTATATCCTTTGTGTCGTATAACATCTAACAAACGTATGAATCTTACGTTCTACTGATCAGTTCGGATAACCGAGGTTCTGATATATCGTGAATTAAACGAGTAAATATGATCCAAACTGCGTCGTGTTTGGACTCATTTTATTCAAAAAAATGTCACGAATATAATCGTCATAGTTTCGCAAAAGAATCATTACCAACAAAGAATTTATCATCGAATTTGTATTGGCTCACCAGTGATGCTGGTCTCGATATTTTGCTTGCTGTTTATCGTTTTCTATATTTTGGTTGTGAGAGGTCACAAAATAGTCTCTGTAGTGTCTGAACACGACACGAGTGACATTTTAGTCCCAAAATTTCTACGAATATTAACAAAATTACTGCATTACGACCCAATCGTAACGCGATCGCTTAGGCTCCGAAGGCTAGTAGTTGAAGACAATTGGTCAGGAACGTTTCAGGAACTCGGTTCCAGCGTGCGTACGGTGGGCACGGTAATCGTGGGACGAGAATCGGTGTCGGAAGCTGCAAAATACTGTTCAGAAGACGAGGGAAAGTCGGCGTGGGGACAGGGCAGACACGGGAGCGGCTGGTTAAAGGGATGGGCGAGGTGAGTCAAAGAGAAGGTTGAAAAATTACCACCGGAGACGATGAGAGTATTTCCCTCGCCGACTTTCTCTTGCTGTTCGAAAAGGCCGGTAAGAAGAATAGAGAGACCGCGCCGGAAAAGAAGGGTGCAACCCGCAGCGAGACAGAAAGACAGAGGGACGCAACGTGGAAGAAAGCTCGGAAGAAAGAGAGATAGAGAGGGAGAGGGGACAGAGTCAGACTAAAGAGAGAGAGAGAGAGAGAGAGAGAGAGAGAGAGAACGGGAGCAATAACAAAACGGGCTGACGGAAGGAAGGGAAACGGACGGGACCCTGTGAGACTGACAATGAGAACGAGTAGACCGACACTGACAATGAGCCAAGTCTGCGGTCTCTTGCCACATTTTTTCCGTTTAAAGCAATTTTTCTGCTCGTTCTGTCCAACGAAACGTCGCCACGGCTTTGCAGGACTCCGGCTGGGGTTTCGCGATAATTGTTTAAGATATTTTCCTTCCGGTAAAACCACGTCTATTTCCCTAAAACGACTTGATTACTTACAGTTTCTCTCCCCGGCCTTCTTCTTCTTCTCGCCGCACAGTGTGACGGATCTGGCTGGAACAGACATAATAGATTTGGTAATTATTTACAAGTTTTTCCTCCTTACCGATTTTGATGACCTTGAAATATTTTGTCAAGGTCATCATTCTGAACAACTTTTCCCTAAACATGTTACCGCCGCTCGGTTTTAGTTTTCGAGATACAGTAAATCCTCTATAAACGCATAAACCTCGGGGGGATAGTTATGGGTTTATCTGTGACGGGTAGCTATTTTTTAGAGCTTCTAAGGCCGAGCCGAACGTAGAGAAGGACAGCGCGTGTAAAGCGAGACCACGCGCGGGCCTTTGAACTGGGCCGGCAACTGCACCGGCTACTTCCTATGCTCGCCAACAGAGGGACATTACGACAACACCTTTCCCGCTACTACCTGAATCTTCCTCTGTTTGTATATATACCGCCCTAAACTGTCCTTACGACATCCCGCGTCTAAGGCACGGGTACGCTAGATAGCCTTACTGACGAGTCCTCTAGCGGGCCTAGGACGAAACGCTTACTTCTCCTTCTTCCTCCTCTCACACACTTTTCAGCAGCCATAATTGGTGACCCCGACAAACGAACAACAACGCTACCTTCTGAGCAGAGGAGACGACAACATCAACAAACCACGGACAACATTTTCTGATGGACTGCGGTCGATTATAAACTGTAATTACGGATTTAAAAATGTCGTCTCTTTCACTTTACCACGTCTTTTCGAAAGTTTTGAGGTCAACTAGCATTTTTGCTGAATGAATATGTGGAGTACGCTCGACCGTTCTCCAGACTGTCGTTTTTGACACTGTAGTTTCTGATAGTGTTGCTAACTTGCGACATTTTAGTGCGGAATTGCTTGCAGCGCGTAGAACTTTTCTCTCATCTCGTGAGGGCAGTTTCCCTTCTCGCTTGAATTTTCCATGAAACTCTGGATTTTTCAAAAAATTTTGTTCAACGCGACTACTATAATAGATTCTCCCAAAAAATGTTGTTCAACGTGACTACTACAATGCATTCTCCCAAAATTTCATTCACGCAACTTTTTCATTTTCGACTTCAGTCATAAAGGAGACGCACCAATATGGCTTTTTTATTTCTCTTTTTGAGTTTTAGGTATAGGAAAATTCCACACCGATGGAGGGAGATGAAGGAATTATAAAACTAAAATATGTACAAATGCTTCGTTAAAGAATGAAAATAATGTGTGAATTCAATTCTTTCCTCTGTTGGTTTATTTGGCCCAGAATGGCAGCAGATTGACGATAAGCTGCTGCACTTATTAATAATGATAATGATGAGGGAAGAATTGGTGAGCTAAACAGAACCAGAAGAAGTCATATTAATTTTAAAATTTGTCTTTCATTGTTACTATACTTGTATTGTATTCTATAAATATGAAATGATCGATTTTACATCTCATATTTTTTTTGTTTTTCTTTCATGTACATATATTATACAGGGTGAGTCATATAACTTGCACACATCAAATAACTTTCGAATTATGCATTTAATTAAAAATTGTTACATATAGAAGTTGTAGAGTTTTATGGGAGGGAGGTGATGACGTATTCACGTTTTTTGTACATAGTGTAGTCTTCGAAGTTTCAAGGTCATCTCCCCCTTTTTAAATAGGAAGGTATATTTCTATTTAAATTTAATTTTCTATTAAAATTAATTTAAATTCTAAATAGAAAAGTATAAACCTATGTTGATCTTAAACCTAATGGTTAACGGGATATACAACTCCTGAGGTTATTTAACACTAGGTTTACGGAGCACTAAAATTGATTATTTTACATTACTTTATAAAAATAATAAAATTGTATTTACTTAGATCTTCAGCGATTTTTATTGTAATATGTACACAAAAAAAATATATCTATTTAATAATTCCTCACGAATGCCTCCTTACACTCTTAATAATCGTAAATTAAAAATTTTTTAATCCGTCATTTTGACGGGCCCCGTAAATCTAGTGTTAAAGTAACTTTTTCCTTAGCGAAAATTTCCACTTCAGCTTTGTTAAGGAGTTATAAACGAAAATCACGGACCAATCAAAGCGCGGCTACAGCGAACGGATTTGGGCTCGGTTACAGGCCCCGCTGAGCGCGACGTTACCATTGGCCGAGCCGGAGTCCGTCCGCTGTAACGGTGTTCTGATTGGTGCGTGTTTTTCGTTAACAATTCCTTAACAAAACCGAGACGGTCATTTTTACAAAGGAAAAAGTTGCTTTAAATAACCTCAAGAACCGCCCATTTCAAGGAATTACAACATTTTTTAGACACCCTCTATGAGCCGTATGTGGCATATATGTACATACTTTCTTCTTTATAAATAAAGTTTCTTAATTTTTCTCTCAAGCTAGCTCTACCAGATAGTTGAATTAATCTTGTACAAATATCTCCGTTATTAAAATATTAAATGACCGATTTACAAAATTTGCAGGAAAAATGATTGCACGCCTCACTGTAGGAATAAAAATCTTTTCCCTTCGACATTGTTCGAATAAATTAACCTTACTTACGTAATTAATCCCATTCAAATATGACAATCAAACGACTTATAAATACGAGACCCCCTGCATTTTTTACTCCCTATTTTTTACCGTCGACGCGACGCTCTCGAAATCCTCTTAATTTCGTTTTAAATAATAATTGCTGTGCTCGACTGTCTCGCGTTTGCCAATTAACAAACGAATTAAACTTCCATGCGAAATCCATTCAGTCGGCGGAGAAAGTGAGGGTTTTAGAAGATTTTTAAAAAATGAACGTTTTTATACTTCCGGCAAACCAGCCTGGCTTGGTATAGTAAAGTAAAAAAATTAGGAAACAGGACATGGAATTCCAACTGTCGTTTCGGCCTCGAGGGACATTTTCCCTGTCACGTTTCACCGTCATCCAGTTCAATGGATGACCACTTTTCTTTAAACTCTTTGCTATTCAGTGGTCGCTTTACGAGGAATACAAACGATCGTAATAGTCAGGCTATACGAGAAACACTGCTGCACGAAAGAATCGTTCCAACAATTCATATTACGAAGCCGGTTCTACCTTTTCGCTATAAAATCTCTAAAATGGATGCATTGTACTGTAAATATATATCACCGTGCTTTTCAAGCAAACGCGACATGCAAAATCCAGGGCTCATTCAAATTTATTCTTTCATTTAAGGTAGAATTTTATCATTAAACTGCTGAGCCTTCAGCTAGCTCCTTGAACTTATACTTCCTTATTTGTTTTTAAATGCATTTTCTTTTTCATACGAATTTTATAATGCTTGAATATATTGTACATGTTAAATGAGACATCATATGTTTTTACTTTGAAATTCCTTTTATTTTGTACGCAGTTACATAATATAAAATCATGATATCATAAAATACAAATATGGAGCTAATTTGTAATAGACTGAAATCATTTTCATTTTGTGATATATAAAATGGCTGCATAAAATATTATACTAACCAGAAACTAGTCTGTAATAGACCATGAAATCATTTTCATTTTGTGAAATATAAAATGGCTGCATAAAGTATTATAATAACAAGGAGCTAGTCTGTAAGTATACTGTGAAATTATTTTCATTTTGTGAAATATAAAATGACTGCATAAAATATTATATTAACAAGGACATAGTCTGTAATATAGTGTGAAATAATTTTTATTTTGTGAAATATAAAATGACAAATGCAGAGATGATTAATTCAATAATACGATTTAACATTATGAATAATTCTAGTAAGTGAACGCTGTGCAAAATGACTTTAAAAGCTTGAAAAATTGACTTCCAAGCAAATCATTGAAACAAGCTCGTGCAAAGGGATGTAAGTGATTTATTGTCTCTTACACTGCAGTATAAATATCGATTTGCCATTAGTAAAGAGACATTGTTCGTACGTGTGTATTGTTGGACTTCGGTTGCAAGCACTGTAGAATTCTGTTGATTGTCTTTCGTTGAAATGGATTCGTAAGAATAAAAACGAACTTCGCAAAACTATAATAATATCATAAATTGAAATTGCTTCACATAATAAAACTACATACTTAAACAAACACTTGTTGCGAAAAATACATCTGGTGCTAACAGTATCTAAATGCAATAACCTTATTTTTAATATATTCAATAACCCATCAACAAAAAGATAAAGTTTTTCAAATAGTGTGTATGTAACTTACAGCAGCACGTCAAGTATTAAATATAATTTATTTTTATAGTAACATAGCATAGATTTTTTTTAAAAGATCTGTTGAATCCGTTCGGTTAAAAGTATATTTCATTTTGATCATTTTTGTCATAAATGCACAAAATCTACAGTAACCATTGTGCTCTAACGATAAACCTAACACCGTTAAACGACCGGTTTTTTATTAAACAATTATTAAAAGTGAATTCATGAAATGCATACATGGAAAATGATGGAATGAATTTCCTTATTCAATCGTCTATCATAGTAAAAATTGCGGAAAATCTATATAAATGCAATATTATTGCGTTTGCGGGAATAATGATTAGATCAAATGCAAAACAGTACAAGCACTTAAGAAATTTAAAAATATTGATTCAATATTCAATATTCAATATTCAATATTCAATATTCAATATTCAATATTCAATATTCAATATTCAATATTCAATTTTAAATACTCAACTTTAGATACTCAATACTCAATATTAAATATTCAATATTAAATACTCAATATTCAATGCTGAATATTTAATTATTTTATTAGAATTATTCAATATTCAACAGATTGAAATAATTACAAAAACAAATAAATGTTTATGTTTTCTACATTGTGAAATTAATGTTGACAATTTTTATTTGGCATAAAAATTCGAAGTTTAGTTATCATTTCTATAAGACAACCAGTTACTTTTAATTCTTACTACTAGACTGTGAAGTTTTATGCAAAATAAAAATCATCTGCATTAATTGTAAGATACAGGAGCAACATAGACTTTAATTTCCTTCGTTAACAATTTAATATAGTTGAAAACAATGCAACAGTATTTTCAAATTCTTTAAACGTCTTCACTGTTTTGCATTTGATCTATTCATTTTGTTTTTATTAAAACAGTTAAAGGATCAGAAGAATTTAAGAATATTTATTTATTTGCATCTTGTTGAAATTACTAAAGAAAGAATGAAAATTTTACTTAACTCATATTTCCTAGGATGTACTCTCTTCATTTTTTACACTAAATATCAACAGTATAATTATAATTTTTATGTGGCAAAGTTTACCATTTACTTTTTATTCTTATTACTAGCCTGCGGATTTTATGCGTTTATTACAAAAGTGAGTGAATGCAATTTAAAACAGTTAAAGGATTGAAAGAATTTAAGAACATTTATTTATTTGCATCCTGTTGAAATTATTAAAGAAAGAAGGACAATTTTACTTGGCTCGTATTTCCTACGATGCAATTTTTATTTTGCATAAAGATCCGTCTACTTATTACGTTCTGTGTTAAAAACTCCTTTTCCCGCAGATTTTCGTATCCTTCGACTTTCCACCTTTCATAATTTCATTCTTAATGAAGTGAATCTATTCAATTATTTGCCAAAACTGTAACTTTAACTTTTTAGAACCTGCCGTTTACTTTTCATTTTCTGCACCGTCTACTTAAGCACTGTTGAAGACGGAGGCGCAGCTCGGGCCTCGAATTATCCGCGTCGTAAATTTTCAGACGGCACCAAGTGATGCTTGATAACTAAGCTCCGCGTTTCGCGTCATGTTCCGGTTGTATTTCAAATATTTCCATTTCACGTGTCGTCACGTTTCGACGAAAACCCGGAACATCCTGCGAACGTTGCGAACTGGATAGTTTATAATCGTTGCGCACAATAATGGCTCAAGAAAAATAACCCTGATAACAAAGAAAACTGAATTTCTACAAAAATTTATCATTAGGCAGGTGATCTTTATGTAAAATAAAAATTGTCCATCTGAGTTGCAGCAAACTTGAATGAAATTGAAATTTATCCTCTTTCTTAACATGTTTAATAGGTTCTAAATAATAGAACAGTAATTATAAATACTTCTAATGTTTTTATCATTTTAAATTACACCTGGTCATTTTTGTCATAACTGTATAAAATCTGCTGTCTATTTATCATCTATTGTATAAACGATCACCTTCGTCTTTAGATTATACCACATGCGACAAACAAAACTTATTTTCCGTATAAAATGAGAAATAATCCGTATAAATTTATCATCTATCGCATAAACAACCTCCTTTTATTTCGATTCTATCACAAACTTGTTTTTGTTGGCAATAATTAAATTGCGGATTTTTATGCATTTATTTACACATTTTTAAATTGCAAAAAAACATGTATGATAACAAACATTAATGAGTAGACTGCGCATTTTATGCAATTATGACCAAAATGAGTGTCAGTTGCAAAACAGAAAAATTATACAAACAATTTAAATATGCTGTTGTATTATAGTCGTCTAATTACAATTGTTGTGAAGCGAAATAAATGTCTACGTAGCTTCTGTGTCTCGATTAGTGTCGATCTATTAATGTCATGTCGAAAATTAAACTTTTATCCTTATCCTGATTTTTATAAAATGGTTCATTAAAGTTAGAGTTTGCTGAAAATTCGCAAGCTAGTAATAATTGTGAATCGGGGACACACTTTTAACTGAATTTTTATGAAAAATAAACATTTTCTAAATCAATTCTACCAAACAGAAGTGAAATAAAATTTTATTCCCACTTTTGAGAATTTGAAGAGATTGAATATAAAAATTCGTGATCACTAGAAACTTTTATGCAGAATAAAAGTTTTCCAAGTCAATTGTAACAAACAGGAAGTAAATGAAAATGTACTCCTCCGTTTGATCATGTTAATAGGTTGAGTATAATAATTTTAATCACTAGACTGCAGTTTTTTATGCAGAATAAATATTTGTCAATTCTAACAAACAAAAGTGAAGTAAAAATATGTTCCCGCTTTCGAGAATTTGAATAGATTGAATATAAACATTGTAATCAGTAAACTACGGATTTTTAAGTAAAATAAAAATTGTCTCCTACAATTGTGAAACCATAGGAGACAAATAGAAATTCCCTTCTTCTTTTTTTAATAATTTTAATAAGTCAAAAATTATTCATCGACATCCCCTAATTTTTCTAAACATTCTACCGTTTCAAATTTTTCTCATGACATTCGCAGTCTAAATAGAAATATACTGTGATTTTTATTGTATACTGTGATTTAACAACGCGTAGGCGAAACATGAAATTATAAATTCAATTGGGATTTAATGGTACCGGTGCATTACCATCAACTTAAAATTATCAATGGAAATCACAAATATTCATTTGAATAAATTGCCTTGTAAAAAGTAAATACAAACCGGTAAGTACATCAATACCTAGTATTCGAAATATTTCGTCTGTTTCTGACCTTGAGAATGTCTGAAGGTTATTGAATGATACATCATAGAATTCGTTTTCATACACGTTTCCATATAATGTAAAAAGATATGTATTATTCCATTAAAAAAATTGAAGGTCACCTTCAGTGCTCAACAATTGTGTGAACAGAAAAAACTTCTATGCATTATTTGTAAAAAACAGTACAACTAATTCTGGTTCCATTTTTTTCCTAGTATTTATCGTTCACGAGAGAAACACTGAACAATTAATCCGCGAACACCCTTATCAGAAAAATGGTTAAAAATTTGGTCAAACATATACTCGTTATTCTCATAAAGCACTATAGTGCTCCGCAACCCAAGTGTTAATATCCAGTGAATTCAAAATGTCGAAGTACAGTGTCATAAAACCTTTTCAATTTTTATTTCATGAGATAAATCACTTCGACTTTATGGAGTTTTCGGGGTTGCTGGATTGGCACTCGACGTGTTTGTTTTCCACGGCCATAACAAAAGATCGGCGGATGGCGCGTATAGCACACTCGTTATAGGTCGTGCGTCACCGTTTTCCCGGCTCGCAGTTCCACTTTAAAAATTCTTTTAGACTTTCTTTTCAGACGTTCCCATTTCACTTGGTCGCTGTTACCGTGTACTTTTCTCTTCGAATCCGACTGAATAATGCAACCATTACAGGGTATTCTTTTCGCAGATACACCGTGCACTCTCCGAGGCTCCCTAAACATCTACGAACGAGCAGCATCCGTTACAGTTGATTCCATCTTCGCTGGGAAGCGAGCGCAATGCACCCTAGCAAATGATAAGTGCGCGCGTCAACCAAAGGATTACTCTGCTACCTCCTCACTCTCTCTCTCTCTCTCCCTCTCTCTCTCTCTCTCTCTCTCTCTCTCTCTTGCTCTCCGGGTTTTTTTACCGATTCACCGTCTCTCCTTCTTCTCACGAAACAGCAGAAATACTCGTACCCGGGGACCTTAAAGTAGAAACTCTCAAAGGTTGTAAACGAAGGGGTCGAGATCCGCGTACCTCGTGTGAATCCGCCAACGAGAAAGAGGAGTCGTGGAGGGAGGATGGATCAAGGGTTGCTTCAGCCTCGATAATGAAATGGATGCCCTCGGGTGCGAGCGGTCGTAGCAACGCGTAGTGTGAAACCCATTCGCAAATTAACCTTACTTATTCATTAACGCTAACGACCTACCATCATTGCGTTCAACGCCAGCGCCAACCCCCGTATCCCTCCCTTCGCGCGGCGTCCTCGCATTCTTCGACGAATCTTCCGCTTCTCTTCTGTCTTTTGTCCTTGTCCCCCGAAACAACTATACCGGAAAATCTATCGTTCATCGAGATTTTCCGGTATTGCCCATGGATTCGATGACTGTGTATTAACCCTTTGCACTCGGAACAATTTTCATTCCAAAGCCAAGACATTTCTTTGCACCCACAACATTTTCATTCCAAGTAATCTTTATCACATTGTTCAGGTGAAATTGAACCTGGAGACAGTAACGATTCAGAAATAGATGAATTTTATGATATTACGGACAACGATTAGATTATGAACGTTAAGAAGTACGCGATGTAAAAATATAGACTCTTTTGGTAAACTATTGCATACACGGACAGTGTTCTCAGAAAAATGATTCGTAGTTAAGCAGCTGAATCTCGCGATGTTCGGGATAACATAGTCATGTTTCCTAACTGAGGGATATGAAAGTCAGGCTCCTCGAGGAATACCGGAGCCGAAAGGGTCGGATAGATATTGCGAGAAGTGATTTATGCGAGAAGCGCGAGGCTGCATATTGCTAGCAAAGATCCGCATATAGAGTTCAGCCCAGCGATGTCAGTATGATCGAACTCGTAGTCGTAGTCGTAGTCGTGGTCGTAGTCGTGGTCTTGGTCGTGGTCGTGGTGTATTCGTCTTGGTGGTTGTAGGAAACCAGTGTGCACGGATAAGGAACACGCGTACAAGTACAAACGCACCTAACTCCGGAGCAGAGCGGAGCCAAGAGCGGAGACGGTTCCTTTGCCATAGGGGTTTGAAACACTGCGGGTACCGCTACTAATACCTATGCCAATATTCCTCGGGGATATCCCCGCTCTCTTTCCTCCACTTACATCCATGGAAATTCCATTTGCGGTTTTCTCGAATCGGCCCGGACCAGCTCAAGGTCAAAGGCGGGGCCCTTTTATCTAGACATTAGCCCCTCGATTACCGCCACGGCTGAAACTCGGACGCAATTTCTGCGTTTCTCGAAACAAGTTCACACTTTACTATAATTTTTATGGTAAATACAATAATAATCATTTTTACTTACAGTCCGTACTTTTACATCGAAGTTTTTGGAGTTATTACAACTACTTAATAACTAATATTACACATCTTTGAATCTTTATATGTGGATCATTTATTTTGATAGTGATGTAGAGTCCATCTTTGGAAAAAATTGAGAAATCGCAGAGTAATCAAATAATTTAGAGCGAACGTTTTATTTAGATACAATTCACACTCAGCATTTTAAAATATCCTTATGGCTTAATTGCGTAATATTAAAAATATCCATAGGGGTTAATTGCGAGATACTGGAGTTGCGTAGACATTTATTATTTCTTTTTAATCATTTGAATAGGTTGGAAGTAATGCAACAGGTAATGTTAACAAATCCCTAGACTGCGAGTTTTAATGCAAAATAAAAATTGTTTTAGTGAATTACATGATACATAGACATTTATTTATTTACTCTTTTCTAGTAATTTGAATAAATTGAAAGTAATGCAGTAGTTAATAGTAACACATCATTAGACTGTGAATTTTAACGTTAGAAAAATTTGTCTACATTAATTTTTATGAAATATGAGCCAATAAAAATTGTCATTCTTACTTTAATAATTTCAACAAAATGAAAAGAATGTATAAATATTCTTAAATTCTTTTAACGCTTTTACTGCCTCAAATTAATTTTAAGAATCTGGAACTACATACATATTTATTATTATATTGTTTTTAATAATATATATATAAGTTGGAGATAACGCAGAAATTAATTTGAATCAGAATTTGAATGCTAAATAAACATTGTCTGTATTAATTTGTAGGATACCTAGATAATTATTTTGTTTTCCCAATAATTTTAATAAGTTGGGAATAATACAATTGTTAAAATTATTAACAATAATGATATAATCATAATTGTTAAAATTACAAAAAGATGCATCCATCAGAAATGATTAAATAAGTGATTTCAGTCGAATACATATTGTTAACAAATTTTTCGAGATATCTAAATAAATCCAATCTTCTAGTTTTTATAAATACATCGAATACATGGAAGTACGTTTATCATATACCCAAATATGGGTATGTAACTCAATTCGTATAAAATAGTATTTTAGAAAAAAACGATGGTGGTTAATGATGGTGTTAATGAAACTGAAACTGGAAAATTAAAATCTATTCTAAAAATTCTAAAAATACTAATAAAATGCAGTTTATTTGAATAAAAAGATAAAAATAACCGATAAACAGAAAGATAAAATTCTTGAAATAGTGAGTATGTACCTTACAGCAGCACAAGTATTAAATATAATTTATTTTTATAGAAACATAGCACAGATTTTTTCTAAACGATCTGCTGAATCCGTTCGGTTAAAAGAGTATTTGATTTTGCTTATTCTTGTCATAAATGCACAAAATCGAAAATGATTGAATGAATTTCCTTACTCAATCGTCTATCATAATAAAAATTGCGGAAAATCTATATAAATGCAATATTATTACGTTTGTGGGAATAATGATTAGATCAAATACAATACAGTACAAGCACTTCAGAAATTTAAAAATATTGATTCAATATTCAATATTCAATATTCAATATTCAATATTCAATATTCAATATTCAATATTCAATATTCAATATTCAATATTCAATATTCAATATTCAATATTCAATATTCAATATTCAATATTCAATATTCAATATTCAATATTCAATATTCAATATTCAATATTCAATATTCAATATTCAATATTCAATATTCAATATTCAATATTCAATATTCAATATTCAATATTCAATATTCAATATTCAATATTCAATATTCAATATTCAATATTCAATATTCAATATTCAATATTCAATATTCAATATTCAATATTCAATATTCAATATTCAATATTCAATATTCAATATTCAATATTCAATATTCAATGTTCAATGTTCAATATTCAATATTCAATATTCAATATTCAATATTCAATATTCAATATTCAATATTCAATATTCAATATTCAATATTCAATATTCAATATTCAATATTCAATATTCAATATTCAATATTCAATATTCAATATTCAATATTCAATATTCAATATTCAATATTCAATATTCAATATTCAATATTCAATATTCAATATTCAATATTCAATATTCAATATTCAATATTCAATATTCAATATTCAATATTCAATATTCAATATTCAATATTCAATATTCAATATTCAATATTCAATAATCAATATTCAACATTCAACATTCAATATTCAACATTCAATATTCAATATTCAACATTCAATATTCAATATTCAATATTCAATACTCAATATTGAATTATTTGATTTGAATTATTCAATATTCAACAGATTGAGATTTGAATTATTCAATATTCAACAGATTGACATTTGAATTATTCAATATTCAACATATTGAGATAATTACAAAAACAAATAAATGTTTATATGGTTTCTTCATTGTGCAATTAATGCTGACAATTTTTATTTGTCATAAAAATTCGAAGTTTAGTTATCATTTCTATAAGGCAACCAGTTACTTTTAATTTTTACTACTAGACTGTGGATCTAAATAAATCCAATCTTGTAATTTTTATAAACCAACACATACTAGTCACATTTTGTGGTCGGTACGGTTAGTGTTAATAATAACATGGAATACATGTTAATAATACATGGAATACATGGAAGTATGTTTATCGTATACCCAAATATGGGTATGTAACTCAATTCGCATAAAATAGTATTTTATAAAATAATGATGGTGTTAATGAAACTGAACCTGGAAAATTAAAATTCATCATAGCACTGCATAGCGAGTACTGCTTTAAACCTTTCTCATTCTAAAAATACTAATATGCAGTTTATGCGAATAAAAAGATGAAAATGAGTTTCCAAACTTCGTCAAAGATTAGTGTCGTCCGCAAGTGACCACCGTAGCAGTTAAGCGTGTTAATAAGCGAACGTTACCGCGACAGTGAACGCGTTAATTCATTTTGACACACTCTGAAGAGGGACGACCGCTGTCGGCAGGAAAATCAGGAAGCGTCCTCCCCCACCTCTTTCGCGGGCCAACTAGTTAGAGTTTAGAATTTCGCAAAACCGCCTACATCGAAAACTCGCCGATCAAACAACGTGCTTAACTTTCATCCGAGGAAGTCGGTCTTCCGGAGTTATTCGGTAACGCGCGATCAAATGCAAAACAGTCCCTCGAAAACTCTCGGATAAGCAAATCGGGTCTAGAATAAACGGCCTCCAACGGCCAATCTTCCTCGTCGAGTCTATCGTTGAAGAACCGATTCAAATACATTTCCATGATTCCAGAAAAATTTAGTTGATCAACTAAAACACGTTCGTGCACCTGTAAGTATCCGGACACTTATGTATCTGCGGGTTTTGCATAAATGATTTTCGAATATTTTAATCCCTTTGTGATTTTATATAATCTTGATGTTACACAAACAATATTTATTACGAAATAATTATTATAATATAAGAAATATTCTATCGTATATTTGGACATTTTGTTCAAAATAAATTTTGTAAAAACTGGAGAAAAAGTTTTTGGTAAGTGAATCTACCATGGATTTCAAAATTGAAGCCTCTGTTTTACATCGAGTTTCTACAACTTGCCGTATCATTTTTTTCAAACTGTTTTATAAATAAAAAATGTATGAAAAATTTCGGTCAAATGCATTTGTAAATTTTCACAAAAATGGTACAAATTGAAACATCTGTAAAAATAGTAAAAAATTTGGATTGTGAATGAATCTACCATAGATCTCAAGATCGAAGCTTCCTCTTTACACCCATCTTTAAAGAATAGGCGTGCAATTTTTGTTTAACTGTTCCATAAATAAAAAAAGGTTCGGTCAAATGCATTTGTAAATTTTCTCAGAAATGGTACAAATCGAAACGTCTGTAAAAATGGTAAAAAATTTTGATTGTGAATGCATCTACCATAGATCTCAAGATCGAAGCTTCCTCTTTACACCCATCTTTAAAGAAATGGCATGCAATTTTTGTTTAACTGTTCCATAAATAAAAAAAGGTTCGGTCAAATGCATTTGTAAATTTTCTCCAAAATGGTACAAATCGAAACGTCTGTAAAAATGGTAAAAAATTTTGATTGTGAATGAATCTACCATAGTTTTCAAGATTAAAGCTTCCTCTTTATGCACACCTATAAGAGTTGGCGTGCAATTTTTATTTAACTGTTTCATAAATAAAAAAATGTTCGGTCAAATGCATTTGTAAATTTTCTCCAAAATGGTACAAATCGAAACGTCTGCAAAAATAGTAAAACATTTTGATCGCAAATGAATCTACCATAGATTTCAGATCGATGCTTCCTCTTTACAATGATCGCTTAAAATTCGCTGTTCAATTTTTATAAACTATTTTATAAATAAAAAGTGCGGTACAAAAGCACTCGTGTAAATGCTTCCACGTTGCATTACTATAAATTTGACAGTAAATCTTCCCATTCAAAACTCAATAATATGCCGGAAACAAATAGTCCAGTAATTTTCAAGCTGTCGTTTTAAAGAGGAAGTTTGAATCTTTAAATCTGTGGTGGATTCAGTGACGAAAAATATATGTCAACGTTTCTGGTAACCTTTCAATTTGTAGTATTTTTGACAAACGCAGTGTCTTCAATTTTGCTCCCAACAAATCACGCGTTGAGCAACAAATAAAATGAATGGTAGGTGGTGAAAGAGTAAAATGACATTGGAGGTTTCAAGCTGTAAAATGAGCGTTTATTGTTGCACGATTCCTTTTACGAGATTGAAACAGTGCAAACATCGACAATTTCTCGAAAATTGGAGATTTCGTGTGCCAGTACTTTTTCGCGCTAAGCTGTACGGTATGGAACGTTTATTTTAAAAGTGGTGTGTCCATTTTTGTAAAAAATTGAGGAATCACAAAATAAACAAATAATTTAGAGTGAAATTTTTATTTATAATAAATTCTCGAAAAAAGGAAAAATAGATTTACACGGCTTTCGAAAATAAACGGTCCACATAACGGAGATACCTGTGGAAAAGGTATTACGATCTGTGCAGACACGGACCGGTTACCGTCGAAATACCTGTTACGTCTCTGTCTCGAACACCACAATCCGTCGTTTGAATTTCTCAGAGTCGTAAATCCCACTTACGCTCGATCGCGACGATGTAACGGAACGTTGGCTCGCGTGAAATTAATCGCGTAAGCCTGACTCAGATAGCGGGGACGATCGTGCACGAAGGTGGGTTTACGAAAACGATGTCTATCCTACGCACTTACATACAATACTTGAAATTTTCACGCATACTTTATCCCGCGTTATATCCCGCAGTGGATCCTGACAGGGTCCACAAAGATTCCCAAACGCTTTCGAAATATGTCTCGACATTTATTAAAGAAAACATTCACGAAACTTTGTTGTCTTCAATTATTTTTCTATGAACCTTTTACCAGAATATTCGTGACATTTTTCTGATTAAAATGAGTTCAAACACGATACAGTTTGCATTATATTGGCTCGTTTAATCCACGATTTAGTGGAACCTCGACTATCCGAACTGTTCAGTGAATCACGAGTTCTGTGATATTGTAACAGTTATTTAGCTACAGTGCTAGATTAAATTATTTTTACTAGGTTTGCACAATGATTCGTGTCGTAAATATTACAAATAACTAACATATTATGAGTCTTATTATAAAATAATAGTCAATATAAAACTCTTGTTTTATTGATTATTAATGATTCTAATACGACATCTTCACCAATATACTCGCGGAATTTTTCTGATTCTAATGAGCTCAAACACGATACAATTAGGATCACATTTACTCGTTTAATCCACGAAATAGTGGGGCCTCGACTATCCGAACTAATTATTGGAAAACCAGTGTTCCGATAATAAAATTCTCTTCTATACAAATTGCTTCAGGTTTCAATCTAGACAATTTTGCAATTTTGACTCGTTTACATATGAAACAAACACGTATTGGGATAATGGAAGATTCAGACACCCTCGGTTCGGATAATGGAGGTTCTACTATACCGTGGATTAAACCGGTAAACCTAAACGAAACTTTATCGTGCTTGGACTCGTTTTAATCAGAAAAGTGTCACGAAAATCCCGGTAAAAGTTTTATTAAACAATCATTAAAAACCAAAAAGTTTTATCAAGAATTATTATGTGTACACGATGCACGTAACATTTCATTTTCGAAGTTTTCGCATATATCCAGACATTACCGTACTGCTTCATCGTACTGTAATAATAGATTGATTGCGAATCGAGCAGATTCTAACGAAGATATCCCAATGGCCCGGCTTTCGAACTCTATGCATCCTTAAGGCCTCGAGAAATTATGCCATACTCGAGTCCTCCTCGTCCTTGGCTTCCCATCTCGAGAGGAAAACTCGACGAATCGATTCCTTCCGCTACATAAGAGGATAGGGAACAGGTCCCTGCGAGTCAATCAATTTTTTATCGAAGAATTGCGCGTCGTTTTGAATTTTTTTTCCGAAAATAAACTTTCGATCGTACTTCAATTAATCGGTGAAGAGGACTTTCTCATCAAATGATTTCAAATAAAGATGATATTTAGGAATATTTTTCCATAAAATGTACATTTTACAATAAAAACTTTTCGATTTATGTACATACGTACCGACAAAAAATTGTCGATTCACATAGATAGATTGATAATTTATTTTTACGTTACAAATATTGTACAACAAATAAAATATTATCGTTTTTAAAGGGTTTAAGCTCGAAGTAAAAATTGTCGATTCACGCAGATAGATTGATCATTAATTTTTACATTACAAATATTGTATAAGAAATACAATATTATCATTTTTAAAGGGCTTAAGCTTGAAGTAAAAATTGTCGATTCACATAGATAGATTGTTAATTAATTTTTACATTACAAATATTTTATAAGAAATACAATATCTTTTTTAAACGGTTTAAGCTTGAAATAAAAATTGTCGATTCACATAGATAGATTGATAGTTAATTTTTACAAATATTGTATAAGAAATACAATATCTTTTTGGAAGGGTTTAAGCTTTAAGTCTCTATTTATGCAATCAATCATTCGTTTTGTTCTAATCTTGCAAGATGCAGAAGGTGAGGAATTGTGGAGACACGTTTTTTCTCGAAAATGGTACAAATTGAAACGTTCCCAGAAACATTGCAAAATTTTTATTATGATTAAATCTATTTCAGATTTGAAGATTGAATCTTCCTCTTTACAACAACCACTTAAAATTTGATATACGATTTTTTTTTTGGTGGATTTATTGTGTTATATTGTGGTAAAAAAGTGAACGCTAGATGTCAGGAGCACTTCCAAAAACAACGTATTAGATTTCGTAAGCGGTAGCGCCGCCATTTTGGAGCGAAAACATATCAACAAAATATTGTTAATCACCTTAAGATATGTTGTAGAGTGCTTCAATTGGATTTTATATTAAATAATATTTTTATACTGGAAAAAATTGTTTACTTTATTTTACTGTGGCCATACCCCTTAAGAGAACTTTTTCATTAAATCATTTAAACTAAAGATAATATTCAGGAATTTTTTTCTGAAAATATACAACATTTTACAAAAAAAGCTTTTCGTGCTTGGCTTGCACACTCTTTTGCCGCACAAAATAATTTTTTTTCTGCGGTTCCTGTCGCGGTGTCATTTATAGATGGCGGCCATTACACTGCTGACAAAACATGGGGTTAAAATGGTAGCCATTTTAATATCAATATTAATCTTAATATTATTTATATTAATATATCAATCTTAAACTTAATATCAATGACTATAGTTTGAATCACTGTGGGACAAAAAAAAATCAAAATGGCGATGTTTAATGCGAGTTCAATCAAAACCTATAAAAATCAGTCAATTTTATTAATAAAAGTATGAATAACAAAAACAAATGCGATAGCCAATAACGAAAATAATGCCGCAAAAGTGTTTCGAATCGATTCACAACTTATTAGTGAACATGGCCACCGTATTCACCCCCCATTTTGTAAGCAGTACAGTGACGGCCATCTATAAGTGGCACCACAACGGGATCCCCAGCAACAAAAATGTTTCGTATACCAATAGAGTATACAAACTAAGGACAAAAAATATTTTTCATATAAAGTTGCAAATTTTAAGAAGAAAAAATGCCTAAATATCATCATTAGTTTAAATTATTTGATGAGAACGCTCCCTTAAGAGCGCAACTTCGGTTAACGGGCAAAGCTTGTTGCCACTCTCCGGAACGAAACGACCCGCGGTTGTTGCGATCTTTCGAGTGCCCGAAGAGCATGAGAAGCGACCTCGGGACGCGTTTCAATTACAATCGCCGAATTTCGAGATGATTGGCAATCGTAGACCGGCGACTGATTGGTGATAAACAATCAGTGGTTGATTGCAGCCTGTGCATCGTCCACCCTCGTAAATAGGGAACGTATTAACAAGCGACCCCGGGGTCGGAGCAGTAATCATATCAATTACGATCTATCGGATATCGATCAAGTCATTAAGATTGCAATTAGCCTGCGTGATGGAGCAGTCTAATTTCTTTCGCCTCGGTTTTCGGAACGCCCAAGAAACCGGAAATGCGAAGTCCTCCACTTCCAAACCCAATAACTGTCAATTTTATGCACTTTCGTGCGGAAATGATTCGGTGAAACTGTAATAATTGTTAAAAATACGAAACTGTCTATGCTGCAATATCAAAAATGACAAGGGGGCGACATTACCACCTCTTCCTCTACTGATTATGATGAAATGATGGATATCACAATTTTATCTGTCTTTCGTTCGAGCGTGTTCAGAATATAAAGATTACTCCCAGTTGGGAGATTAAAGGCTGAACTTTAGAAACACCCCCCCCCCCCAGGCCATAGGTACCTGTTACACGTCATTCTATTCGTTTTGATGCGCTGAATACAAATGACTTTCGTTGTTGGCGGAAATTAATAATTACCGAGATTTTCGCAGTAAACTTCCTTCCTGGAACCGTATCAAAATTTCTTTCTTTCTTTGACACGTTGACTGCAATGTAGAAATAAACTTTGTGATACGTAGACCACGGATCTTTATGCAAAATAAAACTTGTAAAGATCGGGAATCTAAAAAAATAAAACAAATGTGTCCCCAATGATTTAAAATCTTTTTGTAACTGCATAAAACACTGAAGGAAAGAATCACTGAACAAACAGTGTTTCAATATCCATTACACACATTCCGGCTGTTGTTGTTTAAAAATTATTATTCGCCGATGTTTTTTCAGTGGTAAAATGGTGGAGCAGTTACGATACAATGCATTTGCGTCAGGGCCGAAATTTTCGATTATATTTTAGTTCGGAAAACGATCATGTTTGCATTCGGTCAGCTCGGCAATCGCTTGGACAGAAATCTCGTTCAACCAGGGTAAAGAATTAATTACGAAGACTCGACGAGTCAGAACACATTAGTGGGAGTGCATGCGTCGCTAATTAAACTGACGCAGGTTTTCATCCGGCAACGAGGACACGGGCGATCTCTGAATCTTTCGGATAGCTTCTTTGCTACAGCGTTGTCGCGATGAAAGCAGCGGCCTTGGCCCCGATATATTGCACTCATCGAGACAGACACGATTCTTCTTGATTTTTTTACCTTTTGCCGCCAGCGTCGAGCCGAACGACCAAAACAATCGGCCCCAGCGTGTCAGGTATATCGGCGAGCCAATAGTAATGCAACGACAAAACCTTCTTGTTTTTAACCATTTTTTCTTGAATCTTTTACCAACACATTTGTGATATTTTTCTCATTAAAACGACACCAAACACGATATATGGATCACATTTACTTGTTTAATTGACAATAAGAATTTATAGCACAAATCTACATAGGCAAATATGCGTCTCATTTTAATCAGAAAAATGTCACAGATACGTTGGTAAAAGTTTCATATGGAAAGAATGAAAAATAGAAAAAGTTTTACATTTGCATTTATTGCTTTCGATGTTTGCCGACCACTGGACTACTATCCTCACTGCCTTCTTCATTCGCTGTCTTCGTTGTGTCCGAAACTAATTATCGACAATTAAACATGTATGTAAATGTGATTCAAATCATACAGTGTTTGGTATCATTTTTATTAGAAAAATGTCACGGTTGCGTTGGTAAAAGTTTCATGAAAGAATAATACAAAGCAAACAAGTTTCGTCAGTGTATTTGTATTGACTCACCGATATACTTTGACCCGTATCATGTTACATTTCTCAGCTGAGTCATCCAGCCAAGCTTCACGGCCGCTCGAGGGGAATATCCAGCAGTAGTGAGGATAATTTTATTGCACTTATCGTGTACATCCTTCGAGCTTTTACCGTGACAACACTGTATTTTCGTGAAAAGCATAATAGATTTGTGTACAACGGGTTAATAATGGTTCTCGATTGTCTCGTACGAATGCATGCGATTTCATGACACGGTTTCAACGCCTCCGTTGTCGATATTTCGTTGGCAAATGAGCTCGCCCGTACATACGGCTCGCGAGCGTGCCACGCGAAACGCTGAATACGGAATACAGAATACTGAAACGATTGAAATTGAACTATCTAAAGGTTAAAATCGACGTGACGTTATTGATAAATTACTCTGCGGTCGCATTTCAATGTTGAGCTCGCTCTGCCACTATAACGAACGACAGCCGACCGTGTCTATCGATAACTGACCGGGAGAAATCATTCAAACAATCAACGGAAAAATTACTTTTACTTGAAAAATGATCCAATTTTTTGCAGGATGTTATAGGTTAACCTCTTTAGACATATCTCTGTCAAATTTTAAGTTAGAATGCAGAATATTTTCGAAGTTATTGAGTATCGAAGCGTACCTATTCTCGAAAAATTGTCGATATTCAAATAGTGGCAATTTCGTGAAAACAAACAGTACAACCATAATCCTGGACTCGTTTTAACCCGGCGTTGGTAAGGTGGGAAAATGTATCGATAGTGGTAAGGTGGGGTCTCACAGACCCACTGAAATAATATATTTTATTATAGAAATAAGTACCTATCTCGTGAATATAAGATTAGGTATTGCTTAAGAAGCTTGTAATTTTTTTATTATTGAATTATATATTAAATTTTTATTATTCAAAAATACTCAACTAATGAAACATCTTTATTTTTCAACGAAAATAGACTTCTCCTAACTTTAACAACGAACGAACTATATAAATCAGTATTTGTTAGGCACTTTGGTATTGGTTTACAGATGGGACATTATAAGTAGCTAATACGATAATAAACATTTGGTCTTCAGATTCCGAGTTTTCATTTTCTGTAATTGCACAGTCGGGACCCAACACACTTTACACGCATGCACACTAAATGTGCTTGCGCGGAACAAACTGTCGTCAATGACGTCGAGTAGTAGATTACGGAAGGGGAAGGTACACTCAGGCCCGACTCGCTGTCACGCGTTGTTACAATGTTACAATAAATCTAAAATCTCTGGGGTCTGTGAGACCCCGCCTAACTAATGCCGGGTTAAAGCGTGAAATCTATACTTTCGTAGAGCAACGGTCATTTTCCTCCAAGATATTTTTATATGATGAAACAGATGTCTGCGAAAATGGCTGCCACGTCTTTCTAGTTTAAAGCATTGAGTTCCATTTTTCAGCGGATACTATTTAAACGTTACAGAATGATATGTATAATAAGTTTATCTTTTTCTTTCTTCAATTTATCTTGAGGGAATAATAACTGAACTGAGTTTCACTGTAAACACAAGATATTTATTATTTAAAAAGTTTAATTTAATCTACTGTACACGCTTACCTGTAAACACAAGAAACGACATTAAAAGCTATTATTCCACAAAGATTTATGTACAAGAGTGACAATTTATTCGAACAATCCTAATCAATTAGATTTTAGCATCCACGTGCCTTTTCTCTCTTTTCTCTCCACTTATCAGCTGCGTCAGTCTGCTGTCTTGTTCCACAGGCATGCGCAGTACGCATCTAATTCAAAATGAGTTTTAAAAGGAATACGATAAATTTACATAACTTCTATCGTATTTCTTTTACATATGTATACATTGAATTTTTAACAGAATATTATTTTGTATATATAATAAATAAATTTGTATTAAAAATAAAATAATTTTTGAATTGCCCTTACTTTTCACTGATTTAAAACTACATTTCTCCTTAAGTAAATTATATTATTGTAATATCATAATTGGTGTACTTCCATGATGAGCATTTCGTATTAGATACGATTTGGACGTATCCACGCAAGATGTCGGTTTATACAGAGAATCGTCGGCTCGATAGGTTGACACGATTGCGATTGCGATTTCGATAGCGTTAGATATCGATGCAGATTAAACTTAGAGAAATCCAGGTAGACTATACAGCTTCACGTTCAGTTTGACGCACGGTTTGACAATGATTGAATGGAATAGCACGGTGTGAATCGTCATTCGACGTCCTATCGACGCACAGGGCACGTCGACGTCTGTCTCCGTCGCGTTGCAACGACCTGATCTTCGTCGTCTCTGATTGTTCGACATTCTATTCTATTGCGCGACATTTACGAAAATCATCGGCGATGTCTCATTGTACTGGGTGACCGGTTTTAATCTGTAATTACAATGATTCGTTCACTGTGCGTTGCATATACAGTGACTCCCATCAATTTTCAGACATTCTTAAAAAGACCAGAACTATTTTAACATTGGATCCAACGACTTGGATTTTTTGAGAAATAAGAACAATTAGTTTATCACATGATATGGAAAAGATATTTTGAGAAAATTGCTTTTGGTCGGAATTGCAGAGAAAATACTATAGTTGTGTTTGTCTTATCAATTATACATAATCTGAAAATTGTATAACCATAACCGGCCATATTGGAGAGTCGAAAAACCATTCCCTTCTTTTGTAGTTGTCTTTAAAGTACCTCTTCCCTATACCCCACACATTCCTCATTACATTTCCTGCATTCCTAATTCTGTCTTCTGTTTGTCCTTCTTGTCTCACGTTCGTCTTGAATACATATCCTAGATACTTTATCTCTTCCACCTCCTCTATCATCCCTTCTCCCCATCTCCATATTGTTTTCTCCTGCCGCCTTTTCTCTGTTCACCTCTAGCCCTTTCTCTCTTATATAATTCCTAAACTCTTCTATCATTAGTCTCATTCCACTCTCGACCTTCGCCAATAGTACCAGATCATCTGCTTATTGCAACGTATATATCTTTTTTCCCCTTATTTCTACTCCTCCTTTCCCCCTCTTTCTCATCCTTTCTTCCAGATCTGCCATAAACAGAAAGAACAGCTTCGCTCTTAGAGGACGCCCTTGTCTTACCTCTTAAAAAAATATTTAAATAACGATTCGAATAAAAGATGCTTTATCTTTATTCGTTATTCGAAGGTTCGAATAAAAAAAGTATCTTTATTCGACGGATAAATTCTCGTTTCATGCGCTATCCACCATTTTGAATTATCTCGAACCGTGACATGTGGGCACCAGATACTCTTATATCTCGGATCACTTCATCCTATGCACACACTATACCTATGCCGGGTCTATAAGTATATATGGTCTAAGCGCTGGTCGGTTATTCGGTTTCCCGGTCGGCGGGGTGAGAACACACTGCGCCTGCGCAAACTGACAGTAGGAAGGGGAAGCAGGCGCGTGAGGGGCTCCTACGCTGGACACCGCTACTTTAACCCATCACTTAACCCTCTTTTCCTTAATGCTTCCTATAAATGTTTGAAAGAAATTAAATATTGGCCTGCGAAAGTAGAGACCGAGTTTTAAAATTAGTCGAAATTTATTATCGCACTTTTTTTAACGAAATGATTATAGTTCAAATATCGACAATTTCTCAAAAATCGGAAATTGAGTGTTCAAATGGTTTCTGGATCCGCCTTATATCACATTATAATTTGAAGGATTGAACTCGTTCGAGCGAATACGCATAAGGAGCTGCTTGAAAAGGAAAAAGAAGAAAAAAAAGAATAGCAACGTTGCAAGCACGCTATTCTTTACCGTTGTTGAAATTAGACCGCGTGCCGAGCACAATTCAAAAGAATTTGAAATTGCTTACCAAGCAGCCGAACTTTTTCCGTACGCCTTTTAAGAATACGAACGGGATTTCAACTCGGAAAGAAACTATTCGGTGGATCTGCGTTTAAATGAGCTCTTCGAGTGCTTTCTATTTCGTATACCGCTTTATCTTATTCCTCGATATGCTGAGTTTTTTAACCCTGTCTTATCGTGAATACTTTAAAATATTAGTAATAGTTTCCTCGGTTTTCCGGAATCGTAAACCAAAATCATAAATACTGTTTACAAAGAGAAATATAATGAGAAGAGAACGCTCGCTACTAAAAAATAAAAACTGCACGTTGCGCTTAAGATCTAAGAATAATACTTATAACTACTGTAAGACACAACAGCCAAGATTGCATTCATAAAATTTTCAGATGTTAGAAATTATTCATTGCAATGATGCGCTGAAGCAGAGCCACGGAAGTATTCAAACGTTCGATATTAAAATATTAATCAATAAAAATCACTCTCCACCATTTTAATAAGAGTGGACAGGTAGTCTAGGACATCCTGTATATTTTATTTATTTATTTATTTTATTAAAGTTCTAATAACATGCACAAAGTTTCATCGAAATCAGCTGACACATAAAAAAAGCCATATGCACTGAAAAACAAAAATTTTTAAATTTCCGATTCAAATCTCATTTTATCATAATTTTTGTCATATTTAATCATTTATATGCCTCGTAGTGTAGTATATAAGCTATGTGTGTATATAATTTGTTTAGATCTACGAAAGGCATGTTTTATATTTTCAGTCTAGGCACAGATAAAAAATTTAAAAATTCTGTCCTTCACACTTTCTTCACAATTCTGACCAATAGCAACTTTAAAAAGATACTTTTACATACTATCTAGTAAATTATACCTTCTAATATTTCAAAATAAAAACTCAAGTCGTTTGTTCAAGTCGGAACCAATTTAAAAAAAGTTATTTGTTTTTAAAGAATATTTCCAAACTTTTAGCCGTAAGTGTGTATGTGTGTACGTACATCGTGTGTACACTACCTCATCATAGTTCGCATCAAGGATACTCATGAACGATGCCTCTTGTATTTGTAACTACGATGAGATATAGTTAACGCCCACCAGAATTTCCCAGGTGGCACTCTCACCGTTACCGTATCTTCTCACACAAGTGTTATGTGTGATAAGCCACTTTACCTCGGCTACCTTGGGTTAACGAAAAGAAAAACCGCTCCGAAAAAATTCCTCTTAATTCCGTGCGCGAGCAACAATGCGCGTAAGAAATATCGACAAAGTGCGATTTATCGAAACTATCAGGGAAACATGCGAGACATCGGCAATGCTACTCTTGAATCCCTTAATATTTTAGCTACGGCTGGACTTTTCGCAACACTGTATCTCTGTACGGTAAGCGTCGACGTCGACTGCGCGCAAACTATGCATGACGCTTCTTACTATGACATTGGATCGAAATAGAGTTATAAAGGAATAAATTATAATTTACAGTATTTAATCGATAAGTGTCGTCGAATTCTGAACGTTAAGTGTCGCAAAACAATCCCCACTTCCGCGGGGTATACCCTGTGAGGGGCCGTGACGCTCGAGAGGACTCGGTCGCCGAGAAGTGTAACACTAAATAGCACTAAATGCAACTGTTCTGTGGTAGAACATTTGTTGCAGGGACTAATTCGTGCAAAAAGGTGCTTCCATAAGAGAACAAGCCTTTAGCAAAGAAATAATAGCAAATGTACAATGAGAAGCAAAAGTGAATCAACACCATTTGAAACTGCATAACTTTCTTAACATTAGATCAAATGACTTGAGAGTTTTTAAGAGGTTGAAAGGATTAGTTTATTAGATGAGGTGTGGAATTTCTTTATTTAAAATTGCAGTTGGTCGCGAAAGAAATAGTAAAAGTTGATTTTTACAAATTTTTTACAGTATATATATAAACAATATTGTCTTTTCTATTTTGTATTTTAAATGTGAAGTTTCAGAATCAAAAAGATACAATAATATATATAATTCTTTTTCTTTTTAATGCAGTTAAAGACATTAAATCTTGAAAATTGTTAGGTTAGAATTGTTAGGCTCCTGCATGGAATTTCCAGCAGCCATGTTATCTCCAGAAAGTTTTTTCTCCACTAATGTGTAATTTATGGATATCATTATTAATACCGGTTTTTTTCGCCAGCCAACCACTGCTGCTTGCTTTAAAATTTAGATTTCCTTCCAGTTTCCCATTAAATTCCCAAGCTTTTTCACGTATAATTGGTCCACTTATGGGTATTCCTTCATTTCTGCATAGTTCGACCCACTCAAATACAGCAACACTGAAATTGTTTTCCGTCAATAAAGTCTTGTGACTCGTTGAAGCATCTGTCGTTTGCATTTGCGTTCAATAATCTTTCTATAGCAATGTTCCGAATTTTTTATGATGATTTTGTAACATCATATTTCTTTGGTTAATTTATTGCACATTGTTGCAATTTTTAACAGTACGCGTTTCCGTTTTGGTTACATTAGAAGTACCACGTCAATTTCATAATGAATCATTGTGAATAATGTAGTAACTATACTGCAAATTTTTAATATACTAAATCAGTTTTATTACGTTATAGTTTTATTAAATTATTATAATTACTAAAATAATTTTACTGAAAATTACTGATCCACGTCATTTGAAAAAAAAACTGAAGCCTAATAGAAATTGAAAATAATATAATAATATATATTTACACAAGTAAATATCATCGCAATTATATCTTATTTGGTGTCATTTTAATTAGAAAAATGCCATGAATATGTTGGCGAAAGTTCCATTAAAAAATAATAAAAAATAAAGAAGTTTTGTCGTTGGATTAGTAGTGGTCTCACCGATATACCCGACCTGTATGATGTCATACTTCTCGGCGAGCGAGACCTCTCGAGCTTCACGGCACCTCACAGGGTATACCCCGCGGAAGAGGGGATTGTTTTGCGACACTTCTAGTTCAGAATTTGGCGACACTTATCGATTCAATACTGTATTCTCATTTTATGCAACCGTTATTGAAAAAAAATATTTAAGTTTACCAACACTTTTAAACTTACATGGTGGTGTACCCTCTTAAAACGGTGAATAATAAATATACTGCGGATTTTATGCCGCTAGACATTAAATGAATTTAAGAATATTATTACTAGACTGCGGATCTTCATGCAAAATAAATTTTGCGACGTAACATTACATTATTTTCTATTTATGAAAATGATTAAAAGGAAGACTACGTTTTACTCCTGTTCCCTACAATTCACTTGAAAACTTTTTAATTTGCACAAAGATCTACAGTCTAATGATAAATCTGTAGATTGTGAAATACTACATCTTGATCAAAACGCTTCGTACCATTAGCATTCTAAAATCGGACATATGCAACAACCTAATAAATTTAAATTTTCCATTTCGCCGTTTTGGGACCCAAATTACACTATCGTGCCCATGACAGAGTTAATAATCTGCTACACTGTTCGGCAGGGAAATTTCGAAGTTTTTGCCGGAAACGAAGGTTTTAAGGGTGCTCTCGAGGAAAAGAAGGTTACGCACGAAAGAAGAAGAAGAAGAAGAAGAGAGAGAGAGAAAGAGAAAGAGAGCCGGTGCTAGTGATTGGAGAATATATCCGGAGCAAAAATTTTACTTGCGAGTGGCTTTGAATTCAAACGAAACGAAGGGGGCAAAGGTTATTGTGAGAATATGACGATTGTTCCGAGTTTCAAGAAATTGGACTCGATTCATGGAAAGTCTGATTTTCCTGTGGCAAGTAACGGGAAACCGCGCCGGAGCTGTTCGGTCCAGATGCTGCCAAATGAAAATTTTTACAATCAGCAAAAGCAATGCGTAACGAATCGGTAAAGAACGGAATTTCGCCGGACAATCGGCTTTATTCCGAACCGGGAACGAAAAGTTCCCCTAAGAGTCTATTCCCTGCTGTAATACACCGCGGTGCATAACTATGGCGTCATCCATGTTTTAAAAATTGTTGAACTCTGGAAAAATAATTCAGGAAAACCAAGTATGTATATGATATCATAATAAAGCCCGATAAATAACTAGACTGTGGATTTTATGCGTTTATTACCAAATTTTTTGAAAGCATAACAAGAATTTATGAATACTCTTACACTATCTTCGACTGGTTAAAATTATTGAAAGAAAATTAGAGTGCAATTCCTACCTTCCGCAATCGATGCAGAACATTTTTATTTTACATAAAGATTCGCAGACTATAAATAACGTACTTTGCATGCAAAAATTATTAAAGTTGTTTCTGTACAGAGATGAACATCAGGGATTGCTATGCGGTGTTCGATTTTGGCCGGAAATGGCCTGATTGGAAATGGCCGGATTGGACTTTCTGCCAAATTGCAGCCCTATACTCCAACCCCCCCCCCCCCCCCCCCGCCCGATCGCATCTAATAATTCTAAGAAAAACCTGACACGTTGAACATATCTAAACACATATTCGAGAATTTTTCCCGATTCTTCAGTTGCAAACTCTGGTTGTGGAAAATGAAAAACACGAAAAAATTCGAAGAACTACAGATTTCATGTTAAAGTTTAAGAGTGATCCCTCTGGAAATTAATTCGATGATAAAGTATTGTCATCAACACAGACTTCAATGTTTTTCATATTTTTTGCTAAGGTGCGTCATATTTAAAAAAGATAAAAACCAATTTTTCCGAAAATACGCTTGTCTTTTTTTAATTCTTTAAATATGCTATATGTTAAACATTTCAACAATAACATACTGAACGAAAATACAGTATAATATAATAAACTATAATATTCCAATTTGAACAATATCATTAGGATAACTTTCTTTTAGAGGACCAATTTTTTTTAACTTGATTTTATACAATCCTATCGATTTCGACGAGAAAACACCGTAAATGAAAGTCTTATTGCCAGGAGTTCACTGGTTCAGAAGTTATAAGTGTTAAAGCGTGTAAAGTTGAGCACTTTTAACTAACCCCAAACCAACTTGGACTATATCACTCAGTACTATTTAGCCGATGCGCTGTACACCCACCATCTATCCAGCGCATGCGCTCAACAGTCCTACCTCTACCACCCAACGAATATCCAATATGGCGACGCTCTAACCTGCCAAAAACGCTTAAATTGCTCATGTTTACACGCGTATAACTTATAAACCAGTGAATTCCCAACAATAATACTTACATTTTCGTAATGTTCTCACCGATATCTACAGGATTACATAAAAAAGAGTTTAAAAAAGTTAGAAACATCTGGTCCTCCAAAAGAAAGTTCAGCCTATCATTGCATTAATTACAGTTTATTAAAACCATCGAAGGAAGAAAACATTTCTGTCCGGTTCCAGTTCCTTGCAACTGTCGCATATACAAGTTTTATTTCTCACAAAGATCCACAACCTAATCATCACAGTCTCGTCTTCAATCATCAAATAAGACACTTATTGATGGATCTGTTCAGTTTTTATTAGCACCGAATATATGTATGTCTTTATGCGGTAGTAGTTATTTTATGGTTAGAGCCGTTCAATTTAGAGTTCTTGCGAATGTTGCACCTCGCGCAGAAGATTATTTGTGGAAGTAACGTTGGTGTGCACGCGTCTGCAGATACATTTTCGCACACGACCAAACCGCTCGACTATCGTCCTGAAGAGACTTTGGACGATTGACGCGACCAATTCCTAGAATTAACCACCTTTTAGCAAAAAAGTTCCGTATTGGCCCCTCGACCCGGCACAGACACCACCCCGGTCTTCCACCAAGAAAAATTCAACCAATCGCAATTTCATCGGAACTCTCTCGAAGATTCCCTATCGGACTTTTCCTATGAATTGCGCGCGCAAGAAATTTAAATCAATTTCGCGTTTGATCTTAATAAGCGACACACTTTTCTACGCCGTATCGCGATCTATAGTCGCGAAAATATTCGCATACCAATACCACTCTGCATTCTGCGATCTACATACATACCTATGTATAGGGTGGACCAATAACCACCTTGAATATCTCCATTATTTATAGTATTATGAAAAACTGATATATACAAAATTTACATGGTATAGTGGGCGGAATATTGTGATGCAAACATTTTTTGTATGGATGAAGGCGTTACGGAGATCTCAAGGTCACCTTGATTTCATTGAACGAAATTACCCACCTTCTTGTAAGGCGAGTCGATAGAGTCTCAAATTCTGCATGAAAATGTATTGGTCTTCATGTGTCCTAAATGTAATAGTTAACGAGATGTTGTCGAAATAATGTTCTGTATGTTCATACTTACCAGTTGGGTGACACGAGTTCAAGCACGTACTAGCTTCCAGATAAGATTAAAAATTATTACAGTATTTTATCGATAAATGTCCTAATTGTGTGGCCTATAATTGTCCCAGAACTATCCCCACTACCGCGGGGATTGTCCCAGAACTATCCCCACCACCGCGGGGTATACCGCGTGAGGGGCTGTGAAGCTCTCGAGAGGTAATCTGGCCCGTAATTGTCCTTGGCCGCACCAGTGGTTTGGACATTTATCGATAAAATACCGTATTACGTTTTCAATTAGATGATTAACCTCATGATTCAAAGTTTTCCCTCATTGAGACTGTTCCCCGACTGGATCCGCCTAAGAAACTATCGGAGCCTATTCCTCAATATTATAAAATACTTTTTCATTTGTCAAAATATTGGAGAACATCTCGCGCGCAGTTCGAATCGCATTACGACTTCAATTAGGTGATTAACCTCATAATTCAAAGTTTTCTCTCATTACGACTGCTCCCCGGCTGGGTGACGTGCTTCAGCGAGAGAGGGCCAAAGCGTGTGGCGTTGCTTTTCATTCGAATCGATCGAACTTTTCCTTTAGAAATCGAAATACGCATTTGGCGCTTATAAAGCTGCTCGTCAACGTCAGCCAGCAACACGATATCCGTCAAACTACTTCTCCCGGCCCCGTATCCGCTAATTGTAGCTGCCTCGCTTAGGCTAGAAATGTCGCCAATTCCATTTCAATCCACCCCCTAGAAATAATCATGTAATTCGACATCGTAATACATTGTTTCTCGTACTCCTGTACCAGAGGGCTTGTACTCGCGAGTCACCTCATAATGGAATTCTGGGGAATATTAACTGCAAAACCTATTCAACTGAATTAGCGTCTAGCGCAATTTAATGAGCATCTGAAATTTTCAATGTTTCTCTTAAGTTAATGCTCGAAACGTTCTACGTATTGCCGCCTGTAATGTAGATAATAGTCGAAAGTAGAATCGCGCTTGTCTGCTTCAAATAGTACACATGGTTTGTTAATGTAACGACAGACGGTTCTATTACGGTTTATACGAAACGGTCTATGAACTGCAATATTTGTAAAAATCTATTCTATTAGTTTTCGAACTATTGTAGGGAAATCAAGATATAATTAGATGTAGGTGATTTTATTATTCCGCATTCAATAATCAAACTATTTAGATTCATTAGTTTTTTAATGAAATATGTAGAAACTAGTGGATGCTCGAAAACATGTCTTTCAACTTGAATCTTTTGTGAGTAAATATGGAATATTATTTCGATAATTTTCACGTTAACTATTAGAATTCAGGCATGTTGATACATTTTCACGAAGAATTTAATACCAATAATAATTTTCAATAATAATTTAATATATTATTCTATATTCTAATATATTATTCTAATATTCTAATATATTATTCTAATATTCTAATATATTATTCTAATAGTTTAATATATTATTCTATATTCTATATTCTACATATATTCTATATTCTAATATATTATCCTATATTCTATATTCTATACTCTATATTCTACATTCTATATTCTATATTCTAATATATTATTCTATATTCTATCTTCTACATTCTATATTCTATATTCTAATATATTATTCTATATTCTATATTCTACATTCTATATTCTATATTCTATATTCTACATATAGTCTATATTATTCTATATTCGAATATATTATTCTATATTCGAATATATTATTCTATATTCGAATATATTATTCTATATTCTAATATTCATATATATTATTCTATATTTTAATATATTATTCTAATATTCTAATATATTACTCAATATCCTAGTATATTGCATTAGATTTTAGCATATTATACTATATGCTGATATATTATATTATATTCTAGTATATTGCATTAGATTTTAGAATATTATACTATATTCTGATATAGTATATTATATACTAGTATATTGCATTAGATTTTACCATAATATACTTTATTCTGATGCAGTATATTACATTCCATTATATTGCATTAGATTTTAGAATATTATACTATATTCTAGTATATTGCATTAGATTTTAGGTATATGATATTAAATTTTATAAGTCCTTATAATAATTTATAATTCCTTACTGTCATAATTATCAATAATTATTTGTAGTTGCAGTAATATATATATATATATATATATATATATATATATATATATATACATTTATATATATATATACATTTATATATATATATATATATATTGCTCGTAATTTATTTTTTGTACAGAAAGATGGTACATACAAACAAATTTTGTGTGGTATCAAAAGAGGCACACAATGTAATATTTACTTTTTTACAGTTTTCCTTTTTCATTGTAATATTACCAAATGCAGTCGGAATTAATTATTGAAAGCTAAGTAAACTCTATTGTTATCGTTCTAGCATGGTATACGGGCTCAAAAATTAATAATCATTGAACTATATATTCATAAAGTACACTCAGCTGCTTATATATTTCATTCATCATAAAAATAGAATCGATATCTCAATTTCTATAAAAATCTCGTTAATCAATCTTAAATGTTTCTGTAACTTTAGCAGTAATGCAATTGTTTATTCTTTTATTTCTCCGTTCTATGTTGTATCTGGTGCTCGTAAGTATCAATCGAGTCACTCAGAAAGTTTAACAAGAGAAATGCCACGAGGAAAAGGATTTCCCGACGGAAAAAAGGTGATGATTGATGCTTTTCGTGTCGGAGGTAGTAGCTACGGCTACATCGCGGAAAAAAAATTGGTCGTTGCAAAAGTGCAATTGCGGACTAGGTTACTAAAAGACGCAATCACGGTGAAAAGAAGCGTTCGAGTCGACCGACGGAGCTGTCTCCTCGATGTCGAACGAAAAATACTTGGAGCTACTTCCAATCCCACTAAATCATTGATCGAAGTGAAAAAGGAAGGTCAGGTGAATGTATCGAAAAGTACAATTGACAAGATTACCGCACATTGCAAGAACTAAAATAATTTGCCAAAATTAAAAGCCTATGAATATGGCAACGTGATTAATAAATAAGTAAATACCGCATTCAGAATAACAATTTAAAAATTTAACTTTATTGTGATTTACTTACGAAACAGTATGTCTCCTATGATTAGACTGTGGATTTTTATGCAAAACTTTTTATGCACCTTGTGAGCCCTCCTTATGCAACTTGTGAGCCCTCCTAAAAACAAATTGCTTAAGAAAAATAACAAACTCATACATTTGAATGAGCCAGCGGTTCAGTTGGCGTTTCGTAAGGGGTTATCCAAAATTGACTATAGGGAGTTATATTTAAATAAAAAACATACTATTTTTAATTTTATTGGTTTTTTTATTTAATGATGAGATATCATCTATGACAATTATGTGTGAAAGACGATATCTGTGAAATGACCACCACGACCACGTTTACAGACATCAATTCGAACATCAAAATTTTGGATGTCATTTTGGCATATTTGCCCGTTTAATTCATCAATTTCATTTCTAATGTTGTTTTCAGGTCATGAATTGTTGCTGGTTTGTTGGCATAAACTTTGCTTTTCAAATAACCCCAAAGAAAAAAGTCCAATGGTGTCAAATCACACGAACGAGGTGGCCAATTCACATCGCCATTCCTTGAAGTTAATCGACCATTGAATTTCGATCGCAATAAAGTGATGTTTTCACGCGTTGCGTGTGGCGTAGTTCCGTCTTGTTGAAAATAAACATTGCTAATGTCGATTCCGTTTCATTTCAGCCATAAATAATCAAAATTTATGCAAAATTCGCCACAAACTGCCATAAGAATTCTTGAGAACGACGTGAAATTGATGTTGATGGGTCATTAGCAACACTTTCACGAACAACAGCAATGTTTTCATTCGAACGAGCTGTTTTAGGTCTGCCAGACTTTGGTTTATCATAAACAGATCCAGTTTCATCAAATTTCTTAACCAAATTTCGAATTGTTTGCTCAGATGGACGATTATGTATGCCGACACAATCACGTAATTTACGATGGGTATTTTTTATCGAACACTCATTTGCAAAATAAATTTTAATAACTTTAACACGCTCTTCAATCGTATACGACTCCATTGTTAAAATTGTCTATCATTGTAAGTTAGAAATACAAGAAAAAACATGGCGTTTGACAGATATTCTCATTCAACATCCTAAAGGTACTTTTAGATAACCCTGTATTATAGTAACGCAGGCCCTCCGTTGCGTATAATCGCTGGCCCGCTTGCGAAAAAGGGTGAATAACTGTTGGCCAATCAATAACGCATCAAAGGTTCATCAAAATGACAACAATAATTGCTGCAAAGGTTATATTTGTTAAAAATCTAACTTGAAAATACTGTGAATAGATTTGGTTGTCGCTCATGCTCGAGGGGCGGTCGTGTAATACTAATACGGTATAATGGTATCCTCGTTCGCGAAGAAATAGGGGTGGCACGTGGATACCTGACATTCGGTTGGGTCCGTCTGTCTGTCTGGTTTTGAGGAGCCAGGCCAACGAGTAATATAGATGGGATAATTGCAGATAATTTGCGGCGTCGATTGCTACGCGTTCTCCACTCGAGCCACCCTTCTCTCGTCAGCCACGTCCGTCCCCTCATTCTCCAATTATCGTCCCCCTTGCTTCCTACCTCTACCAGTTCCCCCACCTCACCCCCTTCGTTCTCTCTCTCGAGTTTGCCTGATTTTGCTCGTCGGGAAGGAACAGCTTTTTGCTCGCAACTCCGAAACCTGGAGCGATCATGGGAATCATTTACATGCAGCGATAACTTATAATCCGCGGACTTCGAGCGCCATTGTTTTTGCTGAATGCACAGGCAGCAACCCCTAGTAGCGCTAGCTATAGCTAGCTGCAACTACTCTCTCTCGCTTTCTCTCTCGTAGTTTTGCTTCTTTATCTTTTCGTCTCGTAGCCAAGTTTCCCCTTCAACTTGTAATATTTACTGGTTTTTGCGAAACTCCTAAAAAAATGTACCCTGTTTCTCATCTCCAGTTCGCTCTACTCTCTCCTCTCCTCTCCACTACTCTCCTAGCTTCTGTTCTTGTTACGCGTACCGTGGATGTTGCTTGGATCCGATACGAGCTAATTATAAAAACGATGAAACGCGATGTCGCGTCCGCTTATTTAATTATATTCAGGGTATATTATAATGTATTAAATTATATTGTAATAAATTACATTATATTGTATCATATTATACTACATTTTAGTATACTATATTATATCATATTGCACTATATTTTAGTATATGTTATTATATTTTATCATATTATACTGTATTTTAGTACATTATATTATATTTTAATCCTCGAATACTATACTCTATCGAATACTATAATTAATTCTGGCATACTAATTTGCATTTTAGAGTATGGTACTATATTTTAATATATATATTATATACAATTCCAACATACGATACTACATTGCATTCTAGCGTGTACTATATATGTATAGCATGCTGTGTATAGCAAAGTACAATATTCTAGCATATTGTAGTATATTTGTGGTATATTATATTAAATTCAGGTATATTAAAATATATTCTACCATATTATACTATGTTCCGGTATGTTATATTATATTTTATCATATTATGCTCTATTATAGCATACGATACTATATTCTAACACATTATATGATATTCTAGTATATTAATATACATATATTTTAACATATTAATATACATATATTCTAGTATATCACACTATATTCTAGCATACTTTTATATTATATTCGATCATGGTTTTATTATAATCTAGTATATTATAGTAATTTCTAGAGTATTACAGTTAAATTTTAGCAGATTATACTATATTCTAGTACATTACATAATATTCTAGTATATTAATATATATTCTAGTACATTATATAATATTCTAGTATAATAGTATGTATTCTAGTAGATTACATAATATTTTAGTATATTAATATATGTTCTAGTACATTATATAATATTCTAGTATATTAATATATATTCTAGTAGATTATGTAATATTCTGGTATATCAATATATATTTTAGAACATTATATAATATTCTAGTACATTAATATATATTCTAGCATATTATATCATATTCTGGTACATCACACTATATCCTAGCATACTATGTTATATTCTATCATAGTATATATTATATTATATCTTAATCTAGTGTCTTATACTTATTCTAGAGTATTACATAAGATTGCACCATATAATACTATATTATGTTATACCATATTATATTCTAGTATATCACACTATATTCTAGCATACTGTTATTTTATATTCTAGTATATTACGCTATATTCCAGAGTGCATATTATATTAGATTTTAGCATTTTATACTATATGCTCCTACATATTATATATTCTAGTGACTAGTATAGTACTATAAGTATATTTTCTAGCATACTAAATCATATTCTAGTATACCGCACTATATTCTATCATACTATATAATATTCTATCAGAGTATGTTATATCATATTCGAGTATGACATACTATATTCGAATATATTACAGTTAAACTGTGGAGTTTATGCATATCCGGCAAAAATTAGTTGCTGAAAAACAAAATGGAAGAACCAATAGGTGAATTTAATGTCACCGATACATTATTTACAACCTACAAAAGTTATTAATAGAGGGACTCAATTTTTATATACATTTCCTTTCATGTAACTGATGCAGACAATTTTTATTTTGCATAGATCAGCATTCTAATTTTAGTATATTCTAAAATATTATTAAATACTATATTCTAGTGGCTAGCTTAAATAAATACCGTTATAATGTATATCATGTCTGAATAATGGCAAAAAAGACTAAACCTGTCCATACACCTAACAGTATTATACATGGAGTGCATGTTTATTGCATCAAATTTGATCAGGCTCTGAAAATTGCAGAAGTTAAAGGAGCACTGGCAATCATACACATGCTAATCATTCAATTTGTCTTCCATTTAATCAATTTGCGTGGACATTATGGAATTGTTAAGGCAGCTAGGTCAACAGTGAAAGTGTTAAAGAAGCACGATGTTCATGCAAACAGGTCGTTTAATACTTCGTCATGCCGTTTGTTGACGGAATATCAAGATAAAAAGCGCCGACTTTGTTCGCTGACGTAGTTACGGAACCAATATATTTTCTGCATTCTTCGCCGCGATAAAACAACTCGCGCTCGAAAAATGTGTGACAACTTTACAACTGGTGCAAACAGTTTACGGCCGTTCGGGAAATACATGTCGACCAACTTGTCCAGAAAAAGCGAAAAAAATCCCAGGATCGCCGATTCTCACCCTATTTGCTGCGTATATAAGAGAAAACAACCAATCTCAACAAATCTACCTAATTTACAAATCATAGTCAATTTTTATTGCTGTATTGTAAAGTACCACTAGTGAATCTACGAGTCTTTTCTTTTTTTGGGCAAAATTACAGCTAGACCGCGAATTTTATGCATTTATGACCAAAATGAGTAGGTAAAAAAAAGAAGAAAAATATGAGATGAATTTAGAAGCATCGATATACTATTTGCAACTTTTTAAAATTGTTAGAGAGAAAAAGAACTTTTTATATGGCTTCAATCTTTTGTGTTCAGAGCTGGGTAAAATACTATTTCAAATAGTAAATAGTTAGGTAATGATATTTGGTCCCCTCAAGGTTTCAAATCCATTTTACCACTCTCCCCTTCTTCTACTCTTACTATCGCCTAATTTTTCAGCCTACTTCAGCCGAATTTTCAGCAAGACCTACTGTTTATTAAGGTGGGTTTCGAACCAACTTCAAATAGAACAGGGAGTTCCAACGTATTCCCCTCCGAGAACTGCGAGGTCCCCACCATCGAACCTTTCCCCACTCCTACGTACAGCCGTAGAGTTAGTGAGTGCTGCGCGCGCCGCGCAGCTCTCGTGGTGGGAGCTTCCCACTACTATACATTATAACGATTAAGTCTAAGAGTGGGGGAAGAACCTAAGCGGAGAAGGCGCCTCGAATAACTCCTGAGCTACTGGTTGGAACTGCCTGAAATTGTAAATAGTGAATGGTCCATTTCATTTGAAATCATACGTGCACTTTTAAAAATGAAATATTTTATTTCATAGAAAAAGAAGTTTTTCAGATAGTATTTTATTTGCAGGATTCTAAAAATAGTGAGAATTTTATTTGAGGGAGTGACACTACATGAGAAAATAAATTGAAAATATGAAATAAATTTCTTTCATCTGATACCGTTTTTTTTTTTTAAATAGTCGAGTTCGAAAATGTTATGGATTTTTACATTTTAATATTACCCGTTTCCTTGATTTACTGTCATCGTCGAGAAAGATTTAAAATACTAATAGTTAACGCAAAATTCAAATATTCTATTTTATGACATTTTTCTAATTGAAATGATCCTAAACATAACACCATTTGGATCATATTTAGTAGAATCTCCATTATCCTTCCGATTCACTGACTAGTTCAGATCAGTGTCGCCAGATCGCTGAAATCAGAGGGAATACAGTTTACCACCTCTCTGATAACCAGATCAACACGTGCACATGTTACGCATGCGCGACGGGGACGCAACACGCAATGGAATGGCATAGTGGAAGGGGAAAAGGAGTGGAAAATCCACCCAGTTTTGGATGTTTCTGGCGACACTGGTTCAGATAATAGAGGTTTTACTATATCTTGGATTGAAAAAATAAATATGATCCAAACCTCACCATGTTTGGTATCAATTCAATGGAAATAGTGTAAAGAATATGTTCATAAAAGTGTCAACAAAGACATCATCGAGACAATACTGTGTATAATAAAAAGAAAGCAAAGGAACTTTATCAGCTGGTTTCAACGGTTTACTTACCGAAAGCTCATGAAAATTTCAAAGAATATTTTATATCAAGAATAAGCTTATAAACAATCTTCCAAACAATGATATAAAAAAAAATTATTATATTATGTTACTGGGAAAGACTTCTTTGTAATTTGATGTCTCTTTCCTGAAGTTTTTATTGCCATTGAAAATTGATTGGCGCAGTAACGATTCGAAGCATTATCTACGAACAATGTAGTATTTATTTTTGAAACGTTGTTATCCGCTTGTTGCAGTCTCGAAAAAATTGAAGTTCCAACAGCGGGGGCAAGCCACAGAAACCCAAGGAGTAAATAACGCAGACAAGACCTTGCGTTTTATCATACACTCTTGGGACTCGACGCTGCGGCGTGCAATAAACTGGGGATCCGACTTTGTTCAAAAATATGTTACAAAAGAAAAGTTGGAAAATGGTGATAAACGAGTCACGCGTCAAGACGTTATAAACTGTTAGAAATTTTTACACATCCGACCGCGCGGATGAAATTCCGTCTTTCGCTCGTCCGAATTTTTTTACAAACGAATAGTCCTAAAATCTCGACATAGACGACGTCTGTGCATTGTATTGACTCTAATTAGTGCTTCAAAATTTATTATGTGGAGCACCATTAGATATGATCCACTTTTATTTATTATCGTGTACAGAACTCTTTTATAACACGGTGCAACAATTACAACAGTCCTCGTACAACACGGTTTGAATACGAGACACGTCCATAGTGTTTGTATTATTTTTACATCACACCTAAACAAATTTTATTTGAAATGAAAATCGGAAATAACTATTTGGAATAATTGATTTCGCACCGTTGTTTTCAATATTGTTAATCGAAAATAAAACATCATTTTATGTAAAACTATTTCTTTTCTTTTTTTTTAGTGAAGTATTTGAAATGGAAGATTATTTGAAAATATTGCATTTGAATTAAACACAAAACACAAATACTTTCTTTATATTATTTACTAAACAAAAATAATATGCTGTTCGAAATAATTCATCGCTTGAGATGATCAATGAATAAAATATGCCTTTCTAGAATTTCAGTACGGGTATGAAAAATATAACAAAGTCTAGTTAATTAACAAATTATTGTAACACGAAGAACAATGTAAAAATACATGTATGTTTTTCGTGAATTGATGAAGAGAATGATTAGGAGAATCGTTTGAGAAGGAGCTAGGGAAAAGATCTCCTAGGGAAAAAAATGAGAATTTAGAGGTTAGGAACTAAACCTAGGATTTGTACGAGATTTGATGGTTCGAAAAGTGTCGCAGGTGTAGCCGTCATCAGGTAACAGGCGTAGTGATTAGAAAATCATTAGCTTTGCGTAATCGAGGCATCACCATGCGTGTACGAGGGTGATATTGATGTCACGTGAACGCAATGCCCTCGAGAGAGGCCAGGAGGCCAGTAAGTGAAACCTAGCCACTTTCGGAGGGAGTGGGATCCAATAAACCAGGGATTGGACCACGTATAGTCTATTTAATTCGCTACGAGGGGAGACTGATACCTACTAGCTTGGTCGATCACGGGATATCTATCTCACGCGTCAACTCTTTCAAGAGCAAAGCACGTTAACGCACGTCACTTTACTCTGAACATGGCTGATAATTGTCTTAATATCGCTTATCTCGAAAATATGGAAAAATTTTCTTTTTCCTAAATTGGATAGGCGACTGGGCGGTGACTTGTCAGTATAAACAGTATTCGTACACCTCTTAAAAGCGAATAACTTTTTTAAATGTTGTACCAAACGGCTTGAATTTTTCTGAGAGGTTAGGAAAATTAGATTGCTATCTAATGCGTGAATCATTTTTTAAAATAATTGCGTAATTCCGAATAAAAAAATAAATGTCAATACTTTTAAGTTTTTTATCAGTCATGAAAAGTTAGAACTAAGTAAATTTGTTGTTTCCTTGTTTCAGGTTCTCGTGGGTATTACGAAACAACTTTTTTTATTACTATTCTTATTAAGAAATTTATTGTTCAAACAATTTTAACAATTTTGGAATAAAAATTTTCCTTTTGTATTTTTGAAACCTTGCCTGATAAGCGCGTAAAAATTTCCAAAAAATGTGTGTAACGAACACCCGTCATACTGGAATACTCCCATAAAAACAAATTGTGATAAAGTCAGGTACCAATGCTTTAACATAGGGATTAAACAAGATCATTTTCAAGAACATGATAACGGGAGATGTAGGGATCAAAATCAATTGGAATTAATTACCTCGCACTAGCGTGTGATAAATTATGCCCGTATTATTCCCTAAAATTGCCACATAGATCCAGCTAATACTAGGCATATGATAATGCAACCATTGTGTCATGCTACTGGTCGTTATATGTATATACTTACTGTCCTATAACCAAAATATATACAGTGTAGAACAAAGTGGTAACATGTTCAATGTATTTGAATATCTCGCCTAATTAAAACAGGAAAATGCATATTTTACACGTGGGTGTATATAGAATGTGTTCTCTGAAATGAGCATACTAAATTGCAAGTTTGTAACATTTAGATTTCGTAGACTCGAACTATGCATGGAAAAGTATTTTCGTAAATCGTTGCAAAATTTTTAGGTAGCTCCCAGTGTGACAATATTAATAACAACATTTCTCTTTCTTACAAAGAATGTAGATTACCACACGGGTTGTTCGCAGTAAATTTGGACCAGCATTTTGGACGTAAACTGCATATTGAAAAATGGAAGAAGAAAAACAGTATATTTGACTGACAACAACCTGTGTCAATTTTTTATATTTTCATTATTTTTCGAGAAACGAAGGTGACCTTGAGTTTTATAAATGGAATACTATATGATTTTTAATGTCATGCGAAAAATGTGGATCAAGGCGAATACACTCATATGTTATACAATGACTTCCAAGGTCATATAAGGTCAAAAATAAAAGAAATAAGCAGGTCAAACATTTCGTAACGTTGTATTTGTATGACCATGGAAGACATTGTGTTACATATGAGTGAATTCGTCTTGACACACGCTTTCACAAGATATTAAAAGACATATAGCAGGAATGGGCATTTTTGTGTCAATTGAGACAAAACTGTCCCCACCATAGCATCCACTGCCCCCCCACCAGCATCCGCCATTACCATAGAGCCATAGAGGAAGGGCGTGCTTTGCCCTTCGCGAACAGTGATGAGATATTGTGTGGTTTTCTTCGCGCATGCGCGTCCAAAACAGTAACGTATCTATGTTGTAGCCAAAATAGGAGGAAAGTGGCGCTGGGAACTATTCTGGCGGGAAAGTGTCAGAAGAGTCGAGGATGTTATGACGATACGAGAGCTGCGAATTTGAGGAAATTTATTATTAACGCACATGTTACACATTGATTTTTCAAAATCAATACATAGAAAATTTTACTAAATTATACTGGGTGTCCAAAGTACCCCATTTTAGCCTAATTTTCTAGTTTACTGACGCTAAAATCTCGCGCATGCGCGAAAAACCCACATAATATCTCATCACTGTGAACAGTGAGCAAGCCTCGCGCATGAAAGAGAGGTTGGTGGGAGAAGCATGCGTTTGAGGGGCCCCTAACGTGACCATCACAGACATATAGCATTCCATTGAACACGTTAATCGCCCACTCAACAATCACAAAAATTACACAAAATCAAAGCAATTTATTTAACAAAACAAAAACTGAGAAATTTCGTTGTGTGACATTAATTACTGTTTCAAACCTCGTAAAAATTAATTTTCTATTCTGTATAAATAATTCCGTCACCCTGATATGGTTGACGTGGCGATCAAAGTGTTAAAAAACTGAAGGTCACCTTCGTTTCTTAAAAAATAGTATAAATACAGGGTGTCCCAAAAATGCTGTAAATCCTTGAAATGGGCGTTTTCTGCGGTTATTTTAAGTAACTTTTTCCTTTGCAGAAATGAGCGCCTCGGCTTTCTTAAGGAGTTATTAAAGAAAAACACAGACCAATCATAACACCGTTACAGCGGACATATTCCGGCTAGGCAACAGTTCCCGCTGAGCGTGACATTATCATTGGCCGAGCCGGAATCCGTTCGCTCTAACAGTGTTCTGATTGGTGCGAGTGTTTCTTTAATAACTCCGTAACAAAACCAAGACGGCCATTTTTGCAAAGGAAAAAGTTGCTTCAAATATCTTCAGGGAACGTCCATTTCAAGGATTTACAACATTTTTGGGACACCCTGTATAAAAAGTTGACATAGGTTATCGTGTTGCCAGTCAAACATACTGTTCTTCCTCTTCCATTTTTTTTTAATCAATTACTGTTTACGAGAAAAATGCTGGTCCAATTTACCGCAAACACCCTCTATAAGATTATTTACTTAGTTCTACACACACCAGCAACATGATAGTGTTCAGAAGTTAAAGTACAATTCAGCGGTTCGGATGGATCGGAATTTAACTTTCAGATCGATTCGGTGAAATAAGATAATAGTTAATACAAAACTCATTTAACTTCTCTCGGACAGTTTGATTTTGTAGCCTCAAACTGTGTACCCAGAATGATTTTAGCGAATGTTCGGAAAGATCCCAGCACGACACTTAATATGCTGAGGATATCAGACTACCATGTCAGTGTTAACAACAATATTTTTCTTTCTCACAGAGAAAGTCGACTACTATAAAAGTCTACTCAGTTCTACGCCTATTTACTGTTCAGTCGTCGTTATTTAAACGGCATTATTAACAATTTAAAGTACAATCTAACGGTTCGAGCGGATCGGAATTTAACTTTCAGATCGATCCGGTGAAATAAAGTTGAAGTTGGCACGAAGGAAAACTCGGCTCCACCGAGGGTACCACGCAAGAAAAATACTGTGGGACGAAACAGCAGCGGGGGACGAATGAAAAGTTGGTAAGGAAGAAAAGAGACACAAAATGGTGGGTAATAGGGGAAAGGGTGGGGGAGTGCAGGGGTCACAGGCGAATCAACGGACGTAGAATCTGTCGCGCGCGGTTTCTTTAAGAAGGAAAACTTTACTACTCGGATTTGATCTTGGGAATGGTCAGATGAAATTGCTCATAAGCACACCCGGAGTCTCTCCTCCCAACGGTGGACCAGCAAGTGCGCTCCTCGACTTATCGAAACTCTTTCGGAAAGTTTCTGGCTGAGGTGTAGGGGCGGGAGGGGAGGGGAGATCCCCCCAGACTGATCGCATCGGGTTACCCTCCCTTATTGACTTTAAGACCACCGCCCTTTCGAATTTCTCCTTTATCTCTCTCCCACTATCGACAACCTGACCTCCAGCCGTCTGTTACTCCACTTTTCCTCGTTTCGCCGCGAAACCTAATACCTTGTTGCACAGATGCGCCGCGGAGACAGACCAATTGTCACAGTATAGACGATAATTGCGTGTTCCTTGGTGTTGGATAGTTCCGCCAATTCCTTGCCAATTCTGTAGGATCTATCGAGAGAACTAGCTACCCGGTGATCAGTTTGAATTTAAAATAGAGTGACAAGCGGAGGGCATTAATTTTGAGCATTTGACGTCACTAGCATGACCTTGGATGACCTTGAGCCGCGGTAAACAAACTCGTCACACAGGACACAATCAGACTACAAGGCACAAAAACTATAGTGTTCCATTTGAAAACATTAAATCGACCTTGAGATCACCTAGGTCCCTCCACCTGGAACGTATCAGAAGATGTGTCTCCACGGAACAGAACATTTATTATATTTTCTTCGCGTAACTGTTAATCGTTTGAGCACTTTCGCGAGCTACACCACGCACAGACAACTCGTTATCAATATTAAACTTACAAATGCCGGGAATACGAATAAAAATGGCGGTAATAGATCGTTAGAAAAAAGGGGTAACAGGGGGGGGAGGGGGGTTGTGGAAAAAAGTGAGTGGATTCAGGCAAAAACTGATAATTTACGAACCAGCGGAATCGGAAGCGTCCGCGCTACTTTCCTCTCTTCCTATTCATCCCCACCATCTATTCCTGCCAATCTGCGATTTAGTAGCCAATTTCCAAAGTGCGAAGCGTTGCTGCTACTTAGACGTTACCCGCTTTTAGGAGATCGAATGGCATGACGGAATGCGAGGTGAGAAGAGAGAGAGAGAGAGAAATGGAAAGAACTCGAACTAGAAGGTTACAGTTGAGAGTTGGAAAATGAAAGTTTCAATTTCAATTTAAATAGTTGTTACTTCTCCCTCGGCCAGGCGGAATCTTTTCCGCTGGCCGGGTTCCGCGTCCTTTCTTCGTTTCCGACGCGTACACGCCCACGCTAAAATAGAAGAACGTGCCGGGCAAAGGAAGAAAAACAGCATTTCCGCGGGGGAAGATGGCTTCGAGGCGGAATCCAATATTCGGACAGCGCCACGGTCTTACGAATCGACGATTTAATGTGGCCGATAGAATTATTGGAGCCACTCAATATGGAAAATGCACTTATTTTTTTTCCATACGATGGGTAACGTTGCCTACAATCTGCTTAAATCTAGTTTTACAATTTGTAGATATCAATGTTAGTTCGGTTATCGATCGTAAATTTGTTAAACACAGAATAAATAATGTTATTGGCGCAAAAGTTCGATCTAAACAGAATATTAAAGCAATCTTACTAGTTTGTTAAAACTTTCTACGTTTCGATCCTAATGTGGATCTTTTTCAAGAAAGAATGAGAGCTGCGTTTGCTTTATAAAGATTTGGAAAACAAAATTGAGAAATAGAAACACGTGTTGTTACTATGCCGGTACACTAGTTACTCTCGAAACGTAGAAAGTTTTAACAAACTAGCAAGATTGCTTTAATATTCTGTTTAGATCGAACCTTTGCGCCAATAACATTATTTATTCTGTAGATATCAATGCTTCGTACATAAATATCCTGGACCATCACTAAAAAGTTGATCGTTATTTAACACAAACCGTACCACTGGTCAAATTACCGTTATAACTTTTATTATTTTATAATTATTGAAATTACAAAGATGCTTCTATTGGAAATGATCAAATTTCGTTTATTGGAGTACATGTTTTTGTAGAAACTGCGAGAAATAAATTCGGTCTTATAATTTTTATAAAACAATACATATCATTCACGTTTTGTCATGTTTGTCACAGACATGCTGCTAAAAGAATCATAAAAATACCATCAAGACATGGACCGTTTATTTTGAAAGTCAATTTTTGAGAAAAAATTGGGAAATCACAAAATAAACAAATAATTTAGAGTGAACTTTTTAGTTATAAACATCTCACCCTTAGCATTTTAAAATACCCATATGTGTTGGTGAATTTAAAATTCTTCAGTAAATGAAATTGCCTAACGATTGCTTATGAAAGTGGTCCATTGACGACCCAGGAAGAATATAATTATTTTAGTTAAATTCACGTAAAAGTCATTTATGTAATCAATTCAAATATTTCTAAATTCATGGAAACATTGCCAAACTTAGTACAATTTATTTATATTTTTGAATCGAATAAAATGTAAACCTTTAAATATCTCGAAAAAAGAAAAAAGGTAGTTGCACCACTTTCAAAATAATCGGTCCATATTACTGTGTATCTAAAAAAGAAAGCATATGTAGAATCCTTGCCAATAATGAATACTTTTAACCCATTATTTACCCGAGAGCCTAGTTATAGAAGTTTGAATAAATATTTTATACATCGAGATTAAGCTTGCTAATGCTACGTTTTTAAAACCAACCATTTCCGAACACAAATTATTAACGAATCTCGCCTGTTTATCGCGATCGACGAATAAAATTATGATCGCGCATAAAGATCCACTAGGCCAGTGATAACGGAAGCAGAAACGGATATGCTTCGTAGTTCAATGGTCTGAAATTACCGAAGATTAAGCAAGTGTCCGTATCCAGTGAAATGTCAGCGTACACTTGAAATTACAGGTCCGCGGGACAAGCCAACAATCGGGCTTTGAAAGACCGCGCGACAAACCATCGGAATAATAGCTAAACCAGAGATCATGAGGATGAAAGAGGAGTAGGAAAGGGTAGAGAGAAAGAGAGAGGGGAGGGGCTGGAGAGTATGGCCTTTCGCGCCAATTAAATCTAATTACTCCAATTCCGGTAAGGGTAACGTCCATCTAATTATCGTTTGACCGAAGCACGTATTAATAGTAGAGTCGTGCACCAGCTTGTATGCCGTCATCCTTGCCACCAGCCACCAGTCGTACATACATAGTTACTTGCATTCCCATACAACTGTACAAGTATAACCGAGTGCTTGTGCACGCGGTCCAGCAACCGGCCACATAAATACGTGCACAGGGTGTACCACAAAATGTGCTACCACTGCTCACACTGTCATTCTTTCAGGTAACATCGATGACACTCGAACGTTAAGTGGGTCCACTGGTCTAAACCGTCATTTTGTTGGAAATTTTCATAAAGACGTCAGAACGCGGTTTCCTATTTAGGTTTTGTACACATACTTCATATGATACGAACCATGCAATATAATTTTTTCAAGTCAAAATACTTAAAATCGTAGGTGTTATAGTGACTGAAGAGGAGCATAACTGATCCCCATTGCGGGTGTTTTGGTCCAGAGCGTCCTTGTTTGGAAATTTTTGTAAAAATATCAGACGGCTGTTTTGTATTGAGGTTTTGCACATATGTTTTCTTCTATTTGGGCCACGCAATAGAGTATTCTGAGTTCGAAATATTTAAAATTGTAGGAGTTACAGTTCCTTGAATAGAGGTCTAATCTCTCAAGTGGGTCCACTGGTCTGAACCATCATTTTGTTAGCAATTTTTGTAAGGAAATCAGATAGCGGTTTGGTATTGGGGTTTTGCACATATGTTTTCTACTATTTGGACCATACAATAGAATTTTTTGAAGTCAGAATATTCAAAATTGTAGGAGTTACAGTTCTTTGAATAGGGGTCTAATCTCTTAAGTGGGTCCACTGGTCTGAACCGTCATTTTGTCAGCAATTTTTGTAAGGAAATCAGATAGCTGTTTGGTATTGGGATTTTGCACATACATTGGCTCACAAAAGTATTCGCTCGCCCTTTAAATCAGAATAACTTTCCTAAAATTTGACTAAACCACTTGACTTTTCTTGAGCACTTAGAAGCATTGATTTAGTTTTCAAATGTGCAAAAAAGATTTTGAAGAAATTGCAATTAGTAAGAATTACATGAAATAATAAAAATGGAACTTTTTAAATCTTTATTATTTCAGACCGTAATGAAAATTCAAAATATGCGTTTTGTAGATCTATGTTATTTACACATATGCTGAAAATTTCATCGAAATCAGTTAACGAACATACGAGCAAAAAGCGGTTGAAACTGGTGGTAATAGCAGTTTTTCACGACTTTCGCTCGGTTTCTGCTTAAAATCCATAGTTTCTTACATCTTTCGATGCGCGTCGTTTCTTTCTACGGCAACCGATTTCGATGAAATTTTTAGCATATGTATAACTAACATAGGTCTACAAAAGGTATATTTTAAATTTTCATTATGGGCTAAAATAAAGAATTTTTAAAAAGTGCCATTTTTATCTCTTCATGTAATTCTTACTAATTGAAATTTATTCAAAATCTTTTTTGCACGTGATTTACTAAATCAGTGCTTCCAATTCCTCAAAAAAATCAAGTAGTTTGGTCAAATTTTAAGAAAGTTGTTCTGATTTAAAGGACGAGCGAATACTTTTGTGAGCCACCGTATGTTTTCTACTATTTGGGCCATACAATAGAATTTTTTGAAGTCAGAATATTTAAAATTGTAGGAGTTACAGTTCCTTGAATAGGGGTCTAATCTCTCAAGTGGGTCCACTGGTCTGAACCATCATTTTGTTAGCAATTTTTGTAAGGAAATCAGATAGCTCTTTGGTATTGGGATGTTGCACATATGTTTTCTACTATTTGGGCCACGCAATAGAATTTTTTGAAGTCGAAATACTTAAAATTCTGATATAGAGCATCATTTTGTAAGCCTTGGAAATTTTTGTAAGGAGATCAGACGGCTGTTTTGTAGAACATGGCTGTGTGCGTTTCGTTGATTAGTTTCTGGACCACCATGTATCTAGATCTCTCGTCGCAGCAACCGAAAAAAAGAAAGCGGTCGGCATTTTACCATGGACGGACGAAGCCACGGGGTCAACGAAGGTTAAATCGTTCTTGTAACGAGCTGGCCGGCTGTAGACGACCCACGACTCCGTAATTCCTCGCGATCCATGGATCCGTGGAGCGGTTTGCTTATAGGTGACGAATCGCACACGAATCCCGCGTATCTCACACAGCTCTAGTTTCACTCGCGAGGAACAGGGACGGAGACAACGATTTCCTCGAAAGGTTCAATACGACCGTTGAACTTCGAACTATGGGGTCCCTCGCACGTGGGTGAACTTTAAACGGTGGAACGCTATTGGATCCGTACTTGGGACTTCGCTGCAACGTTCTGCAACCATAATATGCCACACCCCATCAGTTTATAACAACCTACGTATAACAATCTACATGTAATTCATTATTTTCTCCTGGTGCTTGAGAGATCTCTCTGCTTCGATGATAACCAAATAATTCCATCTTTATCGAAATTCAGATGGTGACGGTGCCTGGGTCCATCTTGACCCAGAATTTAAAAGACATCATTCAGTGACTCGGTTTCTCGTAGTCAATTTAAACTGAAGTTTAATTGGACGCCATGAAGAGATCAATGATGAAACAGTCTGGATGAAGTGTCTTCTGACATATGTTCAAAAAAATGCATGAACTACGTACATAGAGCTACAACACTGATTTAAACATAATCAACCAACAATTACAGTGCTTGATATATGTTACTATTTTGTATAATAAAAAAATTTCATATAATTGGGGGAGTATTCTAGTTTTGAATGCCATTGTTTTACCAATCTTTAGGAATTGTTTTCTGAAAAAACTATTAAACCTTTTACATTGTGATTTTGCACACATGTTTACTGGTAGTTGAAGTACGTATGTGATTTTTTTCAAGTACAAACAAACAAAATCACATGAGATGTATATTTTTGTATAGATTCTGTTTTAATTGGACATCCTCCTACGAACGTTGCAAAATTTAATTTTCATTAGTTATTTTCAAAATGATGATACATCTGACATCATTTCTTTGTAAATGATTTAGCTTTTAGTCATACAGAGTTTTAGTTACTTGTTTCTTTAGGTATTTACATTTGTTTAACACTACACGTAGCTGGTTTATGGTGCCTTATGAAAATTAAAAGATTGCATTTGTTTAACGTTTGTGCGATTGTTATTGTAATATATATTTCATTGCAGAAACGTATTTAATCATTGCCAATGGAGGTGTCTATATAATTTTAAGAATTGTAAAATAAAAAATTTCAGACCGGTGATTACGACCGGTGCTGGTAGGTTTATTGTTAAAAACATAAATGAATAACTTGCCCCACCAATTAACGAGAAAGAGATTTCGATCGCTCCAACAGCGGAACCATGGCACGCTAGTTCGCGTCCAAAATAACCGTCGTATTGTTTATTAAAAATAACTGTAGTTAGGGAAGTTCGCTCGTGAAGCGGCTATAGTTCTAATTACGGCGGCGGCGTAACCTCGGCGCAGTTTGTCCGCACAGTGTATTCACACACAACTTTTAACACCACTGTATTCGCTAAAGGCAGCTTTGCATACGTATATGGAGCAAGTTTGAGGAACTCGAAGATTGAAAAACTAAGTCTTCTTACGTAACTGGACTCGCAACTTCTCCAGCCGCGCAATAACATTTCGCAGGATTTTCAGGTGATAAGGGAAATGAGGTCTGGGAAGCAACTACCACCCAGTCCGAGCATTGCCGTTAAATTTCCATTAAGTCATCGAAGCGAAACCCGTGAAATATAACAAGAAAGTTTCCTCTACGCAGGAGGCGTACGTAAATTACACCAATTTTCGGCTCCCGACGTTAAATGTTACGAATGAATAGCGGATCCCGGAAATCAAATGAACGTCGCACAGCGCGGCATTTAAATGGAAATTCGGCACAAAATTCAGAAATGTACAGTAACTTTTATAAGTATTTGAACACTCTTAAACTAGTTATATTACTTTATTTGGTTAGGTTAGGTAAGGTTAAGTTAGTTAAGTTTAGGTTAGGCAAGGTTAGGTAACGTTAGGTAATGTTAGGTAATGTTAGGTAAGGTTAGGTAAGGTTAGGTAAGGTTAGGTAAGGTCTGGGTTATGTCTGGGTTATGTCTGGGTTATGTCTGGGTTATGTCTGGGTTAGGTTAGGTTGGGTTGGGTTGGGTTAGGTTAGGTTAGGTTGGGTTAGGTTTAGTGGGCTTGGGGTTTGCTTAATAATCCTGATTTGTACTTTTATACCTCAATTCGGTATTACAATTGTGTTTCGCCAGCAACCAATTGGTTTGATTTCCGCGCCACGGCGCCACCTTCATTTTGTCAGACACCTCGTGGGCAGTGATGGTATATGGTCTCGGTTTTCTCGCGCATGCGCGACGATTTTAGCGTCAGTAAAGTACAAAGTTGGGCTAAAATGGGGTACCTTAGTCACCCAGCATAGTTTCGCAAATTTTTTTTCGATTTTCAAATATGAACTGACAAGTAGCTCCTTCTCCAATACCAGTTGCCATTATGAAATCGAATATGTTAACATTAACTTACCAAAAAATTTCGAAGTACGGTCGTCTCGTGTCGTCTTGCACTCTTCTGTCCGGTTTCCCGCCAATAACAGCTCTCCCCTACTTTCCCTACAAACATAATACGTACGGTACGTTTCTGCATTTAGTCGCGCATGCGCAAAAAAACCGAGACCATATACCATCACTGCTCGTGTGACGTCTATACAGTAAATTTGAAGGCAATCGGAGGTGGGTGCTAAAAGGAACTCTTACCGAAGACTGTAACATTATTAATATTATACCCTACGGCTTGGATATTTTCAGAAGTTAACACAATTAGTGTGCTATGTGACGTGAAAAAGTTTTTTTGAGAAAATTGCAATTGGTCGGAATTGCAGAGAAAATAGTAAAAGTCATATTTTACCATTATTTCATACGGGCCTATATTGAAAATTTTGGAAATACGCTTTCTACAATAAATCAGTGTATGAAAAGTTCGCATTATCGAGATCCTACTGTTGTAGCTTAGCGACGAAACTGTAAGGCAGGCCTGGGCATTTTTATCTCAATTGAGACAAGACCGTCCCCACTTTAGTACCCACTGTCCCCCACCAAGCCTCGCAAAGCCCTCGCGCATCACGGCCGCGAGGTAGACTACTAACAGCAGCTCTATTCGCCGCATCAACGTGAACGTTCCCACAAAACGAAACATTGTACATATTTTTATGCTTCGTTCTCTCGCCAATCGTTAATAACCGTTACTTGTTTGTATCAGTGACTTGTTTACAACTCGCGCGCGGTCAGGTACGAAGATACGTATGGTGGGTGCAACGAAGGCGCGGGACATGCGCGATCGCGACGAAGGAGCACGCTGCATGGAAGCAGTGTCGCCAGAAATCATCCAAACGGATGCTTTTTCCTCTCCTCCTTTTCCCCTTCCACTATTCCCTTCCACTATCCCAATCCACTGCCATCAGCACACTCCAACGTTCCCCACTAAGACCGTAGACTGGTCACATGAAGTGCTGCGAGCGAATGACATTACTCTGGTCATCAGAGAGGGGGTAAATTGTATTCCCCTCGATTTCCACGATCTGGAGAGCTTGGCTGTACTTTCTTTTGGAGGACCAGATGTTTTTAACTTTCCTGAACTCCTTTTTAACTTTTTTCATGTAATCCTGTAGATACCGATGAGAACATTACGAAAATGTAAGTATTATTGTTAGGAATTCACTGGTTTATAAGTTATACGCGAATATACATGAGCAATTTTAAGCGTTATTGACAGGTTAGAGCGTCGTCATATTGGATATTTGGTGGATGGTAGAGATAGGACTGTTCAGCGCATGTGCTGGATAGATGGTGGGTATTCAGTGCATCGGCTAAGTAGTACTGAGTGCATGCGCTAGATGGCAATTCACTGATTTAGAAATTATACACGTGTAAACATAAGCAATTTCAAGTGTTTTCCACAAATTAAAGTGTCGTCACATTAGTATATTCGCTGGTTGGTAGGATCTCGAAAAGAAGGTATAGTCCAAGTTGGCTTGGGGTTAGGTCGCCGTGAGAGCGGAGAGGGCCGCCTGGCCACACATACAATGTTCCGCATTTTGATTTCGTACGTGTGTTATTATTACGTACGTGCTTGTGCTGCCATCTAACGGATCTGCTCGGTACTACCTAGCCGATCTTACATGTACCACCTAGCAAATATACCAATATGACGGCGCTTTAATCTGTCAAAAAGGCTTAAAAGTGCTCCATTTTACACGCGTATAACTTCTAAACCAGTGAACTCCTGGCAATAAGACTTTCATTTTCGGCGTTTTCTCGTCGAAATCTATAGGACTGCATAAAAAAAGTTAAAAAAGATTGGTCCTCCAAAAAAAGGTTTAACCGAGAACTTAAAGTACGAAATAAGACAAAGAAGAGAAGAACTAGAAAAGAAATTCTAGAACCTAAATTATCCGAACTGATCAGTAGAACGCGAGTATTAGGATAATGCAGCAGCTACAGTGCTAGATTAAATCTTCATTGATTTGTACAATGAATAGTGCTGTATTGGTCGAGTCGATTTACATTGCTCTATTATACTTAGATAATGAAGAATTTAGATATCATTGGTTCGGATAATCGAGGTTTGAATATATCGTGGACGAAACGAGTAAATATGCTCCGAATTATGTCACATTTGGAGTCATTTTGATCGTGTGTAACTGAACAATGAACGCCATCTATGATAACATGCAAATATGCACATATGCAAAATAAAAATTCTTTGTACGAATTGCAAGAAAATGATTTCTTCTCCCAATTAGTGTAATAATTCTAGATTAACAGCTTCCTTAAATTCCTTTAATATTCTCAACATCTTATACTTCGCCAAGTAATTTTTCCAGTTAATGGGCACCCGGTAATTAATTTCGATCGAAGAATTTTTAATTGGAGGCAACGAGAGACGTTCAATGGATTTAGATGAAGCGCAATGAAAATAAATTTTAAAAAATCGACGAACAAGTATTTAAAAGGAGCTAAACATCACCATCTGTACAATCATCGAAACCATCCGTCTTCCGAGTGTTAAACAAAAGGCTGCACCGCGCTGCTATGCGCGAACTATAGTCTAGCCGGCTCCACCGGACACAGGATGCCCGGTGTATTTAAATTTTCAATAAGTAGAAAACACCGGACTTCTGGTGAAATAGATTGCTCTTTTGCAAAACAATATCCATTTATATTTAAATTGCAGAAAAATGTAAATTCATTCATATGTTCTCCTATGGGCGAAGGTATATGATTGAAATTCATCGAAAATCTCTTGGATGAACCCGATGAACTTTTTTTCCGACATATTTTCATAGTAAGGAAGAGGAGTTCGGTGCTCGGCATACAAAGTTTTTCATCAGACGTAACACGACGGGAAAACAATATTTCATCGTGGAAGAACTTTCAAAGCAAAAGTAAAATACAAAGTTATTAAATGTACCGGATTACAAGAACAATACGAACGACTCGGTGTACACAGATTCGCTGCGTTTATTGCGGAACGAAACGACTGGGGATTAATAGCACGTACAAAATTGAAATGGATAAGAAAAAAAGACAGGTAAGAGGTCATCGCGTGTTGCATTGATGGTTGACGGTTACTGTTGCGTCGTGTCAGTGCTCAAACTGGAATTAACCAGTCACTGAGATACACGCCTCGAATAGAGATAGTAATAAATAAAATGAAAAGAATAATTGGGTTTCCGGATAACTGAACAACTTTGATAAAACTTTGTGAAAAACGGTAAACGTTTGTAAAGAGGATATATCTCTTTTATTTGAATCTGGCGGCGTGACGCCGGGTCTAGTAAGATCGGTATGATAGAGAGCATACGGAGGATGCGAGAAGGTGACCACGTGTGCACAACGAGTAGAGAAAGATTAGAGAAGATTAATAAAAGTTAAGAATTGGTGAAAGAGAATAGACGATTAGAAATAACATAAATGTCGTTTCTCTTTTGACAGGTGAATAAAACAAAATGTAAATAATGTAAATAATGTACATAACTTGTCATAATAAATTTAATCTCTTTTGACAGGGCAACGAATAGTGATTATTTCTGAACAAAGTTCCCGTAGGAGTTAAAGACCCTCATACGTATAATTCCTTTTCGACAAAGTTGATGCCATGTTCCTTGTGAAGATCCTTGCACTCTTCGTAAGAGCTTGGATGAGGGGATATCATATGGATTATATGATAATATTTGTTGTGTCGCGAAATTCTTGGCACAGGAGGTTCCATGAAATCGCAACTTCACGCGCCGAATTAACCTTACGTGAATAGTTCGGTTGAGTGGACTGTATGAATGGTTTAAGAAAACTGCGTGGATCGGTGGATTAATGCGTATATGCCGGCAGGTTTTCGGAGTATGAAAAGATGGAAAAAGGAGAAGGAAGCGTTTCGTCCTATGCCCGCTAGAGGACTCGTCAGTAAGGCTATTTAGCGGACCCGTGCCTTAGGATGTAAGGACAGTTTAGGACGATGTACAGGGTGTCCCGTAACTGGTGGTACAATCGAGCAGGGGGTGATTCTACATGAAAAACTGAGACGAAAATATACAATAAAATTTTTTGCTACAAGGCTTTGTTTTCGAGAAAAATGAGTTTGAAAATTTGTCTAGTGCTCGTGCACTCGGCTTACTCGCGGCTCAACGGACTTTATTCTGAGTTACCTCAACCTTTTTTCGCAAAGGTTATCGAGGTTTGTATACATCGAATAAATCGAAGGTCGAGGTTACAATGTTAGAATTACCTTTGAGGAATTCGTTTAATTCGTAAATTGCTGGAAGTGCTGTCCACGTTGTTGTAGACATAATTGTGCTCTTCGTAATAAATTCCTTCGAACCTCTTGTAATGTGCAATTATTACGTTGCTTTAAGTGTTCAATTGTTGTTGTAATTGTTCGATGCTCGTTATGTCATCACGATACACAATCGATTTCACCTGACCCCACAAATAAAAATCTAACGGTGACAAATCCGGAGATCGTGGCGGCCAAGGTACTCTGCCACTGCGACCAATCCAGCACTGATAATTTTCACTTAAAAAGCGTCTTACTTTCGCAACTGTAGTGCGGTGGTGCTTAATCCTGTTAAAAAATTAGCGTTCTTCGAATCCCAAGAGGCACATTTTCCAATAATTCCGGCAACACGTTTCGAAGAATAATATGCTTCCGATGTCACATTTCCCGGAAAGAAATAAGGGCCTATAATTTGGTCACCTACTATGCCAGCCCAGACGTTCACACTCCACTTTACTTGGAAATTTGTTTGCAAAATGGTATACGGGTTTTGATCTGACCATCTGTGCGAGTTATGGACATTAAACATGCCGTCTATCATTATACTGACAATGTTTGTAAACATATCTAGAAGTACGAAGGCAATTTCCGAGATATCCAGACGTGAGGCAGTGGAATCCGTTGAGCCGCAAGTAAGCCGAGTGCACGCGCACTAGACAAATTTTCAAACTCATTTTTCTCGAAAACAAAGCCTTGTATCAAACAATTTTTCATGTAGAATCATCCCCTGCTCGGTTGTACCACCAGTTACGGGACACCCTGTATATACAAACAGAGGAAGATTCAGGTAGTAGCGGGAAAGGTGTTGTCGTACTGTCCCTCTGTTGACGAGCATAGGAAGTAGCCGCCATACGTATATGTAGAAGTGTACTATATGATCGGACAGAGCGAAATCACGCTGTGTGTGAAGATGTCTCGCTTATACACAAAATCTATTCTCTGGGCGGATTCGCAATTAGCCAATTGGCTTTAAGTTGAATTTGGGCAATGTCATTTTAGATCTACGCGTCACTGCCCACTACCCGACTAGAAGATGGCACGCTACGGACGGGCCCCAAGCGGGTGGAAAATGTCGCGGTTTTCCAGAGTCCTTAGGTGTCCCGTAAGCGGACACGACCAGGTAATGCTGGCGGCCTGGAGTGCTATATGGTTCGTTCATGACTACGGATAGCTAGGGTCCTGGAGGTGCACGTGCACACCTTCCAGAGTACTAGCCTGAAATATATGTGTTCTGGCTGTAATAAATGACTATTCACTAATGTTCCGGAGTGAACAATATTATTAGATCATTTTACTATCCTGTAGAAACAAAGAGAGAAAGAGAAATAAGAAAATGTAGATTTAAAGCTTATGTTAAGTTTAGGATAAGAAATAGTTTGTGAAGCGGTAGCAAGTAAGGTAGTTGTAAGCTAAGTTACGGTTATGAGAAGAGAGTGGAGGCGAGGAGATGTTTAAGGAGGAGAGAGAATTGCAATTGTAACCCCGAGGGGAACATTAAAAGCATATATACTATCCTATATTATAATAATTTAATCAAATCTCTCTAAATTTTCTTAAAAATTAGTATTATTAAATTCAACTATATTTGGAGACTTCATTTTAAAGTTCAAGGTCAAGTGAAGGTACTTTGTTATAGGTCGTTGAATTTGTCTCTTTAACCCCTTCGCTTACAATATCGTCTGAGAGACGTGATGAAGATTCTGAACAGAGTTTAATAAAGATGTATGTTATTAATTTCCTTTAGACCGAAATATAATTCTATTTTGTTGTTATTAATGTACAGCCATTGAAGAACATATAGACAAGCAATAGATATACATTTTCTCCTTTTCCTAAGAAATTATGAACTACAAAGAAATTCTAATCACGAAAACCGTAAAATAAATCATGCGGCAAGGGGTTAAGAACTACAATGTAGCAACGAAGATATAAATTTACGGTGCAATTTGAAAACCTTAAGGTCACCTTGATATCTCAGAAAATGTGAAGCATTAAAAAATCAAACTACGTTTTTCTAATGAGTCCGCTCAGTTTCTAACCTATTTTGATAAAGTCGATAAATAATGAGTGATTTCAGGTAGTAATTTTGATTCACTCATTGTGTATATCAGGGATGGACACGGTAGGGGCCCCTCAAACGCCTGTTACCCCCACCAACCTCTCTTTCATGCGCGAGGCCTGCGCACTGTTGGCAACGGGCGAAGCACTTCCTTCCTCTATGGCAGGCAGGCCAGAAGTAGCTCACTTGGAGGCAAATTCGAGGGAGACGCCTACTTCTCCCGCCCGCGCGTCTCGCTCCCCGTGGCGGCCATAGTCCTCCAAGCTCCTCAGACCCGTGCCTACCGCTTGCAATATTTATATACCACGTATGGCGCGTTGGGGCGACTCTCGGACCCACGGTAGGCACGGGTCTGAGGAGCTCGGAGGACTACGGCCACCACGGGGAGCGAGACGCGCGGGCGGAAGAAGTAGGCGTCTCCCTCGAATTTACCTCCAAGTGAGCTACTTCTGGACATGCCTGCTCTATGGTAACGGCGGATGATGGTGGGGGTTAGTGGGCGCTACGGTGGGGACGGTTTTGTCTCAATTAAGACAAAAATGCTCATCTCTGCTGTATGTGGTCTAAGACTCGAGTCATAAAACAATAAATTCGTCAAAGAAATACATACTAGGAAGACTGAACAACGCCATCGTAGACGCAAATGGAAATTCGAGCCAGTCACGCAATAAGCACGTCCCAACAGTTACATCATAATTTCAGATCCGCTGCAGTTACGATCACGTTTCCTGAAACAGTAATATATAGAACGTATAAAGAAAATGTTGTGTTTTCCGCCACCTTTAACGTTATTGAGTGTACAAAGAATTCGGCGTGCGCATGAGAACACCGTCCGTACATTTAATTGCCAACGGTACATAGTGCTGTAAAAGTTGTATTCAATTTTCAGCTGAATTGTTATAACGCGACTCGCGCTCGCGTCTGTAAAGTGTAATTACAGTGATTACCAAAGTGGGGCGAAGACTCCTGGTTGCTGTACTCATGTGTTATTAATTACTTGGAATTTAGGTCCCGGCGGAAAGACGAGCAATCTGGCAACAATATCTGAATTTTTAAATCCTCATTTTCTCTCTCAAAATCAACGTCGGAAAACAAACGATACGAACGATGAATAATGTGCCTACTGCCAAGTAATATTAATCATTTTCTGATTTTTATAAGCAACGTTGTATTTCGAGAGTAGGACGATATGTGAACGAAAAACCAATTTGAATAATTTTATAACATTTCCACAAAAAATGTTTAAAACGAAAGGTAATCAGCATCTACTTGTCTGCAAACTGTTGTAGAAAAATTTTCCAAAAATTGCGTTTGTTTTAATAAATAGTCAAGATTACCTTAGTTTTTGTTAAATCACAAATATGTACTTTTGAATTGGTAGTATTGTAGCTGACGCCGAGATGAATTCGACCTTCGCATGACCTTGAACTAAGAAATTGAACGGAAATGTGGAGAAATACATGTTGATACAATGCAAATGTTAATACAAATTGACTAAATATTTAAAATTCAGTAAAGTGAGGTGGGAACAGCCTTCAAAATAATTACAAAATGATTAATATCGAAAGCAGCAGGGAGCAGAGGAATTAGGGTAGATTTCACCGGTGTAATAATCGCATCTTTGCCACGTACTTGCGATTAAACGAGCCGACCCCATTTATCTGTAGAATCTATTAGTCGAGGGAAATCGACAAGGAAGAAAATCGGCTGAAACGATCGACGAAATGAAATGTCGAAAAAATGAATTCAGACGTGTCGTATCGACAGGAGCGTTCTCTTTTGTCGAGGCAATTTATCGAGGTGGCTAATAAACATGCCATAAGTTCGGGTACCGGGTACCGGGTACCGGAAAATCAAGCTGTCGCCGACAAATGGACACGACGCGCGACGCGACAATTCAGAAGCGGAAGAATACGGGAAGGACGTGGACGCTGGGCGTCGCGACGCTGCCGCTCTGCCGCTATACTGGAAGGAAAAAGCAATGCAACAAGCGCGCTCGGACTGGGGAGAGAGACGGTTTTACGAGGCGACTAAACGGTTGTAATCTCGCGCTTCGCTTTCCTTTTCTTTTCATAGCCACTTCCGGCTCAACGCTCTTCCGCCCCACGCTTCTGCGACGCTTCCAACGCGACGACCTGCCTGCTACAGGACATCTGCGGGGGTTTTAATCTTCAATGATTTAAGCCCAATTTACCCGCCGATAGAGCTGTCAACAATGTCTCTTTTATTTAGGAGCCGCTCGAATCTTGGGACACGCTCCACAAACAGGGCGCTATATAAAACAAATCTCTGTTATCAACCATAATTTTTCTTTCCTCTACACAGGGTGTACCAACTAAAGCGTTACAAACTGTTTTCTCAGAATCTAATGAAGGTATCGACTTCATTTTTTTAAGGTAACTGCTGGCGGGAAAGGGGGCCACCGAACATATTTTTAAATGGTAAGTAGTATTTTGATTTTTTGTTATTGTGATACCTCTCGTTAAACTGAATAGAATTTACTGGAACCATTTTTGTTTATTGTACATAGTTGCAGTTACAGCGAAGTACTAGCAGTTGGTCCAACTCAACTAAAGAAGACATGAAAATGAGAATACGAAATAGTTGTGCGTCGGTTACCTCTTTAATGTTATCAAATGTTCGACATTTATACATGATTTACAAAGTTCTTAGAAGTCCAAGAACATCATTTTGAACATTATGTAATGCTATTATCTACCAACGGTATTCAAGGTCATTCAAGGTCATTCAAAGTCATTCAAAGTCATTCAAAGTGATTCATTGCGGTTTAAAGCTTACTTTTGTAAAAGGTTCTTTGAGATTCTTTGTAGCCAAAATTATTTTAGCATTATTTCAAGGTTTGAGGTTAGAGTATAGTAGGTCGTTGAATTGATCGCGACACCAGCTAGAATATTATGAAGTCCAACGTATCCATTAACGTTTAAATAGTCAAGGTAACTTCCATTTTTATAAAAAGAAATTTTTTGAGTATGGAAATGTTAAGACGTTCATATATCTTCCCATTTCTTAAAATGTGCTGTCTAAAAAGATTTAATTGTTTATGGTATCCTAATGTAATATTCTTCCGGGTTTATAAACTGCGCCTGTATGTATTATGGTGGCTGAAAATTAATGGAAAGATGGAATAAGGAGAAGGAAGCGTTTCGTCCTAGGCCCGCTAGAGGACTCATCAGTAAGACTATCTAGCGGACCCGTGCCTTAGACGCGGGATGTCGTAAGGATAGTTTAGGACGGTATATACAGGGTGGGGCAATAACTATGTCCAGTTTGAATATTGCCGTTATTTGTAATAAAATATGAAAAAATGTTATATAGAAAACTTACACGGTATAGAGGGGGACATATTGTGACACAAACATTTTCTGCGTGGGTGAAGGCATAGAGGAGATTTCAAGGTCAACTCTATTTTTTTAAATGCAATGCTATGTTTTTTTTTATCATGATGTGATAGCCAGTGTTGAGACGAATTCAGCGAGTTATCATTGAAGGTCATGCAAGGTCAAATACGGTAGTAAAATAAACTTTATTATATTACGGGAGATGCTCGAATTGATGACTGTTTGCGACAATGCAAAGTTGCAATCTTCGTATCCCTGCATCACGTGCATGTCTTATCGTTTCTGAACTTATTTTAGCACATGCTGTATTATTTCATAGACCCTCACTTTTACATAAACGAATGGTTTTGTAACATTGTTTATGTTGTGGCAATACATCGCGTATAGCTAGAAATGTAAACATCTCATCAGCTCGTAATGTAAACATCTCACCAGTTCGTAACATTAACATGAATCGGTCAGTCAGTCTCGGTCGATTGTTAAGTCAAGTAGCTGCGTGATCATCAAAATGAAGTTTTTTTTCGAAGAGCGAGTGGATATGATCCTCATTTATGGAGAAATGCGACAAAATTCGATAAGAGCTCAATCCTTGTATGCTGAACGATATCCAAACCGTACATATCCTTCGCACCGAACATTTGGAAGATTGTGCAAAAAAGTATATGATACGAAGATTGCAACTTTGCATTGACGCAAACAGTCATCAATTCGAGCATCTCCCGTAATATAATAAAGTTTATTTTACTACCGTATTTGACCTTGCATGACCTTCAATGATAACTCGCTGAATTCGTCTCAACACTGGCTATCACATCATGATAAAAAAAAGCATAGCATTGCATTTAAAAAAATAGAGTTGACCTTGAAATCTCCTCTATGCCTCCACCCATGCAGAAAATGTTTGTGTCACAATATGTCCCCCTCTATACCGTGTAAGTTTTCTACATAACATTTTTTCATATTTTATTACAAATAACGGCAATATTCAAACTGGACATAGTTAGTGCCCCACCCTGTATACAAACAGAAGAAGATTCAGGTAGTAGCGGGAAAGGTGTTGTCGTAATGTCCCTCTGTTGACGAGCATAGGAACTAGCCGCCACAGTATCATTCTGTATATAATTTCTGAGATTGTATTTTCTCATTAGCCAAAATGAATCTCAGGGGAGATTCAAGGTGCTAAATAAATAAAAAGAAATACCACTAACGTTATTATAAGTGAAGACCGTATGAGGGTTGAAAACGCAAGCTAACCCACCCCGTACAGTACTGAACAACCGTACGAGAAACATGTACAAAGTTCTAGTCATGTCTACATCCGATTCTCGACCGAGGGTGTTCTCGAATAGTCAGTACCTGGTGTCGAATACTAATGGCAAGAGACACAAGAGAGAGAGAGAGAGAGAGAGAGAGAGAGAGAGAGAGAGAGAGAGAGAGAGAGAGAGTCTGTTCCAAACACGTTGCGTCCTAACAAAGACCGGTACGTTCGATTAAACGTTCGGAGAGAGCGAGCCGAGCGTTGGACGATGGTTCAATTACTACCGGACGAAAGAAGACGAAGAAGAGGGGAGTATAGTACGAGGAGCAAAAAGAAGGTGTAGAAGACCGTCGAGCGTTAAGGGTTGCTGGGCGGCCAAGCGAGCGTGACGTTAGCCGAGGACTTTTGGCGAGCGTGGAGGCACACACACGCGTCACAATCCGTTTTCACGTCAGGTGGCCCGACATCGGCGAATTTTTATTGGAATGCTGCCAACGTTGGTCTGTCACTTCCCCTGTCCCAGAATCTATATATACGTCTCGGGGGTTGAAGTGTGTAAGATGGAACGACGTATTTATTTACAGGACGACGGAGAGAGGCAGGAAGATATTCGTAGTGCCGTAACTTGCCATACGGTTGCGGTAATGGCGATTTTATGTTGGGATGCCGAGTCGTTCTTGAGTCACAGCCACCGACACACCGAAACACGGCTGCCATTCGAACAACCCACCGACGACCGATAGCTACCACCTACCGTCGCATCGTTCCCGCTACCGGAGATACAGCAACAGCATTTTATACCGCGCGCGCGAACCCGCCAATAATATCGAGCCTCGCATTTCTACATTAGCATCTGCGAGACGCGTTTTATTGCTACAGGGTCAATCAATAAGCAAATTATACCACCCTTCGAAACGTCGACGTCGCTTGGGGCAACCTTTCCAGTGAATGAACACTTAACGGTAAATATCTAGAAAAGGGGCCACCTCACAGATTTCAATGACCTTGAAATATGTTGTTAAGGTCATCATTCTGAACAACCTTTCCCTATACATGTTACCGCCGCTCGGCAGATGATGGAGATGTAACATTCAGATATTTTCTATGGTGCTCCCCTTCTCCCGATGTTCTAACTATAATACGTGCTTATTTTGCTTATTGGTTAACACTATGGTTTAGAGGACCTGTCAAAATGACGAGTTCTAATATTTTTAATTTATGATTATTGAGATTGTAAAGATACATCCTTGAGGAATTATTCAACAAAATATATTTAAAAATTGGTTAAAAATTTGGACTGGCACATTTTCGTTATTTTTACGATGTAATATAAAATCATCACTTTTAGTGCTCCGTAAACCTAGTGTTAAATCCAACACTGTTGAAGATCATGAATCCCTAGCGCCGTGGAAACACCAGTAGTCGCCGAGGTTGACGGTCCTATAAGTGTCTACAAATCCCGTTCTCTATTGTCCGAATAAAGGATGGAGGGCGGTGAAGGTGGGAAAGGTGAGCAAATTAAAATAAAAAGATACGCGTCGATTCTGAACGAGAAACGCTTCCTTCCTTTCCCGAGCCAGCGAGCTCGGCGCTTCCCTCCGGAACAAACAGTGACACAAATACAACTTGTCCTAGTTCCGTGGCTCACCCTATATGCGCCACAATGCGGCCGCCTTTCCGTTTTCCATCGCCCTTCTCTCTCTCTCTCTCTCTCTCTCTCTCGCCCTCTCTCTCACCCCCCCCCCCCTCTCTTTCTCTCTCTCTCTCTCTCTCTTCCCCTACCCTCTGCCTCTTGCTTTTTCCGGCCGCGTATTACGCACTGAAAAACTTTTAGAGCGGCAACTCAGCTCATCTGTCCCGTCGTTTCGTTTTATCTCCGCTGGGAAAGAGAAAGAATGCATCGTCCATCATGGCCTCTCTCGATTATCCCACGGGAGGCATGTGCTCTCGCGGCATTCAGTATCCAGCTGAACCATGCGCGACCACCCTTGCCCTTTTTCCTCTATTCTGTCTTCCTCGTATCCCCTGTTGCACCTTCTCTCTCACTCTTTTTCTCCCCCATCTTTCTCTCTCGCTTTCTCTCTCCTGCTCCCCTTATCGCGAAGTTGCTTGCAAATTAAGTAAAAGTACGCAAAGAGTCGACGTCATTAATTATCCTAACCGGATAGATTAAAATAGTTTCCGACGATAGAGCCGAGGAAGTTTCGAGGAATTTTAGCATCGTAAAATGTTTCGAACGATCAAGAAGCAACACAGCTGCGTGCACAGGTACGCCCCGTTTCACGGGCAGCGATTAGAAACGTCTTTCCGACTGAAACTGCGTCGCTCCGACCGTATCATTTCAAAAAGAACGTTGGTTAACTGGAATTTCCTTGCAGTGAACATTTAAAAGGATTAATTCTGATTTTTGTTTTTCGAAAAATCGAATTTCTTTTGCATTTTCTTTGACACGTTAAACGCGGAGCAATTGTGTTTCGCGTTCAGCGTTGGGTTAATATAATAAGCAAAATAGGCGCGTGTGCTTAAGGTATCGGGAGAAGAGGGACACCTTAGAAATTTTCCGAATTTTACATCTTTTACATCTGGGACGGGCATTTTTGTTCCCACCATAGCGCCCACTATCCCCCACCAGCATCCGCCGTTACCATAGCGGAAGGAAGTGCTTCGCCCGTCGCGCACAGTGCGCAGGTCTCGCGCATGAAAGAGAGGTTGGTGGGAAAAGCAGGCGTTTGAGGTGGTCCACCCGTGTCCATGCCTGTTTTACATAGTAATAATATTGCAATGTATTTATGTACATGTTTGCAAGAGTGGAAAGAACGTGAGAATAATGGAAAGATGGAAATCAGTAACGGGCGAACAAAACTTTTTAGTCAAATTATCGCAATTAATTATCGCCTAAGAAATCATACAGGTCCACCCTACGTTGCGTTGGTGATCCTACGATGCGACAGGAATCGAACTAATTTCAAATCGACAAATACGACGTTGCCGCGTCGCAGGTATCGTCAATTTGGACGAGACCATAAGATGCGTTTTGTTTGTTTCTAGTCGTGTTGGTCGGAATTTTCAATTTATTAGAAAATGGCACTTGATCAGAACTGCTTCATAAGCCAAGAATACAATGTGTTTCATAATGCAGAGTAATTTAAAGACTACATATTGCACAAGTACTTGCAGAATTGTCAAACTACTATCTAATAATATAATAAATAGTAAATCTAGTGCACTGTGGTACTTGAGGTACTTCATGTCTGTATATGTTATACCTCGTGTTGGTCGGTCGTCGTACGACATCTAATTAGGACAAGGTGTAACACGCGGAATCACGGACAGCCCGACCGCGAATAGTCGAAAGAAAACACGTGGAACATAAGTATGAAAATGGAAAGCAGTTTCTCGACAAAGTACGAACATCCATCCTGGAATACGAGTGGTTTGAGACTGCACCGGGTACACGTGGGTGTGGTCGCAATTTGTGTTCCGAGCAGAAGTTTGCGTTTATTACATCGTGCCTCTTAGCAGTGGAGGAGGAGGAGAGGAGAGGAGGCGATGAGGGGATCTAGGCGAGACGACGCGAGGCATCGCGACGCCGAAGGCTTGTTATTACGAGACTGAAGCATGCCTGTTTATCCGAAGAATCGAGGGAGGACGAAGTATGCTCACTGAAAAATTCATTAACGTGCAAATTGAAAAGCGCCATTAGGCGTCTCTATCAAGGCCGGGGTTCGATCCTTTTCTTATCCCTCCCGCTGATGATGACGGTGGTGGTGGAACACTCGCCGAACCGAGGGCCAACTCGATGGGCGGATATTAAGAAGCTTGGAAATTTATTAGATTCTTTGGTGTCTTCGATAACGAGTAACGTCGTTTCACGGTATTAAAAAGAAGAATGATTGATCGAGGTCGACCAAGCCAATGCGATTCAAAGATTAACCCTTCGATGCGAAGTACACACGGAGTGCTAACTTTTATATTATTGACGAATCTATTAGGTTGGTGCATGTGAAATGTCGGATTTTTTCTTGAAATAACAGTGACATCATTTCGTGTTCCTAGAGGAATTTTCTTTAACCGAAATATAATCCATCGCCTTCGATAGTATTTTATTAATAGGTTTTTTTATTTCTCTATTTCTATAAAAATTCGAGTTTTTAGATCCTATAAACGTTGGCGATTAAATTCTCTACATTATATTTTAAGAAATGATAGAAGTGTTTGAAAAAGTAGTAATCCATCGGAGATAAGTCTGGAGAATAAAGGGAATTATGTAAAATTTCATAATATAATTCTCTTAATAAAAGGCTTGAATCGTGAGTAATTCAACCGAGTTAGCATGCGTGGAATTATTGTTCGATATTAGATAAAAATAATTCGGTATTGTCGTGTGAGTTTTATTTAAATACATTGTTCCTCCATCTTTTGTTCACGATTCGAGCACGGCGTGACAACAACGCTACAGCTTAGCAGAATCGCCGTCAGCTGTAGCTGCGCTCTGGTTGGCCCGTGTTTTTTGTTAATAACTCGAAAACGCAGCCGCGTATGACATTTTCGCTAAGGAAAAAGCTTCTTAGAATAACCTTAGGAATCGTCTCTTTCAAGGAATTTGAACATTTTTGGGACACCCTGTCTTCTATAAGGTCATTATTCAAAGAAAAATCAATAAAACGAAATCTTACAATTCAACGCTAGACTTTCCTCTCATTACAGTATAATCCCCAAAAGCTTTGTTTATGTTGCGAATGGTTTATGCAGCATTGCTGCCAAGTTTGTATTCATCCAAGAAAATTACTATAAAATCAGCGGAATCCATGTTTGATGGGGCTACACTGCAACCAAATTCATATTAAACTAAATTCACATTAAACGAAATTTATATTAAACTAAACTCATATCCACAACTAAACACGCATTGATTACCGTGAATACTCAACAGTTAACAATGAGAGAGATATTGGACCTGTTTAATTTAGAGTCTCTGTAAAACGAGACCCCAGTCGAATTCCTTAATTTTTTTGTTTCCCTGTTGTTCCAATATGTCGGAACTAGACTGCAGATTTTATGCATTTATAACAGAAATGATCCGATGAAACTGACATGTTGTAAAGGCATTAGACGAGTTTAAGAGCATTGTTACATTCTTTTTAATTTATTAAAATCATTAAAAGAAGAAACACATTTCCATCAAACTCCTATCTCTCACAATTAATTTAGAACATTCTTATTTTTCACAAAGATCCGCAGCCTAGTCAGAAGCAATCAAACTCACATCCTGGCATTATTAAATGTCAGGAAGCATGTTACGAGAGGCGAAATGACTGTTCGCGTGAACTATTAGCAGAACTCGGAAGACAGTTGAACAGGTAATGATATTTCATGTATTTTCTTCGTAAGCGTTCTCCGTTCTGTTCCTCGTTTTTTCATTCAATTTCGCAGGGGCGTTTGTCGTGCAAACCTAACCCCTCCCCTCCCCTCCCACCCACTCCCCACTAACGTAAGTGCACAGCGACCCAGTTTCCAAACTGGCGAAGAATATATTTCGCAAAAGTTCTAGTGTCTCCTCCTCGTTATTACTTATTTTCCATTTCCCGGGCCTTTGTTCCGAACGTTTCTCTCCGACGTTGTCTCTGTGTATACTTCAAATATATGTATATGTATAGAGGGACGAGAGGCAATCGCGACGACTACAACATGCTACGTGGAGAGCTAGGGAAGCACGACTTGCCTAATTTAGTTCTTAGATAACGGGTTTCGTTTAATTATATCTGCGAATCTATAAGGAGAGGGGCGGGGGTGGGGTTGTGGGGTGGGGGGTTGACGAAGAAGCGTGGCAGCAGGATCGGTCGTCTACTGTGCCCTAGAGACCACTGACTGGCTTTATAATGCACGATGCAATGTTTCAGTAGTGACTCAGCGACCAGCTGTCTGACAGTAGCTTATTAAGGTGCACACACCACCCTCGCTGATGTCATAAATACTTGATGCGGATACGTAGCCGACTACAATATATCCAACACGTACGTGTGGCAAACCGGAATAATATAATATATCTGATTTAACGATTGCCAGCTCCTAATGAATCATACGGATAATATCGTCGAACCTAGGCAAGGGAATGGCTTTTCCATTTAGTGAACAATATGTTCTTATTTTATACCTTTAATTTTCCTCGAAAACATTTTCTCCTATTATCAATAATTAGCTAGATAGAGCTTTTTGAATTAGGCAGGCCATTCTGTGTACACAGGGTGTACGAGAAAACGTGCGAGGAAGAATATATTTGTCTTAAAGTGGCAATTATTTTAATAAAATACATTTTCTTCTCAGGGTTATATTTTCCAAAAATTTTTAAGGGCAACGTTGTTTTTTCAGTTAGGATGATATATTTTGATTGGTATACTTTTATGGCTAAAAACGAATTCGACCATATACGATATGTTGACATTCAAATGACCTTTAGAAGAGTTATTTTTCAAAAAGCGTAACTTAAAATACGGATATAATATTCAAGCTTACCGTGTTCAAGTAAGAATCCATTGATGTAAACTCTGAAACATTTGAAGAGTAACTCTTCCGAAGGTCATTTGGAGGTCAATATATTACACATGATTGGATTTTGTTTCTTTTTCATTAATATTATAAGAATCAAAGCACTACATCCCATTTACAAGATTAACAATTACCTTGAAATTTCGGAAAATATGACCATGAGAAAAAATCTCTCCCATCACAATAATTGCCCCTTCATTTTTTGCCTTATGTACTGTCCCGCATCGCTAAAAACAGTGGAGATATTTTAGGTGACACACTCGGTATAACTTGGATCTGCGATATTTTCTAAATTTTCGTTACAAGCCCAAAAAGTTATGAAAAGCAAGCTCTACTATTCTTTTTGTAATTCGGACTAACCGCAATTTTTCCAAAATTTTCGGCACACATCATCCAGTAAATTAATTCATCAAACTTCACAGAAAAATTGTTTGGTTCATTTGTAAAACAATTATTACGATTTAAAGTGTGTTTGCGATCAATTATGACACTCACTGTGCGTCTTCAAATTAGTATTAGGATTTTAAAACATAGAGAAACGTTTGAAGTGTTATGTATCCTAATACTCCCAAAATCGAAGAAAATCAAGGTACTGTACAGTCAACGCTCCTATGACATGGTTAATTAGTCCCGTGTTATGTCGAAACATGGACAATGCAAACCATGGGAACGAGTTCCGCGTTGTATTGAAACCGTGTTTTAGAGTATCGTGTTACGTCGAAACCGTATTGCATTGAAGCCTCGAAATCTTGTTTTAGAATATCGCGTTGCATCGAAACCGCGTCTTGAATCCTGTTGTATCAAAACTGCGTTTTGAATAATCGTGTTGCATCGGCTCCGTGTTTTAACCCTTAGCACTCCGAGCAATTTTCAACACGACGCCAGCTTCTCTTTCGATGTCGCCTCAGCGGCGACAACGGAGTGCTAAGGGTTAAAGAATAGTGTTGTATCGGAACCGTGTTTTGATGTATCGTGTTGTATCGGAACCGTGTTTTGATGTATCGTGTTGTATCGGAACCGTGTTTTGATGTATCGTGTTGTATCGAAACCGTGTTGTTCAGAATCGTGTTATATCGAAACCGTGTTTTTCAGAATCGTGTTATATCGAAACCGTGTTTTTCAGAATCATGTTATATCGAGACCGTGTTTTTCAGAGTCGTGTTATATCGAGACCGTGTTTTTCAGAATCGTGTTATATCGAAACCGTGTTTTTCAGAATCGTGTTATATCGAAACCGTGTTTTTCAGAATCGTGTTATATCGAAACCGTTTTTTTCAGTATCGTGTTATATCGAAACCGTATCGTTTTGTTCAGAATCGTGTTATATCGAAACCGTGTTTTTGAGAATCGTGTTATATCGAAACCGTATTTTTCAGAGTCGTGTTATATCGAGACCGTGTTTTTCAGAATCGTGTTATATCGAGACCGTGTTTTTCAGAATCGTGTTATATCGAAACCGTGTTTTTTCAGAATCGTGTTATATCGGAACCATATTGTCTGAAAAGATTATGGCCAAACGAAACGAGAATTGACGAGACTCATAGAACAATATTCAACGCGTTAGAAATCAGAGGAAAGGGGACGATCAAGTCTTCGCATGGAGGAATGGCTACAAGTGTACCGGCCAAGTGCACGTAACAGAAGGAAGGTCGAAAATGGTCGTCCGAGAACCGACGAATTTCTAAGCTTTACTCTTTGTGCCCTTCGCAGCAACATAACCGGTTTGTTTGAACTCTTGGATCTAAGCCAAATAGGAATTGGCTATTGACCAAACCAATGGTACCTAAATTACTGGTGCACCACACGACACGTTGTACGTGGATGTAGGCGCTTGGCCCTTGTTACGTGTCGTGTATTCGATTATCTACGCCGTGGTTTATTACGAGCTAATGTCGCGACAGCCGCGCATCTGCTGCGATCACTACGATAATCATCGTTCTGGTATATCGTCCCGCATCGTCGCGGATTTCGAGAGTCTAATAAATTCTGCCTCGTTGATAGTCAGCTGCCCATCACTTCCATAATCCGTTACCGCAACTACCAGCCGCAGAACGCACGGCCTAACGCTTCTAAATAACCGTTGACCTCCTACACCTCCATTGACCAGTCGACGAACAATTAGAAATCATTATTGTAACGTCTCGATACATACAATATACATACGTATGAAAAATTCTGGACCGAAATATTACTTGTATCGTACACAAATGCTATTCCTTGATCACTTACACCTAACGTCGAACTTATGAAAGCATAACAAGTAATCAAGAAAGACGGACACCAACGCTTTATTTTTATAAATAAAACTTTGATGAAACTCTCGTGAAACTTTTACCATTACAATCGTCACATTTTTCTGATTAAAACGAGTCCAAACACGATACAATTCGGAGCGCTTGTACTCGTTTAATCCACGATCCAGTGGAACCTCTATTATCTGAACCGGATGACCGAATCCGCCATTATTCAATTTTTGTGTTCTTACGAAAGTAATCGAGTACTGTGGATCGTGCGCCGTTTTCGTCGGTTTCCCGTGCTTATCGAAGACCTAATTGATATTTTCCAAAGTCACCAGCGGGAAATAGTTATTGATTTTCGTTAACTTGTCCAAGGATTCGTGGCAGAAAAAGAGCGTCGGTAGAAAGGGTAATGGGGTGCAGGAAGCAACGCGGGGCGGGAGATTCCTTGCTACAATCGTCCGTGCTGTTCCTTTTCTTGTCTTCGTCACCGTCACATAGGGCTTTGTAATTTTAATTATTTCATTAGTGGAAATCCTTCGAATATACAAAGGAGGCGGCGCGCCGTAGAAGGTGAGCTGCCGTTGTTCCTTCAGCTCAAGGGAATTCGTCGTTCCCGGCGACGACGGCGACGAACGACGACGGTTCTATTTTTCTTACAGAGACGTTTCCCCTTCTTCGTTCGTCGTTACCTTCTTCCGACAGCTTTCTCTCCATTTATCTCCAGATTTGTCGACATCTCCATGACTTTACCTTATTCACTAGTCTGCTTCTCCGTCACATCCTTCGGCCGCGATCGATATAAGTCAGTACCGCGGAATATCAACGATGGCTTACGGTGGCTTACCATGGTGTATTAGTACGTCTCTGTTCCTAACTTGTCCTCGATCTTTCATCAAGCTAGGGTAAACGTAGGAGAGATGCTTTCCCATTGTCTTCGTAGCAATTAAAGCAATTTATCTTTTCTTATAATAGTACATCTATATACTGTAAAAAACAAGAACAGTTTTAAATCTTGTTATATAAAATCAAATGAAAATAAAACAAAAAGGTAAGTTGGTAAAGTGGCGTCTGTCCCACATTGTGTGGGAGAGACGCCACCTGTTTTAATTACTCTTCTTCATATTTTCTCCTAGCGATGCGGATGAACCTAATCCAGATTTTATGGTGTTTCTAAATTTCATTCTTTGATATGATACTCCATTCACAAGATATAACAAATTTTGTGTCTCTCCTACGTTTACCCTAAATGTTTCTGCACTTTAATTATGGTTTTCCCGATTTTCTAGCTTCTTACATGTAACACGGCAATTTATACTTTTACCAACATATTTCTGGCATTTTTCTGATTAAAACGACTTTGCATCATATTTACTCGTTTAATCTCCAATATGATAGAACCTTTATTATCCGAACCGATGTAATTTTAACACACCATTTCGTCCAGTTCGATCAAAAGCGATCCATACGCAACAGGATTTGTTACTTGAATCAATGAAAATTTAAAGCAGAACTGTAGCATATTCCACATATTAGTTCGGATAATCGAGATTCTACTATATCGTGTTTTAAGCGAGCAAACATGATCCAAATGGTATCGTGTTTGGTATCGTTTCAATCAGAAAACCGTCATGAATATGTTGATGGAAGTTTCATACACAGATGGCTAAAAACAAAGTTATTTTATTATATCATACACTTCGTAGTAGTTCTAATAGTAGTCTGGGAAAGTTATATTGGATCGGGTCACAAGTAATTTCGGATTTCTGGCTACAGCAACTGGTGCTTGTCTGCGGGGAGTCGGGTCCTTAACCGAGCCAGTTGAATCGATCGGGGTCAGTGCATAAACAATCTCGCTTGCAATGTACCAGAGTATCCGAATATTTCTGGATGTATTGGGTTGTAACACAAGTTCTTATAATTTTCTCCTTTTTCGAATAAAGTCCAGGCTTTGCGATTGTTCGTGCTGCCTCACCCGGTTTTGACCATGATCATATCCCCGGCTAGCATTGTTGCCCACAATCCACTTATCAGCGCCAGTGACGAATCTTTTCAGAAATGGATCTCTTTTATCGCGTTTCATTAGCGAATCGCAAGCAGCAATCCGGTCCAACAAATTTTTGTCACTCAATTCGTCAGGCACTAGATTATCGAGCTTTTTGACCAGCCCAAAAGCTAGTGTCTGACGCGAAAAAATTATTGCAAAGACCCAGTTAGCCAAACCTGTTTCGAGCAAATTTTGCCCAATGTTTGTATCCTACTTTCCGAGTAAATGGTGGTCATTTTGGTGTCAACACCTTGCTTGGAACAAAATTTGATCCCCATTTGTTATGATTTTGCCATCAAAACTTGTCGACAAATTCCAAGCCTAATGTGGAAACAGATGGCTCGATATTTGAGTGCAGAGTCTGTATCATACAAATTCATGCCAAACCAGCGTGTCAATGGCGTCCAATCAACTCGATTGAAAGCAGCGCCATCTAGAGGGACGCAAACACATGGCGAAGTATATTATACTATATATAATATATTCGATTTCATAATGGCAACTAGTATTGGAGAAGGAACTACTCGTCACTTCATATTTCAAAATCGAAAAAAAATTTGCAAAACTATGCCGGTGACTAAGGTACCCCATTTTAGCCCAACTTTGTACTTTACTGGCGCTAAAATCGTCGCGCATGCGCGAGAAAACCGAGACCATATACCATCACTGATCCCGTATGCATAGTATAGAGATCAGTGCAGTACCGTATCCATAGTATATACAGTGTTGGGATATGGTCCATCTTTTCTCGCGCATGCGCGGTGATTTTGGCCTCAGTAAAGTAAGACTCTCGATAAAATGGGGTACCTTGAGCACCCAGCAGAATTTTAAAAAATTAGTATGATTTAATTCTGAAAAATGAATGTATAACATGTGTATTTGTGTATATTTTGTAACTCGTAGGACACGTCCTGAAGTCTTTTGGTCCGGAATAGATTGTTTCGATACGTTCCCGCCAATATAACTGTCTTAGGGCTCCACTACCTCGTCATCATGACATAGATACGTTACTGTTTTGGCCGCGCATGCGCGAGAAAAGATGGATCATATCCCAACCACGGACTTGAAGGACTGAGCATGAAGTGGGTTTATGGGTGAGAGGGGTCGTACCACGAGCGGGGAGGGATGGTAGACTGCGGCCATGCTGGATGGCAAAACTAGTGTTGCCATCTATATAACGTTGCGGGAACATTGATATGATTTGATTCTGAAAAATGAATGCATAACAAGTGTATTTGTATATATATCTGTATATATATAAAATATTACACATTCGGCTCCAATATAAATTTATAAATAAATTATGTGTACCTATTTCCCTTATGATTGCATTGCAAATTCGCGCAACTAGTATTTAAAGTTGCCTATAGATAGCGTTGGGATATAGTGCAAGATTTCACGCGCATGCGCGGCCAAAACAGTAATGTATCTATATCATGATGACAGAGGTAGTGGAGCCCTGAGACAGTTATATTAGCGGGAATGTCTCGAAACAATCTATTCCGGACAAAAAAACTTCAGGACGTGTCCTACGAGTTACAAAATATACACAAATTCAGAATCAAAACATACCAATTTTTTAAAATTCTGCTGGGTGCTCAAGGTACCCCATTTTATCGAGAATCTTACTTTACTGACGCTGAAATCGCCGCGCATGCGCGTGAAATCTTGCACCATATCCTAACACTGCCTATAAAGCGCACCACAGTGTTTGCCATCCAAGATGGCCGACAAGTTGATACCCCTTCCGTCTTTCGCCTCAACCCTGCAGCATAATTCACAGTCCTTAAGTCCGTGATCCCAACACTGCTCGTGAAGAGGGCAGGTCGGTCGCGTTAAGAGCGAACCTAACCGTACACTAAAAGTAAATATCGGGAAAAATCAGGGTAAACCTTGCTGTAGTTAGGAAAACGAAATGTGCGGAACAGATGGGTCTGTATTTGAAGCGAAATTCATAGCAAAACGTTTGGCTGGTCGCAATGTTGAAGCCTACTTCCATGTAATGTTTTTATAAATAACTGTAATCTGCGCATATAAAAACGAATTGTAAATCGTTCACAGTTTTGTTTGTTTCTGTTCTGTGTACTCTTGTTCTGTTTAATCTTAATGTTGTAATGAATCTCTTCTGAGATTTTCTCAATAAAGAAAAAGAATATATGTTGCAACGTAATATGCAATATGGGATCGATTCGTTAACATCGTTGTGTTATAGAAAATGTTGGGAACCGAGTCTGGCGTAGAAGCACGTTCTCTGTTTTGCTAGAAAATCGGTCGGATCGTAGCCTGAAGTAGGCTAGGAAGCAATCTCGCGAGACGACAGGATCGCATGAGTCGTTAACGAAATTCGTTAACGACATTCGTGCGTTCGAGCGAAATGAGGTTGGGTAGTTTAATCGAACGATCTCTCCTCGCCTGCTTTTCCTGTTCTATTCCCTTTTTCCTTCTCCAAGATGAAAATCGAATGAATCAGCCGATGTTATCCGCTTTCATTCGGTTCCCGCGGATTGCTCGTCCCCGAATTTTCATTACATGACAGATTAATGTTTCCCGCTGTCAAACAATTTCGGTGCCCGTGTGATGATCGCATTCGCCCGGCGCGGACTTTATTATTAACACTAGGTTTACGGAGCACTAAAATTGATTATTTTACATTGCTTTATAAAAATAATAAAATTGTATTTACTTAGATCTTCAGCGATTTTTATTGTAATACGTACACAAAAAAATAAATCTATTTAATAATTCCTTACGAATGCCTCCTTCAGTGCCGTAACGAGGGTTTGAAGCGCCTGTGGCAAGTGTCTAACTTGCGTTTAAATAAGAACAAATTTTTTGTTCATATTCAATGACGACAAAATAAAAAAATACAATTTAAAAAAAAACGCGCGCAATAATACGCGCCTCTGTCTAATTGGTCGGGAGACGAAAAACGGCCAGTGACAGTCGGTGTTGATTCATGTAGAGTAGAATGGTCAAGTAAAATAAAAACCACGTGCTCTGTCAACCGGCCGGTGTTCTTTGTTTTGGGCTCCAAACCCAGTTGCGCCCGTTATTTAGAGCTGTGATGCAAATGGTTTAATTAATATATTCTGCAATAGAATACAGAAAAAATTCAGTTTTTATGTGAAAATAAAATAAAATTATCAACTATAATGTGTACTATCATTTTGTCTCTAAATTGTGGCAAGATTCTTTAAAAACAAAATGCAATAGATTTGACAGATTATTGCATATGTCTTAAGAAACCGTTATACTGAAATAATATATAGAAAAATTCAAATGCAACGTACGAATAAATTAAAATTATGTAAATCTGAGTGTTTGTTATTTTTCTAAACCCGGTGCGTACTCATTTATCTATCAAAATGATTTTCGTGGTTGCATTCGTGAACTTCGTATCATTTTCGTCCCCGAGTCCATTCTCCGAAATAAATACATGATCCATACTTGTTATCTTTACCTTGATCTCGGTGCTGGGTGTTGTTCATCCTATTCTTTTTCTCTTGGTATCGTTCAACCGCTTGTTCCTGTCTCGCTCCGTCTTTTGACCCGTAGTTCTCGTCTCTTTTTGTCCTCGTCCCTTTTGGTTACCTACCATTACTACGTAGCTATCATCTCAGCTGTTCCGTAAACGCACTGTTTGCATCTCGTTACCGGGATATTTGTTTATGATTTGATACCGTGTTCCTAGGTTATGGCAAATAGTATAGGAGGTTCGAAACATGGGGCCAGCGCTACTTGATTTCACAGACCGAGATCGGTTCAATGTTTCGTGTGTCCTTCGTTCCCCTTATTTTTCTTTTTACGCACATCGATGCATGCACATGCAGTGGTGGTCAAAAGACATTTTGAATAATAATATTTTTAACCCTTGCGTCAGGATACGTACATATATGGAAACATTATTGTAGTTCGGACAACAGAGGTTCTACTCTATGGCACATTAACACTAGATTTACGGGGTCCGTCATAAACAATCTCGCTTGCAATGTACCAGAGTATCCGAATATTTCTGGATGTACTGGGTTGTAACAGAAGTTCTTCTAATTTTCTCCTTTTTCGGATAATGTCCAGGCTTTGCGTTTGTTCGTGCTGCCTCACCCGGTTTTGACCATGATCATATCCCCGGCTAGCATTGTTGCCCACAATCCACTTATCAGCGCCAGTGACGAATCTTTTCAGAAATGGATCTCTTTTATCGCGTTTCATTAGCGAATCGCAGCAATCCGGTCTAACAAATTTTTGTCGCTCAATTTGTCAAGCACTCGATTATCGAGCTTTTTGACCAGCCCAAAAGCTAGTGTCCGCGAAAAAATTATTGCAAAGACCCAGTTCGCCAAACCTGTTTCGAGCAAATTCTGCTCACTGATTGTATCCTACTTTCCGAGTAAATGGTGGTCATTTTGGTGTCAACACCTTGCTTGGAACAGAAATTGATCCCCATTTGTTATGATTTTGCCATCAAAACTTATGGCACATTAACACTAAATTTACGGGCCCATCAAAATGACGGATCCAAAAATTTTTAATTTATAATTATTTAGAGTGTAAGGAGGCATTCGTGAGGAATTATTAAATAGATTTATTTTTTTGTGTACATATTACAATAAAAATCGTTGAAGATCTAAGTAAATACAATTTTATTATTTTTATAAAGCAATGTGAAATAATCAATTTTAGTGCTCCGTAAATTTAGTGTTAAACGGGTAAATATGATCCAAATTGTACTGTGTTTGGTATAGTCTTAATTCGAAAAGTGTAACGAATCTGTTGCTAAAAGGTCCATAAAAAATCATTAGAAGCATCTGTTTTATTTTATAAGATACCTAACAACTCTTCCATTGCAAGAAAACAACCTTCATTGTTTAATACGCTCGTATAATTTCCTCTACAACTAGAGACAAATCAAAACAATTTTTGTGTTCAGACAAACGTATTTAAAACTTAAAGAACTGCAAGTTACACTATCTTTTTATCCCAGAATGTACCAAGAAAAATTATTTAAAATTTTGGATTCGATTCGAGCTACATTTTACGTTAGAAACAAAGTGTATAATGATGGTTCATAGAGGACAATCGGCTGAAAGAGTTGAATCCATTGGAGGGAAAAACCAGGTAAATACAAGAGCCACGATAGAGACTGGCAGATATCGCATACTTATTGCATCCGACTGCCTGTACATGTGCACCAGGCCGTATGCATGTACGGACAGGTATGCATGCATGAATGTCGGCTGCATATTTTCGGCAGTGCAACGCAATATCAACGTACCACAAACCACGCGTGCGATACACACGCACACTGTGTATACCACACCATGAAATCGCATATTACATGTTCATCGAGCGAGGGTATAGTCGTGTTATTCTCCCTCGCACACATGCGCGCACGATACATTTACCTATTGCGAACTCATGCATCACGTATTCCCCAGCTACCCTCATATCACATGTAACCCGCGCGTACATACCTGGCCCTGGGTGTAATTCGTGATTTATACAGCGAATATTAACTAATTCTTCAATGCCCGAAATTGATTCGTAAAAGCAGCCAGGGTAATGAACCGTGACAATAAAGGGAACTCGAAAAATCGACGTTCGCCTTGACAGAACGAAATAAACGCTCGAATATGATTCGAGTCTGGAATGGTTACTCGAACAAAATTCATCCCCTAATTGTGTGGAGAAGCACACTTCCAGATACGAACTTCCCCTAACGAAACCGAATAACTTTAGTCTGAAACAGTTTTTTCTCCTCGATCTTGAGAAGTCAAGGAATTATTCAAACGGACTGTTTTAACTGGCTCACTTTGTGTAATAAGTACAAGGAAATTGGATTGGATACAACGAACCCGTCGTGTGACCTCTTCGCTGAACGGACTGGAATCACTTCAAGTCCCTGCGAAAGCGCTTCGAGTCGGTCTCTTAGGGTGATACAATTTGGGTGAAATTTCCGTAAACGTATTTCTGTTTAGAACAGTCGACGATTTTTAAAAAACTATTTTACCTTATTGATAAAGCCCTACATCTCAATAACTTCATTTACAACCAGAGGCTATTACTCAATGGTCAGTTCTTACATCACAATAACTGAATTTACAACCACAGGCCATTACTCATTGATCAAGTCCTACACCACAATAACTTCATTTACAATCAGAGACCATTACTCATTGGTCAACTCCTACATCATTGTAACTTCATTCGCAACCAGATACCATTACTCATTGATCAAGTCTTACATCACAATAACTTCATTTACAACTACAGGCCATTACTCATTGATCAAATCCTACACCACAATAACTTCATTTTGATGAAGACAATTGTGAATTCATCAAGTCCTACATCACAATAACTTCATTTACAATCAGAGACCATTACTCATTGGTCAACTCCTACATCACTCTAACTTCTCTCACAACCAGATACCATTTCTCAGTGATCAGTTCTTACATCACAATAACTTAATTCACAACCAGATACCATTACTCATTGATCAAGTCTTACATCACAATAACTTCATTTACAACTACAGGCCATTACTCATTGATCAAATCCTACACCACAATAACTTCATTTTGATGAAGACAATTGTGAATTCATCAAGTCCTACATCACAATAACTTCATTTACAATCAGAGACCATTACTCATTGGTCAACTCCTACATCACCGTAACTTCATTCACAACCAGATACCATTACTCATTGATCAAGTCTTACATCACAATAACTTCATTTACAACTACAGGCCATTACTCATTGATCAAATCCTACACCACAATAACTTCATTTTGATGAAGACAATTGTGAATTCATCAAGTCCTACATCACAATAACTTCATTTACAATCAGAGACCATTACTCATTGGTCAACTCCTACATCACTCTAACTTCTCTCACAACCAGATACCATTTCTCAGTGATCAGTTCTTACATCACAATAACTTAATTCACAACCAGATACCATTACTCATTGATCAAGTCTTACATCACAATAACTTCATTTACAACTACAGGCCATTACTCATTGATCAAATCCTACACCACAATAACTTCATTTTGATGAAGACAATTGTGAATTCATCAAGTCCTACATCACAATAACTTCATTTACAATCAGAGACCATTACTCATTGGTCAACTCCTACATCACCGTAACTTCATTCACAACCAGATACCATTACTCATTGATCAAGTCTTACATCACAATAACTTCATTTACAACTACAGGCCATTACTCATTGATCAAATCCTACATCACTCTAACTTCTCTCACAACCAGATACCATTTCTCAGTGATCAGTTCTTACATCACAATAACTTAATTCACAACCAGATACCATTACTCATTGATCAAGTCTTACATCACAATAACTTCATTTACAACTACAGGCCATTACTCATTGATCAAATCCTACACCACAATAACTTCATTTTGATGAAGACAATTGTGAATTCATCAAGTCCTACATCACAATAACTTCATTTACAATCAGATACCATTACTTATTGATCAGTTCTTATATCACAATAACTTAATTTACAACCACAGGCCACTACTCATTGATCAAATCCTACACCACAATAACTTCATTTACAATCAGAGACCATTACTCATTGGTCAACTCCTACATTACTGCAACTTCTTTCACATCCAGATACCATTACTCAGCGATCAGTTCTTACATCACAATAACTTAATTTACAACCACAGGCCATTACTCATTCGTCAAGTCCTACACCACAATAACTTCATTTATAATCAGATACCATTACTCATTGATCAGTTCTTACATCACAATAACTTAATTTACAACCACAGGCCATTACTCATTGATCAAGTCTTACACCACAATAACTTCATTTACAACTACAGGCGGTTGATCAAATCCTACACCGCAATAATCGAGTCCTACGTCACAATAACTTCATTTAGCTGAATACAACTATTGAAAACACTATCCAATTGCAAAAATACGCGGTCAAATAAAAATTCTTGTTCTGGAAGTTACCAGCAGCCGTATACGAGTGATCGATCGTTCCACATAATCAAAGTGCACACAGTGGTAACAATGTGCCCCTAGAAAAGCCTGTAATAAGCATAAGCAGCGTCGGAGTCAACATGCATCGGAGCCCGGAGCCCGGAGCACCGAACCGAAAAACTGGACCGAAGCGAAGTTCCCGGCAGACGTGTTTGCGAATAAAACGTAGAGAATCGACTAATGGCTATATGTGTATAATATATGCGGAATACTAGTCTAGCAGCAGGGACCGGTAGACGTCAGAAACAACCTCGTGCTAGCGAAAATAATGGGGGCGGGAAACGAGCGAGTGCTCAAGAACACTGGCGCAAGTACCAGAGATGCGGCTGAGCGATTACGGCGTGAACCGTTTCTCTTAGCTTAGACCCTCGAAGATCTATGCAGAAACCTGGGAATTCCGATCATTTTTTCTCCCCATCGCCTCCGTGGAAATCACAGCGCCGTAAAAAGGATCGCCGTCTAAATACTAAGTTCGTCTTTTATTCGACCGAAACACTCGTATTCATCGCATCATACCAGTCGACGAATTTAGGCTAATTATTTGCATTTTTGTCCTCCTCGGCGATTTTTATTCTGATCATCATTCTAGACCTTCTTCCGTACTTAGTTTTTGAGAGGATTGAGAGTAAAATTTTATCGAAGTGAATATTCTGGACAATATCGAGCATATTATACATAAAGGCATACCAAAAACCAGTAATAAAATGAAACATGTAGTGTTACCATTTTATACTACAAAACTTTGAAAAATGCAAGATGTGCTATCTTTTTGTCACACAGTTTACATTAATATTTCTTCGTTATTATGGTGTCATAGTGTGTTTATAAAAAATTTCGTCCACTGTAAGAGGGGCACAGATAAATGAAATTCTACTAACCCTACATCAATTTCTCAAGAAAATCATTGTGACTTAAAGGATGCTTGAGGTTAGCTTAGTATAAATCGTGCTATTTAGAAACCGTGTTACTGTAAGAATATCACGTTATACGTACACTGTCGCAACGTTCGCACCGTGTTGTACCTAAACCGTGTTTTCGGAATGTGATGTTATAAGAGGCTTGACTATACCACGCTCGTGAGCAACAGCTCACGAAGGGCAGCTTAGAATGCCAAACGTAGCAAAACTTGGATCCGGCGCGGTGTTTAGGGTCGTTCAGGACGATGTCGCCATTTGACTATGACATCAAACAGGTGGCATAACATCACGGTAGAGTAACGACGCAAGGTATTAGGTACAGTATACCCCGAACTGGCGCCGTCTATACATTCCTCGGGCGCTGTTACACGGTGTTACACGGTCGTCTCTTTCGCTTGTAAGAATACTTCTAATAATTCTGCGATCGCGCGCGTACCTAGCTATCTGTTCACACACACACACATATATATATATATATATATATATATATATATTCCTATGTAAACACACGCGTGTGTGTACATATATCCGCGACACAGACGCACTACAATTTATCGCATTAACTTCCGTTGACGCCAAGTTTCCAACACGTGCTCGCCGGTTCCTTTCCAATCTTCTTTATTCGACGGAAGTCTCAAGAGTTAGAAACTGCCAGCACGCGGTGCTGTCCACCATGTGGTCAATAGCGAACAGATGCCGGTGAGGAAATGGAACAAAGTTTCCGAGAAGGGGAGGGGGGCGGGGGGACAAAGGATCCAGAAATCCAGAACCCCCTCAGTATTTAGAGTTGTTCAACGCCCCTGCACTTTTCATTTCGTTAATACCAAGAAGATTAATTAAAGAATTTCCTCTATCCCTTTCTCACTCTTCCATTTTTCGTTTTTCTCTTTTTACGTCTTCTCTTCTCCTACGCCCTTACTTTGAAACCGAATATTCCACTCGAGAGGGGTTGGGGGAAGGGAGGGAGAGAGAGAGAGGCAGTCTCTCCAAGCCCCAAATTGCTCCTTCTTCGTAACTGCTGTCCTAAAAACCGAGTTTTAGGTCACGTGATTTAACTACTCTTCTCGTTTTGCAAACTATAAGTTGAAAACTGGTGAAACGTTCGCGGCCGAGTTCAGATTTCTTTCACTCGGTTTTCGAGAGATCTGCCCGCCGTGCTGGACGTGTCTTGTACGGTGAACAATTGAGCTTTCTCGAAAGTCAAGAGAGATAAGACACCCGGGGACCGAAAGTAACGTTGCAGATAAGTCGAAATCCATTGTAGCCGTTGCCGCAAGATTTGAATGGGTGGAGCAAAATTACGCTTGAGGCCTACATTTTGATTAAAATGAGCCTAAACATGATACGAATCATATTTGCTTGTTTAATTCACTATTTTGTAGAACCTCTATTATCTGAACCGACGAATTCTTCATTATCAGAGTACTGACGCGTTTCACATGTAATGAATTCAATTTGGAGCGATGTATGTACAGGGTGTATAAAAATTATATGTCACGACTACCCTAGCAAGATTCTATACCCCTGGATCAGTGGAGATCTGTTAAAAAAATCGTCCGCAAATTTGTCCTTGACCCTTTTTTCAAGGTCAACATCTGTTTGTATTGCATCTTATAGTACGCGTCGCAAGGAACAAAAGTCTCAAAGACATCATGGGTCTCAAGTCAACTATTCTCTTGATAAACGACTTTTAAAGTTTCATAAACTATTTTATTCCACATGTCTACACAGTGTCCCAAGATTCTATAAATGTTTAGTGGGTGATTCTACATGAAAAAATAAGTTTATAATATCAAATAATTTTTTTTCATTTGACACTTCGTTTTCGAGAAACTAGAGTTTAAAAATCCGTCAAGTTTGCGTTCCTAGCGGTTGTAAGAAGTAAATCAGGCAGGTCATGAACAGACGCGTCAGATAATTCATATTCAATATCAAGCGCGTTCGTCGAATTTTCAAACTCTAATTTCTCGAAAACGAGGCGTTAAACGAAAAATATTATTGTATACTTTAAACTTATTTTCTTACGTAGAATCACCCCCTCCACAATTATACCATCTAGGGACACCCTGTTGACATGTGGAATAGAATAGTTTATGAAACTTTAAAGTCGTTTTTCAAGATAATGGTTGACTTGAGACCCACGATGTCTTGGAGACTATTGTTCCTTGCAACGAGTACTATAAGATGCAATACAAAAGAAATGTTGACCTTGAAAAAGGGTGAAGGACAAATTCGCGGCCCATTTCTTTAACAAATCTCCACCGATCCAGAGGTATAGAAGCCCGCTATGGTAGTCGTGACATATAATTCTTATACACCCTGTACATATAACATGATTCATTGTACATACAGTCGAACTTTTAATCCGTCGCTGTAGTTGAACGACTTGACTGGTCTACGATATCGTGGATTAACCCTCTGTCTACCGTAAAAAAAACTTTCATTATGCGATAGAAAATTTATACCACAAAACGTAGTAAATATAAAAAAAAACTTTAGCTTTAAATAATAAAAAATAAGAAAAGTAACAAAGTCATGCAACGACAAGATCCCAAGAATTTTAAAAGTTTAAATAACCGCAGTATCTACATACAGTCGGGTCCAATGGACCCGCTTGGTAGACAGAGGGTTAAACGAGTAAACACGATCCAAATGGCGTCGTGTGTGGTATCATTTTAATCAGAAAAGTGTAGCAAATATGGCTGTAACAGGCTCACAAACGAATTTTCAGAAACAAGAAAGCTCCATTCGTTCTTTACGTTCGATACTAGAGATAAGAGATCAAGAAAGAGCGTCTGTATACGATACGAATGACAATTTGGAGCCGAATTATTCACATTTATCAAGACACTACAAGTATACATATAAACAGTCTATGAACATAATAATAAATTGTTAACCTTTTAATATTTCGTTTCATTCAACTCTTTCCTCGGATATCCACGAGCTCTCTACTTTCTACGACTAGAAGGGACACCGTTCGCTGAAACAATGATTCGCCAATCCCCGTAACCGATCGGTCACTGTCTAGTTCGCGCAACGACCCCTAAACCGCCATTATTATCGCCATTATCGTGCAGTCCTTTCACGGAGTTACCAACGAACAACTATCTACATATATGTATCTGTAATAAACTGATCGGTTGCAGTCGTAGGGGACCAGCAGCAACACGAGTCTGCGATATTCCGGTGGAAAACAAAAACGCAAGACAGAGCGAATCTATTATATATCGATCGGCTTTTCGAGCAAAATTTACGTTCCACTCGATAACCATGCTCTGTGTTTCCGCGGCCTGAAAAAGGCAGGTCGCGAGCCGGCCCATTAAATCTGGATGCTTTCATTTTACCGGAACAGAGAGAAGAGCAGACCGGCTGGTGGGAGAGGGTGTATCCAAAGACGACAAGACAAGGTCTTCCCAAAGGGGGAGAAAGGAGGAAGAAGATCGGAAGGAGGCGTGACCTCCTGTCTCTCCTTTACCCGAAGCTGTAACCGACCCACTTAATGCCAGCCGCGTCTACGATGGAGAGATTCGCTAAGAAAGAAGCTCCAACGAGCGTGACTAATGCGGGGTTATACATATACGTTTCTCTGGATAGATACAAAAAAACCCAAGGCAAGGTAAAAGGGAGCAACCGGGTCGTTCTAGCCCCTGACGAGGTACACCAGCCCCTCTCTCTCTCTCCTCCTCCTCCTCCTCCTTCCTCTTCAGGGTTGCAAACGGGAAACGTATTCAGAAGGCAAAAGCGCCCAGCGACGACGGTGGAACCCGTTGTATCCGTTAACAAATACGACGTATCCCTCTTCGCCGCCGTCCTAGAAAGAAAAAGTCGGACCTAGACCGAGGAAAAACCTGGATAGGGAACGGATAGAGACAAAGAAACAAACGGGAACAGAATGGAAGAAAGCAGAGGAGAAGAAGAACCGTGGGAGAGACTGTATAAACGCAACCGACTTGACAAGTGGCGAACGTATTTATTTAGAACTATCAAAGCACTTTGCAAGCACGATTTGCCACCTGTCGTCTCAGCGAGACAAATGTTGAACACGGCAGAGAGGATGATTTGTTGCTTCTTTCGGATCTGATGACTAATTTATCTCAAAACTGCTAAAGGTCATGGTTGTGGAGCAAACTGATTAAGGATTGACTAAGAAAATTTTATGGTATTTTTTTATTGTAAAGCTAGGCTGTTTAAACCCCGAACGGACCGTTTGAATGAACCGCGGCAAACTTGAAAGTATAATGGTGGCGTCATCTATCGTGGTGGATTTTGGAACTAAGTTTTCCTAAACTTGCCATGTGTAAGACAAAGATGAAGATACTTTGTGACAAAGACAAAGAGAAACGAACTCGTACCACCTACTTTTTAGACTGCTTTCTAATCCCCTGGTAGGTACGCGCAAAACATAATGAGCAAGGAGTTATCCAACAAAGGCATGAAGAATTTTAAAATTAACCTGCTTCCCGCTAAAAATGTAAAACTACTTGCATCCGGAGAATGTAAAATGGACCTTCTTCTACTTTCTCGTTGCATTTTTAATCAGATTTTACAGAACACATACGTACTCAGACAATTGTCATACGAAGCAATCATTCAAACATTAATTACGACTGAACAAAACAGAACTTACATAAATTCTGTTCGGGATTAATTATTTATTTACAAGTTTTAGAGAACACGCACGTCCGTGATGTATTCCAGAAATATCATCCATTGAACAATGGATGTTTAACTATAAGCGATTCATTTACGATATTTGGGGAATGGAGAAGCTAGAGTGAATCATTAGCAACATTTCAGAATTCTTTTTTGATAAATTCAGTTTCTAATTAATTAATTATTAGATATGGTAATTTAAGTAGTAAATGGTACGACTCAGCGACAAGTCAGACAGTCCTGAAGATTATAAATTTTCGAATGCTAGAGAAATGTGTACATGTATATTATGCAAAAAAATAATCGAAAATCATGCAATGTTTATATATTTAACAAAATTGCAACTCTTGCTCTGAAAGTAAACGGTGGCGCCAGCTTACGGCGAAACAATAAAAATATGAAAACTTATGGGGATTTGTGTCGCACGATCTGAAATACCGACATTGCTAAAAATCAGTTGTTCTTTTCACCCTCCATCCAAATAGAACACAGAGACTTAAGACTACTACAGACATTGCATTTTATGGGCTTTTCTGTCTAGGCCTCGGGGGGCCACAGTGGCCCCCGTACCATTTCGGTGTCGCGCTCAATATTACCGATAGTTCACAAATTTGGGCGTATTAGCAAGAACTGAATATTCCGTATACTTTATTTTTACTACGGGTGTCTTGGAGGCTACAAATGCATACGTCGCGTGTATTTGAACGATGAAAATAATATTTATGAAGAAAGTATTACAAAAATACGAATTGTAGTAAAATTAATTTGGTTTTTATACGTAATATTATTTTCATTACTCGTATCACTAGTGAATGTACATTACAATAGTTTATACACTTTAAACGAATAAATTATCATTCGAACAAATCGTATGAACATGTTACAAAGGAATTTTACGAAATTTTAAAAATTGTTGATTCCACAGATGCGGAAAATAAAGTGTCAAACTATGTTCATTAAATTATAACGGTTGAACTAAAAAAATACAAGAGCATCTAATGAAAATGTTTTCATTGTAGCGGAAAATTGAAAAATCTGAAAGAAATTAGAGTACAGCCGCAAATGTCCCCTCTCCGGACCCGTTTTTTTAAAAATGCGATAAACCGATATAGATCGGTGCGTAATTGTATCATTTAACCACAACTTTTAGTTTCACAGCTATTAGCTCGATATGATTGTCGATTTCAAATATTTTATAGAGCAATTGGTGTTTTATATGTTTGCCCAACAGAATATTATAAATCGAGAATCACACCGATTATCCAGGTCTCACCACGTGGAGGTTGCTGCGAGGGAGACCCACCCACCCACTTGGAATTTCTTTATCGTCCCACCCGACGGAAAAATACAAAATTACAAAATACAAAAAAAATGTATATATATAGACTCTTCGTGATACACATTAGTATCTGTACAACAAACGAATACCAAGAAGAGTCTAATTGCAAGCCTACCCGACCGAATTCTTAACCTGCCTAGTGCAAAAGCTAATCCTCCCTTTGAATGCGCATATGTACATATAGGCATTTTGCATATTTTCTTTCATTTCGTTTTACTCATTGTGTTGTGTGCCTAACTACAGTAAGTCTGATTAATATTCGGACGCTCTTAAAACGATGAGAACTTTTTAAATATTGGACTCAAATACTTTGGTTTTTCTGAGAAGCTAGAACAATTAATTGATTATGTGATGTGGGGACAAAATTTGGAGAAAATTGTAACTGGTCGGAATTGCAAAGAAAATTTTAAAAGTCGTATTTTACTACATTTCTATGTGGGCCTACATAGAAAATTTTAAAACATACGTTTTGCAGAACTGTGTAAATTGTATAAATATTCCGAAAATGTCATGAAAATCGGTTCATGCGAAAAAAAACGACACGCATTGAAAGATGTAAGAATCCGTAGATGTATTACAGTTAGAGATCGAAAATCGCGAGAAACTGTAATTTTTACCATCTTTAAATGTTTGTAGCTTCATTATAACATTGACCGATTTTGATGAAATTTGCGGAATAGGTACGTACCTATTATCGACACAGACTTACAAAACGTGTTTTTGAAGTATTCAATATAGGCCCACATAAGAAGAGTTGTAAAATACGGTTTTAAAGATTCTCTCGGCAATTCCGATCAATTTGCAATTTTTTCAAAAAATGTCTAACACGTCATGTAGTAAACTGATTGTTCCAACCGTAGAGACAGATATTAAAAGAGTTATCGTCTTTTTAAGTGTGTCCGAATACTGATTAGAGTCGCCGTATGTAGGGGTAGCTAACCTATTCTCCACTTACATACACTTAAACATACAGACATATACAAAATATGTACAATAAATTAATAAATAGAACATGCAACACATAAGACAAACGACACAAACATGCAAATACAGACATATAACAATTTACACAACCAATACAGTTTTGTATTACAACCACAAACGATCCAGACGATCCAACGAGCGAAGTATCTGAAACATACTTAATTTTGGATAAACACATGAAAAAAAGAAAAAAAAGGTACATACATATGCAAAATGGTTGTCCACTCGATATGTGTATTTCAAACAAACGCGTGCGAGTGGACCATTCTTGCGCAACGCTACACTATGAAATGTACATTGAACATCTCAAAAACAACGCGTGCAATGCACTATCCATCGTGAAGTTAATTAATATTTGATTCAAAACTGCAAATTCCCGTGTGCACTTTCGTCTTTTTCTTACGCAACTCTAAATGGAAACACGATGGCAGCCATTTCAATTTATGGGGAGGGAATGAAACCGAATATCGTTCTTTCGCAACGCTAATATACAAAATAAGTAATAAAATATCTCGATAGAAACGCGAGCAGCAGTGCATTATTTGTCACGACGCTAATTTATTTAATTCGATATGGAAAACTCCCGTGCACTTTAATTTCTTCAGACTACGCAACTCTAAGGGCAAACAATGGCTGCGAGTATTTAGGAGTAGGAGCAGGATCAGGGACAGTCGTTTCTGGGTGCAGTGCGGGCGGCATTTCATGTTTCGCAACTCTAACACAAAGCTCCTATATTTTTTAAATATTTTCGTAGATTCATTAAAGAAAAGCAAAACCATTGCCGACCATTGTATATCGATATAAATACGATTGGCGCACGCCTCTAGACAAGCATCTCATCGCGTGTAGACGCATGTTGGAGATCTTCTGCGTTAAACGGATCGGACTTGCGAATTCTCATCGTAACACCCGACTGGGGAGATTATAACTCGCGGTCCCGACCATTATTACAAATTCGGACATGGCAAAATCAGTTTTGCATGGCGCAATGAACACTAAAATCCGTCGACAAAGCTACGCGCGGCGCACTATCAGCGTAAAGATACCCCATCTTTTACCTTACGGGCCGACAAGGCGTTCGATACGCTGAACATACACATCGTGTATGTCTCACTAACACGGGCGAACCACCACGTTGGTTGAAAAAATACATGCTGGTGAAACGCAGTGGCAGGTTCCTTGCATTTAGCGCTCACACGCCATCGATTGGCCAAGGTGCACGTCGCTACGTTCAGATGAAGCTACAGCGTTACTCCGCCATCGCAAGTCACTCCAATATCCACGGATCCATCGCATTAGATGCTAATACGATGGTTACCGTGGTATTTTCGTGCGTACCGCCACATATGACATAACTTAATGTCTTTTTTTTTGTGTACGGTATTTTCATACGACAACGGAGACACTTCTTCCATTGCTGGAACGGTAAACCAGTCGTGTGTTGGGGCACACCGCGGGGAATTGAACGTAGCCACGTGCACGTGGTTTTGCGCTAACTGTCGTGGCAGCCAGGCCCGAGAACGTGCCAATACCTTTCTACTCTACACGTAGTGGTCCGGTGGGCGTATGCTCCACGTTTTGGCCGGTGCCAAAAACTCTAAATCCAGAATCTAAACAACATCCATTCTAAATGGATTTAATATAAATATCGAAATATCTCTAGAATTCAGTGTTCGTATGCGCCTTACGGTATTGGTTCTGCAATGTTAACCTTCTACACCGAACCGTGGTCGCGAGTCTTAGAATTTAATCACACCTTTTAGGTTTGTTCTCCAATATTTGTGTAGACGCGATGCGATGCAACGAGTGTCTAGACGCGTGAATCAATCGCAATTGTATCGATATTAAACAAATGCAGGTCTATATTAATTAGCAACGCTAACTTGATCCGTTGTGATTCTCCCGCAACTCTAATAAAAATCGCGAATGCCTACACCCCACCGGGCAGCCGTTGCAACTGGAGCATGGGCGCCTGAAATGTCGAAACAGTGTAATGCAAACGCGATCCTTTTCATGCGCAACGCTAATTCGAAAAAGCAAAATTCAAAAAGCTATTTCAATAAAAAATTTAGAAAACTAACATATGAAATTCTAGATCGATATGTCTAGAACTACTTTAAATTACGACTATTTATTTGCAACGTTATCATGAATTTTAATCAACTTAGAACATTTATACTTGCACAACGCGTACGTTAATTCGTTTCGCAACGCTACTCGAAATCGCGGATGTGCCCATCTCACAGCTGGTCGTTGCAGCTCGAGCATGGGAGCCTGAAAAGTCGAAATACTCTAAAGCCAACGCGAACTTTTGGTACGCAACGCTAGTTCAACGAACAGAGATCCAAAAAAGATGACTCTACTGTTTCTGTAAAACAAATCGCGACTATTTGTTTCGCAACGCTATACCATTGGAGGGAAGACTAACTTTCATCTCTGTTCAAAATCGACTAATGCAACGCGTAGTTTTTTCGCAACGCTAGTGTAAATCGCGGACGTTCCCATCTCGGCTGATCGTTGGGGCGGCCAGGCCTGCCCATGCATGCAACTAACTACTTTTACTACTACTCTATTTCTACGGACGAGTACAGTGACAAGGTAGTAACGGAGTGACTTCTCATCCGAAGATGGGAAGCCATTGCAATAATTGCCCTCTTGAGCGACAGTTAGTCGGGCATCTTCTTTTTCTTCGGCGGTCCGCCAACAAACTGTAACCCTAAACGTGCTCGCAGAGAAAACAATCGACGACTTTCGAGACGAATCACAAGTCTCGAGAGAAGCTGATAGTTCCGCTGGTGCAATCGAGCAGGTGCGCAACGTTTCGAGACCCTAATCCGCGCGCGTTCGCGTCCGCGTCCGCGAAAAGCTATGCGAGCAAGAAGAATCGAGCACGAAGCGTCCATCGAATGTCATGCCTCGTTCGATTTAGCTTCGAGTCGAAAGTTCAAGCTCTTCCAGCGACTGACCACCGCGCGAATCGCGGCCTACCCGAAAGAGAAAGCGATAGCCAGTCCCGGCCCCTACCTACTTAGAATTAACAGTCACACCAAGAGGGTAAGCTACCTATCCTGCCTAGTCCTATATTTAAAAAATGGCAAAAGACACAGGCTCTCCAACACACTCGTTACACGGTTTTCTCACACAGACGCCAGGGTGCAATAGCCTAATACCTAGGGAGAACGTCCCGGGACGTCTCCGACACCCTAACGTTCGATCTCACTCAAGCACACTCTAAGGTACGTACCAGTTTTCCTGAAATCGACTGACAATGGTAGCGATCATTGCGAGACGTTAATTTAATTAATTACAGACCTAGTTTTCATCAAAGAATTGAGAAACTACGCGCGCACATATTCCACGAAGATCCATGTAGCATGTCGCGGATCGACTGGAATATGCGCTACCAAATCAAATTAAAAGAACCGACGCAAATTCCACTGCCTAACCACACACTCGCACAAGTGGAAAATGCGTCGTGCACGATACGCTAACCATTGTCAGTCGCCACACATATTTATATTAGAAACAATATTCCATGTGCCCGTTGCTCTCACCCTCCCGAGTAGCGCCTAGGCACGCGAAAGGGTTCGAGCAACGAACAGGGAATCTCAATATCCTGAAAATCCTAACTAAAAGAGTTATTTAGATTTTGTACGGGCTAATGTTCTTGTATGCTTGCAAAGTGATTCTACTTTTATTTCAAAACTTAATTTTAATAAAGATTCGAAATTTAATTTTAATAAAGATTCGAAATTTAATTTTAATAAATATCCAGAATTTAATTGTGATAAAGATTTTGATAATATAAATTGATAATATGTTTTGACAAATATTTTATGCATTTATTTAAAATTGTCAAGAAAATATTTAGAGTTCCTCGGGAGATCCTTTCGACAAAGCAACGTTTCGAAATATGTAGTGGAAAAAGTTCTCTATTAAATGTGAAGTACTCGTGCTTTGTCTTGAGAATCTACCCGTCGCGAATCGTCTTTTTGTACGTGTTATCCAATGTTTTCGAGCAATTCAAATGAATTTTAAAGAACAAACGACTTTTTTCTCGACCATAAAAAGTGACTACGCCGTGAATTGTGTACCAAATTGCGGAAGATATCTAAATACCTTCTCGCAAATTGGTGATCTAAGTATCGAAATTTATATGTTTATAAAAAAAAACCACGTACAAAAAGACCCTACCTAACTAGGAAACAGATCACTACCCGCAGGAACGCCTGGCGTTCCTACGGTCACTGTACTCGCCAAAATCAACTACCAACTACATCAACTACAGATAATTATAAAAAAGTCTGTTGTTTTTTTCTCACTTACTACTTGTTGGGGGGTTGCGAGATGCTACGTTAGAGTCCTGGAATCAGAAAAGGAAACAAAAAAATATTACAATCGATACTTACGATTTTTCATCGGGATATAAAGGGAGTCTATTTAAAGTATTCTCAAAGTAACGATAGCAAATCTAGTCGAAACGAATCGTTGCCTCGAATTTTTAGCTAGTGTCTCTATCATATGGAAAATAAATTCAATTTGTAAAGGTGTTTCACTAATGATTTTTCATTAATAATTTAAAACTAAAATATTCGACAACAAAGTTTAATTGAGAAGATGTATATTGGTACTTACATTCTCTCCCCCTTGAAGAAAGCACGACACGTTGCCACTCGATCTCGGCTATCGATGTCGTCTTTGGATCGACGTCATCTTGGGTTGATACATCCTTTTCCCTCAGGCTGTGCAACAGAAACGACAAAATCATTTAATTTCATTTAATAGGAAATAAACCGTTTGTATTGAATATAAATTCAAAATTAATTTACACCTGTACAGTAAAGTGAATACTTACGAAAAGTATGTTCAGCGTTCGAAATGATCCCACGATGCACTCGATGACAAGTTTCTCCATACCGGAATATGCTGAATATACCTGAATAATTGACACAACGAACCCATAATTATAGAATACTCGATTCATTTATCAAATGGAGAAATGAAATATCCACTTACTCAGATTACAGCTGACGACTGCAAAAAGGTTCTTCTTCCACGATGAATTGTTGGTTAGGCTTACAACCCTTGTTTCCAATACGCGACGCGACTATTCAAAAGCCGAGGGACCACAGAAATGGACTAAATTTTTCAAAACTGGTCCAATCTAATACTCTTAATGATCTAATTACTTATACTATACAATAATCCAGAAGTGAGATAGACGAACAATAGACACTAAAATTGTCGCACGTTGGGCTCGACAGAGGTGCACAGACAACCCGATCTGCGCGCTCAAAAAGGGGTTTCTACAGATTCCAATGGCCGGGCACGAAGAGGTCGGAGACCTACGGCTTACAATCGTCCTTCTGAGCCCATGTCCAAGGTGCCATCGGGGAACACCGTGAAACAATATCTACTACAATTACGATTGTACGCAATAGGATACGGGCTGCCAGGACCACCACCTTCCACCGGGCCTCGCCCACTTGTTCGGCGCCACAGTATGCCAAAGAAATCACAAGAAACAACTCCGAGCAGACATGCAGGTGATAGCTGGGTACCAACCGAAGCCAGCGATCCAATTCGATTGCACCCGAGAAGCGAGTACAAGTGCATCCAGTGCCGAGCAACAGTACCAACGATGCAACAATTTGCAAAACGACCACGACCAATATCGATCCCGGGGACTCTACTTGGAATTGATTTTCAATTCGAACAATGCTCGTCCGATCTCCTTCATACATTCGTTCGACAAATCGATAGTACTTAAATTAATTATTCTAAAGTTATCGCACTGACGTTGGCCTCCAAATATGGAACCTCGACAAAAGTAGGCGCTTTGGGGTACGACGGGCGTGGTAGCCGCGATCTGGTTTCTGCAGGTCTACCGGGCCCGTTTATGCCTATGGAAGGATAGCCGATACCCCCCACAAATTGTATCGAGCTAGCGACGTGTCCCGGATGTCCGGTGCACTCTTGTCTATGTCTAGATGATTACATCTCTACGCTAGGAAACTATCCAAGCGCCAGGTCGTGTATAAAAAAACAATGCTATTAATGATAATAGTATTATTATTTGCATAATGATAATAGTATTATTAACAGCATAAAAAAAAAGAACGTCCTGTCGACTGGGGCTGTAGCGGTCACAGGCTGCGAGATATGAAAATACCTAGTATTTTTTTCATCTCCACAAGACACAAGTTCGTGGTTGTCGCAAAATTACCAAATAAACAAACTCCATGTCTATGTACTTGGAAATTTTAGACGGTAGGGCACCAGCTATGGCAAAGTCGAGTAGCCAAGTCGTCGGTTTGCGACAACGTACATGAATTTTGTTATACAATGGATTCCAGCTAGACAAAAGGGTAGATGGAAGACGTACCAAACACCGATGCACCCCGTCCGATACAACAACGTATGCATCGTAAGCGTGACCATCGGTTCATTAATTGATTAATTGATTAATCTTGCATCTATAACATAGGTGTGACTCTACTCTATTCTATTCTATTGTACCATGAGTACAAGGGAATTACTCCCTGCAACAAGAACACATGACTCTACTGCTGGATCCTTTTATCAAAAGGGAGACGGAAGATCGGTCTCTAACTCTAAGAGATCGTTACAATTTTGTCGGCTGATAGTAAAATAAAAATTACGGCGCGGACCTGTCGGTAAAGCCTCAGAATGTTGCAAGGGCCTCAACATTAAAGACCCACGTTGCCTAAGCACGGCCAAGATGTCGTACGTCTTGTTGAGCCCCAAGACCTCGCCCAATTCTCTAACAGGTCGAGCTGTACCATCGCCAGCTCTCGGATTTCCCCGACAACGGGGTACGCGTAAAACTATCCGTCAAACGACTTGTAACGATCCACGACTTTCATTCAATTTAATAGAATTTAACTTGCGAACTTTAGAACTCGATGCAACCGATACTGCATCCGTGAAATCAAAGATCACTCCACCTCCCTTTGCTTAATCTACCTATCACCTGCCCGAAGCTTGGCAAAAGGAAAACATGAATTCGCGACTCGAGGTCTCGCTGGATCTCCCCGTAAATCGAGCGGTACCAAAAATTCGAATCCATACCCGAGAACCGGGTGGAAATAAACGAGCAAAGCCAAGCAATCAAAATTAAATATCCTTTACAATTCATTCGATATCATTCAAAATTCATTCACAATCATTCAAACTTCTCTCAAAATATTCTAAAAAATATGTCAAAATCTACCTGATAACTACGTATATACGTTTTCGAATGAATTCCGGAGTACGTGGAAACAAGGGTGGCTAAGGTGAAGTCGGATGTCGGTAGTCGGCAGTCTTCTGCGAGATGATGCAACCTAACCTGTGTAGATTCGGAGAAAAAATATTAGAATTTGTTGACAATTGTACGGGAGTAATTTTCGAATTTATTTATTGTTTGAGCTGAACAGTGATAATGAAATATAAAATTATTCAAATAAAATGTTATTTGAAAATAATTTATTTCATTGAAACACCAAAGGGAAATAAATTTTCTATATTATTTGAAAACCACAAAATAATTCATTATTTCAAATTACATTATCTGTACATGTTAGTTTTTTAATGAATCGAAAATACATTAGCAATGCATTCTTATATTATTGTAATTTGAAAAGAAAATGTCCAATAAAAAAGTTTAATTGTGAATGTAGTATGTATATTGGTACTCACATCCTCTCCTCCTCGAAGAAAGCACGAGAATTGCATCTCGATCTCGGTTTTCGATGTCGATTTTCCCTCTGGCTCTGTGACAGAAAGAACAAATTCGATCAATTACAACAACAACCGTCAAAGGATAAATCCGAGTTAATAGAAAATAAATAATTCAAATTGAATATAAAATCATACTTTACTTGTACTAAAATTTATAATAATCTCGATTTCTATTGTGCGACACGAATTTAAATTCAGTCGATCGACACGATACAAGAGTAAATTATCGCGAGAAAGCAACGCAATTCTAGAATGAATTTAAACCGGTGAATAATAAATAAATCGCTCGTACAAAGAATCAATTCCTATAAAAATTAAGATTAATAATTTTCATTTCGAATGAATGAAAAAACACGGAAACAGTTATACGTACTACGTACCGCGTAACATTCCTTGCTTTGCGTTGTACACATTTTCTGCGTTTCAATAACGCGACAAGGACAGAGCGTGGAATTCCGAGATATGGTAACGCGCGTCCGGTCACTTCGACTGTTTTGATTGTAATGAGTTGTGTATGGCCGAATCGTTGGGTCTACGGGCGGGGAGGGGGCGATTGCCCCCGACGATCGGCGATTGCCCCCGATTTTGAACTAGCGCGGCCGGCCGCGAAGGTGCGCAAAAGCCCCTCCGAGGTAATACGTGTGTTGTGACGTCGCGTTCTTAGAAGTGTTCAAGAAATAGCTTTTACGCGTCGGGGAGGTTACGGAAAGATGCAGTATCTAGTTTATATTCCGTGGGTGATGTTAATAAATAATTAAGGACGATTGCTCCCGACGATCGGCGATTGCCCCCGATTTTGGACTAGCGCGGCCGGCCGCGAAGGTGCGCAAAAGCCCCTCCGAGGTAATACGTGTGTTGTGACGTCGCGTTCTTAGAAGTGTTCCAGCAAAGCAAACAGACAAAATATCCATAGCCGGGTGAGCAATGACGTCACAATTTGTACTGCAGATGATTCTTATTTTTGAGAAATACGTGATATCTCTCCTGAAATTTAACTTTTCAAATTCTTCGAATGAACAAAATTTCGAAATTCAGAAATGTAAAAAGCCCGATAACCAGACTGCATAAAACCGACTCGAATTTATTAGGAATTCTTCGAATGAACTTCAGAATATTTTCTATTAAGAAATTTTGTTCATTCGAAGAATTCGAAAAGTTAAATTTCAGGAGAGATGTCATATATCTCATATATGATGTACATGTATTTCTCAAAAATAAGCAGAAATCATCTAGAGTACAAATTGTGACGTCATTGCTCACCCGGCTATGGATATTTTGTCTGTTTGCTTTGCTGGAACGCTTCTAAGAACGCGACGTCACAACACACGTATTACATCGGAGGGGCTTTTGCGCACCTTCGCGGCCGGCCGCGCTAGTCCAAAATCGGGGGCAATCGCCGATCGTCGGGAGCAATCGTCCTTAATTATTTATTAACATCACCCACGGGATATAAACTAGATACTGCATCTTTCCTTAACCTCCCCGACGCGTAAAAGCTATTTCTTGAAAAATGTTGACTGCATATATATTTCTTCTTCAACTCATTGTTAGGCATTTCCATCCAATGATCTAATCCACAATTCATTAAACACATAAAACATTTCTCGGTATTATCAACTGGAAAAGAATGAAAAGACGTTGTCTGCTGTTAATACAACAGTTACTGTGGGAACACATTTTATAGCGAACTCTTTTATCTTTATGATGCTCCATTGTATTCAAAGCGCTATTCTAACGACTATTTTTTACACAAAAAAAGTATTACTTTGGTTACCTGTGTTCACCGTTCAGCACACGACACTCACACTTTATATTAAAAACAAAAATATGCTTATGAAAAATTAAAAGCCTCGCACTTCTAACAGTAAATAAATCCAACGCTACAATCGGCACGACAGGATAATCACTGTTGAGTCTTAAGCCACAACTGTGCCGTAGAAAGGAAAAAATTATAAAAAGGTAAAATTTTTGCACCGATCGCCGCCAGATGTAGTTCAATGGTACCATTGTCTTTAGAAAATACAATTTCAATAGAATAATAGCGGATTTACCTATAAGTTGGAAATCCCTATCCGCCACCATGCTAAGGTAGCCTCGCGCAACCCCAAGCAGGTACCCCGCGAGCGTACCCTTTCGATTTCGCGACGACGGAAAACATTTATGGCAAGAACCTGTGTATCAAAATACACAAGAACACAACTTTGCGTTCGCAACAAATTAAAATTAAAAATCCGTCCGGAAAATTGTTTGTAGCATTGTAAATTATTGTTCATGTTCTTATGTTACACATGAATGTATTCTACGCTTTGAAAACAGAAAATGTTTGAGAGGAATCATACGCCGCAAATGAACCATTTGGTTAGGAAAAATTATAAAAGATTTCATACTGTTTTCAGGTCAAAATGCACATTATTAGAGTTTTTGTCCCTTTAAACGTCGTATTGTGTTCATGTAAGGATACGCATACACACCATTGAGCCACGTTTCACCGTTCAGGTAGGTCCTACCCAACCGGCAGAGTAGTGGTAGGCCCATGCCTCTCTGTGTAACTCTTCACAATCAAAACGTAATGAAATCCTTAACAATTTTTTCTGACTAAACGGTTCGTTTGCAGAATATAATTTTTCTCAAACTTTTTCTGTTCTCAGTGCGTAGAATGCGTCAATGTAAAAAAAATAACATTAATTATCAATGTTATAAACAATTATGCATATTCGTTTTTACAAATATCCAACGGCCGAAAGTTGTAGAATCCCACTGTGGTGGTCTTTAGGTATAACTTTTATACGTATAGCTCCGAAATCAAGAATTAATTCGATTATATGCAGCTGAGCAGTGAAATCAGTTATAACAATAAACATTACAGTGTAACTAAAACTGCCACGTAGAAACAATGGAATCGGTTACATGATATCAAAGTTGATTATTCATTTTGAAAGCTAAGTATTAGCATACTTGCTTATCATTTAGTTTATTACTAGTTAATTAAATTCTCACAATAAATACAGTTATTGTAAATAACCTGTGGGTAAGGATTTATTAAATGACAGTAGATCTGTGCGTATTATTTATATTTGTTTATTACATTTTGATGTAATTATATAGCTATGTATACACTATTAGATCAAAATGTAATAAAAAAGCTATAAAATATGCATATTATGACAAAATGTAATAACAAACTATAAAAACGAAAACATTAGGAAGGCGTAAAAAGTAACATTACTAAAGTTCCGTTAACGATGAATATAGAATAAGCAATTTTTCGATAATTAAAAGAAGGCTTTATAAATGTCATATTCAACATTTAAACCTGAAGCATCACGTATGTTTGCTGAAGCCGAATCATATTAAGTACAAGCAATGCGAATGGAGTATATTTTTTTCTTCGTGTTAATAATCTGATAATGCTCAGTACAGACATTGCATGCAATGCATTTTTCTGTCTACGGTTCTAAATTACCGACTCTGTAGAAAATGTCTTAGTACGATAGCGGACTCTATCGAAATGGAACGGTCAGCTTTAAAACGCAATTGTATTCGTACAAAAATACTCCACGTATTATTCACTTGTGCCGCCTATTTTTTTACAGGACTTCGAACCCCCTGGTAAAAATTTGGCGAACATGATAAAGAAGTTTGTATCCGACAAGTACGAACTTATGCACATTTAAGAAGAGAAATAAAGACACAGAGCTGCTGAATACTGTGCACACTCGACAGAAAATTTATTAGTAACACACTTGTGAGGAATTGTTTACAAATATTTGCAGTTAGGAAATATAGAATAGACCTTCAGCTACTTTCACATATAGTTTATCGTCACATTTTATTTCTGACTAAATAGTTATAAACCATTATTCTAAGTCTCGATCTAAAATAAACTCAAATAATTTAACAGATCTCTGGTAAAAAATAATCTTCCTTGTGATCGGAAGATCAAGAATGATGTCTCAGCTACATTTCTGTTGTAGTTTTATGTAGATTCGACGCCTAGTTAATTAGTTATTTACGATTTCCAGAGAGGTGACACAACGATTTGTGTGTTTACCTTTGACAAATACTCGGACTCTCCTTGTCTTACTCATTGCGGGCATAGAAGATAGAAGTTACCTCCACAAAAATTGTTGATAAATTACTTCAGGTAATTTTTATAAATATTAGCTCTCGAAGAATATAGAATGGAAATTCGGCAACATTCATGTATAGTTTTCAATTTGATTCTAGAAGAGGTTAATTAGTTATAAATAATTTTTGTTACTCTTGTTCTAATGAAACTGTGCATGCTAGTAAGAATTGAATATCTTGTATACTCCAGATGTTCATACATAAAAGTTAATCTGTATCTCGAGTACTATTAGCTATTTTTACTAAAAAAATTGGGTGGTAAGGTAACCAAACATATAATCGTTGTAATCGTTAAACAAACAGAGATAACAAATTCATTAATTATATTTTTTCAATATAATTATGCTTAGTAATATTCATGTATCATAAATTATGCTGGACCTCGAATTTTATTACTTACTTCTACTAAAAAATTAGATGGCAAGATGGTCAACGGAGTGCTTGTCGACATCATCGACAAAAGGAATTGTTTCAAATATTAACCAGCTAGAGATAATAAATTTATCAGTGAATTGTGTTCGATAAATTAATGCACGCGAATATTCATGTATCAGAAGATATTCAATATCTCGAGTTCCATTACATATTTTTACTGAAAAATTAGATGGTCACATAGTCGAGGGAGTGCTTATCGACATAATTAGTAAAAGGAATTGTTATAAACATTAAACAGCCAGAGATAGTAACTTTATTAATTACATTTGCTTGATATAATATTGTTTGGTAATATTCATGTGTTAAAAGTTACTCTGTATCTCGAGTACTATTAGCAATTTTTACTTAAAAATAAGATGGTAGATAGTCAAGAGGATGCTTGTCGACATCGTTGGCAAGAGGAATTGTTATAAACATTATACAGCCAGAAATAATACATTTATGAATAATTATTATCACGGCGATCGAGATCTACCAAAATTAGTTGGGGTGGGGAGCGTTGCGCTTCGCTGCGCGCTGCGCATCACTGCTTACCTAAGCCCGCGGAGCGCGCTCAGTCAGTCAGTCGGGCCGGGGGCTCCGGCAGGAGCGGATGGGCTCCGGGACCAGGAGAGTCTTCGGCTACCTTGGGGCTGACCAGGGGTCCTCCAGAGGCACCCTGGCCTCTCCTGCCTACCTTGGGGATGACCAGTGGTCCTCCAGAGCCAACCAGGCCTACCCTTACCTACCTTTAGCGGCTTAGGGTTGACCAAGGGTCCTCCATCAGTGGACCACTCTGGAGTGAACCAGTGGTCATCCACAGTTACTCTGGCCTAGCCCTGCTTCTCCTCAGCGGGCTTAGGGTTGACCATGGGTCCTCCAGCAGTGGCCTAACCTGGGCTTGACCAGTGGTCATCCAGAGCTACCCTAGCCTGCCCCTGCTTACCTTCAGCTGGCTTAGGGTTGACCATGGATCCTCCACCAATGGCCTGCCATTGTTTATCATGGCCTACCTTTAGCTAGCTTAGGGTAGTCCAAGGGTTATTTAAAACGTCCTTGGCCTACTTTAAGCTAGCTCGGGGGGGGCCATGGTCTCTTCAATGCTGTCTTCGTTTACCTTGGGTTCTGAGCCGGTCCAGTTTCAGTATCCGGCATGATGTCAGTACCGTGCTGATCGGTTCTGAGAGGGCAATCATTGCAATGGCTTCGCATCTTTGAGTGAGTCATTTCGTCACTACCTTATCACTATATTCGTCTGTAGAAGTAGTAGTATAGAGTAGTAGTAAAGTGTAAAAGTAGTTAGTTGCATGCATGGGCAGGCCTCGCCGCCCCAACGATCAGCCGAGATGGGAACGTCCGCGATTTGCACTAGCGTTGCGAGAAAACCACGCGTTGCATTTAGCCGACTTTGAACAGAGATTAAAGCTAACATTACGGTATAGATTTTTTAGAGCGTAGAATTGCGAATCACAAATAGTCGCGGTTCAAAATTACATTTCAATTTGATAACTGCGCTTTTAAAGTTCATATTGTTGTTGTTTTACATATATAATCCAAAGTAATCGTTTTTTGGATCTCTGTTCGTTGAATTAGCGTTGCGCACCAAAAGTTCGCGTTTGCTTTCGAGTCTTTCGACTTTTCAGGCTCCCATGCTCGAGCTGCAACGATCAACTGTGAGATGGGCACATCCGCGATTTCAAGTAGTGTTGCGAAACAAATTGTTACACGCGTTGTACTAGTATGAATTTTTAAAGTTGATGAAATGTTTGGTTAATGTATCAAATAAATAGTCGTAATTTAAAGTTGTTCTAAAGATACCTGTTTAGAATTTCAGACGTTAGAGTTTTAAATTTCTTATTTAAATAGCATTTTTAATTCGATTTGTTGAATTAGTGTTGCGCATCAAAAGAATCGCGTTTGCAATAGAATCTTTCGATATTTCAGGCGCCCATGCTCCAGTTGCAACGATCAACTGTGAGATGGGTACTTCCGCAATGTCGAGTAGCGGTGCGAAACAAATTGTCGGGATGGGGCCGAAGGAGCAGACGAGGTTTTATGCCAAAGATGCCGGACAAACTGTCATTCAAAAGGACAATCATTGCAACGTCCTCGCATCTTCGAGTGAGTCATTTTATCACTACCTTGTCGTTATACTCGTCTGTAGAAATAGAGTTGTAGTAGAATGTAAAAGTAGTTAGTTGCATGCATGGGCAGGCCTCGCCGCCCCAACGATCAGCCGAGATGGGAACGTCCGCGATTTGCACTAGCGTTGCGAAAAAAGTACGCGTTGCGTTAGTCGATTTTGAACAGAGATCAAAGTTAGCCTTTCTTCTAAATATAATAGTAGTCTCTATCAGCGATATAGCTTGTTTAAACTATAGCGTTGCGAAACAAATAGTCGCGATTCGTTTTGCAGAAACTGTAGAGTAATCTTTCTTGGATCTCTGTTCATTGAATTAGCGTTGCGTACCAAAAGTTCGCGTTTGCTTTCGAGTCTTTCGACTTTTTAGGCTCCCATGCTCGAGCTGCAACGATCAACTGTGAGATGGGCTCATCCGCGATTTCGAGTAGCGTTGCGAAACAAATTGTCATACGCGTTGTACTAGTAACAATTTTTAAAGTTGATCAAATGCCTAGTTAATGTTGCGAATAAATAGTCGCGATTTAAAGTAATTCTAGAGACACCGATATAGATTTTTAGACGTCAGAGTTCTTTTCTTAATTAAATAGTATTTTGAATTTCGATTTGTTGAATTAGCGTTGCGCATCAAAAGGATCGCGTTTGTATTAGAATGATTCGATATTTTAGGCGCCCATGCTCCAGTTGCAACGATCAAGTGTGAGATAAGAACATTCAAAACATAAATTTTCAAAGCTGACTTAATGTCTAGTTAATGTTGCGAATAAATAGCCGCGATTTAAAGTAGTTTTAGAAGTACGGATCTAGAATTTTAGACCTTAGAGTTTTAAATTTCTTATGTAATTTGTAAGAATGGTAATACTTAATTTTGTAAGACTTTCAAAGTTCAACATTACCAATTTGATACAATATTTTTGTCTAGAAATTGATATTTTTCAGGAAATTGATATTTATTTCAGGAAATTGATATTTATTTCAGGAAATTGTTATTTATTTCAGGAAAGTGATATTTATTTCAGGAAATTGTCATTTATTTCAGGAAATTGCTATTTATTTCAGGAAATTGTTATTTATTTCAGGAAATTGATATTTATTTCAGAAAATTGATATTTATTTCTGGAAATTGATATTTATTTCAGGAACTTGATATTTATTTCAGGAACTTGATATTTATTTCAGGAACTTGATATTTATTTCAGGAACTTGATATTTATTTCAGGAACTTGATATTTATTTCAGGAACTTGATATTTATTTCAGGAACTTGATATTTATTTCAGGAAATTGATATTTATTTCAGGAAATTGATACTTATTTCAGGAAATTGTTACTTATCTGAGGAAATTGATATTTATTTCAGAAAATTGATATTTATTTCTGGAAATTGATATGTATTTCTGGAAATTGATATGTATTTCTGGAAATTGATATGTATTTCTGGAAATGGATATTTATTTCTGGAAATTAATATTTTTGTCTAGAAATTGATATGCTTCCGATCTGAGTTCCCTCAGGGGCTCACTCACGGGATGGGGCCCGTGAGTGGGTACGGGGTGTCGCGTCCCCGGGGCAACCCGAGTCGCTTATAGATCGTTGGCGTTCACAATTTATTCATTGATTTGGTTTTGATTTGGTTTCGATTTTGGTTTCGATTTTGGTTTCGATTTTGGTTTCGATGTGGTTTCGATTTGTGTTCTTCTCTTGTATGTTGATTCTCGCCTTGTATTGTGTATAACAATAATTGGTCCGTTTCAGTTAGAATATGACAGCTCATCATCTTCATCGTGGGACGAAAAAAATTCATCGAACGAAGACTCCGAATTATTTATGAGTTAGCTTTATTGCGTGCGTTAGTTATTAATATTGTCAATCGTCGTTGTAATTATGTCGAGTAATTATTGCCGTAACTTCACTTTGCTCGCCCCGTTTGCCGACTCCGACACAGCCTTCTGCTGTGTCGGCCTTGCTTGCAGGTTCTGAGCTGGTCCAGTTTCGGTATCCGGCGTGAAGTTATTGAGAGGGATGTCTAAGAGACTCGTTCACTCGTCTTCTGACGATCCTCTGTGTTAACGTAATCCTGGGCACGCCATGTTCTCATGTCACCCAGTAGCGCCAGAAACCGTTTGAGCGCATCTCTTTGCCATCTTTCTTGGTGATGGAGTGGCGGGTATCGGGCTGGTCGGCTCAGGACTTGTAAGCACTGAACGCGTCGCGTCACCCTTGAATCAGAGCCTTCTGCTCTGATTCGATCTTGTTTGTCTCTCTGAAAGAATCAGAGCCTTCCGCCTGATTCGCCCTTGGTCCTCGTGAATCGGAGACTTCTTCTCCGATCCACACTTTGCCCCGCAATAATTACTCGACATACGCTAAATGGAAAAGAAGTCTTTTCCATGAAAAAGACTACTTTTCCATTTAGCGACTTGCGAAACTTAGTTTCTAAGAATCTTCGTTGTAAGAAAGGGAGCCAGAACGAAGGGAGACTTCGTTTTGACTCCTTTTCGGGTCTCTTGTGCAGCAACCTCCTCGTGGTGAGACCTGGGCAATCGGTATTATCCACAATTCGCAAAATGCTATAACATATAAATTATAGCATTTTGCATGTAGTGGATAATATCGAGCTAATGGCTGCACATTTAGAATTTTAGTTAATAAGTATTTAATAGTGAAATGTAAGATTTAATACTTCCTTCGTTTTTCCTTATACCAATTTCAGCATTTCTGTTCAATTAACAATCGAAATACAGAGTTTCTATTTCAGAATACATGTACCATCAACAAACATCTTCAATATTAATTTTTGGATTTGTAATTGAAATATGCTTTCGAACTTTCAAAGTTCAACTTTCCCAAATTAATATTTTTGTCTTGAAATTGATATGCTTCCGATCTAAGTTCCCTCAGGGGCTCATTCACGGGATGGGACCCGTGAGTGGGTACGGGGTGTCGCGTCCCCGGGGCAACCCGAGTCGCTTATAGATCGTTGGCGTCCACAATTTATTCATTGATTTGGTTTTGATTTGGTTTCGAATTGGTTTCGATTTTGTTTCGATTTTGTTTCGATTTTGTTTCGATTCTGTTTCGATTTTGGTTTCGATTTTGGTTTCGATTTTGGTTTCGATTTTAGTTTCGATTTTGGTTTCGATTTTGGTTTCGATGTGGTTTCGATTTGTGTTCTTCTCTTGTATGTTGATTCTCGCCTTGTATTGTGTATAACAATAATTGGTCCGTTTCAGTTAGAATATAACAGCTCATCATCTTCATCGTGGGACGAAGAAAATTCATCGAACGAAGACTCCGAATTATTTATGAGTTAGCTTTATTGCGTGCGTTAGTTATTAATATTGTCAATCGTCGTTGTAATTATGTCGAGTAATTATTGCCGTAACTTCACTTTGCTCGCCCCGTTTGCCGACTCCGACACAGCCTTCTGCTGTGTCGGCCTTGCTTGCAGGTTCTGAGCTGGTCCAGTTTCGGTATCCGGCGTGAAGTCATTGAGAGGGATGTCTAAGAGACTCGTTCACTCGTCTTCTGACGATCCTCTGTGTTAACGTAATCCTGGGCACGCCATGTTCTCATGTCACCCAGTAGCGCCAGAAACCGTTTGAGCGCATCTCTTTGCCATCTTTCTTGGTGATGGAGTGGCGGGTATCGGGCTGGTCGGCTCAGGACTTGTAAGCACTGAACGCGTCGCGTCACCCTTGAATCAGAGCCTTCTGCTCTGATTCGATCTTGTTTGTCTCTTTGAAAGAATCAGAGCCTTCCGCCTGATTCGCCCTTGGTCCTCGTGAATCGGAGACTTCTTCTCCGATCCACACTTTGCCCCGCAATAATTACTCGACATACGCTAAATGGAAAAGAAGTCTTTTCCATGAAAAAGACTACTTTTCCATTTAGCGACTTGCGAAACTTAGTTTCTAAGAATCTTCGTTGTAAGAAAGGGAGCCAGAACGAAGGGAGACTTCGTTTTGACTCCTTTTCGGGTCTCTTGTGCAGCAACCTCCTCGTGGTGAGACCTGGGCAATCGGTATTATCCACAATTCGCAAAATGCTATAACATATAAATTATAGCATTTTGCATGTAGTGGATAATATCGAGCTAATGGCTGCACATTTAGAATTTTAGTTAATAAGTATTTAATAGTGAAATGTAAGATTTAATACTTCCTTCGTTTTTCCTTATACCAATTTCAGCATTTCTGTTCAATTAACAATCGAAATACAGAGTTTCTATTTCAGAATACATGTACCATCAACAAACATCTTCAATATTAATTTTTGGATTTGTAATCGAAATATGCTTTCGAACTTTCAAAGTTCAACTTTCCCAAATTAATATTTTTGTCTTGAAATTGATATGCTTCCGATCTAAGTTCCCTCAGGGGCTCATTCACGGGATGGGACCCGTGAGTGGGTACGGGGTGTCGCGTCCCCGGGGCAACCCGAGTCGCTTATAGATCGTTGGCGTCCACAATTTATTCATTGATTTGGTTTTGATTTGGTTTCGAATTGGTTTCGATTTTGTTTCGATTTTGTTTCGATTCTGTTTCGATTTTGATTTCGATTTTGGTTTCGATTTTGGTTTCGATTTTGGTTTCGATGTGGTTTCGATTTGTGTTCTTCTCTTGTATGTTGATTCTCGCCTTGTATTGTGTATAACAATAATTGGTCCGTTTCAGTTAGAATATAACAGCTCATCATCTTCATCGTGGGACGAAGAAAATTCATCGAACGAAGACTCCGAATTATTTATGAGTTAGCTTTATTGCGTGCGTTAGTTATTAATATTGTCAATCGTCGTTGTAATTATGTCGAGTAATTATTGCCGTAACTTCACTTTGCTCGCCCCGTTTGCCGACTCCGACACAGCCTTCTGCTGTGTCGGCCTTGCTTGCAGGTTCTGAGCTGGTCCAGTTTCGGTATCCGGCGTGAAGTCATTGAGAGGGATGTCTAAGAGACTCGTTCACTCGTCTTCTGACGATCCTCTGTGTTAACGTAATCCTGGGCACGCCATGTTCTCATGTCACCCAGTAGCGCCAGAAACCGTTTGAGCGCATCTCTTTGCCATCTTTCTTGGTGATGGAGTGGCGGGTATCGGGCTGGTCGGCTCAGGGCTTGTAAGCACTGAACGCGTCGCGTCACCCTTGAATCAGAGCCTTCTGCTCTGATTCGATCTTGTTTGTCTCTCTGAAAGAATCAGAGCCTTCCGCCTGATTCGCCCTTGGTCCTCGTGAATCGGAGACTTCTTCTCCGATCCACACTTTGCCCCGCAATAATTACTCGACATACGCTAAATGGAAAAGAAGTCTTTTCCATGAAAAAGACTACTTTTCCATTTAGCGACTTGCGAAACTTAGTTTCTAAGAATCTTCGTTGTAAGAAAGGGAGCCAGAACGAAGGGAGACTTCGTTTTGACTCCTTTTCGGGTCTCTTGTGCAGCAACCTCCTCGTGGTGAGACCTGGGCAATCGGTATTATCCACAATTCGCAAAATGCTATAACATATAAATTATAGCATTTTGCATGTAGTGGATAATATCGAGCTAATAGCTGCACATTTAGAATTTGCGTAAATATGTATTTCATAGTAGAATGTAAGACTTTTAATACTTTCTTCCTTTTCCGATGTCCCAGCTTCAACAATTATTTTCAATTAATAATCCAAATACAAAGTTTTCGTTTCAGAATACATGTAACTCTTGCTCTCGTGAGCGAGTGTTAAATAGATTTGCACTCCTGCAGTAGATTGTAGGTTCTGATGTAGCCTAAATATGATGTACGTACTGAAATGTACGTTTGTAATACATTCTTCATAAATATTATTTTCACCGTTCAAATACACGCGCCGTATGCATTAGTAGCTTCCAAAACACCCGTAGTAAAAATAAAGTATACGGAATATTCAGTTCTTGCTAATACGGCTAAATTCGTGAACTATCGGTAATATTGAGCGCGACACCGAAATGGTATGGGGCCCACTGTGGCCCCCCGAGGCCTAGACAGAAAAGCCCATAAGATGCAATGTCTGTAGTAGTCTTAAGTCTGTGCTGAATAGTAATGGAGTCACTCTGGGGCATAGATATTGTGGGGTCCTAGGACCCCAATGAATACATTGCACGTCCAGTCTATTCTTATATCTCGTCTGTGGTGGCACGTCAATCCTATGGCGTGAGCACTCAATGTACGCACAAAAATGTACAAGAGAATTTTCTACATTCATCCTGTACAATAAAGTCAATTTATTATTGATATATAAAGAGTATTGAATATTGTTAGTAAAAATTTTCGTAATTTGCCGCAAACGGAGCCATCATTTAGATATCAATCACACTGTTTCACCAAGAGATTGCGCCACTAATTTAAAATTTAGGTTAATCGGAAATGCGCGATTTGAACGTCGACTAACAACCAACTTCTCTTGCTTCTCTTCAATGAGATATCTTCACAATTGACGATAGATTAACACTGAATATATGTACAGTAAAATTTCCTGTAGTAATACATATATATTGTGTTGTGGGCGTTTTGTTCATACATGCCATTCGTTTACGATACCTCGGAAGTTTAGTATGTAAACATACGGTTTTTTTTAGAAATATAATGTGCTACTGGGTTTCGGCAATGTCTCATTGACATTTGACATTTGTGTTCACGGCGCTGTAGCTGTATAGTATGTATGTAATTCCTGTCAAACACTGTGCCACGATAAATATTACAACAATGAGCTGGTTTTAATAATTATCATTCAAGGTTGTAATAAAGCGTTAGGGTAGAAGAAGGTAGTGGAACACACTATGGAGGGTGTCAACGGACAACTGCAGACCAAATACCAAAAAATTGCCACAGAATACTCAAAAGTACGAATAGTAATTGTTGAACACTGTACTCGCATAACATTGATACTCTAACATTTGCCAAACATTTATGTAGCCACTTGCGTGTCCCTTCTGTATTGTTCCATGTTTTCTGATACTCGTTACAGGCTTGAAAATTGCAAGATATTTCATGCTTTTAGATTCGTGCTCAAGCAAATGTTCTAAAAAAGGCTGTGATCGATGAGCAAACGCGTAATGCGGATATACGTGAACAATTAAAGGAGAAGGAAGTGGAACTTAGACGAGCCGATCAAGAATTAGATAGCTTATCTTTTCGAAATCAACAATTAACCAAACGTATAACCGTATTGCAAGAGGAACTGGACAAAGCGCAAAATAAATCTAAGAAAGGTAAGAATAAAGTATCAGATAGCAAGAGTCAAATACCCACGCCTCCAAATCATATCTTGGACGAAGAGTTCCAAAAGAAAATAGTCGAGAATGCTCAATTATTGTCTCAAATCAGTGATAAAGATAGCGAGATTGAAAGCTTGAATGAAAGGATACAACAGTTGGAGTATAAATTAGATCACAGTGAAAAATCTAAGGTTGAATTAGAATGTCGGTATCAAAGTACAATAGACAAGTTAGAAATAGAAAGGAACGATTTACAAAGAAAATTAAGCGAGAAGCAAAAGCAAGAAGAAACCGTGTCGTGGTCTAGTAATGAAGGTAAACGAGATGGATTCGAATTAGACACCAGAATAGGACTTTCTAATCATCGTCAAATGGAGTCGTCTCCAATTCCATCGCCACTGGCTTCGCGTAGACCATCGAAATCGATTGGCGATTGCAGGCCTCCCAAGTCTCAAGAAGATAGCAATGATTTTGATTTCTCGAAATCGTGTGATTTCGAAAAAGAAATTAATTATTGGAAAGCACAGTATCACATACTCAAACTAAAGTATGATGAAATTGAACTAAAAGATTATTTAAGCCATGAGCAAGTGGAGACAGAGTCCTTGCAACCAACGAAGATAAATCATATGGTAACATCTACATTCTGTGTACACAAGTTTCTATTCTTTACCCTGTAATCTAATCGATGAATGTTTTCTAACAGATCGGAAGATTAACGGTACCTTTTCCCATACCGGAAGAGATAGAAGCTCGCGAAGCTAAGATCAGAGATTATTTTCTACAAGAAATAGACAAATTAATCACTGAGAAAAATATTTACCATGTTAAAAATTTAGCTATGGCTGCTAATGTAATTAACTTGGTTTTTCATGTATCTTTTTCTGCAAGGGCTGTGTTGGAAAGGCGACTAAATGTTTTATTTCAAAATACATTTTCAGAGTGAAGTTCTGCAAGTTCATTTAGACACGAGCGAATCGAAGAGAAAACAATGCGAGTCTGCACTCACGGAAGCGTTTTCGAACTGTAATGTTTTGCAGAAAGACAAAGAAATACAGGAAGGAAATTACAAAGCTCAACTCAGTACTATGAGCGAGCATTTAGCGAACATGAACGAGAAACTTATTTCTCAAACAGAAGAGATACAACAACTCAAGTTCGAACTTGCAAACAAGGTAAACGTTCACTGACAAATGAAGATGTTAATACTTTCCGTATTTTGTATGTGATTTCATAATTTTCAGAACAATAAAAAGGGAAAACAGAAGTAATATGAGTTAGGTTCCAAATTAACTATTATTGACATTCCATCAACGACAGAAATGAATCAGAATTGTCGGTAATTTTAATTTCACTGAAATACGATGTACCTATACAACAATAATTACAAGTTTCAAACCTATCCTCGTTAACTTCATGAAATCAGTGTTACATAATTTATCAAGTTCAAAGAAGAATTATTCTTAATGTTCATTTCCTTGAACACTTATTATATAAGAAATTACATTTTACATAGAATCATAAAATATATGGTATTAACATTTACACATATTTACAATGAGTTTATTACAATGTTAATTGAACAATTTGTTCCTCTATACTCTAAATTAAACTTCTGTTTGTATTTTAATTGTTATAAAATAAAAATGTATAAGCATATACATAACAATATTCTTAAATATACAGTGTCTAACAATTGTGATAGAGCGAAGAAGAAAAATATGCTTCTCTAGTACAAGCATCAACAATTTTCATCATTATTTGGCCAAAAAATTAATAAATACGATGCACATAAAATTCTTTTGCTCTAAATTTCAATATTCTATGTGCAAAGGGACCATTAGACTTTTATAGAAAAACTGGCTCCACAACTACAACCTTGTTCCGCTAAAGGGTTATTTGTTATCCTAAACGCTGAACGTATTAATTCCGTATGATATTCTATTGTCGCTCCTTTAATGTATTCTAAAGATGTAGCATCTATAACCACTTTGGCACCATCCTTCTGAAATACCCTGCAAAATATTATTTAATTGATTTCTACAACAAAAATTTCATATTGAAAATATCTTCTGTATTTTCTCTATAATCTTACTTGTCATCTTCGTTTATATTTGTGTCCAAGTCAAATTTATATTGAAAACCTGAGCAACCTCCACCCTCTACAGTTACCCTTAAATAAGCGTTGTCATCTGTAATTTCTTTCAAACGTTTGACACAATTGTCGGTAATAATGATGCCACTTTTTGGCTTAACGGCAGCTGATGTAGACATTTCTTTTGACGAGGCAGTAGACACATTATACCATGGCGACCTAATAACCAAAATCATTTCTAATTAATTTATTAACAGCATAGGATCACAGCAAAACATTTAACAACAAAAAATGAAATGTTTAACACTACGTGAATGTCCACTGTTCAATTTTTCGAAATGATGAATTTCTCGTTCTACTAGCTTAAATTGAAATTGATAAAAACTGCGGCAAAGTTGTATAAATGTAAATATACTTACGTCAATAAACGTGAAAAATATCGATTTGCGACGAAATTAGAGGAGAGACCCCAAATTGTATATTTCAATTTCGCCATATTTCTGACAAGCGTAAGATAATCGACAATATCATAATACATAGATACGAATGAGAATATCATCAAACACAATTTGTCACCAAAGTCATAGAATAATTATAGAAAACATTGCGAATGTTGTGAACCCTTAGTAATAAGTGCTAGTTACATTAAAATAATTCTTGACGACAATATCACGGGCCACAGATTTTGTCGTTACACACACAAAAGGTAGATCCAGCAGATTTATTACACATCTTCATGAAAATTCCTCGTTGTTTCACATGCCAAAAAATGTGAAACTTAATCGATTTCACGAAAATAATTTATTTGTAATAAAACTACCGATTTTAACTAGCTCCATGGTTATATATTTCCCTCCCTATATCAATACTTGTCGAACAAATAAAACGTATTCACTTAATGATTATTGTAAACTGCACTACGACTTGGTGACACAACCAATGTGAACTTGGAATTACACCATTGATTAAGAAAAAGATAGAAAATGTTCATCTCTTCGCAACCATTGATAACTCAGTGATGATATATATATGGTCTCGTATTTTTCACGCATGCGCGACTAAATGCAGGAACGTATGTACGTCTTATGTTTGTGGGGAAAGTAGGGGAGAACTGTTATTGACGGGAAACCGGACAGAAGAGTGCAAGATATATTTATACATTATATGTACATACACATAAAATTTTAATATAACATACGCATGTTAATCATTCATATCTGGAAATCGAAAAAAAAATTTGCGAAACCATGCGGGGTAACCAAGGTACCCCATTTTAGCCCAACTTTGTACTTTACTAACGCCAAAATCGTCGCGAATGCGCGAGAAAACCAAGACCATATACCATCACTGTGATAATGTAGGGGCCACATGCGTTTCCCCGTGTTGCCGTGGCGCTGTCGTCGCCCAGCAACAGCAACAGAAGTGAGTCGCCTCTCTAGCTACCGAGTTAGCCCAGAGCCGAAGGTGAATCGCTCTCACTTCCGTGTAACGCATCGCTCGATATACACGTATCGCGGATAACTCAATAATCTCGTAGCGTCTTCCGAGACCACGTGTCGCGTATGAGAACTGAATAAAGTTGCATTCTAAGGTACGTGGTGTAAAGTCATTTGGCGGAGTTTCCATAGCGGTAGTAGGCCGCGGTATTCCTCCGAGATACAACAAAACCTACAATATGTGAAAAAAGGAGCCATCTACTGAAAGAATTTAAAACCTCAAAAGTAAGAAACAACCAGTGATTCAATATTAACGGTTTTATTAGTGCATTAAACCTATAGTAACTAAATTCAGAAACGTAATCAGATGTGGATATCAAACTTCGCAATGGATCAAAAGCGCAAGTAAATAAAAATAAAAAATCATATAACAATCATATGTATGATCCTATTATTGCATTACAAAATATAATATCAAATTAATAACATATCATAAACTGATCCAAACAAAATACAAAATAGTGTTCTATCTCACGGCTGAGATAGATCGATCTCATCTCGGCCGCACGGCTAAGAACAGAGTGTATACCGCTGCAATCGACGGATCGACTTCATCTCGGCCGCACGGCTAAGAACAAAGAATATACAGCTGCAATCGACGGATCGACTTCATCTCGGCCGCATGGCTAAAAACACAGTGTATACCGCTGCGATCTCGTCTCGGCCGCATGGCTAAGAACAGAGTGTATACCGCTGCGTTCTCATTTCGGCCGCATGGCTAAGAACAGAGTGTACACCGCTCCGATCTCATCTCGGCCGCATGGCTAAGAACAGAGTGTATACTGATGCAATCGACGGATCGACTTCATCTCGGCCGCATGGCTAAAAACACACTGTATACCGCTGCGATCTCGTCTCGGCCGCATGGCTAAGAACAGAGTGTACACCGCTCCGATCTCATCTCGGCCGCATGGCTAAGAACAGAGTGTATACTGCTGCAATCGACGGATCGACTTCATCTCGGCCGCTCGGCTAAGAACGGGATTGTATACCGCTGCGATCTCATCTCGGCCGCTCGGCTAAGAACAGAGTGTATACCGCTGCGATCTCATCTCGTCCGCACGGCTAAGCACAGAGTGTATACCGCTGCGATCTCGTCTCGGCCGCATGGCTAAGAACAGAGTGTATACCGCTGCAATCGACGGATCGACTTCATCTCGGCCGCATGGCTAAAAACACAGTGTATACCGCTGCGATCTCGTCTCGGCCGCATGGCTAAGAACAGAGTGTATACCGCTCCGATCTCATCTCGCCCGCACGTCTAAGAACAGAGTGTATACGGCTGCAATCGACGGATCGACTTCATCTCGGCGGCATGCCTAAAAACACAGTGTATACCGCTGCTATCTTATCTCGCCCGCACGGCTAAGAACAGATTGTATACCACTGCGATCTCATCTCGGCCGCATGGCTAAGAACAGAGTATATACCGCTGCGATCTCATCTCGGCCGCATGGCTAAGAACAGAGTGTATACCGCTGCAATCGACGGATCGACTTCATCTCGGCCGCTCGGCTAAGAACAGATTGTATACCGCTGCGATCTCATCTCGGCCGCATGGCTAAAAACACAGTGTATACCGCTGCGATCGCATCTCGGCCGCATGGCTAAGAACAGAGTGTATACCGCTGCAATCGACGGATCGACTTCATCTCGGCCGCATGGCTAAGAACAGAGTGTATACCACTGCAATCGACGGATCGACTTCATCTCGGCCGCTCGGCTAAGAACAGATTGTATACCGCTGCGATCTCATCTCGGCCGCATGGCTAAGAACAGAGTGTATACTGCTGCAATCGACGGATCGACTTCATCTCGGCCGCATGGCTAAAAACACACTGTATACCGCTGCGATCTCGTCTCGGCCGCATGGCTAAGAACAGAGTGTACACCGCTCCGATCTCATCTCGGCGGCATGCCTAAAAACACAGTGTATACCGCTGCTATCTTATCTCGCCCGCACGGCTAAGAACAGATTGTATACCACTGCAATCGACGGATCGACTTCATCTCGGCCGCTCGGCTAAGAACAGATTGTATACCGCTGCGATCTCATCTCGGCCGCATGGCTAAAAACACAGTGTATACCGCTGCGATCGCATCTCGGCCGCATGGCTAAGAACAGAGTGTATACCGCTCCGATCTCATCTCGCCCGCACGTCTAAGAACAGAGTGTATACGGCTGCAATCGACGGATCGACTTCATCTCGGCGGCATGCCTAAAAACACAGTGTATACCGCTCCGATCTCATCTCGCCCGCACGGCTAAGAACAGATTGTATACCACTGCGATCTCATCTCGCCCGCACGGCTAAGAACAGATTGTATACCTCTGCGATCTCATCTGGGCCGCACGGCTAAGAACAGATTGTATACCTCTGCGGTCTCATCTCGCCCGCACGTCTAAGAACAGAGTGTATACGGCTGCAATCGACGGATCGACTTCATCTCGGCGGCATGCGTAAAAACACAGTGTATACCGCTGCGATCTCATCTCGGCCGCATGGGTAAGAACAGAGTGTATACCGCTGCAATCGTCGGATCGACTTCATCTCGGCCGCTCGGCTAAGAACAGATTGTATACCTCTGCGATCTCATCTCGCACTCACGTCTAAGAACAGAGTGTATACGGCTGCAATCGACGGATCGACTTCATCTCGGCGGCATGCGTAAAAACACAGTGTATACCGCTGCGATCGTCGGATCGACTTCATCTCGGCCGCACGGCTAAGAACAGATTGTATACCGCTGCAATCGTCGGATCGACTTCATCTCGGCCGCTCGGCTAAGAACAGATTGTATACCTCTGCGGTCTCATCTCGCCCGCACGTCTAAGAACAGAGTGTATACGGCTGCAATCGACGGATCGACTTCATCTCGGCGGCATGCGTAAAAACACAGTGTATACCGCTGCGATCTCATCTCGGCCGCATGGGTAAGAACAGAGTGTATACCGCTGCAATCGTCGGATCGACTTCATCTCGGCCGCTCGGCTAAGAACAGATTGTATACCTCTGCGATCTCATCTCGCACTCACGTCTAAGAACAGAGTGTATACGGCTGCAATCGACGGATCGACTTCATCTCGGCGGCATGCGTAAAAACACAGTGTATACCGCTGCGATCGTCGGATCGACTTCATCTCGGCCGCTCGGCTAAGAACAGATTGTATACCTCTGCGATCTCATCTCGCACGCTCGTCTAAGAACAGAGTGTATACGGCTGCAATGGACGGATCGACTTCATCTCGGCCGCATGGCTAAAAACACAGTGTATACCGCTGCGATCTCGTCTCGGCCGCATGGCTAAGAACAGAGTGTATACCTCTGCGATCTCATCTGGGCCGCACGGCTAAGAACAGATTGTATACCGCTGCGATCTCAACTCGGACGTATGGCTAAGAACAGAGTGTACACCGCTGCGATCTCATCTCGGCCGCATGGCTAAGAGCAGAGTGTACACCGCTGCGATCTCATCTCGGCCGCATGGTTAAGAGCAGAGTGTACACCGCTCCGATCTCATCTCGGCCGCATGGCTAAGAACAGATTGTACACCGCTGCGATCTCATCTCGGCCGCATTGCTTAGAACAGAGTGTATATCGCTGCGATCTCATCTCGCCCGAACGGCTAAGAACAGATTGTATACCGCTGCGATCTCAATTAGGCCGCTTGGCTAAGAACAGGGTGTACACCGCTGCGATCTCATCTCGTCCGCATGGCTAAGAGCAGAGTGTATACCTCTGCGTTCTCATCTCGGCCGCATGGCTAATGTGTTATTGTTTATAATAATAACAAGACTGCATCTATTCAGATCTCGGACAATTTTATTCTAATACCTGTTTCGATGAAGAAATTCATTCGAAAATTTCTACTGAAAATATTTTTATAATTTCAGTAACTGTGAGAAGAAAAAATTAGGTACCACATTTTGACTGGTTCGGAATAGTTCTAGTTTTAAAATAAGATCCAGTAATATAAGTAAAATAGAATAAAATACGGTCAGCAAGAACAGTAGACAAGAGTGAAAAGAGAATAAGTCAAAATAAAATAAAGTAAGCTAATTCAGTAGTTGAATAAATAACTAAATAAATAGATAAGTAAAATAAGCTAAAAACCTAATCCCGTGATTAAAAATAAAATGAAATAAGTGGCCGGAACGAAATGAAGAATAAAAAGATGGTAAGAGAGTGAGTATGAAACGAGATAAGATAGAAAGAGAGCAGTCGGAGGAGGGAAGATAGAAAAAGTTAGAAAATTGACAGCTACAGCAAGAGTTGAACTAAGGTAATAGAAGAATCCTACCTTAGTAGGGGAACCTAGCGGACGGTCGAGCAACTGCTTCCAGCTACTCGTGCAAAGACCCATCGCTAAAGGGGGGCACCAGTACTTGGGGGCACTTACAATTAGATATTATTCCTTGACACAAGTCTAAGGAGCTTAAGAGAAGTATGGACCGGATAGGATTTGTTCTCTTTATTTATTCGGAGGTCCGAATCAGGAGCGAAGTTTCTATCTCGAGCAATCACGAACTTTACTGTTACAGGCGGACGCTTCGAAGTGCTGTCGTCTGGATTTGTATTAAAATTAATTGATGCAAACCCGGCACAGGCTTCTACCCAATCCAAAAATTAGCTAAATTAATTATTGAAAGTGTTAAAAATCTTACACGTGTTTAATGGAATTCCGAATCTTCGGTTCCAAGCGACCAGAGGGACTTAATTAATTGTGTTTGGGAATTCGAACTGTCCGGCGGATAGCAACAGTGCTTAGACAATGAAGAGTCCAAATGATACCAAACAATCATACAGAGAAATAAATAGTCCGGAAACGAAGAGAGAGACAGTTTATTAACTATAGTTTCTTCCACATACTCCGATTTGAAGTTCTCCACACAGTTGCTATAGTCCCCGACATGGGTTCGCAGCTCGGAGGTGTTGCAGGTGACGTGGAGCCTGTCCCCCCCCCCCGCCCCTGGCCGGCCCGTGACCGAGGGGGAGCAAGCCGGGACCGCTCAGTCAACTTCCAAAAATCGAGTTAATATTCTGACTCCTCGATGAGGAGTGTATCAGATATTAAGCTGATAAGAACAGATAAAAGGCGTTTATTTTCAAGCAATGTTCCCCCAGGTTTACAATGAATACCCAGGGGTGCTACATCAAGTGTCGCCTTTTGGCGAGGGCTAAATTGGGTCGATGGGACTACATTAAAATTAGTGGTGGGGTGTGAGGCGTGGGAGCGCTAGGCCGCGCGTGAGGCTAAATTTGTATTTTATTCATTACATAAATAAATAAATAAATGAATAGATGTATACAATATTTTACACGAATACGCGCGCACACACACACACACACACACACACGTCAACAATAACTAATAAAATCCTTACGGCACCACGCAGAGCGTTAAAATATGAGAACATGGGACCGCCCGCTGCATGCCGGAAAGAATTAAAATACTTAAGACTACGAGAGATGACTAGAGTGTAAAATACGCGTTAAGCAAAGTAAAAAAAAGCTAAGGAAGTAATAAAGGGACAGGACAGGAGAAGAACTAAATAGGTAAATAACTAAAAAGAGAATGACTAGAAATAAGGTAAAATAAACGTAAAGAAAAGAAAGGGACTAGAGGTATGCAGCAGGTCGGTCGCCCCCGCTAAATTTCAATATAAAAAAATATACGTATATCTATATATATAAAACCTATAGAAGAAAATAAGTAGAGACGTAGACAAAGGATATAAATCAATAAATAAATAAGTATACACATGTTTCTACCAGTTACTACCAGCTATTTGTAGACTACCTCCGCGCTGGCTCTCTGTGGCAGGTTGAGCCAGGACTTCGCAAGCCTTCGTAGTTGTTTGTCGGCTGCTTTAAGGGGGCCCTTCTCTACATTGGCTCCCCGTAGCATAAAGTCGAGGCGGGGCAGAATAAACGAGCTCACCGCCTCACACTTTTGCCACGGGGCGAGGATGGATCGGTCTACGGCATGCAGGTCGTGCAACAGCTCCTCAATCGACGACAGCGGCGTTTGCCGAACTTGAAACCCGGTGGGCACTCCGAGGTGCTCGTAGGGCTCACCTGCCGCCAAGGCGTGAATTTCCTGACCCTGCAAGCCGAAGCGAGTGGGATGTACCCGGCGTGCACCTCTGCAGTCCTGGTGCAGGGTGGCGCACTTCTTCGGGTTGAACCGAAGTCCTATGCCATTCGCTGCGGCTTCCACTGTTCTCAACAGTGTTTCCATCCCTTCCGGCGTGTCCGCGATTAATGCCAGATCGTCGGCGTACGCCAGGACCGAGTACCTTTGGCCGTATAGCGTGTATCCTACCTCGGTCGCGGTTACCGCTCGCAGGACCGGTTCCAAGGCAATATTGAACGCTACAGGGCTCAAAGGACATCCCTGCTTCACACCGGAAAGGATGGGGACAAGGTCAGTAAAGCCCTGCGCGGTCCGCACTCAGGTGGTGCAGCCGTTACATAACTCCTTCACGATAGTCGTGAAGGGGGAAGGGACGGCGGCCTCCGCCAGGGCACGGTAAATGGTGGCGTGGGGAATTGACCCAAACGCATTCGTTAGGTCCAACCACGCGACCACAACCTGACGCCCGCCTCTACGAGCGTCGTTAAGGACCTCCTGCAGCGCGAAGTTGTGCTCGTAGCATCCCTCGCACGGCAGGAAGCCCTTTTGCTGAGGGCTAAGCCTCTCATTTCCGACCGCCCACATAACGAGCCGGTCAGCCAGCACCGCCGCGAAGAGTTTGGGGGTCGTGTCGGACATGGCCAGTGGCCTCCAGTTCCACAGGTCCTCCCGATCGCCTTTCTTGTGTATCAACACAGTGTTGGACTCCTTCCAAGAGGCGGGGATCGACTCCAGTCTACGGCACATGTTGAAAAAAGCGGTCAGCACAACGCATTCCGGGTCCGCCTTTCGAAGGTCACGGTAGGACAGACCGTCGGGTCCAGGCGCGGAATTTGACATCCGCCGGAGCCGCCGGTCTACCTCACTCTTCTCAAAAGGCTTCACCAGGTCCTCGTTTCTCTGACCATCTGGAGACTCAGAAGGAAAGCCGAGAGGCCCAGCAGCCTGTAACTCGCCCGCAGGTGAGTACATGTTCAAAAAGTGCTGCTCCACTCGGCCCTTCTCAATTTGGCATTGAGTGGGGGGTCCGGGGAGCGCTTCCTGAACTGCACGCCTGCGGTTCTCTCTAAATAGCCGCTGGATACGCGTAGCCTCCCTGACTCGATCCCCGCCGCTCGGAACAGAGTCCAAGTCGGCATCATGGGGACGACGTTGTCGACCGGATGTCGCGACACGCCCACGCCGTCCTGCATTGGTGTGTGGCCTCGCGTTCGTATTCCCCCCGCCACTCACGGGTTGTTTCCCAAAGCCCTTGAGAAAGGCGGCAATCTGAATCGCCGCCTCCTCCAAGTCCTGAGGAGAATCAACGACCTCGGCGAGGACAATCAGTAGTTCCCTCTCCCTCGCCAGCGCGGCTTGCTCTCGTGCACGAGATGCACGCGGCACAGGGAGGGGCTGACCGACCGTCCTCAGCTGCTGATGCTGTGGGACCCGTGGTTGGCGGTTTGAAGCGGGCGTTCGTACGACGCCCGCGTTGGCATCAGCCCGCCCCGCGAGGGCCCCCGCCCCCCCCCCCCCTTTGGGTTCCCACCAGACTGAGGTCGCGCAGGATTATTCCCTCCCATACTTCTAAAACGCGACGCGAACCCACCCATTGGGTCATTTTGACCCCTACGATTAAACATCCGCGCGGAGTCGCCAAGAGCCCGCCTAGCACCACTCACACCATCGTTACGATGGGAGTTTTGGCGGCCTCCCGTCCGCGACCGCAGACGCCGTTCCCCGAACCCCCGCTGGACGTCCGGACTTATCAGTGGAGGGACAGAAGGCCTTACCTCCACTTCTTCTACTGGCGCTATCTCTCGCAAGGCACCGCTGGCGACAGGACTGGGCACAGGCAGCGACGGTCTTTCCTCCCTCGCTGGATGGTGACTGCAGAGGGAGCTTCCAACGAGCGGCGACGTTGCTGCTTCTCCGGGCGATTCCGGCGACGACGGAGACGACAGGGGGCACCGACGATTCCCTCGAGTCCTCCTCGGCGTGATCAGCAGCCACGGTAGGGGGGAAGCGTCCTCCCCTACCTCCGTTTCCTCGGTCCTACGGGTCGTTGTAGCCTCGACTGCTCTGACGGGACCAGGGGTCACCACCTCCATGGTGGGGGGGAGGGAGAGGACATCTGCCAACTGCCTTGTCCTCTTCACTCTCTCCACTGCGCCCGGCGGATAGCCTAGAAGCCATAATCGGCCCTCCGCTAGTGGTGCCGGTGACAGTGGCTGTTGTCATCGTTACCGACATCGCCGAGGAGACTGCGCAGCCCTCAGCCTCCCCTTGGGCCCCATAGGTGGTCGATGGGGTGTAGCAGGGGGAAGTCCTTGGCTCTGGAGAAATCCTGATGAGCTGAGGGCTGCTAGGGACGAGCATCGCTACTTCCGGGGGCACAGATGCCGCCCGGGCCATCGAGCGCAGAACCCTGTGCTCGGGGCAGTCTCCTCGGGTATCGGTTGCCACTGACGTGCCCGCGGTGACGGCGACATAGGTTGGAGAAGCCGCCGTTCGCACTACCAACGTGAACGCCCGCGGGGATGTGCTCGGGCGTTGGTCTGGGTTAGTTGAGGTTGTGGGGGCGGGAGGGGATGTCCCTTCCTGCCCAGACCCAGACGTCGGTGGCGATATCCTCTTCGGGCCGGTCTTCGTGGCTGCTACCGCCCTCTTGGTGGTGTTAGGGGCCCTTCTTCCGCTGGGCTGCTCAACCGGGACGCTCGTTCCCCTCCGGCTCCTGGTAATCGGTCCCCTGGGGCTGGTGGTCGGGAACCTTGTGGGAGGTGAAACTGTGCCACCCCTGATCCGCCGCGCCGCTCCCGCACCACCTGAAATATTGGAAGTGCGGGGCGCTTTGGGGGGCACTCTTCTTCCTGGTTGGCTGCAGCTGTCCTTGGTAGCAGCACTCATTCCGACCTGCCTCCTCGTCGCGGGCACTTTCCTGGTCCCAGGTGGATGTGTAACCAGAGCAGTCTCTGTGCTTCGCCGTGGCAGGCTGGCACGATTCGCCGCAGGTGGTGGCGGCGTCGACGACTTCCTGGGGGCGGGGCGGGTGCGAGCCTCGCCACTGGCGCCGTCGTCGTCTTCTTCGGCGGCACCTTGGATCGTGGCGGTGCCGCTCTGGCTGTCGTCGTCCTCGTTGTCGTCGTCGGTGGCGTCGATGTCGTCGTCGTCGTCGTCGCCGTCGTCGTCGCAGCCGTCGTTGGCGTAATCGTTGGCGTTGTCGTCGCTGTCGATAGGGCCCGCGCCGAGCCCGCCGGCACAGCGAACCTTAAAATTGACTCGAGCCGCCCTCGGCCCGAGAGATCAGTGCCAGCCGTCGAGGTAGAAGACCCCGTACCGGTCGTACGGGTCGTGGTGGAACTGCTTGTCTCACTCCGACCTGGCCTGCCTGAGGTCGCGTGGGTGGCGGCGTGGTGAGCTTTTACGACTTTCAAGGGATAACGCCCTGTACCCTGCTCACTGCACTCGCCACATCGGTGGACGATGGTGTGTCCTAAATGATACTTTTTGGCATGCTTGGCCAGGTCGGAGTGGGACTTGTATGTTCCACCGAGCTTGATGCCGGGCTTGCCGTAGCATTCCGGGCATCGGAACTCCTCCGGGAAAGGAAACTCAATATAAATCGTCAAGGGACTGTTGCTCGGTCTTGCCATTGTGAACAGGCCTGCGCGGGGGTTACTTCAGGCGGGAAAAGAAGAACAAGAAGAGATAGATGAATAGATAAATAAATAAGTAGATAAATAAATAGAGTTTGGTGAAATAGTAAAAGTAATATATAGATTTGTTAAGATATTGTATAAAATAAATGAGGTAGAGAAAAATAAGTAAGTAGAATATGTGTTGAAACAGTGTCGGCCAGGTAGTTAAATGCAGTTAGACAGTAAGCAGTATGTATAGTAGACGTAGATAAAGTAAGAAGAATAATGAGTAGATAAGTCGGTGTATTGATAGAGCCGGTAAGGTAAAATAGATAAATAGATAAATATAATGGACTATGAACTATGTTAGAATCAGTAGAATTCAGTCAGGTACGCGCAGATTGTTTTAAAGCAGCCAAAGAAATATAGAATCGTTAAAATGTACGAAGCAGGGCAGACTAGAGAAAATAAAATCAATAGGTGTATGTTTGTTTAGAGCAAATTCGGCTATTGTACGTGCAGAGTATAAAATGGGATGAGATGGAGAATAAAGTTTAATAAAATAGAGTGGAGATTATGTAAAAATAGATAGATATATGAGTGGATAGAAAAATGAAAAGATAGGTGGAGTAAGATAGCAACAGGTACGATTGTATGTGAAAAGTAGAAGAGTAATATAGGGTAGAATGAAAATAAAATAAAATAAGGTAGGATAGTGTCAGGTACAATAGTATATAGTCAAGTACAAAGAGTAAAAATATAATTTGGTAAAATAAAGTAAAAGCTATGTATAAGTAAAGAAATAAAATAAGGTACAATAATATCAGGTACTACTATAGTATAAAGTCAAGTAAAATAAGATAAAATAAAATAGAATAAAATAAAATAAAATAGAAAAAAGAAAAGTTAAAATAATATGGTTAAATAAAGTAAAAGCTGTGTAAAGTAGGGAAATAAATAAATGAGTGGAGAAATAGAATAGAATAAGATAAAATAGCCGCAGATACGATAGTATAAAGTATAATAAAATAAAATAGGATAAAGTAAGCTAGCAACAGGTGCAAATGTGTAAGCAGAGGATAAAATAAAGTCAGATAAGATAGAGTAATATCAGGTACTATAGTATAGAGTCAAATAAGATAAGATAGAAGAAAAAGAAAAATAGAAATAATATTTAGTAAAATAAAGTACAAAGTAAAGTAGCAGCAAGAGCAGTCGTGTAGAATTGGATAAAATAAGATAGTGTAAGATAGGATAGATTTAATTAGCAGCAGGTACAATTATGTATGGAGAGAATAGAATAAAATAAAATAAAATCAGGTAAAGTATAATAGTAGCAGGTACAATAGTATAGAGTCAGATAAGATAAGAATAAAAGTAAATAAAATATGGTGAAATAAAGCAAGAATTATGTACAAGTAGATAAATAAATAAGTAGCTGTATAAGTTATAAGATAAAATAGAATAAAATAAAACAAATCCGTCGCCTGAGCTGAATAGAATAAAATAAGTGGCCGAAACGAAATGAAGAATAAAGAGATAGAAGAGAGTGAGTGTGAAAAAGGGTAAGATAGAAAGAGAGCGGATAAAAGAGGGAAGATAGAAGAGGTTAGAAAATTGACAGCTATAGAAGGAGTTGAACTAAGGTAAGAGTAGAATCCTACCCCTGTGGGGGCACCTAGCGGGCGGTCGAGAAACCGTTTCCAGCTTCTCGTGCAAAGATCCACCGCTAGAGGGCTGCACCGGTACTTGGCGGCACTCGAGAAAATCTTCCTTAGCACGGGGCTAAGGAGAATCTGAGGCAAGCTCGGGCCGGTGACCGAAAGGATTAAACCGAATTAATTAATCGAACGAATTCGATTAAATAATTCGGCGGTCACGCTCAAGAATCAAAGTTCCTGTCGCGATCGAAACGGAAATTACCGTGGAACGGCAGACGCTCCGACGTGCCGTTGACAGGTCTGCATTAACAATTAGTTATTAATGCAACCCTGTCACAGGCTCGCGCCCGAATCCAGCGATTAATTAAGTCAACAAACTCGGAAGCCGCCTTAAACAATCAGCGAGCTGATTGTTGAAGCAGTCGTCGAGTCAATTAACAGAAACCAACCGGTAAATTCGCCGAAACGTCCACGTGTTTCCACAAAACTCCGAATCGAAGGTCACAGAGACTTCGATTCGAACGACCGGGAGGGAGCCGTTAATTGTTTGGAGTTTGAACTGGCCGGCTGTTAACAACAGGTGTTAATGGCCGGCGGAACAAAGAACCAACACAATTAGACGGAAGGTATAGGATATAGCATGCGGGATTTAACCGTATATTTTAAATACGGGTATTTGGACGAGAGAGGGTCCAAATGACACCGTATAGATATACGGGGAATAGAATAGGAAGAAAAGAGACAGAGGAGACTAACTACAGTTTCGGCCACTTACCCCGCTGAAGGCCTCCGCGCAGGTGTTCGTTTCTCCGGAGGTTCCTGCTCGGTGGAGTTGCCGCTGGTCGTGGTCCTTCCTCTCGACGGCCGGTCGCGCCCCGATCGCTTCTCGTGGTCCTCGCGTATTCCAAATTAGGGGTGCACTTAGCACTCACGATTTTTTGGAAGTTTTTCTCCCGTCGAATTTCGTGAATCGCGCGAAAAATTGAAAATTTGAAATTTTAATTTTTTATTGCGATTCGAGGAGTCAGGATAATTTCCTCGACTTCTGGAAGTTGATGGGCTACTTAAGCTAAGGTGGATTAAGCTTTTAATAGTTAATTGGGCCAATCCACACGGCACTGCAATGCGTGGCCGACCCGTGACCGAGGGGGAGCAAGCCCCGACCGCTCAGTCAACTTCCAAAAATCGAGTTAATATTCTGACTCCTCGATGAGGAGTGTATCAGATATTAAGCTGATAAGAACAGATACTACACTTTGATCTTAGCCATGAGGCCGAGAAGCGATACTAACAGCAAATTTAACAGCTTTCTTATACACTACACCGTTTACCTTTAGCAGTGAGAAACATTTTCGAGCGCCGAGCCGCCTAGCGGTCGAGCGGTGGACCCGAGTCGGCACGCGGTGGATGCCTTCGATGATCTGTTACTCTCCATTACTTCATATTCCTACAGTATTCTGCATTTTATGTAGTACTGTAATGATATTATATTACGTTAAAATTGTTGCATTTATTTAAAAAAGAATCAATAAGTAATTTTATACAATATTACGAACGTGCGATGAAAATGAAGTAGGATATTTTATGAATTAATATGACTCTAATATCCAGTTTGTAAAATATATATTATATAAGTAAATATGAATAAACAAATTTAATGTTCTTTGAATACAGTGCAGTCTTTATAGTGACATATGAACGTATCTCAAGAAATTTTTCGAAATCTTCATAATTGTTGGTTTTACTGGCGTCTAAAGTAAAGTGTCAACCTTTTTTCATGAAATTATAACAGTTGAACTAACTAACCGATGGAAATGAGTTTTTGGGTGCTTATAGTAGAAACATAAGAGTAACTAATACAAATTCTTTCAGTTGAAAAACAACATTTTCCTCACCATTAGTTTCACAATTGTTGTGAAACAACAATTGCGAAACAAATGGATTCGAAAAATGTTGTTTTTCAACTGAAAGAATTTGTATTAGTTACTCTTATGTTTCTACTATAAGCACCCAAAAACTCATTTCCATCGGTTAGTTAGTTCAACTGTTATAATTTCATGAAAAAAGGTTGACACTTTACTTTAGACGCCAGTAAAACCAACAATTATGAAGATTTCGAAAAATTTCTTGAGATACGTTCATATTACACAGTTTTTATTTTATAATTATTAAATTGGTGAAGATGCTTTTACTAGAAATTATTAAATAAATTTTTTCATTCGAGAACACATAATTATTAAAATTGCGAGGAATCTAAATAAATTCAGTCTTGTAATTATTATAAAAGAACGTACTTACCGGTCATATTTTGGGCTCGGTAGGGGTGTTAACTACTTTCAACTGCAATGGTGTTTAGACAAAATCATAGAGTCTCTGACCAAACGAACGAATGCTCGGTCCTAGCCCACTTCAACAAATTCGCGTTCATTTAAATGTCGAACGCGAGCGAATATTGAAAAGAGCGTGGACAAATTATTTATGCTCATACTCTGTCGATTTGTTCGGGAATTAATGTTTATATTAACATAGTTTACTTAACGACAGAGGATATTGCCGAATAATTAGATCAAAATCGAACAATAAGTTCGACCAGGTTCGACTTTCAATTTTGTCGGAGTGAAGGCCAAACGAGTTTTCATTCATTTGGTTTAAATGCACCATTTAGCGGAATTGGGAACATCGGTAGTTCAGCAATGAAGAACAACAGCATAATTATACATGTATATTTTTCTTTTTTATTAAAGTAAGAAATACATTAAATTTAATATAATTTAGATAATACACTTGAATCTGATACTGTAGAACTCTGGGAATCACAATCGGAATAAGGGCTAGAAGTACTTTGTGCAGTAGGTAAGGAAGTGGCAGTGCGCAAGTGGTGAGAATTTAAATGAGGAGGGATCGGAGAGATAGCAGAAAGTGTTTGATACACACCATTATATGGGGTATTCGTTGTGGAGGTAGCGCAAGGCTGTGTATGAGAAGGATGGGGAGGATGCTGCATGTACAAACCATTTGCAATAGCATTGATAATAGCAATTTTTACATTAGCTTTCCGTGAATTAGGAATCATCTTGAAGTCGTGTAAAAGCGAGAGCAAGAACAGTCTATCCGGGTCATTTCCTTCCCCATTTTCCTGTATAGACTTCAGAAGTTTAGCCAAAACAGCTGCTAAATCACCGTCACAGTCGGTTACCTTTCTCTTCCTGCACATGGGATTTGATTCCTCGATCGGAGGTGTAGTAAGTAAAACTGATAAAGGTACCTCGGTTGCATCAATCGATTCATCCGCTTCGATCTCATCCTCTTCCATCTGACTAAAACTGCTGTTCGACCTGTAAAACATTTAGTGGGCCTGATAAATAATTTCCAAAAGTACATTACAAACTGCACATACTCTGCGTAAGTCATGGATGGCATTAGAAATGACATCTGCTCAAAATACATATAAGTTTTCCAGGTCCTGCCAGATCCTGATTTACAATGCTTTCTTTTCGCCAACTCTCTGGCGAATGAATTGCGAAGATTCTTCCACCTCTTTTGTAAATCTTTTCCTATAAGAATTAGAATATTAGAATACGTGAAGAATGAATATTTGTTGAATCTTTGAGATGCAAAGGATGTAACAAACAATGACAAAAATGTCATTCCTAATTACACACAGTACCTTCGCTTAGCAAATACCTGTAAGAAATATTTTGTAGCAACAGGTGATTTGTTTTGGTAATACGTAAAAATATAATTTGATGCACACGAACTCTCACCATAAATAGGTGATGATCTTTTATCATATAATAGCACGAACAGAATTATTTATTTAAACACGTAAAATCATGATTTTAAAAAATAAGTCCTCACCGATTTCATTTTGTTTGTCTTTCTCCCATCTGCAAATGTTCTCGTCACCATAAATAGCGATCATAACCTTTCTCCAGGCATTTTCCTTCTTCCCTCTGTCTGCATAATCGCGGTCGCTTTTATCCCACAATGCCGGAAAATTTCGAACGGTGGCGATCAATTTGTGGTTGTCAAACACGATCTCCATATTCAACTTTGTACCGGACTGAATAAGACGGCAACTCCCGTCTCAATTGGTACTATATTTGTTTCAACGTGCCATCTGCGGACCCCATACGAAAAGTATCAACAATAACTAAACTTTACGAGATACACAAAACTGTTGTTTATTCACGAAACAACAAACTGTGGGGTGGACGCGTCCATGTATGCATTCATTCTTCAGTCTTCAGTCTTCAATGGTCTTCAGTACTGCGCATCGAGCGCGCATGTGTAAATAGTAAATAGTAAATACGTGCGTGCATTCACACGATCATTTGAGAAACTCAAAACAATTTATAAGACGCTCGCGACCGATGTTTCACCCTCTTTTCCTTTACACTTTAAATCAATAAATTATGTTTCATTTATAATGTCACACTATAATATCTAAGATTTTGTAGAATTGATGATAGGAACATTTGAATCTTATGACACACCAGATGATCAACCAAATGCTTGAATTAGTAAACTCAGTACCAAATATAATTTCTAACAACAGTTTACATATTCATGTTTAGATCAATTATATTCGTGTTTCTAATTGACGTCGTTTCAGAGTGAAAGAAATGCATCTCATAACAAAGAAAGAGTAAAAGAGTAAATAGGTGAATTTTCATCCTGAGGAACGCATGAAGATTAAACGAAACGTTTGATGGAAATCTGGTGTAAGTCAATACAGTTATTCATTGGATAATGAAGTTTGTAGCCATCGCAAATAAAGGTTTCTCAGGAATGTGCTGGACAGACAGGATTTATTCAGGATTAGGAGTTTACATATATTATCGGTAGAGCAAGGATATTACATAACCGGACAAGGAAATGTTTCATTTTGACAATTGTACGATTTACGCTATCTATTAGTTCCGCGTATACTCGCGCACGGTTTCGTGATTCTAATTTCTTACGCCGGTGTCCAGGAGTTATTCTGTACTCTCCCGTTCGGATGGCGTCCAGGTATAATCGCGGAACTCTCCATACCGAACGGGCGTCCAGGAATATTCTCCCATGCTCCCCTGTACTATATCTGGGCGTCCAGGAGGTGCGCTGTCCTCTCTCGTTCGACAGGCGTCCAGGTATAATCGCCGAACTCTCCATGTCGAACGAGCGGCCAGGAACAGACTCCCGTACTCTCCCGTTCCTCCGGCAGGCGTCCAGGTATAATCGCCGTACTCTCTTGCCGGAGCCGAGTTTGCCCTCCGAGAGCGGCCGATGGTCTTACCTCGTCCTCTCTCTCGGAACAGCAAAAAGGATCGTGGCCTCTGCGAGCCCGCAATTTATACCTATTCGTTGCTATCCGCGAGCGCGAGAATCAACAACGCGGTGTTACCGCGCGTCGCTTCCCCGCGTGGTCGCCTACAACCTAATTTCGCGAAACTTCGAAATGTTTCGCCGCCCTGCGTTACGTTCTCGAAATTTCGACGCATGCTACAAGTTCTATAAAATAGTATCGAAGAAAGTTATGTTTGTCTTATGCAAGCCACGCTAAAATTATTATTATACAGTAAAACCCCGGTATCCGCGGAGGATTGGTTCCAAGACTTTCCGCGGATAGTAGTTAACGTCTTTATGCACACGCAGACATCATAGGGTTGATATAAAATTTTAATCAATGGAATTACTAATATTTTAATATAACACTTTTTTACTAGTTTATAATCCTACATAATGTTATTAAACATGAAAACTATACATAAGATATTAAAATGAAAACAGTTTTGTTACATATACATAATATATCTAACAAAAATTTACACTTTTTTAAAAGTAATGCAATTATTATATTAATAAAATTTGCGAAACGTTATGAAATGACTTCAGTTTGAATGATTTTTTAATTATATTCGAGATAAATTTTTCGAGCTTTGATCAACCGCGGCTCTCACTGTAATTAAAAAGTATTGACTTGCACTACTACTTTTGCATTAAATAGATCAAATGTAAATACAAACATATGTATATAAATATGCTAAACGTAGTAAACGCTGATGCTATATGAAAGAGGAAACAGTTAAGTAACTTCTACCGTACTCTTTTTATATACTTTTTGGTAATACTTTACAAGCGAGAAGCGTGGCCATCTAACGGCCTAGTCATGAACTATTCTTTTGACCAATTTTACAAGCGAGAATCGTAGCCATCTAACGGTCTACTAATGAATTATTATTGTGATTATCTTAGAATGGTCTACTAAGGTGATTATTTTACAAGCAAGAATCGTAGTCATTTAATGGCTGTGTACATCAAGCGCGTTTCCAATATTTCTAATATTAAAGAATAAATTATTACTAGACTGCGGATCTTTATTCAAAATGAAAATTGTCTGTATACATTTTAAGAAAGGGGAATTATATAAAAATTGATTTCTTTTCTTAACTATTTGAATAGGTTGTCAAAAATGTACCAGTAATGCATTGAATTCATCACTTTGTGTTTCACCTTCTCATTTTTTCCATAAATGCATAAAATCTGCAGTATATTTATTGCATTAAAATAAATGATCTATTAAATTGAATATTATGAAATATATTAATCATTGCCACATGCCTGCTTTTTAATCTGGTTTGGTAGATCCGCAATCTGAGAATTTAGATACATCTATTATTAAGGTGACCAATCGTCCTCCTTTTGTAGTACTCATTTAAATAATAGTTATATATTTTTATTATGCATTTAACATATTATAGTGTATTATTGTTGCAATTAATAAAATGTTTCTTTTATTTACAATATTTGTTTTCTTCAATTTAGTTGTGTCCTCCATTTAATTGTAAAAAAATTGTTCACCCTACTATTACATCTATTAATCTATCGTATTTATATATAATCATTAGAATGTTGAGTTTGTGTGTTGTCAAGTTCTATTAGCTTTATTGTTATAACTAGCCTGCGAATTTTTATGCAGAATAAAAATTTTATGCAAAACAGAGTTTTCTGTATTAATAGCAAGAGAGAAGTTCAAGAAAAATTTGTTTCGTCTCTGAATGATTTTAATAGATTGAAAAGAGTTTATGATGTTCTAAAATTCTACTAATGTTTTTATATTGTTTTATGCGAACTAAATACGATGAAATTTTCCCGTACATTTTCAATTAATTTTTTTACGTAGAATCGTCCCTTTTATGGTTGCAAAATTGTCCGCGATTTCCTTGCGGGATGCAGCGTTAAATAATGTATTTTGCAGGCTCGTACCGGTGTTATGTATACTTCAAACATCCTGTATTCTTCAATGGCAGCCGGTACGCGATGGATTCGTAACAGATAGATATCCGGGAATACGTATCATGCTTGATTTATGTGAAGTACCAGCTATGATGAAACTGCAACGATAGATACGACTTACAAAACAACGTTTAACACCGTTTTGCAACTTTAACACGTAGACGCTCGGAGATCGGAAGATTACGACTATCGTTCGTAAGTGATTGTGTTGGGATCAACGACTTCTCTAAGGATTTCGTTTGTCATTGTGTGGAATTATACCGTTTATAGAAATTGATTTTGTTTGGCAATCGACTTTGCAAACACGTGGATTAGGAATAAAAATCTCTAAAATGAGCAATTGTAGATTGTAGACCTTTATGCGAAACAAAAAGTCGATTCATGGGAACAGAAATTAAATGAAAATGCGTATCTTCTTTTAATAATTTTTACAAATTAAAGATAGTCCAATGTTAAAGGGTTGAATTCTTCTAATGTCTTCACAGTTTGTGTTTGATTGGTTCATATTTGTCATAAGTGCATCAAATCTGTGGTTTAATCAGTATTCTTTTAATTTAATTGATCTAAATAAAAACAAATGCTATTTATAAATTCAATTCATCAATTGGTAGATATAGGAACCAAATGAAATCAATTATTATTTATAAATTCAATTCACCAATTCACCAATTGAGCTAAATAAAATCAATTTTTATTTATAAATTCCGTCCATCAATCGGGAGATACAGGAGCTATATAAAATCAATTTTTATTTATAAATTCATGTCATGAATTGGAAAATAGAAGAGCTAAATGAAATCAATTTTATGTACGGAATTGAATTCATCAATCGGGGGATACAAAAACTAAATAAAGTCGATTTTCATTTATAAATTCAATTCATCAATTTGAAGATGCAGGAGTTAAATAAAATGTTCCTTTTTTAATGAATAATTCTAATATGTTACAAATAACATATCAAAGTTCTTAAATTGTTTTAATGTTTCTACTGTTTCAAGATTATCTCACTTTTATCACAAATGCATAAAACCTTCGATCTGTTAATTATGATTTGATTCATTTCGAACGAATGATCAATTACGAAACGACTAAAATATATTTATTCATACAGATTCGTGAAAACACAAACCACGGCACTAAGTATCTTATACAGGGACGCCTGTTACATGATGTAACTGTTTTCAGTGACCATAATCCCCATGGCCACCTCGTGGAAAGTAAAATGGAGGAATCGCTGTCGGTTCTGATCAATAACATCCGAATTTTAAAAAGGATAAACCCGCTTCCCGGTGACTCGGCGATTCTTCATCGATGACCTTGAGGATGCACCTCCTCGGTAACTTTCACTACGATGATCAACGATACTTAGAACAACGAAGATGGTCGCCAATGTCAAACACGATGCAGTTCCTGGCTCGGTCCTGCTTGCAATTGCTTTTCTATCTGTCGTGGGAAACGTTTAATTTGTTCCATGAAAAACGTCCAACGGTTCTTTTCCTTGAACGGAGACCATGATCAGAGATCGAAAGACTTATGGCACCTTCCAACAGGGTAGGAAACATTTCATTTGAAACAAGATAACAAATAATTATTTGAAATAATGAATTATGTTAAACACTTTATTATTTGTATTTTACAAATAACAGAAAGAAATTTATGTTTATTTGGAGTTTAAATCAAATCATATTTTATTTTAATAATTTTTGATTTTATTAACATTGTTCACATACAGTAATACATAACTTCACCCCTGGAAGAGGTTAGGGAAGTAACTAATTTAATTATTAAATAACTAATTGTTGTAATTTAATAAGTTCCATTCAAAATTCAAATATTGAAGGAATTTTAACAAAATTATTTGGCTGTTCAAATAAGCTAATAGATAATTATTTCAAATGACATTTAGCCAAATAGCGAATATTTTTTAAATAATTTATTTCGATAATGCCCAAGCTTGCCCTCCAACAGGCTTTATTTAAAACATAGGACTTTCACAAAAAAACAATGGTTTCAAACACGTTTCTTGTACGTGCTTTTAAACCAACTGCTTTGAGATCAATCTTCTTGTTCGACTTAATACAAATTGCTAATAATTTCAACTAGCTGCTAAACAAATGTATGGATCAAAATGGATTGCATAGTATGATTAGTTTAATTTTGCAAATATTATGATATTCGATAACATTCGAAAATATGAAATACTGACTTCAAAATTTTCATAAGAAACAAATAACAAATAATTTCATTCTTTGATTCGTCAGAAGCACAATAATTCTAAAAATCATATTTAACCTATAAATTAAATAAAAATGTAGCCATTTGCTACAATTGTATATGCAAAACCGTGCATCAACAGAAAGGGACATTTATAAGTTCGTAAATTATTTTTTCTAACAATTCAGAACCTCCGTTATTAAGAGCACTATTTTTTCCAATTAAATTACATAGATTACTGTATATAATGCCATTTGTTTCATATTGATATCTATAATATTGATCGAGTTATCATTTTTTGTATCGAAGTCGACACTAATGGTCAAACTTGATTTGCTTTAAACTTTTGTAACCCGGAAAGTTTAAAGAACGTCGACGAGATAAAAACTATATTGCAATCAGGATATCGTGTTCTGTGTATATAATTTCATCGAAATCCGTGATTAGGTTTGTGTGACTTGTGGAATTGCTCCTATGTCTAATTCGATGATCCTTGGATCTCGTGAGATTCGATTTTATCCGTGATTCGACATGATGAACGAACAGCAGGGTACATGAAGTTAGTATACATGATCACGGGTTCGTCTGGCGAAAGGTTTAAGGTTATAGGATTATGAAATTCCAGGAGACGTTTGTTTTCGACCCTCACATCGCCTAAATGTCACTGTACTTCGAGGAAAGTAAGGTAAACATTGCTGATATGGTACAGCTGATTTCAAAAGCTAGCCAAAATAGAGGGATTCGTCTTCTGAAGGCACTATTGCATAATTATACTTACTGTATACTTAAGTGCACACAAAAATGCTTTGGAATTAAATTGATTAAGCTAGAAGAAGTGAAAGTCGTCGAAAAATGGTACTCGATTCAGAACAACGAAGAAGTAAAGAAAATTGAAAAGACGGCAATAATAAAATGCAATTAGGTATAGCATTCTCTCTAGATAATGACGCAAATATTAGTGAATGAACTTTTACCATTTACAAATGGGTTTTTTGTCGCTTTTCTTGCAACAAACTAATTGCAACATCGGTCATGAATGATCGAAAACATTTTTATTGGATATTCTGTAGAAGCGTCAAGAGGAATCAACTAATTGCCTAGTCTTTGTAGGCACATGACAAAAATACATTAGTCATAATAAAGTGCAAACTGTAGTTCTTTATGCGAATAAAAATTGATTACATTGATCGAGAAGTAGGAATTGATTTATGACTTTTAGAATTTTATTAAGCTTTAAATAATCTGTTGATATTCTCAGATTCTTTTAATATTTCCACTGTTTCGAATTACGTTTAATCTATTTTTGCCAAGAGGTAAAAATAAAAGGGGAATATTAATGTAATCAGGAGCATCGGCCATTTTGGAAACCAATGAAACTTTCTCGGTCGCAAACACAATAATAACAGGTTCAGAAAACTCTGCAATAACTTTCGCCCGATGTTTCTTTCCTGTCGTTCGGACACTGTCTTATTTGTCGACGGTATAGTCAGTGACATTGTTGACACAGTTCTAGATGTAATCAATGCAGAAATATATTCGGAACAGCGTAAGATCACTTCTCTTTAATGAAGACGGATTTACTAACCACATTCTACAAGAAACTGCTTTACATTGTTCTTATTGTTACGCAAAAATCTTACAAGCATGTTGAAAGTAATAATATATGTACTCTTAATTAAATTGCAAATTTTTGTATGAAAGTGCGTAACCGAAACAACTGAAGTATATAAATGAATATATGTACTCTTAATTAAGTTGTAAATTTTGATGCATTTGAAAATGCATAGCTGGAAGAACTGACATGTATATATCATTGAATATATTAACCCTTAATTAAGTTGCAAATTTTCATGCATTTGAAATTGCATAGCTGAAAGAAGTATATAAATGAGGTAACTGAAGTACCTGAAATAATTAACAATTATAATGCATATTAAAATTCTGACTGTAACAGTACCATTCGAAAAGAACATCATTGTCTCCAATTTTTATTTCTGTAATAACACGTTTTTTCTCTCGCTAATAATTATGTAAAAGTTTTAGTGCACTTGCTTGACTATATACATATATCGTGTGTATTGACTATATCAACAAAGTATTAATTCTCACGCAATAAATATAAATTACAGTGACAATATATTGATTATATCATAGCGAGGAGCTTCAGCCTACACGTGTATATGGATTTTATTAATTTTTAGTTTGAGCACATCTCAGCGATCAAAATGTAAATGAAATCGGATGCGACGGTTGCGTAACCACCATAGTCACGCGAGGGATTACATGTTCATATTAATATTTATGCACACAGCCGGTTCAATCGGTTTTATCACTCCGAGAATTAATTGCTATGCGATTTTGAAATATGCTTTTATGGTGGCGGCACAATAGGAGCAGTTCGAACAGAGAATCAAGTTTAATTGATTGTTTAGATTGGACTTAGATGAATCATTTTCGGACGATTATGGTTAGAAATTGTAAGAACAATGAAGAAAATAAATATAAACAGCTCTGAAAATAGATTATTGTACAGTTTTTCCTCTAATTTTATTTTTCGGCGTCAGTGTGGGTGATCAATTTTATTTTGTTTCTACTTCTATTTAAATTTTTTCGAAATGAAATTTTATTATAAAGTTTTACTAGCTCTGCTGTGAAATTTTGGTAATTTATTCGTTTATTAAGGTCGTTATAATTAAAATCTTAATATTATTTGTCCAATACTCACAAGAATCACGTTAATTTTGTTCCTCGCCACATTTTTGAACTTAGATTACAAATTTACACTAACGTGACCTTCTTATTAAATAACGTAAGAACAATAAGTTTTAAAATAAGAATATTAAGCTTAAAATCACTTACATTACAGTACTCACAAAGACCAAAAAATTAGCTTAAGAAGTTAGAATAATTAGTTTAAAAAGTTAGAATAATTTCCCATTTGAAGCTCACTGTTCTGATTATAAAACGATTTTTAATACCTCGATGTTGTTTAAACTTTCCGGGTTATAGTCGAAATAAGTGTTAAAAGTTTAGTGTCAATTTTTCTCCAAAAAATGGCGACTCGATCAATATTGTAGATATCAACATGAAACGAAAGGCATTTCATCGACAAAACTTTGCAGTTTCATTGAAAAAATATTATTTCTAACAACATTGCTCATACATTGCTAGAAATAATATTTTTCATTTTCAAACGCAAAAATAGCTTATTATGGCAAAATCTCGAAAAAGGTCAATGACTTTGAAATCTCGAAAAATGTGACCTTGAAGAACACCTTTCGTTTACCCATAGTACTTGACCTCTTCAACCGAATCATCCTCTGACATTTTTTCCTGTCGCCTCTAAAACTTTCAATAGTCAGCAAAGTGTAAATAAAACAATTGTCAAGGTGAGAATAATCAAGACAATGATCAAGAGACAAAATTATATACTGTTAACTAACTTTCTAATAGCATAAACGCAGTAAAAGAAATTGACGGTGATTTTTAGTTGTAAAATTTCCAATACCCAACATCAGAGTGCACATAATTGCAAATACTTTTTACAGCAATTAAAACGCAAAAAATAAATTGTCTTGAACAAACGTTAATTTTACTAGTAGAAAGCTCTACGACAGATCGAACATTTAAATAAATATTTTAGAAATCGTCGTCGGAATAGTATAATAAACTATCGATTCCCAAATAAATATTTAATCCACGATAATGACAAATATTGACATAATATTGGATTTATAAGGTCGCATGTTGGAAACGAGCATTATAAGATATTAAAGTATTAACTATTATTATATAATAATAATAACGTTCGATATTAAACTCTTTCCCTTATAGTAAATATCTAAATTATTTTTTGTAGCAGTACACAATGCTCGGATGTGGCAATAGGTAATAATATTTTTCTTTTTTATGTAATTACTAAGAGATACGATCTTGAAATTGATGATGACGAGAAAAGTTTTATAAGAATTTCATTAGAACAGGTTTTGAAGATGCCTCTAAAATACTTTACTGTTCAAGGTCACTCTAAGGTGATAATATCGCAGGTGGTTATCTTAATGTCAGTCATAAGAGGGCATAATGAAAGGGAGATGTTAGTGTGCAAAAAACATCGATGACCTTGGAATGACCTTTAACGTGACCTTGGCGGGACTTTCTGGTACTATCTAATTGAAATTATATATGAAGTGGTTTTTTTTACAGTCAATATGTGTGGGAATAGTTATGGTGTTTATTATAAGCGAGACACCCTGTGCATTGTCAAGCACAGAGTCACTATGCAGTGACTTAAATATTGAATGAAAGTGTCAACGAGCGTAATCGACAAGGGTCAAGGTCTACGTGAGGGTCAATCCACGCTAAATCGAGTACTTTCCAAGAGAGTATTTGTATAAAATTATAAATATAAGGTAGCACGTCCACCCCCCACCCCCCTTATATGAAATTAGGGACCTTCGAATCTAGCAATTTTCATTCTTGCACTCTGCACTTACAAATTTTTATTCTCAAAATTACTCCATTTATTCAGTTGAAATTTTAATCGTTTAAACACACAATGCTTATTAAAGAATTGTTTATTACGTACAAATTTTCTAAAATACTAGAATATTAAAATCGATAGAATTTAGTACAACTTTTGTTTACTTTGGATCTACAAAGACTATTATTTTGTCTTAAAATTCGACTTCAAAAATTGAAAATTGCATCAACATTCGCAGACTAATTATGACATTAAAAAATATCTATACAATCTATCTATCTATCGTCTCGATTTTAAGAAATTTGGTCCAAGGCTTTCTTATTGATTATGTCAATCAGCTGCAAAAACGCCTTTCTGTAATGACTTCGAAAATATTATTAATAGACTGCGGATCTTTGTGCAAAATGAAAATTGTCTGGATTAATTGCCTGACGCAGAATCTACAAAGACATTTATTTCTTTTTTAATAATCATGATGAGTTGAAAATAATACGACAGTCTAATATACGCAGTTTAATCATGAATTCTACGTTAAGATTCTGCAGAGACATTTTTAAATAGTTAAACTACAAAAGTCTGAAAAAAATCTGCAACCCTCTTTAACCCCATACTTCAAAAACTTCGTTTTCCTCATCTATTACATTCATTCCGCAATACTGAGTGCCATAACTACGTGACAAAGGATCGTACGGCAACCATCCTGAGCTCATTTTAAAACCTAAAGTCCACAGATTCGCACTACTCAATTAGTTTTCCCAAATACGGTTCAACATCATGAGAAATTATGAAAATAAAACGACGCTAGAAAATCGTACACCAGTTTTTCACACATCGTTATAAAGAGGAGAGTTCAGTCTTCAAACCCATGTTAACTTCAATCCTAAAAAAATGTTTTGGCGTCACTGATTTGAATTTGACAAACTCTTGAAAGAAAGCGTATTTTCTCCATTTAGATACGAGAACATTTCGCATAATGCAGATCTTTGAAGAAAGTAATTGAGGACTTTAAAAGTAGAAGCTTTACGCTTTAAAACAAGTTCAGAATGATCCCCATAAGATTTTTATGCAGGAAGTTATAGTTAGACTCCGGATCTCTGTGTAATATAAAAATTCTTTGGACCAATTCCACGAAACAAAAGCAAAATAGTTTATTTCCTACTCTAATCATATTAATAAGTTGAAAATAATGTATAAATACATTTAAATCCTTTTAAAATGTTATGGTTTGTTGCATTTTAATATTGCCCGTTTCCACTATCTATTTTCATCGTCAAGAAATATTTTAGATACTCTTTAACGGAAAATCCCGATATTTAATTTTATGTTTTAGATTACCAAAAGAAACACATTTTGTTTGCAGACATTTTACTGTTTATTTAAAATAGCATTTTATTTCAATTGTGTAACAATGACTATTTAAAATAATATTTTATTTGAATTATGTAACAATGACTATTTAAAATAGTATTTTATTTGAATTGTGTAACAATAACTATTTAAAATAGTATTTTATTTGAATTGTGTAACAATGACTATTTAACATAGTATTTTATTTCAATTGTATAACAATGACTATTTAAAATAGTATTTTATTTGAGTTGTGTAACAATGACTATCTAAAATAGTACTTTATTTGAATTGTGTGACAATGACTATTTAAAATAGTATCTGAAATATTTTGTGTCCAAAATTTTACCCAACCTTGGTTAGATGGATATGTTTTTGGCAATCTCGTGACAGCCATGACTAGATTCGTTTAAATCGTTAAGCAGGAATTTGTATAAATGAATAAAATCCGCTGCCTAGTTATGACAGTTCGAGTATAGGCAATTTCTCTTTTCTTGAATTTTCTGTTTTTACCGAGGAAAATCGTGACAAAATCCGAACGCACGATCGCCCAATTATTAGACTAATTATGTGTAAGGTCGAGCCGAGAAGAAATGGGTCCTTGTGACTCAGATCAGAGTGGGATGAGTCCTCCGAGTTGGTGGGGACCATTTCTATATAATCGACGGTGAAGGTGCCCGTCTCTTCATATCCTATCAGTGACCACGTTTCTTTCGCTGTCGGACTCGTCCTCCGATTCGTACATACTCGTTCCGGGATAATCAAACGAAAAGCGAGAGACAAGTGAGATAAGGTGAGTGATCGACTTAACATATACTGGCGATCAGTGCTCCGGATTCGCATGATCCTTAGCGCCGCGTTATTCCCATAATCCTGATGAACACGCAAGAACGGGCCTAAAAGTGTTCCCTGAGAAAAAGTGAAACTGGCCGTTCTTGATCGCGGAATGACAGCATTAGGAATTATTATTTAGAATGCATAATTACTGAAATTTATCACAATCTTTGAAATTGATTTTTGCTAGAAAAATTTCTTGTGCCATTTTATTGGGCATTATCTGCATTGCTGTGCATTGTTGTATGCGAATGTTGGAAATTAATTATTAAACGTACTGCTTCTTCTTTAGAAATTATTATTTAGAATGTCCAATTATATTTTTGGTTTTTTTTTGCTAGAAAAATTCCTTGTTTCATTGTGTTGGGCATTGTTCTGTATTGCTATGGTTTGTTATATGAAGAGGTTAGAAATTAATTATTAAATATACTGCTTCTTCTTTAGAAATTATTACTTAGAATGTACAATTACACTTTGCATCATCTTTTTGCTAGAAATATGCCTTGTACCTTTTTGTTGGGCATTATTCTGTATATTGTGTTTCTGTGCATTGTTGTATGCGGATGTTGGAAATAAATTATTAAACTTTCTGTTTCTTCTTTAGAAATTATTATTTAAAATGTCCAATTACATTTTTGATTTTTTTTTGCTAGAAAAATTCCTTGTTTCATTGTGTTGGGCATTGTTTCGTATTGCTATGGTTTGTTATATGAAGAGGTTAGAAATTAATTATTAAATGTACTGCTTCTTCTTTAGAAATTATTATTTAGAATGTACAATTACACTTTGCATCATTTTTTTGCTAGAAATATGCCTTGTACCTTTTTGTTGAGCATTATTCTGTATATTTTGTTTCTGTGCATTTTTGTATGGGGATATTAAAAATAATGTACTAGATTCAGAACAAGGGAGTTATAATCCATAAGAAAATTATTTGCTGACATATTTAACGCACGCTGATATTTTTAAAAATAATTTTGCAGGTAATTGGGATCTTGTATGTTTCATTCTGTATTTAGAACTGGTACACATATAACCGCAATCTATAAAAGAATGATTAGCTGATATATGTAAAGTGTCCTACCATTTTTTAAATAATTTAAAATGTTTCGATTTACTTCACTTTATTTTCACTTTCGTTTTCTAATAACAATATAGTATGCTTCATTCAGATTTAATTTACAATCCAGTAAAATCAATATAGGTTCCCTTTCTCTCTAAAGATTGTTGAACTCTTCACTGACTAACTTTAGCAAGTATTACACAATAAGATGAGCATTCCTCTTGTCGGCTTTTAATTAGAAAAGACCCATCTCCCTCGAAAACCATTTACGAACATAGTCAACTGTATAAGGTGGCCAGAGATCGTTAACACTGCCCGTAGAAAAATGGAGTTGACTTGAAAGAAATTACAGTGCTCGTAAAAATCCGCTCATTTAAACATGTCCGATGCTTTCATCTGTCCACAAAAAGTGCCACGAAAGTTCGTTACATTGACACTCCTTAAGAGAAACTCCCATTGACTTAAGGAAACTGACAATGACTCTAGGAGTCACGATCTTATCTTCGTCTATTGGTATTCACTGCCTCGACTCTCACCGATTTTTTTTCCTGGCTATCTTACAATTATCGTGTATAGTTATTTGTCATCCTCTTTGAGGATTCTTGTGTAACTGCTGCAGGGAAAGACAAAGAAAAAGTTCAACATCCTCGACCATTAATCTAATAATAATTAGACTGCGGATCACGATGCAAAATAGAAATTGTCTGCTTCAATCGTAAGGCACAAGAGGCATGTGACCTAAAAAATTCAATTAAAAAAAAAAGCCATAGAGAAATTTCTTTCTTTCTTTAATAATGTTCGTAAGTTGAAAATAACATATAGATGTTCTTAAATTCTGTTAATATTTTTATGGTTTGAAATTTCGACCACCCATTTTTCTATAAATGCATAAAATCCGGAGTCTAACCACAATTCTTGTCGGACATTTTCATGTATGATCGAAAATTTGCAAATTTGTTGCAGATGATGCTGGTGCCACTGGCCGTGGTGCTTTTCGCGACTTTCGCGTTCGCAGAGCCGGCCATCAACGAAATTCGGCCACAAAGCAACAGACCAGGAAGATTCCTCTCACTCCCAATTCCGCAAAAATGTGCAAACCGTAAGTAGACTTTTCGTTTCGACGTTTCAACACTGTTCTGTCGTGTTTGCACGAGGCTACCGGCGAAAATCAACGATCATTCAAACACCTTTCGCGCGAACATCGCTTTACACAACACTTGAGTACGCGATCGAAGAAGTATTAGCAAAACAAATTCTCAGAGGCCTCTATGAAGTCTCTGAGAGTCTACAAACAGTCAGAATCCGAAAGCTTCCTCGTTCCGAAAATTTTTTTCGCGCATGACGCAGACATGCGGACATGCGGACATTAAGACTGGACACTTAAACAACTTTCTTGATTAATGAACCATCCTTAGGTGCAAGGATGGTTAAAATACTATTTCAAATAGTAAATAGTAAATAGTTTATTTTATTTGAAATTATACGAGCACCTTTTAAAAATAAAATATTTAATTTTTTAGAAAAAGTTTCTAAAATAGTATTTTATTTGAAGGATTCTCAAAATAATGTACATTTTATTTAAGGGGATGATTCTACATGTGAAAATAAATCGAAACTATGGAATAAATTTTTTTCATTAGATGTCTTGTTTTCGGGAAAATCGACTTCGAAAATGTTACGGTTTCTTGCATTTTAGTATTACCTGTTTTCTCAATTTATTTTCATCGTCAAGAAATATTTTAAATAATACTTAACACAAAATAAAAATATTTTGTTTTAGATTACCAAAATAAAAATATTTTATTTGCAGAAATTTTACTGAATAGTAATTTGAATACTATGAACATTAAAATAATATTTTATTTGAATTGTCGAACGACTATTTAAAATTTTATCGGAAATATTTTTTGTTCAAAATTTTACGCAGCTCTGCTTAGGTGTATGTTTTTGACAATCTCATGACAACCATGACTAGATTTGTTTAAATCGTTTGACAGAGATTTTGTTTTACATATTTAAGAACCTAGTTCTTTAGGATCAACGTTAATCTTTTTATACTTATCACTGGACTAAGGGTTTGAATGCAGTTTTCAAATATAGTATTTTTTTAACATTTCCATAAGACATAAGTTCATAAAAAAAGATGCAGAAGCTAGATAGACATTCATTTCTTGTCATAATAATTTTAATTATTAATATATGCTCGAATAAAAAGGTTCATTAGAAAATTTCTTATGGGAACAATTTATAATTTTAATAACTGTAAAAGAATAAGTCAGGCAAATTATTTTGACCTGTCTAGCATTCTTTTTAGTATTAATATTAGCTTCTCTAGCTGCTAATGTATTATTTGAATAGTGTTATGCTCTTTTTTGAAAGAAGATTCTTGAAGTCATAATAGCTGTCCACCCCACTCCCATTAATTTAGGCTTGCAGCATAGGAATGAGGTGGACAGCTATTATGACTTCAGTTATTTTCTTTCGAATATAAATGATCAATTCTTCAATGGAATGACGATCTATTTTACGAAAGTTGATACTCAGCAGCTATAATTCATTTATGTATTTGTATCACTCAAAACTTCAAAACTACATACTGTGTACACTCAGAGGATTGACAGCCTAATGAGGGTAGGTGCTTTCTGTCTTGAAGAAGCAAATTATTTATGGTATTAATAATACTATTAATTGATTAAGAATTATTCTTTGGGCCTGGTTTAGCTATACAAATATCTTGCAGAAGAAAAATATTTACAGTGCAATTAATGGTGCTAATTGTCTATAAATTATACACTAGATTCAATCTAGAGGTTGCGTTCGAATTTGTCTATTTTCCCCCAAGTTTGTCCGCAATTCTAAATAACATGGCTTGTAAATAACAATGTATTTCGGCGTGTCTCTGACCAAGACTGTCAATAATGGCTCGAATTGAAAGTAACTCTCGGAATATCCAAACAGACGGTCTAGGTATTTGAGATTAAATACTAACTTTCTAACTATTAACCTTGGAAACTTGTTTCAATCTTGGTTTTCAATACTTTGAGCAGCTGAAGTAGTCAGTAATCGATTCCTGCTTAGATCCTGAGCGGGGAGAGGAGACGGGGAGGGGAGAATGTTCTGTGACTGATTGATCGATTTGACATTGAGTGGATCCTTTAGAATGGAGTGTAAATCGAGGTAGGCTACAATTAGGGTGCCTCGTTGCGCATGAGTATGCGGATTATACTGTTCGACACCTGTTTCGTGTACAATGTAACCGGCAGACAATTCTTGCGAAGGAAAAAGTAGTGAAAAGGTGCGTCTCAGCCGATTTTAACCGGAAATGGCTAGTTCGATAGCTAACCAAGACAGAACCCTTTCCACTAAGTTTCAGCCTCATCACTCGTCAGTAAGGGTAGTTACAGGGAGCAAAGGAAAGCCAAGTTTTTGGCCTATTTCCCCTCTTCAGTCGCACCAAAAAATTCTAAAAAAAATTGGTCACGTTTAGCATATGTAATCACATATTTGAAAATTGTTCCGAATTTTTAGTTGCAAACACTGGTCGTAAAAAAAGGAAAACCCGGAAAAAATACAGGTTTCATTTTGGAGCATAAGAGCGACCAGCCTCGAAATTAATTTAATAATGAGATATTATCATCAAAACTATCTCAAATTTTTTCATACTTTTAGTTAGAGTGCGTCATAGTTAAAAAAAAATAAAAACCAACTGTTTTTTTTAAATTATCCATCTTCTTTCTTAATTTCTTTAATATATTACATAATATTAAAAGTCGCCATAATGTAATAAACTAAAACTGATATATGGGTGCAGCGATAGGTCGTCCGATTGCATAATCGATGGAAACTCTTTTGACGTGGTTCAAGACCATGCAGAGACTTGGATTTTTTTCTTTCATGAATAAATATTTGTTCTCCCCTCCTAACCATAAGATTTTTATTCGACGATTTTAAAAACATATTTGAACTATGTTTTCACGCATCAAACGATTTTGATGAAATTTTCAGAATGCGTATTTTTAACAATTTGAATATAGCCCTCCGCATATGAAAGATGTATGATACAACTTTTAGTATTTCCTCTGCAATTTTTCCAAAATTTATTTTTGCGTCATACGGTAAAATAAACTAACTGTTCAAACTTCTCGAAGAAAGTCGTAGGGTCCGATAATAAAAACGTTATCATCTATTTAACACTAGATTTACGGGGTGCGTCAAAATGACGGATTCAAAAATTTTTAATTTAAGATTATTAAGAGTGTAAGGAGGCATTCGTGAGGAATTATTAAATAGATTTATTTTTTTGTGTACATATTACAATAAAAATCGCTGAAGATCAAAGTAAATACAATTTTATTATTTTTATAAAGCAATGTAAAATAATCAATTTTAGTGCTTCGTAAACCTAGTGTTAAGAGTTTCCGAATATTTATGGTAGTCGCCGTAGTTTCTTCGTGGAATCGGGAAACAGCATTCCAGAGAAAGTGACCGAGGTGCGCGTGAGGGCATAGGGTTATATTAATTATTAAAATTCCGAGTGCTGGACGAGTGCAACGCTCCCGTGTAGGCGAGACAACAATCGGTGAACGCTTCCGTGAATCCGGGACATTTAGATGCATCGGCACGTTCTACGGCCGACGGAAAGAAATCGAGGTTAAAGCCGCTGATATACGCTAAGAAGGCTCTCTCGCGCAACACCGCTGTCGCGTATTCTTAAAAGCGGGCACGTGACACTAGCTACCTCGACTATTGTGCAACCGGGCACCTGGTTGGCTCGCTTTTCACGCTGCTTTAGTCAAGGATCGTCGATCGACACATTTTCTTTCTGTTTCATCTTCGGCGAACTCCGCTGGCCGTAGCGGATGCGCCATTGTCTCAACATATGTATATGCGAACGATTGCTAAATACATCGGTGAGACCTTAGACCACATATCTGTGGCTGCAAGGAAAAAACGCCGCATGTAATGATTTCAAAAAATTTAAGTTCATGAATTAATTGACCTTTAGAATATAGGATTTATATAGAATATAGGAAACAAATTCTATAGGCTCGAAAAAGTAATGCAATTTAACCGGAGTGCAATGTTCAATTCATACGCATTAGGCAAAAAAATGCTCAAAAAATAAAATTACTATTCTTTCTATTACTATTTACATTAATTATACAAATATGCGATATTGTGCAAAACATTGGCGCGTTATGACTGCTTGGGGCCCCTGGGCAAAGTAGAATTTCGGGGTCCCTAACACCAACTAAATAACTTTCACGCTGGAAAAAATAAAACAATTGTAAAAATATCTACATATTTATTATTGCACAAAAACAAAATACAAAATATTTGGTTTGTGTTCGGGCCCCCTTTTGCTTGGGGCCCGGGGTATTTGCCTATAAAACGTTACTAGTACGAAGAATTAGTGAACAGAACTTTGAATAACAATAGTGGAAACATTATTTCCTTACTATTGCAACCATAGATATATACTTATAGATCCGGCTTCAGATAATTACCTTAATTGCCAAGATTAAATCATCTTGGCACAAGTGTGGGCAAAATGGTATAGTTTGTACCGTAGAAGTCGTAGTACCTGAAAGCTAAAGCGTTAAAAGTAATAGACTGTAATATATATCTTAATCTATTACTTGTTCATGTTTGCATTACTCTTATTATTTTAAATAGTGCTAGAATGCAACTAAAATTTAATCATCAACTACAAAAATTAGCATATCTAAATTTAACAATTATTTTGGTTACTTCAATAACCATTTCTTGAGGTGGGCTTATTTATTATTCTATTTGAACAGTGTAATTGAAATAAGAAATTATTCAAATAAAATATGACTTGAAAATAATTGATTTGATTGAAACGCCAAATAAAAATAAATTACTTACGTTATTTGTGAAATACAAATAAAATTAAAATAATTCATTATTACAAATGATTATTTCTTATATTATTTCAAATTAACGTGCCCAACCCTATACAATAATAAAACACACAAACAAATCGAATGTCTAATGTTTTTTGGGACTTGGCAGAAGAAATCGAATAACTTTATCCCGTTTTGACTGACTCTATACTTAATAACGGCTAGAAAAACGTTATACGGTGTCACCAGAACGTAATATAAAATTTTCGAGTGGTAGCAGTTACCGTGTTAGGCGAACGCATTAGTATCTTGTAGCGCGATGAGTGCTAAGTGTTGCACTAGGACTGCATAAAAGACCCGGGTCTCTGGCTTTGCTTATCTTGCCAGCGAGAAAGTGCATCGTGAAGACGACAGTTAACGTTCGCCGTCTTCTCAGTGCCCTGTTAACAAGTCCACGTTCAGATAGTCAGGCAACTACACTTGCTAGCTATGCGCGTAATTCTTGTTCAATCGTGGCAGTGATGGCACGCGTCCAAAACGGAGCTGTGGTCCCGCATCAGGATTTCATAGTCTAAAATCAGTATATAAGGAACTTTCTCAAAAGTTGATTTGAAATATCATTAGTATACTATGGATTTTATGCATTTATGACATAAGTAAGCAGGTGTAATTTAAAACAGCAAAAAGACTAGGAGAATTTAAAAATACTGTTCTATCGTTTTCAACCTATGAAAGATATATTAATATGTATAATAGATTGAATAAAATTCATTCTAATTGTTGTAATTCGGTTAGAAACATTCTAAGAATTTTAGGAGAACAGTAACTCGCATTTTTTAAATAAATATCGGTCACTCTGTATACATATAAAGATACGGCGCAAGAGTAGCGTTTTAATAATTTAATGAAAGTAAAGTTAAAAATTTAATTAAATCGACTGTACGTATGTATATAAATTAAAACAGGTCAAACAGTTAAGAATTAGACTATGCTGTCCAGTCATATAGAGATAATAGTTTAAAATATTATATCATTATTATAAAATATTATATTATAATATATATATATATATATATATATATATATATATTATATTTCTCTCGGTGATTACATTGTAAAGTAATTAAACTGTCACGGCGTTTATTTAATGATAAACCCGACTTTGTATGGTCTAAGAGTATTTTCGCCGCCATATTGGCGAAGCTATTTGTACTTTCCAGTTTTCTGTTTTCCAGGGACACGCGATAGTATTTTTTAATTACCACGTCAGCCGCATGACATTTCCGTCATTAAACGCTTAACTTCGTTAAAAAAAATCCCACCGTTTTATAATCAAATTACAACATAGGGACACGATCGACTTGGGAAAGACGCACACTGATTAAAGATTCTCACATCTATGAAATATCGCACACGTGTGCAAGCAACAGAACTTTCTCTTTTAGTGCAACGATGCTGCGTAAAATGTTAATTCATAACCGTTTGTGACGTCAGCTGTAATAAAAGTATCCTTAACAAGCAGTTTTAAGCAATTTACGGTGAGAACAACAATTTCTTAGCTCTGCGTGTTTTCACCAGGGAATCGAAGGCAACCTTTTATTTAAATTCATTTTGCGCAATGAAACTTCAGGATTTATTCGTTCTTCATGTTACTACTTCTTTGTTTTGATCATTGATACATTATTAATTGATCGATTGTGCTGAAAATAATCTTTTCGAGTATAAATAAATTGAGCAACATTGCTAACAGTCCAGATTTCTTGCTTTTCTATCCATTTTTCCTTGTGAATACTAAGTATCATGATTTTTTTGTTATTTAATCGATTGATTGTGTTGGAAACAATGTTTTCTAGTAAAATAAATTGACCGAATTTGTTAACAATCAAGGTTTCATACTTTTCTACCCATTTTTCCTTGTGAATACTGAGTCTCATGATTTATTTGTTATTTAATCGATTGGTTGTATTGGAAATAATGTTTTCTAGTAAAATAAATTGACCGAATTTGTTAACAATCAAGATTTCATGCTTTTCTACCCATTTTTCCAAACCAACATTAAGTATCACGATTTATTTGCTCCTTACATTATAATTTCTTTATTTCGAGTTCATCGATTGTGCTGGAGACAGTGGCGCACTCGGGATCTAATCTTGGGGGGGGGGGGGGGTGAGTGAACAGATAAAATTTTGTGACCTGGTGCAAGAATTGCCAATCTCCATATGTACTTCACAAATACTGGCAGTGAAGCTTCTTGTATCAGGCCAGAGAAAGATTTTTAACACGTTCAGCGCCCACTCTACAATCATAAAAATTACACAAAATCAAAGCAATATATTTAATAAAACAAAAACTAAGAACTTTAGTTTTGTGATATTAATTACTGTTTCAAACCTCTGCTATTCATCAGATCTTAAGGAAATTTTGTACACTCAATCTACCAACGTAAAAATTAATTTTCAATTCTGTATAAATAATTCCGTCACCCAGATATGGGTGACGTGGCGCTGAACGTGTTAATGAAATTTATTTACAGAATAAAATCTATTTTACTTTTCTTTTTACATAGCTCTTTAGTTACTTCGGTTATAGTTATATTAATGCCTCTGTGTATGTATGTATAACAAAGCCAACTCAAACGAATGCATGTCTTATATACATATATAGGGAAAAGTTGTTAAAAATGTTGCGCTTTACATATAACATATCCAAAAAACATCGAAGTCGGAGAGGAATCAGCTGTTCTACCAGTTTGATCAATTTTCCAGTGTTCTATTTCCTTTTTCTTGCGGGGGGGGGGGGGAGCAAGGCCCCGGCCCCCCACTCTTGAGTGCGCCACTGGCTGGAGGTAATCTGTTCTTATGAAATAAATTGAGCCACATCATTGACAATGCAGATCCCTTGTCATGTTCAGCACTGCAATATTTTCACATAATTTTAACAATATATTCATCTTTTACGGAACCTAATAGAGCCTGTACTTAAAGAATCAAAATGTTGTCTTGCTTTCAATTTTTATAAATCGGTCGATAAATGTTCAGATCCGTAAAAAGATCCGCGTGTGGAAAAACGAAGTATGACGATTTCCTTGTTCTTGGTTACATTCTTCTATTATTTCTTTATTGCAGACGGTAATAAATTAACGTCAGAGCCTGTCATTTCAAGAAAACTAATACATTGAATGCGCTGGAAGTAATCTTTTCTTATTGCTCTTTGTCTTCGTCGCGGAGACGAAGTTTCCCGACTTTTTTTTTCTCTCTAGCTTTTTATCACCAGCTGTATCTACGCTTTTATAATTTCTTTGTAATTACAGTACCGTAGCAGCATGTCCGAACGTTGTTGAATCATCAGTCGTCAAAAAGAGATTAAATTATCTACCGTATATCTAATTGGGCAGGTTATTACGCAATGGCGACCGTTCTAACGGATCTTATGAAGTTGTTAAGGATTTCTGAGTGTTTGTTTAGAGAGAATACAACTCAATTATCGACTTGTTATTCCCAGGTTAACGTCAACGTGGCAGATGAATTAATTCCAACGAGATTTATGTCAATGCTGTAACGGTAAAAATTACTTAACCGTTAAGCACGGTTTATCGACTGCGTTATCGATATTTTTAACCGTCATCATCCTTCTCGTGCGACGATACTCCATTGCATTTTGATGAATATTGATATGCTAGACTGAATATCTTTAATGCAAAATAAATATTTTCTTGTTTAATTGTACGGAACTTTAAATCGAACGAAAAATTTTAATCATTGTAACGTCTCGAAAATAATAAATGATGAGAAAAAGGAGTAAAGATCCTACACGATCAGACATGAAACAATGCTTATTGGCTTTTTCTAAATTGTCTCATTAGGTAGGTAATGATATTTGGTCCCCCCTCAGTGTTTCAAATATCCATTTTTACCACTCTTCCCCTTCTTCCAACTTTCCCCTTCATCCAACTCTCATCTATCGCCTAATTGTTCAGCCTATTTCAGGCTACTTTTCAGCGGGTCCTACTGTTTATTAACCCTTAGCACTCGAATGGCGGCTCAGAGGCGCTACTACAAATTATTATACCATTATTCAAAATATTGCTTACATCATTAAATTTGTTTATATTTCATAAATTACTAAACATTTAAATATTGTATGAGGTACTATATCAGTTTCATATGCATAAAATAAAAATAGTTATGTACAATGGAAATATTCTAGGTCAGAAGAAATGTTTGATTTTTGAGTTGAAATAGAACCGAGTGCAAAGGGTTAAGGTGGGTTCCGAACCACCTTTTGCCAACAACCCCCGGCGTATACCTGGCCGGTCACCCATCCAAGCAGTGTCGCCAGATCCACCCAAAACTGGGTGGATTTTACTCTCCTCCTTTTCCCCTTTCACTATCGTATTCCACTACCATGAGCACACTCCAACGTCCCCCACTACGACCGTAGACTGGTCACGTGACGTGCCGCGCAACGTGTTACATATTACTCTGATCATCAGAGAGATGGTAAACTGTATTCCCCTCGATTTAATCTATCTGGCGACACCGCATCCAAGTACTGGCCCCCCTGCCCAACCCTGTTTTACTTAGCGAGGTCGTTATGCTCGTTATAAAATAATAAAGGAACAATTCATTAATGTTTTCACAGTTTTACATTTCTTCTATTTATTTTTCTGATAAATGCACAAAGATCCACATTTCATTGATTACTGTGAAAATCAAATTGCACTTTTTTATATTAGGAAACCTTTGATTACAACGTATGCATCTAATTAGGTACCAGTAGATCCTCAATTATCCGAACTAAACAGGTAAACGTAACCGTTCGACTGTTGAAACACAATTATAATTAGACTGCGGATCTTTTTGTAAAATAAAAATTTTCTACATGCATTACAAGAAACAAGAACTGTATAGAAAATTGTTTTTTCCTTTAATCATTTTGATAAATTGGAAATGATATACATACATATTGATCATCGTAAATTCATTTAATCTTTCCGCTGTTTTAAATTCTATCGTCTCAATTTTGTTATTGATGCGAACAAATCCACAGTCTAGTTGTAATGCTAGACTCAATTTTTATTCATGTGGTGGAATTTCGGTGTCCACAAAACACCATTTGCGGAAGGTGCTGCTGCATTATTGATTCAGAATTACAAACGATCCATCCAAACATGACAAATTCATATAAATTAACTGAAAATATTAGATTTTCTATAAATTTATATAAACCTCTCCAATTCATATAAATTAACTGAAAATATTAGATTTTCTATAAATTTATATAAACCTCTCCAATTCATATAAATTAACTGAAAATATTAGATTTTCTATAAATTTATATAAACCTCTCCAATTCATATAAATTAACTGAAAAGATTAGATTTTCTATAAATTTATATAAATCCCTCCAATGACAATGCTAGACCACACATTACAAAACCAGTCAAGGAAAAGTTGGATCTGCTTGGATGGTATGTGATAGCACACCCGCCATATTCGCAAGATATTGTCCCATCAGATTACCATTTGTTCCGATCAGTGCAGCATGGCATTTCCCAGTAGTACTTCAGTTTTTAGGGAGATATTAGAAAATGGCTGAATGATGGGATCACCTCCCACAAAACGAATTTCTTTGCGGAATCCACTTATTAACTGAAATATGGGGGAAAGTTATAGCTAACGATGGAAAATACTTTGAAGAAAATATTCTCTATTTTTTTATCCAAAGAAAGAACTTTTATTTACCAGAATAACGGCAGAAACATATTCGAGAACCCAATACGTTCGCCACGGTATATGTTATTTCAGTGTGAGGATGGTAGGGTTTTAAAAAATGGCGGTTACGCAAGGGTTGCGAATAAAATGATGTTCCCCGCAGATGCTCTCAGGAAACGGGGTCACGAAGGAACTCCGCTTTCGATGATTTCATCGATCCGATGCGTGACTGTATCCTCTCATTGTTACTAATTGTAAGTTAGTAAATGGATGGAACGGCATTATATGAGACCGAACGAACGGCCGTCGGATGATCGAGCATTCCAGGGGGGCAGGCATGCAATCATTGGGATAGAAGATGTTAGACGGTTGTGGTTGTATCCGAACATCATTACATTGCACCATTGCGGCAAAGGTGATTCAGTCCCACGGCCCGTTCGTACCTCTCACGTGATTAAATACCGTGGAAATGCGACCATTTTGAAATTCTGTCTACGATCGAGCGAATGTCGAGCAATTTTTCTAGTTTAGTACTCGACATTAGTAAGTTCAACTTCAGACGTTCTCCTTTTTGTCTTCTTCCTTTTCCAACACCTTCGAATCATTAAATTCATTCATTTTGTTAATATAATATTCTTTTTTGCATTTTTGAAATGTATGTTCGTTTGTAAATATTTCTGATAACTGTTGACCAACTTTTCTATTAGACGTACCCTTTCATGTCTTTTGCCTTTTTCAACCCCTTCGAATCCTTAAATTCATTCATTCTGTTAATATAATATTCTCTTTTGTATTCTATGCATTTTTGAAATGTATGTTCATTTGTAAATATTTTTAGTGAATGTTGATCATTTCCTACCCCATTTGGTACATTAGAGTCCATTTCTTCAACTTTTTTTTTGTATTTTTTTGTATTTTATAAAGTTTGGAATACTTCCAATGAGAATTTCGTCTAATATAAATTATAAATTTCTGGAATATTATATTTTGTTTTGTATTACGTCCCCTTTTTATGTCTTTTCCCTTGCCTAACCCTGTCGAATCATTAGGTTCACTCATTTTATTGATACAATATTCTATTTTGTATTTTATATATTTTTGAAATGTTCCATTTTCTTTTATGTTTTTTTATAGTGTTGATCAGCTTAGCAAGAATAAATGTAATTGATTTAGAACTTGATTTTAGGTTCTTTGTTTGCAAGTACGTCTTGAAAATCACGTCTCTAGAATTTACACGGAAATTTAATACGTGTAAATTAAATTTATAATTGCTACTATTCTTATATTCATAATAAACGGTTTAGTGTAGTTTGTACATCTACTTAAAGCGGAAATATAGGATAAACTAGAGATATATGTATAAAAGGTCAGATGATTCATATAATTTAAAAGGTTGTAATAAATTTATTACTCCCAATAGACGTATATAGTTAAAAAGACGTCCTTTATTGCTATATAATTCGATTCAGGTTAACTCTTATCTGAATTCCGGTATAACAAAGAAAAGTAGGTTAGTTTAAAGAAAAATTTAACTATTCTGGGACAAGCATTTCTTACTATTTTAAAGCTTCGTTAACAAACATAAGGCGTATAACAAAAAGAGATTTTTAGACGTTATAATACTTTTAAATTTCAACGTAGTCAATTTATACAAATTTTAGTTTTTGAGTTAAAGGGTTAAGTAAACAATTAACTTAATAACATTTCTATCCATATTTAGATTGATTTTTAAGGTAGATTTAAATATCAATCTTCTGTCACGAAGATATAGTTAATAACAATTACTTCATGTTTCAACAATACAATCTTTAGTGATCCAATTTGTTTAAATGGTTTTGTTCGATTACATTGTTTTTAGAATGAGCACATTGAAAAATTTGCCGGGCGATTACTTGCATGTTGGCAATACCAAAACCTAAGTACCCGAACAGTTTAATGAATCTTCCAATATTAATTTACATCGAGCCTGAAATTCGTGTCTTAAGAGGTTCAAAGCTATTTTCGTAATAATTGGTCATCCAGTTAATCGCTTGGCTCAGTACGAAATAATTGTTATTTCAATATTTTACAATCGTGTTGGCCATACGATCTCCGTAAAAGGAATTTTTCTTCAGCTGTTGCAATACACTTAATTACTGAACCATGTGTGGGCAACTATATAAAATAAATATAAATATGTTCTTTACTTACCTCGAATGATAGGTGCAAAAGATTTTATTTATTTACACTATATTGTGTAAAAAATCAGTCATGCCTCTCTTAGTAAAATTAGTGTATTAGAAAATTGTGATTTTAAGACCAATGTAAATTTATTATTTACAACTATTATTCATGTTTTGCATATTTCCATGTCCTGCAAATATTTGCAAACATTTGTCCTGTTTAAATATTTTCGCTTTACTCATATAATATAATTAATTTACTTTTTACTATTTACTTTTTACTATTTACTTTACTATATATAATATAAAACAACTTTAAAGCAATTTTTTAATGTAAACTGCATGCAATTATGCATTTACGTCAAAAATGAACAGTTGGAACAGACAACTGTGAAAATATTAGATGTCTTTATAAGGATATTAATATTATTTTCTTTTATCGATACAATTCTTAACTTTTTAAAATTGTTCCGAGAAATGTTTTTTTTTCAAAACGATAAAATAATTTAATAATATGATGAGAAAATTAAATGAACGATCATTTCTTCTGAATGTAACACAAAATAATTCAAAAATAAATAATTTGCATTATATTAACACATAAATATTTAAAAAACTGTATACATATAGTTAAAAGGTGTAATATACTATAGTTTAATATAATATAATATAGTTTAATAGTGGTACGATGAGTTACATCAAATTCGAATTTAATTCGAATAAGCACTATCTCTCTGATCATGCCTACAGCATTTAATGAAAAAGTAGTTATGGCAGTGAAAGCCAATGTCCTAAAATATGCAAGGTGCGTCCACTTCTGTTAATCATGCAGAAAAGCCACTGGAAAGTTAATGAAACGTCACACTTGCTAGTTTAATAAGAAATTCAGGATATTTTTATGCGGAACAAATGAAAACTGAAATATATTATACAGTATAACAAACATAAACAAGACAATTTAAAAACGTTTGTATTTAGAAATTATTTGCAGCTAGCACGATTACTATTTTTCAAATGAGAACTTTTACAACAAGCAACAAATTATAAAGAATGTATATCAAGTGAAATTTGTTTAATAATATGTGCACACATTCATTGGCAGTCCAAATACAAAAAAATTACACGAATATTACGAGACAATTAGTGTATATTAGGAACAATGTTATATTTACTTAGTTAATATTTTAATTTAGTACTACAACTTTAGATAACCCATTTCATTAAAATTAATTCTATTGCGTTTTGCAATGTTGCTTACAGGATAAATTGATGTAACAATGCCGCTAGGCAAATTGCAGTAACATTGCGCCGAGCAGGATGAATTAAATTTGTTAAAAAAAATTAGAGAGTTATTACATTTCTTCATTAACTCTTAACAAACGTGGGATAGCAACGAAGTTTTCATAAGGTTTGTTCTGCCCGAGGGATTTGATCTTATCGGAACACAGTTCTTATCATTAGCAGGAGAATACAATTAGCGAAGAAACAGTGAGACCGCCTTTGTTTTAGATTTGTAATTTTAAATTGTTTAAATTAAAGAGAAAGGAAACGTTTCGTCTATTTGGACTCGTCAGTTTTACATAGTACAACCTATTTTAATTACAATGCCTTTTGTGCATGTAATTCATTGTTATCGTATCTTGAGTATATCTAAGTGAAACACACTTTCTGCAGACAGACAAAATTATAATGATAGCACAAGAATAGAAATAAAATAAAATATGTACAAATTAACTCGTAGTTGTCATAGCACGTCAATAGTAACTTTATCTTCAATTTGAACCTTTCAACCATTACTTGTCTTGTTTGCTTGCAATATTACTTGTTAGATTCAATAAAAAAAGAAGCGTGTTGGATAGAAACGTTACTCACTTGTAAGATGGAGTATATGCATAGACAACAATGGAGACTGTTTTAGAGAATAGAAAATATTTCAGTTGTTTGTAAATAATCAATATATTCACGAAGAAAAGACTAAAAATTAATGTGTATATATAGTGAATTTATTAGGGTGGATTTCTCTGATTAAAATGAGTCCAAACACGACATAATTCGTAGCATTATTGCTTGTTTAATTCACGATTTTGTGGGACCTCTTTTATCCGAACCGATGTTGTCTGAATCCTCCATTAAATGGTTCAATCGAAAGCAGTCCTTACAGAACACGATTCACTCTACAAAATTGGCGAACTATTAACAAATTGGATAAAAAACTGGATAATTATTTCATTATTTAAAAAATTTATGTTCTACTGACTCGTCCGGCCAATGGTGGTTCTAACTGGAACGTGAATGAAACGAATAAATATGATCGAAAGTGTATCGTGTTTGTATTCATTTTAATCAGAAAAATATCACGGATGTTATTGTAACTGTTTCATTTAAAAAATCATTAGAAACAAACTAGTTTTATCACTGGATTACTATTGTGTCATCGACACATGATATTTAAACGTAATATTTAAATTAAATTATTTAATTATATTTTATTTTATTTTAATTATATTTAAACGAAAACCTTGTGCGCACACTTTGGATTTTATGGATTTATGCCAAAAATTAATGCAATTTAAAGAAATAGAACAATTGAAGTAATTTTAAGAACATCAATATAATATTTTGAACTTGCGTTTTCTTTACCATGTCATTTTTATTTTGCATAAAAATCCACAATCTACTTATGTGTCACTTGGAGAACTGTCACTAATAATTTTCAGCGAAACTGTCAACAACCAAAAAATCGTGTTATTAGTACTCCGTTCTAAGTAGTTTTTAATCAGAATTGCGCAAACCAATCCGACACCAGGGGGGGGAATCCACGGCTAACAAATCGCTTCAAAGTTAAATCGCCTTATGACAGCGCTGAACAATCAGCTGTCGCAACGTGAGGCTCTGTCCAACTGACAACTTTACAAAAGGCCGATGTTCCGTTGCCACGAAAATGTCAAGAATCGTTGCGAAAGAAAACAACGCCGCTCCCGCGAGATAATTCCCTCCGTTGCTCGTTCTGCCAACTTCACCCGCCATCTTTAAATGGATGGAAAGTAGGATCCATTCAGTTAAAACAGTATAAAATTTTCTTATACTCATTCCTACCAAAATATGCAATTTTTAGGAATTTTTCCCTAATAGATAAAACATAATTACTGTTCAGGATTTTTGTGGCTTTGGAAATTACCATTTTCGTGTACAGGGACGCCGCCATATTGAATATTGTCTGCGGACTTGTTCATTAAGATCTTAATAATTTGTATGAAAAATCGGTACCTGGGAATTTCCGAGGAACGTTCTGGATACAAATGAAAGTCATGAATAATCAAAAATTCGTTCGCAATAACTATTATTAATAAAATTCTCATTATTCGTTTAATTCACGATGCAGTTAGACACTAGATTATCCGAACGAATTAATAGATTATAATTGTTTAAGTAATTGAATAATTATCCAGCTACAATGCTAGATTAATTATTTACAAATTTGTACAGTGAATCGTGTTGTATTGGGATCGCCTTAGATTGAACTGTTGAAGAACTCGCACATCATCGGTTCGTATAATAGAAGTTCTACAAAAACTTGAAATTTAACTGAAACTAGATTTTTGTTGCTCATAGTTGGTCTGCGGATATGATGCATTTATAACAAAAATGGGTGGATCAATTGCAAAACAGTAAAAGCATTTAAAGAATTTGTAAATACTCTGGAATTATTTCCAGCTAATTAAAATGATTAAAATATAAATAAATGTGGCTCCCGTATCTCGGAATTAATGCAGACAATTTTTATTTTGCATGAACATCCGCAGTCTATTCATAACAGCATAAATAATTAAAGACTACTTTAAATATTAAAATTGCATTTCCAGTGCGACTTGATGCAATGACATTTTCTAAAACTGAAAAATAAATTTTGTATTATTTAATATGGTAACTGTGTCCTTGTTTTGAAGATTGAAAATATATAGACATATATTTGCACTTGTAGAAATATATTGCAGAAGTTAGTTTCTACAACAAAATTTTAAAAGAAGTAACTCAGTTTTTGAGAACAATATAAAGCCATTACTGAGAAGTGATGATATATCGCCAACGATAAATTTTTCTTTTCACGAATTAAAAAATGTTCTGTGTACAATTAAAACTCTGTAACAGTTAAAACGAGAATGTGAACCAAAATGGCGGCTCTCTAGACGTCTCCCCAAAAGATACTGATCGACTAGGGTCACATTTTTCCGGTGAATTTTTTTAATGAGCAGACTTTCTTCTTTCCTTGTCGAGGAACGGCAACCCACTTAATGTTTCATTGCAAATATCGTCCGCAAATATTGACCTGGCTCGCATACGTTAAGCGTTTCTATCTTTAAAAAAAAATTTCGGCAGGTTCGTGTCCTTTGTGAAAGCTTTCGCTTTCCATTCGGTTCTGAAAACGGCTCCGGGATCCAGCCGCCTCACTCTGTCATTCTCGATTTCTTCCGTTACGTACGCTAAACGGACTGTCATTTCGTTCCTGTTGATCCTTATTGAGTTGTCACGCGAATAATAGAAAGTTCCCTGAATACGCGCAGTGCTGGATCAACCAATAATTAAAATAAGCACGTGCTTACGACATCAAAAGATGGAGGGGCACCATAGAAATTTTCTGAATTTTATATCTTTCACATAGTAATAATATTGCAAACTGTTTATGTGCATGAGTGTGCGAGTGGGAAGATGAAAATCACTAACGAGCTAGCAAAACTTTAACTTTTGTTAAAAACACTCTTTAGTAACCGTGTAGAGGGGGGGGGGCTCGAAGTTCTTTAAGTGCATATAGGTCCTCTAAAGGTGTTAATCCGGTACTGAATACACAGGATCGACTATCTATGTGTCCACACTAAAGCAACATTAACGAATAAAAGAGGAAGGCAACAAACAGCAATCAAAAAGGGAACAATTGAATTTTTATTTGCAGTTGCATTGTTTGTTACAATTGCTACGCACAATGTTTATTTTAGATCATGATTCGAAGTCTAATTATTATATTAAGATACAAAATATCGAAAACCAATTCATAATAAGCAGATTGTGGATTTTTATGCAAAATAAAAATTGTCTGTTTTAATTGCCAGACATAAGAGCTACATACACGTTTATTTCTTTCATTAATAATTTTAATCAGTTGAAAATAATACAATAATATAATACAAGTATTTAAATAAATACATTAAATGTATTAAAATATAATACAACGATGTAATACAATTATTTAATTAAATACATTACATGTATTAAAATAATACAACGATGTAATACAAGTATTTAATTAAATGTATCACGTGTATTAAAATAATGCAACGATGTAATACAATTATTTAATTAAATGCATTAAATGTATTAAAATAATACAACGATGTAATACAAGGATTTAATTAAATGTATCACGTGTATTAAAATAATGCAACGATGTAATACAATTATTTAATTAAATGCATTAAATGTATTAAAATAATACAACGATGTAATACAAATATTTAATTAAATGTATTAAATGTATTAAAATAATGAAACGATATAATACAAGTTATATATGTTTAAATTCTTGCTATTACGAACAACAAAAATAAATTTCCTTCATATTAACGACTATCGAGCGAAGTATGCAGCTAGCAGAAGAAGTAAGGTTAGATGATGTTTAAAAATCAGAAATGTAGGAATAAGTATATTTTTATCATTACAATCGACCATTACTAGCAGAAACTTATTCGCGAGAAGCAAAAAGGAAGGAAACATATCTGGCAAGGGACGGAAGTTGATTTCCCGATTCTTCTGAAGCACACAATGGCGGCGATCGCATACGATATCGTAATTGTTCCTGCGTTCATTGTTGCGGACATCTATTGTACGACTTGACTTGCAGGAAATTTACAGCAGAAAGGAGAGAAATGCATATTCAATGACGTTCTATTCAGCCGTTACAAGAAATCTAAATTCGAACCAAACAATTGTCATCTATAGTACCATTAAACCAAACTTGATTAGGAGTTGCGTGATCTAAAAAAAATAGCTCATGTTTAAACAGTGATAATTTTATAAAAATCATCGCACGACAATAAATTTGAACTCATTTTAAAACCCAGAAGCCTCTGGTTTCATAAACATTTTATTCTAACAATTTGTATTTTCATGATGCAGCAGGTAAGAAACTGAGGGCGCGTTTTTTCTCTAATATGCTATGCATTCGAACGTCTGTGAAAACTTTGAACATTTTCTTTCGTGACTGAAACCACCGTAGATTTAAAGATTGAAGCTTCCTTTTTATAACGACGTCTTAAAATTTGACGTACGACTTTTTTTAGTTGCGTCATCCAGCTTTGAACGAAACATGTACCACCAACTTTACAGTGGCATAAGTTACATCACGAGGGTTTTACACGACCGAACTTGTTCCTCATTTTCGTTCCATAAAACAGTGAACAAAAATTGTACATAAATTTTTACGGAGTCGCGGTAAAGAGAAAGCTTCAATCTTTTCAAATCTACGGCAGTTTCGTTTACGAGAAAAATTTTTGACAATTTTTGGAGACGTTTGCATTTGCAGCAATTTTTATGAAAGATGAGTCTTCAGTTTCCCACCTGCTACATCATGTAAAAATATCTTACCAGGAAAATTAACACTGCTTTGCGAAAGTAGAGACTTCAAGCTTCAGAATATGAGTCCGGGCTTGTACTATTTGTTTGTACGAAATTATCACAATTTAAATATCGCCGATTTTTTCCGAAGAGAGGCAGAAGTTGCAGAAGATCGCCGATAGGAGGAACACGGTGATAAGAAAAAGGAAAGTCGAGGAAAGAAACGAATCTCAGGTTGAAACGATACCGCGAGTACAAAACGTAATTTTTTCCGTTACGTCAGCCCTGGTGTTCGGACCATCCGCGCTTTCAAGTCTCGCGTCTGTCACCTGTAAGAGAGGAGCGCCTCTCCTCTCCTTCACGCAATTTACGATCGTTATATCATCGTTCATTAAACATTTATACGCCCTCGGAGGCGCTCGCACATTTCACGATGGTGTCAAGGAACTTCTTACGATAATCGCTTTAATCGCAATCCTACTCCTGCGAAACAAGAAACGTGTAACGGTCTCTTCTTCGGATTACGACGTTTTTATTGTCGTCACCTTTTACAATAACAATTCGACGATTTGGATATTAGTATTCTATTTATATTAGGTTGTCCCATAATTTCGTGCCGCGAATTGGAAAGTATTTTAATGAAAAACCATAGAAATTTTATGGTGACGGTATAATACCTTTACCAAAAAGTGGGAAGAGGTTGAAGAGAAGGTGGTTATATTTTTTCGTTGACTTTGAAAATACGTTTCAAATATTAATTTAAATAGTAAAACAGTAAACGGCACGAACTTATGGGACGACCTAATACTTCATGTTCTTATTCGGGTTAGGAGATTATTTAGACGCGTAGCTATTTTTGCTTCTTTTCACAACACACGTTGTATTTATATAACATAACAATAAGTCATTAACGAGATATAGCCCTATCATTTGACCTACATATTTTCTCACAAAAGACTACCACATTTTCCTGAGAACTCAAATTTTCTTAAGTAATATATACGACATGAGGAACTGTCGGTTAAAAAACTGTTTGAAAATATTGTATTTATTTATCTTATTTTTATTATTATTATTGTTGTTATGAGGCTGTTGCCTAGCATCGCCTTTGTGGTACATAACGTAACACATATCGATTAGACCATAATTTATACATATTTATCCTATAATTAATCTAATATATACAGTGGTGTATTAACCTATGGGCAACTTGGGCAAATGCCCGGGACCCCAAGCAAAAGGGGGCCCCGAACACAAATCAAATATTTTGCATTTTTATGTAAAAGGTTTTCATGGATGAAGGAGAATATATTTCACTTTTTATGCAATAATAAATATGTAGATGTTTTTACAATTGTTTTATTTTTTCTAACGTGGAAGTTATTTAGTTGGGGTTAGGGGCCCCGATATTCTACTTTGCCCAGGGGCCCCAAGTAGTCATAACGCGCCACTGAATATATATAATATTTCTCTTATTAGGAACTATCAAATATTCGAAAATATAATAATGTTTAGTTGCGATTATTAACTGTTAAGTATTCGAAATTTTATCTTTACACAATCATCTAAGAAAATGATGAAATAACAATTTATATACAAACTTATTCTAATTTAAGCTAATTTTTTAAATTATGGTATATCCCTTTCAAATAAAATACTTAATTGCAATTATTAGCTTTTAAATATTCGAAAATATAATAATGTTTAGTTGCGATTATTAACTATTAAGTATTCAAAATTTTATCTTTATGTAATCATCTAAGTAAATGATGAAATAACAATTTATATACAAACTTATTCTAATTTAAGTTAATTTATATTAAATATGATACATCCCTTTCAAATAATATACTTAATTGCAATTATTAGCTTTTAAATATACAAAAATATAATAATGTTTAGTTGCGATTATTAACTATTAAGCATTAAAAATCTATATTTATTACTATTGAAAACTATTCAACTGTTTACAATAATTATGCACAGAAACTATTTCAAATAGACTGTATAATAATTTAAAATAGTGTAAAACGATAAATAGAAGAAATACAATACTGCATAAAGACAGTACACTAGCTGTCACAGAAGATACATGTATATAGTGGTTTTAAACAATTTTTGAACCCGTTACACGAGAGTCTACAGTAAATATACGGGCGAATATTTAATAATAATCGTAAAAGGCTATTCCAGGTGAGGAATATACTATCGAATGGAGAGCCCGTGCGTGTACGATTCAATTATCTTTAACCTACGCGTGTATGTACGAGAGGTGGATTTGTAATCGGCGGCACATGATTATCGTGTGCTTAAATGTCAACGGTTTTACACTCTTTCCTGGTATTTATGCAGGAATGCCTCTCCCGTCGACGATTTATGACGGGTGTCTCATTATGAGATTCTCACGAGACATGGTTGCGAAAGGGATGCTCGTATTGGACGGCCACATTTTGGAAAACAACATAAAAATCATGTTTCAATCGAATAATTGATCAAACGCAATTTTTATCTTCTTCATTATTTCCTCCAGTCTGTTTTGTATGATCTTGACACCTTTTTTCGGTAACATACATACATATATTTGTCAAACAAGTTATTTTTATATTCGTTGTTTTATTTTATGTTAGCTGATTTATCTGAGATTTAATTTAGTGATTTTTAAAGAATTAAAAATGAATTGTTGTTTGTTTGATTGACAGGGCCGAAAGAGTTCAACTACAGGGGCCACAACTACTTCTACAGCGACCATGTTCCCGCTCATGCTAACAAGAGGGTGGACTGGTTAGACGCCAGAAATATTTGCAGGGAATACTGCATGGACCTCGTGTCCATCGAGACTCAAGATGAGAATAACTTAATCTTCAGACTTATTCAGCAAAGTGAGTATTACAGTCCTTTATACAATATCAATTTGTTGTCATACTAATAATAATAACACAGTCCAAGACCAGTCTTGCATTTTAATGATTAGGCTAATTTTCGATAAGTAGACTATTATTATAGATATTATCCTCGAATTATATTTATCATCCTCGGTTTTTGAGTTTGATTTTGAACGAATGGGGTTATCAACTTTAACAATTTTTTCTATTTTAACCGTACAAGTTCTATGAATGATTTTTACGTAGAATAATGCTGTGTTATCTCCCGAATATAATGGCATATTTTTCAATAACATTATTAATATTTAAATATGTTTAAAAAATTGTTAAAGAGCGCCGGGACTCCTGAAATAATTTTTTTGGATATATTTCTATTCATTTCGAGAATTAAGGGTCCACTAGCTATTTTCTCACAAAAATCCACCCAAGATTTTTATTTTCTTTATTTCACATGAGCGGCTTGTATGAAATAATAAATATAAATGGCTCATACAAAATAATAAAAATAGACGTATATGTGACTAATGTAATTTAATTATTTCCTTTATTTCTACATTTAATATAACATTATATTATACATTTTTGTATAAATGGCTTTATATGAAAATGATTATTACATAGAAATTATTATTTTATATATTTTTACATAAATGGCATTATAGAAATTATTATTCTATTTATTTTTATATAAATGGCTTCATGGAAACTATTATTTGATACATATTTTTCTATAAATGGCTCTATGGAAGTTCAAAGAAGTGGATCACATTAAAAAATAAAAATGTATTTTACATTTTTTTCTAATACTAGAAAACTAGTACAAGGTATATTTGAAGAGCATCGAGAATATGTCACTCGTTATTACGGGAATAAAGATCCGTAGACTTGCGTTTCCATGTTTATGGTGGGAGGTTATTATGTGCCCCATGTTTGTTTGCGGTTGCAGCTATAAACCGTTTGTCTTTCTCAGCCTTGGTGGTTACAGTTTGAATACACCGTGGAACAGTTTATGTCGGTGTTTTTTAATTGCTATGTCTGTTCTATCGAGTTCCCCTTTTAGTCATCATATATGGCAACCAAAGATTGCGATACCAACATGCTTATATCACTTATTATTACTGCAATGCGATGCTTCGTGTGTTTATACAAAACTCTGCAAAATTTTAATATTCTAAAATTTCTTTAAATGTCGGATTTCAGATTGCTCATTTTACAATTATTGAGATTTGTTAAAACATACTTTGCAAAAAAAATGTGCAATTTCTGGATAATTGTCATTTTGTAAAATTTCATTGTAGATATATGTATATTTGTAAATAAATAAAACATTCAGTGTGACGATACTCACAGAAATTAACATATTATTTCGAATACATTAAAACACATTAAGAAAACGAGATCCCACTGTATAATGACATACAATTTCGTAATGCTGACTATAATGAGCACATAAAAGGCAAAACTAGTTATACTTCATTACTGGATTATTAATTTTATGCAATTATGACAGAAATGAATAGGTCAGATAGAAAATTGCAGGCTCATTAGAAGAATCTAATATTATTTGATTACTGCCGACTTATTGAAAATATTTCAAGAAGAAACACTTTAGTCAGACCATTTTTATTGTTGCAATAAAATGTAATTGCAAATTATCGGAGTATTTCTACTTTTGATAAAAGAAGCTCATTTTTTAAATCCTGCACATTAAAAACAGACAAGAAAAGACAAGGATCTAGTTCAATACCAAAACGTCTGAAACGGTTTAAATTTTCGTAGATAACCACGAACTAATAGTAAATAACTGCAGCATTGGTATAATTAATGGAAAATATATATTTTTTGAAATCCGCATGTTTAAAAGGCATTCCAGAGAAAAAATTTGTAAATGAAACTAATTGAAAATGTTGCAGTTAAATGGGAATATGTCCAAAACAATCTAAATTTTCTTATTTCGGTCGCAAATTATTGCAGTACCTATTTTTAAACTTGGCAAAATTTGATTTGAAATAAAAATAAGAAATAACTATTTGAAACAATTTATTTCGCACAATTATCTTCAATGCTGTCATTTAAAAATAATATTGATTCATTTAATATAATAGCAATTTCAAATAATGTATTATTTCTTTATCTCTTTTATTTCAAATTTGACAAAAGAAATAATCTTCAAAATAATATAAAACAAAGGATATTTATTTAAAATATGATCACAGGCCTGAAAGTAATCATAAAATAAAATAACATTATTTGAGATAATATTTCAATATGTACAATATTTCTGGGTCTGCCTATTTGGTACCTTTAAGTTAAAAATGACTTTAACGAAGCAAGTATATCTTTTAAAAGCTGTAGAAGGTATTTCAGAAAAGATCTGTGTGCGAATATGATTGGCAAGGATCTAGTTCAATTAAAAAGTATCCTGTGAACAATGCCAGGATATCGGCATCGTGTCTTCTCGCGTGTCGTGACGAAACTACCGTGGCTGGAGATGCGACGTTAATAAATCACTGAAACTGTTCGTTTCGAAATTTCTGAACTATCTGCCTCGCGAGAATGAAAGTTACTGGTTAGCTATATAATAAATTGCTCACGAAGTCGGTTGCTTCTGTATCTCTCGGTGTCGGTTAGCTCCCCGGTGGTTGTAGAACTTTCTAAGCTAGTTACGACAGGGTTTTAACGAATTTCTGATGGAAATAATACTGAATCGATGATATCGACACGGGAAAACACGTCGTTACAACCTCTGCGATCTGTTTCGCTCAATTGTTGACCTTCGGGAACCGGATGTCCCTCGGTGGCTGTTGAAACAGTTCTATAATCATTTTATCTATCAGATTGCTGCATGCGATATTTCCGATTTTGAACAGGGGCTACTCCAATAATTTACAATTAAGTCATGGTTATTTAAGAAATTTTAGATTGTTTTAAAATCCTTCTTATTTCACTATATCTTAATTATGTAGTGAAAAATATACTTCTTTCATCAGAGTTTCAAAGTACCAGTTTTTTTTTAAATTACGTTCATTATATAATAATTTTTGTGTTTCATACAAATTTACATTCAATTTTTATTGAAAATTTTCGTCATACAAATGTTAATTGAAAATAATTAAAATACCATTTTTTGTCTTTTGATTTATATTTATCTTCGTCTAATACATTTCGAATTAAATTTCGTGAATTTTGTTAGTAATCTGATTGATTAATTCGAATGGTTTAAACAAGAGCAAAGTGTATAAAAACAAATTTCTTTGTGTTTCATTTTGAATAAGTTAGAAATACTTCCCCAATATATATACAATATACAAATTTTTTAATGTGGAATTAACTGATTTTGCAAAAACGGGTACACCATATTTGTTCATAACAAAGGTTCTAGAATATCCAAGTCAATGATTTAACGACTGAATCTTCAAGGTAAAACGGGGGATCTTTAAGTAGGTTGAGGCTGAGGAATCTCATCCTTTTATATACATTGTTGCATCACAAAACTCATCAATCTTTCGAGCTCACGTACGCAAGGACAATTATATTCTGAATTTCATCTGCTTTACATAAAAATAGCAATTATACTTGACATTTTCTTAATAAATAATTCCTGATTCAACTGTACTTCACATATATTCAATTTCAAGATTACTAGAAATGATATTAATATTTTATATAATATTATGAATAACATTTACGAACACTCACCAGTATTTTAATTCATTACTATAGTTCTTTTTTAATCTGTACACACGCACATATATTTGTATACTAGCAAAATAATTAAATTTTTACTACAAAACTTAACACGTAATATCCTTAAATGTATGTAGTATTCTAACAATTTCGTGTTTCACCCAGGGCACGCAAGAATTTAGAAACTCTTTAATTAAATGATTATTCTAGTTACATTTTAAATTGATATCTTTACGTTATTTATTTATAAAGTGTACGAACATGTTGTATTGCAAGACATATATCATGCCTAAAGCTTATTTTAAATTTTAAATAAAATAATGTTTAAGTAAACACGTATGTACATATTATATAGCATTTCTGTGACCATATTTTATTTGAGTTAGTTATACCAAAATTTTATTTAAATATTACTGTAGACAGGTTCTCTTTTAAAAACACTTCTGAGATTATTAATATTATGATTATGTTATAATTTTCACACCATTTATTCAACAACTGTATCAAGTACCAGCACACAATAATTAGGCTTTTTCACTTACTTTATGGAAACCTTTTCCTAAACGTTCCAAAAGAACTTGTTTCCACAGAGTTTTTATTGTACAAATTGTAAAATAGCTTTTCAATGAGATTTTGGAACAGAAATTATGTTAAACGTAACAGATAATTACACATAACTGTGTCTTTCTAGCCTTGCGTCTCATCTGATCATTTTTTTGTTATAAATACATCAAAGCCTCAGTCTACATATAGCTAATAGTTGCAGCTCATTTAAAAAAATTATTCTAACCGGTGAATTCCTTGCACACAGATGATGTTCCTTACATTTGGACGTCCGGACGCCTCTGCGACTTCAAGGGCTGCGAGAACCGGCGTGACCTTGAGCCCAAGTCCCTCTACGGATGGTTCTGGTCCGCGAACAGGAAGAAGATGGCGCCAACCAACCAAGCCCCCGAAGGCTGGAACTTCAACCCGTGGTCCCAGACCGGTCACAAGAAAGTCAGGCAACCGGACAACGCTGAGTTCGACATAAACGGCACCAACGAGTCCTGCATGTCCGTCCTCAATAACGTCTACAAAGACGGGATCAGCTGGCACGACGTGGCCTGCTATCACCAGAAACCTTTCGTCTGCGAAGACTCCGAAGAGCTTCTGAACTACGTGGGCAGCACCAACCCTGGCCTCCGCCTCTAAAAGAAAAACAGAGTCCTAAGTAAACAGTTCACATCATCAGCACCTGCCCTATTCGTCTCTGCAACTCAAGGCGAGACACCAACCAAAAAATGAATGGAAACAAGAACCATTGTCAGAAATCTCCTCTACAATAAATAACTATTTAAGTACAGATTGGCATTCAATTGTTTTTAACCCTCTGGGCCACACGGTGTTCAATGGCGACCCTCAATCCATATGTCTTAACTATTAACATTAAGAATTGCTCGTTTTTCTAGCGTCGATGCAAAAGTACAATGTCCGCTGCGACTCGCACACACTTGGTCATTGTCAGACTGCGGATTTTGTGTAATGAAATTTTAAAAAAATTTAAATAGAAAGTAGTTTATAAAATTGTCTTCAGCTTATTAAGATTGCTAAAGAAGAGAAGAATGTTGCATATGGTTACAGTTTCTTGCAATGGATGTCGACAATTTTTATTTTGCATAAAGATCTGCAGTCTAGTCATTATGATATACCTTCTCAAGCATTTCGAGTGCTTGTGAATGAGCTTGGCAGCTTGCAGAAATTGAATATGTCCAATTGTACAGTATGAAGTAAGCTAGAAAATTATTAGAAATATTAATTGCTAAGTATTACACAGATTGCTATACGAAAGAGCTAAACAGATTTTGTGTATATAATTGATTTTAAATTCTTAAAGATGAATTGTGTCTAATTGTGGCTTAGTGGGTTAAGACTTTTCTTTCCGTTAGTAAGAACGATATAAGATATAAGAAACTAATGGTAAAGACAATGGAATCTCCTCTAATTATAAATGGAACAGTAAAATACGTTAAATACTATACTAGATCATTAAGATCAATATGTTTACCAGCGTAATGTTAGAGTATTTATTTGTATTCAATGATTTCGAAGAATAAAAACTGATATGATTGAAACTTGAAATTAAATTAAACATACACTAATTACTGCCGAAGGAATGTCTCGCCGTTACGTATACGTCCCACAATTCAGAATTACTTTCATACTGTAGCTATTTCGTTTTTAAAACGTCTATTAAGGTGTAAACGTATTTATTAATAGAAATTCGGCCGATAATCTGTATGCAATTATGAATAAACATTAGTCGTAAATACTTAAAATCTTACATTTATTTATCAAATCTTACAAACCGACGTAAGAAACAATACGTATGCAGAAATCTATTCAAAATGACTAATTGTCTGCTGCACTAGTACTTGGCCTAACTTCGTCGTCTTTTTCTTGCCCATCCTGCTCGCTAGGTTCATTCTTCTTTCTCCTTTTTCTAGCCCTGAGTTTGTTGAACTTCAATTTCATTCCTCGTTTATTTTTATGTTTAGGAATGTCTGTAGGATCTGCAGACCACAATAAAACGTAAATTAATTAGAATTTAGCTCTACAGTCAGTCTCATAATTGATGGTACGCACTTTAAATCAGACTAACTTTTTCCGAAATGGAACTAGATCAGAGTCTACAAAACACTTCTGATTTGAAATGTGTGCCATCAATTATAAGACTGTATGTTAATAACTTCTCAAATAACAATACATACAATCAAGAGGTATGTTCATTTGCTTCCTTAAAACAGCTCGAACCTGTTTATTAATAATTTCTCTACACTGAGCATCAAAACCGCTTGGCAACCATCCTCTTTTCTCGTGACACCGTGTAGTGGGTAAAGGATCTGGCAACTTGGCTAACATTTCTTGTATTTCATCTACGAGAACGTCGCAATACTAGAAGATATTTGAACAATAAACTTTAGAGCTCATACAAATTTTTAGAACTTGGTCGTGCGAACAAAATTATTAAACCTGATAGAACATTTGCCTCGATGGGGGTACAGTTCCATCTCTATATACGTAGACACTTTCTGTTACTTCTAACTCTTTTCTACCGCTTTGTTCTATCGACACTCCGCTTAAAACTGTCTTTTGTTTTCCGACTGGTGTTGACTTGTATGGCAACGTATACTCCGAGTAATTTCTCTTACATTTTACGGTAGACCGCAAACCATCTAAACGTAGAAAACACAAGATTAAACAAGTGCTTTTATTTTCCAAATAACATTTTTTATGTCATTCCTAGAGGTGTGAGAGAACCCGCCCCAAGCTCGAATAAAATTCTCGGCCCATCCCGATCCGACATTTTCGAGTTCTCGCATACCTCTACAGATAGTATTTTCTGTGTAATTGCAATGCCCAAAGAACTTACGCATAGCTTTCAATCTGTAATCCAAAGTTTGATACTTTCTTGCAGTAATGTCTTTCCTGGGATCGTAGCCTAATTTCACCCACATAATTTTCCATGGACCAGTCATGAAATAATACGCCACAGAAGGTAGTAAAACTTTCAAACGCTCATGAGAAAATTTCGTTTCATACATCACCGCATTTTTAGACCAAATTGGTCGCTCCTCGAACAATCGACGCATTTGATCATAATGAGTGTTATGAACAAATTTAACTTTCATAGCAGTTTCTATACCAATTGGTGGCTTCATAGGAACGTCTGGCGTTGAGAAGTAAATGAAATTCGAAAAGCCTGATCTTCGTTTTGTACTCTTCCCTATTATATTGTCCGTATACGACTGTGCTTCTGTTTTCGGCACATAATGTTGAATTGTATCCATTCTACTGAATGCAGCTGGTGGTAAGAAATAAGGTACATCGCTCTTCAACCAAGAATACTGTGGTATGCCATTCGGATATATCTTATCGTATACATATTCTAACTTTTTAGGGTCCTCTTTGCTTTGAGTCATCGGTAAGTACTGGAAATCGCAGAGATCTAAAAAGCATTACTTTATTTATTTTCAATTGATTAAAACAATACATGTATGGTATACAGGGTATGTCTCGTAACATGATGACTTCAAATAACTCGCAACTTATTTGTTGTACGAAACAATTTTTCAAACAAATGTTGCATGGTTTCCATAGCAAACAAAAGCAATACATACTTGAAAATTTGTATTCCATATCAACCCGACCTAGAACTTTTAATTTTGGCAACTCATATTCCTCGTCTTTAGAAAGATCTTCGAATTTATTTCGATCAAACGTGGGTGGTATGTCTTTTTTAGTCTTCCTCAACTCAGGCTGTGGTGGATCAACAGTATCATCCGTGTTATTAACGGTGCAGCCTTGTACTTGATCGGCTAAGTCAGATATAACTTGTTCTTCATCTTTCTTCTTCTGACAGTCAGTACTCTCTGTTTCAGATACTTGCGTTGTATTAATATTATCTTGCACTTCGCTACTCTGAACATTATTTACATCCTCATTTTTCTTTGTTTGATTAGTTACAGCTTCTTCTACCTTTTTCGCTCTCGACTTTTTAACTCTAACTCTAAGTAAAAATCCTTTGGTATTATATCTATCACCGCAAGTCGGTTTACAGTAAGCATCATCTGGTCTGAATTTCAATTCTAAACGCCGGTTTGGTGTATTTACTGCCTGTTAATACATAAAAATAATTAGTCAGTGTATTGAATTTTAAAGGCTGTCACTCACTTAACAGTACATGAACGACAATAGACCGACGACAATGTATTCATTCCTATCAAAAGGAAGAAAAAAGGAAAAAGAGGAATATTGATGCTGTGCTGTTAAGGAATAGATGAATGCATTAAAATTTGAACTACATATAATAATGCAAACGCATTGACGTTAGCCTGGGGTCTTTTGAGTACGGTGCTGTTAAGTAAGCAAGAGCCAGTTGTACTCACTTCTAAAAGTATAATGTACCGTGGAAATGGAGTTAATTCCACCTAGCGTTGCTATAGCTCTTTCTGGATTAACAACATTTCCAGGATACTTAATGCAGATAAACTTTTTATCGAATCTATGGCCTCCAGGAAGCACTGGTCCAATATAATCATCCTTTTCTTGTTCATCCAATGCTCCTTGACTATCTTGAAAATTCTGCATATATATATATATATATATACATACATAACGTTAATTTTTGACATGATCATTAAACCATTATAAGTGACATTAACTCAGCGTGCTTTAAAATTTGTATATCAAAATATATAAATACATTGTTTAACTACTTTCATGCTCAAGAGTTGATAAATAACAAGCACATAAGACTATGAACAAATAAAATTGCGATTACATTTATTTGATCTTACATCCTTATCAACATTATTAGTTTCAGGTATATCAGCAGAATCGTCGCTACCTAGATCTTTACGGTAATCATCGATATTGAAATCGTCATCCTTTTCATCTTGTGGATCGTAATCTTCATCGCTATCAGTACTTGGTTCACTCATTTTCTGTTTTTACTTTAAATACCCTGGAACATGCATTTTTGAGATGTACATTCTGACATTCTCAACAAATAAAAATCATAGTGGTATTATTATATTAGTATAGTATTTTACATTCATATATGTGATAAAGTAAATATTTATTGTTTTATACAATTAAAATACAATTATATCGATGTATTTAAGTTTTAACAGGTATGTAAAAGTTCACAGACACAGTAAAACTGTTATTTACTTTTTAATGCTCTTATATCTACTTTTAAGTATTATTATGTTTAGTATTACTCACAGTACTTGAAATAATACGTTGAAAAAAATCACACGCGTGTTAATGCAATATTTATAATTTTTTAAATTAACTACGCCACAGACTTTGAGGTTAGAAAAGCACACATGGATGAATCTTCGTGTAAGACAAGTTGCCTAACTATAGGCATTATGTAGACACTTCGTAAAATAATGCTATTTAGTGCGACAATTATGTTTAGAAAATTAAGAATGTCAAATATTATAAAAAATTCAGTTAATGAATGGAAGAATAAATGAGTTTATTACATTTTCCTTGATTTCAGTCGTACAACAAAATATCAAACGAGAAGAAATTTTTTGAGTAAATTATTTACTAGTCTGGCATACCGGTAAATATTGTAATACTGTCAATCTCATACTTGTCAATCAAGTAAGTAATAGAAAGACAATATAAATGTGATATCAGAAGCAACGAAATACGATGTAAATATTTCCTACCCTTCCTAAAACTTGCATACGAAGGCCAGGCTTTTCTACAATCAAATATTTAAGTTAAAGAAAACGTTCAAGAATTTATACAAAAATAATACACACTTGCATACGTTAATCCGAATATAGAATGCGTAATAAAATCATTTTATTGTGTAAAATGAATTTTATTGTTGCGAAATATTTTGTCTTATATTTTTTGTTTATAACGTCGGTGTAATTTTTCCAATTATAATACTTCACACAGGTTCCTTGACAAGCTTCTTCACTAAATAATTAATTTATTATTTGTTTGTAATTTACGTTCTCTGTTGTAGATACTTGAGAAGTTATACAGTCGATGTATGGTATACGGTAATATTCGACCATGTCGATAACGACGTAGTCAATAATTGCAGGTTGTTGTTTAGGAATGTTATAGCTTCCGGTTCCGCTGAAGCAGAAAGTTCTGTGAATTGTCATCCTATTGTTATCTATGATAAGTAACCTATAAGTCTTCTGTGAATCTTCCATCCTTATCGACTTTTCAGTATAAATGTTCTCTTATAGTATTTATTATATGCCCTTACATAAATTACAATAAACTGTTTGTTCGATAATAGGTTACAAGTAACAATTCAAACTTTATAATATAATATTTTCCATACTTCCCTCTTGAAATTTTCAAGATGGTGAAAAAGCTAAAGCGTTAGAGCGAACACAGAAAATTAGTAATTTTAACTAAGTGATTTTTAATTAAATAAATTATCTTATTAGCTCGAAAGAAGGCATTTTCTTATTTATTTTGGACTGTGCAAAAATAATTGTCTTCTTTACGTAAGAATATTGTTAATGTTTGGATATCTTACGCTATTGCACTGGATTGAGCCAAATTTGTAAGTGTAAGAATTTTTTCTGCTGTAACTGTGAAAGGTACGCAAATGATTTATACTTAGAATGATTCTGCAGACTCTTCCAGACATAACGGTATATTTTTTTATAACATTACTAATATTCAGACATGTTTGAACAATGTTTAAAGGGAACAAAGCACCCCTAACACAATTTTGTCAAACATTATTCAATTTATTATGTAAATTAAGAGTGTACGAAAATGTTTGTGTTCTAACTTTATTTAGCGGTTCATAAAAAAAAACGTCTGTTCTATATATTGTTGTTGTTAGATTTTGTCTTAGATCCTTAAATTTTTAAATAAATTGCAAAATATCCGACAACTGGTGCGTTATAGTGGCTTCGCACTCTTCAAACATTATTTAAAAATGTTTAAATGTTCATAATGTCATACAAAAGTATACCACTACATTTGAGAAAGTCTGCAGAATCATTCTAGGTAAAAATCATTCGCATAGCGTGCACGGTTAGAGCAGGAAAAATACTCGAAGTTGAAAATTGTGTTTTTCAATTTTCCCAGAAGGTAAGGATGATGGAGAAAAATGACTTTTAGATTTACGTCGAACGTATCAAAATTTGTCAGAGTTGCCCATCGGTCACCACAATTGTTGTTGGACAGTGTCAAGCAACAAGAAATTTGAAATTCCGTAGCGTTACGAAGCATTATAATAAGAATTTCTGAGAAATCTAATACTCTAATAAGCGTGCTTGTCATTGGAAAAGAGGCGTGGATACCTAACAGGCTTACCTTGTGAGAATTATGTATAGACATATGGGACCAAAGCAGCTGTATAACAGGCAGTTTTAAATAATTTAATCGATGTCGATGGTACCAACGTTGTGCCTTGGTTTTCCACGCTTATTTTCAATTAGATCCAAACTTTCCGAGGCGCAAAGGCTGACACATAAACTTTAATTTGCCCAAGTATCACTTGTGCAAAATTTCCATCATATTACTTTTATAAAAATTGACGTAACAAATCCGGCTCTACGCGAACGTCTATAGAAAGTTAGGCGATATTGCATTTTTTTTGACAGTGAGATCAGGTGTTACTTCTTTCGAGTACCAGATAATTAAAAAAATAATTCTAATAGACTGCGGATTTTTATGTAGTATAAAAATTGTCTACCTCATTTGCAATAAACTAGAGTAAAATAAAAATTGATTTTTCGTGGGTACGACAGGTTGAGAATAATGTGACAATATTGTTAAATTCTTGTAATGTTTTAATTACACAGTGTAATCATTATTAAATGCATTATGAACAAGAGCACTGGCGAAGCTAATATGTAATGACCAAAATACAAATTTATGAAAAATAAAAATTTTCTGCATCAATTACAAGAAATAGAAATTAAATAGAAAGTTTTTTCCTTCTTTAATCATTCTAATGGATTCAAAATAATATATTGACATTTTTAAAGTGTTTTAATACTCTATTTTATTTATATGACTGTACACAGATAACAAGAATTAATTGGATGATTAATAATTTGTTTAGTTTCATAATAAAACATTTTATCATAAATTCTATTATATCATAAATATAGAAAAACAGATTGTCGGTATTTCGACCATGAACTTGGTGAATGACGACACTGTCTAATACCTATCTTATGTTTCCTATAGCCTGTTATGCTTTCATCACGAAATATCTCTTTCCTCCACCAACCCAAATTTCTCACTTTAAAAATATCTCGTGCACTAATTATAAACATTATACAAATGTTTCTTACTAAAAATCATTCTATAGACTTTCTCAGACACGATGATGTATATTTTAATAACATTACACGCAAGTGAACTTGTTTAAATAATATTTCAAGCGAGCGCCAGACGTCCGTCCATCAGTTGTGTGGGATAATTTTTAATCTTTTGTGAAAATTGAGGATCTGAGATAAAATTTAGCTATACTATGAAACAGATCAGATCCTTATTATACTGTGTGGTTTAATTCTGACGCAAATTGTTAATTTTCAGAATACAATCTCGCGCTCTAATCTTTTCCTTATCAATATTATAGTTTCTAGTAAAAATTGTCAACTCTGGCTGCATTTGTTATGTGCACATAAGTGTATTAGTTTTAAAAAACTTGAATGTTGGACCATTGGACGTACATTGGACGTCCGAGTGCTATCTGGGAGTAATTTCAACGGCACGGAAAAGTAACAGACGCCATCTTTGATTCGCGTGAATCAACTCCACGACAAACTGACAAACGACTAATCGCGAGGATCATGAATTAATTTGCGAAACTTTGATTTTTCTCCAGGACTCAAAACTTCGATATAGGAACTAGTTTCCCAAGGAAAATATTTTTAACATTTTCAGAAATTTTCTGCAAAACGTGAAGCGTTCAATACGTTTTGGAGCCACTGTGTTTGCGAAATAGCAAGAAATATAGTTGCGCAAGTATAAATATTGTAAAATAGAACAATGCAATGGTTCATTCTGATTTGCGTTCATTGTGCGTTCAGGGACAATATTGTTGAAAGCGCAAGAACGTAATAATTTGCGAGGGGATCGTACTAGCGGAACCTTCAAACGACCTTGCATGTATAATCTAGTCCTCAATATGCATCGACGGACAGTTTACGAGTATAATAATCGTGATTCTTTAGCTTTCGCGGAGTGATATAGCCTGTTCCACTCCGAGGAATAACTGTCAGTCTTTCTTCAAATGATATTTATATGCATTCTGGCTAAACGGACTGTTGTTCTAGAAGGAAACGATGAGCGAGGACGAGTAACGTATGCGCCGGTTTCGATCCTGCATATGGCACCTCTTGAGTCACAACACGTGGTCCCTGAGATCGCATAAACCTGGTTCAACCCGTAATCGGTCGCGAACTATACACAGCATTCTCTCATTTCGAAAATTTTCTGATTGAGGAGGTTTTCTCGTGTAACAACAGCAAAAACAAGTGATTTTTAAGAATTTTTTTCAGAATAAATATTGCACATGTGGGACTAGACCTTTTTGGGGATGTAAACAAATAGTCTTAAAGTACAAGTGGTTTTTTTTAAGTTTAATTCTACTTATTATTTATTGTATAATACGCAAGTTTCTTGAAACTATGATTTTTAAACTGGCGTGCGCAATAACTAAAAAAACTAGTAAAGTAAACAACTTCTACGTTGCTCGATCATTTCTTTACGTATTTCTTTAAGGATTGGACCTAAAATTTATATATGATTTTTCATTTATAATATAATTTTTTGCACAGTTTCATTAATCGACCGAAGAAAGTAAACTTTTCTTACGAACCCTAGAAGTTTCCCAAATTTTCATATTCTTCTTTCAAAGTATGTTCAATCCCAGCTCGAAGTATCTAACTTTCAGAAAATTTCTAACTTTTTATGTTTTGATCACTGTGATAGACGCTATATTGAACGCTAGACGTTACGTGTTTATTTAAATAAAATATCAGTAGCTGAAAAAAAAGAATTTGAAGACAGTTTTAATCTCAATGTACATGCAATCGGAAGGAATTAATTGTACTTCCCGGTCCGTCCCGATAATATTTGTTTAACCACTGTAAAGTAGAAGGTTTCAGCTTCATTTTAGTGTAAAAAATCAGGTCCGGAAAGGCGCGGAAACATAAGGTTTCGTTAAGATAAGATTTTGTAGGCGTGAATGATATATTTTAATGTGACGATTTACCTGACATCAAATCATAATTTATTATTATAGGGCCATCTAATGTTAAAATATTTACACGGATGCAAATATGGAATATTATGCAGCAAGAAAAAAATTGTAATATAAATGAATAGTTAACGTATGCTGAGAATTACTCGTATGACCAAATGTAGTATTCGAATGCAGAAAAAGAAGAAATTAGACATAAATTTTCGCGTTTCAAGTCAGAAAGGAAGCGTAGATGGCTGCTATGTAAAAAAGGAAAGGACTTTCTAAAAAAAAATCGCAGTTGGTTTGACAGGACTTTTGAACTGCCACGTCTTGTAGTGAGGCCGGGTCGGCCATCGAAGCAGTCCTTCGATCAATTAAGTGAACGAAGCAAACGAAGAAAAACTGTAAATTTACGCAGTGAAGAAGAGACAGAACGTCTAATTTTTGCCACTAAAATGAAATTCCGACGCACGGATTTTCCCTCAATAAAGGGACTCGGGGAAGCCCTCGTAAACACGGAAAAAGACTGCCATCAAAATTCATCATGCGAAAGTGCGATTTACAAATACATGTAAACTTTGTTCAAAATATTATGAGGCGTTGCACTAATTTAAGTTGTATTGTTTGTTATACAATATTATATAATATTTATATATCATGTATTATATTATATTATACAATTGAAGTAAGAAATATATATCATATTATTTATATTATAATATAGTAATTCTTAATATTGAATTGATCAAAAATGATAGTTTCAATGTTGTTTTAATAATTTTTATTGGTTTATAATTATTTTTTTATAGATAAAATACTATAAATAAGTTAGTAGGTGCATTTTAGACGCGTCAAGCGAAAAAAATAATTTTGGCCAGCTGGATCGGTCAAATGCCCCACTGTGCGCTGGTTTACACCCCCAAAAGGCCTAATCCCGTATATACAATAGTTATTCCAAAAAAATTCTTAAAAATCACGAGCTTTCACTGTTCTCCTTAGCATTGAACCCCAGAGGGTGTCCCGCGAGTATACCGGCTGACAAGGGTGGCAATTAGCATAAATGTATGCAGAACACATTCAAAGAGAGCCACCGGGAAGTCAGTGGAACGGGTTCCGATGCGCATGTGTGTCTCTATGACGACAATTGGCTCTTACCACGACCTCTAGTTTGCTTCTATCAATCCGTTACAACGTTATCGCGCCGCGGCGAGGAAACTATCCGCGAAATTCGCAATCCGGGATCGTGTGTCTTTTGCGACGAACCTAAATTCTTCTACATTCCCTCTTCGATCGAGTACCTACGACCGTAACGGATTAATCCTGCCTCTTCGGGGAGCCAGATTGCTGAGTAAGTTCGCGGATTCGCGATCAGTGCGTGACAACATTTACGAAATCGTGTTCAACAACTACCCTTTTACACAACCCGGGGAATCAGCGAACGATTCTTCTTCCTCGAGGCTCGGACAAATTTTCTTTCCAAGTAGAAATTAAAATAGAAATTATTTTACACGAAGATCTGTTTCTTCGTTGCGCTTAGTGTTTCTGGAAGATTGCTCGATCGATTTCGCGAACGCAGATGACGCTCATGTTTTCGCGATCTCAACTCTGGATTGTTTCCTATGAATGAATTTGGATCAGTGAACAATTCCTGCGAGTTTCCCGTTGATATGACTGTTAGCCTCCGCCGAGTCACACGGTGAAAATCAATTAAGCGCATCAAGTATTCATGTTGCTCGGTTGGGGTTGGTTTTGTTGTTATCGGTCTTGTGTTTCGATGTAGATCGTAGGCAATGGTTTCGGTTTTGTTAAATAGGCGAGAAGAACCAGGTAGAAGCTTGTTGGTTTTTTTAATGAAGATTGTTGCTGTAGAATGACTATTTCCTAACGCAGTAAAGCCGAGCGTCGGAAATCAATCGAGCGAGCACGGTGTTTATGTCATCGAAACACTGAGTACGTTTTATGGTAACAACAACTCTGTACACGAGATGCGGTAAAAAGAAACCGAGCTCTGTTTCCTTGCGAAGATATAAGACAAAGATGGTTTTGCTGATCGCTTCTCTGTAGCCTATAGGTTTGTCAAATTTCATCGGCCCGCGAACGTCGCGATACGTGTTATAAACAAGTTAGTAGAGCCGCGTTAGGGTGGCTCTGCGATTTGTCGTTCGGTTCGAAAGAACAGAGGGTGGACGTGACATTTTTCGTCGAATTGCAAGGATCTGCCACAGAAGACATTCGAACTGCTTCGGCACGACTGTTCCTTGCGACTTCTTCTCGTCTCCAAAAGTGAAATCGGTGTTCGAAGGGCGACGCTTTGACACTGTGGAAGACGTTCGCGTTGAATCGCAACGGACGTTGCCCGCGAAGAAACTGACTCAAAGACTCGAAGAAAATGATTTCCAACAGCTAGCTAAGGGATCGCAGAACCGTTGGGAATCGCTTTATTAACGCGGATGGGAGCTGCTGCGATGGAAACGGGAGTCAAATTTGTCGGCCGATTGATAGAACATTTTCGAATTCAGTCCGGTTTCTTATAATTGTTGGGTACGTCGTCGAATCGCAGAGCCACGCGATCACGCTTCTACTAAATTGCGTGTAGCACGCGTTAAAATATCCGCGGGTCGATGAAAATTGCCAGACTGATGCACAAGGGTGTAGAAAAGAGACCAACAAAGCCGTCAAATTTTATCTGATACAAGGATACTGCTAGAGACCGGTTCCTTTTTAATCACGTGTAATTGAAATATTGTTATCGTTAAAGGGGATGGTTTTGTAAATTGTTCGGAGATAATTGGAACTTGAGAACATTAATTTTTTAACCTGTTTCGGAAGCCTTCAATGTAAAGAATCGTTCGAGTTGCAGATTCCTCGTCGTTCATCGTCGAAAGTGTTAACGGTGCTAAAGGTGAACGTGCTACGCCTTGTGCCTGTTCTACTGTATAAAAATCATCGACTGTGTTACCCTGATTTTGAAGATTCGCACTGAACAAAGAAGAAATTGCAACCATATCACTGAAGAAGTCGATTGAACTGAAACGCAGATAAATAGACAGCTCGATTAGCTTTGTAGATCTCAAAGTTAAAATCGCGAAGGAACTGTGGGAATTTGTTGAGAAGGAATAGACTGACTATTATTGTGGCTCAAAGGGTTTCTAATGTGAGAAGGAAGTTGCTGGTTGGACCTCCGATGATACTTTGAGGAACGTGTAAACAGAAAATGCATCGTTTGGTAGGAAGCATGTGAGTAAATGGCCGTGACGGGTTTCCGCCATCCTCTCAACGACCTACTATGGGCATCTGCCTGGACACTGGTCAGTACCTGTTGAAAATCATTGTTTTATCCTAAAAAATTTGTAGTAATTTATTGTAGAAAGAATTTAAATTGGGTTTTTGTACCGAAGTAAAAGTCACTGTGTACAGTAATCAGTACTGAATTTACCAATAAGCAAAATTAGCACGTACTTAGGGCATCATGAGGAGGAGGAGGGCACCATAAGTAGAAATTTTCTGAATTTTACAGTACCTAAAAAAAGTATCGGCACTCCCATTAGAGAGGAATAATATTTTGAACATTTGTTTAAACGACATGATTTTTTTTGAATATTAAAAGAACTAGTTTACTAGGGAATGTGCAAAGAAATTATTTATAAAAACTGTTATTGGACGAAATTGTGAAGGTTAGATCTACAAAGTACATGCTTTAAATTTAGATTTCAGGCTCGGATAAAAAAGTTAAAATCGTAATCTTCACGTTTTTCTTCGCAATTCTGATTAATAGCAATTTGAAAAAATTTCGTTCACATTAGGTGGTAAACTAATACTTCCAGTATTTAAAAAAATACAAATCGTTTGGTCAAATTTTTAAAAAATTATTCCTTTTTAAAGGATGTGTCGATACTTTTTTCATGCACTGTAGATCTTATACATAGTAATAATATTGCTAAGACAAAAACTCTCTCTTTTGTTAAAAACACTTTTTAGTCAAATGATCGAAAATGCCTAAGAAATCGTTCAGGTCCACCCTCCATTGCGCTGAACTGATCTCTTAAAATTTTTTAAGTTCTTAGGGCTCCTACAGAACCTAACCCTGACTTAATTCGGCACTGACTAAAAACAAGTATCTTTTTTAAAATTGCTATTGACCAGAGAGGTGAAGGAAAAAGAGAAAGTCACGATTTATAACTGTTTTATCTGTGCCTATAACAGAAATTTTAAATATGCCTTTTGTAGATCTAACAAAGTGAGTTATACATATATACATGCACAAAGTTTTATAAAAGTGGATTAGGGTATCTAGGAGCCACAAATGATTAAAAATGGTAAAAATTGTGAGAAAATGCGATGTAAGCCCAAAATTCAAAAGTTTGTACATCTTTCAAGGCCTATGGCTTTTTTGTGCGTCATCCGATTTCGATGAAGCTGTGTACATGCACATAACTCACTCAGATTAAAAATAAAACATGTTTTAACTTAGTACAAGGTTCCTGAAAGAATAATGAAAAACAAAAAAAGTTTGTTCGAGTATGAACTTATTGGAAAAATCGTGACCGTCCACCTCTAATTGATTTATACTGCTTATGGTTAGGGAACTGTGACTGATTATTATTTATTCACACGACATTCACACTATTTTCTAACCACCTGATTAATATTTGTTTGCTCCGGCTATTATTCTTATAAAATTTTTTAGTTTAACCAATAAATAACGAAGAATTTTTTTGTACATCTATAATATTAAATTTATAAATAATCCTTTTGTCTCATGAATTTGAAATAACATATGGTTTAGGAAGCAGAAAACAACTGTACTTTTACAAATTTTATTTTTAGTTAACACGGCTCAAGTGACGCTTATTTTTTAAATTTATTGTAATTAATATCCAAATTTACTTGATTATAAATCGAATTATGTAATTATAACATTTGCTATGTAATTATGAATTTTACGTCGGCTATTTCAATATAAAATTTAAGTTTTTCAAAAAGAGGTACGCTATTTATTTGTAACTGTATAATTACAGATTTTATTCGAATACGTGAAGTTTGTTTTTATTTAATTCAAGTATTGAATGTTTAGAGAAATGTGAATGCACATGAACATCCAATTATTCTTCTTGAAGATTATTTTATATTATTAAAAATGTCTTTATCTCTCTTTTGGGCAATGGCTAGTATAGTTATTGATCCAATAATGTGTGTAATGCCAAGTACAAGGTGTACATATGTGGGTCACACGTGTGTTTCGACCACATTGTTGCTGAACAGACAAATAGAATTAACCATGTTTCGGCGCCATTAATAAAATTAATGACGTTTAACCACTTAACGTTCTATGCCCTTTATAATCTGGTGTAATAAATTACGAAATGATGATAGCATTAACTTTTATCAAAAAACTATCGAGAAATTGTTACTGTTATTCAGATTTGAAAGTTTATTTTATTCTTTGAAAATTACTGCTATTTGAAAAATATTGCTATTTACGATTGAAAATTACTGCTATTTAGGTTTGCAAATTACTATTTATAAATTACTGCTATTTACGCGTTTGAGAATTTATCTTATTCTTTGAAAAATAACACTGACACTGCTATGTAGGTTTGAAAATTAAAATTTTTGAAAATTTATAATATTTAGCATTATTAATATTAGCAAACATAATTTCTACTCACTGGAAAAATATTTTAATGAGATTACGATTTATTTGTATGCAATTTTGCGTTTTATTAATGAAGTATTAAAAGTATAGAAATAAATTCTGGTTCGAGGAAAGATCAGAATTTTGTCAAAGTTTGGTTTATTCATATTTTATTAAAAAAGTCCTTGAATTGATTGAAATTTTATTAAAAGCTAATAACAATAACAGCTCAATCATCGAAGTATCCACCATTATTATGAATGAGTGTACGCCATCTTTGTAGCGAATTGTTTCTACCATCGCGATAAAAACTTGATGGCTTTATACTAATAAATTTGATGAGGCATATTTAGGTATCATCAATTAATTTCAAGCATGTGTCTATTAGACGATGATGTAGCGACATAAACGCATGGTAATCTGATGGAGTATGTCAGGCGAATAAGTTATCAGTCACAATTCCTTGATCATAAGCTGTATAAATCATTTAAGTGGCTACTAGTCACGGTTTTTCCAAAAATAAATACCAAATTACATTAACTTATGTTCCTTCATTTTCATTTGAATCTCTTATTAATTCTACATCATTAACAGTTTGGTTACAACTTTTAATCAAATAGAATCGTTCCTTGTTTATTATTTGCTCTCTTCTGTTATTTTCAGTAATATTATTTCAGTATAAAAATGTACTTGACGAGTTAACAATTTTTTAATTAACAAAGATTGTAGATTTTACTGTTCTAGGATATTTAAGATAAAATAATAATATAATAATATTACTAGGAAATAATTTGCTATCTTCTTAAATTGTCTATTGCTGCAAAATAATATGTTTGTACATGCCACTATATTACCACTAAATTCAATTATTATTGTTACTTATATAGGTAAACATTTGCAATTTTATTTCTTATTGGAATGTTAAATATTGTATATCGAATTATACTCTCGCATGTAATATACATTTATAAACACTAATACATTATAATGTATATTTATATTAATGTTTGTTATATTTATATATGAACATTAATGCATATATACATTTATGAACATTTGCAATATTTTCTACTAACCGCAAACTTCAAAGAAACTGTTCAAAGAAACTGTTCTAAGAAATTCTAAGAAAATATGTGAATTGTTTAAAATAACATTCCATAATAATGAACTCAATTATCAGTGACCTAAAGTTTCAAAATTCATTAAGGACAATTACTTTAATTTACATAATTTGCCAAAAAATATTTGAAAAGTGATTATTTAAAATTCAGAATTATTTTAATGAATTAAACATATACATTCAAATTTGACAGAATTTTTAAGTAAACCTAATGCAATGGCTGGCAATTGTGCACAATTTTTGCTTGCCTTGCTTTGGTTAATTATAAAAAGCAGACATCCATTAATAATCTTAATCAGTTAAAAATAATATACCGACATTATCAAATCTCTTTAATCTATCTGTATTTTTATTACTGTTGTAATTAATACTACTATTTACAAATCTCAATTCATTTTTTGTAGGAATGCATAAAATTCACACTCTATGGACAATAATTCACTATTAATTGGATTTAATCGATCGCTATCTCTCAACTACTAGTTTATAGGTATAATCATAATAAACAAATAACACCACGTTATCGTAAATGTTTACAAGCATTAATACAACTCAAAATAATCAATAGGAGACAAACACGCAAGCTACATACTGCTGAGGTACTTCGATAAAACGCGTACGCGAAGAATTGTCAACATCGATTATAATCAAAAGCGAAACTGCTTACGCAAAGAATTCCATTCTAAATAGAAATATATTTTGAACATAATCTCTCACACATTGTTTCGTGCGTGTTCATAATCGTCAGAAAGAATCTAGCAGTATTTTTCTATGAATTTTCTCTGCAGCTGATAACAATCTTGCAATGGAGCTTTGTCTTGTGTACTCAGTTTTTTTTTTGTAGATATACAGGGTGTCTCAAAAATGTTGTAAATCCTTGAAATGGTCGATTCCTGAGGTTATTTAAAGTAACTTTTTCCTTTGCAAAAATGGCCGCCTCGGCTTTGTTAAGGAGTTATTAACGAAAAACGCGGACCAATCAGAACACTGTTACAGCGGACGGATTCCGGCGCCGCCAATGGTAACGTCGCGCTCAGCGGAACCTTAATAACGCATTAGCAAAGCCGAGGCGACCATTTTTGGAAAAGAAAAAGTTACTTTAAATAACCTCAGGAACCACCCATTTGAAGAATTTATAACATTTTTGAGACACCCTGTATATTTCTTCTTTAATGTTTAATTTATTTTATTTATACAGTGCAGTTACGTGTGTCCTTGCATTAACACCCAGGGTGTTTACAAACGCATATTTATAGTAATCGCAACAGTTGCAGATAATAAAATCAACTATAAAATTAACTATCGTTTGTTTATACAACGATTTGATATGAATACATAATTATACCTTTAATTATTCGTTACGGGAAAAATTATTTCAAGTAAAACAAAGTTCTATAGTTCACAGCTAACGATTTATCTAAATTTTCAGTAGCAACAGAAATTTCAATCGATATAATTTTAGTTGATTCCCAATAGTTGTCTTAACCACTGTTGTCAATCATAATTGAATGGAATTGTCGATAACATATTTAGTTAATCAATAGAGTATTATAGGTTTGTTATGGTACTTTGTGAGCAATGTTATGTTTCTGGTCCCAGTAATGTTCCTTATTCATTATATTTATATATTATTTATTTTTCCCGGTAGACACTTCAAGGTGAGGTGAAAGTCAACTTTCTTTTTTTAAATGGAATGATATGTTTTTTATCCACCACCAAATAGTGCGTTTTAAGATGAGTTCAACTACCTATGACTCAAGGTCATTCAAGGTCAAACTTGCAGGGAAATGCAGAAAAGGTGTGATCGTTTTATTTGTACTTCAGTTTAGTATGTGTTCAAAATGATCACCTCTTACTTCAATGCGCTTAACAATTTTTTGTTTAAATGATTCTCTAACTTTGCTCAACATTTCAATATTTATCTTAGCACAAGCTTCGCATATTCTGACTTTCTTGTTACGCAGTTTTTAAGCATAGAACCTGAACGAAGAAAACGCTGTTCTAGTCTTTTAAATGCCATATGCGATTTTGATGATCGATCTGAGTAGCGTTAGGCATACAAATTAGCAGCCATTCTCTAATTTTTTCTGCATTCTCCTAGTACCATATACATATCAAAACAATTTTGATATATTTCCATTTTCACAACTTATTTAAGTACTACCGTTCAGCGAAGCATACCTTAGCACGAATAGTAATGATAGTAAACTGACTATCATGCAGAAGAGCACAGTACATAATACATAAATACGTTTGTTTTCATTTCATTGATAATGACTTTGATGGTGTCGTGACTAATGCTGATATTGAACACGTGTTATTGTTTTGGTGTGAAAGTTCGAAGGCACGAACTAAAGTACAAAGAAAACGATCACACCTTTTCTGCATTTCCCTGCAACTTTGACCTTGAATGACCTTTACTCATAGGTAATTGAACTCGTCTTAAAACGCACTATTTGATGGTGGATAAAAAACAAATCATTCCATTTAAAAAAAGAAAGCTGACCTTCACCTCACCTTGAAGTGTCCACCGGGAAAAATAAAAGTTCCACCACATAATGCACTCCTCGGTAGTGAACAATTTTCATCTGAAACGATTCGTCTGTAACGATTTACAATTTCTACCCTGTATATCAACTACTGAGCTTAAATAATTTTTTAAAACATGTTTCCATTCATGTTTTTCAATTTGAAAGTGCCTGATGTTTTTGAGAGACATATGTGCCTATCACCCAATATCCATTTTTTAATAAATAGCTTTCATTTCGAAACTAATAACTTTCTTCCAAAAACAAAAATCGTTTATATTACTCTGATGGTACCACAAGAAAATTAACCCCTAGCAATATGATTTATTTTACGGTTGCAGTGATTAGAACTTGATTGTAGTCCATCATTTCTTAGAACAAAAAGAAAATATAACTTTAACAAAATCTTCGAAAGCATCCCTTGCAAAGTTTCTTAAAAAAAGATTCCTAGAAATGCTCTAATATTGATCATACACTCTTTACATTCGGTAAAGTGAACGCCTTATAGCACACAAAGCACATACGTATTATGTCAACAGCTAATCATTCGACTTCATTCCATCAAAAATCACATTGTGCATTTTGCTGAATATCGAAGTTTTGTTTACGGCTGGCTTACAGCTAATTAAATGATATTCGATTTTATTAATGATACACGTTAGTACTATATACTATTTACGTTAGAACACGTGACCGAGTCGTCCTTCTCCTAGGCTGTGATAAAGTTCCGGGAAAATGAAAAGTTTGTGTTAAAGAACTAAATAGTCAGTGACTTCGAGTTAAACACGGAAGAACTTTTTTAATGGCTACGAAGAATGTTACTGCCTGTATGAGTCATGTTACGAATAAATCAATATTGCATGTAACTTGATGACGCTTGTCCTCGGTGTCGCAATAATTTTTCTTCTGAAAAACTATGACGCAATGTAAAGTAATCACCTTTTTTACGAAATTTCTCAACATTAAGATGTTAATTATTCACTTATACATCACTAATTTATAATTAATCACTTCTCTTGCGAGGTTTTCTGTGACTGCTCTTTTCTGAGCTTTTTCATTCTTGATGACACTGTTATTACGTTTTAATGAGCAATAAGTAAATTTTACATAACAACTGAATATTGTATATGTTGGAGACATTAGATTATAATTAGATTCTGAATAGTGTGCATTTATGATCAAAATGAGTAGATCAAGATTAAATCCTTAAAAATATTTAAATAATTTAAAAATACAGTTGTACTATTATAAACACATTAAGATTATTATCTTTAGCAGTGTTGTTAAAAGGAAATAGATGCCTGTATGTCTCCTATATTTTACAATTAAGACAGATAATTTTTATATTGCATGAAAATCCACAATTTTAATATAGGCTTTTTATTGACTATAATATGTCTAAAAGAAACTTAACAATTTTCTTGTACATGATCATCTTAAAACAAGCTCGTAAATTATACTTGATACAACTTTTTGGTTTACGAATAAATTTGCTATATCGTCGAACAATTTATCAAGAAAACCATAATTTTTTATTTTATTGTATATTCGAAGAAATATTAATTGTATGTAACAGTTGTAAGAGAGGAGGTAGTCAATTGTTAATTTTGAGAAACGGTGAAATGTTCAACTTTAAAAATTTTGTATCTTTTTATAGTAAAAGCAGTCGAAACGTTTCTTGCATAACATGTGTAATGCTCTTGGGTGAAATGTAATTCACACATTGAATCGTACATAATTTGAAGTTAACAATACAGACTCTGATACGCAGATAGTTGAATCGATGCCGTAAATGTTTCTTCGTGATACGGTTACTATACATATGTATGTATAATGTATAGTTCTGTCGCTATATCATGCTAAACTGCATAATAATCATACAAGCTTAAACTGTTTCTGTCATTTTTCTTACACGTTAAGGGGTTACATACTTTTCAACGATTGAAAAATAAATGAACAATAAAACATCTTTAACTAGAAGGACGTGGCAGCCATTTTCCCAAAACCATTTCTGCGAAACACCATTCATTTATGCTATCAGATGTATCTTCACATTGGGTTTTATCTACACATTTTTCTCATTTTACATTAAACCTTTGCACTCGGAGCTACTTCAACTAAAAAATCAAACATTTCTTCTAACCTAGAATATTTCCATTGTACATCATTTTTGTTCATTATATGCGTACGAAACTGATATAGTACCTCATACAATATTTAAATGTTTAGTAATTTATTACATATAAACAAATTTAATCATGTAAACAATATTCTGAATAATGGTGTAACAATTTGTAGCAGCGCCTCAGAGTCGCCATTCGAGTGTTAAGGGCTAAACTAGATAAAAGATTCTAGTCCTTTCGAAAGTCAATTTTGGAAAAATCAGTTTTTGAAAAAGTCAAAGCTATTCGAACTTAATATTCTTGATCGAAATTTCCAGCCTCTTTTTTGTTCGTTAAAAAAGAGAAAACGTACGAATAAAAAATCTGCTTAACGAAAGACTAGATAATAATTTTTAAAATGTTTGTGTAAAATTTCATCCAAATTGATGATTAAAGTTAATTTTTCAACGTAAAAACGATTTTTCCTATTCAAACTGCTGCTATTTCTACAAACAATCGAATTTCTTAAAAAATTCTACATGACACTGATTTTTGTCAGCAATGGCTGACACATCCATTGATGTGTCAATAGAAAGCCGTTTCTAAAGCAGCAGATAATTCTACCATTTTTAATATTTTGTTCTGCAAAAAATATGAGAATAAAGTGAAGAGTTGTGTTTATAAATACCACTACAAAAATCCGTAATTTTTCACTCATTAGTTGGCCTTGAAAATATTCCTTAAGGAGAATGGGAAAAAATGTTACTTGTATTACCTGTATTTGGTTCTAAGTGGCTAAATTTGTATGTTTAACAGAATGGAGAAATTTTTCTTGCAGATCAACAAGATGGATCCCAAGTGTTCGATGAGGTCGATGCTCGAAATACAGGAAAATGGCGGGGGGAGGCTGGGCTTTTGGCGACCCCACCAAATGGCTACTTTCCGCAACAAAACGTTGGTCCAGTCAAATTCGAAGTACCAAAAGTGCCTGTCATATTCGTGCTTGGTCCGTATCATTTTTAAAACTTCGAAATCAATTTTTCAATTACACGTGATTAAAAAGAAACCGGTCTCTATCAGTATCCTTCTATCAGATAAAATTTTACGGCTTTGTTGGTCTCTTTTCTACACCCTTGTGCATCAGTCTGGCAATTTTCATCGACCCGCGGATATTTTAACGCGTGCTACACGCAATTTAGTAGAAGCGTGATCGCGTGGCTCTGCGATTCGACAACGTACCCAACAATTATAAGAAACCGGACTGAATTCGAAAATGTTCTATCAATCGGCCGACAAATTTGACTCCCGTTTCCATCGCAGCAGCTCCCATCCGCGTTAATAAAGCGATTCCCAACGGTTCTGCGATTCCCAACGGTTCTGCGATCCCTTAGCTAGTTGTTGGAAATCATTTTCTTCGAGTCTTTGAGTCAGTTTCTTCGCGGGCAGCGTCTGTTGCGATTCAACGCGAACTTCTTCCACAGTGTCAAAGCGTCGCCCTTCGAACACCGATTTCACTTTTGGAGACGAGAAGAAGTCGCAAGGAACAGTCGTGCCGAAGCAGTTCGAATGTCTCCTGTGGCAGATCCTTGCAATTCGACGAAAAATGTCACGTCCACCCTCTGTTCTTTCGATCCGAACGACAAATCGCAGAGCCACGCTAACGCGGCTCTACTAATTTGTTTATAACACGTATCGCGACGTTCGCGGGCCGATGAAATTTGACAAACCTAGGCTACAGAGAAGCGATCAGCAAAACCATCTTCGTCTTATATCTTCGCAAGGAAACAGACTTCGGTTTCTTTTTGATCGCACCTAGTGTATAGAATTTTCGAATGTACGATTTTTGGTAATGATTTATAATAATTTCTTGGTGTGTCTCAGGTGGTCCCGGAAGCGGAAAGGTGACACATTGTGACAACTTAATGCAAGAAAAGAAGGGCATTACGCACATTAATATGATGGACCTTCTCCAACAGTACGCTTTAGGAAATGGTACTTGTATAATATTGTTTAATATAGTATATTATGTAATACGTACATAAAAATCAAAATCTGATGCATTTTATCAGCGGACAATTGGAACAAATACATTATCCATGAGCTTGATAAACAAAACTGAATTATATATTTATTAGTATTAATAAATTGTATTATAAATGGAATTGTTTTAAAGCTGATTAAGGTTAGTTTATACGATAGATGCGAAAGGAGTACGAAATTATTTGACGCTAGTAAAATTAAATTAAATTACAAACGAGACGCTAACGTGAAACTTGTTAAAACGATCATTATGCCGTGAATAAATAGCAAAGTAGTGAGAACCCTGCTTCTCTTGCCACTCAATGATAATAATGGAGGCAAGCAAGTATCAACAAAAATGATTATACGGTAGTAAAAGAACTCTAGTTCCACAAAGTGACCCGGAAAAATGCTCGGCCACGATTACTATTAAAATACAAGTTTGAAATCGATGAAACTGCTTTTTACACATAATTGTTTTCTCGAAGACAATATCGATCTTCCATGTAAGCTTCAGAACTTTTTCATTACTAAACTTTCTCTCTAAACAAAGCATGCAAAACAATTGTTGAACGAATGTTCACCCATGTTTAAATAATGAAAACACGTGTACCCACTATGTGTACTATAAAGCGTCCCAGACAGCACACAGACGTCTCAAAGCCGTCTTTGAAACGTCTGCTGCAAGACGCTCAGGCGGCTTAAAAACGTCTCAGCGGTCGCTGGAGCGTCGCTGGAGCGTCGTTTGTTACAAAACGGTACGTCTTAAAGATGCCTTTGAGATGCCTTTGAGACGCCTAAAAGACGCCTCAAAGACGCCTTTTTGTGACCTAAGACGCTCAGACCTAAAACAGACGTAAAAAAGACGTCTCTAAGACGACTCGTGCTGTCTGGGGTGCTATAATGTGTACTATAATGCTTACAATAATGTGTACAATGCGCACTATAATATGGGCACTAAATGGATCCTTAAACATCAAGAACACCAAGCCTATGCACCATAGTTATTGAAATTAACCACTTCCGCGAATTTATTAGCCACTAGAATTGAATTATAAAAGAAGTGAAATTGCATTTTGTAATTGCACAGATTTGTTTCTTTAAAAAGTCAAATTGTTAGACGAAAGAGCGTGATAAACAATGCAAAATAGCTCGATATAATTGTTTTTTATCTTCAATAGAAACAGAGTTATAGATCAGATAAGTTACAAGATTCACTTTTTAAAAAAGGAAAGCCTCGTGAATTCAAAATTTGTTAACTGTTTCGATATTGTCAACTTTACTATAATATTTAACACCTTATACAGTTTAATATCAAATGTTTTTTACTTACAGATATGCAAGATTTCGGGCAGCTTAGTAGTAAAACAGTGGCGGAGGTCCTCATGCTCGAAATCAAGATGTCGCCAGGAGCCAAAGTTTTTCTCGTCAGCGGGTATCCGCGAAATATGCGAGACGTAGTGGAATATGCTGAAAAAGTGAGTCGAACATTCACACAAAACTGTTAAATAAATATCAACTTAAATCAATTATAACTTTCCTCACAAAAAGTATTTTAACGTTATATTTCCCATTCTCAAAAAATCGCCGACATTTAAATTGCGATAATTTCGTTAAAAAAAAAAATACAACAATAAACTTGCACTCATTTTAAAGCTTCAAGCCTCCACTTTTTCCAACCACTGGTCATTTTTAAAAAATATTTTTACACGATACAGCGACTGTGAAACTGAAGACGCTTTTTTGATCGAAAATGTTACAGAGTGAAACGTTTGTAAAAAGATTGAAACGTTTGTAAAAAGATTGAAACGTTTGTAAAAAGATTGAAACGTTTGTAAAAAGATTGAAATGTTTGTAAAAGCATTGAAAAATTTTTCTTGCGGCTGAAACTACCATAAATATAAAGATTGGAGTTTCCCCTTTAGAACGAATGCTTAAAACTTGATCTACGATTTTTCTAGTCATATATGATTAATTTTCTATTATTATACGATTAATACACCATTAAACTTGTCCACCATTTTTGTTTTATAAAACAGCAAAAAAAAATCGTAGATTAAGTTTCAAGCAGGCGTTGTAAAGGGGAAGATTCAATATTCAAATATGTGGTAGATTCACTCATTAGAAAAATTTGTTGATGTTTTCACGGACAATTGAAATTGTACCATTTTCGACCAAGAATGTGCCCGTAATTTTTCACCTGCTGTAGCATACAAAAATATCCTAGATAAAAATGAATAATTGCGTACGAAAATAGAGGCTTCGAGCTTTAGAATGAGTCCAAATTTATTAATGTACTTTTTTTTTTAATGAAATTATCGTAGCTCAAATATTGACGATTCCTCGAGAATTGAAAATGCAGTGTTCAAATACTTTTCAGATCCACTGTATATGTATACAATATATGTAATAATTTTATAATTTTTATTATTTTCAGATAAAAATTGTAAACGGCGTGATCCTCGTTTCGTGGAGACAAGAAATTCTCGAAAGGCAGATCGACTTCGGCGTCCAACTCGGACAAGTGGTGATCGAGCTAGCCAGAATGGAACTTTATAATTTTTATAGAAACGTTATGCCTGTTGCCGAGTACTTTGATCAAAGTGGAATGTTGGTAGAGGTAATTACAATGAAAAAAGGATGAAAAAAATCCGTCGCATTGAATTTTGAATGGCTCGTGAAATAATAAATAGTTACGTTGCTCCAGGACGAAGATGTTTTCGGTGCACGTTAAATTAAATACAATCATTCGTTAAAATTGAAAGAAATTATGATTGTTTACAATAAGCAGTTAGACACAACCTAAAATATTTAATGCTAGGCTTAAGGAGCACTAATAGTGCCTATTTTACATCATAAAAATAACAAGAATATGTCTATCCAAATTTTCAGTCATTTTTTTATAATATATATATATATATATATATATATATATATATATCCAAAGAAATAAATTTGTTGAATAATTTCTCATGGATTAATCCTTACAATCTCAATAATCGTAAAGCAAAAACATTAGAACCCGCCATTTTGACAGTCTCGTAAACCAAGTGTTAAATAAGTATATTATAACTATTATAATTGTTATTAATTAGGTCAACGGAGAAAGAAATCCAAACGAAGTTTACGTCGATTTCCGCGAAGCAGTTTTCAAAATTCTCGGCCTATCGACTGACGAAGAAAAAGACAAAAATGTTCCTCCATCTTTAGAGGCGGAGGTACGTTCTTCAAAACAACAAATCAATTGTTTACACATCATCATTACTCATTACAAGTTGTACCACATTTTATTTCAAAGCAGGATTCATTTAATTTTTATTTCACATTAAACAATTTATTAACTGTACCAATAATAAGTAATCCATTTTCATTGTTAGTTGCACGCTTCAGTCAATTTATCCAATACCTGAATGTCATTATTAATTAATGATTCCTCTATAAAATATTAAATTTTGTTTCTTAATCCATGTAAAATTTTATTTTCTTGCTTTTGGCTTATTGCTTGCATTTATTAGAAACGCAGAAAATTCACAGTGTTATGATAAAGTATCAGCAGAGCTTAGATTATAAATATTTTGTCATCCTTTTGCTTGATAAACATTTGCATGACTTTGGAATAATAAATATGGTTTGAGTCGGACAGATTTTGCATGACCTTTGAATTAAACTGTATAAAACTGTGTGTGCTTCATGATTTTCTAGAGGGCTGCTTACCTATTGGTACAGTTGATACACGTAATAATTAGCAAACTATATGGGCACAATTCCAGGTAGAAGTAGAAAGGAGAAAAGAATCCATTTCGAAATCGCCACCACCGAAACAAGAAGAACCGGTGGCGGAAACACCACTGCCGGCCGTGATAAACCAAGAAGAACCTCCGAAAACAACGAGTAGACCTCCGAAAACAACTAGTAAACCTCCGAAAACAACTAGTAAACCTCCGAAAACAACGAGTAAACCGCCGAAAACAACGAGTAAACCGCCGAAAACAACGAGTAAACCTCGAAAAGGATTGCCTTCGTTTATCTGGGTTATAGGTAAACACACAGAACACTATACGTTCTATATTTAAACATTCAATTCAATTTAACCCGTTAAACTTCGGGTAATTATTGCGAAAGGAGAACTATACTCCGATTTTGATGAAATTTAAAGATGTTATGGATTTCGATATTTTTGACAACTTTTTCCTTTTCCAATATAGGGGGGTCGCTTTTGGTTTTTGAGATATTCGCAAAAAACTATTGCTAATACTGTGTTGAATTTTCCGTATCGTTGCACGCTCCGTGGCAACGTTAAGGTCTCTGCACACCCATCCGGGACGGGTCGGACCGGGATTTAGCTAGTTAGTTTAGATAGTTTACTTTAAGGAGGTGTGGAGTCCCTGGAAACATTGTTTTTGTGCTATGCACAGAAGGAACTGTCAACGCGCGCTCGAAAGTGCAAGAATTATGGCCCTTCGGTCGCGCGAGGGAAGAATCGGTACCACACCGGATCAGACATCCCGGAGAGCCCTGCCTGTACCAAAGCTATGTAAAAAAAACTCTCCAGGGCCCATCCCGGATGGGTGTGCAGAGACCCTAAGGCTGCTCCGGTGCGGCGTCTGTTTACTTTTTTTTATAAAAAAGTTGTGGGGATGAGAGAGAAAACAGGGTTTCCCTCTATATAGGGTGAGTTTTCAATTTTGAAAGACTACTCCTGAATTTTCGTATGCGTGGTCCCGCTCCCTCCGCGACCTAACCACAACTCATTCTATTCGCACAATCTTTGCATTGTAGCTGTAATCCAGAATTTGATCTAGTAATGGAAAAATCACGTGAATAGAATGAGTGGTGGTTAGGTCGTGGAGGGGGCGAAGAGGTCCGGCCGTCAGGAAAATCCAAGAGAGAAAGTTCAATGCAGTATTAGCAATAGTTTATTGTGAATATCTCGAAAATTAAAAGCGACCCCCCTATATTGAAAAAGGAGAAAGTTGTTCAAAATGTGTTGCTGCATAAAATATTTAAATTTCATCAAAATCGGAGTATAGTGACCATTTAGCAATAATTACCAAACTTCGTTACGAGCCGCCATATTGTAAAGGATGGGTCATTTAAGCTGTGCCACTTTACTCGTAAACTATTTGTTGTATGAATAAAATTTTCATACGAAAGTTGTTAGGCATCAAGCGGGCATACAATGTAATAATTGATATTTTTAATAGTCCACTTTTTTATCAAGATATGATGGTCTAACAAACTATAAGGATATATGGGATGAAAATGTAATAGTTACCGAGATGTTTTCTACAAAAGAAATTAACGGTTAAATGACTCACCCTGTATACATACAACAATGATTTTACACTAAAGAAAATGATATCCATTTTAATTCTCCTTATTTAACTCGTGGAATGCTTTATTTAATTTTAAAAATGTTTTATTCCTCGGAATCCACAATTTAATAGATAGTAACAAACCCGGAAACATTTATGGACAGCCAATTTGATTTTATTTAGTAAAGCATTAAATTATTGTTACATACAATTTTACAACTGTACTTATTCGATCCATTAAGTGTTTTATTTAATTTCGAATGTATTTTTTCATACATTTATTGTTGTTACAACCTCATAAATAATATTCAATTGATAATATAACTTACCAAATGGATTTGTTTCTCCTCGATTAGGTGGTCCAGGAAGCAACAAAGACAATTTATGCACCCAGGCAGTCCGCAATATGCCAGGTTGGGTGCACGTTAGTGTAGGATCTCTTCTGAGGACAATGACGTCCTCGAACACTATAGTTAAGGACGCGATCGTGTCCGGCGAGCTGGTCCCGCAAGACATAGTGATGCAAGTCCTCGAGCAACAAATTATTTTAAATCGCGACACGGACGGCGTGATTATAGACGGCTATCCGAGAGACTTGACTCAGGTCGAAGAATTCCAGAATAAGGTAACAAACAATAGTATTGTGTCTTGTCAGTGCACAAACTGCAATTAGCGCACCCGCGGAGATACACGCCTCAAAGAGAGGTAATAAATAAAATAAAGAGAATAATCGTGTTCCGGATAACTGTATCACTTTAATAAAATAGATGTGAAGAACCGGTATAAACGGAGATTGACTATATAAAATTCGACTTGTTCCAACTTTCGCCTCTAGTTCGCGACTGGCCTTGCGACGAAGAGACATATGAACAAGGAAACCTCGTGGGGTTAAAAATTCCCTTCCACAAGTTACAAAATGGTGGGGACTTAGCCAATTATACAATTTTAGGGAGGTTTTGAAATGAAGTCTAAAAAGGGGCAAAGCCCATGAACGAAATAGACCGTCGACGCCATGAATATCGCCAAACAATGATGACATTCGATTACCTACATTTTTTTGGAACCTATAAATTAGACTTAGGGGCACAGACCCCTGGCGTTATGTCTGGGTCTACGCTACCGTCAAACGCCATTGAGCCGTACCTGAGCCGTAAAGCTATATTTTCTTAAAAGAAACACTACTAAACTCTCAAAAGTGACATCTTCCAAAGTCGACCGCAGCGTAGACCCAAACCGAAAAAGCCGGCCATACAATAAGCACTTCTAAACAAATAAGAAATAATTATTACTTCCTAATCGTTTTACTATCTGTGCAGTAATCCAATGACAGCTTTATTGTTTTTAATTATTACTTTATGAAAGTTTTACCAGTATATATATATATATATATATATATATATATATATATATATACATATATATATATATATACATATATATATATAACTTTATTGTTCCCCTTATAATGATTTAGCAACTTTCTGAAGCAACTGTTACTTAAATATGATTGTTTTTTCAATTTTAGTTTGGCCAACATCCACCCCTGGTGCTTCTTGACTGCTCCAAATTGCAACTTGGCAGAGGACGGCTAGATGACAGCGTTTCAGCGTTCAAGAAAAGGATGGACCTCTTCCGGGAAATGTCGTTGCCTATGCTGAAGACATTGGACAACGAGGATCGTTTGACAATTGTGAGCATATTCCAAAGTCAATAATTTTTACATAAGTTTTAACCCAGAGTATTAAAATCGTCGTTTAATTACCCAATTTTTAAAGAGTAATCCTTTGAGGACGAATGTCGCCATATTGACAGGTTCATGTATTTAATTCTTAAATTATTTTAGGAACAAAAGATATACTTTTATATACTACATACTTTCATTTTTTCAAAAAGACAATATTTCCAACATTTCAAGAAATTATTAAATGGTTAAACTTTAAATATTGATTTCTATCGTTGAATACGCGACAGAAGGCGCTTATACGATAAAACGTCATTGTATGTCTTGAAATTATCAATACAAGCAGCATGACCACTTTTAGCCATTTACAGTATTTATAGTGTTCTTTTTATAGCTCCAGTCGTAATTATAGACGTCATATACTAGGTGTCCCAAAGTATAATCTGTCACAGTACAACGAAAGTTCAAGGTTATCGAACATTATAACACAACGAAGTTACTTTCACCGCAACTATGTCTTGACGACTAATATATGATTTATTATTTGACAACTGTTACTGTAATGTACCCTAAAACTCACAGACAAATACGTAAAATCCAATGATTTTCCCAAAAAATAGATTACAATACCATAAGTCTTAATTTCGCAGTTTTTGTTATATTAACCAATTTTCATTGAACTAATTTAACAAATAAAAATGAGGAATGTATTATTTAGAACGATCTACTGAAGCGTAATAAGTAAACTGCGGATCTATATGTAAAACAAAAATTTTATGCGACTATAAAATTGTAAAGTACTTTCTTCCTTTAACACGTTGACTGCCGTGTCACTCATATATGGGTGACGGAATTATTTGTCCATATTTAAAAATTAATTATTACGCTAATGTAATCATTGTATCAAATTTGATTAATATCTAGTAAATGCAAGAAGGTTAAAACGTTACTCAGTGTCACACATTTTAATTCTGTAATCATTATTTTATTAAATATATTGTTTCGATTTTATTGAAACAATTATGAATTTTTGACAATTATGAATGATTATGAAATTTTTTATGTCGCTGATTTGGCAGTCAAAGTGTTAATAGTTTAAATAAGTTGAAAATAGTACGTCGACGTTCCTAATTTCTCTCAACCATTCTATCATGAATTGTCATCAAAATCTGCAGTCTAATAATAAGATGTGAAGATTGATAAATTTGTTTTAATAAAAATTGACGTTTTGCAATGTAGATCGATGGCGACACAGACGTGCCAAGCGTGCAACAAGAATTCGCGGCCGCGCTTTACCAAATGATGACGCAAACACGACGCAAAGGAGAGGAAATCACTCACTCGGAAGGGGACGGTAACGAAGGGAACACGGATCCAGTGATTTCCAACAACAGGCACCAAACAATCATCCCGAACGGCGTCCTGAAAGAAGCGGTCAACGACATTTCTGCTATCGAGAACGTGATCAACGCTAAGAAGAGTATTAACGGTATCTCGCTCGGAGGTGTTATTTCTTAATTTAAAAAAATTATTGAATTTAGTCGTTCATAAAACTGTTGAGTTGCATATAAAATTCATATACATAGTCGACCATGCAAGATCAGAAATGGAAGAAACAATTTGAATATTTCGTACATGTGTATTTGCAAGTATTCTTTATCGGCGAGGCTACGATAAATGTTCAATATGACTTCCCTGTGCATGAACGTATATTTTGCAGGTATATTAATTACATTCTTGATAGCTTCTTCCAATGTTGTACGAGATATTAATGTAGATGCTTGCGTTATTTTGTTTTTCAAGTCGTTTACACCTTTGTGCAAATATTTCTTCCATGTTTGACCTTCTATGACCTTGAAGGTCATTGTGTCGTATACGCGAACGAAAGTGTCTTGACACACGATATGATATAATAAAATATATAGTACTTCATTGAAAGAATTGAGAATATTCTTCATTCCAATAGTGCAAACACAAAAAAAGTACATACGTTGAATTTTCATTATGGGCTAAACTAAAGAAGTTTTAAAAAGTGCCATTTTTATTTCTTCATGTAATTCCTACCAATTGCAATTTTTTCAAAATTTCTTTTGCACGTGGTTTACTAAATAAATGCTTCTAATTGCTCAAAAAAAGTCGAGTGGTTTGGTCAAATTTTGAGGACACCGCTTATTTCTATGTCGTTTCAATTAGTTCCTGAATTGAAACGACATAGAAATAAGCGGTGTCCTCAGGCGAAGCAAAGACGGAGCGGAAGCGGCATTGCGTCGCGTGATAACGCGTCTGTGATCAGTACAAACAGTGTCGGCGTCGCGTGATAACGCGTCTGTGATCAGTACAAACAGTATCGGCGTCGCGTCATAACGCGTCTGTGATCTTATACGAACGGTATTGACGTCGCGTCATAACACGTCCGTGAGAACGAAGTGGATATGTTCCTTATAGCAATTTCTAGTATTAACAAAACGAGTGAATGCTAAAAATGATTTTCACGATTCAGGAGCAGTGCAGATCGCCAACGGGCTTAAGAAGAACCTACGCGAGGTTCAGGGGAACGGAGTTGTGAGGGCGCAAAACGGGATCGCGAACGGCGCAGCGCACATGTTGCAAAACGGGGTGGCGCATTTAGCGAACGGTGTCGTGCCAGGCAATAACAAAGTTGCTCCAGCTGTTCAGAACTATTTACCGAACCAAACAAAGGACGCTGTGAGGAAAATGTACAACGAGGTCGAGGGTTACCAGCAAAATTTGCACATGTAAACCCTCATGAAGCCCATAGATAAGCTAAGAGACTTAATTATACATTATACATACATATAACAGCATAGACGATTCACAGAATAGACCTGACATTCGACAGTCAGCGTTTAGAATCTTTTCGGTAATCCTTCTATTGTAATACGTACGATTTAATCATAATTGTAGATGTTAAGTTGTAAACTAAGTTTTATAAATACTGTCCTTGGGGTCGACAGAATGCTTATAGGCGGAGGTTCGGTTATGTATATATTAATTTTTGAGTACAACAATTTGTTGTAAAATGGTAGGTGGTGCAATGGATGGTGCTCAGATGTGACACACTGATTTTAGTGAAAAATGATTTTTTTAGAAACTACAAACTAAAAATGTGGTTCTGAATTTTTAGTCTATTCAAAATGGGGTTGAGGTAGTTGTGTTAACAGTTTATTCATTTTCAGCAAGATGATTCTTAAAAATTACTATAGGATATGGTTGGAAATGTTTGTTTATTAATTTTCAGCAAGGTGATTATTTAAAAAATACTAGGATGTGATTCTGAATGTTTATTTATTAATTTTCAACAAGGTGAATATTTAAAAAATGCTAGGATATGGTTCTGAATTATTTATTAATTTTTATCAAAGTGATTCATTAAAAAATACTAAAATATTGCTTTTCAGCATGATACTTTAAAAAATACTGAAATATGGTTGTGAAAGTTTATTAAAAATGGTATTTTAAAATAGTTGTGTCGAGAGTTCGTTAGTTTAATAAATATTTCTACTTGACTAACATCAAAATATAATATTAAAAAAACAATTTTAACAGTTTTCCACCTGAATTTCTCCAAAAATAATTGATACAAATATATTGTGATCAAAATTATTTTTCATCTTACCCGATTTAACAATTTTTAATTTGAATTATGAGGCTGAAAAATAATTCATATTTACTTCAATAAAATGAATAAAACGTTTCACAAGAATCAGTGTGCGGTAATTGTGTGACCCTCCTTGCAATTAGTTTAAATTTTTCGTATTAGTTAATAATTAGAGATGATGCGTCGATAATAAGCTAAGTGTAGAAGAATATTTTGAACATTTATCTGGTAGTATATTTTGTAATTTTACTAATTTATCCAAGTAAGTGTCGAACATGTTAGACAATTAGAAACAGCAATAAATGATAAAAAACAAACTAAATGAATTTCTAAATATGCAGAATGTTAGATCTATTCTTTATATCGTCTATGCTAAAACAGAGGGAGTAGAATTTATTTTTAATATCGTCCTATCTTTTTATAATGTTAATCACTTGAATAGCTGCAGGTACAAACAAACGTTTAACGTTCCCTAATTATATTATAGTAAATACCATAACGTGTATACGTCCTTACCGTGCCTTAAGACATCTATACGACTTAAATAGGATTAATGCAAGATTCAAGGAAAGCCAAACACAATGATATAGTTTTGCAGACCTAGGCTAAGTATCGTGCAGAGTTAGACACTGTTTCGAACATTCTAAATAACTTAGTTTAATTACAAATAATTTTAAAGGACTTCGTTTGATTTTCCAAATCATTTTAATGGACTTAGTTTAGTTCTAAATAATTTTAATGAACTATATAGTTTAATTCGAAATCATTTTAAAGAGTTTAGTTTAATATTAGATCATATTATTTTAACAGACTCAGTTTCGTTAGATGAAAATTTACCATAAAACAAGCTAAGCCTCGAGACTAATATTATAAGGAAGACGTATGTACAAAAAGCAAGATATATTACAGGGTGTCCCACATAAATAGGAACACCTAAATATCTGTCGTATTTACAGTTCTAGCAGAAAACTTCAGAAGACAAAGTGACACTATTGCAGGGAGCAAATATAATGGTAAAGAAAAAAATTTTTTATGTCGTGTTTTTTAATGAAATTTCAAGGTCACCGATGTTTTTTTAAATGGAATAGTACTTTTTTACGATAGCATGATAGACAATAAAAAAATGAATTTAGTGGATACCACCTTTTTGACCTTGAAATGACCTTGAGCAAGAATAATCATGTTGGAGCGGATAAAATATGGAAGTTTAAAATTGACGTGTTTCAGCAATGATTACGCGTTGTTTACGTCGGGTTGACCTTTACAAACCACAATAAATGTTTGAAATATTTTTTATAGTAAACAGCGTATGTTTATGTTAGAGTATGTATCATTGAGATCGTTAACAGAAGGTTAATCGGTTAGAATAAGTACGTTGTTCCTTCTGCATTATTCGAATTCGAAACGTGAAAGTGATAACAATGCGTTATACTGTACAAAATTTGTGAATCGTATTTGTCCTTCGTTACACGCATTTTCTGTTGTGGTAAAACAATTTAAAAATACCGGTAGTGTAAGTTCTAAAAATCGTAATAATTACTGCAGCATGTGCTTCAATTACGCCACAGGAAATCGACAATGCCTACAGATCATTTAATGCAAGATTGCAATATTGCATAAATGAGGATGGTAAAAATTTCGAACATTTATTATGTTATTTACGTTAAACAACGCGTAATCTTTGCTGAAACACGTAAGTTTTAAACTTCCACATTTTATTCGCTCCAACATGATTATTCTTGCTCAAGGTCATTTCAAGGTCAAAAAGGTGGTATCCACTAAATTCAGTTTCTTGTCTATCATCCTATCGTAAAAAAATACACCATTCCACTTAAAATAACATCGGTGACCTTGAAGTTTCATTAAAAAACACGACATAAAAAATTGTTTTCTTTACCATTATATTTGCCCCCTGCAATAGTGTCACTTTGTCCTCTGAAGTTTTCTGATAGGACTGTAAATACGACAGATATTTAGGTGTTCCCATTTATGTGGGACACCCTGTATATATATATAAACAAAAATACGTGACCACTTATTTCCATAACTACCTCTGAGAAGAATACTAACAATAATAAGTTTTATAACGATTAAGAATTGTTAATAGCATATAGTGTCTTATACCGGCGTAACTCTAAAAGAAAAAAACAAATGTTATTTATGACCCAATGTGTAAGATACGTATTGTTAGGTAACTTTCATAATCACAGATATAAACGACAGATTGAATGGCAATCTACAGTCAGTCGCAAAAATATTTGAACAAGTTACGGAAGTAAAAACAAACTTACTATTTAAGATGCAACTATACTTGTAAATAAAATTTTATAATTACGTTAAATAAATTCCACCAAGCTGTATATATAAAATAGAATAATTACGAAATCAATTTTATTTATTCACTGGTCTTGTTCAATTATTTTTGCAAAAGACTACATTTAATTTATACTTAAGATTAGTATAATATATTATTTTAAGAAACGATAGGGTACCTCGATATAGATTTATTCTTAGATTCTTCTTATTACATGATAAAAAAGAAAGTTCTATTTATATTAAACTCATCTTTCGTTTCCGACCTTTAAAAAGACAACGCAACACCAAAGATTAACATATTATTGTTAACGATAAGAGTAAAAGAGAAAATACAAAACACGCGCACCGATAATTCCAAATATATTCATATTTCGTTTCATGTAATATGGTAACAATTATATTTTCATTATTAATTCTTATGTATAATTGTACGTACGTTTGAGTCTAGTTTAAAGTATTTTTTATATATATTAGCATTATTATCGTATAAATCACTATTTCCCCCTTTTTTCTAGATCTTAATTATTAATTACATATATATTAATTAATGTTTTTTTAACTAAAGATGTAATAAATTAATGCACTGATACATTACACACAATGTTTAAAAGTTCTTAAACCAACCTTTTCTTTAACATTAAAAATATAGGAAAATGATCGTCATAAAATGAGTATTCATTTTTTTTATTTAAATTGTAATAATTATTATTTTACAAATACACATCACAAACCGTGTATAATATTTTCGTTTTGGTAAATAAAAAACTAGTTAAAAATCGCAAACATTTTTATTCTCATTTAAAAAATATTAAAAGAATAAATATAAATATAAATAAGTTATTAAATTATATTAAATATAATTTTTGAAGTCCAATAAATAATGTATACAAAATGTACGTCTTTTTTGACGTAGAATAAAAATCTACGAGGAAAAATATAGATTTTTACTAGAAAGGAGGAATTTGACCTTCGAGTAACTTTGAAAACGTCCCGTGTAGCTAAAACTATACTCTAAAAATATCTTATTTAATTGAAATTTAAATATAATTTAATTAAAAACAATTGAAAGTAATTTAAGAAGTATAAGTGTAAAATTATTTATTTTAAATTTATAGGCAATAGAATTTAAGTATAAGTGTAAAATTGTTTATTTGGAAACTTATAATTCAACTTACCACTTGTTAGCACACGTCTATTTATAAATAATATATAAAGGTAAAGATTTGGCCAAAAAGTTTGAAGGTCAATATTATGGAACCATATTCACTCGCAATAGTATTCGAACACTCTTAAAAAGACGATTACTTTTTTAATATTGAACCATATGACTTGGATTTTATTGAGAAGTTAGAACAATTGTTTCCTTTTTTTTTAAGTTGCATCAACCTCACAAGGGTTGTTTACTACATGACGCGAAAAAGAAATTTTGAAAAGATTGCAATTGTTTGGAATTGTAGAGAAAATACTGAAAGTTGTTTTTTACAACTTTTTATGTTGTCTTATATCGGAAATTTAAAAAATACGTTTTGTAGGTCCGTGTCAATTATATACATTTTGAAAATTTCATAAAAATCGGTCAACGTTGCAATGTTACCTCTAACTGTAATAAATCTAAGAATTCTTATACATACTTCGATACCTGTCGCTTTCTTCCGCATCAAACACATTCGATGAAATTTTCAGAATTATATCATCAGAATTATATCACACAGATTTACAAAACATATTTATTAAACTTTCACAGGTCCGCATAAAAAGACTGTAAAAAGATCTTTTACTATCTTCTCTACAATTCTGACGAACATCAATTTTTTTCAAAATTTCTTTTTCAGTGTCACGGTATTAAACTAATTATTCTAACTTCTAAAAAAAATCCAACTCTTATATGGTCCAATATTAAATAAGTGTTTGAATATTTTTGCGAGTGACTATAAATAAATATTATAAACGATATTAAATCAGTATTATATACTTATTGAAAGTATATTTTAATATATAGATCATTAAAGAATCGTTCATGTGTAATTTCAGTAATTTGACTTATTTATTGACAATTTCACTATACATATATGTAACGAATGGTCAAGCACATCAACATGTTACTTCAATTGCTACTCGTAATACATACATAACAATGTATCTCAAACTTCTGTTTAATAAACTCCTATTCAAAGAATAGAACACATTTGACCCTTTCCTTCAAAACCTTTTTTTACATAGATCTATATATGTTCCTCATATGAATACTCGAAGCTGCGAGTGATAAATCACAATAAAGTAGTAGTAAGCAGTACATGAGTGATAAATATTAGTCTGATATTGTATGCAATGAAGCTTAATATCTACATATACTGTATTTCAGTACAGTTTAAAGAAACTATATCTGCCTCTTTAAAATTTACATATGATTTTTACTCGTTCTATGGTAAGCTATATACACACTTCCATTACGGAGTATGACTCTTCCCATTAATACTTGGTCAAAAGTACACATGTGAAACTATAAACCATTGGACTTTTGAACACATTTTTCGTGACAGGAAAATATATATAATTATAATATTTCTCTTTATTTCTACTTATGATATTCGATTAAAGTGCCGCAGATGTAGTTTATTATATGTATAGTCTATACATCCTTGCTCTTTAACGAGCTGTTCTAAACGTTTCATTTCCTTCGTTCGTCGTGGATCTGCACGAATATGTTTTGTGAGTATGGTAAAATATACAGGTTTTCTTCGTTCTTTGAATCATTTAAATCAAATGAGATCATGAAAACGCTCAATGCTTGTTTCCAATCTAATCCTCGATTTATAACGTACACTATACAATTTCTCGTTTCACTTAACATTACGTGTATGATTCGATTCCGACAGACGTTACATTCATGATAAACAACATATATGTCTTTTTTTCTCGTGTATAGTAACACGTGAAATATCGAAATGAATATCTTGTAATTTCAAATAATGTTGGAAAGAAAATATGGAAGATATACAACGCCCGATGCGCGTGTGTTTGTACATGAACAGCATGCAATGTGTAAACGTGTTGCACTCCACACTTTCCCGTTTTTTTATTACACATCGAATCGCTCTACGCGTGATGTAAGTATGCTATCTTTTACTCTACATCAGGCATGGGCGCCGCTGGCCCACGGTACAGATGTTGCTGCTTCTCCTCTTCGCCTGCTCGGCGAGGCAGTCCCCACCACGTCCACTTCGATTCTTCCTTCAGTACGACCCCCACGGTGCTACAGCGGCGGCAGGTTGCTCACGGTGCTGAAGGAAGAGTCGGAGTGGACGTGGTGGGGACTACTTTGCCGAGCAGGCGAAGAGGAGAAGCAGCAACATCTGTTCCGCGGGCCAGCGGCGCTCATGCCTGCTCTACATTAACACAAGATACTTGAAACCTTAGTCGTAAACAATCACAATGAAATATGCTAGTCACATAGTAAACATTAGCTTTATAATATTAATTATAACAAACATAGTCGTCTACTTGCCTCTAAAAACATGGCATTTAAATTAAAGTCATTTGGCTGATTTGATACGAGGATCAATATCATTGGACTAAAAACACTACTTCATTGTGGAATACTATTATATAGAGACTATTCTAGACTTACATGTTTAAGATATAAATTATACTCGAAAATAGGAATGTAGGGAAAGAAAATAATCGAGAAGTTCGACAATTTAGAGTAGGAAATAAATGCTTATTTGATCAAACATACATGATGAAAAAAAAATGAATTAAAAGTATCACTGATAATGAGCAACAGTAGTTAGTGTATTTACTATTAGAGAAAAGAAAAAAAACCAGTCGTGAATAAAAAAGTATGCAATACCTAATTATAATAAAGGGCTAAACATAATGTATTCACATATTATTTTATAAAAACTGGATCACATAGGATAAAATGTATATCAGTAGCACGAAATAAATTATTCCTTCTCTTTGCCACACCACAAAAAGGAGCAGTTTCAATTAATTTAAGAAATTTTAAAACTATATTTGGCCACGAAAATGAAATCTAATCTACGAGACATTCATTTTGGAAGTCTAGATCCTAAAAATCGTCATATAAAAATACACGTAACAGAAATTTGCATATGTATCGGATAAAACAACCATGGATAAACTCGAATACATACATGTAGGAATCAACGTGTATTATGTGTATATATACAATTAATTTGGCAGAGAGAAGAACATTTAAAAACGTATACATAAGAAGAGAATTATACAACTAAGAAATTCTGACTCGTCCATCTTCGCGATCTTATTGAGTAGTCTGTCTTAAAAGTCTTAAAATGCTTTGATTTTGGAAGTGTCACTTTTGTTCTTTTTTAAAAAAAGGCAACGCACATGCTTGAAAATAGAAAAATGTAACAATCGACAACGTCCAAAATCGGCTAGTGTACGATAATTAGCTTTATTCTCCGAATTTCATTCTTCGATCATGCTGGTATGACACGCGTTACAAGTAGTAGGGCCACATGGAAACCAAGCCCATGAATACATACGTGTTTAGAACATGATTTGTGTAGCAGTCTTTGACTTTGGCATTATTTAAAACGGGAGATCGAAATCGGATTTTTCTTCTGAATATACATTTTTTTAATGCATGCATCGTGCGAGCAAACGATATGTAATTTGTAGAGGTGTGCGAGAATCTGAAAACGTCGGGCACCCGGTGATCAAGACGTGTAGGGATCTCGAAAATGTTGGGATACTCGAATATGCTTAGGAATCCCTAATATTTTCGGGAATACCGAATATCCTCAGAAATCCCGAAAATTGTCGACAATTCCGCGATACTCGAGAAGCCTACTATGCTCGGGATTCCTTATATAGTCATTTAACTATGCCACCTACATTGACTCGAAAACTATGTGTTGTATCAAAAGTGTTTTCAAACGAGAGTTACATGGTTTCAAGAGTAGCATGGAATGTAGTAATAACTTTTTTTTTTTCTGTTTTGCTTTTTCACCGAGATATAAAGGTCACCTTGAGTTTCTTTATTGTAAAGGGTAAATTTTAAGCACCCCATATGCCGTTGTAGTTTTTTTACTCATCATTCAATACGCTTTCCGTATTATTATTTTTATTATAATATTTATACTTATTATAATTACCAAAAATTCAAGGTGACCTTCATATCACGAAAAAAAGCGGACCATAGAAAACCTAATTATTACATTGTATTACGCTTGATCGCAAACAACTTCCGTTTGAAAATTTTTTAAATATAGTTTACGAATACATTTAGGTGGCACAGTTAAATGACTCACCCTGTATATTCGAGAACCTGTCCTGATCTCGAATATAATTCCCGACCCGACATTTACGGGTTCCTGCACGTCCCTAATAATTTGTAACGTGTACAATGCATTGTTGTTATTAACACCAAAGTTTTGAACTGGAAGTAAATCGGACGATATGCACGATGAAACGCAATAACATAATTAAGAGAATTATGTAACTAACTTTTCACTAACAGAACGAAAAAAAAAACGGTTGGCTCACGTTTCATTCAAACCTTGATACAAATAATACGAACAACTTACATAGTGGATCGTACCGTTATCAATTCTATGCAATAAAGTGTTTTTTTACAGTATTATGGGAAAATAAATAAGTGATTTATTGCGATAATGAATGTTCATGGGCTTGGCTGATAATTACTCGACCAAGTCAACATTCATCATCATTCATACACAACGGTAAATTTTTCACCAATTAATTCTTAAAAGTCAAACGTTACTATCAGGTTTCCTGGAAAAACCAATTGGTTGAGCATTTTCAACAAGAGTGGCCTGCATACTCGATGAAGGAACCTCGATGTTCGCCATTGTTGATCTCATTTCATCAAGGGATGCCCTACAAATTTATATATCATTAAAATTCAACTAATATTTTACATTATATAATGTACACCTATTTATAAGCAAAATATTTTTAGGAAAAAAAATATATATACAGTAATTATTGCTAAAGGGTCACTATACTCCGATTTTAATGAAATTTATATATGTTATGCAACAACACATTTTGAACAACTTCTTCCTTCTCCAATATAGGGGGGTTGCTTTTAGTTTTCGAGATATTCGCAAAAAACTATTGCTAATACTGTATTGAATTTTCTCTCTTGTATTTTCCTGACGACAGGCCCTCTTAGCCCCCTCCACGACCTAACCACAACTCATTCTATTCACATGATTTTTCCATTACTAAATCAAATTCTGGATGGCAGCTACAATGCAAAGATTATCCGAATAGAATGGGTTGTGGTTAGGTCGCTGAGGGGGCGGAGAGGCCCGGCCGTTAGGCCGGCCCGACCACGCATACAAAAATTCAGGAGTAGTCTTTCAAAATTGAAAACTCACCCTATATAGAGTGAAACCCTGTTTTTTCTCTCATCCCCACAACTTGTTTATAAAAAAAGTAAACAGACGCCGCACCGGAGCAGCCTTATGTTGCCACGGAGCGTGCAACAATACAGTATTAGCAATAGTTTTTTGCGAATATCTTGAAAACCAAAAGCGACCCCCCTCCATTGGAAAAGGAAAAAGTTGTTAAAAATATCGAAATCTATAATATATTTAAATTTCATCAAAATCGGAGTATAGTGTCCCTTTCGCAATAAATACCATATATACCTATATATTATGTAGGTATGTATCTAGAATATTACATCTAAATTGTATCTAAATATTACATCTAAATAAGATTTTAGTAACAATATTAGCATCTAATGGAAGATTATTTCGAGACATACGAAATTATATCATTTCAAACTTGTTTCAATCTAACATCGAACATAGTTAAGTAAATATTTATTATTATGCAAATATGATATTCTACATGCACAACATAGAACAAAATTAACATTCTTCATGATAATTGATATAACATTAAATGTGACTTCGTTTCATGGTAATGAAAAAATTAACAACAAAATATTGGAAATATTTGATTGTATTAAAACATGAATGGATTAAATTATATAATAATGTTAGAAAGCTTGTAAAGTGACAGTGTTTGTAAACTGGTCTTTCTTTTCTGCATACAAGAAAGGACAAATGACAGCATGCAAATGATTAATTTGAATGACATAAACGTGTTTAACATATACAAAAACAATGTACACAAACATCTTTAATCTAACAAACTCAAAGGTGCATACTATAACAAATTAATAAAACAGTCAATGTATAAATGCAACGTATGCTTAACATTAAAGACCTTTTTTTGAAACATAAATTTGCATTTGTGTATGTTACCTTGTAAAATTTAAACACGTATTATAAGTATAGTAGAAATGTCTTAAAATGAGTCGATGAAATGTGCAAAGCCATAGTATGTAGCGTATGTAATATAGATGTAATGCAAGATAATCTTCTACTGCTAAATCTATAAAATGTAGTATAATTATAATATACATTGTAAAGATTTAAAAGACATCTATAGAAGCTACAAAAATGTAAGAATAAATTTTAAACTTTATATATTATTGCCTGGTTAGTGAAGTGGTGCAATGAATGTTTGATGATTTATGAACGCCTCCAGTCACCAGGATCCTCCACGATAGTTGTAGGTTGGGTGTAAGTAGGATGATCTGTAGTAGGAGGAGGTACAGTACCCTGTGGGGAACCCATACCCGACGTCATTCCTGCTTGGTCGGGCCTGGATCCTCTGTTATTATTAGTATATTAGTATCAACACTGGGAATTACATTTATCGAATATATCATTGTTACTTCGTATTATAATTTAATGGCGCGTACTATGCAATCTACTTTAAGAAATTTTAAAGATGAAATCACAGAATTACTCAGCCACGTTATAAGAATTCAAAACAATTCACGGTATTTCAACTTCTAATAAACAAACTTGTAAAAAATCTATAGATCTTGATGTTCGCATAAACTTACGTTTATGACACTATATAAAGACGATCATGTAAGAATTTTTCAAGTTCACGATTATATAATTCATTTATAATTGTATATACAGGATATTCTTGCTACTACTAGCCAGCGTTTTTTTTGCAAATAATAAATATTACTAAAAAATGAAAGAGGAAAAAGTAATACTGTTTCTTATCAGCAAAGTGATGGCGTGTATAATTTTATTGTGTTTGCACCACTTTTTTAGAATTGAAGGTGACCTGCAGTTTTTTAAATAGATTACTATATATTTTATTATATGATACGAAAGCGTGTGTCAAGACACATTCGTTCGCATATACGACACAATGACCTTCAAAGTCATACAAGGTCAGAAATGGAAAAAACATGTAGCTTGAACACCCTGTATAAATAATTTATAAATGTACATATAATTAATTATATAACAACCGGTATATAATTTACTTTTCTATTCGAATCTCCGAGTCTTATTTCATCTAATTTCTTAAAAAGTATATATTTTTTTATTTTGGCTGTAGCATACGCTTTCAAAATTTCCAATCCAAACTTCGAACACCATGTAAACAATACAAGGTACCCAAAACCCATAGCAACAAACTCAAACACAAATACAAACGAACACAAGGTAATATAAACAGTTACTCTTCCACCTAAAAGCAAATGTGTGCACACATTATTGCAGAACACACCACATGGTTTGTTTAGTGTAATCGAATACAAGGAATCATTATGATTACTGAAAATGAACATAAAAGACAGAATGTGTTTATTAGCACCAATGACTTATACCAGTGAAGGTATATCATTTAACGAAAACTATACTTTCCTTATCAATAATAATGTTACAAATGAGATACTCACTTCCGACCAAGCGACATCATTCCATATATTACACCTGTCGCAAATATTAGGCCACTGCCGAATAAACTACTCATTCCGAAACAAAGGAAGACTGGTGGAACTGCTGCCCTGAAATAATAAAAAAAATGCTGCATATCTGATCTATAAGTAAAACAGCGTGGCACTTTAGCTGAAAAAAATGCAGCAAAGAAAGCACTAAAATATCAACAGTAGGTTCTCACTTTTTGCACTCTCAATCAAATGCCCATTCTTTCTAAAGTAGGGAATGTAGATTAGTGTGAAATCGTAATTTTGTGATAGTGTTGCAACGATTTCTTCACATTGTTCAGGGCTTCGATTCAATAGCAAGAGAATTATAGATGGGAAATCTGATGCGATCGGTTAGATACCTCGTTCATTGCAGAGACCTTGGATCTTGCCAGAAATTCTGATCTCATTTTCATGCAACGAGCGAGTACCTACTGTATCTGAAAAATGCACTTACAAACAATACACTGCTGCTCTATTCCAATATGGTCTCTTTTCCACCCAATCGCTTAAGTTTTGTACAAAATCAATGAATAGACAGCAACACGGTGCCTCTATCATTACAACTACAAAACCAGCCACCATCTGCCACATGCCGCTAATTAGGCAACTTATATCACCCAAGAGTATCGACACACAATTCCATGCTCCGAGAAAAATTGCAACTGCAACAAATTCATAAAAATTATAATTTCAAATGAACATAGATCCTTCGAAGTAGCCAGAATCCTATTCACTGCGTGCTTTCTTCGCACCTATGGCAAGTAATTCTAATAAAAAATAGCATACTCTGCAAAGATGTAATCTTAACATTAGATCAATTAAAATACCCGAGTGTCGACATTTTTCTTAGAAAGGAAAGTAACTCACAAGCGTTGAATGCACATTACATTAAAATATCGCGAATCTAAGTATAAAATTTTCGAACAATATATGTATTTTGTTGCTATATAATATCTGATAAATATGACAATGGATCGATGATGTGATGGTGTACTATATGACACGTTATGGAATATATCATTTTCAAAAACGTACTAAAACTTCCTGCGGTACCGAGCCCTCGGCCTGCATATTTCATCCACCAAGGTACATCGTCCTTGGAAGTAGGGTCTTCTCCTGGCCTCTGCATGATCGTCCTTAGTTTTTCGAACGACTAGAAAAAGTAAAGGAACCATCGTTTTGAGAATTACGGCCATGCTCCGAGGAGATCGTGTTCTCAGAAAATTCGACGAGATTTACCATTTTGATCGTTCCACGCTCCACTTCTTCACCAGCTGACAGGACCAAATGGAACTGACAGCACACTAAGGATCTGTTGTTGTACGAAAAATCGATCCGTGAGTTTCTTAATTACGTGGGCAGAGGCGCTTCTATCTGTCAACGATTTTAGCTGCTCTCACGTGAAACTCTCGATGGTTAGGCGATTAGGATTAGGGTTAGGGCACCGTTTCTGCTGCCAACTTACCTACGTGGTCAAACATAACCTCTTACCTCTACTAGAAATCTCGGCCTCTACCAATCGCTATTAATTAGTTATGGGGAATTTAGTTATTTTCAAGCACTAGTAGTTACTAACGGATGTTACTAAAGGAACTAAGTAAATTCCTTTAGTAATTTGAAAACAACTAGAATAAATGACTTTAACATTGTTATATATTGCAAAACAAAAAATGAGAATTAGTTGAGGGTAAATACCAATGTAACAGTTCTACTTTTCTGAATAATTACTGCTTAGTTTTCGAGTAATTATGGTTAATTTTTTAGTAACTAGTTTAGTTACTTCTTTAAAAATAATTAGTAATTTTTTTCCAACATTAGTGTAACCAGATGTAACCAAGACATTGCATGCAATGCATTTTTCTGTCTACAGTTCTGAATTACCGACTCTGTAGAAAATGTCCTAGTACGATAGCGGACTCTATCGAAATGGAACGGTCAGGTGGTGAACTACATGAGGTTGCACACATAAAGTGTGTGTCTGAGGAGGCTCGATTTTACAACGTTGTCAGCTTTAAAACGCAATTGTATTCGTACAAAAATACTCCACGTATTATTCACTTGTGCCGCCTATTCTTTTACAGGACTTCGAACCCCCTGGTAAAAATTTAGCGAACATGATAAAGAAGTTTGTATCCGACAAGGACGAACTTATGCACATTTAAAAAGAGAAAGAAAGACAGACACAGAGCTGCTGAATACTGTGCACACTCGACAGAAAATTTATTAGTAACACACTTGTGAGGAATTGTTTACAAATATTTGCAGTTAGGAAATATAGAATAGACCTTCAGCTACTTTCACATATAGGTTATCGTTACATTTTATTTCTGACTAAATAGTTATAAACAATTATTCTAAGTCTCGTTCTAAAATAAACTCAAATAATTTAACAGATCTCTGGTAAAAAATAATCTTCCTTGTGATCGGAGCATCTAGAATGATGTCTCAGCTACATTTCTGTTGCAGTTTTATGTAGATTCGACACCTAGGTAATTAGTTATTTACGATTTCCAGAGAGGTGACACAACGATGTGTGTGTTTACCTTTGACAAATACTCGGACTCTCCTTGTCTTACTCATTGCGGGCATAGAAGATAGAAGTTACCTCCACAAAAATTGTTGATAAATTACTTCAGGTAATTTTTATAAATATTAGCTCTCGAAGAATATAGAATGGACCTTCGGCAACATTCATGTATAGTTTTCAATTCGATTCTAGAAGAGGTTGATTAGTTATAAATAATTTTTGTTACTCTTGTTCTAATGAAACTGTGCATACTAGTGAGAATTGAATATCTTCTATACTCCAAACATATAATCGTTGTAATCGTTAAACAAACAGAGATAACAAATTCGTTAATTACATTTTTTCAATATAATTATGCTTAGTAATATTCATGTATCATAAATTATGCTGGATCTCGAGTTTTATTACTTACTTCTACTAAAAAATTAGATGGCAAGATGGTCAACGGAGTGCTCGTCGACATCATCGACAAAAGGAATTGTTTCAAATATTAACCAGCTAGAGATAATAAATTTATCAGTGAATTGTGTTCGATAAATTAATGCATGCGAATATTCATGTGTCAGAAGATATTCAATATCTCGAGTTCCATTACATATTTTTACTGAAAAATTAGATGGTCAGATAGTCGAGGGAGTGCTTATCGACATAATTAGCAAAAGGAATTGTTATAAACATTAAACAGCCAGAGAGAGTAACTTTATTAATTACATTTGCTTGATATAATATTGTTTGGTAATATTCATGTGTTAAAAGTTACTCTGTATCTCGAGTACTATTAGCAATTTTTAATTAAAAATAAGATGGTAGATAGTCAAGAGGATGCTTGTCGACATCGTTGGCAAGAGGAATTGTTATAAACATTATACAGCCAGAAATAATACATTTATCAATAATTATTATCACAGCGATCGAGATCTACCAAAATTAGTTGGGGTGGGGAGCGTTGAGCTTCGCTGCGCGCTGCGCATCACTGCTTACCTAAACCCGCGGAGCGCGCTCAGTCAGTCAGTCGGGCCGGGGGCTCCGGCAGGAGCGGACGAACTCCGGGACCCGGCTACCTTGGGGCTGACCAGAGGTACCCTGGCCTCTCCTGCCTACCTTGGGGATGACCAGTGGTCCTCCAGAGCCACCCAGGCCTACCCTTACCTACCTTTAGCGGCTTAGGGTTGACCAAGGGTCCTCCATAAGTGGACCACTCTGGAGTTGACCAGTGGTCATCCACAGTTACTCTGGCCTAGCCCTGCTTATCCTCAGCGGGCTTAGGGTTGACCATAGGTCCTCCAGCAGTGGTCTACCCTTGCCTACCCCGAGGTTGACCAGTGGTCATCCAGAGCTACTCGGGTCTTCCCTTGCTTACCCTGAGGCTGACCAGTGGTCCTCCAGGAGTACTCTAGTCTACCTTGCCTACCTTCGGTTGGCTTAGAGTTAACGAAGGGTCCTCCACCAATGGCCTGCCATTGTTTATCATGGCCTACCTTTAGCTAGCTTAGGGTAGTCCAAGGGTTATTTAAAACTTCCTTGGCCTACTTTAAGCTAGCTCGGAGGGGGGCCATGGTCTCTTCAATGCTGTCTTCGTTTACCTTGGGTTCTGAGCCGGTCCAGTTTCAGTATCCGGCATGATGTCAGTACCGTGCTGATCGGTTCTGAGAGGGCAATCATTGCAATGGCTTCGCATCTTTGAGTGAGTCATTTCGTCACTACCTTATCACTATATTCGTCTGTAGAAGTAGTAGTATAGAGTAGTAGTAAAGTGTAAAAGTAGTTAGTTGCATGCATGGGCAGGCCTCGCCGCCCCAACGATCAGCCGAGATGGGAACGTCCGCGATTTGCACTAGCGTTGCGAGAAAACCACGCGTTGAATTTAGTCGATTTTGAACAGAGATTAAAGCTAACATTACGGTATAGATTGTTTAGAGCGTAGCGTTGCGCATCACAAATAGTCGCGGTTCAAAATCACATTTCAATTTGATAACTGCGCTTTTAAAGTTCATATTGTTGTTGTTTTACATATAATCTAAAGTAATCGTTTTTTGGATCTCTGTTCGTTGAATTAGCGTTGCGCACCAAAAGTTCGCGTTTGCTTTCGAGTCTTTCGACTTTTCAGGCTCCCATGCTCGAGCTGCAACGATCAACTGTGAGATGGGCACATCCGCGATTTCAAGTAGTGTTGCGAAACAAATTGTTACACGCGTTGTACTAGTATGAATTTTTAAAGTTGATGAAATGTCTGGTTAATGTTGCAAATAAATAGTCGTAATTTAAAGTTGTTCTAAAGATACCTGTTTAGAATTTCAGACTTTAGAGTTTTAAATTTCTTATTTAAATAGCATTTTTAATTCGATTTGTTGAATTAGCGTTGCGCATCAAAAGAATCGCGTTTGCAATAGAATCTTTCGATATTTCAGGCGCCCATGCTCCAGTTGCAACGATCAACTGTGAGATGGGTACTTCCGCAATATCGAGTAGCGGTGCGAAACAAATTGTCGGGATGGGGCCGAAGGAGCAGACGAGGTTTTATGCCAAAGATGCCGGACAAACTGTCATTCAAAAGGACAATCATTGCAACGTCCTCGCATCTTCGAGTGAGTCATTTTATCACTACCTTGTCGTTATACTCGTCTGTAGAAATAGAGTTGTAGTAGAATGTAAAAGTAGTTAGTTGCATGCATGGGCAGGCCTCGCCGCCCCAACGATCAGCCGAGATGGGAACGTCCGCGATTTGCACTAGCGTTGCGAAAAAAGTACGCGTTGCGTTAGTCGATTTTGAACAGAGATCAAAGTTAGCCTTTCTTCTAAATATAATAGTAGTCTCTATCAGCGATATAGCTTGTTTAAACTATAGCGTTGCGAAACAAATAGTCGCGATTCGTTTTGCAGAAACTGTAGAGTAATCTTTCTTGGATCTCTGTTCATTGAATTAGCGTTGCATACCAAAAGTTCGCGTTTGCTTTCGAGTCTTTCGACTTTTTAGGCTCCCATGCTCGAGCTGCAACGATCAACTGTGAGATGGGCTCATCCGCGATTTCGAGTAGCGTTGCGAAACAAATTGTCATACGCGTTGTACTAGTATCAATTTTTAAAGTTGATCAAATGCCTAGTTAATGTTGCGAATAAATAGTCGCGATTTAAAGTAATTCTAGAGACACCGATATAGAATTTTAGACGTCAGAGTTCTTTTCTTATTTAAATAGTATTTTGAATTTCGATTTGTTGAATTAGCGTTGCGCATCAAAAGGATCGCGTTTGTATTAGAATGATTCGATATTTCAGGCGCCCATGCTCCAGTTGCAACGATCAAGTGTGAGATAAGAACATTCGCGGTTTTAAGTAGCGTTGCGAAACAAATTGTAACACGCGTGGTAATAGTATAAATTTTCAAAGTTGACTTAATGTCTAGTTAATGTTGCGAATAAATAGCCGCGATTTAAAGTAGTTTTAGAAGTGCGGATCTAGAATTTTAGACCTTAGAGTTTTAAATTTCTTATGTAATTTGTAAGAATGGTAATACTTAATTTTGTAAGACTTTCAAAGTTCAACATTACCAATTTGATACAATATTTTTGTCTAGAAATTGATATTTTTCAGGAAATTGATATTTATTTCAGGAAATTGATATTTATTTCAGGAAATTGTTATTTATTTCAGGAAATTGATATTTATTTCAGGAAATTGTTATTTATTTCAGGAAATTGCTATTTATTTCAGGAAATTGTTATTTATTTCAGGAAATTGATATTTATTTCAGGAAATTGTTATTTATTTCAGGAAATTGTTATTTATTTCAGGAAATTGTTATTTATTTCAGGAAATTGCTATTTATTTCAGGAAATTGTTATTTATTTCAGGAAATTGTTATTTATTTCAGGAAATTGATATTTATTTCAGGAAATTGTTATTTATTTCAGGAAACTGTTATTTATTTCAGGAAATTGTTATTTATTTCAGGAAATTGTTATTTATTTCAGGAAATTGCTATTTATTTCAGGAAATTGTTATTTATTTCTGGAAATTGTTACTTATTTCAGGAAATTGTTATTTATTTCAAGAAATTGTTATTTATTTCAGGAAATTGATATTTATTTCAGGAAATTGATATTTTTTTCAGGAAATTGATATTTATTTCAGGAAATTGTTATTTATTTCAGGAAATTGTTATTTATTTCAGGAAATTGCTTTTTATTTGAGGAAATTGCTATTTATTTCAGGAAATTGTTATTTATTTCAGGAAATTGCTATCTATTTCAGGAAATTGTTATTTATTTCAGGAAATTGTTATTTATTTCAGGAAATTGATATTCATTTCAGGAAATTGATATTTATTTCAGGAAATTGATATTTATTTCAGAAAATTGATAATTATTTCTGGAAATTGATATTTCTTTCAGGAAATTGCTATTTATTTCAGGAAATTGTTATTTATTTCAGGAAATTGATATTTATTTCAGGAAATTGTTATTTATTTCAGGAAATTGATATTTATTTCAGGAAATTGTTATTTATTTCAGGAAATTGTTATTTATTTCAGGAAATTGTTATTTATTTCAGGAAATTGATATTTATTTCAGGAAATTGTTATTTATTTCAGGAAAGTGATATTTATTTCAGGAAATTGTCATTTATTTCAGGAAATTCCTATTTATTTCAGGAAATTGTTATTTATTTCAGGAAATTGATATTTATTTCAGAAAATTGATATTTATTTCTGGAAATTGATATGTATTTCTGGAAATTGATATGTATTTCTGGAAATGGATATTTATTTCTGGAAATTAATATTTTTGTCTAGAAATTGATATGCTTCCGATCTGAGTTCCCTCAGGGGCTCACTCACGGGATGGGGCCCGTGAGTGGGTACGGGGTGTCGCGTCCCCGGGGCAACCCGAGTCGCTTATAGATCGTTGGCGTCCACAATTTATTCATTGATTTGGTTTTGATTTGGTTTCGATTTTGGTTTCTATTTTGGTTTCGATTTTGGTTTCGATTTTGGTTTCGATTTTGGTTTCGATTTTGGTTTCGATTTTGGTTTCGATGTGGTTTCGATTTTGGTTTCGATGTGGTTTCGATTTGTGTTCTTCTCTTGTATGTTGATTCTCGCCTTGTATTGTGTATAACAATAATTGGTCTGGGTTAGGTATAATATTTATTTCAGGAACTTGATATTTATTTCAGGAACTTGATATTTATTTCAGGAAATTGATATTTATTTCTGGAAATTGATATTTATTTCAGGAAATTGATACTTATTTCAGGAAATTGTTATTTATCTGAGGAAATTGATATTTATTTCAGAAAATTGATATTTATTTCTGGAAATTGATATGTATTTCTGGAAATGGATATGTATTTCTGGAAATGGATATTTATTTCTGGAAATTAATATTTTTGTCTAGAAATTGATATGCTTCCGATCTGAGTTCCCTCAGGGGCTCACTCACGGGATGGGGCCCGTGAGTGGGTACGGGGTGTCGCGTCCCCGGGGCAACCCGAATCGCTTATAGATCGTTGGCGTCCACAATTTATTCATTGATTTGGTTTTGATTTGGTTTCGAATTGGTTTCGATTTTGTTTCGATTCTGTTTCGATTTTGGTTTCGATTTTGGTTTCGATTTTGGTTTCGATTTTGGTTTCGATTTTAGTTTCGATTTTGGTTTCGATTTTGGTTTCGATTTTGGTTTCGATGTGGTTTCGATTTGTGTTCTTCTCTTGTATGTTGATTCTCGCCTTGTATTGTGTATAACAATAATTGGTCCGTTTCAGTTAGAATATGACAGCTCATCATCTTCATCGTGGGACGAAGAAAATTCATCGAACGAAGACTCCGAATTATTTATGAGTTAGCTTTATTGCGTGCGTTAGTTATTAATATCGTCAATCGTCGTTGTAATTATGTCGAGTAATTATTGCCGTAACTTCACTTTGCTCGCCCCGTTTGCCGACTCCGACACAGCCTTCTGCTGTGTCGGCCTTGCTTGCAGGTTCTGAGCTGGTCCAGTTTCGGTATCCGGCGTGAAGTCATTGAGAGGGATGTCTAAGAGACTCGTTCACTCGTCTTCTGACGATCCTCTGTGTTAACGTAATCCTGGGCACGCCATGTTCTCATGTCACCCAGTAGCGCCAGAAACCGTTTGAGCGCATCTCTTTGCCATCTTTCTTGGTGATGGAGTGGCGGGTATCGGGCTGGTCGGCTCAGGACTTGTAAGCACTGAACGCGTCGCGTCACCCTTGAATCAGAGCCTTCTGCTCTGATTCGATCTTGTTTGTCTCGCTGAAAGAATCAGAGCCTTCCGCCTGATTCGCCCTTGGTCCTCGTGAATCGGAGACTTCTTCTCCGATCCACACTTTGCCCCGCAATAATTACTCGACATACGCTAAATGGAAAAGAAGTCTTTTCCATGAAAAAGACTACTTTTCCATTTAGCGACTTGCGAAACTTAGTTTCTAAGAATCTTCGTTGTAAGAAAGGGAGCCAGAACGAAGGGAGACTTCGTTTTGACTCCTTTTCGGGTCTCTTGTGCAGCAACCTCCTCGTGGTGAGACCTGGGCAATCGGTATTATCCACAATTCGCAAAATGCTATAACATATAAATTATAGCATTTTGCATGTAGTGGATAATATCGAGCTAATAGCTGCACATTTAGAATTTGCGTAAATATGTATTTCATAGTAGAATGTAAGACTTTTAATACTTTCTTCCTTTTCCGATGTCCCAGCTTCAACAATTATTTTCAATTAATAATCCAAATACAAAGTTTTCGTTTCAGAATACATGTAACTCTTGCTCTCGTGAGCGAGTGTTAAATAGATTTGCACTCCTGCAGTAGATTGTAGGTTCTGATGTAGCCTAAATATGATGTACGTACTGAAATGTACGTTTGTAATACATTCTTCATAAATATTATTTTCACCGTTCAAATACACGCGCCGTATGCATTAGTAGCCTCCAAAACACCCGTAGTAAAAATAAAGTATACGGAATATTCAGTTCTTGCTAATACGGCTAAATTCGTGAACTATCGGTAATATTGAGCGCGATACCGAAATGGTACGGGGGCCACTGTGGCCCCCCGAGTCGTAGACAGAAAAGCCCATAAGATGCAATGTCTGTAGTAGTCTTAAGTCTGTGCTAATTAGATAGTTGAAACATCAATAACATATGACCATCATTGTTAGAGATATTAATGGTTCTTCTCGATTTTTTTTTTGATCGCTTGTCTTTAAGTCAACGAAGAAATAGAATGTTACAATAATTCATAACAATGATAATCATGTATCACATAAAAAGTGTACATTATTTTTGTTAGTTCAGTCAGGTTCAGTAAATAGATCCTGAAAGCTGTGTCCAAAAACCAACAGAAAGAAATATTTGTCCCTATAGAATAATTGTATTAGCCAGGGTTCACGTAAAGAGTGCTTGATTATTGCATCAAAAACTTACAGATTTTTGTACGAATATGAATTACATTAATAACAACGTTTATGTAATGTTTTTATTGGAATCAAGTCATGTTGTATATTCAGTAAAATCATCCATATAAATACGTTTATTCGATCTCGGCGATAAATCGTCGGCTGTGCCATCAGGATTGTTGTTCGTTGTTTCTTGTAAAACACGGTTTCGAAGCCGTTTTATATGGCGTAAACGTTCCAACCAGTTAGAGGCATACGGATTATGACTGTTTTGTTCCAAAGATGACGAAACCATTGAAGCAAGCTGTAGACAAACAAAAGTTAATGAATGTTATTGAATTCCCATAAATTAGAGTAATCATGGAGTACTTACATTGGCATGAAGAGCCAACTGTCTAGACAAAATTGCTAAGTTTTGATCCGATATTATTTTAGGTTCACTATGTCGAATGTGTTTTGCTAATTCCTCTTTCACTTGAACTGTAACTTGATTAGTACCGTGATCCAAGGGCTGGATCACAACGCACGCATAATTAAATTGCCCCTAAACAGTAAAATCGGAAAGCATTAAAAGAACGTCATACATTTTTTACAATTAAAACGCTTACCTTCACAGTTTGTATGTTATATGGCTCTCCAGATTCATTGTAAACTACGGTAACATAATTATTTCCAATGTGTTGCTTCTTAGAGGTACATTTTGGGTCGCTGGATTTAGTTGGCATCAATGTGGCCACGTGAAAAGCCACCTGCGAAGATTTAATCAATTCGTCTTTAGACATTCCAAATAATGAACAAACTAGCTCACCTAAAGTATTACATATCAATTATTTTTCCAGGATTCATACATTTCGGTATTATATCGGTTTCGGTACAGAATCATTATCGGTATACAAAAATCATCCCGGTTTTAAGCTCCTGTATCTAATAGTACCAGGTTCAAAAAAGTTTAAAACTTTAGGTAGCCCACCGTACATAAGCTTTAATGACTCATTCAAACCTGTGTAACATCGTCCTGCCAAATATATGCAAAGTTCCCATTTTCACCGTTACGATCTAGACCGCCTAGAAACACGCTCTCGTCGACGTCCTTTAACCGGACCAACGTTCCCAATCGTTGTAAAAATTCAGTATACCGAAGTGACCCATGCTGATTAGCTAAGATTTCAGCCTCGTTCGAGGCTTGTCCAGGGCCAACATAAAGAACTCCAATTTTATGGGTTTCGTACGGTTGTATCCTATCCAAAATTGTCACGGCTCTTTGCACAGCTGTTGTTTGCGGAACTAACAACGGTTTTTCCGAAGGTGATCCAAAATGAGCCGTGTGATACAGTTGTAGAAAGACAAAACTGTAATGCAGGAATTTAAAACGTAAATCTCACATTACAACAAGACTCAGGGTAGTTCACTCAATTTGTTAAATATTTCCGTTACTTGTAATTATATGAAAAAAATTATATATACAAAGGTTGTATGGTGTAGAGGGGGAAATATTGTGAGGTAAGCATTTTTTAAATGCATGAAGGCGTTTCAGAGATTTCAAGGTAACCTTGATTTCTTTAAACGAAAAAACCTACCTTTTGTATCATAAATCGATCGATTTCCTCTATATGTCTTAAATGTAATAGCTAACGAGATATTATTGAAATAATTTGCTATATTTAATGTCTTGTTAAATATTAGGTTTAGTACATATGGCGGTCAATGCATTTTTATACAGAATTTTACACTCTATCGTATCATGATACAAAAGATAGGTCTTTCTATTTAAAGAAATCAAGGTGACCTTAAAATCTCCGAGACACCTTTATGCATATCAAAAATGTTTACATCACAATATTTCTCCTTCTACATAACTTTTGTATATATAATTTTTTCATATTATTACAAGTTACGGAAATTATATTAAAATACGGATGTACCTAGGATTGATACCAGCTTTCGGTGGATCTTTTACTCGTGGTGAATTTCCTCTGCGTATGGTGTCCCATTCTGCACGAGATTTCTTCACGGGACTCATCACGGAAATTGTATGACCCCTGTCACGGAACAGTAGTGGCAAAGGGGGTAGCATGGAAGGATCGGGTCTTTCATCCTTCTGCTGAAAATAACGCATCTATATAATCCCAAATTGAAAAGAGAAAAAAGTATAATTCGCAATTGTATATACTTTGTCCCCAATATGATTTCGTCCAATAGGCGGTTTGTTCTCGGATCCTACTGTCGCTTGCTTTTGACCAGACTCAAGACTAGATAATCGAGGATAAATTTGGGTGGGTGATTGTGGAGGTTTCGCAGTAGATGATTGTATTTGTGCTGTGCGTGCTTGCACTCCTAAGAAGTTTCCCTGTACCTACAAAAATGAAAGCATGTATACTATTCGACTGACATGTTTCATACACCTTATTTGCTTACAAAAGATCCCGAAGTCGCATCACCAGATCGTAATGAAATTTTGGGAGGGCGTTGTTCTTGCAAAAATATTAGGCACATTTTTTTAGCAGCCATTGTTCATATTCAGGGGATGAAAACAGCCCTCAAAGTTTGGGAGAGGAACCATATCTAGGGAATATCTAGGGAACTGTTAGAGCTAGATGGATAGTTCAAATGACAAAGTTGAGTATTTTTTAATAACAAATCCAGCCACGCAACCCAATTTTAGATATCTTAATTTGTTCAAAAGATTTATTTAAAAAATGACACTTTTTTGTTAATTTTTCCATTCAAATGATAATCCATTTTCTTGAATATTTATGTGAAAGAAAAATAGAATTTTGGTTTTTGCGTGTTAAAAAGGTTATTGTAATTTAAATTCTTCGACATTTTTTGAGATATGGTGGTGTTGGGACCTAATCAGATTGTCAAATTCGCCAAACCGAATATGGTTTTGACCTCCATCTGTGAGGGCTGTTTTTACTGTGAGGCCCCCTTTTTACCCGTTCAGTGTGGACGATGAGCGATGAAGAATTATGTGTTGAATATATTTTTAAGAACTACCTTTTCCCAAAGTTTCATCAAAATCGGCGTGTCTCAGTTCGGCATGTTCCCTTGTTAGAGATAAATAACTATACCTGCAGAGTTGTTGGTGATGGCGGAACTGTATTGCTAGTAGTTGTAATAACTTGGGTCACTTGCGTTGCTCCAGGGTATGAACGTTGAGATCTCAATGCAGATGGATGATCTGATGCATTGTCTGAGGATGGCGGTGTAGTACCCATGCCAAATATTTCTTCCGGTATAGCTTCACAACTGACTCTATAAAATTTATATAAATTACCCTTACATATTGAAACATTCTCTACAAATTTCTTATTTCAATACCTTCAACTATGTTTCTAATTTTAACTTTGTCATGTAATAATACATAATAATATCTTTGAAACAACAATACCTCATATCCTTTGCATAAGTATTTTTCGCCCGATTCTTTAACTCCGCATCAAGTTTAACTTCCAGATCTACGGATGACAGCTCCCGATCTACTTGTTGTAAATTTAATTTGTCTTTATTTAAGAATGGATTTTTCCAATTGGCGCTCATCTCGGGACTAGAGTTTGATCTGCGCACTGGGTTCCGGGAACGGCGTAAATCTATCAACAATTATTCATTCTTCAACACTCAATTGATTTGATCGATCGTATCAATTAATTATTCATACCATCGTCACCATCCTCTAAACTTTCTAAACTATCACGGGAACTCTGTCTGGAAGGATTTGGTCGAGCAGGTGAACCCGGGATCGCGATTGGTCCGGATGATGTAGAAGATGATGTTACAGATTTGATCACACCGCCATGATCAACTTGCACTTGATCCAGATTTTTATCCGCAGTATCCTACGAGAACCACCTTACATATATAGGGTGTTCCATTTAAAGTTTCGCATGCAATGATTTCCCAAACTGTAGCTAACGGCACTAAATAACCCTGAATGACCTTGGAAGACGAATGTGTCATAGGTCAGTGAATTCGTCTCAGGATAGGCAACACGCTTACCTAAATAAAAACATACAGTTCCGTATTAAAAAACAGTGGTCATTTTGAAGTCTCGGAAGCACGTCCACCTGGAGAAGATTTGTGACCACTACAAGATGTCTTCCCCGAAACAAAATTAGTTTTATTTGAAATATTTTTTACAATGAGCTATAATATGGGAAATAATTGCGTGCGAAACTTCAAACGGGACACCTTGTATAAAATATTGCGGCATTATAATATTCCCTAAACGAGTATACATTTTTAAACTACCTCTCCTTCGTCTCCGGAATATTCCGACGTAGATTCTTGTTGTTTTTGCAACAAATCCTGGTTCGGTCTGTACAGCGCCATTATGTCGTGCGCGGGAAAGTCTACGTGCATCTCAAACTGCGTAGAATTCTGAATCCTCATTATCCAAGACATGTCGCCCGTGGGCCTGCGTACATATATCTCGGCCCATCCTTGACACCAGCATGCGCAAAGCATATGTTCTTCTTGTTTCTGACTGTTGAGTATTTGTTCCAGTTTGGACGATTCGACTTGCTCTTTGTCCGTTTTCTCCACGGGGAACTCTCTTTTCGTGAGCTCCATGTCATCCGACGCTTTCTTCGACTCCTCTATCGGAGAATTCGCGGCCGTGTTTCCGGTAGAGCTCCCATGGCCTCCGGAAGATTGCCTAGACAATTTGTCCTCCTTTGCTGTCTGTGTTTCATTATTACTTTTTATTGTAGTATGCGCAAATGGAAAAATGAAGGAAGGAAGAAGCAACGATACCTCTGTACTCGACGCCCTCCTTAAATTCATTTGAGACGTTCTTGTGTGTTCAGGCGATTGCGGACCGGATTTACAAGCCACCCAACAATTATCACAGAGTCCCCCGCGCATCGCTTTATTGCTACAACCACTTGTCGTCACGGTGATAAGTTTATTCCCAAGCAACCATGTCATTGACTGGCCTTCTTTCAAAAGAAAGTCTGCAGTTGAAAGTCTGCGCGTCGAAGAAGACACATCGTGGTGAAATTATTTATTCGATATTGTATAATGCAGGGCAAATCTCATAACATGACGACTTCAACTAATCCGTAAGTTATTTGTTGTACGAACAAAATTTTCAAACAAACTGAAGTCGTCATGTTACAAGACTTACTCTGTATATCTGACAAAATGAAGGATTTCTCAGTGTACCTTTTAGGCCGCGCCGAATATGTTGAGAATGTGTATCGAGCCATCAAGTCGATACAAGTTTCAGTAAGTTCAACGTGAAAAGTCATTAGAGCTTCGTCAATGGGCGGCTTCAGATCCGAAACTTTACTATCACCTATCATACGATTAGACAGCATTGGTCGTTCTCTTCGGCCTCTACTACCCTATAAATAAAAACGCAATGGTAGAGAAAGTATTAAGCAGATCGAAGTGTGTGCAGTAGAATTGTAGTAATTCATTTACACCTGTTCTGTTAAACTCGAACTGCGTTTTCTATTTGACGAGTCTTCGTTCATGAAGTTGAAGTCTGATTTCATCAAGTGTCCTTCCTCGAACGGTATTAGTACATTTGCCTTCAAGCCCTAGATAAAAGAACATATATATGTAATATGTAATTCTCAAGATGTTAACATTGGTTGATTTTAATTAATATACGAACTGTCGTAATAAACCTAACAAAATCTCTTCGAAATGGTAATCGACATTTTAGAAACCATACAGCGATTACATGATGTGCCAAAGATACTGTGTAGTGGTCATATTTGAACGGATTTGTATATGGTAATAAAATAGCAAACACCGACATGTATTGGTCTCCGATAAAGCTCGCAAAAACTTTTGGCAGTCTCGTAAGAGCTGAAAGAAAAGATCTTGTACATGTTGAAGCAGATAGGGAAGCTCCATACTTACTAGATAAAAATTCCAAGATCGGTATAGCAATGTGCACTGTTGCTGAAATTTTCGACAAATTTAAGAGAACCTCTGATAAAAGTTTGTTCATCGCATCACGCATTTCCAAAATACAAGTTGTAAGACTAGTAACACACTGACTCGCGCATTTTGCAGTTAAACCAACCTAAAATGAAAAAATTTGCATTCATATCTTCAAACATCACGTGTTCCATAAAAAAAGGCTTGTAGAAGTAACTTCTCTTGATTACCTCTAAACATTTTATTAGACGCTGCTGTAAATTAGGATCCAGATGCGCATGATATGAAGCTAATGATGCTAATACTGGAAAAACGTGAACGCGAAATTCAGATAGAGTAAATTTCGGAGGAACATTGTACAAAGATTCTGGAAGTCGTAGGTTCTTGTCACTGACCTGTTAAAACATACTTAAATCAATTTTAGCGAACATAGTCAAATTATACTGGCTGATCGCACTATTACCAGTCAGCTTTTTTTCTTGCAAATAATAAATATTAGAAAAAAATGAAAGAGGAAAAAAGTAATGCTGTTTTTTGCAAGCAACATAATGGCGTATGTCATTTTTTTGTTTGCACTATTTTTTTCAAAAATGAAGGTGACCTTCATTTTTTAAGTGGAACGCGATATATTTTTCAAGTCGTTTAATATTACGTACTTGAGGGCCATTGTGTCGTATACGAACGAATTTTTCTTAACACATGCTTTTATATGATATAATAAAATATATAACTTTTCATTTTAAAAATTCAGTCACTTTCATTTTTACAAAAAATGGTGCCAATATCTCTTTTTCCTTTTCCATTTTTTTCTAATACTCATTATTTGCGAGAAAAACGCTGGCTAGTAATAGCGCAAACACCCTGTATGGGGTAACATGTAGTGTAACATACCATCGAACAAAGTGCTGTAGCAAAACAGTCAATATCAGTGGTATGCCGTGATAGTATCAGGGCTCTATTTTGCATTACTTGAGGTAACTCCTTTAACACAAGCTGCAGAACCTTCCAATCTGTATGTATATAAAAAATTTTTATTGAGTTGTTTGAACTGTTTTTTATACAACTGAATAAAGAAATATAAACCTTTCTCTGATTTAATGCAGGAAATAACAGCTTTACATGCATGTGCCAATGACATGTGAGTAATCTGACAAGACAAGTGCGATGGAGCTGGACTTGCTGGCGGAGGACTGCTTCCACCACCTCCACTATTCATTCGTTCAGTCGCTGCATGTTCTAAGACTAAGTACGGACTAAATCTTGTCACAGATACATTTTGTGCATCTGGAAATCCGAGATGATACAGCGTGTTTGCTCTAATTTTCAAGAAACACTCAAAGATCTGAATAGGGTAGAACACATGTAGGACTTATTTAACAGAAGCTTAAAAAATAAAATTAAAAGGGTTGAACATTGATCTATGTCCTACCAGATATCGAATTGTAGAAACATCATGGAAGACACTTGGATCTTTATAATGCTGATCAAGATGATTCACTAAAACCTTATAAGCACGTATTGCATGACTCGATGGCAAATAGTAAATTTTTAATGTTAATATTTTTATTACGCCGACAACTGCCGTTTTCACGTCCTTAATATCAGAATCCTTTGTAATTGGAATGTCAGCACAGAAAGGCTTGTTGATTAACTGAAAAAAAGCAGTGAATGTTAACTTTCATTTCATAAATGCAGCATTAAAATCAGTATACTCTGTGCATAAAGTAGAATACCTTCTCTATTATATCCAGAAGTTCCAGACATCGTTTTGTATCACACTCAAGACAAAGATCAACAAGCAAGTACGCAACGCCGTTGCGAATTGTAATATCTGAATCGGCATCTATATGTTGAAAATATGGCACAACAATTCTTTCGATCAATTCATCCTCGTACCTAGACCTACTTAAAAGAGATAAAATTAAAAACTACAAAGCTTGCGCAAGAATGTATATGTGTATACTTTAAAGTTCGTAACTTAATAATACCTATTAACTTGAATGACATTCGTTAAAACTTCAAGGACTTTTACTCTAACATTCGTACGTGTTTCCAATTTATAATAACGTTCCATTAAATTGGTTAATCTTGATTGCCATTGATGATGAGTAGGCCCTATAGTATGTGCTCTATATTCAATTAATTTCAACACGGATGCTTCCTGTAAAAGAGACATTTAATTTTACATGTAGCATATTGCAATCAACATAATAGGGCGCATATGATAATTACAGGTCTTGTGTTACTGCACCGATCGACAAGGTCGTAAAATCGTTGAACACAACCATTATAACGGTTAGTATCCAATAAATTTTCAATACTATTTATTGTTTCATGTAAACTCATTGAAACTTGTCTGGTTGCAGGCTGATTGCTAGTTTCTACAAAAAAATAGGAAAAGATAGAATATATTACGTTACGTATTATATAATCTATTTATAACTTTGTATTTTACCTGTGTGAGAAATGACTTCCTCAATAATATCAAGAATAATACTCCATGTAGGAGCCCATAACTCAGCACCGTATTTTGTTACTAATCTCTGAATTGATAATGTTACTTCATACATAACAATTGGGTGGTTGCATTTTAATGCCTTTTAAACAAGATAAAAAATAAGTCATTTCTTGCAGTGATATGGCAATGCATAATTTTTGTTTATTACTTACTTGATAAAACGAAGGCAAAACAGATGTCGGAGTACACTCTAGTTTTGGAATTTTATGTGTACCCCAAAGGCCCATATTTACATAAAATACTGCGCCCCTAAGTAAACGCACGTCTCGCTGAAAATTGACATCTTGCAATAAACGACACATTGTATATAACGCAGAATGACCCATGTGTGTTCCTAATAAATTACGCATTATCTGAAACATTCAGTTGTACATAAATTTTACTTGCTACAGTAAAATATATAAAATATAGTTTGTGCGTCATTTTTTATAAAATTCGTAATATACCTTCCAACTTATTTGACAATATGTTTCAACATTTACACTTCCACATAAAGCTATAATAAACGTTTGTAATGAGTCGGAGTGTAAATTACTATAGCAAACAATTGCATCTAGAGCTTCTAGACACCCAGAAACAACTTCGGTGCTGTTGCTATAATAACACAGATGACAGATGTACCTACAAGTATAAAAACCATAGAATATTCCTTTTCTGGCTGCGATTATGACTATCATGGAAAATTTGTAGACATTTACTGCACAAGTCCTGATATTATGTCATCGTCTATGTAAGCCGAGTTGAATTTGATGACATTAACAAGAAGGGACAAGAATTCGGAACCCCTTTTCCCATCTCCTGCTGTTACAATAGGCATCCATTCCAATAAGAATGGTCCCATTCTCTCTTCTAAATGTAATATATCTTTTCCATTTTCTGTTAAACTTTGTAAGAGTTCCAATCTAAGATAAAACGATGCTCGTTTAACAAAAAGCTAAAACTTAATCGATCGATAATGTAATTTGTGTATTACTGCTAGAATACCTAAGTCCAATATCCTCTGGAATATTGTGCTCTTTAACAACCATAAAGAATTTGACTCTCATAAGAGAGGATAGTTTAGAGTATTGGCCTTGAACAAGACATCGCAAGAAATTCAATGTCACATGTCTATGTTCGCGAGGTACATCTTTTCCTAAAAGGTCTTGTACTAGGTACCATAATCTTTCAGCCGCTGTCTAAAAGATATATAGTGAACGTTTACTTGTATCAAACAACATTTTTCACTCTACTGGTTAACAAGTTTGTTAGATGAAAGCATCTACCTACATCTTCCCACTGTTGATTAAGAACTGCATCGCATAGATCTTTAATCGCTCTTGTGCGATGATGTACAGGACTTTCAGGACTGATTTCTTTCTCGAGATCAGTAGTTAGCGTGTAATCTTCACGACTTTTGTAGTTTCCTAAAATGAACATTGCATCGATAAACATGACGAACATACTTGCAAAAACTTTATGTCTTGATGTTCTGTTCCCATTGTTCTTAACTATTAATTAAAGTATCGTTTTCCATGCGAAAAAATGAGACCGTGAACCGTAGCTAATGTAATTTATAATTTCGTATAGGAGATACACTTTACTTTAATAATGTACAACAATCACCTTTGTTAATACGAAAAAATTGTTTCAATTTATCGTGTAAGGTTTTGTTATCCTTGTCTTTCGAGCTCATTTTCGACATTTTATTTTAACAGCTAAAAGGAACCACTGGGATGCAGCCGGAATGACTTGTATCGAGCAACGGTGGACATATCAAAAACAAATCTGAATTGGGGAACGTCAATGGAACGTATTACGTGAAGACAATAGGTATACCGGAATACCAAACACCAATCAGCTGTAATCGGTGACCATGAAAAACCGCTACAAAAGACCGTAGATATCTTTACAGTCAATACCTTATGGCGAGTTTTCATGACTTCTTGTTAGTTTGGTAAAAACACAGTAAAATCAGTGTAAAATACAGATATAAATAAAATCCAACACAACCTTATTGTATCTATGAAAATGAGAACATGTATTTCAAACATATTCTTAGAAAAGAGAAAAGTTGAACATACTTTAAAAATAAATAAAAATTTATTAAAGTATTCACAGATGTATCTAAATAGATACTTGTTGAACTGAAGAAGTATTTTAATTTTTAATCACACAAATGCATATATATGTAAATACATCTTGGTGTACGACATATATATCAGGCTTTAGAAGTGATGAAAATGGTCCTTTGATATCGTCATTCAATTATTGCATATAGAGGGAAATTCAAATGGAACGATTACGTATATTAGGAAGATCTTTATTGATTTCAATTAAAATCAACGTCATTATTCAAATTTATATTACAAAAAGATAAACGTATTATATTATTCTGTCTTCATAGATTAAAATAGTACAAATTTAAAATTAATATCGGTTCATATTTTCATATTGAAATACGATTTTGTATAGAAAATGTTACTCAACATACAAGTTTATCACTCAACTTCAATATTTGTGTTCTCAAACATGTTCTTAACTAATTCAGATTTTTCGTATTGAGATTATTAGCACTCGAGGGTTATGCAATACCATATGTATAATTCATAGACTTGTGACTACATATATATATATGTACCTAATCTATAACTACATGTGTTTATGATGATGATTACAGCTGGAGTAAATATATTAATATTAAGATATTTCTTAAATTATAACATATGCATATTAACAACTATACAAATTATACCATTTGTAACCCACTTACACATTTTAAGAATGAAATTTGCAAAATCTTGCAATTGAGGAAAACTTTATGGACTATTATTATAAAATTGTATATTCAAAAGAAATTTTTATTAGAAATGAAGTACATTATGATTCTAGTTCAAATGTGACATGACACCATTGCATAATGCACTTTACATAAATACATCAACATTTCCTTAAAAGTATTTTAACCATTACATTATATATGATTGAAGTCATTTTAATGTACCTATATAGAGTATTATATATGTGTTTTCATATATAAACTTTCTTTATTTAGTTACCATAGAGCATGACTTTTGTCAGATATATTAACTTTGTCCACTATTATTTCTCTTCATACTTTGAATTGAAACACAAACATTTTAAAATTGATTTATGCATTATTAAAATGTTAATCCTACAAATACATTCATAAATTAATAGAAATTGAAACTTTCTCCCTGTTAAATGTTTAAACACCAAATTTTCATTTGGATCTTTGCTCTAACATTATTTATATATTTGAAATATTATTGTGATTGTTTTTAATATTTTAACACGCAATTTACATGTTCTCTAATTATTATAAAAATTAACCTGTGGGTGATCTTTTCCTAAATTCAATGATTTTTTTTTTCCTCCATAGCATGATGCATAAAACATATTTCTGGATGTTGTTAATATACAAAATACAATGACAATAGAAAATACATGTAATAATATACGGAAATCATTTAATTACTAACTAATGTATGTTCTAGATTGATCATTTTAATAAATACGCTAATATATACTTCAAGATTTATTTATGACATTAATTATTTTCGAAATGTCAATATAACGAAGATAAAATATTTGGAAACAATTACAAATACATATTTTGCATTTTGCAAGTTTTCAATATTTGAGGTTATAGAAACTGTTATGGAAATCGCTTATAAGTGTGGCACATATGTATTTAGTAACACATTTTCACCACAATAAAATCGCAACAAATACAATAAAAAATACTTTCGAATTACAAAAAGAGTTTCTAATTCACGTCGAACATTTTCGATAGAACAGCTGTTAAAACTATAATTTGCAATAGTTAATTTGAAAAAGAATATCTATGTACTCAACAAAACTACGAGCACATACCTCAGTTATTTCGTTCGAGGTTATTATCATTGAAAGTATATATATTTTACAGTCGATTAATTAAAACCTATACTGACTTATATGCATTTGCAGTTTTAAAAATTTATTTACATATACTACGGAATTTCACCACGGGAAAACTATGTAGTTACTTTACGTTTCTAGATTGGTAGTACAAAGTCTTCTATCCAACTTTACAAGTACAATTACCCAACTACTTGATAAAAATTGCGCAAGATATGATTTCAAAAATTTAATCTTATTAGAGCATATTAGAACAGCATATATTTAAAAGCAAATGTACAAATGAGTGAATTTATGATTACAAGCGAATATGATAATATTCTGTAAATAATCTTGATATTCAATTTTAAATAACGCAGGAATATTTGCATATACAAATCTATGATGGTATAAGAACTGATTATGAAATAGACTATGGACAAGTTTGATTTTGGAAAGAAACATTAGAACCAGCTGAGAGCATTCTAATTTCAAATAACACCATATTTGTATTGTATATAATATAACACTGTATTTGCAACCAGTGGTGTAACTTATGATCGTATAGTATGACTAAATATTGAGAACATGAATTTCAAAAGAAGCTTTCGCACAAGCAGAGAAGATTCTAATTTCAAATAACGCGCCAACAACGACATTTTAAATTGTTCTAAGGAATAATATTTTATTGAAAGAGAATGTAAGGAAAGATAGAGAAGATGAATTTCAAAAGGAAGTTTGAGCAAGCAAAGATTCTAATTTTGATTCGATAGTATGAATCGATTATATTTTAAAATCGAGATAAGTAATCGTTCTACGGCAAAATGATTTGAATTACATTTTATTGGGAAAGAATACAAGGAGAGACTGCGTTGGAACAAGCATAGAAGATTCTAGGGTACTAGATACACCTGAAGTTTACGGAATGTTCGCTGTTCGAGTCGAACGGCATTTGTTCGAGGTGGTGGGGATAGAAGGGAGGTGTAGTAATGGTCGGGAGTCTCATCCAACCACGAGAGGAGCTAGTAGCGCTTGCTTCTCGCAGTATGAGGCGGCGTGGGGCTAGGGACGATGCATGGGCCGCGACTAGGAGGCACTTGGGAGGCAGGGAGGGCATGCGAGCGGAGCACAGTTCAGTAGTCGCCATTGCAAGTCCCCCCGTGCTCTCGTATTCGTGACACTCGTACGCGTGGAGCCGATTTTCCGCTAACCTAATCTCCCCGCGAGGGCCCTAAGTGTGCCCCCCCGATGCAGAGATATTGCACCGAGCTCACCGAAAGATTGTTGAAATCTCTTGACAAGGAATACAATGTAAGTAGCGGAATGAATCCGCGATGCGCCATCCGTCCGCTCACGCAAACGGCTATCGGGCCACTCTCGATCCCCCGTGCGCCGTGTGCCTGTACCAGTGGCGTGCGCGAGAGTCACTAAGAATGTAGTGTAGCGGCGGCTCCGCGTGTGAGTGAGTAATACGTTTCCTGTGTGTACGTACGATGCCAGTCGGCAAATCTTCTCTGTGCACGAGTGTGTGCACACGTCGAATGTAAACGCGTTTTGTCGACTACCCCTGGGTTATAACCTTAATCGCAAAATGAAAATGATTCGAAAAACTGAGAAGAGATATGTTGAAACACCACCTTCGCCCTCCCTTCGTTTCTCCATTTATTTCTTTTTTTTTTTCTTTCTTATAGGCCGTGGTTTTCTCGTCTCGTTACAACCAACAATGTCATACTTGACGATAACTTACACACAATTGTCCTTACACTACCATACATATAAAAGTTTTTAATTAACAATGTACAATCCGAACGTTTTTCGATAATACGATTGCGTTTGAGCGGGTACCGAGGTTCTTGTTGTTCTGGCCCGATTGCCATTTCAATGATCGATACCAGTTTTTCCAATAAATATTTTCAACTTTAATATGAGTCAGATTTACCGTTTGCCCCATATTTATAGGATGCCCGTGGACACGTGTTGACTATTGCACTTTATACGTGCATTTCGTTTCGGAATATCGCATCTGGATCCGTCTTGCGATATTTTAATGTATCGCAGCAAAACTCTCTGTCTTTGTAATTAAAGCAGGATGACTTTTTTTATTGTTATGATACCTCAAAGTCATATGTTTCAGTGTTTCATCATAAAATCAATATTATATGCTATACTATTGAATGGAAGAAGTGTTTTAAATCATTTAATTGTAACAACATAACCACTTTCAATCATATGTATCGCTGATGGAAAACTGATAACTCATTTAAATAGATAGACGTACAATGTGACAAGTAACATGGTGATTTATTTTGCTGAATTCGAAAGTTTATGTAGACGAGCATAGTTGACATTCATTTTGTTTGTCTTCGTTAAAATATTTAGCGCCAAAATAAAAAATATAAATTATTGTAAAAAGGAAAACATGTGTAAAATCATATATGCAAATTCTTTTTTAAATAAACGTAACATTGATTATACATTGTTATTATTAAAAATAGTCTAAAAATAAATAATACTTTATATTAATATACTATATCGAATTAAATACTTGTTCAATATCGCATAGTATGACTTTCTTATTCTATAAGCTATTGTTGTAAAAAGGTACAGTGTAACAAAACTTTTAATATATTTACTACGATATTCAATATTATTTATCCAAAGTAATTACATAACAAATTGATGTTTATCTCTATGATGCAATTTGTAATTTTATATCAAATCGATCTCACTGTATCGATAAAATAATTTAAAGCCACTTGACATTTCGTAAAGATCCAATAATATTAAAACTATGTTAGCATAATATACAACAATGTTGAAATTTTTAGGTCGTCGATATGGGAGCTGTTGTGGATGTCATTACGGCCCTGGAAAAGACGGCGATCACTAAGGAGTTGCTTGAGGTAATCATTTTTTCAAGGATAATAGATTTTATCAAACTAGGACAGCCTTATTTTCATCTTTGTTTCTTACGTTTTATTGTAATCGCTTGCTAATAGTTACATGAATGATTTACATCAATTTAGATTACACGGCTTGGAAAACACATTAATGAACTTCGACGGAAAACAAACAATGATGCCTTGGCTAAACGTGCAAAGGATTTGGTACGGAGGTGGCGAGATATGGTTCTACCATCTGCTCATTCTACTCCACAACCTACACCAGCTGATACGGCACCACCTGCTCTCAATGGTGCGAAGCCACATAGTCCTGCACTAAGATGTTTTAAACCTCAAAGTCCAGCATTAAGAGGTTTAAAACCTCAGAGTCCATTGTTAAGGGATACTACGCCTCTTAGAGTAAGTTGAACAAGTTTTATACCTTTATATTTATTTGATTTGTTATTTATTATATATTATATGTTAGGTATATTCTAAAACTGAATTTCTAAAGATAAATATAATATGTTTGTATATCTGTGTTGAGAATTTTTATTTGAACTGTTTCCTTCTTCATTGATACAATTGGCTTTCGAGTCCTATGTTTCTAAAATAGACCCTATTTGTTGCAGTTACTTGTGCAATTTAAATAAGAAGAAGTTTTAAGCTTTTACAAATGTATTATTGCTTACAACTTCAGTTCCAATACTATTTTGGATATATTAGGTATATAATTTTAATTTTCATTTTGATTGGCAGTACATGCATTTTAATTTATTTGTGTTTTCCTATTGCACTCATACAAACGTATGAGTTACGAGCAATGTCACTTTAAATTACCATAAAATATTGTAGGATGCAAGAAAAATACAAATCAATTAAGTCATGACTGCCCTTACATTATGAATTTCTTTACATTATCATTGCATACATCTCTTATCATAACGCATTTCTAATACATTTATATTTAATATCGTATACAGTCGGGGACAAAATTAAGTGGATACCCTTTAAAAACTAATAACTTTTTTATGATTAGTTTACTAGGTAAATTACCATTGATCGAAACTGTGCAGAAAAAAAATAAAGATCACGATTTTTACCTTTTTCATTTGTGCCTATAATGAAAATTTAAAAATATCAAACTCGATCAAGATTGCTATGAGCAATAAATGGTTAAAACTTGGAAAAATAATGAGAAACTGCGATTTAGATCAATCGTTAGTTCAAAATTCAAAGATTTTCACATCTTTCGATGTCTATGGATTTTTTATGCGTCAACCGATTTCGATGAAACTTTGTAACTTAGATCTAAAAAAAGCATATTTTAAATTTTCATGATAGGCACAGCTAAAACAGTTTAAAATCGCGGCCTTCACTTTTTTCTTCGGAGTTCCGAGCAATAGCAATTTCAAAAAAATATTTTTCACACATTACTTAATAACCTAATTCTTCTAACACCTTGAAAAAATTAAAGTCGATTGGCCCAATTTTAACCCCTTGCAATACGATTTATTATATTGTTGCAGTGATTAGAACATCTTCGTCGTTCATAGTTTCTTAGAAGAAGAAGGAAGTATACATATATTGTATACCTATGTAGTCTCCGATGACTATATATCGACATCAGTAAAATAGAATTTTATTTTGGTTTATATAAAATTAATAACTATATATTTGGTACATTTTGATTGAAATCTTCAGCTTGAGTCTGACTCAATGTTATAGTGCAAGGGGTTAAACAAGTTATTAGTTTTTAAAGTGTGCTCGCTTAATTCTGTTCCCAACTGTGTACAGGGTGTCTCATTTCACTCTTTCACCCCTAAGAGAAAATCGTATTTGGAGGAGGATATAAGTCTGTGGGTGAAGGTCATCTCAAGGTCATATTTTCCGAGATTTAATGTACAGTAATGTTTTTTTAAATGGAATGACCTACCTTTTGTATCGTGAATCGATAGAGTATGAAATTTTGCGTACAAATGTGTGGACCTTCACTATTGAAGGTATTGATTATCACCTCTATCGATTCACGATACAAAAGGTGGGTCATTCCATGTAAAAAAACATTACTGTTCATAAGATCACAGAAAATATGACCTTGAGATGACCTTCACCCACCCAAACTTATATCCTACTCCAAATACAATTTTATAGATAAAAAATACAGATGTACCTATACAGAAGTATAAATAACAAAGTTATTGGGGGTGGCTAAGTGAAATGAGACATACTGTATTTAATATTGTACGCAATTAAACGAACAACCTACATGTAAAATTTGTGAACGATCCGATTACAGGTGCTTAGTCCAGCTCTATCTGTGCAAAGTGAACATTCACATTCTCCTAATGCATCGTCAAACAAGCAGTCAATTACAGTGACCAGCAACCACAAAACAAGTTCCGATGTGACATCTATGCTTGGCTCCTCAAGTCAAAATCACACAACGGAAGCAGTGCCACGAACTCACAGTTCAAATAAACGTCTTCGAAAAGAGGATCACGTAAATGACAAACATAATTGTCAGCATCATGATTCAGACTCAGTTACTGAAAGTGAACCTTTTAAAAAGCAACGTCTCAATGGCGAGAATATAAGTGGTAATTTAAATTTGCAAGTGCCTAGCCCCACATTTAAAGAACGAATCTCTGATCATTTTGTGGAGTCATCCACTGATCCTGACGATTCAGGTCCAAAGAAGCGTGGAAGAAAGAAAGGCAGTAAGTCTATGAAGAAGCAGCCGATATTAGAAGACCGTGTGAAAGAAAAACTAGCTAGTATCTCGAGAAATCCTAAATTAAAAACGACCCAAGAACTGCTGGCTGACCTACGGGCACGCGGCACCAATTCTAGCGTTAATTCAAGTGCTCTACCTAGTCAAAATGAAGAATCGGCCAGCATGGAAGATATTTTGCGAGGCAGCAACGAACAAGTATCAAAGTTCCTTCGTTGTACTCAGAACAATTCGTCACATAGAAATACAGTTTCGGAAAGCTTGCCAGAGAGTAGGTTAAAGCCTGCAGAGAATTGTCATGATGTCTCGTCGAAGTGTCAAGAATCATCGGGTGTAGTGTATAAAGAAAAGTCAGTTACAAGTTGTCAAAAACCACAATCAGAACAATCTCATGAACTAACCGTTGAAGAAATACTAGCTAAGTTACCACCTATAGATCCAAGTTCGATCGACTGGGGTGAAAGTGAAACAGAATTGACCGAGGAACAGAACAATACTGAATATCCACCTAGGCAAATTACAGAAGATGATATAAAAAGGTTACACACAGAGTGTGTGGAAGGACTAAACGGAAACTTCCAACCAAAACTATCATCTTTAACTTCTTCTACCTGTAACGACAGTCAAGAAGTCAAGGAGGATATGTCCGAAATCAATGGTGTAAAGAATGTGTATAGCCGACCTGACGAAGAATTTCGAGAGTGGCATCAGATGCTATCAAGGCCCACTTACAATGGCCAACTCCTTCACATATTGCCTTATGTTATTATTGATTAGTAATTTTATTATCCTATTCTATTATTATTCCCAAACTTGTGAAGAACCCCTGAAAAAAATATTAAAGAGATTGATCGACGATCACTCTATTAAACCAATTTTGTATTGCAATTTACGATTGCTCTTTATTTCTATACATGCTCACGTTACTACCACCCTTTATTAATATTATAATTTCCATTATTATTCGAATTCTTGATTCTCTTTTTAGCACTTGAATTAATCATGTCACGGGAAACAAATCATCATCATCGTCATTATACCTTTATTATCATTGTTATTGTTGTTACTATTATTATTATTATTATTATTATTATTATTATCATTATCGTTATCATTATTCATCATTGCGATGCAAAGTGTTTCATACACAGAACAAGTTGTCAAAAAAACAATATCTGGCGAGAGAAAAAACATAAAAACGAAATACAAGAGGGGCATCTGGTATAATGTGTAGCATCATTACATGTGGCAAAATAGGTCAATAATTCAAGTTTGGACGACACTCCCTGACTGCTTCTTTTTGTTGTGTATATTATACTAGTACCACCTTCATTGTCATTAACATTATTAACATTACTGTGCTATAGTTATTAGACAAATTTAAGCCCGAAATTGTTGTAAAAAAAAGTGAATCGGTGCGTCATTAATTAAATCATCACAAGTGAAAAATATTTCAAGCCGTATGTAAATTAGTGTTTCCTTTTAAAATAATTATAAAATGTTTTATAAGTACTCGAACTAGAGAACAGAGATATAGAATAAATAATTTTTTCTAAAGATTTACATAACCATTTGTATTAGACAATATAACACACATTTGATTATTTCCTATATATTATTCAAATGATTTTATTCTTTTCGCTAAGAAAAAAAAAAGAGAGTCACACAATGAAAAATCAAATATTGTACTTTGGCCTATGCAAGGAAAGAAAAGTTATTTTGGAAATTCTATCCAGAGTAAAATTATATACCCAAGAAAGATCTATGAAAATTAAAGAGTGTTCATCATACTTGCTAGAACGTATCATTTGGTTTATTCAAACAAAAATTATTTTCACAAATTCTTCAGAAACGGTGTTAGACGAACAAAATTCTAAAAATGAATTATATGGAAAAAGAATTGTATATTTACTACGTAAAATGAAAATTCCAAATGCTTATCGACATCAGATTTTGTTTGTACCTTCAAAATATTTATTACGTAATGTGAATAGAAACTGTCAGACTGATAAATAATTATTTGCACATGGTAAATGTAGTTGAACCGAATGTAACGGGGCCTTAATTGAATTTAAAAAAAAAGTATTTGTCACGTAGGGTATTATGTTGCATAAAACTTAACAGCAAAAAGAAATATTGCACATATTTACACTGAGGGAAACTCAAAGCAAATACATTTAAAAAATTTCTATATCGGTTTTATTTCATGTATTTTTGAGTAATCTCAGAGGAGATTTATTTTTAAAAAATATATAATTGTGAAATCATCATACTATTAAATGTACGAATATGGCAAAAAGATTTGTTATGTGCAATGTCCAATGTTCCAACTATCTCAACATTGTATAATTTCATAAATGGGAAAAAAGACTTTATGATTTCAAACTGTAAATATATCATTCAAAATCATAAACACTGGAACCAAAATGTATTAACACTTTTTGTAATAACCAAATAACATTATGTTATGTAAAAAGAGAAAAAAGAAATGTACATATTATGCAACTATACTGTGTATAATGAAAGCTTTGTCAAACATTACGAATTAGAAAAGAAACATTTCTCATTTTATATGTGTTACTTTTTTGATAATGACAATTACCTTTTATTCGGTTTCATTTGATCATTTCTCATTCATTTTACTTTCGCATTGAATTTTTACTAAAATGATATTTGAAGACATAAAAATTATATGTTGTAATATCAATGTAAATATACATTTTTATAGTTTTTCATGTTGCTTATCCATTTCTATCGACTGAGAAAGCTTTATTTTATAAATACATATTATAAGTAATTCGTTTAAACAAACAATTATGTACCTTTGTATTTAATATTAAAATCGTGAATTAATATAATTAAATATTATAACACATTCATACAATTCGATTTTCATAATTTTAAAGAATGTGAAATTTAGTTCATATGTACATCTTGTAGTAATTTTAGTTGACAAATTATTTAATTTAATTCCATAGCAAGTAGACAAACACTTTAATTATATTTTTACAGTCTCTGTTAGAAGGAATGAAAAATTATATTATTTGTGCTTTCAGATATAAAAAATTCAGCATTTTTAGAAAACATTGCAACCAATGCAATGGAATGAATGATCAGTTAAAAATACTGTTGTGAATTCTAAATGAAGACCCGTGCCTTTTGAACTTCTGCAATTCTATCATAGCTTGACGAACAACAAATTATGACCAACTAAAGCAGAAACAAACCCGATATAGTAAAGCAGCATTTGAAAAAAAAATGAAATCAAGACGTGTTTAATTTCGTTTAGTTATCATGCAATTCAATTATTGTTAAATTAAATAGAAACAATATTTAATGTCCACCAAGGATGACACAAAGGGAGTTCAGTAATAAACCAAATTATAATTATCAACATACTTCATAAATTTATCCCTGCATTGTCAATAAATTATTTTAATAAAATTCATATCATTTGAGTTATATCTTTCTATTTCATAACATATACTTTCTATACTTTAATCACTTCTAAAATATATCACGATTGGTGTTCATTTATGTTATACATGTATTTTAAGTATAGATGAGCATAATTTGATTAATTTGAGTAATAAATTTGAGTGGAAATTGAAATATAAAATCAAATATTAGTTAATGTATGTACGATCTGTCGTGCTACTATTTCTGTATAAATATATATGTATCATTGAATTATTTGTTTATTATCAATTAGGATTATCACGCGAACCCTTTCAAGAGCTCTGCTGATTACATTACTGTAAGTGACTTTATCAATAAATGTTTACAGAAAGAACGTTTGAGAAGTATATCAAATGAATGTATATTAGTTTTACATGGGATGTTGGAAAAATATGAAATTAAATGATCGTCATCGTATATATGAGAAATATTGTCGAAGAAGTATATATATGTGGTATCGGACCCATTCAACCTTACACAGTATGTATATATTTCAGGTAGACATGACACATATAGACACTTGCGAGAGGGTGGTATCGTAATAGCGACTGCGCAATCAATCGAAATAGCGTGAACACATGAATGTATATGTATATAGCTGTATATACACAAGGTGGGGACATCTCTTAACTCTCTCTCTCTCTCTCTCTCTCTCTCTCTCTCTCTCTCTCTCTCTCTCTCTCTCTCTCTCTCCCTCTCTCCCTCTTTCTTTTTCTTTCTCTCTGTCTCGCGCGCATCGTTCATTACTACAGTTTTCAGTGAGTCCGTGCGTACGAGACTGTACGAGACTTACAATACTTTAGTTGGTGCTTAGGCGGTGAGCAGTCCCTATATCAAGAAAGTACGTGCATCTGATGCATTGTTCGCTATACTTGTACTGTTCGCGAAAAAGAAAAAAAATCGTCCGTGTGGTTTCATGTGAACGCACCCCGATTTTCAATTTTTCTGTGATCCGCCGCACGGTTCCCGATATGTGTCAGTGAATGTTTATTACAAATTCACCAACTACCGTTGGCCATACCAAAAATGTCGAAACCCGGTGACAAACAAACCTACGCGCAGACATATAAACTAGTAGTCGTGGGTGGGGGTGGTGTTGGAAAATCTGCAATCACGATACAATTCATTCAAGTAAGTACTTTTTATAGCCAATAGGTGTACCCAATATGTACAATCAATATATGTTCGATATTGTGTACACATGTTATTATGTACACACTTATGTGCTTGCCATGTAACTCGACGTAGAGACGTCTATTTACGTGTACGCGTGTAGGTTCTTGTGTGTGTGTGTGTAACGTTTTTTTTTGCGTATTTATTAAAACCAGGGATTGAAAAGGCTCCGAAAATAATTATTTCAAACTGTTGTACTATATTGCTTCTGACTGAGACAGTTATAAGAACCGAAAAAGTTTCATAACTGTTATAAGGTATATCGGTTACGGTATCGGTTCTATAACTGTTATTTTTCGGTTCTGGGTTAGGTCAGTCAGTCAGGATTGATATAATATCGGTTCCGAAGAACCGAAACCGTAACCGACATACATTATAACAGCTATGAGACGTTTTCGGTTCTTCATAATTTTTTTAAGAACCGAAACCGATATAACAACTGTTTTCAACCTCTGAATTAAGACTCATGAATGATATTTGTGTTTGGATGTCCACGTTCTACGAGCTTTGTTGGAATAAAGAAACAAAAATCTTTCTATCGTTTATTGCTTTGAAAACCTTCTGACCAATTTTAGAAACTCACTCGGATGCTTTTAATACTGATTATGTCATACAATTACAGATTCGGCTATCTATATACACATATTTATGTGCATTTATCATAACTCATTTACTAGAATTGTGTAATATTATCTTCTGTTATCTCTTAACGTTTTGTAATCATTTCACGCGTATTTTATAAATACTAAACAATATATCGTATGTCAATGAAAACAAATTATAATAGATTTATGCGAAATTGATTTTTTATTTTTATTTAGGAACAAAACGTATCGATTTTTGTTGTCTTTTTTTATTTTTCCTTTGACAATCTAAGTAACTTTCGACATTTTTTTGCAATTTGTAGAAGTGTGTACACTTGTTTGCAAATATTATTTACACATTGTTTCGCTCTCTGAGAGCAACTATCGTGAGTGAGTTCATCTTGCAGGTCGCTATTTCAGAGGCAACATAAAATGTTGCAAGTTACTTGCTATTTAGTGTATTTGCACCTTTATACCTTTAAATTTATCTTAACTACATTTTCCAGAGTTATTTTGTAACCGACTATGACCCCACCATTGAAGATTCATATACCAAACAATGCGTCATCGATGATGTTCCTGCCAAACTTGACAGTGAGTACACATAAAGAAACATAACATTGTACATTATTATTTCAAACGGGTTACTCTGACCTCACCGACAATTGTTTTACCAACACAATTTTGCTGACGGTAACTAATCGTCGACACCTTTAGGTCACCGACAATACTTCCATCGACACCAAGTTTTGTCAACAGTATTCGCTCACTGTTACATTTAGATCACAGACAATCATTTCATTGGAAATATTTCCAAATATTTTCGTATAAGGATAGACGGAATATTGTTCATTATACACAGCAGAAAACTTGGTGTCGATGAAAACAATGTCGGTGGTCACAAGGTGTCGATAAAATCATGTTGGTGAAATGCTTGTTGATGAAATAGTTAATGGTAAGGTTCAGGTTCACCCATTTCAAGTTTGTTTTCTTATTTACAGTAATGTTTTATAACTTACTATATTTTATGTTGATTTTCATGCAGTACCATAATGAAACATGGGTTTGTTATCGTAAGAATTCCTTATTTATTAGAATCAAATAGTTAGTCAAAAGAATTAAGATGGTAAAAATTTTATGTGCTTAATAGACTGTTTATAAATAGATGTAATAGTTTAGTACTACGACTAACATGATTTATATAATTTTGTAGTATTGGACACAGCAGGTCAAGAAGAATTTAGTGCAATGCGTGAACAATACATGAGAAGTGGCGAAGGATTTCTCCTAGTGTTTTCAGTAACGGATCATTCGTCTTTCGATGAAATGTTGAAATTCCACAAGCAGATTTTGAGAGTGAAAGACCGTGATGAATTTCCAATGCTCATGGTTGGAAACAAGGCTGACTTGGATCAGCAAAGAACCGTATGTATTTAAAGTGTAACCAAGAAATATAATTATATCGTAATATATTTAGGAACATGATATAGTACTTTATTTGTTGCTGTTTTTTAGGTCTCTGTCGAGGAAGCACAAAATATGGCACGCCAATTAAAAATTCCTTATATCGAGTGTAGTGCAAAATTAAGAATGAATGTTGACCAAGCTTTCCATGAATTAGTAAGAATTGTCAGGAAGTTTCAGTTATCTGAAAGACCACCATTAAAGCCAAATTACAAGAAAAACAAAAAGAAATGCTGCATGTTTTAATTACCAATGTGTTCACAATTAACAAAACGATATAACCGAATTAAAACAAAATCGTACCTATAAACTAAAAGAATTTGATAACAGTTAGAGATCGTAACATACAGATAATCTCAAAACAACGATAAATTGTTAATAAAATAATGTGTTGTTTAACTAAAGGACATTATTAACATGCTATATTTATTAAAAATTTAAGTCAAAATCGTTGAAAAAAGGAAGAATTGATGCGTCATTAACTAAACCATTATAAAACTTTTTATCAGTACTTGAACTAAAGAGATATAAAATAAATAATTTTTTCTAAACATTTACTTAACCGTATGTATTAAACGCTATAACACATTTGATTACTTCGTATAAACTATTCACACAATTTCTATGAACAAAGAGGACAAAATAAAAATCAAATACTGTACTTTGGCCTAAGCAAGAAAAGAAAAGTTATTTTGGAAATTCTATCCAGAGTGAAATTATATTTTAAAAAATGCATGAAAAATAAGAGTGTGCATTATATTTGCTATAAGATACCATTTGCTTTATCGAAATAATATTATTGTGGCATATTCTTGAAACAAGATTTTAAAGATGAATATTATGATTAAAAATTGCGTAATTGAATAGTAACTGTCGGACTGATAAATATTTATTGGAACGTGGTAAATATACTTGTAACGAGGCCTTAATTAAAACGGAAAAAGAATATTGGTCGTATAGAGTGTTACGTTGCATATACAGCAATGAAAAATGTAACACAGATTTACAACGAAAACTGATCAAATGCATTAACACTTTTTCTATGTAAGTTCTCTTTCATGTATTCTTAAATAATATAATAACTTATTTAAAAGAACAACATAGTTGTAAAATAATCGTATGATTACAATGCAATCTTTAATTTTTCAACTGTCTCAATATTCTACAACTTCTTAAACGAGAATTGACTTTAAATTGTAAATACTGTTCAAAATCATCTACGAGATAATGAGAAGGCATTGGATCTGATAATTTTACATTGAGCGACAAGGTTCAGGTAATCTTAATGGGTGGGATTGGTCATCACATTTTCCTTACTTTATATTTGGTCGGTTCAAATTAAAACTGAGCTTCTCTAGTGGTTATCAGAATGGCTGAGGTCTTTTACATAATTGATGTATACCTGTTGGCCTAATTGTGCTCTCTAACTCAAAAATTGCCTTTGCGTTGTCCATGGAATAATAGAGCGGGCGGAGAATTGCCACGAATGTGTGCTTGTGCTTAATTAGATGGAAATCAATACTGAAGTGTTTGACCAATATATAAATCCTGGTGAGTTAAGTCTTGCAATTAGAGTAGAACGTCAATTATTCGGACGACGATTTTCTGAAACGCCGATTATCCGAATACAGAATAAATCACCTATACAGGGCGAGTCTCGTCATGTCGGCATTACTTTGGATAACCGACGTTCTACTGTATTTTCTGTTGTCTGTATTTTGAGGATCATGCTGTGGGTACCCTGTTTAGGAGCTTTCCCCATTCTTTTACTGTAACCATAAGAAACCCATCGTTTTGGAGGGTTACTTTGGGTCATCGGGTGCAGAGGATCCCATAATTTCAGTCACAGAGTTGGATTAGGTAATCACGCATTATGAAGATGCGATTCTAGAATTGAAACCTGCTTCCGTTTAATTCGCTGTTGATACAGGACGATGAAGATTTCCCTTTCCTACATGCCAAACGTAATGTCTTCATGTTCGTTTGTAGTGTAACTAGAAGAGTGACCACCGACTTAAAGAAATCACTTTCGACTTTTTATAACGATATTCAATATTTTGGATACAACATTATACCTCTATAGATAGAGTCATTGTACCTCTTCGATCATTTATTCCTTAATTTAAGAGTAGATCTATTTTTTGTAACATAGTTTCGCTTATAAGTAACAAATAACACACGATGTGAAAGTAATTGACAAGAAACCAGGTAGTAACACATTTTACAAAGTAATCGCCTGCTTTTAAGTGTTGTGTAAGGAAAAAGTTGAAAATGAGAAAGTTTTAACAAATACCTGCGTTATAAAAGTTTATTTTTTAATCTTCTCATATCTTAATAGTACCAAATAATTTAAGTTATTACTAAAACTATAATTTAAAGCGACGAATATATGACCATTTTATATTTTTTGTTTTTATTTTTTTTCAAATCCATTCGCATCATTTGTCGAACTGAGGTCGCACAATTTGTTTTTGTGTATAGATCATATGACAACCTCAGCTCGCAATACTAGGGGATTTAAATTTAACCCATTCACATTATTTGACGAAGTGAGGTCGCATAATTGTTTTTGGCGGGGGATTTAAATCTGATTCCATATAGTAAGCTGCGTTGGAATTTATACATGATCCCATTGGGTTAATATTAACGAAAAAAACCATCGTTATGTATTGTTTTGCTGTTCCAACATAAGCATCGTATCCTCGGTACTTGTGAATGTAATATAATGATTTATTAATGAATCTAAACGAATGTAACACTGCAAATGTTCATAATTATGAATGTGTAATTTATATAAAACAATGAACGAAATGTTAGAATAACATTATATTTATTACAGTAGATACAAATTAACAAATAATATACTCTTTTGAGCCATATACAACATTTTATATGACGTACAGGTTGTACCACAATATATATTTCCATTTTAACAAGTACAATATAGTGGATTTCAATTCCAAGTATAATTAACAAAAAAAAAATACATTTACAATTTTTATCTGGAAGAAATATTCAACTGACAAATAACTCTAGAAAGATAACACGTGTAAATGTTAAGTTTACTTTATTTTCGTTCATACAAATTAAATTAAAATTTAACAAAATAATTATGTTACAAATTGTATAATTATAGAAAGATTATATATATTATATATATATATATATATATTTATTTGTAAAACCGTTTTCAAATGATTATTGGAAGAAGTTTATATCTGAATTATCATTTTGTATTGGATTACAAAAGAATAAAGGATTGTTAAAGTACTTTTATAAACATTTTATATTAATTTAAAAATTGTATGTCATATACCGAACGAGTGGGTGTGTAAAATAAAATTTCGATTTTATTGCAACTACTTTTCATTCAATTGCTTAAATGAGCTATTGTAATGATTTTGAATGGTGCGAAATCGAAGTTGATGAAATATGTGAGTGAAATGAAAACAATATTTTATTATATTCATATTTTCGGAGACATGTAACGACGATTGTCAAGGAGGCTATATTTAATATTATTATAACAAATTAAATATCGCGTATACTGAATTTATGTATTATTTTTAAATATTTATATGTATACACACATATGTATCCATTTAATGCTTTGTACCAATGAAACCAATAACATAGTACGGGGCCAATAATCATTTATAATTTAAAATAATTCATTTTACCTACCTACAGTTTATTATTTTGTAAAACTAAGTGATTTGTAAATATAGGTCTGTTTAGAAGATCTAATAAAGCTTATATATTTTACTACCTGAATAAAAGTATATTGATTTACTTAATTTATTTCAAAAGAAGTTCTCTGTATTGTAATTACAAAACGAATAAGTTACAAATGTTAGTAGACATATGCTTTTAACTGATAGTTTTTTTTATTACATTTGCAAATGAATCTTGGTGGAATATAATGAAAATATAAAATATATAAAAATGTTGAAAACCGAAGTATAAGTAGTAAGACTAATATGAAAAAGCTCTTTTTTAATTATTTTTATATTTCATAAATTTGTATGAATATTGAACACTGAAAATATTCAGATTAGCGATTTTATTAAATATTACAGTAATACTATTTTTAAATGATATGAACCAATGTATTTGTAAAATTGGAAAAAATTCCATTGCAAATTTTCTTGATGTATTTTTTAAAAAACAGATTTTGTATAAATAATCGCAACGGCTCGAATTAAAATAAATTTAGTAGATTTTCCAAGTTTTCCACATTTCCAAGTACCAAGTTCTATCTTGGGACGATCATTTCGACGAGTTAAATAATGTGAATTCGTTGCTGCAAAATAAGTATAGCATATATATGTTTAAACATACAAAAATATAAAGTTTTTTTTAGAAAATTTAATTATCAGTAGTATCGTCTAACAACCAAATAACATCGACGACTTTTGTGCAACGGAACATTCACCCTAATTTAGTCAGTAAGCAACCGGCACGCAAGGTGGTCAAACGGGATTCCCATCGTGGCTATTCTTAACCAGACCAAGCTAATATTGAATCCGCTCAATTACTTCCAGCCTCGCTGGCATCAGTAATAAGCATAACTGTTACCATCAATTTTCAACTTTTCTTTCTATTTCATATTCTATAAATAAAGTATTTTATCCAATTGCTTTCATTCGAACGTTATAAAATACAACCACGCTGCGGAGGAGACCTCATTTTCAGCCACATTTAGAAATCATAGCGTTATACTCAACCCTCTTCCATCCCTCCAAATAAACTAAACATTTATCACCAATTTAACACAATAAATATTTTTAAACGATACGCAAAAATATACTTTCATTTTATTAGTAAGAAAAGCGTTTGCAAATTTAAATAATTCTTTCTCTGTTACTTTGCAATGTTATCATGGTGTTGGGATCTCTTGATCATGACCCCATATCAGCATTGTAATTTGTAAATTAACTTCTATTAAACATTTGGGCTTTGTAATCTTAAAATATATACCGAAAAGTACGTTTGTAAATTTTAAATTTTTAGGTAGATATACCAGTGTGATATTTATTTTAGTCTGAGAAAACAGTATACCACTTTAGGGTTAACTGGGACAAATTAAGGAGATGTTAGAGATAAATGTATCAGCATAAAATTCACCTCGACAACAGAATCCACGCAAATGCGAGACAATGCTAGGCACAGACCCTGCGTATTTAACACTAGGTTTACGGAGCACTAAAATTGATTATTTTACATTGCTTTATAAAAATAATAAAATTGTATTTACTTAGATCTTCAGCGATTTTTATTGTAATATGTACACAGAAAAATAAATCTATTTAATAATTCCTCACGAATGCCTCCTTACATTCTTAATAATTGTAAATTAAAATTTTTTGAATCCGTTATTTTGACGGGCCCCGTAAATCTAGTGTTAAATCAGGGGCGAGAATGGTGACGTTAGAAAGGAAATTTCCTCGTTCGAAAAGTTAGATCCAAGAAGAGGAATTTGTTCGGACAGTGTCGTATCCACGAGGCACAAAAGTGACTCGAATACAACTATCTTCGATCATGTTTTTCTCCAGCAAAGGAAAAGATCGACGTCCGGCTCCTCGGTAGGAAGAAACACGATCGGAAAAGAAATAAGACAACGAGGAAGGGGAGTACCACGGGTTAAAAATAGCAGGGACGCGTTTCCAAACAAAAACTAATAAGCGTCCTGTAGAATAACGATTAAGCCCGGGGAGTAATAAAAAAGAGAGGACAGGTGAAGAGGGGAGGGGGGAAAGGAGAAGAAGGTAGAAAATATCAAAGACAGCGGTACTGTCGATCGGAAGAAGACACGAGACGTAACGAAATAACATGCTTCGTACGGTGGGAGGGGTTTGCAAAAAAGCATCGTGACTATACGGGGGGATAAGGGGGTTTAGGGGCCAGCCTGGTCGAGTATCTTGGCCCAGTGAAATAATATATCGACTATAATGGTTGGTAGCGATGGGAGCAAGCTCAATCTGCGCGCGCGAATCAGAGTCAGTTCTAATACACGAGTTTCCTTCCATTGGCTTACAGAAATTACAGGTCGGCCCAAAAGTCACTGGACCGTGTCAAATTCGAATTTATTTTAAAAATTTAATTTTTCAAAAGCTGAGAAATACGACTTTTGTTGGAAGCACTGGTACGAATACAGGATGGCCCAAAAGTCACCAGAACATTTTGAAATGTAATGACCATTTTATTTTTTTAAAATTTGTATATATTCTTTTATAAAGAATTACATTTTGAAACGGTCTAGTGACTTTTGAGTCACTCCGTAAATACTTGTACCAGTGCTTCCAACGAAAGTTGTTTATGTCCATCAGTTTTCGGGGTAATTCAATTTTTAAGGCAGAATTTCTAACTTTGGTAATATTTTCTGCAAAAATCGTAAAACGTCTGCTAATGTTTTTTAGACTTTGCTCTATACAATGGTATACTTTTGTATGAGGTTGTGCACTTTTAAACATGTTTATAAATGTAGAAAGGGATAACGAGTAAATAGAACTTCAACAGTCCAATGATAAAACTTTTGAATTATTCTTATATGAAACTTCTATCAGCATATTTGTTACACTTTTCTGTTTCAGACGAGTCCAAATACGAGACAGTTTGGTTGGTATTTACTCGTTTGATCCACGATACAGTAAAACTTCTATTATTTGAACTAATCTAGTGATGGGTTAAACCACTAATATCTTACTACTGGACACAGTGACAGATTAAATCCTTACTCTTGCAATAAATCGTGTTGTTTGATGGTTCACTTTAGATTAGACAACACTAAATGGAGAATTCAGATATCGGTTCGGATAACGGAGGTTCTACTTAATCGTATTGATTAAACAAGTAAATGTGATCGAAATGGTATCGTGTTTGGGCTTGTTTGAATCGGAGAAGCATCACGAATGCATTCGTAAAGGTTTTATAATAAAATAATTCAAATCAAAACAGATTTTTTTCTGTGTCCCATGACGGGTACACCTCGCGTTAGTGGGAATAAATTTTTCACAAATATCGTGCACATCTGTTTCACGTGTACCAAGACTCTACTGCAATCTAAAATTTAGGTACTTCGTCGCAGTTATCTCTGATAAAATTGATAATTAGTGACTGAATAATTAAAATATTAATAACTGATATTACGGCAACCCTTTTGCACATATCAAGACATTACTGTAGTCTAAAATTTAGCTCCTCCGTCACGGTGATTCGTAATAAAATTGACAAATTTGTAGCCGAATGATTAAAAAAATTGATAACAGTTGCTAAGCTTCGCTCTCGGTACTGACAGTTCAGGTCCCTGACTTTGTCCACTATCTTCGCTACAACAGACTTAGTCCCATCTCTAATGGCCGAGAGCTGCGTGCTCTCTCTCGGATAAAGGTGAGAACCGGTGGTGCACACACAACAGAGCACACCTGGGAGGAGGCATCTCCCACCCCTCTTGGCTTTTACCCGTGCGTTTCGCATGGTTTATTGGCTATACTGGCAACCTGCGTCTAGCACCAGGCCTCTGCTAAGTGAACTTACCTGGCGCACACCGATGCAAGAAGACTACTGCCACGATACAACAAGTTGCAGATTTTCAGTTTCGGTACGCCGTTCGTGCACAACACCCTGGTGAAAATTATTCGCTGGGGTAATTGCTGGGTTCGCCGACTTCCATCTCGTGTCTCTCCTTTTTGCACATGTGAGCCACAAGTGTTTCGCAAACAAAGAAAATCCGGCAATGATGTGAGCCGTTTGATGCTAAAGTGGTGTAAGTCAATATTTCTCTATTTAACACCACATCTCAAGGGTTCAATTATCATTATAAATAAAACAATTGTAACATTCACTGTGGATTTTAGGCATTCACGACAAAACCTGGCTGGTGTAATTTAAAACAGTCAATGTAATATTTTCAACTCACTGATCGGTATTAAATAAATGAATTGTAATATATTCACTGCGGATTTTATACATTTATGACAAAAACTAGCTGGTGCAATTTAAAATAGCCAATATATTTTCAACTTATTAAGATTATTAAAAAAAGGAATTTCCTGTATGGTTACTGTTCTTTGCAACTGAAGCAGACAATTACCATTTTGCATAAATATCCACAGTAACATAATTTAAGCTTGCATAAGCAAACGTAACGTCCATCGATGCCATTGTGTTTTATAGAACATTTTCTTAATTCTTCATTGTTATTAATAATTAAAAAGAATAGTTAAAAATTAAAAAATTACGAGAATTTAATTGTTACATTATTTCTGACTTTTTAAGATGATTGAAAGAGAGAATAATACATTTTCATGTAACTTTGGTTTCGTAGAATTGTTTTGGACAAATTTTTACTCGTTACCTAAGGAATGGCTGTTTGGACTTCCATTTAATTTTTTGCATTAAACGGCTCATGTAAATGGTTAATAGACGTTGAGTCTCGTCAAGTGAAGCTTGTCTCGTAGAATTTACACCTAAGATACGAGGATGCCTCTCGGGCTACCCAATAGATCCCAGTTTGCGGTCTTCTTGCTCTTCTTTTCTTCTTTTTTCTTTTTTTTTTCTTCGACTCGTTCTTGCTTCTTTTTGTCGGTGGCAAAATAAGTATATTGTGTCGGAACGGCTACCTCGTGGCACACACACGACATAAGCGTTGTTGGCAATGTTGGCATTCGTTCGTTGCTTGTGTCACACGATACCGTGGAATTCGCGATGCAGTGAAAACTCGCGACGATTTCTACGAAAAATCGCGATCGACATTCGCTGCGAGAGCGGCTCGGAAGATTCTCGATTCTACAATTTGTTAGTTCGGTGGGATTAGCAACGATTGGACTGCGGATTTTATGCACTTATGCCAAAAATGGATGGACGCAATTTGAAACAGTAAAAAAACATTAAGACAATTTCAGGACATCCATATATATATGTTATTTCCGATTTATTAAAATTGTTACAGCGACAGAACGAAATTTTTATACGGTTTCTGTGTAGTAATGAATGAAGAAAATTTTTATTTTACATAATGCTCCACAATCTATGTAATGATAATCGTTTTCGTAATTTAGAATTGACAAACTTTTTTTTTTTAAATGGAAATCGTGCCAACGCTCGCGAGAATTTATACTGGAGGTCAAAAATAATAATAATTATGATAACTGGACTGTGGATTTTATGCACTTATGCCAAAAATGGGTGGACGCAATTTGAAACAGTAAAAAAACATTAAGACAATTTCAGGTCATCCATATATATGTTATTTCCGATTTATTAAAATTGTTACAGCGACAGAACGAAATTTTTATACGGTTTCTGTGTAGTAATGAATGAAGAAAATTTTTATTTTACATAATGCTCCACAATCTATGTAATGATAATCGTTTTCGTAATTTAGAATTGACAAACTTTTTTTTTTTTAAATGGAAATCGTGCGAACGCTTGCGAGAGTTTATACTGAAGGTCAAAAATAATAATAATTATGATAACTAGACTGTTGATTTTATGCATTTATGGCAAAAGCAAATGGGTCAGAATTAATACAAACCTAATGTTTGTAGAAGAATTAACAAAAATGTTATTCATTCCAGAGCAATTCACGATTGTTTATCAACTTACGATACTTTATTAATATTATTAGGAGAGGGAATAAATTTCTATTACAAACCAGTTTGTCGCGATTGAGGTAGAACACTTTTATTTTGCATAAGAATCTGCAGTCTAATGAGAAGTCATTATAAATAAAGTTTATAAAACTTACACACAGTTAACTTCAATCTTCAGTGAATTTTCATTTATAATTTGTTAATAAATCCAGAGTGAAAATGTTATCATTTGAGAATTACATATATTCTACAAAGTTTACAATATATATATATATATATATATATATATATATATATATATATATATAATATTATATTAACACGTACCGTATATTGTTCAATAGTTTGAGATAATTTCTATCATTTATCAGCAATAGTTTAATATTTATGCAATACGGTAAACCATAAGTATAATTCTGTGCTTTTCAGATTGAATTACTTCTTTGTTCGTGGACATGATTTATTATTACATCATCCATATACTAATTAAATCAATTGTCATTTGTGGTTAATACACATATTGTAAATTAACATGTAATGCCCCTATTGTGGAAATAAATAAAACGATGTATTAATGTCCATTGTAATAAATTATCACTAATAATAAATAATATACTAAAACGCTGGAAAATATTGTCAGAGCTAACCAAAAATGGCGAATCGAAATGTTTTCGTCGCCATTTTGGTGCTTGTTACGTACCGTGTGTACACGTTTAAGAATGTAAATAACTGAACAATTATCGTTACAGCAGTAGCAATAAATATTGCGTATCACTAATAAAGGACAACTAACATGGGAATTAATGACGCATTTAATAAACAATTGTATTTCGAATAAATTTATGTGAATTCTTGTTACTTTTGATGGTTGTTTTTAGAGCGTGTTCAACGCATACGGTAAACTAATATGTACCCATTTCACGACTGTCTACTTTCCCCTACGCCATTACGCAATTGTGAATGTATGAAAACGCTATTTTCTTGACAAATTTCAATAATGCGACTATTGGAGACGTATACATCTGTTGTAGCAATGTTACAAACAATCTTAGCTCAACTATCCTGCTTTCGATTGAGAACTTTATTTGTTTTCAATTGTATTATAGTAGACTGTGGATCTTTCTACAAAATAAAAATTGTCTGCATCAATAGCAAAATGTAGAAGTCAGACACACGTTTAATTTCTTCTTGAATAATTTTAACACGTTGAAAATATCTTTATACACCAATTATTTTAATTGGTCTCCTGTTTTAAACTGCACCAATTATTTTTGTTATAAATGCATAAAATCCGCAGTCTATTTATTAGCATGTAGATATACTATTATCACTAAACAAATTTTATTAAATTCTAGATCCATACGTATCAAGAATAAAATCATATCAAAGTAGAATTAAAATACTGGTTTCCAACGCAGTGGAACATAATTAATTAACTATTGAAACAACAAAACCGACCGTTCATCGCTGAAACGTTCGTCGTTTAATTGCCGCTTTAGAAACACAATATAGTTCATTAGCTTATGGCTGCCGGTGGCTACTGAATGTAATGTTTAAATTACTTTTTTATTACCAATATATACGTACAGTTAATTGTAACGAAGATCGAGCGAATTATATTTTGTGGTAAGAATATTGATAAAATTAAGAAAACAGCTATTAAAGAGACAATTATTGTTCAACATTTTTCAGTGAAAATTTCAATTTGATAATTCAATACAGTTCGAAAATTATGCGCGCGAATGTCAATAAATTCTGCACCACTGTGCGTTGCATACGTGAATCACCGTCCTTGCCGATCATGGCAAAAAAGCAGTATCGAAAGAAATGATCTTTCGACTATGAAGATTTATTCGGTTATGAATAATGTAGATCTTTCGTGAATCACCAACTCCATTTTCCACGTGTCGTTCGTCAACTTCCGGTTACTATTCGGTTGGATTGCAAATTGCAGCTAAAGGTTCAAAGAATTATGGCACTTTTTGATACATTCTGTCTAAAACGCGGATCAATTGAAATTAGTCAAATGTTTGTTAGCTGGAACGTTTGTTCAACTTTTTTAAATAAGCGACTCTTACTTTCCTGAAGATAGAAAAAAGTTCTAGCTACACGGGATCGTTAATTCTGCTCTGGGAACGTTGAAGTTGCACAAGCAGATTTCCCCGACACGTTGCCAGGAAGATAAATTATAATATTTCTCAGAAAACAGTTGAAAAAAATATTAGGTTGTTGCATATGAAATGTCCGATTCTAGAATGCAAATGTTATGTACCGTTTAGATCAAGTAATACAGTATTTTATCGATAATTGTCGCCACCACGGGTCCGGCCGGCGACAATTAACGTTCAGATAATTCTATTCTTTGACTTGTGCCGAACGTAGAAAAGGACAGCGAACCTCGAGGGGCCTCGGTCGCCGAGAACTGTAACATAATACGGGTCGAGTATGTCGGTGTGAAAACAACAATTAACCCAGTGACTAACTTCTTTATTTTTTATTATTTTTTATGGAACTTTCACCAACATATTTGTGGCATTTTTCTACGTAAAATGACCCGTATTATGTTACACCTCTCGGCGATCGAGGCCTCTCGAGCTTCACGGCCCCTCACGGAGTATACCCCGCGGAAGGGGGGATTGTTTTGCGACAATTATCGTTCAGAATTTCACGACAATTAACGATGAAATACTGTACTATTACAATTTATGGGGTTGTTATACATCATTTTATCGTACAAAGCTGATCTTAAGGTCTCATCTTCAATTTTTATGTTGATGTCCAATTTTACTTTTAAATAAAGTTTATTTCGATGTCAATCAATGTGATTGTCGAGTACTCGTTTTATATGGAAAAATAACATTTTAACGGTAGCATCATGTGATTTTTGGCCAAAATCGGTCGATTAATCAATGGTCGACGGTAAAGAAGATACAAAATGGAGGCGAGAATCTTTTAAATGATGTGAACGTGAACGACAAAAGAGTCCGATTTCTACTTTAATGCAATCAAGATACTTGTAATTCATTCGAAGAATATATTGATTAGAATGATGCTTACTTTGATCCATAAGTTCATTTCGAAGAAGATTATGTTTTCTTAACGTTACTGTTAACAATCGGACATTTCATATGCAATGACCTAATAATTTCGAAAACATACCTGTTCCTCTTTAAAGCTGATCTTTGAACCTGAACTGTATTTCTATGAATTTAACCAGAATATTTTAAATATTTAATTTGTATAATTTGTTTTTTTCTTCTGTACGTGTATAATTTATTCCATTTTCGAAATTCTGACTGTGTATATATAATTTTTTTTTCTTTTCAGTTTTTCACTTATAGTTGATAAAATAAATCGATTATATGAAAATCATCATATCTCGCAGTCCATTCTGCGTTATATCACGAAACTATGAATAAGTATGTTTTCTATTTATGTTCGTATCTATTTGCATTAACCTGATTTGATAGTGTGCGATTATTTCAAAAGAGCTTTTTCAAATCGTGCTGCGTTTACTATTATTAGAAAATGACAGTTAGCAGCTTATTGGATGCTCGTTATGCAAGTCTCCTTACCTATAGATAGCTATAAATTACTATAATTTGGCGTTTCATTTATTAGATACCGTTTACTTATTATTTGTCCGGTGAACTGTAATTCGAAACAGAGATCGTTAAAAATGTAACATTTTCTAGCTTAACCATTTTCCTCAGCTATATTTTTACTTATCACGTTTTCTGTGACGTTCTTTTCCAGTAACCTTCTAGTATAATTATTCTCAGTTTCTAAAAAATGTTAAACCACGCGAACATAACAAAAATTTAAAGACCTTATATAACCCCTCAAATTTTTCAAATAAAAATTTCAACCCTATACAAATTTACCGATAACCCATTACTAATTTTAATTAAATACAAAATTCTATACAAATTCATTTTTATTTAATTAACCTCTCTAAATTTTTTAAATAAAAATTTCAACCCTATGTAGATCGTTAGAAGGAGCAATATACTAACACAGTAACTAACATATTCGTTCAGGTCCATTAATTTCTCTATTTTTCAAGTCCACAGAAGCAAAATGAGAGTTCTCACAAGGTTTTGCAACAGTATTCCACTTTAAATATTCTTAGTAACTATAATATTTATTCAATTCTACTGATTTCCTTATTTTCGAAGGCTATGGGCCCTTAGGAAGCAGTATAGTAATTAAAATATTTACATAGGTCCATAGACACTATATCTACCAGTAACTTTCTAATAGTGCTTTCGAAATTAATGACCGACAGTTGAGAATTTCCTAATGAATTATCTCAAACAAACATTCACTTCATCCGTAATCGAACAAATTATATTGCCGAACATAGTGTAACAACTTCTTCTGAAACTATTACATAAAATCATCAATCTTCTTTTATCCATAGTTCAGTCATTCAAAATTCTCTTAACAAGCATCAGCAGACAAACTGTCAATTCTGAAAGTCCCAAGGCTCTCTAAAAGATCAATAAAACCTAAATAATTTTCTAACGACCTTCCTGAAAAAACATGATTAAATTCTCCAATGAGGGCCGTTGTGCCGTCACGACGATATCCAGATCGGCTAGATCAGGTATGGGCACCGTAGGGGCCCCTCAAACGCCTGCTTCTCCCACCAATCTCTCTTTCATGCGCGAGGCCTGCGCACTGTTCGCGACGGGCGAAGCACTTCCTTCCTCTATGGTAACGGTGGATGCTGGTGGGGGACAGTGGGCGCTATGGTGGGGGACGGTTTCGTCTCAATTGAGATAAAAATGCCCATCCCTGGGCTAGATCGTTGCCACGAAATGAAATAGTGAAGTAAATCGAAGCACAATATTACTACAGTAAAAAATTGCATGAATTAATTGTCTTCGGCATATATGACTAGACTCGGGAACTTCATGCAAAATAAAAATTGTCTGCATCAAATGCAAAATCCAGAAACCACATTTATGTTGTTCTTCAATCATTTTAGTTGGTCGGAAATAATATATCGATAGTATTCAATTGTTTTTTAATCTGTCTATTTTTTCAAATTGCAAGTACTCATTTTTTATATACGTTCATAAAAGCCGCGGTCGATTTATTGCTCCACATTTTCAAAAGAAAATTGCAAAATTATTCGTTGCCACTGAGTAAAAGGTTTGGAAGTAGATTGAACCACAATGTTACAATAAAAATTACATAAAGTCTAAATAAATGTAGTGGCACTTGTTATTCTACTTTTTCGAAAAAGTCGCCCAATTCATTGATCACGACCATTGTACCATCACGATTGTCTAGATCGGCTAGATGGTTACCACAGCGTGAGAGGGGTGGAGTAGATTGAAGCACAATATTACAATAAAAATTGCATAAAGTCTAAATAAATGTAGTGGACTTGTTATTCTACTTTTTCGAAAAAGTCGCCCAATTCATTGATCACGACCCTTATACCATCACGATCGTCTAGATTGGCTAGATCGTTGCCACAGAGTTAAAGGGTGAGCTACTTTGGAAGCACACTACTGCTATAAAAATTGCAAAAAGTCTAAATAAATGCAGTCTTTACATCAGTCGCATTTACTGTACTCTTACGAAAAGTCGTTAAATTCTTCGATCAGGATCATGATACCATCGCGATCGTCTAGATCGGTTTTATTATTGCCACGGAGGATAGGTTTGAAGTAGATTGTGCAACAATATTACAATAAAAATTTCATAAAGTCTAAATAAATAAAGTGGCATTTATTACTCTACTTTATCGAGAAAGTCGTTCAGTTCTTCGATCGAGACCTTTGATCGCCTTGATCGGTTAGCGGGGTTAGATCGTTGCCACAGAGTTAAAGGGTGAGCTACATTGGAAGCACGCTATTGCTATAAAAATTGCATAAAGTCTAAATAAATGCAGTCTTTACATCAGTCGCATTTATTTTACTCTTACAAAAAGTCGTTAAATTCTTCGGTCAGGATCATGATACCATCGCGATCGTCGTCTAGATCGGCGTTATTATTGCCACGGAGTATAAGTTTGAAGTAAGTAAAGTCTAAATAAATACAGTGGCATTTATTACTCTACTTTATCAAGAAAGTCGTTCAATTCTTCGATCGAGACCATTGTGCCATCGCGATCGCCTAGATCGGTTAGCGGGGTCAGATCGTTTCCACAGAGTTAAAGGGTGAGGTACATTGGAAGCACATTATTGCTATAAAAAATTACATAAACTCTAGATAAATGCAGTCGCATTTATTATTATATTTTTTTCGTAAAAAAGACGGTAAACTCTTCGATCGGGACTATTGCGCTATCGTTTAGATCGGCTAGATCTAGAGCGAAAGATCCTCGGTATCAGGATCCAGGGTGGTTGAGAGAAGAGTAGAGTAGAGAAGAGAAGAGGATCGAGAGCTCTCTCGCGAAGACGCTCCGCTTGCGGATTTATGATGCCGCTCGGCAATATGCTCACCATTTTGGTTTCGTTGAAGCCGAGGGCAACCTTCGAGTGTCCCTCCGCCTCCAGCTCCAGCTCGAGTTGGACTGAAAGAAAAGGAAGAGGGAAAGGAACAAGTTCTTCTCGGTGCCCGTGCACAGTCTAGTTCAAGACTCGCGATGATAGTGAACGTCCTCCCATGAAGATTCCTCTGTCCGGCCGGCCTTCTCTCTGCCTAAACCAGAAACTAGTGTCACCCAGTGTCGTGGTCCGGCCAACGTTCGCACCAGGTCAGTGCACGTTTATGCCTTTCGAATGTAACAATTGTGTGCACCTTAATGTTGCTACCGGGCCGTTACCACCGTTCCATCGCCCCGACCGGCTCTTTCTTTTCTAACACGATAACTATAATACACTATAACAGCGCCGCCAATTTTTAGACCCCTGCCACCTTAGAACCCTTTTGCTACCTTTCTTTTTACTCGCGGTTTTAGATCGCACCTTTTTGCTATCCATTAAAGACTCGAGATTGGTTCGGAGGTTTTTTTAACGGCGTTCTTAACATTCTGATTTATGCTTGCTCGTTCCGTGTTTATTGTTCGCGGTTTTCTTAACGATTTCTTAATGAATAGGATTTTTTTTTGGGGGGGATTTTGCGAAACGATTTTTTGGTTAGTTAACATTTTATATTTGATTTTGAATGTTCTTTTTAAATGTCTAGTAAATTCGGTAATTGCTTTTTGTCTTTGTTAAGTGTTTCTTGCTAGGGGTTTTCGACAAACATTTGAGTTCGCTTGATTTCGCAATTTTGTGAAATAATGTTTTAGTAATAATATGTTTCTCGCAGTGAATTTTTAACGTCTTTTAATATGTATGTTTCCGTTTTATTTTTATTAAGTGTTTCTGGGTCTATCAAGAGTTTTTAAGGAATAACTTTTGTTTTGTAATCTTGTAAGGCGCTTTCTTATATAGAAACTACATTTTTCCATAATCAATTTTTAACGTTCATTAAATTTGTTAATTTAAGTCTGTCAGATATTTTAGAAGAATAGTTTTTATTTTGAAAATTTTGCGAACCGTTTCCTTTTAGCAACTACATTTTTCTTGGTCAATTTTGAACGCTTTTTTAAATATCAATTAGATATTTATCATGTTTGGTACATATCATTGTTAATTGTGTATTGTTGACCTGTTCTTTTTATAATTTTATGAAGCGTTCTTTTGATAAATGTGTTTTTTATATTTAATATTGAAAGTTTCTTAAATTCATATGGAATTGTACAATTTGTTGTTTGTTTTTGTTAATTGTATTTCGTTTCAATCAGCAAGTTTTAACTAAGTGTTTTTTACGAAATTTTTCGAATTGTTTTTTCAATTATTTTATTTATCACATTTTTTATGTTTTTATATAAAAGTGTACACGTACTGTTTGTTCTTGTTAACTTCACACATTTGTTAGCAATTTTTAATAAATAGTCTTTTTTTAGAATTTTGCGAAGTGTTATTGTTTCTAGCAATAAATATATATGTATATTTTTCAGAAATCGTTTTGAAAGTTTTTTGAATTTGTATTAGACTGATTATTCGCCCTTCATATCTTTCATGATTGCATTAATTTCTTTCAGTAATTTTTAACTAATAGTTCCTTCTGTAATTCTATAAAATTATGCTTCTATGACTATATTTTTGACACTTAGTTTTGATCTTCAATAAAATTTAAATATATTTATTACATAATATTGTTTACTGTACTCAGTTCTCTGTCATTTATTCTCGGCGAATTGTCTTTGATTTTATAGTTTTAGAAGATTATTTGTGCAGTTTTTTACTCTTCTAGCAATTTTTAATATTTTAAGCATGCTACTGATTTTTTCATTATAGAAAAATTATTTGGTTTTAACAATTTTATGAAGTGTAGTTTCAAAATAATTTTATTATAAAAACGACGCAGTCTACTGTGTGCATTCCAAGTGTATCATAAAATAATAAATAATATTATTTTTACATATAAGCATACAACAAAATATCCTAATGTTATGTTTCTTTATTCCACTGTTTTTTGTATAATCTTCTTTTCCGTCTATTTGATTTCTTTAATATTTATAAAAGTTTTGTTCCAGTACTACATATATTAGCTTGCAACTTTTTGCGTGGTATATTTTTACATTTAATTATACATGTTTTGCATACAGGGTTTAGAATGCTGATAAACAGATAAGAAATGATAATTAAAAACAACGGAAATTATATAATTGACTAGAAAATTTTCTTTATATTTGTTTTTACGAGGAAAAATATAACGAAAAATCGCAAACTCAGTTTATCAAATACTTACTTAATGAAGGCACTTTTACGATTATTTATTTATGCTTTTCCAATTTGAAAAGTACAATTCTCCAAATTTGAAAATCTACTTTTCCAGTTTGAAATGTCGAATTTTTTCAATTTGAAAAGTCCAGTTTGCTTGTTTGGAAAGTTGAATTTTCCAAATGTGATTAGTATAATTCACCAATTTGATTAGTATACTTCACCAATTTATAATTCACCAGTTTGCCAATTTGGAAAATTTTATTCTACAATTTGAAAAGTACAATTTTCCAATTTGATAACTACATATAATTCACCAATTTGAAAAGTCTACTTTGCCAATTTGAAAAGCTGAATTTTCCAGTTTGATTAGCTCAATGAATCATCCAGTTGCACATATTTCTCGAAATTTCGAATTCGAGTAAATCTAAATCTCACTGGAGTTGTCAGCGAACCTGAGAATTTATATCGCCATTGTTCTGTAATTATTCACGAATTTTACTCCTGACGAATGAATTGACTCAACCTACTAAATCAAGTGTCCGTGATTGTTAAACCAATAAGTTTCGTGTGTGCTTGGAAGCATAATGGCGATAAACTATATAGGTACCCTTGTACCATTTTTTTACTATGCCAATAAATCGAACACTATTACCATTATCACAGAATCACAAAACAGTTACAATGAATACAGTAAAAAGCATAGTTAAAAGGATTATATAACGATAATTTTGTCGCGATGAAAAAAAAGTTTTTTAGCAACAAGAAATGGAAGCTTGCGTCGTTTTCTTAAATGAAACTCAATACCATTTTAATTAGCATGTATCTTCAATGAACCAGAACGTAAAAATAGTTTTGCATTTTTTAGTGGAATTTCGTGTCCCAGACAAATTAATCTCAAGTCTGGAACAGCATCAATTATTGTAATTGTTTCTAATAAAATCAGATAAAGTTTATGTTGCTGACGAGGCAGTGGCGTTTCAGGTTTAATAACGTTTTCCGTGATATGCTAATATTTTCCGTTTCATGCAACATGAGGAAGCAAAATTTATAAGGATGCATTGTTCACAGATACGGAATAGCTAATGTTCGCGAGTAGAATAGGCAAATATTTCTTAATAAAGCTTTTCAATTAATACTGAACGAGCGTAGATTTCTCAACGCGTGAAAAATTCACTGAACAACATCTTTAATCAATGCACAGCTTGTGTGATTCAACAGTTTATTAACAAACACTGGAGTGTTTTGTTATTGAAGTTCTATCGTGCAGATCGTTTTTAAAGCAATTAAAGTGATACAACTTTTAATATAAAACGATCAAGTATAATCATAATATATATTGATATAATATGTATGAATATAATAAATGTAATTATATAATACAGTATATATTAAATGGTTATATTAAATATAACAAAAATTTTAAGTAGTGTTACAAAATTGTGTGGCCATACAATTTTCAATATTAAAAATCATATTGTTTAGTATTTATGTACTATATAGTATTTATAATTTAGCAATGTAAATTAATAATAAAATACTAGAACACTTGTACAGAACACAAATATTATGAACTTACTTTAAAAAGTATATATAAAAGATAAACTTTCAATAATCCAGTTTATAATAATTTTATTTATTTACAATCAATTTATAATAATATTTAATAGTACTCGGTGTTAAAAATGTGTATAAATAGCACCAAATCGATATAAAATATAATCTAACAATCTTTGTTTATTCGTTCATTTTTCTACGTTTCATCAGTGCATATAAACTTTTGCGACCGACTGTTCATAATTTTTCTATACTTCCGTTGTATTAGATAATTTTGTATATTTTGTGAAAAATTTTACCTCAAGAGGTCTGCGCTAATTATCGATATTCGCGCGTTTGCATAAAACAATTATTTAATTTACTAGAGGATTAATTACATTCGAATGATGCAACTTGCATACAATTATTAATTATCCTCGGTAAAGTTTTCGCACGCAATCGTTTCGTCACGCGTACTCGCAAATAATACCACACTGCCGACAGATTATTACCAACGATATTATTCTCTCCGCGATGAACACTTTATTTGCGAGCGATTGTGAAACGATCTGACCGACTTCTTTTTACTTTTCCACTGTCACTATCGTCTACGACAGTGCCCATCCATCCTTCAATTGTTATTTACAATTGCCAAGACTGATTAGAAAATTTCTATGTGCCACGAGAATTTTGAAACACCGTGGTAACAAGAAGTATCCGATGCTAGAAAAATTGCCTATGTTTAACCCTCTGTCTACCAAGCGGGTCCATTGGACCCGACTGTATGTAGATACTGCGGTTATTTAAACTTTTAAAATTCTTGGGATCTTGTCGTTGCATGACTTTCTTACTTTTCTTATTTTTTATTATTTAAAGCTAAAAGTTTTTTTTTATATTTACTACGTTTTGTGGTATAAATTTTCTATCGCATAATGACAGTTTTTTTTTTACGGTAGACAGAGGGTTAAACTGTGATAATTTCGTGGAAAATGATCGTACGACAATAACATTGTACTCATACTAAATCGAGATGCCTCTAGTCTCGTAATCCATCGTTAATTTTGTTCGAAGATCTTTTCCCATGATGTAGCGGACGAGAAATTGAAGACACGTTTTTTCTCGGAAATGCTGTACATTAACGATTGTGAAAACTTTGAAAAATTTTTTTCATGACTGAAATCACCACGGATTCGAAGATTGAAGCTTCATCTTTACAATGCCGTCTGAAAAATTGATGTACGATTTGTTTTAGTCGTTTTGTATTAGTATATGTTACACCTTGTGGGCCTTACACAAACGAACTTGCTCCTCGTTTTTGTTCCATAAAACAGTGACAATAATCGTATATCAATCTTTGAGCAGTTTTTGCAAAGAGAGTGCATCGATCTTCAAAATCTATGACAGTTTCATTCGCGAGAAAAAATTTTTGAACATTTTTGGAGACGGAGTTTGCAGACTTTTTAAGAAAAAATGGTTTCTTAGTAGCCCAACTGCGATATCACGTAAAAATATTTTGCAGGAAAATGAACACTGCTTTGCGAAAGTGGAGGCTTCGAGCTTTATAATGAGTCCAGACTTATGATTGTACTATTTTGTATTTACGAAATTACCACGATTTAAATATCGACACTTTTTCCAGAATCGGAAATGTAGTGTTTAAATACTTTTTAGATCCAGTGTAGGGTCGTCAATGAATTTTCAGTGGAAGTATTATTTGTTGAATCAAAAGATTTAATAATATAGTAACATGTGTTGTAAATCCAATGAGAATGTAGCATCTTATTAAATTAAAAGATTAATAAAATATTTATCTATTACATATACACATTTCAATGAATTTTCAGTGGAAGTATTATTTGTTGAATTAAAAGATTTAATAATATACCAACGTTTGAGATGAGTTCCATCAGAATGTGGCAATTTTTGATTTTTAATAATATTTGCCATGAATTTTCAGTGGAAGAATTATTCGTTGAGTTAAAAAATTAATGATACAGTAACATTTGTCTGGTACATATACACTTTTCAATGAAATTTCAGTGAAAATATTATTTGTTGAATCAGAAGATTTAATAATATAGTAACATGTGTTGTAAATCCAATGAGAATGTAGCACCTTATTAAATTAAAAGATTAACAAAATAACGTTTGTCTAATACATATACACATTTCAATGAATTTTCAGTGGAAGTATTATTTGTTGAATTAAAAGATTTAATAATATACTAATGTTTGAGATGAGTTCCATCAGAATGTGGCAATTTTTGATTTTTAATAATATTTGCCATGAATTTTCAGTGGAAGAATTATTCGTTGAGTTAAAAAATTAATGATACAGTAACATTTGTCTAGTACATACACACTTTAATGAATTTTATGTGGAAATATTATTTGTTGAATCAGAAGATTTAATAATATAGTAACATACAGTGGCTCACAAAAGTATTCGCACGCCCTTTAAATCAGAATGACTTTCTTAAAATTTGACCAAACCACTTGACTTTTTTTGAGCAATTAGAAACATGGATATAGTAAATTACGTGCAAAAAAGATTTTGAAGAAATTGCAATTAGTAGGAATTACGCACGAAAAAATAAAAATGGCACTTTTTGAAACTTTATTATTTCAGACCGTAATGGAAATTCAAGATATGCGTTTTGTAGATCTATGTTATTTGCACATATGCTGAAACATTTCATCGAAATCGAGTTAATGGACATATGAGCTACAAGCGGTTGAAAATGGTGATAATCACAGTTTTTTCACGACTTTTGGTCAGTTTCTGCTTAAAATTCATAGTTTCTTACATCTTTCGATGCGCGTCATTTTTTTCTGCGTTAACCGATTTCGATGAAATTTTCAGCATATGTATAACTAACATAAATCTACAAAAGTTATATTTTGAATTTTCATTATAGGCTAAAATAAAGAAGTTTCAAAAAGTGCCATTTTTATCTCTTCCGAATTCCTACTAATTGCAATTTATTCAAAATCTTTTTTTACACGTGATTTACTAAATCAATGCTTCTAATTGCTCAAAAAAAGTCAATTGGTTTATTCAAATTTTAAGAAAGTTATTGTGATTTAAAGGGCGAGCCACCGTATATGCTTTTCAATGAATTTTCAGTGGAACTATTATTTGTTGAATTAAAAGATTTAATAATATACAAACTTTTGATGCGAATCGAATCAGAAAGTAGTAATGTTTGATTTGTAACAACATTTGCAATTTATTTTAAGTGAAAGAATTATTTGTTGAATCAAAAGATTAACGATACAGTAGCGTTTGTCTAATATAATATTCTCAACTAATTTTTGCACTTAAGAAACTCACAGTAAAAGATTGTAATCTGCATATTTAGTGTTAACGGATATTGTTACTGTATTCACTTGTATTATTATTGTATTGTACTGTATTACATATTATTGTATTTACTTATATGTATTATTCCTGTAAAGCAAAATGAACCCAGAATGATTTAAAATGCTTAAAATAAGAAGAAAACTCACAGTAGCATGTTGGCAGACGTTTGAAGGAAGGAAACGTGACAATGGACGTATGACATAATATTTCACGGCAGTAGCGGTAATTAAAAAAGGTTTACGGCAATGGCTAATCAACTTTCTCGATGGTATTAATAATGGCCTTCCATGGAAACAGGCTTTTTCAGATCTGAAATAATTCCCGCAAATATTGGCATGCTTGCGTGTACAAGTATAAACAACTTTCAAGGAGTACAGGCACTAATGACTGAATGATTTGTTGCTGGCTGAAGAGCCTTCGCACAGCGATGCAACTGATTCTGAAGATGATTAAATTACTTTCATAAATAAGACACTCGACAATCCCATGCTAAATATAATTTTCCACGAATTAAATGGCCGATGTGACTGTGCCAGACGTTTACATTGTCCGAATACGATTATTTAAACATTATCAAGCACATATTAGTTCTCGGACGTAACAGTTTCCGGAAATTCAACAATGTGTTGTTATCGGAAATCTTTGATTACATTATTTCATCATTCTTTGTGTTTCTTGTTTGCAAAAAAATTTAGAAGACAATTGAGCAATAAATATTGTTTTATTCTTATTTATAAGATAAACAGACTAAGCAATAAATGAGAAATAAATAAGAATAAAGGAAAATATTTTACATTATTCTGCATCAAGTAACTCTTACGTTGTTGCATTAAATTAAATCAAAGTTTTTTTTACCATTTTCTGGCGTTTATGGTGTGAAAATGTGTAAAATATAGTTAACTAATAAATAAGAGCAGAATAAACTATTTCACATTATTTTATATTAAATAGTTTTTTGTTTTGTTACGTTTCTGCATTAAATTAAATCATAATACTGTAATCGAAGATTAGGAATTGATTTGATAGTAACATTCTTACAAATCCGTGTAAATTAATGAATAAAAAATAGATATGTTTAGTCTGAAATTTAAAACAAAGTTTATAGTATAATTTACATTATAAATTTGATTTTCTTCGCTCTTCCGTTTTTAACACTAGGTTTACGGAGCACTAAAATTGATTATTTTACATTGCTTTATAAAAATAATAAAATTGTATTTACTTAGATCTTCAGCGATTTTTATTGTAATATGTACACAAAAAATAAATCTATTTAATAATTCCTTACGAATGCCTCCTTACACTCGTAATAATCGTAAATTAAAAATTTTTGAATCCGTCATTTTGATAGGTCCCGTAAATCTAGTGTTAATTTACTTTTAAATTAAGTATTAAAAGATTGAAAGGAAAAGAAGTTTGTGTCCCATACATAATGAGTTGTCTGCCCATTATCAAACAAACAATTTACCATTAATGTTTCAATAATTATACGAACATGCTGTTTTTCAAAACAGCTACAAATAAATGCAGTATTAAGCGCTGTTAAAAATACGTTCAAATTTTCATTTTCGACATTCAAAAACTAGAATCAATTAAATATTTAAAATTGGTTTGGTCAAAGCCTGTTTTCACAATATACCTTTTACTCGGAACGGTTTATCTTTGCAATGAAAGGAAAGTTTTAGAGTTGACATAAATTCAGAAACGAGGAGGTAGAGAATGTTTTTTCGGCCGCGATTTCCGTGTAATAAATATCTGAATCGTTTCGGACCTGTTTTTTTAAAGAAAGCAAAAGATACTTCGACGTGGATCGTTATATTGTGCTCCTCGCGATCAGGGCAACGACCTGATCACAGCGTGACCTTGGCTGAACACGAACGACCTTGAAGATGTTCGATAGAACTGGAGTAAAACGGAAACTTGGATCACGTGAAACTAATTTATTATGTTTGGTTAAGTGAAACTAATTTATTATGGTTCTTTAATGGTTTTCCTTATTTAATATAATCGGTGACAAAACTGCCTGATGCAACTACTTGAGAAATTTTCTAATTCCTCATTTCTACGCTGCAAATTTAAAAAAGGTTTACGCATTACATTTACAGAGCACTAAAACGACTATTTTATGTTACTTTATAAAAATAACAGGAGTGCATTTATTCAGAATTTTAGCGATTTTCATTACAATATGCAATAATAGATCCAAAAAACTATTTAAATACCACATTGAAACGTTACAATTGAGTTCTAGTGTTAATAATATTGTTAGATTATTTTCCACCTAAATCTAGTGCTAAAAATACTGTTAGACTATTTTCCATCTAGATCCAATGCTAAAAATACTGTTGCAGTATTTTCACGTAGTCACAGTGTTAAAAACGTTGCACTATTTTCTAGTGTTAAAAATATTCTTCTACTATTTTCTACCTAGATCTAGTGTTAAAAATATTCTTCTCCTATTTTCCACCTAGATCTAGTGTTAAAAATATTCTTCTCCTATTTTCCACCTAGATCTAGTGTTAAAAATATTCTTCTACTATTTTCCACCTAGATCTAGTGTTAAAAATATTCTTCTACTATTCTCGACCTAGATCTAGTGTTAAAAATATTCTTCTACTATTTTCCACCTAGATCTAGTGTTAAAAATATTCTTCTACTATTTTCCACCTAGATCTAGTGTTAAAAATATTCTTCTACTATGTTTCACCTAGATCTAGTGTTAAAAATATTCTTCTACTATTTTACACCTAGATCTAGTGTTAAAAATATTCTTCTACTATCTTCCACCTAGATCTAGTGTTAAAAATATTCTTCTACTATTTTCCACCTGTAGTTCTAGTGTTAAAAATATTGTTGTATTATTTTGCAGCTGTCACAATGACTAAGAAAAGAAATAAATGTCCGGCTTCCATGTATTGCAAGTAATGCAGATAATTTTTAATTTTGCATAAATTTCCAGTTTACCAGCGGCAGTCGCGTTTAATGGTTTCCATGCAAATTTTTGTCGAATTGAAGATCATCGTAATTACTATTTTTAGATATCCGTGTTTCGGTGCAAATACCTGGACGAGTCTCCGGAGACTTGTTTTCGTTGAAGAGGATATTTAAGAAGTCCTCCGCGTTCTTAGAGGCTCGTTTCGAGCGGCGCGGCGCTTAAGCGCCGGCAATTTAATATGCTCGTGTCCGCCTGAGGCCTAACACCGCTACCAGTAACTTGACAGTGGTATTTCCTCGTCTAACGTTATCTGACCTTTATGAAAATGATTCACAATGATTTGTATTCATACAAAAGAATGAAATACAGGCGTCTTCGGGGATAAGTACTCCGACGAGACGCGCACCCGGAGAAACCCATGCGACACACTGTTTTCCGCGTGTGTCCGCCATTTTTCTTGGTCATATACGCGATAGTGATCACTAGACAGCGGATGTTTGTGCAAAATAAATATTTTCTATCCGAATCGCAACAAACTAATGTGAAGCAGAAATTTATTTTCTTTCTTAATACCCAGATAGCACTCGGACGTCCAATGTACGTCCGTACCGGACATATATACGTCCCAGGGACATACGATACGTCCGAGATATGTCCGATGTATGTCCCAGGTATGTCCGACAGAGGTCCCAGTTACATCCCAGTATGTACATAGGACGTCCCGCGCGGACGTTAATTGGACGTTTGTCGGACATATAAAAGCGTGTTTGCACCTTAAAAAATTTTCTAAATATGTAAATATTGGTTTAAGAGAATTCTACAAAAATACCATTGATTATCATATAGCTAGAAAAAGAGGAATTGATCAAATAAAAAAGAGTGGACTTATGCCGGGCGCAAACCTAGTATAAGCCCTAACGCGCTGACCCGACCGAGTTCTTGGTAACACGATTAATATTTTCAGATACTACGCGCGCTGATGTACGAGGTAATCGTAATACTAATCAAGTTAATTTCATTTTTCAACTATTTCTGTGAAATGTTCAAGTTTATCAGTGTCCAATAGACTTACAGAATAAATAAAATCTAACAATTTGAAGATTAGCTCATTTTTTCACGGAAGAAACGTCGAGAATTTAGTTTTTTTCAAACAACGACGCCGCGAACTTAAAAATCTGAAAAAATTCATAAACTATATTTTGAGTATAATAATAGAAACACAATATAGTACGAAATAATCTAAGTCCCACGTCCGTGGTACGTCCGAAATTTATGTCCGAGGGATGTCCCACGGACGTAAAAGACGGATGTCCATGGAACGTCCGAAATTTTGATCCAAGGGACGCCCCACGGACGTACACGACGGACATTGGACGTAAAACGGACGTCCCATGGACGTACGGTGCTATCTGGGTATATGTTTAATATATGTTCTTAATTTTGTAATTTTTCTAATGTCTTTACTGTTTTAAATTACTCCTACTCATTTTTGTCATGAATGCATAAAATCCGCATTCTAGTGATCACTAACTTGAGGATTCTATGTGTCCAAGTAAAGTTAGTTTGATGGTCGAGACATAAGAGAAATTCGACAATCTTTTTTATACATAAAATTATGTTTCTTTAAGAAAGTAATATGTACGTGTTATCAGTGACGCGTTATGACTACTTGGGGCACCTGGGCAAAGTAGAATTTCGAGGTCCTAACCCCAACTAAATAACTTTCATGTTGGAAAAAATAAAACAATTGTAAAAACATCTACATATTTATTATTGCATAAATAGTGAAATAAATTCTCCTTCATCCATGAAAACCTTTTACATAAAAATACAAAATATTTGGTTTGTGATCGGGGCCCCCTTTTGCTTGTGGCGCCGGTCATCTTCCCAAGTTGCCCATAGGGTAATACGCCACTGCGTGTTATTATGTTAATGGTTAATTAGTATTTGCTGAAAAATTGAGCTAAATATCTCAAACTAGAACTTGGCAGCCATTTTATAATAAAGATGTTTTGAACCATTTTCCACGAATAGAAAATAATAGAAATTCAACAATTTTTTTTCTTAATCCAGTGTATACATCTTATTGTATAATAATTAGTTAGTATTTGCTGAAAAATTTAACAGAATACCTGAAACTATAAGGACGTGGCAACCATTTTCCTAAAACCATTTCTGCAAACTATAGTTTATGCTATCATCTCTTTTCTATTTAAACAAGAACTAATAAATAATAGTCTTAAGAGTATCACTGAAAAATTTTGTCCTAATTGGTTCAGTACTCTTGAAATTATTAAAATAAGTTCAAACATCTTCGAATGTAATTAGACAGCGGATCTTTATGCAAAATAAAAATTTTCTACCGAAATTACAACAAACAAATGAAATAGAAATTACTTTTCTTTGTTATGTTTATATGTTTTTACTGTTTTAATTTACACCTACCCATTTTTGGGCTGAACAGCGTTTTGGAGAACTCCGTGTTCTTAACTTTTTTTATACGCATATAACTTTTGAACAAATGAATTCCTCACAATAAGAGTTTTCTTTTTGGTGTTTTCTCGTCGAAATCTATAGGATTGTATAAAAAAACTTGAAAAAAAAGAGTTCTCCAAAACGCAGTTCAACCCAGTTTTGTTATAAATGCATAAAATCCGCTGTCTAGTAATCAGTTAAAATAAAACACATTAAATAAGCTTTAAATTTGAAGGATTGTTGCAGATAGTCAGGCTTGATTTTAAAATATTTTATCATTTTAATGATTAATGGTCCTAGGAGACCCTATTATTATTTCCTCATCGTGTCAGCAAACTTTTTAACATTATTAATGAATGGGGAATGAAAGATAAGTTTCAGTTTCAGGATTTATATATTTTTATATATTTTGCTTGGCGTTTAAAAATCAATTCCTCTATAAACTTTATTTTTAACGATTCTCAAGATATTTTATGCTATGCATCTTACATTCAATCTAAAATGCTATTTTACCTAAACCGTGCAACTATTTTAAATATTTTTTTCTTTATATATATTCACTTTTGCATTTTTGCAGGCTGCAAAAGAAATTCATTTATCTCTGACTCATTGATTAGATCTTTGACTCCAGGAATAACAGACAAGGAAACATGTTGTTGTCGAGGTTTTATGATATTAAACATATTGGAATGACTGTTCGAAAATGTTTATGCCTGTTTTTATAGGATACTCTCCGTTCTACAAGACAATAGTATTTTGAATAGCTGTTTGTAGATAATAGATCTTTGTAGATTTGTGATGTTCACAAATTTTTTAAAAACAGAAGAAGATATTTATATTAACGTTTCTCAGTTTCGTTTTGCTGCTAGAAATCTTCCTATTGTCGAAATAAATGTTCCTTTTATTCTAGCCTGATAGAATATGTTTAGAAAATATAAATTTCATAAAGACGCGCAGTCGTCCACTAATTAATGTGATGCATTACTCGCTTGCTTCTATATACGTTTCTATTTTAGATATGTATCGTTCAGGATCTTTGGGAAAATGTGCTAAAGAATATGTGAGCAAAATCATCATTTCGTTCGCAACTTGCAGTCATTGTTGACTAAAATCATTTTTGTTTCCAAGCAACTTTCAAAATTAACTCTGAACGTTAAAATAGAAGCTATAATATGAAAATTGTCATATTGTTTAAGAGATATTCGCCAAATTGCAATATAATATACAAAATAATATCAGTCAAACAAATCCTTAAATAAATCAATAATTAAATGGTTTCTAAACAAAGCATTCTTGACTTCACTTACAAAATAATATGCTATTCCAGTTAACTATTCAAATCTATATATCAACTAAGAACTCAACATTTTAGAACAATAAATTATTTATTTACTATACCAGACAAAGAAAAGAAGATAAGTTGATATTAACTGATTATCAATCAGTTACAAAGATCTACGCATGTACTGCTTATAAATTTACAAAATTAAGAAAAAATTCATTTTGCATAATGCAGAAAGGTTGAACAAATTCCCTGTTGCGTGTTTCTGCTTTTAATTTCTGGGTATTTGTTGGTAAAGAAACGTGAAAACATAGTGATTCATTCACAATTTGTGTAATTCTGTTTTCCATTGAAACGGTGTGCGTGTGTGTGTTTTTTTTAATAGCGCGGAGTAAAAATTAATTTTATTCTGACGGAATGAATTAACGAGGTACGAAGGTCAATCATGTTTTTTGTCTGGATAGAATACTGTATCTTATTTGCATGTAAATACGCGATAGCTGCTTTAAAGACGAATTCAACGACCCGCAACACCGAGACCTTCAAGGTCATCGAAGGTCGTATAAGCACATTTTTTCCGTTTATGATGGGGACCCGGTTTAGAACGCTAAGAATAAGTTGATTTTTACCATTTTGTGTTTTTCAACATTATGAAGCACTCCTTTCTGAAACTTTTCAAACAATTTATCTCATGTTCAACGTATATTTACTAATTTTTTTCGTTCAAAAACATGTTGTAGGACCTTATCGTATTTTTTTATCATTATTGCTTTATATTATCGATAGATTTTAAAAAACTCATAAAAGTACAAAATGGACAAATTGATGAGACTTTGAATGAGAATTTATTAAGATTTTAACCAGAAAGTGTTGTTGAAAAAAAAATGAGAAAATGGAATTTGAAACATTAAAAGGATTTTAAGAATTTAAGAATGTGGTTGTATTATTTTCAAATTGTTAAAATTATTTCTAGAAGATTGACACTTTGGTTTCTAGCAGACAATTTTTATTAGACTGCGGATGTTTACGCAATTTTCAATTTTTTTAGACATTAAAGAAATGGAATCAAATAGAATCCTGTTTTTAACCCCTTGCCATACCATTTTCTTTACGGTTACAATAATTAGAACTTCTTCGCTCCCAAAAATGTCATAGAAGAGGAAAGAAAATTTATATTTTTGTATGACTACATTTACTTCAATGCTTAAATATTGATTACACAAAAACAAAATTTGATTTCGTCTGAAAATAAAGGTATAACTTTCATCTTTGTTAGACTTTATTTAATATCTCCATCACGAGTCTGACTCGTTAAAATACGGCAAGGGGTTAATAATCTTTGTGAATAAAAAATAAATAACAATCGTACTAAATTCTACCAAACTTGATATTTTAATATTTTCTGAATGAAGATCCGCAGTCTAATTATATTACTTAATGCTATATTGCTTTATGAAAGAAGAATATTAAAATTTGAAACGGTTTTGGAATACCCCGAACGAGAAAAGGCGTTGAACGAATTTCTACACCTGTGTTCGGTACACAACAGGTGCGAAAATTAAATACAGTTCGACTGTCGAGGTTTTTGAGTGACCCAGAAATAAGGTAACGCAAACAGCGGAAACGCGTCTATTAGATCTTCTGGATGGCTGCTCGATCCGTGGGCAGTTTTAGCACTTTTACGCGCGTTTAGCAAAGTGTCAATTGCTCCGTGGTAATTAACGTCTCGTGATACCACGAAAAATTCCGCTGACTCTCATGCACGTCAGAAATGACCGACCATCGTCACGAACGTCTACCAACCAGATATATTCGTTTATTACCGATTTAATAAGCACCTTCGTCAACGGTGCATCGCTCGAATTACTTAAACTCGAAAGTTCGAGCCTTTATTATTAACTATAACCATTTCATTTCGAATAATTTTCTATGAAAATTTCACCAACATATTCATGACATTTTTTCGAGTAAAACGATACCAAACACGACGTAGTATGGATTATTTTTACTTGTTTAATCCACGATTTAGTGGAACCTCGATTATCCGAACTGTCGAATCCTTCATTATTCGAATACGTGTTTTACGTTTGAACAGTGTCGTGTTTGGGCTCGTTTTAATCAGAAGAATGTAATGAAAATGTTGGTAAAAGTTTTACAAAGAAATAATTAAAATCAAAGATCAAAGAACAATGTATTGTTTAATATACAGTTAAAACTTCAAGTAGATTGGTCCAATACCTTTTTTAATAATTAATCCTGTCGACCAGCTACGAAGAGGTTTATTAAAATAAGTTTATGGTAAAAAAGGATGGATGGAAAATGAAACTGTTAATATATTAGAACAATTTAAGATTGTTGTTTCGTTATTTGGGACTTATTAAAATTATTAACTGAAGAAATACATTTTCATGTAACTGCGACTTAGAAACGTTTAGTTTTGCATAAAAATTCGCAGTCTATTAATTTGTGGTGTTGTATGATATTTTTTTATTGTTAATTTATATTCTACAACGTTAATCATGGAAACAGCATGTTCGCCAACGGCGTTTGTTTATCTTACGTTACACGAAGATGTGATAATCATCGATATCAGTTTTACGAGTTGTAGAAGAGTATCTTTATAATTTCAAAATCTGTAATCAGTTATTCTGATTGGTCCCCAACGGTTGTACCGTTCTGGAAATTCAGTGAGCTGAACAACTAATTGCTACGCTTAAGAAATTATAATGATTTGAACGACAATTATAATAATCGATTCGTAGAACCCGTAATGAAATGGCGGAAAGATTCACAAAGGCTTTGGGACGTAATTGAAATCGACTGGCGTCCAATCAAAAATGCAAATTGACGTATCCTTAAACAAGATAGTAAAACAGATAACAGCAACAATCAATCTTGCAGTTACTATTAAGATGTATTTTTCTTATTCGAACCTGTGTTGTTTACGGTGATTTATAAAAGAAGAAATTCAAGTGAATCGCAGTTTCTTGACAACAGGTTTTTTTTATAGAAAATTATAGTCTCTTGATGCAAATTTATATCTCAATTAGAAATAAAATAACAAATGAATCATTTTAGATAACGTCGTCATGGTTACGATATTCCATGAATTATTTCCTTAATTTTATTGTATATTATTGAACTGTTAAATTGTGAGCTGTACAATAACGTAATAATGACGTTGCATTGATTAAAATTGTTTGTTTGTATTTCACATGTTGTTCGAACAATTTAATGTACATATGTATTACATAAATTCTATTTCTTTTTTAATTTTATTTAAAAATTTTATTTTTGTTTCTTAAAAATCTCTTTACACATCGTTATATTTTTGTGAATGAAGAAGAATCTTCATTTATCTCTGTCACAATGTTTACTTTACTGCGTTCTTTCTTATTAGTCTTCGAATATTTATGTAAACTTATAAAAATATTATATTTTACTTTACATCAATAAAATGACAACCTAAAATAATAATTGCACAAAATCATTGGTGCAGTATTTGCATTCGTTGCCTGTAATTTGATTATTTTTCATTTATTTTTAATTATTTGAAACGCCACAATTTGTTTTAGAAAATTGGGAAGGAATTTTGTTAAAAAAGTCTCGTTCAAAAAACAGTTGTTCTTTAAACTAAAACCAGCAAGTCGTTTTTAAAATTATCATTATCCGAATTTTCTAAAGTGTCAAAAACAACAAATTTTCATAAACTATTATCATTCTTTTTTGGCATCTCTAATAAATGAAATAATATCAAGATCGTACTTTTCTTTTAGAATTATTAAATAAATGCCGTCTCGTTCATAACCGTTGCGCAACCATATAATGCAAAGACAAGATAACAATCATTCGACAAAATATTAATTTTGATAAACCTTGTGCTAAAGCAAGTTGGCATAACAAATATACGACGAAACACAGTTTAATTAATAGTCAATTTTTCATGCGAATTAGAGTATCAAGCGATTTTTGAAAGCTATTGTTAGAAGATGTTCTTTTTTCAATCATCCGTAAAAAGTGAATAAAAAATCGTTCATGCGGAATTAAGCGAGCACGAAGGAAATAGCGAACAAGATATGTTTTGTTTTCCACAGGAAACATACATAGCTGTAATCACGTTCACTTTATCCCGTAGCCTTGTACCAAATACCGGAGCATGGAAATTTTGTTTATTCGTTAAAATATTAGCATAACGAAACGCTTTCAACAACTTTTCATTGACCAATTCACTCGATTATACTCCTTAAATGTAATTTCATGTACTAAAGAACAATTTTAAACATGAATGTAGCTAATTCAATCGTTACACTACAAAAATTAGTATATCTATAAATTCAAGAATTAATTTACTTAATTTAATAACCTCTTCTTGTGATGAAATTATTTATCATTTTATTCGGAAAATGTAATTGAAATAAAAAATTATTTAAATCGTTACACTACAAAAATTAGTATATCTATACATTCAAGAATTAATTTACTTAATTTAATAACCTCTTCTTGAGATGAAATTATTTATCATTTTATTCGGAAAATGTAATTGAAATAAAAAATTATTTAAATTGTTACACTACAAAAATTAGTATATCTATAAATTCAAGAATTAATTTACTTAATTTAATAACCTCTTCTTGAGATGAAATTATTTATCATTTTATTCGGACAATGTAATTGAAGTAAAAAATTATTTAAATTGTTACACTACAAAAATTAGTATATCTATAAATTCAAGAATTAATTTACTTAATTTAATAACCTCTTCTTGAGATGAAATTATTTATCATTTTATTCGGACAATGTAATTGAAATAAAAGATTATTTAAATCAAATATCATTTGAAATTAATTTTAATTGATTTCAAACGCCAAATCAATTTCTTATGTTATTTGGAAAATACAAATAATAAAGTATTGAGAATAATTCATTATTTCAAATAATTATTTGTTATCTTATTCCATATGAAATGTGGCCGACCCAGGTCCCCCGAACAGAAAATTAATTTTTCTGCCTTTTTTTCAGCTCGATAACGTCAAGCACACCCCTCTTCAGGATCTTTCAGGGAAAATGGGAGCGAAAACTAAGAAAACGAAGTTGGTCCCGCCGGATGGAGGATGGGGATGGGTCGTCCTAACATCCGCCCTGGTCGTCAACTTCCTGATCCCAGGAACGGTGAAGTCATTCGGCGTCCTTTTCGTCGAGTTCCTCCACGTCTTCAAGGCGTCCTCCACCGCCGCCTCGTGGATGCCCGCGTTATGCTATTTCTTGTACAATTCGTTAGGTAAATAGTCGAACCTGTACTTGCCATCTCGCATTCGCTTCTCGAACGCAATAAGAACCTCCACTGTCCGGACTCGTTTTGAAAAAAATAATGAGAACATTCTCTCTCTCGGAATAGAGCAGTCGTTAGTTGAGACTAATCGCTTTGTGTTCTATTGTTACTAGATTGCAAATTTATTCGTTTATTAGCATACCAGATTGCGCAGAAACTGGCGAACGCGACAGCGTCGAACACGCATTAATCAAATTCTGCGTTTCGCACTTAACAAATTCTTAGATTCGTGGAATCAAGTTTCCATTAATTTCGAGTTTACTATTATATGGCATTTAATTGTTATATATTAGTGTACTAAAGGAAATCTTGTGCTGGAGATACGAAGTATGAAGAAGTAGTTTAATTGGTAATATTTGTCTAAGCGATAATGTTTGAAACATTTATTTATAAACGTGTTCCTGAAATTTAGTGTAGATTGATACTAATGCAGAAGAAATACTCATCCCTTAGAAATGAATACATCTCGTACATCTAAGACGTGAAAAATTAATTCAGTTTTAAAAATTTTGATACAAGAGAATCATTTTTGAAAGATTAACAAAATTAAATTAAATGGATAATAATAATCTTAACAGAAATCAACAATGTTAATTTTTTATTCTAACCTCGAATAATTTATTTATGAAAGTCATTCTTACGAGACCTTCTAATAAAATTATATTTTACTATTATAAATTTTTGCACTACATATTTTACTTATAATTTTTTATACTTATACATCTTGTACTATATCACTCTAATTTTTTATTTATTATAAATTTTTGCACTACATATTTTACTTACAATTTTTTATACTTACATCTCGTACTATATCACTGTAATTTTTTATTTATCATAAATTTTTGCACTACATATTTTACTTACAATTTTTTATACTTACATCTCGTACTATATCACTGTAATTTTTTATTTATCATAAATTTTTGCACTACATATTTTACTTACAATTTTTTATACTTACATCTCGTACTATATCACTGTAATTTTTTATTTATTATAAATTTTTGCACTACATATTTTACTTACAATTTTTTATACTTACATCTCGTACTATATCACTGTCATTTTTTATTTATTATAAATTTTTGCACTACATATTTTACTTATACATCTCGTACTATATCACTGTAATTTTTTATTTATTATAAATTTTTGCACTACATATTTTACTTACAATTTTTTATACTTACATCTCGTACTATATCACTGTAATTTTTTATTTATTATAAATTTTTGCACTACATATTTTACTTATACATCTCGTACTATATCACTGTAATTTTTTATTTATTATAAATTTTTGCACTACATATTTTACTTACAATTTTTTATACTTACATCTCGTACTATATCACTGTAATTTTTGATTTATTATAAAATTTTGCACTACATTTTACTTATAATTTTTTGTACTTATATCTCGTGCTATATATCGCTGTAATTTTTGATTTATTATCAAATTTTGTACTGTACAATTTTTCTAATGAAATAATTTATCTTATTACAAAATCATTCTTATTTATGATTGTTTGTCGAAGATCTACATTTTAATTAAATATGGTAGCTCTCGAGACATATTAATTTATGCAATAAAATATGCCGATCATTGTAGACTATCTATCTTACTTGCGGTTACAGAGAAATGTCGAGAAAGTTTAGGATAATGTAGGTTCATTACTATTAATAGTTGTTTGCCATTACCAGCGTGTTTGCAACAACTTTCTTGCTTCATCGTGCACACATCGAAGGACAAAACTATAATTTCTATGTTGCCAATTATATTGTAACATTGTTCGCAGTAATTCTGAAAAGTTTCATCATGTGTTAACCGGGGAGTGTTACTCCGCACAATTGAGAGAGTAATCACAGAGTTGAGAGCAATTACTGGATACTATCAATTACTGTTCTTCAATAGAAATCTCAAAAGCGACACCACTTAAAGATGGTGGCCATTATCGAGACGTCTCTCTTGAAGCAGAACAAGTCCTGATTGGAAACACTTGATTATAATAATGTATAGATCAGGAGATAATTACATGGTTAAATTGGAAACTAGGCACCCTGTACATTACTTTCATATGTGCAGATTACATAACACTTTTGAACCTTCGTTTAATATTATTCTCTGGCGGCGTAACGCTCTCAGGTCGACGTGCAACAGGAAGTAAGGCCCCTCGTGCTAACGCCATGGAAAATGGCGAATGGCGTCGCAAGAATACGAAGGTCGACGAAGCACGCTTATAGAGAAAATACTGCGCACCATGTTTCACTATAATTGCGAATATACCGGCCGATTAATGCTAGAACTGCTGGCGCAGACAAAATGACCGGTTTCAAGTTTTTTAACTTGTAATTATTGAGCCAAGATGCATAAAACTGGTTTGTTTCTGATTATTTATTTATGAAACAATTAGTAACATATTGTTCACATTTTTCTGATTAAAATGAATCCAAACACGACGCAGTTTGGATTGTATTTAATCGTTTAATCCACGATTTTGTAGAGCCTCGCTTATCCGAACTAATAGGGGGTGTTCGGATAATCGTGGATTAAACAAGTAAATATGATCGGAACTGTATCGTGTTTGGACTCGTTTTAATCAGAAACACGTGAACAATATGCTGGTAAAACATTTATTAAAGAATCATTAAAAACAACGAAGTTCTGACAATGCATTATAAATTGTTCACGAATATTATGCACATCTCTTTCACATATATCGAAACATTTCTGTATTAGGAATTTATTCTGTAAACATATACTTGTTATTTTGATGAAGTAATGTAGAATAGCTATTTTTAATGCTCCACAAATCTAGTATTAAATATAAAACGACTCTAACATGCGCCGAGTGTGCATAATACTCGAAAAGAATGGAAAGGAAAAGTCGACTCATCGTTCTAATGAACATAAGTGGAGAAATGATGAACACTTTCAAAGCTATGAATAATTTCCTGCTAATTTTCTAGTTCGGCAGGTACATGAAAACGCTCACGTCATAACACAGCAACAATAATAATAAAAGTAAAGCTGATAATAACAATAATCAATAGACGAACCGCGTCAAAAAATGAAGAGCGTTTCTAAAAATCTTTCCCGGAAACTACGAAACTTTGTGTGCAGATGGAGTGCGTCATTCGCAACGCAAATATATTTTTATATTTATTCGATGATCCATATATGTTAGGATATTTTTGCATTCTTGGTGTATGTGAGCGGATATAAATAAGTGTAAATATTTTTGCAGATAGTTTGGTCCTTCACTCAAGAAAAATTATACAAACTTGTTATTTATAGGTCCCTTGTCGAGTATCTTGTCCACGAGGTACTCCTATAAAACGGTAACCATCGTCGGTGGTGCATTTGCAGCTTGCGGAATGATGTCGAGTTACTTTGCAAACTCGGTTTCCTACTTGTATGTTAGGTACGGTCTTAGAATTGATCAGTACATTGGCAAATCATGTAAGACACTGCCGAAAAATTCGCAAAACTTTGATACTTACATGGAGTGTTCCAATTATTGCAATCATGGAAAATTCAATTTTTAAACAAATAGTTAAATAAGTTTATAGTGGTTGAAAAAGTTCTCCATTAAATAAGCTTTCATTCGAGTATACGCAAGCCCACTGTTAATTAACTCGTAGATGACGATGGCCGGGTCTATTGTGACCCAGACATCTAACATCGTTATTACAAACGTCATTTACGTAGTTAATCTTTGATAATTTATTTGAATTAGTGACTGTTTTATTAGAGACGACAGGAAGACTAACATATCTAAAAATTATATTTAATAATTGATAAATAAACAATAGCAATTTGAATTTTAAATTGTCTATTCATTAAAGAATCAATTTCTGTTAAACTGTTTTCACTTATATTCGATATTGTAGACAAATATTGAAATGGAAATAGTGCAAATAAAGTAACAGATTCGTAACAATAAATATTCGTCATGATAAATAATAAATTCGTTTTAATTGCTTCATTGATAAAGCCATAGGAAGTTACGGAAATATTTTGCATGGGCAAATTAATTGGGACACTCGATATACGTGTAAAACAATGAAAGAATATTCAATAAACAATTTATTTTGCAAACACAGCTATGGATTAATGGTCGGGATCGGCGCTGGATTAACATTTCCACCAACGGTGTACATCGTGACCGCTTATTTTGAAAAACTGAGAGGATTCGCGAATGGTCTGTGCATTTCCGGCAGCGCGATTGGAACCATCGTTCTGCCGCCATTTTTGCAATACTTACTCGACTGTTTTGGATACAGGTAACAATGTTATTCTCTTACTATTACTATTAAATAGTCAATTCAGAAAAATATTCGTACATACAGCAATTAATGTCAACAATTACTTATAGTGTTGTCTTCATCGTTCCATAACTTCAACAATTTTCAACGCTCTATAAAAAAGACTGTAAAAAACATTAGGATATTTATCAAATAGTATCAAAGCCATCCAACTCGGAAGAAACCCTAGATTTTAGATATCTAATATTGCTATAATATCCTCATAAACCTAACAGAACAGATTTCGCGCGTTTCACTACGCGCTCTTTGATTTATATTTATATTACTGTGACGTAACGCAAACTAGATCTGCGCATGCGCAGTAAAGAAAGTTACACTAGATGGCGATGTATATACAAGCCACGAAATTCAAACATAGCAAAAGAAGCGCAGAATCAGAGGCAAATAGTATTGTAACTCTTACTCGCTTCAAGAAACTAAAATAAAAAGAATTCTATCTTTTTTAACCATCAAAATTATCTATCTTTTTGATAGAATATTATATCTATGTTTTTTAATGATTTCATATAGCTGTGGCACCTGTTTTACGTTTCATCGCTAATAAATGCAATAAGTAGCTTCATTTTTTAATAATACACGAAACAGTAAAATTTCAAATATTATATACCATAAAAAATTACAACTTTTTGGTATTAATAATAGTTCCCTAAATCATTTGTCATTTCAGGGGTGCTGTGCTAATAATGGGTGGAATTACATTAAATACATTAGTCTGCGGCTTACTATACCATCCTGTGGAAGAACATATGATCGAAGTGCCAGTGGAAGAGGGAATTGATAATGACGCATTATCTATAGACGAACCAGCCCTCGATAAAAAGAAGGAGACAGGTAATTTGCCAAGATTAAACGCGCAATACGATAACGAAAATATAAACAGTAAAAAATGTAAATACTTTCATTAAAAATCTTTAACTTTCGTTTCAACTTTCCAAAGTTACAGTAACCACCGTTGACAACGAAACTGAAACAAATGACGACAAGAGGCTCGACAATGAAGAAAAAGTCGAGGATGACAGTTCTCGAACAATTAACGACTCTAAGGAAGAGCAATGCTCAGAATGTAGAAACGAAAGCTCGATCGAAGACAAAGAGAAAGAAGTGGAGAAGGAGAGCACGTTCAGTACGAGCGACGAAGATTTCACCAAAGAAAAAGGAAGTGTTTTAAACTATGAAAATGCAAATGTGTTCAGACGGGAAAGCGCTGTATCAGAGACCAATGTTACGAACAACAAGCATGGAAGTCCAGGATTGAAGAGGTACTCAGAAATCAATATTAGAGATGAGAAGGGTTATGATAATCCTAAGAAGAGTTTAGGAGAATTATCAGAAAAGTCAGTGTCGAAGGTATCGTTGTCCAAGGCAGAGGAGCCAGAGAAATCGCACTTCTTCGATTTAAGTGTACTTAGGGATCCAATTTATTTAGTAATTCTGATTTCAAATACTACCTCAGCGATCAGCAATACCAATTTTATGATCCTACTGCCTTCTTATGCTATCTCTCAAGGTTTCGACAAGAATTCATCTGCTTTACTTCTGTCAGTGGTCTCTGTTTTCGACTTAGTTGGAAGAATCAGTGGTGCTTCACTGTCAGACATTAATTTTGTGCCAAAGTATTACTATTTCGTTGGTGGACTAGGAACTAGTGGACTAGCATTAGCGCTATTACCCATGGCAACCAGTTACGCGATGCTTTCTTTCTTTTGTGGATTGTTCGGACTGTCTTCTGGTATGTATATTGGCATCACGACAGTAATTCTGGCTGATATGCTCGGTACTGAAAAACTCAGCTCATCGTACGGTATATCATTGTTCGTTAATGGAGTCCTTCAACTTGTTGGACCACCAGCATGCGGTGCCATATTCGAAGCTGTAGGATCATACAAACCAATCTTCTTGGCTTTTGGTATTATACTTATTCTCGGCACTGCGCTATGGGCAGTCGTTCCACTTATAAATAGAAAGAACAAGAAGGATATACAATCTGTATAACAACGTAATACCATTAGTATTATATTATGATATTTGTATACAAAATTTTAAGTGCCTTTACAAACTGTGAAGTATTTTAGGTTTTTCTAATAATGGTATATGACAATTGCCATCCGCATAAGAATTTATCATGGAAAATATTTAGCTCATTTTACTCACTTCTATTTTTATTCGTCAAGCTATATATTAGTCTGTTAGTTAAAGGTGTATAAAATAGCGCTTTAGAATATAATAGTATTATTTCACGAATAATGACATCACTGTTGCAAAAGTGTATACATAATTACAATAACTACAATTCCATGTACATTAACAGTACTAAATAGTCTACAGTCTACTTATTAATATTAATAATCTATCTAGGAGAGAAAGCTTATCTGAAGCGGAGCTTGAAAACTGTTATGATATCGGTTTCGGTTCTTCAAACAGTTACGAATCCTTATTTCGAATGACTGTTACGAAGAACCGAAATTTCGATTATGGTTCTTATATTAGTTACATACATATGGTTTATAAAATAGTTATAAGAAAAGGAGAAACATTTATACCGGATGACTACTAATCGAGAACATATAGTTCCTTTCAAACATATTTTCTTCTCGATAAGTAGACGGTATTGATCTAAAAAAATGTTTAACAACAATTTTCTTTATTATAAGATACAAGAACCGAAAAAAAACTCAATCAAAACAAATATTAGCTGAAAATTTTGGTTCTTCGTAACCGTTATTCGAAATAAAGAGGTTCTTCTTAATTATTTTAATCAGAATCTTTATATAACAGTTTTTTCGGAACCGTTTCAAGCCCTGACCTGAAGGATAACTGAAAGATATTATAATTATATTATTATTCTTATGCACAATAAGAATGAGAAAGAAACACTGCAGTAACATTAACAGTGATTATGTACCAGTGATATAATCCCTGGTGAATGAAATTTTTAGATCGCGATTAATGTATTAAACACATTCCATAGAAAAAAATAAAACTACTTATAAGGTACATTTAATAATTAGAACACTAGTTAGGTATGCTGCAATGTGCAAACGTACGATTATTTTCCTAGAAATGGAAAGCTATATAAAATACTAAACCATTAAGACTTTACAATTTCATGTTACGAAATATGTATATACATATTAATGTAAGTTTTAGGAAACTCGCGATTCTTTTTTATCAAAAAATGTGCAATCTTCATTGAGATCTTCATAGATCTGACAAAAGTTGATAGTCAAACATCAATTTCCTTTCGCGTACAACAATGTTACTAGATTCTCCAGAAAACTTTTTATAAATTCAAATTATTGTGTACACAACTTGTTCAAAGTTTTTGCATAATTATAATCTTACAACATCATATAATTCATATCATTTAATAACAACTTGAATTGTAAACCAATTACGACAACTTTTTTCTTCGAAAATAAATAACGTACATATTCATTTAGGATAAGGATAAAAATGACTTTGCTCTGTTCGTAGAACTTTGAAAACCTTCGAATGGGCACGAATTGGCACTTCTTGTGCTAAAGTATTATCACATATAGTAGAAACAATTCTCAGCAATTTCTTGGTGCTCTAAATCAATGACGTATTCATTTTGTTTATGCTTATATGGTATGATTACGTGTTATTAATTCTCGTACCACTTCCAAGAACATTTTACGAGCTGTGTGAAATACTTTTAGTGTCATTGTAAATGTTTGATATTAATTAATATACTGTACCGATCTTTGCAATCTATTGCAATAAGTCGGTGTTAATAAGACTACATATAAAAAAATCTTAATGTAAGACTGATTTACTCAAAAGTTAAACTTACATTGAGATACTTTTTATATTGAGATTTATTTAGAAGATCCTTTTTATACAATTTTTTATATTCAAGATCTACAAAAATATCCGCATATTTAGGGAAGTATGAAGAGAGAAGAAGTTATTTGTTATAATCTCTTTTCTTATTAATTTGTATATCAATTTCCCGTATCATCATGTATATCAATACTTTTTAATAACGAATGTATATTTTTATACGTTTTATTAACATTAAAGAAATATGAATTATTTCTGTTAGGCAAATTGAATTGCCTTATACATATTGATTTTATATTATCTTTGAACATTTGAACCACTTGTGATTTTGAATATTTTTTCAGTAACGTTTGACAAACTCGTCTGAAATTTCAATCATTGCAATTTTGTGCTTCCATATTAGGTTTAGATAAAAATTTAGATAAACAATAGCATGAACACGTACAATATTACTATGAAAGATGTTTCGTATCTACATTTTATTTCAACTATTCATTCAGTAAGAAGATTTTTCAACCGATGAGAGTAATTTTGTTTTTTTTGTTGATTAAAAAGTAAGAGATTATCAAAGCACTAGCAATGTAGATCTGTAGTAAGTGTACGCTATTTTGTATTATACGAATACTCATATAAAATATAGAACGTCTATCGTCATTACACGTCATATTTCCATCACATATATTATATTATAGTTACTCGGACTATGTTACTTAAGTAACTTTAGACACACATTAATATATGTTGATTATAATGATTTAGTATCATCAACTATCATAATTCGTATGTTCGCACATACATCTAGGAGTTTTACGTTTAAACTTTAATTTATTTTTATACATATCGACTGATGTGTAACATAACAAAAAATCATTTCTATTTTGCAAACTTCGATGCAGTGTTTCATTCTTTCGTCATGAAAAGTTTTTCATAAGTCATTCTTTTTTTCATTTCATTCGCATAAGGTGAAATCTTACATAAAAAATTGTAAGATATTTTTTATGGAATTTTACGATCAAATTTAAATGATATTATTCTTACTACTCACATTGAGAAAAAGTAGTAGCAAAATTAGTAAAATATTTAATCTATGTTAATATTGTTTTCTCTATCACATGATACTTATATCTTTATAGAAAACTTATTATCTGCGATAAGCAATGAAATTACTGATCTCTATTTTACAATAATACTGTATTCACTTAAACATTTTAATAATTAGATATTCGCAGAAATCAAAGGGCCTTCTTTTAAAAAATATTCATCTATTTTAGATTTAAGTATCCAATTCTCAATTTTACTTACTCGTGAATATTTATATTTCATTTTATAGACTGTATCCGTACGACCGATTAAGATTTTTTGTATGTTTAATTACGAGTCTGTAGATAAGAAATAAAATTAAAATATAATTGAAATGAAGAATTATTCAATTACATGTAGGTTTTTGTTACTTAGTTAACGAGGAAAAATATTATTCCTTTACTTTGTTACATTCCTGTCACTGTGAATATTTGCTCAATTTCATTTTCGTTTTAATTCTTGTCATAGTATGCTATAACCATTACATGTAAATTAAAATGTATGAATAAAAACATGTGTTAAAACCATCTGTAAAAACCAAAATTCAATTCCCCTACAGACAGCCCAAAAACCACTACCTTATAATTGCTCTGTTTATTTTAGTCGAATGTTACATTTTGTATGAACAGATCACAAACTTAAGCAATTAAGCATCACAATGGTATGTAATTTAAAAGTGTATATTTAAAATAAAATATATATAATTCTCATTATCACTTTCTGCGCATAATTAGTCTATGTACAGTAGAACGAATTATTGATAAAATATCATACTTAAAGGCTCGAGATGTCTTTGAATCTCCGACGAGAAAATAATCGGGAACAGACAGTATATTAAGAAAGACAATTGTGCTTCACGTAAATATAATATCAATGTACTTACTTCTGCAGAGGGATGCGAAAATCTTACAGTTATTAAACAAACAGTGTTCCTCTTCGATACACTCTAACAACGGAAATACAATTTGTGTTTCAGAATGATTCCCACGCTCGAAAAATTGATATTGTACTGATTAGGAGATGGCTGTGTCCCTTCGTCCACTGAACGACACGATAGAACGAATACCTTTTACAGAAGTCTGAAATAATCGAACGAAAGGAATCATTTAATCATCGTACAAGTTATAAGTACCTGAATTCTTAGTTACTTCTTAGAAATATAATGTTGCGAATTTTTTTCATCAATAATATTCGCTTTTATCACCAGGTTTACGGAGTACCAAAAGCGACTATTTTACATTGCTTTATAAAAATAACGAGAATGTATTTATTCAAATATGAGCAATATTTTCTAATAATATATAACCAAAAAAGAAATTTGTTGAATGTTTCCTCATCGACGCACCTTCACAATCTCAATAATCGTAAATTAAAAATATTAGAACCCATCATTTTGACGAATCCCGTAAACCTAGTGTTAATAAAGGTAGTAATGTATAAATCATGATGATAGCGATAACAGGTAACGAGAATCGGGATGTTGATGATCATGACGATAAAGATGACGATGCAGATGAAGATGACCACAACCATGACCATGACCACAACGATGACGATGAAAACGATTACGACTACAATATCTTTTTGTTTGCCACTTTGTCATCTTCCGGTCACTTAAGTCAAAGCAGGTTGGAAAATGACCACTATTTAAATCGTTTAGTACACATCAAGCACTCATGCTTGTGTTAAGTCGGACTAGAAACAAAAAGTTGTTATCTGCAAGGGAATCGAAGGTATTAGACGTATTGTAAATATCTACAATGTTAAAGAAAATAAAATTTGCTTGATAAACATCTGAAACACTAGACTTAATAAAATTATTTTTATATGTATGCAGTAAACTTGTAAGAGAGTAATTCATAATAGTAAAAATACAAAATGAATAAGCGCAAAGCATCCAAATACTTACTATTGAATAAATATTCAAAAAAATTAAATGATGTGTTACAAGTAGCAGAAAGTGTCCAGAAAGTACTAGTGAAAAATTATAGAAAAAATTCAGGAAATAAAATAAAATTAATAAAAGATGTACAATTTGTCTATATACCGGAAATTCAAAGTATGCATTATTTTCATTGTATAATTAGTAATGTTTTAAAGGTGCTCCAAGTAGAAATGTAAACATAATATAAAATAAAAGTACAAAGCAACATAAGTTTTGAAGAACCACTAATTGCAAGCCGTAATTATTATTTTTTAATATATTGCAGTAAACACATGTTACCACAAAGGTTCGTATTATATACGAATCGATGTACATTTATTAACATTTATTTCATCTAGAGAAATAAAAACTGTAGATTTTAGAAATTGGATAGCCAAGTTCAGGAGAAAGCAGCTAAGTGATACATACAATCTCAGTAGTAAAGCCGTGGTTAAAAGCCGAATTAACAAAAGGTTGAACAACGCCTGAAAGAAGAAAAATATATCGAGATAAAATGCCTGTTATCTTTTTGCGCAAAAAAATGTTTCACAAATATTTCAATCACATCAGATGTTTTTTCTTTATGAAATAACTAAAATAGAAAAACATGAATTAGAGTAAGGTAAACTGCATAGATAATCAAGCACTGGGGTACAATATACACAAGAATTAAAGACCTACATATCTAGCTGCCCATTAATACCACACATAGATCAAAATATAAGATTACTTTTTAAGTTAAGTAAAACAATTGCTAGAGAACTGAAAGTTGGGAAAGTATATTTTAAATCGATAACAAGATATTACTAACAGGGAAAAATAATGAAAAAAAGTAGTATCAGCAGCAATAACAGTAGTAATACTAACAGTTTGGTAACTAATGTTATGATAATGATGATGGTAATGATAATGGTGATGAAGATGTTGATAATGAGAATAGAAACGTTAGATATGATGATTATTGTAATTGTAACTATGAGAATGAATACTAAAAGTTATAATTTCATTAGTTTGTAACATAACTTTTCACGTGTCAATGTATATAATTTATAAATGTTATATTGACCTTTTTCTTCGAGCCATTGAGAAAGTCCTTATACATTTCCGACCGTAGATACCTCGAGTAACTATCGCTTTTCATCAGGTGATAAACATGCGCCTAAAATTTAACAATAGTACGGAACATTTTCTTATTATTCGTTTCCCACTGTGTGGTCATTATCTTTACTAAGTCTACTGCATTCAATTCGTTCACTCTAATTATCTTAATATTGTTTTTTAACATGACTATCTGTTTAAGAAATCCATTTCTATTGTAACAAAAAGTTGTTGATTTAAACTTGTACCGCTGCTACGTCGAAACACCATCGGTCAGGCTTCTGCATATTCTTCTTCGTTATTTCGTAAGACTGAGAATCAACGTTAATTGGACAACTAGCGTCTGGGCCCAAGTATTCATTCCAAATTTCATTTATTTTAGTTTGAATGTCTTTCTGGGGCAACGTTTTCAATTCCTGAACAGCTTCCCAAAATCTGAGCATGATAATAAACATTTGATACTATTAATTTAAAATTACAAATAAGGGGAGTACAAGGACAAGTTGGGGTTGCAGTGTAAGGCAGGAACAATATTTACTTCTCGAAAGAAATATTACCACCTTTCTGAAAGTTATGAAATAAAAACGTGTTGTGTTTGTACTATGATTGCTTAGAAAATTGATTTTCCTGTATATTGCCAGCACGTTCCAACACCATTCTAGTTTTACTTATAAATAGACTGTGGATTTTATGCATTCAAGGCAAAATGAGTAGGTGAAACACAAACATTTCTGGGTTCGCGTACAGCTCTAATAAATTTTCATCTCACCTTCTCTTTTCCTATTAATTGGTCTAGTAAGAGTACTTTATACTTACTTCAAATTTTCTCCACTGAATTCCTTATCTAAAAACCTCGTGAACTGGTCTCTACCAACAGGGTCTTGCAACAGTTCTAGAAGGCTGAAAGCCCACCTCTTTACTCTTCTTGTTGATACTTCTTTCCTATTAAAAAAAAAATTATGTCTATTATTTCACAAGAAACAAAGAGACATGATAAAGACACAAAAATGCACGTACGCTAATTTTTCTTGTTCCCACATTTCAGGACTGTCTGATACCCATGGATTTGTGAATTCAGGTTGCGTAAAAAAGGGATCGTATTCTACAAATTGCTCAAAATATCCAATGAGACTAAAATAATGAAAGTACGTTTCGTAAAAATATTTAATAATATCCAATTTTGTATTTGAACATTTACTTACGCCTCTGACACTTTTGATACTTTTGTATTTAGTCGATCTAATATACTGTTCAATACTTCAATCTCTTTACGCAATGTTTCTACTGATCGTGTTTCTTTTGATCCTGATTGTGAAGATTCGGAAGTTGATTTACAACTACGACATGCTTTTTTAATATCTAGTTCTGTAGTGTTCACACATCCAGGCTAAAACACATAACGATAATTAAATGAATAAATCTTACTTTGTAGATAATAAGATTACATCTGTAACAAGCATTATAAAATGAAACATATGAGCATAAAGTACTTACCATTGGTCTATATACATCCCAGAAAGCTCTTTCTTGGCTATCCAACACTTTGCGTTCAAGTTTATCTCTTTTTTTATCAACTTTACTTTGCGCTTCTGCCTGCATAAAAATGAACTCCCATTTTCGTGAAAATATTTTTTGTAATTTGGCCAAATTCTCAGCCTCGTAATCTGCTAATTCTAAACGTGTTTTATTCTGCATTGTTCTCTTGCACAAATAAACAGCTGCAACATTCAGATTCAAGCGTCAAGACGTTTTTGAAGGGAAAATTAGTTTTATCTTTCTCTAAACTCTAAAATTAGCATACCATAGTCTGTATTTTCTGGTTCCCAACAATTTGATGGCCAAAAATAGGGTGTTTGAAATCTGTAAAACGTATTATCGTTTCTAACAGTAAGGCAGTGGTCGTCGATAGGGAAAAAATATCCGTGAGATGCCATAAGATGTGCCACGTGAAGAGCTTCTACAATATTTATATCAAAATCATTTGGGTTTGTAACAATTTTCTATAGAACTTTCATTACTGTGGATAAAACAAATATATAGTGACTTTGTAATATGCAGCAGACCAAATTGTTGTTTAAAAAATTTCATCAACTAACAAGGCTACTTTACAGGCTGGTCATGCTATTACTAGCCATCGTTTTTCGTGCAAATAATAAACATTAGAAAAAAAATCAAAGAAAAAAAAGTAATATTCAAAATGTTTCTTCCATTTCTTACATTGTATAACGTTGAAGGTCATCGTGTCATATACGAATGAATTTGTCTTCACACACGCTGACATATGATACAAAAAAGATACAGCAGTTCATTGAAAAAATTGAAGGTCACCTTCATTTCCAAAACAATAGTACAAACACAAAAGAATTTCATACGCCATTACGTTGCTTACAAATGACAGTATTACTTGTCCCTCTTTCATTGTTTTCTAATATTTATTATTTACAAGAGAAACGCTGACTAGTAATAGCGTGAACACTCTATATAATAAATTGTTTAAGTCGATTTGGAAAATTTGCTATATTTGTCTTATTGACGATTAGTTTTTAACGTTTCAATACTACCTAGGTCATCTATAGCCATAGTCTTCATCATCCATGATATTAAATCTGTACCTATGGTAACGTAAGTTTAAAACATTAATGATTCGACGAGTAATGAAATTGTTTGAAATTGATACTTTTCAGTAGTTTACCTGTAAAAACCGAAGGTGTTTTTGTCATAAAGCTCTTCACTGTTTTCACAGGAACACCTGATACTTCATCTGACATTTTTTCTACAATAGCTTCCATCTAAAAAGCAACAATGAATGAAAATACTTGATAAAATATTATAAACAGCAACAACGAAGACAGCAGAGTAGATAAACAAATACACAGTAATAATAACTTACTTTCTGGAATACAAGGTAATTGGGTGTATCTTCGGCACACGAGGCAGTGATGTGATATGTAAGACTACTCTGATATTTGTCAATGGTCTCCCCATTCTGAATATTACACTGATTCCTTTGATTATCTCTATGCCTTTGCCGTTCAGTTGTTCTACTAATATCACTGCTTTCAGCAGCTTTTCGGCAACATGCCGATTTTTCAGAATTCATCGTTACCATGTCCACTCTAGACAATCATTTCAAGGAACTTATGTTTAAATTGATTTTATAAATTATACAGAACAATATGAAATTAGCATAGTATATATGCATCACATTCGAAAATAGAATTAGCAATATGTTTATCAGTATAAACTATACAAATTTTACATGATTACTAAGCAAATTGTAAAATTTATATATTAAAAGTATTCATGTAACAGAGAAAAACACTTTTCACAATCTACATTTCTTTCAATGGAAATATTATATAGCGAAAATAATTTAAAATCAATTTTTTTTAATACCGCATTTTATTACAATTTGGCACAATGAAAATTTAAACAATGTTGATACTTTTATGATTGTAAATTTAAAACATATGTAACAAGTGTTTGGAAGTACATTTTATCACATAAATTAATTTAAAACATTTGAAATATTCGTGTTATAAATCTGCATTAATTTGTACAAAATTTTTATGAGCAATCCCATGATACTTACCCAAAAAAAGTTTAATTTCCCATGACACAAACCAAAGGCAAGTGTCTAGTGTGCATCACATTCATCAGGCAATAATTCCTAATAAATGAATTGTTAATTGTATTAAATGCATCTCAAGTTTATATTGAGATTAATCTACACAGTAACAAAGGATTATTAAACGAAATTGACATAACAATCAAACGTATATATTGTTGTTTAACATTATCATAGTGGTACCGCGTTTAATAACACAATTTATAACAGCGCAAATATTAATAACAAATTTTCAATCATACATTAACACGAATGTCACTTATAACTTATATTCTAGATTAACATAAAAACAAAATAGTGTTACCGTCTTTTCAGAAGAAATTCCGTGTCATTGAAGCGAATGAAGCCACTCGTCCATTTCCGTTTTGTCGAGCAAATTGTCAAAGTGATACAGTAATTACATCCTCTATGACAAGATAATGATCTGTTTGATATTCCTCTAGTGATTACTTTCAAAATACGTGTTTTATTTGAAACAGAATCTAAGTCGGAAATCTTTGCTTTTCATTATATAGATGATCAATATTCCTAAAATTGCAAAGAGCAAACACTCGATACCTGTTAGATTGTGGTCATTGTGGTCGAAGAAGTACACGTTGGTATCGAATGTGTTTGCTCGGTGGTCAACCAAGAATCACGCAAATTTAAATGACAGCTGAACTTGTGACAAATTGTTTTTAACAGCTGCAATAAAAAATAGTTATATTCGCCAGATACGATCCTCCGTATATCTGAAACGCGACTGCGCGATTCCGCGCTGATACTCACCCTCCTGTTTTCTATAGCCTTACTAATCCGCGCAGAGTATAGATATCTTTGACACTTTTCTTTTATTGCTTATAACACATAAACACAATCAAATAACAATTTGAAAACAGACGCAAAAGGTTAACGCGACGAAAACTGAATTACTTTTGCACTAATTTAATAATAAGCAATTTGAATAATTTGGAGCATGATGAATAGAACTATATATCAGTATTGTTTATAGTAGCTCAGAGTTCGAATATTTATAATATTACGGGTGATAACGTCACTACTTTAATTAGTATATATTTTGCATTATGGATTAATCAAATCTGATCTTTAAAGAATGCAATACGAATTGTCGAATACTATACAACGTTAATGTTTAATTTTTTAATTTCAAGTAATTGTCGAATAATTGGAATAATACTTTTTCAATATTGATAAATATACTTACACTTTTTAGTAATAATATTAAAAAAATATGTATTAAGATGAATAATATTGTAAGAGCAAATAAAAGTGAATAAAAAATTAAATAAGCTCCAAGTAAAGGGGCACCGCTATTTCCATAAAATTTAAAAAAAGAAGTATATACACAATCATCGATATAATACAACATTTAAAATGAAATTTAAAAATATGAACAAATTAACTGTAGTTTTAATATAGCTGAAAATTAATTATTTTATACAAAAAATAGAGTAGTAATGCAAGTATAAAATATGCATGTAGTATTAATATATATATATGTACAATGTATTATGATATTAAAAGATCGAGACTCTTTTAAATATAAATATATTTAATATGTACACATATAATATGTATAATTTGACATATATTATAATTAATATGATTAATATGTATGAATGAAGTACAATGTATCAATAAACCATCTTTATTCTTTTTATTCCCTTGACTTGATAAGACTCTTAATAAATTCAATTCCTTTTCAATATACAAATTGTACAGAATTATAGTTTCAAAATGTACCTTCACATAAGTCGTGTGTAGTTATATTTGTAAACTTAATCTATAAGTAGCGCGCGCGCACGTATACAAGTGTGTCTGTATATATGTACAAAGTAATTATAGCAGCCAATTTTATGGTGTCTCATAAATGAAAGATAAACGGTTAAAATTTACAAATTCTTAAAGAACTTTACAATTTTTCGAGAAAATACGTACACAGTCGAATACAACTGTCTTTTGAACTTTTTTTAAAATTATGTTCCATCTCTCGAAACGTTTACAGATATTTATACAACAGGAGATAGAACCCGAGAGTTATGGATTTTCAAAACTACTTCTACATCTACACAATTATGTTTATTATAAAATAATACTTTGCAATTCCGTATTAGCTACAACACTTAGCTTTAAAACTACGACCGTGTTACGAAACACAATCTGAACACAAACAACATACTTTATGACTACCAATCGCTACTATTTCATTTTGACGTTTACATTTAATGAATATTTTTATGTTAAAGGAAATTACATTAGCTATTACAACTTCACAAGAGAATATATAAAAAATATAAATTCAGATAAAATCTCATTCCAATCATTTCAATGTCATTCTTGTACTCTTAACAATGATTCTTTTATATTCTATGTAACATGACATTCATAGTAATTAAAGAAACTTTATGAATGCATAATATAACAAGTATACATATCTTCGAGTAGGAAAGACTCAAGTCTAAAGTTATTCACTTACAATTAAGTCAAACACTCCTTTGCTGTGTATCATGTACATGTAATAAAAATATATTATGTCAATGTTAAAATTGTTCGCAATTAATAAATAACAATCTGATGTTAAACACAACAGTTTTAATATCATTTTCATTACTGACTGATAAATAGACTCGAATTTATTTTTTCTTTTAAAAAACGACACTTCTTTTTTTTCCTGTGATGTGTGTATATATTAACTTATATACTCAACTATGCGTATAGACATGTATATATATTCACATGGTAATTCATTTCTAAATTGCGCGTATCTCGCATTGCTTCCAATTTATCTTGAACGCTAAATTTTATCAATTAACACACATTTAAATTATTATTATTTCGACCAATTCTTTCAAATTGCATCTTATAGTATTATCATAAACCATCCAATTCTCGTCGTCTTTTTGGTGTGGTATCTACATTTTGAATGCACAGTACGGTTTATGATAGATCAATAGGTTCTCAGACTAGAATCAATTATCTACTAAAATTTTCGCTAATAGACGTAGATAATATTAGGTTATATGTTATATCTCTTTCACCTGCTTCTTCACCAATTGTAGTATTAATCAAATATAACTCACTTACAATTATAGGCGTGCGAGAACCCGAAATTTCGCGTAGACAATTTTATTCAGGATCGGGACGGGTGTCCTCGAAAATTTCAGGATTGCCAAGAATTTTTGGGATTCTCGAGCACGTTCGGGTTCTCAAAAATTTTCGAGATTATTCTCGACAATTTTCGGGATTATTTCCGAGAATATTAAATAGTGTTCTCGAATATTCTCGAAAATCCCAAAATTTTCAAGAACCTGACTCGACTCAACCCGAAATTTTCGAATTCTCGCACATCTCTGTTTACAACGTTTTTTTAGTAAAATCGTTTCACAATTTTTTACCCTTTTTTTAATAAAATCGTAAAAGGTATATATGTATAATTGAATTTGATTCCCATCTGTAGTTAGAAAAATATCGATTGAAATTTTGGAAACTATGTGTTTAAAAAAATTCAACTTCAACTAGAAATATATTGTTTCCATCGAACCAAATAACTTCTTTTACACTTGTTCTCATTCGCAAAAACAACATAAATATTTGTAGTAATGATATTAAATGGCCCATTTTTCTGCACAAGGAAGATTGTTATAAGGTTCATTCTTTCCTTTCACTAACAATACATAACAACTCACGTGGAACAATTTTTTGTTCTCCGAATTGTTTTACTATTTTAGATAACCACCACCCAGTATTAACACTAGCACTACCGAGCATTAAAAGCGACTGGTTTCAATTGCTTTATCAAAATAATAAGACTGCATTTATTTATTTTTCGCATAATTTTTATGCTACAGTGTATGCCAGAATAAATCAATTTGCTAAATAATATCCCATAAAAGCTTCAATATAATCTTAACGATAGCAAAATAAAACTGACGTCAGTCATTTTTACTGGTCTGTGAAGTCTAGTGTTAACAACAACCTAACAACATGTTTCTTTAGATTCGCCATTTAGCATACCGTTGGTATTGTGGTTCAAGATCCATTGTCAGTTTTTGAAGTTCATCAAATTCATCAATTTCATCATCTAAATCATATAAAGTGTCATTTTCTTCAGCGTCTAGTCCCACATCTTCCATTTCCTCATCTTCATCCTCATCCTCATTTCCTGTCTTACTTTGTGCTATAAAAACCATACCAATACTTTTTATTGCATGACTGAATATACTTTTAATAATTTAATGAAGCATACACTAGATTCGTATTGGTACTAATCGTTAGTGTTTTAGTACAGTAAAGTAAAAAAAGAAATACCAACATACGTAGCGTATATGATTATGCAATACTACGAGATTTGTCACTTGAATGAATACTTTATTTAAACACTATTGTAGTAAGCTAGACAGAGCTAATTATTTTGATTAGAATGATGATCACTTTCAAATTAACAATATAAACAAGATTATTAGAAATATTTCAAATAAAATTCCACAAAGAAAATGATTATCTTTGAAACAAATGAAGCAACATGATTTTCTTTAATGCAATTAAAAATGTATTACTTTGCTGTACCAGTACCAAAACTTATTCGTGCAAAATTGAAAAAAAAGTATACAATCCAAATATTTGGACATTTTTTTCGAATTAAAATCATACTGAATCTCTATCTAAGATATGTATAATTTTGATGTGTTAAATGTTAAAGAAATATAATATTATTTAGGCAAAGAGAGTTATAGTTCATATTAGCAAAGGAATCTATATAAGTATGATGAAAAACTAAGGTATTTTTTAGAGGAGAATTAATATGATTTCTTCATTAGTTAAACAAAAGTTATTATAATATTTGCAAGCGAGACATAAGATAGTGTTGAAATCAGCATAAACAAAAGTATTGTTTTACAAATACAATTCAAATTTGATAGAAATTATTCACACGAATTTTGATTTATTGCAATATATAATTATATTTTTCCTTAAATCGTTGCAAGTTGTTTTTACAAAAACATTATGTTGTATTACACCGTAAAGCCACATGATCGTATATGGATGAATTTACACATCTTATTTACAATTCAATTGTCAACCATTCTTAGTTTATCATGTATAGCAATGAAAGAGATATAGAGTGGTATGAAACAGATGTTTTACAATAGTATCAACAGTTTTACAAACAGAATAATCTTCACATAATATGATATCACATATTTACAATTTTATATTACTTCTTTTTGTATACTACAATTTTTGTCATCTTAACGAGAAAATGAATGAAATTGTATGACCATAAATCTTATAAAACACATATGTGGTTAAGAATAAAGATGTATCCCATGTATAATTGCTAGAGATGTGCGGGAACCCGAAAATATCGGGTCGAGAATTTTATTCTCCGGGTGTATCCGATATTTTCGGGTTCTTGCACACCTCCAATAATTGCGTTATATAATAAACTCTTATTTGCTAAAATTAAATGAATTTTTTCAAAAAAAAAAGGTAAAATTCAATAGAAAGAATTTATAGTGTTTATTTCTAACATATGTATAAAAGTGTGCAGACATAATACAATTGTACTATCGATTGTCTTTATAAAATTTTTGCCAAAGGTTTCATACTTTTATATATTTATTTTTTTTAATTTTCTGCGTTACTTCTCGATGCCCGAATGAAATGTTCGAAATAACTGGAATCACATTTTACTCGTACAGCGAAACACCAAAAATTTCTCAAATATTTAGAATCATATAATAATTGTAGACTTTCGTCAATCCTCATAATGTGTGCTTTACTCACCTTGTCGCATGAATTACCGATGAGGAGTCGGCAACATTAGTACACTCGTCAGAAATCATTTCAACTCTGATATTACTCCTTGTGTTCACCGTTGCCTTTGAACACATGGTTGTAGCAACTGCACACTTAATCGTATTAAGGTATTTCTGAGTCATATCACTAATCGCATTTGGATTTGTAAATTTTACACGTTGAGCAATGTTCGATCCAAATTTAGTGAACATATACGTATTCTCTAAAGTATTCTCATCTATACCACTATCTCCTTTCAACAGGCATTCATCTTCTTTCGAATTGGCTATAGAGTAAACTTTTGTACATATCGAGGAACATTCAGACTTAATTCCAGACTCATCGTTTTCGTGGAATTTTTGTTTGCTATGAAAGAGCGCGTTGTCCTGCGTGTTACGGCGTGTAGAAAAATCGTTATCCTCACTTTTGGAAGCTTCATTGGTATTACAAATATTATTCTCTGTCTCCTCGGTTACGAGATTCATGCTTGAATTCTTACATTGAGGTAAAGCACAAAACGAGTTCTTTAACGTGACAGCGTCGTTCGACCACGCATAGGGAATAATTTCCGGCGAGAGTTTCTCCATGGAGCTCCTATCGAGTGGAGAAACGTCAGCTGTGTAAAATATAAGATCTTTGGGAATGGACTTATTCAAGTCTGCTATACAAGAAGAACACGTTCTGGATACAGACATTCCGTCTGTTCGACGAAGCGCATTGCCCATGACGTTTTCCATAAAAAGATATCCATCTTTCATCTCGTTCACGGTACTCAACTCCAAGCATTTGTTGTCCGCTATATTAAACGATCCCGTTATCTCCTGTATTCTCGGTGTGTTCGTAACGTACTCTTCATGACCAGTCCAAGTACTTGAATCTGTACTATCATCGCTATAATCAAGATTAATATCATCATACCTAAAACACTTCTTCTTGGATACTCTTGCTTTTGATTTTTCACTTGACGAAATAGTTCGCCGATCCGTACTATTATTTACACGGCGAGTATCTTTTCCTTCCGCTTGCTCGCTTGACATATTGTGAAAATTTGTACAAGCCACCTTATGATAATTGGTATCAATACTATGCATTTTGGTAACTTCATTGTTTAGACAATTTGTTCCTACATTCATCTTGAACGCATTGTGATATGCAAGTGGTTTATTACATATCTTACAAACGCGCGTCTCTGTACATGCGAAACATGCCGAATTACTTTGCTTATTGTCTATGTCGAAAACAAACTTATCTCTGTCATCGTGTTTCGGGCATAAGTTTAATAAAACTAAATTGTGCACTTTCTCAGGCGTATTTACAGTATACGTATCATTTACATTCTTCATATCATACATTATATTACAAGACAAGGAATTACTATCACTAGTAAAGTTAATACTGTCCGTTAAAGTTTTATCACACGTTTCTTTTATCAGTATGGAATCTACCTTGCTCAGTACTTCCTCTATGTCTTCGATTTTCACGTCGGTCATCGTTGCTTCTAGAACCGGATATTCGTATCTGTCTACAAATTTCGACAAAGGTACGATCATTTTTTTATTCTCGGAAATACGTTTTAAGAAACTATTATGTGCAATTCTTAAACAGTTATCCACAGCTATATTCGAAATAATAAAATTTGCGGGCAATAGAAAATCTTTGTTCATAAGATCAACGTAGCATCTTGATTGTATAGTCTTCGGTACCAATTGATTATCCACAGTAAAAAGATTGACCTTTTGTCCCTCTATGTGAACCTTGAATTGTTTATTGTCATTGTTATGGTCTGTATTCCCGCGTTTCGGTTTCAGTAAAAGATTTACCTCGGTAACTGGTTTCGAGTAAGACCTGTTACTCTGCTCGGAAATATTTAAATTATCTTCAAACTTGAATGACGGAAACATGTTCGTGAAGCTTTTCAAGCTCAATATCTGTGAAATATTAAATGATTTCGTCGGTTTACTTTTCGTCGATTCTGAAGAGTCTTCTGTTCTCTGTTGACTTCCGGTCTCCTCGGTTTTCCGGCTTCTGTCTTTATCATCCTTTAAGTAACAATGTAATTTGCTTTCAGCTGCCGCAAGACTGTTCGCAGTATCTTGAAATGTACTTTTAAACTTTAATTGGCTACTAGAGAAAAGACAGCTAGGATTTTGAAAGAGCGCAAGCAATTTCTCCAGATTCGGTGTATGTTTCTGAATGCAAGATTTCTGTCTTGTTTGTGCGTCTGTTCTCTCGCTTAGAACGGTAGTCGTTAGTTTTTTGGTCGCGTCCAGTTTCTCAACAAGCATTGGCTTATTATTCGCTATAACAGTGGAATCTTTGTCATCTCTATTTACAATTGCAGATGATGTCTTTGTCTCTTTCAAATCCTCCGATACTTCTGTGTCTTTTATCGTTGCAGTGCATTCCAGCCGACTTGGAATATTAGTTTCGTTATTATGTACATTAGTATGTTCCTTATCTTCGAAAGTAGTAGTAGCCGCGCTGTCGTCTACACGAATCTCGACAACAGCCTCGGTGAGCTGACGATCATCGTTCGATCGAGTCAACTCGTGCGTTGACGACGGTGTACATCTTTCTTCTACCTTATTATTCGAAATTAAACGGGACACGTTGTCTGACGCGCCACGGAAATTTTCATTGGCTCGAACAGTGTTACTCGTTTCTAATTTGGATCCGAACACGTCAACGGAGTCGTCCGAATCAGTCGATTCCGCGCTACTGACTTTAAACTTTAGATCGAACGTAATGTCGGCCTTCGACGAGGCGACACTAATAGGTTTATGCAGAATGGTATTTGCTGATTCAACAACAGAGACACGAAATCTAGATGGCCCACTTGCAGAAGATGCGAGATAGGTAGATGATTCAAGGGAGAGAGTAACTGGTGGCGAAGATGCTGAGGAATCTGTCGAACATAATGATGTTTCTGGTACTCGGGACACCACAAATCGACTTCGTGAAGGACTTGGTATCGGGCTCGCTATAGGTGATGAGGCTGGACTAAGGGCTGGGGAACGTAGACGACCTCCATTGATACGTTTCGGTTTGAGCATCGTTTGCCCTGTTTCGTTATTTCGTATCGAAATCACGGTTGATAGAGAACATGGAAGTGTTTGACATGTAAGCGAAATTTTACGAGAGTTTGTACTACAGAGGATGCTATGACGTGAATTTTCAGAACCTTCGTTGTTTTCTTCTACGATACGATTCTGCTCGTTTTCCGAACAACAGACTTGAATCTCAGTTAAAAGCTGCGTGTATAAGGTCTGGTCTGGGTCTTCCTGTTATTAACATAAAAACAGGCAACTTTATGTAACGATAGGCATTCCTCCACGCGATGCACAGTAGTTTGAAAACCGCTGAAAAGTGGCCTCTCTGAAAGTTTAATTAATGATAATACTGCAATAAAAATTCAGAACTCCTTCATATCTTTTTTTTGGAATCTCTCAAACTTCTATGAGACATGTGCATTTCTTTTGGATTTTACGAGATTCTCAATTTTTTTTAAGCATATTTTTCTGATCCGAAGAAACTGAAAAAAATTCGCAATTGTGTACGCTACTAAATAGAATATTTGTGAATTTTTTCGAAATTTTTTGTTGTGCAGAATAGAAGAACCGTGTTGACCCTTTAACTGCCCTTGTGGCAGGGGAGATTTTGTCCTCGGAATTATGTCCCGATTATACAATCGTCCAAAACGAATAATATATTAGATTTTGAAATTTTGAAGTGTTGTTAAAAATCTTAAACTTAAAAAATGATCTTTTGGTCACTTTTTACGGTTTCCAGACCACCGTGGAACAGTAAACTTGTATAGGCTTCCTTGTTTACTTACTACATTTGTTCTGAGTTTCTCATCCAAATCTATTTTAGTGACGCTTCTATTCGTTTTTATAGCAGCATTCAGGGCTGTTAATCCAGTCAGTCGTACATCATTGTTTCGTAAATCTATCCTCTAAAATAATAAAGCAGACATATATGTAATACAAAGTGGTCATTTATTTTATTACAAAGCATAATGAAGTTACTAATATTTACTTGCAAAACCTGGTTCGTTTCAATAATCTCTGACAATGCAACAACACCAGCGCATGTAAGCTCAGTCGACTGTATTCCCAATTGTAATAAAGTACGGTTCTTTTTCAATGTGTCTTTTACAGCAAATATCAACTCATCGGTCAACATGTTTTTCCCAATGTTTAATGTTTCTAATGTTTTAGACAATGCCTATATGCATAAAGATGAACGTGATATACATGAACAAACATCTTCACTGTACCGTATCATAAGAACGCGAAAAAACTACGTACTATAATCCGTGAAAAATAGGGAGCCGAATTTTTTGTTAGCTGATTGTTCCATAACACTAAAATGCTTAAGCCTTTACCGCTCTTATCTTCGTGTATTTGATTAATAAGTCCTTCTAGGATATCACGTACGCCGTCGTCTTGGATGTTATTATTGCTGAACGAGAAAGGAAATTAACAATATAAAGTGTTAAATCTTGTCCTTCCACAGTTGTGTATTTTTTAAACAATACATACCTAATATCAAGTAGTTGTATATGATTATTTACCCTAAGAAGAGAACCAAGTTGTATTGCATCGTACAAATTAAGTCCATTGTCGGCTAAATATAGTTCCCTTATTCCAGTATTCATTTTCAGTGCTGAAACTGATAGAAGAAGCACACTTTTAGAAATGATTATTTCTCTAAATACATCCTCATTGATGAGTAATAAATAGCTGTTCGTAAGTACGGAATTTAAGATGAAAAATAGTTTGATATTTATCACAATACGAATCTAATTATTATTATTAATAATACTTATGTTTGCAGTACTGTGTTGCCATTAGAGGTGTGAGAGAACTCCAAATGTCGGGCCGAGAATTTTATTCGGAATCAGGACAGGTTCTCAAAAATTTCGGGATTCTCGAATATATCGAAATTCCCAGGAATTTTCGGGATTTCCGAGTATATTCAGAGTTTCGAAAATTTTCGGGATTATTTCTGAGATTATTCGAGATTCCCGCGAGTATTAGAGATTCACGAGCATATATTAGAGTTCTCAATATTTTCGAGTCCCAATATAATGGAATATAATGGAATATATTCGAGAACCTCACATATTTTCGGGTTCTCGCACACCGCTAATTGCCATAAAACCGAGAGTATTTACACTGACTTTCTTTACTTCTCGAAAATTTATAGGTAGTCTAATTATTTGTGGACATTAATCGTTAATATTCGTGAAAGAAACATTGTAGTAACGATTGCAAGTAACAATATCTTGTAATTGTTTTTGAAGTGATTCCATAATAAAACTATCAAACTATATCACATAATAAATACCTAGGGTGACGATACATCTTCCTGAAAGTCCACAATTTTCTAATTTTAGCACATGTAGATGGCAGATTAATCGCAATGCACGACTCAAGATACTCATGTACTGTTCATCAAGTATTACATCCTTAGCTTCAAGTTGTTCTAAACATTGGGTCTAGACAAATAATAGTTGTATTAATTATGTATTCAATAATCAGAAAAAGAATAAGGAAATTTTAATATGCACATTCAAGTTCATTTCTAATGGTTTTGCTATTATCCTACATGAATATTACTGTATCTTTAACAACTATAACAATAGCCTAGAAAAATTTCTTATTTACAGAGGAATATATTATGTGTACCTTTCTTATCATACTAGCGCAAGCATGCCAGCCATATTCTCCAATGCCTTGATTAGATGAAATATTTAACTGTCTTGCAGACTCATAATACTCTAACATATCAAATAATATCACAGAACTCTGTAATCGAAAACAGAGCAAAACATTAATGAAAACTCAATGGAATACATTTCCATAGCAAATTGTAGTACTATACTGTAATACTGTAGTACTGTACCTCATCGTTTAAAGATGTTGCTTCTAAATCAACTTTGTGAAATTGAATTCTCTTAAGAATTTCTTCCAATGCTTCACAGTCATTCGGATCTAATGTTTGTCCTCTTAACGTAAGTTCTTCACAATGATTTTGGGATGTATCTAAATTCTGTATTGAAAATTGTTATTTAATATTGGTTCCAATGCAATTACACTCCTTGAAAGCTTTCGCGTTATTATACATTTCACAACTTTAGTACACAACCAACCACTCAAATTATTTCTCAGAATCAGTTAACGAGGAAAGTCTTTCTTTTGCTTTAACCCCCATCCGTCCCTCATTTCGAATTGACACAATGGTAAAACATCAAATGAAATGAAACGAGAAATAATTAACTTTGCTAATTATCTTATTGAGAATAAGATAATAAATTTTACACAATATGTTGATCGCATATTCGCATTTCTGGATTTCATCCGCACATGTTCGACTTTGCTTTGTTTCAATCTTATTGTTCTTAGCTTTATCTCGCGATCAAGAGGAGAATGAAGAGAATACAAAACACTTCCTTTTCTCTTCTTCAAGCTCACGCCAACTTTTGATATGCTAAGCTATACATGTCTAGCTGCGATCTGAAGGGGTTGTACCATGAATGCATAATTGTCGTGTAACAATTACAAAACAATGAACTGGCCGCCAAAGGGCTTCATGTTAGAAAAATGAAAGTCACAAAGCTACAAATCCTTTACGTAAAAGATAGGTCAAATTGACACGAGGAACGGATGAGGATTAAAATATGCTGCAGAGTTGTTTATATTAACAAAAAAACAATTGGTTGAAGAATGTGTCAAAGTCATAGTCAGATCTTTGTCTAATTCAAAGATAAATTTAGAAGACCATCACAATTATATATTAAATAATAATACTAATTAATTCATCTTCATTTTAAATAAAATTAATAGTTTTAAAGTTCACGACTTTAAATAATAAGACAATAAGAATCTGGTACACCACAGACAGTAAATATTATAAATATCCTTCCGTCACAGCAATAAATAACAATAAACAAATGTATTTCCTACAATAATCCTTTGAAAACATTTTCTTATTTCTTTTTTTTTTACCTCTACAGTCTTGAACTTTAAACTATTTTCAAACATAATCCCAGACGATTAGCAATGTACATATATCCCATTTGAATTTCTTAAAACGGAAGCTTTTTCATACATATGCAGAAGTTAACAATGTATGTTCTTCGTTTCTGAACTGCTGTGTAAAACTGAATAGTTAGCTAATCAATCGAGAATATTTTCCCAAAAATATATTATCTTCTCTTCTTACATTATTTATTGATAAAGTACAACGATTAAAAGAAAAAAGTTTTTTACCTGGAGTTGGCTTACAACAATTTCCAGAGGATTGGTGTTATGTTTTATACAGGATTCTTTGTATGCTGAGATTAAATCATCACGGTTCACATTTTCAGCTGTGAACAATGAATTGATAAATTGTTAAAACGTTATAAAGTTTATAATTAACATTACTAAGAATTAAATGATCGATGGAAGATGTTTTTATATAACTGTAGAATATCAATACATTTAAACCTACTCGATACTAAGTACTGCTAGCAATACAGTTTAGAAACTGAATTTTGAGCATTAACCGATATTTTTCTTTCGTAAACGTAATATTTCTTAACACGTTCGCTGCGGTATTCATTGGTGACTCACCAAGTTTTTCATTTGTAGCAACGACTTGATCATTAACTAGTGTCTATATTTCCATGAATGTTCACCTCACTATCACAACAAAGCAAGTTGATAAATTTGACCCTGGAAGGAAAGGATCAAGACAAAATCAACTCAGTATCTTTCTTTTCAGAATCTAACCAAATATTTACTTGCATTTCATTTTAACGTAAATATAAATCACATTTTTCAAAATTAAATATACTTGGCTCAGTTTTATGATTAAGTTTATTTTAACTTTAAAAACTAAGCTCTACTTTTTCTTTTTTTTTTTCATGTTTTCCACAGAGAACGTATTAATATAATAATATAATAACACACACAACTTGTGCGTAAGAAGTAAGAAAATGTTTTTATCCAATTTCATTCAGACATTAATTTTTTTTTTCTTAACTCAGATTTCATTTGCAAATTTTTACATAACACTTTCAAATCGACTGTGTCTGACAACGAGTACAATAATAAAATTAACAGTACTCTTGATAGCAAAAATCTACATCGTAAAGAGTATCGTACTTTAAGAGTAACTTACAAGTTGATTATATATTGTGCATAGTTTAATATTGCATCAAAGTTATAATTAGTACATGGTTCGCATTGTGAAATCTTAAATGTTCTTCATCTGACATGACCTATAAAAAACCTAATTGCTTATCCCCTATCACTATGCAAGTAAATAATTATAAGAATTATACTGACACATTACATTACATATTTTTATGTACTAATAACTTCTTTAAAATAACGTTCAAGCAATATTTAAAGAAGTTATTGCATTAATTTGTACAAATTGTTCCAATAAAATGGATTCATACTTTTAAAATTCATTTTTGTATTTCTTTAAATTTCCTACTATTCTATAGAAATGCAAATGAAAACTATGAAACAAAGAAATATATGTTCCAAACGTGTGAATGTATGATGTAACAAACTATGCAATAGAGAGTATTGAACCGAAATATTGTATAAAATGAATAAGAAATATATATAAATAAAAGTGAATTTATACTCACATTAAAATGCAATTATACTACGTTTCTTAGGAAATTAGTATTTAATACATTTTAGCCATATGAAAACATTTACAATTTCAAGAGTCTCGCAAGATGAAATTGATACTATTTCGAACTGAAATATACACTTGAATAAGATATTATGAGGTAGAAATCTCTTGTAAATGTATTGTGTGAAATCTAATGCAACTTTGTACAATAAATTCTTATAAAGTTCAAACTCAAGATTAGTAAGATTAGTAGTAAGAATCTTTTTTCTTTTCAAACACAATTCAAAATATGTCCACAGATATTTCTTTTGATCGTTTACCGGGTCGCAAAGTTTTTACTAGAGTCTCGAACAGTTCGGAAGAAGAGTAATATTTTTGTTGTAAATCGCAACTGTAACTTGTAACTGCAATGTTTTCGAACGAGAACATATCTTCCATTCTTCCAATACTCTTAACTGTAGATTTTCAGTTTCGCTGAACACCTAAGTTACAAGTTCTCATAGATACTCTATTAATTTTCGAACAACAGAAATTCTAAGATACTTTCAAATATTTAAGAGCATACGTCGGCTACTACTAAACAATTATTCATCGTCGCCGATGATAAGCTCTACAGGTTTCTACCAAACGAGCTCCGTGTTACTACAATCATGGAAAGGAAAAGTAAATTGATAAAATGCATTGCTATCGAGGCATGACCATGAAAATTGTTTAGGGGTCGAGGGGTATCGTTCTTACCAAGCTTCCAAGGATTGGCAGGCTCCAGGCATCCCGTAACCAAAAGATTGTCATTTTCAGGAAAACTCACTCGTCGCGGAGGTCGTTTCTTGGTGAAAGCCAACGAACTCCGTAATTTTTTCCCATCGATTAATATGTAAGGGGAAAGCGGAGCATTGCTTATGCCGAACCGTGGCCTCCTAGTATTGTGCGATATTATCCTTGGAGGGAGTTTCTCAGGATCAATCTCCTCAGGATCAACTTTCAAGGTCGTAAGCGAATTCTCGCAGATCGACGTTGCTGAATCCGCTCCTTCGCTCATATTAACTGGATTTCTAACACATTTTGCCAGTGAAAATTTACACCGCACTAGGCACAACACGCACACATATATACCCCACGGCAATATGTCAATTGAACTGTTCGAAGGAATTGTTTAACACGCGTATCGAAGCAAACGTCAGCTACCCGTGCATTACATCCGCCATCTTTATTACTGTGTAACACTGTGTAACAAGTCGACAACTGCGTGAAACTCGACCGTAACTAGAATCATAAAGCTCTCTTCACGGGATTAGAAAATTAACGGTATTCCTGCACAATGCAATTTCATGTATCTGTTCATTTGCCAATCGAAAAATCATTTTATGCAAAAACATTCGATCTTTTATTTATGTACATTATCGATAACGTTTTAAGTTTACTAATCAAGGGAGATACGACTACTTATATAGATCACTCGATAATTATTTATATCTTATTAGCGTTAAATTACTGTCATTCTCAAACAAACTATAAAAAAAAGAATAGGGTGTTTGCAGACGATCAATTATCAAGATAAATATATACAGGGTGCCTCAAAAATGTTGTACTTCCTTGAAAGGGATGATTCCTGAGGCCATTTGAAGTAACTTTTTCCTTTACGAAAATGTTCTTCGCGATTAACGAAAAACACGGACCAACCAGAGCGAGGCTATAGTGGACGGATTTCGACTCGGCCAATGCAAGCACCACGCTCGGCGGGTCCAGTCGCTGAGCCGGAATCCGTCCGCTATCGCTGCGCTTTGATTGGTCCGTGTTTTTACCACGTTTTTTCGTTAATAAACTCTCAAAGCCACGAAGAATATTTTCGTAAATGAAAATGTTGCTTCAAATGGCCTCAGGAATCATCCCTTTCAAGGAAGTTCAACATTTTTGGGACACCCTGTATATATATATACAAAACTCTGGAGGTACGAGTTACAGCTATAAAGCCACCAAAATCTGTGTTCCTTTGTTCCCATTGGTTAACTAATCGATACTGTCAAAATGTCGGCCAATTGTCAAATAGAGCCCAAAATGGTGGGGAATAGGAAATGCATCTGATGAAATGAACCCATTAAAATTGTAAATATCACAGGCTGTTGAAAATACTTTGTGACACGAACGTCAAAAGTTACGATAGAAGTTTTGTAAGTTGTAACAGTTCGGTATAGTACTATAATAAGATGTCTTCAATGTCTTGCAATAAGTTTTTGCGAATTGTACGCCTGGTGGTACGCAGTCCGCATATCTACAATACACTGCAATATAAGAACAAAAGGTTCTCTGATCAATTCATGTGTTTACGTCATCTTGAATTCAAACCTGTTAACAGTTGAACTTCACTCATTGATTTATGATTTACGAGGATAGCTTTTTTAACAACAGCGTCGATAGTGTGCAGTGTACACACATGTATGTATATAAATACATTAGGGTGGCCCGTAACTGCAGGGGTCAACATTTTTTTCATACATTAAATATAGACACGCTGATGGTGAAATTTTAGCGAAATATTTGACATGTATTTTTTTGGGCCATCATCCAGGTTGAAAGGGTGAAAACAGCCCTTAAAGTTGGGCAGAATCGGTGAAAATCAACAACTTTAAGGGCTGTTTTCACCCTTTCAACGTGAATGATGACCGAAGAAAATACGTGTGAAATATTTATTGCAGGAATGCATAACAAATGATCCTTCATAACAATGTAAGACAAAAATCAAAGGTAAATAGATTGCGGATTCGGCCTTGTTGGGCCTTATCTCGAATGTGAGCCATCTTTTATCTCTCACTTTCTCACATAGAATGCCACAATCATCGATATATCATAGTAAATCGAAATCATTAATTATTAATAATTAAAACACAAAGCTAAAAGCTGAATTTTTTTATTTCTGATTTTTGTTTATATTGATATAAAGGATGATTCCTTAAACTTTTTCCCATCTGTTAAACACCCCGTCTAACTATATGATTAGATAAAAGTTATTTTAACATAAACGTTAAAATAACGAAAATAACATATATACACAAAATCAATAGCCTATCATTGTTCCAATTATAATATATGTCTATCGATACATATATAGAATATATATATATACTAAATATACTTAAAAGCTTTTTTATTATTAGATATTTAAGAAAACATGTGAAATACATCAGTAAAAATCAAGACAAAAATGTTACGTTATACATTCAATTTATATTAGGTTATTGTGTATGTCATTTGCTTATGTACATTACGTCTTACGTCTTATGTTATTTTTCAGTGAACTTACCTTTACGTCATTAAATATATGTATATCTATTATGCGCCTACGTTTCTGTAAAACTCGTGTTCCGGCGAAGTTCTTACTCTTACAAATTTCTTAACAAACAAGCGGTTCGAGAAAATAATAATTTTGAAATTCTTGATCCCGATTAAAATTATACGGACTATACGAGGAAGAAAGACATACTCTTGATTACATAAATGGTAGAGATATCTTTTTCTCTGTCTGACCGGCCCAAAATTTGACAGAAACGTTGATTCCCTTATACGGTCACGCGAGGAACGAATCGGTAAGAATTATACTCCTTTTTAGTGAATAATTCTGCAAAATTTATGTACAATACTAGAAATCAAATAAGAATTTATGTGTAGTTTAGAAGATATTCATTTATTTACTTATAAATGAAATAATTTGTTCCATCTAATTAAAAATGTTCTTTCATGTCACATTGTCTCTTGTACTAAATCTAAGATTGTACATCAAGTTTACAATAACAATAATTTTAAATGTACAATTACAACAATATCATTTATAACCTATTCAGATATTATTTGTAGAGATGGAAGCTGTGTTACAACAAAAAGTAAGAGAGGTGACAAAGTGTATTGAAAAACAATTGGACGATGAGATAGATAAATTGGACAATTTAGATATTAATGACTTTGAAAAGTTGCGCGAGGCTCGATTGAAGAAGTTAAAATTACTGCAGCAACAAAAACAGAATTGGTTGTCACTGGTAATGTATTTTGCTCGGCTGTTTACAATTATTTAATGTTTTCGAGACTGAATTCATTGTAAAATAATTGTATACTTTATGTGTTATTTTAGGGTCACGGAGAGTATTTAGAGGTGCACGATGAGAAGGAATTTTTCGAGGTATCAAAGAAGTCTGAGAACATAGTTTGTTTGTTTTATAAGGACGATTCACCCAGGTGCAATATAGTGGATCACCATCTCAAAATTCTTGCAAAAAAGCATATAGAAGCAAGATTTTGTAAGCTAAATGTAGAACGATGTCCGTTTCTAACTGGTAATTGCTAAATTATTCACGAACTATAAAAGATTGTATTAATTAGCTAATCACTGCTTACAAGATATTTCAGTACTAATATTAATTTTTCTATTTTCAGAACGCCTGAAAATCAAGATCATTCCTACAATTTCTCTTATTGTGAATAACAAAACTAAAGATTATATTGTGGGATTTACTGAACTAGGAAATTGCGATGACTTCTCAACAGAAACATTGGAGAGAAGAATTGCACTTTCTGGTGTAATAAAGTGCGAAGATATCTCTTTGGAAAATATCAAAAAACCATGGTTATCGCAAGTTGTAAAACCTAAAACGATTAAAGGATCTAATACTGCGAATTCAGATGATTCCGATATTGAGTAAAATTATTTTTAATAAATGAAAACAGTTCTTCTTAATACATATTATTTGTATCTTATTAAATTTCTTACTTTCATTGTAGATTATAAGTTTATTTATACTACACATTTTTACTTATGTAACTATTTTGATTAATAAAAATTCACAATTATTACATGTAATTTGTACTTCAGTAAATATAGAACATTTGCGGTATGGTATCGACATTTGTCGATATAAGTATTCTTTTGTCTGTTTCAAAATATTTTATTGTAAAAGATTTTATAATTTAAAGCTTTCCAACAATTATAAGAATGCAATGTAATAAAATTAATTAAACAATTATATATATATACTAAATATATAAATCTCTTTTTATTTTATAAACGTCAATTACTACAGCAAATGAAATTTGTAAAAATTGTAAATAATTAAACTAAAAATAGAAAATAATAAATTTTATAAGAAATCAGTTATTCTCGTGATAACAATAACAGTCCCGTAATAACTTTTCTTTATGCTTCGTGTACGACCAATTAAAAAAATAACTGTATTCCAATTAAAATATTCTTTACACAAAACTTCCACCCAATGTAACACATATTATTGATATATATAATTCTTGATAAGAATTGCAATATAAAATCATATTTTTCAATTTCATATTATCACTTATAGTAAAACAATGACGTCAACTTCATCTCTTCTTAAATTTTAAAAGTACACCACTTATGCAACAGTAATTAATTTTTTAAATCACTTTATTTTACAGTAATCTTTTTACGTATGACACATGTATCTCACATTAATAATATTATCTTTGTGTTTTCAATTTAATATTAAGTGAAATATAATTCAGAATGTATTTGAATGAGATTACTCTAAAACTGCTATATCTGTGTACATGCATAATTTCTTGCAGATATGTACAACTCTTTTTAGCGTGATTAAAGGTAATTCAAATTTAGTGGGAAAATATTCTGTTTCTTACATTTATATATATTTAATAACTAATTTTCAATACTAAAATTATGCAATGTATCACAGTGATAATTTTGCATACATTAACAGTTGTTGTATATATACATGATGAAATAAGAATTGCATTTATACTAATGCACTCGGTATTATCTGCATGTGCTACTCGAAATAAGAAAGTGAATGAAAACGAAGGAATGTAATATCATGGGTATGAAACATATACTTCGTTTTCATAAAACTTCCTAATGAAGTACTAATACTGAACTACTAGTAAATATAATCATGTAATATTCTTAAGGGCTTTGTTTTTACAAGGGAGTAATAGTAATATAAAAAATATAGACACTTATACGCATAAAGTATATGATAGTGCATGTTCTAAATACAATTATTATTAGGAATGCAACATCGCAAAAGGTATGACACAGGCGATTCGATTTTATTTAAATTGCATAGTTCAAATCGGGCTTGATAAAGAAATTTGTTTTAATACTTATGTATCGATTAGTCGTGGAAAAATGTGATAAGGTGTCAAAGAAATGTGAAAAAAAGAAATAATATTTTTTAATTATAAGCTTTTGATTTTACAACCGCAGTTTCCGTTTATGAATTGAAATATCATGAATTTATTATGTGTAATACTTTGAAACTTCTGAGAACTATATTTACAATGTATTCAAAAATAGAAATTACATATTATATATGTATAATGAATATGAAATAAAATATTGGTGGCATTTATAAAACCATACTGTACTGAGATTGTTAATACATTGTAAGCAAATAAAATGGTTGTATACAAATTTAATAATTCGTAAACGTTTATAATATCAAACAAAACATCAGTAATTACACTTTGTACATATATGTTTTTTAAGAATTATTCTTTTAAATAGAAATGCGCAAAATATTAAACTTTGCTTTAGCATGATTACGTTGATACATGTTACATTTGGAAAATAGTTACGTGAAATGACATGCTGTTCGAAATTATAAAATAAACATCGAAGTATGTATTCTCCTTTGATTCATAAGACACAAACTTAGGCGATAATTGATCATGTCGAGAAAATATATTGTTACAATGTCTTGGGGAGCCGCGATTAGGGTCTAAAACAGACGACATGATTGAACTAAAGATGCCGCTCAATCAAGATGGATATTAGTTAACTGTTAACAATAGATCCTTTCGTCAGTTGATAAGAGTACAAACTGTGCATTCAACTCTTGTATTTCATGATTGTGTATCAAAACAATTAATCTACAACTTTGAGAATTCAATAGTCAACTTGTACGCGAAAAAGATTTACAGCACAATGCATGAATCATAAATGAACTTGTTAAATCAGTTAACTTTAAAAACTAATAACTGCTTTAAAATTGGATCAAACGACTTGAGTTTCTTTGAGATGCTAGAAAAAAGTAAAATTCACGATTTTTAACTTTTCTATCTGTGTCTATAATGAAAATTTAAAATATGCCTCTTGTAGATCTAAGTAAGTTACATAAAAAGCAATCGGCATTGAAATATGTAAGAATCTTTCAATTTTGGGTTTACGATTCACCTAAATTGCAGTTTCTTACAATTCTTAACAGTTCTAATTATTTAAAGCTCATAGCAACCGATTGTTATGAAACTTTGTGCACGTATTTAACTTACTTAGATCTACACAAAACATATTTTAAATTTTTGTTATAGGCACAGATAAATAAGTTAAAAATCGTGACCTTTACTTTTTTTTCGAAATTTCGACCAGTAGTCATTTCTAATTAATTTTTCTTTTAAAGTTACTAGTTTTTAAAGAGTGTCCACTTAATTTTGTCCCCAGCTGTACATGGTAAACACTTTGAATGAAAAGAGGCACCGAACTTGTAAAGACATATCACCTTGAATGAAAGATATACATGGAAAAGGATAACATCAGTGATCTGGAATGTGTAGAGCAACTGTAATAGAAAGCCTCAAATTGTGAAAGCATAGACCACTTATTGGTCGATTTTTGGGGATAACAATGACTGACCGAAACTTCTGATTAATTGATAAAAGACACTCCTTGTTGGTAACAACTGATATCATTGTTGCAATATTTGAATTCACCAAGCACCCATTGAAGGAATTGTGGATTTATTACATCGTATGATGGAGGCATTAACATACAGTGTTCAACTAAAGGAAGAGGTCATAGTGATAAAAAAGCTAGAGTTACTGCGGAAACGACACCGTTATAATATTCAATGGAATGATAACCCATCTTCATTGCGTCGGAGAAAGAACATACGATCGAAAAAACAAAAAGGGTGTCAAGTTGCTTTACAGTTTGTACTGTATGTTGATAAGTGGAAACAAAAGCAGTGCTGAATAAAGAATTACAGCAACCTAATGGAAAATAAACAAATAAAGTTGTATACAGTGTATTTACGCTATTACTAGTCAGCGTTTTTCTTGCAAATAATAAATATTAGAAAAAAATGAAAGAGGAAAAAGTAGTACTGTTTTTTTCAAGCAATGTAATGAAAGAAACATTACCATGTTTATATTAACTAACAGTATTACCTTTTCCTCTTTCATTTTTTCCGAATATTTATTGTTTGCAAGAAAAATGTTGGCTAGTAATAGAATGAACACCCCGTATATGAGTCTCTTAACAAAGTCTTCATTTAAAAATAAATATTCGTTAGTTAACACGTGAAGTGCCACGCCAATGCCCATAAAAGTTAGACAAAATCAAAATAGCTCATTTAACAGTACAAGAATAGAAAAGACAAGTTTCATCATAATAGTAATTAATGTAACATTCATATTTACTTAATAGACTACTAAACTGTTACGATTGTTACGAAAATTAATAAAAGAATGTCTTCTCTTGTCGGTTGACAAACACGAAGTACTCTCTGGTACCGAAAAGCGTCCTAAATAGTGTTAACAAGCGGTTCTTGTGTTGTGCTATCCAGATTGATTTTGTCTCTATTGATTTTGAAGAACCATTACGTTATACGGCGGCACCCCCCAGCGCAACAATATACAGACTACGACAATGTTGCGTAGCGACAAATGCACTGCGGAAGTGCTTCCTTAGTCTCATACTTAATAATAGTACAGTAAAGTCTTGATTTAAGTCCGATTTTCGAGTCCGTGCTCGGACATAGATCGCGTACCGCTTTCATTTTTTTCACCTCAACGACCGCGCCGAACGTAGAGAAGGACAGCATGTATTACGGATCGCTATCCTCTTCTACGTTCAGAAGTTACTGTACATACTGTCAATTAAACCACTAAATACAGTTCAAATGATATCGTGTTATTTTCATCAGAAAAATTCCACAAATAAGTTGATGAAAGTCCCATAAAAAAATAATGAATAATAAAGTTTTATAATGGGATTATTAGTGGTTCACACCGATATAGTAGACCGGTATCGAATTACGAGGCAGCACGAGCTTCTGGGTCCCTCGAACTGACAAAGATCGTATACCTCCGTGCGACTTAGATCAAGACTTTATTATATGTAGAGTTGGATAAACTAGTCTAATCAGAGCTCTTAGTAGGGCAATGTTGGTTATGATCATATTCAAAAAAGAAAAAGGTTTTACATTCACGTAACTAATGTAATTTTACATTTCTTGGAGAATAAGACCGTATAAACACTAAAAATAAAATTAAACTTTGATTTGTTTCACTTAAAGCCTACGATAAGTGATAAATGAATAGGTTTTGAAAAGTTTATAATCAATATATTCACATTATTTTAACAACTTATATATTAGCTTGTTTTCAATAATGAAAACAAATTTGACCAGCCAGTTAAGTAATGGGTTGATCCAACTCACTATACATAGTCTGATGTTCAACAAAGTCATAGAAGAACATGTCTTCTGCCCTTAATACGATTTACCAGATTGCATATTTTAAGCGCTGGCCCAAGTTTCAATCCCATGTATTTCATCATCATATCGGAATTTAAAAGTAATAAAGCTTTGCCGTCGATTTCCTGAAAACAGTTCAATGTTATTGTATTACGACGTTTATAATGAAATTGTTTGTCTCTTTAACACTTTGACTGCAGCGTGAATTTTATGTATTTCATACCATTCATGCCCATTATTCGTATAAACGATCACAGTTATTAACAATTATTATTAATTACTTAAATAATGAAGTTTGCACTTCACACTATAATTCAGTTCATTTCAGAACGAATATGTTTATATTTCATGTCACTAATTATATGAAAATCGTTTTTAAGCAATTAACAGCACCGGTTATTGGTGACCATCGCGGCAGCCAATGTATTAAAAATTGTGAAATACGTTAATTATTTGTTCTGATATTATCAAATGAAGAAATCGTATTTAAATGTCTAAAATGGTGATATGTTTAGTAGCTTACATGTTTCCGGAATAAATCTGCATGCTGACCTAATGCAGGATCAGTGACACCAATATAATGTATTACATCTTCAATAGTCCACTCTGCTGGTTCGGTGGAGGCTGTACGATTAGTAGAACTTTCAGACTGGGTGGTTGATGTTGCAGCTTCAAGCTCTGATTAAAATAATAATTATAATATTCTTTTAATCTTTGGTTTACACGACTAAATATAAATACTTTATAGTAATGTTTTGTACATGATTGTTTACTAGAGATGTGCGATAACCTGAAAATGTTGAGTCGGGGCGGGTCGAGAATTATATTCAGGATCGGGACCCGATTCTGTATATTCGTCTCGACTCGTCCCGACCATTCATAAAAACAAAATATATGGTTCCTTACAACTTGTAGCCGTTAGTCACTTACCTGGAACGGATTTCCTAGGTTGTTTTGCCGCGGTTGGTGACGATACTGTCGAATTGTTTATACTTGGCACGGAATTCTGTTGTATTTGCTGTTGAGGAATAGTCGACGATAAATTCTGTTGATTTTGAGATTGCCATCTCCTTTTTTCTGCCGTTGTATTATTATTGGTTGTCGCAGCAGCAACTGTTTCTTCGTTATTCGTAGACTGTGGTTGCTGAGTATTTGGACATTTATTACAAGTTTCTTTTCTCCTGAACAGCATGTGTTCGCATGCACAGAGATCTTCAAGTTGTCGCCTTATGTATATATAAAAATCCTCTTCCTCCATAAATATTGGTAACCTAACAGAAGTAGGTTTACTCTCTAAGATTAAGCTTATGGTTTCTCCTTCACCACGTTTTAATAAGCTTAACATTTGTCTTGGACTCATTGCTGCCATCAGGAAAGCTTGAAATATATCTCTTGTAATATTTAATATGGGACCAGTGCCAAATTGTGCTGGCATAGCTTTTACTTTACGAGGATCAAAGTAAGGACCACAGGTACAATTGTGGTTTACATAAATTGTAACTGTAATATAACAGAAGTAATGAGTCAAAAAACAATAAGTAAGCAACAACGAAATAATTCTGTAGATATAGCGAGGCATACCATTCTCTAAAGAATGTGGTTTGGTATTAGCTGTACTAGTATCAGGTTCTGTAGCTGGTTGTGGAGGAGCACTCGATCCTGCAGGGCTTACTAAAGCTACGGCTGGTTCTCCATTAGTACCTCCACCAGATATTGCCATTACCGGTAAAACATTACTGGTCCTTGATTTAAACCTATTAGGCCCTGTTGCTACAATGATGCATATATATATTATAAAATACATTATCACTAGAGGTGTGCGAGAACCTGAAAATATCGGGTTACGGTCAAGACGGGTCAGGATCTCGAAAATTTCGGAAATCTCGAATATGCTCAGGAATCCTTAATTCCGAGAATACCAAATATTCTTGAAAATCCCGATATATTCAAGAACCCATCCCAATTCCGAATTGAATTCCCGTCCCGTCCCGGCTCGACATTTTCGGGTTCTCGCACATCTCTAACAATCATACATAAACGTCGCAAACATTAAAATATGTTTTACATTTTTGTCTCGGTGGTTGTAGTGGATGTCCACTTTTAAAACACCATCCAGCAGGAAAAATATCTCTAGAGTCAAAGCGGCACCAATAGTCAAAAGCACCTCGCCAGCCATCGAACGTAATATGAATCATGTCATCTTTCACAGCACCAACAGTTGCCGTACATATTAGTTGTGGATTCTTTTTGTCTATGGCTTCTAGTTTATGTCCGACTTCGAACATGTTGGAACGCGGTGTTTTCGGTTCACGTTTGAATACTTTTGCAGGTGCCATTTCTGCCCCGTTTAAAGTCTTCAAAAGAAACATGGGCCAACTGGAAGCATTCATTCGGAAGCCTAACGGAGGTTGCAACATGCCACCAGACTTTTCACAATGGCCGATAGGATGAATCTCATTGCTGTCAACTAATCGCCAAAAATCATTTTTGTTATCCGAGCCATCTAGTCTTAATCTCAGTCGTGGACCAAGGACACCAACTACAGTTGCAATGCAAGTTGACGTTAAATTACGAGGATCAAGAGCTTCTAGCTTCATGCCCATTTTGAATTCGTTGGTTGGTGGAACTTCATGCTAAAAGAAAATTTTGTGATTATAAATAATGTATAATTCCTACCTGATATTTAATTTACTAAGTTATTGTACCTGTTTAAAGCAGTCAATAGGTGCAGCTTGACTGTTTGTTTCTTTCAAATAGTGATCCCAATCGAAAGTTTGATATGTTTCGTACTGAAATGGGCCTGTAGAAGTTGACGGAGGATGAGACATAGTTGTATGATTATTAGAGTTTGTGAAAGACTGGGTTGTAGATGGAACATTATTTCCACTCAATAAACCTGGTGGCGAAATAGATGGTGCAGGTGACGATTGGTCCCTATTATCTAACGAAGAAAAGTGAAATATTAAATTAATGCTTCACAAATAAAATAAGAGATACATATAAAAGATGAAATTTTATGAATTACTGACTCTTTTTCACATCGCTCTGTCCTTCCTTTTTCTGATGTTTGTTCAAACAAAATGAAGAACAAAAATCTTTCGTAGGTCCATCTTTTTGTTCCAATCGTACAGGTGTGCCTCTAATAACATTGTCACATTGCACGCATGCACCCCGCACATAAGCTTTACGAAATTCAGACAAACAGGTTTCAGAACAAAATTCTTTTTTTCCATGTTGCGTAGGAAGAACATATTTTAAAGGCTGTTTAGTTTCTCCACACCATGTACAAGAGTTTTTTGATTTTGGTGGTCTTCCTGGACCTGCATTTACAATTAAAAGTATTTTAAAACCGGTATAAAATATCAAGTATCGTATTATATATGTATGGAATAAATATTAATGAAAAATGTACACGAATTATATATAAAGTACAGGGAAATATCAAACTATAATATTTCTATACCTCGCATTTTGCTTTGTGTTGACGACATAGTTCTTCATAGAAAACTGTTGATCAACACTAAACTTCACTGCACAATGATGTTAGTTTAATTCAGTAATTAACGACATCTTTGCGTCTATTAATAAAATAAATTTTGGAAGCACTGTTCAGTTTTAAATGAAGGAAACCTCGTTTTCAGCCGGCTCGCAAACACGTTTCGCTTATATTTACACGGGCCAACGTACTTTCCTGTTAACTTCCGATCAAAGAATAATTTAATAGAAACGCGGGACGATTATTTCGTTACAATCAAAATAATATATTCCGTATCAAAAATTATTATGTCAAGCCGCCATATTGCTTTGATTTGGCCGCGCAATCCTTAGGTAAAAAGGTAGTAGAAAGGAATCGCTAAATGAATATCGATACACTCATGACACAAAGTGTATAACCTGTGTGTTGTTATGAATTTTATAAGTGTTGCGTGGCCTTTCAGGGAATTACTTTTTACTAGTTTCGAAATCGTGGATTGGTCCCCGTCATCCCCGTGGAGTACTAATATACTCACTATCAGCTCGAACTGATTTATATTATAAATCAAGTTCGAATATCATATGCAATATGGCGGCTTGACATAATAATTTCTCATACAGAATGTATTATCAGGTATTATCTTAAATAAATTAACGAAATTGAAAAAATAACTTGAATTTCAAGCGTAAATTTGAAGGAAATAAGAATGAGAATCGCAATGAAAATAGAACAAGAATTCTACCTTTTGAATAAAAAAATAACTTTTAAAAGATACATATTTGATTTAAATGATTACAGCTTATTATGTCTTTACAGCTTCATGGCCATTTACAATTTTGTTTGTTTTTTAAATCTCCAATCCTAATTGAGACATTACATAATTATTTGTATACACTAATATAATTGATTAATTACATTTGTTTTGTGCGCGTTTTATCATTGATGCAACGATATTGCGATGACGTGAATAAACATATAATTATTAATAAGCGTTCTATGAAATCAATATTTTATTAGTTCACAATCTTTTGTCATTGCTTCAATTTACAATTAGAATTTTGCGCCATTCTAAAGTTGTATTCATATTCTAGTAAAGTGTATCCGTTCTAACTCTAAAACGGTTCTTCCACGAATAGCGACAATGGGTGCGATGATGAGGATCGTTTTTGTTCGAAGAATCCTCTTAGAGTCTGTGGCGCGCACGTAATATGATGAACCATACAGGGTGTCCCAAAAATGTCGGAAATGCCTGAAAGGGGTGGTTCCTGAGGTTATTTGAAGTAACTTTTTTCGCCTTGGAAAAACACGGACCAATCAGAGCGCGGCTATAGTGGATGAATTCCCGCTCGGCCAATGCTAGCGCCACGTTCAGCGGTACCTGTCATCGAGCGGGAATCCGTTTGCTATAGCCGCGGTTTGATTGGTCCGTGTTTTTCGTTAATTTCACCTGAAATTTTCGCTGAGGAAAATGTTACTGCAAACTATATATGCTTCAAATGACCTCTGGAACCACCTCTTTTAAAGTTTTCCGACATTTTTGGGACACTGTATATTAAGATTAGTTTACAATAAATAGGTTCGTTTGGTAAATTGGTAACGCAACAATGGTCATAAATGATAAAGCTTGTCCTAATAAAATATGTGGATGTAAATGAATTTTATGATTATTTTCATATTTATATTAAATAAATTGTACTTTACACTTCCATTTTTAGGAATATTTTCATGTACCGTTAAAATGATCGCTTGAAAATAAATTACCTACACCATATTATTTCAATTGCGCAGTTACATATGTTTGCAATGCATTTCAATAATAAAAGCATAAATTGCATTAATAAGTTGCGGAGACATTCAACTGAAATGAATATTATTTTAATGCCTTGTTCAACGCGCTCAATTATCTCCTTTCATAGGAAATTATCATTCGTTGTGAGAAAAGCTTTAACTTCTCTGTCGTCAGAATTTCAGTTCAAGCAAATGGTATCTCACGGGTGGAGGTCGTTGCGTCAAATTCCACAAATCATGAATGAATTCTAAGTTCTGTTGCAAATTTTATACAAAATCGGGATATTGTTAGTCCTTGTAAGTTCTACCACGATAGTCCAATAATTTTTTCAAGTTTCCGCAACTCCAGTTCGCGAAAAACCGCGAATTTATCGAGTGTTTTCGTAGCATGTAAACAAACATCGAGTTACGAAATGTTGTCACAGAATTTATCTACTTTTATATTCCCCAAGTTAAGGAAAATCTATGCAGAAAATTACAAGCCTATCCAGTTTTTACCATGTGTAACTGAATTACAGAAGAATTAATATATTTTTCACTGAAACAGTAATTACTCTAAGAGTAAATAAAAACATGTCTTTTTTAATCAAATTCTGTGACAAATTGTTTAAATTGCAAAGCTATTAGTCAAGCTAATTCATTCAAATGAGAAGAGAATGAGAATTTCTATGTCTAAAATGCATAAATTGTGCAGAAATATTTACATAGATTTTGTTGAATGTTCTACGTAGCGTAGACACTACTCGAAAACAAACGTGAAACAATGAATGAAGTAAGTGGAGGAAAACAAGATATACCTAATACTTCTACGTGGGAAACATTGTCTGGACAATCTGCATCTTCTTATTCCACTATGCATCATCACCATCAGACGTTACAGCAAGATACAAATCCTACGGTTGCACAAGTTATAGTTCCTACTCCTGTAAAACTTCAAGCACCTATATTAAGCTCGGCACAAACTATACCAGATCATTGTTCACCACTTGGTCATATTCAACAACCAGCCTTACTGTCGCAGGTAAAGATATACTAGAAAAGTCTAATAAATTAATTCGACACTTGGCGTTTACATGTTTCCAGCGATCGCTATAACCTATTCAGTGCTTCATACTTTGACGATTGTGCTGCGTATGCAAGGAATACTATACTGTTTGTGTCATGCCTCAACTTTTGCAATGCCTGATTCAGTGGACATGATATGCACCAATAGTGCTCACAGTGCCCAATTCATTAACATGTATATACACCCATAGCGCACAGGTGTATCAATTATTAGACATGTTTACACACCCACAGAATCGAAAGGGTTCAAACACTTCAAAAATTAAAGCAAGAGGCAACAATTTCAATCTTTAATATAAAAGTAACAAGAAGTAAATAGTATCATATTTTCAACAATAGAATTTTTAAAGGATAACAATAGCACAATACACGTTTCTTTTCTTTTTAGTATTTTGAGCTTTTTATATGTATTTTCATTAGTACAAACTTCATAAAAACAAACTTCTTTCACAGAAAATCAACATGAATCATCCATAATTAAAAAGTACTAATATGATTCAATTATTACGCATAGGATAGTTTGTGATACACTGAATGATTGTTTTATCAAATGCTGTTTTCAAATTAGTCTGACATTTTGAAATAAGATTTCATTTTACTTTTTCTTGAAAAGGATTTGATTTTTGATAACAATAGATTCTTTTTGTACATTTTACAATCTATTGCTAATAAAATTATACGATTACACAATGATAATTGTAAGAATTGCAAATAATGAAAGTTCCACAGTGCGTATATACCATTGTAAGTGAATATTCTGTAAGTTGTGTTAATCTAAGTAAATATAAACAGTGTTAATGTAACATTATAAATGTTTTCCCACAAAGGAATTAATATTCCAAATTATAGGGTACATCACCAGGATCATTTCCAGACTCTGAACTTTCACCAGAACTTCAACAACAAGGCTGGAAAAAGTTCTGGAGTAAACGGGAAAATCGACCATATTTTTGGAATAAATTAACTGGAGAGTCTTTATGGGTAATACCACCTTTGAAACCTCAGGTACTAAGGTATAAACTGAACTTATATATCGTTCGTAGTTTATGTGAATTAATTACATTTATTTTGTAGTTTGATCCGATTACGGATCCTCTTGGTATCTGTGGTGTGCAACCTGTTCCTGGCAATGGAGCCATCCCCTCTGGAGGAACAACAGTCAAGCGTAGAGCATCAGAAGACAGTATTGTTCCACCTGCGAAGAAGTTTGTCTTAGCGTATGTTCAAACTACTCGAGTTGCATACTACAGTATCCTCTCCGTAACTGTAAAAAAGATCCCTACTGTAACTGTTCAAATTTTATCTTTACCACTGGGAGGGATCCTCAGACTCACACTAATGTAAGCGAAGCAAAGGATTGCAACTTTCCTAATTTTGTGTTTTTTAATGAAACTTTTATCATCGTATTAGCGTCATTTTTCTGATTAAAATGACACCAATTATTAACCATTAGATAATTACGATTTTAATTACTCGTTTAACAAGGGATCGAAGTTTCGGACTTCACATTCATAGTAGAGACACAAATTCTGTAAATGTGTAGTTCAAAACTTTAATCGCTTGTTCACACGTAATTATCATCGTAATTATATCGTGTTGGATGTCATTTTAATAAGAAAAGAAAGACGAATACGATGGTAAAAGTTTCATTGACGAAAAACCAAAAATTATGAATTTTGATTTTTGAATTTAAAAGGCGGATCTTGCAGGAGTCCTTTAATATTTGCCGAAAGCCTCGAACCTCAGTCCCTCTTTCTTTTTCAATCGCTATCCTTCTCTACGCTCGGAACACTACAAAGAATGTAGTACCTTTTCTATAACTGTGACTCTGCAGGCCCGAAGATTTCTCATTTACAGAGAGAATACTGTATTTAATAGAGGTGTGCGAGAATCCCAAAATTTTTGAGAATCCTTCCCGATCCGAATAAAGTTCTCAACCCGACATTTTCGGGTTCTCACCTACCTCTACTGTTTACGTGGTAGAATAAGATAACATTTTAACACGATGTTCCTACTTTTGCAATATAACAACAGAGGCCCATGGGACTTGGAGATTCCAACAAATGTTATAATATACGAAAGAGCACCGTCAAATTTGCCGCACGTTCATCCAGAAGCAGAAGCACTACGTTGCAGCTTGCTTGCAAAGTTAAGGCAATGCTATCAAGAACTGTGTCACACTCGTGAGTCGATCGACGCACCTAAAGATTCCTTTAACAGATGGTTAATGGAAAGAAAGGTTATAGACTGTGGATCAGACCCTCTTTTACCAAGTCAGTGTTTCCCTGAAATTTCTATGTCCATGTATCGTGAAATCATGAACGATATCCCAATCAAATTAGTCCGGCCTAAGTTCACGGGCGACGCGAGGAAACAATTATCACGATACGCAGAGGCGGCTAAAAAAATGATAGAGTCAAGAGCAGCTTCGTCTGAAAGTAGAAAGGTTGTCAAGTGGAATGCAGAAGATACTTTTCAGTGGTTGAGACGAACGGTTGGCGCTACATTCGATGATTTTCAAGATCGGCTGGCACATTTGAAACGGCAATGTCAACCACACCTCACCGAAACGGTGAAAGCTAGCGTTGAGGGTATCTGTTTAAAGATCTATCACTTATCGACAGAGTACGCAAAGAAAGTCAAAGATAAAAACAACCAGATATTGAAGGATAATGGTTTAGGGAATGTGATACCGTTAGGAGGACCGGCCAGTACGCAAAGAAAAGTTTGGTGTTACCCAGTGCAATTCTCACTTCCAACTCCTCGCCTTCCACAACTGGATTATCTTCCCGAACGTGAACAAACTTTATTGCGTTTCCACGGTGACGCTGTGTGTATCAACAACATGCATCTCGCCAAATTGGAACATCTGTACAGATATAATTGCTTCGACGACAAAAAGTTTGAAATGTTTTTGCCGCGTGTTTGGTGTACGTTGAAACGTTATCAAACATATCTTGGAATCAATGAAGGCCAAGCGACACAAATGGCTCTCCCTGTCACCGTTTTCGAATGTCTACAGAGACATTTCGGTGTAACATTCGAGTGCTTTGGGTCTCCACTAAATTGTTACTTTAGACAATACTGTTCAGCGTTCGCTGATGTAGATTCATATTTCGGATCGAGAGGACCGTTCTTAGACTTCAGGCCTGTCAGTGGCTCGTTTCAAGCGAATCCACCGTATTGCGAGGAGCTAATGGAAGCCATGGTTAATCATTTCGAACGCCTCTTGGCTGATTCGGCAGAACCTTTGTCTTTTGTGGTGTTCTTACCGGAATGGAGAGATCCGGCGCCGAATGCTCTTATCAAATTAGAAGGTAGCCATTTCAAACGGAAACAAGTAGTAGTACCTGCTATGGAACATGAATATCGACATGGGTTTCAGCATATATTATCGAAGTACGTTATCAAATTTGTATGAGAGTCATTATTATGGTAGAAAATAGTATTGTAGGTGTCTCTACAGGCCACGAAATTACCATAGTTCCACGTGTAATTTTTTCTTAATTTTAATTCAGTTTTTAAAAATCAAGTGCGATCGTATTATCCCTGTTACGTTAAGTTGACTACAAACATATCTAGACAGTTTCAAAATGAAATGTTTTTTCTTCTAACTGATCAATTTAAAAATATATGTATTTCTGATAAAGGGATGTGCGGAATTTCTGTAATTCCTTTATAGTTTATCAAAAATACTAATGAAAAACACAACTATCCCAGTCGGTAAAAATTCAATCGGTATCAATTGAAAATACATGAAAGTTTTAGTGGAACTATTTGAACACTGATTCTAAAATAGATAACGTTTGCGCGTATGACAGAGACAATGTTTTCGATGCTGTTTTCTACTATGATGCACTGAAATTGTAATTTACTGGTTCACGAGTAGTATTAAAACAATGAATATTTCTGATTTTAGAAGCGAAGTTAACATTAGGGCACCTCATGGAACATTGGTGGTATGGTTACAAAATGCAGCTGGTACTGCTCGTTGGGGACCTACAGAAGAAAGAGTTGAAGCGTTGCTGGAAGCATGGCGGCCAGGAAGAGAAAGAGAACGGGACAGACAAGAACTTTTATCACCGCCCAGACAATCTCATCAGCAAATACCATCTACACCTATGCCTGTTCTAACACCGGCGCCTGCAACACCAACATTACCGTTACAAACACTGTCCACGCATCCTATATAATTGCTACGAAATGTTATGGAACAATATGAGGTCCCGGAAAGGATAAGTTACAGCCTATAATTTTAACATTTTTCCAACAGAAATTAGATTTTTTACAGAGAACATTTGATACATAACTTATCGATCCCTCGATTTATATATTTCACGTAATTGAAATACATTAACAGTACAATGGTCTTAAGCATCTAATCAGTTCTATGTAGTTTGTTTAAACATACATTAATACTTCAATATTATTAATGGTAATAGTTTTAACATTAATCTATTTCATTTAAAAACAAAAAAAAAGATATAGACGCATATACGTAAGTGTATGTATATGTATTATATATACACACGCAAGAACGAACAACATTAATTTGAATATTATATTTTATTATGTCGTATGAATTTCGTGAAAATTCTTTCTATTGAAAATAGCTGGAATTTAATACTTAACTCTTAATTCTTTTTGTGATGTTTATCATACAGTGCAATTCCATTAACTGTTTCCATAAGAAATGTTAAAATGTATGAGACGCGAAAAAGAAATATGTATCTATTATATAGGTATAAAAACATAATTCAATAATTAATATAAAATCACGTTGCGTGGAGTCTAATCTTTGTAATAGTGTTAATTGTTGTTAATTATTAAGGAGACTTTGTGAGACGTGATACCTTAGGTAATATAGGCACTTGCCATGCAAGTAAAAAATTGGTACTATCACGAGAAGTTTAAAAGGAAATAGTTGTGCGTATGTGTGCGTGCGTGTGTGTGCGCATTATGTGTATGTGAGCGCGTTCGTGTGTGTAAATAGTGAAATATATACTATATTTACTTGTTTTTAACCGAAAACTTACTTTGTATGATTATAATTTAAAGAAATATCCCTTTTTATACCTTTTATCCATGACAATCTTTTCTTTTGGTATGAGATATCATGACTTGCGGCAAACACTGTTTCTTCTAAGCGTGTCTTCATCAGTGCAATATTTTATATGAATCTTTACATAGAGTTTATGAAATGAGATATTGTACAGAAATATATCAACTTCCTGAACAGTAAATATTTTTGTTATTTTTCAGTTGTTTTTCGAACTTTAAAAAAAAAAGTAGATACAACTAATTTATTAACTCGCGTAAAACGTTGATACGATCCAACATTTTTCTATCTGTAAAATAAGTATAGGTTGATCAAAATCATTTTCTTCTAACTCATAATAACATAAATTAAATCTGTATATTCGACGTTTATCAAACGTAGCAACGTATAGTTACGTTTTTATAAAACGTATACTTTGGTCTCCACAATTCCATTCAAAATGTGTCCGATTTCTAGATAACATAACACGAGAAATTCATATCAAACAATACATATAAAAAATCAAGAGGCAATGAGCAACAATTTAAGAATATCAAATAGATAATATAGTATCATCTTATTATAACATGTATGCATACACAATACACGCGTAAATTAATTTTATCAATACAGAGTGAGGGTGTTCATGTCGCGTGTCTAACATCGACAAAATTGCATTATGTTTTTATACACTTTTTTTTATATGTATACTTACACATATACATGCTCTATGTATGTATATGTATACTTATATATATGCACATTGTATATAAAAAATATATATATATGCATAGAATAAAGAACTATCACTGTTAAAAATATAAGTACATTCATTGCCTTTTTGTATATAGGTATACAGAGTGAAGTACACAAAATAAATAATCTAAATAAATTACAGATGAAGTAATGTTTAAAAATTATCTATGATAATGATTTCTTACTTTGAATTGTCGAGAAAATCCTGTGTACTTTTTTAACTGTCATATTATAATTTTATATTCATAGAACGTTTAAGGTCGTTTTGGAATATGATTGGAATTACTATAAATTAGTAAGTTTGCTTGTAATAAAATTGATTCGCTTATCTTTGATTGTGTTAATAGTACGTTGTTTTCTTATTACTGAAATTATAGAGAAATAAAATTTAATATAATCTGGAATACTCTGATGCACAAGACCTTTTGTTTGTAATTATATTAGATTCTCTTTTAACGTTTTATTGTCATTTTATATTACATTATATACAATATTCGCAGTATAAATAAATATATATTTACAAGTATTTATATTACGTAAACAATTTAGTTTGTTACTAAATAGATACGCCGTTAATGTTACAATCATATTTTTACTAAAATATGAAAACAGCTACAATGTTGTAAGTGTATTAAAAAAAATTTTTTTTGTCGTTGTAATTGAACATACTCGGTTTTCACTTTATTGTGTATAATTTATATTATTATTAAACTATAAAAAAATGCATTTTCGAATCGTTCTTTTTAGCTATACAAGACTCATCACTTCTATTTTAAACTTCACTGTCTGCTTCACACGCAGATTTGATTTTGTGTGAACTCAGACATGTTACAATTTTATTCAATAACTTATTAGCATGCTGTCTTTCATTAATCGATTCATAAAGGGATTTCTCTTTCGCATCATTCATAAAATCTATTAGTACCAATCTTATTGCGTCAAGATCAAATAAACAGTGATTCGTTCCAAATTCAAACTTCTTGAAACTAATTACTTTGTCCTTATGCAAAATCACGTTTAAGCGTTCTGTGGCTATGAATGTTATGAAATCAAGGAATTGATAATAATCCATTCCAAATGTAGACCTCAATATCAGTTGACACTGTTCTGTCCAATCACTCATGTCTTGACAATCGGAAACTTCTTTCATTACAGAACATAATTCCTTCTGAAGTCCATGCCATACATCCATAATATTGCATCCGTTGATCCAGTTATGATTAATAGAAATTGTATCTTCCTATTGATGAAAGGTTCACAAATTAAATACTTTTGCTGATAAAATATTTTTAAATCAGTAGCATTGGCTCGTAAAATTTACCAAATTCCAAACTTGATGATGCCATCCAGATGGTACAAATATTATTTCTCCAGGTTGTTGAACTACATCGATATACTTTATTGTACGTTTATCGTAGGCTCTGTACTTTGTATAATCATTCAGTTCTTCAGATGTAGCATCGTATATTAACTGGCCATGAATATCACGTAATAAGTCTTCTTGATGTGGAGGGAAAAGTAACCATCGCTTTTTTCCAAGTACATTTGCGGACCAACTATATGATCCGAATACATCTGCATGTAACGGTGTCCTAAACAAGAAGAAAGGTTTTTCTTTTATAAATAGTCCTTATATCGTGATATTGAGTGCTTAAAAAATGTTTTACCATGTTCCACTTGGTCCCATATATACAAATCTATAGTCATCATCCAAATCAGGATTTGCAATGTAGTATTCATTTAACCAGTCAGATGCAAAGTACTGGGGAACGTTGTACATGGGAGCATTAGGAAATAATCTTGGACAGTGCCAATCCTTTAAATATAAAAGTGACTTATCATCTGAATAATTACTTTTCCCGTAATCCATCCAATAATTTAGGTAATCTTTCATTTGCATGTCATCTTTTGATTGTGAATTGTAATACTTCTTGTTACAATCTGCTACCGGCACCGCAAGGTTTCCTATAAAATAAGAACGATTTCAATTAGAACAACAGAGTAGGGCAACAATTAATATTACTGTAATAGGGTGGAAATAAATGGCCATAGATTTAATATTAGTACTTTGCTTGTCTCACGAGAAATCCTGTGAAAGGAAGGTGGGACCAATTAGTCAGAGTAGAAGGGGCACACCTTGATTCATATGTATTTTTGGATCTAGCGACATATTGGTTAAAGACATACTATGTAGTGTGTGACTTGAAAACCAAAACACTTGGACTACAGGGACATCAACGATGGGGATAGGCGAGCGAGGGCCCCCTCTGTCCCTGTGCATTCCATGAGACTTCTTGTGAGGCACAGTAATTACATCCAAGTATACAATGACTTTAAAAGTCAGAAGGAATAAACTACATAACGATTAAAATGATTGCATTCTTCAGCTCTAATTATTAGTATTTTGATCTTCTTACTTTTCAGTTTCTTGAAAGTATAGAATATTAGAAACATTTATATCAACCAATGTACGTATAAGTGGTGATATAATAATAATAGCAACTTCCTAGTAGTTTACCCTGGCACATAGGCACAAGAGACCATTATGCCTGGGTTCCTTTATATAGGCTACTGGAAAGTCCTTCCAGCAGGCAGATTTTACAATAGAATCAGCCCACCCACTGTGGAATACTTCGAGTTAAACATCATGAGAAAGGTGGCTTGAAATTGTCTGTTCTGGTAGACAGTTGCTTATAATGTGTTATCGAATCAGATAACGTAAACTTAATACATTTTATGGTTAAGTATTAAACTGACAACAATTTTAAAGTATTATAATAACATATTCATAACGTGAATAATGTAATGGTAAAATGCATAAAACTATTTTAATATGAATTATTATTAGTTGCATAATATTAGAATTATCTCCTACTTTAATATATTTGTTGCTATATAAGGTATTTAATTATTATTTCAATTGATGTAGTTATGATGGTCCAAAGCAAGAAATGTTACTGATTAAAGTTAAATGGTTTTGAGGAGAACATGCTCTGATGTTATCAGTGGTTGAATGTCTCTCGATTGCTTACATTTTACAATGTTATTTTAATATAAGTATAATGTGTAAATATTTACCAAACAATATTTCAAGAGCATCAAAATCTGGTGCATCGTCCACACTCCATTGCCTTCTGCATGACCAATTCTCTGTCACGTTTGAAGTAAATATACACGGCTTATTCGGAATTAAATAATTTGAAAAAAATTCATCATACGTCATCGACGGACTCACATGATCGATCCAATCAATTACATCAGTACTTTTATCAAGCGATACTTTGTTTCTTTTAATCTCGAGTACTTGCAACATTGTGCCGTTTTGTTTATACTAAACTTAATGACCGGACTTCGTCATATTTTTATATACATTAGGCCTCAGGAATCAACGGTGGTGTGTAGCTGTTTCTAAAATCTCATGATCTCATGATGCCGTTTTTTTAAGCAGCACAATGTCACGTTCACTATTTTAAAACCACCTTGAAGTTTTACGAAGTTAAAAGTGCACATGTTTTATGCAATATTATATTTTTGATTGTTTGCAAGAAAGCATCAAGTAAATAGACTTTCATTGGTTCATTCAGCCCTAGACTCAAGTGTATTATAGATATGTGCATATACATATCATCGAGTATACTAGAGGGGCAACTTTGAACTTTGCATTCACGTGCGCATGCGTACACAAGTGTGCGCCATGAACATAGCTTCAGACTACGTATTTGAATTAAAAATTATGTACTACCCGGAACTACGCTGTTACAGGAGAATATTTGTGTGCTTTTCAGTATTTTCCACTGATATTATATCAGTGGTTTTTTCATACAGGATAACAACAGGCAACACTGTCCATATATATGTAAATCTAAGATTTCAAGGACAAAGATTCCAACAGGAGTTTCGCTTCTAGTATTTTATGTGTTCACCGACAGTTTTGCTTTTTTCTCAAAGATTCATAGAAAGTGATGGGTACATTGTTATTAAAGAAGCGGCAACACTGGTTCCCAATAGGGTTACAAACCAAAAGTAACGAAAAACACGGACCAATCAACGTGGCTGAGCGCTGAGCGTGGCGTTGGCATTGGCCTAGCTAGAATCCGTCCGCTGTAGCCGCGCTCTGATTGGTCCGTGTTTTCGAAGGGTTACTTCAAATGAACTGAGAAATCACCCCTTTCAAGGAAGTACAACATTGTTGGGACATTCTGTATACGTCAATGCAGAAAATATAAGTTTTTTTCGTGTTGGGGAAATGAATCTTCTGCGCAACGATGTATTGTCAATGTAATAGTCAAAGAAATTTATTCAGGTGTATAAGTCGGAAATTGATTAGTGTTAGAGCACCGTGTGTTAGAGAGACCACGTGCAAGTGACACTGCAATCCGCGTCACAAAAGTTGTATCATAGATGGGAATGCAGTTTTCCGTAGCCTCCCTCTGCAAGTAGGAGTGGGGTGGACAACCTTGAATGTCTTGCATTCAACGGTATAGACTCTGCCAAATGCCAAATGACGTAACGCAATTTTTACACGGTGTCGGGGGTGTCGGGCAGTGTCGGGCTCGCATCAATTGTGCAAAGCGACCCATAGTGCGAACTCGATCAACATTTCACGAAATTTTATAAACTCCTCAGTTTAAACCAATGATTCCGTAGACACATAAAATAGAAAATCTGAAACCTCCTCAAGAAGAGTAGGAAAATTTTTTCCTCTTATAAAACCAATGAAAAGAGCACGCAGTTGCATAGAGGTTGAAATTTAAAGATATCTCTCTCCTATAGACACACGTTATAGTTTATGCATGAATATGCAATATCAAAACAGGACCGTAAGGGCGGCGTACGAAGAAACATACAAAAATATTGAAATAATCGCATTAAATGTGGAGTAACAATGAGAATGGCGCACAACGAAGAAAACGTATCAGGGCTCGTGCCTACGAGCAGAAATAAAATTTGACTGATTAGTAATTTAAAGAGTAATCAACCGGCACAGACAGTGCTCGAAGACGTCAATACAGTAGACATTTATTACATTATTAGTTCTAATAGATTCGTAAAGTGGCTCTTCAAATCGCTTCCTAGAATTTCTATGTTTAAATTTTTTATATCTACGATACGTCCGAGTATCGATGTGGATGAAATTAAAAAAGGAATGCATATTGATATCATTGATAAGTCTATCAGCTGATTGTCATCTATTAGGGATACTTGAAGGATGTGTAGTGATGAGCTCTAAATTCAATCATTTATGTAGTCACTGCGGTAACAAATATTACAGTTCAATTGATATTTCATGAACTTTCCTCGGGGGTCAGAGTAGAGCAGTGATATTGGCAAGTCTCATGAAAGAATGGGAAATAAAAGTAGTTGCTGCGTCTATTCTAGTCCGCAAGCCGGACGCAAAGAACTAGGATCTGAGGGTGTTACTCGCGGTCTTGAGGAGCATTTACCCGAAGGTGGAGTTAGCATTAATAATTTACAACATATTAGCGAACGTGAGCCAGAAGACTGGGATTCAGATCCATCGTTACATCCATGTACCGGCACTATTTTTATGGAACGATCTAAACAAGCTATCGAAAGTATGTATTGTTATCTTTTTCAAATTTTTATGTAATTAGCGTTGTACGATTTGGTTTCAAGTATAGTGCGTTGCAAAAGAGAAATCATTAAAATTATATTTATTAGCATGTTAAACGCCAAGTCTGTTTTGCTTGACTCTCCGTTTACGCCAGACTCTACCGTCACAAGCTTACGTAGCTGTTTAGATTAAACGTAAAGACCATGAAGGGTCCATAGGGACCAGCACAGCATAAATGAAAAGTCTATGGCTCGTCTCTAGGGACTAGCGTGGCGTTTAACATGTTAAAACAATGGTAATTATTAGGAGCAGATGTCTGTAACAATATGCAAATTCTCTGGGTTTATTTTGTTTCATAATTGAATCTTTTGTAGGTGGCATGGTAAGGAAAAAGAGTCAGCATCAAATTGCAGACACAAGGCCTTTGAAAAAGAGTAGCAGTTGCAGTACAATATATTTAGACAACAGTACTGTTTCGCAACCTAATCTTAAAAATACTGTGAAATGTGTTGCCTTAGCCGTTTATTATCACATAAAAAACAGAACCTCACAACGACAAATCGATATATTTGATGAGAAACTCCATCCATTGACGGTAAGCCTTATAACTAATATAATATACACAGTGTTGGTTTAGTTTGGATTAACATAACGTAAGTGCAGAAATATGATAATTTCTTGACTTTTTTTCTAGGGAGAGGGAGTTACAGAAGATTATGATAAATATAACCCAGAACACAAACAAATATATAAATTTGTGAGAACATTATTTACCGCTGCTCAACTTACAGCTGAATGTGCCATTATAACGTTAGTTTATCTGGAACGCCTACTCACATATGCCGAAATAGATATAACACCAGGTAATTGGAAGCGAATAGTACTTGGAGCTGTTTTATTAGCATCGAAAGTGTGGGATGACCAGGCAGTGTGGAATATAGATTATTGTCAAATTCTGAAAGATATTACTGTAGAAGATATGTAAGTTGATGTTTCAATCGTGGATAGTAACGATTAAATGCCTGCAAAATAATTTTTATTTACCTTCCGATGTATTTATTTAGGAATGAACTAGAAAGACAATTTTTGGAAATGCTACAATTCAACATAAATGTTCCTTCGAGTGTGTATGCTAAATATTACTTTGATCTGCGCACACTAGCAGAAGCGAATGAACTAACATTCCCTAGCGAACCACTCAGCAAAGAGAAAGCTCAGAAATTAGAAGCGATGTCCAGAGTTTATGAAGACAAAGTCACTGCTGAAGCTTTACGTACTGGTAACAAAAAATGGTCAAGCTTAGATAATATATGCATAGGGGGACCTAGACGTAGCATTGCTATCTTATCTTAAGCTTTGGATACAAGTGAACACGTTGCTTATATTCATAACTTCTGAATTAAGGTATGTGAACAAACAAAATTTTGCAGACCTATTACACCACAGTATCAATGAATTTCAAAAGTTTTACGAGCATATCATTTTTATTATTCAAACGTTTATATGCTCAACTGAAATATTTTACTACAACACATGTTTCATAAAAGCTATTCATTAATACGAAACCTCGTAACACGTTGAAGTGGGAAATGATAAAATACTTTAACTTGTTATCAACGCTTGATCAATTAAATTTGTGATACTTGGCAGTTGTCTTCTCTTGAATATACTTCGTACGCTAATTGGATTTTTGGGTAGACAAATTTTCCTAAGACGATTAATATTGATATCAAAAGATATATAGGAATATGTTACATTGTAAAACTCATTTTAAATTGCAGATCTTTAAAGTTTAGTTCATTTTTATAGAATTTATTATGGACGATATAAATAATAAATATGTCTAAAGACACATCTAAGTCAAAGTCTTATCAATTGATATATGTACGAAATACTTTTTCGTATCTGAATATTTCTTTAAAATTGTGTTCATATTTTATCTAATCTAAACATAGGAATGGACACTGGAGTATACCAAGTAGTGTATTCTTTATGAAGTCACTACAAAGGCATTGTATAACTTTTTAAATTTTTGAAGAACAAATTACACGTGTTTTACATTTTACTAACATGACTTTCTTTATCATTTTACCAAGATGATTCCCTATATTATTTGTCCAGTTATCAATCGTATGTATATGTGTATAAAGTAACTTTCTAAATATTTTTTTGTAGGTATAACTCTGTATGATCAAAGTCTGATACTTCCAAAACGTTTATAAATAATTCAATCCAACTATATGAAATCTTGATAATAATAAAATTATGCCACCAGTATATAATGTCATGGATTATTCATAAAGACAACGATAGTCCATTTGTCATTTTTGTATATTTCATGTACTATATTTAAATGCAATGGTAACGTTTTCTTGATTTTCTTTTTTCGCAACTATAATTGAAACCCATCCATGAGTCTGAATTTGCTTCATAAACGCTAGAGTATTTTTCTATTGATTTGTCTGGTTTATATTTTTAAAAATTTTTATTTGGAAACAAAAATTGGAGTATGAAATTTAAGACTACTTTTATGCAATTGTTTTACGATTTACAGATTGCGAAGTGTAGCCATGAAAATAAAGACATGATAATCAAAAAGAAAAATATTTTCAATGTAGAAAATGATACATTAAAGGTAAAGAAAACAATTTCAAATAATAATTGATTTTTAATCAAGCTTATTCACATATAATTATTTCAATATAGGATTTTGATCATTCAGTATGTAACGTTTGGCAACTATTACTACGCAGTAACTTCTTTTATTAGTTTGTGTCTAATAAAGGAAGAGCTGAAATGTAACATCGATTATATTAAAATAGGATATTATTCTTATTTTAATATAATTTATTATAGAAATATTCTTTTACATTCTTACTAAATTTCAATTATTCCCTATAGTAGCTGAATTATCTTCAGCTTGAAAATTTTAAGTCTTTCAACTGTATATTACATTTTATAATCTAATAGATCTGTAAAATTAACGCTTTTTGAAAATGGACAAATATAATACTTTATTAACAAGTATTACCATATACGAAGAGAATATACATGTTAACGTATTATTCTTGAATTAGATAGTTTCAAAAAATTTGTAGACAATTACTCAAGATACAAAAGACAACTTATTGCATCGTTGAGTGTACCCATGCCATATAGTTAATATTGCAATGAGGTCGATCAAATGAAATAAAGTTTTTTAGTACTTGTTGCAAAAAGCAAAATCAATTTCTAGAAAGACATTGCTTATATTTCAAATTTAAATGTATATACACATGATCGCGAATAATAAGCTCACATTCAGGAGATTTATAAAACTCTACTCATTTTGCACACATGATTATACAGAATTAAGATGTAGCATACAGAATAATGAACTTGTTTACAACAGTTATTTAACGTTTTATACTCACACGTGAGAATTAAACATGTAAATGTTGAAACATAGAACTAATATACCATTTACATTATTATGTTCATAAAAGTTGACGTAATCCAAATTTCTATTGGATCTTTTTAATACTGTTACAAAGTAATGGCGATTCATTCTTATTTTTATACTTTACTACAGGATATTGCGTGTAATAAGGAAATTTTAGCAGTAATGATTAGACCTTAACGTGAAGCTGAGTAATGCCAGACTGTAATACCATATTATATATATATATATTATACTTTAATATGAAATCTATAGTGTATCAAAATATAGGTATAATATTAACATATCTGCTACTTTTGCCAGAATAAAACGTGTTTTAGTTCCTTGATCTGAATCAAGAATTAGTTCAATATATTGCAAAGTAATTGTGTAAGATAAATATGAAATGAGACAAAAACAAAATATACGAGATGTAAATATTTAACGAATGCACTAGGGAAAAAACCAAAAAAATTATTAAAAGTAACCAACTCGATAAGCAACATAAGTTTTTTTCATTTTAATATTCTGTGTTCCCAAAGAATTAGGATCATGTTTATAAATAGAATTGCATTATAAAGACAATCTTGAAGTCTGATTGCATCCTATAAATAAATTACTGTGCTCTGTATATATGTCTTGTAAGGTTGTATTATAAATAAAGTAATTTTATTAACACCATGTCGATTGGAGTTTAGACAAGCTAAAGTGCTATTTTAAATCATTTATATTTTTACAAATTGATATTTTTATTAATTTGCATAAATTCATACTAGTTTGCAATGTTCCTTTAATATATCATATATATGATGTTCAACTGGATATTAGTATCATTAATATAACAAAAATATGATATTTCAAAGCAAGTGATACAATAGTGTCAACTTTTAAGTCTTCCATCTTTAATAAACTAAAGAAAAAAAAGAACGTTTAAGCACTTTTAAGATTTATTTATTAAAGTTTCTGCTATTTTGATGAAATAAGTTTCTGATATGCTGTTACATATAATTACTTTTGATAGATAAAGATGCTTCAATTCATTTATGTTATAAGTTATTGCATCTTTAAATCATTTCTAACAATATATCATAATTATCTTTATTTTCTTCTTATATTTATTAAAATAATAGTATAATTCATACTTGAAAAGTTTTTAAAATTCCTACACACAGGTTGTATACCTATTAAATTTAAAGTGTATTATGCAATTGTAAAATATATATATATATATATATATATATATATATATATATCTTCGTTTTTATAATCATAAAATAATAAAATGCTATTCTTTATGCTTTAAAAAACATGCATTTACTAAAAAGTTTATGATGATGCATTTTCTTTCCTACTTTGAAAATAAATACAAGTTTTATATAAAAAAAACGGCAATTTGTATTAGCATAATTATAAATTTCGTATATGTATACATTTATACTTATAGTGATATAAATTTCACAATGTTTATTTTTTAAATCAATCCTAATGCATTGGTTTTCACATATATTTATATGTATAAATGTATATGATAAAGTAATATGTTCTAACATTTTTATTGACAAATGTTTATGCAATTTTCTTCGTAAATATATATTATTAACAATTAATAAGAAAGTATTGTAAATATATGGTAACATAAAAAGAAAACTATAATATAGAAATAAAGTCATATTTTGAAAAATGCGGTTTTATTGGCCTCTGAAATGAATCTTCTTATTGGTTCTCGCCGTTCAAATAGTTTGCCCACCCCATTCAAAAAGTCCACTATAATCATTCTTATGTCCAAATGTTCAAAGGTAAAAATACATATCTTTTCTAAGAATGTTAGATTGTTTATTGAATTTTATTCAAGTGTTAATATGCGATAACAATTATCGATTGTGACTATTTCAAGTAATAATCCATTTTTTGTATACTATTACCGCGTATTTTAAATATACAAGTATGAAATTACTTAGTAATTGGTTTCTGTAATCGAACAATAAATAGGAAATGGACAGATCGATAGAAGACGCATCTATAACAGGATATTACAGGATATGTACAGGTACATATTACAGATTAACCTTACTAACAAGTTTTACTGGAAATAAACATTTTCACGTAAAAGATTGTTACGCTGATTTTATGCTAGCAGAAAGCAATTCCTCTCTGATGCTAGCGACGATTTTAGTAACTCTAAAAATTTGGCGATCATTATAACGAAGTAGGTGTCCGATAAGGACAAACTTATGCACATTTACGAAGAGGAAGAAAATGCAAGTCTTACATTCTACTATACAATATCAACGCGAAATCTAAGTGTGCAGTTCTAGCTCTCTTTCTTACAACGACGATACTTACAAACTAAGTTACGGAAGTCGCTAAATGGAAGAATAGCCTCTCTCATGAAAATTCTGTAATTGTCTATCCTTTATATTATATTGCATTCGACTTTTGGATAGAAGATAAAAAAACTGCATGCGAGAAAAGCAAAATTTGAATAGCAACATTCAAATATTCCCGCATGTAGTTGCGACGTTGTGTTCATGGTGTACAATTTGCGTACGCATGCGCACTGGAAATTGTTGTAGAAAAACACGAGTTTCTCTTCTATATGAATTCTCCGTGTAAAATGCATCAATGCATCCAGTGATGCGACCATAAGCTTATCATTTTGTGTACTACTGGTCAACAATTTTGTCAATAATGCAATCATTGGAAAGAATAATTAAATTTCTGTTTCTGTGAGCAAATCTGAATGCATGAAATTTCCTCGATTAATATTATACTCCTCTAACAATTTTCCTTGTTACTCATAGTCAGTCAAGAAATCTTTGTGTCAGTTTAATTGGGAACCACTGCAGGGTACATGGCAAAATAATAGCAAACTGTCAAAAAGACAGACTATGTCAAAATTATGAAAGAAATGTACTCGTTGTGAATGTCTTATAAGTTCATTTAAGAAATATATTAAGTCAACCTGACACAGGTGTATAGACATATATGTGACGCTTGCATACGAAGATAAAAAATGAGCAAAACAGTTTTTGTTTTTATACAAGCATCTAAGTGAAAAAGATCTTTCGACGGGAAATTTGTAAAGACTTCAAATTTTTTTACGCTGTTTTACTGATTAATTAAAGTTGTTAGGTGACTCTAAAGCAACTGTAAACAATGATGTTACATAGCGCAAGCTTGAAGTTATGCCGTCTTTGCGGCAAAGACAAGTTGCAAGGCACGGATTTATTTACAGATAAGATCAAAGGAGCGGTTTTAATTTCTATCATAAATAAATATTTCTCTAAAGAGGTACATTGCCAAGCATACCATAAGCATTATGCATAATTTTGCATAATTTTAATGCTAGTGATTTTAACATATTTCTTTGTGCAGGTAATAAATATTTCAAATTCTGATACATTTTCTAAATATGTTTGTATCGATTGCGAACAAAAGATTTGCACATTCGACAAGTTTTACATTATGGTAGTCAGTGTACAGAAGCAACTCGCAGCTCCATCTTTGGAAATTGATTTCGCTGAGGTATTTGATGATTATTAAGACATTGAGTACGGCGCTCTGCTTTTGAGTGCACCAAAAAATCTTAATACGATGTATAGAAGCACTATTTTAATTCACATTTATAAATTTTTAAACTAATATATATTTTTTATATATTCATTTATTATGTAGATATTTTTATATTATTTTTAATTTGTTGACCTCAACGTTCGGCTTGCTATATACGAGATATCTTATGACCCGTATGCAATGTGTAAATTATATTCATTTTGTAAGTTGTAATTATTATTTGATGGATTAAGTAAGCATGAGAAATACTTCATTTTCAGAGTATGTTATGTCAGTTGAAAGAAAATGATACAGTATCAAAAAATGCCTTAGGGAAACAAGGTCCAAGAAAAAGTGTATGTCCAATATGTGCAAAGAGCTTTAGGTGTCAGGCACATTTAAACAGACACAAACGAATTCATACTGGACAACGACCATTTGTTTGCAATGTTCGTAAGATAATCGAATTTGTATATTTTCATAGGCGAAAGATTCGGTTCATTAATATTACAATAATGATTTTAGATTTGTAGAATGTCATTTAATCAACAGGAAATACTAATGAAACACATAGAAAGGCATGAAGGAAAAAAACAATTTCAGTGTGCGAATTGTCATCAATCATTTCGTTACAAGGTATCGCTAAAGTCTCATATGATAAACTTTCATATGGATGCGGAGAAGTCTGCTAGTAGCCAAAATTTGCAAATAGAAAACAGTTCTTTCACTTGTTCGGACTGTGGTAAACAATTTGTAACGAAATACAAATTACAAAGACATTCAAGATGTCATACCGGTGAGAGACCGTATCATTGCAATTTCTGCATGAAAACATTTTCGCAAACTAGTAATCTAAAAGTGCACCAAGTAAAGTATCATCAACTACCTAATTCTCTGACCGAACTGAGAGGCCAGATTCAATATAGCAATCAGATAGTTAATTGCGACGTATCTGCAACATTAAACAGTTACAATACAGTTAATATGTCGGAGACTGAGTTACAAAACACGATAAACGAGACCATAAATTCTACAGAACAGAGCGGTTCATACGTGTCGAAAATTTATGAAAATCCTTTGTACATCGATGATGAAATTGAAACAATTTTAGACCGCGATCTTGACCAACTGGGTCAAAGCAAATACTCTACGAACTTGCAGGACAAAGTGTCTCTTTGTTTGAAACAACCAGAAACTCCAGAATTACTACATAGTTTACTATATGACGATGGATAGTTTTAATTACTTAAATATTATAAGCATCTGTGTTTCATATTCATGCAATTTCCTTAAAGCTTAGAACCTATAAATGAATCATTCAAAATAAAATAATAATATTTAGAAAACTGTTAATGCATAGCTTTATACGTATAATCATGAAAGCAGTACAAAAACTTCAATGTTAGAAACTTGATCGATGCTAATAAAATAAACTGTAATTTTCGTCTCTCCTTTTCTGTAACTTTTATGTAATATATGTTACATATTTACAGGTAAAATATTCCATTATAAATGCAATATTACATTTGAAAATGCTATACATAGAGTTCAAGCTTTCATCTTCCAACATATTAAAAACATTTGTAAATAATCAAACATTTTGTATTTTTATTGCAAATAAATAATTATATATAACTTAAAGAAGAGATGCGTTATTATTCTTATGGTATACTTTTACACCCCGTCTGTATTACTACTATATTTCCTTGTATCATATAATTTATGCAGCTGTTATTCGGTCAGAAAAACACTTTATAGAATGCAGTTGAACTTCCCTTCCCTAGGAAAAAAAATTAAACAAAGAAATTTCCAGGAAGAAAGATAAAAGCAAAAAGTTTTGTCATTAGATACGTATTGTCTCGCTGACAAATGTACCTACTCCCATAACCAATTCCTGCTAATTCTACACATTTATGAGAGAAATGAACAGGTAAAATAGAAAATTGTGAAGGCACTAGAAAAAGAAATACTCAACGTCTCGATTCAACGTAATCGTCATTCAATTTATTACATTTGTACATATTTAGTCTTGTTCTACGTCTCTATCGTCGTGCTCCGTCACTTTTTCAGACTCATGCACACGTACATTCTTTCTCTGCCCCTGTCCCTCCCCTCCCTGCTCTCAAAATCTCAAATTTTTACTGGAAACCCTCGAAATGGCGTGTTCTTTTTCGAAACGCGTATGCTGTAATTAAAATAGCACGGTATTTCTGAGGGTGTGGTTACTAGCATTTACTCTTCTGCTCGTGTTTCTCTATCTTCTCTTCTTCCTCGTCATTATGTTTCTTTTTATTTTTACGCTTTTTTGGGGGGCTTTTTTTTCGGTCTTTTTCAAATAGACGATTACGCACTGCCTCTTCTAGGGGCGAAGAACAGACTCGAGAGGCACGCGGCAACAAGTACACTGAATAACACGTTATAATTCTGATTACGTTTCTTGTACTTATATTCACGTAACTATACGGGCGTACACCTACGGGCAACGATATAGTGATCTACTATACCCACTATATAGGTTTATTGATCTTTGATAATTATTTCGAACAGACGCAGCTTTTTATAAAAAGATAGTGACTTTGGGGAATTAACATTACTTCAGGATGTTGACTGTTAATTTAAGCTGTTTTTAAGGACAACGAATTTTATAAATTAAATTCAAAGCTATTATCATTTGGAGGAGACAAAAATCGATTTTCTTTTATTGTATTCTTTAGAAGTATATTATACGCAGTGTCGCCAGATCAACCCAAAACTGGGTTGATTTTCTTCTTCTCCTTTTCCCCTTCCATTATCCCATTCCACTCCTGTGCACACTCTAACATCCCCCACTAGGACCGTAGACTGGTCACGTGACGTGCCGCGCAACGTGTTACATATTACTCTGGTCACCAGAGAGGTGGTAAATTGTATTCCCCTCGATTTCAGCGATCTGGCGACACTGATTATACGCTATAAATATTATTTTTTAGACGTTACAAATATTTAATTTTTTGCTGCATGTTATACTGTCATTTCGTTAAAAAATGTCGTTTTGCTTCATCCTAGTTCACAAGATAACATTTATGTAAATTAATATTACTTTCGATTGTTGTAGTTGTTAAGTATAATGTCTCTCTCATCGTCACAATTTCTATTTTGTTATAATTGTCGTCTAACTATCTCTACAAATTTTTAATAATTTTTTAACATCAATTCCCTGAATAATTGATCTCTCTTGATGATTGTCGCGATGCACATCGTTATTCTGTGACAAATAGAGAGACTGAACATGTATTTGTAATATTGAAAATACACTTCTTGAAAAAATGTACTAAATGAAATAAAAATATATAATTCATATTTTCTACTCATTTTTGTTATTTTAATTAAAAAACATGTACGAATTTCACTATTTTTATTACTTATGTGTTTTTGTGTAGAGTATATGTTCTATTTCGTTACGTTTTCATAGTTCCACATATACTAAATAAATTGACGTTTTTGTTTAAATAAATATACTATATTAAGTATAGTACACCCATAATAATAAGTGATATTATTTTAATCATGTACCAGAATTCGAAAATCGATTTGAGTATAAAATGACGAACCAATTTTTTAAAAATAGTAATTGATAAATAACTTTGTGATTGATAAATATTTTTAGATAAACCAATTGTCAGATACTTTCCAAAATAAATCTTTTTAAACACCAAAAAAATTGTTTGAATACCTTCTCACAGTTTTTTTTTTAGAAAAGAATTCCCAAAAATCACTTCTTTGTACCTGAACATTATAGTCATCCCACCCAAGTATACTAACTTCACTATTGTTTGTCCAAATTGAAGATGGACCCTTCCACAAATTTTTTCATTGAACCACTCGATCATTATTCACTAACCCTTGCCGAGTCTTTCATTAAAATGAATAAACGTTAATTGATCACATCTTGATTGATCACAGTGACAACATAATAATTAAACGTAACATAATTTGGTGACGTTTTCTCACCATTTAAAGGTACAAGTTTTAATTTATAGCAATCGCTTCGAATACTATACAGAATATTACATACATCAATATACGGCGAGAGTTTCGAATCATTTCGGACTGAATTCGAACTTGGAAAATCTTGAAAGTTCGTAAGAATATAGGACCTGTAACGAAATACAATGCTTATGGTTGAACGTCATCGATGTCACAGTATGTATACTTTCAAAACTTTTAGAATTTGAAAGGCTTTCAAGATCTTCGGGACTCACAATTAATTACAATATATTTTCGAAAATTATGAAATTTTTCTAAACTTTCACAATTTTCGAACAGGTTTCGCTTCAAATATTTCTTTTTTGAATTGATTCGAAACTCTGATTGAATTGCTTGGAAACGTTCAAGAAAATGTATAGTTATTACTAGCAGCAGTAAAAAATCAACATAAACTTCTATTACTCATCCATTTTGAAAGTAATTAATAAATTTTCAATACGGTGATTCAAAGATTGAAATTAAAAATAAAATTACAATTATACGTACAACAGCCACGAATTAATTACAGATAATATTTATAACAAAAATTGCATAAAATTCGGACTGAATTAGCGTCAGGTCTAAATGGATTAAGTTTGTTATTTAATAAACGTTAATAAATTCTGATAAATAATAAACCGCAGTTTTTAAATTGTGAGTAAAGGCTAGTGATTTTATCGAGCCAGGTAATAATTGTTAAAAAGGTCCACCCTTTCGCCAATAAACAACGTATCGTTGCCACCAAGTGTACACGTATACACAGCTATAAATATACATATATACACCACACACACGCGTGATTGTATAACGTTTAGTTTTTTTACATTTTGCTTGTTCGTTTAGCATCTCGTCGATAGAACAGATCCAATTAGGATCTCCACTCGATTATGCCAACGCGATTGCGCTCTGTCCTTTATAATGTACTCTCTTTTGCGTTTCCTTTTTTTAATATTATCCATCCCCTCCTCTCCCCCCTCCCCCTCCCGATCGGTTTCGCTAATGATACACAGTGCAGCTGATCGGCGATTAGTCTCACCCGCGATTATACACGATCATCCCGTGGCTATAGTATACTATAATTCGGAGATCAGTCGTCTAACGCTATCGAGCTATCGAGAGTCGGTCGTGGTGCCGCTGACACTTCTTAAATTCTTACTATAGTACACGCGATTATATTATTAGATTAGAATATACGCGGTATATCGTCCGATTCGAAGGTCTAAAGCAGTCTAATACGCTTTCCGAATTTTTTCTGAATTTTCAGACTTTGCTATATAGTTTCAATACCCAAATACATTTGTCCAAGGTGTACCGCAGATTTGACCTTGATCACATCTTTCAAGGTCAAATATTTTTTCCATTCCATGTACTTGTATATGATCGTCGTAACATAGATTCTTGATCTCTGGATTGGTGAAGATATTAATTAAAAAGTGGCACCACAAAATTGACCTTGAGATTATTTTTCAAGGTTACATTTTTTTTTTTCATTGAACCGCATTCTATTATATGGTATAGTGAACCATCATAGTCTGACTTCACATTTCTAAATCGATGGTGTTTTCAATTAAAAAATATTGTAGAACTGTCCTCGACCCAATTTTCCAAAATTAAATTTCTTGCTTTTATCGAATGATTTCAAACGTTTAGATAGATGGATGTTTTAGTTGACAACTATATACAGGGTGTTCCGTAACTCGTGGTACAACCGAGCAGGGTGTGATTCTACATGAAAAACTGAGTCGAAAATATAGAATAAAATTTTTTGATACAAGGCTTTGTTTTCGAGAAAAATGAGTTTGAAAATTTGTCTAGTGCGCGTGCACTCGGCTTACTTGCGGATCAACTGATTCCACTGTCTTTGATTTTTATTTGTGGGGTCAGGTGAAGTCGATTGTGTATCGTGATGACATAACAAGCATCGAACAATTACAACAAAAAATTGTGATAGCGTTTGAACAGTTAAAGCAACATAATAATTGCACATTACAAGAGGTCCGAAGGAATTTAATACGAAGAGGACAATTATGTCTACAACAACGTGGACAGCACTTCCAGCAATTTATGAATTAAACGAATTCCTCAAAGGTAATTCTAACATTGTAACCTCGACCATCGATTTATTCGATGTATACAAACCTCGAAAACCTTTGCGAAAAAAGGTTGAGGTAACTCAGAATAAAGTCCGTTGAGCCGCAAGTAAGCCGAGTGCACGCGCACTAGACAAATTTTCAAACTCATTTTTCTCGAAAACAAAGCCTTGTATCAAAAAATTTCATTCTATATTTTCGACTCAGTTTTTCATGTAGAATCACCCCCTGCTCGTTTGTACCACCAGTTACGGGACACCCTGTATATAGAGACAAAATTGACTTTGATCTTTTTTTGAAAAATGTTCTTTTGAAAATGTCGTGGACGTTTCATTGTCAGTTAAAAAATTACTGTACATTGTATATTTTACAATGTTTACCTGTGTTTCCACTCCAAATGTTTATTTTAACTTGAACCGCTTTTTCTCATAATAAAATGTTCAAATATTGTAAATGAACTTTTCTGAACTTTTATTACATCGAATGATTAATTTTTGTTAATTCCACGATAATAGATTTTTTGGAAGAAATGAGTTCTAGTGTTTTCATATTGCCTCTGGAATTCGATCACTTCATTTTCAGAACATTTTTTAATAGAATCTGATGTTCACATGTTTTTGTAAATTAATCGAGAGAATTAATTGTAGTTGAATTTATCAGAGATTATCAATATAGATCGCACGAAATTACTTTAGACCTTTCAATATCAGAGTAATTTCAACTATTCACAGTTAACAGCTTTAACCAACCCGTCCACTATACTTTAAGAGAGCGATCGATCGACTGAGACGAAAATCAATCAAATCTCGCATTGTTTAATACAATAAAAAATCGAATATTCAGTTAAAAGTCCTTCGGAGATGGCTGGACTTTGTATATTTATTTAAATATATATGTTCATTGATTGCTTTTGCAGAAGCCGAAACGGAAAAGAATTTTTCACAGTATTAACTACTCTATCGGATTCGAAATAAATTAAGAAGCATACGAAACTTTACAAAATGTTTATCATATTGAATTTTAGACGTCGTTTATTCTACAAGTGCATAAACCTTGCAGTCTATCGATTATTTGTTGGAGTTTAGAGCTAGCAGTTCTTTAGTAGTCATTTCACTATAGAAATTAAGTAGGAAAAGTAACTTGAAAATCAGAGATATATAATTATTTATAGAAGAAATGACAAATTAGAAAAATTAAATACTAAAGCATGATGTACGTGGTTTCAATGTCCAAACAAAATAAAGATTTCCAGTGAAAATGGATTTGTCAGCTCTTATTTCTTATTCGTTAATACCACACGTTATACATTGTATTAAATAATGGCTATTAACAATATTCATTTGCTTACCTAACAATGCCAGTACTTTAACTGTAACGTGTGTACTATGATTTCATCTTAAAACATATTCGACCGCCATTTTTTCTCTATTCATATCTCTGTTGTATGTATTTTAATCGAATGAAAAATGCGATTATATTTTTTAATAAATTATGATTTTCTCTTTCGTTAATGCTCGTATATATTATTTTAATTCGTGTCGATTTAAAGGAGCTATAGTCATTTATTTGCTACAAGACAAAATGGCTAATATATGACAATCATAAATTACTAATAGTAATAATATGACCAATATTAGTTACTATTGGTCGTTTGTAATCGATGATAAAATGTCTAATTTTAGTCACGAAGTCGGATGTGTGCTAATTTTTATTGTTTCTTGACATTCTGTGCCTCTCCGATTGCAAAAATCATTTGCGCCAATGCGAATAAATGCCATCACTGTGAAAAGTCGATCAACAGCCGCCTCGATCAACAATTTAACATGTTCCACAGAGAAACTATCGCTACGAATCTAATAACAGCGATCGATGTCATATTTCTGTGGTTGCAAGGAAAAACGCCGCATGTCATAATTTCAAAAAATTTGAGTTCATTCATAAATTAAGTTTTATAGTATAGGATTTACGTATTTACCAGAAAAAAAGACATGAAAACAAATTTGAAAGGCTCAAAAAAATAATGCAATTTAGCCGATGTCCAATATCAAAGCATTAGTGGTCAAAACTTTATACGGCAATATCTCGAAAGTTAAAGTATGCGACATGCGGCGTTCTTCCTGACAACCATAGATTTTACAATATGGCTGTCCATCGATTTCGAAATGGCAACAGAATGGCAATGTCAATTGATTGATTCTCGCGATCTGTCAACGGAACACACAGCCTATCACGATTAACATTAACGTACGAGGATCGTTCGAAAGTTTCGAATATATAACAAGTTATTTTACAATAATGTTAATTCAATTTCAACTGCCGGATTTACTCTTAACTATCGCAGATTCTTCGGAACTCGGTGTTTATGCGAATTTGGTCCGAATATTCGTAGTGTTAACACTTTTATCGTTAATTTTATAAACCTAGAAACAAATGGAATGACAAAAAGTGAACAAAATTTGTCAGAATTTATTACGAGATCGAAGTTAAACATTAATTTCACTGTTATTCTTATTAACAGGATATAGAACATAATTCATAACAATATAACAATATATGTAAATGCAAACTTGTTTATTAAATGACTACACAATTTGCAATAAGAATTGTTCTGTAAATGGCACGAGGCAGGTTAAAGGTTAATATATTTTTTAATTAAACAATTGCGAAAAAGAAGGTATAAAATTAATAAAATAAAAGATGCGTGAATGGACCGCGCGGTTCTTTACGTAAAACAAACATTTTTGGAAATAATCGTACGGAATAATAGTTGCATAGAAATTTTAATATTTAATTGTAATAATTTTATAGAAAAAGATTACCTACCTACTCATTGTCAGCATTAAATAAATAATATGAACAAATATAATAAGTATATCCATTGTATATATGCATCAACATATTACGTACGTTCTGAATCAATGTTCGCAAATTCGCAATTTTTCAAAACAAAATTGATCATACAATGAAAGTGATTCACGCAACAAATATGAATAATATGCATCGCAGTATTAAATATATATGGTAAATGAACTGAATGATTTATTTTATATGTTTATAAAGTGTATTTACATATTCTCATACAATATTCCGTTGAAGTACAATCAATCATGTTCGCGAGACACGTCAGCCCCATATCCGACAGTATCACTTCAATTACAGGATGAAGATTTGCAAAAATCAATAGACAAGTAATCCACTATAAAAACATTCGTGTAATCAATTTTACAAATATATATATATATCCGTTAAAAATAAAGTATTAAAATGATAAACAAAATTACCACCGAGTTCTAAGACTTCTGCAACGACTTCGGTTAAATAGAGTAAATTTTTTCAATAAAAATTCGAAAAAATTTACAAGCTCAAGGAGCCATTTCTCAAATAGAACCATGGCTATACTCGATTCTCGAAACTTTCGAACCGATCCGTATAACGAGGCGCACAGCGCTGATTAATTATTTAACAGCCTATTGCTTCGAGTCAACGAAGAGGAGATTTCTGCAAATCGATCGAATTTTTGCAAAAAATTGATCGTCCGAAGCGGGCACCACCACCGCGCGAAGATTTCGTCAACGTTCGTCAACGTTAGAAGGCATAGAGTTTATTTACTTTAGATATTTATTTATTTATACTTCCACATTTTTTTTTTCATTCTTTATCTTCTTGTTGTTGGATTTATTCCGACAATCGTTAAATATTACCGCACACGGTAGTATCAAAATAAACCACACCAAGTGTAGAGTATGTAGAATATTCGTAAGTGTATGTATGTACAGTAGAGTTCCCTATTATACTTGCACGGGGGCGGTTACTTGAAACTGTGTACGGCGATGCTTATTATATATTATTTATTGTTTGGAAAATATCGCATTCGAAAGTCTGAAGTTTAATTTTCTCCCTCAATTTCAACACCGATTTTTCAAACTGTAGGCAATCTTCTATTAAATCCATTTTTAACATTCAAATTATATTGATTTGTCATTTTAGAAAATTTTTTAGTAAATTTTATAGATTGATATTAATGGTCTCTAATTTAAATATCGATTTTTATATTTATAAGAAATTTTCTATTAGATTCAAATTTCGTCCATTGTTAACATACAAATTCTACTGATTTAAGTTATTTTAAAACATTTTTCTAATAAGTTTAACAAATCTCAAAATTGATACCTTCCAATTTCAATATCAATTTTTAATTTATAAGAAATTTTCTGTCAAATTAATTTTTAACATTCAAATTGTATTGACCTCATTCATTTTACAAGTTTTTCTAATAAATTTAACAGATCTATGTTAATACCTTCCAATTTCAATATCAATTTTTAATTTATAATAAATATTCTGCGAAATTAATTTTTTACATTCAAATTGTATTGGCCCTTATTCATTTTACAAGTTTTTCTAATAACAAATCAATATTAATACCTTCCAATTTCAATACTAATTTTTAATTTATAAGAAATTTTCTGTCAAATTAATTTTTAACATTCAAATTGTATTGACCTCATTTATTTTACAAGTTTTTCTAATAAATTTAACAGATCAATATTATCACCTCTCAATTTCAACATCGATTTTTCAATTTATAGACAACTTTCTGTTAAATTAATTTTTAATATTCAAATTGTATTAATTTAAGTCGTTTTAAAAATTTGTGTCACACATTTACCTAATATTAATATCCCTTAACTTGAATATATTGACTTTTCTCTCCTCGATAACGCATAAATAGTTGATAGTTGGAAAATTGTATTTTCTATTTACATGCCCAACTGATGTCTGAATTTTCAAACTGTTATTCGAATGAAATTTTATATAACCAACAATGCATTTTACCAACAGTATAATATACACTTTATTTATAGTTGGAAAATTATATTTTCTAACTTTGAATATATATGCAAACATCAATTTATTTCTGTATTTTGTAGTATTCACTTTGTTAAGATAATAATTTACTTACATACCAAAACCACTGAAACATATCGATGAAAAAAAATTGTTGTTAGTTCAATAAAGGATTGAATAATTAACTTCTATGATTCTATAATTGACTACTTAAAATTTATGTATATACATGTCCTTTTGTTTCCATTATTTCATAAAAAGCTGCAAAACATATTCACAATGTTATAAACAATGCTGTCTTTTTTTTATTACTAATGAACAAAGAGAACACAAGTAATGGACAATTGGTACACAATTTTTACTAAAAAAAATAGTGGAATTAATAAATAATGCAATCGCAATTTAAAAATTCACATATACAATACCATTTAATTCCTATTCAGTAATATTTCAGTATGTCTACGAAGAATATAATTTATATTTAGATGACTTCCAAAGATCAATTAAATAACAAATAGAATTGATTTAATTTTAAGATAAATTTCATCGAACCTTTTTTCTACAAATGAAGATCTACAGTCAAAGGAACAAATTTTCCAATAACGATCATTTCAACTTAAAAAAAATACAGAATATTAAATTTAGAAATGCGTAACAAACATTTTCTAATTATTTTGTAGAACAGAGTCATTATGGCATCGCGTTACACAGTTTCAAATGACACTTACCACATTTTTCATCGATAGAAGAGGTATATGTATAGGGAGTTAACGTCCCAGGGCCAAATTCGATTCATTGGCGCACTATAATCAGAGCTAAACCAATCGAACATTTAAGGCCATTTACCTTCAGAATAACTGCATACGCCCATGATGGGCACGGCAGGGGCCCTCAAACGCCTGCTTCTCCCACCAACCTCTCTTTCGTGCGCGAGGCCTGCGCACTGTTCGCGACGGGCGAAACACTTCCTTTCTCTATAGTAACGGCGGATGCTGGTGGGGGACAGTGGGCGCTATGGTGGGGACGGTTTTACCTCAATTGAGACAAAAATGCCCATCCCTGGCATACGCCTATTCATGCGATAGTACGTATTATGCGGAGTTAGTAAGATGACTAGCAGAAAGAATATGACTCTGATTGGTTGCAGCGTAACCCCCTCTCCACAAACTCATTTTAATTGATGATAGATAATCATACAGTACAGGATAGCCAAAACTTAATAAACTTATTTTGTAACTGCATGTTTTCTTCAGGTTTTGATTTAAACTGTTTGTTTTGTATCAAGTCTTCTAAATATAATATAAATAATATAATAAATGAAATACGCGTGCCAAAAATATTTTTCCAGTGATAGAAGAATATTTAAAAATAATCTGTTTCTTCTAAATATAATATAAATAATAATAATATTTCACATCTATATTTTTCAGAGGATTTGCAATGTTAAAGATAGTGGGCCAGATATGTTTGTTAGTTTAGATCCGATTATAGTTGATTAAGAGCCTAAGTAGGCCCATTTTGGAGGCCCTGTAATACATTAAGTCGTTTGCAGTCACATTGTCAGCGCTTCGTGTGCCACTTCCTTGCGGAATTTACTATACCTCTTCTACCGACAATGTACAACGTGGGTGTAAATAGAGTATAGTACAGATTGTGCAGCACGGTAGAACTCGCTCGAAGAAACAATAAAGCTTGCTAAGTTTTATATAAAATAACCATTATTAATTATTATAAAATAACTATTCGAAGTATCGTCATTGTGCAGTCTCGGTTTTTAAATAATATTTAGTTCACTATTTCGTTCGATTGCTTTGCAGAAAAGGGAATAGAATATTTGCAAATGAGAATTTGATATTAAAAATATCATCAGTGGTCTAACGTTTGTTATATTTGATCTCAAAGTGGTTTTAAAATAAGTCTCTGTGCAACTTTAGGATTTAGAAGTTCTTTAATCTACTATCATATATTCTGAACATTCTGTTAATTAAAAATTAATTCTATTTGTATATTCTCATTAAACATTGTCTTTGAACAGTATATTTTAAAAAATGAAAGTCCCCCTATACTAAATTGCAGAGAAATAAAAACTTATTTTTGCAAATAATATTTAATAAAAGTAAAAGGTAAATTAAACAAACTGAAATTAAACTAAATAATAAACTAAAATAAATTAAACAAATTTCTATATTTAATAAGTTTCGTTTCCTTTGCTCGCAAATTGTACTATTGAATATTGTTGAATATTATTAAACATGAAGTTGTTGTTAGATTTATTTCTATATTTATTACTATCATTATTTACAGACTCTGATTTTGGAAGCATATACAAAGTGTAATCAAACAAAAAATCCTATAATATTCAATAAAATATATGATTGTATTTAAGAGAAATAAAATTTTCAATTTCAAAATTCATTTTTTGTTAATTCATTACTGTTAATTTGTTTATAATGTTCCCGTTTTAAAAGATACCAACGAATTCAAAGGATTTATATCCAAATTTTTACTTTCCTTATTATACGATTCTTTTCCAAAATAATGTTTCAGATTTTAAAAATTGTAACAAATTGTTTCATCATCTGACATGCTATTACATTTTAATGTTAATCAAAGGATTTATTTCCAAACTTTTACTTTCCTTATTATACGATTCTTTATTAAAATAATGTTTCAGATTAAAAAAATTCTAACAAATTGTTTCATCATCTGACATGCTATTACATTTTAATGTTAATCAAAGGATTTATTTCCAAACTTTTACTTTCCTTATTATACGATTCTTTTTCAAAATAATGTTTCAGATTAAAAAAATTGTAAAAAATTGTTTCATCTGACATGCTATTACATTTTAATGTTAATATTACTGTTACAGAACTGTCTATAATGAAATTAGGAATATATACCAATTATTTAATGTATAAATCAATAATCCAAATCTAAAACTACTTTCTAACAAAATATAAAAATGGCAAGTTAATGATAGTCACATCTAACAAACAATTGACATTAAAACCATTTCTTAGTCTGTATCAATCAGAAAATTTTCAGAAAATCAGTTAAATTCAGCAGTGTCTCACAGAAAATTTCAATTTCATTTTAAAACGAGTTCCATCGTCATCCCTGCACTTATACTAAACTTCCACCCAGCACAGTATACACATCCATGTCCCACAGGGTTACCTCGCATTTTATTAAAAAGTTGGCGGCTACATCTCTAATTGTGTCTATACTCATCATTGTTTTTTTATCATTTTCTACTTGTTTTAAACATCTCCGCGGTTTCAATTGTATCATCATGTTCTCATGAAACTTGTCCCTACGTCTCTGATGTCCACTGTTTTTTTAGCCGTTTTACAGGAAAATACACTACGATTAAAGTATATCACAGATGTTAACGAGAAGAACGTTCTAGAAACGCGAGTGCGCGCGCGCGCGAGAGGGAGAGAGAGAGGGTGGGAAAGAGAGATAGAAAGAAAAAGAGGAAAAGGAGAAAGAGGAAGAGGGAGAAACATTTTCCGGGGATTTGACGGGTAGAGGGTGTGTGAAAAGGCGTTTCTCAGAAACAGGACTGCGGTGGTAAGAAGAAGAAGATCAACCCCTTAACCTACAATGACGGGCATAGCCCGCGTACGATGGTCGGGCCAAACCTAAATTTTACGGGCATAGCCCGCGTACGATGGTCGGGCCAAACCTAAATTTTACGGGCATAGCCCGCGTACGATGATCGGGCCAAACCTAAATAAACAAGTCGTGCAAATGTCCCGAACGCTGCGCGAGCTTGTATACAATTTCGGCCCAACATCTTCGAATCTAAATCGTAGGTTAAGGGGTTAAGGGATGTTTAGGGGCTTGTTAGAAGTAGAGGATCATTAGGGGAGGGTGAATATTCCACGATCGTTGGTCGCCGCTGGATCATAAATCTGGAAGAGTTGCACGGCAGCTGTCCCTCAGCTAATTACGAATTAGCTATCCACGTGAACTCGTCGAGTGTGTACCCAATTGACATGGAGGATTAAAGATTGTACGAGTTTCAATTTGTATTCAAGATTATCACAACGTCGGTTGTCGTTTGTTTGTTCTTTCTTGTTTGTTTGTTCAAGTCTTAAGGTATACCTAGTCACATTTACAATAATTACACACACACCTCGAGGCTCGACTAGAATTATTACACGTCGGTAGCGAAAGAGACAAAAAAATACCATCATTATATCATCGACTATAAGAGCTATAATAGTTATTATGAACCGGCCGCAATATACAACATCTCGATTGTGTGTTCAGCCAATATAGTAACAATATATTTTTCTCGATCAGCCCTACCTCCTCCGTCGACTGTACGTTGGTTCTGAAAATATCTCGATTACGAAGTTACGTCTTACGTCTAATTAACGATTCCCATTTTTTTTTGTGCTCTCTTATTTCCCGTTTTCTCTATCTCTGTTAATTCATTTTTTTTTTACAACTAAGAACGTGTGTATTTGTGTACGTGTGTGGGTGTCTGTATGTGTTTATCGCGAAAAGGCTACGGCGCTACACGTCTCCCCGAAAGTATCATCGAGTATGTTTTATGTTTATCTCTTTTTTTTTCTCTTTGTTTATCTAGATTTGTTTTATAATCTGGCACTTCGGTAACGACCGTTCCCCGTTCCTTTTTGTTTTCTCTTCTTCTTCTTTTGGCATCGTTCTCTTCGATGACAGAGCGCGTGCGCACGCGCGTCCCTTTGCCTCATTCGCTGTTACACGTTTCGTTCTTGTGCATCATGCTCTCTCTCCCTCTATCTCTCTCTCTCTCTCTAGACGATCTTTCATTTCCCGACGAGCCGGAGAAAAAGGAAAGGCGAGAAAGTGTGGTCCGATTAATTGCGATGGTCGTCGCGCGTAGACGTCGACGGTTAAATTAATCTACCTAACAGCTACGGAAACTCCTCTAATTGTTTATCGGCGCGAGCAAGGCTCTACCTCGTTCGTCGTCCTACCCCAATTCCTAACGGATCATCGCCACGACGTGTCTCTCGTTTACGGTTTTCATTATCTTTTTCTTATTTTTGTTATCCGGAACGTAAAACCAGTTCCGCTGGCAATAATAGATTGTCATAGGTTCTCTTCCATCCTCCTCGTCATCCTTACATTTTCCCATCCCTACCCTGGAACCCTCCAAGGATCCGCCGAAGCTCTCCCGACTTTCTCTTCGTCCACGTAACATCGTTCTCTTTTTTTTTTTTCTGCGATTTTTCTCGGTCTCATTTTGTTGGTTTTTGGCAAGTTCACGGCGACGAAGTGTCTAGAATATAACGACTATATTGTCATGCACTACAGTCTTTCTCAGAGGCCCGGGAGCAGCCTGATCCGAACAACGATGATCAGACCCTGAAGATCCTCGGGGCAGGCTGGCCGAGGTGCATCGCCGCGGGCTCCACGGCCAGCCTTCCATAAAACTGGGAAACCGGTTTCGACCGGGCCCTGTTCGTCCTGATTAAGAAGGATCAACGGGCCCATCGTCCGAGGACGGTCTCTCGGGCTTGTCCGAGTTGGCCTCGGTGTCATCGGGTTCGTCGACGTCCTCTTGCACCGGGGTCACCGACGAGACCATGGTGGAGACGTCGGGCGTCTCGTCGCTCGGACAACGTCGACGGGGACCATTGCTGCTCGTCGAGTCGGTGTCGTCGACGTAGATCCTGACGTCGGTGCCGATACTCTGACAAACACTGTCGGGTATGTAGACGACAGCGCTGCCGGTTCTGCTGACGCTGACGCTGCCGCTGCCGCTGCCACTTCCGCTGCTGCCGTTCCCGCTACCGATCATGCTGTCGCTGGCGTTGCTGGTTTCCTCGGCGACGTAAATGCGTCCGTAGCTACCGGCTCGCATCGCGGAACTATACTGATCGGGGACGCTAGCCAGCACCATCGTTGAGCCACCGGCCTTCAGCTTGGACGGTCTCCTTTCGTTTATGATCGACTGCACGTCGAAGTCGTCTGTCGGAGGAGCAGACACCCGTCTCTCGTCCTTGATCCTCGTCGCGTCGACTTCCGGCTTGCCGACGGTGATCTTCGACACCTGCTCGTTGCTGCTACCTGTGCTGCAGCTGCCGTTGATGGTTTTCACCGCGGTGCCTGTGCCGGTACCCGAGCTAGCGTTCACCTCGGACTGTTGGGATTGCAACTCGCTAGACGGTCTGCGATTCAACGTCGCCTTGGACGGGTAAATGGTCGCCTTTGGTAGAAGGTAACGCTCGCTGGTCGGCTTCGGACAGGCCAGAGTTGTCACCGATCCAGCCGGTGTCACCGGGGATGACGAACTCGCTGCCGAAGGCCGGGTCACGCTTAGCAGGGACTTGTTGTCTTGCGTGTCGCTGGTCGCCTGGAATCGAATGATCAACATTTTCTATTACATTTTATATTACTTTATCAAAATAACAAGAACGTTTCAATCCAAATTTTTTAACCATTTTTTAAAAATAATATATACAGGGTGTCCCGCGTAACAGTTTTTACGATTATTTAAGTGCTTGCGATAATCTGACTAAAAATATTTTCAACAAAAGTTCATCGGTTTTCCGATTGGCTATATATTGCAATAAAAAAAGTTCGAAAAACTTTTTTTTATAGTATTGTCAAGGTCACCTTCATTTTTTTAAATGGCACTTTGTATTTTTGACTTAACAGTATTATAGCCCGTGTCAAGACGAATTCAACGAGCTAGTATATCATGACCTTGGGATGACCTTGAAGGTGAAGGAATTAAAATTTCAACAAAACATGACAATCTGCTTGTATATAATATAGACATAATAACTTGTCTATTTTTACGACTCGAAATTACATTCAATTCAGAAACTTTGACTAAATGAACGATTTTTTTTACAGTTACTAGTTTATGCTGTTCCAATACAAAATAAGGAACATTTAAAGCAGCGAATCCGTACAGCATGCGAAGAACTTCGCTACGACAGTATCGTAAGAGCAACCAGTGCAAATTTATTACGAAGAACGGAATTGTGCCTACAACAAAATGGATTTCAATTCGAACATTTGATGCGACCTTTTTACGAAATCGTTTGCGTTCATTTAGTCAAGGTTTCTGAATTGACTGTAATTTCGAGTCTTAATAATAAACACAAGTTATTATCACCCATTCAAGCAGATTGTCATGTTTTGTTGAAATTTTAATTTCTTCACCTTCAAGGTCATCCCAAGGTCATGGTACATTAGGTCATTGAATTCGTCTTGACACGGGCTATAATACTGTTAAGTCAAAAATACAAAGTGCCATTTAAAAAAATGAAGGTGACCTTGACAATAGTATAAAAAAATATCCAATATAATCTATAATATAGCCAATCGAAAAATAATCAACTTTTGTTGAAAATATTTTTTGTAAGATTATCACAAGTACTTAAAAAGTCGTGAAAACTGTTACGTGGGACACCCTGTATACAATATATCCAAAGAAATGAATTTGTTGAATAAATCCTGAAGAATGCATCTTTACAAACTCAATGATCGGAAATTAAAGATATTAGAACCCATTATTTTGACGGGTCGCGTTAACTTATGCTGAACTGTTAACAATTGGGACTTTGACGTGGCTCGTGCATGGCGGAGTATTTTAATGGAATGTACATACCTGTAACCGTTGACGATGTGGCGGACTAGTGTCACGGGTAGCTGGTCCGTAACTGTGTTGCGAGATGATTCGAGGCACGCTTAGATTGCTGACAGGCTTCTCGAAAACTTCGGCGACTTCGAAGTGCATCGGCAGTAGGGACCTTCTCTGGTGATGCCCCGAATGGAACGTTTGTCGACGCTTTGACTTGAACTTGGACGGCCTTGAATTGGGACGATGATACGAGCTCCGACGCGATAGTGACATGGAAACTGATCCATCTGTAATATCCCACAAATTATTATTAATTTTAGTATTTTTATTACATCACATTTTGTCCTATCAACATCAGCCCTTCGTTTGTGTTTGAATTTTTATCTATAACTTCCATGTTGTGTTATAAATTTAAAATTTAGGGTACTTATTCTGAACAAATTACATACTGACAGCATCGTTTGACAATTCGACAATGAACGTACCGTCTCCGCTCCTCTCTCGCGGTGGATTATAAATAAAGTTCGCAGGCAAGGAACGGACTTTAGCGAGGCCAGGTCTGCTGATAGGAATCTTATCATTCGTCACCAGAATGGACTCGCGTTCTCTGACGTCGTCATCCTCCTCAACGCCATCATCGCCGTCCCTCTGTCTTCTTGGACTGTCATCTTCGTCATCTTCTTCTTCTACCTCCAACAGCTCCTCTTGTTCAGCAGCCAGTTCTCTTTCCAGTTGCGTTTCCATATCCAATTCGTCTTCCATCTATCAAAAAAATTGAAAATTAACCAACGACGAATTAAAAAGGTGCACAAGAGTTATTGAAACTGTTACCAACATATTTGTGACATTTTTCAGATTAAAGTGATCCTCTATAATACGATACAATTTGAATCATATTTACTCGTCTAATTCGTGTTCTACTGATCAGTTCGGATAAGCGAGGTTCCACTAAATCGTGGATTAAACGAATAAATATAATCCGAACAGTATCGTCTTCGAACTCGTTTTAATCAGAAAAGTGTAACGGATATGATGGCGCATAAATAGCACATAAATTTGTTAAATACAAGAAAGATTTGACACAAATAGTGACATTTTGGTTTCGAGGTTTTCACATATACAGGGTGGGGCACTAAATATGTCCAGTTTGAATATTGCTGTTATTTGTAATAATATGACAAAATGTTCTATAGAAAACTTACACGTTATAGAGGGGGACATATTGTGACACAAACATTTTCTGCGTGGGTGGAGGCATAGAGGAGATTTCAAGGTCAGCTATATTTTTTTAAATGGAATGCTATGTTTTTTTTTATCACGATGTGATAGCCAGTGATGAGACGAATTCAGCGAGTTATCATTGAAGGTCATGCAAGGTCAAAGTTGCAACTTTGCATTGACGGAAACAGTCATCAATTCGAGCATCTCCCGTAATGTAATAAAGTTTATTTTACTACCATATTTGACCTTGCATGACCTTCAATGATAACTCGCTGAATTCGTCTCAACACTGGCTATCACATCGGGATAAGAAAAACATAGCATTCCATTTAAAAAAATAGAGTTGACCTTGAAATCTCCTCTATGCCTCCACCCACGCAGAAAATGTTTGTGTCACAATATGTCCCCCTCTATACCGTGTAAGTTTTCTATAGAACATTTTTTCATATTATTACAAATAACGGCAATATTCAAACTGGACATAGTTAGTGCCCCACCCTGTACGGAGATATTACTGTGCTTCGTACCTGTTTGTGACTTTCCTCGAGGTGTTTCATCAGCACCGCGACGACAACGTTCACGAGAACGAATTGTGCCATCAATACGAAAATTACAAAAAAAATCGGTGCGATGATAGTGCTCACGCAACAGTTTTTCACGCAATCAGCTGCCTCGTCGCAGTCGTCCCTTAACGTGTCTTTCATGATGCCGTTCCAATTGTCACCCGTGGCCACCCGAAAAAGCGTCAAGAACGCCATACCAAAGTTGCTGAAGTGGGCGTGCTCGCCGAGTCCTTGACATGGCATCTCGTCATTGCATTCTGCAAAAATAAGAATTTTTCAAGTTTTCTTAACAGTTTGATTATTCACTGTATATTGCTAGGAAGCATCGCAGCTAGCTTCATCAGGGGTCGAAAGATACACATCTGCGATTCTAATATATTGAACGACGTAATATTACGTCAGCGACGTCTAATGTTAAACAGAGGACGTAATATTACGTCAGCGACGTCTAATGTTAATCAGAGAACGTAATATTACGTCAGCGACGTCTAATGTTAATCGGAGAATGCTAATCAGAGGACGTAATATTACGTCAGCCACGTCTAATGTTAATCAGAGGACGTAATATTACGTCAACGACGTCTAATGTTAATCGGAGAACGTAATACTATGTCGAATGTTTTTAATTCAGTAAACAACGTGATATCAGATAAATGATGCGGCAACGTTTATTATGGGACGTGATAATACGTCGATGTCAATTTATTAAACGACTTAATATAATACGAATATTATTAGATGGTAATTTAATAAACGATGTAATATTAGATTTACCAGCATCTAAGGTTTATATATCAGCGGACGTAATATTACGTCGGTGTCATTTAATTCCAATTCATTGAACGACTCAATATTATGTCAATGATTAGTTTAGTAAACAACGTAGTGTTACGTCACCAGCATCTAAGGTTTATTTGTCAGAGGACGTAATATTACGTTGGTGACATTTGATTCCAATTTATTTAGTCGCATAACATTCGTACTTAAATATTGTGTCGTTTATGTGTTTATTTCTTCTGACGAAGTTAAGGGAAATAATTCCAAAATATTGTTCCCAAAATAGCATGTGCCACTCACCTAACCGGCCAAAAAGTTCCACGCCGAGTGCTGCGAATATGAAGAAGAGCAGAAAAAATAATAGTCCCAAGTTTCCGACCTGCGGTAACGCCTGCATCACAGTATCTAAAAGGGCTCGTATTCCTTTCGCCATTTTCAGCAGTTTCAGAACTGCAAAAACACGCATTCGGGATAACACTTGCAAATTATTATTATTATTATTATTATTATTATTATTATTATTATTATTGTTATTATTATTTTTGCTGACTTACCTCTAGCGATACGTAGAACTCGCATCACCCGAATGATCGTGGGATTAATCGGAATGATTTTCGATTCAACTTCCTCGAGGACTATGCCAACCACTGAGAGTATCACTATACCAATGTCTAATTGATTCCATCTGAAATTGAATGTTTATTTTCATTTATTTTGTCTGTAACATAATTTATATCTTCTTGGGTTTTTATTTCAAATTAGTCAAAATGAACTCTGTTAAAACAACGATTAGATTAATTTTCTTGTAGATGATAAAATTGGCCATATTTCAGTTTGAATTTACAACAGAAAAGTTTCTTTCAATTCGTACAATAACCAGTTATAATTTAGCTGTAATTAATTAGTGAACTACAGTGGATTGTATTTTACGAATTGTGTTTGAAACGAAGTATTACGTACTTGTCTTTTAAGTACAAGTGCACACCCAAAGCTAGAAGCTTCATGAAAGATTCGAGGATGAAAACTGCGGTGAAGAAATAATTGAATATTTTCAGGGCGTAAGTCAGAGCCTTCGGCATCATGTAAAACTCCATCGCCATCGTGACAACGTTCAGGCCGATTACCGCAGCGATTGCTAGGTCGAAATACTTGGAGGTGACAACGTTATGAACGAACAGCCTGGACTTCGAGTAGTTCGTATAATAAGGTGGCTCGTGCATCTCTAACAAAACAATCAAATTATGTTCAAAACAATCAAATTATGTTCACAACAATCAAATTATGTTCAAAACAATCAAATTATGTTTAAAACAATCAAATTATGTTCAAAACAATCAAATTATGTTCAAAACATTTTACCTCACAATTTCCAAATATTGCTCAAAATTAAATTAGAAAATTGCAATAAAACGTACGATCTCAAAGCAATTTTTATATATTTTCTTCAATATTATTGTAGAGCATAAAAAGACGAATTCAACGACTATCAAGACCATACTATTACGATGATTCAATTTCGAGATATTTGTGTCTGAAAGATGAAACACCATCCGCTTTCAGACATAAATATCTCGAGACTGAATCATCGTAATAGTATGGTCATGGTAGCCGTTGGATTCGTCTTTTTATGCTCTACAAGAATACCAAAGAAATTAGGGTTACATACAAAAAATATCGATGACCTTGAAACCTCGTTTAAAAATTGACGTTGAGAACAAATTCTTTTCATTGTCACGTGTAACGATAAAGGAATTAATAATTCTGTTCTGAGTAGCTTATTCATACAACAATAAATAAGTCAGATATTTAGATGAGACACTCTGTATAATTATTTTCTAATTTGTTCTTACTTCGCCGTTTCTTTTCCATTTGCAGGGCCCTTTTTGCAGCTCTTCGCACACGTTCTTCCTTCTCTTGTTCTTCACGACACCTGTGAAAGTTCTCCACCACAACTCCAACGAACATATTGAGCACGAAGAAACCGACGAGCAGAATGAACGCTATAAAGTACAACAGGCGCCATTCTGAATAGTTCTCTACTGGCTGGAACAAAAAACATATACTCATTTAGCATATTTCCATCTATAACACCCCTAAAAATTTGAATGTATCATTTAATCACACTTTCATTTTTTGCAGTTGATACAGGATGTTACAAATGAACTTTTCTTTTAAAATACAAATTATATACATATATAAAGCAATAATGTTTGACATACGCTTATAAAAACAAGTATTGGCATAGCTTGTACAACTGCATAAAATTATAAGGAACAAAATGATATTCAGCTGATTTCTTTAAAAATTACAATTATTGTGCTTACAATTTTACAATACTGTATTTAGAATAGTACATTGCAGCTAAACCAACAGCAAGCCAGATGCAAACAACACTACGCACATCAAGAATCATTTTTTACTAATTCATTTCACTTGTAGCTAATAATACAATGTTATTGAGTTAATTGATTTTATATTTTGTACGTAGACCATTACAAGACACAATAACTATAATTTTAGAAGTAATTAAACAAGCCTCAGCTTACTCTTTATATCTACATATAAGCAACTGTATAATTAAAAGCTGGTTTAATAGCCGCGCCAATACTTTTTTATAAAATTGCATATACAGGGTGTTCATTTGAAAACTTTCCAGCCTAATATGTCGAAAAGTTTGAAAGATATTAAAAAAGTGTAAAACACGTGTCCAAGGATTTCGAGGGGGAAAGAGGGGAGCAGTATCAGTTTTTTGTTTGGGTGGTGTTTTCAAGGTCATTTGAAGGTCATCTTTGTTTTTTCAAATGGAAACCTATATTTTTTATTATGGAATCTTATTGTACGTAAAAAGACCAGCCATTTTCGTAGGATACTTTTTTTTTATCCGCGCACCAGTTTCGGAGATATTTAGACTTTAATTATACTTTTTTAATATCTTGCATAATTTTCGAGATGTTCGGCTGGAAAGTTTTTAAATGAACACCCTGTATTTTAAAACTAACTTATATTAAGAATATGTAAATATCGATACAAGAAAATTGTATTGTTTACTGTAAGTAAATCAAGTGGTTGCTAATGACCCCGAAGGGTTTGTGCAACTTAAAAAGCCAAATAAAAAAGAGTATAAGAAAAAATATTCTGAAATGAAAATTTAGATTAAAACGGGCATTACAATGAATTTATTTTAATCTTCGCCAGTCATAATTCCTATAACATTTACAATGGAAAATTAAATATAAAAACAGCAGTAACGTTCCCTTGGGTAGACTACGTATGATTTAAAGCAAAGTTTATTTAGGCAACATGCGGAAGAGATAGGAAAACGGATGGAATTGATAAATGAAAGGAAAATAGGCGGATTGGTTTTTATAGTACCTGTTGATCAACGCCAACGGCGTCAAGGCCGGTGTACATGATGTTCACCCATCCGTCACGCGACGATAGAACAAACAACGACATCAAAGCTTTGCCGAGGTCGTCGAAATTATATTTCCTATTCAGCCAAACGTTCCGTTTGTCGGCTAGGCAGTCCGTCTTATTGCGCACGTTTTTAATGTCAGGCCCCTCGCAATAATAAAAGGCACCCTTGAAGAGCTGCACGCCCAAGATACCGAAGATTACGAAAAAAGTACAGCATATCAAAACGATGTTGCCGATAGGTCGTAAAGAGGACAACAATGTCTGAACAACCAGTTTCAAACCAGGAGCTCGGTTAATAACGCGTAACGGCCTCAGTGACCTTAAAAGTCTAAAAACCTGCGAACAAATAACAATCGATCAATGATAGTATCAATTTATGCGATATACAAATTTATGTGTGACTAAAAAAATATTGGCACACTCTTCGAGAGGAATCAATTTTTTAAAAATTTGACCAAAAGACTAGAATTTTTGTAAAATATTAGAAGAATTAGTTTGTTAGCTAATTTGAAAAAAAAAAATTTTTTTAAATTACTATTGATTAGAATTGTGAAGAAATTGGTTGGCGCATGAGAAAGCTACAGAGGCATTGAAATATGTAAGAATGTTGAGATGCAAGTTTACGATTGATCTACATCGCAGTTTTTTATGATTTTTAATAATTTGTAGCTCGTAGCAACGTTAATCGATCTCGATGAAACTTCGTGCATACCCTTAACTTACTTAGGTCTGTAAACTATATGTTTTCAATTACCATTATAGTCACATATAAAAAAGTTAAAAACCTTTAGTTCTTTTCTTCACAATTTCCTCCAATAACAGTTTTTAAATCATTTCATTCATCAGAAATTATTCCTTTTTAAAGGGTGTGTCAATACCTGTTTTAGGCATATAAATTAATCGTTTATACTTTATTTTTATTTTCATGACAATGCTTCGAAAATTACAACATTACAAAAAATAGCAACCGATTTTTGAAAATCATTTTTTCACAATTTTCTGCATTTTTCGACGTCCAAATTCTACAGGATGGCTCAAAAGTTACTAAACATTTTTGAATGGAATAACCCTTTTATTTTTAAAAATTCACAGTTATTGTTTTATAAACATAATCGAATTTTAAATGGTCTAGTGACTTTTGAGCCACCCTGTATAAGATCGGTCTTCTAACTGATAGGGTATTATATTTTTCTTATACAATTTTTGTGAAGCTATATGTTCTATGACGTGTGCAAATATCTTGTTACCTTCCACCTTCTTCTTATAAATTAATTTTTCATATTTTTAGTGTTTAATTTGGCAAAGTAATATAGTTATAGACAGTACTGCACAGTACAACAGAGTACTGTGTTACAATTTTTCTAGACTAATATTGAAGACACTAGGCTCCATGACACGACATAGATTGTATTCTGCTTGTTCATTTTTGTTATAAATAAATATAAAATACACAGTCTAGCAATGATCTCCACAGTAAAATTGTATAATTTATTATTTGATTTATTTACTATTTGAATTAATATTGCAATTTATGCAAAATTGCCCTGTGTGAATAGGAATCAGTTGACGCGTCTGATCATAACATGCCTATACTACTTCTTGCTAATATCTACTTCATAAATCGTGAAATTCGATTTTGTTGGAAATGAAGCCGCAAACGAAAAAGTTTCATTGCAAATTGTTTACAAATTTTTTGGTATAGAATCACAACCGGTTTTAGTTCAACCACGATTTTTAACCTATTTTGCAATGGCAGCATTTAATTGATAATGAAACTATCATATAATTTTTTAACAGAATAGTCGAGTTGCGATCCATGGTTTCCTTTGCAACTTTGTTCCTTGTGATTAGTAGAATACCGTAAAATGAAAGAAAGATATTTGACCTTGAGAAAGAGGGTCAAGGTCATTTTTACTATAACATTTTTTAACAGATTTCCACCGATTTATAGGCGTGGAATTACAGTATGATGGTCTTTAGGCATAATAGTTATACAGTCTGCATATTGTATTAACTTTTTTCGTATTTTTAATATTTTGCATTAATTTTTTTAGTGTTTCGAATAGATAAGAAAATGTAGTTTCTGCGAGTAGACGTACCCTCAATATTCCAAATATTCTTGGACTACTAGACGAAAGTAGGGACATTGATAAATCGATGATGGAAATGATCACAAGGACTCCGTCCATAATGTTCCAGCCAGAAGTGAAGTAAGCGTCTGAACCGTACAGCATGCTGGATGCAACGACCTATAACAATATTATTTATAATTATCTGCATGAATATGTTAGATCTGTTATTTCACATATATGTAAAATTATTTTGAGGAAGAACATATATTTTTTCATAGAGTGGAGTTTACATGGTGATACCTTGATGAACATTTCTATGGCGAACACTCCAGTAAAAATGTAGTTCGCTGTTGATAAAAAAAGCCTTTCCCCACTGTCAGGTGGTATGTTTGGCCGTTCCATCGCCAAGGTGATACAATTCAGACCAATGAAAAAGAGGACCACGTTGTCGAACCATTTCTGATCAACCAACTCTCGACAGAAAACTCGGAACCTGAAAATTAAACAACAGAATGTTTTCGATAAAAATCCTAACAACAAACCAAATAAATTTTTTATCATTCTATATACATATGTTTCATCACGAACATCTACAAATGTGAATTTAGACATTAATTTTTAGTAGAATATTTATTAATTAAATCCTTTATCCTCTTAAGCAATAATCTTCAATAGACATAAAAAGCCACGATGGAAATAAAAATACACTGTTTGCAGTAAAATGTTTCCTCAACCTATTGAAATCATTGTACCAAATAGAATTTATTCGAACTCTCATTCTCTGGAAAAAATTAAAACTAAACCATTATGGTTCAAATAAATTGATAAGAGAAAATTGAATTCAGCACTGATTGGCCTACGAGTCCTCCATTTAATATTTATTTTCTAACAAATGGACGGACCTTTATAAAAGAATATTCTTCGTAAATTGTGACTCACAGGAGCCAAATAAAAATTTATTCTTTACTTTAAAAATTGTATAAAGCTGAAAATAATATATAGACGTCCTTAAAATTGTTTTATTCTCTCGACTGTTTTAAATTGCACCGACGCATTTCTTATTTTCTCTTAATTTCTTTAAAAACTGTATAAAGTTGAATATAAATGAAACTTGTGCGAAGCACAGAAAATTCGCGCGGAGTTTAACGTGTCCGTGATTGAACAAAAGGAATGATTACCTGTTATTCGGCGGGAAGAGATAGAGCGAATAATCATCGCGTTCTTTAAGGCAACCTTTAGGTTCGAAGAACATGAAGATCTTCTTGATCCTCTCGATGCTGCTAGCACTTCCGTGGCCATTTAAAGGAGGCGCCTGTTCGTCAGTGCACGGATTGTCATCATCTTGATCGGGAAGTTGCTTGATTCTGGGCAGTGGACCAGTCTCGATTGACAAATTATTGATTGTACGCGCCGTTGAACATTGCACATGCACCTCGTCCAGAGGCGATGCCTTTCTTGTCGGCGATTGAACGTTCTCGTATCCGCGCAGCGACGTTCTTCGCGACAGGTCGTCGATCCAACGCATCTTTTAAACATAATTATCACAAATATTACACAAACTTACAATGAATTACATGTAAAACACCGTTTAAACTGTACTTTGGAGGACCAATTTTTTTTAACTTTTTTCTATGCAGTCTTGTAGATTTCGACGAGAAAACACCGAAAATGAAAGTCTTATCGACAGGAGTTCACTGGTTCAGAAGTTATACGCGTGTAAAGTTGAGCACTTTTAACTAACTCCAAACCAACTTGGACTATACCGCTCAGTGCTATTTAGCCGATGCGCTGAACACCCACCATCTATCCATTGCATGCGCTCAGCAGTCCTACCTCTACCACCCAACGAATGTCCAATATGGCGACGCTCTAACCTGTCAAAAACGCTTAAAATTCCTCATGTTTACAAGCGTATAACTTTTCAACGAGTGAACGCCGGTAACCAAAACTTACACATCTACCATTTTCTCGTCAAAATGTGTAGCATCACATACAGAAAACTTGAAAATTTTTGGTCCTCTAAAGTACACTTCAGCCAAAACACCTTTACAATATAATCAAACAGCAAAAATTGGTCAAATATTGTTCAAAAAATGTAGTAACTTTGCTAAAATTAGATAATCACGAGCTGAGCTTTTTGGAAAGAGGGATTTCATATAAATAGTAAAATAGAGGTAAAATTATGGGAAGAAAAATTTTGGTTTAAAACTAGAGAGATTGGTTTACTGCAGGAGTGCCTAACAATGGCTCTTGAAACAGACGTTGCTGCTTCTCCTCTTCGACACGAGCAGAACGACCACTGCACCGACAGGTATCATGTTTATGATAAAGACGATTCAGGGGGTAGGTAAAGAATTTCCAGTGCGAAAAAAATTTATACTACGATTAAATAAACTCGATTTCTATCGCACGACACGAATTTAAATTTAATTGATCACTGCGACATCGACACACAAGTAAATTATATCGCGAAAAGGTAACGTAATTTGAGGGGAGAGTACGATTTCCGTGGCCCCTCGTTTTGAGGTTATATTTGTGTTCTTGGGGTTATTTCAAGAAAAAATGTATATACAACATGGTGTTAAACTGGCCTGGTTTAGCCAGTGAAGTAGATTTCCTGTTTTTTATAAATTTGCAAATATCTCGGTAACTATGCGAAATATGGCAAAATATCAAGAGACCTACTTTGTAGAAAATGAAATTTTATTTGCATAATCTTTGCATTGTAGCTGTCATCCAGAATTTGAACTAGTAATGGAAAAATCATGTGAATAGAATGAGTTGTGATTAGGTCGTGGAGGGGACGGATCAAAACGAGGGGTCGCGGAAACCGTACTCGTGCCTAATTTGAGAATAAATTTCAACCGGTAAATAATAAATAATCGTTCGGACAAAGCATTTTAACAAAAAATTTTAACAAAAATGAGGATTCAAAATCTATCGAATAGGATTCTATCGAATAATGAAAAACGGAAACGGGTACTTACCAATTAACGGTCCTTGTTTTGCGAAGTACACTTTCTGCGTCGCAGTAACACAAGACACAACACAAGACACAACACATCACGACACGGTTCACAAGCGCAGAGGGTGGTGGTTCCGAGATAAAGAAACGCGCGTCCATTCATTTTGACTGTTGCGATTGTAATGAGTCGCGGCCGAATCGTTGGGACTGCGGGTGGGGAGAGTGCCAGGGCTACGATGATGGGGTGTTATAGGACACCAATAAGAAAATTTGTTGCGACGATTGCCTCCGACGATCGGCGATTGCCCCCGATTTCGGACCAGCGCGGCCCAGCGCGAAAGTGCGCACCCCCCCCCCCCCCGGAGGCAATGCGTGTATTGTGCCGTTGCCCTACCAACGTAAACATCCATAGTCGGGTGAGCAAGGACGTCATCGCGTAATCGTCGCGATAAATTTTCTATTGGCGTCCAATAACACCCAATCACCGTACCCCTGGTACTCTCCCCACCCGCAGTCCCAACGATTCGGCCGCGACTCATTACAATCACAGCAGTCAAAGTGAATGGACGCGCGTTTCTTTATTTCGGAACCACCATCCTCTGCCCTTGTAAACCGTGTCGTGTCGTGTTGTGTCTTGTGTTACTGCGACGCAGATAGTGTAGGACGAAAAACAAGGACCGTTACTTGGTAAATACCCGTTTTTATTTTTCATTATTCGATAGATATCAAGATTTCCAATCCTCGTTTTTGTTAAAATTCATTCTTGGTTCGAGCGAATCATTGGCACGAGTACGATTTCCGCCCCCTCCACGACCTAACCACAACTCATTCTATTCACATGATTTTTCCATTACTAGTTCAAATTCTGGATGACAGCTACAATGCAAAGATTAGGCGAATAAAATTTCATTTTCTACAAAAAAGGTCTCTTGATATTTTGCCATATTTCGCATAGTTACCGAGATATTTGCAAATTTATAAAAGACAGGAAATCTACTTTACCGACTAAACCAAGCCAATTGGACACCATGTTATATATACATTTTTTTCTTGAAATAACCCCAAGAACACAAATATAACCTCAAAACGAGGGGCCACGGAAATCGTACTCTCCCCGAATCATTTATTATTCCTCCGATTGAAATTTATTCTCGAATTATGTTACCTTTTCGCGATATAATTTATTTGTGTGTCAATATCGCGACAATCAATTGAATTTAAATTCGTGTCGTGCGATGGAAATCGAGTTTATTTAATTGTAGTACAAATTTTTCCGCACTGCAAATTCTTTACTTATATCTGAATCGTTTCGATCATAAACATGATAACTGCCGGTGCAGTGGTTGTGATGCTCGTGCCGAAGGGAAAGTCGGAGTGGACATGGTGGGGACTGACTCGCCGAGGAGGTTAGGCACCCCTGGTTTACTGTGTGATGAGGAAAAGAACTTTGAGAATATTTATTTCAAATGTTAAACAAACTTACTGTTAATCACATGTTAATCATCTTTACGATATAGCGAAACACCAAATGTTGAGCAAATACAAATTAAAATTGAGTAATTTTGCTAAAATTTGGCCGAGGGAGTTAACATTTTTTGAAGAAGTGACCTCGACCATTTTCTTTGCGATTCTGACTAAATGCAATTTTTTCAAAATTATTTTTCCTTATTATCCAGTAAACTAGTTCATCTAGTTTCTGAAAAAAGTCATTTGAATTCATTTTAGAAAATTATACTACTTGAAAGGGTGCCTGATTTATTATGCGATTGAATACTTATATATCAATATGTTTCTTCAGTGTTATAAATTCACACGCACTTTCATTATCGAATTTTAAAATCAATATTTTTATGCTGTAAAAAAATTAGTCCTTTTAGCTTCTCAAAAAACTATAAGCTATTTCAATTAATTTTAAAATTGTTATTCTACTTCAAAGAGCGTTTGATCAATTACGCGAAGTAATTAAGTAATTAAATAAGTAAACATCAGTATGTTTCGGTAATTATTTACAAAGAGTTACTCGTCTTCGATTTAGATGAAATTTAAATATTTTATAGATTTCGACATTTTGAACAACTTTTTCCTTTCCACATATAAGGGGGTCGCGTTTGGTTCTCGAGATATTCGCAAAAAACTATTGCTAGTACTGAATTGAATTTTTCGTATTTGTGCATGCTCCGTGGCAACGTAAGCCTGCTCTGCGGCGTCTGTTTACTGTTTTTGTAAACACGAATTTTCGAAATTGCGAAATCTATAACATATTTAAATTTCATCAAAATCGGCGAGGAGTACCTCTTTGTAAATAATTACCTATGCTTCTTCAGTGTTATAAATTCCCACGTACTCTCATTATCGCATTATAATATAAATATTCGATGCTGTAAACCAGTCCTTTTAGTTTTTCGTAAAATTTCAAGTCGTTTGAATTCATTTTAAAAAAAAAGTTGGTTTACTTTAAAGTTTCTCTGAATGTTTACAGGAGTCGTTGTATATTAATTTGATAATTCAGTCCCGTAATTGCTTATGTATCATCATTATTGACTTTAAGAATGAAAGTTTGTGGCGTATTGGCTCCACTGACCTGATTAGGCGTCGCCGTGTAACGTCGTATGGAGGAGCTACGACTGCAAATCGAATTATTAGGGCTGAGGCTACGATTATTGCTTGTTAGGACGGCCGTACGATTATTCGGCGTGTCGCATTGCGTGTCGTTCCTTATAGTACCGTGCAAATAACCACCATTAAAGCTGCAAATTTCATAGAATAATTTTCACAATAACACAGAATTCACGTACAATACAATAGAAAAGAAAATCATTGTTAATTATTTAGATGTTTGCCTTCCTGATCGAATGACCTTAAAATATTTTAAAATATATATTTAATTCAATAGACTAGAATAGAAGAGATTTATAAAATTATAAAATTATAAAATTATAGAATTATAGAATTATAGAATTATAGAATTATAGAATTATAGAATTATAGAATTATAGAATTATAGAATTATAGAATTATAGAATTATAGAATTATAGAATTATAGAATTATAGAATTATAGAATTATAGAATTATAGAATTATAGAATTATAGAATTATAGAATTATAGAATTATAGAATTATAGAATTATAGAATTATAGAATTATAGAATTATAGAATTATAGAATTATAGAATTATAGAATTATAGAATTATAGAATTATAGAATTATAGAATTATAGAATTATAGAATTATAGAATTATAGAATTATAGAATTATAGAATTATAGAATTATAGAATTATAGAATTATAGAATTATAGAATTATAGAATTATAGAATTATAGAATTATAGAATTATAGAATTATAGAATTATAGAATTATAGAATTATAGAATTATAGAATTATAGAATTATAGAATTATAGAATTATAGAATTATAGAATTATAGAATTATAGAATTATAGAATTATAGAATTATAGAATTATAGAATTATAGAATTATAGAATTATAGAATTATAGAATTATAGAATATAGAATATTATAGAGAATAGAATAGAATAATGTAGAATAAAGAATAGAATAGAATTCAATAGGATAAAATAGAAAATATTCAGTTGAAAAATTATTCGAATAAATTCATTTAAAACGAGTAATGTGAAACATTTTAAGATCTTTGAAATCGATCAGGACAGGAAACTTGTAAAATTAAATTGTTTATCGAGAGCTTACGTTGAATTGGAGCCGAGCAAAGTGCTTCGACCGTTGTTTAAGACAGTGGCTCTTCCAAGAGGTTCATCCTCGCTTTGCGACCACTGCTTCCTTCTTAAAGATGGACGAGACAATTTCCACGAATAACCCCTTTGTATCCTTGGCGGACTGTAAATAATGTAATAACAATATTAACGTCTAATGTCTTCTCCATAGTATTCAATATCCATAGTCTAACTGATGATCTTGCTGCGAAAAAAGTGGAAAGTACATTTTTGTTTTTAGTAAAATTGTACTCATTGAGGTTTTACATATTTGTATATATCGCTGATTATTTGAAGCACGGATTAAACAATTTAAAAAATCTGGACTTTCTGGGGTTTTTGCAACAAGGTCTTCGATTAGAATGATTTCGATTGTTTTTAAATGTAAATTATGGTTTACCTCGAACTGGATGGTTCCCTCGGGTTAACAGTAGCAGTGACAAGGCTTATTCGCCGAGGAAATTGTCCGGCGATGAGGTTCTTGGTTGGTATTTTGTTAGAAACGTCCGGCAATTTTAACAATCCTGAAGGAATGCTACATTGACTCTGCAATTAGAACACTTGCATGAATATTGAAAATTACCTTGACCTTATTTCGCATATCATACTATTTAATATACATTGAAGAGCAAATGTGAACCAACACCATTTGAACAGCATAACTTTTTAAAAACAATACTCTCTAATTCTATCATGTGAGCATCGTTAACTACATCTCAAATACAGATTTTTATGAATACATATAGTGTTCTGCACGTGTAACGCATTTGAAGTTACTATTATTCATCTCAGTTAAGTAATTAATATAGTTCAATATTTTATGTAAAATTATTCGTTATTTTATTTCAGAGCAGTATATAAAATGGAGAAATTATTTGGAAATCATTTATTCGAATTAAACACAAAATAAAAATACTTTCTCCTATATGTTGTTTGTCAAATAAAAATGATAGAGTATTAGAAATAATTCATTATTCGAAATGATTATTTGTTATATTGTTTCAAATACAATGTGGACAACCCTGATTGGCATTAAGCACAACCCTAAATGACATTATTTGAAATATTATTGCAAACAACATGTTATTTTATTATATAATTACTATCAGGCCTGTGATCACTTTTGAAACATCATTATTTGAAATATCATTATTTGAAACATCATTATTTGAAACATCATTATTTGAAACATCATTGTTTGAAACATCATTATTTGAAACATCATTATTTGAAATATCATTATTTGAAACATCATTATTTGAGACATCATTATTTGAGACATCATTATTTGAGACATCATTATTTGAGACATCATTATTTGAGACATCATTATTTGAAACATCATTATTTGAGACATCATTATTTGAGACATCATTATTTGAGACATCATTATTTGAGACATCATTATTTGAGACATCATTATTTGAAACATCATTATTTGAAATATCATTATTTGAAATGTCATTTAATGTTACATGTTATTTTAGTTTATAATTATTTGCGATAATTATAATATATCGTTCTTCGAAATTATGTCTGATGATATGATTATCAGGTTTGAGTCTGACATCCTTTGTTGTAATATTATTTTCAGAATTGTTTCTGTTGTCAAATTTGAAATGAAAAAGATAAAGAAATAATACGTTATTTGGAATTGTCGTTATATCAAATGAATCAGTATTATTTTTATTTTCAAATAACAGTATTGCAGATATAATTGTGCGATATAAATTATCTCAACTAATTATTTCTTATTTTCATTTCAAATAAAATTTGCTCAGGCCTGGTGGTAATATGAAAAACAATGTTAAACCTTTATGTCGATCATTTTCAGGGTAGCATACTGTTTGATCTACCAGTGTATAGCGTTGTATAACGAGATGTTGTACGTACGCCTGAACGATCGATAGATTCGATCGACAGCGCCGCAGTTGGATAAACAGCCTGGCAGTTCAAGTCCCTGTATCCGACGTCTAGGGTGGTGTTAGGTGAGTCCTGAGGGGTAGCCGCCGTGTGTGTAATTATCGGCGGTTGTCCCGCACCTCCCAACATCTTGTTCTCCTTCTGAATGTTGCATTTCGGCTCGTCTATCTGATGCCTCCACACCGTGTTCTGTTTCTCCCTGCTGTTGTTGTCTTTGTACTTCCGCAGCTCCTCGCAGCTTTGCCACGAGTTCTTCTGATCCTGCGTTTTCAAAAATCATTTTCCTCATAATCCACACTTCCATAGAATAATACGCTTGGCTATACTTCACTTTTGGGGATCAACAATTTTGGACTTTTCCTATTATACAATCCCGTCTATTTTGACGAGTTAAACCAAAAAATGGAAGTTTTAAAGTTAGGAATTCACTGGTTCAAAAGTGATACGCGTTTAAAGTTGAGCGGTTCTAAGCGTTCGCAGTTAAAACTGCATATTCGCATAACGATGAATCACAGAGTTCGTTAGTAATTAACACTTTGCACTCGGAATTATTTCAATTAAAAAACCAAACATTTCTTCTAGCCTAGAATATTTCCATTGTACATAATTTATTTTCATTATATGCGTAAGAAACTGATATCGTACCTCATACAATATTTAAATGTTTAGTAATTTATTAAATGTAAACAAATTTAATCAGGTAAAAAATATTCCGAATAATGGTGTAGCAATTTGTAGTGGCGCCTCAGACTCGCCATTCGAGTGCTAAGGGTTAATGATACAGTGAAGTTTCGATAAATGTCCAAGAGACCTTACTTTTAATTGTCCCAGAACTATCTCCACTACCGCGGTGTGTACCCCGTGAGGGACCGTGAGCTTGAGAGGTCTCGGTTTCCGAGAAATGTAACATAACACGGGTCGGGTACACCGGTGTGAGACCACTACTAATCCAATGAAAAAACTTCTTTATTTTTTATTATTTTTTTTATGGGACTTTCACGAACATATTCGTGGAATTTGTATGGTGAAAATGATACCAATTAGGCCGCGACTCCCCGCGTCTCTTTCTTTCCCGTACGCTATTCTTCTCTGCGTTCGAAACTTTCGTTGGAATCGTTTTCAATTTCATTTTCATTCAAAATTGCTTAACCTTTACAGACTTTTTGAACCAGTGATTTCCTCATTTTGAATCGTATGCTTTGTGGGTTTATATCGTCAAAATCTACAGGATTGTATAATAAAAAATTCCAAAATTTCTGGTCCTCTAAAGTGAAGTTTACCCATACTTTCTATTAGAACACGAACTGCCATATTAATCTTCTATAAAGAAATTAGTTTTTCTCGAATGAAATTTTATAGTTACTTCCCATTTCTCAAAAAGTAACAGTAGTCCACGAGTAACTTATTTCATAATTTATTAGATTTTTATTCTTATCTTTAATTTATTAAATAGAATGTCAACTCAATTTCGATTAAAAACTAACACTTAATGATTACTGACTAATATTTTGAACCATTCTTTGGCGATCTTAGCATTGTCTTAATACTTATTCTACTTATATTAATAATACTAATAATAATCTCCAAAAAGGAAAATTTGTAAATGAAACAGTCTCCAATATCTTTTACGCCTTAAAAAATCAATATTCTTAAGTTATTCTGTACACAAGAGGTATATTTATTTGACATCAAGAAATAAAAATTACTTGCATCAATAACAAGACACAGGAGCCAAATTTCGTTCGTTCGTTAATAGTTAACACAGTAAATTGGTAATAATATTTCTACACTTTCAAGTTCTTTTAACCTGTCTATTATTTTACATCATTTTTGCCATAAATGCATAGTACGATAAAATCAGAAAAAAATAAAAGAAAATAGAGATCGCTTATAAAGAAGCCCCGACCGACAAAAAAAGAAGCATGCGACACGAGAGTTCGAAAGTTCAAAAGACTTCGTTAAAGAATATCGAACAAAAATGCGCTGACAGCTAAAAATAAAAAAAAAGCGCCCGCTGCTCGCAATTTGCACGCATCAGGACTGTACAGTTTGCATTCAGGCTGATTGTACAAAACCGTCGAGTAACAAGCATAAGAGCAATCTGCTCGTTGTACACAACGGATTAATTGGCAAAGTGGCCTTGAACGTCCACAATTCGCAACAAGTCGTTGTATTTGTTTCATCCCGAGTCTAGAGCCGTTCGAACAAAACGCGCGATTCCATGCGATAGTGTAATTACGCGAAATCCGGCTGTTCTGTGCTACAAGTGAACGTGAAAACTCATTTTCCAAACTCACGCATTCGTAACAATTTGTTCTCACTGTATACATGTTCAAAATGCGGAAGAAACTGGAAACTATGAAAACAAAATCGTTAATTCGGTTTCGAAACGATATTGAAGATAATATGAATAACAGTGGTGGGTTTTTTTTCATTCTTTTGTTGTTCATTTTGATTATGATGATTAAGAAGATACCGACAGCGAGAATAGAAACTTCCAAGCTTTAAAAAGAATCTAGGCTCGTTATTGTACGATTATTATTAAAAAAATTGTAGCAGTTTAAGTTTAGATTGTTTTACAAAAATCGGGAAAGTGTATTTATATTTGCAGCAATTGTATTTTGTAATTAGGAAACTAAAAAATTTTATTTTGATTCTGGAATAATTCGGCTTTTGTTTTTAAACTCTATTTTTGCAAATTTTCTTCAAACATGTAATCAGGTTTTAAAATAAATTATGGAAAGAAGTTGTTGGAAAAATCTCAGAGCTTGTGTTCATTCTTGAAATTAATAAATTTCTACAGCATTATTGATTTTACGTCAACGTTACGTCTGTAACATAGAACTGGTTGATGAATAGTGCTCTTAAAAGAACGTTAAACAAAATTTGATGAAGCCAATAGGATGAAGAGAAGAATATAATAAATAGTGAAATAGTCTATCTTGTAATGCTAAAATCCAAATAATCACGTAAAAATAATTAATATTATCCGGCTACTTACCTGTATGTTACATTTATTATATTATTTTTTTACGACTCGGTATTAAAATATAAATCTATATAAAACTGTAGTGATTTTGAATAGCGAATTTGAATAGCGAATTTGAATAGCGAATTGGAATAGCGAATTGGAATACTGAATTTGAGTAGTGAATTTGAGTAGTGAATTTGAGTAGGGAATTTGAGTAGTGAATTTGAATAGCGAATTTGAATAGTGAATTCGAATAGCGAATTCGAATAGTGAATTCGAATAGTGAATTCGAATAGTGAATTGGAATACTGAATTTGAGTAGTGAATTTGAGTAGTGAATTTGAGTAATGAATTTGTGTAGTGAATTTGTGTAGTGAATTTGAGTAGTGAATTTGAATAGTGAATTTGAATAGTGAATTTGAATAGCGAATTTGAATAGTGAGTTTGATGCAATTACCTGAGTATAGGTATCGCTGTCGCTGATCGAATGTGATCTCGATATTCTTGAAGAACCATCGTCGCTTCCCATTCCAGCTTCTTTCGCGGCGAGCCGCGCCATTTCTCTCTGCTCTCGTTCCCTCCTCTCATTTCTCTGTGAAAAGAGTATAATACAATGCTATAGCACTACCAAGTAAATCGATGTATTGTTAGCACAAAGTGCGTCTCACTAAACACTTCGATTTCGTCGATTTTTTAAAAAGATCCATGTACCCCTCTGACGAGTTCGGTTAGTAGAGGTTCTACTATGTCGTGTATTAAACAGGTATATATAATCCAAATTATGTTACATTGGGTATCATGTTATTTCGGAAAGTGTCACGAATGTGTTAGCAAAAGATTCATAAAACAAAAATGTAGACGCTGTTGGTGTGTACATTTTTGTTTAACTTGTTAGTTGATTATTGTGTAAATAGACATTAGTTTCTCTGTGGAAAGACGGAGAATTAATTTGCACACCTGATACATCCAAATACAGTATTCTCTCCGTGAGTGTCGCAAAGGTCTATGCCGTGAATGTCGCAAAGGTCTATGCCGTGAATGTCGCAAAGGTCTATGCCGTGAATGTCGAAGTTTTATCCCCACCACTGGGGCACTTCCCTTGGCACCATTCAAGCAGCAAACACAGTGGACAACCGAGCCAGCTAGTGCAAGCGAAGCAGAACATCGCAATTTTTCTTATTTTTGATTTTTTTAAATGAAATTTTTACCACCGTATTCGTCTCGTGTTTCTAATTATAATGGCCTCCGACACGACATAGTTACGATCATAATTATTTGTGAAACAAGTGATTGAAGTTTCGGACTTGACATTCATAGTAGAGACACGAAAGTAAAGTCCGAAATCGAAGTTACTTGTTACACAAGCAATTATGATCGTAATTATATCGTGTTTGGTGTCTCTTTTATCAGAAAAAGGTGACGAATACGATGGTAGAAGTCTCATTGACGGAAAACCAAAAGTAAGGAATTTTAATTTCTTAATTTAAAAGGCTTAGTCCTTTAAAAGGCACGAGTCCTATGATGTCTCCCGAGCACCCAAACCACAGTCCCTCTTTCTTTTTCAATCGCTAGCCTTTTCTACGTTCGGCACATTACAAAGAATGTAGTCTCTATTCTATGAATGCAGTCCCCATTCCATGAATGCAGTCCCCATTCCATGAATGCAATCCCCATTCAATGAATGCAATCCCCATTCTATCAATGCAATCACCATTCTATGAATGCAATCCTCATTCTATGAATGCAATCCCCATTCTATGAATGCAATCCTCATTCTATGAATGCAATCCCCATTCTATGAATGCAATCCCCATTCTATGAATGCAATCCCCATTCTATGAATGCAGTCCCCATTCAATGAATGCAGTCCCCATTCAATGAATGCAGTCCCCATTCAATGAATGCAGTCCCCATTTTATGAATGCAATCCCCATTCTATGAATGCAGTCCCCATTCATTTTTTAATGCAGTCCCCATTCTATGAATGCAGTCCCCATTTTATGAATGCAATCCCCATTCTATGAATGCAGTCCCCATTCATTTTTTAATGCAGTCCCCATTCTATGAATGCAGTCCCCATTCATTTTTGAATGCAGTCCCCATTCTATGAATGTCGCCCGGCTTACCCGAAGCTACTACTCTTACGAGAGAATACTGTAACTCGGTTTATAAAGCAAAGAGACGACTGCTAGAGATGATCATACCTCCGAGGAGAAGCCCTCGACAAGAATGGCGACCAGCAGATTGAAGAGGACGTAGTTTCCGAAGGTCATCAACGCGACGAAGTAGAGTGCTGCCCAATGGGAGGTCTTCTGCATGCCGTTGAAGAGCACAACGTTCCAATCTTCTTGCGTCAGGATCTACATGTCAGAGCGAACAAAAAGAAAAAAAACGGTCGCCGCTGTAAAACAGAGCTGCCAACGAATGTAAACATCCTCGTCGGAATGAATTTCACGAGACGAACGATAGGCAGATGTGTAATCCTAATTGCCAAAAATTTCAAAACAAGACTGATTACTATCGGCTCGTTGGCTGCGAATCTAATCATATTTACAAGAACAAGCTACGTATATCGTTTCATCTGTATATCTACTTTTCTTTCGAAAATTAAACAATGTCCCGGTTAAAAAACGAAACAGTGCCGATCAGTGTCGCCTCGTTCTTCATACTGATTCTCCATTTTTTTTTTGTTTGTTTTCATACTTCATACTTGCACCAATCTCACCACGAATTTCTCTCTGCACAACGAAAGCGTTATTCTCCAAACGAACAATACAATTTTTTTGCGAACTCATTGTTCTTTCGGCCGCAATTGTTCATACCATAGCAACGAACGTGACCGAACTACGATCTTCATTGACCCTTTATTCCTTCAAAATTTCTAGTTGAATTTTTCGAAATATATCCTCTACAGAAAATTAATCTTAATCTTGATTTTGATTTTAATTTTGGGTTGCATGAAGTATTGCGGTTCGACACGCAACAAACGGGATGCAGTTATTTGAATACAGTGGAGCCTCGATTATCCGAACGGGAACGGAGAAACACGAGAAAATGGAGAAACATACGTTCGTATACTGGAGGAGCAGTCGTTTAATTACAATTCAATCTTTATTAATTTGTGCAATAAATAGTGTTGTTCCGGGATTGTTTCCGAGCTGTTTCAACTCGATTCACGATGATGATGCCTTGGGACCACGAACATCAGATGTTCGGATAATCGAGGTGTTGCACTGTAAGAAGAAAAACGGCGAGACACGCGTCTGTGACCCGTGTGATCGATTTACACTGTCGATTGACAACGGGGCTGTGTTAAACGAATCGTTTTCTTGGCAACTGGCAAAAATCTGTGCAAGAAAACGTGGACGGAGGGGGAAAGAGAGAGAGAAACTCGTCAGCATGTTGATTATCTGTCGTGGCGCTCAAAAAGCCGTATGTAGAGCGTGAGTGAATGAGTGTGAGAAAAATGCTATGGATAGAGACAGCGAAAATAAGAGAGAGAAAGAGAAAGAGTGAGAGAGAGAGAGAGAGAGAGAGGAGGAGAGAGAAGTGAGAAATCGTAGAGAAAATGAATTCAGATAGGAAATAGCGAAAAGCAGAAAAATATTCGAGTATCGTTTGCAATTTCCTGCGATTTTACAGTACTTGCGTGACCCAATTTCCGACTAATGTTGAATCAAATAGGCGGACGATGGTGCAAAAATGTAGTAAAAACGAGTTTTGGGGCGACTGATTTGTCGAACGCTGTTTTATTAAAAAAGTTCATGTAATTGCAAGTGAAAGTAATTTGCGCAACTCAGAAGAGTCATTCAGAGACTTTTCTAACGACGATCGCTCGGATTCTGCACAAATGTTTATTCATGAACGATGTCGAAAGCTTTCTAGTGGTTTCAAATTGTTAAGCACTTTTATTCTACCTATCTCATAAATAATTTAAGTATTCCAAGTTGTTTTATAATTCTGATTGATAGTACAAGCAGGATGTGTTGTTCTTAATATTTCAATTTTTACTAGAGTTGTACTAATTGCAAGTTGTTAAACTTAATTTTGTATATCTTGAGTGACTCGTTCGAAATTATTGATAATACTAAAAAACTTGATGTTGATAAAACGTTTCAAACAAAAATTAAGTTTTGATAATTTAGTGTAACTAATTCTTCCTAGGTGGAAGTACGAAAGACTTGAAACTCAATTTTGTTTATTTTAAATAGAATCGTATATTTTTTAACACACTGGTCGATGCAATTTGAAATTCTTTACAAAAAGTACTAAGTAACTTATGGCTGAAAATCATTCATTAAAGAGATATTGCAATTTGCACATAAAGTAGGTAGACACTATTTTGTAGTTCTGTTAAAATATGTATCTATTGAATTAACACAATTTTATTTTAAACAGTTTAATACTTTTCGTTACAAATAATTCTCAACTGCATCGATCAGTATATTAAAAAACATATAATGTCCTTTGAAATAACAAAGTTGACGTACAAATGTCCTTCAAACCTACTTCTGACCTATGAAAAAATACTTAGCTGTGAATATATGATTATGTGCTTTATGAAGTTATTCAATTTTTGTCTGAAACTATTTTTTGGTGGCATTAAACAGTTTCGAAAATTGTTTAGTGAATTGACTGAATTTAATAACGAATTGCCCAATATATGTATATTGTCAAAAATATAATTAAACAATTGCATATTTTCTGCTATCAATTTTAAAATATTATTTTGAATTATTTCTTCAATTAACTTCAATTAATATACACACTATTTGTCTTTTGACTCCATCTCTCAGGCTCCATTTTGTGCATTTTCCCGCCACAATTCAAATACTCATACAAAGAAAAATAACCTAAAAAGGCAGATTAACATTAAAAGAACTTATCATCAAATCAACGAATTTTCAAGCTGTTTTTGCATATAATAGTTTTTAGTTAATAGTTATTATTACTAATTAGCTATCCATTTAAAAAAATGAAATAATTTTTGAGTATGAAAGTGGAGTAAATGTTTCGACAACTCTTTCTATGAATGATATTTTTAATAGAGCTTTTTATTGAGCTTTGGTAAATTTTTTAAAGAATGTTTGTGTAAAAGCTTTCTTCGTGATGCATTTTCAGTGCAGTAGTATGCAGTTTAATAGTAGGACACCCTCCGCAGAATGTAATAACAGCGAATATTTGCGGAAACAGAATCAGTTGTACAACCTTCTGGTTGATTTATGGAACCAGAACATTTTACGGCTGCGTTCTTCCGTTTCATTAAACATTATTGCAGGAGAATGGGTAACGCAAGCACACTTTTTATTCGCTGCAGATATAAAACTGTAGACAGAGATACAAGTACCGATGCAAATGCAAAATTCATACAGGCTGCTCGCTTGCGATGACCTTTAGAAATGATTTTTCGAGGGCTCGTGAGAACTCGTTCGAAAAATAATAATAATACTAGATCAGACGCAACATTTAACGCTAAATTACATTCAACATTTAATATTAGATAAACTAGAAAAACTGGTATTTTATATTTAATTTTTCACATGAAATAATTCTGTTTGTGTTTTGATATAATAAAATCCTGATTTTAATCAGTACATAATATCATTATGCACATTGTAATTACGTTTTACTTTTTAACCAGTTTGATACACTGTGGATTTTAGCTTGAAATAAACAAAAGGCATTTTAACTATATTTTCTATCATTTATTAGAATGAAAATGATTTTGTGACTCCAAAGATTTATTCTGTATAAAATTAAACTCGATAGATCCCAAAACAATACAAATTTGACATTACCTTCATTATACTTCATTATGTCATTATAAAGTCTCATTAAATAGCAATACTAAAAATAACACAAAATAAAAATTGTACTATTTTTCAATTTCATGTTCTTAATACATAAAAGCTTTTACTCTTCTCATTGTCATTTTTTTTTCGTTCTAAAAATATCTAAAACAAAGCTGTACCTTTATTTGAGATTCTCTCGAAATATATTTAAATAAGAATATATAATTTCATTACTAAAAATAATTTTAAAAATCCACCTTAATTGTACTTGCTAATCTACCAAAATATATTTAAATAATGCGGCCACATTAAAATAAACTACAAATAGATAAATAAATAAATAAGAATATATTATTTCACTACTAAAAGTAACTAAAAAATTCATTCACTTCATACTACATGACCTATCAACAAATATTGAAGTAAGAATATATTATTTTACTTCTAAAAATAAACATAAAAATTCACCTGTATTTAATAATCTGCCAAAATCTATTTAAATAAGAATATAAATTATTTCTGCAAAAATTAAAAATCTGCAAACTGTATAAAACGGTTCTTGATCGATTTCTCACAAGTACCCAAAATTTTTTACAAATCTCTCACAACTACCTATTCACAGTAGAGCCATTTTAAATCCATTAACGACACGACAGTGTCGTCAAAGTATAGATAGCATTAAAACGAACACCCTGTACATGCACACGTATTTGTATAAAACCCGGAGAAATGATCCAGGCGCCGAGAAATATAAATAATTACAGAAAGACGTAGATGCATACAGATACAGAGACATAGAGACACAGAGATACAGATACATAGACGTAGAAGTGTAGACATAGAGTATACAGTAATAGTTGTAGAATATAGAAATACAGAAATACAGATACATAGGCGTAGAATATAGAAATACAGAAATACAGATACATAGGCGTAGATATACAAGCACAGATAATGAAGACATAGAATACAGAGATACAGTGAAAGAAGTGAAAATACCTTTGGTGCTCATGATTACTTAGTGCATATACAGTGTTCTATTGATTCATTGAAAAATGTTTTCTATTGAAAGTTCGTTATTATTATTATTTTTTTTTCTTTTTTTTTGCTGTAAGAGGGAGGAACAGTGGTACCTGAAAGACCGTGACAAGGGCCCAGACGATGTCGTTGAAATGTTTGCGATCACAGCGACACATTGGGTGCCGCGAGACCACCTCGGCACAGGTGCAGGGCCGACTCCGGTCCGCCAACATGCAAAACTTACCCCCGAACAGGTACATCCCTAGGATGCTGCAACCGAGACAACCCGCTGGCCTAAAGTATCACCGCGACTCAGATCGACGGTTTGGGGGAGGGGGCGGGGGGATTAGGGTACCGGGGAGAGAGAACCGATACCATGTGCCAGTTGAAGCGTCTTCCCTCGACAAGCTCGTTTTCATTAGGCCAATTACGCAGATGACTGCGAGAGATGGAGATGTCCTACCGAGCATCGCCAGGATCAGTCGAGTCAAGTAGGATTGAGATTCTCCTATGAGCACTGCTGTGTCTAGGAGACAGTCTAATCGCGTCTTTGACCACTTTACTTTATGTTAGTTCGATTGTGGTTTGAGTTCAGTGCAGTATTGTTTCCACGCATGTGAAAATTTCGGGACCAAAATGTCACTTTTCGGTGAGACAGTTAGTAATTTTGTGATACAACTATTTTGGTTTTTGATTAATTCTTTATGAAACTTAGATCAGCTTGTTCGTTTCGTTTTTCTGATTACAATGATACCCGACACGATACCGTTTGGATTTCATTTGCCTATTCTATCCGCGATTTAGTGGAATCTCGATTATCCGAACTGATCAGCTGGACCTCGTAATAGAACAGTTATCTAGCTATAATGATTGATTAAATCTTTACTGATTTGTATAATGAATCGCTTTAGGTTGAACTGTTTTGAATGGATAATGATGAGTTTAGATATCATATGTTCGGATAATCGAGGTTCCATGGAATCCTGGATTAAACAAGTAATTAAGGTCGAAATGATATCGTGTTTGGACTCGTTTTAATCAGAAAAATGTCACAAATATGGCGATGACAGTTTCATAAAGAAAAAATTGGAAACAAAAAAGTTCTGTTATGGAATTAGCACAGAAGATATAAAAATCGCGAATGGTTGTGATTATCTATTTGTATTTGATCTTAAAATCAATCCAGCATGAATAACAAGTGTAAATAAGTTAATCTACATAAATGTCAAGCTTGCAGAACGAAAAATAAATTCCGACTATCGTTCTTGTTGTGGGATTAAGTATTGCGAATGTACACTTTCCTTCTCGCGTAATCCCGAAGAAAATAATCCAATGGCGTTAAATTGCACGATGTTGTTAACCAATTAACATGGCTCTTTCGTGAAATAATTCTGCCTCTGAACTTTGATCGCGATAAATCGATCGTTTCTCTGGTTGTATGACATACTTTTTAATTAAAATATATAACATCGTGATTGTTATTAGAATAAACCACTGTCAATGATAGGTTACAATAACATTCAATTTTAAGATTGTACAAACTATCATTGATTATTAATTATTGTTCATTACAAAAATTCGAAAATCTATTGAAATATGTAACACGCTGACTGTCGTTACATTACACTGTCAATTTTACGATTATTCTAACTATTATTTACTGCTAAATAATTTATCATTTATTATTAAATAATTATTGTGTATTACTAAAATTTGAAAATCTAGTGAAATGTGTAACACACGGACTGCTATTAGAGTCCATTGTCGCTCATTGATGACAAGGAAAATCCAATTAACTATTATAGAAATAAATGATTTTTATTTCAATTCTGGATAAGGTAGAAATATTTTTGAATTATTTTTACACTATTTTACAAACCTGATCCTGGTGTATAGGATGCAAAGACATCTCCACGTCTCTGGTCCATTAGCTACAAATATCTTCCATCACCGATTGTTTCATGTTGAGTTCGTTTTATCGTGTATTTATTCGCATGATCTAGTCAGAAACGGGTCATAAGACATAGATTTATGTTATCGGCGATTCGAAAACTTGCGTTTCGGTTACGTAACGGCTCCGATGTCAGCCCGAACATGGAATTGAATACTTTAAACGGTAATTCCGAGTTGGAATTGTGTGTCCCCGTTCAGTAATCACGATATTATTCATCGGCTTGGAAATGGTTATTCCTCACGGATGAATACAGTTGCAAATCAAATCCTGTTTAAAGGACGACCAGTGTCCTTGCAACGGCGAGCAACATTCGATTTATTATTTCGTTAATCGTGGCCAATTAGATGTAATTTTCGTAACTTGTTGACTGCGCGATAAATTTTGCGCGACCACCTTTACGAGATTTTAATGGCAACCGATGTCGCCATTTTGTACGGATAAACTAGATTTATCCAATTCAAACTGATATATTTTATACAATATTGTGTACTGTATGATGAACACAGAATATTTAAGAATTCCGGTTGTCTATAGGAAAATGATTCTTACATTAAAAATTGTTAAAGATAAAAAAATGTTTAAAGATAAAAAAAATTTTTGATTTCACATTACTTAGACCTACAAATGTGAAATTATTTTCCATGTAATTTATCAATAGATAACTGGATGTAGCAAGATTTTAATATCAGTGCAAAATGCATTTGTTAAGTACAAAAACCAATACGGCGGATACTCGCTAAGGATAACATTTTCTTTTTTATTGATATTTTATTCAAAAGAATCAGTGTCCATTTTGACGAATTCTTGCATGAAACTGTTATTTATCAGCGTGGAAGATAACCATTTCTAAAATCAGTAGAAAATACGTACATTAAGGAAACCAATATGGTGGACACGTTTTAAGAACCAAAATTCTCCTATTTAAATTTTTATTCGTAAGTAAACAATGAAGAATGAGCTTTCTTCTTGACCAATTGTTGAATTCAACTGTTTGCAATTGGCCTTAAAGATAATTAATTATGAAATCCGTAGAAAATACATTTATCAAAGAAACCAATATGGCGGACACAGCCTAAGAAGCAAAATTCTCCTTACTAAATTTTAATTCCTGTGTAAATAATTTAGAATGAACTTCTATCTTGACCAATTATTGAAATCAGCTGTTTGCAATCGGTGTGGAAGATAATTAATTATAAAATCAGTAGAAAATACATTTATTAAAGAAACCAATTTGGCGGACGCAGCCCAAGAACCGAAATTCTCCTTACTAAATTTTGATTCATGTGTAAATAATTTAGAATCAGCTTCCATCTTGACCAACATTTGTTTTTAGCTGTTATTAGTTCTCAGTGGATGACTTGTTGACAAATATTTGTCAAAATTGAGCGGAAGATACTTCTTTGGCAGCAATTAAGCAGGTGGCTCGAGTTGACAGCGAAAACAACTGTCACTCGAAGCTTGTACAGTCACATTCTGCAAGAACGGCGTGTCTGTTACATTTAAAGTTACAAATACATATGTGTCTTGTATTTCAGACAAGAAACAAATAGGCGGTCGTGTATAATATATACTCGTAATGTTGGTATCAAGCGAATGTTACATAAGCTGTGGTGTAACTGTAAGAAACGGTACGGTACGGTGCTATAATTATAATTACTGAAGGGCTGTTGCCACCGAGTGTTCGTTAAAAAAATCAATATTTGCAATGCGAATAGCTCTGATCAGATGCGACTAGGAAATCTCTACGATTAAAATATCTCGAACAAGTATTCATGTCTCTCGTTTTTGAATATTTTCATTTGGAACGGATGCTGCGTCAAATATCACCAAAAAGTAATTTTTACAATCTCTTTTTCATCTTGCTAAAATGCTGTGCTTTATAATGAACACAAAATAATTTTGATGTTTCTAAAATTACAAATGTATGTACACTGTTTTTTTCCACGGAAAATTTTTAACATCATATTTCGCACCTCGCAAACGTTGACATCGTCCTAAAAGTATTAACTAATAAATTTGTACCTATAACTTTTAATTACACTCATCTCTCAGTTTGCGTGGAACATTGGTCCATGTGATTTTTTTACGAAATTAGAACTCGTGTAAATGGAGTCTGTCAATGTAAAAAAAGCATAAGTCAAAAAAAAATCTGCTTATGTTGTAAAAACATGTATCTTACTTGTATAAACAGACTCGATAGTGGTGAAACTATAAAGAAGTCGAATTAACTTTTTGAGGAACCACTGCAAGAAACAGATTTGACAATGGCGAAGAAAATTTTCTTTATGATAATTTTTCACGATATTTCAAGGTTATTGATATATTTTTAAATGAAATCTTGTATGTATTTCTTGACATTTTTATGGAGGTTAAAACGACAAATCCAACAGCCACAATGACCATACTGTTTCGGTCATTTAATCGCGAGATACTTGTGTCTGAAAGATAAGCTATATAAAGCTATTTGATGTTTTCAGACATAACATAAATATCAGACACTAAACGATCAGAACGGTATAGTTATTAAGGTCGTTGGATTCGTATTTTTATCCTCCATTACGATATCGAAAGAAACTACAAGGTTCCGTTTGAAAAAATTGACTTTGAGTTGACCTTGAGTTGACCTTGAGTTGACCTCGAGTTGACCTTGAGTTGGCCTCGAGATGACCTTGAGATGACCTTGAGATGACCTTGAGATTTCGTGGAAAACGAACTTGGACAAATTTTTTCCACATCGTCAAGAGTTTTTTCGAAACGATTCAACTTTGTTTAAAGTATTTTCGTCTAACTTGCTGCATATTGTATACTCATTATTATTTGCAATGTAATTTGTTACAATTTGCAATCTGTCAGGTAGCAACAAGTACAAAAAGTCATGAGGATAAGAAATTACATCATTACAATTTGTTTTCATAAACAAAAATGATTCACAAGCCGATGTAATTTGTTTATATTTACGCCAATTAAATATGTAAACAATTTATAAGGCGTTTTACATTGCAGCAATTATTTCGGAAACTTTTTGGTGATGCTTGACGTCTCAGCCTCCAGAAAAATGGCTGAACAGAAAATATGTATACGCGACGGTCTTTTATTTAAAATGGACTTTGCTCCTGTCTAGTAAAATTAGAAAAGTGCAGCAAAGAGTACCAGTCGTTGCAGAATGTCACGTGGCAACGTTCAATCGGACAACGAATTCAAAATGGGAAACCGAAAGAAAATGGCGAAGCGGGTGTACAGTAGAGCCTCCCGTATCCGAAGTAATTATTTAAACATTCTAATGCCCGGAAGTTTTGTTGTCCAATCACTAAATTGTATTCCCTTCAAAATCTGTTCAAATTTTTCAAAATTCTGTTCAAAATTCTATTTCAAATTCTGTTTCAAATTCTGTTTCAAATTCTGTTTCAAATTCTGTTTCAAATTCTGTTTCAAATTCTGTTTCAAATTCTGTTTCATATTCTGTTTCAAATTCTGTTTCAAATTCTGTTTCAAATTCTGTTTCAAATTCTGTTTCAAATTCTGTTTCAAATTCTGTTTAAAATTTTGTTCAAATTTCTGTTCTCTGCTCAAGTTTCTGTTTAAATTCAAATATTCTGAATTCACAATTTCTTATGTTTCAAACAATTTAAAATAGAATGTCATTTAATCACTTGAAGGTCACAAACTGTTCTATTTATAGAAAATATGTTTTCTGAAAAATGAAAATGTCTTTACTTGTATGAAGACGATTAACCATTCTCTGTCTCTTATTATTTGCGACATAACCAGCGAACCTTACAGCGAATATAATTAATTCAAAAGTGATTGTACAATATAAAAAAATATCTAAATTTTTCTCAATCGGTTCAGATACGTGAGGATCTGCTGCACAATATCTAAAAATATGAAAAAAAAGAATCTTGAAGGAACGTTCAGCGACTGGTTGCACAAGTACTCACTATCTATCGGTAATAGCGGTATCTGTAATGTTCACGTTATCTTATAATATGCCTCTAAGAAAAATCTCTACCTGAAATCGAATATCTAAGGTAAAGGTGTCGGGAGAAATCAAAGGGTGTCTATCTACAGCGACTAATACGCATAATAATAATCATAATAATAATAATAATAATAATAGAATAGTATTAATTATAATAAAAACAACAATAATAATAATATAATAATAATATAATAGATAATTAAAGTACGTAAAAAATCGTACGCAATTACGTGTGGGAGACGGTTGTATCGTTCGAAACAGATAACTAGCCGCTGTTTCTGTCGGGCGTACCGTTATAATGTATTCTACTTTTGTTTAACTGTCGCGGTTTGTTTGTTCGATCACTTTACGCTCCTCGCGGAGAGACTTGAACGCGATTTACTCCGTTTTACGCGGGCGCGAATTCAATTTCTTTGTTTTACTTTGTTTTTTTTCCGGTGTCGAAATGTTGGTGCGCGTCGATCGAGATAGTGGTACGAGCTCGGAGAGACTGTAGTAGAGAAACAGATGGCAAAGAGACACGACAGTGAAGACCAAACAGTTCAGAGGAGATAAACGGATGTGTGTAGAAAATCGTCCGCATTAATGACACCGAAGGTGCTGAATAAATGACACGAAAGGATCGAGATACAGAATACACGAGGCGCAACGACGGTGATCGTGCAATCGAGACGGAAGCGATTCCACGCGAAAAGGAAACGATAAAACCCGTTTGTTCGTGGATTTTTCGATTTTTAGAAGAAGTCTGACTTGGGTGACTAATTGCCAATTGAATGCTTCATGCCGGCAGAATCGACGGTAAAACGTCGTTCTAAGTGGGAAAAAGAGAAGCTTCAAAATCGAAAAATCGATATAACTTTGTTATTCTTAATTGTTTCTATATGAAACTTTCAAAAACATACGCGGGACTTTTTTCTGGTTAAAATGATACCAGACACGATACATTTCGGATTATATTTACCTATGAAATCCACGATTTAGTGGAACCTCTACTATCCGAACCGACTAGTTCGATTAACCAAGGTTCCACTAAATCGTGGATTAAACACGAAAATACGCAAAGAATGATGTCGTGTTTGGAATCAATTTAATCAGGAAAATGTCGCGAATATTTTAGCGAAAGTTTCATGCAAAACAATCGGTGACCCTGTATACAGGGTGTTTCGTTTGTCTTTTATGAATATCTTTGTTGTATTTGCAGATACGAAGAAATGCATGAGGAAAAATTTGTTTGTTCTACAACGACGAACATTGTGATTCATACCTACTCTTTTTTGAGTACTTTTTTCCAAATTTGAACTGTTTAATAAAAAGCAAATTAAATGAAACTCGACGTGACCAAAGGTACCATGTATTATTTTACTTATAATTTGTATAAGCTTATCAATGGAATTATTTTAATGGCTCGAAACAGATGTATTTCTGGGATGATAGTAGACATGTTGTTCATAATATCTCCTGTTAACAATAAATATTGTTTTACTTCAATAGCATTATAAATTGGTAAAATATAGAATGGTATAAGAAATGCATGTGTCTGAGACGTTTTCGTACATGAAGGAGTTAAAATAAGATCATCACATATTTTTACCATTGCATTATTGTAGCTAATACAAAATTAATTATAAACATCTAAATATGTAAATCTTGACATAATTATACACAGGAAATTCATGATAATTTAAAGAGAGCTAAGAAATTTAACATTTTCTTACTTCTGGTGTACATTTTTATGTTTTTTTACAATAAATACTCAATTAACAAATTAATACTGCAGGTATTTAGCCAGAATATGGTCAAACAAACGTGCTTTCGACAAACAATCAAGTTCGATAACTTCAAGAATGGGATCTGGAACGAAAATATTTTATCTAATAACATTGACACGATTTTTCGCGTGGAATCATGCGATTTCGGATTGCACCATGTTCGCCGATCCACACCGTATGTGCTACACTGTTAAAAATTCGTGGCGTAGCCCGAGAAATTAACGTTCGCAGTGCTGCTTCGCGCGCGGAAATCCTGTTATCGTCGGAAATCATTTTTATTGTCTGTTATTTATGGATCGTATACATTATTAGGTTTGATTTCGGCGAACAGGGACCTCTGCCAGTTTTCGGTATCGGATTCCGATTGCGCGATTTAATTGGATCGATCGAATGCATAATCGAATGTTTTTGCCCGAATTCGGAACGACTCTTTTAATTAAACCGACGCTTTGATTAAATTTTCGAGTGATAATGTACACAGCTTTAATCTTCGTGCATCGGTTCGGTTCATTTGTCGATTTGCAGTTTAGCTTCGTTTCTCGTTAGGTTGCGGATTTTTGCATTTATGGCAAAAATAAGTAAGTACACTTTGGCAAAATAGAACGGTTAAAAGAATTCTATATTATCGTTTATGAATATTTAAGAACAATATTCGACTCATCTACTATTTTTACTGTCTCGAATTTTATTACCTCATATTTTGTATAAATGCAAAAAAAGGCTACTAATTTATTCATGTAGATTATTAATTTTAAAAATCATAAATTACTGCTATTATTTGAATAAAAATTGTAAGCTTTTGTTCATAATATTTGAACAACTGTTAACAAAAATCTAATCATTTTGCTGGCCTTGAATATGGTTTCATCCTTGTTCCAAATAAATAAAATTTTCAGTCTAATAATTTCTATTTTATCATATAAATTATTAATTTGAATTTAATAAGAATCCTATTCATACCACTATTATTATTTGTATTAAAATTTCAAGCTCCCTTTTACAGTAATATTAATTGTAATAAAACAAAATTGTAATCAAATAAAAATCATAAACCACTATTATTATTTCTATTAGAACCGCAAGCTCTCTTTTTCAATGATATTAATTCAATAAACTTAGATTTGAATTTAATAAAAATCATAAACATTTATTATCGTTTGTTTGAATACTGCATTCTCTCTTTTTCAATGATATTAATTCAATAAACTTAGATTTGAATTTAATAAAAATCATAAACATTTATTATCGTTTGTTTGAATACTGCATGTTGTCTTTTTCAATGATATTAATTTAATACAACCAGATTTTGTTTTCATAACAACCACGAACGTTTATTATTATTTCAATGAAAATCGCCATCTTCCTTTCCATGTTATTCAAGTAATTTTTAACAGAAATCTAATCTTTTTATAAATTGTACTGTACTCACTCTTATCATAAATGTAAAAGTATATTTTCATTTCATACAAACCATAAACCGCTATTATTATTTAAATACAAAACTGCAAGCTCCATCTTTCGCTATATTCGAACAACTTTTACTAAAAATCATGGCGTTTAGGTGAGAGGTCCCTGAAACTAGCGCTGCCGAATCTAATTAATCATTAACAGATCCACAAACAGAGTCACAAATTAATTAACGATTGTTGATATATATATAGATATACTGAATGTTGATATCTATATATCTACATATATAGATATACTGAATCCCGAATTTTAGGAAAATTTCAGTGCCGTTTTTTACAGTGTAACGGAAGTACGTATGATCGAATGTAAATATTGTAAGAATATTCGTGTGCATATTGAAATGAGAAGCAACAACGAACACTCAGGGAGACATGTCAGCATGCAGAAGCGTTATAAATAATTACGAACAATTAGAACATCAATATTATATCGGAAATGGACAATCACCATGCACGGCTCGAGCCTAAGCCCGACTGAAAATGAAGCGATCAAGACTCAAAAAAAGCATCGATAACATCCGAAAAAATAGTGTTTCACCTATCTACTTGTAGATGCGACAAATCGATTACAAGTGTAGAAAATTCTGAACAACAACAAGAACAACAACAATAATAATAGCAACAGTAACAACAACGATAACGAGAATACATGTTCGATCCAGAATAATAATATCGTAATCCCATCAGAGACAAAACGTTGATGCAGAGCAGCAAGCGAAAAAATCAAAAATGCAACTTGCGACGACCACTTGCAGATTCCGAGAGCAACAACACAACAACAGGCCTGTAACGAAACGAATGCGAAGCTTTCGATGCAGTTTCTCGCGATATAAGCCTCCATCTAAGAACTTATATCACAGTTTTCTCGATTCGAGCCGATTCGAGGCAAAAATGTTTGTTTAAATCGGCTGGTAGTGGAGTGGAAACATTGTTGCGTGATTTGGTTTCTTAATCCTCGTGCTTTCGATTAATTTATTTTAGGTGTCAAGTATTGTTGTAGAATTATTTTTGATATTCACGGAATATGAGATATTGATCTTTATGGTTTTTCAAAATTTTTGATGTTTTTATTTTGAGGAACGAGGATTAAGAGGTAAAAATATAGTTATTAAGTGTGATGTAAGATCTCGTTTATTCAACGATCTACATTCAACGCATTTTCCGTGCGATTTCTAAAGGTCATTTAGAAATAGAAGAATTAGGGGGTGAAAGATTGAAACATTGAATTGTATGTCATTGTATTGACATGTTTTGGGTTAAACTTTACTGATTCTGCAGAAAAAATTTCATACATTGAACTCATATTTTCATCATAATGTAACTATTAGTAGTTTAGATTTTTTCAATATAATATACTTATGAAGTTTATATTTTTTAAATATAATATATTTCATTTTAATGTATTAAATGTAGTTTTAATATATTGGCTTTATATATTTCGTTTTAATATTTATCACTTTGGCCAGGGACAGTTATCGGCCAGGGACAGTTATCGGCCAGGGACAGTTATCGGCTAGGGACAGTTATCGGCTAGGGACAGTTATCGGCCAGGTATACTATTCTTTGTCTTTTGCCGAACGTAGAAAAGGTCAGCGAAACTCGAGAGACCTCGGTCGCCGAGAAGTGTAACATAATACGGGTCGAGTATGTCGGTGTGAGACCACTAGTAATCCAATGACAAAACTTGTCTTTATTTTTTATTATTTTTTCATGGAACTTTCACCAACATATTTGTGGGATTTTTCTGATTAAAATAATACCAAACACAATATAATTCGAATCATATTTACAACAATTTTCCGAAACTTTCATCATCCCTTACACAAGTAAATATCATCGCATTTAAATCTTATTTGGTATCATTTTCATTAGAAAAATCCCACGAATATGTTGGTGATGAAAATGATACCAAATAAGATTTAAATGCGATGATATTTACTTGTGTAATGGATGATGAAAGTTTCGGAAAATTGTTGTAAATATGATTCGAATTATATTGTGTTTGGTATTATTTTAATCAGAAAAATCCCACAAATATGTTGTTGAAAGTTCCATAAAAAAATAATAAAAAATAAAGAAGTTTTGTCATTCGATTAGTAGTGGTTTCACACCGATATACTCGACTCGTATTATGTTACACTTCTCGGCGACCGAGGCTTCTCGAGTTTGACCTCCCCTCACAGGGTATACCCCGCGGAAGTGGGGATTGTTTTGGGACAGATATCGGCTAGGTATTTGGGACAGTTATCGATAAAATACTGTATACTTAATTTTAATATATTAAGTTTGTGTGCTCAATGTTTTGTTTTATGTTATTTTCGAAAAATTATGGGGCTACATTTTTAGTGAATGATATTTCCTATAAATCCATTGAAAAGAGAGAGAGAGAGAAAAGTTATTAATGGGGACTGTTTTAAACGTTTCATTGTCAGTGAGAACAAATGTAACGCCGCGTCGGTATGAATTCCTTCTGAAAGAAATGGAAAGATAATGAATAACTCAGTCAGCGTCTACGAGTTCAAAGAACTGCCATTTCACCAGGTTTCCTTTTTACAGTATGCTCATCTACTTCGAATGTTCATTTAATACTTACAGAAAATTTAATTGTCCGTGACACGACTGCAATTACGGGCGGAGTTAATCACTTCTGTGCTCGGAATCATTCAAATCAGTCAAAAGGCCCGTGATTAATAATTATTACGCACTATAATATACAGGGTGGCCTGACAAAAACTGTCATTTGAAAGAGAATATGATATGATTATTAAATATATTTTACATTCGAAATATGCTGTATTATCTTTAAAGAGTTGTTTTAATGCAATTTTATATTCTTACGATTTATATTTTGCGAGATATTGAATTTGACCTTGAGATTTTTAAATGGAAGCATATATTTTTTCAAGGTCCCGATCGATGCAACTTGCAATTCTATATAAAAAGGTATTGAGCCATTAATGACTGAAAACAATTAGTTTAGTAGATATTTTAATTTCAACATTGTTGCAAAGCGGTGCTCGATATTCAAACTGAAATATCTCCTGAAATAATTGTTTTCAGTCATAAGTGGTATAATACTTTTTTTATAGAGAATCATAAACTGTATCAATCACTGTACTTACAAATATATGTTACCGTTTGAAAACAAACAACTCACCTTCATATGACCTCCATGCGTTCAAAAATAAACAATTCATTTCCACCAAGTAATGTGTCCTTTGTTACCATTCAACTTTCGTTGAACACATTTTTCAATATCGTCAACAATTTCGAAAATATTCGAGTGAAGAGTGATTTGAGTGAGATTCCAATGGGTCACCCCGTATATTTCATTTATAATCACTTCCAATAATTTTAATGAAGTAAATTCATCTTGGAAAATGAATTTACGATTGATTTTCCATCAATGTCTATTCAAATCCGCCATCATCGAAAGGTTTTTTTTAATTTTATGAGAATGGTATATTTTATTTCATAAAAATGAGATTGCTTTTAAAAAGAAAAACATTTGTATAGCTCTGCACGAATGTTTATTAGACTGACGTAAGAATTTCGAGGCATTTGGTTTTGCTGTTCTTTTTTACTTTCAAGGTGGAACCCACCCCTTTTATCCGAGCCGCCCTTTTATTTATGTGCTCGTAAATCCGAAACCAAAAATGATATCGAAGAACTTTTATTCGTATAAATTTGATGCCCTTTCGACACTAGATGTTATAAAAATATATTATACTTTAGCTAAAAATATAAAACCACCCTTTTTATCTCGGAAAAAATGTAAATCGAAAATTTCTTATGTACAGAAAAGTTTATAGATTTAATTCTGAAAGAAAAGTAGTATATAGATTAATTTTTCTTTGTGATGAAATATTGAATCAATTTAATTAACTTGCTAGCTTTATAAATAGCTTTGTAAAAATGGCTTTATTAAATTTATATAGATTTTGCAGGATTTCTTGATAAAAACTATCATGTGCTCGAATAAAAGAATTTATTTAATCGTTTCCCAAGAAATGATCTTTGTCATTTCAATAATTGCCAAATAAAATATATGAAACAAGTCATTTTGATTGGTTGGGGTAGGTTTAGTGAATTGATAAATGACTAGACTGCGGATTTTTATGCATTTATGGCTTCTGAAAATCTTCAAAAAACGCTGTAGTTTAAAATTTGACAGAATTTAATACGATTTTTATTTATTTTAGATCTTAAAGCGCTGCTACCACAGAAAATGAGATTTTATTTGATTTCATTTTCTTAAAATTCGTCTACAAAAATTGCAAATTGCATAAAGATCCGCAGTCTAATAATGACTGAATATATTCGAAGAGTTATTAGCATACTTTCCAGAGGCGACTGTATGTCTAGAATCACTCGCAGCGCTGTGCGCCATTTATTGCTTCCGGGCTTAATGGAAATTTTCTGTAAATTATGCGTTTGTATCACAACAAGTCTGAGAGGTGCCATCACGTTGTCCCTCTTCTGCGATTACTTGATCGCGGAGACATTATCGACCTCGCAGACGCATAATGAGCTACTCTACACTCAAACGGAAATACAGGGTGTTTAACAGGTTGCGTACAACCGATATAGTTTATACTTTACTATCAAATACGAAATCTCAACTTCATGTACAATCAAAGTCACATTTACAGAAAATTGAACGAAAAGTATGAATGTTCACACTAAATTATTTCTTTAACACGTTCAGCGCCATGTTACACATATCTGGGTGACGGAATTATTTATACAGAATTGAAAATTCATTTTTACGTTGGTAGATTGAGTGTACAAAATTTCCTTACGATCTGAGGAATAGGAGAGGTTTGAAACAGTAATTAATATCACAAGATTAAACTTCTTAGTTTTTGTTTTATTAAATATATTGCTTTGATTTTGTGTAATTTTTGTGATTGTGGAGTGGGCGCTGAACGTGTTAAATTGGTATAAATGAAACGTATAAATGTATAAATAGTATAAATGTATGTATAGTATGAATGTTTACACTAAATGATACATTTAAATTGGTATAAATAATTTTATATATAGATGTAAATATTATTATTCATATTAAGTGATTTTATTTTAAATTTATATTTAAATTGATATGAATTATTATATTATTTGTTATATTATTTAGAGGTATATTAGTTTGGTGTAGAGAGGTGTATAGTTTAATCATATTTTTCTAATTAATTGCATTTTGGATGCAATTTATTGCATTTGGTGCTGTTTAACAATGTTTAAAGTCCACAATTTGATTAATGCAAAGACAGAGAATATTGTATCTGCCCCAATACATAATTATTATTATAATAGGATTATTATTGTCGAACCAGTAAAATTTAATCGATGGATGAGTAATTCTAAAATAATAAGAGACCAGTAGAAACCGAGAGGAAAATGGCGACGGAAGCATAAAAGACATTACATACAAGAAAAATTGTAGCAAAAGGGCGGTTGTTTAACCCCTTAACTGCTGGAGATTAAGATAAATAAGATTTTAGTTTAGATAAATGTAGATTATATTTATATATTTTACAGGTCAATTGTACAGATGGAGGAACAGTGGTCCTGATTTTCAGATAATATTTGGTATGTATATTATAACATATTGTATGCACTCATAACATTAGCCTACGATAAATAAGATTTTGAATAATAAATTCTGATTTCCTGTTTATACACTCTGTATATAAATATCATGGCTTACAAACAACTCAACATTTCACTACCTTTCTTTATAAGGAAATACTATTTCCTTATAAACTAACATTATACTATTTCCTCTGAAACAGTGCAACTATCGTACTCGAGTTCATCAGTTTCAGCTGGTTAATTTCATCTTGTAAAAAGTTCCTTGTGTATGTATAAAAACAAATAATATTGCATAAATTACACACCTACTGATTAGTGTGAATAATTATTTATTACTCTAATACTTAATTATTACTGTATGTGTGTGTACTATATATTATAGATTTTATACCAAGTAGAAACAGTACGCCTTGGTCAGACAAAACTAGCAATTTTCTCTTTGACGCATGTTAAAAAAATTTTCAAATTTTAATCTTATCGAAAACTGAGACTACAAATGAAAGAATATTAAAAATTATTAAAAATTGTAATTCTGAACATGTAAACGCATTTTTGTTTCAAGAGTAACTGCAAATTTCCTCATACTAAAAGGAGACCGATTCTTTGGAACGTTGCAGGCATGAAAGTATTACAGAACGATGAAAAATCAATATTTCATGCGATCTTCAAAAATGAGATGCATGAAGAAACAATTTACGAAGTGCTTTTTATACACTGTCCGAGCATATTCTTGAATAAGGCATACGCTTCAGAAGAAAAGGCTTGAAGCACCTATCTCAAGGAGGTAGCAATATTTCTAACAGAATACTCTTAATGTATGAATGTATAACAAATTTGATTACTTTAGGAAGTGGTATACATTTTAACGAAATATAGAGAGAAAAATTTGAACGAAATATAAAGAAAAAAATTTGAACGAAATATAAAGAAAAATTTCATTTCAGTGCCAATTTTATTCAAAATTAGTTCTTCGCAATATGTTATATGACTGTATATAGAATAAATATACTAAATTTATCATCTATAACCAGTGATGCCAGATCGATTAAATCGAGGGGAATACAGTTTACCACCTCTCTGATGACCAGAGTAATATGTGATACGTTGCGCGGCACGTCACGTGACCAGCCTACGTTGTTAGTGGGGGACGTTGGAGTGTGCTCTGGTAGTGGAAGGGGAAAAGTAGGAGAGGAGAAAACAACCAGTTCTTGTTGTACCTGGCATCACTGTCTATAACATACTTTAACCCCATTTAAAAATTGTACAAAACATGTTATAAAAATCTCCATTTCAATAAACCTGTAAATTTAATAAAATTTCCATCGAAGATAATTACTAAATAAAATTATCTACTTGAATGATATTTGGTTAAAATATATTATAGATGATAATTTTTGTACCTTTCTTCGAAATTAGTTCCATACGCTCTAAAAATGCATGTTGAACAAAAATGTCATTTAAAGTTAATTTTCAGTTGCACGTAATGAAAAGTTGAAATTTAATCTCGCGATTAATGAATATTCACAGGTGCAAAACTTTAGGCGCCATCAACGTGTGGAAATGTTTAAAGTTTCCTTGTTAGATCCTCCACATACAATATGGAGTACAATCTCAGTCCATTCGAACATGTTCATTATAATTTCAGGACCGCTTAAACTAATGAAATAAAATCACTTGCAATTATTCGTATTTAATCTTCCCTGTTATCGTGTATAATTCGATGGTACAGCCATCGAGCTCACTATCCTCGAATTTGCCAGTATATGTATATTCTTGCTATAAAGGCCGCCATATTGATCGAATTTCGCGAATTAATTATTTCAATCTGCCTGCACCCTGCTTTCGAAGCTGCGGATTCATGAATCCCCATAAATTTCCAATGGGGTTTTGCGTCAGCTGGTTGTTCGTGTCAGTACAATGCCCCAGGATACTATTCATGCGAGTTTCTCTGTTTTGCATTATGCTCAGAAACAGCTGTATTCTCCATCACTGCTGAGCGAAGCAATCATTCAATCACAAAAATATTATATAGTTCATTTTATTTAAAGCTGTATTGGCATTAACCAATTCTACTTTTGTACAATTTTTATTTAACATAGCTTTGCAAAAAGAACTAACTGTTTTTATTTTTATACAACGATTTCGGATAAATGTAGCCAACGATATATATTTAAATTCGACGTTTTAGAAAACGATCCAACGATTTATCTGAATTTCCAGTATTTATTTTCGAAAATCATTATATCAGAAAATAAAATTGTTTTCAACACTAGGCTCTAAATTAATCGCGATTTCTTCTGACCTTTTATATAATTGTTAATAATGAACTTAGATATTTATAGTGTTCAAGTTAGGTGGTATATTATACATTGTTCACAAAAATAAGACACGTTTCTAGGTTAGGTTTTTTCGTTGTCTATAATAAGCTAGATTCTTAAGATGGTACACCCTGTATATTATAAATTGAGATTTTGAGAATCAATTTTGATTACAATCTACTAAACAAACCACATTTTATCAGAATCCATGAGATGTAAGAAGTTTAGGAACTTCAGCCTCATAAACTTTGTCTTTTCTATTTTTGAATCAGTAATGGTAGATCAAATGCAAAATAGTAAAAACATGTTTTCACAGTTAAAGAATTAAATGTTTTTACAGTTAAAGAATTAAATGTTTTCACAGTTAAGGAGTTAAATGTTTTCACAGTTAAAGAATTAAATGTTTTCACAGTTAAAGAATTAAATGTTTTCACAGTTAAAAAATTAAATGTTTTCACAGTTAAAGAATTAAATGTTTTCAACTGTATAAAGTCATGAAGAAAAGAAGCAAATGTCAACATAGGTTCTTTACATTGGAATAATTTATACAGACAGTTTTTATTTTGCATAAAAATCGACGGTCTAATCAGCAAGACTATGATTCATGACCAAGGACTTTTTATTAACACATAGATCCATCAACAGCAATAATAATTTTAATCGTGAACCAACAAGTCACTCCAAGTAACGTGATTTAATGACCTCGTTTGTTGTTATTATTTAAAAGAAAATTTTTAAACTTTTTCTGGCACAGCACAATTATGAAAATCCTATTAATAGGCTTCCGGTATATGATGTGTTCAATAAGTTTTCTTTCATTTTGTATGATCTTAAGGTGCTCAAATTTGATCTTCTAGATTATGTCCTTTTTCTGCCATTAATTTCCGTTTCCCTTTATCCATTGTTCTTTACCACCTTCTGCAAGCAACTTAAACCTATCCACTCGTCATTAGTTCGTGCTCAGTTTTTCCAGTTTCTTTGATCCTTCAACAGGCTTCCTGAAAAAGTTCCGATGTTTCTCCTTTCTTCTAGAATACTCTACAAAACTCCTTTTTCATCTTCTTCCTGATATCGATTAGCTTTCCATTCATTGCAGACTCTTTCTTTTGTCTCCTTGCTCTAGTTGCTTTGGTTTATCCCGTTCCATCTGTTTCTTATGGTCTATTGCTGACCTGAATGCTTCTATCCTCTTTCACCTGATCCTCTCATTCATCGACAGTCTTCATTTCCAGATGGTAACTATTCTTCCATTTTCTATTTATTGGTTTTCTCTTTTCCATCAAATCTGTGCATTCAGCTGTTTCGTTCTTTAAAATATTTTTAATATATCTTTTCTCCTCAAATTTCTATGTTTTTATTCCTGCCGCCATTTTGGTACTTTTGTTTCCTCTTTTATTACGCGTGTTTTCATTTTATCTTTCTTTCTATATAATAAATGATACTGTTAAATTAAGTAATAAAGGGTACGGTAAATTCTACTGTTAAATTATATAATATATTTTAGAATAAATTCTACTGTTAAATTAAATAATATAGTGTACAATAAATTCTACTGTTAAATTAAATAATAAATTTTTCAATAAATTATGCTGTTAAGTGAAATAATACATTGTTCAGTTAAATAATAAACAATAAATTCTACTGTTTAATATTCGACAATATCTTCAAAACAGTAGTGAGTAGTATAAAAATTTGAAAATAATATTTTATGAAACTTCAAGTTTTCGTAGTTCGTTCATAAAAATGTTCATCTAACTCAGTTTGTATATTGCAGGGCAGACATCGAAGCTCAAAAGGAATAAAACGGAAGTGAACTACCTCTAAATCGGTGTTAAGAAAGTTCCCGTTTACATTAGTTAAATTACTTGACTTTAAGTAATTGAAAACTACTTTAGCATCGTGAGCCTGTTATTCACTTCAGCTGGAGAGTGTACCCTCAAGTTTCTTTCAACTTTCAAGTGAAGTGTATAAGAGGTCCATACATACAGGCGAAGCAGTTTCGAGTTACACAGAAATTCGGATAATTTCACCAATGTGATCGAGCATTAACATCCTGTCTCTATCTCGTTACTTGTACAACAGTAAACTACATCACCTTGATTGCAATCATTAGTCTGCTGGTCTTTATGCACCATATTAATTATAATATACAGGGTGGGGCATTTATCCTGGACACCTGGAACATCTGGAGAACTAAATACCGGAGAAAAAAATGTTTTAAATAAAAAGTTTAAGTCAAGGAGGGGCTGATGGATCAGTCATATCCATTTTTAATTTTTATTATATTTTCAAGGTCATTCCAAGGTCAACTTTATTTTTTTCAAATGAAAACATATATTCTTATTTTGTATAATATTGACTTTATTAGGGAAAAATAATCTCAATTAAACGGAAAGACTATTATTATATTAATAATAATACAGGAGAATTGCAACTTAATTGCAAGAAAATCAATTTAACAAGTTTTCAGTAACATTCTAATGTTATTTGCATTGCATGCGAGAGAATGTGTAATCTTATTCCAAAGAAAAGACAGTAAAAAATCTGGTGTGTCCCTGCGCGTAATGACCAGGTTGTGGGCGCTCAGCGTTGAATTTCTTTGCTAAGTTTTATCTAATTGTTTTGCCTGTTTCAATATTTAGCTATTATTTAATTATACATTTAGATTACATGTTTATTTAATACTATTTTAATTGGGTATTAATTTCATTTATCGTAAATAAAATGATTTTCACCGTTAAAACGACATTGTTTATTTTTTCTTTGAAAATTTAATATTGTACAAAATAATCGGCGGAGAAAAAAACGTTTCAAATAAAAGTTATTTGTTTCAAGTCGTAGATTAAGAATCTGTAATGAAAAATATGTTGCCATTTGAAAAAATATAGTTGACCTTGGAATGACCTTGAAAGCATGATGAAAATTAAAAATGGATACGACTGATCCATCAGCCCCTCCTTGACTTAAACTTTTTATTTGAAATATTTTTTTCTCCGAAATTTAGATTTTAAGATATTCCAGGTGGCCAGGATAAATGTCCCACCTTGTATAATACAAGCCTTTTCCTTATAGAATTCTAACAATCTTTGTAATTCATAAATGTTTGCAGTTCATTTGAATTTGATACGATTCATTTCTGATTTACTGAAATCAAAAAAATTTGAATTTGATCCTTGTCCCTCTACACTTTTTTACGAATGCGTGAATTTCTACAGAATTTTATTGCCTTGTCATAAATTTTCCAAATTCAATTCCTTCATTGCAGTAAAGAGTATATTAAAATTTAATATGGTTCATTTTCGACTCGCTGAAATCAATAGAATTTTATTTGACTTTTGTTTCTTCAAATTGTTCTATTAAACGAGTACATTTGCACAAAGTTTTGTAGTCCTGTTATAACTTTTTAAAATTCAGTTTCTTCACTGTTATACGCGTACTAAAAAACGAATAACGACTTGTTTAATTAAATAGAATGAATAGAAACTGCTATATCGTTAATTAAACAATCAAAGGGATATGGAGTAAGGAAACTATAAAGAACTTGACATAGTCAATGAATATAGTTCGCGAACATAAATGTTGAAGAAATCGGTGTTGGAAAAATTATTACAGGTACGTATGGTTCTGTATAATACGTTTTAAATATCTGCGCCATGTTTAGAGACGTGTAGTGCCTCAATAGTCCCTGAATATTCCACTATATTCATAGCACACCTGTATATCAGGTGCTGCGTCACTTCTATTGCACTGATTTACATAAATCAATAATCTGATGCCATAAATGATAATTGTTCTATTAGAAATTCACAATCCAGGTATTGATTGTCCAACTTTTTCTTGAATTATGTACAAGAGTTTCTTTTCTTGGTTATAAAGTCTCCTGTGGTAAATATTGCGTTTAGGAGAGGCACCTCGGATGACCTTGACCTTCACATATGCTTTCAAGGACAACATTCTGAACAACTTTTCTCTATACATCTAACCGTCGCCCGGACTTAGTTTCCGAGATAATTTTTAATAATAATTTGAAGAATAATATAGGGGTTGATTAATTTAATTAAATATTAATAATAAACCAAAAAACCTTCGTTAAATTTTGGTTGTAAGTACACTTTATTCTCGTATAAGCTGTCAAAAGGAGACATAGTCCAAGTTGATTTGTTAACTTTTTTATAAAAAACGAGCGACGGCTAAACACTCAAGATGGTGTTACGTCTGGGTTAGGTCTGAATTATGCTTGGTTAGATTACCAGACCTAACCGAGACCTAACACCATCTTGAGGACGTCCAATTTCAGAGAATGTCTTCGATAACATATATCCAATCCAAAATCACATTCATTTAACACTAGATTTACGGGGCCCGTCAAAATGACGGATTCAAAAATTTTTAATTTACGATTATTAAGAGTGTAAGGAGGCATTCGTGAGGAATTATTAAATAGATTTATTTTTTTGTGTACATGTTACAATAAAAATCGCTAAAGATCTAAGTAAATACAATTTTATTATTTTTATAAAGCAATATAAACTAATCAATTTTAGTGCTCCGTAAACCTAGTGTTAAATACGGTCAAATTGCAATATGGTAGCGTCGGTATATTTTTGTTCATAACTTTTTAATAAAAAACGAGCGACGGCTAAAACCTCTTGGGGGTTACTTAGAAAGGTGACCTTGATAGCATATGTCAATATAGCATAATGTTTTAGCTTTCAATACTTAAAATAACTGCTATATTTTGAAAACTTCTTTTGTTTATAACTTTTTAATAAACAACGAGCGCCGTCAGAAACCTTTTGGGGGCTACTCAGAAAGGTGACCTTGCCAACATATGTCAAGGTCAAGGACATCCGAGGCGCCTCCCCTAAACGTAATATTTACCTCTCCTGTGACAAAAAATATTGTAGAACAATCGCGTGGACCACTTCGAATAAGACATTTTGCATATCCTAACTGTAATAAATCACGAACTATCATGTGCAATGTGACAGCATGTGATTTCACGTAGGTGTTTCTACCTTAACCAGCCAAGTCGCACAAACTCGAGTAACAATAACTAGACTGCAGATCTTTGAGGAGAATAGAAATTGTGTTCATCAATTAGAAGAAATACAGACCAACTAGAACGTCTTGAACAATTATAATAGACTGAATATAATACATTGTTATGTTTGAGTTCATCTATTTTAAAATACTATTTTAAATTTCATCTATACTCAATTTCGTCATAAATGCATGAAGATCCGTAGTGTAATAATAACATTAGAATCCTACCTGCCAGTTATACTATATTACAGAGTGTTTGAAACAGTTAATCAATGTTATAAACTAAAATTAAGACGCGAGCAATGGCTCCATAACTACAATTATTTTCCTTCGCATCTTCAACACCCTAACTATTGGCATGTTAACCATCCAGCATTTTTCTAATCAGCAATTATATTTATCCTGTGATCACCCAGAGAGGATAAAGGAGCATTTTCATGACTTCGCCATTGTAATCTGTGCTTTCTGAACGAATTATCAACTATGGAGCTACTGTTTTATTCAAACAGGTCAACAAGAGTAGAAGTTATAGTCTTATTAGTTAGATCGTTCACAGAGGATGTCCTCAGTTAATATCTAAATTGTTCATAGGGGATGTCTATCAATTGCTTGCTTCCAAATTAAAGAAACTAGGTTATAGAGGATTAGCAATCATAGAGGTTTGGCTAGTTCATGGAGGATGTCCTCAGTCAATATCGAAATTGTTCATAGGGAATGTCTACCAATTGCTTGCTTCCAAATAAAAAAACTAGGTTATAAAGGATTAGCGATCATAGAGGTTTGGCTAGTTCACAGAGAATGTCCTCAGTGAATATCGAAATTGTTCATAGGGGATGTTCTCAGTCAATATCTAAATTGTTCATAGGGGATGTCCTCAGTCAGTATCTAAATTGTTCATAGGGGATGTCCTCAGTCAGTATCTAAATTGTTTGTAGAGGTTGTCTATCAATTTCTTGCTTCCAAATTAAAGAGCTAGATTCTAGAGGATTGGCTAGTTCATAGAGGATGTCCTCGATATCTAAATTGTTCGCCATTAGAGGACGCCATCAGTTAAAACAGTCTATCAATATCTTTCTTCCAGATTAAAACAGGTATTTTTATGTTATGTTCAATTTAAATGAACTATTTCCAAATAAATCGAGAAATAAAGTTACAAATAATTTTACAGAAAAGGTTGAACTAAATTGATTAATTAACTGAGTTGTAACTGTGCCGAAACACTGTAATTACATATAGAAATCTGCGTATTTCAGACGCAGTCGATGATGCTGACATGATAGATTTAGGATGTTTTGAAAATTTATTTGAGAAACTATGTGACCAAATAGAAAATGAAATGAGAGATTATTTCAAATAAATTCTAACGAACAAAAGAATCTAAAGAAAAATTATTTGTCTGTTAAAATAAAATAATACGCGATTATTTCAAATAACGTGCATCGAAATAAGACAAAAGATTATTTTAACTATTATTTTTAAAATAATTTATTTAGATCAACGAAGAGGTTAGAATAACCAAGTCTGGTGTGTAGCCATATTGCCCATAGCTAAATTGTTCATAGAGGATGTCTTCAATCAATAACTAAATAGTTCATAGGGGATATCTATTAATTGCGTTCCTGCAAAATAAAACAAGATCAACAGCTCCACAATAAGAACAACAATTTCCTCTCTCATCTTCAACATCTCAACTATTTGCCAACCCTCTATCATTTTTCCAATAATCAATCCAAATTATCTGATCAGCCAAAGAGGATGAAGAAGCAGTTCCCTCAACAATCTACAGGGTGAGGCATCTAAAAATGATGCCACTTGAACAACTTTGTTGCTATCGGTGACAGAGAAAAATATGTTGGACGAAACTTGCTTGATTTCGAGGCTGGCATAATTTCGTGTTAACAGTTTTTCTTTATTAGTGGACGCGTTGAGGACATACGAAGGTCAACTCCGTTTTTTTAAAATGATAAGTTATATTTCTCCATATACTATCTAATAGGGCGTTTTAAGACGGTGACCTACGACTGAAGGTCATTCAAGATCGTTGAAGGTCAATCACGGTGGAAAATATTCAACGATCTTGAATGACCTTGAGTCGTAGGTCACTGTACGCGATTTAAAACGCCTCATCAGATAGTACAGATATAAAGAAATATATGTATTGTTTCGTTTAGAAAGATGGAGTTGACCTTCGTATGACCTCTACGCGTCCACGAAAACTATTGACATTAGATTATACTAGCCTCGAAACCAAGCAAGTTTCTTCCGACACATTTTTTTCTATCACTAATAGCAACCAAGTTATTCGGGTGGCATGTTTTAGGATGCCTCAACTTGTACACAGGGTGTCCCAAAAATATTTGAGTTCCTTGAAAGGGATGATTCCTGGGTTATTCTGAGAAGCTTTTTCCTTTGCGAAAGTATCATACGCGGCTTCGTTTTCGAATTATTAACGAAAAACACGAGCCAATCTGAGCACAGCTGACGGATTCCTGCTCGGCGCGACGCGGCGGCTGCTTCTACTGAGCGGTAGCGCTGTTGACGCACCGTGCTCGAATCGCGAGCAACAGGAGGAATAACAGTTTATCCAAATAAAATTTGCGTATTCAGCCGCAAATGCACTTGCTGCTTCGAATCCTCTTATACGGTAATGCGGAATTATTTTTATGTAATACCGAACAATAATTGCACGCATGTTGACTCGATTGTTTTGCTCACGATTCGAGCACGACGTGACAACAACGCGACCGATCATTAGAATCGACTGCGCTCTGGTTGGCTCCTGTTTTTCGTTAATAACTCAAAAACGAAGCCGCGTATGATATTTTCGCAATGGAAAAATTTTCTTTAAATAACCACAGGAATCACCCCTTTTAATGTACACGAACATTTTTGGGACACCCTGTTTTTCCAGAACTAATTATAGCCACGGAGCTATTATTCTATTCGATCACGCCACCGAGTAGCGCGAATTTTATAGACCAGCTATAATCGCAGTCCCTGGACCGTCCATAGAGCATGTACGCAGTTAAGGGGTTAATCCGCTTAGCTCCCGGAAAGCGAATTGCGGTTTGTCTGCGTGGAGAAAAGCGAAGAAACATTAGGAAAACAATTCGAATGACCCGTGGCCTCCTCCTACCTCGATACGGCGACATGCCATAGGAGCGAGATCATGTACCTTTCTCTCTTTCTCTCTCTCTCTCCCCCTCTCTCTCTCTCTCTCCCATTCGTACAATTTTATTCTCACTCTCAGCATCCCCTCTCTCTCTCTCTCTCTCTCTCTCTCTCTCTCTCTCTCTCTCTTCGTTTCTGCCATACGTTACCTTCAGGCCTCAAGAAATCATAAAAGCAGATGCACCGGGTTCAGTGCCGGATTAAGACCCTTAGAGGCCCTATGCACGTAAAAGATTTTTAGGCCCCCTGTACGGTTTCTTAGGTATTATCGATAATTCGACTTAAATGTGATTTTAATACGTAAACACTTAGCAATATTATTGCTACGTAAAAAATGTAAATTCCAAAAAATTTCTATAGTGTCCTCCTTCTCCTGATGCCCTAAGCACGCGTTTAGTATGCTTATTGGTTAATCCAGCACTGGCCGGGTCTGCGCTCGTACGTTGAAAAACGCTTGAACGTTGGCAAACGTGATTGCACGCGCTATACTAATTTTCAAGGTAGCCGATAACACCCTGAGACAACTTCTGCGGCACACACTATACTGTACATTCCGACACTAATCGCGATTAATTACGTCGCATTCCAATTTTGGAATACACCTTTAATGTTTCGAGACGCTCGGATGATCATGAACGCTTCTTAATCGCAAATTGGAGAATTGTTGCAATAAACTACAGTATTTTTAATATGAACAAATTAAATTTGGGAATTTACAATGTGAATAAAGGGAGATCACAATCAGGAGCCACCGTATAGTGTGCGAAACAGTCACACTGTCATGTCATAGTGTGTATATCTGAGTGACAGTGTAATGTAGGATGCGTCTAGCTGTATTAACTATAGTATAGCAAAATTTTGCTAGCGTACGCAGCGTCGTGTGCGAACGTTCAATAACGCGTATGTATGCGAATATATGTTTATATATGTATATAATATATAATATACAGTATGGTAATAGGAGAATAAAAAAGCCCTCGAGAGAGAGATGAAAAAGGGTAAATCCGTGTTTATCATTTTTGTTATGGATCTTTCTTTTTTGTTCATTTTATCGGGTTGGTTTTTGGATTTGTTTTTTTGCTGTTTTTCGTTTTTTTTTGGTTTTTGTTTGTTTATTTTTTTTTTATTTTAGGTACCTGAAACACCGTCACAATAGCCCAGAGTAACGAGTCAAAGTTTTTTCTATCACACTCGACGTCAGAGCTGCCTTTCATCGTTTCACAGAATTTGCAACCAAACAGGTTCATCCCGAGAATACTACAACACAACGAAACGTGCAATGTACTTCCTTATCCGTAAATATATAGATAGATAGGTAGAGATACATGTGAGTGTGTGTTTGTGTTTGTGGGTATTAGAGAACAATTTTAGATAGAGGATGCAGGAGATAGAGACAGAGGTGGGGGGTATAGAGCGACAGATACAGTGGAGGGGGGGAATTGTATTGTGGGAATTTAATTGGAATCATTTTTTGGTTTCTCGATGAAGAGAAATTGAGGGGTTACATTTACCTAGGTTTGACTTATTGATTTTTTGAAAATGTGTAAAATTTTGAAAAATTCTACTAGATTGTAAAAATTATATTATAGTTCATGAAAATGATATTATATTGGCTGAAAACTCTCGATGCACCTTTTAACGTTTAAAGAAAAATTCCACTTTATTAAAATAATTTTTGAATATATAAAAATCTTTTTATATACGTATATTCATATACACTCACATATTTTGTTATTTTTGTATATTGTCTATTTTGATACATGTTCGGATATTTTTATATCGAACTGGTGATATTTATGTATTCAAATATTTAAATATTTTTAGACATAAATTTATTACATTTAAATATTTATATATTTAACATTTTGTGATCATGACCGTGTATCGAAATATAGAAAAGGAAATTTTTAATATTCCTACGTGTCGTGAATCAAATGGTGAAAAAAAAGATTAAATTATGTAATGTCTAGAGAATGATTGGTAATAATTTTAGAGTCCAACTGCATATATTTTCAATATCAACTATCAAATATTCAACTGTAAGCATTAACAAATACTAGTTTTATTGTATATACTTATATAGTAACATATATGTTACGTTTCTTGTTAAGTTCTTGTAAATATTGCTTTCGAAAACGTTTTTTTGAACAAACTAGCAAATCTTAACTATTTTTCGAGACGATTCAATTCAAGTTCAAATATTATATATAAGCAATCGATTAATCATTTAAAATGGTAATAATCACAATCTAATAAAATTTTATAAAATATGGTATTGCACATAAACAATTTATTAAATACATACATCCCTTAGTTCATGTAACCCCTTGATCTAGCATCAGAAAATTGTGTTAGTTTTTAACCAAAATGATTCCGCAGAAGTCAACATAATTATATTAAAAATTAAACGAAACAAGGAGTGGGATTTTTTACGGTAGTTATAATTAATACTTAAATATTGTTAGAAGATCAGGAATCTCGATTAGGGTGAATTAAAACGATTTTAAAATTCAATTTACAACAATAATAACCGAAATAGTTCCGCGAACCTCAGGTTATTAATTATTTAAAAATATATAAGTTAAAGAAAGAATTTTTTGTGAATGTTAAAACAATTTTTAAACACAATTGGAAAACTTCTATCGATAAGGGAGTATTAAATCGACGGTGCACACTTTCGTTTTTCTCGATTATTTTAAACAAAATGGTTCCGCGTGATGGAATATGGAAAAGTTTACTATACAATACAGTAACTCATGTATTTGTTCATTTTACATCTCGACTAACAAATAACAGTAAAAATGGTTATAAAGATTCTAAATGGATCATGACTTTTTTATAACCATTCTAAAACTGTCTTGTATAAAATTGTTGACTCGTTATTTGCTAGCAAAGTGTATAGAATTTTTCATAAAGAAAATAATTTTTTATTCTATACCAATGTCGGGAAATTTATTCTTAAAAAATTGAAGACTCTGTAAACATCCACAGTTTATTCATTGGCAGTTTACAATAACACATTGTTTTTTTATTTGTATAGTTAATATGAGATTTCTCGCAATTTTGACAAACATGATATTTATTAGTGAACAAATATCTGAGTTACTGTAATTTCAACAATAAGTATTGAATCTTTCTCGAATATAAAATAAATCAAATCGTCCGGAAAATATTAATTAATAATTCAAACGACAGTGTACGCTCGCGTTTATTTTCGATTTATTATTTCACACATCGAGGTTCCTTAGAAACTCAAAATATCGAGTAAGCCGAAAATTTCCTTTACATCGGAAGATTAAAATAAGATTACCAAATACAATTCAGAAAAAACAATTTAATTTACTTGATTTTTAATTCAATGGAATATTCGTTAAATGCAATTCACATTTAAAATTCCCTGGAAATGAAAAGACTTCTCGACGAACCGAATAATTACATCACCAAAGAACCTGGACGTTCAAATTCGTTCAGAGGATCGAATAAAAATTTTCGAAAAATATAATACTAAAAGTTTAACCGGGTTATAACAAGTTACCACGCTGACTGCCAGTTTACATGTTGAACCGAATTAAAGCCGGTTGTTTTTTTTACAAAATTAGAGTTTGGCAAACTTGATTTTTTTTTGTAATTGCATTTTTGCAAAAAACTATGTTTTTTCGAACATTTCCAACGTTTCCTGCGAGTCTAGTCGAATTGATTAAGGTTCGAATGGTCGCGGAGATGACACGCAAACACGACAGCCAAAGTTTCGAAATTGTTTAAAAACCGACGGCTTAGAAAGTCTGCTCGACGGTGCACAATCGAACAAAATGGCGGTGTATACCACCGAGGGCACGTTTTGAATAAAATAGTTATCGATCCCGTTCGGGAACGGAACGGTCTCGCGTAATCGAGTTTCGTTTCAAAGTCAATACGAGTTTGTTACACGTATGAATGAATAACTACCGTTCAAAACAAAAATCTTTCGGTGTTGTTGAATAACAAACTGGGTTCACAAGTCGCAACACCATTTAAAAAACCAATCTTTTTGTTTACTTGATATTTAGATTTATTTTAAGTCCGATACTTTATTTATTAGGTGTACAAATTTTAATCCAGTAGAATTTCTTAAATCCAGTAGAATGTAGAATTTCCAATCGAAATACAGTAAAATGAAAAATTTAGAATCGAAGTACAGTAGGATATAAAATTTACAAACAAAATACAGTAGAATGTGGAACTTACAAACAAAATAGAGTAGAGTGTATGATTTATAATCGAAATGTAGTAGAATGTGGAATATGCATTCTACATATAGTAAAATGTAGAATTTACAACGAAAATACAGTAGAATGTAAAATTTGCAATTAAAATGTAGTAGAATGTAGAATTTCCTATCTAAATATGGTAAAATGAAAAATTTACAATCAAAGTACAGTAGAATGTAAAATTTGCAAAAAAATTACACTAGAGTGTAGAATTTATAATCGAAATTCAGTAGAATGTAGAATTAAAAATCACTGGTTTAACTTACTGTAGTATGAAAACACTTCTCAGGACAAAGGTACATTATTTAAAAGGGTGCATGGAACAATGGGATAAGTTTCTTCACAGAGCCATTCTTTTTACGAGATTTCAAAGTCGTCGGTATTTTTTTTAACGACACCCTATATATTTTCTTTGATATACTTATAGACCATGAAAGGATGAATCCAACGACTACCATAACCACTCGGTTTCGATCATTCAATCTCGAGATATTCGTGTCTGAATGTTGAGATGTTTAATGCTTTCAGACACGAATATCTTGTGATTGAATAATCCTAATGACGTACTTATGGTAGTCGTTGGATTCGTCCTTCCATACTCTATAAGTATATCAAAAAATATATATAGCATGTCGTTTAAAACAAAACCAACGCCCGTGAAATCTCGTTAAAAAATGATTTTGGGAAAAAATTCTTTTCACTATTATATGCGATACTTGATACAGCATAAGTTTGCTATGAAAGGTTTTTTCATACAATAATAAATTAGACAGATATTTAGGTGATCCCGTGTAGATGAGACACCCTGTATATTTATACGGCTTGGATCACTTAAAATGTGTAAATTATAAGTGATGTACCGTATGTATACTATATAAAATAAATAATGACACATCCTACAGGCGATCTATTTGAAAACAATTTCTACAATAATGCTATAACATTAGAAGACAATAATTAATAGAGTTTTACTGTAAATTTCGTCTTATAAATAATTTTGAATTTTCAATTCGGTGAATAAAAGATTTAGATTTCAAAATAAAATAGCTACCGATTGATTGCGAGGGCCACGAATTAATTTGTACACCTAACAGTTTAAATTCAGTGGTGATTTAAATATTTATTGTTTAAGTGGTGCCGCAATTTATGGTACAATTTAAATGGACACATTATCGGATATCATGGAACATAAAATCGTATATTTATAGTTTAGTAAGTAGAAAAGTTTTATTGGAATTGATAATAATATTTCATTGGATTAAAACAGAGGAGTAAAGCAGACTGTATTTATTATTTAAATAATGACGCAATTTATGACCCAGTTTCGATAGAAATATTATAAAAATTTTATGTGTTATAAAATCGTATTAATTGTTCTGAGGAACGGAATAGTTTTTTTGGAAATAGAATTGGTAAAAATAATTCGGTAATTGGTTATTATTTGTTTTGTGGTGCCTAAATGTTGGGAATTAGTATACATTTTTAAGAGAATAGAAGTCAGAGGGATAGATTGAAAGAAGAGTTTGTAAATAAAGCGAAATATTCTTAACAAAAACCTACGGAAAGCCGCACTTATGTTAGATCACCTAGTATCGATGAGCATCGAACTATTATTTAAGTATTGCGAGTATGAGGTTATCCTGTAAGCAATGTCGTTTTGCAGTAATAGCAATTGTGGGAATTGTTCGTATATTATTGTTCGCATATTATTAAATACTTGTAGTAAAAACTATTGCAAATATCACACGTTTGTCATATCACACAATGTAAAATATTGTGTAATGTAAAATATTGCAAACATTAAGTGCTAGTAATCTAAAATTTTGCAAATGTTAAATGTCTGCAATATCAAATGTTACAAATACCAAATGCTTGCAATGTAAAATGTTGCAAACATTAAGTGCTTGCAATGTAAAATATTGCAAACATTAAGTGCTTGTAATTAAAAATCTTGCAAACATTAAGTGCTTGTAATTTAAAATTTTGCAAGCATTAAGTGCTTGTAATTTAAAATTTTGCAAACATTAAGTGCTTGTAATGTAAAATATTGCAAATACCAAATGCTTGCAATGTAAAATATTGCAAACATTAAGTCCTTGCAATGTAAAATATTGCAAACATTAACTGCTTGTAATGTAAAATATTGCAAACATTAAGTGCTTCTAATGTAAAATATTGCAAATACCAAATGCTTGCAAAGTAAACTATTGCAAATATCAAATGCCTGCAATATGAAATTTTGCAAATATCAAAAGCCTGCAATATGAAATTTTGCAAATATCAAATGCTTGCAATGTAAAATATTGCAAATATCAAAAATTACATGTAATCATAAAACATTGCAAATACAAAACACTTGAAATATATACAATATTGCAAATACCAAATGCTTACAATTTAAAATACTGGAATATAAAATATCGCAAATATCAAACGCTTGCAATGAAAAATATTGCAAATATCAAATTCAATTCTCCCGCGTACCATTCTTAATAATTCATTTATAAATACACTCAAATAGCAATAAGGTTTGTTCTAATTGATCAGATTGCATTAAATGTAAAAATTCAGAATTTACATATAATTTCAATCAGGAAACCATGTTGCTATATATCTAGATATTTAAAAAGGAATTCTGCATTTGAGAGCGACGGTTTAATTTTGCTGGCCACTGCTTTGAAGTCTGAAGTCAAATTAGTTTAATGGTTACGTTAATTTCGAACGTAACGAAGTTCCGAAACGCTCCACGGTACGCGGAATTTTCTAACTGGTTCCCAACTGTGCGAAGTTCTATTTCGTTTGTAACAAATGTATTATGCAAAATCCCACCCAAGGATTTCCGACATCCTGAATAGTTAATTAGGACGTTGTCGTTCATGGAACTCATTGGTCTAACTGGCCTAACTCATGTCTTTATTTCAAGAGTATCTCTCCTTTTACACCTCAGTATTATTTATTGATTAACTATACCTTTTTTTAAATTCTCGCTGTACATATATCTTTGTTAGTCATGGCGGCAATAAATTCGAAATTGTTTCTATCCGATAGACCATTTATTGTACTTCAAAATATGTATAAAACTTTTCAATTAATATACGAAATCGTTTCTATTGGCAAATCACTTGTTATGAAAATAATTAAAGTTTTTTAGTTAACGAGAGAACAAATTCGAAAATGTTTCTATTGGCGCATCATTTATTGAACTCTAAAATACGTATGAATAATGTTTTTAGTTAACGAGAGAATGAATTCGAAATTATTTTCACTAACTTATTATTTATTGTACTTTAAAATATCCGTACAGTTTTTCGTTAACAAGGAGTACATTCGAAATTGTTAATGTTAATACATCATTCAATTTGATCTTTGAAATATGCATAAAGCTTTTAATTAACGGGAGAATAAATTGAAAATTATTTCTGTCGGTAGATCATTCATTGTAATTTAAATTATACGTATAAAGTTTCTTCAGTTAATTTAATACTATTATTATTATTATTATCTCGTGGATATTAAAAGGACTTGATTTACGATACAATCGAACAATATTAAAAATTATTTCAAACGAAACGACTATTCCAAAAAATTATTTCACATAAAAGGAATAATTACAATAGAAGAAAAACAATTTTAGTTACTTCATTTTATAACAAAATAATGTGTTTAAGAAACGAAGAGCGCAGGAGCGTAGTCTCCTTTAATTATAAATATTTTGTTATTACTAGACTGCGGATCTGTATGCATTTATGGCTTCCGAAAATTTGCAAAAAATGGTAGAATATAAAATTCGATAAAATTTGGTACGATTTTTATTTGTTTCGGATCTCCAAAGACCGTTATCACTGAAAATAAGATTTTACTCGATTCCATTTACTTAAAATTTGTCTATCAAATTTGAAAATTGCATAAACATCCGCAGTCTAGTCATTACATTCTGCCAGCTAAAAAACTTTACACATATTTCAAAGTACAATCAATGATCTATCAATGGAAACAATTTCAAACTTATTTCCTTCATGGTTAGGAAATATACAGGGTGTCCCACATAAATGGGAACACCTAAATATCTGTCGTATTTACAGTCCTATCAGAAAACTTCAGAGGACAAAGTGACAGTATTGCAGGGGGCAAATATAATGGTAAAGAAAAAAAGGTCAACCCGCCGTAAACAACGCGTAATCTTTGTTGAAACACGTAAGTTTTAAACTTGCACATTTTATCCGCTTCAACATGATTATTCTTCCTCAAGGTCGTTTCAAGGTCAAAGAGGTGGTATCCACTAAATTCAGTTTTTTATTGTCTATCATGCTATTGTAAAAAAAGTATACTATTCCATTTAAAAATAACCGGTGACCTTGAAATTTCATTAAAAAACACGACATAAAAAATTTTTTCTTTACCATTATATATGCCCTCTGCAATAGCGTCACTTTGTCCTCTGAAGTTTTCTGATAGGACTGTAAATGCGACAGATATTTAGGTGTTCCTATTTATGTGGGACACCCTGTATAAAGCATGAAAATCATATCTGTATTGCTGTTCAAACATTTTTCGAGATTCATCATGTTTACAAATCTTGTATATTGAATTTTCTATCCAGATATCGAGGACACACTCTGTTGCGACAGATTGTAGCAGTATCCCCCTCGATCATAGCAATCCATAGTAATCTCAGACATGTGTCCAGATCAGGTATGGTCAATAAGCGCTTTCTGCCCTCGGAGCGCTTTGGATTTGCACAGGAGCTGCGCCCGAGGGCAAATTACGTCAAAGAACGCTATACGAGTCCGTTGATTGGATATCTATCTTGTGTAGCATGATCTGAGTGGGCGTGGTTTTATCAATTTAAATCAGGGGCCATAACTCTTTCCACAAAAATTGTAAAAAGGTCACAGGAGAAGAATTATTCCTTTTTCGATAACGTTTCTGGCTACAAATAAAAATGAGAAATCTTTTTCAATATTTTCTTCACATTTTGTAATTAACCTTGAAGCCACAGAGTTTGAAATTAAAAATGTCACACAATATGTCAAAATTCTTTTTATTAAATGAAATTTAAAATGAAATAATTCATTTATTTTTTAAAACTTCACATGTATTCTTTTGTAAACAAATTCGAATTTTAAATGGTCCAACGACTTTTGGACCATCCTATATTAAAATTAAAGAATACAGGAATTTTAGCAATTTAATTCCAAAATTACAATACATGATAAAATTGTTGTTCAAGTGACCACCATTTCTGAGGATATTATATTTTTAACTTAAATGATGAATAAACTACGGATTTTATGCATTTACGATAAACATGGGTAGATTAAATGCAAAGATTTAGAGATTTTAAAAATAATGTTGTATAATTTTCGACTCATAAAAATTATTAGAAAAAGAAATAAATGTCTATGTAGCTTCTGCAACTTGCGATTAATACAGACAATTTTTATTTTGCATAAACATCCGCGGTCTAATGATGAATAAGTTTCTTTTGATAAGTTTGTAATGTTAAACAAGTGAATAAGATTATTGACTTTTTTATAAGTGTTTTGGGCACAGCTGTCAGTTATGGCCCCTGATTTTAGCAGAGCTAGAACAGGTTTCCACAGTGCAAACTCTGCACGTGTCAAATCCAGGCAATTAGTATCTAAAACCACAACAGATTTAGCATCAGCTGCTTGTTCCATACGTGACGCCATTACTCTATTAGATCAAGTCTCAAGTAATGGGTAAGAGCACAAATTGCCAACCCTAGCGTCTGTCCATTTAAATATTCCACAGTGGCAGCTGCCTTTTAAACTTCTTTGCAAATTCTTTTATCTGCGGAACTTGTTCATTATCAATTTCAGTCGAGGATATTAATCACAAAATATAGAGACAACTTTCCAAAGAATGGCCAAAAAATTCAATATTAAGTCAAAATTTAAAAAAGACTCGTGTCAAATACATATGTCCTTCCTGGTCATTTTGTTTATTTAACCGGATACTTCCGATTTTTGATGCAATTTCAAGCAATGAAGAAAAGATTTAAAAGATACTTATGCATAATATTGTATATTAGGTTGTAACATAAATTCAGTTGCAAATAAAATGTTCTAATTTGAATATAAAACAGGCAGTTCCAACCAGTAGCTCCGGAGCTATTCGAGGCACCTTCCCCGCTTAGGTTCTTCCCCCACTCTCGGACTTCATCGTTATAATGTATAGTAGTGGGAAGCTCCTACCACGTGAGCCACGCGGCGCGCGCAGCACTCACTAACTCTATGGCCGTACGTAGTAGTGGGAAGAGGTTCGATGGTGGGGACCCTTCAGTTCTCGGAGGAGAATACGTTGGAACTCCCTGATATAAAATATAGATGTTTTAATCTTGACGAGTTAGGTACGACTCACAGCAAATCCAGATAACTATGATTAAATAAAAATGGCCTATAATGAACGATTTTATAATTGACTAAAATTCAATCTTTAATGCAATTTAATGCAATAAAGAAAAGATCTAAAAGACGTATGATTTCAGAAATTGGGTTGCAACATAAATGCGTTTGCAAATAAAATGTTGTAATTCCAATACAAAATACAAATGTCCTCACTCTAGTATATACCATAAATGTTTTAATTTTGAAGGATTTACTTGTGGTTGATTGCAAATGCAGGTAACTGTGATTAAATAAAAGCTGCTTATGGTGAACGCTTTTATTATTGACCATAATAGTTTACTTTTTTAACCCTTTGCACTCGGGTTTATTTTAACTACAAAACCAAACATTTTTTCCGACCAAAAATATTTCCATTCTATATGACTTTTATCATTTCGTTGATATAAAACTGATATAGTCCCTCGTACAATACTGAAATGTTTAGTAGCAAAATTAAATACAAATTTAGTAATGTAAACAACATTTTGGGTATCGGTATAACAATTTTTAGTGGTGCCTCAGAGTCATCACTCGAGTGCTAAGGGTTAATAAGTGGAAAAGAAGCAATTTAGAATTTATGTTACGACTGAATATTTTAAAAAGAATATTTTTATCAGTACTCGAGAAGAAAGAGCTATCTCTTTATTTTGTTGTGCGAATACTTCAGTGGTTCAGATGTTGTCCGAAACAGTTTCGGACTGTTTGCGGCCACGACATTACTCACAGGATCCCCCCTGTTGGCAATAAACAATCGGTCGCAAGAAGATCGAGGGTAAGGGCGATTGTGGCGAGCGGCCAATCGAATCGAACTTTGGTGAACCCCGGTTTAGCGAGAGGCCTTGTGCGCAGCATGATCAGAGAACCGGGGTCGGAAAAGGTACATATCGTTCATTCGCAAGCTGACTAATATCGATGACCACACCGAGGCGCACGCACTTTGTAGGCATTTGAAGATAAAAACAAAAAGAAAGAACGAGAGAACAAATCAAAACCAGAAGTAGAAGTAGAAGAAGTAGAGTAAACGAAAATAAAAATTTTCAACGGAGATGGATAAACAAAATATAAGGAAGTGTTTTAGCAAAAAGTAAATCATATAATAAACGAAATAGAAGAATAATTGGTAGCGACAGTGAGAGAAAGTACGAATACACGAATAATCAATAGGTAATAAGATAGAGATATATATATATACATATAGCTCTCATACTTCGTCGCTAGATAAAAAGCATCATGCACACATGAGACAATTTCTGGTATATATACGTATATATATATGTATATATTTATATTGATAATTCATATATATATGTATAATAGATGTCCTCTATAGAAAACGGTCAAAGTAATACACGTTCGATGCCTCAAGCCATGAGAAAGGGCGAACAAGACATCCTTCGTAGACGTGCCAACAAAAACACCCATATCGCCATTACCATTAACAACGTTCAGAGAAACGCTGCTGATGAACACGCTCAGAAAATGAAAATATTTCAAAAACAAAATAATATACAGAATCTGGTAGCACATATACAGGCTGGGCCATGTTACCGGGACCGGGTTATGAATTAGGTTCAGTTGGGAAATCATAGCAGAGAAAAATGTCGAATGTCCACTATCCTTTTTGCTTTGAATTTTTGAATTTTGCCTTGAATTATACAAAGCTGTTTAACATACAGTAGAAGTACCTATTTATCTATGTTTCATTTACATTTTATTATTTTATATCATATTTTCTTCATTTATATGGTATTATATAGTATTTTATGATCTATGGATCTAGAATATAATTTTTAAATTAATTATTTAAATTATCTCAATTATATGTAGAAATCTGTCTCCTAATTTGTTGATATAATGATATAAAGAAATTAATTATTATTTGTGTAATAACATATTCATTTTGTATCATCATTGTATTTGTTTATAGATTTTCGTAAGAGTTTTTATTTACATTTTCTAATACAACAAAAATGCAACGTATCCAGTAATCTTAATTTTTTTTTATTATAAATGAATAATCAATCAAATTCTTCTTTAAATGTCTTGCGGATTGTTGACTTTTATGTTACATTTCCAAATTTGTGAGGTTAGGTCACTACAGTGTCTTAAAAATGATATCTACACCTTGAAACTTAATTTTTTAAATCAAATTACAACTATTGAATTATACACCATTTATTCAGATAATATTATGTAAACGTCTAACCGGTGCCGAAATATTTTTCTGTTTTAATTCACTGATTCACAATAAATAATTAAATAAATAATTATTGTCTTCATTATAATTACAAAACGTTTCAACGAAAAGCTACGTTTCTCGTTTATATATTAAATAATATAACAAAAAAGGTAAAATAGTAAAAAGAAAATGGATCATTGTGTATCATTCGAATTCTGCCTCTGCAATTTTTGTAGACAACTATATCAATCAGAACACATCTCACTGATTTCAATAATTTTCAAATGTGTCGTCAAGGTCACGTTCCTAAATAATTCCATTAATACTGATTCATGAGAATATCCTCGATTCCATTCACTCTGGTTTAAAACTGGTATGCATAAATTTAAAATTTCTAAAAACTATTTGTCTTTAATGAATAATCAAGGTCTTGTCTTTTTTAAATGGCACAATAAAATACAGTTTGAACTTAATAGAATAATTGCTGATGTCAAAATAAATTCAATTATCCACTATGACCTTGAGATCACCTTGACATGTCCTTGAATTTAGAAACTGTGATCCAATCAGCAGAAATGTTAATACAATGCTAACGAAATCATTTCATTTAAATAAAATTATGTACTCAAAATAGAATTGAGACTTTCGATCTAACAAATGTAGTAAACAAATTCAAGACTAGAAGTAGTACTAAATAATTACCAAGATTGAATGTGAAATGTTGACTTCAGTGAGCAATAATACTAGAACAATCATACTAGATTATACCAAACTTTTTAAATATTAGTAAAAAAGAAGAATACTATTTTCGATTCTAGTAATTTGATTGATACAATCAGATTTTTTAATTCAAGGTTATCTCGAGGTCATCTCAAGGTTATCGCACACATGATCACTGAATTTTCGTTTAATATCAGCGACAACTGTGTAGTTTAAAGTCCAAAGTACATATTACCATTAAAAAAAATAAATAAGGTGACTAACATTTCATTCAAGGTCAAACTATTTACAAATTTCTAATATTCATTCTTATAACAGATCAGCAGCCAATTACTATTTAAAACTAACTTGACATTATTTTTTCCGTAGATAAAACTAAAAATACTTAAACAATTATGGCTGACCTCGGAAGATACACTCTGCACAAGCTTAACCCAAGCTTAGACCACATTAAGCCGAAAAAGTATCAGAAAACCATGTATACAAATACATCAAATAACAAAACCAAATGTCACAAGTAATAATGAGGTGTAATTTATATAAAATTCAGAGAAAATTTTCATTATAAATAAAATTGTCCCGTATATCAACCTTGACACCAACACGTTTAAAAATCACCAAAATCGTCAACACGTGCTCCAACGTTTAGAATCACATTTTCCCCCATCAGCAACCATAATGTCACAAAGCCAGACCCTTGTCAAATCCACAGCTCAGCCCGTGTACGCACACATGTAGACGAGAACTGGCTGCGACTCGATCATCTATGTAAATGGTGACAATGCAATCACACGGTTACGATCCAAATGCCGTGAGACAAAGTGACAAGCGCATAAACAAGAAAAGACAGGAGGTATACAAAACGGAAGACATAGTCACCTAACATGGCGTATATCGCGGCTCGAAAGAAAGGGGTGGGGCGGCAGGTTGGGGTTGGGGGGGGGGGGTGAGCAGTGAAAATTTCGCAACAAGAAAAAGCTCCAGGCTCCTGTGGAAGCTCGGAAGCGTAGTACAACAAGCTATTTCCCAAAATATAAAACTGATTCTGACAATAGTAGGACCCGAGGTGGTCGTGTCCGATTTCAATGTACTCTTGAACGATGGTAGTACACATGTTTTTTTGTGATATGTGTGAAATATTAGATGTAGATATTTGAAAATATTAAAGATATACATACAGTCACTCCCATTAATATTCGTACACTCTTAAAAAGACGATAACTTGTTTAATATTGGACCATACGACTTGGACTTTTTTGAGATGTTAGAATAATTAGTTTACTACATGACGTGAGAAAGAAATTATAAAACAATTGCAATTGGTCGGTATTGCAGAGAAAATACTAAAAGTTGTGTTTTACAATTTTTTTATGTGGCTTATGTTGAAAATTTAAAACATCCATTTTGTAGATCTGTATCAATTGTGTACATTTTCAAATTTTCATCCAATTTGGATTACGTGGAAAACAGCGACAGGCATCGAATGATATAAGAATCCTTCGATTTATTACAGTTTAAGGCCGAAAATTGTGAAAAGCTGCAATTTTTACAATCTTCAAACAGTTGTAGCTCATTGCAACGTCTGTCGATTTTGGTGAAATATTCATAGTGTATACAGTTGACACAGATCTACAAAACGTATTTGTTGAATTTTCAATATGAACACACATAAAACAGTTATAAATAACAACTTTTAGTATTTTCTTTGTAATTCCGACCAATTACAATTTTTTCAAAATTTCTTTTATCAACGTGTAGTAAACTAATTGTTCTAACTTCTCAAAAAAAAATCCAAGTCACATGATCCAATATTAAAAACGTGATCGTCTTTTAGAGTGTACGAATATTAATGGGAGTGACTGTAGACGTAGACGAAAGATAGTTATGTACCTTCGACACGCAGTATAAGCACGAAATGGCAGTGTTCCGTTCACGATGTAATATTTGCGAAGTTAGTTGTTAACGAGAGTACTAGGTTGGAGATCATCGGATCGAATTTTGGTTGTTCACAATTAAAAAAAATATTTTTGTGCTCTCGCTTATAAATATTATCACTTATAATAGTTAAAGATTATACAGCAAAATTGTATTCGATTAACATTCAATTGTTTGCCATCAGACTCCAAGTACTACATACACAAATACGATAAAGTATGCCTGGAGTGCCACAAAATTAATTCCGACCTGTGAAATATTTTTGAATGTGAACCAAATTACTTTTCCCGGCGAAGTAAAAAGGAAATAATGTGCTTGTAACAAACAATTATTTATTCAATGCTCCTGGTGTCGAAGTTTTCTGTGATTTAAGTGTATGTACGACGATTACCATCCCGATTCGTATACATCATAATTATAAGTGAAACAGCAAAAAAAACAAAATTTATTAAATTGTGAACAACCCAGATTTCATTCGATGATCTCCAGCTTACTAGCCTCGCTGCCAAATAACTTCGTCAATACTGCACCGTAAACGGAACTCCGCCATTTTTGTACTTACACTACGTATCGTATGCACGCAACTTTTATCTGTATATATCTTTAATGTTTTTAAGTATCTGCACTTAATATTTTACATATATCACTAGAAACATGTATACTACCACCGTTCAAGACTACATTGAAATCGGAGATGATCACCTCGTGTCCTACCGTTGTGAGGGTAAAACACGGTACAGCATGGAGGATCGATCGAAGCTCGAAAATCTTCTATCTTATCGTTCAGCCGTGATCGAGGTCAATAGATCTCTTTCCACGGCGCGAGAGGACATCCGTGGAGGATCGACTCGAACCAGTTTTCGGCGATCATGCAAAATGCACGGTTTAGACTGATGAAGGACGAAGAGGGGGTACGAAGAGGTGTGATCATCTGAACCGAGGGAGCGAACGATCTACGGGGGGCCCGGATTCGATCCACGACGCGATCGCGTGTGCGATGGTACCTTGGAGGGCTAAATCGCGATCCTGGGAACCGTGCACCTCCGTTAATCGATCGATCTCGATATCGATCGATCAAAGACGACGACGACGACGACGACGAAGACGACGACGGTGTATAACACACAGACGATTGACCGCGTGAACGTTGACCGTTGTTGGTCCAACGAAAGGGAGAACGAAAGGGAACGACTTACCTGAATATAAAGATGAATAGTACTAAAAGGGAAAAGAATACGGCAACGTTATCCATGGTGCGCAGCATCACGAACAGCTGGCGGCGCAGGTTCGGCAGGAAACGAACCAGCTTCAGGATCCGCAGGAGACGGAAGGTGCGCAACACGCTCAGACCGGAGCTTCCGCTTCGCTCCTCGACGAACGCTTGGAAGATCTCGACCACACTGGAAAACGAGAGGACACGGTTAGCCTGTCAACTACTAGCCTACCAAGACGTCAAACAGTTGAATTATGCACGTTATATAGTATACAAATATGGTACAGTGCGTCAGGATTACTAAATGAGGAACTGTCAAAATTTATAATATTGATAAAAATGGTTTTCCAACTTCATCAGCATATTCGTGACATATTTCTGATTAAAATGATTCCAAACACGACATAATTCGCAGCACAATTACCGGAATACTAACGGTGCCATAGATGAGTTCGGATAATCGAGATTCTACTAAAACGTGATTTACACTAGTAAACACGACACAAATGGTATCGTGTTTGGGCTCATTTTAATCAGAAATATGTCACGAATATGTTGGTGAAGTTGGAAAACCAAAAAAAAATTTATCGATATTATAAATTTTTATCAATTTCCCCCGTTTAATAATCATAACTGTACTGTATTTGTGTCTCGAACATGTTCACTTACCAACAGTATATAAAATTATATCTTCTGCGTCATTTTTCAAGCCAATAATATGCCGTAACGTGCATAGTTCTACTGTTTTCAAGTCTTAATAGCTCCTCTGCCTCTGATTTGTTCGGATAATCGAGGTTCTATTAAACCGTGGATTAAACGAGTAAATCTGAACCAAACTGAGTCGTGTTTGGACTCGTTTCAATCCTCGGACAGCGGGGAACCGTTCTTACAACTATATAATTGACGATGTTTATTCACTGTTTTATTTATCAATTTTTTGGAAACATATTTTTGAAGGTGTTTCCTGTAGAAACGTTAGTCTTCCTTTTCGTTTCTAACGTAATAGATGTCCGTTTAATTCAATTGCCAGAAAATAAGTAATTAAATGACGATTTTAATATTCCGGGTCAAATAGACCCAGGTTTCGTTGTCGGAGGGTTAATCAGAAAAGCGCCGTGAATATGTTTCACGTAGTTTTCAAGTGAATTTGAAAGTACGGACGTTTCTGAAAGGGCTTGAAGACCCTCGAGAAAAGTGAGTTGATGGTGTACATACCTTAGTACGACGACAACACCGTCAAAGACGTTGAATCCGTTGCTAATATAGCCAAACGGGCCCTCCGCTATTATCTTGAGTAACATTTCCACAGCGAAAACGGCCGAAAACACAATATTGCTTATTTCAACCATTACGGTTAATTGCTCTGGCTGTTGACCGACGAACAGAAAGAAATACCACGTTCGGTGCGTGTGTTTAAAGTCGTAGTGTTAACTTCTACTCTAATGCTAATTACACGGAACAATTAAGGCAAGCAGGGTAAGTCACCGTAAAATCATTCAAATATCTGCGAAAAGTTCGGACATAATCAATACAATAGCTCTGTGTCTCGCATAGACTGTTTGAAACATGTAAAAGTTACGTATTTAAAAAAATTTGATTTCATGCAATCATAATAAAGGCTGAACTGTACTTTAGAGGACCAAAAATTGTCAAGTTTTCTGTACGCGGTGCTACACATATTGTCGGGAAAATGATAGACGTGTAAATTTTAGTACACGGAATTCAAGTTTTGGTTACCGGAGTTCACTGAATTAAAAATTATACACGTATAAACATGTGCAATTTTAAGCGTTTTTGACAGGCTAGAGCGTCTTAGCCAATCTTAAGTGTACCACCTAGCAAATATACCAATATGGCGGCTCTTTAACCTGTCAAAAAGTCTTAAAAGTGCTCAACTTTACACGCTTATAACTTCTGAACCAGTGAACTCCTGGTAATAAGACTTCATTTTTCGGTGTTTCCTCATCGAAATCTACATGCCTGCATTAAAAAAGTTAAAAAAAAATTGGTCCTCCAAAGTACAGTTTAACTAGAATAAAAATTAGTAGGTGATATTCAAAACAAGATTTTTTAAAAATTCGAGGATGTCTATATATTATTTTCAACTGATTAGAATTATTAAATAAGTGAAAAAACTTTTCTTTGGCTCGTGTTTGTTGTAATTGATGAGGAAAATTCTTAATTTACATCTGCCGCCCGTTACGAAGCAATTTGTGTTTTATTAGAATAAATTAATTCAAGACGTGACATTCGATTTAAATGAAGCTACAACGCTTGTGTTAAAGGGATGAAAACTGAGATACGAAAATGTTCTGCTTTCGCTGACGTCACCGCATCTACTAATTCCAAGTGTTTCGTAATTCGTGGTACAATGGAGATGCTGATAATTTCCGCTAAGGATGCAATTTTATGCGCCGAATCGAATTTTTGCACACGAGTGTCTGCGACTCTCAGGAAATCGAATGCAAAACTATATAGTATACACGGTGATCGAATAATGCCGGCTTGTTAACCCGTATTCCGCTGACAAGGGAGCATCAATAACCTAAAAATTCAATAACCTGCAGGTCGATTGAAGTTTCAGACTATTTTTTGTTCTCGCCGCTCCATTTTCGAAAAACTTGCAAATATGTTCTTCAAAGTTCTTTGATCAGTACAGCATGCAATTTTGATGCAATTGTTAAACGTTAGGTGACTCACCCTGTATATACAGTAATGTCTCGATATATGTGAACACTCCAGGTCAAAAATATTATTTATATCTTGTACCGACCCTATTCCTTGATCTCTTACAGTTAGTGTATCATTGGTGAGCTAATACTAATTCAGTGACAAAATTTTCGAATGATTTTTCTATGAAACATCTATCAACATAATCGTGACATTTTTCTGATTAAAACGAGTCCAAACACGACACAATTTGGATCGTATTTACTCCTTTAATCCACAATATAGTACAACCTCGCTTATCCGAACAGACTAGTTCGACTATTTCGAATTCCGAATTGCACAAGCAAATCTGATCCAAATGGTATCGTGTTTGGACTCATTTTAATCAGGAAAACGTCAGAAATACGATGGCAAAAGTTTCATAAAGAAATAATTATAACCAAGAAAGTTTCGTCATGGAATTACTATCGTCTCACCGATATAACTAATCATATATCATGTTGCGCTTCTCGGGAAGTTTTCAGAACACAACTCCACGGTAACGGAGATCAATTTTTCGCAAATATCGAGAACATCTCTTTCACATGTATCAAGATATCACTGCAGATTGTGTTTGCGTTCCGCGAAGGGACACACTGACCTGATTATGGTACTCGATGCCCATGCTCAGTGTATTGATCAGAATCGCGACTAGGATACCCTGTTGAAAGTATTTGTGCTCGACCAGCTTCTTGATCGACCGTCGGACGCACCGTATCACGCAGACACAACAGCTTCCACAGGACCTGAGTAGCCTTTTCGCCCGCGAGGATTTCGTCCATTTGTCAGCCTCGTCCGGCCATTGATCACCGGCTGCCTGCAGCTCGCAGCAACAGGAGCAATTATCGATGTCCGATGTTAGCCACTGCGTACGATCCTCCAGAGTAATGTGTCGATCCCTTATGCCTAAAATAAATGCCCCCGTCTACATACGATCGCGTAACTGGACGCCTCCTCCTGTTCCGCTGGTGAATTCGGATTTCCTCGTTACACGCGTACAATCCCAACCAAAATTAAATTAAACCACTAACGGAAATCAGTGTCAATCTCATTTCATCCAATTAATATCACCTACATACCCCAATTTCATTTATCGAAACGTGTTAACAATTTTTTAACCGGGAATATTATATTTTGCTAATAACATTGTATGTTCGATTTGATATCTTTACAGAGCATGAAAAGACGAATTCAACGCGTACCATGACCATATAGTTACGATCATTCGATCTCGAGATATTTGTGTCTGAAAGGCGAGACGTATGATTATGATCTTATCTTCGACACGAATATCTCGTGATCGAGTGATCGTAATGGTATGGTCATGGTACTCGTTGGATTCGTCTTTTCATACTCGACAAGAATATCGAAGAAAATATACAATGTTCCATGTAAACAAAAATATGCAACTGACAAAAAGCTGTAGAAAGCAATCTTCTCTATTTTCTTCGGGATTGTGACCAAGTAAAATTTTCTAAAAAAATATTTGCACCTATCGGCTAGTAAACTAATCATTCTTGTACCTCGGCAACACGATTCAAGTCACTCGGAACAATTTTAGGTGTTACTGTTTAGGGGGTGTACTGAACTGAGACTTTTTTTGGCAGACTGTGTGTTCGGTGTTTGGCACAGCAGAGTCATAAATTCTCTGCTGGTTAGATCAGAAGCGGACAGAGAAGAACTTGTTACCTTTTGTCAGCGAGTTCAGGAAGGAGTCCAGTGTCAGTTGGCCCGTTGGCAATGCAGCGCTCAGAGCACCGCCCAGCGCCAGCAACTCTTGACAGGTCATAGCTTCGCTTCTGCTCAGCTCCGCCTGCAACTGTGGCGACACGTGCACATGACAGATGGCCCGTGTAACGGACACGTTTTATGAAAAGCGCTATACAACGGACAGCCGAGAAATAGTCTAGTTGTAAATTAGCTGACGTAACAGACAGTTCTGTGCAGTTCGGTCTACCGTCCAACAGGTGTTTGCAGATTCATTGTTAAGTGGACGTTTCTTCCCATAAAATCAGGCCATTTGGGCCAGTAGCATTGTCCAACGTTTACTTCGTATGTCAATAAATAATAGAACATTTGTATAGATTTTTGTGCACTGTAAATGCTAATTAAAAAATACTCTTGTCTAATAACTGGACCAGCGGATGTTTATGCAAAATAAACAATTTGTATCTGAATTGCAGCAAACTGGAGTGAAATAGAAATTTATTTTCTATCTTAATATACATTTAATTACCGCCTTAAATTTTTTAAATAAAAATTTCAATTATTAAATAGGTTGAAAATATTATAACTGTATTATTAAATTCTTCTACTGTTTTTACTGTTTTAAATTAAATCTACTCAGGTTTGTCATAAATGCATAAAATCCGCTGTCTGCTAATAACACTGTCCAATGCATACATTGTGTGCAAGTAGTAGATAAATAATTTTTACAGATTTTTGTGCACATCGAAAGCTAATTTAAAAATTATTATTGTCCAATAACACTGTCCAATGATTATTTTGTGTGTTAGTAATTGCAAAAAGATTTTTCTAGATTTTTCTGAAAGATATTAATCTGAACATTATTATTAGACTGTGGATTTTTTGCACCCGTTACAAAGATAAGTAGATCGAATGTAAAATAGTAAAATTCTTTAAAAAATTTTTTAAATGTATTACTTTCGACTTATTGAAATTATTATGAAAAGTAATGTCCATGTCTACGTAATATAAATGTTTATGTAGCGTCCTCATCTTGCAATTAATATGCATAAAATTAATTTTGCATAAATATTCGCAGTATACTGAAGTGAAATGGGTTCTGCACGACAGCCCTAAGCAGAGAAAGTCGCGGTTAGAAATTAATCAAGCATAAATATCGACACCGAAGCCGTTCATGCCAAAAAGGTGATATTGTGCATTTCGTGGGACATTAAGGATGTCATTTATCATGAGTCGCTGCGATCTGATCAAACAGTTAATGTAGACCGTTGCCAACGGTAACTCATCCGTTAGAGTGATGAAATAGGGTGGAAAGGAAATGGATTTACTGGCAGCGAAACCAGGAAAGTTATTAGCTTCAGAATGTTCCCGAGATGTCAACATGTATAAGTCTCTTTTTGTTAATATACTGAGTGGTTTATGTAATTGAAATCGTTACGATGTCTCTGTGATTTACTATTCATTGAGACTTATGAATTCTACGCTATGATTTTGAATTTTTCTGTACACTTAAATGAATCTATCATAAAGGACGATATCGAAACTCTCTTTTGAGGCGTCAAAAGTTTACAAATTCCTTCGGTAAACCATTTTATAATCAATTCGAAGCAACCCTTTAAGATTCCTGCAATTCCCTCCGAGCTACCAACTAAAATTTATCAATTTTTCGCTATGATTTCAAATTTTTCTATAAACCTAAATACATATATCGTAAAGTACGATTTCCCAGCTTCTCTTTTGAGGCATCAAAAGTTTACAAATTCCTTCGGTAAACAATTTTATAATCAATTCGACGCAACCCTTTAAGATTCCTTCAATTTCCTCCGAGTTACCAACTACAATTTATAAATTTTTCGCTATAATTTAGGATTTTTCTATAAACCTACATACATTTATCATAAAGTACGATTTCCCAGCTTTCTTTTGAGTTCTCAAAAGTTGAAAAATTCCTTTGCGAAAGCTTTTTATAATCAATTCAAAGCATGCTCTTAAGATTCCAAAAATATCCTACGAGCAACCAGTTGAAAATCAATTCGTCACTATGATCCCGAATTTTCCTATGATTCCAAGTGAATCTATCATAAAGTACGATTTCTCAGTTCTCTTTTGAGTCCTCAAAAGTTTACAAATTCCTTTACTAAACCACTTTATAATCAATTCGAAGCAACCCTTTAAAAATCCTTCAATTTCCTCCGAACTACCAACTAAAATTTCTCAATTTTTTTCGCTATGATTTCGAATTTTTCTATAAAGCTAAATAAATCTACCGTAAAGTACGGCTTTCAGCTTCTCTTTTGAGACGGCAAAAATTCAACATTTTCATAAAGTAGACTATATAATAAGAGATAAAGGAGTTCATTAAAAAATGATTAAGCGATAAATCCATTAAAATATGATAGATTATTTAGTGGGCTCGTTAGGTTTCGTCGCTAAAGATAAATCGCAGTTTCGCAAAAGCCAAGAGGTGTCGCGAGTTTGACTTAAACACTTCCTGGCTTATGATAAAGTTAAACATTGGCGTACCCTTTACACAATCGACCAGCCAAGCAACGAGACACGAGAACACACAGAGCACAATGAAAGCGGAAAATGAGGACATTAAAAGAAAATGAAGGCGTACGCTTGATGTCCCCGCATAATGAATAGTACATTAGGTACCGTGGAAAGTTCTTGACGTTTTTACGCGTAGAATTGCGGTTTCTGTTACAATGTGCATCGTACTTTACAAGCAATTGTACTATTCAACCATTTTTTTAAATAATTGTCATCCCTTTTCAAATTTTAACTATTCCTTTTCTCTATCTCCATCCCGAAGTTGCACAAAATTGTCATTTCTCTTAAAAAAATTTGAAAAATATTCAGTCTCTTTCGTTTCACATTGTCTCTTATTTTATAAACAATTGTGCTCCTCCTCCGTTTCTTTACTATTCTATTACATTTTTAAACAATTTTGTAAATTTGCAGGTTCCATAAATTGGTCTTAAAAAATGTTGGTAACTATTATAGAAAAGGGGATCCAGATCCGATCGCGTTGCCCTTGAAATATGTTCTCAAGGTCAACATTCTGAATAACTTTTTCCTATACATATACCCGTCACTCGGTCTTGATCTAACGGCCCAGATCTAATGCAGAACTAACTCAAACCTAATGCAGAATTAACCCAGACCTAATTCTAACGAACGTCAAATCAGCGAGGTCATAGATTTTCAATATTTCATTTTTGAGTATCCTTCATTAAAATTTGCAGAATACACTGTACTCGTAATCTTGATTTATTTAAAGTTCTTTTGCAAATATCTCGGTAACTAAGACCGAGCGACGGGTATATGTATAGGAAAAAGTTGTTCAGAATGTTGACCTTGACAACATATTTCAAGGGCAACGCGATCGGTGCTGGGTCCCCTTTTCTATATATTTACCAAAATGTTAAAATGTTTTTATCACTTTTTCACACAAACTTGCAGTTTCCGTGGATTTTTAATATCATTTTACGAGCAACTAAACTCCCCGCTAATTTTCATTCATTTTCAAACAATTTATTTTCGTTACACGACACCTGTCGCTTTTTCTGTGAAAATCTGAACAATATTTTCGCACGATCTCTCGTTGCTCGTTCAATGCTTTTTTCCCGAGCGAGAGTAGTCGAGTATAGTTCTCATTCCAGCATGAGTCTCCAAGTAGCGGAGTTTTTTGTAATACGTTGAGCATAATGCGACCGAAGTGGGCTTTGTACTTATGCACGGTTTTCCATTGGTATTCCCCAGGAAAAATTAAAAAGTGACATCTAGCTCGCGCGTGAAACGTTTCTGGAAGACTGCGAGACCGCCGCGCCGGGGGTTAGGTCAGACGAGCTTTTATTTCTTCGCAAAAAAGGGGTAATAAAGACGACGCTCGGGAAACGACACGAACTTTCCGGACGACCTAATAATTTAATAAAAAGTAGAACTCAAAGCCGCTGAAAAAGCCGCGGATCCCAGAACCCGGTCATATTAACGCGGTCTTCCTCTCGAAACATGTATCCAGCACAGGGGAATCCCGGGAATTTTGATATTCTGATGCTGAGGGACGCTTCCAGCAATTCTTCACGACCCAAAAAACATTTTTGTTCTCCGCATTTAATACAACAATTCTTTTACTAAAAATTACCGATTTCTTTGACAAATGTCGTTAAACATGATCATTAACAATTTTTTTTGAATAACTAAATAAGCTGCTATTTTTTAACGATTTGTTTATTTATGAGTACATATATTCTGCTACTTGTACTAATTTTTTTAATGCAAAATTTGGTAAATATATAGAAAAGGGGACTGTTGACCTTGAAATATGTTGTCAAGGTCAACATTCTGAACAACTTTTTCCTATACATATATTTAATATTTTCCTATACCCGTCGATCGGTCTTAGTTTCCGAGATATTTGCAAGAGAACTTTAAATAAATCAAGATTACGAGTACAGTTTATTCTGCAAGTTTTAATGGAGGATACTCAAAAATGAAATATTGAAAATCTATGACGTCGCCGATTTGACGTTCGTTAGAATTAGGTCTGGGTTAATTCTGCATTAGGTTTGAGTTAGTTCTGCATTAGATCTGGGCCGTTAGATCGGTCCGACAATACATATGTACAGAAATCCATGAGAAATGCGGAACATTACAAGCGTAGTCGAATCAGCCTGGCGGTCGGCAACACCCCCTCCCTCCGCAACGACCTAACCTCAAACCAACTTGGACTATACCTCCTCTTTGAGATTCTGTATATGATTCTGTACATTTTGATTACCGTTCAGTGACAGCTTGTAGGGGAATAAAGTGTTCAGGGTGTATAAAAATTATATGTCACGACAACCATAGCAGTGTTCTATACCTCTGGATCGGTGGAGATCTGTTAAAAAAATGATCCGAAAATTTGTCCTTGACCGTTTTTACAAGGTCAACATTTTTTTGTATTGCATCGTATAGCACTCGTCACAAGGAACAAAAGTCTTAAAGACATCATGTGTCTCAAATCAACCATTCTCTTGAAAAACGACTTCAAAGTTTCATAAACCATTTTATTCCACATGTCTACAGGGTGTCCCAAGGTGGTACATATGTGGAGAGGGTAATTCTACATGAGAAAATAAGTTTATAGTATAAAATAATTTTTTTCGTTTAACGCCCTGTTTTCGAGAAATTACAGTTTGAAAATTCGGCGAACGAGCTTGATATTGAATATGAAATGTTTGACGCGTCTGTTCAGTACCTACCTGATCTACTACTTACAAACGCTGGGAACGCAAACTTGACGGATTTTCAAACTCTAATTTCTCGAAAACGACGCGTCAAGTGAAAAAAGATTATTGTATACTTTAGACTTATTTTTTCAGTAGAATCACCCTCTCCACATATATACCACCTTGGGACACCCTGTAGACATGTGGAGTAAAAAAATTTACAGAACTGTAAAGTTGTTTTTTAAGAGAATGGTTGACTTGAGACCCATGGTGTCTTTTTGAGACTTTTGTTCCATGCGACACGTACTATACGATCTGATAAAAAATATGTTGACCTTGAAAAAAGGGTGAAGGACAAATTTGCGGACCATTTTTCTAACAGATCTCCACCGATTCAGAGTTATACAACCCTGCTATGGTAGTCGTGACATATAATTTTGATACACCCTGTACTTGTAATCCAAATTTAACGAAAGTATTTTACATAATCTCCAAAACTAAGACCTAGCGAAGGATACATGTATAGTAAAAAGAGTTGTTCAGAATGTTGACCTTGACAACATATTTCAAGGGCAACGCGATCGTAGCTGGGTCCCTTTTTCTATATATTTTCTATATATTTAATTTTACGAAATGCTCAAATGAAAGTTTTTTTTTCAAAAATCGTCACTTTACTCTTTAAATTTGAAATATTGTCGAGAGTAAGTAATTTGAATTTGAAACAAAGTTAAAATTGATTAATTTCAAGGCCTACGAATTAATTTGTACATGATAATTGTATATGACAATTTTGTTGAGAAGAAACATCGATACGAAAGTGTTTTTAATTTATGTAACAGGAAAATGCAAAATTCATGCATGTGGCGAGTATGGTGGGGTTGACCAGGTTGAGCCAATGAGTTGCTGTGGTCTTATGAAATTAGTATGATCAGTAGAGAGTACCTGTATGGGATCAGCCAGAGGACTCGACCAAACATTGCCGTCACCGGTCTGTGTCATTTTCTCGCTAGAGCAGACGTTGCGTTCAACCGGCGACACTGTCGAACTTTGTTGCAAAGTGTTTCCAACGCCAGGACTGCCATGCAACAGCACAACGTCGCTGAACATCACGCTGCTTCTTCTTCTGTAATGCATGCACGGCGGGCTGAGCAGCGCGTTGTTCGTCTGTGAAATTATTAAACACGTAAACATAATCATTAATTTAACATCGACCAAAACCGCACACATTCTCAGTTCTGTTCTACTTGGAGCAGTCAATCGGATATTATAGATTTTTTGACATGATTTCGAATTTTCCCGTGAGCCTAAGTGAATCTATCATGAAGTACGGTTTTTCACCTTTCATTTGAGCCCTCGAAAGTTACAAAATTCCTTTGAAAAGATTTTTAAAATTAACTCGGAATAGCATCTTAAGATCCAATCAATTTTCCTTGAAGCTAACAAATCGGACATTATAGATTTTCTGACATGACTTCAAATTTTTCAGTGAACCTAAATGAATCTGTCATGAAGTACGTTTTTCCACCTTTCATTTGAGCCCTTGAAAGTTACAAAATTCCTTCGGGAAGCTTTTTAAAATCGACTCGGAACAGCACTTTAAGATCCAATCAATTTTCCTTGAAGCTAACAAACCTAACATTATAGATTTTCTGACATGATTTCGAATTTTCCCGTGACCCTAAGTGAATCTATCATGAAGTACGGGTTTTCACTTTTCATTTGAGCCCTCAAAAGTTACAAAATTCCTTTGAAAAGATCTTTAAAATTAACTCGGAATAGCATCTTAAGATCCAATCAATTTTCCTTGAAGCTAACAAACCGAACATTATAGATTTTCTGACATGATTTCGAATTTTCCCGTGAGCCTAAGTGAGTCTATCATGAAGAACGTTTTTCCACCTTTCATTTGAGCTCTTGAAAGTTAAAAAAATTTCTTCGGGAATGCTTTTTAAAATCGATTAGGAACAGCACCTTAAGATCCAATCAATTTTCCTTGAAGCTAACAAATCGGACATTATAGATTTTCTGACATGACTTCGAATTTTCCCGTGAAGCTAAATAAATCTATCATGAAGTACGTTTTTCCACCTTTTATTTGAGCCCTTGAAAGTTACAAAATTCCTGCGGGAAGCTTTTCAAAATCGACTCGGAATAGCATATTAAGATCCAATCAATTTTCCTTGAAGCTAAGAAATCGGACATTATAGATTTTCTGACATGATTTCGAATTTTTCCGTGAACCTAAATGAACCCAGCATAAAGTACACTTTTCTAGCTTTCACTTGAGCTCTTAAAAGTTTAGCAATTTCCCCGGTAAAGCGTTTTATAATAGATTCGTAGCAATATTTATACCGAAGCGGGATAATCCCTTGAAACTCAGTGAATTTTCTCCGAGCTAGTCATCTAGATTTATCGATATCACGCTATGACCTCGAATTTTCCTGTATAGGTAAATGGATCTATCCTAAGGTACGCTTTTTTAGCTTTCATTTAAGCACTTGAAAGTTTATCAATTTTCCGGGGAAAGCGTTTTAAGGTCAGTTCGACGCAACCCTTTAAAATCATATCATTTTCTACCGATCTATCGGTTAGGATTATTCGAATTTTCGATGTGATCTCAAATTTTCCTGTGCACCTGAGTGAACCTCTCACAAAGTAGGCTTTTTCAGCTTTCATTTGGACCCTTAAATGTTTAGAAATTTCCCCAGTCAAGCGTTTTAAAATCAAATCGAAGTGACCACTTAAAATCCAATCGATGTTCTCCTGGTTGTTGATCCTCTCGATTTTACGCCATGGTCTCGAATTTATAAAATATCATAAATATTATAAATACACAGTTTGAAAATGTCTACACAACAATATTGTTAAAATATCATTTATTTTAGAACACTCAAACAAATATTCTCTATTGTTTCAAACATTTTGTACATATATTTTTAATGTAGATTTAATTCTTTTAAACATTTTAAAGACATATCTTTAAAGTACTTTGTATTTATTATAACATTTTGTAAACATATGTTGAAAATAGCTTTTATTGTCAGGAATATTAGTAAGACTAGAATCATTTCTCGTACACTGAAATATCCAGAAAAATATTTTTGAAATATTCCGAAATTTTCGTTTATTTCGGACACAAACCGAGTACAAGCTTTATTTCTTTTTTTTCCGCTTATCGTTGGCACATCCAGGTCTGAGTTGCTGTTAGCATTTCCTACGTAACATATAGAGATTTACTGTATCACATATTGGCATGTGTCTGTCAGATCAGCCGCGACCTCCGCCGAGTTCACGTATTCACTATCACAGATTGAAAATGTCTTCACCATCTTTTTTTCACCGATACTGAATTTTCCGAGCGAGCGAATCGTATTTAATCCCATAGAAATTCAAAACTTTCTTCTAAAATAATAAATTCTAAAAATTCCAAAAAGTAGATACAGAAAATAAATATAACATATAAATACCTTTTTTTAATTTTTGCATCTGGGACATTTTGCTTCTCTGCTATTTTATTTAATTTTTAGTAGGAAACACTCAAATATCCTCCACACAACATGTGTAAGAAACATCGGAAATAATTTGCGTATCTGTTCAAAATTTAGACATTGCAAAGTAGTTAAGGAGGCAAAAATAGTTTATGAAATCTTGTTATTAGCGACAATCACTGATCATTCAATAGTACAGTTTTCACTTTACGCTATCATACAGCCATATACGTTACTAGATAATTTTTATTTTTGATGAGGTTCAATATTTAAATATTGATAGTGGGTGTTCAAAATTTGTTTAAAAAGTAGCTCAGTGTTTCAGGTGGTGCAAGGGTTGAATTATGAGAACACTATAGTATTCTTTCCGTGAGTGTCGCAAAAGTTTATGCCGTGAATGTCGAAGTTCTATCCCCACCACTGGAGGGATCCCCTCCGAATCAGTCAAGCTGTAAACACGCTGGACGGCCGAGTCAGCGAGGGCCGAGTATCGGTGAAACTCATACTAATGCAAACGAAGCAAAAGATCGCAACTCTTCTAATTTTTCATTTTTTTTTTAAATTTTTACCGTCGTATGCGACTCTTTTTTCTAATTAAAACGAACCCAAACACGATATAGTTACGATCATAATTACTTGTGAAACAAGCGATTAAAGTATCGGACTCGACATTCATCGTAGAGTCACGAATTTGGTAAATGTGAATTCGAAAACATGAATCGCTTATTACACAGGTAATTATGATCGTAACTGTATCGTGTTTGGCGTCATTTTAATAAGAAGAAAAGAGACTATTACGATAGTAGAAGTTTCATTGACGAAAAACCAAAAATAAGGAATTTTGATATTTTAATTTAAAGGGCTGAGCTGGCACGAGTCCTTTGATGTTTGCCGAACGCACGAACATAAGTCCCTCTTTCTTATTCAATTGCATTCCTTTACGTTTGGCACACTACAAGGAATATAGTTCCTATTCTATGAATGTCGCTCGACAGACCCGAAGCTGCGACACTTACGGAGAGAATACTGCATACCTGTATGCTGGCTTCTGTGGCGTTGGACACGACATTATCGCTGCCATTGCATGACACCGACGACGTCCGATGGATTCCCAAACGGTTGCAGACATTCGATGAAACATCCGCCTCGGAAACTTCAGGACTGGCGCGTGGTGCAATTGCCAAATTCCCGTTGCTTCCGCCATTGCTGGCGACAGAGTTGCCGAGGATCGCTGCCTGCGTCGGTGGACTATTCCCTGTGAAGTCAGTCAATGATCCACCACCGCTGCCGACTCCTTGTTGCTGATGCTGTTCCGCGTACTCTAAAGCTGCTAGCAGTCTTGGACATCTACCATGGTGGAGTCTCCTGTCTGTTAGTCAACAAAATTGCAACGAAACGGTTTCTGATCAGTGCACTGCAGTTCTTTGCCTCTACAGGGTGTCCCACATAAATGGGGACACCTAAATATCTGTCGTATTTACCGTCCTCTCAGAAAACTTCAGAGGACAAAGTGACACTATTGCAGGGGGCAAATATAATGGTAAAGAAAAAAATTTTGTATGTCGTGTTTTTTAATGAAATTTCAAGATCACCGATGTTTTTTTAAATGGAATAGTATATTTTTTTACGATAGCATGATAGACAATAAAAAACTGAATTTAGTGTATACCACTTTTTTGACCTTGAAACGACCTTGAGCAAGAATAATCATGTTGGAGCGGATAAAATGTGGAAGTTTAAAATTTACGTGTTTCTAGTAAATGTTTGAAATATTTTTCATAGTAAACAGCATGTTGATGTTAGAGTATGTATCATTGAGGTCGTTAACAGAAGGTTAATCGGTTAGAATAAGTACGTTGTTCCTTCTGCATTATTCGACTTTGAAATGTGAAAGTGATAACAATGCGTTATATGTACTGTACAGGAACGAATCGATATGCTTTTCACTTATGGCGAAAGCCACCAATCTTTGAGGCAAGCAGTACACTTGTATCGTGAAAAATTTGTGAATCGTATTTGTCCTTCGTTACACGCATTTTCCGTTGTGGTAAAACAATTTAAAAATACCGGTATTGTAAGTTCTAAAAATCGTAATAATTACTGCAGCATGTGCTTCAATTACGTCTCACGAAATCCACGATGCCTACAGATCATTTAATGCAAGATTGCAATATTGCATAAATGAGGATGGTCAACATTTCGAACATTTATTATGATATGTAAAGGTCAACCCGCCGTAATACAACGCGTAATCTTTGCTGAAACACGTAAGTTTTAAACTTAAACATTTTATCCGCTCCAACATGATTATTCTTGCTCAAGGTCATTTCAAGGTTAAAACGGTGATATCCACTAAATTCAGTTTTTTATTGTCTATCATGTTATCGTAAAAAAATATACTATTCCATTTAAAAAAACATCGGTGATCTTAAAATTTCATTAAAAAACACGACATCAAAAATTTGTTTCTTTACCATTATATTTGGCCCCTGCAATAGTGTCACTCTGTCCTCTGAACTTTTCTGATAGAACTGTAAATACGACAGATATTTAGGTGTTACCATTTATGTGGGACACCCTGTATAAGTACTCCATGGGTCAAAATGAAGAAGAAGAAGTTGCAATAGTTCAAATGCCTCGGTTCGGATAATAGAGGTTCTACTTTATCGTAGATCACACAAGTCAACACGACCCAAATTGCATCGTGCTTGGGCTCTTTTTAACCGGGAAAGTGTCGCGGATATGTTGGTAAAATTTTCATACAAAAATCATCAACAACAAACAAGTTATGCTTGAAAAAGTGTTGTCGGACCGATACGCTGGTGTCGATTTTTCATTTCCCAATGACGCAGTACTATATCGACAAAGTGAAACAGATCTAAAATGGTATACTACGGTATTATAATTGACGCGTAGGATAGGTCTAAAATAAAATAAAAAAATGTTGTTGCTTGTGTTGTTGTGTAAGGGTCTTGAATTGGCAAACATTCTGAAATAATCGCGGGTAAGTAACGCGTTAACAAACAAGGTCTCGTATTTGCCATGGCAGAGTTTACGTTGCGCGGTACGGTAGTTTGTTATATTGTGCTCGAAGCTGTGCAATAAGGACGTATAACTATAAATAATATCCGAGTCGTCCGCAGTGTGGTCTAGCCTGCTTACCTCCGGGTAATCTATTCGAAGCAGAAGTGGGCGCGCTTCCCCGAAACGGATGTCCGTGCTGTTGCTGTTCTTTAAGCAAGTTCTGCTCGCGTTTCTGCTGCCTTTTGTATAAATACAGCCGGTACCTCTTCATTAGCCGTCTCTTCCCCCTCCGCCACAGGTGTGCGATGTATCTGGGGAAAACACGCGGTTCGGATGCATGAAAATCAGCCGCTCGGCAACTATTTCAAGTACTTCATTCCTCGAGCACGCCGAGGCTCAACAGACACTTCATCTTCTAATTTGACTTTCAATTCAGAAATATATGTATATTACACTATGGAGCCGCAAGACGAAAAACAGCACGAGTGAATTATTAACATGACTCTTGACTTACAATTTCATTTCAAGGCTTTTCAGGTTAAAACATGCTGCGTTATTGCTTTAATCGATGTAGGATGGCTAGGTTGTCAGTATGTACAGGGTGTCCCACATAAATGGTAACACCTAAATATCTGTCGTATTTACAGTCCTATCAGAAAACTTCAGAGGACAAAGTGACACTATTGCAGGGGGCAAATATAATGGTAAAGAAAACAAATTTTTATGTTGTGTTTATTAATGAAATTTTAAGGTCACCGATGTTTTTTTAAATGGAATAGTATTTTTTTACGATAGCATGATAGACAATAAAAAACTGAATTTAGTGGATACCACCTTTTTGACCTTGAAATGACCTTGAGCAAGAATAATCATGTTGGGCGGATAAAATATGGAACTTTAAAACTGACGTGTTTCAGCAAAGATTACTCGTTGTTTACGGCGGGTTGACCTTTACATATCATAATAAATGTTCGAAATGTTGACCATCCTCATTTATGCAATATTGCAATCTTGCATTAAATGATCTGTGGGCATTGTCGATTTCCTGAGACGTAATTGAAGCACATGCTGCAGTAATCCTTTGCCGCATATCCTCTGGCGTTGTGGGTTTATCTTTGTACACAATACATTTTATCTTGCCCCATAGATAAAAGTCCAATGGTGTCAGATCCGGAGAACGGGCTGGCCATGGAATTGTTCCTCGTTGCCCAATCCAGCGTCCAGGATATTTCGTATTTAGCACCGTTCTAGCAACTTTAGAATAATGTGCTGGACAACCATCATGTTGAAACCACATGCGTTCCCGATCGAATAACGTAATTTCTTCTAAAAGGCCCGACAAATCCTGGCGTAAAAATGCAGCATACTTTATACCAGTAAGAGTTCCTTGTATAAATTCGTTCGACGTTCAATTACGTTTCAGGAAATCGACAATGCCTACAGATCATTTAATGCAAGATTGCAATATTGCATAAATGAGGATGGTCAACATTTCGAACATTTATTATGATATGTAAAGGTCAACCGGCCGTAAACAACGCGTAATCTTTGCTGAAACACGTAAGTTTTAAACTTCCACATTTTATCCGCTCCAACATGATTATTCTTGCTCAAGGTCATTTCAAGGTCAAAAAGGTGGTATCCACTAAATTCAGTTTTTTATTGTCTATCATGCTATCGTAAAAAATATACTATTCCATTTAAAAAAACGTCGATGACCTTGAAATTTCATTTAAAAACACGACATAAAAAATTGTTTTTTTACCATTATATTTGCCCCCTGCAATAGGGTCACTTTGTCCTCTGAAGTTTTCTGATAGAACTGTAAATACGACAGATATTTAGGTGTTCCCATTTATGTGGGACACCCTGTATATTTGTCTACCATAGAGACATTTAAAAATATAATACAGTTTGACGTAGGTACGAGATTGTTGAAGAAATAATAATCGAATGCAGCAAAATAATATGAGATATCTAATGTACTAATATAACAGTTACAATAATTTTGCAGCCTGACGATTTTTACAAGTAGCCATATAAGTATAATAATATCGATTCCAGTCAGATTCCTCTTGGGACAAGATTTTTGTCCTTGCCAAGCTGTTTTGACCAAAAGGAGGTAAACACATAAATTACGATAATCAGATGGATGTTTTAAGAAATCGGATCCGGATCGTCCAAGCCGGAGCCAAAAATGTAAATACACAGTAAAATGCGATCGGGACTGGCGTTCGTTGCCAGGACAGTGTAAAAGTAAAAATACGTCGTAGGAAATCAATAGCTTACTAAAATTATGCCGTTCCATTGACGGGAAATTGTGCAATGTTAGATACGTATATCTTCGCATTTATCTTTTCACCTGTGTATACCGCATTTAGCACGGAGGCGCACATACATATATCAAGATGCAACTTAGTTTCATAATTGATGGCACACACTTCAAATCGGATTAACTGATTTTTATAAATAAAGCAAAAAAGTAGTAAAAGTTGGTTTTTACAACTTTTTTATTTGGGCCTGTAACGAAATGAAAATGTGCAATGAATGAAGCAGTAGTAAACTGCAGTTTTAGTATGTGTTAATAATTCTCATGGAAGTTCTCGACAAATTTGTCAACAAAGCAACATATTTTCGCTCCGTTTTGATGTTCAAGGTCAATTGAAGGTAAATACTTTGTTATTGGTCGTTGAATTCCTCCCCTCGAGAACTACAATGTAATAAAAAAAAAATATATATATATATAAATACCATTTGAAGAACTCAAGGTCACCTTGATATCTTCAGAAAATATAAGGCCTCAAAATCGAACCGTTTTCTCTTGTACAATAATTTCACACTTTTTTTATAAAGTCTATAAATAATGAGTTATTAATTCAAGTGATAATAGTTATTCACTCACCCTATGTATCATATGAATCTACAAAACACATTTTTTAAATTTTTGTTACAAGCCCAAATAAAAAAGTTGTAAAGAGCAACTTCTCCGATTTTTGTTTCGTAATTCAGATCAAACGCAATTTTTCCAAAATTTTCATTACCTATCATCTAGTAAACTAATCTGTCTAGTTTGGCCGAAAAAGTAGTCGTTTGCTTTATTTATAAAAAAGTATTTCTAATTTAAAGCGTGCGCCGTCAATTTATGAAACTGACTGTACACGCTCGGCAATGTGCAATGGAATTTTCTATGCGTCGCGTTATCCGTGACCTTTCGTATTGAAATTCTTCGATTAAATTGAAACATGAGTGGAATACCTTGTTTCATTTTGCACGTTGCCCGGGCTCGTTTCGAAAAACTAATAGGGCGGAAGAGATGGCGGCTGTCGAGCATGGGAGCTCGGAAGGACAATAGCGAACGTTAATTATTTCTTTCAACCCTCGGGCAGCGGAACAACTATATAACTGATAATGTTTATGACTATTCACTAATTTATTTACGAATTTTTGAAAACATTTGGAACATGAGTGGAATAGCTTGTTTTATTTTGCACATTGCCCGGGCTCGTTTCGAAAAACTAATAGGGCCGAAAAGATGGCGGCTGTCGAGCATGGGAGTTCGGAAGGACAAAAGCGAACGTTAATTATTTGTTTCAGCCCTCGGACAGCGGAACGTTCTTACAACTATATAATTAATAATGTTTATGACTATTCACTAATTTGTTTACGAATTTTTGAAAACATATTGTTGAAGGTATTCCTTGTAGATACTTTAGTCTTCCTGTTTTTTTCGAATGTAACAGCTGTCCAATTTAATCGCTATAAAATGAGTAATTAAATGTCGATGTTGATATTCTGGGTCAAATTGACCCAGGTTCCGCTGTCGGAGGGTTGATACGTCTCGTGGACTAAAATCAAATGTGTTTTTGAAAGTTGTGTACGTAAAATTTTATAATTGCGATGGACGCTGATGAGATGCTGCTGAGCGGGGGAATTAAAATTTGATGCATATTTTTGGAAATCAGACTCAAATTTTACAAATGTCTTCACCAGAAGTGTGGCTATGTTAACGAGATCATTGGTGCCACGATTATGCCAATATAAATATTTTTCTAATTTTTACAGGCCTATAAATGCCAGAAAGCTGGCAAAATTGAAACTTTATATTTAAGGTGTCGCCATTTTTTCAATTTTCAATATTATTCTTTCATTTTTATACAGACTATAATCGAAGGTATACTGAATAGGAAACAATTCGATTTTTTATTTTGGATAAGTGAAACGAAGCAAATCGTGGCAATTCATTCAACACAACGTAACTGCCTTTTATTGACAATAAACGTGATTATTTTTTAATAAAAGAATTTGTAATTTCTGCCGGAATATAAGTGAATACATAAGAATAAAGCTTATGCTAATAACTTTTGCTGAATTTTTTTAAGAAATTGGAAAACAGGTGCAAAGATGCTATTCACACTAGAATACATGATTTAAAGCAAGCAGTTCCAACCAGTAGCTCCGGAGCTATTCGAGGTACCCTCCCCGCTTAGGTTCTTCCCCCACTCTTAGACTTCATCGTTATACTGTATAGTAGTGGGAAGCTCCCACCGCGAGAGCTACGCGGCGCGCGCAGCACTAACTCTACGGCCGTACGTAGTAGTGGGAAGAGGTGCGATGGTGGGGACCTTGCAGTTCTTGTATGGGAATAAGTTGGAACTCCCTGATTTAAAGGATTTTCAGATTTGTAGAATGGGTTTACGGAATAGAATAATAACTGTCTTTTATTCACAATAAACATGAATATTTTTTTAATAAAATATTTGCAATTTCTGTCCGAATATAAGTAAATACATAAGAATAAAGTTTATGCTAATAACTTTTGCTGAATTTTTTAAAGAAATTGGAAAACAGCTGCAAAGATGCTTTTGACGCTAGAATACTTTATTTAAATGATTTTCAGATTTTGTAGAATGGGTTTACGGAATAGAATAATTTTGTAAATACTTACTTAACAATTTCTGCGTAACACGTGGTTGGTTCGGACGTATTTGTTGACGACGCAAGAGTGGATGTTGAATGAAACCGAGCACGCTCCAATCGCATTCTTTCCATCTCCCTCTTTTTCGTTTCGGAAAACTGAGTTGCTATTACGACTAAGCACAGGTTAATCATGAAGAATGAACCAATCTGCAAATCACAATTGTAATGTTTAGTCACATCTCTCGCTTTACTATTAAAAATTCTAATAAGTCTATAAGGATATAAAAAAAGTCAAGATCAGAATATAAATAACGAGAGTTTAAAAACTATTGATGGTTTTTAAAAAATTTTATTTGTTACATTAGCTATATTATTTGCTAGGCAGTTTCAATAAATACCATTGAAATTAGTATGCAATAAAATTTGATTAGAGTATTGAATGTTTATGTATTTAAACGTACCACAATTAAAAGAACGAAATAAATCCAGTCCCAAAATGAATGAGCATCTTGGACATAATACATTATGTCTGTCCATCCCTCAAGGCTAATTACCTATGAGAGAATTTTATTATTATAGCAACGTCAACTATTTCATTAACCTGTTAACTGGGAAAATAACTCGTCATTCATGATTACTTTTAGTAAATTTTCCATTTTTCCTTTAATTAACCAATAACTTTTTTAACTTTATTGCGTGATTTAATTTTTATCTTGAAATTATTTTGTTGTAAATTGTATTGCGTTTACATTAAAATTGCGACAGAATTCTTCTTACATCAATTTTATTTGTTTCGTGTCTTGTTTAATATTGAACAATATTACCCAGTTAACAGGTTCAGAAGTGAATAAAAATAATTATATGCTTTATTGTTCAACGCTTTCTTCAATAAAGTAGTTACAGACAATCCATGTGTAACACAGTCGTTGTAGAATATATTTCTTCTGTATAAATCATTGTAATAATTATGCATAAATAATTATATTATTTTAGAGGTAAACCTAAAAATCGGCTTAACCAAAGGACGAATTTACAACATTACATAATATTCACACAACAGATGAGATATTCTAAAGAATAAGTTACAATATTTGCAAATATTGTGCACGTTATTTATCAACAAATGCATACGTCTGGAAATAAATTATTTTATTGACGCAATGAAAGCATGCAGTTCCAATTTGAAAATCAATACTACAAATTTTATTCCTCCATTCTTTACCCTTTATTTCTCATTAGAATCTCCAAATCGATATCAATTTAGTATCGAATAATTATTTCATTTAATCAATTCTATAAGTCAATTATTTTCTACAATTTCATTGCATCATCCTGCAAACTTTTTAATTTTTCATTCAAATCTCAAAACCAATGTCAATCGAGCGTGAAGTATCAATTGTATAATGTTCGATGGTTTCTACAAATTCATTGCATTGAAATCTCAGAATCAATACCAATTTATTAAGAATTAAATGTTCAATTTAATCAGTTGTATCATGTACGCTATTTTCTACAATTTCATTGCATCACCCTGCAAACTTTTTAATTTTTCATTCAAATCTCAAAATGAATTTCAATCGAATGTGAAGTATTTGTTTGATATAAACAAATGTCCTTTGTTTTCTGCAATTTTATTCAATTGAAATATCAGAATCAATATCAATTTAATAAGAAATAAATGTTTAATTTAATTAGTTGTATGTTGTCTGCTGTTTTCTACAATTTTATTTCATCCAGTAAATTTCTAAATTCTTCACTAAAATCTCAAAATCAATATCTACTTAATACGGAATGTTTTCTTCCTAAAAATGTTACTCCATCATTCTATAATTTTTTAATACTTCATTGTAACTAACCTAAAAATCAATTCAATGTAGAATAACTACTTTCATCAACTGATGGGCATTTTTGTCTCAATTGAGACAAAACTATCCCCACCATAGCGCCCACTGTCCCCCACCAGCATCCGCCATTACCATAGAGGAAGGCCGTGCTTCGCCCGCCGCGAACAGTGCGCAGGCCTCGCGCATGACAGAGAGGTTGGTGGGAGATTCAGGCGTTTGAGGCACTGATATATATATATATATATATATATATATATATATACATACTATGGATATGGTATTGCCATAAGACAGCTACAAAGTTTTTTGTTCCGAATTGAACGTAGATTGGATGACATTTCCAGAATCCGAATCCCGTATTCATTGTATACAGGGTGTCCCACATAAATGGGAACACCTAAATATCTGTCGTATTTACAGTTCTATCAGAAAACTTCAGAGGACAAAGTGACATTATTGCAGGGGGCAAATATAATGGTAAAGATAAAATTTCAAGGTCACCGATGTTTTTTTTAAATGGAATAGTATATTTTTTTTACGATAGCATGATAGACAATAAAAAACTGAATTTAGTGGATACCACCTTTCTGACCTTGAAATGACCTTGAGCAAGAATAATCATGTTGGAGCGGATAAAATGTGGAAGTTCAAAACTTACGTGTTTCAGCAAAGATTACGCGTTGTTAACGGCGGGTTGACTTTTACATATCATAATAAATGTTGACCATCCTCATTTATGCAATATTGCAATCCTGCATTAAATGATCTGTAGGCATGCTGCAGTAATTATTACGATTTTTAGAACTTACACTACCGGTATTTATAAATTGTTTTACCACAACAGAAAATGCGTGTAACGGACAAATACGATTCACAAATTTTTCAGGATGCAAATGTACTGCTTGCCTCAAAGATTGGTGGCTTTCGCCATAAGTGAAAACCCTATCGATCCTGTACAGTATAACGCATTGTTATCACTTTCACGTTTCGAATTCGAATAATGCAGAAGGAACAACGTACTTATTCTAACTGTTAACGCTCTCAATGATACATACTCTAACATAAACATAAGCTGTTTACTATGAAAAATATTTCAAACATTTATTGTGGTTTGTAAAGTTCAGTCACAACGCGTAATCTTTGCTGAAACACGTACATTTTAAACATCCACATTTTATCCGCTCCAACATGATTATTCTTGCTCAAGGTCATTTCAATGTCAAAAAGGTGATATCCACTAAATTCAGTTTTTTATTGTCTATCATGTTATTGTAAAAAAATATACTATTCCATTTAAAAAAACATTGGTGACCTTGAAATTTCATTAAAAAACAAGACATAAAAAATTTTTTTCTTTACCATTATATTTGCCCCCTGCAATAGTGTCACTTTGTCCTCTGAAGTTTTCTGATAGGACTGTACATATGACAGATATTTAGGTGCTCCCATTTATGTGGGACACCTTGTAGCGATCAGTGGTTTGACAGTGGTTTGTCATTCTACATCTTTATTCCATCGTCTTACAAATTTCTCCAAGTCTTCATAAGCAATTAATCAAAGGCAATAACCTCATTCTATCACATTCGAAAAAGTATATTCCAAACAATGGACTACGGAGACACATTGCATGTGTACACACAGGATAGTCTGTAATCCATTGCCAGCCAAGAGAAACTACACCAAAAAAAAGGTAAAAAATTATCCAGTCTACTCGCGTATTCGAAAACATGTTTTTGGTTTGCCAAACGTTTTGGAAACGCGGCGTTATCTTGAAAATTTGGCTAGCAATGAAGTCGGGATCGTTGAATGCACGGTAGAAGTAGGACACTCACAAGAAATATTGCGACCCAGGCAAGACCGATATTATCGAACGATATCGTTCCCTGGAATGGATTGTTACCCTGACCCTTGCACTCCGTATAATAGTAATTCCAATTAACGCAGGTGTCGTTGGTGATAAACGTTGCATTATTGTTCGGCAACGCGGTATTGTTGCACACCACGTTCCCTAAAAGCGAGAGAAACATACGTGTGTAGCATCTGCGATACTCGAAACGAACGTATCGAATTTCTATTGTTCGACACATATTTTCAAGCGTTTATAAAACCATTGGATCATTTTTTATAACAATTACAATTAAATGATACGATGTATTAAATATTTTGTATTACATCATCTACTATTTCATACATTCTCTGATAATAATAAATGTGTATTTCAATGGAAAAGACGAAGAAATATTTTAAAAAATTAAAATACTATTTTTTACATTTGGAACTATTCTAATTAAATGATGCAATTTATTAAATATTTTTTACCACAATATCTAGCATTTCATACATTCACTTTTAATAATAAATGCTTACTTCATTGAAAATGACGAAATACTCAAAGAAAAAATTTAAACATCGAAATACTATTTTTTACCATTGTAAAAATTGTAAAAATGGTTACTAATAAAAATTGGTAGAAACATTTTTGAATATCGAAAAAATGGTAATAATAACGATTATATTAAACGTAATAATAACGATTAAATTAAAAATAAAAATTTTGCACTTGAATTGCAACAAACAGGAGTGAAATAGAAAATTATTTTCTTTCTAAATATATTTCACAGGTTGAAAATAATATAACAATTTTGTTTAAATTCTTCTAATCTTTTTATAAGACAGTAAAAAATTTGATTCCATTATTTGTTTAATAAAAATGCTGCTTCAAAGTACCATTATGAAAATATTCAATAGATCTACATCTATAAAAATCTAAATCTAAAATAATATAACAATATTTTTAAATTCTTCTAATATTTTTACTGTTTTAATTCAGCATTAGAACTGAAAATTATTGTAATTATTAGACAGCAGATTTTACGCAGTTATGGCAACAATGAGTAAATGAAATTTAAATCAGTAAAAACATTAGAGGAATTTAAAAATATTGTTATATTGATAAAATATAAATACTGTGATCGAATGATTTAAACAATGCAATAAATTAAACTTGAATAGTTACACTGTATTATAATTATGCAAGTATGTAACAATGATTGTAAAACATACGTAAACATATTGTTCAAAAGTCATAAAATAACGAACACAGCTAACAAAAATTCTTCTTTAAATATAGAAATTTTTCGATTAGAATTGTTTTTTAAGAATTTTGTTAGTGAAATATTCGAGTAATGTTTTTTGACGGTATTTTATACGAGATTAGGTTTTCAAAAATTGATTTAAGCGAGCGTATTCACTATAAAAATTCCCGTCCATATAAACTTTCTCGCAACAATGTAAATAGTTTCCGCGATAAACCAATATAAGCCAAATATGGTTTGCATGCTGAACTTTCAGGGCTATTTTTTTCATTCTCTGAATATGAATGATGGCCACTGGAAAAATAAGTATCGAATATTTTTTCCGAGTTGTACAATGCTGGACAAAAGTATCGTACAATTTTTTTTAAGAATAAATATCCATAACATTGAATACAATCGAACTAAATATCCATTTTCCAAAATGAATGTATGAATTTCAACATTTTGGTAGATTTTTATAAAAAGAAATAGTAACACAAATAGAATTATATCAAATATAATAATAAAATGTATTTTCTAAACTGTTTACAAACGACAAAAGTATTGACAAATTCGAATAATAATAATAATAATGTAAATGTAATAATAAAATATTATATGATTTTATGCATATATGGCAAAAATGAGTGGATGTTATGTGAAACAATAAAAACATTAAGGATAGAAAATAATTTTTATATTGTTTCTGTGCCTTGTATATAACGAAGAAAATTTTTATTTTGCATAAATATCTTCAGTCTAATAATGATAATACAAATGATTAAAAATTAAATATTAACACGTTGTTGCTAATCTTTTTCGTTAAGAGAATTTCTCAATTTTTTAAACTTGCTGTTGGATTATATTATTTGTTCCAATGTAAAAATAAAAATGTTATGGTAATATTGTATATTCAGTGTACCAAACTTTGTTAGGATCTCAAAAATGCGATAACGTAGAATGAGTAGTTATTCAAAATTAAATACCTTAACTTTGCAATCTTTGTTTCATTAATTAAATTACTGTGGTTTTACGGAATTTTCAAGGTTTCTGAGTTGCTGGTCGAAGTTTTAATATTGAAATAACCTTTGGAACAGAGTATTCAAAATGGACCCGACTCGAGTTGTTCTAAGATGTTGCATGAAAAGAAAATTAAAATTGTTTAAATAATATTATCCACTATAAGTTTGTGTAAATGTCAACAGACTTCGTTTCAAGTCTTCTTACATAAAATTCAAGCTCACATAAAAAAGTTATAAAGTACAACTTTTCATTATGTTCTCTGCAATTCTGACCAATGGCAATTTTCTCGACATTTTTTTGTAAATATTACGTTTAGGAGAGGCACTTCGGGTGACCTTGACCTTCACATACGTTTTCAAGGACAACATTCTGAACAACTTTCCTCTATACATCTACCTGTCGCTCGGACTTAGTTTCCGAGATAATTGCAAAAAGCCTTCGTTAAATTTTGGTTGTAAGTACACTTTATTCTCGTACAATCTGTCAATAGGGGACATAGTCCAAGTTGATTTGTTAACTTTTTTATAGAAAACGAGCGTCGGCTTTTTTCTTGAATCATGTACAAGAGTTTCTTTTCTTGGTTAGAAAGTCTCCTGTGGTAAATATTGCGTTTAGGAGAGGCACCTTGGATGACCTTCACATATGTTTTCAAGGACAACATTCTGAACAACTTTCCTCTATACATCTAACCGTCGCCCGGACTTAGTCTCCGAGATAATTTTTAATAATAATTTGAAGAATAATATAGGGGTTGATTAATTTAATTAAATATTAATAATAAACCAAAAAACCTTCGTTAAATTTTGGTAGTAAGTATGTCAAAAGGAGACATAGTCCAAGTTGATTTGTTAACCTTTTTATAGAAAAGGAGCAACGGCTAAACACTCAAGATGATGTTAAGTCTAGGTTAGGTCTGGGTTATGCTTGGTTAGATTACCAGACCTAACCGAGACCTAACACCATCTTGAGGTCGTCCAATTTCAGAGAATGTCTTCGATAACATATGTCCAATCCAAAATCACATTCATTTAACACTAGATTTACGGGGCCCGTCAAAATGACGGATTCAAAAATTTTTAATTTACGATTATTAAGAGTGTAAGGAGGCATTCGTGAGGAATTATTAAATAGATTTATTTTTTTGTGTACATATTACAATAAAAATCGCTAAAGATCTAAGTAAATACAATTTTATTATTTTTATAAAGCAATGTAAAATAATCAGTTTTAGTGCTCCGTAAATCTAGTGTTAAATACGGGCGAATTGCAATATGGTAGCATCGGTATATTTTTGTTCATAACTTTTTAATAAAAAACGAGCGACGGCTAAAACCTCTTGGGGGTTACTTAGAAAGGTGACCTTGATAGCATATGTCAATATAGCATAATGTTTAGCTTTCAATACTTAAAATAACTGCTATATTTTAAAAACTTCTTTTGTTTATAACTTTTTAATAAACAACGACCGCCGTCAGAAACCTCTTGGGGTTTACTCAGAAATATGGTCTTGACAACATATGTCAAGGTCAAGGACATTTGAGGTGCCTCCCCTAAACGTAATATTTACCCATTTTTTCCACATCATGTAATAAACTATTTGTTCTAATTTCTAAAAAAAAAATCCAACTCACTATCAAACAATTAACCCTTAGCACTCGAATGGCGACTCTGAGGCGCCACTACAAATTGCTACACCATTATTCAGAATATTGTTTACATGATTAAATTTGTTCATATGTAATAAATTACTAAACATTTAAATATTGTATGAGGTACTATATCAGTTTCGTACGCATATAATGAAAACAACTTATGTACGATGGAAATATTTTAGGTTAGAAGAAATGTTTGGTATTTTAGTTGAAATAGCTTCGAATGCAAAGGGTTAAATTATCGTCTTTTTAAGAGTGTCCGAATATGTATGGGAGTCACTGTACGTCCAGAGAAAAGGTTTTTCGATCTTCTCGATGGAATTCCAGTGATAGATAGGCGCGGAAGCGTTCTCAATGGAAGAGGGGCACAGGGGCGTAAATAAAAACAAGAAAGAACGAATGGCATATGGTTGAGGGAAAAAAAGAAATCGGCCCATTGTTAAGGGCGTCGAAGGTGCACTCACCGAACTTGAGCGGCGGCAAGTTACTGCAAGAGTGCATTCCGTTGTCGTCGGGCCGCGAGCAAATGTAGTCCTGACCCTGATACTCGAAGTACTTCTCGAGATCGCTGGAAAACCAATGGACTACGATTAATATCGCTTTAAACAATACCGTTCAAACGCCCCCGCATCCACTATTCTCAACCCCCCACGTAGAAAAATGTGTGTATGCACGGGATGAGTCGCTTCACTACATCACCTAAATTTGCTCATTCCCTGCTCGTTGCACAACAAAAAAGTTTCGAACAAAAGTTTCTTTATATCAAATGAGACATCCGATGTGATTATTAGTTTTTTGATGTTATGATATTTTGTCGAGATACAAATGTGACCATGAGATTTTGTATCGTAATGTGTGATATTTAATTATGTGATTCGAAAGAGCATTGAATGCTGAGTAAAAAAGTACTAAGGTATATGGGGTCTAACAGTAATAGTTACCGAGATATTCTTCAGTGAAAGTTGGTGGAATCTTCTGTTCATGTTTGGACAAAATAAATTATAACTTGTTTTTAATTATTTTCTCATAGAACTTTTACCAACATGTTCCTGACGCTTTTCCGATTAAAACGATACCCAACATGAAACGGTTTGGATTGTATTTACTTGTTTAATCCAGGAGTTATTAGAACTTCCGTTATCCGAACACTCGCGTCCCACTGACAAGTGCAGATAACGAGGTTTCACTGAATCGTGGATTACACGAGTAAATACAATTCAAATTGTGCCGTGTTTGGACTTGTTTTAATCAGGGAAACATCGCGAATATGCTAGTGAAATTTTTACAAAAAAATAATTAAAAACAAACAAATTTTGTCATTGTATTTCCGACCGAAGATTAACTATAGAATATCTTGGTAAGCATTAGTTTTCGAGCGCACATACCTTAATACTTTTTTACTCAGGATTCAATATTCTTTCGAATAACATATTTAAATATTACACATTATAAAATAAAAACTCAAACTCGCATTAATATCTCGATAAAAAAGCGAAATATAGAAAAACTGATTATTACATTGTATGTCTTGATTAATGTCGAGCAGCTTTTGTTTAAAGTATTTTGACGTGCAACAAGTACTTCACGAGTAAATTTAGGTGGTACAGTTAAGTGACTTACCCAGTATATCGTTCCTTACAGTTAGGTGGTTGCGTGTGTATGCTTTATGCACGGATGCACTCGTCACATGCTTCGTTTATGCGCACACCGTGTATATGCAGTGTGTCTGACGACATATGTATACAGTATTTATACTTACAGCACAGGTACACTATAGTGGAGCACATTATCTATGACAATCGAGTGTTTCTGAAGATGCTGGAGTATGTTCGTGAGTAGACTGTCAATTTTTATACAAACAAGAATTTTGGTTTGAATTTGCGTAGAAAAAATTGCTAACAGATCTGTTGACCTTACGAGAAGAGGTTATAAAATTTTTAAAAATAGAATTCTATATTTTTTCTTCAATATTCTCGTAGATCATAAAAAGACGAGTCCAACGACTATAATAATCATACATTTCTGATCATTCAATCTCGAGATATTTGTGTCTGAATGCATTAATCATGCTACCTTTCAGACAAACATATCTCGAGATTGAATGCTCAGAAAAGTATGATTATTGTAGTCGTTGGATTCGTCGTTTTATGCTCTATAAGAACATCAGAAGAAAACAACAATATTACGTTTCAAAAAATAGCGATAACCTGAAAGTTTAGTGCAAAATGATTATCTTGAGAAAACTCTATGACACCGAATGAAATTGAATGAACTTGTATTGTTTCGAGGGATATAAGTTGTATTATACAATTAACAACTTTTCTCTGAACTATAAATAATAACAAATATAATTAATAATTTTAAACATTGATGGTTGCATTTGTACTTGACTAATTTTCAAAATCATCTTTACAATATTTAACCCCTTGCACTATGATTTATTTTACGGTTACGATTAACTTGATTGTCGTCCATCATTTTTTAGAACAAAAAGAAAATCTAAATTTATTATATGCTTGTATATTCCCCAATGGCTATATACCAACAGCAACAAAATAAAATTTTATTTCGCTTCAAAGGAAATGAATAATTTACATGTTTAGTAGATGTTGTTCGAAATTCTTATCACGAGTCTGACTCGTTGTTATAGTGCAAGGGGTCAAAAATGTAGTTTCATATGCAAAAATAATATTCCACAATCTCAATCTGTTCTTTTTTTTTAATTAGTCGAAGTCAATCACTTTTTTCGATTGATAAAATATTTCCAGGACATCGAACATCTTCAGAAGCGTCATCGCACGTAGCACGAGTCTCGCCGACTATAGTGCGCCCCGGAACCAGTCGCACAAGCCGAAGAGTGTCGACCATAAACGCGAAAGTCCGTGAAAACACAAAATAACATTTCCGCGCACGAGTTTCCGTTTTCGAAAAGGCGAAATTCAACGAATCCCTTCGACAGACATGCATTCGTGCTGACAATGAGTGCGAAAACGATGATTGATGAGGTACGTCGGCCATTTTGCTATCCAACGGCACGCGTACCTGACAGGAATTCAAATTCGATTCTCTTGAAAGCGGAAATTACAGCAGAAAAATATTGTATTCCACATTTTCGACCGACTTTTTCGCATAGGATCAACATTGTCCGACTTCTGCCGCCGATTGCGAATCATTGTAGGCATAACATACAATATATACAATGCATCGTGAACTCCAAAATGGCGATCCCAATTTTGGAGTTCGGAGTTTTGATTGGTTCGTGTCATGCAGAACAGAGTATGAGCAAACTATATCGTTGACGATGAGGGAATCGTCTGGGACAATCGAGACCTATTTTCAGAAATGCACGAGGCTATGGTATAATTTGTGCACAAATTCGTTCTACGTAACGTTGCTTTACTATTGAATTTACTAAACTAATCTGTTGGTCGTTCTGACTTGATTACCATCGTTTACAGACGTGGAAATGTACACTGCATTATAACACTGAATTGTTTAACGTGGTTATTGTACACGCCCTCTAAGGTGCCGTGCTTAATTAACAATTTCATAAAATCGTAGAATTATTTCTGAAAAAATTAACGAATATTTTTTTAAATGAGCAGATTATTTATAAATACATATATGGCACAACATGTAAACATTTTTGTAGTGCAACATTTTAACAAGAGTAATAGCCTCTTTGTTAAAAATGATAAGAATGTATTTACTCAATCTTCATAATCGACTAAAATAAATGATTCCCTAAAACTTTATTTCATGAAAATGTTTGAAATAATTTACGTAACTATTCGATTAAATATTCTTGTATTCTTTTATGTTCTTAAACAATCTGTATATAATAAAAAAATTTAAGATAATTTACCCAGCGATTTTCTAGCTTCGATTAATTCTTTATTCGGCTAAATATTGTTATTCGCAAAATTTTTGAATCATTTTTAAATGTGCCACTGAAAGCTGGCTATTATTTGGGAATCGAGGCAAAATTTTACAGAATATTTCTACAGTAAAAAATTGAATCAATATATGCATTTAATGAGTGCTTTTCCTTTTCTGTATAAAATTTACTTGTTCCCTTGTGTTGAGTTTACTTGTCGCTCTGTTAACAGCAATAATTAATAGCAATTGATACACCTAACAAATGGAGTGATAAGAGTCTTAGATCCAGATTATTATTACTCTACACAGGCTGTTTAAATTAAATGGTACGATCTAGATATCTGCCTTATTGTATAAAGAAAATTATTTAAGAACACAGTTATATTATTTCAAAGAGTATAATGGTAGGAAAAATTGCATATAACGTGGGAGTTACTGTATCAATTTCAAGGACATCATCAATGTCATTTTCTCGTCGAATACGAATTATGTTCGTTCATTGTCCGTTCACAGGTCATCCTGGTATGCAGTATAAGTACTTGTTCACTTGTGTTGAGTTTACTTGTCGCTCTGTTAACAGCAATAATTAATAGCAATTAATACACCCAACAAATTGAGTGATAAGAATCTTAGATCCAGATTATTATTACTCTACACAGGCTGTTTAAATTAAATGGTACGATCTAGATATCTGCCTTATTGTATAAAGAAAATTATTTAAGAACACAGTTATATTATTTCAAAGAGTCTAATGGTAGGAAAAATTGCATATAACGTGGGAGTTACTGTATCAATTTCAAGGGCATCATCAATGTCATTTTCACGTCGAATACGAATTATGTTCGTTTACTGTCCCTTCACAGGTCATCCTGGTATACAGTATAAGTACTTGTTCACTTGTGTTGAGTTTACTTGTCGCTCTGTTAACAGCAATAATTAATAGCAATTGATACACCTAACAAATGGAGTGATAAGAGTCTTAGATCCAGATTATTATTACTCTACACAGGCTGTTTAAATTAAATGGTACGATCTAGATATCTGCCTTATTGTATAAAGAAAATTATTTAAGAACACAGTTATATTATTTCAAAGAGTATAATGGTAGGAAAAATTGCATATAACGTGGGAGTTACTGTATCAATTTCAAGGACATCATCAATGTCATTTTCACGTCGAATACGAATTATGTTCGTTTACTGTCCCTTCACAGGTCATCCTGGTATGCAGTATAAGTACTTGTTCACTTGTGTTGAGTTTACTTGTCGCTCTGTTAACAGCAATAATTAATAGCAATTAATACACCCAACAAATTGAGTGATAAGAATCTTAGATCCAGATTATTATTATTCTACACAGGGTGTTTGAATTAAGTGGTACAATCTAAATATCTGTCTTATTGTATAAAGAAAATTGTTTAAGAACACAGTTATATTATTTCGAAGAGTCTAATGATAGGAAAAATTGCATATAACGTGGGAGTTACTGTATCAATTTCAAGGACATCACCAATGTCATTTTCACGTCGAATACGAATTATGTTCGTTCACTGTCCGTTCACAGGTCATCCTGGTATGCAGTATAAGTACGAGTTGCATTCTAATTGCAAGTGATGCAACTCAGACATTTTGACGGCATTCTGTCTGACACATTGCACTCCTCTTCTCTTTCTAGCTGCGCTTCGACTACTATGGCATAGTATACTTCGCGCGCAACTCAGGCGTGTGAAGTGAACAACAGCCCTCTGAACCGACAGACTTCCGTAACACTTGTACATATACTCCGTAGGAACGGCCTTGTTGGATATTTGCGATCACGCTTTGCTCGATCACAATGCACCCGTGAACGCGTGTCTGCACCCACTTCAATCTATGCTGCCATGCTCGTGTCAATTGGCTTCGGAAGGTTCCGGTTCAATCATGCTTTCCCCTATTGGTATTCACGGTCTTATTTAATGGGTCTGTTCGAGTGTGACGGATCCAAAAAATTCTACACTCGGTTAGCAGTAGACTGCGGATTTTCTGAATTTATGACAAATACGAGTACGCCCAAAAGTAGTTCATACGATAGATGTCAGCTTACAAGATATTATTTATGGCAATGCACGAACCTCGCTCAAAAATATTGTTTATTCGTTTAATTTCTAGACGTTCGAATACTTTTTTGACTCTGTCTTTGTCAGTACATCGTCGCAATAAAAATTTCATAACTTTCGCAAATATTATCGTATTTGCTTAAAATTTTATATTTACAATCTTTATACTTGTATTTAATAGTAGCTAAAATATTATCTTTATATCTGTAGTCTAACGTGCATTCTTTATTAATTTGAAAATTCTTATAACTAGCCTTCGAATACTTTCTTGACCCTGTCTTTGTCAGTACATCATTGCAATAGAAATTTCATAACTTTCGCAAATATTATCGTATTTGCTTAAAATTTTATATTTACAATCTTTATACTTGTATTTAATAGTAGCTAAAATATTATCTTTATATCTGAAGTCTAACGTGCATTCTTTATTAATTTGAAAATTCTTACAACTAGCCTTCGAATACTTTCTGGACCCTGTCTTTGTTAGTACATCGTCGCAATAAAAATTTCATAACTTTCGTAAATATTATCGGATTTGCTTAAAATATTATATTTACAATCTTCATACTTGTATCTCATAGTACTTAAAATATTATCTTCATATCTCAAGTGTAACGTGTATTCTTTATTAATTTGAAAATTCTTATAACTAGCCTTCGAATACTTTCTTGACCCTGTCTTTGTTAGTACATTGTCGCAATCGAAATTTCATAACTTTCGTAAATATTATCGGATTTGCATACAATTTTATATTTACAATCTCCATACTTGCGTCTCATAGTACTGAAAATATTATCTTAATATCTCAAGTGTAACGTGCATTCTTTATTAATTTGAAAATTCTTATAACTAGCGTTTGAATACTTTTCTGACGCTGTCTCTATCAGTACATCGTCGCAATAAAAATTTCATAATTTTCGCAAACATTATCGGTTTTGCTTAAAATTTTATATATACAATCTTCATACTTGTATCTCATAGTAGTTAAATTATCATCTTGATATCTCAAGTGTAACTTATAGATTTTATTATATGTTCGGGAGAGAACACAGTTGACGTGAACGAGTCAAGTGAAGCGATAAGAAAGGAAACTGCTAACGCCTCTTTAGTGTTTAGGGCTGCGACGTCGCGCGTCGTGGCGTTTCTAGCGAACGCAAGAAAGTAAACGCTCTTGTTTTGTTTCGAGGGCTGCTCTTATCGGCGTGCTATTCATTCGCATCGTGTGGTGCCGCCAAACAATGTCGGTTACCGTGACAAAAACATTTAATAGAGAGATGCGCCTGATACACCCCCCCCCTTCTCCGCCCACCCGTATTTGTACACAGCTTGTTACCGCGAGCCGCCATTGTCTCGTAATTATCGTGTCATTTCGACGCCCTTCCAGCGGCCATTTTTCTTTTCCATCCCCCACTGTGACCATCATTCTTCGCACCATGCTCGCGAACGCGGTCGCTCTGATTTTCTTTATCATTATAATATAATTTTTTAAAATTCATTATATTGCATTTCTTAACTATACATTAGATTTTTTATAATATTTTAATTCATTTGCAATTTTTTTTATCGTTCAAATGGTAGGTTGCAGGACTCGAAAAGTTGTATAGCTTTTTCATAAATTATATTGCAATTTATTGCATTTGGAATATTTTTTAAAATGTTCTCGTATTGAAATAGATCGGGTAGATCAATTGCTATAGTTGATGATAGGAACAGATTGAAAGTGGTAAAAACTGAAATAGTCAGTATTAAAAATAAGTGTATTATTAGAAAGCGAATGTCTCATTTTCTCTAATAAATTCTCTAATAAATGAAATGTTGATATTATTTAAATTCTTGTATTTTTAGTTCTTTTTTTTTTAAATTGTCATTATTATACCGTTTGATGCAATCACTCAAATGTACAGTTTTCACCTTTCCAGCAGCCCTCCTTTATTTAATAATATGTACACGTTTGTTTCTGTTCATTGATTATCATTGAAATGTGAGCATATGATATGCAATTATCATGAATTGCATCATTAAACCATGCTATACTAAAGATTCATTAAATGAACCCGAATATTGTCTGAATAATTTCCTTATTTTTCAAAATTATTATATATAAATAACTAGACATTTTGATTTCAGATTTTTATTCCGGAAAATATTGAATAGCTTTATTTGAATTCCTCCGCTTTATCGGATAGTACTTTTAAAATCCCTCTAAAAAGTATGTAAAACACAAATTAAATTTGGAATTTCTCTACAATTGAAACATTAGGTCGTAAACTATAAGTTCTCAATGTTACGACTATGGAAAACCCTAGCAGGTTATCTGTTCGACGAGGATCTTCTTTCGCACATTTACTTTGTAGTTTATATTCGTTTAATTATTTATATTATAATCGTTGAACAATTTCACGTGAAAGAAATCCGTTCAAAAAATGCATAAAATGTAAACAGAGTGGTTGAAGCAACTTTTCTATATTTGGTCAAAATCTAACCTATTCTTTACCATTAAACTGTATGCATAATAAAAATTGTCTAAATTAATTGTAGGAGACAAAGTTTGGCTGAACTGTACTTTGGAGGACCAAAAATTTTCAAATTTCCCATATGCTATGTTGCACATTTTAACGATAAAATTATAGACGTGCAAGTTTTAGTACACGAAATTCAAGTTTTGGTTACCGGAGTTCACTGGTTGAAAAGTTATACACGTGTAAACATGAGCAATTTTAAGCATTTTTGACAGGTTAAAGCGTCGCCATATTGAATATTTGTTTTTGGGTGATAGAGGTAGGGTTGTTGAGCGCATGCGCTGGATAGATGGTGGGTGTTCAATGCATCGGCTAAGTAGTACTGAGCGGTATAGTCCAAGTTGGTTTGGGGATGGTTAAAAGTGCTCACCTTTACACGCGTATAACTTCTGAACCAGTGAACTCCTGGCAATAAGACTTTCATTTTCGGTGTTTTCTCGTCGAAATCTATAGGACTGCATCAAAAAAGTTTAAAAAAAATGGTCCCCCAAAGTACAGTTTAACCCAAAAATTAAACGAAAATGTAATTGTCTCTTTTAATAAGTGTAGAAAGTTGAAAATCATATAACAACATGATTTAATTCTTCTAATGCCTTTACAATTTTATATTTGACCAAGCCACTTTTATTACAAATGCACAAAGTCTATTTATTATCTTAAGTTTAATATAAAAGTAACTGCGAACTTACCTGTGATATTATTTAAGCAATTAATGATTGTATAAACGAAGGATATTGTTTAGTACAACATTGAGATAAGCGTACCACACTTTTGACAAGTTCAAATTGCATAGAATTTAGAATTTGTATAATTTTTCTGTCTTCTTTGAAGAGAAGCGTAATAGATATACAGCGTTCTCTTATTTTTGTCAGCTACTGTAGTTTACGACCTAATAGTTACGTATTCTATTGCTTGTAACCTCCTCTAACCCGGTTAACTTTCTCTCTAGAGTACTTTGGAATCGTCGGGTAGCAGTTACTATGGGTTACATTAGCCTTTTACGGGGAAACTGGATTACGATTCGGATTAAGCAATGGTTACGATCCCCAGTTACTCGAACGACAGAAATCTTTTACTTTCCTCCGATTTTTAAAAGTGAACTGGGTATGGTACTATTGACCTACATGCTTTTTTAACAAAATATTACTGTACTACAAATTTTTAATCTTTCTCTTTGTTTCTTTGAGATGTACAGGAATAAATTGCAATTTTAACATACAATTTGCAATATGGAAAGGACAGTTTTACTTCAAACGAATTTTTGTAGCCGAAATAACTGCTATTGCATACCATGCAATTTTTCGAACGTATTACAATTTCCCACCAATGTTATTTCACCAGCAATGTAATTTTACCATTGTGTTTGATTTTTTTCATTTATATGGAACAATTGCCAAAACTATCATGAACATGTTTATTTTATTTCTCACTGGTTTATCAATTGTCTAAAATATTTTCAAGAACCATCATAACCTCATCTATTTCATTTTTCACTATGTTGTCGTTTATATGGAATAGTTTGAAAAACCATCACAAAATCTATTTTATTTTATGTTTCACTATTTTGGTATATATATTGACTAATTTCAAGAACCATCATAACCTCATCTATTTCATTTTCCACTATTTTGTCGTTTATATGGAATAGTTTCAAGACCACCACAAAATCTATTTTATTTTATTCATCACAATTTGACATTTATATGGAATAGTTTCAAACACCATCATAAAATCTATTTCATTTTATTTTTCACTATTTTGTCATTTGTACTGAATAATTTCAAGAACTATCATACATTTGTCTATTTTAATTCTTAACTATCTTGTCATTTATATAGAATAGTTTCAAGAACCATCACAAAATCTGTTTAATTTTATCTTTCACTATTTTGTCATTTATATTGAATAATTTCAAGGACCATTATAAACTTGTCCAATTTGTTTTTCACTGTTTTGTCATTTATATAGAATAGTTTCAAGAACCATCACAAAATCTGTTTTATTTTATCTTTCACTATTTTGTCATTTATATTGAATAATTTCAAGGACCATTATAAACTTGTCCAATTTGTTTTTCACTGTTTTGTAATTTATATGGAATAGTTTCTAAGCCATCACAAAATCTATTTTATTTTATTCATCACAATTTGGCACTGATATTGAATAATATCAAGGACCATCATAAACATGTCTAATTTTTTTTCACTATTTTGTCATTTATATGGAATAGTTTCAACCACCATGATAAAATCCATTTCACTTTATTTTTCACTGTTTTTTCATTTATATGGAATAGTTTCAAGATCATTACAAAATCTATTTTATTTTATCTTTCACTATTTTGTCATTTATATTGAATAATTTCGAGGACCATCATAAACTTGTCTAATTTTTTTTCACTATTTTCTCATTTATATGGAATAGTTTCAAGCACCATCACAAAATCTATTTTATTTTATTTATCACAGTTTTGTCATTTATATTGAATAAAATCAAAGACCACCATAAAATTCTCTACTCTATTTTTCATTGTTTTGCCATTCATCTAAAATATTTTCAAGACCCATCTTAATCTTGTCCACTTGAATATTTATTTAATGTTCCCTTTCGGCTTACACGGACTTCCGTCCCATTACATTGTTTTTTCCTTACAGCTATCTTTTCTCATAACATTCAATCTCTCTCTCTCTCTCTCTCTCTCTCTCTCTCTCTCTCTCTCTCTCTCTTCCTCGTCTACCCTTTCCTATCTCTTCCTTGCTCTAAATTTTTTATCCACCCCTCTCTGCTCTCGTCCCCTAATCTTGTCTATTTTATTCTTCACTGCGTTACCCCTTGCTTGAAATCATTTCAAAAACCACCCCACCCCGAAATCCTTTAAAATCTTCAAGAACGCGTTGCCATAACATAATCCGGCAACAGAAAACGAATGATTCGAATCCATCAGGCGAGGCTCATCCTTAAGTAGCTACGGAATACTACAGTCAACGGTGGAAAATCCGCAAGTATACCAGAAACTCGCCACAAAAGAGATTTCGCAAAGCTCGAAGACGTCCCCGGCCGTGTTACCGAGTGGAGCTTTGGCAATACTTCGCGAAGAAACGTAGGTAAATTCTTGCATGACCCACATACTGAGTGGGATCTATACGTATACGGGGAGAGGGCATATCAGAGCCCTTTGTATCGGAGTTTCTAATAGACAGCGAGAATCCAGTGCGGAATATTCGCACATGCACAGAGAATATCCGCCCGCCAAAAAGGCCGCACATAAACAACGATTCCCTCTGGGTATGTGCAAATACTCTGCTGGATTCTCGCTCTCTATTAGAAAATCCGATACAAAGGATTTTGATATGCCTGCACGGACTCCACCGTTGCGTTGGTATTGTAACTCACACAAGTGCGGGAAATTGCTATGCGAGGCTGAGGCATTTAAATGGAAACGACTAAATGCCTTCAATTCTGTGGAAAAAATTTTGTTGACGAAGTTGCAGTATTTCAATAGATACATTTGATTATAATGCAAAAGTTTACATTCGAATGCACTTTTTGCGAAATTCTGGAGTATTTTTTTTAAATGAAACCTTGTGGTTTTTTTGGATGTGCTTGTACAGCACGAAGAGACGAATCCAACGACTATAATAACCACGTGGTTGTGACTATACAGTCCCGAGATATTTGTGTCTGAAAGATAATGTATTTAATATTTTTAAAAATATTTAGTTCAAATAGAATCTCACATTTTTTGCTGAAGATCATTGTAGAGTATAAAGAGACGAATCTTATGAACGATATAACTATACTGTTTCAACTATTCAATTCTCAGATACTTGTGTCTGAAAGGTAAGGTATACGATATTTTCAGACACACTTATTTTACATGGAAGATATTTTTCCTTCGATGACCCAATAATTATGCTAATCATTTGATCTTTAGGTACTTGTGTCTGGGTTATAAATGTTTAATATTTAATATTTTCAGACCTATTTATTTTGAGTGGAATTTCATACTTTTCTTTTGATGTTCTTACTGAGCATAAAGAGACGAATCCAATGACTTCAATCATTATACTGTTCCAATCATTTAATCTTGTTATACTTGTGTCTGAAAGCATTAAAATCCTTACCTTTCAGACACGAATATCTCGAGACTGAATAGTCTGAATGCTATGGTTATTATAGTCATTCAATATATAGGATTTCAACTAATAAAATATCGACGACTTCGACATTTTGTTTTATTAAATATAAAATAACAATTATTCTTCCGATAAAGTAAGAATTATTCTTTCAAATAAATTAAGAATTATTCTTTCAAATAAATTAAGAATTATTCTTTCAAATAAATTAAGAATTATTCTTTCAAATAAATTAAGAATTATTCTTTCAAATAAATTAAGAATTATTCTTTCAAATAAATTAAGAATTAATCTATTAAATAAAATAAGAATTATTCTTTCAAATAAATTAAGAATTAATCTATTAAATAAAATGAGAATTATTCTTTCAAATAAAATAAGAATTATTATTTTAAATGAAACAAGTATCATTCTTTCAAATAAAATAAGAATTATTCTTCCGATAAAATGAGAATTATTCTTTCAAATAAATTAAGAATTATTCTTTCAAATAAAATGAGAATTATTCTTTTAAATAAAATGAGAATTATTCTTGTAAATGAAACAAGAATTATTCTTTCCAAGAAAATAAAAATTGTGTTTTCAAAAGAAATGTTAATATCCTCAGAATCAGGAGAATTATTCTATGAAACGAAAACGTTAATTTACGTATGCGTGTGTCATATTGCGGTTCAATTTCGCAGGAATGTTTCTGTTAGATCTTTCACGACCTCTTCATGTGGTAAGCGTTTGGGGATTTCGTTTATTGGTTGGTACACAGCATCCTTTGCATTTTGATCGGCCAATTCGTTGCTTGGTAGCTCGTTAATGTTTTGTTAGTTAAATGGGTTTCTCGGAAACAGAACACGCCTCATTCGAATTCAGTCGGTGTAACAATTAACATGCGGCGGGGCATTAAAGAGAACCGCAGCCCTCCCGACCGTTATTGCATCGCGCAACTGTTACAAGTTGCCGACGAAGATTTTTAATCTCCTGGACCCTCCGGTGCTTGCTGAACAATTTATTTATTCGACCATTATTTATTAGACCATTCCGTAAACCAATTGCGATTATCTCAGCTACTTGACAGAATTGTACAACGTTTCAAAAAGTTATCAAATTAAATGTTTAATATCACACTTTGATATCAAATAACTCGAACTATCAGTGTAAATAAAAATAATAAACATATACACGTGGATGAAACGGAACCATTTATTTGTAATCCACACTTTCATAAATTAAATGAATTTTATAAGAAATTTTCAAATTTAAGAAAATATAATTAACACCATATAATTTTATAATTTTATGTGTTCTTTTAGAATTATTGAAATTATCGGAATGTCTTCATGAGAATGAAATCAATTTCTTTGTTCAAGTACATGTCATAATAAAAATTGTTTGAATAAATCCAATGCTATTATTACTATAAAGCAATATACAGGGTGGGGAATTTATCCTGGCCACCTGGAATATCTTGAAAACTAAACTCCAGAGAATAAAACATTTCAAATAAAAGTTATTTGTTTCAAGTCGTAGATGAAGAATCTGTAATGAAAAATATATGTTTCCATTTGAAAAAATAATGTTGACCTTGGAATGACCTTGAAAACATGATGAAAACTAAAAATGGATATCATTGCTGCATCAGCACCTCCTTGACTTAAACTTTTTATTTGAAACATTTTCTTCTCCGGAATTTTCCACCCTGTATAATATTTATCAGTTGCGTTTCGTAATATTAATGTTAAACAGAAGTATTATACATTTATAATATTAGCAATATATAAACTCTTTTTAAATTTGTTCTACTTTGATCATTTGATAATTATGATCGATATAGTGTACTATATTCGCGAAAATTAAAAGGTCTGGTTTGAAAGATTGAATAAATAAATAGAGTGGTTTTACGTACAAAACTGAAATATAGAATAACATTTTTTTATCCGGGTTGTTTCAGTCGACAAAATTGATTGAAAAATGATTCATCTGATGCACACACACACATTTCAGTATTTTTTCATCTGATTCATCTGTCCATCACTATTTTTATTTTGAGTGATATTGGCGGTGAAGTGATGCCATTAGTCACTGAGAAAAATTTGATATAAAGTGATAATATTGTAGACAAGATAAGATTACATTGTTCACAAAATGTCAATTTCTATTTCAAATTTGTAGCACAATGTATCGAACACTTTATAAATACATATAAAGCAAAAGATATATTATTTTAATATTTTATATTGAACATTATTTTCAAAGCGACACATATACTTTTATATTATACATTGCTAAATACATGGTTTTCTTTTCTCCATAACTAGATGGTAGATTTTTATGCAAAATAAATACTGCTGTGTTCATTAAAAGATACAGGAGGTTTTATATAGATGTTTATTTGTTTTCTTAACAATCTTAATGCGTTGAAAATAATGTAATAGTATTTTTTAATTTTTTTAAACGCTTTTACCGTTTTACTTTTGGTCTAGTCATTTTATTGATTTATGACAAAAATGTGTGTGTGTAACATGAACATAATAAAAAAAATATATAAACATGCAATAGAAGATTTTAGAGTATTATCATATTATTCTCGACGTAATATAGTTTCAATATGGAAATTTGGAGATAGGAATAAAAATGTCAATATGTAAATGAAGATAGGAATCAAAATTTCAATATGTAAATTAAGATAAAAATAATAATTTGAATATGTAAATTAAGATAAAAATAATAATTTTAACAAGTAAGTTACGGGTAGAAGGAATAATTTTACTAAAACAAGATCAGAAATAGCTTTCTATTTAACATTCTATTGTTTTAGTGAAACATTAACTTTGACATTGACTTAATAAATTTTTCATAAAATATGTTTAGCAATTCATACTGAAAATTTTATTATCTTTTGCATAAAAATCCCCAGTATAGAGATAATTAACAATAAACATGACTTTACGTACTACAGCGATAGAGGATGACATAAATGGCCGAGGTTATGGTTCCTCTAACCCTAAAAATCCCAATGCGAGATAATTCTATAAGAGTCGAGGAACTGTGAGGACATAATTATTTATTGGAAATCCTCTGGGAAAGTTGAAAAGTACAGCGATGAAGATAAAGACGTGCGGAACACGGGGTCCTGGGAGTTTTCAACTTTAAACGACCATAACTTCGAAACGAATGCATAAAAGGAGGAACATTCGAATGCCATATTCGAGGCTGAAGTCTATATTACGTACTGTGAACGAATGATAAAGGAAAATTGCGAAATTATCAAGCGGTCGTTGAAAATAATATCTGGACTCGCCTATTTCACAAAAATAATTATCTAAGTATCACATAATTATAGAAAAACAATTAATGAAGAAGCTCCTTGAAAACTTATTTTATTAACACTGGCACAGTGGCAAGTATAACAAAATAATATTATATGTTGTTATTAATACAATTATAAGTATAATCACCACAGTTATATTTCACTCAAATATTCTGAAAATAAATATTTGCAATATATTTATTATCTATGAATAACTAAAAATAAATATTTGCAATATATTTATTATCTATGAATAACAAAAAATAAATATTTGCAATATATTTATTATCTATGAATAACAAAAAATAAATATTTGCAATATATTTATTATCTATGAATAACTCAAAATAAATATTTGCAATATATTTATTATCTATTAATAACTAAAAATAAATATTTGCAATATATTTATTATCTCTTAATAACTAAAAATAAATATTTGCAATATATTTATTATCTATGAATAACTAAAAATAAATATTTGTAATATATTTATTATCTATTAATAACTAAAAATAAATATTTGCAATATATTTATTATCTATGAATAATTAAAAATAAATTTATTATCATTAGTATTAATAATAAATAAAGATTAATGTATTATTATTATAAATTTTATCATTGACAAATAAATTGTAAATATTTAGTTTCAGGATAATTGAGTGAAATATAATTGTGGTAATTATACTCATAATATTATATTAATGGCAATATGGTAATGTTATATTAACGTCAACAAGTATGTGTAATATTATATTAATGGCAAAAATCCATTAGTTCGTATTAATACAAAATCGTCGTAATGCAAATGTAATGGTAAATGTTCAATTTTCTTGAAATTATCAGAATGATTTGTTTAGAAATTAGGACAGAGGAGCTGTCATTAGGCAGACTGTACTTACGTACATTACTATGGCGTTAATACGCCATTCATCTAAATTTGCTAGGTAACCGGACGCTTATGGCCGCCGATATAGTACGTACAAAGGCGTCATCTGTTCTGAGCGTGAGAAGGCGCGTAGAAACGAGTGTAAAAGCGGAAGTCAATCGGTTTCACGATTTCCCGCATGTGTTGCGGGTGTACATGTGTGTGTGTGCTGCCAGTTTGAAAAACGATTCGAGAGAAACGTGTTCGGAAAATCTCTTTACCGAACAATTTTCTTTTTCCTTTTTCACTGTGAGCGTTTTCCATGTGCCCAACACGCTTTTATTGTGTTATCCTACCGTTACTGCATTTGCACATGTTTTTACATTTTTGATTCGTTTTATTCTTCTTTGTAGTGCTTGGTAAAAGACTGTGTCAAATAAACAATAGAAATATGCGAACAAGACTATTTTACGAAACATGTTGAATTGATCAATTTAACATAATGATTTGTTTTTTGGATTAATTAAACTGCTAGTGGAAATATTTATTTAATTTCAAAAATATGTACTACGTGCAATATTAGTAGATTTTTAAATGTTTCTCCTCCATCTTTCTTTGTACTGCTGGGTAAAATAGTATATTAAATAAATAGTAAGCATATCTGAATATATAAATATTATACTGTATTCAAATTGTTCCCGCCGTGAAGTGACATAATTGTTCATGAAATACTTAGCTTAAAATTAAATCGACCAATTCATTTTGTAATATTTGTCATTTCTCATTTTGAGGATCTGTAAGTTCCTCAGTATGTTCAGTGAATCATTAATCATTCACCATCGTTACTGTTATAATTTTCTGAGAAATCTATCTGAAATTTGCTTTGTCATTCTGTACACATCTATCTTGAATGTTAAATAAAAAAACAGCTTTTTTGCATATTTTTTAAAGAAATTCTTGATTATGCAAAGATTTTATGAGCGACACAATTATAATAAAAATGAAAAAATTTTATTATAATAGTCTTATCTCCCCTTTTCGATATTTCTTCTTCTATAGCAACAAGAAGTTCGTCACTTAGTTCAATATTAAATATTTACTAATTTTTAAATAAGAATTTAAGAGCACCTTCAGCACTTAATGATATTAAATAGTATAGTACCAAATCTTTACTATTTCCTATGGTAATTCTTACACGTTCTAACTTTACTAATAATGTTTAAAAAATGTTAATATACTCATCATTTCACATATACATATACAGGGTGTCTCACCCGATTTTGACATCATGATTTCTTCAGTATTGTTAGTCCTACCAAAAAATGTGTTATTAGTTTAGTCGTGGGCGAACGCGTTAAGGTCATATGAAGGTCAACTTCGTTTTTTTAAATGGAATAGTATACTTTTTAATACATTAGTCGATGCACATAGACATTCTTTATAAAAATACAAATGGTCGTTATGTTGAACTTTTTCTGTAAGGGATAAATGCAAACGTCTTATTGTTAGTACGACAGTAATGGTGACTTGGAATTATTTAAATCGAAATATCTCCTAAACGGCTAATTTTTCAACACAAATAGGTTAATATTTTTGTATAAAGAATGTCCAACTGCATCCATTTAAAAAGACGAAATTGACCTTCATATGACCTTAACGCGTTCACCCACGAATAAACTAATAACACCAAATTATGATCGACACGAAACATTTTTCGGTAGGACACCCTATATAGTTACTTGTAACCAGTTCACCGATTGTCTTTTCCCTTCGTTTCCTTTTTGGAAATTTTCTTCAAAATTCAATTGCTATTTTTATTAACACACTCGCGACACTTTTCTGATTAAAATGAGTCCAAACACGGCACAATTTGAATCACATTTACTCGTGTAACCCACGATAATGGTTATCGATAGTTATCCGTTCGGATAATCGAGGTTCCACTAAATTGTGGATTAAACAAGTAAAAAAACTCCGAATTGTATCGTGTTTGGACTCATTTTAATCAGGAAAACATCACGAGCATGTTGCTAAAGGTTTCATAAAGAAATAATGAAAAACAACTATGCTTTGTTAATAGATAAGTATACATAAAATTATTATTGGTTGAGTTAAAGAAATTTTCTACAAAGTAATAGAACGCTTTAACGATAAGTTATCTTGTCTTTCCCAGTTAAAAGGTTAAAATTAAGTTTTGGAGGGTTGCGATTACCGCTAATTTGACAAAACACGTCAAAACGGTTATTTCAAGTTCACCGATGTATATTATTTGCATAGTACAGTGTGAACGATCGCCCACAATTAGTCTCCCGAATGCTCGTGAAGTTTGCCGGGGTGGTTTTACGGCTAGTGCTCGGTACTATAACACAAGACGACTATTTCTATGCTCGTGATGTGCTGAACGTGCTTCTCATTTGTAAAACATCTACTCGAACGCATGGACAAGGTTCCCGTTGCAGTGCGAGGGTGCTCAATCATTGCGAAATCGTGCGAATTAGTGCTCGTCCTACAATACACATCCCAAAATATACAATTTTGATTCTCGTAAGGTGAGCCGAGGAGAAAATCCTTGGACTCCAATTCGCCATGCGATGGATGAATAAAACGTGAAAATCTGAAAGACATATTTAATAAATCATATTACAATTCACTGTCCTTTTGAATAGTAGCCATTCACAATTTAATTTTATAATGACAACGTTCCACCAATATTGAAGAACAGAATTCGTATTAAACGAAAAAATATTTTTGCAGAAGCTCGTAGAAAAACAGAAAAATAAAATTTCTCGGTATTCCCTGCAAAATGAACTGAAATATTTGTTCGTCTCTTGTGGATGCTTTAACCCTCCGAGTTCGGGTCTAGGTTGACCCACAGTATGAAAATAGTTATTCAGTAATCTGGCGAATTAACGAAATGAACCGCTGATGCGTTATTAGGTACAATGAAAAGATTAACAAAAGTTTCTTAAAAAATATGCTGTAAAAAATTGTTAAGCAATGAATGTTCCTGAACATCGTTGATTTGTATAGTAATAAAAATAGTCTGTCGTCTGAGGGTTTAAAACCAGGGGTTGAAAACGGTTATCATATCGATTCCGGTTTTTGAAACAGTTACGAGAACCGAAAAAATGTTATAACTGTTATGAGAATATCGGTTCTCGCTTATATCGGTTACGGTTCTTGAGAACCCATATTATAACGTTTCCATTAGCATTATTGCGTTAAGCTCGCCGGCAACTTTTCTTTCCGCCGATGTTCTCCATCGAAAAAATTCTACTAACAATTCTTAAGAACATTGTCACGAACTATTTAGCATTTCAGTTGTGGATATTAATTGTCAGATTTAAAGATATAATTTCTTTGAGACTCTGCTCATCGAAGATCAATGTTTTGGTTGGAAATAACGAAAATTTGTTTCCTTTTTACCGGATGGTTTTAAACAGGGGTTGAAACGGTTCTGAAAATAACTGTTTGAAACAGTTATATATCGGTTCTGACTGAAACAGTTTTGAAGAACCGAAATGATGTTGTAACTGTTATGAGAATATCGGTTCTCGCTTATATCGGTTACGGTTACGGTTCTTGAGAGCCGATATTATAACGGTTCTGTAACTGTTATTTTTAGGTTCTGGATATCGGTTTCGGTTCTTCAGACTTCAGAACCTATAATATGTCCCGTATCGGCCTCATATTGGTTTTGCAGTTCTGCAACTGATATTTTTTGGTTCCGTATCGGCTATACAGGGTGTCTCAAAATTCCTTCAACATCCGGAAATTAGAGGATCCTGAGATCATTTGAAGCGACATTTTCCTTTGTAAAAATGGCGACCGCTGCTTTGTTAAAGAGTTATTAACAAAAAACACGGACCAATCAGAGCGCGGCTACAGTGGATTGATTCTGGCTCGGCCAATGGCACGCCACGCTAAGCAGGACCTGTCGCCAAGTCGGACTCCGTTCGCTGTAGCCGCGCTCTGATTGGTCCGTGTTTTTCGTTAATAACTCCTTCATCCCTTGCCTTACGATTTATTTTACGGTTTTTTCGTGATTAGAATTTCTTTGTAGTTCATAATTTCTTACAAAAAGGAGAAAATGTATATCTATTGCATGTCTATATGTTCTCCAATGGCTGTACATTAACAACAACAAAATAGAATTATATTTCGGTTTAAAGGAAATTAATAACATACATCTTTATTAAACTCTGTTCAGAATCTTCATCACGTCTCTCAGACCATATTGTAAGCGAAGGGGTTAACAAAGTCGCGGACGCCATTTTTGCAAAGGAAAATGTCGCATCAAATAATCTCAGGATCCTCTTATTTCCGGATGTTGGAGGAATTTTGAGACAGCCTATATAGCCGATACAGAACCAAAAAATATCAGTTGCGGAACTGCTAAACCGATATGAGACCGATACGGGACATAGGTTCGGAAGTCTGAAGAACCGAAACCGAAATCCAGAACCTAAAAATAACAGTTACAGAACCGTTATAATATCGGCTCTCAAGAACCGTAACCGTAACCGATATAAGCGAGAACCGATATTCTCATAACAGTTACAACATCATTTCGGTTCTTCAAAACTGTTTCAGTCAGAACCGATATATAACTGTTTCAAACAGTTATTTTCAGAACCGTTTCAACCCCTGTTTAAAACCATACGGTAAAAAGGAAATAAATTTTTACAAAGGAAAATGTCGCTTCAAATGATCTCAGGATCCTCTTATTTCCGGATGTTGAAGGAATTTTGAGACACCCTGTATAGCCGATACGGAACCAAAAAATATCAGTTGCAGAACTGCAAAACCAATATGAGACCGATACGGGACATATTACGGGTTCTGAAGTCTGAAGAACCGAAACCGAAACCGAAATCCAGAACCTAGAAATAACAGTTATAGAAACGTTATAATATCGGTTCTCAAGGACCGTAACCGTAACCGATATAAGCGAGAACCGATATTCTCATAACAGTTACAACATCATTTCGGTTCTTCAAAACTGTTTCAGTCAGAACCGATATATAACTGTTTCAAACAGTTATTTTCAGAACCGTTTCAACCCCTGTTTAAAACCATCCGGTAAAAAGGAAACAAATTTTCGTTATTTCCAACCAAAACATTGATCTTCGATGAGCAGAGTCTCAAAGAAATTATATCTTTAAATCTGACAATTAATATCCACAACTGAAATGCTAAATAGTTCGTGACAATGTTCTTAAGAATTGTTAGTAGAGTTTTTTCGATGGAGAACATCGGCGGAAAGAAAAGTTGCCGGCGAGCTTAACGCAATAATGCTAATGGACGAAAACATAGAATGTTACGAGCGTGTCTGTGTGTGTTTGTACAAGCAGTTTCTTGCATGGAGTGTACACTCGCTACCATTGAGACTCATGGCATGGTCCCACCCCCTTTCCCATCCCTCTTGACACAGTTCTCTGTAGGTTCGTCTGCACACATTGCGCACAGCCCACGACACAACACCATCGACCGTCTTGGTGGTATAGCGTATTTCGAATCGAGCACTGTGACACAACGCTTCGGCAAACCTGTTCGCATAACATAAATCAATGGAGCCGAAAGTAAATTGACTGCCGTGAAAGACAGCATCGTCGACCCTGGCTCTCATTGTCAGTGTCCAGAATCAATAGACGAAAGTTCGGGTCTCATGTCAAATTAACAGTAAATTTACGGGACCCGTTCAAATCACTCTAAATTTTTCATTAACTACACAAATTAATTCTTGTCCCCTAACACTAAATTAGCTGTTGCATTTAGTTAACACATTGCTGACCGGTCACGAGTATACTCGTGTTTTCTGGTTTTGGCCCTAAATCGCCGGTCGGCAAAGTGTTAAGTGGAAACTTTTCCTCGCAAATTGTGGAACTGTATATTATGAACTAAGTAGAACAATCAAATTTTATATACAAGTGATGTAACCTCCGAAAATTCACCGTGTGTTTGGAAAATACAATGTCGGCTAACCGCATATTAGGCGCTGGTTGCTTTTAATTAAAAAAGGGTGCAGGGAAGGCTAAAGAAATGATTTGTACGACATTAGAAAAAATTGGTGTGTTCTTAGACCACATGGCTGAAGTGAAACATCTTTCTTTTATTTTTTTTCGAATTTTCATTAACACTTTATGACATTTAATTTTCTATGATTCTATTACTGAAACAATTGGCTTGTGATAGTTCAAATATGATATAAATATTCTTGATTCAACTTTGTCTAAATGTCTTGCAAATACTGCATCGAGAGTTGTTCCTGATCTTGTTGTCGCTTCATTAGGATTATTTACCATTTCCAATTTAATTTACTTCTAAAAAATTCTATTAATAATTTTGATTGTTCCGATGTAAAGTTCATGTTGAAATCTCCACTTAGCATCATCGGAATTTTATCATAATCATTATTAAGCAATGCCGAACCCTCAACCGTATATGCTAATAGAACAGAATTTCGTTTCATCGTTTCATCGTTTCATCGACAGGTCGGTTTTACTCCTACCGCGTCGAGGTTTTACCCCTACCGCGCCTAAAGAAATTTCACTTCAATAGAATAGAATTTTGTTTCATCGTTTCATCGTTTCATTGTTTCATCCCCAGATCGGTATACGCTAATAGAATAGAATTTCGTTTCATCGTTTCATCGACCGATCGGTTTTACTCCTACCGCGTTGAGGTTTTACCCCTACCGCATCGAGGTTTTACTAAATCGATTCATCGTTTCATCGTTTCATCGACAGGTCGGTTTTACTCCTACCGCGTCGAGGTCTTACCCCTACCGCCCCTAAAGAAATTTCACTTCAATAGAATAGAATTTTGTTTCATCGTTTCATTGTTTCATCCCCAGATCCGTATACGCTAATAGAATAGAATTTCGTTTCATCGTTTCATCGTTTCATTGTTTCATCCTCAGATCGGTATACGCTAATAGAATAGAATTTCGTTTCATCGTTCCATTGTTTCATCCCCAGATCGGTATACGCTAATAGAATAGAATTTCGTTTCATCGTTTCATCGTTTCACCGTTTTATCGCCAGATCGGTTTTACTCCTACCGCGTAGAGGTTTTACGCCTACCACGGCGAGGTTTTCCTAAATCGTTTCATCGTTTCATCGCCAGATCGGTTTTACTCCTACCGCATCGAGGTTTTACGCCTATCGCGTCGATGTTTAGCGCCTAACGCACCTAAAGAAGTTTCATTTCAACAAGATGCTACGTCCTATAGCACATGCCAAAAATGGTTTCAGAGATTCCGAAATGAAAATTTTAATTTCGACGATGAACGGCCTGGATATCCGAAAAGAACTGGAAGACGAAGATTTAGAGCAGCTGTTGGGCGATAATTCATGTTAAATTTGATTAAAAACTTGCTACAGAATTAGGAATTACCCGACACACCATTATTGCTCGGTTGCAAAAGCTGGGTAGAATTCAAGAAGAGGATCGTAGGGTTCCGCATGACGCAGGCCGGTTATGGAAACTGCGCGAAATTGCCACATATGGCGAAAACGACTAAAGATACTCTTGATTTGTTGAACTAGGAAATTTTGCCACATCCGGCGTATTTACCAAACCTAACTCCATTGGACTTTCACTTGTTCCGATCCCTCAAACACGATTCAGTGGATTCCCACTGCAAAACGTACGAAGAGGTCGAGAAATGCATCACGGACTTCATTGACTCAAAACCGCCATTATTTTATAGAAATGGGATTCGCCAACTATTCGAGAGATAGAAACAAATGTGTAGACGCTGCTGAAGTATATATTTCTGATTAAATTGTTATTCGATTTTGGATAAATAGACTTTTCTGGGGAAAGGCCAAGAATTAATTTGTACACAGTAATTCACAATTATTGGGATTGTAATGATGAATTTATAGGAATTCAACATATTTATTCCTTGGAACATATATTATGGTAAAAACCGCTAAAAATCTGAAGAAATATATTTTATTTATTTTTATAATGAATAATTCAAAATAGCCGTTTTTGTGCTCCGCAAACCTAGTGTTAAGTAACCCCCATTCTTCATCAAACTTTTTCTTGATTAATCTCCTGTCATTTGTTACACTGGCATTAACAAATTATGTATAAATTGACACTTTGAATTAACACATTGATGTACGAGTTAATACGCTCGCTATCAACTCTTGTTAAGCTGCTTCTCTTTCGTTGTTCAAATATATTGTTTAATATGATGCACCTTCTTTATGAAATATTAAGACAATTTAGCAGAAGAAAGTCATGGATTCTTGGAACATTTTGTATTATCACTTTAAAATCAATTTGATTATTTTTAAATAAACTCTGTGTTATTCTGGTTGCACATTCAACCGCTTAACACGTTAAGTGCCACGCCAGCACTTATCAAAGTTCCAAGAAATGTAATCAATATTTTAATTGAAACCGTAACTGATAAGTCAAGGTTTATTGTAGTCACTGCTATTACAACTTTCATATACTTCTCAGGTCCTAACAAAATTTTGAATTACTCTACCTATCACCGTACGAATTAACTCTGAAATCTAGTCAAACAAATGGTGTCAGTCATGTATGACTGACGTGGCAGTTAACGTGTTAAGGCACGTTTTCACGCAACAATAAATTGTTACTAGTTACAATTCAAACATAGCATTCGATTCAAATATAATTGATTTTATGATAACGATGATGATGATGTACTAAAAATAATGTAAATCTGTATAGTATTGATGAAACTGATTTCGGCGCAAGGGTTCGATCTTATTGAAATTCAGCAAATTTGCAATTTTATTATTAACCCAACGTTTCGATCCGTATGCGGGTCATTCTCAAGGGATTTTATGCGTCTGAAAAATTATATTATTATAATGTAAATAAATCGGAATTTAACATAATTTAATTTAATATAATTTTTCAGACGCATTAAATCCCTTGAGAATGATCCGCATACGGATCGAAACGTTGGGTTAATAATAAAATTGCAAATTTGCTGAATTTCAATAAGATCGAACCCTTGCGCCGAAATCAGTTTCATCAATATAATTCAAATTTCGATCGAAAGAGATTACATTTATAAATCTGTATAGTGTTATTCCTGTTACAAACCTAACCTAAAACTGTAATTGATTATTGAACAGCGGATTTTACGCATTTACGAGAAACATTAGCAGGTGTAATTTAAAACAGTAAAAACATTATAAAAATGAAAAAATATCGTTACCTTATTTTCTACCTAATAAACAATATTACGACAGAAAATAAATTATTATTTCCCTCTAGTTTGTCGCAATTCAGGTAGAAAATGTTTAATTTGCATAAAGATACGCTATTTATAGATTATACACACAAACATATGAAATGTTTTAAGTTCTATAATATTAAAGTTAAAATATCTCCTAAATTAATAATTTTTCGGCATAAGTAGATTAATAATTTTTATATATGATTTTATTTAGAAAAATAAATCCATCTATTAAAGTTTTTCTTTATGTCCAATAACAATAGAGATATTTAAGTGCTGAACCTTATTGGACCACCCTGTATAATAATGATAATAACAAGAAGAGTATGTATATAATGAAAATGATGTATACGCGTAGCGAATACAGTTTTCACGTGACAGTAAGTCGTTTATACAGTGACACGGCGAAAACCGAATGACTTTTGTCGTCGCGTAAACAAGAAACCGTCGCCGCCATGACAGCTCCAAGGAATCATGATATCTAATGTTAGGTGAAAACATATGTCTCTAGGGTATTCTGATATGGGGGGCTCTTGCTGTAAATTCCATTCATTCAACGCGTCCCTCAAACGTTACTATTCTCAGCGTCGATTTAGTTGGCGGTTCAAGGTCACTTCGCTCTGTTCCCAATGACGTCACCAACTACCATCTTTTTTGCAGTATTGCTGAAGGACTCGATATAGATAGATAGGCCGGAATGCCTCCAGAGAGAGAGAGTGAGAGTGAGAGATACGTTTAGATACGTTTTATAGATTTTTGGTTTACGAGCATCCGATTTTTCAATGTGTAAACTCGTTGCATCGGAGGTTTCTTTCAATCAGTATACACGAGGGTTGAGCACATCTCATTTGAAATAAGATGATAAATAATCACTTCAAATGATGAATTATTTTAAATAATTTATTATTTGTAATCTACGAATAATATAAACATAATTTATCTTCATTATGCGTTTTAAATCAAACAAACTATTTTCAAATAATATTTCATTTGAATAATGTTTCATTCTCAAGTAAAGTAATAAATAATTTCATCTCGATAAGAGCTTATCGAAGTAACTAAATTAATTATTACATTTATATATGTGCTAACTTTTGTAGTTTAATAATCAAATTTTAGCTAATATTCGGTATTAAAATTTTTCTTTGGTACGCGAAATAAATCGAATTTTGGAGAGTACAAATTATTTGATCGCGTGAAAGGTAGAACGATAAATTATTTGAATTTCATTTGAAATTGAAATAATGAAATAATTTTGAAAAAAATTATTCGGCTGTTTAAATGATCTAACGTATGATTACTTCAAATGACATGTAGTAATACTAAATAGTTTAACCCTTAGCACTCGAGTGGTGACTTTGAGGCACCACTAAAAATTACTATACCATTATTCAAAATATTGTTTACATTATTAAATTGATATTCAATAAATTCGTTACCAAACATTTAAGTATTCTATGAAATATTATATCAGTTCCATTTCTTCAAAATGATAAAAATCATATAGAATGGAAATATTCTTGATCGAAAAGAAAGTTTGGTTATGGAGTTAAAATACTTCGGAGCGCAAAGGGTTAATATATTATCTTGACTATCATTTTTCAATTAATTTATTTTGATAATGCCTGGTACACACTCGTTCAGAATATGTGTTAATAATAATGGCAGTATTGCGAATAAAAATATTATTTACTTTTTTAATCAGTGTTCCTTACAATGTATGACCTCGTTTAGAGTAATTACATGTGGAGATACGAAAAATCAATAATAAAAGTGCTGTTGTTTATGCAAATATAGATTTTTGAGGACCTATTGACAGAAACTGGGAACGAACGGAAAGTTTAAAAAAAGAACTCGTTAAAATTTAGCAAATTTGTTTAACGAGTCGATGCATACTTCGTACAATTTTTCCATGAATAAGTAGGAAATAAAATACATAAAAATATGAAGCAACTGTGTACTTGCTGATAAACTGACGTATTTTTATATTGTATGAATTAAATATAAACTAGAAGTTGTATTTGTTGAAGATAAATGAAACATATATTTCGACACTACGAATAAATGTGAAAGTTTAGGTGAATCGATACATGGACGTTTAAAAGCTATCGAAAATACTCGTGGTTGGATATCCTATGCAATATTAAAATTCCAATTAAATTCTTTTTCACATATAATTTAATTAAGGTCTGATGAATACGAATTCTTTTAATGCCGAAACAAGTATAATGAAACAACCATGTTATAATAAAGTTTTATAAATTTTGGATTACAATTGCTGTGTGTTAAGTGAAAAAGAATATGTTGACATATTTATGTGTTATTTATATCGGTCTTAACTGCATAATTAATGTCTATACACAATTCTCAAGAATGTTAAGAAGCAATTTTAAAAAACACAAAGAACGTCTTTAACAGAAATATATACAGGTATGATAAAAATCAATTATGTCAAGAATGATATCTATAACATAAATTTATACAGGTATGATAAAAATCAATTACGTTAAGAATAATATCTGTAACATAATTTTATACAGGTATGATAAAAATTATGTTAAGAATAATATCTATAACATAAATTTATGCAGGTATGATAAAAATCAATTATGTTAAGAATAATATCTATAACATAAATTTATACAGACATGATAAAAATCAATATTGTTAAGAATAATATCTATAACATAAAATACAGGTATAACAATCAATTATGTTAAGAATAATATCTATAACAAATTTATACAGACATGATAAAAATCAATTTTGTTAAGAATAATATCTATAACATAAAATACAGGTATAACAATCAATTATGTTAAGAATAATATCTATAACATAAAATACAGGTATCATAACAATCAATTATGTTAAGAATAATATCTGTAACACAAATTTTTGTACAAAATTGTATTATTTTTGTGAGAATGATCGTAACTATTAATCATGCAGGTCCACATCATCTGAAAAAGGAAAGCTCACTCAACGTGTGCGTCACATATAAAAAAATCAATTCAGTCGAGCATATTATTCTATACATGTTGCCAAAAATATCAACATGAAAGGAGATTAATCTGTGTCAATAAAAAATTCAACGAAGTCTCCAAAATAATAAACTCCCACGGAAATTTATTATTGTTCTTTAAACGTCGACTTGCTCCACTTGATTTAAAGAGCATGTCTAAATATAAAATTCTGAATACATACGGAGCACATACCGAGAATCGGTGGAAATGAATATTGAAAAAACATATTATTAACGAATTAAAGTGTCGATTAATAAAAATAATTCACAATTAACTCACGAATTTATTCATGAAAATATAATCAATTATTATCACGCTGATTTTACTAGTGTCCATTGATATAAATAATTCAATATAAATTAACTAATTTAACTAAGTAAAAATGAATGAAAATAATACAAAATGAACTAAAAAATTCAACTAGTCGCAATTAATAGAAATCATTCAATATTGCCTAACTAATTTAACCAGTGTTAATTGATAAAAATAAATCGAATGTTTCGAACCTAGTAAAAATTCAAATTTGGAACGTGGGTAGAATATGCAAACTTTTTGGACAGTCTGTACTAGCAAAAATGCACAGTAGCACGTGCTCCAAAGTGTCATACAATATAAATAAGGTGTAACGCAATGCACGGCGTGGTTATACGTCACACAATGTAACCAGGAAGTTGAACAGTTGCTAATGACCTTGCTGCAGTCGCGACTTAAAACAAATAAATAAAAAACGATGCGAAATGGTCGAAATATGCCCGGTTTTTATCTGTATAACGTGTTGCAGAACGGAAACGTATTATTCTCACGCATCCCAGAATAATGGTTAGCATTTTATGTTCGTTTTATATCACTCTAATGTCCCTCCTTGTGACAGTAACCAAATATTACTGGCTTATGTAGAATATACAGTCAGTCACATATACAATACCCAATTTTAACAATTTTATTATCGTTATGTGTGTTATATGTTTTATTAAATGTTAATTATTGAATTTTATTAATTGTTGTGCAATTATATAACTTTATAACATCTACTCTAGTATCACTAATAGAAATACTCTAGAAACAGTTTTCTTTTTCAGTTTTAATCATTTTTAATTCCCCCATCCCAATTTTAATAAGACAGAATGCTCAAATCTGAATTTTAATAACATTCAATTTTAAATTCTCCATCTTAATAAAACCGCATTCTCAATTCTCAATTTTAATAAATTCGCATTCTCAACTCAATTTTAATAAATTCGCATTCTCAATTCTCAATTTTAATAATTTCCAATCCCGATTTTAACAATTACGAATTCTCAAATCTCAATTTTATCAACATCAAATTTTAAATTCTCAATTTTAATAAATTCGCATTCTCAACTCAATTTTAATAAATTCGCATTCTCAATTCTCAATTTTAATAATTTCCAATCCCGATTTTAACAATTACGAATTCTCAAATCTCAATTTTATCAACATCAAATTTTAAATTCTCAATTTTAATAAAATCGCATTCTCAATTCTCAATTTTAATAAATTCGCATTTTCAATTCTCAATTTCAATAATTTCCAATCCCAATTTTAACAATTTCGAATTGCTAAAACTCAATTTTAACAACATCAAATTGTAAATTCTCAATTTTAATAAATTCGTATTCTCAATTCTCAATTTTAATAATTTCCAATCCCAATTTTAACAATTTCGAATTCTCAGCTCTCAATTTTAATAACATGAATTCTAACTCCCCAATTTTAATAATTTTGCTTCCATTTTGTAATTTACATGTTTTGATAAACGATAGTTACTAAATCAAAGGAAAATATTTATTTTCAGTACATTTGATTTAAACTGTTATTAACTTAGAAATTATTCTTTTTGTTTGACAAATTAACTATGCGTATTTTATTTGAAAGAACTATTTCCGATACCCATTTTTTAAATCTAGACATTTCGAAACATAGCTTCTACGTAATGCGTGGGTTACGTGGCCATAACTTACGTCATTATATTCCTCAAGCTTATGTCTGTGTTATGTGCTATTGTCCTGCATTCTTTCATTTGTCTAACTGTGATACTATAATGTGTATAATGACTGCAAAAGTTTCTTCGTGGTTCAATGAATAGTTTTGTAGACACATAAATATCCCACAATTATACACACACAAAACACTATATTTTAAATAATTCTATTAATGATTTATTATTTTATTTAAATAGTGGAAGAATAATTGCTCAACATAATATTTGAAACATTTCTCCCTGTAAATAATGTTATACAGCAATGAATTCAACCATCCTAAATATAAATAATTAGAACAAATATTAAGTACAAAGATACTATTATAATTATAACTGTATAATTATGTTCGTATGAATAGCTGTATAATTATTTCTATGATATTTCACTTATTTTGTACAAGATGGTTAAATTATATTGTTTGCAAATATGTGTAACTTTATATTCCTATATATTTGCACAAATATATTCACACAAACAATTCTACAGATTTATTTGTGCAAATAAGTATACAAATATAATTGTATTTAAAGAAGCATCGAATATGTTTACACAAATACAATTACACATTATGCAAACATATTTGTACAAATAATTATATAAAATGGTTCAAATAATCATATAAAATGGTTCAAATTCCAACTTCGAAATAAACCTCGGTTTACACAAAGTTAATTTAAAATACTATTTTATTTGGATTGCAGAAGAATGATTGCTCAAATTACAATTTGAAACATTTTTCCGAGAAACTTATACCCATTACTAGATCCAACAAATGGCGTCCGTAGGTCGGGAATGGTCCTCTGCTGGCACTATCTACAGCTCAAAGGCAATTCTCGAAAACTAGTGAAACAAACAGGGACTGGCGCGACACCGTGGACGTTGAAAAATGATTTCGAATGCCCGATGCTCACAAAACTGGATCTGCGGATTTTCTGTTATTTATTCGTCGCAGTGTCCAGTGTATTTGCCAGCCTAACAGCCTAGCTTCAAGAATCCTTCCATCATTCAAGGGCGCTTGAAACATTCAGCCCTCCCTCGTGACAAAAGCCATATGTGGCCAGTGAAATCAATGGAAAGTGAAGAAGCCGAACCTAGTCCTTTCGTTCTTTGGATGCGGTATAATAAATCGTCTTAACTTTGCCGTCCTGAAGGACGGAGAACTGAAAGGATACGAGTGGAAGAAGAAATGGCACGGCTGGGGAAAATTTTGTATGGTTTCTGGCAAAATACGGAACACTGAAATATTTCCGTGAGCACAATATCCGAAAATATTGTTCTATTTAGTGTCTGCATACTCTACAATTTTATTTGATGTCTGAATCAAATACTATTTCATTTAATTTCCGAATAAAATATTATTTCATTTAATGCCTAAATCAAATACTATTTCATTGAGCGTCTGAATAAAATAAAATTTGAGCTAATGTCTGAATCAAATACAAGTTTATTGAATGTCTGAATCAAATACTATATTATACATATAATGTGTGAATCAAACACTATTTTAATTAATGTCTGAATCAAATACATTTTGATGTGATGTCAGAATCAAATATTATTTCATTTGATGTATGAATCAAATATTATTTCATTTAATGTCTGACGCAAATACTACTTCATTTAAAATCCTGGTATAATACTATTTTATAGAATGTTCAAATAAAATACTATTTTATTTAATGTTCAAATGGAATACTATTTTATTTAATGTTCAAATGATATACTATTTTATTTACTGTTCGAATGAAACACTATTCTATTTAATGTTCAAATGAAATACTATTTTATTAAAAATAGTTCAAATGAAATACTATTTTATTAAAAATAGATCAAATGAAATACTATTTTATCAAAAATGGTTCAAATGGAATACTATTTTATTAAAAATAGTTCAAATGAAATACTATTTTATTAAAAATAGTTCAAATGAAATACTATTTTATTAAAAATAGATCAAATGAAATACTATTTTATCAAAAATAGTTGAAGTGGAATACTATTTTATTAAAAATAGTTCAAATGAAATACTATTTTATTAAAAATAGTTCAAATGAAATACTATTTTATTAAAAATAGTTCAAATGAAATACTATTTTATTAAAAATAGTTCAAATGGAATACTATTTTATTAAAAATAGTTCAAATGAAATACTATTTTGTTTAATGTTCAAATTAAATACTATTTTGTTTAACGTTCAAATGAACTACTATTTTGTTTAATGTTCAAATTAAATATTATTTTGTTTAATGTTCAAATGAAATACTATTTTATTGAATGTTCAAATGAAATACTATTTTATTTAATGTTCAAATGAAATACTATTTTATTTAATGTTTAAATGATATACTATTTTATTTAATGTTCGAATGAAATACTATTCTATTTACTGCTCAAATGAAAGACTATATTATTTAATGCTGAAGTCAAATACTATCTTATTTAATGCTGAAGACAAATACTATTTTATTCAATGCTGTAGACAAATACTATTTGAAAATGTCATTTCATTTAATGCCTGAATCAGTGATCGCAAAATAAACTTGTCTGCGAACGTAAATGTAGAAGTGCAGAAATTGAGCAATCAACGTGACTGGAGAGAGAGCTAATAACGAAATAAATCTTGTCTCTTTAGAAAATAGGAAATATTGTACTGTTCAGTGAAATAGGTCATTTCACGCCAAATTGATCACTTTTTGACGTCAATGTCTCGGATTTTGTTGGAAATGAAATATGATGTACAGCTCGTGAATTTGGGAGAGGGTGGAGAGGTGGGGGTAAGTTACCATTTTACTGGTTCCAAAATTGTTTGGCAAATACAGACCATTGATTTTTACAATATATATGCTGTAGAAATGTATAGAATTGTGTATTCTACTATCTTGCATACAATAAATCGAATGTGGACCATATTTTATCGCTTATACATATTGTCATGAATATTTTATTATACATATGTGTAGAACGTATGGTCCACCACTCCAAATTTATTGTAAAAATATGTAACTATACATTTACACAAACGTATTTGTATAATTATTTATAGAATTATTAGCATTTCATTTGAACATTAAATAAGATACTACTTTATTCAAACATTATGTGGAATAATATTTTACTGAAGCATAAAATGAAATAGTACAATCTTTTAATTAAAACCTAATTACACGAAGAACTGAGTTTCGAAATAATCATAACATTGTAGATAGACCAAAGTCATTTGAAGGTCATACTATTACACATGAATGGATGCACAGTGAAGTCAGCCATAATATAGAACAGGCAAAACGATGTGCAAATAATATGTAAAAACTCATGGGCAATCTTTAATCTAAAAAAAAGACATTAATACTAACCGCACCATGATCGGTCAAATTACCGGTTTCACATTTTTGATTTTACAATTATTGAAATTACGAAGATGCTTCCATTAGAAATTATTGGCCATATTTCTTCATTCAAGCACATATTGTTATACAAGAATTGCAAGGAATCTAAATAAATTCAGTCTTACAGTTCTTATAAAATAATGTATACCACCATTAACATTTTGTGTTCCGTACGGTTAGTGTTAAGAAAATACCTTCACATAAAACATTCTCTGTAGTAAACAAAAATTCTAAATTAACAAAATTCAATGAGTCAGAGCTTCACCTGAATTCTTAGAAGACCAATCAAATTAAATTGCATAAACATGACCCTAAAGAGCTGGTCTTGAACATTTTAGCAGATCATTGTTTTTTCACGACAGTTTATTTTCCATGGAATAAAAAAGTACGACCGCCAGTCTGCTAAACAATGTTCCTCCCTCCACGCTTCAACAAATAGGATCAAAAGTTCGCGACACCTTGTTTGGCAATGGCCAAGAGAACATAGTTATTGACCCGATGCCAAAATCATGTAAAAGAACAGTCAAGCTTTTTCGAATTTTCACCGTCGCGTCGGGACTCCCGCAGCGTTTTACAAATAAAGTCGGATTTCCATGTAAAAGGGAACCAAGCAATCCACTCTCGCAAAATCCAAAATACAGCATGACTAAAAGACAACATATGTGGCAGAGTGACCTGTCCAGCGAACGAACATTTAACCTGCACATTAGATAAAATTAGTACTCGCAAATCGTTATTTAATTTCCCGAGCGCCATTTCCATTGAGGAGTGTCGTTATTAAAATCTTACGCTCCAGAACACAATTTGATAGTTATTATTAGACTGCTCATCTTTGTGGAAAATAAATTGATTGCCAAACACAGTAACCCGACAAAAATTTCTTTTATCTTTTAATTATCTTATTAAGCCGAAATTAATACACCGATGTCCTGATGAATCATTTTAATATGACCTTTAAATTGTATGTACCCATTTTTACCTAGTTATTATTACACTGCGGGTCTTCATGCGAATTCTAAATTTCATGGCTTATTTTAAAAAAGGGTGTATCAAAATTATATGTCACGACTACCATAGCAGGGTTGTATACCTCTGGAGATCTGTTAGAAAAATGGTCCGCAAATTTGACCTTCACCCTTTTTTCAAGGTCAACATATTTTTTTATTGCATCGTATAGTACTCGCCATAAGGAACAAGTCTCAAAGACACCATGAGTCTCAAGTCAACCAGTCTCTTAAAAAACAACTTTAAAGTTTTGTAAATTGTTTTATTCCATATTGGATAGCTATATATATATATATATATATATATATATATATATATATATATATATACACACATATATATTGTCCACGCCTCCATGTCAGATCCCAATAACGTTTGTGCTCATTTCAATCGTGAAAGTGTCACGAATATATTGTATATAGAAAATTTCCTAAAGAAATCAATATAATCAAAAAAGGTTTGTCCTTGAACTAGTATTGTTTTACGGACACGAATACAATTCATTTGATTCATTTGATCTACTATATCTCTCGTCTAGATTCGAGTATAGTGAATTGGTCGATTTCGTTTTCAGAAAATCGATATTGTTTGTCTTTCTCCGAAACTATTTCACTTCACGGAGGCAATAGAAAAGTTTGATAGAAAAATTCGAAACATTCGGACTTTTATAGCTGTTTGAAATGAGCGCGTCACTGCTTCGACAGGCGAGTTGGTATTCACTACCGAAAACTTTTAAATGCGTTTCGTTCGAAACGGCTTTCTTTCTGCCAGTGGAAGGGAAAATGTGTACGGGCAGTCCGGTTTTGCTGGCGTTACTGTACAAACCGTTGTAGCAGACACAACTTCTAACATTACATGTCATACAACTGAAAGTTGCAGAAACATTGCAACTCCAGTTTCAATTTTGAAGCCGCACGATTTCGTAAAGTTTTGGCTCATGTGGCCCGTTCTGAGCCTATTTGTGACCTATCATGCTGAGTCTGCGGTTTTTAGACATTTATTGCAAAAGTGGATTGATTAAACACAAAACTGAAAGGACATTAAAAATTGAGTGATGTTAATACATTATTTTCAAGATATCAAAATTATTAAAATTGGAAATGCATTTTCATTTAAGTTCTGTTTCTTACAACTGACTTGGATAATTTTTATTTCGCATAAAGCTCTGCAGTTTAATAATTGTTTTTAATATCTTCAAAATTGACCACATTAAACTCAATTCTTAAATCCTTTATATCTGTTCGCATAGAAAGGAATACAGTTTTTAGACACTTGTTTTCAGTACCGTTGCACGAGAAACCCCCATTACCTAAATTTATTTAAAAAATTTTTTAAACACAATAAATAATAAGGAAAATTCAACTAAAAAATACCACTTATAATTCGAGGTTATCCGTTCACATCCCCAAAAGGTCTAGTCCCATATGTTCAATAGTTGATTTGAAAAAAATTCTTAAAACTCAATAGCTTTCCGTACCGTTGCACGAGAAACCACCATTACCTAAATTGATTTAAACATTTTTTTACAGACAATAAATAATAAGAAGAATTCAATTAAAAAATACCACTTGTACTTTGAGGTTATTCGTTCATATCCCCAAAAGGTTTAGTCTCATATATTCAATAGTTGATTTGAAAAAAATTCTTAAAGCTCGCGTGTCTTCCGTACCGTTGCACGAGAAACCCCCATTACTTAAATTGATTTAAAATTATTTTAGATACAATAAATAATAAGGAAAATTGAACTAAAAAATACCACTTATAATTCGAGGTTATCCGTTCACATCCCCAAAAGGTCTAGTCCCATATGTTCAATAATTGATTTGAAAAAAAAATTCTTAACTATCACTTGTCTTCAGTACCGTTGCACGAGAAACCCTCATTTTAAATTGATTTAAAAAATTTGTTGCAGATAATAAATAATAAAAAGAATTGAACTAAAAAATACCACGCATAATTCGACGTTATCCGTTTACATCCCCAAAAGGTCTAGTCCCATATGTTCAATAGTTGATTTGAAAAAAAAATTTAAAAATCACGTGTTATCCGTACCGTTGCACGAGAAACCCCCATTACTTAAATTAATTTAGAAATTTTTTTAGAGACAACAAATAATAAGAAGAATTGAACTAAAAAATACCACTTGTAGTTTGAGGTTATCCGTTCATATCCCCAAAAGGTCTAATCCCATATGTTCAATAGTTGATTTGAAATAAATTCTTAAAAATCACTTGTTTTCGCTGCCGGTACACGAGAAGTCTACCTTAGAAGCAGACAAATGGAATATAGGTAGCATTTCCACGAGTCGAGAGCAGATTGTGCTTCAAATTTGAGGAAAATTGGACGTAACAGGTTGCACAGAGACAGTTCCAGTTCGAAAAGATTCGTGTATTAGCCGTTTAATGAAATTGCTGCACGGACACGTTCCGAACTTGTTATTCACTGTACAACGTCGCGTCGGCCAGTCTCTCTGAACCTCTCTCTCTTTCTGCAAGCGTATTCCAAATCCCATTTATTTTCCTGCACGCTTTGTTCCCCGTCGTCCTCTATTCGCACTGGTCATTCAACCACCGAACAATAGCAAACGCGAGTGGGACGGAGTTTATTTGAAAAGATCCAGAGTTTCTACTTGCGACTTCCGCGGACTCATACCTGCGATTCAATTAATTCTCACCGATAAACAGTGGCGCGGCGATCGGTTCAAACACCATGACATCCCATAAGCGACGTCCATTTTTCCATTTCTCGCTACTTAGGGCAATTAAATATGAAGTAAGGGGTTGGTCATCTATCTAAAAATGCGTTGTCCTCGGGAATTTTTTTAACCATAATTAATAAATGAAAAATTCCGCTTTTTTACAGCGGTGTTAAAATAACTCTTAACATTATTCTCAATTTTTTTCACAGTCAAATATTAAAAAATGGCGGAGTTATTCGCTGCGTTTGAAACGAACTTTCATTGGTACATCGATGGATGGCCGCCATTGCTGCCAAAAATTGAAACGTCTGACATGAATAATGGTTTTTATTCTAAAACTAGAAGATATTATTTAAAGTGTGGATTTTTTAAGAAATTCGATCATTTGTAGAAATGACAGTAGTTTGAAGAATTTGGTTTTCACTCGTTGAAAAATCAATTTTAATCATTCATAACTCGGAAAATATTTGAGGCAACAATGGTCTGCAGTGTAGTTCTTATAAATAGGAAAATAAAAGATTGGAATATATGAGTTTGTTCATTTTGTTATTGGCAGAAACTAATTTTCCGTTCATAAATGTTGAAACAGGTTCTCTTGCGAGCACGTATATTTCAGTCTCTGTGCTTTGTGCCGAGCATCGTGCTTTTAACTTTGAAATCTTCATTTTTCTTTCGCCTTGCTGTTCTTCCTCCATCCGATTCAAAAGGACTAAATTTACATCTATCGCTAAAAACAACATCGCTGTGCCGTACCACACTCTTTTTCAGCAAACTCTCTAGCAAATTTTAATGCTTTCGCCATTTTATTCCGACTTTTGCATTTTCGTTCGTGGCTTCCTTTAAAAGTTCTAATTCTGCTACTTGTTTATATGCTTCGTATGTTCTTCCATTATTACTCTAATAGAGTTTCAGTCATTTTATTTTGTTTAAATACTTTGTTCTATCATCAACAAAACATGTTTCTAACATTTAACATATATGACTCATAGAAATCTTTAAAATTAAAATTATATGCGATTGTAACGTTTAAAAAGTATTTCTTATAGGAACCATTAAAATTAAAATCGTAATTGAGCATATAATTTCTATAGAAAAATTCAAAAATCATTTATTTATGATCAAATACAACTTTCCATGTCGTCAACTATATTTGAAGTACTATATTTTACCTTGTATGTATATTATAAGACCGTTTCAGTATAATGTACTATCAGAACCATTATTATTAAAATTGTATAGAAAAGTTTAAAGACCACCTACATATAAATTCAACTTATTATATCGTGAACCAAATTTGAAGTATTCATCCTGCATATGTGCATTATCATAATCACAATTCTCACTGAAATTTTATCAAAACATTCGAACACATGATCGAGACCGTTTCAGTAGAATGTACTATCAGCACCTTTATTATTAAAATTGTACAGAAAAGTTTAAAGACCACCTACATATAAATTCATCTTTTTATATTGTGAGCCAAATTTGAAGTATTCATCCTGTATATGTGCATTATCATAATCACAATTCTCACTGAAATTTTATCAAAACATTCGAACACATGATCGAGACCGTTTCAGTAGAATGTACTATCAGCACCTTTATTATTAAAGTTGTACAGAAAAGTTTAAAGACCACCTACATATAAATTCATCTTTTTATATTGTGAACCAAATTTGAAATATTCACCCTGTATATGTGCATTATCATAATCACAATTCTCACTGAAATTTTATCAATACATTCAAACACATGAACGGGGCCGTTTCAGTAGAATGTACTATCAGAACCATTATTATTAAAATTGTATAGAAAAGTTTAAAGACCACCTACATATAAATTCAACTTTTTATATTGTGAACCAAATTCGATATGTGTCATAGTTCACCCTATATGCACATTATCATCATCATCACAATTCTCACGTAAATGATCAATACATTCAAAAAGAAAAACACCCGAACAACGTACAATTAACACTCACAATTAGTAGTACGTCTCAGAAAAATATGACAATCCAAAAAACCATAAAAATCAAAATTATATACAGTATGTGAACACATCATTCCTATAATAAAAATATTCCAATACAGGATGGGGCACTAACTATGTCCAGTTTGAATATTGCCGTTATTTGTAATAATATGAAAAAATTTTATATAGAAAACTTACACGGTATAGAGGGGGACATATTGTGACACAAACATTTTCAGCGTGCGTGGAGGCATAGAGGAGATTTCAAGGTCAACTCTATTTTTTTAAATGGAATGCTATGTTTTTTTTATCGCGATGTGATAGCCGGTCTTGAAACGAATTCAGCGAGTTATCATTGAAGGTCATGCAAGGTCAAATATGGTAGTAAAATAAACTTTATTACATTACGGGAGATGCTCGAATTGATGACTGCGACAATGCAAAGTTGCAATCTTCGTATCACATAATTTTTTGCACAATCTTCCAAATGTTCGGTGCGAAGGATGTGTACGGTTTGGATATCGTTCACCATACAAGGATTGAGCTCTTATCGAATTTTGTCGCATTTTTCCATAAATGAGGATCATATCCACTTGCTCTTCGAAAGAAAACTTCATTTCGATGATCACGCAGCTACTTGACTTAACAATCGATCGAGACTGACTGACCGATTCATGTTAATGTTACGAACTGGTGTGATGTTTACATTACGAGCTGATGAGATGTTTGCATTTCTAGCTATACGCGATGTATTGCCACAACATAAACAATGTTACAAAACCATTCGTTTATGTAAAAGCGAGGGTCTATGAAATAATACAGCATGTGCTAGAATAAGTTCAGAAACGATAAGACATGAACGCGATGCAGGGATACGAAGATTGCAACTTTGCATTGACGCAAACAGTCATCAATTCGAGCATCTCCCGTAATGTAATAAAGTTTATTTTACTACCAGATTTGACCTTGCATGACCTTCAATGATAACTCGTTGAATTCGTCTCAACACTGGCTATCACATCGTGACAAAAAAAACCTAGCATTCCATTTAAAAAAATAGAGTTGACCTTGAAATCTCCTCTATGTCTCCACCCACGCAGAAAATGTTTGTGTCACAATATGTCCCCCTCTATACCGTGTAAGTTTTCTATATAACATTTTTTCATATTATTACAAATAACGGCAATATTCAAAGTGGACATAGTTATTGCCCCACCCTGTATATCTTCGTCTATAGTTCAGAAGTCATATACCTCACAGATGGTGTGTGCACGAAGTGTGCACGATGATCGTGGATCGATCGAGTATTATTGATGAACAGTAACAGACAAGTGACAGAGAGGCAAACGAGATCGGCGTGTAGATCTAGAGAGCGATGATACAGAGAGAAAGAAAGAGATAGTCAGACAGACAGTGAGAAATTAAAATACGAAGAGAGCGAGAGAGGTATGCGAAGACGCAAGAAGAGAGCAACACGATATCGAGATGTTGAGAATATAGAACATCGATTCGTGCATCGAAAGGATTCGAAGAGAGCTGAAGATGCCGACGCAGACACGAGGACAGACATTCGAGCTCGATACCGTGCCATGTGCACACCAACAATCCTCTGGTTAAAGGTTCCTGTCGTTCGCATTCGCTTCCTGTTCGAAGCGCATACTATAATACGCTCGCATTGTACAGTAGTGCTCACTTAAATTTGCTAAATGTGCTACGCAAATAAAACCGCTACAGAAGAGGAAACAGATTTTAAAAAGGCGCCGCGAGCGTAATTATGCAATAAAAAAACTTGAAATTCAGTAATTTTTGTCTTAGCTTTCTAATCATAGCACCATTGGATTGCCGAGATTCTTCCGATTAAAATGAGTCCAAACACGACACAAATCGGACTAGTTTTACGGACTTAGTTAAATAGCATAATTAAAGACATACGCATGATTGCTGTGTACGAAGTCTATAAAAGTAGACCGATTTGCCTCGTGTTTGGACTCATTTTAATCGGGAGAATCTCAACAACCTAATGGCACCATGTTTGAAGAGAAAGAACAAATATTAATTGAGTTTGGAATTTTTTATTGGAAGTTTATTTTTTACGCTCGCAGTATACTTTTTTAGTGTCAAGCCCCGATCGATGGTGCTAGATTTTCCAGCAGACTTTACTCGCGTGAGCATTCAGATCGTCTAATTTTTGCTTTCGAAAGAAGTTCTTATTGCGCGCGGAGTTGCCGCATATTTTTCTGTTTCTTTCTATGGAAACACAAAAAACATCTGGAAACAGGTAAGCAGACGTATAGGCGAGTTCTTTTCCGAATCATTCTGTACAGCTTTATGTTCGTAGACTATGAAACATCCGGTATACAGGGTGTGACTGTTAAATGGGACTCGCTGAATGTCTATTTGTTGTTGTATACAAGCATTTCTTAGCACGCGGTTTCAAAGGGTGTAATGAAGAGAAAAATTTCATTTTGTTCTTTTTATAAGATTTCGAGGTGGCGGGTACTTCTTTATAGGGCACCCTATATATTTTCTTTAATATTCTTGTAGAGCATGAAAAGTCGAATCCAACGAGTACCATGACCATACCGTTACGATCATGTTATCTCAAGATATTCGTGTCTGAAAGGTGAGGTATTTAATTTTTTGAAGAGCATTTAAAGATAGCCTTATCTCAATCTTGAGATATTTGTACCTGAAAAATATGATATGTAATACAGGGTAGCCCAAAAATCAGTGGACCATTTAAAATTTTAATTTGTTTATAATAAAGTAAATATGAATTTTTAGGAAATAAAATTTTTTTTTTTTAAATGGTGTAGTAACTTGTACTTTTAAACCCAATTATCTCGAGATTACATACTGGAATAGTATGGTTGGGGGAAAGTCGATGGATTGGTTTCTTTCTACCTCTGTAAGTACATTGAAAGAAATATACAGGGTGTCTCAGCTAACTGTTGTATAAAAAGATATTGTTCAAGATAAAGTTAAACTATTTTAACAAAGTACATACAATAGTAGGGAAAGTTTCTTCTCAAGATTATTCTATTGACGAGACTTCAGGGTCATCAGTATTTTTTTTAAATTCCTAATAAATTTATTAATATATAAATATTTATATAACGAAATCTTATATTTTCTCTTCGATATTATTGTAGATTATAAAAAGATGAATCGAATGAGTATAATCTCCATACCAATTCAAGAATTTAATCTCGAAATATTTGTATTTAAAAATATTAAAAATCTCAACTTCATACAAGAATATCTCGAGATTAAATGATCGTAATGGTATGATCATGGTAGTCGTTGGATTCGTCTGTTCATGCTCTTCAAGAATATCGAATAAAATATATAGGGTACCGTGTAGAAATGTACCGATGACTGTTTTAGGTGATTCTGTTCAGTTGAGACACCGTATAGTGCTTCCGTTGAATTGATTCGTAGAAGCATGGTTCACAGTGTTCGCGACGTCGGAAAACATTCGATTTGCTTACTTGTATATTTCGATGAGAATGTTTGCGCAATGGACGTCCTTTCTGTCTCTGTGCAGCGTTTAGGACAGTCAAAGGTTGCCATGTCGCGTATAGAAATTTCGAATAGCTTGTGAATTGTTTGTTTCTTTGATCATTTTTTCGTAAAAATAATATTACTATTAAGAAAAGTATCGGTTATTAATAATTAATAGTTGCGGAAACGTTAGCCAACAATCACAAACAAGTATGATCACAAATACAGGGTGGCGCAGCTATCTGGCATCACCTAAATTTTTGATTTGCTTATAGTTGAATGAGAGAACTTTTCAGATGAGAGTTATACTATCTCAAAGGATAGGCACATATAACAGAGTAATGAATCACTTCACAAGTTCATTTTTTAACAAGATTCCATGATCATAGGTATTTGTTTTTCATTGAAACGTTACATTTTTTCTTCGATATCCTCATAGAGCATAAAAAGACGAATCCAACGACTACCATGACCATACATTATGATCAATCAACCTCGAAATATTTGTGTCTGAAAGATGAGATTTTTATGCTTTCAGACAAAAATATCTCGAGATTGAATGATCATAATGGTATAGTTATGGTACTCGTTGAATTCGTCTTTTTACGCTCTACAATAATATCGAAGCAAATACATAAGGTTGTGTTTAAGAATACACCGATGACCTTGAAATGTTGTTAAAATCTGACCTTGAGAAAATATTTGTTTTTCTGTTACATGTACTCCTTGAAATGTTATAACATTATTCTGAGAAGTTTTTTCGTGCAACATTGAATAAGCTAGATAATTGCGTGACCCCATTTAGTTGAGACACCCTGTATAAAAAGAATGTACACGTAAAGATTGAAATAACCGATTAAAGCAGTCTATCCGTAAGAGCGTCGTAGGCACCCCGTTAAAGGATTACTACTACTATTAAGAAAAGTATCGGTTAATAATAATTAATAGTTACGGAAACGTTAGCCAACAATCACAAACAAGTATGATCACAAATACAGGGTGGCGCAGCTATCTGGCATCACCTAAATTTTTGATTTGCTTATAGTTGAATGAGAGAACTTTTCAGATGAGAGTTATACTATCTCAAAGGATAGGCACATATAACAGAGTAATGAATCACTTCACAAGTTCATTTTTTAACAAGATTCCACGATCATAGGTATTTATTTTTCATTGAAACGTTACATTTTTTCTTCGATATCCTCATAGAGCATAAAAAGACGAATCCAACGACTACCATGACCATACATTATGATCAATCAATCTCGAAATATTTGTGTCTGAAAGATGAGATTTTTATGCTTTCAGACAAAAATATCTCGAGATTGAATAATCATAATGGCATAGTTATGGTACTCGTTGAATTCGTCTTTTTACGCTCTACAATAATATCGAAGCAAATACATAAGGTTGTGTTTAAGAATACACCGATGACCTTGAAATGTTGTTAAAATCTGACCTTGAGAAAATATTTGTTTTTCTGTTACATGTACTCCTTGAAATGTTATAACTTTATTCTGAGAAGTTTTTTCGTGCAACATTGAATAAGCTAGATAATTGCGTGACCCCATTTAGTTGAGACACCCTGTATAAAAAGAATGTACACGTAAAAATTGAAATAACCGATTAAAGCAGTCTATCCGTAAGAGCGTCGAAAGCACCCCTTTAAACGATTAAAGTTAAATCGTTAAACTTTGTCTGCCGACTATACACGACATGTCACGTGTTTATATTGGTTGGATATAGCCGTGACATTTAACGGAGACATTGCGGAGGACCTCCTTAAGCCCCGTGAGCTTATGCTGGACTGCGTAGCGGGAGATAAATATGTATTAATTTACCTTGTGGATAAACAGAAGGCAAGGGGCTACGTATAGGAGAGAACGTATTTTCCACATACGGTACAAATCCGTAAAGCCGATTACGCGTCTCAAAAACTGGCGCATTAATTAGCGAACCGGGGGGGGGGGCACGGACGACCTTGACAAATTCATTCGCGATTCATTAATCACACTTGGAGATTCGGCCCCAGGGGCAATTAATTTTGTTTCAAGTTATTGGGGGTCGTTAGTTTGACGGTGGTATAATAATGATCAACGTTTGTTCCCCCGGATTTTCTGATTGCTATTTCCACGTCGCGTTGCTGTTGAATTCTCTTCTATGCCCGGAATGATAAATGTAAAATTTGTAGTAAGTGTAAGGTTGAGATTGGGAAATTGACGTTCGATTAATTGTTGTTCGAAAAGTTTCGCTTCAATTCTCTGTTGTCGACGTTCTCATTTCATTATTATTAATTGTGAGAGAACTATTATAATACATGTAAATGTTGTGACAAATGGACCGAGGATTCTGTGCGTTTATTGCAAAAATTGGTGGGTGTAATTTCAAACAGTGTGGAGATTAAAACAGTTTAAGACAACACATTTCTTGCAACTAAATAAAATCATTGAAGAGAGAAATGAATTGCTGTTTGGTATTTGTGTCTTGCAATTAATGCAAACAATTTTTATTTTGCATAATGATCCGCAGTCTAATGGTAAGTTACGCGTTATGCAATAAAAGCATTAGAAAAATGTCAGAACTTCGGCAAGTTGTTTTTAAATAATTAAGATTATTAACAGGAGGTATAAATTTCTATTCGAGTTAGTAACTTAAATATAATTTACCTTGATTACTTTTCGTTATCGAATATTTAATTTAATAATTCTGACTTTGAAAACGATTTTTTTTTAATTTATATAAAAGTATGCACTCCGATTATTTTTCCTTTTATGTCCAAATAATTTAATAATTCTTACTCGAGCTAAAAATGATTTTCTAAATTTATATAGTACCTAGGTTATTTTTTCTTTTATTTTCTAAATAATTAATATTATTAACAGGAGAAATAGATTTCTATTCAACTCAAATGAATTTTTCAGATTTTTATGTATTCATCATGATTATATTTCTTTTTGCTTTTGAAACAATTAAAATCATTATTATGAGAAATAAATTTCTATCTACTTCAAATTAGTGCAATTCTTTTATGTGTTCACGTTGATTATTTTCCTTTGTACAAAATAGAGTAGTGGTAGTTACAACAAGTCTTCAAAGAAAATGTTGAACAAATTTCCGACAGGGTTCAGGTGAATATTTATTGAATTATAATGTAACGCGCCGGTGGGACAAGCCGGCCTGAATATATTAAATGAAAAAGTTCCAAGGAAAGTTCCGTGCTTTTATCTCATTTTCAGATTACCAAAGACCTCGACCACGAAATTCAGGTTACGATGGTGTAAATGTGTTTATACAACCGCGGTCTAGTTATTACGAAACAAAGTTTGGATTTGGTGTGGTTTCGCACACGCGAAAAATGTTTGCGCAGAAAATCCTCGGCAGCCTATAAAGAAAATACTTGACATGCAGTGTGTCCTGAAATAAAGAGTATTACCGAACCAGGTGAATTTCTCTGCGAAAGAAAAGGCTTTTCAAAATGGCGATTCAGAGAAGGTTTATTTCAGAAGCTCATAATTTGCAATCGATTAAAAAGTCCATCAATTATTTTACTTTAACTTAATAGTATTAGAAGGTAGTGAATTTATTACTTTACAAAATTACAATCTCACTACACTGAAAGTGATTATTTTATATTGTCAGACAATTTTATATTTATTTTATATATGTATATTATTAAAATCGCGATTCAGAGAAGGTTTATTTCCAAAGCTCGTAATTTGCAATCGATTAAAAAGTCCATCAGTTATATTACTTTAACTTAATAGTATTAGAAGGTAGTGAATTTATTACTTTACAAAATTACAATCTCACTACACTGAAAGTGATTATTTTATATTATCAGACAATTTTATATTTATTTTATATATGTATATTATTAAAATCGCGATTCAGAGAAGGTTTATTTCAGAAGCTCGCAATTTGCAATCGATTAAAAAGTCCATCAGTTATATTACTTTAACTTAATAGTATTAGAAGGTAGTGAATTTATTACTTTACAAAATTACAATCTCACTACACTGAAAGTGATTATTTTATATTATCAGACAATTTTATATTTATCTTATATATGTATATTATTAAAATCGCGATTCAGAGAAGGTTTATTTCAGAAGCTCGCAATTTGCAATCGATTAAAAAGTTCATCAATTATTTTACTTTAACTTAATAATATTAAAAGTTAGTGAATTTTTTACTTTACAAAATTACAATCTCACTACACTGAAAGTGATTGTTTTATATTATCAGACAATTTTACATTTATTTTGTATATGTATATTATAAAAATAATACAGTATGCGCTTATAGAGATTTTCAGTAATTTTTATATTATAAAATATGTCCAAAGAAATTTGATTCAATAATTCCGTATATGTGCACCTTCACAACTTCGATACTCGCAAATAAACATATTTGAAAACCGCCATTTTGACGGGTTTTGTATTTCAAATGTCAAGTAATATGAATTGTATATTTCTGATTGTTTAATGTTGTTTAATGTTGTAACAACTGAAACCCAGTTCTGGTATTTAATCATGCACACGGCGATAATTACACGCATTAATATTTCTAATGTGTGTTGTGTTCATTAGTCAAACATAATTCAGATTAGGTTAATAGAGGCGCGTATGGCCTGTTGTAAATGTCTGCATGTATTTATCGCACTTTGTGTGTTTTAGTTATCAAAACGAATTAACAATAAATATGTTAAAATTCTTTGTGTTAGTAATAAACGAGAACGTTATGCTTGAATTTTTTAAATGAAATTATAAAATCTTTAGAAATTCATGTACTCATCAATACAGCTAAATTACTTCTGAGATTACAGAAAATGTTAATGTTTTAAATTTCTTACATTTTATACTTAGCATTTTTATTATTTTATTCATTAGTTTATAGAAAGAAAAATGGTTTTTAATCATTCTTCTAAATTCAATTAATTCGATTTTGATAAACATTACTCGTTCATGAAATTTAAGAATCTATAGAAAGGAACATTACTAGTAGGAATATTTCCAAGCATAATTTATTTAATTTAGATAAAAGTCATTTGGTATAATTGATGCGCATACTTTTGTAATTGACTATGTTTTAACTATATTGACTATATTTTATTTTTGACACGTTATGGATAATAAATTACTTAATTTGGAAAACCCGAAAATTATATATATATATATTACATTAAATATATATATATATATTACATTAAATATATATATATAATTTTCGGGTTTTCCAAATTAAGTAATTTATTATCCACAATGTGTCAAAAATAAAATATAGTCAATATAGTTAAAACATAGTCAATTACAAAAGTATGCACATCAATTATTTATATATATATATATAATATATAATATATATAATATATATATATATTTAATGTAATATATATATATAACTATATATTTAATGTAATATATATATATATATATATATATATTTAATTCGATATTTAATATTATACATAGAGGAAAACCTTCCTACCCACCTGGATGAGTTATTTTATTATTATTAAATAACCGGATTAAATCCAAAAACTAAAATTTGCCTGTCTCTTTAGGTGTCCCACAACACCACAAAATTCTAAAGAGATCCAAATTCATGCACACCCAAAATCCCCTTGGGTAATTGCATCGCGGCTCGCAACGCGTCAGAAAGACGCGGCAACGCTGCCCACACGCGTCGCGCGTCAAGGTCACCCAATTTGGGGCCGCGAAGATCAAAGGTACACCGAAAGAAGATTCGCTGCAAGAAGACTCTCTGTAAGAACGCCGGGTGTCTGCGCAACATCCTCATCGAAATCCTCGGACACGTCAGCGCAAACAAACTGCAGCGCAATCATATTCGACTATATACAGTGGCGGGATCGATTAGAAGACGACACCCTGTATACACACAATAGACAGCGAGGACGTCACCGCAGTGTCAAGTCCGTCACACGAGTATACAAAACGGCGGCACGCGAGACAGGTGAGACACGGCGACAGCTAAAACACTGTTCCGATCATTCAGCAACGTGTCCCCATCGTCAAATAGCTTAGCGATGATGGCGATACGGTTTTCTGATTCGAAACAGTGTTTTAATCGTTTCTGGCACAAGGTGGCATGCTACTATGTTGCGTGACACACTATATAATACATATTTGTACACTCGGACAATGATCAACACCCCCGGACGGCTTCGCTTGGGCACATTTAGACCCCTGGGGACTGCGGATGATGCAACTGAGTAGATGCTGGCTGGTCACTGCATCTGACAGTTGCTTCTGATGCGCTTGGAGATTGGTATTAACATGTTCGCTATGTTCAGTGGCTTGTTGTAGACTTTGTAGTTAGTTTTGATGTACTGATCTACTGATTAAAGATGTATCTGATTACGTCCCATTTTGTAATGGCTCACATCCGCGTCCTGAAGTGTGGTCCCCTTTTATGAGGATTTTGTATTAATATACTGAACTATGTCCCTTCTTAGGATGGCTTACACACAAGGTGAGTCAATAAAAATTATCACCTGATATAACTCATCTATTAACTTTAACAACAAAAAATGTTTGAAATGAATTTTATTGTAACCCACGGTGCTCATTAGAAAAACACAGTTCGACTTTCTAAGGCCTTCTATTTTCCGACATATCAAGGTGTAATTGTGATTTCTATCGATCGAATTTTGAATTATGTTAGAGAAGATGTTATTGGCGGGGCACATTTACGTTTGGCCACGATGGCACAATATATTCTAGAATATACCAGAATATACTAGAATATACTAGAATATACCAGAATATACTAGAATATACTAGAATATACTAGAATGTACCACAATATACCGGAATATACTAGAATATACTAGAATATAGTAGAATACACTAGAATATACTAGAATATACTAGAATATACCATAATATACTATAGTATACTAGAATATACTGGAATATACTTGAATATACTAGAATATACCATAATATCCTAGAATATACTAGAATATACTAGAATATACTGGAATATAATAGAATATACCATAATATCCTAGAATGTACTAGAATATACTTGAATTTACTACAATATACTAGAATACGCAACTCTTATTCAGTTATATTTAAAAATAATTCTTTTTTCTGGCTTTATTAAAAATAGTGCACAGCAAACGCAATATTCCCTTGATAATGATCCACACCTGAATCGAAACGTTGGGTATTAATTAAGTTGCAAATTTGTTGTTGAATTTCAAAAAGATCGAACCTTGCGCCAATAACATCTTCTCTAACATATATCAAGGTGACCTTGAGTTTCTTAAATGATACTGTATATCTTTTTTGTTACTATATTGTGTCCTTAAATTGACTTTGAACCTCAATACTAAGCGAAAATGTGTTGCTCCGTTATCAAATTTGTCGAGACTCGCATGAAGATCGTTAAATAACAACACATGCTAAACTATGCTATACTGTGTGCAACTGCTTCATTTGTTGCGCGTTTCATTTCACTTACTGCCACAGAGGATGCATACATACAGTCTTTTTAAATAATTTTTTGATCGCGTTACATAGGTGTCTATTACAAAACGTCCACGCGAGACACTATCAGCGAACTTGTTAATCCATTTGTTTCAATATTATTGATTCATTACTATTTTCCAGACATGACTGAGTGGATCAAAATGGACCCAGGCATCGCCGCGATTGTGCATTAGTCGAAAGCGTCCTCCTTCCAAGGATTAAGAACAAACAGAAAGAGAATGAGGATAGATAGAAGTAGAAGTAGACAGAGTCAGATAGATATAGATAGAAATATATACATATGCACGTGACCTATGCATGTATATACATATATATGCACACACATGGATGCACGTCTATCCCATATTATTATTGTCTATGCAGTTTAGATTTAGATATATGTATAGAGATATATATGCACAGCACATTGTTCTCTACTAGAGCTTACTAAATGCGTGATCGAACCGAGTACTCGTCCGAGAGTAACCTGCAACAGCGAAACAACAGTCACTGCCCCCTACAGCCATGTACTTACGTCTAGTTTCTAGATTTTTAGTTGTCTAATGACTTTTTTCTTTAGGAGAATATGGGTCCAGCAGATAAACTTGTCGTTTAGGATAGATTCGGGCACTGATTGAATATAATTTTTATATTATTTGACGCTTACGATTATAAACAATTATTCGTGCAATAAAATAGAGATTGATCGAATTGATTGATGAAAGTAGTCCATCGTCATTTCTGTCAATTTTCAAAATGGATCAGGAAAATTTCTGAGTATTTTATTAATTGCAATTTTTGGGGGGGTTAGTTTTTTATTTTGAAATTTCTGTATTTTTTTATTGTGAGTGTGTACTAGAGTTCATTCAGGGGCACACATTGAAATCACCTAAGCTTATAGTAACCCTTTAGTGTACAGACTTAATTCAATGAATATTTGAGGTTATAGATTAGTTGAGGTTATAGTTTGATGCAAAACGAAAATTGCCTGTACTAGTAACAATAAGAAAATGGAGTCAAATAATTTAAACTTTTGAATTGTTAAAATTATTTTAATGAATGGTAAACACTTTCATAACGTTTTTAAACTCTACTAATGACTTTTCCACGTTATAGTCAACCGGAGTCTCACAAAATTGCCATAATGGGCTCTTGAAAACATCCTTCATTATAAAAAAAAAAGATGAACAATCATTGCCATTTTCAATAAATTTTCAATTTATAATTTCAAAAATCAAACATCACTTATTGTTGTAATTAAATAATCCTCTATGCAAAATCGTCATCGAATTTGTATGCAAAATCAAAATTAACAAAAAACTGGAGTAAAATTCATTCATTTTTCTAACAACTCCAATAAGTTAAATAATACAATTTCAATAAAATCACGGTATTTTTAAGCCAGAGCCACGTACAACTGCGATATAATAATCCCTCAAAAACACAGTCCACCATTTTAAAGAATTGATCCAAGGATTGTCACTTCCAATAAATTATCAATTTATATTTTAAAAAACGAATGATCCTTATAACTAAATAAACCTCCCAGATTTATCACAATGCTAAGAATTTGTGTATGCAAAATAAAAATTATATCAATTACAACTAACTGGAATAATATAAATTTCAATCCGTTTCTCAACAGTTTCAGTAAATTAAAAATTATATTATGACATGTTTAACCCTCGCATGACGGATCGTAATTCCCGGTGACTGGGTCTTGCGTGATCTATACCATGTTCTGGGTCACCGTAGACCCAGCCATCGTCGTGCTACGAATAGGTTTAAACCCAAAACCGTCCTCCGCCTTTTTAGCCCCTTGGCCTACAATAACGAGTGCGACTCGTGGTATGAAATTTGGGCCAAAAACAATGAGGACGAGCCTGGCTCGTGGTACTTCATCACTGATGGTATATAGTCTCGGTTTTTTCGCGCATGCGCGGCTAAACGCAGGAACGTACCGTACGTCTTATGTTTGTGGAGAAAGTAGGGGGGAACTGTTATTGGTGGGAAACTGGGCAGAAGAGTGCAAGACAACACGACGAGACGACCGTACTTCGAAATTTTGGTAAGTTAATGTTAATATATTCGATTTCATAATGGCAACTAGTATTGGAGAAGGAGCTACTTGTCAATTCATATTTGAAAATCGAAAAAAAATTTGCGAAACTATGCGGGGTGACTAAGGTACCACATTTTAGCCCAACTTTGTACCTTACTGACGCTAAAATCGTCGCGCATGCGCGAGAAAACCGAGACCGTATACCATCACTGTACTTCATTCGTGACAAACGTAAACAACACTAACACGAAGATTACTAATTTTCCACGAGTTTTCTCAAAACATTATTAATTTAAATTAATTATTAATTTACAAATTGTTACTGATACATTATCCACTTTCAAATTATAAATCATTTTTGTTCACCGATGAATTCATCATAATTACTTCCCAGATATCTTAAAAATATTAGTTGTGCCCAGACGTGTTTATTATTTCAGAATTCCTTTCGTTGCGCCGAATTATACTTCTTGTTTATTATGTCCCGAGCAATCGGGAGTTTGCGGGTAGCACAAGGGGTTAAAAAAATGAATCCAAAGATTGCCACTTGCTACAAATGACCAACTTGAATTCTCAAAAATGGTGGACCGTTGATTGGCATTATTGGCACATAAGAGACGGGTCAGAAGTGACACAGTGTCCGCCGAGTAAAGTTTAATTAGCCCGAGTAAATGATTGACAGTCGTTTCGTCGAATATACACACGGGCCAACGATGTAACGAGAGGCAGGCGGGCCGTATAAATATATATTGTCGTTCCGGTGGCAAAACGTGTGTGTGCACTGGCGGACAAGTTTGTTGTTCATGCTGGTATCGGCAAACTCTGGTCGAACTCCGACAATGGACACAAACAATCACGGTGATTTCAATGCGACCCGTTATTTCGCTCGTTTATTTTTATTAGAAAAGCAGCACCCGTGATTTGTTGCGCTTTAACGCGTCCGCTGTCCGAACATTTACATTAATTGGAAATCAATGAGCTTCTTCGCGAACGATTAGAAACTGTACGCTGTTATTCTATTCACTTTCAAATGGCTGCCGCGATAATTGTCTTCGATTTTCTATTATCGGAGAATTGATTCGCCGTAAATGCAACGGAGAACAGCGAACGTTTCGAGATTAATCTTTTCGAGAATTTGAGAAGAGTCCTCTAATTAATCTCCTTGGTATTTCGTTTTAGTATTGAACTCGGCTCGAAATTGTTGTAATCCGAGGACTTCTACCAGGCTTGGGCGTTTATTTAATACTATACTATCAAAATAACAATCATATTTACGCTTTACAATAAGATCTAGATATATGTGAAAAGTTTAAAACCGAAATTTCACTTAGGTAATTATATAGAAAAGGTCGGCGTACTCCGATTTTGATAAAATTTTAATATATTATAGATTTCGACATTTTGAACAACTTTTTCCTTTTCCAATATAGGGGGGTCGCTTTTAGTTTTCGAGATATTTGCAAAAAACTATCGGTAATGTTAATTTCATAATGGAAACCTTCTTTTTAGAAACACTGGGTGGGTGTGTGTGGTATTGTCGCTTCTCGTCTCCACAACGTGTTTACAAACAAAAAATAAACAGATGCAGCTCGAAAATCGAGGAAATGGAATAACTGAAGAAACAAGCAGAATTAACTCCTGTAGATAACTCTGATCATACATAGATAGGCTGAGCTTTCAATTTTCAAAGACATTTCCTCGATTTTCGGGCCGCATCTGTTTATTTTTTGTTTGTAAACACGTTGTGGAGATGAGAAGCGACAATACCACACGCACCCAGTGTTTCTAAAAAGAAGGTTTCCATTATGAAATTAACATTACCGATTACCGGAAAAGGAAAAAGTTGTTCAAAATGTCGAAATCTATAATATATTAAAATTTCATCAAAATCGGAGTACGCAGACCTTTTCTATATAATTACCTTCACTTGTATCGTGTAGCGTATTGGCAAAACGATACTAATTTAGTGATGTAACTTTTTCGTGACTTATGATTTTTTAATGAAACGTTTAGCAACGTATACTTGACACTTTTCTGGTTAAAACAATACCAAACATGATACAATTTGAATTGTATTTATTCGTTCAATCCTCAATACAGTAGAACCTCGATTATCCGAACTGTTCGGTGGCACGCGAGTGTTCGGATAATTATGCTCCGAGTGGTATCATGTTTGGACTCATTTACATCAGAAAAGTGTCACAAATATGTTGGTAAAGTTTGAAAACCAAAAACCTTAATATTGCGTTTTAAAAATGTGTGATTAACAAATTGAAAATTCGTATTCTCTGTATCGTTTAAATTCGAAAGTGAAACTCATTGCTCCAAACATTGTTTCTAATTGAATATTTTTAATCATTGTTGCACAAGCCTGGTTTCCTTCTTCTGGATAAACTACTTTATTGTTTCTCTTTGATTATTGTCGATTCTAAAATGTGAGATTTGTCAAATAGGGATACTTTAATACGAAATCTTTATTAAGACAAACAAATTAACCCTTAACTGCGCGCACATGGCGTACGAAGTATACTAGTTAGGCAAAACGGTAAAAGGATGTTTGTAAAATTATTTTTAAATTTCTAAAAAATAATAGAATGTTTTAGTGGCTAATTAGTTGAGACTGTAAAGCTTGCGAATTTATGGTACATCTCAATCCTTAGAAAGCGACGGAAGGGTCAAAATGAATCGTTTAATGCAGGGATGGGCACGGTAGGGGCCCCTCAAACGCCTGCTTCTCCCACCAACCTCTAACGGCGGAGCTGGTGGGAGACAGTGGGCGCTATGGTGGGGACTCTCAATTGAGACGAAAATGCCCATCCTTGGTTTAATGTGTTAGGTGTAGATTACATTTTAAAACTTTTATGAATTTCTAATATTAATTTCATGTTTTCTTTTTCTATACTTTTTCTTTTAACATTATATATTCGAGATGTAAAAATTTTATTTTCATAATTTAAAAACTTTCTCATAAAAGTGTGCTCAATATTTCTCACAAGTTTGCTTAATTTATGCAATTTGAATTTATTCATATATTATGAAATAAATAGTTTCACGATGAATATATTGGCGAAAAAAAATCTTTACTTTCAAACTATGTTTGCAACAACAGAAGTAACACATTTATAACAAATCTGCGAATGTCTCGTTGTAAAATATTTTACATACGATTATTTTGAACTATGTTAAATTTACTTTCAATTTTCAATGTTGAATTAAATGTGTAGATTAATTTTAAAAAATATACACATTCTTTTACTTAAAGCGACTTGTTCTTTTCAAAAACAAAACATTTTGACCCCAGAAAAAAGAAAATTGATGCTTCCAGTGTAAAAATTCTAGAAATTGCTTGAAACAATTGCATTAAAGAATTATCTATCTTTGAAACACACAATAGAGAAATATTCAACTGATAAAGATGCAAGAAATGAAGAGAGATTATCCAAAAAAGCGTAAAAGAGTATCTAAATTACTATAATTATATGAGAATAATCACAACCTACAGATAAAACTACTTGACAAACTATGTATAGTAACACAGACTAGTTTATAATAAATATCATTACATATACAATTTATATGTATCTCAAAATAGTAGCACAGTTACTAGATTTTAAAGAATAGAAAGTAATTTAGTAATAAATAGTTTAGTATACTACACAGTGATAATTTGAAGTGATTGCTAATAGCTAACAAGCTAATGTGAGATTAAATAAGTAAAAAGACAAGATTTTTTAGAGAAGACTAGTAATATTTATGTGATTATTGTGATTGAAATAGGGCACCTAGTGTAGGATAAAAATTTCTATGCAATTTTTATGAAAAATAAGTATCAAACAATGTTGTAATCTATTTTCTGCATAACTAATAATGTAGAAATCAGAATAGAAAGAGAAATTGAACATTTTCACTCGCAAATTTAGTTTGTTAAATAAATGAGAAAAATATTCCTAAAATTGGGCACACTTAACACTTCGCACTACAACTCGGGCTATCCTTTTAATTATTTTTTAAACATGTTCCCGTACTCATAATCCAGAATTAAACTATATCATCTTATTCGAGAAAAAATACAGAATATTCCTATATAAATTTTAATTGTATAATTTTTCGAGTTAAAGTATGAGACATCTTCAAAGAACACTATTCTGCATTGTTTTTCGTGAAAATTGGCCTGCCCTTCACTATAAGAATTTTTTAAACAAGCTCCTGTATCCACAATCTAATATTAAAGTATATCATCTTATTCGGGAAAGAATACAGAATATTCCTATATAAATTTTAATTGTATAATTATTCGAGTTCAAGTATGAGACGTCTTCAAAGAACACTATTCTGCATTGCTTTTCGTAAAAATTGGGCTGCCCTTGACTATAAGAATTTTTTAAACAATCTCCCGTACTCACAATCTAATATTAAGGTATATCATTATATTCGGGAAAGAATACAGATTATTACTATATAAATTTTAATTGTATAATTATTCGAGTTCAAGTATGAGACGTCTTCAAAGAACACTATTCTGCATTGTTTTTCGTAAAAATTGGGCTGCCCTTGACTATAAGAATTTTTTAAACAATCTCCCGTACCCACAATCTAATATTAAGGTATATCATTATATTCGGGAAAGAATACAGAATATTACTATATAAATTTTAATTATATAATAATTCGAGTTAAAATATGAGACGTCTTCAAAGAACACTATTCTGCATTATTTTTCTTGAAATAGGGGTGCCCATTGACTATAAGAATTTTTTAAACAAGCTCCGGTACCCACAATCTAATATTAACCCTTAGCGGACGGGAATTATTTTTGGCATACTTTTTGATGGGTCGAATATATTTTCCTTGTGAAAAGAATTGTGTACCGAAGAGATAAGTATATGCATTAAATGAAAGAAAACCTGTTGTGTTGAGTACAAATTTGTTTGATACTTTTTGAGAGTAGTAATTTCTTTAAAAATTATTCGCAGCCATAGAACGGTCAAAAAGCTTGAACGTCTGTCAGCAGACACGCGTCCGGACAGGGTTAAAGTATATCATTATATTCGGGAAAGAATACAGAATATTATTGTGAAAAATTTTAACCGTATAACTAATAGCGTTAAATTGCAAAATATCTTCAAGCTACAGTGTTGTGCGTTCTGTCACGAAAATTTCACTACAATTCACTGTATGCAGCGGAATAAAAATTCGATCAAGCAGCACCGTCTACATTTTTCGCTGTGTAACATAGCGTACTACACAACGTGATCCTTTTCCGATATTTCCCAAGTATTTTCGTTCATTTCCCTAGTCCCCGGACTAGGTTTCCATCCCGTTTAAACGAAAGAAAACACACTCCGTACGCCAGAGAGCACGCGATTCTATCCGAAAGTTGTGCGAAGTTAAGGGTTAAAAAACATTCGAAGGCAATTCAAACTCATTGAGATCCATCTCGCGAAATTTCACGTCGATGCTCAACAATTCCCGCGAAGCTTCTCGCGAAGTTCACTATTGCGTGAGCATGAGATACTCTTCGCCCCTGGCAAAAAGTTATTTCCTCGACGAGGCTGAACTTCCCTTATGAAAATCGCTCGTGGGAAAAATCCTTATACAACGAGGAAACGTTCCATGTGAAAGCAGTAGATTTACGTAAGTAAATTATTATATAAAATATAACATTGTTATTAGGACTTTTTGTAAAGCGTTATTATAAACATATTTGCAATTCGGAAATATTGTTAGTTGACAGAGGAATATAAAATTTAACGTTTTTATTAGAATTGTTTGTAAAACGTTAATATAAATATATTTGCAATTTGGAAACATTGATAGTCCATAGAGGGATACAAAATATAACATTTTTATAATGACTTTTTGTAAAGCGTTATTATAAATATATTTGCAATTTGGAAATATTGATAGTTGACAAAGGGATATGAAATATTACATTTTCAGTAGGATTTTTTGTAAATCGTTAATATGAATATATTTGCAATTTGGAAACATTGATAGTCCACAGAGGGATACAAAATATAATATTTTTATTAGGACTTTTTGTAGTGCGTTATTATAAATATATTTGCAATTTGGAAACATTGATGGTTGGCACAGGAATATAAAATAGAACGTTTTCCAGCCTAATTTTTGGAAAAGTATGGAAGGTATTAAAAAAGTGTGAAAGAGGTGGGCAGTACCAGTTTTTTATTTGGATGGCGATTTCAAGGTTATTTGAAGGTCAACTTTGTTTTTTCAAATGGAAACCTATATTTTTTATTATGGGATCTTATTATATTGTAAAAAGACCAGCAATTTTCGTAGGATACTTTTTTTTATCTGCGCACTAGTTTCGGAGATATTATCAAATATAGGTTTCCATCTGAGAAAACAAAGTTGACCTTCAGATGACCTTGAAAACGCCACCCAAAAAAAAAACTGATACTGCCCTCCTCTTTCGGGGGGCTGTTTTACACTTTTTTAATATTATTCATACTTTTCGAGATATTAGACTGGAAAGTTTTCAAATGAACACCCTGTACATTTGCAATTTGGAAACATTGATAGTCGACAGAGGGATATAAAATATGTATAACATTTTTAGTAGGATTTTTGTAAAGCGTTAATATAAATATATTTGCAATTTGGAAACATTGATAGTCGACAGAGGGATATAAAATATGTATAACATTTTTAGTAGGATTTTTGTAAAGCGTTAATATAAATATATTTGCAATTTGGAAATATTGATAGTTAATTGAGAGATCTATGCAGAACAGCTGATTTTTGTTCAGAAATTGGATATTTCTATTCAAATTTTTTAGAATGATTACTTCCGTCATTAATTTATGATAATACATCCATACATTAATTTATGATAATTGTTATTTGCATTCTTGCAAATAATATTATCATCAGTATACCAGAAAGAATGCTGCAGAAACTTCATGGCCAACCTGATAAATAGACAAAATAAAAATTTTCCACCTGAATTGCGGCAAACTGGAGTGAAGTAGAAAGTTATTCCATTTCTTTAATTCTTAAATTTTTAAATTCCTCTAATGTCTTTACTGTTTTAAATTACGCCCACTCATTTTTGTCATAAATGCATCAGATCCGCAGTCTACCGATAACTAATCTGTGGATTTTATGAGTTTATGACAAAAATGAATAGATCAAATATAAAACTAAAAAGACATTAGACTATGTTCCATTATTTCAGATTTTTTAAAATAATTTAAAATAAAATTCATTTTCATTTAATTTTGATTTCTTATAATAGACTTGGACAATTTTTATTTCGTTTCCTGATAACACGATTAAAGCTCGGTTACTATAGAGTTAACAATGTGATTCAATTATTCAGTAATTATTGGATATATAACGCAATAATTCACTTTTTGCCAGGGGTCGTAAGTACATACCATAATAAAAGCGAAATGGCTCCGTATCGACGAACTATGTTCAGAGAAAAATTGCAGCGAATTGAAGATAGCCACAGAATCGTGGAAGGTCGAGTGAAACAGAGCCGAGTGGAAGGACACACGGCAAAATAAATATTTATTTGAAGCGGTATACTTTGCGGTAGTTAGTGTATATATACATATACGAGCTACTTCGCCATGCACTTCAGCATATCGCGTGTGTACGAACCGTATATGTAAACATTCTTTAAGTAGCCGCGGCCATGTTGCTGCAGCTCGCGCAACGTGCGCAGGGCCTTTAAAACATTATTTATCCTACATTGCAAAATTGAAACTGTACTCAACAAATCATTAAGAAAACTCGCTGCAAAATTATTGTTGACATTTTTCCAATAAACGAAAACCCATTCATCAACAAAATCCAGCAAGCATAATTTTGCAGAGATTCATCCTCATTCCAATCTTCAATCAGTCGAAAAATACAAATTCAATCTCGAGAATTGTTATCGAAATTTTTTACGAATTTTTAAACATTTAGGATACTAATAAATTTATAAAATGTTAGAAACCAAGAAAGAAATTCTTCTAGCTAACGAATTTTGGTTGCAATTCGAATTTTTAAAAAATAGTCTATGAAAACAGAAAATTGCATAAAGATTCGCAGTCTAGTGATAAATAATTTCTATGCAGGCTCTTGCGCATGTTGCGTGAAAGTTGTGGATTTAAATTGTTTGTTGCTAAATTGTATAATTGTGGTAGAACCTCCATTATCTTCTTCATTATTGAAACCTTTAATATTAAGATCGTTAAACGCTATTTTGGAAATAAGTATTATTTAATTGCTGTGCGTACGTATTATGCAATTTTACGTATTATAGTAGTTTATAATAATTTACGCTGATGAACTCAAAATTAATTTTATTAATAAAAACACTGTTCTGGGTACATTAACGTATTATTATTTAAGATATTGTTTCCAGGTACTGTATTTTCGATTATTTTTTGATAAAGTAGTGCGATAATTGAGTGTCACCTGTTAGATAATTTAATAAAAATTGTCGATTGATAGAAAAATATTTTTCTAGTATATTTAGTTACACCGTGCTTCGTTCTTGCGCGCGTTACACAGTACATAAATATTTTCTTTTCTTTTATAAAAGAGGAAATTGATTATGCTTCTACAAAGATTTTTTAATACAGGTGTTTTTAATAGCGCAGGCTATAGCTTGCTTACTGTTATGTACACAGAGTGTAAAAATAAAGAAGACAAAGGCGATCCCTGAAGCTAAATTACTGATGGAAAATTATAAATTTTAAATTGCAATTTTCTTCCGCAATCAAATGTGCATTTTTATTAATTTAGAATACAGTTTCGTAGAATATACAGTGTGTTCACGCTATTACTAACCTGCTTTTTTCTTGCAAGTAATAAATATTAGAAAAAAAAGGAAAAAGTAATACTGTTTTTGCGAGCAACATAATGGCGTGTGTAATTTTTTTGTATTTGCACTATTTTCATGAAAATGTCGGTGACCTCCAATTTTTGTAAATGGAACGCTATATATTTTTCATAGCATATGAAAGAGCGTTTAAACACAAATTCATTAGTATACGACACAATGACCTTTAAGATCATACAAGGTCAGAAATGGAAGAAACATTTTGAACATTTCGTACTAATGCGTTTGCTAGTATACTTTATTGACAAGGCTATAGCAAATGATCAATATAACTTCCTTGTGCATGACTAGATATGTCGGCTCTATTAATCACATTCTTGTTAGCTTCTTCTAACGTTGTCCGAAATATTAATGCACATGATTGCGTTATTTTCCTTTACAAGTCGTTTACATTTCTGGACGTTGTGTATCGTGAATGATATCTTTACGAAATATTACGTACGAAATATTCAAAATTGTTCTGTCATTTCTGACCTTGTATGACCTTGAAGGTCGTAGTGTTAAATATGAATAAATTTGTCTTGACGCACGCTTTCATACGAAATAAATGATAGCATTTCATTTAAAAAATTGAAGGTCACCTTCATTTCTAAGAAAATAGTGCAAACACAAGAAAATTACATACGCCATTATTTTACTTACCAAAAACAGTATTACGTTTTCCTCTATCATTTTTTTCTAATATTTATTGTTTGCAAGAAAAATGCTGGCTAGTGATAGCTTGAACACCCTGTAGATATTTGAATACGTATAAATGTTTTATTATTCATAATTTGACAGATCTTTCAATAGAGAAAACGGCTATTAGATTATTTATTGCATATTTATTAATTTAGGTATATAAAATTGAAAATATAGATATTTTACATACAGTAACAACGTTTGATAAGTCTTTCGCCGATTTTGAAAATGTCTTTGTGGTTCTTGAATTTTTCTGACAATGGTACTTCTCAAGGATATATTCTGAAGTATCATGATCGAAATCACGAAATTGGCATAGCCGTTGGCCTTGAAATAAAACGCTCTTATGTGCTTTATTGAAATTTTCAATGCGGTCTTCTCGAAACGATATTTTTCGGGGAAGTAAAAATCAATCATTCGATTTCTTTCAAATTTGGCAGACATCTGCGGTTATAGATGTACCTTTACCCTATGAACTAGATCTGTGTTGAAATTTCCGAAATTTAATTTTATCGAGTTAAAGCGATGCTTTTGCAAAAATTGCAATTTTCTTTCTGGGATGCTGGTAGTCCCTTATTTTATTGTGTGTTTCTATCAATTATATGTGACAACCCTGCAAATAAAAAATATTCTCGCATTTTTCGATTCGAACAACCATATTGGCAGATTTTGAATTCTTTGTGAATATTGCATTTCTTTTTAAGAAATTCTCTGTTTAAAGTTGCTATAACTTGACAAGAAATCATTATTTCTGCATTGAAAAACTCCTGTATATTCTTCATAGACTTACTAAACAGTATTGTAAAATTTCGAATTGATATGTTTGTCAATTTCGTTTAAAAAAATGTTCCATAGCAATTTTTGCGAATTAAGATATAAACCAACGGAAACAAGTTCCTTCTCTACTCTCCTCGAGGAAGAAACGACTGTAACATCGGAGAATATCACTATAGTCGCCTGAAAAAAATCCTGTACACTCTCAGAATATTGCAAAATAAGTCCACAAAGTTACAGACCGCTGTGTTTGTTGGATCAGTTTAAAAAAAAAATCTTTTACTCACGGTTTTTCGCGAAACCTCTCCAGGCACTACTTTATCGGACAAAAATAAATCGGAAAAACGTTCCGCGAAAAGCAGTTATAGTATTCGCGAGACCATGCTCCGGAAGCAGAGCAGGCCCTCGGTAAATCATTCGGATAATGGAGGAGCTACCATATAAGACAAATATTTGCTCTTTCGGCATCCCAGCGCCGCTGTTGAAAATAGAATCAGGAAATCGGGGAAGCACTTAGCTGCAAAGAAGTTTTAATTACCGGTACATGTAGGTGGTGCTAGAAATACATAGAAGCTATTTAAAAATCACGCCCGGAAATAGACGCGTTCATCAGCGATGAAAGAAAGGGGGAAGAAAAATCAAATAAGAAAGAGCAACGTCGAACCGTCGCGCGTCGTCGAGCGTTCGAAAAAATGGCGGGAAAACCGCGCAAAGACTATGCCAAAGACACACACGAAGCTGAAAATAAAACAGGGAGAAAGGAAGAGAATGGGAAATGCAGTGATAAAGAAACTCTACAAGCTCGAATCTTGAAAATTGAAAAGCATTCGATTCGCTGAAAAATTGAAGAAAAAAGCTTCGGAAAACGCTACAGCACAAAACGAAATGATTTCAAGGAAGATTCCTTAAACAATATTAAAATTGCATTCCAAGTGTTTACGAGTAGGTATAGTAATAGAAATAATAATTATCAGGTTTCTCGGACGTGGTATTCAAAATTCCTAATAGTTAAAGAGCAAGTTAAAATTCAATAATAATTGCCAAACCGAGGATAAATTATTTTAATGTATGAAAATATGTTGGAAAACTGAAATTACAATTATTTTTCATAATTTTTCGATATTTGTTAGATTTTTTAAAGTGGTTTATGTGTACAAATTAACGAGTTGATTTTTAGTAGAAAAGAAAAATATTTTCGAACACAGGATTGTTGTGCTCGGTTTAATAATTATTAATAAATATCCATAACAAGGACGTTGCACGTAAAATTGTTTTTGTGATTAAACGAATCAACTCTTTGCACTCGAGAGTTTTAAATTCAATTAATTTATTTGTATAAAAAGAAATGATGAAATATAATGTTTAATAGAGTTTAATTTACAGAAACAAAATATGTTAGGATACTAAACAGTTGTATCTATTTATGATAAAAAATGTGCGCAATTTAACAAAAGCAGTAAGTGCGAATGGGTTAAAATGTTAAACAGATTAAAAGAATTTAATAATAGCATTATATTGTGGACCTTTATTGAAATATTGAAGTATAAATAATTAGAAAAAATAAATAAATTAGTTAATAAAATTACATAAAACTTTATTAATTTTATGGAATTAATTAATTTAATAAATTAATTTAATTAATTTAATAAATTAATTTGATAAATTTAAAAAATTAATTGAATGAGTATAGTAAAAGTGAAAATATTACATTATTATGGTTTTCGTGATATTAAGATGTAGGAGTATGTACGATGTATGAAAGTTTGCATGGTATTAGGAAGATGAATCAAGTTAAAATTAGAATGATGATTGGTCGAGTTTCATTGACGTTTCCGTTCCGATGGATTTTACAAAACCACGTTTGCTTGAACCCATAAAATCCGCAGTCTATTTGTCACGGTACCAATTTACTCCAAAGCCGCACATATCTTACCGGCAACTGTGCAAGACACAGCCACTTTACCGTCAACAATTTGTTCGTAGAAGCGGATATTCTACCGGGTGTGCCGATAAATAAAGCACCACTTTCCTTACAAACTTATTCTGAAACTTCAGTAACTCGAATATTCTACTTCTGTTCCTAACACCTTCCCATTCAAATAAATTGTAAAATGTAAAACTTGTTGACAAATTATTTCACGTTTAACTGTTACATTAGAATTGCTATAAAAAATTCTATAAAAGTCAGTAAAATTGCTATAAAAGTCTATACCCCAATGTCGAAATATATTCGAACACTCCTATTTTTAACAAGTGATATACACGTTTAAATTTATGTAAAAATTTATATTTTTATTATATTTATTATTTATATTATTATTATAGTTAAAGTTTTGTAAAAAATTTCGGTTCGTCTTCAAGCTTGTTGACTCTACTTTTGTAATACTATTATTCATATTTTTTTGAGATTTTTTTGTATGAATAGCAGATGCAAAACTGAAGATATGATTTTTCTCGAAAATGCTAGAAATTGAAGCATCTCTGAAAAGATTTAGATATTTTGACAATTTTTTCGACATTGGATCTACCGTAGACTTGAAAATTGAAGCTTATAATTTACACTTACCTCTTAAAATTTAATATAAATTACCACATTGTGAAACTGCAGATTTTACAGGTTCATAAATTCTACGAGTAACGAAAGAAATATGTGGTTAAAAAAAATCTAGAATAAAAATTTTGCATAAAGATTCGCAATATACTCATTGTTTATTAAGACAGTAGTAAACACATATAGTATGGACGTAATATAAGAAATGCATTCGTTATAGAAGTTTTTGGAATACAGTTCATCTTATATGTATACGGTGGGTGTTCAAATCAAGATTTCAAGATGAGCAATAGTTTTTTAAATGGAATTTTATATTTTCGTTTTGATATTCTCATAGAACATAAAAAGACAAATCCAACGAGTACCATGACCGTACCACTACAATTATCTAATCTCGAGATACAGTATTTTATCGATAATCAACGCCACCACGGGTCCGGCCGGCGACATTTAATGTTCAGATAATACTATTCTTTGACTTGTGTCAAACGTAGAAAAGGAGGCCGAGGCCTCTAGAGCTTCACGGCCCCTCACGGGGTATACCCCGCGGAAGGAGGGATTGTTTTGCGACAATTATCGTTCAGAATTTCACGAAAATTAACGATGAAATACCGTATTCGTGTCTGAAGGGTAAGATATTTGATGCATTCAGACACAAGCATCTAGAGATTAAATGATCAAAACGGTATGATTATTTCGTCTTTTCATGCTCTACAACAATATCTAAGAAAAACATGTGCAATCATTTTAAGAAATTCTAAAAACCCTCAAAACTCATTTTAGAAAATGACATACATGGAGAAATGATTCTTTCCACTGTTACAGTAAACGTATAATTTGAAAATCAATACGTCATAAAAGTAACAAGAACCCAGTGTATGTAGCTAGATCTTCATTTAAAAATTGATTATTGTATTTGAACCAAGTAACCTATTATTTACCCCATCTATTCAACAACAAAACCATTTTACCTAATGAAGAAACAGAATACATGAAATGAATAATTTTATTTAGTACTGAATTTATTAATTGTAACATTCGTTGATCTTAAATCACAAGATCTAAACGTTCGAATCGCCATTCCTGTGGAAGATTAGTTTATCCATTAATGTAAATGGCTCGAACAATTTGATCACCCACTGTAATTACTATTCCGTGTATTGTAATCGTCCGTGTCGAATTCGCCAATAAATCCTCGCCAGGAGCGTAACTGTATACCGTTCAAGATGGGGCAGGTGTGCAAAAATTTCTTTCGCAAGCAGCCGTTTCGAGATTCGCCGAAAAGTTCGGTCGAGTGCAAAGAGCTGGGGCGAAATTTGCGAAATGGGGCGTCGAACAAAGCGACTCTATCTATTCGCTCTCTCCCAGCGTGCAACGGCTGAGTTAATACGCCATCTTCTTGAAATAGAGTGCAGCCGACATTCATCATGCGCAGCTGGATTTTCCTTAAACCCCCCACCCCCTACATTGTGATACTTTCCTGGAAAATTATGCGAGAGAAATTGCAAATTGACTGGACCACAAAAATCCCCAAATTTTTAAATTTTTGTAATTTCTATTATTTCAACTGCTTCTTTTCAGCTAGTAGATATGCTCTTTATAATTAAGATAGAGTTCACCGTCTGCAAATTGCTCAGTAGGAAAGACAATGTAAAATTATTCTCTACAATTCTTTTGTATCAGAAACTATATTCTTGGCCAGTAACTAGATTCATTCTGTATGGTTAAGGGGTAAGGGGTAGTTTCTCCCTATAAAATTGCTCAATAAGTGTTCTCTACTTATCATTGTGATACAACAATTTCTAATAATTAGGAAGTGTGTATAAATATAAAAAAGTACTCAATAAACCATTTTCAACTCAACGAGAGTGACCTAAGTATCACAATTTAGGGGTGTAAAACGAAACCAAGACTTGAATAATTTTTAACCCAATGAGGTTACCTAAGTATCACAATTTAGGGGTATAGAGCTGGAGAAAAACTCGATAGATAATTCTTATCTCAACGAGGGTGACCTAAGTATCAGAATTTGGGGGAGTGAAACTAAAAAAAGACTTGAATCATTTTGAACCCAATAAGGTCACCCAAATATCACAATTTGTGAGTGTAAAACTAGAAAAAAGGCACAATAAATCACTTTGAACTGAACGAGGGTAACCTATGTATCACAATTTAGGAGGTGCAAAACTACAGCAAAACTTGAATAATTTTTCACTCAGTGAGGTCACCCAAATATCACAATTTGTGGATATAAAACTAGCAATAGGATCAACAAAGCATTTTTAACTCAACGAGTGTAATCTAGCAATAAGTATCACAATTTGAAAGTGTAACACTAGAAAAAGACTCGATAAATCATTTTTATCTCAACTAGGATAACCGAAGTATCAGAACTTGGGGGAGTGAAACTAAAACAAGACTTGAATCATTTTGAACCAAAGAAGGTCACCCAAATATCACAATTTGTGAGTGTAAAACTAGAAAAAAGACACAATAAATCACTTTGAACTGAACGAAGTTAACCTATGTATCACAATTTAGGAATGCAAAACTACAACAAAACTTGAATAATTTTTCAGTCAATGAGGCCACCCAAATATCACAATTTGTGGATGTAAAACTAGAAATAGGCTCAACAAAGCATTTTTAACTCAACGAGTGTGATCTAGCAATAAGTATCACAATTTGAGAGTTTAATACTAGAAAAAGACTCAATAAATCATTTTTATCTCAACGAGGGTAACCTATGTATCACAATTTAGAGGGTGCAAAACTACAACAAAACTTGAATAATTTTTCACTCAATGAGGTCACCCAAATATCACAATTTGTGGATGTAAAACTAGAAATAGGCTCAACAAAGCATTTTTAACTCAACGAGTGTGATCTAGCAATAAGTATCACAATTCTAGAGTGTAACACTAGAAAAAGACTCAATAAATCATTTTTATCTCAACGAGGGTAACCTATGTATCACAAATTAGAGGGTGCAAAACTACAACAAAACTTGAATAATTTTTCACTCAATGAGGTCACCCAAATATCACAATTCGTGGGTGTAAAATTAGAAGAAGACACAATAAATCAATTTTAACTGAACGAGGATAACCTATGTATCACAATTTAGGGGGTGCAAAACTACAACAAAACTTGAATAATTTTTCACTCAATGAAGTCACCCGAATATCACAATTTGTGGATGTAACGCTAGAAAAAGAATTAATAAATCATTTTTATCTCAACAAGGATGACGTAAGTTTAGGAAAAAATCATTTTCAACTGCTATAATTATTGAGCAAGATCCGCGTCGCCTCCGGTACAGGCAAACAGAGTTCGAAGAAAAAGAAGTAGAGAAGGAAACGGGCGGAGTGGATGCAAGTAAAGCGTAATAATAAACGGAGAAAATGGCGGCTGAGCTCGAGCCGCAGGAAACGTGTATAATACGGAAGAGTATACGTATAGAGTATATATGTATGTATATGGAAGCATGCGGCTCGTGTTTGCAGACTTACTCGGGGTATTTCACGTTTGGTAGAGCCTTCAGGAAGCAACGCTGGCGCAGGATACCCTCCCACAGTTGAACACCGACAATACCGAATATGAAGAAGACGAAGAAACATAGCAGAAGAACGTTGCCCAGCATGGGAAGAGTGTCCAGCAGCAGCATCACCAGTATCCTCATACCTATCAACAGATACAACCATCACAATTTATAAATTGATCCTACAAACAATTAGTAATATGCTATACAGGGTGTCTCGTAACACGACGACTCCAAATAACTCGCAAGTTATGTGTTGTACGAAAAAATGTTTCAAACAAACGTTGCATGTTTTTTAGGTGGACATATACAGTGCTGTAATCAGTTTTTTGATTCTATATTTTTCGCCCAATACTTTTTCTCGAATTCGGATGAAGCATCAAATTCTGCGTAAAAAATTGTTATACCAAGTAGGGCTTAAAATTAATATGATTCAAATGAATGTATGCTTAATTCTAAATCTACATTTGATCCAACGTTTCAAAATCGTTAGTTAATCCTCACTCATCTCTCATTTGTATAATTTAATTTGTCCTTTGATGGTAATTTAAAGTAACGGTACAAAATTAATATGGCGGACACATAAATAATTATCTTCATAAATTCATCCTTTAAAGAACTACAGCTTGGGGGAAATTTAACACTAAATCTACAATTATGTATTATAATACTGGTACGTACAATTAATATATTGTAGTAATTATTTTATAATTATTGAGAGTAAGAAGGTGCATTCATGGGAAATGATTCAATAAATTTCTTCATTCAAGCAAGTATCCCAGAGGAGTGTTAACATGGCTCTCAAATAATTCAAAATTAACAATAAATTGATGCCTGGGGAATTTGAATGGATCTAGCCATAACAGTCATTAAATCAAAAGCACCAGCTTCGTGAAAGTTAATTAACCTTAACCTAAAAATTGGATGAGGTTTGCGTGTGTATGTCGGTCTCGATCATGTTTCCAGTTCAGATTTAGGATGAATCGATTATAAGCGACTGTATACTAACAAAGAGACTGAACGATAGTGTACGTAATGCGAAGTTACAGATTAGATTATGAGTTGTGGGCGTATACAGCTTAGAACAGTGTGTAGAGGCCTTCTAAATGATGGAAATGGACAATCGAAGGAATGTACGTGGCGCTTATAAGCTTAAGCTATTTTCAGCCGCAGTTCGTCAAGTGTCAAAGTACAATTCCGTGCAGAAGTTTTCGGACAGTTACAGTGGCTGGCAAAAATCAATGCTGGATAGAATACTACACCTCGCAAAAATTACTCGATCAAATAAATCAAGTATCCACCATTGTGATTATTCATATTTCCAATGTGGAAATTATTTCCGTTAACAATTTATGCAAGTAGAACGATTAGATTGCGACTCTATATGCAAAATGAAAAGTTTCTATGACAATTGTAGGAAATAGAATTTAAATTAAAAAATTTATTTCTTTATAATATAAAATAGCATAAATATATTTTTCTAATATTTTTATTGTTTTGCATTCTATTCACTCATTTTTTTTTAAAAATTACTCGATCAAATAAATCAACTGTCCATCATTGTGATTATTCATATTTCCAATGTGGAAATTATTCCCGTTAACAATTTATGCAAGTAGAACAATTAGACTGCGGCTCTTTATGCAAAATGAGAAGTTTCTATGTCAATTGTAGGAAATAGAATTTAAATTAAAAAATGTATTTCTTCATAATATAAAATAGCATAAATGTATTTTTCTAATATTTTTATTGTTTTGCATTCTATTTACTCATTTCTTTAAAAATTACTCGATCAAATAAATCAAGCATCCACCATTGTGATTATTCATACTTCCAATGTGGAAATTATTTCCGTTAACAATTTATGCAAGTAGAACAATTAGACTGCGGCTCTTTATGCAAAATGAGAAGTTTCTATGTCAATTGTAGGAAATAGAATTTAAATTAAAAAATGTATTTCTTCATAATATAAAATAGCATAAATGTATTTTTCTAATATTTCTATTGTTTTGCATTCTATTTACTCATTTCTTTAAAAATTACTCGATCAAATAAATCAAGTATCCACCATTGTGATTATTCATATTTCCAATGTGGAAATTATTTCCGTTAACAATTTATGCAAGTAGAACGATTAGATTGCGACTCTATATGCAAAATGAAAAGTTTCTATGACAATTGTAGGAAATAGAATTTAAATTAAAAAATGTATTTCTTCATAATATAAAATAGCATAAATATATTTTTCTAATATTTTTATTGTTTTGCATTCTATTTACTCATTTCTTTAAAAATTACTCGATCAAATAAATCAATCATCCACCATTGTGATTATTCATACTTCCAATTTGGAAATTATTTCCGTTAACAATTTATGCAAGTAGAACAATTAGACTGCGGCTCTTTATGCAAAATGAGAAGTTTCTATGTCAATTGTAGGAAATAGAATTTAAATTAAAAAATGTATTTCTTCATAATATAAAATAGCATAAATATATTTTTCTAATATTTTTATTGTTTTGCAATCTATTTACTAATTCTTAATATAAAAATAGCGATAACCTTTAGTGTCTTGACCCCAAAGCACCAAAAACCAGTAGACAAGAAATTGCCTAGTATTTTTATTGAGGTACCTGAACAACAAACAAGCGGATGCTTGAAAAACTCAGAACGTAATTTGGGTCACCAATGTTTTTGTGTTAGCCACAGTTGTTCAATTTAACTTTTTGACGCAAAAAATTCTTTTATATACAGGAAACCATTTGGACCAATTGAAAATTAATTTCTACACTTGTTACGATTTGATTGACAAGTGGGAATTTCGTTTCGACTCAAAATGGGTCACTCAATCCAACAACTTTTTGATTCATCATACCGGAAGTCGTAGTAAATTGTTCGGAACCGATTACAACGAAAATAGTGTACAGAAAACAGTTTAGTTTCAAGCAATTGGATAATCAATCAATTAATAAATGCACAAAATTTGAGTGTTAGTCGATACTTTATGTAGAGTTAAATTATTGTTAATGTAGATCGTTAAATGATAATGATTCTATTGATAAAAACTATTGTTTAATAGTCACGTTTATTATACATACTTAAGAGTATCCTTTTGATGCTTTTTATTTAAAGATTAAATTAGAAATGATTATAATCATTTAATTAAAACGTTTCTAATTGATGGTAGACATTATCATTCAAGTAAACTACTTCTAATATATAATCAATAGTAATTGACGTTTAATTAAACCATTTCTAATTGACAATGCCCATTATCGATTAGTTAAACCTTTTACAATTTATAATAGACATTATCATTTAATTGAGCCATTTCTAATCTATAATAGACATTATCATTTAATTAAATCATGTCTAGTTGCAAAACCAGATCGAACATTCCATTTAACACATTAGTATTTCATTAAATATGTCGTAAATATATTAATCATTTAATTAAACTATTCTGGATCATTGTGATTTAAAAAGAAGTGTAAGTACATAGTTACTATAAACTAGTTTATTTAAATGATTTAAATAAAAGTTATTAAAAAAATATTAGTAAATATACACTAGTAAAAAAAGAATTTTTACTATCGTTGACAAATTCACTGTTACTCAATGATCTATATTAAAAATAATTTAAGACCTTAACACATTGACCGTCAAACAAATTTTCTGCATTTATTAATCAATTTAAATAATAGTTACTAAGGAAATATTATAAATACGTAACAATGAAAATGAGGTTATTATTATCTAAGATTCATTGTTATTTAACAATCTAGACCAGAAGTAATTTAACTGTCTGAGGTAATGACAGACATGTGTATATTTATTAATTTATTTGTTAGCTACATAAAATGAGAGTTATAGAGAAAATATTAAAAATATGTAACAATGAAAAATCCGGTTATTATTATCGTTAGATGCGTTGTTATTTAACAATCTAGATTAAATGTAACTTATCCCTTTGAAATAATGAGAGTGATGCAAATGAGTAGGCATATTTATTCATTTACGTATCAGGTATATAAAATGACAGTTGTTTAGAAAATATTAAATATATACAGGGTGGGGCATTTATCCTGGCCAACTGGAATATCTTGAAAACTTAATTCCGGGGGAAAAAATGTTTCAAATAAAAAATTTAAGTCAAGGAGGGGCTGATGCAGCAATCATATCCATTTGTAATTTTCATCATGTTTTCAAGGTCATTCCAAGGTCAACTTTATTTTTTCAAATAGAAACATATATTTTTTAACATACATTACAGAGTCTTAATCTACGACTTGAAACAAATAACTTTTATTGGAAACGTTTTTTTCTTTGCCGATTATTTTGTATAATATTGACTTTATTAATAATAATACAAGAGAATTGCAACTTAATTACAAGAAAATCAATTTAACAAGTGTTCAGCAACATTATAATGTTATTTGCATTGCATGCGAGAGAATGTGTAATCTTATTCCAAAGAAAAGACAGTAAAAAACTGGTTGTATACGCTCAGCGTTGAATTTCTTTCCTAAGTTTTATCTAATTGTTTTGCCTGTTTCAATATTTAGCTATTATTTAATTATTCATTTAGATTACATGTTTATTTGATACTTTTTTAATTGAGTATTAATTTCATTTATCATAAATAAAATGATTTTCTCCGTTAAAACGACATTGTGCATTTTTTCTTTGAAAATTCAATATTATACAAAATAATCAACGGAGAAAAAAACATTTCAAATAAAAGTAATTTGTTTCAAGTCGTAGATGAAGAATCTGTAATAAAAAATATATGTTTACATTTGAAAAAATAAAGTTGACCTTGGAATGACCTTGAAAACATGATGAAAATTACAAATGGATATGACTGCTGCATCAGCCCCTCCTTGACTAAAACTTTTTAGGTGGCCAAGATAAATGCCGCACCCTGTATAACAAGAAAAAATGAGGTTATTATGATCATCAGATTCGTTGTTATTTCACAATCTAGACTAGAAGTAATTTAACAGTTTGAGATAATGAGAATGGTGCAAATGTTATAGGTGTATTTATTAATTAACGTAGTAATTTCATTATTATTACGAATTATTTAGGAAATATTAGAAATATGTGTTATCATTGTCAGTCCGATTGACATTTAGTGATTCGTCAACGTCTCCAGCAGAAGCTGTTTACGCAATAACCGAATAAGTCAGTTTCACAGAAGAATGTTCATGCGCAGTCTATTTGCTCGAGGTCTTGCATAACTGTTTTCAAAAACAAGTCGAACCGGGCTAAAAACCGTTAAATAGATCACCACAAAGTTTCTCAAGGAGACGGCGAAGAAAACTTCTCCCAGAATTCCCGTTTATGCGCTGAAAATCTGTCACTGTCGACTGACAGAAGTCTCTCTCCTCCGAAAACTATCTTATGTGCACTCAATTCGCTGTGCCCCTATTCTATAGAGGCTGCGCCTCTATTCTGCACCACATAGTGATTTAAAGAAGCATTTCCCTCCTTCCCGTCGACAAAAAATCAATTTTCTTTCACAGAATATTATAATTCAAAATTTTTAGAAATGTCTCTGTAAAATCTTCATAATAAGAATTAATAATTTCATGATCTTGAAAATGTGACACTGTTTTTCCACAAGACTTGGTAATTGATTTTCACTGTTATCTATTCACGAAAATCAATTTTCTTTCCCAGAATATCATAATTCACAATTTTTAGAAATGTCTCTGCAAAATCTTCAAAATCTGAATTAATAATTTCATGATCTTGAAAATGTGACACTGTTTTTCCACCAGGCTTGGTAATTGATTTTCACTGTTATCTATTGACGGAAATCAATTTTTTTCACAGAATATTATAATTCAACATTTTTAGAAATGTCTCTGTAAAACCCTCGAAATAAGAATTAATAATTTCATGATCTTGAAAATGTGACATTGTTTTTCCACCAGACTTGGTAATTGATTTTCACTGTTATCTATTGACGAAAATTAATTTTGATTTGCACTGAAGGATGCAGAAGAATTAAATGGATAATTATTATACTATACATTTGATCTTTCCAGTGGACTCCTATTGGATTCTGTTATTTAATTACATTGAGTTTGTTGAATTTTCTGGGGATTGCAATCTGCCAATTATTCATTTCTATCAATGATTCCTACTTGTCTAATTAATCAAAATTTTAATGTAACTTTTAAACAATGTTTAATTTTGAAGACAGAGAGGTGTATTTTCAATCATGTTTCCAACATCTTGAATTGTGAAATAATGAATTTCAGAATCGACACTTTCTACACTTTGTACACATTAAGAAAAAATAATTTTATAAATCCTTTTTAATTATTCAGGTGATCCGTATACTACATATTCCTCAAAGAATGAAGTCGTTTTCAAGCAGTCACGCATTTGTTGCCTTGGACTTTACGACATCTTTTGTACAATCGTCCGGTAAGTTAACGTATTTATTAAAAATACGAGGTTATGAATAAAATAAATATGCTCACTTTAAAATAAACAACTAAGATATTTTGTGCAGTTATTCCTGAGGATCATAGGAGGATTAAAAGAGAATTATGGATTTCAGAGTTAACATTTTAAAAAATCACTGTTTCTCCACTCTTAAATGACTACGCACTTTTGTTCTTTGCGCCAGGAACCAGATAAACAAAGGATTTTTCTATTTACGTCTCGTGGGGGAAGGATAATGTCACCTGTCACCTGTAACCGGAAGCGTAGCTGAAGAAAAGGTAAATACGATATACCGAACGTTGTTGGATATAGATTATACATATAGATAGAGGGACTAAACGGCGTACATACAGAGGCTCCTCATAATTTGTTCATCGGAATCGCACGGAAATAAGTTTCAAGTTCATTCATTGGCTGTGGGTCACGGGTAACCTACATGCTTGCAGAGCAATTCACATTTTTACATTATCCACAATTATTTTTGATTTATCACTAAATTGGTGCACAAATAATTACTATTAACCCTTTGCACTCGAAGCAATTTTAATTCCAAAATCGAGAAACTTTTAATCCAGAATATTTTTATTCTGTGTATCTTTCTTATATTGTCCATCTGAAATTTAAACCTATTTTCTCATACAAAAGTTGAATTTTTAACGATTTATAGAACAGAGACGAGTTTAATAATACGAAAACTGTTCTGAACCTGTCTATTATTTTATATATTAAACAAAAATGAAATATTCAGAGAGATTCGTTTAATATTGGAATTTATGTCTTTCTTAGATTAAGTATTTTTAATAATTTTCTATTTAACCAATACAATTTAACAATATCATGATTCTATACAATCATTTTATTATTAATTCAATCAATGATTTCTAACGTCTGATGATTGTTTAATTTTGAATACTGTAGGGAAGGTTGTTTCGTAAAAATCAATTAGCATGGTTTCATTTATGGCACAGGAAACATGAGACCATTAACGGTAATGATAGAGTTGCAAAAGTCAGAGGCGACAGCGTCAGATTATCTAACTATCTAACAATCTAACCGTTCAGAGCACACGTAAAGAAGAAATGTGCAGAAATGTGCAGTCGGTTCGAGCGCAGATCGAAATCACCGCCATTACTCAGACGTGTACGAGCCCCGATAAAACTTATGTGTATACTGCATGCATATTGTAAAATCGATGAGAGAGAGAGTTTGTCATACGAATAGAAGTGTCAACAATTTTTTGCCGGTTGTTCCCCATACTCACTCGGAATTCTGTTGATGGCGCGCAGGGGTCTTAGGACTCTTATTGTTCGTATCGCCGATAAATTCATGTTCTCCACGTTCAAGCAGTACTCCAGGGCGCTGTAAAAAGTCCAAAACATACGTTTTCCTCTGTTATCTCGTGTCTTATTGTCTTATTGCTAGCATGGTTTGAAACGTTGATTCATTGCCGTGAACAAGATAGCAGTCTGAGTAAGTAGAAATTGCATAACGATTGATTTGTTACTTGAAAAGGATTTTCTAGGAACGAGATGGCAGTCTAACAAATTAACATAAACAAGTTACGTTTAAGTATATCAATTTTCTCCATGGGTACAAGAAACAGCAATTATTTGAATCAATCATGTGAACAAGATGGCCGTCTGAGAAAGTAAAAATTAGATAACGTTTGATTTGTTACTTGAAAAGGATTTTCTAGGAACGAGATTGCAGTATAACAAATTAACATGAACAAGTTTCGTTTAAGTATATCAATTTTCTCCATAGGTACAAGAAACAGCAATTATTTTAATCAATCATGTGAACAAGATGGCCGTCTGAGAATGTAAAAATTAGATAACGTTTGATTTGTTACTTGAAAAGGACTTTCAGAAACGAGATTGTAGTCTAACAAATTAACATAAACAAGTTATGTTTAAGTATATCAATTTTCTCCATGGGTACAAGAAACAGCAATTATTTGAATCAATCATGTGAACAAGATGGCCGTCTGAGAAAGTAAAAATTCGATAACGTTTGATTTGTTACTTGAAAAGGATTTTCTAGGAACGAGATTGCAGTCTAACAAATTAACATAAACAAGTTACGTTTAAGTATATCAATTTTCTCCATGGATACAAGAAACAGCAATTATTTGAATCAATCATGTGATCAAGATGGCCGCCTGAGAATGTAGAAATTCAATAACGTTTGATTTGTTACTTGAAAAGGATTTTCTAGGAACGAGATTGCAGTATAACAAATTAACATGAACAAGTTTCGTTTAAGTATATCAATTTTCTTCATGGGTACAAGGAACAGCAATTATTTTAATCAATCATGTGAACAAGATGGCCGCCTGAGAAAGTAAAAATTCGATAACGTTTGATTTGTTACTTGAAAAGGATGTTCAGGAACGAGATTGCACCCTGACAAATTAACATAAACAATTTTTGTTTCAGTGTATCAATTTCCTTTATGAATAGAATAAGCAATAATTATCTTTTTAGTCAATCACGTATTAGTCATATTATTTGCTATCACTTGACTATTAAAGTAGCTCGAGTCACTATGATAATAAAATCTAACAAATTATTATTCCTGATATGACATGCATTGAATAATATTTTATATAATGTAATATATATTTTATAAACTTCAACAAATTATTATTCCTGATATGACATGAATTGAATAATATTTTATATAATGTAATATATATTTTATAAACTCTAACAAATTATTATTCCTGATATGACATGAATTGAATAATATTTTATATAATGTAATATATATTTTATAAACTTTAACAAATTATTATTCCTGATATGACATGAATTGAATAATATTTTATATAATGTAATATGTATTTTATAAACTCTAACAAATCATTATTCCTGATATGACATGCATTGAATAATATTTTATATAATGTAATAATACATTTTATAACTCAATCTAATGTTTTATTCATGATGTAGACGTCATCGGGAATCGAACCCTGGTCTTTCTAGTGGTAGTCGATCACTCTATCCCTTGAGCCATAGAACTCTCCACTGTTCTGATATACATATGCAGATTAGAATTAAAAAATTTTCAAGCCATTCCACAATAGTGAACTGAATTCTAAAATACTCTAAAAATGATCACAATAAAATCTTTATATTACATTAAACAGCATTGTATGTAAATAGAGCCACTTGTCATATAAAAATAAAATAAATTAACCATTTATTATATCTAAAAATTTAAATTGAATAATGTAAAAGATTTGAAATTTAAAAATAAATAATATCATTGAAATGAGTCCATGTTTATCGTTGTATGATATTTTGTTTAGGAAATTATAACTTTTGCTTTTCATGTAATTTAATAACAGTTTAGCTGTGGTAAACTGGACCAGAAGAATTTCTCTGAAATTTTCTATTGACTTTTCTGGTTTTCTATTCGACGATGTGGCATTGTACCAGGATTTTCTCAAATTTTCCGACCGTATTATAGCGAGACCATGTTGTAGATATGTCATGTTATACAGAGCTTGCCTTGTATTTAGAGTTTTCCGTGTGGAATTGAATTGGAGTCTATTTAACGACAGAACTACCAACTCAATTTAACGGTGCAGCCGAAGTTCCATTGCATAAGTGGTTCTGCGTTACTGTAATGCTGATAAGTGCAGCACAAAATAGATGATAAATTCAATTATTCAATCTTTACCATCCAGGCCACTTTTGCATATGGTAATTTAATTTTAACCCTTTACCCACTGGAAACATATTAATAAACTTTCAACGACTGTTCTACATCAAAATCTTCTTTTAGACATTAAATATTATATTAGATGATATTGCGTCAAGAAATTCTTACATTCTATAACTACACTAATTGTTAGTTAGTGATTGAAATTATTATTAAATATTCACTAAGAAATTCCTAACTGTAAAACCTCTGCCAACATTTAATTTATGACATTATCAATAGATTGCGATGAGTTTTTATGCAAAATAAAAATCTTCTAATTCAATTGTAACGAACGGAAATGAAATAAAATTGTAATACTTCTTTCAACAATTTTCATAAACCAAAAATAGTATAGCGAAGCTCTGATATTTTTCTAATGTCTTCATAGTTTTATTTATTATATTTTTACCGATTCAGTGTTGTCATAAATGCACAAAATCCACAGATTAATTGTTTACTATTAATTTTAAAAAACGATTCTTCGTGAAAATAATTCTTCAATCGAAATTGCTAAGAGAAGCTATTTACAACAATAAGAGTGCAATGCAGCCCGCCATTTGTAGGTTCGTACGTTCAACCAAATTCGGATCTCCGTGAAACAGTTTGTAATAACAAGACTTCGCATAAACATCCGCTGTCTAGTTATACTTCTCCTACGCGTTTAATTAATTCCTCGGTTTACAATAACGAATCAGAGCCATAGGGATTATTTCAATCTAAATTTAATAGACGGGAATGTTATTCGATCCGTCTAGAAGGAAGAATAATATTATTTCATTCTTATTAATAGTTAATACTCGTGCATTATTGTCCTGTATTAGTAGACCGTGAATTTTATGGATTTATATTACAAAAATGAGAAAGTACAATATGAAAGCGCTGAAAAATTTTTGAAATTAGCGAATATCCACTATTTTCAATCTATTCACCTTTGCCTTGTAAAATTATTTATTTTACAATCTACAACAATTAGAACTTCTTCATTATTCGCCCAAAGTATTTTTTTACCGATTATTGTTTCATGATTACTAGTTATTGTTTGCTAAATATCATCAATTGTTATATTATTATAATATCAGGGACGAATTTTAGAAACAAGTTAGACAACGAGTTAAAATTAATCAAGAGGGAAATTTCTAAGTGTAATTTGACTAGCTTTCATTTGGCTTATGTTACTTGCAATTGGTGCAGAACATTTATATTTTGCATAAACATGCAAAGTGTGTGTACTTGTCTTACATTCTCTAATACTATGGCATGTAATTCTAATGTTGGGTTGAGTGGAAAGTTTGTTCCGTTTCGTACCACGAGATAATACTCGTACTTTTGAACAATTGCAATTAACCTAATTCTATTCGAATCTCTTTATTTCAAAGACTGTAATATTTTATCCAAAAAATATTTTTCCATTCAAAATAGTTCGTTTTTATTGATTAGCAAAAGATTCCTTGAAAATATTGAGTCAAGACAAAATGGCGGACGTTTTAAGGTTAAGATGCAATATTTAACAACAATATTGCTGGTTTTCAGTGGACAAAACGAAAATTCAACATTCAAGGACTGGATAATATGATTTATTACACAAATTTTAATAAACGGCTTGTTTCAGATGGACGAGTAATGGTCAACAGTAATGGCGACCATCTTTTTAACAGGACTTCCGGAAGGCCAGCCATAACTTCATAAGTAATGAATATTTTCGAATAAAAAATTTTGATGCACTCTCTAAAATATATCTTTTTAAATGCGAGAACGCTTTTTTTCTAAAGTATAACTATTAGAAAATAAATCCTCAGAAATCACTTTTCTCGACCTCTTCACATTTATACTAATATTTATACTAATCCTACATATGTATATTTTATTTATTTGTTTTTAAGGTGAATAGCGACATATAAACTGGAAACAAAATAATAAAACAAGTAAAAAATGGAAATATAGTGATAAAATAAATAAAAAGTGAAAATATGATGTTAAAATAAATAAAAAGTGCAAATATAATAATAAAGTAAATTAAATGTGTAAGTATAATAATTAAATTTATAAAATTAAGAAAAAGTGAGGATATAAAATCGATAAAAAGTGAAAATGTAATAACTAAAAAGAATAGAAAATCGAAATGTAATGCAAAAATGAATAAGAGGTCGGAAGTATAATTTTAAAATAAATAAAAACTCGAAATATTGGTAACAATGAAAATAAATGGGATACCCAACAACGTAGCAATTCAAATTAATAATCATTAAGTACTATCATACAGCGATAATTGAATGACGTATTTTCTAGTAAATTGAGCATGAGAAATTCGTCCACTGTACATCCGTAAGCATCTGTTCGCGAAGCTACCACCTCAATAGCAGATGAAGTAAACGTCTCTTTATAGCTTGTTGCGGTTGACGTAAAATTACGTCAGTTTATAAGGCAAGGAAACGATACAACAACCCGTAAGCGAACTTAAAAATGCCAGTTTAGGTGTATTTCTCCCGTTCCGTAATATCCTTTCCGAGTTCTCCATTTAGAAAAGCAGTCGCTGATATTTTCACACAAATTCCTTTAATTCGTATCCTCGGATTAACGACAAAAGCCTGCAGCTTTTGAGCTTTACTCTTTCCCCAAGCTTTACAATTTGAACAGAAACGAAGAAATTTTAAGCCTTTAGTATTAAAGCTCGAATAAATTATGAATCTTTGAACAAACAGCTGGCTTTTTACGAACGGTGCTCTATTTCGAGGCAATTATTAATTAGAGGTGCTATGGTCGTAGCGAGTCCAATGAATGAACACCTCCAACTGAACTAACATAATTAACCGAAAAAATATTATTCATGTTGCCCTGTTGCGCTGTTGAAATGTACACTAGTCATTTTATTGTAACGTTCGTTGAAAAGTACATTATACTTAAAATAAAATAATATAGTAATATTATTTCTTTCTTTATTATTTACATTTATTATTGTTATGATAAGACGTTCAGCAGAAGTTTTTTGATAGATAACATTTCATTTACGTATACAAAGTAATCGTAATTTAATCTAATGTACTGAATAATATATCACTTTTAAATAAAATATACAGGGTGGGCCTTTTAAGTAAGGACACCTAAATATCTCTTCAGCTTATTGTAATGCAAAAAATATTTTTTACGTAATGTGCATGGTGTCAAGGGACCAATATATGGCAAGAACATTTTATTACCCAAGGTCATTTTTTTCGGATTTATCAAGGTCATCGGTGTTTTTTGACACATAACTACATTTTTTTATTATTGTATCGTGTAGCGGGTTGAAAAATACATTTAGTTATGTATAATAACAACCTTGAAATTACCTTGATCTTCGAAAATTAAAGTTTATATTGGCCCTTTGACACCATGCACATTACGTAGAAAATATTTTTTGCATCACAATAAGCTGAAGAAATATTTAGGTGGCTTTATTTAGAAGGACCACCTTGTATAATTGTGATTATTAACTATTAAATATGCGAAAATATAACAATGTTCAATTGCGATTATTAACTATTAGGTATTCATAATATAATCTTGTGAATAATTGTGGAAATAATAATAGTACTATTAATGTTCATTGGTATTCACCTATTATTACATAATACGCCATAAATGCATAAAGAATCGTCTAATTATTACTGTTCATTAAATACTCGATGAATATTTACAAAGCAATAAAAGCTCGAAGATATCGATACGAGAAAATTGATTTTTTGCAAAAGATTCATAAAATTCTTTTTATTCCAATTAATTTACGCTGCCATACAAATGATTCGTTCATATATGTATTACTAAGAAATGACATATAAGGGTTTCGCCTAACACGTCGACTGCAGATTCAGCATCCATAAAAAATACCGTTAATGGAAGCAATTCGTTTAATGAAGTGAAAACTAAAAGTGAAGATCTACCAATAGCGATTGCTCTTTGAACCTTCTTGCATCTCATGGATCTTAACGACAATATGCTTGCTATACCTAGCCATACGTTGTCATAAAAATTGATTCTCCTGGCTGGACAAAGAATTCAGTCAACCATACACAGGTCAGGTCGTTAACTTTTACCGATTGGCTCCCGGAATTACCCTTTGACAAATTATATCACAGTTTGTCACAAAAGTCTACATGTTCCTTAACAAATTTCGAATATTTCAAACCCGAACACTGTGATTTTAAATGTTTGTGGATGTTCATTAATTTAGTAAATGGAATTAGATTTTGAAAGTACAACGCTATTTTACCACGTTTTTATTAGCTCGCTTTCTTGTTTGTTTGTTCGGTACAAATCTTGCAATTGATTTTAAACTAACTTCCGTATGAGCTAGAGACTTGAAATTGGAAACGTAGTTCAGAACTGGATGACAATGCAGTATTCAAAAAAAAAATTTTTAAAAGTCTATCCGTTTAAGAGAAATAACAAATAAATATTTTTACCGTTATTAGCATTACACCGCGGTCATCGCGTTCAGCGATCCCCACTCCGCGCGATAACGCTCTCTACTTTACTATGCGTACGCACTCTGACTCGTCCCCACTCCAGGAACCCACTTCGCCCCGCCGGAGCTCAGTATATGATAGACGATCGGTAGTACATCATCGCTTTGTTTACCAAGTGAAAGAACCGTTACACCTTTCTGTTATAATTTCACCAAAATGTTTAAAATCGATTGAAATATACGTGCAAGAAGTAGGAGAGGAAGCCTGTTGACGTTGCGGAGCATGTATCATATAGGTAATAATAATATCGTGCACGAGATTAGAAATTAACAAAAATCTGTGTTTGAAAGTGTCAGAAATAATGTCTACAAAAAAAAATGAGCAGTTCGTTAATAATGATTTTCACAGGGAAGCCGCCAAATCACCAGGTATGTCACTGCATATTTTGCGTTAAATATTTTCTTGAAAAAGTTACAGAATTTGTTGAAAGTATTATATCATCAACGCAGCCATCCATTTGAATATGTTTTAAAAAATGTCACGCACACAAGATTAAAAAGCAGAAAATAATTATTTAAATTAAAATAAATTTTTAAAAATACCACGTTTTTAAAACGGTCTAAAAAGTATAAAATAATAATTTTTAAAGAACGGATCAAAAAGGTATAAAATAATTTGAAAATAAAAACAAAAATTTGAAATTGTGAATTTCGAATAGCTGTGACAATACTTGCAAGATTTAAAACGAAAAACGTGGGGCGCAATGCAATAGATAATTGATGCATTAATAGTTTACCTAAATCACTAAAAATTTAATTGCTCCGCAAATGATATAAACTGTTGTGTGAGTTTTCTCAACGGCTGCTACTCCCTACACTCCTTACTACTATCTGGCGCCCCACGTTTATCGTTTTAAATCTTACAAGTATTTTCACAGCTATTCAAAATTCACAATTTCAAATTTTTGTTTTTATGGTCAAATTATTTTATACCTTTTTGATCCGTTTTTTAAAAATTATTTTATACTTTTTAGTCCATTTTATTTCTAATTTTTTCAAATTATTTTATACTTTTTAGTCCGTTTTTTTATTTATTATTATTTTATACTTTTTAGACCGTTTTAAAAATTTATTTTTATATAAATAATTATTTTCTGCTTTTTAATCTTGTGTGTGTGTGACATTTTCTTAAACATATTCAAATGGATGGCTGCGTTGATGATATAATACTTTCAACAAATTCTGTAACTTTTTCAAGAAAATATTTCACGCAAAATATGCAATGACATACCTGGTGATTTGGCGGCTTCCCTGTGAAAATCATTATTAACGAACTTCTCATTTTTTTTTGTAGACATTATTTCTAACACTTTCAAACACAGATTTTTGTTAATTTCTAATCTCGTGCACGATATTATTATTACCTATATGATACATGCTCCGCAACGTCAACAGGCTTCCTCTCCTACTTCTTGCACGTATATTTCAATCGATTTTAAACATTTTGATGAAATTATAACAGAAAGGTGTAATGGTTCTTTCACTTGGTAAACAAAGCGATGATGTACTACCGATCGTCTATCATATACTGAGCTCCGGCGGGGCGAAGTGGGTTCCTGGAGTGGGGACGAGTCAGAGTGCGTACGCATAGTAAAGTAGAGAGCGTTGTCGCGCGGAGTGGGGATCGCTGAGCGCGATGACCGCGGTGTAACGGTAATAACGGTAAATATATTTAATTGTTATTTCTCTTAAACGGATAGACTTTTTAAAAAAAAAAAATTTGAATACTGCATTGTCATCCAGTTCTGAGCTACGTTTCCAATTTCAAGTCTCTAGCTCATAGGGAAGTTAGTTTAAAATCAATTGCAAGATTTATACCGAACAAACAAACAAACAAACAAGAAAGCGAGCTAATAAAAACATGGTAATAAGTACACGTAAACGGAAACTGTGGGTGGTCTCAGAAACTTCGTCCTTTATAATAAATGCTGGAGGAATAATATTGACGTGAGGGGATTAACAAAATAAGAGAGAAGGAGCGAAAAAATGAAACGGGAAACTTACCCGGCAGCCACGATAAAAAAGTCCAGCCTGTTCCAAGAGTCGGCGAGGTACGTCCCCTTCCCGTAGATTCCCATCGCGACCATTTTGATTGTCATCTCCAGGGCGAAGAAGGCGAAAATGATGTCGTCGAACATCTGTAAGCAGGTCCGCGTAAACGGAGAAGGGCTCTGATTAGGCGAGAGGACGCTTAAATTCAATCGGGCGAGCGTAGTCCTTCAAGGACACTCGACACGAGTTCCATTACTCATCGACACCAGATGTTGGTTTCTCGTGTTTGCCTCCGTTTTCTGCGCTACCCGTAGGCAAATTCTGAAGCATTAGGGGGCAAGGTAAACAGAGCGCAATTAATCAATTCACCTCTCACACCATTGGCTGGGAGCTGTTTTTGATTCTAAATCGCCCTCGGAGACCGCCACGTGAACTTCCGGTACTTCGCATTCATACTAACAAATTGCAGTACAAACGATACTCTCTTTATCCCGCGAACAAAATATCTAAACGTTTGATGTTTACGATGCGTCTCGTAACACGATGACTCTAAATACTCCAAATTTCGTTAGAGAAGATGTTATTGGCGCAAGGTTCGATCTTTTTGATCAAATCTTTCTCTAACATTAATTCAAAATTCGATCGATAGAAATCACATTTACTCCAAATTTCAATATTTGTTTGAAACATTTTTTCGTATAACAAATAACTTACGAGTTATTTGAAGTCGTCCTGTTACAAGACTTGCCCTTTACTACAATTGTTCTTTATTCATATAGTTCGTTGATACGGAGCCATTTTGTTTCGTTCTGTTGTCCCTAAGAGTGGACCTCCAAAATGTACTCTAAAAATGCTACGATTCAATTATATTTAATATTCACATGTGTCGAAATGTTAACATAAATAGTTATATTAATAATAGACTGCGGATTTTTTGCATTTATAACAAAACTTAGTAGCTACGATTTAAAACAGTAAAAGTATTTAAAAAATTTGATAGTATCCCACTTGGTAGTTACAACTTATTAAAAAGATTGAAAGAAGAACGAAATTTTGCTCTGGTTCCTGCCTCTTGCAATTGATGCTGAACATTTATACTTCGCATAAAGATCCGCAGTCTTCTTATTAATAGTTACACGTTAAATAATTATTTGTATTTGAGTGGGGTCACATCGACCCCAATAGTTCACTTAAAGTACTGTAGACTGTGGAGTTTTATGCAAAATAAAATTTGTCAGCACCGTCTGCAAAGAACAAGAGCTGCACAAAAATTTCTTTCCATTTTCAATCGTTTCAATCAATCGAAAATAATAATATATCAATGTACGTCAATTCTTTTAATCTAATGTTTTAAATTTCACCTACTCATTTTTGTCATAAATGCATAAAATCTATAGTTATATGTACACAATAATTGCAAGGTGGAGAAGTCACGTGGACATTTGTTTTCGTTTCTTAATAATCTTAACGAGTTGAAAATGGTGCAGCAGTATTTTCGAAAAATTAAAGAATTAAATTCTCAGTCTACAAACAACGAACGAAACAAAGCTTAATTTTGTATTAAGATTTCTTTGAGAAACGAATTTGAGGTTATGCGCACGTCGTCAAAGAAGTTCTTCTACGGAGGAAACACGGTGGAAAAAATGTAATTTTCGCAGATGAGAGAAAATTTCATATTTTCGGGTCTGATGAGCGAAAACTGATACGGCGTAAAGCGAATGACGAGCTTCGCACTGAAAATCTCAAGCCAACCGTGAAACATGCCGGACGAAGTGTAATGGTTTGCAATTCGGATGCTGGGATTGGTTTATTAGAGCGAATTAGGTCTCTCATTGGTGGATTTCAGATGGAGACATTTCGACGCTTTCAGAGCTGACGCGGTAAACATTAACATAAACCAACGAGCAAGTTTTATTCATATTGCATTTGCTAATCTATCCAGTGCGAATATTAACGCTAAAATAATGTATATCTAACTACACTATTTCAAGAAAATTAAAATTATATAGAAATCTAGTTCTATTTTTCAAATTTTCATTATACAACGAAAAAAACTTGTTTAGATATTATTCAAACTTTAAATATGCAACATTTCAGATTGTTAGGATTGTAACAATTGCACGAAAACCACAGTAATAATTGTAACAATTATATACATAAACTAGTTCGAAGTCGATTATCTTGGGATGTAACTAAATTTTGCAAGATAAATTTTTTTTCTACATTTTTAACTTATTTTTCATACAGTCTCACTCAATTATCAATTGTCTATACCTAATTACACGACACCGAGTATATCAGATCGCCCAGAAAGCTCAATCTCCGCCATTTTGTTAAATAGACTATAAGTCATAATTTCTATAATTTTACGAACAATTATAATTTTTAACTTATGTTTACCGTTTCGTTCAATTTTTTAGCAATTTAATAAAACATTATGTCTTAAAACGTTCTATGTTTTTACTTTGCACTTTTTGCAACGTTTAAAGCGCAGGATTTTCCAAGAGTGAAATTCCCCGGTCAAAGTAGCCGTAATTTATTTAATGCATTGTGCATAACGCAATCTGGGCGCACTTTGTGCTCGCGCACAATCTTTCATTCACATTTCCCGCAGAAAATAAAGAAATGTAAAAACGACGAAATCTAACTTGCAGTGAGGGCGCACGTGAAACATTTCTGGAAGACTGCGTTCTCAACAAGTCGAAGAAAATTTTATTTCTTAAGGACAGACTGATAATAAAGTCACTGTGCAGGAAACGGCACTAACTTTACGGGCGACCTAACGGGGAAAAAATCGTCCAAGAATCTTATTCCAGTTTCAACAACCGTAATCCGATTGGCGGAAATAAATTCAAATACATTTATAAACCGGGATTTCTTTCTGCGACACTGCGAGACGTGTTCCAGAATTTTACGATTTGTATTCTACCGAAAATTTAGGAGAAAGACGTAAAAAACTTGACATATTCTTTAAATCTAATTTTACTCATAATAATTATTAGACTGCGGATTTGTATGCAAAATAAATATTTGCTGCATTAATTGCAAGACACAGAAACTACATAGACGTTTATTTCTTTCTTCAATCATTTTAATGAGCCGGAAGTAGTACAATCAGATCTTTAGATTCCTCAAATGTTTTCACAGTTTTACATTTCATGTAGTCATTTTTGTCATAAATGCATCAAATCCGCAGTCAAATAATTACTTTCATTCGACATATCCGTCACAATTTTCTAAATAAAAATAAATTTTCTTCAAAATTTCCGAGCGGTAGCAATTTCAAAAAAACGTTCTTACACGTTCTACGTTTCAGAAAAAACTCCAATCTATTCGTCCAGTCTTGAAGAAGTTATTAACTTCTGTAGGGTGTCTACTACATTTTGTCCCCGACTGTATAAAATAAAAATTTGCTGCATTCATTGCAAGTCATAGAAGCTACATAGACATTTATTTATTTCTTCAATAATTTTAATGAGCCGGAAGTAGTACAGTCAGATCTTTAGATTCCTCAAATGTTTTCACAGTTTTACATTCCATGTAGTCATTTTTGTCATAAATGTATCAAATCCGCAGTCAAATTTCTAAATAAAAATAAATTTTCTTCAAAATTTCCGAGCGGTAGCAATTTCAAAAAAACGTTCTTACACGTTCTAACGTTTCAGAAAGAACTCCAATCGGTTGGTCCAGTCTTGAAGAAGTTATTAACTTCTGTACGGTGTCTACTACATTTTGTCCCCGACTGTATAAAATAAAAATTTGCTGCATTCATTGCAAGTCATAGAAGCTACATAGACATTTATTTCTTTCTTGAATCATTTTAATGAGCCGTAAGTAGTACAATCAGATCTTTAGATTCCTCAAATGTTTTCACAGTTTTACATTTCATGTAGTCATTTTTGTCATAAATGTATCAAATCCGCAGTCAAATTTCTAAATAAAAATAAATTTTCTTCAAAATTTCCGAGCGGTAGCAATTTCAAAAAAACGTTCTTACACGTTCTAATGTTTCAGAAAGAACTCCAATCGGTTGGTCCAGTCTTGAAGTAGTTATTAACTTCTGTACGGTGTCTACTACATTTTATCCCCGACTGTATAAAATAAAAATTTGCTGCATTAATTGCAAGACACAGAAGCTACATAGACGTTTATTTCTTTCTTCAATAATTTTAATGAGCCGGAAGTAGTACAGTCAGATCTTTAGATTCCTCAAATGTTTTCACAGTTTTACATTTCATGTAGTCATTTTTGTCATAAATGCATCAAATCCGCAGTCAAATAATTACTTTCATTCGACGTATCCGTCACAATTTTCTAAATAAAAATAAATTTTCTTCAAAATTTCCGAGCGGTAGCAATTTCAAAAAAACGTTCTTACATTCAGAAAGAACTCCAATCGGTTGGTCCAGTCTTGAAGAAGTTATTAACTTCTGTAGGGTGTCTACTACATTTTGTACCCGACTGTATATCGCGATGGAATGAAACTTGAAGAAAAGCGTAGAACTTGGGCACAGAACGGCTGCAAAATTCCCAATCAAAGATTGCGATTCTCGCGTTGCAAGCTTTTAATCAGACCGTGGAGGATCGTAATTGCAGCGTTTACGGTTCGCAAAAGTGAAACGCGAAGCAGCAGGGAGGCAGGCAGGCAACAGCAGCCGGGGAAAATGGAGGCGTGCATGCAAGGACAAGCGTGATTTAACGGTCTCGTTTCTTTTCGACGCTCGTTACGCTATTCCCTTAATGGGAGACAGACATGTAAAAGCATGCATACACGTATTATGCACCAAATGGTACGTACTTGTAATATTTTACAGCGATTTGTCACGCACTGGTCGTCAACGCACGGCTGATACATCCCCAGCGTGATGCAATTCAAAAGAATCACCATCATGCTCACCCTCTCGAACCACGTGGATATACTGTGTTAAGGAAAATCATCTGCTGTTGTGGAGTAAAAATATGAATTAACAGTTACAGTTTTTACACTAGAAATTAACACTTACACAAACCAAATTCACCCCTTTTACAGATTAAAATCACCCATTTTACAGACCAAATTCACCCTTCTATAGGTTAAGTTCATCCTCTTGAGAGTCAAATTCATCTTGTTGATGACTTGAGAATGAAATAAGGCAATACAAGTTTTGCATTCCAAATTAACCCTTACACAGATCAAATTCACCCCTTTTACAGATTAAATTCACCCATTTTACAGACCAAATTCACCCTTCTATATATTAAGTTCATCCTCTTGAGAGTCAAATTCATCTTGTTGGTGACTTGAAAATGAAATAACGCAATACAAGTTTTGCATTCCAAATTAACCCTTACACAGATCAAATTCACGCCTTTTACAGATTAAATTCACCCATTTTACAGACCAAATTCACCCTTCTATAGATAAAGTTCATCCTCTTGAGAGTCAAATTCATCTTGTTGGTGACTTGAGAATGAAATAAGGCAATACAAGTTTTGCATTCCAAATTAACCCTTGCACAGATCAAATTCACCCCTTTTACAGATTAAATTCACCCATTTTACAGACCAAATTCACCCTTCTATATATTAAGTTCATCCTCTTGAGAGTCAAATTCATCTTGTTGGTGACTTGAGAATGAAATAAGGCAATACAAGTTTTGCATTCCAAATTAACCCTTGCACAGATCAAATTCAACCCTTTTACAGATTAAATTCACCCATTTTACAGACCAAATTCACCCTTCTATAGATTGAGTTCATCCTCTTGAGAGTCAAATTCATCTTGTTGGTGACTTGAAAATGAAATAACGCAATACAAGTTTTGCATTCCAAATTAACCCTTACACAGATCAAATTCACCCCTTTTACAGATTATATTCACCCATTTTACAGACCAAATTCACCCTTCTATAGGTTAAGTTCATCCTCTTGAGAGTCAAATTCATCTTGTTGGTGACTTGAAAATGAAATAACGCAATACAAGTTTTGCATTCCAAATTAACCCTTACACAGATCAAATTCACCCCTTTTACAGATTATATTCACCCATTTTACAGACCAAATTCACCCTTCTATAGGTTAAGTTCATCCTCTTGAGAGTCAAATTCATCTTGTTGGTGACTTGAGAATGAAATAACGCAATACTAGTTTTGCATTCCAGATTAACCTTTGCACAGATCAAATTCACCGTTCCACAAATTAAATTTACCCTTCTACAGATTAAATTCACCCTTTTACAGATTAAATTCAACCTCTTAAGAGTAAAATTCATCTTGTCGGTGACTTGAGAATGAAATAACGCAATACAAGTTGGCATTCCAAATTAACCCTTGCACAGATCAAATTCACCTTTTCACAAATTAAATTCACCCTTCTACAGATTAAATTCACCCTTTTACAGATTAAATTCAACCTTTTGCAAATCAAGATTTCCTGCCGATTTATTTCCCTAAATTATTATAATCAAAGAAAATGTATTGTTCCTAAATTCAAAATTTTATTGCGTATAACAGTGAACGTAAAATATTTATTTGACATATACATTAATTTATCTTAAATAAGCACATTTTATGTTATTTTATATTTAAGTATTACTACATATGTATATGCAATACAATCTTTCTGTCGGAATGATAACTTTGCAAAACAAATTTGTAGGAAAACTAGAGTGAATATGATCTGCAAAATGGTGAATTTGGAGTTCAAGATCTGTATCGGTAAACTGTGAATTGATATGCTTGTATGTGAAAGAAAAATTGTTTCGAAAACAGAAGTTAATTAAAAACGTGTTTCCGCTTTTATTAACCCCAGAGGGTTAATAAATAAAAAAATAGTGTAATTTACGTCTTTAAATTCTAATAACGTCTATTAAGTAACATTTGTCAATTATTTACGGGCTCAGTGTTGACGATGTTTGCGTATCTGTCGATTATGGACTGATTGTTTCCGTTTAATTGCATTTATTGATTATATTGACTGGTCATAGAGGGGTAGTATTGTTCTAAGATACTGTACATCGACTGGCTTTAATAGTAACTATAAAATTCATTTACATGACATGCAGACGTCTAGGAACTTCAGTTTATGGCTGCTTGTCAGAGTTCGAGTGGACTTATGGTCGACCAGCTTATGGTCGTCTCGACTCTCTGTTATCCACGCTCGCAATAAAAAGATCTACGATCTACGCCATTTATCCCACATGAACGGTCTTGTAGCAAAAGTTATGGTCTGTTTATGGTCCATTTGTTATATACATAGTTTCTCAGATAAATGGGATCACCTAAATACCTCCATGATTTGCTATTGTATGGGAAATCTTCTCAAGGATATTTTTTAACGAGGTTTCAAAGTTATTTGTATTCTTTTTTTTTTAACGTAAACTTATATTTTTTCTTTAATGACGTTGTAGAGCATAAAAAGACGATTCGAACGAGTATAATGATCGTACTGTTCCGATCATTCCATCCCGAAATATTTGTGTCTGAATGTATTAAATATTTTTCGAGGAAACATCATTCAGACACGAATATCTTAGGATTGAATGATCGAAACGGTATGGTTGTTATACACATTCGATTCGTATTTTTATACTCTACGACACCAGAGAAAATATAAGATTTCATAAAACAAATGTTGACGACCTTGGGAACCTGTTAAAAAATTTTGTTCAGAAGAATTTCATGTGACAGTAAGTAAAGCAAATATTTAGATGATCTCATTTAGCAGGGACGTCTTTTACAGTGCGGATCTTTATGCGTAATAACAAAAGAGGTATAAATTTAATACACATTTCTCAAACTCATTAATCCAATGGTTATGAATTTCCCAATTAATTTACGAGCCTTTACAGGCTTATTGTAAACATATAGCAGGCAAACGCATTAGTTCAATAGCTATGAATATTCCTATTCATTTAAGAACCTGAACAGCTTTATTATAAACAAATACTAACAAGAACTCGTTAATTCAATAGCTACAAATTTCCTAATTAATTTAAGAACCTGGACAGGTTTATTGTAAATAAATAATAGACAATCTCATTAATTCAATAATTATGGATATTCCTATTCATTTAAGAACCTGAACAGCTTTATTATAAACAAATACTAAAAAGAACTCGTTAATTCAATAGCTACAAATTTCCCAATTAATTTAAGAACCTGGACAGGTTTATTGTAAATAAATAATAGACAATCTCATTAATTCAATAGTTATGGATATTCCTATTCATTTAAGAACCTGAACAGCTTTATTATAAACAAATATTAAAAAAAACTCGTTAATTCAATAGCTACGAATTTCACAATTAAATTAAGAACCTGGACAGGTTTATTGTTAATAAATAATAGACAAACTCATTAATTCAATAGTTATGAATCTCCCTGTTCATTTATGAACCTGGACAGCTTTATTATAAACAAATACTAAAAAAAACTCGTTAATTCAATAGCTACGAATTTTCGAATTAATTTAAGAACATAGACAGGTTGAGTGAAAATAAATAATAGACAAACTCATTAATTCAATAGTTATGGATATTCCTATTCATTTAAGAACCTGAACAGCTTTATTATAAACAAATAGTAAAAAAAACTCGTTAATTCAATAGCTACAAATTTTCGAATTAATTTAAGAACCTAGACAGGTTGATTGAAAATAAATAATAGACAAACTCATTAATTCAATAGTTATGGATATTCCTATTCATTTAAGAACCTGAACAGCTTTATTATAAACAAATACTATAAAGAACTCGTTAATTCAATAGCTACGAATTTCCCAATTAATTTAAGAATCTGGACAGGTTTATTGTAAATAAATAATAGACAAACTCATTAATTCAATAGTTATGGATATTCCTATTAATTTAAGAACCTGAACAGCTTTATTATAAACAAATACTAAAAAGAACTCGTTAATTCAATAGCTACAAATTTTCCAATTAATTTAATAACCTGGACAGATTTATCATAAACAAATAATAAGAAGACTTCATGAATTCAATAGCTATGAATTTCCCAATTCATTTAAAAGCCTGAACAGCAAAGCTGCGGTCCCGGACCACAATGCACCGCGCCACGGCCGATCAATGAATCATTTGATCAATTTTTTTTCCTCGCAGCAATAGCTATCGTTTACGTCGACCGTCGATGCGACAAATTGACCGAGCGATTATTCTCTTTTTCCGATCGTATCAACGATTAATTTCTCGGTGGGAGGCCAAGTAGGTGGGTATAGTAATCGTCAGCAGCTGTACACCATCATTTAGAATCCATTCGCCAATTGAACCGGTATTATGACATTTCTGTATCACATCGTCACGAAACGAACGAACGATCGATCGACGAAACGAGACTCGCGCTGATCTATCAACGTTGCCAAGTGACTGTTAACCTAAACACTATCCTCCACGACGCGTGACCTAAGCTTTCTTCGACAGCGGATAAACGCACGATGTTGTTGACATTTCGCCTAAACGGCCGTCCGGCGAATTAGGCCTAATCTGGTCCCCCAACTCGCGGAACAAGACACCGCGCCGGACTAATAGGACAGGATGTTACTTCATCGACGACTTCAAATAACTCGTAAGTTATTTGTTTTACGTAAAAATGTTTCAAACAAATGTTGCATGGTTTCTAGGTGGACATACAGTGCCGTAATCAGTTTTTGGATACTTTGCTTTTTTATCGAGATACGAGGGTCAGCTTTAGTCTTTTAATTGAAATGCTCAATATTCTTTCTCGGATTCGGATAAATCACAAAACAAAAAGTATTATACCAAATAGGCCTTAAAATTAATAACTACCGAGATATTTTCAAACCTACTTCATTTGTTGAACCTTAAAAAATATAAGAGAACGTATTATTGCTCGTGCTACAATAACTGTAGATACACTAGAAAAAGCTCTTCGGTCTCCCATAATCCTATTACGCGAATGGATTGATTATAATTGACAACACTTTGAACACCGTTTGAAATCCGTTTTACAAATATTTTAGGAGTTAGTTATTTTAAGGCCAATTTAGTATATTACTTTTTGGTGCTCTATCCGAATCCGAGGAAGAATATTGAGCATTAGAATTAAAAAACTGAAGGAGACTCTCATCGTATCTCGATAAAAAAACAAAGCAACAAAATCAGATTAAAGCACTGTATGCTCCCCTGGAAACCACGCAACATTTGTTTGAAACATTTATTTATTAATTATTATATATTATAAACAATTATTAATTAATAACTTACGAGTTATTTGAAGTCAATAATAATTCAAAATTCGATCGATAGAAATCACAATTATTTGAAGTCGTCGTGTTACGACACTCACGCTGCATGCGTAGTACCGTTACGAGTAGTTAAAAATGGTATTTGTACAGTAATTTTCGTTTGTGGCAATTTTGTGTGAAGATGTAGAGGTAACTGTTTACCGTACAGCATATTTTATTGAGTTTGCTGAGCTTGAAATGTGTGGGCAAGGTTGATATTCTCGATAAGTGTCGTGTTGTGCTCCCGATGGAGAAATGAACCGATATTTTGTTGATCTTCTCGATAAGTATCGTGTTGAGGTCCCGATGGAGAAATGAACCGATATTTTGTTGATGTTCTCTATAAGTGTCGTGTTGTGGTCCCGATGGAGAAATGAACCGATATTTTTTTATTGTTCTCTATAAGTGTCGTGTTGTGGTCCCGATGGAGAAATGAACCCATATTTTGTTGATGTTCTCGATAAGTGTCGTGTTGTGGTCCTGATGGAGAAATGAACCGATATTTTGTTGATGTTCTCGATAAGTGTCGTGTTGTGGTCCCGATGGAGAAATGAACCGATATTTTGTTGATGTTCTCTATAAGTGTCGTGCTGTGGTCCCGATGGAGAAATGAACCGATATTTTGTTGATGTTCTCGACAAGTGTCGTGTTGTGGTCCCGATGGAGAAATGAACCCATATTTTGTTGATGTTCTCGATAAGTGTCGTGTTGTGCTCCCGATGGAGAAATGAACCGATATTTTGTTGATCTTCTCGATAAGTATCGTGTTGAGGTCCCGATGGAGAAATGAACCGATATTTTGTTGATGTTCTCGACAAGTGTCGTGTTGAGGTCCCGGTGGAGAAATGAACCCATATTTTGTTGATGTTCTCGATAAGTGTCGTGTTGTGGTCCCGATGGAGAAATGAACCGATATTTTGTTGATGTTCTCGATAAGTGTCGTGTTGAGGTCCCGATGGAGAAATGAACCCATATTTTGTTGATGTTCTCGATAAGTGTCGTGTTGTGGTCCCCATGGAGAAATGAACCGATATTTTGTTGATGTTCTCGATAAGTGTCGTGTTGTGGTCCTGATGGAGAAATGAACCGATATTTTGCTATAATTATTGAACCGTGAAAGATAACAATGTGAAATTAACTTTTAATCCTCGAACGTATTCCTCGTACTCCTCTTAACTTTTAATCCTCGATTGACGATATTCAGAACCGTGGACAGTTTTTATTACTGATTTTCAAATATATATTTTTGGAACAGTTCTTGTACACACGTTAAGCTGCATATTATTACCAATGCAATGGCTGTTTATGTAGTTTAATTGCCAAAAATGGAGTGCATGATTGAGTATTTTGATCTGTAGGGTCAAAATTGACCCTGCCACTGCAGCTGAGGGATTAAACCATTTTTTTGATCTAGAGTAATTGGTTCTAATGGTATATAACGTAATATATAACGTAGTTTATATTGTATTTTTCTTTGAATAAAAAACAGAACGATTTTGAACTTCGAGTAAGAATGATTTTGAACTTTGTGCAATATAAAATATTCTGTATAAAGAATTATGCACTTCGATTGCAAATATAGTGACGTTCGAATAAATTGTAAATTTATACACGTCATCCTGTTGCTTTACACTGTTTATGCACATCGTGAGATGACGCGAGGATGCCATCATAAACACGTCACTATGAAACGTGCCACCGTGGAAAAAAATTCTCTTGAACCCCTTCCACGACTATTTATAAATATTATCGAACTTAGAAAATTTAATTAGCCGTGTCAGGTAAAGAGACGAGAGAAAACTCTAAAAAAAAATAAAAGCTTAAAGGGATGCAAACTTGGGGTTCATTAAGTTGCGTAACCAACGAATACTCTTCATGCATAATTAATAATTTTTACATTTCTCCGGAAAGTGCAACTAAATTCGTCTAAATTCCCTGAACATCTTCCTCGGGTGAGTTCCGCGTGCATAATTCAGTTCGTCGGGAATAAATGTCACGCGTAGGAATTAAATATCTGGGAGGTAAAGGTCATTCCAAGGTCATATAATTACTCACTTTTTTCTCAATGTCATCTTATAATATACGAGATAATTAAAATGATTATTAGGCTCTGGATCTTTATGTAAGATTCAAAATGTTCTGTCTTAGTTGCAGAAAAAGGCAGAAGTTGACTAGAAATTTATATCTTACTTTTGGATCTTTTTATTTATGTTTTTGTGTGTCTGAAAACGTTTTCTCATATTGAAATCAACAATTTCAGTACAATATACAGTATTCAAGAAAAATATTTAATAATACTTTTTCTGTACAATATGAATAAATTAATATATTAAATTATTTCCAATGTATTACAATATTAATTACAATATTACAATAAATTAATTACAATGATGTAGAAACGATGGTATATTTTTTGTAATTTATTTCTTGAATGTATAGTTCTTTGAAGACAATTTGAACATGACACGAGTGACTCGCCCAATAATGTTTAGGAGAATTTAATTAACAGAATTTGTACTACCCCTATCACCCTAACTACTCTCATGTCCTTGAGTAGTATAACATTTTTATTAAGAGAATGGATTCGAAATTAAATGAAGAGAGTATCACTATCGTTACAGAAACATAATCCTACTTGGTTAAAACACTGTCAATTAATAATAAACAATAAATGAGAACTTGTGTTTTTGCCAACGTCCATTTTCAAGAAAAGAAATCTTGTAAATACAGTCTTATACAGTATTACTTTTTTAAAAAACTTTCTCTGCCAACCTCTATTTTTAAGAAATATAATGTTGCAAAAGGAGTCAAATTTTGACAGTACTATTTTTTTAAAAAGTGTTTCTTTACCTCCCCCTATTGTCGATAAATTAAATTTTCTAAAATCAGTCAAATTTTCCATATTTACAATATTATATTTCCCCTTTTCAGTACTTGCGAAAAATAATATTATTTATCGTGTGTATTCCGTATATTATATCTCATTTGTTGAAATTAACTTTGAATCATTTCAAAATTCCCACCAAAAATCGGCCATCACTCCTGCACCGAATGAGACTCGGGAAATGTTGGAAATTCCACTGGTTTTGTACGAAATATTTCAAATTTGGCACACGCGCATAAACGTCTGCGGCTGCAGTCGTGATAGCGAATTTAATATTTCAGAGCCAGCATCATGGGGCTCGTATTTGTCAAAAGATTTATGGTTTATAGAAATAGCAGGCGGGCTTGAAGACGGAGAGCGTGTCAGTCGTCGAAATGAAAGCTGGTCCCTCGTGAATAAGAATTTGATAGGATAATAAAGCTGCCAGGTTTAACTGAAAAGCGAAAAGTATGAATTGCAAAGGTAATATGCTGCACGCAACCCCTGTTCACGCAACCCTTGTTCACGCGACATGTTAACCGGCCAGTGACACTGCCAACATTGTTACATAGTAATACATATAGTCAACTTTTAGGCTGATGGCCTCCAACACGAGAAGTAAACATGTCGTAAATCTTACACTAAGTGCGGAACGCCAACTGCAATAATCTCCACAATATCAAAGCAATTTGATCAACCAAACCTGAAAGTTGAGATTTATCACAATGGAAGTCGAATCAACATTTCTGCATTTCAAAAAATCAAATAAAATTCAGTTCGTTCGAATAATGGAGAATTCAAATATTAGTTCGGATAATCGAGGCTCTACTATAGGGATGGGCACGGTTGGAGTCCCTGAAACGCCTGCTTCTCCCACCAACCTCTCTTTCATGCGCGAGGCCTGCGCACTGTTCGCAATGGGCGAAGCACTTCCTTCCTCTATGGTAACGGCGGATGCTGGTGGGGGACAGTGGGCGCTATGGTGGGGACGGTTTCGTCTCAATCGAGACAAAAATGTCCATCCCTGCTCTACCACATCGTGAATTAAGCATGTAAATATAATTCAAGCTACGTCATGTTTGGACTCATTTCAATCAGAAAAATGTCAGTCACAAATATATTGTTAAAAGATTCATAAAAAATTGATTGCAATTGAAGTATACAATTTCTACCAAATTATTAAATGTGTCTACTATTTGAACTGAACTGATTTAGTTTAATAAATGCTTTAAAATTAGAATTGTTTTTATTAAACAAAATGGAATGTTTAGACAATATTTGTATCAGTAAAATAATAATTTCTAAAATTATTTTAAACCTTCGTCGTATCAATAAAACGATATTCGAAAATAATTTCAAATGACTTCAAGAATTATTTCGAGCATAAATCTTGATGGAAATTAATACGATACAGTGAACGAGACCGTGAAATTATTACCACTTATATATAGTTAATATAAATGCAATACGTGAGATTTGTTACCGAGCATACAGCGAAATAAACTGGTCGTATTTAATATTCTTCCTCGTCTCGTTGACATTTATACGACTTGTTTTATCACCGAGTCTTTCGTTCTGATTCAAAGATGCGAAAAATTGTACAGCGTGACCTGAACTTCGGGGTTTAAATTTGCCGATATGTGTCTTCCACATACCAGTTTTTAAAGCACATTAAAATGTATACTATCAGATTGTATAACAAATTAAATATTACACGTTTTATGAGAAATTCGATCAATAATTTTTTACAGAATTGTGCTGTCTACTATCCGCTTATTCTTAGCTTCTGTTTTTTACAATCCGATGTAAATGATTTTTTTTTTAATTTCTTTATTTATAGTCGCATCAGCGTTTATGCTATTAACTACCACTGATGTATCACATTGTCTTACATACATAGGGTGTTCACGCTATTACTAGCCAGCTTTTTCTTGCAAATAATAAATATTAGAAAAAAAGGAAAAGTAACACTGTTTTTTGCGAGCAACATATGGCGTGTGTAATTTTTTTGTATTTGCACTATTTTCATGAAAATGTCGGTGACCTCCAATTTTTGTAAACTGGATGCTATATATTTTTTTCATACCATATGAAAGCGTGTGTCAAGACAAATTCATTCGTATACGACACAATGACCTTCAAGATCGTTCAAGGTCAGAAATGGAAGAAACATTTTGTACATTTCGTACCAATGCGTTTACAAGTGTACTTTATTGACGAGGCTATAGTAAATGTTCAATATAACTTCCTTGTGCATGACTACATATTTCAGCTCTATTAATTACATTCTTGTTAGCTTCTTCTAACAATGTCCGAAATATCAATGAACATAATTGCGTTAGTTTCCTTTGCATGTCGTTTACATTTCTGGGCATTGTGTATCGTGAATGATATCTTTACGAAATATTACGTATGAAATATTCAAAATTTTTCTGCCATTTCCGACCTTGTATGACCTTGAAGGTCATTGTGTAGTAGATGGATGAATTTGTCTTGACACACGCTTTCATACGACATAAAAAAAAATATAGCATTCCATTTAAAAAATTGGAGGTTACCTTCGTTTCTACTAAAATAATGTAAATACAACAAAAATGCATATGTCAATTTGTTGCGTATAAAAAACAGTACTACTTTTTCCTCTATCATTTTTTTCCTAATATTTACTATTTACAAAAAAAAATGCTGGCTAGTAATAGCCTGAACACCCTGTATAATAATTGATTTGCAACAGTCAATTTACAGGAATTGATGTATAAGAATTGATTTGCAAGAACTAATTTATAAGAACTAGCATTCCATTCCATTTAAAAAATTGGAGGTCACCTTCATTTCTAAGAAAATAGTGCTAAAACAAGAAAATTACATACGCCATTATGTTCCTTACCAAAAACAGTATTACTTTTTCCTCTATCATTGTTCTCCAATATTTATTATTTGCAAGAAAAAACGCTGGCTAGTGATAGCGTGAACACCCTGTATGTACAGAGTTATGACGAGTGTTACTTAATTCGTAGTGTTTAAATCTAAGGATCGGACCTTACATTATGGAACCGTTTATATAAATCAGGCATGGGTACGGGTGGAGCCCCTGAAACGCCTGCTTCTCCCACCAGCCTCTCTTTTATGCGCGAGGCCTGCGCACTGTTCGCGACGGGCGAAGCACTTCCTTTCACTCTATGGTAACAGCGGATGCTGGTGGGGGACAGTGGGCGCTATGGTGGGGACGGTTTTGACTCAATTGAGACAGAAATGTCCATCCCTGATATAAATGAATAAAATTAACAAATGGAAATTAACTATAGCAAATTCTAACCAATAATGGTTGACGAAGAGAAACAACCTAATCAAGTTAGACTAACTTAGATAACCACAATTACGATAAAATTTGTCAAATAAGCGGTTTATTCTGTTCCAAAGAAAAATTACTAATAAAAATTTAAAACGCATCCGACAAACAAATTCTCGGACAAACGATCCTTGACAATTTTTTCTGATGCAACGAAAAACATTAATCTCATTACATTCCATTTTTATAGATTTCTATAATTATATACGTTCGTAAAATTGGCTGGAATTGGTTTTTCGAATTTGCAACAAGTTCTCCAGCATAAAATTTCTCGCGTGGCAGCTTATAATATAGTAGAGCAAGATATTGGAACACTCCTATCGGATTCAACAACTTCATCTTTCGTTTCCTTTTACTCGAAAGACATCGTTATAAACTTATTTTACGGTCCACTGGCCATGGCACAGTCGAGCTACAGCGCCGAAGAAAATGGAGGACAATAAACGGAGGATTGTAAGTGGCTTACTGTCACTGGCTGCAGCTCAAAGGACCGAGATGAAACCTTTTTAATTATAAATATGCATCCCTCGGGAATTTCGAACATAATACAATTTTTGAAACATACCGTTTCTCTACAAAATAAATACATATTGTTAATGTCAGTACTAACTAATTTAAATCTAACTTCTCAAATATGTTTTTACCAGACTGCGGATTTTAGGCATTCATGGCAAAAATGATTAGGTGCGATTTGAAGGTGTACAAAGATCGACAGAATTTAAAAGTAGCGATTTATTATTTTTAGCTTTTTGAAATGATTAAAAAAGAAAAGATATTTTTATATGGTTCCAACTACTTGCAATTGATGTATATAATTTTTGATTTGCATTTGAAAGAATTTAAAAGTAGCGATTTATTATTTTTAGCTTTCCGAAATTATTAAAGAAGAAAAGGTATTTCTACATGGTTCCAACTTCTTGCAATTGATGTATACAATTTTTGATTAGCATTTAAAAGAATTTAAAAGTAGCGATTTCTTATTTTTAGCTTTTTGAAATGATTAAAAAAGAAAAGATATTTTTATATGGTTCCAACTTCTTGCAATTGATGTATATAATTTTTGATTTGCATTTGAAAGAATTTAAAATTAGCGATTTATTATTTTTAGCTTTCTGAAATTATTAAAGAAGGAAAGATATTTCTACATGGTTCCAACTTCTTGCAATTGATGTATACAATTTTTGATTTGCATTTGAAAGAATTTAAAAGTAGCGATTTATTATTTTTAGCTTTTTAAAATATTAAAAAAGAAAAGATATTTCTACATGGTTCCAACTTCTTGCAATTGATGTATACAATTTTTGATTAGCATTTGAAAGAATTTAAAAGTAGCGATTTATTATTTTTAGCTTTTTGAAATTTTTAAAGAGGAAAAGATATTTCTACATGGTTCCAACTTCTTGCAATTGATGTATACAATTTTTGATTTGCATTTGAAAGAATTTAAAAGTAGCGATTTATTATTTTTAGCTTTCCGAAATTATTAAAGAAGAAAAGGTATTTCTGCATGGTTCCAACTTCTTGTAATTGATGTATACAATGTTTAATTTGCATAAAATGTCTAGTTATTACACTCAACCCTTTTATAACATCATTGCATTATCATGAGGAACAATTTATTACAAAATTCCACAACAATAAAAGGAGAAAATGGATCGTGCGGAAGCATTCATAACATGTGAATAAAACAAAACATTATATAATTTTATTTTCACTTTGAAAAACTCATCCCTGAAGAGGTTAAGGGTTGATATAGATAATAATAAGACTAATAAGTTTTAAGAAAGTAGGATCAAATAAAATCATATTTTCAGTGGTTATAGCTCCTGTTGATCCAGACAAAAATTAAAACCGTACTACATTCTATTAAATTTTATATTGCAGCTTTTCTTGAAAATTTCGGTAAGCCATAAATGCATAACGATAGCTGCAGTCTACTAATGATTTAAACTACTAAAATTTAAATATATTCTGTTCTATAATTTTCGAGTAACGGAATTTTGTCCGGAAAACGGGCTTCTCAACGCGGTGTGCGTCGCGGCGCTAAAATCGCGACGAGGCGCGACGGAACGAAAAGCGGAAGCTGACGAGGGACGTTTCCGCGAGCAGATCGCGAGAAAGCCGGCACACGTTATCTACTTTCCACAAACATGCGGAGCGTGTCCGATCAATAAACGGCTGGCCTCCGCCAGGCTCTCTTCTCCGTGTAACCCTCGAATCTTGGCGTGTCGCGCCGCGGCTAATGCGGGGGTGGAAACGCGCGCGGCCGCAACACGTTTTCCAGCTCGATCGCACATCGCACATCGCCGAGCTGGATCCGGATCACGGCCGCATAAAAACAGGAGCAACTGTTGCTCCGTGGACGGTACGCCGGTTTTTCACGCCCGCGACCGTATCGCCACTGAACCGTCAACGCATGTTTGTAACAACCACAGCTGCGTAAAATACTGTTTCAAATAGTAAACATTCGATTGTCCCGAAAGTTTCGATTGTGAAGGGAAATTCAAAAGAGCGCATTTAAATTTCGATATATACAGTGTGGACCTCGAACTGTGTCCACTTAAATATCTTTGTTATGTCAAACAATACGAGAAAATGTTAGGTACAGAAGTTGTAGGATTTAAGAAACGGGTGTACTTCCGAAATGACCATAACTCCCATTTTTTTATACTCTGGATTCTTACGTATTTGGATGTGCTGATTACGAATATGATAGTGAAAATTGGCGCAAATGTTATTTTCAAACATTATTTTCATGAACTTAACCCCTTGCACTATGATTTATTTTACGTTTACAGTGATTAGAACTTGATTGTAGTCCATCATTTCTTAGAACAAAAAGAAAATCTAAATTTATTATATGCTTGTATATTCCCCAATGGCTATATATCGACAGCAACAAAATAAAATTTTATTTCGCATCAAAGGAAATTAATAATTTACATGTTTAGTAGACGTTGTTCGAAATTCTTATCACGAGTCTGACTCGTTATTATAGTGCAAGGGGTTAAACTTAATGTTTAAGTTTAGGTTTAGGTTTAGGTTAGGTATTTGTAGAACAAACAGGTCTATTTTTGAAGTGAAATTTTTTTAGGCGCGTTAGGCGCCTAACCTCCACACGGTAGGCGTAAAACCTCGACGCGGTAGGAGTAAAACCGATATGGGGATGAAACAATGAAACGATGAAACGATGAAACGAAATTCTATTCTATTGAAGTGAAATTTCTTTAGGCACGGTAGGCGTAAAACCTCGACGCGGTAGGAGTAAAACCGATCTGGGGATGAAACAATGAAACGATGAAACGATGAAACGATGAAACGAAATTCTATTCTATTGAAGTGAAATTTCTTTAGGCGCGGTAGGCGCAAAACCTCCACACGGTAGGCGTAAAACCTCGACGCGGTAGGAGTAAAACCGATATGGGGATGAAACAATGAAACGATGAAACGATGAAACGAAATTCTATCTATTCAAGTGAAATTTCTTTAGGCGCGGTAGGCGTAAAACCTCGACGCGGTAGGAGTAAAACCGATCTGGGGATGAAACAATGAAACGATGAAACGAAATTCTATTCTATTGAAGTGAAATTTCTTTATGCACGGTAGGCGTAAAAATAACATTTGCGCAAATTTTCACTATCGTATCCGTAATCAGTATGTAAAAATACATAAGAATCCAGAGTATAAAAAAAATCGAAGGTATGGTCTTTTCGGAAGTTTATCCTGACTACATAATATGATATATATGGTATTCTTGCAAATGGAGGCGTAGAGAAGATATAGCGGTCACCATTGTTTTTTGTCTGGCTGATTTACTGTCCTATGAAAACACTTTCCAGAATGAAGTTGCACTGTTTTAAGGAATGTGCACAATGGTAGGAATAATATTTCTCTCAAAAGAATTGATTAACGAGATTTCTGGGTCTTTGGTAATTCTTTTGAACGACACCCTATATAGTTACTTTGATATTCTAGCAGAGCAGAGAAAGACGAATCCAACGAGTACCATAACCATACCGTTTCGATCATTTAATCTCGAAATATTTGTGTCTAAAAGTTAAGAATTTAATGCATTCAGACACGAATATCTCGAGATTGAATGATCAAAAAGTTATGCTTAGGGTAGTCGTTGTATTCGTATTTTCGTGCTTTACAAGAATATCGAAGAAAATATATAGGGTGGCATTTAAGAATACACCGATGACCTCCGTTAAAACTGTCTTTGGGAAAAGATTCGGTAATTATATAGAAAAGGTCTGCGTACTCCGATTTTGATGAAATTTTAATATAATATAGATTTCGACATTTTGAACAACTTTTTCCTTTTCCAATATAGGGGGTCGATTTTAGTTTTCGAGATATTTGCAAAAAACTATCGGTAACGTTAATTTCATAACGGAAACCTTCTTTTTAGAAACACTGGGTGGGTGTGTGTGGTATTGTTGCTTCTCATCTCCACAACGTGTTTACAAACAAAAAATAAACATATGCGGCCCGAAAATCCAGGAAATGGAATAACAGAAGAAACAATCAGAATTAACTCCTGTAGGTAACTCTGATCATACATAGATAGGCTGAGCTTTCAATTTTTAAAGACATTTCCTGGATTTTCGGGCCGCATATGTTTATTTTTTGTTTGTAAACACGTTGTGGAGATGAGAAGCGACAATACCACACACACCCACCCAGTGTTTCACACGCACCCAGTGTTTCTAAAAAGAAGGTTTCCGTTATGAAATTAACATTACCGATAGTTTTTTGCAAATATCTCGAAAACTAAAAGCGACCCCCCTATATTGGAAAAGGAAAAAGTTGTTCAAAATGTCGAAATCTATAATATATTAAAATTTCATCACAATCGGAGTACGCAGACCTTTTCTATAAAATTACCAAAGATTCTTTCTATTGTATCACTAACAACTAGAATGTCACTGAAAATCGTAGAAAATTTCGGTATCGGAAGAGGGATTAAACGAAAACCAAATCTCTCTCGACTTTTGGCAGGCTTCTGAAATCAGGTGTCCCATATTGGCAATCTTTACCCTACATCAATATTTCCCAATAAATCACAGCATTCTGATAGCGTCCGCCGCATTTTTCCGGGGGCCAGCAATGGCGGCCGCCCTTAACGACTTCGTCCGCCTCGAAAAATCGGAGCAGCAGCGCGGCGATTCAAATTTTCGATGAAAAATAACCGGACATAAATCGCGGGCGACCATCGGTCGAATTATATAGCTCCGTTCCAGATTCGCCGGCGGATTTATTTGCTGGCCGATGGGATGGATCGCCTCACCCGGTATAACACGCGCCGAGTTGATCCTAATACGCGCGTGATGCGCGTCCGCGAAAATGAAAGACGGAACCTGCCTATTCTAACAATAGACCGGTGGCCATCGAACATTTATGCCCCGGAATCCCATTGTTTTCGGGGTTTCGATCCCGAGATATATGGATATCTTGACCGAGGTCCGAGGTCTATCTGTGCTGATTAAAATTTCAAGGGCCGATCCTCTTACAGCTCGCCCAAGGAGATTGATCTCGTTCGCTGAAATTCGATTGAAACCCGCGATCGAGAACTCATATTTTTGTAAACCTGCCTCCGGAGTGACGTTTGCCAAACAGAGATTCGCGAGATGGTACCAGTGACTTCCACAAATATTCGTACGCTTTTAAGAAGATGACTTGTTTTATGAAAAAAATATTTGAGACAAATTGGACATAATCGTCGGGTTACTGCCAAAACAAGGTAACTCCATAATTTGAACTTTTGAGATATCGTCGTTTGAAAATTTAAATTGAAATGAAAAATCGTCACAGCTTGAAAATGATTTATTGATTGAAAAAAATCAAAGTAAGTAACAAAAGTTGTCTAGTTGTCTAGTTTTGTCAATATGTATATTATACAGTGCTGTAATCTGTTTTTTCTTGCTTTGCTTTTTTATCGAGACACGAGGGTCATCTTCAGTGTATTAAATGTGTAATGCTGAATATTTTTTCTCGGATTCGAATAAAGCAACAAATTCTGCGTGAGAAAGTATTGTACCAAGTACGGTTTAAAATTAATAATTACTGAGATATTCTCAAACTTGTTTCATTGTTTTATACGTTAAAAAATGAAGTTTATCACCGGGCACCAACGACGGCCGAAGATATGCGACAACGTATTATTACTGCACGTACTGCAATAATTGCAGAAACGCTAGAAAAAGTTCTTGGTTCACTCATAATCCTAAAGGAAGAGTGGCATTCTTAAATGCTTTTAATCTTTTAATCTGTTTTGAATGGCACCAGCTTGTTTTTGTCATAAATCCATAAAATCCGCAGGCTAGACATTAAGCACTGATAGTGTCCTAGTCGGCAGTACGCAGACGCCATTGGATTTAATGGTTTAGCTACCGAACGTCTTCTGTCGCTGATTATCAGTAGACTGAAGATGTTTATGCAATTTGCAATTTTTGTAGACAAATTTTAAGAAAGCGGAATAAAATGAAATCTTATTTCCAATGGTAGTAGCCTTTGCAAGTCTGCAATAAATAAAAATCGTATTAAATTCTGTTAAATTTTATACGCCAGCGTTTTTTGGAAATTTTCGGAAACCATAAATACATAAAAATCCGCAGTCTACTTATTTGTAGACTTATTAATAGACATTTATAAGAACAATGAGTAGATCAAATTACTAAAGAACATTAAGAAGAAGTCATATCCTGAACCAGAAAAATTGGCACCTTATTATGATATGCAATTTGAATTTGACGATTTTTTATGAATTTCCTGAAGTCATATCCTGAACCAGAATAGATCGGTATCTTGAAGACAAATTCATAATTCAAATTTGGAACGGAACAAATATCAGAGAAATGGAAGACCACTATAATTTTTCATGGTTCACGACTGTTAAAAGTGGAAATATATTTTTATTTATTCTTTGCTTCTCGAAATCGATGAAAAACATTTTTAATTTGTACAATGATCCGCCATCTACTTATTAGTATATTGTAGACTAGTAGAATTATTAGTAGTCACTTATAAAAACAATGAGTAGATCGAAATGGAACGAATATCAGAGAAATGGAAGACCACTATTATTTTTCATGTTTCGCGACTCTTAAAGGTGGAAATATATTTTTATTTATTCTTTGCTTCTCAAAATCGATGAAAAACATTTTTAATTTGTACAAAGCTCCGCCATCTACTTATTAGTAGATTGTAGACTAGTAGAATTATTAGTAGTCATTTATAAAAACAATGAGTAGATCGAAATGGAACGAATATCAGAGAAATGGAAGACCATTATTATTTTTCATGTTTCGTGACTCTTGAGGGTGGAAATATATTTTTATTTATTCTTTGCTTCTCAAAATCGATGAAAAACTTTTTTAATTTGTACATAGATCCGCCATCTACTTATTAGTAGATTGTAGACTAGTAGAATTATTAGTAGTTATTTATAAAAACAATGAGTAGATCGAAATGGAACGAATATCAGAGAAATGGAAGACCATTATTATTTTTCATGTTTCGTGACTCTTAAAGGTGGAAATATATTTTTATTTATTCTTTGCTTCTCAAAATCGATGAAAAACATTTTTAATTTGTACAATGATCCGCCATCTACTTATTAGTAGATTGTAGACTAGTGGAATTATTAGTAGTCATTTATAAAAACAATGAGTAGATCGAAATGGAACGAATATCAGAGAAATGGAAGACCATTATTATTTTTCATGTATCGCGATTGTTAAAGGTGGAAATATATTTTTATTTATTCTTTGCTTCTCAAAATCGATGAAAAACATTTTTAATTTGTACAATGATCCGCCATCTACTTATTAGTAGATTGTAGACTAGTAGAATTATTAGTAGTTATTTATAAAAACAATGAGTAGATCGAAATGGAACGAATATCAGAGAAATGGAAGACCATTATTATTTTTCATGTTTCGTGACTCTTAAAGGTGGAAATATATTTTTATTTATTCTTTGCTTCTCAAAATCGATGAAAAACATTTTTAATTTGTACAATGATCCGCCATCTACTTATTAGTAGATTGTAGACTAGTAGACTTATTAGTAGTCATTTATAAAAACAATGAGTAGATCGAAATGGAACGAATATCAGAGAAATGGAAGACCATTATTATTTTTCATGTATCGCGATTGTTAAAAGTGGAAATATATTTTTATTTATTCTTTGTTTCTCACAATCGATGAAAAACAATTTTTATTACGCATAAACATCCGCAGTCTACTTACTAAATTTGTTGTTTTAATGTACCGGTTTTATGTCGCATCGAATCAAAATTGTGATATGTTATAACATATATGATTACAATTGAAACGCGTCGTTTGTTCTCGTACAGGAACGAGCTGTTAACGATCCATAACGTGAATGTAACAATGAAATTGATGTTAATACATAGTTGGCAATGTCGTCGTTATAATTCACAGTGTACAACGTTAATTAGTTAGTTGTGGAATCATGACGTTCAATTACACGTAACGGGAGTACTAAATTAGAAATGGCTTTAGAAAACATTTAGAAGAAATTCCAATTTCATCTGATGTTCCAGATGCTTCATAAAAAAATTTGAAATAAAATGTTGTTACGTTGATAATGAGAATAATTTTTTTATTAAGCATCTCGAACAACATTCCTACAATCGAGATTAAAATTATAATAAATCGAATTAAAATAAAATCATAAAAATGTTGTTACGTTGATAATAAAATTAATTTTTTTATTAAGCATCTGGAACAACATTCCTACAATCAAGGTTAAAATTATAATAAATCGAATTAAAATAAAATCATAAAAATGTTGTTACGTTGATAATAAAATTATTTTAATTCGATTCATTATAATTTTAACCTGGATTGTAGGTACTTATAATAATAAATTATAACCACAATTTAAGTCAAGATGAACCATCAAAATGTTGTATTTATTATAAATATAATATTGAAAACATTTATCAGGTAAAATTGATTTATAAATACAAATTAAATTTTGAAATACATATATTAAATGAATATCGTTGGAAGTATATAAAATATAAACTGTACAATTTTATTTCATTTAATATCTATCCTAAAACTGTCATTAAATCGATCGAATGATGCAACATTGTAGAATAGTAGAATTAGATGATAAATGTAGAATTTAGATGATTAATTCATTTTTCTGTATTCAAATACTAGTCATCCAATCAACAATGCGTTAAAAAACATTCCATCCAAATTTAATAAATTTGTCCAGATAGAAGTTGATTTTCAAACCCGAAAATCATTTTTCAAAATCAACAAACTCTGATCAGGGGCCAACGAATCAATGAAGTACACTAATTTCCAGCACCTGCACGCGGCAACCATATTTGACTGTTGGGTATCGGTGTCCAAATTGGTGGATCGCTATCGCCACCCGATGATACACTCTGTCATTAGAATCGAAGGGCGTTTGATCGTGTGCTATATATAAATACAGTAGCCGTCGTCGCCGGTTTATGCTAATTCAAGGTTCTAGCGGCGCTGGATCCATCGGTGTCGACGAACGATCCCTAAAAACGTGGTCGACATCCAAAAACATAGATTGTGCTAAACATCTTTACAATAGAATATCTTTTTAAATGTGAACCAAACGATGTGAGCTTATTTAAGATATTAAAAAGACTATTTTACTAGATGATAAAAAAGCAACAATTCTGTCCACGTTTCTACCAATTGCAATTTTTTCGAAATCCTTTTTGCACGTCTTTTGGTAAACTAATACTTCGAGTTGCTAAACATCTTTACAATAGAATATCTTTTTAAATGTGAAACAAACGATGTGAGCTTATTTAAAATATTAAAGAGACTAATATTTACGAGATGATAAAGAAGCAACAATTCTGTCCACGTTTCTACCAATTGCAATTTTTTCGAAATCCTTTTTGCACGTCATTTGGTAAACCAATGCTTCGAGTTGCTGAAAAAGTCTGGTCGTTTGGTGAATTTTTAAAAATGTTATTCTGATATAAAATAAGTTCGAATACTTTCGTGACTCACTGTATATGGTCTAATTGTAAGTTCAAGGCCAACATTCGAACGGTTTTCGACCTATGGAAAGCTCCTTGGACAATGATTGTCCCATGGAAATATCACGGGGTTCTCCGGTCTATGATGGATCGCGTGTACGATAAATTATGCAGAGGTTGATGCGCCACAAGCCAGAGGGCAGAAATAAATTCAGTCACGCAGGTATGTAACCCGCAAACGTGGAATATACCGCTCGCTTCTCTTCTAGGTCACGATGCGCAATTATTGAGTGCAATCGAGGACGATATTTATGCTCGCGCTAATATATTTATGTGCCAGCAATTTGTTTCCAGATGCGCGTGAACTCTCCCGCGGTCTGAGCCATCGGGGTCGTTTCTCCTTCGCCATTTTCTCACATGAAATATTGCGGGGGCTGAGAACCATAGCGGCGTAAGTCCAAATACTGAAGATTTCAGTTAATATTGGTTTTCTTTAATTTTAAAAACATCATTTATTTACCAGCAGCGTTAATCGATATAGAACTTCATTCGTTAACGAAAAATGCCAGCTTATTATTTTATCACTATACGAGTAGAACGAACAATTTGAGATCACAACGGTGTAAGTCCATCTTACGCTCTTTTGTTTTCAACCACTGATTTGCAACATATGATCTCCAAAACGTATTTTGTAAACTTCCAATATCACATCGCCACATCAACAAGTTGTGAAATGTAACTTTTAGTATTTTCTCTGCAATTCCAACGAGTTGCAAAATTTTTCAAACAGTTTTTTTCACATCATGTGGTAAACTTACTCTTGTAGTAAACTTACTCATATAGTAAAATTATTCTAACTTCTCAAAAAAAAAAATTCCAAGTTGACGGGTTCAATGTTAAAAATTATGTATACAGGGTGAGGCATTTAAAACAGGACACCTGAATAACTCGCTCGTTTTTGGAGATTATTATTATTAACATGTTGACTGCTAGGCGCATTTTCCATGGTTTGCCCAAGGCGCCAACGTGAATTTTTCATTATGCGATGCATATTATGTTGAAATATTATTTGCAACAAATAAAGTGAGTTATAAAATCATGCTTGAAGCATTTTCCGTGCATTAATTTCTTCAAACCATTATAGTAACAATGGTATTTTTGAAAAATTTATCAGTATCCATATTCTATTATGTACTTTATACTATTATGTACTTTATACTATTATGTACACTTATACTCTAATTATGTACTTTTATTATTTGCTGCGTCGCCGGTCACCTGTGGCCCCCACGGCGCTGTAGCCAAGTCGAGTGCCGGTCACCGGTGACCCCCATGCCAGTCAACGTGTTAAGGTTATTCAAGGTCACCCAATTTTAACACTTACACTAGCAGTGAGTACGTAAATAACATGTTGCATCTAAAAATCTAAATCATCGAAGTGTTTGAAGAATGCTTTGAGACAATTTATTTTCTCTTGCAGTTGACCTTGAGTGACCTTGATTGACCTTGAACGAACTTAATAATAGGGCATTGTATTCGTCTTGAAACACTCTATCGGAATGTACGTAAAAGAACATACTCTTCCATTAAAAAAAAAAAAACAGAGTTGACCTTCATATCTCCTTGTCGCCTCCACCTAACAAAATCTAGTAGCATCAGATCATGAGTCCTTCGATATTTGTTTATATCGAAATATGTTTGGTCCGAGGCATTTTCTTCTATCTCCAAAAACAAGCGTGTTCTGTTTTAAATGCCTCACCCTGTATGTGGAAGCCATCGTATATCGGTATAAATCAATCTTAATTAGACAATTTGGATATAAATTGCATAAAATTCTGTTTCGAGTTTGAATTTTCACATGCACACAAATTGCAATTTCCAACATTTATTAAACGTCATGTATTGAACTAATTGTTCTAACTTCTCAAACAAATGCAAGTCGTAGGGTCCAATATTAATCCAATAGAATCCAATATTAATGAAATCAGAATAACATTTCTAAAATTGGACCAAACGAATTCAGTTTTTGTTTTCTAGATGCCGGAAGGATTAGTTTACCAGAGAATGTGCAAAGAAATTATTTCACATCTGTTATTGGAGGAAATTGTGAAGAAAAAATTAAAAGTAGAGGTTAGAATTTTCAACTTTTTATCCGTGACTATGATGATACTTTAAAATTAGTTTTAGAAAAACAATTAACATTGTTATGAGCTACAAACGAGTAGAAATGGCAAAAATCGCGCAAAATTCTGATTTCGATCAATCATAACCTCAAAGATTCGTACATATTTCAATGCCTATAGCTTTTGTATGCATGAACCGATTTCGATGTAACTTTGTGCACGTATACAACTTACTTGGACCTACAAAATGCATATTTGAAATTTACATTATATGTTCAGATAGAAAAGCTAAAAATCGTGACCTTCTCCCTTCGCAATTCTGATCAATAGTAATTTAAAAAAAAATGTTTTCATTCACATTCGCTGGTAAACTGATTCTTCTAATATTCAACAAAAATTCAATTAGTTTGGGCAAATTTTTCAAAAATTACTCCATTCTAAAGGCTGTGTGATAATACTGTTTTTTTTCAGGCACTGTACACTGACAAATTGCCACAGAACGCTAGACTACCGTGCGACCAGTTATCCGCAAGTTGCACCGGTTAGCAACGATCGGTTGACACCCTCCGCTCGTTTATCCTAACGCGGCATCTTATCGGCTCGCGTATCGACGGGATCACTCCAGATAAAGCCAGTGGCCTAAATGTTTGCGGGTGCGAGAGATAAAAGTTATCGGGAGCCGGTGAAAGACTATAAATCGTGAACCACCGGGTTCTCCCTCGGCGGGTTTATACGGGACAAATCGCGAGGATTACGGGCCAAGGAGAGAAATGCTCTCCCGAGACCTATGCGCGATACAATCCCCAAATTGCTCGGAAGATGACTCGAGCGGATACAACGACCCCTTTTGACGGATGGTGAACGAACAAAATGATTTTTCACGGGGGCAGGAGGGTGGCAGACAAACCCTGGAACATCCCTTTCACCCATCCCCAAAACGATAACTTCGAAAGGATACCGCCGCACCGGGTTTTATAAGTCTCGCGCGACCCAAGAGGGCAATCAGGATCCCAACCTTCAACTCCCTAACCGGCCGAAAGTGCTCGCGAATATGAATTGAACCTTTCCCAGCCACTCTGCGAGTTTAACACTTTGAGTGCCGCCACTGACAGAAGTGGGGATTATTTGTTCAGATTTGAAAATGAATTTTTAAGGTGGCAGGCTCGGTGTATTGTGTTTGCGCATTTCGTGAAACGCGGGAGGGTTGGAAAAGCACTCCGAACCTGTTTCGGAGCAGGTTTTTGTAATGAATGTTTTATAATTTGGACGAACATTGTCCGGGTTTAATTTAAATTGTATATAGAATCTAAAACTCATGTACTTTATAATAGGCACGACATTACTTCTGTAAAGCAAGTCTGACCTTTATCATTTGACTATTTAACCCCTTCCCGTACTTTAGCGAGTCAGACTCGCGATGAAGATTTTGGCACAAACACGAATACAGTATTTCATCGATAATTGTCCACAACAGGGGTCTACGGAGGGACAATTATGCGCGAGGGATATCATTGTTTGAGGTTTGCCTAACGTGGAGAAGGACAGCCGAGCTCGAGAGGCCTCGGTCACCGAGAAATGTAAACATACCTAATCCGAATTTCCAACTTCTTTATTAATCATTATTTTTTTATAGAACTTCGATGGCCATATTTGTGGCATTTTTCTAATAAAAATGATACCAAATATGATATAATTCCGATGATATTTACTTGTGTAATCGACGATTAAAGCTTCGGGCACGAGGAAGGATATCATCGGAATTATATTATATTTGGTATCATTTTTATTAGAAAAATGCCACAAATATGGTCATCGAAGTCCCATAAAAAAATAATGATTAATAAATAAGTTGGAAATTCGGATTAGTGTGGTCTCACCGATATACCCGAGCCGCATGGTGTCATATTTCTCGGCGACCAAGGCCTCTCGATCTTCACGGCCCCTCAAGGGGGTACACCCCGCACTAGTGGGGATATCTCAAGGACAATTCTGTCGGAGACATTTGGGACAATTACCGATGAAATACTGTATCGCGAGTCAGACTCGCGACCAAATACTTGGGCCAAACGTAAACATAACAAGCCGAGCTCGCGGACTGATCTTTTGACCGTTACGATCGTGACTGAATGTTAGTTCCTATCAGTACCTCATGACAGTTAGTCACAATTCTTATCGTTGCTGTTACGAAGCAGTTCAATTATTGAAATTTAAGAAACTCCTTCAAAATGCAAGATACAAAAATGTTAAATAAACTATAGTCGTAAAGCTATATAGTGTTATATTCGAGTATATTCTAGTATATTCTATAGTAGAGTATCTACTATAGTATTCGATAGTAGAATATCCTAGAATATACAAGATTATACTAGAATATACTACAATATACCAGAATACACCAGAATATACTAGAATATACTACAATATACTAGAATATACTAGAATATACTAGAATATACCAGAATATAATAGAATATACCAGAATATAATAGAATATAGTAGAATATACCAGAATATACTAGAATATACTAGAATATACTAGAATATACCAGAATATACTAGAATATAGTAGAATATACCAGAATATACTAGAATATGCTAGAATATACTAGAATATACTAGAATATACCAGAATATACTAGAATATAGTAGAATATACCAGAATATACTAGAATATACTAGAATATACTAGAATATACCAGAATATACTAGAATACACCAAAATATACTAGAATATACTAGAATATACTAGAATATACTAGAATATACTAGAATATACTAGAATATACTAGAATATACTAGAATATACTAGAATATACTAGAATATACTAGAATATACTAGAATATACCAGAATATACTAGAATATACTAGAATATACTAGAATATACTAGAATATACTAAAATATACTAGAATATACTAGAATATACTAGAATATACTAGAATATACTAGAATATACCAGAATATACTAGAATACACCAAAATATACTAGAATATACTAGAATATACTAGAATATACTAGAATATACCAGAATATACTAGAATATACTAGAATATACCAGAATATACTAGAATATACTAGAATATACTAGAATATACTAGAATATACTAGAATATACTAGAATATACTAGAATATACTAGAATATACTAGAATATACTAGAATATACCAGAATATACTAGAATACACCAAAATATACTAGAATATACTAGAATATACTAGAATATACTAGAATATACTAGAATATACTAGAATATACTCGAATATAACAGAATATAGTGGTAATATATATAAATATAGTCGTAAAGCGTATAAGGCGTATGATTATAGATGAGAGTAGTGAAGAGGAAAGTACGACACAACAATCATGGATTTGGCAAAAAATAAAAAACACACCAATAGTTTGTAGTTCGTATTGCGACTGTTTACAAGCATCAGTCTGGTCTGTTAAGTGCGCGTCGATGCCTGCCGCTTGGGCCCAAGTTTCGTCGAGCTAAATGGCACGGGAAGGGGTTAATATCTTAGCTTCAATACTTGTATGATGTTTTATAACATCAAATAAATGTTATATAATTTTCATCAAAATTTATATATACAATCTCAACACGCGTATCCTTATAGTAGTGACAACATAATTTTTTAAAATGAAGTTTAACCTGTCTAGTTTTATTGTTTAAAGTCTAATAACGAGGTTCGAAACTACCGTTGTTATATTCCAGTGCATGTATAATGTTTTATAACTTCTATAAACGTTAATCAATCGACTTGAAATTCTGTCAGACGTTCTGTGTTAGTCGCATCGTTATTAGACCCTCTATTATCCGAACCTAACCGTTTCATCGCTTAGTATTCAAACGTTGCGACCTCCCGATGGAATAGAACCCCTCAGAGTCTCTCGAGTGACTCGACCTCTTCATTATTCAAACGTCGCCACATCATCAACCCTAGAATATGTTAGATCTCGATCAGACTGTGATAATTACAGTACATCGCAGAAATAGAACTGATCGCGTAACTGCTGTTGATCACGAAAGAGTAGAAATGTTGTTTACAGGAGCAAAAGATCGAATGATTTTGATCTTGCTACATGATGTCAAGGTCACCCCGTAAGTGGTCATCAGAAGGTTGAGTAATTGCTACACGATGCTTGTTAAGATGTTATTAACGATTCGTGTGAACAATGAGCTGGAAAGTGTATCGTGTTCTCTGTTGAAAACCAGAAATATCAATTGAACAGTGTACCAATTCGATTGTTTAAAGGGTTCTACTTCCGTAACAGGTGCAATCGGACCCGAGGCGATTCGTTGTAAAAAATAAGAAAAAAGTATGGAATCAAATTTTTTCATACGAAACTTGGTTTTCGAGAAAATCGAGTTTGAAAATGCACCGAATATGCGCGTTATTAGGTAGGAATTGTCTGACGCGTCTCATCATGACCAACCAAATTCTACTTCCGGCGTATACCAAAGCACGCGAACCCGTCGGATCTTTAAACACGATTTTTAAAAAAACGAGGCGTAAAAAAGAAATGTGAATTCCTTTTTTTCAATTTATTTTTACATGTAGATTAATCCTCTGTCTGCTTGTACATGTCATTCGGCCGCACCCTGAATAGTTTTCATTATCGAGGTTTCGAAATGTTAGTAATGGCATTTCGGAAAGATTTATCACATGGTCGAAGGGTATTGAAGCCTTGAAAGTGTATCGTGTACTCTGTCGCAAACCAGAGATTTCAATTGGGCATTGAAGCAATTCAAATGTTCAAAGGGTTCTACTTCCATCGATTTCGTAGCCAGGTCAAGCTGTTTGCAGCATTAAGGATGAATTATAAATTCACAAGTTATCATACAGTCTACTTGATCAAATACACGCGATTAAAAGGCTACGCGCGTTCAAGAACGTTAACAGCAGAGTTGCATTCCACTATTTCCGAAAATTTCATTAACCTACTGAAAATGTGAGAGAAGTGTGCCCAGTGTTTAGGATCAATGGTCGCCAACCAAAGATTTCAATTGGCCAGTCGACGAGTTCATGATTGAAAGGGTCCTGCTTCTGTTGATCTCGTAGCCAAGCCAAGATGGCCGCGACGTTCACGAAAAATTGGGATTGTTGTTCGGAAAGGACGCGGTTTCTGCCCGAAAGCCTGAGCAGACAGAACCGCGGTGCAACACGAGTTACCGGTATCTTGAAAACTATTAGCCGTAGGCCCATAAGGGGATATTGACGTAGTAGTCTCGACAAATATTACAATCTGTCAAAGGCTGATTAAAACGTCAGCGCAGCGCTCGGGGAGCTCTACTTGTTGGTTTACGCGGACTGTTAAAACAAGGCTGAGCGAGACCGAACAAAACCATGATCGGGTGATAACCACGTAGTGTCATTCAGATATCGGTTGTCACGGGGATGTTCCTCGAAAGTGATGAGTGACAGTTACGGCTGTCTAGCGATCCGACCCGGCGTTGCATAAAGAATAAGGACATTGTTCCTCGAGGACCTAGTTTCGCAGCAAAGAAAGACGTCTTTTGTTACGAGAACACCTCGCCGAGGGGGTACGAAACGGATGATGTTCAGGAATTTTTCAGTAAAACTATGGAACGCATCGACCCCAAATTTTACAGAGTCAACGACCCGCGTTTCGCGAATATGAATTTCTTTTTAAACAGAAATATCGAATCTATCCAAAATCGCAGCGGTTATGCGAGAACGCACTGGCAACGTTATTCTGCGTTGCCGACGCAATAGCTGCTGCTGCAAGTTCTATGTAACGAAGAGACCGGAAAGACTCTTAATCCGCACCAGTGTGGCTGTCTTTTGGACGTATATTAAGAAAGGAGTATTGAAAAATATGGCATTGTCCGACACAATTTACAAGTTTTGTGAAAAGGGCGATTGCTTTTCAAGTTACAATGCTCGAGTTTACCAAATATCGATTTCATCCAGATCAGGGGATAAAGTGACATTCATTGAATATACTTGCAGTTTCAAGTGAAATGGATGATTATCGATAGTATTGAATATTAATATTTTTAATTTACTGTTAGCAGCCAAAAGCAACCATAAAATTAGCTTTCAATTTTCTCGTCGTAATCGATTTCATTTCTCCTGAATACATTGTTTCTCGTCTCTGATGTAGATTGTCTTCTGTTCCATTGTTATTTCTATGAATGTCTTGTAATCGTGTCGCATCGATGTTAGCTGAAGAAACAAACAGATTTCAGTAATACCTTTCGACACGTTATTTCGAAACCCATGTGATACCATAATTCACTGCTCGAGAATTAATACATATCGGTATTGATGACACTAGCGTTGGATCACAAGTTACATGTCTAAATTTATTATTACCTTCAATGCACATTAATTTTGCATATTTTTTAATGTTTAATAGTTTGCGTCGTTTCAGAATATTTTCTGAATGACAAGTATTTAGTTGAAGGCTGGAAATTAGCAATTTGGTTTCTGGAACCGGAAAGTGAACCGACCCTTCTCAATGTCAATTGACGTATGCCCATATCAATAGACCTTGCACAATGTAGGACAACGCTCCAAATTTCTGATTCGTCTCTTTGTTCCATCTCACGGTGCGTTTGGGAACTCCAAAATTCCGAAATTTTGCATAATATTATGATTGGAATAAAATTGAACACGAGACTAGTTATAGTTAGAGCTTTAGCCAATATCAAAACTATTTTAAAATTATATTACCAAACTTTCGAACTGGACAACTGTAGGACAAATTTTTCATATTGGTTAACGGAAAGCAAATCCTCTTATTTTCAACCGAGTTCGAAAATCGTTGATATGTTTTTAGATAATATCTTTGTGATCATTCAATCACGAGATATTTGTGTCTGTACGTATTAATTATCACGAGATTTAATGATCGTAATAGTATGGTTGTTATAGTCGTTGGGTTTGTCTTTTTGCGCTCAATAAGAATATTGAAGAAAATATGTAGAACACATTTCAGTTTCAGTAGCTGTAACATATTTTAAAATTGATTTATTCAAGATTGGGTTTGACAGGGTCTAGATTGTTCAGTTTAATATTTTAGTTCTATGTAAAATTGATAAAACATATATCAGATAAAACCACACAGAGATGTACCAGGTACCACGATCGGTTATGAAAAAATTGACTGTACACTTCCTTCTAGTGTAAGATATATAGCTCAATTTTTAACAAATACTGCTTAAACATCACAGAATAAAATGCATATATTGATTTTTTAAAGAATCATGAATTATCTGATAGAAAAATGGTTGAACTATTCTTATTTTTCAACCCCGTTCCAAATATCTTTTGGAGAATTGGTTCAGAGTATCTTTTAGGAAAATGGCTGCCACGTTCTTCCAGTTTGAGATATTCAGCTCGAATTTTTAACAAATACTACTTATACATCACAGAATAAAATGTACATATTGATTTTTTTAAGAATCATGATTTTATCTTATAGAAAAATGGTTGAGGTACTCTTATTTTTCAACGCCGTTCCAAATATCTTTTGGAGAATTGGTTCAGAGCATCTTGTAGGAAAATGGCTGCCACGTTCTTCGCACATTCGCATTATAAGATGATTGGAATAAAATTGAACACGAGACTAGTTATAGTTAGAGCTATAGCTAATATCAAAACTATTTTATAATTATATTACCAAACTTTCGAACTGAACAACGGTAGAATAAATTTTTCATATTGGTTAACGGAAAACAAATCCTCTTATTTTTCAATCGAGTTTCAAAATCGTTGATATGTTTTTAGATAACAAACATATATATTTGCTTCGACATTCTTGTAGAGCATAAAACGACGAATCCAACGACTACCATAATCATATTATCTTTATGATCATTCAATCTCGAGATATTTGTGCCTGGAGGCATTAATTATCTCGAGATCAAATGATCGTAATAGTATGGTTATTATAGTCGTTGGGTTCGTGTTTTTAAGCTCAATAAGAATATTGAAGAAATCTATGAGTGTCTTATAATCCTGTCGTATCGATGTTACCTGAAGAAACAAATTTCACTAATTTTGTTATTTCGAGACCCGTTTGATACCACAATTCACTGCTCGGGAATTAATACATATCGGTATTGATGAAACTAGCATTGAATCACAAGTTACATATCTGAGTTTACTATTACGTACAATGTACATTAATTTCACACATTTTTTGAGAAACCAGAAAGATTCTTAATCTGCACGAGTGTGGTTGTCTTTTGAACGTGTGTTAAGAAAGGAGTATTAAAAAGAAGAAATATGTCATTGCCTGATGAAAGAACTTATAATTTCCATGGGATATATTCTTTTAAGTGGTCCTAGTAATTAGGTATCATCACTCGGATGAACCATAGATGAACCGTGTTTTTTTATTCAAACGACCTTTTTGTCGTAGACGAAAGTTTACTGTACGAGTTTTCTATCTCGACGACTATACCCTCCAGTAAATTAGATCTAGGCTGAACGCTAGATCTGGATTAGACTAGGTTAAAACAGTTAGCGAAGTTTCAGATATGAATGTTGAAAAGAAACTTGTTCTTCTTGTCACCAGTTTTTTTTTTCTTTCACATCGACTATAACCGTTTCGAATCTTCATTCTTGCTGTAAGTTGTACAGTCTTTCATTTTTATTCAGTCAATATTTATTGCGGATTGTTGAATAGATTACATTATTATACTATGTTTAACTATGCTAAAAGACAGTGAAAACATTTTTTAATCACTGTAACATTTAATACTAGGAGACTGTAGGTATTTAAACATTTAAGGCTTGTGCAAATATGTGAAATACTGGAATTATATTAATCCAGCATTTATTTTTACCACAAGGTGTATTCTAATTATTCTGTTTGTTATTCAGTACGTATCATTTACTATTTAACAAACTGGCTTTAAGTACTCGAATTAATATGTAAACATTAATTTACTGTTTTCATGTTTTTTTTTAAATTATATCTCCTGGTGAAAACAGCTGAATGAAATAAAAATTTATAATATGTATTTTATCATATGGATTTCAACTCTTTCTAATTTATTTTGTACACTTTATTGTGTGGTATCATAAATATTAGATAAACTAAAATTTTACAGATTTTAGTTTTTTATATTTATTTGATCCTTTATAGAGTGCATTTTACTTTGTTATATTTTTGTCAAAACATTATACATATTTTTAACAGAAATACCTCTTTATACTGTTTCAATTGTAATTTATCTTTTTCAGAAAAAAGTCAAAACTTGGTCTAATCAAATTTTTCCAAAAATTATCTTTTATATAAAATATACCAAAGCTCCAAAAATGGACAATTTTCTGCAACAGTTAAAATTCGCAGGTTAAATTAGGTATAAAATAGGTCCCCGGGGAATTTAAGTATTCTGCGAATTAAAAAAGGAAACCAGGACGAAGCTTAAGCTGATAATCACCGGAAATCCATATGCAAATTCCCATTGCACATGCAAATTACCGTACATCGTTCCATAGAACCCACCACTAAAAAGCAATATCTCTAAAAAAGAATCCCAAAATTCCGTAAAATTGAAAGGGAATAGAACAAAAGATAACATTAATAATTCTCGTTACGGAATTGTTGCAGAGGCGTGCCATAAGTGCACAGAACTAGCTGTTCGCTTGCGTCAGTGGAATCCAAACAGTCAGTTTTAATTAAGAGACATGAAATTAGTCTCGTCGTAAAATAAATTGGGTATCCTCGAAAGGAAACTTCCCTAACGTAACACCTGTCAAGTATTGTCTGAAAATAACATTCGCGTTAACCTGTCACGTTCGGACACGCTGCCTTCCGAAAATAATTCTTCGAGTTTGCGAATCAATAGTCAGTGGCATTCAGTCACGTTTGTTCAATCATTGGCATATGTGATCCACCTGGATAATTGTTTTATATTATCTGTGTATTAATCGTATTCAGAAGATTTCAAATGGAGTATTTATAAATTGATTTTCATAAGAATTGATTTACAAGCATTAATATACAGGGTGTTCAGGTTATTACTGGCCCGCATTTTTTTGTAAATAGTAAATATTAGGAAAAAAATGATAGAGGAAAAAGTAGTACTGTTTTTTATACGCATCAAATTGACATATGCATTTTTATTATATTTACATTATTTTGATAGAAGCGAAGGTGACCTCCAATTTTTTAAATGGAATGGAATGCTAGTTCTTGTAAATTAGTTCTTGCAAATCAATTCTTATACATCGATTCCTGTAAATTGATTGTTGCAAATCAATTCTTATACAGGGTGTTCAGGTTATTACTGGCCCGCATTTTTTTGTAAATAGTAAATATTAGGAAAAAAATGATAGAGGAAAAAGTAGTACTGTTTTTATACGCATCAAATTGACATATGCATTTTTGTTGTATTTACATTATTTTGGTAGAAACGAAGGTGACCTCCAATTTTTTAAATTGAGTGGAATGCTAGTTCCTGTAAATTAGTTCTTGCAAATCAATTCTTATACATCGATTCCTGTAAATTGATTGTTGCAAATCAATTCTTATACAGGGTGTTCAGGTTATTACTGGCCAGCATTTTTTTTGTAAATAGTAAATATTAGAAAAAAATGATAGAGGAAAAAGTAGTACTGTTTTTTATACGCATCAAATTGACATATGCATTTTTATTATATTTACATTATTTTGATAGAAGCGAAGGTGACCTCCAATTTTTTAAATGAAATGGAATGCTAGTTCTTGTAAATTAGTTCTTGCAAATCAATCCTTATACATCGATTCCTGTAAATTGATTGTTGCAAATCAATTCTTATACAGGGTGTTCAGGTTATTACTGGCCAGGATTTTTTTTGTAAATTGTAAATATTAGAAAAAAATGATAGAGGAAAAAGTAGCACTGTTTTTTATACGCAACAAATTGACATGTGCATTTTTGTTGTATTTACATTATTTTGGTAGAAACGAAGGTGACCTTCAATTTTTTAAATCGAATGGAATGCTAATTCTTGTAAATTAGTTCTTGCAAATCAATTCTTATACATCAATTCCTGTAAATTGATTGTTGCAAATTAATTCTTATACAGGGTGTTCAGGTTATTACTGGCCACGATTTTTTTTGTAAATAGTAAATATTAGGAAAAAAATGATAGAGGAAAAAGTAGCACTGTTTTTTATACGCAACAAATTGACATGTGCATTTTTGTTGTATTTACATTATTTTGGTAGAAACGAAGGTGACCTCCAATTTTTTAAATGTAATGCTATACATTTTTTTATGTCGTATGAAAGCGTTTGTCAAGACGAATTCATCCATCTACTACACAATGACCTTCAAAGTCATGCAAGGTCAGAAATTCATTTTAAATGTTTATAGCACAAATAAGTAGACCAACTGCAAAACAGTGAAAGCATTGAAAGATTTAAAATATATGTATTATGTTCAACTTGTTATAATTATTAAAGAATAACGGAAATTTCTGTACGGTTCTTATGTCTTGCAATTGTTTAAGAAAATTTTGATTTTACATGAAGACCCGCGATCTAATAATAGTAATATTGAATTATAAAATTCGCTATGTATTAACAGCATAGGAAAAGTGAGAAAACTCGTCAAAAAGAAAAACCAATTAAACAGTTTCCCAAAATTCAGAAATCTGTTCATCCCTCTCATCACGGCGTCAACTTGTAATTGTTTGCTCGTCCACGCATGCGTGTTATTTTAATTGCGATAGAGAGAGAGAGAGAGAGAGAGAGAGAGAGAGAGAGAGAGAGAGAGAGAGAGAGAGAGAGAGAGAGAGCATGCAAGAGATCGATAGCAAACATATATTAATTGACAAAAACGCATTAGTAGTACTAACTTATTTCTATCTATTCGAACTAGATAGCTGCAACAGTGTCGTTGACAAAATTAAACAAAATTTAATCTACATAGTTATTTAAACACAATTTTATTTACTTCGCGCAAGAATTCATACAACAAACAAAAATAAATGAAATTTATTTAAAACATTCAATAATGTTGCACTTCATAATTTCAACTTATATTGTTACACCTCAAATGTAAATTAATCTATGGTTGTCCAAGAACATAAAAATCTACAATAATTTTGCTATTTGTCAACAAATATATTAAAGAAATTTAAAAAAATGAATTGAAAGTGGTATCCTATTATTCCTAGTTATTGACATAAAGGTTAAAATAAATATCTGTAATAATTAAACTTACTAACACTAAATGCCAAAAATTGTAAAAACCTTCAAAAGTGAATATAAATTATTTCATTTATTTTTTCGTTCGTTATTTTGTGGAATTAATAAATTTGTCAATGTCGGTGTTAAGCTTTGGCATGTTTTGTGTCAATTTGACTAAAAATGATAGTTCTTATTGTATCAGAGAAATCTTGTGGAAATCGATTAAATAAATTATTTTATTCAATCACGTATCACTATAAAAATGGCAAAATTCTAAATAAATTCAATCTTGTCATTTTCGCAAGGCAATACATTCAGTGCTCCATAGATTTAATCTTAAATAAAACTAATGAATTCTTATTTACAAATGAAATGACACGTTTCATTTACTAAATACATAGAATAGAACACGGCGGTGTATAAGGGTTGAAAAGGGTAGATGGGAACAGATAGATGGCGACGAGAAAATGAATATTCCGGTATTTGGTCAGGACACGCGATACGGGGGTGGGCCCGGAGGGGTTGAAGACCATGAAAGTGTCTGGGTTGTCGATCTGAGACCAACCTCTTTCGGATTCACTATTCCCGCGATATGGCTGATCGATCCAACGAGCCTGCTCTCAGCCTGGAGACCTAAATCTCCGTGAAAATCCACCCTTCTATCGACTCGGCTCCAACACCCACCCCCATTTCCTTTCGTTCCACCTGTTCCCGTGATTCCTTTGGTTGTCGCTGACTCACCACCTTTTCGCCAGCACGATTCCTGATATCCACCAATGCGTCCGATCATGCTACGCCGAAAGTTCCAATTGAAATGACCTTCTTTCGTGTTTTCGAAACATTCTCCTGGCGTTTCAACCCCCTAACAATAATGATCAGTTAAATGGCGGTCTGACAATCATTGCAATGTAAGTTATAAATTCTGAAAATTTCAGTCACTATTGTTTTTCGCATCTGGAAGGCATCATTTATTTACCCGGACCATTAATCAATGTAAACTTCATTCTTTACCGGAAAATGCCAGCTTATTCTTTGGTTACTAAACGAATAAAACGAACAATTTGGGATTAGAGCGGTGCAAGTCCATCTTACGCTCTTTTGTTTTCAACCGCTGATTCGCAACATATGATCTCCAAAACGTACTTCGTAAATTTCCAATATCACATCGCCACATCAACAAGTTGTGAAATGTAACTTTTAGTATTTTCTCTGCAATTCCGACGAATTGCAAAATTTTTCAAACAGTTTTTTTCACATCGTGTGGTAAACTTACTCTTGTAGTAAACTTACTCATATAGTAAAATTATTCTAACTTCTCAAAAAAAAAAATTCCAAGTTGGCGGGTCCAATATTAAAAACTATGTATACAGGGTGAGTCATTTAAAACAGGACACCTGGATAACTCGCTCGTTTTTGGAGATTATTATTATTAAGATCATTTAAGGTCATCCAATTTGAACACTTACACTAGCAGTGAGTATGTAAATAACATGTTGCATCTAAAAATCTAAATCATCGAAGTGTTCGAAGAATTCTTTGATACAATTTATTTTCTCTTGCAGTTGACCTTGAGTGACCTTGAATAACCTTAATAATAGGTCATTGTATTCGTCTTGAAACACTCTATCAGAATGTACGTAAGAAAACATACTGTTCCATTAAAAAAGAAACAGAGTTGACCTTCATATCTCCTTGTCGCCTCGACAAGGCGTAATTTCGACGTACAATTCGTAAATTTTCAATATTTTATTTTATTACACCAAATATTCAAATGATGTTCATATTTGCAATTACTACCGAAACGCTTGATACTGTAGTAATAACGATCAATTAAATTTTTTGTAGTTTTGTGCTCAGCATTTTAGAATTAATACTATTTGATATTTGTTCAACTGAATATTTAAATCGTGTTAATGGTTGCGATTACTATCGCGAGAAGCAAAATTGAATAGATATTCCACGACACTTTGATATTAATTTGCTGAAAGCGTTGCAGAAGGAAGATTTATTTAAGTCTCCGTTCCCTTAAATCACCTGGAACGATATACTAAATTTGCATAAACTTCAGCACTCCGCTGATAACAAACTTCGTCCATTTAACTCGAATGCATCGTTCAGGTAATGGTTACATTAATATTTTGCGAACTAAACTGGCACAAAGTTGTCATTCTGATGGATTAAAATTTTTGCTATAACTCAACTGTAATATCCATTACATTACCATACTAAATTAATTCATTCCCATTAATATATAATTTATTTCTTATTACAAATTTATTTATTAATTTATTGATTGGTTTATTTATTAATATAATGATTGCTTTATTTATTAATTTACTGATTAATCTGTTGGGATGGAGAATGTAGTAGGAAATGATGGGGTGGTTGTTGAGCGACCGGAAGAGGGGGTCCATGGGTAGGGTGGGGAAGGGTGAGAAGTAATTTGTAAGGTAGTTTATAAGAATTCTTTTGTAAATAGCGTGCTCTCCCTCTCTCTCTCTTTCTTTAGTTATAGTTATATTTAGTTTTAAGTTAATTAGATAACTTAAGTTAAGGTAGGTTAAGTTAAGTTACGTTAAGTTAGGTTAGGTTAAGTTAAGTTAAGTTATGTTAGTTAATAAGGTTAGGATAAAGCTTATATATACTGATTCATCTATTGATCATTAATTTATTATTTCGTTTTTGGGCCAAATTGTTCAGAACGAAGAATAAAGGAACAAGAAAATAGTATTTCAATTCAAGTTCAATTAAAATCTAAAAATAAATGATTAATAATTCACATTTATCATCAGAAATTATGTATCAACGTATAATCTATAATTGATAATACTGATTTTACGTATTTGTAACAAATATCAATAGATCAACTATACTAAACAGTAAAAAGAATTTAGAAATGTATATTATTTGAAGTTCAATATCGTTTCTGTAGTTAATAATTGATATTTGGAAATATTAAATCATTTTGTATTTCGAATGACGATCAGTGAATACGACAATTTCCACGATGCACAGAACAACAATGTTTACGGTGGCAGGTCACGTGTGTAAACACAGTTCTTGTCAGATGTTTGACATTATCGTTTATGATGCGATGAAAATGCTGCGGAAACTGACATAATGGATGCAGGCTAATATGCTGATCAAAATTAGCCATTGCACATTCTACCACCATCTGGAGTTGATAAAATGAGTAAATAATAATTTATTGGTACAGTTAATATTTTATTTCAAATAAATCATGTTCATGTACAATAAATAACACACTTGAAGTGCCTTTGTATAAATTATTAAAGAAACCATCGTCATCGTTAGACTGCAGATACTTATGCAAAAATTTTGTGTATCAATTGGCAGCTACAGGAGCTAAATAAAAATGTCTATCATTAATAATTAAACTAGGGACTTATCATGCAATACAAAAATTGTCTACATTAATTGATTTCTTTTCTTAACCATTTTAATGAATTGAAATAAATAATGTAACAGAATTTTTAACTCCTTCATATGTTTTGCTATTTTGCATTTAACCTAACCATTTTTGTCACGAATGATAAAATTCGCAGTTTATTCATAATTTTAATATGTTCAGAATAATATATCGATGCACTTAAATTATTTTAATCGTCTTAATGTTTTAAGTTATCGATTTCTGAATTGTCCGCGTATAAAACGTGCAGGAAAGCCAGACTAACTAAAAAGAACATTATAAAGGTTTTAGAAAACGATGTTCAAAACAATGAAGAATAAAAACAAGCTCCCAAGGGAGAATTTTACGGTATGGAATTGTGTATCACGTGTTGCATTCGCTGCTTTGGAGCTGAAGCTGTTTCGAAGACGCCAAACTCTCTTTTATTTCTCATCTCATCCCGTAAATTGCAATTTGAACATTTTCGAACGATATTTCATAGTCAGCAATATTTCAATCCACCCAGGCACTTATTTATCAATTGTTTTGGAATATATACATTATTTGTGTAATTATTTAGAAGTCTGCCCTCCTCACCGATTTTGATGACTTTGAAATATGTCGTCAAGGTCATCATTCTGAACAACTTTTCCCTATACATGTTACCGCCGTTCGGTCTTAGTTATCAAGATATTTGCAAAACTATTTAGTCAAATTTAGATTTCGAGTACACTTCGTAATTAGTAGCCCTATCCGCCCCCTCCACGACCTAACCACAAATCATTCTATTCGCATAATCTTTGCATTGTAGCTGTCATCCAGAATTTGAACTAGTAACAAGTACAAAAGACTGGATGACATCTACAATGTAAAGATTATGCGAATAAAGTGAGTTGTGGTTAGGTAGTGGGAGGGGACGGAGTGGGTCAGCCGTTGGGTCGGCCCGACTACGCATACGAGAATCCAGGAGTAGCCTCTCCAAATTAAAAGCTCATCTTACATATGTATGACCAGAGTGAAACCCCGTTTTCTTTCTGTTTTCCACAACGTGTTTACAAAAACAGCCAATCCAAACCTGGGTTGATTTTCCTCTCCTCCTTTTCCCCTTCCACTATCCCATTCCACTACCTGAGCACACTCCAACGTCCCCCACTAAGACCGTAGACTGGTCACGTGACGTGTCGAGCAACGTATCACATATTACACTGGTCATCAGAGAGGTGGTAAACTGTATTCCCCTCGATTCAACCGTTCTGACATCACTGGCGACGAAGCAGGCTTACATTGCCACGGAGCGTGCACGAATACGGAAAATTCAATTCAGTACTGTCAATAGTTTTTTGCGAATATCTCGAAAACTAAAACCGAGCGGCGGTAAGTAACATGTATAGGCAAAATTTGTTCAGAATGATGACCATGACAACATATTTTAAGGTCATCAAAATCGGTGAGGAGGGCAAACTTCTAAATAATTACCTATACTTGTACAGTTAACACATATTTTATAAATAAATCGGCATCTGTCACAATTTTTAGTCAAACTTGAATAACAGTAAAACAGAATAACATTATTAAAATTTATTAAATAACACAAATTTTGTTGTGATCTATAAGGTGTACGAAGTTGTTCAGAATGATGACCTTGACAACATATTTCAAGGTCATCAAAATCGATGAGGAGGGCAAACTTCTAAATAATTACCTATACTTGTACGGTTAACACATATTTTATAAATAAATCGGCATCTGTCACAATTTTTAGTCAAACTTGAATAACAGTAAAACAGAATAACATTATTAAAATTTATTAAATAACACAAATTTTGTTGTGATCTATAAGGTGTACGAAGTTGTTCAGAATGATGACCTTGACAACATATTTCAAGGTCATCAAAATCGATGAGGAGGGCAAACTTCTAAATAATTACCTATACTTGTACGGTTAACACATATTTTATAAATAAATCGATATCTGTCACAATTTTTAGTCAAACTTGAATAACAGTAAAACATAACATTATTAAAATTTATTAAATAACACAAATTTTATTGTGATCTATAAGGTGTACGAAGTTGTTCAGAATGATGACCTTGACAACATATTTCGAGGTCATCAAAATCGGTAAGGAGGGCAAACTTCTAAATAATATACTTGCACGGTTAACACATATTTTATAAATAAATTGATATCGGTCACAATTTTTAGTCAAACAAGAATAACAGTAAAACATAATAACAATATTAAAAATTATTATATAACACAAATTTTGTTGTGATCTATAAGGTGTACGAAGTTGTTCAGAATGATGACCTTGACAACATATTTCAAGGTCATCAAAATCGGTGAGGAGGGCAAACTTCTAAATAATTACCTATACTTGTACGGTTAACACATATTTTATAAATAAATCGATATCTGTCACAATTCTTAGTCAAACTTGAATAACAGTAAAACAGAATAACATTATTAAAATTTATTAAATAACACAAATTTTGTTGTGATCTATAAGATGTACGAAGGTTACAAAGGAAGGTTACTTAGGAAGACGACGGGCGGGTCAGATGAAAAAATAGGACACGAGAGGGACCGATGTAGGGTAGAATTTATGGCAACCACGTGTTTCAATTACCCTGCAGATTGGAACTCGGCATCGATGGGTAACTGTTTGAAAACATTGTTTGCCCTTCTTTTAGAAAGTTTCTTAAGGGGTTTATAGGACAATAGAGACTCTTTCGGACCTGATATCTCTACCTCCTACTGGACGGAAATTGAAAAAGAAACCACCGCAGGATTAAGTTTTCGAAGTCAACTGTTTCTGATCTGACCACCTCGTCATTTTTGGGGTCTAGACATACTCACCTTACTGTGTTTTGGTTTTTTACGTAGTTTTAGGCTCCGCCATGCTGGCCCGCCTCTAGGTCCTAAAACTATGTAAAAACAAAAACACCGCACGCATTTTCGACATGCAGAATGCCCTTCCTAAACTCCTCGGAAATATTTTGCGTAAGATCAGTGTCGTTCGAACCGCGATAGAGAGAACATCTCTAAAAACTAGTCGATTGAAAGATCGCGGTTGCAAGTATGTGTATGTGTAATAGCTTCGTTTAAACTTTAAATTTTAAAGTGATCACTAGGCTGCGGTTTTGTACGCAAAATAAAAATTATCTTCTGCTATTGCAAAGAACAGGAGCCAGATAGATATCTTGCTTTAACAATTTTAACAAGTTGACGAACAATACATTAGTGTTCTTAAATCATTTTAATCTCTCTACTGTTTTAAACTGTATCTACTCACTTTTGCTATAAATGCATGGAAATCGGAAGTTAGATGATCACATTACGTGATGACTGTAATTTGTGCTCCAATGCAATTTTGACATTGCAATTGTTATTAGAGCATACCTATGTGTTGGAAAATGTGTACAGTGACAGTGGGTGGGGAAGAAGTTCACGACATTTGTATGAAATAAGATTAATTTATGGATCAGGAGCTGGAAGGACATTCATACGTGAAGTAATTGGTGAGTAGCTATTACAATTGATAATAAATTAAATAAACTGCGCTTGCTACTGGCCCACTGTCCGAACAAATAAAGTCAAGTCTTTTTACGGTTAAACCTTTGGCACGAGTACGATTTCCGTGGGCCCTCGTACGATTTCCACCCCCTCCACTACCTAACCACAACTCATTGTATTCACATGATTTTTCCATTACTAGTTCAAATTCTGGATGACAGCTACAATGCAAAGATTATGCAAATAAAATTTCATTTACTACAAAAATGGTCTCTTGATATTTTGCCATATTTCGCATAGTTACCGAGATATTTGCAAATTTATAAAAAACAGGAAATCTACTTCACCGGCTAAACCAGGCCAATTTGATACCATGTTATATAATACATTTTTTTCTTGAAATAACCCCAAGAACACATATAACCTCAAAACGAGATCACAGAAATCGTACCCTCCCCAAACCTTTTTTTGGAGGACCAATTTTTTTTAACTTTTCTTTATCCTACCTCTACCACCAACGAATATCCAATATGGCGACGCTCTAACCTATCAAAAACGCTTAAAATTGCTCATGTTTGAACTTATAAACCAGTGAATTCCTAACAATAATACTTACATTTTCGTAATTTTCTCATCGATATCTACAGGATTACATAAAAAAAGTTAAAAAAGAACTCAAGAAAGTTAAAAACATCTGGTCCTCCAAAAGGAAGAACACCCCTTCTTACGAATGCCCATCGATCGAAAGTGTACAATTATAATTTTATTGTACAATCGTGTCAGTTTTGCGTGCAATTATTATACGGCACTAGATAACAATTAATAATTCGGTATTCTAAGAAAATTTTAACCGCGCACCGAAAGCTAAAGTCTTTCTTATTTAAAGTTTACGATCTTCTTGATTGTTTAAAATATCGTTTAATAATTTCAAATCAATGGCCCCGTTATCTATGAATTAAAGTTACAGATCACAGAGTTCAAGCTGTCGATTTCGATCATAAAAATAGTAACACGGCTCCCAACATATTTCGTTAAACGGCAGTCAGCTGATCGGAGTCTTCGGATAGAAGATGAATACATGCATGAAACCTTTCGAGAACTGCAATGAAGAAACTGTACCAAATACATAATACATGGAGGCGCACGGTTTCGGCGGTTCCGTTTAATAAGATCGATATAAATGCATCTATTGTTTCCAAGGAAAATGCTATTCCGTCGAAACTAATTTCACGACAAATATGATACTCCCTGCCATGCCGTACCGAAAGTTTTCGGGGTCCATTTATTTTCTTAAACAAGAATGAACTGGTTTGAAATATACTTTTTCGGCTAGGACGTTCAATATAGCATTAATTATAGCATCAGTTAAAAAATATACAGGAGCTAAATAAATATTGATTTCGTCATGAATAATTTTAATATGTTGAGATTCTTTGAATCTGTTCACTGTTATAAATTGCACCTACACAGTTTTGTCATAAATGCATAAAATCCGTAGTCAAATTCTTGCATAAAATCCACAGTGTAATAATAACTGGAAAATCGTCTTAGAAATAACTCCATTGGAGGTCATTTGAAGGTCAACATATTATAGCTTAATGTGTATTTTCATAACAGTACACAGATGATCGCCTATAATTTTATAGTTAACATGACTACATTTGAATTAACTATGAATAAATACATCGCATTATTTTATTAAAAAAAAAAGTCGATGACCTTGAAATATCGAATAATATAACCTTGTGAAAATGTCTTTTCTCTCACGGTAATTACTTTACTGTGGTAAACATGTTTTTTGTTGCTTATAAGACGATAGTATCACACAATCGTTACTCTATTATTATTTGTTAATTAACGTCTCGGTCTGTTTTATGTTCGTTTCGTCGCGATGGCTTCACTTCGTCTTAATGAGGATTCGGCCATGGAAATCCAACTAGTTAATGAGGAGACGAAGTATTTGCGGTCCTTGCGATGCAATAAGATAATTTCGAATGCGAAAATCTCATTAAACATTACTGCTTTGCAAACTCAAAGCTCTTTCAAAAGAGCACAATAGAAGAACGTCTCTAATAAACTTACAAAAAAAAAAAACGCGAAACAACAAAATACAGGTCCTATTTTCAAACGACACCCTTCTCTTAAATAAACAAATAGAATCAACATAAAAAAATCAGTCGCAAAATTCTACTTGTTAAATTTCCAATATTTGCAACGAAGATATTGAATTCAATAAAATATTTTTCTTTGATAGAAATAATTTCTTAAATTATTTCGATTCAATTTCAATTGAAAACTGTACAATAAATTACAATAAATTGTTAACAATTGATATTTCTAGTCAGAGATTATCTATCAACAATCAATACCCACAATCTATAATTAATAATGTCGACTTTATGTGTTTATAACAAAACTGAGTAAATCAACTGCAATACAGTGAAAACATTCAAAGAATTTTAAAATATTATTGCAATATTTTCAATTCATTGAAATTATTCAATGTAAGACAAGAGTTTATATATTTTATTCAATTATACATATGTATATGTATATTATATATTTTATTATTCAGTTAATTAAACACTAATTATTATACATTGTACGTTTATTTTATTCCTTTAGCAACTACTAAAAACCCATAAAAATTACTAAAACAAGAAATGAAAGTCTATGTCGCTACTATATTTTACAATTAATAAAGACCCATTAAAATTATTCGGACAAAAAATAAATGTCAATGTAACTTCTGTATTTTGCAATTGCTAAAAACTCACTCAAAACCCAATAAAACTAAAACATTGAATAAATGCATATGCGTCTCTTGTATTTTACAATTAATAAAGAGTAATTAAAATTACTCAGACAAAAAATAAATATCAATGTAACTTCTGTATTTTGCAATTGCTAAAAACTCACTCAAAACCCAATAAAACTAAAACATTGAATTGTAACGCCAGCGCGTGTTCTCGGACGGACACGAGGTTCGAAACCGAGATCGCGGGGATCTTGTTAGGCGTTCGGAAAATACAACCTCCTGGAACACTGGTTTCCTTATGCGGGAAACATCAATGTCCAGTAGGATTTTATTATTGACACGGGTTCGATGGATGGCTAGCTTTACATGTAATAATTACGGAATGAACGAATGGATAGAACAGGAAAGTTCAGATTTGACTCCTTTGATTAACGACCAAACTTAACAAATGTATATTTCTCTTCATATCTCTAGCATACAAAATACGGTAGTGGAATGGTCGTATTAATATCATATAAAAGAATAATGGTTATAATAGTTTCCGCGAACAGATTTAACGTGTGTATAAAATAAATAACAGTCTAGACAAGAATCAACGAAATAGATGATAACAAAACAATTTCATACATATATGTATATAGATAGATGGAAATATAACTTCCTCTTTGGCCTTGTGTGTGTGTGATAAAATATGAGATTTATTATCATAGGATTCGCACACTGATTAAAATGTGACGATACGTTGTAGCCGCCACAAGCGAAACCGTGCGAGGCGCCGGAAAACCCTCAGCAAGGGAAATCCCAAAATCAAACTTGATTGCGAGAGAGACTTCCAAGGCCCGCACGTTTCATTCTCGCGTGTCACACACTCACAAATTACAATATATAAATATATGTATAAAAGGTGACGAGAGCAACTCACCAAGCGGTTATGATTTATACCGCACGCTTAAACGTGTATGCGTTTTAATATAGGAATTTCTATATGAATTCTGGTGTACTCGAGTCCGAGACTCGCTTGTTCTTTCCTCGCTTGCTACAGTACCTGGAAGATGAGAGAGCACACGCTAGTTAGAATTATCGTTCGCGACCGTTCTTCACGACACGTGGCTCAACTAAACAGGCAATGAGTTTGTAATGAAAGGCTAATTGAAAATTCTACTAAAACTACTATCGGGAGTAAGCCCAATAGGCAGAACGTTATTTAATTAAAACTAATTGTATTTATAACGCGCGATAAGAGACTTTTGCCCGAGGAAACCCGTAATGACGAAGTCTGCTACTCGAAACAACTCTAGCTCTTTTCTATCGACGCGGAGACACGCACGCACCTCGCGATTTTCCAACGATGTCTACGGTTCCTTCGCTGCGTTTCGGCAAGCAGGGCCCGCTAGCCGGTGCCCCACCACGCGTCTCAGCCAATCAAATTTGTCATATTAGGCTAAACGGTCCGCTGGCGACGAGTCGCATCGTTCTCTCCTTTTCCATACGTTCTCTCGCTCGCTCTTACTCTTCTTTGTTCGCTACGCGCTCACCAACGGTCGAACCGATGTAAACATTTCGATCTTTGAGGACGCCTAGCATGCTGGCTAGGGTTTTCCCAAAATGCTCGCGCATTGCCTAGCATGCCTGGCGATAACATTAATTTCAACCGGCTTCTTCGCCGTTGGTGAGGCGTCCTTATTGCTATTGCTCGACCGGCGAGTTCGCTGTTATTGTTGATACAATGGTTTGAAAGGTGACGGACGGAACGCTGATATTTATACTTGTTTGGTGGCCTATATTTAATTGCTGTATATTATTCCTGGACGATGTTGATTCCAAGGAGGGTATTTGTTCTTAAATACATTACCGCGATATTAAAATGATTCTAACTTCGTCAAAGGCTGTGCTATTATTCGACGAGGGAAATCCCAAAATGCTATGCATTGTCGAACAATAGCAATGCCGACGGATATAACAAAGATTTTATAATTTATTTATTTGGGGACCCCACTGTGACTGACGAGGGAAATCCCAAAATCGAAACGATTGTCGAGTCACAGCGACGGCCCTGAATTAGTCGAAAGAATATTAATTATAATGTTCGGAACGTAACAGAATAAATGCATATGCGTCTCTTGTATTTTACAATTAATAAAGAGTAATTAAAATTACTCAGACAAAAAATAAATATCAATGTAACTTCTGTATTTTGCAATTGTTAAAAACACACTCAAAACCCATTAAAACTAAAACATTGAATAAATGCATATGCGTCTCTCATATTTTACAATTAATAAAGACCCATTAAAATTATTCAGACAAAAAATAAATGTTAATGTAACTTCTGTATTTTGCAATTGCTAAAAACCCACTGAAAACCCAATAAAACTAAAACATTGAATAAATGCATATGCGTCTCTTGTATTTTACAATTAATAAAGAGTCATTAAAATTATTCAGACAAAAATTAAATGTGTGCGTAGCTGCTGTATTTTACAATTACGAAAAGCCCATTAAAATTACTAAAACAAAAATTAAATGTCTGCGTAGCTTCTGTATTTTACAATTACGAAAAGCCCATTGAAATTACTAAAACATTAAATAAATATCTATATACCTTCACTATTTTGCAACTAATAATGTTAATTTTTATTTTACAACTTTCTCAAATTTATATGATAAATTCTAAACATCGTCATCAATTTCATGAGGCACGAACAGCATTAAATTTTCATTGGACAATTCCATATTTCATAGTTACAGTTCTCAATAACTACGCCGTGCTACAGGAAATCGATAGTTTAATTCGAATTCAGAAACTTTTCGGACGAGCAGGGTATGCTCGCGAGAAGCCGGGAATCATTTCGAAGAATTTCCGCAATAAATCATCTAGCCGGCCCATCTCGGCCTGATTCTTCTTTTCCGAACGTTTTACTTTCCTCGCCGAGAACAACTTTCCTCTTTGTTTTTCCCGGGCAGCATTCGGCTCGTGCTTAAAAACTTTCCTTCAACTTCGACAGGGGGAAAAGTAAAGCCAACTTTCCGCGTGGAAAGAATCTCTAGGTGTCTAGGTCATCAATGAGAGATCCACTGCGCTACTTGATGGATGTGGGAGGCTCATTTTACGCCACCAGTGTGCCCGCCATTCTTCCTCATTACAGTAGTCCCTCGATATATGCGAAAACTTGGGCACCGAAATGTAAATTACGGTCGTGTACGGACACTATGTCTTGATAGAACTTTCTCGTTCTCAACAATTTTTTTCTGAAACTTATTCTGATATATTCGCAACATTTTTCTGATTCAAATCATTTCAAGCGCGACACATTTTGGATCATTTTTACGAGTTTAATCAGCGATTAAGTGGAACTTCGATTATCCGAACCCATCAAAGGAGCACGTTCAAACGTCTATAACTAAGTTAATTTTGCGAATCTAGACAAATCGTTTTGTACACATGTTAACACTAGTTTTACGGAGCACTAAAATTGATTATTTTACATTGCTTTATAAAAATAATAAAAGAATCTCTAGGTGTCTAGGTCATCAATGAGAGATCCAGTGCACTACTTGATGGATGTGGGAGGCTCATTTTACGCCACCAGTGTGCCCGCCATTCTTCCTCATTACAGTAGTCCCTCGATATATGCGATACCTTGGGCACCGAAATGTAAATTACGGTCGTGTACGAACACTATTTCTTGATAGAATTTTCTTGTTCTCAACAATTTTTTTCTGAAACTTATTCTGATATATTCGTGACATTTTTCTGATTAAAATCATTCCAAGCGCGACACATTTTGGATCATTTTTACGCGTTTAATCAGCGATTAAGTGGAACTTCGATTATCCGAACCCATCAAAGGTGCACGTTCAAACGTCTATAACTAAGTTAATTTTGCGAATCTAGACAAATCCTTTTGTACACATGTTAATACTAGTTTTACGGAGCACTAAAATTGATTATTTTACATTGCTTTATAAAAATAATAAAATTGTATTTACTTAGATCTTCAGCGTTTTTCATTGTAATATGTACACAAATAATAAATCTATTTAATAATTCCTCACGAATGCCTCCTTAAACTCTTAATAATAGTAAATTAAAAATTTTTGAATCCGTCATTTTGACGGGCCCCGTAAATCTTGTGTTAAAGAGCACTTATACTTAACACTAGAACTACCGGACCAGTCAAAATGACTGGTTTCTAATTTTGCCTTTTACAAATATTAAAATTATAAATATGTTTCCAGGAGTAATTTTTTAGTAAACTTCTCTATTGAAGTACATATTTGAACAAAAATTATACGAAATTTGAATAAATGCAATCTTGTTGTTATTATAAGGTAATATACGACAGTCGCGTTTAATGCTCGGTAGTTGTAGTGTTAAAGAAACTGCAAAGAAAAATTGATTTTTCGAAAGTTCGAAGCCAGAATAGCTCTTAAATCTTCGTCAACCTCTGTCACACGAAACGAGGTATAATTTCGTTACACTCTCGAATACGATCACAGAATTTTGAGAGCATACTTTTGGGATATTGCACTTTCGATGTATGCGCAAAATAAAATCGATTTGTTTTTAAATTTGTGGGGGAACAACGGCGCTTTAAGGGCGTTCGGTGCTGTAAGGTTAACTGATACGTATCTTTTCGGACTCACCTTGCGCAACTCCATTACAAAACCGGGCGAAAAATAATCGAATGACTGGGACCGTCGAACGAGGCAATCTTCGACAGCCCCGAATCCCGCCCGGAAGTGACAGTCGATCGAAACAATTTGCTCGGCCCGCTCCGGCCGGCTGATTGTCTATTAAGCGTCCCGTAAATGAGATTCGAAGCATCGATGAGAAACAGGCTGACAGAGGTTACCGATGGATCGTTAGATAGACGGAAGTAATCGATCACACCCGTGGTGCAAGCCGTCCGATGTCCTGTTTTCGACAAACGCCCCCCGGCGGCCGAGAACGTTTCGCGAACTTTTCGTTTTGCTGGCCTGCGGTCGATGCAGCAACCCGCAACGGCACTTAGCTCGCCGAAAAATTTCGATTTCTTCGCGAGTTTGGCAGCTTGTGGTGAACCACGGCGCACAGCGTATTGACAATGGACAAAAATCACCGTTCATGTTGGCATTTAAAACCTTCACAGAGGTATTCCTATACAGGGTGAGTCACCTAACGTTTGCACCTCAAATATCTTTGTTGTTTCTAAAGATACGTAAAATATGGTGAGGACAAAGTTAAATGGTACAATGGGGCTGACACGATGCCAAAAAAAAAATTTTATTTTTATGTCATTTTTGTTAGACTTGGGTTTTGTATGTAACGCGTAGCCACATAGAGACGACACGGTATGTGCCTAGATGTATAATTTATTGTATTATAAATGTTTAACGCTATTTTACAATAGGATGTCTTAGCACGTGCGCTTCGTAGAAAAACTCGGAGAGAACACCACGATCGCGATCGGCAGCGCCGGGAGAAACACGGGTGCCCTCTCGGGGGAAACAACCAAGCGAATAACCGAGAACTTCAACAATTTTTTTAGAGATATCAAGGTCACCTTGACTTTTTTAAATGGAACCACCCTTTTTTAAACACCTACAATGATAGTCCCTTTCATTACGAATTCAGTGACTATAATTACTCAAGGTCATTCAAGGTCGCGGACAGAGTTCAGTCATTTTTCAAGAGAATGGTTGACTTGAGACCCATGTTGTCTTTAAGATTTTGGTTCCTTATGGCGAGTACTATACGATGCAATGCAAAAAAATGTTGACCTTGTAAAAACGGTCAAGGACAAATTTGGGGGTCATTTTTTTTCATATTCAATATCAAGCGCGTTCGCCGAATTTTCAAACTCTAATTTCTCGAAAACTAGGCGTTAAACGAAAAAAGTTATTTTATACTTTAAACTTATTTTCTCATGTAGAATTACCCCCTCCACATTTACACCATCTTGGGACACCCTATAGACATGTGAAATAAAATATTTTATTAAACTTTAAAGTCATTTTTCAAGAGAATGGTTGACTTGAGACCCATGGTGTCTTTAAGACTTTTGTTCCTTGTGACGAGTACTATACGATGCAATAAAAAAAAATGTTGACCTTGTAAAAACGGTCAAGGACAAATTTGCGGGTAATTTTTTTAACAGATCTCCAGCGAGCCATAGGCATAGAAGCCCGCTATGGTAGTCGTGAAATGTAATTTTTATACACCCTGTACAGTATGTTACTGGAGGCGTGTACTTGTTATTTTGTTGTTAGTTTGTTTGTTGTCTCAATTTTCTTCAGATCAAATTACTTTGATCGAATCCTCCATTATTCGGATGCTAATCCGTTCGATTTAATGCGATCGATATAGAACGAGATTTATTGTACAAATCAGTAGCTGGGTAACTGTTCCATTATCTGAACACGTGCTTCACTGCTTCGTTCGGATAATCGAGGTTCTGCTATGTCGCGTATTAAACGAGTGCATATGGTCCGAATGGCATCGTGTTTTGTATCATTTTAACCAGAAAAATGTCACGAATGTTTAGGTCAAGGTTTCAATTTTCAATAGGTCACATAAAATTTACAGGCTGATTACAACTTATCGATCTAGTTAAACATTCTAGGAAGTAGTAATTTGAAGACTTCATGTAATCAGTTAATAATTGAGACTGTCTGCTAAGAAATTGGAATTTAGAAGGCGTGTTTGTATCTCTGGGTCTAAACAGACCCAGCATCCACAACTCAAGGGTGAAGATAACAAGAGACGATCCGGCGCCGTGATAAATTGTTTTGTTGACTGGCGCTTCCGAGTCCATCGCGGACGTCCATGGAATTAGCTTGCCGATGCATTGAGAGAGGAAGAGGGAGAGAGATTCTTTTTCCTCTTGTTGTAATCTGTTCGACCCCTATCCTCTCGCGTGCAACGGATCGATAGGAAACAATTCCGAGAGGGTTACGCGAAGACGCTATAATGCACCGGATCGCTGTGAAAGGACAATGTTCAGCCTCGATTGGCGAAGTGATAATTCGGTTACCTCCGCTGGCACGACGTGCTCCAATTTGTTCCTCTAATTGGACAGTTCGGATTCTTATTATTCTTCGCGGGACCGGTCGTTTAACGCTACAACTGCAAAACCACTTACGACCTACAGTCGATCCGAAAAAAGTCTCCTTGCTCAATTCGAATTACATACCTCCGACTAATACGAGAAATTCAACAATTTTGTAGAATCAAATAACGTATTTTTTCACAAATCAATATGTATATGTTATATTATACGATGTTTATTATTCTTCGCGGGACCGGTCGTTTAACGCTACAAGTGCAAAACCACTTACGACCTACAGTCGATCCGAAAAAAGTCTCCCTGCACAATTCGAATTACATACCTCCGACTAATACGAGAAATTCAACAATTTTGTAGAAATCAAATAACGTATTTTTTCACAAATCAATATGTATATGTTATATTATACGATGTTTATTATTCTTCGCGGGACCGGTCGTTTAACGCTACAACTGCAAAACCACTTACGACCTACAGTCGATCCGAAAAAAGTCTCCCTGCACAATTCGAATTACATACCTCCGACTAATACGAGAAATTCAACAATTTTGTAGAAACCAAATCACGTTTTTTTTCACAAATCGATATGTACATCTTATATTATACGATGTTTATTATTCTTCGCGGGACCGGTCGTTTAACGCTACAACTGCAAAACCACTTACGACCTACAGTCGATCCGAAAAAAGTCTCCCTGCACAATTCGAATTACATACCTCCGACTAATACGAAAAATTCAACAATTTTGTAGAAATCAAATAACGTATTTTTTTCACAAATCAATATGTACATCTTATATTTTATGATGTTTAAGTAGTACTTATTAAAAATTCGAGTCGAATATTTTAAAGTGGGAGTACGTGGCTGCTATTTTCCTGAAACCATATGTCTGCAAGATATCGTTCGTCGGTTGAGGAAAGTGTAACAATTTTTTTTTATATGTAAAATTAAGTGTCTTGAAAAAAAATCAATAAATTCATCTTATTCTATGCTGTTTAAGTAGTGTTCGCTGAAAAATTGAACTGCACATCTCATAATAGAAGGATTTGGCAGCCATTTTTCCATAACCGTTCGTGGTAGATATATACATCCGTGGAGTTTTATTTGATACATATTTTGTCAGTTTCACATTCAATTAGAACATTATATTAAAACCGCTGAACCATGTCAAAGGCCAATCTTGAAATAATCAATTTTGAAAAACCAATTGTGTAACAAAATAATACACAATGCTTGGTAAATATTACGTTTAGAGGAGGCACCTCGGATGACCTTGACCTTCACATATGTTGTCAAGGACAACATTCTCAGCAACTTTAGTTCCTTCCTTCCGAGATAATTGCAAAAAACCTTCGTTCAGTTTTTGTTGTAAAGACGTAACCTAGACTTAATACCATCTCGAGCGCTTACCCGTCGCTCGTTTTCTACAAAACACTCAAAATGGTGTTAAGTCTAGGTTAGGTCTGGGTTAGATTATCAGACGTAACCCAGACCTACATGTTCGATAACATATGTCAAATCCAAAATCACATTCATGTAGATACTGGCAAATTGCAATATGGTAGCATCGGTATATTTTTAATCATAACTTTTTAATAAAAAATGAGCAACGGCTGAAACCTCTTGGGGATTACTCGAAAAGGTGACCTTGACAACATGTGTCAAGGTCAAGGTCATCCGAGGTGCTTCCCCTAAACTTAATATTTACCCAATGCTTTTTCGTTTCATGTATCTTATAAGAGTATTATATCCAAGATGAATCTAGACCCAATTAAACCCAATCTTGGAAAAATCAATTTTGAAAAATGTTACAGGTATGGGAACTTTAATATATATTCTATATATTTTCTTCAATGTTCTTATTAAGCACATAAAGACGAATCAAACGACTAGAATAACCATAACATTGCGATAATTTAATATCGAGATATTCGTTGGCTGAAGGTAGGATAATTAATGCATTCAGACACAAATTTCTTGGGATCGAATGATCAGAAAGTTATGATGATTGTACTCATTGGATTTGTCTTTTCGTGCTCTACAAGAATATTGAAGACCTACTGCGCTTACTGCAATAACCAATTCTGTAACAGAATAAAATAATGCTTTTTCTATAATAAAAGAAAAAATTGAAAAAGTCGAAAAAAATTCTTGTTTATTGAGTGTAGATAGAGAAAAAATATTAGTATGCATATTATTAGTGCAACGGTTCTTTCGCGATGAATGCGAAATTGTCAAAAATAAATAAATTATTATTAGTATGCATACTATTATTAGTGCAACGGTTTTTTCGTGATGAATGCGAAATTGTCATAAAAAAAATAACGTCTTAAACGAAAAATTCTGTCGCTGCAGCACTTTATTCTTTGCGATAAATGTATACCAAAATGTTCGGTATGATTCCCAAATCGTCGGTTGTCCAAGCGGTTAAGGAGTTGGACTACCAAGCGGTAGACCGGTGTTCGAATCCCGTCGGGGTAAGAAATACTAGAATATACTACAATTTACTAGAATATACTGGAATATACTGGAATATACTAGAATACAACAGAATATAGTAGAATATAGTAGAATATAGTGAAATATACTAGAATATAGTGGAATATGCTAGAATATACTAGAATATAGTGGAATATGCTAGAATATACTAGAATATAGTGGAATATAGTGGAATATAGTGGAATATACTAGAATATACTAGGGCGTGCAGTGGCTCAGTGGATAGAGCGTGCGACTACAAACAATGTGGTCGTGAGTTCAAATCCCACCGCAATAAACAGTAGGTCCCGCTGAAAAGTAGGCTGAAATAGGCTGAACATTGGCGTTAGGTGAGAGTGGACAAAGTGGAAGAAGGGGGAGAATGGTAAAATGGATTTGAAACCCTGAGGGGACCAAATATCAGTACCTATCCTACTAGAACATACTAGAATACACTAGAGTATGCTAGAATATACTAGAGTATATACTATAATATACTAGAATATACTACAATTTACTAGAATATACTAGAATATTCTACAATTTACTAGAATATAGTGGAATATACTGGAATATACTGGAATATACTGGAATATACTGGAATATACTGGAATATACTGGAATATACTGGAATATACTGGAATATACTGGAATATACTGGAATATACTGGAATATACTGGAATATACTGGAATATACTGGAATATACTTGAATATACTGGAATATACTGGAATATACTGGAATATAGTGGAATATAGTGGAATATAGTGGAATATACTGGAATATACTGGAATATACCAGAATATACTATAATATACTAGAATATACTACAATTTACTAGAATATACTAGAATATTCTACAATTTACTAGAATATAGTGGAATATACTGGAATATACTGGAATATACTGGAATATACTGGAATATACTGGAATATACTGGAATATACTGGAATATACTGGAATATACTGGAATATACTGGAATATACTGGAATATACTGGAATATACTGGAATATACTGGAATATACTGGAATATACTTGAATATACTGGAATATACTGGAATATACTGGAATATAGTGGAATATAGTGGAATATAGTGGAATATACTGGAATATACTGGAATATACTGGAATATAGTGGAATATATTGGAATATACTAGAATATACTAGAATATACTAGAATATACTAGAATATACTAGAATATACTAGAATATACTAGAATATACTAGAATATACTAGAATATACTAGAATATACTAGAATATACTAGAATATACTAGAATATACTAGAATATACTAGAATATACTAGAATATACTAGAATATACTAGAATATACTAGAATATACTAGAATATACTAGAATATACTATAACATACTAGAATACACTAGAGTATGCTAGAATATACTAGAGTATATACTATAATATACTAGAATATACTACAATTTACTAGAATATAGTGGAATATACTGGAATATACTGGAATATACTGGAATATACTAGAATATTCTAGAATATACTAGAATATACTAGAATATACTAGAATATACTAGAATATGCTAGAATATACTAGAATATACTAGAATATACTAGAATATACTAGAATATACTAGAATATTCTAGAATATTCTAGAATATACTAGAATATCCGGTATCCCGTCGTGGTAAGAAAGTTTTTTTCTCCGTTAAAAATTTTCGTTACACTCGACTTCCGTAACGCTCGACTTCCGTAGCGCTAGAAAATTGTAGCCGCCTCAGCAAAGAAGTTTCACTTCAAAATCGTCGTTTTTAAATCCCCGAAGTTTAGTAACGTGTATCATGTATCAGACTATAAAATAAACCTTCTACTGTCGATAAAACTCGAAGGAACTCTGAGATCAGCCATGAAAATTCTTAGGTATCGTGATAGATAACCAGATGCTAAAAGATTCGTATAAAAACCGGATCCAACGTTTCTAATCTCGGTGTGAGCCGACTGCAGAAAAGAAAATGACGGAAGACAAGAGAAGAGCGAGGACGATTCCGCAGCACTTTCGGACACCTTGTTGGTGTGGAAAGAACACAGCGGGGTGCTCGAGACACGCTCGAGTAGCGTAGAAAGCGATACCCTTAAGGGTGCGAACCGCCAAGTGTGTTTCTCACCCCGCAAGGCCACACAAGTTCGTTATATCCAGCCTCTTGGCCGAACCAAGGCTGTAATAGGCTGCGGTGATGCTTCGAGGATCACTCGGCCATTCGAGACCAGCCACGAGAGACTTTTCTGACCTAGAACCGTTTCCGATCAGATAACGACCTCGCGGTGGTGTCAACCGCTAATTCGACCAGGCGAAATATTTTTCATCGTAATTACAGTGGCCCGAATTAATATTCGGACACTCTTTACAATACAATGATATTATTGAAATTTGATCCGAACCACTTGAGTTCCTCGAAAGAGTTACAAGAATTTATTTATCCGATGTCGCGTAAAAGATAATAATTTAAACAAAAATGCAAAAGTAGAGAACACAGGTGTATATGGGTTTTGCAATTAATTTTGTCATTTAAATGTAGCTCTGCTTTTTAAACAATTTTACCACTTATTTGTAGAAATTACTTGTTTCAGTAGTAATTGGCATTCTTTTGATTATTCTCTTGCCATAAATCATAGATGAACTTTCTTTCAAAAATTTGTAATAACTAGACAATAAGTATTGATGATGTTATATTATTTTCGACTTGCATATTTATTTAACTTCAAATTTCTGACGATCGTCTTGGACAACTTTTATTTTCCATAAATATGCTCGGTCTGATAATAATGTCGCGATTAAGACTGAGTCAAAGGATGCATTTGTTAAGAAGAATTTAAAAATATTTTAGACGATTATACTGTATTATTTGTGTGTTCTTTTTTTCTGACAATACTAGAGTTTTTGTTTTGAACGCAACTGAACTTTTTTCCAGCAGGATCCATATAGGGAAGGCGTAATCGTGAAAAATAGAGCGCAGGGGTGTCAAAGAAGGAGAGATTTCCTGATCCAGAAGAGAGGGAGAAGGAGAGGAGCACTAAGCTCTCCTATTGGACAGCCCTGAGCTTCCATTATCCTTCATCTCCTTCATCAAGCGCTTCAGCATGGACTAGAAGCTGTAAAGGAGTTACGGAAGACATAGTTGCAACGATCAGCTTACGTGTCACTGGTAATATCAATAAAAAAAAATTATTTTCAATATTTTCCATCTTCAAAGTACACTAGATAATTGCTAGTTCATTTATACAACTGTGCAATAATTAGCTGCTGTGCAATTATTGTCTGTTTTGTTGAAAGAGGATTTATTATTTGATTATACATATTGTCCGTTTTTTGAATTATACGAATAGTATGCACTTTGTTAATTTTATCTTCTTTATTGCCATTTTCTATTACAGTTCAATCCAGTCTAGTAACTTTGCTTAATTTTATCGTCCGTTTTAGTTTAATCTAGTCTAGTAACTTTGTTCCATTCTATTGTGTGTTTTAACTTAGTCCAGCAACATTGTTTAATTCTATTTTCTGTTTTACTTTAATCTACTAACTTTGTTTAATTCTATTTTTCTGTTTTACCTTAATCTAGTAACTTTGTATAATTCTATTAGTTTACTCTGGTCTAGTATCTTTATCTAAGTCTATTTTCTGTTTTACTTTAATCTAGTGTAGTACCTTCTGTTTAATTCCGTTGTGTGTTGTGATTTAGTCTAGTAACTTTGTTTTATTCTGTTTTGCGATTTAATATAGTCTATAGCAACTTTATTTATATTTTCTGTTTTGCTTTAACCTAGTCCAGTAACATTGTTTAATTCTGTTTTCTATTTAGCTTCAATATAGTAACTTTGTTTAATTCTATTTTCCGTTTTACTTTAATCTAGTAACTTTTTTAAATTCTACTAGTTTACTCTAGTCTAGTATCTTTATTTAAGACTATTTTCTGCTTTACTTTAATCTGATCCAGTACCTTTTATTTAACTCCACTGTATGTTGTGATTTAGTCTAGTAACTTTGTTTTATTCAAGTTTTGTGATTTAATGTAGTCCAGTCTAGCAATTTTATTTATATTTTCTGTTTTGCTTTAACTTAGTCCAGTAAAATTGTTTAATTCTATTTCATGTTTTACTTTAATCTAGTAACTTTTTTTAATTCTACTAGTTTACACTAGTCTAGTATCTTTATTTAAGACTATTTTCTGTTTTACTTTAATCTATTGTAGTACCTTCTGTTTAATTCCGTTGTGTGTTGTGATTTAGTCTAGTAACTTTGTTTTATTCTGTTTTGTGATTTAATTTAGTCTAGTCTAGCAACTTTATTTATATTTTCTGTTTTGCTTTAACCTAGTCCAGTAACATTGTTTAATTCTATTTTCCATTTTACTTCAATGTAGTAACTTTGTTTAATTCTATTTTCTGTGTTAGTTTAATCTAGTAACTTTGTTTAATTCTACTAGTTTACTCTAGTCTAGCATCTTTATTTAAGACTATTTTCTGCTTTACTTTAATTTAGTCTAGTACCTTTTATGTAACTCCATTGTGTGTTGTAGTTTAGTCTAGTAACTTTGTTTTATTCAAGTTTTGTGATTTAATTTAGTCTAGCAACTTTATTTATATTTTCTGTTTTGCTTGAACTTAGTCCAGTAACATTATTTAATTCTATTTTCTGTTTTATTTTAATCTAGTCCAGTACCTTTTATTTAACTCCATTGTGTGATGTGGTTTAGTCTAGTGTTTTATTGTGTGTATTAATTTCGTCAAATCTAGTGACTTTGTTCAAGTCTATTTTCTGCTTTACTTAATCCACACTAATGCCTTTGCAATTGTATATTCCAAATGTAAATTTGCAATATTCCGTAGCAGTAAAGGTATATTTAAAAAAGAAAGGGTACCATAACGCAAGAAACTGTAATATTCGGCAGCAGAATTTTATTTTTGGTTTTAGTGCGGTCATTCGCGTGTAACCAAGTATATCGTTCGAAATTTTTATCGTTCCGGCTATTCCTTCGTGGACCAATCAAAAATATTCCAAAATATATAAAAGCACACTATTTTAATGGAAATTTCTAAGTTTTGACTACGTTTTATGCTACGGCTGTGATAGTTATATTCTGCGAACTTTCCTGAATAAGCTAGTATAGTTTAATATTACATCACGAGCACGGAAACATGTTTAAACAGTGTTTGAAGCGAAAAAGGCACCCAAAATGCGCTGGTAGTTGTTTTGTTCCCTTCTCTTCAGCTCAAGTTTTCAAGAGTCGAGAATTATCCGCACAACTACACTTGGAAATTTCGATAATGGAGATAGTTTACTCGATGCTGGACAAAAAAACTTTCGCAAAGTGGGCTACGAGCCAAAAAAGTTTCGCGAAACTATCGTGTAACAGAAAATCGCACCCTTACAGATCGTTAATAATAAGTAGACTGGAGAGCACCCTTTAAGCTTCAATTTTCATAATTTTCTAGAAATTCCTGAAAGTTAATTTTATAGAATAAACAGTCTATGATTTCAAAACGGAAGTCTGGTAAATATAAAATTGTTTTGTAATCAATTCTCACTGCACCTTGAGTTATACATTTCAAATATGACTACGAGATCACATATATTAAAAAAAAAATTATTTTCGTGCTCTAGCAGAACAGTACACATTATATCCTTTTGTTACATAATTAGTTGTTGCAGTAGGTGCACTAGGTCTTCACTATTCTCGTAGAGCACGAGAAGACGAATCCAACGACTACCATGATCATACCTTTCCGATCATTCGATCTCGAGATATTCGTGTCTGCAAACATTAACTTTTTACCATTCAGACAGGAATATCTCAAGATTGAATGATCGATAGGGTATGATTATGGTACTCGTTGAATTCGTACTTTTCTGCTCTACAAGAATTTCAAAGAAAATATATAGGGTGTCGTACAAAAAACTACTGGTAACCGAGGAATCTTGTTAACCCTCTGTCTACCGTAAAAAAAACTTTCATTATGCGATAGAAAATTTATACCACAAAACGTAGTAAATATAAAAAGAAACTTTTAGCTTTAAATAATAAAAAATAAGAAAAGTAACAAAGTCATGCAACGACAAGATCCCAAGAATTTTAAAAGTTTAAATAACCGCAGTATCTACATACAGTAGGGTCCAATGGACCCGCTTGGTAGACAGAGAGTTAATCAATACCTTTGAGAGAAAAATTATTTTCACCATTATACCTATCCTTCGAAACAGTTCAACATGGTTGTTCCGACCGATTTTTTCATATACTAATAAATAAGGTAGATATTTAGCTTAGACACCCTGTATAATAACGGGAAGAATTCTTTCGCTTAAAAACAGATTTGTACGATTTTGTAATATTATCGTGCATCGTTTCAACAAACTCGTTTATTCTTCTAATTTATTTGTGGTTGCGAGAGATCGTGGAGTCGGTTTCGAGTTTCACATTGATGGCAGTGTCGCGATCATGGTCTGACGGTGTCCGCGTTAGGGGTGGTCGACTGTTGGCGGAGTCGGCGCGGGGTTGGCCTGAAGGCGGTTTAAATAGGTCATTGATTGACCTATCCCGAGACGAATCCCCAATGTGCTTGTACGAACACTGGCTGACACGTCTGTCTACGTATTTCTACCCCCGTTGAAACAACCCCCTGCTCGCATATTGCGAGTGTGCACACACAGAGACAGATACAAGCCTACAGAGACACACAGAGACACACAAAGAGACACAGAAAGACACATAGAGACACATAGAGACACATAGAGGTAGATATATAGCGGTTGTGTGCGTGCTCGTTTGTGCGCGAAATTGCGGGGTGTGCAGGACGCACGTGGTCGCCGGGCAAAGTTTAGTCAGCCTAGCATCGGAGCAACAAGCGCCGGCAGAAAGATTCCCCATTGTGCGGGCGGACAATGGACGGCTGGAACTACCGCGAATGCGGGCCAAGCATTTCGCAATTCTCCGCCGCTTTTATCCCCCTTCGCCGTTTCCCCCTGCGCCAGGGAGAAATTGAACAAACGTTCTCTTGTACCCTACGCCACCGGCCTGCTACCTTCGACGAACACTTATCCCCGAAGGCCCGCGGAGGTTTTCGACGAAATTCGCGCCCGTGACTCGAACGCCGTTACCGATTACTTGATTTTCTTTGCGTCTAGAAGACAGCCTGCCCCCTACAGGTCTCAATGTTTAAGTAGAATGTTGTGGAAGAATCTTCAATATCATGTACATCATATTTTATGATGTGTAGATAGTGTTTCTTGAAAATATTGAGGTGAATATCTTAAACTGGAAGAACGTGGCAGCCATTTTCCTAAAAGATGTTCTGAACCAATTCTCCAAAAGATATTTGGAACGGGATTGAAAGATAAGAGTAGTTCAACCATTTTTCTATAAGATAAAATCATGTTTCTTTAAAAAATCGATATGTACGTTTTATTCTGTCATGTTTAAATAGTATTTATTAAAAATTCGAGCTGAATATCTGAAACTGGAAGAACGTGGCATCCATTTTCCTAAAAGATACCCTGAACCAATTCTCCAAAAGACACTTGGAACGGGGTTGAAAAGTAAGATTAGTTCAACCATTTTTCTATAAGATAAAATCATGTTTCTATAAAAAATCGATATGTACGTTTTATTCTGTCATGTTTAAGTAGTATTTATTAAAAATTCGAGCTGAATATCTGAAACTGGAAGAACGTGGCAGCCATTTTCCTAAAAGATACTCTGAAGCATTACTCCAAAAGATATTTGGAACGGGGTTGAAAAATAAGAGTAGTTCAACCATTTTTCTATAATATAAAATCATGATTCTTTAAAAAATCAATATATGCAATTTATTCTGTGATGTTTAAGCTGTATTTGTTAAAAATTCGAGCTTAATATCTTAAACTAGAAGAACGTGGCAACCATTTTCCCAAAAGATGCTCTGAACCAATTCTCCAAAAGACACTTGGAACGGGGTTGAAAAGTAAGATTAGTTCAACAATTTTTCTATAAGATAAAATCATGTTTCTTTAAAAAATCGAAATATACATTTTATTCTGTGATATTTAAGTAGTATTCGAGCTGAATATCTGAAACTGGAAGAACGTGGCTGCCATTTTCCTAAAAGATGCTCTGAACCAATTCTCCAAAAGATATTTGGAACGGGGTTGAAAAATAAAAATAGTTCAACCATTTTTCTATCAGATAATTCATGATTCTTTAAAAAATCAATATATGCATTTTATTCTGTGATGTTTAAGCAGTATTTGTTAAAAATTGAGCTATATATCTTACACTAGAAGGAAGTGTACAGTCAATTTTTTCATAACCGATCGTGGTACCTGATATATCTCTGTGTGGTCTTATCTGATACATGTTTAATCAATTTTACATAGAACTAAAACATTAAACTGAACAATCTAGACCCTGTCAAACCCAATCTTGAATAAATCAATTTTAAAATATGTTACAGCTACTGAAACTGAAATGTGTTCTACATATTTTCTTCAATATTCTTATTGAGCGCAAAAAGACAAACCCAACGACTACAACAACCATACTATTACGATCATTCAATCTCGAGATAATTAATACGTCCAGACACAAATATCTCGAGATTGAATGATCACAAAGATATTATCTAAAAACATATCAACGATTTTGGAACTCGGTTGAAAATAAGACGATTAGCTTTCCGTTAACCAATATGAAAAATTTGTCCTACAGTTGTCCAGTTCGAAAGTTTGGTAATATAATTTTAAAATAGTTTTGATATTGGCTAATGCTCTAACTATAACTAGTCTCGTGTTCAATTTTATTCTAGTCATAATATTATGCAAAATTTCGGAATTTTGGAGTTCCCAAGCGCACCGTGAGATGGAACAACGAGACGAATCAGAAATTTGGAGCGTTGTCCTACATTGTGCAAGGTCTATTGATATGGGCATACGTCAATTGACACTGAGAAGGGTCGGTTCACTTTCCGGTTCCAGAAACCAAATTGCTAATTTCCAGCCTTCAACTAAATACTTGTCATTCAGAAAATATTCTGAAGCGACGCAAACTATTAAACATTAAAAAATATGCAAAATTAATGTGCATTGAAGGTAATAATACATTTAGACATGTAACTTGTGATTCAACGCTAGTGTCATCAATACCGATACGTAATTCCCGAGCAGTAACTTATGGTATCAAACGTGTTTCGAAATAACGTGTCTAAAGGTATTAGTGAAATCCGTTTGTTTTTTCAGGTAACATCGATGCGACACGATTACAAGACACTCATAGAAATAACAATGGAACAGAAGACAATCTACATCAGAGGCGAGAAACAATGTATTCAGGAGAAATGAAATCGATTACGATGTGAAAATTTAAAGCTAATTTTATGGTTGCTTATGGCTGCTAACAGTAAATTTAAAACATTAATATTTAGCACTACCGATAATCATCCATTTCTCTTGAAACTGCAAGTATATTCAATGAATGTCACTTTATCCCCTGACCTGGATGAAATCGATATTTGGTAAACTCGAGCATTGTAACTTGAAAAGCAATCGCCCTGTTCACAAAATTTGTAAATTCTGTCAGACAATGTCATATTTTTCAACACTCCTTTCTTAATACACGTTCAAAAGACAGCCACACTCGTGCGGATTAAGAATCTTTCCGGTTTCTTCGTTCCATAGAACTTGCAGCAGCAGCTATTGCATCGGAAACGCAGAATAACGTTGCCAGTGCGTTCTCGCATAACCGCTGCGATTTTGGATAGATTCGATATTTCTGTTTAAAAAGAAATTCATATTCGCGAAACGCGGGTCGTTGACTCTGTAAAATTTGGAGTCGATGCGTTCCATAGTTTTACTGAAAAATTCCTGAACATCATCCGTTTCGTACCCCCTCGGCGAGGAGTTCTCGTAACAAAAGACGTCTTTCTTTGCTGCGAAACCAGGTCCTCGAGGAACAATGTCCTTATTCTTTATGCAACGCCGGGTCGGAGCGCTAGACAGCCGTAACTGTCACTCGTCTCTTTCGAGAAACATCCCCGTGACAACCGATGTCTGAATGACTCTACGTGGTTATCACCCGACCATGGTTTCGTTCTGTCTCGCTCAGCCTTGTTTTAACGGTGCGCGTAAACTAACAAGTAGAGCTCCCCAAGCGCTGCGCTGACGTTTTAATCAGCCTTTGACAGATTGTAATATTTGCCGAGACTACTACGTCAATATCCCCTTATGCGCTTACGGCTTATAGTTTGCAAGATACCGGTAACTCGTGTTGCACCGCGGTTCTGTCTGCTCAGGCTTTCGGGCAGAAACCGCGTCCTTTCCGAACAACAATCCCAATTTTTCGTGAACGTCGCGGCCATCTTGGCTTGGCTACGAGATCAACAGAAGCAGGACCCTTTCAATCATGAACTCGTCGACTGGCTAATTGAAATCTTTGGTTGGCGACCATTGATCCTAAACACTGGGCACACTTCTCTCACATTTTCAGTAGGTTAATGAAATTTTCGGAAATAGTGAAATACAACTCTGCTGTTAACGTTCTTGAACGCGCGTAGCCTTTTAATCGCGTATATTTGATCAAGTAGACTGTATGATAACTTGTGAATTTATAATTCATCCTTAATGCTGCAAACAGCTTGACTTGGCTACGAAATCGATGGAAGTAGAACCCTTTGAACATTTGAATTGCTTCAATGCCCAATTGAAATCTCTGGTTTGCGACAGAGTACACGATACACTTTCAAGGCTTCAATACCCTTCGACCATGTGATAAATCTTTCCAAAATGCCATTACCAACATTTCGAAACCTCGATAATGAAAACTATACAGGGTGCGGCCGAATGACATGTACAAGTAGACAGAGGATTATTCTACATGTAAAAATAAATTTAAAAAAAGGAATTCACATTTCTATTTTACGCCTCGTCTTTTTAAAAATCGAGTTTAAAGATCCGACGGGTTCGCGTGCTTTGGTATACGCAGGAAGTAGAATTGGTTGGTCATGATCAGACGCGTCAGACTTTTCCTACGTAATAACACGCATATTCGCTGCATTTTCAAACTCGATTTTCTCGAAAACCAAGTTTCGTATGAAAAAATTTGATTCCATACTTTTTTCTTATTTTTTATAAAGAATCGCCTCGGGTCCGGTTGCACCTTTTATTCGGGCGCTCTATAAATATAAACTTTCAATATATCATAAAATTGCTCAAGAAGAATTGTTTTGTTTCACATCACTGAAAAAGGTATGTGTAACGTTCTAATTAATATCTAAGAATAATTAATAAAATTAGCGTCCTTATAATTCTGGAGACATTATTTCTCCTCAAGTAAAACCACTATATATTTATATTGTTTTAAATATATCCCTCTTTTATTGTAATTCGTGTCTCACATCTAGTTAATCAAGTTAATCCAGCCTAATGAAATCTGCCTCGAATGAATAGCGAAGCAATAAATATTCTCCGCGGAATAAATTCATAAAAATCGACTAGTAGGAGATTATTAAAAATCCCGAGCCCACGAAGCAGTAAAAATACTTTACGAGCCGTGGGAAGAAGAATCTGAATTGGATCCGGCAAAAATTTACTCGATATATTACATATATATTTCATATTCACGCCGCGAGAAACTAAATTCCAAATAGAGACGAATGTGAGAACCTTACAGTTGGTAAAGCCAACAAGGAACTTACTCCATTTCAAGGTAAAATTATTTTAATGCGAGCTCGAGCGCTTCGCGACGCGGATGGCGGACATCTTGAAGCATTGTGATGTAATTTATTGTTTCCAAAAAAATTTCTTTATTGATCCCATCCAACTTCATTTTCAAACACAGTTGTTAATGTTATTTTAATACAGATATTAAAAATTGAGAGATTTAGCTCATTTTTTTTATTCTAATCATTCGAACCTTCAATAAAAATGTATTAGGAAACACAGTTTATAATATATTTTAATAAGAATTTTAAAACTTATGCAACATCATTGTCAGATTCTAATAATTGGGAACTTATTAGAATTATAAAATATTAGGAAACACAGTTGTTAATATTATTTTAATACAAATATTAAAAATTGAGAGATTTAGCTCATTTTTTTTATTCTAATCATTCGAACATTCAATAAAAATGTATTAGGAAACACAGTTTATAATATATTTTAATAAGAATTTTAAAACTTATGCAACATCATTGTCAGATTCTAATAATTGGGAACTTATTAGAATCATAAAATATTAGGAAACACAGTTGTTAATATTATTTTAACACAAATATTAAAAATTGAGAGATGTAGCTCATTTTTTTATTCTAATCATTCGAACATTCAATAAAAATGTATTAGGAAACATAGTTTATAATATATTTTGATATGAATTTTTATAATTTTATCCAACTTCATTGTCAGATTCTAATAATTGGGAACTTATTAGAATTATAAAATATTAGGAAACACAGTTGTTAATATTATTTTAATACAAATATTAAAAATTGAGAGATTTAGCTCATTTTTTTTATTCTAATCATTCGAACATTCAATAAAAATGTATCAGGAAACACAGTTTATAATATATTTTAATAAGAATTTTAATAATCTTATCCAACTTCATTTTCAGATTCTAATAATTGGGAACTTATTAGAATTATAAAATATTAGGAAACACAGTTGTTAATATTATTTCAATACAGATATTAAAAATTGAGAGATGTAGCTCATTTTTTTTTATTCTAATCATTCGAACCTTCAATAAAAATGTATTAGGAAACATAGTTTATAATATATTTTAATAAGAATTTTAATAATCGTGACACTCCAAAATATGATTACGAAAAGATAAAATATCTTTCATAGTCCTATGTATTCAATTCATTTTTTAATTCCAACGATTCTTTCGAATCTTTCAATCAAAAACGTTATTTGAAAAAACGTTGAAAAAACATTGTCGAAAACGCAGATATTAAAAGTAATACAGATCAATGAAACCAATTTTCCATACGAATCGCATGAAACTTTTTAAAAGATTATTTAAAATTGAATGTATTAAATAATGCACATTTATGAAGCTAATAAACGGTACATAAACTCTATCTCACTCCATAACTTTTTTAAAACTTTCCAACTTTCTGAACTTAATATCTACCAACGAATTTAGATGATAGAAGAATTAAAACAATAGAATAATTACGACAAGCAGCAATCCTTTCGTTTAAACAATATTTTCAAACGATTTCAAAAGGAGAGTTTATACAATAACTGTACCTCACGTTAAAGCAATTGAATGACAATAAATCAACAGTTTCTGATACAATGAAAAGAAGTTAGTATTTCCCAGACTCGTCAAGACGCGAATGAATCACGTTAAGAACTTCGACGCAGAAGAAAGCTTCCCGATGTTAATACCGCAGAAAACTCTTAAGGACTGTTGGTGAGTGAGTTTTATGGTTAGCGGTTTACTGCCATTAAAGAATTAAAAATGTATGGAAAAAGTCTTCGACCCAGAAAGCTATGAACAAATTTATTAGCCAGACAACGGGTTCTCGTAAGAAAAAATACCATTACCAATTACTAAACAAATGTAAAAATGTAGAAGCTCATTCGGTTTATGCTTTTGTCGTAAAATTATGCATTCCGCGGAGAAGAAAAATTCTCCTTTTTCAGATTCCGAATTCCGGCATGAGTGGAATGCAGTGTCAGCCATAACTTTGTTCTGTCACACAGTCCAACATCAATTTTCATAACTATTAGGCTAATTTGATAGGTTTCACAGCGTTGAATATAAATTCGGAAGTCAGCCTGACTCCATTTTAATTTTTGAAAGAGGTCGAATTTTAAGAATTTTTTTGTGCATTAACTATGAAAGCTAGAAAAATAATTTCTGCCTGGAATTATTCTGCAGACTTTCTCAAATACAGTGATGTATTTTTTTTTATAACATCGTGGGTAATTAAATATGTTTAAACAATGTTTGAAGAGAAAGATTATACTGGCGATACTTCACCAGATTTTCAACTTTAGGAGTATTTTGTGCAAAAACTATGATAGCTATGCGAATAATTTTTTCCTTAAAATTATTCTGCAATTTTTCCCAAATACAATGACATATTTTTTTTATAACATTGTGGATGATTAAATACGTTTAGTGAACTTTTATAGCATTTATAGGATCGTAAATAAAATGGATGGATTTCTCTATTAAAGTATAAAGTCACCCCATAAATAATGCAATTTGTCTCTATAGTTGCTTGGAAATTGAACTGCAAAAACATAATCACGACCATTAGTCTTCTGCACGTTCTTTTCCTCATTGTCTGCAACGTCTAAAATGATATACTGAAGACTAATACTCGCAATTATATTTTTGCAGCTTTATACGCAGTATTTCAAAATTAATGATATCTGATTTTCGTTAAACGAAATATATTTAAAACATCTTAATGTTTGCCATTACTATTGAAATGCTTATAATTACAGTTCTCTAGTATTTTACATAGTATATCAAAATGAATAGTGTTCATTCGAAAACGAGAATTTCTGAGTTTGCAAACCATATTCTCCTTAATTTAATCAAAATATTATAAATTTATTTTTACTATTTTTTATTTTATTTTTACTATTAAATCTACCCATTATAATTAATACTACTAACTTTAACAATATTCATATTAACTTAATCAAAATGTACATAACAAAGGACCAGCACTTCGTTTTCCCCATTATTTAACCCTCCACAGGCAAATAATTTTTTTCGTTGTTCCCGGCTTTCAAAAAATCTGAAAAAATTCTAGAATACTTATTCAAGTATCTACCTTAATAATGTTATCAATAAAACATCCAAATTGTTCGGATTAAATTCAGAAAATTGATTGTCTCCCCCTCCTTTCTCTTTGGTGAAATTTTCGCCTAGACGTAAAGGACTCAGAGTGCCCATGGAGGATTAAGGGGAGTCGGACTTTGGTTATTCTGAAAAATTACGAATTTCGTTTTTTCACGTATATTAGGTTCAATTTAAATTTAATCCCAAAAATTTGTATCCCAAAAACTGTGTCTCTTCACATAAAACGTGCCTTTCCTCGGGAACTATCAGGCCTATCTTCAAAAACTCATTTCCGTGTTTGATTCCCTATATTCCCCTTCACATTTTAGCACTGGGGTTTCTCAAAATATTGCTCCGTTCAAAAATTATTCACCTGCGAGTGCAATTTTATAATATTTTCTGCGGACCAAGCTTTGAAAATTTCTCAAAAATATAATTTAAAAACTGTTTAAAATCCGGCTTTGGTGAAATTTTCGCCTAGACGTAAAGGACTCAGAGTGCCCATGGAGGATTAAGGGGAGTCGGACTTTGGTTATTCTGAAAAATTACGAATTTCGTTTTTTCACGTATATTAGGTTCAATTTAAATTTAATCCCAAAAATTTGTATCCCAAAAACTGTGTCTCTTCACATAAAACGTGCTTTTCCTCAGGAACTGCCAGGCCTATCTTCAAAAACTCTTTCCCGTGTTCGATTCCTTATATTCCCCCGCACATTTTAGCACGGGGATTTCTCAAAATATTGCTCCGTTCAAAAATTATTCACCTGCGAGTGCAATTTTTTAATATTTTCTTCGGACCAAGCTTTGAAAATTTCTCAAAAATATAATTTAAAAACTGTTTAAAATCCCTCTTTGGTGAAATTTTCGCCTGGACGTAAAAGACTCAGAGTGCCCATGGAGGATTAAGGGGAGTCGGACTTTGATTATTCTGAAAAATTACGAATTTCGTTTCTTCACGTATATTAGGTTCAATTTAAATTTAATTCCAAAAATTGTGTCTCTTCACATAAAACGTGCTTTTCCTCAGGAACTGCCAGGCCTATCTTCAAAAACTCTTTCCCGTGTTCGATTCCTTATATTCCCCCGCACATTTTAGCACGGGGGTTTCTCAAAATATTGCTCCGTTCAAAAATTATTCACCTGCGAGTGCAATTTTTTAATATTTTCTTCGGACCAAGCTTTGAAAATGTCTCAAAACTATAATTTAAAAACTGTTCAAAATTCCTTTTATCGGCAAAAATGTTCCAAAGATATCGCTTCTGGTTCCTGAGAAAGGGAACATTACAGAAACCTACGGAAACGGAACACTCGCAATGTGTTCTGCGACTGCTCGATCAGTCTGAAACCGCGAAGACGTCGGAAACAACCCCCACAGAAAAAACCTGCCTCAAGTCCCAAATCAACAAGAAAACATGAACAAAAACAACAACAACAACAACATCACCATGGTCGAACGGCGTGCCAGTAACGTTCCAAAAGGATATGGATTAGTGATGAGCGCCAGACACCAGTTGCGCGGTCGTGTGTTCTGGTCGAGGTACCTCAGCACGACCGGCACGAAACCAGGATAGGGTAGCTCGTCTCCATCCTCCTCATCCTCGTCGTCATCGTCATCATCATCCTCGTCATCGTCCTCATCGTCCTCTTCGTCCTCAGGGTCCTCGTCATCCTCCGCGTCAGGCAGAATGCGTCTATCGGTCCCTTGGCCGCCTCCATCTTCATCTTCGTCATCCTCGAGGTCGCTGAGCTCTGCCACGTCGCTGTCAGACCCCTGTTCACCGTTCCCGATCCCGGCGGCCTTCGCGGCCGATCGGTACCTGTACCCTTGCGGATAATGCAGTGACATGGTTCTCGATTACCCGGAACTCTAGAGAGGATCCAATCTTGCTTAGCACGGGGTCCGGATCAACGGGGATCACCTGGCGCCGACCTGGGGGATGACGTTGGGTCGTTGGTAGCCTGATCGAGATTACTGGCTGGTGTCCCCGCAGCTCCGAGCGACGAGACCGTCAACGGACACCAGAACGACATCGAGGATGCGGAACTCGGTGGTCGGTCACCCTACCGGTGGTTCTGTCGTGGTTCGAGGTGACGGATACACTGCACTGTTGCGGGGTATTCTCTACCACGTTCTACCGGGGGCATTCGTCATCCTGATCGGCGTAACCCGGGATCGAAACGGTCGTCGCACTGGCCGCATTTTATACACCCGACGAGCGGAACCGACGGGTAGGCGAACGGGGGGTAGTCCGGGAGCAAAACGGGCTAGTCCAGGAGCGAACAAGAGTAAGTCCAGGAGCAACGACGTCGGCAGCGGCGGCGGCGAGGTATCCAGGTGCGTGTGCTGGATAGTGTACGCGCCTGCCCAGTCCTCTCACCTGCAGTTCTCACCTTTCGTGCCCCTTTCTCTCGGTCTCGGGCCGAGCTCACCTGCTACCAGGAGCACACTACGTTGACTGGACGATAACGAGTCGATGGCACAGGGATCGGAGAGACACTCAGCAGGTCGGGGAACCACCGCCGCCGCGCCGTGTCCGAACGTTCACGAATTTCGGAGTATTCTCTCGATTGATGCAAATAGAGAGAAAGAGTGAGAGAGAGAGAGAAAGGGAGAAAAAGAGAGAGAGAAGCGTAGAAGCGGAGGACGATGCTGATGAGCGCGTGAGCGGCGCGTGGTGTGTCGCGTGGCTACCCAGTTAGGGTCTCGGGTCGGGAACCGAACTCCAACGTGACGGCGTCTCCCGCGGTCACGCACCGGAAACGATCGTGTTGCGCGCAAGTTAGGCTCGCGACGACGACGATGACGACGACGTTTGGTCGAACACCAGTCCACCTGGAGAGACGACCTACGCTGATCTAAGAGACCATAGCAGGTCTCGTCGAGGAGCGATCGCGTCGACGGTGCCCGGTGCAGCGTCGACCGGTGACTGAAAAAAAAACGTCGAACATCCTCGCCGACAAAACGAAACGCATGCGCGACCCCTCCGCAACACGTCCCCGTTCCTCGTCGCGGCCGTCGCCGTCGTCGACGCCTCCCTCTAGCTCTCCCCTGGCCCGCTTCATGACCTCCTGCGTCCTCCCTCGAGAAGATCTGGAGATCCTCCTACCTTTGCTTTCTCCTACCTCTTCTCTTACTCTTGCATGCTCTTACACTTCTAGCAACACAGAGCTGCGAACAATTTTCGAGAAAAAATATTTCGTATACTGTTCGAACACTTCGAGTGCCGCGTCGCACTGGGTGTCGATATTGCAAAATGCTTGGCATTTACGTAAACAATATTTTTTGCTTTTGTATTAATATGTTCATTTTTTCCATTCTTCTGCATATTATTTGTAAAGCAAATACGCAGCCAAATTTTATGGATTTAATTCTTTCTCACAATCCACCAATTATTATCTCGATCTTTCAAAGTTGTTCTAAAATATTCGTGACATTTCCGTTTCCGGAAAGTAGCCGCGTGTCCAATTTTTATTGGAATGGTTTCAGTTAGCTTTCTTCTTATAGTGGTGTTTATAAACATTTACATGGTCATTGTTCTACTGTCTAATTTACATGTTTCTGTTAGCAATTTTTAAATTCTTCTGAATTTAAAAACTGCTTGCGTTTATTTCATAATTCTGGATAGATTCAATTTCGCAAAATTTAATTATTTGTATCTGTCCACGTCGGACGCTTGCAGAAATTGATTTTTTTGCATGCCACAAAACTAGGTGCGAGGCAGTTAAAATGATCCAGGGACCTTAACAAATTTTTTCGAAAATCCAGAAATAACGGGGAAAATTACTGACTTGGATAAAGTCCTCATTAAAAATTCTCTTCTTCAGAACAACATATTAAATCATCTTAAATTATATATTATAATATCTATAATTCTAATTTTAATCACCATCTCTAGTTTCTGGCTTGAAAATCGATGTGCAAAAATTCGAAGAATTTTCGATGAAAGTAACAACGATAACAAAACAATACGTTGAATTGTATGCATGTCATAACACCCACTGTGCATCAAATATTAAACTTTAACACTCGAGTGGTAACTCCGAGGCACCACTAAAAATTGCTATATACCATTATTCAAAATATTGTTACATTATTAAATTTGTATTTAATAAATTACAGGTACTAAACATTTAAGTATTATACGAGCTATTATATCGGTTTCATATCTACAAAATGAAAAAAATCGTACAGAATGGAAATATTCTTGGTCAGAAAAAATGTTTGGTTTTATAGTTAAAATAGCTTCTAGTGCAAAAAGTTAATCCATAGCCAAGCTTTTGTTAAACATGCCTTGTTTAACCAATCGGGCAGTTAACAGAAGAAGCCCCGGAAGTTCAAAATAAAGATTTAAAAAACAGTCGCAAATTACACGCAAGAAAAAGCAGTCGAAAATTAATAAACCAAGATATTCTTAATAATTTATTAATAAGTTCCGATACTTATATCTCAACAATAAGAATCCCATGTATGAAAAGATCGAGGAAAAAAGATGACGAGGAGGTATCTGAAGGTACTGAACATATGGATACTGACTTAGGTGTGTAATAAAGACCTATATTTTTTAATAAACTTTTTATCACAGATTTAAATTAGTATCGTGTATTAACATTACCGATAATCTTGAATTAGAATCAATATATGATGAAATGCGTAAAAAATGGAGTGCCTACTTAATTGTCAGTCTGTTCCACTGTGCGTCGGCCATTTTGTCTCGCTTTCCATTTCACTTTTTATTTATGATGAAATACAAAAACACGACTGTGCATAAGCAAAAGACTTGCTTACCCCATTTAATCCGTTTCAATCAAATCTATTAATACATTGTGAACATGTTTTAATATTATATCAATAATATTATTTTAATAAAATAATTAATAGTTTTTTACGTGTTAAGCAGAGCAAATTTTATAAATATCTACAAGAGAGAATGTTATGCAGAATAAAAATTTTCTACAGTAATTGCAAGAAGCTGTGGTCAAGTAAAAATTGTTTTCTTTCTTTAATGACTTTAATAAACTGAAAATAATACGTCGACATTTTGAAATTCTTTTAATCTTTCTCTATTTTAAAATCGCACCTACTCATTTTTATCATAAATGCATAAAATCTGCAGTCTAATTATGACAAACTTTGTCTCTTCTATTCTTGCATTATTGACCTTCAAACGACCGCAACAAAAGCAAAAGACCCGGGACCAACGGACGCACATATGAAAAATGGTTGGATAAAGGAAGTATTAAATTTTTTGGTTACTACATTTTTTTTAAAACTAATTTATTGATTCACTTTATACATTTTTTACGTGGTATTGATTTTTTTTAATCCTCAAACAACATTATTTAACCCCTCAAACGACCAGACGTAATAAACTTTAGTATAAAGCTTATGTAAAAGTGAAATATGGAATACGATATGATTTTCTTTATGCTCTAATTCACTTTATACATTTTTTACGTGGTATTGATTTTTTTTAATCCTCAGAGCATAAAGAAAATCATGTCGTATTCCATATTTCACTTTTACATAAGCTTTATACTAAAGTTTATTACGTCTGGTCGTTTGAGGAGTTAAATAATGTTGTTTTGTTTTGATGTAATCGTTATTCTAAAATTCAAACAAAATGCTATTTGAAATTAACAGTAAAATTTCCGCGAATCAAATATTTTTGCTTTAATAATCTAAAGCATAAAGTAACATATTTTTATTTTGCTGATCGAAAACTTAAGATAAAATATTTTAACTTTATGGAAGTTGATATGAACATTGTATATTAAAGATACGGGTAATATTAAAATGCAAGAAACAGCAATATTTTGGAACTCGACTTTCTCGAAAACGTGGCGACAAATGAGAAAAAACTTATATTATATTTTGGATTTATTTTCTCATGTGGAATCACCTCCTCCATAATTGTAACCAACATCGAGGTACCCTGGACACATATGGAATACAATAGTTTACGAAACTTTAAAGTTGTTCTTCAAGAGAACGGTTCATTTGCGATCTATGGTTCCTGTGAGACTTTTATTCTTCCTTACGAGTACAATACAAACCGATGAACAAAAAATGTTGACCCTGTAAGTCTAGGTCCAGGACATTTTTGCACCAACAGTGTTTTTACTAATCTCCACCTATCCAGAGATGTAGAATCACGCTGCGACCAGCTTTACACTTATTTTCTATACACCTTGTAACTTAATATATTTTGAAATAATATTTTATCGTTACGAATAAGGGGATATAAATAATAAATAAATAAAATTCTATTTATTTTGAGAATGCTTCAAGTAAAATACTATTTTAAAAACATTTCCTAACAAATAAGATATTTTATTTTTGAAAGTGCACGTACGATTTCAAATAAAATAATCTTAATATTTTCAATATTAAACTTTTCTTAAGCTACTTGAATAATTATAAAAAATAAATTAATTAATTAATAAAATTACATAAAATTGTATGACTACATCACAACAAACAACAATTTTTAAAACGTTTCTTAAATCAGTCATCGAGTGAAAATTTATAGTTATCTAAATGAATGCCAGTTGTCAATAAATCACTAAGAAATTATCTAAAGAATAAAATCATTAAAAAACATTCATTTTTAACAGTGTGATTCGCGCAAATTAAGATAGTGTTGCAAAAAATCTATATTATTGATGAATAATAGCTTTTTAATATAAAAAGATAACAGAACAAATAAAAAATGTCGTAAAATATATATGAATATCATTTATGTTACATTTTTTATATTATTAAGTATTAAAAATTTGCCTGCATGTCTTACACGCGAGCCTGATCACGAATAACTATTTGAAATAATTAATACTTTTTCGGTTACTACAGTAACCAGTATAATAAGTCAATGAAATTTTTTTCGGTTACCAGTAACCATATTTATCAATGAACAGAATTTTATTTTGTTTACCGACAACCATTATTCACGGGAACAAAGATTATTGGTTACCGTATAATCAATATCGTCGGCAAACATTTTTTCTGATTACATATTTGTGATTAGGGATGATAATAACTTTGTATACTTCTTTTCTAATAAAAACATAATTAATATTTATTTTGTATAACCACACTATTAAAGCATGCGAATACAAAAAGTAAATAAATCATCGTGGCTACATCAATTCGTAAACGATATTCCCAATATCGTATATCGCTGTCTAAAATCAATTAATAACAACTTTGCAATTCTTCGCAATATTCGGCTTTTGTTCGTCGCTAAAATTTCCAATAATGAAACTTCGAATCTTTATGCAAAATAAAAATTGACAAAATAAATAAAAAAGACGAAAAACTTTCGTCTTTCTAATGATTTCGACAACTTCGAAATAATACATCGATATTTTTAAATTCTTTTAATCTTCCTGTTCTTTAAAATTGCATCTGCCCATTTTTCTCATAAATGCATAAAATCCGCAGATTACTGATAATGTTAAGAAGGGGGTATGGAAATATATAAAACGAAGAATGAAGTGGACGATATTGGAAAACAATACTTTTTCATTAGTACGTGCATATATTTTCTGCGTATGTATACATTCATATTTATCTATATTACGTTCTACAGGGTGTCCCAAAAATGTTCGAGTTCCTTGAAAGGGGTGATTCCTGGGCATTAATCTAAGAGGCTTTTTCTTTTGCAAAAATGTCATACGCGACTTCGTTTTCGAGTTATTAACGAAAACAGTGGGCCAAGCGGAGCACGGCTGAAGCTGACGAATTCCGGCTCGGCGCGGCGGCTGATTCTACTGAGCGGTAGCGATGTTGTCGCGCCGTGCTCGAATCGTGAACAAGAGAAGAAGTATCAATTAATTGAAATAAAACTCGCATATTCAGCCGTAAATGCACTTGCTGCTTCGAATTCTCTTATACGGCAATACCGTATTATTTTTATGTAATACCGAACAATAATTGCACGCATGCTGACTCGATTGCAGTGTGTCTCGAACATTTTTGAAACACACTACCCTGTATATTTAATTTAACAAGCACAAGCTTTTATAAATTCAACGAAGATAATTTAGATCTCTTAATCTAAATTAGATCTAAATTAGATCTTTAAATTAGATCTTGTAATACTTTTTTGCAGCAAGTCTTCAATTCAGTATTGATGCTGATAAGTATAGACAGCGGGTTTTATGCATTTGTGACAAAATAAGTGTAGATGTCATTTACAACAGTAAAAAGATCGAAAGAATTCAGGAATGTCGATTTTGTTTAAATTTGGATATTATTCTTCGTCAATAATTATTAATTGTTAAAAACGTTTACTATCATTGCCCGGTGGATATCACGAGAAGTGTGCAGTAACCCTTTCAATGCCGACCAAAAAATTAAAATAGAACAAAAATTACGGAGAGACAAAGTGATACAGAAGAGGAATTCATAAATGAGAACAAGATATCGATTCTAATACTAGAATAAGATTCTAATATTCTGATATGGTAATATGTATATTAGAATAAGATAAGATTTTAATATTATTAGAAATCAGAATAGAGCAATCACTTTTCGCAAATGAAACCAACGGCGATATATCAATGTGCGGCACTAAAACGGTTAAAGACTTACTGTTTCGTTGTATAATTGTTTTATGTTCAATAACGAAATAAATGACTTACAATAATATGATGTTCCATTGCAGCTGGAGTGACCTTGAATGTCCTGTACTTCATACAGGTCATTGTATTTATTCGTCTTGAAAGGCTCTATCAAAATGTAAACAAAAATCTAAGATCTCGGAAAATCTGACCTTGAGATGACCTTCACCCACAGAGACTTACACCGTCCTCCAAATACGATAACTTTCTCCCAAAACAATTTTTTGTATCTGTATATAAATAACCGAGTTATGAACGGTGGCAGAGTTGAACGAAACACCCTGTATAAGGGTTTCGGGGATACAACAGAAAAACACCGATATTTTACATTACGGTAGAAGTCCCTAGTCCGCAGAGACAAGGCGAGAGGGACGAGATAACGCTTAGAAACAAAATCAACCATGGACGCAGACCTCCTCCTCCAGATCTCGTCGCTGCCACTTCTTTTGCCGATACAGTGCCCCCACCGGAGACCTTCTCGCCTTCTTTAAAACACTGTCTTACTCTGTCTCACTCTGCCTTACTCTAACTTAACCTGTTCCACCCAGGACCTTGACCTTGGACCGATACCGATGATCGACAACGATCAGCTGAACACGCGATCGATTATCGTACCCTGTACGGTGATCTGAATGCGAGCTGACGAACCATTGTTGACGACAAGGTCGAGGTTTAACCCCTTACGTTCGAGAATTTTGGGCCGAAAACGTAAACAAGCTCGCGCAGCCTTCGAGCCATTCGCACGACTTGTTTAGTACGATGATCGGGCCAATCGTAAATATTAGGTCGTCCCATAAGTTCGTGCCGTTTATTGTTTTACTATTTAAATTAATATTTGAAACATACTTTCAAAGTCAACGAAAAAATATAACCACCTTCTCTGCAACCTCTTCCCACTTTTTTCGTAAAGATATTATACCGTCACTAAAAAATGTCTGTGGTTTTTCATTAAAATACTTTTCAATCCGCGGAACGAACTTATGGGACAACCTAATATTGCGGGCCCGTAATATTTACTTTTGGCCTGATCATCGTATTACGGGTTATGCCCGTAATATTCACATTTGGCCCGATCATCTACTACGGGCTATGCCCGTAGTTGTAGGTTAAGGGGTTAAAGAGGATCAACTCCGTTCCTCGGTCCCGGTTTCCTTAGGATAGATCGTTGGTCTTGCACACTTTCTCTTCTCACCTTCTTCTTTCTTCTTCTCCCTCCGCGAAGCTTGTGCTCGTGTTGCTTCTACTGGTTTATATACCGCAGCTATTTTCGGTTGGAATTCGACACGAGATTCTGCGGTAGCCGCTACTACCATCGTTCCCCAACGATAAAGTCCGTCGATGATCAAGTACCAATCCGGAGGATCTGTTGGATCCAAGGATGGGGAATCACCGCGTTTGTTGGGAATTATAAGTGCGCTCTGTCATCGACCCAAATGGACTCCTGACTCCGCAAATGCTGTGGACGATTTCACCAGTTTAATTTCGTTGGGACTATGATGGACACTATTGTGTTGACCAGGGAGCTCCGTAGAATTGTATTGCATTGCCAGCGTGAGGAGACTCGTCTGGGGAAGCTTTCGCCCTCTTGTGCTGATAAGCTAGTACAGAGTCAGGTTCAATCTTTAGTTGAGCAGAGATGTGTATCATGGACAGTGTTGAAGAGACACATTTGGGAAATTATTTTGGGAGATTATAACATTCTTAAGAAATTGTTGGCTCCCTTTTATTCTGATAAGCTAGTCCACATTTACGCATAGATTTGTATCATGGCCAGTGTGAGGACACATCTGAAGAAAGCTTATAACTAGACTGCAAATCTTTATGGAAAATAAAAATTGTCTACCTGAATTTCGACAAACTGGAGTGAGATAGAAATTTATTTTCTGTTGTAATATGTTTAACAGGCTGAAAATAATAGAGTAGCATTTTGAAATTCTTCTAATTGTCTTCTTAATGTCTGAATGCATAAAATGCAAACAATAGAATGTTTTAAAGAATACGCCATTAATGTTTGTTGTTTTAAAGATGTGTGGACTATGGAAACGCATAAAAATTCGAAGTATTATGCAACGATTCGGTGTGAAATGACGGTATTTAGATTTAGTACTCCCACATTTTTGCTTTATTAGTAAAACTCTATATACAATTGTATGCAACGTCGCATTATTTTCGTCGACTCTGCGGTAACAATACAATTTGTAACAATGCGTAACGTAACTCATTAGTTCGCGGTAACATTTTTCGCGCTACTACTACCAAACAAAGAGCATGATAGTACAATTCGCATGCTGGTATTCTAACCGGTGGCATTGGTTTTAAACGGGCTAGCAGAAAGAATCTGCTGTCATCACAGTAACTGACTATAGAACAGCTTAAGGGAGCGGTCTGATGTAGCGATAATTGTACATAAATCGATGATATAATCGTTCAAAAATATTCTCTTAACAAGCGTTCAATGAAATTCGAAAAAATGCAGTTCATGCAAATATAAAAATATAAGCGCGCTTTAGATGCGTTTCTTCAAAAAGCTATTCAACCAAGTGATTCGATTTTTGGCACACGTGTTTGTTAATGTTCTCTGCTCAGCATGGATCTACTTTTTTAACCGATATCGTCTAAATAATTCACTGTTTATTACAAAACTTTCAAGAACATTTACTCAAGTTTTTCTCCCCTTCTAAATTTTCAACAATGTAAATTTTTCCTTCAATATGGAACCAATTCATCAATTTTTCATTTTTGAACTTAAAAATAGGTTCATACTGAAGACATATTAACAAGGTAAATGAATGTATTCAACAATTCAACAAATTAATGAATACGACAAGAATTGCATGAAATGAAACACCTATTCTGTCCACTAGCTGCTCGTAAGCAAAGCGCTAGCTAGTAGTAGCGTAAAAACCTTGAAAAAAATATTTTTAGTTACTTCAAGAGTGTAGTAAAATAGCCCTAAAACTTCAAAACAATTTGATCAACTCCTTAAGTACAAACAATTCTTAAAGCTTCGATGATTTACATCAGACCTCGCCCTAGACATCTCCAGACTTAAATGACTATTATGTATCTGCCTATCGTTTCTCATCTAATAATGCTGCCAAACGATCAGAGCTATTCACAGGTAGAGAACAAGCATGACGTCGACAAACATAAGCTGTGGCTTGGCCATCCGATGGTATCATCTTGCACATATACTCATTTTTACGGGACAATAAACTGTCTGATTCCTCTGGGTCGGCCAAGATAAGGATCCTTCCAGATATCAAACGGTCGTAGACTACTCGCAGCATGTCCTCGGTGTCCTTTGCTCCTCGTCTTCCAGCTATAATGATCTGGAAAACATAAAATACGTAGTTACGATAGTTAAGTAGTTACACGTAGTTATGTACGATGATTTTTAAACTGTACTGACATTTCACAATCTATAAACAATTTAGGTCATTGAATAAAACTAGAAAATAAATTTTGTTTTCAATTGAAGAAATAAAATAGCTTATCATAGGCAGTTCCTATTGATCCTCAATATCGTAGAGTGTTTGAGACAATCTCAGCAATATTAAGGAGCACTTGCAGAACGATTTTATTTTCTCGGTGGAGAACAAATTCTCAGACTCGTTGCATTCAAAATAAATTTGCGATTTATCACCAGAAATTGACGTACCCCGTTGGCTTTAAACTTTGATTAAATATGTTTGAGCATCTACAACCTTACAAAAATGTGTACAACCACTTTATCTTGAAGAGTTCATGGAACTGTTTTCCACAAGAAAACTGTCTACAGCGTTTACAGCTACGATAGAAAGAATCATTAAAGTTTGATGCTTTTAAAAAATTTCTCAAGAACTTCAAGTGATAAAGGATAACAGTTCCCAGATTGGAACACAAGTATCCAGTTCGAGGTATGAGTCAGAATAGTTTTCTTCAGAATGAAGGTCCTTCGACAACTGGTTTAGAAACCATCAGCTTTGTCAATCTCTGGTTAGATCCAGATTGCTTGGAACCGGACCGGTTAGGAGCGGATCTGTTAGACTAATGACGGATCGAAAGGTCTATAGATTGACCCGAATTCATCAGACTTATCTTCAACGTATCACTATCTCTGCTTCTAAGGAGTTACATGCTCACTTGAAGAGCAATACCCGCAACCAGAGCCGAGTAAAATTTTGGAGAAAAAAATGTTTCAAATACTATTTTAAATAATCGTTATTCGACAATTCGAATAAAATATCATTTTAAATAAATAGCAAAATTTCCGCAAAAAATATTTTTATTTTGATAACCTAAAACATAAAATAAAATATGGCTACTTTGGGAATCTAAACCTTAATAATATTTAAAAAATGCAAGAACCCAAAATATTTTTGAACTCCATTTTCTCGAAAACATGGAACGCGCCAAATAAAAAAAATTTATTCCATATTTTCGATGTATTTTCTCACGTAGACTAACCCTCTCCGGGGTAGTACCCAATACTGGGACATCCTGTAGACATATGGAATAAAATAGTTTTTCAAGAGAACGGTTCATTTGGTTCTATTTATCTATTACAATCTATTGTTCCTTTGAGTCTTTTTTTTCTCGTTACTTTTGTTACTCCTAGAATCAAACTAGGATCGGCTTTACAGTTATTTTTTATACACCTTGTACATTAACACTTTGATCGCCATTTCAGAATTATTTATACAGAATTGAAAGTTAATTTTTACGTTGGTAGATTGTGTGTACCAAAATTGCTTACAACCTGCGAAATGGAAGAGGTTTGAAACAGTAATTAATAACAGAAAATTAAACTTCTTAATGCTATGATTCTGCATAATTTTTGTCATTGTTGATTGGGCGATGAACGTGATAATATGTACATTAATATTTTAAATTTTCTTTTCAGGCTCAAATAAGTGCCTTTTTCATTTTCTCATCTAATTCCTACCAATTGCAATTGTTTCCAAATTTTTTGTGTACATCATTTGGCAGAACCATAATGCTTCTAATTGCTCAAGAAAACAGTCAGGTCGTTTGGTGGAATTTTACAAAAGTTATTCTGTTTTAAATAGTTTCGCGAGAAACTGTATTTACTGCGGAAACTACACACCTGTGTTGCATCATCGTGATACCGAACCAGCGCCGATACTAGTTGTGGAAGAGCGATGGGTCTCTGCATCAGCATTCGCCTAAGCGCCCCGAAAAGACGTACAGCTTTATCCTTGAGTTCGCCGCGATCCAAATAGTCGGCTAGTCTTAGTAAATTCTCGGCGGCAATCGAGTTGCCGGATGGCTCTGCTCCGTCGTGTACTGTATAGAGATAGTGATAAATCTCGTTAAAACACGAATCGTATCTTCTCCTTCCTATTCAAGTTTCGATCTAATATCGTGGTAGGCAGCGAACGAAACGGCCGCCGGTTGATAGACTTAATGGCTGGACGTAATGAAACACTAAGCAGACCGTGCTATAAATATTTGGACACGCTCGCGCTTTACTACAGAATGTAGGTTTCCTTGATTTCATAGCTCAGCGTGACCGCGACTACCGCACGCGGCACGGGACCGGGAATTTTAATCGTCCCGTCTAAAATTACCACGAAAAGTACTTAAGCCTACCCTCCTTCAGCCGTAGGATTACAGCAGGATCCGACGATGTTGTTGAAAAATATCCGCCGTTAGCTTCGTCCCAGAAGAGCTCGTCTTGAATATCCTGCAGCTTCTCCGCGAATTCCAACCATTTCTCGTCGAGGCTGGCTTCGTACAAATCTATCAGACCTTTCACAACGAACGCGTAGTCGTCCAGGAAGCCAGCTATCGGTACACTCCTGAAAAAAAGGTGACGATGAAACTGTTATTCCACGGAATTCAATTCTGAAGCACCCACGTTTTATGTCTCGTGAGGTATCCTAGGTGAGTCATCTAATGTGACGACTGCAAATTGAAGGGGCTGTCGCAATAAGTAGCTTTTGGGTAATTTGGGTAAAACAATTAAAAATCTAGTACTTTTTTAAACGTATTATAAATCTATGGACAACGAGAGTTGTCTTCTTCTTGCGCCAAAGTAGACTTTAAGGAGTACGTTTTGTACGTAACATGACAACTTCAAATAAGTTATAATACGAAATAATTTTTCAAACAAATGTTACACGATTTCCAGGAGGCCATACAGTGCTGTGATCTGTTTTTTTTTTTTGTTGCTTTGCTTTTTCATCGAGATATGAGGATCACCTTCAGTTTTTCAAATGGATACCCAATATTTTTTCTCGAATTCCGATAAAGCACTAAATTCTGCGTTTTCTTAGCCATAATTTTCAAAATGATGTAAGTCATCTAAATGTTTAACAGACATATTTTCGAACAAGTTATTCATAAAATTGTACTACGATATATATATAAATTTGACATATTTTTTAATACATTCAAAAGCGAAAGTCGAAATATCACGGAACAAAATCAGAAGGGATGAATAAAGAATGTAGCTGGCTCGTTATTGCTGCAAACCCATCAATTATTGACTATTGATCTAACTCACGTCTGTATAATTGCATCCTTGTCGTCGCGATAACAACTGCGAAGCAACACACCTTTAGACTCGTCGAAAAGATAACGTTCTATAAATTTCGCAGCATCCGTTGCGTATTCGATGTACTGTTTATTGTTCACTGCGGTTCCTCCGCGAGCTAAACCGCTTATCATAAGACCTAAAAAAAGTTCATTACAGATTCAATAACGCTGTTCAATAATATTTTCGAAAGAGAGAAAGAAAGATCTCTAACAGAAGTTCTCTCATTCCATAGAGCCCATAACGCGGTACACAAAAATTGTTTTTAGGTGACCAATGTAAGAAATTCGAAGGTCAACACTTCATCTTTTTAAATGGACTTGTATGTGTCTTTTAAGAACGCATGGTTCCATTTAAAAAAGATGAAGTTGACCTTCAAATTTCTGTGCACGAAATCTGAAATTAAACAACTCCTGTTTGTACAAGTAACTTATGTGGCTCATCTGGTAGAGCATGCAATAATTGTTCAGAATTGTTTACCATTCCATGCCGTAATTATTTTATCATCTAAGTGAGGTCGTGGCCTTGCCGATCTAGCTTTATACAAAATAGAGCATGCTTCTTTTAAGTAATTTTTCGCTTCTTCGACTGTGAGGTTAAAGTGTTCTGCAGTTTCCCTTATTCCGTTGTACATCATCAGTACATTCTTTCCTGTTAATTCTCCGTGGGGATCCTAGACAAATAAACTTCATTACAATATTCGAATTTCATATTTTTGATTTGGATTCGCTAAACCCTTTTCACTTTAAAATAATATATACATATAGTATACACATAAAACGTACTTGGTATTTCTTTACGTTTCCTGATTCTTTTACATTGAAATGATGGCAAAAAATATCATACAGGCTATTAGATTTCTCATCAGAAACCGGTTTATCTAATAGCGACCTAATTTCTTCAGCAGTCCACACATAAAATGCGCCTTCTTTTTTGGTAACTGCGCCATGCGTAGGATACGAATCTGCGTCTTCGGCACTGTAAAAGCCTCCGTCCTGATATATGTAACAAAAGCATTGAATAAATAGAACTGCAATCATTTAAGTCACTGTTGTTATCCATAGCTCCTCTCAAAAACATTCAATTTTCATCCGCAACATATTGGCTATGAATACTGGCATGCATTAAGATGATAATATCAACTGGAACTCTAGATGAGCCTGCAGAACATCTATCTACAGTCCGATTTCGATGATTTTTTGGTTATGTTGTAGATCTGAATATTTTTACCAACTTTTTCCTTAATTTTCGAGATATTCGCGAAAAACTGTCTGTACCACTACAGTGAATTCTAAAAATATCTAAAAATCATAGCAAAGTAGGTAGCTGTTCTGTAGGTTCACAGGACTCTAGATGCGTACATAGATGAGATGCACACCTTGTGTCGTAAATCTCTTAAAACATAGGTAGCAATGTCATCAATAACTTCAGCGAAAAGAACATCTTTTGTCGCCAGATACGCATCCGCATAAGACTGCATTAGTTGACCTTGATCATACAACATCTTTTCAAAGTGCGGAACATGCCATTCTCCATCTGTAGAATACCTTGAAAAACCCTAATTAAAAACGAATATAGTGTTCTAGTTTACGAACAAGCGATTTAATTATGTTCAATCGTACATTCGAACTTGAAATCCTTACCTGACCTACATGATCATGAATACCACCGTAAGACATTTTTCTTAAACTATGTACACACATGTGCAAACATTTTTGAGCAAGTTCGCTACTGGTTTTACGCATGTACATGTGGAATAGCAAATTAAAATTCACAGGCTGTGGAAATTTGGGTGATTGCATACTGTATGTAGACCCAAATCCTCCAAATTCAGGTTCAAATTCACTAACGAGTTGCTGAACGCAGATCATGCTGCACTCCATGGGCGGTGGATCTAATATCTGTATTGGAGAATCGCCATACAATAATCAATTTAGTTCTATTGACAACAAAATTGCTTTATAACATTTATTACTAGAGGTGTGCGAGAACTTGAAACGTAAAAACTTTCCATTATTTCCACATAGAGTGTGTTACTGGAGGTATGTAACTTGTTATTTTAATATTTGTTTGTTTTCTCCACTTTCTTGAGATCAAATTAATAATGTAAATTTAAACGCTGCTGATAACTTTGATTATGCTTTTAATGAATACTCCGCAAAACTCCTTCGCGATTTTTGGCGGAAATATGTATCAAATATATGCTGTAAAAAATTTTGCAAGATTTAGCTGCCCTTATCTGCCCGTTATTTTTAACTATTTTTTCAACGACAACCTATTACGAATAAATCTGCCTTCGATATATGGTTTTCAAACAAATCCAAAAAAGAAAAACTTGAAAATTCTTTTAAATCTTGTACTTTCACTTACAAAAGAAAGTTACAACGAACAGAGAAGAATAGTGCCGTGCAAATTTCATGATGTATATTGCATAATGCTAATGTCGGCAGATCAACTTCGAACGCTTATATATGAATAATAGTTTATGCAAAATTGAAAGTATTCTAGTTTTTTGAAAACGTCTTGGTGGCATTTTCAAGAATAATACATATTAAAATCTATAGATTTCAACTGAAAATTTCAATTATAATCTCTACAGAACTTTTCAAGGTCACTGCAATGTCAAAAATGCAATCATTATGTACTCTCTTCTATATTCTACAACATTCGTCTGAAACATTTTTTCACATCACCTATAATTTTCGAGTAATGGAATTTTGTTCAGAGAACGGGATTTTCAACGCACTGTGTGGGTTCTTGAAAATTTCGGGAATCTCGAATGTATTGGGATTCCCAAGAATTTTCGGGGTTTTTGAAAATTTTAAGAATTCCGAGCATATTCGAGAATCCAAAAATTTTCGAGAACCCAACCCGTTACAATCTTCAAATACCCGACATTTTCGGATTCTCGCACGTCTCTATTTATTACTCATTATCTTACCATTGATGTTTGTGCAATCTCAGAAATATTTTGTAACGTTTGGAGATTAACAGAACCAGACTCAATTATTTTACTCCTAATCTGCTTCCACTAAAAAATACAGACAATGTAGAAATAGACTTCTTGTATATCTAATTTGCTAAAATTTCTACAAAAATTGTTTATGAACTACAGTAGATAATCACTATGCCTATGTATATGACAGCTGCTGCTATTTTATTCAATAACGTGATCAAAATCATAAATTCATTTATCCAGAAATTCATAAACAATTTCTTTTACTGTGCGTCACTATAAACGAAGTGATTCTTTCGTACTTTCTCAGCAATATTCGTTAAAATGGTCTTAAATCCAGTAAGTCCATAACGGTCCTCTGGTGGAAAGTATGTTCCTCCAATTATGGGTTTCAAATCAGGAGTAAGGAAGACACTCATTGGCCAACCACCATGACCAGTCGTAGCCTATGTTAAAAGATAGTTCTTATACTTTATACTGTAGAGTATTTTCGAATCAATAGATGCTGACTAATCATTGGATAGTTACCTGTATAAAAGTCATGTATATCCTATCGATATCTGGCCTCTCTTCCCTGTCTACTTTGATATTAATAAAATACTTGTTCATAATTTCAGCAATATCCTTATTTACAAAAGATTCTTTTTCCATAACATGACACCAATGACACGTTGAATAGCCAACAGACAAGAAAATTAATTTATCTTCCTTCTTTGCTTTTCTCAAGGCTTCGTCGCACCAAGGATACCAATCGACAGGATTGGACGCATGTTGTAGTAAGTACGGAGACTTTTCTAAAGCAAGTCGATTTGTTTTATCCTCCTGCTTGCCCTTAGATTTGCTCGACGAAGCCATATTTGTCGAAAATGGTAGGCAAGTCAATGATTTTTCATCTACCCTATGAAATTATGTATTTATTCATTTATTGTTACATTTATGTTGTATAAAATAGAATAGTCTTATATAATATATGTTGAATAAGCAAAGAAGTTGTTAATGAAGGTAGAATACTATAATAATGTAATAGGTGTAACTGCTATAAGCAAGGTTGCGTAGGACGAACATTCGTGTGAATTTTTTTGTTATTTTAGCCTGCTGAATCCACCAGTATATATATATATATATGTATATATATATATATATATATATATATATATATATATATAAATGTAACAACATACTTCAGGTACCCTCACAAACACTTTCATTCAAAGCAATAAAATTAAACATCAGTATGTACTATTATTGGTCAAGAATAAATTCACAAATGGCTTATACAAAAATTCGATTTATTAGCTTTAATAGTTGTAATATGTTTAGTTATACATTGAAGTTTAGTTAAAAAATTTCAATTTTCATTGAAAAATTTATATTTGTGTGTGCTACCTGATTGGTCGATGTGCGCCAATTGATAAGAAAGCACCTTGAAAGAATTGGTATTTCGCGCCACGATTGTGAGTACACCGTTGTTTAGATAATTCGCATGTATACCGAATTATTGACGAAATACAACATCTTCCCAGAGTCATAACAGGTTTGGCATGGAAATGTGTTTGATAAAAGCAAAAGTTCCGATTATTTTGCTGCAAACATAAATTTCGAAGATCATCATTTGATTCACATGAAACAACAAACATTCGAAGTGTGGATTAAACGACTAAGAAACCGAAACATTATTATTTTGTTCAAGAACAACACAGTAACATAAATTTAGTCAATCGATTTAGATGTTTGCAATCGCGTTGACAGTTTGACAAAAGTACAAATTAATGAACATTAGACAGAACACAAGCTGTTATACAACATTATATTTGATAATGCAATTTAAAATGAAATACCTATCCCAATGAATTCATTCAGATTTGTTTTAGGGTTAGATGATTTTTGTTTAAAGTGTACACATTTTAAAACATTTGATATGTCGCGTCGTTAACAATTGATACGTTCGTCTGATAAATAGAAAGAATTATACACGCTGTTCGATCTCAAAAATATTTATTTAAGCTTCAACATCAAAGGAATATGTTCATACTGATGTGATACTGATGTACTACACTGTATGCAAATAAAAAATAAAAATGGCGGATCACTCTTTGGCTTGATATGCAATGTATTTTTACTTTCGTAGTTTTAAAGTATTCATAAAATGTGAAATGAAAAGCATGATAAAGATTACGATAGGTATGAACGATGGGAACGATGTCACAATTTGTAAGAAAATCTACTTTATTTCAAATACATCTACCCACAAAACACAAAAACAACAGATCTCGTCTGCGCACGAACGTTCACTTACGTGCTTACGAGCAAATTTTTAGTTGCATCTTTTCACCACAAGAGGCATATTTGTACTGCACACGGCAATGATGCCAGAATCGTGGAGGCACACGGACCTACCTACATATATGTATAGGAAATACATAATGTATTTTCAAAGCTCTGGTATTATTATTATCAGAGTGGAATATTATAAAAATGTAAACATCACAAATCAACTTGCGGACGCATGCGCACTGTTGATTGATTACCAAAACTGACTTACAGGGTGTCCCAAAAATAGGGGTGATTCCTGGGGTTATTCTAAGAAGCTTTTACCTTTGCAAAAATGTCACAAGCGGCTTCATTTCCGAGTTGTTAGCGAAAAACATGGGTCAACCAGAGCGCAGCTACAGCTAACGGATTCCAGCTCGGTACGGCGCGGCGGCCGATTCTACTGAATGGTAGCGTTGTTGTCGCGCCATGCTCGAAATGTGAGCAATGCAATCTTAGAATATGGTCTAAGAATGCAATCGAGTTAACATGCGTGCAATTATTGTTCGGTATTAGATAAAAATAATTCGGTATTGATATAAGAGAATTCGAAGACGCAAGTGCATTTACCGCTACCGCTCAGTAGAATAAGTCGCTGCGCTATGCCTAGCCGGAACCCGTCAGCTGTAGCTGCGCTCTGGTTGGCCTATGTTTTTCGTTAATAATTCGAAAACAAACCCGCGTATGACACTTTCGCAAAGGAAAAAGCTTCTTAGAATAACTCTATATAGGAATCACCCTTTTCAAGGAACTCGAACAGTTTTGGGACACCCTGTATAAGCTTATATAGATCAGTGAGAAAAATACATTGGGTGATTGGTCTATTAACATACCTTATCTGTGGTTTCGCTCTGATATATTTCGTGGATATAAATTGGATAAACGTACTGTCAAAAATGGCCGCTGTGCATCGAGAAGCAATCCAAAAACAAATTCAGCAAGACTGGGCAAATCGTGAATACATTGAAGTTATAACTGGTAGCATTAAAAAGATAACCGATTTTCTGAATTCTTTTGGTAATATATAGAAATAATTATATTTAGCATCTGGATACAATGATTGCTATGTTTTAAATAAATTGTTTCGTGAAGTAGCAAATTCTTTAGCTTATTTCATAATTTAAGTACATTTCAGATGTTATTATAGATAAATCTTTAAATTTAATGAATCAAATGAAAATGGAATTTTAATCATTTCAAGTAGTTCAAGGTAATGTTTAGCTTTAGTACAGTGGAACATCATAGTTTACAATTTGATTGTTTCAAAATCTTCTTATAAAATAGATGAAAATTCAGATTATGACTAAAGATAGAATTAGCAAAACTTGAATCAAGATGTACGTTAACATATGAAATTAGTTGACAATAAGTAATAGAAACCTTTTTAGATATGTCTTGCAGATCACGAATAGCAGTTCTAAATGAAAAACTGACTACGCTTGAAAGAAGAATAGAGTATCTTGAAGCATGTGTAAGTTGTTATACATTCGTCTTTACATAATTTATGTAGTTATTTATAATTTGTTTTATTGCTATTGTCCGCAGGTCACAAAAGGGGAAACGTTAACTTAAATTAAATGTTAACACAACTATTTTTAGGTCTTTAAGATTTTTGTATTTAATGGAGCTATATATAAATAAATGTACTTTAAGGACAATAATGATACAGACCATACTTTAATGTAGCTTCTACATATTTATACAATTTTTAGTAACATATCATTCATTTTCAAACAATGACATGTTTACTTTAAATATCATAGACCAGCTCTCTATTGGGCTTAATGCGTTTATCGTTTGGCTCTGGTATTCCATCAGCACCTTCACAGATACCAAAAAGAGTTACACCAACAGCAATCAAGAGTACTCCCCCCCGTACCATATAAGGAGGTAAACTCAACCACTTTCTGAATATAGGCATACAAGATGTTGCTGTAAAAAAGGAAGTATCTTAGCAAATAGAATAACAAATATTTCACATAGAGTTGAAAAACCAAAGAAAATATCGGGTATAGTTAAACCTCTTTAACTAATAATACCTTCATGAATCAGAATTTGCTGTGAAACAACAATTTTCTTTCTCAAAAATCTAAGCTAGCATAACTTGAATTCAAAAAGAGCCTAATTTTTACAAATCAGGAGAAGTCAAATTTTTGTCATTATCTCATGGAAACAGTGACTATGAATTGTTTGTTGAGGTCGTCAAAAGTCTATATAATAACTATATTGTGGATTTTATGCATTTATAATAAAAACAAATTTGTGCAATTTAACTGTCACTCATCTGTCGTGTCTTATGACATTTACTTTTTTAACATGAAATACATGTATTTAGTATTTTTAATAGTGCACAACACGACAAAAAAATTGTGACAACATTTGTTACACAAAAGGCCCTTGTGTCAGTCTGACAGACATAATTGTCACATTTTTCAAGTCCTTTGACAACTAATTCAATTGTAATTGTTACACAACAATTATGTATTCATTGTACAATTGAGCTTTAATGTTAGTCAAACACCTTGAACCTCAGTCCCTCTTTCTTTTTCAATTGCTATTCTCTATGTTCGGAACACTAGATGAACACTCTTCTATAACTGTGACTCTGCAGACCCAAAGTTTTCACAGTTGTGGAAAGAATATACTAGAGTACAATTATTGATCTTTAAAAACTGAATTTGTATTTCCTTAAGCTTTTACAAGCCGAGTTACATATTTCTATTAATCATTAAACAAAACTTGTTAATAACTAGTTGCTTTTACATACCTCCTATAAAATAATTGATCGGATCACGCTTTCCTCTGAGATCTTCAGCAATGATAGTCATAGCAGGCAAAGTAAAACCAATTCCAGCCATTGGAATGATATTATGTCCTAAACGTGCTACAGCATGTAATGCTGTCGAACACTGTGAACGTATATATATGTCATGTAAAGCCATAATCCCTCCGAATTTTACTGCTGGGAAGAACCAAAATGCTATCCTCTTTGCAGGATCTTTCTCAAACTGTACAGCCATGTTCTAAAACATACAATTTTAGTTTACTTATGATATTCCTTCAACTGATTTAGTTTTGTGTAATAACACTTTTTAAATATACAATATATTTGGTTTCTTAATGTTATTGAACAAAATGTAAATTTGTATAATGTGGGAACAATACAAATACAAATTTGAATAATTTATAGGTATATACCAGAAATAAGATACACAACTTTCTAAATGCAGGTAACTAAGTATTCCTTCAGTTGTACATACAATAATATTACATAATATAAACCATTTTTATCATAGATTTGAAACTTTGCCTTCTCGTTGTTTGAGATTATTTCTTTTTATAAATCTATAAAATAACAAGAAAAAGCAAATCAATCGTCAAAAAAGACACTTTTTCTTCGTGAAATATTTTTTTATGAACGTAAGATACTGTAAACTAAAGCCATGCAAATACCCTTTTCTATATCAGAGACTTTAGCTATATACATGTAGGCAGCGAAATGTAATCCCTAGAAAAATATGTAACTATGAAAAAATGATAATCAGTGTTTTAAATAAAATACTAATTGAAATAATTTAAAATCTGTTCAATTGGTATTATAGTATGTTTCAGCTTAATATCGATAATACGTATATTGTTGCATCTTCAATAGGGACTTTCTTGGTGCAACAACCAGATAGAATTAACCTTAGTAAGTAAAATCAGAGAGGAAATTTCCTCTCTGTTCATTACTGTTCACATTACGGTTGTTATATAAATATTAAGAAGTATTACAGTTTTCACATAAAATTCAGTTACTGTTACTTCTGTAGAAAAATGTTACGCCCCGTTACAAATATAGTTTCATCACAGGTACGCACAAAGATTATTTCTTTCGAAATGACAATAATTTTAGGTTACTTATTTCTTCGCGATAATTCTTCTGTTGTCGGAAAATAAGAAATTAACGATTCTAGAGAAGGAACTTACCGTTGTTACGAACTTTGTCGACGAAAGCGAAGTCAACGAAAACGCCTAAGCAGCCCACAACAGATAGAAATGTTAAAGGTCTCAGTAACAAATGTGTCGAAGTTCCAAAGCAACGTAAGATATCAATACATTTACTATTTTTATGAAGCCTTTTTTTTCTCGTATTTTCAGTTCCTAACAGAATTATTTGTAATTGTACATATTTTCAGGACAATGAAATAATTGTGCAAAATATATTAGTTATTTCAGTCTCATTGTTTTGGCTGAATATACATTCTATTGTATTATTACTATAATATCGCATAGTTTTAAACTATCTGACTTAATTTTTTACATAGTTGAAAAGCTTCATTTTACAGCTGTGGGTCCTGGTGCTGCTAAGAACACGGATTATAAAAATCCAGAATATTTCTGTTATCACGTAGACAGTTTTAGTGAAGCGGAAGTTGAACTAGCACCGTATAGATTACCACCACCATCTAACAAAGTACCCTTCAAGCCATAAACGAAATTAGGTATTTATAATAATGTAATAGGTAATATAACAAATAGAATAAATTATATCCAAAACAAAGAACATTGAAGTTTTTCACTACTGGATCACAGAAAATAGTGATCAGCACTCTGACCTTCTGATTCAGAGTTATATATTATTATTAGAAGAGTAAATTCTTATTATATCTATTGAAATAATATATATCCGTTTTCATCAATTTAAAATGTTGATAAATTGTAGAGTTTATTTATTCGATACATGCACGAATCGAAATAGTAAATTGGCAAATTATTTCAGATATGTAGTATTATAAATTTATTGTAGAAGTAAGTGTTTATAATTTCTATATCGAAATGGAATTAAATAAATATAATAATAAACTATGCATTTCTCATTTGCTGCACTTTTCGTTAAATATGTGTATACTATTACACATTATACGTTTATACGAGGTGTCCCAAAAATGTCGTACATACTTGAAAGGGGTGATTCCTCTCTGATACAGTACGACAGTGGTGGGCACAACAGGTGCCCCTCAAACGCTTAATTCTCCCACCTACCTCTCTTTCATGCAGGGCACGCCTTCGTTGCGATCGCGCATGCCCCGCGCTTTCATTGCCCCCACCATACGTACCTTCGTGCCTGACCGCGCGCGCGATATAAACAAGTCACCGATCTAAACAAGTAACGGTTGGCGAGAGAACGAAGTGTCATAATACAATATTTCGTTTTGTTTTATTTCGCGGCTTTCCGAACGAACGGGTCATGAGATAACAAAATAGAATCTATTTACCTTTTTGTCTTTCACATGAATTCAAATGCGCGCGGACACGGAGCACGTGATGCTCCTCGCGGCCGCGATGCGTGACGCCTGCGCACTGCTCGCGACGGGCGATGCGCGTCCTTTCTCCATGGTAACCAATGTCACCAGATCGTTTAAATCGAGGGGAATACAGTTTTCTTACAGTTCTCTGATGACCAGAGTAATATGTGACACGTTGCGCCGCACGTCACGTGATCAGTCTACGATCTTAGTAGGGGACGTTGGAGTGTGCTCATGGTAGTGGAATGAGATAGTGGAAGAGGAAAAGACAAACAGTTTTGGTTGTTTCTGGCGACACTGACCGGCACAACAGTTTATGCTTTACGTCTACAGTCTACACTGCTCCGGCGACAAACCGTCAGTTGATGTAGAATGTAGAACCACGAAAAACAGTCAAAATGAGCGGATCGGACAGCGACGAGGAACTCTCTTCTCGTTATGCTTTTAGACGAAGGGGAAGCTGAAGCGAGAATAGTAAAAACTGTTACAAATAAAATAGGTTGCATAAAAAGGTTCGCATAATTTCACATGTTCAATTAATTTTTCTTGTTCCATTTTTTCTGCATGCGTTTTTCACCGTCCACTGTGAATCGCTCTACAAAAACAGCGCTGGAACCGGCAAAACATTCTTCGGAATAATGTTGATCGGTGCCAGTGTCGCCAGAAACAACCAAAACTGGTTATTTTTACCTCTCCTCTTTTTCCCCTTCCACTATCCCATTCCACTACCATGAGCATACCACGGACCTAAGTCCGTGAAGCACACTCCAACGTCCCCCACTAAGACCGTAGACTGGTCACGTGACGTACCTGGTCATCAGAGAGGTGGTAAACTGTATTCCCCTCGATTTAACCGATCTGGCGACACTGGTGCCGGTGCCGGTGCCGGTCCCTGCCGTATAGTGTAAATTGACCTTTATTCGTTACGTTTCCGTTTGTCGACTATCAAAAGAAAATTACTACTCTTTCATTTTATTTTCTTACAATAAAGCCACATTCTGATGTTAATTTTTTATGAAATATTACACAAATGTGCAATTTTCACCATACTAAGAAATGGGACTTATACTTCACTTGTTTACTAACAGGCTCATATCGATATGATTCCTTAGCTGGGAAATCAATGAAAACAAATTAAGCAGGATTCTGAATCGCCGCTTGGAATACATTTTGAGACATGTTTGAATAGATTAATATTTATGAGTACTTTGTTATGTTCTCTGTATATTTATATGCTCGACAACGGTATAAAAGCATGAGCTCGTCGCGCCACGGGAGCAGATTAGTATGTACGTTAAACAGCGCGTGTTAGGTTATGTTATAACATTATCTGGCTCTGACGTTTCATTTTTATGTTTGTACAAATTGTTAAATCTCTTATTTTGTATAATGATCCCTGTTTCGACCGTGTGAGTGTAAATTCTTCGTAAAGTTTTGTATTGCACACAACGTTTATGCTCAACGCACAAATCGACGTACATTCATAGTCCGTTATTATCTCGACGTAGACAGGTTAGCTTGAACCGCTAGAATATATTTAAATACGTAAATATGACTTCTACTTTACAAAAAACCGTTCTATCACTGTTTAAAAGTGACTTTCCTTGGAAGATTGTTAATTCTATACATACTCGAGACAGTGCACGACTATTTCATCAAGTCGTCACACAATTTCCACACAGCAGAAGAAACATAGTTCTCTCGGAATATTTTAGGTGAGTATTCGTCTGATAAATACGTCTGTGAATTATTTATTATAAATTGAAGTGATCGAAGGAAAAATTTTAAAGGGAAATTTGAAAGAAATAAGCTACTGTTGACCACTTTCGACAGGCAGATCTAATGTTTCGATTGATTAATTTAAAACAGAGACCAATGTTATACCATGACCAAAAAGTAATTCTCATCCATCAGCGATAATAGTTATTCGTAACCGAAAACGATTCTCGTTGTCAATAATAGATATTCGTTACTAATGATAAGAAAAATGTTAGTCACTCCTAATGGTTATTTGTAACCATAACGGGTAAATTATAAAACATTTTGATCTATTCGTTTTTCGAAAAATTTCTGCAACATTTACTAACACTTGACTTCTATATAGAATATATGTATATATATAATATTAATTATATATATACATATAAAATTAATATGTATAATAAAAATTAACATTTAGATAATGATTTTTTTCGTAAAACTTTCTAATATAACTGTTATTTTTGGTCTCTGATTTAAAAATGTATAGAATATCTTCGAAAACCAAGATAACAAATTCACTTAAGAATCGCATGCCTATACAAATTAACGAGGCTCGTTAAACACGCTTTCGTAAATGCATATTAGCATAGCATTTCCTGCCCATAAATATTTGTATTTACGCGTAATAAAAACGATAAGATATGGTAATATGTATCGATAATTTAATTTACTTCATTTTTATGCGGTTTAAGGTAGATTCTAATAACTGTAATTAATTTTCTTTTTATTTAAACATCTAGAAGATATTTTATGAATTTTAAAATTTCGTAATTTTCACATTTAAAAATGTACTACGTGACTAAATTCTAAACCTAATCTCGTAAACAATACAAGTATAAAAATTGAATCACAGTGTGGTTTCCTTTTAGTTCATCATTACACGATGACAACTTCAATATTTTTATAAAATGAAGTACCAATCTACATATTTCATCAAAAATAGTTCGTGAACTTTTTAATTAATAATACATTGACCTATGAAGTTGTTCACAAAATTGAGCAATACAGGGAGCTATAAAAGTCTTATTTGTTTGATTAAGAAAGAACAAACAATTTTTTCGAGATTCTAACAAATAATTGACTATTAAAAAAAACTCAATGCATTTATATAATTTAAAAATACGTTGTTGACTAATTTACGAAATTTACTAATTTCAAATCATTTTGTCTGTCTTGCCTTTCCTCCTATATTTTTTTTTGTTTTCGCGAAAGTTTACACAATACGAAAAGAACAGAGATAGGATATTTATGCATAATATAAATTGCCAGTCTCAATTGCAACAAACAGAAGCCGGATAAAAATGTATTTCTTTCTTCAATAATTTTATAAAACAACGCATACATACATAATCTTAAATTATTTTACATTTGTTCTTTCTGAATTATTCATTACAGATTATACTTCCTTGTTCTGCTGATAATCGTTATCAAAAGCAACATATTATAAAACCGATCTCATATAAATGTATATATGTAGTAGTGTACCTATTAGTATGTGCTCTGCATATATTACGATAACTTATATACGCAAAATTTCATAAATAACTGTATATCATTAATATAACAAAATCCTGATATATATACGTACATAAAAATCTGTATATGTAACAAGTTGCAACTTCAAGCTTTGTTTTATAGTTATCAATAGATTAAAAAAACCCACCAACAGTAGTGCTGTTATTGGTCAACTTTTAATTGTTTATAACAGGCACTTGTTTTATTGTTAATTTCCGTCATATACTACGAGAATCAGTCCTTAAATTTGACCCCGGAATAGATAGTTTGCATACATTGACGTATTTTCGTTTTGTTACGATAAGCAGTTCGCATCGTTACAAAAACAAAGCTTGAAGGTAAGTGTTTGACAGACATTAGTGTTACATGTGCTGTGCCATGAAGAGATTACGGATCTTTATGCAAAATAAAAATTGCCAAGAGATCAGTAGAAATGTCTTTCTTCCATTCATAAGTCTGAAAATCTAAAAATAATTTACATTGATATTCTTAAATTCTTGTAATCTTTCTACGATTTGAAATTGCGCCAAATCATTTTTGTCATAAATGCGTAAAACCCGCAGTCCAGTCATAAGCTTCCGAAATCTAGCGTAAATCGATTATGTACCAATGAACTCTATGTAGCACTTACATTATAAGCGATACCGTGTTTTGCATTCATATTCTCGTGTTGATAATCATTTCCATGAAGTCGTGTTTGGTCTCGTCGTACTTGCAATGAATTACCGTTTGCGTTCCACGGTGCGTTACTGACTTTGCAATTACCGTGATAGATCTGCTTATTTCCGAGCCGAGTTCTTCTTGCAAAACCTGTGTTAAATTATCGGTTTTATAGTACTAATTTGACATTAAAAATTTCTTCGAGTAATAGGAGTTAAAGCAGAAATTTGAAAACATTTCCTAAGGTAGGTAATTATTGTATAGGAGCACTATTCGCGCCATAAGACGCATACTTTTTTTAGTAGATTTTATTTTTAAACATCAACCAAGTTAAGCAGTTCTTTAACCTCGATCCCCCTACTATCAAATATTCATTAAAGCAGTACTTTAAAATTAGTTGGAATTATATCAAATTTTAATTAAAACAGTGCGTTAAAATCAATTAAAATTTGATAGTAGATACGTTATTAACATTTATTTAATCCAGATCGTACATATTTGCATTTATTCGAAGACATTTAATATCGAATGTTTATTTAAAAGTAGGATGTTCTATTAATATTTAATATTTATCTACTAGCGGAGTAGCAGAAGCTCAGGTAAAAAAGACTCAAAAATTGAAAAATTGATTCACTATGAATGAAACTTTCAAACTGTGTTCGAAACTTTTATTATTTATTAGCTACATATTAAATAAGCAAATATAAACGTAAATATATCGTGTATCGTCTTATTTCAATCAGAAAAATCTCACAAATATTTTGTCGATGGTATTATAAAGAAGAAACTGAAAACAACAAAGTTCTATATTTGCGTTAGTAGTGTCTCACAGACATACTATTTACCTTGATGTTCGTATTGCATGGTTAGGTAGCATATTCAAGAGGGAATCCCCTAAAGAAGTTTGTTTACTTTCGAATGTTTTGATCATTTTCATGGTACAGCTATCGGCAGAAGTTTAGTATGGTGATGACGCTCGGGGTGGCGGGTGGTACGGGCATATGGGGAGGGGGAGGGGGGTAATATGAAACCGAAATAATTTTTTTGAGGAAATGAACGGTTACCGAGATATTCGCAAAAAACTGCTACTGCTACTACATCGGAATCTAACGTATGCGTGCACGTCCCTGGCAGTGGAGGGGCTCCATGTGTATCAATCGTCACATCCATAAGAAACAGTCAATATAAACAAAAACTAAGAGATACCGTAACTTTTTAGAAATGGTTCTAAAATCATTGGAATTATTAAATAATTTAAAAAACTATACATTACTACTAACATTAAATTAAACATTATGCTTTTTACTAGTAAAACCGTTAACAAATCATCGAAAATAAATATTTCTTTGCTGCGACAATTTTTCAACGATGAAAACAGTTAAATCCTCACTACAAAGATATCTCGTATTCGATGCATAAATCTGATGTTTGTGTATGAAATTATCATTTCAAATAGCATCCATTAATGCCTTGTACAGTTATATCATACCGGCACTATAGTCACCATAGATTCGTCCTGTTCAGATCTCTCCTCGGATTCATTTTGTTCATGCACCACTTCAGTATCTTCTTGTTCGGGGCTTTTCAATAAGTCATTTTCAGGCATTGACATTTATAGTCCTGTAATTACAATCAAATACGAGACGCGTTATCGACAAATAGATATACGGAAGAGTTTGTGCACTGGGTTTGTTATTTACATAACAAGTGACTAATCATAGCGATCTCTTCATGACGGCCATGGAGTACATTCTCGGTTTTTCAAATGTTATTTCAGTACACAATTCACACGTTCCAGAAATACAGGCACTAAATATTTATTCCGCTCTTGTACAGTTTGGCGATATGTATGGAACGGTCTAAGTCTAAAAGATGACTATGTTCAGATTAAACAGCAGATGTTTGTGTCAATGTACACAAATATTTTTATTAACATGTTTTTTGTATAACTTTTCAAGATCGACCTAGTGTCTTGTGACATAAGGTGTGACACAGAAAAGTTCATCTCGTTACAATAAATAAATACATAGTCACTAGAGTATTTTCTAATTTTCTATTTTGTAAAAAATAAATTATATTAATTTTTATACTAACCCTCATACGTTCATCAAGGTGAATATCCATTTTCATTTCTTACATTTTGTAAAACGATTGATTTATTTTGTGTTGTGAGATGTATGCCTTTAAAATGTGACATTATAAATGAAACATGATTTGTTGCTTTAAAGTGTAAAACAAAAATGGTTGAGATGTGAATTTTAGACTCTTTTATACAACAATTTCTGAGGACCGTATGAGGATTAATATTTTCTTTGTACATGACGAATTTATCATTACGATTATATTTGTTATTAAATGCTTGATTGAAATAATTAATATAAAATGGTTGATATTTTTATTGGATTTAAAATGATGGTATCTCTGATTCGACTTCTGCAGGCAAGCAAAATATTCGCGCATTGTAAAACAATTTTATCAGAATGAAAGATTATTGTCCTGATTATTGTTATTGTTGATTATTGTTGATAGGACTTACAATTTTTATTTTTATTTGAATATCTATCGACTATAGGTGATCAAATAATAATTTTTACAATTTTTTAGCAACACAAATTATTTCGTAATACATAATACATTGTGACAATATTTCGATATTATGTTAATGTAATCATGTAAATACATTCTCGGACGATTTCGAACGAGTTCTACACGTGCGTCACCGTGCACGTGTGCTACTACCAGGAAAGTAAAAATCAATGCTCTTACAGTAGCAATTTTTCAAGTGCCAATCTTCAACTATAGTAGAAAGTTACTGAGATATAGTTCTCATCGAAATATTCAACATATGTTTTTTAGCTACTGATTTTCATGTAAGTGGGGCGGGTGAAAACAGTTCTCAAATTTGAGGGTTGTAAACCTATTTTGACGAATAAATAAATATCCTATGTATAGAATAAATTGTATAATAATGAGAAAAATATTCATTATTTGTTCGTCGTTAAATTTTATCTTCGGATGGTTTACTCTTGGATCCTCGTTTTTGCAATAATTTGAGACGCTTCGTTATCTGATAGTCTGCAAGATATTCCTCAAATCAGTGTTTACAATCTCTTTTATCATCGTTATAATTAAACAATTTTGTAATACATTGCAGAAAGAAATGAGCATTGAAATGTTAAATTTGCATTTTTTTCAGGTCAACGTGTGCATGTGTGCAAATGCTGCACAATGCTCCACTGTCTACATTCACCAGTAAAGATGAAAGTCGCGAATTGATGGCTGTTTGGCCGGATATTGTTCGCGACCTGACGGACGTTGGTCGTAATCATGATTTACTGGATGTCTCCAAGAGGATGGCAAAGGTGCTTTTATTATGTATTAAAAACAATTATTATTGTTCCGTCGCAAAGCCCTCCGTGCTCAGGGACAAACGCGCGACCAAGGTCAGGTAAACCACCTGGCTACGTACCGACCATAGAAACCATATAAACGAAATAAACGAGTTTGTTCTCCGGAGTTGGACTTTATACCCCTTCTTCGTAAATCCTGTCGGATCCAAGTTCCCTATTTCGAGGTAACCGATTCGACACCACAATTATTATTAATTCTGGACATTCAAGGTCACTCAAGGGCGGCTGCAATGGAAATAAAACTGGCTCAACTTTCCTCGAATATTTTCGTGTTCTCTCCGATTGTTGGCATATCGCTGTTTAAGATCGTCATTTGCATTACCAGTGAGTTGCGTGTTATAGTCGTCGAAGTTGTCTGAACAGTGTTCCTAAGCAATTTGTTTCCCATTGCAGTTGCCTTTGAATTTAGGATTACTGACCTTGAATGACCTTCAAAGTAGGTTATTGTATTCGTCTTGAAACAAATGAAATCATATCATTTAAAAGAAAACGATGAGATGACCTTCATCTAGATAGACTTATGTCTCCCTCCAAATAGGATAACTTTTTTTGCAAACGTTGTTTTTGTATCGTTATAAATAACAAAATTATTGGAGGAGGCAGAGTTAAATGAGACACCCTGTAGAAGCAAACTGACAACCTATTGTCGTCCCTGAAGAGTTAAATATATATAGTATTAATACTACTGTCACAGTATTGAAATTAAATAATTCTTTTTTATATAAGTATGCCCATAGTTATTGGTTATTGAATGTTAACTAGACATTTTATTAAACTTTCAGGCATTACAGTATACTGTTCCTACAGGAAAAAAGACGAGGGCATTAGCACATGTACTTGCCTACAAAACACTGGCATCAGATGATCAATTAACAGAAGAGAATTTACGTTTAGCACGAACTCTCGGTTGGTGTATAGAATTGGTATGTACTTTTACTGTATTTCTGAAATGAATTTATTTTACACTGTGAGCTGCATAATATTATTTAAATGACATTAATCAGATTTTACGTAGTACAGATAAGAAATGTATGAAATACACACATATAACATGAAAATACTCTATTACAGTTACAATCTTTTTTGATAATAATTGATGATATTCAAGATCAATCACCAACTCGACGTAACCAACAGTGTTGGTATTTATACAATAAAAATGGGTTAGCAGCCATTAATGATGCTATATTAATAAAAATGTATATATACGAGCTTTTAAGAATACACTTCAAGACGAAAGAGTGTTATATAAATATTCAGAACTCATTTTTAGATGTAAGTACTTGCGTGTTGTATTGGTTAATTAAAATTCACTTCTCAGATATGTAATTCTGAATGATTCAGTTAATGTTTCCTTTAATTACAGTCTACGTTAAAAACCATAATAGGTCAGTCTCTAGATATGTTAGCAATGGACAGTGGAAACAAACCCAATTTAGATCTTTATACAATGGATCGATATAACGCCATTGTGAAGTACAAAACGGCTTACTACACTTTCGTACTGCCAGTCACAAGTGCTATGTATTTTGTAAGTTTGTAAGTCTCATTTCTCATTCCCCATTTTCTCATTTATTTATGGAATTTTCGTAATACTCTAGGCTGGTGTAAAAGATCCAGAAATGTATAGACAAGCGAAAACTATTTTACTAGAAATGGGTCATATGTTCCAAGTGCAGGATGACTATTTGGACTGTTACGGTGACGCCAGTCTTACTGGTAAAGAGGGTACGGATATATCGCAAGGAAAGTGTTCGTGGCTCATTGTTGTAGCTTTGCAACGTGCGACGCCAAAACAAAGGAAGATTTTAGAGGTAAGCATATATACTTGTACAACTGATAAAGTTTGTCCATTGGACACTAGCAGAAACGATAATAATTTTTAATGATATGCAGGAATGTTATGGGGTAACGGACAAAGAGAAAGTGAATCGTGTTGTACAACTTTACAATGAACTAGGCTTGCCAAACACCTATGCAATCTACGAAGAAGAAACGTTCAACTTGTTGAACACACACATACAACAAATATCACGTGGACTTCCGCATAAATTATTTTTGAAGTTGCTCTCGATGACGTACCGCAGACAAAAATAAAATGTATAATGTAAATTGAATTAAAAAGAATAGCCTAATTTATTCTTAAGCCGGGAAATATATATTCATACATGTTGCGAATTTATTGATCAACGAAAATCCCTGATAGCAATTACATTCTATTTAGGGTTTAAAGAAGAAGAACTAATTTAGTGGTATTAAATCATTACGAAGGTGGCAATTACTTGTCACGATTACCGTTGACTATTCAATTTACAATGACCAATAACGAAATAATGAATTCCGTATTAGGACAGTCAAATATTTTATATATTTTATACAGTATACACATTATTATACATATACATATTTTTACAAATTTTTGTTTTTCTTCTATGGAAAGCACTTGTACGAATTTAATGTTCATGTTAAGATTTTTAAAAGATTTAAAATCCAGTTAAATAAATCTCTTAGTTTCATCATCTAGTTTCTTCTTTTGCGCCCTACATTTTGCTTCATCACCTTCTTTTTAGGTCCAAATGGCTGGCGTTTTTTGACATTTTGACGAATTTTCGTGCGCACAATGTGCTTCAATTCTTGTCTAAGGTTTTTAAACTCGTCGTCCGGCATAGATTCTTCAGAAAAGAATGTCGCTGCCTCTGAAATTTTATAAATATTAATATTTGCAAAATGATTATTTGTTCTTAGTTCCATTTAATCTTCTCGTAATTCGCATACCATTAAATCGTATATCATTATCTTCAAAGAAAAATTTATTCGTTCTTTTAGGTACATCTGGCAGTGGCTCTTCTTTCTTCAATACGATTTCTTTATTGTCATTCTCATCGTCGGATGAATCATATTTAAATGGATTCTTTGTATCGAAATTGAATTGAAATTTTGTATTCTTAGAATCTATGGGTGTTACACTATATTCTTGCTCCTCTGAAAGTAAAAGAAAATATTAGAAGAATAAGATTTGATAAGCAGGTATTTTTAATTATAAGCCAGCCCATAAGAACACTTACTCTTTTCACTAATTTTTTCTTTTCCAAATGTTTTTAATAAACTAAATTGACCTCCTTCTTTTATGCTTTTTGTCAATGATTCTGATACAGAAAAATAAATATCTTTTGATACTTCTGCAGGTGCAGTTTCTGCAGCATTTTCAGCGACATCTTTGTTCTTTTTTCGTTTTTTAACTTTCTTAGTATCTGCTTCAGAGGTTTGTGGAACAATTTCATAGTCTTTATGGTTGCTTTCTGTAGGATCATATCTAATCATCTGTTTCCTAAAATATTAAAATGTGTAAAACAATAGTGTATTGCATATTGCATTATTTGTTCTTTGTGTCTTTACTTTATAATCTTTGAATCCTTATTCTCTTCTTTGCTCTTTAAACTACTTTTAATTGGTTTGCCCAAGATATTTCCTAGAATATCCAACTGCATTTTCTTTTCGTTTTGTAGGTCAGTTTCATCATGGTTTTCTGTTGCAGTATCCTTTTCTGACGCATGATCATCGTCCATGAAACGTTCATCTATTTTAAATCGTTCATCGTTTCCTAAAGTGATAGTACGTCTCTGGAATTAAAATATTCAACTTTTAATAATTAGTATTATTGAACTGCTTAAAAACAGTAATATTTACTACCTTTTTATTAATTTCAAAATTATCGATGTCCCAAATTGGTTCATTATTGTCTTCATCATCGTCAATGGTATCGTCAAACAAATCATGTTTTTTCTTCTTTGCCTTTTTCTTGATTTTTTGTTCCAATACTTCATCGATATTATCATCAAATATTATTTTATTTTTGTTCGATTTATTATCCTGTAAGGATGAATTTTAAATTGTTTCATTACACGAGAATTAGGATGAATCAAAGTATTATTTCAATTTCAATATTTACCAAGTTCTTTAGTGCATGTTTCACTGCCAATTCTTTAGCTTTAAATGATTCCTTCTTTCGTTTTAATGATTCCAGCCGTTTCTTTTCGGATTCATTAATTTCATTCATCTTTACGTCTGTCTCGTTTTCATAATTCATTACAACCATGTTGTTTGTTTGTTTGACATAATTTTAGGTTATGTTGACAGATGCGAGCGATGGATTCCCTCGTTATAAGTTCGCTGCGCAAACTGGTGGTGAGCTTATAGAGAATACGATCATTTAGTGTAGTTTTTTGAAAAAATAATATTCCAGAAAATTTAATACAATTACAATATGCACAATTAACAATCGGTTTGTTATGATTATTTGAATCCATACTAAAAAAACTATAAAAATATATATTATTATCAGAATTCCAATTGTCTAAGACTATATCAATTTACAGCTGTAAATCTTCAATACAGTAAGGAATCAATTAAAATTTATATATTATTATTAACATAAATAAATTATAAATAAATGTTGCAGCTCATTAATAATATTAAGATATAAATTTATTCAAATCACATAATATAAAAGGTACGAAATTTAACAACTATATCAAATATACAAATTGATTCTATTTCAATCAATACAAGTATATCGTTGTTTGGTAACATCCATGTGTGAATTCCATGGTAAATGCAAATGAAAAACCAGACTTCTTGTATCTCCTTTCCAAATTGCAAATTCTGAAATTCAATTTCAAATTTCCAATATTGGTATTCAGGTTTTATAATAATTTTCTTATTATTTGCCATAGTAATAAACTTACTCAGAACACTGTGAAATAGATCTTCAGAAATTAAATTTTCCCATCGTTATCCTCCTGTTTGTTTACATATTATATTTGCTTTGGCATTATTATAGAGAATATCTGCAACATAGAATAAACGAATTAATTACAGAATTATCAATCAAGACTGATAATTATAAGTAACAACTCGAACCTCTGTTTGCAGTCATGTATCGTTTCCTCAGGAACATCTTGCTGTGTGTCCATTCTTATCCTGTAACTTACACATACAAAAATTGTAGGGGTTATTCTGATCCCACTGACAATCATTTCATTGACAAGCATTTCACTTGAAGTCGATGAAAGCATTGTCGGTGATCTCAAGGTGTTGATGAATAGATATTGTTGGCAAAAGTCTGTATCAATGGGTGTATGTGACCCAACTTATAGAGACTTTCAATATAAATGAAAAATAAAAAGAAGACTCACCCAACACATTCTATGTAAAAACATTCCGACGAAATGTTTGTGTCTCCTCTTCCACGAATGCCTGTTTTACGCTTGACAACAAAGTCCTTATATATTTTGGTTTCCCTTCTGTATGCCTATGTAAAACTTCGAAAGCCCTAGCCATCTCTAAGTTAGCGCTCCATTTACTTTCTTCTTCTGCATCCCCAATCTGCTCCTCCTCTTCTTCTTCTACTACCACTCCTTGTTCTAGTTGTTCCTCTTCTTCACCTCTTTCTTCTTCTTCTTCCTCCACATACATTTCTTGGCCTTCTACAACCTCGTTCTCAGAGAAATGTGCTTCAGCTTCTGCGTCGGCCAATGTAGTATTGTCCATGCACTCGTCATTGTCTGTAAGGATGGCAACCAGCTCGTTTATCTGATCATCCTCTTCATCTTGCTGTTCTTCCATTGTTATCTCTTCCGAGGATTTTGTTATATTGTTCCAAGAGTTTTTAATAAGTCTAGAACTGATCTCTGTCCATGATTCACCTATTATTTCTACATAATCTTTTATGGAATAACTAGTGTAAAATTCGCTTAGTCCGCCATCACACTCTGTCATTTTATGCAGCATTTTCAGGCAGAACAATTTCTTTAGCTTGGCGATCACTCCTTGGTCCATAGGTTGAAGGAGAGAGGTAGTGTTAAGAGGCAAAATCACGATCTCAAATTGATCGTCCCGATGACATTCCTCCATCAATTTTATCCCCCGATAATTATCCAACAACAAAACAACTTTCTCCTGAATAGCGTTCTCGGACTGATACCTTTTTACAGCTGGTTTAAAATCGTTCTCGTACCAGTCCAGAAATACCGTCTGGTCCATCCAACATTTCTTCTGAAATTTAAATACCACCGGCATGTCGTCTTTGAAACTCTTCAACACTCTTGGATTCTTAAGCTTGCTTATGACTAGTGGTTTCAACTTATGCAATCCGTTCGCATTTGCACACAGACCTACAGTGACCACTTCCTTGTGTGTTTTCTTCCCTTCGTTCTTCAGTTTCGCGCATTGCTCCAATATTTTAGTAGGAAGAACCTTCCAACCAAGTTTTGTCCCATTCATGTTATAAATATTGTGCCACTGTATTTTCTCCGCCTCGAGTTTCTTGTGAAATTCCTCTATGAATTTCCCGACGGACGACGCGTCCGTGTTTTCTTCTTCTTCATCGAAGTCGTTCAACAGACGTATATTGTGCCGAAGTTTGAATTTCTCCAGCCATCCGTGGCTCGCTTTGAATGTGGACGAACATCCAGTGTCCTGGCTAATTTGCAGCGCTTTCTTCTGCAACAAACTGTTCGTAATAGGTATTCCTAATGTTCTCGTATCCCGGTACCACGAGAATAATTGCGCGTCTAAATCTTCGTACATCGGCTTCCGAATCCTCTTTCGCTTTTGTATATCATGACCCAGATACGCAGGAAGCCCTTTTTTGCGGATTTTTCGTACGGTGCTCGGATGGATATTGTATTCGTAAGCTATTCTGGATACGGAAATTCCGCATTCTAATTTCTGCACAATTATCCGTTTTTGCTCTATCGAGAGAGCAGACACGTATCCACGCTTTTGATTTTGCATGATCTAGTTTAGTATAATCTAGTAACAGAGACACCGCGTTTCCTCCGTAGCGTCGCAATATGTCGTCGGTTCTCATCCTTCACTTAATTCTGTTGTTTGCCGTTCTGTGACGCCACCTGCTCGATGGTGAGATAGATTGATAGATTGCATGAAAAGTAAATGATAGATTGTCAAGAGAAAGATACGGAGGCGAGGATCGAGAGAGATGGAAACAAAACAAAACTTGGCACACTGTTCTTGCAAGCAGTTGCAAGTAAGAAATATATGTATATAGACATCGGGCAGATAATGTAAGGCAAAATTATATACGGATATGTAAAGCATTCCTCTCTGGTAAAGCATGCGTCATTTGTACAGTGAACCACGAAAGTATTCAAACGGTTTCAAATGAAATGTTTGAGGCTTTCAAAAAATGTACATACTTACATTACGAAGTCCATAATGCTTTTATCCCAGTATAACTTGTAAGTGCCGTGTTATATGTATATGTAAAGTTTGAAGACGATATATGAACGTCATAAAAGTCTTCGAACGACTACATTATGTTTTTTACAAAAGCACGAAATTTTAATATTTTGTTGGTCCACTGTAAGCACTGATTAGATCTCAGAAATACTATTAAACCTTTTATTTATTATTGGTATTTGAATAAGTACACGTGTAATTTTTTAAAAGTAAAAATAGTTGAAATTACACGAGTTATATATATTTTTATGAAGTATGTTTTGAAAAACATGGGTCGACGGTCGCCATGATGCCAGTCTTTCTACTACAGATGAAAAATCAGGATAACCCTTTAATTAAAAACTCTTTTTGATTATGATATAATAAAGGACACGCAATAAGAATGTTAAGGACATTTTATTTTCAATTCAATCATTTTTTTCGTAGATGATATTTCTTCTTTTGTTCTATGAAAATAGAATTTTGCATAAACGGCTGTTATCTATTTATTCAGTTTTTGACAATGTCGATGACGTTGGAACTATGTCTTGACTACTATCTTCAGACTTTGTTGCTACATCAGTCTTTTTGATTGTTTCTGAACACCTTCTAGCATCATTAACATTCACGAAAGTTGGGTTTGTTAATGGACTTTCTAACAGCTTCTCCTTTTCTTCATCCATATTGTTCGTTGGAGCATCTTCTATAAAAAAAATATATCTTAACAACAGTCGCTAAGTATAAAGTTGAAAGTCTTTTTTTAATGCTGGGTAAGCAACAAAATGGACTGTTTTTCAAAATGGAATGTTATGTTTGTATTATTTGAATTATAATAACGAAGATAAACGTCAGAACGTACCATAAAACATGCTAGGAACTTTCTCCTCTTCGTCAATGAAATGGAAATGTTTAATGTTTGCAAGATTTTTAATAGTTTCATACGCCTCTGGGTGTATATTCGTGAACCATAGTCTTCTTTTCTCTGCATTCACATTCTTTGATAATATTTCAATACCCTAAAAATATTTGTACAGCCTTTAAAAGATGCATTATAACTAGAACATTGTTGATCGGTTATACAGGGTGTTCACGCAATTACTAGCCAGCGTTCTTCTTGCAAATTATAAATATTAGAAAAAAATGAAAGAGGAAATAGTGATATTGTTTTTTTGCAAGCAACGTAATGGCGTATATAATTTTGTTGTGTCTGCACCATTTTTCTAGACCCTCAATTTTTTAAATGGAATGTTATATATTTTTTTACGTTATGTGTAAGCGTGTGTCAAGACAAATTTATTTGTATACGATACAATGACCTTCAAGGTCATACAAGGTCAGAAATGGAAAAAACATTTTGGATAAATAAAACCCTGTATAAATACTTATAAAATTAATGATATTTAAGAAGATATTAAAGCACCTTGACAGAGGTATAGTCCACATATCGAACCTTCTCGAAATTCATAACGAAGGGTATGCTATGTTGCTCGTATCTGCGAATAATTTCGTTAGTTTTATTGCAAAAGTAATTCACCGCAGGATACAGGACAGCGCCATCCGGTTGAAGCATCACATATTTGTTTCCAGACTGTGACTAAAAATGTACAAAGAAATTATGAGGTAGTATAAAATGTGTATGCACATTATATGAACAAAAATATATCATATTTTTATTAGACTAGAACTACCGGACCAGTCAAAATGACTGGTTTCTAATTTTTTTTATTTACAAATATTGAAATTATAAATATGTTCCCAGATGTAACTTTTTAGTAAACTTCTCTATTGGAGTACATGTTTAAACAAAAATTGTGCCAAATCTGAATAAATGCAATCTTTTTGTTATTATAAGGCAGGCATGTCCAGAAGTAGCTCACTTGGACGGAAATTCGATGGAGACGCCTACTTCTCCCGCCCGCGCGTCTCGCTCCCCGTGGCGGCCGTAGTCCTCCGAGCTCCTCAGACCCGTGCCTACCGTGGGTCCGGGAGACTCCCACAACGCGCCACACGCAGTACATGCCGCAAGCGGTAGGCACGGGTCTGAGGAACTCGGAGGACTTCGGCCGCCACGGGGAGCGAGACGCGCGGGCGGGAGAAGTAGGCGTCTCCCTCGAATTTACCTCCAAGTGAGCTACTTCTGGACATGCCTGTTATAAGGCAATATACGCCAGTCGCGTTTAGTGCTCGGTAGTTTGAGTGTTAAATCATTTAACATAAGAAGAAGAAGAAGAAAGAAAGTCTTTTGTATTGTATAATATATTAATATCGATTAAATAATATTAGAACTCTATTTTTTACCTTGCATTCAATAACTTCGATCTGTGGCCTGGCAGACGGACGAATTAGGTAAATTAAATTAAATATAGCGCCGATCAAAAGTCCTATTTCAACGCCGCAAATAGTGCAAACAAAGAATGTAACTACTGCCGCAATCGCATCTCTTTCTGCAATAAAATGAATTTGATACCAGAATATTCTTAGTTTACGAATGGAATTAGATTTTGATAATTTGTGATACCTACTGCTTCCCTTCCAAAGCAGCTTTATAATCTTCGCATCGATGATAAATGCTACGGCTGTTATCAATACTGCTGCGAGCGTGGCTCGTGGAATGTAATAAAAGTGTGGTGTTAGGAAGCTTAACGCTAACAATGCCATAATGCCTGCAATAATCAATCCTCTTAAACAGATCTTTACTCCGTCGCAATGTGTCTGTGTCAAACATAATGGATCCTAGTTAATTGAGCCGTCAGTTTATTAAAAATAAACATGATCAATACATTAGTTAAATAGGGAAGGTATTGGGAGGAGGAAGACAGAAGGAGGTGTAGGATATGTGGGAGAGGGGTAGAGTCGTGGGAGCATATATGGGAGGAATGTACAGATTGGGGGAGAGATAAAGGGTGGCAGGAAGTGGTGGCAGAGGTGCTAGGGGAGGTAGGAGAAGGGGAGGTATGGATGAAGAGAGTGGAAGAGATGCGAGAAAGGGTGAACAGCGGAACCGAGGGTCCAGAGAGTGAATGTGTGAGGAATGAATGAACTGTGTGGTCTATCTCTCTCTCAATAGAAGGGTTGAAAAGAAAAGTGGAGTGGGTAAGCGGAGCGGAGGTCCGCGTTTGTACCCCGCAATGAGAATAAAATATTATTATTACATTAGTTAAATACAGTAAGGCCCTGCTGAAAAGTAGGCTATAAGGCTGAAAATTAGGCGATAGTGTGAGTGGACGAAGTGGAAGAAGAAGGGGAGAGTGGTAAAATGGATTTGAATCCCTGAGGGAATCAAATATCAGTACCTATTCTACATTAGTTAAATATATATGATAATACAGTAACCCCGCGATCTAAGTCCAACGGAACATTGCGATCTATGTCCCTTGGCCTACTCCTTCCACTGCGGGGTATCCCCGGAAGGGCCGTGAAGCTTAGGCTGCCTCGGTCGCCGAGGAGTGTAAACATGCCGCGTAATCTGATCCTGGGTCGGGTATATCGGTGTGAATCACTACTAATCCAATTACAACACTTCTTTATTTTTTATTATTTTTTCATGGAACTTTCACCAACATATTCGTGGCATTTTTCTAAGATTAAGATTAAAGATTTTGTTCTTTTGCTTCCTACTATTATACATACAGTAACCCCGCGATCTAAGTCCAACGGAACATTGCGATCTATGTGCCTTGGCCTACTCCTTCCACTGCGGGGTATCCCCGGAAGGGCCGTGAAGCTTAGGCTGCCTCGGTCGCCGAGGAGTGTAAACATGCCGCGAATCTGATCCTGGGTCGGGTATATCGGTGTGAATCCCTACTAATCCAATTACGAAACTTCTTTATTTTTTATTATTTTTTTCATGGAAGTTTCACCAACATATTCGTGGCATTTTTCTAATGAAAATGATACCTAATATGGTATAATTCCGATGATATTTATTTGTGTAATGAACGTTGGAAGTTTTTTATTGGCATTACATTGTACATTGTACGGACACGCGGGCCTTAGAACTGTGCCAGCGGCCTTCACTCTTATCGTCTCTTTCTTTCCTATACGCTGTCCTTCTTTACGTCCAAAACTTTAATCGTTTATTACACAAGTGAATATCATCGGAATTATATCATATTTGGTATCATTTTCATTAGAAAAATGCTACGAATATATTGGTAAAATTTCATTATAAATAAGTAAAAAATAAAGAAGTTTTATTATTGCACTAGTATTGTCTCACCGATACGCTATTTTTTGTTGCGCCTTCGGCCGCGCGGTCCGTGTTTGCATGCTATCCTTTTCTACGTTCGGCGTGGTCACAAGAGAGTAGTGTTCCTTCACGATCTAAGTCCCGGCAGAGAACCGAAAAAGGACTTAGATCGCGGGGTTACTGTATAATTAAAATTTCGTTGCTTTGATACTTGATTTGGCGGAAGATGGAACTCTTCATGTCAATTAACTCGAATCCACTATGAATTGTTCATAAAGAATGGAAATATTACCGACATATAGGCCAGCCAGGGTGGTCCGTACACCACTTGCACTTATCACGGCGCTTCTTGTGAATGCTCCAGCGGTTGGTATGGACGAGAAGAAGCTTCCAAGTATATTTGAGAAACCGAGAGTCAGCATCTCTTGTGTCGCATAGATTGTGTTTCCACTTGCTAAAAAATAATTTAAATTTGCCGAATAATATAGATATATAACGTCTGTTGTGTACAAAAAAAATTTCAAACGAAAGTTGTTTAGTAACAAGCAGCAGGGAATACAATATATGTAATAATTGGTTTCCTGATAGTTCTATTTTTTTATTGAGATATGAATGTCACCTTGATTTTTGATTAGGTTTCGACCCCATGTACCTTATAGTTTTTTTAGTCATCATTCAGTACTCTTTCGAACCGCAGGGTCAAATATTACACACCATGATACAAAAATTCAAGGTTCATATCTCGATAAAAAAGCAGATTATGAAAATAATTATTATTACATTGTACACCCTGTATATGGTACTAAATAACTTTCGTTTGAACATTTTTTTGACCCAACAAATAGTTTACGAGTAAATTTAGGTGGTCATATAGTTAATTGATTCGCCCTGTATATGTATATTGTAAAAATATATAACATATTCTTACAAAATGCTTTAGCGATGGCCACATTCGCTAACACAGACACAAGTGGTAGCACAATCAACCCTGTTCCATAATGTTCACACATATCGATAAAAGTATAAGTTTGATTTCCAACCTGTGCTGAAAATGGCGGCAGTGACAGCTTCGGAAGTCCCGATACGATTTTCCCTTTAACAAAAATCAATTACGTTTCAAAACATCACGGTTTAGTTGATATTCATTGAAGTAAAGGCTAGTCAAAATGTTCATCACATTTAGGTTGACGAATGAACATTATTATAAAGTTATTCATAGAAATTATTTTCCACACTATTGACCCCCTTTTTTCTTTCGTAGTCCCAACATAAAATTAGTATATATTTAGTGGCGTATTACCCTACGGGCAACTTGGGCAACTGCCCGGGGCCCCAAGCAAAAGAGGGCCCCGAACACAAACCAATATATTTTGTATTTTTATGTAAAAGATTTCATGGATGATGGAGAATTTATTTCACTTTGTATGCAATAATAAATATGTAGATGTTTTTACAATCGTTTTATTTTTTCCAACGTGAAAGTTATTTAGTTGGGGTTAGGGGTCCTGAAATTCTACTTTGCCCAGGGGCCCCAAGCAGTCATAACGCGCCACTGTATATATTATATAAAAGTGTTAAAATTAGTAAATTAATATAGTTTTAATTTATCAATATAAAGTGTACAATATATAATATGCATATAAAGTTATCAAATTTCTATTAAACGACTGAATCAATTTTTAAATTTCTTCAGTGAATATAAAAAAATTAGATAAGTTGAGGTAAATAATTAGTATAGAATTGTTCGTATCGTTCAGAAATAATAAAGCAGATTAACGATAAATAAAAAAATGTGTGCATAGCAAAATAAAAAATACCTGAAAGAATAAACGGCGACCCTCCTCTATGCTCAAAATAAAATGCTACACTAGATGCTAAGAGAATCACCAAAGCATTGCGACATATGGAAAGGAACCATAACGTTTTCTTCATGAACGCAGCTCTGTTGCTTCCGTTCCTCTGTTCGCCATTTTTAGCGATACAACAATCAAAATCTTTCAGTTTCTGTGAACATTAATAAATGTTCATCAATGTAGTTTTATTTTTCTTCGTCAAGAACAATAGCATCGTATTTAACAAATAATAGTATAACAGTAAAAAATAGTATAATAATATAATTAAATTAATAATAATAAAGATTATGTTTTAGTTTTCGTGGACATATTAATATAATTATCAACATAGTTTAATCTACCTCGGCAGCCATTAATTTTCATATTTCCTAATAGTTATACTGATCTTTACGCAAAATAAAAATTATTTACGCGTTTCAAAAATGTATTAAAATGTTATTAGTTGTAAAAAACAATTGTAAAGACTTACTCTAAAAAATAGAAGGAAAGCTATACTGGAAAGTCCAAGAGCAAAATCAGGCAATCGAATTTTTCCGAAATTTTGGAATATTTTGATAATATTGTCGGCCACGCTGCTGGCTTTAAATTTCAGTCCGAGTAGTCCTTGTAACTGTGAGACGATTATAATGACCGATGTGGCTGATGTGAAGCCTGATGTAACTGGCATTGATATGAAATCCACTAAAAAACCTGTGTGAATTAATTCAACAATTAATAACAATATTGGCAACTTATTTTAAGATCACATCGTTTTATTTTTGGTTCATTAATTTTGCAAATCAAAATTGTGTTGTATCTGTCGAGTGATTTCAATGAGTGGTAACACAATGGTGACGCCATGCTTAAAAGGCTAAATACTCGCTAAATATTTCATTTCGATAGAAGGTATTTCATAAACAAATAGGAATAATTTTCAAAGAATTAATATAGCTGTGAGATAATTTTCATTTTTTCGAAAAATAGCATAAATAAATAAACTATCGAAGAAGAAACTATGGCTGCATTAATGTAAATTTTTGAAGTTCTTCTACTTTTTCATTATGGTTATATTATTTATCGAAAATGAAAGTATTTTGATAGTTTCTAGTCCGCCCACGTTCTTATATCACGTTACATGATAATTACATTCCATATGTGATATCTTCCCACCTCGTATCGATTAACTGAATTAACAAATAAAAAGAAAATAAACGATAACACTTCCATAATTATTGATATTATCGTAAACTCCAAATCACATGATAAATTTAATAAATCAATAAATGTTTACATCGAGAGTAAAGTACTAACTCGTCACTGAACGTAATATAGTAAATTACATCAATAGTGTTTTTACAGAGCTTCAAGGGTTTATAAAATATTAATAAAGATTAATAAAATGATCAATGCTTCTGCTCAGTTTAATACTTTTTGCTATCTTTTACATCAAGAGACCTGTTGAAGTAATTATCCTGTCGTGGAATTTCCAAAAAGTCGAATTTTGCAAAATTGTTCAGAATAATAATTAAATTCAAAAAAGTACTGTTAAATTTTAGCAGTGGTTAATTTTTGTTGTTTGCAAATTCGTCACTGAACGTAATATAGAATTACATGTAAGTCTTACTTAAGGCTTTATAAAATATTAATAAAGATATTAATGAAAAGATGAATGATTCTGCTTGGTTTAATACTTTTTGCTGTCTGTTATGTTAATCAAAGATCACTCATCTGTTAACGTGATTATCCTGTTGTGGAATTTTGCAAAATTGTTCAAAATATAATAATTGAATTAAAAAAAGTATTGTTAAATTTTAGCAGAAAATTTCAGGTTAATTTTTACTGTTTGCAATCTCGTCACTGAACGTAATATAGAATTACATGTGAGTCTTACTTAAGGCTTTATAAAATATTAATAAGTTGTGGAATTTTGCAAAATTGTTCAAAATATAATAATTGAATTAAAAAAAAAGTACTATTAAATTTCAGCAGAAAATTTCAGGTTGATTTTTACTGTTTGCAAACTCGTCACTGAACATAATATAGAATTACGTGTAAGGCTCACTTAAGGCTTTATAAAATATTAATAAAGATATTAATGAAAAGATCAATGATTCTGCTTGGTTTAATACTTTTTGCTGTCTGTTATTGTAATAAGAGATCATTCACCTGTTAACGTGATTATCCTGTTGTGGAATTTTGCAAAATTGTTCAAAATATAATAATTGAATTAAAAAAAAGTACTGTCATATTTTAGCAGAAAATTTCAGGTTAATTTTTACTGTTTGCAAACTCGTTACTGAACGTAATATAGAATTACGTGTAAGGCTTACTTAAGGCTTTATAAAATATTAATAAGGATTAATGAAAAGATCAATGCTTTTGTTTGGTTTAATACTTTTTGCTGTCTCTTATGTTAATAAGAGATCATTCACCTGTTAACGTGATTATCCTGTTGTGGAATTTTGCAAAATTGTTCAAAATATAATAATTGAATTAAAAAAAAGTACTGTTATATTTTAGCGGTAAATTTCTGATTAATTTTTTTGTGTGCAGATGTTTGTTTGTAAAAAAAGTGATTTTCGTAATAGCCATGGCAGTATGACTCCTCTGGGAGAAATAATCATGTGAAAAATGGCGATACGAGCCTAAACGAAACAAGCCCATCAATAATTCCACGCAGCCAGCCAAGAAGCAAAAGAGCACGACAAACTCCACAGGCATGTTTCTCGTGTACTCTAAGGTCAACAGGGACATCAGGGAGGATGGTCCAATCGATACTTCTTTAATTGTCCCGAAAACGATGTACACGAAAGCTCCAACGAAACAGGAATAGAGGCCATACTGCAAATCATCGTAAAAACCACATTCCTTTTTATTAAATGTCTCCTGTCCCACGTCAGCATCATTAGAATGTGAAAGTTTATTTTAATATGAACATTCAAACGTGTTGAATAAAATTCCATGCAACGTCTCACAGAAAATGAAATTTTATTTAATAATGAATATACAATAAGATACGTGTACACTGGACTCCCGTATAATGCGATGAAAAATATTGTTTAAAAAGACCGTATTGTTCTGAAACAATTGTTTGTACATCTACTGTACATTTCCTGCCACAGGAAATGCATGTATACAGTCTTTTTACATATGTTTAGAATTTGGTTACATAATATTATTTTTATCAAATATTGTTCTTGAACAGATCACCAATATATGTTAATATTATTTTTATAAATTACAAAATCGGAAAAAAACAAGTCAATTTTGTCTGAAACATTTTTTTGTCAGATATTCCCATGTTGAGATGTAACAGTTTGAAGTACCTACAAGTCGAAACTTCAAACTGTTATATCTCAACATGGAAATATCTGACAAAAAAATGTTTCATACAAAATTTACTTGTTTTTTTCCTGTAGAATCTAAATATGTAACGTTTTATAGTTCCATTTAAAATTATAAAGGTACGCCCGCCCCTCTTTAAGGGGAAGGGGGGGGGGGGGGGCGCTTCACGTTTATGTAGTTAGAAACGCCCTTCAGATCCATGCAATTTAAGACCAGGAATTTTAAAATCGATGGCATAGTTTTCGAGATATTGAGCTATTAAGAGTTATGTGGGCCACCCTGTATACAGGGTGTTTCAGCTAAATGTGAAAGTCTAAATATATGCCTTGTTTATTACTCTATAAAAAAACTTCTAAGAGAAAAATTACACTATCTGAAAGAGTGCATGTAACCTTGCATACAATCTTATCCCCAAGTTATTTTTTAACGAGATTTCAAGAACATGGACTTTTTTCAAGTACAACCCAATATATTTTCTTTGATATCCTTGCAGAGCTCAAAAAGACGAATCCAACGACTACCATAAGTACACCTTTTTGGTCATTCATTTTCGAGATATTCGTGTCTAAAAGCGTCAAACATCTTACCTTTCAGACACTGATATCTCGAGATTGAATGACCAAAAAGGTGTACTTATGGTACTCACCGGATTTGTCTTTCCATGCTCTACAGACGCATGAAAGAAAATATATAGGGTGTTTCAAAATCGATACATCACTTATAATTAGTTTAAGCTGTATACATATATACAGGGTGTTTCAGCTAAATGGAAAAGCCTAAATATCTGCCTTGTTTATTACTCTATGAAAAAACTTCTAAGAGAAAAATTACACTATCTGAAGGACTGCATGTAACCTTGCATACAATCTTATCCCCAAGTTATTTTTTAACGAGATTTCAAGAACATGGCCTTTTCTCAAGTACAACCCAATATATTTTTTTTCAATATTCTCGTAGAGCTTGAAAAGACGAATCCAACGACTACCATAAGTATAACTTTTGAATCATTCATTCTCGAGATATTCGTGTCTGAAAGCGTCAAACATCTTACCTTTCAGACACTGATATTTCGAGATTGAATGACCAAAAATGTGTACTTATGGTACTCACTGGATTCGTCTTTTCATGCTCTACAGACGCACGAAAGAAAATATATATGGTGTCCTTTAAAAAAATACTGACGACTTTGAAATCTCGTGAAAAGAATTACTTTGAGAAGAAAGTTACCCCACCGTTGCATGCACCTTTCGAAATAGTATAATTTTGGTTTCGAAAGTTTTTTCATGTAACGCTAAACGAACGTATCAGAACTAATAAACACAGGAAGTTAGTTTAACGATGTTGACACGAACTTACAAGGAGAAGACGCGGTCATGGGGTCTCAGATTTTCTCGAAACTTTGCATATTGGTAGATTTCGTTCTCCCGTTTATGAAAATGTAGCATTATAGGCATCGATACTCAACAACTTTTGAGATACGTTAAGATTGATGAAGTTAGTGTTTCTTTCATATTATGTTCCTTTTCAATAAAATTGTTATATTTTGTTTCCTATAGATATTATCAGTGTATTTTTCATGTGCAAAATACAATTAATTAAAATAGATAAACTTAACAGAAAAAAAAAGAAAAAAATGAAAGAAAAAGGAAAAAGTGATTTGAACACTGGCCTTCCCGGTAATGAATCTAGTACGTTACCATCGCGGCGTTTGGCACTTGACAAAAACTTCAACTTCAAAACTGTACTTAACGGCTTAACGGGTATAATGAAATTTAAATTGTAAATATCTCAAAAATTATTGAGTATCGACGCCTATAATGCTATATTTCCATAAACAGGAGAACCAAATCTACCAGTATGGACAGTTTCGACAGAATCTAAGACCCGATGACCGCGTCTTCTTCTTGTTAGTTCTACTGTGGACATTTAAAACAATTTTAAACGAAGACACGGAGGAACTGAATTAAACGGATGAAATTACTAAAATGAATGATAATACCTGTAAAGTATAATTAAATACCTGTGCAGTCAAGCCTGCGAGAGCAGCGTACGCTATACTTTGCGGGATCAGAGTCAATCCGAGCGAGAACCCGGCCACCAAATCGGAAACAGCGTCGAACTGCGTATACTTCGGTAGCCAAGTCAAAACTGGCATATAATTCGCTATCGAGCACTTCGATTTACCATGTTTCTTCCCCGACGACAGTTTTTCTTCAGACGAGATCGATTTTTTCATTTTAACTGCCTCAAGGTCACGACCGGGACGATCAGCGGAGGAACCGGAAACGCACTTGTGTGTTAAAACGACAGGGCCGAGGAACGCATCAGGCGCGTTAGGGGATCGATAGAAGATTGGTTTCGATTGATGAAAGAGTTAGGATGACATTAGAGAGGCGGGTAGTGAAGAAACAGTAGAATGGCAGAAGAAAAGCTGCCTACTTGGGGAAGCTGTGGCGCACACTGACGTAGCCGCGCTATGTCATTACATTGCAAACATAAACGCGGTTCTATAAGGCTATCAGCAATATTTTCACGGCTCCTAAATTGTTATCGCACGGTGTCGTCTCTCTGAATAAATCTCCGAGCAAACAGCAGGCGCCAGAAAGAGAAAGCTGCTGCGTTTTTCTGCATTTGCTACCGGGGCTGCGGAAAATTTAAAATTTGTTTATAGAAGTGCTGGCTGAAATATTATTTCAAATAGTGAGTAGTGAATAGTTTATTTTATTTAACATCGCAACGTGCACTTTAGGAAATATTTTATTTGTTGGAAGAAGTTTCTAAAATGGTATTTCATCTGAAGGATTCTCCGCAATGGCGAGAATTTTCTTTGAAATATTTTTTCTCCAATATTTTACTCAGTCCTGGTTTTTAAGGACGGGTCTATAGTCTGAGTTCTTTTTTGGATCATGGTGCACCGTTTCGAAGCTTTTTCCGCTCTGAAAAATTTCTCAGCTTTTTGTGTAATTAGTTCATTTTGCAAAACTAGGTTGACAGCGATGAGTGGGACTGTGGGTTGAATTTTTGAGCATTTGGAAACTGTGAATCAGTTAAAAGCGCAATATAGAGCGAATATTAAGTGATGTTTATACAAAATGAAAATTTTCTATGTCAATATAGTGAGAAACAGGAACCAAAAATTCTATTTGCGATTGTATGATCAAGTTGTGGATGATAAGGACTGGTTACTTTGAAAGTGGTGTAAGTCCATTTTTTCTTCTTCCGAAATATTCAAACGTTTGCAGTTTGTTCGATTCAAAAATATAAGTAATGTGTACTAAGTTTGGCAATTATTCTATGAATTTAGAAATATTTAAATTGATGACACAAGTGATTTCTATGTGAACTTAACTAAAATAATATATTCTTTCTGGGTCGTCATGGACTTACACATGGGCTTACACCACTTTCAAAATAGTCAGTCCATTTAAAAATCGTCGACATATGGACCGACTATTTTGAAAGTGGTGTAAGTCCATTTTTGGAAAAAGTTGAGAAATCATAAAATAAATCAATAATTTAGAGTGGACTTTTTACGTATAAACAATTCATACTTGGTATTTTAAAATATCCATATATTTTGAACATTTTCAAATTCGTCGATAAATCAAATTGCCTAACGGTTGGTTATGAAAGTGGTATAAGTCCATTGACGACCCAGAAAGAATATATTATTTTATTTAAGTTCACATAGAAATCACTTATGTCATCAATTTAAATATTTCTAAATTCATAGAAATATTGCTAAACTTAGTACACGTTACTTGTATTTTTGAATCGAATAAACTGCAAACGTTTGAATATTTCGGAAGAAGAAAAAATGGGCTTACATCACTTTCAAAGTAAACAGAAAAATATTTAAAATTATCGAATTTAATATTAAATTCGATAAATCTACTGTTTCATGTTTCACTAATTTCTGTCATAGATGCGTAGTAATCCACAATTTAGTGATTGTATTTTAATAGATATGAATAATATTAAATGTGTTTTAATATACAGGGTGTCCCAGCTAACTCGACCACCTTGAATATCTCGCTTAGTGTTAGTAATAGAAAAATACTTTATAGGACAATATTAACCTAACCGAAGGGGCAGTATAATGATTCGGGAGAAACTTTTTTCAAGGTCATTTTTTTCTAGATATCAAGGTCATCAATTTTTTTTTGATAGAACTATATATTTTTTTTAACGCGATGTAATAGTAGGGGTGAAGACCTCTTCAATGACATATTATACAATGACCTCCGTGTGACCTTGGGTATGAAAAATACAAAAAGCATTACAGGTATTATCAGTGATTAAGTTACTACACTAATTGGTTAATTGAACTACTTGTATTTCAATAAATGTTCAAAACGATGACCATTGTTTTCAATACATTGTTGTATACCAGAGAATCATTTATTTAGCGTAGACAACAATGTATTGAAAACAATGGTCATCATTACGAACATTTATTGAAATACAAGTAGTTCAATCAAACGAATTAGTGTAGTAAATTAATCACTAATAATACCTGTAATGCTTTTTGGCTTTTTCATACCCAAGGTCACAAGAAGGTCATTGTATAATACGTCATTGACGTCTTCACCCCTACTATTACATCGCGATAAAAAAAATATATAGTTCCATTAAAAAAAAAAATTGATGACCTTGATATCTAGAAAGAAATGACCTTGAAAAAAGTTTCTTACGAATCATTATATTACCCCTTCGGTTAGGTTAATATTGTCCTATAACGTTTTATTTCTATTACTGACACTAAGCGAGATATTCAAGGTGGTCGAGTTAGCTGGGACACCCTGTATACAACTTGGACCTTTTAAAATATTGTTACGATCGTGGCAACGTCGTTGCCTGAACGACGATGTAACAGGGACAATGGGAGAGTCGATTCACGAACCTCGTACCGAACGGACGTTCAAAAGATAAGTTCCCTTCCTCTCTAAATAAAGAGATTACCTTTCCTATAACAGACTCCTTTACTGTAAGAATCGCAGTCCAACAAATTGCATCGGGTAACACAATATGGTAACATCTTTTGAGAATAATATTCAGAACAAAACTATTAAGCTTACTAATATACATACAGTTAATAGTTAATCATTAATGTATTATCATTAGGTATTATACAGATTATTGAATGTATTAATTATTTTCTTCCTAAATAATAGTCTCATAACTATAATCCCATCAGTAACTAAAAATGTAAAAACAGTTTTAACGGGGCAATTTTTAAGAAACGTAGCTTAACTCCAATGACCATAACCTTGACATATGAAGGACGTCCCCGTCGATGACCTTGAGTAGGTTCTAGTCATCGCTCTTTGTTTATTAAGAGGTTATTAACGAAACAACAGCTTGTTCTCCATATGAACCACCGGTGGAATGATGCACAATCGTCGAGCGATAATTAGAACCTACTCAAGGTCACTTAAGAGGATGACCTTGACAATGTGTGTGAAGAACAAGGACGTCGGTTCCCTTGAATTTTAACTGAATATATTGATTGTTGACTATACAGGGTGTACACGTTAAGTTATGTCACCATTTTTTCGGCATTTCCGGTAGTACAATTAAATAATGTTTTAAACAATAGTCCATCAGTACTTGGCGAGCTACATGTTCGTATATTCTTAAATCTGGAAAAATGCTTGTTACGTAAAAAAGTAAAGGTCACCTTGACTTTTTTTAAATGGCACCACATGTTTTGGATGTCATAGGATTGTTGCTGATGTCGAGACGAATTCAACAGTGTATATTATACTATGACCTTGAAATGACCTCAAACTCGAAAATTTTGTGCAAACGTAATGTTGATGAAAAATTATTTCTTACTTCCTTCTTCATTTTATTAATTATTTTAGTCGTACAGCTTTTTAATCGTCTTAGCATAGCTCGCAAATGAATATTGGATAAATAAACGGACGGTGTCGTGGAATTAAACAATTATAATATAGAATATGATAGAATACTGTACTACCAATAGTGGGCAATAATTAAAAAAGTCAAATTACAAATATTTAAAGACATGAACAATTTGTATTTCAATTCCTACAATTTTTGTTCAAAGAAATTGTATAAACAACATTAATGCTTCTCTATTTTTATTATTTCGTTCTCTTCACAAAAAAGTATAATCTTCTAAAACTTATTAAATACATTATTGGTAAAATAGCAACAGACGTAACTAGAATTAATATACAATTGGTAACAGAATTATTAATAAGACAAGAGACATTTAAATATATGTTAGGTTTAATCAGCATGCCCTACATTTAACTTCAAATATACATAGTATTACTCAGATTACACAAGTATAGACGTGTTGGAGATTAAATGAGAGCAGTGTCATGATTAGATGATCCACTGATTCAATGCCATCATTTTCCTTACATGATTTCTGGACCATCTTCCGCTTTTCGTTATTCAAGATGGCGGCTTAGCATATCTTCAGTTCATCTTTTTCTCGTTTTTATTTCCAGACCATATCAAACATTAACAAATTTGAAATGCACATGAACAAATGGATCACCATTTATATATTTTTCATTCTTTGATAGATATAAGTTGAATTTGGTATATCGATTTTTTCCGAAACATGAAAACAATAGTTGCCATACTTTTTAAGAAAATATTTAACGTGGAACAAATCCTGTCGTAAAGTACAAAAATATGGCTTCGCGTTTTATCTCGTTATATCCTAAAAGTTAAATACCTCAATATTAAATTGCTGTTACAGTTTGCTTCTGTATCACAGCTCTCTTCCACACCTAATTCGTCAGCAAACAAGACGGTAGTGTCGCAATCGAATCGTTTCTATTAATCTTCAGCAAACATAGACTAACAATAAGCAAATCCCATCTTTATCAGGTACGAAATGTCTTAATTTCTACGATTAAAGATAGACTGTAATTTTGTGCACGATTTTTTGTATTTTTTCATCCTTGTACTTTCATACATATATATTTTTCATCATACCAGCATAAGAGGAGTATATACACTATACAACTATAGTTGCCTCCTAAATATGGTAAAAAGTGTTAAAAAATTCTGTATATGCAGATAGTTAGTTGAACATTTCAGCTATAATTTGATAGAACTTTTAATCATAATTCTTAACTATTAACGTTTCTATGCAATTTTAAAGTTGATATTTCTGAAAGAATTGAAAATTTTACAATGAGATAACTTCAGAAAGAAAAGAGGATATTGACATCTACCAAATTAAAAAATAAACAAAATTTAGATATTATAGACCCGTTGCACAATATTTATATCAATAAAAAATTAACCAGATCACATTTTTAATAACGATGTAACATCTTCGAATAAGGGAACAGTAAACAAAACTAATACAAATCTCAATTAGACGATTTCAGTGTATGATGGGGAAGAGTCAATGTATAAAAGAACATTTAGATTCTAAATATCGAACAACAAAGTTTGTATCTAAAACCTGATACAAATATTACTTGCTTTATTAATTATATGTAGCAAAAAATGGTCAGAAGAATTTTTGAATCACCCAAAAATAACGAAGACTATTTCAAATTACTGTTCCAAAGAATACTTTAATGTATTTTTCATCATACCAGCATAAGAGGAGTATATACGCTATACAACTATAGTTGCCTCCTAAATATGGTAAAAAGTGTTAAAAAATTCTGTATATGCAGATAGTTAGTTGAACATTTCAGTTATAATTTGATAGAACTTTTAATCATATTTCTTAACTATTAACGTTTCTATGCAATTTTAAAGTTGATATCTTTGAAAGAATGGAAAATTTTAAATATTTTACAACTTTGTAATTTCTTTAATTGAACTAATTCATTGTAGGATTGAAAGTAACCAAATATTAATTTGATTTCTACTAAATTTCATCTGGATATCATTAATATTTCTGTAAATATATATTATTTATCACGTTGACTGCCGTGGTGGTCACCGGTGACCGGCGCCATTGCTTAATTTACGATTGCCGTAAAGTTAGCAGCGCTTGTCATCAATTTATTAATTTTGAGATGAAGTAAATTATAATTTAGTACTCTACTATATATAGTATAAGGTGTAAATTTCATTATCAAATAATTATTAATAACTTCGACCGTTTATTATTAAATTAAATAGACAAAATTTGTGCATGAAACACGCGAAATTCGCGCGGCACTCAACGTGTTAATATTTTCCATTTTCATATTTGTAGTTATGAAACTTGTTCGGTAGAGTTCAGTAACTTTCTATTTTCATTCCCAATTGTAAAACTTGTTCAGTATAGTTCAGTATTTGTTTATATACCAGTGTAAAGGGCCAAAGCCTTACATTTAGTGTAAAAGAAATGTGCTACTAGTTGCTCCTAGGGTAACTACAGCAATTTTTATTATTGTTGACTAAAATTTACAAGTTCATTGTTTCCTTAATTGTATAAATTCCGTGGTAGGATTAAATGTAACTAAATATGTGTTGGATTTCTAAACTTCGTCTTGATATCACTGAAATTTCTGGAATTATATATTATTTAATATCCTCCATTTTCATTCTCAATTTCAAAACTTCTGCACTAGCGTTCAGTATTCTTTTTAATATCATTGTAAAAAGCAAAGCCTCAGATTCAATAATAGAAACAATTTGCTACAATTGTTGACTCAAGCAAACTATCACTGCGAGGAGCACTAAAAAATTTACAACTTCATTCGTGGTAGGTTCAAGTGTGTACTAAATATATATTTGATTTCTAAAACCTAATCTTGGCATCACTGCTATTTTTGTAATTGTAATACTCTTATCTTTATTTTTAAAATTTGTTTGGTAGAGTTCATTGTTCTCTTTAATACCGTCCGCAAAAGTCAAAGCTACAGCTTTAACATAAAAAGAAGTTGGCTGCTGCATAAAGGGTTATTTATTGATAATAATAAACACTTAAGTTACTTTCACGTATACCAAATGCAAGTAGAACTAGATAAAATCGTTCGCACGCTTTTGAAATAAATTCTTCGCGCAACCATTGGACAACGGCGAAGACGGCTCGAAATGAGAAAAAGCAACGCAAACAAAAAAATTCTTCTGCAACTTTCAATGCAGTAATATAATAATAATAATATTAATAATAATAATAATGACGATGGTAATAATAACAATAATAATAACAATAATATAGTGACGATGGCGATGACAATAATGGTAACAATAATATTATGTGACAACAATAATTAATAATTAAGAAACGTAATACTAAGACATTATAGTCGATATTTATTTTCGATAAAATCTCTATGTAAAAATTCAATTATAACACAATAATAAGAAGATCGTTCGATGCGATGGTTTTGGCACAGGTGCGGCCATTTTGACGGGGCCGATTTACGTCAATCTCTTGTTGACCAGCTCGATTTGCTCGTCAACCCTCTCGGATGTTCCTCGGAACTTGGTAGGCTTCATGCCAACCATGTTAATGGTCATTGGAACGTAATGACAGCTGACCTGGGTCAAACGAGCCAACGACTTCATGCAAACGTACAGCTGCTCCTCCTCAGGTGTGCCGTTGAAATATTGGCATAATGCCATTGTCAGTTCCGCAGCCACATCGTCGAACACCTATGAGAATTTCAGAAGAACGTGAGTAACTCTTCAACAATTACCGCTGTTGCTCGACTACACGCCTGCGTGATCCCTGCTATGCTAGGACACTAAAAAGGAAACGCTAACTATGAACTCCAAGGTTCCACTCTCGAAATTAATCCTTTTGTAGATCATATTCACTACTTCGTTTTCTTAACACTTTATCTACCGGAAGCCTATTAATCGGCTTTTCAATAGCTGTGCTGTACTAAAAAGAACCTTAAAAATCTTCTTTTACATAATAATCCCAAACGAAATAATTATATTACATTACTGGATGTAACTTGTTGGATCACAATTGAAATTGCTATTACTGTCGAAGAATTCATTAAAAAAATCCTTAGCCATGGACCATAAACATTCGAAAATTATGAAATAAACGCTGGTAAATAATGTGTTAAGTTTTACACAAAAAATATACAGGACTATCATTGTACGTGATTAACAGTAGATTTACGGGGCCCGTCAAAATGACGGATTCAAACATTTTTAATTTACGATTATTGAGAGTGTAAGGAGACATTCGTGAGGAATTATTAAATAGATTTATTTTTGGTAATTATATAGAAAAGGTCTGCGTACTGCGATTTTGATGAAATTTTAATATATTATAGATTTCGACATTTTGACCAACTTTTCCCTTTTCCAATATAGGAGGGTCGCTTTTAGTTTTCGAGATATTTGCAAAAAGCTATCGGTAATGTTAATTTCATTTTAGAAACACTGGGTGGGTGTGTGTGGTACTGTCGCTTCTCATCTCCACAACGTGTTTACAAACAAAAAATAAACATATGCGGCCCGAAAATCCAGGAAATGTCTTTGAAAATTGAAAGCTCAGCCTATCTACAGTGAAGAGCAAAACTGAATCAGCACCATTTGAAACAGCATAACTTTTTCTAAATTAGTACAGATGACTTGAGTGTTCTTGAGAAGTTGGAATGATTATTTTATTACAAGATGAGCAAAAAAACTTTTGAAAAAATTGCAATTAGTCGGAACCGCGGAAAAAATAGTAAAAGTTGTCTTTTATGACTTTTTTATCAGGGCCTGTATTGAAAATTTAAAAAATTGATAATGTACACTCAAATAAATTGTATATATGCTGAAAATTTCATCGATATTGGTTCATTGGTCCACGAAGAGACTTCGTGGACGAACCCGATGCGAAATCGGGGAGCCACTAGGAGGTAGACGCGCAGACGAACCCGATGCGAAATCGGGGAGCTGCTAGAAGGTTGGAAGACGCGCAGACGAACCCGATGTGAAATCGGAGAGCTGCTAGGAGGTTGAATAAAAACACAGACGAACCCGATGCGAAATCTGGGAGCTACTAGGATACGGACGAACCTGATGCGAAATCAGGGAGCCGCTAGGATGTTTAAGAGACTTCGTGGACGAACCCGATGCGAAATCAGGGAGCCACTAGGAGGTAGACGCGCAGACGAACCCGATGCGAAATAGGGGGGCTGCTAGAAGGTTGGAAGACGCGCAGACGAACCCGATGTGAAATCGGGGAGCTGCTAGGAGGTTGAATAAAAACACAGACGAACCCGATGCGAAATCTGGGAGCTACTAGGATACGGACGAACCTGATGCGAAATCAGGGAGCCGCTAGGATGTTTGAGAGACTTCGTGGACGAACCCGATGCGAAATCGGGGAGCCACTAGGAGGTAGACGCGCAGACGAACCCGATGCGAAATCGGGGAGCCACTAGGAGGTAGACGCGCAGACGAACCCGATGCGAAATCGGGGAACCACTAGGAGGTAGACTCGCAGACGAACCCGATGCGAAATCGGGGAGCTGCTAGAAGGTTGGAAGACGCGCAGACGAACCCGATGTGAAATCGGGGAGCTGCTAGGAGGTTGAATAAAAACACAGACGAACCCGATGCGAAATCAGGGAGCCGCTAGGATGTTTGAGAGACTTCGTGGACGAACCCGATGCGAAATCGGGGAGCCACTAGGAGGTAGACGCGCAGACGAACCCGATGCGAAATCGGGGAACCACTAGGAGGTAGACTCGCAGACGAACCCGATGCGAAATCGGGGAGCTGCTAGAAGGTTGGAAGACGCGCAGACGAACCCGATGTGAAATCGGAGAGCTGCTAGGAGGTTGAATAAAAACACAGACGAACCCGATGCGAAATCTGGGAGCTACTAGGATACGGACGAACCTGATGCGAAATCAGGGAGCCGCTAGGATGTTTAAGAGACTTCGTGGACGAACCCGATGCGAAATCAGGGAGCCACTAGGAGGTAGACGCGCAGACGAACCCGATGCGAAATAGGGGGGCTGCTAGAAGGTTGGAAGACGCGCAGACGAACCCGATGTGAAATCGGGGAGCTGCTAGGAGGTTGAATAAAAACACAGACGAACCCGATGCGAAATCTGGGAGCTACTAGGATACGGACGAACCTGATGCGAAATCAGGGAGCCGCTAGGATGTTTGAGAGACTTCGTGGACGAACCCGATGCGAAATCGGGGAGCCACTAGGAGGTAGACGCGCAGACGAACCCGATGCGAAATCGGGGAGCCACTAGGAGGTAGACGCGCAGACGAACCCGATGCGAAATCGGGGAACCACTAGGAGGTAGACTCGCAGACGAACCCGATGCGAAATCGGGGAGCTGCTAGAAGGTTGGAAGACGCGCAGACGAACCCGATGTGAAATCGGGGAGCTGCTAGGAGGTTGAATAAAAACACAGACGAACCCGATGCGAAATCAGGGAGCCGCTAGGATGTTTGAGAGACTTCGTGGACGAACCCGATGCGAAATCGGGGAGCCACTAGGAGGTAGACGCGCAGACGAACCCGATGCGAAATCGGGGAACCACTAGGAGGTAGACTCGCAGACGAACCCGATGCGAAATCGGGGAGCTGCTAGAAGGTTGGAAGACGCGCAGACGAACCCGATGTGAAATCGGGGAGCTGCTAGGAGGTTGAATAAAAACACAGACGAACCCGATGCGAAATCAGGGAGCCGCTAGGATGTTTGAGAGACTTCGTGGACGAACCCGATGCGAAATCGGGGAGCCACTAGGAGGTAGACGCGCAGACGAACCCGATGCGAAATCGGGGAACCACTAGGAGGTAGACTCGCAGACGAACCCGATGCGAAATCGGGGAGCTGCTAGAAGGTTGGAAGACGCGCAGACGAACCCGATGTGAAATCGGGGAGCTGCTAGGAGGTTGAATAAAAACACAGACGAACCCGATGCGAAATCAGGGAGCCGCTAGGATGTTTGAGAGACTTCGTGGACGAACCCGATGCGAAATCGGGGAGCCACTAGGAGGTAGACGCGCAGACGAACCCGATGCGAAATCGGGGAACCACTAGGAGGTAGACTCGCAGACGAACCCGATGCGAAATCGGGGAGCTGCTAGAAGGTTGGAAGACGCGCAGACGAACCCGATGTGAAATCGGGGAGCTGCTAGGAGGTTGAATAAAAACACAGACGAACCCGATGCGAAATCAGGGAGCCGCTAGGATGTTTGAGAGACTTCGTGGACGAACCCGATGCGAAATCGGGGAGCCACTAGGAGGTAGACGCGCAGACGAACCCGATGCGAAATCGGGGAACCACTAGGAGGTAGACTCGCAGACGAACCCGATGCGAAATCGGGGAGCTGCTAGAATGTTGGAAGACGCGCAGACGAACCCGATGCGAAATCGGGGAGCCACTAGGAGGTAGACTCGCAGACGAACCCGATGCGAAATCGGGGAGCTGCTAGAAGGTTGGAAGACGCGCAGACGAACCCGATGTGAAATCGGGGAGCTGCTAGGAGGTTGAATAAAAACACAGACGAACCCGATGCGAAATCTGGGAGCTGCTAGGATACGGACGCTCCTGATGCGAAATCAGGGAGCCGCTAGGGTGTTTAAGAGACTTCGTGGACGAACCCGATGCGAAATCAGGGAGCCGCTAGGATGTTTGAGAGACTTCGTGGACGAACCCGATGCGAAATTGGGGAGCCACTAGGAGGTAGACGCGCAGACGAACCCGATGCGAAATAGGGGGGCTGCTAGAAGGTTGGAAGACGCGCAGACGAACCCGATGCGAAATCGGGGAACTGCTAGGATACGGACGAACCCGATGCGAAATCAGGGAGCCGCATATGTTGGATCAAAGTTTGGGTTCCTGATACAAGATCAGGTAGCTCCTAGGATATGTTAGTAACAGCCTCGTAACTTTAATATTATGAATTAATTGATACAACCCGAACGGTAAGATTGTATCATGTGGGAACGGTCAACTAAGAATTACTGGATCTGAATGGTGGGTTAAAATCAATTGTTACTCAAAATTACCTTGAACTAAATTGTATATTACAGAGAACTGGCTCTGTTACAACTGTTTGTGTCGCGATAAGAATTGAGTGTGTAAGAAAATGTTATGTAGTTACCTAAGTACTACTGTCTGTTGGATGACGCACTGGCGATGCGGGGAACACAGAGAGGTTGAATAATTATGCCAAGATAGATTACTACCGTACTCGCGGAATCTATAAGGTTACTTGATTCGAAAGGGCGACTAGGCCCGATCTCACTAAATACAACCAACTCCAAAACGAGATTCAGCGTAACGACGTGTATAGCCCGTTTGTACTTTAAGCACTGCCCCCGAGGGTTAAAATTCGAGGGTTTATATACTGTAAAATCTAAGTGGGGATGGTCTCAAGATTTCCATATTAGGGAATCTTGTGCAACTGTCCCTGTACTGATTCGAAAGGGCGACTAGGCCCGATATCACTAGACCCCGTTTGTACTTTAAGCACTGCCCCCGAGGGTTAAAATTCGAGGGTTTATATACTGTAAAATCTAAGTGGGGATGGTCTCAAGATTTCCATATTAGGGAATCTTGTGCAACTGTCCCTGTACTGAATCATGCTTTGTGCCGGCTGCATCCAGCTGGAGCATAGTCATCGTTTCTATAAGCAAAGGGTGGAATAGGGCATTTTCCGTTCTCAGGAAAGCGGTTAGAAAACTCTGCTTGAAATAAAGCAGAGATAATTCTCTGTACGTAACAAAATTAACATTACCGATAGTTTTTCGCAAATATCTCGAAAACTAAAAGCGTCTCCCCTATATTGGAAAAGGAAAAAGTTGTTCAGAATGTGTTGCTCCATAACATATTAAAATTTCATCAAAATCGGAGTACGCAGACCTTTTCTATATAATTACCTTATTTTTTTGTGTACATATTACAATAAAAATCGCTGAAGATCTAAGTAAATACAATTTTATTATTTTTATAGAGCAATGTAAAATAATCAATTTTAGTGCTCCGTAAAACTAGTGTTAAAAAAAGGTGGTTCCACTTAAAAAAATGAAGGTGACCTTGAAAATCTCTAAAAAAATGACATAAAAACAAAAATTTTCTTGGTATCGTGTGAGCCCCACTGAACCATTCAACTTTGTCCTTCAGACATTTGACGTATCTTTAAAGACAACAAAGATATTTTAGGTGGCAATAGTTAGTTAGCCAATGGAATTACGTCTGTTCGTATAAATACCTTCGAAATGCTGCCTTTCGGTAAAAGCTGCCGTAGATTTTTCATTTTGTGCATTTTCTGAAAAAACAGTATCCGATCTCTCGAAAGGTATCCATTCCTTTTCGCTGCAGCGCAGCATCGTACACATATACACAGAAAATACAAACGAGCAACGATATGATTTACAACAATAACAATAATAATACATCTTCATTAGAAAAGACTAACAGGAAGAATCGAAGTCGAAGGTTTTCAGTGCTAAAATAGAAATTGAAAAAGAACATGTTTTACAAGATCGTTAAAATGCGCGGATTTTATGCAATTACGAACGGTGAACAGATTCCAAGAGTTCAAGAATGTCGATGTTTTTATTTTCAACATATTAAAATTATTAATGAGGGACATAAATGTTTACATAGCTCCTGTATCATGCAACTGATGCAAAACCATTTTGTTGTGCATAAAAGTCCGCATTCTAAAGATCATAGTTCCATAATTTTTAAAATTCATAAAATAATCTACTATACATATGTATAAAATTTTTTTCACTTAAACGAGATTTTACAAAATAATTTCCATCACGGTTTTTTGCTTCCGCTTTTAATTTATAACTAGACAGCGGATTTTTATGCAAAATAAAACTTATTTCCTTGAATTGCAACAAACTGGAATGCAATAAAAATTCATGTTCAGGTCGAAAATAATATAGAAGAATTATTAAATTCTTCGAATGTTTTTACTATTTTTAATTAGACCTAATCATTTTTGTCGTAAATTCATAAAATCCGCTGTCTACATATAACTTCTGTAAAATTGATAAATAATTCAAATAATTAAATAGATTTATTATTATTAATGTTGTTGTTGTTGTAAGTTGTCCCAGAAAAAGGTTTCATTGCTCTTTTGTGACTCGGTTACAGAATACCATAAGAAGTTAGGAGCCTTTTTGCGATTTGACAGGTGCAGCTGATATTTATTAATAAAGACAGCACTTCTGTTGGCCAGAATAAGAAAAGCATGGCTTTCGTTGATATTTTTCTTAACACTCGCACGGCTGTCGGCGGGTCTTTTTCGACCCAGAAATCACAGATTTGCTATCTTCGTTTTTCTATGATTTCGAACAATAATGTAATTTTGAGTACTCTTTAAGTGACCTGTCATACATCGTATACCATGATGATTGTCCATTCATTAGTCGGCGCATCGCCGTTAACATTAAATTATTTTCGCGTCAGGTGAGCCCATTAAAAAAAAAAAACAAATACGATTTCAAAATTTTCCCCACCACATGCCCTACGGAAAAATCATGATAATTCGTATCGAAAAATTTGTATCTAAACATTGTTTTACAGGTACAGTCCATCACGAGATCTTTCAATTTTTCGACATAATAGAAACAATCTGTAGAACGTAATTTGTTCACGCTATTATTAGCCAGCGTTTTTCTCGCAAATATTAGAAAAAATATTAGAAAAAAATTAGTGGAAAAAGTAATACTGTTTTTTACAAACAACGTAATGTCGTATGTAATTCTTTCGTGTTTGCACTATTTTTTTTAGTAAGACGTTTTTCTCGCGAATATTGGAAAAAATATTAGAAAAATAATTAGAAGAAAAAGTAATACTGTCTTTGGAAAACTACGTAATGTCGTATGTAATTCTTTCGTGTTTGCACTATTTTTTTTAGTAAGACGTTTTTCTCGCGAATATTGGAAAAAATATTAGAAAAAAAATTAGAAAAAAAAGTAATACTACTTTTTGAAAACAACGTAATGTCGTAAGTAATTCTTTCGTGTTTGCACTATTTTTTTTTAGAAACGAAGGTGACCTTCAATTTTTTAAATGGAATACTATGTATTTGTTTATATCATATGAAAGCGTGCGCCAAAACAAGTTCATTCGCCAAAATGACCCTCAAGGTTATACAAGGTCAAGTATAGGAGAAACATTTTGAATATCTCCTAGAATAAATCCTGGTGGGGTTTCACGAAAAACTATATTGATTTTATAAATGTTTTTGATGTAAACTTTTTAAAAATAGTGTATTCTAGTATATATGACAAAATAAATTAATTAAGTAACTATTCTGACGTAAATATTAGTATAGAAGTGTCCGGGTCTAGAAAGACCCAACGATAGCACTCCGCGCGCGATATTTTGACCGATAGCCGTGCGAGTGTCAATTAGTATAGTTCCTTGAGAAGTGGCAAGAAGCGTTTGTTAATACACTGACAATGAGATAACTTCAGAGAGAAAGGAGGATATTGACATCTACCAAATTAAAAAATAAACAAAATTTAGATATTATAGACCCGTTGCACAATATTTATATCAATAAAAAATTAACTAGATCACATTTTCAATAACGATGTAACATCTTCGAATGAAGGAAAAGTAAACAAAACTAATACAAATCTCAATTAGACGATTTCAGTGTATGATGGGGAAGAGTCGATGTATAAAAGAACATTTAGATTCTAAATATCGAACAACAAAGTTTGTATCTAAAACCTGATACAAATATTACTTGCTTTATTAATTATATTTAGCAAAAAATGGTCAGAAGAATTTTTGAATCACCCAAAAATAACGAAGACTATTTCAAATTACTGTTCCAAAGAATACTTTAAAAACATTAATTAAACATTTTATTTCAGTATTAAAAGATCAATATAATAGATCAGTAATATATCAATATGTTATTTTATATCAATACAAAAAAATTCAGTATAAAACCGAATTGATGACTTAATGAATACGTAAAAAAAATTGTTTTGTATTTTTTCAATCCAAAATGGCGGCGCTACCGCTTACGGAGCCTAATACGTTTTTTGGGAGATGCTCCGGAGCCTGGCATATAGTATCCACAATTTTTGACCTAGGACAAGAAAAGAATTTCTTTCGAATCTACATTAAATTCTTAGAGAAGTACACAGAGGTTTTTTGGTATATAAAAATCTTTTTATTTTATGAAGTTTTTCACGAAATTCTTTAGCAACAATTGCAACTATAACTTCAAGTGTTTGCCATTTCCAAATCAATATTTTCAAAAATCCCGACATACTTCTCTAAGCATTTTAATACAGATTGCAAAGATATTCTTTTTTTGTTCCAAGTCAAAAATGTGGACGATTTCAAGCCTCGGAGAGCACTTCCAAAAAAAATGTGTTAGACTCCGTAAGTCAGTGGTGGGCAATTTTGCCTCAATTGAGGCAAAACCGTCCACACCGTAGCGCCCTCTGTCCCCTCCCATCAAGCGCGGTACAATGGGGCAACGAAGACACGAGACATCAGCGTACGCAACGAATGTGCGCGCTGCATGAAAGAGAGGTTGGTGGGAGAAGCAGGCGTTTGAGGAGCTCCACCCGTGCCCACCACTGCCGTAAGCGGTACCGCGGCCATTTTGGATCGAAAGAAACAAACAAATATTTTCAAATACCTTAAGATATCTTACAAATAGTACTTCAATTCGATTTTCTAATAAACTAGTTCCTCATACTGACACAAAATTGTTTACTTTATTGATGTTATTAAGCCCGTTTACTGCGGCCACACCCCTTCCTGTAGGTAAAGTGTTAATTAAAATTCTGTGGACTTGTGGATCCCGATCTTTGAATCCTGGATCACTTTTTTCTTTTGTTTCATTTAGAAAAACAAGTACGGTTTGTCTCAGGTTGCATACTTCGTTCGGCACAGTTGTTTATTTAATCGAAGTGTGTAAAGTAGATCCTGCAGGCGTGAGTTCAAACGCAAGCGAAAGATGAAGGCGATCGTTCGTCAAATAGGAAAGATACAGACCACAGTTTTTACCTCCTTGCAGGCCAGGTTGTGAATAATAGCAGCACCCCGTGTCTGCAAGTCAATCGAGGTCGAAAGCAACGCGTGTATCGCTACTTTCGTTGTCACTCGGATGTTGTTGATTCTCTGGTTCTTGTGCTGCCACAACGATATGTACAACAGCCACTCAGAACTGCTGAGGTTCTCGAACAAGTTTGTTAACTGCAACGCGTAATGCATAGGGAATCATTATTATTACAGAACATGAGCCAATGAGCCATTTACAGTCTGTACGACTAGAGCGTGTCGGCGATATTTCTGTAAATATTTATACAGGGTGTCCCAAAAATGCTCGAGTTCCTCGAAAGGGGTGATTTTGGAGGTTATACTATCGTGAGCAACACAATAGAGTTAGAAGTGTAATTTGCTGATTCTACTGAGCGGTAGTGCTGTTGTCGTGCCGTGCTCGAATCGTGAGCAAGAAAAGGAATAGCAATTTATTTAAATAAAACTCGCATATTTAGTCATAAATGCACTTTCTGCTTCGAATTCTCTTATACGGCAATACCGAATTATTTTTATGTAATACCGAACAATAATTGCGCGCATGCTAACTCTATTGTATTGATGAATCTGATTTCGGCGCTAGGTTCGATCTTATTGAAAGTCAGTAAATTTGCAATTATATTGTTATCTCAACCTTTCGATCCGTGTGCGGATCATTCTCAAGAGATTTTATGCGTCTGAAAAAATTATATAATTATAATGTAAATAAAATAGTCTTATTGTAACCAGTGCACAGCAAGTAAGTTGCTTTTCATGTTCTATCCGGTTGTTCTTGGTTCTCCACACGATTGTGACGGAATGTTAAATTCTATTTTAGTTACATTATAATTTTGTATCCACATTTTTGCTTGAAGATATCTGGAAAAAGCGAAACACCGGTGGATATCACTTACAAATTGTGTGAGAGCAAGCTGTTCTTCCGCAGGATGCAGATCAAAGTCATAAGCATAGTTCATAATGATATGATCTCTCCTGTCCTGGTGTAGCAAAAGAATCACATCGTCCTTTAACGCAGCAACAGAAAGTATGTTGAACAGTTTCACTCTTGCGTCGCTTGGTATCGTATCATCCTCCAGAATTCGACCTAGACATACCATGAACATCGTTCAGTATCAATTATAATTAGTGGACTGCAGATCTTTATGCGAAATAAAAATTTTACACCCGAATTGCAACAAACTGGAATGAAATAGAAATTTATTTTCTTTTTTAATATGTCTAAAATAAGGTTGAAAATAATATGACAATATTATAAAATTATTTCTACTGTTTTAAATTACCCCTAATTATAATAATTAGACTGCGGTTTTGATGCATTTACGACAAAAATGAGTAGGTGTAATTTAAAACAGTCGAGAGAATAAAACAATTTAAGGACGTCGATGTTATTATTTTCAGTTTTATCAAATTTTCAAAGAAATGAGAACACCTGTGACTTACAATAGACATTTTTATTTTGCATGCGCAATCTGATAATAATATTTACGGGTTGTTTAGCGCTGTAAACGCGATGAGTCATTCCTCAACTAACCTACAAAATTTAGGAAGTTGTCTCCGAGTGCCCAGGAGCCCTCGTCCTCTAGGACATACAGTCTTAGTTTGTCCATGCATTCCTTCTCGTCGTCGTTCAGTTTCTCAGCGACTAAGCTGTTCAGAGTGTCATACTCTGCCTTCACGTCCACCAAGTCCTTGAACACTATAGGGGGCTCCGCTGGCAACGATTCCGTGGGCTCTTCGAAGCTCAACAATTGCGCTTCGGTCAATTGTGGGGCAGCTAGTAGCAAAGAAATATTTTTTAGTTGCACAGTGCGATCACTAGACTCCGGATGTTTATGCACGATAAATATGTAAGAAACATATGACATTTCTGCACGAAAAAATACGTATATACAGGGTGGGGCAATAACTTTGTCCACCTTGAATATTTCCGTTAATTGTAATAATACGAGAAAATGATATATACAAAAGTTGCACGATATAGAGGGGGAAATATTGTGATGTAAACATTTTCTATGTGCGTGAAGGCATTTCGGAGACTTCGGGGTCCCCTTGATTTCTTTAAATGAAAAGACCTCTACGTTTTGTATAATGATAGAGTAGCAAATTCTGCGTATAAATGTATTTGACCTCTATATGTCCTAATGCAATAGTTAACGAGATATTATCGAAATAATTTTCCATATGTTCTCACCATATTCAAGTTGAGGGACATCAGTGCGATAAGCTTCCAGGCACATAGTGGGTACGTATTGAAAATGATTTCGATAATATCTCGTTAACTATTACATTAGGACATATAGAGGTCAAATACATTTTTACGCAGAATTTGCTACTCTATCGATTCATGATACAAAACTTAGAGGTCCTTTCATTTAAAGAAATCAAGGAGCCCCGAAATCTCCGAAATGCTATCACGCACATAAAAAATGTTTATATTTCAGTATTTCTCCCTTTAAAACACTATTTAAACATGTATTTTGGACAAGTCGTTGTCGAGATATTAATTTTCGAAATTTTCGTGCTGCGGCGCCGCCATTAGTAAACAATATCTTCCAAAAGCTTGAATCTCTATAGCTAAACATTGTTAATATCCTGTATTTTTAGTTGCGTTAGAGTTACGTGTAATTTATTACTGTAAACTAAAATAAATGAAGAATAAGTTTAGTTCATGAAATGTGATTTACATTCGCTTTCCGCCATTTCTGAACAATTGCTGGGACCAGTACTGTTCGAATCACTGGCAGTCTCTTTGCTTCCCTTGTGTTTTTTCTCCTTCTTCTTCTTTTTCTTCTTCTTTCTGTCCTCTTTAGCTAGCTTCTCGTTGAGCTCGTTCCTTCTTTCTTCCAACGCAATCGAATTCAATCTGCCGTGGGATTTAAACAACAGTAGTAATAATTACCAGATAATACTTTACATCAAAATAAATTCAGTCGATATTACATTAGATTGTTGCATATGAAATGCCCGATTTGAAAATGCAAATGTAATAAATAGATTGAGGATCTTTATGCAAAATAAAAGTTGCCTGCGCTAATTGCAAGAGACCGGGACCAGATACAGTATTTCATTGATAATCGTCGCTACCACGAGTTCGGCCGGCGACGTTTAGTGTTCAGATGTTACTATTCTTTGACTTGTACTCAATTGAGTGATTGAGACAAAAATTCCCATTCCTGCTATACGTCGTACGTTCAACTCAACCTCTTTGACATTCAAAAACAAATTCAAAAATATTTACCATCCAGATTACTTTTTAGATATCTCAAACGCCGACTATCTCGTAAACAATGCATAATACAGTATTTAATCGATAATCGTCGCTGCCACGGGTCCGGCCGGCGACGTTTAGTGTTCAGCTGTTACTATTCTTTGACTTATGCCGAACATAGAAAAGGAGGCCGAGGCCTCTCGAGTGTCACGGCGCCTCACGGGGTATACCCCACGGAAGGAGGGATTGTTTTGCGACGATTCTTGTTCAGAATTTAACGACAATTAACGATTAAATACTGTATTTGTGTCTGAAGGGTAAGATATTTGATACTCAATTGAGTGATTGAGACAAAAATTCCCATCCCTGCTATACGTCGTACGTTCAACTCAACCTCTTTGACATTCAAAATCAAATTCAAAAATATTTACAATCCAGTTTACTTTTTAGATATCTCAAACGCCGATTATCTCGTAAACAATGCATAATATAGTATTTCATCGATGATCGTCGCTGCCACGGGTCCGGCCGGCGACGTTTAGTGTTCAGATGTTACTATTCTTCGACTTGTGCCGAACGTAGAAAAGGACAGCGAAGCTCCAGAGGCTTCGGCCGCCGAGAAGTGTAATATAATACGGGTCGAGTATGTCGGTGTGAAAACAACACTTAACTCGGTGACAAAACTTCTTTATTTTTTATTATTTTCTGATGGAACTGTCACCAACATATTCGTGGCATTTTTCGAATTATTGTAAATATGATCCGAATTATATCGTGTTTGGTATTATTTTAATCAGAAAAATGCCACGAATATGTTGGTTCCAAATTCCATAAAAAAAAATAATAAAAAATAAAGAAGTTTTGTGATTGGATTAGTAGTGGTCTCACCGATATACTCGACCCGTATTATGTTACAATCCTCGGCGACCGAGGCCTCTCGAGCTTCACGGCTCCACACGGGGTATACCCCGCGGAAGGAGGGATTGTTTTGCGACAATTATCGTTCAGAATTTCACGGCTTTTAACGATGAAATACTGTAGACTGTTCATTCTTACTTTGATAAGTTTAGAATGCTGAGAACAATAAGTCAGAAAGAAAAAGTGATTTTTAGGGACATTTAACGTTTACATAGAGTTTAAAAATTGTGTTTTACCTTGCTTCCTCAATGGCCTCATTTAAAAGCTCAAACTCCGGCGAAACTTCCCTCTGGTTTCTTGTCCCAAGGAATGTCGAACCGACTGTAAACAGTGCTGATCCACTTGGACTTTTGCTCAAAGTTTCTATCAGCGTTCTCAAGCCTTGTCCAATGGGTCTGCACACGAAATTGTTAAATATTGTGAAAATTACAATGAAAGTTGTGAAATATTGTGAAAATTACAATGAAAATTGTGAAATATTGTGAAAATTACAATGAAAATTGTGAAATATTGTGAAAATTACAATGAAAATTGTGAAATATTGTGAAAATTACAATGAAAATTGTGAAATATTGTGAAAATTACAATGAAAATTGCGAAATATTGTGAATATTACAATGAAAATTGTGAAAATTACAATGAAAATGGTGAAAATTACAATGAAAATTGTGAAAATTACAATGAAAATTGTGAAAATTACAATGAAAGTTGTGAAAATTACAATGAAAATTGTGAAAGTTACAATGAAAATTGTGAAAATTACAATGGAAATTGTGAAAATTACAATGAAAATTGTGAAATATTGTGAAAATTGCGAAATATTGTGAACATTACAATGAAAATTGTGAAATATTTCTATGCTATACAGGGGGAGGGGGATAGAAGTAGTAGTACAACCGAGCAGGAAGTGATTTTACATATAAATATAAATCGAAAAGAAGGAATAACATTTGATAATGGGGCAATAATTTTTGTAGTAATAGTATAGATGATAAATTGAATTTTTTCGAAATCTTACAATTGAAGTATCTCTTCTGGTAGATCGAGGATGTACTTCGGAATACTTTTCCCCGCCAAAAAGTTGCTGACCTCTTCCGTAAAGCAGTTGCAGTTGTGCTTGAATAAATTGTACGTTCCTGGGCTGCAATAAAATATTAATTTTAATTAATTCTGGTATATTAATCTTTCCTATACAATATTATAACTGGACTGGTAACCCGTACGCACTTATTGCAAAAAATTAGTAAAACGTAGATTTTCAAAGTTTTTTAAGAAATAAATATAATTAAAAAAAATTGTATCTATTTTAAAACTTTTCAGTTCATTTAAAAAAATCTTGATTCTAACAGTACATTTGTACACTAAAAATTAAATTAAATATTTAAATCATTATGTTATTTGTAATATATTCGAAAAAAATTATAGAATAGATAGATATGGTAATTGAAAAATTTGTAAAATAAAAATTGATGTACAAGAATTTGGATGGATCCAGCTCGCGAGGTTTAAGGGTTATTTTCGGTTAAAAGATTTCTGTGCCTAAGATAACCTGTTTCTCTGCGGTTATTATTAGACCGCGGATGTTATGCATTTTGTAACACAAACAGAGAAAGCACAGGAAGCAAGAGATAAGCGTGTACCATCGTGATAAATGCAAAACTCTCGTGACTCCATTTTGCGAGAAAAATAAAATTGCAATAACTATAATAAGAATCGTAGAGACCGTGGAAAATTGTTTACACTTGCATGATCATTTATCACCCGTGATACTTGTGACGCACGATCCATGAATCATATAATAATAACGAAATGGCTGAGGTATTGCGTGACACACGTATAAAGATGTCACTTGTATAATATTTGTCAGAGATACTTGTAGCTCCTCTATTTGTGAATACTATTTTCAAAATATATTGCACATTTTGCAACTTAGATATTTCGTTTCCGAATGAGAAAGATAAACTATTTTATTTCTAAACGCAACAAATCAGATAATTTATTTCCTAAATGCAATAAATTAGATATTTCATTTCCAAATGCAACAAAACTAGATCTTTTATTTCCAAATGCAGAAAATAATATATTTCATTTTTTTATAAACGGTTTTAAGTAAAATAGACGATTCATTGTTTAACATAATATCTTTACGAGCAATATATGAAATTGAAATTTCATCAATAAACGAAGAGTATGAAAACGACAAAGTATATGTAGAATACGACAGTAGTGTTGTTTACTTTATTAATACAAACAAATCAGAAAAGACAACTACTAATAAAAATTAACTAAATCAATGATACACTAGTCTAACTATTGCATTACTAAAAGAATCAAGTAACTGGAACAAAGATGGCGAAGTGCTGTTGTGTACTGTTTTGTTTGTATTAAAAAAGTGAACAATACTAATGTGTATTGTTCACTTTATTAATACAAACAAATCAGAAAAGACAACTACTAATAAAAATTAAAATAAATCAATGATACACTAGCCTAACTATTACATTAATAAAAGAATCATGTAACTGGAACAAAGATGGCGGAGTATAGCAACGATTAGCCAGCTGATCCTCATTACCAAAAACGATTAGACTCGAAAATTTGGAATTAAACGCGATCGAACATTTCAAAACACAAACAAAAGCACAGTACACTATAAAACTGGGATGTTTATATCGAATAAAAAATTAATTTCTCCAAATAAAAATATATTCCTGCAGATAGAGAAAGCAAAATGGACATTTCCAAACAAACAGAATCAAAGCTTTCCAAACACAATAAGTGTCACATCGCACTCGAATAAAATCGTAGAAAATTACAAAATGCACAGAACCGAGCATATTTGTATTTTTTCACTTTACTGAAAATTAATATTGCCTGTAGACAGAGAAAGCAAAATGGACATTTCCAAACAAACAGAATCAAAGCTTTCCAAACACAATAAGTGTCACATCGCACACGAATAAAATCGTACAAAATTACAAAATGCACAGAACCGAGCATATTTGTATTTTTCCACTTTACTGAAAATTAATATTTCCTGCAGACAGAGAAAGCAAAATGGAAATTTCCAAGCATACATAATCAAACCTTTCCAAACCCCAAAAGTGTCACATCGCACTCGAATAAAATCGTAGAAAATTACAAAATGCACAGAACCGAGCATATTTGTATTTATCCACTTGACTGAAAATTAATATTTCCTGCTGACAGAGAAGGCAAAATGGACATTTCCAAGCATACATAATCAAACCTTCCCAAACACAAAAAGTGTCACATCGCACACGAATAAAATCGTAGAAAATTACAAAATGCACAGAACTGAGCATATTTGTATTTTTCCACTTTACTGAAAATTAATATTGCCTGTAGACAGAGAAAGCAAAATGGACATTTCCAAACAAACAGAATCAAAGCTTTCCAAACACAATAAGTGTCACATCGCACTCAAATAAAACCGTAGAAAATTACAAAATGCACAGAACCGAGCATATTTGTATTTATCCACTTGACTGAAAATTAATATTTCCGTCGCGCAGAAGAAGGAAAATAGACATGATCAAACTCACGCGAACTTGGACGTTCCCAGGCCGTTGATGTACTCGAGGAAGATGGAGTACGACAGGTAAGTGACGCCGATCGTTTCCACCTTGTCCGGCTCGCCTAACACCGTTCCACCCTGAAACGGAAAAACCGGATTCTTCCGGGATGATGTTTCGGGAAGAAATCGTACATTCGGAAGCGCGCCAATGTCAATTTTACGAAGGCGTCGCAACGCGGCCCGACGTCGCCCCCGACGCGCACAATTTTAGAACCGTGACAAAACCGAAACCGTTCCCCGCAAGAATCGCTCGAAATAACCGTGAACCATCTTGTATCGGACCAGCGCGCTCTCTCGGATCGAACCGAACGATCATGCTAATCGAAAAAGAAAAAGGAAACCACGAAATAGCCCGTAAAAAGCCTCGACATGAACTAAAACTGCCTCGAAGAATCTCAGAGCATCTCACTGCAAAATGCATTTATGGCAAAAATAAACAGGTGCAATTTAACTCTTTGCCCTTCCATTTTATTTTTGGTTACAGCGATTAGAACGTCTTTATCTCCATAAGTGTCGCAGAAGGAAAAAGAACATTTTCTCTATGGATACATTCACTGCAACGCTTAAACCCTTCGTTTACAATATCGTCTGAGAGACGTGATGAAGATTCTGAACAGAGTCTAATAAAGATGTATGTTATTAATTTCCTTTAAACCGAAATATAATTCTAATTTGTTGTTGTTAATGTACAGCCATTGGAGAACATATAGACATGCAATTTTCTCCTTTTTCTAAGAAATTATGAACTACAAAGAAATTCTAATCACTAAAACAGCAAAATAAATCGTAAGGCAAGGGGTTAAATATTGGTTACAATAGACTGCAATTTTATTTCGTCTGCAAAGAAAGACATAACATTCATATTTGCCAGAATTTGTTTAAAATCTTCGTCACGAGTTCGTGACTCGTTAAAATACAGCAAGTGGTTAAAGCAATAGAATGATTAACACATTATGTTCCAAAATTTGAATTTTAAATCTTTGATGCCAGTGGTTAGTTGTACATTTATATCGGCACAAAGGCCAATTTATGGCAAAAGTTAAGGGAAATTTAAAAAATTATTTTTATACTTAATTTGACAAAATATTCCCATTTAAGGGTGGCGGTGCTTGGAATATATTTAAGTTTTCCTCTAAATGGAGAGTATTTCTATATTTAAGACGATTCGTGCCAAAAGTTTAATTAAATTTGAGAAATTAGTTGTTTTTATGATTAATTGAAAATGTATCCCCATTTAAGGGTGGCGGTGCTTGGAATATATTTAAGACGATTCGTGACAAAAGTTTAATTAAATTTGAGAAATTAGTTGTTTTTATGATTAATTGAAAATGTATCCCCATTTAAGGGCGGCGATGCTTGGAATATATTTAGGTTTTCCTCTAAATGAAGAGTATTTCTATATTTAAGACGATTCGTGCCAAAAGTTTAATTAAATTTGAGAAATTAGTTGTTTTTATGATTAATTGAAAATGTATCCCCATTTAAGGGCGGCGATGCTTGGAATATATTTAGGTTTTCCTCTAAATGGAGAATATTTCCATATTTAAGACCATTCATGCCAAAAGTTCAATTAAATTTGAGAAATTAGTTGTTTTTATGATTAATTGAAAATGTATCCCCATTTAAGGGTGGCGGTGCTTGGAATATAATTAGGTTTTGCTCTAAATGGAGAGTATTTATATATTTAAGACGATTCCTAACAAAAGTTCAATTAAATTTGAGAAATTAGTTGTTTTTATGATTAATTGAAAATGTATCCCCATTTAAGGGCGGCAGTGCTTGGAATATATTTAGGTTTTCCTCTAAATGAAGAGTATTTCTATATTTAAGACGATTCGTGCCAAAAGTTTAATTAAATTTGAGAAATTAGTTGTTTTTATGATTAATTGAAAATGTATCCCCATTTAAGGGCGGCGATGCTTGGAATATATTTAGGTTTTCCTCTAAATGGAGAGTATTTCCATATTTAAGACCATTCATGCCAAAAGTTCAATTAAATTTGAGAAATTAGTTGTTTTTATGATTAATTGAAAATGTATCCCCATTTAAGGGTGGCAGTGCTTGGAATATATTTAGGTTTTGCTCTAAATGGAGAGTATTTATATATTTAAGACGATTCCTACCAAAAGTTCAATTAAATTTGAGAAATTAGTTGTTTTTATGATTAATTGGAAATGTATCTCCATTTAAGGGTGGCGGTGCTTGGAATATAATTAGGTTTTGCTCTAAATGGAGAGTATTTCTATATTTAAGACGATTCGTGCCAAAAGTTCAATTAAATTTGAAAAATTAGTTGTTTTTACGATCTATTGAGAAGGTATCCCGATTTGAGAATGGCGGCGCTTGGAATGTATTTATTTGTACTTTTTATGCGACTCCTTAGTGCAACCCATGTTCATGATGATCTCAAATGCAGAACATGGTATTTACGTAATGGGCTAAAAGAATTTAAGAACATATTCAATATTGGGCTTGTTGCGATTTGTTGCAACTGATTCAAACAAGTTTTATTTTTCTTAAACGTCTGCAATCTATTAATGAGCTGTTCCATTTTGGGGAATGATTAGGGCAACATTTTGTTTAAATTGACTAATCTCTGTGGGGGCGAGAATAGGTTATAGTTGATCAGCTGAGTGGTTGAAAAATAGAACACAAATACTGAAGTATGTTGGAAATCATGAAGTAGGCTAGATAATAGAGATGCCAACTTGTAGCTGGAGTTCCATTGTCAAAAATTGTTTAATAAATTTTTTAATTAGTATTGATGAATAATTTCTGTTCAGGATTGTCACTCGGGCGAAAATGTACGCCCCTAATTAATCAGCTGAGCTAAAAAATAAAAATACAAATGTTTGAAATAATTAAGCAGGCTAGATAACAAGGCTGATAATTTGAAGCTACAGCTATTGTCACTGCATTGGTCAGTTAGTTAATAAATGTTCACATCGCCTACCTTATTTGGTAGATTTCGAAAACCTATTTTGACACCTATGTCCCACAACTAAGGATTGTTTAACACTGTTTTTACGGAGCACTAAAAGTGACCATTTTACATTATAAAAACAACGAGAATGTATTTATCCAAAGTAGACATTTCTTTTTAAATATATACCCAAAGAAATAAACTTGTTGAATAATTCCTCTCATAGATGCATTCTTACTCAAAAATCATAAATTCAAAATATAGTATTAATAAACGTTGAAATAGGAATGATGAATAATAATTTCTTTCTTAATTATCATTACACTGCAGATTTTATGCATGCATGATAAAAATGGTCCACAAAATGGTACACAAAATTGTAAAAATATCAGAAAAATTCAATAATGTTTATATATATTATTTCGCACTTATTAAAATTACTAAAAGGTAAACTGTATTTTTATGTAACGTCCATTTCTGACAATAGACTTGGACAAATTTTTATTTTGCATAAAGAACCACAGACCAATTATTATTTCGAAAAAAGACGCCGAAGCTCCTGTTTGATAGGTCGGTATCGTACAGTATAGTCATCGAGGTTGTTATTAAACTTTGTTCAACGATACCGTGTGTGTTAGAATGAGCGGAATTTTTGATAGTTGCAGAACACTTTTGCGGTTTCCGTAGTCACGTAAACAATTTCGTTTTTTTTTCACCTGGAAGAAAGAAGTCGAAGCACGACCAACCGTTTCTCCGTCGTTACGTCGAGGAACCACTCGCATTAGAACTGACGTCGCGACGCCACGCGTCCGAGCAGCGTGTAACTCAAGATCATCGATGATCGCGCGCAACCTCTTCATCCATGCCGGTTCCGGTTTATTTTTCGGCGCGTTCACGGCCGCGTGCACACCTGGATACTACTCGAAATTATAGTGTTCTTTGTGGTCCATATTGCGAACAATAAAACCCCAGAAGATTACAAATAATACTGGTAAATTTTGGAAAGACATACTTTCCTTTTTTTAAATTTCTCTCCTACGCGCAATACGTTGGATCAGTGCAAACATTCATGCTCTGTTCCTTGTGATGTTTCGACGCTTTATTTACCGGTAATTTTGCAATAGTTTGTGTGCTTTGTGGTCTGTATTGCGAAAAATAAAACCACAGAAGATTACAAATAATACTGGTAAATTTTGGAAAGACATACTTTTCTTTTTTTAAATTTCTCTCCTACACGCAATACGTTGGATCAGTGCAAAAATTCGTGATCGATTTCTTGAGATATTTCGTCGCGTTATTTAACGGTAATTTTGCAATAGTTTGTGTTCTTTGTGGTCCATATTGCGAAAAATAAAACACCAGAAGATTATAAATAATACTGGTAAATTTTAAGAAGACATACTTTTCTTTTTTAAATTTCTCTCCTACACGCAATATGTTGGATCAGTGAAAAGGTTCATGATCGATTTCTTGTGATATTTTGACGCTTTATCTAACGGTAATTTTGCAATAGTTTGTGTTCTTTGTAGTCCATATTGCGAAAAATAAAACCCCAGAAGATTACAAATAATACTGGTAAATTTTGGAAAGACATACTTTCCTTTTTTTAAATTTCTCTCCTACACGCAATACGTTGAATCAGTGCAAAAGTTTATGCCCGATTTCTTGTGATATTTCGACGCTTTATCTAACGGTAATTTTGCAATAGTTTGTGTTCTTTGTGGTCCATATTACGAAAAATAAAACCCCAGAAGATTATAAATAATACTGGTAAATTTTGAGAAGACATACTTTCCTTTTTTTAAATTTCTTTCTTACACGCAATACGTTGGATCAGTATAAAAGTTCATGCTCGATTCTTTGTGACGTGTCGACGCTTTATCTACCGGTAATTTTGTAATAGTTAGTGTTCTTTGTGGTCCATATTGCGAAAAATAAAACCCCAGAAGATTACAAATAATACTGGCAAATTTTGAAAAGACATACTTTTCTTTTTTTAAATTTCTCTCCTACACGCAATGCGTTAGACCAGTGAAAAAGTTCATGCTCGATTCTTTGTGACATGTCGACGCTTTATCGACTAGGTAATTTTGCAATTGTCTTTTTTAAATAGAAGATCAACGTTTCAATAAATTGTTCAACAGCGATGGGAATTTAACACTGAACCTACCACAGCCGGTCAAATGACCAATTGTAGATTTTTTATTTTACAATTATTGAAATTATAAAGATACCTTCATAGGAATTGACTCAGTAAATTTCTTTGTTCAATCGTATATATTGTCATAGAAATGGCACATAATCTAAATATATTAAATCTTGCTAATTTTATAAAACAACACATGCTAGCCTATTTTAAGTCTCGGTAGGTTTAATGTTAATTGATCGTTCAACAAATTTTTGAGATTTTTGTATGGCATAGCAAATTCTTCTGAAATTATTATTTTTAAGGAATTATAGTATTTTTTCTACATTTAATTCGATCATTAAAAAAACCGATTAGTAAGTTTCCGTTTATAGAAAATACTATTTTACAATTTTTCCATTTAACATCTTTTTACTGTGTTTTATATTGTATAGGGCTTTGTGTCAAATACTTGAAGGGTGTATAGTACTGATAATTATTTAAGCAATCGTCAGAACACATTCTAGCATCGTCATGTTGATTGTTATGTCAGCCATATTTGGGTGCTGCAATTATTTCTCTGAACTTAAAAATTCATTTCCGAAGTGATAGACAGAGTGTGCAAAATTTGTTTATTATGTGTTAAATATGTATAAGAGGATTAAATGAGCTTCTATAAGAAAAATTAATCGGTGCAGTCTAAAACAGTAAATAGAATCAGAAGAATTTTAAAATACTGTTATTGAATAACTATATTATTAACAGTAAATAGAATTAGAAGAATTCGAAAATACTGTTATTGTCAACTATATTATTAACAGTACTTGAAAATTGTGCTGGTTTAATTTACTATTTTAAATTGCACCTAATTTGCAATAACTGTTTTGTCATAGAGACATACCAATCGCAGACATAAGGAACTGTGGATGGTTTCGTTAATTTCATGTTTTTCCACTTACATACAAAGGGTAAGGCCAGCAATCATGTATAATATAAAATCGTAATAAAACGGAATAATAAAATAAAATAACTAAAGTAAAAGTGGGATGCAGTATAAACAGTCATTAAATAAATAAATAAATAGTGTCTGGTTCGAATATACAATATCAATGAAATAGAATTGAATTAACAAGCAGTGATGCCAGATCGGTTAAATCGAGGGGAATACAGTCTACCACCTCTCTGATGACCAGAGTAATATGTGATACGTTGCACGGCATGTCACGTGACCAGTCTACAGTGTAAGTGGGGGGCGTTGGAGTGTGCTCAGGTAGTGGGAGGAGATAAGTAGGAGAGGCACCAGTTCTGGTTGTTTCTGGCGTCACTGTTAACATGTAGTATCCAATATAAATAGTAATGAAATAAACAGGAATGAAATAAATAAATAGTATCTGGTGTAAACAGTAATCAAATCAAGTAAATTAAATGGGAATAGTCTCTGGTATAAATAATAATAAAATAAATAATGTCTGGTGTAAAGATGTAGTAACGAAATAAAATCCAATAAACAGGTAGTGTCCTGTAAAAATAGTAATGAAATAAAATAAATTAAATTGAGATAGTGTCCAGTACCTATAAATAATAATGAAATGAAATGGAATAAAATAAATAGTGTCTGATGTAGACAGTAATTAAATAAAATGAAATAAATAGTGTCTGGTGTAAATATGTAATGGTTAAATGAAAATGAATAAACAAGCAGTATCCATTGTAAATAATAATGAAACAAAGCCCAATAAATAAATAGTATCCAGAAGAGGGGAGGTTGCCGGCTCCGATAACGGTGAAAGGTGGAGAATTGAGTAGCGCAAAGAGAGTGAGAAAGAAGAAGTGAACAGAAGAGGAGGGAACATAGGATAGCACGCTGAGAAGAGGGAAGAGAGGGGAGTGGCTGGAGCAAAGAGGAGGATAAGCCTGTTTAGGAAGAGAAGAGTAAGAAAGGTGGGAAGAGAAAGGAGAAAAGAGAGGTTAGGCGTAGAAAGAGACGAAGGCGGGAGGAGGAGCGAAGAAAGCGCCATCAGGCGGAAAGGAAAAGAAGAAGGGGACGAGACAGTCGATAAAGTAGGAAGGAAGAGAAAGGGAGAGTGTTGGGTGGGCCGAAATCAGTGAGGAAGAAAGCGAGTGAAATATAGCGAAAAGTGAGATAAATCAAAGCAGGAAAGGAAGTAAAAGGAAGGAGACCGAAGAAGAAAAGGTGTATGCAAAGAGAGCGCAGGCGCGTGGCATAGAAAGTGAGAGAAAAGAGAGAACAGCGGAGAACATGGAGGGGAGAGACACGCCTGTGGAGAAGGGGCCAGAGAGGAAAGAGGAGGAGGATAACGGACTAATGGAAGAGTGGGGAACGCCGACTGGCTCCTCAGGAGGAAAAAGAAGGGGGAGGCCGCTGAAGGCATGGGGCTGGAGTAGAGAGAGATCGGCTTCATACGGGTCGATCGAGTTATGGAAGAGAAAGAGACAGGGTGGTGAAGAAGAGAAAGGAGGCAAAGGGGAGTCTGAAGAGGAGGATAGAGTGTTTAAAAAGAGTCTGGTAACGAAAAGATCACCGGAAAAAGAGATAAATACAAATGGAAAAGGAAAAGAAGAGGAAATAGCAAAGAAGATAGTATCGGGAGTGCAAACTGAGACGGGAACGATGATGAAAATGTGTTCGGAGATGGCTGAAGGAATGAGAGGAATGATGGAGGAGATGAAGAGAATGAGAAGAGAGATAGAAGAAGGAAGAAGGGAGGCCAGAGAAGAAGCAAGAAAAACGAGGAAAGACATGGAGGAGATAAGAAAAAGGGAGGAGGAAGAGAGACGGAGAATGGAGGAGAGGATAGAGAGATTGGAGGCGGAGAGAGGGGAATGGGGAAAGAAAGAGGAGGAGAGAAAAGAAAAGTGGATGAGAGAGGTAGAAGAGAGATGGGATGAACGGAAGAAAGAAGACAGAGAGAAAGAAGAAATCGGACAGAGGGAGCAGAACAGGAGATTAAAAGAAATAGAGAAGGAGTGGGAGAGAAAAGAGAAACAAGAGAGAAAGAATAATGTCATTATAAGAGGAGAGGAGATTGAAAACGAGGTAGAGACCAAACAGATGGCTAAGACTATTGTAGAGGAGATAGCAGGAACAGGGTGTGAATTTACCGAGGTCGCGGAAATTGGAAGAGGGAAAAGAGCGATCTTAGTGAAACTAAAATCGTGGGCGGACAAAAGAAGAGTGATGGACATGAAAAAGAAATTAAGAGGAAGGAAAGTATACATAGATGATGATCTGACAAGGAAGGAAAGGGAAGTACAAGAAACAATAAGAAAAAGAGCAAAGGAAGAAAGGGACTACGGAAATAAGACAAAAGTGGGATATAAGAAGATATGGATAGGAGAAAAAATTTGGGTATGGAACGAGAACAGAGGACAACTAGAGGAGAAGGAGGAGGCAGAGAGAGGAGAAAGGGGTGGCAGAGGGGAAGGGGGAAAAGGAAGAGAAGCAAAAGGGGGAAGATAGGGGGGGGAAGACGAGAAGGGAGTGAAGGTCCTATCATGGAACGTAGCGGGGATAAGAGACAAGGACGAAGACTTCTGGAATTATATGAAAGGATATGAGATAATAGGAATGACAGAGACGTGGATGGAGGAAAGAGAGTGGGAAGAGTGGAGGAGGAAGATGCCAAAAGGATGGACGTGGAAATGCCAAGGTGCAGAGCGTATAGAGAAGAAAGGGAGAGCTAGAGGGGGAATAATAACAGGTGTGAGAGAAGAAATAGCGGTGGAAAAGGAAAATGCAATAGAGGAAGAGGGAATTCAAGAACGAAGAGCAAAAATAGGGGATAGGACATGGAAGATCATAACGGTATACAATAGGGGAGGAAGTGCGGAGAAACTGAAAAAACTAGAGGAGATTGTAGAAGGGGAAGGAGACGAGGAAAAAATGATAATAATAGGAGACTTCAATGCCAGAATAGGGGAGAAAGGAGACAGAGAAGAAGGTGAAGTAACCAAGGGGGAGAAGAGAAAAACAAAGGACCGCAAAACGAACAAAGAGGGAGTAGAGTTAATGAAGATGGTAAAGGGAAGAGGGTGGACAATACTGAATGGGAATATGAAAGGAGACGAAGAAGGGGAGACAACGTACTTCAGGAACGAGATAGAAACGACAATAGACTACGGGATAGTAAATGAAGCGGCATGGGAAGAGATAGAAGAATTTAGAATAGAAAGAAGGACAGAGTCGGACCATCAACCGTTAATAGTAACGTTAAGAGGAGAAGGAGCAAAATGGGAAAAAGGCGAAGTAGAGGAGGAGGGAGAAGTGCAGGTGTGGGGACAGGAAGAAATGGAAGAATTCAAAAGAAAAATAGAAGAAAAGAAATGGGAGAAACAAGGAGTTGAAGAGGAATGGAAAGAGCTGGCAGAAACAATAAAAATGGAAACCAAGAAGAAGAGATGGAAAAAGAAATGGAAAATCGGAAAAACGGAATGGTGGGACGGAGAATGCAGAGAACGAAAAAAGAAAATGCAGAAGGCATGGAGAGAAGTCGGAAAGAGGAAAGGAAGAGTGGAAATAGGGGTGGAAAGATATAGAGAAGAGAGGAGACAATACAAAGAATTATGCGAAAGAAAGAAAAAAGAGTGGCGAGAGAAAGAAGAAAAAAGGATAGAAGAAATAAGAGACGAGGGGGAAGCTTGGAAATACATAAACAGAGAAAGGAAGAAGAAAGAGAGGGTGAGCGACAAAATAAGTATGGAGCAATGGAGGGAACACTTCATGATGGTATTAGGGGGGGAAGAGATAAAGAAAGTAAAGACAGAAGAAAAAGCAAATGGAAACGCGAGAAAAAGCGCTACAGAGAAAGAAGAAGAGCAGAGGATAAAGGCAGAAGTGAGGGAGAAAATAAAGAGACTAAAGAGAAAAAAAGCAGAGGGACTAGACCAGATTAAAAATGAGGCATGGATAGCGGGGGGAAGAAGTATTGCAGAGAAGCTAGGAGAGATTATATGGAAGATCTGGAAAGGAGAAGGATACGTAGACGGATGGAGGGAGGGCGTGATAGTACCGATACACAAAAAGGGGGACAAAGATAGAGCAGAAAATTATAGAGGAGTAACTCTGACGGCAACAGCGTACAAAATATACGCGATGATCCTGAATGACAAGATAAAGGAAAACTTAGAGGAAAAAAAAGGATTGGAAGAGACTCAATCGGGATTTAGGAAAAAGAGAGGGGGAATGGATAACGTGTATATACTAAAACACGTGATAGGGGAACGATTGAAAAGAAAGAAAGGAAAGGTCTACATGGCATTCGTCGATTTAAAAGCGGCATTCGACAGAATGGATAGAGAGGTTTTATGGAAGGCAATGGAAAAAAGAGAAATAGGACAAGACATAATAGAAAAGGTGAAAGAAATATATAAGGAGACGAGGTGCAGAGTGAGGGTGGGGGTAGAAATTTCAGAGCCATTCTGGGTGGAGAAGGGAGTGAGGCAGGGGTGCCCGTTGAGCCCGACACTTTTTAATATATACGTGGCGGATCTGGAGGAGACACTGAGGAAAGGGCAAGACGGAGGAGTGGTAATAGGGAAAGAGAAAATATGGTCTATAGGATATGCAGATGATATAGTGTTACTAGCGGAAGATGAGAGTGGATTAAAAGAAATGATGAAGAGAACAAGCAGGTACTTCGTGAGGAAAAAACTAGAAGTGAATAGCGAGAAAACAAAGATAATGGTGTGTGGAAAAGGAAAAAGAAAAAAGAGCGGACAGATTTGGAAGTGGGGAGATAGGGAGGTGGAAGAGGTAGAAGAAATAAAATACCTGGGATACGTTTTAAGCAGGACAAATAGTGAAACGGCACACATAAAGGAAAGAGTAGGAAAGGCCAGGAAAGTAATGGGAGGATTGTGGAGTATAGGAGAGAGAAAATTCAAGGCAGATGTGACGTGGAGGATGAAAATATTCGATGCGGTAGTAAAGGGAATATTATTGTATGGAGCAGAGATATGGGGATGGGAAGAAAAAGAGGGGATGGAGAAACTGCAAGAGAGATACTTAAGATGGATCCTGGGGGTAGAAAGAACAACACCAGGCTACATAGTAAGAGAGGAGATGAAGAAAGATAAGATACGAATAGAAGCAGGAAAAAGAGCGGTCAGATTCGAAGAGAAGATAATGAAGGATGAAAGCAGAAAGCTACTTCGGGAATGCTGGAGGGTAAGAAGGAAGGAGGAAGAAGAAGGAAAACTAGATAGATGGGGAGAAGAAAGAAAAAGGTACTACTGGAGATGCGGGATGGGGATAAAAGAGGTGGAAAGAATAAGAGAAGTAGAGGGAACAATAGAGGGGAAAGTAGTAAGTAGAGACAGAGAGGTACAAGAGCAGGAAAGGATAGAAAAGGTGTGGAAATCGAGAAGTGTACCCAGGTACAAAGAAATAAGGACAGTGGGGAGGCCGAGATACCTTATAGGAAAAAGAGGAAGAAAAGGGAATAGAGTGGAGACGGTAGCATGACTGAGGTGCGGGAACGAGGAAAGAGCGAATAAATTTTGGGAAAAGGAAGAGAAGAAACTATGTAGGATGTGTAGAGGAGAGGGGGAGACGTTGGAACACCTAGTGGGGAGGTGTAGAGAGATGGAAGAAATAGAAGGAATAATAGAAGAAATTCTGGATGAAACTGGCAAAGGCGCGAATTGGGGTAGGAAGCTAAAAGAAAGGAGAGAGAAGGCGGAGAAAAAAAAAGAGAGAGGGGAAGGCGAGAACAGGGGTGAGCAGAGGTAATAGAGGTAACAAAGGACAAAAGAAGATAAGGAGAGATAAACACATAAGTAGAGAAGAATGAAGAAAAAACAAAAACTGTAAATAGGGGGACATATAAATTTAGATATAGATATAGTACATGTACATATTAGATTATTAGAATATTAGAATGTAAGTAGAATTAAGAACTTAGAGGTAAACATAAAGAACATAGAAATGAAGGAAGAAGAAGGAAAAAAAATGTAACGCCGAAAGGCATATATTTGAAATAAAGATACTACTAGTATCCAGAAGAAACAGTAGTGAAATAAAATCCAATAAACAAGTAGTGTCCAATACAAATAGTAATGAAACCAAAACCAACAAATAAAAAGCGTCCATTCTAAAGAGTAATGAAACCAAAACCAACAAATAAAAAGCGTCCATTCTAAAGAGTAATGAAACAGAAACGAATAAAATAAGCAATTTGGGTGGAGATATAGCAATCAAATCGAACAAAATGAATGAAATAAAAACAGTGTCTTTAGGAAATAATAAAATCAAATAAATAGTGTCTGGAGGAAATAATAAAATAAAATAAATAGTGTCTGGAGGAAATAATAAAATAAAATAAATAATGTCTGGTGGAAATAATAACATAAAATAGTGTCTGGTGGAAATAATAAAATAATATAAATAGTGTCTGGAGGAAATAATAAAATAAAATAAATAGTGTCTGAAAGAAATAATAAAATAAAATAAATAGCGTCTGGAGGAAATAATAAAATAAAATAAATAGTGTTTGGAGGAAATAATAAAATAAAATAAATAGTGTCTGGTGGAAATAATAAAATAAAATAGCGTCTAGTGGAAACAATAAAATAAAATAAACAGTGTACGGTACGAACGGCGAGATAAAAATCCAATAAAAATATTATTTATTCCTTATCCGCGACCGACCAAGAGACCAATCCGTGTTCCTTCGATAGTCCCTCGATTAACGATAGCAAACGACTTTTTGGCGATAGTGGTTCCAGGGTAGGGACAGTTATGGGTTCCGATCGGTTCGGAGAACGGAGGTTCTAGCGTACCTCGAAACAGAACGGTCCCAGCAGCTTCTTAGAGGCGGAGAATCAAGGAGAAGACTTACCGACAGCTTTCGCCGGATCTCGTCGAATCTTAGGCGACCGGGGTTCTACCATAGAACGGAGAGAGTGACGAGAAACGGCAGGAGAGAGGAGAGAGAAAGAGAGTGTGTGTGCACGAGAAGAGTGAAAGAGAATCAAGTAAACCGGATAGCTAATTTTAGGTGCAACCGGACCAAATTTAGTACCCACTCGTGTCTAGCGTATCGTATGGCGAGGAATGACTCCTCGTTGCTAGCCCGAAGCTGATCGGTCATGATTCGGATGGCAGCGAGTGCGCACCTCTCACTATCAGTCGCTAACATTTCGCTCGTCGGTGTCCATTCTTTTTTTCGGATTCCAGCTGTCATGTCGGAGGACCATTCTCAACAACGGGAGCAACCGAGCAATTAACCCCTAGCACCTAGCCGCACGATTTTTCTACGTTGTTGGCCAACCGAGCTACATTTTCGACACTCCGAATCGAACGGATGAATTTGCTATGTTTTTTTCTCTTCTTGCGTGTTACAATGTTTGTAGAGTTTTTTATTTTGCTAGACTCGGGAGTGTTTCATTGGGCATAAAGTGGAGAATGATTGGCGAGAATGAGGATTTTTATGCAAAATTTACGAGCCCTCATTGTATTTTATTATCTTATACTTTACATTTACTATTTTCTATTTCATATGCAAATGCTTGTTTGTAGTTACGATTAACCTATACTAAATTTTTATCTTACATAAACAAAATTTAAAAAATTTTAAAAAAGATCTCTTGAGAAAAGAAGCTGTAACTATTCTGCAATTTCACCATATTGTTTTGCATTATGTTTATTTTTTGTATTTATCTTATATTTAATGTATTGTTTTTTACATTTGTACCATTGTATTTTATTATCTTATACTTTACATTCACTATTTTCTATTTCATATGCAAATATTTGTTTGTAGTTACTTTTAACCTATACTAAATTTTTATCTTATATAAACAAAATTTAACAAATTATAAAACAGATCTTTTGAGACAAGGAGCTGTAACGATTCTGCAATTTCATCATATTGTTCTGCATTATACTTATTTTTTGTATTTATCTTGTATTGAATGTATTGTTTTTTACATTTGTCTCATTTGTCTCATTGTATTTTATTATCTTATACTTTACATTCTCTATTTTCTATTTCGGGGTTTTTAAATAAATCGATCATGTGTAATGACTGGACTGCGGATCTCTATGCAAAATAAAAACTTTCCAGTTGAATAAGCAACAAGCTGGCTTGAAATAAACATTTGATTTCTTTCTTTGTATATTTAATAGATTGGAAATAATATAACAGTATCTTGAAATTCTTCTAATGCTTTTGATTTTAAATTACACCGACTCATTTTTCTCATAAAATACAAAAGCGTGAAAATGTAAGATATGTCTTTAAATTATTTTAAATCTACCACTGCTGGTCAAATGACCCGTTTCAGATTTTTTATTTAACAAATTACTGAAGTTATCAAAATGCTTCCAGTAGAAATGATTATACACGTTGCTTTATTAAAGTATACATTATAGTAAAAACCGCACAAAATCTAAACAAATTCAATCGTGCCATTTTTATAAGGCATTTAATGGTGAGATTTTATGGTCGGCAGGTTTAGTGTTAACATTATTAAAAGAAGAAATATATTTTTATGTGTCCCCTATTTCTAGTAACTCAGGGATGGGCATTTTTGTCACAATTGAGACAACACCGTCCCCACCATAGCGCCCACTGCCCCCCACCAGCATCCGCCGTTACCATAGAAGAAGGGAGTGCTTCGCCCATCGCGAGCAGTGCGCAGGCCTCGCGCATGAAAGAGAGGTTTGTGGGGGAATCAAGCGTTTGAGGGGCCCCTACCGTGCCCATCACGGTCGTAATTGAAGCAGAACAGTTTTATTTTGCATGAAGTTCCGCATTATAGTTATAACTATTCTGCGAATCGTTATGCAAAATAAAAATTGTCGAAGTCAATCGTACAAAATAGAAGTTAAATGAAAATACATTTTCTCTTTTAATAATTCAAATAAGTTGAGAATAATGTAAAAACACCATTTTTGCTATAAATATGTATCAAATTGGTTAGATGAAATTTAAAGTAGCTGGCAAATTTAAAAAAATTCAGTGTGGAAATTAATTAAAATCGTTAGAGACAGAAAGAATATTTTATTGATTGCTATTTCTTGCGATCGATGCAGAGAATTTTTATTTTGCATAAAGATCCGCAGTCTAATAATGACTTGTGATTATAATGGTTATAAATTATATTGTAACTTATAGTTAGACTACGGATTTTATGCACTTCAAATTGGTTAGGTGTAATTTAAAACAGATGTAAGAATAATTTAATTTGAGAATATCAATACATTAATTTTCAACTTAATGAAATGATTAAACAAAAAACATATTTTCGACTCCTGCCTCTTGCAATTGATACAGATCACTTTTTATGTTGCACAAAGATATTTTTCGACCGGTACTATACCTCACGTGTTGTGTATAAATAAAATAAAATTGAAAAAGTACTAAAACTTGCGATTGATTAAAGTGCACACACCTATTGCAGTATATTATATTTTACTACGTATGTATGGAATAAATATTGCTTAATTTTTATTTGCTTCAACTTTATTTCATTTTATGTTTTATATGTTATTTTATTATATTAGCATTGCTCAAACTATTATCACTGTCTCCGATGCCAAAAAGTGGCCTTCGTCCTAGTCATTAGCTCTTTATGTTCTGTATTATGTCACTTCTATTTTTTACTTCTAGTTTGACCCTATGCATGTTCATTTTACATTTAAAATTTGAAAAGCTTTACATTTGGTTGCGTGCTATCTATGATCATGTTCCATCTTTATAGTAAGGAATTATTTTAAATTGTTCATTCATTAAGTCATTTATGGTATTTTATTTAATTTGTTTATGTTCATTTGAATCATTCTCCAGTTATTTATATTTACATTTAAAGTTATATTCATATTTGAACAATTGTAATAATTTATTAGTTCAGCCAATTAAAAATGCCATTATAGGGATAGCATATCGATGATGCAATTAATTGCAAAACTAATAATACAATTTGTTGCAGCGCTCTTCAACGTCCTTAAATACTATAAATAAAATTCAATTAACCGACATCTAAAGATTATAACTTTTTGCTGTTCTTGTCTATGTATTGTCATTATTATTATTGTTGTTGTTGTTCTTCTTATTATTATGGTTATTGTTATCGTTATTGCTGTTCTTCATCTTATTATTGTTGTTGATGTTGCTGTCGTTGTTAACGTTATTATTATTATTGCTGTTGTTGTTCTTATTACTATTATTATTGCTGTTGTTGTTCTTATTACTATTATTATTATTGCTGTTGATGTTCTTATTACTATTATTATTATTATTGTTGTTGTTATCGTTATTATTATTATTGCTATTGTTATCATTATTATTATTATTATTATTAATAAGTTTAAGGTAAGTTAATCTTGTAATTATTATAATGATGTTGGTTTGATGCACCTCTACTTCCCCACAGAAATATTTAAGACGCAACTTTTATAAATATTTGCAAACCTTAGGCAACAAAAGAGTTGACAAAACCGTTGAACAGAATATCTAAAAATAAATTACTAGTTATTATATCGAATTAGGTACCGATAAAGGCTGTTTCAAAATAGATCTGCAAGTACTGTGACAACAAATTAGCCGATTATTTTTCATAAACAATCCATAAGATGTATTATAATGTTCAGATCTTAATTTCAATTGACAAATTGACCATTTATCGAGTCTACAATGAGTTACGCTATCCAGAAATCGTTTATAATAAATTAGGCTTGAAAATTCATTTAAAAAATGTTCACTTTATCAGTAGAAAAGGGGAATTAAATTGTTGTAACTTTCGTTTTATCTGAAGTGCAACGATTCATTTAATAAAATAGTTTATACCTGATTTCAATCATATCTTTTACATAAGGATATTACAAATAGTAAATTGAACAAAATCATTGCAATATAAATTACTAGACTACATAAACTACACGATTAATGCAATATTCGTGTCTATATAAAATCTTAATTTTTTGTTTGTTTTCTGACAGTAAGTTAAACCTAGTACCCTAATTAATAATTTCACTAGGTCAAGAATTTGATTTGATTTCGTGTGAAAATTTATTCAAGCCTTTATTTCTAGAAAATGAAACCAATTATCTGCATACTGTATGTCATTAGAAGTACTAATGAATTATCCATTATTTTCAACTTAAGTAGTATTTATTTTTAATAAAATCAACCTCTATATTGATCTAATTATATTTTTTAATGCATTCTACCACTGTACGTCATTTTTTACAAACAAATCGACAGAAAGATTTTTTAATTAAGTTCCATTGCCATTTGTACATAAAATTTAGTACAATAAGACGTGCAATTTCAATGGACGAGTTTTAGAAAAATGAAAAGTGCAACTCACTAGTGTACTTAATCCTTTAATTAATAATTTCAAACTTATTGCTTTACTATTCCCCACTCAAAATTACCTGCATACTTTATTGTCACAGTATAGTCACTTTTTGCCACAGCACTCAGTGCATTTGTTAATTTTCCTTTTGCAATTCCTAGAAATACAATATTATATTTAATTAATAAATTTCAAACAGAATGATTAAGTCAAATAAAAATGTGCCCATTTTTCACACACAGTAGTGTGTGTTGTATATATTCTTTGTGTTCATAAATTAATATTTAATTTTCTCTAAATTTTATTTTAATTAATTTATTACCTACAGAATTACTGAGAAATTAAATTAATATTGAATTTTCTCTACATTTTATTTATTAAAACATGTTTGATCGTACAGATGAAATTTTATTTAAAACATTTTTCATTGTAAAAATAAAATTATAAATTATATATATACATATATATACATATATATACATATATATACATATATATACATATATATACATATATATACATATATATACATATATACATACATATATATATATATATATATATATATATATACATGTATATGTATATATATAATTTTAGAAATAGATATTATGTATAGAATAAAATGGGAGTTCTATATTCTATTATTAATATTATAATAAAGACTGTTTTGTTATAGTAATTAAGCAATAGAAAATTACACTCACAGGTCGAGACGTCTGGATACCAAATGGACCAAAGTAGTATTCTCTACCATAAGCGACGATAGCTGTATGCCATATTCCTTCTACGTGTCGACCTAAGCATAAACAATATTTTTATTAGACAAAGTGTCTACAATACAACCAACAACGTAATAAACTACATTTTAATTTTATCTAAATAAAAACTGTAAAAAAAAATTAGATAAAAATTTATTTCGTTCATTAATAATGTCAGTAAATTGATACTCTCAAATTATTATTATTATTACTATTATATGTAAATAATATAAAGTTAAAATTCATTAATATTTTATTGTTTAGTGCTTCGACTGTTCATTTTTGTTACAAATATATAAAAAATTTTATATATATATATATTAATATACAATTTTAATATGTATATTAATATATCTTAATCATTAAACTTTAATTTCATCTTTTGTTGACGAGCTGCTTGAAAAATTGTCGTCTATAGATTAACTATAGTAATTAGGCTATCCACGTGAGACCTACGCGTCAAAACGTGACAGAACGATTGATGGACGTGCCAAAAAATACATCCGGACACGTTAGCTATAGTTTCGCGATGATTGGCAAAAGACTATACCTCTAAACATAAACTACTTCGAAGAAAGTGTGCAGAACTCAACCTATCATTCCCTTTTACATAATAAAGTAATTATTAAAACCCATTCATGAACAAGACAACAAATAAATAAAATTTACCAAATTATGAGAAAGATCTTTTGAGAAAAGAAGCTGTAACTATTCTGCAATTTCGCCATATTGTTCTGCATTATATTTATTTTTTGTATTTATCTTATACTTAATGTATTGTTGTTTACATTTTTCTCATTGCATTTTATTATCTTATACTTTACATTCTCTATTTTCTATTTCATATGCACAGTGGCGTATTACCTTATGGGCAACTTGAGCGAATGTCCGGGGCCCCAAACAAAAGGGGGCCCCGAACACAAACCAAATATTTTGTATTTTTATGTAAAAGGTTTCCATAGATGGAGGAGAATTTATTTCACTTTTTATGCAATAATAAATATGTAGATGTTTTTACAATTGATTCATTTTTTCCAACGTGAAAGTTATTTAGTTGGGGTTAGGGGTTCCGAAATTCTACTTTGCCCAGAGGCCCCAAGTAGTCATAACGCGCCAGTGCATATGCAAATATTTGTTTGTAGTTGCGTTTAACATATGCTAAGATATCATTAGATTAATAGTACAACAAAGTATGCTACATGATCAGTCTACATAAGTAAAACAAAAACAAAATAAGAAATGTATTAAAATACGTAATTTTACAACCACCTTTGAATTGAGAGAAACAGATATGGTAAATATTGGATAATTATTGCGAAAGGGTCACTATATTCCGATTTTGATAAAATTTAAATACATTATAGATTCCGATATTTTTAACAACTTTTTCTTTTTCCAATATAGGGTGGTCGCTTTTGGTTTTCAAGATATTCGCAAAAAACTATTGCTAATACTGTATTGAATTTTCCGTATTGTTGCACGCTCCGTGGCAACGTAAGGCTGCTCCGGTGCAGCGTCTGTTTACTTTTTTTTGTAAACAAGTTGTGGGGATGAGAGAAAAAACAGGGCTTTCACTCTATATAGGGTGAGTTTTTAATTTTGAAAGACTGCTCCTGAATTTTCGTACGCGTGGTCCGGGCCGGCCTGACGGTCAGACCTCTCCCCCCCCCCCCTCTGCGAGCTAACCACAACTCATTCTATTCGCATAATCTTTGTATTGCAGCTGTCATCCAGAATTTGATCTTGTAATGGAAAAATCATGTGAATAGAATGAGTTGTGGTTAGGTCGTGGAGGGGGCAAAGAGAGCTGGCCGTCAGGAAAATCCAAGAGAGAAAATTCAATATAGTATTAGCAATAGTTTTTTGCGAATATCTCGAAAACTAAAAGCGACCTCCCTATATTGGAAAAGGCAAAAATTGTTCAAAATGTGTTCCTGCATAACATATTTAAATTTCATCAAAATCGGAGCATAGTGACCCTTTCGCAATAATTACCAAATATTGTTTAACGAATCGCAAGAATAAAATAAAGAACAAAATGTATGTGTTATCTGTTTGCTCTCAATTATTGTGAAATATGGTACAGAAGAGAGAACATTCCTCTCGGAAAAATGACTATGTTTATTTTGCATCGGCCAGTATAATTGACAAATGGCAGGATTATCGAGCGAAACGTTTAGCCCCTGCCAAGCCGCAAAGAGTTACGAGGTGCGTGAACTTCTCGATGTCAATACAATTAATAGTCTAGATCTAAATAGATTAAGAATGGCAGCGGACGCTCCTGCCCAAGGACCCTTGTTAACAAATCCCTCGCAGCGTACAATAATAATCGCGGCTGCCCTTGTCACGCAAGTCCGTTCGCTGTTTACCACAACGTCCACCCGATGTCCACGTTAAATTAATGGCGGCCGTATAACACTCTAACCAAAACTCTGTCTGCTATCACTGAATGTAAACAGCGATGACAAATTTACAATAAATTTCGTGAGCTCTAACAGAGCAGAGTTGTGCTAATTCAATTACATATAGTAATTCACTTAAACAATTCAATTACATATAGTAATTCAATTAAACAATTCAATTACATATAGTAATTGAATTAAACAATTCAATGACATATAGTAATCCAATTAAACAATTCAATTACATATAGTAGTTCAATTAAACAATTCAATTACATATAGTAATTCAATTAAACAATTCAATTACATATAGTAATTCAATTAAACAATTGAATTACATTGTATTTCAATTACATATAGTAATTCAACTACGTCGTAACTGAATCACATAATTCAAACTTTTCAAATTCATTCAATTACTAATTATTTTAATCAGATGTGTAACTGAAATACAATATAATTCAATTGTGTAATTTATGTTTGAAATTTAAAAAATGTGTAACGCAGAAGTTATTTCTGTTCAGATATTATAAATTTATAAATAATAAATTCCTTCTGTTTGAAACCTTCACATGGATTTTTTAACTTCTTATTACCTATTACTTTATTATTCTTTAATTTTTAATTTTAATTCAATTGCATCGTAATTCGTAATTAATGTAATGTAATTACATAGTATTTTATAATTGAATTATAGTAAACATTGGTTACTGAATTGTTTACCAAACAGTGTTTACTACAAATCGAAATATTATTACAACCGACGACTGCCTCAACTTTAACTTCCGGTAACCGAATATTGCAAACTTTCGGGACCCCGACTCGGCCTGACCCGATTACCTTTTCGGGTATCCGAAATCGCGGGTCCCTCAATTTTATAAACATTCGGGATCCCGACCCGATCCCGAACAAATTTCCCAACCCTCCTCTAACCCGAAATTTCGAGTACTCGCACACCCCCTAATTACGAGTAAGTATTCTTTATCGCTTTATAACTTAATTTCGGACTAATACTACAGGAGCGCCCGCTCTAGCGGCTACATCGCCCCGGACAAAAAGACAAATTTCCGCCTCTTAAGAATATATATTTTTTAAATAAAGCCAAAATGGCGCTCCTAAATTTTGGCGCCCCGGACAAAAAGACAAATTGCCGCCCCTTAAGAATATATATATATATATATTTTTTTAAATATATATCTATATTTAAATATATCTTATATATATATATATATTTTAAATAAAGCCAAAACGGCGCCCCGGACAAAAAGACAAATTGCCACCCCTCAAGAATATACATATTTTTTAAATAAAGCCAAAATGGCGACCCTAAATTTTGTCGCCTCGGGCAAAAAGACAAATAGCCGCCCCTTAAAAATATATATATATTTTAAATAAAGCCAAAATGGCGCCCTGGACAAAAAGACAAATTGTTACCCCTCAAGAATATACATATTTTTTAAATAAAGCCAAAATGGCGACCCTAAATTTTGTCGCCCCGGACAAAAAGACAAATAGCCGCCCTTTAAGAATATATACATATTTTTTAAATAAAGCCAAAATGGCGCCCCTAAATTGTGTCGCCTCGGACAAAACGACAAATTGTCGCCCCTTAAGAATATATATATTTTTTAAATAAAGCCAAAATGGCGTCCCTAAATTTTGGCGCCCCGGACAAATGTTCGAGTTGTCCGCCCCTAGAGAGGGCGCTGACTACAGATGTAATAAGTGCGTACATGTTAAAATATAAAACAAATCGCCTGTTTAACAATGACTTCTTACTGTTTACTAAATGTGCCAATGACTATACTATTCGTCTTACGATTGTTATTCACCGAATATATTTTATAATAAAAGATTTATGACTCGTAAAACTGTTTGATTTTCCTGAAAAATCTCTATTAGCTTATAATAACAGGAAGATAAGCTCGTTTAAACAATTCAAATAGAAATAAAAAGATTTTTACTAGGATTTTGGTGTTAGGGTGCCAATTATTGTACAGTTTAACGTAACTAATATTTTCTGCGGTTCTCGAGCCTCGAGAGCGATTTTCTCGAAACCGGAGCCACGTGGGCGTCGCAAATTGGAGTTTTTAATAAGATTGTTGGCTAACAGCGTTCGCGGCAAGATGGAGAGTGAGCGTAATGCATAATTTTGAGCTTGCTCGGCCCGGACACGGCTCGAATTTGGAGTCGTCGGCCCGCGTCTTCCTCGACCCAGTTTCTCACCGCGGGAATAGCCGAGCATATCCGCGATTTTCTTATTGCAACGCGTTTCTGGGAGGGTCGCGGCATGCCATGGCGAAATATAAGCGAGAAATAGCCACCACGGGCCATCCAACCCGACGATTCACCACTTTCGACGCTTGCGCAACGTTTTACGAGCGGCTACGCTCTCGGGATCGCGGCTTTTTCCGGTTCGGTCGCTCATTTCTGCACTGAGCGAACACTCTCTGTGTGTTATGGGGTCATTGAGCTCTTATACTGAGACTTTTCCAATATTTGCATTATTTACATTAATGCAATATTTGCAATATTTGCATTATTTGCATTATTTGCAATATTTGCATTATTTGCATTATTTGCATTATTCAATGCCGAGCGGATTCCGCGCATTTCCTGCGATATTCTTCCTCATTTAGTTCATAGAACCTATCAACGTTGTTAATAACAATTTTTGAGTATCTGATAATGAAGATTATACCTTGCTGTATGATCCAGTTAATTTCAGTATTCATAAAATAATATCCAATGCCGATGATTTTATGAAAATCACTCTTAATGGGTCGCGTGAATTTTGGACGCCACACAGAACGTTTCATTTATTTCATTTATGGAACCGGTCAGCGATGTTAATTAAAATTGTTGGGTACCTGATAATGAAGATTACACCTTGCTGTATGATCTAGTCAATTTTAGTATTCATATAATAATATCCAGCGCCAATGATTTTATAAAAATCACTCCTAATGGGTCGCGTGAATTTTGTGCGCTACACACAACGTTCCATTTATTTTATTTATGGAACCGGTCAGCGTTGTTAATTAAACTTGTTGGGTACCTGATAATGAAGATTACACCTTGCTGTTTGATCTAGTAAATTTTAGTACTCATACAATAATATCCAGCGCCAATGATTTTATGAAAATCACTCCTAATGCGTCACGTGATTTTTGTGCGCTACACGCAACGTTTTATTTATTTCATTTATGGAACCGGTCAGCGTCGTTAATTAAAATTTTTGAATACGAGATAATGAAGATTACACCTTGCTGTATGATCTAGTTAATTTCAGTATTCATAACATAATCTCCAGTGCCAATGATTTTATGAAAATCACTCCTAATGAGTCGCGTGAATTTTGTGTGCTCCACACAACGTTCTATTTATTTTATTTATAGAACCGGTCAGAGTTGTTAATTAAAATTGTTGGGTACCTGATAATGAAGATTACACCTTGCTGTATGATCTAGTAAATTTTAGTATTCATAAACTAATATCCATTGCCAATGATTTTATGAAAATCACTCCCCATGCTACGTGTGAATTTTGTGCGCTCCACGCAACGTTTCATTTGTTTTATTTATGGAACCAGTCAGCATTGTTAATTAAGATTATTGGTTACCTGATAATGAAGTTTATACCTTACAGTATAATCTAGTAAATTTCAGTAATAATATATTGATATTTAGTGACATTACTTTATACATTACCTTATAGTGTAACAAGATTATTAAGGGATGAAATCCTCTAACCATGGTACGGTTGCCACGTTTTAAATCAAATCAAAAATTTCCACAGTTTTTTCCGATCCCCGACAAATAGCAAAAATATACTGTGATCAGAAAATCGGTTTCCTGCAAGTCTGATTTGATTTTTGCGCAAACCCCGTTTGATCAAACATTTCGACAATTGAAAATAATCTACGGTTTATCGGCAAGGAGATTCGCGTGCTCCGTGAAATCCATAGGCAAACGCGTGAACAATTACAAGAAGCCCTCGCGAAAATAGATCTGCAAGCACGACACGACTGACTTCGCGAGTGGCGAACGAACCTTGGATGAACATGACGTAAAAGCCTCGTGTAAAACATGGACAAGTACTTTACTGTGTGCGTGTGAGTGGCGAATATTCCGCATTACACCGTTTCCGCGGAATTTCGTTTCGAATGAATCTTTCCTACCCTTATCGCTTCCGCATTCTCGCGAATTTCCGCAAACATTCGAATAGGCGTGCAACATTCCCGCTCACATCTAAACTGAGCGAATTTTCATCGACATTACCAATTTCTTCCGCCATTTTGTCTCGCTTTCCATTGCACCCCCTAAATTTTTTTAAATCCAAACTTTTTGTGTTTAAATACAAAAATACCACTTTGCATAAGCAAAAGACTTCTAGAAATAGAAAGAAATCTAGTAAGACAGCGTAAACATTTTTTAATTATATTTTAATTGTTATATATTTTTTAGTAAATTCAATACTGTCAGTCCCCACTGACATAGCGTTTAACCTGTCCTTTTGGTCACGATTGATATAATTTTGTAAACAAATTAAAATATTAATTTCTGTTATAATTAGACCCTGGATTTCATTGATTTATTACAGAAATTAATAGATGGAAATAGTAAAAAAATTTTAAGTATCTAAGAATATTAATATTATGTTCTTAAATTATTTTGTGGAAAGAAAGAAATTTTTATTTGATTCTTGTAATTTAAATTATTTCCTTTTAGAATTTTGTTTATCATTTTCATAAGATATCACGTTGTTTGTAACAATCTACAATTTACGTTTTTATGTATGGTTATTTAAAAAAAGCTAGTTAAGTATGTAAGAATATTAATATTATGTTTTTAAATTATTTTGTGGAAAGAAAGAAATTTTTATATGGTTCCTGTAATTTAAATTATTTTCTTTTAGAATTTTGTTTATCATTTTCATAAGATATCACGTTGTTTGTAACAATCTATAATTCACATTTTTATGTAAGGTTATTTAAAAACATCCCACGCATACACATATATTATGGTAGATGCAGTAATTATGTAGAAAGATTTGCTATGCGGTCAATGTATGCACATATTTATTGAAATAGACAATTGCCTTCAACAGCAAAACTACTATGTCAATTTAAATTAACATTAACGAATGTGCATGTCAACTACATAAACTATCAACTTGATGCACCACCGTTTTAAATGTTACATTTAACATTATATTTAATGTGACCGTTTAATGTTACCGTTTAATGTTACCGTTTAATGCTATCGTTAATTTTCAATAGAATATTGCAAAATATACATTAATATACATATAGTACTGTATATAAAAATTATATTAAATGTTAGCAGATTATCAAAATAAAAGGAAAAGTATTCCAAGTAGAACACAAATAAAAAAGTAAAAAACATTTTGAGGAACTTTAAAAAACAGTAAAAGCAATAAGAAAATAAAAATGTAGGTCAAAGTGTGTGCGTTTACACTAATCTAGTCACATTACAATCTGGTTAAACGGTTTATAAATGATATCTACAGGAAAAGAACTGGAAAATGCGAAAAAGAAGTTTGCAGTACTTATAAATTTCTTAAAAACCTGCAAAGTATCAAACAATTTCGAGCTGAGCCGAATCTCGTTGTTAGCAGACCCACAAAAATAACTGATGCTTCTGTGAAATGTTTAAAATGATTATCCAGCTAAATGCGGAAACAATAACAATCCACAGAAATATACAGAAGTGCGGAGAGAAACTATAATGCAGCATACTATGTAGCATACTAAAATTGTAAATTTTACTTTTAATAAAATTCCTATTGTATGTGAACGTCTATAACTGTTTAATAAAATAATATGTTTTAGTGCGACTTATATATTTTAAATTTCCTTTTACTTTTACTTTTACTTTTACTTTAAATTTTCAAATATTTAAATTCTCAATTTTTCAAATTTTCAAATTTTTAAATTCTCAAATTTTCAAATTTTTAAATTCTCAAATTTACAAATTTACAAATTTTTAAATTCTTAAATTTTCAAATTTTCATATTTTTAAATTTTTAAATTTTTAAATTCTCAAATTTTCAAATTTTCAAATTTTTAAATTTTCAAATTTTTAAATTCTCAAATTTTCAAATATTTAAATTCTCAAATTTTCATATATTTAAATTCTCGAGTTTTTAAATTCTCAAATTCTCGAATTTTTAAATTCTCAAATTTTCAAATATTTAAATTCTCAAATTTACAAATTTTTAGATTCTCAAATTTCTAGATTTTCAAATTTTTAAATAAATCTAGTACGTATTCCCATACACAATGGAACTATAATGCTACATTAAGAGGCAGTAATAAAGCATTTATTTTTTTAATGACCTAGTAGTATATTTAATAACATATTATTTTCTTTAAATAACATTAATGCTGTGCATATTTTAAATTGCACAACAGCAGGATATTTAATTTGCATAAAAATTCTACAATTACAATACCCCAAATATAGATAGCAATTAGCCATTTAATTTTCAATGACCTAGTGGTATATTTAGTAAGATCAACGACGAACGCTTGCGCAGATCTGCCCTTTTCTTGTGATTCACTCTCTTTTCGGAAGTGTTTATATTTAAATTGCTCCGAACTGAAATGGCCGAAGTGCTTAGTGGGTATTGCCAAATATCTATAATCACCTAAACAGGTGCTTTTCGATTTCTCTCGATTGGGGAAGGCCAGTTGAATTTTTAGCACATTTCTGACGTCTGTATTATTATTAGTTATTATTTAAACTAAGTTTCGCATCGACTATTCGACCTCGTCTTCTTATTTGAATTTGCGACATTAGGTGACTATGATCAAAATATTTTTCGAAAACATAACTACACATTTAAATAAGCAGTTTTTCAATAATAAATACCCACAAGGACGCTACTCACATTGCGTCAAAATTTAATTGTAATGAAATGTAAAAAAATAGAAATGTGATTGTAATGAAATGTAATAAACTATAAATAAAAATGTAATTGTAATGAAATGTAAAAAAATATAGATATAAATGTAATTGTGATGAAATGAAATGGAATATAAATAGAAATGTAATAAAATATAAATGAAATGTAATAAAATATAAATGAAATGTAATAATAGCAACGAAATGTAATAAAATATAAATAAAAATATAATTGTAATGATACGTAATAAAATATAAATAAAAATGTAACTGTAATGAAATGTAATAGACTATAAATAAAAATGTGATTGTAATGAAATGTAATTGATTATAGATAAAAATGTAATTATACAGAAACGAAATAAAATGTAAATAAAAATGTTATTTCTTTCTAATTATTTCAACTGACCTCTTCAATCCATTTAATAAACTTTCAATTAGGAGAATGTTATTAATAGAAAATCTCTTTAAAATATAGTTGCCTGTACGACAAAATTTTTTTTATTTTCTCTAAGTGAATTAAATTCGATCGTTTCTTGAATTAATCATTCTCTCCATTGTTTACTTCACAGTGTGATACAGACTTTAATTACACAGGATGAATCATACAACTGGGTCGAACCGTACCTCCACTCTAATTAGAAATAGAACCCCAAAAAAAAATCTAAACAGAGTTAACTTATGGACTGACAGTGGATCTTCATCTTTAACACTATAAAAAAATAATCTACTATGAAAATATATTCGTTAATTTAGTGTCAAATAGTTTACATGGACCATATCCCTGAAATAGTAAAATTTGTTTTCGAATAATTATTTAAAATAATATACGATATCTTTAATTATTATTTAGAGTAATATACAATACAATTAACTATTATTTATAGTAATAGGTCCCCTGAGGGTTTCGAATCCATTTTACCATTCCCCCCCTTCATCCACTCTCCCCCTTCTTCCACTTTGTCCCCTCTACATTATTTATAGTATAATTAATTAGTATTTAAAGTAATAGAATAATATCTTTTTTTTAATAGTAGCAACCTTAAGCTCAAACCACCACTTAAGGGAAAGATAAGGATCAATTTGATATTCTGATTCATCCTGTATAATTGGAGTTGTATAATTATTTGGCAAGACCCATTGAACTGCTTTTATTGGAATAACAGATTAAAATACTGACAGGTTAATGGCACAAAGGGAAGAGAAATTGGATACATCAACAGGCGTAACGTTCAATTACTATAATCAACACTGGCTTAACAAACACGTAAATAGAACTTCAACAAATATAGAATGTAAACTTAGCACAATATCAAACTAATCTACCAACCTATTAACAATAGTATTAAACACAATATAATTCTAAATTGCACAAATGAAGAATAAAATAAAGTCTCTTTTCTCTAGGACATATTCAGAATAAAAATTGTTGAATTGTTGTAATTTGGTTCAAAACTTTCTCCCTACGTTTCGTTGTTAAATTTTTAATCGAATATTTCTCCCAATTATTATTCTTATTATTTTACTATATTCTGAATATTGTAATACGCTGTTGTAATAAATATATGTTGCAGAGATGTACTATATTAAACAATTCAAGTATAATGGTAATAATAAAATTAAGGATGTAAATACTTTAATGACATACTAATAAACGTGTATAAAAGTTACAGAATACAAATCCCAATGTGGAGCATTAAAAAAAATTAGTTTTAACTCTATACACAAAATGCCTCAGAAAAATTTCCATTTGTATAAATAATAGATACTACACAATACAAAACAGATTAATTCGAATTTGTATAAATAATAATAAGAATTTGTATAAATAACATTGCTCAACAATAAGAAAATTAATTCTGTTTTTATTGCTCAGAATACCCTAGAAAAAATTACATCTGTATAAATAAGACTGCTCAATTCTAAGAACATTAATACGGGATTTATTGCCCAAAATGCCATAGGAAAAAATTGCATTTGTATACATAACAATGCGAAAGAAAATATAAATTCTGATTTTATTGCACAAAATGCGACAGAAATTTTTCCTCTTTGTAAACAACACTACTCAATAATAAAAAAATTAATACGGGATTTATTGCCCAAAATGCCCTAGGAAAAAATTGCATTTGTATACATAACAATGCGAAAGAAAATATAAATTCTGATTTTGTTGCAGAAAATGCCGAAAAAACTTGCATCTGTTTAAACAACACTGCTCAATAATAAGAAAATTAATGCGAGATTTATTGCCCAAAATGCCCTAGGAAAAAATTGCATTTGTATACATAACAATGCGAAAGAAAATATAAATTCTGATTTTGTTGCACAAAATGCGACAGAAATTTTTCGTTTGTGTAAACAACACTGCTCAATAATAAAAAAATGAATACGGGATTTATTGCCCAAAATGCCCTAGGAAAAAATTGCATTTGTATACATAACAATGCGAAAGAAAATATAAATTCTGATTTTATTACACAAAATGCGACAGAAATTTTTCGTCTGTGTAAATAGTCCTGCTCAATAAAAATAAAATTAATACCGGTTTTATTGCACAAAATGCCGTCGAAAATTTTGCATTTATATAAATAAAGCTGTTGGATCGACAATAAAGAAACGCAGTAATGGCGGCCGACCAAAATCGTTCGAAAGCCACCAACGTAACGGTCGAATTGTCGGGAACGCGACGAATCCTACCAACTTTTTGATCTTAATTTTCTTTTTTTTTTCCAGCCAACCAGGTTCGAGTATATCGACACCGTTATTCACTGCTTAAAAATACCTTGTTGTTGCTGTTTACCTCGTGTACTGCGTGTGTCTCAGAAGAAGACGCAGCAACACGTGCTTTAAATAACGTACTACGAATTTCAGGCAGAAGAAACGGACTCGGCCATTTAAATAACGTCCGACCATCCAACGCAAAACAGTTATCGTCCTTTTGCATTGTCATAGCTAAAATTAATACCGCGAATATTCATTCTTGTATCGCGGCAATTTACCAACAATTTTCGAAAATGCGAAGTTCTTCGCTGCCCCGCGGACCATATTTAGTTCGCGATGATCTGCAATCATTTTTATATACCTAAATATAAATATTTGTGGAGCAATTTGTCAAACTAATTTTCGTCGTTCTATTACATTTTCTGATCAATTGTAACGTGTATTTTGACCGGAAGGTTGAAATTATTAATTTAAAAAATTTTTTAAATTTGGAGAAAAAAGCAAACTTTTTGACGTTGAGAATCTTCTCTGGTTTAATTGTAAGAACTATGCGAATGATTTTTATCTAGAATGATTTTATAGACCTTTCCAAATATAATGATACATTTTTTTGACATTGTTTAAACATTGTGTAAATAATGTTTAAGGAGAGGAAGAGGAATATCTAACAAATCTAACACCTCTAGTGTGTCGATTTTGTCGGACATCATTTAATTTATTTTGAGAATTAGTGGTCTATGGGAAAATGTAATTGCACCATAAGATAGAAGAGATCTTTTTCTTACGGACTGTGTCAAAAAAAGATTGGAATACAGATTTTGTTATTGATTAACAAACTAACATTAAGAATTCAATCATCGTCAATAATCTCTTTCTTTAAATATATGGACAACGTTGACAAATTTTTTATTTTTTAAGCGTCATATTATAATATATCATGCAGAAGTCTTTTATTTTTAATACATATTTTTCATACTGAAATAATGTATTGTAGTATATATTGCACAATATGCTGGAGTGCAGTTTCAGTTTTGCAATGCGAAAATTAATGGAATAATAAGCAATTTTGCAATAAAACGTTCTGGGTTGGGAAAAACTTAACGGTGGTCGTATTTTCAATATTAATATTAAGTAGTGATTTCAAGTATAATAATAACAGAAATAATTTTATTTTCGATATTAATATTAAGTATTAAATGTTAATATTTCACTCACCTATGACAGTTCTGGCCATTTTAGCAGCCATGCCTTTCGACAGGTCGTAAATATACAACTCGACCATAACACTGGAGTCCTCATCGTTGTCCATCTTGTTCAACTAAACAAAAAGGATTCTTCGGTTAATAATGATTTCTCTAGAGAAAAAGAAATGCAAATATTTAATTAGTTAATAGTTTAATTAACTCTCTTTATAGACGAGGATTTTTTTAAATATTATATCTTGTATCAAATTTTCAAGTTCTGGTAATATAAAATAAAAATATATACTGATCTTTTATTACTACAGTAATTATATTGTAAATTATTATGATGTAATATAATATTATAGTAATTATAATATATTATAAGTTATTTGTTTGTAAATTTAAGAAGTAAACACGAGAACCTGACGATGCCAATATGGCGACATTTGTCCTCAATGGGTTAACAACCAGAAAACATTTTGACTGACAATGTCAGTGGCGATTTATCAAACAGTACAGCTTGTTCAACCTGCTTTAAATCTGAAAAAGCGAGACAGAATTCAATAACAGTGATTTTTCAGTTTTTGAAACACTAAAAAATGAGCCACTTAGTTTCGCGTGAAGAATTACTATTTAAAATAGTGACACAGACAACAGATCACTCAAAAGAAACGATTTACTATTTTTAACGAAGATGAAGTGAATTATTCACTTTAAAGAAAGAGTGATTTCTGAAAATACTGATTTTTTAATTTTTACAAAAAACAAAACAGTAATAATATATTTATATTAATTTTATTTTCCAATGTGATTCATATTTCTGAAAAAAATATACAACAAAATAAAATATACTCTACACACAACGAAATAACAAAGCACTATATACGTACAAAATAGGAATTATAAATAAATATAATTATGAATACTTGTAAGAAACCAAAATAGTCTACATTGGATAATATAAAAAATTAAAAACATTTTCATGAACTTTTTCCCAATTTCCCACTGTAACTATCGATTTTTGAGAAAAATCTGGAAACTGAATTTCATCAAATTAAATTTGTAAAATTGACCACAAAATATTCAGCGGTACTGTAAAAACTAATATTATCCATCACATATACAAAAAACATACTTTTCTAATAATCAACGAGTCTTTTAACAATTCGAACTGTATTGAAATCACGATACACATTTTCTAAAAAGCTGTAAACAATTTAATGTCGTAGTAAAATGTCACTGAAATACACAACAATATCCTTCATATTAAAACAAACACGATTACAATGATATTTTTAAATCCACTCTAAATGAAACCACATCCACACGATAATTTAGAAATTTTTATAACAATCTAATCACTAGGCTGCGGATTTTACGCATTCATAACAAAAACGTGTAATTTAAAATAATAGAGAAGTTAAAAAAATTCAATAACATCGACATATTATTTTCAATTTATTAAAATCTTTAAACTTAAAACGAAATTTTAATATGTCATCTGTTTCTAGCAATCGATGGAGACAATTTTTATTTTGCATAAACATCTGTAGTCTACTAATCAGCCACAGTACCTTCCACACTCACTAAAACATAAAACCACTCTATTCCCAAAATTTCCATAAAAATCTTAAACAATACTCATTCAAACACCGAATAAAATAGAATTTCTTCATGCACATACTGTCCAATCCACTCGAAATCATCAACCGATACGTCTCTCAGAGAAACTGGCCGCATAGTCGTCGGATTTTAAGCAATTATAGCCCTAGGATTCGAGCCAAACGCAACAAAGCGAAAAGTTCAATGAAACTTGCTGACACTATCAATTCCCCCTACGACATAGCAAGATCACTGACAGAAGAAACCAAACTATCAACGCACACCTCAACGAATTACGTAGCACAGGTCCTAATGAAACGAACCACACTCGCTTCGGATCCACAATTTCAACTAAACAAAAGGGTCAAGAAAACAAACTTTCAAGAGACCGCTCAGAAGGACACTTTTCTCGATCTAGAAGATTTTCTTGGATCCAGGAGATTCAGATCGAAACGGCAGGTGGGCGGGATTAATCCTCCGAAACGGCAATTTCCCGCGTGAACGTTCAAATCCTCGAGAAGGTTACCGATTGGCTAATTTATGCTGGCTTCGTGTCCGAGAACGGCGATCTTCCGGTTCCTCTTCGGGTCGAAGAGGACGCGTTACAGCAAGGTGGGCCGGCCAAAAATTCTGGAACTGCCTCGAATATTGCTCGCTGCTATTTTGCGTGTGGCAAGGGGTCGCCTAACTCCGCTTATGTCGGCCCTGATGGATGGAACGAGTCGGGGACGCAAATACACCGGGTCGGCCGGCCCGACTAGACCCGATGGTCCGACGTAACCAGACGAAAACGCGAGACTGAGAGTCCTTCGGGATCGGAATAGAAAATGAGAATGATGTTTCAGAGGATAGAATGAAGGAAATTGTTTTTGCAAGTTGGAGAATGTTTAGGGAAGTTTCATTCAGTGAAAGAAACGGACTAGACTCGATGAACTGGCGACTCCTGAAGCCTGACCGGCTAGGAGTCCTTTAACACTTTGACTGCCAAAGCAATGGCCTCAAACATTTCATAAAATCGAAGTAATTTATTTAATGGAAAAAACTATTGGAAAATTAACATTTAGGACACCGAGTAGTTCTTTAACCTTCTTGCATTTCCCAGATATTAACCAAATTTGGTACAATAATTATATTAGCGTAATAATTCACTTTTAAGTATGGATAAATAATTCTGTCACCCATACATTGGGTGACACGGCAGTCTACGTCTTAAGAGCAGAATAAAAAATGAGGAACTCTCTTTGGAAAATTACTTTATAAAGTGGAGAACGTTCGACACTTTGACTGCCCAAGAAATGGCCTTAAATATTCCATAAGATCAAAGTAATATTTCGGTGAAATAAAAATTGAAAAGTTATAGTGGGGACGTGCTCCTTCAACCTTCCTACATTTTCCAAATCCTAGGGTACAATATTATGGAAAAATAATTGTGTCGGTGGCAATGTGTTAATGAAGTTGATTGGATGGAAAATAAGGAATTTTACAAAGATTGTGATTGTTTTACGAAGTGCAGAATTTTTGAGGGAGGTAGGTTGATCGAGCGGATGACGATTGGTAACGACGATTTGGCGATCACTAGATGAAACCACCAGCACTAGTGATCCCGATCCTCTTTAGATCAAACGTTCGAACTCACTGTTATTGTGGGCACGACTTTTGCCGACGCGCATCAGATGGAGCGACCTATTCGCGTTTCAACAACATCATTATATCACTCAAGGAATCAGCAGTACTCGCCGACGCCGCACCGTGTTGCGAATCGATAGGACTATATTGAAAATTCGCGACGTTACCGCGTTTTTTAACATCGACGTACCACGAATCGCATAAACGTATCCAGTTGATCTTTTTTCCATAACATTCGATAGGGAACCCAAAGAAACTCCGGTGGTACCCCTACCACAAGGGTAGTTGTAGGGTGAACACGGTTTGAATGAATTAGGCTCTACTTCTACCGTTCTGCTCAACAAAAAATTACAAAAAAATTGATAAACATTCTACATAATCACATACACGACTGTGATTTTTTTACGAATTTTTGACAGCAAAATTGATTTTTAAAAAATTCTAGAAACATAGAATTGCTGATTTTACATCGAAGTTATCAGATGAACACGTTTATATTATTACGGTAGCTGCGTCTTATTCAGTCTAGTTCAGAAATATTGAAAATCTGCTAAAACCCGAGAAAATGAATATTTTTCATAGAAGTTCTAGAGATACCAGTTCTATAAAACTTCAGTGGTGAAACAATGTCGAAAATAATGTTCTTAATGTTTTCTTGATTGTTTTATAAAGTGCATTAGATATTATAGAATATTGAACATTTCTATATTCGGAGAAACGATATACAAAATTCAAAATCTCAGAATTTTGGAACACGCGTTAAATTCGAATATACTTTGTGCATCGATTGCAAGACACAGAAGGTGAGTAAAAATTGATTTCCCTCGTTGATAACTTTAACATGTTGGAAATAATATTTTTACTGTTAGTACTTTTGTGACTAGATAAAAAGCATCGAATATAATGTTCTTAATGTTTTCTTGATTGTTTTATAAAGTGCATTATATATTATAAAATATTGAACATTTTTATATTCAGGGAAACAATATACAAAATTCAAAATCTCAGAATTTTGGAACACGCGTTAAATTCGAATATACTTTGTGCATCGATTGCAAGGCACAGGAGGTGAGTCAAAATTGATTTCCCTCGTTGCTAACTTTAACATGTTGGAAATAATATTTTTACTGTTAGTACTTTTGTGACTAGACAAAAAGCGTCGAAAATAATGTTCTTAATGTTTTCTTGATTGTTTTATAAAGTGCATTAGATATTATAAAATATTGAACATTTCTATATTCGGAGAAACAATATACAAAATTCAAAATCTCAGAATTTTGGAACACGCGTTAAATTCGAATATACTTTGTGCATCGATTGCAAGACACAGGAGGTGAGTAAAAATTGATTTCCCTCGTTGCTAACTTTAACATGTTGAAAATAATATTTTTACTGTTAGTACTTTTGTGACTAGACAAAAAGCGTCGAAAATAATGTTCTTAATGTTTTCTTGATTGTTTTATAAAGTGCATTATATATTATAAAATATTGAACATTTTTATATTCAGGGAAACAATATACAAAATTCAAAATCTCAGAATTTTGGAACACGCGTTAAATTCGAATATACTTTGTGCATCGATTGCAAAACACAAAAGGTGAGTAAAAATTGATGTCCCTCGTTGATAACTTTAACATGTTGGAAATAATATTTTTACTGTTAGTACTTTTGTGACTAGATAAAAAGCGTTCAATGATATCTCTGTTGCTAAATGTCGTCGTCATTTCCACTCGTTATAGTTTCTTCAATCCCAATTTGATAGCGTCTTCAATCCCAATAAAACATTTCTTCAAACCCAGACTACGATGCTGAAGACAATGAACGAAAACAAAGCACAGTCTTCATCGACGCTGCCAAACTCAATTCATTTTTTCCCGCGTTAGTGGCAACGTCCCAATGCGCAGGACATAATACATACAAAACGTTCCAGGACAAGCGTTAGAAAACTTACGCAACTCGTTGGACTTTTGTACGAACTGATGAGAGACTGGACGATTTGTAGAGACTCGAAGGAACTTGAACGAAAGGACGATTGACTGTATCTTCGATGTCCTGCAGGGAGTTGCTAAGCTCCTATGGCAGCGTGGTCCTGGATCCTTGGGATCACTGGAAAGAGGACGACAATGCGAACGGTAGCGCGCAACTCGTTCAGCGATCGAAGAGCGACGGCGACTGAACTATGTCGAGGGATCAAGACGAAGAGGGAAGGTGACAAACACGTGGACCTCGTGTTCGACGACTGTCTGCGGTCTGTTCCGACGACTGCGGAATCCTCGCCGGAGTTAGGGACCAGGCGCGTTCAGTTTGAGGAGATACGGCGCGGTAGTCGTTCTTGCCAGGAAAGATCGTTAAAGAGGTAAGAGGGTCATCGCGCGCAGGCAGCGCATGCCTCTACCTACCGGCATCACGGCCAATAACGCGATACAGCGATTCTTTTTCCATAAATTCAAAAAAAAGATCTCTATGCATTTCAGGGAAACAGATTCCGCTAATGAACAAATCTACACTGCCCGAAATTTCTATAAGGCCACCATGTTCTTTGATAAATTCTTATTACTATTCCATACCGATGAAAAGTTTGTGTTAAGTACCGTATTAACACTAAATCTACCACGGTCAAAGGACCGGTTCTATATTTTTTAATTATTGGAATTATAAAAATTCGTTTATGAAAAATAATGGAATAAACTTTCTTGTCGAAGCATCTATTATATTGGAAATTACGGATAAACTGAATAAATTTAGTGTTGCCATTTTTATAAGGTAACATTCGCTGGTAGTTTTAATGCTTGGTAGGTTTAGTGTTAATTAATTAAAGAGAGCATAAACGTCGGACTCAAAAAATAAATAGACCATTTATTTCAAGAGAAACATGAAAATCTTATTTAACAAGGATATATTTAGGTATTTTGATTCTAACGGGACACCGTACCTATTAATTTGTTAACGTAATATTATGTATACAGTCAAGAAAGGTTTTGCATAATTTTATTTACTGATTAATGAATAAAATATAAATACAAGAATGGACAGCACTGAATGAAGAATAAATATCACAAGTGTGGATTTCTCAAAATAATAAACGCATGATAGTTATGAATTTAGAATAATATTCACAGTTTAGAATCTAAACTACATGTAATTCTATGTACAAATGACGCAGATGACTTTTTAAGAATATTTGTTTGCATCATCCTCCTCTCACTATTTCCGCCATTTGTATTTTTCCCACCTCCTCCGACTCCGGAGTCAAGTATACTTTAATGTGATAAAAGAAACTACTTAAAACAAAACAAACAATACCTACTTCAACAGCCTCATTTCTTACCAAAACAGAAAAGAATATCCCGATAGAAAAAGAAAACATCTGTTGCCTGATAAATCTTTTTAACAGAAAATTAATTATGCAGATCCGTATTTGAACGATACGAAAATTGCAGCCGCCATTTTCACGAAAAGATCAAAGAACTTAACCATTTTATTACATCTTTACTTATGAATTACGTATACACTACAGCCAAAGATAACGTCAATAACAAAACGGTAGAAATTATTGCATTATCTACCGAACAGCCAGTCACATGTTGCATCGTCATCTACCTTAAAACTCGCTTCGTTAGCATCGTGCCAGTGTCTCCCTTTACTATTCATAATTGCTTCGAAATAGCCATACTGTCCGTTTTATTTATAAACGAAGACGATCACCTGGTAATTGGTAAGTATCGCGGCGGTGGTCACGACCGGATGGCAATTTACGGGTCCCGACAATTTCGAGAAATTTCCAACAAAGTGTAGATGTTTACACTTATCTACAAAATTTCGTTCACCGCAATCGTTTGATAAAATGTGGTCGCTAACAATACAAGCATCACGCGTGTTGCCTAACGCGTGTCAATTCGATTGCGTGTCGTTCTTTGACATTCGAAAGGAATCCGCGTGAGCGACACTGCTGAAAAATAAACGCAACAGGGCCAATAGTACGACACGAAACGGTTCGAGGCGACGGGTTCAGGATTCTCTGCATCGAGTAAGTACGGTTAGGGATGGCAAAAAATGCAAATATATCGATATATCGATATATCGCATAATTGTAATACAATATAAATGAAATGAAGATAATGATGATAAAATACAACAATAATAACAACAAAGAATAGAAATTATAGCGAACAAACTGGTAATTAAATATAACAAAGATATTTTAAAACACTGCACAATTCGATCAACGCTATAAACGTGATTGCATCATCGACAACGCACGATGATATTCATTTGCCTGAGCGCTTTCGAGCGCACATATACGGCGCTAGTCAAATTTTATCATGTATTATTTTAAAGTTTTGAAATATCCCGCCAACGATCACGAAGCCATGAACAAGCCGAGAAGAATGAAAACATTGTCGAAATATGTACTGATAGAGTTTTGTCATTATTTCGGAGTATATATAATACTTATAATAATATCAAAACAGTTTTCTATTTTCGTTCACGGCTGGTAAAATTGACCAGGTCAATTATGGGATGATCTAAATCAAATACAACTACTTCAACTATTTGAAAACATCGATATCCATAAAAAAACATCGACGATTTCGATATATCGAATTCGAAATATCGATATATCGGGAGACAATATCAGTATTTCCAAAACATCAATGTATCGTGATCTCTAAGTACGGGGCGATTCAAAATACAGAGTATCCCAAAAATGTTGTGTTTCCTCACAAGGGCAGATTCCTGAGGTCATTCGAAATAACATTGTCCTTTGCGAAAATGTTGTCCACGGCTTTTTTAAAAAGTTATTAACGAAAAACGCGGACCAATCAGAGCGTGGCTACAGCAGACATTGGCGTTGGCATTGGCCGAGCCGAAATCCATCCGCTGTAACCGCACTCCGATTGGTCCGCGTGTTTCGCTGATAACTCCTCGATAGAACCACGGAGAACATTTTCGCAAAGGAAAAAGTTACTTCGAATAACCTCAACAATCATCTTTTTCAAGTACTACATTTTTTGAACATCCTGTATAAGTATAAACATTACATTACTAATACGTTACCGGGTCCGTGAACAAAAATTGAGCTCACCACGCACGAGATATCGTTCGTCAAATAAAATAATCAAAGACGACGCGACCGTGTGTGTGTGTCCTCTTTCGGCGGATGAAAAATTAATAACTGGCGATCGCACTGCTCGCGTTCGTTCGCGTGTGGGGGAAAAAGGGTGCACACGTATAGAGCATCGAAAAACGAGTGACAACTTCCCTGTGTGTTGTAAACACGCACCTTAATTCCGCAATCGTGATCTGTCTACTTACGAGAATTCAGTGATCGAGAAAAAGGATGGTACAAGGATCGGCCGTGTTCTATTCGTGTTTGTTGATCGGCGACGACTGAACCGTGGCTACTAGCTTGGCTGAGTTTTTATTATACTCGGGCACGCGTGGTTTTCGTGTGAATAGCCGACGTGGTTTACAGGAGGAAGCGAGTCATCTGTGGAAGACAGTTTTCAAAGAGTCATTCTTGTTAGACGGCGCCCGTTTCGCGCAGAGGAGAGGTTAGAATACTAGACGTTGACTCGACAATTTTCTGGCGGCCACTAGGGACTTTGGCGGCGATCCGTTGCGAGCAGGCGAACCGAATAGCGAGTTGAACAGCTGATGCTTCGTCGACACCGGCGAAATGTCAAAGTCCGATCAAATCGTAAGTTATCTGTTGCTAAACCGTCGAACGATCCACGATTATTCCGTCCGTCGAGCTCGAGCGATCTCGAGCCCGATTTCAGTCAGAAAATTACCTGTTTCCGGCCAAAAATGGCAAAACTTTTGCATTTCACGCGGTGATATTCATGTAACTTACCAAAAGTTCCCAGACACGAGTTCAAGTGCTTGCTTCTTTGTTTTTAATTTAGATCCCCCCCCCCCTAATAAACCCGATATAATATTTTACATATAGACAAAATAATGCTAAGTATTTGATTTTATAAGTATCGTATTTTTACTCACTCTACTTGTACATCTCATTTATTATTTATATTTATATACGTAACTGTTAAATCAGGGTAATTAAGTTATTATTTACTTACTTGATATATTGAATATTTTTGTTACAAACATACGAAAATAATCACTGTAGACACTAAAGCATTAAATATCAATACATTATTACTAGACTGTGGATTTTATGCATTTATGAAAAAAAATGACTAGATGAAATACAAAACTGTGGAAACATTTAAGGAATCTATAACTCTGTATTACGTCTAGCTCGTTAAAATTACAGGAAAAAGAAATAAATGTTTACTGTGTCTTGCAATTCAATTTTCATTTTGCATATAAATCCTCAGTCTAATTACTACGTATTAACAGAAGGTATTAATGCACTCGATGTTTTGTTTATTCGCAGACCCTGCGTGTGCAGTCTTCAGAGGGAACAAAACGCATAGATATAGAACCATCTAGTACAATTTCCAGATTGTTTGAAAAGGTTTGTACTCGCCATATCATTGAAATAATATTTTGTTATTGAATATAACAAAACTTCATTGATGCTCTCTGTTTCCAGATTTTCTTGGCATTCGAATTGAAAAGTTTTGGCTTCGGACTCTACAGGCAACGAAATCATACAGATGAAATTATATCTTCTTTACGTAGAACCGTTTCTGAGTTAGGTCTCAGCCATGGGGAGATGTTATACCTGGTTCCCTATAATGGTACACAGATATGGAATGCTCCATCGACGAGTAGTGCCTGCGATGATCCACCTCAAGGTTCTAATTCAGTCTTCGTTACTTAATTTCTCTTTCTTCTTGACACACTTGTCTAATGACTTCTTGTTTCATTAGAAATTGTACCACCAGAGGTGACTGGATCTAAAAATCGAAACACCAATGCTTCCAAATCCATACCAAATGTAGTTGAGGATGAGGTTGACGAACAACTGTGGAAAATCGATGGTAAAATCCAGAGAAAACGGGACGAAAAGCTGTAAGTAAATTATTGTCACTGTTATCTGGTCACAATCCCAAATATAAATTACTTTGATTTTGTTTCCAAAAACAATAGAATTCTGGTGTTTTGTACCACTATATTCTTAATATTTCATTTTAAACACTTCGAACGAGTAAAGATTTTGCATAATTCTGTTATCTTTAATTTGATGTGTTCCATAAGTCATATTGTATGTATAAGATATGTTAGCTATTGTAAATTGTAATATCGTATTCATTTCCATTCACAAACATGGTATATGCTATAATATCATAAAAATATTGGTAATTACTCTGATTTCGATATCATAACAATTTCTGCATATCAGTTTCGTTATTTGTTACCATAATATCGATCATAAAATAATACTGGTTCGAAATCTGTGGTTAAAAGTACTTTGGGAATTATAATAAATCTTATTATAATTATAGGGAAACCGAAAGAATTACCGGTAAATATACCGGTATTTTTATATAGCGATATGACGTCATACCGGTATTATAATATAAGGGTTTCGAAGGTACAACCGAAAAATACCGGTATTTTACATTTCGGTAGAAGTCCCTGATGCTAAGATCACATTTTCAATTGAATAGTGAACCAAAAATTTCTGATTTTGCAGATGCAGGCACGGTGGAAACGGGTGTTGTGTTCATTGTTCTCCTTTAGAACCTTTCGATGAAGTCTACCTTAAGGAACAAAATATAAAGCATCTGTCTTTCCATTCGTACCTCAGGAAACTCACCGGCGGTGTTGATAGGTAAGTTCACATTTCCATTTGATCGTGTACTATGAATCTAGCCCTTATAATTCTTGCAGAGGGAAGTTTATACAATTGGATGACATAAGCTGTCGTGTAAAGACTGGTTGCAAAGACCATCCTCCTTGGCCACGAGGTATTTGTAGTAAATGTCAGCCGAATTCGATCACGCTAAACCGTCAAACATATCGGCACGTCGACAACGTTATGTTTGAGAATCCGACGTTGGTCGAACGGTTTCTCAATTATTGGCGCGACACTGGTTATCAACGTATTGGATACTTGTACGGGAGATACGAAATTCACACGGATGTACCGTTGGGAATCAGAGCCGTCGTCGCGGCCATTTACGAGCCACCACAAGTGAGTCAACTATAGTAGACTAACGTATAACGCGGTTAATACGTTACGCACTATATGAATTCGTGTCATAAGAAATCGTGCTGTACCGGAATTTTTCTCGTACGAAGAATTGCGTTATATGAAAACAGTAGTCGCAATGCCGGTATAGGCAAATAGTTAAATATCAATCCACCTCGATAGGCTAGTTCACGCCTGGGCAAAGTTTGAAATGAAAATAAAAAATAATTTGTTTCGCGCCGTTATTGTCAATACTGTTATTTAGACATAAAAATAACACTGATTTATCTAAAATAATGCCAATCTCAAATAACGTATTATTTCGTCATTTACTTATTTTAAATTCGACAAAATAAATAATCCCCAGCGGGTGTGATACGGGTATATACCTGACCATTAGGCCATTTTATATAATTTTGAAGAGCAATTTCAAAATGATCTCAAATAAGTCAGAAATAAAATAACGTGTTATTTGAAATAATGTCTCAAGTAGATTTTCTAAGATTATCCAATATTTGGATAATAATCAACAAGTTTTGCTTCCGTACTATACGTATAAACGAGTTGATTGTTTTGCATTTCAGGAAAGTGCAAAAGACTCTATACGACTGTTACCGGACGACAAGGCAGCGCTGGTGGACGAGTTGGCTCAATTACTTAATTTAAAAAAAATTGGCTGGATTTTCACGGACTTGATAGCCGAAAATATCGAGAAAGGAACGGTAAATTTGCTTGCAGCCATTCAAACTTCTTCTTTCCCAACGATGTTACACATTCCCTTGATTAATGGCGTTAGTTTAATTTATTCAGGTAAAACACGTTCGCAACATAGAAAGTCATTTTTTGTCTGCTCAAGAGTGCATTATGGCTGGAAACTTTCAAAATCAGTATCCGAATCCCTGTCGTTTCTCGCCTAACAACTATTTTGGCTCAAAGTTCGTTACCGTTTGCGTAACTGGTAAGTTCCCCGCATCGTTATCAATAGACTGCGGATTTTACGCATTTACAACAACATTGAATAGACACAATTAAAAATAGTGGAGAGATCAAAGGAATCTAAAAATATGTCGATGTATTAGTTTCGGTCTATTAACACGTTCGCTACCAGCATGTTCGCTGTTTACCGTGTTAAAATATTTTTAAATGCAACGTATCATCTTTATGAAGATCGAAACAATTTAGCATAACGAAGTCATGAACACTTTCTATTTGATTTATATTTCTTGCAATCGCTGCAGAAGATTATTTTGCATAAAAATCGGCAGTCTAGTTATCATTTTACTTCGGATTAAAGAAAGATAGCTTACGTTTATGTAAAATGTAAACGTTCGCTGGTTGCAGGGGACAATAAAAATCAAGTTCACATGGAGGGTTACCAAGTGTCGAACCAATGCATGGCGTTAGTACGGGATAGCTGTTTGGTCCCAACGAAAGATGCGCCGGAACTGGGCTATGTAATTGAATCGACTGACAAACAGTATGTCCCGGATGTCTTCTACAAGGTGAGTACCATCATCTGTTTTGCATCGATATATTTAGCAAATTTCCTGCTTCGTTTGAACGAACGCAATCTGAGAGAGACTCCATCGTGTAAATGCATACTACACACGAGAGAGACTCCGCCAAACAATGTGTTACCAACTTACTTACGCTAGAAAGGAAGGTGTGTGACCAAGGTACGCATATTAGCACGAGGTGAAAGAGAAACAATTTATAACCCAAAGAAATCGATTCATTAAAAGTACATTTAAATTGGGCAACGAGCTTCGTTTCGTACATGTATAATGAAATAATAAAACTGTTCAAGCGTGTGCGCTACGGATATGCGGTTCCGTAGGCTTTCAAACAAAATGATCGTCAATTTTTCCATGTGTAACGATGTTTACGCCTTAACTTACGTGGAGAAGAGGGAAGGAAATGGAATGGAACACGGGAGGAAAAGGTTTCGAGGGGAATAGAAAGACGAGGTGGAGAGTAAGAAAAAGAAAATAATAAAAAGAAAGGAAACGAGAGAAAAAGAAAACTTATCGAAATTTGTAGCCGCTCAACCGTTTAATTCGAACGCGAGGGGCAAGGTAAACCGTCAGTTGTTTGAATCGATATTACAAGCTATGCGTTGTTACCTCATCACGTTCATAAAAATATATATGTAGTATATACGCGCGCGCGTGGGTATTGTGTGTATACAGGTGGGCTTTCTAGCTTCGCTCGGTAAACAGGAATAACGGTTTCTTCCATTTTGTTCATCATCATCCCTTTCGAACAGTACCGCGTCCGGAATTCGAAAGTTCTTTCCCCGACGACTAAAAGTAGTTAGTGGTCATTCGCAGTATTTTCTTTGTTTCCGCACGAAAAAGGAAAGAAAACGAGAGAAATTCGCTTCGAGACCAACCCCCCCCCCAACCCCCTACCCCCGAAGATTATTATTTCGACTCGACAATACGTCTTACGCAAGTGTGTGTACGTGTGTATGTGTGTTACACTCTAAACGGCGATTGTTTACGTTTATCCATTTATCCCGAGCATCTCGGCCGCAGAACGCGCGATTTACCAGCTAATTAACAAGTGTTAAAACTTTCAAGTTCAACATCGAATGAGGCTTTCTTCGAAAAAGGCATATCCGCGACGTCGAGGGCGTGCAATTACATCTTGTTTTTTTTTTGCTCTTTGCGTATTTTTTTACCTACGAATACGTGTGTGTATGCGTGTGAAAGTGCGTTTACGCTTGGCTTCGATAACACGATTCTTTTCTTCGTTTCGTCTTACACGCGTGGCCGGTTTCACGGAAAACAAACAACCATTCTCTCTTTTTCTCTCTCTCTCACACACACATCTAATATCGACGACTCGACAGTCTTCGTGCATTCTTGATCGCACACGCACCGAGAGCACATATCATTTTAATGACAATTATGATACATAACGACGGGATTCTTGCTTTTTTTTTACGTGGATTCAGACGAGTAGTACAATTAACGCATTTTACATTACATCGTAGTACTTCGATATACAGCATCGAGGAATGATTTTCGTTTAATATACATCCGCTTATAGTTTTCTTATTCTGTTTTGTATTTTCTTCGTAGTTCGTCTTTTTTTCTTACTCTGTGTGGATGTGTGTGTGTGTGTGTATTTCACCCGATTAGACGACGAGAGGCTTACGATCTACAATAGTAGGTAGTTAGGCCCTTGCATGCATCTTCATGTTTGAGATCTCTAATGTTAAATACAGTTAAATTCGCGATGGCCTACAAGACCAGCAAAGAACTAAAAGGGATCAGCGTATATTAAACGGAGTCGCTCGACAGGGAACAATAATTTTCTCTTCGCAGTTTCGGTCCCTCCGACTCGCGTTTTGTTTTCGTGTCGTTTCGCTCGCTCGATCCCTTTTGGCTCTCTCTCTCTCTCTCTCTCTCTCTCTGTTTTACGCGCGAGTACGTGTGTATTTATTTTTTTTATTCTTTGTTTGCTTTTAATTTCCCTCCCCCTAGAAACGGAACGATACGTGATCGTTTGATCGGACGAAACACGGAATTGGCCCTTTTATACTTCACGCACCTACGTATCGTTCGGTTTGCTCAACTTCTAAACGACCTGCGTATGTATATATGTATATATGTACACACATATTTTTTTCTTTCATATATATATATTGTATATATATGGAATCACGATTTTTTGGGCTTTTACGAAGTTGCGCGCGCTTTTGTTTCTTCGCAGTTATAAAACGAAAAAAATGTTCCCGCCTCTGTGTACGTGGTTCTTTTTAACCCCGTATTTTTTTTGTTACAAACATATGAATGTATGTGTTCAACGTGTACATACAAGTTCACCATCCGGTTCTCTACCGTGTCGCAGTGTGTGTGTATACGCGTTGTGTCGACCTCTTCTGCCTGTGTTTTTTCGTTTTCACTACTTACAACCTAAAACACCATACACGGGTGCGCTAGCGGGTGTGGCGACACCATAGATTCTTTTTTTTTTGTCGTTTTGTTTGTCTTCGAGACACACACGGAACTTTTGAAATCCCTCGCGCGTTTTTCTTTTGTTTTACCCTTTTAATATATATGTATATATATATATATAACAACTATACGTAGCAATACGCCAATAGCGAAAATAAACCATCGAACTTCTTCTTCCTAAAACAAATTGTCGTACAGCTAGAAGTCGTATCGATATCACGATCGATCTTGAGGTACGTATTTTTTTTTGTTTGTTTGTTTCTTCGTCGATCATCGTCGTCGTTTATTGTAGATACAGAATCACGTTGATTCCCAATCAATAGCAAAATATGGATCTTTATTTCTTCTCTCTTTCTCTCTTATGCGTCCACGTTTTAAAAATAGATTCAACATCTTTAGAATTACTATTGTTAATAGTTAATTAAACTGTGTATGACTCGTACCGGAGCATCTTCGCGAATTCGGAGTGTATGTGTTCGACGCCGTGTCGGTTTTTATCGAACCCGCCCGGCGGCGGCGAGTTTCTTTCTCTCCTAGCGTCATTTTTTCTTTTCAGTATCGTCTGTGTGTTTGTGTGTGTGTCACCGTTCCGTCGATCCGGATATATCTATATATATATGTATACAGGATTCGTTATCGTTCGCGTAAACGCGCGCGTACCCCTTTGCGGACCCTAGGAACGCGAAGGGCGGCAAAAGCAAAGGGGAGAGGGAGGGAAGATACACACACCGTCGCGGCTGGTAGAGCTTCAGTGATCTAGAGCGGGGGAACGTGAAGTATACGGGCGCCACGGTGCGCCGTTTTCGGTGTATACTAACCGCGGTGGTCGTAACCGTTACAATTTGCCGCACTTCGTGATTAGAATATTCTTCGTAGGCTTGCCGGTCTGATCGCCGAACGTAGAGATCTTCTCGACGAGCTCCAACCCCTCCACCACGTGGCCGAAGATCCCGGTGAAGCCGCGCATCTCCTGCAGTATTATACGAAACTGCGAGCCGACCATGCCGAGATTGTCGTGTCTCTTTTGCGTTCTACGCATGCCGACCGCTCCCCTGACCGCCGGGAACTTGGTATCGTCCGGCATAAAGTAGCCGTCCTCGAATATGCTCCTGCCGCCGCGGCCGTTGTTCAATTCGAAATCACCGGTGATCACGGACTCGCCCTCCCAGCACTGAAAGATCGCGCAGCCCTTATACCCTACCCCGACCTCGCCGGTCGCTAGCACACTGAAATTCTTCGCCATCCTCGGCGCCGCGTCTGGCCTCACTTCTATCACGATACGGCCATGCGGCGAGCCGTTCACCTCGATGTTGAAGTAATAGAGCGGATAAGGGTTCGAGGGTCCTCGGAGCGACGCTGCCATCCCGCTGGATGGTGGTTGGGAGGATGAATGGACGGTAACCAAGCCTCCGCCACCGGTGCCCACTCCTTCCGGTGTGAAGGTCGATTGTTGCGGGTGTAGCATCGCGTTCGGCGGCGCGGGCGGAACGGGTTTCACGGACGGCGAACCAGGCGGGATTAGAAGTTGCTGCTGCGTCGACGGCGGTGGGCCTTGGTGCACGTGTACAGACCCGGGCGGCGCCGGTTGCGGCTGCATCATACTCGAATGGTACTCTATCGAGCCGTTCTGGATGTGTTGTTGCTTGCTCACGACGTGCCTCGAGTACAGCTGCGACATACAGTAGTTTGCCAGGAACAATATCGGGTTCTGCGAGGCGGTCAGGTGGTGCGGCAGCCGGCCACCGTTGCTCGCGCCCTGAGAAACAATCGGTTCTCCGGTATGGATGCCGGCCAGTGCCTGTTTCAGCAACGTAAAGTCGAATACCACCCCGGAGTTGCCTATTAGATCGTCGAGCTGGCACTGCAGCATCATCTCTTGGTACTTTGACTGTAATCTTTGTTTCTCGATTATCAGCTGCGAGTGCAGGCTGTACACGTCGCTCGGGCTATCGATCATCTGCAGGCTGGCCTTCGCCTTCCCGAGAGTCTCGCGCGCGTCCGTTATCTCGGGAAAGTGGCTCCAGCCGTTCTGGAGGTCCGTCTCGACGTGCGTCTTCAGCGTGACGCAGGCTTCCAGCACCTTGATCAGGAACTCGCGTTGTTGCATCGCCAGTCTTTGAATCTCGGCCGACAGCTTCCCCATAGCAACTAATTCCAATTGAACCTGCGGGAACAGAAACAACCTTCATCAATGTCGACGCTCTTTCTCATCTTACTTACACGATTCTGTCTCGGTTCTCGTCCCGGAGATATTTACGTCGGATATGAGTTGTTCTTTGGCATCGGTTTGCGATTTGATCTGGTGGCCCGGGTGCTCCTGGGGTGTCGCGCATGCCCTACAAAGCGCCGTGCAGCACGTCGCGCACCATAACGCCAGGGGCATCCCGTGCGTGTGACAATTCTCACTCTGCAAAAAGCATTACCGTAATTGATTTTACCATCCCGTTCACCGGAAGACATCGACGGGAAATCCACACTCCCGGTGGACATCTTGAGAGGAAACTATCGCGGACGACCTTATAACATGTATAATCCTATTACTATTAGAACTCTCCCGGTACGGCTTCTCTCGCCGGCCGCACATGTCGTTTTTTTAACCATTTCCGTATGAACAACGAAATGCGAATAACATATCCGGGGGCGACGAACCCGGAATATTTCGTCCCTAATTTCTACACACGTTTCTCACTTTTCGTTTCGGTCCGTAGGCCAGTGGATGTACCTTTCTCTCCTTGTCGTTGGTCTTCCCAGACGTGTTGTTCGTCGTTATCATTAAGTGCGAGAGATTGTTGGCCAGGGCAAGGAGAGAGGAATGGGTCGGCAACGCGTCGGGCCCTTGGTCGCCCAGGTCCGTCCTCTTCCAACAGTGCGCGCAGAACAACTCGCGTCCCTTTAATAAATTGCTTTCTATGCACCGCAGGCAGAAGTAGTGTTTGCAACTAAGGTACTTCGGGCATTGTTCGGCGTCGTTATACTTCTGCTTGCAGTAACTGCACAGCGTCAGTTCCTCTAAATCCGTTAGTACGCTCGGATCCAGCATCTGAAATATAGCCAAAATAAAAAAGACTGTTTTCAGAAACCCACAACGAGGAGGGGGGGGGGTGGAATAACGTCTATTAATACCGGGAGGAGGGGCCCCCCTCGCACAAGTTCGTATTTATTGTATTGAACGACTGGAAAATGTTTTCCCTGAATTCAGCTGTGCGAAGTATACGCGCACACGTTTCGAGGAATCCCCCAGTATCGTATTATTTAGAAAAATAGCAGTAAAGGTCATGCTATATCTTCCGTCCTTTGTTTTGCTTTTTCTTTCTCGGCGTGCGCACACGACTTTGTATCGAAACCTTCCCCAACCTTAAATGAGAATGTAAACTCTCCGATTGTTTCAATGGGGACGAGCTTTACGTGTAATACAAGCACGTGTATTTATTCAATTAATGATACATACGTATTTCGCAGAGACAAGTATTCGAGTTGTCACTTATTCCGATCGACGCAACACGGTTGATCGTGGGAACGGAAATTATTTCTTTCCGAACGATTCTAATATCGGTGACACAGTGAAATAGAACGAACGTTGTCGACGATAACGACGACGACGACAACGACGACGCGAGAGAGGCGGGAAAACAGAGACTGACCGAATTCCGTGCGACTTCGTTTACGTCCGTTTATTTCGCCTTGTTTTTTTTTCGTTTTGTTGTCTTTATACTCACTGGTAACACTGCGTCCTACTGTATACAACGCGTACTCACACGAACACGCTCGCACACATACGGTCAGGTTATATCACGTTTGGTTCCGCGGTACGAAACCCGTTCGCAGAGGTTAGCTTCGTTTGTCCGCTACATATCGGCACCGCGGCCGTCGTCGCGTCTGACTAATTATGCAACAATTCGGCCGGAGCCCTGATGGGAAACCGAAAAAATGACATTTCGTACGGGACCGCGCATGCGTACGAAATCCCGCCAAAACCCTAACAGGGTCGAACGGTCGAAGTTTTGGGATTTACCATTTCCTCGGCGAAGACGCACTCAATGGGAGGAACAAATGAACTGGACACATTTCCTTTGCGAACCGTTTCGGACCGATAAAACACGCTCCGGGACTGCGCGTAGGAATTACCTTTGGCAAGTTATCGGCGTGCGCGTTTTACTACGCGATACTACACCGTGTCACCACCGGGCCATGACAAGAAGTCCGGGTCGTGAAAACGATTGGCGAACTATGGTGCACGTTTGGCGAATTCCGCGGGAATATCGTGGCTCTCTCTCGCTTCTAGCCCGCGTTACCCCCGTGTGCACGTTTGCCTTTTCTTTCTCTACCGTTCTCGCTCCAGCCTGTCAGTCTTTTGCTCTTCCTGCGTTCTGTCTTTCTCTCTCTCTCTCTCTAGCGTTTCACTACGTACACGACATATATACAGACGCACACACTGCTTTTCTTTCCGTCTCTTACATGCGCGCGCGCACTCACACGCGTCGCGACCGTACATGCATACACCAACGAATATACGTATAACTTTCCTTATCACCCACACGAGAATATATACGCGCGCGTGAGCTACACGTAGACGCATACATACATTTTCTCTCGTTTCTTTTCTATTCTCTTTGACTCTTTCTTTCTCTCTCTCATTCGCTCGTGTACCTCTCTCTCTCTTTCTCTCTCGCTCGTTCCCCTTGCTTTCGATTCGATTGTAGTAGAACCGTAAATACTTTCGTACCGTGTATACGATTCGTGATAGTCTCCTTGCCGCGCGATGGAGGCTGATCGTTGGCACTCGTCACTCCCAACGTGTACCGTGGCGAACGGTCGTTCCGCAACGTTTTCTCGTCTCCACGACTCGGGTTTCATTTACATCGGGGATTGACGTAGCGTTGTGCGGTTCCGTACGCAGGAATCGAGCACTCTCACAAGACGTCGTTGTCGTTCTCGTCGCCGCTGTCGCCGCGATGAGCTTTTACCAAGCCTTTTTGTACTATTCACGTTGCGTGTTTACGGTGATCGAACGCCGTGAGTTATTGTGAATAACATAACGACGCAGCGCCGGTAACGCGGCGTTACTTCAGTCTTAGCTCGTGCGAACGTTTTGCCACATCATAATGTTTGGTTCACTAAACTAACCACTAGCATGGCGGCGACGACCGACCGACCGACCGACCGACACACACCACAGCGCGCGCTAGTCGCTTACGCTGTTGCTCTCCTCTCCTCGTCCCGTATGCTGCCCCCACCACCGCCGTAACCGAGTGCTCTGTCGTTAGCCCCCCACCCTCCAGCCACAGTCGACACTTCTCGGCTCCGCTCATGGCGAACCGTGTGCCTAGGAATGACAACGATATATCGATATGTTCTCCCAATGTATCGATATTTCGACTTCGATATATCGAAATCATTGATGTTTTTTTTATGGATATCAATGTTTTCAAAGAGTTGAAGTAGTTGTATTTGATTTAAATCATCCCATAATTTACCGGATCAATTTTACGAGCCGTGAACGAAAATAAAAAACTGCTCTAATATTATTATAAAAATTACATATACTCTGAAATAATGACAAAACTCTATCAGTACGTATTTCGACAATATTTTTGTTCTTCTCGGCTCCGTGACCGTTGGCGGGATATTTCAAAACTTCAAAGAATACGTGATAACATTTGACTAACGCCGAATATGTAGGTACGTTAGAATGCGCTGAAACAAATGAATATCATCGTACGTTGTTGAGGATACAATCGTGCAGTGTTTTAAAAAAATCTTTGTTATATTTAATTATTATATTTTTTTCGTTATAATTTTTATTCTATGTTGTTATTGTTCTTGTATTTTATTAACATTATCTTTATTTGTTTTAAATTTTATCTTAATCATACCACCAAAGAGAAAAATTTTATAAAACTGTATGCCCACGAAGCTCGATGCAGTATATATGGGAAAGTTTTAAAAACGAGTGGCAATACTTCTTATTTAAATTCCCGCTTAAAAGTGCATAATACTATATACATATATTTGTATATGGTATTATACATAGCATTATATAGTATTATAACATATATTTTGCATTTTTTGCCATCCTTACGTGTGTCGTCTGTCGTCTGCGGCTTCTATCGATGCGTGCGCAGCCTGGCAACGATTGCGAATACGGGCATTATGGACCTGCCTCATAATCCGTCTTGTGAACCTCGTTACACCAGCCGTAACCCGCCAATCAAACGACGCAAACGCGTTCCGCGCACACCGGCACGTGTCAGAGCCGTCCCGATTCGGCTGCTACCAACCGAGCGCAGTTTTTGAATTACAATCAACGAAATTTCTATAATTCCACTAAAAATTTCATGCGTTTCTGTTTCCCATCGATATCGATTGAATTTTTAGTTGTTACCGACTGGGATAGTTAGATATGCTTTTGTTTTTCTGATTTGAATTTTTTCTTCATTGTCGCGCGCAATTTTGATTATTACCATATTTTCAGCCGGTATATTTCTGTAATTTTTGTAGCTTTTGTCGAAAGTATTGTATGATGTATAAATATTTTATGTTTAGTTATGTAAAATAGTATGTCTGTCACAGTAATATCGGGAGACTTTTAAAAACACAATAACTTTTTAAATAATGGACAATATATCAACTCTGAGTCTCCCTATAGAAAAATTAAACTGTTTACATGGGATTTGCAGTATTGAAAATAGATGAATGAAAGAATATGTTATAATAATATCGATTCGAGTATACGAAATTACCATTTGATCTGTATCTTGTCTGTTATCAGGAGAAAGACTCGTATGGAAATGAAGTCTCAAGGCTAGCAAGACCTCTGCCTGTAGAATATTTATTGGTAGACATACCTGCAGCGACGCCCCTCACTCCGCAATACACTTTTCATATCAGCGACAACATTACTCCATTTCCTATCGAGAACAGGTATGTACCTAGTACAATTGAAACAATATAATTACTCTCTTTGGTACAAATCTTGTTAATGAAACATCCCGTTTTAGGCTCATCGATGGACAAGTTCAATATTTCCATTTACTTGGTTCCTATATGCAACAATTTACTCAGGATCAATTTTTAGAAGCAACTTCGGACTTTCACCTGTTAATTTTCCTTGCAACAATGGACATATTTCCAATAAAGGTGTGAGATCATTTATATGCTTGTTTAATGAATAATGAGCTTGCGGGTGGTGTAAATGGTGCGTTTTACTTTTAGGATCACATGATGCCACTGTTAGAAGCAGTTCGTGATAAAGACAGAGAAAAGGCAACTAAATGGGCATGCTCAGAGCATTGGACAACAGTGAAAGAATTCCTCTCGACTGTGATGCCTACGGTGAATCCAGCACAAACACCGTTCAATAGTAGCTCAAGAATGTCATCTTCGTCATCTTTAGGTACAAGCGGGCTTAGAGATGGTATAGAGCCACCTACAAATCCAGTTCCAGATGAAACACTTTGGACTTGTTCTTATTGCACTTATCTCAATGCCGTAGAACGTGCAATGTGCGAAATGTGTGGTTTGCCAAGGTATATGTAACAAATTGTCAATATTACATTGCTTCTGTATGCATTTAAGGGTGTTATCCATAAGTTGCTACTTTAATTCTGCAGGATTTGATGCATACTCTGTCCTTGCGGATATAACAATTGTTTTCTACGTATCTTTGGCCTTATTTATGAGTGAATAAATGAACGAAAAAAATATTTTTCACTGAAGTGTGTCCTCCAATTCTCCTCTGTATTACGATCCTTTGTTACACGATCATTTGTGAATTGTGTAGAAATGCAAAATATAATAGTTGGTCATACTCGAAATAAATTATAAGAATATTGTAAATTATAACACTCACAAAAAATGGTAATGTCAATCTTTTAGAATAAGGAATTCAATAGAACATATTTGTAGCAACCGAAGAACCATAGTTTTTAAGTTACCATAAGTCTTATACTCTGAGAATAATAAATACAATGTATAAATTAACAATATGTTGCATCTGAGAAATTATAATGTGTCTACGATATTATACAATTACAAACAAAACGATTAGCCAAAATTTCAATTATAATGCGCAATATTTATTATCAACTTTAAAACAAGCTTTTATTGCTATTGATGATAAATTGAATGGAATGTACAATGTTTTCATTTATCTTACTTTAGCAGTATAAAATCTTTACAACTAATCCTAGACACAATCGAATCGGTTAAACTAGAAACAGCTACTTCATCTTTGTCAACTTTGTATGTCTTTTTAATTAAATTGTGATCTGAGTATTCAGACAATCTTGAAATTGGCGTTGACTCTCCTTTTACAGTCTCCACAATTGTTTTTGAGAGCGTTTTCTCTTCATCTTTTTTATGTATCAGCACTATCAACATATTTTTATCGTGATCGTTAATACCAAACTCTATTAGTGAACGCGATATGTTCTTCGATGTCGATAAATTAAATAAAAGCTCCGTGTATATACTCTTTGTGGTAAGTTGGCTCATCTTTTCATTAACAACAGCTCTGTTTGCAGCCACCAATATTTGAAATGGATCTGCTATAAGCGTTGCCTTTATAACAGAACAACAAAGATCACCGTTCATTACTTTCGAACGTATTTCATTAGAGTTCTGCACATTTGTGAACAAATGTATCGTACAATACATTTCTGTTTCCGGATCTAACGCTACTGTATAAACATCCATCCTTTGTCACTCAATTTACAGCAAGCAAGTGTTCTTCTTAGTTAGAAATATGACTTACGATACAGCTCTATAAATTTCTATCATAAACGAATATTTTCTATGTTAACAATTCTGCGTAACATAACTATATAATCGTACTCCAAGACAGAACCTGAGCACTTTTAACAAGTTTCGGGGTTACTAAATAAGTGAGATCATAAATTATAACACCAGGATGCGCTGACGGCATTTTTTTAAAAAATGCGACATAAAATCATAGAGTAGATGAACATATACAAGAAAAGAAACTGTAATATTTTTGCGAAAATCAATCTTCAGTGCGCATGCGCCCGCAAATAAATTAACTATGAACGTAGCTTCAAATGGACAAATATTCGAATATTATCTACTTGGCAAATAAATACCTGATTTATAAAATTGGATCATTTTCAATAATTCAGAACTGTTTTCATATCACAGCTCAATTATTTTGACTTTCATTTATACAAAAATTTGGCTCTCAAAATGTATTAACTATACAATCTAAGAACAGGTTAAATTCTGCTGTAATTTTCACAAATAATACTTAAAATGTCAAGCTAATAATCAAATATAATTACAATAATCATTTACAAATTTTGGTGTACTCCGAAAATATGACCGATCCATGTCGATCTTTCTTGGGTAAACTCTTCGACAATAGTAAATGTCTATTCTCGTAGTAAACGAGATATTAAATTATATTTTAACAATTTATCATTTGCTAGTAAGGAAATCCGATTGGAATATCTGGAACCTCAGTGAAAATAAGCCATCAGCATGTCCTTCAAAACGGAAGAAGATGGAAGAAGAAGAACGAGCAAGAGCAAGTCAGAGATCGATGGAGGGAGGCGAAGGAGGAGATTCTGCAGAATCAGACCGTGCAGGATCAGATAGTGCAGGATCAGATAGTGCAGGATCAGATAGTGCAGGATCAGATAGTGCAGGATCGGAATCTGGAAGCGGTGAATACAGAGATTTCTCTGGAGGAAGTAAATCACCGTACGCTGCTCCTAGTCAAATTTGTCCTCCATCCAAACCATCGTGTTGCTATATTAAAATGCAGGTGAATAGCTATTTCAAATTTTAAATATTCCCCTCAATTTTCTTCTCGCCATTTTTTTCTCTCTTTTCCCCTCCTTTTCCTTCCACAGTTTTTTGTAACCTCCTATTCTCCTTCAATAATTAAAAATCGCAAGTGTTCAATTAAACAAAATAATCAGAATTAACTTATTAAATTAATTAATTGATACAAGCTTTCAAACTTTGGTTTACAATTTTAAATAAACAAATTAATGGCACGTAATACCGGACGCTTTCAAACTGGGCTACAACTGTTACAAATATAACTATCCAAACGTTTACACAAACTTCATAAGCCTATTCTTAGACATTCCAGCATTCAGTCTAACCTTTAGCATTCAAATCTGCATTTTGATTTTGTTTATTTTTTAACCTACTTCCTTGAAATTAACGTTGATTGTTCATGGGACCCAATATATAAATAGCTAACAATTTAAACTGAATGCTAGAAAAGTCAAATTTAGATGAAAGTTTTGTAAAAATTGGTAAAAATTAACCCAAGCAGACCGTTAGATAAATTCCTCCTACGATTAATACACTTAGAAAGAACGGATAGTCTAGGAAACGTTACGATACAGTACTGTACTATATCATAAATTTCGTATCGCCCACTCTCTCTCTCTCTCTCTATCACCCGTTGAGAGAAGTAAAATTAGATCATGCATAATGTAACTGAAAGTGTAACCCATAGTTTTCTTGGTTTACAGGTCTCCTTTTTATTTTTTTGTACAGCCTCCCCTTTTTCAAGTATTTTGTTGTACAGTAACCCATTCTCTACAGTCCAGGCATGAGCGACGCTGGCTCAAGAAACTTGAGTTGCTGCTTCTCCTCTTCGCCTGCTCGGCGAGGCAATCCCCACCACGTCCACTCCGACTCTCCCTTCAGCACGGGCCCCATGATGCTGCACCTATCTGCCGATGCAGAGAGAGAGAGAGAGAGAGAGAGAGAGAGAGAGTCGGAGTGGACTTGGTGGAGATTGCCTCGCCGAGCAAGCGAATAGGAGAAGCAGCAACATGTATTTCAGTGGTGGGCACGGGTGGAGCCCCTCAAACGCCTGCTTCTCCCACTAACCTCTCTTTCATGTAGCGCGCACATTCGTTGCGTACGCTGATGTCTCGTGTCTTCGTTGCCCCATTGTACCGCGTTTGATGGAAGGGGACAGAGGGCACTACGGTGTGGACGATTTTGCCTCAATTGAGGCAAAATTGCTCATCACTGATGTATTTTTTAAGCTAACGTCGCCCATGCCTGCTCTACACACTCTCTTCGTATATTTACTTTATGTTACTTATTATTCCTAAGTTTCAATTTGAACACTTCATAGACGGAAGATTCAATTTCCCATCATACAGAACATTGTAATTTGTTGCGAATGCATTTTTAACTTCACAATCAGTTATGAAATAGGTTATTTGATTTATTATTTCTATCGTGTGAGTTCTACAAGTGTAAATAAATATTATTTCTTATGTTATAGTCGCAAGTTTAAAGAAAGGTATTAATTTTCTATCAAAGATTTTATAATACATCTATTCGATTTCATATTCCGTGTTAGGTGAAATATTTAGTTAGCGCTACACGTTCCCGGGCGATTTGTTAATAAAATCCTCATACTTTTCCGTGAGTGCATGAATGCTTCGACTGGATAATGTTGATAGGATCCTTGTGCACCCTGTTGCTGCGAGAATAAAATAAAGCTCCCACCTTGTCCACCCAAATATGGACCTCAAGAACCACGAGAGCCGATATGCGGTTGTGATCTTTGTCAGAAAAATCCCAATAACGATAAATGTTGCGACAGGAATAGAGGTTTCCGCGGCATAAGCCTGGACGCAAGATACTTCGAGAAAGCATGAGCGTAGTCATGTCAGAAAGCTGTGAAACTTTATTACGAAATAAACATAATGCAATAAATATGGTATAATATTATTATAGAAGTGAATAGTTTTGTTGAAACAGGTTGGGTTTCAAGGTTGTGAGTATTCCTACCGATCCACGTATTTATAACATAAGCGATGTGGTCACCTACGAAGAATCTCCTATAGCAAATAATCTTATCGACAGACGGTTTCCAAAGCTGTAAGGTATAGTCAGTGAGCAATCAGTTTCTACCGGACCGCGTTCGAAATACTATTCGAGTCTGAAAGCTGGTCAAATAAGTTTCGAAAGGTATTTATACATACCTTTTCTTCTTAACGTATTTTCTTAATGTAGCTTTTACGTACTTATACAATTTCTAATTTGAAAAATGGTTACACTGTATTATTAAAAAATGCATTTACATCTATATCTATAAAATACATTTGACACAACCGCAGTTGATTAGATTATATATATTATACAGAATATCCTCGCAATCAGTGACAAAATACGTTATTTCTTTTATTATGTTCTATATTCTGATTACAAGTTTAGAGAAGTATCGATTTTCTATTAAAGAAAAAGAGAAAATTTTATAGCACATCTATGCATTTACACATTCGGTGGGTTGCAAGTATATATACATATGTACACATAAAGTTTTTGATCATTTCATTTGTAACGATGATGCTCGTACACTGTACAGGCTGTATAAAAATTACATATCACGACTACCATAGCGAGATTTTATACATCTGGATCGATGAACAGCTGTTCAAAAAATCTGTCACAAATTTGAAATTAGATTATGAAAATCCGTCAAGTTCGCATTCCCAGCGTTTGTAGGAAGTAGATCACGTAGGTCATGAACAGACGCGTCAGACGACTCGTATTCAATATCAAGTGTATTCGCCGGATTTTCAAACTCTAATTTCTCCAAAGCGAGGCGCAAACGAAAAAAAATTATTCTATATTATAGAAAGAGAATATTTGTTTAAGAGAATGGTTGACTCGAGACCCATGGTTTCTTTGAGACTTTTGTTCCTCGCAACAAGTACTATACGATGCAGTATAAAACAAATTTGACCTTGAAGAAAAGGTCAAGGACAAATTCAAGGCCCGTTTATTTAACAAATCTCCACCGATCCTGAGGTATAGAATCCCGCTATGGTAGTCGTGATATATAATTTTTATACACCCTGTACATTTAAAAATTGCATATTGCGTAATCGTTTCCAATTTCTGTTTACCTGTTGTACGGAGATTCTTTTCACTCTAACCTAACTTCAAGTAGGAACGGAAAAGATATCGATTCCTCGAACCTTCCGAGTTATCGAATTGTGGGCCGGTACCAACCGGTCCTGACTAATAGCGAGTGCAACCGCTGCGTGAGTGTTCGTCAATGCCACTTTGTAAATGTTTAAAGAATTTCTGCAATATTGTGATAGTGCGCGATAGAAAATTGCAGTTTGAACGACGTTTGCAGTTTGGTAAGTGTATTATTTATTTCACATATTTTGTAATACTTTCTCCGAACACTGTAGTCAGAATTGTGAACGAAACGTGACTCATAGATCAATTAGTATAGGCGCCGGCGTCACTGTCAATTGACACATTAAGACTATTGTCATTGATTGCTGACATTATTGAAAGTGCGTCGAAACAGAGCTACCGGATTGAACCGAATGATTTTTCTTTTAATATTCGTTTGAAGTATTTTGTTACGTTAATTGTTTAATCTATATATGCATTGATATTTTATTGTTGGAGATGATCTAATCTCGCAGCATTGCTGGGAAGTATCTATGATGACTGATTATGGAGTAATAATCTGTGCGCACTTAAGTGCATGATATGACGATATTTTTTTATCTTTTCTTTTAAATATTTTTAAATATTAGGATTATTAAAGTCTCAAGTTCTAGCTAAGTGTATCTTATTCTTGGAGTACTCGCATTGTACATCTAGTAAACAATATATAATTCGGTTTTATTTTGTCTGACTGTATAGTACAATTTTGTCTTTTAATACACCGCGTTTTTTTTTTAAATTACAAATAGCAGAATATCTCTTGGACTATTAGAAATATAAAAATGTTGCATTATGAAAATTGTTTCGTATACAAAATAACATTATCGTATGGAGGAAATGATTTTTTTGTAGAAGCGTTTTAAAGTTAACGTAATGTTTTTGAAAAGATTTTTAAAATTTCACACGTATCAAAAGTTATAAGGATTTGAAATATCTACAAATACTAATGCAATATACGTAAGACATGTCAGGAGCGTAAGCATGTTAGGTGTTATTGTCACACGGATAATTTATGAACAATTTAAATAATTTTCAAACAAAAATAACTCATTATGATAAAAACTATTTATGTTGTTTTAAATCGATAAAACTGTACTACGTCTGTGGAAAATACGAGAGTCCAATCAAAATCTCGATTCGCAGAAAAAGACAAATATTTCCTCAACCATGTCATCTGCAAATAAAAGAAAAACGAAAATTTATCTCCAGTAATATCGGCGTCACTGCGGTCACTTCGTTTATATTGCATTTCGGATCTCGGGCCATCTGTAATTTCTTCGCTCGATTGTGATTCGTCCCATCGGACTCGTGGTTTCTGATTGGCCGTTCGTTAATCACCGATCCCTCTGCAGGATCTCCTTGTCCCGCGTTTAAAACACGTTCGGTCGCATTTTCTTTCAGTCTACGTTTTGCTTTCGAAGGGGCTTTAACGTTTACAAAGGAAGGACGAAAGATGCGTATGTGTGAGTAACTCGTGTGGTTGTATGTGCTGCGGTTATCATTTATGTAAAACACTATCCTTCCTTTTTTCTGTCAACACAATCAACTGGAAGAAGTCTTAACGAATTCTTTCCTGCAACGGTCCTTTTCGAATCATTTACAAGCGAAGCATACCGCGATAATTATACATAACATTCTCATGGCAATAGTCCTCTTGATGTGTCCTGGTCGCTGATGTTCACAACGACAGAATACTGAATTTAAATTTTGAGTTTGCATGTGAATAGAATATTCTATTACAGATTTTGATAGACGATTTAGTAATTGGGTTACAGCGTGATGTCCTGCAAAGGAAGTTTTATTTGAGTTCTATTAGGATTTTTTTCACTAAAATCATGTTTGAGCTGATTATCTCTGCGTAAGTTTACGAACCATAGGAACGACGATAGTGCTATTTAAGTAATGGAATTATGATTTATCGATGTCGAGACGTGAAGATACTGTCCATGTTATTTTTCATTTTCTGTTTATGGTAAATAGTATCTTTCGGAACTGAGACTTGAAATACATGCTAGGGCAAATGTTGGACGATTGTTAACGTTGTCTTTGTATATGAAGATGAGCGTTTGATTTAATTTGAGTTTGGTTAAACAAAAATTTGTATAAATATTAATACCGCATAATTTGATCGGAACAAAATACACATTTTCAACAAATTCATTTCCGTTCCTGTATCAACATTTCTAAAAATATTGGCTGCAATATCACACGATTTAATAATGATAATTGAATTTATCAAGTTTGGAATTTATGGAAATATTAATGCGAGAATTCCAATTTTCTCTAACTGTCAGAAAGCGCTTTTGTAATTATTTTAATAGCAAATAACACATTCCACGTCAGGGGTTATCGTTAATAACAACGGTCAATGAAATTGTGGTCGGCAGTTGTGATGATGGGAATCATATTTTAAAATTGTATTGAGCATGAGGGTTTCTGCCATAACCAAATAAACTCGCGTAAAAAAAAATGCAAATGATTACCCATACAAGCGACTATCATATTTCACTATTCCCATCAGACACGTCATAAGGCGAAAAAGAAAAATAAGAAATTAATTACAGTCTGCCGTAATCATACCAGTCTTCCTTGCGATAAATTCCACAAGCTTCTTCGTTACTATTTCGTCATTATTTAATAATTTGAATGAGGTTTTCATTGGAGATAATTACACGACAAACAATTTTAATGGAATAATGGACTATCCGGGAAATAACTTCCAGTTTGTGACAAATTTTACTGTTGATTTACAATTGAAATTATTGTGACAGTACCAATATATCTAGAAAACACTAAATTTACAATTCTATTCATGTTAATTCAATTCAGTCTCGTCTTGTATTTTAATCATTATTAATCCGCCTAATTATATGACTAACTTTAACAAAATGTTTTTTTCCGATACTAAAGATTAAGGCAAAAAGATTTATTTAGTAATCAAGTGCAAATAATTTCCAATGAGAAAATTGAAATATTGATAAATTGTTAACAAGCCGTAATTCAGTTTTATGAACGTTTATTAGTATATAACTATCCATTTCTTTCCCTAGTATTTTAATAATTTTTAATTCGCCTACTTATTTTATTAACATTAAAAAATCATCTGCCATGTTCATTCTCGACATTATAAAGTGGCAACAAATTAACAATAATAAATTTATTTATTTCTAACGGAAAAATTGGAGGGTTAGTAAATTATTAAATTATAATTGAATTTTGCGAATATTTATCTGTATGTACATTATTAGTTTCCGGTTTTCGATCGAAAGTTTTGCAAACTGTTTGTGTGTCGTATGATTGTATAATAACAGTTTCGTAGACAGTGACCAATCATCGTTGAAACCTCGTTTGCGCAGATTATCATGATTGTCGTAGCATCTTTTGTATTTATTCCTCTCTGTTTTACGAAATCGCGTCGAGAAATCCCCACCGATCTTCTCGATGAAACGACAAGTAACACTTGTTTCCACTTGGACGGGTTTTCCCCGGTGCAAATAGGGAAAAAGATAGGAATTCCATACAGAAGTTGTTCCGGTTCACCGAGCAACCGTGAACATCTCATAGACCGTCGGAAGATACATACGAAGAAATTGATGTTATGACAGTTGCTCGGTATATCGAGAAACCTTGTATTGTGTAAACAGAGATGAACACAACTTAAACTGTATACTTAGCGGATAAAATAACATTTTCAATAGACAAGTTTTCGCAAATAATAAAATAGTATTTTTACCAGACAGACCAATTTCAGCAAATAATAAAATATAATTTTCAATAGACAAACTTCTGCAAGTAATAATAATAAAATAGCGGAATAGTATTTTCAATAGACATACCGATTTTGGTAAATAATAATAAAATAGTATTTTGAATAGACAGACAAATTTCGAAAAATAATAATAATAAAATATCTTTATTCTTTCCTACACATTTTGCTAATTTGATTTCTTCTTCACGATTCAGTTCTTCTTTTAAGTAATTCTCAACTTTTTGTTTACCATTGTGTTCTTTCATCTTTAAGCCTCTAATTATGGTTTTTGTATCCTTTGCTTTCTGCCCAAATCCTCATAATAACAATAAAATATTGAAATAGTATTTTCATTATTCGTAACTGTAATATTGAAGAGTATTACTTTTTTATTTTTTAAGAAGGTTAAATACATAAATTTATTATTAATCTAATCACCAAAAATTCAATAATTAAAACACAGCGCAGGTCATATAGATTGCTACAAGCTGTGCAACGATTAAAACGATATGTAGCTTTATTTATAAAATTTTATTAGCTATTCCATTCATTCTAAAGTTATAAATCAATGAATCAGCTAATTGATAAGATTGTATTGTATAGGGAAGGTAATCCAAATATAGTGCAAAAGTCAATATGTAACCCTAACCGAGATAATACTGAAGGATAACACTGTCCAACTGTTGTATTTTATGTTTCCATAACCAATAGGTGGTTCTTATATTTCTCCATTGTCCAGAATTTTTGAGATGTTTGGTTTTGAAAAATTATGAAATTTAAACTTGTGAAGTTAAATATCAAATTTTAACTTGTGAAGTTAAATGTCAAATTTTAACTTCTAAAGTGAAATATCAAATTTTAACTTCTAAAGTTAAATATAAAATTTTAACTTCTAAAGTGAAATATCAAATTTTAACTTCTAAAGTTAGATATCAAATTTGAACTTCCAAAGTTAAATATCAAATTTTAACTTCTAAAGTTAAATATCAGATTATTACTTTTAAAAGTTAAATAAGAAATTTTTACTTTTTGAAGTTTTTTAAAAGCTATATAAATCTTTTTCGCAGAGTGTACAGACAAATAAAATTATAATATTTTAATAACATCATGAATAGATTAATATTTTTTTTCATGATATCCATTAAGGGAAGTTACAAAACACAATTTGTTTTCGATTAGGAAAAAATATTTCTGTGAATCACGTGACCTCGATGATCTAAAATAACGGTAATCGCTTAATATGTTCCTTATCAGCTTAACGTTTATCAAAGCCTCAAAATTAGCCCACACGTAACGAAAACGTGACATTGATTTATGGTAAATGATCCTTGAGAAAAGGATCTTGCAACATCCTGCGTGACCTGCGTGGAGAAACGAAGTCAAGGTTCAGGCACGTGTTTTGCACATTTTGTTCTGTTTTGACCCCCTCCTCCCCCCTCCCCTCCACCCCGATGAAGTGTATTATTTTTAGCGAGTTCTGTTAAGGAGATACAACAATATTAAAACATACACAAATCAGTTTCATAAATTCTTGACTTTGCAAGTCTCAATTTTTGTAAATGTTACGAAAAAATCTTTATACAAAAAATAAAATTTGTTTTAATCAGCTAGATTGACAAGCAAATTGTTTGCAATATTTCTTTAATATATATACATATATATTATATATTATTTATATATAAACTTTGCTATTATGTTAGACAAACGAAGACAATAATTACACATTACTTGCTTAAATCATTTGTATTACAACACGAATCGTTTCTAGCAACTCTTTTAAGATATAACAAATTTTAAACCCTCGAATTCTTTCCACAGATAAACAAAGTTGTTGTTGCAATTATGTCACAAATATTTCCTATCCTACATATATTTCGATTAAAGTTCAGTGAAAAATGTTGAAGTAAGATAAAGGATATCTTTGCTTACATTTCACTAATCAATTTATGCGATATGCAATATATAGTATAGTTTCAGCTATTTTCATTGAACATATGGTACAGTTATTGTATATATGGTTTAGTGCTTTTGCATCAATTGTCGGACAGTTAGTTGTTATTGTATAATTATGAAAATGTGTTAAACAGACATCAATAAATAATACGTCTATTATGGTGCGCAAATATTTTTTTTACTTTTGAAGATCCTCCGTCTCGGTTCTCGGTAAACATACGTGCGTTTAAACTCATCTACTCTCGACCTTCGCATTCGCTTGACCTTCTACGCACCGTCTAACCTTGAATTTCGAAACTATAGGGGCGTGCATAATAAATAGTGCGTCATTACGTACACGATTTTTGTATTCGTAGATAAGAAAGTTGACGCACCTTGTCTCTTTCAATTTTACAAAATTATAAAATATTTAGTACACCTTCGAGACAATTTTTTGAATTCTTTATACATGTCAATATAAGTGTGATTCAAACCGAAAATTTAAAAGACTAAATTTATAGTATTTAAAGTTACTGTTAGATTAACATTTAAAATTCCTATCAGAAAATTTGAAAATTACTTGTATCCTTCACATATAAACAATATACTTGTCTAATGCTTTGTAATTTACGAAATGTTTGATGATGATAATCGAGCAGATTTAGTTGTGTCACAGTCAAAATTAATAACTAATTAATACCATAAAAGAACAGATTATATAGTTATTTTTCAGTTTTTATTTCACTCAGGAATTCGAAATAAATTTCGTTACGAGTGTTAATATTAATTCAAGTATAAATTAATTTTTCCAGTAAAGCAAAGTATTTTAGTCGCGTGCCTAATTCCATTAGCAATGGCTACATCAGGAAATAGCACAGAAGCACTCAGTGCTGTGGCACAGGGAACAAACCAATTCTCAGCATCCCTGTTTCAGGTAAAATGATTTAGACTACGATTGCAAACTATCAATTATTAATTTAACACAAGGTTTATGGAGCACAAAAACTGACTATTTTACATTACTTTATAAAAACAACGAGAATGTATCCAGTGAAATTTTTAGCCATTTTTTTTTTAATAATATATATCCAAAGAAATAAAGTTGAATAATTCCTCATAAATGGACATAAATTGACGCGTCCCGTAAACCTAGTGTTAAAGTTATTAAAAACAGGAACGTTAATCAAAAGAGTCTTGTTCCAGGCTGTGGTACAAGAAAATCCAGGCAATCTTATAATGAGTCCTCTTAGCGCTGCTGTAGTTCTCGCTATGGCTGCTTATGGTGCTGGTGGTGAGACAGAAAGGCAGTTAAAATCTGCTTTGAATACACCAGCACTAGATCAGCTTGGTGTATCTGGCTATAAACAACTTATCACTGCTCTAAATGTAACCATCAACTTTTTATTCTTATTCAAAAATTACTACATCAGCACGACTTTGCAAAACAAGTGTAATTCTGTTGTTATATTATATTTTGTTTGCACGTTCGATTTTAGAGTGTCACGGAAAACAAGCTTCATCTTGCAAATAAAGTCTTTGCCAATCAACAGTTTCTCATAAAACCAAACTACAAGGCACTTACAGAGAATTACTTCAAATCTATCACCGAATCAGTCAATTTCGGGCAAGCTGAACAGGCTGCAGACACAATTAACACTTGGGTTAAAGGAAAGACCAATGATCGCATTAAAGATATTGTAACATCTGGTTAGTATCATTCATATGCATTCTTGTATTTATGCTCACCGTATTACTAGCCAGCGTTTTTCTTGCAAATAATGATTACAGTAAATCCTCTCTAAACGCATAAAAGCTGTAGCAGATAAACGCAGAAAATATATCCCCTCCACTTTAGTAATCCGATCTCGGCTCGGCTATATCGGTGTGAACCACTACTAATGCGACGCGGAGAGTCGCAGCAGTGATGGGAATGTTGGCGCTTTTCAAGCGCATGCGCGAGTTTCGGCAGCATCGAAGCTACGTCCGAAGTTTGTGGGGTACTATTGGGGCGAAAGTAGTGGGTTTGTTATTACATATTTCGTTTAAAGTTATTTTAGTACCTTCCCTTCCTTATTCCCAAGATGATGAAGAAGAGTAAGTTATATTATATTGTACATAGATACATAAATATTATATATTTATATATTATATATTCTATGTACGTATGTATATATTACATTTTAATACATATATATATATATATATATATATATATATATATATATATACGTACACATGTTGTACATTCATTTTTCAAAATCAAATCATAATAAATTTTGCGAAATTAGCGGGGCGATCAAGGTACCCGATTTTCGTGCTTAACTGAGGCTAAAATCGCCGCGCATGCGCGTGAAAAGCGCCAGCATTCCCATCACTGAGTCACAATCGTCGGCACAATTCAAAGGCCCGTGCGTCATGATAATGTAACACCAATATTTAATTTTTTTTATTATTGCTTATTTTTTATGAAACTTTCATCGATATATTCGTGGCATTTTTATGATCAAAAAAAGACCAAACACGATATGATTTCAAATGTGTAAATACTATTGTAGTATTTAGTGGTTTAAATGACGATGAACGTTTCGGGCGCAAGAAAGGATAGCGTATGGGAAAGAAAGAGACGCGGAGAGTCGCAGTCGCCGGGCCAGTTCAAAGGCCCGCGCGTGGTCTCGCTTTACACGCGCTGTCCTTCTCTACGTTCGGCTCGGCCTTAGAAGCTCAAAAAAATAGCTACCCGTCACAAATAAACGCACAATTATCCCCCCGAGGCTTATACGTTTATAGAGGATTTACTGTATTCGGAAAAAGTGAATGATGAAAAAGTAACACTGTTTTTTTGCAGGCATCGTAATGGCGTATGTAATTTGTTTGTGTTTGCCCTCTTTTCTAGAAATGAAGGTGAGCTTCAATTTTTAAAATGGAATAATACATATTTTTTAATATCATATGAAAGCGTGTGTCAAGACAAATTCATTGGTATGCGACACACTACCTTCAAGGTCATACAAGGTCAGAAATGAAACAAATATGAACATTTCGTACTAATGCGTTTACAAGTATACTTTATTGATCTGGCTACAGTAAATGTTAAATATGACTTCCTTGTGCATGAATTCATATTTTTGCTGTATGGTAGCTTCTTCTAATGTTGTCCGAGATATTAATGCACATCTAGTCGTTTTCATCGACCCATTCTTTTTCGTGCATTACAAAAATAATGAGGCAAATAATAAAAGTTATAACATATTGTTATTTATAGCATAATGCATGAGTATATATTCACGATATTTATATACTTATAAACTACATTTATATACATACATTTAACATGTATATTTATATGTATATAACATACCAGATGACGCAGGCGTTGACCAAAATCTGCCATCATAGACTGTTACGCCATTTAGCATTTATTGAATAATACACCTCGTAGAATTTATAATTATTATTTACTTAAATTATTTTCCATAAAAACAATAGTAAAAGTAATTATGTATGTACGAGGAATTATGAAATAAATGATAAATGGCGAAACAGATAGATATGGAATTGGTGTCAACGTTGCGCGGTCGTCTGCCGCCATTCTGACGCCAATCTGCCAACAACATTGCCTACTGGGATGTATAGAACATATTCAGTAAAGTAACAAGTAACTTATATTATTTGCCTTATTATTTGTTTTAATAAACGAGAAAGAATGTGTTGATAAAATGACTGTCGACCACATGATTGTTGATGAAATGATTTGTAGTGATTTAAATGCAACCCCTCTGGAGGGTGTATCGTTAACGAAATCGTTACGAAATATTCGAAACGTTTCTTCCATTTGTGACCTCGCAAGGCCTTGAAGGTCATAGTGTCGCATACGAATAAATTTCTCTTAACAATGACACAGAAATAAGGAGCATTCCATTTGGATGATTGAAGGTCACTTTCATTTTTGAAAAAATAGTGCAAACACAAAAAGGTTACATATATTATGTACTACTTTTTCATCTCGCATTTCTTCCTAATATTTATTATTTGCAAGAAAAATGCTGGCTAGTAATAGCGTAATTGGAGTGCAAAGCTTAAACTAATTACAATCTCGGTTTTATTCAATTCAGACAGAATAATATAAATATTACAAATACACGCAGATTCAGTGATCTGTTATTTATCAGGAGACTGTGGATTTTTATGTAAAATAAAAATTGTCTGCATCAATTGGAAAACACAGAATCTGCATAGACATTTATTTCTTTTCTTAATTATTGTAATCAGATGAAAATAATACGTTTTTAAATTTTTCAAATGTTTTTCCTATTTTTTATTTGATCTATACACATCTCCATCTTGAGTGCATAAAATCCGCAGTCTATTTATCAGAGACATTCGTGTATGTACATCACATTTCTTTTTAACAGAGGATTTGAATGAGGACACCGCATTAGTGTTAGTTAACGCAGTGTACTTCAAGGGAACCTGGAAAAATAAATTCAATCCTCAACTCACTCAGAAATTGCCATTCCATGTTAATGGAAACGTAGTGAAGGAAGTGCCTACTATGTACAAGCAAGACAAGTACCAGTACGGTGAACTTCCACAAATGAATGCCAGGTTTATTGAAATACCATATCAGGTAATTTCTTGAATTAACAAGGTACAGTAACCCCGCGATCTAAGTCCTCTTTCGGTTCTCTGCCGGGACTTAGATCGTGAAGGGATACTATTTTTTCGTGACTGTGTCGCCCGCGCCGAACGTAGAAAAGGACAGCATGCAAACACGGACCGTGCGGCCGAAGGCGCAACAAAAAATAGCGTATCGATGAGACAATACTAGTGCAATAATAAAACTTCTTTATTTTTTACTTATTTTTAATGAAATTTTACCAATATATTCGTGGCATTTTTCTAATGAAAATGATACCAAATATGATATAATTCCGATGATATTTACTTGTGTAATAAACGATGAAAGTTTTGGACGTAAAGAAGGACAGCGTATAGCAGTGGTGGGCACGGGTGGAGCCCCTCAAATGCCTGCTTCTCCCACCAACCTCTCTTTCATGCAGCGCGCACATTCGTTGCGTACGCTGATGTCTCGTGTCTTCGTTGCCCCATTGTACCGCGCTTGATGGAAGGGGACAGAGGGCGCTACGGTGTGGACGGTTTTGCCTCAATTGAGACAAAATTGCCCATCACTGGCGTATAGGAAAGAAAGAGACGACAAGAGTCGCGGCCACCGTCACAGTTCTAAGGCCCGCGTGTCCGTACAAAGTAATGCCAATAAAAAACTTCCAACGTTCATTACACAAGTAAATATCATAGGAATTATATCATATTTGGTATCATTTTCATTAGAAAAATGCCTCGAATATGTTGGTGAAAGTTCCATGAAAAAATAATAAAAAATAAAGAAGTTTTGTAATTGGATTAGTAGTGATTCACACCGATATATCCGACTCAGCTTCACGGTTCTTCCGGGGATACACCGCAGTGGAAGGAGTAGACAAGGGACATAGATCGCAATGTTCCGTTGGACTTAGATCGCGGGGTTACTGTATGTATAATAGTAGGAAGCAAGAGAACAAAATCTTTAATCTTAATTCATAGGGAAATTCGATAAGCATGGTCATTATTCTTCCAAACGAAGTGAATGGCTTGGCTGATGTTGAACAGAAGATACAGAGTACAAATCTGGTTGACATTCTAAATAACGGAAACGAACAAGAAGTGAAATTATTCCTTCCAAAGTTCAAGATTGAAAGTAAGATACAACTGAACTCTCCCTTACAGAAAGTAAGTAATATTATATCTACAATAAAAAAGACCAGTTACCCATTTTGTTCTAATAATTCTGATCGTATGTAGATGGGTTTGACTGACATGTTCACTGAGCGTGCTAACTTCTCTGGTATTTCTGACGCTCAAGTAGCCGTTAGCAAAGTTGTACAAAAAGCATTTATCGAAGTGAACGAGGAAGGTAGCGAGGCCGCAGCTGCCACAGGTAAGTCAATGAATACTGTTCTTTTCCCTGGAATTGGTTGAAATTAAGGGAAGTATTGTTTTGGAACACTATCTTCATTGTGGCAAAGGTTTGTGAATTGTATCCATTGAAACTGTTCATCTAAACCCAAAATGTAGTGGGTAGAATGAAATTCTTAAATTATTTTAGTACTATTCATTTTTAAATTGTTGATGGTTCGGTTGACAATGCTAATTAGTATTCGAAATAATATTTTACTTAATTTCATTGATTGCTTGGTTGGTGGCCCTACCGTGCTTCTGTTTAAAAAAAAACCCGATAAACTGCTTAGTATTCAAATTAAGTTAGCTTATGTATCATTTTTACAATGTTGCTTTTCTCTGACAATTTGTACATGTACACCGTGCGTTTGTCTACTTGTCTTATGCGAATATCCAAGTGTATTGTATAATACATATAATGTATAGATAAATCGTAGTATGTCTTGCATGAATTGTAAGAACCGCATACTCGCGGTTTTCAGTTTGCAAATGGTTTTTTATGTTTAATCTATGCGTTACGTAATACGCCATAATCATTACTCTCTTCCAATATCTTTGATTTGTTGCACAATCTTTGTAGCATGCTAATCAATCATTTCAGTTGATGATCAGACGTAGACCAGTGACTGTATTAATTAATTTATAGAAAATGGCCTCATAATAAATTACTAAACGCAGAAACGTGTGTACAAGGTGTCCCAAAAATGTACTTCCTTGAAAAGAATCATTCCTGAGGTAATTCGAAGAACTTTTTCCTTTGCAGAAATATTCTCGACGTCGACGAAAAACGCGGACCAATCCTCAACTCATGCTCAGTGGTACCCCGCTTTGATTGGTCCGCGTTTTTCGTTAATATGTTCTCAACAATGTTACGGGGGACATTATCGCAAAGGAAAAAGTTTGCTTCAAACGACCTCGCGAGTCACCCCTTTCAAGTATAACATTTTGGGACACCTTGTATAATTACCTGGGGTTTATTAAACAATATTGTCCAGGCAAAAGAGCGTATAGAACTGTGCAATTATTATTAGACACTCGTAGTTTGGGGTAGCAATTCATTTGGAACTAACAAAGTCTGTAAAATTGAAAATGGAAAAAGAGGGAGGAAACAATTGCTCTCAGATCTTTTTTACTTAGTAATAATATATGATTCTTGTTGACAGAACTTGGATTCACATTCTTCAGTTTCTATGAACCATGCATATTTCGAGTAGACGGACCGTTCCTTTATGCAATTATATCAGGGAATGACAACCTAGTCCTCTTCAATGGAAGAATCATTAATCCAAACATATGATATCCTTTACCATGTCACATACCTTTACATTGCAGATCACATTCAAATTGAAATTTAACGAACTTCTTTATACAAAGAAGGATTCAATCAAATTAACCCCTTGGCATACCCGCTAACACCCGATTGCTCGGGCCATAATAAACAAGAAGGTCGGTCACGCGTCGAGCCATTTAGCTGTTCAGCCGTGTGCTCGAAATTGCGCAAAATGTATTCGTCTTATGACATGTATATTTCGGCGCAACGAAAGGAATTGTGAAATAATAAACACGTTTGGGCACAACTAATACTTTTCAGATGTCTGGGAAGTAATTATGATCAATTCATCGGTGAACAAAAATGATTTATAATTTGAAAGTGGATAATGTGTCAGTAACAATTTCTAAATTAATACTTAATTTAAATTAATAATGTTTTGAGAAAACTCGTAGAAAATTAGTAATCTTCGTGTTAGTGTTGTTTACGTTAGTCACGAATGAAGTACCACGAGCCAGGCTCGCGCAGTGTTGGGATATGGTGCAAGATTTTACGCGCATGCGCGGCCAAAACAGTAATTTATCTATATCATGATGATATAGGTAGTGGAGCCCTGAGACAGTTATATTGGAGGGAATATATCGAAACAATCTGTTCCGGACAAAAAGACTTCAGGACGTGTCCTACGAGTTGCAAAATATATACAAATACACATGTTATACATTTATTTTTCAGAATCAAATCACACCAATTTTTTAAAATTCTGCTGGGTGCTCAAGGTACCCCATTTTATCAAAAATCTTACTTCACTGAGGCTGAAATCGCCGCGCATGCGCGTGAAATCTTGCACCATATCACAACACTGGGCTCGCGTTGTTCACATTTGGTCCAGGGTCGAACGAAGTACCATGAGCCACGCTCGCGTTGTTCACGTTTGTCACGAATGAAGTACCACGAGCTAGGCTCGCGTTGTTTACGTTTGGTCCGAACGAAGTACCACGGGTCAGGCTCGTCCTTATTGTTTTTGGCCCAAATTTCTTACCACGAGTCTCACTCGTTATTGTGAGCCAAGGGGTTAAGTTGTCAAACTATTCCGACTTCTTCAACAGAAGGAACACATTTCTACTTAATTTGTGCTTCTGCAAGTTTTCATATTATTTCATCTCTTACGTTCACACATGACAATAATTAGACTGCAGATGTTTATGCAAATGTGCAATCTGGAACATTAAATACAATTAGGCAGAATTTCATTTTCCGTTTAACACTTGATCTACCGGAAGTCTTATATCTAATAGACTTATTAACACGTTCAGCGTCCACTCCACAATCATAAAAATTACACAAAATCAAAGCAATATATTTAATAAAACAAAAACTAAGAAATTTAGTTTTGTGATATTAATTACTGTTTCAAACCTCTTCTATTCCTCAGATCGTATGGAAATTTTGTACACTCAATCTACCAACGTAAAAATTAATTTTCAATTATGTATAAATAATTCTGTCACCCAGATATGGGTGACATGGCGCTGAACGTGTTAATAGGCTATTCAATGATTATGCTGTACCAAATGGAAACTTAAAAATCGTTTTTTTACACAATAACCCCAAACGTAATTATTTGATTGCGTTACTGAGGGTGACTTGTTAGTTCACGCTTGAAATTGCTATTGCTGTTGAAAAATCTATTCAAAAATCCTTAGCCGCAGACTTCAAAAAATTATGGAACAATCGCTGGTACATAATGTGCTAAAATCTTTAAGGAGATGTCATAAATGCATAAAAATTTGCAGTCGAATTGTACAGCCTGCTATCAGAAGATCTATAAAATATTCTTCTTCGCTCTTTTTCCTTGTTTTGCAACTTGTAAGTCTGAATATGGTAAACCAGCTTGCGGCCGAATAAAATCTAACGTTCTATGTAATGGAGTTCATTTTGTATTCGTGCTATGCATTCAGACCAGTAATATAGTATTAATTGCTTGTGGCAGGTCTCAGTGTAAGGCCTCTTTCGAGCTTTTGGTCACCGCCGAAGCCTATTGAGTTCCGCATCAATCGACCATTCCTGTTGATCGTTAAATACCGTGATGTAATCTTGTTCTTGGCAACAGCCACATCGTAGCGTTTCTTCTCTCATGTTGCGTGAAACGAGCCTAACGAATCTCAGCTTCATCGTGTCTGGTGTGATTATGCACCTCGTTCTCTTGCCAATCTATTTTAATCCAAATTACTTGATTGATTTTGTGAAATTGCACAATTAATTTTGTATCAGAAATTATACTTCTACTTTTTATTTTGTACAAAAGGAGATTTTAAATTTGATGATTAGATTTATAATTAAATAAGAGCAAGTTCACATGCATTTAAATTTTTTATTAAAATGATTATTGAAGATTCGGAAGCTTCTTATGACTTTTCTTTTTGTTAATAGAAGAATTTTATGTAATTTTCAATGGATGTACAATAAATGTCATCTATGCGGTTTTCTTCTGTTTAATATGTTTAAGAATTTTGTGTAAGACTTGTTGAAAGGAAAGTTGTTTCCAATATTCATTTTTTTCAGTACTTTTCTTGTTCTACACAAAATTTGATATTTTTCTTCTATGGAATATAGGAAACGTGTACAGTGAACAGTAGGCAACGTATAATTTTATTACTTCGTTGTACTAATCCATATTTCATGACAAAACTACATTTATATTTAATTCCTGCTCGAAGAGTACCAAGAATAAATGATGTATTAATTTTGTCTTTTAATTTTTACAACTTTCCCAAGTTTGTAGTCGTCATTTTTCATTTCTTTAACGCAAGCTTCACACTGTATGCATATCCTCTATTTTCTTGTAACAAGCTTAATCATTATTGTTTCTTGAAATTATTATACTTACCAAATTAAGTGTTCGTGAAAGTATTTTGTTTGTTAATGTCAATTTTGTCTGTCTCCAATATAATCTGTGATTATTTTAATTCCTTTAAAAGATAACAAATAGTGTATAAAAATTTTATTCTAAAATTTATATAACTAAATAATTATTTGGATCGAATGATTCAAAGATATTATTGTTGTTGCATTTTTTAAACAAAACACTGTATTTTCTCAATAATTTTATTAGTAAAAATCATTCGTATAAGCTTTGCAAAAACAGTATACTAAACTAAAAACATAATAAAAAAACGTTTTTAGATTATGTAAAGTGAAACAATTTGATTTAATATTGCGTTGCAGTTGTTGCACCTTAATTCCAAAATATTAATGCTGTCAATTTTTATTTATTATGCTACGTCCGTATAAAAATATTTTTCTTATTTTTTATAATACAAAAATCAAATTTCGATTCATTCGTATTTTGCATTTGACTGTATACTTTTCATACAGAAAAATGGATCGATAATTAGCCAGAAAAAATAAGAAGGTGCTAGTTTTTAATGTATTATTTAAACAAATAATGACATTTATAATCCAGTGGCGTAGCTGAATTTTCTATTAAAAAATACGCAATTGTGCCATTTAAACTATCCTTCTAGCTCTAACAATTTAGGGTTAGAAGGTTGTTCTACAAATTGTGCGTCGCATGAAGAATCGACGACACATTCAGGATCACGGATCATCAGGACAATTTCTTACGAAGATGGTTTTAATGGCTGGAGTCACTCTCAGGATCCAAACATGTCCAAACCAATGTGTATCCGACGACTTTTAGTGCTAGCTATTGTTGCTAGTTAGTGCTAGCTATAATGTTGTATGTTCTTTTTTAAAATCATGTTGTTCCACTTCAGGCCTTACCGAGTTAAAGTTTCCGCGCCTCTAAGTCTGTGTCCACACATTGTCAGGCAATACAGCGAAACTCTGTTGATATGAACATATTTTTATTCACAGTCATTTGTAAATACCAATTCATAACTTTTGATGAAATTTAAATATGTTATAGATTTCGATATTTTTAATAACTTTTTCCTTTTCCAATATAGAGGGGTCGCTTTTGGTTTTCGAGATATTCACAAAAAACTATTGCTAATACTGTATTACTGTTTTGAATTGCCGGAACTCTCCGCCCCCTCCGCGACCTAACCACAACTCATTCTATTCGTATAATCTTTGCATTGAGCTGTCATTCAGAATTTGATCTAGTAATGGAAAAATCATGTGAATAGAATGAGTTGTGGTTAGGTCGTGGAAGGGGCGAAGAGGGCCGGCCGTCAGGAAAATCCAAGAGAGAAAATTCAATACAGTATTAGCAATAGTTTATTGCGAATATCTCGAAAACTAAAAGCGACCCCCCTGTATTGGAAAAAGGAAAAGATTGTTCAAAATTTGTTGCTGCATAACATATTTAAATTTCATCAAAATCGGAGTATAGTGACCCTTTCGCAATAATTACCGAAAATTAACTTGAGTATGATTTTTGTTATGACATGACGAAAATTAAATTTGAACGAATCATCACGTTGTGGGGATGAGAGAAAAAACAGGGTTTCGCTTTATATAGGGTGAGTTTTCAATTTTGAACGACTACTCCTGAATTTTCGTATGCGTGGTCGGGCCGGCCTAGCGGCCGGAACTCTCCGCCCCCTCTGCGACCTAACCACAACTCATTCTATTCGTATAATCTTTGCATTGTAGCTGTCATCCAGAATTTGATCTAGTAACAGAAAAATCATGTGAATAGAATGAGTTGTGGTTAGGTCGTGGAAGGGGCGAAGAGGGCCGGCCGTCAGGAAAATCCAAGAGAGAAAATTCAATACAGTATTAGCAATAGTTTATTGCGAATATCTCGAAAACTAAAAGCGACCCCCCTGTATTGGAAAAAGGAAAAGATTGTTCAAAATTTGTTGCTGCATAACATATTTAAATTTCATCAAAATCGGAGTATAGTGACCCTTTCGCAATAATTACCGAAAATTAACTTGAGTATGATTTTTGTTATGACATGACGAAAATTAAATTTGAACGAATCATCACGTTGTGGGGATGAGAGAAAAAACAGGGTTTCGCTTTATATAGGGTGAGTTTTCAATTTTGAACGACTACTCCTGAATTTTCGTATGCGTGGTCGGGCCGGCCTAGCGGCCGGAACTCTCCGCCCCCTCTGCGACCTAACCACAACTCATTCTATTCGTATAATCTTTGCATTGTAGCTGTCATCCAGAATTTGATCTAGTAACAGAAAAATCATGTGAATAAAATGAGTTGTGGTTAGGTCGTGGAAGGGGCGAAGATGGCCGGCTGTCAGGAAAAACCAAGAGAGAAAATTCAATACAGTATTAGCAATAGTTTTTTGCGAATATCTCGAAAACTAAAAGCGACCCCCCTATATTGGAAAAAGGAAAAGGTTGTTCAAAATTTGTTGCTGCATAACATATTTAAATTTCATAAAAATCAGAGTATAGTGACCCTTTCGCAATAATTACCTAACGTCCTTTCAGTTATATAAACATTGACATAGAAAGAATAACTTTCCAGAAGCAACTGGATGTTAGTGTCCAACTTATTGTTCAATCTCATTTATGCGAACTAGGAGCAGGTGTTAGGGACAATTAATGAGCCTTTATCAGAGTTTTGTCTCTATCAATCTACTGTACCTTGCTAGATCCAAAAGATTGCCTTGTAGTAACCAATATCTTCATACAGTTGAGGCAGTTTGATCGAGGTTTTCTGATAACCTGTGAACATAGCTTTATAATTAAGGCAGAATTGTGCAGAATCTCTCGTGAGCTGAACTGTGAGCTGCCAATGATGGCAAAAAAGGCACTCGGAACTGTAGACTCAAATAGAGTGGGGATTTATTCCCATATGGTGGGGGCCACTAAACCCCACTCTATTCGGGTCTACAGTTCCATTACAGTTCCTCCGCACTACTTTCATAGTACATATATACTGATTTTCGGAAAACAACAATTTGTAGAAGCTTCGCGACAAATGCATTTAACCTATATTACAATATTCAGATTTTACACGTCTGTTCATCATCACCACAGAAATTATACATCTAAATTAGACAATTAGAGTAATATTAAGTCAAGGAAAAATTGCCTGTGACTCATCAATTGCATATGCTTCTGCAACTTAAATCCTGGATGTGTCGTGAATCATTTCGATCGAAACATTACTTAACAGCTTTAAAGTGCACATATTATTCCGCGAAACAGTACAATCATTTTTATAATAATTTGCTCGATATTTTATGTAAAAAGACTCGAATCCAATTCAGTGAAGAATCTAATTCAACTTTAGTTTTAGGCATCCGACCGGCAAGTTTACCAGCTCCTCCGCAAATTCGCATAACGTTCAGAGCCGACAGACCATTCTATTTTGCAATTAGACACAACAAATCGTCCGTGCTCTTCAGTGGCGTAATATCAGATTTTAATTAAAACAATTCAGACCATGAAATTTATGTTTTTTTTTTCTTGGAATACACTATTGAGTTCTTGAATAAATGTATCGTTGACTGTCAATAACAGAAATACTCTACTGATCATACTTTTTCTTTTTACCTCTATACAATAATTAATTTACCATTTAAACATTACAGTATATTGTCATTAATTTTAAATAATTTTTAACGTGGAATATTATATTATATGTCTATAGTGTGGTTTTTGAAACGTTCTTGCAAAAATATTGGACACACATTTTTATTATTAAAAATCGTTAATATCGAAAGGGTGAAAAAAATATTCGGTCGAATATTTCGGAAACTATTAGAGCTAGAAAAATGGTTTAAAGGCAAAATTGTGTATTTTTTAATAAGGAATTCAGCCGCGCATGACAATTTTACATGTATCTCTATTTCATATCTCCCGTTTGTTAGTTCACTAACTTTCAAAGGAGAAGTATTATCCCATTCCTCATATTTAATAAGTTCATTATAACTTTCATAATTTGTTATAATTTTGTTAACCAAGCCTTCATTTTTTTATATTGTATATATTTTTATCTATACTTATATATATTTTTATGTATATTTATATATATTTTTATGTATATTTATATACATTTTTATGTATATTTATATACATTTATATATATTTATAGATATTTCTATATACATATTTATATATATATATATATATATTTCTATATATTTCTATATACATATTTTTATTTATATTTTTTTTTATGAATACATTGATTTTTTATTTTCTGCTTCTTTGTGCCAGTCGATACGTGCTAACACGATAAATAAGTGACTGCGTTTTGAAAGATCCACCGAAGGAATTGGCACGGTCAATTTTTTTCCAGGAATGGTGTTCGAACAGCGCGCTATGGTATACATGCAGGAGCTAAGGGTTGATCGTCCATTTTTCTATAGTATCGTCAGGACAATTCAGAACCCCGGAACCGAAGATAGCAAAGTTGTTCAGCTCTTTACTGGTCACATTCTCGAACCGATTTCTTCAGAATTGTAACAATGCTGGTTCTGCATTTCGAAGTAGAAATTTTAGTATTAACATTGAGTCTAGTCTGTATTGTCCAAAGATTCTGATCGAGGGGAATGAACAAATATATCAACGATTATACGTGACAATGAAATAAACAATTATTATGCAGCTGATATTTGGAACTATTTCTACGTACACTGTATATTCAGTGTCGCCAGATTGCTGAAATGGAGGGGAATACAATTTACCACCTCTCTGATGACCAGAGTAATATGTAACGCGTTGCGCGGCACGTCACGTGACCAGTCTACGGTCTTAGTGGGGGGCGTTGGAGTGTGCGCAGGAGTGGAATGGGATAGTGGAAGGGGATAAGAAGGAGAGGAAAATCAACCCAGTTTTGGGTTGATCTGGCGACACTGTGTATATTGTATGTATAGATTATGTTAAACTTGGAAAATTACCTGCACTCGTCAACAGCGAAGCGTTGATATAAAACTTTATTAAACTTATTAAATTGTTGAAAGCTATACGAACGATTTTTACTAAATAATTAACAATAAAAGTTTGTTAAATAGTGTATCATTTTTATTTTTGAATATTTTGCATTTAACAATTGTGCATGCAAAATTTATGCTTTATATATGTACAAGGATGATATCTGCAGTTTAACAATTACTATTTTGTCACGATAAATAAGTAAACCTTTTGCAAATTTACGAAGGTTCACCTCATATCATTGCATGAAAAGATGATTTTTGTAATAATATATGTTCCAGGTCTCATTATGATGAAACTGTCATTGGTGTACCCCGTGGATTTCGAAGTTAATCGTCCATTTTATTATCAAATTATATACAAAGCATATGACGACCATAAGAGAGAGAGTTCCATAATATCACTGTTCAGCGGTCGTGTAACCGAGCCGAAAGTTTAAACAGAGTGATACATATATATATATTTTTTTCACAGCTAACAATTTAATTGGTTATGTATTTTTGCAAGTGTTTAAAAGCGTTAAATTAAAAATAAAACTAACGTTCGAAGATTTCTGTTATCTGTTAATAGACTATATATTTTATTCTGTATATATTATTACAATAAAAAAAGAATCGAGTGGGGAACTCGCATAAATTCTAACATATTCGTCCTCGGTTGGTTATCTAACAATTTGTCATATTTTTAACATCACAGCTAGTGTTTTTATCATATTGGCAACATTTTAAACCGATCATTCTCAAATCATCGAGGGAGCTTTTTACGCATTCTTAACAAACTAAGTAAACAATATTTTTAACTACAATTTTATCTATTTATTGAGTCGAAATATTTTTAGTGTCGTCAATAAAAATCCTCGGAATAATTACATTATTGATGCAATTTTAGGGAAATCATTTACGCCAGTGAACAAATCTATGTTTCATTTGTTTCAGCAGCAATTATATTCAGTTTGACGAGTGTGGGATATCGTCCACCTATACCGATAATAAAAATCGATCGACCATTCTATTATGCTATTCTCCACAAGTCTCAAAATGCAGAAGGCGCAGGAACTTCTACGATTTTATTTAGCGGACACATCACTGATCCTTCATTTTAATTTACTCATAGCTCTGCCGGTTAAAAAAAAAAGGTTACAATACCTCGTGCGCTGTAGTTAGATAACAAAGGCTGTATTGCGTTAATAAATTTTAAACTGGAATAACTCTTTTGTCTTTTAAAAATTCATTCTTTCATTAACAAATTCGAGTTTTTAACGGCCTAGTGACTTCTGAGCCACCCTGTATTAAAGTAGTAGTGTTACTGGAAATTGAGGATCGATTGGTGTCGCTTCTTGAGCTTTGGAAGATTTCTGATAACGTCACAGCCTGCATGATACTAACAATAAAGCAAATCTAATCTTTGGTATCATGGCTACCGATTGCATGGGGATGTTTCTGAAAGATAAGTATGGTCAATGAATGGCTTTGTTCTATACGGTAATTGATAAAATTGAATGCCTATCACTGGCGGGATAACCCTTTGAAACAGTGAGATGTTGAGTATCGGTAGGACACGCACTAACGCAAACAAAGTGAAAAATTGTGATTTTTCTAATTTTTAATTTTTGTTTTATGAAGCTTTTATCATCGAATTCATCTCTTTATTTTGATTAAAATGACATCCAACACGATATGATTACGATTATCATTACTTGTGTAACAAGCAATTAAAGTTTTTGACTTCACATTTATGGTAGAGGCACGAATTCCGTAAATGTGAAGTCCGCGACTTTAATCGCTTGTTACACAAGTAATCATGATCGCAATTACATCGTGTTCGGTGTCATTTTAATCAGAAAAGCCGAGGTGAATACTATGGTGAAAGTTTCATTGACGAAAACACAAAAATAAGGAATTTTGATTTTTGAGTTTAAAAGACTAAGCTCGCACGAGACCGTTAGTGTTTGTCCGAACACCTCAAACTTCAGTCCCTATTTATTTTTCAATCGCTACCTTCTCTATCTACGTACGGTACACTGCAAAGAATTTGTAGTACCTCTTCTGTAACTGTGACTCTGCAGATCCGAAGTTTTTACAGTTACAGAAAGAATAAGATTTCGCCAATGAAAAATTCCGTTTAATTTGTTTCAGCAGTTGTGATAGCGGTTGAGACAAGTTTGGCATTCTATGATCAGCCTATTCCGATAGTAAAAATCGATCGACCATTCTTTTATGTCGTTCTTCACAAGTCTCAAAATGCAGAAGGCACAGGCATTTCTACGATTTTATTTAGCGGACACATCACTGATCCTTCATTTTAATTTACATATAGCTCTGCCGGTTAAAAAAAAGTTACAATATCTCGTGCACTGTACCAGTCGTTAGATAAAAAGACTATGTAGTACAAATAAATTTTAAAATGCACTAAACCTTTCTTCATTTAAAAATACACATTTATTATTTCCACACACAAATGCGAATTTTAAATGGTCTAGTGACTCTTACGCCACCTTGTATTGAAGTAGTGGTGTTATGGGAAATTCATGATCGCTTCTTGAGCTTTGGAAAATTGACGATACATGTCGATGCATTTCAGGAAAATAGATTTCGTCATTGAACAATTCTGTGCTTTATTTGTTTCAGCGGTGTTTTTTGTGTATGCGACGAGTGTGAACTATTCTCCACCGATTCATATACTATTAATCGACCGACCATTCTATTATGCTATTCTCCACAAGTCTCAAAATGCAGAGGACAAAGGCATTTCTAAAATCATATTTAGCGGACGCATCACTGATCCTTCATCTTAACTGAAATACTCATAGGTATCTCATGCTCTGTACCAGTCGCTAGATAAAAAGGTTGCGTTGTACTAATAAATATTAAAATGCAATAAACCTATTTGCTTTTGCAACTTCACATTCATTATTTTCACACACAAATTGCGAATTTTAAATGGTCTAGTGCAGGCATGTCCAGAAGTAGCTCACTTGGAGGCAAATTCGAGGGAGACGCCTACTTCTCCCGCCCGCGCGTCTCGCTCCCCGTATCGGCCATAGTCCTCCGAGCTCCTCAGATCCGTGTTTACCGCTTGCAATATGTACCGCGTGTGGCGCGTTGGGGCGACTCTCGGACCCACGGTAGGCACGGGTCTGAGGAGCTCCGAGGACAATGGTCGCCACGGGGAGCGAGACGCGCGAGCGGGAGAAGTAGGCGTCTTCCTCGAATTTGCCTCCAAGTGAGATACTTCTGGACATCCCTGGTCTAGTGATTCTTAAGCCACCCTGTATTGAAGTAGTAGTGTTAGGGGTAAAATTTAGGATTGATCGCGTGTCGCTTCTTGAACTTCAGGAGATTCATGGTACATATCCATGCGTGTCAGGAAAATAGATTTCTTTTATGAACAACTCTGTGTTTTATTTGTTTCAGCGGTGTCTTTTATGAGTTGGTCGGGTGCGAACTATCTTCCACCGATTCAAATAGTAAAAATCGATCGACCATTTTATTATGCTATTCTCCACAAGTCTCAAAATGCAGAGGTCGGAGGCATCTCCACGATTTTATTTAGCGGACGCATCACTGATCCTTCAGCTTAATTTACCTATAGCTCTGGCGGTCAAAAACAAGTTACGATATCTCATGCTCTGTACCAGTCGCTAGATAAAAAGGCTGCGTTGTACTAATAAATATTAAAATGGAATAAACCTTTTTGCTTTTACAAATTCACATTCATTATTTTCACACACAAATTGCGAATTTTAAATGGTCTAGTGCAGGCATGTCCAGAAGTAGCTCACTCGGAGGCAAATTCGAGGGAGACGCCTACTTCTCCTGCCCGCGCGTCTCGCTCCCCGTATCGGCCATAGTCCTCCGAGATCCTCAGATCCGTGTTTACCGCTTGCAATATGTACCGCGTGTGGCGCGTTAGGGCGACTCTCGGACCCACGGTAGGCACGGGTCTGAGGAGCTTGGAGGACAATGGTCGCCACGGGGAGCGAGACGCGCGGGCGGGAGAAGTAGGCGTCTTCCTCGAATTTGCCTCCAAGTGAGCTACTTCTGGACATCCCTGGTCTAGTGATTCTTAAGCCACCCTGTATTGAAGTAGTAGTGTTAGGGGTAAAATTTAGGATTGATCGCGTGTCGCTTCTTGAACTTCAGGAGATTCATGGTACATATCCATGCGTGTCAGGAAAATAGATTTCTTTTATGAACAACTCTGTGCTTTATTTGTTTCAGCGGTGTCTTTTATGAGTTGGTCGGGTGCGAACTATCTTCCACCGATTCAAATAGTAAAAATCGATCGACCATTTTATTATGCTATTCTCCACAAGTCTCAAAATGCAGAGGACGGAGGCATCTCCACGATTTTATTTAGCGGACGCATCACTGATCCTTCAGCTTAATTTACCTATAGCTCTGGCGGTCAAAAACAAGTTACGATATCTCATGCTCTGTACCAGTCGCTAGATAAAAAGGCTGCGTTGTACTAATAAATATTAAAATGGAATAAACCTTTTTGCTTTTACAAATTCACATTCATTATTTTCACACACAAATTGCGAATTTTAAATGGTCTAGTGCAGACATGTCCAGAAGTAGCTCACTTGGAGGCAAATTCGAGGGAGACGCCTACTTCTCCCGCCCGCGCGTCTCGCTCCCCGTATCGGCCATAGTCCTCCGAGCTCCTCAGATCCGTGTTTACCGCTTGCAATATGTACCGCGTGTGGCGCGTTGGGGCGACTCTCGGACCCACGGTAGGCACGGGTCTGAGGAGCTCCGAGGACAATGGTCGCCACGGGGAGCGAGACGCGCGAGCGGGAGAAGTAGGCGTCTTCCTCGAATTTGCCTCCAAGTGAGATACTTCTGGACATCCCTGGTCTAGTGATGCTTAAGCCACCCTGTATTGAAGTAGTAGTGTTAGGGGTAAAATTTAGGATTGATCGCGTGTCGCTTCTTGAACTTCAGGAGATTCATGGTACATATCCATGCGTGTCAGGAAAATAGATTTCTTTTATGAACAACTCTGTGCTTTATTTGTTTCAGCGGTGTCTTTTATGAAATGGTCGGGTGCGAACTATCCTCCACCGATTCAAATAGTAAGAATCGATCGACCATTTTATTATGCTATTCTCCACAAGTCTCAAAATGCAGAGGACGGAGGCATCTCCACGATTTTATTTAGCGGACGCATCACTGATCCTTCAGCTTAATTTACCTATAGCTCTGGCGGTCAAAAACAAGTTACGATATCTCATGCTCTGTACCAGTCGCTAGATAAAAAGGCTGCGTTGTACTAATAAATATTAAAATGGAATAAACCTTTTTGCTTTTACAAATTCACATTCATTATTTTCACACACAAATTGCGAATTTTAAATGGTCTAGTGCAGACATGTCCAGAAGTAGCTCACTCGGAGGCAAATTCGAGGGAGACGCCTACTTCTCCTGCCCGCGCGTCTCGCTCCCCGTATCGGCCATAGTCCTCCGAGCTCCTCAGATCCGTGTTTACCGCTTGCAATATGTACCGCGTGTGGCGCGTTAGGGCGACTCTCGGACCCACGGTAGGCACGGGTCTGAGGAGCTTGGAGGACAATGGTTGCCACGGGGAGCGAGACGCGCGGGCGGGAGAAGTAGGCGTCTTCCTCGAATTTGCCTCCAAGTGAGATACTTCTGGACATACCTGGTCTAGTGATTCTTAAGCCACCCTGTATTGAAGTAGTAGAGTTAGGAGTAAAATTTACGATTGATCGCGAGTTGCTTCTTGAACTTCAGAAGATTCATGGTACATATCCATGCGTGTCAGGAAAATAGATTTCGTTTATGAACAACTCTGTGCTTTATTTGTTTCAGCGGTGATGGTTGCGTTTTCGGCGAGTTTGAATAATGATCCACCGATTCCAATAGTAATAATCGATCGACCATTCTATTATGCTATTCTCCACAAGTCTCAAAATGCAGAGGACGGAGGCATCTCCACGATTTTGTTTAGCGGACATATCACTGATCCTTCAGCTTAATTTACCTATAGCTGTGCCGGTTAAAAACTAGTTACGATATCTCATGCTCTGTACCAGTCGTTAGATAGAAAGGCTATATTGTACTAATAAATTTTAAAATGGAATAAACATTTCTTCGTTTAAAAATCCACATTCATTATTTCCACTCACAAAGGCGAATTTTAAATGGTTTAGCGACTCTTAAGCCACCCGGTATTGGAGTAGTGGTGTTATGGGAAATTAATGGTCGATGGGAGCCGCTTCTTGTGCTTTGGAAAATTTACAATACATATCGATGCATTTCAGGAAAATAGATCTCGTCAACGAGTCACTCTGTGCTTTATTTGTTTCAGCAGCAGTGGTTTTGTCTGGGGCAAGTCCGTACTTCTTCTTTCGTCCGATTCCAGTAATAAAAATCGATCGACCATTCTTTTATGTCATTCTTCACAAGTCTCGAAATGCAGAAGGCAAAGGCATTTCTACAATCATATTTAGCGGACGCATCACTGACCCTTCATCTTAACTGAATTGCTCATAGCTCCGCTGGTTAAAAACAAGTTACGATATCTCATGCTCTCTACCAGTCGTTAGATAAAAAGGCTATGTTGTACTAATAAATTTTAAAATGGAATAAACCTTTATACTTTTACAAATTCACATTTATTATTTTCATCCACAAATTGCGAATTTCAAACGGTCTAGTGACTTTTGAGCCACCCTGTATTATAGCGATAGTGTTAAGGGAAATTTGAGATCGATCACGAGTCGTTCTTGAGTATTGGAAGATTTATGATAAATATTAATTCATATTGAGAAAATAAATTTCGTCAATGATCAACTCTGTACTTTATTTGTTCCAGCAGTAATTATAGGGTATACGAAGAGTCTGATCTATCGTCCACCGATTCCAATAATAAAAATCACTGATCCTTTTGCTTAATTATATATAATAGATCTCGTCAGCGATTAACTCTGTGCTTTATTTGTTTCAGCAACAATGATGATGTTTAGGGCAAGACTGAACTCCTATCGTCCACCGATTCCAGTAGTAAAAATCGATCGACCATTCTTTTATGTCATTCTTCACAAGTCTCATAATGCAGAAGACGAAGGCATTTCTACAATCATCTTTAGCGGACGCATCACTGATCCTCCATCTTAACTGAAATACTCATAGTTCCGCTGGTTAAAAACAAGTTACGGTATCTCATGCTGTCTACCAGTCGTCACATAAAAAGCTATGTTGTACTAATAAATTTTAAAACGGAATAAACCTTTTTACTTTTACAAATTCACATTCATTATTATCACACACAAATGCAAATGTTAAATGTCTGGTGACTTTTGAGCCGCCCTGTTTTATAGCGATAGTGTTAACAGTAATTTACGATCGATCACGAGGCGTATTGGAAGATTTATGATAAATATTAATTCATGTTGATAAAATAAATTTCGTCAATGAACAACTCTGTGCTTTATTTATTCCAGCAGTACTTGTAAGGTATGCGGCGAGTCTGAACTATCGTCCACCGATTCCAATAGTAAAACTCGATCGACCATTCTATTATGCTATTCTCCACAAGTCTCAAACTGCAGAGGACAAAGGCATCTCCACGATTTTATTTAGCGGACGCATCACTGATCCTTTCGCTTAATTTATCTATAGCTCTGTCGGTCAAGAACAAGTTACGATATCTCATGCTCTGTACCGGTCGTTAGACAGAAAGGCTATGTTGTACTAATAAATATAAAAATGGACTAAACCTTTCTTCATTTAAAAATCCACATTCATTATTTCCACTCACAAATGCGAATTTTAAATGGTCTAGTGACTCTTAAGCCATCCTGTATTGAAGTAGTGGTGTTATGGGAAATTAATGGTCGATGGGAGCCGCTTCTTGAGCTTTGGAAAATTTACGAAACACATCGATGCATTTCAGGAAAATAGATTTCGTCAACGATTTACTCCGTGCTTTATTTGTTTCAGCAGCAATGCCCATGGGTGGGTGCAGTCCACATTTCTTCTTTCGTCAGATTCCAGTTGTAAAAATCGATCGACCATTCTTTTATGTCTTTCTTCACAAGTCTCCAAATGCAGATGGCAAAGACATTTCTACAATCATCTTTAACGGACGCGTCACTGATCCTTCATCTTAACTGAAATACTCATAGCTCCGCTGGTTAAAAACAAGTTACGGTATCTCATGCTCTGTACCAGTCGTCACATAAAAAGCTATGTTGTACTAATAAATTTTAAAACGGAATAAACCTTTTTACTTTTACAAATTCACATTCATTATTATCACACACAAATGCAAATTTTAAATGTCTGGCGACTTTTGAGCCGCCCTGTTTTATAGCGATAGTGTTAAGAGTAATTTAGGATCGATCACGAGGCGTATTGGAAGATTTATGATAAATATTAATTCATGTTGATAAAATAAATTTCGTCAATGAACAACTCTGTGCTTTATTTGTTCCAGCAGTACGTGTAATGTGTACGGCGAGTCTGAACTATCGTCCACCGATTCCAATAGTAAAAATCGATCGACCATTCTATTATGCTATTCTCCACAAGTCTCAAACTGCAGAGGACAAAGGCATCTCCACGATTTTATTTAGCGGACGCATCACTGATCCTTTCGCTTAATTTACCTATATCTTTGGCAGTCAAAAAAAAGTTACGATATCTCATGCTCTGTATCAGCTATAGAAAGGCTATGTTGTACTAATAAATATAAAAATGGACTAAACCTTTCTTCATTTAAAAATCCACATTCATTATTTCCACTCACAAATGCGAATTTTAAATGGTCTAGTGACTCTTGAGCCATCCTGTATTGAAGTAGTGGTGTTATGGGAAATTAATGGTCGATGGGAGCCGCTTCTTGAGCTTTGGAAAATTTACGGTACATATCGATGCATTTCAGGAAAATAGATTTCGTCAACGATTTACTCCGTGCTTTATTTGTTTCAGCAGGAATGCCTATGTGTGGGTGCAGTCCGCACTTCTTCTTTCGTCAGATTCCAGTAGTAAAAATCGATCGACCATTCTTTTATGTCTTTCTTCACAAGTCTCCAAATGCAGATGGCAAAGACATTTCTACAATCATCTTTAACGGACGCGTCACTGATCCTTCATCTTAATTGAAATACTCATAGCTCCGCTGGTTAAGTACAAGTTACGGTATCTCATGCTCTCTACCAGTCGTCACATAAAAAGCTATGTTGTACCAATAAATTTTAAAACGGAATAAACCTTTTTACTTTTACAAATTCACATTCATTATTATCACACACAAATGCAAATTTTAAATGTCTGGTGACTTTTGAGCCACCCTGTATTGAAGTAGTAGTGTTAAAGGAAATTGAAAGTAGATCGATGGGAGTCGCTTTTTGAGATTTAGAAGATTTGTGGTAATGTTACATCCTACATGATGTCTTCAATATCTGTATGACGCTAACTATAAGCATGGGGATGTTTATGAGAGATGTGGTGTGTGAATTCCTGTGTACCATAATGATTTGGCCGAAGAGTGGGAAAAACAACAATGCAGTCTGGTAAATAATATATACGTACACATGTTGTACATTCATTTTTCAAAATCAAATCATAATAAATTTTGCGAAATTAACGGGGCGATCAAGGTACCCGATTTTCGTGCTTAACTGAGGCTAAAATCGCCGCGCATGCGCGTGAAAAGCGCCAACATTCCCATCACTGAGTCGCAGTCGTCGGCACAATTCAAAGGCCCGTGCGTCATGACAATGTAACACCAATATTTAATTTTTTTTATCATTGCTTATTTTTTATGAAACTTTCATCGATATATTCGTGGCATTTTTATGATCAAAAAAAGACCAAACACGATATGATTTCAAATGTGTAAATACTGTTGTAGTATTTAGTGGATTAAATGACGATGAACGTTTCGGGCGCAAGGAAGGATTGCGTATGGGAAAGAAAGAGACGCGGAGAGTCGCAGTCGCCGGCCCAGTTCAAAGGCCCGCGCGTGGTCTCGCTTTACACGCGCTGTCCTTCTCTACGTTCGGCTCGGCCTTAGAAGCCCAAAAAATAGCTACCCGTCACAGATAAGCGCGTAACTATCCCCCACCCCCGAGGCTTATGCGTTTATAGAGGACTTACTGTACTTGTATTTTTAAAACAATTTCTCGCTTCCTTTCTTAACAATTCAAATTTTTAAAAAATGATCAGACAGTTACTATATTTTAGGAAACAATTTGAGTGATCGAACAATTGTGTTTTGTTTGTTTTAGCGCAATTGTTCGCTTGGCATGTTGGCGACTTTTCAATATCGTATCCGGTGCTTGAGATCGATCGTCCGTTCGTTTACAACATTGTCTACAAATCTCAAAATCTGGAAAATGGTGGCAAATCTATAATTTTGGTCAGTGGGGTCATCACCGATTCTTCTGCTTAATTCGTTGTTAAATACAACTATGTGATTTTTGCAGGTAACTGATGTTGGATAATTTGTTATATACATGTTTTAATCATTTAATAACGTGACGCTTATATTATTTTCTATATCCATTATTATTGTAGTAAAAAATGCATGTAATTCTAGCAAAAAATAGTTTACTGATGTTTTTATTCAACCTTCCATTATAAATCATAGATTTCTGACTTTTTTTATGTTACCAATATTTTAATTATATTTCCAGTTAATAACAAGTATTTATTTTATATTGAAAAGAAAAAGAAGGATATATTAATTCTTCTATTTGAATTATATTGGCACCATATATGAAATTAGGAGATCTTCACGTTAATTTTGTATTATTATTGTGTTTAAAAAAATATTAATTAAACGGAGTGCAGAAAGATGGGAAATAAATAGTATTAGAACGCATTACATTAGTAATGTAGTAATTAGTAATGCATTAGTTAATTATAAATTGATTTATTTTACTTATTCCATAACATGGCTCACATTGATGTTTCCTTAATTGTCTATATTAGCACAGTTTTAAGTCACTGCAATGAAAATATATTTCTTATAATCTATAATTTTATTTCAATGGTCCTTATTTATTATATTCCCTAACCGGAAATCAAAATTGACCGCCTAATGGCACCGTTAGAAAAATGCACAATGGAAGACCTGAACCCTTCGAATGTGTATTATAATACTCTCAAGGTGTGAATCACAAATTTAACGTAAGAAAAAGTTTAACAATGATGTGCATGTCGAATGTATAAACTTTTATAATCCTTATATAAACTATATATCCAATGAACATTAGGATAATCTAACAGAATAGTACGTACACTGAATAATTCGTAAATTTTACTACTAAACTTTTAGATGCATGGATACCGTGATAATCGTTATTCGTTTAAAGAAATTAATTCAGTTATTATAAAAATCATTATTTAGTAACGAAATTCTCTTATTATTAAATCATTTTAACCATTACTATAAAACGTAACTCATTGCACAGAGATGTATATAATGAACTTAACATGGTCGATGTCAAATACAATTCCAATATTAAAAGATCTAACAACTTCCAATGTAAAATAATTATAAATTGAGACTTGTACGACAATAAATCCTGTCGTAAATTATTTAATTTGAGATTGCCACATTCTCCAACTTCTCTCGATGATATGCTATTATTGCATTAAACTTTCAGTGATCTACAGAAATATCCATAAAAATTATTAGTTGTAAACAATGCAAAGAATGCATTCACGTGATGTCGACAATACTGAATAAACCATATTCAGGAAAATAAGTAGAACTTAATGACTTCACTTGACAAGGTCCTCGCTTTTTAAGAACAGTCCTGTTCCTCTCCAGTCAGATCCTCTTTATCTTTCGAGCACACTGATTTAAGGGAACATCAAGTTTTCAATTCGTTTCAGAATTAAAATTTCACGATATGAGTCAGTGTTGTTATAAATCAGTTAATAGAAATAAACGATAGAATTATTATAGTAGCCTGCCATAAATTTCGCATATTAAAAGTACTTATTTGTTGTACTAATTATTTTGTCGTACGTATATAATTAACTGATTATGCAATTATCTTTCGACAGTTTCGTGGAACGTGCAGGTTCTGTTGAAGCTGTACCAGTTGACGTAAGAGATCCCCTACGCGGTAAAATCGTAGGCATGGATGCAGTGGTGTCTAAAAACTCATCATCAGAGTCACTGTCTTTATCTTTACCATTCCTGAATTGCCTTTTCGGCATTATATCATTCATATATTTCTCAATCATTTGCCGGGTTTGTACAGAGACATCGTTACCATTACCAGTTACGTACGGCAAACTATCATTCTTCTCTTGCTGATCTTTAGACAGCCTTTCGATGTACATTCGTTGCAACTCGGCCAATGCTTCATCCATGAAACGTACAGTTTGTTGTTTACGATCCGGTAACACATTAGTGTTAAATCCAATAGATCTGCCAACGTCAACGTTAGCTTCTTTCATTTTTGTATTTTCATTGTCTGCCATGGTGGTAGCGAAACTTATAGGTAAACTAGGTTTACTGTTCATGGGATTATAAGCTGGCGCGTAAGTTGGCCCCTGTTCGTTCACTGGGTGATCGCCATATTTATTCAGCACCCAATCTCTGACATAACTTTTGTCAATTTTCATTTCGTTTCCTCTCAAAGGAACATTAGACTGTGCAACACCCATTGCTTCGCTGTAACCCGCTGGGTAACCATTTTGTTGTCTTTCTACATTCGATGGAACTACTGGATAACCATTTTGTTGTCTTCCTACGTTCGCTGGAACTACTGGATAACCATTTTGTTGCCTTTCTACGTTCGCTGGAACTACTGGATGACCATTTTGTTGTCTTTCTACATTCGCTGGAACTACTGGATAGCTATTTTGTTGCCTTTCTACAGTTGCTGCAACTACTGGATAGCTATTTTGTTGCCTTTCTACATTCGCTGGAACTACTAGATAGCCATTTTGTTGCCTTTCTACGTTCGCTGGAACCACTGGACGGCCATTTTGCTGTCTTTCTACATTTGTTGGAACCATTGGACACCCATTTTGTTGTCTTTCCGCATTCATTTGCACCGCCATCTGATCCTTCCACCTACCAGTGTTCATCACAAGCTGAGCCAATTGTTGAATCGTTTGTTTCGGCGCTGGCGCAGACATTCTATCGCTGTTAGCAGGCACGGTTCCGAATTTTGCCGGAGTGGACGTGTTGCAAGGTTCGCCAGCTACACACGCGGGCTGCATGCTCAACCGTCGTAAATGATCATAGTTCTCTCCTTGGACAACCAATAAATCATCCATGCTTTCGAAATTTGCTTGGCCTTCGTAACAGCTCGTAAGCTGCTCTGAAATGCGACGCTCGTTTTCCAAGAACGCTGCAGTCAGTATCATTGCTGCAGTAGGCTCCCTTTGAGTGAACAACTTTCTGCGAGCGTGCAAAGTCTGACTCATGCTTGTCTCGAGACACGGATCCTTTGTCTTCTCTTCCACCTGTCTCTCCACTTCCAAGAACTTTGCGGTTTCCAATTTCAATGTTTCTATGTCCATATTCATGTTATCCACTTCCTTTGCTATACGTCTCTCCGCGGAAGATTGGGTCCGGATATCTGTCGCCGAGATAGGTTGCAAACCTAAACGTTGCTGAGCCTTCACGAAAGGTGACTGCGATACTGGCCCCAGTTTCGACCATATGGTCCCGGGCCTTTTGACTGGACTAGTTATAGGTGAAATGACGCCCGGTCTCGTCATCACCGGGTTTTGATTAATTAATTCGACGTTAGAATTAGGTATGGTACAAGGAATGCGACAAGGTTTCGGAGGAACAAGATCCAGCTTAGGAGGCGCAGCTCCAGGCATTGGAGGAGGCGCTAGACAAGTTATGGTTGGTTCCGGCGGTGGTGTAGGTGCTTCATTATCCGATTCCGAGGACTGTTTTGTGAGCAGTGTGTTATGAACTACTTTCAATAAATCGTCCATTCGATTCTCCAGTCTATTTTGACGATCTCTATCTAAATCTAGGAATTTTGTTAACATGTCGTTTTGCGCAGCAAGAATCTGAAAAAAGATTATGTATATAAATCATGTATATCAATCAACTGTGTTGCGTTATTTTTGTCCGGCGTTTTTCTCGGAAATGATAAATATGAGTAAAACATTAAGCAGTAATTTTAAATTATCTGCATTGTATATAAGTAAGAGGCCAGTAACAAAGGAAAAATATAAAGACATAATGAATCTGTTACCCTACATTTCACCGATTTATCATGCATATTTTAAAGCCCATAATGTATATTTAAATATATTAAATAATAAATTGTACAGAATATTTTCAAGAATTAAACACAATTGAACATTCCCCAATTTAAATCGTAAGAGATCGATTCCGATTTCGCGGGCTTTCGGAATTAACTTATAGTGCCCGGAACAGAAAATTTTGTTACCGATGCAGAAAATGATGAATTATTATATAAAATTGCTATCTGTACAACATAGATAAATTAGATTAATAACTAACTAGAATTAATTTTGCAAATGGTTTAAGTCATCTAAATGTTTAACAGACACATTTTCGAATAAGTTATTCATAAAATGGTACTACGATATATAAATTTCATATTAGAAAATTAGATATTATATACTAGAAAAGAAAGTTTCTCAACTGTTCCTCTTCTTTGTTATATCTTACCCTATTTACGACTTCATTTTGAGAACTAATGGCACCTAGAACAAGTTGTTCCAATTTCTGTGCTTTCTTCTTTCTCATTGGCACATTAGGAATATTATCCGTGTTAACTGCAGTATCTTTTGATTTGTGGTCGCTCCCTGCTTGACTCAAAGAATCCATCAAAAATTCCAATAAAAGACTGTCGTCGTTACAAGTTGCATTGTTTGTTAATACAGAAGCATCTGCTTGCATTGGACGACTATAGGTTTCATTCAAATTGTGTGCTTTATCATCATTTTTTGACTGGCAAAAAGCATCGTTTAAGTTGTGAGATACATCCGGAGAATAATCTGGTGATAGACATCCAACTCCTTTAGTATCTATTACAGCAGGCATAGGAGCCAACATATTGCCATAATTCTGTTTGTACGTAGCTGCCAAATTCTGCCCGAACACAATTTTCCGTGGCTCTTGCGGCATTGCACGATTATTCACATGCGTTACCTTTTGCAATTGATTTTGTTGCTGAAGCAACTGTTCTAAATTAGCATTATGCATTATGGTCGGACATTCACATTTCATTGGAACATTCACACATTGTGATATTAAATTCTGATTTAAATTCTGCTGATCTGGTTGAAATCCTAGATTATTCACCAACATATTTTGCTGATGGCTCAAACAATTTTGTTGCAATGTTTGATGTTGCTGCATGTTCTCTTGAATTATTTGATTTTGCACATTCTGTACTGTATTTTGATACGGTATCTCGCCATAGGGATGAGGTAATACATTGTGCTTGTAACTGGCACGTAATGGTTCTTCCATTGGAATAGTATTGCACTGTGTTGATTTACCAGCCATTTGTACTAGAGGTTCCCCTGTGTTAATGGCTACATCCCTGGTGGGAGAGAAGACCCTATTATAAGGCCTAGCAATTATAGTTTCGTTCGATTCGGGGGAATCAGGATATTCATTTTCATCTATAAAACATAAACATATACACCGATGTGCTAAGGTTATTAAAATAAAATGAATACTTCAAGAATATTAACACGTGAAACGCCAAGCCTATCTATTTATGCTGCACTCTACCATTGAGTGGGGAGAGCTGCGTGCATAAACAAAAGCTGATGCAGCATGAACGTAGAGCCTATGGTAGGTCCACAGGGATCGGCGCAACTTAAACAAAAAATCTATAGCCAGTTCCTAGAGACTGGCATGGCGTTCAACGTATTAATAATTTCGTAGACTACTTAGTAAATGAAGTATGACTCTTACGTCCTATTCCCCATGTGGGAGACAGTGCTTCTGTATGATGAAGCGACTGCACAGGAAACTTGTGTCTCATTTGTAAATTTTTATTCGTTTTGACTTCTTTTGGAGGAGACTTAACATGTATCGTAGCGTCTATAAAAATTTTGAAAAGCGATTGTGAGTTATTTACTTGAACAAAGCATTCATTTAAACTATAAATTATTAGTGTAATAAAAATGAATCGTGAAAATTGCCTTACCTACAGTATCTATACCAATAATATTAGCATCTTCCACACGCTTATTTTTCAGAACTCTATCGATTGATTCATAATATTGCTCGACACCTGCTCGCGTGCCAGCTCGTTTCGCTTCACGATAACAAACCAGAACCTGTTTCATCCGCGATCGGCACTGTTTTCCAGTAACATTGTACCCCTTTTTCTTCATGTACCGAGCGACATTTTCCCATATCAATTGCGGTTTCGACGTATACTCCAATTGCTTCTGGACTTGCCTATCCGACCACACCGACACCAACAACGTAGTACTCTCCGGGGTCCATTTGTATTTAACAGCATCTCCAGAATCACTCATCTCTCGGTCGAATTAGTGTCCAAGTCTCATGTAATGGGCGCAAGTTAATGCAGGAACTGCAATTATAATAACACACGAGCAAAATAGCACGATATCCCGCGGGGAGTTTTACCACGTATCAACAGGTTGTCATAAGATACAAACTTCGGTCCATCACGTAACAAATCGACGCCAAACTCTGCTGGGGACACGGTGCATACGTTTCGGTTAACCGTCACCAACCGACGACAATTCAAATTTCATTGTGCAACAGGTGGTGGGGAATAGTGCATGCGTAGGAGGCTTGTAGGGGTAAGTTTAAATGCATCCTTTCACCAGCTTTCACTGACGATACAGACATCAGAGACGAAACTTTAATACAGCACCGAAGCATAGCTGGGATATTGTACGGGTTTTTCGCGCATGCGCGTCCAAATGCAGGGACGTGTCTACGTCCTAAGTTTTTGGGGAAAGTAGTGAGGAACTATTATTGGTGGGAAAGTACTGGAAAAATCGAATTTTTGGTAGTTATTGTTAATTTTTGATTGACATACACATGTTATACATTCATATTTTAAAATCGAATAAAAAAAAATTTTGCGGAATTATGCAGGATGACCAAGGTACCCCATTTTAGCCAAACTATTACTTCACTGATGCTAAACATCACCGCGCATGCGTGAAAAACACGTGCAATACTCCAACTATGCAAAGAGTAGTACCAGGTAGTACTAGTAGTTTCCTGTCTTTGGTATTTCCACTCTATGACGTTACCATAAAGTATAAAAGCAATTTTACCGAAAATTAATCTATACTTTCAGAAAGTTTTTGCAAAAATTGTATTAATAATATAAATTAATTAATATTCAGTATGGAACAAATTTTAATATCAAAACAATTTTATAATGGATACTGTATCTTTTTATTTATAATGTCGTATCATCTTTTGAGATAGATTCAACGACGTCTGTATCCGTTACAATTGAATAAAAAGTCATGAAAAATTAATTATAATGCATTATTATTATTTACATCAATTACGGCGAAAAACTAACCGATACTTTCGATGCAAAACGCATGTCCTTTGCAGGCAAAACCGGGAAATCTGGCGGCCAAATGTTTTATTGCCCCCCGTTTTCCGATTCCTTCTTCGCGACTGAAGGGCCATAATTTTTGGCCTTTCGAGAGCACGTTGACAGTTTCCAGATGTGCATGGCACAAAAAAAATGTTTTCAGGTAATCCTTAGGTAATCCTTAGGGTAATCCTTCCATGTCAAATCGATCACTTTTTGCAGGCACCATCGTCGATTTTGTTCTAAATGAAATATGTTGTAGTCCATATGAAATTAGGGTGGGTTTAAGTCATCATTTTGCCGGTTTCGAATTTTTTTAGAAATGGCAGGCCTTCAAAGTTTTCAATTTTTGCCCATTTTGACGAAAACGGGCCTCACTTACAAATTTTTATCTTAGGAACTGTTTGCCCGATTGAGCTACATCTTTTTTGTTTAATTCAAAAAGGATTGGGCTATTACGAAATAATTTTTTCAACCTCGGAAATCAATGATTCCAACGGAAATCATGCGAATATCGCATAAACGGTGATACATTTTTAGACATTGAGCTTTTTATTGATGAAATTAAAAAATATCCTGAAGTATGGAATGTCGCAGGAATATGGAATGTATCTTGTGATGCGATTCTCTCTGTTATTCTATCTATAACAGCTCATCAAATGAGTGAACACTCATTCGAAAATAATTATAGAATTTTTCAGGATTTTCTCTTAAATCAGCAAAGGATGTAGCAAATCTGCCTCGTGTAAATCTCGAATCGATAAAAGGATGCACCCAATACCGTCTTCTTTGTTTGCAACAATAGTATTTATATACAAAATAGGCAAATACTCTACGCTTTTTTTTGGACACCTCCATCTTCGATAGTAGTAGAAAATGCAATGAAAATCGCAGTCTCCGCACGTTAACACGTTGACTGCCGTGTCACCCATATATGGGTGACGGAATTATTTGTCCATATTTAAAAATTAATTATTACGCTAATGTAATCGTTGTATCATATTTGGTTAATATCTGGAAAATGCAGGAAGGTTAAAACGTTACTCAGTGTCACACATTTTAATTCTGTAATCATTATTTTATTAAATATATTGTTTCGATTTTATGAAATTTCTGAGGTCGCTGCTTTGGCAGTCAAAGTGTTAAACAAACGCAACTGGACGCCTTTCAACTGAACCGCAATTCCGTTGCCGCGCGGTCGCCGCAAGTTAAAAAAACGGATGTGTGCAGCGGGCCTAAACCCACCCTAATTTCACACGGATTACAACATATTTCATTTAGAACAAAATCGACGATGGTGCCTGCAAAAAGTGATCGATCTGGCATGGAATGATCCTTAGATAAACTATCGGTATCTTTCCTCTACACTTTACAATCTACAACATCATGGAAATAGGATACTTTCATGCCCATTGTTGGAAAAGCATCACACATTTTGATATTATGCGTAAATTGCACATGTGGTGTAAAAACGAGAGTAATAGTTATTTTTTTAGAGAAATACCCACATTAGGAGGGGGATCATTTCATGTGAAGCTGATCATTTTTAGTTTGCTGTACAGTGGCATAGATCACTGTACAACAGCTAATTTTTTCCCCGTTTTTACAGTCCATGAAATCGTGGCTACGTGCCAAAATTCCAAGCACATAATTCGTCACACCCATCTGCAGTGTCCTAGCCACTTTCTTTCACAGTCCTCCGTACTTGACCAAGCCATCTGTTTTTTCCTCAAAATCACCAACCCTCCCGTCATCCTTGTCTACCAGTAGTTTCACTCTTTCTTCATTCACATCATAATGATTCACATCTTTCCCTCGCTTACTTACCTTTCCCCTTTCAAATCCTTTTCCATCACTAGTTTTTAAAAAGATCCGACTACAGAACATCGAAATCTCTCGCACCACAGATTTTTATCCTTCATAAGGACTGCAATCCTGTATAACGAATTAATAGAAAATACAAATTTTAGAACTAGTGGTCTTCTGTCGCTATGCAATAAACAGATTATCCGTTTTTAGTAAAAAACGTAATTCTTACAACGATGATTCTTACAAATTAAGTTTCGCAGGACGCTAAATGGAAAAGTAGTCTTTTTCATGGAAAAGACTTCCTTTCCATTTAGCGTATGTCCAGTAATTATTGCGGGACAAAGTGAGAATCGGAGAATAAGTCTTCTAAGGTCATTTGAAGTTACTTTTTCCCTACCAAAAATTTCCGTCTTGACTTTGGGCAAGGCAGCCCGCTAAAATAAGGGTTTGAGGGGGTGGTTACGTGCGAAGATTTCGGCCGTGGGATTGAGGGAGAGAGAGGTCCGAGAGACCCTTGACCAAGGATTTATGACTTTCTGTCCTGGCTGGCTCAGGACTTCGACATGTTGTCTAAATATGTGAAATTGGAGAAGCTCCTTCAAGAGGCCACGTGATTTTGCTTTCTCAATTAGTCTCGTCAATCAGAATTATGTACGTCGAGATGTCCGTGAGAACTCTCTCGTTGTCTCTTTATTTATTCTAAGCTTTTTCACCAGGATGAAATATATATGAAATATTCGGTTATCACCTAAACATTACATTTATGAAATTTTTGCTAAGGAAAAAGTTATTTCAAATGACCTCGATAACCATCCCATTTCAAGGTTTTCCGATATGTTTGGGACACCCTGTGGATGGTTTCGCATTATGATTTTTGCTACTATTTAAAATACTCGAGACGATGACACAAATATTTATTACTGGACTGTGGATCTTTATGCAAATTAATTGCCTGCATCGGGAGCTAGAAAGATATATTTCATGTTAAACAGTCTACAGAAAATGAATTTTTGCAGATTATACATAATTTGTAAATTAATTGAAGATGTTTTTATAATAAAATTGTTTTGATAAAAATGAAACATGTTTGAATTTTTGAATGTACTCTGTCTCGTTATTGGGTGCTGCATCAGTGCGCTAAGCAATTCATCGGCCAATAGCGACAATGCGAGCGATAGAAGGGGATTGCTATTGGCCGAAGTATCGTCTCAGAGTTAGAACGAATACACTTTGCCTAGCTATCGTCTGGTGCGCGGACGGTACTGCATAGCACTGCATAGTGAGCTGGTGGGAAATCTACATTGTTTGTGCAGTATGGTGATGAAAGTCACAAACAAAACTGAGTCACTGGCGGGAAGATTCACGCACGTTTCTGAATAGTTGTTGCACCGGTTAAGAGAAATGTTGAGTGATTGAAAAAATGAAAATTGTTGAGATAGTGTGACAGATAGACGGATGTGATGACCTTACAACGATACGAGGATATTTTTATCAGAAGCGATATTATATCTATATCTGCGGAAAAAGATGGTGTTCACATCCGTTAATTTTGCACATTATTTGAATCAGTGTACTATTTGCGTGTAAATAGATACATTGCATACTTGTCGACAATATGGAGAATGGTGTACAAAGTAGAAAGAAGAGGAAGTCTATCACTGACGAGACCTACCTTGCAAAACGATCCAGAGGAAAGGAGAACAGTTTGAACCATTCTCAGGATGTGAGCGTAAGTTATATAGTCCTAATCACGTTATCGGTTTTGCTATTAATGTAGGTTCATAAATTTCTTTGTATATCGTAGAGTAAAGTCGGCAAAGTACGGAAGATTCTAGTTAGAAATTTCATGTGTCACGATGCCATGGAAATCATATTAAACCCGAATGTAAATTTCATTGTTGGTCGTAATGGAAGTGGTAAAAGTGCAATATTGACAGCCTTAACTGTTGGTCTTGGCGCCAGAGCTAATGTTACCAGTCGGGGAGCATCTTTGAAAGGTACGAACATAGTCTATCGTGTAGTTAACGATTATTTCCCACTTTTATAACAATGCTTCTTATTGTATAGGTTTTATAAAGAAGGGAAAACAATCGGCAACAATTGAAGTGACATTACTCAATCAAGGACCAATGGCATATAAACCAGATGTTTATGGCGAATCAATAATAATTCTTCGCACTATTTCGAGTTCGCCATCTTACAAAATTAAAAATTGGAGAGGTACATAAGAGTTTCCATTTGATTTACTCATTTTTTGTCATGGATGCATAAAATCCACAATCTAGTGATTGTTGCATTAACACTAAACTTACCAAGCACAAACCATAAAAACAAAACGCCATATACAAGTAAAAGGATAGAATTTATTTAAACTTTGTATGGTTTTCATTATAATATGTGATTGAATAAAGAAGTCAATTCAGTCGTTTACTATGATAATTGCAAAATAGTAGTGGGTTTAGTGTAAAAATGACATATAATCTTTTACCCAGAGACTCACAAGATGTGTAGCTTAAATGATTTATGACAAATCTTAAAATAACTTCCATATGAAACACTTGTTACACTATTTCGTATAATCATGTTCATTACATTATTTTTGTAATAGGTGAAGTGATTTCAACAAAACGCAATGAACTTGACAGTATACTGCGAGCAATGAATATTCAAATAGACAATCCTATTTCTATCCTAAATCAGGACATATCGAGGACATTTTTAGTATCTTCCAAACCCGAAGAAAAATATGAGCTGTTTATGAAAGCCACACTGTTAGACGTAATTGGAAATAATTATAAAGAAGCTGAATTAATATGTCAAGAAGAGTATGTGAAATTACAACAGTACAATGAGGTATGTTTTTATTATATATTTCGTTGCTCGGAAATAACTGATTCTTTCTATACATATTGGCAAAATTTTGTGCAGATTCTTTCAGAGGCTAGGAAGGAGATAGATAGGTTGAAAGCAAATATAAAAAGGGCAGAAGAAATTGATCAATTACGCGAAGAAGCAACTGGTTTTGAAAAGGAATTGGTTTGGGCAGTTGTGAGTGACGAATTTATTATAGGATAATTTGATGATACAATTTATTGCTTTCGATTAATAGCATAAAATTCGCATTCCATTGTACAGGCCATAGCAGAAGAACAGAAATTACAGAAAGTTGAAGAAGTTCTCAACAAGTGTAAAGAGACCCATCAATATCTTGTGGAGGCTGAAACGTCTGCGGATTCAAAAGACGAAGAAATAAATAAAAAAATCTTGTACGTATTACATAAATGATTATAAATAAGTCTAGCACGAAATTTAAAATTTTAAATTTAAAAACCATATTAATGTTAAACGATTTATCAGTCTTACAATATGTAGGAACATACGCTGTATAACATGTAACGTTCTTCTGCAGAGGGTTAGAAGAAGAAATTAAAGAAGCGGAACGAGAAGTTACTAATAGTTCAGACGATTATAATAAAGTGAAGCAAGAGTATAGTATAACTAGGGATACACATTCCACCAAAGCGAGAGAGTGGCGTTCTTCCCAAGGCAAAATTAAGAGATTCGAAGATGACATTAATATGATTCACAGAGAGATACAACGACTTGAAACGTTTGTTAATTTTTATTTTCACATAATTTTTATACGAGTATGCATTTAATGCAAGCATATATTTTTTAGTGGCGACAATGCAGAACAAAGCGAGAGAAATGAAATGAAACAACAGTTGGCAGATTTAGAACAGAAACTGGACGAAGTCGAAGCTTTATTACGGACTAAACAAACTCATCAAACGCACTTAGAAACCGACAGAATGCGTCTTCAGAAAGAAATGCACAATACGAAGATTGAAATTGCAAACCATGATAATCGAATACGTGAGTATCAAAGGAATATTGAGTTGAATCTAAAAATTTTTAAATCCGTCAATTTTTAATTTTTTTTATCGTGCTAAGGCCCCAAAAACATTTAACAAAATCGGTAATTTGATTTCAAAATGCCTTCATTTCGTAAATAATTAAAATTTTTAATGTTTTTCATTTAATTTTAATTTGAGTCTGATTTTGTTACAGAAAAAATTCGACGCGACATTACTGCCACAAAACAGCACGCTGACAATGCATTGACAGTATTTGGAAGAAATATACCACGGCTTTTGCGAAGAATAGACGAGGAGTACAATAATGGACACTTTAGGGAAAAGCCACGTGGTCCGCTTGGTACGTTAAGAGAAAGTGGAATCTATAAAGTTTCAATGTTCTCTGTAGTGTCTCATTTCCTATATTATATAATTTATTTATTTTATATATTCTTATAATTCCCTGTCTAGGTGCATACATAAAAATGAAAGATTCCGCTTGGGCGCCTGCAGTTGAAAATTATTTAGGATCCGGTACCTTTAGCACATTCTGCGTAGACAATAGTGACGATGCCAAAGTATTAAAAGCGATTATGAAGGAAATTTATCTGAATGAAAGGACTCCACAAATAATATGCAGCAAATTCTATAACAAAGTGAGTAATAGCTTTGTAAACTTTTTATTAAATCTTATTGGATAACGATATTATGGTGATTCCAGGTTCACGATGTTCGAGCTCACTGCACTCGTTCTCCTGATTACTTCAATCTCTTGGACGCAATGAATATATCAGACCCTGTCGTCGCTAATTGCTTAATCGATCAGCGTGAAGTTGAATGTGTTATATTAATCCCAACAAGCAAAGAAGCCGCCGACATTATGTCTGATGCTTCGAAAGTGCCACGTAATTGTAAGAGAGCCTTTACTCAGAGAGGAGACACGTTTTATCCGGATCCACATTATAGGAGTTACGGAGGACCGCGTGACTTGAAATCTAGATTCCTCCAAGTCTCGGTTTCCGATACGATTAAGTAAGATCTCGTTATTTTGTCTAATTATCCTTTTAGCGTTGTAAGCATTAAATTTTATTGATCTGATTAGGGCCCTTGAGGAAGAACTTCGTACTTTAGATAATACAAAGAAACTAGCTGTACAGTCGAACAGTACAGCCCGTGAAAAAGAGACACGTACAAGTTCTGAATTGATAACTGCCAATCAATTAATCGCGAAGCTTAATGCTGCCCAAAATCAGTATAAAGCCCAGATCAACGATCTGAAGGATAAGATTGAAGCCAACGAAGCGATATCCATTACAGTATTTGTAAGTTTAACTTTCACTAGCTTTTAAATGTTCACTGATCCGTGTCGTCACATTATAATAATTTATATAAACTGTGGATTGTATTTTATAGAAAAATGAGTTAAACGAGCTAGAAAAGAAGTTGCACCAAGAAAAGTGCGAAGAGTCTCGTTACAATGCAAGTGTGCAGGAACTTCAGAAAAAGATGGAGGGTTTGGAGACGGAAATTAAGCGATACCGTGAGCTAAGGCAGAGTCTAGACTTGAAAATCAACCCGCTAAAGGTATTTTCCATTAGCATTTATGCGAATACGTTAATGACATTCCTTAGGCCATTCAAAGTAACTTTTTCCTTTGCGGAAATATTCTCTGCGGCGTTGTTAAGGAGTTAATTAATTGACCAATCAGCGCATCGACATTGGTCGAGCCGGAATCCGTCTGCTGTAGCCGCGCTCTGATTGGCGCGGTTTTTTCGTTAATGACTCTTTAACAAAGCCGCGAAGAATATTTTCGTAAAGGAAAATGTTACATCGAATGACCTCAGGAATCACCCCTTTCGAGGAAGTACAACATTTTTGAGACATCCTGTATATTATGCAGGGAGTTTACGTTATTACTGGCCAGCGTTTCTCTTACAAATAAAATTTTGTTTATGTTTGCACTATTTTTTTTAGAAACGACGGTGACTTTTGATTTTGTCAATGGAATACTCTATATTTTTTTATGTCATATGAAAGCGTATGTGGAGACAAATTTGTTTGTATACGACACCAATGACTTTGAAGGTCATACAAGGTCAGAAGTGGAGGAAACGTTTCGTATATTTCGTAGATATATAAATAATTCGTTCCTAAAAAATAGTGCCAACACGAAAGAAATTACACACGTCATTACGTTGTTTGCAAAAAAACAGTATTACTTTTCCTTCATTCATTTTTTCGTAATAATTATCATTCTCAAGAAAAACATTGGCTAGTGATAGAGTAGAGTGAACACACTGTGTATATTAATTAGTGTTGTATGTTAATGATCTTGTATTTGTCGCGTAGGCTAGTATAAAGCAATTGAAAGATGAGAAAGACCTGATGCGTGCAAGGACTCGGCACGCAGTGAGAAAATTAGAGGGAGTGCGACAAGCTTTACAGAATGCAACTGCAGAATTCGAAATGCAACAGAGGGCTACTGAAAAAGCAGTATCCGATGCCACGAATCGGTGCGATAGGATAGACACATCAAGGTTAATAAACGGATCGTTGTATTATTAAAAATATAATACATGAAATATTTGTTCAGGAAAAAACAAAGTTGATTATTTTTTGCAGATCGATAAAAGAACTGGAAAGGTTAGCCAAAGATCTGAAAGCTCGAATTCATGAAATTGAGCGACAATTTGGTACGATAGAGAAATTGCGAAAAGAGCTGAAAGCGAAAGAAGCAAAGTGTGGCAAGAATTTGAATTTAACCGCTAAAATTGAGAAAAGTTATCAAGTAAGTCATGGTATTGTAATATGTTATTTTTCGGTGTGTACCGACATTCTTGAATTTTATTTTTATCTTAAAATACAAACGTATTCTATTCACGTATTTATGCATATTGCAGATACATCTTAAACGTTTACGAGAACGAAAGAAACTATTCTCCGATATGAAAGAGACTTACGGAATAAGCATACAAAATTCATTTACGAACGTGCTAGCACTACGGAATAAAAAGGTACGCGTAAACAATGTTCTATTGTGAACATAAAAAATTGTGTTCCTTGTTTGTTCTATATCACAGAATATGTTTCAATCAGGGCACCATAACCATCGACCATGGGAGAAGAAAACTTGAACTTGAAGTGAAATCCCAGAACGACAGCCAAAGGTCAACCAATGATGCGAGATCATTGTCAGGCGGTGAAAGGTCTTACTCGACCGTTGCTTTTATTTTAGCGCTTTGGGATTGTACCGGTTTGCCTTTTTATTTTCTAGATGAATTCGATGTTTTCATGGTACGTAATATAATCTGTAAATATTGAGGTTATTCTTACATGGGTGTAAAGATTTTTACGAGTGATTATTTTCCAATTAGGATAAGGTGAACCGGCGTGTCATAATGGATATTCTTTTGGATCATACCAAATCACATCCGCACAGTCAGTTTACGTTTCTGACCCCGCTGGATACGTCCAACGTCCTTGCAGAAGATTACGTTACGATTCATAGGTGAGTACAATTTTGATTTGATTAAGAAATAATTTGAAAATTATATTTATACTAATTTGTGTAATTACTTTAATTCTCAAGATTGGCACCGCCAGAAAGGGGAACTCAGGATTAAAATATAGTTTAGATTCATTTTGTTTTGGGAGGATTTAATTATTTTTCTCAGGATATAAATTATTTCTCAAAAATATTTTATCACTTACAACATCCGATTTAGATTAAACATTTTTTTTGTAAGGTCGCATGTTTTATTTGTAATAATATACAAGCTGGAACATTTGTTGAACTAATAAGGTAAAATTTATTTGTCAATGAACAAGTGATACATTATTTTTGAGCAGTAAGGTATGAACAATGCGGTAACTCATAGTTGATAATGTTAAATATAAAGTATCCTAATAATACTATTATTACGTGAAATAGTATATTTATATTGTTGGTAGTGCGATTAACATTGAAAAGTGTTACTTGTGAGTATTTACTGAAGTATTATCAATAATGTGGTACTCTGATATGAAAACAAATTTCAGTCGATTCGTAGTTAGGTGATAGGTTTTAGTTTATTTTTTTATGTAACTCAAAAACGTTTTTCTTGTCAAGAAAGTCCGCATAGATATATACAAGGCGTGAAAAAACCTATTTTCATAAGTCAAAATAATATATTTATATTCATAGTGTTGTTACATGAAACATTGTTTACGTTGTATTTTATTAATGAAATACAACGATAAAACAAACTATTTTTATACTTTTGAATAAAAATTTATGGCGCATAGCACGGATGCGAGGTAATTATGTGATAATTGTATGTTTCGTACCTGTAATATGTTGTTATTAATGTAAATTTTAGTAATAATAGCAATAACTTTAATAGTAATAATAATAAAAAATTTTAATGTAAACTAAAATTGCCATTACTGATCAAATGACTGGTTTTATATTTTATTTTACACTTATTGAAAATACTAATAATAACAATGACTTCAGTAATAATAAGAACAGTGCAAATTCAACAGTAAACCTACAATTATCGATTTTATATATTCTATCTTATATAATTATTCAAATACAGTCACTTTTATAAGGCAACACGTGCGTCATTTTTAGTGTAAGATGGTTTAGTGTTAAAACAAAGAATAAATTATAACAAATGAAAGAACAACATACTGTTATAATTTCGTAAAAAAGAATCGTACAACAACGAGCCTCCGCTTATTTTAAACCTTGAAGCCTCTACTTTTTTTAAAAAGTATAAAATAATACAAAATTTTGGCTGTGCTGAAGTCGCGCGCCACATTATAAACTGCACAGTGGCTCCAAGAAGTAGTCTAGTACTAAATTACCGATTTTTAAAAGTCGTAAATATTTAAACTGTTATAAAATCATAAAAGCCAATCGTACAGAAATGAGCCTAGGCTTATTTTAAAGCTGGAAGTCCCTAATTTTCTAAAGTATAAAATAATACAAAATTTTGACGGCGCTGAAATCATGCACCATACCATAGACTGCGATCGTGCAATGATAAACTCGTTCTGAGCTTGAAGTGTTGTCCTAACCTCTACTTTTGGAAAGTTTGAAGTAATATAAAATTCGGGTGGTCTGATCAATTAGATACTTTTACGAAGAATAAAAATATAACCGCTGTTACGAACGAAGGCGTACCGGATCGTAAGTGGATCAAGGTTTGCACCGTTGCACGAATCTGGTTTGGGGTTCCCGATTAACGCAACGATTCGCATTACGTGCATTACACGCGGTGCGTGCGAGGCGTGGTTGTGCATTGTGTAACACTATACGGAGAAAGTGTTGTAGAACCGTCGGTGAATTGTCAATAAAAAAAGCGGTCCCCTTTAACGAGCGAAACGCGAACATAATGACCGCGTCATCGTTTAGCCGTCGATCTCGATGTTATGCATCTTTTTCTCCTGTTTCACGCTTTTTTCCCCGTCTTTAGATCCATCCTAACCCTTCCGTGTCCTTGAAAGATCGAATTTTATAGAATCCGATCAGGTTACCGTTTCTTATTCGATTTTGTTTTTTTCATATTGGCGGGACAAAGAATTCCTATGGAATTGTGGGCTTGGCGAGAAAAATAGCTGACCGGCAGGATTAAAATTATGACAATGTATACCTTATTGACGAGGAAAATATTTTATACTCAATAGACTGAGGATCTCTATGCAAATTTATATTTTAACCCTTTGAGGCCCTATCCCGAGCTATAGACACGATATTGATTTTTGCACTAATAGTTCCTTATTTTATTGATTCGTTGTTACATTCATCATTATGTCACGATTACATAGTATATGCAAGAATAATTATGGTATTTTTCAAATATCCTAAATAGACTACACCTTATTACAAAGAATGAGGAATATACAGGGTGTCCCACATAAATGGGAACACCTAAATATCTGTCGTATTTACAGTCCTATCAGAAAACTTCAGAGGACAAAGTGAGACTATTGTAGGGGGCAAATACAATGGTAAAGAAAAAAAATTTTTGTCGTGTTTTTTAATGAAATTTCAAGGTCACTGATGTTTTTTTAAATGGAATAGTATATTTTTTTACGATAACATGATAGACAATAAAAAAACTGAATTTAGTAGATACCACCTTTTTGACCTTGAAATGACCTTGAGCAAGAATAATCATGTTGGAGCGGATAAAATGTGGAAGTTTAAAACTTACGTGTTTCAGCAAAGAATACGCGTTGTTTACGGCGGGTTGACCTTTACATATCATAATAAATGTTCGAAATGTTGACCATCCTCATTTATGCAATATTGCAATCTTGCATTAAATGATCTGTAGGCATTGTCGATTTTCTGAGACGTAATTGAAGCACATGCTGCAGTAATCCTTTGCCGCATATCCTCTGGCGTTATGGGTTTATCTTTGTATATAATACATTTTATCTTGCCCTATAGATAAAAGTCCAATGGTGTCAGATCCGGAGAACGGGCTGGCCATGGAATTGTTCCTCGTCGCCCAATCCAGCGTCCAGGATATTTCGTATTTAGCACCGTTCTAGCAACTTTAGGATAATGCGCTGGACAACCATCATGTTGAAACCACATGCGCTCCCGATCGAATAACGTAATTTCTTCTAAAAGGCCCGACAAATCCTGGCGTAAGAATGCAGCATACTTTATACCAGTAAGAGTTCTTTGTATAAATTCGTTCGACGTTCAATTACGTCTCAGGAAATCGACAATGCCTACAGATCATTTAATGCAAGATTGCAATATTGCATAAATGAGGATGGTCAACATTTCGAACATTTATTATGATATGTAAAGGTCAACCCTCCGTAAACAAAGCGTAATCTTTGCTGAAATACGTAAGTTTTAAACTTCCATATTTTATCCGCTCCAACATGATCATTCTTGCTCAAGGTCATTTCACGGTTAAAAAGGTGGTATCCACTAAATTCAGTTTTTTATTGTCTATCATGCTATCGTAAAAAAATATACTATTCCATTTAAAAAATTTTTTTCTTTACCATTATATTTGCCCCCTGCAATAGTGTCACTTTGTCCTCTGAAGTTTTCTGATAGTACTATAAATACGACAGATATTTAGGTGTTCCCATTTATGTGGGACACCCTGTATATGTTCTTTTCCTAACCAGTAAAATTGATGTTGTACAACTGAAATTATCTATGACTAGACCGAAGAATAAATTAAACAATATTATATTTTTGACTATCAAGCGCGTTAACTATATTTTTGTATTTTATACATTTGTATTTGGACATTCTATAAATACGTAAAAATCTCCAGTCTAATGATCAAATGTCTCGGTATTGATTGATTAAAATTTTTAATTGGATTGATTGCATATATTTGCTTTGTAGAGACGTTGAAATTCAATGGAATTCGCCGCTCAAGGTCATTCATAGTAACCCTCGCCTCACCTCTTTATCCGTTACACTTTCGCTCCACCCGACATGCGCTTGAGAAATGGAAAGCATCAACAACATTCATGATCATTCTCGGGGGCTCTCTATCTCTTACCAACGTTACTTAGAATGGCGTAACAATAGAAGTTGCGCGCACTGTATAATTCACGGTTGAGAAAGTGACCTTGAACGACCGAACGAGTGCGATTCGTGATGATCGGTAGCTCCGTAGCCATTCAGCTTGACACGTATTAAGTACACAATACTAATAATAATTGCTGCATTGTCATTGAGAATGGGCTGGTTATAAAATAGTTATTTGAAAATGTAAGAATCATTAAAATTACAGTCGTAGGCTGCAAATCTTGAAAAACTGCGATTTTCACTATTTTTGACGATATTGAATGACAAAACGTTTTTTTTCAATTTTTAATGATTTGTTTATAAAACCTTTACCATCGTATTTGTGATATTTTTCTGATTAAAATGAATCCCAACACGACATAATTCGGAATACAAATTGCTTGTTTAATTCACAATTAAAATACAACCTCGCTTATCCGAACCGATATCTGAATTCACCATTAAACAGTTGGACTTAAAGCGATTCATTGTACACACCATTAAAGATTCAATCTAATACCGTAGCTAGATAACTGTTCCATTATCCGAACACTCCTGTACCACTGACCAGTTCGGATAATCGAGGTTTTTATGTTGGGTATCATTTCAATTAGAAAAATATTGTGAATACGACGGCAACAATTTCATAAAAGATTACTAACAATAAAAAAGTTTGAATTAGTATTGTTTCGCCGATATTTTGTTTCCTCGTTGTACTTTCCTACGTTCTAGAAATCAGGGAATCGTATGTGTACACGGTATAAGCAACACTCGACTCTCAGAGTCTTCACAAATATCGAGACAGTACCGATAGTTCGGATAATCGAGGCTCCACTAAACTGTCAATAAAACAACTGAATACAACCCAAACCATATCGTGTTTGGTGTCATTTCAATCGGAAAAGCATGACGAACACGCCAGCAACAGTTCCTCGAAAAAAATAATTACGAATAAAAAAAGTTATATTAGGAGTGTAGTTGCAAGCTGCAGAGAGAACACGTTCGGTGTATGGTTGCTAAAAAAGTGACTTTATTCAGATAAACATTATCCTATCGTGGACAGATCGTTGTTCAGTGGATATAGGCAGGTGCGGGGGCGGCGTAGGTGAGGGGCGTGGCGTACTTGGCGATGGGCGCGGCGTAGGAAAGGGCGGGGGCAGCGGCGATCTTGGCAACTGGGGCGGCATAGGCGAGGGGCGTGGCGTATTTAGCGATGGGCGCAGCGTAGGAGATGGCGGGGGCAGCGGCGTAGGAGAGAGCAGGTGCAGCGGCTAATTTGGCGACTGGTGCAGCGTATGCGATGGGTGCAGCGGCGATCTTGGCGACAGGTGCAGCGGCGATTTTGGCGACAGGTGCGGCGGCTACCAGGGGAGCAGCAGCGGCTTCCTTGCGGACTACGGCGTTGAATCCGTTGATCGGGTCGGCTACGTAGTCGACGATGCGCCTGGTTCCGTCAGCTTCGATCAGGGAGTAGCTGCCTTGGACTACGTCTCCATCACGGGTTTCTTGTTGGCTCTTGGCGTCACCGGTCAGGCTGTCGTGAACATCGTAGGCGTAGCTGTATTGTGGGTGCGGGTCGAAGTCAGCGTCCACTGCCTTTGCCACCGGGGCCACTGCCACGGCTTTGGCAACGGGAGCGGCTACAGCCACTGGCGCAGCAGCGTAGGCAAGAGGGGCTGCAGGGGCGTAGGACAGGGGGGCTGCAGGGGCGTAGGACAGGGGGGCTGCGGGGAGGAGACCGGCGTTGGCGGCGGCCAAAAGGGAGGCGAGAGCAACAAACTGCAACAAAAATTGGTTTCCCGTTAGAATGAACTTATAAGCTTACAATCTGCGATTTAAATTGTGGTGCTGGTACTCTTTGTCTGAATTCTAGCACTGTTAGGTTTTTGGTTAGAACTAGGGCTAGAGCTGATAATCGTTAGAACTTTGGTTAAAGCTGATAATCGTGTGATCTGAAATTTAAAATGTGTTGTCCTAGCACACTTTGTCTCGGTTCCAACGCACTTAGTCTTAGTACTCTTTGTTCAGTTGGCTATTGTAATTGGATTGTTATTGTGAATGATGAAAGTAGCGTATGTTGGAGATGAGAGAGAACTATTTTCGTATTGCGGTATTAAATTAACCAAGTGATTCATTACTGTAGTGGAACATTTAATCGCAAGTGTATGTTATACTGATGGATGGGGTACAGTGGCGCAGACACTGTCTAGTGGTTGTTATCGTAAAGTAGGACTACAACGAGACAGATCAATGCAAATTATAGATGAAAGAGAACAATTTTGTTATTGTGATACTAATTGTACCAGCTAATGACAATTCTAGTACTCTGTATGTTACAGTGATGGGTGGAGTACAGTGGCGCAGACACTGTCTGGTGGTTGTTATTGTAAAGTAAGACTTCAAAGAGACAGATCAATGCAAATTATAGATGAAAGAGAACAATTTTGTTATTGTGATATTAATTGTACCAGCTAATGACAATTCTAGTACTCTGTATGTTACAGTGATGGATGGAGTACAGTGGCGCAGACACTGTCTAGTGGTTGTTATTGTAAAGTAAGACTTCAACGAGACAGATCAATGCAAATTATAGATGAAAGAGAACAATTTTGTTATTGTGATATTAATTGTACCAGCTAATGACAATTCTAGTACTCTGTATGTTACAGTGATGGATGGAGTACAGTGGCGCAGACACTGTCCAGAGTTGGTTATTGCAACCATGGTATAAAGAGACAAATAAATCTAAGTAATAGAAGAGAGAGAGAAGCTTGCATTGCTGCAATTATGCTATTGCTGTATTAAAGTCACCAAGTGATCCACTATATCAGTAGAACAAGTAGTCAACAACAAATCCAGTACTCTGCATTTTATATTAATAAATGAGTTACGGTGGTACAGTATCTAGAATTTGGCTATTGCAGCAGGACTACAAAGAGACAGGTAAATGTAGCTTACAGGTGAAGTTAAAACAATTTTGTAACTGGAGTAACGAGTACACCAAGCGATTCACTATGTCAATGAAACAAGTAGCCTAACTTGCTAACTTTATACATTTAATAACAAAAATCACACAGTCTACTAATAACAATCCTAGCACTTTATGTGTTAGCTTGACGAACGGGAAACAATGGTGTAGACACAGTCTAGGGGTGGCTACTGTAACAGGTCTACAAAAAGACAGATAAATGCATACTACAGATGAAGAAGAAGAAGATTTGTTCTCGTCCAATATGTATTACATCGAGGAATTGTTTTGTATCAATGACCACAATCTTAACTTGGTCTTCATAGGAATTAGTGTGAAAACCATCCCAGCATACTGTGTCTTACCCTGATGAATAGAGTGATGTGTTGCAGTGTCTAGGGCTAGCATAATCGAATGACAAAGTCAGCACAAAAGTTCGCGACCGATTTTGTATTAAGATACAACAAGGAATCCGGCACGAATTTTTGCACTGATCTAATATATTCTAGTTGAAGAAAAATAATGCTTCTATTGCAGAGAATAATACATTTTACTAATAACCATAGTCGTCTCCAGAACTGATTTTCAGTGAAACAAGCAGATAATAGCAACTCTAGCGTTCAGTCTTCTATCTCAGCGAATGCACAGTAGTGCAGTCGCTGCATAGAGCTGACTGCTGCAATCGTCTGATTAATAGACGGCGGATTTTCACGCAAAATAAAAATTGTCTGCGTTCATTTGCAAAATACTGAAGCTGCGTATACATTTTGTTTCTTTTCTGGCACAAGTACGATTTCCGCCCCCTCTACGACCTAACCACAACTCATTCTATTCACATGATTTTTCCATTACTAGTTCAAATTCTGGATAACAGCTACAATGCAAAGATTATGCGAATAAAATTTCATTTTCTACAAAAAAGGTCTCTTGATATTTTGCCATATTTCGCATAGTTACCGAGATATTTGCAAATTTATAAACAACAGGAAATCTACTTTACTGGCTAAATCAGGCCAATTTGACACCATGTTATATATACATTTTTTTTCTTGAAATAACCCCAAGAACACAAATATAACCTCAAAACGAAGGGCCACGGAAATCGTACTCTCCCCTCTTTTCCTAGTAGATATATTATTATCAACGTATCAAAATTAGTAAAGAAAGGAACAAGTTTGTACTTGCTTCCAGTGCCTTTTAATTGACGTAGAAAATGTTTGTTTTACGTAAAGATCCGCAATTTAGTGATGACAATGCAGAGATTGAAGAATGAAGAAATAGAAAAATGAAGAAATAAAAGAATGAAGAAAAAGAAGAATGAAGAAATAGAAAAATGAAGAAATAAAAGAAGGAAGAAATAGAAGAATGAAGAAATAGAAAAATGAAGAAATAAAAGAATGAAGAAAAAGAAGAATGAAGAAATAGAAAAATGAAGAAATAGAAGAATGCGAAATAGAAGAATGAGAAATAGAAGAATGAAGAAACAGAAAAACGAAGAAATAGAAGAATGAAGAAATAGGAGATTGAAGAAAGATTGAAGAGTGTGTTATGAATTAGTGATCCCCAATTTACCCAACAACCACGTCCCTCTTCTACGAAGCAACGTACAAGCTTTCTTCGAGTAACGAAATGAAATATTGTTAACCCTTAGCACTCGAATGGCGAGTTTGAGGCGCCACTACAAATTGCTCCACCATTGTTCAGAATATTGTTTACATGATTAAATTTGTTTATATGTAATAAATTACCAAACATTTGAATATTGTATGAGGTACTATATCAGTTTCGTACGTATATAATGAAAAAAATTATGATACAATGGAAATATTCTAGGTTAGAAGAAATGTTTGGTCTTTTGGTTGAAATAGCTCCGAGTGCAAAGGGTTAACACTTTATCTACCGGAAGCCGATTACTAGGCTTTTCAATAATTGTGCTGTGCCAAATGGATGCTTAAACATTTTCTTTCACACAATAATCCCAATCGATTAGATTACGTTATCGAGGATGATTAGTGGTTTCCGTTGCTGTTGGATCTGTTAAAAAATCTTGAGCCATTGGCCACAGATTCCCAAAAATAATTGAATCGCCGGTAGATAATGCGTCGAGAAGTGAGATACTCGAAATAATACAAAATAAAAAAGAAATGATCTGATGGAATTTCCGGAAAGGTTGATGAAAGTCGCGTTACCGAAATCGTACGTGTGTGATTATCGAAGCAGGTAGGTGTACGTGCGTTCTACTTTCGAGGAGTCACGAGTAGCCAACAACTGTTTGCTTCTGTGCAAACAGAATTGTCGCAAAGACTTTCGGAAAAAATAGTAAAAAAATGTTGAAAAATTCAGAAAAAGCCCGGACAATAATCGATTTGAGAACGAATGAATTGAAACCGATAATATTGAAGTGATCCTATTCGGCTCGATAGACGAAGAAGCTCGCGAAGAAGCGGTTGCGGGGTGTTGCGTTGAATGAATGATCGAGTATCGCTTTCGATATATGTACCTTGAATGCCATCGTAGCTTGCTTGATTGGTAGATCTCACGATCTGTCTGTCTGTGATGCGAATGATACCATGGTCGGGTGGTTTTCGGCTTTTATACCCGCAAGCCGAGGCGCAGGATCCACGGGCAAACGCTGACGTAACTGGGTGACGGTACCTTCGACGGCCACCCGATTTGCGGCCGCAAAAGAGTGGCACAAAATTGAGCAAGAAATCGGACCACGCCCAAACACGAACAATTCGAACACCGACGATCCCCCGTCTCGAGACCATCGCGAACACCGACGCCGCCGCACCGTGGACTAGGCCACGTCCTTGCCATGAGTTACTTAATCCTTCCCCGGACTTCAGCGGGCGCGCAGCCCATAGTGGTCCCAATCGAACAATTAGCTGTCCGTTTGCTAAAAAGATCAACTTTCTCGTATCGACTTTTATCAAATGTATATTTTACTTTATAAATGTTCGTAAGTTTTGACAACGATGAAATTAATTGAATTTTTTAAAAATTTTAATTGGAGTTAGCGGTCAAATATGAACATTTCGCAAAATAATCTCTTCCGTGAGATTCAAATTGCGTAAATAAAAAAAAAAAATATGAACATTTCATAAGTACCATTTTTCATCGTGAAAATGACTTCTTATTGATACTGTGGAGGTTCCACTGTGACCCATAAAAGTGTTCGTACGCCCTTTAAATCAGAATAATTTTCTTAAAATTTTACCAAACTGTTTGACTTTTTTTAACCAATTAGAAGCATTGAATTAGTAAATCATGTGCAGAAAAGATTTTGAAAAAATTGAAATTAGTAGGAATTACATGAAGAAATAAAAATGGCACTTTTTAAAACTTCTTTATTTTAGCCCATAATGAAAATTCAAAATATGCCTTTTGTAGATCTATGTTAGTTATACATATGCTGAAAATTTCATCGAAATCGGTTGACGCAGAATAAAACGACGCGCATCGAAAGATGTAAGAAACTTTGGTTTTTAAGCAGAAATTGATGAAAAGTCGTGAATAACTGCGATTATCACCACTTTCAATCGCTTGTAGCTCATTTGTTTGTTAACTAATTTTGATGGAATTTTCAGCATATGTTTAAATAACATAGATCTACAAACCGCATATTTTAAATTTTCATTACGCGCTGAAATAATAAACTTTTAAAAAGTGCCATTTTTATTTTTTCATGTAATTCCTACTAATTGCAATTTCTTCAAAATCTTTTTTGCACATTTTGAAAGTAAATCAATGCTTCCAATTGTTCAATATAAGTCAAGTGGTTTGGTCATATTTTAAGAAAGTTATTCTGATTTAAAGGGAGTACGAACACTTTTGTGGGCCACTGTACTTAACCGTTTGCACTACGATTTATTTTACTGTTGCAGTGATTGGAACTTCTTTATGGTTGATAATTGTCATGGAAGAAGAAAAAGAAAACTGATATACAGGTTGTCCCATTTCAGTTGAGATTGTAAAAAATCTCGAAGACATGTGATTTAAAAAAAAACAAACTGACACATGTCCTTTAGTGTTTCGAGTGGGGAGTCAAATGGCACTACTGGTTTTTTAATGCGTGCGCGTTGTCAAGGTTATTTCAAGGTGATTTTGTCTTTTTTCATCATAAACCCATATTCTTTATATCGGAATCATATTCTACGTAAGAAAATGCACAACTTTTGTTTGAAACATTTTTTTGTAAGTTATTTCAATATTTCTTTAAGATATTTACCTGAGTTTTCATTTGTCAGTATGTTTTTTTTCAATCGCATGCCTTCGAGATTTTTTACAATCTTAACTTAAATGGGACACTCTGTATATACAGTGGCTCACGAATGTATTCAAACGCCCTTTAAATTAGAATAGTTTGTTGAAAAATGCACCACTCAATTTGACATTTTGTTTCGCAATTAGAAGCATTGATTTACTAAATGACGTGCGAAAAAGATTTTGAAAGAAATTGCAACAGGTAGTACATGAACAAAATAACAATGGCACTTTTTAAAACATTTTTATTCCAGCCCGTAATAAAAATTTTAAATATGCGTCTTGTAGACCTATGTTAGGGATGCAAACAATATTTTGAAAAAATTACAGTTGGTAGGAATTAGAAGAAAAAATGAAAATGGCACTTTTTAAAACTTTTTTTATTTCAGTTCGCAATGAAAATTTAAAATATAGCGTTTTATAGAGATCTATGTTAGTTATGCACATGCTGAATGTTTGCACATTGGCACATGTTGGCAAAGTTATAAAAGGATAAAAAATTAATAGTTAAATGGTATAATGAAGGCAAGTCGTGTAAAGAAATTGCAAAATTATTGGGTAGAAGTGTACCGTCTATAAAATTGTAAAAAAATCAGAAAACACCCGATTACTTTGCAATGAGATTAGTTCTGGGGCGGCCTAAGAAAATGGCGGAGTTGGAAGAGAGCACAATTATCCGGAAAATAAAAAAGCTCATCCTGAACTTTGCCTAAGAATTATCAATAAGTATGGTTTTTATGGTTGTGTACCCCACAAGAAGCCGTTCATAAGCAAAGTGATATAAGAGATTGAATTTTGCTAAAACATGCATTAATGAAGATGACATAAAATTTGGAGACAAGTGAATAAAAAAATGGGTCCTAAGAATCTTCCCTTAACAGTGAAGCACACAGAGGTGGTTCGATAATGGTGTGGGGGTGTATGGGAAATAATGGCGTTAGGAACCGTGTTATTACTGACGGGATTCTAAATAAATCTAAATATTTACACATATCAAAGGAAAATTTAAAACAAAGTGCGGAGAAATTAGGCTTAATAGATAATTTTTATTTTCAATAGGACAATGATTCAAATCATAGCAGGACCCGCTCTAGGGGCGGGCAATAGGACATTTGTCCGGGGCGCCACTTTGGCTTTATTTAAAAAATATATATATATATTAGCGGAAAGCTAGAGCGGGCGCTGATCATACCGCATATATTGTAAAAAATTAGATTTTATATGAGCCATCTATTTTGAAAGTGACCTAACCATTTATACTTAAATTGAGATATTTAAGAATTTGCGTTTCAATAAAATTAAAAATATACGTATAGGATACCAATGTGTCATATTGCTTAAGTGTATCTAAAAGAGTTAAATTTGGAATTCCTATTAAAATAATAACAATTATTAAGTAAATAATATGTGTTTTCTTACCAAAAATGGAGTTAAGCTACTTTCAAAGTTAACAGGCAAATTCGTTATAAGATTTGAAAGAGCCCAAGTCCATTCGACATAATTTAAAATGCTTCAAATTGAAAAAAACAATACTCAATTTATTTTATATTTATTTACAACTCTTCAAAAACACAGTTTATGCAATTCGGGAAATTTTCTAACTACATAAATTACATAAGAATTTACTTCTTATTTACATTTTGTGTATACGGGAGGGATGTCATGATGCATCGGTGGTATACATATTAGGTCGTCCCATAAGTTCGTGCCGTTTACTGTTTTACTATTTAAATTAATATTTGAAACGTACTTTCAAAGTCATCGAAAAAATATAACCACCTTCCCTACAACCTCTTCCCACTTTTTTGGTAAAGATATTACACCGTCACTATAAAATTTCTGTGGTTTTTCATTAAAATACTTCTCAATCCGCGGCACGAACTTATGGGACAACCTAATATATCGTAGTAAGTCCATCATGTCCTTGTATTTCGCTGTTGTAATTCGTCTTATATTTTTATAAAATGGTGTTAATACAATACTTTCGAACCTTTTTTGTTGAAATCATTAGTTACGAATTCGTGTTCACTATCAGAATTAAATGGTCCTGTTGTTTCATTCTTCCCCACGAGTGTAATAATTTATATAAATTAATATTTTAAGTTTTATATTCAATTGTAAGTGTGTATTGCCTGAATTTTTTTTCACTGGATTAATTAAACGTACTGATTATTCAACTGAAGCAACTGTCAAAAAACTGAAATTACCTTCATCGCTGCCTTCGGACATTTGAAAATCCGCAATTTCTGACATTATCAATAATTGATTGGACTTAGGCTACTTTCAAAGTAATGGTTTTAATTATTGAACTAACTGCGAAAACTTATGTGTCCAAAATTATCGTGTATACTCTGAATATATAGTGGCCCACAAAAGTGTTCGTTTAAATCAGAATAACTTTCTTAAAATATGACCAAACCACTTGACTTTTATTGAACAATTGGAAAAATTGATTTACTTTCAAAATGTGCAAAAAAGATTTTGAAGAAATTGCAATTAGTAGGAATTACATAAAAAAATAAAAATGGCACTTTCGAAGGCATGTGATTGAAAAAAAAACATACTGACAAATGAAAACTCAGCTAAATATCTTAAAGAAATATTGAACTTACAAAAAAATGTTTCAAACAAAAGTTGTGCATTTTCTTACGTAGAATATGATTCCGATATAAAGAATATGGGTTTATGATGAAAAAAGACAAAATCACCTTGAAATAACCTTGACAACGCGCATGCATTAAAAAACCAGTAGTGCCATTTGACTCCCCACTCGAAACACTAAAGGACATGTGTCAGTTTGTTTTTTTTCAAATCACGTCTTCGAGATTTTTTACAATCTCAACTGAAATGTGACACCCTGTATATCAGTTTTCTTTTTCTTCTTCCATGACAATTATCAATCATAAAGAAGTTCCAATCACTGCAACAGTAAAATAAATCGTAGTGCAAACGGTTAAGTACAGTGGCCCACAAAAGTGTTCGTACTCCCCTTAAATCAGAATAACTTTCTTAAAATATGACCAAACCACTAGCCTTTTATTAAACAATTTGAAGCATTGATTTACTTTCAAAATGTGCAAAAAAGATTTTGAAGAAATTGCAATTAGTAGGAATTACATGAAAAAATAAAAATGGCACTTTTTAAAACTTTATTATCTCAGCCCGTAATGAAAATTCAAAATATGCGGTTTGTAGATCTATGTTATTTAAACATATGCTGAAAATTCCATCAAAATTAGTTAACAAACACATGAGCTACAAGCGATTGAAAGTCGTGATAATAACAGTTTTTCACAAATTTTGGTTCGTTTCTGCTTAAAGTCCATAGTTTCTTACATCTTTCGATACTTGTCGTTTTTTTCTGCGTCAATCGATTTTGATACATAGATCTACAAAAGGCATATTTTGAATTTTCATTGTGGGCTAAGATAAAGAAGTTTTAAGAAGTGCCATTTTTATTTCTTCATGTGATTCCTACTAATTGCAATTTTTCAAAATCTTTTATACACGTGATTTACTAAATTAATGCTTCTAATTGCTAAAAAAATGTCAAGTGGTTTGGTCAAATTTTAAGAAAGTTATTCTGATTTAAAGGGCGTACGAACACTTTTGTGGGCCACTGTACTGAACAGCAAATGTTGTTTATGGCAGATAACTTCAAGTTGTACACGTTACTACGGTCAACAGAAAATAATTGACAAATGGAGTTAGGCCACTTTCAAAATAAACCCCATATATTGGAAACACCTCCCTAAAGTTCAGACCACATCCCATTGAGCACATGTGGGTAGAAATTGGAAAACGATTATGCAAATACATGACAAACTCGAAAGAAGCGTTGGAAAACCAAATCGTGGAAATCAGGAATAGTGTTGAAAAAAAGTATCTCTGAAAATTTGGTGAATAGTATGCAACGGCATCTGTAAGATGTGATCAGTGCGCATTGTGGACCAACAAAGTATTCAAATTTCATGTTTTCGTGAAGAATGTATAGTCGTTCAAATTATTTTTGTGGCCTTCATACCGTCGATGTTCCGAAAAAACATTTAATAATTTTATTGGCATTAGTGTATCAGCTTCAAAGTTTACATGTATAATTACGACACCTACAACTTACTACTGGAATAAAAGCATTTCCGTTGCTCTGAAAAAAATTATGTTTCCAACCAAAATTAATGAGTACTCACTGTTCTATGAAGTTAAATAAAAATGCATTTCCTCTTTTAGCAATTTTAATTAATCGAGAATAATATAACCAGATCATTCAAACTATTTTAACGCCTTAGCAATTGTATTTAACCATTTAATTTTTGTCATAAATGCATGAGACTGCGGATCTTTATTCAAAATAAAAATTATCGAAGACAATTGTAAGAAATCACAGTTAAATGAAATTGTAGTTCTCTCTTAATCATTTTAAATTGTCAAAAGTAGTCTTTTCAAAGTCTTTTCAATTTTGTATTTGACTTCATAGTTCAATCAAAAGCCATCGATCATCCGCAAAAAATCGCCCGAGCTTGCGATCGAAAACGCCATACCACAAAAGGATCATTAACACTAGTTTTACGGGGCCCGTCAAAATGACGGATTCAGAAATTTTTAATTTACAATTATTAAGAGTGTAAGGAGGCATTCGTGAGGAATTATTAAATAGATTTATTGTTTTGTGTACATATTACAATAAAAATCGCTAAAGATCTAAGTAAATACAATTTTATTATTTTTATAAAGCAATTTAAAATAATCAATTTTAGTGCTCCGTAAACGTAGTGTTAATAACCAAAGATGATGGCTCGTCGCGTTACAAACGCAGTGATAAAACGTCGTCTCGCCTCGTAGTCAGTCGAGCTTGGCTTGTGATGAACTCGGGAATTTCTTTATAATGTCAATTCGTTGTGGTTCACGCGAATCCAACAAATGATTCGCCGTGTAATTCGACGGGTCTCGGGACGCTGTGAAGTGCTGCTGCAGCAGCATGATCCAGGACCGACGACCTTGAGTTCTTCCATAATTGGCGGAATCAACTGGTTCTTTTTCGCTGTATGAAAAAAAATAAGAAGAGTACGTGATTACGCGGTCATGACGTAAGATGTCGGGTGAAGCAACGCTGATCGGATTTTCGGACGATTAAACGCGTACCGAGCGGTTTGACCGCCTTTATTTTCGTACGTTCGGTGCAGCCGCCATTTTCACCAATAAAATCCTTGCAGTTCAGCGGATTTTTATACGTAATCAAAATTTCCCATCGCGATTGTGACAGACAATATTTAAATAATAATCTATCCCCTTTCTCAATAATTTTAACAGGTTCGAAATGATTAGACTGCGGGAATTTATGTAAAATAAAAATTGTCCACATTAATTTCAAGCTATAGAAGTAATATACACATTTGTTCATTCTCTTAATAATTAGGCAGAAGATCTTTATGCATAATAAAAATTGTCTGCATTAATTTCAAGTTGCAGAAGTAATATACACATTTCTTTATTTTTTTTAATAATTAGACGATCTTTATGCATAATAAAAATTGACTTCATTAATTTCAAGCTACAGGAGTAATATACACATTTGTTTATTTTTTTAATAATTAGACGATCTTTATGCATAATAAAAATTGTCTGCATTAATTTCAAGTTGCAGAAGTAATATACACATTTCTTTATTTTTTTTAATAATTAGACGATCTTTATGCATAATAAAAATTGACTTCATTAATTTCAAGCTACAGGAGTAATATACACATTTGTTTATTTTCTGAATAATTAGACAGACGATCTTTATGCATAATAAAAATTGTCTGCATTAATTTCAAGCTACAGGAGTAATATACACATTTGTTTATTTTCTTAATAATTAGGCAGACGATCTTTATGCATAATAAAAATTGTCTGCATTCATTTCAAGCTACAGGAGGAATATACACATTTGTTCACTTTCTTAATAATTAGGCAGACGATCTTGATGCATAATAAAAATTGTCTGCATTAATTTCAATCTACGGGAGTAATATACACATTTGTTTATTTTTTAATAATTAAACAAAGGATAATTATGTAAAATAAAATTTTTCTACCTGAATTGTGACAAGCTGGACTGAAATAGAAATTTATTGTCTTTCTTGGCAGCTTTCTTAGGGTAAAAATAATATAACAGTATTCATAAATAGTTCTAGTGTTTTCACTGTTTTAAATTGTACCTACTCCTTTTTGTCATAAATGTATAAAATCTACAGTCCGTTTATTATAATTGCATAAAATTAGCGGTCTAATTATATTATTATAGCCATGGTCGTAGATTAAATCTAAAAATAGGATTCCGCGCAACAAAAAGTGGATCATCCGAGGTATTTCGGATTGTCGGTCGCCTTTTCAAATTTATTCGCACCTAATTCGTCAGAAAGAATAGGGTATAGTGATTGAAATTCCGGGGGACAGTGGTCAGCAATTGCGGAAGACCTAAATTCGAGCTGTGACATTGATTTCACGCGGCAGACCAGTTCGTAGACTTGTTGCGCGTGTGTTCACGTTGTTCACATACGGTTCACAGAAGCTGTAGAAGCCGGAGGTCCTTCGATCCTCGATCTGGATCGGGCATAGTACCCGTGGATCGCCTCAGGCGCTGTCGATCGATCGATCGAGGCGGGCCCCGAGATTCTGGCCCAGGGCCCAGACCATTTTCTTTTTCTTTTTCTTTCGTCCCGTTTTTTTTTTCTTCCTTTATGAAAGTGCTCCACTTCTGTTTGCCGGTAACGTTAGATGTGACGCAACGACCGAGGTAGATCCGAATACGTATCGCGTCGAAAGTTTCGCGATCCAACTGGTACCGGGCCCCCCTTTTTTAAACGCGGCACTGGAATTTGGCGAAATTTCGAAAATTAACAGCCGCCGTAACCCCCTGTTCTTTCACAATGTCCAACAATCTGAATTATGTATTTATTGTGGAAAATAATTTTTTCCAAAATCTGCGTTTGGACAAATTTATTTTTCGTTTAAATGTTCGTATATATTATTAAACAATTTTATTACGAGAATACGTAGTTCATTAGGTATTATTGTTTATGAGGTTAAAAATTTGTTAGAATTTGTACAGTCATTATATTAGGACAGAGGAAGGATTTAAAATTTTGATTATTTTAATGTTATAACACTTAATTGTGATTTAAAATTTTGAAATTGTTCCTCTACTACTCAACTATCAATTTTAACATAAAATTAATCCTGTATTACTCAATTTTAATATAAAATTGTCACTGTACCATTTAACTTGCAATTTTAATATAAAATTGTCTCTGCTCCATTGAACTTGCAATTTTAATATAAAATTGTCTCTGTACCATTCAACTTGCAATTTTAATATAAAATTGTCTCTGTACCATTCAACTTTCAGTTTTAATATAAAATTGTCTTTGTACCATTCAGCTTGCAATTTTAATATAAAATTGTCACTGTACCATCCAATTTGCAATCTCAATATAAAATTTTCTCTGTACCATTCAACTTGCAATTTTAATATAAAATTGTCACTGTACCATTCAACTTTCAGTTTTAATATAAAATTGTCTCTGTGCCATTCAGCTTGCAATTTTAATATAAAATTGTCACTGTACCATTCAACTTTCAGTTTTAATATAAAATTGTCTTTGTACCATTCAGCTTGCAATTTTAATATAAAATTGTCACTGTACCATCCAATTTGCAATCTCAATATAAAATTTTCTCTGTTCCATTCAACTTGCAATTTTAATATAAAATTGTCACTGTACCATTCAACTTTCATTTTAATATAAAATTGTCTCTGTGCCATTGAGCTTGCAAATTTAATATAAATTGTCTCTGTACCATTCAACTTTCAGTTTTAATATAAAATTGTCTCTGTACCATTCAACTTGCAATTTTAATATAAAATTGTCACTGTACCATCCAATTTGCAATCTCAATATAAAATTTTCTCTGTACCATTCAACTTGCAATTTTAATATAAAATTGTTACTGTACCATTCAACTTTCATTTTAATATAAAATTGTCTCTGTGCCATTCAGCTTGCAAATTTAATATAAATTGTCTCTGTACCATTCATCTTGCAATTTTAGTTTTTATTTGTCTCTGTATGTGCTGCTCATTAATCATTACATGTTTGGAATCTTTAAGAAGATTTTAAGGAGCATGTTGTCCCATAAAATATTTATTACCGTGTAGATATCTTTTTTGCGACTATAAATTTTTATAGACACCGAGGAGAAAATTTTTAATTGAGTTGGCAGTGTGTTGCGCGAAATACGGAGCATTATGTCATCAATGAGGATGGAGGAAAATTTATTGCTCACCTTCACCTTCTACGTGGAATCGATTCACAGTTCACTATTTGCACATAAGTATACTACCGTACGTTACGCATTATGTATCGTTATGAAATAATGTATCGAATATGTAATATACATCATACTGTGAAATGATATGTATAATTTAAAGGAGATAACAATTGAGGAGAAAGTATTACATGTATACACTTATACTTAATAACAATTATTATTTATTCTCAATACTTTTACTATTTATTTATTGCCATCACTTTTACAAATTAGTTTTTGGAATTTTGCAAATGTATTCATCCTAATATTATACTTGTTCATTATTTATATGTATTAATTTATACAATATTGCTTATCTTTTCCACAGAATAAAATATATATTATTATAGAAGTTATTATTATAGAAATAGTAAACTCAACAAGTTCGATATTTCTTGATATTATCACTTTATTTTTAATATTAATTTGAATTATGCACTGTTTTCAGTCGTTTTATTTAAAATTAAAAATAATGAATCAATATTGAAACATATACAAATTATTGAATGTAAATATTACCATGCACAATATGTGGAATATAATGGTATGAGATTTTTACAAATTTTCGCCTATTGTTATATTTGTTCACTATTTATATGAATCAATTTGTATATATAATACTGTTTATCATTTTTTGCAAAATGAAGTATAGAAGATTTTGTGAGTTTATTATGGAATCAAAATAATTTGTTATAGAATAAATGAAACAACATTAAACAATATGTGATTAGAATTGACATTAAAAATATTGCTACAATGTTAAAAAGCATCAAACATTGTCGAATTTAATATTGTTTAATCTTGTGTTTTGAATATGACCTATTTTATGAGAAAACTGGAACAAGTATAAAAAATTAATTATCGAATCTTGTTGTCCAAAAAAATTGCCAAAATGGTTGCGGTTTTAATTTAAAAAAATGTGTATTCAGTGTTATAAACAGTTTCAATTAGTGGAGGTCGTGACACCACGTCGTCATGTTGCTGACATTGACTACATCGCACACTTCGATACAGTAAAATTAATGATTCAAGCTGTCTTACCGAACGTTCTGTAATTATAGCAATTACAATTAATTGCACGATATTATGTTACACATCTTTCTTTAATTCGAGCGCATTTATTAACCTTTACACATTAACGTGTACGTTTTGGCATTCGACTGTGGTTCGAAATTTCTTGTACATTTGCAGTGTCCAGGATGAAGTAAATTATAATATTATTTTGTTAATAAATGTGTCTTCTACTGTACTTTACTTATAGTTTGTATTTTATATTGACTTGAATGTACTGCACTTAATAGAGGATGTAAGAAAATAAATGTATACAAATGTAAATTTAACATGCAATAAGTTTACGCATTTAATAGAAGACATAAGCAATAAATGTATATAAAAGAGTAAATTTAATGACATAAATTTACGCATTTAATAGAAGATATAAGCGATAAACGTATAAAAGTGTACATTTAATATGACATAAATTTACGCATTTTATGCACTTTGTGCACTTAGTACACGGTATAAGAAATAACTGGATAAAAGCGAGAATTTAATATTCAATAAGTTCATACACTTAACGGAAGATGTAAACGATAAATGTATCAAAATATGATTGTATCGTGCAATAATGTTTTGCACTTAATGGAAGATATAAGGAACAAATGTATAAAAATGTAAATTGAATATAAAGTGCCGCCATCTTTACAATAATGTAAGGTACACCATGAAGGCTTCTCACTTCCGAACTGTTCCCTCATTTTCGTCTCCTGAAACAGCTACAAAAATTCGTACATCAAGTTTTGAGGAATCATATTGTAAAGATCATCTGTATATTGTAACTTCAATCTTTATATTCATGATAATTTCATTAATGAAAACTTTTTTTAAAGATTTCTAAAGATGTTTCAATCTGTGCCATTTTTGAGAGAGAACTTGTCTTCATTTTTCCACCCACTGACTGCATCATATCAAATCATCTTAAAAGAAAATCACGAGATAGATTTTGAAAGTAGATACTCGATGTTTTGAAATGAGTATAGATTTATTGTTTAATATAATATAATAAATTATGAAAGTTTAAATATTCCAATTTTTCGATGATCAAAAATGTAGTGTTGAAATGACTTTTTGGGATTACTATAAATCCGGATGTAGAATGTTTAATAGTCGATCCATTAAATGATTCCCATGACCTCGCACAAACGAGTTCAAAATTTTAGATTGCAGGAAGTAACAGACAAGAATGTTTTCTTCATCGATGCTTCGGTCGTATAACTTTTTTTCATCGACATATTGATGCCTATCTGAAGCAATTATTAATTTAATTAGACGCGTTATTTCCATTTTTAGCAGAATTCTCATTAAAAGCTTGGTTAATTATGATTTATGCAGGCTCAATACGAAAGATTGATTAAAAGACCGGTTATTTAAATCATCGAAATTCATTCGATATGAAATGTTGAACTGCTTCAAGTGGAGCTCAATAAACAGTCAATAATTGTTTACAATCAATATTTTTAGTGGCCAGAGAAATATCAGCTGAATTTTTAAATGATCGTTAATAAATTATTCGTGCCTTAGTAGCACTCTGGAGATTTCCTTCTAAATTTCAAGATTTTCGTCAATTGTTTCTTAGTATAAAATATATTTAAAATAATTTTTATTAAATCACCCATCACGAGTGACGAGTAAAGAGAAAATTCATAATACTTGGCCAAGTTGACAATAATGGTTAAAAATGTACGATTTACAATTATATTTAATTTAATTTATAATCCATCTTGATTAACTTAAAGTGTCATAATGCAAATCAATTCTGTCATTGTTTAATAATGTAAGGAAAATGGTAGCACTCATAAAATAATAAAAATTATTACTACTACCATTTTTATACATTAAAAGCTATTATCAACTTATTATCATATAGTATAATAGAACAATAATAATATAATACAGTGGTAAACATATTACTATAGTAACAAATATTAATACTAATACAGTATGTATTAACAAAGTATTAACCATTAGCACTCGAGTGGCGCCTCTGAGGCGCCAGTACAAATTACTACACCATTATTCAGAATATTGTTTACACGATTACATTTGTTTATACGTAATAAATTACTAAACATTTAAATATTGTATGAGGTACTACATCAGTTTCGTACGCATATAATGAAAATAAATTATGTACAATGGAAATATTCTAGGTTAGAAGAAATGTTTGGTTTTTCAGTTGAAATAGCTCCGAGTGCAAAGGGTTAAACTATGACTGTAATAATTAAATTTATTTTAATTTCTTAACTTCCCAAATTATCGAATAAAAATGACCAGAAACAATTTTAAATTAATATAAAGAAATTTCAAACTCACCTATCGTATCTTAATAGTAATTAACACTAGCTTTACGGAGCACTAAAATTGATTATTTTACATTGCTTTATAAAAATTATAAAATTGTATTTAGATCTTTAGCGATTTTTATTGTAATATGTACACAAAAAAATAAATCTATTTAATAATTCCTCACGAATGCCTCCTTACACTTTTAACACTAGAACTACCGAGTGCTAAACGCTATTGGTGTATATTGCCTTCTAATAACGACAAGAATGCATTTATTCAACTTCCGTACAACTTTTGTTTAAATATGTACTCTAATAGAGAAGTTGACTAAAACATTACACCGGAAAACATTTTTATAATTTCAATATTCGTAAAAGAAAAATTTAGAAACCAGTCATTTTGACTTGTCCGGTAGTTCTAGTGTTAATAAACGTGAATTAAAAATTTTTGAATCCGTCATTTCGACGGGCCTCGTAAATCTAGTATTAAAGGATCGTGATGATTCGAAATAAAATCCTGCATGATACCCTGCCGGAGAAAACGAGATCAAGGTATACAGTTGGTATTTTTTATATAGTTTCGAATAGTTCAGGTATAACGGTTCCGGTTTGAATTTTAGTCAACCCGTGGGTGTGCCCTGTCTCCAGATACACCGGCCAAGTTCAAGTGCGGTTAACTGATACAATCTCGCTGCCAAACTTCGAAAGTCCGGCAAACCCTAACCCAATGGGTGGGGAGTATGGCAGCTGTGGCCCGGTCGCCGGTATATAAACCCGCCCGATCAAACGTTTAGCATCATCAGTCGATCCTCAGTCGATCCAAACCAACCAAATCTACTCAACAATGGCATTCAAGGTGGGTAAAAGATCCTGGCAATCTTGCTTGATCCTCCAGGATCAGTGGAAAGGATCTAATCCAATCCCTCAGGGTAGCTCATTAGCTACATCTAGACATCTTCTAATACAACTGGAGTAATTACCTTAAGACTGTAGAGATTATAAACTAAATTTGTTGTTGACATCATCTAGTTCAATGGGAGCAATCTCATATTTGTTACATTTACAGTATAGAAATTATTATTTCAATTTGACTTGGACATTATCTGGTTCAACTGGAGCAATCTTGCATTTGTTACATTTACAGTGTAGAGGTTATTAGTTTAATTTGACTTGAACATTATCTGGCTCAATCTTGCATTTGTTACATTTACAGTGTAGAGGTTATTAGTTTGATTTGACTTGAACATTATCTGGCTCAATCTTGCATTTGTTACATTTACAGTGTAGAGGTTATTAGTTCAATTTGACTTGGACATTATCTGGCTTAATCTTGCATTTGTTACCTTTACATAATGGAGAACTTTATCTATATCTGACCTAGACATCATCTACTTCATTTGGAGCAATCCTGCATTTGTTACTTTTAGGACACTGTCGAGAGAATTAGCTAAATTTTATTTAATCATGATTTCATTCAAGTAGAGTCCTAGTCCCCAACCTAGTCTTTCAAGACACAGTCAGCTAAACATCACCTAGTTAATATCCAGAATTATTTGATTCAACTAGAACAATCTTGCATTACGTGTCCCTTGTACAGTAACTCAGTTTGTCCACGTAGACAGTGAACACAGTCCTCTAAGACCCAAGTTGACCACAGTAGAGTCTTATACAATAGAGTCCTGGATCTGATCTGGCAACGCTCCAATTCAACTAGAGTAAATATACGAATCACATAATTTAACTAGAACTTGGCATACTCTCAAGCTACCCGGATAGCTCCTGCCGCCTCAGAAAAATCTATTAAACCCGTTAATCAGTTAACTTAGGTTCCTCTAGAAGGTTCCCCGAAGCAACTATTCTTCGCCTGGACCATTAACAGGTCACTAATAATATAATCTGTCTCCTTCCAGTTCGTCGCTTTGATGGCCTTCGTGGCAGCCGCCAACGCTGGACTCATCCCAACAGCATCACTCTCCTACGCCCAACCGGCCCCTATTGCCTACGCAGCGGCGCCAGTGGCTAAAGCGGTGGTGGCGAAGACTGTGGACGCTGACTACGACCCGCACCCACAATACAGCTACGCCTATGATGTCCACGACACCCTGACCGGTGACGCCAAGAGCCAACAGGAGACCCGTGACGGAGACGTTGTCCAGGGTAGCTACTCCCTCTTGGAGGCTGATGGAACCAAACGCACTGTCGACTACACCGCCGACCCAGTCAACGGATTCAACGCCGTAGTCCGCAAGGAACCCGCCGCAGTCGCTGTCAAGGCCGTCGCTGCCGCCCCCATCGCTCACGCCGCACCCATCGCACACGCCCCTCTGGCTTATGCTGCCCCCACTCCAGTCTTGGCCACCAAAGTTGCCGCCCCCTTGACCTACGCCCCAGCCGCTAAGTTCGCCGTCGCACACGCCGCACCATACGCCGCCTCGTACGCCGCGCCCTACGCTGTAGCCCCCGCCCAATACGCAGTCGCCCACGCCTCCCCCGTGGCTTACTCCGCCCACCCAGCTCCCGTCGCATACGCCGCTCACCCTGCCCCTCTCGCATACGCCGCTCACCCAGCCCCCATTGCCAAAATCGCCGCTGCCCCAGCTCTTGCCTACGGCGCACACTACCTCTAAGCGACCACTTGTGCTGTAAAATAATTATCGGTGTCGACTCAGGCTGAACTTTATTTATTTTTTTAGCAGACTTGTTTGTCTATAATTAAACACGTTATCAATGTACACTTCGAACTATTCATTCCATAACCCTTGCGAATACTTCAAACTACCATTCGATAATTTCAGATCATTTTTGGTTCTGGAATGATTGAGAACCTTTTATGGGGTTCTTGTACTGTGACATCCTTCTTGCGAATACTTTTGGCTATCATCTTTAATTCTGAGGTGACTAAGACTGTTTTAGAAGTGCACTGCGGGTTTTGTGCATTTATAACAAAAATTAGTACAATGCAAAACGGTGAAAACATTTTTAAAAATTTTAGAAATACTGATGCACTGTTTTCTAGAAAATTATCTAAAAAAGAGAGAAATGTCTATCTACCTTCTGTATCTTGCAATTGATACATACAATTTTTATTTTGCATAAAGATACACAGTTTAGTTATGAAGTTTATGTACTATTGTGTTCCACTTGCGAACACTTTAGATTGTCTACAGATTAGTCTTATTACAGATTGTCTTTAGATTAGGCCTCTTTTAGGAGGTTCCTATACATTGCCACGCCCCTTGCAAAGACTTTGGCTGGTCTAGGTTCTTGCATTTGGTTTGGTAGGTGCCACCTTTAATTCTGCGGTAACTAGTGTTGTTCCGGTATATACAAAAACTTTTTATTTTATGAATAATTTTTCACGAAAATTTTTAACACCAACATTTTTTAGCACAAAAAATTTATAACGAAAAATTGTTTAATTTAATGATGCTTTCGGGCCCGTTACTGTGGTCATACCCTTTAAGAAACTTTGCTCACATGATGTGAACCTTGTCTAATTGATCAAAACCTTGTATAGGTAATATAAATCTTATCTAGGTGTCCTAAATCTCGCGGTGGTGATTCTAATCTGATTTAGGTGATCTAAATCTTACCGAGGTGATCTAAATGTTGTCTACGTGCTGTTAATCTTGGCGAAGTGATCCTAACCTGATTTAGGTGATCTAAATCTTTCCGAGGTAGTCTAAACCTTGCAGAGGTGCTCTAAACCTTGCTGAGGTGATCTACACCTTGCTGAGGTGATCTAAACCTTGTCTACGTGGTGTTAATCTTGCTAGCGTGATTCTAACCTGTTTTAGGTGATCGAAATCTTCCTGAGGTCGCCTAAACCTCGCTAAGGTGCTCTAAACCTTGCTAAGGTGATCTACATCTTGCTAAGGTGATCTAAACCTCGTATAGATGTTCTAAATCTTGCTGAGGTGATCTAAACCTCGTCTAGGTGCTCTAAATCTTGATCAGGTTATCCCAACCTGATTTAGGTGATCTAAATCTTTCTGAGGTAGTCTAAACCTTGCTAAGGTGATCTAAACCTCGTTTCGATGTTCTAAATCTTGCTGAGGTGATCTAAACCTTGTCTAGGTGCTCTAAATCTTGCTGAGGTGATCCCTACTTGATTTAGGTGATCTAAATCTTTCTGAGGTAGTCTAAACCTTGCTAAGGTGCTCTAAGCTTTGCTAAGTTGCTCTAAACCTTGCTAAGGTGATCTAAATTTTGCTAAGGTGATCTAAATCGTGTCGAGGTGATCTAAATCTTGCCGAGGTAGTCTAAACTTTGCGGAGGTGATAACGTTATTTCGGTGATCTAAATCCTGTCGCGGTTGATCTAAATCTTGTCTAGATGCTCCAAACCTCGTTCATACGTGTACCAATTTCTACCTTCGGTGCTAAAAATATCGTTCATCGAAACCTGGAATTTCTCTCAAGTTTCTGAAGTGTGCCATCATGCTCCCTGTCCCTTGCTACCATCAATATCCTCCACCAACCACAGTGGGCGTTTGAAGCCCACACCCGTGCCCCTTCTACTCAACATTGTTAGCAAGGACAGGTGGTAAAAGTGCTCGCAACTGTGAACTGCCTTGAACTGTGAAAGTCCACAAAATTCGACACACCATGTCTTCGCCGTACAACCAGAAGACCCGCGAATTGTTGCAGTACGTCCGCCATTTTGAACTCGACAAGAATTGTCGTTGAATTTCTGATAATTTCACTTTGAATGCGTGTTCGTAGGCTTTGATGAAGATTTTGCTTTTTTTTGAGGAGTTTTAAGGTAGCTGTAACGAGAAGAAGGGTTTTGGATTCGGTTTCGACGTCGACGTGTCCTTTACCTCTCGATTTCTCCAGACGACGCCTCCGCGCAACCTTGAAAATAGGGTAGCGTTTCAATCCGGTGAACCACACCCGACATACTGGGCCCAACATGCTTTTGCTAGTTCGACCTACTTTCTACTCTCTACTTTCGTGTTTCCCAATTGCGAACCCGGCGAAATTGTCAAATTTCTGCGGCGTCTACTCTCGTCACGCAGGACGTTGCATAATATCTGATGAAAATGCGCGCGGAATCTGAATGCGACTTGAACCGCGAGGATCGAAAACAAAATAATAAGATTTTTCTGGCACGAAAATTTTCTGGAACAACTATTCCCTTTTTTTGGTAGATTAATATTAGATAGGAGAGGTTAGATTGGATCTAATTCATAAATCATAATAAATTAGCATCACTAAGTAATACTCAGTATTTTTCTTGTGAAGGATATACAGCTAAATCAGATTCTATAATAATAATAGTATGTAATAACAGTACGTTATTAGAGAATATACTGTACATAATAATAATAATATACTACACCATAATAATTAGCGGGCTTTATGCACTTATGCCAAAAATTAGTAGATGAAAAAGACAGTAAAAGGATTAAAAGAATTTGGGAATATCGACGTATTATTTTTACGTTGTTGAAATAATTAAAAAAAAACAATGACAATGTTATTTGCCTCCTGTTTCTTACAATTGATGCAAACCATTTTTATTTTGCAAAAATCCACAGTCTATTAATAATAATAGTATATTCTATATAATAATCATTAATAACTCTTGAAATATTTTTTTTTCTCAACCATGACGCTGGTCCAAATTAGCCTGCTTTCATCAAAGTGATTAATAGACTACGGATCTTTATGCAAACTACAAATTTTCTGCATTCTGTCATCCTTTAGTTATATTTATAAGTTGCAACTAATACATTCATTTACTTAAATTTTACAAATCTGTCTACGAATTCAAATTGCACATTTTTGTCATAAATGCATAAAATTCACAGTCTAGTGATTAACAATGTGGAAGACAACGAAACAATCAATGTACAAAACAATTCAAATACAGAACTTCAGAATTTTTGAGTCTGTGTTCTTTAAATTTATTTGTTCTTTGATTGCAAGGTTTAGTTTGAATTGTGGGATTAAGTAGGAATGTATTTTTAATTCCGAGGTAGGAGTCCGGTTTTTCGAGAAAACGTTTAAACAATGGAGACAAGTGACACACGTAGGATCGAAATTGATCTGGATCGCGCGGGTTGAATCCATTACCAGGGGAGAAAGGCGGCCGAATTCCATGGTCCTCGATTTAAATGATTGCATAATATAAGAGAACCAGAGCGATTAAGTTTTTCGAAGGTGTACCCACGAGAAACGTGTACCGGTCCCATTCTTTCTAGAACGTTGAATACGCACTCGCGAGCTGGAAGAAAGTTTCCAATTCGGGATTTCGACACCGACCGCCATTGTGCTGCGGATCGAGTGGAAATTAATTGAATAATTTTTCAATTACTGCTGAGCATTTACATTACGTCACGTTTGAATGCGTTTGTGTTGTGGATGGGGTCAGGATTTTTCTAAAAATTAATTTACAGCGAGATGAAAATACGTAGACATTGAAGAAATGGAGACCTCAATGCTAGGTATCATTGTTTGTAGTGTAAATTGAAGGAGAAATGGTTCAATATTTCGAAAGTTTATTGTCGATACTTTATATCATCCATTTTGGATGAATTTTATTACAAAATGAATGAAAATTTATTTTTAAATTGATATAAAGAAGAGCGACAAAGACTGATATTGAAGAAATGGTGACTTCAGTGGTAAGCGTCATTGTTTACGGTGAGCATCGAGTGGAAATTAATTGTATGTTTTTCAATTATTGTTGAGCATTTACATTACGTCACGTTTGAATGCGTTTGTGCTGTGGAAGGGATCAGGATTTTTCTAAAAATTAATTTACAGCGAGATGAAAATACGTAGAAATTGAAGAAATGGAGACCTCAATGCTAGGTATCATTGTTTGCAGTGTAAATTGAGGAAGAAATGGTTGAATATTTCGAAAGTTTATTATCGATACTTTATATCATCCATTTTGGATGAATTTTATTACAAAATGAATGAAAATTTATTTTTAAATTGATGCAAAGAAGAACGACAAAGAATGATATTGAAGAAATGGTGACTTCAGTGCTGGCGTCATTGTTTACGGTGAGCATCGAGTGAAAATTAATTGAATGTTTTTCAATTATTGTTGAGCATTTACATTACGTCACGTTTGAATGCGTTTGTGCTGTGGAAGGGATCAGGATTTTTCTAAAAATTAATTTACAGCGAGATGAAAAGACGTAGACATTGAAGAAATGGAGACCTCAATGCTAGGCGCCATTGTTTGTGGTGAACATCGAGTGAAAATTAATATTGCCAATATTATATATATTGAAAACTTATATCGTCAATTGTGAATGAATGTTATTACAATAATAATGTAAATATCTTTTTTAAATGAATATAAACCTGAAGGAGTAGGAATAATATTCGAAAAATGGAGATTTTAATGCTAGAAACAAATCGACAAAAAATTAAGTAAATGTTTTACAAAAATGTTTCCTTTTTTTAATGAATTTTACAACAACAAGAAAAGAGAATTTCTTTGAAAATGATTGTAGACCAAAAGGAAGGGGAACGATATTGAAGAAATGTCAATTCCTCTTATTTCTATAAAATAAGAAAAACTTGCACGTTTCATAGAAATGATTTAAAATAATAAGCAACATTAAATTCAGTAAATAACTATTTATTGCACAATCTTATGTATTTCCCTTTTTCCAATCTCATCAATTTCTCTTCTGCGAATGCACAGTTCTTGTAAAACAAAATATCTGTACATTTAAACAAACAATTGGTATTCTAATCGGTATACAATAGTTGCGAAGCATTCACCAGGTGATAATTTATTCGTTTACGTGCATAAGAACAGTTCACAGTAATGCTGACGCTTGTGACCCAGGGGAAAACGTATTCCAAGAATGTGAAATTCGCGTTTCTGTAATAGCCTTGTCCATTTTTCATTGTCTAGCTTGTAGAAATGCCTGGTAACCTTTTAATCCATTGGAAAAAAAAGCATACTCGAGTCACGATAGCACCTGCACCTCCTCTTCTATCTACGATCTACGTGACTCGGTTCACAAACGTCCATTGATTGCTCGCAATGGGGTATCGGGACCGCGTGATTTCACGATTCGCTTGACAATACTAATCCGCGTCTAAGTCCGCATACATATTCTTCAAAAACAATCTTTATAGGCACCTTTAACCCTTTGCACTCGGAGCAATTTCAACTAAAAAACCAAACATTTCTTCTAAACTAGAATATTTCCATTGTACATCATTTATTTTCATTGTATGCGTAAGAAACTGATATAGTACCTCATACAATATTTAAATGTTTAGTAATTTATTACATATAAACAAATTTAATCATGTAAAAAATATTCCGAATAATGGGGTAGCAATTTGTAGTGGCGCCTCAGAGTCGCCATTCGAGTGCTAAGGGTTAACCCTTTTCCTTACAATTTATTTCGCAGCAACAATGTTACTCTTTAACCACTTAGCTGTTGCGACCCCTTTGATAAGTGTGTACATAACATGTGTCGCAAAAAGTAAGCGAACCACTTTGTGCACACTGTATACAGTTTTTTCATAATAATTATTTATATTTTCGTATTTGTGCGTTTTATTTCGTCTTGGCCTCCAAATATTCAAAACATCTTGAAATTCAAGAATATATTTTAGTTTTCACTAAAAATGCAATGTAAACAGGAAATTGTAGCTACTTTTTACGCGTGACGAGTATATTCGTCATAACAAAAAACTGTGTCATTTCTTCATGACGAGTATACTCGTCGAAAACAGCTAACTGGTTAACATGCTTGGGCATTATTGAAATTAATTATTCGGTAAATAGATTATCCTATTTAATAAATTAATTACCGAATGCATTGAATTTTCCAAAATGAAAGAGAGGTGTATGTTACACTAACTGATTTTCTTGTTACCAAAAATGTATTGTTTTAATATAAACTCGGCAATTCAAGAAATTGAAATAGTACCTCATACAATATTTAAATGTTTAGTAATTTATTACATATAAACAAATTTAATCATGTAAAAAATATTCCGAATAATGGGGTAGCAATTTGTAGTGGCGCCTCAGAGTCGCCATTCGAGTGCTAAGGGTTAACCCTTTTCCTTACAATTTATTTCGGAGCGACAGTGTTACTCTTTAACCACTTAGCTGTTGCGACCCCTTTGATAAGTGTGTACATAAAAATGTATCGCAAATTGTGCACACTGTATACAGTTTTTTCATAATAATTATTTATATTTTCGTATTTGTGCGTTTTATTTCATCTTGGCCTCCAAATATTCAAAACATCTTGATATTTAAGAATATATTTTAGTTTTCACCAAAAAGTGCAATGTAAACAGGAAATTGTAGCTACTTTTTACGCGTGACGAGTATATTCGTCATAACAACATTTCTTCATGACGAGTATACTCGTCGATAACAGCTAACTGGTTAACATGCTTGGGCATTATTGAAATAAATTATTTGGTAAATAGATTATCCTATTTAATAAATTAATTACCGAATGCATTGAATTTTCCAAAATGAAAGAGAGGTGTATGTTACACTAACTGATTTTCTTGTTACCAAAAATGTATTGTTTTAATATAAACTCGGCAATTCATTGAAGTCGGTGCTTTAATAATAATTTATATACTAACACACTGTATTTAATTTTCCTAAATGGAAGGAAGATGTATGGATATAATAATTGATTCCCTAGCTATTACACATTGTTTGTCTTAATATACAGTTGTCAATCTATACAAATGGCTGATCTAATAATTTAACCCCTTACCGTATTTTAACGAGTCAGACTCGTGATGAAGATTTTCAATAAAGTCAAACAAATATGAATGTTATGCCTTCCTTTTTAGGCGAAATAAAATTGCATTTTTTGTGCTCAATATCAAAGGATTAATGCAAATGTAGCCATACGAATAATATAAACTTTCTTTCATCATTTGTGAAATTTTTCGGGATAAGAATGTTCTAATCACTGTAGGCGTAAAGAAAATGGTACGGTAAGGGGTTAATAACCCACTGTATTTCATTTCTCTAACAAGGAGAAGACGCGGTCATCGGGTCTTAGATTTTGTCCAAACTTTGCATACTGGTACATTTCGTTCTCCTATTTATGAAAATATAGCATTATAGGCGTCGATAATTAATAATTTTTCGGATATTTACAATTTAAATTTCATTATACCCGTTAAGCCATTAAGTACAGTTTTGGTTGAAATTATTGTCAAGTGTCAAACGCCGTGATGGTAACGTACTAGATTGATTACCGGGAAGGCCAGTGTTCAAATCCCTTTTTCCTTTTTTTCCATTTTTTCTTTTTTTTCTGTTCAGTTTATCTATTTTAATTAATTGTATTTTGCACATGAAAGATACACTCATAATATCTATAGGAAACAAAATATAAAAATTTTATTGAAAAGGAACATAATATCACAGAAACACTAACTTCATCAATCTTAACATATCTCAAAAGTTGTTGAGTATCGACGCCTATAATGATACATATTCATAAACAGGAGAACGAAATCTACCAATATGCAAAATATCGAGAAAATCTGAGACCCCACGACCGCGTCTTCTCCTTGTAAGTGGAAAATAGCGCGTCTTACACTAACTGATTCTTTGGTTGCCAAAAATTGTTTGTCTTAATATACAGTTGTCAATCTATACAAATGGCTGATTTAATAATTTCATTATCCACTTTATTTCATTTCTCTAAGTGGAAGATAGTGCATCTTACACTAACTGGTTCTTTGGTTGCTAAAAATTGTTCGTCTTAATATAAACTTGTCAATCTATGCAGAATGGCTGCTCTAATTATTTAATTATCCACTCTATTCAATTTTTCAAAATGGACGAAAGGTGTATATGTTACATTTATAAACTCGTCAATTCATTGAAGCGGCTGGTCTGATAAATTTATTACCCATAGTATTTCATCTGTCATGCTTGAAGAGAGGTTGATTTTCACTATAAAAACATAGCTACATATTAATTTGCAAAAATTGAACAATTCGACTGAATCGTATAATAGTTTAGAAAAATGTTTGTTTAAGCAGGGTCACTGGTTTCTAAAATATTGTATAATTGACAGAATATAATAATAATGTATTTGTTCGCAATCTAAAAAACCAATTGAAAATTTAAAACAATTTCATCCACGAAGAGTGACCTAAATCCACTTTCTCTCGCGACAGATACATAACATTTCGATTAAGCGGCACAATAACATGTGTCTTTAAAATTATATATAGGGTGTCCCAGGTTTTTCCGGCTAAACTACGGGAACATATTCTACAAATAGAAATAAGAACAAAATGTTATTTGTAATTCGGTTAGAAACGCTTTATTACAAAGTTATAAAAAAATTAAATTGAATTTGGTAATGGCGGATTTTACTTCGCGGAGTGAATATCAGCGTATTCCTTATTTAAAAATACTATTGGCAATTTCACCAGGATTTTTTTATATAACGGATGTTTTGGTAAAAGCGACACTAATGTTGAATCACTCCAAGATAGTAAACATGATTATTATCGACGAATAAGGTAAACATGTTCGACCTTCCATACTCCGCGAAGTAAAATCCGCCATTAGAGAAATCAATTTCATATGTTTATAACTTTGTAAAGTAGCGTTTCTAAACGAACTTCAAATAACATTTTCTTTTTATTTCTTCTTGTAGAATACGCTCCCGTAGTGATAACTATCGACGATTAAGATAAACATGTTCGACCTTTCATACTCCGCGAAGTAAAATCCGCCATTAGCAAATTCACTTTTATTTGTTTATAACTTTGTAAAGTAGCGTTTCTAACCGAACTTCAAATAACATTTTCTTTTTATTTCTTCTTGTAAAATACGCTCCTGTAGTGATAGCTATCGACGAATAAGATAAACATGTTCGACCTTCCATACTCTGCGAAGTAAAACCCGCCATTACCGAATTCAATTTCATTTGTTTATAACTTTGTAGAGAAGCGCTTCTAACCGAACTTCAGATAACATTTTCTTCTTATTTCTTCTTGCAGAATAAGCTCCCGTAGTGATAACTATCGACGAATGAGATAAACATGTTCGACTTTTCATACTCTGCGAAGTAAAATCCGCCATTAGCAAATTCACTTTTATTTGTTTATAACTTTGTAAAGTAGCGTTTCTAACCGAACTTCAAATAACATTTTCTTTTTATTTATTCTTGTAAAATACGCTCCCGTAGTGATAGCTATCGACGAATAAGATAAACATGTTCGACCTTTCATACTCTGCGAAGTGAAATCCGCCATTACCGAATTCAATTTCATTTGTTTATAACTTTGTAGAGAAGCGCTTCTAACCGAACTTCAGATAACATTTTCTTCTTATTTCTTCTTGCAGAATAAGCTCCCGTAGTGATAACTATCGACGATTAAGATAAACATGTTCGACCTTTCATACTCCGCGAAGTAAAATCCGCCATTAGCAAATTCAATTTTATTTGTTTATAACTTTGTAAAGAAGCGTTTCTAACCGAATTTCAAATAACATTTTCTGCTTATGTCTTCTTGTAAAATACGCTCCCGTAGTGATAGCTATCGACGAATAAGATAAACATGTTCGACCTTCCATACTCTGCGAAGTAAAACCCGCCATTACCGAATTCAATTTCATTTGTTTATAACTTTGTAGAGAAGCGCTTCTAACCGAACTTCAGATAACATTTTCTTCTTATTTCTTCTTGCAGAATAAGCTCCCGTAGTGATAACTATCGACGAATGAGATAAACATGTTCGACTTTTCATACTCTGCGAAGTAAAATCCGCCATTAGCAAATTCACTTTTATTTGTTTATAACTTTGTAAAGTAGCGTTTCTAACCGAACTTCAAATAACATTTTCTTCTTATTTCTTCTTGCAGAATACGCTCCCGTAGTTTGCCCAGGAAAACCCGAGACACCCTGTATATGTATATATAGAAACTTGTTACAGAACGAGATCCCACTTCAGAAATAAATGTCACCGACGTCGCGCCTTCTGAAAAAAGGTGGGCTGGTTAACAGGTTATTTCCATAATGCAATAAAAAACTGTATCTGCAAATAAAGAGAAAACGAATCGACTATATATTTATAAAAGGATCTCGTTGTTGGGATACGATCAGAAAAATCAAAGAATTGTTTATCAGACAAAGAGTTTTCGTCCATGATCTCTCAACGGACGTTTTATTTTTTACAAATTTTTGTATCATTATTATTTTGTCTATTATATAAAAATACATGCTGAATATATTCTATGTAATTAATAATTAGACTGCCGATTTTTGTAGCAGATATTTGCACAATGAAATATTTAGGACAATTTAATATTTATATAACATATTTACAATATAATATACATATGACAATATAATAACATATTTACACAGATCAGACTACACACAAATTACAAGAACCAGAACACACAGCGACCTGAAAACGCGTACATTCATCATCATCATTCAAATATTACAAACAAGTCGTCTCTATGGAAACCAACATATACTGGGTCGCCCAACACATTTGAACACATATACCATTTATGCAAAATAAAAATTGTCTACCTGAATTGCGACAAATTGGAGTGAAATAGAAAGTTATTTTCTTTTTTAATATGTTCAATATGCTGAAAACAATACAATAGCATTTTAAAATTCTTCTGATGTATTTAATGTTTTAAATTACGCCTACTCATTTTTGTCGTAAATGCATAAAATCCGCAGTCTATTAATAATAGACAATTAACCAGTTAGCTGTTTTTGCCGAGTATACTCGTCATGGAATAAAATTAATTGCTTGCTATTTATGTTAAAATTTGTAATGAAAATTAAAACGCATTATTAATTTGTCGACATTTTAGAATTTTTCGAGTGAAAGACGTAGTAAAGAAACGAAACAAAGGAATTGACGAGAGGTCAATATGTGATAAATAAAGTTTTCAAAAATTTTTAGTAGCCACATACAAAATCGAGCTACACAGTTAACTGTTTAACAGAAACATAACCTAGTAATCTAAAACTGTCCTTATCGCAATTCATAATATACAATGGATGCAAGAAGTATTTTCACACTATCAATTACTCATTCTCGAGAAATTGTCAAAATTTGAATTATGATAATTTCGTTAAAAAAAATCGTGTAAGAATAAGTTTGGTCAAATTTTAAAGCTTGAAGCCTCTACTACCGCAGACCGGATTCATTTTCTCTAGAATATTTGTGCACGATACAGCAGGAGAAAAATTGAGAACCCGTTTTTGTGTCGGAAATGCTACAAATTGAAACGTCTGTAAAAACATCGTAAATTTTTTTCCGGATGAATCGATTACAGACTCGAAGATTGAATCTTCCCCTTTACGACGTACTTATTAAAACTTAATCCTCGAATTTTATCGAAAATTACCATCCATCAAAATTGCGAAGAAAAAAGTAATGGTCATGATTTTTAAGACTTTTATCTGCGCCTATAAGAAAGATTGAAAATATGTCTTTTGTAGATCTAATTAAGTTATTCATCATCTACGAACTATAAATGGTTAAAAATGGCAAAAATTGTGAGAGAGACTGCGATTTATTATCTAGGACCATGATTTCGATGAAACTTTCAGCATGTACATATACACATCACTGACTTAGATCTACAAAGCACATATTTTAAATGTTCATTACAGGGATAGATAAAAAAATTAAAAATTATGATCATTACTTTTTTCCTTCACAATTTTGTCCAATGAAACAACGAACATTTAAAAACAATCTCGAGCCGTTCGAACTAATTTTAAAAATGTCAATCCTATTTAAAGGGTGTCAGGATAATTTTGCACGACACTCTACATCCGTTGTCTAATAATTATATACCGAGCTTAATACATTTACTAATTAATACATTAATTATTTAATAATTAATACATTTACGACAAGATTATACTAGAATATACTAGAATATACTAGAGCATACTGGAATATACTGGAATATACTAAAATATACTATAATATACTAGAATATACTAGAGCATACTGGAATATACTGGAATATACTAAAATATACTATAATATACTATAATATACTATAATATACTATAATATACTATAATATACTATAATATACTATAATATACTATAATATACTATAATATACTATAATATACTATAATATACTATAATATACTATAATATACTATAATATACTAGAATGTACCAGAATATACTATAATATACTAGAATGTACCAGAATATACTACAATATACTAAAATATACTAGAATATACTAGAATATACTAGAATATACTAGAATATACTAGAATATACTAGAATATACTAGAATATACTAGAATAAACTATAATATACTGGAATATACTAGAATATACTATAATATACTAGAATATATTAGAATACACTAGAATATACTATAATATACTAGAATATACTAGAATATACTAGAATATACTAGAATATACTAGAATATACTAGAATATACTAGACTATACTAGACTATACTAGACTATACTAGAATCTGCTATAATATACTAGAATGTACCAGAATATACTATAATATACTATAATATACTAGAATATACTAGAATATACTAGAATAAACTAGAATATACTGGAATATACTAGAATATACTAGAATATATTAGAATAGACTAGAATATACTAGAATATACTAGAATATACTAGAATATACTAGAATATATTAGAATAAACTAGAATATACTGGAATATACTAAAGATTAAAAGTTAGAATATGCTTCAATTATATCAATCTTTGATCACGATTATACTCCACAATATTAAACACAGTCAACCTGAAAACATATTGTCTGTTCGAAAAAGAATATCCGACAACAACTTTATTTTTAATTTAATTAATAATCATATCTATTGTCCCTCTCTCCTTATGCAAATCACTTTTTACGTACCTGAACGTGTATTGATGAGATCTAGAGCAGAATTTCAAACACTTATATCCAGATCTACATATAGATTAATTAATCCAATAAATTGCATTATTGCAGACTCTAGCATTCTCTATAATCGTATTGATTTTTTTAGTGGGTCCTTTAGATACTTTTAAAAGACAATAACGTAGGATTATCAGATTATTTTATGTAAAGTCTTTTTTCTATTGTGTAAACATTTATGTACGAGGGCTTCGGTCCGTTTATAAATACTAACAAATAAATAACGGACTTTAAGTGTATTAATATATTATTTCCGCCATATTGAAATTGTAAAGATTATAAATATAAATAAAAGATAAAAATTTCCTTTTAGCTCGCGTGTCTTACAATTGATGCAGAAACTTTTTATTGCGCATAAAAATCCGGAGTCTACTAATAATAATTGAATTGAAAGAGAAGCAAATATTCGGTCATCTTCTTGCGATCGTGGCGCACCGGTTGACGGTCGCGTTCTAATTGGGACCAACGACGGCTCGCGATCGACAAAGAAAAGATCAGCGGTTTCGGCCAAGGCGATCCATCGTCCATTCGGTCGAATTCTTTCGGCAACCGGTCTAGCAAAAGTGAACCGGTTCCATTCGACAGAGAACGGCCACGTAATACGGGGCGCGATTACGATGGGGCCACATCTTGACATTGGGCGCGGTGGTTTTGACGGCCGCGGCTCTCTGCAGCCCTGGCTTTCGTACATCGGTGAAAGTTACTCGGTGCGAACAGGTATGTGACCAAATACGCGAAACTAACAGTCCGCCAGGTGCCTCCGACCAGCCGATGGACAACGCGCCTTCAGGCGAGCATTTGGAAGCGTTAATTGAGTGGGTGTCCAGTGGTTTCCAACCAAAGGGCGTCCAATACTAATGAAAATTGTAGTAACGTGCGAAACACTATTTATTTTAGTTTTCACGTTTCGCTTGACAATACTAATCCGCGTCTAAGTCCGCTTACATATTCTTCAAAAACAATCTTTATAGGCAATTTTAACCCTTTGCACTCGGAGCTATTTCAACTAAAAAACCAAACATTTCTTCTAACCTAGAATATTTCCATTGTACATCATTTATTTTCATTATATGCGTAAGAAACTGATATAGTACCTTATACAATATTTAAATGTTTAGTAATTTATTACATATAAACAAATTTAATCATGTAAAAAATATTCCGAATAATGGGGTAGCAATTTGTAGTGGTGCCTCAGAGTCGCCATTCGAGTGCTAAGGGATAACCCTTTTCCTTACAATTTATTTCGACGCAACAGTGTTACTCCTTAACCAGTTAGCTGTTGCGACCTCTTTGATAAGTGTGTACGTAAAATGTATCGCAAAAAGTAAGCGAACTATTTTGTGCACACTGTATACAGTTTTTTCGTAATAATTATTTATATTTTCGTATTTGTGCGTTTTATTTCGTCTTGGCCTCCAAATATTCAAAACATCTTGAAATTCAAGAATATATTTTAGTTTTCACTAAAATTGCAATGTAAACAGGAAATTGTAGCTACTTTTTACGCGTGACGAGTATATTCGTCATAACAAAAAACTGTGTCATTTCTTCATGACGAGTATACTCGTCGAAAACAGTTAACTGGTTAACATGCTTGGGCATTATTGAAATAAATTATTTGGTAAATAGATTATCCTATTTAATAAATTAATTACCGAATGCATTGAGTTTTCCAAAATGAAAGAGAGGTGCATCTTACACTAACTGATTCTTTGGTTGCTAAAAATTGTTTATCTTAATATGAACTCGTCAATCTATGCAGAATGGCTGCTCTAATTATTTAATTATCCACTGTATTCAAGTTTTCCAAAATGGACGAAAGGTGTATATGTTACATTTATAAACTCGTCAATTTATTGAAGCGGCTGGTCTGATAAATTTATTACCCATACTATTTCATCTGTCATACTTGAAGAGAGGTTGATTTAATTGAGTGGGTGTCCTTTTGTTTCCTTTCGTTGCCTAATATAGCAGTCAGGAAATCAGCTGGTTCAGCATACATTTTTCTTTAATTTTGGAAAATCTAATGCTATTGGTAATTCAATTATTGGAGCAGCCATTTGCATAGATTGACAAGTGTAAATATGTCCTTTGTATCGATCGTAATGTTCTTAATGAGAAATGTTGGGATTTACGGCGCTACGGTTCGATCGTTTGTGCGGGCGCCGCGCGGAGCTGTGAAGTAAAATAAATATTTCGACAACAAATACGTTAATCTTTAACGTAGACCAATTTTTGTATTGTTTAAATATAGAACATGACACCAAGAAAGTTTGAAAAAGATCCGCTTTGTAGTTATTAAGAAAAAAATTCCTAAAAATCACCGATTTTCGAGCGCTCTAAAGTGTCTTCCCCCCCTTAACATACTCGTTTCTTCCATTTTGAAAAATTAGATGCAGTGGTTGATTAAATTATCAGTGCACCTACTTTTAGCAACCTGAGAATCAAGTTGTATAATATACAATTTAACATACTTCAGTTTGAAGTTATGGTATTTATTCTATTTTTTGTTTATCTATCCAAAAAATACTTCACATTGCTATTTTTAATTTGATTCCACCAGCTTGTGATAAAAATCGCCTTTGTAATAACATGAACATCTTGAAAGACTTTATTTATTAGCATCCAATAACATAAATTGTTTTCATGTTTACAAAAACTTTCAATCAAGTCACGGGATATTTCCTTTTGTAAAAAAAGAGCGAAACCGATCCGACGTGAAAGAATAATGGAAACGACTGTAAAAATTATGTTCTTGCGAGCATGAAGTCTCGTTTCTTCCTCGATCGCTGAACCAACAAGTCCTTGATCGCCTTTCCTTTCGTTCGTCTTCGCATAATTTTATTACAGGGATTCTGTGCAACGAAAATAAAAGCAACTCATTTTTATAAATTTTTTTACTGATCATTTACTCTTATAAATTGCAGTGGTAATTTTTCTAAAATTACAAAAGTTAAGATATTTCTTTATTAAATGTTTACTGTTTGATATTTCTCATTTTTTAAAAAGAAAAAACAAACACATTAAAAATTTCCACAAATCCCAACATTTGAAAGAGAAATGAACATTTTTTGGTATAAAACTTGAATTTATAACGCTTAATGAACAAAAAAGTTCAATGAAACGGCCAGAAAAGATAATTCGTATATGAATTTTCAGTGGTTCGTTGCAAAATGGAGGTCTCTAATCTTCATATCTATACTAGGGACGTAACTTAACTTGTTCGAAGAAAATGAACAATGCATTTTGAAAATACGAGCTTCAAGCTGTAAAAACTTTTTACTTTTCACGAAATGATAAAAATTGGTATATCAACCATTTTCAAAAATTAGAAAATATGTGCTGAAACACTTTTCGCAGTCACCGTGTGTATGAATATATATATATATATATATATATATATATATATATATTCATACACACGGATATATATATATATATATATATATATATATACATATCCGTGTGTATGAATATGTATACACACGGATATGTATATATATATATTAATACACACGGATATGTATATATATATATATATATATATATATATATATATATATTCATACACACAGATATACATATATATAGCCATTCTCAAAAATTCGAAAATTATTGTTGAAATACTTTTCGCAGTCACTGTGTGTATGAATATATTTAAATGTTGTCTGCAAAAAGCGTGACTGGTTTTTCTCGTGAAAAGAATCTCCTAAAAGATATAAACGTATACTGAGTCCCCCTACCCCCCCCTCTCACCCCTTTTAAGTCGACTACAAATAACATAATTTTGCGCGGTAAAAGAATTTTGGTATACTGACCAAGAAAACTGACTCGATTTCCATATGAGTACCCGTTACACGAGCATTGCATAATGTTATGTAACCGTCTTTATCCCGGCCGACATTCGTTCGTGCGTTTTAATTGCACGCGTTATGCACAGGGTGTGCCGAAAATAAATATTATGCTCACTATAACGTAAAAGATTATACAAACTTAGTTTGAAATTTTAATTTGTAGAAACTACTCCGAAGATTTGATGGGGGGAGGGGGGGGGGGGTGTTTCAAGAAAGTCGGGTGTAAGATTGATCTTGGCACTTTCTTTCAATCTACAAGTTTTTATCACATCGCATTCAACATTGTGAGATGCACTTTGGATACACACTGTATATTTATTTTTTTTTCTGTGCAGAAGTTGACTTTTATTCGGCCCGAAGAATGCAATTGTTCCTTTCAATTTCGTACACTTGTTCATTATCGTGTTTTTTCGCTAATGAACCGGGTACTGCAATTAATTGGACGTTATTAACTGACCGTAATTAATCATGCGAATTGTACGCTACTGTGTAATAACCGTTGCATACCACCGTTACTGTTACATTCAAATCTTGTTACAATATTTTTGGAAGACAATTATAATCGTGTGTTTTTAAAATGTTTGCAAAAGAGTTGTAATACATATATATATATATATATATATATATATATATATATATATATATAATATTTTTACGGTTGAACAAGACATGATTGTTAGTATCGCTAGCCTTGCGTATTGTATGCACTTATAACAAAAATCAGTTGTTGAAACATAAAACAGTGAAAACAGAAGAATTTAAGAATATCATGTAGTAATTATTGTGAACATATTAAAATTATTAGGAGTCGAAGTCAATTTTTATTTAACTCCTGTTTGGTGCAATCTTGATACATTTATAACAAAAATCAGTAGTCGAAACTTAAATTAATGAAAACAGAAGAATTTAAGAATATCTTATTAATTGTTGTCAACCTATTAAAATTATTAGGAGTCGAAGTCAATTTTTATTTAACTCCTGTTTGGTGCAATCTTGATACAATTATAACAAAAATCAGTAGTCGAAACTTAAAATAATGAAAACGGAAGAATTTAAGGATATCATAGTAATTGTTGTCAACCCATTAAAATTATTAGGAGTCGAAGTCAATTTTTATTTAACTCCGATTTGGTGCAATCTTGATACATTTATAACAAAAATCAGTTGTTGAAACATAAAACAGTGAAAACATTTAGAAATATCATAGTAATTATTGTCAACCTATTAAAATTATTAGGAGTCGAAGTCAATTTTTATTTAACTCCTGTTTGTCGTAATCGATGCAACAAAATTTTGCATAAGAAGGATGAATTTCATTTTGTGTACGTAATGCATGTAATAAGATTTACATAATACATAGTTAATAAAATCACACTAATGTATGTGTAACATTCGCATTTATATTTTACAGATTTCGTGGACTTACGTCATGCGCTCAAGAATGCAACAGGAAAACTCAATAGATATTATATAATTACATCAACAAGGATCAATATTGTTTTATATTTTTCACTTAATTTTCTGCAAAATTAATGTTTTATAAGAATAACGTAGTATCGTTTATTTTAAGTGTATTTAAAATTTTAATATATTTTCTAAGCTTTTAGTGCATAGTAGTACTGCTAGTATTATTTAATCTTTAAGAAGTATAATATATTACATAAGGATCACGTGACACTGCTATCATGTATTTAGAAAGATGATTACTCTCAAAATGTTCTTCCTTTAATTATTGTTTTTTTATCATTTTTCTATCCGTTTTCTTTACATAACTTCTTCGGTTGTATAATTTTCCAGCAATGTTACGACTTTACAAACTAGTTTTCCATTAATTAAATGATGAAATGATAAACATTAAGTAACGAATAAATACTAAATCACAATGTTTATTCATTTATACGTTGCAAATATTATAAACATCAAGCTTGACGAGCAAAAATTGTTCAATATAAAAAAAGAATTTTCATTATAAAATAATGACAAGAAAATTAAATGTGAATATGGGAAAAAATTATTTAACAAAGTAAAGATTATAAATAAACAGTCTCATATTGTTCGTATTATTCTTGACTTCTATAATTTATTAGAAAAAAATATCCAAAGACTTATTGAATCTATGGAGACTCGATCGAGGTGGCAAATGTCTGCAGTAGTATAGCTCACTATGATGTCAGACGCTACCGCATTAGTCACTTTCCTGCGGTAAACAATGCGTCAAAACGTCGAACTAAAAATTCGTGTGATTCACATATTTTTTTTGTAACAGTAATAGACGTAATAAAACGATGGAATCTTAGTTTAAACTCTAATTGAAAACGAATCATAACACCAACAAACTATAAAGTTGTATTACAGACGATAACGTTTTTGTGTTTTACAGACAAAATTTGATACTACTGTTAATATTAAATCAATAACAATTAATTAAAGCATAAAATAAAATATTGCTATTACGATTCAAAAGAACTTATTTAAATTGTCTGTAAAAAATAATAAACCGTAATAAATCTTTTTTAATGTATATACTAGAAACTACACATATTTTGATCTCAATAAGAAAGTCGACATTCAACTGAAAATTATTAGTTTAAGTTTAAGTCAAGAAGGGGCTGATGCAGCAGTCATATCCATTTTTAATTTTCATCATGTTTTCAAGGTCATTCCAAGGTCAACTTCATTTTTTCAAATGGAAACGTATATTTTTCATTGCAGATTCTTAATCTACGACTTCAAACAAATAATTTTTATTTGGAACGTTTTTTCCTCCGCCGATTATTTTGTATAATATTGACTTTATTAGGAAAAATAATCTCAATTATACGGAAAGGCAATTATTTTATTAATAATATTACAGGAGAATGGCAACTTAATTACAAGAAAATCAATTTAACAAGTATTCAGCAATATTCTAATGTTATTTGCATTGTATGCGAGAGAATGTGTAATCTTATTCCAAAGAAAAGACAGTAAAAAACTGGTGTATCCCTGCGCGTAATGAAGAGGTTGTGTACGCTCAGCGTTGAATTCCTTTGCTAAGTTTTATCTAATTGTTTTTCCTGTTACAATATTTAGCTACTATTTAATTATTCATTCAGATTACATGTTTATTTCATACTATTTCAATTGGGTATTAATTTCATTTATCATAAATAAAATGATTTTCTCCGTTAAAGCGACATTGTGTATTCTTTTTTTGAAAATTCAATATTATACAAAATAATCGGCGGAGAAAAAAACGTTTCAAATAAAAGTTATTTGTTTCAAGTCGTAGATTAAGAATCTGCAATGAAAAATGTATGTTTCCATTTGAAAAAGTAAAGTTGGCCTTGGAATGACCTTGAAAACATGAAAATTAAAAATGGATGCATCAGGACTCCCCCCCTTGAAATTTAGTTTTTGAGATATTCCAGGTGGCCAGGATAAATTCCCCACCCTGTAGAACCGACGTACGCAGTTGGCCGGGTCATGACACACAGGTGCGTGTATGCGCAGAGAGACGCGTGACGTTTGTTGCGTAAATCGCGAGGAGGACGGATGGCGCGTCGTAACGGCAACTTGCGTAACGGGGACCAACGAAGAATGAATCGAAGCCCACGGATGAACGTGACGCGCGATCAATTTGTCCGGCACTGTCGTATTGATCGACGTGATTCGCGACGCTTTTACTTATTACGCCTACGCGCTATAAACCATGCTGTCCCATACACCCGAGACAAACGACGTAATCGATCGTACGGAGGCGAATTATGGGGGCACTGGCCCCGCCGCACGGTACAGTGGGACGAAACTACTTAACAAGGATCAAAAATCGATTTTCGTAATATTGTAAAACAGAAGAAAATTCATGTTACTTGCGAGAGAATTAATTGTATTACAATATGGTAAACTCCATTTTGTAATATTTGCTTTCTTTTTCTTGCGACCGATTCTTAAAGTCAGCAGAAAATCGCAGCTGTCACTAAGAGGTCTTATGGTTCCTGTAACTTTAATTCATGGTTCTGAATGGTTTTTATTTTGAAAGATGTAGTTTAACTTAATTACCTAGTATCTTATATGTATATTGATCGTGTGTAAATTGGGACACAATGACTTCTTTAATAATGATGTTTAAGTCGGAAGAGTTACGTATTAACAAAAACTTCTTCTAAACTTTTAAAGAGCTGTCAACTAGCCAGCTCTTCATATTGTTTTTCAATTTTTGATTATGTTCTTATGGGTCTTAGATGGTTTGGGAAGATCATAGATGGAATCCAGAAACTTCCAGCCAGTTCTTGTTCTTGTTTTTTAATGTTTAATTATGTTCTTATTCATCCTAGGTGATTTTATAATTGCAGAGAAATTCAAAAGTTTGTAAATACTGTCTGAACAATTGAATTCTTTTGAAATTTTCTTGTTTGCCTGAATGCATTTATTTAAAGAAATACATTTTTTAAAAATATTCACTATCTCAAAACACATGTTTTCGACCCTCAACTTTGAGGACTGTTTTCACCCCACCAATGTCGACGATGATCGATAAAAAAATGTTAAATAATTTTTAGTAATTTTACAGTACTGCTTCTCTGTTCAAGAATGATGTCCTGAATCTTCCAGGAAAATTCCAAGGAGGTTAAAGGTTCCCAGGAGAATTTTGTAGGCAAAATTTCTCCCATTTTTATTTTGTATAGCAGTCATAAAAATAGTAATATGTACTTTCGGAGAGGAATTACGTAGTTGTTTTACCGGCGCACATTACCTGAACCAGATTTGTCGCTTTTTATTAGTATGCAATGTAGGTACGCCTGTCCTTGCCATAACTTGCCGTTAATACTGGAAATTTTCGTAAACAACTTGGTAATAATATTCTAGGAGCTATAAAGATTATATATGTCTCAAAGAATGATCCTTTTAACCATGAGGTGGAAAGTCCTGTTTCATCAAGAGCAAAGTTTCATCAAGATCCTTGATTTCATACGAATTTCTACTTTTAGATAGTATACTTTGTATACAGGGTGTCCCGTAACTGGTGGTACAACCGAGCAGTGGGTGATTCTACATGAAAAACTGAGTCGAAAATATAGAATAAAATTTGTTGATACAAGGCTTTGTTTTCGAGAAAAATGAGTTTGAAAATTTGTCTAGTGCGCGTGCACTCGGCTTACTTGCGGCTCAACGGATTCCACTGCCTTTGATTTTTATTTGTGGGGTCAGGTGAAATCGATTGTGTATCGTGATGACATAACGAGCATCGAACAATTACAACAAAAAATTGTGATAACGTTTGAACGCTTAAAGCAACATAATAATTGCACATTACAAGAGGTTCGAAGGAATTTAATACGAAGAGCACAATTATGTCTACAACAACGTGGACAGCGCTTCCAGCAATTTATGAATTAAACGAATTCCTCAAAGGTAATTCTAACATTGTAACCTCGACCTTCGATTTATTCGATGTCTACAAACCTTGAAAACCTTTGCGAAAAAAGGTTGTGGTAACTCAGAATAAAGTCCGTTGAGCCGCAAGTAAGCCGAGTGCACGCGCACTAGACAAATTTCCAAACTCATTTTTCTCGAAAACAAAGCCTTGTATCAAAAAATTTTATTCTATATTTTCGACTCAGTTTTTCATGTAGAATCACCCCCTGCTCGGTTGTACCACCAGTGACGGGACACCCTGTATATCCGGGTATCTGCTTGTAATTTGTCGTTTTAAAAGAACATACGAAAATAAAACACTAAACTTTAGCGAATCAGGTTAACAGGGATCATCGATCCATAAATCCATAAATTCTGAGAAGCAGGAACTGAATAAAAGATAATAATATTGATACATTGAAAACTACATACCAACAATGTTAAATTGTTCTAATCCTTTGCCAATTTTATATTTCACTCAGTCAAATTCTTCTTCTCATGCCCTTTGTCCATCCTCTAAAAACAACTCTACTCACCACAAACCCCCAAAATCCACAGAAATCCTCGTCACCCAACACTCCACAACACAACCTCATAAACCAAGGTAGCCCAAAAATACCAAGGACCCAACACGGATCATCCTCGTAAACACAGATTTATTAAAACTTCAGTAACATCGATAGGGTGGGCGAGCGATAACAATAATACAGATTAAAAAATTAAGGAAGCGCGGCGGCAGCGGGTGTGAACGATAGAGGCGCTGCATAGGCCAATGGGGACGAGTAGGTGGAATAGTAAGCGACAGGGTAGTTAGGTATTCCCTTAGCCTCGGCAAGGGTGATAACTCTTTGTGACCTGACTGGGATCTGCAGAGGAGCAGCTACAGCCCTAACGGGAGCTTCCTGGGGCTGCTGGAGCCTCTGTGGCTGTTCCTGATCCTTTTCCAATTCTTGGGGCCTCTGCTGTCTCTGTTGAACCTGTTGCTGCTGTTGAGCCTGTTGCTGTTGAGCCTGTTGCTGTTGAGCCTGCTGGAAGTGGAGCCTGGATTGCTGCTGGAGTTGCTGAAGCTGGCGCAGTTGCTGTTGCTGCTGCTCCTGCTGTTGTCTCTCGATTTGCTTCAATTGTTGCAGTTGCTGTTCCTGCTGCTGTCTCAACTGCTGATCACGGCTGGTTGCGGTTCTCAGGGGCCCGGACCTAGCTTCCACCACCTCCACGTCGGAATCGGGTCCGCTGGCGGGTATGGCGGGTGCGGGAGCTGCTCCAGCCGGTAAAACAGGTTGCACGGCTGCCGGTGCGATACCCGCCGCGTATGGCACCACCGGAGCTGCGATGGCAGCCAGTGCTGTCGCTGGTTCCCGGCTGACAACGGCGTTGAACCCGTTCACCGGGTCCGCCGTGTACTCGACAATGCGGCGGGTACCGTCTGCCTCGATCAAACTGTAACTGCCCTGCACGATGTCCCCGTTTCTGGTCTCGTATTGCGCCTTCGAGTCACCGGTTACAGCATCCTGAACGTCGTACGCGAAACTATACTGCGGAGCCGCGTCCAGCTCTTCTAGCTTGGCGGGTACAGCCACTAGTGGTGCGGGTACTAAGGCACCCTTCGCGAACACCGCCAAGCTGAGGAATACGACGAGCTGGAAGATGAAACGGTTATGCGGTTTACACTTTCCCAACTATTGCAATTCTATCTTAATCATTCATACCACACTCTTATTCATCGCTCACACACACGCACACTCATGTTCATTCTATTTTATATATACATATGAAGTTTGGCATCAAGCGGAGCACAAAAAGGTAATAATTAGTTTTTTTTACAGTACGCTATATATATATACACAATTTTATATATATAATATGTGTGTATAACAATTTTATATATATATATATATATATATAATATGTGTGTATAACAATTTTATATATATATAATATTTGTGTATAACAATTATATATATATAATATGTGTGTATAACAATTTTATATATATATAATATTTGTGTATAACAATTATATATATATAATATGTGTGTATAACAATTTTATATATATAATATGTGTGTATAACAATTTTATATATATATATATATATATATATATATATATATATATACATAGATGATAGAGAAGATAGATGTGCAAGTGGCATGCAATTACCGGAAGAACTGGAAGAATATTTTTATTTCTCCCCGGAACTAAAGACTTCGTTGCACGATTCAACTATTCAATATCCCAAAAAGTGTTAACCCTTTCAGGACTAATATCATTATATTATTGACGTCAGGCCCACATATAATATTATCATATTTATTTATATGTACTCTGGAGACAGAGTTTGAAAAAATGAATAAATCAATTAATGAATAATGTTATGTATGGTTGGATTGGGTTGAGTGTGGACCAGTGTGTATGAATAAAGTAGATAACTGATGTAAGCAAATAAGTAGATAAAATTGGGAAGGAGTAAGCGGAAAATATAAATAAAAATAAAAACAAAATTATAACAGAGGTGATAGGAAATAATAAATCTAAATAAGTAGTACCGACCATGCCCTCCCCCTTATTGTAATGTCTTGGTAACGGAAATTGGGGGATGCTGTGGGAGGAGATGAGCAATAAGGTGGGCTTCGATGTAGGATTCACTATTCCAATGTTCCGAAAAGTTTTGGTAGAAGTATGTTAATCCTTTGAGAACGAATGTCAAACATATTATTGACGTCAGTCACCATATATTTAATCCTTAATATTGCAAACAAAGAATTTAACCCTTTGCACTCGGAGTTATTTCAACTAAAAAACCAAACATTTCTTCTAACCTAAAATATTTCCATCGTACATAAGTTTTTTTCATTATATGCGTACGAAACTGATATAGTACCTCATACAAAATTTAAATGTTTAGTAATTTATTACATATGAACAAATTTAATCATGTAAACAATATTCCGAGTAATTGTGTAGCAATTTGTACTGGCGCCTCAGAGGCGCCATTCGAGTGCTAAGGGTTAATACTTTGTTAATACATGCTGTATTAGTATTAATATTTGTTACTATAGTAATATGTTTACCACTGTATTATATTATTATTGTTCTAATATATTATATGATAATAAGTTGATAATAGCTTTTAATGTATAAAAATGGTAGTACTAATAATTTTTATTATTTTATGAGTGCTACCATTTTCCTTATATTATTAGACAATGACAGAATTGATTTGCATTATGATACTTTAAGTTAATCAAGATGGATTATAAATTAAATTAAATATAATTGTAAATCGTACATTTTTAACCATTATTGTCAACTTGGCCAAGTATTATGAATTTTCTCTTTACTCGTCACTCGTGATGAGTGATTTAATAAAAATTATTTGAAATATATTTTATACTAAGAAACAATCGACGAAAATCTTTAAATTTAAATAAGAAATCTCCAGAGTGCTACTAAGGCACGAATAATTTATTAACGATCATTTAAAAATTCATCTGACATTTCTCTGGCCACTAAAAATATTGATTGTAAACAATTATTGACTGTTTATTGAGCTCTACTTGAAGCAATTCAACATTTCATCGACTCACATTTCATATCGAATGAATTTCGATGATTTAAATAACCGGTCTTTTAATCAATCTTTCGTATTGAGCCCGCATAAATCATATTTAACCAAACTTTCAATGAGAATTCTGCTAAAAATGGAAATAACGCGTCTAATTAAATTAATAATTGCTTCAGATCGGCATCAATATGTCGATGAAAAAAAGTTATACGACCGAAGCATCGATGAAGAAAACATTCTTGTCTGTTACTTCCTGCAATCTAAAATTTTGAACTCGTTTGTGCGAGGTCATGGGAATCATTTAATGGATCGACTATTAAACATTCTACGTCCGGATTTATAGTAATCCCAAAAAGTCATTTCAACACTACATTTTTGATCATCGAAAAATAGGAATATTTAAACTATCATAATTTATTATATTATATTAAACAATAAATCTATACTCATTTCAAAACATCGAGTCTCTACTTTCAAAATCTATCTCGTGATTTTCTTCTAAGATGATTTGATATGATGCAGTCAGTGGGTGGAAAAATGAAGACAAGTTCTCTCTCAAAAATGGCACAGATTGAAACATCTTCAGAAATCTTTAAAAATGGAAATAACGCGTCTAATTAAATTAATAATTGCTTCAGAACCACCCAACAGTTATTAGGAATAAAATTTGGTGTTGTACAGTGTTATTATACAGAATATCGAAGGATCTACATATATTTTGATTTTCCCCCAAAAACCATAAACTCTGATCCAACAATTTCCAGTATCCCAAAAAATCCTCGCCATTGAAGTGTCAAGCAGTCCGGGATAAGTGTCGCAAGCTGCCCCCCCGAGCGAACCCACCGACTCACCTTTGAAGCCATGTTGATTTGCGTGAGGATCGTCAGAGGACTGATGCCTCGGGGTAAGATTGCCGGTACTTTTATACGGTTGATGGCGGTTTTGTGTCATCGGTTCGCGACAAACGAAGCTATTCCTTGCACCCAAACCCGCGGGGGCAAGGCACCCGTGGCTTAGCACACGCGCGCGCGCAATCGCCCCCACCTTTTTGTCTCGTGCGGTCGTGTTCGGGCCACCGGACAATCCTCTTTCTTTCTTTCTGTTGCCATCCGATGACCTCCTCATAAAAACGTTGTTGCGATGGTACCACACGCGACACGGGCGACCGATGAGTATGCGCGCATATGTTTCTTCATATCGGCCGACGCGGCGCGGCCTATACACGCGACCTGTATGCCAATATGTCGAAGATACATGCTCGTTGTAGGTTCGGTTTCGTCGTCGAGGTCGCAACAACCGAAACCCTCCCTCTTTTTCTCGGTGACCAAGTTCCCCGTTGCCAAAAGTCCACCAGTTGTTGCGCGATAGTTATCGATTAACATTTACATGCTGTACAACAGCTTCACACTTAGGCAACCGGCGCCGCGACGGGATTAGGATGCCGCCGCCGCACAGTGGGTTGAAACGCGAAAAAACGCGGACAAAAATCATTTTCCTGACCGAAAACGAAAAATGTAAAATTGTATTATTACCTTGTTGGTAGATAAATGTGGCATCATTTTCTGCATTTCGTTTTCCAAAATTCCATATCTGTATCCCACAATTAAATGCTGAAGTTCAATAAAAATGCATAAGTTTAGCTTCTCTTGAATTTTTTAGAATACCGTTTCATTTAGTACGTTATAACTTAATACACGCGTGAATGAGGATTTTTTGCATGTACTTAACTGAAAGCGTGTTCCAAGACGAAAATAATAAGCATGGATTTTGTTTGTTTTTGTTGTATATAACACCTACAAACATTGATGAAGCAAAGAGTAATACTTAAGCTTTTTCCCCACTCTAATAGGTTTATAAACCGATTGCAGTCGATTGCTGCATTAAAATTTGTTACACGTTATTGATAGATATGTATACGATAAAACTAAAAAAGGTTTCAGCTGCCAATAGCTGCCTGTTTGTACACTGTATCGCAAAAACGATGACGCGAGAGAATGCGCGGTTGCGCCGCGCCGTTCAGGTAGTCGCTATGGTGTCTTTTGGCATTCAAAGAGGAAAGCCATTTCCAAAAGAAAACCAGCCAAATTTTGTCGTAAATTTAGATTAGGATCGAGGATCAAAAACCTAACCCGAAACAGATTCGATAATACAAAAATGGGGTTTTTCAGTAGTCAAAAACGCTAGATAAAAGATCGATCTAGGCAGCCTCAGAAGTCCTATTTTATCGTTTACGAGGCTTGATTTGCATTATTCGGAAGCATACAACTGCCCATGTAGCTATTTTCATATAGCTCTGACTGTGAATAATGCAAATTACGCCTCATAAACGTTAAAATAGGACTTTCGAGGGCGATCGCGGCCTAGATTGATCTCTTATCTAGCGCATTTGACTACTGAAAAATCCCCGAGATGAGAACGCGCATCCCGCACCCTTGCAATTCTGTAAAGGCGTCTACCGCCTTAATAATTTTATCAGAGGAGAAATCATATATTGAAATCTTCAATTTTAAAAATTTTCCAACAATTTTGAATTTCATCTTCTCAATTTTGCTATAAATGCATAAAGATCCGCTGTCTAATAAATAATATAATATAAATATAAATAATAAGGCAATAATGGGCAAAGAATGCCTGGTATTGTTGCTGGAACGCCGATTGGCATTTGTTTAGAGACGGAAGGAAATTAACATCAAGTAAATTATACAGAATTTAGTATATAATAACTTAAAAATATTCCATTATTAATAATAAAATAATTAATAATATGTACGACCAAATTCGAGAAAACAGTTTCAAAAAAACCTTATATAGCTTTTATGGGTTTGGAATTAAACAAAATCTGATTATTAATTTGAATTCAGCACCTCAAAATCTATAAAACTGTACCATTTTTATTAATTCAATCTTAGAAGTAGCTTCAGATATTATTTTTGTCCGCGTTTTTCGCGTTTCAACCCACTGTGCGCCGGTACCCAAACGCAGCCAGTCGATCGTTCAAGTGTACGAAGTCTGTTCAAAAAGAAACGGAACTTTATTTTTCTAATTTTTGAGGCTTACATTTGGACTATTCGTCCTTGTCGCTTTTGAAACAATCAAATTTATGAGTATGTCATAAATCGACTAAAAATCAAAAAGTTTCCAAATATGGACGTTCTTGGGCACTCCTCTAACTGTTGACAATTAACCCCTTGCCTTACGATTTATTTTACGATTTCAGTGATTATAACTTCTTTGTAGTTCAAAACTTCCTAGAAGAAGGAGAAAATGTTTATCTATTGTCTGTCTATATGTTCGCCAATGGCTGTGCATTAACAACAACTGAATACAATTTTGCTTCGGTACAATGAAAATTAATAACATACAAATTTATTAGACTCTGTTCAGAATCTTCATCACGTGTCTCACACGATATTGTAAGGCAAGGGGTTAATGACATCTAATTTTGTACTATAGTTCGAAACATTGTGAAAGATTACGTTTACGTACACAAAACATGCACAAAACAAGCGCGATACGTTCAAATATATTTCCCTTCACACGAGATCAGAAAATGTTATTAATTTAACATTTATCGTTAAATGACAGTAAACAGAAAAATTCAAAAGCAGATGTCCCGTATTTTGATTTATAGATAACAATATACGAGTTTGCATAAAAATCGCTTAACAATTAGTAAAAAATTGCAGAGAAATTCAAAAGTTTGTAAATATTGTCTGAACAATTGAATTCTTTTGAAATTTTCTTGTTTGCCTGAATGCATTTATTTAAAGAAAATCATTTTTAAAAAATGTTCACTATCTCAAAATACATGTTTTCGACCCCAAACTTTGAGGACTGTTTTCACCCCAACAATGTCGACGATGATCGATAAAAAAATGTTAAACAATTTTTAGTAATTTTACAGCACTGCTTCTCTGTTCAAGAATGATGTCCTGAATCTTCCAGGAACATTCCAAGGAGGTTAAAGATTCCCAGGAGAATTTTGTAGGCAAAATTTCTCCCATTTTTATTTTGTATTGCAGTCATAAAAATAGTAATATGTACTTTCGGAGAGGAATTACGTAGTTGTTTTACCGGCGCACATTACCTGAACCAGATTTGTTGCTTTTTATTAGTATGCAATGTAGGTACGCCTGTCCTTGCCATAACTTGCCGTTAATACTGGAAATTTTCGTAAACAACTCGGTAATAATATTCTAGGAGCTATAAAGATTATATATGTCTCAAAGAATGATCCTATTAACCATGAGGTGGAAAGTCCTGTTTCATCAAGAGCAAAGCTTCATCAAGATCCTTGATTTCATAGGAATTTCTACTTTTAGATAGTATACTTTGTATACAGGGTGTCCCGTAACTGGTGGTACAACCGAGCAGTGGGCGATTCTACATGAAAAACTGAGTCGAAAATATAGAATAAAATTTGTTGATACAAGGCTTTGTTTTCGAGAAAAATTAGTTTGAAAATTTGTCTAGTGCGCGTGCACTCGGCTTACTTGCGGCTCAACGGATTCCACTGCCTTTGATTTTTATTTGTGGGGTCAGGTGAAATCGATTGTGTATCGTGATGACATAACGAGCATCGAACAATTACAACAAAAAATTGTGATAACGTTTGAACGCTTAAAGCAACATAATAATTACACATTACAAGAGGTTCGAAGGAATTTAATACGAAGAGCACAATTATGTCTACAACAACGTGGACAGCGCTTCCAGCAATTTATGAATTAAACGAATTCCTCAAAGGTACATAATTCTAACATTGTATTCTCGACCTTCGATTTATTCGATCTATACAAACCCTGAAAACCTTTGCGAAAAAAGGTTGTGGTAACTCAGAATAAAGTCCGTTGAGCCGCAAGTAAGCCGAGTACACGCACACTAGACAAATTTTCAAACTCATTTTTCTCGAAAACAAAGCCTTGTATCAAAAAATTTTATTCTATATTTTCGACTCAGTTTTTCATATAGAATCACCTCCTGCTCTGTTGTACCACCAGTTACGGGACACCCTGTATATCATATATGTTTAAATACTGACTTATTATTACTAGACTGTGGATTTTATGCATATAAGGCGAAATTACGTAGGTGAAACATAAACTAATAGAATGATAAGAGGTATTTAACAGTATCAATATACAGGGTGTTCACGCTATTACTAACCAGCGTTTTTCTTGCAAATAATAAATATTAGAACAAAAAGAAAGAGGAAAAAGTAATACTGTTTCTTGCAAGCAACGTAATGGCGTATCTAATTTTTTTTTATTTGCACTATTTTCATGAAAATGTCGGTGACCTCCGATTTTTGTAAATAGAATGCTACATATTTTTGTTTATATTAAAGCTTGTATCAAGACAAATTCATTCGTATACGATACAATGACCTTCAATATCGTACAAGGTTAGAAATGGAAGAAACATTTTGAACATTTCGTACTAATGCGTTTACAAGTATACTTTACAAGTATACAAGAATAATTCTTCTAATTCTGTATATCAAATAAATGCATATATTGTTTGTATAACTGCAAATATTATTATTTTTTAATAAATATTGCTTGCATCGTGCAAAGTATCATTCAGCTAATATAATTATTTGACAATAAATATTGCTTGCATCGCCCAAAGAACAAATCTGCTAATATAATTATTTTATAATAAATATTGCTTGCATCGCCCAAAGAACAAATCTGCTAATATAATTATTTCATAATAAATATTGCTTGCATCGCCCAAAGTTCAAATCTGCAAATATATTTATTTCATAATAAATATTGCTTGCATCGCCCAAAGTACAAATCTGCAAATATAATTATTTCATAATAAATATTGCTTGCATCGCCCAAAGTACAAATCTGCAAATATAAATACTTCATAATAAATATTGCTTGCATCGCCCAAAGTACAAATCTGCAAATATAATTATTCCATAATAAATATTGCTTGCATCGCCCAAAGTACAAATCTGCAAATATAATTATTTCATAATAAATATTGCTTGCATCGCCCAAAGTACAAATCTGCAAATATAATTATTTCATAATAAATATTGCTTGCATCGCCCAAAGTACAAATCTGCAAATATAAATACTTCATAATAAATATTGCTTGCATCGCCCAAAGTACAAATCTGCAAATATAATTATTCCATAATAAATATTGCTGCGTCACCAAAAGTGGGAATATACATTCTGCGTAGTTTAGACATTACAAAATCCTAATGGCAGCCCTACTTTTCTGAAACGGAATATAGTTCTCTTGCGTATAGCCTAACAGAGTCAGCCGAGTTCAATGCCACAAACCTGCGAGTTCTATGGCGCAAGGTCGTCCAAGGTCGGGTTTGCTCGCACAGCATAAAATATTAGAAAACTGTTTTCATCGATGCTTTATTATTTTTAACAAACGAAACTATTTCCTGATAGACAGCAGTATATTGTCATCTAAATAAAAAATACTCTATTAGATGAAACGAAAGCATTGAGTCTGACCTTACATTATGCAGAACCTACGAGTCGAAGAGAAGATGGCTGATGCTGTGAAAATTGTTCAAAAAAATTCAAAATCTTATTTATAAGAAAATATTATAGCAATCAATCGTTGTACGACCACACACATTTCAATTTGTTGCACATCCAACATGGAGTACAACACATTTTATGTTAACTGCGATCAAACACGACCGTGTTTTACGAGTCTCGCATGCGTGAAGATCATCGTTCAGGCGTGTCCAACAAAGTTGTACAACTCGTACGATCAATCGTGACGTGTGTGGTCCCCTGACACAAACGCTATAACTTAGTAAGGATAATTATTTACGAAATAAATCTAATAATTCTTTAAATTAAATAAATGTCTGCTGCCTACGTTAATTATTATTTTATTTCCTTCTATACTCTATTTTTCCTTTTTCTCCGGAAAATGTCTTTTACAAACAGCAACATACACTTTCGAATATTACATTTAAACACGTACACAGCAGTAAATAAATTTTCAAAAATTGTTTACACTAGGAAAACAATTTTAATGTACCAACATTCGATTTGAAATTGCAATAGACAACCCCTTTGAAGCTTTCAAACATTTTAGAATTATTTAAAATTGTTCTAAAGATCCAGGACAATGATTTGCATAAATAAAAATTAAAAATCTCATAAGGCAACTGTATTCGCAATTGGAAGAATGGGGAAATTTCCTTGGAAATCCAGGATAATGAACGAAATAAATTACAATGTAGATCTAATAATAATAATGTAATAATAAAATGCTTAAAACTCTTCTGAAAATCTAGAGCATTGATCAGAATAAATTAACATATAAATAACGTAATAAGGCAATTGTATTTGTGTATTGGAAAAATCGAGAATCGTTCCAAAGGATCGATTTTGAAATTCCGGGCGTATCGACAGCGTGAAAATATGGAGGTCGGGAAAGGAAAAAGAGGGCACGATGAGTGTACACATGGAATTCACCGGCTTTCGTAATTTCGACGACTAACCTCGGATGGCACCATTTGACGTATCGGCATACAAATTGACCGGTCACTTACAATTCGCCGCCATTTGAATTTCGGAGGACGCATCGAACGATTCCGAAGACAATAGACGGGTGCCAGTGATGCAACCATCGATTTCATTGCTAACCATTAGTGATGGAATTTCCGTTCAATTCCATTCTAAATAATATCATACTATACAGGGTGGGGCAATAACTATGTTCAGTTTGAATATTGCCGTTATTTGTAATAATATAAAAAAATGTTATACAGGAAACTTACACGGTATAGAGGGGGACATATTGTGGGACACACGAACATTTTCTGCGTGGGTGGAGGCATAGAGGAGATTTCAAGGTCAACTCTATTTTTTTAAATGGAATGCTATGTTTTTTTATCACGATGTGATAGCCAGTGTTGAGACGAATTCAGCGAGTTATCATTGAAGGTCATGCAAGGTCAAATATGGTAGTACAATAAACTTTATTACATTACAAAGTTGCAATCTTCGTATCCCTGCATCACGTGCATGTCTTATCGTTTCTGAACTTATTCTAGCACATGCTGTATTATTTCATAGACCCTCACTTTTACATAAACGAATGGTTTTGTAACATTGTTTATGTTGTGGCTATATATGATATTATCATAAACGTATTAAAATTAATAAAATAAGAAACAAATTTTTATTTGATTCCAGTAACTTGGAATTGATGTAGTACATTTTTATTATGCATAAAGATCCGCAGTTTAATTGTTACATTTCTTTGCTAATATTAAAAAAAATCATAAAGTAATATATGTATATATTTGTTTGTATATAAGATCTGTAAACTCTATTTTTATGTGAAAGGAAAAATTATGTTGATATTCATTTTTAGAACATTCGATGTTATAAAAAATTTTTTACACTATAAATTTCTAGCGATTAAAATCCATAATATTTAGAAATTTTTGTTTGGATTTTTCTGAATTAGTGTAGTTTATCGATCACAGTAGTTGCCATACGAGCTGCAGTGCCGAATATTGATGTCAGGCGTTCGCATAAGTAGTATTGTCATCTATATGTCAGACACGTGTACGTATGAATCTCGCACGGCGTATATTAATATGAGAATAATATTCCGTATATTTGTATTAATATATTTGTATTAATATAATATATAATATAATATAAATATAAATTGATATTCCCTCACATTTTATAATACAATATTTTAAATTACACGAATATCATTATTAATATTGTTCTATGATTAATAGTCTGTAACAATTTTTATTTTTTTATATTTAATTTTTCATCAGTTTGGTTTCCAAAAGAATTAAATAATAACGTTCTGTGTACATGTTCATTTATATTTATTCATTATTATTATATTATTACTGAACTGTAATGTGGAATAGGAAATATATTTAAAACATTTAAAAATCCTGTTGTATTATTTTCATCTGATTACAATTATTCAGAATAGAAATATACGTCTTGGTGATTTCTGGGTCTTGCAATTAACCTTTTGCAATTAAAACTATTTCAGATAGAAAACCAAAAACTTCTTCCGGCCTACAATATTTCAATGCTATCTGATTCTGTTCAATTTATGCATATGAAACTGATGCAACTTACTCGTACATTATTTAAATATTTAATAATTTATTAGATACAAACAAATTTAACGATGTGAAAAATATTTTGGATAGTGTATTGCAATTTTCAATGGTGATTCAGTGTCACCACTCGAGTGCAAAGATTTAATACAGACAATTTTTGTTTTGCATAAAACTTCACAATCTAACTATTACATTTGTTTTGCTATACAGTTACTATACATATACGTTACTATACTATACAACGACCAAATTTTATTTAATGTACAATATTGTTGTATTTCATTTCTTTTACTTCCGAACAATAAATTATTAATGTTTCCAATTGATTATTTTGTGTTTGTGCATAATGAAGCACTACAAAGTTTATATTGCATTAATGCTCTACTTATTTCAGGAAATTTATTTTAAAAAATTGGATACATATACACTTTATTTTATTCACTGTCATTCAAAGTTATTAGGTTATGTACAATTTTTAATTTCTCAATCTGATATTGTATAATTTTTAATTTAATTTTTTAATTGAATGTGATTCGATTTTTAATTTAATTTTTTGATTCTGTGAAATTCATGTTTTAATTTAATTTTTGAATTCGGTACAATCCAAGTTTAATTTTTCAATTTTTAATTCAATGTTATTTAATTTCTCGATTCAGTGCAATTCATGTTTTCATTTAATTTTTTGATTCAGTACAATCCAAGTTTAATTTTTTAATTAATACTATTCAGTTTTTTTCAGGAAATTTATATTAAAAAACTCTGGATACATATACACTTTTTTTGATTCATTGTCATTCAAAGTTATTAGGTTATTTCTGTTCGTGACTATAACTATGGCTATGGCTATTTCACTCGCACATAACAAAAATGTTTGTGCCCTATTTATTTTGTTCTTATTTAAAAGCGGATCTTCTTTCAAAAGCGCGGCTAGTGTCTGCGCAAATGGATGACTAATTTCTAATTCATCTCACTTTTCGTTCCCGCGTCAGTGTTGTGAAACGATTACAACGAAGACTTGTATTTGGAGACGATCCATTCTTACCTGTTTATAATGCACAGCGAACGTGCCACGTGTTGCATTAATTGAAATGAATTTGTGTTTACTACATGCATTTAAATGGACCTCCAATCTTCGCATAAAAAAACACCTTGTGCCTCCACTTTCCTTCGCTTTTACTCATTATTTCATTCGTAACAATTATTCTGACTTCGTTTTTCTATTAAATATTTCTTGGTCATTCCAAGGCCACGAACTTTTGTTACAAGACTATAAATTAATTTTTCTAGCGACTTTAAATGCAAAACATAATCTACATTATATTTACATTATAAATTATCGTTATTAAAGTTCAATAATTATTACTTATAAAAAAAATTGATTATACTTTTCACATTTTTACGTGTCTAAATTACACGTCGTTTCACTTCCAAATAATAACAATATACAGTATCTTAAAGAAAAAGTTCATAAATGTAACAGAATTGGTATCGTGATTGTTTTAATTGTAGTAACTCTATTCTCAGGAACGTTGCATTTTCAACATTTTCTACGCGATTTTTATAATTCTTCATCACAGTTAACACGATATTTAAAGAGCAATAAAAGGCAGTACAAGTATAATAGTAAAAAATTCTTTAATACAAACGTATAATTGCAGTATGTACAATGTGATATGACTAGTTGTATAATAAGAGCAGTAGTACAGAAATGGCGGATCGCATTTTCTTCCAGCAAGTATCGTTACACGAATTAAATGAACACCACGTTATATAAATAAACATCATTCAATAAACCAATATCCAACCCAGTATTTACCCTTAACTATTCAATTTTTCTACTTTAATATTTTATATTGTTATAGCAATAATATTCAACACTATCTGCCCAATGGGAGGGGCCAGTAAACCCAATGGGCGTGGCCAAACGAACAACAGTCTACAAATTCCTTAGACTTAATCGAACGGTACAGTAGACGTAGTCAATTTATAGTGTGGGCGTGGATAAGCAATTATGTGAGCGTGGTCAAATAACATATTTAACAAATATGTCAACGGGATGCCATCAACGCAATATATATGATTAAATAGTACAATGTGCGTACTCAATCTGCACGATGGGCGTGGCTAAGTGACGTAGTAGGCGTGGCCAAGTGACGCGGTAGGCGTGGCCAAGTGACGCGGTAGGCGTGGCTAAGCGACGCGGTAGGCGTGTCAAAGAAAAGTTATTATGTCAACCAGTCGTGCAGACCTGCTCTAATCCATTGCCACGTTCACCGAGCCCAATACATTGAATTTTCACTGCATATCAGGAAGACATTTTCATAGTTCTTGCTCTTTTAAACAAACGAGAGATGCCAGTAGACTGTTCAACAATTAAAATACAATTACTCGCAGAACCTAATAATATGAAACAATGAAAAGGAAAAATCAAGTTTCCGTTTCACATCAACGTCTACATAAGTTTTTCTCTGGTGATAACTTCAACGTTCTAACACTGTCAAAACTTTGTAGAAATAATTTCTACAAACAATGTCAGAGATTCAACCAAGTTGTCATCAGATTTTGCAAGTAACCGTACACAACTGTTTCACATAATCGCCGAGTTACAAAGATAATCTGGCACGATGAATGAATAATGAAGGTCCACAAGAAGTTAGCGTGCGCTCATTTTGAAGGGAGTTCCGTGATCTCCTAAGGATGGAAGGCCAGGGGAGCGACCTTAACAACAGGCTTGATGACAGCGACAGGTTCTCTATGTACTACAGCGTTGAACCCGTTGACCGAGTCAGCAGTGTACTCAACGATCCTCCTGGTACCATCAGCCTCGATGAAACTGTAGCTACCACTGACAACATCGCCGTTCCTGGTTTCATGCTGGCTCTTAGAGTCCCCAGTCAAACTATCCTGAACGTCGTAAGCGTAAGTATACTGAGGATGAGGGTCGTAATTGAGACCTGGGTCCACTGCTGCGATTTTAGCCACTGGCAGAGGAGCCACTGGAATCGCGGCGCCATTGCAAATGGCCAGTACTGCGATTGCCATTACGATTATTACCTTCTGCAAATACGTTTTAAGTTAGTGCAATGTAAATTTAAATTCCTCTACCTGATATTGTATAATTTTCAATTTCTCTATCTGATATTGTATTAATTTTTAATTTCTCAATCTGATATTGTATCATTTTTAATTTCTCAATCTGATATTGTCTAATTTTTAATTTCTCAATCTGATATTGCATAATTTTTAATTTCTCTATCTGATATTGTATAATTTTTAATTTCTCAATCTGATATTGTATAATTTTTAATTTCTCTATCTGATATTGTCTAATTTTTAATTTCTCAATCTGATATTGTATAATTTTTAATTTCTCTAGCTGATATTGTATAATTTTTAATTTCTCTATCTGATATTCTATTAATTTTTAATTTCTCAATCTGATATTGTATAATTTTTAATTTCTCTATCTGATATTGTATAATTTTTAATTTCTCAACCTGATATTGTATAATTTTTAATTTCTCTATCTGATATTGTATAATTTTTAATTTCTCAATCTGATATTGTATAATTTTTAATTTCTCAATTTGATATTGTATAACTTTTAATTTCTCAATCTGATATTGTATAATTTTTAATTTCTCAATCTGATATTGTCTAATTTTTAATTTCTCAATCTGATATTGTATAATTTTTAATTTCTCAACCTGATATTGTATAATTTTCAATTTAATTTTTTAATTGAATGTGATTCGATTTTTAATTGATTGCGATTCGATTTTTAATTTAATTTCTTGATTCTATGAAGTTCATGTTTTAGTTTAATTTTTGAATTCGGCACAATCCAAGTATAATTTTTCAATTTTTAATTCAGTGTTATTTAATTTCTCGATTCAGTGCAATTCATGTTTTACTTTAATTTTTTGATTCAGTACAATTCAAGTGTAATTTTTTAATTCAATAATCTTTGATTAAATTTGTTAATTTAGTGTGATTTATTTTGAGCTCGATGTTAATGAATTTTATAATTTTTATCATAACAATTACATTCGAGTGAGTTTATAAAACGATAAAAATAAAATGAACCCAGACAGACAATTGTTAATAAACTTTCAACCCTTTATCTTTATCAAAATGGTAGCTATTGGACGCAACCCCTAAAATCGTTATTATCATCAATGAAATAAATTAAAAATTAACTGTTAATCACTGATATGTAGGAATCTATTGAATAACTACCACTGAAATATTATTTCGATTTAGGAAGACTTGGAAATGTTCACAGATTTTTCTTTCTCTCACCTTGACGGCCATATTGATTAGGTTTGCAGCGTATCTCGTAGTTGAAAGGTGAGAATGAAACTGACTGTTCGATTTCGAGTGACTAACGTATTTATAGGGACCACAGGGTGATCATTCTTTGTACGTGAACCGATGCTCGTCGCAGCCCTCGATGCATCGCAAACAGCTTTTCGAAGGCGCGTACGTGACACGCTTCCGTTCCTCACAGCAAAAGTTACGCTCTCGTTTTCTCTAACTACCAAACTTATCAAGATGAACGAGTTAACCATTCTGATAACGTTAAAAATTCCCTCAACATTCATTACGCCTCCAAAAAACAATTTTCCTCCATATAATAAGACAAATAAATAAATTCAATTTTTATTTTGCTGTTGGAGGACATCTACGAGAAATAAAACATTGCATCCTTTAACTATGAATTCTAGTACAGATTCATTTGAACAAATACGGTCTTGTTATATTTATATGTTGAACTAATACAAAATAAACATTTTTAGTGCTTCATAGTTCTAGACTTAAACAAAAGATTACTATTATATTAATTTTTGCTCTCAACTTCTCGATGTTGCTCAAGCATTTTAAGAAATATACTATTTACATTATAATACATAAAATTAAATTCAGTTTATTTTTAATGGTCAATTAGACATTTAAATAATCAGACATTAATTATATGTTTTAACATTCCTTCACATAAGAATTAATATTAATATTCTAATTTATTTATTTTTGTTATTTAACGTCGCTTCAACTGCCAAGGTTATTAGCGACGGAATATTCTAATATTTTTCCATTAGAAGATTATATTTATTATTATATTGGATTATATGTTAATTATATAAACAGAAAAGATAAACAGTAAATAAATAGATAAACAGTAAAGATAAAGAGATTTATAAAGTACAAGATAATATATCTTTGTAAATGTGTTAATAATTTCAACATAAACTCAGGCTATCTGCAAATAAGTTTCATTTGAAACATCTTTCAAACATCCTAATTCATAATTTTTAAAACCCCATGATTGTTAATCACCGAGCATGGTGCTTTAGCTAAACTGGAGCTAGAACTTCAAAATAGTTGCAAAATGCACCGGTTTGTTCCAAAAATTCATTTCACGAGCATTGATTGAGGACAAAAATGGAGGAAGACTTACGAAACATAAAATATGACAGAAAACATGATAAAATCGGTCAATAATTCTTCCATCTTACTTGTGCTTTCACCGTTGCGTAATTCGGTGCGGTTTTAGTTCCAGCCGTAAGTGTAACATTTCCGTCATGCGAGCACGCAGTGCGTAGAATACTAATCGCCTGCTAAGTCGAGACGCGCCGTACTGGAATGCTTGCATTTCGCTTTCAAATTTGGAATTCCGTGTCCGGTTTTCAGAGTGTTCTGATCGCATTTTAATACTGATTACGCAACATCGAAGGTTCTCATCTTTGGAGAACATTATTTTTTTACTATAATTAGTGTTGTTATATTTTAGGAAAAATTAATTTCAGTATTAAGAAAATACTAAAACATTGCTATTAAATAGATGTTTAAAAACTGGCAATCATAATTTCACCCTTTGATCAGTCCGTAAAACAAGTATACACCATACCCTAGTAGCATTTATGGTTGGCCAACGGTGGCCAACGGTTGGGAGTTAGTTGGGATATGGTTAGTGGTTTTGCCTACAAATCCCCAACGTAGGGCCGACGACGAAAAATGATGTGAATTTGCCAACGACTATCCAACGTTGGGCCTACAGATATTATGGTCGGTTAAATAACGTGAAATTTACGACGGTGACACTACATTGGCCCAACGAAAATCTGCCAACATTGAAATATGTCGTCTAACAGACACCAGAAATGTAATGTTGCTGCAACCAAAAACATGTTATATTCCAAATTCATTTTTTTTTCATATTTCTAAATATACTGACAATTTGTTATTTTTGCGCGATAGTTTTATTTATTTGTCGCATTACAGTAAATCCTCTATAAACGCATAAAAGCTGTAACGGATAAACGCATAAAATATATCCCCTCCTCTTAGTAATTTGATCTCGGCTCGGGTATATCGGTGTGAGCTACTGCTAATGCGACGCGGAGAGTCGCAGTTGTCGGCGCAATCCAAAGACCCGTGCGTTATCACAATGTAACACCAATCTTTAATCTTTTTTATTATTTCTTATTTTTTTATGAATCTTTCATCGATATATTCATGGCATTTTTCTGATTGAAACAAGACCAAACACGACATGATTTCAAATGTGTAAATACTATTGTAGTATTTAGTGGTTTAAATGGCTATGAACGTTTCGGGCGCAAAGAAGGACAGCGTATGGGAAAGAAAGAGACGCGGAGAGTCGCAGTCGCCAACGCGGTCTCGCTTTACACGCGCTGTCCTTCTCTACGTTCGGCTCGGCCTTTGAAGCTCGAAAAATAGCTACCCGTAACGGATAAACGCATAGCTACCCCCCCCCCCCCCCCGAGGTTTATACGTTTATAGAGGATTTACTATAGTAGTAGCTCACACCGATATACCCGAGCCGAGATCAAATTACTAAGTGGAGGGGATATATTTTATGCGTTTATCCGTTACAGCTTTTATGCGTTTATAGAGGATTTACTGTACTAGGTCCGTGCCCGGCATAAGGCCACTCTTTTTCATTTGATCAATTCCTCTTTTTCTAGCTATGTGATAATCAATGGTATTTTTGTAGAATTCTTTTAAACCAATAGTTACAGATTTAGAAAATTTTTTAAGGTGCAAACACGCTTTTATATGTCCGACAAACGTCCAATTAATGTCCGCGCGGGACGTCCTATGTACGTACTGGAATGTAACTGGGACCTCTGTGGGACATACCTGGGACATAAATCGGACATATCGTACGTCCCTGGGACGTACATGTGTCCGGTACGGACGTACATTGGACGTCCGAGGGCTATCTGAGGTGGGGCGATTAAGATATTCCAAGTGGGTGGGTGGGTCTCCATCGCAGCAACCTCCGCGTGGCGAGACCTGGACAATCGGTGTGATTCTCGATTTATACTACTTTCTTGGGCAAACATATAAAACATCAATTGCTCTGTAAAATATTAAAACTCGACAATCATATCCAGCCAATAGCTGTGAAAATAAATGTTGTGGTTAAATGAAGCAACTACCGATGTAGATTGCTGCGTAACACCGGTGCACCGTTCACTGCAAATAATTTCCATTCCCCCAATTTTCAAGTGTCCGCATTTTAATAAACGCGTCCGTATAGAGACACTTGATGCTATACGCTAATTTCTTTGTCAAATTTTTCAATTTTACGCTGGCATGAGAACATTGCATTTCTTTAAAACAACCGCAAAATAAATGGCGGCAAAATATTGTTATTCAAATGAATTCGTTTTCGTTAAACAGTATTGTATTTTGTTAGCTGAGCCGTCATAATTTAGCGAAAAAAGCTTGACACTTTATTTTCCACTTCTGTGGAACCAACAATTTTTAAGATTACAAAAATTCTTTGTAACACGTCCATACGATTTTTTCGAATAAAAATTTATTCATTATTTTAGAATATTTGTGCTGTTTGATGTTTGCTATGTATACATATGGTCTTTTAAACAGAATGCATTTAGAATTTGACATAAAGACATACTTGTGCATATGTAATAAGTTCTAGTAGGTAGTTATTGGGCTTTAATAATCAACCATTTGTTAAACCACAAAACGGATAGACAGACTGTTTATAGAGAATTTTATTTTCATTCCGCTTCATAGAAATGCAGGGTAGACCACGAAGTGTGATCAGCTTAGATTTTTCTGCTGTTAGCGGTTCGATAAGATTTTTTTTAGCTATAATAGCATTATAAGTAAACCTAAAATTTTTTTACGCTCATCTTTTATGATGCAAGCACCATAAAAAGTATTTCGTCTTCATGTAAATCAAATAGAAACATTAAAAGAATAAAATTAACCTCGATTGAATCGATGCTCAAAATGGTGTTTACTATTAGCAATACACTCGCGTAAATGGTTAAGAAATGACTGCTTAGTTCTTTCTATGACGACTGTACTGATAGTTAAGCATGCACCTACAATTCTCCGTCGCATTGTAATTCATTCTCAAATGTTCTCAAAGAATGCAGCGTATTTCTGACTGGGATCTCAAGTCTGTGAGAAGAAACTTCTTTGCCATGTAGTACACATACATAACCATCAGATGGCGATACCACAGGTTTTCACGATATATCGACTATCGATGTCTAACAGTTTCAGCGTTTTGTCGCAACGTGGAATGGCGCTATACGAATGCATTTTTCTGTTTACGGTTCTGAATTACCGACTCTGTAGAAAATGCCCTAGTACGATAGCGGACTCTATCGAAATGGAACGGTCAGTTGTTGAACGACATGAGGTTGCAACACATAAAGTGTGTGCCTGAGAGGTCTGAGGAGGCTCGATTTTACAGCGTTGTCAGCTTGAAAAAAAGCGACACGCATTGAAAGATGTAAGAATCCGTAGATGTATTACAGTTAGAGACCGAAAATCGCGAGAAACTGTAATTCTTACCATCTTTAACTGTTTGTTGCTTTATTACAACGTTGACCGATTTTGATGAAATTTGCGGAATTGGTACGTACCTATTATCGACACAGACCTACAAAACGTATTTTTTAAGTATTCAATATAGGCCTACATAAGAAGAGTTGTAAAATACGGTTTTAAAGATTCTCTCGGCAATTCCGATCAATTTGCAATTTTTTCAAAAAATGCCTTTCGCACGTCATGTAGTAAACAGATTGTTCCAACCGTAGAGACAGATATTAAAAGAATTATCGTCTTTTTAAGGGTGTCCGAATATTTATTAGAATCGCCGTATGTAGGGGTAGCTAACCTATTCCCCACTTACACACACTTAAATATACAGACATATACAAAATATGTACAATGAATTAATAAATAGAACATGCAACACATAAGACAAACAACACAAACATGCAAACACGGGCATATAACAATTTACACAACCAATACACTTTTGTATTACAACCACAAACGATCCAGAAGTTGAAGGCGTGTGAAATCTTGAACTTTGCTGTCGTGGGGTTCGGTCCGCAACGGGCAAAGTATATATAATAGAAACTCTGTATTTGGATTGTTAATTGAAAAGAAATGCTAAAATTGGGACAAATGAAAACGAAGAAAGTATTAAGTCTTACATTTAACTATTAAATACTTATTAAGTAATATTGAAGATGTTTGTGGATGGTACATGTATTCTGAAATAGAAACTCCGTATTTCAATTATTAATTGAAAAGATGTGCTGAAGCTGGGATAATGAAAAACGATGAAAATGTTAAGTCTTACACTCTAATATAAAATAAATATTAACACAAATTTTAAATGTGCAGCCATTAGCTCGTTATTATCCACTACATGCAAAATGCTATAATTTATATGTTATAGCATTTTGCGAATTGTGGATGATACCGATTGCCCAGGTCTCACCACGAGGAGGTTGCTGCACAAGAGACCCGAAAAGGAGTCAGAACGAAGTCTCCCTTCGTTCTGTCTCCCTTTCTTACAACGAAGATTCTTAGAAACTAAGTTTCGCAGGTCGCTGAATGGAAAAATAGTCTTTTTCACGGAAAAGACTTCTTTTCCATTTAGCGTATGTCGAGTAATTATTGCCGGGCAAAGAGTGAATCGGAGAAGAAGTCTCCGATCCACGAGGGACCAAGGAGAATCAGGCGGAAGGCTCTGATTCTTTCAAAGAGACAAACAAGATCGAACCAGAGCAGAAGGCTCTGGTTCAAGGGAGACGCGACGCGTTCAGTGCTTGCAAGTCCTGAGCCGACCAGCCCGATACCCGTCACTCCATCACCAAGAAAGATGGCAAAGAGATGCGCTCAAACGGTTTCTGGCGCAACTGGGGGCCATGAGAACGCAAGCGTTAACATGACTAGCCCAGGATTACGTTAACACAGGGGATCGTCAGAAGACGAGTGAACGAGTCTCTTAGACACCCCTCTCAATGACTTCACGCCGGATACCGAAACTGGACCGACTCAGAACCTGCAAGCAAGGCCGACACAGCAGAAGGCTGTGTCGGAGTCGGAAAACGGAGCGAGCAAAGTCAAGTTACGGCAATAATTACTCGACATAATTACAACGACGATTGACAATCTTAATAACTATCGCACGCACTAAAACTAACTTAAGAATAATCTGCAGTCTTCGTTCGACGAATCCTCTTCTTTCGATGAATTTTCTTCTTTCGATGAATTTTCTTCGATCGATGAATTTTCTTCGTTCGGTGAATTTTCTTCGTTTGGTGAATTTTCTTCGTTTGGTGAATTTTCTTCGTTCGGTAAATGTTCTTCGTTCGGTGAATTTTCTTCGTTCGGTGAATTTTCTTCGTTCGGTGAATTTTCTTCGTTCGATGATTCCTATTCGTTGGACGAGTGGTCTTCGTCCAACGATGAAGATGATCAGCTGCTATACTCTAATTGTGGCAGTCTAATCACAGTTAGATACAATACAATGTATGAACTAAATTAAAACAAGTCGATAAAAAGATCACGATAAATATGCCATAGGTGTATGACAATAGCTAACCCCGCACACGAGTGCGGTCTAACGAACAAGAGCAAGATGACGAATCCAAATCGATACCAAATCGATACCAAATCGATACCAAATCGATACCAAATCGATACCAAATCGATACCAAATCGCAATCAAATCGAAAACCAGACGAAACCAAATCGAAACAAAATCGAAAACCAGACGAAACAAAATCGAAATTAAATCGAAAACCAGCCGAAACCAAATCGAAAACCAGTCGAAATAAAATCGACACCAAATGAGAACCAAATTGAGTCAAAATCGAAACCACATCGATCCAAAATCTAATGATTTGTGGACGCAACGACCTATAGGCGATTCGGGTACCCCCGGGGACGCAACACCCCGTACCCACTCACGGGCCCCATCCCGTGAGTGAGCCCCTGAGGGAACTCCGATCGAAGGAACATCAATTTCAAGACAAAAATATCAATTTCAAGACAAAAATATCAATTTCAAGACAAAAATATCAATTTCAAGACAAAAATATCAATTTCAAGACGAAAATATCAATTTCAAGACAAAAATATCAATTCCAGGACAAAAATATGAATTTCATGAAAAAACTATCAATTTCCTGAAAAATATCTATTTCCTGAAAAAATATCTATTTCCTGAAAAAATATCAATTTTCTAAAAAATATCAATTTTCTGAAAAATATCAATTTTCTGAAAAATATCTATTTCCTGAAAAATATCTATTTCCTGAAAAATATCTATTTCCTGAAAAATATCTATTTCCTGAAAAATATCTATTTCCTGAAAAATATCTATTTCCTGAAAAATATCTATTTCCTGAAAAATATCTATTTCCTGAAAAAATATCTATTTCCTGAAAAAAATATCAATTTCCTGAAAAAAATATCAATTTCTTGAAAGAAATATTAATTTCCTGAAAGAAATACCAATTTCAAGACAAAAATATCAATTTCAAGATAAAAATATCAATTTCATGACAAAAATATCAGTTTTAAGACTGAGACTAAGAATATCAATTTCCTGAAAATATATCAATTTCTAGACAAAAATATCAATTTGGGAAAGTTGAACTTTGAAAGTTCAAGAACAGATTTCCATTACAAATCCAAAAATTAATATTGAAGCTGTTTGTTGAACGTACATGTATTCTAAAAGAAAAGAAATGCTGAAACTGAGACAATGCAAAACGAAAAAGGGTTAAGTCTTATATTCTATTATAAAATACTTATTAACTAAAATTCTAAATGTGCAGCTATTAAATCGATATTATCCACTACATGCAAGATACTACAATTTATAAGTTATAGCATTTTGCGAATTGTGGATAATATCGATTGCCAAGATCGTAAAAAAGAAACCCGAAAATGAATCAGAACGAAGTCTGCCTCCCATTCTGACAAATTAAGTTTTACGATTCTAACAAATTAAGTTTAACGATTCATACAAATTAAGTTTTACGATTCATACAAATTAAGTTTTACGATTCATACAAATTAAGTTTTACGATTCTTACAAACTAAGTTTTACGATTCTTACAAATTCAATAAGAAATTTAAAACTGTAAGGTCTAAAATTCTAAATCGGTACCTCTCAAACTACTTTAAATCGCGGCTATTTATTCGCAAAATTAACTAAACTGTAAGTCAACTTTGATAATTTGTTTCGCAACGCTATCCGAAATTGCGGATGTGCCCATCTCATAGTTGGTAGTTGCAACTGGAGCATGGGCGCCTGAAATCTCGAAAGATTCTAATGCAAACGCGATCCTTTTGATGCGCAACGCTAATTCATCAAATCGAAATTCAAAATGCTATTTTAATAAGAAATTTAAAACTTTAACGTCTAAAATTCTACACTGGTATCTCTAGAACTACTTTATATTGCGACTACTTATTTGCAACATTAACTAGACATTTAATAAATTTTAAGAATTGATACTAGTGCTACGCGTGTGAATATTTGTTTCGCAACGCTACTCGAAATCGCGGATGTGCCCATCTCACAGTTGATCGTTGCAGCTGGAGCATGGGCGCCTGAAATGTCGAAAGATTCTAATGCAAACGCGATCCTGTTGATGCGCAACGCTAATTCAACAAATCGAAATTCAAATTGCTATTTAAATAAAAAATTTATAACTCCAACGTCTAAAATTGTAGATCGGTATCTCTAGAACTATTTTAAATGACGAATATTTATTGACAACGTTAACTCGAACTTTATTCAACTTTGAATATAGATACTAGTACAACGCGTATGTTAATTCGTTTCGCAACGCTACTTGAAATCGCGGATGTGCCCATCTCACAGCTGATCGTTGCAGCTCGAGCATGGGAGCCTGAAAAGTCGAATGACTCGAAAACAATCGCGAACTTTTGCTGCGCAACGCTAATTCAATGAACAGAGATCCAAAAAAGTTTTCTCTACAGTTTCTGCAAAACGAATCGCGACTATTTGTTTCGCAACGCTATACTTTAAACAAGCTATATTGCTGATAGAAACTGTGCGTATAATTGGAAGGAAAGCTATCTTTGATCTCTGTTCAAAATCGACTAACGCAACGCGTAGTTTTTTCGCAATGCTAGTGCAAATCGCGGACGTTCCCATCTCGGCTGATCGTTGGGGCGGCGAGGCCTGCCCATGCATGCAACTAACTACTTTTACACTCTACTACTACACTATTTCTACAGACGAGTATAGTGACAAAGTAGTGACAAAATGACTCACTCGAAGATGCGAAGCTGTTGCAAAGATTGCCCTCTAGTATGACATCTTGATAGGCATCTTTGGCATAAAGCCGCTTCCGTTTCTTTGGCCCGGAAATCGCGGATGCACGAATCACACAGTTGATCGTTGCAACTGGAGCATGGGCGCCTGAAATGTCGAAATATTCTAAACCAAACGCGTTTCTTTTGATGCGCAACGCTAATTTTCAACAAATCGATATTCAAAATGCTATATAAATAAGAAATTTGAGATCGGTATCTCTAGAACTACTTTAGATAGCGACTATTTATTTGCAACATTAAACCGACATTTAATCAGTTTAAAAAATTGATACTAGAGCAACGCGGGTGACAATTTATTTCGCAACGCTACTTGAAATCGCGGATGTGCCCATCTCACAGTTGATCGTTGCAGCTCGAGCATGGGAGCCTGAAAAGTCGAAGCACTCTAAAGAAAACGCGAACTTTTGGTGCGCAACGCTAATTCAACGAACAGAGATTCAAAATACGATTACTTTAATTATGTATAAAACAACAACAATATGAACTTCAAAAGCGCAGTCATCAAAATGAAATGTAATTTTGAACCGCGACTATTTTTGATTCGCAACGCTACGCTCTAAAGAATCTATATCGTAATATTAACTTTAATCTCTGTTCAAAATCGACTAATGCAACGCGTGGTTTTCTCGCAACGCTAGTGCAAATCGCGGACGTTCCCATCTCGGCTGATCGTTGGGGCGGCGAGGCCTGCCCATGCATGCAACTAACTACTTTTACAACTACTCTATTTCTACTATATTTCTATAGACGAGTACAGTGAAAAGATAGTGACGAAATGACTCACTCAAAGATGCGAAGTCACTGCAATGATTACCCCCTTGAATGACAGTACTCGTCACTCCATCACGAAGAGCGATGGCCAAGAAACGCATTCAAGCGATCCCCAACTGCGCGCCACGAGCAACACAAGCGTTGACATGATCTCTACGCAGTATGAAGTTGGCATAGGCCGAAGAACATCCTCAGTATTGAAGGTGATTGAAGAGACCATGGCCCCCCCTCGAGCTAGCTTAAAGTAGACCAAGGAAGTTTTAAATAACCCTTGGCCTACCCTAAGCTAGCTAAGGGTAGACCATGGTAGCCAATAGTAGGCCACTGGTGGAGGTCCCTTAATCACGCTTAATCCAGCTGAAGGTAGGCAAGGGTGGGCCAGGGTAGCTCTAGAGGACCACTGGTCAGCCTCAGGCTAAGCATGGGTAGGCCTGAGTAGCTCTGGATGACCACTGGATGGCCACTGGTCAACCTCGGAGTAAGCAAGGGTAGGCCTGAGTAGCTCTGGATGACCACTCGATGACCACTGGTCAACCTCGGTGTAGGCAAGGGTAGACCAAGGTAGGCCACTGGTGGAGGACCCATGGTCAACCTTAAGCCAGCTGAAGGTAAGCAGGGGTAGGCTAGGCTAGCTCTGGATGACCACTGATCAACCCCGAGGTAGGCAAGGGTAGACCAAGGTAGGCCACTGGTGGAGGACCCATGGTCAACCCTAAGCCAGCTGAAGGTAAGCAGGGATACGCTAAGGTAGCTCTGGATGACCACTGGTCAACCTCAGGGTACGCAAGGGTAGACCACTGGTGGAGGACCCTTGGTCAACCCGAAGCCGGCTGAAGGTAAGCCAGGGTACCTCTGAAGACCCTCCTGGTCCCGGAGCCCCTCCGCTACTGCCGGAGGGCCCGGCCCGACTGACTGACTGAGCGCGCTCCGCGAGCTTAGGTAAGCAGTGATGCGCAGCGGAGCGCAACGCTCCCCACCCCAACTAATTTTGGTAGATCTCGATCGCCGTGATAATAATTATTGATAAATGCATTATTTCTGGTTGTATAATGTTTATAACAATTCCATTTGCCAACGATGTCGACAAGCATCCTCTTGACTATCTACCATCTTATTTTTAAGTAAAAATTGCTAATAGTACTCGAGATACCGAGTAACTTTTAACACATGAATATCACCAAACAATATTATATCAAGCAAATGTAATTAATAAATTTATTATCTCTGGCTGTTTAATGTTTATAACAATTCCTTTTGCCAATTATGTCGACATGCACTCCCTCGACTATCTGACCATCTCATTTTTTAATAAAAATATGTAATGGAACTCGAAATATTGAATATCTTCTAACACATGAATATTCGCGCGCATTAATTTATCGAACACAATTCACTGATAAATTTATTATGTCTAGCTGGTTAATATTTGCAACAATTCTTGACCATCTTGCCATCTTATTTTTTACGAGAAGTAGGCAACAGAACTCGAGAATTTATTATTTCTGCTTGTTTAACGATTACAACACGCCTGTCCAGACGGTGTCGAATGCTTTCTTCGGATCTACTAGACAGATGCCCACGCAAGAACCTCTATTCAGGGCTAGATTGACGTCGGATGTTAATTTATTGATAGCATGTATTGTGGAGTGGTGTCTTCTAAAACCATATTAGTTTTCGGGGATTATATTATTAGTATCGCAGAAATCTAGAATCCTATCATTGATGACGGGAACGCTACACTCGAACCCATCGGCGATGTTGGAAGTAGATTCGTAACATTTGGTTGTAATAGGTGTACCGATGTTTATCGAAAAATTAGATTTTATCATTCATTATTAGTAACAGAGATATCCACTTTGTTAATAATAATCGTAGCTAACAAAGTGGAAAATTGCAGACATTGTTGACGATGACAATACCACAGACGATACCCATAAGTAGGAAAGATATCATATATTTCTCAAAAATAAACAGAAATCACCTGCAGTACAAATTGTGACGTCATTGCTCACCCGGCTATGGATATTTTGTCTGTTTGCTTTGCTGGAACACTTCTAAGAACGCGACGTCACAAAACACGTATTACCTCGGAGGGGCTTTTGCGCACCTTCGCGGCCGGCCGCGTTAGTCCAAAATCGGGGGCAAACGCTGATCGTCGGGTGCAATCGTCCCCTCCCCGCCCGTAGACCCAACGATTCGGCCACTACACGACTCATTACAATCAAAACAGTCAAAGTGGTCGGACGTGCGTTACCGTATCTCGGAATTCCACCCTCTGTCCTTGAGAACCGCGTCGTGTTATTGAAACGCAGAAAATGTGTACAACGCAAAGCAAGGAATGTTACGCGATACGTAGTACGTATAACTGTTTCCGTGTTTTTTCATTCCTTCGAAATGAAAATTATTAATCTTAATTTTTATTGGAACTGATTCTTTGTACGACCGATTTATTTATTATTCACCGGTTTAAATTCATTCTATAATTGCGTTGCTTTCTCCCGATAATTTACTCTTGTATCGTGTCAATCAACTGAATTTAAATTCGTGTCGCGCAATAGAAATCGCGATTATTATAAATTTTAGTACAAATAAAGTTTGATTTTATATTCAGTTTGAATTATTTATTTTCTATTAACTCGGATTTGTCCTTTGACGGTTGTTGTTGTAATTGATTGAATTTGTTCTTTCTGTCACAGAGCCAGAGGGAAAATCGACATCGAAAACCGAGATCGAGACGCAATTCTCGTGCTTTCTTCGAGGAGGAGAGGATGTGAGTACCAATATACATACTACATTCACAATTAAACTTTTTTATTGGACATTTTCTTTTCAAATTACAATAATATAAGAATGCATTGCTAATGTATTTTCGATTCATTAAAAAACTAACATGTACAGATAATCTAATTTGAAATAATGAATTATTTTGTGGTTTTCAAATAATATAGAAAATTTATTTCCCTTTGGTGTTTCAATGAAATAAATTATTTTCAAATAACATTTTATTTGAATAATTTTATATTTCATTATCACTGTTCAGCTCAAATAATAAATAAATTCGAAAATTACTTCCGTACAATTGTCAACAAATTCTAATCTTTTTTCTCCGAATCTACACAGGTTAGGTTGCATCATCTCGCAGAAGACTACCGACATCCGACTTCACCTTAGCCGCCCTTGTTTCCACGTACTCCGGAATTCATTCGAAAACGTATATACGTAGTTATCAGGTAGATTTTGACATATTTTTTAGAATATTTTGAGAGAAGTTTGAATGATTGTGAATGAATTTTGAATAATATCGAATGAATTGTAAAGGATATTTAATTTTGATTGCTTGGCTTTACTCGTTTATTTCCACCCGGTTCTCGGGTATGCATTCGAATTTTTGGTACCGCTCGATTTACGGGGAGATCCAGCGAGACCTCGCGTCGCGAATTCATGTTTTCCTTTTGCCAAGCTTCGGGCAGGTGATAGGTAGATTAAGCAAAGGGAGGTGGAGTGATCTTTGATTTCACGGATGCAGTATCGGTTGCATCGAGTTCTAAAGTTCGCAAGTTAAATTCTATTAAATTGAATGAAAGTCGTGGATCGTTACAAGTCGTTTGACGGATAGTTTTACGCGTACCCCGTTGTCGGGGAAATCCGAGAGCTGGCGATGGTACAGCTTGACCTGTTAGAGAATTGGGCGAGGTCTTGGGGCTCAACAAGACGTACGACATCTTGGCCGTGCTTAGGCAACGTGGGTCTTTAATGTTGAGGCCCTTGCAACATTCTGAGGCTTTACCGACAGGTCCGCGCCGTAATTTTTATTTTACTATCAGCCGACAAAATTGTAACGATCTCTTAGAGTTAGAGACCGATCTTCCGTCTCCCTTTTGATAAAAGGATCCAGCAGTAGAGTCATGTGTTCTTGTTGCAGGGAGTAATTCCCTTGTACTCATGGTACAATAGAATAGAATAGAGTAGAGTCACACGTATGTTATAGATGCAAGATTAATCAATTAATCAATTAATGAACCGATGGTCACGCTTACGATGCATACGTTGTTGTATCGGACGGGGTGCATCGGTGTTTGGTACGTCTTCCATCTACCCTTTTGTCTAGCTGGAATCCATTGTATAACAAAATTCATGTACGTTGTCGCAAACCGACGACTTGGCTACTCGACTTTGCCATAGCTGGTGCCCTACCGTCTAAAATTTCCAAGTACATAGACATGGAGTTTGTTTATTTGGTAATTTTGCGACAACCACGAACTTGTGTCTTGTGGAGATGAAAAAAATACTAGGTATTTTCATATCTCGCAGCCTGTGACCGCTACAGCCCCAGTCGACAGGACGTTCTTTTTTTTATGCTGTTAATAATACTATTATCATTATGCAAATAATAATACTATTATCATTAATAGCATTGTTTTTTTATATACGACCTGGCGCTTGGATAGTTTCCTAGCGTAGAGATGTAATCATCTAGACATAGACAAGAGTGCACCGGACATCCGGGACACGTCGCTAGCTCGATACAATTTGTGGGGGGTATCGGCTATCCTTCCATAGGCATAAACGGGCCCGGTAGACCTGCAGAAACCAGATCGCGGCTACCACGCCCGTCGTACCCCAAAGCGCCTACTTTTGTCGAGGTTCCATATTTGGAGGCCAACGTCAGTGCGATAACTTTAAAATAATTAATTTAAGTACTATCGATTTGTCGAACGAGGAGATCGGACGAGCATTGTTCGAATTGAAAATCAATTCCAAGTAGAGTCCCCGGGATCGATATTGGTCGTGGTCGTTTTGCAAATTGTTGCATCGTTGGTACTGTTGCTCGGCACTGGATGCACTTGTACCCGCTTCTCGGGTGCAATCGAATTGGATCGCTGGCTTCGGTTGTTACCCAGCTATCACCTGCATGTCTGCTCGGAGTTGTTTCTTGTGATTTCTTTGGCATACTGTGGCGCCGAACAAGTGGGCGAGGCCCGGTGGAAGGTGGTGGTCCTGGCAGCCCGTATCCTATTGCGTACAATCGTAATTGTAGTAGATATTGTTTCACGGTGTTCCCCGATGGCACCTTGGACATGGGCTCAGAAGGACGATTGTAAGCCGTAGGTCTCCGACCTCTTCGTGCCCGGCCATTGGAATCTGTAGAAACCCTTTTTTGAGCGCGCAGATCGGGTTGTCTGTGCATCTCTGTCGAGCCCAACGTGCGACAATTTTAGTGTCTATTGTTCGTCTATCTCACTTCCGAATTATTGTATAGTATAAGTAATTAGATCATTGAGAGTATTAGATTGGACCATTTTTGAAAAATTTAGTCAATTTCTGTGGTCCCTCGGTTTTTGAATAGTCGCGTCGCGTCGCGTATTGGAAACAAGGGTTGTAAGCCTAACCAACAATTCATCGTAGAAGAAGAACCTTTTTGCAGGCATCAGCTGTAATCTGAGTAAGTGGATATTTCATTTCTCCATTTGATAGATGAATCGAATATTCCATAATTATGGGTTCGTTGTGTCAATTATTCAGGTATATTCAGCATATTCCAGTATGGAGAATGCAAAGTTATGGAGAAACTTGTCACCGAGTGCATCGTGGGATCATTTCGAACACTGAACATACTTTTCGTAAGTATTCACTTTACTGTACAGGTGTAAATTAATTTTGAATTTATATTCAATACAAACGGTTTATTTCCTATTAAATGAAATTAAATGATTTTGTCGTTTCTGTTGCAGAGCCTGAGGGAAAAGGATGTATCAACCTAAGATGACGTCGTTCCAAAGACGACGTCGATAGCAGAGATCGAGTGGCAACGTGAAGTGCTTTCTTCAAGGGGGAGAGAATGTAAGTACCAATATACATCTTCTCAATTAAACTTTGTTGTCGAATATTTTAGTTTTAAATTATTAATGAAAAATTATTAGTAAACACCTTTACAAATTGAATTTATTTTCCATATGATAGAGACACTAGCTAACAATTCAAGGCAACGATTCGTTTCGACTAAATTTGTTATCGTTACTTTGAGAATAATTTAAATAGACCCACTTTATATCCCGATGAAAAATCGTAAGTATCGATTTTAATATTTTTTTGTTTCCTTTTCTGATTCCAGGACTCTAACGTAGCATCTCGCAACCCCCCAACAAGTAGTAAGTGAGAAAAAAACAACTGACTTTTTTATAATTATCTGTAGTTGATGTAGTTGGTAGTTGATTTTGGCGAGTACAGTGACCGTAGGAACGCCAGGCGTTCCTGCGGGTAGTAATCTGTTTCCTAGTTAGGTAGGGTCTTTTTGTACGTCGCGTATTTTTATAAACATATAAATTTCGATACTTGGATCACCAATTTGCGAGAAGGTATTTAGATATCTTCCGCAATTTGGTACACAATTCACGACGTAGTCACTTTTTATGGTCGAGAAAAAATCGTTTGTTCTTTCAAATTCATTTGAATTGCTCGAAAACATTAGATAACACGTACAAAAAGACGATTCGCGACGGGTAGATTCTTAAGACAAAGCACGAGTACTTCACGTTTAGTAGAGAACTTTTTCCAATATTTCGAAACGTTGCTTCGTCGAGAGGATCGCCCGAGGGTCTCTAAATATTTTCTTGGTAATTTTAAATAAATGCATAAAATATTTATCAAAATGTATTATCAATTTATATTATCAAATTTTTTATCACAATTAAATTCTGGATCTTTATTAAAATTAAATTTCGAATCTTTATTAAAATTAAATTTCGAATCTTTGCAAGCATACAAGAACATTAGCCCGTACAAAATCTAAATAACTCTTTTAGTTAGGATTTTCAGGATATTGAGATTCCCTGTTCGTTGCTCGAACCCTTTCGCGTGCCCAGGCGCTACTCGGGAGGGTGAGAGCAACGGGCACATGGAATATTGTTTCTAACATAAATATGTGTGGCGACTGACAATGGTTAGCGTATCGTGCACGACGCATTTTCCACTTTTGCGAGTGTGTGGTTAGGCAGTGGAATTGCGTCGGTTCTTTTAATTTGATTTGGTAGCGCATATTCCAGTCGATCCGCGACATGCTACATGGATCTTCGTGGAATATGTGCGCGCGTAGTTTCTCAATTCATTGATGAAAACTAGGTCTGTAATTAATTAAATTAACGTCTCGCAATGATCGCTACCATTGTCAGTCGATTTCAGGAAAACTGGTACGTACCTTAGAGTGTGCTTGAGTGAGATCGAACGTTAGGGTGTCGGAGACGTCCCGGGACGTTCTCCCTAGGTATTAGGCTATTGCACCCTGGCGTCTGTGTGAGAAAACCGTGTAACGAGTGTGTTGGAGAACCTGTGTCTTTTGCCGTTTTTTAAATATAGGGCTAGGCAGGATAGGTAGCTTATCCTCTTGGTGTGACTGTTAATTCTAAGTAGGTAGGGGCCGGGACTGGCTATCGCTTTCTCTTTCGGGTAGGCCGCGACTCGCGCGGTAGTCAGTCGCTGGAAGAGCTTGAACTTTCGACTCGAAGCTAAATCGAACGAGGCATGACGTTCGATGGACGCTTCGTGCTCGATTCTTCTTGCTCGTATAGCTTTTCGCGGACGCGGACGCGAACGCGCGCGGATTAGGGTCTCGAAACGTTGCGCACCTGCTCGATTGCACCAGCGGAACTATCAGCTTCTCTCGAGACTTGTGATTCGTCTCGAAAGTCGTCGATCGTTTTCTCTGCGAGCACGTTTAGGGTTATAGTTTGTTGGCGGACCGCCGAAGAAAAAGAAGATGCCCGACAAACTGTCGCTCAAGAGGGCAATTATTGCAATGGCTTCCCATCTTCGGATGAGAAGTCACTCCGTTACTACCTTGTCACTGTACTCGTCCGTAGAAATAGAGTAGTAGCAAAAGTAGTTAGTTGCATGCATGGGCTGGCCTGGCCGCCCCAACGATCAGCCGAGATGGGAACGTCCGCGATTTACACTAGCGTTGCGAAAAAACTACGCGTTGCATTAGTCGATTTTGAACAGAGATGAAAGTTAGTCTTCCTTCCAATGGTATAGCATTGCGAAACAAATAGTCGCGATTTGTTTTACAGAAACAGTAGAGTCATCTTTTTTGGATCTCTGTTCGTTGAACTAGCGTTGCGTACCAAAAGTTCGCGTTGGCTTTAGAGTATTTCGACTTTTCAGGCTCCCATGCTCGAGCTGCAACGACCAGCTGTGAGGTGGGCACATCCGCGATTTCGAGTAGCGTTGCGAAACGAATTAACGTACGCGTTGTGCAAGTATAAATTTTCTAAGTTGATTAAAGTTCATGATAACGTTGCAAATAAATAGTCGTAATTTAAAGTAGTTCTAGACATATCGATCTAGAATTTCATATGTTAGATTTCTAAATTTTTTATTGAAATAGCTTTTTGAATTTTGCTTTTTCGAATTAGCGTTGCGCATGAAAAGGATCGCGTTTGCATTAGAATGTTTCGATATTTCAGGCGCCCATGCTCCAGTTGCAACGGCTGTCCGGTGTGGTGTAGGCATTCGCGATTTTTATTAGAGTTGCGGGAGAATCACAACGGGTCAAGTTAGCGTTGTTAATTAATACAGACCTGAATTTGTTTAATATCGATACAATTGCGATTGACTTACGCGTCTAGACACTCGTTGCATCGCATCGCGTCTACACAAATATTGGAGAACACACCTAAAAGGTGCGATTTAATTATAAGAGTCGCGACCGCGTTTCAGTAGTAGAAAATTAACATTGCAGAACCAATACCGCAAGGCGCATACGGACATTGAATTCTATAGATATTTCTATATTTAGATTTAATCCATTTAGAATGGATGTTGCTTAGAATTAGATTCTTCATTTAAAGTTTTTGGCACCGGCCAAAACGTGGAGCATACGCCCACCGGACCACTATGTGTAGAGCAGAAAAGTACTGGCACGTTCTCGGGCCTGGCTGCCACGGCAATTAGCGCAAAACCACGTGCATGTGGCTACGTTCAATTCCCCGCGGTGTGCCCCAACACACGACTCGTTTGCCGTTCCAGCAATGGAAGAAGTGTCTCCGTTGTCGTATGAAAATACCGTACACAAAAAAAAGACATATTAAGTTATGTCACCTGTGGCGGTACGCACGAAAATACCACGGTAACCATCTTATTAGCATCTAATGCGATGGAGCCGTGGATATTGGAGTGACTTGCGATGGCGGAGTAACGCTGTAGCTTCATCTGAACGTAGCGACGTGCACCTTGGCCAATCGATGGTGTGTGAGCGCTAAATGCAAGGAACCTGCCACTGCGTTTCACCAGCATGTATTTTTTCAACCAACGTGGTGGTTCGCCCGCGTTAGTGAGACATACACGATGTGTATGTACAGCGTATCGAACGCCTTGTCGGCCCGTAAGGTAGAAGATGGGGTATCTTTACGCTGATAGTGCGCCGTGCGTAGCTTTATCGATGGACTTTAGTGTTCATTGCGCCACGCAAAACTGATTTTGCAGTGTTCGAATTTGTAATAATAACCGGGACCGCGAATTATAGTCCCCCCAGTCGCGTGTTACGATGAGAGTTCGCAAGTCCGATCCGTTTAACGCAGAAGATCTCCAACATGCGTCTACACGCGATGCGATGCTTGTCTAGAGGCGTGCGCCAATCGTATTTATACCGATGTACAATGGTCGGCAATGCTTTTGTTTTTCTTTAACGAATCTAAGAAAATATTTAAAACATATAGGAGCTTTGTGTTAGAGTTGCGAAACATGAAATGCCGCCCGCACTGTACCCAGAAACGACTGTCCCTGATCCTGCTCCTACTCCTAAATACTCGCAGCCATTGTTTGCCCTTAGAGTTGCGTAGTCTGAAGAAATTAAAGTGCACGGGAGTTTTTCATATCGAATTAAATAAACTAGCTTCGTGACAAATAATGCACTGCTGCTCGCGTTTCTATCGAGATATTTTATTACTTATTTTGTATATTAGCGTCGCGAAAGAACGATATTCGGTTTGATTCCCTCCCCATAAATTGAAATGGCTGCCATCGTGTTTCCATTTAGAGTTGCGTAAGAAAAAGACGAAAGTGCACACGGGAATTTGCAGTTTTGAATCAAATATTAATTAACGTCACGATGGATAGTGCATTGCACGCGTTGTTTTTGAGATGTTCAATGTACATTTCGTAGTGTAGCGTTGCGCAAGAATGGTCCACTCGCACGCGTTTGTTTGAAATACACATATCGAGTGGACAACCATTTTGCATATGTATGAACCTTTTTTTTTCTTTTTTTTTCATGTGTTTATCCAAAATTAAGTATGTTTCAGATGCTTTGCTCGTTGCAGACCGAACCCCACGATAGCAAAGATCAAGATTTCACACGCCTTCAACTTCTGGATCGTTTGTGGTTGTAATACAAAATTGCATTGGTTGTGTAAATTGTTATAGTGTTTGCATGTTTGTGTTGTTTGTCTTATGTGTTGCATGTTCTATTTATTAATTCATTGTACATATTTTGTATATGTCTGTATGTTTAAGTGTATGTAAGTGGGGAATAGGTTAGCTACCCCTACATACGGCGACTCTAATAAATATTCGGACACACTTAAAAAGACGATAACTCTTTTAATATCTGCCTCTACGGTTGGAAAAATCAGTTTACTACATGACGTGTGAAAGACATTTTTTGAAAAAATTGCAAATTGATCGGAATTGCCGAGAGAATAATTAAAATCGTATTTTACAACTTTTCTTATGTGGGCCTATATTGAATACTTCAAAAAGTACGTTTTGTAGGTCTGTGTCGATAATAGGTACGTACCTATTCCGCAAATTTCATCAAAATAGGTCGATGTTGTATTGAAGCTACAAACATTTAAAGATGAAAAAAATTATAGTTTCTCGCGATTTTCGGTCTCTAACTGTAATAAATCTATGGATTCTTACATCTTTCAATGCGTGTCGTTTTTTTCGCATGAACCGATTTTCATGACATTTTCGGAATATGTATATAATTTACACAGATCTATAAAACGTGTTTTAAAATTTTCTATGTCGGCCTACATGGAAATGTTGTAAAATACGGTTTTTAGAATTTTCTTTGTAATTCCGACCAGTTACAATTTTCTCAAAATTTTGTCCCCACATCACATAATCAATTAATTGTTCTAGCTTCTCAAAAAAATCAAAGTCTTTGAGTCCAATATTTAAAAAGTTCTCATCGTTTTAAGAGCGTCCGAATATTAATCGGAAGTACTGTAGTTAGGCACACAACACAATGGGTAAAATAAAATGAAAGAAAATATACAAAATGCCTATATGTACATATGCGCATTTAAAGGGAAGATTAGCTTTTACACTAGGCAGGTTAAGAATTCGGTCGGGTAGGCTTGCAATTAGGCTCTTCTTGCTATTCGTTTGTTGTACAGATTCTAATGTGTATCACAAAGAGTCTATATATATATATATATATACATTTTTTTTGTATTTTGTAATTTTGTATTTTTCCGTCGGGTGGGACGATAAAGAAATTCCAAGTGGGTGGGTGGGTCTCGCTCGCAGCAACCTCCACGTGGTGAGACCTGGATAATCGGTGTGATTCTCGATTTATAATATTCTGTTGGGCAAACATATAAAACACCAATTGCTCTATAAAATATTTTAAATCGACAATCATATCGAGCCAATAGCTGTGAAACTAAAAGTTGTAGTTCAATGATACAATTACGTACCGATCTATATCGGTTCACTTCAAATAATTTTCATGTTGCCAGTTTTAAAATATCCGCATTTTGAAAAAACGGGTCCGGAGAGGAGACATTTGCTGCTGTACTCTAATTTCTTTCAGATTTTTCAATTTTCCGCTGGAATGAAAACATTTTCATTAGATGCTCTTGTATTTTTTTAGTTCAACCGTTATAATTTAATGAACATAGTTTGACACTTTATTTTCCGCATCTATGGAATTAACAATTTTTAAAATTTCGGAAAATTCCTTTGTAACATGTTCATACGATTTGTTCGAATGATAATTTATTCGTTTAAAGTGTATAAACTATGGTAATGTACATTCACTAGTGACACGAGTAATAAAAATAATGTTACGTATAAAAACCAAATTAATTTTACTATAACTCGTATTTTTGTAATATTTTCTTCATAAATATTATTTTCATCGTCCAAATACACGCCTCGTATGCATTTGTAGCCTCAGTAAAAATACAGTATACAGAATATTCAGTTCTTGCTAATACGCCTAAATTCGTGAACTATCGGTAATATTGACCGTGACACCGAAATGGTACGGGAGCCACTGTGGACCCCCGAGGCCTAGACAGAAAAGCCCATAAGATTCAATGTCTGTAGTAGTCTTAAGTCTGTGACGGATATTTGTACTCGGCGAATGATTCGCACCTGTTCGCACCGGAATTGGCATTGCTGTATGCAGGTTTCAGCAGGTATGTAACAAACGGTAATCATCATTGACATTTGAATAAAAATAATACTTTAGTGCTTGCCCTTTGAAATTTTTCAATACTTTACGGTTAAAATTAAAGGCAAAGCACGGCACTTTGTGATAGTGTTACTTAGGTTAAAAAAGAAAGACGAAAATACACGGAAAAATGAACAAAATCTGACCGTCAGCACGAACAATATGTACTTAATTTTGAGGTGATTATTCGAGACATGTTGCAACAATAATTTTGAGACATATGAAGGCTTAAATTAAAGGCGGAAGATAGCACTTCGCCATATGAGCAGCTAAGTTTAATAGAAAACATGAAAAAATACGGAAAGATAAAAGAACTCTGTTGTCAAACAAAAGGGGAATTTTTCGAGACAATTTTAGAACATTCCAGTAAGAATTTCGGGATGTGTGAGTGTTCAAATTAAAGGTAAAGAATATTAATGTGTCATGAGAGTACTTGGGTTTAAAAAGGAAGAGTAATCATATAGAAAGATCAATGAAGCTCGACCGTCACTTCGAACAAAATTGACTCGAATTTAAAAGAATTCTTTGAATGAACTTTAGAATATTTTCCTAGATGAATATTTGTTCTTTCGTAAAGTTAAGTTAAAAAAAAAAGATCGCACTACAAAATAAGATTATGTAGGTTTAAAAGAACCTTCGAAATCATGTCGAAAAATTGATTAGTCCCGAAAAGTAAAACAAAGTGACAGAACGATAGTACTTTGAAGTAATCTTATTCACGTTACTTCAAAAATCAAATGAAGCAGCTCAAATACATAGTATATTTTGTTCTAAGGGAATAAGGCGTACTATAGGATGTTATAGAAGGGAATAAATTTAATATATTAACGCAAATTTTATGTGTACAGCTATGAGCTCGAAATTATTATTATTATATTCACTACATTATAAAAAAGTTCTGATTCGAGGGTGATGGGACTGACTGAATCAATGATTGAGATTAGCAAAGTGAAGCTGAGGCAATAATTGCTCGGCAAATAAATGAGTCCCCTTCGTTCGAAGCAGAATAATCATAGTTAGACACAATACAATTGAAGCACAAAAATAAAAACAAATTCCTGTATAAAATCTTCAAATTTTACATCCACTAAACTTCTAACTAACGCCGCAAAACATATCTCTATTTGCTACAATCAGAACAACCCCTTATACTAGAGTTTCAAGCATGGATTGCGATGTATCACCAAAGTTACCACTCCTAAAAGATGCCTCCTCACCACGATCAGAACAACCACTCACATCAAGGACTCCAAACATTCATTGCGAAGCATCACCAGAACTATCATGTCTAGTATGTAAAGTTTTTTTTCTCTAATTTAGAAAACAATGTTTTTGTCATGTCACCGCAGTCTATACCTTTTCTATTCTTTCTTTATCAGCCAGCCTAGGATTGTGTAGTTCAAACGTTTCAGGAAAAGAATTTCGAGCGAATGATATTATTATACCTAATATTGTATATAATATTTGTTCAGTCATATCAAACCAACAACCGGTTTGCTTCCAATTAACTATTAATCTTCCACATACACTCTTTATAGACACTCTATCATTTTAATTATTAATAGTAGTAGCCTTTCTGTATTCACCCTACCTATCACACTCGTTCAACACTTGACTCTGGATTTTTGAACATTGCATTTTAAAGTAAACTAAAGAGAAGTTCATAGCCTCGCTGCGAGACTATTTTATTTGTATGATTTCCACATTCTGAAACTTTTTCATAGGTCCAGCACTTTACTAAATCATGAACTGTATAAAAAAAAATACGAATCTATTAACCTGTCGAACTGGAAATATACCACCTTACCTTTACCGGTTTTTGAGTTTAATTGTGAAAAAAAAATTCAACTTTGAGAATTATTTCTGCTTCGGCCGAAGAAGCTAGATCAGGCACGGACAGAAGTTGCTCGATCGGAGACGATTTTCAAGCTTTACCCCCACTCTACCCGCCCGCGCGTCTCGCTCCCCGCGATGGTGCGGGGAGCTAGATGAATAATTCTTACGTAAAAAAATTCTGTAGACTTTCTCAATTATGAGGGTATTTTTCTAATAACATTAGAAACATCTAAACATGTGTAATAAATGTTTAATATCGAAGAGACTCCCAATCACACGAAGTTTTGGGAGCATTTGTCGATGTTATAAAATATAATGGTCTAGCCTGGAATCAAATCTCATCGCGTGATAGAGCAGACTTTCACCTTTCAGAATCGGCTTTTAGAGTTGGAAAAATATATTCTATTTATGAGATACAATACAAAATAGGTCCGCATGTAACGAGATTCGGTCTGTGGCACTCGGCGTCAATAAAGAATTGTGGAACCGAGGAACTTTCCCCTCCGGCGGGGAAAGTTCCTTGGTTCCAGTGTCGTCAGATCGAGGAAATCGAGGAGAATACAATTTAACCCCCTCTCTGATGACCAGAGTAATATGTGACACGTTGCGCGGCACGTCACGTGATCAGTCTACGGTCTTAGTGGAGGATGTCGGAGTGTGCTCAGGTAGTGGAATGGGATAGAGGAAGGGGAAAAGGAGGAGAGGAAAATCCAGCCATTTGGGTGTTTCTGGCATCACTACTCGGCGCCTCGGGCACTTCACCGCGCCACGCGGATGAATAAATGTTAAAATATTTAATTCACTTTATCTCATACAGTTTCCACGATTACTATATTTCTATCACTAGATCAGAAGCAATTCTTTGTCAACTTCGGAAGGCGAAGAGGTGAATATCCTTTTAAATAAGTTAGTCGTTATCAACGTTATCACGGCTGGCGCGGTGCGGCCATTAAACTCTCCGACATTAAACGTTTATAACAAATGTTTAGATGTTTACATTGTTATAATAAGAATACCCTCATATTTGGAAAAGTCAATAGAATTTTTCTACGTAAGAATCTTTCGCCTATCCTTTTCGGCTGAAGAAGAAAAAATTCTGAATGTTGAATATTTCAAGTGGACTTCTTTTTGTTGGAAATCACTATATTGTTTAGGATCTCAATGATATAACATTCAGTTAACACTAATTTGTTTAATGAAGAACAGATTTATAGCAAAAACCAAATCAAAAAATTAATTAATTAATTTTCATACTCGAAAATGTACAAAAAGCAATGAAACAAGGAATATACCAAACTGTACATATAAATTACTTGTGTTCATTGATTCATTGTAATTGTCACAAAGTTCGTCAAAATATTTAAATACTGACAGTGTTCTGTTAACTAAAGATCCTATCTCCATTTTTAAACAGGTAAAACAAGCAGTAGATAAGAACAATGAAGAAAAATCTGAAGAATTTGTAGAGAATTTCTTAATTAATGGCTTTAAGACCGGAGCTGCTTTAAATGCTGGGGATTGTTTTGTTGGTTCAGTCCTGCAAAGACAAAATGAATTAAAAGATGAAAGTTTGATTACAAGTAGTACAAATGTTAATATATCATGGATAGAAGATTGTGTATGCTTTGCTGGCGAACACAGTGGTGAAATCGTAATGGATGCAAAGGAAGGACGCTATTTTGTCTCACAGGAGAATATTGCTGTTCTTGTTCCTGATATTGAAGAATGTGGAAAAGATTGTAAAAAAACAGTTTATGATATAGAGAGTCAGAATAGTCCTTTGCATGAAGGTACTGTAGCTTTCAATCTTGGAGATTATGATCTTGGAGATGCTGGTCTTGGAGATCCTGGTCTTGGAGATCCTGGTCTTGGAGATCCTGGTCTAGGAGATCCTGGTCTTGGAGATCCTGGTCTTGGAGATCCTGGTCTTGGAGATCCTGATCTTGGAGATCCTGGTCTTGGAGATCCTGGTCTTGGAGATCCTGGTCTTGGAGATCCTGGTCTTGGAGATCCTGGTCTTGGAGATCCTGGTCTTGGAGATCCTGGTCTTGGAGATCCTGGTCTTGGAGATCCTGGTCTTGGAGATCCTGGTCTTGGAGATCCTGGTCTTGGAGATCCTGGTCTTGGAGATCCTGGTCTTGGAGATCCTGGTCTTGGAGATCCTGGTCTTGGAGATCCTGGTCTTGGAGATCCTGGTCTTGGAGATCCTGGTCTTGGAGATCCTGGTCTTGGAGATCCTGGTCTGGAGAAACATGCACTACTGATCCGAACTAAAGAGGAAAGTGATTCGGAAATTCCCAAGCTGATAAAGGAAAAACATTCAGAACCTTTTGATAACCATGTTTTTGATAATCATGTTTTTGATAACCAGCCTAAATCAGAAGCTGCCACTCTGTCAGATGAGAAGCACAAACATGAGCCAGTCCCTTCTCATCAAATCAGTGGTCCAAGAAAACTACCATCACGTTTACCAGAAAGTAGAATGGAAAGATCTAATAATGATCTTAGTCAACCAGGAATGTCAGCAGACGAGCAGGGAAGTCAGAAACTAATGCCTTTTTCAACTTATTTCTTTGACAGAATGTACTCTAATGCTACTGATAACCCAAGTGTAGATTTCGTTAATCTAAAAATCCAACCTAGCACCCCATCTTCTAAATCTTGTAAAAGTGATTCTGACCGGAAATCTATTCCTACTGATACTAAGGAAGGTAGTCAATCCGAAAGAGTGAATCAAAGTAGTCGTGATAAAAACAGAGAAACAATATCATTTGGTGAAGATGAATATGTGACTGGAAAGTGGCAGAACAATCGGTTGATGAGGCTAGATTCATGTCAGTTTACTCATCCATATAGAAATGAAACAGTTTATATCAGGAAGCAAATCCCTGGTTATTTATTTACAGTTGATGAGGAGGATTTCATTGCAAGAGTGCACTGCAACAAGCTTGAAGAATTAGATTTTACCGAATTGTCTAGAAACACCAAACAAGATTTTCTTAAAAAGTTTGTAATTATTGAAATCAAAGAAGACAACTCAGTAAATGACAGAGATGCTGCTTATAGCCAGTTTAAACAACTTTTGCAAGATAGGAGTATTAAAACTGTAGACAATATTGAGTATGCAGAAGATATTTTTCAGCTTTCTACAATACTCGGAAATTACAGACAGTCCTCTAATAAATCGATATTGGATATTATAGTTAACAATAAATATATTTCACCTGATCTTAAAGATACTACTCAACAATTGCTCGATAGAGAAAAAATTGTAGATGCAAGAAGAAGAGATTTTCATGGAGGTGATCGATATTGTCAAATAGATCTGGTCAAAGAGTTACATGAAATTTGTATGAGTGGGGCAGAAAATCATAAGAAGTCCTTACTTGACAAATGTCCTTCCTTCTTTTCTCTATTGGCTGATTCAATTGATTCAAATATAGATGCACTATCTAGACAAGAAATATTTTACATAAGTAATGGAGATACGACTCTGTTTTCTGATCTTGCTAATGAAATGAGTGAACCACTTTTTTTAGAATTCTTTGGTAATTCATTTGGCTTATTATTTAAAAAAGTGATGGACAAAAAAAAGCACAAATCGCTGAAAGATTTTGCGCCTTTAACTCATCCTATTTATTTTTATCTTTGTAAGCACTTTCGGGAGTTAATTTTAGAGATTAGTGATAAAACCGATATTTCTGTTAATGATCTGCTTAGAAAAGAAAAACTTGGAAAATGGGAGTTAATAAAAACTATAGATTGGCCATCAAATTCCCCTCTGAACCACTTCCTTGAGCAACAATATCGCTTTATTTTTAATTTGATGAAACTTTTTGGGCCTGGTTATTATTCTAAGACAGCAAAATTTAAGTATGAATTCAAGTTGTTATATAGGTCTGATGAGAAAACAATATTGGAATCTATCAAGAATTTGTTTTATAGTAGTAATAAGTCTTCAGATATATCTGAGGACCGTCTAGTATGGATGTATCTTCTCGACAGTGCCATTGCTGAGCTTTTTTCTAGTAACTCGCAAAACTGTTTTGAACTATTTGAGCCTTTGCTAGAAGGTTCCACGAGTTTTATTCAAGAGACAAAAGATGCTCATTATGAGTCATTTCGAATAGTGATGCACAATACCGTACGATTTATCGCACAAACAATCCCTTATCTCTCGAAAGGAGCTTCAGCAGTTGATCGAGCTACTTTATCAAAACAGATCAAATCTGTCGAGAAGATAATCTCAGGTTATCAATTTAACGATTTTAAAGATTTAATAGATGTATATAATCAATATTGGAATAATAGAGAATCTATTATAGAAAACATTCCTGATAAATTCCCTTATGGAAAGTTCAGGCAAAACATGGAAAAAATACGTCTAAAATTATTCAATATTGTAAATACTGTATTTAGCAAAGAAGTAAAACCACAAGAATTAATTAAATATTTTAGATCGTTTAATGAGTTCCTGGAACACTTAAGTGATTTAAAGTTTAGTTGGTTTATTAAAGAGGTTAGTGATTCACCTGAAAGAGATGTCAAGCTAGTTAATGAAGACAAAAAATCATATGAAGTTTTAGATCCTGAAAATTTTATCGATCGAAATGGAAAGAATGTTCCTCGTCATTATTTAATTGAAATAATTGAAGGTCTATTAGATATTGTGAGTAATTTACTAGAACAAAAAAAATGGTCTAACGCTGATAATTTAAATGCCGCAAGTGAGTTACTTTCAGCAATTGAAAAGTCTTTTCCTTATCTGAAGGAGCAACCTAATTACTTAGATTTTTCTACATTCCAAGAAGAGAGTACAATGCCATTTTCTTCTGCGGTAGAGAATAGTAGCTCTTACGAGGATTTTAAAAAGCGTATTGTTATAATAGGAGAATCTTTTTGGTATCTAAGAAAACAAAATGAGATTAATATAGTGAAAGCTTTAGAGCTATATAGAGAACTAAACGTTCATAGCACAGTAAAAACAGAGGAAACACTGAAAAATTGCTACAACAGATACTTAGAAAAATTCAATTCCTACATGCAAAAGACTTTAGACAAAAATTATGAAGATAAGATTAAATGTATTACTGAAGAAGTAAAGGATCAGTCGAAATTTATTAATATTAATAAATGGGATGGAAACTTCAAGAAGGAAACTCTACCAGAACTTCTTGCTGGACTGGCTGCTGCGTGGTCTGTACAAGCATCAAAAGACATTGCAAGTACAGGAAAAATCTTAAAGCCAAATTGTATTCAAATATTGTGCATTTTTCTGTTATTAAGTGTTGACAAAAATTCTCAAGGTGTTGATAAGCATCTCGCACAAGTCTTAACAGGGCAAGGGAAATCGCTTGTATTAGGTTTCCTATCTTCGCTGTTGGCATTGATGGGTTATAAGGTCCATACTGTTTGTTACAGTAAATACTTGGCAACTCGAGACGCAGAAGATTTTGATAACTTTTTTAAGGAATTTGGAATTATCGACAAAATAACTTATTTCACATTTGAGGAGATGGCTAATGGAATAATTGAACCTACGATAAACGGTGAGAAACAAGGCTTAAGAGAATTAGTTAAAGATCGTATTCTTGAACATAGTACGGAGCAATCTGGACAGATACAACATGAAGATGTCAGTAATACTATCTTATTAATAGACGAGGTAGACGTTTTCTTTACTGATAAATTCTATGGAAATACTTTAAGTGCATGTTCCATAATGGGTATGTCAGCATTAGTCAGTATTCAGGAAAAAATATGGAAGATGGCGCGCAATAATTATGAAAAAAGTTCTATTTTGAAAGAGATAAAAGAGTTTATTAAGAAGTTGGTAGGAAAAGGAGATCATGTATTTATGAAATTTAATGAATTTCTGTTGAATTCTAAAGAATACTATCTTTTGGAAAAAGAAAATGATGTGATTATTAAAAAAAAATTCAACAATCAACTTCTCTTCGAAGAGCATCTTAACAGAATGATTGATGCTGCAATATATGTTGCAAATGGAGAACATTTTGGTAACACCTATGCATTGACCGATTGTGGAATCATAAGCAGAAGACAAGAAAACGGATTTTACAATATCTACATATACCACGACTATTACAACGTATTTCATTACTTTAGGTTAAAGGGAAAAAATTATAACCCTAAAGGAAATGAAAATTATGGTTATTTAAATCTATATTGTGGCGACGTGTCTTATGCAAAATTACCTGAGAAATATCCGCTTATCTTAGGAGTGAGCGGTACCTTAACTACACTAAATGATTACGAAAGAAAAGCGGTAAGAAAATCTTATAGAATCCAGAGAATCTCTCTAATGCCATCTTTCTTTGGTCGTTCGAATTTAACATTCGATACAAACAATGATTTTATATCTCGAGACTCGAAGGAAATATGGCTCAGTGAAATTTGTATTCATACAAATTCTGCGATTGGGTCTGGACGATCAGTATTAATATTTTTCGATACAAATGTTGAAATTGAAATGTTTAAAAAAAAATTCCGCGGTAAATTTGATCGCTTACATACGTTAACCGAAATTACGGAAGTGCAGACCAAAAAGAAGTACATTGATGAAGCAGGCATTACAAAGACAATAACATTAGCAACGAGAGGTATGGGTCGTGGTGTTGATTTCAAGTCTAGTGTTGCTGTGGAGAAGAATGGCGGAGTTCATGTTATACAGACGTTTTTTTCGCTTGATATAAAAGAAGAGACGCAGATTAAGGGGAGAACTACACGTAAAGATAATAAGGGTACTTACCAGTTAATACTCTGTAAAGAACATTTGATAAATGCCGGATTTCTAGAAAAACCAGAAACGACTGTAAATTATGAAAGCTTGTGTAAGTCCAGAAAACGAATAATTGAACAAAAGCGCTCAAAGGATTGGGCGAGGATTAAAGCATCAGAAGGGAACCATAAGATAACCATGGAGTTTCTTGAATCTTTTTTTAAAACATCAATGTAGTACTAATATAGAACCGTCATCTGTGAAGCAGTAAGTAGACAACAGAATAGGTAGGGTAGGACCGAAGTAGCCAAGTCTGACATTACAGTCCAGCTAGGGTAAAGGTACGAGTTACCGGACATTTAGTAACGACTTGGAAGTTTTTTGTTAATTTGAAAGTATTCTGTAATTTATTTTGCCATTCTTTGTGATAAATGAGTGAATCTCAATTTTTTTTTGTATCGTGTGATTTTTCTTACGTTTTTGTAAAAAAATAAAAAATTATTAACTATGTTTTAATCCTATTTACCGGGCACAAGAAATTTGTGATAAGCAGTTTCCGTACCCCAGTCAGTGATGGGATATTGGACGGTTTTTTTTATCGCATGCAATAGTGTCGTAAAAGTGGAAGGGTAGAGTGGGAGATAAGGCTTAATCTGGCAACAATGCGCGTAAGATGCTGAGCGCCAGAGCACTGATACGGTTTAAGCTTGGCACCAATTTCATATACATCTGTTCGACCAACTTGATGGCAGAGTCTGCTGGCAGGCACAGGCAGTAGGTAGCAGCAGAGAGGAATTCCTCTCTGGCAGCATATTGCCGGCAGCCGTTGGCCAAAATCTGCCATGATAAACTGTTACGCCATTTAACGACGATTTTAGTGACTCGCTAGCCTGATTTGACCGCTAAATTTCTACGGTAGAGAGTACGCGTATCTGCATGCATTTAAATGAGCTGTTCAACACTATGTTTAAACTTTAAAGAATACTAAAGGCGACTAGTTTTCATAATCGTCACCACTATTCCATAACTCACCCAGCATTAAAGAAACTTTGACTCACTCCAAGCTAGCTTAAGGTAGGCTAAGGAAGATTTGAACGACCCTTGGACTACCCCAATCTTGCTAAAGGTAGACCAAGGTTGGCAATGATGGAGGTCATAGGTCAGTGGTGGAGGACCCTTGGACAACCTTAAGCTAGCTGAAGGTAGGCAATGGTATACCAGGGTAGATCAGTAGGACCACTTGTTAACCCGAAGATAGAACAGGGGAGACCAAGGTAGACCAAGGTAGACGGTTTACCATAAACCTGGTCCCCGAGGCTATCCGCTCCTGCCGGAGTGCCCGACACACTGATATATATATATATATCAGTGGCCCGACAGACCATATATGTATATATGGTCTTGTAGGGATTATATGTTGTATCGTCGGAGGAATACAGCGGCCTACTCCGCTACGGAAATCCGCCAAATGATTATACACCGCGTACTTGTGAATACTACTTTATTCGGTCTTGTACACGACACGTGGTGTCGGAAGACGGTACGAGACGTTGCGCGATACGTGCGTATCGGATACTCGTTCTAGCGGAAGTGAGAGCGGTTCGCCTTCGGCTCTAGACTATCCCGGTAGCTAGAGAGGCGACTCACTTATGTTGCTGCTGTCGGGCGATGACAGCGCCACGGCAGCACGGGGAAACTCGTGTGGCCCCTACACACTCCCCCCCAGGAGGAGTGGAAGCATACAATGCTTTCGCTTTTTACAGAAAAAGGTTCGCTTTACAGAAGGTGCTTACATGCTACTTAAAAGTACTTACATACTACACGCGGCGCTTACGGAAGCTTAACTTATGGTACGGAGTCTGCGAAGGTGACTCTGCGGCGCGAGTAGGTGCGTAACGGCGCACTTGGATTCGGCGGCAAATCGTTAGGGATCGGCGGCGGATCGTTCGGACTCGGCAGCGCGGCGCTCGGTGGGGGAGCTTCGAGTCTTTCGCTAACAATATGCGCGGGTTTTAAGAGTTCGACGGAAACGTTACGCGGTGAGCCGTTGACTTCGATCGTGTATACGCGCTCGGATACACGCTGGAGTACTCGGTGCGGTCCCGTGTAAGGCCGTTCCAACGGTCTACGCACGGATTTGATCAGCATGAACACATGCGAGCACGATTCCAGATCCTTGTATACAAAAGTCTTGATGCTACGCTTGTGTGCCACGGGCACGGGCTTGACGGCACGCATGTATTGTCGAAACTCTTCCAGGAACGGCTGCGGGTCGGGTTTGAATTCGTCCAGCAGGAAGAATTCGCCGGGCAAACGCAGCGATGTTCCGTATACGTAGTCGGCAGGAGACGCGTTAGTGTCCAGACGGACGTGCGTACGCAGACCTAACAATACCACGGGTAAAACGCGCGGCCATTGCTGATTGGCGTGGCACATGATCGCTGCCTTCAAGACGCGGTGCCAACGTTCAACCATACCGTTAGACGCGGGGTGGTACGCGGTAGTGCGTTGTCTCCGGCAGCCAACGAGTGCGAGGAGGGCTGTGAAGAGCTGCGACTCGAATTGGGTACCCTGATCGCTCGTTAGGAAAGCTGGCGCGCCAAAACGTGACACCCAGTTTTCGAAGAAAGCGCGACAGACGGTCTGCGCAGAAGTTTCGCGAAGCGGAACGGCTTCGGCCCAGCGAGAAAATCTGTCGATCATGGTAAGGCAATACTGAAAGCCTTCGCTCGCCGGCAGCGGGCCGACGAGGTCGATGTGCACGTGCATGAAACGTCCGTCGGGCGCGACGAACTGCGACGGTGTCATCTTTACATGACGGGAGACTTTCGATTGCTGGCAATCTACACACGACTTACACTGGCGAGCGATGTCGCGGTGCATGTCGGGCCAGACATATCGCTGTCGGATAAGTCGATCGGTGACTTTCGCGCTCGGGTGAGCGGCAGAATGGAAGAGTGTAAACACTCGCTCGCGCATGGAGGTGGGTATATACGGACGAATACATTCTTCGGAGACGCTGCAATACACAGGAGAATGGTTCGGACCCCACGTAAGCCTCTTAAGGGCGAGAGAGTGGTCTGGCGAAGCAAGAATTTCCCTGAGCTCTGGGTCGTTTTCCTGTTCGCGAGATAGTTCGTCTAGGTCGAACTGTGTCGGCAGCCGTATCGCCTCGGAACGCGAGAGAGAATCGGCTACTATGTTATCGCTGCCCGGCAGGTAGAAAATGCTAGACGTGAATTGTGCTATGTAGCACAGTTGTCTCGTCTGGCGTGGAGAAGCGCGCTCAGATTTCTGCGCGAAGGCGTAGATGAGCGGTTTGTGGTCGGTGTATATATTAAATTCGCGACCTTCTAAAAAGTGGCGGAAATGGCGCACGGCCTCATATATCGCGGTAAGTTCGCGATCATATGTGCTGTATTTGCACTGGGCCGGGGAGAATTTTCGCGAGAAAAATGCGAGAGGTCTCCAGGTCGCGCCACAATGTTGTTCGAGAACTGCGCCCATGGCCACGTCGGATGCATCGGCAATAAGACGTACGGTGGCCTTTTCGCTGGGGTGCGTGATGAGCGCGGCGTTTGCAAGGTCGTCCTTGCATTTCGCGAATGCCGCTTCGGCCTCGGGCGACCATACGATGGGCCGTTTATCTTTTTTACGCGCGTCGTGCATAAATGCGTTCAGCGGAGCTTGAGTGGCGGCAGCATGCGGAATGCAACGCCTGTAGAAGTTTACCATCCCCAGGAAACGACGTAGGTCGTCGATCGTGCGCGGCTTGGGAAAGTTAACGATCGCCTGAACTTTGCCAGGGGTGGGTTTAAACCCTTTTGAGTTGACGAGATGCCCAAGGAAGATCAATTCGGAGACGCCGAATTGGCACTTGTCGAGGTTCACGCGCAGATGAAAATCGCGGAGACGCTGCAAAACGGCAGCTAGGTGAGTCTCGTGCTCTTCCTCCGAGGGAGAGGCGATGAGGATATCGTCGAGAAATGTAAACACGAAATCTAAATCACCTAGGGCGCGATTGATGTACCTTTGGAAGGTCTGGCCGGCATTTCGAAGTCCGAAAGTCATTGCGCGATATTCAAAAAGGCCGAAAGGTGTGATAACGGCTGTTTTTTGGATATCTTCCGGGGCCACGGGTATCTGGTGATACGCCTTGTGTAGGTCTAGCGCCGTGAAAATGGTTTTGCCGTGTAGATTGGCTGGGAAGTCGTGCAGGTGAGGAACAGGGTACCGATCGGGTACAGTTACGCTGTTTAGGCGGCGGTAATCTCCGCAGACGCGCCACTCACCGGACTTCTTTCTTACCATATGGATCGGGCTGGCCCAAGGGCTGCTAGAAGGCCTGCAAATTCCGGCTTCGCAAAGGTACTTAAACTCGGCCTTGGCGGCTCTGAGTTTGTCAGGAGAAAGACGTCGAGCGCGTTCGGCAACGGGGGGGCCGGTGGTGGAAATGTGATGATACACACCGCGCGACTCGAGAGGTGTAGGCTGCTCGAGTCCGATGACTCGAGGGAAACGAGCTAGAATTTTTGAGTACTTGGACGACGGTCCAAGGACGTTCACAGACTGGGCTGGAGATTTCGCGATACCGGCAGCTAGCGACAGGCCGGTGACGGAATCGGTCACGCGACGATTTTTTAGGTCAACGATGAGACCATAGTGAGTCAGCAGGTCGGCTCCTATTATGGGATACGGGACTGCTGCTACACAGAAATTCCACTCGATCGGGCGGCGCAGACCGAGATCGAGGATCACGCGATGTTCGCCGTACGTGTTTATACGGGTGTCGTTCGCGGCAAACAGCTTAAACGAGCTGGAAGGGGTGCGCGAGTTTTCTGGGACCGGCAACAGGGACAAGTCAGAGCCTGTGTCCACCAGGAAGGTGCGGCCAGACTTACGGTCGCGCACGTGGAGACGTTTCGAGGACGCGTGACACACTCCTGCAGTCTCCGAGGAGGAGGGTGTCCTCAGTTTTCCGTCGCTCGCGGAGAGACGGCCCATGAGCACGGCTTGATGCATCTAATCGCGCGCTCGCCGTACTTCGCATGGATACGGCATAAACCGGAGGGGTTGCGACTGGGCGAACGGTTACGCGTACGCGCTGAGTCGTTGTTCCCTATGCTGCGTCTGCGCGCGCGAGGACTGCGGTCGACTAGCGCGGTCAGACGGGCTACTTCGCGGCTCAGCCTGTCAATTTGGCGTTGCATGGAGCCGGGATTCGCGGCACCGGCAGCTACGGCGAGGACGGATGCGTCGGCCGGTTGAATCGTTTCGACGATTTTGTCGGCGAGAAGCGCCATTTCCTGTAGGTCGTCGTGCTTTGTCGCTACGAGAATTGCGCGGCACTGCTCAGGCAGCGCGTCGAGGAAAATGGACTTGAGTACGGCGTCCGTACACGCGCCGTTGTTTAAATTACGCATTTGGGACAAAATATGCGAGGGTTTGCCGTGTGATGCTATTCGACCCTTGAGGAGCTGCCGGAGCTTGGACTCTGCCGACGTCGAGAAGGTCGAGATAATCCGCTCCTTAATACGCGTATAAGGCGCGACGGGGTCCGGCGTTACTATGAGGTCGGCTATGACGGCCGCCGTTTCCGCGTCGAGACCGGCGATCACCGTGTCGGCCATGGTAGTCTGGCTCGTGACTCGGGCATTACGGAAGGAGGCTTCGACCTGCCCGAACCACAAGGTCGGGTCATTTTTGAAAAAGGTCGGTAGTTTGGGCACTCGATAGCTATCTACACGAGGATCGCTTCGCGAACGGTTAGCTTCGTCGTCACGAAGGCGCGTTTCGATGAGTTCGCGCGCGGCATTGAGGTCCGCCTCTAAGCGCGCGATACGGTCTTCCGGCGTGGGTACGGACATGATTATCGCGTGTGACGGCACGGATACGGAAGACGATTACTTAAAAGTATTTATACATATATATCACCGCTGCATGTCGGTCAAACGGCCGTAGAAATCGTGCGGCGGCAGCCATGGCGTCGGCGGCGTGTCCCACGTGGCGCCCAAAACGCCGGTGGCCGTTGGCTTCACGCACGGGCGGCAGCAATGGCGGCAGCAAGATGCAGCGGGGTGCGGTGGGCGGAATGCTCGACGCCCGTAAACTTCTTCTCGTACGGTTGCAGCTACTTCCGGACGTGCACGAGCCTCCGGGCTAGTGCAGAGACGTGGTGTAGGTTTGGCTTCTTGATTTCCAGCGCGACTGATCACGTCGGGGTCACCACTATGTAGGGGTTATATGTTGTATCGTCGGAGGAATACAGCGGCCTACTCCGCTACGGAAATCCGCCAAATGATTATACACCGCGTACTTGTGAATACTACTTTATTCGGTCTTGTACACGACACGTGGTGTCGGAAGACGGTACGAGACGTTGCGCGATACGTGCGTATCGGATACTCGTTCTAGCGGAAGTGAGAGCGGTTCGCCTTCGGCTCTAGACTATCCCGGTAGCTAGAGAGGCGACTCACTTATGTTGCTGCTGTCGGGCGATGACAGCGCCACGGCAGCACGGGGAAACTCGTGTGGCCCCTACAGTCTAAGGACCATCGCGCCACCTATGTAATTATCCCACTAACATCTTTTTCGCCATAACTGTAACCAACGCCGTTATAATTACATTACATTTGGCAAGTCTGATTTCTATTTTCACAATCAGTATCAACGCCGTGGTTATCAAAGCGAAGATTGGTAAACTCATTTGCATGTAAAATACCTGCAAAACGTACAGTATTATTTAACAAAGAGATACCGACACAGAATGTAGGAAAGACACGACCTGTTCCAACATAACCTACAAAAGATAGGTAATGTACTAAAAAATATTCAAATTCCTGTATAAAATCTTCAAATTTTACATCTACTAAACTTCTAACTAACGCCGCAAAACATATATCTATTTGCTACGATCAGAACATCCCCTTACACCAGAGTTTCAAGCATGGATTACGGTGTATCACCAAAATTACCACTCCTAAAAGATGCCTCCTCACCACGATCAGAACAACCACTCACACCAAGGACTCCTAACATTCATTGCGAAGCATCACCAGAACCATCATGTCTAGTATGTAAAGTTTTTTTTCTCTAATTTAGAAATCAATGTTTTTGTCATGTCACTGCAGTCTATACCTTTTCTATTCTTTCTTTATCAGCCAGCCTAGGATTGTGTAGTTCAAACGTTTCAGGAAAAGAATTTCGAGCGAATGATATTATTATACCTAATATTGTATATAATATTTGGTCAGTCATATCAAACCAACAACCGGTTTGCTTCCAATTAACTATTAATCTTCCACGTACACTCTTTATAGACACTCTATCATTCTAAGTATTAATAGTAGTAGCCTTTCTGTATTCACCCTACCTACTACACTCGTTCAACACTTAACTCTGGATTTTTGAACATTGCATTTTAAAGTAAACTAAAGAGAAGTTCATTGCCTCGCTGCGAGACTATTTTATTTGTATGATTTCCACATTCTGAAAGTTTTTCATAGGTCCAGCACTTTACTAAATCATGAACTGTATAAAAAAAAACACGAATCTATTAACCTGTCGAACTAAAAATATACCACCTTACCTTTACCGGTTTTTGAGTTTAATTGTGAAAAAAAAATTCAACTTTGAGAATTATTTCTGCTTCGGCCGAAGAAGCTAGATCAGGCACGGACAGAAGTTGCTCGATCGGAGACGATTTTCAAGCATTACCCCCACTCTACCCGCCCGCGCGTCTCGCTCCCCGCGATGGTGCGGGGAGCTAGATGAATAATTCTTACGTAAAAAAATTCTGTAGACTTTCTCAATTATGAGGGTATTTTTTTTAATAACATTAGAAACATCTAAACATGTGTAATAAATGTTTAATATCGAAGATACATCCAATTACACAAAGTTTTGGGAACATTTGTCGATGTCAGAAAATATAATGGTCTAGTCTAGAATCAAGTCACATCGCGCGATAGCGTAGACTTCCACACTTCAGAATTTAGAATTTAGAGTTTGAAAAATATATTTTATTTATGAGATACAATACAAAATAGGTCCGCATGTAACGAGACTCGGTCTGTGGCACTCGGCGTCAATAAAGAATCGTGGAACCGAGGAACTTTCCCCGCCGGAGGGGCAAGTTCCTCGGTTCCAGTGTCACCAGATCGAGGAAATCGAGGGGAATACAATTTAACCCCCTCTCTGATGACCAGAGTAATATGTGACACGTTGCGCGGCACGTCGCGTGATCAGTCTACGGTCTTAGTGGGGGATGTCGGAGTGTGCTCAGGTAGTGGAATGGGATAGAGGAAGGGGAAAAGGAGGAGAGGAAAATACACCCATTTGTGTGTTTCTGGCATCACTACTCGGCGCCTCGGGCACTTCACCGCGTCACGCGAATGAATAAATGTTAAAATATTTAATTCACTTTATCTCATACAGTTTCTACGATTATTAAAATTTCTATCACTAGATCAGAGACAATTCTTTCTCAACTTCTGAAGGCGAAGAGGTGTAGATCCTGTTAAATAAGCCATTAAACTCTTTGACACTAAGCATTTATAACACATGTTTAGATGTTTATAATGTTATAATAAGAATACCCACATACTTGGGAAAGTGCACAGAATTTTTGTACTTAAGAATCATTCGCCTATACGTTTTGGCTGAAAAAGAAAAAATTCTGTAAGTAGCATTTTTCAAGTGGACTTCTTTTTGTTGGGAATTACTATATTGTTTAGGATCTCAATGATATATCATTAAGTTAACATTAATTTGTTAAACGAAGAACAGATTTGTAGCAAAAACCACATCTAAAAATAGAACTTAAGAGCCTTTCATAGCACTGTTTCCATACTCAAGAACATAAAAAAGCTACCTGGAACAAGTTATGTACCAAACTGTACATAAAAATTTACTGGTGTTCATTAATTCATTGTAATTGTCAGAAAGTTCCTTAGAATGTTTAGATACTGACAGTGTTCTGTTAACTAAATACCGTATCTCCATTTTTAACCAGGTAAAAGGGGCAATAGATGAGAAGAATGAAGAAAAATCTGAAGAATTTGTAGAGACCTTCTTACCTAGTGGCTTTAAGATCGGAGTTGCTGTAAGTGCTGGAGATTGTTTTGTTGGTTCAGTCATGCAAGGTCAAAATGAATTAAAAGATGAAGGTTTGATTACAAATAGTACAAAAGTTAACGTAAAATCATTGGAAGAAGATTGCGTAAGCTCTGCTGGCGAACACAGTGGTGAAATTGTAAGGGATGCAAAGGGTGGGAGCTATTTTGTCTCACAGGAGAATATTGCTGTTCTAATTCCTGATATTGAAGAATGTGGTAAAGATTTCACGAAAACAGTTTATGGTGTAGAGGGTCAGAATAGTCCTTTACTTGACAATTACTTGACTGAAGCTTTTAATCTTGGAGATTATGATCTTGGAGATCATGATGTTGAGGAACATGCACAAGTGATCCAAAATAAAGAGGAAAGTGATTCGGAAATTCCCAAGCTGATAAAGGAAAAATGTTCAGAACCTTCTGATAACCACGTTTTTGATAAACAACCTGAATTAGAAGCTGTCACTCTGTTAGATGAGAAGCAAAAACTTGAGCCAGTACCTTTTCATCAAATCAGTAGTCTAAGGGAACTACCATCACGTTTACCAGAAAGTAGGAACGAAAGATCTAATAATGATCTTAGTCAACCAGGAATGTCAGCAGACGAGCAGAGAAGTGAGAAACTATTGCCTTCTTCAACTAATTTCTTTGATGGAATGTACTCTAATGCTAGTAATAACCCAAGCGTAGATTTTGTTAATCCAAAAATCCAACCCAGCACCTCAAAGGTTCAAAGATCTTCTAAATTTTGTAAAAGTGATTCTGACCTGAAATATATTCCTACTGATACTAAGGGAGGTAGTCAATCCGAAAGAGTGAATCAGACTAGTCGTGATAAAAACAGAGAAACAATATCATTTGGTGAAGATGAATATGTGATTGGAAAGTGGCAGAACAGTCGGTTGATGAGGCTAGATTCATGTCAGTTTACTCATCCATATAGAAATGAAACAGTTTATATCAGGAAGCAAATCCCTGGTTATTTATTTACTGTTGATGAGGAGGATTTCATTGCAAGAGTGCACTGCGACAAGCTTGAAGAATTGGATTTTGCCGAATTGTCTACAATCACCAAACGAGATTTTCTTAAAAAGTTTTTAATTACTGAAATCATAAAAGACAATTCTGTAAATGACAGAGATGCTGCTTATAACCAGTTTAAACAACTTTTGCGAGATAGGAGTATTAAAATTTTAGACAATATTGAGTATGCAGAAGATATTTTTCAGCTTTCTACAATACTCGAAAATTACGAACATTCCTCTAATAAATCGATATTGGGTATTATAGTTAACAATAAATATGTTTCACCTGATCTTAAAGACACTTCTCAACAATTGCTCGATAGAGAAAAAATTGTAGATGCAAGAAGAAGAGATTTTCTTGGAAGTGATCGATATTGTCAAATGGATTTGGTCAAAGAGTTACATGAAATTTGTATGAGTGGGGTAGAAAATCATAAGAAGTCCTTACTTGACAAATGTCCTTCCTTCGTTTCTCTATTGGCTGATTCAATTGATTCAAATATAGAAGCACTATCTAGACAAGAAATATTTTACATAAGTAATAAAGATACGACTCTCTTTTCTGATCTAGCTAATGAAATGAGTGAACCACTTTTTTTAAAATTCTTTGGTAATTCATTGGGCTTATTATTTAAAAAAGTGATGGAGAAAAAGAAGCACAAATCGCTGAAGGATTTTGTGCCTTTAACTCATCCTATTTATTTTTATCTTTGTAAGCACTTTCGGGAGTTAATTTTAGAGATTAGTGATAAAACCGATATTTCTGTTAATGATCTGCTTAATGAAGAAAAACTAGGAAAATGGGAGTTAATAAAAACTATAGATTGGCCATCAACTTCCCCTCTAAACCACTTTCTTGAGCAACAATATCGCTTTATTTTTAATTTGATGAAATTTTTTGGGCCTGGTTATTATTCTAAGGCAGCAAAATTTAAGTATGAATTCAAGTTGTTATATAGGTCTGATGAGAAAACAATATTGGAATCTATCAAGTATTTGTTTTATAACAGTAATAAGTCTTCAGATATACCTGAGGACCGTCTCGTATGGATGTATCTTCTCGACAGTGCCATTGTTGAGCTTTTTTCTAGTAACTCGCAAAACTGTTTTGAACTATTTGAGCCTTTGCTAGAAGGTTGCACGAGTTTTATTCAAGAGACAAAAGATGCTCATTATGAGTCATTTCGAATAGTGATGCACAATACCGTACGATTTATCGCACAAACAATCCGTTATCTCTCGAAAGGAGCTTCAGCAGTTGATCGAGCTACTTTATCAAAACAGATCAAATCTGTCGAGAAGATAATCTCAGGTAATCAATTCAACGATTTTAGAGATTTAATAGATGTATATAATCAATATTGGAATAATAGAGAATCTGTTATAGAAAAAATTCCTGATAAATTCCCTTATGGAAAGTTCAAGCAAGACATGGAAATAATACGTAAAAAATTATTCAATATTGTAAATACTGCACTTAACAAAGAAGTAAAAGCACAAGAATTAATTAAATATTTTAGGTCGTTTAATGAGTTTCTGGAACACTTAAGTGCTGTAAAGTTTAGTTGGTTTATTAAAGAGATTAGTAATTCAACTGAAAGAGATGTCAAGCTAGTTAACGAAGACAAAAAATCATATGAAGTTTTAGATCCTGAAAATTTTATCGATCGAAATGGAAAGAATGTTCCCCGTCATTATTTAATTGAAATAACTGGAGGTCTATTAGATATTGTGAGTAATTTACTAGAACAAAAAAAATGGTCTAACGCTGATAATTTAAATGCCGCAAGTGAGTTACTTTCAGCAATTGAAAAGTCTTTTCCTTATCTGAAGGAGCAACCTAATTACTTTGATTTTTCTATATTCCAAGAAGAGAGTACAATGGCATTTTCTTCTGCGGTAGAGTATAGTAACACTTACGAGGATTTTAAAAAGCGTATTGTTATAATAGGGGAATCTTTTTGGTATCTAAGAAGACAAAATGAGATTAATATAGTGAAAGCTTTAGAGCTATATAGAGAACTAAACGTTCATAGCACAGTAAAAACAGAGGAAACACTGAAAAATTGCTACAACAGATACTTAGAAAAATTCAATTCCTACATGCAAAAGACTTTAAACAAAAATTATGAAGATAAGATTAAATGTATTACTGAAGAAGTAAAGGATCAGTCGAAATTTATTAATATTAATAAATGGGACGGAAACTTCAAGAAGGAAACTCTACCAGAACTTCTTGCTGGACTAGCTGCTGCGTGGTCTGTACAGGCATCAAAAGAAATTACAAGTACAGGAAAAATCTTAAAGCCAAATTGTATTCAAATATTGTGCATTTTTCTGTTATTAAGTGTTGACAAAGATTCTGAAGGTGTTGATAAGCATCTTGCGCAAGTCTTAACAGGGCAAGGGAAATCGTTTGTATTAGGTATCCTATCTTCACTGTTGGCATTGATGGGTTATAAGGTCCAAACTGTTTGTTATAGTGAATACTTAGCAACTCGAGACGCAGAAGATTTTGATAATTTTTTCAAGGAATTTGGTATTACCGACAAAATAACTTATTGCACATTTAAGGACATGGCCAATGAAGTAATTGAACCTAAGATAAATGGTAAGAAGCGAGGCTTAAGAGAATTAGTCAAAGATCGTATTCTTGAACATAGTACGGAGCAATCTGGGCAGATACAACATGAAGATGTCAGTAATACTATCTTATTGATAGACGATGTAGATGTTTTCTTTACCGATAAATTCTATAAAAATACTCTTCAAGTATTTACCACAATTGGCATTCCAGCATTAGTCAGTATCCAGGAAAAAATATGGAAGCTGGCTTGCGAAAATTATGTAGAAGATACTATTTTGACTGAGATAAAAGAGTTTATTGAGGAAATGGTAGGGAAAAGAAATCATCATTTTATGAAATTTAATGAATTTCTGTTGAATTCTAAAGAATACTATGTTTTTGAAGAAGAAGATAATGTGATTTTTAAAATAAAATACAACAATCAATTTCTCTACGAAGACCATCTCAACGGAATGATTGATGCTGCAATACGTGTTGCAAATGGAGGATATTTTGCTAACACCTATGCATTGACCGATTGTGGAATCATAAGCCGTAGACAAGGAGACGGATTTAAGTCTATTGAAACATACGACCAGTATTACAACGTATTTCATTACTTTAGGTTAAAGGGAAAAGATTATAACCCTAAAGAATATCAAAACTATGGTTATTTAAATGTATATTGTGGCGACGTGTGTTATGCAAAATTACCTGAGAAATATCCTCTTATCTTAGGAGTGAGCGGTACTTTAACTATCTCTCATAGAATCCAGAGAATTTCTATAATGCCATCCTTCTTTGGTCCTTGGAATATAAAATTCGATACACACAATGATTTTATATCTTTAGATACGGAGGAAATATGGCTCAGTGAAATTTTTAGTCATGCAAATTCTGCGATTGGGTCTGGACGATCAGTATTAATATTTTTCGATACAAATGTTGAAATTGAAATGTTTAAAGAAAAATTCCGCGGTAAATTCGATCGCTTACATACGTTAACCGAAAATACGGAAGTGCAGACCAAAAAGAAGTACATTGATGAAGCAGGCATTACAAAGACAATAACATTAGCAACGAGAGGTATGGGTCGTGGTGTTGATTTCAAGTCTAGTGATGCTGTGGAGAAGAATGGCGGAGTTCATGTTATACAGACGTTTTTTTCGCTTGATATAAATGAAGAGACGCAGATTAAGGGGAGAACTACACGTAAAGGTAATAAGGGTACTTACCAGTTAATACTCTGTAAAGCCCATTTGATAGATGACGGAGTTGTAAAAAAATCAGAAACGACTGTAAATTATGAAAGCTTGTGTAAATCCAGAGAACGAATAATTAAACAAAAGCGCTCAGAGAACTGGCAGATTGAAGAATCAGAACAGAACCATGAGACAACCATGGAGTTTCTTGAATCTTTTTTTAAAACATCAATGTAGTATTAATATAGAACAGCCATTTGCAAAGCAGTAAGTAGACAACAGAATAGGTAGGGTAGAACCGAAATAGCCATGTCTGACATTACAGGTAATGTCGAGTATATAGAGGTACGAGTTACCGTACATTTCGTAATGATATGGAAGTTTTTTGTTAATTTGAAAGTATTATGTAATGTATCTTGCATTATTTGTGATAAGCGAATGATTATCAATTATTTGTTTTGTGTTATGTAATTTTTCTAACAGTTTTGTAAAAAAAAATAAAAAAAGTATTAACTATGTTTTGATCCGAAGTTTTGATCCTATTTACCGGACACACGAAATTTGTGATAATCAGTTTCTGTACACGAATCAGTCATGGTATATTGGACGGTTCTTTTCTCGCATGCAATAGCGTCGTAGAAGTGGAAGGGTAAAGTGGGAGATAAGGCTTAATCTGTATATCTATATATCTTCCATATCCATCTGTTTCGGTAAAAGATCTTGGCAGTGTTGGTGGGACTCGATCCGAAGGATAATTGTCGGAGTGAACATGATGGAGACTGATGGGGACTGACTCGTCGAGCAGGCGAAAAGGAAAAGCAGCCTGTGTGCTTTTAATTGTTTTGTGTGTGCACCATGTTTTTAGAAATGAAGGTGACCTTCAGTTTTTTAAATCGAATGCTATGTATTTGTTTATACCATATGAATGCGCGTGTCAAGACAAATTCATTCGTATACAACACAATGACCTTCAAGGTCGTACTAGGTCAGAAATTGATAAAACATTGGTAATTATTTACATTAGGGGCTTCCTCACCGATTTTCATGACGTTGAAATATGTCGTCAAGGTCATCATTCTGAACAACTTTTTCTTATACAATGTTACCGCCTCTCAGCTTTAGTTTCCGAGATATTCGCAAAATGTTTCAACATCTCAAAAAGTGATCGGAGTAGGTCTGGGTTATTTATATATTATTTATATATTTATATACTGGTTTATTATATATTTTCTTGATTGTTGCAGATATCCAAGAATCGTATAGTTTCATGCTTAATACTCTGTATGCTAACACAGCTGACAATGAAATGAGTTCGCTTTCGACACAATTCATTTCGCGTTTCAGTTCGTAAACATAAACAGACAAGACAGTGGGTCTCAACTGATTGAAGTCGTTTTAAGTTGTGACCGTGGTCGCGTTATCGGCAGCCACAATTTCAAATCTAACCCAGACCTACTCCGATCACGTTTCGAGATGTTGAAACCTTTTTGCGAATATCTTGGAAACTAAAGCTGAGCGGCGGTAACATGTATAGGAAAAAGTTGTTCAGAATGATGACCTTGACAACATATTTCAACGTCATCAAAATCGGTGAGGAAGCCCCTAATGTAAATATTTACCAAAACGTTTTATGGATTTCAATGGATTACACATTTCTTTAAAATCAAATTATTATCATGTATTATATATTTAACAAATCTTTTATTCGAATGAATTGTTAATATAATCTCTTGAGTATTTTTTTGGTTCTATACAATCTATTACAATTATTAGTCGAGGCTAGGGTTGGCAGTGTCAGTGTGTTATTTAATTATTTTAACTTATATATTTCTCTTTCTGAAGACTACGTCAAAAGTCCTAAAAATTTATTATTCAGTATGTAACGGTTGCAAAGATGTGTACTAATCTTGCAATCCATTTTGTGATCGAGAATAATGTAGCAATAGTTAAAAATTTGTATCCGGTTTAATAGCATAAAAAGAATTACAGTAAAAAAGAGGGAAGTCTTATATTACACATACTTTTATTATAAAAATAGTACAATGAATTCTCCCGTCTTCATCATCTCCTTCGCTATATTATTATAATATCCGACACACGACAGAGACACGTATGCCTCGTTATTTTCTATGGTTTTCTCAGAGCGAAATCATTGCAAGAAACTGAACTGCGGGGGGTTAGTACTGGTCTTCTATTAGCGCTGATTAAATTAATTATTACTACTACGAAAAATTAGTCCTTTACTGACATCTCGTGTTTCAAAAAGAAGTACACTTTTATTTGAACAACTTTTTATTTTGCCCCGTCTATGGATCCGTGTCCATTGGACACAACTAACCGAGGAATATAAAATATGGGCTAAGGGTTGCTCTTATTACTTGTATCTATAGTACTGGCAGGAAATTAAAGGAATACGTCTACGATTAAACCACTTGATCCTGCAGGAGGATGCTACCACAATGTTTCTAATTGCGGTTCGCAATTAACTTTTAAATTTTGGAAGGACAAGGAATCTGTTCAAGAACCTTTGAAACATTCTTCCTACTTCACATTTAAATAACCCCCTAAATTTTTAAATAAAAATTTTTACCCTGTACAATTTTACTAGCATTAGACTAATATTAAATTTTCTCTGAATTTTATATAGTAAATGAAAAATTTTATAATTAAACTAAAATTTTATCAAAAATATTTTCCAATACTTTTATAACAAAATTAACCTCAACTCGCGTTTACAAATTCTGAAAATTGATAGAAAACGTTTAAGCAAGTCCAACTCATTCACAAAAATTCTTTAATGTGCATTAAACTCTCAGTGAAGTAACTATTTTATAAAGTAATTTTTCTGAGATATTTTGCTAAATTTAAATACTCGTTCCATAAAATAATTTTTACCGAAAACTAAATACTTTACAGTTGTTAAAATTAATTGTTTATTTTAATGGAGTTCAATCAAATGCTTTTGGTGTTTCCTACCCTTCACTATGCCATACTCTGAACACAATGATTCAGTCAAAGTCATTGTCCTCTTCAAGTCTCAGGAGAGTTAGCGGGGTGAAGTAACATCGACTCCTGAATGCCCAAATATCTAGTCAGGATCAACCGCAACTGAAGCGACGTCGAAAAGAAGAAAATACATTCGAATCTCATTTATTCAAACGATTCGGCTAATTAGTAGTGTGTAACGAAACGGTGAGAATCACGAGACAAACGTCTATTAAGAGGAAACATACACCTAGATAAACAAAAAATATTTATTTTTGAAAAATATGTAAACGCATAACGTTTAGTCTTTTCTAAAATTGCTTAAAATTTTTGACAATTGTCTTTGATGTATCTTTGACTTGTCATAGGATTTTTAAAACTGTCTTGACAGTAAAAAACAAACGATTTTTCGGACCCAAAATCGCATTTTTCCACTTCGAAAAAATTCTTCGTTTTTCGAAAAATTATCATTTTAAGAATCTATGACAGGTACTACAAAAGTATTTTGGGCTGAAGTTCTGAAAACCGAATTGAGCTCAAACCATAAAAATAGCTTCATTTTGCATTAAAAACCATGTTCCCCAAAATGATTTTTGGCGACTCGAATAAAAATTTTTATCATACTAATATCATTTTCTACCTTACCGACATAACGCGATATAAACAACTAGCAAACGCCTTTTAAAACATTTTTATATCCCTAACATTTTTCGGAATATTTTAATGAAATTTTTTTAAGGTACAGTTAAAACTACGTACTTTCAATTCGCAATAAAAATTGTTTAATAAATTATACTTTAACGTATAAAAAAATTCTCAAATGTATTAGATCGAGTCACGAAAGTAATTTCCGTTTCTGATGGAAAAGACTGGATTTTTTCTGTTTTTAGGTGTATGGGGCCCCTTAATGTGGTACGACTTAGCAACCCTAGGCTCGACGAGGTGTTTAATAGCCCGCGAAGGTGCCGGTCGGCCGAGGAACGTCGAAACGGGGATTCCCATCATAGGAAACCTGCGCGCTGAAGCCATGCTTCCAATCGGCCGTATACCGGACGATCTGCATTCTTCCATCAGGAAGTTGGACTCTGTATTCCCCGCGGACGATGTCTCCGTCGCTGATGGCATTATGGGAATAATCATTGCCGAACGCGTCCTCCTTCACCGCGTAATTAAAGTCAAACGGCATGCCTGGCTCGTGGTGATGGTGGTCGTGCTGAAACAAAGTTTTATTACTAAATTGTCCAAAACGAACAATAATGAAGTCCATATGAAATTAGTGGGGGTTTAAGTCATAATTTTGCTGAATTTTCATTTGTTTTTCAGATATGACCTTTCAAAGTCAAGAAAACCACGTGGGGGCATTTCTGGCCAATCACGGACTTAAAGGACTGAAAACAGTAATGTATCTATATCATGATGACAGAAGTACTGGAGCCCTAAGACAGTTATATTGGCGGGAATGTCTCGAAACAATCTGTTCCGGACAGAAAGACTTCAGGACGTGTCCTACGAGTTACAAAATATACACAAATACACATGTTATACACTCATTTTTCAGAATCAAATTATACCAATTTTTTAAAATTCTGCTGGGTGCTCAAGGTACCCCATTTTATCGAGAATTTACTGAGACTGAAATCGCCGCGCATGCGCATGAAATCTTGCACCATATCCCAACACTGCCTCTTGGGATCTGACATTTTGAGTGGCGCCATCTGCTGTCGAAAAGTAGAAATACTCTAAGCTTGGCTTGGCTTGGCTTATAGCAGCTTACAGTGTTTAACAGGTGTTAATTACAGTATAAACTTACAGTATTAAAACAGGTGTTAATTAAAAATAACGTTATGGAACCTTCAATTTTTCCACCGTGTAGCAAAAAAATTTTTTATTTCTGTACAGTGAAAGATTGTGATAGTAGAGCGAGCAAAAATTTGTTACTCTGTTTCCACACTTTGAAATCAAGTCTGTGAAGTGAACTGCTTGAAATTTATAAGATCTTAATTTCTAAAATATAAGAAACGATTTAGTAAAGAACAGTTTATTTTAACAGCTAAAATAGCTAAAGCTAGAGTGCATATTGAAAGATGTAAGCAGCGTATAAAAACTTTCAAAATTCTTGGTTCAGTGATGCCTGTGGCATTGGTGCCTGTAATAGAAGATATTTGTAGAATTATTTGTGGAGTAATTAATATGTCCTCACCAATTCTAAGCTACTAGAAATTTATGAAATTATAATTGTAAATTTAGAAGGTATATTGAAAAACAAATTTTTTTTTGTAAAATTAATTATTTGATAAAACATACTTTAAAAAGCCGCTCTCCTTCAACAAACTTTCTCTCTGCTGGATTCGTACCTGCCCACTTACAAGTTTCACCCTTACAAATATTTTCAGTTTCATACTTACAAATATTTCAAGTAAAACAAAAAAGAAGATATCAATACAATGTTAAGACCAAGCGCTTCGTCGCCATATTGGATAGCTATATATATTGTCCACGGCCTCATGTAAGATCCCAATAGAGCGCACCACCAGTGATGGGAATGTTGGTGCTTTTCACACGCACGCGCGACGATTTTAGCCTCAGTCAAGCACGAAAATCGGGTACCTTGGTCGCCCCGCTAATTTCGCAAAATTTATTATGATTTGATTTTGGAAAATGAATGTACAACATGTGTACGTATTGTAGGATCTCAGGAAAAAGGAAGGCACCGCGCCGGGAATCGAACCCAGGCCCTCGCGGTGGTAGCCGATGGACTAACGCGCTCACCCTCGGAACCCCCTCCCCCCTCTTCCTAATTTCCTACGGTATTTGTGGTCTGGTGGGTCCTATTCCCACAGTATATATATATATATGTATTAAAATGTAATATATACATACGTACATAGAATATATAATATATAAATATATAATATTTATGTATCTATGTACAATATAATATAACTTACTCTTCTTCATCATCTTGGGAATAAGGAAGGAAAGGGTACTAAAATAACTTTAAACGAAATATATAATAACAAACCCACTACTTTCGCCCCAATAGTACCCCACAAACTTCGGACGTAGCTTCGATGCTGCCGAAACTCGCGCATGCGCTTGAAATGCGCCAACATTCCCATCACTGCGCACCACAGTCTTTGCCATCCAAGATGGCCGACAAGTTGATACCCCTTCCGTCTTTCGCCTCACCCCCGCAGCATAATGCACAGTCCTTAAGTCCGTGTGGTCAATACGACTATGTTTTAATCATTGAGATTAAGGTACATATTGTTCAAAACAAAATATAATTTACTGCATACGAAATGATAGGGAGGTATGCGTGATCATATTCTGCTGGATTTTCATTTGTTTATTAGATATGTGGACGTTCGAATATTCCAACTTCGGAAAGAAAGAAATTTACGCAGAGTCTTTATCTTCAATAAATCGTTTCGAATATGGAGCACTTTAAACTGTTTACATTGTTGGTTCGGATAATGGAGGTTCTGCTATATCGCGGATTAAATCGTTAAACATGATTCAAACTGTGTCGTGTTTGGGCTCGTTTTAATCGGAGAAACGTTACGAATACGTTGGTACTGGTTTCATAATGAAACATTGTTGTAATACGTGGAATACTTACACCACCAGGAGTTGGTCCAGTTGGTGGCCCGTAATCCGGGAATACCGGAGTGGGCCTTGGGCCCGGGGGTGGGTACCCTGTTCCAGGGGTTGGTCTTGTTGTTGGGAACTTCGTGGTTGTTTGAGGACCTATGGGCCTGGTTGGATAGGGTGTTGTGGTAGAAAATGGTCGTCGTGTGGTGGTCGGTTTTGGGAACGGTATCCCTGGCGTGTCGTAATTGTAGCCTTTCGTTGGCTCTGGGGGCAGGTATGTGTTGCGTCTTGTTCCAGGTGGTAGGTCGCAAATCACGTGGACCACCGCCATGCAGAGTATTGTGACCTATAATGTAATGAACAACAATTAACAATCATTATATAACCTATAAAAATAGGGCTGCACTCACATGGTTGGAAAAATTGACTGTAGTCAAATTTGAATTAAATTTAAGTTAGTTTTGCATGATTTGATAGGTCAGAGAAGAGAATAACAAACATTTTGTGTCAAGTTTCATCCCCCTATCTTCATCGGAAAGGTAGTTACGGGGGAAATCCGAATTACCGAGCGTCTCTCAGTTTCTTCTACTTAATACACGGTGAAATTTTGAAAAAATTCTGACACATTGCAGTTATGGAGATACACATCCGGTAATTTTTTCAGATTTTTTGGTTAAGAATTCTAGTCGCAAAAGATTAAAAACTGCGAACAATTTGAAGCATCGTGGATCTGTGAAACTTGAGGATATGGGTCAAAAGAATGAAATCTTTTTTGTTTAATCGTTATCGAAAAATTCTGAAACAAATCTGACACAATGCAAACATCCAGAAATGTGTCTAGTAATTTTTTCCGATTTTTTGGTTAACGTTTTATAGTATTAAAAAACTGGAGACTTTTAAAAGTTTCAGGAAATGCGTACTTGTAAAAATGTAGACTAAACCAAGGCAAGAGGATGCCATTAGTTTTCATTAAACCATATCCAAAAATTCTAAGAAAATTCAGATAGTTGGCAAACACCGAACCACTCGTTTGCTAATGTTAGCACATTTTTTCGCTAAAAATCGTAGGCGTGAAAAATCGAGAAATGAAAAGAGGGATGATCGAAGATTGATGAAGATGTATTATTAATATTATCATTTGAAATGTTTAAACAGCAATTCTGATGACTTTCCGAGGATGATTGGGGCCAGCTGCTGGATTCAACGATCCAGCAAAATGTCCTCCCACCTTGTCCTCCTACTCCCGTTTGCGCAACCCGACGACTGCAATCATTTGACGCGCAAGTTTTAATGATCGCCGCGTTTCCTCTTGCCAGGAGAACACGCGTGTCAGCTGCGGAAGATCGTGATGAGAATGTAATGAAGCGATCGCGGACAGGATGGCGCCGGATTTGGTAACGGGACGACAGATGCGCGATGATCGAACGTTTTCTTCAATTAGAAACCGAGAAGAGGATCCGTTTCGCAAGTTTCCGTCTATTAGAACGCGTGTCATAAATGTTGGTAATTGTTAGGTCGCAATCATTGGCTTCATATATTGTTAGACTGCTGCATGCGAAACAGTCCATTTTCTAATGTTATGTTCCCTAATGAGGATCATTACGCTCGCGAGTTTATTATTAGACTGCGAACACTATGCATTCATCGCAAAAATAACCAGGTGTTGGAATTTAACCCATTGACTGCCAACTACGAGATATCTCGTAGTAAGCGTCTGTACCGAAACTGCCAGCTACGAGATATCCCGTAGTGGGTGCTGCAAGTTTAGATTGGTTATAAATGGCAATTTGAGTTAGGAATTATTAGAAAGGATGAATGAAAAATGTATATAGTGTAGAGAACACGTTAATTATCAATTTTTATTATTAAAATTATTGTAAATGCCACTGTAAATGCCATTGCAATATTATATCAGTAACTTAATATTATTATATTTTGTAAGCCAGCCAAGAGATATCTCGTAGTGGGTGCTGCAAGTTTAGATTGGTTACAAATGGCAATTTGAGTTAGGAATTATTAGAAAGGATGAATGAAAAATGTATATAGTGTAGAGAACACGTTAATTATCAATTTTTATTATTAAAATTATTGTAAATGCCACTGTAAATGCCATTGCAATATTATATCAGTAACTTAATATTATTATATTTTGTAAGCCAGCCAAGAGATATCTCGTAGTGGGTGCTGCAAGTTTAGATTGGTTACAAATGGCAATTTGAGTTAGGAATTATTAGAAAGAATGAATGAAAAATGTATATAGGGTAGAGAACACGTTAATTATCAATTTTTATTATTAAAATTATTGTAAATGCCACTGTAAATGCCATTGCAATATTATATCAGTAACTTAATATTATTATATTTTGTAAAACTTCATGTTTCCTTTAAAATAAAACCGTGGCGCCCAGGGCAATACGCGCTAAATTTGCGTGGGAGTCAATGGGTTAAAACAATGAAAATGTTAAAGGAATTTACAAATGTACCATTTTCATGAAAATCGTCAACCATTTCTTTTGCTGTTCTAATTTCTCCGTCCGCCATTTTGGAGAACAGTGTCGAGTTCGGATGACACTGTAGGTTGACAGAAAGAAGACAATTTCGCACGCATATTCGGCTGCATAGTTGTCGGCAAGAGGACACGACAGAAATGAGGCGGAAGACGTGCAATTAAGTTGTTGCGAAACCACTTTTTATTGTAAATAAGCGTTGCATGCTCGGAGCGAAAAACTCCACGCAATTATCACCCGAGTACAATGATCGCACCTTGCAACAGCTTTTCAGCACTGTGATTCATTTCTTTTCTTATTTAGCAGTATCAAATCCAATTGGAAGAAAAACCACCGCTATATAATCATTGTTATATACATTAAATTCGCCATTGTAAATAATTTTACGATTTTAGACCATTTATTTCGAATTAGCGACAACTTAACGAACAGATATGATTACTCGCATAATGCACTAACAATATTTTGTACATTAATAATTTATGCTAACAATAATGCACGATATTTGTGAAAAAAATCATCTCTGCTTCAATTCATGATCGATAACTTTTTTCGTTTTTAATTTTTTTTGTATGAAACTTTTACCATTATATTTCTGACATTTTTTTGGTTAAAATGAGTCCAAACACTGTACTGTTTGGATCATATTTACCTGATTAAGTCACGATGCAATGAAACCTCTATTATTCGAACAGGACCACTGAGTAGCTCGGATAGTAGATGTTCTACTCTAACGTGGATTGAACAAGTACACATGATTCGAATTGTATCGTGTTTGGACTCATTTTAATCAGAAAAATGTCACAAACAGGTTGATAATATTCTCATAAAAAAATTAAGAGCAAAGAAGTTTTATTGCAATACATTCAAAGTACATATCTACATAAAAACATTCTTAAAATGTCTCTTTTAAGGTTCTTAAATTCTCAAAAACAGAATGATTTGTGAATAAACAAAATCAAATATGAGTCTACCTGAGGCAACATCTTTGTAATACTAAAAGGTCTTTGAAAATTAAAATGAAAGCTTGTTAAATGAAAAATCAGAGACAAACTTCGCGCCTGTCTAGTATTTGACAGTATACTGTCAAATATTCGGTGCTGAACACATCGTCGACCCAGACGTTAACACAAGGAAAGTTAATTACATGTCGGGAAGGACGTTCCAGCTAATTATGCATTCCCATGGCGAACTTCTAATGAAGATGCGCCCGTGCGAATTCAAATGCACCGCAATTTTTTCCTGGATTTCCACACGTTGCAGACGGTGAATTAAGTATACACAGCGGCTAAATTGGTGAAAGTGTTTGCTGGAGCTTGTTAGAATTGTGAAAAAAAATGGAAAATCATGCTTGGAATTTTGACATGATTGCATTTCCCTTGGAGAGGAGCCAAAATATTTTTCTGAGACGATAAACGTGTTAATTTTCTAATCGGTACTTCCAACACTATTATTGAAACACGTAAACTAATTTCAAGGTCACGAATTTTATTCTTCTTTTGGTAATCACCATTTTTTATTAAAATTGTGCTCGTTGAAGATTTACATATTTTTATATGCACATATTCTTTGATGCAAACATTAAACAATTTTCCGAATCTGCTTGGTCTGTGTTTGCACCACAAGGTCTTCATAAGCGTACTTGGATATTTTTCGCATAAACGCATAAGATCGTCACAATGTAATGATCACAATGTAATCTCCTTTTACGGCCGTAATGACCAAACCGACGAACGAAGATAATAAAAACGTCAGTGTGAATATATTGTACGCATCGGGGGTCCTTATGGCAACCATAAGAGCACCGCTTGTCCTGCAGTTGACACGGTTGTCGACCATAAATCGTTCGAGCCGTCCTTCGAACTTTATGGTCCTGTTGCATAAAGGGATCGCATAACGTCTCTCGTTATAGAGTCGTTCGGACTTTCGAGACACCGTGTACATATATTCTCACATCTTTGCAATTTTCTTATCTTTTCTGTTCAGAATTTTGATTTTTAATGTACAAATTTGCTTAAACTCAGCGAATTTTTCTACGAACCGTAACCCATTAGGACGCCATATTGCGTCGCGATGCAATTCACATAGAAACAGTCCTTGGTCCGGGATTTTGAAAGGACTTTCGTCACTTTTTCTGTGGCAATGAACGTTAAACAATAACCGCAGAAACAATGGGGATTTTTCTACAGTTAGTAAATTTAAATGAGCGGCTGCTTAGCATTCCGAGATCCGCGATTATTTCGCGTTCTCCGGTTCTTTTTTATTACTGCGACGGCAGACATTGCCAAAATTATTAAAACGCTAAATTAGCAAACTGTAAAAATGTATATATTCGAGACAAATTGACGAATATGCACTAGCCAAATTTGCAGTTTTAATTTCATATATTCGAACGTAATTTGTTAATATATTACTTTTTAACTTACAAGAAGAAGACGCGGTCGTCGGGTCTTAGATTTTGTCGAAACTTTGCATACTGGTAGATTTCGTTCCCTTGTTTATGAAAATATAGCATTGTAGGCGTCGATATTCAATAATTTTTGAGATATTTACAATTTAAATTTCATTATACCCGTTAACACTTAACACTAGAATGGTGACTCTGAGGCGCCACTACAAATTTCTATAACATTATTCAAAATATTGTTTACATTATTAAATTTGTTTATATTTAATAAATTACTAAACATTTAAATATGGTATGAGGTACTATATCAGTTTCATACGTATAAAATGAAAAAAATGATGTACAATGGAAATATTCTAGGTCAGAAGAAATGTTTGATTTTTGAGTTGAAATAGCTCCGAGTGCAAAGGGTTAAGTCGTTAAGTACAGTTTTGGTTAAAGTTTCTGTCAAACGGCGTGATGTTAACGGACTAGATTCATTACCGGGAGGGCCAGTGTTCAAATCCCATTTTCCTTTTTTTCCATTTTTTCTTTTTTTCTGTTCAGTTTATCTATTTTAATTAATTGTATTTTGCACATGAAAAATACGCTCATAATATCTATAGGAAACAAAATATAAAAATTTTATTGAAAAGGAACATAATATGGAAGAAACACTAACTTCATCAATCTTAACGTACCTCAAAAGTTGTTGAGTATCGATGCCTATAAAGCTACATTTTCATAAACAGGAGAACGAAATCTACCAATATGCAAAGTTTCGAGAAAATCTGAGACCCCACGCGTCTTCTCTTTGTTAGTAAAATGATTTGACTAATATCAATTTTTAATACGTTACTTAATTACACATTTTAGCTTAATATTAACTAGCAATCCTTAAACAACAAAATCTGTCAGCTTCTCGAAGTTATCCTATTTCACCGATTAGTTCGGATAATCGAGTTCTTCCACTATATCGTCGATTAACCCTTTACACTCGGAGCTATTTCAACTAAAAAAATCAAACATTTCTTCTAACCTAGAATATTTCCATTGTACATAATTTTTTTCATTATATGCATACGAAACTGATATAGTACCTCATACGATATTTAAATGTTTAGTAATTTATTACATATAAACAAATTTAATCATGTGAACAATATTCTGAATAATGGTGTAACAATTTGTAGCGGCGCGGCGCCTCAGAGCCGCCATTCGAGTGCTAAGAGTTAAACAAATAAATCCAAACTGTTTCATGTCTGGGCTCATTTCAATCAGATAAACGTCCCGAATATATTGGTAAAAGCCTCGGGGGAAAAAATTCATTAGAAGCAAAAGATATTATGTCGAGATATTACCTGTAGATTGATGTTTCTAATTAATTCGTGATCGATCAGCCTCGCAAACGAAATGGACTGTTAATCGCAGGAAAACCGTGAACTTTCCTACTAAAGAATGAACCGCGAAGATTCCTGTGTCATTCCCGTTGAACACACACACACCGTACCCTCCGACCGTCTAATTATTATAATTAATTACCGCCTCCCAACCAGCGAACCTCGTGACGCATAAATCTCGATTCACGCGTGCGGAGGGGAGAGGTGTCAACAAATTATCGCTAGTATTCCTCCGTATTCTACGATTAATCAGTGGAGGCATGAATCACACCGATAGTAATTGATTTATCGGTGTGCATGCGTTTCTCAGTCTCCTCCTGCAATTATGTCTCTACTCAAACACTTAAACACCCACTGAACACAGATTTTTCATTTTATAAATAAAAAGAAGAAAAAAACGGTTCTTAAACATTCTCACGTATCCTTGCACTACAATGAACACATCCTTGTCGAAACAGTTACAGAAATTATAAATATTAACGGAGCTATAGCAAATGCAAGCGTCAGATGCACTATAATGTGCAATTTCTTTTCGATTGTAATTTTGTTGGGCATTGTCGTTTCGATAAGTGTAGTATCATAGTGAATAGTGATCACTAGAGAGCGGATCTTTAAGCAAAATAAAAATTTTCTACCTGTATTGCAACAAACTGGAGTCAAACAGCAATTTATTTTATTTCTTAATATGTTTAATAGTGTGAAAATAATATAACCGTATTTTTAAATTCTTTCAGTGTTTCTACTATTTTAAAATACACCTCATTTTTGTCATAAATACATAAAATTCACTGTCTAGTGATCACTCAGTGTCTTTTAGTATGTCTATTACGGTTTAGTAATTTTTCATTCTTGCTTTTCGAAAAATTTCTTCTCGATTGTAATTTTGTTGGGCATTGTCGTTTCGATAAGTGTAGTATCATAGCGAACAGTGATCACTAGAGAGCGGATCTTCAAGCAAAATAAAAATTGTGTACCTGAATTGCAACAAACTGGAGTCAAACAGCAATTTATTTTATTTCTTAATATGTTTAATAGTGTGAAAATAATATAACCGTATTTTTAAATTCTTTCAGTGTTTCTACTATTTTAAAATACACCTCATTTTTGTCATAAATACATAAAGTCCACTGTCTAGTGATCACTCAGTGTCTTTTAGTATGTTTATTACGGTTTAGTAATTTTTCAATTTTGTTTTTCGAAAAATTTATTTTCGATTGTAATTTTGTTGGGCATTGTGGTTTCGATAAGTGTAGTATCATAGTGAATAGTGATCACTAGAGAGCCGATCTTTAAGAAAAATAAAAATTTTCTACCTGAATTGCAACAAACTGGAGTCAAACAGCAATTTATTTTATTTCTTATTATGTTTAATAGTGTGAGAATAATATAGCCGTATTTTTAAATTCTTCCAATGTTTCTACTATTTCAAAATACACCTCCTCATTTTTGTCATAAATGCATAAAATCCGCTGTGCAGTGATTACTTAGTGTCTTTTAATATGTCTATTACGGTTTAGTAATTTTTCATTTTTGCTTTTCGAAAAACTAGAAAAAGACGAAAGTAAAAAGTTTTTGTCCCATGAACGTCATTCGTGAGGTTCCAACAAAAATAATTACTCATGCTCTTGTATACCGATACGAGAAGATAGATATATCGGGTGAGACGATGCTAATTCAATAAGAAAACTTTTTAATGATTATTTTATGAAACTTTCACCAACATATTCGTGATATTTTTCTGGTTAAAACGAGTCCAAACACGACGCAATTCACAGCACATTTAGCTCCGTAATACGAAACATTAGAGAACACAGGCATCGGTTCGGATAATAGAAGTTCCACTGTATCTTGGATTACACAAACAAATATGAACCAAATTGCATCGTGTTGGGTATCGTTTTAATCAGGAATATGTCACGAATATGATGGTAAAAGTTTCATTAAAAAATAATCGAAAACAAAACAGTTATATGTTGAAAAGTGATCAATGAACAAGGTTTTTACGCGATGTAAGTGACTTTTCGGTCCTGAATTTTCCCTATAAATAAAAAAATCACTGTATCAGCTATTTTCTCGTGAAATTAATATTCTTTCTAGATTTAAATAAATCATTTTCGTCCGCTTACCTGAAGGTAAAACATGTTTGCAGGGCAACAAGCTGGCCCAGTCCCAGAAAAGAAACTCGCGCACCGGTTTTCGGAGAGTGCACTGCGGGAAACAGAAAACCGACCGGTTTAGATGCATTCGCGGGGGCGGGATCGACGAGTATTATAGAAATCCGTTTCAGAAAATTGCCACGTCTCGATCTACGGTGTTCTTTGCGACACAAAGGGTTGAATAGACCTCGACGACATTTCACGGCTAACCACACCCTGGCAGCGGCGCGATTGTTCGTAGAATTGCATGCATGCACACCACTCCCAGCTGGGAATCACGGAACTCGTTCCCTGAATCTCGTCGATGTGCACATCTTCTGGATCTCTCGATCAACTGACCATTCACTCCGACATTCGTGCTGCCCATTTTCATAATGATCGGGTTTAGGTTTGCGTCAACGAGCTGACGAAGCATATTCTCAAATGTGCCTATAACTTTTTAAACAATAATTTGTTCGAGTTGATATTTGCCATATGAGTACGTCACACTATCCTATCGAAGTAGTAAAATAATAAAAAATTTCTATCAAACCATTCCACTGTAAGGGATGACCAGAAAAAATTTTGTGAAAAAATTCGCAGTTACTTTGAAATTATATAACTTTCACAAGAAAATTTTGTTTGAGCTTAACTTTGCCATAAAAACATTTTAATGAAAACGTTGTAATTCGTGTTAAGATAATAAAAAAAATAAAAAATTGTTTCCAGTTGCACTGTAAAAAGAATTCAGAATAGCTTGAATTCCGGGACAACCATCTAAAATGAAAGGATCTTCACAAAAGTAGTTATAACTTTCTTTAAATAAATTTGCCCGAGTTGATATTTGTCATATGAGTACGTCACACTATTCTATCGAAGTAGAAAAATAATAAAAAATTTCTACCAAACCATTCCATTGTAAGGGATGACCAGAAAAAATGTTGTGAAAAAGTTCGCAGTTACTGTGAAATTATATAACTTTTACAAGAAAATTTTGTTTGAGCTTAACTTTGCCATAAAAACATTTTAATGAAAACGTTGTAATATGGTACTGAGATAATAAAAAATTGTTTCCAGTTGTTGCACTGTAAAAAGAATTCAGAATAGCTTGAATTCCGGGACAACCATCTAAAATGAAAGGACCTTCACAAAGATAGTTATAACTTTCTTTAAAAAAATTTGTTCGAGTTGATATTTGCCACATGAGTACGTCACACAATCCTATCGAAGTAGTAAAATAATAAAAAATTTCTATTGAACCATTCCACTGTAAGAGACGACCAGAAGAAATCGAATTTGAGGGTTACTGTGAAGTTACTGTGAAGTATAACTTTCACAAGAAAATTTTGTTTGAGCTTAACTTTGCCATAAAAATATTTTAATGAAAACGTTGTAATGTCGTATTAAGATAATAGAAAAAAATAAAAAATTGTTTCCAGTTGTTGCACTGTAAAAAGAATTCAGAATAGCTTGAATTTCGGGACAACCATCTAAAATGAAAGGACCTTCACAAAGGTAGCTATAACTTTCTTTAAAAAAATTTGTTCGAGTTGGAACTTGCCTCGTATGAAGCTCATACTATGGCATCAATATACCGTGAAAATGAAAAATTTCTATCCAGACGTTGCACTGTAATAAAATCCAGAAAAAATCGAATTCGAAGGACACTGTACAACTACGTCAAACTAAAAGACCTCCACAAATATATTCACAACTTTCTAAAAAAAAATTTGTTCTAGTTGAGACTTGTTACGAATAGTCCACATACTAGACTATTAATATACCACAAAAAATAAAAAAATTTTTGTCAAGTCATTGTACGATAGAAAAATTCCTGCAATCATCAAAACAGAAAATCGCCACGTAACAATCGAAAACAAAAGGACATCCACAAAAATTTCCACAACTTTCTCAAAAAAAATTCTGTCGAGCTCAAAATTTCCATAAAAGTGGCTCATAGTACCCTCTCAACGTAGCAAAACAATAACATTTTTCTACCAAGCTAATGCGCTGGAAAAAAAATTCTTAAACCTACCCTCTTTCCGAGGGTGTTCAATCACATCGCTTGAAAAATTAATAAAAGATAATTTCATTTACAACAACCTAACGATTCAACCATACCACCTTTTCCAAAAACAAAGTACACTGTCCAGGTAATTAATTGCAATTGCTGCAACTACCTCCCCTTGTCATCAGATTCTAACAAAATCCATAGAAGTCGAGAGTCACAGAAGAGTCCTGCACAACAAAGTTCACTTGCTCGGAAAAGAAGCAATAAAGTAAAAAAAAAAAAAAAATAGAACATAATCAGTCCCACAGAGAATGATAGCACCGCGAGTCACCAGGGGTTGGTTGGCCGTCAGCGTTCGATTAAGTGCCGGACTATGGGGGTGTTTATGGGAGCTGCTTACGTCGAATGCACGGATACGGGGCAGATGGGGCACGTGTCCCGTCGGTTACAATATCGTTGCACTCCGGCACGGCAGTGAATAAAGTCAGTACGTAACTGCTCGGCATGCTGGCAGGTTGGGTTTATATAGCGTGTGGCTCTAATAAGATGATACTTGAACGCTATGGGACCGGGGGCCCCCGGTTTGTATGGGAAGAGGGGGCTGGATGATGCGCGTTGCCTTGTTTCGCATTACCTTGCCTCACCTTGCCTTAGAACCTTGTTGAGACCGACCTGCACGTGGCCTGTGCACTATCTCCTGACCATCGAATCAGATACGTTGCAACTGGATCTCGTCCTTTCGTTGGAAACTCATTTTTTATGGGAATACTGCTTGCCAGGATTTTTAAATCAATTTTTGGGACGAGTCTTTCGGGGATTATCAGTTTTGTGAATATTTACAAAGCTCTGTTTGGGATGAAACTTGCTATAACAGTACTTCATATTATCCTGTCAATGTAGGACAAAAATAAAATATTTCGATTTGCTGGCCATTCTACAACAGTCAAAAATGAAAGGACTCTCTCACAAACGCTGTACAGCAATCGAAAAGGAAAGGACCTTTACAAGTTTAATCGTAACTTTTGAGAAAATGCTCCGTTTAGAATGAAACTTGCCACAAGAGTACTTCATAGTGACCTGTCAATGTAGTAAAAAAAAAGTTCTATCGAGCCATTGTGTTGTTAAAAAATTTAGAAATACTTTTCATTGGAGGTCACTGTAAAGCAATCTAAAATGAAAGGATCTTCACAAATTTAATCGTAACTTTTGAGAAAATGCTCCGTTTAGAATGAAACTTGCCACAAGAGCACTTCATAGTGTCCCGTCAATATAGTAAAAAGATAAAAAATTTCTATTGAGCCATTGCGTTGTTAAAAAATTTAGAAATACTTTATATTGTGGGTCACTGTACAGCAATCTAAAATGAAAGGACCTTCACATATTTAATCGTAACTTTTGAGAAAATGCTCCGTTTAGAATGAAACTTGCCACAAGAGTACTTCATAGTGACCTGTCAATGTAGTAAAAAAAAAGTTCTATCGAGCCATTGTGTTGTTAAAAAATTTAGAAATACTTTTCATTGGAGGTCACTGTAAAGCAATCTAAAATGAAAGGATCTTCACAAATTTAATCGTAACTTTTGAGAAAATGGTCCGTTTAGAATGAAACTTGCCACAAGAGCACTTCATAGTGTCCCGTCAATATAGTAAAAAGATAAAAAATTTCTATTGAGCCATTGCGTTGTTAAAAAATTTAGAAATACTTTATATTGTGGGTCACTGTACAGCAATCTAAAATGAAAGGACCTTCACATATTTAATCGTAACTTTTGAGAAAATGCTCCGTTTAGAATGAAACTTGCCACAAGAGCACTTCATAGTGTCCCGTCAATATAGTAAAAAGATAAAAAATTTCTATCGAGCCATTGTGTTGTTAAAAAATTTAGAAATACTTTATATTGTGGGTCACTGTACAGCAATCTGAAATGAAAGGACCTTCACATATTTAATCGTAACTTTTGAGAAAATGGTCCGTTTAGAATGAAACTTGCCACAAGAGTACTTCATAGTGTCCTGTCAATATAGTAAAAAAATAAAAAATTTCTATCGAGCCATTGCGTTGTTAAAAAATTCAGAAATACGTTACATTGAAGGTCATTGTACAACAATCTGAAATGTAAGGACCTTCACAAATTTGGTCGTAACTTTTAAGAAAATGCTCCGTTTAGAATGAAACTTGCCACAAGAGTCCTTCATAGTATCCTGTGAATGTATTTAAAAAAATAAAAAATTTGCCATTGTTGTGCCTCTACAGTCCAAGAATATAAAAAAATAATGATTAAAAGTAGAAACTATATGGAAATGCAACGAAAAATTGCATAATCGTAACAGGGAAAAAAAAGGAAAAAGTGAGATTGATACTTCAGTGAAGTATTAAATCATGTTACAGCATTCCTGCAGTCGAGCCTCGGCTGTGCCGAACATTTTTAATTGCCGCAGGAGAATCATCTCCGCAACCATGCCATTTCAGTTATTCCCATAATCGAGAGGCGCATCTGTTAAAGGATATATGCAATTAACAATTCGCCAACGGTTTCCCATGTCGGTAAATCGAATTCGAAAACTTCATCAGCCACACACACGGAAATGATCTCGAGAAAAGAATGAAAAGAAAATAATTCTATCATTAATGCTGCAACTACGCGATTCCCATAGCGATGCAGGGAACCAGGAATAGAAATTGATGCAATTCCAACTGCATTGATGCACAGTGCGATACTTCAGTGATCCAGTGAGATAAAATTAAATTTCGATAATGATACACATGTAAATCATGTGCAACAATTTCAAATGAAAACTCCTTCACAAAATTCTTTATGATTTCTCAAAAAAAAATTTGTTTGAGTTGAAATTTGCTATGAAGCCACTTTTGTAGTTGAATGTATTGCACTACGAAAAAATCTAGAAAAAATCTCAAATTAGTGGTCTATGAGCAATAGTCTGGAGTGGAAGGACCTTCACAATTTTTTTTATAACTCTCTTAAGAACTATGTTAGAGAAGATGTTATTGGCGCAAGGTTCGATCTTTGAAGAGTTTCAAAAATTTTTTATTTTCAAATCTATACAATTTCTCTAGAATATGTTGGGGAATAAGAAACTGTAATTCTTCGTTTAATTCAGAAATATTATTAAGTAATTTACTGCATTTAATAGTAATGTTTAAAACTTTTTTCATATATCTGTTCTGTAATTTCAACAATTTGTCATGAGACGTAATGATAAAATTGTTTTTCTTAATAACTTTTTTGTAAATGAAATTAGATCGAACCTTGCGCCAATAACATCTTCTCTAACATAATTCAAAATTCGATCGATAGAAATCACAATTATATCTTAAAAACAATTTGTTTGAATTGAAATTTGTCACAAAGACACTTGATACTACCCTGTGAACGTGGTAAAAAAATTAAAAATCTTTGCCGAACCATTGTATTATAAAAAAATGTAGAAAAATTTCGTATCGAGTCATATTATTGCAAGAACTTTCACAGTGATCTTATTTCTTTTTTACATGTATAAATTTTGAATCGTTTTAGAAGTACGCATTATTATTGATGATAAATTACGTAAAGATCTAATGGAATCATAGAATATGAGTATTGCTTCGATACGATGATTTTGCACTGTTTAGATTGTTAAAATAATGCACCGATGGAGCGGCGGGTGCAACAAATTGTGGCAATTGCCGATAATTTCTTTTATGGCTCTATGGAGTTGAGAGTTGAGAGATGATGTTTAAGCTGTTCATGACAAATCGCTTTTGTTGCATATTTGTGGCTGGATCGTGGGAAGGCCTCTGTAATCCGGATCAATGCGATCCACAAATGATCTTTCGAGCCGCGAGCGCTGACTTCTAGCCTCGAAGGTGCAGCATGAAGAAGTCATTCCATCGATTATCGTGCTTCGTATCAGAAAGAATTTGATATTTCATAGGTGTTCTCGAGCCGTCGCTCGGGATCCAATGGATCGTTGACGCGTTTAGTCTCGTGACTGCCTTTCTACCCTATAATCACATGATCACCCCATTTCCAGCGAAAAAAATCATTTCCAAATTTTCGATTTTTGCTCTAGAATATATTCCATGTCTTAACAAAATTGTATCCTGGATTTCCGATTTTAATACGAGCTCTTCTGCTAAAAGTTTCCTGACGTTAATTCCTATAGTCGCATGATGACCCCGTTTCCAACGAAAAAAATCCTTTTCAGATTTTTGATTTTTGCTCTAAAATGAATTCTGTATTTCAACAAAATTGAATCCTGGAATTTTCGATTTTAATACGAGTTCTTCTGCAAAAAGTTTCCTGACATTAATTCCTATAGTCACATGATGACTCCGTTTCCAACGAAAAGAATCCTTTTCAGATTTTTTATTTCGGCTCTAAAATAAATTCGTATTTCAACAAAATTGTATCCTGGATTTCCGATTTTAATACGAGTTCTTCTGCAAAAAGTTTCCTGACGTCAATCCCTATAATCGCGTGATCATCCCGTTTCCAGTGAAGAAAATGATTTTCAGATTTTTGGTTTTTGCTCTAAAATATATTCTATATTTCAACAAAATTGTATCCTGTAATTTCCAATATTAATACGAGCTCTTCTGCTAAAATTTTGCTTACGTTAATTCCTATAATCATTCCGTTTCCAGAGAAAAAAATCATTTCCAGATTTTCTATTTTTGTTCTAACATATATTCTATATTTCAACAAAATTGTTTCCTGGAATTTTCGATTTTAATGCGAGTTCTTCTGCTAAAATTTTCCTGACGTTAATTTCTACAATCACATGATCACCCCTTTTCAGCCAAAAAAATCATTTTCAGATTTTCAATTTTTGCTCTAAAATATCTTTTGTATTTCAACAAAATTGTATCCTGGAATTTTCGATTTTAACACGAGCTCTTGTGCTAAAATTTTCCTGACGTTAATCCCTATAATCACGTGATCATCCCGTTTCCAAAGAAAAAAATCATTCTCAGATTTTCAATTTTTCCTCTAAAATATATTTCATATTTCAACAAAATTGTATCCTGGAATTTCCGATTTCAATACGAGCTCTTCTGCTAAAATAGACCGGAGGAATTTTATGGAAAATTGAATTTTTGCATAACTGAAAAATACACAAAAATGCGCAATTTGTTTAAAATGATTTCGCGTAAAAACTAGAAAATTCCTACAACCAGTACGAAAAGAGTTAATTATCGTAATTTCGTAACGGAATGATGCAAATACGTTGTTTTAATTATCACGGGGCGAGAAAAGAATTATGAGCCGGGTTATAATAGCGATAAACAATTAAAATATGTATATTATTCTGCTTTAATAACAATTGCCTTTTGTTCTCCATAACCTTATGCCATCGTGCAGTCGGATGTTCTACTCTCCTTTCATAAAGATCTCTTCACTTTACGTTTCTCAATCATGCTTTCGACATCAGCCGAAAATGTAATACACACTCTCCTATAAAATGGCACTTAAAGCTCGACATTTTCAACTTTTATTGCCATATTCATAACAAAAAGTTTACTGTCCATTAACCTGAAATTGTAATGCTATCATTTGAACATTAATGGACCAATATGTAATACTTTATATAATATTTACAACAGAATAGAATTGTTGTATTAAACCTGCCTTTAAAACAATATTACAATATTAATAATATTATATTAATAATATTAATCAATCATAATTGACCCATTTGTATTTTTACAATTTCCATTAAAAATCCTACAATATTATCCAGTTTAGATGTTATTAAATATGTAAAAATTTATTTTAAACATTAAGTAGATGTATTCAGATACATATATGAAATATATGTTTTTGCCGAGTATACTCGTTATGGAATAAAAATTAATTGCTTGCTATTTATAATTAAAATTGTAGTGAAAAATAAAACGCATTATTAATTTGTCGACATTTTAGAATTTTTCGAGTCAAAGACGAAGTAAAGAAACGAAACGAAAGAAATTGACGAGAGGTCAATATATTATAAATAAAGTTTTCAAAAATATTTAGTAGCCACATACAAAGTCGAGCTACACAGTTAACTGGTTAATACATTTAGGTGTAACAATTTATGCACGGATTAAATCAAAGTAGCTGCATAATAATCTCCTTTGTCAACGCTTTTGAATGTTCGAGATGAATATTTCATTTTTCAGTGATTGACTTTCCATGCGACTATCGCATCAACTGCATAATACTGTTCAATTACTATCGCCAACTTCCCACTCACCTCTGAATCGATCTCGGATCATAATGCGGTTCGTCTACTTGATTAACACATTCGCAGCCGATGACGTAAAACTACGTCTTCTCGCAAGCTCGCCTGACAGTCGCCGACGTACGATGACGTCATTTTACACGACAATAGAAATTCATGTTCAAATCGCAACATAACCGCTAGACACAATTACGATTTAATGGTTTACGATAGACCCATCAATCCAAGTGTCTCTAAAATCATTCTTACTATATCCTTTTTGCGGTTAAAGCAAAAGTGATCACCTTGAAAAAATGGTAAGGCATTAAACGATGTTTGTTGTATGCTCCAAACAAAATTAATTACTCGAACTTTCATATATTGAGACGGGACAATGAATATTTCGGCGAGACAATACTAATTCAATGACATAACTTCTTGGTTTTGAATTATTTATTTACGAGACTTTCATCAACATATTCGTGACATCTTTGCGATTAAAATGAGTCTAAGCACGACGTATTTCGGACCATATTTGCCTCTGCAATTTAAGACATTAGAGAACTCGGATAACAGTTCGGATAACAGAGGCTCCATTATTCCACGAGCAAGTACTTTCAAAACTGGGTCGTGTTTGGTCTCATTTTAATCGCAAAATAGTCACGAATATGTCCGTAAACATTTCACAATAAAATAATGAAGAACAAAAAAGTTCTGTCAGAAAAAGTGAGATCGAGGAAGAAATGTGTTGCACGATACAACTGACATTTCAGTCCCGAATTTTTCCCCATGCATCAAGACGTAGCTGCAACTAAGTCACGATTAAATTTCTTAGCAAGAAAGTAAGCTCGAAGTTTAGAAAGGACATCTATCGAGCTGCTAGAGGCAGTGATTGAGTACTAAAAGTGCCGATAGCAAGTACATCACTGTAATTATCGTTACAAAATGAGGGGGGGGGGGGGGAGATGGGACTCGGAGCAGCAGGTTGACCTGGTATTTTTTTTTCGAATCATCCAGACGATTGATCGTCGTCGCAGCAGAGGCTTCAGTTATAGAAATTATGAGTATTAACGGAGCTATAGCAAGTGCAATCGTCAGATGCACTATAATGTGCAATTTCTTTTCGATTGTAATTTTGTTGGGCACTGTGGTTTCGAAAAGTGTAGTATCATAGGGAATAGTGATCACTAGAGAGCAGATCTTTAAGCAAAATAAAAATTGTCTACCTAAATTGCAACAAACTGGAGTCAAACAGCAATTTATTTTATTTCTTAATATGTTTAATAGTGTGAAAATAATATAACCGTATTTTTAAATTCTTTCAATGTTTCTACTATTTTAAAATACACCTCCCCATTTTTGTCATAAATGCATAAAATCCGCTGTCCAGTGATCACTCAGTGTCTTTTAGTATGTCTATTACGGTTTAGTAATTTTTCATTTTTGCTTTTTCGAAAAACTAGAAAAAGACGAAAGTAAAGTTTTTGTCCCATGAACATCATTCGTGAGGTTCCAACAAAAATAATTACTCATGCTCTCGTATACCGATACGAGAAGATAGATATATCGGGTGAGACGATGCAAATTCAATAAGAAAACTTTTTAATGATTATTTTATGAAACTTTCACCAACATATTCGTGATATTTTTCTGGTTAAAACGAGTCCAAACACGACGCAATTCACAGCATATTTGGCTCCGTAATACGAAACATTAGAGAACTCAGGCATCGGTTCGGATAATAGAAGTTCCACTGTATCGTGGATTACACAAACAAATATGAACCGAATTGCATCGTGTTGGGTATCGTTTTATTCAGGAATGTGTCACGAATATGATGGTAAAAGTTTCATTAAAAAATAATCAAAAACAAAACAGTTATATGTTGAAAAGTGCTCAATGAACAAGGTCTTTACGCGTTGTAAGTGATTACGTAGCTGCAACTAAATCACGATTCAGTTTCTGAGCAAGAAAGTAAGCTCGAAGTTTAGAAAGGACATCTATCGAGCTGCTAGAGGCAGTGATTGAGTACGAAAAGTGTCGATAGCAAGCACATCACTGTAATTATCGTTACAAATCCGGGAGGAGGTGGGACTCGGAGCAGCAGGTTGACCTGGTATTTTTTTTTCGAACCATCCAGACGGCTGATCGTCGTCGCAGCAGAGACTTAGCACAAGTCTCGGTGCAGTTTCAGTAGAAGCATAGGCACAAGCAAGCGGAGAAAGGCACGCGCGCGGGTACGCACGCTCAGAATTGCTTGCCGAGCAATAGCAATAATCGGCCTGTTGCCCAGCCTTACGTGCATATCCAGCAAGACCGAGCAAGACCAGGTCAGGGCAGAGCACTTGGATCGTTATTTCAACCCTTTCACGGCCGAGGAGATGCATTGCGCCTGCTTTCGTAGGCGAACGGCGACGATACAGAACATCGGACGAACGGACGAACTATAGTGGCCATGCGATTCCTGAGACACCATGATCATAAATAATGAACGACACATCAAATTACCTGATTGAGAGCCGATCGTTTGTGCGAAGCAAAGCAGGTGTTTGTAAAAAGAAAAAGAAGATGACGGTTTTAATAAAGGAGAAGGAAGGTACCATTTCTAAATAAAGGTGTAGTCGAATTTTCAAGAGAGGAAGAAGAACACGACGATTTCAAAAAATAACAAACAGATGGTGATTTACAAAAAGAAGAAAAGGATGATGGTCTTCAAAAAGAAGAAAAGGATGATGGTCTTCAAAAAGAAGGAAAGGATAATGGTCTTCAAAAAGAAGAAAAGGATGATGGTCTTCAATAAGAAGGAAAGGATAATGGTCTTCAAAAAGAGGAAGCAGACGACGATTTCAGAAAAGAACAAACAGATGTTGATTTCCGAAAAGAAGAAGTAGACGATTATTTTTAAAAAAGAAGAAAAGGATGGTGATCTTCAAAAAGAAGAAGTAGATGACGATTTCAAGAAAAGAAGAAAAAGAAGATGATCTTCAAAAAGAAGGAAAGGATAATGGTCTTCAAAAAGAAGAAAAGGATGATGGTCTTCAAATAAGAAGGAAAGGATAATGGTCTTCAAAAAGAGGAAGTAGACGACGATTTCAGAAAAGAACAAACAGATGGTGATTTCCGAAAAGAAGAAGTAGACGATTATTTTAAAAAAAGAAAAAAAGGATGGTGATCTTCAAAAAGAAGAAGTAGATGACGATTTCAAGAAAAGAAGAAAAAGAAGATGATCTTCAAAAAGAAGAAGTAGACGACGATTTAGTAAAAGAAGAAAAGGATGATGGTCTTCAAACAGAAGAAGAAGACCACAATTTTAAAAGTATAAGACGACGAATTTAAATCACGCCAAACAATTGTCAAATTTACTCCCGTGGGGGCAAGAGGGTGTACAAGAGGAAGAGACGAAACTCAGGTTTTGCGTAATATGATTGGTTTACAAGCGAAAAACTCGAGCCCGTTACCGGAGGATCGTAAAACTGAACTAACTGCATCGACGCTGGCTGTCATGAGAAAGTTTCCTCTTCCATATTAATTTGATCAGAGTCGTCGCTGCGTCGCTCGCCTCTGCGTCGATCGAACTCGTTCACGATGACGATGGGAATGGTGCACCTAGTCGCTGGTTCTTCTAATAGCTCGGCAATCAGAATTCCGTTCATCAGGGAAAAGTCAATAACGAATCGTATGTGTGCACCCTCTCGATTCCCATTCAGACGCGTTGAACGGAACACGGTGGCTAAAAATAAAAAGGAAAGGAAGAGGGACAAGATCTCCGTTCAGCATCCTGCGAGATCTTCGTCCATTCTAGGGTCATGAAAAAGGAAGATACGCGCCGCTGGCTCGTGGGAAGTGGTGCGAATAGAGATCTTGCGAAATATCGATGGATATATACACAACTTGTGGTCTGGTCGGTCGCTTTGAACGGGCACAGGACATCATCCATCGCGAGTGGGACGTATTTTCCATTGCGAAATCCAATGTTGGGAATGTTGTTGCACGAATTATTGGATAACCGGGAGAAGGGGGGTATCGCGGTTACGCCCACCCGTGAAAGAAGTTCGTCAACGGATCCCGCGCTGCTTGGATGGAAACACACGTATCTTCGCTTGGAATCGTGCGAATGGCCTTCCAACGATGATCCCCGTGGGTGTAGAACAGCTTAGAAAATTTTTCACGGTTGCAGAATCCTCTGCGGGAGAAGGGGGAGTCTCCCTTTCGTCACCCTTTGGTGAATGGAACGAGTGAATTCGATACCGATTGCTGTTCTCATTGTTATTAACTTTGTTTTAACTGTACAATGGTAGCATAATCATTTGTCTTTTAATTGAGGGCTGGAAGATTGTTTTTCTTAAATCACATGTCTTCGAGATTTTTTGCAATCTCAACTTAAACGGGACACCCTGTATATTTATATTATGATGTCTGAGTGGTATAACACTGAATTATAAACCAAGTGCAAATTTCATGTCCGGCAAAGCTGAAATAAAGATGTTATTATCATTATCATTATCATTATCATTATCATTATCATTATCATTATCATTATCATATTATCATTATCATTATCATATTATCATTATCATTATCATATTATCATTATCATTATCATATTATCATTATCATATTATCATTATCATTATCATATTATCATTATCATATTATCATTATCATTATCATATTATCATTATCATATTATCATTATCATATTATCATTATCATATTATCATTATCATATTATCATTATCATATTATCATTATCATATTATCATTATCATATTATCATTATCATATTATCATTATCATATTATCATTATCATATTATCATTATCATATTATCATTATCATATTATCATTATCATATTATCATTATCATATTATCATTATCATATTATCATTATCATATTATCATTATCATATTATCATTATCATATTATCATTATCATATTATCATTATCATATTATCATTATCATATTATCATTATCATATTATCATTATCATATTATCATTGTCATATTATCATTGTCATATTATCATTGTCATATTATCATTGTCATATTATCATTGTCATATTATCATTATCATATTATCATTATCATATTATCATTGTCATATTATCATTGTCATATTATCATTGTCATATTATCATTGTCATATTATCATTGTCATATTATCATTGTCATATTATCATTGTCATATTATCATTGTCATATTATCATTATCATATTATCATTATCATATTTTCATTATCATATTATCATTATCATATTATCATTATCATATTATCATTATCATTATATGATGCAACAAAAGAAGTTTAACAACAGCTCTAAAATAGAATATGCTAAGGGTACAACATAGAAATTAATGATACGTTTAAAGAGAAATATTCTGTCCTATTTCATTCTACTTTGTTGAACAGATTTTCTATGTATACATATGGTTTCATTGATTAATGTGCAATACTGACGACAGTTTGTTCAATCAAACACGCTCCACGGAGATTACCAGAGACACCGAAGTGTAGAGAGTTAATGGATGAGGTAATTCGTGTTTTAAATCATTTTCAAAAGACTGAAGCATCTTGACAAGCACTTCAGACTTCAGAGACACGCATCGACGAAATGCATCGTCGGAGGAATTCTGCACGGCGGCTGACATTCGATAGATTTCATGCCCGATAATTAATCGGGCGCGTTAAATGTTAGATCGAACATGCTAATTCCGAGTTGGACACGTTCTGTTTGTCTTGTTCGATCGATGGACGACCTGAAGCAACGCTGCCATCTTTATTTTTCATCGAAGCCTGACAGTTTGCTCTCTGGACGCTATATTGCGGAGACAAAGTGGCTTCAGACGTTGCAAATATTCTATTTTATATTGAAGATACATATAAATGATTGTTTATCATTTTATACGGATATTTTTCTTGTAGAAATATGTGATATTTAATAACAACATATCGGCTATTATAGCTGTTTATCAACATTTAATTCGTTCAATTGAATATGATTTTTGTAAACAGCGACGGATATACGAGTATTATTTTAGACGAACTATCAAAGGACGCGAAGAACTGTATCCCTGTTTACTTAATGTCGAGGTTATAACGTTGCACGCGATCACTAATAACGCATGATGCTCTTAAACGAACGTCCTGTCCCCGTTCTAACCTGATATACGCCAATGAAAATCACCGGTTTCCTTTTTCGTACCCGGTGATCAGCCGGCTATTTTGACATTGACATTTACCGATTAATCGTGTAATCACTATCTTTTCATTAGATTAAATAATAAGCCATTTTCCTATTAGAATCCTTCCTCTAATGGAAATCCCGCGAGACCGCCATCGGTCGGTTGCGAAACTTATAAATATTAAATAGCTTGTAACATGCTTGAAAATATTCAGAAAAATTGTAAAAAAAGAACATTTTACTGTGAAATGTTAGAACAAATCGTAATCTCTTACAATCAATTTATAAGATACATTTTTGCTGATATTTTAACCAGTTGCGACCTCTTTGATAAGAGTGTACCTAAAATGTGTTACAAAAAGTAAGCGAACTACTTTGTGCACACTGTATACAGTTTTTTCATAATAATTATTTATATTTTCGTATTTGTGCGTTTTATTTTGTCTTGGCCTCCAAATATTCAAAACATCTTGAAATTTAAGAATATATTTTAGTTTTCACTAAAATTGCAATGTAAACAGCAAATTTTAGCTACTTTTTACGCATGACGAGTATATTCGTCATAACAAAAAATGTGCCATTTCTTCATGACGAGAATACTCGTCAAAAACAGATAACTGGTTAATGATGATCTTTGAAAAATTGTACATTGTATAATTCATTTATAAGAGAAATTCGCTAACATTTTTCTAACAAACTTTAGAAAATCGCACGAGGATAAATCGGACGAGCTATAATCAAAAAAAAAATACTGATCGATACGTAAGATCAATATTGATCTTTCCATAACAACGTCCCTAAATCACATTTATATCGACCTAGTACATTCCAAGAAAAAAAATTATTAAATGGACCGCTGTCTTCCATAGAATCTAATTGTATCTTGAAGTTTCAGGCATTAAATTTTAAAAATTTATTGAAACAATTTCTCAAAATTTCATTTCGATCGACCTGGTACAATCCAACGAAAAAAAATATTAAATGGACCACTGTCTTTCGTAGAATCTAATTGTATCTTGAAGTCTCCGCGCATGCTCACAAGGAGAAGACGCGGTCATGGAGCCTCAGATTTTCTCGAAACTTTGCATATTGATAGATTTCGTTCTTCTGTTTACGAAAATGTAGCATTATAGGCGTCGATACTCAACAACTTTTGAGGAAGAGATAGTGTTTCTTTCATATTATGTTCCTTCTCAATAAAATTTTTATATTTTGTTTCCTATAGATATTATGAGTGCATTTTTCATGTGCAAAATACAATTAATTAAAATAGATAAACTGAACAGAAAAAAAAGAAAAAAATGCATAAAAAAGAAAAAGGGATTTGAACACTGACCCAGAGCTGGGCATTATTTCAGATACAATATTTTAAAACTTATTTGAAATATTACTTGAAATCAAAAGTTATTTCACAAAAATGTTTCACTATTTGAAATAAATGATGTTATATTTTGTCCAACAAAATAATTTTAGGAAATGATTATCTATTCTTTTATTTCGCGAAATACATCAGTTCAAATAATAAAATAACAAGTTATTTTCTTATTTGAGATAAATATTTCAAATGTCAAATAACATGTTATTTTATTATTTCATACAATAAATATTAAAAATATATTATAAATGAAAATATGGTTTGAGTTCTTTTAAATCTTTATTGCTACTCATCAATAATTTATTTTCCAAACTAAACATAAATAAGGCGAAATTTCAACTTACAATTAGTATCATACATTTCTCTTAATTATTTCAAATAAATTTATTTCAAATGACTACGCCGAAATAAATTATAATAAAGATGTTATTTAAAATAAATGTACTCAAATAAATTCCTCTGAAATAATAATTTCATAGAGTTTATTTGAGATAATGTTATTTTCAATAATTAACTTATTATCTTTATTTGAAATAAAATTTGCCCAGCTCTGGCCCTACAATATCGAAAATACTCGATTAATCAATGCCCCGGTTAAATCTTTACAGACCCTATATAATTGACCGATTAATTAATTGTAAAGCCCAGCTCTGCACTGTCCCTCCCGGTAATGAATCTAATACGTTACCATCACGCCGTTTGGCACTTGACAAAAACTTCAACCAATAATGAAATTGAAATTGTAAATATCTCGAAAATTATTGAGCATCTACGCCTATAATGCTATATTTTCATAAACAGGAGAACGAAATCTACCAGTATGCAAAGTTTTGACAAAATCTAAGACCCGATGACCGCGTCTTCTTCTTGTGAGAGCGTGGATTTCGGCAGCGGTCGGTGAAAATCACTATACTCTGCGGTCGGAGCGATGCAACGAGCGGAGACGCAAGAGATGAAGATTGCCGAAAGGTAGGGGGCAATTTGGCGGTCGGCTTTCCTAAAGGCGGCACACGGTCGTGGCTTGTGCAGTGCGAGGAGCCATAACCGCGAACTGCGAACACAGAACAGGCTGGTGTGACGGAGCACCCAGATTCTTGGCAACCAGTAGGTCATCGCGCGACTAGAACGAAGAACGAGAAGAAGATTTTCACTTTCATCGTGACCGAGGGAATGCCTGGCTGCCTACCTGGATCACAGCGCAACAGACAAAGGCGTCTTGGTAGCGTCGCGACGACGACAACGACGGCAACGACGAACCTGGCTAACTGTGACACGCAACTTCGACAGAAGATCGGATATTCATAACCTTCCATTGAATCCGCGCATTCGTGCGAACTCCCCCGTTCCACTTGGCCTGTCCTCCTCCTCTGGTACCCTCGCGCGAACCCATCATCCTCCACTTCTTTTTCGTCCTTTAAATCCCAATTAGTCCAGATGCAATTTTTGAGATCCTGCGTAAGACAGTGGTTCATTTAGCAATTTTTTTCTTGTTGGATACTGGATCGAACGAAATGGCCTTTTTGTATATTGTTATGCGAAGTTCGTTGTGTCATTCAGTATTTTTTTAATTGTACATCTCGTCCCAATATGTTAATTTTGGAAATTCAATCTCCAGAATGTCTGGATGCAATTTCCGAGATGTTACGAAATACAGTGATCCATTTAGCATTTTTTTTCTTGAATTGTACTATGTTAATCGAAATAGGATTTTTGTATGTTGTTATGCGAAGTTCGTTGTATCAGTCAGTATTTTTGAATGGTACAGCTCATCACACTGTGGTAATTTTGGAAATTAACCAATCCAGACATTCTGGATGCAATTTCCGAGATGTTACGAAATACAGTGATCCGTTTAGCAATTTTTTTCTTGGTGAATACTGGATCGGACGAAATGGCCTTTTTTATAGTATTGCTATGCGTAGTTCATTGTATCATTCAGTATTTTTTTAATGGTATATCTCACCCCACTGTGTTAATTTTGGAAATTTAATCTCCAGAATGTCGGGAGGCAATTTCCGAAATGTTACGAAAAACAGTGCTCCGTTTAGCAATATTTTTCTTGGTGGATACCGGATCGAACGAAATGGCCTTTTTGTATATTGTTATGCGAAGTTCGTTGTGTCATTCAGTATTTTTTTAATTGTACATCTCGTCCCAATATGTTAATTTTGGAAATTCAATCTCCAGAATGTCTGGATGCAATTTCCGAGATGTTACGAAATACAGTGATCCATTTAGCATTTTTTTTTCTTGAATTGTACTATGTTAATCGAAATAGGATTTTTGTATGTTGTTATGCGAAGTTCGTTGTATCATTCAGTATTTTTTAATGGTACAGTTCATCACACTGTGGTAATTTTGGAAATTAACCAATCCAGACATTCTGGATGCAATTTCCGAGATGTTACGAAAAACAGTGATCCGTTTAGCAATTTTTTTCTCGGTGGATACTGGATCGAACGAAATGGCCTTTTTGTATATTATTATGCGTAGTTCATTGTATCATTCAGTATTTTTTTAATGGTATATCTCACCCCACTGTGTTAATTTTGGAAATTTAATCTCCAGAATGTCGGGAGGCAATTTCCGAAATGTTACGAAAAACAGTGGTCCGTTTAGCAATTTTTTTCTCGGTGGATACTGGATCGAACGAAATGGCCTTTTTTATATTGTTATGCGTAGTTCATTGTATCATTCAGTATTTTTTTAATGGTATATCTCACCCCACTGTGTTAATTTTGGAAATTTAATCTCCAGAATATCGGGACGCAATTTCCGAGATGTTACGAAAAACAGTGGTACATTTATCAATTTTTTTCTTGGATTGTACTATGTTAATTGAAATAGGATTTTTGTATGTTGTTATGAAAAGTTCAGTGCATGGATTAGTATTTTTTTTAATGTTATGGCTCGCCGTTTTACGCTAATTTTCCGAATTTAACCCCCAGAATGTTGAGATGCTGTTTTAGAGGTCAAGTGAAAGACAATGGTTGCTATAGCAATTTCTTTCTTGGTTGATACTAATCCGATCAAAATGAGCTTTCACTATGTTACAACAGTGTTTGATGCATTGATTAACATTTTTCTAAATATCATTTCTCCTTTCACTACATTAACTTTGCTAGATTAACCAACGATATAAACAACGATTCCTTCAAGAATTTTTTTCTCGTACAATACCAATTCAATAAAAACAAGCTTTCAGTATGTCATTCTACAGTATTCAAAGTAATATTCAACATTTTTGTTTTGCCATAAATATATTTTTTTCCTATCATCTCACACGCTCCAGGTTTTTACGATTGTCGCGTACCGATCGCTATCATCGCAGAAGCCGCGTTTAACTGTGCAATCAGCTGACCAAACACAGCGTTAGTATAATAAATACACACCTCCTCTGACACACGGCGTTCGAAGTGTTAATTACAAAATTGTCCGGGACCCGGATTGCCAGAGTTAATAACATTGTTTAGCAGATCGAACGGGAAGCTGCGTAGCCGAGGATGTTATTAACGGTCCCAGTTCAGCCGAGACGATACGGAGACATGAAGTGGAAGATGACGAGCCGGGGAGCATTTACACGGGAGCCTGAAGAGTGGAGGGGAAGAGACTGTCATTCCTGTCACTTCGGCGATTAACGTGCGCGCGAGCGCTCACGAAAGCGAACCTGCGAGTCACCGGCCGACCATTACTCGGTGTAACGTCTATTAACGTGGCGTAATGAGGAATTATTTTCAAACATATCGAACGCTCTCGTGTCGCTAATGGCTCGGTTAATTTGTTTTTCCGTAGAATCCAATCCGCGCGGAACGTTGACCTCGCGCGATCCTGATGCGAAACGAAGATGACGACTGCGTTTGAAAAGCGAATGTCTGAGAATATTGAATGTTGGAACGTTATCCAAAACGTTGTTTGCTCGTGGAGAGTTATTTGTTGATTTATCTGTTTTTATGATGTACGTTTTGGTATTTCATATTTGGAATTTATATACAGGGTGTCCTTAAAATTTGATTAAGTTAAGTTAGTAAATAAGACCAGTGTTGGGATATGGTGCAAGATTTCACGCGCATGCGCGGCCAAAATAGTAACATATCTATATCATGATGACGAGGTAGTGGCACGGACTTGAAGGACTGAGCATAAAGTGGGTTTATGGGTGAGAGGGGTCGTGCCGCGGGGAGGGATGGTAGACTGCGGCCATGTTGGATGGCAAAACTAGTGTTGCCATCTATATAACGTTGCGGGAACATTGATATGATTTGATTCTGAAAAATGAATGCATAACAAGTGTATTTGTATATATATATACAGGGTGTCCAAAAATGTCTCGCTTCCTTCAAAGGGGAGGTTCCTGAGGCCATTTGAAGCGTCATTTTCCTTTGCAAAAATGGCCGTTTCGACTTTGTTAAGGCGTTATTAACGAAAAACGAAAATATTACGAAAAAAAAGTGTTTTCGTTAATAAGTCCTTAACAAAGCCGAAACGGCCATTTTTGCAAAGGAAAATGTCGCTTCAAATGGCCTCAGGAACCTCTCCTTTGAAGGAAGCAAGACATTTTTGGTACACCCTGTATACAAAATATTGCACATTCGGCAATTACCTCCTATTCGGTTGATCATGAGTTGCGGGACACCCTGTGTATAGAGTTAATACCGAATAGAATCGATAGAAACAGGTACAGGTTCGATGGCGATGCTGCTAGGGCTCGCGACTGCCACCAGAACGATCCAGGTTCGAATCCTCACCATGGAAAACAAACTTTGTGATAAATAGAATGAATAGAAAATGCAATTAATAATTCATAGAGAATAATCTCTCAACAGAAATCAAAATGAACAATTAAATGGAATGAAAATAAAATAAGACTCCATGGAAAATTGTGTTTAAAATCAATATATAAAAAAATAGAATAAATGAAAGGTAGAATTAATGCCTAGTAAAAATAGGGATACAGATCGAAAATGGAATGAATAGAAAATAGATATAAAATGAAATGAATAGAAAATTTAAAATAGACAGAAAATTATTGTGAATTAATAGAATAGGATATATAACATGAACAGAAAATATATGCAAAAGAGAGAGATGGAAAATTGAATCAATAGATCCGAAAATTAAATGAATAAAAAATATATACAATAAATACAAAATTAAATGAAATAGAAAAATATACAATAGATAGAGAAGATTGAATTATAATCGAAATGATAGGAAATTAAACGAATTGAAAATATACAATAGGGGATTAAATAGGGGATAATATTTTCGATTAAATAGAAAACGTAGAAAATAAAATGTGTAGAAAATAAAATGAATTAGAAATAGAATGAATGATAAATAGAATGATCAGGCAAATAAATCGCCATGTGCGGATGCCATGCATCGGAGCTCGTCTACGGATTTGGGAAAACGACTGAGGCAAACCTTCCCTCGTCGTTAATGATGAAACCCTCCCGTCCGGGGTAGATCCACCGTCCAGATTAAATCCGTTTCTTGTTCTAATTGACGTTCAAATAGTATTTATGCTTTGCGAACTTGAATAGATCGCGAACCATATACCGGATGTTGCAACAGTTCGAGTTCAGAGGCGGCTGGAAATTTATTTTCATTTCGTAGACAATTAATGGCCACCGAGAACAATAGCAACAATGTTACGTGCTCGAAAATGTCCAAGATTCCTCTCCGACTAATAAAATTCTATTTCTAGCAGCAGTTTTTATTATGAAGAGAACACATTAACCCATTGACTGCCACGCAAAAGCGCGTCTTGCCCTGGGCGCCACGGTTTTATTTTAAAGGAAACATGAAGTTTTACAAAATATAATAATACTGATATAATATTGCAATGGCATTTACAGTATTTTTATTGAAAAAAAAAACAGTACGAGATAACTCGTAGCTGGCGTCACAAAATAAGACTTCTATGCTGGGTGCCACGTACGAGTTATCTCGTATCTAAACTTGCAGCACCCACTACGAGATATCTCGTAGTTGGCGGTCAATGGGTTAAATCATAATAACACTGCTGACACTCGCATTACTAACACTCCGACTGAGAAAAATCAAAAGAATTCGTTGACAAAATGATTGTTTTGAAATGAAGGAACGACAGAAGCGACCGTAGCGCAACATTTCAGAAATCTACGAACAAGAAGAGGCTCGCGTGGAATGTCGAACGGTTCCCTCGGTATTCAATTTCACCTGAGTTTCGCATAAATTTCCAGGAGGACGCGTCCACGCGCGGACAACTATAAATTCACGGGGGCTGACGCGTGTCACCCGGGGCTCCGTCGTAAAGCAATTAAGAGCCGCACCGATAATGACTAGTCGACGACACACGGATGACACACGCCAATGATAGCCGAACCAGCCTGAAAAACCGACGGTGATTCGTTGAACGAACGGGAAGGCGAGACTCGCCGCGAAAAAGTAGAAAATGATAGGTCAGCTATGCTTCGATGGATAAGCCGCGAGAAAAAAACAAAATGGCGGACGTTTAGGAGACATCTGCTAGATACAATGTCTTTCCGTTTCCATGTTCAAACGAAACGAAGTTCATTCGATATATCCTATCTAGAAAATTTATAAATTATAATGTTCATAGAAATGATTTCATTATTAGGAGCACATCATGAGTGGACTTCGGATTTTATTCGTTTATGACAAAAGTGGGTAAGTTCAATTAATAATAGTAAAAATATAAAAAGATTTGAAGAACAAAAATACATTATTTTAAGGCTATTAAAATTATTTAAAGAAGAAGGACATTTTTATATTGCGCCTGTCCCTTGCATTCGAAGCAGACAATTTTTATTTTGCATAAATATCCGCTGACTAATCATGAGCAATGTCTAGACAGTCTACTAGACTGTGCAATTTTATAAAATAATATATAAATATAATATGAAATGTATTAATAACACAAAACAAAATATGTAATTGTATCAATATACTACAAATGTTACGAATGCAAAATTATTAGATTCTTCTTAAATTATTGTTCATGATTCATCGTAGAAACAAAATACTCATAAATTCTCATAAAAATCGCCAAGTACATACGACGAACATTAAATTGTTCGTTTGCCGGTGTAATGAATGACAAATGGCCGCCTTAAAACAAAGAATTCGACGTTAAAGATGGCGCCGACAGAAACGAGGAAGAGAAACGCAGCGTGACGCAAACAATTACCCGATAAATTGTCGGCGAATTTGTTTTATTGTCAAATAAACGGGTCCGTTGGCGGCGACTTCGTGTTTCACAGCTTCGTCCTCTCAGTTTCCTTTTTTTACTGTTCCAGTCTCGTTCATTTCGGCCGAAAGTCGTGCGTAAACAGTTTTTTTTTATGCAATTCCGTTTCATAAATTCCAGATCGCTCGAAATTATTATCAGGCTCCGACACCGTTTGCATAATCAATGGTTTGAAGACGCGAGAACGTCGGATTCCTTGATCCTCTCGCTGATTTTTATTGATCGTCCAGAAAAATACGCGGAGATCTTCCGGCTTGCTCGTCTTCTTTTATCTTTCTCGTTGGCGCCCGTTGAGAAAATTATTCGGACAAACATTTGCATGAAAAGTCTGATATCCGGGGAATGTTTATTGAGATTTTACGTAATTTTTTATGTAAGACGTAGAAAGTATGGCTGCGAGCAGGATAAGCGGCGCCTACTGGAAAATGTGACGGTTCATCGTAAATGATCGGTTTGTTGAGGAATTTCAGAGACAAATGAGTGCAAGTTTATTGTTAGTCACTTTCTTTGCGAGTGATTTATTTAGATAAATAGCGCAGAATTTATAACAGAATTTTTCAGAAAGATATCATTTTTATTTGAGAATTAGTTTAGTTATAGTTTTTATTAAAAAATAGTTTTTATTACAATGCTTAATGAATGGAATAAAAATCAGTGGAATCAAATAAAAATTTTACTGTTTTTTCGAGAGGAAAACTAATATTGGGACAGTGAAATACACAAAATAATCGACATGATGCGAGTAAACATGACAACACCATAGAATCAGTCAAAGAATATTATTTTAATAATAGAACTTTTTTGTTCCTGATTATTTTGTTATGAAACATTCACTAACGTATTCACGACGCTTTCCTGATTAAAATGATACCTAACACGACGCAATTTGGATCATATTTGCTCGTTTAATCTACGGTATAGTGAAACCTCTATTATCCGAACTGGCATCTGAATTCTTTAATATTTCGAATTGCAGAGGCAAATATGCTCCGAATTACGTTGTGCTTGGACTCGGTGTTTCAGTCATAAAAATATCACAAATATATTAGTAAAAATTTCATAAGAAAAATGAATGAAAAACAAACTTTGTTATTGAGCTAGCAGATTTTGTATATCAATCATTTTCTGTTTTGTTGAATGGAATGAAATAAAATTGAAAGAATGAAATGAAATGAATTTTTCGGAATTTTTCATCCAACAATTGATGGTTTCAAAGAGCAGATTTGATTTTTGTTAGAAATTTTTTATCGAATCGGCAGAATTTAATTAAACAGCACCGTCGTCACGGCAGGCAGCGAATTTGCATTGTCGCGCGGCGATCTTGTTCGTTAACAACGAACGCCGCAAATGAACTTTTACTTCGCCTTAAACTTTAAGCACCGCAGTGCAACCGCGCACCGGTCTCTTTGTTTATTCTCATAAAGGAGGTGAACAGAGGAATGCTATTATAGTTCGTCCGGTTATCGTCAATCAGTCTTACCACGGGAGTATAATTAAGTGACTTTAATCCCTGCCAGCTGGGATCCGTTTTCTTGCCGAAGATTTCCTCATTTCTGTGCATCGAACACATCGAATTTTCTTTTCTTCTTGCGCCCCCCTTTTCCTGCTTTGTGTCTCATTTTATCTCTCTCTTCTTAACTTCTCTTTTCGGCTTTTTGCCCGCTTTCTTTATTTTTGTTATTTCTCTCTCATCTTAACTTTTCTTCTCTTTTTGGCTTTTTGTCCGCGTTCTTTACTTTTGTTATTTCTCTCTCTTCTTAACTTTTCTTCTCTTTTTGGCTCTTTGTCCGCTTTCTTTATTTTTGTTATTTCCACCTCTTCTTAATTATTCTTCTGTTTTTATCTTTTTGTTCGCTTTCTTTACTTTTGTTATTTTTCTCTCTTCTTAACTTTTCTTCTCCTTTTTCTGTCTTGTTTTTTTTTGTTGTTTCTCTTTTTTTCTTTCTCTTTAATATCGTTTCCTCGTGCTCACCATTCTGAGATCCGGTGTTGCAGCGATTCCGCATTTTATCTGCGGAATAATCCTCTCCATAAATCATCGCAACAATCTGATTAGGAAACAGTGAAAATTATTGCAATCCCACATTGAATGCGGCCGCTAATTACTGCGGGACTTTATGCAAATCATTATTATTTCTGTCCATTCCGATTTCCTTCGCCCAGGCGTCCAAGCAAATGAAAAGTAACACAAGGTAATTATAATTCCATTCATCTTTTCATTTATGTAATATTCTCAATTTTTTGGAAATTCTTTTGTATTTTCATATGTCAATAATAATTTTGCTGTTTTATTCCGACGTTCTTTCTCGCTTTTCTCTTCTTTTCAATAGTTTCATGATCTGTTGAAAATACAATTTTTCTCGTGCTCGTTATGCTGAGGTTGCAGAAGTTTGCACAAACATGAAGAAATTTCTTACTCCTAGTTAAAATAAAATGGAACTATTAAATAATACTAGATCCTGTATTTTATCAATTTACTAATATGTTCTCTACGACATAAATTAATAGTTTGAGGCAGATGTTTGTTCAAACTTTCATTTCTCTTATAGAGTTTGACGAAGTTGAATATACTTAATAAGAACATACTTTACAATTTTCCAAAGATCTTTTACAAAAAGAACGCTGTTTGTACATAGTTCAAAGTATTGATGTCCTTCGATTTTTCTCATAAAGTATCACCAAATTGAACATGAAAAGAAAGTAAAAACTATATTTTGCAATTTTCCAAAGATCTTTTACAAAATGAACGCTGTTTGAACATAGTTTGAAGCATAGATGTACTTCGATTTTTTTTCAGAAAGTATCAACAAATTGAACATAAAAAGAAAGTAAAACTATATTTTACAATTTTCCAAAGATCTTTCACAAAACTAACGCCTTTTGAATATAATTTGAATATAGTTTGTACAAACTTCAATTTTTCTAACGGAAACTTTCTTTCCTCATCGATATAAAACCACCATAGAATTCTATTGAACCCTAAATTTCTCAATTTTACCATAGTTTGTCGATGTTTGCACACTTTGAAAAGTAAGTTTGCGCAAACATCAAACTTCCCCAACAAATCCGCGTAAATCGGGATAAATCGATACAAAATAAAAAAGCAAACACTGCAAAAAAATTATAAATTTGTCAATTCTCCGCAAAAATGAACTCTGTTTGAAGATAGTTTGAACTAGATGTTTGTACAACTTCGATTTTTCTCATAAAGCATCACCAAATTGAACATAAAAAAGAAGTATAACTATGTTTTACAATTTTCCAAAGATCTTTCACAAAATTAACGCCTTTTGAATATAATTTGAATATAGTTTGTACAAACTTCAATTTTTCTCATAAAGTATCAACAAATTGAACATAAAAAGAAAGTATAACTATATTTTACAATTTTCCAAAGATCTTTCACAAAATTAACGACTTTTGAATATAGTTTGTACAAACTTCAATTTTTCTAAGTGAAACTTTCTTTCCTCATCGATATAAGGCCACCATAGAATTCTATTAAACCCTAAATTTCTCTATTTTACCATAGTTTGTCGATGTTTGCACACTTTGAAAAGTAAGTTTGCGCAAACATCAAACTTCCCCAACAAATCCGCGTAAATCGGGATAAATCGAAGCAAAATAAAAAAGCAAACACTGCGAAAAAAATGATAGCCTTGCCAGTGACTGGTCGATTTCCTTTAACAAATAAGTCGAATAAATCGTCAAGGTAGTCGAAGGAGTATTCCTCGAAATTGAATCGAGACCTGGTATCAACTTGCCGGGGATTACGGATCACGTAACCTACGAGGAACGATCTCGGAGCACAGGCTTTAAGATCGGGGAGGATGAAATGTCACGAATGTCTCGAACAATGTGCAACAGAGGAGAGGGAAGGACAACGGGGCAGAGGACGGGGCCGTGGACGAGGTAGGACGTGTATAGGCCGAAGGAGATGGAAAAGAAGAATGCCGCGCATCCATTCAGGAGAGCACTCCGCGACTCGATCCAGAAGCGAGGTGTTAATGTCACGCACTTCGAAATCAGATGGGAATCTAATTCAACGAACCTTGATCTTTACTGCCCCCCTTTTCCCATGGTTACCTCTGCACGGTTGCGTGAGAGAATGCGACAATCAGCCTCAACCCTTTAGACGCCCTTGCGCGTCATCGGTCCTCCGATAACTCAACACAGCCCGACGAACGTCGCTGAAATCAAATTTTCCGTTCGATCGTGTACGGTTTTGCTTCTTGATTCGAGCTTTGTTTATTAAAACGCTATTACCCTCAATCTTTTGAAACGATTACGATATGTGTATTTTCTATGCATTACTAACACATAATTTAACAGAAACAGTTTTTAAATTGTCAATCCAATCTCGGATAAAAATGTTGTAAAAAGAAGCAACTTTGAAAATATGTTCTCCGCGATTCTGGCCTATTATAATTTTTTCAAAAAATGTTTCCCATTCGTCACATAGTAAATTAATTCTTCTAACTTCTGAAAAAAGTCGTCGTTTGGTTCAATATTTAAAAAGTTGGTAATTATATAGAAAAGGTCTGCGTACTACGATTTTGATGAAATTTTAATATGTTATGGAGCAACACATTCTGAACAACTTTTTTCTTTTCCAATATAAGGGGGTCGTTTTTAGTTTTCGAGATATTTGCAAAAAACTATCGGTAATGTTAATTTCATAACGGAAACCTTCTTTTTAGAAACACTGGGTGGGTGGGTGTGGTATTGTCGTTTCTCATCTCCACAACGTGTTTACAAACAAAAAATAAACAGATACGGCCCGAAAATCAAGGAAATGGAATAACAGAGGAAACAAGAAAGAATTAACTCCTGTAGATAACTCTGATCATATACATATACATAGATAGGCTGAGCTTTCAATTTTCAAAGGCATTTCCTGGATTTTCGGGCCGTATCTGTTTATTTTGTTGTTTTTAAACACGTTGTGGAGATGAGAAGCGACAATACCACAGACGGTTTCCGTTATGAAATTAACATTACCGATAGTTTTTTGCAAATATCTCGAAAACTAAAAGCGACCCCCTGTATTGGAAAAGGAAAAAGTTGTTCAAAATGTCGAAATCTATAATATATTAAAATTTCATCAAAATCGGAGTGCGCAGACCTTTTCTATACATATAATTACCGTTTTTTTATCGAGATGTAAGGATCACCTTCAGTTTCTTCAATGGAATGCCCAATATTTTTTCACGAGTACAGATAAAGAACTAAATTCTGTGTAAGAAAGTATTGTACCAAATAAGGCTTCAAATTAATAATTCCCAAACTATTTGTAAACAAAATTTTATTCCGAGGGGTGTTCGAAGTGTTGTCGATAGCAATCAATGCAGTTGCGTAATTGGATTACAGGTACATGAAGAAATTTAGATAGAAATTTATTAGATAGGCTGAGCTTAAAATTTTCAAAGGCATTTCCTGGATTTTCGGGCCGCATCTGTTTATTTTGTTGTTTTTAAACACGTTGTGGAGATGAGAAGCGACAATACCACACACACCCACCCAGTGTTTCACACGCACCCAGTGTTTCTAAAAAGAAGGTTTCCGTTATGAAATTAACATTGCCGATAGTTTTTTGCAAATATCTCGAAAACTAAAAGCGACCCCCCTGTATTGGAAAAGGAAAAAGTTGTTCAAAATGTCGAAATCTATGATATATTAAAATTTCATCAAAATCGGAGTGCGCAGACCTTTTCTATACAATTACCAAAAAGTTGTCGTCTTTTTAAGAGTGCTCGAACATTAACTGCGAGTCACTGAAACTAGGTTGATTCGCCTCCTAGAAGTTAGCCCCACACTTGTTGAAATAAATAATTTCAACAGTTGTGTTGAGTTGTGCTAAGTTTGTGCTACATTGTTCTCGAATATTATAACAGTAAGGCGGTTGATTCTCGGTCGAAATCGATTGCAGTTGTCATAAGCATTATTAAAACAGGGGAACAACGAGGAGGAGCTTTAGAAAGTCAGCCAATTAGATCGGCCCCCTCTCCCCTGTATCTAATTACACAACTGGAAAGAGAGTAGCCGCGTCTCGCGTCATTAAGCACGTTAATCGTATTGCGTAATTGGAACTTGAAACGAACGGTCTTCAGCGGGTATGGAGCTCTTTTATTTTCAAGAACGCGATTGCGTTAGAGAGGAGGATTAGGTCGGCGAACGGGCGAGAGAGAGCCTAATCTCTCGTTCGATTCGAACCTAATCGTGTCGTCGATGTTTGATCAGCGCAATCGCACTCGACCGATTTCTGCTCGGTAACTGTCCGTAATGGTTTCATGCGAGTCAAGCTTTAGGATTTACCGAGGCTGAAATAAAAGATCATTGGGATCATCTTCCTTGACCCACACTCGGGCAACCGCACAAAAAAAAGAACCGGGGACAAAATGATTGCGAAATTGACGGTGCGAGAGTCGGTTGCCCGTGGCAAAAAGTTCTAATAGCTCGTTTCGTCTTGAACCTTTGACACCTGGCTTATATGGCTGACAATCGTTCTGCCATTTGATGCCCAATGATTCTTATATTTATCTATATTGATTTATGTTGACTCATATTGATTTATACTTATTTATATTTACTTATATCTATTTACATTCATTTATATCGATTTATATTAAATTGTATTGATTTCTATTAGTTTGTATTGATTTAGATTGTTTTAAGTTTTAGTTATTTTTAATTTAATTCTGTTATATTTCTATCGATTTTAATTTTATGAATACAGGATTATAGACATATTGAGCATATTGTGTTTTTACAATAACAAAATCACTTACCAGAGGAACAACATTCAAATTATGCTCTACAACCCTTAACCAGTGTTGGGATATGGTGCAAGATTTCACGCGCATGCGCGGCCAAAACAGTCTGCCCGTGGCAAAAAGTTCTAATGGCTCGTTTCGTCTTGAACCTTTGACACCTGGCTTATATGGCTGACAATCGTTCTGCCATTTGATGCCCAATGATTCTTATATTTATCTATATTGATTTATGTTGACTCATATTGATTTATACTTATTTATATTTACTTATATCTATTTACATTCATTTATATCGATTTATATTAAATTGTATTGATTTCTATTAGTTTGTATTGATTTAGATTGTTTTAAGTTTTAGTTATTTTTAATTCAATTCTGTTATATTTCTATCGATTTTAATTTTATGAATACAGGATTATAGACACATTGAGCATATTGTGTTTTTACAATAACAAATCCACTTACCAGAGGAACAACATTCAAATTATGCTCTACAACCCTTAACCAGTGTTGGGATATGGTGCAAGATTTCACGCGCATGCGCGGTCAAAACAGTAATGTATCTATATCATGATGACAGAGGTAGTGGAGCCCTGAGAGAGTTATATTGGCGGGAATGTATCGAAACAATCTGTTCTGGACAAAAAGGCTTCAGGACGTGTCCTACGAGTTACAAAATATACACAAATACAAAATTATACATTTATTTTTAAGAATCAAATCATACCAATTTTTTAAAATTCTGATGTGTGCTCAAGGTACCCCACATTATCGAGAATCTTAGTTTACTGAGGCTGAAATCGGCGCGCATGCGCGTGAACTCTTGCACCATATCCCAACACTGAATAAGACTAGGTTATGGAGAAAGGGGAGGATGAAAAAGGAGGAGATTCTAAGAGAATTGCATCCCTTAGGGGATCTAATAAAGGTTATATACAGGTTGTTCACGCTATTACAAATAATAAATATTAGAAAAAAATGATAGAGGGGAAGGTAATACTGTTTTTGGTAAGTAACATAATGGCGTATGTAATTTTCTTGCGTTTGCACTATTTTCTTAGAAATGAAGGTGACTTTCAATTTTTTAAATGGAATGCTATATATTTTTTTATATCATATGAAAGCATGAGTCAAGATAAATTTATTCGTATACAACACAATGACCTTCAAGGTCATACAAGGTCAGAAATGGCAGGAAAATTTTGAATATTTCGTACGTAAATATTTTGTAAAGATGTCATTCATGATACACAACGCGCAGAAATGTGTCCCACGAGTTACAAAATATGCACAAATACAAAATTATACATTCATTTTTCAGAATCAAATCAAACCAATTTTTTAAAATTCTGGTGTGTGCTCAAGGTACCCCACTTTATCGAGAATCTTACTTTACTGAGGCTGCAATCGCTGCGCATGCGCGTGACATCTTGCACCATATCCCAACACTGCCCTTAACACGCCTAAAATTCCCTTGTTTGTTATTATTATAAGCATCATTGTAATACAAATAGGTTAGGTTTTTTATGATTTTCAAACTTGTAAGGGTAGCTTTGTAAATAATTCTGTTCGCAATGAATAAAGCATCATTAATAGACAAACTTTAAATATAATAGTAAAATTTTGTTCTGTTATAATATCATTTAATTTTAATTGTAAAGTTTCATTTCTTTTAAAACGTTTACTAAAATTCAATTTTTAAAACGTTTACCAAAACTCATTTTTTTTAAACGTTTACTAAAATTCAATTTTTAAAACGTTTACCAAAACTGATTTTTTTTAAACGTTTACTAAAATTCAATTTTTAAAACATTTACCAAAACTCATTTTTTTTAAACGTTTACTAAAGTTCAATTTTTAAAACATTTACCAAACTCATATTTTTAAACGTTTACTAAAATTCAATTTTTAAAACGTTTACCAAAACTCATTTTTTTTTAAACGTTTACCAAACGAACCAACACAAATTGAGGTTAAAGAATATTACCCTGGGATGCAAATTATTCAAGAAAAGAATTTCATAATTTCCTTTCGGAACACAAGTTTCTCCTGCAACTAATAGCATTGTTGTCTAAGTAATTTATAAGCAACTGAAACATTAAAATTAGGCGCGGGACCATGTGCTCGAGTGTGAAACAAGTTCACAGCAATTACATAGACTGCATTGCTTTCTTTAGTTTCTTTTCTCAGGTAGAAGCTTACATTATGTAGCAAATTCAATTAATTTGTTATGACTGTGACAGAATTGAAATTTGTCAAAATTATGTGCAATATTATACCAAATAAATTTCTAGTAAGATTAAAATTACCTTATGAATTAAAATTTGTATATATGAATTAAAATTATGTATCCAATTCAATTCATTTGTTATGACTGTGACAGAATTGAAATTTGTCAAAATTATGTGCAATATTATACCAAATAAATTTCTAGTAAGATTAAAATTACCTTATGAATTAAAATTTGTATAAATATTACAATTTGAATCCAATTCAATTAATTTGTTATGACTGTAACAGAATTCAAATTTGTCAAAATTATGTGCAATATTATACCAAATAAATTTCTAGTAAGATTAAAATTACCTTATGAATTAAAATTTGTATATATGAATTAAAATTATGTATCCAATTCAATTCATTTGTTATGACTGTGACAGAATTCAAATTTGTCAAAATGATGTGCAATATTATACCAAATAAATTTCTAGTAAGATTAAAATTACCTTATGAATTAAAATTTGTATAAATATTACAATTTGTATACAATTTGTCGACTCTATCGTTTAAATTCTCCTGACATCGATTTTAATATTACGTACAGAGTCTAATCGAGATAAAAATGAAATGGAGGGAACACTATGAATCACTATAATCGTCAGTAAATTGCTACCAATGGAACTGAATAAATACTATGCGAGAATGATGATGTTAAAATGGCTTTCACATCTGAAAATAAATTTGCTGTCACCGGCGCGGCCAGAAAATTATACGTTGACTCGATTAGAGCGTGGCACACGACTATGACCGCCATGTTTGAAACCCGTTTACCGGAAGACGCCGCGAGATTGATACTATAAAACAAATCTTGACGGTGTAATAAGCCGTTATGGGTCTATCCGTGAACCATGTAATTTTTCCTGGCCAAAAAAAAACGTGGATAATGATTGTTAATATCGCAAGTAAACGGCAATCGTCGCAAAGGCCAATCGAAAGGCCATCCTCTGATCGATTTTCATCATGGCGTCTTCCTGAAGAACATTACCACGAGACTACAAATTTTCGTGTGTTTAATCACCGATTTGTTTAGTTACTTCAGTTGCCGGCTTTTTCATACAAATTTTTCGGTTTTTTGCAGAATAATGCAATAGCCAAAATTCAGAAAAGCAATGAAACTGCACGATTACCATTTTTGGGATTTTATATTTTTAACCTTCAGACGACGAACCATTTTTATGAGTATTGATGATGTTTGGGGCTGTTAACTGCTTTATTTATTAATATATTAAAATATGTTTTTGAAGTTACTTCTTTCAGACACGTTAATCTTTCTATTGTATTTAATTCAGCCGCTGTTCATTTAATTATTTCGCCAGTAATTGAACGATCAAATGACGATTTTGAGACTGTGGGTCAAAAAAGACTCGGATTCCGCTGTTGGAGGGTGGAAGCTTCGCGGAATCATTCTACTGACACCGAGTGACTATTCCAGCGCGATGGCGGCGCGGGAACGGCGGATTCGCATGATGCAATCTCTCCCACGTGTCATATAATAATGTTAATTAAGAATTACGGCGCGCATAAGCAGCGTCCTCGTCGTCGCTCTTTTGCAAGTGCATTTCTAACGAATGATTTAGCCGTTCCTCCGGTGTCATTGACTCTTTCGCAGTATATTAACTGTAGAATTACCGGGCCCGACAAAATGGCGGCTCCTATATTCTTTATCTCACCATCGTTCACATTCCAAAGACACTATTGCGACAAATTGTTCCATATCGAATTGTATAAACACGCTACAGACAAAACCTTACAAGATCTGAACAAATCAGCCGTGTTATTTTATTATAATTTATAAGCAAACCAGGTACCGATCCTCGAAATTATTCGATTTCTTCGAAACATTTCATGTTGGATGCATTTTTTGAAGGTAAAACATATTATTTTCATCATTGACGCGGTCGAATGGTAAAAATGACTGTCCGTATAATTAATTCTGTATTTTACAAGTTTTTATAAATTTTTACAAATCCATAAAGATTTATATTTAGCTGATATAGGAAACGATTCTAATAAAATTGCATTGTCTGGACGAAGGAAAAATCAAATAAAATAAGATTTGTTGTATAATTATTCCTGTATTTTACAAGTTTTTATAGATTTTTACAAACCCATAAAGATTTATATTTAGCTGATATAGGAAACGACTCTAATAAAATTGCATTGTCTGGACGAAGGAAAGATCAAATAAAATAAGATTTGTTGTATAATTATTCCTGTATTTTACAAGTTTTTATAAATTTTTACAAATCCATAAAGATTTATATTTAGCTGATATAGGAAACTATCCTAATAAAATTGCATTGTCTGGACGAAGGAAAGATCAAATAAAATAAGATTTGTTATTAATGTATTAAGTTTAAATTAATTTGGTACTTTGCAAACGAAATGATTGGTTGCATCACCATATTTATTTAAGATTTCATTTTACCTCATAACTTATTAGTGTGTCGCAACGTCCGCCGCCATCTTGAATCCGCAGATCGCGCCGGTAATAGCTAATAATTTTATAAAACGTGCCTGTTTGCCAAGTGTGTCAGTAATTAACATTGAATCTGAAAGAGTTCAAGTTCAACGCGTTCCTCGCTATAATATTTCTCCCCTTTTGACTTGCAGCCGTTTCAGGATGCGATCCATCGACGTCTCTGTATAGTTAAGAGAAAGATAAACAGCTCTGATCGCCGATAAATGATACGCTACGGTGGATCGATAATCAATAATCATTATCCAGTGGGATTCATTCGTATTTACATAAATGAGCCTCGACGACGTAAACGTGCAGAAGGAAACCATTAATTCGGAAACGCTGTTGGTCAAGGTCTATCGGATTCGAGGTTCGTTATTTATCATTTTACTATACTGCGGATTTTATGCATTTCTGACAAAAATGTGTCAGTGCAATTTCAAAGAGCAGTAAAATTAAAATAATTGAATAATATTGATGAATTATTTCGAACTTATTGAAGTTATTAAAGAAAAATGAAATTAGCTCCTTTTTCTTGCAATTGTGTAGAACATCTTTATTTTGCATAAAGATCCGTAGTCTAATCATTATACAGGGTGAGACATTTATAACATGACACCTGAATAACTCGCTTCATTTTGGAGATTGAAGAAAATGCCTCAGACCAAAAACTTATTTGTTATCGAAGGACTTATAATCTAAAGCTACTAATTTTTTGGTAGGTGGAGGCCTCAAGGAGATATGAAGGTCAACTCTGTTTTTTTCTTTAAATGAAACAGTATGTTTCTTTTACTTACATTCTGATAGAGTATTTCAAGACGAGCACGATGACCTATTATTAAGGTCATTGAAGGTCACTCAAGGTCAACTGCAAGAGAAAATAAATTATCTCAAAGCACTCTTCGAATACTTCGACGATTTAGATGCAACATGTTATTTACGTGCTCATTGCTAGTATAAGTGTTCAAAATTAGCGTACAAACCTACAATAAACCTAAATAGCAATAAACCTACCACTGCCAGTCAAAATGACCGGTTTCGAATTCTTATTTTTACAATAATTGCAATTATAAAAATACATTCATTTGGAACTAAACACATAAATTCTATTACAGAAGCTCACGTTATAATAAAAATTGTACACGATCTATATAAATAAAATCCGTGGTTCGGAACCCACCTTAACAAACAGTAGGTCCCGCTGAAAAGTAGACGGAAATAGGCTGAAAATTAGGCGATAGTGATATTGGAAGGAGTGGTAAAATAGATTTGAAACCCTAAGGGGACCAAATATCATTACCTCCCTATATAAATAAAATCTTGCCATTTTTATAAGGCAACTCTTAATCTAATTACTATTAGTGCTTGGTATGTTTAGTGTTAAAATCTCGGCTCGTAATTTTGTGTGGGTCATACCGCACTATATCTGAATTGTGGAACGACTATTTAAAATAGTACAGGTAGGCCTCATACAACACGGCATCCTATAACACGGTTTCGTTCTAACACAATAGGATAAATTGCAGATGTATAAAAATGTATAATATCTTTTACAGTTTAAGAACAGTACAGTTCCAGTACAATTTAATTTCATCGTTTGAAAATCGCACTTACAAAAATAAAATAGTGAACTGTCGTTAATTTCTTATAGTTAACCCTATATTTTGTATTAATTTATTTTATTTTACACCGAATGCACTTATACTAATCTACCGTACTAATTTACCGTCATCAACAGGACTAAACTTCCAAAAATCAATTATTGAATTTTTCGATTATTTAATCAATTTTAAACAAATCAGAAGACAAAGGTATCATCTGTTCTATTATAAAGGGGGCCCGGGGACCCCGAGGACCCCAGGAGAGGGACATTTGAAGGCGACCGGTTGCGACCGTTGGGTCGACAGTTTTCCGATTCGACCGCTAGGTGGATTCTACGAGCGAAAATTTTCTCGCTGCTGAATTCGAGAGGTGTAAACGATATAAGGGCTGTTAAATTCTGATAAGTTATCGCTTCTCGGCTCACTGAGCTAAGATCAAAGTGTAGTATCTGTTCTTATCAGCTTAATATCTGATACACTACCCATCGGGTAGTCAGAATATTAACTCGATTTTTGAAATTAGACGGAGTGTCTGGGGCTTGCCCCACCTCTGTCACGAGTCGACCTGACATTGCAGTACTGTTAGGTTTGGCTCTAATTTACTACTCAAAAGCATATTCTTACAGCAGTATTGGATACACAATTAAATATTTAACTAAAAATACAAATAGCTTTCCATATATATGTATATATATTTATTAAAGTTGAACAACTTTAATAAAAGCTTTAATAGCTTGAACAAGCTTTGACAACCCTCTGATCCAAGTATAAAAATATATATAGAGTTAGTTAAAGTAAGAGATTTTTAAGTGTTGGGGCTCCTGCCCATTTTAAATAGCGAATTTGCAATGAATTGTGATACACGAATGTGTATGTAGTATCAATTTTGTGATGATCAAAAAATTTGAATACAATTTAGATACAAGATTCAGAATAAGTTTAAGACAATTTTGTGATAGTACCTCATGGGTGATGTGGAAACCTATGTGTATGAGAGTCGCCCCAAAGCGCCACACGCAATACATACCGCAAGCGGTAGGTACGAGCCTGAGGAGCTCGGAGAACTACGGCCGCCACGGGGAGCGAGACGCGCGGTCGGGAAAAGTAAGCGTCTCCCTCGAAAAGGCGTCCAAGTGAGCTATTCCTGGACATGCCTGATCTAAGTAAATACAATTCTATTATTTTTTTAAAGCAATGTAAAATAATCAATTTGAGTGCTCCGTAAACCTAGTGTTAAAGAAGTTTTTAATAGATTTTCGGAACGTAACCCCCCTTTTTGTACTGGCTCTGAGTCTCCTGTAACACGGTTTCACACAACACGGCATTTTCTAGGAACCTATCTACCGTGTTATAGGAGGGTTACCTATATTTAAAATATTTTTTTTCTCCAAAATTTTACACAGCTCTGTGCGGAACTGAGTTTTCGTAATCGAGATCTGTATCAATGGACGTATCGTTAGCGGTCCGACAGCTATCTATCGTAGAATCGCGCAGGTACCGAGACCAACAGCGCCAGCACAGTATCCTAACCGCGTAGCCTACTCGCGGAGCGAAATGGCATAATTTACAGGGCAACAATGAGATTATAACCGGTACACCGTGACGGATATGAAACCGAATGAAATATCGGACGTAGGAGCAGCGAAACAAAGAATGCCGACGGCATCCGGTCGAATTTCGTGTGGATCAACGACGACTATTAATATACCTGTACTTACAGGCACATACGCGGGATCATGCGCCGATTCCGTCGATGATAACCAACCGGGCGGTCATTGCGAAAGTCATCGCGCACCCCGTTCCGAAAATGGTAATGTATTCGCGTCGCTGAGCTGCGCGCTGGCTTACCGCCATTGTTGCTCGCCACACCCACGGACTTAAGGACTGTGCATTATCCTGCGGGGGTGAGGCGAAAGACGGAAGGGATATCAACTTGTCGGCCATCTTGGATGGCAAACACTGTGGTGCGCTCTATAGGCAGTGTTGGAATATGGTGCAAGATTTCACGCACATGCGCGGAGATTTCAGCCTCGGTAAAGTAAGATTCTCGATAAAATGGGGTACCTTGAGCACCCAGCAGAATTTTTAAAAATTGGTTTGATTTGATTCTGAAAAATGAATGTATAATTTTGTATTTGTGTATATTTTGTAACTCGTGGGACACATTTCTGCGCGTTGTGTATCATGAATGACATCTTTACGAAATATTTACGTACGAAATATTCAAAATTTTCCTGCCATTTCTGACCTTGTATGACCTTGAAGGTCATTGTGTTGTATACGAATAAATTTATCTTGACTCATGCTTTCATATGATATAAAAAATATATAGCATTCCATTTAAAAAATTGAAAGTCACCTTCATTTCTAAGAAAATAGTGCAAGCGCAAGAAAATTACATACGCCATTATGTTACTTACCAAAAACAGTATTACCTTTCCCTCTATCATTTTTTTCTAATATTTATTATTTGTAATAGCCTGAACAACCTGTATATAACCTTTATTGGTTCCCCTAAGGGTTGCAATTCTCTTAGAATCTCCTCCTTTTTCATTCTCCCCTTTCTCCATAACCTAGTCTTATTCAGTGTTGGGATATGGTGCAAGAGTTCACGCGCATGCGCGCCGATTTCAGCCTCAGTAAAGTAAGATTCTCGATAAAGTGGGGTACCTCGAGCACACATCAGAATTTTAAAAAATTGGTATGATTTGATTCTTAAAAATAAATGTATAATTTTGTATTTGTGTATGTTTTGTAACTCGTAGGACACGTCCTGAAGTCTTTTTGTCCGGAACAGATTGTTTCGAGACATTCCCCCCAATATAACTGTCTCAGGGCTCCACTACCTCTGTCGTCATGATATAGATACATTACTGTTTTGGCCGCGCATGCGCGTGAAATCTTGCACCATATCCCAACGCTATCTATAGGCAACTTTAAATACTAGTTGCGCGAATTTGCAATGCAATCATGGGGGAAATATAACACAATAAATGAACCTTAAACAACAAATATCGTGTATTCATTTCGCATTAAAAAAAAGGAAAAAACTTATGGGACACCCTAGCCCTAATATTATCTAGCATGTCGGCGATGAAACGCGGGGTTAATGGAGGATTTAGACGATGGTTCGGATAATCGAGGTTCCACTTTATCGTCGATAAAACGGACAAATATGGTCTAAATTGTATCGTGCTTGTGCTCGTTTTAATCGGAAAAGTGCCGCGGATATACTGGTAGAAGTTTCATAAAGATTAGAATTAGTCCACGGATTTTATGCGTTCATGACAAACATTAGAGTAAGTGCGATTTATAGCGGTGGACAGATTAAAAGAATTTTAAAATATCAACGTGTTAGTTTCACCTGATTAGTGTCGTTAACACTAGATTTACGAGGCTCGTCAAAATGACGGATTCAAAAATTTTTAATTTACGATTATTAAGAGTGTAAGAAGGAATTCGTGAGGAATTATTAAATAGATTTATTTGTTTGTGTACATATTACAATAAAAATCGCTGAAGATCTAAGTAAATACAATTTTATTATTTTTATAAAGCAATGTAAAATAATCAATTTTAGTGCTCCGTAAACCTAGTGTTAAAGAAGAAAATGAATTTTCCATTTAACTCTTGTTTTGTACAATTTATATGGACAATTTTTATTTTGCATAATTATGTCCGGAGCGTAATTTCTCTTCTGAATTTCTTTCCTTTCAGTATTTATTCTTTGCCATTAATGCTTTACACATTTGAGGCTCCAATGGTTGTTACATTAAAATAGGGACTTCAGTACGTATTGTACAGTTTTTTTTAGATTTTTTTAAAATTTAGAACAGTAAAGAAAATTATTCATGAACATAAACGACCCATTATTATTCATACGGCGCGATTTTACTACACTTGGGGCGAGTGTTAGTAGGTTTTGTTGTCTCTTTGATCATTTGAGAAGCAGAGTTTGTAAAACTACCCTTAAAAATCATATAGAGTCTTTGAAAACGTTGAAAATAAAATGATTGAATATTCTTGTTAAAAATAACATTCTTACAGTGTAAATTTGGATTTTTGGAGGAATTAAATAGCTGTAGAATGTTCGAACAACAATGTTGGAATGTTGGAAACAACCGTTTTAACCGGATGGCCGGCCGCCATGTTTCCGTTCGCCGCGTTTACGTATGTAAATTTCAATAACAATGATTTATGGTGGTAACCATATCGAGAATCGAGTTTAATGAGCTCAAACGTCAGAACGAGAAGTCTTAATGAGGTTTCTTTTGAGAAGATCTAATATCACGAGATAATACTCGTTTCTTCTGTTGCGTATTATTCTAATGCAGTGTTTCTCAACAGGGTAGCCTAACTTCGACGTTGATTGCACTGTGAAACAGTCATTGTATTGCCTTTCGCTGTGCCACAGAACTAAAACATAAACAATATTGAAAATAAATTTCCAAAGATTATTCGATCATCGAATAAAATTATCTTGTTTTATGTAAAAAGTTTCAGCGTGCTCGGAACAATAGAGAACAGAAAGGAAGAAAAATGTTAATCAAATGCGTTTCATCGTTATACAACAATGTTTAACAATGTAATATAAATTTCCATAGACCGTCCATTGATAAATGGTATTCGGATTAATCGGGATTACGTTTGGGAGACACTGGCATGATGATTTTCCGTTAAAGTACCATCATGGCAACTTTATCGTGTACGTGTCCCTTAAATTTACGACTCGCGCGAAGCATAAACATCCTGCCATTATGCGAGGCTCGTTCGGGTATCTCGCTGCCGGTACTTAGGCATTGTATTCCCTTATCGAAAGGTATCTAATAACCTATCTAATTTCGCACGAACTTGACACTTTTTCTCGCAATGCTGTACAGCACCCTGTGCCCGATTACTCTATTCCATTTCGTTCGCAATTCCCCGTACCGTGCACACATGCACAACATTACAATTATACGTTATATTCATTAGTTACAAGAACATAAATAAAACGGGTGGAGTCTACTAAAATAAAAAGGTGTAATTTTCACTGATATAAAAAGGGTAAAAATTACATCTTCTTTTTGAAAATAATTCTTTGACTACTTAAATGAAAATAATTGTCAATGGCGAAAATGGTTTCAACTAAAATCAAAAGAGGCGGTTTCTATTACAACAAATAAAAATAAATTAGGTTTCCATCCAAATATAAAAACAAGGTTTCTACTACAACAACAAGGGGTGGTTTCTAGTTAAATAAAAAGAGCTGGCTTTTAAGTAGAGGGAAAAGGGGTAGTTTCTACTAAAACATAAAGGGGTGGTTTCTAGTTAAATAAAAAGAGCTGGTTTTTAATTAGAGGGAAAAGGGGTAGTTTGTACTAAAACATAAAGGGATGATTTCTACTATAACCAAAGGGGCGGTCCCTACTAAAATGAAAAGAGTGGTTTCTAATTACATAAATAGAAGTGGTTTTTAATACAGGGAAAAGGGGTAGTTTCTACTAAAACAGAAAGGGATGATTTCTACTAAAACAAAAGGGGTAGTTCCTACTAAAATGAAAAAGGTGGTTTCTAGTTAAATAAAAAGAGGTGGTTTTTATTAGAGGGAAAAGGGGTAGTTTCTACTAAAACATAAAGGGATGATTTCTACTATAACCAAAGGGGCGGTCCCTACTAAAATGAAAAGAGTGGTTTCTAATTACATAAATAGAGGTGGTTTTTAATACAGGGAAAAGGGGTAGTTTCTACTAAAACATAAAGGGATGATTTCTACTAAAACAAAACGGGTAGTTCCTACTAAAATGAAAAGGGTGGTTTCTAGTTAAATGAAAAGAGGTGGTTTTTAATTAGAGGGAAAAGTCGTAGTTTCTACTAAAACATAAAGGGACGATTTCTACTAAAACAAAACGGGTAGTTCCTACTAAAATGAAAAGAGTGGTTTGTAGTTAAATAAAAAGAGCTGGTTTTTTTACTAGAGGGAAAAGGGGTAGTTTCTACAAAAACATAAAGGGATGATTTCTACTATAACCAAAGCGGCGGTTCCTACTAAAATTAAAAGGGTGGTTTATATTAAAATAAAAAAGAATTGTTTCTACTCAAATATAACGAGGTGATTTCTACTAAAATAAATAAGGGTTGTTTCTACTAAAATAAACAGAAACGGTTTCGAGTAAAGTAAAAAGTGGGAGGGGGAGTATCTATTAAAACACAAAAGGGCGGTTTCTATTCAAATAAAAAGAGTGGTTTCTAATAAAGCAAAAATATTCTATTAGAATAAAAAGGGTTGGTTTCCACTACAATCGAAAGGAGTAACTTTTATAAAAATAGAAAAGGGTTATGCCTCCTTTAAAAATTAAGTAGCCCAAGACACGCAGTTGCAACACTGCTCGTACAAATTTAAAAATCGACAAAACTGTGTCTAGTCTCTGGCTCTGGCAATTACCAAAAATTGCTACCGATTGAGTAATTATAGTTGTACCTCCGTAACTATACGGTTGCGCTACAGACATACACAACGAAAGAGAGTGGAGAGCACAGTTAAGAAGGGCCGCAAGGTAGTGTAACGATGATACCAGTCACGGTTCACAGCTATCGAAATTCCGTTTCACAACGGTTCTGTTCGGCATTGTGTTCCTGACGCCGCGGCGAGATCGGCCGATTGCGATTTTAACGCGCGGAAGGCAATCAGATTTCAGCGAGACCTTTCGCGAAAGAGTCTCCACCACTCTGCGAACACAAGCCACACACGCTAAACCATCGTCAGAGAGACCCCTCTCGTTATCTTCGGCAATTTGTTCACCAAACAGAGAGCCGTTTTGAGCCATTCGTTTTCTGGATGTTGTGTGTCGCAACACAAACACACGCAGATACAAGGCTTCGAGGGATTCCCCTTTCTCTGTGGCGGACAGGTGCGAAATTATTGGGTACCGGGGGGATTCGATCTTTCTTGCGTTTCACCAGATCTGCATAAACATCGGTACCGAAACTGTTTTTGCCTGTGCAAAACCAATCTGGGATCGATAATAAGCATAGTCCTCTCTCTCTACCTTTGAACCGATGGTCTCGAGGAAAGAATGATTGCTGCTTTGATTTGATCATTGACTGTCATTCGATTATCGTTTATTCGACCCCTTTAATTAAGCAGCCTTTGAGAAATAATTGTTTGTTTTGCAATGAAAGCTTAATCAGCGTATTCGTGACGTGTAATTGTGATTTTGGATTTGGAATAAGCCCAAACATGTTGCAGTTTGGAATTTGTTGTTGCTGTAATTTACAATTTAACCCTTAGCACTCGAATGGCGACTCTGAGGCGCCACTACAAATTGCTCCACCATTATTCAGAATATTGTTTACATGATTAAATTTGTTTATATGTAGTAAATTACTAATCATTTAAATATTTTATGAGGTACTATATCTGTTTCGTACGCATATAATGAAAAAAATTATGTACAATGGAAATATTCTAGGTTAGAAGAAATGTTTGGGTTTTAAGTTGAAATAGCTTCGAGTGCAAAGGGTTAATAGAATCTCAATTATCCGAAAGCAACGGTATTTAATTCGTAGGTCTTTTGTGCTGTAAGACTTTTTGAAAATGTGTTACAGTGGACGGTTTCCAGCTCGGCCAATGGTAACCTCGCGCTCGGCTGAACTTGTCGCTGAGCCGGAGTCCTTCCGCTGTAACTGTGTTCTGATTGGTGCGTGTTTTTCGTTAATAACTCCTTGACAAAGTCGAGGCGACCATTTTTGCAAAGGAAAAAGTTGTTTCAAATAACTTCAGGTACCGCCCATTTCAAGGATTTACAATATTTTTTAGACATCCTGTGTAAAAATATATAATATCTTTTACAGTTTAAGAACAGTATAGTACCAGTACAATTTAAAAGAGTGCTTAACACGTTAAGCGCCACGCCAGCACGTGACAAAATTCCAAGAAATCGCATCCATTTTTCAATGGAACCCGTAACTGATATGTCAAGATTTATTATAGTCACTGCTTTTTTAACTTTCTTTTAATTCGTACGTCCACACAAAATTTTGATTTACTCCGCCTGCCACCCTATGAAATAACGTTGAAATCTAGTAAAAAAATTGTGTCAGTCACATTCCAGATAGCACTCGGACGTCCAATGTACGTCCGTACCGGACATATGTACGTCCCAGGGACGTCCAATGTACGTCCGTACCGGACATATGTACGTCCCAGGGACGTACGATATGTCCGATTTATGTCCCAGGTATGTCCGACAGAGGTCCCAGTTACATCCCAGTACGTACATAGGACGTCCCGCGCGGACGTTAATTGGACGTTTGTCGGAAATATAAAAGCGTGTTTGCACCTTAAAAAATTGTCTAAATATGTAAATATTGGTTTAAAAGAATTCTACAAAAATACCATTGTTTATCACATACAGTCACTCCCATTAATATTCGTACACTCTAAAAGACGATTACGTTTTTAATATTGGATCATGTGACATGGATTTTTTTTTTAAAAAGATAGAACAATTAATTTACTTCACGTTGAGAAAAAGAAATTTAAAAAAAATTGTAATTGGTCAGAATTACAAAGAAAATACTAAAAGTTGTTATTTATAACTGTTCTATGTGGGTCCATATTGAAAATTCAACAAATACGTTTTGTAGATCTGTGTCAACTGTATACACTCTGAATATTTCACCAAAATCGGCAAACGTTGCAATGAGCTACAACTGTTTGAAGATGGTAAAAATTGCAGCTTTTCACAATTTTCGGCCTTAAACTGTAATAAATCGAAGGATTCTTACGTCATTCGATGCCTCTCGCTGTTTTCCACGTAATAGAAATTGGATGAAAATTTGAAAACGTATACAATTGATACAGATCTACAAAATGGATGTTTTAAATTTTCAATATAAGCCATATAAAAAAATTGTAAAACACAACTTTTAGTATTTTCTCTGCAATACCGACCAATTGCAATTGTTTTAAAATTTCTTTTTCACCTCATATAGTAAACTAATTATTCTAACTTCTCAAAAAAAGTCCAAGTCGTATGGTCCAATATTAAACAAGTTATCGATTTTTTAAGAGTGTACGAATATTAATGGGAGTGACTGTAGCTAGAAAAAGAGGAATTGATCAAATAAAGAAGAGTGGACTTATACCGGGCGCGAACCTAGTATAAGCATATTAATAGTGGAGCGCCTAACGCGCTGACGCAACCGAGTTCTTGGTGACACGATTAATATTTTCAGATACTATGCGCGCTGATGTACTAGGTAATCGTAATACTAATCAAGTTAATTTCATTCTTCAACTATTTCTGCGAAATGTTCAAGTTTATCAGTGTCCAATAGACTTACAGAAATAATAAAATCTAACAATTTGAAGATTAGCTCATTTTTTCACGGAAGAAACGTCGAGAAATTAGTTTTTTTCAAACAACGGCGCCGTGAACTTAAAAATCTGAAAAATGCATAAACTATATTTTGAGTATAATAATAGAAACACAATATAGCATCCGAAAACGTACGAAATAATCTAAGTCCCACGTCTCTGGCAAGTACGAAATAATTTAAGTCCCACGTCCGTGGTACGTCCGAAATTTATATCCGAGGGATGTCCCACGGACGTAAAAACGGATGTCCATGGGACGTCCGAAATTTTGATCCAAGGGACGTCCCACGGACGTACACGACGGACATTGGACGTATCGGACGTAAAACGGACGTCCTATGCACGTATGGTGCTATCTGGGACATGACTGACGTGGCAGTAAACGTGTTAAGAAGTGCTCAACTATTTAATTTTTTGAAATCGTACTTACAAAAATAAAATAGTGAACTGTTGTTAATTTCTTATAGTTAACCCTATATTTTGTACTAATTTATTTTATTTTACACCGAATGCACTTATACTAATCTACCGTACTAATTTACCGTACTAATTTACCGTCATCGACAGGACTAAACTTCCAAAATTCAATTATTGAATTTTTCAATTATTTAATCAATTTAAAAAAATCAGAAAACAAAGGTAGCATCTGTTCTATTATAAAGGGGGCCCGGGGACCCCGAAGACCCCGGAAGAGGGACATTTGAAGGCGACCGGTTGCGATCGTTGGGTCGACAGTTTTCCGATTTGACCGCTAGGTGGATTCTACGAGCGAAAATTTTCTCGCTGCTGAATTCGAGTGGTGTAAACGTTATAAGGGCTATTCAATTATGGTTAGTTATCGCTTCTCGGCTCACTGAGCTAAGATCAAAGTGTAGTATCTGTTCTTATCAGCTTAATATCTGATACACTACCCATCGGGTAGTCAGAATATTAACTCGATTTTTGAAATTAGACGGAGTGACTGGGGCTTGCCCCACCTCTGTCACGAGTCGACCTGACATTGCAGTGCTGTTAGGTTTGGCTCTAATTTACTACTCAAAAGCATATTCTTACAGCAGTATTTGATACACAATTAAATATTTAACTAAAAATACAAATAGCTTTCCAAATGTATCTATATATATATTTATTAAAGTTGTTCAAGCTTCGACAACCCTGTGATCCAACTATAAAAATATATATAGAGTTAGTTAATTAAAGTAAGAGATTTTTAAGTGTTGGTGCTCTGCCCATTTTAAAGAGCGAATTTGCAGTGAATTGTGATACATGAATGTGTATGTAGTACCATTCTTGTGATGATCAAAAAATTTGTATACAATTTAAATACAAGATTCAGAATAAGTGTGATGATCAAAAAATTTCTATACAATTTAGATACAAGATTTACAATAAGTTAAAGACAATTTTGTGATGATCAAAAAATTTCTACACAATTTAGATACAAGATTCAGAATAAGTTTAACAGAATTTTGTGATGATCAAAAAATTTCTACACAATTTAGATACAAGATTCAGAATAAGTTTAACAGAATTTTGTGATGATCAAAAAATTTCTATACAATTTAGATACAAGATTCAAAATAAATTTAAGATTTTGCTATACCTAAGGGATTTAAACTTATTCTGAATCTTCTATCTAAATTGTATAGAAATGTTTTGATCATCACAAAATGGTACTACATACAAATTCATGTATCACAATTTATTGCAAATTCGCTCTTTAAAATGAGCAGAGCTATAACACCTAAAAATCTCTTTGGAGTTACAGGAGCTAAAAGATAATAGGATGCTTAGCGTTATGACCAAACAGAGAAACAGACTTTGCATTGCCATAAATTCTGCCTGTACACGAGCGTCTCAAGAAGCTGTGTATAAGTACACAGAGAGCCCGCTAAAAGACTTGTAAAACTCAGTTGTCTCGATAAAAGTCGTAAAATTTCAGCCATCCGTGTCGCAGCGTCATTTTCAAGTTCAGGGGGTTAGGTCGTTTGTTATTGCGCAAGGGTGACTTTAGTATGATCGTTTATGTCTGTTCGGGGGGTCTGACTATATTAGAAGCCTCTTATTTGGAAAGGATGAAGCATTAACGAAGAGGCAAAAGGATTCCCGGTCGCTTGTGTATACGTATATATTATACAGTCTGTGTAGAGTAACCGAGGCTAATTTGATCTTTGTAGGATGCGAAGAAAATTTACAGTGCTCTATACCGTATCGTGTACTACCCGGATCGTGGCCGTAAAGCAAGACCTCGGCACTGTCGAAGCACATGTTGCCCCGCGAGTATGCGATCCCGAGAGAGACCTAAGTTGCGCTGCACGCGCGCGTAGTCGCTGGTCTTATGCAAATCGTAATCGGGCGCAACGTGCTGTGGAATGATGAGCGGCTGGGTAAGGTCATCCAGGAGGAAGGTTAGAGAAACAGGATCGGATTCACCCTTTCTATCGAACAATCCGGCCATCTGCCAATCCGCTCCCTCCCATTTCGCTTTTTCTTTCAGAATGATGCTGTAGAACTGTATCGTTTTACGTATTTCGTACTATACGTGGACTGTGGTGTAGCAGGGGACTCTACAGCTGCTCTAGTAGAGCACTATTCCAAATCGAGTGACCCTGACTGCTTACTTAAAAACGGTCACTTTTTTAATACTAAAGCTATAGAACACTTAAGGTTACCGTTTCAATCCTATACACCGAATCTCTTATTACTAATTTTAATTATACCTAAAATTTTGTACAAATTCATTTTTATTTAATTAACCTCCCTAAATTTTTTAAATAGAAATTTAAATCCTATATAAATTTACCAGATCTCTTATTACTAATTTTAATTATACCTAAAATTTTATTTAAATTCATTTCTATTTAATTAACCTCCCTAAATTTTTGAAATAAAAATTTCAATTCTATACAGATTTACCGAATCTTTTATTACTAATTTTAATTATACCTAGAATTTTGTACAAATTCATTTTTATTTAATTAACCTCCCTAAATTTTTTAAATAGAAATTTAAATCCTATATAAATTTACCAGATCTCTTATTACTAATTTTAATTATACCTAAAATTTTACTCATATCATTTCTATTTAATTAACCTCCCTAAATTTTTGAAATAAAAATTTCAATTCTATACAGATTTACCGAATCTTTTATTACGAATTTTAATTACACCCAGAATTTTGTACAAATTCATTTTTATTTAATTAACCTCCCTAAATTTTTTAAATAAAAATTTAAATCCTATATAAATTTACTGAATCTTTTATTACTAATTTTAATTGTACCTAAAATTTTGTACAAATTCATTTTTATTTAATTAACCTCCCTAAATTGTTAAAATAAAAATTTCAATCCTATATAAATTTACCAAATCTCTTATTACTAATTTTAATTATACCTAAAATTTTATACAAATTCATTTTTATTTAATTAACGTCCCTACATTTTTTAAATAAAAATTTTTTTACCTCTAAATTTCGCATAAATTTAGCTTCCTAATTTTTATTATTATTATTATTATTCAGTGCATTGCCTTCGAACATTTTTATTGTATGAAGTGTTTAAGGGGCCATTCTGGTAAGTGATGCGGTTTTTCTACGAATGTTTCGGAATTGCTTACACGGAAACTATTGAACCGTTTGCGATTGAGATTTTGCACACATGTTTATTGGTATTTGAAGTACACTTGTGATTTTTTTGAAGTGCAAATTATCAAAGTCACATTAGTTACATATTTTTTGATAGAATGTGTTTCGATAAACATGGATCGACGGTTGCTGCGATTCCGCTTTTTTTACTAATCAAAATTGCTGTCATAATGAAAGCATAACACATCTAATGAAAAAGTCGTTGTGCGCACTTATGAGAAATGTAAACCGTCCCCAGCGCGTCTTGTTAATTAGACTCTTAATGAATCCTCAACGGACCGTATAACCACTTAATTATGCGAAATTGGGTCGGAACGGTCTGCGCCTGGATTCTCACTGTATTTCAAACGGCGGAAGCGGGATGTCGTCTGTCGTTAGGAGTGAGATTTACAAGCGTGTTTAATAATTAAGATGCACCCGTTGATTAATAACGCCGCGGTAACGTAAATACGATTGTCCAGTAATATCGGGTCTGTTGCTATAAATTGACCGTGGAAACGAAAACACATCATGAGATGATCTCCCATAAATGGGGCGCCATCACCATCCCTTCTACAACTTCTTAAAATTATAAAAAAGTTTTCACCAGATTAAATATAACGTATGGAGATGAGGAAACAGTCGAAGGACACTGTGACCCATGGCAGAAGCTGATTAGCTACAAATCTAAAGTCCTGGATTCAAATTCCGACTTGTGCACTCTTCCTCTTGTTCTTACAATACTATAGTAGTACTAATAGTTAACCCTTTGCACTCGGGGCTATTTCAACTGAAAAAAAAATTATATACAATGGAAGTATTCTAGGTTAGAAGAAATGTTTGGTTTTTTATACGTATGAAACTGACATTGTACCTCATACAATATTTAATTGTTTAGTAATTTATTAAATGTAAACAGATTTAATAATGTAAACAATATTTTGAATAATGGTATAGCAATTTGTGGTGGCGCCTCAGAGTCGCCATTCGAGTGCTAAGGGTTAATAATACACTTCTTCATGCAAGCATATATAATATAATAAAAATCATATGGAAGTCTGAATCAATTAAAAATCGTTAAAAATCTGACTAAATCAAAAATTGTATGAAAATCTTGAGCGAATAAAAATCCAATACTATTCTGAAGTCCTAGGTTCAAATTTCGACTTGTGCGCTCCTCCTCTTTTTCTTACAATCCTATAGTAGTACTAATAGTTAATAATACACTTCTTCATTCAAGCATATATAATATAATAAAAATCGTATGGAAGTCCGAATCAATTAAAAATCGTTAAAAATCTGACTAAATCAAAAATTGTATGAAAATCTTGAGCGAATAAAAATCCAATACTATTCTGAAGTCCTAGGTTCAAATTCCGACTTGTGCACTCTTCCTCTTGTTATTACAATACTATAGTAGTACTAATAGTTAATCCTTTGCACTCGTAGCTATTTCAACTGAAAAAAAATTATATACAATGGAAGTATTCTAGGTTAGAAGAAATGTTTGGTTTTTTATACGTATGAAACTGACATAGTAACTCATACAATATTTAATTGTTTAGTAATTTATTAAATGTAAACAGATTTAATAATGTAAACAATATTTTGAATAATGGTATAGCAATTTGTGGTGGCGCCTCAGAGTCGCCATTCGAGTGCTAAGGGTTAATAATACACTTCTTCATTCAAGCATATATAATATAATAAAAATCGTATGGAAGTCCGAATCAATTAAAAATCGTTAAAAATCTGACTAAATCAAAAATTGTATGAAAATCTTGAGCGAATAAAAATCCAATACTATTCTGAAGTCCTGGTTCAAACTCCGACTTGTGCACTCTTCCACTTTTTCTTAAAATCCTACAGTAGTACTAATAGTTAATAATATACTTCTTCATTCAAGCATATATAATATAATAAAAATCGTATGGAAGTCTGAATCAATTAAAAATCGTTAAAAATCTGACTAAATCAAAAATTGTATAAAAATCTTGAGCGAATAAAAATCCAATACTATTCTGAAGTCCTAGGTTCAAATTTCGACTTGTGCACTCTTCCTCTTTTTCTTACAATCCTATAGTAGTACTAACAGTTAATAATACACTTCTTCATTCAAGCATATATAATATAATAAAAATCGTATGGAAGTCCGAATCAATTAAAAATCGTTAAAAATCTGACTAAATCAAAAATTGTATGAAAATCTTGAGCGAATAAAAATCCAATGTACTATTCTAATGAAAATAATGATAAATTATCATTTATAATGATAAAGCAAAATATGTGTATCAGTTGCAATTGGACTGCTCCGGCTCGTTTTAGATATTAGTTATTAAATAAGAGTACTTTCCTGCATTTGTGAAATAAATATAAAATCATAAATGAGCTTCCAATGGAAAAAGTTGACGTCCATGTTTTTTCGCACCCCATATGTGCCCGAGGTCCAATTTTCGACGCGTCCTCCGTAACAAGATGTCAGGGCGATTAGAACGTCTCGATTTCAGGCAGCCCCTATTGTCCGAGGTGGCAGGAAGATCTGTTTTCCTGTTCATAAAGACCTGTACACAAAAGAGACAGCGTGTCGGTACGGTTTCTACATCCGACGTTGGCGTGTGAAACGCCAACAAACGGCCGGGCAAAGGGACCGATGCAACACAAGAGGCCTGGGAGTGCCTTTTTAATGTCACGGAAGGAGTTACCTTTAAGTATCGAACCGATGTCGAACCACATGGATCGTACAGATTGGGGCAGAGCCTTCGATAGAGTTAGAGTACGGCCCCGAAGATGGCCATTGTCTCATCACACCTTTTCTGCATCTATGTACAGTGGCCCACAAAAGTGTTCGTACGCCCTTTAAATCAGATTAACTTTCTTAAAATTTGACCAAACCACTTGACTTTTTTTGAGCAATTAGAAGCATTGATTTACTTTTAAAATGTGCAAACAAGATTTTGAAGAAATTGCAATTAGTAGGAATTACATGAAAATATAAAAATGGCACTTTTTAGAACTTCATTATTTCAGACCGAATTGAAAATTCAAAATATGCGGTTTGTAGATCTATGTTACTTACACATGTGCTGAAAATTTCATCGAAATGAGTTAACAAACACATGAGCTACAAGCGGTTGAAAGTGGTGATAATAGCAGTTTTTCACGACTTTTGGTCAGTTTCTGCTTAAAATCCATAGTTTCTTACATCTTTCGATGCGCGTAAGTTTTTTTCTGCATCAACCGATTTCGATAAAATGTTCAGCATATGTATAACAAACATAGATCTACAAAAGGCATACAGTATTTCACCGGTAATTGTCCCAAATGTCTCCGACAGAATTGTCCCTGAGATATCCCCACTAGTGCGGGGTGTGCCCCCTTGAGGGGCCGTGAAGCTCGAGAGGCCTCGGTCGCCGAGAAATATGACACCATGCGGCTCGGGTATATCGGTGAGACCACACTAATCCGAATTTCCAACTTTTTTATTATTCATTATTTTTTTATGGGACTTGGATGACCATATTTGTGGCATTTTTCTAATAAAAATGATACCAAATCGTGCGCTCCCGAAACTTTAATCGTCGATTACACAAGTAAATATCATCGGAATTATATCATATTTGGTATTATTTTTATTAGAAAAATGCCACAAATATGGTCATCGAAGTCCCATAAAAAAATAATGATTAATAAAGAAGTTGGATATTCGGATTAGGTATGTTTACATTTCTCGGTGACCGAGGCCTCTCGAGCTCGGCTGTCCTCCACGTTCGGTAAACCTCAAACAGTGATATCCCTCCGGCATAATTGTCCCTCCGCAGACCCGTGTTGTGGACAATTATCGATGAAATACTGTATTTTGAATTTTCATTATGGGCTAAAATAAAGAAGATTTAAAAAGTGCCATTTTTATTTCTTCGTGTAATTCCTACTAATTGCAATTTTTTCAAAATCTTTTTTTGCACGTGATTTACTAAATCAATGCAACTAATTGCTCAAAAAATGTCAAGTGGTTTGGTCAAATTTTAAGAAAGTTATTCTGATATAAAGGGTGTACGAACACTTTTGTGGGCCACTGTATATGCGTTTGCGTACAAGCCTACCGTCACGCCTAACTGCTTTCCCACCCTCTCACTATACCTATTAACTTCAAATTACAGCATTCTGTGAAATATCTCGTGAAACATGAATGTGCTTCACACCCAACTCTTGTATCCCTGTTAAGTGAACATTCAGCCATTCTAAGATTCCATATATTGGAAATTACATTGTAAAACTGAAATGGAAGATCCAGGACATTTTCTGTTTTTAATTTGGACAGTTTGAACACTGTAGATCATTTTTAGTACTGACTTAGGGAACAATTTACATTATGGACAATTTTTAATGATGCTGCAAGGATTAATAGAGACTGTAGACAATTTTTATTATTGAGCTAAGGGTCAGTGTACGACTATTTATATTGTTAAGCTAATTAAGGCGTGAAGACTTTAACAATTTATTAAAGTTCGTTTTCAAGTGTACTCTAGACTAAAGGCTTTTAGGGTCGAATATTAAATTACTCATGAGACTAGTTTAGTAGATCTTTTATTATTGAATAAGCATGAAGAACCCGTCTGTATTTTTTAACTTTAATTGCAGTTATTTTTGAATGACATTTAATCTATCATGTAGTACGTTCTTTGAGCTTTAATTTGAACCCTCAAAAGTTGATAAATCTCCACGGAAAAATATAAAAAAGTAATTTCTTTAAAACTCTTTTATTCAAGCATCTATTCCCCGGGGCAGTTAGTTCTTATTTTTAAATTACCAGTGTGTTACCGTAATTAAATTCAAATCGCAATTACCATACCATAAAGTAAAATCTTTTAGCTTCCATTTGAAGTATCAAAAATTAAAAGCCTTAACGGGAAAGTATTAAAATGTTATTATTTATCGAAACGCTGTACGGAAGTCAAAACTGTACGAATGATTCTTGCCGCGTTTGTCATAAGACACCGTGTAAATCCCGGCACGAATTATTTGCTCAATTCAAACCTTTGTATAGCGCCATTTCATGCAGCGGCAAAACGCACAAACTGTTAACCAACTGTTATCGACCGAGAGCGTTTTGGATAGTAGCGGTTGTAGATAACGTTAATTTCTATTTTGATGTTATTAGATTTCTATTTTGCCGAAATATGATATTAATTAATTGTAAATTATGTTAAATTATTTCGAATATATTGTAAATTTTAATTCATTTATTCGTTGTTTCCTAGTGACGCATTTCTTTTATAATAACAGATCAAATTAAACTTTCATAGGAAGCATGGTCGATAATTCATTAAATACTTAAAAAATTGTTTCTTTGTAAATAATTCAAATTTAAATGATTAAACAACTAAATGAAACGAATTTATAAAAGTGATGATGATTTATATAATTCATTTCATTAGTCAATTTATTCGTAATGTATTGCCACCGAGGAGATATAGGAATATATCTCGTTTGTCATATAACTGAAAAAGTTGGGTCTATTTATCCTACTTTTCTGTTGACATTTGCTAACGTTTAATAGCTTAAATTAAAAATGAAAAAATGCGTTTTATGATAGATGAATTGCAATTTTAAAATAATTATATTAACATGCTGAAAGTCTATAAGATTTTCAAAAAATAATTTTTGTATTGTTTTTGAAGCAATTTCTTAATCGGTGATGACTCAAATCAATGTTAGGTAACTCCTCGAAGTTTATTCATTTTTTCCGAGCTGTCAGACGAAATTGATTAATTTTTTTTAAATCATAGAAACTGATTAAAATACGTTCACTACTGATTCTTTATTTAGATGATCATTAGAGGGGGATAAGAAGTCAGTGCTTTCATTTCATGTTATATTTGTTAATATGTGACATAAGTTTGACATGTTTGATGTAGAATCCTATTCAATAAAAAATAATAAAATATTTTAAAGGTGAATGCTAAATAACATTAAGAACTAAGTTTAATAATATGTTTTATTCAAAGAACTATGATGAAGGCATCATAATCGATAAATCAAATGATATATATATATATATATATATATATATATATATATATATATATATATATTCATATGTATAAACGAACATGGAAAATAGGAGGGGGCCATCGGGGGAAGTTGCAAAATGCAGTTAGGCGAGTACTGGTTCCGCTGAACAAAAACTGCAGCGACGCAAACGTTTGTACAAAAACTATGACTAATTTAATAGAAATATGAATATAAACGTATATTCATATCTATATTCTGTATTTATATAGTATTTATGTATGTATAATATGTATACACCACGTAGAAGCAATGCCTTTAGGAATTTTGAGTTATAGCTGCCGAAAAAGTCCAGCCGGTAATTGAATGTGTTATTTCACTTCATCGTTTGTTATTGACTGTTCGTATAAAAAAGGCAGTAAGTGAATCGAAAACAGTGGAAGATACAAGTTTCTCTAATTTACGGGGAGAGTAGTGCTACAGACAGCTCTAAATTTCTAATAAATAATTTTTATTAAACGATCAAACGTACTGTTTTAAGTAAATAAATAATAGCTTCGACGCTTGAATCGACTTTTAATATTTTTAATAAATACCACAATTATCTTCCGTCACAATAGGTTACCGTCTTTTTAACCCCTTGGCTTACAATAACGAGTGAGACCCGTTGTAAGAAATTTGGGCCAAAAACAATAAGGACGAGCCTGACTCGTCGAACTTCGTATGGACCAAACGTAAACAACGCGAGCCTGGCTCCGTGGTACTTCATTTGTGACAACCGTAAACAACACTAACACGAAGATTACTAAGTTTCTCCGAGTTTTCTCAAAACATTATTAATTTAAATTAAGTATTAATTTACAAATTGTTACTGATACATGATCCACTTTCAAATTATAAATCATTTTTGTTCATCGATGAATTGATGATAATTACTTCCCAGACAGCTGAAAAGTATTAGTTGTGCCCAAACGTGTTTATTATTTCACAATTCCTTTCGTTGCGCCGAAATATACATGTCATAAGACGAATACATTTTGCGCAAGTTCAAGCACACGGCTAAACAACTAAATGGCTCGACGCGTGATCGACCTTCTTGTTTATTGTGGCCCGAGTAATAGGTTATGCCAATGGGTTAATCTGATTCGCCTAAAACAATACGTTCGACGCTTTCATAAAAGCATTCGTCGTGCACACATCGTAATCGAACATCCAAATCAGTTAGAACTATTATTCAGTCGTGATTATGCGCGCTCAATGCTATTGAAATGTCCCTCGAGTAGGCTTATTTTGTAAACTAGTGAAAATTTCAAATATTCGCGCTTGTGTTTTTTCTTCGCATTACGACAACATGAAGCTACAGTGTAAAAAATCGGCAGTGTGCGTTCCCTCCTGCTGTGTTTGTCGATTGTTAAATAAAAAAAGAAGATTGTTAGTATCAATCACATGGTGTTCGTATAAAACGTTTTTTTCATTTTTTCCTAATATTTTATTAATTATCTACATTCCCGTTATTAGTGTGATCGAAGCTCAATTTCAATATTCACCATCGTCGTGATCTTTTAAGTTTTCACTGTTAATTATTCTTGTATAAAATACATAGTATCCCAAACATGACTGTGGATTGATTCTGCACACTTTGATCTCGAACAGTTTGCTTTTTCGTTTTTTATTTTTTTTTAAATACTCGTGTTTTGCACCCGATTCGTAACCTTAACATTAACAATAACGGTCTTCGCCGTTTTGTTTCGTCTAGAACTTAAAATAACTATCTATCATAAATATAAAAAGACTTTTACATTTAGTCAGTTACTCTTCTTCGAGAACCCGATGATTTATACGAATTAAGTGTATACCGACAAACGCAAGTCAATATTCTTAAAATTAATTATAGGTGCGAAAGCATCACCGATAATTAATGGAAAAATGTGTTCAAGCACATCTTTTATTCATCACAAACGAACATTATAAAGCTTCTGTATATGTATAGAAAATTTGCGCTGCCTTTCCGGTCAATTGTCCGCGATTTAAATGATAAAACTGACTTATTTATAATAAATGTAGCGATATACAATTAATAATCGAACGTAATAAAAAGGGATATGAAAGAAGATTCGTAAAAGTTGCAGCACCGCAGAACATTTTTCCCTAAGTACACTGCTTAAACTGATATATAATATATATATATACCAACCGGGTATATATATATACCTACTATATACCTATAATAGTTAACAAGTCTGCGGGCCGCCAATAACGCAGCCCTGATGTTTAAATCGATTAACCTAAGTGTTTTTTTTATTTTTCGTTTAAGTTTATTTCAAAATCTTGTATATATTCTACCACATGTTCATGTTTTATTTTTTTTCCATCGTTATAATATAGCATAATTGGATTCGAATATAATTAACGACCCATGGATTTATTGATTAAGAATAAAACATCAGAGGAATGATAATATAATCGCGCGTTCACTGCAATTCATTATTTCGTTTTTGTTTACTGGAGTGTATGTGTGTGTCTGTTGTAACTATGAAACTGATTCGTACGGAGACAATAACAAGTTCGTACTACTTAATCGAATTGTAAAACATCTAATCGCTATTTAAATGTCCCTCTGAAACTCTATATACATTTATGTATAGGAGCATGCTACGATTCATATACAAAATAATAAAACATTTCGACTACACACGCGATCAAATGGTTTCTTTCTTTGCGATTTAATATTATTGAATTGATGCAAAAATAATTGCGGTTTTCATCGGTTTAAACTACAGCGATTTCTCTGATGCGACGCTTTATCCCATTGTTGTAACCGTTTGTTATTGGGTCATTTTTATAATTTCAAAATTCGAGAACACCGCAATTATTTTGCACCAAACAATACAAATATACACACTGACGATAAAAACTCGATACAATTAAAAAAAGCAATTTCACAAGAAAAAAACAATAAATACTGTGTATACATTGAAAAACGTTTGGAACGTCGGGAATCGATTTCCGGTGATCGTTTTCGAATATCATATATAAATGTATATACGCACGAACATACGTACGGATGCGCGTGCATATACACGAACTGTCATATAATAGTTTGTACGCATAAAATTTGACGCACAAGTCTCGGTACATATCAGCATCATACTTGGACTTAGGAAGGGGCGGGGGTGGGGGCAGGGCACCTGAACACTTTGTATCGACAACATTCCACTACTATGATTACTTTGATTTCACATAAATGCGGAAACTAGCAAATATTCCGCACGGTTTTCCCTCTCTGTGCACCATATAACAATAGTGAGTTTACATACATCACTATATTAATACGGATAATAAATATAAAATGTTAATTGGCATACAGAGCGCATTATGATTCTGCGTTAAACTGTATCGCGTCCTTAAAATTCAATTGGCAGTCGAAATGTTTATGCTTTGCTCCGTTCTCAGTCTTGCACGGAGAACCCATTCGAAGTTCAAATAATGGAAGATGTCAATTTCTTTACTTTTCTTTTCTTTTTTTTTTGTTGCTTCTTCTTCGTTTGTATAAACTATCATACACTCTTATAGAAATTGTACCACAATATAGGCGAAGTTATATAATTATGCTTCATTATCAAAAAACAACTCGGTAATATTCTTCATTGACAGTTACTGGAAGAATTACGTTCATTTTTCGTTTTCTGGAAACGGGGACACGGAATTTGACTCCTCCTTTTCTCTCTCTCTCTCCCTCTCTCTCTTTCTCTGTACCGTTACTAACCTCAAAAACGTCTAACAGTCCAACAGTTATGAAGGTCCCAATCTAACATGCTATCGTTTTAGCAAAGGACGGAAGTGGAAAAGGAAATATACTAGCTGGAATGTATACATGTTTCATAGTAATGAAATTTCCAGAGAAACATCAGTCTTTGTGCTGTGTAAGTGTAGTGTAAACCTTAGTATATGGAACTAAACTACATTTATGTTTCTCATAGTTATTCTTTTCTTTTTCATAAGGCATAAGTATTACTCATACTTATTCGTTAAACATTATTTCACGTGTATTCTCTTTCGGTGCGATGATTTGTCGTTCAATTATAAAATAACTTGCCGAAAACCTCGTGGGGTATGATCTCGCGATACTAACAGGATCTTAAAAGAGAACAGAAAAAAAAAACAATTTAAAGCAATACAATAATAATAATAATAATAGTAATAATAATAAGTACATGAAGCAAATGAATCACAAAGATTGTTTAACGTTTAAGTCTCTGGAAACTTCATGAGAAAAGTTCGCGATACGTTCGTAGAAAAATAAGAAGCTTTGCTCTCTCTCTCTCCCTCTCTCTCTATATATATATATAAAATAAAGAAAATAAAATAATAAATGAAGGAATCGCTTAAACGAGTCAATACGATAAAAAACGGCGATGGAGGAACACAATCCCACTACATTAACTCATACAATGATATAACAGGATAGTAGTATTTTTTTCTGTGTAATGTAACGTGTGTTGTAGTTGTTAATGCAATGAAACGTGGTTAGTGTTTTGTTTCCAGCGCCGGGTATACTCGAGTTTGAAAATCGTTGCAAAGTGTGCCAAGAGCTCGAGAAATTCGTATATGAATTCATTTCTATTCGAACATTGCAAACAACGTGGCTGTTCGCTCGTTATATGCGCCATACTGTGAGAGAAGAATATGTTCGCGCAGCAGAAGCTGTATAGTGTGTATATGTATGTGTGTGTTCTTCCTGTAGCAACGTTTAGGGTAACGCGATTCGAAAGAAGACGATGACGAAGACAATGGCGATTACGAATTCAGGCCCTGGCGTTTCTCTTCCTCGAGCATGGCATCAAGTTCGTCGGTGAGATTGGCTAGCATGTTGCCGATGTCATTCAACACGTCCGCTGGCTCGGTGCTGCTAGAATGATGGCTCATCATGTGGCTCTGCATGTTGTTCCCGGCGTTGTTGCTCGCGTACTCCTGGGCTCGCGCGGACCTCTGCTTTATTGTCCCGGCGTTCTCGTTCGCGAAAGGAAGCGAATCCGATTCTGTGCTGGAACTTGACTGAAAAAGTCACGATATTCGTTAACACTACGCTTACGCAGCACTAAAAGTCACTATTTTACATTACTTTATCGAAATAACGAGAATATGTTCATCCAAATATTTAGCCATATTTTTTAACACACTAGAACTACCAAGCACTAAACGCGGCTGGCGTATATTGCATTATAATAACAAGATTGCATTTATTCAGATTTCCTATAATTTTTGGTTAAATATGCACTTCAATAGAGAAGTTTACAAAAAAAAATTACTCCTGCAAACATATTCATAATTACAATATCTGCAATAGAAAAAAATTAAAAATCAGTCATCTTGACTAGCCGGTAGTTTTAGCGTTAATACTATACAGCCAAAGAAATAAATTTGTTGAATAATTCCTTGTGGATGCGTCTTTACAAATTCCAATGATAGTAAATTAAAAATATTAAAACACGTCATTTTGACGGGCTCCGAAACCTAATATTAAACAGAAGTATAATTAAGCAAATCTGATTGTCTAGGTTATTAGAAGAGCAATCCAATACCCTCATGCGATCTTTTGATCATTTCTGACCAATTAAACATTTTGTCTTCGTTGTATATAATTGTTATCAGTGAAATATCTCAGTTAAGACAACCTGTTCAAAGGTCTATAATAAGAAGGTATCCTAACAGTTAGGTACCTTAAAGCTGGCGTCAGAACCGTTACGGTGTTGCAGAGCAAGAGTAGCTATCAATTCGTGTTCCTCGTTCACGTTAGCGCTGACACTTCCCCAAGAACGGGACATGGAAGATGGCGGCCGGTTCATCTGCGGCGGTGTTGATGGTGCAGCTGCGGGCGCTGGCGGCGGCGGTGAGGGATGATGGAGCAAATGATGTTGATGATGATGCATGTGGTGATCCTCGCAGGACGCGGTTGGTACTGGTCCGCTGCAATCTATCACAACGTCGCCGACCGCCGGTCCCCCAACGCCAACAACAGAAGAACTGTTTTCTCTAGAACTTTGACGCCTTGGAGGAGACGGAGGACAGCGTTTTGGAAGATGCGGACTGCTCTCGAGTCCGTATGTCAGTTGATACTTGTTGTCGAAGTCTCTCGGCAGCGATTTGAACTGCCCTGGTGTTGCGGCGACCTGCAAGCCGAGCGAAATTATTTAATTACATTATAAACTGCAAAATGTGTGGCTTACACATCGGCAGGCATGTACAGTCAGTGTAAAAAGTATTTGTACACCTTTTAAAAATGAATAACTCTTTTAAGTGTCCTAGCTAGTGTCTAAATAATTTTTTTTTTTAAATTTCTATTGACTACAATTGTGAAGATACAAGTGTAAGTTCAAATTCTTTGTCTGTGCCTATAATAAAAATGTGGAATATGCCTTTTGTAAATATAAGCAAATTATATATATCTACAAAATTTGTAAACTTTAGTATTTTCTCAGTAATTTCGACCAATTGCAATTTTTTCAAAATTCTCTTTTCACATCATGTAGTAAACTAATTATTCTAATTTCTCTTATCGTCTTTTTAACCCTTTTCCCTACGATTTGTTGTACCGTTTCAGTAATTAGAACTTCTTTATAGTTCATAATTTCCTAGAGGAAGGAGAAAATTGACATCTTTTGTATGGTTATATGTTCTGCAATGGCAGTACACTAACAATAACAAAATAGAATTTTATTTAGTTTTGAATGAAATCATCCATGTTGAAAGGGTTAAAACAGCCTTTAAAATGATTGATTTCCCCCAATTTTTTGCTTCAATTAAATGGAGCGAGAACATAAAAAAATCGATAGTGGAAAAATAAGGGCTAACCTAATGTACAGGACTGAAAGCACTTCTTTTGTCTTGCTGCACTGCCTCCTAGAATGCAATGATTACCTTAGCTACGGGTCTTGGACGAACAAGGCAATGTCTAGGACGTGGAAGTGTTCCACCGCCAGCTTCAACGATCGAATTGTCATTTGTAGGAGTGAGATCACCATCCTCGAAGCTACGTGGACGCCATTCGATGGGCTGAGGATGCGCGGAAGGCGCCGGCGATGGTGGATACCCGAGGGGCGCGTCCTCTAAGCTCTCCAAGGACTTTCCTCGCGAACCGGTTCGACCAACCATGTTATAATCGGTTGGCAAAGCGGCGTACATGCTTCTCCATGCGGTGCCAGACGTTGTGTCGCTTCCTCCTCTTTGGAAAGACCTCAGGACTGGTGACGAACAGTCTTCGTCTGGCGATGGCAGATCCGGGCCTGCCCGTTGAATCACTACATCCTGAAAGTGCAATCAAATTAGTATACGTAGAAACAATAGTGATATACAAGGGTGGCGTCCACGTAAATTATACATCTTGTATATTTCCGTTACTTGGAATAATAATAGGCGGGTAAATGCGTATATATATATATATATATATATATATATATATATATTTATATATATTTATGTATATTTATATATATATATATGTATATGTATATTTATATATATGATATATAATATATATATATATTTATATATATATATATATATATATGATATATAATATATATATATTTATATATATATATATATATATATGATATATATAATATATATATATTTATACATACGATATGTAATATATATATATTTATACATACGATATGTAATATATATATATATATTTATACATACGATATGTAATATATATATATACATATATTTATATATATATCTATATGATATATAATATATATTTATAAATACAGAGTGGAAATTATAAAGCGTTACAGACGAATGTCTCCAAAAATATTGATTATACGCAAAATTGTTTCAGATGAAAGTTGTTCAGTACCGAGAGGGGCATCATGTGGTGGACCTTATATTTTTCCCGGTGTACACTCCAAGGTGAAGTGAAGGTCAACTTTCTTTTTTTAAATGGAATGATATGTTTTTTATCCACCATCAAATGAAACGATCACACCTTTCCTGCATTTCCATGCAAGATTGACCTCGAATGACCTTGAGTCATAGGTAATTGAACTCATCTTAAAACGCACTATTCGATGGTGGATAACAAAACATATCATTCCATTTAAAGAAAAAGAAAGTTGACCTTCACCTCACCTTGGAGTGTCCACTGGGAAAAATAAAAGTTCCACCACATGATGCCCCACTCGGTACTGAACAACTTTCATCTGAAACATTTTTGCGTGTAATCAATATTTTTGGAGATATTCGTCTGTAACGCTTTATAATTTTCACATTGTATAATACATACAATTTATAATATATAATTATATCTTCGTACAAAATAAAAATGTACTGTATAATTGTAATTGGTACGAGTTTATGTCCTCTTCTAATGAAATGTGTTCTTAAATTTTACTGGAGCGGTATTTACTGTCTAGTATTTTTTAAGTTGGCTATTTGTGTTGTAAATGGTTCGTATTCTAACGATGATTAATTGAAGATAGACTGTGAGTAATATAGAGTTAGGGTACCTGTGTTTGGCCAGGATGAGGCGGTAACCGGGCAAGATCTAGCGGCTGTATACGTTTGCCGGCGCGGATATCTTTGACTCTTTTAATAGCTAACAATAACTTCTTTTGATGGCCCAGCCGCACAATACCAATGTCCTCGAGATCCTCCCAAGTGAGAGTCGTTACGTCTTCGACCGAGCGCATACCCTGTTGATGCAGAGCGCCAAGATATTCTTCCAGTCGTAGAAGTCTAAGCCACTCCTCCAGAGATCCGGGAATGTGCTCTGGCAAACCGTCCCCGATGTTTAAATTATCTATTTCTGCCTTCAGTCGCTTTCTGTGGTTCGGCTTCTTAATTCCTGCAAACACACATAAAAATCAATTAATCTCTGTATCAAACAACAGTTTGGTAATTCGCAAAAACTTACATAAAATAAAAGTGACGGGTAGACTGCGGATCTTTATGCAAATTCTAAATTTTATGGCTTACAAGTCCAATTTATCAACTAGAAAATTCCTTAACGTAAGCGTAAAGTAAATATGTCATTCATTTCTGTTACTATACATGTTTCCCTGTATTATAAAAATGTGTACATGCTATAAATTCATAAATATCCGCAATCTAGGATTACTCACAGTATATGTCAATGGTCAACATTGTTGTGGATGCATAATATATCTTTACCGATCACAGTTTCTTAGATTTGACATTGCGGATAGACGAGTGTACAGAAAATATGATTAACAATTATGTTTCTGGTGAGCCAACAAAAGAGCGTATTGCAGTATTATTAGTCTTACTAAAGAGCATATTTAAAGTGTAACATAAGGACATGATAGTGATAACACGCGTCTCATTAGACTCGCAAAAATATGCATCTCAACAATTCAGAGATTACGCAATAGATAGAACAGTTAGATAAGAAGGAACGTGTATGGCTGTTCTGAATTTTTTAATTAGGCCAGATGGCTAATCAAGAGAGCCGTGACTGTTACTAAATGATCTGTGGCATGAGCGGAGATATCGGTGTCGGCCGCGTCAGCAGATCCAGATAAAGCCAGCTGCACCGCCATGCGAAACAATAAAATCATGTTTCAAAACGGAAGAAAAGAGGGGGTGCGGCGCGGAGGATATATGGCTTGCATCCAAAAGTACTATGCTAGGCAGCCGGGGCCATGAAAGCCTCGGATATCTCATATCTGTCCTGTATGTCCAATCATTCCGGATTCCGGACCGTTTCAGGCGGCGCGCGAAGCCACGAGTGACAAGAAGCAGCCAGACACAGATATACAGAAGCGCTGGGTGGTATAATCAATGACATGAAAATCTGCCGCTCGAGGGGAGTCACGTCTCTCCTCATCCTTCTCCCGTGCCTCGTGTAATGCACCTTCCAGCCTCCAGCTAAGAGACAGCTAGAGACGCGTTGAGAAGAAGAAAGGGGAGTTATACACCCTTCAAGTGGCAGACTTTCGTCGTGTCACTGTTTGTACCATTCCGGAGAGGAACGGTTGCCCGTATTACCTCTGCCAGAGGAACATGTAAATATCACCCGTGACTCTGATCGTGTAAATACGCTTTTGATCAACATCCCTAGCTAACAGGTGAACGGTATTTACTCTTGGAAATTATTTTACAGTACAAGAAACAGTAATCAGACTTTACAATATGTACAGTAATTTTTCTACGTCATCTCCAGATTTTTATAAATTTTTACGTTCCAAGCATGGAACCTCGTTTAGAACATTGACGATAAGGTGACTTTTACAATTATTTGTTTAAGGAACTATGCAGTGGTTCTGTTTGAAACTTTTGTGGCAATTTGTCCCCTATTTCAGGAACATTCACCAATTTTTTCATTGAAAAATATGTGGTAGGAACGGAGTGATAAATAATTATGTCGGACCTCGTCGCTGACGGTGCAAATCAACTGCATTGGGAATAATGCAAATACTGATATGTATACAAGAAGTAAATTTTAAAAAATTGATAATTGAGGCTGTAAACGGTCGTAAGTGTTAGTTATACAGGGTGTCCCACATAAATGGGAACACCTAAATATCTGCCGAATTTACAGTCTTATCAGAAAACTTCAGAGGACAAAGTGACACTATTGCAGGGTGCAAATATAATGGTAAAGAAAAAAAATTTTTATGTCGTGTTTTTTTTTAATGAAATTTCAAGGTCACCGATGTTTTTTTAAAAGGAATAGTATATTTTTTACGATAGCATGATAGACAATAGAAAATTGAATTTAGTGGATACCACCTTTTTGACCTTGAAATGACCTCGAGCAAGAATAATCATGTTGGAGCGGATAAAATGTGGAAGTTCAAAATTTACGTGCTTCAGCAAAGATTACGCGTTGTTTACGTCGGGTTGACCTTTACAAACCACAATAAATGTTTGAAATATTTTTCATAGTAAACAGCGTATGTTTATGTTAGAGTATGTATCATTGAGATCGTTAACAGAAGGTTAATCGGTTAGAATAAGTACGTTGTTCCTTCTGCATTATTCGAATTCGAAACGTGAAAGTGATAACAATGCGTTATACTGTACAGGAACGAATCGATATGGTTTTCACTTATGGCGAAAGCCACCAATCTTTGAGGCAAGCAGTACATTCGTATCGTGAAAAATTTGTGAATCGTATTTGTCCTTCGTTACACGCATTTTCCGTTGTGATAAAACAATTTAAAAATACCGGTAGTGTAAGTTCTAAAAATCGTAATAATTACTGCAGCATTGCTTCAATTACGTCTCAGGAAATCGACAATGCCTACAGATCATTTAATGCAAGATTGCAATATTGCATAAATGAGGATGGTCAACATTTCGAACATTTATTTTGATATGTAAAAGTCAACCCGCCGTAAACAACGCGTAATCTTTGCTGAAACACGTAAGTTTTAAACTTCCACATTTTATCCGCTCCAACATGATTATTCTTGCTCAAGGTCATTTCAAGGTCAAAAAGGTGGTTTCCACTAAATTCAGTATTTTATTGTCTATCATGCTATCGTAAAAAAAATATACTATTCCATTTAAAAAAACATCGGTGACCTTGAAATTTCATTAAAAAACACGACATAAAAATTTGTTTTCTTTACCATTATATGTGCTCCCTGCAATAGTGTCACTTTGTCCTCTGAAATTTTTTGATAGGACTGTAAATACGACACATATTTAGGTGTTCCCATTTATGTGGGACACCCTGTATAGTTGTACAAAAGGTCCGCCGTTCGAAGGTTAATTTCAAGAATTATGAAGTACAATGATTTTTCTGTGAACATGTGACAAGAATCTTTTTTGCTGGAGCGTTTTGAGTACCTATGGCTGTTAAGTCCTCCGGCGTCATGCGTGTGATAGTAGCAAGATCATAACCAGCTGAAGCAAACAAAGGAAAGTATTCCTCGAATTGGAGTTCAGTCAGCCAAGCATGAACAACGTCAAGATCCGCCGGTCTGTCGGGATGGCTGCCGAGCGAACTTATGGAACATCTGGGAGACGAAGCAAGTGCACCAGGTCCTCTGGGACCCAGGTGATATCCGGAGGCTCTGCCAGAATCCAACGAAGCCGTAGAATGCCTGGAACCGGAACCTGATCCTGAACTACCTGGACTGTCTCTTCCGGGGCTTTGAGTCATGTCGATTCCTACAATAAAAAAAAAACTATTAGTAAATTTAGAATTGGAAACGTTATTTGCAAAACATTACATCAAATTAGTAAATATTATCTTTGTGATCTTGCTGCTAGATAAACACCAGTTCAACTATAAATTTCAATCGTTTCTAAATTAAAGAAGAGAAAGTGTTTCGCAGATGGTGACTTTTATCAAAACAGTATGGTGGTGTGATGTATGTATCATGTGTACAGGATATGATCAAAAGCTGCGTTCTTGATAAAATCAATACTTTGATTAGATATGTCTGCATAGTCATCACAGATATGTAGAAAAATAAAGATAGTTCAAGAGTTAATCTCCACTCAAAACCTAGTCGACATTAAGAATCATAGAATGTTCAGTGCAATGTATGATTCTTTATAATTTCGTAAAGCTTCGCAAAAACGCATAAAATCTATTTAATTACTATTCGTCGACTAAGCTCTCGCGTCATATACAGGGTGTTTCGTAAATGGTGAGCGAAACTTTAGGAATTAATTCCTAATGCTTAGAGAAGAAAAAAAAAGTTATATCAACATAGGTCCGTAAAAGATTAGTTTCTGATTTATTGAAGTTTTTGTGCCACAATTCTCGTCACATCGTCTTAAAGGCCCGTTTAAAAGCATCAACAATGTTTTTGAAGTAATCGCCGGTCTATGTTTACGTTATCGAGGTGCAGTATTCTTGTTTACAATTTATACTGTATTTTATGTATAGTACAGTGTTCGGAGCTCAATGAGACGACGAGCTGAGGCTTGTATTGAGACCAGTGATGCCAGAAACAACCAGAACTGGTTGTTTTTCCCTCTCCTACTTTTCCCCTTCCATTACCTGAGCACACTTCAACGTCCCCCACTAACACCGTAGACTGGTCACGTGACGTGTCGCGCAACGTATCACATAATACTCTGGTCATCAGAGAGGTGGTAAACTGTACTCCCCTCGATTTAACCGATCTGCCATCACTGATCAGTGGAATGGGATAATGGAAGGGGAAAAGGAGGAGAGGAAAATCAACGAAGTTTTGGGTTGATCTGGCGACACTGTCAATGATTGAGACCAGTGTCGCCAGATCGCTGAAATTGAGAGGAATACAATTTACCACCTCTCTGATGGTCAGAGTAATATGTAACACGCACGGACTCAAAGGACTGAGCATAAAGTAGGTTTATGGGTGAGAGGGGTCGTGCCGCGAGCGAGGAGGGATGGTAGACTGCGGCCATGTTGGATGGCAAAACTAGTGTTGCCATCTATATAACGTGGCGGGAACATTGATATGATTTGATTCTGAAATATGAATACATAACAAGTGTATTTGTATATATATCTGTATACATATAAAATATTGGCACATTCGACTCCAATATAAATTTATAAATAAATTATGTGTATCTATTTTCCGCATGATTGCATTGCAAATTCGCGCAACTAGTATTTAAAGTTGCCTATAGGTAGCGTTGGGATACGGTGCAAGATTTCACGCGCATGCGCGGCCAAAACAGTAATGTATCTATATCATGATGACAGAGGTAGTGGAGCCCTGAGACAGTTATATTGGCGGAAATGTCTCGAGACAATCTATTCCGGACAAAAAGACTTCAGGGCGTTTCCTACGAGTTACAAAATATACACAAATACACATGTTATACACTCATTTTTCAGAATCAAATCATACCAATTTTTTAAAATTCTACTGGGTGCTCAAGGTACCCCATTTTATCGAGAATCTTACTTTACTGAGGCTGAAATTGCCGCGCTTGCGCGTGAAAGCTTCCACCATATCCCAACACTGCCTATAGAGCGCACCACAGTGTTTGCCATCCAAGATGGCCGACAAGTTGATACCCCTTCCGTCTGTCGCCTCACCCCCGCAGCATAATGCACAGCCCTTAAGTCCGTGTATGTAACACGTTGCGCGGCACGTCACGTGACCAGTCTACGGTCTTAGTGGGGGACGTTGGAGTGTGCGCAGGAGTGGAATGAGATAGTGGAAGGGGAAAAGGAGGAGAGGAAAATCAACCCAGTTTTGGGTTGATCTGGCGACACTGATTGAGACAGGAGGTGGACATACTGAACATTTCCTCTGTGACGAGAATTGTGGCACAAAAACGTTAATAACTCAGAAACTAATCATTTCCGGACCTATGTTAATATAACTTTTTCGTCTTCTCTAAGCATTAGAAATCTATTCCTAAAGTGTTGTCCACCATTTACGAAACACCCTGTATAAACAATCCTATGTTATAAATAGAATGCGGATTTTATGCGTGTATGATAAAAAATGAATAGGTGCAATTTTAAATCGTGAAAAGATTAAAAGAATCAGAGAATGAAAATACATTCTTGCAGCAAATTTAGAACGTTTTTATTTTACATAGAAATCCGCAGTCTAGTTATAAAAATTCACAAGACCAAAATACAGTCACTCGAAATAACAGTCGGACACTCTTGAAAAAAAGACGATAATTTTTGTAACATTGGACCATACGACTTGGATTTGTTTTAGGAGTTATAACATTGGTGATGATCAGTGGTAAATCTTTGGAAATATGCTATAGTGTTTAAAGAAGGTGTTGACACACCCTGTAAAACAGAATTTTTTAAAAATTATTTAATTTAAAAAACAAAAACTGCAAATTTTACCATCTTTAAAATTTTCACAATACTTACAGAAATTGACAAAGATCGACAAAACGTATTTTTTAAATTTTCAATATAGCTCCGCATACAAAAAGTTGTAAAATATAACTATTAATATTTTATCTGTAATTCCGACTAATAGCAGTTTTTTCAAAATTTTTATTGTTCTAACTTTCCCTCCCAAAAAAAAAATCCAAGTCGTAGGGCCGAATATTAAAAAGTTATCGTGTTTATAAGAGTGTTCGAATAATTGTGTGAATCACTGTATATGTATTGTTTATTAAATAAGATTTTTAATGAATAAAAAAAAATAAAAAGAGTACCTTGGTCCTCGGCATGGGCGTATTTCCCGACGACCGGCGGGAAAGCAAATCCAGGATGAGTGAAAATCGGCCCGGGACTCTTTCCAGAGGGCATCCCGTACGAACCATCGTCCGCCGTTCCTCCAGGACCACTTCCGGGCAGGAAACAGCTATCCTCGCTGCTCGCATAACCAGCGGAACCAAAAGAGGAGCCGGAATGTCGAAACACGTCGGGTACAGCCGGCGGTGCCACTTTCTTCGCCTGTGTTACTGCTTTGGACGGCCGGTTCATGCCGCCAACTGCAAACAAATAATAATATCCTCTTTATTATTCAATCACTTATGCGACCGTTCCTATTATTATTATTATCATCATTATTATTATTATCGGCGCAACCGGGGCTGCTTAGGCCGCGTTTACCCTTCTCGCATCCGAGTTAACTCGGACGAGCCGTGAACTGTTGTAATACGATAAGTAATATGCAGAACGATAAGTGACAATAATAATGTAGACTGCCATAAATATACCGGGTGTCCTGTTCAAGTATATGCCAAACCGTTACTGGAAAATGTTTCCGGCAAAAAATGTTTTAAGAATTTCATATTCTGCCGCAAAGATATTTTGTGATGGAGGGTATTTAGAGGTTATGTGAAAGTCACTATAACTGTACACCCAATTCTGTTTTTACATGGTTTGATTCAACACTGTTTAGAGAAATATTCAATGTCAGTTTTCAATTTTTAATTCCTGAATTTGTGATCATTTTTAATTTACATATTATGTTACTTTTACTTTAAGAATTTAATTACCTTTTGTTTCTATGAAATAAACTGTGCATGAATGCACATACAAATCAAATTTGACGTTTTATAAAGGCTCTTAATAAGTTTTTTGTATGAATCCTTTTATTTGAGCTATTTTCTACAGATATCAAGGATATCGAACCAATCCCCTATTTTTTTATGCGTCTACACGATGTCTTCTTTTGCACGGTTTTTTCTGGAACGTATCTACCATGTAAAAACAAAATTGGGTGTACATTTTTTTTTTAATAGAATCATTTTTGAGTATAGATATGAGTAACCTATATCTAAAAGTTATAGAGCAACATATAACCTTCCCAGTAAAGTATCCCTATTGGTGGGCGGTGCCCGGGTCAATCGTGGCCCAGAGGAGAAAACTTGTCATTTGAACACTCGGTCAATCTGATAATGGATTTGTGTTAATATCTTGAATTAAATTCCATTATGTCTAATAAAAAAGCTAAGTAAAATTTAATTTTGAAAAAATGTAGAAAAGAAAAATTTGAAAAAAGAATTCTTTTTAAGATAAAAATCTACTTTTCATTTTCGAATTAAAAAATGGGTTTAAAAAGAGGCTTAAATTTACTGTGAAAATGATTATGTATTTAGTTATATATTGTGAATGTATTTTGCGAAAATGACTTTTCTAATGCGTCTAAGAGTTAGCAGAATCAAACCTTGTCTAAAGGGGACTAGAAGAACGTTTAACTGGCAAGATGGTGGGGGTCGTTTGGACACACAGACCCTATTGAATTGCTTCCTACTTTAACTGCATTAATGGAACTAACTTACCGCTCACGTTGCTGTAATAGCTTATTTATTTATTGACTTAGTACTTATTCAATATTAGATCGCCAGCCCTCTTGGAAGTAGAACGAACAGGAAATGAAAATTGTCTAATAACTTTATTGTTAATTACATATCTACGTATTTCGCTATATATAGACTGACGATTTTACAGATCTCTGACAAAAATGAATGCGTGAGATATGAATTAAAACATCCACGACAATTTTAAGATATTGTTAGTCAATTTTTTTATTTTAGATATAGCGACTTTATAATTAATCATAGATATTTTTTACTAGCTATTGACAGTAGTCACACTTGTGCAGATTGACAATTCTTTGAAAGTTTTACTTTCGAGAACCAAAATGGCCGACTTTGCGCCCGCCATTGGAGATAAATCTCCTTCCTAAAGCTTATCAGAATCAAATACGTATAATTTCAGATAAAATTATTATTCCTGCACAAAAAAATTTCTGCATATTCTTCAAAGATTACTAAATAAACCGATAAAATTTCAACTTGATATGTCAACTGGTTTCATTGCAAAAAATTGCAAATGTCGCATCAATTTTGGACAGTCAAAACAACGAGAGAGATTTTTAAAAAAATTAATAAATTATTGAGAAATTAATAATTCTATGTTGATGATGAAATACGAAGGTCTGTTAATTTCATTTTCTGATGGGAAAATGATCACGGTTTCACCACGATAGCTATCTTCGGTGCACTTGTCTTCGGTTCGTGCCTAACGCTTCGTATAATCGCGCGCATATGGTTGCTCTATTTCTGGAGGATCGGACAAGTCGTTTCCGGTTTTGAAGAGATCCACCCTTCACCGATTTAGAAAGTACTTAATGCTCCTAACATTAGCGCTATTTTTTAGGTAGTGCTTTCTACTATTCATAGTCCTCTCCAAAATCACAGACTCGCTTCCGCTCGTCTCACATTGCCTGGCTTAAAACACGCTAATCTTCCCAACTGTCGTACACTATTTCAGTTAATTTAGGCTGTTAAATACTACATGAATGGACTACTAACATCAGAAAAAATTAGTATTGTTTCAAAAAATTCTCAAAAGTCACAATAACTGTATTATCATCAAGGTACAAAGGCTTCATTAATAATGGCTACTCCGCTGTATATGTTTGCAAACAAATACTTTTGTATACTTCAAAGATCGCTAAATCTGAACACAAAGTGCCAAATCAATGTTTATTAGTATTTTTTTAAAAAATTCCCAAACCTCTATTTATTGTTTTACCATCAGTAATACCATCAAGGTCCGAAGAATCGATAATAAAAACTACTCTAATCGGCGTTTTGCAAAGAAAAAATAATTTTATGCACATTACAGATTGCTAAATCTGGCCACGAAGTGTCAAATATTTATATGTTTACTAGTAATGTTTTAAAAAATTCCCAAACCTCCATTTATTGTTTTACCATCAGTAGTACCATCAAGGTCCGAAGACGCCACAATAACAAGTACTCTAATCCGCGTTTTGCAAAGAAAAAATAATTTTATGCACATTACAGATTGCTAAATCTGACCACGAAGTGTGAAATTTATATATTTATTAGCAATGTTTTAAAAAATTCCCAAACCTTTCTTTATTGTTTTACCATCAGTAGTACCATCAAGGTCCGAAGACTCCACAATAACAAGTACTCTAATCCGCGTTTTGCAAAGAAAAAATAATTTTATGCACATTACAGATTGCTAAATCTGACCACGATGTGTCAAATTTATATATTTATTAGCAATGTTTTAAAAAATTCTCAAACGTCTATTTATTGTTTTACCATCAGTAGTACCATCAAGGTCCAAAGACGCCACAATAACAAGTACTCTAATCCGCATTTTGCAAAGAAAAAATAATTTTATGCACATTACAGATTGCTAAATCTGACCACGAAGTATCAAATTTATATGTTAATTAGTAATATTTTAAAAAATTCTCAAAGATCGTCTTATCGGCATCGAAACAGAACGCAGCGAAAAAATAAAATTGTAAGAGGACCATGAGGAGTATTAACTCTCGTGACCTTGAGTGTAAAAAAGAGCTCCGTCAGGGACCGCAGAACACACGAATTTATGGTTGTGCACCCACGATACTTACTACAAAGGGCACGTTTCATTAGCTGAGGCCGAGTGACCAATAGAACTGCGCACGCGCTCCCGTTATTAATCAGGCCATTAGCGCGACGTCGATTAACGACTATAGTGAGTGGACGTCCAACATCATGGCAATGAAATCACAAAGCCAAATAACTATTCTTCCCGTTGGATCGCTTGAAGATTATTCTTTCAACGTTGATGAAAGCCGGTAATTAGACGGCAATTCAACGGTATGAACCCTCGTGAAGAGGGCAGTTTTAGGGTACCATGATGGTTGCCATTAGAAATGGCAGTAAAACTTTTATTGTTATGGATTTTCACAGGTTCCGGTCGATATTGTAAAAATAATTGCGACTGCAGCTTTTGGGACCGGCTAATGAGCACCATTAACGCGTATGACATCAATTTTAAGGACGAGGGGGTGAGATTTTGTGAAAATCATTATCCCTAATTAGTGGAATGGTAATCTTCATGCGTTTATGGCTCGTGCGAACTTTTTAAAGTACGAAGAGCCTCGTCATATTTTTAGTTGACAAGGACATCTAAAATACATGAACACTGGATAATACTTTTATTACATAAATACATTTAGAATTAATAATATCCCTATTTAATATAATACATTTGAAATGAAAATGAATAGTGTTTTTATTTCGTAAACACAAGAAAGGTCTTGAATTACCTTAATTGTTGGTTACGATGTCAAATTCGGCGATTGAACGCCTTTGTTTTTAATTATTTTTTTATGGCACCTATACCAGTGTATTTATGACATTTTTCCGAGTGAAATGAATACCAACATGACATACTTCCGAGCATGTTTGATTATTTAATGCCCACCGTTCGCATAACAGACGGTCAATTTAATCTTGAATTACACAATCAGACAAATTCCGAAGTATGTCATGTTGGTACTCATTTTACTCGGAAAAATGTCACGAATACGTTGATAACATTTTCACTAAAAAAATCATCAGAAACCGGGGAATTTTATCACTAAATTAGCATTGTGCTGCACGGGACGACTGTATATTAAAATTGCAGTATATTGTTAAGTCCATTTTAAATACTCGTTTGTGAATGAAATTTATGGTGCATCTCTTCACTATAAAATTCGCTGTGCATTCATTAAAACAGCTATTCAGTCAGCAAGTTCGTTCATCCTGATAAGTAAAAGAGCTCGTTTGGCTATTGTTTCTGCGGCGTATAGTGAGAAATGCAATTTTGCCAATTTTCCGCGTCGCGGTACGCCTCCGAGTGCAATTGTCGAGAACCGTCAGAGCTGAAACCCGATATGGACACGCAGTTTCATCAAAATCCGTACGTGACATATCACGAATGTGTGTTCGTACCAGGCAGACGTGGCTCTTCGAGACAAACTCTTCAAGTTTGCGAAAAGGAATGCTCCGATGCAGCCAGCGATACTTAACACGGGCTCGCTTGCCGGAACGCGGATGTGACTTTGTGAAACGTTCATGCGGAAAACGGAGAATGCAAATACGTGTGATAGCGCACAATACGCCGTGGATGACTATTGATCGACGAGTAAGTTATTCGTGTGAATCAGAAACGGGTCTATGAGTCGGATGCGTTCTTCCATCGCCTTGGACGTCTGCTTGCAACATTTCAGATAAAACTCGTTATTCTCCTGTGATTGGCATAAATAGCCGTCGGCTTAACGCATTGCTATTCACATGGTCTTAGTCTGTGCTTTGATAACCGTCTCCTTCTGCGGGATTATAGCATGGTTGCTACTTGGTTTTAGTTTAGAAGGTACATCTTAACAACCTTTAGGATTGCTAGTGTCTTTTTCGGTTACATCTTCAGATATTTGGATAAATTAAATTAAGCGTGGTAAGCTTACGTTTACTTTGTTTCGCATATTTTTTTTTCAAAATTTTAGACTAATAACAAGGGAGGGGAAAAAAGATTATTTTGAGCAGTTTGACAAGTGTGTGCAAAAGGTAGACATTTGCAGGTAATTCATCTTTTTATATGTTTAGCGACTTACCAGTTTTAAGAAAATTGCAGGGCTTCGGAGTCGGAGTCGGAGTCGGAGTCGTGGAGTCGGAATCGGAATCGGAATCGGAGTCGGAGTCCGAAAAAAAATATATCGACACCGACTCCAACTCTGGCTTTTTTGTTTATAAATCATTAAAAGCAACAAGTATCTCTATAAAATATTAAAAATTATTTTAATTTTCGAAAGTGGAAACTTTATCGTTAGTATTTCTTAAATTGATACGTATTTTCGGATTATTTCCTGAAAGTGAAAAAGTAACAGTCGTGCTGTGTTATATCAAAGTTATCTGTTCCATATTCTTAGACTTAATACAATATATCAATTATTTATTCAGTTCTATTAAAACTTTTAATCATTTTGAGTACAATTTTTTTCAATTTTGTGAGTGGGAGTCGAAATTGGCGTCGGAGTCGTGGAGTCGGTGTAGGAGTCGTGGAGTCGGAGTCGTGGAGTCGGAGTCGGAGTCGGAGTCGGAGTCAGAGTCGGAAAAAATATATCGACTCCGACTCCAACTCTGGCTCTTTTGTTTATAAATCATTAAAAGCAACAAGTGTCTCTGTGAAATATTAGAGATTATATTAATTTTCGAAAATGGAAACATTATCGTTAGTATTTTTCAAATTAATACGTATTTTCTAACTATTTCCTGAAAGTCAGAAAGTCACAGTCGTGTTGTGTTGTATCAATGTTATCTGTTCCATATTCTTCGACTTGATACAATATTTCAACTATTTATTCAGTTCTATTACGACTTTTAATTATTTTGAGTATATATTTTTTTAATTTTGAGAGTCGGAGTCGGATTCGAAGTCGAAGGTAAAAAAACGAGGAATTGGAGTCAGAGTTATGAATTTTGTCTACCGACTCCGCAGCTCTGGAAAATTGTAGGAAGTTGAGTTAACATATAGCCATTAATTGATTAATAATATAGATTAATAATCTAGCTCAGGGATGGACGGTTTTGTCTCAATTGAGGCAAAGCGCCCAAAGGGCACCATAGCGCCCACTGTCCCCCACCAGCATCCGCCGTTACCATAGAGGAAAGAAATGCTTCGCCCATCGCGAACAGTGCGCAGGCCTCGCGCATGAAAGAGAGGTTGGTGGGAGAAACAGGCGTTCGAGGGGCTCCACCCGTGCCCATGCATGATCTAGCTCAATAGATTATTTTTTTGATCCCGTAGAGATGGAGCGAAAATTTTGGAAAATGTATAGGAAGTAAAGCTAACCTGTAGTTACTAATTTCCTTTTGATGCGTAGAAATATCTTAAACAGTGGTCAAGAAAAATATTTGTAAAAGTAGGGGTTGCTGTCTCCCTATTACTTTTACACGAAAGACCAAATCTAATAAATTTTTTCTACCTCTAAGGATTGAATAATAATTTTGAAGAATACATACAAAGTAGACCTAATATGTAGCTACTAATTACCTGTTAAATTATCAAAATATTGTATGAATTAAGGGGGAAAAATAAATGGAATGAAACAATTGGTGCTCCACGAATACTAAAATTGACGAATATTTATTTTATTGTGCACGAAGCCCCATGTGTTCCGCGACTTATGGTCGCCAGTGGTGTGCTTCATGCTCTTCTCTTCACGCACATATCGATTCCTTTCTCCACTTCTTCACTCCCTTCAATCTTTGTTCCCGTGTTTCCTTCTTTCTAACTCTCGTTCTTCTGCTTCTCCTCTTCTTCTGTCTCTCGACTTTAGCACTCTTAAGGGCGCTCACTATTGTGGTGGCTTACAAAAATCGACCTATTGTCCATATTCTCCTAAAATTTTACATCTTAAAACATAAAATCGCAAAATATCATACTAACTGTAAAGCTTTACAAAAACCGATTCTAATTCTAAACAGAATGTTTGCGAATGGCTATAATAATTATTTTAAAAAATTCATAAAAATCACATTATTGTTTTATTATCAAGGTCTAAAAACACCATTAATAATAGTCACTCTAATTCCTATTTTTGTAAAGAAAAATTATTTGTATAGTCTTTAAAGATTGTTAAACTTAACCACAAAGTTTAAAATTGACATGTACATTAGGTTTGTTTTAAAATATTCCCAAAAATCACATTATCGTTTTATCATCAAGGTCTAAAAACATCATTAATAGTAGTCACTCCAATTCCTATTTTTATAAAGAAAAAATATTTTTATAGTCTAAAGATTGTTAAACTTGACCACAAAGTTTAAAATTGACATGTACATTAGGTTTGTCTTAAAAAATTCCCAAAAATCACATTATCGTTTTATCATCAAGGTCTAAAAACACCATTAATAGTAGTCACTCCAATTCCTATTTTTGTAAAGAAAAAATATTTTTATAGTCTTTAAAGATTGTTAAACTTGAGCACAAAGTTTAAAATTGACATGCACATTAGTTTCGTTTTAAAAAATTCTCAAAGGTCGTATCATTGTAAATATCACGAAGGTTCAAAGACCGTGTCATAACGGCTACCCTAATCGCTCTTTTTGCACAGAGAAAATATTTTCTTGATCTCGGAAGACTGCTAAATACAGCCACAAAGTTTCAAATTGATATGTTTACCGGTTCTGTACGAAAAAATTCCCAAAAGTAGCGTTATTTTTCGGCACCGTCAAGGTAGGAACAGACCCTAACCGCCACTCTAATCCTCCGCCCCCATCGGTTCTTTATCCTGTATTATCCTGCTGCGTGCTGTATCGAATGTTCCTGCGTCCCTTCTTCGTCCCCGCACGGCTCACATTTCTCCTCTTCTTCGTTCAACCAGTATTTATGTTCCTCCTCGTCCTTCCCACATCTTATACTTGCCAATGTACCACCATCTTTCTCAACTATTTTATGCATTTAGTTAACGCAATATTTTAATAGACACTGTCCTAAACCAACAGCTTGTGTAATCTTACCCAAAACAATTTTTAAAATCGATTGAAACTAATAAACAATGAAAAATGATTTTTTTTACTTTAGATTTCATTAACTGCATATTAACCCTATGTTGAGGATAATCCTTTCGAATTATTTATGCCGAAACGGTAATTTAAAAATCTGGAATATATTTCTAAATTTTTCAATTATTGTCAGAAGCGATGATTAAACAGCAAATAATAAGAATGATACTATGCATTAATAAATATAAGCAGGTTATAATTCATTAAATTTTATAATACTCAAACATTACCAACATGTGAAAAGAATTCGATTTTTCGGGTTTGAAGAACTGGAAGATCTTCTTCGGTATAGTGTTCGGTAAATGGAGGGTTTTGAGTGATTCGCGGCGGGGTACTATCAATTGAGAAAATTGGAACCGAAAATTTCGAAACGATCAGCATTTATTGGCACTTTAGGCTCGTTAGACGAGAGAACAGAGCCGCGAAGAATTCGAAACAGAGCGTTCGAGCGTGGTGTATGCAGCACGGGGCTAACCGTTCGTATGATGCGATCGTATTATAGAAGCGCTGTTAATGGTGATTGGCAGAGGCAAGCTGAAACGGTGGTGCTGCGACAGGCAATCGTATGGGCGAGCGTTTGCTGACGTAACGGTGTCGCCGCAAGATGATGATACAGCGAACGGACACAAAGGACGCGAATGCCACAGTGTCTTCCTAGCTGGCTAACTGTCCTAGGACCCGGCGGGGGCTACGCTTTGACCTGGGAGCGCTCCGGATTGCCCCCACGGGCAAATGACCTCGCAAAAAGAGATTCTACATTTTGCAAGCGTTATGAGGCGACAAGAGACGCTGTTGGTGGACTCCATTTTTATGTAGCCAGAGGAGGGATCTTCGGGAGCAGTCTGGATTGCCCCACGGGGCAAATGACCGCAGGCAAATTAAAGTCTCTCCACTTTGTAAATTGTAAGCTGCTATCGTTGTTCTCAATTTTTATGGAATCAGAACAGTGCTCCTTGGATGCAGTAGAAATTGCCCCATGGGGCAAATGACCGCAGAGAGGGATTCTCTACTTTACACGTTAAATATCGAAGCAATAAAAGACTCTATTGTGGGGTGGAATTTAATTGGAATCACCGCGGTGCTCTTGGGGGCAGTCTAGATTGCCCCACGGGGCAAATGACCGCAGGAAAATTTAGAAACTCTCTACTTTGCAAGTTTTCAATTTTTATGGTATAAGGACAGTGCTCATGGAAGAAGTACAAATGGCCTCTTGGGGCAAATGATCTTGCAAAAAGAGATTCTACATTTTGCAAGCGTTATGAGGCAACAAAAGACGCTGTTGGTGGACTCCATTTTTATGTAGCCAGAGGAGGGATCTTCGGGAGCAGTCTGGATTGCCCCACGGGGCAAATGACCGCAGGCAAATTAAAGTCTCTCCACTTTGTAAATTGTAAGCTGCTATCGTTGTTCTCAATTTTTATGGAATCAGAACAGTGCTCCTTGGATGCAGTAGAAATTGCCCCATGGGGCAAATGACCGCAGAGAGGGATTCTCTACTATACACGTTAAATATCGAAGCAATAAAAGACGCTATTATTGTACTGAATTTCGCTGGGACCAGCGCGGTGCTCTTAGGGGCAGTGTAGATTGCCCCATGGGGCAAATGACCGCAGGAAAATTTAGAAACTCACCACTTTGCAAGTTTTCAATTTTTATGGCATAAGGACAGTGCTCTTGGGAGAAGTACAAATGGCCTCGTGGGGCAAATGACCTTGCAAAAAGAGATTCTACATTTTGCAAGCGTTATGAGGCGACAAGAGACGCTGTTGGTGGACTCCATTTTTATGTAGCCAGAGGAGGGATCTTCGGGAGCAGTCTGGATTGCCCCACGGGGCAAATGACCGCAATAAAATTCAGGTCTCTCCACTTTGTAAATTGTAAGCTGCTATCGTTGTTCTCAATTTTTATGGAATCAGAACAGTGCTCCTTGGATGCAGTAGAAATTGGGGCAAATGACCGCAGGGACAAAAAAAACTCTTTACTTTGAGAGTTTTCAATATTAAACTGTCGTTGCTCTCATTTTCGGAAGAATCTGAGCAATGATCCCGCAATTGCCGCCTAGGGCAAATGGCTCTGTGAAGAAAGAAAATTTCTACTTTAAAAATTTTTAATATCCATGGGAAACAAAAGTTCAATGTAATGTAATAGTGTTGCTCTCGATTTCAACGGAGCCAAACCAGTGCCCCAGAGGGCAATGCTTGCTCACATTCTAAAGTCTATTCTTAAATAAGAGATCAAGAATGTTCTAAAGAGGAATTTTAGCAAAAAAATCTGACAAAATAAATCCGTTTATTATAATTTTTTTAATAAATATAATTCTGAAGATGCATTCTACAAAATAGTATTTCTAAATTTCCAAAATGGACGAAGTTATAGTGATTTAAAAACGACGACATTCTGCGCGGTGTTGAAGTATTAAAAATCGAAGAGTTTGAAATCATTTATCAAATTGAACGCAAAAATATCTCAAAATTTAATCGATGTTTGAATCATTTCTTGTTTATACATTTACAATGATGGAAAGCAAAGAACCAATTTCGAAATTTTCAAAATACAAATGAGTCGCGCACTCGTTCTCGTATTTTCCAACTAAAAATCGATTAATGTAACATTAATGTAAACATTATTGTATAAATGAAAATGGATGTGTATAAAGATTGAGAGATTTGCTGTTTCAGAAAGAGCTTCAGCAGCCTCACTGAGAAAGTGCGATGGCATATACGGCCTGAAATTATTTCTTATCGAGATATTATTAGAACTTTCACTGAGCCAGTGCGTCGTGTGCTCGCTGTTATAGTTAACACAAGAACGCTATCGTCCCATAAACGATAGGTTCTATTAAAAATATCTCCGTAAGCAGTAAGTCACGTGGAATTTAACTGCCGATTGAAGCACTATCGTGGAAAGCACAAAGATGTCGTTTATCAATTTAATTTATATCTATAATAATAATAATAATTTCATTTATTATAATTGTAAGAAAGTGTAAATCGATAAGTGCTATACACGGGATCTAGATTATCGGCATGTATAAATATATAGTTAATTGTTGGTGGCGTGTCGTTCGATAGTAGCGTCTTTTGTTTGTTTGCATCGAGAAGTTGCAGTCTCCTCCACGCAGTCATGTGAAACGCACGCGTTTGATACATATATATATATATATATATATATATGCTATATATATATATATATATAAATATATAAATATACATAAATATATATAAATATATATAAATATATATAAATATATATAAATATATATAAATATATATAAATATATATAAATATATATAAATATATATAAACAAATATAAATATATATAAATATATATAAATATATATAAATATATATAAATATATATATATAGTTTAATACATTATAATTAAAGTGTGATAATAAAGCATTGTTTTTATTATCCCAAATCTCCTGACAATAATAAATAAAAATTGTTGATCAAAGAAAATTCCCATAATAGATTATACGCGTTCAATTAAATTCGTTATTTTTTTATTGATATTGATACGTTTTATTTTTTTTTAATCACTTGAGATTTGATGCGTTGAAGTGTGATGTTGAATCGCTCGTTTAAGATTCGACTTTACGTTGAGAGACACCCTGTATAATAATCGGTGTTTAGAATCCCATGAAAGGACTCGAACGCCGCAGGTAGACGGACTACCTCGGAGAGCAGATCCGTGTATACCCGGTCTACGACAGATACACCTGTTGGGTCAACGAGTTTACGGCAGGCAGCGTGACGACTTGTCAGACAGAAGCTCGGACAAGTGTGCCAGAAGTTCGGCGAAGAGATTGCACGAAAATCGTCCAATTAACAACGCTAACATGGAAAACCTGAGACCAGGCCACGTCCTTTTTAAGCGGACTGCCAACCGTCACGGTAAAAAGGGAACACTTTAGTCATATTTTTTTTTAAAGAACAACCATTGCATGGATCGATCTCAAATTTTACTGATTTATTCATGCATGCACTAGGAATGCATAGTAATATTTTTATAAAAAAATATTAATTCAGTCAACGACGAAAATATTTCTTTTAATATACATTATTGAAAATTTGATGGAGAATATACGACAGGTTAACACTTGGTAATTCTTTTTTAAATAACTATTGCACGTATCGATTTCAAACTTTATTGATATATTAATACAGGCTCCAAGAATTACAGTAATTTTTTTATAAGAAAATGTTGATTCGGTCATCTAAAAATATTTTATATTATATAGTAATTTGAACGTGAATTGAACGAAAACTGTTGAACAAGTAGAAAACAGATAACTTTGGTAATTTTTTTAAAGAGGAACCATCGGACATATCGATTTCAAATTTTTTTTGTATTTTTTTCAAAGAAAAATATTAACTTGATAATCGGTAAAAAAATACTTGAATATGCATCATGAATGAAATATGATTTGAGTAAAGCTGCAGAAAATAAGGCAACGGTGTCACCTATATTTACAAAAACGATGCATGTTAATTATCTGCACGATGACAGTAATATATTCCGACCCGCAAGCAATCACTCGAAACTGAATTTCTTCCACGTCATCATTGATTCATAAATATTCCTCCACGCCGTAAGATAATAAAAAAAATTGAGTTCTTCATTGACTATGTATGTGCCCATTGATTTTTCCATGCATTCCAATCCTCCTAACATTACGTGGGCCGCGCGAGAAAAGATTAAGTAACGCCCAGTTCATTGAATAATAATTCTTCTTCAAGTCCAATGATTGCTACACTAGAATCATTCACGAACCAATCGAACGCGTCGCGGAGAATTAACCTAAAAGTCGAATTCAATTCATTCCACGATTGTCTACCGTCTGACAATTTATTCTTGCCCATTGTAACCCTCAGAGAAAGAAAAACTCATTATAAGATGAGCAAAAATTGTACTTTGCGTCGACGATTTTGAAATAATGAGCTTTTTTTTAAAACCTAGTTGCATGCAAAGAGCATTAACACTTTGACTGCCAAAGCAGCGACCTCAAAAATTTCATAAAATCGAAACAATATATTTAATAAAATAATGATTACAGAATTAAAATGTGTGACACTGAGTAACGTTTTAACCTTCTTGCATTTTCCAGATATTAACCAAATTTGATACAATGATTACATTAGCGTAATAATTAATTTTTAAATATGGACAAATAATTCCGTCACCCATATATGGGTGACACGGCAGTCAACGTGTTAATGACGTTCTCGATTAAAATGTTAAAAAAACGCATGAATAAATTCGTATTGAAATTCAAAACATAAAATTTTGTTTATAATTTTTTTTTAATGAAATGTTTACCATCATATTCGTGACATATTTCTGAGCAGAATGAGTACCCACACGGTACCATTCGGAGCCGTTCGAATAATCGAGGTTCGACTATTATCGTGGATTAAACAACAAAACAAGCTCCGATCGGTGCCATGTGGGTACTCATTCTACTCGGTAAAACGTCACGAATACGATAGTAATAGTTTCTTAAAGAAATAATTGAAATAAAAAAAATTTTGTCAGTGAATTGTCTCCCCACCAGCAATTAACTAAAATGCTCTTAGGCGTTCGATAGCAATGACCCACAGTGTGCCAGGTCCTCGGGCTCCCTCCAAGGTCCTTCAAGGACCTTCTGGGGCCTTCCGAGCCCTCCTCGGGGCTCAGAAAAAGGAAAAAGGCCCCGATTTAATGACTCCGTAGAGGCTGCCATCGCCGGCAGCCGTCGTCTAATTTATTCGGCCTATATTCGCCGTCGATTAGTCGGACGCCGGCAAGAGAGCGTTACACTTACGGTGCATAAGGTTCCTCCAGCTGCCATAAATCGCCTGAATGCACTTATCGAGAGGAGTAGCGGACAGCGGCGCGGTTTTGCGGGCGGCCAAGTTGCCCTCGGAGCAACTTCGGAACAAATTGCTGGCCCCTATAGCGAACAGTGGCTTGTCCACGGTGTTCCTGGGACTAGTTCTCGTCCTGGACATGTCGAAAATCCCAGTCGGCAGACAGGCCTCCACCGCCGGGTCCCGAAAGCTCTTGTATGTCGAGGACAATTTCTTCGAGGACTTCTGTAGAAAGCGTTTGCCTGGTGGCAAAGGCGGGGGACCCAGGCAGCTCGAGACGGCAGTGATCGCCATTTATGGCGCAGCTTATGCTACTCTGATCAAGGCCTTTTACCGGCATGGACAACCCTTTGACATGCGTCGACCACCCTCTGCACGAATCCACAATTTTTATCAGTTTTTGAGGAGCTTCAGATCACACGATTATGCGTTGAAGTCAAAAACTCGGGCTCAATGCTCTTTGAATTATTTTTCTGATAGGCATAGAAGCACTTTTCAGAGCACTGTATGTGGATATATTTTATGGGGTGGTTATTTATCGTAGAAATATTTTAGGGGAATTTTTGAGAATCTTCAAAATAGATTTTATCATAAGATAAAAATAGGGAATGTCTAATAAGTGATCAGTTTTTGGAGATTACAGTGTGAGAACTATACCCTAAGATCAAGATAGAGGATGTCTATTGTTGAGTAATTGCAGTTACCCTTTTTAAAGATATAATTCTGGAATTCACAGTTTTTGAGCCCATATCCCAAGTTAAAAATAGAGGATGTTTAACAAGCGTTCAATTTCTGGAGTCTATAATTTGAATTCCATACCTTGTGATGAAAATAGGGGATGTCTATCAATGTCTAATTACTCCACAATCTTTAGAACACTTGATCTGAAGGGTTTACCCTAAAGGAAAGTTTCTGAAATATATACCTTAAGACAAAAACAGGGAGTGTTTAAGGGAAGTTCAAGGATCCAATGGAAGTCCATAGGATCTCAGGAGTTTATACCCTAAAGCAAATGTAAGGGAATCCTACAAGATCAATAAAGTTTCTAACATCGACAATTTGAACACCCCAAGTCAAAAATAGGGAATACCTACCAAACGTTCAATTTTTATACTCTATCCGTTAGAACCCACACCCTAGGACTCCGATAGAGGATATCCACTATCCTCCACCCAACATACAATGTTCCCCGAACAAAACTCAAACAACCGAGCAAGAATTCTAAATCCCCGCCACGACTGAGCCAACCAGAAAAAGTCTAAAAAATTCTCCAAAAAATCCTCCCGAGCTCCTTAGAATCTTTTCAAAGTAAGCTCAATTTCCAGGAGACATCGAACTGGGTCCACTTAGCAGATCACACAGATGTCTTCTTCAAAGTTCCAAATAATCACTGAACCCACTGTACTCCAATTGCCTATGGACACTGTCCGAATTGTCCCAATTGTCTGTAGACTCTTCAAGGTCTGATACTTCTCAAGATCTCTGCTGACTCTTCAGGGTCCTCGAAGGAGAAATGCTCAGAGGACCAAGCCTCAAAGGATTCGGTCCGAGCTCGACGCGAGACTGTCAAAAAGGCTCGGTTGTCGGGTGCAGGTTCGGGTTGGCGACAGCCAACTTCTCCGGTGTGTTCTGGCGAATGCAAAGAGGCGAGGTCGAAGGTGGGTGGACGAGTTTCCGGAGAACGGCGTAGGTCGCCCCCGGTATTGCTTCCACGCGTAGGTATCCGAAAGCGCGACACGTGAAACAACTTTCCACGTGGATATATTAAAAGGTATTGCCCACAGAAATAGATCCGCGAGATTTCTGGGTACCTGGTCGACCGGTGGAGGGTCGGATCCTTTCGGACAATCCTTTCACGGTCCGGTAAACCTGCTATGCTACCACCCGGTTACCTCAGACTACGTCGCTGTGAGGACTTTTGATAAATTCGGGGAAAATCTGAGAAAATTCAGAAATCTTTAGGCTGATCATATACAGGGTGTCCCACATAAATGGGTACACCTAAATATCTGTCGTATTTACAGTCCTATCAGAAAATTTCAGACGACAAAGTGACACTATTGCAGGGGGCAAATATAATGGTAAAGAAAAAAATTTTTTGTCGTGTTTTTTTAATGAAATTTCAAGGTCACCGGTGTTTTTTTAAATGGAATAGTATATTTTTTACGATAGCATGATAGACAATAAAAAACTGAATTTAGTGGATACCACCTTTTTGACCTTGAAATGACCTTGAGCAAGAATAATCATGTTGGAGCGGATAAAATGTGGAAGTTTAAAACTTACGTGTTTCAGCAAAGAGTACGCGCTGTTTACGGCGGGTTGACCTTTACATATCATAATAAATGTTCGAAATGTTGACCATCCTCATTTATGCAATATTGCAATCTTGCATTAAATAATCTATAGGCATTGTCAACCAGCAAGATCAACCCGCCGTAAACAACGCGTAATCTTTGCTGAAACACGTAAGTTTTAAACTTCCACATTTCATCCGCTCCAACATGATTATTCTTGCTCAAGGTCATTTCAAGGTCAAAAAGGTGGTATTCCCTCAATTCTGTTTTTTATTGTCTATCATGCTATCGTAAAAAAAATATACTAACCCATTTAAAAAAATATCGGTGACCATGAAATTTCATTAAAAAACACGACATAAAAAATTTTTTTCTTTACCATTATATTTGCCCCCTGCAATAGTGTCACTTTGTCCTCTGAAGTTTTCTGATAGGTCTGTAAATACGACACATGTGGGACACCCTGTATTCGAATAGACTTAACCCTCGTACAACACATACTCTACAAACACGGTGCAAAAGTTGCAACAATCTTCCTACAACTTATTTCCTATAAATTATTTTTTAATAAAACGATCACTATCACATTCGTGACGTTTTTCTGAATAGAATGAGTACCCACACGATACTATTCAGACAACATTCGGATGCGTTCGGATAAGAGAGATTCCACTTAATCAACCAAACAAGCACCGAATGGTGTCGTGTGGGTACTCATTGTACTCGAAAAAACGCCACGAATACGACAGTAAAAGTTTCAGAAAGAAACGATGAAAAAAGTTTTGTCACTGAGTTTAGCATTGTCTCCCCGCCATCGATGAACTAAAATGCTTTTGTGTGTTCGACAGCAACGATCGGCATTGTGCTTATCCACATATCGCTACCAACAAGCAAATGCTCAGCGATCCACAGTGTCCTAAAACCTACACGGAAGATGTTGTTACAAGTTAAACGTCCGCATTATTAACGTACCGAAGACTTCTTTAATGACATAATTCGCGGTCGTGAAAAAGACGGGAAGAAGCCATTCAAAGAAAGTGACCACACGAATTCCTGTCCCATAAAAGTGCGGGTTTACTCGGTTTGTGGCATTTTGCACGGATCACCCGAGATAATTCCTCCACTTTCACTTACAAAGGACGAGAGACGAGCAGCGGGGGGAAAAAAAAGGACAACAGAGAGAAGGACAGGAGGGGGGAAAAAAAGGACCGCTGGGAACATCCGGCGAATGACATTGTTCCGGTTGCGGATCGAAGGGTCAAGGAACATTTCAAGGCCGGCGACAGTCATCAACAAGATCCAGTTTTTACTGAACTGGAATAATATATCTCTCTTTGCATACCCCGTAATTGAATGAATTAAGACTTCGGTACAATGACTTTCGGTTCGAGGCCGTTCAAGGCCACCGGCGAAGAATACCTCTTTGCTATACAGATTCGATGATTTTCTTAATACAGGAATGTCTTGTTTAAACCCTATCTAGTGATCAGCCTTCCTGCAAACAAATTGCTTAAGAGATTGCCACACAGCTTTAAATTTAAAATTTTGCCCAGAAACGCACTTTTTCTTAATTGTTTGTTACTGCCATAGAGAATTGAGATTTTTCCACAAAACTTCGAAACTTCGAATCTTCGATTCGTTTCCAGTTAACGGATAAAAGAAATAAATTTTCATAATTTGTTTCTATATTCACTATTTGAATTATTACAATAATTTATTGTTAAGATAATATATTTATAATTTGAATTATCCTTTCGATAGCACATTGTTAAAATAATTGTTTAAATAAATAAATTTTATAATATGTTTCTATATTCATTATTTGAATTGTTATTTCAATTATTTATTGTTAAAATAATTGATTAAATAAATAAATTTTTACAATTTGTTTCTGTATTCATTATTTGAATTATTTCAATAATTTATTGTTCAAATAATTGTTTAGACAATGTACACGTATTTACATAATTAATATAGGAACACATTTCTATAGAGTATACAAATTTATAATCTACAGAAATTTTTATAATCTATAGAAATGTGTTTCTATATTCATTATGTAAATACTTGTACATTCTTTAAATAATTATTTTAAGAATGAATTATTAAAATAATTCACATAATGTATATAGAAACAAAATATGAAAATTTATTCATTTAAACCATTATTTTAATAATAAATAATTGAAATAACAATTCAAATAATGAATATAGAAACAAATGATAAAAATTTATTTATTTAAACAATTATTTTAACAGTGAACTATTGAAATGATAATTCAAGTAATAAATATATTATTTTAACAATAAATTATTGTAATAATTTAAATAGTGAATATAGAAACAAATTATGAAAATCTATTTCTTTTATCCGTTAACTGGAAAGGAATCGAAGGTTCGAAACTTCGATTTTCATCACCTTCGAAGTTCCCTTCGTTCCTGCGAATCCTTCGAAGCTTCGAAAAGTCGAAGCTTCGGAAAAGTAACATCCCTATGCAGGACGGCTATGGCCGTAATTTGCTATGCAAAATTGAACGGCTGTAGCCGTCGTTAGCGACAATGGGTTAAAAAGAAACGCACAGACACTACTGTTTGATCTCTTATCGCTGGCGTTTCGGTGAGACAATAAAAATTTAGTGATAGTACTTTCTTGTTTGCAATTAGTTTTATATGTAACATTTACTGGCATATTCGTGACATATTTCTGATTAAAATGAGCCTAAACACGATACAATTTAGATCGGATTTGTTTGTTTAAACCACGATATAGTGGAACCTCGATTATCCGAACCGCAGCTACCTATATTCTACATTAGTGAAGAGCTCGATTTGAACAAGTAAAAGTGATCTAAATTGTATCGTGTTCGGCTCATTCTGATCAGAAAAATAGCACAATTTCAATACTACGTGAAATAATAACAATTCAGCGTAGTAAAATAATGAGAAATTTCCGTTGGTTCGTTTCGTTGTAAAAAATTCAGAAAGTGTGCCCATTTTCGAAAAATCAGTCTTCTATTGCGGAGCAAACTACAGGCGTTCCAGGTAGAACGATCGGGGCATAAATTTTGAGACAAATTCATCATTCCGTTACGAAATATAAAGAGGAGGTCTATGTATACCGGAAGTGTTAGCGCCGTTTCATGTGAATAACGAAAGAAACGGCATATATTCGACGCACGCTTGATTCTTTATCGCCCTTACATAAGCACTGTCTAAAGTACGGCAAGGTCTCGGTTAACGCTCCCACTGTACCTACATACGTGTACTCACATAGAATTTCAAGTGTTAAACGAAACAGAGTTCAACACGGTCGTTTTAACGCCGACAGAGAGCACGTGCAGGTGAAAGGAAAAATTCAAAACTGAATAATATCGCCATTTCACTTGACGACATTAGTCATTGTAACGGGCTCTCCAATTTTCTACACGTTTTTCAACGACTATCTAAAATCCACAATATCTACACTGCCAATTGAATAATAATTCCCGCTCTTTTAAAAATTCACAAATTGGTCAATTTTAATTTAATTTTAGTATCAATTTTAATTTAATTTTAGTATCAATTTTAATTTAATTTTAGTATCAATTTTAATTCAATTTTAGTATCAATTTTAATTTAATTTTAGTATCAATTTTAATTTAATTTTAGTATCAATTTTAATTTGATTTTAAATTCAACTATAATTCAATTTTAATATTAATTTGATTTGAATTGAATTTGGATTAAATTTTAGTATCAATTTTAATTTAATTTTAGTATCAATTTTAATTTGATTTTAAATTCAACTATAATTCAATTTTAATATTAATTTGATTTGAATTGAATTTAGATTAAATTTTAGTATCAATTTTAATTTGATTTTAAATTCAACTATAATTCAATTTTAATATTAATTTGATTTGAATTGAATTTGGATTAAATTTGCATTTCCTTTAGGTAGTCATTTTAATGTGATTGGAACACTATTTTAATTTCAAGTTTAATTCCACTTTTAAATCCTTTACAAATTATAAAAGTTTTAGAACCAATTTCGAGGTAAATAGTTCAAAATATATAAAAACAATATTCATTTTTTTCTAATTTGTCAATTCCACTCAATTTTAATTTTGACGTCCCTAGGATAAAGTCTCTAGATCCAATATTGCTTCAAGCACCCATTAGAATGATTAGGGGCAGAAAAATGATTAAGCTTTGCAAAAGGAATTTTAAGGGCAGAGATTAAAGAGTCATTAAAGGGCAGTCGACTTCGAAAAATTCGGAAATTGGAATTTCGGGGTTACCGAAGCTTCTTTTGTGAATTATGGGGGGGGGGAGAGAATGCCATCCCCCTGCTCACGCATCATTAAGTGCTTCATCAGCAGCGTGAGAATGAGAAGCATACCAAAAGGAAGAAGCCATAGTACCCTCCTGTGGCATGACACCGGATGTACCTGCGATGGAAAAAAATTTCTGCACACTCGGAACCAAATGTTTTCATATTACATCTCTTCTTTTTTCACCTCTTTACAATTTTACATTCCAGAAACCAATAAAAATTTACTGGATGTGCTAATAGAGTAATACGTCAAGTTTTGGTGTAATGAAAAATTTATGAAATTCAATTTTATTCTGGTTTTTGTATATATTTTATACCTTTGTATTATCAATAATAAATAGATAGTATTTTATAATTATTATTAATATTGCAATTTTAATAGTTATTAAGTAAATAGTATTTTATAATTATTCTTATAAGAAGAAGTTACTACTAAATTCCGGTATGCTGAAACAGATGAAAAAAATATTATTTTGCTCAAATATCTGCAGTATAAGCAAATAGATTCACTAAACATGTAATGGAGGGCAGAAAAAATCTCGGACGAGAAGAGACACGAAAATAGACAGCTATAAATCGCTCAACGCTGTCGGCTACCATTTCTTTCGGTCCTAAAATGCGACAAGGAAATGGATGTGACACTTTCCAGTTGTATAGACCACCCTGTATATCCGTCAGCAAGGGTGTTCCCATTTAAATGGTCCGCCCTTGTGTAAACAAACGCATCAGAGGTGAAACGAGCCACCGTGCCCCGCCGGTATATAAGTAGGTTAGGAGAAAAAATAAATCTTCTTTATCCGGAAGCATTTGAAGCATACAATTTTTCACGTTTCATCGGGCTAACGTACACGTCTGCGTATTTATAATGTCAACACGCACGCACAACACGTGAAACGCGTCCATTAAGCTGATCGGTAGCCCGAAAAATAGCAAATCGCTTATTTTTGGGGGATGATTTCTCAAAAGTATACTAGGGCTACCAAAAATTACCCTATCATGATTCTAAAAAATTTTCGCATCAATAAACTTGTTTATATTTAACACATTGTTAAAAGTATAAGGGTGTAGTCTGGTCTAGAACTTTTAGAAAAGCGATTTTTTATTTTATTTCATTTTCTTAAATACATTTCTTCAAAAACATGTGACCCAAAAGGAAAAACCCTTTTTATTGCAATATTTACGCCCATTACACTATGTTTACAGAGCACTAAAAGTGCTATCCAAACATTTAGCCACTTTATTCAATAACATAACATTTTCAATAACACACCAGAGAAATAAATTTGTTGAATAATTCCTTATGAATGCATCTTTACAACCTCAATAACCGTAATTTAAAAATATTAAACCCTATCATTTTGACGGGTCCTGTAAACCTGGTGTTAAAGTTAATATTGTTGTCTTCTGACGATATTTACACCTTTGAAACAAATACTGTTATCATTTGTTATTTAACTCCGATTTGATTGAACTCCCTGTATATTTCCTTGTTGTTTTCTAATTATAATTTTTCTAAATCAGTACATTTTACAACTGCAACAAGTTTAATTAGATCATATTAAAGATGTAGATAATTTTCTAAGAATCTTTTTTCACAATGGAACTTCATGACTAGATATTAATTAATATTCTCATCATTGGTGGATAATTATTTTCCATACATTTGTGCTGTCAAGATACCCGTGGATCGATCAAACAATTTTCATTAATTGATGCACTGTAATTTATATGTACACAATATCATTTTGCATGGTCATGACTGGCATACACAAATATTTATTAATTAATTGAGCTTATTCAAATGTATATGTCCACCAAATATTAATTGCACAGGATATTCTTGGAAATTAGTTCGACATTGAAACATAGTCTTGCACTATAGTTTCAATACTAAAATATTGAATTTTTACGGATCATTTAAAATCATAAAGATACATTCATGTTACATGCATTTTGTGGTCAATTAATAAACCAAACATTAAAAAATGAACACAAAAGTGTATGGAGATAGCTTCTTTTACAGTACATAATTCAGATGATATACCATTGTATTATAATGAGCAAAATTTGTACGGTTCCATTTAAAATGTAATACAATTTTGTGACCATCCCGATAACAAGCGAATATATTCAACGACAAATACAAAGGATGCCTGTCTTGAATAATTTATGGCAATCAGAACTCAGAATGCTCAGTGTAAATTGCTAAGATTTTCTTATCTCGCAGATAAAATAAAGGCCAAGTTACTATTACCACTTTTATAAAACATCAACGATCTTCAGGTCTCGAAGCTCTCAACACACTTTTATACAATTTTCTACACGCTACAATGTGTACGAGCTTAATAAATCTAACTCAGCATGCTGAAATAATTTTCAGATTTTTCTAAAAATGTTTGCTGCTAAATAAGAAGCAGATAAGACCAGTTTCAAACAAAATTCAATGTTTCAAATATTCAAGCTACACCTTGGCTTCTTTCAGTGGACATTTCTGAAGGATGAACTGAATGTTACATAATACAGTCACTTTTAGATATCCTTGAATCTCCACCTTATGGTGATAAAATGAACTTGTTTGGTCTAAACAAACACAAGACCAAGACACTCCATGTAAACCAAATAAGACAGAACAGAAATGTTTAAGAATATACTTTGCATATACAATACTATATCAAAATGACTGTACTAAGCTGATGCATTAAGCTTTGTGTATTCGATGTGTCTTTTTAAACAGAACACCTTTTTACTTGTGCATTCTTCAATAATATAAAAGAATAATTGATTACATGAAACTGAGATAAGAACTTCACAAACTGTAGTACTATGGTATCATTTCTAAGTAGCTGGTATCGCATTCGAATACACAGCAACTCAAATAGATCAACATTTAATTAACGACTGACATATATCAGCGATGACTTCACTGACAGGCACAAAACTACAGAGCAACGTAAGAATTGTACATAAGGTACAAAAATCTTACACCAGCTAATCGATGCTGGACAGCGCACCAAAGGGATGCCAAGATTATCGTTACAAACAGAACATTCTTGTCACACAGAATATTCAGCCTGTGACAACTGAACAACAAATACACCCATTAGCAATAATGACAAGCTAGTACAAGTAACACCCACAGAAACCAACACAACGATCGCAAATTAAATCCAAATTCGCTGACCAAGTTAAAAGCCCTGAACGTGTGGTACGTCAAAAACAGATAGAGAAATGAAATAGAGAAAAAAAGGATCGCACAAAGGATCCTGATCGGAGATCTCGGTCACGTCTCTCGTCCAAAACACTCGTCGCAACACAGCGAAAAACATATAACTATTCCGCTTGTCGATGCGGCTGTCGACGTAAATGGGGGAGAGAAAAGAAGAAATGAAAAGAGTAATTGAGCTTACCGCTAATGCGCCTCATGGCGGCCCACTATACGGCTCGTATCCAAAAACTGTCGGGCTGGTCGATCCAGCGATGTATGCAAGTCTTCCTGATCACTATAAACACCATGCCACATGTACGGACACCGATCATCACCTACGCCGTGCACACATCGATTTGGGAACAAGAGATTCCCGCGCCATTGTATACCGAAACGAAAACTTCTCTCTTTCTTTCTTTTTTTTCTCTCTCTCTCACTCTCTTTCTCTCTCTCTCTCTCTCTCTCTCTCTCTCTCTCTCTCTCTCTCTCTCTCTCTCTCTCTCTCTCTCTCCCTCTTCCCGTGAAGATAACCTGGCCGAACAACCGTCTATTTTCTAACTACGTTAACAGCAACCACCGAGCAGTCCGTTCGAGTGGAGGCGACATAATGCGAGCAGGCGGTCTCGCGAATCTTCGTTTCTGCACGCAAAAACCGAGCAAATACGCCGGGGGGACACAGACGTAACGTATAACACGTTCTCGACTCGACGTGCTCCCTCGTACGCGATCGGGAAACAACGACCGAGGCCGTGCGTAGTGAAAACCACTTCGTCTCGCGACTTCTCACGTAGCACTGTCGTGCCCGTAGTGTCGAATGCCACCGTTAGAGCGCTCAACCGATCGGTAACTATAAATCTCCTCCTTACAAGGGAACATATTCAAGTGAGACAAGCCGATTTTGATGAAACTTATATGAGACATAGTTCTTTGAAAAATATTTGACACGTGTTTTTTTTATCGTTCTCCATTCACTTTGAAGGGGTGAACACAGCCCCCACAGTTGGCGGTCAAAACCATGTTTTTTGAAATATTTCGAAAACCAAAGGTTGAAAAAATGGAATTTCTTTTTAAATTGTGCGTTTTTAAACGGGAAATTCAGTCCCGCAAAAATGTTTTAACAAAAGTCATTTGTCTGAACAATATATTGAAAATTCGAATTTGTTTTGCAATTTCTCTTATTTATTGTTAATTCGTTTTAATATAAACTCGGGTGTGTGATCTTTGATCCAAAATAGGAGATACGTGTTTTCGCGTGTTTCTGTTTTTTTGTCATTTATTCAAATACCACCTCCTCGTGGTACCGCCCGCCGACCCACCCCCCCTACTCCGTTTTTTGCCATTTACTTAAATACAACGTTTCATCAAACGCCACCTCCTGTGGCTATTAATAAAACAATTAGCGACATACATATAACCCAGTGTCATCGTCAAAATACTATAAACGTTTATACTAAGTGCTCATACTTCAACAAAAATTTGGGGGGCTATTTTCACCCCTTCAAAGTGGGGGGCTATTTTCACCCCTTTTTCGAAAAACTATGTCTCATATAAGTTTCATGAAAATCGGCTTTTCTCAGATGAATATGTTCCCTTAGTATTTGGAAGATTTACTAGGCTAAGATTAAATATAATTCGAAACATTAAAACATTATAATTCTGAGGAATCTTTAGCTAGACTAGGAATGGTTGACAACTCCAAATGCGACTGTGATGCTCTAATTCAAGATATTAATCATATTTTATAGCAATGCCCTAAATATAGGGAAAAGGTGCTATTTAAAAACTTAATAAATGCAAAATGGAAACCTCATTCCTATGATGCATATACAGGGTGTCTCATCCGATTTTGACATCTTGATTTTCTCGCTATTATTTCTCGCAGCGAAAAACGTTTCAGAGGTGATTTGAATGGTATCGCGTGGGACACATGTTAGTGCTGTTGGTTCTTTCGTAAGTGGACCTGTAAAGGTCATATGAAGGTCAACAGTGTTTCTTTAAATGGAATAATATTTTTTAATACATCATTCCATGCAGCTGGACATTTTTTATAAAAAGGTGCTAACCTATGTATGCCGAAAAATTAGTAGTTTAGGAGATATTTTATGTGGCCCTACATTGAAAATTTAAAAAATACATTTCGTAAGTCTGTGCCAATTACATATATTCAGAAAATTTCATCGAAATCGGTTGATGTGGAAAAGAACGATAGACATCGAAAGATGTATGAATCTTCGGTTTTATTACGGTTAGGAGCCGAAAAGAGTGAAAAACTAAACTTTTTTTTTAAATATCTGTAAAATTATGAGTGTTCTATTACTTTTGATCGGTGATATTTTTAATTAAGCGTATCTCTTCATAGATATGGGAACCGTAGCTACAGATCCTATTAAAAATGATTCCTGATGTCATTAGGGATACACGCGTCACATACGCACGCATCGCACACGCAGTTGTTGCGTTGCACCGTTTGAACGGTTAAAGTCAGATGGCGTATTTAAAAGAGAGATAGGGAATGTAAATGTACAGAGAGATTAGATAAGAGTTCTTCCTAAAAAATCAAAGGCCGAAATCGTGCTTTTTCCCCTTATACAGACCTTGCAAATACCTTCGTTTTCAAACTACTAGACACATTTTTCTCAGAGAACAAAATCATACATCAAAATCTGTAAGAAAAAATATTTGTTCATCTTTCGTTATATAAATGGTTAAATTATTTTAACATTGTTATGTACATCATTAAATCATTTTTATTTTGATACGTAAATAATTAAATCATCTTAGAGGACACCTGAGTAATGTATTGAACGTGGCCTCCTTCGACTTGCATGCTTATCTGAACTAATTTTGCAAACTTTGACAAGCAGTTTCAGTCGTGAGTTCCATTCTGTGCATACAGTAGCGAAAAGTAAACCAAACGACCTAATTAGTGTAACCGTAGAGAAACTGGGTAACCTAATTGCTACTTATTGCGGAGTATCTAATTGGTGGACATGCTAAGAATCTTTTCCACGGGACGAATGCTTTCCAAAAGCTTAGCCTTCATTTAAATTCTCTTTTTAACTTTTACATAATATTTTTATGTATTTATAATTAAACGCTTGTAATGTACGCGTTAACTAACCAGGTTATTCATTCTTTACTGTAATAGCGCATAATTAGAATCGATCGCACATTGTTTCGGATTTAAATTCACAACGATCGAGATCGAGGGCGACATCGAGAACGAGCATCAGAATTGCAACGAGATCGAGATCGAGAACAAGAACGAGAACGATAGCGAGAACGAGAATGGGAACGATAGCGACAGCGAGACCGGGAAAATCGCCGGCGAACATAAGCGCGGCAAATTCAAATACCTTCATCCAACTACCTCAGAATTACATAAATTCTCCCCAATCGTTCTATGCAAAATTAATATAAGAATCAAAATTAAAGGAACTCGAACAAATTACAAAAATTATTACGAGCAATTATTAGAAAATATCACTTCGCCATCTATGCGTCAACGCTGCAAAATCCATGGATTGGAAACAGTTATTATATCGGTTTCGGTTCTTGAAACAGTTATGGAGAACCGAAAATATCTCATACCTGTTATAAGGTATATTGGTTACGGTTACATACATATATATATATATATATATATATATATATATATATAAAACTGTGTCAGTCAGAACTGATATATGTATAACAGTTTAAAACAGTTATTTTCGGAACCCTTTCAATGCCTGGTAAAATCAATCACAACCATTTGAATCCACTTCGCTTCTACGATTTGCGAAATGATATATTTCTCCCTTGAACTCGAACTTTTTCTTTTCCGACACTCCGAGCGACCATAAATACCGCCACGTGCTCCCTAACAAGCGCCTGTTGTTCCGACTCAAGAAGTTAATGAGCGATCGTCGTAAACTATTGTAAATATCGTAGTACGACGAGACTCACAATGAGTACTGTGTCGAGCCCGTTGGTTAGGGCGACGCTATAGAGGGTCACCATAGCAACAGACTGTAGTAGGCTTTTCCAATTTCTCCCTCTTTCATCGCGTTAGCCCCTTCTCCCCTCAGCCAATCTCCAAACGCGTATCGCGTTTTCGTTTCTTCCTCTTCTTTTTCGCCTCTCCCTCCCCACTCCTTTAGCAAACTCATTCTATGGATCTTTCATGGTCGCTGAACAATGTTCACTCACCGTTGTGCAGGCTGATTTCCGCTGAAAGACCGCCGCATACGTCATTCGCAGGGAGGGATCATCTCGTTGATGTACAACTCGCGTTGTAAACCGACGCGTTTACACCGTTGTCTTCTTCATTTGCTTCGCCACGTTCTAAGGCCCCGTGACTTTACTTTGCACTAACTATACCGAGCACTGCCGCCCGCCCGTGATACCGTTGTCACGCGAAACCGGCCCTTAACGACCGCGGATCCGCCGCTTTCGAGGGTACCACTCAATGGCGATTCGAGCAATAAACATTATTTACGGCCGACTAGTTTCTCCGCTAGCAAGAAACCCGAAAAGAAAAGAAAAAAGATGAGGAGCGGTTTCGCCTACGCCAATGTCTGTTTGTGCAAAATGCTCACGTGTGTGAGAATACCGAACCCACCTTTCCCACCTCACCCTCTACTTACCGTGGTTCTAGTTGCCAATATTCATTTTACAGGTTGCAGAGCTCCCGCGCTGAACCACGATGGCTCGTATCGAAACTAAACGCGAATTATACTGGATGGAGATATTATGGATGTTGCGTATTGCGAATTTCTATAGCCTGTTTCGCGAGAGAAGACACCTGAAACTGAAACACGGTCATAGTCATAACAGACGTCCGCTGCGCTTCTATGTTGCTAGTGCGAGGAACGGGAGTGAGGTGTACGGCTATTATGACTGCGAGCGTATTTCAGGTGTACTCTTTCGAGAAACTTAGTAAATTGATGTGTGGTTTTTCAATCGATCGTCCATTATTCCTGCTAAACATTTTTGTAGATATATGTTGCGAACAGCGTGGAATAATTAGCTACCCCACTTCACTCTTCTTTTCAATTATTATATCGAATATTTGGTAGAGCTGGATATTTTCAAATTCTAACAAACTTGCAGAAAATTTGTGAAATTCAATTTGTTCGGGTCTGACAAGGCTTCGATAATTATGATAAATAATATCTCACCTTTTTATAAATTCCCTCACTAATGTTTTTCATCTTACAAAATTGCTCGTTTATAAATCCCGCCTTTTTCCAAATCAGATTGTGCGGACCAATCCCAAACGTCTGTTTTTTTTGCTTAAGACTTATAAAATTCAAATAACACTTTTAAATTTGAATTTAGAAGATGAATGTGTATGTTTCGCGAATTGTTGTAGTGAACGAAACTTTGTAAGTATTTGTAACTGTTAAATATCTTGTATGTAATTGCTAACATCTGTACATTCAATAAAACTAACATAATTTTTAATAATATAATTTACAATTAATTCAAGACATAGTAAAAACATAAAAGACAGTAACAAGTACATACAATTTGTATAAATGTAAACAAAAACCGTTCCAATGTTATGATTACTAAAATGACAATAAAAATATGAATTACGCAATCGTTAGAAGCTAAGCACTTAGAATAATTACTGAAAAATAGAAAATAATAATTATCATAATTCGATATCTTATTACAGTACAAATTTATTGGTTCATATAAATAAACATATAAATAAGAGTAACAATTTATGAATACTAATATTGATAATACCTGATGCATTAATACTTTTTGAATTTAAAACTTCGCGATCAAAATTTCGATAGTTTTCATAAGGAATGTAATCAAATTTATATGTTCTGTCTAAACATTCGACTAAAATGAATATGGGAGACGTTCTTGTTAGTTAAATAGTACGTTTTAAAAACAGTCTTAAATTACTTAGAAGCAATAAGTTATGCTTCCTCTGATCTTAATAAGCTAGCTTGTAATATGAGCAGATCAACGGATATGTCTAATAAGCTTTAAACCAGAGACCTTCATAGAGATAAATGTATCTCGATGAGACTCTTTTATTAATAACATTCCTACATTGCAGGCAATGCGAAATCGGAAACGAACGTTTGCGTGAAACTCATTGTTTGGTCTGTCCATTGACCATTTACACAAGATAATGACTAATATAATCTTGATTTGAGATCTGTTATAAACAGTATAGTAATAGTCATGACACCCATGTTATACGATTGCTTACATCATATTTACAGAAGTGGAATGATAAATGAATACAATGGAGAAATGCAAAAAGTTCCACACAAGCAATACTTATAAATCCAATTTTCAGAAAGAAAAAGAATGAGACGAAATTATAATACAGTCAACTATACAAAGACAAAACTAACAGTAAAAAAACAAAGAGAAGAGCACAAAATGTAATCGAAAATGATCACTTTGGTCGCTAGGAATTTATCATGATCTGCATAACATTCATCTGCTTAAATAAAATCCTATAATTAAAAATCACAACATAATTGACTTATACAGTAGTAATGACTGTGAATCAAAACATATTTCGCACGATATCGGTTATAGTAAAATTTACAAACGAATAATTTTGAAATCAGACTTATCGGAGACACGAGTACCTATTAAATTATCAGCTTACTATAAAATTTCACATATGGAAGTTTCGTTAATCAAAGATAAACTCGTCTATAGTTTAAATTCTTAAAAACTATTGTCACAATTTTAGTTTGATTATTAAAACTTTCGATACTGGAAGTTAAACCACTACACATTCGTAAATCATGTTCGCAGATTTCGTCATGATATGAAGAGGCGTCAAACATTTAAGTGGGTTATTATATATATGTCGTACATTCCCATAATAACAGAGAAGGAGAAGTCATACACCATAATTAACAAGAGCGAATGCTACCGCTTCTTTTTCATGCCTTTGCGATATCCTTTGCCGAACCATCCTGGATTTTTTGGTGGTGCTATCGGGGAGTCGGTTTCGATCACCAACGTTTCTGAATTTTTGATTTGTTTACTGTCTGACTCTGTTAGAAGATTATCCGTATCCCGTTGATAATAAAGACAAGTAAGCGAGCCCTCGTTCTCCATACAAAAAGTACATGCTGGCTTCGGTTTCGGCATGTTTATGGCCACGTCCGGTATTTGTATAAACGGATAATAAAATAACGGTGTTAATTGGGGACACATGTACATCGGCGGAAACGGTAAACCCATCGATAAGAATGGCAATGCGGTAAAAAAAGGCGCCGAATAAGAAGACATGGATTCGGTGATTTTTTTAGGAGAGATGCAATCTTTCTCCTCTTTGGTTTCGGGCTCCATGTCCTCTCGATAGTTGTCGCTGATCTCAGTCAGCTCCTTGTGAGCAGCGTTCGACGGTTCTTCTAAACAAGGCTGACTTGTTGTACATTGTTCGTTGCTCTTGAGCCGTACAGCGTGAACAAATATTGGATCCTTAGCACGATTGTATTGCGGTATCTCTAACCCGAGTTGAGCCATCACTCTTCGCATCACTTCGTCGCATTTCCCGTTTATCTTTAAAACTGCGTTCTCGTCTTTTGGAGTCCACTGCAAATTCACAATATACAGGGAGGGACGTTTATGAATCGGCCTGTCCATCTGCCACAACCACGGATACTTTTTTAAAACTTTTAAACTGGAACCTAAACACAATATAACGTCCGCTTGTTTCGCCGCTCTCGTCGCTCCGTTCCAATTAATCGGCCATGGAAGGTTGCCCCTCTCGCCGAAATGGACGATCGAATCTTGCAAAACAGAGCTACATCTATGACAGAATCTGCCAGTACCGTGTGAATACCGAGCAGTCTTTTCTGTAACATCAAACAATCTCCAATACTCTCTGTATGGTTTGCATGTTCTACAAACTTCCACGTACATATTCCCGTGTACTTCGGATAAAAATGTACGAGGTATCCCACTGCGCAAATGAAGTCCATCACAATTTTGGGACACTACGTGTTTCAAAACTCGTGCCTTGTACAAAGCGTAGAGAGCCATATGTGTTAACGTAGGCTCTGCCAGACTTAAATCGTGATTCCTACAAACATACATTCATTAAATAATAATAATAGGAGCAGTTACCAATATGTTAATTGCAACATTACCCAATATCTTTCCCTTGCTGTAAGCGAGTCCAAACACCGTTGGTTCCTCTGTAATCGGGAATAGAAGCAGCTGTACTAATGCCAGCACCAGTGTAAACAGCTAATGATGATGCTCTACTAATGGCTGCAGCCAACCGTATACACTTCTCCTCCAAGATTTCTGGAGCATCTTCGACTTCCTCTAATCTTGCTTTTACTCTATGCCTCTTCTCTTGTCTAACAAATTGGAAAGATTCCATTAATAACATGCTATGATTATATTGCAGCGTTACAGTTAACAAAATTGATACAAAAAATTTCTGATAATTACTTATTTCGCGTGATCATTCGTCTATAATATGAACAGTTCGTGTTTTACTACTGATAACATAAAATAAATTAATACATCCACAAATGATTTCCAAAATGGCTATACCTCAAATTAACCTCTTTTACTACGTCACTGCAGGAAAGAAGTATCCCATTTTCTTCTGCAGTTCTGGCTGTTTCGCATTTTTGTAAAATCGCTGCGACCTGGAAAAATCAAACGCTGCAGTATTCCGTAGGTGTTGTTTACAATACATCAGTCTTAACACCGGGAAAAGTATGGAAAAATGTTGGTTAACGATCGTTTCGATGCGATTACGATTGAGCAGTGTATATTAAAATTACGTATGTACTTTCTTAAACGTTGCCACTCGTTCATCTTTAACTTTGAATGCTTTAAGCGCAGCGGAACGCCTTCTCGATAGGAACTTCTCGTTACCAGCCTCCTCCATGTTTAATCAAGACGGCTGTAACACAGAATCGCCCGAATGTTGCTAAAATAACACAAATGTCATAATAATGTGTTATAACAGTCTTTTTTCGAGAATTCCTTCGAAAACTGAAATTAAAGTGCACACGAGATATGACTATTGATCCATAAAATCTGTTTTCATAAAAGATAAAAATATATTCAGTCTACTAAATCTTATATGTTAAATATCAGATTTGTATAATATAAAACATAATATTAAATTTATTTCACGTTCACGCAGTATTTCTATGGCGATAATGAAATTTCATTACATGATTATATACATATACAGGGTGTCTCATCTTAATCAATATATGCGATTATATCTCCAGAAACATTCGTTATTTGAAAAAATGTTTCATATGAAACTTTTTTTGTTTCAATGGGGGCGTAATCTATATAGTGCCGCTATTTTGTTTGTAAGTGTACGTATGAAGGACACATGAAGGTCATCTTTATTTTTTTTTATGGAATCATATAATTTTTTATGCACTATTCGATGTACCTCGGTATTCTGAATACAAATGTATTAACCTATTTATGTTGAAAAACTATTACTCTGAGAGATATTTTAATTTTAATATTGCTAATTCCTATTATAGTATATAGTACATAAGTGTACAACCTTAATACAATTTAACAGTAAATAATTATACGAAATAATAATAACAACAATTTATATTAGATATTATAAAAATCACACTTACATTGATCATCCGTACCCGCGATTGTGCATAATCATATTTAAAAAATTATGTTTTGAAAATGAAAATATGAAAAAATGAACTGATAAATATTATATTTCGCAGTACAATAATAATGACACGTGCATTCGAACACAAAATAATAGAATTTTTTGATAAATAGTTCCCGCCATTTCGTAATTTAAACATGGTCTAAATGTTTGCATTTTCTATTGTTCGGTGTGTATCGACGACAACTCTGGACAAAATAGTGATTATATTTTCCATTTCGAAATCGTTTGTAAACGATAAAAATTGTTCAATTTATGGTTTCCATTTTAGACTGAATAATTCCGGCCAGAATGAGAATGTATTAGAACAAATGGTCCGAAAGTTAGTCATGCCAGGTTTAGAAGAAAGTATTTTACACGATAGCAGTTCACCCACAGAGAGCCTAATGTCCGATGGAATTGTTTCGGAGCAAGTGAAGAAATTTTTATTCACCTCTCGTAAAACCCAGGACAACGTAGAGTGTAACGAGAGTTTGGAAATTTACATTCCGGAGGTAATCGAGCTTTTTTACAAATTTTCTGTTCACGATTAAACCACTGATACGTTCTATTCTCGTGCGTGCTACCGGTGTTACGTAGTTTTTGGTTATGCATCGTTGTGAAAGTTTTTTTCTACATTTTTCATTTACGTCTCATCTGTGACGTAACATAAATTCATGATTTTTCCATCGAATTTTTTTTATACAGAGGTCTAATCCATGATTCACTAAAGAAAAGCTATTATTACTTTAATATATTGAATCTTAAATGTTTAATTTCTTATTAACATATCTTTTTTTTACAGTTACTTCAGGCTAGTTATAGTTTTTATACTTGGCCTTCCGCACCTGTACTCGCTTGGTTTCTCTGGGAACACAAAGAAGAACTTATCGGTAAAAGAGTTTTAGAACTCGGGTCTGGCACTGCGCTTCCTGGGATTTTAGCTAGTAAATGCGGCGCTATAGTAACATTAAGCGACTCTGCCAGTTTGCCGAGAAGTTTACAACATATAAGAAGAAGTTGCGAGTTGAATGGAATTTTGTCACAGGTTCAAATCGTTGGTATAACATGGGGATTATTTTTATCTAGTTTATTTTCCATTGGACCATTAGATTTAATTCTTGGATCCGATTGTTTCTACGAGCCAACCTTGTTCGAAGATATAGTTGTCACGATCGCTTTTTTATTGGAGAGGAATCCGCACGCGAAATTTCTCTGCACATACCAAGAACGAAGCGCAGATTGGTCCATAGAGCATTTGTTAAATAAATGGAATCTCACGTGCACACATATATCGTTGGCTGATCTCGGTACTGATTCTGATGTAAATATATACGATTTAATGCAGGACCACACTATCCACTTATTAAGCATACAACGCGCTACTTAATATGTGTGGCCCCAGTTTCCGACGTTTGCTTCATGTACGCGGAGTTCCTTGGACCGTTTCACCCTCCGAATTCGAATCTTACTTTTCGATTTTCGGTAAAGTGAAGAAGGCGGTACTTAAATTCAATAAACAGGGTATTAGCACAGGCAATGGTACTGTTGAATTCTACGATAGAACTGTAATGCTCAATGTGCTTGCTAAAAATCATGTTTTGGAGAATACGAACATACACGTGACCGATTTATATCCCGACTAGTAACATAAAAGAAACCTTCACGATGAGTCTTGAGGAAACATTCAATAACGCTGCGAGCTACTTGCAGACGTTAGCGTCCGAATTGAATTCCAATGAGCTCCTCAAGTTCTATGCTTTGTATAAACAGGCAACGGTTGGTCCCTGTAATATTCCACAGCCTAGTTGGTACCAAATGAAAGCTAGACAAAAATGGGAAACATGGAAAAATCTTAACGACATGAGCTGCGACGCCGCTATGATCAGTTATATAGAAGAGTTAACAAAACTGTGTCCTACCTGGGAGAAAGACGTAGAATCAGAACCACAGAAGTGGGTTGCTGTTAGTCGATTGCTAAACGCAGAAGAACAGATAAGCGATACAGATAAAACCCTTTTGGATTGGATAAAGGAAGGCCACGAAGAAAAGGTATTGGAAGTACTCGATAAAGAAGAAAGACTTGTGAATTCAATGGACACGGACGGTTTGCTACCGATACATTGGGCTGCGGATCGCGGTCACGTGAGAATCATAGAACTCTTGATAAAAAAGGGAGCAAATGTAAATTCACGGGACACGGATGGTCAAACCCCATTGCATTATGCAGCGTCGTGCGGACACGTAGACGTTGTAAAATATCTACTTTCCATTGGTGCAGAATCTATAGAGGATAACGATGGTATGAAACCCAAAGATGTTGCTGATGTTAATACGTTGTCATATTTACTCAGCATGGAATAGTAAACTAGCGAAATTTATTCGTAAAATCATGGTAATTTCTTACAGAACACGTCATTCTTTTCATAAATTCTTTATTTATGTACAAATAGATTCTGTAACAGTTCTCATTACATTCACAGCCTAAGCACTCCTTAGGTAAATGCACAACTTGTCACAATGGTAATTTAAAAGATTTTGTTTTTTTTACATATCATTGTGGAACATAAATACTAATCTGTTGAACGTAACAGAGTACATAAAGAATGCTATGTTCTTTTTTTATAAGTATTTTTAAATTGACAAATGCAGAATATACAAGATTTGTAATTTTCCTCATAACAGCATGAAATAATTGCAGATGTATTTAGACCATTTGTAAAAATAAATCTTAAAGAAAATAAACAAATATTTTTCGTATTAATTAATTGCTTATTACAAAGAAACCACTTATAAATTCGTGTATGACTCGAAGAGAATTCAGCTTCGAAGAGCTACCTCGGAAACGCGGTTTACATTTGTCCAGATACTTGGTGATGTAAATGCTAATTAATAACTTATTCAATGAATTCTTTAATGTAACAAATATAAATGATTCGATGAGTTACCAACAGGTAATCGAAAGATGTAATTAAGTTATAAAGACTAACAAATATAATAAAGTTCTTCTATTAACTAGTATAATTGTCCTTTAGTTCAATTGCAACTATAAATTTAACAAATTTCATACACTGTCAGTGGTTCATACAAAATAGAAATTATCTAAAAACATCGATACAATATTGCACAATTTACTGGAATGATCAAAATTCATGTAATAAGAAACTTAAATTTTCATCACCAAGCAAGCAGACACTTTGTTATTTATGTTACATTCTCGTTAGTAATAGAATTCATCTGAACTGTTTTTATGAACAGTCGCGTTTTATCATGTAACAGAAGATGTAAAAGAAAATTTGTAACATAAATAAGAAATATCTTTCTTTTACAGAAAATTTTCATTGTGATATTCTAACACTTTTATTGTAATACATTATTTACCACCGTGCAAATTAAACTTCATTCGTAAAACTATTTCTTTGCGAATTAGTTTCACTAAAACTCGAAGAAACGATTACATGGATTTACGATTTTTTACGATCGAATTGTAAGACTGCTAAACATTTGCTAAAAATTAATATTTTTTAAATATTTCTTTTGTTTGATGGTGAATAATGTATTACATAAAAATACCATATCATTATATTTGGTTTACTTATTTTGCAAATTAGGCGTATCCTTAATGTTTTTAAATACTGGCAATCTTTTTTTACGTAGAATGAATCGGACGCAAGTTTATTATACTTCTCACAAACAGGAAAATATTATGATACTTCACAAAAATTAGCTACTTCATTTTTGTCAGGAATTATTGGCTATAAAATAATTTTGTTTATACTATTTATTACACTGGAGGCTGTAAAATCTTTTAGTTACATCATGGTATTTACTAAATTATAATACAAACGATTAGGTGATTCCATTGTGAGTGCTAATATCGAAAGATCCGCTAGAATCATTATAAATAAAAAAATTCGACAAATTTGTTTATACAAATTTAAACGTTTACAGTTATACCTTCACGAAATAAAATTTAACCAATTATAACGAAAACTTATTTTTATCTACGACCCTGAAACACCGCAATATATTAAAAGATTTTTGCAATTTATAACTAAGTTTATAACAATTATGAAAAATAAATTTTAAAATCACTCACTAATATTATACATTAATAATATTTTACATTACAACACTGGTATTCTGTAATACAAATAATTAATTTTATATAAAAGTAGTAGACTCACAATTTTCTGGTAAAAAATATGAAATCGATATAAAAATTTTAAATGTCTTTTATCTTATTGAATCACCTTTTCGTTGATTGTAACATTATTTAGCAAAAATTAATCTTGTATGTATGAACGAATCCATACTACAAATAAACATAAACTCGATAAAATCCGTATCAAATAAAATATTTTCTACTTTATATTACACTATGAGCAGGGACGCCCTTAAAAAGGTAAAAACATTTTTTTAATGTCCTTCAAACACACTCAAACAGCAAAACAAAATTTACAGATACTCAATCACATAACTTTAAAAGGCACTAAGAAATAGAGGAACAAATATTGTCTTTACATTAGAACCTTACACTAAATATAATTTTACCAATTGTTTCACTTTGCTTCTAACCATATAAAATATATATATTATTTTTAGATACCTCGCAATAGGAAACCTAAGGGCGGCTCTGATCATAAGCATACAAAGAATTTGCAAACTTAAACCGTATATCAGGCGGCTGGAGATCAATTATATCAAATTACTTCCTTATTGTTATAATACTTCTTTCATCGTTACTGCGGTAGATACAAAAAACTGATAAATTGCAAAAATATTAGAGTTAAGTATGAAAATTAGATATAACCTCTTAAGTTATTTTTAATATACAGTTACAAATGCTTACGGATTCGAAGAACTCGATTGTACAAGTTCGCTTCGAGTTCTATATTTTATCGCTATTAGTTTCGAAACGTAAAAACAGGCGCTCTCTGCCGATAATAATTAATTGGAAAAAATAGTATGTTTTCAGAGTGGTATCGGTTCAATTATACTTTCCCTAATAGTAAAGAGATACATATATCGGTACCTCTGAGGCCCATCGAAATGAGAAAATTTACAAAACTTACATTGCAGTCATTTTCCATAATGCCGTATCATCGTCTTGTCATAGAACCGTTCGACTATCAAACGGGTTTATGGTAATCACAATTTTTCTAGAAATTCATCTCAGAGATTAGTGCTTTCTTGATCCGTTTTGAGCTTAGCGGTCGGTGGAGGTGGCGGGGGTGGCTGTGGCCTTGGAGGTCTCTGATGGAACCTTGGCGAAGCCGGAACAGGTTGTTGCGGTGATTTAATAACTACCACGGTTTCAGTCTGTGTTTGAACATCGATAATATTCCCTTCCGATCTGGTTCGAACGTGCGCTTTCGTTTGTTCTGGCGCGGTTAGTTTCGCAGGCTTTTCCGATCGTTCACCGTACAAGGACATAGATGACGGTCGACTACCTACACTCGGGCTTCTCTGCAAGTTCGAAGCCATGTTGCCATTGTTGTCGCCCGTTGAGCAGAACACATTGCCATTGCCACGCACTTGTATTATACTGACCTGTTGTTTGTCCACCGAGTACACGTGAGCTCTCTCCAATGTTAAAGGCTGCAGGGTTTATGAAAGAAACAATACAAAACATATTAACAGCCCTGCGGAAACCATTGCCGTCGTACAGTATTCTCTCTGTGACTATGAAAAAGATCTCTACCGTAATTATTCAAATTTTATTCCTATTGGAACCAACGAGGAGTATCAGCGAGACTCACTAATATATGCGAAGAAAAGATTACAACTTTTCTAATTTTTTATTCTTTTTATGAAATTTTTATCATTGCATTCGTCTCTTTTTTCTGATTAAAATGAAATCGAACACGATATAATTACGATCATAATTACTTGCGTAATAAGCGATTGACGTTTCGGACTTGACATTTATGGTAGAGATACGAATTCTGTAAATGTGAAGTTCGAAACTTGATTGATTCGAAGTGATTATGATCGTAATTGTTATCGTGTTTGGTGCCATTTTAATTAGAAAATCGAGAAGAATACAACGGTAAAAGTATCATTGGCGAAAAAACAAAATTAAGAATTTTAATGTTTGCCGAACACCTCGAAGCGCAGGCCATCTTTCTATCTTGAATCGCCTTCTGTACGTTCGGAACACTACAGTATCTCTTCTATAACTGTGACTCTACAGACCCGAAGTTTTCACAGTTACAGAAAGAACGCTGTACCTCGTATTCATACTTTCAACAAAGTTAACACGTTGACTTCCAAGCGTGTTTTCTTGGTTTTGCCTCGAAGCGCCGAAATGAAATTGTCCATGTTAAAATCGCATCATATATTTCAGTTTATAAGGCTAAAAATAAAGATATCGATATACTCGCATTGTAACACTTATTATTTTAACACGTTCGCTATCAGTGTCACACATGTGTGACGACAACAATTTTGTGTTTTACGTAAAGAAAATTAAATTGATTTTATATATGTATAGCATGATATTTAGAGAATATACAACTTTTCCTTCATAATATTTTTTTCTGATTTTACAAGAAGATACATTTAATGCAATATTGTAACTATAGATGCTGCTGCTAGAATGAATGCTGGTAGGGAACGTGTTAAAGCAATATTCTAATATTACTGGCATTCACGAAATTCTAAATGTTATTGTTTTTGAATTTTACGGTTTTTTATCGAGTTCGGCGTCGTTGAAAAATTCAATGCCGGTCAGTACTAACCATCACACGGTAGTCAACGTGTTAATGTGTATAATTTTTAACAGAATATCGTTCTCCACTTTATAAATATAGCTTACGTTATTGTATTTCAATAATGTAATATCCAGGCATATTTGTCGTGTCCACTGGCAGTAACTACATTTATTAAGGGTTACATCTTACATGTAAAACTGAAGCCGAACAACTCGGCGAAGAACGGCCGGATACTCACCCCTGTCTCACTGTCTAAATTTTCATTACTGTGCCGTGGGTGTTGTCTGATCAGGCTCGAAGGTCGAATCAATCCAGCTGGTCGTTCTGGTATAGCCGGTTTACTACTTCTGTCCAGGGTGCTCACGTTCGTAGAACTCGTGTTGTCTGACTTTCTACGTAACTCGACTGTCTCTTCTGCAATTTCAACAATATTCAAATTGTACCATCAATTGCGATTAACAATACCTTCTCCGTAAACTATGAACTTTATTCTCTCCTGAATCATTTTATACGAAAGCAAACTACATCCTTGAACGTTGCTAAAATATATTCAAATGTTATTTTCTTATATTTTATTCCTATTTCTTTATAATTATCTCTTTTAATCGTCTCAAAAAGTTGAAAATAACACACTTTTGTCTTAATGACCGAAGAAAAAGGAAATGTACATTTACTGGAAGTTTAAAGTCGAAATTCGTATTGAACGGTGACTATCGTTACCTGTATTATGGATTACATTGGTTATACTCCTCGGAGCAGCGACTGGTCTCCGTCTCTCCAACGTGGAAGGATGTGGTTTCTCGGTGATTACCGGTTTTACCCTCTGTATCGAGGTTTCTGAATTCTCTGTCTCCGACTTATTGTTCGACGAATTCTCCACGGCGGATTTTTCCGTGCCTGATACCGTGTTCAATTTCCTTTCCGGTTTTTGTATTTCCTGATTTCTTTTCTCCACCTCCGCATGAACATTACGCAATTCGTCTAGTACCTCGTTTATGTGTTCTGGACCACCTAAGGGCGGTGTGTCTAGCATCACAGGTAATGTGTCATGGCTTTGCTTGACTTCTGTTTCCGAATTAGGGTCCTGTTTTTCTATATTGTTTTCTTGCTTGACTGGTAACTCTGTATTTATCACATCTTGAGCTTTATGAGCTTTATGCACTGTCCGATTAAGGGTCGCGGACGTTAGGGGTCTTGGTGGTTTGTCAGGTGTCGGTGGCGGTTTGTCATCGGGTTTTTTATCATGTTTGTCATCGGGCTTTTTGTCATATTTGTCATCGGGTTTTTTATCATGTTTGTCATCGGGCTTTTTATCATGTTTGTCAGGTGTGGTGCTATTCGGTGGGGTCGGAGCCGGTTTATTTTTTCTACGAGCTGCTGGCTTAGGACTACCTTGCGGAGGACTTTCACCGTGATCACTGAGACTACTGTTCGAAACGCAACGTCGCATGCCAGCGATTTGGTTTTCTACACCGTTTATAATGCCAACGTCCAAATCACGGTCAAAATCTATTTCACCAGGAAAAAACCAATTTGCGTATGTAATCAACTGATCCACTATAAGACTAGAATTATTAGCTGTGCTCATATTCATTCTGAAATGACGATAAAGATCGTATAAATAGAAAATTATCACGCCACAAGCAATTAGAAAGTCGATCATAAAGTAATCAACACTCGTACGGCCATCGCTGAACATTTCACGCGGACGGCCATCGTTTGGACATTTTTGACTCATACATTTCTATACTAATAGAACTATACTCTACGTTCGCAACACTACAAATAACGTAGTACCCCTCCTATAATTGTGACTTTGCAGAACTGAAAATTTCGTTAGAGTACATTAGATAACAGTATCCAGAATTACGGAGAGAATACTGTAGAAAAACTCTGTGATTTCTGGGTCTAAAAGGACCCACCGACGGCCGTGCAAGTGTTAACTTAGAACGTTGTCTGTAACAGTTTGTGGAAGCAAGACTGTTCTTACACCATTGTATTTGCATCCTCTTGGGGACTCCATATTAAATTCGGCGCGATAACAATCGCAATGTTTTGCGGCGACATTTTGTTTATGTCTTGGTTTTTTGTGAGTACAGCCAAAAATTTGATTAGGAACCGTAAATTTTCTAGATTTGCAGGAGGTAGTTTGTACAGCACCTCCCAAAGAGCTCTCAATCTTGTCTCATTATTTGTTATCTTCGCAGCTGCCATCCATTCAGGATATAACCTTAAAATTAATAAAACACGCGCGTACAACCTCTCCCTTTTTCAGTTCCCTTGATCAATATGCAAAAAGCTGTTTTACTTACTTGTATGTGAGAAGAGGCTCCGGGAGTTCTCTTAAGTAAGACTTTAACGCGCCAGCGATCACATGAGGATCCTTATATTCCAGAGCGGTTGGTAACGTAAGGCAACAGGCGTCTAAACTTAACTTAATTCGCCGCGACTTTGATGCAGCGCCAGCTATTCTAAAAAGGCCTTCTTCTTCCATACCCAGGCGTAATAGAGCAGACACACATAATTGTATAGGCAAAGCAATCTTTCTATTAGTCACCCTAAGGTGCTCCTCAAGTGGATGACCATAAACCGGTTTCATTTCGTTGTCATCTAAAATTAGAGAAGGGTAAATATTCCCACATCATATGCTACAACAATATAACAATTGTCTAATGAATAAAATATTAAATTAACCCTTAGCAATTGAATAACGACTCCGAAGCTAAAAATAACTGTACCATTATTCAAAACGTTATTTACATTATTAAGTCTGTTTAAGTATTACATCAGCTTCGTATCCACAAAAGGAAAGAAATTGTATAGAATGAAAATATTTTAGGTTGAAAGAAATGTTTGGTTTTCAAGTTCAAATAGCTCAACTTGAAAAGTTGACAAATATCAAAATACTTACTTATGTAACTTTCTAATCCTGGAATAAGCTCTTCCAAACAATGTAGCGCACTTTCATGGTAAGCCCTTTGAAGTTTTACGTATTGAATAATAGTGTGCGCTAAACCAGTTTCTCTGGACATAAGTTGAAACATTTCTGCAGCCAACTGGTCTCTGCATTGCTCCACCTTAGCTTCAGCCTCTTCTAATTCTTCTCTTAAACTATCTACCTTCGCTGCACCCGTACCTTTTGAACAAATATATTACTTAGAAAATTTGAAGTACCTTCAGACATATAACTACTCTATAAATTGAGAATTACCGGCACTATGCTTGCTAGCTTGCTGATATCTTGTTCTCACGCTATCCATATCCAAGATTAACCGGGCTAAATTTCTTTTATGCTTTAGTATATTTGGTACGTCCGTATCTAAAATATGTTGTAGAGGGCTCGTTACATATTGCTCAACTTTTGCTTCGTGTTCGATTGTTTCATTCGCTAAATACATTTGTGCGCGGCCGCATTCTGTAAGCGTAAAACCCATGAGCCCATCGTCGGGGGCATTTTCTTGCATTGTCTGCCCTAATACGTATTCTGGGCATTTTTTCTAAAAATCAAACACACATTTAACAAATAATATACACAACAGAGAAACTTTTGCTTTGTTGAATGCATTAGGATATTTAAAGCTTTGCCAACCATTTTAAACTTTTATATTAACCCTCTCTCTGCAACCTTATTTTTATCAACACTATCTATTTACTGGGTTGTTTATGTTCACAACAAATTCATTCACCGTTCTAGATTTTAAAGGAATCTAAAAATATACTGGAATATGTATTGAAGTCCCTTTTAAGATATAATTGTTGAAACGTCAAATGTTTAAAGGGAAAGTTAATGGGAAAAAATAAATATCGAACAGAAAGAAATTCAAGAGTGAAACTTTTCTCTGAACATAAACAACCCTGGTTGTCCACAGAAGGTTAATTATAATCAAACGGTTTCACTAGTATGCTTGAATAACTATTAAAAATACTTGTGTTACAAATATTTCTATACAATTTGATTATTGGATGAAATAGTTTGATAATAAGTTTTTGTTATTGAATATTACCAGCCGTTTTTCTTTAATTGCCACATCCTGTGCTATAGCTTGATTTGGAGGATTGGCTAGCCTTTTGCTCAGCCCAACGAGAGCCAACCTAATCTGCTCAACATGTTTATCTGCAGCTTGTAAATCATCCGTAAGCACTTCTGTCTTACCAGCTCTATAAAAACGAATGTTTAGAAAAGTTTAACATGCCAATGAGTTTGCATGAAAATGAGATTCGAAGTTGTGTAAAGTCTAATCCATTTTAAGATTCTCTGATTCATAAGCTATTTTGGTCGTATGCTCGCTATTATTGGTTGTCATTAAAAACTTTCATACCGAAAAGCGTAAAAAGGTAGTGGCAGGGTAGGTGTTACTCTTTATCGCTTTGTTATCAAATGCCAAGATACCGAATAAATTGTTTGCGCTTTTTCTTTTACGATCTATTTTGTAAACGTTTTCATCGTTATCGTAGACACATTCCGCGAAAACACAACGGGGATTTCGCGATTTATCGAACAAATAAACAGAACGAGAATATTTGGAAGAATGATTACCTAGAGAACGTTTGATCCGCGAGCTGTTTAACTCTGAAAAACTGTTTCTTCATGATTGATAAGCATCTAACACTTCATCCATAAATAAACTGGTATTTTATTCAACCAGATCAGTCACGTAAACACTTGTCACTTGTTGACTTTAATGTTCACAGGTATGCATTTTTAATGCGATCGCACGACACTAAAAATACTTATACAGGGCTTGACAGGAAAGGAAGGGAGACTCCTTTGCATTGCTTTGATCAAGACGATTCGTCATAGTGTTTGTACAGTGATTCCATACCCTCCACCACCAAATACTAAGCCTCGGATCTGCCTGTCCTCTTGTACCACCGATTAGTTGCCACTTTCAAAAACCGTGCGCGAAATTCAGCACCGAAATTACCCAGTTTGTAAACGTGTCAAAACGTCGCAAATTTTAGTCACGGCATTTTACACATTTGCTCGCCAGGTGACCGTATCGAAATGTCTAGAAAAAACCCGCGCGAAAGCTCACACCTCTCATTCTACCACGCCACACCGATTTCTTATCGTTTCGCGCTTTCTTTTTATCGGCTTGCAAAATTCTATCGGAGCAACCGATAACGGGATAGTCAATGAATTTTTACTGGAAATGGTCCGCCATTTTCGTTCCTCTCTAAGATTCGGTTTAGAATGAATAACCATCCTCGTGGCGGGAAAATTTGAATTCGTTTCACTTTCAAAGCGATATTTCTATGTAGCTGAATTATTTCATTGAAGCAAAATCAAATAAAATATAATTATCACAATTGTTATGCTAAAGATACCAGAGCTCTGCACTGTATTTTATCACAAACATGGTATGTCAATAGACCAATCACCGAATGTATTTTTCTGTCACACGTTCCTGGGGCTCTGGATTTACCAATTTCGTGTCGCTCTCGACGTTACCGATGACCGATGAATCCGGGCATATTAGCGAGGATCGACTATCTTGTATACTCTATTTTTACTTATAACGCAAATTGTAGCCACTGATAGTGATTGTAGCTGATTGTAGCAAACAACGTATGCAAATGCAGAAAGTTCAATTCAATTGTATCCCCAACAGTATGAAATCGATATTCAGATTCGTATGAATAAATATTGCGTTTATATTAATAATTTTTGATTGATATTTAATTTTTAATTGTTATCAGAAAATCTTTTAAATAATTTTTTTTCAAATTCGTTATTTGAGGAAGGAAGAGGTCCATAGCGCCATCTATAGAAAATTAACAAAACTATTAACTCCAACTTGGAGTTATCCTCATGAATAATATCTAAATATTAATTAATACCAGCAAAATGATTGCAATAAATACTCTAGTGCTGCTAAAGAAATGTGTCATTTCTATTAGTTTTTAATAATACAAAAAGGAATAATGACACACCACGGTTCATGGTGTGTTGCATAATCAATGCTCGTTTACTATGTTCTGGCGATAACTTCAAATCAGTAAACAAGTGAGAAGGAGACAACACTACACATCGTAGGCGGTCATTCGTGGTTTTCTTTTATAGTCATACGGACACCATCTGTTAACTAGAAACGTACGGTTTTCAACAGAGAAACTGAAGAACAGTGCGCGCGAAAAACAAACAGGCGAAGTTTCGTCGTTTTTTCCGTTTCGATTTCACCGATTTTATTCAACACGATCGTCATGACGATAAATAGGAATTTTGTAAATGTGATGATATTGAGCTGGGGATTCATGTTGGTATTTACCGCATTTCAAACGATGGGCAACATCGAGGTGAGTACGGGGGCAACGTTGACATATGCCTTTGACAACCGAATCAAGTCAATAGTTTTAGATGATCGTGATTTCTGTCACTTCCGCGATAGATGTGTACTTTTTAAAATTCCATCCACGTCCAACCATGTATCTGCATAGACCCTGACGTGCGCAGTATACCAAATTCAAATGATGACACGTAATGTGTTTTCTATTTCTCCGCATAGTTCCGTTGACGCTTTTATTATCCTGTTCCGTGTTGATATAAGAGCAAGAGTTTTTTTTAAATTAGACCGAATGACTTGTGTTCTTGATAAGTTAGAAGGATTAGTTTATATTATATATATATAAACTAATCCTTCTAACTTATCAAGAACACAAGTCATTTGTGTTGTCTAATTTAAAAAAAGTTATGCTGTTTTAAATGGTGTTGATACACATTTGCTCTTCACTATACGTATTTACACACAATCTTCCTGAGCACTGCTTTCACATATATGCTACTTTCAGAACATGATTAATCAATTAAAATTCTTTATTTCGATTAATTGTTATCATTAGACTGCGGATCTTCAAGCAAAATAAAAAAAGTTTGACTCATAATGACTTCTTAATAAACATAAATTCTTCTCATAGTTTTTCTCTCATTATTTATAATCAATAAATTTAAAAATGTCGTGTTTTTTAGAAAAACATTTAGCAGAGAAACAATCAAAGATATTTTTGGAAGAATCAAATTTTGGATATTTGTGATAACAAAATAGATTTTATCTGTGTGTTGTCAACAAGTTTACAATGTTCATGTTGAAACTTATTGTATCTTTAAAATGCTATCTACAAATATAATCTGTATTGTTCTCCATTATTCGATATAACATAATTAAAAAATATTACTTAACATTCTTTAGAATGTATTTATAGCTTTCCAATCTCAATGGCAACTTAGATATTGTGAGTTCAAGATAATGCAGTCAGAATAAATACAGAATTTACATGTTGACCTGTTTTTAAATTCCCAGTATACAATATATATGTTGTTTCTTGTGGATTTTTCAAAATTTGAATTCCAATTCACGCTAATAAAGATACCTTATGTGTCAATAGTAAAATGTACACAGTATTTTATAGCAGTATTAATATATTTTGAAATGAATGTTGTGTCAGCTAAATAGAATATGTTTACTGATCATTGAGTTTAGATGTATGTCTCCGACAATTTTTGTAGAGATTCTTTGACATGATTAATACTTGTGGCCTAGATTCATTGGAATATGATACAATGAAATCTATAAGCTTGATCTAAGTCCTGTTCTTATCGGATCAGGGCAAACATTCAATATTTCTGTAAAAATCTCATTTGATAGGCTTATATCAAATTGATAACAGTAATTTTAAGTCTATATTGCATGTATTCTTTGCAATAGTATTCAATTAAATTAAAACAGCCGATGTATCAGATACGATTAACTGTTGATAAATGGTATAAAGATAACAAGTCTACTGCATATATTTTACATTCTTGTATGTTGTCATCAATACATTACATTATGTGCAAAATGTATACATACTTATATCATCAAATGTAACATACTTTTTCATGTGTCAGTTGGAGAGGAAATTCTCTGTTAAAAGTTGGTATCAAATTGTTCTAAACAATTCGTACAATATTGAATGCCATTATAACTGACACACTCCGGAAGCTAATCTTCTCGCACACACATGTATGTAGTTCACTGGTCGACCGTCTTATTCGGATAGAGTTCGCTAGAGTGTCACACAGGCTTGTGTCATTTGCTACTGCGTCGGTAATGCAGAATTCTAGACAGAAGATTTAAAAATTAATAAATAATAAATACGGCTCTTAGTGAAGGATTCTCGCGTAAACGGGAAAAAGGAAAAACGAGGAATGTTTATTCGAAATCTACTTATTAAACATATGCAACTTTCTATATTCATAGAATAAAATTTGTAGGAGTAACAAAAAACTGAAAAAGATTGTAAAATTACATGTGCAATTATGTAATTTGGGACATTTGTTTGTTTGAAAAAGTCCTACAAACATGACCGAATAATTTCTCTATTTATATCCCAGTCAGCAAGCTTTTGTAACCAGAATGAGAACAGATTTAAAAGAGGATCTGTTGTACTCAGTTCTGTCAGGAGATGGGCAGCGTGAGACAGATTTGATCAATATCTGTTTCCAGTTTACGTGTAAATTGTTCACTGACAACGTCACACTAATTTAAATTTCTTTTCTGTACAGAAAACCGTGCTGCAAAGTATCCGGGATGAGGATAAGACCTTCACCGGCGAGGCTTACACCAGCTTATCGGTAATCTACGCAGTCCTTGCCATCTGCAACTGGTTAGCTCCATCGTACATCTCCATGACGGGGCCAAGGGTCGCGATATTAACCGGCTCTTGCTGTTACGTCCTTTTCATAGCATCATTCCTGTGGCCTCAGACCGCTTTCCTCTATACCGCCTCCAGTATCCTCGGCTTCGGGGCTGCATTGATATGGACAGGACACGGACAGTACCTAACCGAGAACAGCAACTCGGAGACCATGTCCAGAAACAGCGGAGTGTTCTGGGCGATCTTTCAATTGTCGAACGTCGCCGGCAACCTGTTCGTGTACTTCACGTTCAAAGACCCGAAGATCGGTGCTTCGGTCCGGACAGTGGTCTTCAGCGTGCTGACTGGTTTGGCCATTGCAGGCACCTGTCTGCTGGCTACGTTAAGGAAGACGTCGCAGAGATTGGTCCTTGGCGAAGCTGAAGGAGTCTCTAGTGCTGACAGAGAACTTCAGATCCCAGAGCCAGCGAGGGAGAAGCCGTGGCCAGCCGCTTGGAAGGCCTTCGTGGAAGCGTTCAGTCTTTTCTTGACGCCAAAGATGCTTCTGCTGTCGCTGACGTTCATATACACTGGTCTCGTGTTGACTTTCTACTCGGGCGTCTACTCCTCTAGCATTGGATTTACCGAGGCGCTAGGCGACGAGCGCAAGAGGCTGGTGGGACTCTCAGGAATCTTCATCGGAATCGGCGAAGTTGTCGGTGGCGCAGTCTTCGGAATTTTCGCATCGAAGCTGGCTCGCAATTGCGGCGGATGGATGGTAGTGCTGACAGGATTTGGCGTGCACTTGTTCGCCTTCATCACGATTTTCTTGAACCTCCCTAACGACGCGCCCTTCTCGGACACCAAGAATATAGGATTCATCGAGCCTTCGCAGACCTTAGCCATGGCAGGAAGCCTTGCGTTGGGTTTTGGCGATGCCTGCTTCAACACTCAGGTCTATTCGTTGATCGGTCTGCTTTTTGCTAACCAGAGTGCGCCAGCATTCGCGTTGTTCAAGTTCTGCCAGTCGGTCGCGGCTGCCATCAGCTTCGCTTACAGCAGCAGTGTCTATCTCTACGCACAGCTCCTCGTATTGACGATAAGCATTGTCATCGGCACCGTTTCCTTCTGCTACGTCGAACGCGTCACGAGAAGGGATGCTGATAACACCATGTCCGAGACAGACACTACCCTCGTCGAATAATAAACAGACACGAACCCATGAATAACTTGCACGAAAAATGCTCAATAGTATAGTTTGTTTTATATCGGAGAGGTTGTCGACATATTTTATATATCAGAACTGTTATTGTTGTACATATGTTTGTTATATGAACAGATTTATATCGGAGCATCACAGTCAGGTCATGACAGTGAATCGTGGATTCCGTAATTAGAGTTGGACATTATTCGAACAAAGAATAATGGATGAAATATTACTCGTTATTCGAAATAACTGTTGCTCAACTCTGTCCATAATACAGTTCTCTTTCCGTAACGTCACGCGAGACACTCGAGAACAGTTGAAGCCAGTTTGTCTTCGCTCTCGTTCGCTGCGGACTCGCTGCTCCTCCCATTGATTGCTCACGTGGTGGGGATAGAGGGCGACGCTACGGAGGGAAAACTATACTTCAGAAACTATGTTTTCGCGGAAATATTTGAACGAGGAAAAGGAGATTATTCCGTATGTTAAGTGTGCGTTGAGAATTGCCCGGAAATCGTGGGATGAGCTCATGTTCTTACATGAGATTTTTTATACTTGAAATTTGTGATGTAAATGATTAACTTTATAAATAATAATGACACTGTACAGCGACCAAGATTAAACGTGTACAGTCCGTTTAATTTAACGGGTAGAGTCTGTAAACAATTGTTAATGTTCGGTTTACGTATGCTGATCTGACTCGTTGAACGGGCTCCGAGCATTCCTCCATATAGGGTAACTATGAAAACAGTGAATTGTTATATATTTGTACCACTATAAAAAGTGATGTATATACCTCGAATTGTCAATATAAAAAAGCGATGGATTATTTAATGTTGGCTAGGATTAGTACGGAACTTGTAATTTCTGTATGCTATCTAGGAACTGATTCATTTTGTGTAAAAATGTTTAAGCAAACTATACAAAAGTAATCTCTAAATATATTTTTTTCGGAAAAATTCTCCTCGACTAAAATTGTTCAAAATATAAAAAAGTCAAGACAAAAATCAGTATTATTTTAATGATTAAAGCTAAAGGGAATAAGGGATAAATTAAGCTAAAGGGATTAACCTATATCGCGTGGAAGACATAAACGAACCTGAGTGGACTTTGGAAAATGAATAAAAATGTAATTAACACGAGAAGTTCCTCAGATATAATCTTGTCATCTCACATCTCTATCTCAAGAAATGTTATTAAAAATTGTTAATTATATTCTAATTGAAATTTTGTTATACGCGAATGAGTATGTGGAAATCAGCTGTTGGAAAAATCATAATGTATTGTTATAAGTCTCTATTGTACATATATTTAACTGCACAAAAATGAAAAAAATATCGATACTATACGACAATATCATGATCACTGATGCAATGATATTGATCGTCTATACTTATGGAAATTTCATTAAATAAACATTTTTGTTCATATGTACATGTTCCGAGTTGTAGATTGTCCTACCTAACAGGTTCAAAATAATAGTCATAATGCAAGTGACTGTAGACTAAACTATAATTGCTAGGATTAAAGACCACTTTTTCAATAAGAATAAAGAGCTGCTGCAACATTCAGCATACACGGAGTAGTTTAAATACAAAATGTTTCAACTATAGTTTCTTGCATAGATTTCAAATACTTAACATTAGGTTCACGGAACACTAAAACTGCTATGTTACATTACTTCATCAAAATAACGAGAATATATCCAACCAAATTGTTAGCCATTTCTTTTACAATATATACCCAAAGAAATAAATTTGCTGAATAATTCCTCATGGATGCATCTTCACAATCTCAATAATCGTAAATTAAAAATATTAGAACGCATCTCGTAAACATAGTGTTAACTATGTTTGAACAATATTCAAAGAAAGTGAGACATCGCCATAGCATTTTCTTGGACATTCGTCAATTTATTTTGAAAATGACTGAGACAATATTTAGCCACGCCATGTTGTTCGCTGCAAGTTCGAACTGCGAATAAATAATAGAGACGTAGAATTTTGTTGTCGCGTTGAATAAAGTTACATTTATCCCACCTCGACTCCAAGAATAAATGCAGAGCCATCAGTCGTCGAGTTGACACAAAGATGCTGCTCCTCTTCTAATCCAATGAGATTCACTAACCTTTGTCAATAGCAGAATGTATAAAACAAAGTTGGATGAGTGGCCAGTGGTAGCTAAAACGCCTCGTCTTTCGCTCGTCTTGTACACTGGACAGTGGTACACATGTTTAGCAACAAACGCGATTTTTATACCAGGCTGTAGCCAAATTACTGGCAGAACATCGAACATTATTTTTGGTTTCGATTCATCGATTGCTTCAAGTTCTCTATTCCATCGAGCACCTTCCAGAAACAGCCCCTAAAAGAAAGTTAAAAAATTACAGAATTTCTTAAAACATTTGGTGAAGTATTAGAGGTTGTTGAAATGTCCGATTTTAGAAGGCACATGTTACGAAGCGGGTGTTCAATTAATTACTAGTCAGCATTTTTCGTGGAAATAATAAATATTAGACACGCGCTTTCATATGATACAAAAAAAATATAGTATTACATTTAAAAAATGACTATTGAAAATCGGACGGGTATTTTGCACATAAAATAAACAGAAACTTACCCTTATGTATACCCCATAAGATGGTGCAGACTTCACACTGGTTTCGTACTTAGTCACTTCGAACTCGAAGTCCACTCTATCAATTGGAATCTTATTTTTCCGTGCAAAGTTCTGCAAAACGCCCGTGAGGAACGACTGAGTGAAAAAGAAGCCGGATATCCAGAACACGATCGGCGCATCGTGATCGATCCAATTTTGAAAGAATTCTAATCTCTCTATCAAATCGTTAACATAGCTTCCGAGCGGCTTTAGGGATGGATAGGACTTTTTGCTCCAAGCTCCAGGCACTTTGCCAATGCTCATGCTCGTAAAGACTTCTTCCAGTTCCGCTGACATTAAAACCAAGCCCTTGATAGCTTTCTGCACGTTCACCAGGGAATTTCTGAGCACGTGCAAGAGGTCGTTGAACCTGATCAGTTCCTGACGGAGGACCGTGTTCATGCTGTTCATGTAAAGCACCGGATACTTTTGAGCCACTTCTACAACGTCGAAGGGAAGTCTTATTTTGGATAGGATTTCGTCGCATAAGCTGAAGACCATGGCGTCGACGTCTCGCTCGACTCCAACTCCAGTGATCTGAGGCTGTGTTAGTAAAGCTCCATCCAGGAGCTGCATGGATTCTTGATTATCCTTCGTTATGTCCGCGTTCTCGTGTAGACCGTAGACCTCGGGCTGCTGATTAATCGGTAGACTTCTGATATAAGCTATGCAACCCTGCTGATCAGTGTTGACAGGCATGCGGTACATACAGCTCGGTGAGAAACAGTACCTGCAAAAGATAGTAATGAGTAAGTTTCCTTATTTTACCCTATTGTCTTCTATTTACAGTAATGCCGCGAAGAGTGCGATAAAGCGGCTTGCGTTAGGTGCGAATATAATATCCCCCCTACTGCGGGGTATAAACCGTGAGGGGCTGAGAAAGTCGACCGCTCGACTCGGCCGAGAAATTGTAATATTTCTTGTTTTTACTTTCGGAAACCTTGCCAGCTCGATAACTCGAAAACCACCAGAGAGAAAAAAATATGATGCAAATGAGGATGACTCATTTCTTTGAAAGGATTCATGTGATGAAAGCGAAATTTGAGTAAACTCATAGGTGGCGCCACAAAAATACGCTATCTTTTATTAGTATTATTTGGACTTTTATTACCTTTACAATTAATTAATCGGTCAATTATATAGGGTCTGTAAAGATTTAACCGGCGCATTGATTAATCGAGTATTTTCGATATTGTAGGGCCAGAGCTGGGCAAATTTTATTTCAAATAAAGATAATAAGTTAATTATTGAAAATAACATTATCTCAAATAAACTCTATGAACTAACTATTTGAGAGGAATTTATTTGAATACATTTATTTCAAATAACAACTTTATTATAATTTATTTCGGCGTAGTCATTTGAAATAATCTTATTTGAAATAATTATGAGAAATGTATGATACTAATTGTAAGTTGAAATTTCGCCTTATTTATGCTTTGTTTGGAAAATAAATTATTGATGAGTAGCAATAAAGATTTAAAAGAATCCGAACCAAATTTTCATTTATAATATATTTTTAATATTTATTGTATGAAATAATAAAATGACATGTTATTTGACATTTGAAATACTTATCTCAAATAAGAAAATAACTTGTTATTTTATTATTTTAACTGATGTATTTCACGAAATAAAAGAATAGATAATCATTTCCTAAAATTATCTTATTGGACAAAATATAACATAATTTATTTCAAATAGTGAAACATTTTTGTGAAATAACTTTTTATTTCAAGTAATATTTCAAATAAGTTTTAAAATATTGTATCTGAAATAATGCCCAGCTCTGTGTAGGCCCCCTTATGATTTTACTCAAATCTCGCGTTCACCTATATTATTTGGTATAAAAATCTAAGTAATTTTCAATTTTATTATTTTCTTTCTGCAACTGCTAGTTTTCGAGTTATTGAGCTTAAAAGGGTTTTCGGACCCCCAATTTGAGGGTTAATTTCACACCACAAATATGTTTTTCCATCAAGAAAAAAAATACGTGTCAAATATTTTTGAATTAACTATAAATGTGCGAAGTTTCAACAAAATCGGTGATTGACTGGGCGACGTTCCTTGCAAGTGACACTTACTCTTGCTGATGGATAACCGAAGGATTGTAGAATCCTTCAAGTATAGAGTTTAGCAGACGTCTATCCTTATCATCTGTAACGCGCCCACCATAATTACATTCGCCTGTTAGGTAGAGAAGCGCAGCAAAAGGGACCTTCTCGTAGTCATTCAAGAAAAGCTAAAAAAAAGTTGAATGATTAATTGAACACAACTACAAGGTGCGAGAATGTTACCAAAATTATTATTACGATAAACTTTGACTTTTCTATTCTTGTGTTCGTTAAAATTAGAATTACCGAACATTAAACGCGACTGGCGTATATTTCCGTATAATACAAACATATTTATAATTTCAGTATTTGTAAAAGAAAGAAATAGAAACCAGTCCTTTTGATTGGTCCAGTAGTTCCAGTGTTAAATAGGTTGTTATGATTATGATTAATTGAACACAACTACAAGGTGCGAGAATGTTACCAAAATTATTATTACGATAAACTTTGACTGTTCTATTCTTGTGTTCGTTAACATTAGAATTACTGAACATTAAACGCGACTGGCGTATATTTTCGTATAATACAAACATATTTATAATTTCAGTATTTGTAAAAGAAAGAAATAGAAACCAGTCCTTTTGATTGGTCCAGTAGTTCCAGTGTTAAATAGGTTGTTAAGTGTTAAGAACGCTAATGTGTTTCTTGCGCAATTCACCTGCAATTGTAAAATACTAATCCGGAGATCCGACTCGTTGAACTCATAGGGAATATTCCAACCCAAAGGTCCAAAGTTGCGTCTCTCTTGGACGACAGCGTGGAAAAAGCACAAAGCGAATAGCAGATGCCTCCACTCTACTACCTTTCTGCAACTTGTATAAAACTTAGTGTCCGACAGAGGATCATTCAAGTAACTTCTGAGTAAATTGTTCTTCAACCCTTTCGGGGGCTCATTGGTCATTTTCACGCCGTTCTGTAGAATCGCTATAGGAAAGTCCTTCGACGGATAACTGGTCAACCATAATCTGAACTTAGAATTCGTATTTTCCGGGGTGATGATTTCACTACAGATTCTGTCAAGCTCCTTCATCCACGAGACCGCTAAGTGACAATTCTGGAGCACCACCCATTCTCCAGTTTTAATACCCACATTGATCATGTTCGCAGCTATGGGGCCCTGGCCTTGGCCCAGAGATATGGTCATGAGATTCTTCTTCGATATCCCATAGTTCTCCGCGAACCTGATCAGTCCAGCCATTGGATCTGATCCGGGAGACAAAATGAAAAGAAGCGGGGTCACGTTGCCGGAGTCATTATAAGACGCTTGAAGGTCAAATGGCGGAGGTTCAACGAAGGATTGTCCCATGTGGTGTATGATGAAGATCCTCACGGCTGCTACGATTTTATCCGGCCTTATAGTCCTGAGGATCACCAGCTTCGTCAAGCTCTCGGTCACTTCATCGAACGGATGAGGGAAAGGATTTTCGTGAGGATTGGGCAGATCGTAGAAGACCTTCCACTGGCGCGTGTTCTTCTGGAAGGATTCCTTCAGTTGGCCGAGTCCTTGCAGGTCCGTAGCTCTGACCACTTCGGACCAGGACCTCTCGGTCAACCAGGACGGATCAGGATTAGGGAAAGGATTGTCCAAAGCCACTCCACCAGTCAACAAGAACGTCCAAAGATTTTCGTCCAACTCACCAGCGGCACGCAACAGGCCAACGCACAGGACGAAGGAGAATATCAGCTTGTCTTTCTCGAACAGGGACCTGCACCAAAGTTGAGCATTATTTGAATAAAATTACATACAGGATGTCCCTCATAAATGGGAACACCTAAATATCTGTCGTATTTACAGTCCTACCAGAAAACTTCAGAGGACAAAGTGACACTATTGCAGGGGGCAAATATAATGGTAAAGAAAAAAATTTTTGTCATGTTTTTTAATGAAATTTCAAGGTCACCAATGTTTTTTTAAATGGAATAGAATATTTTTTTACGATAGCATGATAGACAATAAAAAACTGAATTTAGCGGATACCACCTTTTTGACCTTGAAAATGACCTTGAGCAAGAATAATCATGTTGGAGCGGATAAAATGTGGAAGTTTAAAACTTACATGTTTCAGCAAAGATTACGCGTTGTTTACGGTGGATTGACCTTTTCAATATTTAGCTATTATTTAATTATTCATTTAGATTACATGTTTATTTGATACTGTTTTAATTGATTAATACTAGTTTTAATAGATTGATTAATTGATAAATGATTTTCTTCGTTAAAACGACATTATGTATTTATTCATTGAAAATTCAATATTATACAAAATAATCGGCGGAGAAAAAAAGGTTTCAAATAAAAGTTATTTGTTTGAAGTCGTGGATTAAGAATCTTTAATGAAAAATATATATTTCCATTTGAAAAAATAAAGTTGACCTTGGAATGACCTTGAAAACATGATGAAAATTAAGAATGGATATGACTGCTGCATCAGCCACTCCTTGATTTAATCGTTTTATTTGAAATATTTTTTTCTCCGGAATTTAGTTTTTGAGATATTCCGGGTGGCCAGGATAAATGCCTCACCCTGTATAGTACATAGAGAAATGTATTATTCTATTTAAAAAAAAAAAACGAAGTTGACCTTCACATGTCCTCTGTGCAGTCTAGTAATAAGAATTGGACTTACTGTGACTGAATGTATCCGCATAAAAACACTTAAGTGTTACACAATTTAAGCAAAATCAAAAGTAATAAACAATTATTCGAATAATTTTACAATCGATATCCGAATAATTTTACAATTGATATTCAAATAAACAACGATGGATTATTCGATTCAATAGAGATAATAACTTGTTACGAATAATGAATACAGTATTTCATCGGTAATTGTCCCAAATGTCTCCGACATAATTGTCCCTGACATATCCCCACTGGTGCGGCGTGTACCCCCTTGAGGGGCCGTGAAGCTCGAGAGGCCTCGGTCGCCGAGAACACAAACTTACTCCATCGTCAAATAAAAAAATAGATATGTATGTATAATCAGAAAAATTTTTATCAGAGAAATATTACAAATATGATGGTAAAAGTCTCCTAAAAGATTAATTAAAAATGAAAAAGTGTCGTCATTGCATTACTGTTGCCTCACCGATGTTATGTACCTGACTTATACATAATGACCATACACCTGTATATGATCCGAATAATATCGTGTTTGGTATCATTTTAATCAGAACAATGTCACAAATCTATTAAAAAAAGTCTCATAAAAAAATAAGTAATAATAAAAAGTTATTCCTTGGTAATACATTGTGAGGACGCGCGAGCCTTTGAACTGTGCCGCCTACTGCGACTCTCCGCGTCTCTTTCTTTCCCATACGCTATCCTTCCTCGCGCCCGAAACTTTAATCGTCGATTACACAAGTAAATATCATCGGAATTATATCATATTTGGTATCATTTTTATTAGAAAAATGCCACAAATACGGTCATTGAAGTCCCATAAAAAAATAATGATTAATAAAGAAGTTGGAAATTCGGTTAGGTATGTTTACATTTCTCGGTGACCGAAGCCTCTCGAGCTCGGCTGTTCTTCTCTACGTTCGGCAAACCTCAAACAATGATATCCCTCGCGCATAATTGTCCCTCCGCAGACCCGTGTTGTGGACAATAATCGATGAAATACTGTAATTATTCTCCGAATGAAATGTTCGACTAAAAAGAATGTATTCGAATAGTTGTTCGAACAATTCTCAATAATGCTCAACTCTGTTCGAAATAACTTTTGCCCAACTCTGACCTGCACACGTTCCTGTAGATGCTCGCAGTGAGGTATACGTTCAAGCTCTTTATCCGGACCTCCAGGTTCGGGGTCTGTTCACTGTTGGCTATCGCCATGACGTACAAATGGATGAACCACACCAGAGAGTACTGATACATTGGGTCTATGTTTGTCAGCTCAGAGATGCAGAAGAAGAGGACCGAACCGTGTTCTGAAACAGGTTTGTACCCGTTGCGAGCGTAGTCGATCTCTATGGCGGTCTTAGCAGCTATCTTCTGTTTCGCTTGGATGTCCTCGGACAATATTTTTGAAGAGGATAGTATCGTGATTGCGGTTTCATCCTCCAATATATTGCCTTCCGATGAGGACAACACCTCCAAGATCTTGTTCTCTATCTCCTCCAGGATCTTCCTGTTGTTAGCACCCTCCACTATCATCTGATTCTTACGCTCTTCAAGAACAGGCAGGTCTTTAGCAACAACAATACCCAACAACTGATCTTGCAAACCCTGCGGAGTGATCATGAAGTTTAACAAGGTCACCTTGACGACCACCTCCGGCAGGTAATGAGGATTCCTCAGACGTGTCGTAATATAGAACCGGAAGTCGGTGTGGTACTCGATAATATTCTCGCCGAACTTCATGTACATTACGCCACGCTCTTTATAGACATTCTTTAGCAACACCGGCTCAAGTATAGCATCGATCTCCTCCAAAATATTCTCCAACAAAATGGGTGTTCCAAGTTGTATACAAGTCTCGACCACCTTCACGTAATTGGGATCGGAGAGCTTGATGACGATCAACTTGTTCTCCTTCTCCATGTTCTTCACCCATTTGTTCGCCTGATTCTGAGGGTCGATCATGAGCGGCCAGCGGTCAGCGTTCTTTACGATTATGCCGTTCTCCACGGAATAGTTGTCCGCTGGTAAACCAAAGATAGTCCACGCTCTGATCTCTACCTGCTTACCAAGAACATCGACCAAACTGAACTTCGTGCCGCAGGGGATCTTAATTTTCTGACAGGACGAGGACCACTGAGCGATCAGGCTAGTCCTGTAGTCAATCGTGAAGGCTCCCAGGTATGCTATCACTCCGGAACAAAGTAGTACATCCCCTATGACGTTATGAAGGCTCTCGCCCAACGCAATCGCAGTTTCGTTCCATCTATTTTTCTCTCCGCTCAAACCGCCCAGCAGCTTCTCAGCCCTGTCCAGCTTCTGCATACAGAAATTGATCTGGTCCTCCAATTTCTTCTTCTCGCGCATGCACTCGGCGAACTCGTCGTTCAGAGCTTGCAGTTTCTGGCTGACGTCCTGCAGAAGCGCTCTTTTCGCGTTCAGAGCCTCCATCTGCAAGGCTAGAGCAGCTTCAGCCTCAGCTAACATCTCCTGCTTCGGCTTCACCACTTTGATCACCCTGTCGTAGACCTCCATGGCTCTGACCCACTTGCAGAGACCCTCGCAAGCGGTCGAGACTTTTTTAACGGCCTCCGGCTGGAAGCTCCTGTCGTTGATGAACTTCTCGCGGATCCTCTTCATGTACGCTGGCGGCACGTTGTCCTTATCGAAGTTCCTCAGGCTTTCGAGGAACTTCATGTCACCCAGGACCTTTATAGAGGCTGGCCAGTAGTCCTCCGTCGTTTGACCTGTGCTCGAGTCTGTGACCTTTTCGGGCTTTACGCCTTTCAACACGCAAACAGCTTCCATGACTAGTCTGACACCCGCCGGTGGACTCTTCATGGATCGAACGATGGTTATGTCCGCGGGTTTCAGGGTATCCAACGCGGACAGTGCAGCTTCCAGAGCAGGAGTGGCTTCAGCCAGGTCGCTCTCGCAATCGTCCTTGATAGCCTGAGATGCTGCAGCCGCTTCGTTTGCCAACGCTTCTTCGGCAGCCACCACCTCCTTCCTTGCCTCTATGTTGATCGTGTCCTGTTCTATCTTGATCATGAGCTTGTTGCTCAACTCGGACTGCTTCATCAGTTTTGGCTGCAGTTCCTGCAGCTCTACTTTCATCACCGCGATCTCGCCGGCCGCGAAGTCCAGCTTCTCCAAGCCAGTCACGTAACGGTTCTGCTGCAACACTATCGCCTGAGTCTTCTGGTTGAACAGCTTGCCGAGCAGATTGATCAGCTGCAGGAAGCTCGTGGGCGTGGTATAGTACCTCCTACCTTGCGTCTTGAAGTAGTCCTCGCTAGCTCGAGTGATGCTCATGTGGAACTCTTTGGAAATGTAAACACATTTCTCCCGCAGCTCCTTGCTGATCTCCAGGTTCTGCAAGGACACCCTTGCCACCTTCTCCAAAGCGTCTTCCGGCCAAATAGTGTACCAGTCGATGGTGCAGCAGTTGATCAGGGACGGGAACATCCTGAGACGGTTCCTGAATGCGTTCCCGATCGGTGACATGGTCAGGATCAGGTGGAGGTTCTTCACCACTCTCTCCAGAAACATGCTGTACAAGGTCATCGGTGTAATCTCTCCTTTTTTCCCACCAGTGTCGCGAGGCAGGTTTGACATCTTGTCCATGATCTCAGCTTTCTCTTCGCTATTGTACAAATTCGGTATATCCGCTGTGTTCAGAATCATGTTTATGTCCTCCACAAAAGACTCCGTTTTGATCTGATGATCACCGAAAAGGAAACTGGTGGACTTTCCATCGCAGCCAACGCGCAGCAGCAGGTTCTTCATGTCCTCCCGCCATTCCGTGAACCCGTACGTCCTAGTCATCTCTATTTGATGTATCAAATACTCACACATGCTGGTTGCCAGTTTAGCGCAAGAGCTTCTGCCAGACCCACCGATTCCTACCAGAAGCGCGTGACCGCTTTCTTGAAGGAGTATACGCGAGACGCGAGAGATGTGGTCGATCGCGTACCTGAACAAGACCAGGGACATTTCGGTCTTCGAGAGCATATTGTACTCCATTAGATAATAGTCCATCTTGCTCTGCAGGTCCTCCATGTCCACCACTTCGTCGTACACCTTGGGGTCGGCGTCGGGCTCTATGTAGTTGCCGAAGAAAAGGTCTCGAATGTGTGCACCTTTGATCTCCTTTTCCCCGTCTTTCAGGAACCTGGAGAGCACCTTTTCCAGTGGTTGACGCAGCTGCTCGTAGCAGGTGTGCTTAACCATTTTGAACAGAACTTGCTGGTCGTTTTCATCCACTAGCCTGTCATTGAACACCCTGTACACTTCGTGGATCCATAATCTGATCAATTTGTCAGGGTCCTGCATCCTAGAGGCTGGGACCAGGAGGATGCCCTTGATGACTCTACTGAAATCTCGCAGATTGAATGTATAGTGGCTCTTGGCTGGAGTAGGTAGGAACTTCTGAATGGCTTCGAAGTATATGTCTGTGGTGGCGCTGACCACCATCTTCCCTAATCTCGACACTTCCGAAGGGAATCCCTTTGCGAAATGAGTTTCCAGGATGGTGGAGAAGATTTTCGACATGGTTGCCTCCTCGAACACATCGATGCCGATTATGTGCATGTGACGAGTCATTCTAGAGGTTATCAAGTTAGAGCTACCGCCCGGTGGCAGCATCGCAGCGATCAGAAACATGTCCACCAAGTATAACATTGTCGTGTCCTTCACGTCGAACCAGTGACCATGATCTACCCACTGACGGATTAATTCGACGGGTGGTTGAGCACCATAGACTTCTTTCTGTGGCACGCTTAAATCGTCCACGAAGAGGATACATTTCTTCCCCATTGGCGGACCGAAGACACCTTTTCTTCTACGGTCTAGCTTGGACATCACCATTTCTTGCGTTTGAAAGGCTGTCGTGCATGCGCTGAAGTTTATCACGTTTTCTAGATATTTGTCTCGGTTCAAGGACACCAGGTAGTCCAAGGTGACTACCGACTTGCCGGTACCGGTTGGCCCAACGAACAGAAGAGGTATTGATCTGTATAGTAGGTTCGTTAGGAAGAAGTTCTGGATTACCACTTCGGAGGTTGGCACGATTAGTTCGCTGGATTCCGCCTCTGAGAACAGCGAAGCCTGGAATAAAAAGTAGAGATAATGAAACAATGTTTTTGTTTTACGAATCTTTAAATGGGGCACCCTGTATACCACTAAAAAGCATTACTTCGTTACATACAAATTACAAAAACCTTAAATAAATCAGGTATGCCATCTTTTTGTTGTGGAGCATACATACCATGAATGTTGTGTCCATCCAAGATATCCAAGAACCATTATTCCTCTTGTCATATATCCAGTCGAACACCGTACCTTTATCAGGAAACAGTTGCTGCTTTGACAACTTGAATGATTTTGGTCTAGGACAGTCTTCGTCGTTACCCAACAACACTTTTCTTATATAAACATCAAAAGACTTCCTGCTATCGCTGATCAACACTGAACACATGCCCCAAATCATGCTGAACAACAATATGCATTGCAACCAGACCGTACTAACTTGTGTCTCTTCGTCCAACATCACAGTGAGAAGCCTTGTGAAAGACTGAAACACCAAGCATTATTTTCACAAACTATACTGTACAACACCAAATTTGATCTGCCATATTCTCTAGACGATTCTTATAGAATTTCTCATTCTAAAATCAAATTCGGAAGCAGAATTGCTCCATCACGTACAGTTTTCAGAAAATAATAATTTTTGTAAAAACGAAACTCTATAGAAATCACCTAGCGAATATTCTAGATCAAGAAACAAGTTCTAATTTATTGGGCTCTGTCGTCAGAGTACTCACCATGAACATATGAAGCTCCGACACTGGTATAAACGTTTTACAATATCGACTTAGAAATTGGAAAATCGGTACTGTTAACCAGTCAACCAACTCCGTGACAAGTTCGAACTGCTCCACTAGCAGCTTCTCTTTGAGATACCTCTTATATGACTCAAACAATGCTGTCCAACCTAGCTGAGATGGTTCCATATAGATCATTCCGCACCTGCTAACAGTAGCTGGCGACGCATGCTCCAGGTCTTCGGGTTCAAACATCATGTTCATCTTGTGCGACATGGTTATGATCTCCCCAGACATCAGACAAAGCTTCTTATTATCATCGAGCACTGTGTTCATGCTTTCTATCCAGATTGCATCCACAGGGCCATCGAACACAATCCACTTGCGGTCCACAGAATAAGACTGAGCAAACTCTCTGAATATATTCGCTAGAACACCATCGCTCCACTCGTGAGACACTGGATCAAAGCTGCCGTACAACTGGTCCAGAGTAATGGCCTTTGGGTTAATGATCTTGTAAATAGTTTGGTACTCCCTCATAGCAGCCCGTCGTTTACCAGCCAACTCGCCTAAGGCCTCTGCTAGACACTGGTATGCCTTTGTTTTCCCACTAAGTGTGCGCCCAACAACCATCAAACCATGACGCACCAGAATCATTTCGTAAATTTGCACTATCTTCTCCATGTACCAGGGTGTAGCTTGCAGATTCTTATTTTCCAAGATCACATTCAGCAAATCGATCAGCTCGTCTCGATCAGGCTGAGGTAGTTTAACGCCAGGAAACAGATCCGTATAAATACCGTTGAACAGAGGGACATCCTGGGCCAAGAACTTGGGAAGGTTCACGTCGATGATAGCTCTGAGGACCAACATGGACTCGTTCTCCGTCGGGTACTTCAGTTTCAAGTTACCAGCCGCGATGAGCACAGTTTTCACAGCTCGCATGCCATAGTCGTAGTGATTCTGTGAGCTAAGTTGCTCGGAACACAGTTTGTACGTGTGGACGATCTTCTCCGCTAAGTTCTTGGCGTCTATGAAGCCAAAGGAGTACAAAGTAATCTCTCCTATCATTCCGTAGTCAGGTACCATCATGGCCACCGATCGAAACAGCACTTTTAGGTTATCTGGGAGCTCCTGGCGACCAGCGTAGCCAGGGTTCATCGTAATTATGATGTAGCACGTGGGGTTCAGCTTCAGCTCCGTCCCCTCGAACATGAACGTCTCCATCTTCATGCTGATGCCCATTTGTATGGACAGGATCTGCTGCGCTATCACCGAAAGCACTTCCAACTCGATCCTGTTGAACTCGTCGAAGCAGGCCCAGGCACCAGACTGAGCGAGCCCCTTGAAGAATTTCCCCATCGCTTTATAGTCCAGACCATCAGAACAATTGAACACCACGCACTGTTTTGCGACAGCTTTTGCCAGGTCTTTGGCTGTCTCGGTCTTACCAGTCCCAGCTGGTCCCTCCGGAGAGCCACCAAAATTTAATTTCAACGCTCCCATTAGAGTTCTATAGCACCTGTCAGTGAGTGGTGTGATCACCAATCTGGGAGTGTTACCTAGATACTCAAAGGCGTACGCGATACTGGTCGTGATCATCGAGACGGTGATGCTGTTATCCAGCCAGTAGTACCTCAACTGCGATATCCAATCGAAGTCCATCACGTCCTGTACCTCATTTTGAACAAGTAACCTCACCACGTCCCTCGCGTGGACGTCTATCACGATCAATGCGTTCATCGTTATCCTAGCTCCTGGATCTAATTTCCCCCTGACCAAGGAAACAGCCTCCTCAATTTGAGAGTTGCACTTGAGTAAATAGTCGCCAATGCTGCGAGTCTCGAAGGCTTCACAAACCTCGCTGGTCCAGTGCACCTGGCTAGCGCAGATGACAATCTGACCTGGCCAGGAGAATATCCACTCGGCCCTGGGAGTATGGAAGTACGCAATTACGCTCTCTTCAGCGATGTCACGGAGAGAAGCTACCATAAGCTTCTCCACTTGGCTGAGCCATTTCTCGACCATGCCTTTCGCGTCCGCAGGGTATATTTTCCCGCTTAATGGGACGTATTCCTCTTGATCCGACGACATCCCAATGATCTCCTCTTCTTTGGTGAACCGCAGGTTGCTGATGCCCTCGAAGCACTTCTTCAGGTGCGGCTGGACCCGTTGAGGGTCCTTGGTCTCGGACAGTATCTCCAGCAGCTCGTCGTTGGACAGGAAGAAGAACCTCGGGAAGAACAGACGCTTCTTCTCGAGGTAGTCGTTCAGGCCCTTCTGTATCTCGTCGAGCAGTTGGTTGCACAGCTTGAACTCGTTCAGCATCTTGGGCATGCCCGTCGCGTCCAGCACACGTTTGTTACTGGATACGTACTTCATGATCCCGCGCCAAATTTTGTCCATCCGCCGGAAATTCTTCGCCTCGGTGGGCATCTGCCGCATGATGTCCTCGCTGCTGAAGATCGGTTCCAGGTACATCCATGTCGCCTGGCAAATCAGCCACTGGTCGATGATGTCCTGCATCAGGAGCAGCTTGTCCTCCCACTCTTGCATCTCGTATTCGAACGCTTTTACGAAAGGAGAACTGCGCATTGTCTGCGCTTTGAGGATATGGTCGTCCAGCAGCAACTGGATGTCGTCCACGGCTGTCAGGATTTCCACACCTGCTTCGGTGTTGGGCAAAATTATGGTAATGAATAAATGCGACAAATAGAATTTTATTCGTCACTGTCGAATAAATAAAAAATGCGGATATTATACATTCGTGACGAAAATGAATTTTTGAAATACAATACTGTGTTATTTTCGATTTACTAAAATAATTATAAAGAAAGATACATTTTTATTGAATTCCTGCTTCTGAAAAGCGAGTCGAGAATTTTTTAGTTTGTATGAATATCCGCAGTCTATTCACAACTGTTTTGTTTCATTTTAAGAACGTGCACTACTGTGCTTAATTATTGTTAAGATAGTATTATTTTCGCGATTTTTTTCATACTAATCCGCGCACTCTCTTCAATTTTATTTAACAGCAAATACAATTTTTTCCCTGTATTGCGCATACTCGTCATTAGACAAAAGAATGCCATCTTTTCATGACGAGTATACTCGACACAAACAGTTAACAGGTTGAGAACCGAAACCGAAAGTAATAAACAATTGTTTGTATTATTATTCGAATAATATTGCAATTGATATTCGAATAAATAACGAAGTCTTATTTCATCAAATATAGAACAACTTGTTACGAATAATCATCAATTATTCTCCGAATAAGGTATTCGACTAAAAATAATTTATTCGAATAAATACTCTAGATAAATATTCATTCGGAACAGTCCGAATAACCTCCAACTCTGACCTGTTTCACGATACGGAGTCAGTTCGAAGAATATGTTGCTCCACTCATCCTTCATCTTCTGCAAGTTCTGCTGCAGTCCATGCTCCTTCACTGCAGCGGACGCAATCTCCTCTAGCTTGCTTATGTGAACTAGTAGTCCAAAATCTATCATGTCTGACAGACAGCTAGTTTCCGTGGGCACGATCTCCACGTTGACGATATTGCTAATCTGATTCCAGTGACGCGTCTGCAATCCTGGAGTACAGATAATTTGCAGAACAGGGATCAGTTGTTTAAACTTCTCCACCTTGCCGCGAACAGCCTCCACGATCCTTCTAGCACCGGGAATGTCCGTTAAGACACGGGCCAGTTTATACAACGTTCGCCAGATGGTCTCGGTTGTCTCGCTGATCTCCTCGGCGTCTAGGCCCGCGAAGGGACCGTAGTACCACTTGTCGTAATTCACATGGAAGCTCAACGCAGTGTGCCAGACCGAGTCCAACGTGTTCACGATGCTCGCCATCGCCGGTAACGTTAAATACGGGGTCAACTCCATGTCCAATAAAGATTCTTCTTCGTTGATCTCCTCGGCTTCCACCTTTATCGCGTCCATTCCGGCAGAGAGGTGTTCCGCCTCCTTAGCAGCGTCCTCCATCTCTGGAATAGTTAACATCGGAGGATCCTTCCGTTTGAACTGGTCAATCGCCACCTCCATGTGTCTGATCGTGTGCTCGAAAGTTTCCTTTCTTATGCGCAATACATCTTCTAAGAACTCTTTCCTCATGTTCAGCCTAGTATTCGCTAGATCCATCACAGTGTCCATTTCTTTCGGCCACGTGATGGCGCGAGAACTTAGGTTGATGTCCTCAGTTGTCGGTGGCTGATAGTCGAATAAGAATAACAGCAGTTCGATGGAACGGGCCAGTTGTCTCTTCAAGTTGAACATGGTCGAGTCTCGACTCTCGCATAAGTAGCTGTACAGTTCGACTACTTCTCGGGTTTTCTCAGGCATTTTCGAGATGGTTTCTGCTATCGTGTCGAAGTTGAAGCAGAGGTCGCGGTTGTTGGCACGGAGCTCGTCGGCGAAGTAGTCGCAGATCTGACTGCGTAGGTCATGAAGTACTTGTCTTAGGGTGTCGTTGACCAGGGAGCAATCAATCTCGATCATGTTCAAAGGAATCTGAAAAATTCGGTTTATAGGATGAAGCAAGTAAAGACGTACTTGGCTCGGATCGTCCTGAGGGGCATTGCCGTGGCTCAGGTGGCTCTGTTCTGAGTGAAAATACCTTACCCTAGAACGAAATAGGGTGACCTCTTTTCGCAGACTATCATAATCTCTTATCCGGTACTCAAATTCGCGCAGAAACGGAAATGGTTCGATCCTGAAGAAGTTGTCTAAATTTTTTTTAGCTTGCCCATCTAACAGATACAGCGAATCATTGTAGTAGTTAAGATACATTCCTGGGCCCGTAGCGTGCACGCTGACGACGTTCAGTATATCGTTAATTATTTGCGAAACCTGTAAATAACAATTGTAACCATTGAAGTATTTCCAATGAACAATATACTATTATTTTTACCTCTTCTTCGTATCGCGATACGCGGAACAGATAATCCTGACATTTTAGTTCGGGGAATAAAATAGTTTCGATTCTCGGTATATGGGTCGCAATCGTAATTATGTTTTCGATGCACTGCGAGATCGTTGCTCGTACTTCTGCGATGCTTGGCTTACAATGCAAATAAGGAGTGCCAAGTTCTGGTTCGATTATTATCGTTATAAAGGGAGGTCTGAAATATACCTACGGTAAATATTATTTGGAGAACGTACGAAGGCAAGCTGAGGACAATAGTTCTCCTACTTGCAGAACATCAGGTCCTCATAGTCGCCCTTGAAGTAATTTCCATCGCTGTATTCTACAAAAAATTCTCTGATGTGTTCCAGCGTTTTCATTACTATCATTCGTAGTTGTTCGGACAGCAGAGTGTTCACGCTCAAGAAATAATTGTTTATCAACACTGTGGAGGCGTTATGGTGCTCCTCAACCAGACAGGACCAAATATGCTTTTTCTCTAGGAAAATTTCAGCAACATCAGCCAACCATTCATTCATAAGTTTATTCATCGTTTTCTCGCACAATGAGTTCACTCTGGACTCTATTTCGAAAGCTGAGACAGGGAGGTCCCCTATATCTTGAATTTTCAGTATCATCATGTCTTGATACCTGACAAATTAAAAACCAGCGATATAAAATAAGAAAAGTATTTCGTTGAAAAGTGTTAACTATAAGATACCTATCTTACTTAGAGAAGTAAAGATCTCGAATATCTCTGAGTATCTCATTTCCAATAAACAGATTGTACTGCATGCAATGCTCGGCTATCAGTTTAGACTGATGCCAAGGGACAGGTGCTCTTATAGTAATAAGTTGATATTCAACAGGTGACGTGTCTATGCGTATTCTTCTTCTTTCATTTTCATCCAAGATGATACATTCGAGAATAGTAAACTGAAGACGTTGTTTATAACATTCCATAATTTCTAATTTCAATTCTTCTAGCAATTCAGCGAAGCTAAAGAAGACTTTATTAATAAAATAGCATCAACACGCGTAGATATAAAAATAATTTAGGAGCTTACTCTTCTCGTGCCCGCAATTTTCCAGTAATATATTTCTTTGCTTCTTCAAGATTATTATAATCATAAGTGTCTAATTCTATGCTCATAGTTTCGCGACTGCTCAGACAAATTATTTCGTTATCTTCTACGTTGGCGTATCTGTTCTGCTGCTCGTTAATCACTTTTAATAAACTATCCCTTTGCTCCTCTATTGATCTTGGTATTTCAGCCTCGTACTGCTGGAAGTCCTATAATTTATTTGAATTTCAGTAATTGATAAAATAGAAAGTTTTACTCGCAGAACGAGTGTAATTATGTATATAAACGCATTATTTCTAAGTTAGTTTAAAATTTGCAATACTCTAATATTTCCTTAAATAGTTATTCTAATAAACCAACATTTATAACTTCCTCGGTAGTATAGTGGTCAGTATCCCCGCCTGTCACGCGGGAGACCGGGGTTCGATTCCCCGCCGGGGAGAAGTTATTTTTGTTATTTATGAATAACATTTTTCATTTTACAACCAAACATACTACTACTACTTTACATCTTGCTTATATAATCTTTACACATCACGTATGTATGTTTATATAAACATTATTAGTCTAATAGTAACATAAGCTCTAAGAAAGTCCAACCTTTAATAAGATTACTGTACTGATTGCATAAGACATTGAGTACAAGTCTATCGTACGCTGTATTTTACATAATTAAAAATTAATTATATGACTACAATACTGTAACTGTACCAGTGTAAGCATAAATGTTTAATATAACAGGTTTCTGTACGTGTAAGTATAGTGCAATGCACCATTAAGTACAGTTGGTAAGTTGGATTCCTAACAGAACCACTAATTTTCCAACCTAACCTTTCGTGTCTACTTGTTTTAGTTTTTCTTTCAGGTTTGTTGTTCCACTTTGTGGGCAGTTCATAAAATAATTGTGACAAAAAGTGATTAGTGATCTAATTGTACACTTTTATCTTATTACTCTCTATTATTCTTACACTTTTACTTCTGTAAATTTTTAAAATGGAGCATTTTGTAAATTGCTACTAATATATCAATAAAAAACATATTTTACCTCCAATTCTAACGAAATATCTTGCCTGGCATGTTTGAACTTCTTAATCTTCCCAACCCTTTTAAAGGTTCTAGAAACTTGTCTTTGTACATCGTTCGAACGTAGCCAAGTACCATCAGCTAGATCTTCCAAACTAACAATATTATTTGGTAGAAGATGCACATATTTTTTTACAGGCCCTTGTTGCGTCTCACCTTTATACTTTCTCTGAAACTCCAAAGGAGGATACGCAAGCTTTTGTTCGATGACCTGAGGAGTTGCTTGGAAAGAGCCTTTGTCTTTCAGTATCCTCTTTTTGTGAAGCTGGTACACCGTTGATGTAAATATGCTTCCAAAATTTTCTGATAATTTTATGTACCTATTTAAATGTTTTTTGGATGTGACTTTTGTCCAAGAATGACCCGGTAACATCTGCTTTCCATTGATCAGCTGACACGGTGACCAATCTATAGATTCGACTGATTTGACCGCTGGTATCCATGGTACTTGTGTGAAATCGTTTTCGTATTTCTTTCTCTTCATTGTTCTACAATCGTACATAAGATGTAAATATAATAATTACATTTACTTTGTTGTACAGTAGGTTCACATTCATTGAACTCTTGATTGAATGCCCATTCTTTATGTGAACCACGTTCGTTGCATTTTGTTCGCCCAAGTAGGAGAATGGCATAGTCAAAATAGTAATTTCGTGAAGTTGTTGCGAGCTATCTCGTGCCTGTTTCTTTGTATTGCTATATGTACATATTGACTATGACGTTAATTCAATAGTGGAAAATTTTATGAGGTTGATCAGACACCTTGTTCATTGCAAAATCCTTGGTTCTTGTCTGAAATTTTGGTGCAGTTTCCGTGCAATGAGAGAATAGCTACCGTACTATGTACAACATTAAAAACAACTTCATTTGACGTAAATTCTATTATAAGAATATTATTACAAGGTAATCTTTACATTTCAATTACCTACAATCTTTGAAGCATTTTTTTATCTACATAAATAATTTTCTTTTTATACTTTTAAAACTTTATTATATTTGAATACTTAATAAAATAATTACAATGGTAACTTTATTCCCCTTTAGGATGTATGCCTTAGATTTATTAAAAAATAATTGGCTTTAGAATATTATCTACACGTAGCCTAATGGACCAAAATAAATTAAAAAGTTTCACATGGTAAGTGCTGTTGTTGTTATGTGCAATCTCATGTAAAATTGAAATATACAATACTTTTCACAAGAAATTGCAAATTATACAGTATCAACATTACCTTTATACAAAATCGTATTAAATCGTTAAAGTAGAATGTAGCCAAGTAAAAAGCATAGCAATCAACAAGAACGTTACTATGACAATAGCAATAGGTTTTAATGGTAAAACGGAAGATCATAGAAGAGTCATGGATTTATGAAAATAATATTAAAATATATGATGTTATCTTATTGTGTTCGTAGATATATAACTTTGTCAAATTGATCTAAATAAATTTGTTACCTGAAGGACGCTTCACGATATTCTCCGACTGTATATTAAGTTGTAAATTGTTTCCAAAAGATGCAATTTACTTGTTCCGATAATTGTTTCGTTCCACTTCATTGTCTTCATTTATTAACAGTAAACAATATTATTTGCACGCTTTATTTTATGAAACAATGAACGCTGAAACAGTGACATATGTATGATGATTTTCATCTGCGGAGCGGGAGAACTTAAAATTGTACTTTTTCAAGCAATTGATATAGAGTGGGGGAAATCCCGTATACATGTGAACGAAGCTTGAAGTGACACCACAATTAAGGTTCGTTTCCATTGCTCCTCTGTTCTTCATACAATCATTGATAACAAAAAGAAGAAAGCAAACGCGCCATTTTTATATAATTTCACTTATGAAATTCCAGTTATGTAAAACAAAATGTGTGATAAACATAAGGAAAACAAAATATTTGTCTATTATATTTAATTTACAATATGCTGTTACATGGGATATGGGATTTTAAACGCAACACAATGCCTCTACAGGCCGCTTGGAGTACTATGAATTTTGAATTCTTTTTCCGTTTAAATCGTAACAGAAGAATGTGTCGTACTTAAGAAAGGACACGAACTTTGATGCAGAGAGTGAAAACATACGGTTTTATTAATGTGTCAAAGGTCAGTGCAGTTGAAATAAAGAAAAGATGAACAACACACGGATGGGGAAGAAGGATAAATCGCAGAATATACAAGTTTTTATCCGCGTCAGGTAAGAAACTATTTTACTCTTGCCTCCAATTTTTGTCTCAACTATACGTGTTAGATAGGTACATATATAAGTACTGTTTTTCTTGTAGGCCTATAAATGCAACCGAGCAAGGCAGTAAATCGGCAACGATAGTGGAAGTTCCAAATGATAAGGAAGTGGTAGTACACGAATTTCCGAAGGATAAAACTACGAAAAAGTTTAAATTCGATCATGTATTCGGACCTTCTTCGAAACAGGTATACAAGTTTTGTTACAAATGACATATACTCCAAATAAATTTAACTTTCAGTTATTATTCTTATTATTTTAATTTCAATTCTTTCTAAATTTAATCTCTTCAAAAAATTCTTTACTTCAAATTAATTATATGCTTTATTGATTGTTAGATCGATGTTTACAATGCTGTTGTCAGTCCATTATTGGAGCAAGTTCTTACCGGATACAATTGTACAGTGTTTGCGTATGGGCAGACTGGTACTGGGAAAACCTTCACGATGGAAGGAATTAATACTGATCCAACTTTACATTGGCGGAGTGTAAGCTGTTTGTGCGATAAGATTGAAATGAAAATACTCGTTGTTACTAGATTGTGGATCCTTATGCAAAACAGAAATTTGGTGCATTCACTATAGCATACATGAGCTACATATGCATTTATATATTTGTTTGTTTAATCATTTTGATGAGTCCAAAATGATACAGAGTTTTATATTTGATCTACTCATTCTGTCATAAATGCATAAAATCCAGAGCCTACTCGTTACTATTGTCAAGAAAATTTACTTGTTAATACTGTAATGTTAATATAAATTATCTGTTGTACAGGATTCAGCTGCTGGCATGATTCCTCGGGCTCTAAGCCACTTGTTTGATGAATTACAATTACTAGAAGCACAAGAGTACACGATTAGAGTCAGTTTTCTGGAACTGTACAATGAGGACTTATTCGATCTTCTGTCTGCTACTGATGACGGCTCTAAAATAAAGTATGCAATACAAACTTGTGTAAATTAAACATCTTTGAACTCTCATTATATTAAATCTCGAATAATATGTTTAATTAGGTTGTATGAAGACACATCGAAGAAAGGAGCAGTTATAATTCATGGATTGGAAGAAATAACAGTACACAATAAGAGCGAAGTTTATAACATTCTTGAAAAGGGATTAGAACGAAGACAAATCGCTGCAACGTTGATGAACGCACAATCCAGGTCAGTATTTCATTTTACATACGTTCATCATATATATATTATTTCATGTATACTATTATAAATATCAATTTCATAATGCTTTAAAAAATGATTGCAGTCGATCTCATACAGTATTTTCGATCACGGTACACTTGAAAGAAAACACCTTGGACGGTGAAGAAGTTTTAAAGACGGGTAAACTAAATTTGGTGGATCTAGCAGGCAGTGAGAATGTTGGTAGATCTGGGGCCATTGACAGAAGAGCGAGAGAAGCTGGTAGTGTTAATCAATCGTTATTAACTCTTGGCAGGGTCATAACAGCCCTTGTCGAAAGAGCACCTCACATACCTTACAGGTAATGAAATATTTTGCCGTTTTATAAAGGGAAAATATTTTAATCATTTTTATTTATTATGCATACAGAGAATCCAAGCTCACGAGACTGTTACAAGAGTCATTAGGTGGTCGCACAAAAACGTCAATTATTGCAACTGTTTCCCCAGCTTGTATCAATCACGAGGAAACTCTGTCCACGTTAGATTATGCTCGCCGCGCGAAAAATATTACCAATCGTCCCGAGATAAATCAGAAACTTTCTAAGAAAGAATTTCTCAAGCAGTATACTATTGAAATTGAAAGATTGCGACGAGATTTATTGGCTACACGCGAGAGAAACGGTGTTTATCTTGCGGACGACAATTACAACGAAATGAAAACGCTGATTACTCAACAGAGCAAAGACATAGAAGAGAAGATTAATCACATTAAAGCTTTGGGAAAAGCTATGCAAGACAAAGAGGTAGCTATTATATCATTGCAAAAATTCATGCCCAATTCCCTGTTGTATTTAAATAAGAAATCGGGCACGAACTTTTGCACTGATTTAATAGTTTATGAGCGCTTCATTTGTATCGTTGATTGTAAGTTTCTCGGTTTTTTTTTTCAGAAAATATATAACGAACTTCAATTGCAAAACTTCGCACAAATGCAGGAATTACACAAAACTAAAGACAAATTAACGAATACTGCAGAAGCTTTGAAGTCGACGCATCAGAAACTGAAACTGATAGGACAAGAAAGAGATGAACAAAAATATTTATTAGAAAAACATGTTAGCACGGAACAAACTTTGTTATCTCAAGCTCAATCATTGTTAAACATTGCGGATACAGCGACTGAAGATTCGCAAAAGCTGCATGAAAAAATTGATCGTAAAAAGTCAGTTAATCATAAAGTACACGTTAATGAGAAACTGAAACTCTTCTAGTTATATATTCTTAACGTTGCTCACATAAAATTTACAATATTTTTGTAGGTATGCAGAACAAAAGTTTAAAACTCTTGGAGAACAATTTAGAAGTAGTATTTGCATATGTTTAGAAGACATTCAAAGTGATATCCGTAAATATGAGGAAAACTTGAAGAGCTTCTGTACATCGATCAAAGATAATATCGGTAAAACATAAATCTATCAGACGAAAATATTTTTTTCACAGTGATTTAAATTTATAATATTTTTGTCAGGTACTGAAACTGTCACGTTATGTGAAGCTGCTAATTCAAGTGTCCCAATAGAAAAAGATTCAATGATTAACAATTTGAAAGAGAAGATCAATGAATCCGTATGTATTTAATCAATTGTGTAGAATCTTTTTATGTTTATATATTTTTATGTTTATTGATAATAATTTATATATTTCAGTATTCAAGCTATCAAAATTGGACGAGAGATGAGATGCGAAGTGCAGCAGACGCGATAGAAAATGAGCATAATGTTTTCCGAACCGCATCTCTAAAATCAACCGAAGAAATTAATGGAAGAATCGAAACTGAAATTACTAAGAATTTGCAATTAGTAAAACAGAATTTATTGGACAAAATAGAAGAGACTGTAACTGAGATAAATGTAATGATAAATTCTTTGTTCAACGAGGAAAAGAGTGCTTGCAACAGTATCCATAGGAATATTGAATTAATTAAGAAAGATGTGGACGATACTTATAAAAGGCAAGAGTTCACGGAGAAACAACGTTCGTTTGCAAAGGTACAAGCATATTACCGCATGAATCTATATTCTTTATTCTTTATTCAAATGTACTGATGATGTATCATCTTCAAGTTGATGGAGAATGTAACTTCCGAGTTCAATCTTCTAAAGCAGGAGGAGAGCAAACATTTCTCCATGATAACTGGTAAATGTAATCACGTTTGTGGCATTTGTCACGAAGTTAATGATCACACGACGGATACGTGTAACAACTACATCAAATTAGGAAACACTCTGAGAGAACATGTACAAACTCATTTGGAAGAAATTGGAAACGATGTAGTTACCGAAACGGAAAAGGTAACTTCGATAAAGATTTTGATATTACAGTATTCTCTCTGTAACTGTGAGATAGATCTTTACCGTAACTATTAAAAATTTATCCCTACCACTGGGGGGATCTCTCTTGAAACCAGTAATCGAACAAGCGAGGTTTCGAGTATCAAGCGAACCAAAGATTGCAACTTCTCTAATTATTTTATTTTCTTTTTATGAAATTTTTATCATCGTATTTGTCTCTTTTTTTCTGATTAAAATGAAATCTAACACGATATACTTACGATCGTAAGTACTTACGTAACAAGCGATTGAAGCTTCGGACTTCACATTTATGGTAGAGGCACGAATTCTGTAAACGTGAAGTCCGACACTTGAATCGCTCGTTACACAAGTAATTATATCGTGTTCGATGTGATTTTAATCAGAGAAACAAGACGAATACGATGGTAAAACTTTCATTGACGAGAAACCAAAAATAAGGAATTCTGATTTTTGAATTTAAAAGGCTAAGCTCGCACGAGTCTTTTGAGGTTTATCGAACGCTTTGAACCTCAGTAATTCTTTCTTTTTCAATGGCTATCCTTCGCTGCAGAACCTCTTCTATAATTGTGATTCTGCAGACCCGATATTTTCAGTTACATAGAGAAAATACTGTATTAGAAAATTTATAATGCTCATGTGTAATTTGTTTCGTTAACAGAACGAAAATATCGCAAACACAACTGTAATAGAAGGAAAGAATCTGGTGCATGAATTGAAATCTAATATCTCTGCAAGTTCTAATGTCCTAAAGAAGTATAAAAATCTTGTGGAATGCAATGTGGAGGAACTCTATCAGGAAATGGATGACGATAAAAATGAAGCTTCTGACCTATTAGATGTAAGTTCGTTAAAAAAATGGTAACAAGCAGATATATCAGATTGAATATTCAAAATTGTAACTGTTGCAGAATGCTTATAAGATACTCGGCGACGCAAATGAAAATTACGCGAGTGTGATGAAAAACGAGAAGAGTGAGTTGATTAGTATGTGTGAAGACATATCGAATAAAACGGAAAATCTAGTCACAGAATCAATAGAATGCTGTGACAGAAATATTGAACAATTGCAGGCAGCTGTGAGCGACATTAATAAATTCTTTGATGATGAAATACAGCATGATGTACCCACAGGTATTGTATACTGATAACTGAAATTTCTTGGAAGATTAAAATTGACTGATTCATTTTTATTTGTAGGAACAACTCCTGCCAGAAAAGAATTTTCTTATCCACGGCAATTTGCTGTAACATCACCGCACGAACGGATTATTCAAAGATTCAGGGAAAGTAGGAGATTAGTTGAGACGTCAGAAGATGACGTAAGTTCTCATGTGTTCTGTTAAATAATGAAAATACTTAGCCATCGTCCGGTCTACGTTTGAAATAACGTTAACGGTATTCATGGACACTTTTGACCACATAGATTAAATGAAAAGAAAGTATTCAGAATGCAAGAAAACTAATTATACTTTATTGTATAGTTATTAATTATAATACTGATAACTTACTTTGCACAGTCTATCCATGTAATAACAATTATCGCGAGTTTTTTCTGTAAGTTGCGAATAATTGATAGAATGTTAAAATATTGTAGTTTTCCTCCAAATCATAGTGCAATCAGGTAATTATAATTTGAAAACCTTTAACGTAACAATTTTTGTTTCATGAAAACGATACTACGCGTTTTGGGAAACATTTTTTGCCATTTCCTCAAAAGCAAGAAAAAATGTATGTCCCAAAATTACAAGTAAAATAGTTCTGAATCCAAAATCAATCATACAACGAAAAAGTTAAAAACTAATTTGTCAGAAATGACCTTGAAAGACCGCACGAGGATTAATTATCTTTTTACGTTGCTTTGTAGGATGATCCGTATCTGGCAGAAATAACGCTAAAACAAATTGCAAACTCAACTGCTATATCCGATATTACGTTGACGTCATCACCACTTGATAGTTCAAGATATTCTACATCGTCTATGAACAGCGAATTGTTATTGAAACATTTCAACTCGTGCAACCCTACAGACTTTAATGAACATTTCACATCGGCTTTAGATATATCCGGAGTACACATTCAATCTCCTTTTTCATCTGAACCTAAGAGTTTAAATGATTGTAAGTATCCGATTACACTGTCTAATATTTTATGAAAATTGCCTGTTAACGCATTTACTCTTTTAGTAGCAATAGCAATTTTAATCGTGAACCCAATTTTTATAACGCAATAAAAAATCGTGTTTTTCTTTAGATTTACAGAATGAAGATAAAGAGAATCAAAATTTCAATTCTCTCCCCTGCGAAAAAACAAAAGACGTTCAACCGTTGAAGTTGAAAAAGAGGAACAATTGAGCAACATGACTTATAAACTTACATTCGTCGTACTCGAAATTCTTGAACTACTCAAGAAATTGAAGCAGAAGAATTATAAATTCTGAAGCAAGTTCTAAGTTAATTTACTACTACCGAAGAATAGTGTAACTCTTCGTAGATTTCAAAGACGCTCAAAACTTTATGGTTACTTTCTTCCATGCTATGTGCTCTCCTCACTCATTTATTGCTATATCTCTGAACTAACATTTTCGTACTGTATAACCATTTAGGTTCTAACCAAAACAGAAAATTTAAATCATTATTTGTACATGATCATGTTTTACTTAAGAATCTATATCGATATAATTTTTTATTTATGTACAAAACGATGTAAATAACAAATATTGTCTATGAATTTTACAATTAATTTTAACAAGAAGTATAAACTAAGTGGTATTTAAGTAGAAAATAAAGATACAAATGACTGCAACAATTAGACTGCAGATTTTATATATTATATATATATAATAAAAATTAGTAATTGAAACTGAAAACATTGGAAAAATTTAAGAATATCGGAGTAAAAATCAATTCTTATTGAACTACTATAATTAACCCTCCGTCTGCAACCCTATTTTTATCGACGCCGTCTGCATATAGAGTATATAGAGAATTGAAAAATCTAAGAAAATTCTGGCATACGTATGAAGTCACTGTTTGAAAAAAATAAATATCGAAAAGAAAGAAATTCAAGAGTGAAATTTCGCTCCGAACGTAAACGACTCTGGTTGCCCACGGAGGGTTGAGATTACAATGACTGATGACTGCTCAATAAGTAATAAATATTACTATGTAATAGACACTAGGAAAGGTTACCCCCGACTTATGGGCTTTTCTATCTAGGTCCTGGGGGGTCGCAGCAGATCGCAGGTCGCAGTGGCCCCCGTACCATTTCAGTGTCGCGCCCAATATTACCGATAGTTCATGAATTTAGGCGTATTAGCAAGAACTGAATATTCTGTATACTTCATTTTTGCTACTCTTCTCCTCTCATTTATTTACTGTCCCACACAGAACATATACTGGGTGAGTATTTTAATCGCTATGGTCGTCTCGTTATTTTGATTATTATATCTATTTGTATGGTCTTCTTCATACCATATAACTCTGATTTAAAACATTACGAGGAAACAATATATCGTAAATTATCGTATCATTTATCGTAATAAAAAATTGCGCAAATTAAATGCGATGCCATGTAGATTCTTGTTACGTAACAAAGAGAATGCGTGCGCACATATGACTAATACGTGCGAGCGAGGGGCGTTCCTAATTCCCGCATAAAGGGCTTCTGCTTATCGAACGGCCACTGCAATTGACTGTAATTCATGTCAGGCAATCAAACAGGTTGGTCCAATTAATTAAGCATAAGCGTACATTACTCTCAGATTTAATATAAAACACGATAGAGTAGAAAACAATTGAATTGTTAATACTATAAAAATTAAGTTATCTTAATAATCAGTATATACATGAAAATGGACTTCAGTCAACCAAATGCGAGCAGCACAAATATTAAGGAACAGAAAACATACAAAAATTGGACACTGTACGACAAACTAGAAGCAGTGAGGAAGAGGGATGCAGGTGCTTCGATAAGAACAATAGCTGATGAGTACAATGTTCACGAACGTGTGGTAAGGAGGTGGATCCATGGCAGAGAAACATTGGAGAAGCACAGTACTTCCCCATACTCTAAACGTGTACGCTTGTCACCTGTAGAGAAAGTTAATGAAGCCTTAACTGTTTGGTTCTACAATGAAAAGAAAAGGAGCAACCCGGTCAGTGTTATACAAGTGAAAGGTATTCAAGTGAGCTTACAATAAAAACAGATTGTTTTTAAAGTAATTTGGCTGTTAATCGTAACATTATTTCTGTCAGCAAAAGCTTTGGAACTTTTTAGAGAATTTGGTGGCATGGAAACGTTCAAAGCAAGCGACGGATGGTTCAGGCATTGGAAGCAGAGGAACGATATTCATTGTATAACATCACCGGGGGAACAATTACCTTCAAACTCAGAGGCAGCTAATAAATTTAAAAACGAGATACTAGAGTTAATAGAAAAGGAACAATTGACTTTAAATCAAATATTCAATGCCGACGAGTTTGGTCTCTACTTCAAAATGATGCCCAAGGAGACCACAGATCTCAAGATGGAGCACATGTCTCCAGGATTTAAAAGAATCAAGGACAGACTGACTATACTGACATGCTGTAATGCTAATGGTTCGTTAAGAATGCCGTTGTTAGTTGTTGGAAGGTTCGAGAAGCCTCGAGCACTGAAAAATTTAGCACCGCAATTATTACCCGTAATTTACACAAGCGGACAGAATGCCTGCATGAACTCCGCTATCTTTGAAAAATGGTTCAGACAACATTTCGTGCCTAGCGTTCGTAATTTCTTGAAATCGAGAAGATTGCCAGAGAAAGCAGTTCTATTGCTTGATAATACCAGGTCGCATACATTAACAAATGCTTTACCTGTTGATGGATTCAAAGCAATATTTTTCCCATCTAATGTAGCGTCGCTTATTCAACCACTCAATCAAGGTATTATCGAGGCAATGAAATTGAGGTATAAAGCGAAATTGTTGACAAATATAGTAAATGAATGTAGTGAAGGAATAGAGTTTACCGATTCGGTTAACTCGTTTAATATCAGAAATGCTATTGCTTTGATCAACGAATCTTGGAATGAAATCAGTGAAATAACAGTTTCCAATTGTTGGAAGCCTTTATTAAATATGCCGATCGAGGTAGACGATAGTTGTGACGATTATACTCTTGAACATATCCACGAAGTATGTACAAAGATTCGTCATCATAATACTATTACGTTGGATCAGATCAATGAATGGATTCATGCTGGTAGCCAATTTAATCTGACCGATGAGGAAAGCGAAACCATGGAGGACTCTGACAGCGACGAGAGTGGTACGTTGAAGGGGACATTCTTATTTTTGAGGCCGTTCTGGCGCGAATATTTCGGAATTTTTTTCTGAAAAACTATTAAACCTTTTGTGTTGGGATTTTGTACACATATTCATTGGTATTCGAAGTACAAGTGTGATTTTTTTAAAGTTAAAATTATAAAAATCATACGAGTTAAATATTTTTTTATAGAGTTTGGGCTGAACTTTGCAATTGCCACCCAATATTTTTTACAATAAAACAATAAGAAAAAATGTACGGATTTAAAAATTTTTAGTTTGTGTGACAACAGGATATGTGCTGAAGAATCTCTCCAAATTTCAGGTCCACCGGTCAACTAGAACTTGAGATATATTGGCAACCGTTTCAAAAAACGCGTTTAAAGATTCAAGTGTCAATATCTCGAAACGCGATTTACATTGTTCAAACGCATATAACAACATTAATTTTACAAATACAAACAAAACCTTTTGCACACATATTCTGCAATACTTATATTCAAAGAAAATGCAAAAAATGAAAACTCGATTTTTAAAGATGTAAAAAAAAAGAGAATATCCCTTTAATAATGCAAATTTTACGGTTAGATTACAGTAAAATAGGGTATATAAAAATGAAATAGACCTAGGTTTTAAAATAATAATTATTCCAGTGAGAGGCAAGAGCCCAAGAAAGGATTCCAATAAACCAAGTGCCAGCAGTGAAAATGTTAAGAAACAGAGGACGTATAAAAATTGGTCACTGCAAGACAAATTGGAAGCAGTCAAAAAGAATGATGCAGGAGCTTCCATAAGAACAATAGCGATTGAATATAATGTTCATGAAAGCGTAGTGAGGAAGTGGATTCATGACAGAGAATCATTGGAGAAGCATAGTCTTTCCAAATATTCAAAACGTGTACGTCCGTCTCCCGTTGAAAAAGTAAATGACGCGCTGACTATATGGTTTTACGATGAGAAGAAACGGAATAGCTCCATCAGTGTTTCACAAGTGAAAGGTATTATCTTCATAATTATCTTACAAGGGAACATATTTAAGTTACACATGCTGATTTTAATAAAACTTTTGTAAGACGTAGTTTTTAGAAAAATATTCTATACATGTTTTTTATCGGCCATCGTTCATATTGAAAACTATTGAATATTTTGGAAATTATTAGAGCTAGAAGAATAGTTTCTATCAAAAACATTTCAAATATCACTATTTTAAACAATATCTCAAAAATTCTGATCGGTGATATCTATGAATAAAAATATATGTTTTTAGATATTTTTTGTCATTTGACAGTAATTATTAAATTCATAATATTTCATGTGAAGAGAAGTACAGGCTTGTTTCGTAGATAAAAACATAATCTTTTACAATATCTTGAACTATGATACGTGACATAAAAATTGGTACGAAGTCGTTTTGCTCCAACTATGAAATATTTTTGTTAGCGAAAGCCCTAGAATATTTTAGACAATTTGGAGGCATGGAGACATTTAAAGCGAGCGATGGATGGTTTCGGCATTGGAGACAGAGAAACGGCATTCGTTTTACAACATCCCCGGAGGAACACTTCTTCACAAACTCCGAGGCAGCTGACAAGTTCAAGAATGGGATATCAGAGTTAATCGATACAGAACAATTAACTCCATATCAAATATTTAATGCCGATGTGACTGAACTTTATTTTAAAATGATGCCAGACAAGACTGCAGTTATCAAGTCAGAGGACACGCCTCTAAGGTATAACAAAATTAAGGATAGACTGACTGTACTGACATGCTGTAACGCTAATGGATCATTGAAACTGCCATTGTTAGTTATTGGAAACTATCCCAAGCCACGAGCACTAAAAGATTTATCACCGCGATTATTGCCTGTAGTTTATACGAGTGAAAAGAACGCTTGTATGAGCGCAACTATTTTTGAAAGGTGGTTCAAAGAGGAGTTTGTACCCCATGTTTGCAAGTTTTTAAAGTCGGAAGGTTTTCCGGAAGAGGCAGTTTTATTGCTGAATAATACCATGTCGCATTCATTAACGAATGTTTTAACTGTCAATGGAATTAGGGCAATATTTTTCCTACCCAATGTGGCGCCGCTTATTCAGCCTCTTAGTCAAGGCATATTGGAGGCGATGAAACGGAGTTATAAAGCAAAACTGTTAACGTATGTATTAAATGCCCAAGCCGACGGAATGGAATATAGCGCAGCGGTAACTTCGTTTAACATTAAACACGCCATTGACTTAATCAGTGAATCTTGGGATAATATCACAGAAAGGGCAATCTCGAATTGTTGGGAACCATTGTTGAATATGTCAATTGAAGTAGACGACATTAATGACCATTTCAGTTCCAAATATATCCATCAGATATGTAAAAAGATTCCGCTTTATGAAACTATTACGTTGGATCATATCGATGAATGGATCCATGCCGATAGTCAAGCGAATCTTACCGATGAAGAAATCATCAAAGCCATTGAAGACCCTATCAATGAAGAGATCTGTACGTAATTATACTACCAATTTGAAAAATGCACTTTATTCCACATTTTACAAATACATTCAATTGTTTTATTTATAGTGGACGCAGAGAATGATGAACAGATAAGAAATGAAATCCCACCTTCGAAAGCAATAGAAAGCTTGGATTGCGTTATTTCATTCTTTGAGACAAGTAAAGAAATCTCATTTTCCGACATGGAGACGTTGGAAAGAATAAGGAACAAACTATTAGAAATTCAAAACACTACTTAATTTAAGGCTGCTGGGTTTACTGGAGACTTGTTATTTGTAAACCTTGTCTTACAGAAATTGAGTTTTAACATTTCACAAGTATTTACTACAATTACTATAATTTATATTTAATTTTTTATATTAGATGGACTGTGATAATGAAAACAATTGTACGGTACAAATATATTTTGTAATACATAAATCAAATAATTGAATTTCTTTTGCATCGATGTCATATTAGTATATAGTAATTATTTGTCATAAGAAATCTATACAAATAATATAGAGAATAAAAAAAAAAATACGCGCCAAAATTACAAATTAATTACCGATAATGCCACGTATAATAATGGCGCTGTAAATCAATTATGAAGTATGAGCACATAGAGCGAACTTTCAAAATACTTGCTCTGCACATATGTGTGTATAAGTGTGTACACCCTGAACATTTGAAAATATCAAAATTTATGAAGCAGCCACACTGTATGTAAATATGTAGGCACAGCTGGGCCATGAAGTTTACTTCATGAGCTGGGCCAGAGAGGAAATGCTGGGCACAGCCTACACTACAGAGAGGAATTCCTCTCTACCTACTGCTGCCAGAGAGGAACGAGAGTGCTCACGCCTGGGGTTTGGCCTGGTTTGGCCGTGCCAAACAGAATTTGCCTTATCTTTTGACCCCCTCTAACGCAAGGATCAGAAACTTTCAGTCTGGATCAGAAACTTTCAGTCTGGATCAGAACCTACCTCCTTTAATTACAGTACATGTGAGAACCAACATAATATTTGGAATGTATCAGAACCTACAATTTACATCCCGCACACGAGTGCGGCCTGACCAACAAGACCAAGATTGAGCAAGATGAAGAACCCAAATCGAAACAAAATCAAAAACCAGTAGAAACAAAATCGACACCAAATGAGAACCAAATCGAAACAAAATTGAAACCAAATAAAACTCGAATCTAATGAATTGAGGACGCAACGACCTAAAGGCGACTCGGGTTGCCCTGTGAGCCCCTGAGGGAACTCCGATCGAAGAAATATCAATTTCAATCAAAAAATATCACTTGAGGAAAGAGAAACTGTGAAAGTTCAGGAGCAGATTCCGGTTAGAAATCCAAAAATAACTATTGAAAGTGTTCGTTGAACGTATTCTGAAACGAAAACTTCGTATTTAGATTATTAATTGAAAAGATGTGCTGAAGCTGGGATAATGCAAAACGAAGAAAGTGTTAAGTCTTACATTCTAATATAAAAGACATATTAACGCAAATTTTAAATGTGCAGCTATTAGCTCGATATTATCCACTACATGCAAAATGCTATAATTTATATGTTATAGCATTTTGCGAATTGTGGATAATACCGATTGCCCAGGTCTCACCACGAGGAGGTTGCTGCACACGAGACCCGAAAAGGAGTCAGAACGAAGTCTCCCTTCGTTCTGTCTCCCTTTCTTACAACAAAGATTCTTAGAAACTAAGTTTCGCAGGTCGCTAAATAGAAAAGTAGTTTTTTTCATGGAAAAGACTTCTTTTCCATTTAGCGTATGTCGAGTAATTATTGCGGGGCAAAGTATGAATCGGAGAAGAAGTCTCCGATCCACGAGGGACCAAGGAGAATTAGGCGGAAGGCTCTGATTCTTTCAAAGAGACAAACAAGATCGAACCAGAGCAGAAGGCTCTGGTTCAAGGGTGACGCGACGCGTTCAGTGCTTACAAGTCCTGAGCCGACCAGCCCGATACCCGTCACTCCATCACCAAGAAAGATGGCAAAGGGATGCGCTCAAACGGTTTCTGGCGCAACTGGGGGCCATGAGAACGCAAGCGTTAACATGACTAGCCCAGGATTACGTTAACACAGGGGATCGTCGGAAGACGAGTGAACGAGTCTCTTAGACATCCCTCTCAATGACTTCACGCCGGATACCGAAACTGGACCGGCTCAGAACCTGCAAGCAAGGCCGACACAGCAGAAGGCTGTGTCGGAGTCAGAAAACGGAGCGAGCAAAGTCAAGTTACGGCAATAATTACTCGACATAATTACAACGACGATTGACAATCTTAATAACTATCGCACGCACTAAAACTAACTTAGAAATAATTCGGAGTCTTCATTCGATGAATTTTCTTCGTCCGACAATGAAGATGATGAACCGTTATATTCTAAGTGAAACAGACTAACTACAGGTATACACAATACAAGGCGGCAATTAACATACAAGAGAAGACGATGATGGTAGAATGAAATACGATTTTAAAACCCGTACACGAGTACGGCCTACCTATACTCATGAGAGCCAAGTTAAATCCCGCACACGAGTGCAAACCTAACACCCGCACACGAGTGCAAACCTAACACCCGCTCACGAGAGCAAGTACGAGATGAACAACTCAAATCGAAACCACATCAAAACCAAAATCAAAACCAAAATCAAAACAAAATCGACCTCAAATAAGAACCAAATCGAAACCACATCGAGCCCAAATCTAATGGTTTGTGGACGCAACGACCTGTAGGCGATTCGGGTGACCCCGGGGACGCGAGTCACCGTACCCACTCACGGGCCCCATCCCGTGAGTGAGCCCCTGAGGGAACGCAGATCGGAGAAATATCAATTTCAAGAAAACAATATTAATTTGGGAAAATTGAACTTTGAAAGTTCGAAAGCATATTTCAATTACAAATCCAAAAATTAATATTGAAGATGTTTGTTGATGGTACATGTATTCTGAAATAGAAACTCTGTATTTGGATTGTTAATTGAAAAGAAATGCTGAAATTGGGACAAATGAAATCAAAGAAAGTATTAAATCTTACATTTAACTATTAAATACTTATTAACTAATATTGAAGATGTCTGTTGATGGTACATGTATTCTGAAATAGAAACTCTGTATTTGGGTTGTTAATTGAAGAGAAATGCTGAAATTGGGACAAATGAAAACGAAGAAAGTATTAAATCTTACATTTAACTATTAAATACTTATTAACTAACATTGAAGATGTTTGTTGATGGTACATGTATTCTGAAATAGAAACTCTGTATTTGGATTGTTAATTGAAAAGAAATGCTGAAATTGGGACAAATGAAAACAAAGAAAGTATTAAATTTTACATTTAACTATTAAATACTTATTAACCAATATTGAGGATGTTTGTTGATGGTACATGTACTCTGAAATAGAATATCTGTATTTGGATTGTTAATTGAAAAGAAATGCTGAAATTGAGACAAATGAAAACAAAGAAAGTATTAAATTTTACATTTAACTATTAAATACTTATTAACCAATATTGAGGATGTTTGTTGATGGTACATGTACTCTGAAATAGAATATCTGTATTTGGATTGTTAATTGAAAAGAAATGCTGAAATTGGGACAAATGAAAACGAAGAAAGTATTAAGTCTTACATTCAACTATTAAATACTTATTAACCATACATGCAAGATGCTATAATTTATAAGTTATTGCATTTCGTGAATTGTGGTGATTCTTACAAATTAAATTTTAAGATTCTTACAAATTAAATTTGAGATTCTTAGAAATTCAGTTTTAAGATTCTTACAAATTAAATTTTAAGATTCTTACAAATTATGTTTTGAGATTCTTACAAATTAAGTTTTAAAATTCTTACAAATTAAGTTTTACGATTCTTTTAAATTAAATGAGAAATTTAAAATTCCAGCGTCTAAAATCCCAGAGCAGTGTCTCTAGAAATACTTTAAATCGCGACTATGTATTCGCAAAATTAACTCTAACTTTGATCAACATTAAAAATTCATACTACTACAACGCGTGTGACAATTTCTTTCGCAACGCTACTCGGAATCGCGGATGTGCCTATTTCACAGTTAATCGTTGCAACTGGAGCATGAGCGCCTGAAATATCGAAAGATTCTATTGCAAACGCGATTCTTCTGATGCGCCACACTAATTCAACAAATCGAATTTAAAATGCTATTTATATAAGAAATTTAAAACTCTAACGTCTAAAATTCTAGATAGGTATCTCTTCAACTACTTTAAATTGCTACTATTTATTTGCAACATTAACTAGACATATCAATTTTAAAAGTTGATACTAGTACAACGCGAATGATAATTTGTTTCGCAACGCTACTCGAATTCGCGGATGTGCCCATCTCACAGCTGATCGTTGCAACTGGAGCATGGGCGCCTGAAATGTCGAACCATTCTAATGCAAACGCGATCATTTTCATGCGTAACGCTAATTCGACAAATCAATATTCAAAAAGCTATTTCAATAAAAAAATTAGAAATTTAACATACGAAATTCGAAATCGGTATCTCTAGAACTATTTTAAATGACAACTATTTATTGACAACGTTAACTCGAACTTTAATTTGAATTCGAACTTTGAATATTGATACTAGTACAACGCGTATGTTACTTCGTTTCGCAACGCTACTCAAAATCGCGGATGTGCGCATCTCACAGCTGATCGTTGCAGCTCGAGCATGGGAGCCTGAAAAGTCGAGACTCGAAAGCAAACGCGAACTTTTGGTACGCAACGCTAATTCAATGAACAGAGATCCAAATAAGATTACTCTACAATTTCTGCAAAACGAATCGCGACTATTTGTTTCGCAACGCTATACTTTAAACAAGCTATATCGCTGATAGAGACTATTATTATATTTAGAAGAAAGGCTAACTTTGATCTCTGTTCAAAATCGACTAACGCAACGCGAACTTTTTTCGCAACGCTAGTGCAAATCGCGGATGTTCCCATCTCGGCTGATCGTTGGGGCGGCGAGGCCTGCCCATGCATGCAACTAACTACTTTTACATTCTACTACAACTCTATTTCTACAGACGAGTATAACGACAAGGTAGTGACAAAATGACTCACTCGAAGATGCGAAGCCGTTGCAATGATTGTCCTTTTGAATGACAGTTTGTCCGGCATCTTTGGCATGAAACCTCGTCTGCTCCTTCGGCCCCATCCCGACAATTTCTTTCGCACCGCTACTCGATATCGCAGAAGTACCCATCTCACAGTTGATCGTTGCAACTGGAGCATGGGCGCCTGAAATATCGAAAGATTCTATTGCAAACGCGATTCTTTTGATGCGCAACGCTAATTCAACAAATCGAATTTAAAATGCTATTTAAATAAGAAATTTAAAACTCTAACGTCTAAAATTCTAAACAGGTATCTTTAGAACTACTTTAAATTGCTACTATTTATTTGCAACATTAACTAGACATATCAATTTTAAAAATTGATACTAGTACAACGCGTGTAACAATTTGTTTCGCAACACTACTTGATATCGCGGATGTGCCCATCTCACAGTTGATCGTTGCAGCTCGAGCATGGGAGCCTGGAAAGTCGAAAGACTCGAAAGCAAACGCGAACTTTTGGTGCGCAACGCTAATTTAACGAACAGAGATCCAAAAGACTATTACTTTAGATTATATGTAAAACAAGAACAATATGAACTTTAAAAGCGCAGTTATCAAATGGAAATGTAATTTTGAACCGCGACTATTTGTCATTCGGAACGCTACGCTCTAAACAATCTATACCGTAATGTTAACTTTAATCTCTGTTCAAAATCGACTAAATTTAACGCGTAGTTTTCTCGCAACGCTAGTGCAAATCGCGGACGTTCCCATCTCGGCTGATCGTTGGGGCGGCGAGGCCTGCCCATGCATGCAACTAACTACTTTTACACTTTACTACTACTCTACACTACTACTTCTACAGACGAATATAGTGATAAGGTAGTGACGAAATGACTCACTCAAAGATGCGAAGCCATTGCAATGATTGCCCTCTCTGAACCGATCAGCACGGTACTGACATCATGCCGGATACTGAAACTGGACCGGCTCAGAACCCAAGGTAAACGAAGACAGCATTGAAGAGACCATGGCCCCCCCCGAGCTAGCTTAAAGTAGGCCAAGGAAGTTTTAAATAACCCTTGGACTACCCTAAGCTAGCTAAAGGTAGGCCATGATAAACAATGGTAGGCCATTGGTGGAGGACCCTTCATCTAGCTTAAGCCACCTAATGGTAGGCAAGGGTAAGCCAGGATAGCTCTGGAGGACCACCGGTCAACTCCAAGACAGGCAACGGTAGGCCAGAGTAGCTCTCGAGTAGAACAGGGCAGACCACTGCTGGAGGACCCTTGGTTAACCCTAAGCCAGGTGCAGGTAGGCAAGGGTAGACTTGAATACTCCTGGAGGACCACTGGTCAGCCTCAGGGTAAGCAAGAGAAGGCCTGAGTAGCTCTGGATGACCACTGGTCAACCTCTGGGTAGGCAAGGGTAAACCAAGGTAGGCCACTGGTGAAGGACCCTTGGTCAACCCTAAGCCAGCTGAAGGTAAGCAGGGGTAGGCTAGGGTAGCTCTGGATGACCACTGGTCAAGCTCAGGTTAGGCCACTGGAGGAGGACCCTTGGTCAACCCTAAGCCGCTAAAGGTAGGTAAGGGTAGGCCTGGGTGGCTCTGGAGGACCACTGGTCAGCCCCAAAGTAGCCGAAGACTCTCCTGGTCCCGGAGCCCGTCCGCTCCTGCCGGAGCCCCCGGCCCGACTGACTGATTGAGCGCGCTCCGCGCGCTTAGGTAGGCACAGCGTAGCGAAGCGCAACGCTCCCCACCCCAACTAATTTCGGTAGATTTCGATCGCCGTGATAATAATTATTGATAAATGTATTATTTCTGGCTGTATAATGTTTATAACAATTCCTTTTGTCAACGATGTCGACAAGCACCCCCTTGACTACCTACCATCATATTTTTTAGTAAAAATTGCTAATAGTGCTCGAGATACAGAGTAACTTTTAACACATGAATATTACGAAACAATATTATATCAAGCAAATGTAATTAATAAAGTTACTATCTCTGGCTGTTTAATGTTCATAACAATTCCTTTTGCTAATTATGTCGATAAGCACTCCCTCGACTATCTGACCATCTAATTTTTCAGTAAAAATATGTAATGGAACTCGAGATATTGAATAACTTTTAACACATGAATATTCGTGCGCATGAATTTATCGAACACAATTCACTAATAAATTTATTATTTCTGGCTGTACAATGTTTATAGCAATTCCTTTTGTCAACAATGTCGACAAGCATCCATGACTATCTACCATCTTATTTTTTAGTATATTCGCGCTCATGAATTTATCAAACACAATTCACTTATAAATTTATTATGTCTAACTGGTTAATATTTGTAACAATTCCTTTTGTCAATGATGTCGACAAGCACTCCCGTGACCATCTTGCTATCGAATTTTTTAATAAAAGTAGGTAATAGAGCTCGAGATACAGAATAATTTATGATACATGAATATTACTAAGCATAATTATATCGAGAAAATGTAATTAATGAATTTATTATCTATGCTTGTTTAACGATTACAACGATTATATAATTGTTTTAGGTAATTATTAGGTAATTACCTCACCATCTAATTTCTTCGTAAAAATTGCTAATTGCACACGAGATACAGAGTAACTTTTATGTATGAACGTTTGGAGTATACAAGATATTCAATTCTCAGCAATATGCACAGTTTCATTAAGACAAGACTTACATAAAATATTTATAACTAATTAATCTCTTCCAGAATCGAACTGAAAACTATACATGAATGTTGCCGAAGGTCCATTCTATATTTTTCGAGAGCTAATATTTATAAAAATTCCCTGATTAACTATTTATTAACAATTTTTGAGGAGGTAACTTCCATCTTCTATGCCCGCAATGTGTAAGACAAGGAGAGTCCGACTATTTGTCAAGGGTAATTAGTAAACAGTAAACACACAAATTGTTGTGTCATCTGTTTGGAAATCGTAAATAACTAATTAACTAAGCGTCGGATCTATATATAAAACTGCAACGGAAATGTAGCTGAGACATCGTTCTAGATCCTCCGATCGCAAAAGTACATAAATTAAATCCCTAAAGTTGGAAGATTATTTTTTACCGGAGATGTGTTAAATTATTTGAGTTTATATTTTAAAACAAGACTTAGAATAATTGTTTATAACTGTTTAATCAGAAATAAAATGTGAAGAAGAACTATATGTGAAAGTAACTGAAAGTCTATAATTCTAGATTTCCCATCTGCAAATATTTATAAACAATTCCTCACAAGTGCGTTATTAATAAATTTTCTGTCGAGCGTGCACATTATTTAGCAGCTCTGTGTCTGTATTTCATTCCCTTCGTAAATGTGCATAATTTCGTCCTTTTTGGATACCAACTTTGTTATCATGTTCGCCAAAACCAGGTGATTCAAAGTCCTATAAAGAAATAGGGGGCACGAGTGAACAATACGTGATGTTACATCTGCGTCCATCCGTGCTGATGGAAGTATTATACATTCGCGACATTTGGATATAATGCTACGTATATCGGTTTTCGTCGAAATAGTGGTTTTTACTTTTTTTCAACGAATAATAGCCGTAGCTAAAAATCTGAAAAAATGGAAGATAGTGTTGATGACAATACCTCATCAATACCATGTCTAGGATTATCTGTATTTTTTCGAACTTTTTCGGGTTTTCCATTTTTTACAATTAGAGTTTGTAACTAAAAAATCGGAAAAAATTAAAATACTTGTCATTATAATTAATATCATATTTAATTTATTATTAATTATCTATTAGCTACCTATTTTTTCTGATTCAGGCGAAATATGAGATAGGATCTGATCCGGACTAGATTTAGACTAGGGGGCAGCACTGTATCGGGCACGACAAAACCCCGGGCGTGAGCACTCTCCAGCACTCTCATATCCTCTTTGCTGTGATGTAGGATATTATTGGATATTATGGTTTCCAGTGGTTACCTGATTTAGGAACCCAATCATCAAAAGTTCCAACGGGAGCAGAATTCGTTTCCAACACACTCTATGGTTTTGGTTAGGGTGTTTGGGGAAATTGGAATAAAGTGGACAACTATTTCGTCTATTCGTGTACGCACTATTGATTGTGCCATCTATGAATCCAATGTCTGTTCGGCTCTGCTACACTCACGGTTGAATTATATAGTCAATTGGTGTTTTTCAGATTTGCGATTCCAGTGTTTTGTTCGTAGTGCCTCGCTTTTATCAGAATTAGTACACGCGTGTGTGTACAGGTTATATATTCGATGATTTCGAGATTCACGGGAGATATTACGGGAAAGTTATTACACCTTGCAACATGTCAGAAGTCGGGAATCATGTTTGTATGTTCTCCATGAAAATACGTTTCTCGCTTGCACAATTTGAATTTACTCATTTCGTAGTGAGTACTTGTTAATAGGTAATAACTTCACTTCTATTCTCGTTTGTATTCACTCCGCAACATCTAGCCGCGACCTTTCACATAGTTCTTCATTAGCTGATGTTGAACATTTCACAGTATTGTATATATCTAATTCTACTAACCTATTATGACAAAAGAGGACTACTTTTCTGCATTTGCTGTAGTCGTATTATGCTTGCTTTGTATACTTGTCTCGTCGAGTCTGTATATTGGATTTTCTCCGAAATATCGGAGGCATTTTGTGTGTAAACGTTTAACATATTTTAAGATTACTGTATACAAAAAGATTTAGTAATGTACATAGTGGTGTGTATGTATGTTGTATAAAATCTAAGGCGAATTCAATTAACATTCTTTTCTATGTGAAAATACATGGAAGATATACGAGAATATTATGTACCATACCTTTGTAATGTTAAACCATTAATTATCGTTTCTTTTCAGTGTAATAAATTTTATATAACATTGAACATTGTAGTATTCCGATATTATAAACTCTTATTGCAAAATAACTTAACACGGTATTCATTTTGACATCTTGCATATATTATATTTCGTATTACAGGATATATAAATAAAAAAAAATATGTCAGTACACTATAAATTTAAGTCCACTTTGGACTACGACACTGTGTCCTTCGATGGATTACATATTTCTGTGGCAGACCTAAAGAAAGCTATTTTCCATCAAAAACGTATAGGAAAAAATACGGATTTTGATTTGCAGATAACAAACGCTCAGACAAAAGAAGGTAAATATACTCTGCTTGTCTAATCTTGGTTTTTATCAACTGAAATATAACATTGAATCAATTTTTTAGATTACACAGATGACAATGCTTTGATCGCGAAGAATACTAGCCTTATTGTCGCCAGAGTTCCGTTAACGGTACAACAAAAACGATCATGGGATAGAAATGAAACTCCCTCGTTTAGCAATTTAAAAGATGAATCGAATCTTGGTCGGACTGTGGATCTTACACGACTTGATGGATCCGAAGAGGACAAGATACGAGCGATGATGACTCAGTCAACCCAAGATTATGATCCATCAAAGTACGTACATTTTGTAATAGAATTTCTTATTATAATCTATTCTGGTACATTTTCTCAAATATAAATTCTTTGTACTCGTCTGTTAACAAATAGTGAAAATGTTTTTTGCAGTTATATGAAGATACGTGGAGCCAATCAAACTGGTGATGTGCCTGCAAATTATCGTTGTTATAAATGCCATCAGCCTGGCCATTGGATAAAGAATTGTCCACTAGGAACAAATCAGGAGCCCCTAGAGATTAAGAAAAGCACAGGCATTCCTAGAAGTTTTATGGTTCCAGTAGAAGGACCAAGAGTTCCTGGCGCTATGATGACTCCTACAGGCCAGTTTGCTGTCCCAGCCATCGATCAGTAAGTTCCAGTAAAACAACCGTTAGACTGTGCATTAAACAGTTAATATTATTTAGTTGTTCATACGATAGAAGTTTTCATAAGTCTACTATTATAGCAAATGAAAACAATCTCTTCACAGGATGAGTCGGTGGCAGTAATTTAACACTAGGTTTATGGAGTATTAAAAGTGACTATGTTACATTACTTTATAAGAATAATGAGAATGTGTCTATTCAAATTTTTAGCCATTTTTTTATAACACATACCCAAAGAAATAAGTTCATTGAATAATTACTTACGGATGCATCTTTACAATCTCAATAATTCTAAATTAAAAACATCAGAACCCATCATTTTAACGTGTCCCGTAAACCTAGTGTTAAGAAACTCTTTCACTTTCGATATTGTTAATATCGTTTACAATGTTTTATATTTTTATAGTCAAGCATATAAAGAGGGTAAAAAGGAGCGGCCACCATTTTCACAAGATCCAGAACCCGCTGTAGAGAAGCCCGAAATTCCAGAAGACCTATTGTGCAACATTTGCAAAGATCTTCTGACCGACGCAGTAATGATACCGTGCTGTGGGAATTCATTTTGCGACGAATGTAATTTTTTTTTCTTATTCATTTCTATCACTAACACGTTGACTGTCGAACGATCGTTCCCCCCAAAAAATCCCTCAAAATCGATGTAATTTAATTAACGTAATAAAAATTGAAGAGTTAAAGCTTATCGCAGGGAATAATTCATAAACTCTTTTCGATCGTACAAATCGCAATGATGTTCTGTTCAAGTAACTGTATTATGAACATAATTAATTTTTGAAGATACACAAAGAATTGTGTTACCCATGTGACCCAAGGCGGCAGTCAACGTCTTAACGATTATAATTTACTGTTCATGGCACGTATGTTTCTATCATCTCTGTGTATCGTGCGATAGGTATCCGTACATTCTTATTAGAGTCCGAAGAACATGAATGTCCAGATTGCAATGAGAAAGACGTTTCGCCGGAAACACTTATACCCAACCGATTTTTGCGAACTGCTGTAATGAATTTTAAGAACGAAACTGGGTATGCGAAACGACAAACTTATAGACCGCCGCCTACTCAAACAAATAGACAAGTAGATCAACAAAAAACAGAACAAACTGCGAGTCAAACATCGAATCAAAACAAACCTGCACAAGCTCCGACTGTAGCGAATGCGCCTACTCAAGAAAATACGGAAACACAGGCGACGAATTTCGAGTCCTCGACCCCTCAGCAATTTCCAGCCAGTACTGCGCAACAACCACAAACTGCAAGTAAGTTGCTTTTCATAACTCATTTTTAGATTTTGAGAAATTTCTTAACGAATGTATAATTTCTATATTGTGAATCTAATATTAAATTAAGATATTTATTAAGGAATTTTTCATAGTAGAATATTTAAGATTATAAATGTGATATACAATATTCATAACTTCCCTTTAATCCAATAAATAAATGGTCAATGTTCGGCAAAAAAAAATATCTATAAATATATGTTCATAATCGTAATACCAGCAATGAGAGATCAATTATATTGAAAGCTATATAAAAGTCTTCTAAAAAATTGTTCATTTTTTCACGTATTCTACTTGTAAAACCAATCGAAAATATGAATTAATTTTTTATTCACTTGCATATTTTTGAAAATCAAGAGAAAGTGTTTTGATTTCTTTTATTTTTATGAATTACTTTTACAACGTGAGTTCTCGTTATAAAATCATTTTCTTTTTTTGAAGTTGCCGGGTAGACGCCGCCATTAAAGACCATATACGATAAATCCGGTTTAAATGTTTTTCTCTTTATGTAGCAGTGCATAATGTGGTTATTTTACAACATTTGGATGAGTTTGAGTTCTTTGGGTGAACTTGTTTTGTTATATAGTGCTTAAGTTACGTTTATACTTATAAACTGGCTGGTATCGTCTGCACTTAACCTCAAATATAAAGACAAAACATCGAATTTTACGACTTTTTGGGGAGAAATCATTGAAAATTCTTTAATTCAGTAATGTACATTAAAAAGCTCGAAACATTATGTTGAATATTATTCGTATTTAATAGCTCTCCCCGAATCAACATCAGAGTCTGACTTGCAAAGTGATTCTGTAACAAAGTTGACTACAGACGAAGAAACAGAGGTACCACCGCCTCCAGGAACAGAACCATTGCTTCCAATACCTGCTATTGGTAGTTCTCCTGAAAGAGATCGCGAAAGAAGCGATCCTCCGAGCCGGGAAAAGAAAGATCACGAGAATGAATATTTGGGTGAAAGGCAACCTAGGGAACGAAGGCGAAGTTTCAGCAGAGATGGTCATCGTGACAGGTAAAACAATTGACTTGATAGAACAAGAACACTCATCAGCTTTTACATATTACTAACTTTACATTCGATGTTTCAGAAGCGGAGAACGAGGTCGTAGAATGGAAAATTTGCGACCATTGAGCAGAAGACGATCTTTGTCTCCTAGGCATTCTCAACATAGCGATTATAGTTCTCAAGGAGCACCGTTACCACATTTAATGAACCCACCTCCATCGAAAGGTTATCAAGGACTCCCACCGGATGATGGACATTATCCTCCTAGTATGCATTATGATAATACCATACGTAGATCAACCGAAGATCGTCCAGGCACTCCGACGGTATGTATAAAATATTTTACATTAGTTGATTTAAACTTGGTTGTTTCAAAATGATGTATTAATGACAAATGCTTCAATATTTCAGGTTGATGAACCTCACTTACATGTGCCTACTTCTGGCAATCAACCACCTCTGTTACCGTTCCCACCAGGAGAAGATCGTATTCCACAACCGAGTTATAATCAACCTCCACCCAATGTACCTCCACATAATGCACCATTGCTGCCAGATCCGTACATGAGTCATCGGATACCTATGTACCCTCATCAACAGGGATCTCACTATGGGCCTCCTCGATACGAAAGGCCTCCTTATCAGCAACAAGGATACAGGCCATCACAGCCACCTAGAAACTATAATGGACCGCCACGGCCAATTAGGGGAATGCACCATAGTGAGTAACTATTTAATATTTAAATTTCTTGAATGAATTACTAGAATTTATTATATACTTTCTAACATGAATACAAATATTCTAATTGTTGCATACATTTTTCAGTTAGTTATCGAGGATTACAACCCCCACCACCAGGTTTAAGTAGAAATATACATAATGGCAATCCACCTGGGTAAGCTATTGACTTTCGAAAGAATAGTATAACTAGACTGCGGATATTTATGCAAAATAAAAATTTTCTTCATCAATTACAAGGTACTAGAGCCAAATAAAAATTTGTTTCTTACTTTGATACCAGGACAAAAGTATTGTGTTGATACTCTTTGATTTTTTTTATGTTTCTACTGTTTATAACTTCAGCTATCCATTTTTGTCATAAATGCATAAATATCCGAAGTCTAATCGTAACAAAATAAAATTGTTTCACTAGACACATCTTCGTAAATGCTTTCTCGAAGGTGGTACACAATGGTGTACTCGACGGTGCACAGATAATCTATATTGTTGTTAATATTATCTTTTAGTATAATCGACGATCCTCTAGAAGCTTTCGAACGAATGCTGAGAGAGAAAGATGAACGGGACAGGAGGCTTGGCAAACATAGAAGGAGAAGTAGAACAAGATCAAGATCTCGCAGTTACACTAGATCTAGATCACGTTCGTTTGGCCGCAGATCGCCATTCCCGGCTCGTTTAAGCCGATCTAGAAGCCCGCCTTCGAAGAGAAGATCTTCGAGATCACCTTTGCCTTTGCGAGCACGGAGTCGAACTCCGAAACGTAGGTCAAGAAGCGGAAGTTTCTCGATTAGCAGGTAAATCAGCATATTATCTCCATGCTTCAAATTGATGTTAACGCGTTCAACGTTCACTGTATTAACTATTTGATTTTACAGGTCTAGATCGTATTCGCGTAGTCAGTCTCCTAGATTATCTTTGTCACGAGACAGAGACAGAGATCGAGAAAGGGACAGAGAAAGAGATCGAGAGCGCGATCGAGACCGAGACCGAGATCGTGACCGTGACCGTGATCGAGATCATCGGGATCGCGAACGTGATCGTGATCGTGACCGTGATCGAGATCATCGGGATCGCGAACGTGAACGTGATCGCGATCGGGATCGTGATCGTGACCGTGAACGAGACAGAGAAGTACTTTCTAGATATCGGTCACCAGCCAGATCACCTCCGAGGTATGTCTACTAATTAAGATTGTTGAAACTGTCTTCAGATTGGATAGTAAAGATTTATTTGCAAAAATATACAGGGTGAGTCACCTGAGATTTTCACCTGAAATATCTCTGTTGTGTTTAATTGTACGACAAAATTCGTGAGGAAGAAAATATTTGACTTAAAATGACAATTATTGTAATGGAAAAAGTTTTTTTCTCAAGGTTATATTTTCCAAAATCTTGAGGTCACCGTTGTTTTTTTTTCTTATATAAATTAAATATATTTTGATTAGTATAGTGTTATGGCTAATGAAAAAACGCATTCAACCATATATACTATGTTGACCATCAAATAACCTTCAGAAGAATTATTCTTCAAAAAGCATAACTTAAGATACGAATATGATATTCAAGCAAGATTCCATTGATGTAAACTCTGAAACATTTGAAGAATAACTCTTCCGAAAGTCATTTGGAGGTCAACATATTACACATGGTTGAATTTGTTTTTTTCATTAGGTATAATATTATACCAATCAAAGTACATTATCCTAAATTCTACAATGACTTTGAAATTTCGGAAAATATGAACATGAGAAAAAAATCTCTTCCATCACAATAATTGTCCCTTTGAATCAAACATTTTCTTCCTCATACAGTTTCTCGTATTGCTAAAAACAAAGGAGATATTTTAGGTAAAAATCTCAGGTGACTCACTCTGTATAACAGTGGTCCACCAGATAGCCACCTACAGCGACGAGCACATAAATGGGGAATGTAAAGTCGTCGAATTTATTTTAATGTAATAATAACAATTTGAAACAATTTTTTTAAAGATACTGCATTAATTTACATTTGTTAACCTTTTTAATTTGTATAATTTTTATTCATTTTGATATACATTTTTGTGTGTACGAAAAATCGGATAAATCGGATACTAATTCAAATTTGTATTATAACAAGGAAGTAAACCGGCTTTACATTTCTCTATCTGTTACCTAGGTGTTCAAATTATTTCGTGGCTTTCCTAATCAATCGGTAATAACTTTATTTTAAATTCACATTTATTATCCACCAAATTGAAGATTGAATAATTATTTATGATATGGATTTGATTGATTGTTTGTAAATAATGAACAAATAATATAATTTGTAAACCTAATGTTTGCTCGCCACTGTAAGTATCTGTATCAAGCGTGATGATTAGACTGCCGATGTTCATGCAAAATAAAAAATTGTTCGCATTAATTGCAAGATGTAGGGACCAAGCTGGGATTCATTTTTCTTTTTAGTGGGTGTTATTAAGTCGTAAGAAATGTATTGATATTCTTCAATTCTTTTAATCTTTCCACTGTTTGAAATTGTACTCGCCCATTTTAAATGCACAAAGTCCGCAGTCTAGTAATGAACAGTACTTAGTCTACAATTTAAACAGTAGCGATGGTTATAGATTTGCCTGAATTTTTCTCGTTATAATATCTAAACGGATGGAACGTTTTCAGATTCCAAAGAGAGAGGGATCGTGACAGAGAACGACCGAGATCACGCGAGCCCAGAGAAGGCTATAATAGTTACTACAATGATTCGCCGGCGCACGATTATCAGTTCCGTGATCGGGAGCGTGATTTGCCTCCAAGAGACAGGCCAATACCGAGATATCCGATACGGAACCAACCGACACAACATAATATACCACCATTGTTGCCGCATCTAGTCACTGGAGGTCACCCACCGCCGCTTATGTCTTTGGGACCTCCGCCTACGGACAGGAAAGACTATTATGATTCCTACAACAGGTATTTCCGCCTCAATAGTACTTTAATTCATGTACACGCTAAGCAGACAGTCTACCGTTACCTTATACCGCTGTCCCGGTTAAAGACCAATACCGCGTTCCGGAATCATGATATATATATATATGTAATATGAGTGAGACGATTAATTTTATGATGTTTGAAGAGAAATGTGTACGCAAATACGTTTCCCTACACACGTATGTATGTATATATATATGTATGAGCATACATATACATATCTGTTTATAGAGAATATGCAAACACATACACATGCACGCACAGAGAAAATAGTTGTATAAACTGGCAGTTTATATGCGCGTACTACATAAGTAGGTTGTACGTAGACAGTAGGGGCTCGATAAGTAGCTGCGCTGGGGGCTCCAGGTGGGCCCTTTGCTTTCTGGCTGTGACCATATACAGATTGGGACACTACATGTGATCGCTGTAATCATCTCCATTATTTTTAGCAATACGAAGCAACGTTTGTTCGCAGAAGTTGTTTGGCGTCCACATAGAGCCCATAAAAAGGCAATAATGACATTTTTTTATAGGCGAAACATCTTCAGAAATTTCAAGGTCGATGTACAACAATAACACCGATAATTCGTGAGGTATTTTAACGATTTTAAATGTTTCACGAATCGCTGATTTCTTGACTTTATGAAACAAAGTATACAGTTTCATTTAAAGAGTAAAATTGATTTTGGAATCTCCGAAGAGCCTCCATCCACCGAAAAATTATTATTGCTACATTATATGGCACCTTTGATACCACAGAACTTTCATTTGAAACATTTCGGTGTGATGTTATAGGCGTTAGAGTAGAATGCGTGCGAAAGTGTGTGTGTAACGGCTACTTATCGAGCGCCTACTGTACCGTATACTAGTTACGAAACATTCAAACGAATTATGGAACTTCAAGACTATAATATATCGTATGAAGTATATGTTGTTAGTCTTGAAGTGAGCACCACACCGTCGTGCTAAATCGATTTTGCTGAAGTTGTGAATGAAAAATAGCAAACAACAGACTTATACAACTATAAGGCAAGTTTCGTGCCATCGCCGATGTGATATGTTAATGGTAGTGTGCGGTGAGATTACCAATTGCCGATCATACATCGGAATGATATACAATTAAAATGTAAAAAAGAACATTCTGTCTTGCCTTCGATGAAGGCGAACATCTGATTTCATGATTTTCATGAATTATTTTATTATTTAACGATAGTAATATATTATTACGTATTTCTAATGCAAGAGATTATTATAGGTGAATAATGATGACTGTAACGGATTAGTCGAAGTACAAATTATTAAACTAAAAGATCAGCAATTAGTTTGTACATAAGGTAATGACTGTTTCGTAGGTAAATAGTTAGAAAGCAGTCATTACTTTGTCTACAACTTATAAATGATTTAAAGGTATATATTTTGTTTATGTACCGGAGAACGATCTCACTGAAGTATCGTACTAACAATCGTTGATATTTTTTATTGCCGAACGTTATTGTCTTTCCACTTGTTTATGGATATGGAATACATACTTATGCAAGTTAATACATGGGTGTGTGAACTGGGTGTGTGTATCTTATACATATAGTATGTGTATTTTCTGTTGTATTCTTTTGCTGTATTTTTATTCAGAGACTGCGTACATTATGAAAACATATTTCGTAAAAGAAGCATTTGGATAAATCTTGATGAAAGTATTTGATTTGTTTGAGAAATTCTACGGATTTTATCGATTCTACATGAAATTTAATTTAGCCATTTTTTGATTATCCAGATGAGGAATAATTTGTATATATAACTAAACAATAAATCAAAGATTATAAATATATTTTTCTAAAATGAATAGAATTGCGATTGAACTGGAATCTTGTATAATCGAGATTCGAACAGCATATTATTACGATATAATATTACTATACATAAATTAATAAATAGGGATATATTAATTTTTTATTAATAATCTTCACTTTTCTGGATCGTTAGCATTTTACGTAATTTATGCAGACCGTTATTTTGCTTCGCTAAAATTCTTTTGAACGTTATTGTGTGGTATTATTGCACCAACACCATAAATAATTCTGTGATGTTCCATACTTATAAAGAATTGCAAAAAATGATTTGCAGGGATAGACGGTGAAATTGCAATTAACGTTGCAATTGACAAGGCTAGTGATATTGACCTTAAAGTAATATATACCGTTTTAGTTACAACTCAGATTTTATATGTAAATTGATAAACATCTACTCGAAAGGATTTAATAACTAGTATTGTATTTCTTTTTCGTTTCTATATGTATTTTTAATTGTAAATTCATTTTTGAACAAATGAGTGACTCACGATACGAATAGAGCAAACAGCATGATCTTCATTTTCAAAGATCCTTTCCAGCCGCATGTTTTTCAATGTAAATTCTGCTGCCACTGTTATTAAAATTACACTACGTTGAATGTATTGGTTTGCACTAAGGTAATTTAGGAAACTGATACAATCTAGAATTAAATTAAGCATTGTACTGCCTGTGATAACTTATCAACCCTCATTTACATGATTGAGCAGTTAATTTGGACAATTATATGCCATATAAATTATACATTGATCGCGTATAATTTCGACGCCGGTTCATAGAGTAATATCGGTGCAAGTATGAGAATTGAAAATTACGATCTCGTTCGAATTGACAAAAAAAAAAGAGATGTGGCAATGGAGCGTATGCGAATAGGCAATTTTGTCTCGCATAGCTCGGAGACATTATAATATTTCACATATTCACTGTGATATTAGCATCTAGATTTTCTATCGAAAGAATCACAATACGTATTACGAGAAGCTAACGCATTTACTCATATTCCAACATGTTTTTCAAATAATGAAACTATCGAATCGTCACGTTTTATGATGAACATAACAGTTCTATTTAAATAAGCTCAAGATTACACTTCGACTTTGATACATATGTAAACACTGAGTCTTATACATATTTGTAGCAGCATAAGTATTTTTAATACTGTATCTCATAATATTACGTTTTCTTTAAATATCATTATAGTGGTGTAATTGTACTGCTTTTACAAAGAATGTAATTTTTGTGTACGCGACACAAGGAAATATTTTTTGAAAAATAACACAAGTATCTATGTTCACTTTCTTTTTTTTTAATTCGTTTTATTTCTATATATATATGTATATATATATATGTGTGTGTATATATACGTATACATATATAGATATAAGTATACGTATATACATATACGTATACGTATATACACATGTATACATATATATATGTATATACAATATCGTTGGGTGAATAATTTTATCATTTGCATGCATATGAGATATTATTTGTATGTACATAATGATATTACGTTATGAAATATACAAATAATTAAAAAAAAGAAACAAAAGTGAGAGAGAAGAAGAGAGAAGCAAAGGAAAAGTGTATACAACAAGGACCTGCTCGGAGATTCTGGAAGCTACCCAGCTGATTGACAGATCTGCATGGTTTCTGAATCAGGTGAATTCAGGGCCAAATCAACATTTGTAATATTAAAAAAAAAAAAAGAATATACATTTTCTTTTGTCTATTTTTCAGTACTTGACGTGTTGTGTAAAGTGTTTACGGTAAACGCTTTCCAGACCAAAGAAACTATCGAAACGGTAGAGATCAAAATTTTAACACTACGTTATGACACTGTATTTGTTTGTTTAGTAGTATTTGTATGGTTTTAGTAATGTTCTTGGTGAGTAAATCTCTACGTACTCTTAATATTTGAAACCGGAATACAATCAGTGTAATTCACACAATTCCCCCCAATTGTATTCAGAATATATAGTCGAAGTTATAAATGTTGATTTATTTATTTTTCGTTTTTATGATATACATATAAATAGACAGTACATTTAATCCATTTGGTGCTAAGTAATTTTATCTGTTCATCTTTTCAGCTTTAGTGTAATTTTCTCTCGCGATGGTCTCAATTTTCCATGGCAGTGTTTTAGTAAGAAAACAACAAATAGTATAAATTTTGTTTGACAACGTCCGGTTGAAAAGAAACAGACAAAGACTAAAAACCTGTACTTTGATCCACGTTCATAGTATACATATACACACGTACAATTACACAGGTAGTCACATTTAACAATGCGAACCCTAATAACTTTGTTATTTATACAGGTACAACAAAATATTTCGAGAAAAAGTTATCGTATTTTGTGAAGAATATAAGTCTGTGTGGGCGAAGGTCATCTCAAGGTCATACTTTCCGAGATCTCATGAACACCGTTTTTTTTTTTTTTTTAATGGAATGACTTATTTTTATGCTGGATTTCGATAGAATGGAAATTACTGAATGAAAAAGTACGAAGTTATATTTGTCCTAAAACTTACCGTTTCTGAGATAATTTGATAATTTCATATAAGTCGAATTATTTCAGAAACGGTAAGTTTTAGGGAAAATCTACCATCATACGTTGTTATTCAGAATTTATCATTCTATCGAAATCCAGTATAAAGAATAAATTCCATTTAAAAAAAAAACTGGTGTTTGTGTGATCTTAGAAAATGTGACCTTGAGATGACCTTCACTCACACAAACTTATGTCCCTCACCAAATACGATAACTTTCTCTGCAAACATTTTTTTTGTATGTGTATAAATAACGAAGTTATTAGGGTCGGCATAATTAAATGAGATACCCTGTATACATCAATATTACACGTGTCCATAAATATTTTTTTCGAAACAGAGTATAGTCCTACATTAATTATAAATTTGACTTAATTCAATGTAAATTTATAGGACATACATAGTAAAACAGATTGTATAACAAAGTTTTATTTTTATTTGAATTTTAGTATTTCGTATGTTTTAAGGAACTTGCAACATGTTCATTTTGATAGTGAAAGACTTCTGTAACGCCTTTCTCGAGTGGGTCCACATTAATATAAACGTTCTTTTATGGATTTTTTGTCAACAGGTATCCCGGACCATCTACTCAACGCTTTGGCAGTCCGTTGAGGGACACTCCTCACAAAAGATTCGACGACGTTGCTCCTCCTGGAACCGAGGGTTACTATGATCTCTCACCACCGGGAGTTGAGCATTCCGATAGATCTTCGCGAGATGATCGGGATCGACGATTAATGAGAGATCAGGAGGATCGAGAGCACTCTCTCAAAGACCACGATGCCGAGGAGCGAGACAGATTGAGGGAGGACAGGTAATCAAATGCGTTCTACGCTGAACCTGATCGCAACTTTGTTAAACTTCAACTACTGTTAAATTCTACAGTCTGTTTTCTGAAAGAAGAAGCTCAAGATACACACACTGTCGCTTGCAATAATACTCGGACACTCTTAAAGAGAGGATAACTATTTTAATATTGGACTGCACGATTTTTTTTTAAAAGTTAGACCAATTAGTTTACTAAATGACGTGAAAGAATTTTTACTTGTTTTTTATGCGGGTCTATATTGAAAATTTAAAATATGCGTTTTATAGACTGTGTATATACATTCTAAAAATTTTATCAAAGTCGTTCAAGGTCACAATAACTTTTGTAATATCGGACCATACGACTTGAAATTTGGATAAAATTTCAATTGTTCTGAATTGCAGAGAAAATACCAAAAGTTGTTTTTTACAAGTTTCGAATGTTAGAAAATTTTAAAAATACGTTTTGTATTGTTTGTCCATCACTAAAAAAGTTATCCTCTTTTTAAGTGTGTCCGAATATTTTTACGAATGACTGTACATTCTTTAAAAAAGCAGACTCTAATAGTCTACTAAACAGCAATAAAGTAAACATTGATAAAACTTTAATTTTTAAGGTCCACTGAAAGATATATCTTAGGAAAGATAGCTATAAATGAATAGGTCGTAGATCTTTAAATTAATAATTTATTTTCCTCCAATATTTGAACACAAACTCCAACTTAAGTAACAATTGTTCAGAACAGTCATGGAAATAAAAATTATTTTGCATTAATTGAAATCCGTAAGAGCCAATTAGGAATTTATTTCTCTCTTTAGTGGTTTTATTAAGTTATAAGGTATATATTGATATTGTTAAATTCTTTTAATCTTTTCATTGTTTAAAATTACATCCTCCAATTTTTGTTACAAATGCATAAAATTCGGAATAATAATGTTAGGATATTCTAACCTAACAATCTAATTGGAGTACCATAAGTAGTTGATACTTAGATGTTATATATGAGGTGTTAATATTACAGGGGTACCCTAAGGTGTTAACATGATCTGGAACGATCAATTGCTTTTTACAGGGGACGTGAACGCGATGATCGTTTGCGTGAGAGAGACGATAGAGATCGTAGAGTTCTGAATCGAGATAGGGAGGATCGTGAAAGACAAGTATTACCTAGAGATCATGACGACAGGCCACGTGAGAAAGATGAACGTGACAGGAGAGAAAAAGAAAAGGAACGGGACGATAGGCACACACGTGATCGTCGTGATGATGATAGACACGTTGAGAAAAAAGATTATGACAAAGACCGGTGCGTATTTCTTTCTCTAATAATACTTAACATTGTACGTAGGAATACAAAACCAATCATAGTAACTAAAATAGTACTCGGGCCATGCTGAAGCCTTTTGTGAACTATGATCATATCTAAAAGAATTTTTCAAAATCTTAAAAATCATTAGTTTTCTAGAAATGACAAGTGAAAAACATTTCTTTTCGACTGAAATCATTTTTATTAAATATTCTTATATTTTTACCAAAAGCAATTAAAAACTCACTTTCATCTGTTTGTTAATTCATCCATTATACTTTTATGATATAAGGTTGACACTTTACTTCACACGTCTGTAAAACCAACAATCACTAGAAACTACAACATATACAAGTTAGGATAAAATCCGAAACAGTACTGTGAAAAGTATCAGATTTCATGTGGGATGATCCCATTGTAAATCAATGCATGTACATCCTTGTCTTGCGTATTTATAAACGCATGTTATGCATTTATGGTAAAAACGAATAGGCAAATACAAAACTAAAAAAACACTGAAAGAACTTAAGGTTATTGTGGTATTATTACTAAAAATGAAAATATATATCCAGTTTCTTACAATTGGTTTGAGGCAATTTCAATTTTTTGTGAAAATCCACAGCTTATACGTATTCAATGAATATGATTCCTACGTGTGCAATGAATATGATTCTCGCGCATCCGATGAATATTATTCTATAACATGTTCAGTTACAGGGACGAAAGGGACCGTCACAGACAAGACGACAAGAACCGCAGTCGCGAAAAGGACAGACGTGAGCGAGAATATGAGCCCGAGAAGGACAGGGACCGACATGAACGTTACGAGAGGCGATCAGTGGAGAGGAAGAAGAACAGGAAAAGTCCGACGCCGTATTCTCAAAAGTCCAGAGCAGATGCCAAAGACTTGTCACCCGAACGCATAAAGAAAAAGGAGAAGGATCACGAGGAGAAGAACGAAGAGAAGAAAAAGGAAAAGAAGATCAAAGAGAAGAAGAAGAAGAAAGACGACGAGAAGGAGAAGAAAAAGAAGAAGAAGAAGGAGAAGAAAGCCGGGCAGAAAGAGGTTGTGAAGGATGAGCCTATCAAATCGTCCGAGCAAGAGGACTCGATTGCGGAGACTAGACCGGAGGTTATGTCGCCTATCAAAGCTGAAGCGATGAAACCTATCAGCGAGGACGAGAACATTGAGAATAGAATAGAATGCATTCCCACGGAGGTTCTAATGGAGGAGTCGATTAAAGAGGAGTTCGAGGATAAGTCCTTGGCCATGAACCCGGAGCCGCCAGAGTTCAACGAAGCTAGTCCGGAGAGAATCGATCACACAGAGTTTGGGACGAATCCTCCTAATCCTAATTTCAAGCCAATCCCTGAGTTGAAATCCGAAATTAAACCTATAGATAGTCTTTACAGCGGGTTGGACGACGCGGAGATAAACACCGTCATCACCGAGAAGTATTCTCTGCTCTCGGAAAACGAAACTGAGGATAAGAGCACGTTGCTCGATGACAAATCGCCGAAGAAGGACGAATTCTTGGCTCCCCTGCCCGAGCTGTCAAAATGGGAGAGAGACGACACCATAGAGAAGTCAGACGAGGTATGTGACTCTTCTATAGAAAAAATACAGCTGGATGAACCGAAGTCCGCTAAAGTAGTCACGTCGGAGGTATTAAAGCGAGCGGAAAACGCAATTTTCCAGAAAGCCATCAACGCGATTAGACCGATTGAGATTAAGAAGATCAGCGAAAGTAGGAAAGTGCTGTACCAGAACCCGGAGCCGAAAGTGCTCGAACCGGAAGCGAACAGAGAGCCGAGGAAGAGCGTGAACGTGACCATAAACGTCGGGCGCAACGAGCGAAACGTCGAGATCACGGAGCCGGTGAAGAAAGCGAAATTGGACAGGACGAAGTTCAAGCCTGTCCCAGAGACGTACTCGCCCACCAGACTCTCCGCCAAGGAGAGATTAGGGGAGAAGGTGGAGGAGAACAAGGAGAGGAAGATCAGCCCTATCAAGAGCTTCTTGGAGAGACGGGAGACGAAAAGCGAGACGCAGTCGAGAAGTCGGTCACCCAGGAATAGAGACAAAAGAATTTCGCCTCTTCTCGATAGACGTGTCGATTCGTCGTTGACGTTGCCGGGTAACGAGCGCAAGGTGTTCCTTGATGATAGAAAACGCGACAAGGACAGAGGGGACCGTTCGAAGGACAGGAATGACTTCAGAAGCGAGCGACACGACATCAGGTCAGAGAGAGACCCGAGAATGGACTCCAGAGGTGACTTCAGGCCGAACAGAAACGACTCCAAGGCCGATCGGATGGATAAAGAGAGAGAGAAAGAGAGGGAGAGGGAGAGAAGAGGCAAAACACCTACCTGCGCCTTCAAGAGGAACGAGATGCCTAAGGTGGGTCTTCTCAAAGTAAAGGAGGATGATGAAGACAGGAGGAGGGAGAAAAAGTCGAAGGAGGAGAAGAAACGGAAGAAAGAGCACCGGAGCAGAAGTAAGTCCAAAGAGCATAAGAAGCGGAAGGAGAAGAAGCACAAGAAGGATAAGGAGAAGAATTTGGAGAAGAAGAAGCATAAGGATAGTCTTCTCATGAAGGAGAAACCCGAGACCAGCGAGGCGAAGATAGGTTATGAGAATCCCGAGCCGCCGGTTGCGGAAACCGTGAAGAAACAGCGGAAAAATCCGAGACTCGTTTCGGACCGGAAACGTAGTATACTTGACGAAGCTAGCTTCGAGCCTGACTATAGCGCTTCTGATTCAGAGTCTGACGGCGAAGACGGCAAGATGATGTTGCCTACCAAGAAGCTGAAGCTTGACGAACCGGATATCGAGAAGGAGATAGATTTGAAATCTCTTAAGAAACGATCAAAGTCCACGAGCAGCGAGGACTCGTCCAGCAGCTCGGACACATCCAGCACAGATACGGATAGTTCAGACGAGTCGCATAAGAAAAAGAAAAAGAAACACAAGAAGCACAAGAAAAAGAAGTCCGCGAAAAGGGACAGCAGTTCAGACTCGGACACGTACTCGGATTCGTCTGACACGAGCAGCGACGAGGAGAAACACAAAAAGAAATCGAAGAAATCAAAGAGTAGGAATAAACAGTCGAAGAAAAAGAAAAAGTCGAAGCACAAATGATATCGCTAGATATCCTCGAAATTTTAAAACAAAAGATATTCAATTCTGACAAGAAATTTTTCTTTATGGATGCTTTTTAATATAAAGGGATTCTCTCCTACCAGGATTATTTCGAATTCTTTGTGCACCGAAAAACACGATGGTTGTCCGATGCGAAACAAAGTAGTAAAACTTATTCTCTATTTATAATGCTATAAAACAATGTTCAAAGTTCAATTTGAAACAGTCATTACCGATTTATTACTTGCTGCGAATAGTTGATAACACTTTGGGAATGAAACATTTAATGAGATAACGAGTAGGTAAACGCGAAGTACGACGTTTGATTTGTTATATTTAATTTTTTTCTTCTTTTTTGAAATGTTGTTAAGGCCTTTACATGTAATTGTCTACATTTCGATTTCAAGGAATAAAACGATGTAAGTAAATTCATTACAGTAAGTGATGTATATTATAGCATTCAGTAGATAATGATATCACTAAGAGATCCGGTACAATACTTTAGAAAGTAACAGCAGTTATATTTAAGATCTCCAATATCTCAGCATTATATTGTACTTTCGTAATGTACTGTCAATATGTAAAAGACGTCGTGAAATAAAAAGACGAGATTCTTTTAATTTATCTTTATTCTTGTTGAATAAAATATTGTGCATATACAGAGGACGGACATTTAATTCTGTTTCCAGAATTGTAATTAATTATACAATTAACAAATATCTCGAGATTTATGTGTAAAATTAAATATAAGCGATCGAAATTTCCGTTGATTTCGTCGGAGAATAATTGAACATACTCTTCACGCGTTTCTCGTAGTCTTTATTGTATCCAGAATACTGCAAAGCAATGGCAACTCTCTGCCATTGTCGCTTTCTGTTACTCCTAAATTCTGGGCAAGTAAAAATCTGTCCGGGGGCTGCTTCGACAAGTTACATTCTGAAATATACCGTTTCTTTAGAGGTCTTATTTTATAAATATTCATTTGTATTATTGTACATTATATTACATATGGAATATATGTTTTAATACCTGATATGAAAACGGTAGAGCTGTATTTGTATCCCATCCAGTCTAAATACTCACGAATAAGCTCGTTCAAGAGTGCAATATCTTGAGTCGGCTTTGGTAATGTTTGTTTGCCTCCGTTATTTGAATTGTCTAATATCTGTATGATTTTTGTGCGCATTTCAGCCTTCATGCGAGACAGTTCTCCACCATCCATGAGCGATTCCCTTACGGCTATTATAGCAAATCATTTTTAAATTAAAAAATATATGTAAATTCTAATCTTTATATAAAATATACTAACTTTATGGACTACAGATTGATACAATGAAATATGTTTTCCAACTGTTTCACTTGTAATTTAATTGAAATTCTAGAAAAAAGAATTTGTAAAAATTCATATTTCATATAATTTGACACCTACTGAAACCCATACTATTTAAATATTTTAATGATATTTTTTCTCATGTCAGTGACCTTCCATATATAATTAAAGAATACCGTTAATTAAATCCTTCTCCATTGCCATATTTCTTCTCGACCGATGTGTAGAAGGGAGAAACTAGAAGAAGTAATGGTTTATATAAGATTAATGAGATATTTCTATTGTTCGAATTTGTTTGAAGTTTGAACCGGCGTTATACACGCGCACATACAGCACGAATCTATTTCGGAAATTTATAATAATTGTGTGCACGATTTTCACACAGTTTCGATTGAAAATTCGGAAGATTGTAGAACTACCAGGTAAGTTGCTATTTATTGAAATAGCGTCTGGGAATTAAAATCGCGTTATTCGAAGTAGTTTGTCATCTCATAAGAAAGGTGTCCGTGCGTAATTAACATGTATGTTATTCATGGGAAATGGTACACGGTAAGCAATTAATGGAAATTTAAATCGAATCTGATAGGTTGAACGCGTGCTGCATCGGTTTCGTTGATCGTCGATAAATAACGAACGCAGTTACGCATGAATGAAGATGCAGGTTGATCGCTCATTCATATTCGCAAAAACTTTGAATTTCAAGGAAAACGCGTGGGGGGTTCGGCCGGATTTGATTCGCCGCGTTCACGCGTCCTCCGGCCTATAGTTAATTTGTCGCAGCGTAAGAGCAATGTGGTCTATAATATTTCGCGTGTCATGTTACTTATATAGTTTTTGCTAGTCAATTTTCGAACGAACCTTAAATTAGGGGTCGCGTGGCCTATTTTATCCCCCTATCTACTTCCGAGTTCTCCACACCGTTGGCTGTGCTTGTCCTTGCTAGAGTAACGTCTTTCTGCTATATAAATAGTTTGACGTTCATTAGATAAGCAAGTTTGTTTCGCGTACGGTACGGTGTTCGGTTCAGTTTATTTCAACGATCGTATCACTCGACGTCACCGTTGATTTTTTCATCTGTATGCCTTGCGTACGCTCTCATCTTCTAAAATTTTCCATGAGTAAGTTATTTATTGATCTCGACACGATACTTTTGCAACGTGTTTCAACGCGCCCGACCAACCAATTTCAACGTAATCAATCCCCGAAAGGCTGTTTTTCTATCGCTAAATTGTATACTTTAAATGCTCATGTATCCGTAAGTAACGCTGAAACTCGCATACTCTTGTCGACGTCTATTGGTTAACTGTCATGTCAACGTTATTGTTCGGAACATTAGATCGAATTGTTTCCAGCAAAGAGAGAATTGTAAAGAGTAGAAGAAAGTATACAAGGAGAGAATGTGTCATGTTGTATGTATTTGTATTGCAGATGTTTCTATAGTCTTCCCGCAGCTGTTGGTAATGCAAATACCCTTCCCTCATTTGAAATCTACAAGATGGTATTTGTCTTCACGCTCTAATTTTAGCTGAGAGTAGAATGTGAACGATGATAGGATGTTCGCAAGTGGCGCACAGCACTCAATTTAATATCTTCTATGAATAAGTATGCAGCGGTCATTTAATATATCTCATCCGTGTAATGTGTTAAGCCATTTGCATCGCGGCTATATACTGAATAGGCTATAGACCAAGTCCTAAAGTCCAAGATGCTCGATTCACAGTTGAACGTGTCGATTATTCCATGCTTGGTGATAACGAATGGTCCTTGTGTGTGTATTAATCAGCTTACAGATGCAAATGGGTTAAACTATAGTTTGCTAAGTTTTCAGTGTTGAGAAATGTTGGATTTCAATGTTGCAGAGTAAGACGAAATTGATTTAGTTTGGTGGTGATGCTGGGATGTGGATCTGTTTTGATCCTATAGGAAGCCGAGAAGGCTGGCGTGCTTCTATTATATTCCTTGTATTCTTCTCTGGGACATATTTTGGTATCGATGCCAGCTTAACGAATGCAGCTGCGTCTAATGTTCCTCACAATACTGTCACGTCGGAAGTATCACTACCAATTCCAACACATCATGAAAACGACGAATGTAGGAATGTGACCACTGATAATAGAGCAGGTACGTAGATGTATATTACGTTTCAAGCATATCAAAACGAATTGTTGCAGATTTGTTCTCATTTAACTCTTATTGCTCCCGGTGTGCCTACACTCCCATTGTCAAGCGAGCTTCTTATAAATGCTTCTTCCAAATTTTGGTCAGTCATTTATCGCGAATAATAAAAGAAATTCACAAATAAGCATATATTGAGAATAATGGTTGTAGCGATAAGGGTTATAACATGAAACCGGTGCGATACTTAAAGTGTATAAATATATTTTGCAGCTATTGATCTGTCAGTGGTCAGTCATGGATCTGGTTCTCCACATTCGCCGATAGTGCCTCCAGCTTTTCTGTACGGAGTTCTTACCTGCCAACCTTATCAAGGAATTTCTGTGAACCACATCTACTTTCAACTAGCAAATGCCTTCTTTCTATTGTCACACCTTGCACCAAGTGGCATACATGGTGTACTCTATTTAAGGTGCACTCTACTCGTGGGCTGTGCCTTTCTTGCTTTGTGGGGCTGGACAATAGCTTGCTGGCTGGATGCTGCTCTCTGGAATGTTCTGTTTGTTGCCATCAACTTCGTCCATGTATGCACGCTTCTTTACAAGCTCAGGCCTATCAAGTTTCCAAGGGAAGTTGAAGAGGTAAGCCGAGAGAAGAACAAAAGAAAGATTCTCTGACTTGGTATCACAGAACGTTCTTACTTTTCTATATTGTGTGTATTTAATCGTACAGTTGATTTAGGCCTTAACGCGTACCGTGTTTCGGTATTAGACGATATACATTCGATTTTCTCGTAAATAATACGGTCCTTCCAAGATCTACAATGAAGCCATAGACATGGACATAATGCGCACCTATTCATTGAGCTGAAATATTTTTATTATTTTCTAATAATCGTATAAATTGTTTTAATTGAAATTGTAGAAAATCATATAAATTGTTTCGATTGAAATCGTAGAAAAATAGTTACTTGTATTTGCATCCTTTAAATCCTTTAAGGTAGTGACTACTATCTATTTTTGGACATAGATGAGAATTTTAACGAAAACGTAATTATATATCGGTTTTTGTTTGTAAAAAAAACATAGAATTTGTATATATTTTCTCTATAAATAGTTAATATAAAAAATATTTCAAGGGCTAAAAAATGTGTGAAGTAGGCACTGTGCTAGTCAATGTAATGATTACCATTGCGAAATAGAAATGAGTAATTCCAGGTATTAAGTTGTCTATCTATCTTTAAAGTAATATTTGGTATATGTACCTTGCAGAAGATTATACTTTATTGTCACATTTTTCAATATTATTTGTAGTTTAACATTGTGTATCTTAGGTAGTATAATATTATCTTAGATCTTCTAGATAGATACATTAGAAATAGTTATCATTGTAAATTGCTTGTACGTTTGGCTATTGCATCTGCATTACGCTGGAATTTTTTATATATACTACTCCTTATTTGCATCTTCAAACATGTAACACGAGCAATTTCTTTATAGAATATGCTTTCTGTATTAAGATGATTGTTCTTAATTAGTTCTTAATTCGATGACCAAAGAATATTAAAAAATAAAATGGTTTTATTTTCATATCAGTTACTCCAATACGAATGACAAACGATAATTTTGGCAGAAGTAATATGCAAAACATTCACGAAGAGTACTATTTCTACACTAATCATTCATTCGATCTGGTACCGTATAAATTTTATATATTATTTTTTCGTTCTTCTTCGTACAGGTATATATTGCAGTGTTCCAGCCGTTAAGGGTATCACGTCAGCAGTTTAAAAAAGTATTAAATTGTATGAAGGTTATACGACAGTTGAAATATCAAGAAGTTTATGCCCAAGAAAAAGTGACAAAAGTCGATTCTTTATCTTTGGTACTTTCTGGAAAGTAAGTGTACGATACGTGGTTTCAGCGAAGCTTGAATAGTGGAGGTGTGCGAGATCCGGAAAATATCGGGTCGGGACTGGTCGAGAATTTTATTCAATTTTGGGATTCTCCAATATATCGGAATTCCCTAGAATTTTCGAAAGACCGTCTCGATCCCGAATAAAATTCTCGACTCAACATTTTTGGTTTCTCACACACCTGTATTGCCCAGCGAGTGTAAGTGTACTATACAAATTTTTTCAGATTAGTAGTATCACAAAATGGAAGAGCATTACACATTGTCTTCCCACATCAGTTCCTGGATTCTCCAGAATGGTTTGGTGTCTCCACGGACGATTACTTTCAGGTTGGTGTGGTTCTGTAATTTGTCTGTCCATTGGAAATACATGGTTGAAATACCTTATGAAATTTTGTCTGTAGGTATCAATAACAGCTATGGTAGAATCAAGAATATTATTATGGCATAGAGACAAGTTAAAGTTAAGCATAATTAGTGATCAATTTCTGCAGGCAGTGTTTGATCATATATTGGGAAGGGATGTAGTAAAAAAATTGATGCAGGTATATGAATTTCAATTATACAGATAATCTATTCGATTTAAACAACAAGATCTTATGTCTGTTTAAGTCTTATGCATTCGTGTAAATATTACGATTGTAGGTCAGTGAAACAATGGCTGCTAGTAGTCACCAACAACAAAATGGCCAAGTAATTGGTTTGAGTGGTATCGGAGCCTTAGAAAACGATCCTGACACCAAACTTTTCGTTGTGAAAAAAACTGGTGACAGTCAAGGTATTACTGCACTCATCAGTCGTCAACTTCAAGGTAAGTACCAATCCACTAGTTTTATAATGATAGAATTACGGAAGAACCGTTACATATTTTTTACTAATTATTCTGTCTAAACAATTTCGTTACGATACCTACATGAAAATGAAACTCTTAACGCATTATTTTTTATAGAAACGGTACCTTAGTCTTCTTCTCTATTTTTTTTACTTGTACAATTATCTACGTGTCTTGGTAGTTTTCGTAGTTGATATTGATATTCGACCAAATAACAACATTGTAATATATGTACAATGAAACATACTAAAGGTGTGACTATACTAATCAATTTTTTAGTTACTTGTATTATTTTATATATATGTAACACAGTATACATATATCATACACAATGGTTGACAGTATCTTTGTTTATAAAAAGAATTCACATTCAATGCATTCAAATAATGAAATAAGTTTCGATACATAGATGTGCATTCTAATATGATTCGACTTTTCAATTATAAGACTTTTTTGTTATTTTAGTCTAATTTCTTTAAATACAGTAGTCTGACTTACAAAAATGATACCAAAAGCTTATCTTCTGCCTGTTACTAGTATTCAAAAGTCCTCTCCTTCCTTTATACACAGATGTTCACATAAGTTTCCACAAAAAACAATAGTACATACACGAAACAAACATAGGAACAAGATTATCGTAAAATGAACGATGAAAGTTTGTTTCACAATAGTCTTGTTCCACCTTTGTTTGTTTTTTATGTATTTACAATTTTTATGCCGGGGAACATTAGTATATTTCTAGTATTCTTGTTTCCCTTGTGTTTTATGCGGAAAGTTTATGTGAATGTATGAATACAGAAGGAAGGAGGAACTTTGAACGTTGGTTGAGGCCGAAGGTAAGTTTTTGGTATTGCATCTGGGAAAATTAGGTCAACCGATATAGTTGTTCTCTGAACTTTTTTAAGCACACAAGCTCATTGCATAGAAGAGTCATTGTAACAATTCAAAGTCCTTTTATCATTTGGAAAAAATTCAAAGAAGAAAATTGAAATTTCGTTTAAAATAAAATCAACTTTGAATTTTATAAAGATTCTTACCTATTAAATTATCTACTTTGAACTTATGCATGGGCATGTATTTTGCTGAATCTCAATGGTTCATTATTTTATAATTGTTTTCAATAGTTTATTGCTCGTTAATGGATACTATATAATAACATTCTTATATGTAGTGCAACACTATGTTTATAAATATCTATTAATCAAAATGAACTGGTTAAAAAGTCTAAACATTTTTAGAGTTACAACGTGCAATAAACTATTTATGTTTTTCTCTTCTGTAACTTCTAAGATGTTTAAAGTTCGATTCTAGTGATATAAATGGTACTATACTTTCTTCTGTGCAATTGTATTTGCTCATACTCCATTCTTCGCACTTGAAGCAAGCTGTTTTCGGGTTTTTGTTTTAAGAAACATAAATGTGCTAAATAAGAAACAATATCTGTGTGTAATTACTAATTTATAATTTATTTATTTATAGAATAATATATAGATTATTCATTTATATAATAATATATAGATTATTCATTTATAATAACTAATATATAGATTATTCATTTATAATAACTAATATAATTTATTAAATGTTCAACAGAATTCGTCTCTCAAGATTTATATAAAAATGTTTAAAAATTAAAACTAATAAAAAGAAACTGATTTGTGGTTTTACAAAAAAAATCTACCGATTAAATTTCGTTAACAATTAAAATTTTATATCATTTAGTTATGAGATCTGCCAACATAATGATAATTTGACTACAAGTGCAGTACAATTGTAATTTAAAAAGTATAGTTGAGAATTGTTGGTTGCACGGCAAATTCTGCATGTGTTTGCGACTTAGTAAGGAGAACACTGATAACATATATTTATATATTTGTTACTACACTCTTTATAATTGTGCATCAATTTTGATTTTGCTTTGGATAGAAGAGAGAATGCCGCTGCTGTACACGACTCAGGAAGTGCTGAACAACACTTTGCATCATATCAATCACCTACGTACACCTCCCTTAGATCCTGTGCAACACAATAATGTTCAGTCTTCCTTGTAATATCCCTGTGACACAGGCTGTGCAATTACCCTAGCACAAATTTGTACGTGATGTATATGTATTATGTTTCTACAATGGATATCCCCCATATGTTATACAAAATATCGTCGGGTAACTTCATTTGTTATTTTCTTCTGGTTATTGTATTCAGGTGAGTTGTCTTTGTGCTTATGTAATTTTCTTTTATATATTGTTCACAATTAACTTCCCATGTTTTTGCAATTCGATCGAGATATACTTTATAAACTCACTCTCTGTGAATCGAAATACACACAAACAGCAATGTATACTATACTCGCGTATATTTACGTTTATTCGCTCTTTTTTCTCATTGCTGTTTTATTTTTTTAATAATTTAATATTGGTTTTTCTCTCGCTCGTACGAGTCGCTTTAAGTGTATTACATTTGAGAAATTTATACAGGGTGTTCACACTAAAACCAATGAGCTTTTTTCTTGCAAATAATAAATATTAGAAAACAATGAAAGGGAAAATGTAATACTGTTTTTCGCGAGCAACGTAATGGCGTATGTAATTTTTTTGTGTGTACACTATTTATTTATGAATGAAGGTGATCTTTAATTTTTTTTAATGGAATGCTATACATATATATATTTTCATATCATATGAAAACGTGTATCAACACAAATTCCACGACACGATGAAGTTCAAGGTCATACAAGGTCAGAAATGGAAAAAACATTTTAAATATTTTGTACTAATGTTTACAAGTATTCTTTATTGATAAGGCTTCAGTAAATGTTCAATATGACTTTCTTGTGCACAAATGCATATTTCGGTGCTATTGACTACATTCTGGTTGCTTCTGCTAATGTTCTCCGAGATATTAATGCATATGATTGTACTATTTTACTTTTCAAATCGTTCACATCTCTCAACTTGTACGACCTTGAAGATTTTCGTAAGACTTTCATATAACAAAAAAAATATACAGCATTGCATTTAAAGAATTGAAGGTCATCTTGATTTCTAAAAAAAATAGTTCAAACACAAAAATATGCACGTGCCATTACGTTACCTTGCAAAAAGCTGTCTGACTTTCTCCTCTTTCATTTTTTCATATTATTTATTATTTCCAAGAAAAACGCTGGCTAGTAATAGCGTGAACACTATAACAATTGCATATCGTGGAGAAAGAAAAGACTTTGCTATGGATTGTACATAAACACAGTTCACGTGTTACGGATATACATACATATATATATATATATATATATATATATATATATATATATATATATATTGTTATTTAAAATTCTCGCGACATCTGCTGGATCAAATAAGTGAACGATCGTTTGCATTGTTACATTGCAGCAGCTGGAGATCCAAATGCATGGAGATTGGGAAGAATTGAAGAGACTGATCATGAAACTCCTGTTTAATGAAAATGATTGTTAGACGAGTGTCATCCTCGACAGTCAATATAAAACAAAAGCAACATCGGTCTTTTTACATAACGATGAAATGTATTCGACATCATTGACAAACAAACAAAAAAACATGGCATGGTATGCTATGCGTGGAACAATTCAACATTCTCTTGCCAATCAATAATTTCTCCCCACAACTAGTCAAGTATTATTAATAATGGAAAGGAAAACAAGAGCATTTCATCGTTTCTAGAGCATAATGGTTCCATCCTAGTTTATAAAAAAAACGACGTACGATATACAAAAAAGAGAAGAAAACAAAGAATATTACTTTATGCTTCCAAATATACTTATCGAGTACCACCAAAATTTATTTAAGGAGCGGCGCGGTTTCTAATTTACACTAATTTTTTCCTCTTGATATACGTATGTTTAGTACCAAACGAAATAAGACTTTATATGTGTAATAGAATGGAAGTTGTTCGATCGCAACGGCGTAACTTCTTTTACTGAAAGATCTGTGATTTACTGGAAGTATATGGTATAGAAAACAAAAAAAAAGAAACAAACAAATTAGGGAGGCCTAAATACCTGATTGTTTCCCACACCCAGATATAGTGCCTTTTTACTTGCATTTCATTTATTCATTTTTTAAGAAAATTATATATACAATATTACCGTGTACTAATTTACATATTCATTCAGTATCGTTTAATAAAGTTGCCGACGGTAGCCAATACTATACTGTCTACACAGTCGGTCACAAAAATCTTCATACATTTAACAATGTTGTGAATATGTACTTATACTGTCAAGGCTAGTATATCACAATTTCACTATTTATATTAATATTAATTTTTTATATATTTTCCTGTTTTCATTATATTTGTACCTCCTTTGAATTTATGTCCATAAAATGTACAAAATGTTTGTTATGTAGCCTCGAGTATTTGAAATTTAATAAGTGCGCATAGCTTTTTGTGACTTACTGTGTATATGCGAAAGATTGTATCATATACGGTATATGTATCCCAATAAACTAAACGGTGATTTCCTTTATATAGCCTAGAATGGGACCATTTAAACTGGTCTTTGTTTCAGAAGAGAGGACGGGAATAATATTCACCCGTAGTCGAATATTGTTGCCAGTGATATAATTGTCGGAAAATATACACCTTGACATCATAATTACGTTAATCTGTTTAAGAATCTATCTAATGTTCGATGTGTACGCATTCAGAAAAAAACTAATATTGCATGTTGAGATGTAAAATTACTTTCATGATTCGTTGTACGCTTGTAACAAACACAAATATTCTGTACTTGAATGCCCGAAACAAATTAATTAAATTTAGTATTATATTAACACTAGGTTTACAGAACACTAAAAGCGACTATTTTACATTATTTTTATAAAAATAACGAGAATGTGTGTCTATCCAAATTTTCAGCCGTTTTTTTTTTATATATCCAAAGAAAGAAATTTGTTAAATTATTTCTCATGGATGAATCTTTACAATATAAATAATCATAAATTCAAAATTTTGGAATGCATCATTTAAATGGGTCCCGTAAACCTTGTGTTAAAATGGAGTTTTTTTTTGTCAAAGAATTAACTTTGAAATAAATGTTAAAATTCTATTACGTGTTAGGTAATTAATATTGCAATTTTTTTTCTATTTGTTTTAATCGAAAGAAGCGAATTTATCCACAGTTCCCGTCGGCAACTGGTCGTTTCCATTATCAAAACTAACTTTAAATGGTTTTGAGGGAGTTGTCGCGCGAATCATAATGATATTTCATAATGCCATTGGAACGACGGCGTTTCATAATAGAGAATGAAACAGGAAGTTACGCCAAAAAGCGCAGATTGATAATAAAAATTGCAACGTAAGCTACATTGATGGAATATTTATATTGATATACATTGCAGATAGAGAAATAAAAATGCATATAACTTTTAACGGTTAATAATGGTAAAATTATCGAAAAATCGTTACAATAATATTATAGTCACGATTATCATTCCTTTCGTTTGGAAAACAATATTAGTGTTAACTCTAATTTTACTTGACAGCGGTAATCATGATTAGAATCGATTACTATTATAAGTGATATACGAGTAAAAAACGGAAATCAACGCACAGAGAGAAACAAATGTTTCAATTACTCGTGTGCAAACGTTTCTAGGCAAATTTTTCATTTGCTTTGGAAAAGAAAAAGCAAAACATACGGAACATAATGTTCATAATTCATAATTTATTTTGAACGGAAATAGTGAAAGTATTACGTACTGAAATTTAATATAAAAATCTCAGGTTTTGATGATTGGATACAGTTTTAGGAAAAAGAAAAACTATTAAAGGAACAAAGAAAAATCTTTGAAGACAGTTTTGTCTAGTCTTTAGCAGAAAGCATTAAAAAAATTTAAAATGTTGCTAATTATCTAATTCTTGCCCAGTTAAGGTTGTAATACATATACTATTAAGATGACTTTTTATATGTAAAATTATAGTTCTGAGAATATTGTATTCCAAATATTGTAACTAGTTTAAAAGTTGGATAATAAGTATTCTACATATATGTGTCTAAGTACATTCTTGTAATGTTTCTTTCTCTTTCGTTTTATAATTACATGAGACATGTTGAATTATTTGTTTCGTTATATAATATCGGACTGTTTTTTCCTATACACATCGCAAAATTGGAAGAAAAAAAAAAGCGAGAATCGTGTAATTTTATTTTAATCTAATACTAATTCATATGTATGTACAAGACGTGTAAATGGTTTATCCAAATGAATGTAAATTATTCGTTACTAATCATTGTTTTTCATTGTTTCTTATTGTTATAATCATATATGGTGTCTTTTTAGTATATATATAGTTGGATAACACAAAGAGATATGGATGAAGTGAAAGAAATTTAATCACATTGAATACAATGATGAGAGATTTAATGATGAAAGAAATAAAGAAAGTTAGTTTTAGACAAAAAAAAAACAGATGAAAAATCATTCTTTGCATCTGCACCCATATCTTCCCCTTTCCATGTGCAGTTTGCAATAATTACAGATTTTATTCGTTTATATATTTGTTTCGTTGCGTATGTTGTTTATATAAAAATATATTATATACGAAAAGGAAGATAAATTAATTTGTAATGATTAATAATACATTTAAGTTATCCCTTTTCTCATACAGATTGCGCGAACTTGCGTTGAATTCAAAAGTTTAAACTTAAATTTTGGCGGGCTATGGATTATGGGAGAAAGGGCGTTAGAGTGGGGATACTAATTGTTACATCACGTGACATGACTGACAGCTGTCACATTATACCTCCAGAGGTCACTGAGTTGTATAGGTTATAGCGGTTTATTTAAATTAGTCATTTAAGGAAGAAGAAGCATTTAATTATAATATTTACCAGTAACACTATGAATCTTGCCTTAAACGCTGTTATATTCAATGTTTTCAAGTCTTATGTACATATGTAGTGATTCATTGCCGGGTCGAGGATTTGCAACAATGTTATGTCAACCTTCATTGTGGTTATGTATACGCGGTAAGTATTGCTACCAGTTGATCTATACCTTTGCCCTTTGCCTGTCAACATGTGAAGTTAACTCATGTATGTTTTATTTTTATTCACACCCAGATGATGCACCGACGAACATAATTATTATCTATCGAGTTGATTAAACTCTTTCCGACTTCTGACTCATAAAATCCATATCATCGTTGCACTCTGCTAATCAGAAATCGGAACACAATTGCCACGCTCTACGTGCAACCGTGGTGCAGCGGACGACCACTGTGTTCGTCGGTCTACCGAAAAAAAAACAATCAACGTAGCAATGATAGAATCGACAGCATGGAACTCGAAAAAGGACGAAACAGTATACAAAGCGGCAGGTTCGATACATTTGCGAAAGTATGGTCAGTTTTTTGAACAGCTGGCGGAGAAAACATGGAACGCGGACTCCACGTTAGAATATTTTATGGAAGGCCCGTTGCGGCTGGTCTACAAACCCGTCGAAGATGTCAGTCTTATATTTTTAATAGAAATGGAGAATAAATTTTTGACGAAATTGCTCGCCGCCGTCGCTGCCACTTGTCGAGAGATCAGGCTCCTCGAGATAGAAGCGAAATCCTTCTACAAGAAATTGTTTACGCATGGGGATAGAGATGCTGAAAACAATCATAAGAGCATCACATGCCTGCTCTCCGACTTGCAAGATCTGTTCGTCTTTGTGAACAGGGTATGGACCGTTGTGCATTTGACGACAGAGCAACTGTCCAGCTTGTCTGGCAATACTAACGAAGTTTATTTACCTGTGCTGATAGAACACTTCATCGATTTATTTCTAATTGTTCTAACATTGGACGAAATCATCGAATCACAGCCATCATTGTTGGAACAATGGAAAAAATACAGAATGCATGTGCGTTCTATCATTCACGATCCGTCGCAGTTTGGTATAATGGAATCGAAGCTCCATACGTTCGACAAGTTGCTGAAGGACTTGCAGGAATGTTTATTGAAGAGGGTCATTTTTTCGAAAACGATCGAACGAACGATGGATGTGAGTAAAGGTCCTATGATGAGCGAACAGATCACTAGTTATTTAAAGAATTTAATGTCAGATATCGAGAACAAGTCTAGCAACAGCATTACGTTGAGCAGGAACTGGATCAGATTAAATATCGGTCTTGTTGTGCTGACCAAATTGTTCGGTACCTGTGATAAGAAATTAATTAAACGAGCACTGGAGAATAATAAGAAATTTTACGCTGTTACTCTGATCGGGAATGTTATATGGATACCGAGTAAGTTTTTAAGTGATTTTTTGCCAAAGGAGGCTGGCAATGCTATTAGTCCACAGATTGGTGAGAAACTATTGTCCTCCAAAACCCAGAAATTGTCTCAGACTGTGAACAATTTGATTCATAGAGCTGTTACGTGGTCTACGGAAGTACAGGCTGTATCGATGAAGAATACACTACAAGTATCGGACATCTGGCAGAAGCAGACTTTGTTGATAGATTTAATTGTTTTGTTATCCCAAATTAAGGAGACTGTATCATTCATAATGAACATGCACGCAGCGCTAATTAAGCCAATGAATCGTAATACTGTTCAGTTGATTTGCAGACTAATAGAAGTACAAAAGTCTCTACAAAACATGTTTTATATATTGGGACCAGTCATAGTGCAATCACAGAATCAGGTATTACAGTATCTAAGTTACTATATTTTAGCCATGTTAGAGAATACACGGAAAAGTTTAATTCAAAAAGACAAAGGTTACAGCAAGGAAAGATTGGACACTTTGTCGCTCATAAGTTTGAGCATGAAACTGTTGAATGGGCCGGCGAGTGCGGACAGAAGATTAATAGTGAGATGCGCTTTAGCGTGTGCTAGTCAGTTAACAGACGCGTTTAAAGAGGAAGACATAGTGAAACTAAAGTTTTTATTAGATAATTACGATACCGTAGCAGAGTTGCACAATGGTATCAATGAAATTTGCGATTATTCTATATTGCTGCATCATCAGAATATAATTCCTGCTTACTTCTCTTTTGTAGCAGACAGTAATTTGAACATAAGTCATATCATACATTTATTCGGAGCATTTAACAGTACCATTAACGAACAAGAAGGGTTGGATTTGAAAACGAAGAGGATTCTGCAGTTGAAAGAGATGTTAACTAAGAATATATTAGAACCCGTTTGCCACGAGATCGAAACGAATTTGAGGCTACACGTTCATGCACATTTAAAATTGGATTCTACCAATCCCTTCAATATTGGAGCAAAAGATGGCGGAAGAGTAGTACAATCTTTGCCGCTACCTTTGGCGAACAGTATGATCTATGCGAAAAGGTTTATCGAACATTATCTCGATAACATGTTTTATAATCTCACTACAGTGGCCCTGCACGACTGGAGAACGTACAGAATGATGCATGCTCTCGCTCACTATAAACTGAATCTGAACACTGTACAGAATCACCTGCCTACGCAAACCTTGGAACAAGGTTTGGATGCATTAGAGATTATGCGAAACATTCACGTTTTTGTTTCGAAATATTTATATAATTTAAATACCCAAACATTCATCGAGCATACTAGCAACAATAAGCATTTAAACACCTTTGGAATACGCCACATTGCCAATTCCATTAGGACTCATGGTACAGGTATCATGAGCACGACGGTCAACTTCGTGTATCAGTTTCTTCGCGTGAAGTTGCACACGTTTTCGCAATTTCTATTCGATGAGCACATCAAGTCGAGGCTAATGCGGGACATAAGGTTCATCAAAGCTCAAAGAGAAAATGGTGCAATACCTTACACGTACGAAAGGGCGGAAAAGTTCCAGAAGGGAATCAGAAAGTTAGGCATGACGTCTGACGGTTTGAGTTACTTGGATCAGTTCCGGCAATTGATAACTCAAATTGGAAACGCACTTGGATACGTGAGACTAATCAGATCCGGCGGATTGCATGCGAGCTCGAACGCTATATCCTTTCTGCCGGACATTAATTCATCGGTGTCTTTTGAACTGATATGCAAAGAATTGAATTATAGTACTATAACGCAAGCCGCAGCTAGGTGCTTGGAAAACGATATCGCGAGTCTGGTGCAAAACTTTACAAATGGTATACAGTACTTCAAACTCCTTGTCGATGTGTTCGCGTCTGCGTTCAGAGATACAGAGTCGCATCACTTGCAACAATTTTACGCGATTGTTCCTCCGTTAACGTTGAGCTTCGTGGACAATTCGATATCGAACAAGGAGAAAATGTTTAAAAAAAATCAAACGGGCGCGGCATTTACCGACGACGGTTTCGCGATGGGAATAGCATATATAAATGCTCTCTTGAACCAGTCAGTGGAATTAGACAGTTTGCATTGGTTCAAAACGGTTGAACAGCATTTAAGCACGGAAAAGCACGGAGCGGCGAATAAGAACGATCACGGGGACGAAAAGCTGCAACAAACGAGGGCATTAACGTTGAAACGTTTGAAGGAGAGAAGCGCCGAGTTTCAGTTACTCTATTACAGTTTATCTGGGGCCAGAGTATTTTTTAAACAGTCTGATACGTAATAAAAATCAAGCGACGCTGACAATTAGACGAAATACGTTAGACTGTTCATTAATCATTGAATTTAATTCCACATTGTACATTACTACTGTTTGAAAAACATGAAATTGTGCAATATATATATAATACAATTGTATGCTTTATAAAAACAGCTTTAAAACATTTTATACGCTATAAATTTTATTTTATTTTTATAATCCTTTTGTAACTTGTATTGTGCATTACATAGTAATGAGTAAATAAAATGTACAACAAGTTAATGAACCTAACGGATTTGATTTGTCAAATGGCCATAGAAAATAATGCAGTTTTGATTTTTGTATCAGTATATTTGAGCTCAATATCTTCAGTTTATTTCCATGCCTTTCGCACATACCAGTATATTTGTAAATATTCTACCTACGCTCAATTATTATATAAATATTTCCTAGACCAACAATATTGCGATGCTTGATACTTATCGTTAAATAAGTAATGGCTAGACGAACGAACTAGAATGTATTACCCTCACAATTACAGCTGCGATGCAACTAAATATTTTGTTCGCTCATTTGAAATGATTATTGGTGCGCAAAATAATGCGGAACGGAATTTCCTTTCTCGCATTGGCAAATTAAAACATTCGTTCGTAATCCACTCGTATCATAAATAAACAAATTTTATATTACCAATAGACTGAACATAAAATCACAAATTTGTTGCTGTTGTTTTTCTTTTAAACATTTGCACTATATTTTTTGACTACGTCCTTTCAATATTGGTGAACATTATTTGCCTTATATATTAACAACATTTGCTAATCGCTACAAACGGTAATGCCCTAAACGAAAATAAATTACTTAAAGCCTCTATAAAAAAAACAGTCGTAAAACTTTAAAAATATTATTAACATTAAAATCATTCTTTTTCAAAAAGTAATATTCCATTTATAAAAACGGAGTAAAATTCATTATTGTACGGTAAATGAAAATTCTTCGAAAAAAAGTTTCACAAATTCTTAGTCTAACAGTATAATGGCAGTAATTATTGTACTGTTGCTATATAGACTGTATACTTATCTGTACTAAGTTATTAAAATACGAAATATTCTGCGGGTTTGGATTTTTTGTATAGTGTCTATGGATTACTTCTATGGATTACTTGTATTGTTTGCATTTCGATCTTTCTGAGTTTGTGGTTGAAATCATATCTTAGCAACGAAATAAATGCACGATAATAATACATTAATTACTGCATGTGTGATCTCACAACCAAAAACAAAATTCTAACTCATCTCTAATTTGTACAATTTTTAAAAGCAAATCAACGTCTATGTAATTCTTCCTTGTAGTTTCTCATTTAACTGCGTTAATATAGATATGCTTTTTCCACATTTTTGGACGACATATGACTATAGGTATGAGTTGCTGAAGTTGTCTTTTCATTTAAATAAAGTAAGGTAAGTCTTCTAAGATTGAGATCTAGACGACTCCTCAGGATTCAGTAAGTCATCACAAGATGCTGTTGGTGTTAATAATTGCCTACCTCCACGTCTTTTACTGCGTGTGAACACTTTGGTAAGTTGCGCAAACTTACGCCGAGACACTGCAAAAATAACATTCAAATTACACAACTGCTAGTATTTGTGTTAGAAACTGTGCGTCCATTAAGAAATCAATTTTTTTTACCTTTGCCCATATGTTTTAGTCTTTCTTTGAACAGATCTTCATCATCGTGGCCGCCTTGGCCATACTTTTCGAGATTCGTCCCTGGTATTTTCGAGTCTGAAGAAAAACAAAACAAGTAGCGTGAAACATTCTTCCAAATGAGATGTCCATTGCTCGAACTGTGATAATTAGACTGTGGATTTTATGCATTCATGAAAAAAGTCTATGGATTGAATACAGAACAATAAAACATTTAACGAATTTGAAAACATTGATGTATTATTTTGGTCTATGTATTACTAAAAAGAAAAATAAATCTGTATATTCAACTATATGTTGCAATTCGTGCAGACAATTCTTGATTTGCATAAAAATCCGCAATTTGGTGATAATTATAGCAAAATATTGAATACCGCTTTCTAAAGTTGACAAAAAATCTTCGTTCCAACGTAGTTCAGCCATAAACTCTTCATTCTGAAGAAACATAAAGATTCTTTCATCCTCCAACATAGAATTCTCTTTCGAAGACAAGTCGTGATTGTCTTCTGGAACTTGTGTGAGTCTAAGAAACGTTTCTGGTAATGGTCCTAGTAAAGCAGGCTGCCATTTACGTATACTCTTTAAGGTCAATCTTGAATCGGCTTTCGGAGACTTAGAGGTACTCGGTGATTTTTCATTTTGTTCTAATTCGCTTCTAATCTTTTCATTTTCGTTATCTGTGCTCATGCTGAGTAACTGGTCGATTGTGGTGTCCACGGCTCCTTGATTAGATCTTAATACAGCCTGAAAATTATGTACAAATCGTATAGATTATTTTAACATATACCTAATTGCTAATCTATCAAATACAGTAGGTGCTTGCTCGTTGCACGGAAACGGGACCAGAATTTCAGGCAAGATCCAAGGTTTTTGCAATGAACAAGGTGTCCAATCAATCACATAAGATTTTCCCACTTGCCCATTCAATTGAAGCCACAATATTCAATTAAATACACATTGTGTACATATTTTCAGCGACTGATAACATAGCCACGAAATTACCACTAAGCTAAATTTCGTATCATTTGCGAACAAAATGCAACAAACAAGGTTTACATAAAGAACAGGCATTCGATCGGGAGTGCAATGAGCGAGAACCTACTGTACATTTGAACATAAAATGTTTATAAAATTATGCACTTTATATAACGTATTTGTTAAATGAATTTTACCTCTATCACATCGTCATCCATTTGTGGGAACATATTTTTAAAATCAGCCATTGCCTGGTAAAATTCCAGGGTGGTCTGTTGTTGTTGTTGTTGTTGTTGTTGTTGCTGTTGCTGCTGTTGTTGCTCCATGGCAGAGGCCATTACGTGAAATATCATAAATTCGCTAATTATCTGAATTAGACAGTCACATGTAGCTAAGAAATCTTCCAGAAATTATCACGAACATTCTAATGCGGTGCTAATCGGACTTACCTTATTAAGGTAATAGAATTAAAATATATTAAAAACGAAGGTGTTCGAATTTTCCATTACGCTGCCGTTGTAATGCAACGTTACAACAAATCACATTTTATTATGGTGTTCCAGTCGATAAATTGCGCTACGAGCTATCTTAATTAATGGAATTTCTTGTGGATCGGTGAGCTACACGAAAATCTATGCACATAACTGATGTATATATGTAGTAATATGCGACATTAACACACTGATATATATATATATCAGTGCATTAACAGCACTTCACACATGCAAGGGAAGACTTGTCAGCTGTCAAAGCTCGTTCAGTCTCTTGTCGTTTGTGTTGTAGAACGAAAACTCGCTGTATATATATATCTTTATATTCGAACGAAACCATAAAGCTAGGGATGGCGTGAACAGCTACTTTTGGATCACTCGTGATTCGATCACGTTCGTTCCCAATCACGGTGATTTTTCACAGTGATTCGTGATTTTCGTGATCGCTTCTGCTCCTCTCTGTCGCTTCTGATAGACGGAGAGCATAACTGTTCTTTGCGCAAGTCACAGTGACATAACCTGTATGTTCTATATTACCGACATCAAAACAAAATTGCGAGTATATGCAAATATTTTTATGGAAACTGGTTGATGTATTTAAAAAAAAAAAGAACAAATTCAATCGAGATGAAGAATTAGAATGACAGTGAGCAAATTCACTCTAAATTAAAAAATCACGATCACGGTGTGAATAGAGTTGAAATCACGACCGTGATCGTAATTCTGCGATCACTGTAATAAATCACGGTCAGTGATTTTGCACGCCATCCCTATATAGAAACTCTTGTTGGAACTTTTGATGTTCATGATATCGAAATTTTTTACCTACATACGAACAGTGTTGCCACTTCGGTGAGTGATTCAGATCAGAAAGAAAACAATTTTATGTACCGAATATTCCTCCAAATGTTATTTTCATTGTGTTACAAATGTAACTGAATGTTATTATGCATGAAACGTGTATTTCAAAAACTATTATATTATCAACATTTATAATTACACGGCAAGGGATAATAAAAATGAAGACAAAGAGTTTCTGTTCGTTGAATTAAAAACGTATTGTATTCCTCTCTGGTATTGTATATACATGATGGATCACAAATATGTAATAATATCACAGAAATTCTTAAAAATGCATCTAATAGTATTATTTCAACTAGAAAATTGATTACAGCATTCATATGTTCTAAGATAAATTTTGAGTACACTTTATTTGTTTAAATAATATCAGTTTTGGTCCACCTGATATATACGTACCATTACGTAATTTGGATATCTGTGCATGACATGTGCACACGTGGTTTTGGTCAAAGAGGACTCGTATGTACGAATATTTTAATAAAATGGATGAGGATTCGTCTGATACATTTGATTCTACCGATACGACAGATATAGTGAATGACCATTTATTTAATAAAGGCTGTTCGATAAACAAAAATGACAAGAGTTTATTTTATATAACCACTGCAATGATTCAATTTCTCTGTTGCACACCACTAAACAAAATTCACATATTTGTATGTAAATGCTCATTTATTCATTTAAATAAATTGTTTTATCATTCATTTATGAATCAATTTTAGGATTCTCAACAAAACTTTGACCCTTTTCCTATTAGTAGAAAACAGAAGGAGATTTTGAGCAGGACAATTAATAATGATTTAATAAAAAAATATCCCATAAAACGTTCATACCAACGAGCATTCCTAAAATTACTTATGAACAAGGTACACAAAACATAAATTATGTGAACTGTTCACGCATGCAATTTTTTATTGTTACTATTCTTTAATTAGATTGAACAAGAGGGTGGTAGAGTTCACGATAACTTATATACTGCATATTGCAATTTGATATCTACTTCACCAAGCGAATTAATTCATTATCGACACTTTTTAATAAAATGTAACGATGTATCTGATCATATAACTGTACAAGAGAGTACAAATATTATATCAGAAGGTACAACAGGACTATGCTGTTGGCAGGTACCTTATTATTGCTATAAAGTAAAATTATTTACTTCTCTTGTTACAGAATTGCAGTATTCATTGTAATAATATTTGTTATTTATAGGGAGCACTCGAACTAAGTAAATGGTGTGTAAAAAACAAACCTGAATTTCACAACAAAGTTATTTTAGAAGTTGGTTGTGGAGTTGGATTGACGGGGCTACATATTATTAAAGAATGTTCTCCGAATCGATATATTTTCACAGATTGCCACAAATCAGTTTTAGAAATGGTCTGTGAAAATGTGAAGCTTAATTTGTTAAACAATCGAGAGGCTGCAGAAGTTAAATGGCCCTCGGAAAAGGATAGATTAAGATTCCGAACAGAATACAATAATACAAAAGTAGAAGTAATGAAATTAAATTGGGAAGATACAAAAGAATATTTGGATGAACACAGGATCGTACCAGATGTAATAATTGGAGCTGATATTTTATATGAACCGTATTCTTTTAATGCATTAGTGTTGGCATTAAAGGCTTTTCTATCCTTTAACAATAGATATGCCATTATTGCAGGAACAATTCGTAATGCGGACACATTTTCACAGTTTTTGCATACCTTAGGTACTTCATTTCGTCCAATGAGAACTAGAGATATTATGATAATACATCGCAACTTTAACGTTTCTGTCTTTGCTCTTTAGAAATCCATGGTCTCTCTTACGAAGAATGCAATACACCGAAACAAACGATACTGATACAAGCAACGGACGCACCTGTTAAAATACTAAGAATTTGTCAGAAGCGGTAACAACAATTGCAATGTAATATATTACCATAATACAATAAATAATAATAGATACTTAATAAGGATACAAGAAGTAATTATTTTACCATTCTGCGAATCGTTTCATTGAACATATGTATGCTTTATACTAACATCCTATCAGTAGTGTCGTGCTTATCTCATTTAATTGTAATCTTGTTTTGCAGTAACTTGCATTGAGCACATATTCTTTTCTTTTCTTCAGTAATATATTATAATACATTCGGTATACACTGTAGAAACGAACAGTTTCGAGTGTTCAAATAAAGAAGTGGAAATAATTCGTGCAAAAGATTTACGTTGTATTCTCGCGTTTCTTATTGATTCGTAAAAATTTCGTTATTTGAAATTAAATATCAATCGCTTTGGTCTAGCCTGGAAGGTTTCAGCTGTAACCTTTGTATAACATATTCTGGCATACAGAACGTTGGATTGATCCTTTTCAGTGGATAATCAGCATTCAGGAGAGAAAGTGCAGTTAATCCGAACAAAGTGTGGAAAGGATCGGCTACGTCTCCGGGACGATCACTAAAACCTCCTGATTCTGTGTCCTGACATGCTAGTACAAACTTCACCTAAAAATCAACGTTAACCGATTAATAACAAATCTGCTCGCAGGTTCTCGTCTTTTGAGAGTGCTCGTACCAATTGTTCCTTATTGACCCAATGAAGTCGTCCAAGAATTGTGAGTGAAGATAGAACCCACCAAGAATAACAGACATCAGGTAATTTTTCTGGTCTACCATTTAATCCTCCAGAAGGAAGCTGTCTTTCACATAGCCACCAACTTAATTGATCAGCATCTACTAAATTAAGGCAACCTGCGAAAGTTGCATCGATAGTATAATAAGCATAAAATTGTTGTAAAAATAAAGGAATGTTAGGAACAAGTCACGAGACGAATTACCAGTTATTGACAGTAGACCCACGCTACAGTAAATCATGCCAGCATGACTTTCGCCTCCGGGCTTCGATCCAAAGCCACCATCAAAGTTCATAGATTTCATCACGTATTCAACAGCCTTATTAACATCGATAGCATCCAATTGGTTCTGCAATAATATTCTTCCATTTCATCCCATTTTCGTTTTTACAGGGTCTTTCAACAAGAGCCTTCATAATTAACAGAATACTAACCAGAAGCGCCAAAGTTGCTACAGCACAGAAAGAAAATCTGATATCAACATCGCCCCAGATATCACCTGTGAAACTTCCATCTGGTTGTTGCCTCTCTTTCACATATTTCACAACTTTCTCCACGTCAATAACATCAAGGGCATCGTAGATACAAAGTATTTGTATTGCACTCAAAGTGTGGAGAATGTGTGGATCATGTTGCAAACTTGCCGCTATGCCTCCACTTTCTGCCTGACATTGAGCTATGAATTCTAAAACTTCGTTCCGATTGATTTGCTCCAGTTTACCCATAAGATCCAAGGCCGTTAGACCCCAGTACATGCCAGACATTCGAATGTGTTCCGTTATGCAATACATCTGCAACGATTATATTATTTTGGTAAAACTACTATAAAATTGTTTACATCTATCATGTAATTATTAAGGCTAAAACATTAACTATACTATCACTTGAAACATTTGAACTATGTAACTTGTAATTTGTTTGTTTACATCGTTAACATCGCTTAGAATTAGTAGAATAATTATAAAAACTACTTACATATTCATCTTTGTCTGTGCCATATGAAAGTAAAAAGCTTGCATGTTTTTCCAATAGCAAATCAGGAACTGGCGATGGAAGTTCAATGTCATGTTTTAACATTGGCTAGAAATTAAACAACACACATGTTTGAATTTCAGTAATGCTGTAAATCATTTTAATACTTGCGATTAAATATATTGTATTAAAATCGCAAGTGTTAACCTTCCTGCTAAACTAATATTCATATTTCGAAAGAAGTCGATACATCATGTTGGCTATTCGAATTATAAATAATACAATGGCAACACATTTTAAAAAATCAACTCTGCCGACTAAGGAGCTTTTATATTTGCGTTACAGTAAAAAAACGGATTTATAACCTATGCTAAATAATAACCTATATCACATCATTGTTCTTAAATCGTTCTTTTACTTACCATAGTATAAAGATTTTAAAAAATGCCAAGTCACTATGTTTTACCAATCCAGATACATTTAAAAAATTTGCAAAATTGTTTATACTTCTCGAGATTTCCACATAAATTTTCAAGCAACACATAAATGATCAATGCTTATCTAACCTTAAAACTTTAATCATGTCCTACATAGGTTAACACCCCTTGTGACAGGTGGCAGAAGGCGTAACTTCTTAATATTTTTTTTTAATATTTCCGAAATAATACAATAATTGGCACAATGACACTAACATTATGCCAATTATTGTATTACACACACTTAATTATCTCCGTTTTTATCTACAGTCGAGCTTTCAATGAAATCGTATTACTCTAAAATAAAAATTTTACTGCTCAATCGCGATACCGACATGCAATTAAAATCTGAATGAATCAATATAGACGCAATGATAATAAAACTAATTAATCAGTATAGAAAAACGTCATTTATTTAACATTTCGTGTTCTTCATTTCTTTTCCACATTCATTACACCCACTTACTTGAATACTTGCTGGAACAGAATAATAGACAAAATATTTCAATAATTGGATTATTAAAATGTTTCCGACGAAAATAATGTAGATCTTAATCTTTTTATTACTTAATAACCGATTTATATGAATTTAATACATTTAGATCGTTTAATATAAAAGTTGTACCTAAATTAATATTTAGCTGGATATAGACTCATTCTCGTCCCGGTTTTCGTTTTCGTCTTCTTCGTTAGAGTGTGTGCTCCTTACATCTTGATCATTTTGTTCATCTTGTTCATCTTGATTCGACATTTCCTCCCAATTTTCATCGGATTCACTTTCTAGATCTTCATCCTCGATTCCACCGTCTTCTTCCGAGGAATCTAATCGCATTTAATAAAACATTTTAGGAATTATGAGTATTAGATCTCTAAACTTCATTTCAGAGTGGAATTTTTCTGACAAACCTGAATCTTGGTAGACAAAACAATTTTCTGTAACTTCCTTGTGTTGTTCTTCGACTGTTTGCGAAATTTGACCAGTGATAAGTGAAACCCGACCCTTTAACTTCGAAATTTCTGACAAGAGAGCCAATTTGGCATCGATTAAGCTCAAAATCGGGCCAAATGATTGCAAGAGGTCTGCTTGCGATATTAAATGGCCTGCATGTGCTACCAATAATGCTTCCAACCACCTCACAGCCATTTTACTTCTGCAATAGACCAATAATCAAAATTGTATGATTTGCAACGCATGTAATACTGTACAGTGCAGAGAATGGTAAAACTAGACAGTAAGAATTAGGTAATGGTAATAAAAGAACTAATTAACGTGTGGGAATCTTACGCGAATGTTTTACCCTGGAGCAAGATGGTCAGTTCTTTAATTAGTGGTCCGATTGCCTGTACCGGTAGTTTCGCTATAGTGTTCCTAATGGTAGATTCGTTTCTTGTGACGAATACGTTGCTTAAAATTGTCTTATCTTTACTATTTAAGCCTTGAAGCAAAAGTTGTGCCATATTACTACCTGAACTAGTACTCTTCCCTACAGGACTAGCTTCCGCGTTCAGACTTAAGTTTTCCAATCTGTCTTTCAACAACAACTGCGATCCAGAGTTGCTTCTATTTCTTTTTGGAGCAGTCTCTATTAATCCTGTATACGAAAAATCGCACGATACGATCTATTATTACGCCAAAATGAGAAAACAACTACAAATGCTGCCAAATAAGATAAATATTCACCTGGTGCAAGATATTCTACATTATCCTCGATTATAGCCTTCACTTTCGAAATTTCCTCCTTTTTCTCTGTAGTCTTTCTATTCTCCGAGCGCACCAAGCATTGTACTTTCTCAGAGAAATCTGGAACCACCCTTTCGAACGTGGGTTTAACATACGTACCATACGCTAAGAGCAGTTTTTGGTCTTCCATTAAATTCGCGTCTAAGATAGGAATTTGTTGGATACTATCCTTTTGACTTATGTCGGAAGCTACTGCGATACTCAAGCTAGGCTTCAAAGGCTTTGCGCGGCCGTTTTGCTGGCATTGGAAAAAGTGTGCTTGACCTGACCTAGTTACTGCCAGCACAACCACCTGAGACTCTTTGGACACGCTTACCGAGACACTCACTGCATCGTCCTGCAGAGCTAAACTCGCCATAGCTGTTCTATCAGTTTTGTTCTGTAAATATCATTTTATTTATCGCATTTATCGAAATCGATTCTGCAAATTCGTAATAAAAAATAAAAAACGCATATTTCACCTCGTCCAGAGCCCAAACGCTGAGGCAACCGTCGCCACTAGCACCACTAATTACATAGTTATTTCCAGATGGTATTTTTACAGTAGAAAGACAAGTCACTTGACTAGCGTGACCTGTAAACGTTTTGATTAACTGTTTTGTAGATAGATCCCACCATTTAACAACTCTTTCACCCGATAATATGCTCTCTCCATCCTCCGAAACTGCCAGAGATGTTGTTTTTCCCTTTCCAGATTTCCATTTACATTTCACTCCATTTTCTTTGAGGTTCCAATGAATAATATAATGATCATCTGCAGCACTGAACAAACCAACATTTTCGGACCAGGTCACAGCTGTAACTGTACCATTGTGACCTTCCATTTGATTAGTGACTAACGATGTGGCAGTGTCATAAAGGGTAATTTTTCCATTCGTAGATCCCATGGCAACAATGCCTTTGGGAGATGACTCCTCCGAAATCGACTTCTTTCTGCGTTTCTTCCATGGTGAGGGCTGGAAAATACCAAATTAACAGTTTATTTAAATAGAAATATGTATACGAAAATAAAATAACGAACGAACGCTATTTCAAAATAATTGCAACTACAGCAATAACGAGATGTATTGCAAATAATAGATGTGTTAATGATCTTTTTTAGATATTTACGATATATTACGAACGGCATTGGCGCGATAACCTACGATTCTGTTTATGAAGAGCCTTTAATTAATAAACAGAGAAGAACACGCAGATCACTGTAATCGAAATCGTAAAGATTTTTAATCGATCTACACCGGTATCGAAGGCGAATGAAAAAGATAATGAACTGACACTTTATTTGAACGCAAAATAAAAAAGCACATGGCTCACCGTGGCATTTTTGGACGAAGAGTTGACATAAAGCCAGGTTAAAACACAACACGGAGAAGAGAGGTGAAAATTAGAAATGTATTCCTGTTTTAAACGATTGGTGGAGGTGTCCCAAATTCTTAACTTTCCATCGTTTCCGCAATTAGCAAAGTATTCACCGTCGGGAGAAAAAGCGGAACAATTAACGGCGGCCGCCATGCTTGAACTAAGAGCACCGTGAAGTTATCAACAACAAATATTTGTAATTGCCAAAGTGCACAACTTCAATTCAAATTAAAAGTCACGTGGCTTGCACAATCGTATTCGATCTTTACGAAATTTTGTTTTAGAGTCTAAAGTCTAAAGCATAATTTCGTAAAGATCGAATATGTCTAAAGACTTTAGACATATCGAAATATTCGACGCAAACCACTGATAATAATTACATATTATTGATTGAATAATATACAAAGGATCAATCTTTCTTATTAACGGTATAAGTTTACAGTTTACGGGATGTTAATATAAATTTGATGTACTAGTCTTGACAGTACAGTAGGTACATATCATATTTTTTTATGTGATTGGTCTGAAACATTTGGATTTTAAAAATGCATCTCAGCGCCAGCTGGTAGACAATATAGTATTATCAGCTTTATTATTCTATTGTAGATGACGTCACAGACGTGTTTGTAAATTTCTTCTTCATTGCCTAGGTTAGATCTTCATTTATATATTTTAACATTATACGAGTAATATTGAGGTTTATAGTTAACTCGTAAGTTGTAAGGAAATTATAGTGGAATATTTCAAGCGGACGTGTTTGAAGAAAAGTCTTTAGAGCAAATTTCGACAACCCATGTTTTCCTATCGAATCGTATAACGTTTTTGTTTGCACAATATAGATTGTACTCACTGTACAGTCTACATATGTGCATGTGTACGTATTACTCAAATACTCGATAAAGGCTTTTGTTTACCAATTACTCCGGCAACCGAAGGAAATTATAATGAGTGACGATGATCGAGACATCGACATTGAGAGCGATGTAAGTCCCTAAAAGTGCCCTTTCGATGAGTCTTATTAAAGACATCGTTTTTCAGGAAGGTGACGACTCCGACTCTAGACAGAGGCATTCGAATAACACCCAATATTATTCTCAAGTAAGACCCTCAATTATCCTAAATTTAATTACATCCTCCTCATTTCGTATTTCCACGTATCAATCGATCAGTAACACAAGCTTAATCGATCCGTTTAGTGTCAGATTCGAATACTTTTGAGGTTAGTTTGACATTTCGTATCTAAACAGCCACAGACCATGGAAAAAAATTATAATTCATTTGTTTGATGATTATTCAAGCGTAATTTCAGACTCTGATCGATTTGTTGTTAATTTAAAAATACGTTCTCCATGTTGTTCTCAAAGCTGGCTGTATTTACATGAAGTTGTTTGTAAACAAACTGAGGATTTGAAAACGAAACTGAGAGAATTATGCTCGAGTTGATTGTTTGGATTGCATTGTTTTCTTTCACACAATGTATATCAAACTTCAATCTGTTTAATTTCTGTCCTACTAATTAATTTTTGTTCTTGTATGAAGCAAAAAGGTTAAACTTTATAGAATGCTATTGAAGTTCAATGCCTACTGTGGTAAACGGAACGTTAATCAATAATTGAGATATAATACAGTTACAATGTAATGGTATTTGTGGATTTTGATTTTTACTTTTAGGCAGAAAAGCGAGCACATCACAATGCATTAGAACGTAAGCGTAGAGATCATATTAAGGATAGCTTCTCCAGCCTGCGGGATTCTGTACCTGCATTGCAGAGCGAGAAGGTTGTAAGTAGAGCACAAATACTAAAAAAAGCTGCGGAATATATACAGTTTATGCGCCGCAAGAATTCCTCTCATCAGCAAGACATTGATGACTTGAAGCGACAAAATAGTCTTCTAGAGTCCCAAAGTAAATATTACATTTATATCGTTGAAGTTGAAGATTATCGAATAGCATTGAACATAAAACCTATTGAACATTCGTATCCACTGGATTGTTTGCAGTTCGAGCTCTGGAGAAAGCAAAAATAACAGGCAACTTCGCAGCCGAAACATGCGAAGTTACAAAGTCCGAGGGTGTACCAATGTCAGGGTATAATGATTCAGAATCCGAGTCTTCGGACAGTGAAACGAGCAGGACTGTGCGTTCATCTAAAAAGCTAAAAGTTGGAGGACTTCATCATTGACCAACGGTTTAACTCGAACTTTGTTGTCTTAAAAACTTATTTTCTCATGACGACCGAATTCTATATAAATATTTATTCCCCCTCCCCCCCATGAAAGAAAAAAAAATGAAACATGAGGACATTTGTTCACTGAAAATGAAAGGTTAGATGAATGTTTCAGTGGAGTATTGAATGTCTTAGAGCCAGTGTACAAAAGCGTACAAAGTGTAGGTAGTGTTATGCTTATTCAAAGATTGATATAAAAAGATGGAATACATTGTGTATCACACTTTGGGACAGCCTTTTAAAAATATTGAATTTATAAATTTGTAGGATGTTTAGAATTGTTTTGTCGCGACCGAGTAATCATTTTTCTAGAATTAATATTGTATAATAATATTATCAGATTCTGTTATTTTTTAGATTTATTGGTAATATAATGTTATTTTTGTAATTCCGTTTCAAGTGACTGTATCAATTCCATAATATTCCGACGGTTACAATCTACAAGTAGAAAAATTCTTAAATTCTTATAGATACCCGTTCGACTACAGAAATTAGGTATTACTTAATCACAAACCTTTCGAACAGTGTAATTATTTCATCGACTAAATACGTGCTCAATTGCAATACGAAACTTTCGAATTTATTTTATCGTTTAAATAAGAGTTTAATTATATTAACAAAAATTTTAATAATATTGTAAGGATAATAAAAATTCAAAAAAGGGTTCAAGCAGTTATTTTTACTTGTGTTCATCCTTGTAAATATTTAAATTATTATTAAGTTAAGCTATTCTAGAAAAGTAATAAAGTTGTATAATAACATGATTCATTAATTATATTCGTTGTTTATGCATTTAAAGATTTCTCTGTTTTTAAAATGAACTATTCAATTTGAATTAAGCGCGTATATTTATCCTTAGTCAATTCAACAAATGCGCATGCGCTGTTACGTTGCGCACGTACTCGAGCACGCGCTAATTTTGTATTTTTAAATAGATTCTTCGTTTATCGCTTTAGTAAAGTTAATTAGAACATGAAAATTAATTTTGTAATTTGCTTATTTATCGAATTTTTCGTTAGAATTATCCACAAACGTTAGGTATTTGAGTTCGTTTGCATCTGTTTGTTTCAACGAAACGTTTATTTCTTTTCTTAGGCATTGTATGAGTGAAATTGTTTAATTGATCCTCTGGAAATGTAATGTTGCATATTGGAACCTTAAATTCACGATCCTCTCGTCTGATTGGCGATCGAAAAATGTATAAATAATCGTAGTAGTCTCTGAATAGCTTCAACGATAATGTCTGTTTAAAAAATATCAAGAATAAATTACATGTACATGTTTACTTTTCTAAATTTCAATTTGAAACTTACTCGGCCAAAAAACTCCATTTCCTTTAAGTAGTCCATCAACTGTATCAACCATAAATTGGTTTGCTTGTCAAGACCAATTTCTGGAATATTATTATTATTCCGATTTAATGAATTCTGAATGGTTTCCAATTTTTCATTGTTGATTTGTTGTAAATATTTATCTCTGTAATTATCCACACGATTTCTCAGACGTATTATTTTATAGTTTGCTTTTGTGAGTACAATTGAAAATTCCGACATTGCCATAAGAACATCTAGGTCAGTGGACTCCATATTTTCTGATTTCTTCTCAAAATATCGTTTTACTTCTCAAAATTTCGAATTTTTTATATATTCACATGACCTTTTGAATTAGTGGGTGGTTTTTTACAGCCACAATTCGTATCTTTGTTAATTAATTAGTCGATATTGGTGGGTTGTTAAATCTTGCGAGTAAATTTGCAAAGTAATTATTAGACAGTTGGATTTTTAGCGGTAGTCGTTGGTAACCATAAAAATTTGTCTTTTGAAACTTTAATTATACTCAAACTCGAACGTTTTGCAACTATATTCACACTAGCATGTTTTATAATATTATATTATATATATATATAAATTTCAAATTGTCCACAATATATAAGATGCAATAAAGTTTTTAAAAGTTTGCATTATTGTTTGTATTCATCCCATTTTCAACCGACGAGCTTCTTTGCTGCACAGCGGTGTCTCGTGCCTTCATTAATTCTTCATTCATAACACTTCATTATAATTATAATAAAGTGTTATGAATGAAGAATGATTACTGCGATGAGTATTAATAAAAAATCAAAATGATTTCGTTTTTGAAACATTTTTATCCTCTTTGGTAACATATTCAATAAATACTTAATCATTTCTTTAATAATTTTATTTGATAAAGTTTTTGTATTTAATCGCACTATATGGAACAATAAAACAAGGGATAAATAGAACATTATCCACTTGCTTTACCATATATATTGTTTACACAATGGAAGAGTAACAAATAATATTATAATATAGCACACTGAATTTCATAAAGAAATCGATTTTTTTAAATTTTAGATTTAATAATATTATTGAATGCAATTTTAACTTCAGAAATTTATATATGAATCTTTTACTTGAAAAAATAAACATTCTAAAACAAAGTATAATGTCAAAAGTGAATATTTCACAATAATATTAATTTCCGAAGTTAAAATTGCATTCAATGATATTATTATTAATATTTCTGTTTATTTATAGATATTATTAATAATATCATTGAATGCAATTTTAACTTCAGAAATTAATATTATTGTGAAATATTCACTTTTGACTTTATACTTTGTTTTAGAATGTTTATTTTTTCAAGTAAAATATTCCTATATTAATTTCTGAAGTTAAAATTGCATTCAATAATATTATTAAACCTAAAATTTTAAAAAATCGTTTTCTTTATGAAATTTAGTGTGTTATATAATAATATCATTTGTTACTTTTCCATTGTATAAACGATATATATGGTAAAGCAAGTGGATAATGTTCTTTATCCCTTGTTTTATTGTTCCATATAATACGATTAAATACAAAAACTTCATCAAATAAAATTATTAAAGAAATAATTAAGTATTATTGAATATGTTACGAAAGAGGATAAAAATGTTTCGAAAACGAAATCATTTTGATTTTTTATTATTACTCATTGCAGTAATCATTCTTCATTCATAACACTATCTCATTCGTTTTATAAACGTGACCTTACCATTGATTTAATACTTTTTATCTCGTTTGTTAAACGTGAACGCTTATTAAACGCTTTCTTTTATTATCGACACTTCATACTTTATAGTTTCATTAGTTGTTGAATAAATAATAGCCTAGTGTCATTTACCAAAGAAAAGATTACTGCATATATTAATGTCTCACTAATGATGCATAATTACATTCGATTATTAAACTTTGTAATGCTTTATGCGCGCATACTATTCATGCTACTTTTTTTCATTTAATTAAATGCTGAAGGAAAAAGATATAAAATACCCGATTGCTATATTATTTAATTGCATTGATATCACCAATTACAGAAATATATGAAATGTATTTTTTTTCTTGACCCTATATAAATACAATCTCTTGAATATATAATAATTATTGTCATTTAATTAAAGAAATATCCCGTATATGGCGGTCTTCAGGATATTAACACATTTTCACAAATTATTTACTAAACTAATCCTCCTAACTTCTTATTAAAAAAAAAGAAACAACTCGAGTCCTTTATTGTAATTTTAAAGGATGCTATATGTATTGAAATGTTGCTTCAATTGTTTGTTAAGTATTTAAATTAATAGCTATTTATATTGAGTCAAACAATAAGAGGATTAGTAAATAATAATACATATTAAATGTAATAAATTCCTTGCTATTGAACACTTACGGCCAAAAGATTAAAGTCTAAATGGAACTGTTGTACTTCTGGGTCAAAATGGTCCCAACTCTCGCTAGTTGAATATTAAACATTTCCCTAATAATAATTGAAGTGATTGTACACGACATAAGCAACAAGATTAATATGCATCATGCGTCTAAATATCTGCTCTGGGTGCAAGATATTAGAAAAAAGATGGTGGTTGCATACGCATAGTGATTAGAGTGAAATTGTCTGCGGACACCGACCCCACATACTATATACCTCTTATCAGGAAGTCGATTAGAATTTATTCGAACATTTTGTTTGTTGAGTTATTCGCTGGAACCACGAACGTGGAAATTTACGAATCGTCTTGTACGCTGGAAACTATCCACCCCGTTTGTGCCAACATCATGAAAGATTTACGAGTATATGTCTTCATTACGAAAGTCTCCCGCGAGCTGCTATCAACGCGATAATGCGTTTATAATAATTATAATTTATACCCAAATTATTTTGTCACGAAACCGTTCGATCCGGCCAGAAAAATACACGTTTCCATTTATAAACGATTATGCTATTGTTAATTATACTTCTGAAAATTATTTAGCTTGATAATATACTGGATATCTTTATTGTAACATACTTTTTTCTTCTAATTTACTCACACTGGAAACTATACTAAAATATTTATTTTATATATATATATATATATATATATATAAAATAAATATATATATAAAATAAATAAATATATATATATAAAATAAATAAATATATATATATAAAATAAATATATATATATATATATATATATAAAATAAATAAATATATATATATATAAAATAAATAAATAAATATATATATATAGTAGTGTGGTTGAAAGAGTAAATATTTATGAAATATTATTATAAAATTCATTGAATAAAATATTTATAAAATAAATATGGCATTATTAATTGTACTTGTAAATATAATATAGTTCTAATGGCACATATGTTTTTTATACCATGTTTTTATATATCCTGCATGCATATAGATTGTAAAATAATAAATTAACTGTGAGTTAATAAGCAGAAACAATTAAAATATTATATGTATGCTGTATAGATCTGATGGAACAATATTTTTATAATAGGGAATATTTATAAGAAATTCTTATAGGAAGCCTTGAATAAAATATTATAAAATAAACTTGCCATTATCAATATTCTTAAAGAAAATTCTTGTCAAATCCATTGACTATAATAATATCTGTTGGCAAATTTCACCGTATGATTGACACTGTCAACAACCGATGAGTAATTATTATTTCGATTGGTTATCGAAGAAAATTGACGAACCAAGAAGAATAAAGAAAATATGCTAATCTGTGCAGATTGCATCAAGTATATATTATATGTATACTAACGATAACGATGACGAAACGTGAAGATAAGACTTCACGAATTTTATAGGCCCATACTCCGATACATTATACGATAGCATTCGTACAAATTCAGTTACTATTAATATAGTACAAATTATTTAGTATGTTATTATAAACAAATATTATACACAAAATTACCATTGTTGTTAGAAATTGGACAATATTAATAATAATAATACTGTTAATATAGCATACATATTGTAATAGTACTATTACAGTACTATATTATCAACAATACCATTTATAGTATTATATAGTTAACATTAATATAGTACAAATTAAATTTTTATACTATAATTATGGTACTATTAAAGTACTTAATATAATAATATAATATGATTTATATATAGTACAATCTAAATTCTATTGAAGCACTGTATTATTAATAGTACTATTATAAATACTATATATTAATAGTATAATTACAGTATTATATTAATAGTATAATTACAGTATTATATTAATAGTATAATTACAGTATTATATATTATAATAATAATATTCATGTCGTACAATTTATATAAATTCCTTAGTTTTCATTATAAACAAATACTATAGACAGACGGTATAATCCATGTTATAAATATTAAATAGACAATTTTCGTTTTGCTATTAGTTCCTATCCGACACAATTACTATCAGAAAATTTCGAATTTTTTCCCTGAAATATAAATTGCAACATATGTATTGCAAACAAATGCGAAATTCTGCGATCGACTGTATCTCCGTCGAATTATCATGGAAGGATTGTAAATGTGCCAATACAATGTATTTTGCAGCGAGGCAGCAAAATGACAATATAAAATAATCAAGCATATACAATACAAATCCGTCGGAGTGGTACATTGTTAATAAACGAGGCGGGTCAGAGGTCCGAAGCGATTGCATTATTAGAAATAAGTATAAAAGCAGCTGGTCCCAGTGCAACCGGTGTATAACAAATTTGTTGCAACGTGGTGTACCGGTCGCTCACCGAGGGAATCTAATTACACATTATAATTGATAATTAAGGGGGATGCTGAAGTTCGTTTTGCTGCTGGCGCTCGGCGCCATTTGCGCCGCGCAGGACCCCAAATTTGACAATTATGGGACCCGTACCGCCGACATGGAGTTCCTTCATCGACAAAAGAAAATATTCGAGCTTCTATTATACGTCAGACAAAATGACCTGATCGATGCTGAATTCTACGACATTGGAAGGAACTATAATCTGGACAGCAACATCGAAATGTACAACGATAAGGTGATTTTACAATGATATTTTTGGAAAATCCTCTACAGAGAGGATTTTGAAATTCAATGCGTATTGTTTTATGGTGAATATTTTTTTGGCGAATATTAAATATACTTTTGTTCATTTTTCAGAATGCAGTACAACAATTTATCTGGTGGTACAAGCAAGGGTCCTTGCTAAATAGCAAGGCTCTGTTCTCCTTGTACAATCCGGAAAATCTGTACGAGATGAAACAATTGTTTCAATTGTTCTACTCAGCAAAAGATTTCCAAACTTTCTACAAAACAGCATGCTGGGCTCGTCTCAATTTGAATGACGGCGTGTTCGTAGCTGCTTTCACCGTTGCAGTCTTCTACAGAAACGACTGCAAGTACATGAGACTTCCGGCTATGTACGAAATCTACCCTAATCTGTACTACGGTATGAATGTGATCCAAGAGGCGCAGAACCTGAAGATGTCCAAAGGTGAGTTTTCTCAAAGATAATTATTATTTTAGAGAATTTATAAATCTTGAAGAAAAAGGATAGTACAGTATTCATATTAAATAAATGTTTCAATGAGTATTTTGTGAGGGGCAGCTGCCTAATTTTATAATACATTATTTTGTAGACAGTAGCCTGAGTTTACGGTGAAGAAAAATTTAGGAAAAGATAAATACATTATTATTAATTTAAAATGCAATATTATTGATGGTCTTGCCTGATTATGAATAGACTCAGACAAATTAACACTAAACCTACCACGATCAAAATGACCGGTTTTCTATTTTACAATTATTGAAATTAGAAAAACGATTTCATAGGAAATGACTGAATTGACTTCTTTATTTAAGCACATATTCTTATGGAAACGGTACAAAGTTTAAATAAATTCAATCTTCTCAATTCTGTAAGGCGTTTTGTCTTTATATGTTTTGTGGTTGGTATGTTTAGTGTTACACAAGATTTGTCGTAATACCGAGCGTTAAAAAATAATTTGTCTTCTGGATGAGGTGGTTGTTGAAAACATTAAAAAATTCGTTTTAGTATTTAGGATTAAAAATGATTTTTCTTTAGGCTGTGGCGCGAACTTCGGGCTTGGAAACAAGGAACAGTACATGATTTATGCGAACTACTCCAGCGCCTACATCCCCTTCGCTGACGAAGAGTCCAGGATGGACTACTTCATGGAGGACCCGAGCATAAACGCCTACTACTATTACTTCCGACAAATATTCTCCTTCTGGTTGTCCAGCGATTACGTTGGCATGTCCAAGGAGCTCCGTGGAAAACTGTACTACTACAATCACCAACAGTTGATGGCCAAATACTACTTGGAACGTATGTCGAACGACCTTGGTGAAATCGAGGACCTCGATTGGTACAAACCCATCACTCCAGGGTACTTCTCCAACATGATGTACTCGAACGGTATTGCTGTACCACAGAGAAGCCAGTATTCGCCTATTCCATTCTACAAGAACAAGTATCTGAACGTACGTATTTGAAAAATTGATACTCGGTACCGGCGAGACGATAGTAATTTAATGAAAGAACTTTGTTGTTTTCAATCATTTTTCTATGAAACCTGGATTAACGCGTCGGCGACATTTTTCCGATTAAAATGAGCACAAGCACGATATAATTCGAAGCTCGCCCAGATAGCACCGTACGTTCATGGGACGTCCCATGGACATCCGTTTTTTACGTTCGTGGGACATCCCTCGGACATAAATTTCGCACGTCCCATTGACATCCGTTTTTTACGTCCGTGGGACATCCCTCGGACATAAATTTCGGACGTCCCATGGACATCCGTTTTTTACGTCCGTGGGACATCCCTCGGACATCAATTTCGGACATCCCACGGACATCTGTTTCTTATGTCAGTGGGACATCCCTCGGACATAAATTTCGGACGTCCCATGGACATCCGTTTTTTGTGTCCGTGGGACATCCGTCGGACATAAATTTCGGAGACGTCCCATGGACATCCGTTTTTTACGTCCGTGGGACATCCCTCGGACATAAATTTCGGACGTCCTATGGACATCCGGTTTTTACGTTCGTGGGACATCCCTCGGACATAAATTTCGGACGTCCTATGGACATCCGTTTTTCACGTTCGTGGGACATCCCTCGGACATAAATTTCGGACGTCGCATGGACATCCGTTTTTTATGTCCGTGGGACATCCCTCGGACATAAATTTCGGACGTCCCCTGGACATCCGTTTTTACGTCCGTGGGACATCCCCCGGACATAAATTTCGGACGAACCACGGACGTGGGACTTAGACTATTTCGTACTTGCCAGGGACGTGGGACTTAGATTATTTCGTACGTTTTCGGATGTTATATTGTGTTTCTATTATTATACTCAAAATATAGTTTATGAATTTTTTCAGATTTTTAAGATCGTGGCGCCGTTGTTTGAAAAAAACTAATTTTTTCGACGTTTCTTCCGTGAAAAAATGAGCTAATCTAGATAAACTTGAACATTTCACAGAAATAGTTGAAAAATGAAATTAACTTGATTAGTATTACCTCGTACATCAGCGCGCATAGTATCTGAAAATATTAATCGTGTTATTAAGAACTCGGGTGGGTCAGCGCGTTAGGCGCTCGACTGTTGATATGCTTATACTAGGTTCGCGCCCGGTATAAGTCCACTCTTTTTTATTTGATCAATTCCTTTTTTTTCTAGCTATGTGATAATCAATGTTATTTTTGTAGAATTCTTTTAAACCAATATTTACATATTTAGAAAATTTTTTTTGAGGTGTAAACACGCTTTTATATGTCCGACAAACGTCCAATTAACGTCCAGAATATGCCCGGCCGGATGTACATTGTACGTCCACTGCGATCTAACTGGGACCTCTGTCGGACATACCTGGGACATAAATCGGACATATCTCGAACCAGGGACGTACGATATGTCCGGTACGGACGTACATTGGACGTACATTGGACGTCCGAGTGCTATCTGGGCCTTTGCTTCTGTAATTCATGATATAGTAGAACCTCGATTATCCGAACCGATGGTTTTAAAATATCATTAACAAGCAAATATGATCCAAACTATGGCGTGTTTGGGCTCCTTTCAATCAGAAAAATTTGACGAATCTGTCAGTTTTGTAAAGTTAACATTTTATAAAGAAATAGATGAATGCAACAAAGTTCTGACTAAAAAATTAGACAAAGTTAAGACTTGGATGTTTACAGGCCCTCACCGCGTTCGAGTACCGCATATCAGAAGCCATCGATTCTGGCTATCTGTTTGACGCTGAAGGAAAGAAGGTGAACATCTACTCGCCCGAAGGTTTATACTTGCTGTCCAACGTGATCGAAGGCAACGTTGACTCGTGCAACAGGAAATTCTATGGCATGTATGATGCTCTTGCTCGTGACATCCTTGGGTTCAGCTTCAATTATCAGAACAGGAATCAGATGATCCCCAACTCTCTTCAATGCTACTCGACCAGCTTGAGAGATCGTGCATTCTACACGCTTTACAAGAAGATCATGAGCTACTTCTTCAGGTATAACTGTTCTGCTAAATATGTTCTTTCAAATTGATCGTTTACGATTATAGGAGCCTGCATAGAATTCTTTTCACATTTTTAGAAATTTAGAATCGAGTCACTCTTCAGATTCTTCTTCAAGGTTCTCTTCAAGTACCTTTTATAGCATTTTTGTCAAGTTCCTTTTCAAGTTCCTCTTAAAATTTTCTTAAAGATCCACTTCAAGTTCCTCCTAAAAATTTCTTCAAGTTCCTCCTCAAGTTCTTTTTCAAATTTCTTTCAACTTCCTCATCAAGTTCTTTAGATCTATACAGGGTGAGTCACCTGACGTTTGCTCCTCAAATATCTTTGTTGTTTTTAAAGATACGTAAAATATGGTAATTTTTTTAGAGATACCAAGGTCACCTTGGCTTTTTTAAATGGATCCACCCTTTTGTAAACACCTACAATGATAGTCCCTTTCATTACGAATTCAGTGACTATAATTATTCAAGGTCATTCAAGGTCGCGGACAGAGATAACATATAAGATTTAACATCGATACATGTCTGTAAACGGGCTTTGAAGGAATGTTGAACTCTGTCCGTGACCTTGAATGACCTTGAGTAATTATAGTCACTGAATTCGTAATGAAAGGCACTATCATTGTAGGTGTTTAAAAAAGGGTGGTTCCATTTTAAAAAGTCAAGGTAACCTTGATATCGCTAAAGAAAATGACATAAAAACAAAATTTTTTTTTGGCATCGTGTCAGCCCCATTGTACCATTTAACTTTGTTCTTACCATATTTTACGTATCTTTAGAAACAACACAGATATTTGTTTATACCCTTTATATACATTTTTATTTCTCCTTCACTATCATAATCGCGTAACATATTTCAACCTATTATAGTCCCTCCAATTCTTTAACTCTTCAATGTCGGCGCTCGGGTCTATCTCGACCCAGGGTATGAACATCATCACCTAATTTCAATCTAATTCCTAGTAATTAATTTGAACGAATACCACATTAGTAATAAGAAAGTGTTAAAAGTGTTCAACTTTATACGTGTATAACTTTTGAACCAACGAATTCCCCACAATAAGATTTTCATTTATGGTGTTTTCTCGTTGAAATCTATAGTACTGCATAAAAAAAACTTGAAGAAAAAGAGTTCTCCAAAACGAAGTTCAACCTGTATTCCAATGATTTTTGCAGATACAAGAAATACCAGCCGATGTACTCGCAGTCCGAGCTGCAATTCGAAGGAATCAAGATCGAGTCGGTGGACATCGACAAACTGAGCACCTACTTCGACTATTGCGACACTGTCATCAACAATGCTATCTTCGTGGAGAACTTCAACAGAGGAAAATCCTTGACGATGAAGGCACGTCGGTTCTGCCTGAACTACCAGCCATTCTCTTACAGGTTCAACATAAACTCCGACAAAGCGGCAAAGGCCATCATCAAGATCTTCCTTGGTCCCTACTTCGAGGATGAGAGCCAGGACTTCTACTACTTGCAGAAGTACTATAACTACTTCTTCGAGATGGACAGATTCGAAGCTGATCGTAAGTTGCTCTGTCTAATCTCTAACAGTAATAAGTATAGATTTTATGCGCAAAATAAAAATTGTTTACATCAATTGCAAGGTGCAGGAAGACTACACGAACATTTATTTCTAGTATAAATAATTTTAGTAAGGTCGAAAATTCTTACCACGTTACTTAACACTAGATTTACGGGGCCCGTCAAAATGACGGATTCAAAATTTTTTAATTTACGATTATTAAGAGTGTAAAGAGGCATTCGTGAGGAATTATTAAATAGATTTATTTTCTTGTGCACCTATTACAATAAAAATCGCTGAAGATCTAAGTAAATACAATTTTATTATTTTTATAAAGCAATGTAAAATAATCAATTTTAGTGCTCCGTAAACCTAGTGTTAAAATACTCAGTTTACTAATAAGTTCTTTACGAGTTGATTTTCTTCATGATTAAAAATTCGTTTCTCTTTCCAGTCTGCGCCGGAACCAACAACATCGTCAGGAAGAGCTCCGACTCGATGTTGACAATGCCAGACATGATGCCGATGGACCAGTTCATGGATAAATTAGACAAAGCTATCAGTGGCAATCAGCCGTTCAAGTATTCCGAGAGACAGTTCGGTTTCAGCTCGAGATTCACTCTGCCCAAGGGCAGCCCCAAGGGCATCAAGTACAAGATGTTCTTCTTCGTCAGCCCATACGAGCAGAACGACGCCTCTTACTACCAGCTGCCCTTGTTCGGCAAGTTCCTCAACGACGGCAAAGCCCCTGGCTTCCCGTTGGACAGACCGCTTTATGGCTGGAACTATACCATCCCGAATATGTTCTTCAAGAACGTGATCGTCTACAACACCCCCAAGTAGACGCCAATGGGACCAGAAACCACGGAACAAGCGTTTTCACTTTGCTGACTTGTTTTATCTGCGACGCGAGAATAAACATCGCTGAATAAAGAATCTGAATTTTACACGTTGCACTATGATTTCTTTGGTTTTGGTTACGAGACTTTTACCAACGTATCCGTCACAGTTGGGAGCTTGTGTTTGTTGGTTTAATCCACGATTTAATAGTACAGTAAATCCTCTATAAACGCATAAAAGCTGTAGCAGATAAATGCAGAAAATATATCCCCTCCACTTTAGTAATCCGATCTCGGCTCGGGTATATCGGTGTGAACCACTACTAATGCGACACGGAGAGTCGCAGTCGTCGGCACAATCCAAAGGCCCGTGCGTCATGACAATGTAACACCAATATTTAATTTTTTTTATTATTACTTATTTTTTTATGAAACTTTCATCGATATATTCGTGGCTTTTTCTGATTAAAAAAAGACCAACCACGATATGATTTCAACTGTGTAAATACTGTTGTAGTATTTAATGGTTTAAATGACGATGAACGTTTCGGGCGCAAGGAAGGATAGCGTATGGCAGGGATGGGCAATTTTGCCTCAATTGAGGCAACTCGGTCCCCTTCCAGCAAGCGCTGTACAATGGGGCAACGAAGACACGAGACATCAGCGTACTCAACGAATGCGCGCGCTGCATGAAAGAGAGGTTGGTGGGAAAGAGAGGATGGAAGCAGGCGTTTGAGGGGCTCCACCAGTGATGGGAATGTTGGCGCTTTTCACGCGCATGCGCGGCGATTTTAGCCTCAGTCAAGTACGAAAATCGGGTACCTTGGTCGCCCCGCTAATTTCGCAAAATTTATTATAATTTGATTTTGAAAAATGAATGTACAACATGTATACGTATATATATATATGTATTGAAATGTAATATATACATACGTACATAGAATATATAATATATAAAATATAATATTTATGTATCTATGTACAATATAATATAACTTACTCTTCTTCATCATCTTGGGAATAAGGAAGGGAAGGGTACTAAAATAGCTTTAAACAAAATATAATATAATAACAAACCCACTACTTTCGCCCCAATAGTACCCCACAAACTTCGGACGTAGCTTCGGTGTTGCCGAAACTCGCGCATGCGCGTGAAAAGCGCCAACATTCCCATCACTGAGCTCCACCCGTGCCCACCACTGGCGTATGAGAAAGGAAGAGACGCGGAGAGTCGCAGTCGCCGGCCCAGTTCAAAGGCCCGCGCGTGGCAGTGATGGGCAAAAAATTATCTAAAAGTTTTAAGATAAGATAACCGAAAGTTATCTTTTATTCGTGCCCATTTTTATGCAGATCGTATTCAACATTCTTCATCTGTAAGATATTATTACAGAAGGTTCATTCGTCACCCATAGCAGAGAGTGGCAACTTGATCCAGCGTTGCCAAGTCATAATATATACAAGTGAACGGTTTGAAAACTGTGAGGCTCAAGAATGTTGTATCTGCTAAAAATTTCTTAATGTTAAACAAACTTATTTAAAACGTAGCAAAGTGGAACCTTTCAAACTATAGCGATTTGTGTATTAGAAAAGTTTGGAAATTAATCATTTTCTAAATTGTAAAAGCTTCAAAATTTCGGTCATTTTAAATTTGATTAAAAAATCAACATTTGAAACGGAAAATATATATAAAAATATCTAAAATATTATTCGTTTAATAATATTAGAATCAATCAATACAATTCTAATAATGCAAAAATGAATATACAAACATACTTCTATGCATTACAAAAATTTATTCATTTAAAAATTGTTTATATAATAAATAATAATAAATAACTGTTTAAACAATATAAGCATATAAACGAATTTGTGTATAATATAAAAATTTACATTATACAAATTTGCAACATAAAAAATTTAAATTGTTTTAATAATAAATACGCATTTAAATAATGAATATACAAATAAAGTTGTAATGATTATAAAAAAAAAATGTTAATTGTTCAAATAATTAATAATAGTAAATGATTTAAATAATTCAAAATACAAATTTTTGTGATTATTGAAGGAAATAATATAATTCAATAATTTTCTAAAACTATTTTCAGGAAAGTTATTTTTTACTAATGCCAACATTCCGATTTGTATGCTTATTATTTATAACTTTAACATTGGCCTCAGGATAAAGAATTATGCATCTCAAATTTCATAAAACCTGTCGAAACATTTGCAGTAAAAAATGTCGTTACCAGACAGAAAAAATTGGCCAGTTTTTACCATTGTCCGTTCCAGCAGCTATGATTCTTACAACATTTTCTAGCTTCACAGTTTTTAATCCGTTCTATTATTATATATATGTACATATTAGGACGGGGCAACGTCGCGTCGAATCAAGATGTCAGATTTATTCGAAGCCAGAAGATAAAAATTACGAATAAAGATAACATGTGATTTTATCCCTTCCGAATAAAATCATGGGATAAATCTGGCTCCACACATGGCGACAACGAGAAATCTAATACAAAGAGCGGAGTTCTGTATCATAGAAGATGGATTTCAGTTCGGACATCTGATGTAACCAGATTTAGTTTGTAAGATATAATTTTTCACTAAAATTACGTTTGCACAAAATTTTCGAGTTTGAGGTCATTTCAAGGTCGTAGTATAATACACTGTTGAATTCGTCTCAACGTCAGCAACAATCTTATGACGCCCAAAACATGTGGTGCCATTTAAAAAAGTCAAGGTGACCTTTACTTTTTTACGTAAAAAGCATTTTTCCAGATTTAAGAATATGCGAACATGTAACTCACCAAGTACTGATGAACTTTTGTTTAAACCATTTTTTAATTGCATTACCGGAAATGACTAAAAAATGGTGACATAACTTAATGCGTACACCCTGTATATAATTATCTTCATTAAAAATCATTAATAGTAATTTTTACTATCTGTCCGTAAACATTTTGCAAATATGCAAATCTCTTTTACACACATTAATACAGTACTGGTATCCCCTAAATCTGCAACTAAAAATTTTCCATAATTACTTATTAGGTCACAATTATGCTAATTTTATTAATACACGCTGCAGAAAAATATCGTATCAATAATTGCTGCTCGATACAAGACTGTAAGGGATCATTATAGTTAGCTAATCGAACGAAATAAAAGCTATTCAACAGTAATAAACGATTCATCGAGCAGAGATGGATTTTTCCAATATAAATTCTGTAATCATTAGGGATAATTAATACGAATTAGAAGGGAAGGGAGTAGTTGCTCCAAAAGATAAAAGGTATTTATCTGCGTCCTGATACAGTGTTTTCATGCATTTATTTTGCTCGAATGTCAACAGTTCCTGATTAATTTCGATTAGAATTATTATATCGGCGTTTATGCACACTAATCGCGGCTTTCCAAGGTGGCTTGTATACAGATTAACTTCTTTTAATCGTTTTACGATTATGGCCGGATCTTTTCGTTCGAATCACGTTCTTTAAAAAAATTACGATTTTAAATAATTATTTCGTAATAAAATGTGAAAAATCATTTATTTTAATTTTCTTTTGTGAGTTCCTTGGTTTGGACAAAATAATTTACAATAAGGTTATTTTATTTTTCAACAATGAGCTGAGTTGTCAATGCTACAATATTGAATTTAATACTATTTTACACGACTTTTATTTTATATAAAAAAAATATATATATCATGTATCTTGCATGAGATTAATATTCAGAAATGAATTGCATGTTTGTTATCATAAAATATATAAAATATATAAAAAAATAACTTCAGCGATGTTACATATTCGAGATTATTAAATAACAAGGTACGAATCTTATTTCATTTGACCATGATGTCAATGATGTCAAAATGTCAAACGGATTTCGATAAGAGACTTATTTACGATGATTTTGGTTGCACGACGAAAAAAAGTAACCTCTGTTATGTAATGCGCTGTACTCCTTTCTTCAAATATTTATATTAATCATTATGTAATTAGCAACATTTCAAAGAATACAACATTTTTTAACTATAATGTTTACTTTGCATTCGTTTCTGTTAATTCCAATACAAAGCTATTGCAAATGTTTCATTACAGATATATAAAATTGAAACTTTACATCTTAATTTTTCACTTTTTTAAATTAAATAAATTAATTCGATTCTATAGAATTTGGTGAAGCATAAAATACTTAGACATACGTATATATGTATATATATATATATATAAAATATACACATATGTATACATATATACATATATTTGTGTATATTTTTTTATATATATTATAATATTATAATAATAATATAATAATAATAATATAATAATAAATATTATAATATAAAAATATTCGAATGGCCATCTCAGAGTCCGGTTTTGATTCTAATGGATAATTTATGGAGTATACCTGATTCTAAAGTACCATTAGATAAGCGGAATAATAAAACAAACCTTTCTAGTCCTTTGGATTCCGAATTTCAAAAATATTAATAGTAGTAGTATAGTACGCCGATTAGAGACCGTTATCCAAGCAAAGGGTAATAATTCCAAATATTAATTATTAATTATTTATAATGATAACAATAGTTAATAAGTTTCTCGTCATGTGTCCATATACTTTCATTCCCTCACATTTGGCTGACTTATTCATTAAATATAATTTATTTAGAAAGAACTGTAAATATTAATTGAAATTGTTTACTATAATAATGTATGTACAATAAAAATACATAATCAATACAATTTAAGTACATAACAATACAATTCTTTAACCCTCTGTCTACCAAGCGGGTCCATTGGACCCGACTGTATGTAGATACTGCGGTTATTTAAACTTTTAAAATTCTTGGGATCTTGTCGTTGCATGACTTTGTTACTTTTCTTATTTTTTATTATTTAAAGCTAAAAGTCTTTTTTATATTTACTACGTTTTGTGGTATAAATTTTCTATCGCGTAATGAAAGTTTTTTTTGCGGTAGACGGAGGGTTAAATAAAAATCACTAATAACCATTTTCACTACCTGTCCACTTACTTTTGTCCCCGACTGTACATATATATTTATTTTATATATTTATTATATTTCATATATTATTATATAATTATATTTATATATTACTTATTTATATACATTTATATATTATATTATATTTTTATATATTTATTTATACATATATATATTTATACAGTATTTGTATGTATATTATTATAGGTACCTACGATTAAATAATTGATATTTTTTATTATTATTATATTTATTGTGTTTAGGTTTTGACCCATTAAAATCTTAAGTGTACATAAGGAATATATTTCTCTTATTTCTTCTTACTTCTAGTGTTCCAGATTAACTAAAGCACACTTGAGAGACTCATGTATCATCTAGTCTAGATAACTATGTGTATAACACATAAAATATAATAAAAATAAATTAACTATACATACAAATATAATAGAGTGTTGGCAATTTATATAATTAATATATTAATCTATTTCATCCATTGTTAAATAATGTTAACCTTACTGGTCGATAGGCTTCGAAAATTTTCTAGTGTTTCAGATTAATTAAAGCACGCTTGAGGGACCCATGTATAATCTAGTCTAGATAACTATGTGTGTTACACATAAAATATACTAAAAATAAATAAACTATACATACAGATATAATAGAGTGTTGGCAATTTATATAATTAATATATTAATCTATTTCATCCATTGTTAAATAATATTAACCTTACTGGTCGATAGGCTTCGAAAATTTTCTAGTGTTCCAGGTTAACTAAAGCACGTTTGGGAGACTCATGTATAATCTAGTCTAGATAACTATGTGTATAACACATAAAATATAATAAAAATAAATAAACTATACATACAGATATAATAGAGTGTTGGCAATTTATATAATTAATATATTAATCTATTTCATCCATTGTTAAATAATGTTAACCTTACTGGTCGATAGGCTCCGAAAATTTCAAAAATTCGCTGTGATGTCTCCAGGTATCTTGATCGCCTAAAAAAAAACAGCGTCTACGAAAAATCGTCGTGAGGGCGATTACTCGATGATTATGATTTTTTTCGTGCACGATAATCAGCGATCAAAGTGGGGATGGTCCACGGACGGAGTATAAAAACCACAGCAACCGGACAGATCCACAAGTGTGGTTCCGCAGAGTTCCCACAAGTAAATATGTCGCGATTGTGGTTGCTGGGATTATTGGCGGTTTTATTCGTGGGGGCTAATGCCAACCATGAAACCTTCAAGCCGACTGCCGAGTTCGTCGAGAGACAGAAGAGCATCCTCGAACTCCTCTACCATCCTTCCCAACCCGAAATCATAAATCCACACCTTTACGTAAAAGCTCTGAAATGGGACATCAATCAACACAGAGACGAATTCAAGGATCAGGTAAATCTCCATTCTCTTTCTTTCCGAACATACAATTATACAGGGTGATTTCATATAACTCGTGAGTTATTTGTTGTGCGAAAACATTGTTCAATTTTTTAAAAATATCTCGGTAACTAATCATTTGTTTCTATTCTTCGCAATACATTTTTACGTAGAATAACGAGAGGAATCTATCTATGTAAAAAGAGTATGAATTTCCATTTTAAAAAATATTGCAATTGTTGATTGCTTATGCACTATTGCGTCTTAAAAAATAAGGTTCTACGGATGTAGTACTCTTCACTCTAGGGCTGTTACTTTTCCGAAGCTTCGGCTCTTCGAAGCTTCGAAGGATTCGAAGGGACGGTGGGAACTTCGCAGGTGATGAAAATCGAAGTTTCGAACCTTCAATTCGTTTCCAGTTAACGGATAAAAGAAATAAATTTTCATAATTTGTTTCTATATTCACTATTTAAATTATTTCAATAATTTATTGTTAAAATAATATATTTATAATTTGAATTATCCTTTCGATAGCATATTGTTAAAATAATTGTTTAAATAAATAAATTTTCACAATTTGTTTGTATATTTATTATTTGAATTATTTCAATAACTTATTGTTAAAATAATATATTTATTATTTGAATTATCATTTCGATAGTTCACTGTTATAATAATTGTTTAAATAAATAAATTTTTATAATTTGTTTCTATATTCATTATTTGAATTGTTATTTCCAATTATTTATTGTTAAAATAATGGTTTAAATGAATCAATTTTCATATTTTGTTTCTATATACATTATATGAATTATTTCAATAATTCATTGTTAAAATAATTATTTAAAGAATGTACAAGTATTTACATAATGAATGTAGAAACACATTTCTATAGATTATAAAAATTTCTGTAGATTATAAATTTTTATACTCTATAGAAATGTGTTCCTATATTAATTATGTAAATACGTGTACATTGTCTGAACAATTATTTGAACAATAAATTATTGAAATAATTCAAATAATGAATATAGGAACAAATTGTAAAAATTATTTATTTAAACAATTATTTCAAATTATAAATATATTATCTTAACAAAAAATTATTGAAATAATTCAGATAGTCAATATAGAAACAAATTATGAAAATTTATTTCTTTTATCCGTTAACTGGAAACGAATCGAAGCTTCGAACCTTCGAACCTTCGAACCTTCGAAGCTTCGATTTTCATCACCTTCGAAGTTTCTGAAATCGAAGCTTCGAAGCTTCGAAATCTTCGACCTTTGAAGGAAAGTAACAGCCCTACTTCAATCCATTCATCTCTTTCCTTTGATATTTTTCTGTAACTGTGCTTGTAAGGACGTTGTAGCCTGAAACAAGTGCGTGAACCACCCTGTTATGTTGTCTTAATGATTATGTTTCAAAGAATTAATTTCGATAATGTCCAAGCCTGTTATTGGTTGCGTTGTTGCCACTAAAGCAAGTATTACATGCAAACACAATTTGCAGAGTGTCGTGGACCGTCACTTATACCTGAAGAACTTCACGAATACACACATCAAACGTAAAGAAGTGTTCAGCATCCATCAAGCGAACCATCTTAAAGAACTGAAAGCATTGTACGATCTGTTCATCAATGCGAAGGACTTCGCAAGCTTCTACGATGTTGCTACATGGGCGAGAACCTACGAAAACGAAGTCGCTTACATTGTTGCCTTGTACACCGCGGTGTTGCACAGGCCGGATACAAAGTACATCAAGCTGCCGCCATTTTACGAGCTGTACCCTTATTTGTACTTCAACTCCGACGTCGTCAAAGCTGCCGTCGACTACAAGGCAACTCACCCAATAACTGGTAATCATTTTCTTCTTTAATTAGCAGAAGTTCCCTTATAGCAGGAAGGGGCACGGTAGGGGCCCCTCAAACGCCTGCTTCCCCCACCAACCTCTCTTTCATGCGCGAGGCCTGCGCACTGTTCGCAACGGGCGAAGCACTTCCTTTCTCTATGGTAACGGCGGGTGCTGGTGGAGGCAATGATGGTATATGGTCTCGGTTTTCTCGCGCATGCGCGACGATTTTAGCCTCAGTAAAGTACAAAGTTGGACTAAAATGGGGTACCTTAGTCACCCCGCATAGTTTTGCAAATTTTTTTTCGATTTTCAAATATGAATTGACAAGTAGCTCCTTCTCCAATACCAGTTGCCATTATGAAATCGAATATATTAACATTAACTTACCAAAATTTCGAAGTACGGTCGTCTCGCCGTGTCGTCTTGCACTCTTCTGTCCGGTTTCCCGCCAATAACAGTTCTCCCCTACTTTCCCCACAAACATAAGACGTACGGTACGTTTCTGCATTTAGTCGCGCGTGCGCGAAAAAACCGAGACCATATACCATCACTGGGTGGGGGACAGTGGGCGCTATGGTGGGGACGGTTTTGTCTCAATTGTGACAAAAATGTCCATCCCTTCTCTAGGAACTCGTCTCATTGAACGGATTATAGACCGCGGATCTTTGATAACTTCAATAAGCTAAAAATAAATACATCCCTACTTGGGCGCGCAGTGGCTCAGTGGATAGAGCACGCGGGACACCCCCGTTTGGACGCCATCCGATTGGACGCGTTCCTTTTGAACTCCGTGCCGATTGGACGCGTTCCTTTTGAACTCCGTGCCGATTGGACGCGTTCCTTTTGAACTCCGTGCCGATTGGACTCGTGTCGTTTTAACGCCCTGCCGTTTAGACTCCGTCCGGATTAGTCTCCGTACCGGTAGGACCTAACCCAGACCTATATTTGATAACTTCAATAAGCTAAAAATAAATACCTCCCTACTTTGAAATTCGTTCAAACTTTACACATCTTCAAATTGCGCCTGTCCATTTTTTGCTATAAATGCATAAAATCCGCAGTCTAATTATAACAGTTTTCAAACCCCGAGTCTAAGCGACCGTCTACCAGAGCCTACGGTAGATCAGCGATCAAAGTTTTGTCTCAATTGAGACAAAAATGCCCATCCCTGCCTTATAGTATCGGTCCGACGTGTTCTCCCTTTTTTACTTGAGAGCTTGCTACAAAATAACATACACGCAGTGGCCCACGAAAGTATTCGAACGCCCTTTAACACTTTGACTGCCAAAGCAGCGACCTCAAAAATTTCATAAAATCGAAAGAATATATTTGATAAAATAATGATTACAGAATTAAAATGTGTGACACTGAGTAACGTTTTAACCTTCTTGCATTTTCCAGATATTAACCAAATTTGATACAATGATTACATTAGCGTAATAATTAATTTTTAAATATGGGCAAATAATTCCGTCACCCATATATGGGTGACACGGCAGTCAACGTGTTAAATAGGGATAACATTTTTCAAATTCGACCAAACGACTTGACTTTCTTTTCGAGAAGTTAGAACAATTAGTTTGCTACATGACGTGAGAAAGGAAATTTTTTTTTTTTAAAAACTGCAATTGTTCGGAATCGCAGAGAAAATACTAAAAATTGTATTTTACAACTGTTTTTGTTTGGCCCTACATTGAAATTTTAAAAAATACGTAATAATTAATTCAAATAATCATTGAAACATGTAATAATTAGTTTCTTGATAGTCCGCTTTTTTTATCGAGATACGAAGGTCACTTTAATTTTTTGTATCGCGATGTGTGATATTTGACCTTGTTGTTCGAAAGAGTTCTACTATAAGGCGCACGTGATTAAAAACTGATAATTACCGAGATATTCTTCAGTGAATGATGGTGAAACGTCTTGAACGTGTGTCACTCGGTCTCATTGATCGTCCACGCATTTATATTCGATGTAGTGGGCAGTATTTTTAGCAATTACTTGCATTAAAGATTCATTAAGAAACATCTCGGTAATTATTAGTTTTTAATACCATATAACTAATAGTTTTGTTATTCATCATTCAGCACTCTTTCGAACCACAAGGTCAAATATTACACATGATACAAAAAATTCAAGGTGACCTTCCATATCTCGATAAAAATGTGGACTATCAAAAAACTAATTATTACATTACATGCTATTCTCGGAACCATGCAACTTTCGTTTGAAAACATTTTTGATACAACAAATAGATTTCTTATTGATTGATAAGGTAAAGGCTCCAGTAGTTGACCAGTTAAAAGAAGTTTTCCACGCGAACAATAGTAACCACTTGCTCTGTCATCGAATAGCGAGAGTCGATACCTGAAGACGCTCTTTAAGTCTTCTAAATGATGTAACAAGACCACTTTTTAAAAAAAGTTTAGTTACACAAATTTAAAAAAACATATTTAAAAATTCAGTAATTGCTTCAGAAGTTGACCACTCTTAAAAATGAAAAACCTAGTAATTGACCTTCTGTTCGTTAATAGTTGACCACTTATACTAGAAAGAAGGTTAAAGCAATAATGTTAGAAATCGTTTTAGTATCATTTAGTTTCAACAATTAACAGCACAAATTACAATTAAAGGATAAAATAAGAAATAAAACAAATCAATTCTATAACAAATTCAATTCCGGAACAGAGTAGACGTTGCGAGTCAATATTTGACCGTGGAAGCAATCAATAGTTGACCATGTGGTCATCCTCTAAAACACAGTATGCTACAAAATTTAGAATTATGTTTTGTACTCCTAACAATCTTAGATGTAAAATGGATACATTATAAATCGTAAACAAATTTAAATGAGTCACGTTAGTAATTGACGATGATTTATCGGGGGGTCAACTTCTGAAAATTGTTCAAATAACAGTATTCAGAATTTGACCACTCAATAAACTATTATTTATATATTATATAAAAAGTAAATAATTCGGTCGCGAAAAGTTCACAACGTATGGATTGTTTACCTGAACCGTACAGCTGTTCTTAACAGAAACGTTAAGGTACGTGTCCATCTGAGAGTTTAAACTCGCGAGTTACTCTCGAGAATCAAATTTGACAGTGTACACGGTATTGAGAGGGCTGTCGGAGGGCGCCACGGAAAACTCTCGGAGAGCGAACAGAAAGATGAAAAACGCTAATGGACACGTTCAATTTTCCCATTGGCGAGCAACTGTCAGCTATACGAACGCCATTCGTATTGCTGAGAGTTGTCGAGATAGTTTTCTCATATATGTATATTATATTGTATACATATTTATATATACAAAAATGAGCGGGAAACAGTCGTCTGTCACAGAAGTGGAACAATTAATCACGTTGTACGAAAATAATGAATTTTTATGGCATATCATACACCCAGATTACAAGAATCGTAAATAAGAAAAATAATAATTTTAATGAATTAGCAAAAACATTTAACTGCGATTCGAAATTGAATTGAAATTGTATAATTTTGCTTCTAAACTGTTGTGCATCTTCTATATGCAATTCTTGTATAAGTGTAGAAAATGCACCCATTTTATTGCGTCGCATTATCCATGGTTTAATCCAGCACTTTCTCTTTTTGGAATATTTCTTTTTCCTTATTAAATACATTGCAACAATTGCAACAAACCTTTGGCACATCCATTCTGTTCACGAGTATTCTAATAACTATCAAGATTTATCCGAGAGCTACACCCTCGAAATTCAGATGGCCATATACCTGAGAGGACTTTCCGACAGTTGACTATCACGTCAATCTCCGAGATCAAAAAATTTCTGAAGTACTCTCAAATGAACACATAAATTGAGAGTACTCTCGAGAGCAATTATCGACAGAAACTCTCAGATGGACACGTACCCTTAAGGAAATAGAAATATATCGGTATATTACTTACTTTAATGAATTTAGACGTCCGTTGTTACTACGCATACTTCACTTCGCATGTAATTGTTTTAAAATAGAACCAACAGATATTGTGTCATCCGAGGTTCGCTTTCATAAAAAATGCAGAACTTATAATAACCTTATTTTTTATGTTTTTCTAAAAACTGGTCAACTACTGGTGCCTTTACCTTACAACAGTGGTGGGCACGGGTGGAGCCCCTCAAACGCCTGCTTCTCCCACCACGTCTCTTTTATGCAGTGCGCACGTTCGTTGCGTACGCTGACATCTCGTGTCTTCGTTGCCCCATTGTACCGCGCTTGGTGGAAGGGGACAGAGGGCGCTACGGTATGGACGGTTTTGCCTCAATTGAGGCAAAACTGCCCATCCCTGCCTTACAATATGAAAGAAACGAAAAGCTTATTCTTCGTGAATATTGGACGAATTTATAGTTTAAACTTCGAATTGTTCCAGACGAGGTGGGCAACATTAAGCCTTTTGTGATCGAGGCGAAGTACTCCGGCTGGAACGTGGACCACGAGACAAACTTGTTGAACAAATTGAACTACTTCGTCGAGGACATCGGTCTGAACGTATACCACACCTTCCTGAGTTTGAACAACCCATTCTTCGTGAAGACGCCCGAATCGAAAATCCGCGGAGAGGAGTACCTGTACACGCACAAACATCTCGTGAACAGATACAATCTCGAGAGACTGTCCAACGGACTGCCGTTTATCGAGGACTTCCTGTGGATCGAGCCTTTCCCCATTCCTTACGAACCAAACCTGGTGTACCACAATGGAGTTCCAGTGCCACACAGACAAAGCTACGCTCCGTATCCCAGGAACGCCTACTACAGAATCCAGGTGAGCGTCAAAACAACAGCCGTAAGAGGTTTGAGAAAATATAACAGTTGACTCGATTATTATTTCTTGCTTACAATTAGTTGAGTTATATTTTGCAAACCCGTGAATTAAATTGTACTTCGATAGTACAATCAATATTTTATATATTTATATTTACTATACTTGTACAAATTTAAATTGTGTATATATTTATTACACAGTAACTTTTGAAATTTTAAGCATGATGACGAAGATAGTTTGTCTTGAATCGTTCGTTTTATATTGAATACGATTAGAATGATGAATTCAACGTATCCTCTCTGCAGAAATTAAGAAAAATCATTTTTTACACTGTTTAAATCGTTCTCTCTTTTACGTGATCAATTAATACACTATTCGTGCACTGGAATTGTAAATTAATGTTTGTTTACGTGTTCACCTAAGTGCCTGTGTAGCCATGTGTTCGTCGATTCTGTTGTATATGTCTCCAGACGTCAATTTTTGCTATGGCTTGGATCAGGGGTGGGCACGGTAGGGGCCCCACAAACGCCTGCTTCTCCCACCAACCTCTCTTTCGTGCCGAAGGCCTGCGCACTGTTCGCAACGGGCGAAGCACTTCCTTCCTCTTTGGTAACGGCGGGTGTTGGTGGGAGACAGTGGGCGCTATGGTGGGGACGGTTTTGTTACAATTCAGACAAAAATGTCCATCCCTGCTCTAGAAACTCGTCTCATTGAACAGATTATAGACCGCGGATCTTTGATAACTTCAATAAGCTAAAAATAAATACATCCCTACTTGGGCGCGCAGTGGCTCAGTGGATAGAGCGCGCGGGACACCCCCGTTTGGACGCCATCCGATTGGACGCGTTCCTTTTGGACTCTGTGCCGATTGGACGCGTTCCTTTTGGACTCCGTGCCGATTGGACGCGTTCCTTTTGGACTCCGTGCCGATTGGACGCGTTCCTTTTGGACTCCGTACTGATTGGACGCGTTCCTTTTGGACTCTGTGCCGATTGGACGCGTTCCTTTCGGACTCCGTGCCGATTGGACGCGTTCCTTTTGGACTCGTGTCGTTTTAACGCCCTGCCGTTTAGACTCCGTGCCGATTGGACTCCGTACCGGTTGGACCTAACCCAGACCTAACCCAGAACTAACCATATACAGTATTTCATCGATAATTGTCCACAACACAGGTCTGCGGAGGGACAATTATGTGCAAGGGATATCATTGTTTGAGGTTTGCCGAACGTAGAGAAGGACAGCCGAGAGGCCTCGGTCACCGAGAAATGTAAACATACCTAATCCGAATTTCCAACTTCTTTATTAATCATTGTTTTTTTATGGGACTATGGTCATCGAAATCGCATAAAAAAATAATTAATAACAAAGAAGTTGGAAATTCGGATTAGTGTGGTCTCACCGATATACCCGAGCCGCATGGTGTCATATTTCTCTCGACCGAGGCCTCTCGGTGGGGATATCTCAGGGACAATTATGTCGGAGACATTTGGGACAATTACCGATGAAATACTGTATTTCACAATAAAATATCACCATATGTAGAATTCGAAAAGCAATTATTACAAAATTTACGGCACCCAAATGTCACGAATCCAAACGGCACGGCGTCCAAATGTCACAAACCCAAACGGCATGGCGTCCAAACGACGAGTCCAATCGACACGGCGTCCAAAAAGAACGCGACCAATCAGGACGCGTCCAATCGGATGGCGTCCAAATGGGACACCCCCGAGCGCGCGACTACAAACACTGTGGTCGTGAGTTCAAACCCCACCGCCGTCACCTCTGGAAATATTCTTCCATGTGATATTATACTGCGTCGTTGACCATGGTGGTTCGGAACCCACCGTAATAAACAGTAGGCCCCGCTGAAAAGTAGGCTGAAATAGGCTGAACATTGGCGTTAGGTGAGAGTGGACAAACTGTAAGAAGGGGGAAAATGGTAAAATGGATTTGAAACCCTGAGGCAGTGGTGGGCACGGGTGGAGCCCCTCAAACTCCTGCTTCTCCCACCACGTCTCTTTTATGCAGTGCGCACGTTCGTTGCGTACGCTGATATCTCGTGTCTTCGTTACCCCATTGTACCGCGCTTGGTAGAAGGGAACAGAGGGCGCTACGGTATGGACGGTTTTGCCTCAATTGAGGCAAAATTGCCCATCCCTGCCCTGAGGGGGCCAAATATCAGTACCTACCTACCTAAATACATCCCTACTTTGATATTCGTTCAAACTTTACACATCTTCAAATTGCGCCTGTCCATTTTCTGCTATAAATGCATAAAATCCGCAGTCTAATTATAACAGTTTTCAAACCCCGAGTCTAAGCGACCGTCTCCCAGAGCCTACGGAAGATCAGCGATCAAAGTTTAAACGAATCAAGGGCTCGCTATTTGAATTTGCTGATTCGTTGCAGGACATCTTAAACTATGAATCGAGAATCTTGGCTGCCGTCGACTCCGGTAGTGTACTCAGCAGCGAGCACAAGTGGATCAACATCAATGAGCAGGGTGGTCTGAACATTCTTGGAAACCTGATTCAAGGCAACGAGGACTCCGTCAACAAGAAGTTCTACGGCAGCATTGAAGGTCTCGCCAGGAAGACCTTAGGTTTCAGCTCGAACGCAATCAATGAACACAACGTCGTCCCTAGCGTTTTGGAGACGATGACCGTCCCCTTGAAGGACCATGCCTTCTTCAGCATCTACAACAAGATCGTTGGCTTCTACGACAGGTAAATTAAGCCCATCGATTTGACCCGGATTAAATACAAATTCTATTAACACGTTGACTGCCATGGGGGTCACCGGTGACCGGCACTCGACTTGGCTACAGCGCCGTGGTGGCCACCGGTGACCGGCGATGCAGCAAATAATAAAAGTACATAATTAGAGTAAATATGGATACTGATAAATTTTTCAATAATACCATTGTTACTATATCGGTTTGAAGAAATGAATGCACGAAAAATGCTTCAAGCATGATTTTATAACTCACTTTATTTGCTGCAAATAATATTTCAACATAATATGCATCGCATGATGAAAAATTCACGTTGGCGTCTTGGGCAAACCATGGAAAATGCGCCTGGCAGTCAACGTGTTAATATGGTATGAAAAAATATATAGCACTCCATTTACAAAAATTGGAGGTCACCGACATTTTCATGAAAATAGTGCAAATACAAAAACATTACATACGCCATTACGTTGCTTGCAAGAAACAGTATTACTTTTTCCTCTTTCTTCTTTTTCTAATATTTATTGTTTGCAAGAAAAACACTGACTAGCAATAGCGTGAACACCCTGTATATTGATACTCTTAAATACCTCTTATCTGTCTATTAGTTTATGTTTCACCTACGCAATTTCGCCGTATATGCATAAAATCCACAGTCTAGTAATATGTAACTTTTATTGATCACCTTAGGGTTACAATCCTTTCCCATTTCCCTCCTTACAGCGCTCTTACATCATTGCACCACTCTTACTCTATCCTTAAAACTTGAAACTATCGTTATCATACTATCTTACAACCTACCTTACTTCTAACTTAAACTACATAGAGAGAGAGAGCGAAAATATTTACAACAGAATCTTACTATACTATTCTTTACAATATTTACATTTTTACCCCCCTCCCCTTCCCTCGGAACCCCTCTTCCGGTCGCTTGTACCCCTTCCCGACTCTTTTCGTATAACCCCTCTCTCCATTCTTCCACTCTCCTCATCCACCCCTCCCCACCCCCCTCGTCCTCCATCACCTCCCCTACCCACTCTTGCCATCCACAGTCTAGTAATAATAAGTCAGTATTTATAACATACAGTCACTCCCATTAATATTCGTACACTCTTAAAAAGACGATAACTTGTTTAATATTGGACCATACGACTTGGACTTTTTTGAGATGTTAGAATAATTAGTTTACTACATGACGTGGAAAAAGAAATTATAAAACAATTGCAACTGGTCGGTATTGCAGAGAAAATACTACAAGTTGTGTTTTACAATTTTTTGTTGTGGCTTATGTTGAAAATTTAAAACATCCATTTTGTAGATCTGTATCAATTGTATACATTTTCAAATTTTCATCCAATTTGGATTACGTGGAAAACAGCGACAGGCATCGAATGACGTAAGAATCCTTCGATTTATTACAGTTTAAGGCCGAAAATTGTGAAAAGCTGCAATTTTTACAATCTTCAAACAGTTGTAGCTCATTGCAACGTTTGCCGATTTTGGTGAAATATTCAGAGTGTATACAGTTGACACAGATCTACAAAACGTATTTGTTGAATTTTCAATATGGACACACATACAGTATTTCACCGGTAATTGTCCCAAATGTCTCCGACAGAATTGTCCCTGAGATATCCCCACTAGTGCGGGGTGTACCCCCTTGAGGGGCCGTGAAGCTCGAGAGGCCTCGGTCGCCGAGAAATAAGACACCATGCGGCTCGGGTATGTCGGTGAGACCACACTAATCCGAATTTCCAACTTCTTTATTATTCATTATTTTTTTATGGGACTTCGATGACCATATTTCTGGCATTTTTCTAATAAAAACGATACCAAATATGATATAATTCCAATGATATTTACTTGTGTAATCGACGATTAAAGAGACGCGGAGAGTCGCAGTCGGCAGTGATTAATAAAGAAGTTGGAAATTCGGATTAGGTACGTTTACATTTCTCGGTGATCGAGGCCTCTCGAGCTCGGCTGTCCTTCTCTACGTTCGACAAACCTCAAACAATGATATCCCTCCGGCATAATTGTCCCTCCGCAGACCCGTGTTGTGGACAATTACCGATGAAATACTGTACTTTCAAACATTACGAAATAACCGCCGGTGGATGTTACGGTGTATCTTTGACTGAAAATCGTTTCAGATACAAGCACAACCAGGTGCCGTACAATGTTGACGAAGTGATCTACAAGAGCCTGAAGATCAAGTCCGTGAACGTAGACGAGTTGGTGACATACTTCGACTCGTTCGAGACTACCATCAACAACGGTTTGTTAGTACAGAATGCCAGGGACGAAGATCTGTTGATTAATGTGAAACAGTGGCGTCTCAACCACAAGCCCTTCAAGTTCAACATCAATATCGATTCTACCAAACAACAAAGAGCAACCATCAAGATCTTCCTCGGACCGAAATACGACGTGAACAACAAGCTTATCCATCTTCCAGAAGGCTACACCCGCTTCTACGAACTCGACTCCTGGCTGGTCACTTGTAAGTTTCTTGGAAATCGGTGTTCGGCAAAATTTGATTCGGATAACAATGATCTAGTAATCGTTCTTGAGATTTTTGATTGTATATTAATTCGACTGTGTCTTTAACAGTGAACGCAGGAGAGAACAGCATCACGCGCAGCAGCGACGAAGCCTCGTTCACTATTCCTGACTACGTGCCGACTAAGAAATACTTGGCTAACCTCAATACCTATACTCAATTGGAGAAGAAGGTTGCTGGTTTCCCACAAAGGTTGTTGCTGCCGAAGGGTAGCACAGCAGGACAAGTGTTCCAACTGTTCGTGTACGTCAGCCCGTTGAAGGAAGAGGTCCAATACCAATCCAATGTATTCGGAAACGCCCAATTAGACAGAACCCCGCTTGGTTTCCCTCTGGACAAGCCAATCGACGAACTGGCAGTCAGCCGCGACAACTACCAGCTGCTCGATGTGGTCATCAAACACAAAATCGGCCCTGCAGACGGCGAGATTTCTTTTTAATTCAATATGCCTCTCTGTAATCCCCTATATGTTCATTCTGTAGAGTTGTGTTATTATATTAAACGGGGGTTTCTTAATATGTACTTCTGTTGTTCTCATTTTTGATTGATCCTCCTCGCGTAAATCATCATTAACACTAGATTTACGGGACCCGTCAATTTGACGGATTTCAAATTTTGAAATGAAATACCCCAAAAATCATAGCATTAATTTCAACCATTTTGCATCGTAAATTAATCACTTCATCCAAAGAATATATCGTCGGGTTACTGCCAAAACAAGGTAACTCCATAATGTGAACTTTTGAGAAATCGTCGTTTGAAAATTTCAATTGATATGAAAAATCGTCACAGCTTCAAAATGATTTATTGATTGAAAAAAAATCAAAGTAAGTAACAAAACAAAAGAAGTTGTCTAGTTTTGAAAGTATGTTTTTCGAACATTTTTTAATCGAATGGAGTACTTAACTCCGAATTGAGTAAAAGTGGAGTTAGCTTGTTTTGGGAATAACCCGACGATATACACACAATTATTTTTTCTTAAAGCTTTCTAATCTTTGAAATTTCTATGTAGTAAGGTAAAGGCACCAGTAGTTGACCAGTTTTTAGAAAAACATAAAAAATAAGGTTATTATAAGTTCTGCACTTTTGATGAAAGCGAACCTCGGATGACACAATATCTGTTGGTTCTATTTTAAAACAATTACATGCGAAGTGAAGTATGCATAGTAATAACGGACGTCTAAATTCATTAAGGTAAGTAATATACGGATATATTTCTATTTCCTCATTTATAATTGTTTGATTTCGTTTAAAATCTTCATCACGAGTCTGACTCGTTAAAATACGGCAAGGGGTTAAGTTGACAGTGTTTGTGGGAAATGGATAATATGCGTCTCCTTTTGTACATGGAAAATTGAAAATTAACCCTTTGCACTCGGAGTTATTTCAACTAAAAGACCAAACATTTCTTCTAACCTAGAATATTTCCATTGTACACAATTTTTTTTCATTATATACGTATGAAAATGATACAGTACCTCATACAATATTGAAATGATTAGTAATTTATTACATTTAAACAAATTTAATCATGCAAACAATATTCTGAATAATGGTGTAGCAATTTGTAGTGGCGCCTCAGAGTCGCCATTCGAGTGCTAAGGGTTAAATCTTTATAAAGAACTGGTATACTTTACAATATCAATTTTAATGAATTTCATTTTTTTAAGATATATTTTTAAGTTGTCTTGATAGATTTTGTATTAGATTTCTCGTTGTCGCCATGTGTGGAGCGGAGTTCTGTATCATAGAAGATGGATCGCAGTTCGAACATCTGATGTAACCTGATTTATTTTGTAAGAAATAATTTTTTATTAAAATTACGTTTGCACAAAATTTTCGAGTTTGGGGTCATTTCAAGGTCATAGTATAATACACTGTTGAATTCGTCTCGACGTCGGCAACAATCCTATGACGTCCAAAACATGTGGTGCCGTTTAAAAAAGTCAAGGTGACCTTTACTTTTTTACGTAAAAAGCATTTTTCCAGATTTAAGAATATGCGAACATGTAGCTCACCAAGTACTGGTGAACTTTTGTTTAAAACATTTTTGAATTGCACTACCGGAAGTGCCTAAAAAATGGTGACATGACTTAACTCAAACAAATCTTTTTGCACACATGTTCTATAAAACACTTAAAAAACTGCAAAAATTTGATTTTTCTAAGGTTCAAACTCGGAACAGCCCGGAACATTTTTTAATTGTTTTTAAATTGTTTTTAAATTATTACAGTTATTTAAATTATAGTTCGTAATGAATATTCTGCGAAGTTTACAGATTATTGAGAAGCTCTATGCCTGTCCTTCTTTTTCCAATGTAATTTCATGTCTGTCCTTGTCGGATACCTCCTTGCTCATCACGCTTTTCTAATATTTACCAGGGGATTCAAAGACTCGCAGAAAAGTATAGGTGGCACGAAGTTTTCTCCGTCTGTTCTTGTCGCACACTATCTCTCTCCTTGTCTTGCACATGGCGTAGATAGGAAATATTACTTCACAAATCTGCCGCCATAGATGGCGCCACTGTCGCGCGGCTTGTGGCAGGTTCCACGTAATTTTTCAAATATTCTTTTGAAATAACGTGAAATTAAATGGTCATATAGCCGCTATTATGTACAGATACGTACAACCGATGTCAATGAATCGAGAAATTACTATTTTATTTGCGTCTAAGAATAAAATAAAAACTAGATCAATATGGACAAATATTGGAGAGTCACAAAAATTAAATTGGAACCGCGGGTCAATTCAAGTTTTAAAAAAGTTGAGAATATTTATACAGGAATTGGTACGCTTCATTCAAATTCTATCAAGACAACCTACAAATATGTCTTACAAAAATGGAATTGATTAAAAGTAATATTGTAAATCCTGAAATTTCTTTATAAAAATTATATTTCCAGTGGTACACGGTTGTTGGATTCCGTTTGACAATTGAGAAAGTCTCGATTATGATCGTTAACACAGACGAATGTCTGTGCAGTAGATTGTGCAATAGCGTTTACATCCTCGAATTCTTCTTTAAACAGTTGTTGCGCAACGGAAGAAATGAATGGAGCTCTAAACGCTGCTTGTTTGCGTCTAATAGACTATGTTTATATATCATTTTTCATGTTTCATTCACAATAATTCCAGGAATCTTTTAAATAAATCACTTATAATTACTATTTATTTATGTCACTTAACAAATCAGTGTATTTATATATATATATATATATATATATATATATATATACATATACATCCATTTATATTAGCCTGTAAATTAAGAATTGTAAAAAGTGGATGTTTCTTAATTAGGAATTTTATGATATTTCAAATGTAAAATAATGTTTAGACGTTCTTTAAACATTTTTCTGTGCGCAAGTGTCGCAAGATTAAAAATATATAATATATTGAAACAATTAAGAGAAACACAGCATCAACTATTTAAACAATTCCAAGAAATGTAAACATAAAGAAATATGTAATGTAAATCATTCATGAGTATATAATTGTGATTTCTATCGATCGAATTTTGAATTATGTTAAAGAAAATGCTATCGGCGCAAAGGTTCGATCTTCTTGAAATTTTACAGCAAATTTGCAATTTTATTAATCACCCAACGTTTCGATCCAGACGTGGATCATTCTGAAGGGATAATGCATTTACTGTGCACTATAGTAAATTTAGAGAATATTTAATATTAATCTAATTTTTTCAGTTAATTTATATGACTGTTACTAAATTAATAATTTTAAATATAATCAAAATTTTATAATAATCTAATTTTAGTGTATTATAGTGCACAGTAAACACATTATCCCTTGAGAATGATCCACACCTGGATCGAAACGTTGGGTGATTAATAAAATTGCAAATTTGCTATAAAATTTCAAGAAGATCGAACCTTTGCGCCGATGGCATTTTCTTTAACATAATTCATGAGTATATTTGATTTCGTTAATATTTCTTTAACTGTTTTATTTGACTAGAAAGAAATTTCTTACTCGGTAAAATGTTATCATTATTTAATGACTTATTATAATTATCGGAACTGTTAAGTAAATCAGTTGCAGCCTACCGATGACACGTTCCCACGACTGCACGTTGCGCATCCCGCGTTGTATATATCAAGAATGGCCCAAAAAATGCAAGTGAACGTACTATACCGGGTGATTCGTCTGCACATAGGACAACCGAAGCACCTTAGACTTTTGCATGTTCTATAAATAAACAAAAGAAATTGTTGTCAATTTTGAACCAAATATTTCATCACTTGAACAACAATTAAGATTGCCAAGAAATTATTATTTCCATAATAAAAAGATCAAGAATGTGAGATCATCAAGAATAGTTGAGTTCTTTGTTGAATTTCAATAAAAAGCTTCTTTTTAACAATTTTTTCATATTTATGCATCAGTACGACTATAATTTATGAACTAACCATAAATCTACAAAATTATACTTATTCTTTCCTTATATTATTACATTTTGCAGGCACTCCTAAAATTAAATATTAAATTAATATTAAACTCGTCCAATAATAATAGTCGATTAAAAATAGACCAATGTGTTGAATGTATGCAACAATAGCTAACAATTTAATACAAACATAAGTTAATTAATAATAAAGTATCAATTTGTACCAGACATTTTTAAAAAATTATCATTATTAATAAAACTACTAGTGCTTGTTATTCCATTCCAACTTATTAGATATGATTATAACTGTTATTTTAATTTTGTCGAGCAATAATTGAAATGCAGTTGTGAGCACCCTGTATAAGTCTTATATAAAGATGAGCTGGATGCTGATGTCCTATTCTTCGGAAGACAGCCGTGAAGGCTTCGTTCGGTACCCTTCAAATTGTCGTGTGCACGTGCCTAATCAGTGAATTAAATAACAAACCACTAAACAATTAAATAAAACACAATTTCACACGACAATAAAATGTGATTGGTTTTGAATAATTATTATTCATAAGTGGAAGATCAAAAGTGGACTCTGAAGGATCTTTGGCTTTCTTAAATTAATTGTGATCTTTAATTATTGCTGTAAAATGAAGTCAGGCTGTTTTAAACATTTCGTTAGGAAGGTTGGTGTTATATTAGTTATATGACTTGTACTTTTTCTGATTTTTACATTTTTCACGGGCCGACTTTCATAAAAATAAATATATTTTAGTCCCTCAATTTTAAAAAATCAACTCTGCAGTATAATTTTATACTTTTTATTATAACTATTAGTATATCCTGTTTTTCGTGTATAAATTTTACTCGAATATTTCCACTGTAAACAAATATACGAATTATTGTTTAATTATTTGTTTATAGATTGCATTTATTACTGCATTTAATATTATCAATAATATCAAGAATTATATCATTGTATCATTTATAAACAATTGAATATATTATATTTAAAAAATTTCTTTTTAAGTATTATGTTTACAAAAATCATGAGCAAAGACTTCAATCAGTCTCTAGTAATACACAGAATAACATTATTAAAAATTGTAAAAGAATTATTAAGATAAATATTATTAGAGACATATTATATTATTTGTCATAAATTGTTCGTTAGCAAGATTTTAAGAGAGTCATTCACAAGAAGTAAATATATAAAATCATTAATAGAGAATGGAAGATGTAATATATATGCAAAAACTTTCTTTTAGGTATTACAGTTGCAAAACGAACTATGCAGTCAGTCTTTAAATGCACCGATCACTTTTTATATCCTGTCGCCATTTGAGATCGCTCGTTGAAAGTACGATTGCCTAATATAGTGGTTTGCAATTAAAGTTGGAAACGTAAACATCTGTCCCCGTGTACACCGCAATTTTTCGAATTGCTTCATTCGTTCTCCATTGCGAATGGGTGTGCATCACGCGCATTAGGGTTGCCTCATTTCTTTCTGGAATCAGTATGACACAAAAAGTTCGAAATAATTCTCTAAAAAAATTAATTCAATGCGAAACAGTCGAGAGATGGCAACGAAAATATTAGCATAACATTTATAATTATTTTTGCAAATTTATATTCACACTCTTTTGTTATACAAAGCTGCATTTATGACAAAAATGAATGCGACTCAAAACACCAAGGCAATTTATAAAAATTTAAGAATATATACGTCTAATCAAAACAATTTTTATTTCATTTATTATATGAAAATGAAATGCTGTATTTCAATTACCATTTTTGTTGTAACAAATAAAAATAATTACAAACTACCATGTGCTGGAGAACCGCTGACTGTCTGCAATTGCACGTGTGTTAGTGAAGAATTTACACTGGCACTCCTTTGCAGCTCGAGCTGCAACACATTGTGCAATGACAATCTTGGGCACGCATGCGCGATAGATCGTCAAGTTAAAGATCCTCCTGTCTGAAACAATAATATTCTATTAGTGAAATTAAGCTATTAAAAATTTAGATTTCCAAAAAGAATGTTGAAAATACTTCAATAATTTTCACTGTTTCAGTTTAATTGTAACATATGAATAATATTATTTTAATTCTACTTGCAGATTGTTATTCTTTGTTGTTTCGTTGATGCTAGCATCGCTGGAGTTCTCCAAAAGTAAGATATTACAATTTTAAAAACTTAACATCTAATATACTACGAAATGCATAAAATAATAAATAGTCTCCAAGTCTTTAATTACAGCATATTCTTAAAAGCACCATAAATAAATGTTTGGAAAACTACAGTAGAAATTCTCATTTCAGAAATAGCGTAAAGATATTCCTTTTTATTCCTTTCTCAACAAATCTGTCCATAAAAATTTTCATTTGCATAAGGATCCACAAGAAAGGATCTATTAATCACAAAAATTGAATTTCCATTTGGAAAATGATTTTCCCCAGTAAAGCAGACTTAATATTTCGATAAAAACAATTTATAAAATTAATATCATAACTCGCAATTATATATATATTTTTTTTACTTTATTTATCGATATTTTAACTCCAGCAGATTTCCCTGCACTCCAATCGATGCACTTCCAGTGGAAGGAGCTGCAGTTCCTGTAGCCTGTACTCTTCAAACCGGAAACAAGGCTCCGTTACCAACATACGTAAAAGTGGCCACACCAATTTCATACAGACTATTACCAAAAACATCATCGTTGGTCTACATTGCACCCGCCATCTTTAAAACAGCTTCCGCAGTCGTCGCGAGGGACACGAAAACTGAAAAAGAAGCTGAGCATACGGTAATTTATGTGAAACATTTTTGAAAAACATTACAGAGCACTGTAATAATATTTTTCATATTATATCACACGTTATTTATTCATCTTTCATTTAATAGAGTGGATTCCTCGAACTTGCAGCTCCGCCATCTTGAATTTATCGCGACCTGTGCTTCTTCTAATTATTTTCTGTTTTCTGCAATTATTTCTTTACATTTAATATATTGTACTGACGCATTGTTAATAATTATACATTATCATTATTATGACGTCCTTAATTTACAATTTTTGTCATTGTTACACAGTTTATTTTAAATAATACTGATAATTTTTATTTTACAAGAAAGTATTTTTCACATTGCAAAATTATTTTGTTTGCAGGCTTATCCGAAGTATTCTTTTAATTATGGTGTTCTCGATGGATATACTGGTGATTCAAAATCCGCGTGGGAGGAAAGAGACGGCGATACTGTTAAAGGTGAATATTCGGTGGTCGAAGCAGATGGATCAATTAGGACAGTGACCTACACAGCAGACAACCATAATGGATTCAATGCTGTGGTCACGAGAAACGAGCCACCGAAAAATTTGAAACCGGAAACCAACTTGAAAGCGTTCCTTCCAGCTACGTTTCTTCCTCGTCCACATTAAATTAATTAAAAATCGTTAATTTTTTCTTCTGAACAAAAGCTACTCTTATTTCTTATAGCAATACTGTTTCTCTTCAAAATACCACTAAAAAAATTAGAGGATCACGTTAAGGTTCGCAAAAATCCAAAAATGCAATAACTTTATATAAAATATCAATACAAGATTTTGTATAACAATTTCCAATTATTCTTATAACTTATCTTTTAGTTATTTATTAATTTAACAGCAAGAACACATTGTGATATATTATAAAAATGAAATAACGCGAAACAGTGTGCAATAATGAATAACAAAGTATGTATTCTTTTCCTTTTTGTCAGCTTTAATATTTTTCTTTTTAGTTACAATAATTCTGTGAGTTGAAAAGAGTAGTGGGGAGAGCGGACAGGGTTAACAAATGCATAGAATTATTTTATATATTAACGTAGAAATATTATATTCTTCAGTACATAGGATATCTCTCATTTTCTCGTAACGTGATTCCCTAATTGTTTTAGGCAGTATGTAGTCCCTGTTAGGTGAGTTTAATTGTTCGTTTATATGTTTAATCTTTTCTGCGACATTATTGATCATTATTTTAGGCTATTTACAATTATAAATGAAATTAATTGTCTCGCCGGAACCGCCGCCATTGCGTACCGTTCTGCCCGCCATTTTGTTTTACAAAAATCTTCGTACATTATTCTTATACAGTCGTAAGTTAATCACTCGAAATAAATCATCGTTGGTCCAAGCCAGGATGTTTTTGTTTCAGTCTCCGTAATGTTAAAAAAATTGTAAACAATTGATTTTTGACAACGTCGAAACGGAAAAATAAATAAAAAGAAAGTCATAGATTCAGTGACAAATATCAGCGTTCGATTGCTACCGAATAATTTATTTATAACACTATAAACAATCGAGTACGCTGGATACAAAAAAATATTTTTTCGAAGTTTTCATAGGTCTTTTCTTAAAATTTTCGATCGTTCAGCTCCGAACAGGCGTGTAAAAAAAACTTACATAATATTTACGTAACACTCAGGACATTACAATTAGGCAGAGATTTATTTTAAAATATTCTAAAAAACGTTTTAAAATCGAACGATTTTAATAGTTCAGATTACAAAGAAATGCCGGAACTCTATTACGTTACTTTTTCTTTGTGCAATAAATCTTTTAATCTTAATCGTACACTACAACTACAATTCTGTTACCGAATTTGTGTGTGTGTATGCGCGTTACAAATCAATCGATGTAACATAAATAGAAAAAAAATTAAAACCTCTTGTACAAACGTTTGCTATTCACAAACTAACGGTAATCGTTCGAGAACAGGCTGTGTATTATTACAAAGAAAGGATAAAAAGTTCAAGAGAGAAGAATTTTAAAAAATAGCGGGACTCTATCTCCGCTAATTTCAATCTTAAACCTAACAAATACTGTTCGTCTGACTATAAAACCAAAGAAAAACCTAAATCTTTCATTTTGATTTTCATTGTCCACAATTCCAATTCAATTTCACACTGTGCCACAACCGCTGCACTATGAACAACCTCTGCTTCGCAGTGAAGACCAGGAAAATAATTTTAACGGAGACCGAAGGCTCTGTGTCCAGCAAAGAAATCAAAAATTCTAATTCGTGAATATCACTGTTCAACGCTTGTTCATCATTCGTTGAATATCACTGTCCTCGTTCATCCATTATAAACTCTCATCTACGCTAACAAAGTGTTTTCTCCGAAACTTCGGACGAAGATAAAGTGTTTGTACAAAATTATATATATATTCTCTGCGAATCAATTTATATATATGAACAAAAGTATTGGCAGTATTAAACTAGTAAATCAATACAGGATTAATTTCTTCCAAACTTTCCTACACTTACGACCGACTATATATAAAACATTTAATAAATTAATTCAATAATATAAATACCAAGTAATTAAAAGTTAGCTGTGTCAATACTTTTGTTCGTAACTTATAGAAGGTTTTACACTGTTCCCTGGATACAGAAGCCAAGGGTCTCCCAGTTCCTCCACTTCCGGTCCACCGACCGTAAATTTCACAACACCTAACCTCTTGACTCTATCCAAGCGCCCAGCGCGCCACGATTCGGTATAAGTTCAACGCTCGTGGTGCATTTATTATAAAATAGAGTGTGATTTCGGTACATCGATAAAACCGTGTGAACAAAATGAAACTGTGATTCGCAGTAGTAGATGTTTCTTTCGGTTCGTCCCAGACTGTCCCAGGACCGTAGAGAGGAAACGGCTGCACTGGGGGGTTCTACCTATTCCTGGACCGTTTATTGCTATTCTTTTTCGCGCTGTTCGCAGCCTTGCTTTTCGCCGCTTCCTTTCCAGTGTTCTCTTTCAGCGAGACGTGCTCCAGGCTGCCGTTGCTCGCGTGACCATTCGCGAACTGGCCTGACATCTCGTTCGAAGACGACAGTGATCCGTTCTGGTTGTACTGTCCGGTCAGAGAGTGGTTCTTCCCTGAGGACTCCTTGTTCCCGTTGCTGGTGGCGGTATTCCCAGTGGTCCCATGCGAATTCACCAGGCTGCAATTGTCCTCGCTGCCGCTATTTCCGATCTGGGACTCTGATTCGCTGTACCGGTCAACTGCAAGCAGGTTGAACATAGGAGAATCGGGATCCTCGGACGGATCGAGGCTCGGTTTCAAGGAAACATCGCTTTCCAAATACTGCTCACAGTAGCAACTTGCAATCTCGCTAAAAGTTTGTGGGTTTCTAATAATCCAGAACTGTTTCGATGTCGCTCTGACCCCATCAAACAAATACAGTTAAGCAAAAGACTACGTCAAGATAACCCAAATGCCTTTGAGAATTTCTAATACTTTTTGAGGTTGCATGTAGCAATTAACCCTTCGACCGTGTCTATAGCACTTTATGGATGCTCAACGGGAGGTGCTTTTGTCAAGCAAACAGCACGCAAAAGTAATTTTGATCCATAGCACTCCGTTGCCTTCAATATGGAGACATATGACAGTACTCGATAAATGATCAGAGTGCTAAGGGTTAAGACAAGGTATAATGTCAGTACTGTAACTAAACATGCTTTAAATCAGAGAACCATCGAGAGTGTAAATTGATTTAAAGTTCAGAGTCACTGTAGAGAAATATATTGATCACATAATCCTCTCCACATTTTCAATACATACAGAAAAAGCAAACTGTTTTCTACTGACATACAACAAAGCAATACAGAAGACTTCAAACTGTACATGATAGAACTACAAAAAAGATGAGAAATGGAATTTATTTGTAATTAAGATACAGAAAAGAAGATACAGGAAATTAATTATACAGCATGTCTTATTTAACTCTGCCAGCCCTGATAACTTCGTTATTTATACAGATACAAAAAATTTTTGGGTGAAAGTCATCTCAAGGTCATATTTTCTGAGATATTATGTACAGTAGCTTTTTTTAAATGGAACAACACGGTTTTTTATTTACATTTCGATAGAGCGTTTCAGGACGAATACAATGACCTATTGGGAATGTCATTCAACATCCTAAACAGTTTTTTGTGTCTGTATAAATAACAAAATTATTAGGGACAGTAGATATGAGACACCTTGTAAAATAGAAACATATAGAATCGACGTTCAAAGTTCTACCTGAAGGCTACGAAAGAAAAGACGTGAATGAATCAGATTGATTGAAAAAAAAAATAGATAGGGAATAAATAAAAATTTATTTGTAACTTAAATACAGAAGAAAATAAAAGTTGCATAGTCAAATTCAAAGTAAAGGTACGAAACAATCCGTGAAACGTTTAATTCAATTAATTTTATCTATCTAATTGTAAGTTGCGTAACAATCCAGTTTTATTACTATTCTCTTGTTTATGGAAGACAGTATGGTCGATACATTAAAAAGAAAAAGAAGTACAATCAAGGATAAACTTAACAACTAAAAAGAACTAATCTCAAGGAAAGGATAAAAAGAAAAGTTGGGAGGGATGATAGGATGAAAAATATAGTTGTACTCTTTTGTGTTGCATGAAAAAATTTACTATCTCAGGAATATCCATTGAGGTCCTTACTTTTTTCCTGGGTATTTTCCACAAGTCCGCTAACCGCCTGCAAAAATACAATCTTCATGATTTATATAAATTGTGTGTCGTTTCACTATTTACAGAATAGCGCTTAATTAAAGCATAAAATGAACTTTCATTTCGAATATATTAATTTCGTTCTAAAATTGTTTTACGTATTTTCAGTATTTTCTATGTTTCAAATGTTCAAAAATGTTTTGCTCTGCTTTTTCGTTTTCGAAACATGCAGGCATGCAACAAAGTATATTTTGAATTAACTGTTTAAATATATATAGTCAGTCATATCTTTTCTTATGTTAATTAACCTCATGCAATTATCTAAAAACGATATTATTTTTCCACTATGTTTCTAGAACTAATATTGAATTCCTGTAACAAAATTATAAAAAAATATTTATTTTAATGGTATAAAACTCGTAATAGGCGCTAGTATTGAATATTATTTGAATAAAAAGGTCTGTAAATTCATTCTAATAGTTCCTGCAGTATTATGTCTTAATATATTAATTCGTTTACTTATCATGATTGTTAATATTCTTCATTATTTTTCAGATCTTTTAAAAGGTATCAAAAATGTTGCAATTTTTATTCGATCAAAAAACTTTCTAAAATAGAATGTTATGTACTCACAGCCATGGAGGTGATAGAAGATTTTGAGAAAAGTCTTTCGGCTTCTTTGAACTTCCTGTTACGCTTGTCTGCCTTACTATTAGTGTTTTTATTGCTGGCTAAATATCTGTCCCAACCACGTATTATATTGCCGTATAATTGTGTATCTTCCAAATAGCTACCCTCGAATGCATATATTTGACGTTCTAAGTTGGCAAGAGTATCCTATAAAATTAAAAGCTGTTTCACTCTTCCGATTAAAATTAATCGACTACACTCGATCAATATAACTGTAAACATTCTTTCGTTACGTATATGTCTAAACGAAAGAATTCTCGAAAAATTGTAACTCAATATATTAATCCAACAGAAATTGTTTATATCTCGAATATAATTATTTTGTTTTCTTACAAGTATATTTTGCACAAAATAATTTTACAGTTATATAGCATTTAGTATAATTTATCAGTTTTAAATGTAACCGTAGCGTCAATTGAATATTCTGGACCAATATCCATGACAAAAACAAACCACCAAGGTTATAAAATATCCTGAAATATTAATGAATGTTCATAAACATATTTCGCATTCCAATTTAAAAATCTTTGATTTGTACTGATGTAATAAGTAACAGGTTGAAGAATTGAGGTCAATATTAAAAAGAGATTAATAAGAAAAACATTGCTAGAAGGTTATGTTAATATAACCTCAAACATTCTAGGACGATAAAAAGTGCGCGAAGAATTTTTAATTCGGCGTTCGAACAATCGATAATTGGGAATAATCGTTAGCTTCTTGTGAGAAGCATGAGAATATTTATTGAAATGGAGATACAGTTTACTTGAAACCAGGAGAATTAAAAGAACAGACCAATTTGACAGTTTAGCAATACTTACGGCTATTTCTGCTTTTCGTTTCACTAATTCCGCAAGTTCCGCCCGTAAATCGACGGAGGACTTCGTCGACATTGTTTATTTAAATATACTTCTATAACACTAACAAGAACTTGTACTATTTCGCTGGAAAACTGTTTTCTTTCCGTTCGAGAGACACCAGACTCCGTTTTACAATGAAAACTGTCCAGAGTACAGAATGGCCTGAAGTTGGCACTGTCTGAAGTCAGACATTTCAAATAAACGATATTCAAATTAAGAAAATCAAGACGAAATCATTTTGTTATTGTATCAACTGTGAATACTATTGTATAAGAATTCTATCAATTTTTATTTTTAGAATAAGTATCTTTTAGACTCAATACTATGTAAGTTTCAATAATGTACTAGAATTTAAACAATTATTTTCCGCCATATTTATATATTGGTGGCGCCAGTTTGTTAAAACAAGGTTTACCCCCGATAATATGCATCCTGCAAATCTTGCTTGTCATAAATGCAATCTTTTTTTTTTTTATTTCTAAATAAAAAAAACATTTGATAACTTCATCTTTAAATTGAAATAGTAAATTAAATATGGCAAATTTATTATATCAAAATATAAAATTAATGTATTTAAAGTAAAAAATGTCTAACAATTTTTCAATATTTGTACACTTCTTCCCATAAAAGCATTCTTTATAGGGATCTTTATATTTTTATTCTGTTATTAACAAATTGTTAACAATAGTTTTATTAAGAAAATATGAAAAATATCTATTTTAAGTATCTTGTTTCGTCAAGCTTCTACATATGTAAATGTACATATGTAAATAGTATTAATTTAGTAATTTAACATGATTATAAACATTTTTATATTTTAGTGTTTATATTTACATTTACATTGTTTATATTTATATTTACATTGTTTACATTTCCATTACGAGAACCTTCATTATTATCAACATCCGTTATCATAACCGTCCAGCGATATAATACAACGATAGCTAATTAAACGCATTAACCATTGTGATTTCAATAATAACAATGGCATCTCAAAAAAGGAATGTTACAACAATTGATCAATAATCGTTACATATACATTAGAAGCCCCACGAATTTCCAATTTTACATTAATTTCATTTTCTATCACAAGATTAATAATAAATCCATTCCATGCAAATATAAAATATGAAAAGTGTTGACAAATGAAACGATAACTGATAACGAATTTGTCAAACATGATAGGCCATTCAGTGATGCGCTCAAGACAATGTGCACTATCAATATTATTATAAATTGTAATAGATTTCAGTAGAGTAACATAACATTTCTTTGTTTGTTGAGAATTAATTGTGAAAGTGTTTACATTATAAGATAAAAATTGAAAAAAGCGATAAAGATGGAAAATAAAAGACAGAAATTTTGTCCGTTCAAAAAAAATGATCGAACAAGATTGAAATTGTATCTAGATCGCTCATGTTACAAGATAGAATAATGATAAAAATATTAGAAAAACAGCAGAAATTTTTTATCGTTTTAAATATGTACCGAACAAATTCGAAATCAACCATGGACCATTTATATACTTTATAAAATAATAGCAAAAAAATGGAAAATTAGCGAACCGATTTCCGGTCGTTCCGCGAATATTTAAATAGGTCAACGTAGCAAACGTTACTGCACTAAATTACAAATTTCACTGTTAGGTGTCCTCGAGTTTTTCACCGACGTTCGGTTTTTCCTTCGTCCAGGGTCGCATTCAAGAAAAAGAGGGAGAAAGAGAGAGAAAGGGAGAGAGAAAAGGAAAGAGAGAGAGAGAGACTGTGCAATTTCTCCCCTCCTGAAGGAAATAGACGTCTTTGAAACCCTCCGCGGCGATATATGAAAGAACACGTGTCACCAGTCATTCAGTCTTTCCACGGAGATCGTTATTGTTTATACGCATCTCGCTGAATAATAGATTTATCGCATCCTACCATAGCATAACGGCCGATAAAAAAGCAATGAGTAGTCAAAATGTCGACGGACTGTCTAATAAAGGAACTAATCATGTGAGTTTCATGCTATCATTCCAATCTTTATTAATTTATCTTCAATAATTTACAACGTTACTTAGTTTGAAATATTTTGTGACTTTATGTTTAAATATCAACTATAATTGTGATAATTTTGCTATTTTCAACGTATTAAAAATTGTTTTAGAAGAATCATTTTAGAAGTACTATAATAATTATTCCAACATTTTTGTATAAGAACATACGGCAAAAATAAAAAAAATGTTTAACAATTTAATACCAAGACAATTTTCTTTTCACGAAGTTTAGAAGTACCATGTTAAAGATAATTTAACTATTTTTGTTCATATTGTATAATATTGTTTTAGGGTTTTAGTCACACGGTGACTTATTTATTATGTATTTCACTAATTTTCTAAAGCATAGAAATTTTAGCTGTCGTTTCTTAATAACAATTTCAACTAGATTAAAATTTCGATTAGAATATTTTTTAGTGACGAATCCATTATACTTAACCAATCAGTAGTATTATATGTTTTAAAGAAAACAAAAATCAAGACACACATGTTTCGTAATCATAATTAGGTATAGTTGATTCTTCGTCGACATACGAAACTTTTTTTTCGAAACTTCGCAAAAATACGCTCGTTGCGCTCTTGTGAAACTAGATCACGGATTTTATTGTTAGTTTACCGCGTTCTAATTTTTTTGTCGCCTAACTAACAAGAAAAACCTAACAGCGCAACACATGCCCACTCGTTAATTAATTGCAAAACAGCTTACTCCGAAATATTTTCTTCAAGAGAATATTAAAAAAATTATTTTCAAAATATTTTCCATCTTACGAAGTCATTTTTAAGACAATAAAATAACACTTATTTACATTTTTCATTCAATTTACAAACATAATTAAATATTTTACTTTCGATTCTTCATTATTAATATATTATTATTTCGTTTCAATTGATAAAGAATAAATGTATAAACACACACATTATTTGTGTATGTATATTAATATATTCATATATATACATAAATGCAGTGTGATTGTCCTTTTTTATTTAACTATATATTTACCAGTTTAAATTTAAGAGGCTCGGCTATAAAAATTGGCGTAGGACTTACAAAATGACTGACAGTCGAAGATACATGTAGGTATTGTGATTGCATACCATCAGGCGCCTTCGTAATCCCGTTTTTATATAAATAATTACAAATACAACGAAAATACCAAATTAATGTGACTTAAATGAATGATTTCATTATAAACTATTAACTAAAATATTCGTGGCGTTTTTCTGATTAAAATGAGTACAAACACGACATAGTTTGGATCATGTCTACTCGTTTAATCCACGATATAGTAGAATCTCGATTATTCGAACCTAATCCGTGGTTCGGTTCGGATAATCGAGGTTCTACTTAATCGAGGTTTGTACTCATTTTAATCAGAAGAACGTCACGAAAATTTTGGTGAAAGGTTCATAAAGAAATCATGAATTTAATTTTCACCAAAAAATGATTATGAATATAAAAGTTAAGTCAATGAATCAGTGTCGTCTCACCAATAGTGCAGATGAATTTTTCACAGATACGGAGTAGTAAACAGTTTAGCGCTTTCGAGCAGTGTTTACTGAACAGTATGGATAATCCAGCATCGTTTCCACGAGTCTCCATATCATATCCGTCAACCCACGATTTCCTTATTCGCGGTATTCGAGGTACATATCTCGTGGAATTTTTTGATCCCACTGCCGGGTTCGGTTACTTTCGTTTAACTTTCTCGCTCGACAGCGGTCGGATCTTCACCAGTTCAACCCGAGCCATGTGTCCGCGTATACTTTCATCATTGTGATCGTCGAGTGCGTCATTTAAAATCCGAACGATGTTGATCTTATAATTCCACTCCTACATACACTATACAATATATTCATTACTACGCAATTAAACAATTTCCCTGCACTTGATTACAAGATCTTTTATTCTTGTATGTGATTCTTTTTACTGGCGAATCATTAACTTTTTAAACTTCCATATACTATTTCCTTGTACAGTGAAGTATTCAACAAATATAGGTTGTTAATGTAAAAAAATATAATATTTTTTAGAAATACTGTAAATTATTTTCACATTTTATATTGGAAGGAATCGTTCGAATTATTGGTATAGAATTTGTTTGTAAATGTTCCAGTTGTATTGGATTAATTGTGTATTTTTGTTTAAAAATGAATTTGTAATCTGATGATTGTATAGCGTTGCGGAGAGAATTCAGTTAGAACAATTAAAATTGTGTATAGTTGTGTGGAGATTAAATTACAAAATTATAACTGTACAATAACGTCGTGTAAAAACACGATTAAACTATTATATAATTGTAAAACGTTGCACAGAGATTGAATTATAAAATTATAATTGTGTGACGTTGCGTATAAATTCAACTAAACGATTATTAATTGTACAATATCGTGCGAGAGTAAAATTGAAAAATTCTAATTTTAAGACTAAAGTAATTGTTTTCGAAATGGGCATGTACTTGAACTCGTTCGTGGAGGAGCGATCTACACGGAAGAAAAGCGATAAGGTACTAGGACGAGATTATGGTAACATAGTTCCATCCAATTTGTAACAATTATACTAGACGATACTATATATCTACTAAACGATAACTAATTAATATTGTTCTATAAAAATGACAAAACTGTATTTCTTTGTACCCATAGATTTTCCAATCAATCTTCTTTTATTTTATATGTCTTCTGTGCATTTATGGTGTATAAAATTCTTTAAAAATTTGTGAAATTGCAGCCCATTATACTCATTCCTTATGCATAATAACTGGAATAATTTCTAATGAACTCTAAAATAATATCTTTTACATCAAATATCTTATCTTTAAACAAAGAATTACTGTAAAGATAAAGAAAATAAACATTGAGAAATGTGAACATTTATATCACCTGATTGCAGATCGTAGCATCGAACGTGACACAACAGATTCATCATGTGTCACGAGAGAAACGAGGAGAGTCTTATGGGAGGTTCAAGGGGTTCCGTGGCAGCACCGTATGGTTAACGGGACTTTCCGGTGCTGGGAAGACTTCGATTTCTTTCCAGCTCGAGAACTACCTCATTTCACAAGTGAGTCGATAAACAAAGATTAACGGTGCTGATAGTCGTCACTACAGGCTTAAAAGAGTCTGAACAGCAGTTTAATTTTTTCATTTTAAAAAGCGATATCATATCTTTGTCTTCCGTTTCCAGGGTCTCGCACACACCATGTACAGTAGACTGATTTATACATATAGTCCATGAAAATCTAAGAAATAAAACATTAAACAATACACAATAAAATAGAACTCGAAATAGATATAAGAATGAGAATAGAGTACAGAGATGTGACCATGTGTTCAAACATTTTTTAAACACGATTCAATATTTATAATATTATAAAAAAGAATAAACCATTGTATTCTGTAGACTCTCGAGAATTATTCTACACAAGAAACATTTTTGTAACATCTACAGTCAGAGCACAAAAAATTCACAAAGTTGAAACATCGTCTTTTTACAAAAATGGTGCAATTATTATGTCTTAGACGCTCCAGACATTTTTAAAACATACTTAAACATATCTAATCTTACAATAAAACACACCACAATATTGCGCAGACTCTAAAGAACCGTTCCGCACAAGAAACATCTTTGTACAATCTATAGTTAAAAGACACAAAGTTCCCAAAACTGAAACTTCGTCTTTTTACAAAAAAAGTGCACTTATTATGTCTTGGACGCTCCAAACATTTTGAAACATACTTAAACATTTCTAATCTTACAATAAAACGCACCATTGTATTATGTAGACTCTCGAGAATAATTCTACACAAGAAGCATATTTGTAACATCTGCAGTCAGAGCACAAAAAATTCCCAAAGTTGAAACATCGTCTTTTTACAAAAAAAATGCACTTATTATGTCTTGGACGCTCCAGACATTTTTAAAACATACTTAAACATTTCTAATCTTACAATAAAACACACCACAATATTGCGCAGACTCTAAAGAACTATTCCGCACAAGAAACATCTTTGTACAATCTATAGTTAAAAGACAAAAAATTCCCAAAGCTGAAACTTCGTCTTTTTACAAAAAAGTGCACTTATTATGTCTTGGACGTTCCAAACATTTTTCAAACAAACTTAAACATTTCTAATCTTACAATAAAACACACTACTGCATTGCGCAGACCCTGCAGAACCATTCCGCACAAGAAACATCTTTGTACAATCTATAGTTAAGAGATAAAAAGTTCCCAAAGCTGAAACTTCGTCTTTTTACAAAACAAGTGCACTTATTATGTCTTGGACGCTCCAGACATTTTTAAAACATACTTAAACATTTCTAATCTTACAATAAAACACGCCATTGTATTATGTAGACTCTCGAGAATTATTCTACACAAGAAACATTTTTGTAACATCTACAGTCAGAGCACAAAAAATTCCCAAAGTTGAAACATCGTTTTTTTTCTCGAAAAACTAAATGTTCCAGAGTCTGCGTAATTAACAGCAGTTTCTCGCAACAATATCATAAATAATCAAATCGGATTTCACCTGAATGGCTTTCTAATTGCAGGGGATACCAGCGTACAGCCTTGACGGCGATAACATCCGTCGAGGCCTAAACCGGAACTTAGGTTTCACGAAGGAGGATCGCGAGGAAAACGTTCGCAGAGCAGCAGAGGTTGCAAAATTGTTTTCAGACTGCGGCGTGGTCGCTATTTGCAGCTTCGTCTCTCCCTTCGAGGATGACAGAAGATTGGCCAGGAAAATCATCGAGGAGCATGATCTGAAATTCTTTGAAATTTACGTGGAAGCTTCATTGGCAATCTGCGAAGCAAGAGATGTGAAAGGATTGTACAAAAAGGCGCGAAATGGAGTGATTAAAAGCTTCACTGGCGTAGGCCAACAGTACGAAGTGCCTAGGCAACCGGATTTGATAGTGAACACGGAAGTCCATAGTGTGGAGAAGTCGACTGACATGGTGATTGATTTGTTGGAGAGGGAAGGTGTCATTCCGAGGATTCCCAGGGGAGTTGAAGAGCTCTTTGTTGGTAGTGAGAGGATTGATGCTGTTAAATTAGAAGCTGAGAGTCTATTGAGTATGTATTCTTGTTTGCCATCTTTTGTTGTTTATATATGTTGCTTGTTAAAATGTTTTACCTCCAGTTTTCAGCAGATAAACATCGAATTAGAGCTTAATTATTACAAAGTAAAAAGATTCTTTAGATTATCTTTAAAATATTCATTGAATTGAAATTGTTTATTGAATATGATTTGTTAAAATAATCTACACAGTATTAACACTGAATGATTAATACAGAAAGATTCTTTAAATATTCATTAAACTATAATGCAATTTATTAACATCATTTTCACTGTATTAGTATACTGATCGAATGATAATAAAATTTATTCAATATAATTTATTAACACAATCTTGATTGAATGAATTCATAACAATTAGTGTAAAATGTTTTTAATTCATGTATATATATATATATATATATATATATATATATTTATTTCTATATATATATATATATATATATATATATTTCTATATATATATATATATTTCTATATATATATATATATATATATATATAAATATATTTCTATATATATATATATATATTTCTATATATATATATATATATATAAATATATTTCTATATATATATATATATATATATATATATATATATATATATTTATTTATTTCTCTCTCTCTCTATATATATATATATTAGAAATAAACACGAATTAAAAAAAATATATATATATAGAAATAAACATGAATTAAAAAAAATATATATATATAGAAACATTTTCCATATTTTGTATTTGTTTATACATGTTTTGCATTTATTGTTGAAACAACATTTGTAACGATTACTGCAATGATTTTTAACATTTGCAGGTCTTGAAATTAACAATGTTGATTTGCAATGGATTCAAGTGCTAGCCGAAGGTTGGGCAAGTCCCCTAAGAGGCTTTATGCGAGAGGACGAGTACTTGCAAGTAAGGAACGATTATTTAGAATGTAGAAAATTAGCAATATTAAATGAAAAATTGAATTTTTTTAGTGCCAACATTTTAAGACTCTGCAACAAAATGGAACTGATTTTAATCAATCGATACCTATCGTACTTCCGGTCACCACAGATGAAAAAGAACGATGCAAGAATGCATCGGCACTGACCTTGAAGCATCAAGGACACCCTATTGCAATTCTGCGTAATCCTGAATTTTTTGCACACCGAAAAGAAGAAAGGTTGTAATGCTACCTTTGCTTTTGGAAATAAAAATAAATAATATTAATAATAATTGATCAATATTAATTCTAATAATTACAATACTTTATAATGCTTTATTATACGTCACCCATGTTATAATATTAAAAATTATAATATAATATTTATTAGAATATTAACTATTTTAAAGAAATTACAAGTATTATAAATAATATTAAATTACATAATATAAATTTAATTCAAATAAATAATATAAATTAGAAGTATTTTTTTAAATTTGCCTTCAAAAGCAAGTATAAATGAAATTTATTATTATAACGGTATTGATATGTTAACGAAAGAATAATAATTACAGACAATAATTACAAATTTTGAATTTGTGTGATGTTGACTAGTGAAAAATGATTAATATCAGCGTAAATTAATAACGAATTTTAATTACAGGTGTTCCAGGGAATTCGGAACCAATGATCCCGACCACCCACACGTTAGAATGATTCAAAACTCAGGTGATTGGCTGGTTGGTGGGGAGCTCGAGGTTTTCGAAAAAATTAGGTGGAACGATGGCCTTGATGTTTATAGGCTAACACCGAATGAAATAAGGAAAAAATGTAAAGAAATGGGTGCTGATGTCGTTTTTGCGTTTCAATTGAGAAACCCGGTGCACAATGGCCATGCACTTTTAATGCAGGTAGATTTTTAAAGTTAGGTGTTTGAGCCAAAGTTTTATAAAATTTCCGGTTTCCAGTCAATTAAATTTTCATCGTTTAAAAATAATAATTAGGATACGAGGAAACACCTTGTGGAGGAACGAGGATTCAAGAAACCAGTTCTTTTACTGCATCCGTTAGGAGGATGGACGAAAGAGGACGATGTACCATTGCCAATAAGGATAAAACAACACCAATGTGTGCTTGAGGAAGGAATTTTACACCAGGACACGATTCTCGCCATTTTTCCCAGTCCGATGTTGTATGCTGGACCCACCGAGGTATTAACAATCAATTTTTCAATTTATATCTATATGAAATAAAAATGAATCTAAAAATTTCAATTTTTCTTCGATTTTAATATTAAATAAAAATGAATCTAAAAATTTCAATTTTTCTTCGATTTTAATATTAAATAAAAATGAATCTAAAAATTTCAATTTTTCTTCGATTTTAATATTAAATAAAAATGAATTTAAAAATTTCAATTTTTCTTCGATTTTAATATTAAATAAAAATGAATTTAAAAATTTCAATTTTTCTTCGGTTTTAATATTAAATAAAAATGAATTTAAAAATTTCAATTTTTCTTCGGTTTTAATATTAAATAAAAATGAATTTAAAAATTTCAATTTTTCTTTGATACAAATATTGAATAAAAAAGGAGTTAAAAATTCGAATTTTTCTTTGATATAAATAGTGAATAAAAAAGGAGTTAAAAATTTCAATTTTTGTTCTCTATTTTTCTTGGATTTAAATATTAAGTAAAGAAGCAGTTTAAAATTGTAATTCACATTATAATTATATTTCTTATTATCTTCCCACGCTGAAATGTTTGCTATCCTAATGAATACCATTATTGATATTAACAATATCATGAATAATAACAAACTTTTGCAGGTGCAATGGCATGCTAAGGCAAGAATGGTGGCTGGAGCTGATTTTTATATCGTTGGTCGTGATCCTGCAGGTTTACCTCATCCTGATAAATCAAAAACACCTGATGGTAAAATTAAAATGTCGAGAACTTCATTATGAATATTAAATTATAAGTGTTATTATAAATCCAATAATAATCCAATAGTCCAATATTAATAATTGTTGCAATATTTATGATCTATTTATCATTATTTTATAACACATATTATTTCACTTAGCTCAACAAGGTTTTCTAAAATAAATAAATAATTTTTAAAACGTCAGGTAACTTGTATGACGGCACACACGGGTCCAGAGTACTATCAATGGCACCAGGTCTTCAAAATCTACAGATAATACCATTCAGAGTAGCAGCATATGATAAAATAGCGAAAAAGATGGCGTTCTTCGAGCCAGAACGATCTCAGGACTTCATTTTCATCTCGGGAACTAAAATGCGAGGTAAACATTTTTTTGAAATAATAATAAACTCAAAATCAATCTTACAATATGGAGTATGAAGGATTTAAGCTGAGGAATCCAATATGGCCGCCGCAAGGTGAATGAATACTCGACGTCCATCTTCATATCGGAAATAAAACTTTCAATTTAATATAAATGTACAAAATTGATATTGATATCGGATGTTTAAATTCAAGATTGACATTAATACTAAACATTGATGGACAACATGTGCATTAACAGTACAGATCAACGTCGGAAATTAACGAGTATCTGAAATTAGCTCGGTTCCAACATGGTCGCCGGAAGAATCAATCAACGTTGTCAATTAACGTTTACATCGATCATAAATATACGAAATTAATAACAATATTAAATATCGACGATGAAAATACGTATTTATGGTACACATTAACATTAATGATTAAAATCAATCTTCCAATATGGCCGCTGAATCAGAAATTAGTATACAACATTCATACAGATGTATTGAAAATGAAAAAATACAAACATACAAAATCGATATCGTAAAAATTCTTAATAATCTTATGATGCAACATTGATGTTAATACTAAATATCAACCAACAAAACATGCGTTAATAAATTGGTACATATTAACAATAAATATTAGGAGTTAATTCGGTATAAATAAACAAAAATTATAACTCAATATTGAATTAGTTAATTACAAAATTGGTAATTGCGAATTGAGTTATAATTATATCTAAAAATTATTTAACGAGCAAATAAATAAATAAATAGTTAAGTTCTTACTTAGGAATCGCTGTTTCGAAACAAAAACTTAACAAATCCGTATTTTTTATTGCAGAATTCGCAAAAACCGGGGTAAATCCGCCAGAAGGATTTATGGCGCCGCGTGCCTGGCGAGTGATGGCGGATTACTATGCGAATAAACAAAAAACTGGCGTCTAAACGCTAGACTGCGGTTCTTTATGCAATTATAAATATTTATAAATTAATATACATAAATAGGAATAAAAAAAAATATCTTTAACATAGAGATTTTATTATATTCCTATAAAAGTAACAATAAATCTTAATAAAGACGTTTAAATATTTTTCTATGCTATATTTTAAAATACTAAACATGCATAAAATCCGCAGTCTGGTAAACGCAAATACTAACTTGTAAATGATTATTTTTGTAAGTGTAAAATATCTGCATCATGCACGTTAATTAACACTTTACCTACCAGAGATTACTTAACTATCTTCCAAAAATAAAATACTAACAACTAAGGGCTTCCTAATAATTTTTACCCTTAATAAATAGCGATAGCAACTTCATTTGTACATCTATAAATTATTTAAACTACTATATCATAGTCTCATAGTATCTTTTAAAATTCTCTAAAAAAGTATAATTAAACTTGTTTTCCTAGACATAGCGCAATAATTAAAAATCCATTATTCGGTAGGTACAGTGTTAACAACGGTTAATATACATATATAAATAAGAATTTATAATATATACATGTTATTTCTGCAAAATAAATTCGCCAGAAAATTCATTATTGCTAATGAACGGAATTTATAATCATTTACCAAAGTAACAAATTAGAACGTGGGCGATGAACGATGGAAACAAACACCACTTCAATTTATACCTCTCTAAATATCGATATTACATATGTATATGCGTGTTTCATATACACACGTTTATTGCATCGGACACGAGAATATTTCGTAACTTAGAGCTTTCGCTGCAGGGGACGTTTGTTTTTTTTTCTCTTTTCTTATTTGTTTCTCCATCGTTCCTCCTGGGACCGAGGGGAGAAGAAGGTACGACGATTAGGATTCTCCGGAGATTATACTCAGGATTTGGCTTCTAAGACGGTAATTTAAGCCAGTAGACCTGAAGCAGAAACGTCCTATTAAAATGTTGAACCTGTAGAACAGCTACCGGTAATCATTTACATTAGGGGCTTCCTCACCGATTTTGATGACGTTGAAATATGTTGTCAAGGTCATCATTCTGAACAACTTTTTCCTATACATGTTACCGCCGCTCAGCTTTAGTTTCCGAGATATTCGCAAAAAAGTTTCAACATCTCAAAAAGTGATCGGAGTAGGTCTGGGTTAGGTCTGGGATGTTTATATATTATTTATATACTGGATTATTATATATTTTCTTGATTGTTGCAGATATCCAAGAATTCGTATAATTTCATGCTTAATATTCTGTATGCTAACACAGCTGACAATGAAATGAGTTTCTCGATCGACACAATTCATTTCACGTTTCAGTTCGTAAACATAAACAGACAAGACAGTGGGTCTCAACTGATTGGCGTCGTTTTATGTTGTGGCCGCATTATCGGCGGCCACAATTTCAAATCTAACCCAGACCTACTCCAATCACTTTTCGAGATGTTGAAACATTTTTGCGAATATCTCGGAAACTAAAGCTGAACGGCAGTAACATGTATAGGAAAAAGTTGTTTAGGATGATGACCTTGATAACATATTTCAACGTCATCAAAATCGGTGAGGAACAGTGATGGGAATGTTGGCGCTTTTCAAGCGCATGCGCGGCGATTTTAGCCTCAGTCAAGCACGAAAATCGGGTACCTTGGTCGCCCCGCTAATTTCGCAACATTTATTATGATTTGATTTTGAAAAATGAATGTACAACATGTGTACGTATATATATATATATATATATATATATATATATATATATATATATATATATATATATTTTTATGTATCTATATAAATATATGTATATATATTTTTATGTATCTATGTACAATATAATATAACTTACTCTTCTTCATCATCTTAGAAATAAGGAAGGGAAGGGTACTAAAATAACATTAAACGAAATATATAATAACAAACCCACTACTTTCGCCCCAATAGTACTCCACAAGCTTCGGACGTAGCTTCGATGTTGCCGAAACTCGCGCATGCGCGTGAAAAGCGCCAACATTCCCATCACTGGTAAGGAAGCCCCTAATGTACATATTTACTCAGCCACCTAACCTCTGATTTCGATGAATTTTTGGATACGTTATAAATCTCAACATTTCCTGTGCATGACAATGGCAGTCTCGCTTAGTATCCGAGATATCCGGGAAAAACTTATTCAAAGGAAACAAAACGCAAAAATTTGTTCAAAATATCGATTTCTACAACATATACACAAATTATCGAAATTGGAGGTTAGGTTTTCCAGGTTCATCGCTTATTAGTCTAAGAAGGACAGAAATCTAAATGTTATAAACCTTTTTCGACGTTACGTCGACTCTGCACGAGGTAAAAGGTTTAACCCTCTTCTTCAGAGTCAGAGATCAATGTGGCTTGCAGGGAACTCTGCTTGGAAAGTGTTCTCCCGTGTGATCGCGACCTTGATGGCGGTGACTGTTTGTTCCAAAGCGCTTCTAATTGGTCGAAATGCTGTGACTGAGCAAGGGCTGCTTGTTCCGGACCCAGTCCCGAAGGACTGGTCGTCAATCCCACTTTGCTGATCTCGTCCATCGATGCACTAACGCTGAAACGACGCTGAAGATTCTCTACCGACGACGCTGATATTCCTGAAAAAGAATCCACTTTCTGAAAGTTTTTAAAAATCGATTCTGTAGCCAAAAATTCGGAAAAAATTCACAGTCGTGTGTGCTGTTAGGTAGAATATTTATGAATTTTTTCGTAATTTTTTGTTGAGCAGAACGGAAGAAATAGAGCATAATTAAAACCGTGTTCACTCTAGAACTACCCTTGTGGTAGGGGTCCCGACTAGAAATTTTCCACGTAGGGTTTTCTTTGGGGGCCCTATCCAATGGTATGACGGAACATCAATTCGATCAACTCTGATCCAACTGTGATCCAACTGTAATCATTAGACTGCGGATTCTATGTGAAATAAAAATTGTTTGCATTAATTGCTGGATGCGAGTCAACAACAGAGTCTTCGAATTCTCTATCTTCGCTATTTTGCATTCGATCTACTCATCTTTGTAATAAATGCATCAAACGCGCAGTCCACCAATCACGTTGTACAGTTACAAGCAAAATTTAATTGAAGGTCCCACCTGAAGTGAGATGCCCGTACTTCCTGCGCCATGTGTCGCTGTCTAAGGACACCTCTTTCTTCAGCAACCTCTTGTTGGGCCTCTTCGGGCCTGGAGGTCTCATGTCCCTCACGTCGCACCATGGTGCAACATAGTCGGGCAACTTGACATACTGCGCTGGAGTGTTGTGCAGACAGAGTATAGGCATGCACTTGTGTTCGAGTAGGTGTAAAGCAAGTCTGGACATGTCCATGGCCACCTCCAGACCCACCACTGGCACGTGCAGCATGATGCTACTCAGGGAACAACCCTTCTTCGTGTCCCAGACGATTAGACTCTTGTCCTCGCTGCCGGAGGCTGCTAGAGTTCCATCGCCGGATAGTCTCACGCAAGTTATGAAGCCTAAATGTCCCTTGAGGGTGTGCAGATCAGCTCCGGTGTTGATATCCCAGACGATTAGGTTCGCATCCCTGGACCCGGACACAACGATGGACTTGTCCAGAACGGAAACCGCGACACAGGTCACGTGGTCCGTGTGACCCACCAGTACCTGTTCCAATTTTAGATCCCAATATTATTGTCAATACAATATTCAAGTTTATTTTTGGAAATTAATATAGGTTAGGTGGGGATTTCTATCCCCTTGTACTATAATATAATATTGTATTATACCAAATACAACTAACCTCGTATATTATAAAAAAAAGTGACGAAAAATTTGGATAGATACATAAAGTAGTAAACCTAGTAAACTCCGTAAACCTAGCGTTAAGGATGCAAAGTTTTAAAAATATAGACCTGCGACAATTTGCCTCCGGCGAGCTGCCAGACCTTCAGGCTCATGTCCATAGAACCTGTGATCAGGGACTGAGAGTCTGGGGTGACTACGAGGCAGGTGATGTCCTGAGAGTGTGACACCTGATACTTTTCTTCCGGACCGGTCCCCAAGCTTACTATTCGTACTTGATTGTCTCCCGTGTCGCATATTGCAAACCTAAACACAGTTTTTATTATCACCGGTTAATAAAAAACGTCTACGAGAAAGTACGAAACAAGTTGATCATGTGAAGTGAAAGGATGGGTACACACTTCATGTCGGTGGAAACCGTGATGCACCGACCACGTCCGCAAACAGATTGGATCATAGTGCCGGAATCAGCTGCCCAAACTCGAATCGCACCTCCCCTGTCCGAACTGACGATTCTCCGACCGTCGAACATAGCTGTCACTGACGTAACAGGCGCCTGATGCCTAAACGTCGCCACCATCAGTCCCAACGTTAGGCCCCAAACTCGGACTGTTTTATCCTCCGATCCTGAAATCGACGCGATCAATTGAAACGTGAAAAATTTCGGGGTTGTCCCACTTGGACGCGTTCCTTTTGGACGCCGTGCCGATTGGACTCGTCGTTTGGACGCCATGCCGTTTGGATTTGTGACATTTGGGTGCCGTAAATTTTATAATCATTGCTTTTCGAATTCTACATATGGTGATATTTTATTGTGAAATATATGGTTAGTTCTGGGTTAGGTCCAACCGGTACCGCGGGCAGGGACGTCCTTGATGACCTGAAGGTCGTCGGATGCTCTAAGGGGGTGGGGGGGGGGCTTAGGCATCCATCGGTCGGCCTGAAACGGGGGGGGGGGGAGGAGACACCATATCTCCGTCGTATGGTGAATCTAATTAGGATAGGTAGGGAAGGGGCCGCGTCCTCTTCCTGGGAGGAATGTTAAAGCGGGGGATGACCGGATAGACATGCGCGCGCGGATCACGGTCATCCTCTAGGAGCTTTAGGGACGGGCGTAGTGGAGTTAGTTGATATACCGGTCTTGCACACCCCGACCGGGGAGCCCAACATAACCTATTCTTTCTCCCCTCGAGAAGGAATAGGTATCCGTAAGAGAGATTACCACTACGAAACAAAAAAAAAAAAGGTCCAACCGGTACGGAGTCCAATCGGCACGGCGTCCAAACGGCACGGCGTTAAAACGACACGAGTCCAATCGGCACGGAGTCCAAAAGAAACGCATCCAATCAGGACGCGTCCAATTGGATGGCGTCCAAACGGGGGTGTCCCAAAATTTCAATTAACATTCCACTTGTAAGTAATAACTTACAACAAATATGTTGTACGGAAAAGAAAATTGTTGGAAAATATAACCGCGCTCTGTATTGCCGACGGTGTGTGTTTTGAGAATGTGTGGCGTGCGATAAGTTTTGAACACCAGAACGTTGTAAGCAGTTGTAAGAAAGACTTGAGCGTGCACGTGTGAATACTGAAAGCCTGATTGTTAAGTGTTACATACTTTATACAATAAAGTTGGAGTTATTACTCAGTTATGCTTAGTTGGAGCTATTCTCTGTAAGCGCCGAGTTGTTCGATTAGCTTAAAAGTAAAGTCTAAATTAAGGCCTTGCCGGTAAAAGTAAAATTGCAATAAAAACAGATATATAAATAGCTATTTAAAAAAAAATAAAAATAAATATCTTTGCACCCTGTATGAATCCTCTTTCATTGGCAAGCAATGCACTCACCGGAAGCAACAAACAATCCAGAAGCAGAGAAAGCGATGCAAGTCACACTGGCAATATGTCCCTCGAAGGTGGAAAGCAGCTCATGAGTGTTCAGTTGCCACAGATTCACCAGAGAGTCAACACCGCCAGTGACTGCCATCGCTCCGTCTCTAGAAATGTCCAAACAAGAGATGGAAGCGGTGTGTGGGTGCAGAGACTCCTGCTTTCCAGACTTGAGAGTCTTCAAGAAAGCCTCTTCGCCCCGGAAGCTCCAATAAGTGACTCTGTCCCCTGTCGCTGTGATCAGGAAGTCATCCTTCTCCGTCACCTGTTTAATTATCATTCATATAATAAATTGTAATTATGTCTCCGTTGTAGAATAACCTTGCCGCGTTCTTTAGGTCCTTTATTCTTTCAAATCTATTTACAGTTCTTTATTATACAGAAGCGTACAGTTCAATCGACGACCACAGCAGAGTTAAAAGTTAGATCGTGTCAAATCGTGTCAAAAATAAGGTTCCAACTCAACCTTGACAGCGGAGACATCGGCCGAAGGATTAGCAGGCAACGTTCTAGTCAATCTGCCGCTGTGCATGTCGAAAATGGAGATCTTGCCCTTGACCCCACCCACGACAGCTCTTCTGCAGTCCTTGGCCAAGCAGATGCTCTTCACATCACCCTGGTGGCCCCTCAAAGTGTGAATCTCTGTGCCAGTGGCTAGAGATCTCAGGTACAGTTTCTGGTCCTCGCAGGCAGCCAGCAGGAACAATGAGTCAGCAGACACGTCCAGCATCATCACCGCTGTGGGCAAAGTGATGCTCTTCAGCAACGTGAACCTCTCCAGACACCAGAGGCAAACGGTACAGTCCGAGGAACCGGAAACCAAAATCTCGCCAGAGGTGTTGACGCAAACGGAGTTCACGGGACCTCTATGATGATCGACCTTGATGAGGACGTAGCCAGTTAGCAGGCTCGTGATGATGATCCTCGAGTCCTCGCCTCCACTGTGATAAAAAATTAAAAGAAACGTTGATCAGTAGAAGCTGTAGAAGTTGTAGAAGCATATTATTCTGGTTTAAATAGCTTGTATTTCGTCGATCTTAGTCAATCACAAAATTTATGTCTTTCTCTATGTTACTTTTTAATGTTGAATAATTAACATTTTTAACCCCTCGCACTATGACATCGGGCCCAGATAAATATATGTATTACCAATTTCCTTCAAACCGAAACTAAAGCCTATTTGATTGCTGTCAATATTCTATAGCTATTGGAGACTATATTTTTCGATTGAGTAGCAAGCAATATTATTTGTGTATAAATATGAAATAAAAGATTCCAAGCAGAATGTGTAACCATAACCATACTGCAGATTTTTGTACGTAAATCTTTTCTAATGCGATTCAACGAACAACGATTAGTGTACAATTAATTAATCTATTTAGAATGAATGTTATACAGGTAAAATAATAGACTCGTGCATAAAATCCGCAGTCTAGCGATGACATTCTCCAACCACGCAAGCTCGAAAAGACTAACAAGTAGCAGAATATCAAATTGTAAACCTGACAATCACAGTATTCTTGAGCGCAGTGGTCAAGCACAGAACAGGGGCGATATGTTCTCGGATTCTTAGCTCTAAACTGAGTTCTTTCATGTCCCAAACGATGATGGAAGTGTCTTCGGAGCCTGTCAGCAAGTATTGCGAGTATTGTGTCACGGCTAAGCATGATATTGGGTTCGAGTGGCCTAAAATAATATTTATGGACATGGTTACGACGCAGAGTGACGATACAGATGATCATGTTATCATGTTCAATAACAGAGGAGTGCATGAAATGCTAGTTTGGTGATTGCATTTGTTACTTAGACTGAAAGTTAGCATCGAGCGCGTTGCTCTTTACCTTTGAACGTGTGAACCAGCTGGGCAGACATAACGTGCCAAAGTTGGGCATCGCCTTGGAAGGGCACGACGATAACATGTTGCCCAGAGGGAGCAGCCTCGACCAGTTTGACCCCTTGCGGGCAAGACAGTGTGCGAATCTGAAGTGGCAGGGGTGGCTGCAGCCATCCATTCAGTGGCACTAACAGAGGCGCAGTGTAGCCGTCGCACCATGCCATTGCAGCTGTCACCATTCTGCTCACCTTCAATTAGAAACATTTTATCAACGCTTTGTAGAATTCGATATTTTGAACAATTTTTTATTTACTAACTTACTCTAGCTATAAATCAATTAATATGTATGCTTGGTTTTAAATGAGTTTAATAACAAGATTTTGGCAGCCAATCTCAATTTACCCTTTACCACATGCTTGATCATCAAACCACTATGATTTATTTTACGGCTGCAATGATTAAAACTGTTTTAACGTTTAAAATCTACTAGGGAAAAAAGGAAAATTTATATTTATTGTATACCCACGTATTCTCTAATGGTTAAATATTGACTACAATAAAATGGAATGTCATGTTAATATAATTACGACACGTATTTCCATGAAAACGTTATCTCTCCTCACCAAGTCTCCGCCATCTTCAGCAACAGGTCTCAGCCAACAGATGAGTTGTGCCCCTAATTGTAGAGGATCCCTCGTTAGGATATCACTGCACTTCCTCACAGTGTAATAAACCAGTTCCAAGTCTCTCTCCAGCAAGTATCTCCTCGAATGCTCCAGGACGCATCTCAAGTAGCTAACTGAAACCATCTGCACTGCAGCGAGGAGGAAGTCAAAGGCGCAGACAGCCAATTTCTTTAATTTCTCGACGTCTCCAGCCCTCAGAAGATGTAACCAAGCCTCCTCAACGTGCCTCAGATTGTAAGCTGTGTCATTGGACCTTGGTCTACTCTGGAATGGTGTCTTTTTAGGCGTTTCCTCTTCCGGTGAGGACTTGTCGTCCTTTTCCTCGAAGTCTTCTGAGAAGAAGAGGTTTGCTAACTCGCCGTGGTAGGTCTTCAGGATCTCTTGGTTCTGGAAATACCGTTTTCTGGCCAGGTCTCGGATCGGGTAGCGCCAGGAGAACAGCAGTCTTCCGCTCATCACGCAGACCTTTGAGTTCATAGAATTTTTTACTTTATGATAGAGACGAAATATATGCATAAAAAATTCCTCTATATTCTTGAAAGATTAATGAACAAATTCATAATTTTTTTTATCCTTACATGTTCATTAGTTTTCTTTTAAAAAAAATTCTACACATAGCATTACCATGCGACTGTCAAACTAAGGTCTCTGAGCAGATGGATAATATTTTGGAATTTTTTACTTTATGAAAGAGACATACATTCTACATGAAAAAATTCTTGTACATTCTAGGAAGATTAATGAACAAATTCATAATTTTTTTTATCCTTACATGTTCATTAGTTGTTTTAAAAAAATGTCTACACATAGCATTACTATGCGACTGTCAAACTAAGGTCTCTGTGAAGATGGACAATATTTTGGAATTTTTTACTTTATGAAAGAGACATAAATTCTACATGAAAAAATTCTTGTACATGCTAGGAAGATTAATAAACAAATTGACAATTTTTTTATCCTGATATGTTCATTAGTTTCGTTCTGAAAAATTCTCAAACATAGTAGGATAGGGTCCTTGCGAGATTGGTGGTTGAAAAAATGTAAAATTTTTATAAAAGTACCTTTAAATAATCGTCGAACGTTCTCCTAACCAAAGTCCAAGTCGAGAAATTATATTTTCCATCTTTGAGGAACAAGGGACCATCTTCAATCGTTGGCATGATCACTTCTAGGACTTCTGTCTCAGAAAGACCATACTCTGTGGAAGCCAAAATGGCGCCCAGCCTGTCTGCAGCACATTGGCCCACCAATTTCTCTAATCTATCAAACACACTTTCCGTTTCCTGTGGATCTGGTATTGGGTCTTGAAGTTCGATTAATATTTGGGAATTTCGCAGTCGTTCCTTTTGCATTGGCGTCAAACGCAGCATTTCTGGTGGAATGGCTGTTGTTACCACCAAATGCACCCCTAAAATAAATATAATAATCACGAAAACGATGAAAAATCTAACAATTTATCAACTATTCCTACCGTTAAATAATATAACAATTCATCAATTATTCCTAACATTAAAACACATACAGGGTGTCTCAAACGACACAAGACCATTCTGAAATAGCATCACACTTATTTTTTAAAAATTCACAAAAATTCTTTTAAAAACAAATTAAAATCTAAAATGATCTTTTCAGCCAGCCTATATAAAATTAATTACCAATAGATATAAATGTTATTAATTTTGTTTGACCTGCAGGTAGATTTAATGGAAGCCACGACAGCGCAGCGATGATGTCGCATTCGAGAGGATGCAGTCGATGTAGGTCATCGATCAGGATCAACAGCTGCTCCTTGAGCGGCTCCTCCTCGATCCTCCTCATGATCAGTCCGAACCAGTTGTTCAAATAGAGCGGGTCGAACGAGGCGTCTTTCGGCAGGTTCCCGTCCAATTGCCCGGAGAGGAATCCGATATGTTGGCATAGTACTCGAAGCAGCTCGAGGCTGTACGCGGACCTGGGGGTCGAAGAACACAGCCGAACCACCGGGAAAGTTGCGCAATCCAGCCAGGAACTCGCGTCCGTGTAGATCCTCGAGAGCAACGAGGATTTCCCGGAATACTTGCCGCCCCTTACCAGTATTGGACCGTGTTTCTGGCATTTACCTATATGCAACAGATTACGCACGAATAGTTTTATAATTTCGCGTACTCCGGCCGAGCTGGAGGAATGCAAATCTTCTGTTTCCTCGAATTAGAAATCACTTTTGCTTCGTCAATTTTATTCAGTAATTAACCAGTTAGCTGTTTTCGACGAGTATACTCGTCATGAAGAAATGGAACAGTTTTTTGTTATGACGAATATACTCTTCATGAGTAAAAAGTAGCTACAATTTGCTGTTTACATTGCAATTTCAATGAAAACTAAAATATATTCTTAAATTTCAAGATGTTTTGAATATTTGGAGGCCAAGACGAAATAAAACGCACAAACACGAAAATATAAATAGTTATTATGAAAAATTGTGTACAGTGTGCACAAAGTCGTTCGCTTACTTTTTGCGACACATTTTAGGTACACACTTATCAAAGAGGTCGCAACAGCTAACTTGTTAAATGAGATAGTATCTTATATTGATTAAATAAGTAACAATTTTATTGATTGAATAAACAAGAACATTGTTTTACTGAAATGAAGAAGAATTTTGTTTTAATTAAATGAAGGACAACCTCGTTTTAATTAAACGAACAACAACTTTGTTTTAATCAAATGAACAACAGCTTTGTCTTAATTCTACATTTGATATAATTCTCTATACGACTTGTTGCTATTTATTATTTATGTCTTGATTTAATATGGCATTTTAGTAGTGTAGTGTAAGTAGAAATGACTATCATTTGTCAGACGAATAAAATGTTTGCTAGGATTTTTGAAAAGAAATTAATTACTTTTGTTAAGCTAGTGAAATGAAATGATTATTGTATTATTTAAAAAAAAAAACAACAAAGTTTATTTGTAGTCCGATAGGTGGTGCAACATGTTCCATCTCAGATGAGTAGTATAGTCACGTTTCTTCACAGTCAAGTGAAACAAAATCTCTTGGTAAATTGGTCAGACAAGTGAAACGAGGTATATTTGGTCAGTCAAGTGAAACGAGGTATATTTGGTCATACTAGTGAAAAGAAGTATATTTGGTCAGGCAAGTGAAACGAGGTATATTTGGTCATACTAGTGAAACGAGGTATATTTGGTCCTACTAGTGAAAAGAAGTATATTTGGTCAGGCAAGTGAAACGAGGTATATTTGGTCATACTAGTGAAACGAGGTATATTTGGTCAGACAAGTGAAACGAGGTATATTTGGTCAGACAAGTGAAACGATGTATATTTGGTCCTACTAGTGAAAAGAAGTATATTTGGTCAGGCAAGTGAAACGAGGTATATTTGGTTATACTAGTGAAACGAGGTATATTTGGTCAGACAAATGAAACGAGGTATATTTGGTCAGACAAGTGAAACGAGGTATATTTGGTCAGACAAGTGAAACGAGGCATATTTGGTCAGGCAAGTAAAACGAGGTATATTTGGTCAGGCAAATGAAACGAGGTATATTTGGTCAGACAAGTGAAACGAGGTATATTTGGTCAGACAAGTGAAACGATGTATATTTTGTCAGACAAGTGAAACGATGTATATTTTGTCAGACAAGTGAAACGAGGTATATTTGGTCAGACAAGTGAAACGTGGTATATTTGGTCAGACAAGTGAAACGCGGTATATTTGGTCAGGCAAGTGAAATAACACATGTTTGGTCAGACTCGTGGCACAAAGCATGTTTGGTCAGTAAAGTGAAACAAAGCATGTTTGGTCAGACAAGTGAAACAGAATATATCTGGTCAGACTAGTAGAATAAAATATATTTGGTCGGACTAGCAAAGTTTTCTTAGCCAGACTAGTAGAATAAAATCTATTTAGTCAGAAATGTGTTGTATAAGACTGGTAAAATAAGACACGCGTGGTTGCACAGGTGGGAAAACACAGATTTACTCGAACAAGTGAAATGAAGCATATTTGATCAGATTAGTGTTCAAAGTTGACTGGGTTTAAATTAGTAGAATAAAATTGATTTCGTCAGGCTTGTAGAATAGAGTAAGACACGAGGAATAATGTTCATTATGCGCGGCAAGTGGAATTAAAGCTATTCAACCAAACGAGTGGAATCGAAGGTATTTGATCAGGCAAGAGGAATTAAAGGTATTTGATCAAACAGGTGGAATCAAAGGCATTTAGTCGAACAAGTGAAATGAAAGGTATTTGGCACGGCAAGTGAAATAAAAGGTACTTAGACCGACAGGTGCCAGTAGCATAAACATGTTTCTTTCGTTAAGGAAGTGAACTAAAACTTTATAGGATCGGACAAAATTGAAACAGGTTTATTCAAATAATTGGAACGAAATCTACTCATTGCTATTCAAACAGAGGAAATAAAATTGTCTATGATCAAACAAGTGAAATAATAAAATTGTCTATGGTCAAACAAGTGAAATAATAAAATTGTTTATGGTCAGACAAGTGAAATAATAAAATTGTCTATGATCAGACAAGTAGAATAAAATTATCTATGGGCAGACAAGTAGAATAAAATTACCTATGGCAAGACAAGTAGAATAAAATTATCTACGGGCAGACAAGTAGAATAAAATTATCTATGGCCAGACAAGTAAAATAATAAAGTGGTCCATGATCAAACAAGTTAAGTATTAAAATTGTTTACGATCACAGTCGTGAAATAATATAATTTTTTGTGGTCGTACAAGTCAAATAAAATTATTTATGGCCAGATAAGTAGAATAAAATTATCTATGGCCAGACAAGTAGAATAAAATTATCTATGGGCAGACAAGTAGAATAAAATTATCTTTGGTCGGACAAGTAAAATAATAAAGTGGTCCATGATCAAACAGGTGAAATAATAAAATTGTCTATGATCAGAGACGTGAAATAATATAATTTTTTGTGGTCGTACAAGTCAAATAAAATTATTTATGGCCAGATAAGTAGAATAAAATTATCTATAGCCAGACAAGTAGAATAAAATTATCTATGGGCAGACAAGTAGAATAAAATTATCTTTGGTCGGACAAGTAAAATAATAAAGTGGTCCATGATCAAACAGGTGAAATAATAAAATTGTCTATGATCAGAGACGTGAAATAATATAATTTTTTGCGGTGAGACAAGTAAAATAAAATTATCTATGGCCAGACAAGTAGAATAAAATTATCTATGATCAGACAAGTAGAATAAAATTATCTATGATCAGACAAGTAGAATAAAATTATTTTTGCTCAAACAAGCAAAATAATAAAATGGTCTATGGTCGGAGAAGTGAAATAAAACTAGAAACCTCCTCGTGGAGTCGCGTAACCAAGAAAATAAATTGTCGAGAATGGCATTCTTACCGGATATTAAAAGCTCCTTGATCCGCCGGATGTGCTCGTTGTTCTCCTCGCACGGTTTTACGTTCCTGAGGAGTGCTAGGTGCATCAGGCTCTCGGCGTACACCTCCTGCACCATTTTCTTCTTGCTTTTAATTTCGGGATCAGCCTCGATGGACGCGTTAACCAGAGTCTGCACCCGGTTCACCAGCAAACGGCACGCGTGCGATAGGTAGACTTTGTGCGATCTATGGTTCGGATTAATTCCGCCCGGCTCCTGTTCTACTTCCACGTTTATTATGTTTTCCGACGGAAGATTATCCGCCACGAGCGTTTTCAATGACGCCACCGCCCTCGCGCTCTTCTTTCCCTTCCACGTTCGCATCACGGATATTATACCTTCCCGAGATTCGTCCAACACTATCGACAAAAAAGTTACAAACATCGCAGATTTCAAGCCTCGAATGCCCAGCATTTTTCAAACTTGACACTAATACCAGACAATACTAATTTATTAACACGACTTTGTTGTTTTCCAATATTTTTTCTATGAAACCTGTTGGAATTTATTTCATAAATTACATACAAAAAATAATATTTTATTTTATATTAAAACTGTGTATATATTGTATATTGATTGCCCTCTTTATTTAATTCGTAGCTTAATTGTTTTTTCCCCGACCTGAGCGAACTTCACATGAAACGCTATCTTCGTCTACCATATTGACGTGCCTTTCAACGTATCTTTAAACGTATTACAGAATAAATTCAATTGTGTGTTATTGAAGTGTTATTTATTATATTCCCATAATCAAATAATAATCCAATAAAACCCTTACCGGCATATGGGTGACATTTTTCTGATTTAAACGAGTACCAACATGATACACTTTGGATCATGTTTACTTAGGTTTAACTGCGTTTTGGAGAACTCTTTTTTTCAAGTTTTTTTTTAATACAATCTTATAGATTTCGACGAGAAAACACCGAAAATGAAAATCTTAATGCGCGGAATTCATTAGTTAAAAAGTTATACGCATATAGAGTTGAACACTTTTAAGCCTTTTTGACGGATTACAGCGCCGCCATATTGATATATTTGCTAGGTAATACACACAAAATAGGCTAAATACTTCCGAACAAATCTATTAGCTGGCAGTAGAAACACGTACGTAATACATAATGACACACTTACTAAATCAAAATGCGAATCATTATACCATGGTCGGGCCGGCCTTCTCCGCTCCCACGACGACCTAACCCCAAACCATCTTGGACTGTACCTTCATTTTGAAATCCTGTATGTGATTCTGTATATTTTAATTACTGGACACCGAAAACAACCGATTCCATGATTATTGTTATAAATTTTCATTTCGCACCGATGAGTACGACATTTTTTAAATTTCCGCAACAATCCACAATCCCGAGCCCTAGCAATTGCTTCTTCTTTACTACTTGGAATGCCTCTAAAGTTAAAATTTCTAATACTTGATCTAGCCATTTCAAACTCAACAATAAACTTATTAATAATTAATTTCTGAAAAACACTTGAAATTGCTTATGTTCACAAAGTATGTGTAACCACTGAATTGCCATCTAGCGCATACGCTCATTACTATTTAGCCGATCCCGCAAATATACCATACTATCTAACACATGCGCTAAACACTCACGATCTATCCTACCTACCTCACCACTCGACGAATATCCAATATGGCGACGCTCTAACCTGTCAAAAGCGCTTAAAACTGCTCATCTTTACACGTGTATAACTTATAAACCAGTGAATTCCTAACAACCATACACACATTTTCGGAATGTCTTCATCGATATCTACAGGATCACATAAAAAAAAGTTCAAAAAAGTTAAGAACACGGAGTTCTCCAAAACGCAGTCGAGCCTTTACTTGTATAATCCACGATTCTTATATTCCCCTTGATCAGTTCGGATAACAGAAGTTTTACTACATCGCGGATTAAACGAGTAAATACGATCCAAACTGCGTCGTGCTTAAGCTTATTTTAATCGGAAAAATGTCAGGAAGGTGTTAGCAAAGGTTTCATTAAAAAATAATTAAAAAGTGGGAAAGTTGTTACAGATTTGTTGTCACTCACTCAACGCGTACTCCAGTTGTCTTTCCGCAGTGCTCTTCAATATATTTCTAATCTCATCGTTGTCACGTTTTTCTGAAACAATGGCTTCGGCTGCTTTTTTTAAAGCTTCTCTCATTGTTGGTTCGTTGCTCTGCCAACTGTCGGTCACTGTACCATATCTGTCAACAGATATATGGAAATAAACAAAAAAATACGCCCGAACATAGCAGTGAACAAATAAACGTGTATAAACAACGACAAATAACGAGTGAAACAATATTCGTTCGTTTACTTCAGGGGAACGATTGAGCATATATTTGATTAAAACGCAAACTGGATAGAAAATTACTAAAGCGGATAAAAAAATGTTAACAAAAAGAATATAAAAACTGGTCAACGAGGGAACGGGAAATGACGCTGAAGCGTGGCACGTGAAAAATTCCGGATTTTCCTGAATCACAGTAATAAAATCAACATTTTTCCAACGCTTTTTGTTCATATTTTTATTACTCACTCACACCCGCAACCATTTCTATTCCTCTGGTATACAACGCGACAATAAAACGTAACTACCTGCCAGCTTTCAGCGTGTAGCAATTACTGTCGCGTTCGTAATACTCCTCCATCATTGTGCACTGGCTCGAAAGAATCTGGTAAGTGTCTTCGGTTAGCTTTGTCGGCAGCCATCCGGCATTGTACTCGTCACCGACTAACAACTTTAACAACAAAAATTGATTTCTGCTGTATGAAAGTGCTATTGGCCGTTTCTGATTTTTTGGGATTCATTTCAAGGTCGATTCAAGTTCATTCTAGATACTTCGCACGTGGAACGCGTAATTGTACAAAGTATTTTATGTGTGCAGTACAAAATTGTATTATAGTATTGTGGACATTGTAAATACCCTGAATAATTCTCTAAAATGATATCGTAAAATAATATTGTAAAATGAGATTGTAAACAATGTTGTGGAATATGATTGTAAAATAAGATGGTACATAATATTTTTATATAACATGATCGTGAGATGAGATTGTAAATAATATCGTAAAATAATGCTGGAAAAATTGTAAATTATGCTGCAAAATTGTATTGTAAAAATTGTAGGGTAATTATTGCGGAAGGGTCACTATACTCCGATTTTGATGAAATTTAAACATGTTATGCATATTTTGATGAAATTTAAATATGTTATGCAGCAACACGTTTTGAACAACTTTTTCCTTTTCCAATATAGGGAGGTCGCTTTTAGTTTACGAGATATTCGTAAAAATCTATTGCTGTATTGAATTTTCTCTCTTGGATTTTCCTAATGGCCGACCCTCTTCGCCCCTCCACGACCTAGCCACAACTCATTCTATTCACAAGATTTTTCCATTACTAAATCAAATTCTGGATGATAGCTACAATGTAAAATTATGCGAATAGAATGAGTTTTGGTTAGGTCGCGGAGGGGGCGGAGAGGAAGTAGTCTTCCAAAATTGAAAACTCACACTATATAGAGTGAAACCCTGTTTTTTCTCTCATCCCCACAACTTGTTTATAAAAAAAGTAAACAAATGCCGCACCGGAGCAGCCTTACGTTGCCACGGAGCGTGCAACAATACGGAAAATTCAATACAGTATTAGCAATAGTTTTTTGCGAATATCTCGAAAACCAAAAGCGACCCCCCCCCCCCATATTGGAAAAGGAAAAAGTTGCTAAAAATATCAAAATCTATAACATATTTAAATTTCATCAAAATCTGAGTATATTGACCCTTTCGCAATAATTACCATTTGTAGAATAAGACAGCAATAAGTAACGTTGTTCAATAATGTTGTAAAATAATGTCGTAAAATAATGATGGAAAAATTGTAAATTATACTGCAAAATTGTATTGTAAAAATTGTAGAATAAGACAGCAATAAGTAACGTTGTACAATAATGTTGTAAAATAATGATGGAAAAATTGTAAATTATACTGCAAAATTGTATTGTAAAAATTGTAGAATAAGACAGCAATAAGTAACGTTGTACAATAATATTGTGAAATAATGATGGAAAAATTGTAAATTATACTGCAAAATTGTATTGTAAAAATTGTAGAATAAGACAGCATTAAGTAACGTTGTACAATAATGTTGTGAAATAATGATGGAAAAATTGTAAATTATATTGTATAATAAGACAGCAATAAGTAACGTTGTACAATAATGTTGTGAAATAATGATGGAAAAATGGTGAAGTGAGATTATAAATAATTGTGTGAAATTATACAATAATGGTTGTAGAACAATATTGTGTATAACTATTGCATGTTACCGAGCACACGAAATGAAATTATGTTGTCTAACACGAAACGACCCACCGCATTAAATAATTTTATGAATCACGTTTACATATTGATGAGCAATATGAACTTACCAAAAAGAAGCAACCTCTCGAATGTTGATGAGCAGCACGTATTTCATCGAGAAACTGCTCGGCTAGAAATGGATTTCGATCAGGATTCACGTTCGTTGCATATTGCATGTCCACTAACAACACCTGCGTAATGTTTCGTTCGTTAGAAGCTTACAAAATGCACAAAACCTAAACAAATTATAAAGGCGTAATATGAAATTGCAAAAAAAATTCTACAACAGAATTGTAAAAAGGCATAATATAAAATTGCAAAAAAAAAATTGTAAAACAAAATTGTAAAAAGGCATAATATAAAATTGCAAAAAAAAAATTGTAAAACAAAATTGTAAAAAGGCATAATATGAAATTGCAAAAAAAATTGTACAACAAAATTGTAAAAAGACATAACATAAAATTGCAAAAAAAAAATTGTAGAAGAAAATTATAAAGGCGTAATATGAAATTGCAAAAAAAAAATTCTACAACAAAATTGTAAAAAGGTATAATATAAAATTGCAAAAAAAAAATTGTAAAACAAAATTGTAAAAAGGCATAATATGAAATTGCAAAAAAAATTGTACAACAAAATTGTAAAAAAGCATAATATAAAATTGCAAAAAAAAATTGTAGAACAAAATTATAAAGGCGTAATATGAAATTGCAAAAAAAAAATTGTACAACAAAATTGTAAAATGAAATTATACAATAAAATGAATAACGATGAAACAGAATCGTGAAATAAAATAAATAATTGTGAAATCAAACTGTAAACTAAATGAAATAAAGGTAAAATAAAAGTGTGAAATATATATGAATAATGGTGACATGAAATAATGAATTGCGTCGAAATAAAATTGTGAAATTAAATGAATAATTGTGAAATAAAATTATGAAATGGTAACACCGCTTTTATCGTTTTACGTAAGCTTATGCCAGCATTTATCGTTCGATAATTGTTAGCAAATGCATAAAACATAAATAAAATCTGAAATTTAATATCGTACGGTAATCTGGATATTTTAATAACAATTTTATGTTCTCCTACCTCGATACCCATGTCGTCGTACATCGATTGCAGCTCTGGCCCGACGAGTTCCAAAAATTGTTGTCTTTCCTTGATGAATTCTGCGAATATTTTTCATAAAATTATAACTCAAGATTGAATTTAAATTGCAGTTTTATATTCGATTGAAATCTTGTGAAAGTCTTGTGAAAGTCTATTCCATGGAAATTAGTTTATTCAATGATAATAAGAGACTACTTAATGTTAAAAGTTTGTAAACTATATTGCAGTTTTTATTAAAAAATGCACAATTTACTGCGCGTGTTATTGATATAGGCGCCGGATCGGCCATGTCGACTGGTATTAAAATTCAACGCTATTATTAAAGTCGATGTTTCGTGTGAATCATCGAAGGAAGCTCCTCGAGGACGCATTTGTTGGAAGTCTGTTACGTGGAATTGAATTTCCCGCCTTCGAGCACGCGAAATTGAAATAAACGGACACACGACTCACTTTCAAACGCAATCTTTCAAACATTAATCATCGCAGGCGAAATTAAAAAAAATATTGAAGGAAATCTTGCGCGTCTATTTTCCCAGTAAAATTAATTATTATTTTGTTATCGATTCATTAATAACAACAACAATAGAACATATAAAAATAATTTGAAAAATTCGTCATTTACCTATAAACATTATAAAATCCTGCAATTTACAATCCCAATATATAATGTATAAGAATAAATATAATCATACACATTTAATAATCACAAATAAGATAATCGATATATATATATATATATATATATATATATATATATATATATATATATATATATTGTAAATCAGAAATGATTAGATAGGTGGAACAATGAATAAACGATCAAGAATCTTCTTAAACAATGAAAAAATTAGTTTATTAAACGACTGACAACTGTTTCAATCATTGAACAAGCGCGTTCGTTATTATTGTTCTTAATTTTATCGTTGTTAGTAACATCGCTTTTTCTTTGTTGAGTAATTTAATTTATTGTCGCATGCCTACGTAAAAAGTTTTCCTGGTTTAAAAATAGTCGAAAAAATTGAATTTTTTCTTAAGTTTGAAAAGATACACGAGAAAAACAAGATTTTTAATAATATTTAAAACACATACGAATCACCTAAAAATTTTATTGTTTACATAATTGTTGTTAGATAATTTTCTTCAAACATTTGCAAAATTTTCCGATTAGTAGATAAACAAATTATAGCTGATTTTTCTAGAAAAATCAAATTCATCCACCAAATATTAACATCTCTTTGTTCCTCAGAATTTTTTGTTTGCCATAATTTAAACGATTGAATATTTCGAATGCTGAAATAAAATAAAAAATAATTGATTAACTGAAAGCTGAATCATTCTTTACAATTGCCATTTTTATTATATATTAAATGAAAATTTGTTTTTCAAGATATTGAAAGAAAAATATTTGTAAAATATCAATAAGTAAATTTATTTTATAGATCGATGCTTATTCATTTTGATTCATATATGAATGGAAGATTGAAATTGATTTTTGAACATTGTTTAATTTTTCGACAATAATTAAATTAGGAAACCTTTTTAATACAAACATATCTAGAATCATGCTATTCACACATACAATCCGACAGATAGTCCAAGCCAGGGATGGGTATTTTTGTTTCAATTGAGACAAAACCGTCCCCACCATAGCGCCCACTGTCCCCCACCAGCATCCGCCGTTACCATAGAGAAAGGAAGCGCTTCATACGTTGGGGACAGTGCGCAGGCCTCGCGCATGAAAGAGAGGTTGGTGGGAGAAGCAGGCGTTTGAGGAGCCCCTACCGTGCCCATCCCTGATCCAAGCCATAGTAAAAATGGACGTCTGGAGACATATACAACAGAATCGACGAACACATGGCTACACAGGCACTTAGGTGAACACGTAAACAAACATTAATTTACAATTCCAGTGCACGAATAGTGTATTAATTGATCACGTAAAAGAGAGAACGATTTAAACAGTTTAAAAAACTATTTTTCTTAATTTCTGCAGAGAGGATACGTTGAATTCATCATTCTAATCGTATTCAATATAAAACGAACGATTCAAGACAAACTATCTTTGTCATCATGCTTAAAATTTCAAAAGTTACTGTGAAATAAATATATACACAATTTAAATTTGTACAAGTATAGTAAATATAAATATATAAAATATTCATTGTACTATTGAAGTACAATTTAATTCACGGGTTTGCAAAATATAACTCAACTAATTGTAAGCAACAAATAACAATCGAGTCAATTGTTATATTTTTCAATATTATCTCCCTCCACAATGAAAAAATAATTATTCAAACTCTTCCCGTGCTCGATACTCACAAACACTGATAAGAATATTAAATACCAATAATTCAATATTGTAACATCCACAATACATTCCACAATACGTCAACAAATAAGTAAAAATGTTTCCCTTCCTTTAATATTGTAAACGAAACAAGTGAAATATTAAATTAAATAAAAAACAAAATATTCGTCTATCCATTATAATAAAATATTTTTCTCTCCACCAATGAACAAAAGCAAAAATCTTGAGGATAACCGAGTATTACAAAACGAACGAACCGGAAACAAAAAACATTCTTTAATACACATACACATCGAACAAATCGTTTGAGGAAGCAACAGTGTGTATGCAGAACGTGTCGTTCACATCTAACGAACACACGCGTACACACACGTAGACAGCTAAGAGTATTAATAACAACCGTGCAGGCGGATGTTATGCCGTTAATTAAAAGCTTTGGGGGGGGGCCAGAATTTTAATGGATTTTCTGTTTGTTCTTGCCGCGCCAACCCCCTCTCTCGTCCTATAATAAGTGCAAAGAGGGACTTGAAATGTTTTCGTTTAGTTCGGCCAATTAACCGGAACAAACGAATCTACATAAACATCCGCCGGCTCGGATGCCATAAGATAAAAGAAGGATTAGAGGATATGACCATTCCATTCTCCAGCGATGAAAATTTTAATCAGCCTCGGCGCTGGTAAGTTTTTAGGGGGGGGTCCGCCTTTAATCACCCCCGCGATCAGCTCCACTTCCAGATTCATGCTGGCGATCCTTTAATCCCTCGAGCTCAATGCAACATTTCTCCCGAATCACGAAAATATTCTGCAGTCCGCTCTCTGAGCCAACAGAGAATGAAATTGTATCAGATCCGACTCGTTCTCCTCGCTCTTCCCTGGCTTTTTTTTTTATTAAAACAATGTTTCCCGAAGTTTGTTAAAAATTAAATTATACACTGTAGATGTCAATCCAATGGGACCAGAATCCCAGGAATAAGCGTTCTCACTTTGCAAAGTTGTTTCATCTGCGACGCGAGAGTAATGATCGCCGAGTAAAAAACCGAAATTTTACACGTGGCACAATGGATTTTTTGGGTTTTGGTAATGAAACCTTCACCGACGTGATTGTGACATTTTTCTGATTAAAACGAGTCCAAACACGACATGATTCGAAGCATGTTTGCATGTTTAATCCACGATTTAGTGGAACCTCGATTATCCGAACTAATCGGTGGAATATGGGAATCGTGGATTAAACAAGTAAATGCAACCCAAAGTATATCGTGCTTGGGCTCGTTTCAACCAGAAAAATGTCACGAATCTGTTGGTAGAAGTTTCATGAAAAAATAATTGAAAATAAAAAAAGTTCTATCAATGAATAAATAAATTTTTTTCAGATTCAGAGACGATCGAGACATTACTTTATCTTCATGTTTGAACGCAATCGCGTGTCATTTAATTTTATCTAATTTGATCTTCGTGCATCTAGTTCATAAAATACGAATATAATTTATTTACATTCCTTAAAGGGTACAGTCTGGTTTCGAACGTTCTTTTTAAAAAAGATTCCTAAAAATTGATTTAAGAAATGGTATTTAATTTGTTAGACGCTACCCGATTTGTTAAAAATATTTTAACGTACTGAAAAAAATGTTTTAAGAAATTCTGTAAAGATGTACTACTTTAATTGAAGTGTGAAAGTTCTTTTGAAGAAGGCTATGCCAATAATAGTAAAAGAAAATTGTTATATGTTGCATGTTATATGCAAACACTGTAGGGTTGAATAAAATGAACATATACCAAATTATGTAAGAATGTATTTTATTAAAAATAATATCACGTCGGTGAACTTATTTCTGATCTATAAAAAATAAACAAATCACAAAATAATTACACAGCTTTATGCTCTAACATAAATAAAAGCAATATATTACCAATTAATAATTACTACCATAACTAAATCATTCAATGTATGAATTTAAATAGTGACACTGATTAAAAATATTCTTACGATAATAAAAAATTCCTACTATACAAAATTTAATCAATTCATCAATTTCTAAAGAGTCTTAGTCTGAGAAAGTTTGATTAATTAATTTAAAAAAATTCTTACTATGTAAACATTTTAATAATTTAACCAATGAAACGAAGCTATTATTTAACACTAAATAAACTGATCACCTTGTATTAATTAATTCTTCTCCGACTCTCTTCCTTCTTCTTCCCCCTCCCTCTCTCTCTTGATAACGATCTCCCTCTCCACAAGTAGCAACAATAAAAACGACTTTATTTTTTTTTTTTTTTGGATAATCTCTTTAAAACATGGACCCCATGGACACAAACTGTTTCATATAGTTTTCTGTCTTTCTCTCTCTCTTTGTATATAATAATTTTTCATATATAATAATCGCACAATTGTTAACACCTACATATACTTTTCTTAAACCTCTAATCTTACTCTTCGCGAAGAATTCTCGTTTGTGTCAAATGTTGATTGTATCTCCTCCTCTGTTAAATAACAATCAAAATATTTGGTTCTCATTAGTCATCAGGCTATCTCTTAAACAGCAAATATCTGGTAACATTAACAATAATTAATCGTGACGATGACAATGATGATAAACAACCTCTGTTATTATTAACTCTCAATAGATTTACAAACGAATCGAGATCTCATAAAAATCGAATTCCTCGATCAACGATCGATCCTGTCGATTGAGTGATTTTATTAATTAATTAGGTAACTTTGGTGAAGATTGTCCTCGCTTCCGGCCTTCTAGTTTCTGTTCTTATTCTCTCTATTTCTTTTTCTCGATCTTTATATATTCGAGAAAATCTGTTTTCTAGTTCTTGTCTCTTTGATATTTATATTATTTTTGTTTCGTTCTTTTTTTTTCTCTTTTTTATGTCATAGTTCGTTTAGGTAATTTGTTAATCGTTCCTTTTTGTACTGAAATTTATATTGCTGATCGATGGTGCTGGGTCAAATAACGTGACTCATCTTCTTCCGCGGTCTTTTCCGTGAATCTTCCCTCGCCCGAACTAGGTTGTGCCCATTTTTATTAATATCCTGGTGAATCTGGAACAAAAAAGTGCGAATGTTCGTTAGGGAAAAAGCTTTTTCGCCCAGGTGTCGTGCGGTGGCCGTAAATCAGCGTTTAGCATGTGAGAAACGATACAGTAATGTCTAGATGCGAGTAAAGGTATGCACGTGCGACAGGATTTTGTTAAAAACAATGACGAAACTTTGTTGTTCTTCATTATCTTTCTTTGGATTTATTATCAACGTGTTCGTGACATTTTTCTGGTTAAAATGATTCCAAACACGACATCATTCGAAGCACATTTGCCTGTTTAATCCAGGATTTTGTAAAACCTCGATTATCCGAACCGACGATATTCGAATCATGCTTCTACTTAGATCGTGGATTACATGAATAAATATGATGCAAATTATATCGTGTTTGGACTCATTTTAATCAGAAAAATCGCACGAATACGTTGGCAAACGTTTCATTATAAAAATTTGCAAAATCAATTACAAATATTTAAAAAAAAAGGGACTGTTCAGGTAAACATTGTTTGACGATTCAAACGACTAACAATTTCTCGACACAAAGGAATTGAAAAGCAGGTGTATATTCTAAACGAGAGTAATGGAATTCGATTAACATTTCAAAGGAGAGATACGCTTTTATTTATTTGTATGAAATTGATTTTTGTAGAGGGATATCGGAAGAGCACTGAATGCTTTGGTCTCTGAATAGAAATTGTAGTTGACTGTTCGCCGTGTGTACAGTGTCAGGGCCGCTATATTGACGTGAAATGCATTATGCAACCTTGATGCAACTCGGCTGCAGAAAATGCACTCCGGGTGGTCCGGGGAACGAATTTCTCGCGATATCGATTTCGCCCTCAAAATTAACCCTTTGTTCTGAACAATCAGCTCCGTTCAAAGCTGTCGCATAGTGCCCGTCAAAATGACTATGTTACAGAACATTAATTCCCGTCCCGGCTGTCTGACGAACGTCAGCGCAGAATGTTATTAACAATACCATATTTCTTAAAAATTACAAAAATCTGCAAACTCTTCTGGTCTCTCAAACATTCTTGGGAGTGGCATAATTTTGAATTATGGCAGAATTCTGAAAAATTTAGTATAATACTCTCGAGTATGCAGTTGAAGACTACATGGTTCAAATGTTCGAAAGAAATTTTAAAGATTGTCGTATTTTCAATTATTTTGCAATAGTCTTCTTGGACCGGTGGGACGTTCTACATATTCTTCTGCGTTGGACATAAATTTTGCACATGTTTTTTGCCGTGCGTGAAAAATTCTGTAAAAATTCAGTAAAGTAAAGTATTTCATCGTTAATTGTCGTGAATGGATTAATTGTTGTTTTCACACCGACATACTCGATCCGTATTATGTTCCACTTCTCGGCGACCGAGGTCTCTCGAGCTTCGCTGTCCTTTTCTACGTTCGGCACAAGTCAAGGAATAGTATCATCTGAACGTTAATTGTCGCCGGCCGGACCCGTGGTGGCGACAATTATCGATGAAATACCGTACCATCAAGTATGTACTATAGTTTAACATTACGCAATACAGGCAATCCTCTATAAACGCATAAACCTCGGGGGGATAGTTACGGGATAGTTATATTAGGATAACTATATATAGTTATCTGTGACGGGTAGCTATTTTTTTGAGCTTCTAAGGCCGAGCCGAACGTAGAGAAAGACAGCGCGTGTAAAGCGAGACCACGCGCGGGCCTTTGAACTGGGCCGGCGACCAGTGATGGTATATGGTCCCGATTTTTTCGCGCATGCGCGACTAAATGCAGGAACGTACCGGACGTCTTATGTTTGTGGAGAAAGTAGGGGAGAATTGTTATTGGCGGGAAACCGGACAGAAGAGTGCAAGATGACACGACGAGACGACCGTACTTCGAAATTTTGGTAAGTTAATGTTAATATATTCGATTTCATAATAGCAACTAGTTTTGGAGAAGGAGCTACTTGCCAATTCATATTTGAAAATCGAAAAAAAAATTTGCGAATCTATGCGGGGTGACTAAGGTACTCCACTTTAGCCCAACTTTGTACTTTACTGATGCTAAAATCGTCACGCATGCGCGAGAAAACCGAGACCATATACCATCACTGCCGGCGACTGTGACTCTCCGCGTCTCTTTCTTTCCTATACGCCAGGCATGTCCAGAAGTCGCTCACTTGGAGGCAAATTCGAAGGAGACGCCTACTTCTCCCGCCCGCGCATCTCGCTCCCCGTGGCGGTCATAGTCCTCCGAGCTCCTCAGACCCGTGCCTACCGCTTGCAATATGTACCGCGTCTGGCCCATTGGGGCGACTCTCGGACCCACGGTAAGCACGGGTCTGAGGAGCTTGGAGGACTACGGCTGCCATGGGGAGCGAGACGCACGGGCGGGAGAAGTAGGCGTCTCCCTCGAATTTGCCCCCAAGCGAGCTACTTCTGGACATGCCTGCCACATGCTATCCGTCCTTATGCCCGAAACGTTCGTCATTTAAACCACTAAATACTACAACAGTATTTACACAGTTCAAATCATAACGTGTTTGGTCTTTTTTTAATCAGAAAAATGCCACGAATATATCGATGAAAGTTTCATAAAAAAATAACTAATAATAAAAAAAAATTAAATATTGGTGTTACATTGTCATGTCGCACGGGTCTTGGATTGTGCTGACGATTGCGACTCTCCGCGTCGCATTAGTAGTGGTTCGCACCGATATACCCGAGTCGAGATCGGATTACTAAAGTGGAGGGGATATATTTTCTGCGTTTATCTGCTACAGCTTTTATGCGTTTATAGAGGGTTTACTGTATTTACACAGTTGAAATCATAAAGTGTTCGGCCTTTTTTTAATCAGAAAAATGCCACGAATATATCGATGACAGTTTCATAAAAACATAAGTAATAATAAGAAAAATTAAATATTGGTGTTACATTGTCATAACGCACGGACCTTTGGATTGTGCCGACGACTGCGACTCTCCGCATCGCATTAGTAGTGGTTCGCACCGATATACCCGAGCCGAAATCGGATTACTGAAGTGGAGGGGATATATTTTCTGCGTTTATATGCTACAGCTTTTATGCGTTTATAGAGGGTTTACTGTATTTACACAGTTGAAATCATAAAGTGTTTGGTCTTTTTTTAATCAGAAAAATGCCACGAATATATCGATGAAAGTTTCATAAAAAAATTACTAATAATAAAAAAAAATTAAATATTGGTGTTACATTGTCATGACGCACGGACCTTTGGATTGTGCCGACGACTGCGACTCTCCGGGTCGCATTAGTAGTGGTTCACACCAATATACCCGAGCCGAAATCGGATTACTGACGTGGAGGGGATATATTTTCTGCATTTATCCGCTACATCTTTTATGCGTTTATAGAGGATTTACTGTACAACGTTTCTATCAAATTTATTTATTATCATATTAAGATTATTGAGCAAAACCATTCCATTCGGTTGAGATAATTAAACGTGTCAAAATGATCAAAATCGAATTTCTGCATGAAAGTAAGGGGGATAGTCGTCCAATAAACAATTTCAGAGGGAAGTAGATAAAAAGAGGGATTTCCTAAGCACCGTAGAAGGAACCTCGGGCATTCTAATTGGATTCACTGCGAGCCTTCTCGAGCAATCGTCGCTTACGATCGATTCGAGGATATTCCTTCTTTTTTCCACCACGTGCTCCATCTTGGTTCGGTCTAGTTCTTCTGGGTGAACCCGCCGTTTCCGCTTTATCCACTTTCGTTTTAATGGATCCCCGGCTCCGTGAAAATTTCCCGAGGATCCGGTTAAAATGGATGTCGCCTAACGACGCTTTCACATCGCTGACACTGACAACGAGTGCACTATAGTACTTCTCTTTCCTCTCTCCTTTCCTTTCCTGCATGCTCTCCTTGCGATTCTGTACTGCTGCAACAACGGAGCCAGTCCGGTTTCAATGAACGCCTCGTCACTATGTTTACAGACACTTATCCGGAGGTCTCGATAATTGCTGAGCATCGCGTTCCTCGAGGACATATCTGCTCCATTTGCTTGAAACGTTGTACTCTTCGCCTGTTACCCTTCCCTCGGTGGCATTGTTCGTGAATCACAAAAGGCAAAGGCGACCGTTTGTTTAGCTATGTTCTTTCCCGGATTACTGTTCGCAGGCGCTTTGTATTCTGTGTTGCGGTTTAATCTTGCGCAGAATTAATTTTGGGAAGAGGAAGATTTTGATTCGTTTCCATGGATCCTTGAGGTTTGATGGCGGCTTTTATGTGGTTTTGGGTGGAAAATTTTGGAAAAATTTGGGGTACAGTAAATCCTAAATAAACGCATGAAAGCTGTAGCAGATAAACGCAGTAAATATATCCCCTCCACTTTAGTAATCCGATCTCGGCTCGGGTATATCGGTGCGAACCACTACTAATGCGACGCGGAGAGTCGCAGTCGTCAGCACAATCCAAGACCCGTGCGACATGACAATGGAACTCCAATATTTAATTTTTTTTATTATTACTTACTTTTTTACGAAACTTTCATCTATATATTCGTGGCATTTTTCTGATTAAAAAAAGACCAAACACAATATGATTTCAACTGTGTAAATACAGTAAACCCTCTATGAACGCATAAAAGCTGTAGCAGACAAACGCAGAAAATATATCCCCTCCACTTTAGTAATCCGATCTCGGCTCGGGTATATCGGTGCGGACCACTACTAATGCGACGCGGAGAGTCGCAGTCGTCGGCACAATCCAAAGGCCCGTGCCTCATGACAATGGAACTCCAATATTTAATTTTTTTTATTATTACTTACTTTTTTACGAAACTTTCATCTATATATTCGTGGCATTTTTCTGATTAAAAAAAGACCAAACACAATATGATTTCAACTGTGTAAATACAGTAAACCCTCTATGAACGCATAAAAGCTGTAGCAGATAAACGCAGTAAATATATCCCCTCCACTTTAGTAATCCGATCTCGACTCGGGTATATCGGTGCGAACCACTACTAATGCGACGCGGAGAGTCGCAGTCGTCGGCACAATCCAAAGGTCCAAACGTAAAAATTTAATAAAACACTCCCGAGTATGTAGTTTAAGGCTACGCACTTGAAATATTTGAATGAAATTAACGAAATTTTATATTTTCAATTATATTGCAATTTACTTTTCCCATATCGTCGAACGTTCTACTAGAGTGTTTGAATTAGACGTCGCTTTCGTATGTTTAGAATATATTAGAAATTATATAAAAATTTAGTCGAACGCCATGTTTATTGTTCAGTGTGTGATCTGTAAAAATCTATGAATAAAATCAAGATATTTCTTTGGAGCGTTTCGCGGACCAGCAACGAGTACAGAGTATAAATAAAGATGGCGAATCGATCTCGTTCACTAGTTAATTGAATGTCAGCCGATGTTACTGGGACATCAACTGATTCCGCTAACAAGTTCAATCCACAACGGGAATACATTCTCGGTTTCAATAATTGGAATAATTGGATTGCTTGCGCAACGATAGGCAAGAGGAAACGATGATTGAAGGATCCGCGAATAGCCGTAGTAAAAACAATTTCAATGGTCGCCATTTTTTCATTTAGGTTTCGCAAGGTACGGCAACTTTTAAAAAATGTATTAAATTTGTATCATATGGACAAACAAACCTGATAAATATTACTCACTTTTATAAAAAAAAATAGTCTTTCAAATGTTGATCTCAGCTTCCTATCACCAAAAATAGTCAGCAAATAAAATTTTCCAATTTTTATGAGCTTTTTGCGAACAATAATTGTAAATATGCAACTTCCTTAACCTCTTTCCAACATTATAATTGTATAGCTATAAACTACATACCTGATAGTGTTTAACTAAATTTTTATAAAATTTTGCACGCTCCGTAAACATGTGCAAAATTATATTAAACGAGGAAGATGCTGTAAAACTTAGCGCAGCTCAAGGTAGCTTTACAGCAATATAATTGCAAATATAAAATATTGTTGATTTCTTCTGAATATTTGAATTATAGTAGTTTGAACTACACACTTAAAAGTATTTTACTAAATTTTTATAGAATTTTGCATACATTGTGAACATGTGCAAAATTACGTTAAACGAGGAAGAAGCTGTAAAAATTAGCGCAGCTCAAAGTGGCTTAACAGCAATTCAATTGCGAATATAAAATATTGTTGATTTCTTCTGAATATTTAAATTATAGCAGTGTTAAACCACAGACTTGAAAGTGTTTTACTAAATTTTTATAGAATTTTGCACGCACCGTCGACATGTGCAAAATTACGTTAAACGTGGAAGATACTGTAGAACTTAGCGCAGCTCAAGGTAGCTTTACAGCAGTATAATTGCAAATATAAAATATTTGTAATTTCTTCTGAAAATTTAAATTATAGCAGTGTTAAATCACACACTTGAAAGTGTTTTACTAAATTTTTATAGAATTTTACACCCGCCGTAAACATGAAAAAAATTACATCAACACACAGCATCACCTGTGTTTTTATCCAATTCAATACAATGTTTAAGGTGCACAAAATTGATTGAGTAAAAATGTTCTTTAGTCAAATTATTCTAAAGACTCCGAATTACATTTTAGCAGAGCAGATGCCCAGGCACGGTCTCGAAGCCAGAAACTGAAAGAAAAGGGGATGTGTTTTCCATTGATCCAGGGGCTAAAACACCACGCCCAAGAATCTTCATGCAAATGCGCCCGAAAAGTTGTAACATCCCGGGCAGATAAAATACCGGGGAGTATAGCGGAACGTTTCCCGGACGTGAGATTTCAAAAGGAAATTTTTCTTCGTCAGAAAATTCCGCCGATAACCGGGTCGCAATGTATACACTCTTACAGCGACGCCGTTTCAATGGGCAAAGTTGCCGCGATGAAGAAAGTTTTATCGATATGCTAGCAACTCCCGCGAACAGACGATCTCGCGACGATAAGAAACTCGAACGTGACAATTAACTGTTGCTGTAATGACCATTGTGCTGCCAGTGTTCGGTATTGTCCAAAGAAAATGTTATTTCAACGAGAACCACGAATAAATGATTCGTCGGTGTTCGATTACTTTATTATTCATTGGGGCAACTCCAATTTGTTATTTATGCGGTTTTTATATTCGGAAAGTATTAGGTCGTCCCCTAAGTTCGTGCCGTTTACTGTTTTACTATTTAAATTAATATTTGAAACGTACTTTCAAAGTCAACGAAAAAATATAATCACCTTCTCTACAACCTCTTCCCACTTTTTTGGTAAAGATATTATACCGTCACTAAAAAATTTCTGTGGTTTTTCATTAAAATACTTTTCAATCCGCGGAACGAACTTATGGGACAACCTAATAATTTCGTTTTTCCAAGGGAAAATGAAGACGATGTTTCAATATTTATTTATTTATTCGGTGGTGTAGCGGCAATTTTGTTCTATGATCTTGTGCCATCTTTCTAGTAACTTGGAGAACCCGTGTTCGTAGAATTCCTGTTTTTTATTAGCAAATAATACTGTCCAACAAATTTCAACTTTTTTTATGTCTCCTAATAACTGTTGGGTGGTTCTTATAGTGTTTTTCGCGCTGATTCCGAATCTGCCCTTACTTTTTCGCCTACACGTACAGTTTTTGAGAAACATGACTTTGAAAAAAAACCTATTTTTCAACTTTAAATAAATATTGTGATGTTATTATAAAAGATATTGAATTGTTTTTCGCAGTAAAAGATTCTGTAGACTTTCCCGAATACAGTGATATCCAATATTAACCCTTTGCGGTCGGCAGATTTTTCGGCTGGGACTACCAGCAAGTCGGGGCGAATTTAGCTTTTCGGAGTCATTGTTCCCTAAGCATTCAATTTATAATTTATTATATTTTTATATACACACTACCGGTCCCACAGGCGGAAGAGTGGGGGAAGCGCAGGGCGGCGTACCAGCGCAGCTAGGCGAGGGGCGAAAGGTTAAGGGGCCCGAAAATGGCAACCCTGGTGCCGAGGCCCCCACGGACTTAAGGACTGTGCAGTATGCTGCGAGGGTGAGGCGAAAGACGGAAGGGGTATCAACTTGTCGGCCATCTTGGATGGCAAACACTATGGCGCGCTCTATAGGCAGTGTTGGGATATGGTGCAAGATTTCACGCGCATGCGCGTGTAAAGTTCACGCGCATTTCAGCCTTGGTAAAGTAAGATTCTTGATAAAATGGGGTACCTTGAGCACCCAGAAGAATTTTAAAAAATTGGTATGATTTGATTCTGAAAAATGAATGTATAACATGTGTATTTCTGTATATTTTGTAAGTCGTAGAACACGTTCTGAAGTCTTTTTGCCCGGAACAGATTGTTTCGAGACATTCCCGCCAATATAACTGTGTCAGGGCTCCACTACCTCTGTCATCATGATATAGATACATTACTGTTTTGGCCGCTCATGCGCGTGAAATCTTGCACCATATCCTAACGCTATCTATAGGCAACTTTAAATACTAGTTGCGCGAATTTGCAATGCAATCGTGCGGGAAATAGATATATATATATATATATTATATATATATATATATAACTTATTTATATAACTTATTTATAAATTGACTCAACCATTGCAATGATCGAAATGCACTTTACGACCATAGGATACACCTTATAAAGTGTATAATTAATAACTATGTTAAAGTTAGACATAATTATATATGTAAGCAAAAAAATAATGTTGCCAGTAGTAAAAGAACCTATTTTAATAAACTAATATTGTTTTCTGGCCATTAAATTGTAGGGTAGTGTGGGGTAACGTGAGATGATAAGTTAGCAGAGCCTTGAGGCAGTTATATTGAAGCCGAATGTGCAATATTTTGTATATGTATACAGATATATATACAAATACACTTGTTATGCATTCATTTTTCAGACTCAAATCATATCAATGTTTTCGCAACGTTATATAGATGGCAACACTAGTTTTTCCATCCAACATGGCCGCAGTCTACCATCCCTCCCCGCTCGCGGCACGACCCCCCTCACCCATAAACCCACTTTATGCGCAGTCCTTTAAGTCCGTGGCGGCAACGAAGACACGAGACATCAGCGTACGCAACGAACGTGCGCGCTGCATGAAAGAGAGGTTGGTGGGAGAAGCAGGCGTTTGAGGAGCTCCACCCGTGCCCACCACTGCTGTAGATCCTTCACGCATACGTCCATACACACACACATCCATCGTACACTCACCGATTACAGTACCAAATCTCATTGTTCCACCCCCGTCGCTAATAACCTTGGCTGTTGATGCGACGTTAAAAACAATAAAATAAAATAAATAAAATAGTTACACCGCTTAAAAAGTGTTGAAAAGAACGAAATAAATGGTAATACGACGGTAAACAGCATACATCTTTTTCCCTGCTTGCATTGCGTTTTTACCATACCCGTAACAAAAAAACAAAATGTGACGGATATGCTCACTTTGATTTTGCATATTCGATGCGATGACAAAAGAAATGCTTGAAAGATTATAAAGTTCTATAAGGCACGAAATGACGTCCGAAATGTCAGTTCTGAAAATATACAATGATTTTGCGACTTAGAATAATGTTAGGTAATAATAAATGGAAGCAATGCCATCTCTACAGGAAAAACGAAATTACGTTCCGAACAACCCAATATTAACAATTAATCAACAATTCTGTAAGTTATTAACGTATGAAAGACAATATGTACAGTAACGTCTTCATACATGTGGAAATTTCGACTTTACATCGTCTACAGACAGTAGTCCTTGATCTTTTGTTTAGAAATTGTTATATAACTTTCTTATTGAGAACGATTTTCATATAAAACTTTTACTAACATATTCGTTGAACTTTTGCGATTAAAATGATATCCAACACGATGCACTTTGGATTATGTTTACGCGTTTAATCCATGATTTAGTAGAACCTCTGCTATCCGAACTACTCGGTGGAATTTTTTCATGCACTCTAGCTTCGCGAATCTTTTTATACTTTTACCTTTTTCCAGAAGTGTCTATCTTGTTAAACTTTTACTGTTTATTTGCACCTAACATTCACCATGTAATTAACTTTTTCCTGTCTATTTATAATTATTTTTCTGTTTCAATCTCGGTAGAAGATTCTCTCGGTGTCTCGCATAATTTCAAATGAATTTGCTAGACTCTTTGTGAACGAATCTCCGGGCCGCTATAGAATTTTCGATATAGCAATTAAGCGTAATTGTACGACCTGTGACACAATTATAATATCACAATTAAGCGTAATTTAGGTGACCAGTACTCATTAAGCGACCCTCCCCATCTGCAACTTTCCTCAGTCGACTGAGGGACTCTGTATTCAAATATCAATACAGAGTAATGTCTCGAGATATGTGAAATAAATGTGCACGATATTTACAAACTCAATAACAAAACTTTTTTGTCATCAATTATATTTTAATGGGAACATTTTTCAATTCTAACACAGTCAAAAAGTTCCAAACATCGCAGATTTTAAACCTCCAATGTCCAGCATTTTTCCGACTTGATACTAACACTAGATAATAATAATTCAATAGCATAACTTTGTTGTTTGCAACTACTTTTTTGTAAAACATTCATCAACACATACGTGACATTTTTCCTATTAAAACAAGACCAAACACGATACACTTTAGATCATATTTACCTGTTTAATCCACGATTTTCATATTCCACCGATTAGTTCGCATAATCGAGGTTCCACCGTATTGCGGATTAAACGAGTAAATACGATCCGAATTGTATCGTGTTTGGACTCGTTTTAACCAGAAAAATGTAACGGATACATCGATGAAAGTTTCATGAAAAAATTCATTAGAAACAAAAAAGTTCTATCATGAATCAGATATCAACTCACCGATACGACTTTAAAAAAATTGCAGGAAAATGATTCTTTAGAGATTCAAAACCAGGGAATCATGTTAATCGATTCGGTAAAAACGGCGACTCAATTATAACGTGGGTGGAAAGTGTGCAAGAAGAAACTTGTCGAGTCACTGCCAAGTCTCAGCCCCTGGTGAACCCCTGAACTTTTGACCCGGCCGCCCTGGGCGAGAAACATACATGCAGTGCATTCATATACTGTACATTGTACATACACAGTGTAGGTATACTCTGCACGTAAGCGACACGTAACGGTTAAACCTCGGAATCGACTGATCTTGAGAGCGCAACCATGTCTTACCAATTAGTATCTCGAAACGAATAAACGACCGCCCCCCAGACCGCCAGACGAACACGCCTAATCGACCGATTCGTAGATCGAACAATGCCCGAACAACGGGGAAACTCTTCGATCGCTGATAACTACCCAATTTCCATCGCGAACCCATTTTCCTCTTAATGGCTATTCTTTTCACCATTTTTCCCACTAACGATCATGCACTCAATCTCCTGGATTTTAGAGTGGAACAAATCAAAGTCTATTCCGAACAATTCATTTATTTAACAATATTTCTCATTTATTTACTATTTAACAATTTTTCTCATTTATTTGCTATTTAACAATTTTTCTCATTTATTTGCTATTTAACAATTTTTCTCATTTATTTGCTATTTAACAATTTTTCTCATTTATTTGCTATTTAACAATTTTTCTCATTTATTTGCTATTCAACAATTTTTCTCATTTATTTGCTATTTAACAATTTTTCCCATTTATTTGCTATTTAACAATTTTTCTCATTTATTTGCTATTTAACAATTTTTCTCATTTATTTGCTATTTAACAATTTTTCCCATTTATTTGCCATTTAAAAATTTTTCCCATTTATTTGCTATTTAAAAATTTTTCTCATTTATTTGCTATTTAACAATTTTTCTCATTAATATGCTATTTAACAATTTTTCTTATTTATTTGTTATGTAACAATTTCTTAATTTATTTTTCATTTATCTATTATTTAATACTTTTTGTCCATTCATTCCTTTTACAACCAATCTTTTAATGCATTCATTATTGAATAACATTTTATTTATGTATTATTTATCAATTTTTGTCATTCATTTCTTATTGAACTAATAGTTTAATTAATCATTTGATGAATGATCAATCGACTAATTAACCGATTGACGTTTCAGTTTTATTTTAACTTCGGTGTTCCACGCGCACGTGCGCTTTTTAAATAGATTCCATTCTACGCTTAGTGTGTTCTCTCGATATCCACCTCCATAGACCACTTATCTGTTTAATGTTAATCTGGGCAATTTCACAGCTATTTTTAACCCCGTCACGGCTGTTATTGGTATCAGTGTAATTATTTTTAGGTTATCCTAGACCCTGCGATCGCAATAAATATTTCCGCAGAGAACAAGTATGTAAGTGCTAAGTAAAACGTGTTTTACGGGCCGCGTGTATTAAAAGTTGTTATGGAAAATTTTGCTAACGATTTTGTTTATCGGGTTTTGCCAGTTTTGTTTAATACCTCGGGCTTTACGTAAGATATATGTATATAATGTTAACACTGAAAAAGACGTTGCCTGTTTTCCGAACGTAAACTATGATCGACTTCCCCGACTGTTTATTTGTTTGGCTAATGGTAAATAAGCTTGCCTGTGTACTCAGAAACCGTATATATGCTCTCCAAACAAAATGCACAGGTTTTATAAACTCACATGTTGGAGTACTTAAAATACAGAGTCAAATTGTTACTAGACTGTTCATCTTCAATGCAATACTTTATTATTGCTAGACTGTTGATCTTTAATGCAATACTTTATATTATTACTAGACTGTTGTTCTTCAATGCAATACTTTTTATTATCACTAGACTGTTCATCATCAATGCAATAGTTTATATTATTATTAGACTGTCGATCTTCAATGCAAGACTTTATTATTACTAGACTGTTTATCTTCAAGGCAATACTTTATATTATTACTAGGCTGTTCATCTTCAATGCAATACTGTATATTATTACTAGGCTGTTAATCTTCAATGCAATACTTTATTATTACTAGACTGTTGATCTTCAGTGCAATACTTTATATTATTTCTAGACTGTTGATCTTCAATGCAATACTTTATATTATTACTAGGTTGTTCATCTTCAAGGCAATACATTATATTATTACTAAACTGTTGATCTTCAATGCAATACTTTATTTTATTACTAGACTGTTCATCTTCAATGCAATCCTTTATATTATTACTAGACTGTTCATCTTCAATGCAATACTTTATATTATTACTGGACTGTTCATCTTCAAATGCAATACTTTATATTATTACTAGACTGTTGATCTTCAATGCAATACTTTATGGCTTCATGAATAGAATGGCAACATTTTCGCAACAATTTATTGTGTTCAGCAATCAGAATAAATTGAGAAATATAATATAATCAATAATAAATAATAAGGATAAATTGAGAAATATAAAATATAATCAACAAGAGTCGTTCTAAAATAAATGTTAACGACGGCTCTATAAATTTTTTAAATAAAAACTACGCTTTCGTTAGAAAACAGAGAATATTTTTTAATTTAGAAATGGTAGAAAATGAACTGCACGGATCGTTTCAAGTATGTCATTCTGCACGAAGTAGTATGCAAAAGAAACTATAAGAACTCGTGAGGGACAAAAGAAACGAATCAAGCCAAAGGAAACAATGGCCGTCATTAAAACACGTGGCACTAGATCATGCGACCTGTGAAAAGAGATCTCCCTTCGTTTGAGAAAAAATTTCCTTATTTTGCTGTTTCCATATTCCGCGGAATATTTAATTTTCCGTCGTGGTAAGTTTTAATCCTATTTTCCTTTATTTTTAGTTGCTTCTATACCTTTAATAAGGAAATTAATACATTAGTAAAATTTTAGAGACGTGAGTAAACACTGTATAAATAAGTACATGAATGGAGTATCAAATAAGAAATAAATATATGTGATATTAAACAAATAAATCGTTGTATATTAATAAACAAGTAAATATTGAATAAATTGCATACAATATACATACACACACTACATGAATAAATTGTTAATTTTTTCTTATTATACAAAATTTTGTGCGTATAAATACTTGTCTATTCAACGTTCATTCGCTTTTTTAACAAATAACTATTTGACGAACGTATCGAATTACTCACAATTTTAGAAGTAATAGCAGCCCCGGATTTAAACGCCAGAGATAAGGGGAAAGAATCGCATAACGTGTCATGAAGACCACCGTAAAAATACTCGGTGAACGCGGAGCAGCCACTGAAACCTGAAACTCTACGTATCTAGTAACACCGTAAACAAATCGCATGAAAACGTTCGCAGAGAGATAGCGTAGCCAGGGAGGACCAAATTAAAAGGTGTAACACGAGGAAAAAATGTGAAAGCACACCTCCGGGAAATATTTAACGTCCCAAGAGCGGCAGTTTACATGTTTTTCAAGATTATGACGGGCTGGCCAATACCTAACCAATTTTACTACGACCTACTTTCCAGTAACCACTTTTATGATATTAATGAAGCTCTATCCTTGAATGTTACATTAAAAAGCCTGCTGAATTGTACTTCCTACTTTAATTCATTGTACTGCAATTTTTGTACTGATTCATTAGTACGTTTTAATCTAGATTTTTTTAATCAGATTAATCACAAAGAATGAGATTATTTAGCAACAGTTAGAAAACAATATAATTTTAAGTTGTATTTAAATATACTCAATCTTCTTTTCCCGATTCCAAATAACTGCATTTTGTATATGTATTATAAAATGTATCATTATTTATGAAATTTGTAAAGAGAGTAATCTCTGTGTGTATGAGAGGGATGCCGAAACCACCCGAGAGTTGCCGACCTTTGCCGAAGTCTCTGGTGTGCAGAGCGTAACACGGTGTGTGTGTGTGTGTGTGCAGTGTCCCGCGCTAATATTAAGAACAATTAAAACCTTATTACTAATACTGTAATACATTCTGTGCATTGTTAAGTTTAAGTACTTTATTATACATTATACACTTTTGATGACCTTACCTCACAACGATCTAATAAATCTATAAATAACAAAATTAATTATTTTATAGAAGATATTAATTATTGTAGAACATCTTATATAAGACTTTTAAAAATTATATCTTTGTTGAATGTTTGCGCGATAAAGAAATACTAATAGTTGATACAGCAAGCAAACAGTTTGCATTCCGAGTATTGTTTTTCCGGTATCAAAAGGGGTAAAACGGAAACGCGTACATAATGCTGGAGGATCGACTATGGAAATATCGGAAACATTCCGTTTCCGCGGCAAAAAGTGTCATTTCATCCGAGATTTGCTCACGGATCGGGAAATTCTATCATAGCCGCGAGTGATCCTTATACATATGTATGTAGGAATCCTATGTAAATAATATCAGCGGGTTTTGCGGTTTATGTCAATTGCCCTCTAGTGGTACATGCCGGAAACTTAACACTTATGGCAATCCCTACTTTCCAACATTTCTTCGTTTGCGTGTCCGTTGCTCATGCTAACGTCACGCAACTACTTTCTGTACATTAACATTATGCTAATTTATGCAAATGGCAACCATTGTTCCTAATACTGAGGAAACTATTATTCTTCGGTGAACTTAAATTTTTTACATTGTAAATAAAAACGACATAAAACTTTATACTGTAAATAATATTGCTATAAAGACTAAAATATATTTTCTGTAAGTATACATGTAAAGAGTGATGAATGTAAATAAGTGACCGTGTCAAATGAAACACCTTACACATTGATTGAAATACTAAAAATAATAAATAGGGATGTATAAAAATGTTTGCATCAAAAGTAATGCAAATATATGTCGCCACGCGTATGTAATATTTTCAACACATAGAAACGAGCATAAACTAAAAATTTATTGCAAACTTTATTCGACAATAGATAAAATAAAATCAATCTTTTTAACAAAGGATCATGGGAATATGATATACTGTCGACCCCCGTAAAACGTCATCAAAAAATTGTTTAAAAAGGCTGTATATATGTATCTATCGTGTGGCAGTGAGTGAACAGTCTTTTCAAACAATTCTTTTATATATTTACTGCCACGTAAAATACATACACAGTTTCTTTGTACTTTATACATGTACATTATCCTGTATCTCAACAATTTCATAAAGAGGAAAGAAAGTTGACTCTGATGATTCAACCTAATGGTCACGAAAGAACAGAATTTTATTTCATTCTAAAAGAAAGGCGTACCATTCCAATTTAGTAGATATTGTTTCCGAAATGTTCATCGTGAGTCTTCCCCGTTATCATTGCTTTACAACAATGGCAGATTCGAAAATCGTTTTAGCGAATCGGGGAATGATGTTCTAAGGAATCTACTCTCCGAATTTAAAATATTCTTCGTGCGAGTTTAACCTGTCAATTGATCCCGCGCAAACAAGCGTGGAAACAAAGGACCGCGATCGAGGCATTGGATATATTTAAAATGTAAATAGAGATAAGGCGAGCAAGCGGGCGAGAAGCCACACAAAAGACAAGAATAAGAGGAAGAAAAAGAAACAGGGGACAATAGAAAGAGAGAGAGAGAAAAAAGAGGAAAAGACTCCCTGGAGAGGGAGCGTAAGCGCCACCTGTCCATCGATAAGCGATAATAATTAGTTGTTTTTTTTAATTTATCGGGGCTCGTAAAACAATCGGCCGCGTCGGTAATATTTCCATTTATCTTCTTCCTATCGATCGGTAAGGACGAGTCAATATGGCGAGGGCTCCCGGGGGTAGGGGGATATATGTTTATCGAGCTAAGGGACTATGAAAAAACACACATACACGCATACGCACCGAGTAACTACACACGCACGTAGGCGATCATGAATTTCTCGAAATAACCGTGACACCGGTATAACCAGAACCGAAAGAAACTGAAATTGTTCTTTACCGGCGAGTTTTAGTTTACACCGTTGTAAAGGCGTTAGAGCGATTGATAAAAAAGTTTACAGTAACGAGGATTGAAAGGATGAAAGGCGCTCACCGGTCTGTTGTCTTGGCTGCGATGAAAAACACCAACCCTCACCACAGGCGCCGCACCACTACTGACGACGGCAAAGGCCGAGCGTGGCTCAAACGAGGAGTTGGGTCGAGCGCATGCGCGGTTCGACGATTCACCTGGAAACTGTAGGGGCCACACGAGTTTCCCCGTGCTGCCGTGGCGCTGTCATCGCCCGACAGCAGCAACATAAGTGAGTCGCCTCTCTAGCTACCGGGATAGTCTAGAGCCGAAGGCGAACCGCTCTCACTTCCGCTAGAACGAGTATCCGATACGCACGTATCGCGCAACGTCTCGTACCGTCTTCCGACACCACGTGTCGTGTACAAGACCGAATAAAGTAGTATTCACAAGTACGCGGTGTATAATCATTTGGCGGATTTCCGTAGCGGAGTAGGCCGCTGTATTCCTCCGACGATACAACATATAAACCCCTACATAGTGGTGACCCCGACGTGATCAGTCGCGCTGGAAATCAAGAAGCCAAACCTACACCACGTCTCTGCACTAGCCCGGAGGCTCGTGCACGTCCGGAAGTAGCTGCAACCGTACGAGAAGAAGTTTACGGGCGTCGAGCATTCCGCCCACCGCACCCCGCTGCATCTTGCTGCCGCCATTGCTGCCGCCCGTGCGTGAAGCCAACGGCCACCGGCGTTTTGGGCGCCACGTGGGACACGCCGCCGACGCCATGGCTGCCGCCGCACGATTTCTACGGCCGTTGGACCGACATGCAGCGGTGATATATATGTATAAATACTTTTAAGTAATCGTCTTCCGTATCCGTGCCGTCACACGCGATAATCATGTCCGTACCCACGCCGGAAGACCGTATCGCGCGCTTAGAGGCGGACCTCAATGCCGCGCGCGAACTCATCGAAACGCGCCTTCGTGACGACGAAGCTAACCGTTCGCGAAGCGATCCTCGTGTAGATAGCTATCGAGTGCCCAAACTACCGACCTTTTTCAAAAATGACCCGACCTTGTGGTTCGGGCAGGTCGAAGCCTCCTTCCGTAATGCCCGAGTCACGAGCCAGACTACCATGGCCGACACGGTGATCGCCGGTCTCGACGCGGAAACGGCGGCCGTCATAGCCGACCTCATAGTAACGCCGGACCCCGTCGCGCCTTATACGCGTATTAAGGAGCGGATTATCTCGACCTTCTCGACGTCGGCAGAGTCCAAGCTCCGGCAGCTCCTCAAGGGTCGAATAGCATCACACGGCAAACCCTCGCATACCTTGTCCCAAATGCGTAATTTAAACAACGGCGCGTGTACGGACGCCGTACTCAAGTCCATTTTCCTCGACGCGCTGCCTGAGCAGTGCCGCGCAATTCTCGTAGCGACAAAGCACGACGACCTACAGGAAATGGCGCTTCTCGCCGACAAAATCGTCGAAACGATTCAACCGGCCGACGCATCCGTCCTCGCCGTAGCTGCCGGTGCCGCGAATCCCGGCTCCATGCAACGCCAAATTGACAGGCTGAGCCGCGAAGTAGCCCGTCTGACCGCGCTAGTCGACCGCAGTCCTCGCGCGCGCAGACGCAGCATAGGGAACAACGACTCAGCGCGTACGCGTAACCGTTCGCCCAGTCGCAACCCCTCCGGTTTATGCCGTATCCATGCGAAGTACGGCGAGCGCGCGATTAGATGCATCAAGCCGTGCTCATGGGCCGTCTCTCCGCGAGCGACGGAAAACTGAGGACACCCTCCTCCTCGGAGACTGCAGGAGTGTGTCACGCGTCCTCGAAACGTCTCCACGTGCGCGACCGTAAGTCTGGCCGCACCTTCCTGGTGGACACAGGCTCTGACTTGTCCCTGTTGCCGGTCCCAGAAAACTCGCGCACCCCTTCCAGCTCGTTTAAGCTGTTTGCCGCGAACGACACCCGTATAAACACGTACGGCGAACATCGCGTGATCCTCGATCTCGGTCTGCGCCGCCCGATCGAGTGGAATTTCTGTGTAGCAGCAGTCCCGTATCCCATAATAGGAGCCGACCTGCTGACTCACTATGGTCTCATCGTTGACCTAAAAAATCGTCGCGTGACCGATTCCGTCACCGGCCTGTCGCTAGCTGCCGGTATCGCGAAATCTCCAGCCCAGTCTGTGAACGTCCTTGGACCGTCGTCCAAGTACTCAAAAATTCTAGCTCGTTTCCCTCGAGTCATCGGACTCGAGCAGCCTACACCTCTCGAGTCGCGCGGTGTGTATCATCACATTTCCACCACCGGCCCCCCCGTTGCCGAACGCGCTCGACGTCTTTCTCCTGACAAACTCAGAGCCGCCAAGGCCGAGTTTAAGTACCTTTGCGAAGCCGGAATTTGCAGGCCTTCTAGCAGCCCTTGGGCCAGCCCGATCCATATGGTAAGAAAGAAGTCCGGGGAGTGGCGCGTCTGCGGAGATTACCGCCGCCTAAACAGCGTAACTGTACCCGATCGGTACCCTGTTCCTCACCTGCACGACTTCCCAGCCAATCTACACGGCAAAACCATTTTCACGGCGCTAGACCTACACAAGGCGTATCACCAGATACCCGTGGCCCCGGAAGATATCCAAAAAACAGCCGTTATCACACCTTTCGGCCTTTTTGAATATCGCGCAATGACTTTCGGACTTCGAAATGCCGGCCAGACCTTCCAAAGGTACATCAATCGCGCCCTAGGTGATTTAGATTTCGTGTTTACATTTCTCGACGATATCCTCATCGCCTCTTCCTCGGAGGAAGAGCACGAGACTCACCTAGCTGCCGTTTTGCAGCGTCTCTGCGATTTTCATCTGCGCGTGAACCTCGACAAATGCCAATTCGGCGTCTCCGAATTGATCTTCCTTGGGCATCTCGTCAACTCAAAAGGGTTTAAACCCACCCCTGGCAAAGTTCAGGCGATCGTTAACTTTCCCAAGCCGCGCACGATCGACGACCTACGTCGTTTCCTGGGGATGGTAAACTTCTACAGGCGTTGCATTCCGCATGCTGCCGCCACTCAAGCTCCGCTGAACGCATTTATGCACGACGCGCGTAAAAAAGATAAACGGCCCATCGTATGGTCGCCCGAGGCCGAAGCGGCATTCGCGAAATGCAAGGACGACCTTGCAAACGCCGCGCTCATCACGCACCCCAGCGAAAAGGCCACCGTACGTCTTATTGCCGATGCATCCGACGTGGCCATGGGCGCAGTTCTCGAACAACATTGTGGCGCGACCTGGAGACCTCTCGCATTTTTCTCGCGAAAATTCTCCCCGGCCCAGTGCAAATACAGCACATATGATCGCGAACTTACCGCGATATATGAGGCCGTGCGCCATTTCCGCCACTTTTTAGAAGGTCGCGAATTCAATATATACACCGACCACAAACCGCTCATCTACGCCTTCGCGCAGAAATCTGAGCGCGCTTCTCCACGCCAGACGAGACAACTGTGCTACATAGCACAATTCACGTCTAGCATTTTCTACCTGCCGGGCAGCGATAACATAGTAGCCGATTCTCTCTCGCGTTCCGAGGCGATACGGCTGCCGACACAGTTCGACCTAGACGAACTATCTCGCGAACAGGAAAACGACCCAGAGCTCAGGGAAATTCTTGCTTCGCCAGACCACTCTCTCGCCCTTAAGAGGCTTACGTGGGGTCCGAACCATTCTCCTGTGTATTGCAGCGTCTCCGAAGAATGTATTCGTCCGTATATACCCACCTCCATGCGCGAGCGAGTGTTTACACTCTTCCATTCTGCCGCTCACCCGAGCGCGAAAGTCACCGATCGACTTATCCGACAGCGATATGTCTGGCCCGACATGCACCGCGACATCGCTCGCCAGTGTAAGTCGTGTGTAGATTGCCAGCAATCGAAAGTCTCCCGTCATGTAAAGATGACACCGTCGCAGTTCGTCGCGCCCGACGGACGTTTCATGCACGTGCACATCGACCTCGTCGGCCCGCTGCCGGCGAGCGAAGGCTTTCAGTATTGCCTTACCATGATCGACAGATTTTCTCGCTGGGCCGAAGCCGTTCCGCTTCGCGAAACTTCTGCGCAGACCGTCTGTCGCGCTTTCTTTGAAAACTGGGTGTCACGTTTTGGCGCGCCAGCTTTCCTAACGAGCGATCAGGGTACCCAATTCGAGTCGCAGCTCTTCACAGCCCTCCTCGCACTCGTTGGCTGCCGGAGACAACGCACTACCGCGTACCACCCCGCGTCTAACGGTATGGTTGAACGTTGGCACCGCGTCTTGAAGGCAGCGATCATGTGCCACGCCAATCAGCAATGGCCGCGCGTTTTACCCGTGGTATTGTTAGGTCTGCGTACGCACGTCCGTCTGGACACTAACGCGTCTCCTGCCGACTACGTATACGGAACATCGCTGCGTTTGCCCGGCGAATTCTTCCTGCTGGACGAATTCAAACCCGACCCGCAGCCGTTCCTGGAAGAGTTTCGACAATACATGCGTGCCGTCAAGCCCGTGCCCGTGGCACACAAGCGTAGCATCAAGACTTTTGTATACAAGGATCTGGAATCGTGCTCGCATGTGTTCATGCTGATCAAATCCGTGCGTAGACCGTTGGAACGGCCTTACACGGGACCGCACCGAGTACTCCAGCGTGTATCCGAGCGCGTATACACGATCGAAGTCAACGGCTCACCGCGTAACGTTTCCGTCGAACTCTTAAAACCCGCGCATATTGTTAGCGAAAGACTCGAAGCTCCCCCACCGAGCGCCGCGCTGCCGAGTCCGAACGATCCGCCGCCGATCCCTAACGATTTGCCGCCGAATCCAAGTGCGCCGTTACGCACCTACTCGCGCCGCAGAGTCACCTTCGCAGACTCCGTACCATAAGTTAAGCTTCCGTAAGCGCCGCGTGTAGTATGTAAGTACTTTTAAGTAGCATGTAAGCACCTTCTGTAAAGCGAACCTTTTTCTGTAAAAAGCGAAAGCATTGTATGCTTCCACTCCTCCTGGGGGGGAGTGTGTAGGGGCCACACGAGTTTCCCCGTGCTGCCGTGGCGCTGTCATCGCCCGACAGCAGCAACATAAGTGAGTCGCCTCTCTAGCTACCGGGATAGTCTAGAGCCGAAGGCGAACCGCTCTCACTTCCGCTAGAACGAGTATCCGATACGCACGTATCGCGCAACGTCTCGTACCGTCTTCCGACACCACGTGTCGTGTACAAGACCGAATAAAGTAGTATTCACAAGTACGCGGTGTATAATCATTTGGCGGATTTCCGTAGCGGAGTAGGCCGCTGTATTCCTCCGACGATACAACATATAAACCCCTACAAAACATATACGTGGGTCGCCATCTTGCGGGGGGTTGATGAAAACTGTGCCTTTATTTCTTTCATCGACAGAGGGCACGATTTGCAAATTTCTGTCATATACAGGATGTTCCAAAAAAAGTGCAGAACCTTTTCCTGGCGTAATTTAAAGCAATTCTTCCTTTGATTAAAAGATTGACCATACTCGCTCTCCGTTTGGTCAATGTTTTTCGCTAATAACTCGTTAACAGAATCGCAATAAACATTTTTACTAAGGAAAAAATTTCTTCGAATCAACGTTTAAAAGGTCTTTACCTTTTCTGGAACATCCTGTAGCAACTATTATAATTTTTCTTACCCAATAAATCAATCCAAGTATTTTACAATTAAACATTCAATTCCCTAGACGATAATTAATAGATTCGTTTCTACTAAAATATATAAAAATAAATAATCCACTCCTCCGAATCACATCCTAGTTTTAAATATTCATTTCAAATCTTTTCGATTTCTATTACTCCACGCCATTTTGTAAGAAAGAGCGAGAGGGAAAACAGTTTGAATTCAAACTACTGTCAGAAATGTTACCAGTTTATTGGAAGAATAAGACATGGTGGATTGTTTACTAGTGTGAGCATCTATAACAAAATTGGTTGTTCAATGAAGTTATTTACAGCCTACCAGAATGTAAAAAAATAAATCTGTGACGTCAGAACGAAGAAAAATGAAGAAGACATTGTTGCGGCATTAAGTGTTTTATTTCTGCACCGTTTATAGTGCACTTCAAAGTGGTGAACGATTTACATCACCCATCTCTATCCCTGTTCTCCTTTCGTAACGATATTCGTTCACATCTACGAAAAACTGTCATCTGCTTCGAGTGCTCTTCGTTTTGGCAGCATTGGTGGTACGAGACATGGAGTTTTATAAATCCTCGGTTTTTTCTGTGCACAGACCTATCTCGAATTAACGAGGTGTAATATATTCATTTATATGCATATACATATACATACATATACATATGTATACACACATACATACATATACATACATATGCATATGTATATATATATATATATATCCAACAATGTATGCAGATAATAGATTTTTGTCTTCGAAGACACTATTTTGTGGTCATACACGATCTTTGCTTTTAAGCGTGTTTATTATGGTTTATTGTGTTCTATATGAGCACGTGAAACGATAATGAACAGTCACAAACTATGCAAAAGTAATGCAGTATGAGTGAAAAATATACAGATGATATTCAATTTGCTTTTTTGGAAAAAATCAAAAGATTCCCGAATTTTTAACTATAATTCTGTTTATTTCAGTGGAATCTAGTCAAAATATTTTTTTTCATGATACTAGACATTGTTGCAGTGTATTTTGCATGTCTTAGAAAATATTGCATACAAGTTGATGTGTAATAATGTTTGATGGAGTATTGTACATAATAATTGGAACTAAATTAGATCAAGAAATTCCCACAACAAATTCTTTGCAGGTTCTCCAAACTTAAATCAATCAGTTTTCACTATACCAATTGTTTTCACATTATGTCACTGATTATCATTGACAAGTAAATGATTGTACATACTGAAATTATTGTAGAAAAATCAAGTATTAAGTATCATCGAACACTCAATTTATAAAAATCTTTGTAGACAATCTGCAAAAAAACTTTGTACTCGAAATACGCATGTTCAATTCGAAATAATGCGTAAACATTAAAATAATATTAAAATACTATTAATGTAAAAGAAATGTATACGTAAAGTATATTCGTGTGCCCCATGATGTTGTTTCCTGATGTAACATTACACATCCAATTTCTCTATCTACTTGTTGTTGTGTGCTCTGTAGATCCATGTAAAATCCCTATGTTTGTACATTTCTACAAATTGTATTCATAAAAAAAATTATTCTTTGTAAATACCTTGGTTGTTTTGTTAATTCGAGACCAGTCTATACATATACATATATACATCAACACTGTACACACATGTATACATACGTACGTACCTACATACATACATACACAGCGTGTTTTACAAAAAAAAAAGAGATGATAAGCAAGTATAACTGTTCTACGTATCAATAGTTTTCTTATGAAAATAAAGAAACTTATTGACGCCTTCGTAAACAATCAGCAGAATACAAATTTTAAATTTAAAATTCAAATTAAATTAAGAACGATCCTCCATTAACGTCTGTGAATTTTATTCTATATTCTAAAAGGCACCCTGTATATTAATGTAACATACTAGTTATACTAAACGTTAGTGACAGGTGATAATACGGGGATTATTCCATCAGTAAGTAACATTTTTTTTTACGAGTATTTAGAAAAAAATTATACTTCCATACCATACTTTGAGTGGGAGGGGGGGGGTGCATTGTTCTGCACATAGCACAGAATATTTAATGGGAGGGACGTCGATTAGAAGGATGTCAAATTTTTGCGAGGAAAATAAGATGATGTTTGATATTTCTTCATTTTTCACTGGATGATTAACGCTAACATTTTTATCGTATCACCGTGCCTATTGCATCGATCTGTTCATATTAACTGTTCATGCGAATGAATGGAAATCTGATGAAATACTCTGTATGTATATATATATGTATATTGCTTCATATTATCAGGCCGATACGTCAAAGTTTTCAAATTTATTTGTAAAATCATTTTTGTCCCAGACACAGAAAAATAAAATGAATTATTTACAAAAGTATTTTCTCGAAAGTCGAATGAAAACCAAATTCGGCTACCTAGTTGTATATCTCGAAAAAAGTATATTACACCTAAAAACGTACAGATCATATATAAAATAATTACTTAAAAAAAAATTAGAAGACGGTACCTTTTAAAATAGTTTCATAAAATGCTTCTCTTGGAGCGGAAAAATCTTCGAATTTGCGAAACCCTATTACCACGAGAAACTTCCACTATGCCGTAAAAAAATTCGATTGACAATTTAGTATCTGGAGAGACGTAGAAAAGCATTTACAGAAAAGGAAAAAAGAGACCGAAGTGTCTACAAAAAGTACTGCAACTAATTAAGGTAACAATAATCGTTATAATAATCATTGTGATAGTAAAATAATAATAATTACAATTGAATTATATTTAAATGCTTCAACACCTTTCTTAAAACAATAACATTCATTCCTACATACGTATACGTACATAAATGTATACATGTATATATCCATCAGTATACATACATGTATATGTACATATACATATAAATGTGTGTATACTTTTTTATACAGAGCCTCACATTTCAATCTTTCCACGCGTTTATCTTTTGAAATTGCTTATTATTTGAGAATAGTCCTTTGAATAGAACTTATTTTGCAACAAGTTTCTTGTAAATTGATCGTAGACGCGAAAGGAGTACTTAAATAACAGTAAACGACCTTGAATGACCTTGGAAGATCCACGTGCCGTAGGTCAATGACTTCGTCTCGGAATGGTCTACACGTCTAGCTAAACAAGAATACGTTAAAAAAATAAATGTCACCTTGAAATGATACCAGATGCTTCCCAGTAAGTTCTATTCGAATGATTTCGTCGGTTAACATATGATTCAACGGATAGTCGCGCGGAAAGACTAAAATGCGAACCCTAGTACCTGTATGTATATGTATATGTATATACACACGTATATACATATATATATATGGGCTTTATATTCCTAAGTGTTCCATTCTAATCGATTAAACAATCATTTCATGAAGTTCAGATTCTTTGACACAGTTCACGATCGCTAAACACTTTCACTGTAATCAACAATGGCTTTTACATGTTAGTGCTTTTTCATTTCTTTGTTTCTCGATCCAGTACCCGAGCTCATTTATCATTATTTCACTTGAGTCTTGAGATGTTGCACAAACTCGTAGTAACTCAAGGCAGACTCGAAGCGGTCCTCGACTAATCGTTCAATAAAGAGCGTCCGGAAGTGGCTATCATCTCTGAAAATATAAGATCATTTTACCGACCATTCGTAGAATAAAAGGTAAATCCTCCTTTCTCTAGTTAGAAACTTATTAATCTTGTAGAAGGTTATAAACGGATAAGCTGGTCAAATGTGCAACCAAACCAAATTGATCTTCCGTCAAACCATTCGATAGGGGTCCCAAAGAAAACCATGTGCGGTTAGTTTCAAGTCGGTACCCCTATCACAAGGGTAGTTATAGGGTGATCACAGTTTTAATGAATTATGCTCAAGTTCTTTCGTTTTGCTCAACGAAAAATTACGAAAAAATTCTTTAATATTCTACCTCATAGCACACACGACTGTGAATTTTTTTTCGAATTTTTAACTGCAAAATCAATTTTTCAAAAATTCCAGAAACTTAAAATTGCTGATTTTATATTGAATTTATCGGATGACCACATTTATAATATTATGGTAGTTGCGTTTTGTTATGATTATTAATGTGTATTTTTGTCAGATTTTTCGGTTTAGGCAAACAACATGTTTAAGAAAATCGAGTCTCCAAAATGCATATTATTCATAGAAGTGTTAAAAATGCTAGTTCTATAAAAATTCAGTAGTGAGTCACTATCGAAATCAATGCTCTCGATTTTTTTTCAGATTTTTATATAAAGCGCATCGTAATTAATAAAATAAAATATCGATGTTTCTTTTCCTTCCTGTAGGTGTAGGTTTAGTATGAAATATTGAACGCTTTGATCGGGGAGCATATTTTACCAACTTATCCGGCTATACGAAGGTATAATAAACTGAGACAACTTACCGGATAATTTGTACAGAAACTGGATAAGGTTTCTCCTCTTGTAAACTAAATACAAAATTACGCAGCATCTCGCTTTCCGGTGAGTCAATCTCTGGTAACTCGTACTGGAAATAAATATTATATTTTCGTCAAGATGTGTGAAAAAAATCGGTTCTCCTGCAGGTTGATCTATGCCAAATACATTATAGTGTTTCGACATATACAGTTTCTTTAATCACTTACAAGCTCTTCTGGTATCGAAGCAAAAGCAGTGACCCCAAGTACATTGCAGCAGAACGTGGGATGAATGTTCTTGCCGATCAGGATGAATATTCGGTCACCGGCGTCTATGAGGAACGCGCCTCTTGAGTGAATCTTTTCAGCAGAGAGATGCAGCCTGGCTGGTTGCGGGCAAAGTTTACCATCAATGTCTTTCGCGTTTCGATCCTCGAGCGCGTGGACCGCGTACAGATCCGGATAGATCATTTGGATCAGTTGGAACAACGGTAGGGTCTTCAACTGACACATTGCAAACACACGGTCGTCAAGTCGCGTACTCATTCCTGACCTGAAGGCAATCTACAAAACCAAAAATCAGAGATCATAATTGTTATAAGACAAAATTTAAAAGTTATGGTATAAGAGTTAATACGTTTAATTAACAAATCTTTTGGCTACCAATAATCATTATCGATGACCAGAATACTGTAGTAAGTAAGTAATATAGTCAGAAATAAATAAATAAGATATAATAATATGATAAAGTAAAATTACTTTAAAAATAACTGTTATTTCGAACCTCTGCAGAAGACACTGAATCAGTAACATCAGTAAGGAACACTTACACATTTGAGCAGAGAAATAATATATAGAGGCAGTAGTTTCAAGTTTCCTGGAACCATAAGACCACCAGTCATCGCCGACTGTGACAACTTGTAAGCTGACACCACGTCTATGGCCACATTTATCAAAGCGTCCCTCGCGTCTGACAAGGAGGACTGCTGAGACCTGTCCACAGCTGTAAAAATGTCAATAACAATCCCAGTTAACTGTGAACTCTCCAAAGTGTGCCGACTACATTATAAATACGAGTCGAGAAAGACTAATGGATTACTTTCCACTATGGAGAAACGATCTTACCCATTTTAGAAAGTAGGCCTACTATGCATTGTTGATCAGCGGAATGGAGAATGTCTGATAAACTATTGGCGACTGGCAAACTCAGCGTGTGTACCCTGATTCTTCTCTCGCCTGAAAGACATTTCAATCATTATTCATACTGTGGGCAAACTCGGAACTTAAAGTTGCCGAGTGCATACCTTTACTCGACGTGTAAAGCAAAGCTGCCTGGAAACACACGTTCTGGACGTCCGAGAGGTTCTCCTCAATGGAGATCTGCATTCCGAAACCGGCGTCCGGATTTACATTAGGCAAACTGAGTAAATCCGTGGATCTCACGAAGAAGTTCCCGTGGAAAGTGTGAATGCTCAAGCCCCGCGTGCATCGTATTCTCATCACCGCCTCGAAACCGATCTTTCTAGTAAGATAACGTCTGAGTATTCTGTCGAGAGTTTCTGCATTCTGCGGTTTCGATCCTCGGAACAACGGAAGGTGGTATATGCAACCACCGGAGAATTTACACATACCAGCTGGAACAAAATATGTCCATAACTATTCTCATAAAATTTGTTTTAAGTGGACTGCAGACTTTTATGCAAACTCGGAAGACACAGGACAAAATAAGAAAATTGTTGTAAAACAAGATTTCTCAAAAAGAGATAAAAATGCGAATACATAAAAATCCGCAGTTTAGTTAAGAGTAACGTGTGAAGAGAATGTTAAAATTGCATACAGAGTGTGGCTAAATCACAATATTGGCTATTTAATAGGAACAGATCGACTGCAATCTGCTGCCCACTGCAATCCAGTGCTAATCTCTTGTAGAAGTCTGTAGCTGGGTTCAAATGTGGCACGTCCTTGCTTGCTCTGCTGTTAGGGTCCTCTCTGGCTTGTAACAGTCCGGGACCCACGTTTGGCAAACAAGTTTGGAAGACAGTCACGCGTCCACCGGTTGATGACTGAAACGAAGATCCAAGTTCTATTTAAGTGGCTACTTGGGTGGGTAAACAAATCGGCTTTTCTTTTTAATATTTTTATTCGACTGTGGAACCTTTAAATTATATCCTACTAAAATTTTTTTCTGGAATTCATAAAATTGACGAAGTTATTAAAGATCTTGTAAGCGATTGGAAGTAGGTACACGCGCTGGCTACTAAATGTGCGAACATCTTGTAGAACAAGATTGTTCTTTGAAACAAATAAGAATTTTGTTGATGATGCTTACCATAAGTTTATACGCAGCTTGCAACGCAGCGCCCAGAGCACTGTTAGTGTCGTGCGTTCCTTGGAATTTGGTGGGTAACTGAGCCAACAAGTCCCTGACTAATTCCTCGCGTTCCTTTAAATTGACTATTAGATTATCTGGACACGGCAGGAAAACATCTACGAAAAAATTCCTTATTAAATTGAAAACGAAGATTCTACATCTTGAAACAGGCAGCATGCTCCAATATATTGAGAATGCGTTACGTGTTTCTTTACCATCTATATCGAGCATAATCATTTCCTGTGGCTGCGACACATTGTCGGGTATGCTGAAAAAGTGAATCGCGCTGTCCACTGCCAAAAATCCGACTTGTGTTCGACCATCTCCTGGCAGCCTTGACAATTCCTCCGATATCGCGTTGCACACTATATTCAAGTAACCACTTTCCACTGCCAACCTCGACACGTCCAAAACAAACAGATATACAGCTGGCTGAGGTGGGCGAAGCTATAACACGTTTATTATTTTAATTACTCCATCACCTTACTTTTGGCCATTGCAAATTAAGGTGAACCTGAACAACAGCTATTATGTAAAGGAAAAAGTTATTCGAAACATTCCGATTTATAATGAATCAAAAAATCATCGAAATCGAAGGGTAGGTAAAGTAGTTACAGAGTAGGTGTTCTGCAGGTTCATCCAAATTAAAAAGATATCCTACCATGTACTCGCTAGGTGCAATAAATTCGATTGTGCTCGTTTTCACTTCTGGCCGTCTCGAAGGATCCCCATACGTATTCGTTACAGGATCGAATTGAAACTCTTCTGGTACTGAAAGTACGATTCATATGCAATTCAACTGACGAAAAAAAAACATAATTTACATATCAGCATTTCAAGAATCTCTAGTTACATTCGTTTATTCTGAAACAGAGACAGCATTTCCATCTCTTCGAGTCACTGAAGTATACGAATGGATTGATATAGGTTCTGCAAGCACGACATCGCACGATCGTGCTGCACTGTATTACTGGTAGATGCTAAGTTGAAAAAAAAAATAGTCCATTAATTTCAATCAATGGATACATAGAAATTTTGCAGACAGAGAGTATGTACATACGTTTAAATCTTTGAATGGATGGATTAAAACCCCCAGTGGCAACCTAGATTTCTGTAGCAATGCATTGGATTCTGGAATCTTGGTGAGTGTACAGCGAAAAATACTAAAAAATTAAATACAATTATGTAAACACTATGTTTACTAGAGGTGCGCGAGAACCCGAAAATGTCGCGTCGAGACGGGTCGAGAATTTATTCGGGACCGGGATGGGTTCTCGAAAATTCTCGAGAACCCGACTCGTTTTGTCCTATCCCGACCATCGGATACCCGATATTTTCGAATTCTCAAAAACCTCTAATATTTGCTTGATAATTTACGAAACTTTTATACGTTTACATGTCTACCTATACATATACTAGGGTTTTCATGAACTACTTTATGAACATGATGCATGTAACTCTAGAGCAAGTGACTCACTCTGGACTACAGTTAATGCTCTCTAGATACTCCTGGTGAAGCTTAATTTTTGGTGGCTCTACTTTCTCCGTGGGCAACACATTTCTACACTGCAGAAGATCGATGCTCTCCATTCCCTAAAAAACAATCAACATAAATACTGACACCAGGGACGAATGAGGATAAAAATGATAATAAACGTTAATGTAATCTAAATCTACATACCCACAGTTTATTATAACCAGCCTGTGTCACAGTCATCATATTCATTTGGTTATTCAACTGGTTCATCTGATCAGGATATTGTTGCTGGTAATGTTTGTTCATTGGGTCAAGCTGCATGTTCATTGGATTTTGTTGTTGAATTGGATACTAGAATAAAAGTTTCAAATGTTCACTGTAAACAGGCTCTAAGTAATTAATATAAACAATATATCAGATCACACTCCAGCCACTTGATAAGCATACACAAGTCATCCTTAATTGTTGTTTATTCTACTGACAAATAAGATGGATACACTTAAACGAAAATTAGTTATGATTCATGCAATGTATCATTAAAATAAGAGTGTTCTTGTCAGTAATTTCTACACAACTTGCACAGCATTTTTCCAAAAAAATTGAATATGATACTGCGATTCTACGCGTACTACAACAGCAGCATAAATAAAAATTCATACCGTTCTCTGTGCAGGATATCCAGCTGCCGCGGTTGGTGGAGGAGGCTTCGCTTGCATCTGAGGAACACTCCCAACTGGTCCATAAGACATCGTATTTGGTACAATGGCAGCGTGCTGCATAACATGTGCATTCTTCGCATACATCCTTTGTCCTCCGAAGTTCTGTTGATACGGTGGTTGTCCTCTGGGTGGTTGCATAGGATTCGGAAACTTGTTTTGCTCCTGCGAATACAACTGTGTCCCTTGCACTGTGTTATCCTGACTACCAACTTTATAAGGTTTCGCTTCCGATGCCGGATTCGGCGGTAAATTCTGATCGAATCCAGTTGTCGGTGGTTTCGGTAATGGTTCCATCGATGGATTCGCTAAGTCATCTCTTGGAGGCGGCGGATGCTGCGTCGCAGGCACTTGAAATTGATTCTGAACATTATACATTGGTGGTTGTTGCTGACTCTGTGGTAACCTTGCTGGCGGTGGCATTACGGGATTCATCGAGTTTTGTTGACCGTTGATTAGAGGGGACATTTGTGGACGAGGTAACGGTGATCTGTATTGATTGTAGAGGTATGGAGTTGGAGACGGGTCTCTTGATGTCTCTCTAGATGGATCTCGCGATGATTGTGATGACGGTACACCTGGAAATTAAGTATTTGATTAACATTTCAGGTATCACGGTGGATTATCAGTTGGCTTCTATATGGTTGATATTACATGATATTAAAGATGTTATAATAATCTCTAAATGATTTAAACTTTTTGATACTTTCCCTAGCTACCTTCAAATTCTAAAAGTCTATCGATACTGCATTAATACACTTCACATTTAAATAGTCTGACCTCCCATAATCAATTTTGAGATATTTCTTGGAAACAGTATCGGTCCGATGGGTTAATATCGTGGTAACTGCCTGCCTTGTGAGTTTGGAAGTTTTACAGGATAAACGTATACAAACATAATTTGGCAGAAGAGTACTGGATCGCATATGTTGGAAAATAATAAGATGTAGTTAGTCATGGATTATTTGCTTCAGAACCTACCTGTGAAATTGTAATTTGTGGATTGCATGCCATTATGGTGTGTCGCGCTTGCCTGGCCATTTACCATCTGTGGGGGACCACTTTTCATGCTACTGTCATTAGCATATGTACGATATTGGTAATCCGTTGGCTGAGACATGTTGCTGATTTCCGAACGTCGCTAAACATGTTAGAAAAACAATATTAATTTACTTTACAGAGACATAATTAAACTACTCTAATATTTAGAAAATAAACCATTCTGGGATAAATATATTTTCTTAGTAATGTATATTTCAACAGTAACATATTATTATTAGATCATGCAAAATAAGTGAAAATTTATGTATAAATAATAGAATTTGACATAACATAATTACATGAGTAACTTGGTTAATTATTTGCAATGAATAAATGTTAAAATGTTTGACATCACACCTGTGGACAGTGAATAAATCAAAAATGTACATATATACATAATACAACATCCACTATTCACGTGTAATTAGATAACTCGGTAAATATTATTCAGTGTCGGATAAAATTTTATCGCAATTTGCACAAGAACAATTCGGCAACTAATGTTAACAAACATAGCAGCTGGGTCCAATGCACAGTAATGATATGAATAAAATTACAAATAAACCAAAATAAACAGTTAGAAGAAATCCGGATATCAAGATAGGAATAAGGATCCCCGAATAATTAAGAAACAGTCACCAGACGGTGAAGAACTGTAAACAACAATACAGATTTATTAATTCATTCGAACCGAGTGTTTCAAAATAAATTGACACGAATGGCAAAGGCTTAGCAAATCTCGAGCACATTTTGCAAAAAAGTCGAGTACGATTAAACCGAGAAAAATAACAGCGCGAAAGTAAGCTTGATTACGAGCAATGACAAGACAATGCGAGCAGAAACAAGAAAAACAAAGTAAACGAACCATTGAATATAATCGAATAAAATAACGTTGACATGAAGCAGGATCGCGGAGATCCACAAAGGCGAAACGATAATTGCTCGTTAGCCTGGGACTCGTTGGAGAAGGAATTTAAAAAAAAATCTGCAAATCAGCGTCCGGAATTCACCGTGGAAAGGAAAGACAGGATGAGAATTTTCCAAAGATTAAGACGGGGAGAAACTAGCAAAAGGTTAAAACGTCACGTCGATGTTAGGGTGCTCTGGGGATCCAGTTTTGTCGTCGGGTTTTTGCCGCGAACAAACACGTTTCTTACCTTCTCGACGAGGTTATCACGACAAGAAGAAACACAAGTTTAGATCTCACTGCACCAAGTGACGTGCATTGCACTTTTTACGGTGTAATTCGCCGTTAATTGTCGGAGAGACGTACCTCGTCGAGGGGACACACAACATTACGTGGCAGCCCAGCCGATCGAGGCGCCATTTTCTCTTTCGCGGACTGGTCTCGAACCACACGCTTCAAATCATTAATGCCTAAATCTCTTCCACGTCAAATTAAACAATATTTGCATCTTTATCACCTATCCTATTATACTCCTCAATCTGATAACACAATCTAAAGAAACTCGAATAATATTTAGCTGGTTCATCAAACTGCTCAAATTTGTTATTTTAAAATATCTAAGTACTATTTTTGAGTCCTCTGCTATCTTTTAATCAGCGATCGATGATCGACAATTCGTATATATCATTACTAATTGACTACTAATTTCATTAATCGATTAAGTCAATTGCGATTTTTGATCATTCTTTTTAATCTCAAGTATATTCATTGAATGAACAAGTTTAGTTGATTAGAAAATCACTCTGTATAAAGTATGTTCTCAATTTAAAACATATTACAATATGTTTTACTGAAAGCATAACAACTGTAAATATTAATATTAATTTCACAAATTGTCGAAAAGATGAAAAGGGAAACAACTTAAAAAAGAACACGAGATACTCATCTACATGTTGTACTTTCTGTTCATATAATTTGTAATTAAACCGCGGATCTTTATACAAAATAAAAATTGTCCAAATCGATTGTAAGAAATAGAAGTTAAATGAAAATTTCTGTTTTAATGATTCAAATAATCTTCTGATGTCTTTACAGTTTTGTATTCGACCATTTTTGTCATGAACGCATAAAATCCGCAGTCTGTTTATAATCATTACATCAAAAGTACAGAAAATGAGAAAAATATTCTTTTAACTTCCTTAAATATCGAATCTGCAAATGAAATGTCGCTGTAATTAAAAGTTACATTTTGTGCAGCTCGGTTCGTAAAGCTATTTTTTTATTGACTCATCGATGATCAAATAATTAGAATAACAAGTAAAAATAACTATAAAGATACATCTATAAAAATTCTATAAAACAATCCAACTCATCGAAACTAGTAAAGAAAATTTGTTTGTCCGATGTTGTCGTGTATAGATTTATTATAATATTAATCTCATAGTTGGTCGCACGAATATTACAATTTGGTCGGTTTCCTAAAAGTACACACATATTTTTTTTCTGCTTTTTTCCTTTTTAAGAACTTACTTAGTTAGCTCACAAATGTTTAGTACCTTTTTTTTCAATAATCAATTGACAAATTTCGTTTATGTTAAATTGTGGAAAATTCACCCATCTAGTACATGTACATATAATTACATACATATCCATGCGATGATTCGGTAACTAAATGCTTATGACGAGACGGTGGATGTTTATGCGAATGTATATTTTTATATAGAATGTAGTCGCGAAAACAGGACAAGTATAGTAATATTTACTCAAGCTTTCTGCAAATTCTTTTCAATTTATTCGTAATCGTCGATTCTCCATCGTTATCGAGCATACTTTGACACAACGATTTTAAATTACTTTGCCTGACATGTTCTCTTAACGTCTCTAAAATGTAAGTCAAATTTTAATACCAAATTTCATCTTAAACATTTTACATGTTTAATACTAGGTTTACGGGACCCATCAAACTGATTCGTTCTAATATTTCTAATGTACGATTATTGAGATTTTAAAGATGCATCCATGAGGAATTATTCATCAAATTTATTTCTTTGGGCATACAGGGTTTGTCTTGTAACAGGACGACTTCGAATAACTCGGAAAATTATTACTTCGCTTTTTATCAAAATATAAGGGTCACCTTCAGTGTTTTAAACGGATTGCCCAATATTTTTTTCGAATTCGACTAACCTAGTATATTATTTAAAAAATTTGGATAGACACATTCTCGTTATTTTTATGAAGTAATGTAAAATAGTCACTTTTAGAGGTCCGTAAACCTAGTGTTAAAAACAACAAAATACTCGAACTAACAAACCTGAGTTAACAAGATTGTTCAATAAGGACACAGAATTGTGCAGAATTGGTTTCTCCAGGCTGTTCGCCACTTCGAAAAATCTAGAAAGTTTCTCTGCTATATCAGCCTCCAACAGAAGCTGCTCGCATCGTGATAAAGAAATCGTCGTCAGCACCGTTAAACAAATCAGCGCTTCCTTTTGCATTACGACGTGTTGCGATGTTAACATCTTAACTAATTGCGGTAGCGCTCCGTGTTTTGCCATACGCATTACAATGTTCTTATCCCTAGATCACAAATTTTATAAATCAATTATGGTGACATGTCTACTGCAATTACACAGGTACTTCGAAAAATAAAACAACCTGCTATTATTAATTAGCCAAGCGATTAGCCTATTTGCTTCATTCTGAACACCAGGGTACTCTTCCACTTCGCACCATTCAATAGCTTTTCTCAATAATTTTTTTTTCTTCCCTAATTCCTCGGCAGCTTCACCTGTAATTTAAAAAATGAAATACTTTAGATGCCATCTATACATTATTACAAAAGCAAGTATAACTTTGTGGACTTTATGCATTTATGACAAAAATAAGTTGGCGCAATTTAAAATGGTAGATGAATTAAAAGAATTTCAAAATGTCGATGTATTATTTTAAATTTATTAAGGTCATTGCAATTGATGCAGACACTTTTTATTTTGTATAAAGATCTGCAGTCTACTTATCAACAATCCCCCGTGTCAATTTGATACATTTTTCACATAAAGGATTTATGATCTATAAAGAAGTTATTTGAAGTTGTCATGTTACGAAACGTCCAAAGAATATATCCAAAGAAATGAAGCTGTGGGATAATTCGTCATGAATGCATCTTCACACTCTCAATAATCGTAAATTAAAAATATTGGAACGACAAAGTAGAATTTGACTTGATGTTATAGTATAAGGGGTTGGGAGAAAATCTTACATTGGCCATCGATGACGATCCTCAATGTTCCCAACAACTTAAAGACCACCGCGAAAGATGGAGTATGCAACATTGGTAACAAAACATCTATCAATCCATCTTGCAATATCACAGGCTTATTATCTGCGGGAATAACAAAATTTCGCAGGGAACTGAGCAGTGCATGCTGAAATCGAATATCAGCTGTGTCCGTGTTATTATCCTGTAGAAGTTTAAGAAGACTCTTGTGAACGTCTTGAGCAACCATAAGCTTGCAATGGGCGTCAGTGCGAGCGAAGTTGCCCATTGCCAACACTGCTGTGATCTGCAATTCTCTGTCTCTACTATTGAGCCATTCGACCAATTTTTTATACACAACACCATTACTGTTATCATACAAAATGTTTATACTCTGATCTAATCCAAAAAAGAAGCATTTTAATTACGCTCTAGTCGTATACTTCTACTGATAGACTAATAAAAAATTATGTTATCAACATACCTCCGTGTAGTACAAGCACGATTAGGCTGCAAGCGATTTTTAGCACTGACCTAGCCTCTGTGTCTGTGCAGTAACTGTGTTTCTCTAGAAGGTTTATTAGCAGTTCGCACACACCTGCTTTCGTAAGCAACAGCTTGGAATTCTCTAAAATATAATTGTTGTAATCGTTCTATGCATCAAATTGTTGTAACTCGAGATGAAGCACAGTTAAATAATAAATAGACTGTGGATTTGATGCATTTACGACGCAAGTGGGTCGATTTAATTTTAAACAGTAGAAGGATTAAGAGAATTTAAGAGAAAAATTCATCGTTCACAACTTAATAAATTCATCAAAGGGAGAACTAGATTTCTATTTGGTTCCTATGTCCTGTAATCGATGCAAACAATTTTTATTTTGCATGAAGATCCACAGTTTAATAATAATGAATGCGTACCACTTTCTGCTTGACCATGAAGGCACTCCAAACACATCTCAGAAAGCTCTGACGATGTGTCGCTGGCCAAAATGTCTACCAAAACTTTCGTAAGTCTTTCATCTAGGAACTCTATATTAGCATCGTTTAATATGTCTAATATTAGTAGCGCGTGCATTGCAGACTCTCCACCTTCGGTACCGTCGATCTCCAAAACACTGCATATAATAGGTACAATTTCCTGATGCGATGCCTAAGAAAGTTTTTCTACAGATTAACATATTAATTACCACGAATGCACTAGTATGTTATTTTAGCTAATTACATTAAGTTTATAATACAGAATTTATTAGTATGTGTTCATCAATTTTGAACGCAATCCCAAAATCTCTATCATCAAAGTATTGTATAAGTATACATATAAAATATATATATCTGTGATAATCTAATCATTAACAAATAATTTTACAAACAGTGAGAATGTAAGAACTTGTTACCTCTGTGCTGATGGATGATCGGACAATGAGAAAGTTCATAAGAAGACCTACTGCAACCTTACGAAGAAACGGTGCCCCTTCTACATTATTTAATGTAATACTTTTCTCCAGCACTGCCAGGATCGATTTCAATCCATTTTGATTTTCAATAAACTTTTTTCCGTTTTCTACAACAATTTTTTAAGATAGTTAAGATAAATAAGAAAATTTCCCAAATCTGGGAAAATAAAACTTACAAAAAGTATTGCAATTTGACTGATAAGATGTGTCCAAGAATATCGTATTATAATAATGATGACTTTAACAGCAGCTGTATACATGAACAAACTTTGAGTCATTAGAGATTAAAAATCCCTACCATTATCGTAACAAATATTCCCCAAAGCTCTGGAAGTCTGTGTCAATACATCAACGCGATCATCTTTCAACAGATTAATCAGCGCGTTCACTATATCTGTGGTGGTGCATTTCTCTCTTCCCCTTTCGCTTTTGGCAATCTCCGCGATTGCCTTAGCAGTGTTTGCGATGATTTCTTTGGATTCATGATGCAACAACGTTAAGAAAACATCGTCCACTGTGAACTCAGTAGATTCTAAAAAAATGCATACAGTTAGAATTATAAAAATCTATAAAACTAAATTAAGGATGCTATAAATATTAAAAAAAAATATTGTCTTCTGGGAGTATGATGAATTACTGCACGTAAAAATCAATAAATACCTCCGATGGACGTTTGGCTAACATTGACAATAGAATCTAACACCTGAATAATATCTTCTATCTCTTTCTCCGACTTTACAACAAATCGTAATTCTTCCAATAATTCTGCAATATTGTGCTTTAATTCACCTGGAACGAAAAATTGTTTAAAAATTGATATTATGAGATATTATGATGATTGTCATTATAAACATGTTCTTATTATGAAAATGTCCACCAATTTTGAAGAATTTTTGTTTTAAACAAATCTACGTAAGAGGAAGTGGATGATCAGTCATTAGATATTTTGACATAGAGTGCTTCGTGCTGACAATTAGATTAAATAGATCGTAATTTTTGCTCAATACGTAATTAGAAAGCTTTTGCTATACCTTCCATTATTCCTTTCCTTTCAGTTCCAAATGTTAAAGGAATTAACTTATTTCAAAATCAATTGCAACAAAATTTATAACATCCATGAAAGATCTGCCATAGACTGGAAATCACTATATAGATGAGAAAGCGAATATTATCATCGTGAATTTATATCAGTTTATATAAAGTACCTGAGATTTGCTGAGATTTAGCAGAAAGGAATTCCTCTCTGATAGTACTCAATTTTGCCAAAGAAAGAAAATCAATTTTTTCATTTGATAAACAGAGTATACGCATAGAACGCCGTGTAACATTTTTTCGTTTTAGTAATTGTTTAAAATCGTGAAAATTTGACATTACTGTGAATAAATATTATTTGAAGTGCTTACAATAAATAATGCTATAGTTTTTCAAAACAAATTCGACTTATATAGTTACTTTTTTAGGTTACCTCTTTTCACATCTATTGAACGAGAAGTCTATGATTCGCATGAAACCGCTAAGCATGGCTATAATTCTGTAAACCACCTAATTTTCTTCGAAGTTTCTTCGAAGATTTCCAAAAATTCGAAATTGTTATCACAGCTGGTAGATATATATTAGAGTAGATTAATAATATACTCAATGTTGTCATAGAAAACGACAATAATGTCTGACAAAAAGACTGCTAAAGAGAAAGAGAATTTCTATGGTAGGTTCATGTTGGAAGAACAATTTGTTGAATTAAATCCAATGTCCGTATTAATTGACACATAGCAAATTATATTTATACAAAACATAACGAAATGAAACAATTTTCTGTCATGAAAAATCTGTACTCGACTATGTTATGTTGAAAGAAACACGTTATGTATCCGAGTATACGAATGTTTACAAAATCATAGTTACACACGAATTTATATAATACCTTCGGAATTGCTGATAAATTAAATTATTTATTATCATTAATGTCTCACAAGTCGTTTACATGTTACTGACAAAGTGATTTTCAGCTGATAAGTTTAATTTCAATTTCAATGGTAGTGTTTTATAGTAATTTCATTTTATATTACAGCTACAGTCTTCTTAGGCAGCGTAGCAGGAATTTCTGCTCTCATTGGCTTCTCTAGCGCACTGGCATCGACCAAAAAACAAGACACAAAGGCCTTTGATATGGGAGTCATGGGAGGAAAAGGATTGCAAGAGTCTGGGGCACATCTAGCAATGAGAGCGCTCCTTTGGGGCTCCGTGTGGGCAATCGGGGGCTGTGGAATTCTGTTTTTTGGAATCTGGAAACTGTCTGGTGCTACCACTGCAGAAGAATTTCGTATGAAAGTTGGGTCACTCTTACCTCGCATACCGAAGAACGATCCTCCACAGAGTAGAACAGAATTCGAGAATCTTACTGATCTGCTTAGATACGTTTCTGAAGAATGGGGCAAAGAAAAATGATCTTATACATAAAACAAAATAAAAAGAGAAAAAATAGTCACTGCAACCCTTTTTTTATTTACTAAAGTATTAAAGAGAGGAGCAGCGTGAAGACAACGATATTGAAATTTTTATACGCATTAAACATTGTGTTTTGTAGAATACCATGGTCACTTTTTGCTCAATATAATTATTTTTAGATTACTAATATAAAAAAAGAACTGCCAGGTACAAAATCTGTACATATTAACTATGATTTTAGTTAACTACACTTCTTCTTTTGTTTTTAACTGTTTTCAGCTGTGAAAAGCGTTAGTTATATTGCATTATAGGTAAAATTTGTAATGCGATGCTTTGTTCTGTATATTTGTACATAGGATGTTTGTATTATTATTAGCTAGTATTGTTCTATAAACGGTACATGTATAGAAGAAGGCGAAAGAAAAAAATGTTTAAGCATTCTTATCATTTTAATTATTTTTTTCTAGCAATTTATTAACTTATACTGGCTAATTATAATATGAACACACTGTATATATTGTACAGAGTTATCACAGTGAGAGAATCTGTATTTTTGTAGAAATACATTTGTGGAGTCGACGATTGTGTAGTTGTATTTGTGTAAAATATTTTAAATCCATAAATGTTTCCTATTTGCAATGAAAAACGTATTAAAAGCGTATTACATTTTTATATACTCATAATATTATTTTAGACAACGATTGACAACTTATTGTAAATGGCTTATGTGATTATGTAAATAACAGCCATGAATTTTCATTGTAAAATTATGAATAAATTAGATGCACATTTCTAATGGTCATTTTAATCATATGCAAATTATAAACATTTTCATTTACATTTTTCTAATAATGCAAGTAAACTTGAATTAATTGCTACCACAACAAACGATATCTTGCTTCGTTCAAAATTGGGATAACAGTGATAGATAATGATAATAATTAAAGGACATTCAAGGCCAAGGACGGTCATAAGTAAACTGCGACACATTGGATTATTTCATCTAATTGCTGTAACAAATTTGAAAATAATACTTTGTTATTGGCAGTGCTAGTTATTTATAAATAACGATTTAAAAAATCAATCGGAGAATTATAATTATTTGCGGCGTGTTCAGAATCCGTAAAAATAGTAAAATTAGCATAATCAGCAAATTTCATTAATAGACGATTATATATTTACATTTCAACCTTGTAATCCCTAATCAATCACATGATCGTCTTTATCAATGTCTCTCCTATCGTATAGTATAGCAAATATTTTTAACAGAAGATATATTACAAATGTTTACTTCACCAGGAAGTAATCATACGATTAGTTCAAAGTTGTTCTTAGAGTCTTAGAGCGACCACTGACACAAACGTCACACGAGAGAGGAATGTCCACTCTGATTGAAAATATAAATATTTATCAAATTTTAGCAACCAGTGGAGGTGTGGTAAAATCCAGGAATTTGAAATGCAAATGGTCGATATGTAAAATATAGAAAGGTCTTTAAAAAAAAACAGGAATTCCATCACGACAGGTCACGGACAAAATAGAAATTTATTTTCGATCAACGAAAAAAGTTTGTACAGACGAAACGATTCTAAACAATAGAACGAGTTACAATAATTAATTAGGGCAGTGTTCTCATTCCGTCTCGTTTTTTCAAATTGTATTTTATTAGTCCAAAATTTACACGATTTACGACAATTTCAGTTACAAACTTTTGAACGAAAAACTATATTCAGTGAAATGTAATTCCCACAGGTCACCAAAGTGCTGATTTTCTCGGGGATAATTATAATTAGTAGACTGCGGGGGTTTTAAGCGTTCTAACAATCGTGTCAGATCCTCAACAAACATGCTCCATCGTTTCTGAAATTTCACTCAACATCGTGAAATTAATTTTTAAAGCGCCAGCGAAACACCAAAAGCAATAACAAAATAAAACTATTCTTTGAATTTTTAAATTCTTTAAATGTTTTGCAAATCAGACAACAGAGTTGCAAATTAATGTAAACGACCGCAGTCTAATAATAATTGATCGCAAATATCAAAACTCAGTTTTGGTATCTCTAGAATCATTCAAACATGGCGCCAAATAACATCGTAAAGAGCCCTGATAAGAAAATCGAAACGAAAATATTAAAAAACGGTCTGAAACCGAGAGAATCGGGTAAACGATGTTCAAAATTAAACAATTTGGAAGGGACCGGAGTTGAAACTACCAAAAAACTGCATTGGACACACTTGATAATTGTTTATACATTTGTCATAATTATACTGGACATTTCTATGTAGAATAAAAATTGTTTGCTTTATTTAAAGGCATGGGCAACCAAACAGAAATTTATTTCTCTGTTTAGTGATTTCATTAAGTTGCAAAAAATGTGTTGACATGTTTTGTCAAAGATGCATAACATCCGCAGTCTAATCGTTATTCTGACTCGGAAGAATTTGTGACCAGACAAAAACAGTATAATTTTTTAGAAAACTTGATTTATGATGTGATTAAATTTTTGCACGACACTGATCCAAAATAGAATTCCTCCGGTCTCCACAACACAAAATAAAAAACGTTTCCCGCAGCCTCGGCTCATAAATTATTATTACGAACTATCAACATACAATATTCATGTGTAGCAAAGAAACTATGACAACGTTGCAGGTAAACAACACACGGGAAAATCATACTAACAAATCATACAATCGTTCTCTCGTCCATATATCAACGTTCCTCTCACATGCACACGAAAAAAAACTGTACATACACAGAATTAGTGTTATCATTTTCCTGGTCTCGCTTTGGTTACGTTCACCCGTGTCTAAACGCGTAATTCATAATCAAATAATCACCGTAAAAAAATTGGCAATACAAAGAAGTAAAGAAAAACAAAAGTGAATCGAACACCTTATCCCCTGTTTCATTTATTTGTTGCTGTTTTTTTTCTTATTTAGATCGAGCGGGTCTCATGCACTTCTACAATCGCGAACGTTAATTATTTTTTCTCGCTAGAATTTAGGCAGTTCGGTCTCTGCGTCATATTTCGTTGTGTTACTTCGGAGCTTCTCCGCTATTTAATTCAAACTGAATCGTTAAATTCCATTTTTTCATTACTTTTTCCTATTTTTTTTTCTTTTATCAACTAAATCACCGTTTTGGAACAATGGCGGCCTAGAAAACTAGCCGTGCCGTTCGAAAAATAAATTTCATGACCCTTGAACTGTTTGCGTAACTGTTCTCGGTCGCCGAGAATCCGTACGATTCGCAGAATCGAATTTTTCTCGATATCTTTCAGAGAAGCAGCGCTCGCTAAATGAATTTCATGTTTCTCAATGGCTCCGTTATGGCAATTAGCGGTTTTTTATCGGCATAGAAGGCAGTTGATCGACCGATCTATAGATCGGCGGAGACTTAGGAAAATCGTTGCGAGATCTATAATAACGAATAAAGTATTTGCAATAGTCCCAGGGCGCTCGGAATTCGTCGCACGGCCCTGCGCCTTAAGATTTATAATTCCCGCGAAGGTAAACACTGAGTTAGCAATTTCCATCGATCAATGCAAATTTTAAATCAGTTTTTTTCAATGACCTTGGAGTGATTTCGCCCATGCGAGAGACAAAAAGTTGGCACATCAATGTTTCTTGTAAATGAGATTTGTATGCTCTTATGGTTTATGCAGATTTTAAATAAAAATGAAATTGAAGTTTCAATAGGATTTTGTTTATTTTGTTATTTTTAATTTATCGATAATGTTCCGATTTGCACATTTGCAATGTTTCTCCAGAAAATATTTTTATTAATTTAATATTAATTGTTGTAAGTATATGTTTTTCGATAGCGAATAAAAGCGAGTACACGACCTATCGCGGCAATTACAAAAAAGACCATCGTTATTTATTGCAAATACTATATTACTTTTATTTATCCCGTATCGTTTTTGTTCACCGTCGGCTCCTCGCCGTACAACAAATTTACAACGATAATTCGAAACTGATTGGAAAAGGGTTCCCTAGAGAAAATCCTAATTCCTCCATTATTATTCGAACGTTCTTCTCTTCCGTAGATAATAATAAAAAGTCGCGCGTGTTTCGCTCCATAGACAATACAAAACACATCCTAATTCGCCGAACGAAACACGCGCGTCCGACTGCGCACAGTTATCGGCAATTATCGTTATTTAATCATAAATAAATAGACAAGTTTGACTATTAGTTACAGGGTTGAACGTGTCAGGGAACAAAGAACGCTCCCTGATCAGTTTCGTTCGTCGTTCCTTGGACTGACTCTGTCCGCCTCGGTATAGTCACCGAAGGTCTCGCAATAAGTATAAACAAAAGAGCACACGTTATCCGGTTTGGGCGACCCCCGTAGGAATCGATTTTACAGCTTTTCCCCCGTAGCGCCGCCCCTTTTACCCCCTCTAGCTCGTGAAGCGGCTAATCGCGAACCTGCTCCGCGACGCTCCCCAATCGGAGTTGCGGTATAAGCCCCGCCTAATCTCAAGGTCGCGCGCCGCTACGGAGATAATGCTGCAGTTGCAAATGCAGCGGGTAATTGACTGAGGGACCTTCGTGCGAAATAAAATTTCATTAGCGTAAAATTATCGATAGTCTATCTCCCTTCGTAAATCATTTGAGCGTGTTCAAGAAAATATTTAACACTTTCGCTACCGGTATATCGTATATGAGATTCTTAGCGACTGTATAAAAAAAGAGCTTAGAAATATTGTAAAATTATGGTACTGGAAGTGGCTTCTTGTGTGAAATCGTTACTATTCAAAAATTTATTGACACTATACCTACCAGTTGTTCGTCGATGGGATATTTTTGTGTATCAAAACGGAGCTTAAAATTATCACGGAACTGGAAGTGAAGACTGTAGTCGTTTATACCTATTGAAAAATTAGGGCACCAATCGGAAACTTATTAATAAGATTTCCAATGAATATATAAAAAGGGAGCTTAAAAATCTCCTTGTAAACGATAATCCACAAAAAAAGTTGTCAGATTATATTGTTACACTATCGCTAATGAAAAGTAGAGTAAAAAATTCCCATCTGTGAGCCACAGATTTGTAAAAACTGTCTGATAAACGCCAGTAGGTAGTGTGTGAAGAAATCCCTAGCTGCGAGTCACAGACTTGAAAGATCTATCAAATAGTTACTGCGAAATACAATAATAATAACAATAACAATAATAATAATAATATACCATTACTATTTAACAAACTATAAACAGTTACGTAAGATTCATTAAATAGCCGGTAGCTAATGTGTTGACTCTATAATATAATAATACAATATTGAAGTACAACTTTATCAAACTGATACTCAAGTTTCCCTGCATTGAAAACATTTGGAACGGAATTGTACATTTTCGAAATTTTGTTTTATGGATGCATGAAGGTCCCTGGTCCGTTAATCGTTTCGGACTACTCGCAAACCGTTTCTCTAACTTAAATAATCGACAGAACTATGTATAAACAGTGTTTTAAATTATAAATACAAGTACGCGTACAGGCTGGCTTCACGGAACGTTTTTTATCGTTAAAAGATTTGTGCGAATCAGGAGGCGATCGGCAATTTCTTGAGTGTAAATGCGTCTGTGTGTGTGTTTGTGTGTTTTTTCGCAACACGGTTCAGAGGAAGATAAAATCATTGTTTTTTTCGGTATGGAAGTGCGCGTCGATCAGCGGCATGGACAAACGTTATTCTTTTTTTCTCGTCCCGTTAGACTTTTATTTTACAATCATCATTACGCTCCTGTTTCAGCTAACAAATGCTCTCTGTTGTTTTCTGACCATTGCGACTAGAATTATCGGTCAGGTTTACCATTATGTATTCCATTTCTATCATTCTCAAAGGGCGACCAGCCCCACAAAGATGTCGACGAAATATGTAAAAAAAACAGAGAATGCAACTACCCATTACATAGAAAAATGGGTTCTTTTATTCCTTCCTTTCTTTGTGTTTTTTCTTTCAATTTTTTTCTTGCATTAAATCAACAAAAACATCGTCTCATCCCTTCCCTTTTTCCCTAGAAACCTACCCAGTAAGTTTAGCATGTTGTACGCATCTCGACGAGATGAATAAACGTATAAATAAATAACATAATTTGTACAAAAGAACGACGTTTTCTCCTCGGAACAAATTATGCGATATAAAAAGTTGCAAACAGAATAAACGCGTCCCTGCAAAGCTGGCTGCACCCTGACTGAGCGGTGAGCGACGTAAAGGTGTCAGTGAGCAGCCCATACTCCTTATTATCATTATCATCATCATTATCATCATCATCATCATCATCATCATCATCATCATCATCTTCATCTTCATCATCATCATCATCATCATTATCATTATCATCATCATTATCATTATCATTATCATTATCATCATCATCATCATCATCATCATCATCATCATCATCATCATCATCATTATCATCATCGTCGTCTTTTCTTTTCTCTTTATTTATACTAGCGGCACAAAATAGTCGTGATAGAAAATAGTAAATATAAATAACCTCTCATCTCTGTTCCTCAATCAGCTCCCAAAAACTCAATAATTCAGGATTATAATGTTATTCTTCGACACTCCCCCCCCCCCCCCCTCTCGCACTACTGTTCATCTTTACTATTTTCTACGAAGGATATTTCTTAGCTCGTTTATCGGAGGTAGACTAATGAAATTTTCGGTGGACATACATATATTTCTTCGCAATTGTTTATACCCGGCTAGAACGAGGCTTCATCCGTTAAATTTTGTTACAAAATACTTCTAGTATAAATTTTATACTAGCCCGTGTAAGAAGCAATCAGAAAGAACACTTGTGTCGTTCTTCGTCGGCGCTAAACTGTCTCTAGTCTCAATGTTCGACGACGTTGCGTGTCAAACATATTTCCGAGTTTCATAGAAAATACAGTTGTTGATAATCGTGGATCACTCAACGTCCGAAACAATGCGTCGGCTCTAACCCGCTATTACCGTTACAATTAATCTGGTATCTCCCACTCTCTCTGTCTCTCTCTCTCTCTCTCACTCTCTTTCTCTCACGCTCTCTGACCTCGTTCTACCAACGAAAAGAAATCGTTTACAATTGAACGTTGACGCCCTCTCCATTGTAAAATAAATTACTCGCCCCCTTTCACACAGGGCCAGACACATATCGTTTCTAAAACGAAAAAATAGTTTCTTCTTCTCTCTTTCTTTCGTCTCCCCGAGGAGTGCCTCTAAGAAGCTCGTTACTGGCTCGATCACGCGTTCAACGCTACCATCGTTTTAATTCATTACTAAATTCAGTGTGCAGCATTTAACATTACCATAAAATTCAATGTGCTATATTTCATCAAGTAACGCATCGTCGTCTCTCCTCCATTGTTTACCTCCACCACACGTTACTACTGCGTCTCTGTACACCACAAGAGAGACTTCTTCTTTTTTGCCTCTCACAACCGAAAAAAGGGGAAGAACAAAGGAAAGAACATTTTCAAGGAGCGTTTTTCGAAAAGCATTCCCAAAATACGTTTTTTTCTTTTTTTTCCAAACAAAACATTCTCAGAGACCGTTCTCCTTCGAATTTCTCCGGAAAACTGTCTCTAGAAAATGTTTCCAAAATGTCTCTTTTTTTTACTGCCTGCCTCTTCTGTTTACTTGTCTCGCGCGCATTTGTGTGTGTGTGTGTGTATGTGTGTGTGTGTGTGTGGAGCAGGTAGGTAGGTGTAAGAGTGTTATGTTCCGTGTTTGGGGACGTGTGTCCATAGGTTGATTAAAGGGCGTTGCTTAATTAGCCTTGAGTTTCTCGTATTCCGTGGATCCATTGGCGTAGCCGTCCTTCTTCGCCGCTTTGGCCCTGCGACTGTTGCCGCCCAGGTAGGCTTTGTGGAAGAATTTAGCAAATAACACGAAGTAGCTGAAGTACATGGCCAGGCTGAACTTGACGTTGACCTGCGTGATGCCGCATTTGATCTGCCCGCTCTCCAGGTACTGGTAAGCCGTAATATTGATCACGCAGCCGATTATCATTTGTGCTAGCTGCAACGTGGTGATCACCATCGCGATCCCCTTAGGCGGTCTGTAGCGCATCGCTTTCAGCGCGTAGTACGAGTACATTATCGAGTGGACGAAGTAGTTCATCACGACGAACCACCTGGCCGACGCCGTGTACTCCGTGTACGAGAACCAGCAGTACAGGAGCACTGTTATATGGTGGTACCAATGCAGGAAGATCAACGGCTGCTTCCGTAGCACTATGAAAATTGTGTCGCCCAGTTCTGGAAGCTTCGACAGCACGAACATCCATGTCCAGAACCCTGACACGCGGTCTTGCTCGATGAAGCTGGAACAAAAAGCATGTTGTGGTTGGTCGTGGTACATGATTTACGATTGCGGAGTAAAGGTGTGCTGATTGATGAATTATTGATAGCACTGGTCAACAAGATTAACCTTTTCTTTTTTTTTTGTCACAGAGAACATTTATAGACGCCCCTATAGGCTTTCGTGCGTAATTTCATTCCGGAAAAAAAGTCAAAAATTCATAACTTTTTCTGCTTCAGCCGAAAAATCTAGACGATCGATTCTTACGAAAAAAAATCCTGCAGACTGTCCCAAATATGAGGATTTTTTTTTTGATAACATTATAAACATTTAAACATTTTTAACTTGTGACAAAATTTTAACTTTGTTTTAACTATGTGGTCACCAGAACTGTTAACACTAAATTACGATACTATACAGTGAGTATAACGATATATGTACTCGTATTTTTTACGACGCCTATGTGGTATTTTCTAAACTAAATAACATCCGGTCACAATGAGGCATCGGACCTAACCCAGACCTGGAGTCAATTATTAGAAAAGTAGATGGAGCCAGTGTCGCCAGACCAACCCAAAACTGGGTTGATTTTCCGCTCCTTTTCCCCTTCCACTATATGAGCACACTCCAACGTCCCCCACTAAGACCGTAGACTGGTAACGTGACGTGCCGCGCAACGTGTTACATACACGGACTTAAGGACTGTGCATTATGCTGCAGGGGTGAGGCGAAAGACGGAAGGGGTATCAATTTGTCGGCCATCTTGGATGGCAAACACTGTGGTGCGCTCTACAGGCAGTGTTGGGATATGGTGCAAAATTTCACGCGAATGCGCGGCGATTTCAGCCTCAGTAAAGTAAGATTCTCGATAAAATGGGGTACCTTGAGCACCCAGCAGAATTTTAAAAAATTGGTATGATTTGATTCTGAAAAATGAGTGTATAACATGTGTATTTGTGTATATTTTGTAACTCGTAGGACACGTCCTGAAGTCTTTTTGTCCGGAATAGATTGTTTCGAGACATTCCCGCCAATATAACTGTCTCAGGGCTCCACTACCTCTGTCGTCATGATATAGATACATTACTGTTTTGGCCGCGCATGCGCGTGAAATCTTGCACTATATCCCAACGCTATCTATAGGCAACTTTAAATACTAGTTGCGCGAATTTGCAATGCAATCATGCGGGAAATAGATACACATAATTTATTTATAAATTTATATTGGAGCTGAATGTGCAATATTTTATATATATACAGATATATATATATATATAAAAATACACATGTTATGCATTCATTTTTCAGAATCAAATCATATTAATGTTCCCGTAACGTTATATAGATGGCAACACTAGTTTTTAACATGGCCGCAGTCTACTATCCCTCCCCGCTCGCGGCACGACCCCTCTCACCCATAAACCTACTTTATGCTCAGTACTTTAAGTCCGTGGTTACATACTACTCTGGTCATCAGAGAGGTGGTAAACTGTATTCCCCTCGATTCAACCGATCTGGCGACACTGGATGGAGCAGCAGATCACTCGCGCGCACGTCGAACCTGCGATTTTTAATAAATTCGGATTAGGAGCAGTGACGATATATGGTCTCGGTTTTTTCGCGCATGCGCGACTAAATGCAGGAACGTACCGTACGTCTCATGTTTGTGGGGAAAGTAGGGGAGAACTGTTATTGGCGGGAAACCGGACAGAAGAGTGCAAGACGACACGACGAGACGACCGTACTTCGAAATTTTGATAAGTTAATGTTAATATATTCGATTTCATAATGGCAACTAGTATTGGAGAAAGAGCTACTTGTCAATTCATATTTCGAAATCGAAAAAAAATTTGCGAAATTATGCGGGGTGACTAAGGTACCACATTTTAGCCCAACTTTGTACTTTACTGACGCTAAAATCGTCGCGCATGCGCGAGAAAACCGAGACCATATACCATCACTGATTAGGAGACCGTATATTTGACGACACTGTAATCGTAATCTATGGTTAACCCTTATCATCCGAGCGGCAGCTCTGAGCGACTCCATTAACACTAGATTTACTGAGCACTAATGTTACGAATAGATTAAGTTGCGCCGACTCATTTTTACCATAAATGCATACAATTTACAGTCTAATGATTATTCAAAATATCGTTTAGATTATCAACCCTGGGAATAGTGGAGGGGAGAGGACGGGAGGGGAGGGGATGGGGGACGGCTCCTCGAACCCACAGCTTGAAAAATGTTAAACTGGAGTTATTTATTATTGGAATCACTGGAATTTTCAAATTTGATAAGCGACTTGACAAATCTGTGAGTTTGTCAATATGCAATAACAATATAATTGTATTTGAGATAGACTCGAATCACGTATAATCTTGATATTCAATAGCCAATATGAAAAATCTAGAAATCTCTTAATACGTAATGAATTTTAAAACAGAAAAATAAATGGCACTGATTGAAATTAAATGTTGAATAATAAAGAAAAATAAAATAAATTGTTTGTTCCTATTGAGACCTATAAAATTGCCTACTGATAGATAGTTAAATTAGGTGTGTTTAAAATGAGGAGATACGTGATAGGAATATCTTAAAAAAAAAATGATAATATGTTAATTAGCGTTGAAAAGGAATATAAATAAAAGTGTAGTTATTTAGGTATACAAATACTATGATAAAATAGGGAAATACGTATAAGGTCAAATGTGTAGGAATACCTTAAAAAAAATGATAATATGTTAATTAGCGTTGGGACGAATGTAAATAAAAGTGTAGTTACCTAGGTATACAAATACTATGATAAAACCCATAATTTCTGAGTACATGGATCAATTCTGGTGCTGTTCTAGTAAATCCAATAATGGAGAATGTTGCAAGCAGCGTGTTCCACAGTGAAAGTATGCCTCTCAAATCAAACTTTGGCCTGGTCGACATATAGTGTTGTCCACCAAATATTAAAATCATGTAAATGCCACAGTAGTAGAAACCGTTCGTCCAGTTGTTTGTCATCCATATTTTTGTGTCCAAGTGACGGAAGGTTTCTTCAAAATTGAAGACGTATGAATAGTTGGGCACAGTGACCTCCATGTAATCCACTTTGTTCATCTTGGAGTTTCCTCGGCACTTTTCCCAGCAAATATTACTAAACGCAGCTTTGCTTGCGGCTCACCTACCAACTGGAATCAGAAAAAATAATATTATTAATTCCAGTTTTTGCTTGGCGCATGCATTCTTCGGCGACCACAAAACGCTGCGTGTATCATTTTGTTTCCAGAACCTCGATGCTGAGATTGCAATGTACATATTCTGTTTCGAGAAACAAACTTTATTTTTCATAATCGCTGCATGGTAGTAGCAAATGATTTTTTCATTGTATGACATTAAAGTAGTTTAATAGGTTTTTATAATTTATACTTTATCACGTTACCTACTAAAATTTGTATTTAACTTTAATTTGAATAAATTCACAGTTTAGTCATGAGAAACATTACGTCAACATTTTATGTTAATCAGGTTAAATATTAGGAAAATTTATATATACGTTTTTTATTTAAATGGGTCTTTCTTATTACTTATTGTTTATAAAAAGCAAAATAAGTTATTATTATAGGTTTTTTAGATCATTTAATATGTGCAGTAAGTACCTTGACAGAGTAAACTATTTTAATGCGTTTAAACCGATGAGAAAAATATTTATTAACATGCAGGTGGATTAAATTATAAATAAAACCATTTTTCGACAATGTTAATACTTTCAAATAGGTTTTGTATAACGAAATAATAATTTCTCCACTTTGTGTTGGGTTTCCTTTTTATTTATAAATAGCAATTTTAACGTGATCAATCAAACTAAATATGTATGTGTAATCACGATCACTATCGTAATTCTCCGGCGGTATCGAAAGTAGGAGCGCGATGACAGAACGATTTCAACAGCATCCCAAGAGATCATCCGACGTCGTAGCGATTTCACTAAAAACAACACGCATCGCAGGCCGCCAGAAACGATTTGTTTTGCCGCGCAAGGTCAGTTTAAGGTCACGAGGTCGTAAATCGAATTATGGCTAAAAAGATATAGCGTTGTGGAAGAAAACGTCAATGATCTACGAACGATTTTCAAGACTACCTTGGCTGGAATTTTTTTTACGTCAACACTAAATGTCATTGTACTATGACTTTTAATGGCAGTTCGAATGATTTTTAACACTAGATTGCCCAAGGAATTCATTTTGACTGCTTTTTAATTTCAATTAGAAAAACAATTACGTATATAATGACACAATTTCTTAGAATTTTGTGACTTTTTGCACAACATATAAATGCATTTGTTAATAATTGTAGTTATCTCCCCCCCCCTCCTTCATTTCCGGTATATACAGGGTGGGGCACTAACTATGTCCAGTTTGAATATTGCCGTTATTTGTAATAATGTGAAAAAATGTTATATAGAAAACTTACAGGGTATAGAGGGGGACATATTGTGACACAAACATTTTCTGCGTGGGTGGAGGCATAGAGGAGGTTTCAAGGTCAACTCTATTTTTTTTAATGGAATGCTATGTTTTTTTTTATCACGATGTGATAGCCAGTGTTGAGACGAATTCAGCGAGTTATCATTAAAGGTCATGCAAGGTCAAATATGGTAGTAAAATAAACTTGATTACATTTCGTATCCCTGCATCACGTGCATGTCTTATCGTTTCTGAACTTATTCTACCACATACTGTATTATTTCGTAGACCCTCACTTTTGCATAAACGAATGGTTTTGTAACATTGTTTATGTTGTGGCAATACATCGCGTATAGCTAGAAATGTAAACATCTCATCAGCTCGTAATGTAAATTCACCAGTTCGTAAAATTAACATGAATCGGTCAGTCAGTCTCGGTCGATTGTTAAGTCAAGTAGCTGCGTGATCATCAAAATGAAGTTTCCTTTCGAAGAGCAAATGGATATGATCCTCATTTATGGAGAAATGCGACAAAATTCGATAAGAGCTCAATCCTTGTGTGCTGAACGATATCCAAATCGTACACATCCTTCGCACCGAACATTTGGAAGATTGTGCAAAAAATTATATGATACGAAGATTGTAACTTTGCATTGACACAAACAGTCATCAATTCGAGCATCTCCCGTAATGTAATAAAGTTTATTTTACTACCATATTTGACCTTGCATACACCTTCAATGATAACTCGCTGAATTCGTCTCAACACTGGCTATCACATCGTGATAAAAAAACATAGCATTCCATTTAAAAACATAGAGTTGACCTTGAAATCTCCTCTATGCCTCCACCCACGCAGAAAATGTTTGTGTCAGAATATGTCCCCTTCTATACCCTGTAAGTTTTCTATATAACATTTTTTCATATTATTACAAATAACGGCAATATTCAAACTGGACATAGTTAGTACCCCACCCTGTATATGTGTGTTATACCTATATTGCCCAGAAGCAGTCATTTTGACTGCTTGGGAAATTTTAAATAATCAAATGACTCTTAGTATTGAATTGAGTAAATTTCTTATATGTCCAGTTCGGCTCTGTATTGAAATATAGGATGGATTACAGTATTTCATCGATAATTGTCCACAACACGGGTCTGCGGAGGGACAATTATGCGCGAGGGATATCATTGTTTGAGGTTTGCCGAACGTAGAGAAGGACAGCCGAGCTCGAGAGGCCTCGGTCACCGAGAAATGTAAACATACCTAATCCGAATTTCCAACTTCTTTATTATTCATGATTTTTTATGGGACTTCGATGACCATACTTGTGGAATTTTTCTAATAAAAATGATACCAAATATGATATAATTCCAATGATATTTACTTGTGTAATCGACGATTAAAGTTTCGGGTTCGAGGAAGGATAGCGTATGGGAAAGAAAGAGACGCGGAGAGTCGCAGTCGGCGGCCTTCCTCGCGCCCGAAACTTTAATTGTCTATTACACAAGTAAATATCATCGGAATTATATCATATTTGGTATCATTTTTATTAGAAAAGTGCCACAAATATGATCATCGAAGTCCCATAAAAAAATAATGAATAATAGAGAAGTTGGAAATTCGGATTAGTGTGGTCTCACCGGTATACCCGAGCCGCATGGTGTCATATTTCTCGGCGACCTAGTGGGGATATCTCGGGGACAATTATGTCGGAGACATTTGGGACAATTACCGATGAAATACTGTATATTCAAAGTGAAACATCTGACACTGAAGATAGCGATGAAGAGTCGATCACCAATGATGAAAATGAAAGTGTCATCAATATGCCATTTCATCAATATAAAAAATATTAAAAATTAATTTTAAACAAATTTCTTTACACATTAGTTATTCTTTTACAATACAGTCATTTTGACTGCTTTTGGGCAATATAGGTATATACTAAGTTTCAGTCTTTCTAGTGTTAACGACCTGGCAACGTTTTAATTACAAATGGCAATTTAGCTGTTCGTTGAACAATTGAAAAATAATATTATAGTAATTGGTTTATCCAAAGCATATTTCTGTAACATATAATACTATTTTTTTTAAAGACGGACATTAATCGTGGATTGCAATAAACGTGTTCTGAATATAGTTATTAAATGAAATCGAAACGATGTCGGAGGACTACGCATGGAAATGTCGGCACAATGATTATGTCGAAATGAAATGCAGTTGCAAAGAGAAATCCCTGACACAAAACCATATTGCAAAAATATGGTCAGCCACGAAAATTTACACACTATTGGCCGCAAAAGTTTACGAAAATGCTAAAACCATAGTATACATAAATGAATATTCAATATTCAACATTCAATATTCAAAGACAATTGAATAGACAATGACGGACGAATATATGTATGGTTTTACCTGGAAACAAGGATAAATCAGATACGGGAGGTTGTAAAATTCACTATTCTGTCAACAGAGGAATATTCATACTCGCAAAGGTGTTTATTATATTACTAGACGGCGGACCTCTGTGCAAGATAAAAGACTGTCTACTTGCAAAAATAGAAGAAATGATAAATTATTCAAATGGAAATAGAATAAAAAAAAGAGCGAAGTTATACCAAAATCACATTCAAGTTCACTGTATGAATAATTCGTTGACGATTGATTTCCGGTTATGCTTCGAACATATTGTATCTCCTATTTTTTATAGTGCGCAGTTTCGAACCGGGAAACTAATAATGAAATTATAATTACGCAAAAAGAAAATTATATATTATTCTCCTCTAGGCAGTATCACTGTTTTTGATCGATACTTTATCGACAGATTGAAAGATAGATCAGTAATGAACTTTTTCCTCTCCTCGAATTGTGCAATAAGTTGATCAAAAAACCGACTACGTTAAGTATATAATTTAAATATAATTTAACTTTGGTTATAAGGCAATTCTAGAGAATTTTTTAGAATGCTCTAAAATTATTTCAAGCAATAATAACTGCAGCTGCAGAATATTTTAGAACTTTGTTTACGACGTGTCATTGTTTACGACACGTTCTGAACTGTTTTCTATACATACGTGGCTAATATGTACCTTGAAATGATCCTAAACGCTCGGTAGTCCCCTAATCACAACCATAAGCTAGACGGAAGTGTGTAACCTGACCCAACTCATGCATCGGTGAGACAACACGAACACAAAAATGGAACTTCGTTATTTGTCATTATTTATGAATTGCACTTTTAATACCATAATCTTCAAATTGTTATGATTAAAATTAGACCAAACACGATACAATTATAATTACGTTTATTTGTTATATAACTATTAGACTGCGTATGTTCATGTAATTTACAATTTCTGTAGACCAATTTTAAGATAGTGGGATCAAATACAATATTATTTTCAGTGGTAATAGTTGTAGATCCGAAATAAATAAATATCATTTTTAGCAAAATTAGCGTTTATTTTTTTAAATTTGCGTAAGTCCTAAGTGTATAAAGACCCGCAGTTTAATAATTATATTTAGTTACAATTACCTGTTATGTAAGTAAATATACTCAATGTTATATCATGTTTGGACTCGTTTTAGCAAGGAAAGTCCAGCAATTACATTGGTAGAGGTTTCACTCGAGAGAAATGAAAAACAAGAAAAGTTTCATAGTTGAATTAGTATTGCCTCATCCGTATAGTTTTCTCGATCGATTTTTCTCTCGCACCTCTTTCTCTTTCACCCACTATCCTTTTCTACGTTTAACATACATAGCTCGTGTCGCATTCATGGACAGCTATGTATTTCATAACTGCCTTCTCACAAGCCCTAATTTTCGGAACCAATTTATTCAAGTTTAGTTTCATCTTTTAATACAACTTCAAAACATTACAACATTTTTCTACGACGTCCCCACACCTCGAAAACATTTTCAGCAATGTTCCAATATTTTTCTACGACGTCCCCACACCTTAAAAACATTTTCAGCAATTTTCCAATATTTTTCTACGATATCCCCACACCTCCAAAACATTTTCAGCAATTTTCCAATATTTTTCTACGATGTCCCCACATCTCCAAAACATTTTCAGCAATTTTCCAATATTTTTCTACGACGTCCCCACACATCAAAAACATTTTCAGCAATTTTCCAATATTTTTCTACAATGTCCCCACACCTCCAAAACATTTTCAGCAATGTTCCAATATTTTTCTACAACGTCCCCACACCTCCAAAACATTTTCAGCAATGTTCCAATATTTTTCTACGATGTCTCACACTTCCAAAATATTTTCAGCAATGTCCCAATATTTTTCTACGATTTCCCCACACCTCCAAAACATTTTCAGCAATTTTCCAATATTTTCCTACGACGTCCCCGCACCTCAAAAACATTTTCAGCAATTTTCCAATATTTTTCTACAACGTCCCCACACCTCTAAAACATTTTCAGCAATATCCCAATATTTTTCTACGATATCCCCACACCTTCGAAATATTTCCTGCAATGTTCCAATATTTTTCTACGATGCTCCAAATATTTTCTACAACGTTCCAACATGTTCTAGAATGACCCACAATTTTCTACAATGATCCAACATTTTCAAATGGTTTCTACAATTTTGCAGTTTCTACGAGACATCTGAAAATATTTTCTGTGATGCTCTCCAACCTGACTGGCTGCCAAAACATTTTCAAACATGTATTACGACGTTCCAATATCTGCCAACCACATAAAAATATGTCGTACGATACTTTCCCACCTCCCAAGCATTTTGGAAGCATTATTCAGGTCATCTCGACGTCGGTAAAAAGCCTGTGAAATATTTCCATGTTGGACATCGTCTGAAGGATTACACAGGGCCAATCAAAGGTCCCAAATGACAAACGGGAAGGGGGGGATCCATTACGCAATGGCGAATCGACACGGATTACAGTAGAAAATATGGAGAAAGAAATCGACGGCGATCAGTGATGTTATGTAACTGGGACTTTCGATTATAAGGGTTATTCAGCTTTAATTGATAACCTTGTACATCAGTGGGTCCGACGTAAAATCAAACGGAAGTCGGAACAGCTGAACTGCGACCTCCTTAACAATCAACGACCTCGTCACACTAACACCCGTCCCGCTCCTTATAAAACAATACTAAACGAGAGAAATTTGCATGCTACGAAGTCCCAAGACAATATAGGTCGAAAAGAAAAGTCGGATACACAGACACCGTGTCTCTGACTGATTCGTTACGCCCCCGACAACTGTGAACGATCATTATGAACACTTCTAAACGACCGTTCATTTCACGGTTTGAAAATACTCGCGTAATTAGACCCTGGATCTTTATGCAACTTAATTTTATTGGCCACTCTGGCGCAATAAAACTGGCCAATTTCTTCTGGTGAAAGTAAAACACTATTCATTTTTCTTAATACATCACTGCTAACAATTCATTTTTGTTGGTAGAAGTACTGTTCAATGATAATGCCATGAATTTTTGTTGGTAAAAACAACACTAATTGTTGTTAATATATACATTCCCCTGTACTTGACAATTTTGTGGTTACCACGATGTAAAATTGTTATTATTACTATCAGTTGCCACACATCAAGCGGAGACAGACGAAGGCTTTTGATAAAATGTAATATGTTATCTATACGAATTTCTAATTTGTATAGTTTATATCACATATAAACAAATATTTGCGTTGCGAACCTGAATGGTTTATGTTTGTTGTATCAACGTAACGGCCGAGCCCTGACACTGGAAGGCCATGTGCCATATTTGGGGTAACGGCCACTCGGGATTTTTCCAAGATGTATCCTAGAAAATCCGTTCCCACACAAAGCGAGAACTTTCTCTATTTCCACCCCATCAACGTTGGTTGTGAATGACAAGGGAAAGGATTCATTCGACTTCCTGCATCTCGCTTGAGAAGAACGCTCGTGTCCGTACGCTACCCTCGCGAATGGGGCAAGGTCCGCGACGACGCGTTAATGTATACAGTATTTAATCGATAAGTGTCACAAACTTCTGAACAAGTGTCACAAACTTCTGAACAAGAAGTGTCACAAAATTCTGAACAAAAAGGCGTCAAAAAATTCTGAACAAGAAGCGTCAAAAAATTCTGAACAAGAAGCGTCAAAAAATTCTGAACAAGAAGCGTCACAAAATTCTGAACAAGAAGCGTCACAAAATTCTGAACAAGAAGTGTCACAAAATTCTGAATAAGAAGTGTCATAAAATTCTGAACAAGAAGCGTCAAAAAATTCTGAACAAGAAGTGTCACAAAATTCTGAACAAGAATTGTCACAAAATTCTGAACAAGAATTGTCACAAAATTCTGAACAAGAATTGTCACAAACTTCTGAACAAGAAACGTCACAAAATTGTGAACAAGAAGCGTCATAAAATTCTGAACAAGACGCGCCAAAATATTCTGAACAAGAATTGTCACAAAATTCTGAACAAGAAGCGTCAAAAAATTCTGAACAAGAAGCGTCACAAAATTCTGAACAAGAAGTGTCACAAAATTCTGAATAAGAAGTGTCATAAAATTCTGAACAAGAAGCGTCAAAAAATTCTGAACAAGAAGTGTCACAAAATTCTGAACAAGAATTGTCACAAAATTCTGAACAAGACGCGGCAAAATATTCTGAACAAGAATTGTCACAAAATTCTGAACAAGAATTGTCACAAACTTCTGAACAAGAAACGTCACAAAATTGTGAACAAGAAGCGTCATAAAATTCTGAACAAGACGCGCCAAAATATTCTGAACAAGAAGTGTCACAAAATTCTGAAGAAGAATTGTCACAAAATTCTGAACAAGAAGTGTCACAAAATTCTGAACAAGAAGTGTCAAAAAATTCTGAACAAGAAGTGTCACAAAATTCTGAACAAGAAGTGTCTCAAAACAATCCCCACTCCTGCGGGGTATACCCCAAGGAGGGCCATGAAGATCGAGAAGCCTCGCTCGCCGAGAAGGATGACATAATAGGGGTCGGGTATATCGGTGAGACCACTACTAATCCAATGACAAAAATTCTTCATTTTTTATTATCTTTTTATGGAACTTGCACCAACATACTCGTGGAATTTTTCTAATGAAAATGATACCAAATAAGATATAATTGCGATGGTATTTACTTGAGAATGGACGATGAAAGTTTCGAGCGCAAAGAAGGACAGCGTATCAGAAAGAAAGAGACGTGGTTGCCGGCACAATTCAAAGGCACGCGTGTCCTCACAATGTAATGCCAATAAAAGACTTTTTTATTATTACTTATTTTTTTATGAGACTTTCATCAATATATTTGTGGCATTTTTCTGATTAAAATGATACCAAAGACGATATAATTCGGATCATATTTACAATAATTTTCCGAAACTTTCATCGTCCATTACTCAAGTAAATACTATCGGAATTATATCTTGTTTGGTATCATTTTCATTAGAAAAATGCCACGAATATGTTGGTGAAAGTTCCATAAAAAAATAATAAAAAATAAAGAAGTTTTATCACTGGGTTAATTGTTGTTGTCACACCTACATACTTGTCCCGTCTTATGTTACACTTCTCGGTGACCGAAGCCTTTCGAGCTTCGCTGTCCTTTTCTACGTTCGGCACAAGTTAAAAAATAGTATCATCTGAACATTAAATGTCGCCGGCCGGGCCGGACCCGTGGTGGCGACGATTATCGATGAAATACTGTATTAAGTTCCCAATTAAGAACTGTAAATATAGTTCAAGTGTATAAAGTGTAAATAAACTCTTTAGTATTTGCGCGTAATCTCATAATTTTGCAATTCTAAAACTTTGCATGCTCGAACAATGAATAAATATTTATGATGTTGTAAAGATATAAAAAGTATAAAGAATTTGTAGTGATGTTGTAAAGATATAAAAAGTATAAGGAATTTGTAGTTTCCTGGGACAAAGATTTGTAACTTTTCAGCTGAAGGACGAAAAGTTAATGTAGTTGAAAACTTTCGTTTTGTACTCGAAATTAAAATTGAAAACTGGGACTGGTGGTCTAGGGTATTTTTTCTAAATTTTTCTAAGCAAAATCTGTACCAGCTAGATTATGTTTTATTGATCCATAATGGTGCTACAAGAAGTTCTTGTAGGCACATTTCGCTTTTCTTTGTGCGATATAATTAATCCATTCAGTACGCCAGTGGACGGCCATTAAATGTCCCAAACGGCCAAGTCAGTCGACTGGCCTAGCATGCTCGCGATGTCTTCATTTTGGATAATTGTATTCAAATCGAACACACTTCGTGGCGACACGCGTGCATACTGTTGCAACTTATCCGTGTGGCACCAGCCCTACCATACACGAATGAATACAATAAATTGGATCGTTGAAAAACAGAATAAAAATATCTACCAAAAATCATGAAATCGTAGAACACATACAAACAGAAGCTCCAACAAATACAAACACACCCCAACCTGGCTCTATTTATCAATCTATCTTAACACTAGGTTTACGGGACCCGTCAAAATGACGGGTTCTAATATTTTGAATTTACGATTGTTTAGATTGTAAAGATGCATCAATGAGAAATTAGTTAACAAATTTATTTCTTTGGATATATATTCTTTAAAAAATGGCTAAAAATTTCGATAGACTTATTCTTGTTATTTTTAGAGAGCTATGTAAAATATCACTTTTAATGCTCCGTAAACCTAGCGTTAAGGGTGCACTTTTTGAATTTTTTCTGCTCGAACCACTTGAGATATTTTTACAAAATTTTGCAGGCTAGTAGTTTGCACAAACCTACACTATATTCATGCATTTTTATTCAGTCCTGCTATTAAAATTGTGGGCGTTACACACCAAAAAAGAAAATCTTCCAACGTTGCATAACGTCCAATCAACTCGATTGAATGCAGCGCCATCTAGAGGGACACAAACACATGACGAAGTATAGAGGATCACGGGGCGAAGAGGAGTACGAGGGGTACAGTACACCGGTCGAACGATAGCGGCGCTGGCATCCAAATCTACTGTTCAATTCGGGACATTTTCAGAATCCGAATACCGTATTCATAGTATTAGGTCGTCCCATAAGTTCGTGCCGTTTACTGTTTTACTATTTAAATTAATATTTGAAACGTACTTTCGTAAAATCAACGAAAAAATATAACCACCATCTCTACAACCTCGTCCCACTCTTTTACTAAAGATATTATACCGTCACTATAAAATTTCTGTGGTTTTTCATTAAAATACTTTTCAATCCACGGCACAAACTTATGGGACAACCTAATATATATATCAGTGGGTTTGTCCCATTGAAATCCTTCTCGAAGCACTGGAAAAGGTTCGGTCAGTGATGGTATATTGCACCTTTTTTCGCGCATGCGCATTCAAATCCAGGAACGTACGTAGGTGCGTCCTATGTTTGTGGGGAAAGTAGGGGGTAACTGTTATTGGCGGGAAACCGGACGGAAGAGTGCAAGACGACACGACGAGGCGACCGTGCTCCGAAGCCAAATAAAATATTTTATTTTTTTATTATATATTTGGTTTATGAAGTTATTTTAGTACCCTTCCCTATCCCTGAAATAAAGGACAAGAGTGAGTATGTTATACATATATACACAATTATAATATATTTGTATATTATATGTACATACACATTCAATTTTAATATAACATATGCATGTTAAACATTTATTTTTGAAAATCGAAAAAAAAATTTTGCGAAATTATGCGGGGTGACCAAAGTACCTCATTTTAGCCCAACTTTGAGCTTTACTGACGCTAAAATCGTCGCGCATGCGCGAAAAAAAGGTGCAGTATACCATCACTGCGTTCGGCTACCGCGACCGATTCGTCCGATGTCGGACCCACTGTGAGCACATTTTCCGACGAAATCAGCCGTACCGATACCAATACATGCTTCCCGAGCAGTGATGGTATATAGTCTCGGTTTTCTCGCGTATGCGCAACGATTTTAGCGTCAGTAAAGTACAAAGTTGAGCTAAAATGGGGTAGCTTGGTCACCCCGCATAGTTTCGCAAATTTTGTTTTCGATTTTCAAATATGAATTAACATGTGTATGTTATATTAAAATTTTATATGTATGTACATATAATATATAAATATATCTTGCACTCTTCTGTCCGGTTTCCCGGCAATAACAGTTCTCCCCTACTTTCCTCACAAACATAAGACGTACATTCCTGCATTTAGTCGCGCATGCGCGAAAAAACCGAGACCATATACCAGGCATGTCCAGAAGTAGCTCACTTGGACGCAAATTCGAGGGAGACGCCTACTTCTCCCGCCCGTGCGTCTCGCTCCCCATGGCAGCCGTAGTCCTCCGAGCTCCTCAGACCCGTGCCTACCGTGGGTCCGAGAGTCGCCCCAACGCGCCACACGCGGTACATATTGCAAGCGGTAGGCACGGGTCTGAGGAGCTTGGAGGACTACGGCCGCCACGGGGAGCGAGACGCGCGGGCGGGAGAAGTAGGCGTCTCCCTCGAATTTGCGTCCAAGTGAGCTACTTCTGGACATGCCTGCCATATACCATCACTGTTCCCGAGGCGCTCGAAACGCTCGTCCGTGTGTACCGAAGTCGGACGTCGGAAGTCGGATGCACTCTGCGCGTAGCCTTAGCCAATGACTCGGGTAGAACCGACAATACGAGTTGAGCCCCTGCCACTTAGCCAACCAGGTGGCTTGACGCGTGCGAAAGCCCCCTCTAGCCCCTGGGTCCCCTCAGGAGACTTCTTTCCATGCACGGCAGTACTCGCTGCGTCAACAACGGACCGTCAAGATCAAAGATCATCTCATTATCCTCTGGCGTCGTGTAACGCGTTGCCCCCGGGGCAATTCGAGCTGATCTCGCGGAGCAAATAGCGTCTGTCATACATAATCCAGACAATGAGTTCGAGTAACCTTCGGTGGAACAGACATGTTACTCTATAAACCACACTGTCGCCTATTAATTGTTCGATTCGATTAGACTGATTTCATTTCCTTATCTCCTCCAACTGAATGTTATCGCATTCTCCAATATTCTTGAACTGCACACATCATTCGAACCCGTCTATGAAACTTATCTACCGATAAAACTTGCAGTTGTAATCTATTCTTCGCAGAAAATATCCATCATAATGCTCTGAAAGTTTCCGTTCGAATCGACTAATCTGTCGATACGCGTGAAAGAGATGGGCACAATAATTTGTAACAAATTAGACAAAACTTTTTTCAATGGTTTTTTTTTGTGACACTGTTACCAACATATTTGTGTCATTTTTCTGATTAAAACGAGCCCAAACACGATACACTTTGAATCGTATTTACTTGTTTAATCCGCGATTCTCGTACCATGCCCGATCAAGTTCGGATAATCGAGGTACTACTAAATCCTAGACTACACGAGCAAATATGATTCATAGTGTATCGTGTTTAGACTCGTTTTAATTGGAAAAACGTCGCGAATACGATAGTAAAAGTTTCATAAAGACATGATCTAAACATCAAAGTTATGGTACTATATTAACCCTTAGCACTCGAATGGCGACTCTGAGGCGCCACTAAAAATTGGTGTACCATAATCCAAAATATTGTTTACACTATTAAATTTGTTTGTATTTAATACATTACTAAACATTTAAGTGTTGTAAGAGGTATTATATCATTTTCATATCCATAAAGTGAAGAAAATCATATAAAATGAAAATATTCTTGGTCGGAAGAAATGTTTGGTTTTGGAGCTAAAATAGCACCGAGTGTAAAGGGTTAATATTTCCTTGCAAGATTCAAGCGTGATCAGAAAGAGATTATAACCACCATCGAGTCTCCTCTTCCAAAAAAACGTTCAACAGTTTGATTGAGCAATAAAATCCGTTCGCTGGAGAAAAGCTTTCACTTGTATCTCCGTACGTCAGGTGCGATTTATCACTGAAAGTAGCCTACCAACTCCAGCAGAGTCTGGGATTCAAGATTGGAAGATCGTTTTCATGAACATCTCCTAGAGAACATTTATGAGTATGACGTATGTGTGCACATTTTGTGTGCTGGGAAATTGGAGCCTTAGCGAGTCATTAGAGTACCGCCGCCTACACCTGATGTTGGAATTTATCTGACGAGAGACCACAGACATAGCTTGGAGCCACCAGCGATTGTATAATCAAGATTTAAAGACAGAACAGCGTCTTGACCCCTTTTGGGTGCAAAGATTATTGACTATTGATTGATCACGAGACCTATCAGCCATTAAGTGGCTGCCTACCGATTGTCAATAGCGAGTCAGTGACTTTGCCAGGTCTGTCTAGACCTGGACAAAGGAATATTGATCGTCATAACTATACTGCGGATCTTTATCCAAAATAAACGTTCTCCTTATCAAGTCACGGGAACCATATCGAAATTTTACTTTCTTTTTAATAATTTTATTAAGTTCAATAAATTCTTTTTATCTTTCTATTGTTTTACATTTTTCCCTGGTAATTCTGTCATGAATGCATCAAATCCGAAAGTCTAATCATAGCCATAAGACAATGAGCTAATCTATTTATTTTCGAATCTTCAAAAAATTCTAAGAAAATTCAATATAAATTTATCAAATAAAGAGATCTACAATCGGGATAACTGTCCACGCGTGGATCTAATAAACAGACCGCTGTTCTGGACTTTGATTTTTGAAAAATAGGCTATGATAATCCATTCAGAGGGCTACGAATACATATGTCAGCCCGATTCCCTCCAGCCTGGAGGCAGTTTCAACCTGGCCTGTACCCCAACTGAGTTTTATTCCTCTAACGAGTGAAAGTTTCTTCTACGCAATATCTCTGTGACAACTCGGATCCCAGGCTCAGCTACTTTCTAGCCTAAACATCTCTTCTCATCCGTGATGACACCTGTTGCACCGTGGGTGAGCGGTTCCCATTCTTCGTCATCGTGGAGTCATTTCCAGAGAGAGTTAACCTGAGGAATCTGAGTGAGAATGATTGGTGCTGTTACTTTCAGAGGAATAGGTGCAACTTGTAGGCGCATCGAAGTGTATTGAAAACAGAATAAAAATATCTGACAAATATTATAAAATCGTCGAACTAACACACACAAGCAGAAGCTCAAACAAATACAAACACACGCCCACCTGGCTCTACTTATCAATCTATCTTAAGGGTGCACTTTCGGAATTTTTCCTGTCCGAACCAATTGGGATATTTTTACAAAACTTTACAGGCTAGTAGTTTGCACAAACCTACACTATATTCATGCATTTTTCGGGCGTTAGCCAACAAAAAAGAAAATCTTCGAACGTTGCTGGTTAATTTTTAATTTTTTTTTACAAATTATATTGTTAAATATTTGGAAAATTCGGATTGATGAATTGTGTGGAAAAAGGTACAGAGTCACGTGAAAACTATTCTGACTAATTCTTTGTTCTAATTTTGCGAAGGAAAAAAACGTTTTGTTGAAGTTTTAGTTTGACGGGGTAAGGGTGATTGAGAAATCACGGTGTTCTTTACACAAGGATAAAGATTATTCACTTCTCAGAAGACGAAGTGTCTCGTCTGACAGTGAAGATACAAGTGACCATTTTTCTAAGATCGGTTACGGCCATTTTTTATCTAAACCGATAGGTGGCTTGAACACAAAACGCGCCACCTACACGTACATCTGCACCCCCTATTTCGCAAACGTTATTCCGAAAATAATATTTCGCAAAACATGTTGGCGCGAAACTGGCAACATAGCAGGATTTCCCAGGAACCAGCGTAGGGTGACTTCGCGGAGCCACCGAGCGACCCTAGTGCCAAGCAGTAATACCAGAAACACCCAAAACTGGGTGGACTTTCCTCTCCTCCTTTTCCCCTTCCACTACCATGAGCACACTCCAACGTCCCCCACTAAGACCGTAGACTGGCCACGTGACGTACCGCGCAACGTGTTACATCAGTAGTGGGCACGGTTGGAGCCCCTCAAACGGGACACCCCCGTTTGGACGCCATCCGATTGGACGCGTTCCTTTTGGACTCCGTGCCGATTGGACTCGTGTCGTTTGAACGCCGTGCCGTTTGAACTCCGTGCCGTTTGAACTCCGTGCCGTTTGAACTCTGTGCCAACTGGACTCCGTACAGGTTGGACCTTTTTTTTTTTAAATGCCTTATGGGTACCCTCCCACCTCGCCTGTAGAGGCGAGAGGGTTATGTTGGGCTACCAACTAAACCCCACATTCTGCCGTGCCCTGGGCTTTTAAGGTCCATTCCGGTATCTGCATAGCATTGCTACCGGAATGGACCGCCCTCTTATGCACACATGGGAGGGGAGAGAAGCTCCCCTCCAGCCAACCTATTTGGTACTCGGTGACGGTACAGGTTGGACCTAACCCAGACCTAACCCAGAACTAACCATATATTTCACAATAAAATATCACCATATGTAGAATTCGAAAAGCAATGATTATAAAATTTACGGCACCAAAATGTCACGAATTCAAACGGCACGGCGTCCAAATGTCACAAATCCAAACGGCATGGCGTCCAAACGGCGAGTCCAATCGGCACTGCGTCCAAAAGGAACGCGTCCAATCGGATGGCGTCCAAGTGGGACACCCCCCCCCCCTTAAACGCCTGCTTCTCCCGCCACCCTCTCTTTCATGCAGCGCGCACGTTCGTTGCGTACGATGATGTCTCGTGTCTTCGTTGCCCCATTGTACCGCGCTTTCTGGAAGGGGACAAAGGGCGCTACGATGTGGACGGTTTTACCTCTATTGAGGCAAAATTGCCCACCACTGTGTTACACATTACTCTGGTCATCAGAGAGGTGGTAAACTGTATTCCCCTCGATCTGGCATCACTGGTGCCATGTGCTGGCCCCTTACCCTTCTGCTCCTCGCCTAGCTGCGCTGATAGCCGGCCTTCGCTTCCACCACTCTTCCCACGAACGCTCGTGCGTAGTGGAGCACGCTAACGAGTGTCCCAACATTACTCAAACCAAGCCGTCCGTGGCGTCGCGTAGTGCGAAAGAAACAAAAGAGCACCCGTTATTTCCCCTACCCGGTCCCACAGGCGGAAGAGTGGGGGAAGCGAAGACCGGCTTAACAGCGCAGCTAGGCGAGGGGCGAAAAGGTAAGGGGCCCGCAAATGGCAACACTGGTGCCGAGGCCCCCACGGACTTAAGGACTGTGCATTATGCTGCAGGGGTGAGGCGAAAGACGGAAGGGGTATCAACTTGTCGGCCATCTTGGATGGCAAACACTATGGTCCGCTCTATAGGCAGTGTTGGGATATGGTGCAAGATTTCACGCGCATTTCAGCCTCAGTAAAGTAAGATTCTCGATAAAATGGGGTACCTTGAGCACCCAGCAGAATTATAAAAAATTGGTATGATCTGATTCTGAAAAATGAATGTATAACATGTGTGTTTCTGTATATTTTGTAACTAGTAGGATACGTCCTGAAGTCTTTTTGTCCGGAACAGATTGTTTCGAGACATTCCCGCCAATATAACTGTGTCAGGGCTCCACTACCTCTGTCATCATGATATAGATCAGAGATGGGCAATTTTGCCTCAATTGAGGCAAAACCGTCAACACCGTAACGCCCTCTGTCCCCTTCCAGCAAACGCGGTACAATGGAACAACGAAGACACGAGACATCAGCGTACGCAACGAACGTGCGCGCTGCATGAAAGAAGGGTTGGTGGGGGAAGCAGACATTTGAGGGGCTCCACCCGTGTCCACCACTGATATAGATACATTACCGTTTTGGCCGCGCATGCGCGTGAAATCTTGCACCATATCCCAACGCTATCTATAAGCAACTTTAAATACTAGTTGCGCGAATTTGCAATGCAATCGTGCGGGAAATAGATACATATAACTTATTTATAAATTGACTCAACCATTGCAATGATCAAAATGCACTTTACGACCATAAGATACACCTTATAAAGGGTATAATTAATAACTATGTTAAGGTTAGATATAATTATATATGTAAGCAAAAAAATAATGTTGCCAGTAGTAAAAGAACCTATTTTAATCAACTAATATTGTTTTCTGGCTATTAAATTGTAGGGTAGTGTGGGGTAACGTGAGGTGATAAGTTAGCAGAGCCCTGAGGCAGTTATATTGGAGCCGAATGTGCAATATTTTGTATATATATATACAGATATATATACAAATACACTTGTTATGCATTCATTTTTCAGAATCAAATCATATCAATGTTCCCGCAACGTTATATAGATGGCAACACTAGTTTTGTCATCCAACATGGCCGCAGTCTACCATCCCTCCCCGCTCGCGGCACGACCACTCTCACCCATAAACCCACTTTACGCTCAGTCCTTTAAGTCCGTGGAGGCCCCTCAGAGACCCAAATTTTATGACACCCGCAAACGCTATTGAGACTGACGAAATGACTATTCTAAAAGACTGAGCAGATGACCAAAAATATAAAAAGACAGTTTCCTCACAAAATTTCTATATTAGCAATTACTCTAATACCGAATGTATTATTGGCGGTATACTTAGTAATGGTACAGTAATGCGTACATTTGCATCATACAGAGAAGTGTTATTAATCTAAAAAACAGAAAAAAAAAAAAAGCTACGTGTATGTATGCATTTTAGTGATAATGAGAAGGAAACTTCCGCGCATATACATGTATGCTAATGACGCAAATGATTAGAATGGTTGTAGGTGCATCGAAGTCTGTTGAATATGACCGAACTGCCTTATGGTCTATTAAGTAAAAGGATAAAATAAATATTGGAAAGAAACAAATTTAACACTAAACCTACCAAGCACAAAACATACAAAAGTAAAACGCCTTAAATAAGTGAGAAGATTGAATTTAATTAAACTTTGTACCGTTTCCATTACAATATGTGCTTAACACTAGGTTTACGGAGCACTAAAATTGATTATTTTACATTGCTTTATAAAAATAATAAAATTGTATTTACTTAGATCTTCAGCGATTTTTATTGTAATAGGTACACAAAAAAATAAATCTATTTAATAATTTCTCACGAATGCCTCCTTACACTCTTAATAATAGTAAATTAAAAATTTTTGAATCCGTCATTTTGACGGGCCCCGTAAATCTAGTGTTAAATAAAGAAGTCAATTCAGTCATTCCCTATCAAAAATCCTTTTTCTAATTTCAATAATTGTGAAATAGAAAACCGGTCATTTTGACCGTGGTAGTTTTAGTGTTAAAAATGAAAATCCGCTCCGGACATAACGACCCAGATTGCCCACGGAGAGGTAAAAATTCATATTTACTCTTTTGTAACGACGAATGAATAGGTAAAATTATTATTACGAACAGCTAGTGACCCAGATATTTAGGAATGCAAATGAAATAATTACGTCTGTACACTTTTCCCTTTCCACCATCACGATGTGTCTCACGCGACTCTCTGCATGTGACACATCAGTGGCGTAAGAAGATAAGCGAAGTCACATTATTATCACTGCGAGCAAAACCGGGCCACATTCAGCGATAGAGGGGGAAGCATTTCAAGGGGAATGGACAGCAGTCTGGTAAGGGTGAAACCAAATACAGTATTTCATCGACAATTGTCCACAACACGGGTCTGCGGAGGGACAATTATGCGCGAGGGATATCATTGTTTGAGGTTTGCCGAACGTAGAGAAGGACAGCCGAGCTCGGGAGGCCTCGGTCACCGAGAAATGTAAGCATACCTAATCCGAATTTCCAACTTCTTTATTAATCATTATTTTTTTATGGGACTTCGATGACCATATTTGTGGCATTTTGCTAATAAAAATGATTAAAGTTTACTCTGTTTGTCTGTCACCAAAACTTACTCCATCGTCAATTAAAAAAATAGATATGTATGTATAATCAGAAGAATTTTGATCAAAGAAATATTACAAATATGATGGTAAAAAGATTAATTAAAAATGAAAAAGTGTCGTCATTGCATTACTGTTGCCTCACCGATGTTATGTACCTGACCTATACATAATGACCATACACCTGTATATGATCCGAATTATATCGTGTTTGGTATCATTTTAATCAGAACAATGTCACAAATGTATTAGAAAAAGTCTCGTAAAAAAATAAGTAATAATAAAAAAGTTATTCCTTGATAATACATTGTGAGAACGCGCGAGCCTTTGAACTGTGCCGCCGACTGCGACTCTCCGCGTCTCTTTCTTTCCCATACGCTATCCTTCCTCGCGCCCCAAACTTTAATCGTCTATTACACAAGTAAATATCATCGGAATTATATCATATTTGGTATCATTTTTATTAGAAAAATGCCACAAATATGGTCATCGAAGTCCCATAAAAAAATAATGATTAATAAAGAAGTTGGAAATTCGGATTAGTGTGGTCTCACCGATATACCCGAGCCGTATGGTGTCATATTTCTCGGCGACCGAGGCCTCTCGAGCTTCACGGCCCCTCAAGGGGGTACACCCCGCACTAGTGGGGGTATCTCAGGGACAATTATGTCGGAGACATTTGGGACAATTACCGATGAAATACTATATATCATATTTGGTATCATTTTTATTAGAAAAATGCCACAAATATGGTCATCGAAGTCCCATAAAAAAATAATGAATAATAAAGAAGTTGGAAATTCGGATTAGTGTGGTCTCACCGATATACCCGAGCCGCATGGTGTCATATTTCTCGGCGACCGAGGCCTTTCGAGCTTCACGGCCCCTCAAGAGGGGGAACCCCGCAGTAGTGGGGATATCTCAGGGACAATTATGTCGGAGACATTTGGGACAATTACCGATGAAATACTGTATTATATTTTTTTTAATCTAGTCACCATAGGCCACACTGTACAAGGAAATATTAGCTATTCAATTTGATTAGGCATTCAATTTGATTAGCGAATATTAATTGGAATATATAACAAAGAATGAATAGGTAAAATTATCATTAGCAATACAAATGAAGTAATTAAATAAGTATGTATTTTTTCTAATAAGCCTGTAAGGTTTCCTACGACAGAAAGTGGACGTGTTTAGGAGCAGGATGCTGAGAGGAGTCGACCTCGGACTTGTTTGAAAGATCCGCGCGCCGGCACGCCATTCGTCGTGCACCGTGCAAATTACAGGTGTTGCGCACGGTTTCACGGGAAAAACTGTGGGGGGGGAAAAGTTTGTCCAGCAATTAGCGGGCCCGCAATTTCTGAAAGTGCTTACGTACCGACTCGTGACGCACGAGAAAATATTATTCCCAGTCGGATATCGTCATCTCGTCCCACAGTGACACTATAGTTTGTTATTTGTTCCATTCGGATGCACGTTATAGAACAAATTGAAAATGTAAACTTGAAACGACCAGTTTGAACACGTTAAAGAGTTGCTCCTCTGAGAATATGCAGTGACCAATCGGCTGAAGATAAGTTTACGAACATTTTACCAGAAAGAAACAATGATGTGAAGGATACATGCAAAACATTCATTTCTCAAGAAAATATAATTTGACTTCGAAGATCCCTCTTTTGAACTCTTCAAGCACTTATCAGCCTAACAAGACACTCGAACTGCGAATTCGATCCCCAAAAATATTACCATGATCGAAATCAACCGAACGCTTTGTCGTATCTATAATTCATAGCTTATCAGATTTTCTAATCGGACGCTTTGTATCGTCGTCTACATCAGTGTTTTTCAAACAGAAGACCCAAGGTTTTCACTCAAATCGTGAACTTGGTCTTAAATTACTCGAAACAATACCATTTTTGCATTAAAAATTGCGTATTTTATATATTGTGTACTGTATATTTTATATCATATATTTTATATTGTATATTGTATACATATGCTATATTGTACAATGTACACAGTTTACCCTAATAATATTGTTTACATAACAACAACGTCATTCTTGGGTCACATGAACTGGACAAAGCCTTGAGAAAATTGACTACTATTATCTGCGAAAGAAAAAAAAAATAATTCTAATTCAGGAATTATTCCAGAGTAAGAACACGTAATTGTAACTGCAATTATGATGTCCATGTCTTCAAAAATACGTGACACATACAAATATAATGGTACATAAAAGAACGTAGTTTAAACTTTAAGTTATCTCAAGATAATTGAAAATAATTTCAAGTAAACTGAACATGAAAAGTAAAATTTAAATAATTCGGCTCTTACGATTTTCAAATACTAATATCTGAAAGAATTACTATTATCTGCTGCGTGGCACAATTTCGATAATTTAAAAAATATTTGGACTAAACTTCACGAGAGCATGCTTCAAAAAATAGCACTATTAAACCAACATAAAAGCTACCCCGGAAAAAAATTAACTATCATGTGTCACTTTATACAAAATGACAAAATTAAATTTACACACATTTTGCGGGACTTCGTTCGAAAGTATTAAACAATTCCCAATAAAAATAGGTATATTTTTATATATTCTCTAATTGTGAAATATAGTGTCTAAAATCGGTAAAGGCAATTATGTATAATGATCGTGACCTGAAAGTATCCGTCAAAACAAACAACGTTCACAATCTCCCATGCGAGCCTCTCGAATTGCTGTAGCGTGTTCGCAAAAATCGCGGCTGCCAGTTAGCAACAAATTACGTAATTTTGCCATAGAGACCACGTGTGTGCGTTCATGCTCCGGGATCGGTGGCATCACGCGACACGCGAGTGGAAACAAAAAAGAGAAGCACATGAAAAAAAAATTTCGATCAGCCGACATTTATTTACATAAACTAACAGGTCAGGCGAACTGACTCAGACCATTCACGGAAGTTCTTTTATCAGATTACGTTGAAGAGAGTCGTCGGATGGTATGACCGGACTTTGTACATATGTATCGGATATCTTCCTTACAATACCACGCCACTTAATATCAATTGCATTAATCGGCCATCGATAAAAAGTATACGATATGGCTGTAATCATCTGCCGAGCCTAAAATAGGTTTTACACATTCTTTTAGAAAGATTTACCGTGACAGATTTTTCTGAGAAACTGGTCGTCCTTCCAAAATTCATGAAAAATTCGACAGAATTCTTAGTAAAGTTACGGTATATCTATGTTGAAAGCATGGGGGGACTGGAAGGTCAGGTATACTGTCAACAAACTCCATTCCTCGAATTCTTGCCGTCAAGGTCAAACGTAGAAAAGGACAACGACTAAACAAAAATTCGACGGCCAGCGTCCCGGTCAGGCTATACCAATTCGATGCTATAACTTTGTTGTTTTTAAATATTATCTTATGAAACTTTACCAACATATTCCTGACTTTTTTCCCGATTAAAATGATACCCAACATGATACAGCATAGATCGTATTTGTCCGTTTGTTCCACGATATAGTATTAGGTTGTGTATATGGTCTCGGTTTTTTCGCGCATGTGCGACTAAACGCAGGAACGTGTGTACGTCTTATGTTTGTGATGAAAGTAGGGGTTATTGGCGGGAAACCGGACAGAAGAGTGCAAGATATATTTATATATTATATGTACATACACATACAATTTTAATATAACATACGCATGTTAAACATTCCTATCTGAAAATCGAAAAAAAAATTTGCGAAACTATGCGGGGTGACCAAGGTACCCCATTTTAGCCCAACTTTGTACTTTATTGACGCTAAAATCGTCGCGCATGCGCGAGCAAACCGAGACCATATACCATCGCTACTCTGAGGCGCCACTACAAATTGCTCCACCATTGTTCAGAATATTGTTTACATGATTAAATTTGTTTATATGTAATAAATTACCAAACATTTAAATATTGTATGAGGTACTATATCAGTTTCGAACGCATATAATGAAAAAAATGATGTACAATGGAAATATTCTAGAATATTGACCCAGTAACTCTCCGAGTGCAAAGAGTTAAATTTAAATGAATACAATTTCTTTAGTAATTAATATTTTTAACCAACGTAACAACCATTGGATTCTACACATTTTTCCAGTGAATTCCTAGTTTTTAAGTTACATTTTTATAAAATTCCGGCGTTCTAGTGTTAATAAATTCTTTAACGATGTTTTCAACGTCTGATTGGTTGTTGAAGGTTTTTGTCTGTGAGAAAGTGACTGAAATGCTTAGGAAAGTGAAAATCTGTCGGCGATAGATCCGGCGAATACTGTTCAACTTTTGCACCGTTATTTGTGACACATGTGGTACATTGTCATGGAGCATTGTCATGGACCAAAATTGGTCCCTTTCGATTGACTAATGCCTGTAGTGTTTCTTGCAATTTCCGAACTTCCGGTCAAGTTCTGTTACCGTTTTTCGTGGATTTTCTTCAACCGAGAGCTTCAACTGTTCGTCAATAATGCGTGGCCTTCCACGAGGTTGATTTTCAAGACTTTCATCTCCGCTTTCGAATTTTTGGTACCATCGATCAACCGGTACGCTCATTGACTGTATCACTACTAAATGTAGCGTTAATTTATCGAGCAGCAGCTGCTGTGTTTTTACCACTTTTTCACTCGTACAAGAAAAGTGCGCGAAAATCATGCAGATTCATGACGGCTAACGAATCGTAAATCTTTGAGGTTAGGTGAGCAAGAAAAACAACGTAGAAGTCGAATCTGACAAAAGAAGTTCTGCCCATGCATTTAACACGTTCAGCGCCATGAGGTGACGGAATTATTTATACAGAATTGAAAATTAATTTTTACGTTGGTAGATTGAGTGTACAAAATTTCCTTACGATCTGAGGAATAGAAGAGATTTGAAACAGTAATTAATATTACAAAACTAAACTTCTTAGTTTTTGTTTTATTAAATATATTGCTTTGATTTTGTGTAATTTTTATGATTGTGGTGTTGTGGTGCTGAACGTGTTAAATGTAAAAAATGTCAAAAAATTCTAATATTTCTTGTTAAATTAGAATTTAAAGTACTGATAAACCAAAATCGGACATTTCATATGTTACGACATAATAGAATCTCTATTGTCCGAACTCACCAGAAGAATAAGAGTACACTTTATGATATACATAATTGACAGTAGCTCAAACGAGGTCGCACAATATCGCTCTATCAACGTTCTTGCATTATGCAGATGCGCTGTACAGATACGATACAATGTATACATACACCCAACGTAGAAGTACATTTTTAAATTTGCACAAATTGCTCATCGTGTCACTCGCATTTTTTTTAAATTCGATCAAACGGCTTGAACTTTTTTTTTAAATATTAGAAAAATTCGTTTACTAGCTAATGTGAAGAAACAATTTTTTTTTAAACTGCTACTAATCAGAATTGCGAGGAAAAAATTGAAGATCACGATTTTTAACTTTTTTTATTTGAGCCAACAATGTTAATTTAAAACATGCAATTTTGTAGATCTAAGCAAGTTATAAAAAATCTATAGGCGATGAAATATGTAAGAATCTTTGAATTTCGAGTTTACGATTGATCTAAAATCGTAGTTTCTCACGATTTTTGTCATTTTGGCACGATTTGTGCATAAACAAGCCTACAAACAGTACGTTTTAAAATTATATTTATACTCCAGATAAATAAGTTAAAAATTGTAACCTTTATTGTTTTTCTTCACCATTTTATCCAATAACAGTTTTTAAAGAATTTCTTTGCATATTTTCTAGTAAACTAATCGTGCCGACAAAAAAAAAAGGCTCGAGGTAAAATTAGATTAGTATAAAATTTTGTGTATAACTTAAAAAAATAAAGTACTTAAAAGGGGAAATTCATATTATTCCCTTAAACTTACGTAAATCTTGACATTAATATTAATCTAATATTTTAGTTAATTTGTATAGATTGAAATATTTATATAGTCGTTTGGTCAAATTTTTAAAAAATTATTCCTTTTTTAAAAGGTGTGCCAATACTTTGTTTAGGCACTGTATGGCGTGACGCGACCAGTCAACGTGCTAGTATAGATGGGGTGATCGTCATTATTTCATGGAAACGATAGACAATCTTGTTAGAGTACGTATTACGTGTCCTTAGCAAAGCAGACACTCGACTGTCATCCGGACCGAGAACTAGCAATTTTCTATAGCGAATCAAAATGATTTGGCTTCAGAAAGACATTGACAAACAACTATGACTCCTCTGTGAGGATATCCAAAGACGACATTCGAATGTAAATAAAAAACTAATTATCATCCGAAGCTTGGAGTTCCATTCAAAGTAAACTCCATGCTAATTTCTACTAAATAATAGTTAGTGATCAATCAAAAAATATTCTGAAGTCCAAAGATTTGAAACTTACATATTAAAATATTTCCAGCATATTATAGCGTATTCTATTGTGATTCAAATTGAGTTTGACATCAGCTTTCCTAACATATCTAGGATCACGTGACCGTAACCGGTTCGAATCGCTTTTAACCGTTCAAACACCGTGTAGATCGTGAAACACGAAGAAGTTAAATCTTAACACGAACGACTAACAAGGAGGCCTCGTAAGGTATTTGAGGTCTTAGCCAAACATTTAAATCATTTCTTTCAGAGAAGGTTGGAAAAAATCTGTGAGATACGAACGTCCACCAAAATAGTTGACCGTATCGTAATAATTGATAATAATAATCAGGACTCCGAAGTCGGGAATAAAAATCCCGACTGCGACTCCGACGTCGACTTCACAGGCTTCGTGGTAATATCGAGGGACTTATATGAATAATGAAAATCCACGGACACGTTATTTTTCGGTTCTGAATATCGGTTCTGGGTTTCAGTTCCAGTTTCGGTTCTGTCTTCTGTCATTCTGTATTCTATTTTGTATTGTGTTCGGCCTTCTATATTTATTATTTAAGTAGTTATTTATTGTTATTTATAATTTAAATAATTTTTAAATAAATAAACTTTTATAATTTGTTTCCATATTTAATTATATTAATATTATTTGTATGGTTATTTCAATAATTTATTGTTAAAATAATTGTTTAAATAAATAAATTTTCATAATTTGTTTCTATACTTACTATTTGAAGTATTTCAATAATTTGTTGTTAAACTAACATATTTATTACTTGAATTATTATTTCGATAATTTAATGTTAAAATAATTGTTTAAAAAGTTAAATTCTCATAATTTGTTTCCATATTCATTATTTGTATGGTTATTTCAATAATTTATTGTTAAAATAATTGTTTAAATAAATAAATTAAGTTAAATAATAAAGGTCAAATAAATAATAATTCAAATAATAAATATATTAGTTTAACAACAAATTATAAAAATACTTCAAATAATAAGTATAGAAACAAATTATGAAAATTTATTTATTTAAACAATTATTTTAACAACAAATTATTGAAATAACAATTCAAATAATGAATATAGAAAAAAAATTATATAAAAAATATTTTTAAATCCTTCTAATGTCTTTTCAATTTCCTATTGTATGTACATATTAATTTTTGCCATAAATCCATAAAAACCGCAGTCTAATCATCAGACTTTGTCCCCCGTACACGTAACAGAAAAATGAACTATGTGCATGCATAAACAATACAAGAATGACGTCTGGACGTCGAAAAAACGACACGCATACGAGTTTTTTGCGTGAAAAGGGTGTAACATGATACCGCCAGGAGCCCGGACGACCCTAAATCTGTTTATTTTAGATAATTCCGTTTAGTATGTCCGGCAATCCGTTCACCCCACTCTTTTTGTACTATGTTTCGACACGAGGGCTTTGTCTCTTTTTTTCTTGTGGAAGATAAAATAAAAGAGAACTCGGAGAAATGATAATACAATTGAAAACACTGCTATGCGATTTTATTTCGTTCGTATAATATTATACAAAGAATGCGTGGTTAAGGAATGGACGCGCGGGCAATTCAAATTTACGAAATTGCAAATTTTATTGGAGCTCTCAATTTGCAAAACTCTGCGGACTAACTATTCTAATAATATTCACTAAAAAATGAAATTAACTTAATTAGTATTCTACTACGTCAGCGCATAACATCTGAAAATATTAACCATGTTTCCAACATTTAACCTACCAGTGTTGGTCAAATAACCGCATTCAGACTTTTTATTTTACAATTGATGAAGTTATAAAGATACTTTCACTGGAAATGATTATGCACACTTTTTTATTCAATTTTTTCGCTATACTAAAAATGGCAAAAAATCTAAATAAATTACTGGTCACTTTTAATGATCGGTAGATTTAGTGTTAAAAAATTGTACTAACCACAATAACTTTTTTCGAATTACAGTTGATTCTCGCACAAAGCGATGTACTATTTATATATATATATGTATGATAAAAAAGAATTGTCTAAATCGGATGTACATGTGCACTTTATGGAGTAGTGTACAGTATGTTGTGAAAAATTATTTAAGAAGTTTGTATACTCACTGCCACAGAAAGTCAACACACGCGAACAAACACACAATGTTTTTTAAACAATTTTTCGATCGCGATATACGGAAGTTTACCGTAGCGGGAATTTCAAATCAGCAGTTCGTGCTCGGAAATTTACAACACGCTGTCACTCGAAAATTCGGTGATTTCTTGCTAAACTTCGATAATGTCCGCACGCGTATGGCCAGTTGGGCCAGTTAATCTCCACGCACGTGTTTTTCCGATGTATAAAATAATCATGGCAGTGGAGAGAGTGTCATGTAATAATACTGATAAAAAGTTTTCAATGTAAAGATAGTAAATAGGAACGAGCGCGATAAACACCGAATCGCGACGTGCGATTAAATATTTATAAACGCTTTTGAATTAATTCGGAACCGAGGGACCATTACAGAAAGAAAATTAGTAATGGCGGGAAAAAAGTAGTATATCGACGTTGAGCAAAATACCTTCAAAATATCTTCTATCCGTAAATAAGAAATTTCAAATAACGCTAAAATAATAGAAGTACTTTTTTGTATACATAAACTTTTAAAGGGACAGTACAAGTGTGGGGGGGGGGGGGGGTTACTCATAACTAATATACCTAATCAAAAGGTATGTGGGACAAATGAGGTTGGGAACCGCTTGACGTACGAAATAAGAAATTCAACCACGCCATCGAAGAAACAGAAAATTATTACAATCTCCGTACATTTTACGCTTTACTCCGCAACGATATTAACGCCGTTCAAATATTAGTTCCAAGATTGTAATTCCGTGTGTAATGGGCATTCTGCAATTTACAACGAAATTAACAGATGCAATAAAATTGTTCACTGTTGCATATTGCTATCCATGTAAATGATGTACTATCGAATCAGCGCATTATATCGGGGAGTACGATAAAAACGAACGGTTAATTGAATTTCGAAAAATTTCATTCACACGATTGGACATGTAAGAGATAAAATCGAATGAGGAAATGCAAAGGAAATATCACGTTTGGTGTCGTTAAAACGTCGTTAACCAGGGCTACGGAGTCGGAGTCGGAAGAAAATATGTATAATATTACAAGAGTCAGAAATATAATATGTATAAATTTAAAAAAAATCAGAAATGTCTTCAAAATAATTGAAAGTTGTAGTAAAACAATTTATACATATGTACATTAAAAATACTACATTTGTATGAAAGTACAAGTAAATATTGGACTTGTGTTTCCTTTCGTATTAGAAAAAGAAAAGCGTGATTTTTTAAACGTGTTAGAGCGAAATTCGTATTGCAGTTTGTTTTGTAGGAGTAAAAATACTACAATTGTAGTGATGTTCATGGCCTTAATTAATGAAGAAATCGCTACGTCAATTTCGAAGAATACCATTTTAATTCTTTGTATGTCGATGCCAGCACCGCGATGACAAATTTTACTTTTTATGTTGCGTAAACAGTATTCGTCAAACGCCGATAAATTCGAACTCAAAGTCGGAGTCGTAGTCGGGATTTTTATTGCCGACTTCGCAGCCCTGCGTTTAACACAATGTAATATAAGGTAACATAATGTATTACAACGCGGTCGCTAATAACCTCAGATGTTGATACGACCTTAAATAAACCAATATAAATAAATAATAACTAACCATGCGGAGCACAAAACGTGTATGGCATACATCGTTTTATAAAAATTATAAGACTGAATTTAGTTAGATATCTTGTGAATTTTTATAACGATCGTACGTGAACGAAGAAATTTATTTAATAATTTCCTACTGGAAGTATCTTTGTTGTTTGAATATTTACAAAATAAAATATGTAATACCGGTGATTTAACCGGTTGCGGTACGGTAACATGTTAAACGACAGAGAAATGTCGATTATAGTAAGCAATGGGAACAAAAAAGATCAGTCAAAAGCATGGTGGTTCCGGTGGCGTGATCGGAAGTCGCGGTGGTCTCGTTCGAATTAGCGCACGACAAGGTGGCAACCGCCTAATTGCGACGGTGGTAAGGTTAAAAACGAAAAAGAAGAATCGGCCCTACGGTGAAATATATCAGACGTGTGAAAGTTAGCGTGTGGTCGAATTGAAGAAAGCAGTCGTTGAACGTTGTCGAATAACAACGAATTGCAACGCGAAACGAAGATTTGTTTTCGCGAGAGTCCCTCGTGCGAGATTCGGTTGATAGAAAGTTTGCGAAGGATTAAATCGTGGTGCGGAAAATGTCGTCTGCGGATCATCGCGGAAATGACTGAAATTTCGCATTAATGTGAGAAAGGGTTAAATAGACGGTGATAATATTGCACTAGGTGTCTAAATTCCGTGGATACGTACCAGCAAGGTGGGCCGAGGCACTGCTGGTTGCAGAACGAGTCTCGATCGAGGAAAATTAAGACACCAGGTGGATCACAGAGGATCGTTGTTTTACTTGGTTTGTGCACACGGAAAGACAAAGACTCGCACTAACAAGCGGGCAGTCGCGGCTGCCAGCTTTAAGTAGGCATATTCGTTGAACACGACCGAACAAGGCTGACTCTCAGTGGTAATGGCTTTCACGCACGCCGCCGGCCCAGCAAAATGCAAATGGTAGAACACCGCAGGCCGCCATTTTTCGTTAGATGGCAGACAGCTGCGCACGCGCGACGCCCCCGTGCGGACCAATCGCGAAACTGTGGAAGCGCACAAAGTCATTTGTGCGGGTAATTATGAAAAGCACCTGAGGTGTTCTAGTGATACTCTGCGATGCATGACTATAGCTTGACTACAATTTTTGAGCTTTCGAGATTTAATTTATGATTTCTAATTTCTAATAAAAAGATATTGTGATAATTATAAAACGGCGAACGTAGCATTTATTTAAGATTAAATATAACAATAACATAAGATATTTTACGGGTGGACAACTATAGCACCAATGTTCCCCCACCGAAATTGCATTTAAAGAAATATTTTGCTTTCTTTCACAGGTCCCTCCAGTAAGAACGGAACCCATCTGAGCTATTCAGGTTAAACTTTTTTCATTGGAGAAGATTGCCTAATACAGAACATTAAATAAAAAATAATAACACAATGTCACCTCTTAACTTATCAATCTTTAACTTACATGATCCCAATTTCTATTCATGTTTTCACGGGCGTATTCCATTCTCACTACTTTACGGCATTTAGAAAGAACAGGTGCTGAAATAAGTTTTTCTCTGGCAATTTTTGGATTCCTTTTAGACACATCAAGTCCACATTCCTGTACAATTTCCTGATAGGTGTTCAAACTATTGCTCCCAATTTTAATAATCTGCCTCTCCGCATATGGGGATAGTTTCTTTTTAGGCCCCCTTTTCTTATTTTTTCCATATTTTGGTTGATCACGTAAAAAATTCGATACAACTTTATGGAATCACCCAAGTTTACATGTAACTTCTCTAATTCCCATTTCTTGCCAGTTATACGCTAAAATTGCACCTCACTCTTTCTCAGTAAGATATTTATCATGTGGCACTATGTAAATTAATTAGGGAAACCTGAATGAAACCAAAATTGTATGACTAACGTGCTGGAAGCGTAATTAGATTGAAAGTGGTGCTATAGTTATTCACTGCAGTGTATATGTAAAATATTAGTCATAGATACTTGAATACATTAAAGGTGTAAACAAACCAAAGTTACATACCTTCAATACGCAGTATAAATACGAAATGTGGGAATTCCGTTTTTAAACATTTTTTTGTAATTTCACTTATATATAAGTACATTATTCTGGATAGTGATCATAACAAACTTCGGCATCAAGAGCATTAAATAAGTGATTGTGTTACCAGAGAGGATATCTCTGGTGTTACATGTATATTTTTTGCTTTTTACTTCATCAGGAAAAGCTATTTGGCTCACTCTAAAAAATATTTCGCGAGTTGAAATTGATTTGGCGGCACTACAGGCATAGTTTATTATATTGGTGTGTATCGGTACTTGAAGTTACTGGTGAATAATTGAATGTAATCGAATACAATCACTTCGTTTTGACGTGGTGTGGTCGGTTGCAAGAAATTCATGGTAATTGTGAAATTTTGCTATATAATTTTGAATTATAAATACAAGTGAAACTATAAAAAATAATTTTTAATTGTAAACAACCGGGATTTGATCCGATGATCCTCCAGCTTGCTAAATATATAGTCTCGCTACCTCGCTACCAACTAACGTCGTCACTACTACATTCTAAACAGAATTCTGCCATTTCGTGTTTATACTGCGTATTTAAAGTACGTAACTTTTATTCGTTAGTATCTACACTAAATATTTTACCGTTTACATATATCGTTAGAAATATGTATATAACCACCGTGCAAAAGTATACTAAAATCAGAGAGGAGTCCAGGCGAAATGTTAGTTCCGATTCGGCCGTTAGAGGGGGTCAAAAGTGGAGACAGGTGCTGATCCAGGCTAAATGTTAGTTCCGATTCGGTCGTTAGAGGGGGTCAAAAGTGGAGACAGGAGCTGATCCAGGCTAGATTTAGACTAGGGGGCAGCAGTATACCGGGCACGGGCAAAACCCGGGCGTGAGCACTCTCATTCCTCTCTACTAAAATCGAAGGTGACCACCTCGGGTACTTCCCTGTAAGTATGCTAGTCCCTATATTTTCCAAGTCCGTGATTGGTCCACATTGTCATCGCTTACCGTGTTTTTCATTGTATCATTTCAAAAATAAAATATTTTTCTTGTCAAAGACAGGAGAATTGTTTCAATTTGGTTTGATCAGGTTTGATATATTACTTCAGAATTCCTAATGGAAATTAAAGTTACTAGACATCCAAGGTTGAACAAAACACTGTCCACATTTGAGAAAAGCCCGCGATTTTCAAATGGCGTGTTTTAAACTTTGGAAAAGAGTGAATTATAAGCTTAAAACCAGTTAAAACCAAAAACATGTACTCAAAACCTTCGTAATATTTTATATCTTCTTTCTTGAAGATATGAAACAGAAGATTGATGTCCTGGATTGTTTTTCTAAAACACAAAAACCCCAGATTCGGTTATTTCATGTGCCCAGGATGTTACGCCAATGATTTCAAAGTACGAACTGGTAAAACAATGAAATAATACACCAAAGACGCATGTGTCGCACCCTAACCTCTCATAACGTGTCTTGTGGTTCAATAATTTGAAAATATAATATGGTGTTGCCTGTAATTATAACGAACTCGGATAAATTGTAATATTCTATATAAATGTAATTTCTTGAACAATATTTTCTTTTAATTTCGTATGTGCTGGACGTGTAAGAATTTGTTTACATAGACAGTGAAAAGACGACAGAAAAATGAAACGTTTAACCGAAGAGAAAACAAAGCTGGTTTTAGAAAAATTAACAAAATAGTAAGTGGATTTATGCATTATATTATAATAGAAATTAATGTCCATTTAATGAAATGATTTAATTCAGAAATCGATTCTTTGAACGAATTATAATATACTGTATATATATATATATATATAGTTGTAATTTTTCACATGGAATTTATTTTTTAGTATCGGAGACAACGTGAAGTTATTAATTGACCGACCAGATGGTGTTTATTGCTTTCGGGAAAGGAAAGGCAGAGTGTACTATGTTTCTGAGAAAGTCCTACCATTGGCCAGCATGGTGAAACCAGACCGATTAGCAAGTTTTGGTACATGTTTTGGGAAATTTACAAAATCAGGAAAATTTAGGTTACACATAACTGCACTGTATCATTTGGCTCCGTATGCGCAAGTAAGTACATCATTCTTTTAAATTATTATTAATTCTACTGAATTAATCATGTAATGTTTGTTAGCATAAAATATGGCTGAAACCTTCTGCGGAACAACAATTTTTATATGGACATCATGTTTCTAAATCTGGCTTAAGTAGGATAACAGAAAATACTACTCAATATCAAGGAGTAATTATATTTTCAACAAACGATATCCCACTGGTGAGAAAACTTACAAAGTACTGTTTTATTAGCATCACTCCAATTAAACGTATTGCATCTTCCACAGGGTTTCGGTGTCACGGCAAAAGGTACAATGGATTGCAAATATGCGGATCCAATGTCAACGGTATGTTTTCATCAAGCTGACATAGGTGAATATATTCGATCAGAAGATACATTAATTTAACTGTAAAAATATTCCTTTATACTGTTTAAGTTCTAGAATACTGAATATATTATATTTTCATGTCCAAAAATATTTTGCATTTTACGATTAAAGAAACATTTGTTTCACATTTCCGGATGCAAATATTTACAAAATGAAATAGGGAAAATAACTCCGACGAAACTGTTAGACTGCCTACCAAAAATTATTTTCTATATTCTCATAGAAAACAATTTTCTTATAAAATATACAAATTTTCAACTTCATTTATGTCCATTTTATAACATGGTAAGTTTTCTTCCCAACTCTGACTAGTGTGACATTGTTTTGTAGTATATGTATCCCAGGTACAATGACTTCATGTTTGTTTTTGATTCTCTGATAGTTAATATAAAAGCCACCAGCAGCGATAATTCTTTCCGCATCGTGCTCCTTTTTGAAACAGTTTGCCTTCATCGCCAATTCAAAGACAGTTAGACCAGGCTCAGCGAACATATTCACTACCGTGGCTCCTTCTAACATCAGTGCCAGTTCATCTGCATTTACTTTGGACAGAGAATCGATTGAGGTTTCATATAGGATATTAGATGCTTTTCTCGCTGCTTGCAAGCCTTCTTCTGCAAGTAGTTTTCAACAGAAATTTAAAACAAACGGTTTTTTGGTCAAGTTATTTCCACCATGATCTACTCACCTCCATGGACTAGCAACGTAACTTTCTCTGCAAGAACTTTCTGTGCTTTTCTAAGCTCCGGTGTTTTCATGTGATCTTCAACAAGCTCTTCAATATATTTCAAAGGTAGGAATGTGAAGAAACGAAGAAATTTGTCTACGTCGGCGTCCTCTGTTCTAAAAAAAAACTGATACAGCTGAAAGCTAGAAGATCTTGCAGGAGAAAGGAACACTGCATTGCCTGTCGACTTCCCAAATTTCTTTCCACCTTCGGCTGTGATAAGTGGTAACGTCAAACTATAGACTTCTTTATGGAGACACTTAGTTACTAAATCATAACCGGACATCATATTCCCCATCTGATCATGGCCTCCAACTTGGAACTTGCAGTTATATGTTCGGTATAAGTGCAGCCAATCGTATCCTTGGAATACAGGATAGCTGAACTCCGTAAAGCTCATTCCAGCTTCCGATTGCAACCTAGATTGTACAGAGCTACGACCTAACATTGTGCCCATTCGAAAATACTTTCCAACTTCTTTAATGAATGAGATTATATTTTTGTTGCTGTACCACTCTAAGTTGTTTAGTATTTTCACAGGACGCAAATCGTGTTGCCTTTTCTTATAGAAGTATTTTTCGTGATTTTCGAATATGTTCAATATGTCCTTTTCGATAGACTTCAGGTTCTCCTGAAGCACAATTTGCTCTATCTCAACTCGTTCCGAAGTTCTAAAACTTGGGTCACCTATCATACCAGTCGCACCTCCTAATACAGCAATCACTTGGTGTCCGCAGCGTTGCCAATGCAGAAGATTCATTAGAATCAGTAAGTTGCCTATATGCAAACTTTCCGCAGTTGGATCGAATCCTGCGTAGACACACTGAGGAGGTTTGTTCCATAATGTTCTTATTTGGTCTCTAAAATAAGAGATTCTAATTAAAAATGAGTTTCGATTTATAACAAGACAAACGTATTTATACATTGAAAAGATAAAGAGAAATAATATTTTCTGAATGAAAAATGTAGAATGATGAAATAAATGATAGTCTTCTACTATTTTATATAGAGGAACAAACTTGAAGGATATTCATCAGATTTCTTAATTAACTTACTCGTAAATATAAGGGAAGATATCTTGATAGTATTGTCTATTTTCGGAGTCTAGTACATACTTCAGCGAATGCAAGCGGCGAGAACCTGCGTGTCTCGTAATTGAACATAACCTAACTAAATTGTACATTGTTAGTTAACTATCTATATAGATTCGTTAACCATATATTTCCAACCTAAGAATGTTACTGTACAGCCGAATATTCATTTAATTTTCCGAATGAACAACTAATAAGCTGCTGGTACACAGGTTTTATTTTAATAAACAATACACTGGGAAACATAACCTTCAATATGAAGAACACAGACTTAAAACTACTACAGACATTGCATCTTATGGGCTTTTCTGCCTAGCCCTCGGGGGGCCACGGTGGCCCCCGTGTACCAGAGAGGAATATATTACCGATAGTTCACGAATTTAGGCGTATTAGCAAGAACTGAATATTCCGTATACTTTATTTTTACTACGGGCGTAAATATGATTTGGAGGCTTCAAATGCATTCGGTGCGTGCGCAATGTCTGTTGGTACCTCTACAGACATTGCATGTAATGCATTTTTCTGTCTACGGTTCTGAATTACCGACTCTGTAGAAAATGTCCTGTAGGGGCCACACGAGTTTCCCCGTGCTGCCGTGGCGCTGTCATCGCCCGACAGCAGCAACATAAGTGAGTCGCCTCTCTAGCTACCGGGATAGTCTAGAGCCGAAGGCGAACCGCTCTCACTTCCGCTAGAACGAGTATCCGATACGCACGTATCGCGCAACGTCTCGTACCGTCTTCCGACACCACGTGTCGTGTACAAGACCGAATAAAGTAGTATTCACAAGTACGCGGTGTATAATCATTTGGCGGATTTCCGTAGCGGAGTAGGCCGCTGTATTCCTCCGACGATACAACATATAATCCCTACATAGTGGTGACCCCGACGTGATCAGTCGCGCTGGAAATCAAGAAGCCAAACCTACACCACGTCTCTGCACTAGCCCGGAGGCTCGTGCACGTCCGGAAGTAGCTGCAACTGTACGAGAAGAAGTTTACGGGCGTCGAGCATTCCGCCCACCGCACCCCGCTGCATCTTGCTGCCGCCATTGCTGCCGCCCGTGCGTGAAGCCAACGGCCACCGGCGTTTTGGGCGCCACGTGGGACACGCCGCCGACGCCATGGCTGCCGCCGCACGATTTCTACGGCCGTTGGACCGACATGCAGCGGTGATATATATGTATAAATACTTTTAAGTAATCGTCTTCCGTATCCGTGCCGTCACACGCGATAATCATGTCCGTACCCACGCCGGAAGACCGTATCGCGCGCTTAGAGGCGGACCTCAATGCCGCGCGCGAACTCATCGAAACGCGCCTTCGTGACGACGAAGCTAACCGTTCGCGAAGCGATCCTCGTGTAGATAGCTATCGAGTGCCCAAACTACCGACCTTTTTCAAAAATGACCCGACCTTGTGGTTCGGGCAGGTCGAAGCCTCCTTCCGTAATGCCCGAGTCACGAGCCAGACTACCATGGCCGACACGGTGATCGCCGGTCTCGACGCGGAAACGGCGGCCGTCATAGCCGACCTCATAGTAACGCCGGACCCCGTCGCGCCTTATACGCGTATTAAGGAGCGGATTATCTCGACCTTCTCGACGTCGGCAGAGTCCAAGCTCCGGCAGCTCCTCAAGGGTCGAATAGCATCACACGGCAAACCCTCGCATACCTTGTCCCAAATGCGTAATTTAAACAACGGCGCGTGTACGGACGCCGTACTCAAGTCCATTTTCCTCGACGCGCTGCCTGAGCAGTGCCGCGCAATTCTCGTAGCGACAAAGCACGACGACCTACAGGAAATGGCGCTTCTCGCCGACAAAATCGTCGAAACGATTCAACCGGCCGACGCATCCGTCCTCGCCGTAGCTGCCGGTGCCGCGAATCCCGGCTCCATGCAACGCCAAATTGACAGGCTGAGCCGCGAAGTAGCCCGTCTGACCGCGCTAGTCGACCGCAGTCCTCGCGCGCGCAGACGCAGCATAGGGAACAACGACTCAGCGCGTACGCATAACCGTTCGCCCAGTCGCAACCCCTCAGGTTTATGCCGTATCCATGCGAAGTACGGCGAGCGCGCGATTAGATGCATCAAGCCGTGCTCATGGGCCGTCTCTCCGCGAGCGACGGAAAACTGAGGACACCCTCCTCCTCGGAGACTGCAGGAGTGTGTCACGCGTCCTCGAAACGTCTCCACGTGCGCGACCGTAAGTCTGGCCGCACCTTCCTGGTGGACACAGGCTCTGACTTGTCCCTGTTGCCGGTCCCAGAAAACTCGCGCACCCCTTCCAGCTCGTTTAAGCTGTTTGCCGCGAACGACACCCGTATAAACACGTACGGCGAACATCGCGTGATCCTCGATCTCGGTCTGCGCCGCCCGATCGAGTGGAATTTCTGTGTAGCAGCAGTCCCGTATCCCATAATAGGAGCCGACCTGCTGACTCACTATGGTCTCATCGTTGACCTAAAAAATCGTCGCGTGACCGATTCCGTCACCGGCCTGTCGCTAGCTGCCGGTATCGCGAAATCTCCAGCCCAGTCTGTGAACGTCCTTGGACCGTCGTCCAAGTACTCAAAAATTCTAGCTCGTTTCCCTCGAGTCATCGGACTCGAGCAGCCTACACCTCTCGAGTCGCGCGGTGTGTATCATCACATTTCCACCACCGGCCCCCCCGTTGCCGAACGCGCTCGACGTCTTTCTCCTGACAAACTCAGAGCCGCCAAGGCCGAGTTTAAGTACCTTTGCGAAGCCGGAATTTGCAGGCCTTCTAGCAGCCCTTGGGCCAGCCCGATCCATATGGTAAGAAAGAAGTCCGGTGAGTGGCGCGTCTGCGGAGATTACCGCCGCCTAAACAGCGTAACTGTACCCGATCGGTACCCTGTTCCTCACCTGCACGACTTCCCAGCCAATCTACACGGCAAAACCATTTTCACGGCGCTAGACCTACACAAGGCGTATCACCAGATACCCGTGGCCCCGGAAGATATCCAAAAAACAGCCGTTATCACACCTTTCGGCCTTTTTGAATATCGCGCAATGACCTTCGGACTTCGAAATGCCGGCCAGACCTTCCAAAGGTACATCAATCGCGCCCTAGGTGATTTAGATTTCGTGTTTACATTTCTCGACGATATCCTCATCGCCTCTTCCTCGGAGGAAGAGCACGAGACTCACCTAGCTGCCGTTTTGCAGCGTCTCCGCGATTTTCATCTGCGCGTGAACCTCGACAAGTGCCAATTCGGCGTCTCCGAATTGATCTTCCTTGGGCATCTCGTCAACTCAAAAGGGTTTAAACCCACCCCTGGCAAAGTTCAGGCGATCGTTAACTTCCCCAAGCCGCGCACGATCGACGACCTACGTCGTTTCCTGGGGATGGTAAACTTCTACAGGCGTTGCATTCCGCATGCTGCCGCCACTCAAGCTCCGCTGAACGCATTTATGCACGACGCGCGTAAAAAAGATAAACGGCCCATCGTATGGTCGCCCGAGGCCGAAGCGGCATTCGCGAAATGCAAGGACGACCTTGCAAACGCCGCGCTCATCACGCACCCCAGCGAAAAGGCCACCGTACGTCTTATTGCCGATGCATCCGACGTGGCCATGGGCGCAGTTCTCGAACAACATTGTGGCGCGACCTGGAGACCTCTCGCATTTTTCTCGCGAAAATTCTCCCCGGCCCAGTGCAAATACAGCACATATGATCGCGAACTTACCGCGATATATGAGGCCGTGCGCCATTTCCGCCACTTTTTAGAAGGTCGCGAATTTAATATATACACCGACCACAAACCGCTCATCTACGCCTTCGCGCAGAAACCTGAACGCGCTTCTCCACGCCAGACGAGACAACTGTGCTACATAGCACAATTCACGTCTAGCATTTTCTACCTGCCGGGCAGCGATAACATAGTAGCCGATTCTCTCTCGCGTTCCGAGGCGATACGGCTGCCGACACAGTTCGACCTAGACGAACTATCTCGCGAACAGGAAAACGACCCAGAGCTCAGGGAAATTCTTGCTTCGCCAGACCACTCTCTCGCCCTTAAGAGGCTTACGTGGGGTCCGAACCATTCTCCTGTGTATTGCAGCGTCTCCGAAGAATGTATTCGTCCGTATATACCCACCTCCATGCGCGAGCGAGTGTTTACACTCTTCCATTCTGCCGCTCACCCGAGCGCGAAAGTCACCGATCGACTTATCCGACAGCGATATGTCTGGCCCGACATGCACCGCGACATCGCTCGCCAGTGTAAGTCGTGTGTAGATTGCCAGCAATCGAAAGTCTCCCGTCATGTAAAGATGACACCGTCGCAGTTCGTCGCGCCCGACGGACGTTTCATGCACGTGCACATCGACCTCGTCGGCCCGCTGCCGGCGAGCGAAGGCTTTCAGTATTGCCTTACCATGATCGACAGATTTTCTCGCTGGGCCGAAGCCGTTCCGCTTCGCGAAACTTCTGCGCAGACCGTCTGTCGCGCTTTCTTCGAAAACTGGGTGTCACGTTTTGGCGCGCCAGCTTTCCTAACGAGCGATCAGGGTACCCAATTCGAGTCGCAGCTCTTCACAGCCCTCCTCGCACTCGTTGGCTGCCGGAGACAACGCACTACCGCGTACCACCCCGCGTCTAACGGTATGGTTGAACGTTGGCACCGCGTCTTGAAGGCAGCGATCATGTGCCACGCCAATCAGCAATGGCCGCGCGTTTTACCCGTGGTATTGTTGGGTCTGCGTACGCACGTCCGTCTGGACACTAACGCGTCTCCTGCCGACTACGTATACGGAACATCGCTGCGGTTGCCCGGCGAATTCTTCCTGCTGGACGAATTCAAACCCGACCCGCAGCCGTTCCTGGAAGAGTTTCGACAATACATGCGTGCCGTCAAGCCCGTGCCCGTGGCACACAAGCGTAGCATCAAGACTTTTGTATACAAGGATCTGGGATCGTGCTCGCATGTGTTCATGCTGATCAAATCCGTGCGTAGACCGTTGGAACGGCCTTACACGGGACCGCACCGAGTACTCCAGCGTGTATCCGAGCGCGTATACACGATCGAAGTCAACGGCTCACCGCGTAACGTTTCCGTCGAACTCTTAAAACCCGCGCATATTGTTAGCGAAAGACTCGAAGCTCCCCCACCGAGCGCCGCGCTGCCGAGTCCGAACGATCCGCCGCCGATCCCTAACGATTTGCCGCCGAATCCAAGTGCGCCGCTACGCACCTACTCGCGCCGCAGAGTCACCTTCGCAGACTCCGTACCATAAGTTAAGCTTCCGTAAGCGCCGCGTGTAGTATGTAAGTACTTTTAAGTAGCATGTAAGCACCTTCTGTAAAGCGAACCTTTTTCTGTAAAAAGCGAAAGCATTGTATGCTTCCACTCCTCCTGGGGGGGAGTGTGTAGGGGCCACACGAGTTTCCCCGTGCTGCCGTGGCGCTGTCATCGCCCGACAGCAGCAACATAAGTGAGTCGCCTCTCTAGCTACCGGGATAGTCTAGAGCCGAAGGCGAACCGCTCTCACTTCCGCTAGAACGAGTATCCGATACGCACGTATCGCGCAACGTCTCGTACCGTCTTCCGACACCACGTGTCGTGTACAAGACCGAATAAAGTAGTATTCACAAGTACGCGGTGTATAATCATTTGGCGGATTTCCGTAGCGGAGTAGGCCGCTGTATTCCTCCGACGATACAACATATAATCCCTACAGTCCTAGTACGACAGCGGACTCTATCGAAATGGAACGGTCAGGTGGTGAACTACATGAGGTTGCAACACATAAAGTGTGTGTCCGAGGAGGCTCGATTTTTCAGTGTTGTCAGCTTTAAAACGCAATTGTATTCGTACAAAAATACTCCACGCATTATTCACTTGTGCCGCCTATTTTTTTACAGGACTTCGTACCCCCTGGTAAAAATTTGGCAAACATGATAAAGAAGTTTGTATCCGACAAGGACGAACTTATGCACTTTTAAGAAGAGAAACAAAGACAGACACAGAGCTGCTGAATACTGTGCACACTCGACAGAAAATTTATTAGTAACACACTTGTGAGGAATTGTTTACAAATATTTGCAGTTAAGAAATATAGAATAGACCTTCAGCTACTTTCACATATAGTTTATCGTCACATGTTATTTCTGACTAAATAGTTATAAACAATTATTCTAAGTCTCGTTCTAAAATAAAGTCAAATAATTTAACAGATCTCTGGTAAAAAATAATCTTCCTTGTGATCGGAGGATCTAGAATGATGTCTCAGCTACATTTCTATTGCAGTTTTATGTAGATTCGACCTCTAGTTAATTAGTTATTTACGATTTCCAGAGAGGTGACACAACGATTTGTGTGTTTACCTTTGACAAATACTCGGACTCTCCTTGTCTTACTCATTGCGGGCATAGAAGATAGAAGTTACCTGCACAAAAATTGTTGATAAATTACTTCAGGTAATTTTTATAAATATTAGCTCTCGAAGAATATAGAATGGACCTTCGGTAACATTCATGTATAGTTTTCAATTCGATTCTAGAAGAGGTTAATTAGTTATAAATAATTTTTGTTACTCTTGTTCTAATGAAACTGTGCATACTAGTGAGAATTGAATATCTTGTACACTCCAAATGTTCATGCATAAAAGTTAATCTGTATCTCGAGTACTATCAGCTATTTTTACCAAAAAATTGGGTGGTGAGGTAACCAAACATATAATCGTTGTAATCGTTAAACAAACAGAGATAACAAATTCATTAATTACATTTTTTGAATATAATTATGCTTAGTAATATTCATGAATCATAAATTATGCTGGATCTCGAGTTTTATTACTTACTTCTACTAAAAAATTAGATGGCAAGATGGTCAACGGAGTGCTCGTCGACATCATCGACAAAAGGAATTGTTTCAAATATTAACCAGCTAGAGATGATAAATTTATCAGTGAATTGTGTTCGATAAATTAATGCACGCTAATATTCATGTGTCAGAAGATATTCAATATTTCGAGTTCCATTACATATTTTTACTGAAAAATTAGACGGTCAGATAGTCGAGGGAGTGCTTATCGACATAATTAGCAAAAGGAATTGTTATAAACATTAAACAGCCAGAAATAATAGATTTATCAATAATTATTATTACGGCAATCGAGATCTACCGAAATTAGTTGGGGTGGGGAGCGTTGCGCTTCGCTGCGCGCTGCGCATCACTGCTTACCTAAGCCCGCGGAGCGCGCTCAGTCAGTCAGTCGTGCCGGGGGCTCCGGCAGGAGCGGACGAGCTCCGGGACCAGAAGTCCTCCAGAGGTACCCTGGCCTCTCCTGCCTACCTTGGGGATGACCAGTGGTCCTCCAGAGCAACCCAGGCCTACCCTTGCCTACCTTTAGCGGCTTAGGGTTGACCAAGGGTCGTCCACCAGTGGACATCCACAGTTACTCTGGCCTAGCACTGCTTATCCTCAGCGGGCTTAGGGTTGACCATGGGTCCTCCAGCAGTGGTCTACCCTTGCCTACCCCGAGGTTAACTAGTGGTCATCCAGAGCTACCCTAGCCTATCCCTGCTTATCTTCAGCTGGCGTAGGGTTGACCAAGGGTCCTCCTCCAGTGGCCTAACCTGGGGTTGACCAGTGGACATCCAGAGCTACCCTAGCCTACCCCTGCTTACCTTCAGCTGGCTTAGGGTCGACCAAGGGTCCCTCGCCAGTGGCCTACCTTGGTCTACCCTGACATTGACCAGTGGTCATCTAGAGCTTCCCTAGCCTACTCCTGCTTACCTTCAGCTGGCTTAGGGTTGACCATGGATCCTTCACCAGTGGCCTACCTTGGTTTACCCTTGCCTACCCAGAGGTTGACCAGTGGTCAACCAGAGTTACTCGGGCCTTCCCTTGCTTACCCTGAGGCTGACCAGTGGTCCTCCAGGAGTACTCTAGTCTACCTTGCCTACCTTCAGTTGGCTTAGGGTTAACCAAGGGTCCTCCACCAATGGCCTGCCATTGTTTATCATGGCCTACCTTTAGCTAGCTTAGGGTAGTCCAAGGGTTATTTAAAACTTCCTTGGCCTACTTTAAGCTAGCTCGGGGAGGGCCATGGACTCTTCAATGCTTCCTTCGTTTACCTTGGGTTCTGAGCCGGTCCAGTTTCGGTATCCGGCATGCAGTCATTACCGTGCTGATCGGTTCAGAAGGGGCAATCATTGCAATGGCTTCGCATCTTTGAGTGAGTCATTTCGTCACTACCTTATCACTATATTCGTCTGTAGAAGTAGTTGTATAGAGTACTAGTAAAGTGTAAACGTAGTTAGTTGCATGCATGGGCAGGCCTCGCCGCCCCAACGATCAGCCGAGATGGGAACGTCCGCGATTTGCACTAGCGTTGCGAGAAAACCACGCGTTGAATTTAGTCGATTTTGAACAGAGATTAAAGCTAACATTACGGTATAGATTGTTTAGAGCGTAGCGTTGCGAATCACAAATAGTCGCGGTTCAAAATTACATTTCAATTTGATAACTGCGCTTTTAAAGTTCATATTGTTGTTGTTTTACATATAATCTAAAGTAATCGTTTTTTTGATATCTGTTCGTTGAATTAGCGTTGCGCACCAAAAGTTCGCGTTTGCTTTCGAGTCATTCGACTTTTCAGGCTCCCATGCTCGAGCTGCAACGATCAACTGTGAGATGGGCACATCCGCGATTTGAAGTAGTGTTGCGAAACAAATTGTTACACGCGTTGTACTAGTATCAATTTTTAAAGTTGATGAAATGTCTAGTTAATGTTGCAAATAAATAGTCGTAATTTAAAGTAGTTCTAAAGATACCTGTTTAGAATTTTAGACGTTAGAGTTTTAAATTTCTTATTTAAATAGCATTTTACAGTCGATTTGTTGAATTAGCGTTGCGCATCAAAAGAATCGCGTTTGCAATAGAATCTTTCGATATTTCAGGCGCCCATGCTCCAGTTGCAACGATCAACTGTGAGATGGGTACTTCCGCAATATCGAGTAGCGGTGCGAAACAAATTGTCGGGATGGGGCCGAAGGAGCAGACGAGGTTTCATGCCAAAGATGCCGGACAAACTGTCATTCAAAAGGACAATCATTGCAACGTCTTCGCATCTTCGAGTGAGTCATTTTATCACTACCTTGTCGTTATACTCGTCTGTAGAAATAGAGTTGTAGTAGAATGTAAAAGTAGTTAGTTGCATGCATGGGCAGGCCTCGCCGCCCCAACGATCAGCCGAGATGGGAATGTCCGCGATTTGCACTAGCGTTGCGAAAAAAGTACGCGTTGCGTTAGTCGATTTTGAACAGAGATCAAAGTTAGCCTTTCTTCTAAATATAATAGTAGTCTCTATCAGCGATATAGCTTGTTTAAACTATAGCGTTGCGAAACTAATAGTCGCGATTCGTTTTGCAGAAACTGTAGAGTAATCTTTTTTGGATCTCTGTTCATTGAATTAGCGTTGCGTACCAAAAGTTCGCGTTTGCTTTCGAGTCTTTCGACTTTTCAGGCTCCCATGCTCGAGCTGCAACGATCAGCTGTGAGATGGGCACATCCGCGATTTCGAGTAGTGTTGCGAAACAAATTGTCACACGCGTTGTACTACTATCAATTTTAAAACTTGATTAAATGTGTAGTAAATGTTGCGAATAAATAGTTGCGATTTAAAGTAAATCTAGACATACAGATGTACAATTTTAAACGTTGGAATTTTAAATTTCTTATTTAAATAGCAATTTGAATTTCGATTTGTTGAATTAGCGTAATCTTTTTTGGATCTCTGTTCGTTGAATTAGCGTTGCGCACCAAAAGTTCGCGTTTGCTTTCGAGTCTTTCGACATTTCAGGCGCCCACGCTCGAGCTGCAACGATCAACTGTGAGATGGGCTCATCCGCGATTTCGAGTAGCGTTGCGAAATAAATTGTCACACGCGTTGTACTAGTATCAATTTTTAAAGTTGATCAAGTGCCTAGTTAATTTAAAGTAATTCTAGAGACACCGATATAGAATTTTAGACGTCAGAGTTCTTTTCTTATTTAAATAATATTTTGAATTTCGATTTGTTGAATTAGCGTTGCGCATCAAAAGGATCGCATTTGTATTAGAATGATTAGATATTTCAGGCGCCCATGCTCCAGTTGCAACGATCAACTGTGAGATAAGAACATTCGCGATTTTAAGTAGCGTTTCGAAACAAATTGTAACACGCATTGTATAAATTTTCAAAGTTGACTTAATGTCTAGTTAATGTTGCGAATAAATAGCCGCGATTTAAAGTAATTTTAGAAGTACCGATCTAGAATTTTAGACCTTAGAGTTTTAAATTTCTTATGTAATTTGTAAGAATGGTAATACTTAATTTTGTAAGACTTTCAAAGTTCAAATTTACCAAATTGATACAATATTTTTGTCTAGACATTGATATTTTTCAGGAAATTGATATTTATTTCACGAACTTGATATTTATTTCAGGAACTTGATATTTATTTCAGGAACTTGATATTTATTTCAGGAAATTGATATTTATTTCAGGAAATTGATATTTATTTCAGGAAGTTGATATTTATTTCAGGAAATTGATATTTATTTCAGGAAATTGATATTTATTTCAGGAAATTGTTATTTATTTCAGGAAATTGATTTTTATTTCAGGAACTTGATATTTATTTCAGGAAATTGATATTTATTTCAGGAAATTGATATTTATTTCAGGAAATTGATATTTATTTCAGGAAATTGATATTTATTTCAGGAAATTGATATTTATTTCAGGAAATTGATATTTATTTCAGGAAATTGATATTTATTTCAGGAAATTGTTATTTATTTCAGGAAATTGATTTTTATTTCAGGAACTTGATATTTATTTCAGGAAATTGATATTTATTTCAGGAAATTGATATTTATTTCAGGAAATTGATATTTATTTCAGGAAATTGATATTTATTTCAGGAAATTGATATTTATTTCAGGAAATTGATATTTATTTCAGGAAATTGATACTTATTTCAGGAAATTGATTTTTATTTCAGGAAATTGATATTTATTTCTGGAAATTGATATTTATTTCTGGAAATTGATATTTATTTCTGGAAATTGATATTTATTTCTGGAAATTGATATTTTTATTTTGAAATCAATATTGCTTGGATAGGAGTTCCCTCAGGGACTCACTCACGGGATGGGGCCCGTGAGTGTGTACGGGGACTCGCGTCCCCGGGGCCACCCGAATCGCCTATAGATCGTTGCTTCCACAAATCATTTGATTTGGGTTCGATGTGGTTTTGATTCTGTTTCGACTGCTTTTGATTTGGTGTCGATTTTGTTTCAACTGGTATTCGATTCTGTGTCGATTTGGGTTTTCATCTTGTACTTGTTGGTCGGGCGACCCTCGTGTGCGGCATTTAACTTGACTCTCATGAGCATAGGTAGGCTGTACTCGTGTACGGGGTTTAAAATAGTATTTCATTCTACCTACATCGTCTTCTCTTGTATGTTGATTCTCGCCTTGTATTGTGTATAACAATAATTGGTCCGTTTCAGTTAGAATATAACAGCTCATCATCTTCATCGTGGGACGAAGAAAATTCATCGTACGAAGACTCCGGATTATTTATAAGTTAGTTTTATTGCGTACGTTAGTTATTAAGATTGTAAATCGTCGTTGTAATTATGTCGAGTAATTATTGCCGTAACTTGACTTTGCTCGCTCCGTTTTCCGACTCCGACACAGCCTTCTGCTGTGTCGGCCTTGCTTGCAGGTTCTGAGCCGGTCCAGTTTCGGTATCCGGCGTGAAGTCATTGAGAGGGATGTCTACAAGACTCGTTCACTCGTCTTCTGACGATCCCCTGTGTTAACGTAATCCTGGGCTAGTCATGTTAACGCTTGCGTTCTCATGGCCCCCAGTTGCGCCAGAAACCGTTTGAGCGCATCTCTTTGCCATCTTTCTTGGTGATGGAGTGACGGGTATCGGGCTGGTCGGCTCAGGGCTTGTAAGCACTGAACGCGTCGCGTCACTCTTGAACCAGAGCCTTCTGCTCTGGTTCGATCTTGTTTGTCTCTTTGAAAGAATCAGAGCCTTATGCCTGATTCGCAGACACTCTTTGCCCCGCAATAATTACTCGACATACGCTAAATGGAAAAGAAGTCTTTTCCGTGAAAAAGGCTATTTTTCCATTTAGCGACCTGCGAACTTAGTTTCTAAGAATCGTCGTTGTAAGAAAGGGAGACAGAACGAAGGAAGACTTCGTTCTGACTCCCTTTCGGGTCTCTTGTGCAGCAACCTCCTCGTGGTGAGACCTGGGCAATCGATATTATCCACAATTCGCAAAATGCTATAACTTATAAATTATAGTATCTTGCATGTAGTGGATAATATCGAGCTAATAGCTGCACATTTAGAATTTGCGTAAATATGTGTTTCATAGTAGAATGTAAGACTTTTAATACTTTCTTCCTTTTCCTATTTCCCAGCTTCAACAATTATTTTCAATTAATAATCCAAATACAAAGTTTTCATTTCAGAATACATGTAACTCTTGCTCTCGTGAGCGATTGTTAAATAGATTTGCACTCCTGCAGTAGATTGTAAGTTCTGATGTAGTCTAAATATGATGTACGTACTGACATGTACGTTACATATCGCATATTATTTTGATATTGAAACATTATTTTATATTCAAATTAAATAATTGGTTGAAACTAGTTCTTATCCAGACTAAAAGTTAGTTTTGTTTCATGTGTTAGAGGGGGTAAAAAGATGAGGCAGGATCTGTTCCATGTTGCCGCATTACCGTAAAGAAAGTAAACTATTGGTTTAAAGTGTATAAATCTATTATAATATACATTCATTACTACAATTCGTATTTTTGTAATAGATTCTTCATAAATATTATTTTCACCGTTCAAATACACGCGCCGTATGCATTAGTAGCCTCCAAAACGCCCGTAGTAAAAATGAAGTATACGGAATATTCAGTTCTTGCTAATACGGCTAAATTCGTGAACTATCGGTAATATTGAGCGCGACACCGAAATGGTACGTGGCCACTGTGGCACCCCGAGGCCTAGACAGAAAAGCCCATAAGATGCAATGTCTGTATTGGAGGCACAGACGAGATATCTGTGTTGGAGGCTTCAAATTTCAAATGCATTCGGCGCGTGCGCAATGTCTGTTGGTATCTTTGTGTTTGAGCACTGCTATGACCCGCTAGATGGCGTGAGCAGTATCAAAATTTGTGAATTGCACTGTTGGTAAATTTTGAGATTTTGTAATTATTTGATGGTTCAAATTAAAGCTGGAAGAATGTAACTGATGTAAATTAACGTGCTGGATGTTAATAATTGAATAGATAGAATATAATTAGAATAAATGAACTGTGCGATAGTCTCTTGGGAATTTAAAAAAATCACCGCGAGACGTTAGAAATTCAATTCTAAACAAAATTAGTGAAAAATTTCATGTAAAATAATTATATATACATAGTATACCATAACAATACAATTTTTAAAAAATAAAAAATTTCTGGGAACCATTGAACTGAATAGAAAAACTAATTTTTCGAAATTGTTGATGTTCATTTTTTTTTCTTGAGATGTATCTTTTTCAAAATCAAAATTGTATTTTTGATATCACATAATATTCTTTAAATGATTGACTAATTTTTAATGAGAAGCTGTGAATAGTTATTACTAGGAATAAGATTATTATAATTATAGTTAGCTCGTATAGAAGAAACTGAAGTCGCCTAAATTGCTATTATATGTATTACAATAAGTTACTAGCCTGAGATTATTTTGAAATTCAGATTTTTCTATTAATCAAGTTTCTTATCTTTGTATGTTTCATAGTTCGTATCTGATGAGCATGATTTATGTCAATTATCATCTAATGGTGTTTACTAGAAAGCTCCGTCGTCACTAGCCAGCCATGTTAGATAGCTGCTTTCTATTCAAATTATGGTAAACATTGAACACTTATCCCTGTTTATTACCAAATTCGTGTATAATTTTCCTGACGACATCGTCAAAGGTTGTACCTTTAAAATCTCTCGTCATAGTTCATTCAGTTGGTTCATTATTAATGCGAGTCATCTAAATGAAGATGTTCGGTCAACATGGCGGACGATCAACTTGGTGGTTTTAGCAACAGTTTAATATATAATCTAATCAATAACTTGTCCTGTACTTTATTGATACTATTCCCATATATACTATATTATTATATTAGTATAATATTACTATAATATTATAAATACTATTAAATACTATATACGAAATAAAAATTTAAATTAAAACGATTCAAAGTAGAATTAATTTCAACCAACAGGACAAAATATAAAACCAAGTTCTACTAAAAGATACAAAATAAAATCAATTTCTCAATGAAATTATATAAAAGAGTTAAACATGAGAAATTCATTTATTTTTCTATTAATCTAGATAAGAACAATTAACCCCCACGATGATTCAGAGCTATTTCCCCCTATATAGTAATCCACGATAGATTCAGATCAATTATTGCTATATTTCACATTTCTCACGAGTTCATTTTTCCTAAAAAATACAATATCGTCTATTAAGTATTTTCAGAAAATAATTAATTTGAAAATAAATAGATTGCCTCCCGCATTGATCCAGAACAATTCCATCTAATTTAGTAATACACGGTAAGTGATTAGTCCACGAAAATTGATTCGCAAATTGCTCTCGGAGGCATCCGCGCGACGTCGAGCATAAGATATTGCAACAATTCGTCTCAATTAGTTGCGTAACTAATTCCAGTGATTTATTAAACAAAAAATGAGGAACCCGAGTAGGTAGGTTTTTTGTTTTCCATCGCAGGTGCGCGTGCTCCTAATAACGAAACAGGTAGGCCGGGTTAATGGAGGTGCAGGTTACACTTATACTGCACGTTGCGGCGCTTTCCGTATTTCTTTTATGCCTGTCGCGTCACAGTCGCCACCAAATAAATGCCGGACAACTTTTTAATTGTGTAAAAATGCCCCGAGACGCGTTAAACGGTCGTTGAACTCTGTAATATACCTAGCACGAGAGTATTTATGGCATTCCACAATTTTCTCCTTTCATGCTCTACAAAATCTTTGACCAAATTCACTTTTTCCGGAAACGATTGTGCCCGACATTTTTTAAAAAAATTGTTTTAATGAAACGGCCAAATTTTCTGCTTGGGGGGGGGGGGGGGGCGGGAAGAGGATTATTCAATTATTTTTAGGAACGTTCTGGAAGCGGTTCAACAGTTTTTTTTAAGAATAGAACAGAAAAGAATAAAATAGAACTTACAATAGAATAGAACATTTCTTTTATTCTATAAAATGATTTTCAAGAACACTACACATAAAACATTTTTAAAAAATGTATTACTTGAGATTTAGTGCAAAAAATATAAGAATTGTTACAGAATATTTTATACCAGTATTCTGAAACAGTTTAACGTTTTTTTTAAAGATATGTATATAACTTGAACTTTAGTGCACATAAAGTATGAAAATTACTATAAAATGATTTTCAAGAACACATTATATCAAACATTTTGAAAAAATTAATATTTTAGTGCGCAAAATATAAGAATGATTACAGAATATTTTATAACAACATTCTGAAACAGTTTAACGTTTTTTTTAATGATATGTATATTTCTTGAACTTTAGTGCACAAAGTATGAAAAGATTTTCAAGAACCCATTATAATCAAACATTTTGAAAAAATTAATATTTTAGTGCGCAAAATATAAAAATGATTACAGATTATTTTATAACAACATTCTGAGGTAGTTTAACCATTTTTTTAAATTATTCCTTTGGTTGCTGTTGTTTCTGTATGGCTCTGAGTACTAGTTAATTTTCATGCTTGGTATGTTTGACGTGTTTAACGTTAAAAAAAGAATTGTACTGAGCACGGGTAGTCTATTTTAAAAATAAGTATGCGTCGGCGTGGTCGAGTGGGCCCAACAGGAAAAGGAGTCCGCAGGATTTGGGTCACGAGGACGAACACGGCCAAGAACCTCCTCGACCTATTCATTTTTCAGCGAAAGTCCGTTTCAAACGCTATTTGGTATCGGCGACATGACGAAAGAAAAAGAGAGAAGAATAGGATACGTGCTAAAATCACGCTCGCAGCGTTTTGGTTTTCGCGTCAACGTCCATCGAATCCGGTAGCCTGTGAATCGTTTAGAATAGTCAAACAGAAGAGCGACGTTTACTTTGACTGCGTCGAATCTGCTGACTTATGATAAGCAAACATACTTGTTTCTATGAATCACGTACCAGTGTTTTATTTTACAAATCGCTTTTAAAAGCCAATTTTTGTGAAACAGTCATGCTAATTTTATTATGAAATGATGAGCGAGGTTGCACGAGGTGTTGGAAAACGAAATTGTTTGGTTGAGACGGGTTCTAAATGGTAAAAGTGTTTAAAAGTGAGAAACGATTGGCTTTTGGAAATGTACAGTAAAAAGATAGATTCATCGTCGATGATACATTTCTCCAACTTGAACATTACTACATATACTAAAATAAACGTACTTTTAAACGAAGCGCTTGTTTAAAGAGCTAATTAATTTTTTTCGAAAAAATTCCTAAAATCCATTTCCACCAGTGCAGTGTTTCTTGATTCTGCAAGATTGACTGCCATTCCTACACTTTTCAAAATATTCCAACCAAAAAATTCCTACAAACACTAAAATATACATAGTTTCAAACAACGTAGCCCTTGAAAAAGCCACACAACTAATTTTCTCAGAGAAAATTCCTAAATACCACTCTCAACGCACAGCGTTTTCCAGATGTCAGCTTCTATGAGATTAATTGCCATTCATACATTTTTCAAAATATTCCAACCAAAAAATTCCTACAAATACTAAAATATACACACTTTCAGATAACATACTCGTTTAAAAAACAACAGAATTAGTTCTCTCCGGAAAAAATTCCCAAATTTGATCCTCACCGCACAGCGTCTTTCAGAGGACAGCTTCAAGCAGGAGACTTATGGCCTGATTGCCACTCCGACACTTTTCAAAATATTCCAAACAAAAAATTCCTACAAACACTAAAATATACATAGTTTTAAACAACATAGCCCTTGAAAAAGCGACACAATTAATTTTCTCAGAAAAAATTCCTGAATACCATTCTCAACGCACAGCGTTTTCCAGATGTCAGCTTCTATGAGATTGACTGCCATTCGTACATTTTTCAAAATATTCCAACGAAAAATTTCCTACAAACTCTAAAATATACATAGTTTTAAACAACATAGCCCTTGAAAAAGCGACACAATTAATTTTCTCAGAAAAAATTCCTGAATACCATTCTCAACGCACAGCGTTTTTCAGATGTCAGCTTCTATGAGATTGACTGCCATTCGTACATTTTTCAAAATATTCCAATCCAAAAATTCCTACAAATACTAAAATATACATACTTTCAAATACCATACTCGTTTAAAAACCAACAGAATTAATTTTCACCGGAAAATATTCCCAAAATTGATCCACACCGCACAGCGTCTTTCAGAGGACAGCTTCAAGCAGGAGACTTATGGCCTGATTGCCACTCCGACACTTTTCAAAATATTCCAAACAAAAAATTCCTACAAACACTAAAATATACATAGTTTTAAACAACATAGCCCTTGAAAAAGCGACACAATTAATTTTCTCAGAAAAAATTCCTGAATACCATTCTCAACGCACAGCGTTTTCCAGATGTCAGCTTCTATGAGATTGACTGCCATTCGTACATTTTTCAAAATATTCCAACGAAAAATTTCCTACAAACTCTAAAATATACATAGTTTTAAACAACAAAGCCCTTGAAAAAGCGACACAATTAATTTTCTCAGAAAAAATTCCTGAATACCATTCTCAACGCACAGCGTTTTTCAGATGTCAGCTTCTATGAGATTGACTGCCATTCGTACATTTTTCAAAATATTCCAATCCAAAAATTCCTACAAATACTAAAATATACATACTTTCAAATACCATACTCGTTTAAAAACCAACAGAATTAATTTTCACCGGAAAATATTCCCAAAATTGATCCACACCTCACAGCGTCTTTCAGAGGACAGCTTCAGTGAGGAGACTATGGCTACAAAATAAATTATAGGGCAAAGGGCTCTCGATGGCGAGGTTCCGTCCAGGTGAAAGACTGCTTCATTTCGAGAATTATAAGATGGTTGGGAGCCACTGGCAATGAGGAATCGCAAGGAAGAGTGGACGATTTAATCACGCCGCTAGGATGGGACATCACGAACAGATGCCGCGAGAGGAGTAACAACGAGCGAGCACGTAACCAGCCGCGTAAGTCCTCTGGTGAATGGGAAAAGTAGAAGTTTCGGTCTCCCTGGTGTCTCTCCTTCATGTTTGTGTGGGTATAGATTCTCTCTCTTTCTCTCTCTTCCTCTCTGTGCGTTTTGTGTTTGTTGGTTTCTCTGTTTTCTGTGTCTGTATCACTCAACAGCCGGACGTCACACTAGGAGAACGGACTCGACCGCTCCGAGGTAGAAAGGTTGGCGGATTCTTTCGGCCGACCGAAATGCGGAACGGCCATGGGAACATGGCGTAGAATCCCAAAGAGAGGAGCCTATCTGTCTACATATACGTATCGGAGCAACGGTCGCGTATTAGAAAGGGAATTTTTCTCGTATTGGCCGAACTCTGGCCGAGCGGATCCGAGCCAGTGACACCTGGCTATTGTTCCTGCTCGAATGGAGCCTCTATGCTCTTTATATAGATTATAGTGATCTTTGATACTGTCTCTCTTATCATTAGACTGTGCAACTTCATGCAAAATAGGAGTAGCATGAACCGGTTGCAAGAAATAGAAGAGATTCAAGGATTTCTTACTTTCTTTGAGAATTTTGGTGTTTGCAGATTTGAGACATTTGTTGCGTCAGGAAAATTCGAACGGTTGGAGAGCATTGATGTTAGACGAAGAACAGTTAGTACTGTTCCGTCAAATCTCTGTTTTTCCAAAAATCCTCCGTTTCTTTATTAAATAATGTCATATATTAACAAAATATCCGTGAACTCATTCGCAGTGTCTTTCGGAGCTAGCAGCTTCTAGAAGATTGATTGTTATTCATACATTTTTCAAAATATTCCAACCAAAAAATTACTACATGTACTGAAGCATATCTACTTTTAAACGAAGTACTTGTTTAAAACGGGGCACAATTAATATTCCCAGAAAAAATTCGCTGGTACCCCCCCCCCCCCCTGCGTACAGCCTTTCAAAGTACAGCTTCTATTGTACAAAATTCATTACCATTCATACATTTTTCATGGACGACCAGCGACCGGAAGAGGGGGTCCAAGGATAGGGTAGGGGGGAATTATTAGGGTATAAGGAGGAAGAGTAATAGCGTAATTTTATGTAATGTAAATAGTGTAAATAGCAAATTATTTTGTAAATAGATTCTCCCCCTCTCTCTCTCTCTCTCTCTCTCTATTATATATATATAAAATTTAATTATAGTAATGTAATAATCTCGAATATAAATGAGCTAATTAAATAATACTTTTTTTACGTCATAAAGATTATAAATATTTAATTTGATGTGAAATGTATATATATATATATACATATATATATATGGTCAAATTAAATATTTATAATCTTTATGACGTAAAAAAAGTATTATTTAATTAGCTCATTTATATTCGAGATTATTACATTACTATAATTAAATTTTAATAAACCCTGATACAAAAGGTACAAACTTCACTTCTACTTTCAAAAATTTCAAATTATTCTTTTACAATACTATCATATATTAAATATATATATATATATATATATATATATAATCTAGTATAAGTTTAGAATTAAGATAGAATTCTAAGATAGATATAAGACTAGTTATAGGAGCAGGATGAGGAGGTAAAGCGGGACAAGATGAAAAATGTAAAGAATTGTAACCGTTAGGGGAACCAATAAAGTTACTACATACATTTTCCAAAATTTCGCAACCAAAAAGTTCCTACTAAAATATACTAACTTTTAAGAAATGCGTTCCTTCAAAAAGAGAGTCAATTAATTTTCTCAGAAAAAATTCCAAAACATTACATTTTGCAACGCCATGTTGCAAAATCCTCATCAGCGACCGATCGGCTTTAAAAACCAATTAAAAACTATCCAGAGGATAATGGCTGAACTATCGCAACGAGAACAGACCAGAGTAGCGAATCCACCGTAACGGGTCACAGAGAAATATGAATTCTGTTGGATTCAGGGCGGTGTAGAAACCGCGCGCTTCAAATCGTCTGAAATGGGACTTCGTATTAGAAACACGGCTAAGCAGAATACTGTACGCCTACGTACGTGGAATTATGATGGCGCGTTCGTTCTCGATGGAGCTGCTCTTTTTTTTTTCTTATTTTATCAGTCGGATCTGTATGTGAAACGGTCATGGGAAAACTGGCGAGCACAGTCTCATAAAAGCGGGAAGAGCCTTACAAAAGAACTCTTCTTGTGTACAACGTGTGGAACGATGGAAAGGAACACCTTCGTGGAACTGGAGCTCTGCAAAACGGGGATTACACTCACAGTTGGACACACGTTGCAAACGCACGACAAACTGCCTGTTAATAATCTCTCGAATTAATACCGCCTTGCTCAGAAAAGTAATTGCTCATTCATAATAATTAACGGTTCCAAGTGAATAAATGAGAATTAATGAGACACCGTTTTGTCTGCCTTATCGCCGTTTGTTTCTTCACTTTTAATTCCCCACTCGGGCGCATTTTGTTGTCGAATGTAGAAGTGTATATTTATCTCATTTTTTTATTCCCATTTTTATTGTTTAGTTTATATTCTTTAATCCCTTTCATTTTTACATTTATTCTATTTCATTCCTCTGATTTCACATGTCTATCTTTTTTATCTATTTTATAATTATTTTTATCTTGCGTTCATAATTATATTTATCTTGCGTTAATAATTATATTTATCTTGCGTACATATTTATATTTATCTTTATAATTATCTATAATTATATTTATTTTATATCGTTTTATTTTGTATTTATTTTATATTTCATACCACTTCTTTTACTTTCATTTTATGTTGTATATATAATAGCATTTAGTTTGTATTTATTTGATATCGTATTATTTCTTTCACTTTCATTTTATACGTATACTCTATATTCTATATTGTATTTTTTTTTATTGTGATTTTATATTTCTATTATGTATTTTATAAATACTTTTATCTCTCACGAGCGACAAGGAAGAATAGCTTTAGCTAAAAAAAAAATTGTATAAGAATTGTTTTGATGAATGTTGAAACGTGATACGTCGGAAAACAATTGGAATCGGACGGGTCAGCGTTATCAAATGATTTCGATCGAATTCGGCATAAAGGTTTCGCAAACGGTATAGAGCAAAGCTACGATGACGTGCCCGATTTATAGCGAGTTTGAAAAGTCTCATCGTTACTGTGATTTCGTAACCTTCGGTCTCATTAGCCTGGCGCGATCAAGTACGGTCTTATTAGCAAATAGGAAATTTTCAAGAAATTTAATTAGCCCCCTTTCGCCTCGCAATTACGCTGTCTTGCTTTCTTGCCTTTCTTGCCTTTCTTGCCTTTCTTGCCTTTCTTGTCTTTCTTGTATTACTTGTATTTCTTGTATTTCTTGTCTTTCTTGCCATTCTTGTCTTTCTTGTCTTTTTTATATTTCTTGTCTTTCTTGTCTTTCTTATCTTTCTTGTCTTTCGTGTCTTTCTTGTCTTTCTAATGGCTTTCACGTGTATCGATAGAATTTCTAATTGCATTCTGCTATCCGACCTGTGCTACCATTTTTTGATTGGTGATTGTTAAAAGCAATTTTCGAAAATCTGCGAAAAATGCAAAATTTACTAGGTAATTTTTCTGCTTAGTCTACTTTTATTCTGTTCACTATATTTATTCTACTTGTTCTACTACCACTCTGCGTTCTATTTATTCTACTGCCTATATTTTTATTTTGCTCATTCTACTGATTCTACTATTTCTACTCCCATTCTGCTCATTGTGCTTATTCTAATCTAGTTCTGCTCATTCTATTTATTCTATCCTTATTCTGCTCATTCTATTTATCCTATCCTTATTCTGCTCATTCTATTTATTCTATCCTTATTCTGCTCATTCTATTTATTCTATCCTTATTCTGCTGATTCTATTTATTCTATCCTTATTCTGCTCATTCTATTTATTCTATCCTTATTCTGCTCATTCTATTTATTCTATCCTTATTCTGCTGATTCTATTTATTCTATCCTTATTCTGCTCATTCTATTTATTCTATCCTTATTCTGCTCATTCTATTTATTCTATCCTTATTCTGCTCATTCTATTTATTCTATCCTTATTCTGCTCATTCTATTTATTCTATTCTTATTCTGCTCATTCTATTTATTCTATCCTTATTCTGCTCATTCTATTGATTCTACTCTCATTCTACTGTTTCTACTTAGTTTCTACCGTTTTGTACTGATTCTGTCTGATTGGAATAATTCTACTGATTCCAGTGTGTCCACTCTTATTCTACTGATTCTATTATTTCCACTGATCTTATTCTACTGATCCTGCCTGATTCAAATAATTCTAGTGATTCTGCCTGATTCAAATAATTCTACTGATTCTGTCTGATTCAAATAATTCTACTGATTCTGCCCGATTCAAATAATTCTACTGATTCTGCCTGATTCAAATAATTCTACTGATTCTGCCTGATTCAAATAATTCTACTGATCCTACCTGATTCAAATAATTCTAGTGATTCTGCCTGATTCAAATATTTCTACTGATTCTGCCTGATTCAAATAATTCTACTGATTCTGTCTGGTTCAAATAATTCTACTGATTCTGCCTGATTCAAATAATTCTACTGATTCTGTCTGGTTCAAATAATTCTACTGATTCTGCCTGATTCAAATAATTCTACTGATTCCAATGTGTCCACTCTTATTCTATTGATTCTACTATATCCACTGATCTTATTCTACTTATTATATTGATTCTGTCTAATTCCACTGATTCTGCCTGATTCTACTGATTCTGTCTAATTCTACTGATTCTGTCTAATTCCACTGATTCTGCCTGATTCTGTCTGATTCTACTGATTGTCTGATTCTACTGATTCTGTCTGATTCTACTGATTCTGCCTGATTCTACTGATTCTGCCTGATTCTACTGATTCTGCCAAATTCTACTAAGTCTACTGATTCCAATATGTAGCCAGTCTTATTCTACTGATTCTATTATTTCTACCGATCTCTTTCTACCAATTCTATTGATTCTGCTTGATTCTACGGATTCTACTTACGACCTTCAAAAAATATGTTCAATGTCATTTGGAAATAATTTAAAGGGCAGCGTGTTATACACAGCTCAATTTATTGTTTTATTATCATTACACTAGAATTCAACCACGTATAATATGATGCTCCCTAAATGACCTTCAAATATCATTCAAATATCATTCAAGCGATTTCGGATCCAGAATCCGTCTGCTGTAACCGCCCTGTGATTGATTCGAGTTTTTCGTTAATAACTCCTTAACAAAGCTGAGGAGGTCATTTTTGCAAAGATTTTTGGACACCCTGTATATCGTCTACGGTCTAGTCACGAATGGAGAGATTTCTGGTTGAAGTGTTGGATTGCTCACCCAGTATAGTGATCGCCCCGTGTCGTCGTTGCGACACAAGTACTATTAGAAGAGCACGTCGCGAAGCGTTGGACGATTTCATTAAGGAAACGATTAAGAGGTGGAAAAAAAGGGAGCGCGGAGGGTTTAAACGAATTGTGTATCATTCCCGGCGAGAAAATTGTATTGCATCTTGGGCGGTTACTATTGCGACGCAATAGCAACACTAGCCGAGGTCTCTGAAGCAATCAGCAGGGGATCTATTTGTCCTTTAATGGTCGTGGCAATCGGAGCTTCCCCATTTACGAGATACTCCACTTACTTGCCGCAGCAAAAACTGTTCATCCTCGACGGCGATGCTACATTAATCATGGTTAACCTTTCTTTTATTTATTTAGTTAGCCGCCGTGTGGGAAACACTGTGAATGGATATCCAATTAGCTATTTGTAACATTTCTTTTGACCAGTTTAATTTCATTCAGTTAATTTATTGCTTCATGCGATGAGAATATGTGCAAAATGTTTTGAATTGAATCCGTTTAATTTTTTTTTGTACTTTTTGGTTGTTTGGGAATGTTGTATTCTACGTGCTTTTGTATACCTTGGTTGCCTATTAAAATTGCATTCCTCCAAAATTTATTGATTTTGTTTGTGTATTAAAATTGCATTCCTCCAAAATTTATTGATTTTGTTTGTGTATTAAAATTGCATTCCTCCAAAATTTATTGATTTTGTTTGTGTATTAAAATTGCATTCCTCCAAAATTTATAGATTTTGTTTGTGTATTAAAATTGCTCTCTACCAAAATTTATAGATTTTATTTGTGTATTAAAATTGCCCTCTACCACAATTTATGTACATATTAGTTGTTTATTAGAATTGTACTCTACAAAAATTGCTAAATATTAGTTTAATAAAATTATGTACTTCCTACATATTGTTTATTTATGGTAATAAAAAAATACAGAAGATCGCAATAAATTTTATATTTAAATAATCCAGGCTCTATTAGTAAATAAATATATCAATATCACCAATGAAAAATTGTTGAGCAAATAAATATTTAGACTGGCAAAAAATTCGATTTTTTACTAAACATAACCCTCAAACTGATGCATTAAAACTTGATTTATAAAATTTTTATAAATACCAATTTTATCTAAACAAATACCAAGCTATTGTATTAGGATTAAAATGATTGCTTGGTAAAATATAATATTGTATAGATACATGATAGAAATGGTTGGATATTCCCAATCTCACTTTTATTATTCCCAAACGACCATAATCGTTCAGTGGAAGGAAATCATGGGTCCAATTAAGCATTGATAGGAAAAGGATACTTTCAGAAAATGAACCACGAAACTATTATTACAATTTCCGTTACATTTCTGTAGCGTTATTAACCTGTTTTACAATTTCCTGTAAATCTTCTGTATAATTCCATTAAAAAAAAAAGATTCTTTTTATCGATCTTATGATTTAACCCTTTCACCGCATACTAAATCCTTTCGGTTTGAAACTTCCCTTTCCATTTTATTGGCTCTGGTGTCCCTGGTCGAATTCTTAGAACAGAAATTATGCTACTTTCAAACTTTGGATGTTACGTTCAGATGGGACATTCAAATAGTTTATCATAACGTTATATGGTTACGAATTTTTCATGTTGTTATACGGTGGTAAGCCAAGATTTAATCTGATTCATATTTCTCTTAATAAAATACGAGCTTCTGTTAACCAGCACATCATATTAAATTATTAGATGAATACTTTACATTTTGTTTTTAATTCTTTTTATCTTGTATGGGATAATAAATAATTTATGACGAGTTTTTCATGCGGACGGGGGTGGATAGTCAAGATTTAATGTTGTTTATAATTTTTCAAACAATATACAAGCCTTGATAACCAATTAAATCTATAAATTTTGTTTGTATTTCTTTGTTCATCGCAATAAGTGCCGTTACAAGTCTCCATTTGTAAATGAACAATGTTTAAAAAGTTACTGTATATATTCCCAGAAAACTCATAAAATTGTACTACCATTACAAGCCTCCATTTTTTAAATGAAAACTGTCTAATTTACATTTGCCTAGAACATGTAAAATTCAAGTGTACAAAATATGTCTGAAATGCGCGTTTCGTTCCTCCATTTTGAAATTGGGATAAAAACGAAAGTAATTAACTAATAGATACAATTTTCTTACTATCGTTCGGAACCCACCTTAATAAACTGTAGGTCCCGTCGCGAAATAACCTTAGCAAAAGTGTTGAAAGCGACGTAAAATAAGAAAAGAAAAAAAATAAACGGTCCAAACAATAACAAAACAATTAGGTGGTTTGAACACGTTGAAAAATCAAAAGAATGTCCTAGAACATCATCTATCGACAAAATCCGTAATCATTTAGTTGCTAATTCAATATATTGTATTATAGTTGTGAAATATGCGCAATCAGCTGTTGATCAACGATTTGAAGGTCCCGCCACCAATGGCGCGCGTGGGCGTTATTGTCCGAAAGAAGAAGGAAAAAAATGGAAAGTCGTGCGTAGCGTACCCACGAAAAAAATGATTTGGGTCAAATTGGTTTTCGAGGTTCCCTTTCTCCGGTTGGAGGACGAGACTTCCTCGCAGGAAGTGGAAGACTTTCGGTTTCGCAACCAGGAGATGCGCGCGATACCCTTCTCCCGCTGGCCGATCATGCTGTTCTGGTCTTGTTCTTATGTTCAATTGCCAACGCTTTATAGCACCTTTTAATTTTTGTAGTAATTATTACAATTTTTGTAATAATTGAACAGATTAATGTTTTAAATTGTAGCTATTCATTTTTGTCGTAAATGCATAAAATCCGCTGTCTAGTATTATTGGTTGGATCATTTAGGGAAGATTATGTGATTTGCATTCGGGAATAGGGAATTTGGTTACTGAGAATGATTTTAGCGGGTTTTAGTTTACTATCAGTAATTGTCAACTGATTGTTAATAGATTTTACAAGGTTTCTTCTGAGATTTTTGGTGAAAAATGATTAGGGTGGTCAAGATGAGTGTAGGAGAATTTTATTTGAGGAGGATTTCGGTGGTCTCTGATTTTTATTTTGATGATGAAGCTATTGAAAAATTAATTTGAACGAAGAAAATTGTTGTTTTGATGATATTTCGATTTTCCGGGAAAGATAGTATTCTAGGTATAGTGTGCAGGAAGAAAGTGTGATGATTCCTGCGGAGATGTTTGCGAAACGAAAGATACAGAAAAATAACTTGGAGAAAGAGAAAGTCTTAGAAAACGAAATCCAAAATGTATTAGAATAACTCGTTGTGGATGGCTGTTGCGTATTGAGAAGACAGTAGCAAGATGAGTTATGGCTGAAGATAAATCTACGTTCTTTGAAAATGGCGGGGCAAGATGAAGTCCCTTTGTTTTGCATTTTTCATCTTAGGTGTCTGCAATTTCTTTTCTAACTTGACATACTTCCTCAAAATTGATAACGTTCAATTAAACTATTAAGTTCAATTAAAATATTAAGCATTAAACTATTTGCAATTAGTAAAACAATGTATGTTTACAAGGAATCCATCATACATTAAAATATGATTTATATTATAATTAATACTTTATATTATAATTAATACTTTATACTATAATTAATACTTTATATTATAATTAATACTTTATATTATAATTATTACTTTATACTATAAATAATACTTCATATTATAATTAATACTTTATATTATAATTAAAATGAATGTACTATTTTTCCAAAAAATTAATATTTTCAAGATATAACTGCATAAAAAAATGACCACACTCTCCTAAAACTTATAAAGTTTGATTTACACAGCTATGATCTCTTCAACAAATGACTAACTATTTCAAATCCATCGCACTTTGTCACGCAATCACATTGAAAAATTAAGTAGCCAGAAAATGATTGTTAAAAAGGTAAATGTAGGCATACAATAAATATAAATGTTCTTTCCTCTTGTATGAAAGGATCGAGGCTAAAGAAGCTCTAACCATAATAACCGTGAAGTAAATCGCGAGGCAATGGGCCAAGTCTCAGCGAACAACACCGAAAATCATGCTTCCAAAAATAGTTCAAAGACAATCGTGCACGGTTTACAAGCTCCTCGATGTTCTCCGGTGCATGCGCGCAAGGTCTCACAGGAGGCGTCATTACGCAAACGCGTAAATTCTATCCGTTCCGCGAAGACGTGAGCATTAGACGCCGTTTAGAAAGTTGCGCGTTTGCCAAAAAGCGCGCGAATATTTCCTCTCGGGCTTCCGGTCGGCCCTCGAGGAAGAGAAGGTCCCCAGTGGTACCAGAGTTCAGGGCCGTGTAAATTCCCCTATTTTCTCGAAATTTTTCTCCTCGAAGATTTCCTTCCTCAAAATTCGATTTGATCGATTGACAAGAAAGAAGTAAGGAAACGCGAAAAAGAAACGTCAGCGAGTATCACAGCTCTGGGGAGAATCGGTGACAGCCGGAGAAAGAGGGAAAGAGAGAAAGAGAGAGACAGGGGGCGAGAGAGAGAGAGAGAGAGAGAGAGAGAGAGATTCGCGACGGAGTCTCATCAGCATAGGTGATGGGTCGAGATGCGAGTGGGGCCAGGGCTGGTATAAAAGGGGCACCGTAGCATCCACGGAGCATCAGTCCTCAAACTCAAGGAACAGCAGCAACCATGAGGGCATTCATGGTGAGTCGAACACACCTATACGTTGTCTTCGAGCTCTGTTCCCCGTTTTTCTTACCCCCTCCCAGGGGTCGCGGTCTTTCTAATCGGCTTCCGGTTCGATCTTGCGCCGCGTTCATTCGAATCTCTCCCCGTTCATTTCAATTTCCCGCCCATTTTCTTCTTTTCCGCTTCTCCGACCTCCGAGGCTTGTTTTAACATTGAGTGTGTGAAGAAGTGATGTTGGTTGGGAGGATGGGGTAGAAACAAGATAAAAGGAGTTTTATTTATTATTTTATTTCATTATTACGGTTTTGTTTAACTCATTGGGCGTGAGGGGTGGTAGGCATGTAGTCTGGTTGGTTTTATTATCGAGGACACTGGAGGGTAGTATTAATTCGGAGAACGAAGAAGAATGAAGTCAAAGAGGATTTCTATTATTTTCTTTATATTTTTACATCTTTATTTGATTTAATGGTTTTTATGGGGTCTAGAAGTTTAGTCTGACGAATTCAAGAAAAGTAGAGTAGAAAAATGGTAGATACAATTGTCTACTATTTTATTTTTATTTTCTTTGATCGATTGGTTTTTGTGGCTACTAGGGGTTTAGTCTACAACATTTTATTGTTGAAGGCACCATAGAGCAATATTAATTCGAAAAATTTTGTGGATGCAAGCCGAAGAAGATTTTCCATTATTTTATTTTTACTTTCTTTGATCGATTGGTTTTTGTAGCTGCTAGGGGTTTAGTCTTCAAAATTTTATTGTTGAAGGCACCATAGAGCAATATTAATTCGAAAAATGTGGTGGATGCAAACCGAAGAAGATTTTCTATTGTTTTATTTTTATTTTCTTTGATCGATTGGTTTTTGTGGCTGCTAGGGATTTACTCTACAAAATTTTATTGTTGAAGGCATCATAGAACAATATTAATTCGAAAAATGTGGTGGATGCAAGCCGAAGAAGATTTTCTATTATTTTATTTTTATTTTTTTTTGATTTATTGCTTCTGGAGACTGCTAAGGATTTAGTCTAGTATGTATTGTCGAGTACTCAAATGAACAATATTAATTTAGCATGATGGGATAGAAGCAATTAGAAAAATCATTGTCTATTATTCTCTCGTATTTTCCTTTAATTAATGTACTCTTCGTTGTATTATTAATATAGAAGACTAAATTCTTTTGATGGGTTTGTCTCAACAAATTTTTCATATTAATTGTTGAAGTTTCCGTATAATTCAGGCTTGTACTATCCATTCTGATATTCATGAGCATTTGTTTCTCACTCGAATCGAACTAAACTCCATCCAAACTAAGAAGAATAGGTTCATAAAAATTAATGGCCCCCCAAAGAAAGCTATTTAAAATTCCTCTGCAAATCTGGGACATTCTCTTGAACAGTTCGAAATATAAAAACGAGACTCGACAAAGAGATCGTTCGATAATTGTCTCTTCGTGTGAAAGTGCACCGTGAGACCTGGAGGAACGAAAGAGAAAGAGAACGAGAGCAGAAGCGAGAGAGAATTGGGAAAACGAGAATTTCTGGAGAAAAAAGAAAGGGTGACGCTATGGGAGAAAGTGGAGAGAGAGAGAGAGAGAGAGAGAGAGAGAGAGAGAGAGAGAGAGAGAGAGAGAGAGAAAGAGAGAGAAAGAGAGAGAGCGGGACCGATGACGACCTAGAACACGATGCAGATGTAATTCCAGACGATGTCAATGCACTCGATCTTCCTCATCGATGACAATGACGATGCAATTGTTCTACGTAATCGGGGTTTCCATCGATCTTAATATTTACATCATTCTTTTATAATAATAAAATTCCTTCAGAATTTTATTTCGATCAAATTGTAAAACAATGCTAATTCAATGATAAACCTTCTTTGCTTGTAATGTTCGTTTTGCGTTTCTTTTATCAGCAAATTCGTAACATTTGTCCAAGTAGAATGAGTTTAAACATGACCCAATGTGGATCATATGTACTTGTTTAATTCAGAAAAATGGGGAACCTCTATTATCCGAACTGACCAGTGTATCATGTTGTGTACGATTCGCTTCAGATTCAATTGTTTATTGAATCTCTTTAATGGAAATTTCTGACATCAGTTCGATGATCGAGGTTCAATCAAATAGTCGAAGTTCTAGTGTAATCATGAATTATGTGAATACGATTGAACCGAATGGTGTCATGTGGGTACTCGTTTTACTCAGGAAGAGGTCAGGAATACGATGACAATAGTTTCATAAAGAAAGCAGTCACTAGCCCAAAGCTAAGCTACTTTCTTATCAAACCGTGATTAGACCCACTCGGAATCGCTCGGAAGTCCTAAAAATCATCTGAAGGCTCTAAAAGAGGTCTGCAAAGGAAGAAGTCAGGAATACGATGACAATAGTTTCATAAAGAAATCACTCACTAGCCCCAAGCTAAGCTACTTTCTCTTATCAAACCGGGATTAGACCCACTCGGAATCGCCCGGAAGTCCTAAAAATCATCTGAAAACTCTAACAGATGTATGCAGAGGAAGAAGTCAGGAATACAATGACAATATATTTATAAAGAAATTACTCACTATCCCCAAACTAAGCTACCTTCTCTTATCAAACCGGGATTAGACCCGCTCGGAATCGCCCGGAAGTCCTAAAAATCATCTGAAGGCTCTAACAGAGGTCTGCAGAAGGAGAAGTCAGGAATACGATGATAATAGATTCCATAAAGAAATCACTCACTATTCCCAAGCTAAGCTACCTTCTCTTATCAAACCGGGAGTAGCCGCCTCGGAATCTCCCGGAAGTCCTAAAAATCATCTGAAGGCTCTAACAGAGGTCTGCAGAAGGAGAAGTCAGGAATACGATGATAATAGATTCCATAAAGAAATCACTCACTATCCCCAAGCTGAGCTACTTTCTCTTATCAAACCTTGATTAGACCCACTCGGAATCGCCCCAAGATCCTAAAAATCATCTGAAGATTCTAACAGAGGTGTGCAGAGGTCAACAAACTTCCATTTTCTGATTGCAGATCGTGGTGCTCGCCGCATCGGCGATGGCTCGACCAGAAGCCGGCTACTCGTACTCGCAGCCCAGCTCTAGCTATGGAGCACCTAGCGGGGGTGGATCCACCGGAATAGGTGGAGGCTTGGGCGGAGGACACGGAGGTGGCCTTGGAGGAGGTCTTGGTGGAGGATTCGGAGGAGGTCTCGGCGGAGGCGGTGGCGGTGGATTCGGCGGTGGTGGTGGTGGCGGATTCGGCGGCGGATTCGGTGGCGGATTCGGTGGTGGATTCGGTGGAGGACTCGGAGGTGGTGGCGGCGGTGGTGGCGGTGGCGGCGGTGGATTCGGAGGTGGTTCTCTGATCCAGAAACACATCTACGTTCACGTACCGCCACCAGAGGCCCCCGAAGACAGGCCCAGCAGACCCCTCCCCTTGCCAGCTCCGGCCCAGAAACATTACAAGATCATCTTCATCAAGGCGCCGACTCCACCGACGCCAACTGCCCCGGTGATCCCGGCTCTGCCACAGCAAGATGAACAGAAGACGCTCATCTACGTGTTGGTCAAGAAACCGGAAGAGGCGCCGGAGATCAACCTGCCGACCATTGCACCCACGCAGCCCAGCAAGCCGGAAGTCTACTTCATCAAGTACAAGACACAGGTAAGCGATGGCTGTTAGTTTACTGGTTTCTTCGGGAAATCGTTGGATGGTCACTTTATCTACCGCAAGACCATTAATCGGTTTTCCAGTAATTGTGCTGAAGCAAATGGAAGCTTGAAAATCTTCTACACAATAATCCCAAACGGAATTATTAGATTCTGTTTTAGAGGGTGAGCTGTTGGTACATAATTGAAGTCTGTGTTGCTGTTGAAGGATCTAAAAGTCCTCAGCAATGCGTCATATACTTTTATAAGTCATGGAATAATCGACGGTAGATAGATAATGTGTAGACTGAAAAATTCATACATCTGTACCAGAAACGAGTTGGGGCAATTTAACCCTTAGCGGACGGGAATTATTTTTATCATACTTCTTGATGGGTCTGGATTAAATTTACCTTTTGAAACAAAATTCCATACTGAAGAGTTCAGTGTATGAATTAAATGAAGGGAAACGGGTTGTGTTCAGAAAAAATTTATTTCATATTTATTAAGAGTAATAATTTCTATAAAAATGATTTGCAGTCGCAGAACGGTAAAATTACTTGGGCGACCATCAACAGACACGCGTCCGCAAAGGGTTAAAACAGTAGAAATATTAACAAAATTTTAGAATGCTAAAACATTGTCTTCGACTTATTAAGATTGTTAAAGAAGAGAAGATCTTTATTTCGCAGAAAGATCCACAGTCTGATAATATGTTAAGCGGATATTCTGGTCTTCCATTTTCAAAAAATCGGTTTTTTCTTTTTCTTGCATTTACTTCAATCCCTTGCACTGCGACTTATTTTACGGTTACAGTGATTAGAAATTCTTTGTCGCTCGAGGTCCCAAATGTATTTCAAAAGTGAACGTGTTGACACGTCAATGGTAAATTTCAGATATCATCGGTTCGGATAATCGAGGTCCTTCTACAATCGCGAATTGAACAAGCAAACCGGCTTCGAATTGCGTCGTGTTTGAGCTCATGTTATCCAAAAAAACGTCACGAATCTATTACAGAAAGTTTCACAAAAAAATATTCAGAACTAAAACGTTATGCCACTAAATCTATGCAGTCTCTAGCAGAAAGTTACCACAAAGAAAATTTCATCTGCACAGGATGCAAGTGACATACAGGACTCAAAGTTTTCTAGTACATCCAGACACCACTCTGATAGAACTCCGCATTCAATTTCAAAAAAATTTCACTTGCAACAAAAACATCCAAATTTTCAAAGACCTCTATCAGCTTCAAAAAGAAATGGAAAAAAGGCTACCACGTCTAAATCTCATTTTCGAAAATTGCAGAAAGAGGTCACCGGCGGCGGTGGCGGCGGCGGCGGCATTGGCGGAGGAATTGGTGGAGGCATTGGCGGTGGCATTGGCGGAGGCATTGGCGGAGGCATTGGCGGAGGAATCGGCGGAGGAATCGGCGGAGGAATCGGTGGCGGTTTGGACGGTCACGGAGGCGGTGGCGGTGGCGGAATCGGTGGCGGAATCGGCGGCAGTGGCCCCAGCGGGCCAAGCTCGAGCTATGGGGCTCCCGGCGGCTCGGGGCCCTACTAGTCAGCTGTGCTGGCCCCGCAGATCATCCTCCTCTACCCGCAATCGGCCCACAAACTCCCACGCACGCATTAATGACTTCGGCCACGGCTTCGGGCCTGGCTCAACGGCGATCCTTTCGGACGCGACACACTGTGATCCCACGTGGACGACCGTGGTGACGAGCACGGGGACCTACGGATCGCCCGGACCACGATCTATAGATCGCACGGCGAGCGACGATACGATAGATCAGCGGCCGGCGAACGGTCCCCGGATGCTCGCGATTTTGATTACGACTTACGCGAGAACGACCTACAGCGCGATGATGACCGTGATGATTACCACGACGTTGACCACGATCATGATGATGATGATGATGATGACTATGATGATGTTCATGTTGATGATGTTCACGATGATGACGACGATAATGATGATAATGACCCGAATGGTTATTAGAAGCGAAACGACGACGACGACGACTAGGTTTACAAGTTTTTTATACGTTACTTTTTGCAAGAAAACGGTGGCGAAATAAAGCTTTTTTATGTATTTTTACATAAATCACTGTGGTTGTTGATTTTCTCCTGGGATCCTGGGGCGAGGGTGAAGACGATGATAATGATGATGATGATGATGATGATGGTTCGAGTCGAGGTAATTTGAAGTGCTAGAAAGACTTAACCCCTTGCACTCGGGGCTATTTCAACTAAAAAATCAAACATTTCTTCTAACCTAGAATATTTCCATTGTACATAATTTCTTTTCATTATACGCGTACGAAACTGATATAGTACCTCATACAATATTTAAATGTTTAGTAATTTATTACATATGGTCAAATTTAATCATGTAAACAATATTCTGAATAATGGTGTAACAATTTGTAGCGGCACCTCAGAGTCGCCATTCGAGTGCTAAGGGTTAAAAAATATTGTGGATTCGTTAGGTTTATCTTGTTAAGGGAATAATTGAAAATTTTATTTTGCATAAGGATCTGCGTAATCATGGGACTCGGGTCTATTTTGACCCAGTACATATTGAAGGCCTGTTTTATCTTATGTATGTACATAGTTCTGGGAGATTAATTCAATTTGGATTCTGTTTGATAGGAAGATTGACTTATTAAATGGAATTTAGATAAAGCATCTTAGACATATATTTAGAAACATTATTACACAATTGTCTAAATGGTTTTAAGCATCGCAACTCTTGATGAGTTAAATGTTGAATCTAGTGACATCAAAATAGAAAACAAATTGAAATAGTAGACATTCTCCAAGAAATATTTTTTTATTTCTGTTGGACTGAAGTGATTGAAACAATATGGCGTCTATAGCAAGAAGAAACTCTCAGAATAATAACAGTAAAATTAGTTCAATTTTCAACACTCAAAACATTAAATATGAGGACAATATATATATATACATATATATATATATATATATACCCTCATAAATATAAAAGTAAAATAAAATAAAAGCTATAATAGTCCGTGGGTCAAGAAATTATTTCTTACTTATGCTAAACGCAAGACTAAAGTGTTCGAACTAATAAGGCGGCTATAACTAGGGAGAAGAATTAGAATATTAATAGTTAGATTCATTTGCTCCTAAATGCTGTAAATCTTCAATCTACAGGCAATATAGAAGTAGGAAACCGAAATAAAATAATTGATATAATATTCCACGAACAAAAAAGGTATTTTTCATTGAAAGTGAATTGTTCGAAACAATATGGCGGCTACAATAAAGAGAAAATCTCTTATTCATAATAGTAATATTAGCTTTATTTGAAACATTAAACATTGAATCTAGGAACATAATAAATTACAGGATAATTTTAGAGATTTATAATATAGAGTTCATTTAGAGTAATATAGAATTTCAGAGTCGGAATTTGGAATGTAAAGTATGAAATTCCAATATTCTATTAAATCAGAGATAGGATAATTATTTATCAGAGAAAAGAATTGTTGTCATTAAAAAAAAGAAAACAATAGTAGCAATAATTAGTCCACGTGAAATCTATTGTAAAATTGTTTGCCTGCAAAAATTCAGGTTAGACAATCGCGATTTCCTATTGAACCGAGGGAAAATAATTGTTCAAGAAGCGAAATTTATTTAAGGAAATATAATCAAGCGGAGACGCATTACGGACCTGACTTTCTCCATGTCAAACACCCAAGAAGAAGCTCAAACAGTAGAAATCGGAAGCTGCCAGTGTGTATCTATAGATTTAGTATAGCATAGTTAGACTACCTGTTGACTGTCGTAACGAAATACGGTAGAAAATAATTGGTCTTGACGAGGAGAATAATTGGTTTTGAAAGACAAGACTATCATTCCGTTGGCAACAGAACTGGCATTAATGACTTCTGTAAGACATGCTCCGAAACTGACCTAAATGGGTAGCTATCGACTATTAATTTGTCAGAGCACTCAGTTGTCTATATTAATTCTTCCCTTTCGTGGTTGACTAAATATAGTGATTGTGCGGGAGAAGTATGTAGCTTCAGTTATGTCTTCTTTATTTTCATTTGTATTGCCGTATATATATATTGTTACATTTATTTCTTTTTTTCATTTATATTGCCATATATATATTATTACATTTATTTCTTTTTTTTCATTTATTTTGCCATATATATATATATATATATATATATATATATATATATATATATATATACATATATATTATTAAATTTATTTCTTTTTCTTCATTTATATTGTCATATATATATTATTACATTTATTTCTTTTTTTCATTTATATTGCCATATATATATTATTACATTTATTTCTTTTTTTCATTTATATTGCCATATATATATTATTAAATTTATTTCTTTTTTTCATTTATATTGCCATATATATATTATTACATTTATTTCTTTTCTTCATTTATATTATTACATTTTCATAAAATTTCTTAAAAATATTTATCTCTTCTTTTTATTTATATTGGTACGCGTATATTATTAAATATTCTTAAACATTTATTTCTTTTTTTTTATCTTTATATTGCTACATTCTCTTAACGCTAAACATGCCGAGCCTTAAAAGTAACTGGTACATATACATATATTGCCTTGTAAAAATTACAAGCTTCAGTATCTATAAACTTTGTGCGGTTCTTGTTGTAATATACGATCTACTAAAGATATTGATTCAATCATTTCTTATGAAAGCATCTTTATAATTTCAGTAACTATAAAATAAAAAATCTGGTAACCGCCATTTTGATCAGTGGTGGTAGGTTTATAGTCCTTAAACGTTTATTCACAATTTTATAATCACTTATTGAGTGTGCTTCTGAACTCTTTTTTCCATAAATCTGCTTAGACCTTTTTTTACAGAAGTAGTAAATAAATTATACAATTTTGATCGACTCTATAATAAACATTCATATAAATATAGTTGCGACAGATACAAATATAGATTTTAAATCCAAAGAAGTTTGCAAGACTACTACATAGCTTTCGTAATCAAATTGTTGTCAATAATCTCTGATAATCCATTTAAGATAAAGTAAAGTAAATTATGGCGTCAGATGCTAGTCATTCGTATAATGTTTCTCACCAGCGTTGTCGGCGCTATTGCATGAACAAAATTTTCAATAAAACGATGACTACGGCAAATAAGATCTCGCAATCACGATCGGTTGCGCAATAATAACGAGAAGAAGAGTAATGTTAACGTTGGGATCGATAAGAACGATCGTGCAGGCGAGAGCTCGCCTAGCCGTTCGCCTAACAGTATGCCGGACACCGTAGGCCGTAGGTGATCACGCTCGGTCAGTGAAACAAGGAAGAAAAGGACCTAATCGAGTGAAAGTTAAGGTCAAAAGGCCAATAAACGTTCGCGAACGAGCCGATAAGCTGCATAATAGCAAAATACCAATTGCGTTTCACTACTTTCCTTTTTCTTAGTCAGCATCTACGTGGAATAACGTTTAATTGCGATCAGTCGATCGATCGCTTCCGGTCGGTTCGCGGTTTTCCCTATCGGTCGTCGTTGCATTCTGATTGATTTTTATTAGACAGACGCGATCGATGAAATCGCCAATGTTGAAACGCTATGACAGTAAAATTATATAACTTTTTACGAACATTCTCCTTCACGCGCGCCATTTTTTTTTGCACGAGCGCCGACATAATTGAGTAATTAGAAATTATGGTTGAAGTTACTATTGTTATTATTGGCTGCACAAAAACATTTTTCAGTTTGCGTTGTTAATGATGGAAGTTTCGGTGAATTTTTATTACTCCGCATAAGCTAAACGTAATTATGTATTTCACTGTTAAAATTAATCACTGTTTGCTGCACATAAAGAATCCCCCTCATTATTAAAGGAATATGATAACTAGACTGTGAATTTTATGCATTCATGGCAAAAATAGGAGCCAAGTGGAAAGTTGAATTTTTAAGAATTTTATACCTAAATTACTAATAACCTAAATTAAAAATAATACATTGGTGTCTCGAAATTCTTTTAATCTTTTCTCTGTTTGAAATTGTACCTACTGATTTTTCTCATAAATGTATGAAAATCCACAGTCTAATGATCACGTAGTACAAATCATAAATATTACTTCATTATTAGTGGTTTTTATTAATTAGCGATTTAATTAGTGATTTAATTAGCGGTTTTTATTTGCTAGTTCAAGTTAGAGAAAACTTGAGAATAATTTGAAAGAACAAGAAAAGATTTGTTCGGACCGTTTTCGCTCTCGACAGGATCAAAATGGCGTCGGTTACGATCGCAATGCGTGACCCAGCCAGTTTCGAAGCGGGAATGAATGCAACAGACGAGGTTAAGGAATGCGTAGAGCTCGGTGGAAGCAATCACGACGGTCTAGAATTTTCCTCGACGTTCTCGTTGCAACAATTTTGCGAAATTTCGCCCCCGGGTGGGGGAAGACGATCCTGAGGAACTGTGGACGATACAGTTCGCCAGTTCCTCTTCTTCGAACAGCAAAATTTTTTATCGAATAGACATTCCAACTGTTTATTTCTGTCTCTATAAACAACTAGACCGTGTGAGGTCACCACAAAAATTATTTACAGTGGATTACAGCCCTTTAAATCAGAATAACATTCTTAAAATTTGAACAAACCACTTGACTTTTTTTGAGCAATTAGAATTGAGCAATTAGAGCAAATTGCAATTAGTAGGAATTACATGAAGAAATAAAAATGGCACTTTTTAAAACTTTATTATTTCAGCCTATAATGAAAATTCAAAATATGCGTTTTGTAGATCTTTGTTATTTACACATATGCAGAAAATTTCATCGAAATTAGTTAACGAACATATGAGCTACAAACGGTCGAAAGTAATGATAATCGCAGTTTTTCACGACTTTTGGTCAGTTTCTGCTTAAAATCCATAGTTTCTTACATCTTTCGATGCGTGTGGTTTTTTCTGCGTCAACCGATTTCAGTGAAATTTTCAGCATATGTATAACTAACATAGATCTACAAAAGGCATATTTTAAATTTTCATTATGAGCTAAAATCAAGATGTTTTAAAAAGTGCCATTTTTATCTCTTCATATAGTTACTACTAATTGCAATTTTTCAAAATCTTTTTTGCACGCGTCAACCGATTTCGATGACAGTTTCAGGATATATATAACTAACACAGATTTACAAAACGCATATTTTGAATTTTCATTATGGGCTGAAATAATAAAGTTTTAAAAAGTGCCATTTTTATCTCTTCATGTAATTCCTACTTAATTGCAATTTTTCAAAATCTTTTTTGCATGTGATTTACTAAATCAATATTTGTAATTGCTCAAAAAAAGTCAACTGGTTTGTTCAAATTTTAAGAGAGTTATTCTGATTTAAAAGGGGATCGAATACTTTTGTGAATCACCGTATTTAATCCGTTACGTAGTTGTCGGCCATTTTGGTAACTGGGTTACACATCTGTAATAAAAGACACGATGTAGTACAGTATTCCCTATTCTTTCTATTATTGTTCACACTGATTGTACAAATATGCAATAATTATGCAAAGTGAAAGAAATGCATACTTATAAAATGAAAACGACGAAACATTACCAGTACGTTTAGAATTAGTGATCAGAACATTAAACAACAATATCTCGAAAGTGAAAACTTGTGACATTCGGGTTGTTTCCTTAGAACTACAGATACACATGTATACGACTTAAGTTTAAGTGATCAATGAGGAGACGGATGATCCGATGCAGAAAAAAGGGGAGAGGCCAAGGATGATTCTTCGGTTCGAAGCATGAATCGTGGGGAAAGCGGAATGAGTTAGCAGCGTGCGTCGCCGTCGAGAAAGGAAGAAGGAGGAAACGAAAGCGAGCTCTCTCTCACGTTCTTACGCAGCTGAGAAGATGCTCTCGTAAGAAATCTTACCTGAGAAACCCTGGAAAACTAACAGCCAGGAGAGGGCCGAGAGACAGCAGTCCGAAGAGAGAGAGACAGAGAGAGAGACAGAGAGAGGGGGAGGGAGAGAGAGAAAGAGAGACACACAAAGAGAGAGAATGAAAGGCAGAAGCGAGGAGAACGTCTGCCAGGAGGCAACTTTCACAGCGATTTTTCGGCTTCCTGAAACGACCGACGGGGATTAAGGGTACAAGAAGCAGATGATACGACGATCGAAAGGTCATTCTTCGACCTCCTTCGAAAAATCGGAACGAATTTCGTCCGCGACCATAAATCCCCCCTCCCCTCTGATATTTTGCTTTCCAGCGTTCGGGGTGAGTGAACCTTCCAATTGGAGCCTCGTTGTTCCTCTACCCTTGACTCAGCGGCCTCTTTTTCGGTCCCACCTGTCCAACCGAACACCTCGTACCAATTAGCCACACGCACCGCGATTTATTTTCGATTCGCCAGCGTGGGCGATTTATGGTTAGTCGGTGAACTCGTTTTCAGGCTCCTTGGAATGTACGAGATATTATGAGATCGTCAAAAATAATCACACGGAAACGAACTTTGGCTCATTTTGAAGGTTGCAGCCTCCATTTTCATAATCCATCACTAATTTTCTTGCGGAATTCTTTTATACGATACACTTTGTGAAAAACTAAAGACACGTCCTTTTCAAAGATGTTTGTACATTCAAACGTCTGTAGAAACATTACAAAATATTTTTTGGAGACTGAATCTACCACGAACTTGAAGACCGAAGTTTCCTTTTTGCAACGACTGTTTTAAATGTAACATACGATTTGTTTTAGTCGTTTTATTCATCCTTGAATGAAAAGTGTACCGTCGATTTTCAGTCATACTATATTTCTGTAACTTCGACTAAAAAAATCGTGAATCAAATTTCAATGACAAATTACAAAGAGGACGCTTCAATCTTCAGATCTATGGTAAATTTATCTACGGACAAAATTTTTTAGTGTTTTTTGCAGCAGTTTCAATTTCCACTGTCTCCGAGTAGTATTTTGTTTTTAACACTAGGTTTACGGAGCACTAAAATTGAATATTTTACATTGCTTTATAAAAATAATAAAATTGTATTTACTTAGATCTTCAGCGATTTTTATTGTAATATGTACACAAAAAAATAAATCTATTTAATAATTCCTCACGAATGCCTCCTTACACTCTTAATAATCGTAAATTAAAAATTTTTTAATCCGTCATTTTGACGGGCTCCGTAAATCTAGTGTTAAAATGTGTCTGCAATTTCCTACGTGCTGTATTGTGTAAATCTTACACTGTAAAAGTGTCGTAGGAGCAGCGCCCGCTCTAGTGGTTACGTCGCCCCGGACAAAAAGTCAAATTGCCGCCCCTTAAGAATATATATATTTTTTAAATAAAGCCAATATGGCGCCCCTAAATTTTGGCGCCCCGGACAAATGTCCGAGTTGCCCGCCCCTAGAGCGGGCCCAGGTAGGAGAACATTGTTAATGAAAGTAGAGTCTTCAAGATTTACAATGTATCCAGGTTTGTTGTATAATTAGTTTTTAAGGAATTATAAGAAATTGAATGTAGAATTTTGGTGCTGAAATACTTTTTGGTGGTACTGTGTGCTGTAAGCTCCGTTGTGATATTAAATATCATAATGCTAGCTCGCAGATTTCGAAGGAATTATCGTCGAGCACACTTTCTCTTCCATAAACAATATGGGACATATTAATTACGATCCTTTAGTCATCCATTTTGCAGCGGTGGTTTGAGGAAACGCTGCACAACGAAAGATTCAGCCACGTCACGAGGAACTTTCTTAAGTGATGATAATAACAATCGTGTGCGACGACTAAATAAATAAAAGTTCATTGGAGATGGTAATTAACATAGAGATGATGTTCGGTCATAAAGTTCTATCTTAATGGATTTTGGTTAGTTCTTCCGACAGTAAACACGAAAACCTCATTTTTATACTATTTATTGTGACAATCGATGCAATCTTTATTATAATCAAATCAACAAAGAAAGAATTACAGTTTTCAAGGTCTACAAAATATTACAATGGTATATATTTAGCAACAATTTCCAAATTGTTTCACAGAATTGAATTAAATCACTTTCCATAGAAAACAAATTTTCTGCAGCAAAATAACGGAAATCCAAGTTGCACGAGAAATTTATTACAATATTAATGAGCTACGGGGATATAAACCGTATGTATACACAATAAAATGATTATAGTTACATAAGATATCTATGATAAATTTCTATTAATCAACGAATTCATTAAAAAGCCTTCGATCGTTAATTTTTAATTCGTAAAAGCCTGTTATGTCACGAGTAGTATGTTAACACACATTTTTCTAATTTGCGGATGCCATATAAGTGTGCAAAGACACGCAGGCCAATCATTACATAGTGTCGTTAACGGGCACAAGTTCTAGAAGAGGGAAACGGAAGTCACGCGTTGAGTTCAACATACCGCCATTTTGTAAATAGTCAAGATTTTTCATTCATTTCGGTTCAGACCATAGCCACATTCATACTGATCAATATGCTTTCCCATTGTCTTTTATACTCATTTCATACTCCTCAGGTTTTATTTTCAAAACGTGCTATTATAACAATATATATAACTCGTGTAATTTTGATTATTTTTACTGTAAAAAAATCACACATCTACTTCAAAAACCCACGAATTCGTGTGCAAAATCGTGATATAAAAAGTTGGATAGTTCTTCTGAAAGAAATTCTTAACAATTGATAAAAAACGGAAGATCAGAATACCCTCTTAGATAAAAGGGAAAATGATGCAAAATGCGGAGGAAAAAGCTATAACTATGAATGGTTGCAAATATAGATATATAATTAGACTACGGATCTTTACGTAAAATAAAACTTTTCTGTTTTAATAATTATAGGACACAATAAGAGACAAATACAAATATTTTCTTTAATCATTTTAATAAATTCAAAGTAATACATCGGTATTTTAAATTTCTTTTAATTGTTCTACTGTTTTATGTTTCGCCTACTCATTTTTATCTTGAATGCATAAAATCGTAAATATAATTATAGATCGACGGGAACCAAAATGGCGGCGCAGACGTGAGCGATAACTGCGGAAAAGATCGATCGTCCAAGAGGAAGGCGTCGATTTCCGCGTCGTCTTCGGGAAAGGCGTCGTGACGCAAGCCAGAGAAACTTTCACTATTCTTAAACAGCCACTAATCAAGATGAAGAAGACTACCAGATACTCTCCTCTCCTCTCTCTCTTTCCCCCCTCTCTCTCTCTCTCTCACTCTTTCTCTCTTTCCTCTTCCCCGTCTTCTTTTGCTGTCACCGAACCCATCTTCAAGAACGTCCCCGAGGTCGAGAGCTTCTTCAGCCTTCAGGATTTACTTTCATGAAAACAAGAGTTACCAATTACTCTTGCTAGCAAACCTGTTGCCGTTCCACGTCCCATTTAGCCACGTTTATATGAATCAGAAAAAGGAACGCCGCTTTCCTACTGCACTTGAAAAGCATCTTGAAGAGATGCATCCTTTTGTGGATTGGAAGAGTCACCGGTACTATATGTATTTTCTACGCAGATGATTTTATTAGAATTTTTTTTTATTTGTTCAATTTACAGCGTTTATTCAAAATGTTTCACAGGTTTCATTCAAATGTATTTGTACGATTTTATCCAATTTATTTACTGCATTTTATTCAAATTTATTTGCTGTATTTTATTAATATATGTTTGCAGGATTTTGTCCAACGTAGTATGACAGGATTTTATCTAATTTATTTAAATTTATTTACAAGATTTTATTTAATTGGTTTCACAGGATTTTATTCAAATTTGTTTACAGGATTTCATTTAAATTTGCTATCTGCATTTTATTCAAACGTATTTACTGGATTTTATTCAAATTTATTCGCAGGATTTTATTCAAATATATTTGTTGTATTTTATTCAAATTTATTTGCTGTATTTTATTCAAATCTATTATTATTTGCAGGATTTTATTACATTTATTTATTGCGTTTTATTACAATTTATTTTATTTGCAGGATTTAATACAAATTTATTTACTGCATCTTACTTAATTTGCAGGATTTCATTTTATTTAGAGGACTTTAATTGACTTGCAGGATTTTATTCAAATTTCTTTGTTGTATTTTATTCAAATTTATTTGCTGTATTTTATTCAAATCTATTATTATTTGCAGGATTTTATTAAATTTATTTATTGCGTTTTATTTCAATTAATTTTATTTACAGGATTTAATTCAAATTTATTTACTGCATCTTAATATTTAATTTACAGGATTTCATTCAAATTTATTTAGAGGACTTTAATTGACTTGATGACTTTAATTGCATTTCATTCAAATTTATTTTTTGCATTTCATTCAAATTTATTTTTTGCATTTTATTCAAATTTATTTGCTGTATTTTATTCAAATTTATTTGCTTTATTTTATTCAAATTTATTATTATTTGCAGGATTTTATTCGAACTTATTTACTGCATCTTACTTATAATTTGCAGGATTTCATTCAAATTTATTTAGAGGACTTTATTTAAAATTTGCCTACTTTTATAAGAAGTTACTCCAATAGAATCCTTCTACGGTAATTCCATAATGGCTATATGGTGCCTTAGTCAATTTCGTAAAGAAAGAAACAAAACTTCTAGCAATTATATGTGTTACATAAAAAGTTTCTGCAGAAATCCTACTCGTAATGAAGTATCACTTCTACAATAGCTGCACCTCGACAACAAATGGTGAACCTAATTTAGTATCTTTTGGAAAGCGGTTTCCACAGTAGAGTGATCTTCCCGAGGACTCCCATCTGCTAGTGAACGTAGGAGTCTTCTAGTGTTAATAAAGAAACATTGAATGCGGCTGATAGAAATCTACGACTGTAATGTGTGTAACGCAATGGTAACAGGTTCACGCGAACGGTGGACCGCATCATGGGGATTCCCACAGGGCGATGGGGCCCATCGCGTCAGGACAACACCGTTCCCTAGCCACCGGCGTTGCACAATGCAACGTTTATCCCGTTTTATCTAATCCCCAAGCCAGAATTTAACGATACTAAACCAAACCGCGCCTCAATTTTCCTTTCTATTCACGGAACACGCGTAACTGAACCGCGACTCTATTCGCGAACTCATTAAAATATTGCGACAAGACGCTGGCCCTATCTGATGCACATGCTAATTGCTCGCTGTGCTTTGCATCTTTCATTTTGTAACAATGTGCGTCCCGTGTAAATTTCGTTCTCTCCTCCATTAAGCTACTGGTCTGGAAATACCGTTGGACAATAACAAACAACAGTAAAATACATTGTTTTGCTCGTTTACTATCGCTACTTTACGTAAATGAAATTCTGAAAGCAATTACAACATTCTTTACGTAAAAAATACTCGCGACTGTTACCCGTTACCATCAATTTTTAATTCGTAGATAAAATGTATGTTACTTAACAGAACTCATTATGCAAATAATGTGTCTCTAATAATAAATTGCTTCGGAATCCGTGATTTCATTGTAAAAATCGGGGCTTCGGAGTCGGAGTCGGAGTCGGAGTCGGAGTCGGAGTCGGAGTCGGAGCAGTGATGGTATATGGTCTCAGTTTTCTCGCGCATGCGCGACTAAATGCAGGAACGTACCGTACGTCTTATGTTTGTGGGGAAAGTAGGGGAAAACTGTTATTGGCGGGAAACCGGACAGAAGAGTGCAAGACGACACGACGAGACGACCGTACTTCGAAATTTTGGTAAGTTAATGTTAATATATTCGATTTCATAATGGCAACTAGTATTGGAGAAGGAGCTGCTTGTCAATTCATATTTGAAAATCGAAAAAAAATTTGCGAAACTATGCGGGGTGACTAAGGTACCCCATTTTAGCGCAACTTTGTACTTTACTGACGCTAAAATCGTCGCGCATGCGCGAGAAAACCGAGACCATATACTATCACTGAGTCGGAGTCGGAGTCGGAAAAGAATATATCGACTCCGACTCCAACTCTGGCTCTTTTGTTTATAAATCATTAAAAGCAACAAGTGTTTCTATGAAATATTATAGATTATATTAATATTCGAAAATGGAAACTTTATCGTTAGTATTTCTCAAATTGATACGTATTTTCGAATCATATTTCCTGAAAGTGCGAAAGTAACATTCGTGTTGTGCTGTATCAAAGTTATCTGTTCCATATTCTTAGACTTAATATAATATTTCAACTATTTATTCAGTTCTATTACGACTTTCAATTAATTTGAGTACATAATTTTTTCAATTTTGAGAGTCGAACATTTTCATATCGAACATTTTCAATGTTGGGATATGGTGCAAGCTTTCACGCGCATGCGCGGCCAAAACAGTAACGTATCTATATCATGATGACGAGGTAGTGGAGCCCTGAGACAGTTATATTGGCGGGAATGTATCGAAACATTCTGTTCCGGACAAAAAGACTTCAGGACGTGTCCTACGAGTTACAAAATATACACAAATACACATGTTATACATTCATTTTTCAGAATCAAGTAATACCAATTTTTTAAAATTCTGCTGGGTGCTCAAGATACCCCATTTTATCGAGAATCTTACTTTACAGAGGCTGACATCGCCGCGCATGCGCGTGAAATGTTAAATTGAACGTTCAGATGAGTAATTGATAAACTAGCTGTAACGCTACAATGACAATTTTCTTAAAATCATGAGATTTAAATGGACACAATCAAGAAACACTGTCGGTATAACGATTAAATTTTTATAGTAGAAAATAAATAATAATTGCAGAGCGTAATAATAGAAAACTCTTGAATGATTCCAAGAATTTTCATTTTTCTGCACCGCGGCTGGTATATAATAAAATATGTATTGTCATTCGTTAGATTATGAAACATTAAACACGCATGCATTGTAATGATTAAGTAATGTTCTCCTACTTTCATGAAGCATTACCTTGAAAGCACTATATATAAAATTAAAAAGGCATAAGACGTGTAATTTGAAAAAGCTTTCAATGTTAGCCAGAAGCTATTATTAGTGGCATTGCTGTCATCGGATAAGTACAGGTCACCGGCACAATTGTCGCCATGGATTGCTATCTCGATTGTTACTTCAAGCATTGCATCACAATCATAATTACGGTTTCCATCGCAGGACAATGTTCCTCGCTCTGACAATCAGCTACTGTGCATTGTACGAACCAAAAAAAATAATGATTACCACTGTGCACGCATTGCACGAATATAAAATAATTAATGAACAATTTTCAAAACATCAGAATATTCGATTGTCGTTATTAACACTAAACCTACCACGGTCAAATGACCGGTTTCTTATTTTACAATTAAAAAAAATTATTAAAACGCTTTCATGAAAAATTATTGAAGAGCTTTCTTTGTTGAAATATACATTTCAATAAAAATTGCGCAGAACCGGAATAAATTCAATCTTGCTAATTTTAGAAAGCAATATATACCACTCACTTTTCATGTTTAGTAGGTTTAGTGTTAATATCATTTAAAAATACATTTATAGAAATGTTTCTAAACAGGATGCGTGGAGAAGGAAAATTCGAAAACCACTCAATAAAATGAACTCTAACAATAAAAATATATATTCAATTTGTCCATCGACAAAACTCGTACTAATCATACAGTTTAATGCAAAAATACTTGGGATCTAATGATCGTTTCACAAACGTGTTATACAAATTGCTTGCGAAATCATGGAAAATTGCAAAAACAGAAGATCGTAGTACAGTTAGATTACCAAAAAACTAAACAAATTTTTAAACGTATCGTAATATTTTGTACGTATGAGTCCTGTAAAAGTTTTGTTCATTAACAAAGTGTGAGGGCCCGGTTACTAAACGTTAATGGCGATAAGCTGCAGTAATCTCGACGAACAAAACTGTTCCAGCTCTCAACACCTTACAGACTAAGAGGTACATACTATACGCGGATAGCACAGATTCTCACAACAACGTTCAACATTTTATAAAATCATGGGAAAATGCTCTACACCGGAAACAGACCTCGCACCTTAAAAATAGAAACAAATCTTTTGTTACAAAAAAGAAAAAGGTTTCCAGCGACAGAAACCAGCTGAAGCGATACTCTCTAGATTGCTATAAGAAAAAGTATTCTTAATTAGTGGACTTCGGATTTGATGCATTTATGACAAAACTGATCTAATTGCAATTAGACAGTGTAAAGATTGAAAGACTTGAATAGCATCGATATATTACTTTCGACATAGCACAATTATTAATGAAAGGAAAACGTTCTTCAGTGGCTTCTTTATATTATAACAAATGCAGAAAATTTTGCACAAACATCCGCAGTCTACTAATTAGTGTAGGATTCAAGAGGTACGATTGACTCGCGTGGCGACTCACGAGCTAACAGGTAGCAATTGTAACAATCTGTCTCGACCTTGAAATTCAAAATTAACTTTGTTCAACTATTAAAAGCACATTTTTATCTCCCCGGGGTCTCGAAGATTTGTAGTGGGGAAAAATTTGAATTTCAAAGTCAATAAGAAAATTTAATATACCTTAACTAATTTGTGTCATTGACTGTACTTAATATTATAGAAGAAACGATTCGATTCGTACCAGAAATCCTTCACCAACTATATTCGCATTCACTGGCCGAGAATGCATAACGTTTCGTTAATGTGCTTCGTTGACGGTACATACAATAAGTTGTAAACCGAAATCGCTATATACGATTCAATAAGAACCTTAGGCCTTACTCTTTTGTACACGCGACGATTGCAATGTAAATTGTAGTAGAACTGTTCGTTAACAGAGCGCTGACATTGGATTCACTTTAAAAATATTCCGTGATATGTAGTCACGATACACATCGGTGTCATTCGTTTAAACAGGATACACTAAGTATAAGAAAAGTTTAGTTCTTAAAAAATATATGTATAGATTTCATCTTTAAGAGTTAACGGCTCCGAATTGCAGATGTGTCATTGTGCTCGCGAAACAATAGAAATAGGTACACGCTAAGTCGATTACAGTTTGTCTACATATACTATACTCCCTCTATTTTTCTATCACATAAGAGATATGGCCGATCCCAGCCACGAGAATCCCTTCAACTACTTGTAATTACCATGAGAATTCTATATCAATATCGTTCGTCTTTTGAAAGTAATTAGCTTGTTAAATACACTTTGTACAAAAGTGTGTCTTTAATATTAGACTAATCTGATACGATTATTTGCTTTTGTTTTGCCAGGAGTTTGTCAATAATTAAAATTTGTTAAAATTCTCACAGAATGGTAAGATTCTCTGTTGGGAAACATATATACATTCACTGTTTTCAATATTTCGAATAAAATGCTCGAAAGCAGAGTACAATTTAGTATATCTAAAGAAACTGTACTATATAGTAACAAGCTGAGATATGCTGTTGGAAGAAACAAACGTATCAGAAACAATGAATGTGACAATAGATTAATAGTTCCTACCTAAATCAAGTGGTTTCACCACGAGTAATAAGTCGTAACAATTTCTTCAATATTGTGCAAAAATAACTTTGTATCTATGTTCCAGGTGCGTTAAAGACCGTTCTGGATTATATTGAAGGCAGCACCGAGGGCCCAACTCAATTCGTGACCAGTTATCTTCTTGTACAGCTGTAAAACAAACAAACCTGAGTATAGAGTTAACAACAATAGTAGTATTCTAGGTATCAGAGCTTGAAAACTGTTATAATATCGGTTTTGGTTCTTCAAACTACTATGAACAACCTTTATTTCGAATAACTGCTTTAAATAATTATATTTCGGTTGTATATATAGGTTCCTACATTCAAAGAATAAAATTTTATGTAATTGATGTCTCGAATTGTTATAACTGCATTTTACTGTATATATAGCTACATATGTTTTAAAACATAGTTTCATTATAATAATTTATAATAATAATAATGAGGTAAATGACCTCAGGCATCACCCATTTTAAGCAAGTACAACATTTCTGGGACACTCTGTACAGAACCGAAAATTGTTGCTATAATAATGATTTCATGAAATCTTACGTATAGTTCCGTCGTGGGTTCCAGACCAAATCCATCGCGTAGAAGAACATAAATGTATGTTAAATCAAGGCAAATGAAGGGCTGATCAGTATTCGGGTCATCGCAGGCGATCTTCGCTTGTTTAAGAAATGCGCTTACTTGAACAACTCCGCCTTCAAATGGGTCAACTAGACTGACCTAAAAAACATCGACAACATAAATGTATCTGACCCATTAATCATCTAATATTGATTCGTAAACGAAATACTGTATTAACGCTTTACCTCCGTGGCACGATCAAAGTAATAAGAAAATGCATGTATCTTGTGGTCCTTTAAACCTTCAGGTTTATTCTCCATTCCATTAACATACTTTTCAATGATCTTCAAGCACTCTGGGAAATTAACAATTGGTTTGTCTTCTTCGCCGCCAGCGAAATTCTGGTTCTTCACTAATTTGTGAGATCCGCGGACAGGTCCTTTGACTAGGTAATTAAGTCCTCCGTAATTCCATTCGGTGGAAACTATGGGATTGATACATACGGATCGTATTTCTACGCTTGCCCGTGGATTTATGTTGACCAGTTTCATTCCGTGCGTTATAATCTCTTTTCGAGCAGCCATGAGACCCATTCCCAAGTAGCTGTGCGTGAACACGCTCATGTTATGGTTGAAGATATTTACGGAGTATATGTGTCCATCGAGTTTCTTTTCCTGAAGAGGATTGGAAGACATTATTAAACTTTTATCGAATAATTTCTTTCCCCATTAAAATTCTCAAAATGTTCCGCGCATTTGATTACACGTACCTGTGCAGCGTCGGGTGAGAAAGTAACTTGCGTCGAGCCTCCTCCAAGATCCAGTGCAGCGACTGTGTTTCTAGGATTGTACGTATTGAACAGTTCCAGCAGGAAGTTCACAGTGAACCAGGAGAAAATACCTTCGTCTGTTCCCTCCATTATAGCAATTGAATTCTTAGAAACCTAGAACATATGAAAAATAACAAATAATTTATCCAAAGTTCTGCAGGCTCTTGATATTTATAAATATTGTGTCCTCTCACTTGGAAACCAGAATCTTCAAACAGTTTTCTACATTCTTGGAGGATGTCTTCAGCTTTGTGTCCAGGAAGAAGCCTCAGACCAGCAGTGGCTCTCATGCTCAGCGGAGTATGCTGCCATTCCGATTGAGGAATAACCGCTTTCACTTTATCCAGCAGTACAGTGAGAGATTTAGCCGCTTCTCTCGGCTTGTCTGCGTAAGCACTGACGCCTGGTTTCGTTTGAAAGAAATGTTCTCCATCTAGTATCAAATTGCCGCCGAAAACAGACTCATAGAAACTAAAGGCCAAAGCACGACTGCCTGTAGAACCTGCGTCAATAACTACAACGTAGAACCTCGATTGGATACTCAATGACAATGCCAATGTATCAATCGCCTTAGCTCCAAGGCGTACTGGCTTTAAATCACTCCTGTAAAAATATATTGACGTGAGAATCTTGTATCACAACTACAATTAATACTGAGAAGTGTAAAAACAAACATACGCCATTGCTATGTATCCCAGAAATAAGACTCCCAACACAGTAACAACCATAAAGTATCTTCTGCCTGGATGACCCTTCTTCGGCCGTGATCTTGTATCTGTTTTGTAGATATCGTCATTTTCTGTTTTTAACTAAAAATGTAATTATTCATTTAGAGTTTAGATATTACAAATTAGACGTCATAAAAATGAGATGATTTGTTGTTACTTTCTATTTTTTGTTTTTTACCATTTCCATTAATGTTTATTAAAAGTTTTTAAATTTCGTACACATTTGTGTCTATTATACTACCAGATTCAAATACGTACCTTTGAAAGAAAAAAAAGTTTTAAATAAAAATAGTAGAGTATATAGTTGAAGATAAATGAAGATAAATGACTGAATAACCTCAAAGATATCAAGTTTAAAAACAACGTAACAGATTAAGTCGTATCAATTTCACAAACAGAGTGAATTGCATTTCAGACTTACTGAAATATATTGCATCTAACTTAGAATACAAATGGATATAGGCAATAATGGCAGGTTTTGTTTATTCACACGAAACAGCTATTGAAAAAAGTAAACATCGACATCACGTACTATGAGAAAACACGTATCTTCGGGCAAATATAACGGGTGTATAAAAACTGACACACTATTTTAATCATATTTGTTTTTTCTGTACTGCAAATATATGTAAAGCTACGTAAAATTATTAATTACAATCATTTTTACAGTAAATTTAACAATTACGTTTCAAATATTCTACATTGCTATTTCACGTAAAACTTGTCATATTAATTTCTCTACTAAAATAATAAATATATAATTTAAAAACTATTACAAAATGTATTACAACAAAATACTGTAAAATAAAATTATTATTGGCATTATTTTAAATCACCTTGGGTAAAATGTTATTTGATAAAATTTGCCGACACGTAATATATACACGTATCAATATATATATCAATAATAATTGAATCAACGATTACACATTACACAGGGCGAGTGTCGCAACATAACGACTTCAAATGACTTGTAAATTATTTGTTTTGCGAAAAAATGTTCAAACAAATGTTGCACGGTTTCCAAGGAGACATGTAATCTGTTTTTTGCTACTTTTTTTGTAATTAAATTTTAAGCCGTATTTGGAATAATACTTTTCTACGCAGAATGTGGTACTTTATCCGAATTTAAGAAAACTATAGGGCATTCCATTTAAAAAACTGAAAGTGACCCTCATATCTCGATAAAAAGGCGCAGTAATAAAAAAACAGATCACTGCACTTTATGCCCCCCTGAGAACCATGTAATATTCGTTTGAAAAAGGTTTTTTTACAACAAACATAATGTTACGACACTCGTACTGTATATTTAAAATTCATGCATACATTTTGCTTAGTGAGTAACAAAAGTTCATGAAATATTTACATCAGATTTTTATTACGTCTACAATATCAAAATACCATATCATAAAATAATCATATTGCAATATTGAAAACATAAAAAACGCTATTTATTCTTTCAAATATATTTAATTATTTAATATCGAAAATCGCCATTACCATCTCTCGATTGGTTCGATCAATCGCAATTTGAAATGTCACGCGAATACATAATAATATTTGCATTTAATTTGCCACGCAATCTAAACATTATTCCGTGTTAAACACTATGCAATACTTAAATTTCCCGTACTTATATTAAAGTGTAGTAATACCTACATAATTCTTTATAAAATCTTACGTAATTAATTGTGTAAAGAACATGGCTTTTTATTAATGTGGAAACGTCAACATCTTTTGTAAAATCATGTAAACAGTGATTCTGAAGGCATTTTTATTGAACGAAACGTCTAGAGCTATTATTTACTATATTTATATATAATTTTAGAACCTAGATTATATATCACTAAATATAGGTTATATTGAGTAATCATTTTTCAGGGAACTATACAATATCTCATTATTTTCACACACCACGAAAAAATTCCTCGAAATGATGCACGCGAAATACACTAGTACAATAAAATATTAAAAACAAACCTTTCTTCGCTTAATCTCCATGTCGTCGAAAACTGATCGGCAAAGAAATGAAAAATGCGAAGAGGAAAGAGCATACTACTACGAAGCGGCTATCACTAAAATGACGCCTTGCCGCTTGCCGCTGCTTGCTGCTGTCTATTCATCAGCAGAGCGACTCCCGGCGATGTAGACTTGACATAGGAGAATATTGTTAGGATATCTAACAACAAAATGGCCGCGATAATGACTCAAGGTTTTAAGTGTACTCCGCCTCTCAGGATAGTTAGAATATCACGAAGGTGAACAAAGAATTCGTTGTTATCTGCGTTGGCTCCAATAATCGACCGAATTATCTGTTTAATTAACTGATCCCATCACCGAAGACTTATCACAATGATCATCATTGTAACTAACTGTATGCTTGTATGCGCGTTGAAAAAGTTGATTAACCGAATGTTTTAAACATCTATTTCTAACCGTTTATGCACGGGGTTTCATTAACGCTCCCGAATTAGCTTTTATAATAATCTTGTAACGGAAACATGGTTTACAATTTTAAAAATACAATTACATAGTTTGTATTGCAACGCGAAGATTTAATGTTGTTAGAATTTTTGCATAACATGACATATTCTTTAACAGCACGATTTACTTGGTATTAAATAATTACATTTTTTGTTAGAATAGTACAAAGTGAAGAAAAAATTGTTATCTGTTTGGCAGCACCTCTGTCAGCCAATACTGTAATCCTGTTAGGGAACACTCGAAATTTTCTTGTTTCGTTTTGCAACTTCATGTTATCAGTACATAAAACATGCTGAATGATATTGCATAAAATATTTTCTACATGTGTGACTTAATGCTGACCTTGACTGAACTTGTTTGAAAAATTAATTAACATTTCTTTGAATAAAAACGTAAATTTCCATATATTTACTACTTAAACTTCATTGTTTAATATCATTGTTATATTTGTATGTATGTTTGCGTATGAGAGCTTGAATAAACTTTGTATCCAAATAAGAACTAATTTTATATTGTGATTATTCATCCATCTGAAGTACCTTAATTTTTAGGATGTTTATTTTTCATACACTTAATCAGTATCATAAAATAATAGATCATATTACATAAATATGTAAATAAGTTACTTAGTGGAGAATTTTCTATCAAACATTTTATTTCTTTTTTATTACGCAATGCACGTTAAGATAAGGTATTTTAAGATACCGTTACACCATATTTAACATTCCGCATAATCTGCGTAATTTTCGTCACTATTCGTTTCTGAATTTCACTGTAAGATACGTGTAATTATTTTCGATTACATGCAATTTTGTTTCAAGAATTCTTGTTGTATTTTGTTTAATCATTTTGTTAATCATCGTATCGCGATTTTAAGTTATTTTTATGTTTATCCTAGGGACTGCAGTGAATTAGAAGAACATTTGTACAGAAAATAATATCTCATACTTATTAAGAAAGAAAAGAGTGATCATATACTACAAAGAATCAGTACAAAAAGTTCATCACAACGAACACGTATAAGAGTGATTGTGACAAAATGGCTTTCAGAGAAACTATACAACATAAACCGAGTTTTATGAGAGAAGCTGCGATTCAGATCGGTGCAGGTGGCTGTGCAGGTTTCGTAGAAGCCTGCATAATGCATCCAATGGACCTTATTAAAACACGTTTCCAACTACAGGTCAAAATTGCACAAAATGATGCTCTTTACTATACAGGCATTGTATCGTTAATTTGTACTTATATTTTATGTTATTTTTCTTTATTGATTTATTCTTTTTGTTCGAGCACTTCAGTATCTCTTTTTCTTTCAATTATTTATACACACCTTTTTCGTTAACACTTTTACCACAGGAATTCGTGACTGTATGAGAAAAATGTACATAAACGAAGGGTTTGCAGCGTTCTGGAAAGGTATATTACCTCCAATTCTTATGGAAACCCCTAAAAGAGCTGTAAAAGTATGTAATTTGTATTTTATGCCAACAGTGCGCTGTGCACTTGCAGGGAAAAGTTGCAAGCTTACAATTTATCTTGGTTTTGTAATAATCAAAACAATTTATTTTCAGTTCTTCTCCTTCGAGCAGTATAAGAAACTATTTAGCGATAACTCATCAAAAACAATGGTACGTGTAATAAGATAAGCTTCTTCAAGAAATTAAATAAAATAGGATTTCTGTAGATGTAGACATACGTGTCTTTCTATTTATGTAATATCTATGCACATGAATTTACCATTTAATAAATCTAATCTATGTGACTGTTAGTAAAACAATTTCCTCTTTCAGGTATTTTATTATGCTGGCTTCCTAACAGGCGTGACAGAGGGTATTTTAGTGAATCCATTCGAAGTAGTGAAAGTACAAATGCAGTCTGATCGCAAACACATCAGATACAGTCCATCAACGTACGCAGTGACCCAACGAATTCTTGCACAGCAAGGGTTTGGATTAAATGGTATCAATAAAGGTTTATCTGCCACAATAATGCGGAATGGTATTTTCAATACATTCTACTTCGGAACATACCACAATCTTCTTCCATTGATGCAGATCTATCAGGAATATGTTCCGGAATTGCTGCTTAAGGTACATTTTGCTGTACCTTAATTGCTACATTCGTATATCGTTGAATAAGTTTTGCTACACATTCTGAATGTACAGGGTGTTTGCACTGTTACTAGGTAGCGTTTTTCTTGCAAATAATAAATATTAGAAACAAAATGAAAAAGGACATTTAAAACGTTTCTTCCATTTCTGATCTTGTATGACCTTGGAGGTCATTGTGTCCTACATGAATGAAGTTGTTGGGACACACGCTTTCGTGTGATATAAAAACATATATAACATTCCATTCAAAAAATTGTAGGACATCTTCATTTCTAAAAAATTAGTGTAAACATAAAAAAATTACATACGCCATTAGGTTGCCTGCAAAAGAGCAGTATTACTATTTCCTCTTTCATTCTTGTCTAATGTTTATTATTTGCAAGAAAAACGCTGGCTAGTAATAACGTGAACATTCTGTTTATAAATCTTCTTTACAGTTTGTCGTAGGTTTCATATCAGGCACATTAGCATCCTGTATGAATATACCGTTCGATGTTGCTAAAAGTCGCATTCAAGGACCCCAGAATGAAATTCAGTACAGGGGAACTGTACGAACAATCTTTATAGTCTATCATAGAGAAGGGTGAGACAAATTGTGAAAATTTGAAAACTTTCTACCTTGTTTCAATGATTTTTTTATTAAATTATTTATTTCAGATTTAGAGCCTTGTATAAAGGATTATTGCCGAAGATCTTGCGATTAGGACCAGGTGGCGCGATTATGCTTATAGTTTATGAACATATGAAAGCGTATCTCACTATGCAAGTTCCTTACTAATCGCAGTACTGAACTAACATAAACTGATCGTGTGCATTTATTACTACTACCAAAAAATTATTTTAGAAATGTATTTCATAATATAATTTAAGTTGAAATTTAGTGAAACGTATTTCATAGTATAATTTATTAGCAATTAAAACCTGTTTCCAATTTTAATACATTAGAATAGTAATATTTGATTAATGTGCACTACAATGTATCTGCTTCTTAGATACATGGCTCTTTTATCTTTATTTACAGATGCAAACTAACTGAATCTTATTGAATGTTTAAACAAATAAATTAATAGTAAACATAATAATATTCTTTAATCATCTAAAATAGAATCCAACCACGTTTCCAGATCTACAGATTTCCCAGGGTTACCGGAGGTAGTTGCCTTTTTTGTATCTGCAAAAGATACTTGTCGGATTAATGTGTACATACAAATCAGTTTTTGAATGTTGCTCTATTGTATTCAAACTCCTACCCGTATTAAAAGGTGTAGATAAAGATTTAACTGTCATTAAAGGATCATCCAAAGGTTCTTTGAGTGATAGCAGAAAATCTAAATCCTCGGCTGTATTATCTATCGAATCTTGATTTTCCTCTGTATCTTTTGCATCACTTGAAACTTCAGTTTTTAAACTGTCTAACATTTCATTATATTTTTGTTTTCCCTGTTCTGCTTTGTTATAAATGCTTGTCAACTGGTCGTTCTAAAATAATGAATGTTAACAGATATTTTAATTCTTATGGGTTCTAAGTCTAAAAAAAGTTATTGAACTTACAGTAAAATATTTAGTATCAATTTCAACGTTCTCATTGAATGGAATTGATTCGATTGCTGCAGATAAAATTTTCAGATCGAGTGTAAAGTACTCAGAGTATTTAGAGGTATCGATGGTCCAATTTTTCTCTGATTGTGGAACAAAGAAATTGTCTTCCGATACTGGAGCATTCATAAGAAAGTCGAAATCTTTTGTGACATTTTCTTGTACATCTATATTATCATCTAATACTAAGTACGGCGTATCCTTCTCGTCTTCTTCCTTTTCCTTTTCTTTCAATTTCTTCTTTCTAATTTTATTATTATGTAATATTTTGGATTAATTAGTAATAACTTTTAGGTTAATTGATAATGATTTAATAATGACAAGTAGAAACTTAATATATTTTGCGCTGAGTATATATTTATTTACAATCGGCAAGATACATAAGAGAATTACAAATTTATAAAATACAACGGTAAATGTAAACAAAACAAACTTTCATATAAAATACTTCGTATCAACGCGATTTAAAGTTTTCAAACTCCTTTTGAGTTACTGTTCAAGTAAGCTTCAATATTTTTATTAATTCAACAAAAACATTAATAAATATTAAACAATAACTTCACCGACCTTTCCCGATTCTTTTTAGGAGGCATTTTCTTTACTTCTTCAAATTAATCATTTACAAACAATAAATATACTATTCCTAACCTATACGACACAACACGTATTTGTATCTATAATGATCTATATATATGTATATATATGATATATACAGGGTGTCTCGTCTAAAACAGGACACCTAAATATCTCTACCTCTGAGAATACAAAAAATGTTTCTAACGTAATCTAAATGGTTTCAAAAGAAGAATCAGATGGAAGAATCGTTTTTTATAAATTGTAATTTTTTAATCGTTTTTTCAAGGTCACTTGTGTTTGTTTACATATATACACACATTTTTTGTTGTTGTATGTTATAGTTGAAATGACCGTGAACTCTAAAATTTGCTAATTAATGCAGAACTTACTTTCAGCGACTGTTGACACTACCAGTCTCACGAAATGTTTTAACAATACTTAAATATGCAGAAGGTGATGGACAAGAACGTTCTGGAAATCTGTCTTTGTAAAGTCGTAATGCTTCTGTTAGACACTCTCGAGCTTCACCGTAAATTAAAACCATTTGAATTTTTTCCTGTTCTGCACTGAAAATTCTAACAGTGAGGGAACTCCGTGGGCGCTGGGCGAAAATACTACCACCACTCTGACGTAGCGTCTTCCCCTAATTTCCTTCCACCGTGCACGCGCTACACACAAGCGTACCTCTACTCTGTCCTTGTAAAGTAGAAGTGTGGTAGAGGTACGCTTGTGTGTAGCGCGTGCGCGATAGAAGCAAAGTAGGGGAAGACGGTACGTCAGAGTGGGGGTATTATTTTCGCCCAGCGCCCACAGAGTTCCCATCACTATCTTAAATACATATCTGTCTCACTCTCTATATACACAGAGGAATGATACAATGTGTTTATTTACAAGTTCAAGTTCATGGTCGAATTTCTGTTTCCGTTGAAATCTGAAATGTCGCTGAAAGTAAGTTCTGCATTAATTAGCAAATTTTACAGTTCACGTTATTTCAAGGTCGTGCTATTAAACATGGATGAATGCACAATAATGTTTGCTATGACATACAACAACAAAAAATGTGTGTATATATGTAAAAAAACACGAGTGACCTTGAAAAAACGATTAAAAAATTACAATTTATAAAAAACGATTCTTCCAACTGATTCTTCTTTTGAAACCATTTAGATTACGTTAGAAACATTTTTTGTATTTTCAGAGGTAGAGGAGATATTTAGGTGTCTTGTTTTAGACGAAACACCCTATATACTGACAAATTGTCCCTAAGAAATATTTTGAGATTTCTCTATATAATATAGGTTCATTCAACAAATACACATGTAAATAAAAATCCTTATGTATAGATATTTACATACATAGGAATAAATCGAAAATTTGACTATATGTATGTATAATAGAAGAGATAAACGAAAGAACCGGAAATTATAACTCACAATCAGATATTGACTCTTTCGGAGAATGAATACTGGAACTAATATCGCTGTCTGACAAAGACGGCTCTTTCTCTACTGAATAATCTGAAGATTTTATTTCTACACTGTCTTCAACTTTATCTTTCTTTTCTTCAGTTTTACATCGACAAGTTTTTGGAGGTTCAATAAGACCCAGATCACCTTCCGCGTAACGACACTTAATATTGTCAATCTATAAAATGTATACATACATATAAATTTAAACAATTTGTATAATTAGTTTTTTGTAATAATATACCTGTGACGCAGTATGTTCCAAAACATTGACAATGTTGTTGGTGTCCAATATTTCCCAAAGGCACTGCAGAAACTGTTGTTTTAATTGCGAGGAGCAATAATCTTTATTTGCAATATCTCCTTCAAGCTGTAAAAATATTACAAAATCATAACAAAGAGTAAAAATCACTGACAAGATTTTGAAAAATTGTTCACCTCTAAAGCTTCCATGACGCAACTTCTCACACGATTGAACAGGCTCTTAAGCTCCTCCAGTTCTTTATCCTTCTTATTAACTTGTGATAACAATTGTTCCTTTTCATCTGTCGCCTTCAATACACATTTTTTCAGATGCTTAATTTTCTGCTCCATCTGCTCACACTTTTGTTTTAACTGCTCAATGATCGACTCGTAACAAGCAATTCGATTATTATCTCTCTCAGCTTTTCCATAATACAGCAACATAGATTGGAAATCCTACGACGTTACAATAGTTTTATTTTCATATGTACAAAGAACGATAAAAAGAATTCGGAGATCTCACGTTTGCCAATTTGTGAATAACATCTCTTTGCTTCATCGCTTTTTTTAAAGTGATTTTCGACTCTGTTTCGAACAATTCGCACTGCAACCTGAGCGTACGCTCTTTTTCCTTGCTTTCCCTACAGGTGATTTCGAGTTCCTTGCAAGTGTTCACCAGGCTGTCCAATTCTAGATTCAGAACCATGTTTTCTCGAATTGCTCGGTTCGTGGCCTCTGCTACTCGTAAATTAGTTGCTTTGCGAAGAGTCACAGCCAGTGCCTTTAAACGTTCTTCCATTTCTTTCTTCATCCTTTCATCATATTATACAATTGTATTTCTTAAACTTAATAAATCGAACAATTTATATTTCAAATTATAAAAGGAAGAAAAATACAAATTAGTACTGAACAGTATAATCAATGGACTTTCTCCTATTTATAATATTCATAAAATACAGGGCGTTTACGCTATTACTAGCCCAGCGTTTATCTTGCAAATAATAAATATTAGAAAAGAATAAAAGAAGAAAGGGTAATACTATTTTCTGCAAGCAACGTAATGGCGTATGGCATATTTTTGTGTTGCGCCATTTGCGCGATGCGAAGGAAGATGTTCCTTCCATTTCTGACCTTGTACGACCTTGAAGGTCATTGCATCGTATACGTATAAACTTCTATTGACTCACGCTTTCGCGTGATATAAAAAAATCTATAGCATTTCATCTAAAAAATTAAAGGTCACCTGCGTTTCTAAAAAAATAGTGCACACAAAAAAATTAAATACGCCATCAGGTTGCCTGCAAAAAACAGTATTACTTTTTCCTCTTTCATTTTTTTCTAATATTTATTATTTGAAAAAAAACCGCTGACTAGTAACAACGTGAACACCCGGTATATCGTACATTGCTTTTCCAATGACCAGCGACTTCTCCGCCTCGTAAAGTTTCTCCTGGAGTCTTTTGTCCTGTTCTATAATTTCCTGCTCTTGAGTTTCAAACTTCTGCATCAGATCCTGCCTTGCAATTCGCCAATCTTCCAACGCGTTCAGTTTACCAGCTAATGGAACACCATTTTACGTAAGTAAACGAACAGAAAGTTCCAAAACAACGAACAAAAAGAAGTCTTTCAAGTGGTAATCAAATCAAAATTCAAGAAACGTATATACTTCACTTATTAATTTAACTTCGGCGCTCAGATTGTTCTCCATCGTGCGATACTCGAGCTCCATCGCTTGTTCCTTCTTCTTGTAGGCAGCCTGTTCCTCTTTTTGCAATTCTTCTAAGGCAGTCAATCGTTCAACGAGCTCCGTCGCCTCTTCCCTCCTCTCCTCCAAGTTCCTTTTCAAATGAGCGATCACATCTGACCTGTCCTCTTCCAGTTGTCGCAACTTTTCTTTCACTTGCTCCGACTCCAGCTCCAATTCTTCGTTTCGAGTGCGCAAACTAGCTTGTAAAGAGTTATTTGAGCAGTTATGCATATTTAAGATCACATTCTACTTTTACCAGTCTCAAAACTCAAAAGAAATTGATATACACAGTTAACATATAAATAGAGATACATTACGCAAGGACTGGATCTTGTAAAAATTGTTTACGAACAGATTTTAAATTTGTACGCACATGTCTTTATATAACATTTCCAAGAATAGATATTCTTGTGATGTCTTTTTGTGAAATTATATATTCTTTTTAATACTATTGAGAAATGTAAAGCGTACCAAATTTATACATTCCTTTGGGACATACAATCCTCAGTAAAATCCAGCATAAATCTTTATTAGTCGATGTTCCACTTTGTGCATATATTTACCGTGCCAATTGTCTGTTGTTATCCAAAATCTCTTGTTCATAAGACAGGGTCTCCCTCTCATCCATACATTTCTTTTTCACCTTCTTTTTACCACCTTTACGTTTCTTCTTTCCTTTATCTTTCGCCATCCTGATTAATTAAATTCGAGCGATTGTTACACGGTGAATCAATTTGAATTATTGTTGCCCGGTGTAGTGATATGCAACGTGAACGGTAATCTCCGTTAGATCGATAATTTTCGGTTCCATGGCGACGGAGAGATCGATGAGCAATTAACGAAAGTAAAATGATTTTCTGGAGAACTCTTCAAGCACATATTCTGTGATTTCGTTATGTAGTGATCAACTGTGTTTTAATGACAATTAGAAGGCTTGTTGTGATATCGATCATTAATTACTAGGCAATGCAAGGCCTATCAATATTACAATATAACAATGTTGCATAGTTCTGAAATTTTTAGTTTCAGTGTTTAAACGTTCCAAGCCTTCTTAGATTTAAAAACCTTATGAATTCGCTTTGTAGTCGTCCACGAAACTCGTGACGCGTTTACGAGCTTAAAAATATACAACAGCTTGACACCAAGTCCTTACAAATACTTTTTAACGTATGTGTCACACACATATATATATATTTTTCCAAATTAATTATACATATACATGTAAAAAATATCAAACTGAAAACTTAAAAATCTAATGTAAATCAAAATGTAAATATTTCAGAATTTAAAAACTAAAAATAGTCTCTGGAAAAATGAAATATAACGAGTATACACCTTGTATTTGAAACATTCGATTCAAGAACATTGTCCGCTCCGGTAAATGTCTAAGTTTTTAAATTAAATCGCCTGTTTCAAATAGAAGTAAATACAAAACACTTGTATACTCTAAAAATTTTAAATGTTCAGAATTTAAAAGCGTAACTTAATAATAAATAATTTCAACGTCTCTGTATGTCTTTAAATAAATACAATCTACTCACGCACCTGATCTCAGCACACGCAGACACACATTCTCTCTCTCTCTTTCTCTCTCTTACACATACACACGCAATCTGCAATTAACCTTAGTAGTATGAGAGTTCCCTTAGAATTTCTAGAAAACGTTCTTGTGCGAATGAGGTGGTTCAATGAAAACAACATGTCCTTATGCACGCGCGTGCGTGTATTTATGAACCATCAGTAACAAATTTGACTTCATCTAAAAGAAAAAGAAAAGAGAAGTGGACTGGGGGAAACGAAAAAAGAGAAGAAAAAGAAGAAGTAGTTAAAGAACTAATTAATTCTAGGCGGAGGTGGTGGCTGCGGCCTGCGGAAGTAAATAATTAAACTGAGCATGCCAGTGAGTAGTCCTATGAGATACAAGTCCCAGTTCTGGCCCAAGAGCTGGTCCCATTTATTCAGATGATCAACAAGACTAAACTCCTGCAGATAATCCAAACCGAAAAGGAAGGAGAGTTTGATGAGTGCCAACGCGACGGGAATTTTTGCGTCCGGACTGGCTTCCGCAGCGAGATCGTAACACCGTTTGGCCAAATGTCGGTCCCTCGCTAAACCTAAACCGCGTTCATGCATGTATCCAAGGTTAAACATCGCCTGTGCATTCGGGTCCGGCTCGGAGGCCAATCGATAGTGACTAGCTGCAGCCTCGTAGTCGACTTTCGTTCCTCTGCCGTAATAGTAAGCGTCTCCCAATTTCACCTAACGAAACAGTTTCAACTGTTAACACAACTCGGAAGTAACGCCTTGTACTAATTAGATGTCGTACGACGACAAAATCGTTTGCCGTCCAGTCGACCGATTTCAGTCGGTGGTAAGACAACGCTATACAGCCGACTGTTGAAAATTATTTACGATCGAACTTACATTTTCTTATATTATTAAGAAATACACGAAAAAGAAGACGTGTTGCAGTAGCACAAATATACAAGGATATAATAAAATTCGTACGACATCTAATTAGGATGAGGCGTAATGCAATAAGATTTAAAGGGGAAAAAGCTCGCTTTTCAAACAGGGTGGTTCATTTAAGTAAGCTCGCCTAAAATTTTTGATAAATTCGTGCGAAAACAGACTCGAATACCAAAATATAGTTAAATGATATTTCTGAAGTAATTATACCTGAGCAGCAGAGTATCCTTGCGCGGCAGCTCTGGCCCATAAAGAAAGCGCTCTGACCAAACCCTCGTCCTCCGACAATATCGTGGTCTCCCCTTTATCAAGTATAAAAGCAGCATTGCTCTGCGCAACTTCGTATCCCATTTCCGCGAGTAGGGCGTAATTAACGAAAGCTTCGTTAATCCTGCCTTCTCTGTAGTCGGTGTGGGCGACCATCAACTGGTCACTCCATTTCCCCCGTTCGGCGACTTTCTTCAAAAGCTCGACTGCGGCCGGGCAATTGCGCGCCATGCCTGTGCCGGTGGCGTGCATTTGGGCTAAGTTATAAAGCGCCAAAACGTGGCCGGACCGACTGGCCAAACTAAAGTACATGGTAGCTAATTTGTAATCGGGTTTCACGCCTGTCCCACCTGTTGAAATCAATTTTTATCAATTAGTCACTAGTTAGAATAGTCTTTTTTAATGCTCCATAAACTTAGTGTTAAGCGGTCTCCCTGTTCAGTTCTGGCTAGTCCGAAGCAGAATATAACGCGGTACGAATTAAGACCGATTTATATTATCCGTACAGACACGGAACGGTTCCGTTCAGTATATTAATACTTTTTTTTTTTGTTTCGTTTCCGATACGTTCCGATAGTATAGATATCTATATTCAAATGCATTAAAGAATGTTTGTCAGATCGGTGCTGAACGGAACCGTTCTGTGTCTGTGCGGATAATATAAGTCGACCTTAAATCGCGTTATAGGAAGGTTGACTGTCTAACACTCATGAATCTCAACAAAAACTTACTGAAATACATATTGCCAAGTTGAAGCTGTCCATCGACCCAACCCTGTTCTGCAGCTTGCTTGAAATATTGAAGAGCTTTTGTCGTATCCCTTTCAACCCCTCGCCCGTAAAGATACATAAGACCTAAACCACTTTGTCCGACAGGATTCCCAAGCTCGGCAGCCTTCTTGAAGTATTTATATGCCGTTTTGTTGTCCTGTTCGACTTTGTCGCTACCCTCCAAGTATATCTGAAATTTAGAAACGCGTTAACGAATATACAATAAAACATAACACACAAATTCATGATATTATAAAGATCGAAAGCCGGGGTTACCTTCCCCAAATAAGCCATGGCTATTGGGTGTTCAGCGTCAGCAGCATGCTGGAAATAGTGCATGGCTCTCACGTGGTCCATGGGAACGCCCCTGGCACCCTGATAATGTAACTGTCCTAACGCGACTTGAGCCTCTATGTCTCCTTTCTTCGCTAGCAATTGATAATATTCTATTAAATCTTGATCATAAATTCCTGAGTTGTATCCAGGGTTCTCCTGCTCGTCCAAAAGCCGGACTCGCTGAATAACCGGTCCTCCGCTGAACGAGACCTCTTCTGCGACCTTGTTGGCGACCTTACGGTAAAAGTTTAAAGCATTTTCACATGAAGCCGGCGTCGTGACGCCAGCCCAGTAACGATAACCGAGAGCCATTTGTGCACGTGTATCTCCGCCGAGAGCCGCGGCTGTGTAATGTAGAAGTGCTTTAGCTTGCGAGGCATTCACGCCACCCAATCCCGTTGCATGTAAAAATCCCATGCCCTGGAAAAAAGTTGTTTTCGTAAACAACAAACACCAGGTAAAAATGAAAGAACAGAATAGAGGTGGGCGAGAACCCAAAAATGTCGAGTCGGGAAGGACCGAGAATTTTATTCGGGATCAGGACGGGTTCCGAACATTTCGGGACTCTATATCGGGGTTCCCGATAATTTTCGGGATTCTTGAGAATATTTGGAATTTTTGAAAATAATCCGGATTCCAGGGAATTTTTGGGATTCTCGAAAATTTTCAAGAACCCGAGCCGTATCTACCCGATGTCTTTCGACATTTTCGTGTTCTCGCACAACTCTAGAACAGAATTGAAAAAGAATACCATATGAGCAGAAGGTAGTCCAGTTTCAGCGAGTTCTTCAAACATTTGATAAGCAGCTGAAATGACCTGACTAGACGTCGAAAAGGAAGCTGGGCCAAATTGCATTCCCAGCAGTGGGGCCCACGCCAACATGGATCTTGCTTCACGATGACCAAGAATCGCTGCTGTCCTTAGTAGTCCAAAAGCTTCTGCTTTGTTAGAACGTGTGGCATTTAAGAGACGCTGTGCTTTCCTAAATATTTGCTCCGCTGGAAGTTCAAGTACAGAAGCATTAGATTGAAATATTATTTTATAAAAATATGTTTAGTTCGCATCTTTTTTTAAAGTACCTTCTTGTTGCTCCGGAGTAAGTGGTTCTTGCGTCTCTTCACTCAGAGGCTCAAGTAGCTCCTCCTCGTTCCACGCCTCTGTTTCTTCTTCCTCCAGTCTTAAATTACTATTTGGTAAATCTAAATTCTTAGTCTGTGCTATCCTTGTCTTCATCCATACGTTTCTCATTGTGGAACTTTCTTCTTTAATTTTTGGCTCTTCTTCTTCTACGTCATCTTTTTTTTTTGTAATCTTCTCTCTAAGATATCGTCTATTAGATTGTATAATTTTTAGCATAGTATCATGTACAGCCTTCAATTCGCGCAGATGTTCTAACCCCTTTCCCCCCAAAGAAACATCTTCCTCCGGCTCTTCTTCAGCTGTCTCCGATTGTTTTTTGAGATCTTCTGACTCGGATGCAACAGACATAACAAGCAGAAGTAACAGTAACTCTTTCCGTAGCTTCATCTTGTCAGCTTGATTGTGGTTTGTACTTCTCCTGTTGAACTGACCTTCAGAAAAGTAAAAATATCCCTTAACATGATATTTAAATATTTCGAGTGATTCATATTCACATACATATTCAAATAAGTTCTTTGCATATATAAAGAAAGATAATTCGAATTTACATACGTTACATACATACTTACAAACAGTTTCAAAAAGCAGATGTTCACAATAGACAACTATGTAATTGAGTGCTAAACAAAAGTACTACTATAATCAATTATTACAAAAAGATCTAAGACTAAAAGAACATTATCGTACAAACTAAAATTTTTATTCCATGAATACACTAACTAAAGAACTTCAACTTCCCAACTACATTTGACACATCAACTTTGTGTACAATAATTTCGAAAATATTAATTCTCGGTGCTCTCTAACCTAAATTCGTGCGCACGTTAAACAAGAATGAAAAAAAGCGTTAGTCGAACGTGAAAAAAAGATAATGGTTTTCATACGTTTAGTTCCAACAGCTTGATAAGAACCTTCTTGAATTCATCTTGCGGTATGTTTCACGAGAATTCGAACTTTCGTTGCAGAAAGACAACGTTACGTCATTGAGACACGTCAACGAACATCTTCGGTTATCACCCTAATGATTTCTCGTCATTGCCGAAAACAATGTTGTTCTTTTACATGCTAGCACGATACCGTTTTACAATCTTTTTCGATTATCAAACATGCGAGAACATTACACGGTTAACTATCAACGAATCAGCTGTTTCTCGGATGTTTGTTTTCGAAAAATCTCAGTATCTGTAGGTTCTGTGCGTTGAATAATTGAAGTTGGCTGCAAATCACATAAATATCACTCGAGTATTTCAATAAATATAAACATAAATGCTCCGGTACATAGAAACCCAATCTTACAATTGATAACGCGCAATTATTTCTCTACGCACAAACACATACTCTAATCCTTCGGCGACCTAACCTCTAAACAATCAACATAGTCCACTTATTACTTATTGCCACTGTGATAATGAAAATTTTATAAACTATATCTCTGACCGAGTCGAACATAGAGAAAATATCTCGTACTTAAATAAAAATCATATCAGTTTATTTGTCGGGTGACAACAATAAGCTTTTTTTGTATTTATCACCAAATTCATTGTTACCAATACTATGATGTCGCGATATAAGCGACAATCTCCTACACGATATCTGTGAAAAAATTATCCCCACTGCGGAGTGTAAAGCACGACCAATTGAACATGTAAATATGATCCAAATTATATCGCGTTTGGTGTCATTTTAATCAGAAAAATATCACAAATGTGTTGGTAAAAATTTCATGACAAAAATAATAAAGGAAAAACAAAAATAGGTTTAAAATTGCATTAGTATTGGCTCACCGTTATACCTGACCCGTATCAATTTACATTTCAGGACTTTCCCAGCCTTGGAAGTCCTCGAATTGCGTCTCATACTCGATATGTGTGAAAAATGTTTGGTTTTTATATCAAGACATTGCTGGTAAAGTAATCTCGAGGAATCGTGTCCCTATCTACACGATATCTGTAAATTTTCGGACCCGAGTACAAACGCATGTACAAATCATCGTTACCATAAAACTTGTATTAACAAACAAAAATGGATGAAAATTAAAAAAGAATGCTCACTTTTAATAAGAAGTATTGGTATATAGATATTGTTATTGCTATGATTATACCATCTTCAAATATTTTTGTAAAAAAATAAAGAAAAATAAAATATAATGTTACGTATTGATAAAGACAATGTTCTTTTAACGTGTATAACCTGTTAAAATGCATCAAAATATAGATTTATATTGTTTTTTAACTAAGTATACAAATGTTGAACATTCAAGAATGTAGTAGAACACGTTTATGTTTAAAGAAATGGTTGCTTACGTGTTACATTAGTTACTAATCTAACTAACATGGTTTTATGCTATGTCAAATTTTTTAATTAAATGTAATTACGAATTCGTTAACTTTAAAATATATTTCGTGAGCAAAGCCCATGAAGGCGCGTTCAATTTTTTATTCTAATATTTCAACAACAATATATGTTATTTTACCGTTATTAATGATTATGTATAGTGTACAACGTGAGATTCGGAATTTTTTAAATAATTAGAATGACATCAGCTTTGTATTTGTTTCAATGTTCATGTCGAATACTGACATTCATAATTGAACTTCAATATCTTCGTATTAATTAATTTTTAGGACAATACTTAAGGGATTATAATATCTTATTAAAAATGGTGGATTTACAAGGACAAGATAAAGGAAATATATCCTTGCCTTCGAAATTGCAATCTTACGACAATGCACAACCAAAGAATATGCCGACAATCATTAATATGCAAAGAACATTTTACGATATTCGTATTGAAGACATAGATAATAGAATAAAAAGGTTAAAAATAAAACTACATTATATTTGATTATCCATGAAAAATATTAAATATTTAAAAATATGCAGGTTGAAAGATCGAAATGATGAGCTATCAGAAGGAATGGAAACTACCAATGAACTTATGTTAACAGTGGATGCAGAAACAGCTGATGAAATCACAACTCTGACTAAACAAGTTAACGCACAAAATAACAGGATTGAGAATTTAAAAAATCAAATTAACAAATTGGAAAACGAAAGAATACAAGACAAGAATACACATGAGAACAACATACAATTATGTCAACAAAAATACACGGCGAAGAAATTAGAATTAGTTTCCCAAATAAAAATTTTGAGTAATTGATAATGATCTTCTTCTAATCTTCTTGTTCTTACTGAACGACAAATATTATTTTTGTAGATGCGAAAATTAATGCTTTGGAAGATTTTAAAAAAGAGCAGAGAATTTTGGAAGAAAAATTAGAAGAAAATAAGGAACGAATGATAAAGTATGCAAAAGATGTGAAAGAAATTCTGGATGGAATTAGGCGAAAATTTGAATTTGATAAAGAAATGTATAACATTATTTTGTTTTACATGGAGATCAAGGAATTTGATTTCACTGATGAAATGATGATTCTATCCTAGGCTCAAGCTCGAATTATATAATTACCTTCTTGACTTAGCAGCACACTTTCATATTGAAACAAATAAATTCATAAGTCTTCCAAATAAGAGATTAATGAGAGAAAATATAATGTTACAGAAAGAGCTGTTACAGTTGTCTAAAGAAGTGTCAATGAAAAGAAAACTTGAAATTGATTGCAAGTAATATTTGATCAAAATCGGTTCTAGATTTTTGTTGTAAAATTATATTTTACAGGAATACATCTGTCGAGCACAGAAAGAACATTGTTATTGAACGTTCAAATGCAAAACGTAATATAGTAACAGTCAAAGTACAATATTCAGTGTTGAAAGCTTTACAAAGAAAATATGAACAGATGAAAGAACGCTTGTCTGCTATTACTGTTCCTGATCCTACAGCAGAATCGAAACTATTGACAGCAATTGACAATGTTCAAAAGCAGGAAGAGAGTACTAAGTTTATTTTATCAAAACTGCAAACTTTGCTCCACAAAGAGAAAGCGAAAATAAATATTGCAAAATATTTAGATAGAAGGATAGACTGTAAAGTAAAAGCAGTTGTAGAGACACTCTATGACGTAAAGTATACTGTAGCACGTTTGCTTAAGGTATTCCATGTAAATATATACATAGTGTATATTTCATTGTAAAGTATAAATCAAAAAATATTTTTAATATTTCATAGTGTCCTGAAATTGAATCAAATTATCCTAAATTGCTTTCATGTTTACAATACAAAATTTCTAAAGGGCAATTGAGACTTCGATGTAAGACTGTTGAATCGTAAGTAATAGTGAAAGTTGCGTATTTAGATTTATATGGAAAAATGATTTAAAAATTTTATATGAAGGGTTGAAACTATTCCACGAGAAACAGACTGTCGTCCAGAAGACGTAAAAGATATGCCTGATGATGTTGATTTTGATATATTGACTGTGTCTGAAGAGACAAGAGAGTCTTGTAGAGCAGTCTTAGATGAAGTAATTAAAATTTCATTTAATTATAGAGGGTATTCACGCTATGACAAGCCAGTGTTTCTCCCGCAAATAATAAATATTAGAAAAAATTGAAAAAAAAGTAATACTGTTTCTTTACGAAATGTCCAAAATGTTTCTTCCGTTTTTGACCTTGTATAACCTTCAAGGTCATTGTGTCGTATATGATTGAATTTGAATGAATGGTCACCTTTAGTTCTAAAAGAATAGTGCAAACACAAAAAAATGACATATGCCATTACATTGTTTGCAAAAAACAGTAGTACTTTTTCTTCTTTCATTTGTTTCTAATATTTACTATTTGCAAGAAAAACGTTGGCTAGTAATAGCGTGAACACCTTGTATACAAATACTGTAAATGTTACATTTTCATTTCTAATTTTACCGCGCTTAGACAAAATCGGAAAGCTTTGCTGGAGAAGAGGCAGTGGAATTGTCCACTGAAAGTAGTGTACCTGATAAAAAAGAATTGGATGAAATTTTTGATACTGCAACGTTGTTTAACGAAGAGGAATACGAAGAAGTTCAGGAAACTGAATCTTTAGATGATGAAGAACCACCATTTATTTCTAAGGAAGAATGAAGCCCACTATTTTTACCTAATTGTTATTCACATAAATTTAACTATAATTTTCTATTAATTTCTTTAAACATTTTTGTCTATCTTCATTTTCCTTGCTCAATAAAAATTTATGTATTTCTTCCTTCATTGTATTTGGAATAACAAATGGATATTTCATGAAGCTATAAGAATAATTAATTTGGTTCAAACTGTGTGTATAATAAACAATATTAATTATGTCTGTACATAAACATTTATACCTATCCTATGTACATGAGTTTATAAAAATTACAGATCTCTATTTCACACTTTCACAGTGGTCATATCGATTTTGTGATCTGGTTTTATAAATCGTTTCACTTTAGCCTTATCTCGTTTCCTGGAAAAACAAGAACATTTTGTCAATAAATTAATATTCGTTAAATGTATAAATTATGTTAAGTATACTTACAGTTTAAGTACAGAAGGAGCCACAATATTTCTTTGTTGAAGAGATTTGAATCTGTCTTTCAGTAAATTACCAGCTGGCGTAGCACTTCGTAAATTTCCAGTTAACTCGTTTGATAATTTAAAATCAGGGTCCAGGGGCTCAAATTTCACTTTACTAAGAACTTTAGTCTCCGTGGCTTTAAGGACTTTCTGCTTTAACCTCTTCTCCCTCAGCATCTTCAATTTCCTTTCTTTTTTAGTCAATTGTTTATCTAACAATCTCAACTTGTAAATGTCTGCAAGTTTCTTCTTCTCTATTTTCTCCTTTTCAATCCTATGTGCTAACGCTCTCTGCTCTTTCTGTTTACGCCTCTGGACACGAGTTTTCTTTGCATTTTTTACTGGAGGATTTACAGATTTCACATCTGTATCCTCGTCAATGTCTTCAATAGCAGTTTCATTCTCTAGATTTAGACCTTCCGACATTTCATTCATGAAGTTCTTCTCTTTTTCTGCATGCGAAACCTGTAACAAGAGACTTTAATAAGTTATAAAATAAGAGATTAAGTAGACTACTGTTTATTTTATTAAACCTTTTTAAACATCTTTGTGGTGACCCTTTCCAGATGCTTCTCTTCCTTTATTAACTCCAATTCTTTTTCGGCAACCTCGCGCAATAAATTCTGATGATCCTCATACGAAGGATTGTAAGATGTTCCCGGATGCGGAGTCTCGATTGCTGGCAAAACAGAAGGCTTCTTATGCAATGAAGTGGGCAATCGTTTCTTCTTCACACCAAAATGTGACATCGTATGCCTTACAGTGTCCGGAGCCATCCATTCCGTGTTAATTCCATTGTCAGTCTTATTTCTCCATACATCGTCTTTAAACTCACACCTTTTCGGCCTAAGTAATCTTTCCTTCTCTGCGATGGCTCTATTCTTTAACTTCAATCTGTCTTTCAATTTTACGATACCGTGAGCCTTCCTAAGAGCTTCCTTTTTCAAAAGAATAGGATCTTTCCTCTCTTCCTTCGTTCTGACACGATTTCTTTTAGTAATCGGGTCCGGAACCGACGAGTGAGGTTTTAACACATTAAAACATCGTGCTTCCTTAGACTGCAATAACTGGCGACGTGCTTTCCTCGAGAGAACTTCTGGCTTTGTAGAGATTACAAATAAATCGTCATTCTCACGATTTGAAAAGGTACCTAACCTCTCTTCTTGTCGGGTGTCTTCCAAGAATTTGTCAACATCTTGTATGTCCACGTGTTTACGCCACGACTTCTTTGTTTTTTTCGATACCTTCCGTTTTTTTGTCTTAGCCTCGACCATTTTATTTATAATAATGTAACAATAAGATTAAGTTACTCTATCTATTTGAAAGAAACGTGTTTTGTAGCTTCAAAATAAGGTTCTTATTTACGTTGCTCGATCAGTATGGAGATATTGGATGGGTTTTTCGCGCATGCGCGTCCAAATTGGTTCAAATGTTCTAAGGTAAGATCTCCGACTTTAGACCTTAGTAGTGTTTCGATTGGTTCGAGTTTTTTTAATCACTCAAGAACAAAGTGTTTCGGTGCGAATTCGCAAAGAAAAATGATGCTCAGAATCCCTTAGGGAATTAGTCCTTTCTTTTTCCGACACTCTCTGTCGGACATCCTGTATGCGGGGAACGTAGGTTTCATCAGGTTTCATATAGTGATGGCTTTAGATGGCTAAGAGTGATGGCAAAAAATATCGATATATCGATACTAAGAACCATCGATTGATTACAAGCGATATTACTTTATATTGTTCAATCATTCATTCATCTAATTTAAATACAACTATATATATATATAGCCAAGTTGATTGGTTGGTTGGTTTGTTTATTCTTCACTCTACAAGTAACACGGACAAGTACATAGAGATGGCGTTGTTGCCATCCCTAGTTTCATGTGGATGCCCCGTAATGTTTTCTCGTAGGGACGCAGCTTGCGGCCGACACACGTGTTGCGTATTCGTATACACACGCGCGCATCACCTGTGGTGCGGTCAGAAGGCTGGCCACAACAGCAGAGAAAAAGTTGTACTTACCGATGGCTGTCATCGCTTTTTCTGACAGATGTTTTTACGTGCCCTATTACGCGAATTCTGCCTTATCCAAACATATTCCAGTGGTAATCTGTTCTCCGCGCCTCCAGTGAACCCGATCTTATCGCGATAAATAGGGTCACGACGCGGGGTCCGCTCGTTTCAGTTTTGAAGGGTGCGTCATCGGAATTCCAAGGATCACGATCACTCGGGAGAGATCATCGAAGAGACTGAACACGGACAGAAAGAAAGAATAAAAAGAACTGTGGACGGGAACACGTGAAAACGAGAGGGACTGAAAGCAAAGGGTAATGGCGAAAACATATGATTATTTGTTCAAGTTGTTACTGATTGGTGACTCAGGGGTCGGCAAGACGTGCGTCCTCTTCAGGTTCTCCGAAGATGCTTTCAATACGACCTTCATCTCAACCATTGGTAAGTATCCTTCGTTTCTTCTTTTTTTGTTCCTGTCCTTTTTTTCTCTCTCTCTCGACCGTTTTGTCTTCCCCTTTATTTTCGTGTTCTTTTCACCGTCAATTAACAGATCACGGGAAAGAGAGCACGCTCGCGTCTACGAATATGATTTTCTAGCTGATCTTCCGTTATCTAAATTTATAGATGATAGACCGATGATCGGATCTGGTACTTCTCGATAAGTCTACTTTTTATGGTTGTCTGCTTTTATTTCCGTTTTCAACTGGTTTAGTTCGAAAATGCACACTTTTATTTGGCAATTCGATTTATTGACTGACCATTCGAATGATTCACAATATTTGCGTTTGGAGGTAGAAGGTTGATGACCAAATTGTGCCACCTCCAAGTAAATAGTCAAAGTATGCAACCTGTTACATCTTTTAGTCTTTACTGTGCCAGAAATGTGTTTATGCATTTCTTTACATACAAGACAGTTCAATCGCAACTTGAAAACATGAGAATGTTTATAAAAATAACGTTTGCTTTATGCAGTTTATTTATTATTATAAATTAAAAGTCTAGAAAATATTACCAATAATCAATCATTTACATTCAAATATTAATTCTTAATAATTTTATTATTTGTTTATATGCGCTTACCATGTGTATACATAAGCATATAAAGTCTTTTTAAGTGTCTAGACATTAATAGTACATATTTGTTAGTGTACAATCAAAGATATTTAACATTGTTTACATCTCTAGGATAATTTGTATATTACTACCTATTTATAAAGTATTATTGATATGCCAATATCTACATATATAGTGTACAACGTGTGTAAACACCGTCTATTTAGTACCTGCTTTGTTGATAATTATATAAAGATAAGTATATAGATATATATATATATATATATATATATATATATATATATATACCTATCTGTTTCTCTATCATAATTAGTCTATGAATATTTATTCAAATTTTTATCGTTATAAATCTACAAACAAATGATTAAACAGAAATTCATTTTGTTCATTAGGTGTAACCAGAATTTTTCGGATGAAATTTTCCTGCTTTTTTGAGTTACAAATTTGTTACTTGTTTTCAGGAATTGATTTTAAAATAAGAACGATAGAATTAGATGGCAAGAAAATAAAACTACAGATATGGTAAGTATTGCATTATGCGAATCGTTTTCAAAATCGAAGAAAAGATGATTGTATTAATTGAACAATTAATTGAATCGTTAAAAATAAGGACGATCATGTATACTATTGAATACACATTTTTTCTTTAATGTTTCAAAGGGATACGGCTGGCCAAGAAAGGTTTCGTACAATAACTACAGCATACTATCGTGGTGCAATGGGAATAATGTTAGTTTATGACGTGACCAATGAGAAGAGTTTCGAGAATATAAAAAATTGGATTAGGAACATTGAGGAGAATGCATCCGCAGACGTTGAGAAAATGCTGCTGGCCAACAAGTGCGAACTCATATTAAAGCGACAGGTATCGAAGGAGCGGGGAGAACAGCTAGCTGTCGAGTACGGAATCAAGTTCATGGAAACCTCAGCTAAGTCCAGCATTAATGTCGAAGAGGCATTTTATACCCTTGCACGAGACATTAAAGCCAAAATGGAAAAGAAACTGGTAAATACTTTTCAAAAATATAGTATTGTTCTCTACGTTGCGTATTGAAAAGACTTGAGAGTTCATTATTCCATAAAATAATGATGAAAATAGTTTATTTTAAAAAAGAAAGGAATCGATACCTACCGTGTTTTAAAATAATAGATTAGATTATTATTAGCCTTCCAGTAATAGCAATCCCTGAATAGTGGATTTTAATGACTAGACAAACATTAGAAGAATTTCTACTTATTAAACATGTTACAAAAGAAAATAAATTTCTATTTCACTTCAGTTTGTTGCAATTCAGGCTAATATTGCAATTCTGCTGTCTAGTAATCACATAAAAAATGAATTTCTATGTTATCTTTCCTGGGAAAGAATAAATGTTAAATTAAATATCAGTTTTGAATTTTATTCTTAATATGTACTTCAGTAATGTAAATAACATTTACAGTAAAAAATTAAATGAATTTTAATGTAAGAGAAGTACATCGAATTTATGGTAGAATTTAGGAAAGAAAATATTTCAAATTTAAAGCTGTGTATAACAAATGAAACAATGCATGGTAACGTTAGATGCAAGATTATAATTCTTAACACAAAAATACTTTCTCCTTTTCTATCTTTTCTCGTCTTTTCTGTCTCCTTTGCTGTAAAGTCACTTCCAGTTTACCAAAGAGCACCAGTTTCTATTACGCGAGATGGCGAATATATCACTTCAGTCTTTGAAGATAAAACTGCTGATGTCAAACATAGTGGGTGTAATCAATATTCAACACCTATATACAAATCTACAGGTGTGGCTCTTACAGAGATTGTGGATGTGTTAAAAGACTCATAGAAACGTGCACGGAAATTTCATAAAAGTTTTAATACAGTAGATTATTTATCATATTGCTGGAAGGTTAAAATGCCAAAGTACATTATTAAACTATTTTACAGGATATAAGAAGTCGCAAATGTACCTCGCATAGTCTATTTCGAAGACAAATATAGAGTTTGATTGAATCACTTGCTAATGTTAAAATCAAATGTAAAAATCGATTTTTATCTATGTGTAATTTAGTTGCTTTTGCAGACTTGTTATAGCAAATAGTTTTACATTGATTAATCACCATTTTTTTGTTTCCTGTGTCTGTTTCTCTGTGTTTGGTGCTGGTCGGTCTCTGCAGAAGGTAACTTTTCCCCCTCTCTATGTACTTTGTTTTGCATACCTTTTTGAAGTTTGATTATTTATATTGCTGAATGCTGTGCCAGGTTATGAGAAATTGTCTCCCATTAATTGATATATTTGATCGTGTATTTTGTTTATTGTGAACTAACGTGTTACATTTCTTTTAAGTTGATATATGTTCTAGCCAAATGTAAGCAGTAATTGTATAGAAACGTGAACAAATTTTAGAATTAAGTACTTTTTGCGAATACTGTGATTAACAGACTATGCTGTCATGATTGTATGTAAACAAGCTAACATGTTCATTCAATTTGAATTGATTCAGCAATTTATGTAATCAAGAAATCTCTCGTTTTCCCCAAAGTATCACTTTATCAAAATAATCATGGTGCATTGAATTGAGCTTGAACAAAATAAAACCTGACACCGTTATGTAATATTTTTTGTAATTTTATGTCTGCCTTGTATTATATAGCCACACATGCGCTAGCAATTTATATGTGCATGCAATAATACAACAAACATACAGGCTATTTCTTCAATATTTATCCATGAACTTTCCACTAACAATGTTGCACTTACATAGACAAATTATTTCTGCTTACTCTCACTTTTCTTAATGTGTTTCCGCAAATATAACCTTTGTCACTAACAAGAAAAAAGGAATGTTTGTAATCATCTTATGACAGCTCTTTCATCAAAGTGAGTCATGGAAAAGTGTAATGCCATAAATATTGTTAAGTGATTTGTAAATCTGCTCGCGCAAGACAAATGTAATATTGTCTGGCATTCTCATTTTTTTCTATTACACTTCATATTGTCAAATCATCTGAAAATAATCGGGAAACATTTCTATTGATTGACCATTTCATCAGTGATTGACCCTTTGATCAAAATAAACAATGCATCGTATTGTACTGTTGTATTTGTATGATAATTAGAGGTGTACGAGAACCCGAAAATATCGGGTCGAGAATTTATTTCAAAATCGGGTCGGTTCTCGAGAATTTCGGGATTCTTGACAATTTTTGGGATTATTCCCAGAATTTTCGAATTTATTGGGATTCACAAAATTGTTGAGAACCTGTCTTGATCCCAAATAAAATTCTCGACCTGTATCGATCCGATTTTCGGGTTCTCGCACACCTCTAATATTAATACTGTTCAACACAGTTTGCCTTCAAAATTTCGATATCATTCGTATAGAATTTAAAAAAGATGCAAATTTTATTGAAAATGTTCGTTTCAATGGTAGCAGTTGTGTAATTACATAAATTGTTAAGGTTTGTTGAACAGTGTAATATGTTGTACAAAATTGTTTCACCTATTCGCATCGCAAGGAAGAATGAAAAATAAGCCCCTGTCATTAAAAAAGACAGTGCGCTTTGATAATAACTAGACTGCGGATTTTATACATTTACGACAAAAACGATTTGGTGTAATTTGAAACAGTAAATTGATTTAAACCATCTAAGGACGTCGATATATTGTTTGTGATTTATTTAGATTATTAAAGGAAAACGTAAATTTTTAATACATCTTCTGTTGCAATCGATCCAAACAATTTGTACACAGAACAGAAAAGTAGTGCCTACTCTATCGATGCGAATGGGTTAATTTTGTTATTGAATGTAAGGTTTGCTTTGAGATACGATGTTGACCGATATAATTGTGTTGGAACAGGAGGCGTCAAATCCACCAAAGGGAGGCGGACACCAGTTGAAAGCATCCGAGCCACAGAGGAAGCCACCAAGTTGGCTCGCACGATGCTCTATACTCTGACCCTTTGGCCGGCATTACCTTGACCGTCACCTTTTACTCTTCACCTTCGGTCTCCTTCGCTCGCTTCATGACGCGAGTGTTTCTGTGATTTTACTCCTTGATGGCCACCTTCGTTTTCCTCCGTCGCTGCCGGTCTCTCTTTTTTACTGATTACTCATAGGAGCTCTTTTTATCCTGGAGGAGAAACACCCTTCCCTCTCCCTCTCTCAATCTCTGTGTGGCTCTCTCACAAGAAAGAAAAGGAAAAACATGTTTAAGGATTCCCAAAGGAAACGATCATCGCGGATTGTGATAATTTTTTGATAATTTTCTAAACGACGTCGAAAGAAACAGCAATTTCAAAACAGATAATCCGAAGAAACGACCTTAAACATCCATTCCCCTTTGCCTAATATCATATGAAGAGTGTAATATCGGTAGCGCAAGGTAGCCTGGGTGTGTGATTTACAATTTAAGACTATCCGAAAACCTAATCGAGTGGGGTGAACAATGGACCGACGACACGCAATAGAATTTATAATAGTCAAAGGGGATAATTCGAATTGTTGTGACAACGCGATCAACGAATAATTTAGAATGTAAATCGGACGCTGAGTGATCTTTTCAAAATGGAACACGGTCGACGTTCTTTTTCATTGTTTGGAAGAGGACTCTGGAGCTGTGAAAATTGTTTCATTCGGGGAAGAGCGACGGTGATTGTTAACGTAAACATTTACAGAGAATACTTCTGAAAGCAATAACATAGAGAAAATATTGTTTTTATTTGCATGATGTTCTTTTCTTTTTCTTTTTCTTTTTAACGAGATGCGTTTCGACGAGTGCACAAAAAGAGATTCAGGTTGAAATCAAGTAGCGTGAAAGGAACATACGAAAAGTGTACGAGATTCTATGCTACACACTGCAATGTTTCTCCTCCATTTCTCAAACGATCAAGGGGTACGATCGAGTTTTTTAAACACACGTCTGTATTCACTTTATTTAAACGATTCAAAGGGGGAGAGGAATTTCTCTCGTGAACCGGAAGAGAAATTCCATTCTCTTCCCCTTTTTATAGTAGCTCGAGGATATTTGTTTATAACAAAAAGAAGAGGGTACGGATAGGTAAACAATGGGCGGTCATTTTTTATATATAAATATATAAATAAGTATACATATATACATATACACGCGTGCGCGCGCGCACGCGTGTGTATATATACATATATATATATATATATATAATACACATTGTCAAGTTAGCTTTTTCACCGAATCGAAGGGGAATCTTCATTAATTAACTCATTAATTAATTAGCGCAAATTCGTGACTCGAAGAGATAACTCTTTCTATTTTCTTTCACTTATTTCCTCTTTCTATTGTTGAAGTAATTAAAAAAAAAGATAAATAAATAAAAAAGGTGGAACACGGACTTCGTCTTCGTTTGAAACGCTTGTTGTAATAGTTTTTCGAGGAAACAGAGGGTTCTCTTTTTTTTTATATAATATACATACGAGAAAAAAGGGGTTCCGATCTGTTTCCACTTATACTTAAATATACGATTATTATAATACATTTTATATTAATCCTATTCGTCTTCGTTTATTGTTGAAACCCGCCTTCCCTAATCTTCGATGACAAACGATTATTTTTATCGTCTGTGTTATCGTTTCGTTAAGGTTTTGTATTAATTCGATCTAGAACTGCAATTAACAGAAATTTGATATTTTATTCGTACAGCTTTACCATTTTAAAACCTCTGCGAGCTATGTTTATTTTTAACTAAATTTTTTCGTACTGCAAATTCAAAAGACTCTATGCTTCCATTAAGTTTTTATAATTAAATTAAGTAGAAATATTCGATATTAATTAACGAAGTACATTAAATTGATAAGGCAACGAATTAATAGCTAGATATTCCTTAAAGCCGTACATCACAACAATCATGTTACTGTATATATAAAATTAATAATTTTTTAATCATTTTGTAATGACGAGCAATGTAACTTTATTTAACAATATAGTATCAAATTCAACGAACATATCACTTACCAGATGTATTGAAAAATTCAAATAAATGTTGTTAATCAACAAGACACACGGATTATTATTTGTCCTGATTAGCAATGTTACACTGTGTGCTATTGTACATGTATGTTAATTCTTGAAAAATTTTATTTATATTTTCTTCGATCAATGCAGAGTCTTGCATCTTAGATTTCATCTCCAGCAACATTTCTTTTAGCTAAAATAAATAAAACAACTATAAATTTTGAAAATCATTTGGCGTAGACGCAACATATATACCTTGAAGCATAAACATTCTATTTCCGGATGCAATTTATTATTACCAAATAATGATTTCGACTCATTCATCGAGATGGTCGTTAACTTGTGCTGTAGATCCTTGATCTCTGCCGTATTTTTTTGGCTTATCGCATGGAAACAGAGACCGAACGATTGCAGGCGTTTGTTTAAACTGATTATTGCTCTTCCGCTTTCTAACAAGTATTTATGTTCTTTCGAAATTTTAGCGAAGTTTCTTAAACAGAACAGCAACAAAAAAACCAGTAAAAATATATGAATTTTCACAGATTAAAAGGTTATATATGTGTACAAACTTGAAATTCTACAGATGAAAGAAATAATTAATAAGAGCTAGTTAAATGTTATAATTTGTAATTAGAAATATTATCCTACATGTCAATGTGCGCAATAAGTCTCTCATTGTCGTTTCTATATTCAATTAATGTTTTTTCTAATTCCTCTTTCCTTTGAATTTCCCGCTGCAATGTTTTCTGCAAGCTCTCCGCTTTAATTTTGAATTTCGCGGCTTCTGTTTGACTAGACAGAGTTTCCTTCGACAAAGTATTGCGCTCTTTCATTACATTTTCGTAGTTGATTAACAGATTCGAATGATCAATTTTATAGCGTATCTTCTCCTCCTCTAAATGATTAATTGTTTCCATTGCTAATTGCAGACGAGCTTGTAATTCTTGCGATACTTTTCGTTCATTTTGTAAAAGCGATTCTGTCGAACAGAGTTGCTCGCGAATTATAAGATATTCCTTTTCTACTGTATTAAATTCGGTCTAAAAGGAAGGCATTTTAATATTTACTCAAAGCAGAAAAATTATACGAAAATCATTCTCACTTTAGTTCGTTGAATTTCAGAAATCATTTCGTGAAATCTCTTCTCAAAATGAGAAATATCTGGACCGTTCGATCGAATGTTATTCATTTTATTATAATAATTGCTCACTGTTATTAATTTTTAATATTATCAATTGATTTAGAACACTACTGTCGACTTTTCGAAAGTGCGCAGCGGAAATTTGAGTCTGTATCTCGATCGATATATTCGATATCTCGAACTACGCGAAAATGCCGCGAACTGATTTGAAATTTCAATTTGGCGATAAGCAACAAACATCATAATTTTTCCATGTATCTTTTTATTAATAAAATAGAGGGGATAGTTTTCTAATTATTCTTCTATTACACAGCAGATAATGGATTGAAACAACCATATACGTACAAGAAATATTTAATTTCAGAGAAATTGTAAATCAATATATTTGATAAAAATTTTATTCTTTTATTATCTTAGATTAGCAGTATAAAAGAATTAATGGCTATCCATAAATTGAATATCTGATAGTAATAAAACTGTATTTGGTAGTGGTCTTGGCTGAGGACTCAAAACCGTGAATGTTTGCCTTTCCACGTCCACATTGGTGCTATAAATAGAAAAAGCATTTTCTAAGTATGCAAAATTATTTTTCAATGCTTTAATAAACATCAATTCAGAAAAATATAATTCTTACACGCAGACAAATCCAGCAACATTGGTTTGTACCACATCATCTTCCGGGGAATCGGCAAACGACACTGACAGTAAATGATGAAGCAAATTAGGCCCTGATGCGACAGCCACTAGCTTCGTTAAATTGTCTTCCGCTTTCATTCCCAGTGGCATACAGGACGCAGGCAACACCGGAGCACCAATTTTATATAGCCTAGCTTCGCTCCACTTAACTTCAAAACTGTGAGGATAAAGCGGTGTCCTGGATCCATAAAAATATTCCCTAACTCCTTGATCTCTGGCCTCTATCCTCTGCGCTTGACTCCTCTCCACCACACCGCCGCTTTTCGGCAGAAAAACAACTCTGACAAAATCCGGCATGTCCCTAACGAGTTCATTGTAAAGTCTTTCTTGATCCAGTACCAAAATAGCATCAACTTCGAAAGCCTGAGCCGCGTGAGTCAATAATTTATACCCATCTCCTTTCACCCATCCGCAAGTGTTTATCACAATCCCAGACACTCTAGCCTTTTTGTTAGCTTGCAACCTATCGGAGCAGACTTCTGCTAATCGTGTTACTAAGAGATTGTATAGAGCAACGTTGGTTTGCGGAGATTTGTGTCCAAAGTGAAAGACTAAAGGTGCTTGCTGACTGAAACCTTCAACGATGTTCGATGGACGTTCAACTAGCAGAGCTCCAACTGTACCAGGTATCGCTATGTGACCTTGGCCAACATCCAAGTCTACAAAAATTGGTCGACGGCCCATTCTTACTGCATAGTTCAGCAAAAGTCTGCAAAGCGTTGATTTTCCAACGTCGCAGGGTCCTACTACCATTGTTATCGGACCTCTAGTGTCATCCTTCTCTGCAGTTTCTCTGAGCCTTTCCATCGCAGCATGGCAATTTAAATACAGACCCATTGGAGTTTCTTTGGCAACATAACTGACATCGGTTTTGCCAACTAGCTCGACCGTACAACCTTGCCAGGTGAACACTGCTACCTTAGCTCCAGCAATGAATTCATACTTCTTTCCTTTCACCAGTTCTGTACCAAAGACCTCAGCTAAGCCGCTTTTTAGCTGCAAAATAATGACTGAATTTAAAACTGAAAATGAGTTTTATTTTTTCATGATAGAAGAAAGAGATAGAATAAGAATAGTGTAGAATGATAAGTAATTACCTCAAGCGTAACTTTCTCATTTTTAGACTCAACTTCGAATCGCAACTCACAATCCGGATCCAATTTGAATTCTTGCGTTTGCGCTTTTTCGTCTGTCATCTTGTTAACATAAGTTACACCTACTTATCACATGCCTTGCCATGGAGTTTATTTTTCTCAGTGTACCAATCTTTTTTTACTTGTACCTTGTATTGAATTATTTACATAGTGCACCCTAACCTCAAATCAAACAGTTTATATTATCGATGTTGCTCAACAATGATTATCGAGATATTTGTCGATAGCTATGGTATCGATAGTCACAAAATTGGTAAACTTATGCCACCAAAAATACCATAGATAATGATTTTTAGTAAATTTGTATTATCGGTTAAAGTCTCTTGTATCAATATGATTTCATAAATAAAATTGTTTAGCGTATTGGACAAAGTGTTTAATATTAAGTGGTAAAAGATACATCTCTTTTTCTTTAAGGACTTTTAGGTTATCAGACTGGTACGACACATCGCTCTTACTTTATAGTGATTCTAATTTTGATCATTGCTGTACCGGTGCCACGCGTCGCGGTTCGACACAACCTTAAACGTCACAATAATTACAAAAATGACGATGTTAACGGTAATTGGCAAGTTCTGGCACGAATATACGAAAACTACGCCGAAGAAGCTTAAGATAATAGACGCTTATCTATTTTATGTGTTCCTAACCGGTGTCATACAATTTATTTACTGCTGTCTTGTTGGAACGTTCCCGTTCAACAGCTTTCTCAGTGGATTTATTTCTTGTGTTTCCTGCTTCGTCCTCGGAGGTATTTTATTAATTATATTTCATACTTCACACGATAAAGTCATTTTCCTATCGTAGTATCGATTTATAGATTGCTCACATCAATTATCAAGTTTATATTTGTTATCAATATGTCTGACAATCTCTCCTATGATATTGGTCAATGTAGTTATCAATTATAGTATTAAACACATAACGTCTTTGTTTCTTAAATTATCGGTTCATAATTTCTGTTACAGTTTGCTTACGACTGCAAGTGAATCCGCAGAATAAAAGCCAGTTTCATGGGATAAGTCCTGAGAGGGGATTTGCAGATTTCATATTTGCACACATTATTCTGCACATTGTCGTAATGAATTTCATTGGTTAAATGTAGGTAACGAATTTGTAAAACTTTCTAATAAAACGTTCACAGTGATCGGAACTGACCACGTCACCACAAAAATGTCTGTACAGTTAAACATGAGTAATTGTAATTACATTTGCAACTTGCAATTAAAAGTAATAGATTAAAATTTATTTTTGTTATCGTAGAATTCTTGTGTGTTCACTTCTACTTGTAAAATTAATAAATAAATTCAATATTCAGACTTAAAATCATTGTTCGATAAATTTATTACTGATCGTCATAGATTCAAATGCATTGCATTTATATAGGCTATTATTAAAAATGTTGAAGACATATAGATCAGTAATTTTGCAGATTCAGATAATTTCAAAGGATGAGTATAATTGTACAAGAACAGACAAGAGCATTGTTCTAGAACTATGTTCGTTTAAAACAATCAAGAACATTCTTATCGATATTTAATTTTTATTTAATTAATCAACAAATGAGTTCTGCATGATAGAGCATAAAATTTTATTCAATTGTTTTAGTGGTAACTAAATACGGCTATATTACATTTATTTACATAATATTATAATATATTTGTAGGTCTAGCATTTTCAGCTACAAATTAAAAAAGAAACAAGATGCAAAGACATAGTAAACTTCTTCCTCACTCGTCCTTATATTACATAAATAACAAACTATTCAATTATTTTACAAAATTTTGTTATCTCGGAGGGATAGGAAAATTATATATTACATACACAGTGTTGTTCATGGCAAAGAAATCAATCGATGGCACTTATGCAGTTCACAAACACTTTGACCTCGCCATACAATGTCTTCCTCCTACGACATCGGAGAATTTAGTTTGTTCTTTTCTACAAAAACATCTACTACACTTTCGCATTATATACACTGAGTATTTAAATAATACTATTATTTTTCCATCGTTTCTTCTATGTGTAAAAAGGTCATTACAAAAATTGATTCATTTGTGTGTGTTATTAATAGTTGGTACTAAATTCATTTATCTGTTTGACGACTACAGAAATTCAGTTTGAATCGAATTCGACATATAAAAAGAAATGTTTGTCCTCTCACAAATATCCGGATAATCGACATTCCGATATCAGAACAGAAAAAAAGTTTGTAGTTGTTTGTTGGAATTACAGTATAATTCAAGCGTACAGGGTGACTATTCGTTCACAGAGGAAAAAGCTACCATTCCATATTACACATTACTGTGAAAACAATTTATAGTGTTCTCGTATTAACACTTTGCGTTCCGCGGGCTACTCGAAGCTTTTGGGCTCTCCCGTTTCAATATATTTAAGGTTTCACCTATGTACGTTCTATTTTATAGACAGTAGTATAAAAATCAACTTCTAAGACTCAGCTTTACCAAGCGATGACTTTTCCTTCTTTTTTTATTGTAAAACATATATTTCCATTAAGCAGATCGTAAAGTGTTAATTAATTTATAATTGTGAAATAATACGAACGAATCGCATAACTTAATGTATGCTATAAATTACAGAGGGTTCAAAGTAGAATATTTTACAAAGAAGCGTAACAGATATAAGTTACGTTAACAAATTGCATCAATAGTTTAGCAATTTGTATTTTCATAAATTTTTATGGCACTTGAATAATTCATTCTTTTTTGTTGTTAGCTTACAAAATGCTTTTTATTCATAATAAAAAATAATGGAGAATGCTTAAACAAAAATACTCCGTCGAAGAAATTATTTATTTTATATGTATACTATTCGGAGTAATTTTTTCTTTACGTGAAATTTCGTTTAACGTTGAATTTCGTTAACATTTAAATATACAATTTAATATAGAGCTGTTCGCAGAAACAAAAATATTTTCGTAAAATCTTTGAAATAGCATTGTAGTTCTAACAGTGAAAGAAATAGACTTTTGTTTATTATAATCTGTTAAATAATATTTTATTTGCAAACATATGTGTCTTAAATATTATTCTCTCTCTTTCTCACGCGCGCGCGCTCTCCCTCTTTCTCTCGAATGATTTAAATATTTATTTGCAATCATTTATATTATCTCTAAAATGAAAAAATTAAATATCAATAATAAAATTAATAACAAAAATGATCGAACCATTTACTATGAAAAATACTAGACGCTTTTACTCTTTACACATGTGAAAATGAATATATGAAAAGAACGTTTCCTTCAACAGTATATTCCTAGTTTTATCAGTCCACTAATCCACCGATGAGTATATAATCACAACCAGTCAATATTAATTATGAAAATCCATTTTTTCTGTTCTCGAGAAAAATCAATTCCCTTGAGAACAAAAAATTGAGATTTCGAGAAAAAAATCTTATAACTGGAACACTTTAAAATTGCCAAGAAAAATATTTCTCTTAAGAAAAGGTGAAATAAAAACGTGTCTAAGTATCTTTGTGTGTTTTAAATTAGAATGATTGACTTTTGCAAAAGGGTCATCTAGAAGGTTTTTCTTTCTTTCCTTTTTTTTTAATGCAATATTAAGAGTTTTGGGGGAAATTTGTTCCAAAAAAAGAAGAAGATTAAGATCTTTCAAAATGGTATATTACTTAACAATTATTTTAATAAATAAAGAATAAAAAACAATTAAGCGAGTAATACTTTTAAGTTAATTTTCCTCATTATTTCTAAAGAATTAAACAGTTAATACTTTAAGTTTATCATTCTTATTTTACTTATGAATAGAACAACTTGTATTCTTAAGAAAACTATTTTTCTCAAGAAAAAAAAGAACAAAAGCGGGACGTACAATTTTCTGGGGGGAAACCTATTTCTAAAAAAATCATATAACCGATACTTTTTAAATACAGTGAGGCTAGAATTAAAAAGAAAAACAAAAAGAAATGGCGATTGCTTATAACGATACAATGCCGAATGATTAAACAGAAAATATGTACCTCTAAACAAAAATTACTTCCTGTAAGTGTGATCAAAAGTTAAGATGGTTAAGAAATCTTAGGAACAAACATCTCGAATAAAGAAACAGTTTTCTCTCAAAACTAGAAGGATGTGAGACTCGGAAGGTGACCAAAATAGAACAGTAAGTGGTCGCCGATGGACGTGTTACCAAAGAAAATCAGTCGTATACACTTCTTCGAAGAAGGTAGTCTACCAAGCATTGTAAACTCAAAAACTTGAACATATATTTGTTTTTCTCTGCGTTTCCTATTGTTTTAAGAAGTAGCTCCGGAGACGCGTCGGTTAGCCTCGCGCTGTATTTCGAAGTATCTCCTCCTGGCAGCCCGTCTCATATGTTCTTTACGGTGCTGGAGGATGAGCTCCCTTTCCGAAGAGGATCTGGAAAACCGTCCGCTTAAGCTGGAAGGTTCACTGCTGCTGAAATCAATTAGTACACTTTATTCAGAAATTGTCTTCGTCTCTGTTAAAACCGCGAACGAAATTTTTATCTTTCATCATAGCATTCGATAGTGCCCCCAGAGAAAACCTTCTATGGCAAGTTTCAAATCGGTATCCCTACCACAAGAGTAGTTACAGGGCTAAAATGGTTTTAATAAATTATGTTTTATTTCTTTTGTTCTGCTTAACAAAAAATTACGAAAAAATTCATGAACATTTTACCTAATAGCACACACAACTGCGATTTTTTCCGAATTTTTTATTGCAAAATCAATTTTTCAAAAATTTCGGAAACTTAAAATTGCTGATTTTATATTGAAGTTATCGGGAGACCACGTTTATATTATTATATTAATTGCGTCTTATTACGATTATTAATGTGCATTTTTTTCAAATTTTTCGAATTAGGCAAACGTGTTTAAAAAAAAAATTGAAAATGTGAAAAATACGTATTTCTCATAGACGTTTTAGAGATAACGGTTTTATAAAAACTCAGTAGCGAGACATTGTTCAAAGCAATGTTCTTAATTTTTCTCAAATTTTTTTATAAACTGCATCGTAGCTAATAAAAAAGATCGATTTTGTTTTACCTTTTTGTAGGTATATTATGGAGTATTGGACACTTCTATATTTAGAGAAACAATGAACATGATTAAAAATTCCATTCAAAATCATAGTTTTGGAGCACGCGATAAATTCAAATATACATTCGCTACTCTCAGCAATCCTGATTATAGCGCAGCAAGCGGTGAGGCGTCCCACATCGAATCCCGGAAACGGGTATTTTTTGTCTTTCCATACGATTATTGTAACGACATTTTAAAAATATTTTGAAAGTATTTTAGAAATAGAGCAAATGTTTAAATCAATATTTCCATCCAATGAATCTATTGAATATTAAATGGGTTATAATCGATAAGCACTGAATCATATATTTTTTCTCGGAATATTTCTAAAAAAACTTTAAACATGGTAATGAATCGATGAGTTGGATGATACGATGAAAGATCAATTTGACCGCCTTGTCCGGCTATGTCCTTACTGACATATTTCATAGAGAGTGATTCTGTAGTTATGGGGGTGATTAGGATGAACATAAGATTACCTGTCAGCAATAGGAATGTCAAATCTTGGATCGGTGGGTGACGTTGAAGCGGTGTTCGAGGAGACACTGTTCTCAGTGTTACTAGTATGAATCTGAGGGACGGATTCCGACTGTGGTTCTTCGATTAGATGATGAGGCGGTATCAGCACTCCATCGAGAATGTTCTCGACGGTCCATTCGACTGATCTTGTCACTCTGAGGTCCTCCACAATTAGGTTGCGTGGGAAATGCGGAAACAGTTGCTGCACCTGGTTCGGTAATAAATAATTCATAACAGAGAAACAGCTATCATAATCCAAAGAGAATAATAAATCGCATCGATCTTAAGCTATGAAGTAACATCGAGCAACTTTTTGTTGCTTCCTTCTTTTACCGACTAAAAAGTTTCTCGGCGTTACTTCACTGCGGTCATAACTTTACCGATCAATGAACAATTTACAACGTGCCTGTCTGATCATAGCATCCATTTGCGAGTTGTTGTGCGCAATGGTTGAAATGTCTCCACGCAACCAATTATGCGAAACCTCCACGGAGAAGCTCGGTAGCCAAGAAACGTATCTCGAGCCGTCGAAATGAAAGAAGTGATTCTCATTCGTTCTGGCCGGTGTTTGCTCGTTCGGCAGTGCCAGCGTGCTTTCCCGGTGGTTCGGTTGCATGCTGAGCGTAAGCCTACATGTTGGGCAAGAAGTATCCTGTTCCAGCCAGGATTGCAGACAGGAGTTATGGAAGAGGTGATAGCAGGGTAGCTTCCTGGCCGCTTCCATCTTCTCCCAGCAAATAGCGCAGTTGTCCGAGTTCTCTGCCAGTTCCTCTTGCGTTGCCATTGGGTAGCTAAAAAGATACATCGTTGGATTAGAACATCGTTCTACACATTGCTGTTTTACACTAGGTTTACGGGACGCGTTATAATATTTTCAAATTTTTTATCTTGTTTCAATCGTTGTCGGTTATAGAATATCCTTGTTAATGGGTTTATCAAAATTCACAGTATTAACAAAGTTATATTAACAAGAAGCGCATGTTGTACAACTAAGCGATATAAAAACCAGAAAATCTACTTTGACTTTGACCTTCTATATCTTAAACAATTTCCATCTCTATACAGACTCTATACAGACTTCCAAACTCTGTACAATGAATCATATCAACCGAAATTTTGAAATCTCTGCTTGTTCTTTCAAAAAAAAATTGAAAGCAGTGTCTAAATGGAACAGGAATTCCCTCTAAATTTAAATTCACCTTTGCAAACTTGATTCTACTTAATTTTAATTAGGTTTACACAGGTCAAAACAATACATTCTGATATATTTAATGTACAATTATTGAGATTGTAAAGATGCATCCGCGAGGGATTATCAAACAAATTCATTTCTTTGGGTATATATTATTTATATAAAGTAATGTAAAACGGTCAACTATTTAGTGCTCCGTAAACCTAGTGTTAAGGTGTAGACCACCCTAACCAGTAACAATTCCGAAAGCATGGACAACTCACTTTTGCTCCATGTGGTTCAATACAGCTAAATAGTTCCTGTGCTTCGTGAGCTTCCTTTGGATCTCGTAGAACAGATACCTGAGCTGCATGCAGATGACGAGGGAGGCCATGCTCAGGAATATGTTGCTCCAGAGCAGCATGTGAACATGATGGAAAAAGTCCACAGACAGAACTATCAATTCAGCCACGAGGTCCGCGTAGTAAGTCAACGGACCTCGTTTGTCCCATGACCGTTGCGAAGGCGTTCCAGCTCCCCGGATGTCGTATAGGTGAATAATGTATCTCACCATCACGTGAATCGTTCTCACGCCCAATAGTATACACTGTTGTTAAAGCGGTAGACGATAATTAACACTCTCCACATTTGAAATTGTAATCGCGACATTACATAGAATCCATTAATTACCTCGGCTGCGGTGAACACGAACGTGTTGAAGGAGACGAAAATGAAGGCTGCGGCCGTGCATAACAATAACATGAAAGAAGATAACGCCAGAATCGCGGCGAGGAGTCCGAGGAGCCTTGCATGACTCCAGCCAGGTGTTGTCGGTGAAAAGGACAACTGCAAAACAATAAAATAAACGTTTATAGTCCGCTTTTTAATTTTTATGGTGGCTGGACGTGTCGAGATTGGACAAGTTCAGCTATCTTCAGGTAGGTCATGCACACGGGTAAGGTTTTTATTCGATATTATATAGGGGTTTATTTAGGTATGACAGTTTGGTCAAGGATGTTTGAAGGAGAATGTGTTATGAATATGTTTAATTTTACATAGCAAGATCAGCATGATAGACGTTCGATACCTGATACGACAGGATCAGACATTCAATTTTTATAGGCTTGACATATTCCAACAAATCAGATTAACGCGTTCAGCGCCCACTTCACAATCATACAAATTACACAAAATCAAAGCAATATATTTAATAAAACAAAAACTAAGAAGTTTAGTTTTGTGATATTAATTACTGTTTCAAACCTCTTCTATTCCTCAGATCGTAAGGAAATTTTGTACACTCAATCTACCAACGTAAAAATTAATTTTCAATTCTGTATAAATAATTCCGTCACCCAGGTATGGGTGACATGGCGCTGAACGTGTTAATATTTTGTTGCAATCTTTGCTGTTCGTGAGTTGATCTACTGATGTGAATTGTTGCTTGCATGAATACTCTTCTTGCATAATAAACGTGCATAATGTTGTATCATTGAGAACAGTCGTCGCAATATGTCATAATTGCTGTTCGAAAAAAGGATGCACACAATGAAACAAACAAGGAAAACCTAATGTCGTATGCGAGAGGCATAACCTGGTTACCTCTATTCAATTATACTAACGGGATAAATTCATTGCATAACGGAGTCACGAGCTTTTTGTATTTATGTTTATAGGTATGCATACGACGAGGAATGCGGTTAACAAAATTCCGCTTAAATAGCACGTAATTATTGTTTAACACAGATAACAAAAACAAGGTCTTCACGACTTCTGATATGACTATCAAATTAGGCTAAACGTGTTTACATAGATGATGCGTCAAGGTCGCATAGATCGTAGATAAAATTTTTTTTTTGAATTGATAATCGTACACGGAGTTGGACGGACTGGATTGTATTTCTCGAGGAAAAGAAAAAGTGTTTCATTCCCGTTGGACACGTAAGCGTATCGCAATAACGGGGAATATTTTTTTTTATTTATGTAACGGTTTCGTAGGGTTGACTATACACTTTGTATCGAGTATGCGAGCAGATCGAACATGGGACAGTCCCGTACGCGAATGCGGGGAACTTTGTACGAATAAATAAGCAACATATTGATTTTAGGCATACGCTCTGCGTAAATAAAGTATGACCGAGCGGCTGTATCTACCGAAACAATGCAAATGCAGCCACGTAGCGAATTTCGTAACTGTCGACTCTTGTCGGTTTTCGAACGGAACGCGTGCCAACTGCATCGAAACTCGTCCCGTACAACTACCGGTCCGAAATATGTTAAGATATTCAGCATATGTTTTTATAAATAATAATAGAAATAATATAAAACTTTTACATTCTTATTTAGAACTCCAACGCAGCTCTTTGTAATATCAAATTTGTTTCATTGAATATCTTCGAGCACCCAAATTAAGCTCTGTCAAACACAAAAATTCGATAAAATAAATACGAGACTATATATGTATACTTGCGAAGCTTTACACGTTTCTATTTTTAGACATTATGAAGAGCGATTTCCTAAAATTTTGTAGGCTATTTGTCTGATGTTCGGAGCATATGCATTAATTTTTTTACAGGCTAAGTCGCTTGGAAACAACAAGATGAAATATTTTTGGAATTGTTGAGCAGAACAAAAAATATTGCACATAAAATTTGAATGGTCTCTAGAACTTTTTATGTTGTTGACATATAGAAGACACATTCTGTAAAAAAGTCGGCAAAATGACAAAACCACGAAAACAATATAAAATTACAGAATATAATTTCTGGTTTCTGCAAGGTTCTTTTCGAGATATTTAAATATAGAAGCAGGAGAACGATGGTATTCAATGAACGAGGTTAATAGATTAACATATAGAGGGCGCAGAATCAAATGTAAAAACAACCATAATTTATGGGCCGATACGGGGAAAACCCCGGGGTAATCTATCGAGTTCTAGATAATGCAATATGGCGACCGTGCGATTAGCTTCACTTGAGAAGTTTAAAATATTTTACAGTTCTTCTAGCAACATGGATTCGAATATTTTTAAACAAATTCTCACTTTCGTCGTTGAAAAAATCTATGTCGTTGATAATCTACAAATATTTGTATAAATTTCGCCATTTAATAGACAGTTTATCTATCAACGTTAAACTATACGATAACACAGTGGTAGTCTATTACTGCGTATAACAACAATTTACGATTTCCGTCCTTAACTTGTAACGTAGTATTTATTTGTCTTTTCATTATAGAACAGGGAACGACAGATGCAAGAATACCGGGCACTTTCACCTGTTTAAACACCGTTTTACATTTGCCAGAAGAAAGTTTCTGCCGCCATCTTTAGCACTGATGCTCTTTTTACATTAGCACCGGCGACAGAAGTTTCACTGACATAAATATCCTGATTTTTGTTGCAGCGAAGTTGCAAGCAAAGTTACACGCATACCGTAGCGCTGATCATTAATTTCTAAGTCAGATTCCGAAAAATCAAATTTCCCAGAACACTTTCAAACCACGACACGAATTCCGTCATCTTATTTTACTCACCGGAGGTCTATTGTGTAATATAATTTAGTGACTCGTTGGTTCACAATTAAAATTGGAGGATCCATTAATATTTATTCATTTGTAATCATTAGACTGCGGAATTTATGCATTTTTTACGAGACAGGGTAGGCACAACTTATTAATATCCATAAAGGAAAAAAGAAGTTCCTATTTAGCTTCTATTTCTTGCAATTAATGCGTTGACTGCCATGGGGGTCACCGGTGACCGGCACTCGACTTGGCTACAGCGCTGTGGGGGCCACCGGTAATCGGCGACGCAGCAAATAATAAAAGTACATAATTAGAGTAAATATGGATACTGATAAATTTTCCAATAATACCATTGTTACTATAATGGTTTGAAGAAATGCACGAAAAATGCTTCAAGCATGATTTTATAACTCACTTTATTTGCTGCGAATATTTCAACATAATATGCATCGCATAATGAAAAAGTCACGTTGGCGCCTTGGGCAAAGCATGGAAAATGCGCCTGGCAGTCAACGTGTTAATATGGTATGAAAAAATATTATAGCATTCCATTTACAAAAATCGGAGGTCACCGATATTTTCATGAAAATAGTGCAAATACAAAAAAATTACATACGTCATTACATTGCTTGCAAAAAACAGTATTACTTTTTCCTCTTTCTTCTTTTTCTAATATTTATTGTTTGCAAGAAAAACGCTGGCTAGTAATAGCGTGAACACCCTGTATATTGATACTCTTAAATACCTCTTATCTTTCTATTAGTTTATGTTTCACCTACGCAATTTCGCCGTATATGCATAAAATCCACAGTCTAGTAATAATAAGTCAGTATTTATAACATACAGTCACTCCCATCAATATTCGTACACTCTTAAAAAGACGATAACTTGTTTAATATTGGACCATACGACTTGGACTTTTTTGAGATGTTAGAATAATTAGTTTACTACATGACGTGAAAAAGAAATTATAAAACAATTGCAATTGGTCGGTATTGCAGAGAAAATACTAAAAGTTGTGTTTTACAATTTTTTTATGTGGCTTATGTTAAAAATTTAAAATATCCATTTTATAGATTTGTATCAATTCTACACATTTTCAAATTTCAATCCAATTTGGATTAGGTGGAAAACAGCGACAGGCATCGAATGACGTAAGAATCCTTCGATTTATTACAGTTTAAGGCCGAAAATTGTGAAAAGCTGCAATTTTTACAATCTTCAAACAGTTGTAGCTCATTGCAACGTTTGCCGATTTTGGTGAAATATTCAGAGTCTATACAGTTGACACAGATCTTATAACTCACTAAGCATGATTTTAGAACTCACTTTATTTGCGGCAAATAATATTTGAACATAATGTGCATCGCATAATGAAAAATTCACGTTGGCGCCTTGGGAAAACCATGGAAAATGCGGCTGGCAGTCAACGTGTTAAACAATTTTTATTTTGCATAAAGACCCGCAGTCTAATAATCATTTATAATTGATTCTTCGGCCACAGAGTTCTAGAAATTATCACATAATCGGCAATGTGTTAAAATTGTCTGTAAAATTGAAAAACTAGGAGAGTCGTTGGTCTAGCTATGGAGTCCAGAGGTGCCGTAGAGTGTAATTATGAGCGGCACTGTAGCCTCATGACCAGCTAATCGAATCGAATCCAGTGCTCGCGAAGATTGCTCTCAATTCACGCGAGAATCGGTTGAAAGGTTGCTTCTGTTTGATCGGGGAGAAATCGGGCCACGATTTCACGGCAGATACTCACGTATTCGAATCGATCCTTGCAGAGCTGGCTGAGCAGGCTGAGGAATCCCAACGCGGTGAACCAGGCCCACCAAAGGACCACCTCGTCCATGTACTGAACGTTCAGCACGCCGAAAACAAATATGAATTTGTAGAAAACGAAGTTCCAGAACTTGTCCTTGAGGTGTTGCCTCTCCGATGGCCGGAGCTCGCCAAACACCAGCTTCTGGATCGTTTTGCCGAGGAGGATTAGCATGCAGTAAGCCATGTTGATCAGCGTCTGAAAAATAGCGGGAGAAGCCCCCATCGATCGTGTGGATCATTGTTCTTGGCGTTGAGCAGCCGCATGGTCGGTCGGAAATGGCCGAAATGCAAAAGACTAAAATTAGAGACCGATCTGACACGTTTGGCAGTGACCGGAATTCGCTAGTGCGCAACTTGACCGGCACCGTCCGCTGCTTCCTATTTCATTTGCCAAAGAGGAAGATCGCTCACCGATGGGCAATGATTAATAGGATATAGGAAACAATTGCAATGACTAGTTCCGTGCCGCTTTCTGCCTAAACGGAATGTCCAAATTGCTAACATCAACAATCGAAATTTTAGGTTAAAAAAGGTGGACTTTGTTGCAACCCGATACGCTCCCCAAGCGAACATCTATTTTATATTTGAGACACTATTATATTCAGAAAACCCGTTTTCTATTTTTGATGCTGTATTGGACGCTAGACAGTATGATTCACGCTTCTTTGCCTCAAAGTGTTTACATCAGAACTATTAGGTTTGGGGGTCAATGTAGTTTGCGTACTGGCCAGTCCCAAAGCAACTGGCGACAAAGTAAACGTTTGTGGGGAGGCCAAAAGCACGAAACATCAAAAATTAATTTAGTCTTTCAAAAGCCTTGGAGCAGTGGACCGCTGTATGTCTTACCCAGATGCAGATGGGCTCGTCCAGCATGCATTCGAGCAGTTCCTTCAAACGCATCCCTAGATTCCTCGGATCTGACCCAAGCTCCATCTCAACCATGGTGTGATTACTCTTCCACGCAGGGTCCTCGATGATTTGGGCTGCATAGTAGACAGAACAGGATAGCACGGCGAAACTGATCGCCGTGTACACCCTGAGATTGGGAATCGGTAGTCTGTCCAAGAACTCCATTGCTGCTTCTGTGGTTGATATATTTTTCCTGTTCCTGAAGGGCACAGGAAAACTCGATTACTCACTTTCCTTATGTGGAAGAAAGAAGCCAAACTCGATAGCCTTCAGGCTGCTTTGTCACACTGATTAACACATTTGCGCTTACTGATTGGATCAGCTTGCCATTTGTCAGTGTAAGTTTGTTTAACACCTGATTTAGCTAGGGTGTGGCAAATGCAATCTGATAAGCAATAACTCCTTTTATTACGAATATATGACAAAAAAGAAATTAAGTCTAAAGAAACGAGTTTATTCTTGAAAATAAATGGTACGGTTGATGCATTGGTAAGATGAAGTACAAAATGGTGTCCACATTTAAAATTTTGTAAAACATATAGGTGTTGAATTAACCCTCCGATGGCGGACCTTTTTTTACAACTATATAATATATTGACGATGTTTAGGACCGTTTGCAATTTTGATTATATATTTAAAAGTACTTCTTGTGGACACGTTAGTCTTTGTGTTAGTTCCAAAGCAACAACTATTCATTTAGTGCAATTGCCAAAAATTAAATACACATACATTACCATCTTGATACTCTGGGTCAAAATAGACTCAGGCACCGCCGTTGAAAGGTTAAAGAGCTTATACGCAAAACTCTAAAAAATGTTTATACTGAGTGTGTATATTATTCCAATAACATCGGGATACTTAAAATGTAAGTAGTAATAAAAATATGGAATTCGAGTGATAAATGTACCGGTTATTTTGAAAGTGGTGTAAATCCATTTTTTCTTCTTTCGAGAATTGTTTACATTTAAAGGTCACTTTAAATTATTTGTTTACTCTGTAATTTCTTAATTTCTTTTCAAAAATGGACACACCACTTTCAAAATAAACGGTCCGAACGGTGGGAATCAATTTCCCGAATTCCATTGAAGAAAAACCGGTCCATGTGGCCGTGCTCGATTAAAATTCTGACGGTTAATTCCGCGCGGAGGCTGAATAAATAATGGCGAACGCAGACCGGTTGATTTTTTCTCGATCAACCGGATCTTTTGTGCAGACGCTCGATCGCCGGTGATAATTGACAAGTTCATTGGCACGGCGGCCATCGACGGCGACCAACACTTTCCGTTAGCGCTATCGACGGTCATTGTCATCATCGGTTAACTGACACCGAAATTTCCGCTACAACGGCGCAATCTTCCGACATCGAGAGCGTCCGTTTAAAAAACAGTAGGCATATGGTAGAATCAGGTTAATTCGTGTAATTTATCGCGCGATACTATTCCCATATACGGGTTAACAGATTGCTGGTGACCCGATAGGATTTATCTGGCACAGACACGATTTCGTATCAAACCAAAGTCGTCGGGGAAAAACACATCTCGTTATGTAACATAATATTAGGTCGCTGACTATTTTTCACTGTTAACCCTTCGCACTCGAATGGCGACTCTGCGGCACCATTACAAATTTTTACATCATTATTCAACTTAATAATTTATAAAACATTTAAGTATTGTATAAGTGGATTGAATCAGCTTCATATGCATACAATAAAAAAGAATCATACTTCCGAGTGCAAAGGGTCAATGTAAAAAACTAAGTACATACTATGTACAGGTTGACTATTTTTCACTGTTAACCCTTCGTACTCGAATGGCGACTCTGTGGCACCATTAAAAATTTCTACACCATTATTCAACTTAATAAATTACAAAACATTTAAGTATTGTATAAGTCAGTGATGGGCAATTTTGCCTCAATTGAGGTAAAACTGTCCACACCGTAGCGCCCTCTGCCCCCTTCCAGCAAGCGCGGTACAATGGGGCAACGAAGACACGAGACATCATCGTACGCAACGAACGGACGCGCTGCATGAAAGAGGGGGTGGTGGGAGAAGCAGGCGTTTGAGGGGGTCCAACCGTGCCCACCACTGGTATAAGTGGATTGAATCAGCTTCATATGCATACAATAAAAAAAAATCATACTTCCGAGTGCAAAGGGTTAATGTAAAAAACTAAGTACATACTATATACAGTACATACTATGTACAGGTTGACTATTTTTCACTCTTAACCCTTCGTACTCGAATGGCGACTCTGCGGCATCATTAAAAATTTCTACACCATTATTCAACTTAATAAATTATGAAACATTTAAGTATAGTATAAGTGGATGGAATCAGCTTCATATGCATACAATAAAAATGAATCATACTTCCGAGTGCAAAGGGTTAATGTAAAAAACTATGTACATACTATATACAGTACATACTATGTACAGGTTGACTATTTTTCACTGTTAACCCTTCGTACTCGAATGGCGACTCTGCGGCACCATTATAAATTTCTACACCATTATTCAACTTAATAAATTACAAAACATTTAAGTATTGTATAAGTGGATTGAATTAGCTTCATATGCATACAATAAAAAAAAATCATACTTCCGAGTGCAAAGGGTTAATGTAGAAAACTAAGTACGTACTATATACAGTACATACTATGTACAGCAGTGGTGGGCACGGGTGGTGCCCCTCAAACGCCTGCTTCTCCCACCATCCTCTCTTTCATGCAGCGCGCACATTCGTTGCGTACGCTGATGTCTCGTGTCTTCGTTGCCCTATTGTACCGCGCTTGATGGAAGGGGAGAGAGGGCGCTACGGTGTGGACAGTTTTGCCTCAATTGAGGCAAAATTGCCCATCAGTGATGTGCAGGTTGACTATTTTTCACTGTTAACCCTTCGCACTCGAATGGCGACTCTGCAGCATCATTAAAAATTTCTACACCATTATTCAACTTAATAAATTATGAAACATTTAAGTATAGAAACATTAAGAGTGCAAAGGGTTAATGTAAAAAACTATGTACATACTATATACAGTCAATTCATCTATATTCATCAGTCTATTCCATTTTCCCTTCACTATTTGTGCATTTCATTTGTATTCATTGTTTCTGATTAACATTCATCGCTTATTTATTCTATCTGTATTCAGTATGTCCGAATAATAGAGTACAATTATTTTTATGTCGACGCTATAAATCGGCAAATTGCGATCGTTTTAGGGTGCCCGCGATTATGCGACTGGCCGCACGCGCAAGTTAAAAATTTTCCCAAGGTTGACCGCGTGACGATTGTTATCGTATATCGAGCAGGAAATAATCATGAACTATTGTTTGCTTGTCTTCGCGAACACAAGTCACGTATTCGTCGCATACATCGTGTATCTCGTATCTCGGAACCGCCGCGGTTGCATGCCTGAGAAAAATGCATAAACAAACGTAATAACGTTCACCGCTGTCATCTTGTCTATTGTCTAGTCGTTAAATAACAACTGTAACCGTAACGACCGATAGTTCCACAATGGCGCAGACCAGACGCTGCTGATACATCGCGCACGTAAACGGCACGTGCTCTAACCTAATCGTGTTTCTTAACGGGTTACGGTAAAAACCGCTCGCTATGTGTACCTACACCGACCGAAATTTTCAACGGGACCGTCGAAGCTGCCAAGAATAATTTTGTAATCGGTCATTATAGAATCTTCGAGTATTTTTAAACGGTGAAGATAAGTCGAGAGATCGTTTTCAATATGCATTACCAATTTTTTTACACACGTGACTATTGTGTCGTCGTTTTTCCGAGTTGGCCGACGCGTTCTTATTTTAAATTTTTCTTTTTTGCAGGAAAATTGAAAAGATGCATGAAGTAACCTAATTACTGCACACCTCTTTTTTTTTCATATATTCCAGAGCTTTTGTACTTGTATTATACAGGGTGGGTCAATAACTATGTCCACGTTGAATATCTCCGTTATTTGTAATAATATGGGAAAATGCTATAAACGAAATTTGCACTGTACAGAGGGGGACATGTTGTGACATAAACATTTTCTGCTTGGGTGGAGGCATAGAGGAGATTTCAAGGTCATCTCTATTTTTTTTATGTGATAGCCGATGTTGAGACGAATTCAGCGAGCTATCGTCGAAGGTCATGTAAAGTCAAATGTGGTAGTAAAATAAACATTCTTACATTACAGGAGATGCTCGAATTGCAATGTTGCAATCTTCGTATTGCTGCATCACGTGCATGTCTTATCGTTTCTGAACTTATTCGAACACATACTGTATTATTTCATAGACCCTCACATATACATAAATGAATGGTCTTGTAACATTGTTTATGTTGTGGCAAATACATCGCGTATAGCAAGAAATGTAAACATCTCATCGAGTCGTAACATTAACAATGAATCGGTAGTCAGTCTCGGTCGATTGCTAAGTCAAGTAGCTTCGTGATCATCAAAATGGAGTTTTCGTTCAAAGAGCAAGTGGATATGATCCTCGTTTATGGAGAAATTCGATAAAATTCGATAAGAAACCGGAAATAGATTGGAAGAAATAATTATATAATAATAATAAGAAATAATGGATAGAAATAAATTGAAAGAAACCGGAAATAGATTGGAAGAAATAATTATATAATAATAATAAGAAATAATGGATAGAAATAAATTGAAAGAAACCGGAAATCGATTGGAAGAAATAATTATATAATAATAATAAAAAATAATGGATAGAAATAAATTGAAAGAAACCGGAAATAGATTGGAAGAAATAATTATATAATAATAATAAGAAATAATGGATAGAAATAAATTGAAAGAAACCGGAAATAGATTGGAAGAAACAATTATATAATAATAATTAGAAGAAATGATGGATAGAAATAAATTGAAAGAAACCGGAAATTGGGGTACTGGCAAGAGCAGTCGTCGTAAAGGAGTAACCGCTGAAGGAAATGAAGTTGGTGTTCTTGTTCAGTTGTAGCTCATAACCCACAAATCAGTTCCCGACAGATTGAACGTGAATCGGCTATCAGTAGAAAGAGCGTGCTTACGAATACTTGCACGGCATAAATTTCATCCATAATCCATACCATATCACTGTTCATCAAGAGTTACACGGTACAGATTTTATGAATAGTGTCGCAATTTTGTCAGTGGGCTCTACACAAAATACAAATTGATGAAAATGTTTTTTTCTTCAATACTGTTCACCGGTGAAGAGACGCTTACGAACCATGGAAATCTCAATTTGCATGATATGAATGCATTATTGGAGTGTCGATAATCCAGACTGGTTACGACAAGATAAGCATCAACGACAATGGTCAGTTAACGCGTGGCGTGGAGTCGTTGGTGATCAAATTATCGGACCACATTATATCGATGGAAATCTTACTGGCGAATGATATGAACACTTTATACGAAGTAGATTAGGGACTTTATTAGAAAGTGTACCACTATAAACGTTCGCCAAATGATGTGGTAACAGCACGACGGGTGTCCAGCATATTATGCTTGGAGAGTAAGACGTGTACTGAACGAACTTTACCCAAATATATGGACAGGACGTGGAGGATTAGTTTCTTGGCCAGTTCGCTCTTCAGAATTAACCCTTTGCACTCGAAGCAATTTTAATTCCAAAATCGATATTTTTTTTCAACCTAGAATAATTTTTATTCTATGTATCTTTTTTACATTGTGCACCTGAAATTAAACCTGTTTTTCTCATACAATATTTGATTTTTCAGCAATTTATAGAATAGAGGCGAATTTAATAATATGAAAACTGTTTTGAATAATGATATGGCAATTCTTACTGGTGACTCAGAGTCACCATTCGAGTGCAAAGGGTTAACACCATTAGATTTTTTTTCTGGGGAGCATTGAAAAATTCTGTTTATCAAGAAGTACTGCAGCCATTTCTTAAGTTTTCTTCACAGATTGTTTTGTGTAGGAGTAGGATACCGGCATTTCTAGCCAACATGCTACAACACGCTGTTTATTCTTTCCTTACAGCCGTTCGTTCTTGTCACTAGAACTTCAGAGTCGGAATCGGAGTCATGGAGTCGGAGTCGGAGTCGTGGAGTCGGAGTCGGAGTTTGGGAGTAATTGCTGACCACTGGTCGGAGTCGGAGTTTGGGAGTAATTGCTGTTCGAAAATTGGAGTCCGAAAAAAAAATATATCGACACCGACTCCAACTCCAACAAAATATTAGAGATTATTTTAATTTTCGAAAATGAAAACTTTATCGTTAGTATTTCTTAAATTGATACGTATTTTCGAATTATTTCCTGAAAGTGAGAAAGTAACAGTCGTGTTGTGTTGTATCAAAATTATCTATTCCATATTCTTAGACTTAATACAATATATCAACTATTTATTCAGTTCTATTAAAACTTTTAATTATTTTGAGTACAAATTTTTTCAATTTTGTCAGTGGGAGTCGATTTCGGCGTCGGAGTCGGATTCGAAGTCAGAGGTAAAAAAAAGAGGTGTCGGAGTCGGAGTTATGAATTTTGTCTATCGACTCTTTCACATCCCACCAATTTCATCTAATTTGTGTTTATTCTTTCCTTACAGCCGTTCGTTCTTGTCACGTATGCGTTACAACAGTTTCCAGTTCCTTTCCCGAATGTGTCACTTTCCGCTATTACACCTATTACGCGCAACCATATCAAATTATCTCTCCCACGAGAGAGAGAGAGAGAGAGAGAGAGAGCGCTCGGTGCAAAATCGAAAAAATAATTTTTGTTTAATTATATTTTTAAAATAATTGCATCAACCTCACAAGGGTCATTAGCAACTACAAGTTTGTACATGAGTAGTCGTTTTTTTAGATTTGGTTAATTAAATTAGTGTGTTCCAGGAGGTTGATTAGGTCTTTGCAGGAGTCCTTGGAGTCGGTGCAATCAAAATCCCGACTCCGACTGCGACTCCGACTGCGACTCCGAATTTATCGGCGTTTGACAAATACTGTTTACGCACCATAAAAGACAAAATTTGTCATCGCGGCAATGACATCGACATACAAAGAATGTAAATGGTATTCTACGAAATTGATGTAGCAATTTCATTATTAATTCAGGCCATGAACATCACTGCAATTGTAGTGCTTCTACTCCTACAAAACAAACTGCAACGCGAATTTCGTTCCAACAAGTTTCAAAAAATCACGGTCCTCCCTCTCTAATACGAAAGGAAAAACAGTGAAGTCCAATAGTTACTTGTACTTTCATACGTACGTAGTATGTTTAATATATGTATAAATAGTTTCACTTCAACTTTCAATTATTTTGAGCACATTTTTTATTTTTGTAAAATTAAGTAACATGGAGTCAGAGTCGGTATACTTTCTTTCGACTCCACAATTCTGGTTATTAGCTACATCATAGACTAAATAGGAATAAGTAACGATATCTGATTTATCAGTTATTTCCTTAAGAAATTCAACTAAGTCTTGTATTTTCTCATCGTTTATGTTGTCCTTGAGTGTAGGTTCTAGTTTATACTTATTACGGAGGTTAAATTTTCTATGGACAGTATAGAGTCGCACTTTTCATATTGAGGAGTTGCATTTTTGATATTTTGTAGACGTGAATGTGTGATTTTAGTACGTCCAATTTTTATTCTTGAGATGGCCGCTTGTTCTCATCTTGGTGGAGCGAAAGTCGTTTTCTGTTCCTCGAAGAACTTGTCGGTGATATTTTTGATGTGGTTAGAAGCCAAAAATAATTGTTCAAGCATCCTTTGATGTCTGTGCTCCGCGAATAACCTAGGAAAAGTGACTTTCTCTTGCGCCGAAACAACATTTTAGAAAGCACTTGGCGAAACGCAAAGCAAACTCGTAGCTCCAATTAGATCTTCGTTCGAATCGAACCAACAGAAAAGTACTCGTCGAGCGAATTATAAAATGAGATAAGTTCGTGCGAGACACGTTTGCCGAGGAGTTCGCGGGGTTTCGTCGAATGACAGAGATTCGCGAGAACGACACTCGATATCACGCTACTATAAAAAGACGCAGCATCGATAGGAGACAAGTGGACTCACCTGGAATCGAAGATCGACGAACACGTTGCCCTTAATCCATCACCGGAACGGGGACACAGATCTGTTCGAGGACGAGGCTACGGACCGTTTGGGCGGCACTTAACGCATATCTGCACAGAACTTCGTGGAAAAAAGCGAGAATACCGGGACGGGAAGGGAACACGCACACCGGAAGGCTATCGAAAGCGAAGAACTTTCTTCTCGCGGGTCTTCGGAAGATCGTCCCGTCAGCTAACAGCACACAAACACGTCTGTTCGTGGTTTTACATGGCACACGCGCCGCTCGTTTCGCTGAACGACACCGATTTCGAACAGTTTCGAGGGCGGCGAATCGGTTCTCACGCGAACGTCCCTTTAGGAGGAACTTCGGGATATTATTGCGACACAATATGACACAATGTGTCACAACAACTGCAGTGCTCGGGACTCGGGACCGCCGAGTAGACTAAACACACAGTCGATAAAGAAGTATTGATTAGACTTGGTGCCCGCAAGGTGGGGGCGCCGACCAAATTTGCGCGGGCAATTCGAATTTCTGCCGCACTGACTCGATCGCGTTGCGCGGTAAACCAAGTTTCGATTGAACGGGTCTTTATTCTCTGCTGTATAATATTTCTTTGTATTATTAATACTAAGGTCTAAACACTTGAAAAATGCGTACTAATCACGTATTATTTAAATGAATTATTTATTCAGAACTTTAGGGATTTGATAAATCTGACATTGTCAATATACTGACACGTATGCTCGACAAATAAAAAAAATTGATACCTGCTAAATATTAGTCACTTTTTCGTCTATTTACTACGATATATTTTGCATAAATATCGATAATTTATAGTTTCTGCGTTACCTCCAGACGTACATATGTACATCTTCCTCTTTTTCAGACATCTGGTGACATCTGGTGATAATTCTCGTAAATTGAATTTGGCGCCTGAAAGTATGCAACACTTGTAGTCATTAGATGTGTGTTATAAGATGCTTTAGATTATTTAGTACAGACTGTTCTATTGCGGAATAATTTTTCCTAATATCTGTTTAAATGATCTCTTGTAACATCAAAAGTTCAGTTTAGTTTCTAATGTCTCCGAACTTCGCCAGAAGCGCACGGAAGTTCATTAACATCGTATAGTAGGTTATGTAACGTTATTTTATCATGAATAATACATGAATAAAAAAGCATGTAATATATTGGATCTGACACGTATTAGTGCTGTGACAAGACTAATGACTGCGGATAGAAATCCGATTTAAGACAGTGGGTCAAGACCTCGGTTTTATGCATGATGGAGGTAAACTGTTAGAATCGGCAAATATATTATTCAAATTCAAGGCGGTTAAAACGAGATACGAGTGCCTTGGGATTAGTTATGAAGAACCATTTTCGATTTCAATTACTGTATCATAAGTTTACGTGTATTATTTTAGGGAAGATACAAAACATGTTTTATCGAATCGTGTTTTGTTGATAGGCACTGAGATAATTTGTATCGTACATCGACGTGTTACGTAACGAGCTTAATAAACAAATTATTATCACGATATCAACAATTTTCGTATACAATACAGATTACTAAACGGTTTCTGAGGAAAATATGTTTTTGAATTATATTATTAGCAGAGAGGAATTATTAGCATAGTCCTCTCGCTGTTATTAGCTATCATAAACATTTGAAATTATCATCCTCTGTTAGTACCAGCGCATATTCGAATGCAATTTAATAAGGTGATATTATTCCGAGTAAATGAGATTCACATAAATTATGAGCAATGTTTGTTCATAATTCAAAATTTTGTTTGATATCAGCGGTCTCTGTGCTGACATTTTGCTTGATCAGATGCGCCATCTTCGGAGGGTAACGAGTCTTGTTATCGATATATTCAAGGGCGCGAAATTAAAAAATTTGTTTGAGTATTGTATGGCAAAGGAGCAATAGAAAAATTTCTATATAACATTCTACATTATATTCATCGCATTTAAAATTATAAATAAGAGAAATTAGGCGAAGAATGTATTCTTTCATGTATACATTTATATTATTATCAACTCGAATAATATTTTGTATTCTAGGTGTCAATCCTCATCAAAAAGTCAAGATTCTAATTTATTAGTTTCGTGAATTCCAACGATTTATTGAATGCAAATTTCGTTATTGATAATTAAGTTATGCCGATGTACAACCGACTGAGATAAAGCCTCTTTTTATTGCAATCGTAATGAAGGCGTTCATTTTTACGTTTTCTAACGTTTCATCAGCGCGCATACGTATGACCAGCAAAAAAACCTAGTACTCATTCATTAATTCAAGGTAGCCGACTGAAAGTTTTTGCTCGGTTCTTTTCTCACCGTTCGTCCCAAGTCGTTGCAAAAAGTAAAAGAGTACCAGACGAAAAACATTCGAGGTATCTGCGTCGCATGAATAGTCGTGCGTCCAGTCGCATGAAACAAATCTGCAAAATACACGAGCAGTTCCGAACAATCGGCGCTTGTATACTAAGGTTATCCCTTTCGACGCGGGGTTGACATAACCTTAAAAACGTAAACACCGCGCATAAACAAAAACTTACGCGCAAACATGATTTCCATATTAAACCTGTCAATTAATATTCGCATATATGACGCATGTGTTGCTCGAACTGTGCAGTGTGCGTTCAATAAATGCACGCTGGCGTACGTTACCCACACGAACATCGATCGTGTATATATGTATATATAAATAGAAATGTATATATATGTATATATATACGATAAATAAAAGTGTTGTTTCATACAACTGTACGAAATCAAGAGCATGTCAATCACCGATGATGGTCCGTGTAGCAGTAGCGCAATTGCTTTCCAGCAGATCGGACTTAGCTGTCGCGAGTCACGTGTGCGCATGCGCGTGTCCAGTGCCGCGTGTACCGCGCATGCGCGTGACTGTGTTCTCTGCTTCGGATTTTACCGTCCACTGCGTGTGCGCGCGGTGACGTTCCTGACGCCGAAAACGGGAGAATTCAAATGATGAATCTAAAAATCCGCGAATTCCGAGTGAGAACAACAAATATTCACAAAACTTCTTTCACAATATTGTCTACTATAACAGAATACCATTATGCAACAACATTTAAACAGAACATATGACTTTTTAACACAATTTTACTTCACATTTAGAATTTATAGTGTATATTTACCTAAACAATGGAAAATTGTTTTTTGAATAAGAAAACTGTATAAAAGTATGATACGAACGATACAATTTTTGTATAGATGAACTATTATAGGGGGAAGTTTTCCTATCAATAAGGCAATAAGATTCGTTCAGAAGTGGCTAACTGCAGTCACGTGGTTCTTGCAAGATAGTATTAAAGAGTTGAATAAATTTTATTTAGTTGAAAAACTGGTAAACTATAAAACTATTGATGTCTATGCATATGAGGGGACGAATAGTCTACAGCGACGAATCATTATGTATAGGAATGATTTCGACGTTACGCAAGAGTTGACGCTTTTCTCGAATAATAAACGCCCGACATATTTATGTGTACGATTGAGTGCGCTAAATTTATTGCTTTTCTTCCGATTTTTCTTCTATCCCTTTACTATATAATTTTAATTTGATCTCACATCATCAAATGAGAACATTAAAAATTTATGGGCAAACAATGAAATGTAACTAGTTTTATTTTAGATTCCTATGTCTTTCTTATTAAAATTTTCAGTCTTCACAGTTTCAACAATGGAAATAAAGTTTCTTCTGTGTCTCGTTATCTTTAAATTTTTTTGCAATTTTCGGCCCGTTATCATTCGGAAACCAGAAGCTTATCATTGTGAGATTGTGATTCGGATACATGTAATTCAGGGTTGATTGCTATCGATCATCCCCAATCTCGATCGGGCAAGTCGATGTATCAGATAGCACTCGAAATATCGCATAATTATCGATAAATTCGCGAGCTCTAATCATGATGATATAAGCACAAACAATAAATTTTTAATTAAACATATGTTTAATGCGAAATAGAAACTGTATTTGAAGTACAATTTCGATCCATTTTTCGTGTATCCATCTGCATTTAATTTCAAGGTTTTTTATACCTAAGGAAGAACAATAAATAATTGTTCTACAATGGACTATTATATATATATATAATTTTAAAAAAATTTAATACTTTACAGTGGACTATTATGTACATACGTATATAATAATTATTTATGTATTAAATATAATTTGGAAGGGATGTTAGTTTGAACTCACTAAAAATATTTTAAATTAGTTTGTGAATTAAAAGAAAGGTCCCACGATTTTATTATGGAAAAGTTTGAAATATAGAAAAAACAAATATAGTTTAACGATTCCGGACGATAATCGAGTAGACAGAAAATACTTTTCTGTCATTCTGACCATCCGTTTGACCATTCTGTGACAGATAACGAACTCTCCCCACTCGCGGTTCAAGATGGCGGTTGCCTAATCTTCGCCGAAGAAAAAGAGACGAAAGAAAATTCGGCGGGAGACACTGTGACGATAACAGACAAGCGAAAAGGGAGAAAAAGAAGAACGAGATATATTTCCGAAATATTTGTTATTTGATCCGTGACTCGATGGTGAATCGTGTTTCGTGTGGATCGTGTCGTGGATCTAGTGCGCATGCGCGCAGACGGAAATCGTCATCGGTGACCTTGAAATGGAGGAACGGCCGAAGAACACGGAAGGACCAGTGGTCATTTCCTCTTCCACTTCGGTGGACGGTGAGTGACATTAATTGACGATTTCTCATATTTGTTTTTTCATTCCTCATACTTCCATTTAATTTTATAATAGTGCACACTAGTTTTTAATCAACTGATAATACACTGAAATATAATTAATAATTGTATTATGTATGTAATATATTATATACACACATTGTATATGTACATATATATGATATACATATAGTATCTATTTTGTAATGAAACAAATTATCAAATTTGTTAATTGTAATCCTTAATATTGTTTCACGAGTTTTCAAATTTTTTTTTTGGTTTGCGTGTTTTCCCTATTTGCAATTTATATATAGTGTCCCAGTGATTGTTATTGAAACAAATTAATGAATTAGTAAATGATAATTTTTAGTTTTTCAAAAATTTTTAATAGTTTTCGTTCAGCAATTTTTCCTTTTTTATTATTGATTATATTATTTATTATTGATTATTATTATTAATAATATTATTTATTATACTATTATTTATTATATTATTTATTATATTATTTATTATTGATTATTATTGAAACGTATTAATGTTGCAAATCATAATGTTTAACTGTTTAAAAAATTTGTTTATGGTTTTTCAAATTTACATTTCGCACGAAGGTCCACAGTCTAATCATCGAGAACATACATGAAATTAAAAATCAGTGACTGCCACGAACGCCTAAAACTAGTAACCTAGTAACAATCTAGTGAATTACGATATACCCTATACGCGAAGATGTCAAAGCGTTGTTGACAGAGCTCGGTCTCATTCGACAAACCAAAAGATTTCCTACGTCGTATCTCTGGTGGTCCAGTCCTCCGGGTGCTTATTGCGGTTTATTAATAGATATTAACGAATTCTGTTAATTACGAAAGTATATATGCGGTGCGAAATTGGTAGGTTACGCAACTCGACACAAGAGGAGAAAGGGAGAGGACGCGTGTACGTGTGTGTATGTAATTGTACTGTGTGTCTGCGCTTGTCTAACTTGTCTTCCTGCTGGCGAGCGTCCCGCAAAAATCCAGGGCGAAACGGAGCGAGTCTCGAGCCGATAAGCCTCTTCTTCTTTCTGTAGATTCTTCTTCTTCCAACGTCTCCTATCCTCTTCTTCAGATAACCCTCGTCGACCCTCGTCTGCGCAGCAATCGAACCGCCTCCACTCGCAGATCACCCTCGTTTTACTTCTAGGTGACTTCACATGCTGTAGGGGTTGTGTATTCAGACAATCCGTATATTATTATTTACAATTTATTTATCGGTACTTCATCTGTCCCTTTAGACTTCGAGAAGCCCGGAACTTCAATCGCTGAGAATTCTAACACGATACTGAATTAGACATATTTGTTAGACAATGCTAATCCAATGATAGAACTTTTTTATTTTTAATTGTTGTTTTGTGAAATTGTTGTCAACGTATTGGTGACATTTTTCAAATTTGGCGGCACTCCGCCATATTGTCTAATTTGATCGTAAACTACGCAATTCTCAAAAATTGCGTCACCTTTACGTAGATTTTTTAATTTTGTAATGTGATACACTTTTATCGATAAAATACAAGTATAAATTATAAATCGTAAAAGCTTACAGAATTTTCAAATTTGAATGTGCTCCGCCATATTGCTTATTTTACCGCAAAGCTCGACAATGACAAAACATGGCGTCTTATTACCTGAATTTTTTAAATTTTATAATTGATGCACTTTTAACGATAAAATTCAAGTGAACTATAAGGAATATTGATTCACAGAATTTCAAATTTGGTGGTGCGCTGCCATTTTGCCTATTTCCATCATCAAGCTTCACAATTGTCAACGTATTGGTGACATTTTTCTGATTAAAAATAAATTATATTAATAAATACGACACGGTTTAGATGATATTTATTGTTTGCTCAATTGACGATTATAGTGGAACCGCGATTATCCGAACCGATGTCTGAGTTCTCACGTGTTCCATATGTAAACAGTTTGTGAATGTTTTATCATCATATTCGTGGCAGTTTTCTGATTAAAATGAGTCCAAATACCACACAATACCGAGCGCATTTGTTTTGTCAGTTGATGATATCGATTCGGATAATCGAGGTTCCACTGTAATCCTCGATTGAACAATATGCTTCGAATGGTATCGTGTTTGTACTTGTTTTAATCAGAAAAATGCTGCAAACACGTTGGTAAATTACTTAAAAATTAAGCAAGTAAACGAGATTCAAATTGTGTCATGTCTGGGCTCGTTTTAATCGGAAAAGTGTCGCGAAAATATTAATAAATGTTTCACAAAGATGTCATTAGTGGCAAATAAGATTTATTCAGCGAATGGTCGGCGGATTTCAAGAAGCAAAGTTTGAAGAGTAATGGGGGAAGCTTTGTAACATCCTTGGTTACTTATGTCAAATGTGGCCACGAGTTGTTATGCAATAGTAGTATCAGTTCGCGTGTCTTCCTAAAGTCTTCGAAATTTATGCAAGCGATTAGATTTTGTTTGTTGGTTGATATTCGGTTGTTTGGTAAGCTCCTTTTGTGTTCGAGAATAAGTCTTTTGTGCATGACATTGCTAAACAATAATCGTTGCTTTCGAAAACCAATTGATCTGACTCGTACCAAAGTAACGAAATGAAAAGGCGCCAAATTCAAATGTCACACTATTTGAAACATTATACCAGCACCATAGGACGGCCATAAAACAAAGCATCGTAATAATAATGATCATTAATCTGATTGAAATGGACGTCCATAAAATTCATAAAAGAAGATGGCAGCTTTCGAAATTGAATTTGATCGAACCTAGGCTCGTTACAGTTTATGGAAAACGATCATTCTCAGTGTTCCGTGACGGCGGTCATATAAAGTCTGCCAGATAAGATTGGATCTCACGTTTTCCGTCAAGTCATTGATGATAATATTTATGTAATGGGAAGATCCCGAAGATTTCGATAAAACGCCATCGTTTTACGTGTCCACCTATCGTTATACAATTTTCTGTCCCTAGTATCATTTAAATCCATGGCACCGATGCATTCTGTGTATGGTGTAACGGTGTGAAACGTCTCGTTACAACCAATTCGAAACATGCATGATCCTCTAAACTCTAGTCGTACGCGTGTCGATGATGAAATGAAGAAAAATGATGAGAGATGCTTCGAGGACGCTGGAACCTATTCGAAAGTCGATGGTGGTCAACCAAGTGTCTTTTCATCTCTCGAGACCACATGCAATAGACTATGCTGGAATAATTATTATGCTACGCCTCATCACGCCTCTCCAATATTTTCTGTAAAAAATGTTGCGAGAAAAATTGCAAATTTTTAGTAATTTCGTTGGACCTAATTTTACTAAATTTTCACTCCAACATTTTGTAGTATTTTTCTTTGTAACGGAGGAAGTTTTTAATTTATATAATTATTATAGACATTTGTACAATAAATTCCTTATTGTTTTTCCATCGTTGTTATAAAGACAATCTAGGAGCATCATCGGATTAAACCATAAAGCCATAAAGCGACTATACTGGCATCCGATTCTTTAGGCAGGTGATATTATCGATTAGTATCAATTATAAAATATTGTTGGCCGAGATAAACTCGAAGAAAAATGGCGCTTGTTCTACCATTCATTGAGTAAGAAGAATATTTCCTTTAGATAATATGTATATTAGGTAAAGACAATTGCGAAAGAATTTTTCTTAAATTTGGTCTCATTCATATGCTTTTGGTGACGTAAAGTATATACAGTTAAGGGAATTCGGATTTGCGTTTCGGTCCTAAAAAAGATTCCGAAGATGGCGGATATGCTTCGCCTTGAAATTGATTAGGAGTTTATCGACACTAATCCTTCTTATCTGGCGTTATCAGCGGCTACAAAACGAATGCCTTGCACTCTCGCAACATTGTCAGTACCACGAATCAACTGGTGTTTTCATAAACGGGATACGCCATTTCGTAATGACCGATTAAAACCGAAAACGATTAAATGTTCACAATATCTGGTGAAACAGGTGGATTGCCACTTCGCATTTAAATACACAAAACAACGTTTCGCTAACCTAATCCCTCCTGCTACCCCTAAAACAACAACATTTATTTTAGAATCCGCAAAATCAATGTTTCAAACCTCTTGAGCGTCAAAGTAATTAATAAATTGCAATTTTTACTAACCAGATCCTTTTTGGAAGCCATCAAACAACAAAATTTATCTCAGAAACCATGAAATCTATTTTTGGAGCCTTTTGAGCGTCAAAGTTCCAATAATTATTAAAAAATTGCAATTTTTACTAACCAGATCCTTTTTCGAAGCCATCAAACAACAAAATTTATTTCAGAAACCATGAAATCTATTTTTGGAGCCTTTTGAGCGTCAAAGTTTCAATAATTATTAAAAAGTTGCAATTTTTACTAACCAGATCCTTTTTGAAAGCCATCAAACAAGAAAATTTATCTCATGAACCATAAAATCAACTTTTAGAGCCATTTGAGGATTAAAATTACAACAGTTTTTAGTAAATTGTAATCTTTAGTAACCAGATCCCATCTAGAATCCTGTGAACAACAAAATTTGTCTTATTATCAACAAAATTAATTATCGACAACCTGCAGGAATTAAAATTTCAATAATTGTTTGGTAAAATATGATTTTTACAAATCAAGTCTCTCTTGGATCGCTTCAAAAAATTTCCATTCATTGTAAAACTTCTGCAATCATTTTTCAAGGAGTCGAAGGCTTGCAAATCCCTTCAACCAGCAAAATTTCAACAATTTTTCAGTGAGCCGTGTTTGCAAATTAATTAGCAGTGACGGATGCCCGTCTTCCACGTTACGATGTTACGCGAGCAGAGATTCATCCTGAATTCTTACGAGTGTCTATTGAGCTCACGTTACAAGATGAATACCAAGAATGACTCTTTCACGGCGAGTGCTCATCTTATTCTGAAACTGGACAGTTTCTATAATGCTCCATCAATATCTGCGTTCACCAGCAAAATTAGAAAACCTTTTCAACGCGGTCGAACATTCAGAGACGTTCGTAGCTTCATAAGCTTCATGAGCTTGCTTCATTCTCTACTTTGTGAAGCGAAGAAATTTGTTTTTCACACTAAATTAGCTACAAATGTACAATTATTTTTATTAAAATAATGATTTCATTCTTTTATTTCAAATTATTTTATTCTGATAATAAAATGCAAGTGTACGAGCACACAATGTTTCAAATTTGGCGGCACTCCGCCATATTGTCTAATTTTATCGTAAAGCTACGCAATTCTCAAAAATTACGTCACCTTTACGTAGATTTTTTAATTTTGTAATGTGATACACTTTTATCGATAAAATACAAGTATAAATTATAAATCGTAAAAGCTTACAGAATTTTCAAATTTGATGGTGCGCCGCCATATTGCTTATTTTACCGCAAAGCTCGACAGTGACAAAACATGGCGTCTTATTACCTGAATTTTTTAAACTTTATAATTGATGCACTTTTAACGATAAAATTCAAGTGAACTATAAGGAATATTGATACACAGAATTTCAAATTTGGTGGTGCGCTGCCATTTTGCCTATTTCTACCATCAAGCTTCACAATTTCAAAACATGGCGTCTCATTACCTGAATATTTTAAACTTTATAATTGATGCACTTTTATGATAAAATTCAAGTGAACTATAAGGAATATTGATACACAGAATTTCAAATTTGGTGGTGCGCTGCCATTTTGCCTATTTCAAAACATGGTGTCTCATTACCTGAATTTTTTAAATTTTATAATTGAAGCACTTTTAACGATAAAATTCAAGTGAACTATCAGGAATATTGATTCACAGAATTTCAAATTTGGTGGTGCGCTGCCATTTTGCCTATTTCTATCATCAAGCTTCTCAATTTCAAAAATGGCGTCTCATTACCTGAATTTTTTAAATTTTATAATTGATGCACTTTTAACGATAAAATTTAAGTGAACTATAAGCAATATTGATTCATAGAATTTCAAATTCGGTGGTGCGCCGCCATTTTGCCTATTTCTATCATCAAGCTTCTCAATTTCAAAAATGGCGTCTCATTACCTGAATTTTTTAAATTTTATAATTGATGCACTTTTAACGATAAAATTTAAGTGAACTATAAGCAATATTGATTCATAGAATTTCAAATTCGGTGGTGCGCCGCCATTTTGCCTATTTCTATCATCAAGCTTCACAATTTTAAAACATGGCGTCTCATTACCTGAATTTTTTAAACTTTATAATTGATGCACTTTTATGATAAAATTCAAGTGAACTATAAGGAATATTGATACACAGAATTTCAAATTTGGTGGTGCGCTGCCATTTTGCCTATTTCTATCATCAATCTTCTCAATTTCAAAAATGGCGCTCATGAAATAAATTTGTAAAGTATAAAACACTTTCTCTAAACTGTAAGGAATCAAATAAAGTCTATGTTTAGCTTTTATCAAATGTTTGCAACAGACTATTTCCTACAAAGCCTATTTTCTGCACTATTTGTTTTCAAAAAATTTCTGTCAACGTATGAATCATTCTGTCAATCATTCTTATCGGCGACGCGAAGTGAAACGAATATTATGTGTGCTACAATTGATTTTACATTGTTTTCCATCCTCATAAAGCAAGAGTTTTGTTGTTTATGATCAGTGTAGAAAATTAAACACTATTAATTTGTCTTTATTATTTCATATATAACGTATTGTTAATTTGTTTGTTCCAAACATTATTTTTACTATTTGAATTTACACTATATGGATTATGATTATTATGTAGAGATAATGGTGATATTTAACGACAGGAAATTATTGTAATTTTTTCAGACATCACCTTGTACTTTCTACTGTGCAAAGTCACTTCGAATTATAACTTGGACAGTTGTGATAAAAAAAATATTGTATGTAATCTAACATAAACACTTGTTATATATTTATTTATTCAGAGTGTCGTATTTACCTTCTATATAACATCTAAGTTATACAAATATTGTAATTAGACTGCGTATCTTTTAAATACGAAGATTATGGATTTTTAGAAACATTTACAATATTATCCTCTAACATGCATTATCACTGTGTTCCTAAGTATCAAAATTATTTTGCAGCAAAATTATTAAATCACTATATCGAAAAAGTTATCAAATTAAAATTTTAATACAACGCGTATCCACTAAAGTAGATTACCACTGTAACTAACTTTTTTAATAAAAAATAAAAATAATGGAACCTGATCTGGGCTTAAGGGGGTGTTCAAACTAAAAATTCGTTAGTTCAAAAACAAGTTCCCACCCTGGCAAACACTATAGTTGTGTCGGTAGCATGGAAGGAGTGTGCGTAGACTGTCGATGCAGTGTTTTTCGATTATCGTTCACATAATCTTCCTATCGTGCCGATATGTGTCATCAATTTTCGTGATAGCGTCCGTTGGGGATAGAGTCAACCTTGACTCACCGAAATCGGTTGCTTCCCTAACCAAAGACTGACGACACCCGGTAAACAATCAATAAGTCTCCGTTGTTTACCATGGATTGTTCCCCCCGATGTCAACGGGAACCTAATCTCGAAGACAGTCTCTGAAAATTTGTCAATGCTCTGAGTCACGGTGCTTGGTGCATCCACAGTGGCAGGATGTCGTGACAGAATTCAATCATCCATGTAACAGCTCGTTTTGTTTTCCACTGGAACGATACTAATTTTATGCTATTTGTTACGTACTTTCACTTTCCCAAATTTGAAGAGTCGTCTAACAATTTATTATTTGTCTTAATCAATTTTCCAAGGTCACTTGATGACACATTTGTTTGTTTTTTTTTTCAATTTTAACAATTTCCGAGGGCATTCAACAATTGATTATTTTTCTACAAATTTTCGAAAATGTTCGATAATTTATTATTTATTTGTATCTTCTTCTAATTAGTTTCCTGTAAAGTCTGCAATAGTATCATTAGTCAAAAACAATTGCGGATGCTTTTTTTAATGCATAATTACAATATTACAATATTCGCGATCATGTTGCATTTTATTCAACAGCTAACAATGATTACGCATTTAGAACTTAATTGTTTGTAATCGGTCGAGGTGTCTATCGCTTAATTATCGATAAACGTTATCAGTACGTTTTATCAATGGCATTCAAAAAATTGCAAAAAAGTAGATAATAAAATATCGCTACTCTTACTGCAGGTGTATTAATTAAGCCCTCTTGCGAGAACAATTTAATCTGCGATAGAAACATTTTAACATCTTGTTGCTCAGACAATCAATAATGGAACGTGCGTATTTTTATATTTTCACAATGCAGCACTCGTGTTCTACTGTATATGAAAATTCACGCAAAAAATTGAAGATATTTCAAACACTAAAAATAACAAATATTAATGGTATATGTAATGTATGTTTTTGTATCGTTACAATAGTTTGTATGCTTTATATAATCTACTTTTGTACATAAAAAATTTGTATACACAATCTCACGTTAAAAGTGGGCGTGACATGGTTGCGTGGGCGTGGCCTAGTGACGTGGTGGGGATAGCCACCAGGTAAACATGAGCAGCTGATTAACATAGAAGCTCCTATAGCGTTTGTAACGTTATAGATAATCGTATGAATAATAAAATATTATTCATTTATTATTAGACTTGCGTATCTGTGTGCAAAATAAAAATTTGTTACCTGAATTGCAACAACCTTTCGTGAAATATAAAGTTATTTTCATTTTTAATATATTTAATAGGCTGAAAATAATACAACAGCATTTTTAAATTGTTCCAATGTCTTTGCTGTTTTAAATTACACCCACTCATTTTTGTCATAAATGCATAAAATTCGCAGTCTGTTTATCATTTAAAGCTACAATTTAAGAGTCGTAATATTTATAAGTGTCATATAATATCTATCGTCGCTTATTTGAACATCGTGTCTAGAAAAATGGCTTCCTCGATTCCTTCCAATTGAATTGCAATGAGCTACAATGTAAATTTATCGCTAATAGCTCGCGTAAAAAAAAATTTATTTTTAATTTTGCTAAACTGGAAAAATCATGAGTGGGGAAAAAAGAGTAACTCGGAGCATGGGACGTTTTCAATTGACAAATCGCGGCACGTTTCAACCGCATGGCGAACTGAAGGTTGCTTATAATAAAGTTTATAAACGAAGAGGTCAGGTTTGATAACCCCGAAGAATCCTATCGATTGTCCGGACGTTCTCCGACATTACGCCCAATTAGATACGCATGCACCTTTTATCACATAAACATAATAAATCACAATCTACTCTGATCAAGCAATAAAGAACATTTTCCGATTGGACCGGATTTTCGAAACTGTTCATTTCGTTAAATTTAAAATGAACTGCGACGAGTATAATTCATGCGAAAAATTATACAGCGCTTAACGACTGGCCATTGTACATTATTATCTACTATACTGATGTTACTTTGTCACGCTAATGCGAAATATGCATACTATCAGTTAATGTCTTCGCCGTGATCCAATTTTGCTTCGAAACGTCCACGTTAATTATTAACGGCAAATGTCAGAATCGATACCCAGTTGTTAAGACGTTATGTATTTCTGTTATTTATTGTTAATCTTATTTAAAGCGTTTCGTGCACGTATGGAGCAGCTTAAATGATTTAAAAAAAAATTTTCTAAACGCTGCAACTAAAAGATTCGCTATACAATAAAAAATTAGTACTCTATTTTAGTACGAAAAAATATTTTTCTGTCAAAAACTATGTATCAAGATCGCAAAAAATAGTTAATCCGCGTATAAAATATTCTCACGACTTTAAAGAATATTTTTAAACCCAACAGAAGAAGGAATCGCTATAAATATATACAGGAACGTTCTTCAGCGTTCGTTTGAATAATTTAGAAAGAATTCTAATTTGTTGCTTCGCGTATGAATTGCATACACGAGAAAAATGGTTGGTGCAAACTGTTTATACATCGGGCCCCCTTGCATTTCTGTGTTACGCGTGCTGCCTCCCCTCTCCCCAAACTTCACATTGCTACTCGTCTTGCGCTCTTCCCACCAATTGGACGCCGCGTCCCCCCACCACTGGTAGCACGCGGCCAGCTCGAAACGTGGAGAACAGCGAGAGCGAGAGTTCAGTCGTTCAGCGACCTCCGCGCGCGATGGTTAAACGATAGGTTGATTTCCATCGTTTTGAAGCGGGCGCTCCGGTATAGTGACAGAAGCATGACAGCTACGTGAATAGGTATTGTCTTGTGCTGTGTCTGGCTCTTGTGCACGAGCGGGCATCGTTCCACAACGAGACACACACACACACACATTCTCTGTTCGATCGAGAATAAGCCGAGCGAACGCGATGAGGTTCGACGATCAGCTTTTCGAAGTACTGGGTGAGTTCTCTATGTTTTGTTAATTAAATTTAACCCTCGGACAGCCGGACCGTTCTTAAAACCATATAATTATCAATGATTTTTACTGCCTCAATTTTTTGAAAATTTTTGGCAAACTTATGTCTGCTTCGGATATTTTCGTTGAACATTTCTCGTCGGACATAATGGATGCTGCGTGGTCCTGACTGCTAGGTCAATAGATCGACAGATTTCAATGTACACTTTGTGCAATCACTGAACGTCTCTTTCGAAACCCAAACAGTAAAAATCAACAGTAAGCTGTCTAAAAATAAATTCCGTTAGGCAAACATATTTCCGCAATAATTTCACTAAAAGGTTCTTTCAAAATTGTATTGTATTTTCGCGGGAACTGCTGGGGGGAAAAGGGGGGACCAATATTTGGACTGGAATAGCGTTTAACGTGTTAATTTGAAGCTATTGGAGCCATGTAGACATTAATTTCTTTTTTAATAATTGCAATAAGTTGGAAACAATGAAACAGTCTATTTGAATTCATTAAATGTTTTTACTGTTAATTGTATCATAGGAGGTAGTTCTGCAACCTTTTTGCATTTTCTGGATATTAATGAAATTTGCTACAACGAATATATTAACGTAACAATTTATTTCGAAATCTGGAAAAATAATTCCGTCTCTCATATATGAATGATATGGCAGTCAACGTGATAATACTACACCTACCAAGCATTAAAAGTATCCGGTCAATATTGCCTTATAAAAATGGTAACAGTTTTATTGAGATTGTCCGTAATTTTTAATGTAATAAATGCTTGGACAAGTAAGATTTGTTCCATTATTTTCTGACATAGCGTTTAATGTGTTACTCCTTGGACAGCGGACTGTTTGTAGAACTATACAGGGTTTCGCACAAAAGGGTTTCCTGGAGTTATTCTGAGCAGCTTTTTCTTTTACGGAAATGTCGTGCGCGTCTTCGTTTACGAGTTATTAACGTAAAACACGGGCCAACCAGAGCACAGCTACAGCTAACGGACTCCGGCTCGGCGCAATGCAGCGGCCGATTCTACTGCGAGCGGTAGCGATGTCGTCGCGCCGTGCTCGAATCGTGAACAATACAATCGAGTCAGCGTGTGTGCAATTATTGTTCGGCATTAGACAAATATAATTCAGTATTGCCGTATAAGAGAATTTAAAGGAGCAAGTGCATTTACAGCTGAATACGCGAGTTGTATTTAAATAAATTGTTAGTCTTTCCCTTGTTCACGATTTGGGATATTTCATACCCTAAATATTGAAACCTCTCTATGTTATATTGGGTGGATGTTGCACCCCTTGGTTATTACTAGACTGTGGATTTTTATGCAAAATAAAAATTGTCTGCATTAATTGAAACATACAGAAGCTACGTAGACGTTTATTTACTGTCTTAATCATTTTTATCGGTTGAAAACAAAACAATAGAATTTTTAAATTTCTGCAATGCTTTACTGTTTTTTGCATTTATTTATTTTTATTTTTATTTGTTATTTATTAATCTACTCATTTTTGTCATAAATACCGCAGAATGCCGCAGGCTAATTATTACATTTTTGGAACGTTGAATTCTTTGGATGTAGCATTTACTGAATATTAAACTTTTTGGAATTTCTTGGATGCAATATTCGTATGCTACTGAATTCTTTGGGCATTGCAGTCATTGGATATCGAATTTCTTGGATCCAATATTCCTACGCTATTGAATTCTTTGGGCATTGCATTCATTGGATATCGAATTGTTTGAATGTTAACATTTTTAGATGCCATTCTTCGGGAATTGTATTCAGTGGATATAGAATTAGTTGGGCATTGCATTCACTAAATATTAAATTCTTTGGGCATTGCATTTACTAAATATTAAATTCTTTGGATATTGAATTCACTGGATATTGAATTATTTTGGAAATGTATTCACGAAATATTAAACTGTTTGGGCATTGCAGTCATTGGACATTTAATTCCTTGTATGCAACGTTACTTGTAGCTGTTGAATTCTTCGGCCGTCGCATTCTATGATTCCTAGATTATTGAAGTATTGAATACTTTGAAAATCGAATTGTCCGAATATTGAAATCTTGATATATTGTTTGAGTGATCAATTCTTTGGAAATTATGTACATTCACTGGATATTGAATTATTTGGGAAATGTATTCACTAAATATTAAACTTTTTGGGCATTGCAGTCATTGGACATTTAATTCCTTGTATGCAACGTTACTTGTAGCTGTCGAATTCTTCGGCCGTCGTATTCTATGATTCCTAGATTATTCAAGTATTGAACATTTTGGAAATCGAATTGTGCGAATATTGAAATCTTGATATATTGTTTGAGTGATCAATTCTTTGGAAATTGTGTACATTCACTGGATATGGAATTATTTGGATTTTTAGATGCTATTCTGTGGGAATTGTATTCAGTGGATATAGAATTATTTGGGCATTGTATTCACTAAATATTAAATTCTTTGGGCATTGCATTCACTAAATATTAAATTCTTTGGACATTGCATTCACTAAATGTTAAATTCTTTGGGCATTCCATTCACTAAAAATTAAATTGTTTGGGCATTGCCTTCTACGATTTTCAGATTATTCAAGTATTGAATATTTTGGAAATCAAATTGTCCGGATATTGAAATCTTGATATATTGTTTGAGTGATGAATTCTTCGGAAATGATGCATATTCACCGGATATTGAATTATTTGGGCATTGTATTCACTAAATATTAAATTCTTTGGGCATTACATTCACTAAATATTAAATTCTTTTAGCATTGCGTTCTAGCATTTTTAGGTTATTCAAGTTTTGAACACTTCGGAAATCGAGTAGCGCGAATATTGAAATCTTGATATATTATTTGAGTGACGAGTTCTTTGGAAATTATACACATCCACTGGATATTGAGTTCCTAAGAAGCAACTTTGGTTGAACCTTAAATTCTTGTGATATTAAAGTTCTCGATTATTACATTTCCTAAACATTGAATTCCTCAGATAATGTGTTCACCAGATATTGAATTCCTCAGATACTGTATCCACTAAGTATTGAATTCTTCGGGTATAACATTATGCGAGTATTGAAGTCTGTAAATGTTATATTATTTGTATATTGAATTGCGTAGAGTTCAGATATTGTATTCACTGGATATTGAATTCCTAGGATGCAACACTCATTGAACGATCAATTCTTGGGATGTTCAACTGATGACTCTGATTACTATATTATAAGTTTGGATGTTTGTATCTGTTGGAAATATTAACCCTTTGCAATCGAGTGGTAACTCTGAGGCATCACTAAAAATTGCTATACCATTATTTAAAATATTTTTTACATTATTAAATTGATATTCAATAAATTAGTTACCAAACATTTAAGTATTCTATGAGGTATTATATCAATTTTTTTTCTTCAAAATGAAAAAAACCATATAGAATGGAAATATTCTTGATCGAAAAAAAAGTTTGGTTATGGATTTAAAATACTTTCGAGCGCAAAGGGTTAATATTCATGTGTTGGCAATACACCCTGCTCCCCTCCCCCCCCCCTCCCCACTTTGTTGACTGTACGAGTAGGCGTTTAAAAGATATTACATATATAATTAAATATATATTGTTTAGATGAAGTGCCTCGTTAATTTACTTCTTACCCATAGTGATGGGTAAGAATAAGCTATAAGCTCTTGCTGACAGCATCAAACATCAAATTCTAGGGAAATATCGAATTCTTTGGTCAGTGAATCATTTAAATGTTTCCTTTGTCGAGCAAGAAGATTACTTTCGCGGTTCCCGAGCGTTTTAATTAGAAGTTTTAAATAATCGCATTGACTTCCAAATTTGGAAATGTACTTGACCAAGAGCCGGAAGAGAAAAGTAAATCTATGAAAACCCATTTGTAATTCAAATGACTCGAATACCGATTTCAGACGCACGCTGTTGCGTTGAAAGCTCGTCGACTCGAAAATTTCGAAAATTCAACCGAACCTTTAAATTCATTAAATTGAGCACGAAAGAAAAAGGAATGTTAATGAATAAAATTTAATGATCACTCGTTTCTCGCCGAACAACGCCGTTAACGTAAAGCGCAAAATTGACGGAGCGATAAACAAGCCAATGTAAAATTAACTGCATCGTCTGGCAATTTAAATTCATAGTTTCCAATAAATACTTTTAATCGTTTTAGTCCCAGGGGGTATTGAAAAAACACTGTCGAAGAATCCCAAACAGCGCAACCGCGCTTGCTGTAAATGACTACGAAAAGACCCAAGCAGCGCGATAGCGATTGCTTTATTTTATTTTGTAATGTATTATTGCATTATTATAGTATTATTCTACCTATTGTATTGGATTGTTCGGAAATAGCGCTTGTTTTATTTTATTTTCTAATGTATTATTGCATTATTATAGTATTATTCTACCTATTCTATTGAGTTGTTCGGAAATAGCGCTTGTTTTATTTTATTTTGTAATGTATTATTGCATTATTATAGTATTATTCTACCTATTGTATTGGGTTGTTCGGAAATAGCGCTCGTTTTATTTTATTTTGTAATGTATTATTGCATTATTATTCTATTTATTGTATTGGGTTGTTCGGAAATAGCGCTAGTTTTATTTTATTTTGTAATGTATTATTGCATTATTATAGTATTATTCTACCTATTGTATTGGGTTGTTCGGAAATAGTGCTTGTTTTATTTTATTTTCTAATGTATTATTGCATTATTATAGTATTATTCTACCTATTGTATTGGGTTGTTCGGAAAGTAATTTCGTTTTTCGTGTAGAGATGGTATTGCTTCGATTTATTATTACTTAACATTATTCTAAGTCGCAAAATCATTGTATATTTTCAGAACTGACCTTTCGGACGTTATTTCGTGCCTTATAGAACTTTATAATCTTTCAATCATTTCTTTTGTCATCGCATCAAATATGCAAAATCAAAGTGAGCATATCCGTCACATTTTGCTTTTTTGTTACGGGTATGGTAAAAACGTAATGCAATCAGGGAAAAAGATTTTTTCAACACTTTTTAAGCAGTGTAACTATCATTTTATACGAAGGCGTCAAAAGTAATACAATTCAATTATTTGCTAATAAAAAACATGAATTCCACGAACATGGGATCTCCAAGTTACTAGAAAGATGGCACAGGATCATAGAACAAAATTGCCACTAAATCACCGAATAAATAAATAAATAGTGAAACATCGTTTTCATTTTCCCTTGGAAAAACGAAATTACTTTCCGAACAACCCAATAAAATGTACTATTTACATTAACCAGTTAACTGTGGCGATCTTTTTGCAAAGCGCGCACCAGTGTGTGTCGCGATAATCAAGCGATGACGGGTATAGGCGTCAAACACAGAGTATTTTTTTTATTTGCTTGTTTCATTTCGTCTTGACCTCTAAACATTTTAAACATATTAAAATTTACGAATATAATTTAGTTTTCGCCAAAAGTACAATTTAAATATCAAATTGTAACAAAATTTTACGCATGACGGATATAGTCGTCAGGACACTAAATTCTGTCACATCTCCATGACGGATATAGTCGTCAAACACACTTAACTGGTTAAGCGGTGTAACTATCATTTTATATGAAGGCGTCAAAAGTAATACAACTCAATTATTTGCTAATAAAAAACTGGAATTCTACGAACATGGGATCTCCAAGTTACTAGAAAGATGGCACAAGATCATAGAACAAAATTGCCACTACATCACCGAATAAATAAATAAATAGTGAAACATCGTCTTCATTCTCCCTTGGAAAAACGAAATTACTTTCCGAACAACCCAATAAAATGTACTATTTAGATTAACCCCTTCGCCTACAATGACGTGTGAGAGACGTGATGAAGATTCTGAACAGAGTCAAATAAATATGTATGTTATTAATTTCTGTTAAACCGGAATAAAATTCTATTTTGTTGTTGTTAATGTATAGCCATTGGAGAACATGTAGACATACAATAGATATACATTTTCTCCTTCTTCTAGGAAATTATAAACTACAAATAAATTCTAATCGCTGAAACCGTAAAATAAATGGTATGGTAAGGGGTTAAAAGGAGCTGTGTGATGTACTTGCGTCAGTACATCTGAGCGCGCGACTTCGACAATCGGTAACGCACCGTCAGTTGTCCAGAATGCTCGAAATGTGCTGGGTATTCTCGACATAAAATCTCAATAGCGCGATCGCGCTGCTTGGGACTCAAACGGTTAAATAAACAATTTATTTGTGGACAAAGGCGGTCGCGGACAGAATCGGTATTGCTCCATAAGTCAGTTATTATTAATCCTCTGATTATGCGCGGTTCAGAATACCTCGTGACTTTGCAGAAACGATTAAAATAACTTTAGTAATGCATTCCATTGCCATGATTTTAGCCGGAAAAAATGATTAACGAGAAGCAACGAGTTGCAACGTAGGAATCGTGTTTGGTTTTCGCTGTTGTAAATAAATCAATGAAGATACGATATATATACAAAATTTCAAGATACGATATATATATATATATATATATATATATATATATACAAAATTTCAAGATATATATATATATATTTATATATATATATATATATGTATATATATAAAATTTCAAGATATATATATATATACAAAATTTCAAGATACGATATATATACAAAATTTCAATATACATATATATATATATATATATATATTTTTTTTGTAACGAAAAATCGACTAAATAGTTATCGTGTATTGGAGACGATTGGATTATGTCGATTACCGTATAAAGAAAAAATTAAACCCAAACACAACAAGCTTATCGTTATGCTAAAAAAAGAGGCCAACACGGCCGATAACAGGGATAATAACAAATGGCGAGCATAAGGATGATGTAAAGTTCACTTCAGCAGAAAATTGGTTACTTAATAGCCGTTCGATGTACAATGTATGCTAATTACAGCTTTCTTATAATTGCTCGACATTAGTCGAACGTTTTGTTTTAACTTCCAACCCGGAGACGATTCTTTTTCAAAAATATGCTGAACAAAAAGAATGGAAAAACCTTATTTTAGCTGTCTAAAACTTATAATAATTGGATAACTCAGGAACTGAGCTAATTAGGATAAATGAAATTGAGTAATTAAGAAAAGTTAAACATTTGGATCGGTACTTACGCTTTTAGTTTTACTAATCAAGGAAGCCTAGAAGATTTAAAATAATTGTTGTTTAAACAGATCTGTTTTTTAAAGGTACGATACGTTACCAAATATTTGCATAAACAAGCAAATAGTGTTTAGTATTTGAAGTAGAACAAATTCAAAATTTCAAGGTTTTCATATTTCCCGAGAAATTATTATTGCAGATACAATATAATGGAAATGTTTGCAGATCGAAATGCGTAGACGGTTGCTGACATGTGTTGGTAAAAACTAGAAAAGTAACATCTTGTTTCTAGAAGGAATAAATATGTAACAAGCTGATTCAGCATCATGTGACATCAATATATTTTCTGTTATCGGTGTAGTTTTAAACATTATGACAGAGATTATATTTGTGTAAGCACATTTCGGCTTTATCTATGTTATTTATCTTATTTTGATCTTTATTCGTATGCATATTTATAATGAAAGCGTAAAACGATGAAGTAACATTGCAAGTTAAAATAATCCGTTTTTTACTCTTTTAACTTAAACTTGTCGTATTTTTAGATTCTCACAAAAATACGTACAAAGCACTCAACTATCTATACTCCATAGTACTCAAAGATTTGTACACCGCAGTACTCAACAATCTATACTACACAGTACTCAACAATCTCTACTACACAGTACTCAATAATTTATACTACACAGTACTCAATAGTACTCAAATGTCGTACTCAAAAATCTGTACTCCACAGTACTCAATAGTACTCAAAACTCGTATTCAACAATCTATAGTGCGCAGTACTCAATAGTACTCAATGTTCGTACTCATGCATCTATACTCCACAGTACTCAGTAGTACTCAAAATTCGTAGTCAACAATCTATACTCCACAGTACTTAATAGTACTCAAAATTCGTACTCAACAATCTATACTGCGCAGTACTCAATGTTCGTACTCATGAATCTATACTCCACAGTACTCAATAGTACTCAATGTTCGTACTCATGAATCTATACTCCACAGTACTCAATAGTACTCAAAATTTGTACTCAACAATCTATACTCCACAGTACTTAATAGTACTCAAAATTCGTACTCAACAATCTATACTGCGCAGTACTCAATAGTACTCAATGTTCGTACTCATGAATCTATACTCCACAGTACTCAATAGTACTCAAAATTCGTACTCAACAATCTATACTCCACAGTACTTAACAGTGCTCAAAATTCGTACTCAACAATCTATACTCCACAGTACTTAATAGTATTCAAAATTCGTACTCAACAATCTATACTGCAGAGTACTCAAAGTTCGTACTCATGAATCTATACTCCACAGTACTCAATAGTACTCAAAATTCGTACTCAACAATCTATACTCCACAGTACTTAACAGTGCTCAAAATTCGTACTCAACAATCTATACTCCACAGTACTTAATAGTATTCAAAATTCGTACTCAACAATCTATACTGCAGAGTACTCAAAATTCGTACTCATGAATCTATACTCCACAGTACTCAATAGTACTCAAAATTCGTACTCAACAATCTATACTCCACAGTACTTAACAGTGCTCAAAATTCGTACTCAACAATTTATACTCCACAGTACTCAATAGTACTCAAAATTCGCACTCAACCATCTATATTCCACAGTACTCAATAGTACTGAAAATTCGTACTCAACAATCTGTACTCTACAGTACTCAGTAGTACTTCAAATTCGTACTCAATCTGTACTCAATAGTACACAATAGTACTCAATAGTAAATAATAGTACACAATAGTACACAATAGTACACAATAGTACTCAATAGTACACATTAGTACTCAATAGTACACAATAGTACACAATAGTACTCAATAGTACTCAATAGTACTCAATAGTACACAATAGTACTCAATAGTACACAATAGTACTCAATATTACCCAATAATACTCAGCAATCTGTGCTCGACGGTAGTCAACAATATAATACTTAACAGTACTTAGCAGTCAGTAGTCAACAACATTTACTAAACACTTCATATTACATATAAATATAACAGATGTACTAAACACATATTGTAAACATGTTTTTAATTGTTTACACAGGAAGTAGCAAAATCTGTTCGGAGAACTTAATCTCGGCAGTAAAAAAGCATGAAACTTCGCACGATCCTTATTCGACAGTCGATAGCGTTGGTATTCTGCAACAAAAAGTTTACATCGTTTATTCTAAGCTGCTACTATGTAATTAGAAACGTTGTAATTTGGAAAATGTTTGGAATTTTATGAATGCGAATTGACGCTCGAATTAATTTAATCTGCTGCAATTTAGGAGTTAATTAAAGCTAATTTGCAGGCGCTATCTGCACGTGTTTTGTAAGAGTCGCGATTAAGCACGTTCGTTCCTCGACACACATAAAATCGTTTCTTTTTCTTTTTACTGAAAATGCAAACACGGTTCTATTGTGAAATTGTTTAGTCTGAAAATATGGATATCACTGACGAGAAAATTTCTCGAGGAAAAAGTCGTTGATTCCTGTTATTACGAATCTTCTTCGCTTCCGTGAAATTGCTGCTCCTTCGGACGTGATTTCATTTCCAATGTTTCGATTTTTATACTCACGATACATTTCAATTACGTTTGTAAGAAATAGTTGACCTTGTTTATGTATATTTAGCATGCAAAAACGCCTTTAAAATGGAAAACGTATTTTACTTATCGTTTTAAAAATTATCTTTTTTCAACTAATTTCTTTAAATACTTAAAAATATATTCTCTACAAGTTAGTGCTATCGTGATTATCAATTCTATGAATTATTCATGTTTGTCTTATGAATTGTAAGTGTATGTTCCAGTAAGTTTGCGAATAGAAGATACGTGTACAAAAGTTTGCAATATTTTCTGGAATGTTTTCGGTAGAATTTCCGAAGATTATTAATTCTTCCAAATTTAATAAAAGACTAGTTCACAAACTGTTGATTTCCAATTTCGTATTATTGAGAAATTGAGAGATTCTGTTCGACCTGTCACATACTGTTTTGTTAATTTAAAAAAATATATGGCGGCCATCGTTGCGTGTCCTCGGTGCAGAGAATAAGAACGTGAAGCGTAATTTGATTTGTCGAATGACTAAGTGCAAACTTATGAAGTAGAATTATTAAAACGTCACGTTTGATCATGCGAATGATACAAAGAAAATATTGTTGACATTTCAACGTCCGAATAAAAAGAAAACGACTTGCCAATTTCATGTAAATTGTCGAGCGCGGTGCTGAGGAATCATCTATTTATTTTTTGACGAAGCCAATATTTAAAACGTTCATTCTCTTTTAGCGATTGTTAAGAAAATGCACCGAATTAATTATATTAAGTACCCGAAGAACTAAAAAAGCTTCAGAATTTTGCACCAATGCGACATTGTTCGACGCAACTTCGGCCTAATGCGACATTGCACAAATGCAACTTTGCACAAATGCATCTTTGCACAAGTGCAACTGCACAAATGCAAATTTGCACAAATGCTACTTTGCATAAATGCAACTTTACACAAATGCAACTTTGCACAAATGCAACTTTGCACAAATGCAACTTTGCACAAATGCAACTTTGCACAAATGCAACTTTGCACAAATGCAACTTTGCACAAATGCAACTTTGCACAAATGCAACCTTCCACAAATGCAACTTTGCACAAATGCAACTTTGCACAAATGCAACTTTGCACAAATGCAACTTTGCACAAATGCAACTTTGCACAAATGCAACTTTGAAAAATGCAACTTCACCCAAATGCAACTTTGCACAAGGGCAACTCTGCAGAAATGCAACTTTGTACAAATGCAACTTCGTGCCAAAGGAACAGTGCACACATGCGACCGTACATAATTGTGTCAAACGTGTCCATTTCTCATTTACAACGTTGTCGACGACGGCTAAATTCAAGCAGCACCGATTCCTCGTTAACGATCGTCCTGTCAGCGGGTAGATACCGAGAGAGCGCATTAAATGATTCATTTACGGCTGCCTCATTGCCCCGGTGTCTCTCCCTCCTTCGAATCTCTTTTCCCGTCTCGCGAACTCGTTGAAAATCCGCTGGTTGCTTTCCGTTTATCGCGAAACTGACTCACTTACCAGCCACCGGCTTTGTTACACTTTTCTCCTGCCCCCTCAGCCTTCTCTCCTCTCCTCCGTCTCCCTCTTCCTTTCTTGTTTTATCATTTCCCTCGTCAGTGTCCGCTGCACCGGCGCGCGAATCTCCCTTACATGGAAATCCACCTTGTTGTTAATGAAATTAATTGGTATCCTTTGTTGGATCGCAACTGACGAATCCACGTGGAATTTTACTCCGATATTTCACGTTTTTCACGCGGGAAAATCGAGCGTTTGTCGATCGACAGTCGCAGAAAATTTCTGTGCCAATTACACGATAGTTGTTGAACTGAATAATACTGGTAAACGATACGAACAAATTGCCGCCGCTTGGAAGGGGGCGGTGTCTTTGTTTTATTTCGAAGAAATTAGTGTAGATAGCTGACAATGAGATTAAAACGGGACACCCTGTATATCTCGAGAGCGATACTGGTATCGTGGATTGATTTCGGCTGAATTTAATGGCCATTGTTATTAATAAATTGTAGGTAATGTTTCCAAACGAAAACATACGAAATAACGATAATGTTTGGTTTTGTGTAAATCGTGAGATTTTTAAATAGAAACACAATTGTAAGAGTGTAATTGGCAAGAATAGGATTGACACGAAATGGTAACGATCATTGAGCATAGTTTGTTTAATACAAGTATGCAAAATTTTCGTTCTCTTTTTTTTTAATTTTTGAGAATACTCGAGAGAGTGTGCAGAATTTTTTCTCGCAAGAATCATTAGTATAGCTTTTATAGTTAGCGTATAATAGATTTTTAAAGTCGAAGGATTAATAGTGTGCGGGTAAACGAAGCGACCTACAAAATATCTGTTTAAATATGATTAATTTTTTTTTTGAAATTGAAATGTCAGCATTCTTGAAACCCGATTTGTTGTTATTACGGTCCCATGAATCATTGCGACGTTTTCATGTCGCGAAGTGTGCATCGCGTTTTCTTCTACTTGACGCAAATTATTTGTAGCGAAGACGATCAAAATATCGTCCGACAGGCTTGGTGACGCAATTTCCTGCGATTTCCGTTTCACGTAATATTGCAATGAGACCGTGGATCTTATTAAAATGCAAATTCGACGACAACCGGGTTTTTTTTGTTGTAAAACCTGTTTTTCGTCACACTCGGATCTAGTTCAGCAGAACGGAGAATCACCCTAACTACAATCACATGATCCTTCGAGGACAATTACTGTTGTGGTGTTGCCAGACTAGTATAATTCAAATATTTAACTCAATTCAAATATTTAACTCCATTCAAATATTTAACTCAATTCAAATATTTAACTCAATTCAATTTTTCCAGGTTAATTTAATTTTTCCAGATCATTTTAATTTTTCCGGATTAATTCAATTTTTTCAGATTAATTCAATTTTTTTCAAATTAATTCAATTTTCCATTCTCCTACATGCAATTTTTAAAAAATTATTCCTTTTTGGGTGTGACTTTTTTTAGAGAATACTTTTTTACAGAATTGCACTGAATAGTAGTCAATAGTATTCAATAGTACTCAGCACAGTAAACAATACTATTCCATAATATTCAGTAGTACTCAATAATAATATTAGGTAATATTGAGTAGTACTCAATAATAATATTAGGTAATATTGAGTAGTACTCAATAATAAGATTGGATAATATTCAGTAGTTCTCAATAATAATATTGGATAATATTCAGTAGTACTCAATAATAATATTGGATAATTTTCAGTAGTACTCAATAATAATATTAGGTAATATTCAGTAGTGCTCAGTAATAAGATTGGATAATATTCAGTGGTGCTCAATAATAATATTGGATAATATTCAGTAGTACTCAATAATAATATTGGATAATATTCAGTAGTACTCAATAATAATATTGGATAATATTCAGTAGTACTCAATAATAATATTAGATAATATTCACTAGTACTCAATAATAAGATTGGATAATATTCAGTAGTAATAATATCCAATAATACTCGGTAGCACTCAATACCAAAACATACTAAGCCTAGGTTTCATCATCTTCCATAGAAAGATTTTTACAATGTCAATAATTATGAAGTAAAATACAAAGTGATTCTCATAACACGACTACTTCAAGTATCTCCTAAATTATTTACTCCAGGGGACAAATATTCCAAACAAAAGTTGTATGTCCTCGAGGGATCCAAACAACATAATAATCATTTTATTTTTACTATACTTTCCCAACAAGATATGATAGTCACGGCCCTTTGTACAAATGTAACGCCTATGATCTCTCATCAAATTCTTATAAAGCATAGAATTCTGAAAAGTATCAGAAGACATATTGTCAAAATCCAACACTTCCTAAGGTACTCCCACTTACCTACATAGCAGTTAGCGTGAAAGCACCCTGTAGGCACACAGTAGTTTCCCCTCCTCCACTCCTTCCGCAGTCAACAAATGATTCGAGTCTCTCGAGTCATACCTACCACGGACTCGAGTTATACCCACCACTGACTCGAGTGGCTCCATCCCCTCTCTTCTCGCTGCGCTTCCCCCTCCACCGGCTCGTGAGCCGAGCGCAAAACGCGTCAGCTGCTCGCCAGTCGTCCGCGCGACGTCGTCCAAGAACGGTCATATGTTTTCCGTATCTTCCTTCAGCTTTTACTCGGTTTTCGGTCGCACGCGTCTCTAATCTTTGCGTGGATTCCTGCGTGACATACTATTCGTACAATACACTCTCTCTCTCTTTCTCTCTCTCTCACTCTCTCTCTCTCATTTTGTTGATCCTCAGCAGCGCCTCTCTTTTCAATGGTCTCTTCTTTACCGACACAGTGTGGAATTTTTCGTGACGATGTGCCATTGACGGTCGAACAATTACGCAATTAACGGTATCACGACGCGTTGCAACGTAATTCGTCCCCGCGATAAGAACCAGCATGACGGAGGTCACCTGCGAGGAACCCCTCGTCGACGCAACCGGGGACAGAGACACCACGAGCCCCCCAAAGGAAGCCTGACCCCCCCAAACAATTCAGAAATGGGTCTCGCAGGTAATCGTAATGTGTTTACCTTCACGAATGTCTTGCCCCCTCCCTCGGGTTGTGAGGTTAAGGGATTTTTGGTGTGGTTTCTTGGACGGTGTGTGGGCACTGTTGGGTTAGGTCTGGCACACATTTTCTGTATCTTCGAGAGTCGTTTTCTATGTTTTATTTTCTTGGAATTTAACACTAGAACTACCGAGCACTAAACGCGACTGGTGTATATTGCCTTTTAATAACGACAAGAATGCATTTATTCAACTTCCGTACAACTTTTGTTTAAATATGTACTCTAATAGAGAAGTTGACTAAAACATTACTCCCGAAAACATTTTTATAATTTCAATATTTGTAAAAGAAAAATTTAGAGACCAGTCATTATAACTTGTTCGGTAGTTCTAGTGTTAAAGTTTTTCTTTTTCAGGTGAAGAGGTTAGGACATTTTTAGATATGTTTAGTTAAAAATTTTTATTTAGAAATTTATGGGGTTATACAGATAAAAATTTGATTATTATTAAATTTTGGTTATATCTAAAACTATTAATTTTATGGTCAAATGTATAATATGAAAATTTTTTAAAATATTGGGGAGTGAAAAATGAAAATTAGATTATTATAAAATTTTGATTGTGTCTTGTCTTGTGGGAGATATTTGGTACACTGTGTAGAAAACTCCATTTGTTTAACACGTTCAGTGCCATGTCACCCATATCTGGGTGACGGAATTATTTATACAGAATTGAAAATTCATTTTTACGTTGGTAGATTGAGTGTACAAAATTTCCTTACGATCTGGGGAATAGAAGAGGTTTGAAACAGTAATTAATATCACAAAACCAAACTTCTTAGTTTTTGTTTTATTAAATATATTGCTTTGAATTCGTGTAATTTTTATGATTGTGGAGTGGGCGCTGAACGTGTTAAAATATGGTGAATTTCTGTTGATTTTTGAAATTGATTATTTTTTAATGATATTTTACGAAGATGATAATTTCGGGTAGATTAATATGTCTTATAGAAGCGTTTGTGCATCATGTATTTATTAGTTAATATTTGCCCTAGGAAATTTTTGTTTATTTTCAATATTCTGTATTTCAATGGTGTTTTGGAAAGGGAATGATTTTAAATAATTTAATCTTGCGGAAATGTTTGTGCCTTATTTATCTATTAATTAATACTTAATTTAGGGAATTTCTAGTGATTCTCAAAATTTGATTAATCTCTATTGACATTATAGGAAGGAGATAATTTTATATATCTCAATTTTATCTTGTGGGATTATTGTATCTTTTATATGTGTACGTGTTAATTCCCTAGGAAATTTTTGGTTATTTTCGAAACTTGATTATTTTTCAATTATATTCCAGGAAAGAGGTCATTTAAAATATTTTAGTCCTGTTGTGTGGGATGTTTGGTTGTACTTTGTTTATCTATCAACCGCTTAGTTCTCTAGGAAGTTTTTGGTTTTTGTAAGGACACTCTCGTTAGGTTTGGAAATTTGATTTTTTAATATGAAAAGGTTAAACAATTTTTTAAAAATTGGTACCACGTATACAAATAGAAATACTTCATTGACAAATTTCGTTGCACCTTGCGATAACTTCGAGTCAGAGGAGAAAAAAAGTATGGACTCTTTAAAGAAGAGGTTACTCCGGCAAGTTAGGAAAGTAGTATGATTAATGGGCTTATTGTTGATTCGCCTTTAACCTGGTCTCTTTCTTTCTCTCTTTCTCTTTCTCTGTTCGTGAACGTTCGCTACCACGTGCGTGCTTGTTTGTTCGCGGCTCGAGGATTTATTGTTATTGAGCTCGCTCTGTTATTCTTTGGTGATTTAGAACTGACATTTTGCGTTGGTTTTGAGATCTGGGCCGATCTACTTTGTATTAAGTGATAAAAGAAAGATTTTAGAACGTTTTTGTTAGGATTCTTGCGTCTTTGTAATTTTTACCAACCCCTATTTCGTTAGAATGAAGTTAAACAATCTGTCATAATGTATTCATAGAAAATAGAAATTACTTATAACTTGACCGATCAGAAAATATAATGATCCGAAGGTCACTAGATCATTTAAAATTTCTATTTGTTTATAAAAGAATAAATTGTGAATTTTTAAAAAATGAAAGTGGTATTTCTTTTTGAAATGGTCTAGTGATTTTTGAGCCACACTGTAGGGTACGAGTACGATTTCCGTGGCCCCTCATTTTGATCCGCCCCCTCCACGACCTAACCACAACTCATTCTATTCACATGATTTTTCCATTACTAGTTCAAATTCTGGATGACGGATACAATACAAAGATTGTGCGAATAAAATTTCATTTTCTACAAAAAAACAAAATTTGGGCGGGGGGGGGCTGAGTTTAACGTAGATTTGAAGATTAATTAATTCTCTTTACAACGACTAGAGAAAAATTGATATAGGATCTTTTTTCGCCGTTTTATTCAATTCTGAACGAAAGGTGCGCCGCCATTTTTATAATAAGGTATACCCCGAGGACTTTATTCAACCGAGGTAAGTCCTCGTTTTTGTCCCATAAAACGGTTTCAAAAAATTGTACCTCAATTTTCAAGGTCTCGTTGTAAAGACAAAACTTCAATCTTCAAATCCATGGTAGATTCAGTTCCGAAAATAAAATTTTCAAAGTTTCTAGACAATTTTCGGCACGAGTACGATTTCCGTAACCCCTCGTACGATTTCCGCCCCCTCCACGACCTAACCACAACTCATTCTATTCACATGATTTTTCCATTACTAGTTCAAATTCTGGATGACAGATACGATGCAAAGGTTATGCGAATAAAATTTCATTTTCTACAAAAAAGGTCTCTTGATATTTTGCCACATTTCGCATAGTTACCGTGATATTTGCAAATTTATAAAAAACAGGAAGGTAATTATATAGAAAAGGTCTGCGTACTCTGATTTTGATGAAATTTTAATATGTTATGGAGCAACACATTCTGAACAACTTTTTCCTTTTCCAATATAGGGGGGTCGCTTTTAGTTTTCGAGATATTCGTAAAAAGCTATTGCTAATACTGTATTGAATTTTCTCTCTTGGATTGTCCTGGCGACCGGCCCTCTTCGCCCCCTCCACGATCTAACCACAACTCATTCTATTCACATGATTTTTCCATTACTAGTTCAAATTCTGGATGACGGGTACAATGTAAAGATTATGCGAATAAAATTTCATTTTCTACAAAAAAGGTCTCTTGATATTTTGTCATATTTCTCATAGTTACCGAGATATTTGCAAATTTATAAAAAACAGGAAATCTACTTTACCGGCTAAACCAGGCCAATTTGACACCGTTACACATATACACTTTTTTCTTGAAATAACTCCAAGAACACAAATATTAGGTTGTCCCATAAGTTCGTGCCGCGGATTGAACAGTATTTTAATAAAAAACCACAGAAATTTTATAGTGACGGTATAATATTTTTACCAAAAAAGTGGGAAGAGGTTGTAGAGAAGGTGGTTATATCTTTCCGTTGACTTTGAAAGTACGTTTCAAATATTAATTTAAATAGTAAAACAGTAAACGGCACGAACTTATGGGACGACCTAATATAACCTCAAAACGAGGGGCCACGGAAATCGTACTCACCCCCACTGTAGAAACGTAGTTAAAGAAAAATTCATAAATGGAAGTACAAGTGCACCTAATTATTATTGCCAATTGTCGTTCAATTTTGCAAATTTTTCACTTGGCAATTGCATGTCTGACTGTTATAAAAAGTATAAAAATATGTATGATAAAAATTGATAAATAAAACTACGTATTGTTCTAATCATCATTAAGAATTCAGTTGCAAAAAATGTTTGTTATTTAACAGTTAAATAGCAAACTTTAGAAAACGTCGTGTTAATTTTTAGCCACCCGGTACACGACGGTAATCCCCGGCTTTCAAGTTTTCTTTTAAACGACCGTCACGTGGTAATAACAATTACTTCTATAAATGGAAAGGTTTCGCGGCATTGATTGCTACGCTCTCCGCCATATTAGTTTCGCAGCTAATCATTATTTGTCACACAAATAGTTTTACGCTTAAGTATTGTGTCCCCAGATACGGAGATATAATTGTTATGAAAAGAACACGTCGTCGAGAGAAACGGAATGAACGTTCTGCCGGAGACGGTGTTGTCACGTTCCTAGCGCTTTTTTTTTTGCGAATTTTTTGTTTGAGTCTCTTGCGTAACCGAGGCGATTTGCGTGCGAGAGACATTCATCTAATTTATTTGAGAATCGGTGCATAATTAGATAGAAATTAATTTTTTGTCGAACGATGCGAATTTTAATAATTTTTCAAATATATTCACAAAAAAAATGCTAACATATTTTTTGGCACTTGTTGATTTTAATCTATTACATCATTACATATCATTTAAATCTAATTTATAAAGATCCATTGAAAGATGAAATTTAATTTTTGTTCCTCTTTATTGTTTTATTTTATTTCGACGCTTCTGTTGAAAAAAGAAATTTTTTAGAGCTACCTATGCGTACTGGTTATGCGTACAGGTTCAGTTCGCGCATTCTTTCTTCCGATCGCTATTGAATTTTATTTGAATTTCTAAGAGAACTGAAAAGAACCAACGGTGTTTTTTACCCGCATGCGTATTTCATAAATTTTTTCTAGAAAAGTTTTGTAAACACGTGCAATGATTATATTAACCCGTCCTGAATAATGCCTCGGGCAAAGAAAAGCCAAGAAAATTTATGTTAGATATTTTAAACAATCTGCTGAGTGTCATGAATATTGCAGTATTGCTCTGAAAAGCAATTTTTACATTTTAGTTTTTGTTTAAGGATATCCATCGATTAATAGCATTAACGTAATGAAATTCGTAACATGCGAAACAATTTTTAAGGATGTAAATTAGTAATTAAACAAGTACAGTACAGTTAAATTTTCAATTTAATAATATTCATCGATTAGAAAAATTGATCTAATTAAACTGGTAGAATGTAGATGAATTTATAAAGATTTAAATCGCTAATAAAGGTGGAATAAACAATTTTGAGGTTAGGAACGAGATTTGGATTGTTTTGGAATTGAGGTTAGGTGAGATACAAAATGGCACCGACTTTTACAGATTTAAACTTTTTTGTTCAATACAGTCGATTTATAGAAACCGTATATTTATTATCAATTTGACATTAACTAAATATGCAACTATTGTAATAATTTTTTCTTAAAATAACACATTATCTTCAGCTTGTTTGAGTTTTGTAATCTGTGATACATGCAATGAATTTTCCAGTTTCGTCCATTATTTTTTTTTTTAAAGTGAATAAATTGCTAACGGCTACTTAATAAACAATTTCTAATCAATCCCATTTGCTTGTGTAAAGTAACTAATATAATATATTGGGTAATTGTTCAATTTTACACTAAAATTTAGGAAATATGTTCAGACAAAATATTAAAATTCGCTTCCAAATTAATTTTCAAATTCCCTTCCAAATTAATTTTCAAATTCGCTTCCAAATTAATTTTCAAATTCGCTTCCAAATTAATTTTAAAATTCACTTCCAAATTAATTTTAAAATTCGCTTCCAAATTAATTTTCAAATTCGCTTCCAAATTAATTAAAAAATTTCTATTATTAACAAATCTATTGAAATCTTTTTAAATATTTTCCAATGAGCAGTTTTATTGATAAATGTTTACGGGCTTTTTCCATCGTTTCTAAAAATCTCTTCGTAAAAATTCCGAATAAGGAGAGCCGGAATAATGAGACAGAAAAAGAAGACGAATATATCCTTCGTATTTTTCAGAGGTGCTTTAACACGACGGGCTAACAGTATTAATAATTAATGCGGGCTCTTCTAGCTAAAAGGTTCTTTTACTTGTTAATTCGCGGGTTCCCTCTCCGGCTTGTTCGCTGGGAAACGACATTAGCATAAGCAAACATAGTAATGCTCGAAAATAGTGACCAATAGCCTAAACGATATCTTGATCCGTCGAGTAATACAGTGATTCGTAAGCCGAGGGAATTACAATCGTTGCTCAAAACAAGATATAAAATCGTTTGATCGTATTCTCGATAAACTGGCGACTTTGAAGAGAATTACAAAATTGTTCAAACGTGCTTGAATTTAGTTTAAAGATACAGTAAGACACAACGATTCTGATCTCTTAATTTGTACAAATTACAAATTTGAAAAAGACCACGAATAATATTACTCTTTTATTTTAAAAACAAGAATGATATACTTTATAAATAGACTGCGGATATGTATGCAAAATAAAAGTTCGATTGAATTGCAAGATACATATGCTACTTCAACATTTATTAATTATTTTCATGGACTGAAAATAAAACAACGGTGTTCCTAAATTCTTTAAATAATTTCAGTGTGTTGCATTTAATCTACTCATTTTTTCTAAAAAAAAACAGGATACACAAAATGCAAAAGTGAATCAGATTAATTTATTTGAATTCGATATAATAAGATCAAAATGTTCCTATCGTTATTTTTAAGAAAAATTATCATCTAAGATTAAATATGGAGGATAATTAATTTACGTTAATTTTGATGCTCGGAAAAATGTTTAGAAATTTTGTGCATTAGCTAGCCGTTCACCACGTTCGTCGACGTATTATCCTTACTTTCACTTTTTTGCGTAGAACTCTTTCATTTGGTAATCATTTCTTGCTGGTAATTGGGCAACGGTCGAAATTCCATGGAGAATGGGTTCACAGAGTACCATATGGCAATAGGGAACCATAAATCTTGGAGCTGGGAAAACTGGTCAATGGTGTACAATTTTCATATACCTATTCACGAAATAAGTCATAAATTGTACGTAACAGAATTATAATCATGCGAACATGATTTATTCGGTTGTCGTTTAATACTGGATGGGGGGGTAGAGACGTCCAAAATGGCGTCGTTCAGATATTTATCATTCACTATTCCATGCTTGTCGCAATCGTAAAATCCTTCTTCTCCAAATTGTTGAATAAATTGAGCCTAATCGTTGCTCATACTGTTGATAAATTTTCATTCTTCGTATCGATATATTTTACTAGATTTATTGACATGATTTTCACAATATACAGATTTTATAGATATTGATAAATTCACAAAATTTAGTTCACTTATTTACGCCTTTGCAAATACAAATATATGTTAATATTATTCTATTATTAATATTATGAATATAATATACTATTCATATTAGACAAAATTAACACATTATATATTATTATGAATATATTTTAATATTACTCTATTATTATTATTATATGGATTTTATATGAATATATTTTAATAATTTTTTAAGGAAACCATATACTTAAAATATTTTATTTGCCAAGAATTGTCCCCTGTTTGCCAACAATTCGGAAAATTATTCATCAAGACGGTGAACAGGTGATGAGGCTGCAAGTGTTTTCAAAATGGCCGGACGTGTGGAATCCATAGACTTCAATATATCGAATCGATCGTGTCAGGAAGGCCTCACGAAATGAGGATTTAATTACTCGGTTCCGTTTCCCAACCGTTTCCTATTTGGCAATTTGTCGACTTTCCACTCTTCGACACCTCCACTTAGTCTATCGTTCTCATAACACTGTCGCCCTGTGCTCAACTATCCGATTGATTCACCTGTTCACCTGATACGAATTGCGAAATTCGCAAAATTATAGAGAGGTGGAATGAGAGGAAAAGAAAATACAGAAAGAAGTAGATGAAGCGGTCCCTGAGAAAGTATGTGGAAATATGAATGAAGAGGTAAAAAAGGAAAAGAAACGATAGATGAAGACGTCGCTGAGGGAAAGAATGAAACAGATGAAAATATGGCAGAAAGGCACAGAGACTTATAGATTAGTAATAGGCTAGGAAATATGAATGAAGAGGTAAAAAAAGAAAAAAAATGATAGAAGAAGACGTCGCTGAGGGAAAGAATGAAACAGATGAAAATGTGGATGAAAGGCAGGGAGAGTTAAAGGTTAGTAATAGGTTAGGGGAGGAGATAGATGATCAGGTCACTCGGAACGACACTAGAATATTTGAATAAGTATAAAACAGATGAAGAGACCGATGAAAAAATATCCGAAACAGAAGAAAACATGGTGAGCTCACTAATATCAAGATGCAGAAAAAGGAGGAATTAGTATAATTAAAGTTAGGTAGAAGCTAGATGTTGGATGATACAAGGTAGATAGAAAATAGAAAATACATAGAAGATGATAGAAAGCTGATAGAAGACGATGGAAGATAGACGATGAATAGAATATAGCAGATAGAAGAAAAAATAAAGTGACATAAGATAGACAGATAGAAAATGGGAGATGATAGAAAGTGATGGAAGATAGAAGATAGAAGATAATACAAGGTGTTTATATCAGAATATATGTAGGGGATAGAATATAGAGGAAGATAGAAGGAAAAAAATAAATGATAGAATATGATAGAAAATAGTAGATAGGTGCAAGACGATAGAAGATAGAAGGTTGAAGGTCGAAGATTCAAGAATGAAGGTCGAAGATTCAAGAATGAAGGTTGAATATTCAAGAATGAAGGTGAAGAGCTTACTAAGGAAGTCAGATTAAAAGACCGCAGGAATACAGACGAAGAAAAAAAGAAAGACACGAAGAGGTCGCCGAGAAAAAAAGAGAAACACGAAGAGGTTGCTGAGAAAAAAAGAGAAAAAGAGAGTTGCACGTGAGACCGGCCCAAGAGAGAAAAAGAAAGAGAGGGAGATGTCGTGTGTGCCTTCTATTATATTACATAACCGAATGAACCGCTGAATTCCAATCGCCCAGCTGGACACCATTTTCGAATCGAATCCCGACGAAATGTTATCTTGCCGCCGAATCTAACGCGATTTCTCGACGCATCTTGGCCATTAGGATCGTTAAAATTCTTTCAAAATTTTGAATCTCGGCAATTTATACGAAACATTCAATGGTATTCGTGCTAAATACCAATTTAGTGGATTGTCCACTTTTGACTTTAATTGTCCACTGGAAATCAATTATTTCCAACGAAGAAATAGAGCATGCTTGCACAAGTAATGCAATAAAGCAGCAGTTCTCAACCTGTAAAATTCTAAAAGTCGCTGATATTCAATAAAGCAGAAATGTAAAAATAAATTATTTTTAATATTTTTAATATTAAGCTGTCTATGATTAATATTAATTATTTTTATTGTTTTTAATGCTAAAAAGAACTTTCTGACAGCTTTGGGCGGTCTAGACAGTGCTTGTGCTTTTGTAAATACTGTTTTCATTGAATGTTTAAAGTTCTGATGATTGTAGAATTAAAATTACTGAATTAAAATTCTGAAATTAAAATTCTGAAATTAAAATTCTGAAATTAAAGTTCTGAAATTAAAATTGTCGAATTAACATTGCAGAATTGAAATTGTTTTCGGTGTTGATGGAGTGCAGGATAACATAATAGAGCGCGTGCTATCATTCTGTCCCGCGCCATACAACTTTCCATTCCAAGATCATAACACACTTTATGTATTTCCAAGTTAAATGAGGTTTCTTCACTTTCATTTTCGAGCCACACGAAATACATATTCCCCACGCTTTCTTTCCATCGCCGTTCTAAATTTCGACTGGAAATTTCAGCGGGAACTTGTTTTTCAACCGTCGTTCAAAATGGCGGACCCGAGTTCTATCGTTAGCACAAACATATTAACATTAAACTTCAAAAAGAAGTTTGAAAATATTCTTCTGAATTCTAATCACCCCAACAAAATTATTAGATTATAATTTGCAATTGAAAAATCGAACCTACCAAATTCCATAAATTAAACTTATATTGTTATTTAATGGTAATAATAATATGTAATGCACAGTTTAGGATTCTCCAACCAATTGTTCAATAAAAAATATTCATTTCGATCATAAACCATGGTATCACTAACAAAATTATAATCTAATAATTTTATTAGTGATACCATGGTTTATGAACGAAATAAATATTTTTTATTGAACAATTTATTGGAGAATCTTGAACTGTGCATTACATATTATTATTACCATTAAATAACAACGAATGTTTAATTTATGGAATTTGGTAGGTTCGATTTTTCAATTGCTAGACTAAATTTTCAATTTTACATTATTAATATTCTAAAAAGTAAGTGTTAACATATTTTTAAATTCATTATTATTTTCTACAGTGGATATAAATAATTGTTTAATACTAGCATCTTCAATCTTATGTAATTAATTATGTTAAAGACGCTGTTAAAATATTTTTGAACTATTGATTATTATAAATATTATGTAAACAAATGTCTCGGAGACGTATTTTTAATTTTCGGAAATTAGGTTAAAGGATAACACTATCCAAGAATTTTCTAGTCGTAGACATAACTATCCACGGTATAAATAAATGTTCATGCACGTATACTGCCATTATTATCTATTCGCAATTAGATGTGAAAATTGAATCTGTATTGCACTGGAGATCAGAAGTAGATCAAGGTTAGAGAACTAATGTCCGCAAACATGTATCCATGTAGAGGCTAATTAATGTACTACCATCAACATACTTTTGTATTATATAAGTCCAATCAAAGGAATCGATTGCAAGACTAGTTATTTTAATGAGTTTGTATTTTAACGTACGACTATTATTCGCCATGTCAAAAATATTCAAATATCTTTCAAAATATCCAGAAATAGAAGTTGAAAATGACAAAGTTTACTGTAAGTATTCGTTATGGGATGTTTATTGTGTGTGAGGATTGATTTGGAGGCCATCTTTGATTTTTTAAATACCACGTTGATTTATTACTCGATGAGATATGGTTTCTTGAAGTGAGAATACATACTACGTTTCTATGTATACAAATTTCACTGCTCGAAGCTATTTAGTTACGTCATCGTGATTCATTTCGCTCATCATTTCGGACAAATACCTAGGAATAGTTAATGCCATTATGATTACACGCCAAAATGAACGAGTGTTTGTCAAGCAGAAAATAGAAAGACTCATTATGTAAAATGACAAAGTGAAATGTTATCGTTGATTTAATATACATTTCCAGTGCCGTTAATGAGTACAGAAATTTATGAACAATAATATATGTTCAAATCGATGCTAACATTAATTAAAATCAAACAGATCGATTATTGTAGTCTAAAGAATTCTAAAAGTAACCTGCGAGGTATATTGATAAATAGTAAATATAAAAGAAGATGTTTATACAAAATATTTTATGTACCATTAATTGCTACAACAATACTGACAATTATTTATTTCTAAAAATGCGACGTGCTCAAACAATTTCACAGACTTTCTCCCAGAATTCCCGTACACGTAAAATTATTTAATTGATTGCTAGATCTCGCATTGAATCATACTTTCTATTTTTAACTAACTTTTACTTCTTTCAGTTAGCATCTGCTAAATAATGCTACTGAATTCTTTAATCACTATCAATGCCAATCACAATACAAAAAGAAAGATTCAAACACGTGAAACATTAACAAAAATGTATAAATACAATACACATATTTCCTTGCACGCAAAATGGCGCGGATATTGAAATCGTTTACCGAGTACCTAATCAATTTTTACTGTACTACAATAAAACAATACGAGAGAAAACTCTATACTTATTAACTATTCCAATATTACCGCGCAATGCTTTCAATTTGTTTCTGAAAGATAATGGCGCGAATTTTCAAATCATCTACCACATAATCAGGATAAGTTTGTATCTAAAATAATCTAATGTAAAATAAAATTCCATAATTGTTCAAATTGCCACGCAACAAACCTTCTTCTACCACATAATCAGCTTCTGATTTGTATCTGTAATAATCTAATGTAAAATAAAATTCCATAACTGTCCAAATTGCCACGCGACGCTTCTAATTTGTCAACTCCAAGGAAAATGGCGCGAATATTCAAATCATCTTCCACATAATCAACTTCCGATCATCTGTAACGATATAATATGAAATAAATTTCCGTAATTGTTCAAATTGCCACGCGACGCTTCTAATTTCTCAACTCCAAGGAAAATGGCGCGAATTTTCAAATTATCTACCACATAATCAACTTCCGATCATCTGCAATGATATAATATGAAATAAATTTCCATAATTGTTCAAATTGCCAGGCAACGCTTCTCATTTGTCAACTCCAAGGAAAATGGCGCGAATTTTCAAATCATCTACCACATAATCAACTTCCGATCATCTGGAATAATATAATATGAAATAAATTTACATAATTGTTCAAATTGCCACGCAACGCTTCTAATTTGTCAACTCGCAGCAAAATGGCGCGAACTTTCAAATCATCTACCGAATAACTAATCAATTTTCAATCATTTGCAATGAAACAATACAAGAGAAATTCCCTACTAGCCAATTATTTAAATCATCACACACACAGCTTTCGATTTGCGTACTCAGAAAAATGGCGCGAACTTTCAAATCATCTACCGAATAACTAATCAATTTTCAGTCATTTGCATTAAAACAATCCAAAAGAAATTCCCTACTAGCCAATTATTTAAATCATCACACACACAGCTTCCGATTTGCGTACTCAGAAAAATGGCGCTAAGTTTCAAATCATCTACCGAATAACTAATCAATTTTCAGTCATTTGCATTAAAACAATCCAAAAGAAATTCCCTACTAGCCAATTATTTAAATCATCACACACACAGCTTCCGATTTGCGTACGCAAAAAAATGGCGCGAACTTTCAAATCATCTACCGAATAACTAATCAATTTTCAATCATTTGCAGTGAAACAATTCAAAAGAAATTCCCTACTAGCCAATTATTTAAATTATCACACACACGCAGCTTCCGATTTGCGTACTCAGAAAAATGGCGCTAAGTTTCAAATCGTCTCCGGAGTTCCCTCACCGATTTGTACAAATAGTTTTTGTTATCTAAGAATTTATTAGCGATAACGGGCAGTCGTAGTCTATAAATAGTGACCATTACACATCGCATTAATTTTACAGCAACGTCAGAGGGGAAAAAGTGTGGAAAAACGAAAGCAGAGAATGAGAGAGAGACAGAGAAATTGCGTAAATGGTTTCAAATGCAACCTTTCCCGCGTAGGTTAATTATGAAAATCAGCTCTGTCGTCGTCGCGTACGAGTTGGTCAGGGAGGAGGGGGGAGAAAAAAAAGGAATGGCGGCCGTCTTTTTTTTCGTGCTGCAAAGAAATCTTTAGTGGAGCGATAAAAGGCATCGACTTCGCGAGCGAGTGAGAAACGTGGAAAGTTTTCCACGCGTGAAGGATGCAGACGCACGTTCGCATGTTTTTCCATCCGTTCTTGATTAATTGTTTATTAAACGAGTCGTGCCGACGGTTATTTGCTCCGCGCGATACACATGGCACACGTGCGCAAAGCTCGTTTTCAAATCTGGCTTTAGAATACTTTAAAGGATTTTTTAATTTTTATTTTCGATACCGAAAAATTAAATCGTATTATTGTAATTCATCAGCCATTTTACATTCATTTTTATCTCATTTATTAATTTCTTTTTGCGTCAAATAAAATTTAACATCAGAAAGTCAAGTGCGCAGTTTGAATTTGGCGCCATCTTAGAAATGGCTTACGATAAGCATATTTTCAAGTGTTTCATAAAATATTTTCATTATATAGCACCTTCGAGAATAAATATTGCTCGGGAATATTGTTAGACTGTTCTTCAGTTGTTTGTTATTTTTATTGTCATTCTTCATTAAATATTCGATCGTCTATAAACATTTTTGAGAGTTAGGGATATCGTTAGAGTTTGATTTGTAATTTAAAAACCATTAACTTAAACGATTAATTATTAAATAGTATTTAATGCATTTATATGAAAAATGAGTAGAGACATCAGTATATTATCTTCAATTTACTAAAATGATTAATGGAAAACAGATTTTTACTTGGCACCTGTTTCTTTCAATCGATACACAAAATTTTTATATTTTGATGAGTGTGTTTGTTTAATTATTTAAATTTGCTGCCGTCGTGCCGTGGAAAGATACTCGCAAACTCTCGAGCAATCATTACTTAATGATTTCACTCTCCACGACATCCAATGCGTAATCCTACTTCAGAAATATTTACATATTCGTGGCACTAGACAAATTTTACGTAATCCCATATGAAAGACATTTAGTGGTCCCTCAGAATGTTACTGTAATCAAAACTTTCTGTAGACAGTTGTTCAAAATTGTACCTATTTATAATGGACGGAATTTTACATAAATGTTAAATGGTGCGCTATTACCATCGAAGTGAACGCCATTTTTCTTAAATTTTAATTCGAATGTTATTTGTAAAATTGTTTAAATTCCCCATAGGAATTTAGATGAGCGCCATTCTTTCAAATTTACCGCGAAACATAATTTTTTTCCGAACTTAACGAAATATTTGACAAAGGTAGCAATATTTGACAAAAGTAGCAATATTTGACAAAAGTAGCAATATTAGACAAAAGTAGCAATATTTGACAAAAGTAACAATATTTGACAAAAGTAACAATATTTGACAAAAGTAGCAATATTTGACATAGATTTAATGTTTAAAATTCAAAACTGAGTTAAATTATTCGGCAAATTATTTTTGTTCGCCATAGGAATTGAGATGAGCGCCATTATTTCAAATTTCCCGCCGAAACATAACTTTTTTCCGAACTTTACGAAATATTTGACAAAGTTAGCAATATTTGACATAGATTTAATGTTTAAAATTCAAAGCTGAGTTAAATTATTCGGCAAATTATTTAAATTCGCCAAATGAATTTAGAATAGTGCCATTCTTTTAAAATTCCCGCCAAACATTTTTTTCCGAACTTTACGAAATATTTGACAAAGGTAGCAATATTTGACATAGATTTAATCTTTAAAATTGAAAACTGATTTAAATTATTCGGAAAATTATTTAAATTCGCCATAGGAATTTAGAAGAGCGCCATTCTTTCAAATTTCTCGCCAAACATAATTTTTTTCCGAACTTTACGAAATATTAGACAAAGTTAGCAGTATTTGACGTATATTTAATGTTTAAAATTCAAAACTGAGTTAAATTATTCGGCAAACTATTTAAATTCGCCATAGGAATTGAGAAGAGCGCCATTCTTTCAAATTTCCCGCCGAAACATAACTTTTTCCCGTACTTTACGAAATATTTGACAAAGGTAGCAATATTCACCATATATTTAATGTTTAAAATCCAAAACTGAAATAAATCATTCGAGAGATTATTTAAATTCGTTATGGTAGTACAACTTCGCCTAAAAGAGCGCCAATTTAAAAAACTCGAACTTAAAACACAAACTTTTCTACGAATTAAGTATCTACCACTGGTAAATTGTGGTAAATTAATTCAGAATTCATATTTTGATAATCGCTTTATGCAAAATAGTTAAAATAAGTTCGTATAGTATTCGCAGGATCGCAATGGAGGTCTCCTAAATTTTTCTCCATCGATTCCTAGCAAGTTGGCGGGCTCGGTTGCATCAAACGCAATTTCTCGCCGCGAACTGTCTAACAGTAAACTCAAATATGAGTCCTCAAACATGAATGTCAATGTGAATCCTCTTTAATAGATCTTAGCTCTGAGGATTTACCTTGTATCACGCAAAGATTTGCCCAAGGTTGAATCCATAGAGCTCAATGCAGTGTATTGACTGTCCTGAGATTAAAGAAGCACATTAACATTGCATCAACTCGAATTTAAATAACGAACGAAAAAATTCATATAGATATTTCCTGTCGTCACGGCACAGATTGGAATTCAATCATTTAACATGGAAATTACCAAAATCATTATTGTTATTTCATAGTTTTCATACAGATAGAAAAACAATTCTACAAAACATTTAATAAAATTCTTATATTTATATTAACATTAAACCTACCACGGTCAAATGTTCGGTTTTTTATTTCACAATTATTGAAATTATAAAAAGGCTTTCATATAGGAAATTACTATAAATTGACTTCTTTATTTAAGCATGAATTATAATAAAAACCGCACAACGTTTAAGCAAATTCAAAATTCTCACTTCTATAAGACGTTTCATTTTTATATGTTTTGTGCTTGGAAGGTTTAGTGTTAATAATTGAGAAAATAAGATCATAAGGTAATTAAATAAATTTCAATTTTGTCATTTCCACGATTATTTACTTAGAAAAATTTTGAATTCATTAAATTAATATAATATTAATAATTGTAGTAATTCTTTGTGTTAATGATGTTTGTCTTTCAATGAATTTGAACAATAAATTGTTTGATTTTGTACACTGACTGAGTACATCGATTTTTTGTCCTCGAACATGATTAAAAAAGAATTTCATGTTTTCGATATTATCAATCGACGTGTAACGAGTCTTAATCAACAGTAATCACAAAATCGTTAACCAACTCGATTAGGTTGCCATAGGGATTATCACCGAACCATTTTAATTATGTTGCCACGAGAGTGGATCAGTATCTATCGATATTACCGGGAAAGATTACCGAGAAACAATAGTTATCGTAATACTCGTCGATTAATCGAAATCGAAACGCTAATCCTTCAACGTTGTTATCAATTCTATACAATTATTAAAAAGAATATATTATAATTATCTATCTAGCGCCCGTACCTCATAATGCAGGCAATTTTTATTTTGCATAAAAATCAGCAGATTAGTGTTTAATAATCTTTATAAATCTACTTATCTGTTTATTTATAAGTAGATCTGCATAAAAAATCAAGGAAGAAACCTCTTGCTTTTTTGCAAAAGATAAATTAATATACGATGTAGCGTTGATCTTTCCGCGATAGATTGTAAATTAAAATTTCTGATCAATTATAATGGTTATAGTGACGGCAACATTTTTAGCAAAGAAGTCTATGATGATTTTCTCCTTGTGATTTTTCCGCGAATGATCGTGGCCGTGGCCCTAAGTAACTATTTGCACACTAGAAACGTGTGTTTGCTTCGGACATTTCTGTTGAGCATAACATTTCTCGCCGGACATAATGGATGCCGCATAGCTCTGACTGTTAAGTCAGTAGATCGGCAGATTTCAATGAACACTATTTGTTCCATCTTCAATGAATGCTATTTGTTCCATCTTCAATGAACACTACTTGTTCCATCTTCAATGAACACTATTTGTTCCATCTTCAATGAACACTATTTGTTCCATCTTCAATGAACACTATTTGTTCCATCTTCAATGAACACTATTTGTTCCATCTTCATTGAACACTATTTGTTCCATCTTCAATGAACACTATTTGTTCCATCTTCAATGAAGACTATTTGTTCCATCTTCAACGCAGACTATTTGTTCCATTTTCAATGAACACTATTTATTCCATCTTCAATGCACACTATTTGTTCCATCTTCAATGCACACTATTCCTTCCATCTTCAATGCATACTATTTCTTCCACCTTAAATGAACACTATTTGTTCCATCTTCAATGAAAGTTTCTTCCGAAACTTCCTTCGAAAGCCAAACGATCAAAATCAACAGTAATCTGTCTGAAGAAAAATTTCGATAAGCAATTTCCGTAATTATTTTACTAAAAAGGTTCCTTCAGAATTGTATTGTAATGTTATCAGAGTGTTACAATCTAATATGAAGATATTGACTTAGTTTTTTTTAGTTAAATTGTTAAGGAGGGCTAATATGTTAGTTTGTATTAAATAATTTGGCGGTAACTGATGGGGGGAACAGGAATAAAGGAATAAATTGACTGAATAATTTTTCAAGGTTGCATCTTTACAACCTTAATAATCGTGAAATAAAAATATTAACCCTTAGCACAACTCGAGTGACGACTCGGAGGCGCCACTAAAAATGGCTGTACCATTATTCAGAATATTGTGTACACTATCAAATTCGTTTGTATTTAATACATTACTAAACATTTAAATGTCATAAGAGTTATTGTATTATTTTCATATCCATAAAGTGAAAAAAATCATATAAAATGAGAATATTCTTAGTCGGAAGAAATGTTTGGTTTTCGAGCGAAAATAGCACCGAGTGAAAAGGGTTAAATCCCGTCATATCGATCGACGGGTCCCGTAAACCGTAGTGTTAAAATTATGCGTGCCCCAAGTATGTTATCTCCGAGATCAAGGCTCGGTCAGCAGTCGTTCCAGCTTCGTTTTTTTTTTCTTTAACAAACAGCGTTACAAAATTGTCAGTTCACCAGCTCGGTGGCAATCTGTTGCTCAATGATTCCCATCATGGCGGACAAAAAAAAACCTGGTGAAAAAAAAATAAATAAAAACGAGACTGTAACAGTTTAACATAGCAATGTGAAATATTATTATTATTTCAGTCTCTCATAGCTATGACACGAACTCGATCTACACTTTTCCTAACTATTGCAATTCTGTCTGATCCATTCATACGACACTCTTATTCATCGCTCGCACACACCCTATTTCCTAATTATTTATATACACATACTTACACGTACATATGTATTCATTGTATACAGGGTGGACCCGCAATTGTTTCAGGTGACAACTTCGTTGCAAGCTCGGCTACAAAAAAACATCGAAGGAGGAAGATTAATGGTTTAACCAGTTAGCTGTTTTTGCCGAGTATACTCGTCATGGAATAAAAATTAATTGCTTGCTATTTATGTTAAAATTGTAGTGAAAATTAAAACGCATTATTAATTTGCCGACATTTTAGAATTTTTCGAGTCAAAGACGAAGTAAAGAAACGAAACAAAGAAATTGACGAGAGGTCAGTATGTGATAAATAAAATTTTCAAAAATTTTTAGTAGCCACATACAAAGTCAAGCTACACAGTTAACTTGTTAACTAATACACGGTTAAAGAGTACTACATCCGTAGAACCTTTTTTTTTTTTTTAAAGTACAACGGTGCATGCGCAGTCAAGAATTGAATTATTTTCTTCAATGAAGATGAATACTTTTATTTAGATAGATCGATTTCCCTCGGCATTCTACGTAAAACAGTATTGGGGTAGAATAGCAAAAATATGATTAGTTATCGCGATACTTTTGAAAACTATCTTTATCGAAAGAGATGCTCACACGCTTCTCCATTACATTGAATACATTCCAGACAACGGTTCTTCGATAAAGATATTTTTTAATAATATCTCGAGAACTAATAATTTCGAGAATTGCGAGAAGAATCTATCTGCGCAACGAAAAATATGCATTTCCATTTAAAAAAATAATGCAATTGTTGATTGCACATGCACCGTTGTACTTAAGAAAAAACTAAGATCGTACGGATGTAGTACTATTTGAACCCATTCATCCTTTTCCTTTGATGTTTTTCTGTAACTGTACTTGCAACGAAATTATATTATCTGAAACAATTGTGTAAAACACCTTGTATAATACCTACTTTCCTATTTCCATTTGTGCTTCCGTCTAAACCAATTTTTTTACTATTTATTTCTGCATTAACAATGTGAAATATATTTTTGTTTTTTTCGAAAATAGTTGCATAAATTTTTGTTTTTTTTTGCTTCTTCTCTTTTGAGCACTCGGAGCGGTGTGTAGTGTGTTGCGGAGGTAGGTGGGTGTCAAATTGCAATTACTTTCCTATTTCCATTTGTGCTTCCGTCTAAACCAATTTTTTTACTATTTATTTCTGCATTAACAATGTGAAATATATTTTTGCTTTTTTCGAAAATAGTTGCATAAATTTTTGTTTTTTTTTGCTTCTTCTCTTTTGAGCACTCGGAGCGGTGTGTAGTGTGTTGCGGAGGTAGGTGGGTGTCAAATTGCAATTACTTTCCTATTTCCATTTGTACTTCCGTCTTAACCAATTTTTTACTATTTATTTCTGCATTAACAATGTGAAATATATTTTTGTTTTTATCGAAAATAGTTGCATAAATTTTTGTTTTTTTTTGCTTCTTCTCTTTTGAGCACTCGGAGCGGTGTGTAGTGTGTTGCGGAGGTAGGTGGGTGTCAAATTGCAATTAGGTTTGCGGATTCGTTGGGAACGTGACACTGTGCATGAAACGCTGCCGATTCTATTTTGCGGCGCATACCGAAGTGGACAAGACCTGCCTTAACTCAAGCCAAAGTCTAGTTCCTGACCCTATTCGCTGTATCTTCCGACGATTATGTGTCTCTCCGATTATGCGTGCCTCCGATTATTCGTTTCGATACGCCACGAGGCTGTGGAAACCTTCTACGAGCATGGAACAACATATTTAATTAACTGCCGTTTGTTTTGTCTTGGTGATACGTCTTATTTATTACTGAAATTTATCGTTATAGTACTGCTTCACTATTATAAGCTCTGCGCGTTCTTATTTATAGCAAATTTCATATAGTTTAGAATAGTAAATTTTAATACAATTTTTTGTATTAAATTTTGTATTAAATTTATATAGTTTTATTTGTTTAATTTTTATACATTCCTTGGAATTTGTTATTATTAAATTTCATACAGTTTTGAATAGTATATTTTATACATTTCTGTATAGTTAATTTTGTTCAGTACAGTATAGGAAATTTTGTTTAGTTTTGTATAGTTAATTTCGTATAGTACAGTGTAGTAAATTTTGTATAATTAATGTTATATTTTACAGTGTAGTAAATTTTGTATAGTTTTGTGTAGTTAATTTTTATACTTTGAATAGTAACTTTTATATACTAAACATGCAGTTTTAAATAGTACATCTTGTACATTTCTATATAGTTAATTTGGTATATTACAGTGTAGTAAATTGTGTATAGTTTTGTATAGTTAATTTTTATACTTTGAATAGTAACTTTTATATAGTAAACATGCAGTTGTAAATAGTACATCTTGTACATTTCTATATAGTTAATTTGGTATATTACAGTGTAGTAAATTGTGTATAGTCTGTTCTTGTATACTCTAATTATACATACTCGCGCTATAACTTAGTACCGTCTGACTATAGTTTTATACAACAATTAAATTATACAATCCTTTGCTCTTTATACCTCGTACATCACTTTAATTAATAATTACGGACAATTGTGCTGTACTTGTTAACAATGTTGCCATAATAATACCGATTTGAAAATCATGAATATTCCCCTGGAGATAAACTACACAATTTTATTTTTGGCATCCCAGAATTATCCACAAAATTAGATAATAAATTTTTACGTTAACCACTTCATGTGATAGGAAAATAGTAATTTACTTAATATAACGATATTTTAATATATTGTTTGACAAGTTTGTTGCACCGATATATTTCTTCGGAAATCATCGGGCTCCGCTCGATTTCGCTGACGCGCGATGACATGCAGAACTGACCCTCGTGACGTAATCGTCGCAATTCACTACCAACTTGTTCTACCTCCTCTGCCAGTGTTTTCTATAATGCCTGTATGTGACTGTTATATCACGTTGTACGACAGTAGGAATAATTTTTTGGTAACATCGCAGCATTGTATCGTCACTATTGCAATTTAATTAAAATGTGATGCGTTTTCCCGCCATCTTGAAAGATTATTAACAGTCGTCTGAATTCAATTTTATTGCATACAAAAATTAAATATGATAAACGAAACAATATATCGCTCATTTATACACATTATGATTAAATACAAGCAAAATTTTGAATATTCGATAATTGAACATATCGATAAAATTGTTGTTCAGTTGTAATTCCATACATATTCCGGCCTTTTAATAGACAGAAGTGTCGTAGGATGAAGAATGGCAACAAATAATATTAAAAATGGATTTAATAATCATTTCATGAATAAATATTAAGCTTATTAACGAAATAATGCATTCAATATTGACTTTAATGCTAATGATGAAAGATACATTTCAACGAAGTATATTTAAATTTCGTTCGTTTTCCCGCCTTCGTAGTCGATAACAATGGCGTAGGGTTATGGAACACTGGAATATTATTACAAGAGTTGCAACTAGACATTGTTTTTATTAACGAAATAATATATTGAATTTTTCAAACTTTTCCGAGTTTGATTTATTCGTATTTCTCAACTTGATTTCCCGACTTTTTATCAATTATATTTTTTTTAATTGTACCGAGCTGATTATTGCTACTGTTTGGTAATTGTTTAGGGGATTCCCAATTTTCGAGTGACTACCGTATCTTTGTTATCTAGGCAGAAAGCTCCGAGTAACAAAAGCAAGATAATAAAATTGATACATCTGTATTTACCGAATAAACACGATGTTGACATTGTCAATAAGTGAAATCCTGAATGAATATTTTTCCTAAGGGTCATGCATCTATTATTGACTCTTGCCTGACTATAAATAATATTATAATGCCTACACATAAAGAGGACCAAAATTCAAAGAACATTTAAAAATTATATAAATAATATTATCGACTCCCATTCAATTATAAATAATATTATAATGCTTAAGCGTAAATTTGCGGACCAAAATGGCGCCAGCAGCGTCCACAAGACGCCATATTTGCAGATTATTCAAATAACATCCGATAATGCCACAATATTCTTGCAATGTCTTGATAAATAATATTGCAACAATTTCATAAATAATTGTCGACTCCTGTTCAATTATAAACAATATCATGATGCCTACACATGAACTTGGGGACCAATATGGCGCCAACAGCGTCCTCAATCCGCCATATTACCGGCCCTCAGGCCTCCATACCTCCATTTTCCACTCTATCCATTTCTACAAACAATTTCCTTACATAATTTTATACAATCCACTCTACACACCCGACAGTAACTATAAACACATTCAAACACATTGACATGCAATCACTCGAAAGTGGTTCTAATGAATTAAGCACTCGTAGAAAACAATGTGTTTTATGCGAACAGTAAATCTGCATGGAGAAAACGAACAAGCGAGTCAACACAATCAATTTTCAAGACTTTATTTTACTTCGTTAATACCGAGTCGAATTGTTTATAGGGTGTACTGAGAGAGTAATGGCGGCCTCGATTGTCTTGTTTCAGTTAAAATAAAGTCCGTTCGATGAGCAAACAACTTGCAGCGGTGAAAGCGTAGCTCGCGGCCGGTTAGTACTAAAAGTTTGTTGCACACACCGGTATAAAAGTGGGAGAACCATTGTTTATTTACTAGACGAATGATGTAACGACAAACATTATGCGAGGCAGTCCAAGGTTAAAGTACAATGCGCTCGAAATGCAAATACAGCCATGCCTCCTAAAAGATTTTCTGTGGCAAAATAATATTTTTGCTTAGAAACAAAAAATGTATTTGGAACTTCGCTATAATACGTAATCGTTACACAACGTGGGAACGTGTGTGCATTTTTTTTTCAAGTGTACAATTCTGCTCGAGCACGATCTTCGTGGTGCTTAGTCTAATATTTAATTACAATACACGTTTTTAAATAATAAAATACGAATATTTGAATAATTTTTTGTGGTAGAAATAAATATGGACGGTCAAGGATAGCCTTATCAGCGATATTTTTAGTTTAGCGTGTCTTAAGCCATTTTAACTGCCGAACAATTAATTCCCGGGTTAAGCATGTTCTAATACTAATCAACGTGATCGAATGTCCTCGGTTATCGCCGAATTACGATCTTGGGAGAAAGAAGCTTATGCACTGTGGTTTCCGTTTTATCACCAAGGTCGAGCATTATTCCGTCAGTTTATTTTCAGACATGTTCGAACTTCTGTATTCTTTTTTCTCTGGTTTCTGTTTTCGAGCTTTGGAGCTCTAAAACACTTAACGTCGATTCGACGATTCCAAAAAGTTTCGACAATCTCTGAACTAGTGTACTTTTTTTTCCAAACAATTTTTGACCGCGTTGCGCGGGACTTTACTGTACATTGTCAAACAAATCCAACGATAATTTTTTGTTTATTGTTGGGATTTTTGGACGGTTTTTGGGTCGTAAATGATTTCACGCCAGTACACCACCCAATATTTAATAACTGTAACACTTTTATTAATTAAATTTATTAAAACACGGCAACAAGGACACACACACACCTACCCTCATCTGTCCAAAAGATGGCGCCACGAGAGTCCACCCTCGACAACCCGGCAATCAAGATTATTATATTTATGTTGTATATTCAACATTTATAATTATTTTTCTATGAAACTTTGACCATGATGTTCCTGAAAATTTTCTGGTTAAAATGATACCCTGGACGACACCATTCGGTTTATATTTACTTCTGTAATCCACGATCTTCAGATACCTCTGTTATCCGAACTGACACTTAACGTCGATTCGACGATTCCAAAAAGTTTCCACAATCTCTGAATTAGTAGATTTTTTCTTTTTCAAACAATTTTTCACCGCGTTGCGCGGGACTCTACTGTACATTGTCAAACAAATCCAACGATAATTTTTTGTTTATAATTATTTTTCTATGAAACTTTGACCATGATATTCCTGAGAATTTTCTGGTTAAAACGATAACCAGGACGATAACATTCGGTTTATAGTTACTCGTTTGATCTGCGACATAATGGAACCTCTACTATCCGAACTGATCGTTGTTACGAAGCGGGACGAAACGGTTAGGGTTGCACGGCGGGATGATGACAGTAAAGGAGTTTCGTAACGCAAGCAGCATAGGAAAATGGATGAATATTGAACAGCAAAGGAAAATAGTACGGCTGTAAAGCACGATGAATTGCTCTTTATAAATTATTCCAAGGCCCGGCGCGAGTTTTTTCCGCGGCGACGATATCTGTGCGTCGTCGCTCGTATGATATTATCCTGATCGCACATTGTCGGCCCAGAAAAGAAAAAAAGGAAAACGTTCGACGACAGTTTTTGCGACACACGGCCGACTGACCTCTTCATTCGCACACGTTTATCTCCTATGGATTTTTGCATAGTCTGTGTTCTAGCCGGCGTTAGGCGAACGAGTACCTTAACTCATTCGCATCATTTGACGAACTGAGGTCGCACAATTTTTTGTTTGGCGTATAAATCATGTGACGACCGCAGCTCGCAATACTAGGGGATTTAACATTAAACCTAGCAACCACAAAACATATAAAGATAAAATGCCTTACAGAATTGAGAAGATTGAATTTATTTAAACTTTGTTCCGTTTCCATAAGAATATGTGCTTAAATAAAGAAGTCAAATCAGCCATTTCCTATGAAATCGTTTTCTAATTTCAATAATTGTAAAATAGAAAACCGGTCATTTTGTCCGTGGTAGGTTTAGTGTTAAATCTGATTCCACAGTAAGCTGTGTTTGTATTTATACATTATGCCATTGGGTTAACACTAGGTTTACGGGACCCGTCAAAATGACGGGTTATAATATTTTTAATTTACGATTATCGAGATTGAAAAGACGCATCCATGAGGAATTATTTAATGCATTTATTTTTTTGGAGTATATATTATAAAAAGTATGTCGAAAAATTTAGATACACATTTTTGTTATTTTTACACAATAATGTAAAGTAGTCACTTTTAGTGCTCCGTAAACCTAGTGTTAAGGGGTCTTCTGGTCTGAAGCGTCATTGTAGATATTTTTCTTTAATAAATCGGATGGCTGTTTCGAATTGAGATTTTGACACACATGTTTTCTATTATTTGGGTTATACGATAGAATTTTTTGAAGTCGAAATACTTAAAATTGTAACAGTCAGGCGAACCAGTACCTTAAGGGGATAGACCACCTTGACTGTGTCTTCAGGAATTTTTTTACGGGTAATTAGTTAGTGAAAAATTAAGGTTCTTCACAGTGATATTAACACAACTCTTAACTTTGTTGTGCATTTTTTTCAGAACAAAATATTTAAAACTGGCAGAGTTATTCAGTTTTTTGAAACAGTCTTGTATCAGTATTGCGATGGGTGTCCGCCATTACTGGCAGAATTTGAAACGACAAATTTGAATTAAAAATTCGAATTTATAGTTAGAAAGTTTATAACTCTGAGTCAGAATGGACTCGTCATTCGCAGATGTAACCAATTGTGCATGTATAATTATTTGCAATGACTTTTTGTTGGCTACACCAAGTTCGATTAACAATCAAGATGATATATTCATGACATCCAAGAAATTATTTATGACCTGACATAATAGGTATATTCTTGCCCATACTTCTTCAATAAAAGAAAATTATTTTCTACAGTGGTCGTAAATTTATAGGTTATGTGACAGACAACGATGTTCAAATAATCTTCCTTCGGTTTATTTTTAAATTTATTTGTTTCTTTCGCTTTCAGTAAATACGGCCGCCATTGTAGTGGTTGCGCGTGTAATTGGCGCGCTTTTCAAATTCAAATGTCTGAAACACTGCAACTTTCGAATACCAACATTCAATTATCGTATTTAATTTAAGTAATGCAGATTGCCATGCAAATTCTGATGGACTGTAAATAGTTAGAACGAGAAATTGTTTATAAATAAATGAGCTACAATTGTAGTTCGTACAATTGCAGTTTACAACGAATTAGGGAATATGTTGAATGAGACAAATTATGTTACAACAGTTATTGAAGGTTACAGAAGTTTCGCAGTGAGCACAAGGCATTTTTGCAATAGTTTATCAGGAACATTCAAATACTACCTCAAGGACCTCGAGTGTTTTGCATACTTAACCCGGTGATCCAACTTGCTGTTTTCATCTCACAAAAAAGAGAAGCCTTATTGTTTCGAGGCTCGTTTAATGCTTGGATCGGGTTAAGCATAAAAAATTAATTTTCTCATTTTAAGTAACAGTTATTTATTATTTTAGAAATTATTTTGAAGACTGAAAATTTATTTAGAAATTAACCTAAGTAAACCATAAAGAAATTTAAGAATTGATTTAGAGATTAGGAAACATTATAGAAGTGAATTTAAGAGTTAAGAATTATTTCTGGGACTGATTGAACGATGCAAATTAATTCAGAAATTGTTTTTAAGATCGGAAATTTATTTACAAATTTATTCAGTCTACAAATACATATCAGAATCGTTTCAAGGGTTGGGAAATAATATAAAAATGAATTTAGGGGTTGAAAATTCATTTCAGGGCCAATTGTACGATGGAAATTAATTTAGGAATTATTTGAAAAATTTGAATATGTATTTACAAGTTATTCTAAATTATAAATTAACATACGAATTGATGGTTGAAGATCACTGTAAATGAATTTATGGGTTGCAAATGAACAAAAAAGTGGATTGAATAGTTAATGGTCATCCAGGAAAATAATTTAAGAGTTGAAAATGATTTATGAATGAATGGAAGGTTTCGAGGCAACGTTTTTACTGCACAGTAACCATAATCGTTAAATCATTTTATGCGTATATTATAGTGCACACAGAGCCGGAGTCCGTCCGCTGTAACGGTGTTTTGATTGGTCCGTGTTTTTCTTTAATAACTCCTTAACAAAGCAAATTTTTGCAAAGGAAAAAATTACTTTAAATAACTTCAGCAACCGCCAATTTCAAGAATTTATAAAATTTTTGGTACACCCTGTATAGATTGCTATAGATATCGTTCACGTGTAACTTGTATTAATTTATGTTTAAGACATAAAAATATGAAATAGTAAAATGCAATATTTATAAAGTTATTGAACGCCGTAGAAAATTTTTGATGTTGATATAAGTGTTAAATGAACATTTTAGTTGCACTATATCCGAGCGTAAATGGTGTAAATAATAATGAACAAATTAATTAAATTAGTAGATTGATTGTCGAACTACGGATTTCAGGTTTTAGTGTTTTATTTTATATTTATTTTAACTTTTCTTCCATTGTGATGAAATTTCATGACTGACCAGGTGAAATTGCATTGTTGCAGATGCCGATTTGAGCATGGGTGCAGGTGCAGCAGGGGGCTCGGTCCTCGGGCTGCCAGGATCGGGCGTGGGTGGCGTTTTGTCACAATATTGTGCGATCTGCGGGGACCGAGCCACTGGCAAACACTATGGTGCTGCATCCTGTGATGGCTGCAAAGGATTCTTCAGGCGGTCTGTTAGGAAAAATCATCTGTACACCTGCAGGTCACTATCACCATCCATTTTTCTATTATTTTCAATCCGAACGATTTTATAATATTTCAATGACAAATTACTATTTCTCCTTTTCCCCAAATTGCAACAGACACGTAAAATGGTAATAGCATTGTGTTCATTTCTCTCATTCTTCAAATTGTTCACAAGAGTACAATAGGAGATTTTTCTAAATTTGTAAATTATAACAAGTTCAATTATCACTATTTTCCTCCTTTTATATTATAACAATTTCATAATATTTTAATGGCAACTGACCATTTTTTCGTTGTGCCAAATTGTTCACAAGATTACAATACCCAATTTTTCTAAATTTGTAAATTATAACAAGTTCAATTATCACTATTCTCCTCCTTTTATATTATAACAATTTCATAATATTTTAATGGCAACTGACCATTTTTTTGGTGTACCAAATTGTTCATAAAATTATAATAACAACTGTCCATTTTTTTAAATTTGTAAATTATAACAAGTTCAATTATCACTATTCTCCTCCTTTTATATTATAACAATTTCATAATATTTTAATGGCAACTGACCATTTTTTTCGTTGTACCAAATTGTTCACAAGATTACAATACCCAATTTTTCTAAATTTGTAAATTATAACAAGTTCAATTATCACTATTCTCCTCCTTTTATATTATAACAATTTCATAATATTTTTATGGCAACTAACCATTTTTTTGTTGTACCAAATTGTTCATAAAATTATAATAACAACTGTCCATTTTTTTAAATTTGTAAATTATAACAAGTTCAATTATCACTATTTTCCTCCTTTTATATTATAACAATTTCATAATATTTTAATGGCAACTGACGATTTTTTTCGTTGTACCAAATTGTTCACAAAATTATGATAGCCACTGTCCATTTTTCTAAATTTGTAAATTAGATCAATTTTTATCCGTTTTAAATTATAACAATTTTTATAAAACAAATATTTTTATAAAACATTTTAGTGACAGCTGACCATTTTTTCCCTTTCTCCAAATTGTTCGCAAGAAAATTCTTGAGGATAAACAAACAAAAATATAAAGGATAACATAAATTTCCATTCGAACCTAGTAACAATTTTCATTTTGCTACAATTTGTGCTACAACTGCACGAGGACGCAATATTAATCTGTACTCAAATTTTCGTTCCATTAACACTAAACCTACCACGGTCAAATGACCAGTCTTAAATTTTGCGATTATTAAAATTATAAAAATTCGTTTGTGAAAAACACTGGAACAAATTTCTTGATCTAAGCATCTATTATATTGAAAATTACGGACAATCTCAATAAATTTACTGTTCCTATTTTAAAATGGCATCATTTACCGATACTTTTAATGCTTGGTAGGTTTAGTGTTAATTTCCCTGAACACCTCCACTGTTTGTTTCATGCGCCAATTGCTTTTTACACCATCCATTAATTCAGAAAGTTTACGTCGCCATGATTATATTTGTGTTACGATCTTGACATGATTGATAATATTTTATTTAAATTATGCTAATTTATAAATTACACACGCTTTACTCTAAATCTGTTGGAGTAAACATTACAGTAGCTTAATCGCGTAACAAACCAATTCAACAAAGCCTGAGCGTATTGCACGGTATAAAATATAAACAAGCCAATTTTTCTTCCGGCACTTCGCGTTTTACGTGATCATTTGGTATAGTAATTCAGAGAATCGAGTCTGGGCTGATAAACGGATTGTTAGCGTGCTATGCACGTGATAGATGTAGTTCGTGAGATTTGTCAGCGTTGCACCAATCGAATGCTGCAACCGAAATCACGTGCATTTGTTTACGATTTCAACACGTTATATCTCTAATATTATAACAAACTGTTGGGAAAGTTCTCGATAGCTTTTACTCGTTCTTCAGAAGTCTCTTAATATGCTAACCGAATAGCAAACCAACACGTTTATGTCTGTTATCGTTGCAACTTTGCATATTGGTAGATTTCGTTCTCCTGTTTAAGAAAATGTAGCATTATAGGCGCCGATAATCAATAATTTTTGAGATATTTACACTTTAAATTTATTAAATTTATAAAGTAAAGTTCTCGATAGTTTTTCCTCGTTCTTCAGAAGTCTCTTAATATGCTAACCGAATTGCAAACCAACACGTTTATGTCTGTTATCGTTGGACCGACTAACAAGGAAAAGACGCGGTCATGGAGTCTCAGATTTTCTCGAAACTTTGCATATTCTTAGATTTCGTTCTCCTGTTTAAGAAAATGTAATTATAGGCGCCGATAATCAATAATTTTTGAGATATTTACAATTTAAATTTCATTATACCCGTTATGCCGTTAAGTACAGTTTTGGTTGAAGTTTTTGTCGAGTGCCAAATGGCGTGATGGTAACGTACTAGTTTCATTACCGGGAAGGCCAGTATGCAAATCCCTTTTTCCTTTTTTGCCATTTTTTTCTTTTTTTTCTGCTCAGTTTGTCTATTTTAATTAATTGTATTTTGCACATGAAAAATACAATCGTGATATCTATAGGAAACAAAGTATAAAAATTGTATTGAAAAGGAACATAATATGAAAGAAACACTAACTTCATCAATCTTAACGTATCTCAAAAGTTGTTGAGTATCGACGCCTATAATGCTACATTTTCATAAACAGGAGAACGAAATCTACCAATATGCAAAGTTGCGAGAAAATCTGAGATCCCACGACCGCGTCTTCTCCTTGTAAGATCGTCTTGTATGATACAGCGTGTAAAACATTGAATTCATGTCCTTTTCGAAGATGGCGTAGATTAAAAAATATCTAGATGCATTAAAACATATTTTTGGGGGGGACTGAGTTTAACGTAGATTTGAAGATTAATTAATTCTCTTTACAACGACAAGAGAAAATTGATATAGGATCTTTTTTCGCCATTTTATTCAACTCTGAACTCTTCTCTTGTAAATAGACGTTGCAGAAAAATAATAATTTCTAAAAATTTCAATGCAGATTTTATGTTATTCCCTGTCCAACAACAATATTTACTAAATTAGTCTTTTTTTACAGTTATACATATGTAAATATATTTATTTTTGCAGGTTTAGTCGGAGCTGTGTGGTAGACAAAGACAAGAGGAATCAATGCAGGTACTGCAGATTACGGAAATGTTTCAAGGCTGGCATGAAGAAAGAAGGTGAGCCAGAGCAACTTGTTCCTTAAAAAGAAAAGAAATATTTAAATGACTTGTCCATTAACAAAAAGTAGAAATTACACATTTGGCTCGCATTTCTTTGATATAAAATATTTCTAATTTGAAATAGATGATCAATTGCGGGCTATATCATGTGTTGGCATGTTAATAATCACAAATAAAATTGTTATGACAGCGACAGGTGGGTGATAATCTCTCTTTCTTCCGATTTTGTTCAGCTGTACAGAACGAAAGGGATCGGATAAGTTGTAGAAGGCCAAGTTATGAAGAGCAAAGTAGCAATAGCAGTGGATTATCGGTGGTGTCTCTTCTTCAGGCCGAAATGCTCAGCAGACAAGTCGGCGCTGCCCTCGAGGTCAGTTCTTATCAACAATCATGAACTTTCATTTTTATTACATTAAAAAATAGCTCCGGAAACCACTGCCAGCTCCAACATTGAGTTCCCAATTTTTTAACAATTATAAATATTCAAACTGCTATGATTTCATAAAAAAGAACCATACAACAATAAACTTAAGTCTATCTTAAAACTTGAAGCCTCTATTTTCGTAATCCATCAATAGTTTTCTTCTAACAAGGAGAAGACGCGGTCATTGGGTCTTAGATTTTCTCGAAACTTTGCATATTGGTAGATTTTATTCTCCTATTTATAAAAATATAGCATTATAGGCATCGATACTCAATAATTTTTGAGATATTTACAATATCTCTGGGGGGGACTGAGTTTAACGTAAATTTGAAGATTAATTAATTCTCTTTACAACGACAAGAGAAAATTGATATAGGATCTTTTTTCGCCATTTTATTCAACTCTGAACGAAAGGTGCGCCGCCATTTTTATAATAAGGTACACCACGAGGACTATATTCAACCGAGCTAAGTCCTCGTTTTTGTCCCATAAAACAGTTTCAAAAAATCGTACCTCAATTTTCAAGGCCTCGTTGTAAAGACAAAACTTCAATCTTCAAATCCATGGTAGATTCAGTTCCGAAAATAAAATTTTCAAAGTTTCTAGGCACGTTTCGGCACGAGTACGATTTCCGTGGCTCCTCGTACGATTTCCGCCCCCTCCACAACCTGACCACAACTCATTCTATTCACATGATTTTTCCATTACTAGTTAAAATTCTGGATGACAGCTACAATGCAAAGATTATGCGAATAAAATTTCATTTTCTTCAAAAAAGGTCTCTTGATATTTTGCATAGTTACCGAGATATTTGCAAATTTGTAAAAAAACAGGAAATCTACTTTACCGGCTAAACCAGGCCAATTTGACACCATGTTATATATACATTTTCTTCTTGAAATAACCCCGAGAACACAAATATAACCTCAAAAGGAGGGGCCACGTAAATCGTACTCTCTCCCACGTTTCAATTTGCATAATTTTCGAGTCCGTTTTTTGTAAAACATGTCTCCAAATTTTTACTCACTGCATTACACACAAAGATCGTACAAAAAGAAATGAACCGTGGTTTGAAAAAGTTGAGACTGTATGCTTCAAAACGAGCCTAAGTTCAATATCAAATGATCATTTTTTACGAAGATATAACAGTTCAAAAAATTTCTCAAAAATTCAAATATTTTTGGAGCAACTGTAGATCGACCTCTTTCTTTAATTATTATTGATGTTTTTGTAACTGACCACCTCTCCTCTTTATCGAACGGCAAAATAGGCTTCATGTATTTCGAAACAGCCTGTATAATCGACTGGAACATGCTAATCCGTTTGTCGATCCGCTCGATCGGTTTAATGAGAAACATTGAATGTCTCGCTCTTTGTTTACCGGGTTTAATCAAACGGATTTAATGCGTGGCTCTCGATAATTACGAGGAGAAAGAGAATTAATGAGGCCCGTGTGAATATTGGCCCCCCTTGATGTATATTAATGCGGTAAACGGAAAGACATCCGGCTGTTTTCTTCGCGTGGAATCTTTTTTGTGGCTACTGTTTAACACTAAACTTACCAAGCACAAAACATATAAAACCGAAATGCCCTATAGAAGAGAAAAGATTTAATTTACTTTATCTTTTTACGATTTCTATTATAATCTGTGTTTAAATGAAGAAGTCAGTTGACTAATTTCCTATAAAAGTGTTTTCATAATTTCAATAATTGTGAAATGGAGAACCGGTCATTTGACCGTGGTAGGTTTAGTGTTAAATACATCCGAACTGCTTGCTATAATGATCGTTTTAAAAAAATGTCGACCATTGAAATTTTTGAAATACTCTATCATTTATTTGTAACACAACAATTTCCAATCGCGAAAAAAATGTTCCAGGGTCCGTGAGAGTCGAAAGAAATAATTAAAACTGATGAACAAGAGAAACAATTAATAGTCGCTTTATTGAACATTTAAAATTAGCATTCGCATTTTTTGCAATTGAATAAACAATTTTCATGTTTGCATGCAACAAATATTTCTATGATAATTTTATTACGTGTCAATATTTTTTTTTGTAGAAGTCTAGTTCAAATTTATCTTATATGCTTTTTGTTTATGGTAAAGCTTTAGAATACTGTTTTGAAGTTATTGCAAAAATGTAGTGGAAAGCCGAGTACATTATAGGCAGCGTGAATAAATAAACAGCAGTCATATAATTTTCACATTCGATTGTCATTTTAAATGTGTACGTGGAAATGTGTGAGTCACTGCACATAATATTTGTGTACAGGATGATTCATACGATTGGAACGAATTGTATAATATAAATGCAAAATGAAATATCGTATACTTTACGTAAAATTAGGGGGAGTTTATGTCATCATTTTGCTGGTTTCGAATTTGTTCGAAAAAAGCGAACCTTCGAAGTTTACATTTTTAGACAGTTTTCGTGAAAACGTGCTGTAATTATGAATATTTATGTATATTTCATAAACAAACTTCCAGCCAACAAACTGATAACTCAAACTGCTCCTAATTTTGCGCGAACTATAACATACTTAATTTTGAACGAAATCGCTACAGTCGTTCGCGACCTACTATGTCTCACAATTGCCACTTTATTTAAAATATTTATATTTCATAAACAAACTCTCGGTCAACAAAATCATGACTTAAACTGTCCCTAATTTCGCAAACACTATATCATATTAAATTTTCATAGAAATCCCTTTAGCCAATCACGAGAAATCGATCGTTTCTCCTAAAATGACTCGCAGTACACGAATCTGCATCAAATTGGTCCAGTTTTTCCGGGTCACCGTGTACATGTCGCATTGTACGAATGCTAAAAATTCGCGGAGGGTAACTGGAGCATTGTGCCAACAGCTAGGCAGCCCGAGCAACGACATCGATCTCAGCACGAAGCAGATCGCAAACATAAACGACGTCTGCGACAGCATGAAGCAGCAACTGCTGATCCTAGTCGAGTGGGCCAAGTATATCCCAGCCTTCAGCGAATTGACCTTGGACGACCAGGTCGCCCTTCTAAGGGCACATGCTGGTGAACATCTTCTTCTAGGCGTTGCTAGGCGTAGCATGCAGCTCAAGGACGTTCTCCTGTTAGGCAACAACTGCATCATCACGAAAAATTGTCCTGGTACGTGCTTCTTTTAAATCTCCCGCGTTTGGGACCTGCTTCGGTGTCTGTGCTAACCAACAATTCAATCAGCCACCTTGTTTTATGAATGTGAAGGGCGGGATTAAGGTTTGGCTAGAAATAAATAAATAAATTCATTTACGAAACAAAATTGCTTTGCAATAATTAACCCTCTGTCTACCGTAAAAAAAACTTTCATTATGCGATAGAAAATTTATACCACAAAACGTAGTAAATATAAAAAAAACTTTTAGCTTTAAATAATAAAAAATAAGAAAAGTAACAAAGTCATGCAACGACAAGATCACAAGAATTTTAAAAGTTTAAATAACCGCAGTATCTACATACAGTCGGGACTAATGGACCCGCTTGGTAGACAGAGGGTTAACAAAGAATATTCAGTAACTAGAGTCAATAATTAAATATGATATTAATTGTTAAATTAACCAGGCTATTTAGATATCGTAGATAAAGGGAGTATTAAATAAAATCACGTTAAAACATAAATAAAATTGTACATAAAAGTTATATGGCTTGGAAATCTGCATAAAAGTTGGCCTTGCAATAAGTCAAAATGTATTAACTTTCATTTTTCAATTCAAACTCGAACACTTTTAACAATTTCTTATATTTTCTAGTCCCGTTTGGAATTTCGCGCGGAAAATTCATATTATACAGGGGAATCCCCTGTTAAGTCTCTCTGTCGGTAACGTAGTGCGCCATGTTAACGATACATAGTAAGAATAATAATGATTAGACTGTAAATGTTATGCATTTGTGAGAAAAATGAATAGATCAATCAATAGATTTGAAGAATTTAAAAATGCGAGTTTCTTAACAATTAATACATAATTAATATCAATGATCTAAGATTATATTTATTATTAACACGTGATAATTATTTTTCTAATTGGAATCACTATTGTATTATTCTAGAAAATTAACTTTATCTGATCAGTGATATCAGTCAACGGTTATCGCGTCAAAATATTTTTTGCAGAAACACGAAACGGCTAAAAATACAATTGTACGCAATAAAAATTACCATTGTATTATTTCATCTCGCAATACAATCGATAGATAAGATTTCCGGTGATAACAGGAAAAAGAAACGAACACACGGGCAAAGAACCGTGTAATTGTTAACACTTCTTAATTTAAGATAATTGGCTTTAGCAGAGCTGGCTGTAGAATACGTAATTTCCATTTATCTGTCATTATAGATCACTTGACTGATAATGTTCGAATGTTTAAATCATTGGTTGTAAATATACGATTTATTTTAAAAAGTAAACAGCTTTTCTGAAATGATTGCACTTACGTGAACAGGTATGGCATAATTATTAGGAAAATATGGGTGAGTGAATGACAACAGCATGCACTATAGAATTATCTTCTAAAACAAACTAACACTGTTTTAATAACATTCTTCCACAAAAATTCCTTCTTTTTATATTACATCGTTGTACATTTAGTTTTCTATAGTTTACATCAATCGAATTTTTGTGGAAAACAATTGTTGTATTATTGTTTGCACTTGAGTAGAATTTAATCATACAAAGCGAGACAATCGATACAAACCGCTCCTTCAATTTGTTAATGAATAACATATTACTTAGCAAATTTTCAAAAAATATTTATACTACAAATTATACTCCACGAAATTATATAAAAATATCTTACAGATTTTCCACCCTCAACCAAAATTTTACTAGTTTAAATTACCATTAAATCAAATTGTTATTGTCAATACTGAAGAAAATCTTATTAACTCCGTGTTAATGTTGAACAATATTTTACTAATTCAAGTTGACTTTATTTGGTCTATATTAATTAATAGACTGCAGATTATATCCATTTATGACAAAAATGAGTAAATAAAATACAAAAGCGTAAAAAAAGATTTAAGTCTTACATTATTTTGGACACATTAATATTATTAAGAGATTTTTATGTGTCCCTTATTTTTCTAATAATAGACACAGAAAATTCTTGTTTTATATGAAGTTCCACGGTCTATTAACTAATAATATAATGAACTGAAGCTGATTTGATCAACTATAGAATTCCAGATATGATTAGAAATAAATTGAAAATGAGTTTCATAGTACAATAGAGAAAATTAATCGGCTGTCTCGTTGAACAAGTTGCACGACCATGTATTGGGGAGTAGCTAGTGGACTGAGTTCGGCCTTCACGTTGCTAAATGCAGTGGCATGCGTGCAGATGGGTCTATTCAAACTGGTTGTCGGGTTCCACAGCTTCTTGTACACTCGTATCTCATCCGGACTCAGTCGATTGGTAGCTGTATACGATAGGGACGGCTTAACCGTCGTTATCAGTCATATCTTTGTCCGCAGAGGGTCGCAACCAGGATCTAGACATGAGCAAGGTCGGCGTCAGAGTAATGGACGAGCTGGTGAAACCGTTGAACGAGGTGCAGATCGACGACACTGAATTCGCATGCTTGAAAGCCATCGTCTTTTTCGACCCCAGTAAGTTTCCCCCTCTAAACACATCGTCTGAACACCAATAACTACTTTCCTGAATCTTGATCTATCATACACTATTCACTATGGTATACAACATCGTACAATCTTTCATTTCCCTAATTTATTTAACGAACATAGAGGATTTTCGCTATAAGACAGTCCAAGATTATTTTCATGATAATTAGGGTCCCTAAGCACTTCATCCCTTGAGCACTAAGAACTTTCACATTGAACACTAATTTTATAGTATCTCTCATGGTCTACAGCTCCTTATCTTCAATTGGATATTTAATGAATTTAGGGTAAGTCCCATTATAGGAGTTTAAGATCACATCCATGGTAGTTAGGTCACTATACTTTATCCTCTAGACACTAATAACTGTTTTCTTAAACACTAATCTACCATATAGTGTCCATCATAGTCTATGCTATAGACTCCATGACACCTAGTCACCTTGAAGCTATTCATTGAATTCAGGGGATTCCCCATCATAGAACAGTTTACGATAGCTAGTATCATTAACACTAAGTTTACGGTCCACTAAAAGCGACTATTTTATATGACTATAATTTTCTTCACAATACCATTTTTTTCCATAATATGTACCAAAAGAAAATAAATTTGTTGAATAATTCCTCATAGATGCATCTTTACAATCTCAATAATCGTAAATTGATAATATTAGGAACCTAGTATATTAAGCAGTTGGCTATAGTCAAATAAAAAGTGTCGATGATTTTCTGAAGTCAGATAAATCTGTTACAATCAATAACTCAACTAAAGCCACCCCCGCAAAACATCTGTATAGCGCATAATCAGGCATGCGCCTAAATTATCCCCGCAGTCTAACTGGATATAATTACCGTCTTAATTTTCTTGGTGTCTTCTAACCACATGTTCCGGAGGCTACACTCCCACTTGACCCGGGTTTATCAGCAAACGAACAATTACATGGGCGGTCCAGTAATTAGATGAGCCTCCTAATTAGGGGATTCCATGCGTGTTCGGATAACAATGATCTCGAGAGGTCTCGCGTCGCGATCAGCAGCCGAACGGGTACGAAGAATTTGCGTGTCATCTAGCGATGATTTGCCGGGCACGCGAGAACGATTGTCTCAATGAGATTTAATTGATCATCGGCGCGGTCGCCGCCGCCATTCTCCAATAAATTGCAGAAGATCGTAGACTCCCTGTTGCGAGCTCTGCCTGGCGTGTGGTCCTCTTAAGCTGAAGATTATCTGCCTGGGAGCTCCTGCTGGTGACACCTGAATGATGTTTCGTCGAGTCATCAGATGCTGAAAGCAGCTATCCCTAACACTAGGTTTACAGGACGCTAATATTTTTAATTTACGATTATTGAGATTATTAAATTAAGAAAATTTATTTCTTCGTCTACACATTATTTTAAAAATGGCGAATAGTTTGGATAGACACATTCTGGTTATTTTTATAAAGTAATGTAAAATAGTCACTTTTAGTGCTCTGTAAATCTAAGTGATAAGCTCACCTTACCTTTTCGATGTCTTTTAATCTGTACCATGGTATCACTGATAGTACCAACTCATATACCAACCATACTCAGTACAATTTCTGTCACTTAGGCTCCGAGACCTAATTTATGGGGTTGCTGCTTGTTGGTCGGTAGTAGAAGCACTTTCTCAGTTATCTCTCCCTCAGAGTAGCCTAATCTTGTTAATTCTGACGCTAAACATACTATTATTTCTAGTATGTAGTGACTTGGTTTGGTTCTTCGAAGGGGAATTGTGGACAAGCTTAGTGTAAAATATACAGTAGTATAGTATTTTATATCTTCTATTATATAGGTGTGGTCTTCAAGCACAATATTGATAAGAATATAGTGGAAGAAGTGGAGTCTATGAAGTTGGATAATCAGCAAAGAGCAGAGCTATAAATATGACTATAGTAGAGCGATTGTCAAGTAGAGGAGACTTCAAGTTCATTGATTATGAGTCTATGTGAGACACATCTCTTTCCAGTAGCAAAGAATACTGAATTACAGACACTCATCTGTTTCATTCCTATAATTACAATTGCATTGATGGAGTTATCTTCAAGCGAACTTGCTTCTCCTAATACTTTGATTAGTGTCTTCGAAGAGGAACAGTTGTGAAGCTTAGCATAAAATATAAAGTAGTTTAGTACTTCAAATCTTGCATGCAGGCAAATTTTTAATACCCAAACATATTGTAAAAAATGTAATAAATGACATTCATATATTTTGTACGCCATTTTTTACTTATTTTCAAATAAAAAGTTATTATTTATCAATAACATCAACTTTTTGGACCGCTTTCTTGATTTTCGAAGATCAGTTGAGAGGTTATGTATAATAATGATGGGAATATGGTGAAAAAAGAAGAGATGATGAAGTTAGATAATCAGCAAATAGCAAGGAAATAGATAAGACTATAGTAGAGTAATTGTCAAGCAAGGAAGACCTCAAGTTCATTGATTATACTCTACAGGAAATTCATCTATCTCCACTGGAGTAGAGTACTATATAAATTGTATACGTTAAATACTGAATTACATTATATTACAAATTCCTAATGCCTCACCTACGTAGAATACTCCTGTGTCTTCAAGGCTAACAAAACCACAGTGCTTTATTATCATGCACATCATAGAATCATCTGCGATCTCTGTTAACAGATGCAAAGGGCCTAAGCGAACCGCAGCGAATCAAGCAACTGCGCTACCAGATTCAGATCAACCTGGAGGACTACATCAGTGACAGACAGTATGACAGTCGTGGTCGATTCGGCGAGATCCTCCTGACCTTGCCAGCTCTGCAGTCTATCTCCTGGCAGATGATTGAACAAATTCAGTTTGTGCGGCTGTTTGGTGTGGCGCACATCGATAACCTGCTGCAGGAGATGCTCCTAGGCGGTGCCACAGCTGAAGTAAACGGTGCTGTAACGCCAATCCCGATCTCAAACGCTCCTGGCAGTTATGTTAGCAGCAACGAAAGTCCTAGCAGTCCATTGACGCCTGCCAACGCCCCACCACTGAGTCCTCAAGATCATGTGCTCACTGGAGGAAGTCCCGTGATCATAATGAGGGACCTGACACCCATACAAAGTCAAGAGGACGTGACCAGTGTGTCCGGATTCAGGATGTTCAAGCAGGAGCCATGTCTAGAAAGTGAATCCACTTTTTAAGGGCTCCTGACAGACTCAATCGGTAGATCCTCTGTGGAATCAAAGTGAATTGTTGTTCTCGACTGTTGCTGGTCTGAATCGCACCAATTTGGAGTACTTACGATTTCGGGAACATTGGAGCAGACCTTGTGGAAGCATTTTTTTGCAAGAGCTTAATTCCTGTGACAAATGTTTACGACCTTGTGGTAACCAGAGAAATGTTTGGTTCATGTTGAAAGAATCCTGTTCTTTGGGATATCGAAATTCTTGTGATCTTAAATGATTCCGGAGAAGACTATTTTTTTTAAAAAAACTGTTTTGGAAGGATGAAATCTTATAGCCACACTTTACATGTCATCATCGGAAGTCTATCCGTGGCTTGAGCCTTCTCAAATTTTGTTTGTACATTCACTGTTCTAGTGTTCAATGAAATATTGTGATACGTGGAATCACATCTGATAAAAAAATGTATGGGAACTGTTGTTGAAGGTCATTGTGGATAGCGAGAAATGGTTGAAAATATTCAGTGCAATATTAGAGCAACACGGAATTCGTAATTCTGACTGTGACGCTAGAATGCGCAACAGTTTGAAATTAACTTTTCACATGTTCATGCATTTCTAGTTCATTGAATAAAAGAAAACTATTTTTTAATAGTTCTGAGCATCTGGCTGAATATAATGTGATATTCAAGAGTTGACTAGATTTCTCTAAAGATCCTAAAAAACTATTTGTTTATATGAATGAACTGGAATTTCTAGGACGTTGTGATTTTTAAGTATCATTTCTACTCGTATGATAACATTGAAACAATTTCTCTAATCTAGCGCTCACGTTCCACAGGGTTGAGAATACAGTTTCAAATTGTTTTTTATAATTCAAGATAAAGTAGCTTTTGTATTTTATAATAAAACTCGAAATAATCGAATGAACGTTAATTGTTTGTTCGAGGACGGTTTCCTCACTGTGAATCGCGGAGGAAACATCTATTTCTGTAAAGCGCACAATAGTGGGGATAACTAAACATTGTAACAAAGATGACCCTTCAATGACCTTGAGCATCCAATTATCTAAGTTGCAATTGTGCGAACAGTTGGCGACTATTAAAAATACTGTACGATTTCTGGTTTTATTGAGTAACAGTGGTGCTCAATGGATTGCTCAATTAATCCTTAATTACCTTAATCGTAGGTTCGAATCAAAATCAATAATTAAACGAAGTCATTAATTATCTATATTTTTTGTACAACGGTCATGTAAGTAAAATTCGTTAGTAAAATTAGAGATTAGCGCAATCGAGATCCGAGAACAATCTTTGCATTTTATAAACACAAGAACGTTATGATTGTTCGAGAGTCTTCGATTTCTACGATTTAATAATCTTTTACGATTGTTTCTTTTTTTAAATACGTTAAGTGTAACTTTTTGTCAAGATGATTTCTTCATTTACTTCAAACCATACACGACCGACCTCTAGACGCAACAATAATATAATTAACATTCATTGTTACGTACGTAGACGTAAGTGTACTGTTATTTATAGAAAAAGGGTTAATTAATTATATTATTTATAATATATTCCTGCAGAGAATATTTTTGTTATCGCGGTAAGCAACTTGTTACCCTGTTATACCAATTGTATATTGTATTATACAGACACAGTGATCATCGATTATAATAATAATCAAATATTTTTGTAAATGACAAATTCTATTTTTCTAATAACGACGATACTATGGACGCTTTTTATCATCTTAACAATTGTTCGTCTGACATGGATCAAATCTAACAATACTTTTTAATGAGTCCTATCTCAAAATTTAGATGAACAACAAAAAGATTCAAATGATTTTATCTATTTCACAGTACCAACTGTGTAAATCGTGTATTGGTAGCACGCGTAGAGTCAGAGCGCGAAATTCAATTTTCATATATGAACACACATTTCAAACAAAAATAATATAAGACTTCCTTTAACTATCATTGAAATTTATACATTTTTAAGTGAATTTATAATTTTTTAAATAAGGTACGAAATGTTCTGAAGGTTAACATGAATCCTAATTGATCGACTTCAATGCGGAACTTCTTAACCTATTTTTCTAACTAAAGCGCGATTAATTTTAAGCAGTTCTTAGAATTACAAATTAAAAATCCATATTTTAAAAACAACATTTAGCTAGTAGATATTCTTTCCAAATTGTTAACTACTTTCTACTGCATATTAAAACGATACCTAAAAATTGTTTAGGTATATGTTCATGTGGGATTACTTTTGAATCATCTTACAAATAAAAATGTATAATTCCTATAAAAAGAGTATAAAATATTAATTTTATTTTGCACTGTGAGATAGGACTTATTAAGAAAGCACTTTTCGGTTACATTTTTTCCTTGTGGGAAAGAAAACTTCATCGAGAGTAGAATAATTAGAAAAATACAACGAAATAAGTGTAATGTTCGTAACATAATGGAAAAATTGAAAAAAAAATGTTGAAGACTTTTGAAGAAGTTTCGGTCCTGTACCCTGTCTATAACAGATGACATTCCACAATAATAAATCAAAATCGATTAGCATAGTAGTCTTAGCACCTCTCTCACCGAAGAAAGGAGCACACGCCATTGCAATGCAATTTTTTTAGCAAAGAAGTACGCATGCCTTTTCTTAATGCCCTAAACATTTGGAATGTGACTGAAATTATTCTTCATCAGTTCGGAAAAATTTGTGACGTACTGAAATTCCTCGAACAACACACATCCAATGAGAAGAACAGAAATTTCAAATTTGTGTTGAAAGATTCATGGTGTTTTAGAAAAATTTTAAAGCTAGTAAAACAGTTTTAAGGAATGTCTGTTGTAAAAAGAAAGATATTTGTTTTTTTATATCAAGGCGTTGCTTACACAAAAACTGAACTAGTGTTAGTTTAATAATGTGATGAAACGAATTTAGTTGCAAATAGCTAGTGAAGTAAATAAATCGTTGCTTCCAAATGTACAACGCGACTTCTAGTAGATTTTGTATTTATGGCCGGATAGGAAGCAATAATACATTTAATTTAGTAATACCTTAATACTATAAATACGTAATGTGAAATATAAAATATATCATATATGTATATATGATATATATATCGTTTTTTATGTAATGCGTGCCTAAGCAGGCGCGTAAACGGTAAATTAGTGGAAGTGATAAATATTGTCAATAATAAACAAGGAAACTGGTTAAACTGAGGGGCAACTTGTACCACGTTTCTGCATACTTTTTTTCTGTATTTATTTTTTACTTAACATTTTTTTGTTGAAGACGATATATTAGTTTCGCTTTCCATTATTTTTAGAAAAAGAATTCAATCGACGAGATATATTGAAATAATGGATAATAGAAAAATTAATTTTTTATTCTATGGTATATGTTATGTTAAAAAAAAATACACATACTTGTTACAATTACGAACTTTCTCATGTATCATTTTATTATTATCCTATTTATTGTAATTATGTCTGATCCCATTATCACGGTCGATTTTTAAGAATGATGTTGTCAATTCTTAAAATTTTACAATTGTTCCATAGACTAAGAACGTTCCTGAGGTTGTGAGCCAAGCATTACCAGCATAAACAATCAATAAATAAGCTTATAAGTAAAACAAATTGTAAATGAACTTTTTTCTTACACAATTGTTATTTAAACGTTGTAGAAAAAGTGTGTATCGTATAATAGAGAATGTAAATGTTCCATGGACTTTCATAAACAACAAAATAAGACAATTGTTCTTATAAGATGCTGTTTTATTATATTCATTGTTTTATACAAAAATAGTCCAATACATTATTTTATACACTTTATCATAAAACCTCAATTAATTTATTAAAACCATGCTTGTGTGTCCAAAAATTTTAAAAATTTGTCAGTTAAGTTCATAATCAGCTCGTTTACGCTTTTTCAAATTTGCTGTAATTTCGGATGGAAGAATGCTGTTGGTTCCCATTTTTAGCCACTCCAGCAGTCGAATTTTAGCTTTTCTTCCATTTAGAAAGAGATCTCTTTCGAGTCTTGGAAGTTGGTTTCCTAGGGTTGGATCGGATATCGGATTATGGGACCAGTCCATAACTAATCGAAAACGGGACTTAAATGTCTGAAAATAAATTAACGTTAATGTTTAATCTTGCTAAAAGTAAAAGAAGAGAATTTAGGTTCACATTTGAGTACTTTAAAATTATTCGGATTCCATATTTATCACTTCCATCCATACATTTACCATTTAAGTCAAAAGGTCTGCATTTTAATAGACATCAACATCATTGCACAATTCCTCTTGGAATTAAGAATTCATTTACCTGTAACAAGCTTTCTGTTATTTGCTCTGTTTCTCTTTCACCAAATTTCATCACATGCATGCCTAATTCGTAGAAGTAAGGATTCCATTTGCTTAAAACAATAGCATCTGCGTCTGCTTCCAAAATTTCCCTAACATAATAATAAAAAAATAAATAAACAAACAAACGCATCTTCATAGAAAATAAATGTTAGAATATAAAAACAGATTTTAAATATTTTAAACAAACCTATATCCTTCCTTGTATATTTTTGGTATATCGACGCTAACTATGGGATTCTGTAGATTTTTTAACGCTTCTGCCAACCATAATGGAAATTCCACTTTTGATCCAATTTTTAATGTTTCGGATGTTGAGGAGTTGTCCAGAAAACCTTAAGTAAGTACAAATTTACGAAAAGGTGGTTAAAAATATTTAACATAAATGACAGGAGAAACGTCTGTTTAAAATGTGGTCGTATTTTAATTGTCCATCAATGTCCAAATGTATATTATAAAAAAGATTAATCAAAATATACTTAACTCGAAGGAATAGGTTATGTATCGTATTTTAAATTCAATTAAAATATTATTGATGAATGTGTCAACGCTAATGAAATAAATTTATTATAAAAATGAAAACATCCTCTAAAACAGGGGTCAAAGTTAGAATGTACCAATAATGTGACAGCGCTCAACATAAGTATAGTACTTTGTTTAAACTAATCATTACCCAATCCTTGTAATTCGACTTCAATTTTGCAAGTTATACGTTCTTCAGTGGATAAAATATCATTCACAGAAAAATAATCTGGTAAATAACTTTGACAGCATGCCATTTCGCAAAACACAATAAACGCGGGAAGACTACCAAACTATTCAAGTGTCATCTGACAGTGGTACCAATAACACTGAAGACATTACAAAAACCGTGCGAAATCGTGACTAAATACAACTTACAACAATGTTAGATTGTTTGTAGAATGTTATTATGTCAATATTGATAAGATGATCAATTTTTTATTGTGTATTTATTAACAACGAATATGTGAGTAATTGTTTGCGCAATGTTTCTGTGAGAGGAAATAGCCAAACGACGTGGTTTAGATTCATTCTTATTTAGTGCATGCGTACATTTCTCTCTGTGCGCACATAGGGCTCGGAACTTGCATGATTTTGTACAGTGATTCGTTGAGGTTGTAATGGTTGGAACGTGCTCTGCAGATTGCCGCAGATCCAGACCACCATATGTCTTGATCAATTTTTTATCTCAATAATAAATATGGTAAAAAGATCTGTGTGCCATCTGCAGCAAAACTCTCAAGCTGTTAACCAATTAATACAATCTTTATTCCCTAGATGGTGCTGCCACGATCTGTAAGCAAAATGCCATTAGACAATTATTAGTTATTGAACAAAATCAATGCAGATGCGTTGAATAATTATTTAGCGGTCAACAGTTATTTATTTTAACTTTAAAAAACTGCGTAAGTTCGAAGTATTTTCTAGGCAATTCAAATATCGCGCCATTCTGCACCACTGAAATTAAAACCACAGACAAGGTGCGCCATTAGCGCAGAGAGGAATTCCTCTCTGATATTCGCTGTTATTGAATCAAATCAATGCAGAAGTGCATTATCTAAAATGGTGGTGCACTTCTTGTTTATTTTAAAAATAACGCGTAAGATGGTCAATCACGCGGTGATAGCAGGCAATATAAAAATCGCGTTATGTTGTACCATCGAAATTGTAAAAACGATTGAATAAATAGTCGGGCATCGTTTCATAGATGTCCATACGGATAATTTCCCGTGTTCAATTATTCCGCGTGAGAGTGTTGATCTAAGTTTCATGTGTCCGAGAAAGCAGGAGGTAGGAGGGTAAAGCTGTGTGTTGCGCAGGGCTGTTGCGCAGTCAGTCAAGAACAGTCCACGGGCGAGAGTAGTGGGGCTGCTGAGAAGAAAGATGGCCGCCACCAGCGAGGAACGGAGTGTTATGGAGGTTTCTCAGACGAATCCCGGGCAAAACCAGCCCGTCGATCCTCTAAAGCTACTTTATCCGATGGTAAACGAGGAGGAGACACCGCTGCCAAGGTCGTGGAGTTCCAAGGACAAGTACACGTTCATCGGCCTCTCGAAAAACAACCTTCGTGTTCACTACAAAGGTACGACTTCGATTGCTCCAATGATCTACCCAGGGGCCGTGGATTGTTCTCGTGGCCAGGTCGATTGATTCAGCTGGATCATCCGTACCCGTGCCTCTACGAGGATCGTGGAACGATCCTGGCCAATGGGATCCGATCGTTGCCCGATACGGACGAATCGTTGACGGGGCTTGTAATATCGATTGAAAATGGCAGGGCTCCGTTTCGCGTGTGTCAGCGACCTAAACAAAGGAATCAGCTGATCGGTCGTGGTCTCTCTTTCGACTTTCTCTCTATCGCTTCGATTCTCTGTTGTGTTCCTAGATTTTCTACAGTAATTCTCCTCCGCGTCAAAAACCCCCGTCGGATTCCCGTAGTTTGTGGGCTGATCTTCTCTCGGATTGACAGAAAAAATGAATCTGCGTAGGGGAAGACGCAATGACAATGACAGCTGCGATGTTTGAACAGTTACTTTTCTCTCTTTCCTTTTCTCGTGCGTCTCTCGTCTCTTTCTCGCACTCTCCCCTCCCCCCTCTCTCGCTCTCTCTCTTGCTCCCTCCCTTCCTCTCTCTTTCTTTCTGTCTCTCTCACACTCTCGCGTCCTCCCTTCCACTGGTTCCATCTTCGTCGTAGATTAATCTCCAAGTTTACATGTTTTACATTTAAATGTTGGACTTGTTAGTTTCGTTGCACGTGGCGCGTGACGGTGCTGAATATTGCAACGTGTCGTTGTCATTAAACGGTTTATATTTATCAATGAAATTGCTGGTACAGTCGGAACGCCAGAAATTCAACGTTTCACGCTCGAGGGCTTATCGCGTTGTCGACGCTGTAAACAATTAAGAATAGACTTTTCGTCTTCATGGGTGCACTAGATCGAATCGTATTATTCTAGTTAATCTCTCTTCTTTTTCTCGATGTTTGTTGCTTTTCGATTTTGCCAACCATTCGGTTTCGCAGAAGGCGATAATAAAATGGTATGAATTAGTTATTATTGCTGTTGTTGTTGTGAATTATTAACTTATCATTTGTGTCCGCACAGCGAATTAATGTATGTGTTTTACATTCTTTTTCAGGATTAAAGTAAATGTAGATTTGTCATGACTAGAGTGCAATTTACATCACAATTTTATTTATGTTTTACCATTTTTTTTATGAATAAAAAGTTAACAAATTTATCGTATAGTTTCGTTATATATTTACTCTTTTACGCTATCTATATTATGTTTTATTCAAATATACAAATTTAATTTCTGAGAGACTATTTACAAAAAATTGAGTTTCATAAGAATTTATATTCTTCTTGCTTCTTGTTTGTCCATCTCTTGTGCTTAAATGTGTATTTGATAAACCAATTCCCTTCACTATTAATCTACAGTTATTCGATATAGTTGTCAATGTTAGTTACAAAATATTACTTTACATTTGTTCATAGTATTTGCTCAGTATGTGATAACAATCAACTTTTATAAAACAAATGGAAACTTAGTTCATTTGAATGATCAATATTATTTATAAATAATAATAAAAATACAAAGCAAATCATACATTATTATTTCCTACAATCATTTAAATTATAATGCATTCAATATTCCTTTAATTAATAATGAGTGCAACACCAAGCATTGAATCAGTTGTGATAATATTTTGCTTTGTTATACTAATTTCTAAACATCGTGGAAATTAATTACTCATATGTATATGTCAGCTTGATTTTTATTATTTTAATTTTATGTGATTAATTTCGAAACATTTAATTTCTTTAATGGATGCACTAAAGGAATAAATAATTCATCAGAGCAATTTGTGAAATAAACAGCTGGGTACAATATAACAAGGTAATATTTATTAGTTTATGTTTTATATTCTAAACGTTCTATATAAAATAAATATTCTGCCACAATTATATTCTTTTATTTCATATATACGCATTTAACAAAACGAAAAATATATAAAATTCTAAGTTTAAAACGACAGTAATTATAACATATTTATCCAAGCAATTGAACCATGTACCTGCAAATAGACGATCATGAACTCATTGAAGTATTTAGAAACAGTACACAGTTGAATAGATCAGGGTTCCAACCAAATTGTGAATTATTATAAACTAAAGTAACAAATGAAAGACACTCTCCTTTGTTTTATATTTTAGAACCATGAAGCCATTGTTGCTATTTCAATTGGCTCTTTCATCCATCTAATAAGTCCGTGCTCCTGTTTCAGGCTATGGAAAGACTCACAAGGATGCAGCCAGTGTCCGTACAACACACTCAATACCAGCGGCATGTGGTCTCTACTATTTCGAAGTGAAGATTGTCAGTAAAGGTAGAGACGGTTACATGGGAGTTGGTTTATCTGCACACGGTGTAAACGTGAACAGGCTGCCAGGCTGGGACAGACTTTCTTACGGATACCATGCTGACGATGGACACAGCTTCTGTTCTTCTGGAACGGGACAACCGTACGGGCCGACGTTCACTACTGGCGATGTAATTGGCTGCGGTGTCAATCTTGTTAATAACACTGTCTTTTACACAAAGAACGGACACCATCTTGGTATCGCATTCACCGAACTTCCAGTATGTACAATTTTTCTTTCGCCTAATCGATTGCTTTAAAAGGTGTACAAGGACACGAAAATGTCGGACCGGGACAGGTCGAGAATTTTATTCGGGATCGGGACGGACTCTTAAAAATTTTGAAATTCCAAAATTTTCGAGAACCCGTTTCGATCCCGAATACAATTCTCTCGACCCCTCCTGGCTATCGTGTTCTCGCACACATTCACTTTTAATTTTAACTAACACGTTTAACCTCCCACAGCCAAATTTATACCCTACGGTGGGTCTTCAAACACCAGGAGAAGTGGTGGAAGCAAATTTCGGCCAGGAACCGTTTGTCTTCGACATCGACGACATGCTTAACGAGCTTCGTGTCAGAACAAGATTGCAAATCATAAATTATCCGACGCCAGATCACGGTCAGTGGCAAGCAGTTCTCCACAAGTAAGTTGAACTCGTTGTCTTTCTCTCTACGTGGAAATGCTGTGTTGGAATGACAGTATTGACGACCTGTCAATAATCACAAGAAAAACGTACACACTTTACGAATTGCTTTATATTTTTTATTGTCGTCATTTTTAGCAGTCAGACGATTTAAGTACGAAATACAGGAGTAGCAGAATGTTTCTGAACTGTAAGATCACTAAAAATTGTTGAAATAATACTTTTTTGTATTTTTTTATTTTTTAGTAAAGGTTGTGTCGAGACATAATATGGTTGTTTAGAAAAATTTCTGTCTAACATGCATCCTAAGTTTTACCTTTGAAGTGTATTGTTTAACACACAATCTGAAAACATTGTGATCCTTCTGAACTTTATAGTTTTGTTTTCATTCAATTATGAAAGTATGCGGAGCAGTCTCTTATTTGTTATTCCTACTTTTATCGTTTTTTTTATTTGCAGAATGGTATCGACGTATTTAGTCCACCATGGTTATTGTGCCACTGCCGAAGCATTTGCTAACAGTACTGGTCAAGTGTTGGAGGAAGACTTCAACTCCATAAAAAACAGACAAAGTAAGCCTCTTGTGATATAGTTTGTACGAAACAATGGTAATTATTAGATGTCCCTCTATTTCACGTCTTATAAACGAATCCGGATCTTAGTCCGTGTAGAATTAAAATTGCCTGCATTTATCACAAGAGACAGGAGTCAAATAAAAATATCTTGCTTCCCCTAAAAATTGTCTACAGTTAAAAGTAATATACCAAAAACTTTAAATTTGTATAATCTCTTCACCGTTTTAAAATCAATCTAATCAGTTTTTCCATAAGTGCATAACATCCGCAATCTAGTTATTTATTTCCTGTACATCGAAATAAAATTCTACTTTGTCGTTGTTGATATAGGAGAACATTGGAGAACACCTAGACCTGAATACGATAAATGCAAACTTCTTTCTTCTTCTACGAAATTATGAACGACATGAAATTCGAATCACTGTAATCGTAAAATAAATCATAAGGGGTTAAGAACATGGATACGCGTGTATATACGTGTCCGTTCAGTACACGTTCAAAATCATAGACTCCAAAATACAATGGTAATGGATGTAATTCGTTTTCAGGAATTCTAAAATTGGTACTGGCAGGCAGAATGGGAGAGGCCATAGAGTTGACGAGTCGACTGTACCCGGGTCTCCTCGAGAGGGACTCGAACCTTCTTTTCGCCTTGAAGTGTCGACAGTTCGTCGAAATGGTGAACGGCAGCGACTCTGAGGTCTGTCAGAATTCCAACATTAATCAAACTAGCGTTATACAATCGACGAAGGCTTATACCAAGTCCTCGACGAACGGCAATGTCGAGGAGATGAACATTAGTAACGCGATCAACGGCTCCACCGAGCAACAGTTCGTCAACGGTCAGATCGAGGACGATGTAGATATGGAAGAGAATATTGTGAACGGCGTCAGAACCAATAATGGCTATCAGAACGGCGATCTGAACACGAACGGATACAAATGTCAGAACGGAGAGGACGTTGACATGGGTGAGACGTTATTGTGTTGTTCTACGAGAAGAGTAATCGACGTTATTCCTTCTTATTAATCGTCATCCGTCCTTCACAATGGTAACTTTTGCTAATGATTTTTACGCAGAATTTGGAACTTTATCCGAATTCGAGAAAAAATATTGTGCATTCCATTTAAAAAATTCAAGGTAACGCTCATATCTCGATAAGAAAGCAAAGAACAAAAACAGATTACAGCACTGTATGCCCCCTAGAAATCATGCAACATTTGTTTGAACCATATTTTCGTACAACAAATAACTCGCGAGTTATTTGAAGTCGCCATGTTAAGAGACCATGTATATATTTCATGTTTTAAAAAATAAAAGTCACAAAGTTTCAGATCAATTGTTCTACAAATGGCAGTATAACATCATCCTTTACATGAAAGATGCATCAAATTGATAAGAGGGACGGGCGAGGTTTAAAAGCAATTCGCCTTTTTACACCAATTTATATTGCTCCCAAAGCTGCTTCCGGTTGAAATTTTTCTTGAAAAGAAAATTTCACCTGTTCCCAGAGATCGACAATACTACCAATCAAACCCACCAGCAACAAAACGGCAATTGTACTCCAGAAAACACATCGAACAAGGCCAACAGAAAACAGCTTTGCGGCGGTGACAAACAGGCGATTGAGAAGATGCTAGAATTCGGCAGACAGCTCTACTCCCAGTCGATACATCTGCGACAACAGCACGGGAAGAACGAAAGCAATAAAAAGATGCTACACGACGCGTTCAGTCTTCTTGCTTATGCGAACCCGTGGGACTCGCCGGTCGGATGGCAGCTCGATCCCCAACAAAGAGAGACCGTTTGCGCAAGACTCAATTCCGCCATTCTTGGTAAGACAATGCACGTTTTGTTTGCTGCATACAAATTGAGATTAAAACGGTATGCTACGAATTGTAAATGAGTGCGATATTGATGAGATCGGTCCCGCGGCGTATGCAATTGCGTCCTCACCCAGATACTACGTACGTGTATAATAATTCCACGAGGCGCAAATCGGAAGAGACGTATACGTTACACATTAGCTACATGACCATAATACTACGTTCTTTTAATCATAGTAAGCGACATCACAGTCTCATAGGTCAAATTTTGCACATTATTGTGCCAATAAAAGTCAAGACCGATTTGATATCTTGATAGAAAAGTGAAATAATGGAAAACTAATTACTAGATTATATACTTTACTTGGTTCCGAACACATTTTGTTTGAAACATCTTTTCGTACAACAAATAGTTTACGAGTAATTTTATCTGGTAAAATCAACCCTCGGAGGATGAATGACGCCAGATTGGTGACTTTAAGCTCACGTGTCTAATCCCTAAGGTTGGAAACAAGTAATGTAACTGAGTAACAAAATATCAGTACAGATTTTTAAAAAATTTAAATGATCTACCCGTCAGCAGAAAGTTAACTGTACAAGTATCCTGTACATTGGCAGGCCATATTGAATACAGAATCGTTGTTTGATATTTATGTAAAAAGTGGTGACCGTTTGGCAGTTGATTTGACATTGTGTGAACATAATTTCAGAATCGAGTAATTTTCCACGACGACCACCGTTGGAAGTCGCAGCGTCGCACGCGAGGGAGCTCGTACGGTTAATGTCTCGCGCAGAACTTGGGGCATGCGGCTTCGCAGATGTAGATAATATCATCCAATATTGACGGTGCCTACCCCTGCTGCCACGTCTGCTTCTTCTGCCGGCACGAGTTTGGTTAGTAATTCTCTTAACGCGTTCATTACGCAACAATTGCAAGAAGTTGGGGATAGTTGATATGTCCTTCCTATGATCGACAGTGAAAAAGTCAACGCGCGAGCAAGTCGAGAACTATACAATTGAATGCGTATGCGGTCGTTGTTAAGTCAATGAGGGAGGAAGATTGTTAAAGTGTCGATAACCTTTAAATTAAGCTATATTTTGTGATAAGACGAATATCATGCATATTTAAATAAAATACATTTATTAATTTTGTTTATTGCTACGAATAAAGTATATTCACTCTTGTAAGAAGAATAAAGCATTTTTTTTTGTTTATTCATCTGTCATCTTAAGAGGACTGGTTTTTATCAATCGTTTATCTCGCATGCTCATACATTCCTTTCGCACGTGTCTCTTGATTTCACCCCTGTTCTTCGTCATTTGTATAACTGATTTGTTTTTTATACCATTCTCACTGAAGTTTCTGGACTGTTGTCTTTGTTAGCTTCCTTTTTAATACTGCCTCAAAGTAAATATCAGTTACGAAGTTTCAGAACAATAGTTTATACATTATTAGAAGTTATTTCCTGTATATCAATTATCCCTGGACTCTCTGCAAAGTATTTTTACATTCTTCTATATTTCTACCTTTCGTCTGAACTATAATCTCTTTATTTGATCGCATTGGTCGAATAACGCTGTCTTATAATTTTTGATAGTATGTGCAAATATATTATACATACATTAATATTCTGTAGGTATAGATCAAGTAAAGTCGTGTATTTCTTTTTTTTTTTATATATATATATATAAAAAACATATGTCCACGGTGAATATTCCGACATTTTTAGTAAGTATTAAGAATAAATTATTTTATAAAATATTGTAATTCTCGAATAACAGACATTTTAAGTACATTATACGCGATTAGTCTGTTATACAGAGTCTTCGCAAAGTATTCATCATTACATGCATTGTTCATAGGGGAGCTACGTAGTATAGGTTATGTCAACCTAGAGACGCCAATAAAAGGCCAATTCATTTGTTATTCGTAATATTTTAATTGATAATATCATCAATCTAAAAATAATGTACGCTATGTATCCTGTTAATGATTGTTTCCTTCAACTGAATTGGAGTATAGTAGATAGCAGCACTGTCAATGCTACTCGTTAGGGGATTTCCCTACTTGAAGATCAAAAAGTAATAGGATCATTGGAAATTTTTAAAAAATAAAACAAATGAACATGTTAATTATAAACTTTGAATCTATACTTGATAATCTTTAAACATTTATTTCAAATTGTGTTAATTTAACCAGAAGGTTTCACTAAAAAAAACATGGCTGCTTTAAAGTCAACATCCATGCTAAAAATAAGGTGATCTTTAACAATTTTTATAAAACTTTATGGATAGTTTATTTCACATTTGAGGTACATTTGAAGTGACAATCATTACATCGAATAATATTCAGTGGAAATGGTAATATATATGCAAACATGTTTGCAGGGTCTGGAGTTGCAAATTTGTAGATTTGGTGGAGTTTGAATTTTGTAGATTTCTATTCTAAAAACAATTAAACGTACTGTCATAAAATATGTAAGAGGGGCTCAACGTTAAAGCCTACGGCGTTGCCAGATTCACGGATGTGTCTTATAACACTCTGGAGTAATTTAGGTTAATGTTTCGGAGCAATCAAAGTAGAGAGACACCTTGAATCAGTGTTGGGATATGGTCCATCTTTTCTCGCTCATGCGCGGCGATTTTGGCCTCAGTAAAGTAAGATTCTCGATAAAATGGGGTACCTTGAGCACCCAGCAGAATTTTAAAAAATTGGTATGATTTGATTCTGAAAAATGAATGTATAACATGTGTATTTGTGCATATTTTGTAACTCGTAGGACACGTCCTGAAGTCTTTTTGTCCGGAATAGATTGTTTCGATACTTTCCCGCCAATATAACTGTCTTAGGGCTCCACTACCTCGTCATCATGATATAGATACGTTACTGTTTTGGCCGCGCATGCGCGAGAAAAGATGGACCATATTCCAACACTGTCTTGAATGTCGTTCGTTGCAACATCACACGTTGTAGTTCCCTCGACTGAGGTGGTCAACCGACTTGACGTCCCCTCCAACCGCTCCCTGAGTAATTGGACGAAGTTTGTTCCAGGATGTGGAAACGGAACGTGGAGCAGATAATACTCTTGCAGCATCAACGTCGCCACATCGCGTGCCTCAGCTAGAGTCTGCTCCACCGGCAGTTGGCTCTCTGGCTCGATCTCACACGTACACCTAAACACAAACGAATACATATACACATGCGCGAGAAAAACCCACCAAAAAGTACACAACGTTATGGCATACGGGGATGAGTACGAGGACAGCAATTAACGATTATCGCGCCGCCGCGTATGTGGCCGAATCATTGAGCAACGGTGTCTGATAAGACGCGAGCCGATAGTTTATGTTCAGAGTGCGTAAGCACGCACACAAATGTAAGAATACAAAGTCGGAAGCAGTCTAAGATCAAAATCGGAGAAGGAAGGTCGAGAAGCTAACACTTCTAAAGACACTGAACGTAACAAGAATGATAGTTTTGCAGACCCAACAATTGAAAAGATGGAAATTCTTTCGTTGAAGTTGTAGATGGAGGAAGCTCCTCCAGGAGTTCCTGTCCATGACGAGACACGAGATCGCTGATCGAGATTGTAGCCGAGCAGTAACAGATGGAAGATGGCAGCGGAGGAAGGAGATACGAATACAATGAAGGATGACGTTTCAACACCTGCCAACCCAAGACGACCCTTTTCTCGTTCCCTCTCTTTTTAGCCTGACACTTACCATAATCTGAAGATTGTTCCCTCGTTCCTCTCTCCATCCGTAGACCTGTATCATGATCATAACAAGTCATGTTCTCTTATCGGGCTTAACGCAATTAATGGATCAATGCTCTCTAATTGGTCTTAACGCAATTAATGGATCAATGATTACTTCAGGTAGGTCTCCAAACCAGTTTTACCACATTCTTATTATTTGATTCGATCCTTTTATTCGAGTACTATCGTTTTACTGCTTCGTTGCCTTGTTCCAGCTACCATTTATTTTTCACTGAACCTATAATTGCATGACAGAGCTTAAGTCTAAATTAATCCTATTCGTTGTCATTTTGTATGTACCAGATTCTGCTTAATGTTCATTTATACGGTGGTACGTGTCGCTTTGTTAAGTTTGATGTACTTGGTAATGAGAAATTTTAGGTTCGTTTAATCATGATTCCTTCCTGAAGGTTACTTTTATCATACATATACTCCTCGCCCGTGACATTTTTCCTCGTCGTAGCTCGTTGCATGGTTTTTCCTCCGTAACGTCGCGCGACGTCACCAAGCGGTGGGGGTACAAGCGCGACGTTACGGGGGGAATACTGTATTTCGATCTCGGCTGATTTCATGAGAAAAGTTCGAGCTCCCTGGTCCATCCAAGTCACTTTTTTATCGAACGATTAACGATCTAACGAGAAAAGTCTCGTCGACAATTAATTACATTATTAATTCGCGTCGAGTATTCTGGCTAGCCTTTCTAATCGTGTCGTCAACGAGTCGATTTTTGTATCAATTGTTAGCTTTTAAAGCGTAAAAAAGAAAAGGATGAAGGCGGGAAAAAAATAAGTATAAAAGAATATTCTTCGATTACTTGTCATTATTGTAATTTAAGGTAGAGATATAAAAGGAGACCGTTTCAAATTTCGTTTCACTTCCGCTCTACGTATATCGATAAACTAACGACGAAGCAATAATTATGATTTTTAAATAACGTTTTATCCTTTTTTTTTTTTGGTATCTTTGTTTTCATTTTTCTTAATTACACTATATAAATTTTTACTATTTTCTATTGTTACACTTTCGAGCCCCTCCATCGATCGGAGATACATGTTTTTTAACGACCATAATCGACATCGAGCAACTGTTATACGTTCTTCCGTTCGATTTTTTATTTTGTTTAAGGGATAAAAGAGGTACATATATTGTGCGTTAGTGGTTATATCGTGATTGTAAAAAAGAAGAGATAAGTCGATTATTATGACAATTATACAATGATAATAAAAGTTGCATAATTAAAGAGAACGTTCTAAAATAAGCGGTGTTTTATATTTCTATCTGTTTCTTCTACTTTGTTGACAGAAAAAAAACTTATTTATCGTTTTAATGAACGATTCTAATTGTTTTAGCGTACCACAAGATAAAAAATTGCATGAGTTGCTTGAAAAAATAAATGAAATTTCGATAGACGCCGGCAAAGTGTTTCTCTGTATACAGGTAATGGAAATTTGTTTAAATAAATTTGAAACATTTTTATACGCAACGTAACACACGAAATGTTGAATCCGGAATCGAAGATCACGTTCTTTGTAACCGCGTAAGATGTATAGTTAAATTATAAATAAAGTATAAACAAGTGCGAATTCGATTGGAGCTGAGTGACCAAAATCTTGCTTTTTTTTACAAATGAAAAAAATTGAATCGATTTTCTTGAAAAATTTTCAATTTTGAATTTTGTATATTATAGAATTATTTTTTTAGATAAGAGGAAGATTTTAATCGAGTCGAGGATTAATTGTTAAACAAAAAGCAAATTTTTGGTAACGGAACGAGGGAACGATGGAAAAACAATTTCGAACGAAACGAAGACGTATATAAGGAGACGAGATATGTGTATAATGATAATAGTAATAATAATATTAATTAATAATAATAATAACGACACTTAATTAATTAAAGTGAACAGATTAATAATAAAAAGAAAAAATATATATATACACATATATACATAAATGCATATACGTATTCATATGTGTATGTGTGCACATATGCATGCGCACGCTTACGTATGTATATCCATACACGTATATCTATGTATGTGTACGAAACAATCTTGTATTCTACGATAAGTAATTGTTTTTTATATGCGACATAGTATATTATTATTATATATAATACATCATACGTGTACATATACACACACACACACACACCTGTGTATACGTATGCGCGTCTATGTAGAGGAAGTAAATAAACATATACATATATGTGTATAAATGAGAAACAAAGGAAGCATAACGTATGACTAGCGTACGCTTGAGATTTAAGCTTTTTATTATGTGTGTGTATATTTGTCGGCACATACGTCTATATATACTTATGTTTATATATATACTTATGTGTATATATATACGTGTGTGTGTGTGTATACTTTTTCATACGAATAGGATGCGTCACAGTATGTGTTTAAGTGCCATCGAAAATTGTTCAATGTCGCATTGAATTTCTTTTTCTCAAATTACCAAAAACACAATCCACTTCGGGAGCTCAATATTTCTTGGAACCGAACTGTACCACGTGGTGCCACATTAGAAAAAAAATATATGGTACCCCCTCCACCACCCCCCACCCTCCCCATAATATCATGGTGTACCGTACCGGTACCTCGTATACTAAAATGGTATCGTGCTATTGCAACACCAGTGGTACCCCCAAAGTTTTGTAATGGTATCTCATAATGCCGTGGTATCATTGATGTACGTGTAATAGAATGATACCTCTGTCACTGTGATATCATTGGTACTCCGTCTACTAGAATGGTACCCTGTCCCTGCGTTGCCATCGGTACCCATGCGTTAGATCGGTACCTTGTCACTGCGGTATCATTGGTACCCTGTCCCCGTGTTGTAATGGGTACCCATGCATTAGAACGGTACCTTGTCACTGCGGTATCACTGGTACCCTAGTGTAGTAGAACGGTTTTTCATCGTAGCGGTATCATCGATGCTACATCGGTACCCGCAAGTACTTTATTGAAATGGTACCTCGATAATCGTAGCGACACTGGCGCCCATACAAGGGTCTTTATTATTGTGATAGTATGGTAGTCGGAGACGAACAAAATTATCGACGATTACTGGAAATAGTCTGCAAAGGTTCGCGTCCTTTTGATATCTTGTTGAATAGTTATACAATGTGTTGTTGCTCAGAACAGTTGAGTAGTATGTCATTTTACGATTTGATTATGTAGATACACACCTTTCTTTTTGGTTTATTTTTTCCCCAAAAATACGTTTTCGGTCTGTTGTATTAGGAAATTTGTCGGGAGACTATATATAAATATAAAGTGTTCGGAAGAAATTTTGGTTGCTACAGTGAATAGTTTTGAAGAGAATTAGCATGCGACACTTCATGTGACTCATCCTGTGTACGCAGACATAGTATCGAATATGTGTGTATGATTGCTGAAGGGGGTGCGTGGATGAGTGAGTGATACGAATTTATTGATTCCAACTGTAATACAAATGGAGATACTTGATGATTTTTAGTGTTAATCGTTTTTCTGTACTATAGGTAGAAAGCCACGAATATCTTGCGAATAATACAGTATGATTTGGAGATATTGTTCGTTGAATATTGTTTCTGTCATTCATTTCAAAAGAAATCCTGAAATTATCGTTTCTCGGTGGATTGGAAGAGTGGATGAATTTTCGTCACGTTTTCTATTATTGCATTTACTAAAATCTAACAGCCTCCATGAAGTACATTTTTTTTTAAAAAATAGCATTTTCTTCAAACCGATTTTTATTATTTCGCATAAATAATTATATTATTTTCAGATGGTTTTATGGATATCTGCATTACCTACAGTCTATAATATCCGCCGCAACCTACATTACTCGCTGTTGGTATTGTTGTACTGCAGAGAGCTGCATTATCAATCGTCGGTAAGAGACTGGAAAATTTCCTTTTTTCTTATCTTTTTAAGAGAATTGAATAGAACGTTATTGGATGCAGACTTTAATAAAGATGATCTCGCGTAGGATGAAGCTATAATAATTTCTGCTTAGCGTAGAAGAGAATTGCAGGGGTAGTTGTATAGTTCTGCAAGATGGGGAGAATAGACACCGTTGTAATTGTGTATGGGCATAATAAATTGCAATAAATAAATACTGAAATCATTTATTTATTAGAGATCGTAAGGCAGTCAACCGCTCGACACAGTCACTGCACAACAAATCATGCAGTTTCCCAAAATTTAAAAATATTCTAAGTATTAGGTTGTCTCAAAAGTTTCTCTAGCAATGTGCACATTTAATGTTGTTAGCTACCATCAGCATATGCAGACTATGTGCTTGTTAACAATTATTTGTTGGCAGATGTTTTATTGTTTCCTAAACTTCCTTTTACTTAACCATTTACTTTTTCAAAAAATTAGCCTGCATTTGTATTGTGGGCAACGAAAGGAAACAAGAGTCTACATTGCAAGCTTTTAAACCCCTACATCATACACCATAAGATCCGTGCTGCAAGCTGCGTTCTCGGTTACATCTTTTATCACTTCTCGAACATTACCAAAGTATAGTCTTTGGGCGAACAGCAGTAAATCCTGCTAAGAGGCGATACGCCATTAATGGCAGCAGTATACAGCACTTCACAGTGCTCCGGGTAAACAGAGGACCAGGTGACAACCACCGAAAATTTCCCGAAAAAAGCCCCTCCCCAGGCCGAACAGTCCCGTGCATTCAAGCCGCAGACTTCGTTTAAATAACCGCACCCTCCAACCCCGAACCTAACCCACTTTAAACCGAGCATTGTCCCCTCAGTTTATCAGTTCGACCGGAGCTAGACTTTCCGGCGTACCGCAGCAAAAAGTGATTCTCCATGGCAAGTTACCAACACGGACTTAGGGACTGTGCATTATGTTGCGGGGGTGAGGCGAAAGACGGAAGGGGTATCAACTTGTCGGCCATCTTGGATGGCAAACACTGTGCTGCGCTCTATAGGCAGTGTTGGGATATGGTGCAAGATTTCACGCGCATGCGCGGCGATTTCAGCCTCAGTAAAGTAAGATTCTCGATAAAATGGGGTACTTTGAGCACCCAGTAGAATTTAAAAAAATTGGTATGATTTGATTTTGAAAAATGAGTGTATAACATGTGTATTTGTGTAAATTTTGTAACTCGTAGGATACGTCCTGAAGTCTTTTTGTCCGGTATAGATTGTTTCGAGACATTCCCGTCAATATAACTGTCTCAGGGCTCCACTATCTCTGTCATCATGATATAGATACATCACTGTTTTGGCCGCGCATGCGCGTGAAATCTTGCACCGTATCCCAACGCTATCTATAGGCAACTTTAAATACTAGTTGCGCGAATTTGCAATGCAATCATGCGGGAAATAGATACACATAATTTTGTTTATAAATTTATATTGGAGCCGAATGTGCAATATTTTGTATATATATACAGATATATATACAAATACACTTGTTATGCATTCATTTCTGAGAATCATATCATATCAATGTTTCCGCAACGTTATATAGATGGCAACACTAGTTTTGCTATCCAACATGGCTGCAGTCTACCATCCCTCTCCGCTCGCGGCACGACCCCTCTCACCCATAAACCCCCTATATGCTCAGTCCTTTAAGTCCGTGGTTACCAACCCTGAAGAGACGCACGCACACGCGGTGTGACGGATCGCCGAAGTGAACGAGAAATAACAATCTCGTCGTAATCCCCCGCGGCTGATTACTTGTTATTTCATTCCAATGGTTTCAGTTAACTCGAATGAGCGTAGGAAATAAAACTACGTTCTTTCTTGCATCCCTAATTGAAGTAATCAATTTGTTATGTACATTTATTCAAATCAAATTAGTTCAGTAGACTCTCGTATGAACAATAAATTATTTAAAGAGACTGTATGTATGTGAATCTTCCGTGGTAGTAAATGAACAGTCCCTTTAATCAATATTTTGTACATTCAGTGAATATTGCATGTTTTTTTCTAGCACCTTATTTTTGGACTGCGGATTTCATGCATTTATGACAAAAATGAATAGGTGTAATTTAAAACAGTGAGAACGTTAGAATAACTTCAAGATACTATTACATTGTTTTCAACCTATTAACACGTTCAGCGTCATGTCACCCATATCTGGGTGACGGAATTATTTATACAGAATTGAAAATTAATTTTTACGTTGGTAGATTGAGTGTACAAAATTTCCTTACGATCTGAGGAATAGAAGAGGTTTGAAACAGTAATTAATATCCAAAACTAAACTTCTCAGTTTTTGTTTTATTAAATATATTGCTTTGATTTTGTGTAATTTTTATGATTGTGAAGTGGGCGTTGAACGTGTTAACACGTTGAACGCAATTTGTGGTAATTAAACTGATTGAATAAACTGTTTCATTGGGAATATCAGAAAGACTAATGTGACTACAAGAAATGTAACAAAGCCGTGACGGTCCTAGGCATCGTCAATTATATGCTACAAAACTAATTTGCTGTCCGAAGGTTAGACATATTAAGAAAGAAAGAAAATTTTTATGTCACTCCAGTTCGTTGCAATTTAGTTAGAAAGTTTCTGTTTCGCACAAAGATCCTCAATCTGCTTCATACGAATGACCGTACAAAGTATGGTTGTTCTGTATTGTCCCAGAAATAAGAATAGTCATGGAAGCGATTTTGTTTCAGCGAGAGTGAGATTGTCGCGCGCGATGCGCCCGATTCAAATTCTCGAGCTATCGATTATCCTGCAGGACAGCGACTTTCGATCTCGATTCCTCGACAGCTCGCGCGCCGCGCGGGGATGAATCCCGCGCGTGCGCCCTCGCAGAATCTCTCCTCACCATCCCGGAGGGTCCAGTGGTGGGGCCAGTCGGCGGATCGATCGACGTCCCGTCGAACCTCGCGGCCGTGAGCGCCGCTGCGCCTCTGGGGCGGGGCGAGAGGGCGCCTCAGTCGTGCACCGGAGCTCACCAGGGACGCGTCCAGCTCCTCGAAACGCTTCGGGTTGCTCGTGTCGCCGGATCCTCTCTCTTTTCTCTCGGCCCCGATTTTTTTGTACACGGTCCGTGGATCCCGCACGTCAGTTTACGCGCCGGTCGAACTCGTCGTACCAAAAAAAAAAAAACAAACAAAAAAAACGTATTGTCTCGCGTTCGTCCGTCGCGTCAGAGAAAGAGAGAGAGAGAGAGAGAAAGTAACAATATATATATATATATATATATATACTCATCCATAGGACAGTATACAAGCATATACCTGTATATGCTCGGAATCTATATGTACATATATATACATAAAGAAAAGAAACGTGACCGTTCGGTTTGTCCGAAGTGTTAAACACCCTACCCGGAGTACGATCAGAGAGAAAGAGAAAGAGAGATCGTCATCGATTCGCACCGCCGTGTCACCGTCGCCGATATATATTCCAGCACGGTTAGTTAGCTAACTAGCCGCGGGTAGCTCGGTTCGGTTCGGCTCGGCTCGCGCGCGGCGCCCGGCGAGATACACGCTCCCCAGTGTTGCGGCGGCACTTCGGCTCTTTCCGTGTCCGTTCGAATCGGTCTCTCTCGGGCCGGGCCCCCAGTGTTCGGCACTCTCTTTGGTGTTCTCCTCGCCGCCAGCGAGAGAGAGTTCGAGAGTTTCGAGTCCGCCGCCGCGTTTACCGGTATCGATTCGACGACCGACCGACAACGACGACGACGGAGAGACGTGACCACTGTGCGTACACAGATACGCGGAGAGAGAGAGGATCCGTCAGTATCCAGTGAGACTAGTGCGGTGAACACGTCGCCGGGAACACACCGGGTGCGTGGAAAAATAAAGGGATCGTTCGTGGCAAGAGGACAGGAGGCAGCGTCGTCGTCTATGTGCGCGCCTGGAGACACCTGGAGCTACCCTGGCACCTAGCAGATCGACGCGGGGTGGCTACGCCAGTGAGTTTCTTTTATTTTCCCTACACTATTCGCGACCATTTAACGCGTCGTCCTATTATGCGAGCTCGTCATCTTTACCGCACCAGCGGCCGGCTCGAGATCTCTCGGTTTCTCTCGCAGACCCCTTTTCGCCTCTCCGAATTGATCAGAGGGGAAGCATTTAATAAATGATCGTCGCGACCATCGTCTCCGATGTATAGCGTGCTCTCCAGGCTCGTGGGAGTGAGGTGTGCGGATTATGGGACTGGTGAAGTGACTCCGTGACACGCAGACGCGAGCCAGGCAGGCCGAGGCGCAAGGGGTTAACCTGTTAACAGGGGGTGATGAGCTAACTCGCCTTCCAAGCTATATCTGCACGCTCTAGGGAGTCGAGTCTTGCTTTTTCAGTACGTTCGGTTATCTTTTTCAGATATCTTGCCAGGTTTTTCGATTTTTAATTCTCCACCTCCTGCCCCCCCCCCTCCCTTGCTCCCGGCTTTCTCGTGCGATAATTCGCGGTTCCGGTTGACCGACGGCTGTCGCCGGTTATTTTTGGACGGTCCTCCTGGGGAAGCGACCCTGGATACGACGACGGCCAGCTCTCGTGTCAATCGTGAAGGATGGGCCATATTTATTTTGTAGCTCGCTCTCTCGATCGGTTCAGATTGTTCTTCTTTGGATCCCCGGGGCCGGTTAGGTCTGGGCTTTTTCGAATTCGTCTGGTTTTAGGTTAGGATCACCATCAGGGTAGTGGGTTGGAACTTTGGATGGCGCTGCCTGGGTCCGTTTCGACCCAGCTTCTCAAACAGCATCTAGCTGGCTAGGGATTTACATATTTAGAAAATTCGACAAGTCTAGATGAAGTATGTACTTATAAGATGTTTAAGCCGGTTGTGGTCCCTGCCGAGAACTCGTTTTATGACACCTTCATATTTTTATTATTTATGATTCTATCATGATTGTAGTATCGAAGACGCTTTGCTAACTATACTTTGAAATATAGAAACAAAATGCAATCGATTAGTTTAAATATTCATATGAATTTTTTCCAAAATTTATGTATGTTCATATTTTTATTATTTATGATTCTATCACGATTGTAGTATCGAAGACGCTTTGCTAACTATACTTTGAAATATAGAAACAAAATGCAATCGATTAGTTTAAATATTCATATGAATTTTTTCCAAAATTTATGAATGTTCATACTTTTATTATTTATGATTCTATCACGATTGTAGTATCGAAGACGCTTTGCTAACTAACTTTGAAATATAGAAACAAAATGCAATCAATTAGTTTAGATATTCATATGAATTGTCTCGAAAATTTATTTATGTTCAATCTGAACAGCACATAGAGGTTAGAAATGCATTTAAAAATGCTTGTATACTAGAAGAATGTAAAACAATAGTTGCTGAGTGAGAAGACACTTTGAATACGATCACGGTCATATTAACTGTCCACTCCACTCCTATGTTGCAAGTCTGAAGTACTAGGAGTGGGGTGGACACCTCTTATGACTATGAGTGTTATTCAGTAATATTTCTGTTCTTTTCTCAATATAATTTTAAATGCGCAGCTCAGGGAACGACTGCAATAGGGTTGGATCAATTGGTGAACATCTGTTTAAACGTTGCCACGTTTATAATTGCTGAAAGTAACCGTTTTTTTTTAGGTTCATCAGAGAACTGACGCGAGATGCGTTGGGGGTTGTATTCAATGCGCGCATGAATCGTGCCGTTTGCTAGCGAGCGACTTATATCAGGGAGGCACGAATTATTTGAACATAATGCAATAATTGAAATTTTGTACCTGACATTTAGCATAAAATATTGTTTCTTTTTGTAACTTGTGAGTTCTAATAACTGTTTGGAATCCTAACCTCACAATAGTGCTCTAGATCTGTCATAACCTCTGCAGAATTTTCTGTATGCTGATTTTCCCACTGTATTACAAGGTTATTGCAAATATAATAATTCTCTACCCACTCAAAAGTATTTTGGTAAATTTTCAAGCAATTTTTCTGAGAGATAATAATCTGAAAAAAAGCAGTATTTTTGTAGGGTCAATTAAGGTACTTCAAAGTTTTAGTAATCGCGTTTGATAATTCATTTAGATATGAAGAAAAACCATCCGCATTTTGGATAGGTGTATTAAAGGTGTTCAATAAAAACGTGTGTTTTTCGTCGCAAACGTTAGATCGACGTTGCCATTAAGTATACTGTAAGTCACTAGTCCACGCAGCCGCGGACAAGGCTAGGGGTTAACCTATTAACAGGGGTTGATCAGTCAACCAGCCATTTTTTCTTAGCTACATCCACCCCTAATTAATGATGCTTCTCTTTCACTCCATTTTTATAATATCATCATTCTTCATTCCTACATTATCTATATTTACTAAAGAAAAAAGTATGACTTAAATTTAACAATACTTTTCAGCTTCAACCTTTTGATCAGAATGCAAATTCACCCGATTTTGTGTTTTTAAATACTATACGTATGATGTTTAATATTATATGTATATTATATTATATTATATGTATATTATATGTATATTATATTATATTATATGTATATTATATTATATTATATGTATATTATATGTATATTATATTATATTATATATTATATGTATATTATATGTATATTATATTATATTATATATTATATGTATATTATATTATATATTATATGTATATTATATTATATTATATATTATATGTATATTATATTATATTATATATTATATGTATATTATATGTATATTATATTATATATTATATGTATATTATATTATATTATATATTATATGTATATTATATTATATTATATATTATATGTATATTATATTTTATATTATATGTATATTATATGTATATTATATTATATTATATATTGTATGTATATTATATTATATATTATATTATATATTATATATTATATTATATATTATATTATATATTATATCATATATTATATCATATATTATATCATATATTATATTATATATTATATTATATATTATATTATATTATATTATATTATATATTATATATTATATTATATATTATATATTATATTATATATTATATTATATGTATAATATTTAAATACTACACGTATGATGTTTCTTTAATAATAATGGAAACTGTATTTCTTCAACATGTGTCAATCTAAAAGAGTAGACATTATCAATACATTTCTAAATTCCTATTTGGTTCCTATGCCTTTCAATTAACGCATACAATTTTTATGTTGCATAAAGATCCACAGTTTATAAACGAGACATACTTTTTTATTTTGCATAAAAGTCCACATTCTAGTGATTCGGTATCATATTGGATCATAAGTGGATCGATCAATTGTTAGCTTTTTACAGTAAAGTGGTTCTCCAGAGTTTGCCAAAAGTCGAAATGATTCGTGCCACGCGGTCATTGGCTGGTCTTATGTCCCGAGCGGCATGAATTATTTTCACCGTTGTTATACTTCTTCCAACGACTTGTCGGAAGTTGGAAAATAGTTCGCCCGTGTTGGGAGTACACCGAGGTTGGCAATGCTTTCTTTGACAGTTTGAAGCCAACTAACTTTAATACACTTGCCGAACTATTGACTATATCGATTTTAACCCCCCGTGACACAATGGCGAACCACCGTTGTGGTAGCAGTCGTCGTCGGGAACTATCAAACCTGAATTTTTTACCTCGTTATTTTATGGTTGTTTATTTGATACTCTTCTGATTTCGTGTTAATAATAACAAAATGGTCGTTGATCTTTGGTAACCAATTCAATTTAAATCGTAAGAAGCAGCACCCTCTATTTCATTTTAATTTAAGTATTAATTTAAGTATTGAAAATGTCTCTTTTGTTTCATTTTTACCTGTAACATAAAAAAATTGTATTTTCTATTTCATTTTTATTTAGAGACAACGAGGTTGTATTTTTTATTTAATTTTAAGTTAAAATAATAAAAAGGGTGTTTCTCATTTTGCTTTTATTTAAATACCAAAAAGGTTGTATCTTTTATTTGATTCAAATTTGTAAATTAAGATTGACGTTCCGTTCATTTAATCTTAATTTATATATTTTAATTTTAATTTATATATTTTAATTTTAATTTATAGACTAAAAATATTAAAAAACGGCACCTCTTTTGTTAAATTTATATATTAAAAAGGGTGTTTCTTTGATTAAAATTTCATGTAGATATTAAAAAAAATGTCCCTTTTGTTTAATGTTTATTTAAACATGAGGAAGGGTGTTTGTTTTACTTAATATTTATCGAAATGTTAAAAAGGGCGTGCCTTTTATTTAATTTTTACTTAGATATACGGAAGGGTGTTTGTTTTATCTAATTTTAGTGCTAGTTTGTCCCCAGACATTTGCACAAAGAACATGTTGCAAAAATCGATTGCGATGTTTTATTGAAACGGTCTCATCCTAATATGCAATCCTTTTTCCGGGTAATAGGTTTCCGATGCATTTGAACCGGCGACCGATTGAATATACAGCCGCGATTATCGATCAATTGAATATCGAAAGGTCGCACACATCCATAATGGCGGCGGTTGAATTAAAAACGAAGTCGCTCGAGAAATATAAGAATAGGGATATTAAAAAATTTATCGTTTTTCCTGCCTTCGGAGAATTTCAATAAGCATTCATTGTAACTCTCGTGGAAAAGAATGAATCTTTTATAGGAGTCAGGAACGTGTAAGATAATATTCCACACAGTACAGTTTAAACATTCATAGACTGAATCCATATTCAGTTTTTCGAAAATAAACGGCGCAATGGGGATATTTTTATATGATTTCTTCGTTTTGTTAACAATTTCACAAACATAATAACTCTTTGTCGACTGCACCTATTTGTACAAATGTTGTGCAAAGGGTATAGCCGGATAAGATGGTCAAAACTGCCCTTGAGCCGAATGATATCGCGGATGGGTCATTCGATAGGGCATCAAAAAAAACCATACTGTGTAAAATTTTAACCCTATATCATTATCGGGAGTGTAGTTATGGGGTAAAATTGAAAAATCAGTTTTTGGCTTATTTGCCCTAGTTAACGGAGTTTAGAAATTCTGAAAAAATCTGAGACATGTCAAAAACCCGAAAATCTTGCTTGTAAAACATCAAAAACCTCAAAAAAATTGAAAAAATGCAGATTTCACATGGAAGTTCTGAAGTGACTAACTTTATATTTTTACAGTACCGATACATTATTATAAGTATCATATATTAATTTTTTCACATTTTTCGGTTTTTTGCGCCTTTGTTAAAAAAAATAAAAACCGATTTTCTCGCCATTTTTTCCGTGAAAAACGAAGCTAACCTTCAAATTGTAACATTTTATTCATTCTGTGAGCCTATTGGATACTTGAACATTTCACAGAAATAATTAAAAAATGAAATTAACTTAATTAGTATTCTACTATGTCAGCGCATAACATCTGAAAATATTAACCATGTTTCCAACAAGTTTCCAAAAATCTAAAACGAATTGCAGAATATGTATTCGGGTGTTTGACATGTCTCAGATTTTTTTCAGAATTTCTAAACTCCGTTAACCCTTTGCACTCGGAGCTATTTCAACTAAAAAACCAAACATATCTTCTAACCTAGAATATTTTCATCGTACGTAAGTTTTTTTCATTATATGCGTACGAAACTGATATAGTACCTCATACAATATTTAAATGTTTAGTAATTTGTTACATATAAACAAATTTAATCATGTAAACAATATTCTGAATAATGGTGTAGCAATTTGTAGTGGCGCCTCAGAGTCGCCATTCGAGTGCTAAGGGTTAACTAGGGCAAATAGGCCAAAAACTGATTTTTCAATTTTACCCCATAACTACCCTCCCGATCAAGATATAGGGTTAAAATTTTACACAGTATGATTTTTTTTGATGCCCTATCGAATAACCCATCCGCGATATCATTCGGCTCAAGGGCAGTTTTGACCATCTTATCCGGCTATACCCTTTGTGCAACTACAGTATTTCACCGGTAATTGTCCCAAATGTCTCCGACAGAATTGTCCCTGAGATATCCCCACTAGTGCGGGGTGTACCCCCTTGAGGGGCCGTGAAGCTCGAGAGGCCTCGGTCGCCGAGAAACATGACACCATGCGGCTCGGGTATATCGGTGAGACCACACTAATCCGAATTTCCAACTTCTTTATTATTCATTATTTTTTTATGGGACTTCGATGACCATATTTGTGGCATTTTTCTAAGAAAAATGATACCAAATATGATATAATTCCGATGATATCCTTCCTCGCGCCCGAAACTTTAATCGTCGATTACACAAGTAAATATCATCGGAATTATATCATATTTGGTATCATTTTTCTTAGAAAAATGCCACAAATATGGTCATCGAAGTCCCATAAAAAAATAATGATTAATAAAGAAGTTGGAAATTCGGATTAGGTATGTTTATATTTCTCGGTGACCGAGGCCTCTCGAGCTCGGCTGTCCTTCTCCACGTTCGACAAACCTCAAACAATGATATCCCTTCGGCATAATTGTCTCTCGGCAGACCCGTGTTGTGGACAATTATCGATGAAATACTGTACTCGTGTGCTCATAGCTAAAGTGTTCATAGCAAATTTTCTGAAAACTGAGGTCTCAAATCGAAAAATTTTATTGTACATTTTCGATGCACTTTTTCACATAGAATTACCTTGTATCCCCTCGTCCCATAATCTCCCATAGATTCCGTATAATTCGCACGAAAGGGTTCGTCGATAAGGCGTTCGATTCTTCGAGTCGCAGAATCTCACGTACCGGGTGTCCCTGAAGCGCACTCTCGGTTTCTGGCATCAATAATAAATCACTGGTGTCTTTCGAGACGTGATCGCTCGCGGCCATATTTTCTTTGGACGGTTTCAAAGGCAGCGTGGCTGACAATTTCTCCCACAAAAGCTTCGCCACCGAAAAAGAGAACTAGGCCTCGGCTCGAGGGCGACTTTTAAACGCAGTAACGCGTGCCGCCGCCATTCTTGCGTACGCTTTCTTTTTTTATCAGTTCACGATCACGGAAAAAAATGAATTTTTCTTCGGTGCAGAAATGTTTTTGCGGTTGCGGCACACTCTTTGTCCTTGTCGACGCTGGTTAATCGCATCGTGTAAACCTTCTCCGTTTTTACCGATACGAGGTACAGTGGTGTTCAAAAGTTTCGGATCACTTCACTGATTACAAGAAAATATCGAGGTTTTATCGACTTTCCATATGGTTCAAACCGTGGCGTTTAGTTGTAGAGGAATTATAATTTGTATTGGAAATTATTTGAGTAATTATTTACTATACATATTTGTTACAGTTCTGAAAACATATTATTTATTGCAAATTTTTGATTATTCTGAACCATTTTATTATTCATTTTAATCGTAAAGATTACGAAAATCATCGTTTCAAACTATTTCGTGTCCATTAACCACCTTTTAATTTAATAAATAATAACATCTAGTAAAAAAACTGTTATTTAATTAACGTTTAAAATTTTGTAGTAGAAAGATTGCTACAATTTGCGCAATATATGTACTCTTAACTAAAGTCTTCATTTTAAAAAAGAATCCAGTAATGTTTCCAGATAAGATTCCTAAAAATCGCATTTTTTAATCGTTAACTAGGCATTTGTTTCATTTTTTAAGTATTCCTTTATTGTATAAATTATCTAGCGTAAATTTTGGCCGATCCTTCATACATTGCACATATGAGCAGTATATTGTCCGTTCCCGAGCGAATACAAATTGGCGAGCGTATAAGCCACGCCTCCTCGCGCTGCGCCGCCTGTTTGTCCGCTTCTACAGACCCCTCTCTACCGCGCGACTTAGCTCACACCTCCTCGAGCGCCCTGCCCCGCGGGCAGAGCTACGTTATCAGTATTATTGTGATACAATTTTATTTGAACACAGTTGTTTATTAAAATTAGAACAAAACTTGTACTTTAGACAGTGAAACTTTAGACAAAACTAATTGTTGTGTTGTCTGTTTCAGAGTTAGTGCTCGCCGGAGAAGGTTCCTAACCTCGTCCCAGGGTGGCGGGCTCCTACAGCAGTCCCGAAGAGCGGGGAGCGCGGTGGTGCAGCTAGCTGACTAGGAACGGGGCCAAGTAGGAGGAGCCAACTGGTGGTGGAGGAGGCCCCTGCCGGTTCCGGTGACGCGCGGAGGACGAACACGAGGAGGACACGCCGAGAAATCGGTGTTCGAGGGTGGCGGCGGAGGTGACGCAGAGGCGTGGCGTCGGCGGAGGAGGCGTGTCCGAGGAAGAGGGTGGTGATTGTTTAGTGGTTGGTGCTGGTGAAAATACCGGGTCCACCGGAACCCCTATCTAGGACCAGGAACGAAAGCATTGAAGAGAGCAGAGAATTGAAAAAGGACAGACAGAGGGAGAGAGAGAGAGAAAGGGATATACAGGGTGAGTTACCTGACGGTTTGAGCTGAAATATCGTCGACTCTGTTGACTGTATGGAAAAATCTTTCAAGCAAAAGCTAACTGATTCCGTGTGAGACGTAGTACGAGGTGATTATCATTTTTGCAAACGGTTGCGTTCACGATTTTTGAAGGTCAAGTCCGTTTTTTTGTATTTTTGAATACACAGATAGATCCAGCTCGCAATTATACACAGAAAAGTGCTGTCGCAGTAATAGTCTAAAATCATTAGTTCCAAAGATATTTGGCTGCCATCGCGGAGAGGTATCCAAGTTTTACATTTGAATATCTCTGTAATCAATGATTTTAGAATCGAAGTTGTCTGGTACTTTTTTGCTGAGAATTGAAAACTCCATCGACTACTACATTCAAAAATACGATTCCGTTAAAAGGTCAATTACGTGACCTTCGCTTGACCTCTATTATCCACCTTCGAAAAATAAACGTATGAGCACACTGACAGATGTAGCTTTTAATTCTCAACAGAAAAGTACTACACCACTCACAGCTCGAAACCAACGATTAAGTAGAAATTTCAATTTCAAAATTTGAGCACCCCAAAAAGTGGCCTCAAACATCTCTGAACCTAGTAATTTTAAGTTATTGGTGCGACAGCACTTTTCTGTGTAGAATTCCGAGCTGAGTTTATTGGTGCCTTCAAAAATCTAACAAAACAAACTTGACCTTCAAAAATCCTACATACGACCACTTAGAAAAACAATAATTGCAAGGAACAATATCTGGTATGAAAACATTCAAGTTATGTTTGAAACAATTTTGGATATAGTCGACAGCTTGGAAAATATTGCAGCTTGAACACTTAGGTGACTCGGCCTGTATACAGGTTTACAAACCCCTTCCGGCGCGGCGGGTCGTTCGTTACGGAGGAAGGGAGGATTTAAAGGTTGGTGGTGGCGTTTGTAAGGGCAACCTGTGGAAAGATGGGCTGTGCCATGTCGGCGGAAGAGCGGGCCGCCCTGGCCCGCAGCAAGCAGATCGAGAAGAACCTAAAGGAAGACGGCATGCAGGCCGCGAAGGACATCAAGCTGTTGCTGCTCGGTGAGTCTCTTTGCCAGCTTGCTGGCACCTCATTAGTTTGCTTACTGTTTGATTCAACATCAATAATACTGCCCGCTTCTCTTGATCTTGAGTCGTTACCAGATTGCGGGTCATTATGCATTTATAGAATATTTGAGTACGTGATATTTAACCTTTTACACTCGAAGAACTATTTAAATTCCAAATCCAAACATTTCTTCCGATCTACAATATTTTCTTACTATATGATTTCTTTCATTTTATGAAACTGATACGATATCTCGTACAATACTTAAATATTTACTAATTTTTTAAATACAAACAAATTTAACAATGTAAACAATATTTTGAATAATGATATAGCAATTTTTAGTGGTGCCTCAGAGTCGCCACTCGAGTGCTAAGGATTAAAATTGTAGGACAATTAGAAAAATGTAAAGATGACAATACATTATTTTTTATCTGTTAAAATTATTAAGGGAGGAAATAATATTATGTAGATGCTAACAATCACAGATTGCAAGAGATGCAAAGCCGTCAATAAATTATTTTTCGTCTATTAAAATTATTAAGAGAAGAATTCTGTTTAGTTTCGTTTGGTTTCTTCTCTTGATAATTTTAATAGATGAAAAATAATATATTGACATCTTTACATTTTTTTACACCCCTAATTAATAATGCTTCTCTTTCCCTCCATTTTTATAATATCTTCATTCTTCATTCCTACATTATCTATATTCACTAAAGAAAAAAGTATGATTTAAAAACAATACTTTTTAGCTTCAACCTTGATCAGAGTGCAAATTCACCCCATTTTGTGTTTTTAAATACTATAACACATATGATGTTTCTTTAATAATGTTGGATTGCAAGAGATGCAAAGCCGTTAATAAATTATTTTTCGTCTACTAAAATTATTAAGAGAAGAAATAATATTCTGTTTGGTTTCCTTTGGTTTCTTCTCTTGATAATTTTTGTAGATGAAAAATAATATATTGCCATCTTTACATTTTTTTAATATTGTTCTACAATTTTGAATTTCATCTACTCAATTCTGATATAAATGCATGACGATCCGCAATCTTATTTTTACAGAGATTTAGAGGTACACAGATGTCTAAGAGCAGGGACCGCTCTAGGGGCGGGCAACTCGGAAATTTGTCCGGGGCCCCAAAATTTAGGGGCGCCAAAATTTAGAGGCGCCAAAATTTAGGGGCGCCAAAATTTAGGAGCGCCAAAATTTAGGGGCGCCAAAATTTAGGAGCGCCAAAATTTAGGGGCGCCAAAATTTAGGGACGCCAAAATTTAGGAGCGCCAAAATTTAGGAGCGCCAAAATTTAGGGGCGCCAAAATTTAGGGGCGCCAAAATTTAGGAGCGCCAAAATTTAGGGGCGCCAAAATTTAGGGGCGCCAAAATTTAGGAGCGCCAAAATTTAGGGGCGCCATTTTGGCTTTATTTAAAAAATGTATATATTCTTAAGGGGCGGCAATTTGTCTTTTTGTCCGGGGCGACGTAACCGCTAGAGCGGGCGCTGCTAAGAGCACAGTGATGTCTCAACAACTCAATATATTAGCTGCCTGAGTATCAACACTGAAGTGCTAGTTATTTGTTAGTTTCTAAGAAGCTAATTGAGGTAGTCAGATGAAGGATTTGTTGATAGATTTGTTGATGGGAGTACTAGGTATAAGATTGAAGCAACTAGTTGCCATCGCATCAGTAACTTGGGACTCAGTGAGTTTTTATGTACAAGGTAGCTTGCACCTGATTGGTTTCTCAACGTTTGCCTCAATGGCTTAATACTTTTATCTACCGTAAGCCTATTGGCAGTTTATCTATTGTGTAAGCCTATTAATACTTTTTAGTTACAACTGGTTGTTGTGAATCTGATTATTGTGATAGTACTATATTAAAATAAAGAAATAAGAATAGTACAATGTGCAATAATTAGACTGCGGATTTCATGCAGTTATAATAAAAATGGTGGAATTTATAACAGGAGAAAAATTAAATATAATTGAAGAATAAAGATATACTAGTTTCAACGTATTAAAATTATTCAAGAAAGAATTAAATATGTATCTGACGCCTATCTCTTGCAATTGATGCGCAGAAAATTTGTTTTTTACATATAAAAATCCGCAGTCTAGTATTAATGTGTTGTAACACGGTGGCACTAATAATGTGAATAAATAAAAGCATAAAGCAGACAAATTAGTTAATAGTCAATAATTTATTAGTACATTTTAGGACCAATGGGTACCAGTTTAATATCAATACAGTGACGATTCAATATCAATAATGTATTAGTAAAATTTGGGACCAATGGGTACCAGTTTAATATCAATATAGTGTCGATTCAATATCAATAATGTATTCGTAAATTTTAGGACCAATGGGTACCAGTTTAATATCAATATAGTGTCGATTCAATATCAATAATGTATTAGTAAATTTTAGGAACAATGGGTACTAGTTTAATATCTATTCACTACCAATTTAATATCAATAATGTATTGGTAAATTTTGGGACCAATGATTACCAATTTAATATCAATAATGTATTGGTAAATTTTAGGACCAATGATTACCAATTTAATATCAATAACGTATTGGTAAATTTTAGGACCAATGATTACCAATTTAATATCAATAACGTATTGGTAAATTTTAGGATCAATGGTTACCAATTTAATATCAATAATGCATTGGTAAATTTTAGGATCAATGGTTAGCAATTTAATATCAATAATGTATTGGTAAATTTTAGGACCAATTGTTACCAGTTTAGTACCAAGTTAATGTCAGTATTAATATTGATACATCTTTCTACAAATAGGTACTAGATCAGTACAATTTAGTACGAGTATCAATATTGGTAGATCTTTCTTTCAGTTATTACCGTTTTAGTATCAATAATATATTGGTAGATTTTAATTAGTACTAATGAGTACTGGCTTAGTATCAATATTAATATTGGTAGATCTTTGGTACATTTGGTACTAGTTCCGTACAATACCAATGATTTATTGGTAAATTTTCGGATCAGTGGGTACCAGTTTAAAACCAATTTATTATCAATAATGTATTGGTAGATTTTAGGACCAGTGGGTACTTTAGTTTAGTACTAATCTTATCCCAGTAATAATATTGATAGATCTTGCTATTAATAGATCAGTATCAATTTATTATCAATAACACTATTGGTAGATCTTTATTTCAATCGGTACTATTTTAGCAGCAAATCTCTTGCAATTGATGCGCAAAAAATTTGTATTTCACATATAAAAATCCGCAGTCTAGTATTAAGGTGTTGTAACATGGTGGCACTAGTAATGTAAATGAACATAAGCATAAATCAGACAAATTAGTTTTTTCTATAGAATTTATTCTCTGTTAAAGGACTCGGTTTTTATCTTTAGAATTTATTATGAGAAAGTCGAAGACAAGTGAGTTCTTCTCTTAAATAAAAATATGAAGTTAATGCAGCATTATAATGCAACATTTGAAGTGTAGAACCCTTCTATCTAAATAAATGCAAATGACCAGTTGATCATTACATAATAAACACTCGCCGCCTTAATGGTTTTATATTCGTTGTATATATTCTGATCAATCTAACCCATTAAGCCTCACGTTCTAGTTACATAACAGATACTTTTTTTTTCACGTTCAAAAATAATTTTCCCATTGTAGGTTGTACGTTCAAGTACTTACTCGTTTGACTAGAAAAATCAAAGCAATTAACTCTCTACAATTAGCAATTTATTTCAGAGAAAAGTAACGACTCTAATTATTTTTGTATAATTTAATCAACTTAATCTTGCGCTTCTGTCGGAATAAAATATTAAGATTGAAAAATAGTCCTATCATAAATTTAAATGTCGCAGTTTCCAAAACAATTTCCATGCTACCGAGCCAATATTCACGTAAATTAAAATTGCAGTCACTATTGAATCAGTCGAAAAAATAATACATTAAAAAATAGCAGCTTTTTCAGTTTAAGAAATTGGCGCAATAACTTTGTCCACCTTCAATATTACCGTTACTTGAAATATTATGAGAACATGATATATACAAAAGTTGCACGGTATAGTGGGGGAAGTATTGTTATGTAAACATTTTTTTATGTGCGTGAAGGCATTTCGCAGATTTCGAGGTCCCCTTGATTTCTTTAAATTAAAAGACCTACTTTTTGTATCGTGAATCGATAGAGTATCAAATTCTGCGTAAAAATGTGTTTGACCTCTATATGACCTAATGTAATAGTGTCCCTCAACTTGAATATGATGAGAACATATGGGAAATTATATTCTGCGTAAAAATGTACATAACCTCTATATGTCCTAATGTAATAGTTAACGAGGTATTATCGAAATAATTTCCCATATATCCTCATCATATTCAAGTTGAGTTACATTAGTTCGATAAGCTTCCAGGCACTATTACATTAGGACATATAGAGGTTATGTACATTTTTACGCAGAATATAATTTCCCATATGTTCTCACCATATTCAAGTTGAGGGACATCAGTTCCGTAAGTTTCCAGACACATAGGGGATACGTATTGAAAATTATTTAGATAATATCTTGCTAACTATTACATTAGGTCAAATAGAGGTCAAACACACTTTTATGCAGAATTTGATACTCCATCGATTTATGATACAAAAAGTAGGTCTTGTCATTTATAGAAATCAAGGGGACATTCACGCACATAAAAAAATGTTTACATCACAATATTTCCCCCTCTACACCGTGCAACTTTTGTATATATCATTTTCTCATAATATTACAAGTAACAGAAATATTCAAGGTGGACAAAGTTATCGCCCCACTCTGTATATATTTATTAAAATTGCAGTGTTCCCGTCTGAAAAAAAATGGAAGTGTAGAATTAAATATGCTGTAATAATAATGATCCGATCTAAATTGAATTAAAAATCTCAACAATTTAATCAGTCAAAGATATATATGGAAAAATTTCAACAACTTCTCAATTTGAAAAATTCTGTTTTAGCCTAATTAAAAAATTGTAACGTTTATGCCGTTAGAAAAGTTATTATTTTCATTTAATATAGTATATATTTTATTTTGATACAACATAGAATATTTGAAAGTAGGTAGTATGGTGTATGACAATAATTTAATATTGCAAATCTAGAGAAGTAGCGAGCCTGCGAAACCACAATCACAGAACTGTTTCAAAGTAGCCGGAAATGGCTGAAGAATTGCCACGAAGAGTGCTAGAATTGAAGTAGTTCATTAATTGATCCACTCTTCTTGTAAATATGGCTTCCGCTCGGGTTACTGTTTGTTTTTAATGACTCGTTCGAGTAACACGGCGATCGTGACTCGAAATTAATGACGTGGATCTTTATTACGATGTAATTATAACACTCGTCTAGCGTGCCTTTGCAAATTCTAGTTACATTATACTCGCGTGTGGACGAGAATTTTCAATTTTTCACGGATGACTTGCAAGTCAATCTCTTGCCTTTCCATCGTTCGTCATTCCCACGTTTCAAAATTCTCATCATTAACATCATTATCTCCATCTTTTTACATCCCCGTCTCATTTTAAAAGTAATGTCTCAAAAACTTTTCATTTGCAATTATCAAATACTCGTACATTTTATTTCGTTCTTTATCGAATCCCTGTCACCATTTTGTACTTTCTCGTATTTTTATTAAATGAATGATTGTTGCAACATTAAATAACGACGTATTTAATTTTTGCTGCGACAAAAATTCCAATATATTGATATTCATTATTTTTAATTGAAATTTCTATGCGGCCAATGGTTAGATAAATGATTTATTTGTTGCAATTTTTCTTTATATATTTTACTCCATTACCTGAATAATTATAAATTAATCGTCTATTTAGTCTTGCTATATTATGTGCTTTTTCATAATATTGTCGCTTAATAAACATTATTTTGCAAAACACATACAACTGAAAATTTTGATATATCCAAACAAAATTGACATTAATCTGATTCGAAATTAAAATTTAAACGTTTTAAATTTCAAGAAAAATTCATTACACACTGAAATAAGAATTAACATTAACATTAAATGGAGCAATTAACAAACAATGAAAAGCTTGATAAATCGATAAAAATATCGACACGCAACAACTTTATAAGACACTGACTAAAATTATAGCGCAATTCTCGTTGTTACAAGTCGATTCACAAACACGCAATTGCATTGCCGATGGAATTTTGAAGAATTGCGTGCAAGTATGATGATATTCGACAGTGTTCGTCTGGTGTGCGACGATATTCGTCAGAAATTCGACACTTTTTGTCAGAAATTCGACACTTTTTGTCAGAAATTCTACAATTCTTGTCAGAAATTCGACAACTTTTCTCAGAAATTCGACAATTTTTGTCAGAAATTCGACAATTTTTGTCAGAAATTCGACAACTTTTGTCAGAAATTCGACAACTTTTGTCAGAAATTCGGCAATTTTTTGGTCAGAAATTCGGCAATTTTTTTGTCAGAAATTCCACAATTTTTGTCAGAATTCGACAATTTTATCAGAAATTCGACATCTTTTATCAGAAATGCGGCAATTTTTGTCAGAAACGTCCGAAACGTTTCCTCTTGTCTTGTTCCCAAAATCCACAACGTGCCTGATTAAGGCGAAGATAAAGAATCTCTGGTTTTCTGGTCGACATTCAAACCGAGATTATTCGAGGGAAATCTGGGTCCTGTTTATTGGTGTTACCGATGACGTCATTCCATTTGCTTGCGTCTTCCCCGAGTATTTCCATCCCATTTATGCTGCAGGAAACGCACACGATCGTTTTCTCTTTTAACTCCACCGTATCACCGCGGCTAATACCAAACGACCGCATAAAATATTCGTCAAACACCGTCGAATAACCGTCTCTGCGCACTGATCACGTTAATTAGACCATCGTCCATCAGACTGAATCAATAACCTCTCCGGAGTATTTGCGAGAAACGCTGTCAAATAGAAATGTACCAATATTCTGGAGCTCTGAAATTTATATTGTAATAAATTTGTTTCTCGTACCTAACATCTGATGAACAGTCAAACATTCAGTAAATTGAGGATAAATTGATGATACTATCAAGTTTTTTCTGAAATTTTTGTTTTAGACGTTTCTTTCTACTTTTGAATATTTTATTGACTACAAAATAAAATGGAAATGCTCTAATTCTGATCTATTTAGTTCTCTTTTTAAATATTTTATTAAGCAGAAAATAAGATAATTATACTTTAATATATTACAAACTTTTATTATCAAATCACTTTATGTTTCTCTTTAGATAATTTGATTTCAAAAAGCATAATCTACTGATACCATAGAGCAATATACATAATGTACAATGCATTCGTGAATTAGCACGTCGAACTCACTCTATCGCCTCCACTCACGGAGATCAGTTTTACTATAATTTACTTGTGTCTGGAATTACTATATAAAGAGTGAGTCAATTGAATATGATCACTGAAAATAATCTGCCCTAAATTATACTATTTAAAGCAGTAATAGTTTCTTCTCAAGTTCGTTTCTTTTTGTATATGATTTCAAGGTCAGGAATATTTTTTTAATGTCACCCTATACATTCTTTCTGGTATTCTTGTAGAACGTGAAAAGACGAGTCCAACGAGTACCATGACCATACCATTACGATTAATCGTACTCGAGATAATTGTGTCTGAAAGGTAAATATTTAATACTTTCAGACACGGATATCTCGAGAACGTATAATGGAAATCATATGATCATGGTAGTCGTTGAATTCGTCTTTCCAAGCTCTACAAGAATATTCGACGAAAACTATAAGTTGCCTCGCAAAAAGAAACAATTTGGCCTTGAAACGAAACTCTTCCCACCACTGCATCCGTCTCTTGAAATTTTACAGGTTTGTCTTGAAAAGTGTCTTCATGCAATCTGATTTTCAAACGTTAGAAAAACACTAGGAACAATATTAGTGAATTGATAGAAACTAATAAAATTCCAAAAAATTCCACAGTATATATTTTTATGAATCTCCAAAAACGAGATTAATGTAAACAATTGATTCGTCTTGATTTTTAATATTTCGGCTAGAAATAGATATAGGGACTAGCCGGATGTAACAATTTGCGAAACGTGTGCGCAGTGTTCGCAAAAATTGATTTTGGCCCCGCACGCGAAACGACTAGCGTAGAATTCGAGTGTTCTAGCGGAGATCGATAGACACGGAGAAGTAGAGCGCGGCTGGGAAGTGCGACGACGAGCCAACGATTCGGGATGAAAGAGCTTTTTAAAAGAGGGGGAGGGTCTGACATCCATAAGCAGGAAAACAAGTTCCGCTGGCACGCCGCGCGCACGCTACGTCATTTCCGGTTCCCTCGCTTCCGCCCTAAGCGCCACTTTTTTCCCCGTATCGTCTCTCTCTCTGTTCCTCTGTTATTATGGTCTTTTTACTAATTCCTCCTTATCGTATTGTTTTACTTCGCATCGGTGATGGAGAGTGCGATGAATCCGATTTTTCGTTGGTGCATTGTTTGTATAGTTAGTTCTTGATATCAATGTGATTTAGTATCAATTTAACATGAATAATGTATTGAAAAAATTTTGGACCAACGGGTACCAGTGAAATATTAGTTGTGTACCAATTCAATATCAATAATGTATTGATAAATTCTAGAGTCAACGGGTACCATTATAATATCAATTTAGCATCATTTTAATACCAATAATATATTAGTAAAATTTAAGATCAATAGATACCAGTTTAGTATCAATATAGTGTCGATGCAATATCAATAATGTCTTGGTAAATTTTAGAACCTATTTGTATCAGTTTACTAACAATTTAGTATCAGTTTAATATCAAAAATGTATTACTAAATTTTAGGACCAATCAGAATCAGTTTAATATCTATTTGGTACCAATTTAATACCAATAATGTATTGGTAAATTTTGGAATCAATGGGTAACAGTATAATATCAATATAGTATCATTTTAATATCAATAATATATTAGTACATTTTAGGACCAATGGTTACCAGGTTACTATCAATATAGTGTCGATGTAATATCAATAATGTATTGGTATCTTTTAGAACCAATGGGTACCACTTTAATATCAATATAGTATCATTTTAATATCAATAATGTATTAGTAAATTTTAGGACCAATGGGTACCAGTGAAATATTAGTTGTGTACCAATTCAATATCAATAATGTATTGATAAATTCTAGAGTCAACGGGTAACATTTAAATATCAATTTAGCATCATTTTAATACCAATAATTTATTAGTAAAACTTATGATCAATAGGCACCAGTTTAGTATCAATATAGGGTCCATGCAATTTCAATAATGTCTTGGTAAATTTTAGAACCAATGTGTATCAGTTTACTATCAATTTAGTATCAATTTAATATCAATAATGTATTAGTAAATTTTGGGACCAATGAGTATCAGTTTAATATCTATTTGGTACCAATTTAATACCATTAATGTATTGGTAAATTTTGGGATCAATGGGTAACTGTTTAATAGCAATATAGTATCATTTTAATATCAATAATGTATTAGTACATTTTAGGACCAATGGCTACTAGTTTACTATCAATATAGTGTCGATGTAATATCAATAATGTATTGGTATCTTTTAGAACCAATGGGTACCACTTTAATATCAATATAGTATCGTTTTAGTATCAATAATGCATTAGTAAATTTTAGGACCAATGGGTACCAGTTTAATATCTATTTAATACCAATTTAATACCAATTTAATATCAATAATGTATTGGTAAATTTTAGGACCAATGGTTACCAATTTAATATCAATAATGCATTAGTAAATTTTAGGACCAATGGGTACCAGTTTAATATCTATTTAGTACCAATTTAATATCAATAATGTATTGGTAAATTTTAGGACCGATGGGCTACCAATGTAATATCAATAATGTATTGATAAATTTTAGGGCCAATGGTTACCAATTTAATATCAATAATGCATTGGTAAATTTTAGGACCAATGGTTACCAATTTAATATCATTAATGTATTGATAAATTTTAGGACCAATGGTTACCAATTTAATATCAATAATGTATTGATAAATTTCAGTACCAATGGTTATCAGTTTAGTACCAATTTAATGTCAGTATTAATATTGATACATCTTTCTACAAATAGGTACTAGATCAGTACAATTTAGTACCAGTATCAATAATATATTGGTAGATCTTAGTTAGTACTAATGAGTACTGGTTTAGTATCAATATTAATATTGGTAGATCTCTGGTAGATTTGGTACTAGTTCCGTACAGATTTAATACCAATGATGTATTGATAAATTTTCGGACCAGTGGGTACCAGTTTAATACCAATTTAGTATCAATAATGTATTGATAAATTTTTTGGGCTAGTGGGTACTATATAGTTTAGTACTAATGTTATACCAGTAATACTATTGATAGATCTTGCTATCAATAGATCAGTATCAATTTATTATCAATACCACTATTGGTAGATCTCTATTTCAATGGATACTATTTTAGCAGCAATAATATATTGGTAGATCTTAGTTGGTATTAATAAGTATTATTTTCGTACCGGTTTAGTATCAATATTGATAGATTTTGCTATAAATTTGGTACAATAAAGACATTGTTTTATAAAAATAGCACTATACAACGTTTACTGTTATATAAAGTTACATCCAAACAGTTGCACTAGAATTCATAATATAGAGTGTAGGTCACTAATGAAATTAATGTTAATCTAATTCAATATTATCATGTGATATGTATAATTGACTGATTGGCCTTTTGTTTTCAATTTTTAGGTGCCGGTGAGTCCGGGAAAAGTACCATCGTTAAACAAATGAAGTAAGTTTTTGTACTCCAACATTTTTCAAGCAGAAAAGAATTATCAACAATTATTTTTGCAATATTTCGATAAACATTTTTTAGATTGTTATCGTTATTATCGTCATCATTTTATTTTTTAACCACAATTTTATTTTATCAGAATCATTTGTAAAGTCTGCCATAATATTCTTTAATCAGGAAATTGTTTATAATTTTTATATGTTTGATCGATTACTCAATTATTGAAAATATTTTTGTTTGGCAATGATAAAGGATAACTGTCTTGAATTTATTAAATAAAGTGCATTATTAAAAGTATTTATGTGAAACGTAAAAAATTATTAAATTTTGAAAAATGATTAAAATAAACAATATTAGCTTTGATGTTATTAATATCGATAATTACATACAGATCGTTGTTACACTTCCGGTACGGTTACATAAAAAATATTTTTCGCATTTTGTATCGGTCCCGTAGTGTTTGAAATATTTTGCCCACGGTTTGCAAAGCGTTATTTTATAAAATTATGGTTAAAAATAAATGCGGGTAGACGGTCCTGCCTCTTAACTTCATTAAGGGAACGTCGGATCGGTCGTTCAACTCAAAAAATCAATATTTTCCGTGTAGAAAGAACAGTTGCCGGTAAAACGTGTTTCAAATCTTGTTTTCTCGTCAATGGCTCCATTCATGGCGCCCCATGAACAAAACCCCATGCATTCAGAAGTTGGCCAAGACTTCCGGAACGTTAATTGATAATATTCCACGACTGCAGTCCCAATTTTTCACTTATTCTAAAATTCCACAAAATTTCCCTTAAAATTGAACTAATAATTTAAAAAAAAAACAAGCTCCAGTTTAAAATAAAAAATTGACAATTGAAAACACAAAATTAAAAATTTATCGAAGCATTTTGCATTTGCTTGAATATTTGGAAATATTTCTTCTAAAGTTTTGACATAAACGTGGCAGTCAAGCTTTTCAGTTAAATTTGTAAAACTGAAACTAAAAAATAATTTAAAAACCTAGAATCTTGATTAAAAATAATTTTTACTCGAAGCTACAATTTTCTATTTTCTCCAAAAAAATTTTGATCATTTGAAACAAAATGAAACAACGAAATTTAGAAATTGAAGTTTAAAAATGGGATTTAATATAATATTTAAAGAAAACTGAATGTTTTTGATGGTAATTTATAAATGGCACGTGAAAGTCGGTTTTAGTGCACAAGAAAAGTTAGAACCGATAAATGACAAGCAAGAATTTAGTTTACAATTTAGTGTGCTAACACTAGATCGTCAGGTAGCCTGAAAAAACTTATAAACGATCGTTTTTTTTTTCTATTTTTACAGAATTATCCATGAAAGCGGATTTACACCCGAAGACTTCAAGCAGTACAGGCCGGTGGTATACAGCAACACGATACAATCCTTAGTTGCTATTCTCAGAGCGATGCCGAACTTGAACATCAGCTATTCGACCAATGAGCGAGAGGTAGGTTGAATTTTATTTTATTATCCTTCCTTTTTACTTTTTTTTTTACCGAATTTCAACTTGGAGCGAGTGGACTCTGTTGCTACATATTTTAAACTCGAATGCCGCTGTAAATCTTCTCAACGAAAGGTCAAATATTATTATAAATAGTACTTGGTTCAGATAGATAAAATTTATTGTAATGGTGCACGTACCAAAATAATCATACAGAAGATACAAGTTTGAGTACTATATAATTATTTATAATCAGTACAATTTTGATAGTAGTGGTCTACAAAAATTCGTGAATGTAACTTGGTTATTCATGAACATGTCCGTAAAGTTTAATGGAAATACGTTATTTGGTTTATTAAATAAAAAATAGTAATTGTCTTAATATTTGGGGTTGCAACGTGCCATGTGTAGCAGTGATAATTTTGATAGTAGTGGTCTACAAAAATTCGTGAATGTAAGTTGGTTATTCATGAACATGTCTGTAAAATTTAATGGAAATACGTTATTTGGTTTATTAAATAAAAAATAGTTATTGTCTTAATATTTGGGGTTGCAACGTGCCATGTGTAGCAGTGATAATTTTGATAGTAGTGGTCTACAAAAATTCGTGAATGTAAGTTGGTTATTCATGAACATGTCTGTAAAATTTAATGGAAATACGTTATTTGGTTTATTAAATAAAAAATAGTTATTGTCTTAATATTTGGGGTTGCAACGTGCCATGTGTAGCAGTGATAATTTTGATAGTAGTGGTCTACAAAAATTCGTGAATGTAAGTTGGTTATTCATGAACATGTCTGTAAAATTTAATGGAAATACGTTATTTGGTTTATTAAATAAAAAATAGCAATTGTCTTAATATTGGGGGGACAATTTTGGGGGTTGCAACGTGCCATCTGTAGCGGTGATAATTTTGATAGTAGTGGTCTACAAAAATTCGGAAATGTAACTTGGTTATTCATGAACATGTCTGTAAAGTTGAATGGAAATACGTTGTTTGGTTTATTAAATAAAAAATAGTAATTGTCTTAATATTGAGGGGACAATTTTGGGGGTTGCAACATGCCATCCTTAGCGGTGAATAATTATAATAGTTCTAGTAATAGCGATATATAAAAATTCATGAATACAGTCTACAACCATATGAACAAGTTTGTGACATTTAGTAAAGATATTCTATTTTATTTATTAAATATAAAATACAAAGTTGCTCTCCTGCAATGATCTGTTTCTTCGGTGAATAACTTTTACAATTTTACCAATAATAATGTGCAAAAATTCATGAACGTGGCCTACAACAATATGACCAAGTCAACAAAATTTCATTAAAATAATTTAGGTAGTTTATTAAATAAAATATTCTCCAAATGAAAAATGTTTGGAGGTTGTGGAGAACCATCTGTTTCCACAGTCAATATGAATAAAAAAATATGAATAAATAAACAAGCTCGTAAACAGTTAAAGAAATTAAATTATATAAAAAGTTAAAAACGTATCCAGCGTAGCAGAATTAAAATTCCCAGTAACGATGGACCGTGATACGTTTGAGGATGCTCGAACGTATTCGGGACATCGTTTTGAACTTGAAAATTTGTTCTCCCGCCAACGAAACCCCTTGACACGGTTTCCGGTCGAAAAGGGGACGCTGGATTTTCTGCAAAACTGTGTGGGATACGTTTCGAAAGGGGACAGGTTCGAGTCAAAAATTATCGACGGGCCGAGGCACTCGAACGAGATCGATGCGCATCTCGAGGCAGTTCTGGAGCACCCTCTTCAGCATATTTACCGGTCGTGCAGCGTTGCGGCCACGTCGTTTACCTTAGAGCCAATAACGAGAGCACCTGGCTCGAAAACAACGAGCACGAGGGTCTGCCTCGAGTGCCGATTGATCCGGCTTTTCAGAGCAGTGCCTTTCAATCCAAGCTCCGATACACTAATATTTCTTTTATTAACGGAAACCGCCCTTTGCCGACGACCTCTGTGTCTCCATTCACTTCCCCTTGTCGGAATTATGCGTGCAAATTTGTTCACAAACCAGCTTTCTTTTCATTAAAAATTGCCGAATATTGTGCACCACGGTGTTGGATGTGAGAATCGTTTGGGGGTGATGATTGACTTCGAGGGTGAATAATTTACTATAGTTTTAATGATACTGATTTAAAAAAAATCGCGAGTGTAGCTTAAATGTGTGTAGATATGTCTGTAAAGTTTCATTAAGATATGTAGGTTAGTTTGTTTGCAAAAAATTATCAAATTTTTCCTTGTTGCTCGTTGGGTTTGAAGCGAGAATGGTTAAACCGTAGGAATGGTTGCTTCTTTGGTTAATAATTGCTATGGTTTTGATGGTACTGATTTATAAAAATCTGTGAGTATAGTTTAAATGTGTGTCTATATGTCTGTAAAGTTTCATTAAGATATGTGGTTTAGTTTGTTTGTAAAAAATCCTTAAATTTTTCCTTGTTACTTTTGGGGGTTGATATCGTTGAATGTGAGGAACCGTAAGAACGGTTTGCTTCTTCGGCTAATGATTGCTATAGTTTTAATGATACTGATTTATAAAAATCCGCGAGTATAGCTCAAATGTGTGTAAATATGTCTGTACAGTTTCATTAAGATATGTCGTTTAGTTTGTTTGCAAAAAATTATCAAATTTTTCTTTCTTGTTCGTCGGGGTTGAAGCGAGAATTGTTAAACCGTGGGAATGGTTTGCTTCTTTGGTTAATGATTGCTACGGGTTTGATGGTACCGATTTATAAAAATCCGCGAGTATAGTTTAAATGTGTGTCTATATGTCTATAAAGTTTCATTAAGATATGTGGTTTAGTTTATTTGTAAAAAATTCTTAAATTATTCCTTGTTACTTTTGGGGGTTGATATCGTTGAATGTTAGGAACCGTAAGAAAGGTTTGCTTTTTTGGTTAATGGTTGCTATAGTTTTAATGGAACAAAAAATTTGGAGGTACAGTTTAAGTCCATAGAATACGCCTGCAAAGTTTCATTATGATGTCTAATTTAGTTTGTCCATAAAAAATTATTAAATTCTTCATTGTTGCTTCTTGAGATTGTTTAAAACCACCGAGGGTATAGTTTTCTTCTTCAATGAATAACATCAACAGTTTCGACAGTTCTGAACTACAAAAATTCATAAACATAGTAAAAACATTTCTAAACAACTCTGTCAACTTTAACAAAAATATATCATCTACTTCCTCCATAAAAAAATCATAAACTATCTGCCTATAACAACCTCAAAAGATGCTCTAGCATAAAAATCCCGTCAAAAAATCGTATTTATAGTATCTACTGTTCGGATACCGGTGCTTTAATAAACAAATAGAATGTCCAGAAGTTAAAGAATTTGTTTATCTTCCATTCAGCCTTCAGAATTATTCAAAAAATCGAAAAACAAGCGAGTGAGAAAAGCCTGAGCAAATTACAAATGTTTTTCCCCAAATATTTGCTATCAATAGCAAATCACATATGCAAATCGGCGAACTGTAAAAGTTCAGAGTGCAAAATCTCTGCATGCCGAATCCTCGACACACAACAAGCTGATAGCAACAGTTCTCCCTTGTCAGCTACCGAGACTGTTGATGGACTACCTGTTGATCAGCAACCTGATGGCTTCAGTAGTGCTTCACGACAGTTTGTCTCGGTTAATCCGACACTTGTACGACCAGCATGCTTCCACACTAGCTGATTTCCATTGTTACACACTGTCCTCCCGAAAACAATACCATTTTGCCGTTGTTAAATAACAATTTTCTATGCTTGAGCGACTCTGAGCTGCAAACAATTTCTTTCAATTTTAAAACTGTCTGTTAACATAATTTATTTTAATTTTCTAACATGGCCTATTAGTTACAGAAAGACTAAATATTTATACAAATTTTCATTTTTCCATTTTAATTCGCATTAACAAATGCCAGAGGAAATACTTTTAGTATATCATGTAATTCACTCTTTCAAAGTTTGATTCCTTTGGTATTTTTCTTTTAGTCTTTGGGACCTGTAAAAATTAGAAAAAAATATATTTAGGTACTATCATGATCGTAGATATTTAATAAAATATTTATTTTTCCATTCGTATTTGCAGTAACAAATACCAAGAGAAACATCTTTGATATATCACGCAAGCTTTTTTGAAGGTTTCGTGTTTGTCCATTTCTTTCTACCTTTTTCGGACCTGTAAAAATTAGAAAAAAATATATTCAGGTACAATCATGACCGTAGATATTTATGCAAATATTTCTTTCTACCTTTTTCGGACCTGTAAAAATTAGAAAAAAATATATTTAGGTACTATCATGATCGTAGATATTTAATAAAATATTTATTTTTCCATTCGTATTTACAGTAAAAAATACCAAGAGAAAAATCTTTAATATATCACGCAAGCTTTTTTGAAGGTTTCGCGTTTGTCCATTTCTTTCTACCTTTTTCGGACCCGTAAAAATTAGAAAAAAATATATTTAGATACTATCATGGCCGTAGATATTTATGCAAATATTTATTTTTCCATTCGTATTTGCAGTAACAAATACCGAGAGAAACATCTTTCATATATCAAACAAGCTTTTTTGAAGGTTTCAAGTTTGTCCATTTCTTTGTACCGTTTTCGGACCTGTAAAAATTAGAAAAAAATATATTCAGGTACAATCATGACCGTAGATATTTATGCAAATATTTACTTTTCCATTCGTATTTGCAGTAACAAATACCAAGAGAAACATCTTCGATATGTCACACAAGCTTTTTGAAGGTTTCGAGTTTGTCCATTTCTTTTTACCTTTTTCGGACCTGTAAAAATTAGAAAAAAAATATTTTGGCACAATTATGGCACTAATGCTAACCATGGGGATGTCCTGGACGTATATGTAAAATTTGAGCTAAATTGGTATACTGGTTTTAAAGATATTATGGAAATTCTTTGATAAAGACACGTTTAACCAGTTAAGTGTGTTTGACGACTATATCCGTCATGGAGATGTGGCAGAATTTTATGTCATGACGACTATATCCGTCATGCGTAAAATTTTGTTACAATTTGATATTTAAATTGTAATTTTGGCGAAAACTAAATTATATTCGTAAATTTTAATATGTTTAAATTGTTTAGAGGTCAAGACGAAATGAAGCAAGCAAATAAAAAAAATACTCTGTGTTTGACGACTATACCCGTCATCGCTTGATTATCGCGACACACACTGATGCGCGCTTTGCAAAAAGTTCGCCACAGTTAACTGGTTAATGTTTTAACTTCTTCTGTCGAGATTTTCGGATGCGTCGCACTAAAACAACCATAAGTTCGTTGTTTTCGCAGATGGGATGATGAAATTTGGGTTGATAATAGATGTTTGATGGTGTTACAGACGGACTCGAAAATGGTGTTCGACGTGATCCAAAGAATGGAGGACACTGAGCCGTTTGGTGAGGAGCTCCTAGCTGCAATGAAGAGGCTCTGGGCAGACAGCGGGGTCCAGGAGTGCTTTGGCAGGAGCAACGAGTATCAATTGAACGATTCAGCGAAATAGTAAGTGCAATTGATCAGCCCCGTGAGATAGTGTTGCAAATTTACAAGCCCCCGAGAATCCCCTACAAAATCAATCGCACTTCCTCGAAAACAGAATAGCTCTCTCTAATCAAATAACAATTTATGAAAATACAATAATTTTCATACACTTATATATTCTGAAAAATAAACGTGTTGAACGTTAAAAAAATAAACCTTAAACGTTAAAAAAATAAACGTGAAACGTTAAAAAAATAAACGTTAAACGTTAAAAAAATAAACGTTAAACGTTAAAAAAATAAACGTTAGACGTTAAAAAAATAAACGTTAGACGTTAAAAAAATAAATGAAACATTAAAAAAATAAACGTTAGACGTTAAAAAAATAAACGAAACATTAAATAATACGCCCACAAAAATGGTAAAACCTTTTATTTAATTAATAAATTGAGCACAAAAACACAAAAGAATAAAATAATAAATACACAAATTTTACGAGTTTCCGCACAGCTCATTATTTAAACATTTCCAAGCCCACAATAATTAGAAACAATAATCTTATATCAAAACAACGTATGAAGTTTAACCCTTAGCGGACGGGGATTATTTTTAGCATACTTTGTGATGGATCGAATAAATTTTCTTTGTGAAACAAAATTGTTTGCTGAGGAGTTTGGTGTATGAATTAAATGAAGGGAAACGTGTTGTGTACAGTAAAGATTTGTTTCATATTTTTTGGGAGTATTAATTGCTTTAATAATTATTCACAGTCGCAGAACAGTAAAATTGTTTGGGCGACTGTCAGCAGACACGCGTCCGCAAAGGGTTAATTTCATTATTCGTTTTGCGATTTATTGCATTATTAATAGAGTACATAGAAACGTTCGTTAATTTTTTCTACGAGTTTTTCTAGTTACAGGAAGATCTTTAATTAGAAAATTCAGGGTTTGGTATTAATTGGGAATAATAAAGTAGTAACAAGGTGGTCGTATTTCCATGTCCATTTTTCAAAATGGCCGAAAACAGTTTTTCTCTTGAAGGTGAGCCATCGAGAGTGCCTCATTAAATTTCCAAGGTAATCGATCCGCTGTCTCGTTTTCTTAAAACCTAACACCTTCAGCTGCGAGAAAATGTATCTCGGAAAACTGTCCTCGTTTTCAGAGTCAAGGAAATACAGGAAAAGTCGATGAAAATATCTCGGCAAAATTGTCTTTCCATTATTTCAACTCTTGCATTCTCGATGAACGATTAAACATTAATTATTTTTTTTTAACTCTCACTACGAATAAAACGAAAAAGACTTAGCTAGAAATATCCATTAAACAACGCTCGAACACGAGCAAAAAGAATCAAATCCATATATCCAACCGTTTTCAAAAACAATTCACATAAAGTCAGAAATGTCCGAAATGTCTTTCATTTCATAAAAACCTGCTTCGCTGTCTAAAAAAATATTTTATAATAATTCTGGTGCTCTGATTGAAACGCGACAAACGTCATACGATTCGTCAGAAATTCCACTTTCAGATGTAAAAAGAATTAGAGCGACATTTCAAACCGTTTTCGAATAGAAATACATTTAATGTCACAAAAGTTCAATTTTTCATTTCACGAAAACCTGATTAGCTGTCCAAAAATAATATTTTATAATACTTCTGTTGTTCTAATCGAAACGAGACAAACGTCATACGATTCGTCAGAAATTCCACTTTCAGATGTAAAAAGAATTAGAGCGACATTTCAAACCGTTTTCGAATAGAAATACATTTAATGTCACAAAAGTTCAATTTTTCATTTCACGAAAACCTGATTAGCTGTCCAAAAAGAATATTTTATAATACTTCTGTTGTTCTAATCGAAACGAGACAAACGTCATTCGATTCGTCAGAAATTCCACTTTCAGACGTAAAAACAATTAGAGCGACATTTCAAACCGTTTTCACAAAGAAATGCATTTAATGTCACAAAAGTTCAATTTTTCATTTCACGAAAACGCGTTTCGCTGTCTAAAAAAAATATTTTATAATACTTCTGTTGCTCTGATCGAAACGAGATAAAAGTCATTCGATTCGTCAGAAATTCCACTTTCAGATGTAAAAAGAATTAGAGCGACATTTCAAACCGTTTTCACAAAGAAATGCATTTAATGTCACAAAAGTTCAATTTTTCATTTCACGAAAACGCGTTTCGCTGTCTAAAAAAAAATATTTTATAATACTTCTGTTGCTCTGATCAAAACGGGACAAACGTCATACGATTCGTCAGAAGCTCTGGTTTCAGAACCAAAAATAAAAAAAAATCCATTTCCCCAACCCAACGTGAAGGGTTCCTTTTGAAAAAGAGAAGATGGCGGAGAGAAACACGCCGATGCAACACGTTGCTCGTGTAAAATCGCAGGGGAATCATTTTTCGTCATCGATATCTAGACGAGTAGTCAGCCAATGGCTGAGCGGTGGTCTTTAGCTTCTTCGAATTCTTTCATTTGCTGTGTGCCTTCTGGCACGTGCGCTGCAACACGGCCTTATCACCAGTTGCATTCTGCACGCGTTGCACAATACATAGTATTTGCATGGTTAATAAAAAAATACTTCAAAATGGATCACTTAACATATTATGAAGGAATATTCAGAATAACAAAAGAAAATTTAATTTTTTTGGGAAAAAATTATTTTCAAACGTAAATTCGTTAACGGCCGCTGTCACGTTTGCGTGAGTTCGCTCTGCCAATGTCAGACAGACCAGTGTCATGGAAACATGACTTTCCTGAAGATTGTAATTTTGTAATTTATTATATGTAGAAGATAGTATTTTCTACCCATACATTTTCCACGATAGCGATTTTTGTTTATTGACAAAATTTTTGAATATCGGTTTCGAGAATTTACTTGCAGGAAGTTCTCTTTTCATTAATTTGATTAATTTGATTAATTTGATTAATTTGATTAATTTGATTAATTTGTTTAATTATGGCTAGTATTCGTGTGATTGGATTATTGCACCTGGATTAATGTAAATAATCTAAAAAACCTATAATAATACCTTATTTGGTTTTTTAAAAACACTAAATAATAAAAAAAATGAGGAAGCTAATTTTGTGTAAAATTATGGGGTAGAATTTTAGTATCATTGGATACACCAGTGTTATTGTAAAATCTTGGTTCCTCTTGCATTATTATATAAAATTGGGTTTTTTTATATAAAATTAACGGAGATTGGAGTGTTCTAAACTCTAAACCATTGAGCTCCAAACCAAATGACTCGTTCGAACGGAAAACAAGAAAAATATGAACTAACATATCTCCTCTAAATGTTTTTTCGAATGACAGCATTGTTTACAAATGAACTAAAAATTTTTCCTACTCGACTGACATATTAGATAAGCCACTTCGTAGGCGCCAATTAAACGATCCTGTCAAAGTAACCTTGTCAAGGAAAAAATGGTTAGAAGAGGTGGTGGGGAGTGGTAGAGACGAAAAGGATGGGGATATAAGGGCGGGTGGAGGGAGGGGGGTTGTACTAAAACGGAGGATGCACGCGATTCCAAGGATCCGAAGGATCTTCCTTTTTTCCCGTTTTTTCCGTGGCTCTTATTTAGGTTCAGCGGTGTATTGATCGCCGATGACGTCACGCCACGCCCGTGTCACGTGGCCTAAAATGGCCGCCGACACCGTATCGTCCTCCTCCCCTTTCTCTCTCCCCCCCACCTCACGATCCTATCGTTCCCCTTTTCATTCTATTACTCTTTCGTTGGGGAATAAGAAAATAGAGTGATACAAGAATGAAAGAATGAAAATGGGGAACAGAGTGGGGGGGGGGGGGCGGTCGGTTTTTGGAGAAGGGGCGACGGTTGGCGAAAACAATGGAGAGAAAACAGACACTTGCGCTGAGAAATTCGCAATAATTGGACACTTGATAATCGTCAAAAGAAACCGCGGGATTAAAGGGGAGGAGATGTACCGGAAGTCTTGCTTTCTGTCTTTTGTGTTTAAGGAAAAATTAGGTTAGGTTTGATTTCGTGGATAAAATGAAACTTGAGTCTGATTTTGTGGATGAAAAAATTTCATTCTTGATTCGGTTCGATTGTGGTTGAAATAAAATACAATAAAATTTAGATTTGATTCGATTTGATTTTGTGCATAAAATAAAATTCCATACCGATTCGTTTTGATTTTGCCGATAAAATAAAATTTGGTTCTGACTCGTTTTGATCGTCGATAAAATAAAATTACATTTTAACTCGTTTGCGGGTCTGTGGGCGGATGAAATAGCTTTTGATTAGGTGTTTTTGGATTTTGAGGATGCTTAGACGGAGAAGCTTATAGGAATTTTGAGGTTGCAATTTTTGTTTGGTTGATTTAATGCTTATTTTTCGTATTTCATGATTTTTGGATGATTTTTGGTTTTGGAGTCGTAATGAGGAGGAAGTTCAGGGGAATATTGAAGATGTAAGTTTTGTTTATTGCATTTTATGATTTTTGAGAGCTAATATTAAAATATCATTGTCATTGGTACAGTGAATAAACATATATTTAACATCGGTCTTTATAAACAATATTTAGAAAATTGTAAACCTTTCAGTACTCAAATTGTTTGTATACATATGGTTTTATACTTAATCCGTACATGTACAATAAGTGAAATTTTTGTTCATAAATTTTCGAAAAAAATTATATATATATAATATATAATTGGTAATAAATAATAGAATCGCAAATATAATTTTAGAACGAAGGTAAACATGAGCAACAATTCGCCACTGCCACAGAACAGTGTATGAACCTATGTTCAACAACTTCCTCCGAAGATTCCCCTCTATCTAAATTCGCCGTTACATCTGTAGCACCATAAATTACATCGTATTTACATGCGTCGCGGACTAGGTCGTTGTAAATTATTTTCGTTCGAGTTTGATCGTGCCCGCTCGGGAGAGTTCATGGTCAAAGAACCATACGGTTCAAAGGTCCGAAAGATTACCAATTTTATTGTGCCACCAGAAAAGTACTTAATTATTTAACTGTAGCATTGGACCATCAGCTCACATTAAATCAATTTCATTCATCGTCAAGAACAATTCAATTTTATACAATTTGAAAGAAAAATTCAATTGCATTTATTACCAAGAATTATTTTATTTTATTTATTACCAAGAACAATTTTAATTAATTTATCACCAAGAACAATTTTAATTAATTTATCACCAAGAACAATTGAATTTTATTTATTACCAAGAACAATTTTAATTAATTTATCACCAAAAACAATTGACTTTATTTATTACCAAGAACAATTTTAATTAATTTATCACCAAGAACAATTTTAATTAATTTATCACCAAGAACAATTGAATTTTATTTATTACCAAGAACAATTTTAATTAATTTATCACCAAAAACAATTGAATTTTATTTATTACCAAGAACAATTTCAATTTGTTTATTACCAAGGACAATTTTATTTTTGTATTACCAAGAACAATTTTACTTTACTTATTACCAAGAACAATTTTACTTTACTTATTACCATAAGGACAATTTTACTTCACTTATTATTAAGAACAATTTTATTTTATGTATTACCAAGAAAAATTTACTTATTACCAAGAACAATTTTGCTTTACTTATTATCAAGAACAATTTGATTTTATGTATTACCCAGAACAATCTTATTTTATATATTATCAAGAATTATTTTTATATTATCAAGAATTATTTTTATATTATCAAGAATTATTTTATTTGATTTGGCATCAAGAACATTTGAATTTTACTAATGAAGAAAAGAAATTAAATTTTATTCATTTTAAAGAACGGTTTAATTTTATTTATTACCAAGAACAATTGCGCTTTATAGAAAAGTGAGCTTTTCGAGAAAATTGTGGTAAATGGTTTTTCCGAGGAACAGAATTTGTAAAAGTTTCGAGGTATCCACCTGGCTGGAGTCTCCAAAATGGCGTCGTTACAGCGACCTTTCGCTATCTCATATTAATAACTCGCTATTTTTGCTGGACACCCGATACCCATCAGTCCTCCCCTCGATATCTGTGGGTGTACACGTCGCCTCTGACTATAGGAGTCATAACGTAGAAAGCTCTACAGAGATAAGACGCAGAGACGACCTGTGATATACGTACATATATACAGGTGCGTCCAACTTTGGCAATGAACGGCTGACAACAGTGACAGCGAATCGTCGCTGAACGCGTACTTACACGCATCGGGAAAATCAATCGGGTCTCTCGACCTGGATTGCAAAGTCGATTCAGAGTGTCGTTTACCCCTGGAAACAGTCTTCTACAGGTTGTTTAAAACGTCGTTATAGTTCATCTGTTGTTGGTTCGTTTATATCATTTCATCCTATTTTTCAATCCTCCTTCCCTCCATCTTCAATTTTTAGCTAAAATTTAAAAGAGAATAGTTTAAAAATAATAGCTTCAAAAGTTTTTACAATTTTTCTAAAATTAGTTAGAGAAAAATGTAAAAATTAATAACTATTCACTGATGTTAGTAATATTTAACAAAAATTAAGTAGTCATTTATTTTACCATTTCGAATTCTTTGATTTATTGTAATGTGTGATATTGCTATTACATATTTTATTTACTAATAATGTTATGTTTAACGATAATTATGCATTATAATTCAATTTATAATTATAATTTCTATTTATAATTATAATTTTTATTTATAATTATAATTTCTATTTATAATTCTATATAAATGTTATTGTCAATAGAAATAGTTTTGTAGTTAAACGATGAGCAGAGAATTCTCAAGAATTTTTTCTCGGCTGAATACGAAGTGGAAATTGAATTTTATGGAAAGTCATGCTGCAACGGATCTGCACTATCGTATGTGTGCGTAACAAATGCATAAAATCCGCAGTGGTCTGATAAAAGATTATTAATTGCAGCGAAGTTATGTCCGAAGCTCCAGACAAAGGGACAAAAGGTCGCGAGATATGTAAAATCGAAAAGAAAAAAATCATCGCGTGATACATACCCTCTTTACGAGGTACTCTAAGTAAGCTTCGTTGAAATCTCGTTTAATAAATTTCAGCGTTTCCGTAAAAAGAATTGTATAAAAAATGGTTAATACTTTTATTCAAGCAAATCCTCGATTTGTTGTGAATTTTTATATTTGTTATTTGAGTTTGGAGAGCTTGTCGAAACACTCGAGTACTGTTATATTTATGAAAAGTCAGCGCTTGTTTTTGGGAATTTTTTTATTATTTTTATTGGAGCAAATTCTCGATTTGTTTGAATTTTTCAAAGTTGTTGTTCGAGTTTGGAGAGCCTGTCGAAGCACTTGAGTATTATTATATGAATGAAATGTTGGTGATTGTTGTTGAGAATTTTATTAATAATCTTTTGTTTGAATTTTCAGTTTCCTGGATGACCTAGACCGATTAGGAGCAAGGGATTATCAGCCTACGGAGCAAGATATTCTAAGGACCCGTGTGAAAACAACGGGTATAGTCGAGGTCCACTTTTCCTTCAAGAACCTTAACTTCAAGTAAGTACAGATCTTCAACTAATTATTAGTTTTTATGTACATATCGTCTAGTGAATTATTTCTCTTTTAATTATTTGCGAGCAATTATTAACAAGACTGCATTATTAGTTCTTCCTAAAGCAAAATTTTTCCATATTTTCATTCTCATTTTTATATTTCTAATAGTTTTCTGACATCATGTTTGAAACATTGTGTATACAGTTTAAAATCGAGGGAAGCTATAGAATGCAATGAAGATCATTTATATAATATTTATAGTATTTTAGAAAGAAAGTTGTGATACTTGTTTGTTATGAGAAGACTTATAACGTTATATTTGAATTACCGTACACATAGATAAAAATTATATAAAGCTGCAAGAAATACAGAATTTCAATTTTAGTGGTATTTATAGAATTTTCAAAGATACTTCAACAAGGTTTCTAGTAATTTCCTGTAAAACAATCTTCATTTGAACCAGCGTCTGTATGAATAAAAATGGCGATGAAGCGCATAGGGACCCATTGCATTCTCTATAACACTATTTATAGCTTTTTCAAAAGACCAACCCACAATCTTTAACAATTCTCTATAGAATCCTTCGTGACATCATATTTTGAATCACCCTGTACATAGATAAAAATTATATAAAGCTGCAGGAAACGCAGAATTTCTCTTTAGTGGTATTCATAGCATGTTCAAAGATACTTGAACAATTTATTAATTTATTCTAATACAATCTTCATTTGAACCTCCCTGTATATAGATAAAATGGCAATGAAGCGTATGGGGACTAATTAAATTCTCTAGAACAACGTGTATAGCATTTGTCAAAAGATCTACTGACAAAATCTTTAATAATGTTTTACAGAATCATTTGCGACATTATATTTGAATCGCCCTGTACATAGATAAAAATTATATAACGCTGCAGGAAACGCAGAATTTCTCTTTAGTGGTATTCGTAGCATTTTCAAAGAGACTTGAACAATTTATTAATTTATTCTAAAACAATCTTCATTTGAACCACCCTGTATATAAATTAATTGGTAATTAAGCGTATAGGAACTAATAAAAATCTCTAGAACAACGTGTATAGCATTTGTCAAAATATCTACTGACAAAATCTTTAATAATATTTTACAGAATAACTTGCGACATTATATTTGAATCGCCCTGTAGCCAAGTAAAATGCTGTGAAGCTACAAGAGTCGTAGAAACTTTATCTAATAATATTTATAACATTTTCAACGAAATTTGAACAAGATTTCTGTCAGTTTCATGTCAAAACAAATGTTTGTATACCTTCATCTGGACCACCCTGTACATAAGTAAAAATTCCATCAAGCACGACAGGTTGCACAACTTTTCTAGAATAACACAGCTGTATAGTCAGCACAGAGAGTGCATTGTCTCCCGATAGTTATCATTGGGTCGAGCGATAAATAACTTCCGTCTCAGACATTACATAATTATTACATATTAAATAATCCACTGCTTATTCAACCAAATCAATATTTACACATACAGAACATTCCCTTGTTTCAATGATATCCTCCTCTTATTCAAGTGTCTTTTAAAATTGATAAGGGCGGGAAAATCGGAAAATTTGAAATTGGATATCATTTTAACATTAATGAAGTATTGAAATAAACATCCCTGTCCAATTTAATTTCTATTTTATCCTCCTATATCCTCCTCTTCTTAAAGTGTCTTTTAAAATTGATAAGGGCGGGAAAATCGGGAAATTTGATATCATTTTAACATTAATGAACTACTGAAATAAACATCCCTGTCCAATTTAATTTCTATTTTATCCTCCTATATCCTCCTCTTCTTCAAGTGTCTTTTAAAAATGATAAGGGCGGGAAAATCGGGAAATTTGAAATTGGATATCATTTTAACATTAATGAACTACTGAAATAAACATCCCTGTCCAATTTAATTTCTATTTTATCCTCCTATATCCTCCTCTTCTTCAAGTGTCTTTTAAAAATGATAAGGGCGGGAAAATCGGGAAATTTGAAATTGGATATCATTTTAACATTAATGAACTACTGAAATAAACATCCCTGTCCAATTTAATTTCTATTTTATCCTCCTATATCCTCCTCTTCTTAAAGTGTCTTTTACAATAGATAAGGGCGGGGAAATAGGAAAATTTGAAATTGGATATCATTTTAACATTAATGAACTATTGAAATCAACATCCCTGTCCAATTTTATTTCTATTTTATCCTCCTCTTCCTCAAGTGTCTTTTAAAATTGATAAGGGCGGGAAAATCGGAAAATTTGAAATTGTATATCATTTTAACATTAATGAACTATTGAAAAATCATCATCCAATTTAATTTCTATTTTATCTTTATAATATAACAAAGGTTCACTTTGTATATTCGTTCAGAAAACAATGACGTATGGATAGATAGTGCATAAAACTGCACAGAAATCGCCATGTTTGATTAGTATCGTTATTACGATGACGGAGCGCAGATTTTCCGAAACCGAGCATAAATTCGACGGCTTTATCTGTTATCGTACAGGATGTTAACACGAACAAACTAAACGGTACTATCACGAGTGTACAAGATAGGAAAAATCGTTCGATCGTAGAATGGAAAACAGTTTCCCGTTTGTTGGCCGAGTAGAGCGTTCCTGAAACGATAACACTTTGCCTGATACAATTCTCTCTCTCTCTCTCTCTCTCTCTCTCTCTCTCGTGTGTGTGTTTATGTGCAGTATCGGTGCGCATCGATAAAGCTGCACCTACCATTTTTGGCTGGCAGGTTGATGCACAGATTGCACCATTCTCCTTTCGTTTCTTGCCGGACGTTTGTTTACGTTCGCCGAGGAGACCAACGATATATTTAACAGATAACAAATTCCTATTTCCCTCGCATCTGTTCTTATCGAGATTGAACAGATTGCTCCACTGTCATAGTAACATATAGTTTGGTCATATTTCTTTTCTGCCTCTTTTCGTTTATTTATCTAGGTTATTGTTGGTCATTGTGATGCTATGAAATTTTATCAACAAATCTAGTCAGCGTTCGAATCAACCTCCGATCTAAAATTATAAGAATTCTATTGTAAGCGTAGAACATTGGGGCAACGTTGTTTTCCAATTATAGCAATGGCGTAGCATTCTGAAAACTCTGTTATTTACAACCAAAATATCGGGAAATACAAATTATAATAGGAATTCCAAAATTTATTTGTTATTCCAAATAGTCTTCTTTCTAAAATTATACGCGTGGGACATTAGGGCAACGTTGTTTTCCAATTATAGCAATGGCGTAGGAATCTAGAAATTCTGTCATTGAATACAGAAAAATCTCTCTTTAGACCGCAGATTGCAAAAAGGATGTCAAACTTCATTGAGACATAGGAAATTAGGGGAACGTTGTTTTCCAATTACAGCAATGGCGTAGGACTCTGAAAACTCTGGTATTAACTACCAAAATGTCGGCAAACTCAAATTATAATAGGAATACCAAAATTTATTTGTTATTCCAAATAGCCTTATTTCTAAAATTATACTAGTTGAACATTAGGAGAACGTGTTTTTCCAATCATAGCAATGGCGTAGGACTCTAGAAATGCTGTTATTGAATACAGAAAAATCTCGCTTTAGACCGCAAATTACAAAAAGAATGCCAAACTTCATTGAGACATAGGAAATTACGGGTACGTTGTTTTCCAATTACAGAAATGGCGTAGGACTCTGAAAACTCTGTTATTAACTACCAAAATATCGGCAAACTCAAATTATAATAGGAATTCCAAAATTTATTTGTTATTCCAAATAGCCTTATTTCTAAAATTATACGTATGGGGCATTAGTTCAACGTTGTTTTCCAATCATAGCAATGGCTTGTTGCGCATCAAAAATTGTAGTATCGAACCCAAAAATAAACCTTTCCCAAATCACAAAGTACAAAAAGAATTTCGTTTGTCATCCCAGATTCCAATCTGGAATCATAAAAATTGTATTCTGAGCCTAGAAAATTAGTGTTATTAGATAAATAAAAAAATCTGTTTAAACCCCTAAATTACAAAAAGAATTTGGCAATGTAAACGGATGGTTCTATGTCTGTAAAAATTCTATTCTGAGCCTAGAAAATTCTGCCCCCCCGTTATTTTCGAATTATAACAATGTCGTAGCACCCAAAAAATTGTCTTATTAAATAAATAAAAAAATCTATTTAAACTTAAATTACAAAAAGAATTCGGCAATGTAGACGGATGGTTCTATGTCTGTAAAAAATCGTATTCTGAGCCTAGAAAATTCGGCCACCCGTTATTTTCAAATTATAACAATGTCGCAGCACCCAAAAAATTGTCTTATTAAATAAATAAAAAAATCTGTTTAAACCCCTAAATTACAAAAAGAATTTGGCAATGTAGACGGATGGTTCTATGTCTGTAAAAATTCTATTCTGAGCATGGAAAATTAGAAGACCGTTGTTTTCCAATTATAGCATCGGCGATCGGCCCAGCGTGGCGCGTTCAAACGGTCAATTTTTTCCCGCCAACATAATAATTCACGCCCACGTGTGGCGCGAATTTGCAATTCGTTCATATCGCTCGTTTATTTCACGCTCATGAAAAATATCAAGCGCAGAAGGCGAAGAAGAAGAAGAAGGAGGGAATGATGAAGACGCGGAGGTGCGGGGCGGAGAGGGTTACGAGAGAAAGAGCAATGTCTCGTGAATGATTGAGCATGAATCATGCCGCTGATAATTTAAGAAACCGATTGTGCCAGCGAGGCGTTCTCCTACAGTTCGTGTTTGCTCTGCCCCGTGAAAAATAAAATTAACTTCGAATCTATTACTAGATACCACACGGTATTTATGTGAATACTAAGTTCCCGTGATCAGTGTATACAAACCAGAACCGACAGAAATTGCTCTATTTTCCAAACACCCTCGGAAAACGAAAAGTAATGTTGCTTCGCCACTTTATTTCATATTTATAGACCTGTCGTGACTTCCGGGTCCATTTTGAAACAGAATACTAATTTGTTCTATAATACAAGGTTTTGCAATCAAATTTTAGGAATTCTCGTTTTGTTTTCGACCGTCGGCTGTAATCTTTCAAACCAAAAAGGGCGGGAAATGTTTTAAATGTAAAACCGAGCTACAAGATTAAAGAGAATGTAGTTTATATTCTATAAATAGATCGACAATATTGTAGAAATGTTATCAATTGTTGTTAAAGTGAAAAATTTTAAAATATGCCAATTTTTTATTACTAGATACTTAATGTACTATTTTTTTTTTGTAACATTTAATATGTATTTTTAAAATCGTGTTGTGTAGATATTTGAAACGAAATTTTTGAACAGAGATTTTGATCGAGTCTGTATTATTTTCGAAATAGAAATAGAGGAGGAGGAATTTTTTTAAATTAAAAAATTACATTACAATATTTAAAAGACTATATTATATATATTGTAAATAGATAACGGCAATATTTCAGAAATATTATACATTGTTGTAATTTGAAACTCCATGTCAGTCGTTGAGCATTAGTTAATTCATTACTTTTTATTATTTTTAATATTCCTTATCAAATGAGCAGTACGTAAATGTTTGTAAAGAAAATGTTCAACGAACACAAAATGATTATTTTATTATCAGGGTCCTTTTTTGTCCATCAATTGTGATTTTGCAAAACCAGAAAATGGCGGGAAAGGGTCCTAAATTTAAGATAACGTTACAAACTTAAAGAAAATAGTTTGCAGATGATAAATTAATTGGTAAAATATTACGGAAGGATTATAAGTTGATTGTAAAAATGATAGAATTGTCATAAATAATGGTGAAATTGAAGGAGTTCAAAATTGTGATTTTAATAATTTTGGTGGAATAAAATGGCGATGGAGTGGGTCGGATGATGTTAGATGATCGAAAAACGATTAAGTTGCAGAGTATCTTTATGCAAACGGTTTGTTGCAGATTGTTCGACGTCGGTGGCCAAAGAAGCGAACGTAAGAAGTGGATTCATTGCTTCGAGGACGTGACTGCGATCATATTTTGCGTCGCGATGTCCGAATATGATCAAGTGCTGCACGAAGATGAGTCGACGGTAAGCGATACTTCACTATAATTGCTAACCCTGGATCGTTTAGGTAACAAATCAACAGGTAGAGTTGCTGTCTTCGCAATAACTGAAATAATACATTTCTTGGACAACAATTTTTCTTCTTTAAAAGAAAATTATAAAAAACCGACAAAGTTAACATATACATTTATAAATTAACTAACAAGACTATGGGACATTATGCATTTATAGTGCATGAAAATCAAAAATAAAAAGACAATTTTTAAGAGAATTTAAACAAGTCCAGTTTTATTTTTAATTAATTTGAAAGACAATTTTCTTTCAAGTCATATTGATTGAAAACGAAATGTTAGGGATTAAAAATATATTTTGAGAATATTTCTTGAACCGTAGGATGTACAAATGATTTTTTAAATTGTACAATATTCACAAGATTAATAAATACAGTTTTTAATAGAATTTAATACAGTCAGATTTTATCTATAATTAATTGAGAGGTAGTTTTCTTACAATTCAAGTCAAATTGATTGAAAACGAAATGTTAGGGATTGAAAATATATTTTGTGAATATTTCTTGAACCGGAGGCTGTACAAATGATTTTTTTAATTCGACAAAATTCACAAGATTAATAAATACAATTTTTAATAGAATTTAATACAGTCACTTTTCATCTATAATTAATTGAGAGATAGTTTTTTTACAATTCAAGTCAAATTGATTGAAAACGAAATATTAGGGATTGAAAATATATTTTGTGAATATTTCTTGAACCGGAGGTTGTACAAATGATTTTTTAAATTCGACAAAATTCACAAGATTAATAAATACAATTTTTAATAGAATTTAATACAGTCACTTTTCATCTATAATTAATTGAGCGACTGTTTTCTTAAAATTCAAGCCGAATTGATTTAAACTAAACTATTTGTTCAATTATACAAAATTCGAAAGGTTGAACAAGACAATATTTAATACGATTCATCCGAGTTCATCCGAGAAATAAGAACGGGTGCAGCACGCGTGACGAACGCACCTAAGTTAACGTATCATGATCACGTGGCCTGGTATAATGTGAACGTAGTTGGTGTGGGACACGTGATCCGTCACGGTTGCCGGGCCCCGATGACAATAAAGATGGAATTCAAGAAACCAGAAACCCCCGACACCCTACAAAATTACATATGGACTGCCAATTGACAGTCCAATGTGGGAAGAGAACGTGACAGCGTGCAATTGTCGGAAATTAACGGGTTCTTCTGCTGGAACGACCTCGCCCATTAACCCCTCTTGCTTCTGAGTCCTCTGGAGCGATTTACTATTTATTTTGCTTCCATCTTGAATTATAGCTCTATCAGGAAATAAATACAAACCACTTTTTCCGAAATGTTTCATTCTGTACACAATATTATTTTCTAAATTTTTCGTTTTTATTGTTTCCCATATTCTCCAGACTCATTATTTACTAATTTTATATTTTTACTGTTTTCTAATCAATTTTTCAAATTTTTCTAATTTTTTATTCATATTATCTTCTATGTTCCCCATACTTATAATTTTCGAATTGTATTTTTATCTTTAGTCTAAATTTTCTATTTTTGGTATTTATGTCTACCATTTATTTTTTTCAATTTTATGTACTTACTGTTTTCGTAAGTTTTTATTTGAATTTTTTTCTAAATTTTGTGTTATTGTTATTTTTAGAATCTTTTATTTGTGTCCTTTTTCTATATTTTTCTGAATATTAACCCATCAATTATTTAAACATTTGTTTTATTCACTCGATGATCATGGTATTGTATAAGTACACAGGCCTATTAACCGAATTATTCTTAAAATAAGTAGTATTTGTAATAAATATTTAGATAATATTTGTAATCAAATGCATGTAAATAAATTAATGTTCATAGTGAGTACAGAGTGACTAAGTAAATTTATTTTCAGAATGGTTACAGAGTAGTTAGATAAATGAATGTTTAGACTTACGCTGTTGCTTGTTTGTTTACAGAACCGAATGCAGGAAAGCTTGAAGCTGTTCGACTCGATTTGCAATAACAAATGGTTCACCGACACGTCGATCATTCTTTTCCTGAACAAGAAAGATCTCTTTGAGCAGAAAATTCGCAAGTCTCCTCTCACTATCTGCTTCCCCGAGTATGCTGGTAAGACGCCATTTTGTTTCTCAATGTATCACATTCTTATTCCAAAATTATCAATATAAAAATACCTACATCGCAATGTTTACAGTAATAACATATAAAACGAAACTATCTCCTCAACGCAAAAACAGAAATTTAATTTGTTTAAAAATAAACGAACTGCTACATTAATGCTTAACAAAATCTAATCCACATATAAAAAATTCTACTAAAGAATTACCATGTATTTTTTAGTTCGTACATAGTTCCAATATTTATTATTATATAGTAAGGGGCAAATCTTAATTGTTCTAATTGAGACAGAATAATTTTAGTAAAAGAGCCGTTTATTAGAAACAGGTGTTCATTAATTCTTTTCAAAGATTGATGACTTAGGAGAACTCTAGTGGCGATCTAATTTTAGTTAAGTAAATGACATAGAATTCTTAATATGTTCGGATAAAAATAAACGCGTGAAATTTACATCGTTAAAAAAAGTTTTATAATCTCTCTCGGCGTCCTTGAGATTCCTTCACGCGCTACATGAATATTATTTCCTCTTGTTTGGGGTGATCTAAATACAATCCCGCCAATATACGATATGACCGAATGAATCATGTTGTTGCCAAAGTCGCTCGCCACGTCATAATTCCATTGATTTTCATAAACACTTCGTTATTTTATTACTGACCAATCGAACAATAACAATATTTTCTTATTTATTTTAAGAGTTTTTCGTACATGATATAAACCAATTTCGTTAAAAATAGATAATTTTTTTTTAAATTGCAAATTCAGATTGCTATCCGAAATTCTCGTAATATTATAATAATAAATAACGAAACTGGCATACTGCAACAATTTAAGTGATAAAGAGCACTTAACCAATTTAAATATATACACAGAATTTCGCAACCTTTGATCTACAACAACATAGCCTTAACAATCGGTGAATGTCAAAAGATTGACCTTCGTTATAATTAGAATTTTTAAATATCTAGATTAATGCCAAAAGACGGTTTTCAAGTTCGTATTAAATTCCCAAAAATCTACACGAATCGTTTAATGATCATTAAAACATTACAACACATTAAAAATTTGTTATGAGTATATTTTAAGCATATTTATATCGTAATATCCACTAAAAATGACACATTGCGATTGTTTAAATAAAAATTGACCCTTTCTCATAATAAAAACCCTTGGGAGTCGTGGTTTACACCGAAGAAACGGTTGCCAAATTCGAATTTGGCGCCACAAATCGTGCAACAATTGTAGTTGTTTCTTGCGCGGACCGGAACAATTGAAACTGCATCGCCACGGTGATTCCCCATTAATTTGAATCGGCTCACGCTAGGTGACTCAGTCCTAATCACTCCGTATAGGTTACATGTTTGTTGTTAACGAGTATTAACCACGGACTTAAGGACTGTGCATTATGCTGGGGGGGTGAGGCGAAAGACGGAAGGGGTATCAACTTGTCAGCCATCTTGGGTGGCAAACACTGTGGTGTGCTCTATAGGCAGTGTTGGGATATGGTGTAAGATTTCACGCGCATGCGCGGCGATTTCAGCCTCAGTAAAGTAAGATTCTCGATAAAATGGGGTACCTTGAGCACCCAGCAGAATTTTAAAAAATTGGTATAATTTGATTCTGAAAAATGAGTGTATAACATGAGTATTTGTGTATATTTTGTAACTCGTAGGTCACGTCCTGAAGTCTTTTTGTTCGGAATAGATTGTTTCAGACATTCCCGCCAATATAACTGTCTCAGGGCTCCACTACCTCTGTCATCATGATATAGATACATTACTGTTTTGGTCGCGCATGCGCGTGAAATCTTGCACCATATCCCAACGCTATCTATAGGCAACTTTAAATACTTGTTGCGCGAATTTGCAATGCAATCGTGCGGGAAATAGATACGCATAATTTATTTATAAATTTATATTGGAGCCGAATGTGCAATATTTTATACATATACAGATATATATACAAATACACTTGTTATGCATTCATTTTTCAGAATCAAATCATATCAATGTTCCCGCAACGTTATATAGATGGCAACACTAGTTTTGCCATCCAACATGGCCGCAGTCTACCATCCTTCTCACCCAGTGATGGGAATGTTGGCGCTTTTCACGCGCATGCGCGACGATTTTAGCCTCAGTCAAGCACGAAAATCGGGTACCTTGGTTGCCCCGCTAATTTCGCAAAATTTATTATGATTTGATGTTGAAAAATGAACTTTAAACGAAATATATAATAACAAACCCATTACTTTCGCCCCAATAGTACCCCACAAACTTCGGACGTAGCTTCGTTGCTGCCGAAACTCGCGCATGCGCATGAAAAGCTCCAATATTCCCATCACTGCTCTCACCCATAAACCCACTTTATGCTCAGTCCTTTAAGTCCGTGCTAAGTCCTAATCAGTCCGTATAGGATACATGTCTGTTGTTAACGAGTATTAACGCATAATTTGTTTTCATTGTTCAGGAGCGCAAGAGTACAGCGAGGCTGCCGCGTACATCCAGGCGCAATTCGAGGCGAATAACAAGACAGGCAATAAGGAGATCTACTGCCACACGACTTGCGCCACTGATACAACCAACATTCAGTTCGTGTTCGACGCAGTCACAGATGTCATTATCGCAAATAATCTCCGTGGCTGCGGTCTCTATTAGGATAAATATTCCCATCGTGGAGCCGATCGACCGATACACACTCACACACACACACACGGACACAGAAGACATGTATTGCGAGCACGTGGGAGCGCATGAGAGAGAGAATGAGAGACCGAGAGACTGACACCGACACTACTGGTGAGAAAGAGATTGGAAGAAAGCGAGACCGGAGAGAACGGGAGAGGGAGAACGAGAGAACGAGAGAGAGAGAGAGAGAGAGAGAGAGAGAGAGAGGGAGTGAGAGTGAGAGAGAGAGAGAGTATGAGAGAGAATGAGAGAGAATGAGAGATATATACTTGTGTGTATCACCGCTACTACTACCGACCACCTGCGGATACCTTCTCAACTTTTTTATCAACTGCCCTTTCGACTATTTCTTCTTTCACGGGGACCGAAAAACCCGGGCCGCTCCTTTGTCCACTCACGGAATCTGCATTCTGGGCAGCAGAGGCTGCTAGGAGCTGGAATCGTGGAACCTAACCTCTCTGCGACGGTTCCTCTGCTGGATTCTACCAACATTTATATATATCCTCTTTCTCCGAAGAATGCACCTGATTCTCGTAATAGCTGCCCACCTCCTATCGCTTCAACGGAGGAGTTGCGTGAACAAGTATTACGACTGTCTCACTCGACGTGTATTCTTTAGCCAAAGGGGAACACGTAGTTTTGATCGGAAGACAGATCGGTACACCGGGGAAAATCCCTGTAGAATCTATTCGATCAACGGAATAACAATGGCGAGCTGATACACCTGTCTGCCATTTTGTAAATTGTAGAAATTTAAAGAGTCGACAGGGGGGTGGGGGCAGAGCTGAGTCGCTCTCTCGTGTTGTCACAACAAACAACAGGATTTACTGTTTCTCCAACGCTGCCGCGAATGTCCGAGGCGAGTCCATATGGTCCGTCGACCAAGGAGCGCCCTGTGTACTCTTCTTCAAAACATCCTCGCGTAAACGAAGAGTAAAAGAATTTCATAAACAACTGGATCCTACGAGAATAGCTGTCCGAATACCGAGAAGAATATCGAAAGGAGACTCACCAAAGATTGATCCAGATTTTTCATGGATATCGCGACGAATCGCACAAAGACCAATCACGAAGCACATAAGGGGTCTACGGATGCTCTTATCTTGGTTTTATTGCCGAGTCATTGACACTGGGGGTGTAGGGTTACCTTCGGGCAGAAAGTTGTTGACGTGGTCATTCGGAGAACCTTTGCACTGAAAGTATACAGAGTGATTCATGAGTAGCAAGATTGTAGATCAATGGCAGCGATTATTTTGTTTTAGTTTTTTTAATAGAGGGTCATGAAATTGGACCTGAATACACTGTAGTCACCGTGACGGGGAAGATAGCTGTCATAATTGATGGTGTATACCGCCAATTATAATAATAGTTCAATTAGAACGCTATCTTTCTACATACTCACGGATGGGCGTGGCTAATGGCCCTGAGCAACCAATCAACGCCGGCGTTTCTATAGCGACGCATAGAGTGGAGGTCAATGACGCGAATTTTGAAAAGACCTTTGCGTTTTGAAAATTTTCACGAAGAATGGCGAATAGAATAATCAATGAAGAAACTAGGGAGCTTATGGTCGAGCGTATGAGGATTCTGTATGCGTTTAATGAGAAATGAAGCATAGTTTTAGGTTATAAACAAATTTTAGGTTATGAATGATGCTGTTGATCAATGACTTTGTGCCTCGGGTAGCCCAGAACGCTTTGTAATATAAAATCCAATTTTCCTTTGTCTCATGTACAATTATTGTTCAAACATGTTCGCTTTACTTCGAGTATGTTACGTTAATGAACGATCGCACAGGTCGCACACAACAAATCGACATTTAATTACACACGTGTTTTGCAGTTGTTCGAATATCAATGAACTGCAAACGCCAGGCATTTCGATCCGTTCTTTTGGGTTGGAAGACTGAACCGTAAAAGTTCGAAGAGTGGGACGGTCGAAGTCAAACAATTTTTTTTTAAACGAATGACGTTCAACTCAACAACGTGCAACAATGTGGAACATTTTTTATCTTGAACTGCGAGATTTCGAACATGAAATAATTTGTAAGAAAACTATTTAAGATTAATATTTTGAAATTTATTAATTGATTTTTTAATTAAGATTGGTGCAACACGAAGAAAAATTGAAGGAAATTATTTCATATTGTTCGAAGGATCTTCGGATTTGATCATTTTCCAAGGCCGTCTCGTTTGATAGTACGCACATCTACACACGAACTTTACATACATTCTCGCACAATCACACGCGCGCGCACATATATACATACTTTGAGAAATGTTCCAGCAAAACGTTGCGATCCTTGAATTTCCGATGTTGGGACAGTTTAGGCTCTCTTTTGAGACCTAATGTTTTTTAAATATTTTTTTAACTTCGCTGCTTTCACCTCGAACAGAGTAACATTTTCAGTTGACCATCGCTTTTCATGATCTTTTGTTGAGGGAATTTTTCTATTGGCTCTTAAAAGATACCAGGACAGTCGAACAACTACAAATGAAACATTCCACGTACAAGTACAGTTTTTTTCGTTTTTAATTTAATGTGTAATCAATTGCAGCTGCAAAGAATCATTTGTGCAAAAATTTTACTTGTTTGTTGACGGGCTATTCAGTTTTTCTTGAGCTACAGATTTAGTTATGGTTAACAAAAAGTGAATAATTAATTCAAAGAGGTTTTGTTAGACGAAATTTTGCAATAGGGGACAAAAGATTGCAGTTGCAACTACACGCTACTTAATTGTAATTTAATTAATAACCGAGAAGGGTGTTTGACCAAAAAGAACCAAAGAATCGAGTAGAACAATAATTACGATGTAACCAACAAAAACTATTCTCGAAAAACAATCCGAATTACATATATAAAATGAAGGCCAAAAAATGAATGTTTAAACTATTCTTTCGATCACGAGTACCGAGAAGATAAAAATTTATGATAAAGCGGACAAAAACATTCTTTTCATTTCGACGTCGAGTTTCGTTTTCATTTTCACGCCGATTTTGAGAATTATTTTTATATATCGTTAGTTAAATCTAGGGATAAAAGGAAAATAGTATTACTGTCACCGCCGTTGCTATATTATTATAAAATTAATATATATATATAAATATATATATATAAATTTTAGGGTTACGAATTAATTAATTAAGTATTCCTAAATGTAGTAGCTATAATTATGTATAAATAATTTCACGTATAGAATTTCTAGTCAAGTTAGAAGAAAAAAACGTACTAGCTCGTTAAAAACACGATCGGGAATCTAATTTTTATGTGAACAACTTTTTCGTTCGACTTTAATCGCGTTACAATCTGGTCGTTAATTAAAACATAGCAAGCGTTTAATTGAATTTGTACATTTATCGCGGGTCGAGGCTCTGTCGATAAATCAGATTTCGACGCTTCGTTCGAGGCGCGAAATTCAAATTGAAAAATTTAGTTTCATTACTGATTGATTTTTTCTAACGAAAATTCTATTAGCTTTCAGTAAGGAACTGTTTTGCGAGCAGTGATAATGAAAAACTTGAGAATTCGAGCTACAGGATGGTGAGGAAACAAGTTGACTTGAGTAGTATTTATAAAAATAGTTTAAATTTGATTCACTTTTAAAATATTTACAAATTGGCTTCGACAATGATTTTTATAATATCTTGTAGTATGTTAAATAGTTGGAACAATTATTCTATAATAATTTCAAAATTGACGGGAAACCGTTGACTCATTTGAATATATACATATACATATATATTCTTCTTCAGAAATTAAGACTAATCAATACATTATTTCCAAATTAATTCATAATCTTCTGTTTACTACTAAACAAGTCAGTTATATTATTGACCATGCTATAGCTCATTGTTCGGTGTATGCAATTCATACATAGCTTTTGTTCACGCTACAACTGAAATTGTAACGAACGATGGTACAATTTTGTGAAAGGAATCGGTGTACCAGAGTGTTACAGTGAATAATAATACGCTAGCATAATTGAACTAGAAAATATACATATATAAATATTTTCCTTTCGCTTGAGAAATATGTATATTTTTCAGTGGTTCATTTGTTTCTTTTTCCCGGCTAGGTGTAAAAAAAAGCTAGTAAATTATTTTGACTAGCCCATAGTCGAAAGAAAACTTGCCAATGTTTCTTGGAGGTGCTTTTAGATTAACAAGGACGACTATAAAATGAAATTGTATCAAGAGCCACTTTCAGGAACAGTATTTTTTTTACTCGTTTTGTAGGATAACGATTATCTCTTTACCGCCATATTGTTTTCGGGATTATTCTTTTCCTCATTGACTGTCTCGGCGCTTTTCTTTCTCCATCGTTTTCGGGTTTTCGTTCGTCGAAAGTGAAATTCAGGGATTTCTTTCCTTCAAATTCTGCACTGGCCAGTGGCGGATCATGCGTTCGGGGGTCCCTCGACAGAAAATTTGGGGATTCTAACCTTAAAAAAAATTTGCATTCCTGAAAGGAAGCGAATAATCTTTCATTTAATAAATGTAATGATCTGCCACTGTGCTCAACTATACTCCCCCCCTCCCTTGTGCAAGTATTTCTCACGAACCCGCGCTCAACGATACCCATTTCGCAATACTGTACACGTTTTTATCGACATTGTACCCAGTCACCAAGCGGTTTTCAATCTGCAATTCTTTGACAACATTCGATTGACTCTGGCTACCGTCGAGACTCAATTTTTCAAATGGGAAATTTATTGACAAATTGCACATTGAAACATTGATTGCCGGCTACAATGGAATCGGGACAAAAATATTAGACGATGAGTGAAAACATCGTTAGCGAAAGAGGAAAGATATTTTTAACGATGACGAGGTTATGAGAAACGTGGAGTATGAATATTTCGAATGTGTGTGTGCATGTGTGTGTGTGTGTGTGTGTGTGTGTGTGTGTGTGAGAGAGAGAGAGAGAGAGAGAGAGAGAGAGAGAGAGAGAGAGAGAGAGAAAAATAATTGTGACAAACGGACGAAGAATGAAAAAGTATCGTGTTGTAAGAAAACTTCAGTCAGGGATTACGAAAGAACAAAAACAGAATTGCAATAACGATTCTATCGACGGTATTGCCAAAATTATAATTCCCGATTTGAACGTGGCGCCACGGTTTTCTGTGGTAGGGGATAGGTGGCCGCGTGGTGGGGGTAGGACAGTGGGCGGGGCGAGTGCGGGTGTTACTAACACTAGTGTTATTATCGTAATTGTAACGATTAATGGTAACGATCATAATCTTATCGATAAACGCGAAATGATAATAAGGGACGTGAACGGAACAGTGAAGAGAAGAGGACGACGAGAGAAAGGCGAGAAAGACGAAGGAGAGGACGAAATAAGAACATACGGGGAAAGAATTTCAGTGTTTTGCGAGATCGTACTATTTAAAATAACGCGCCCAAAACCGAATCGTTTCGTAAAATCATTCATAGACTTGACGAATCGACGCCGTTTCTTTCTTACTTTTACCTTTTCATTCTTTTATCGTGAAGAAACAAAGTGAGACAGTGAGAGAGAAAGAATGAGAGAGCGAGAAAGAGAGAAAGCGAGAGAGAAAGAGAGAGAGAGAGAGGGAGAATGAAAGGGAGAGAGAGAAAGGATGAGTAAGAGTTAGAGGGCGAAAGAGACTATAGTGAATGGCCGACAGTGGGGAGGGGATTTCCCGTCGATGAAGAGGGAAATGCCGCGAGAGGAGAATGCTCTCTCATTATACATATATAAATATATATAATTATTATGTAATAATTGTCCATACATCTTGAAATGTCGAAATAAACGAACAACCAAAGATTCAAAGGTTTTTATTCCTGTGAGTGATGTTGAACGTGTGTAAAGCCCAATCATACTTCTACCAGTTGAGAGTCGAAATTTATAGGTTATTCAACGTGTTCTCCACTTTTTTAACGAATCACAATTGTTCTATCATACAGTACGATATACAAGCTTTAATATAAGACACGAAATGTTTGAAAATGACCATGGGAACACATTTTAAAATTGTTTTGAATTATTACCATATACAAGGTATAGGAGTATTGATCAGCCACCCATTGTATTTTTCTATCTTACGCCCAAGGGGTTCTAGAACCACCCTTACCATTCTGTGTCACGTCCTACCATATCGGTCAGAATTAATACCGTAGAACAGGCATGTCCAGAAATAGCTCACTTCCACGGACTTAAGAACTGTGCATTATCCGCACAAGTCGGCCATCTTGGATGGCAAACACTTTGGTGCGCTCTATAGGCAGTGTTGGGATATGGTGTAAGTTTTCACGCGCATGCGCGGCGATTTCAGCCTCAGTAAAGTAAGATTCTCGATAAAATGGGGTACCTTGAGCACCCAGAAGAATTTTAAAAAATTGGTATGATCGTAGAGTTGGCTAAAAAAATGAATTACTGAAAGCCCGGCCGTGGCGGCACCATGTGGGGATGGTAGCTTCCTTCTTAAGTTCCTGTGAGCATGCTGTGCACTCAGTAGCTCGCAGTTCTTGAAAGGCGACAGGTCCGCCAATGTTTTTCGGGTAGAACGTATCAAGATGGATCCTTGGAAAGAAGGAGAGGACTCGTATAGTAGTTGATACATTCCTCAGCGCAGTTCATATGGTGACAACGATATACGATATTATATGGTGCTACCTACAATCAGCTGTACCCTGCCACGTTACCTGCACACCAAACATCCGCTGCCATGGGACATTGTTAGTTCTATTTTCTTCTGTTTCGTATGTATATATGTTTAATAATGTAATTTACATGGTGAAAAATAAAGAATATTAGTTACAATATTTAATGTGTTCTTCTTTCTCGACCTTGTACAAGAATAGTCAATATTAAAATTAAATTAACATCTTCGAGTATTTTGGAAAAACCAAGTGAAGGACGTAGCGCGAAAATTGGATGCCACCTCTTTTAATATTATATTCTCCTAGTAGAAATCCAGAATTTCCGAAAATTTTCGAAACCCTCGAAAATTGAGTTTTGTATTAGGCGAATATGATAGCGAAAGAGGTGGCACGAAATTCAGTAGTAAGAGTCAACGACAAGCCAGACGATCAGGAATTTCCGAAAATTTTCGAAATCATCGAAAATTGAGTTTTGTATTAGGCGAATATGATAGCGAAAGAGGTTGCACGAAATTCAGTAGTAAGAGTCAACGACAAGCCAGACGGTCAGAAATTTCCGAAAATTTTCGAAACCTTTCCAAAATTGAGTTTTGTATTAGGCGAATATGATAGCGAAAGAGGTGGCACGAAATTCAGTAGTAAGAGTCAACGACAAGCCAGACGGTCAGAAATTTCCGAAAATTTTCGAAACCTTTCCAAAATTGAGTTTTGTATTAGGCGAATATGATAGCGAAAGAGGTGGCACGAAATTCAGTAGTAAGAGTCAACGACAAGCCAGACGGTCAGAAATTTCCGAAAATTTTCGAAACCTTTCCAAAATTGAGTTTTGTATTAGGCGAATATGATAGCGAAAGAGGTGGCACGAAATTCAGTAGTAAAAGTCAACGACAAGTCCGACATGCAGGAATAATTGGTGGTTTAATAATTACATTCACAGATACGATTTTCTATTACATTGTCTTTATTTATTCATTGTGGATTGATACATAAAATTTTATATTTTACATGTACATAACTTATATTCTAAATATTATAACAACGGTGTAGGGTGGGTCAGAGACCCGGCGCTCCATGAGACTTCTGCTGTAATACTGTGGACTGCGGCTATAGGCGAGTTACAGACTCTCTGTTACAGACAATTATATTAGGTGATTAGTCCGCAATGCAAATCGCGGCAAGGATCATCTATTCCATATAAATGTTTGTACAGCGCCATTTCATGCAGCGGCAAAACTTTCAAACTTGTAGCCAAACGTTACCGACAGTGTAATGCAGATTATAGACACTAGCGATCCTAGCAGCAAAGTGTCGAAGCTTGTTACCAACGGTCGGTAAATGTGGCGAGAAGTTTGAGCTTTCTACCAACACGTGGAATGGCGCTGTACGAACATAAACAAATAATTATTGCCGGAATTTGTACGGTTTCTCATGACAAAAGCGGCAAGAATCATTTGCTGCGGTTAGGCCTCCGTAGAGGATTAAAATAACCCTGACTAAAAAATAAAATTTCAATGCTTTCCTCTTGAAATTTTTTAATTTTCGATAGCTCAAATTAAAGCTGAAAATATGTTCTTTCCGATGGATGCCCTTAGGTTTCGAATAAAGTCTTCAAAAAATGATACCTGTCTAAAGAAAAATCACGAAAAATCACTCTAATTTAAGGGACTTTTTTTTAGTCAATTTTTTAATGTATTCCCGTAGGAATTTCTGGACGTTCGACCGCTTAAATTAAAGATGGAAGATTGTACTTTACTGTAGATGCAAATAGGTTTAAAAAGAATCACGTCGCTATGCAGTAAAATTTATAAAACTCGCCAGTCTGTTCGGATGCAAAAGTCGCTCTAATTGAAGGGACATTTTTGAGTCAATTTTTTAATGTGTTCCCGTAGGAATTTTCGGACGTTCGAACGCTTAAATTAAAGATGGAAGATTGTACTTTATTTTGGATACAAATAGGTTTTAAAAGAATCACGTCGCTATGCAGTAAAATTGATAAAACTGCCAGTCTGTTCAGCTGCAAAAGTCGCTCTAATTGAAGGGACATTTTTGAGTCAATTTTTTAATGTGTTCCCGTAGGAATTTCCGGACGTTCGACCGCTTAAATTAAAGATGGAAGATTGTACTTTATTGTAGATGCAAATAGGTTTAAAAAGAATCACGTCGCTATGCAGTAAAATTTATAAAACTCGCCAGTCTGTTCAGCTGCAAAAGTCGCTTTAATTGAAGGGACATTTTTGATTCAATTTTTTAATGTGTTCCCGTAGGAATTTCCGGACGTTCGACCGCTTAAAATAATGGTAAAATAGTGCAGTTTGTGGTAAAGAAACAATTGCTGACAGTTTTCTCGAATGGATCCAGCATCGGTATTTTAGGCCTCGCACACCGACGAGATACTGTTAACACTAGGTTTATGGAGCACTAAAATTGATTATTTTACATTGCTTTATAAAAATAATAAAATTGTATTTACTTAGATCTTAAGCGATTTCTATTGTAATATGTACACAAAAAAAAATAAATCTATTTAGTAATTCTTCACGGATGCCTCATACACTCTTAATAATCGTAAATTAAAAAATTTTGAATCCGTCATTTTGACGGGCCCCGTAAATCTAGTGTTAACTGGTCGGTGCGCCGTATCACCGACGAGATTTATATCTAAGAAACAACGCGAGATGGTCTGTTACAGATGCGCAGCCGACGGTAATTCGTTCTCTCGTCGTGAATGGGAAGCAGACGAGTTACAACACACGATAACAGGAGCTTATTGCAGGCCAGTGGCCGCGCTGAGAGACCAGAAACCTTGCCAACGGGTGGCGCACGATCGCAGCAGAGTTCCTGATTAATGGAACACTGTGATAAGAAACGGATCGACGGTCTTCGACGTTTTAGCTGCTCACCGATTAGTCATTTTGTCTTCCTTTTCTACTGTAAAATTAGCAATCGACGGTTATTTCTTCGATTTCCACCTGAAAAACTATAACTATGGCCTTTCGACGCCCGACGCAATCAAATTCTCCGATTAAAAAGAAAACTGTTCAACATACTCCAATGAGACTTTTTGGGTTTGTTTATGTTTGATTGCAGAATATACAGTAATTTTTGCAGCACGAGTACGATTTCCGTGGCCTCTCGTACGATTTCCGCCCCCTCCACGACCTAACCACAACTCATTCTATTCACATGATTTTTCCATTACTAGTTCAAATTCTGGATGACAGCTACAATGCAAAGATTATGCAACTAATTTCATTTTCTACAAAAAAGTTCTTTTGATATTTTACCATATTTCGCATAGTTACCGAGATATTTGCAAATTTATAAAAAACAGGAAATCTACTTTACCGGCCAAACCAGGCCAATTTGACACCATGTTATATATACATTTTTTTCTTGAAATAACCACAAGAACACAAATATATAAAACAATACTGATGTACCCTAGCTTTTAGTTTGTAGAGGTTACTTTCTCTGTACACTTTGGTTTTGTTTGTACCTAATGTTGTAATAAATCTCTTATGAGATTTTCTGAATAAAAAAAAAAAACATAAATATAACCTCAAAACGAGGGGCCACGGAAATCGTCCTCCCCATTTTTGCAGGTTAGGATACCGTTTCCTTTTAAAATTATAGCCCGAATGAGAGAGTAGTTGTGTTTGCAGCATTTCCGATTTTGTGAAATGTGATACGGAATGTTCGGCAACTAAAAAAGAACTGTAACAACTATCATTTTTGAAACTTCGTGGGTTTGTTCACGATTATTCGTAGAATATACAGTAATTTTTTCGAATTAAAATATCCTCTCTATTCAAATTGATAGCTAAACGACTACCGTTTTGTATCGTGTATCTGTGATGTGAAATCGATGTCGTTTCGCCTCGTTTGCCCCGAAAATCGTTGGAAAGCCGGTGATACGTAGATCACCGTCGCCATCACAGCATCAGCAACAAGTGTCCAAAGAAGTTTCTCATTGTGTCCAGCGGAAACTGGCCTGGCCAGATCGGATTTAAAAATCAATTGTTAGCGATGCGTTGCACCGTCACGCCATTATGTGTCCGTTAATCGAGGAATTAAAAGGTGTTCCTAGTTCTTCGCAGTTCCTGTTTTTTTTTTTTAAATAAAATACAACTTTCCACAAATTTACATTCCACGCGATATATGTTAATGTTTTATTGTCCACTCGATTTTTAATCCTCGTAAAATGACGGCTTCGAGTTCGCAAAAGCGTGAATGCAAATCATTTTTATTGTTGCCCTGTGAAAGCTTTTAGCCAGCGGGATAAATTGTTCTTTTCCTATGGTTTTGCATAATTTATGAAAACGTGAATTTGCATTGAAAATTCAAAGGCTACGTAAGCGTGTAATGGCTACACAATTTCTCTTTCGAATAAGTAGTTTCGCCTGCAATGGATTGCAACATAGGAATAATTTTTGCAAGTTTTTAGTGAGCATTTTGCATTCTGCTGAGTACTCTTTTTGAATTGTTCATAAAGATGTTAGTTAAATATTAGATTATTCACTGTTCCATTTAAATTCCATTTTTAATAATATCCGCTCTCGTGTTCACAGTAATATCTAATTAATAAAAACAACAGTATATATTCGATAACCTAATCAATTATTTCGACTTTTGTGCCGGCCATTTTGGCGAAGAAGATAGAATGGAAACTCAAAAACTCAGTTCAACCCCAAAACGATTTTTGATTAACAAACAACCTTTTTATTTCTAATGGTTTTTTAAAATTACGAAACGTTTACAGACATATTCGTGACATTTTTCTGGCTGAAACGAGCACAAACACGACCCAATTTGGACCACAATTACTCGTTTAATCCGAGACACAGTAAAAACGAGCAAATCGTTCGGATAATCGAGGTTTTACTAAATCGTGGATTGCTCGATTAAATGTGCTCCGAATTATACCGTGTTTGGTCCCATTTTACTCGGAAAAGTTTTGCGAATATGTTCCTTATCGATTTACATTAAACGGAGCTGAAAACAATTTTCTTTAATTAATTATCCGCGGTGGCACATTTTCACAATGATAATTTTGCATTCTGCTGAGTACTCTTTTTGAATTGTTCATGAAGATGTTAGTTAAATATTAGATTATTTACTGTTCCATTTAAATTCCATTTTTAATAATATCCGCTCTCGTGTTCACAGTAATATGCTAATGAGTAAAAACAACAGTATATATTCGATAACCTAATCAATTATTTCGACTCTTGTGCCGGCCATTTTGGCGAAGATGAAGAAAATGTAACCATCTCCCATTTCCCACGGATTGCATGCCAAACTGGAGCTGGTATTTTAACGTTTGTTGAAAACAAAAATCAATTTTGATTGAATGTTTGAAATATACTCAAATTAAAAATTTCAACACTGTGGTCACAAGCGTAGCAAGATTAATAAAAGTAGAACAGTAAATTACAAAGTGGAGATATAAAATTAAAACATCAATACAATTTCACACAGTTTCTAATTATTATTTAACAGCAATATTTATTACCATTTTATCACTGCCAAACGGTCTACGAAAACGAAAATTTGCAAAAGATGGTAGCATAATTACAAGTTGAGTTGTATTTCATTTTGCTTATACAGTGTACTATATGCATTTCGTTATTTTTTAGTTTTTGCAGATGTTATACAGTATTCAAAGAAGAACTTATTTCTGGCACAGTAATTTTTGAAATAAACCAGAGACCGTTTGCTCGAATTTTCGCCGGTCGACGTTGGCTCACCACTCTGCAATCGCGTTTTTGATAGGGAACAGAGCGTTTCTATCACGCCCCCTTGCTCCAATGAACGGTGAAAAAAAATATCTTGTCACAGATTGAACAAAAATAAAAGGGCAAATGGAAATTTCGGCAGGAAAATGAAAAACGAGTCTCGGCGAGTTTTTGGACCTCGAGGAAATAAGCACGGAAGACAAATACCAATTAAAAACGTTTTTTTTTTGCACGGTTTTTTCCCCCGAAGCAATCCTTTTAACTTTTTCCAAACCTTTCTGAAATTTGAACACGGACAACGGCGCGGCGCGCGATGAATGGAAAAACCTCGACGAGGACACGAAGGACAATTTGTTTTTAATTTTCTCGAACCGTCGGATGAGAATATCAATTTTTCTTTCCTCTTTGTCCTGAGGAAATTGCTTGCAGAATGAAAATCTATATGTAGATGATTCAGTTAACACAGTTCTCTGTTAGTGTGTTCTGATTCTATTGTTCTCGATTTTAAATAGTAATTGTTCGAAATAAAATACTATTTTCAATAGTCGTTGCTCTGAAACTTAAATAAAATACTATTTTAAATAGTCGTTGTTCTATAACTCAAATCAAATACTATTTTAAATAATCGTTGCTGTACAACTCAAATGAACTACCATTTCAAATAAACGGTGAAATATCCGCAAATAAAATATTTTAATATTCTAAAATATAAAATAGAATATTTTAATTTTAGTAATCTGAAACATGGAATAAAACATTTGAATTTTACGTTCTATAATATTTAAAACATTTCTTGACGATGAAACTAGATCGAGGAAACAGGCAATATTAAAATGCAAGACACCATTTTGATTTATTTTATCTAGTAGAATCACCGCCTCGAATAAAATTCTGACTATTTTGAGAACCCTTTAGATAAAACATTATTTTAAAAACTTTTTCTACCAAATAAAATATTTTTCAAAGTGCACGTATGATTTCAAAATAAAACAGACTATCTACTAGGGATGTGCGAGTTCCCGTAATTTACGAGCTGAGGTGAACTCGATTCGATTGCTCGAGCCGAATCGAGCGTTTGAATTTTCCGAGCTACTTGAAATCGACGAACTGCTTGAAAAGAGTGCGAGCTACTTGAAACAATCAACCGGCTCGAATATTCGAGCCCTCGTAAAACTTCGATTTACTCGAAAATGAATTTTCAGCACGAAATTTTTCGAATTACTCGGACATATTCGAACATATCTTTTACTTTCGAGTTACTCGTAAAAATTCGAATATGTTTTCTTTGTGAAAACATGAAAATAGAACAGAAGCATTAATTTATGGTTATATTTTTCTTTCTTATAGTTAGAATGGTATTTGATAGTAAATAAATGATTATTCGAGTAACTCGAGCAATTCAAATTTTTACGAGTAACTCGAAAGTTAAAGATCTGTTCGAACATATTCGAGTAATTCGAAAAATTTCGAGCTGAAAATTCATTTTCGAGTAAATCGAAATTTCACGAGGGTTCGAATATTCGAGCCGGTTGATTTTTTCAAGTAGTTCGCATTCTTTTCAAGCAGTTCGTCGATTTCAAGTAGCTCGGAAAATTCAAATGCTTGACTCGGCTCGACAGACCGATCATTACTCGACTCGAAATTCGAATACTCGAATAAATCGTGTACTCGCACACCCCTACTATCTACTATTTACTAGGGGTGTGCGAGTATCCGTAATTTACGAGCTGAGGTGAACTCGATTCGATTGCTCGAGCCGAATCGAGCGTTTGAATTTTCCGAGCTACTTGAAATCGACGAACTGCTTGAAAAGAGTGCGAGCTACTTGAAAAAATCAATCGGCTCGAATATTCGAGCCCTCGTAAAACTTTGATTTACTCGAAAATGAGCTCGAAATTTAATATATTACTCGAATATATTCGAACAGATTTTTAACTTTCGAGTTACTCGTAAAAATTCGAATTGCTCGAGTTACTCGAATATTCATTTATTTACTATCAAATATCATTCCAACTATAAGAAAGAAAAATATAACACTAAATTAATGCTTCTGTTTCATTTTCATGTATTCATGAAGAAAACATTTCCGAATTTCGACGAGTAACTCGAAAGTTAAAGATCTGTTCGAACATATTCGAGTAATTCGAAAAATTCCGAACTGAAAATTCATTTTCGAGTAAATCGAAATTTCACGAGGGCTCGAATATTCGAGCCGGTTGATTTGTTCAAGTAGCTCGCATTCTTTTCAAGCAGTTCGTCGATTTCAAGTAGCTCGGAAAATTCAAACGCTTGACTCGGCTCGACAGACCGATTATCACTCGACTCGAAATTCGAATACTCGAATAAATCGTGTACTCGCACACCCCTACTATCTACTATTACTAGGGGTGTGCGAGTACCCGTAATTTACGAGCTGAGCTGAACTCTATTCGATTACTCGAGCCGAATTTGACACAGAAGTGAATATGTTATTAACGTTAGGTGAATGCCAAAAAAATTATCGGCGTGCCTCAGTGATGTTTTTTGAACGTTATGGGATCAAAAAATGTCATGCAACATTTCATGTTCATTGAGGGAACACCCACGAATGGGAAGGAAATTGAACTGGCACACATTATTATAGATCTGATTGATAGTTACAGAGATGCAGGGTACATGAATTTCGAAACGTAGCCACGCTGCTAACTGCGCCACCTTCTTTAGCTACTAATAAAACAATAAACGTCACATAACCCAGTGGTATTGTTTAAAATACTATACACGTTTATATTAAATGCTTATATTTCGATAAAACAAGCCAGAATTCCTTCCTACGCACGCCAGGTGCAAGACTAACTTCCATTATGAATAATTATTGTTAAATGGCAAAAGAAAAGAAAATCCTGGAACATGTATCCCCTATTTTGGATCAAAGATCACACACCCAAGTTTACATTAAAATGAACTAACAATAAATAAGAGAAACTGCAAAAAAAAATCAAATTTTTAATATATTGTTTAAACAATTTTCTTGCGCGACTACATTTCCCATTGAAAAATACACAATTGAAAAAAAAATTCAAATTTTTTCGACCTCTGGTTTCCGAGATATCTCAAAAAATATGGTTTTGACCCCCAACTTTGAGGGCTGTTTTCACCCCTTCAAAGTGGATGGTTGCCGATAAAAAAAAACACGTGTCAGATATTTTTCAAAGAACAATAAGCTCCCATAAGTTTCATCAAAATCGGATTTTCGCATCTGAATATGTTCCCTTATCAGTTGTATTTAAAAATAATTCTTTCCTCCGGCTTTATTAAAAATAGTGCACAACAAACGCGATATTCCCTTGATAATGATCCGCACCTGGATCGAAACGTTAGGTATTAACACTTTGCCGTCCGCACGTCTCGTAAAAATTTCTTCGCTTGGCGCCGGCCGTTCTTGAGGTTATCGGGTGATTATAAATTTTCAAGTTTTACTAATGTCATCGTTACCTCTCATGAGTTTTCAATCCTGCCCCCTATTTTCATGAAATTTGGAAGATATACATATGTAAATATTAAATATTAATAGTAAATAGTAAATAGTAAATATTAAATAATGCGCAATTAACACTATGCCGTTCAGTACACCACTGTGGTGTCGCCGGCCGTTGAGCAAAACTTTGTGCGCGACACCACTGTGGTGTCGCCGGACGGCAAAGTGTTAATTAAATTGCAAATTTGTTGTTGAATTTCAAAAAGATCGAACCTTGCGCCAATAACATCTTCTATAACCTTACACAGGCTCGTCGGCACGCGTCGCCGCCGCGCTCGAAGAAAACACGGATCCCGGTTGATTCTAATAAAATCAGTCGTCCGGCTCGCGCGCGTCGGGCATCGCTGGATGGTGTGTCATGCGCGGTACGGGGGTTAGGATCCGTCTCATCGGCACAAGGGGTTGTTTCAACCCTCAGTCTGGCGGCGCGTGCTCGACTCGCGGTCTCGCACGCCGCTCTTCCCCGGGGGAACGGGTACACGCTTGTCGGAATCAGCGTCGGGAACGATGATCCGCGCGACGATGGCCTCTCACTCTAGATCCGACGATCCCACCTGAGCTTCACGACCCACCTGTACCTGCCATTCGAACCCTCGAAAACATCTGCCATCGGTGCGATCTAAATGAAACGGACATAGCGATCCATAACGGGAATCTTTATCTTGGCTCCCTTCGAGAGCTTGCGATTCAAAGTCCCCGAACCTGCCTGTCGACGGTCCCTGGGTGTAGGCGGTCCGAGTGTCAACGATGTGACGCGGATCGGTGGCCCCTGGGTTCGGTGGCAGGGCCAGCAACATCGAGAGACAAGTGCCGGAACGATGGTATGGGGTCTGCGATGACGTGACAAGGTCCCGGCGAGGTTCTGCGAGGTGGCCCGAGGACGGCCTCGAAGATGCTTGTCCCTGGTGGCTGGTGGTTGCTGGTGCTGCTGGGCTGTTGGCAGTGGCTCATGGTCGCCGGGTACGATGGCCAGGAGGCGCAGATCGAACGGCCGAAGGAGCTGCTTCGCCATCAGCAGAACCACCGGCCGTCGTTCATCGAGCGAAAACTGGAGATCCGCGTGGACACCGAGGACCCGAAAATTCTGGACGATCCGGAAGATGGTTCGCTGGACTGTGAAGACCCGGTGAGATCCTGGAACAAGCCGGAGACCAGCATCGAGAAGCCCGCCACGCAGATCAGACACAGCCGCTCGAGGAACCACTTCGCCAGACAGGCGAAGCTCGACGAGCCCGAGCTGGCTTATGCCAGCGGGAATAGGGTGGTACAAGTGATTGGGAACTTGTCGCAGATCGAGGAGGCTTCCCAGAGATCCAGGGGAAGGAGTCCCGACGAGCTCGCCGGGTCTATCGACGAGAGATCAACCGCGGATTTGGACAAGTTAATCAGCAGGCTGTCCGAGCGCAAGAAGGAGGGAGCTAAGAACTCGACGGCCGTGAGGCATCGGAACAGCTCGTTGAACAAGCTGAGAAGAGTCTGGGCTAGCAACAGGGCCAGGATCTTCGGTAACAGGACTGTCAGCAATTTAACCGATGGTTACGGGCTGGTCGTGCGCGTGGAGACTGTGGACGATAGCAACGACTTGGACGATGGCGAGAGACCTATTCTGGTGGACTATGATGCCTACAGTGACGGTGACGGTGGTAGGAACAGCTCCGAACCGGAGGAGTACGAGGATTATGGGAAGAAGATAGTGGAGCAAGCCAAGTCGAATAAGGAAGGTGTTCACGTGGACATTGTGACCAGGTTCTTGAGGATCATAGAGAACCAGCATTTGTTGGGAGAGAATTGCACCGCCGGGACTGATCTGAATCTTGGGGAGGGTGTTGTGGATCAGTATGCTCAGGAGAAGTTTAAGCTAGAGGCTAATCTCGCGGTGAACAGGGCGAACATGTTGACCAGGTCGTGGAAGTACGCGCCCGAGGTGATGATGTCCTCGGAGTATCTGCTCCACGCCAATGTGCTCTCGATGGTCGAGTTCGACGAGGACATTTTCGCCGCTGGGAATTGCTATGACAAGCTGCAGTATAAAAGACGGTGGCTGTACTGCCCTTACGCGCACCGGCTGCAAGATCAGGACGGGATTCTTGTCAAGGACCTTGCCATCGAGTACAAGTATCTCAGTAACAGCAGCGAGTGGTTTTACATTGCCAGGAAGAACGCAGAGAAGGTGATCGCTAACAACGAACAGTTCAGTCGTGGTGAGTCGATTAGGTGTATGTAATTTAACCATCTGTCTACCGTAAAAAAAACTTTCAATATGCGATAGAAAATTTATACCACAAAAAGGTAGTAAATATAAAAAAAAAACTTTTAGCTTTAAATAATAAAAAATAAGAAAAGTAACAAAGTCATGCAACGACAAGATCCCAAGAATTTTAAAAGTTTAAATAACCGCAGTATCTATATACAGTCGGGTACAATGGACCCGGTTGGTAGACAGAGGGTTAAATTATAGGTACTGATCATTTTGCAGTCGCGTGCAAAAATATCCGGACACTCTTTAAAAGTTTAGTAGGTAGCGTGTAAATAATTTTTTCTAAAAATTGCTATTGGTCGGAATTGCGACGAAAATAGTAAAGGTCACGATTTTTAAACATTTTAATCGGTGCCTGTAATAAACATTTAAAAATGTTTAATGTACATGTACAGTTTCATCGAAATTGGCTAACGTCGTTATGAGTTACAAACATTTAAACGTGATTACATAAGGACAAAATTCACTGGAAAGATAAAAAATCTGCGACTTTCACCCATAAGCTCCCATCTTGCAATGTTCGTAGCTTATAACAACATTGTTATAAGAATTTAGACTTAGATGAAACTTTTCGCATGTATATAACCTATGGAGATCTACAAAAGGTGTATTTTAAATTTTCATTACAGGCACTGATAAAAAAGTTGAAAATCATGACTTAGTTTTTTCTTCACAATTTGGACCATTAGCAATTTGTATAAATAATTATTTACACGCTACCGAGAAAACTAATGCGTCTCACATCTCAAAAAAACTCAAGCCGTTTGAACTAATTTTGAAAAAGTTATTCGTTTTTAAAGGGTGTCCGGATACTTTTGCACGCCACTGTATATGCAGTTCCCGGATTGAAATGATATAGAGTGAAACCCTGTTTTTTTCGCTCGTCCCCACAATGTGATGATTCGTTCAAATTTAATTTTCGTCATGTCATAACAAAAATCATACTCAAGTCAATTTTCGGTAATTATTGCGAAAGGGTCACTGTACTCCGATTTTGATGAAATTTAAATATGTTATGCAACAAAACATTTTGAACAACTTTTTCCATTTCCAATATAGGGGGGGTCGCTTTTAGTTTTCGAGATATTCGCAAAAAACTATTGCTAATACTGTATTTTAATTTTCTCTCTTGGACTGCCTGACGGCCGGCCCTCTTCGCCCCCTCCACGACCTAACCACAACCCATTCTATTCACATGATTTTTCCATTACTAGATCAAATTCTGGATGACAGCTGCAATGCAAAGATTATGCGAATAGAATGTGTTGTGGTTAGGTCGCGGAGGGGGCGGAGAGATGCGGCCGTTAGGCCGGCCCTACCACGCATACGAAAATTCAGGAGTAGTCGATCAAAATTGAGAACTCACCCTATATAGCGTGAAACCCTGTTTTTTCTCTCATCCCCACAACGTGACGATTCGTTCAAATTTAATTTTCGTCATGTCATAACAAAAATCATACTCAAGTCAATTTTCGGTAATTATTGCGAAAGGGTCACTATACTCCGATTTTGATGAAATTTAAATATGTTATGCAGCAACATATTTTGAACAACTTTTTCCATTTCCAATATAGGGGGGCCGCTTTTAGTTTTCGAGATATTCGCAAAAAACTATTGCTAGTACTATATCGAATTTTCTCTCTTGGATTGTCCTGACGGCCGGCCCTCTTCGCCCCCTCAACGACCTAACCACAACCCATTCTATTCACATGATTTTTCCATTACTAGATCAAATTCTGGATGACAGCTACAATGCAAAGATTATGCAAATAGAATGTGTTGTGGTTAGGTCGCGGAGGGGGCGGAGAGATGCGGCCGTTAGGCCGGCCCTACCACGCATACGAAAATTCAGGAGTAGTCGATCAAAATTGAGAACTCACCCTATATAGAGTGAAACCCTGTTTTTTCTCTCATCCCCACAACTTGTTTACAAAAAAAAGTAAACAGACACCGCACCGGAGCAGCCTTACGTTGCCACGGAGCGTGCAACAATACGGAAAATTCAATACAGTATTAGCAATAGGTTTTTGCGAATATCTCGAAAACCAAAGCGATCCCCCTATATTGGAAACGGAAAAAGTTGTTAAAGATATCGAAATCTATAACATATTTAAATTTCATCAAAATCGGAGTGTAGTGACCCTTCCGCAATAATTACCTTCGAAACTTGTGCGTCACACTTTTCTGATTAACATGATACCAAACACGATTTAGTTTGTTTTATATTTACTCGTTTAATCTGCTATACAGGGTGAGTCCGAAGAAACAGAATACCTAAATATCTCCGTTACTTTTCGTTGTACAAAAAAACTTCTTAGGACAAAGTTACACTGTTTGAAGGGCCACATGTAACGGTGTAAGGGAAAAAATTTTCAAGATAATTTTTTAATGAGAATTTAAGGTCATCGATGAATTTTATTTATTCCATTTTTCAGGGTTGAAGGTCATTTGTAGGTCATATTGTGTTACATGGATGAATTCGTTATTTTATCAGCTACAACATTACGTTAACGAAGATATATCATTCCACTTAAAAAAACATCGATGACCTTGAAATCTCATAAAAAATTACCTTGAAAAATTTGTTCCCTTACCCCGTTACATGTGGCCCTTCAAACAGTGTAACTTTGCCCTAAGAAGTTTTTTTCTACAACAAAAAGTTAAAGGAGATATTTAGGTGTTCTGTTTCTTCGGACTCACTCTGTATAGTAGAACCTCGATTATCCGAACTGACCAATGCTTCTAATGTAATTGTGATTTGCAGAGGCATATATGGTCCGAAGTGGGTCATCTTGGTACTCATTTTAATCAGAAAAATGTCACGAATATGTTACTGCCGTTAAAAAAAAAAAATAATTGCAAACAAAAAAGATTTGTGATTGGATTATTATTGCCATACCGATATACTTTTTCTTGTTGATCAATTTGTACTCTATTTATTCAGATTTGTAGTTTATGGTGATTATCTTTGATAGTCATTTAAGATTATTGATGACACGAGGATTTCGCTGTGTCTGCCAACTCGTGGACTGGTTCCAAACTTCCGGCCACCGGTGTTTATGGCAAAAGGGACATGAATTGGAATATTCTGTCTTTGGAGTTTCGAGTATCGTTGTTTCTCACGTACACAATAGTTTCTCTCCTCCCGAGAGCTTATTTTGTTTATCTTCCGGAATAAGCAACTGGAGCTTGCACAAAATATTGGAAACACGTTAATGATAGGTTAGGTCGTGTACCATAATCCTTTAAGTCGTTCCGTGTTGATTTTTGGTAGCAATTTTAAAATAACATTATTTATGGTATGGTACTTATTATAATAATATTTTAAAATAATATTATTATTATATATATTTATATTATTTACATAATTATTTATTATTCAATTCTATGAAATTATTACAATTGCGATTTTATTGCACCTAAGCTGTATAAGTACCTAATATAAAGAAACCTAATCAAGAGTTCTGATAAAACAAAATAGTAAAAAATATTTGCAAAATTTTCTGAAATAAAAAGAACCTTATTGAACCTAGTTTAGCATGCCTTTAGCTTTAGACGTGTACCAAAACACAATAAATGTCGAATATTAACAAAATCGCGTCAATGTGAATATAAAGATTCAATTTCGTCGACTTTTTGCTGCATTTAATGAATTGTACAAATTAGAAACATATATATACTGGCAAAATTATTTTATTAGAAATAGCTACACATATGCTGAAGACGTATATAAAATTTGAATTGGATTGGTATAGTAGTTTTCGAGATATCATAGTAATTATTTTAAAATTCGCATTTAAAGTTTAAATTCTTAGCTTCTGATGCGTTATACTAAACGAGCTATAGTTTCGTTAGATTTTCAAATACGATTAAGAAATTTTATGAGTACACTCTTAAAATGCTGCCCTTTCAATGTAGGCGAAGAAAAAGTCGATTTTTTGGCTTTGTTAATGTAGAATAATTATTTATTTGACAGACATTTCGACTTAGGCGTGTCGATTGAAGCTGTCCACCGCGGTCCCTTTGATCTCTCTTTAGTATAGCGTACTTTGAGATATTATAAGATGGAGGAGGGTCCTGTGGCAATGGAGGCTTTTAATTTCTCTCGTTTGTTTATTTCCTCTTCTCGGATTCGTTCACTCCCTCTTCCGATATTAGCGCCTCCGGATAGCCTGAAAGGAACTTCATTAACTACGGGATGCTCCTTTTCCGGCTGAGCTTTTAATCCCGTTGAATTATGGAAACAAGAAAAAAATTGTATCGACACACCGTCCCGTCGGCACCTGAAAGTCGAATGAAAACGCTGTCGTTTAAATTTCGCGCTATTTTTCGTCTGTTTTTAAACTTTCCTTCTAATACGAAAAACCGATAAATGATCAGAGCGCGTCGAAATTCAAATTAAAAACTTAATTTATATTGTAAAAGACAGTATGCTTACATGACATTATTTGTTTAACATTGCGTTCTAAATTAACTCGCAGAAAGTCAGCCGTTTAACAATTATAAAATGATGAAAAATTTGATTAATAATACTTGTTTCGACAGAAGCATGAACACTCCGTGAAACAAATACTGTACTTAATTACTATATACTACACTTACTAATTTTGTATTATTAATCATTTTATTACTAATTATTATACTATATTTTACTAACGAAAATATAACAAGGAGACTTTGTCAACGATCGCATTAAATTAAACTATTTCACTACTATAGAATTATTGAAGTTTTTCAGGCCAAAATATTAATATTCCGTGAACCAAAATGGCCGCCAGCGCCGCCGCTTTCGACAAGAACTCCATTACTGTACTTCACAAACTCAAATGCAGCAAAAGCACCATATCAAGAATGCTGCATTAAACTTAACTATTTCACTACAATAGAATGATTAAGAGTATGTTTAATGTACTTCTACAGACCAAAACATTAATATTCCGTGAGCCAAAATGGCCTCCAGCGCCTCTGCTTTCGACAAGAACACTATTACTGTACTTTACAAACTCAAATATAGCAAAAGGAACATATCAACAATGCTGTAGTAAACTTAACCATTTCACTACAATAGAATGATTGAGAATATGTTTAATGTACTTCTACAGACCAAAACATTAATATTTCGTGATCCAAAATGGCCGCCAGCGCCGCTGCTTTCGACAAGAACACCATTACTGTACTTTACAAACTCAAATACAGCAAAAGGAACATATCAACAATGCTGTAGTAAACTTAACCATTTCACTACAATGGAATGATTGAGAATATGTTTAATGTACTTCTACACACCAAAACATTAATATTTCGTGATCCAAAATGGCCGTCTGCGCCGCCGCTTTCGACAAGAACGCAATTAGTGTACTTTACAAACTCAAATACAGCAAAAGGAACATATGAACAATGCTGCATTACACTTGACTATTTCACTACAATAGAATTATTGAAAATATGTTTAATGGTACTTCTACAGACCAAAACATTAGTATTCCGTGATCCAAAATGGCCGCCAGCGCCGCCGCTTTCGACAAGAACGCAATTACTGTACTTTACCAATCAGAACGCAACAAAAGGAACATATCAACAATGCTGCATTACACTTGACCATTTCACTACAATAGAATGATTGAAAATGTGTTTAATGTACTTCTACAGACCAAAACATTAGTATGCCGTGAACCAAAATGGCCGCCAGCGCCGCCGCTTTCGACAAGAACGCAATTACTGTACTTTACCAATCAGAACGCAATAAAAGGACCTTCGCAGCAACATTTCAACGTACAACAATAACCGCTCAAAAACATTAAATACGTTCGCCAGGATCATCCACGCGCAAAAGCCGTTTAACTCGTTGGCGGCCATCATCCGGCTGCACTGTTTCAATAAAAGCGGCATGTATTCTATTTGCAAAAATTCACAAAAACGATGACAATGACCAGCCACTGTGTTTCTGGAAACGGGGTCGCGGGTTCCGAGTGCGAATAACGACGACCGCGGTTGTTAATTTGATCTTCATTCGCTGCGAGAAACTCGCGGCACCGCCGCTGGTCAACGATTAAAAACTGACACGGAGTACACGGAGAAAATCAGTGTTTTCTCGATACTCGATTAATCTGCATACTTCAGTGACTCAAGGCTCGCGATTAAAACCGCCACTTTGTTGAAATACGCGGCGGTGCGGCGGACTTTATTAGCCAACGGCGCGCATTATGCATTTATTCATTGCCGCCGGCGAACTTTTGTAAAAGATCAACGACGGAATTTTCGAAATGAGAGCTTCGTTCGAATAACTCGAGACGGTAGATGATAAAACTGGGTATGCAGAGAAATTTTGGTTACAGAGAACAATGGCGGTTTATCGGCGAAAGCTGAAGTATATTGGCGATCCTGCGTAAGCATATCTTTGCGAAAAATTAATCTTTCGAACTGAACATCTCTGTACACATTCTCTAATTTACTAACTAACTGTAGCAAAAGTTTCGCAAACCTGCGCCAAGGTGTTTGTTTTTTAAAAATTGTCGAATTAATCTATGATTTTTCGAGCGATTTAAAAAATGAACCATATACCACAGGTTGATATGTCATAGCTTACAAAAATATGAATCTTCCGAGCTGAAAATTGGTGTAAATGTACTTTAAATTACTGTCTAAACGTTGTAGAAGTTTCGCAAGTTTGCGTCCAGGTGTTTGTTTTTTAAAAATTGTCGAATGAATCTATGATTTTTCGAGCGATTTAAAAAATGAACCATATACCACAGGTTGATATGTCATAGCTTATAAAAAAATGAATTATCCGAGCTGAAAATTTGTGTAAATGTACTTTAAACTACTGTCTAAACGTTGCTGAAGTTTCGCAAACCTGCGCCAAGGTGTTTGTTTTTTAAAAATTGTCGAATGAATCTATGATTTTTCGAGCGATTTAAAAAATGAACCACGTGCCACAGGTTGACATGTCATAGTTTACATAAAAATGAATCTTCCTAGCTGAAAATTTGTGTAAATGTACTTTAAACTACTGTGTAAAAGCTGTAGAAGTTTCGCAAGTTTGCGTCCAGGCGTTTGTGAAAAATAATTTTGAACAAGAATTTTTATGAGCAAATTTATATAAAAGTTTTTGAATGCAATTTGGACCACAAATTTTTATGATGTAGCAAAACTTTTAAAACACAATTTTGAAGTACAGTTTACATCACCGAGATAAGGAAATGGTCACTGAAAAACTCAGTTTGCCCCCAAAACGATTTTTGATTAACAAACAATCTTTTCATTTCCCATGGTTTTTTAAAATTATGAAACGTTTACAGACATATTCGTGACATTTTTCTGGCTGAATCGAGCACAAACACGACCCAATTTGGATCACAATTACTCGTATCATCCTCGATACAGTAGGACCGATGTAATCGTTCGAATAATCGAGGTTTTACTAAATCGTGGATTGCTCGATTAAATGTCCTCCAAATTATAGCGTGTTTGGACTCATTTTACTCAGAAATGTTTCGCGAATATGTTTCTTATCGATTTAAATCAAACCGAGCTGAAAACAATTTTCTTTAATTAATTATCCGTGGTGGCACATTTTCACAATCATAAAAATAGCGTCATATATTTTTAAGCACATGTTTCAGCCAAGTTCAACAAAAATTAAAGTCCTATAGCAATTTTGCGAATGCGTAGAATTTTGCATTTTAGTAACGTGTTTATGCAAAAACGAATAGTTGACGATTTCCTGCAGTTCGATAGCATCGATCGATAAGAACCGCGTGCAAAGCAGGAAGAAACAGAGAAAGAGAACGAGAGTCGATCCGTCTCCGAGAATTTGTAAAGATTGGATCGCGTGCCTCGACGAAATAATTCCGCAAGTAAATTTTTTAGCGGTTAACGGCGGCGAAGTAATTTTGAAAGAATCTGATCGCAGCCGCTGGCAGACTTATTTATCGTTCGGGGAATGTGGCGAAACCGTAGAAGCCGGTGCTCCCTCCTCTTTCCAGCCCGTTGTCTGGTCTTCCTTCGTACTTGAATCCGGAACGTGCCATAATTTCCAATATCCTTTGAGAATTGCCTTCTCCGGGACACCAACGAAATTTCCCGCCGAAAGACGACACTAACTCGCCGGAATAAAAAGCCTCTGCCCTGCTCGCGGATATCTACAACACTGGTCAACAAAATTAAACCCATTTTCTGTCACAGAGATAACATCTACAGACTTTTTCTATTTAAAAATAATTCGTCTAGCTTTCTCGGCTGAAGCAGAAATAATTCTGAGAGTTGAATTTTAGTTTTCGTTTAACAAATGTTATTAATAAATGTTATTAAACGAAAACTAAAATTCAACTCTCAGAATTTTTTCTGCTTCAGCCGAGAAAGCTAGACGAATTATTTTTAAATAGAAAAAGTCTGTAGACTCTGCCAAATGTGACGGTATTTTTTTTTATAACATTATAAACATTTAAACGTGAGCTATAGCTGTAAAACAACATGAAAAATGGAGAATTAGTACGTGGAGGCAGCAATTCTAAGAGTTTCCCTAGAATTTTATGAAGTAAAAGATTATTTATTTAAAATATAGACTAACAAGATCAAAAAATATTCCATAAACAATTAGTTCTTCCGCTGTTGCTTACCCTGCTATAGTGCTCAGTTGACCTATAGCTGTAATACAATATTAAAAAAGGAGAATTAGTACGTGAAAGCAGCGATTTTAACAATTTCCCTAGAATTGTTTAAAATGTGAAATTATTTTAAACAAAATATAGACTAAAAAGGTTAAAAAATATTTCATAAAGGTGATGAAGAAATAAAAACGCGTCAGAAAAGAAAATTTCATTTTGTTTTCTTCATTGTTCGAAAGTTTTAGCGAAATGTTACCAACTCTTTAATCAGGAAACATGGCGCCGGCTGGAGGCGCAGCTAGGGAAAAAAATGTTTGGCCTTTCGTCGGCGATCGTGAAACAGAATCGGGAACACAGGTTGACAAGCTGTCGAGGAAAATATAACAATCCCTTGATCACGAGCGAGACACGCGGACCAATCCCGCCGTTTCCGGTTCGCAGGTCGAGCCTGCTGGCCTGACGTTTAATTAAGGCGGGAAATTAGAACGAACAGAATTTCAACAAACTTGTTCCCCGAGAACTTATTGAATCCTTTTTTTAAAATTTCGCTGCAATTATAGGAAATCGATGACCGCCGCTGGATTCTTCCGATTTTTATCCTTAATTTTTCACTGAAGAGAACATAATTTTCTCTCTCTCTCTCTCTTTCTCTTTCAGTCTCTTTGTTTTACTTTCTCCGTCTCTTTCTCTCTCTCTTGTCTTCGTCGAGGAATTTTATTGTGCACGGTATAGGGAAATAATAACTGTTTGTCGTGACTGCAATTTATCCAGCTCCGATAATTTGTTTTGTTCTCATTTTAAGTGGTCTTTAATTGAGAGAAAATAACCTCGGTTGATTTTGTTTTTTTCTTTTAGGCTTTGGTGTGAGATTGTTTTTTCAATAGCTAGATAGGCATTGTAGTTTAATTGCAGACATATCAATTGTCAATTTCTTAATTTTTTTTTAAAATTTGTAGAACTTTTACAATGCTTGAGGGACTCTGTTCTTTAAAATAGAAAGTTCGTTGTTAAATCTTGTGATGTGTTATTATAATAAAGAATGCTTTATTGGTTTCCAAAAAATTTTCTCGTAGACCATCGTGAGTTCGATTTTTCTTTCGAAGTATATGATAAATTGTTTGAAGAGAATTATGGCAAAATTTATTTTTAAACTGTAGTCTAGCCTGGCTCGAAACAATCCATTAATTAATTATAGAAAGTTCCATTGTTGTTTGAGATTTATCCTATGTAATCCACGATGGAACGTGTACATATTTAAACTTCGACTCTAATGTGAAACGAAATTATTATTATTTCAGGGCATAGTTACTGCATTATTTCGTCAGGCTGTTAATTCCCACTGGGTTCATTATTTCGTCCATTACCTTATTAGCTTCAACTCATCTAAATTATATACGAATTCAATTTATGTAACTTTAGTTGTTTAATAATATATCTTTAGTATACATCGCTTTGTTTCACTGCAGCGTTTAGCCTCTTTGATTTAAACATTTCCGTCACCGGATTTAATGTGCGAAATCCAAACAATTGTACTATTGCTGTAGAGTTGCAAAATGTATGTTTAAGAAAAATAGAAAAAGCAAATTTTTGTTTTTCTGCAATTCTGCAATTTTTTTTGTTGATTTTATATTTTCGTGGGATCTTTTTATTATTTTATATAATGAAGATGGTGTTGTTGTTATTATCATGAATATAAAAATAAAAATTGTGCAATCTTCGATTTATTTATTTATTAATAAGAAAGGATTGCTTGGTAGAAGTGATATTTATAATTAGTCGAATATTGACACTATCGTATTAACCCATTGCACTCGGAACTATTTCAACTAAAAAACCAAACATTTCTTCTAACCTAAAATATTTCCATCGTACATAAGTTTTTTTCATTATATGCGTACGAAACTGATGTAGTACCTCATACAATATTTAAATGATTAGTAATTTATTACATATGAACAAATTTAATCATGTAAACAATATTCTGAATAATGGTGTAGCAATTTGTAGTGGCGCCTCAGAGTCGCCATTCGAGTGCTAAGGGTTAATAATCTACTTCAGAGAGTTCCAAGGTATTCCCCTTCGAGAACTGCAAGGTCCCCACCATCGAACCTTTCCCCACTACTATGTGCAGCCGTAGAGTTAGTGAGTGCTGCGCGCGCCGCGCGGCTCTCGTGCCGTGTTTTAATATTGTGTGCTTTTTCTCGCGCATGCGTGAGATTTTAGCGTCGGTAAGGTAGAGAATTAGGCCTTGGTCCCGCATAGTTTAGTAAAATTTTTTATGTACTGATTTTGAAAAATAAATGTGTAAAATGTGTGTTAATAATAATTGACGTCAAATTCGCAGCTCACTCGTATCGTCGTAATGTTTTCGATTCTTCTGGCAGTTTCCTGACAGAATAGTTCCCAGTGCCACTTTCCCCCTACTTTCGCCACAATATAGATACGTTACTGTTTCGGACGCGCATGCGCGAGAAGAAGCACACAATATCCCAACACTGCTCTTGTCGTGGGAGCTTCCTAATACATTATAACGATGAAGTCGAAGAGTGGGGGAAGAGCCTAAGCGAGGAAGGGGCCTCGAATAGCTCCGGAGTTACTGGTTGGAACTGCCTGATCTAGTTAATAATATTAAAAAATAACTATTCTCTGCCTAGATACAGGGTGATCCAAAAGTCACTAGGACATTTAAAATTTGATTATAAAAGAATAGATGATAAATTTAAAAAAAAGAAAAGGCTTATTTTCAAATGGTGACTTTTAGGTCACCTTGTACGATGCAATATATTTTAAGTTTGTTTAATTTTCTCAAATGTTGTCGCCAGAATGTATTAAAAAATAATTGCCTTTTGCCTCTAAAATTATTTACCATTTATGATCACCGAAAAAATCCATTAAAGATTGCTTCAAACCAAAGTTGATTAACATAACCCTACTTTTATGTAGTTTCCAGAATATATATAATTGGCGCAGTCCACAAAATGTATTTTTAAAATTTTCAATATAGGCCCACAGGAAAAAACATTATAAAGCTTTTAGTATTCCGACCAATTGCAATTTTTTCCAACTTCTCAAAAAATATCCAAGTCGCAGGGTGCAGTATTGAAAAAGTTATCGTCTTTTTAAGAGCGTCCGAATATTTATAAGAGTCACTGTAAATAGTTTTCAGCATTTCCAATTGAAAAGTTTAGATGAATGTCCCTTACGGTTCGAAAGTTCGTCCAAAATGTTCCCAAATTCACCGATCCACAGTGCGGCTTCATTGTCCATCGGAATGGCTGCCACTGGGCATCTCTTTTTTTTTTCTCGTTCGTTCATTCAATTTCGACAGACAATAAGGAGCCTCCATACGGGAAACGGAAGCAATCCGAAGGCCGGTCTTCCATTAAAATCTGGGTCGAGCCTTCGCTCCCGCGGGAAACCGACGTTTCCAATATCCGTAATAGGTGAGAATTTCCTGGCCGCGAAATTAAGTTGCAAAAACCCGGTTGCCGTACCCGCCATTCGTCTTTCCCGCGAGGCGACGGCGGTTTTTAATACCGATCTCGAGGTTTAAGCTTCTCACAAACTTTTTCCTGGAGAACCATCCCCAACATGACCATTAACTCACCTGAAACGTGTAAAGATATCCTTCTATTTGTTTATACATGTTTTTATCTATTTAACAATTTGTTTAATGGACAGTGTATATAATCTTGTTAAATTGTTCAGCGTGTGAATTTTTGTTTGTAATGTATAGTAGTTTTTGTATTTAACACATGAGGAAACAAGGAATAGCGACTAAAACTGAAAATTTATGTATATAACATTGTTGTCATTAACTATTTTCGTATGAAACGTTTACCAACATATCCGTGACACTTTCTCGAATAAAACCATACCAAACACGATACAATTCGAATTATAGTTGCTCCTTTAATCCACGAAATAGTAGAACCTCTCTTATCCGAACCGCTCAATGGACCATCTAATCGATTCTATTTAATCGTGGATTAACTGAGTAAAAATAATCCAAATGTATCGTGCGAGGTGTCATTTTAATCAGAAAAATGTCAGGAATACGTTGATGAATACGTTCCATAAAGAAATTATTAACGATATGACTGTTCTGTGAATAAATTGATCATGTGCAAATCGCTTGCAAACGAACGTACCTTGAAAGATTGAGTTTCGGCCTGGGTTTGAAGGGACGGGACCCACGTTTCGGATACTTTCTGTTTTTGGTGTTCCATTGGGATGCTGATGGAGGCCGGTTAATGACGGTAACTCACGATCAACTGGAACTTTTAATGTGGTTACGACGACGCCCGAACTTTCTTGGCAGCGGAGCCCACGCTGCTACGAGGGTTTATTGCTCGCTGAACGGCCTCTAAATCGCGTTAGCCGGCCACCGTGACTCGTCCCGGATGCGCAGGAAGTGTCGCAATTTTTTTCGCGAATTTTTCGCGCGATCCCTGTCCCGGGACATTTCTAATTAACCAGTGAGTCCACAGAATTTAACTGGCCCGATGAAACAACAGTCCATCAGACAGATTTTTCTATATAGGGTGTTGAGATCAAATAATTATCTATTTTATTTATTGTTGCATAAACAAACCTCTCTGAATAAATTTATAGTATTTTAAGGGGCGCATGTAACAGTAAAAAGAATCTTTTCTCAAGGTCATTTTTTAACAAAATTTCAAGGTCACCGGTGTATTCATAATTAGAATCTTATATATTTGTTTCGATATTGTTGTAGTGTATGAAAAGACGAATTCAACGAGTATAATAAACATACCGTTTTGATCATTCAGTCTCGAGATATATATGTCTGAAAGTTTGGACAATGCACCTTTCAGACACAAATATCTCGAGATTAACTGATCGGAATGGTATGGTTATTGTAGTCGTTGGATTTATTTTTTTGTGCTCTACAATAATATCTGAGAAAAAATATAAATATTATTATAATAAACAATGCTTGTCTGTTGGACAAACTAACAGAAACTTAAACATTTCTTTTAGATTTATCCCTAAAAAGCTGTGCAGATCTCTCGGCAATTTTTATAAGTGTAAAACAATATTCCTGAATTATTTTATCACGAAATTATTATGCAATGACAATAGGAAAACCAGTGCTCATAAATACAATTTTTGTTTGTATTCTCGAAATAGTCATAACCACGGCCACGAAACCCAAATGTGCGGATCGAAGACACCGTATTATATTTTATGAAATACAAGCATAACCTTTTTAAAAACAAATATTTTAAGGGGATCACTGTTCTCGTATGTATCTCATAAAAGCTGCGTGCTATTATAAAGCAATTTTTTCGAACTGGAAGAAACTTGTATTACAATAAGAAAAATAAAAATCAACTAAATTTGATTAACCTTATTCTGATGGGGGTTACGTACCCCTTAATTTCATAATAAAAATTATCAAATCAAGAGGAGATCTGAAAAATGAAGAAAAATATATCTTGTACAATAAAAAATAATCTTCTTCGAAGAATAATATTTTAAGGGGGTAACTACCCTTACGCGTGTCTCATAAAAGCTCAGTGCTATGAAAAGTAATCTGGTTGGATTAGATCATCGAAAAAATTGGTGATAGAATGAGAAATAAAAATTATAATTTACTAAATTTTATTGATCCATTTTGGTGAGGGTAAACTACCCCTTAATTTAATAATAAAAATTACTAAATCAAGACGATATCTAAAAATGAAGGAAAATATAGCTTGTACAATTCAAGAATAGTGTTCTTCGAAGAATAATATTTCAAGGGGGTAACTACCCTTGTGCGTGTCTCGTAAAAGCTCAGTGCTATGAAAAGCAATCTTGTTGGATTAAATAAACGAAAAATTTGGTAATATAGTGGCAAATAAAAATAAAAATTTATATAACAGAAATTAGTGAATCAAGAGCAGATTTGAAAAATGAAGAAAAATATATCTTATACAATACAAAAATAATCTTGGAAAAATAATATTTTAAGGGTTTAACTACCCTCATATCTGTTTCATAAATGCACAATCTTATTAAAAGCAATCTTATCGAATCAAAATATCGAAAAATTTAGTGATACAATATGAAATAAAAATCACAGTTTATTAAATTTTTTTAACCAATTTTTATTGGAACAAAATAACCCTTAATTCAATAATAGAAATTTGTAAATCTCTTAAATGCAATTTTCTTTGTATTCTTCCTTCTTTTTTTGTATTCTAGTCTCTAAGCTAACATAACAATGACCACGAAACCTGAACTTCCCGAGAAAACATCAATCTTAACGTTCCTAACCAACAATTCAGGGACATAAAGTTTCTGAAAAACAATCCCCCTTGCAAGATAGTTGTTCTAACATTAAGTGACATTTACTGTATCGTATCGACGTGCTCGCAGCTCGGAAGACACCGAAGCATGACAAACCCGGCGAACAGAAACGAAAATAAGGGAACGACCGGATCCCGGATCTGCTGAACCCCGGCAACCATAGTTGAAACGAAGTGAAACAGAGGAAAAACGAGAAATCCGCTAACCGAACTCTCGTCGAACTGGTCGAGCGTTTCCGTTTGCTCATCCGCTCCGGTCTTCGGGGTCGTTGAAAGAGGACGAACGCGGAGAATAAACTGCGAAGAACGAGTGGAAAAGGATACCGTAGAAAAGCCCCGGATCTATGGACTCTTGTTGGATCGGGCGCCATTGTGATCGCTGGCTGTTTCGATCGCAAACAACCTACCAGTGTATTGAAGCGAACCGGAGCGATTCGAACAGCGAGTTTGGGATTCTGGACCAGCTTTTGATCTCCTGGGCTAGCTGTAACAGACCGGGGGATGCTTAGGGTATGGAGGATCCTGTCAAGCGAGGACAAAACCGGTATCTAAATTTTCAAGTTGTAATTGTTGCTTTATTTGGCCGTCCAAGCGCGCTGAAACGATTTGAGCACTGGTTTCGATTTTTATACGTGTTTCAGGTAGCTCGTGGACGTTATGCGAATTTATTTTGGCAAATTATGAAGATCCAATATGTTGTAGTCATTATTAGGAAAGCATTGGAGACTAGTTTTTAATTTTTAGTTTGCAATTGTTGCTTCTTTTCGATGTCCCCGCGTGCTGAATGCGAATTTGGGCATTGGTTCCGATTTTTATACGTGTTTTAGGTAGCTCGTGGACGTTATGCGAATTTAATTTGGTGAATTTTGAGCATCCAACACGTTGTAGTCATTATTAGGAAAGCATTGGAGACTAGTCTCTAATTTTTAGTTTGCAATTGTTGCTTCTTTTCGATGTCCCCGCGCGCTGAATGCGAATTTGCGCAATGGTTTCGAATTTTATACGCGTTTCAGGTAGCTCGTGGACGTTGTGCGAATTTAATTTGGCGAATTTTGAGCATCCAACATGTTGTGATAATTATTAAGAAAGCATTGGAGACTAGTTTCTAATTTTCAACTTGCAAATGTTTGTTCTTTTCGACGCCCCCGCGCGCTGAATGCGAATTTGCGCACTGGTTCCGATTTTTATACGTGTTTCAGGTAGCTCGTGGAAGTTATGCGAATTTATTTTGGCAAATTATGGAGATCCAATATGTTGTAGTCATTATTAGGAAAGCATTGGAGACTAGTTTCTAACTTTTAATTAGCAATTGTTCCTTCTTTTCGACGCCCCCGCGCGCTGAATGCGAATTTCTGCACTGGTTTCGATTTTTATACGTGTTTCAGGTAGCTCGTGGCCGTTATGCGAATTTAATTTGTCGAATTTTGAGCATCCAACATGTTGTAGTCATTATTTGGAAAGCATTGGAGACTAGTTTCTAATTTTTAACTCGTAATTATTGCTTTCTTTGGACGTCCTTGTGCCATATAATATTTATTCGAAAAGATTTAATCGAAATTATATGATTATGGTAATCGCTGTATTCGTCTTTTCATGCTCTATAATAATATCTAAGAAAAAAGAATAAGGTTTCGAGGATAATTTCAGTAGGAAAATTTTATAGTGAGTTACAAGTAAGACCATTTAAATTGCGCTCTTTCATTAACGCTTATTACCTTTATTAATACTATTTATTTCCACTAAATTTTATAAATTACTATTAATGCTATTAATCATTCTAATACTGATAACTCTTCTGGGAATACTGTTTGTAAAATAATAACAAATAGCATTAACAATGGTAAAATGTGTTTGCTTTTACGGTGGTAATAGATTGAACAGAAAGATGGAGAGTGAGAGAAATGTAAAAGGAAAATGGGAAGTGTTTCCTTCTGGGCTTGCTAATGGACTCGTCGGTTAAACCACCTTGTTCATTCTAAGAAGAACAAAATAGATGAGATATTTGAAAAATCTTTGTATCTAAAAGCTTCAATTTAAAAAACAATTACAACTAAAAAGGAGTGTCGTTGAATAAAATATTTTCCAAATAGTTTTTCATTTTAACCTTGAACTAAGATGAAGAAAGAGGCAGAAAATTTTTTATTTTATTTCATTAAACTTTGTTAGATCTATTTCATTTTATTTTATGTGTTCATTACTGATAATTTTTTAATTCTTTAGTTTAACCTGAAAATAAACATACGCATCTTAATATTCTCATGATTTGTTTGTACTGTTTTGCTATATTGCTACCACATTTTGTATATAAGATTAGATTAATTAATAATGAAAAACAACAATTTTCTGTGTTGATTTTAAGAAACAGGATTTAAATATTGATGTATTGTTTCTTTTAATAGTTTTAATAAATTAGAAATATTGTGATAATTTTTTATACATTTTTGCCATGACCGCATTAAATTTGTATCGACTGCATTAGTTCTCCTTTTCAAAAGTTGATCTGACCGGGAATACTCCAGGGACGCGCGTTTTCTCGTTAGCCTAACACTTCACTATTCGAAAACCATTGACCCAAATATGTCGATGTTTTTTGCTACAGAGCTTTTTTCTCAAAGTGATGTTTTGCCTCGACTTGGAGTCTTGACGAGTCGCATTAACGCACTACTGAAATGTAATTTTCTAAAGTTTCTTGATATTTTTAACTAAATTTTCAATAAAAACGTTTCACGAAAAAATTACCGTCCACCGAACATGGCAAGTTTTTTGCCAACATGCCTAGTCTCGAAACGAAAAAACAACAAAATTACCTTGCGACCGTACAACACTTTTTACAAATTTAATAATCTTCTGTTCCAGAATGCTTGTGAAAATAGGATTTTTAGGTTAGGTTGGGTTTCTTTCATTGTAACAAACGCATCATGCTTTTTTAGTGTTCATTAAATTACCAAGAATAATTCATATATTAAATAGTCTTGTTGTATAAACAAAAATTGCATTAACACTAGAACTAGCGCAGGGCCCGCTCTAGAGGTGGGCAACTCGGACATTTGTCCGGGGCGCCAAAATTTAGGGACGCCATTTTGTCTTTATTTAAAAAAATATTATATATATTTTATAATAAAAATATTAATATAATAAAAAAATAAAATATTTTATAAAAAATATTATTTAATAATAAAAATATATATAATTTAAAAAAAAATATATATATATATATTTTAAATAAAGACAAAATGGCGTCCCTATATTTTATATATATATTGGCACGAGTACGATTTCCGTGGCCCCTCGTACGATTTCCGCCCCCTCCACGACCTAACCACAACTCATTCTATTCACATGATTTTTCCATTACTAGTTCAAATTCTAGATGACAGCTACAATGCAAAGATTATGCAAATAAAATTTCATTTTTTACAAAAAAGGTCTCTTGATATTTTCCAATATTTCGCATAGTTACCGAGACATTTGCAAATTTATAAAAAACAGGAAATCTACTTTACCGGCTAAACCGGGCCAATTTGACGCCATGTTATATATACATTTTTTTCTTGAAATAACCCCAAGAACACAAATATAACCTCAAAACGAGGGGCCACGGAAATCGTACTCTCCCCTATATATTCTTAAGGGGCAGCAGTTTGTGCTTTTGTCCGGGGTGACGTAACCGCTAGAGCGGGCGCTGAACTAGCGAGTAATAAATGCGACTGATGTATAGTGCGTTATAATAATGACAAGACTGCATCTATTCAGACTTCATATAATTCATATTATAATATAATCTCCAATAAAGAAGTTCATTCGAAAATTTCTGACGAAAACATTTTTATAATGTCAAAAATTAGAAACCAGTCATTCTGACCAGTAGTTCTAGTGTTAAATGCTTGTTTAAATTGTCTGCGAATTAAAAAGCTATGGAAATAAAATATGTATCTATTTCTCTAAATAATCACCATTTTTTCCCCCACTCCGATTGACGAGGTAATCATTCTTCGAAACGTTTAGAACACCCAGTATGCAAGAGAAGACGGAACAAAGCGGCGTGACAGGCTCGGTCACTCGAAGCGCGATAAACTGGCGTAAACGATGAAACAAGACGGCCGCGGAATAGGTCGGGGAGCGTGTTCCTTAATTTCCAATTAACGCGAGCACGGGCGTGAGTCGTTCGTCAAACACCCCGACACTCCTCCCAGCCCCCACCCAGTCCCACCCAGCCCCTCCCAGCCCCTCCCACTCCCCCTCCGCCCCCTGTGGGGAATCGCAATTTCGCGGAGGGTGGGGGTGTGTGCGTGGGTGGGTCGCGTGTCGCGCGTTCAAAATAACATGTAATTCCGCCGGGTGTTTGACAGCCGTTGAAACCGTCCCGCGGAACTTGTAACAAGCTCGCCGGCACACTCGTTTGTGTCGTCTAGCATTCCCGCAAATTAACGCTTCAATGTTTAATTGTGCCCTGTGGCGGGCCGTGCTGATTAAACGCGTGTATCGTCGGCACGTTGCGATTAGCCGAAAGTTTTCCGCCGGTCTCACAGGTATTCAATGGTCTGCGAGATACACGAGCGTTTAATGGCGCGCTCACGGGGTCGTTAATGACTCTAACGGGTGCTTCGGAAAGATACGAAAAGCTGGATTTAATTGCTCGATTTTATACTCACAGATTCGGTCAAAAATAATGAAACGTATGGAAATGTGTGAAATTTTTGGATTTTTAGCGTTTTAGGGGGGATAGGGGCGGGGCTTGGAGACGTTGTTTCGTCTGTGGGCGGAGCAACTCCTCCTACTTTTAGCTGTGTTGAATGGTAAAATATTTATCGTTTGGGTATCTGGGGGTTTTATTTGAAAGGAGTGTGTGTCCTTTATCAGAAAGCTTTGCGCAGAAGGAACAATGTATTTATGGATCAATTATTTACGTTTACATTACTTAGTGGGCGGGGAATTGACATTGTAGTGGGAGAACTCCCCCAAATTTACTGAAATTCTTTTTTATAAGAGTATGCTGAGTATTCTAGAAGAAAAAACCTTACACAGAAAGGAAAGCATATTTTTCTGACACTTATTTACGTTCTCGTAATTTGGTGGGCGGAGAATTGATAAGAGGGTGGAGCAACTCCTCCCACTTTCATGTAAATTGTAGGAACAAATGTGAATCCGTTGTATTTTTATGTATTTTCTGTGAAGAGTAGTATCTACACCTTTCAAGAAAATTGTGAAAAAGGAAATGTATTGTTATGGAAATTATCAATATTTTTATTCCCTAGTGGGGGGAGGATTGAGTAGAGCAATTCAATGGAATTGTAAATTGGTTGACAAAAAATTGGTCTTTCTAACCTCCGGATTTGTATTTAAATGTATTCCTGTATAATACTTTATATTCCACGTGGGCGCGATATGAAAACGTGGGCGGAGCAATTATACTACTTTTTTTTTACAAAACCTACATCATTCTTTTTTATATTATTTATTTATTTATTTTCTTATTTAACGTCCTACCGTAATTACAAATGAAAAGTGTAGAAAAACCTGTACCTTGTAAAAAGAATATCACTATGAAAAAGTGATTTGAGTATTAATTAAATTGATAGGCGGGGAATCAAATATTGGGGCGGGGAATTAAATATCTGGGCGGGGCCTGCTGCTATTATAGTATTATTTTCTAACTAAAAACAGTACCTTCCTCTGCACATTTTACTAAAAACGATACCGAAATATTTAGAAACAGCTACAGACTACGAAAAGAATGTTACCTTTCAAGAGAGGTTTGCAATTTTCATCCAATTAGAGAGGTGGAGGGGACACGAAATTGGAGTCGGAGCAACTCCATCAATTCTTTCTAAACATCATTTAGACCTTCCTTCGCGTGTTTCGCTTGAAACTAAAGAATACAATTCCGAGAGGAAAAACCAGTGTACTGCAAGTGAAACATTTCACTGCAAGAATAATTTCCGTTTTAATTAATTAGGTGGGAGGTGGGGGCGTGGCATTAATTCCAGAAGTGAAGCGAGCCAGCCATTATGTTTTACTTGAAGATTCTCGGTGCATACGTGGTTCATGCGGAGTCTGGCGTTGTTCCAGACGTTTTTTGCTCGACGAACTGCTTACTACATAATAGCTGGAATGTTATCCGGATCACTTAACACAAAATAATCTGTTCTTCAGCACTAGGTAGAGATACGTTATTGGCTCCGCCCACCTTCAATTTTACAGATACTATATGTACAAAGATGTTATATCATTGAACACAACATATATTCATAAAAATTTGACAAAATATATTATATAATATATACTATAATATAATATAGTGCAATATATTTTTATATTTCATTCATATAAAGTATTATAAAATAACAAAATAATCTGTTCTTCAGCACTAGATAGAGATACGTTATTGGCCCCGCCCACCTTCAATTTTATAGATACTATATGTACAAAGATGTTATATCATTGAACACAACATATATTTATAAAAATTTGACAAAATATATTATATAATATATACTATAATATAATATAGTGCAATATATTTTTATATTTCATTCATATGAAGTATTATAAAATAACGATAGTTCAATAGATAAATATATAAAATAACAATAGTAACACAACATTAGGTTCTAAAAATCGGACAAAATATATCAAATAATAATATAAAATAGTCATACTAAAATAAATGCAGTATGTAGAAAATATGTAAACAACAATTCTCAAATATTAGAAACAAATATGATAAAAATTTAAAAAAAAATTCATCTTTTTCCAATTAACTATTTATTAAAAACGGTTTCCAACGATCTGTTCCGAAAGATTGCGTTCGTATAAATTCATCGAAATTGATACTCCAACCCTTTGTTTCCGAAGGGTAGTTTTACCCCGTAAAAATGTGTTTCGACCAATTAAAAGATAGTCGTCGTTTATTTCTGCAACAAACTGTAACACGTCCCAACAGAAAACACTTTAATATTTACGCCGCTATAAATCGCGCTATTATTATAGTTTATTTTCACTAGTTAAACTGTTAATCAGGCATTGCAATTAAACCATTTCTTGCACGTTTCTTTTTGCGATCGTTGCTAGACCAATGGCTTCGAGTTACGCACGAAGAATATTCTCCGATATTATTTATTTCACTTTCCGGCGAGCTTGGATTATTGTGGATATCGATAATTGAAGTGCGCGTAAATTGCATGTCTCGTTTCGTTCATTTTATACGCACGCTTCATAGCGGATCGGAGAAAAGTTTTTCCTCGAAAAGTGTTACGGTTTTGTTTTTCTTCTTTTGCGTGCAATTACTGGCTCGCAGAAAATTTATAAAATATAACGGAAGAAAAAGGAGGAAACACCGCAACGAGCACTTTTCGTGCGAATTATGGTGTTTTATCGAGGCATATTAAACCGAGGAGTTTCATTGCAGTTTAAATAAAGTTTCTATTGTGTTATCAGGTTAATGGTAACGGTAATAAAGGAAATTCATTCTTCGATCTCCGATATATGTACAGGGTGTCCCATTTAAGTTGAGATTGTAAATAATCTCGATTTAAAAAAACAAACTGACACATGTACTTTAGTGTTTCGAGTGGGGAGTCAAATGGTACTACTTGTTTTCTAATGCGTGGGCGTTTTCAAGGTTATTTCAAGGTCATTTTGTCTTTTTTATCATAAACCCATATTTTTTATTTCGGAATCATATTCTACGGAGAAAAATGCACAACTTTTGTTTGAAACATTTTTTTGTAAGTTTGTAAGAACTTTATTATGTGTTCACAAATCTTTTATTAAACTAATTACTAAGTGTCTAAAAGCCGAGGGTAAAAATTTCAAGCATTTATTATGATGTTCTTAAATGAAATAAAAAATCTTTCAGAAGAAAGTAAAGTTGTCATTTTAATAGAAAAACAAAATTATCCTTGACATAAACATGAAAAATCAGCTAAATATCTTAAGAAATATTGAACTTATAAAAAGATGTTACAAACAAAAGTTGTGCATTTTTTTACGTAGAATAAGGATCCGAAATAAAAAATATGGGTTTATGATAAAAAAAGACAAAATGACCTTGAAATAACCTTGAAAACGCCCACGCATTAGAAAACTAGTAGTGCCATTTGACTCCCCACTCGAAACACTAAAGGACATGTATCAGTTTGTTTGTTTTAAATCACGTGTCTTCGAGAATTTTTACAATCTCAACTTAAATGGGACACCCTGTCGGCCACAAAAACATTTAGACAAATTTAAAAAGTTGATAACATTTTTGAGACTTGACCAAACGACTTAAATTTTTTGGAGACGTCAGAAGGGCTAATTTAATCATAAATCGGTTGATGCGGAAGAAACGACAGACATGAAAAAAACGACAGACATCGAAAAATGTAAGACTATTCGGATTTATTACGTTACGAGCCGAAAACCGTGAAAAACTACGATTTTTCTATAACCGTTTGTAGCTTATGGCAATGTTGACCGGTTTTGATGAAATTTTCAGCACATATAGAATTGTCACAGATCTACAAAATGAATTTTTTAAATTTTCAATTTTAGGACCACACAAAAAAGTTGTAAAATCAATTTTCAGTATTTTCACTGCAATTACGACCAATTGCAGTTTCTACAAAAAATGTTTTTCTCGTCCAATCTTAAAAAAGTGTCCGAATCTTTTTGTGACCGACTGTACTCGTCGCTTACGAGCCAGACAAAGCTTATGGAACCCGATAAAAGTTTGTATTTGCATGGAAACTGGCCTGTTTAAAAATTTAACTGGGTGTAAAAATTATTAAGTGATTCCTGCAATACATTGGCTTCCATTGAATTATATTAAAACGCGGCCCGTTATTTTTCAATCGCTTTTCAATATTAAATTCGAGATTCATTGTCAAAATATTTTTAATACAACAATGGAACTATGCATCTATGCATGGACTACTAACTGTATCGATTAAAATCGAGGGGAAATATTTGTTATATAATACAGGAATAATTTTCTTCGGAAAATAATGTTTGTAGAGGGTAAACTACCCTTGCACATATTTTATGCAAGAACAGCGTCCCGTGAATAGTATCTTTTGGACCAAATCATTAGAAAATGAGTATTGTCTCCGTAAGAAATAAAGAGATTTACTAAATATTGAATTTTATTAATCAATTTTGGTGGGGGAAAACTACCCCTTAATTCAATAATAAAAATTGCTAAATCACGACGATATGTAAAAACTGAAGGAAAATATAGCTTGTACAATACAAGAATCGTCTTCGTCGAAGAATAATATTTTATGGGCGTAACTACCCTTGTGCGTGTCTCGTAAAAGCGTAGTGCTATGGAAAGCAATCTTGTAGGATTAAATCATCGAAAAGATTGGTGATAGAATGAGAAATAAAAATCACAATTTACTAACTTTTATTGATCAATGTTGATGGGGGTAAACTACCCCTTAATTCAATAATAAAAATTGCTAAATCACGACGATATGTAAAAACTGAAGGAAAATATAGCTTGTACAATACAAGAATAATCTTCATCGAAGAATAATATTTTATGGGGGTAACTACCCTTTTGCGTGTCTCACAAAATCTCAGTGCTATGAAAAGCAATTTTGTTGGATTAAATCAGCGAAAAAATTGGTGATAGAATGAGAAACAAAAATCACAATTTACTAACTTTTATTAATCAATTTTGGTGGGGGAAACTACCCCTTAGTTCAATAATAAAAATTGCTAGATCACGACGATATGTGAAAACTGAAGGAAAATATAGCTTGTACAATACAAGAATAATCTTCATCGAAGAATAATATTTTATGGGGGTAACTACCCTTTTGCGTGTCTCACAAAATCTCAGTGCTATGAAAAGCAATTTTGTTGGATTAAATCAGCGAAAAAATTGGTGATAGAATGAGAAACAAAAATCACAATTTACTAACTTTTATTAATCAATTTTGGTGGGGGAAACTACCCCTTAGTTCAATAATAAAAATTGCTAGATCACGACGATATGTGAAAACTGAAGGAAAATATAGCTTGTACAATACAAGAATAATCTTCATCGAAGAATAATATTTTATGGGGGTAACTACCCTTTTGCGTGTCTCACAAAATCTCAGTGCTATGAAAAGCAATTTTGTTGGATTAAATCAGCGAAAAAATTGGTGATAGAATGAGAAACAAAAATCACAATTTACTAACTTCTATTAATCAATTTTGGTGGGGGAAAACTACCACTTAATTCAATAATAAAAATTGCTAAATCACGACGATATGTAAAAACTGAAGGAAAATATAGCTTGTGCAATACAAGAATAATCTTCATCGAAGAATAATATTTTACGGGGGTAACTACCCTTTTGCGTGTCTCACAAAAGCTCAGTGCTATGAAAAGCAATCTTGTTGGATTAGATCATCGAAAAGATTGGTGATAGAATGAGAAACAAAAATCACAATTTACTAACTTTTATTAATCAATTTTGGTGGGAGAAAACTACCCCTTCAATAATAATAAATAGTTCAATAATAAAAATTGCAAAATCAAGGAGATCTAAAAACTGAAGGAAAATATAGCTTGTACAATACAAGAATAATCTTCATCGAAGAATAATATATTAGGGTGTTAACTACCCTTGTAAATCTTTCATAAAAACACGGTGCTATTGAAATCAGCCTTTTCGATCTAAATCATGGAAGGAGCTTGTATTAAAATAAGAAAAATCATAATCAGAGTATACTAAATTTAAATGTACAATCTTCATAGGGGTGAACCACCCCTTAATTCCATAGTAAAAAATTTGTAGATCCAGGCAAGATTTCAAAATTGTTAAAAAATATATGTATGTTAGACAATACCATAGAAATCTTTCCCTAAAGATGACATTTGTGGGGTGTAACTACCCTACAGCGTATCAAACTTTGACGACCTCGTAAAACACAGTGACGAAAGCTTTCTTGGCCAACTTCGGCGACGCGACGTGTCCTTACGGAAAAGGACACTCCGGCGAAGGATGTGCCCGGAATTGTTGGCACACGTCTGCTTCGTAATTTCTTCGGATTCAATTAGAACGTGTCTTGGATCTGTCCAGGACCGAAGGAAAAGAGGAGAGACCGAGTACATGCACCGACCTACAATTTGAACAGTTTCAAGCAGAACCAAAGAAAAGGAACATCTGAATTCACAATCCGCGATGTGGTTTCAAATTCTGTCCTACCGAGACATTTTCCCAAGCTAGATTTCACATTCTAATATAATTTTCTACTGAACACGTTTCGTCAAAAAATATTAAAAGAAATATGTTAGAATATAGAATAAACAAATATTAGAAAATAGTTCGCAGGATTGTGAAAACAACCCCTTAGAATTGAAATACAAAATTAATTTTTTTTAAACATTTAGGAATTTGAAGCACATAGGACAAACAAAATTGTTTTCATTTATTCAAGACGTTCCTTTTGTGCTTATACAATTATTGTGCTTGCGATTTTCCTTTGATACTATTAAACTGCGAATTTTAATACAAAATAAAAATTGTTTGCATTAATTAGAAGATATTGGAGCTATATGAATATTCAGTTTTGTTTCTCATAATTTCAAGCAGATGGAAATAATGCAACATTGTTTGTAAATTCTTTAACCCTCTGTCTACTAAGCGGGTCCATTGGACCCGACTGTATATAGATACTGCGGTTATTTAAACTTTTAAAATTCTTGGGATCTTGTCGTTGCATGACTTTGTTACTTTTCTTATTTTTTATTATTTAAGGCTAAACGTTTTTTTTTTATATTTACTACGTTTTGTGGTATAAATTTTCTATCGCATAATGAAAGTTTTTTTTACGGTAGACAGAGGGTTATATGCCTTTCTTCATTCATACTTGATCTACTTATTGTTGTCATAAATATATGAAAAATCTTTATTCTAGTTATTATGTATTCGTATAATAATTTGATCACAACGTTTCACGTATGTACAAAAGAATTTATTGATATTTGTTATACCAGTAAATACTTCGTTCAACATTGAATCCGAGCAATTATTGTATTATGTGAACATCCTCTTTTAATTAACACATTGCATGCGGGAAACGTACTTTTACGGTTTTTTGCAATCTGTCACTGAAGCGCGGGTCACGTAAAAGTACCTATTTAGTAGATTTGCGCTGGAGAGCGGGTATCGTATAAATACGATGGGCGAAATTCACGAAAAAACGTCCGCTGCACGCGTAAGTACGCGGCGAAATATACCCGCATGCAATGAGTTAATACGATGAACAGTGCTCCTAGTGTATTAATCCTAATGTATTCAATTCTTTTAACACTAATCGTGTCACGATCAGTCAAAGGACCAGTCCCGCACTGTTTATTCTATAATTATCCAAATAACAAAGATGGCTACCATAAGAAATTACTAAATACTGTAAATACATTCCATCATTCAAGCACACATTGTTACAAAAACTGCATGTGATCTATAAAAAATCAGTGTAATTATTTATATTAGGGGCTTCCTCACCGATTTTGATGACGTTGAAATATGTTCTCAAATATGTTTCCGAGATATTCGCAAAAAAGTTTCAACATCTCAAAAAGTGATCGGAGTAGGTCTGGGTTAGGTCTGGGTTATTTCTATATTATTTATATATATATTATATATTATTTATATATATTATATATTATTTATATATATTATATATATATTATATATATTATATATTATTTATATATATATTATATATTATTTATATATATATATTATATATATTATATATTATATATATTATATATATTATATATATTATATATATTATATATATTATATATATTATATATATTATATATATTATATATATTATATATATTATATATATTATATATATTATATATATTATATATATTATATATATTATATATATTATATATATTATATATATTATATATATTATATATATTATATATATTATATATATTATATATATTATATATATTATATATATTATATATATTATATATATTATATATATTATATATATTATATATATTATATATATTATATATATTATATATATTATATATATTATATATATTATATATATTATATATATTATATATATTATATATATTATATATATTATATATATTATATATATTATATATATTATATATATTATATATATTATATATATTATATATATTATATATATTATATATATTATATATATTATATATATTATATATATTATATATATTATATATATTATATATATTATATATATTATATATATTATATATATTATATATATTATATATATTATATATATTATATATATTATATATATTATATATATTATATATATTATATATATTATATATATTATATATATTATATATATTATATATATTATATATATATTATATATTATTTATATATATTATATATTATTTATATATATTATATATTATTTATATATATTATATATTATTTATATATATTATATATTATTTATATATATTATAAATTATTTATATATATATATATATTATATACGATTTATATATATATATTATATTATTATTTATATATATTATATATATTATATATTACTTATATATATTATATATTACTTATATATATTATATATTATTTATATATATTATATATTACTTATATATATATTATATATTATTTATATATATTATATATTACTTATATATTTATATATATTATATATTATTTATATATTTATATATATTACATATTATTTATATATCTATATATTATTTATATATTTATGTACTGGGTTATTATATATTTTCTTGATTGTTGCACATATCCAAAATTCGTATAGTTTCATGCTTAATACTCTGTATGCTAACACAGCTGACAATGAAATGAGTTCGCTTTCGACACGATTCATTTCACGTTTCAGTTCGTAAACATAAACTGACAAGACAGTGGGTCTCAACCGATTGAAGTCGTTTTATGTTGTGACCGTGGCCGCGTTATCGGCGGCCACAATTTCAAATCTAACCCAGATCTACTTCGATCACTTTTCGAGATGTTGAAACTTTTTTTGTGAATATCTCGGTAACTAAAGCTGAGCTGCGGTAACATGTATAGGAAAAAGTTGTTCAGAATGATGACCTTGACAACATATTTCAACGTCATCAAAATCGACGTGGAAGCCCCTAATGTAAACATTTACCAAAATCAGTTATTTGAGTTATATTAGTCACATGTGTTCATTACGGTTAGTGTTGAATATAAATCTGTACATTGAGCATCCTTGAGGCTAAAACCTGGTTCTCAGGGAAGCGTTTCGCAAAAATATCTCCCGGAAAATCTGAAGCATATTTCTCAAGAAAAAAAAGTATGGTTGGCGAGAAGTGTTGCGGCGTTTGCGATCGATGCCAACGGGATCATTAGCAAACGCGATTTGTCATGGGGACGCGTGAACATTACTTGTCGGCCCCTGGGAGCAATTGGAAATAAGAGACAGAGAAACAGAGAGAGAGAGAGAGAGAGAGAGAGAGAGAGAGAGAGAGAGAGAGAGAGAGAGAGAGAGAGAGAGAGAGAGAGAAAGAGAGAGAGAGAAAGAGAGAGCTTGTATTATTTATTTTAAGCAGGAATTGAAAATCATCCAAAGATAACTGTTTCGAACTTTTACAATATCGATACTGACTACAACAGTTATGGAGAACCGAAGAAGTCCAATTATTGTTTTAAGGTATATCGGTTCTCACTTATATCGGTTACGGTTTCGATTCTACGATATTATATCGGTTCTATGACTGTAATTTTTCGGTTCTCCGAAAAATGATCGATGTATATCGGTTCTGAACGACTGACCTAACCTATAACCTAAAAATAAGCTATATATATCGGTTCTGACTGACTGACCTAATTTATAACCGTAAAATAATCGATATATATCGGTTCTGACTGACGGACCTAACCTATAACCGTAAAATAATCGATATATATATATATATATATATATATATATATATATATATATATATATTGTTCTGAATTACTGACCTAACCTAGAACCGAAAAATAACAGTTATAGAACCGATATAACATCGGTTTCCGGTTCTCCATAACTGTTTCAAGAACTGGAACCGATATAATAACTGTTTTCAACCCCTGATTTTAAGTGTCCCTCGCTTAAGCTACGTCTTATCGCGAAACTTTTCCTCGTCGGAACGCTATCAGCTCTCCTTCATTAGTTGTCGGTCCCACGAGAAAATAATTCTCTCTCTCTCTCCCTCCCTCCTTCCGCCCCCTCCTTCTCTCCGTCTCTCTCTCTCTCTCTCTCTCTCTCTCTCTCTCTCTCTCTCTCTCTCTCTCTCTCTCTCTCTTTCTTGTGGTTCCTTTGTACTTGTCGGGAATTTCTAGAGGAACGCGATATTTGGTACTTATTAGATTGCGGATGTGTATGCAAATTTTATATGTCAAAATATGCAAAAGATATGTAAAGTATAAACAAAATTTATTGGGAGTAGTGCACACATTATACCAAAAAACTGATTGTTTTCATGTAAGTTCTTTTACAGATATCAAAGTTATGTTTTTTAAAATGGAAATAACCTTTTCTAAACACCTATGATGATGGTTCGTTTCATTAGGAATTCAGTGACTATAATTACTCAAGGTCATACAAGGTCACACACAGAGGAAACGTATAAGATTTAAAATATGAGTGCAGAATACAGTAACTCTGAGAAATATTCGGACACTCTTAAAAGGACTATAACTTTTATAATACCGGACTCTATGACGGATTTTTTTTTTGAGAATTTAAAACAATTAGTTTACTACATGACGTGAAACAAAAATTTTGAAAAAAGTTGCAATTGATCGGTATTTCAAAGAAAACACTGAGTTGTGTTTTAAAACTTTTTTGTGTGGACCTGTATTCCATATGTAAAAAAAAGTTTTGTAGATCTGTATGTATTTTATATATATATATATATATAATGTCTTGAGGAAAAGGTCGAATGGTATAATGGGACTCGCAACGATGCCATAAACAAAAATCATTTTTCTCGATATATCAGGGTCACTTTACATTTTTTTTTAATTGATAAGATTTTCAGGATATATATATAAAAAATATATAAATATATATAATATATAAAAGTTTATATATATATATAAAATTCATACAGATCTACAAAACTTTTTTTATATATTATATATATTTATATATTTTTTTTATATATTTATCCTGAAAATCTTATCAATTAAAAAAAAATGTAAAGTGACCCTAATATCTCGAGAAAAATGATTTTTGTTTATGGCATCGTGCGAGTCCCATTATACCATTCGACTTTTTCCTCAAGACATTCAATGTATCAGTGAATATTTCGAGAAAAGTTGTTCAGAACGATGACCTTGACAACATACTCTAAGGTCATTGAAATCTGTGACAAGCACCAACTTCTATATAATTAGAATAATAATTAAAACGGTGAAAGTTGCTTACGAGAACTTCCGAGCGACTTACTGCCGACGGTAATACAATGCAAACATGAGGAAAGTGTGTGTGTACGTCTTTGGCAGTTCGTTTTGATAAAAAGAGGAAGGAGAGCGTGGTAGCTTAAGTTGCCACGATTTCTCCGTCACGTGTTTGCCGAACGTAAACCTCGCCTAGAATTGACAGCGCGAAACGTCGCACTTGGTTTGCAAATTTGGGTGTGGGAGAGTGTTTGTTTTGGTGGATTCGTTCGACTATGTTTCGTATAAATGTATTGACGTTCGCGGTTATTTGTAGGTACAGTCTTGAAAGCGGATGTACATTCGTTGAATTTAAAATATTCTCAACACTAATCGTACTATGCGCAAGATGTGTCTGGTACACGGTGCTGTTTTATAAAAATGACAAAATTGAATTTAGTTAGATTTCTCGAAATTTTGATGGTATAACTATATATATATATAACTTTATTGTTCCCCTTAGAGTTACAATCATTATACAATTTTACCGTTTTCCTCTTCACCCCTTCATCCCGCTCTTAACCCCTTGGCTTATAATAACGATTGAGACTCGTGGTAAGAAATTTGGGCGAAAAACAATAAGGACGAGCCTGACTCGTGGTACTTCGTTCGGGCCAAACGTAAACAACACTAACACGAAGATTACTAATTTTCTACGAGTTTTCTCAAAACATTATTAATTTAAATTAAGTATTAATTTACAAATTGTTACTGATACATTATCCACTTTCAAATTATAAATCATTTTTGTTCAATGATGAATTGATCATAATTACTTCCCAGACATCTGAAAAGTATTAGTTGTGCACAAACTTGTTTATTATTTCACAATTCCTTTCGTTGCGCCAAAATATACATGTCATAAGACGAATACATTCTGCGCAAGTTCGAGCACACGGCTAAACAGCTACATAGCTCGACGCGTGACCGACCTTCTTGTTTATTATGGCCCGAGCAATCGGGAGTTAGCGGGTATGCCAAGGGGTTAACCTAACCTTATTACTATCCTATATCCTAACTAAAATCTAAACTTATATCAAATAGAAAGAGAGGGAGAAACATATTTACAAAAGCCGCTATTTACAATATTTACAATATTCCATTTATACTGCCGTTCCCCCCTTCCCACATCCCTACTCATTCCCCCCTTCCCTAACGACGTACCCCCTCTTCCGGTCGCTCATCGCTCTTCCCAATCCTTCGATTCATACCCTCTCTCCATTCTTCCAACCTCCTCATCCCCTCCTCATCCACTCCTCCCCTCCTCCCTCGTCTTCCAACACTTCCCACATCCTCTCTACAATTTTGATGGTAGTATTTTTTATTTATTCATTATATAATTCTTACCTCTCGGCTTTGAACCGAATTATTATAGTCACATGAAGATATTTATTTGACGAATGAGGAAAACTTTTTTTTCTCAGTTAACTCAATTAGCAACTTCTTAAAAGAAACGCAGAAATTTATTTCACGGGAAGTATCTCCCCGTCGTTTCACCGATTGTAAAATAGAAATCTCGTAATTTGTGGAAAATCTGAAATTGGTGATTTGACCGGTCGTAATATTTTTATACTATTGTTAATGAAAACGAGGATTTTTTTTTAGTTGAAAGTTCGACGTACAGGGACTCTGATAAATATTCGGACAGTCTTAAAAAGACGACAACTATTTTTTAGTTTACTACACGACGTGAAACAAATACAACACAATAAATTATATTAAGTCTATTAAAATTATTCAAAGAAGAATGGCATAATTATATTTCTCCTGTCTTTTACAATTGAAGTAGATAATTTTTATTTTACATAAAGATTCACAGTCTACTATTAACTACTAGCAGCAATAAAAGTCCTCAGAAATAGTTACAAAAATAGCAATAGAGAGTCACTAATTGCCATAAAAAGCAATGTAGGGCCATTAACGGCTGCTATTAGCTATGAAGAATAACGAGATGCATGCAAAATCGACTAACAGCCAGGAAGAAGCAATTAAGAGTAATCAGAAGTGAGCAAGAACGAGTGTTAATGAATGTAAATACATTCGAGTAGATAGGGGATCAGATTTATTGACCAACCTTGCATACACTATACTACTTTCACCCGCTCGTTTCCATAACTTTCGCTTTCGTTCGCGAACGTTCTGCAACAGCAAAGTCTGAGCAATAAGAATCACGACAAAAATCATCATGGATCATGCAAGAATCATTAAAAATCTCAAACGTATTTTTCAATATAACCACTATAGAAAATAATCTTTTCATAACGCTTAAAATATTATAAATAACTGCCAGTGCAATTTAACCACCAACAATTGAATTATTAAATAGAGATTTAAAATTATAGGTCAGAATTGACCCGGGCATCGCCGTAACAAGGTAGAAAATAAATTTGGAAGACATACCTCAGCTACATTTAATCGGAACAAAATAGTAAATTATATAATTATAAGTACAAAATTTTCAAAAATCATAAACGGAGGTATTTTATAATAAAAAGGGTGTTTTTAACGAAAATAGTCTCTACATTGTTGTACACTATTAAAACGTGAATGAAAAATTATATAATTAATTATATAATTAAATAGCCATGATACAACGCCATCTGTCGGTAAAACAGAGTAGCCATATAATTGAGCATCAATTTTCAGTGAATCCAAGGAGCATGAATAAAAAGACAGTAAAAAATTTCTGTTTCGAAGCTGCGATGAAAAATCGTTTAAAAGAAAGTTAAAATTTTACTACAACGTTGTCGCGAGGAACTCTCGTTTAAAGGACGCACGGTCTGTCACTAGATAGAGCGTAATGTTTCCAAGATGTCTACCCCAAGAGTGGTGGCAATTTCGAGGGAAAGTTGGCCAATTAACAATTTTTTCACACTAATAGAAGAAATTCTACCGTAAAAGTTGCACGAGTTTCTTGAGGGATATTGCCACTTTCCATGCCCCCCTCCACAGTGACCCGATAAAACGAAGACATCGAAGTATTCACGAGAGCCGTAAAATGGCACTTACCATCGAACAAATTTCCTCGTAATATCCATTGTCAATATTACTCGTCCCATCATATCAATCGCTGAGTTGAATATCTTCCATCTTTAGGGTTTTCGATTTCAAAATTTATATTCTTATGCGACTAGTTTGTACTGAAATTTTTATTCATTGTATTTCCTATTTTGATCGGTAATGATGCATCACAGAGGAGAAATAAAATGTTGACTATTTTGATTGTTGTTAACACGCGGGATAATTGGTAGAATTTTTTGCAATTTTTCTTTTAATGTGGCATAAATTGTCGAATTTGTTGAATGTAGAAATTCAAGCTTTGAATATAGAAATTCATGCGTTGAATGTAAAAATTTAGGCATTAAATTTTTATTTTGACATAGGATCTCTTGCTATTTAAATATTAATCGTATGTATCAATTGACCATTAATATGTGGTACTATATATGTATAAATAGTAAATGGTGAGATTACGATTTCCGTGGCCCCTTGTTTAGAGCTTAAATTTGTGTTCTTGGGGTCATTTTAAGAAAAAAATGTATATGTCACAAGTATCGAATGGCCCTGGTTTAGCCGGTAAAGTAGATTTCCTGTTTTTTATAAATCTGCAAATATCTCGGTAACTATGCGAAATATGGCAAAATATCAAGAAATCTTTTTTGTAGAAAATTAAATTTCCAACAATTTATGTCGTATGACATTTTTTCATCAGCTGCGTAGTCTTCCGAGTATATTTATATTTCGGTGAAGTTGCAGAACAACTGCCTCCCTCCCAAAATGATGGTCCGGGGAACGCGAAGGCTCCGTTCACAACTGCTTATACGAGACTCAAGAAATGTCTATGTATTAAAACTCAATTAGCACTGAATATTATTGACATATTATGTTAGGTCAGATCAGATCAGATCAGGTTAGGTTAGGTTAAGTTAAGTTAAGTTAGGTTAGGTTAGGTTAGGCTAGGTTATACATTTAAATCCGGCCAAGAACACAAATTTAACCTCCAAAGTAGGGGCCACGGAAATCGTAATCGTAACTAGTAACTAAATTGTTGAATATTGTATAATCGTGCTGGTAATATGTGGACAATTTGTAGAATTTTTACCAAATTTTGAATAGCTCGATGAATAAAATGAATACATAATAAAAATAATAAAAATTGATAAAATTAGAGGTTAACAGATACCATTGTTAAATTGAAAATATTAAGATAAAACTAAACTTACTCCCGGACTGTATAATAAATTCTACTAATGTTTTTACTATTGTAAATTACACTTACTCATTTTTGTTGTAAATTCACAAAATCCGCTGTCTCTTGATGATTCACTCTGGCACAACACCGTCTTCAAAACCACTTCTTCTATTGCGATCGTTATGTCGTGTCAGTGCTCAAACTGCAATTACTGAGCCACTGAGATACACGCCTCAAAGAGAGATAATAAATAAATAAAGAGTATAATCAGATTCCGGATAACTATATAACTTTAATAAAATGAGTGTGAAGAACGGTATAAACAGAGGATATAAAGTAAAGATGTTACCACTTTCGACTCTAGTTCGCGACTGGCCTTGCAACCAGGGCATGCGAACAAGGAAACCTCGTGGGGTTGAAAATTCCCTCTACCAAATACAAAATAGTGGGGCCTTAGCCAATTATACAATTTAAGGGAGCTTTCGAAATAAAGTCTAAACAAGGTCAACGCCCATAGACGAAACGCGTCGACGCCATGAATATCACCAAACAATAATGACATTCGGTTCATTGTATTTTTTTGGAACCTATAAATTAGGCTTAGGGTCGGGTTATACACATCCGTCCGATATCGGACACGTTTTTAGGGTGTTTATATATTTCCGTCCGAACTTTGAGGTAACTTGTGTTGCGTTCGAGATGTTGTAAAGGAGAGCTACCGATAGTTTACCTAAAGGAGTTGTGGAGCCTATAGAAACCTTTTTTTGTGACACGCACACCAAGGAGCCGTCACCCGCAGGAGATAATATGGCCTCCCAGACTCGAAGAAAAATAATCGTTGAGAAGTCGGACGCCGATTTCCGATCGCGAACACTCATTTAAACCTGGGTAACAATATTCGGTCTGATCCGAACTTCGGGCATGTATAACCCGACCTTAAGGGTCACAGGCTCCTGTTGCTATGTGTGGGCCTACGCCACGTCACGTACCATTAAGTGCGGTACGGCTAGGCTGATTTTCCAGCCGTAAGCGAGTTATAAAACAATAAATTCGTCAAAGAGACACTAGAAAGATTCTTAAAAAAAAGTGGCAATGTCCAAAATCGACCGCAGCGTATATCCCAAACGAAATTCGAGTCGGCCATACAATAAGCACGTCTCAACACCGATCGTTCTCAATTGCTCACCACGCGACTCTCGATTCTCTTGATGCCTCTTCTCTTCATTCTCTCTCAGCTCGGCGAGGTCCTATCGATCTTCATTAGATCGGGTCCTCGACTCTCGCTGGGTTTCTTAATCGAGAATCAACCTCGTAAGCAACCGATTAGGAGAGGGATCCTTGGGAATTTCGCTCGATCAGATTATATACGAACGGATCCATCCTCGAAACATTAACCGGCCCCATTTCTCAGCCGTCGCAACCGAAAATTTCGGAATAACCCGGCCCGATATCGGGTTTCAATGTTATCGCGATACAGTCACGGTGATAAGCCGCGGGAAGAACGCGGCCGAGAAACTATTCATAGCCGTCTGACATTTAATCGGTCACGTTCCCATCTTGGTGGCTCGCCACCTCCAACCCCTACCCCCACTCCCAACAACCTTCGAAGTAAATATCCACTTTCTTCGACTCATTACCGTGTCAAGGGGATCAATCCGCGCTGCTAATTATTTGATCCAAGTATAGAAGAAGCCCGCGTGCAGGGCCCGTCAGGCTGAACCGACACGCCGCGGTATCGGCACGATTTCCAACCGGAGAATTCTCAATTATCCCCGGTTCCCGGCCACGGAATCCGGGATTCTACTAATTTTATATCGAAATCAATCCATTTCACTCTCTTTGTCTCTCTCATTTTATATTATCGCGGGTCGATGAAGCGGAGTGGTCCTGGACGAGAAATTTAGATTATCTGCATTGGGATTCTGTCGTTAAGAGAGAATAGATTTTTTAGATTTGGAAACGGGACTGAAATATTTCAGATCTTTTCTGGAGCTCGATATTGAAGATAACTTTGAAGTTATGCTTGTTGGAGTTTTGGGATTAGAAGTAGAAAACATCTCCACATAATTTAACACTAGGTTTACGGAGCACTAAAATTGATTATTTTACATTGCTTTATAAAAATAATAAAATTGTATTTACTTAGATCTCCTGCGATTTTTATTGTAATATGTACACAAAAAAATAAATCTATTTAATAATTCCTCACGAATGCCTCCTTACACTCTTAATAATCGTAAATTAAAAATTTTTGAATCCGTCATTTTGAAAGGCCCCGTAAATCTAGTGTTAAGAATGGAAATTATATTTCAAAGAAATTTAAATTTTTCTGCATTGAGATTCCCCCTTCAAGAGAGAATGTCGTTTTTCAAATTTGAACACGGTACTGACATATTTGAGATCTTTTCTGGAGCTCGATATTGAAGATAACTTTGAAGTTATGCTTGTTGGAGTTTTGGGATCAGAAGTAGGAAACATCTCTACATAATTTAAGCAAGGAAATTATATTTGAGAGAAGAAATTTAAATTTTTCAGCATTGAGATTCCCTTCAAGAGAGAATATCATTTTTCAAATTTGTACACGGTACTGAACTATTTGAGCTGTTGTCTGATACTAGATATTCAGGATAATTTTGAAGTTATGTGTTTGTTGGAGTTTTGGGATCAGAAGAAGGAAACATCTCTACATAATTTAAGTAAGGAAATTATATTTGAGAGAAGAAACTTTAAAGTTTTCAGCACTGTGTGATTCCCTTCAAGAGAGAATATCATATTTCAAATTTGTACACGGTACTGAAATATTTGAGCTGTTGTTTGAAACTAGATATTCAAGATAATTTTGAAGTTATATGTTTGTTGGAGTTTTGCAATCAAAGACAGAAAACATCTCCAGATAATTTAAATTAACAAATTTATACCACAGAACTCGCCGGGCACCCCTCTTGCTCGGTAACACGATCCAAGCTCGCTTAACCAGAAATACCGTACGACTGACCGCGTCTACAACCGTCCATAGACACTCCTGAAGCAAGGAAAACCGTGTACAATAAATACCTACGAGAATGAAGTTACAAAAAATTGTCTAGTGTTCTGTCTCCAATTTTCGTCTTTGAGTATATATGAAAAAATTGAATGAACATCAAGTAAACTGAACCAGCGTAAAATAAATATGCTTATTACTTAAAAAGAAATTAATAACAGGTCTAAGTGGGTTTCTTTTTAATATTTTTTTAAGGTAAATAATTCGAGTGATTATTTTTAGAAAAATTTATGATTTTACGTTCGATGTGTTTTATGGTTTAGAAGTTTAGTTGAAAGGTCGCGAAATTTTCTGGTCGTGGAATCACCATGCGTCGACGTGCACGTGGCAGGAAGCACGAGGTTTTCTAATTTGTCGCAAATTGAAAATTGTCGTGGCAATTTAATATGCAAGTTGAACGCACAACGAGCACGAGACCTGCCGTGCTCGACGATTATTTCGTACTTTATCGGATGCATCGTGGACATTACCCGAATTAACAGCGAGATGCACGCGTCGCATTGCGAATTGCGCATTCAGACGTCCACGAAACCTACCAATAAATTTCATGGAGACCGAAGGAGAATTTCAGAGATTCGGTATAACGTAGATATTATAGATAATTGTTAAATCGTTGGTTTCATGCGATCGTGATAAAAATACGAATTATTAGGAATTTCTTTTAGAAGAACTATTGGACCTTTTGCATTAAGATTCTGCACACACATTTATTGGCACTTGAAGCACATTTGTGATTTTTTTCAACTAAAAATAATGAAAATTAAATGAAATCTATATTTTTTTACGGAGTGTGGGTTGAACTTTACAATTGCTCCCAAACTTTTGCAAATTTAGGAATTTTTGTCAGAAAAACTGTTAAACCTTTTGCATAGGGATTTTTCACATATATGTATTAGTATTTGAAGCACATATGTGATTTTTTTCAAGTAAAAATAATCAAAATTAAATAAAATATAAATTTTTTTACAGAGTGTGGGCTGAACTTTACAATTGCTCCCAAACTTTTGCAAATGTAGGAATTTTTGTCAGAAAAACTGTTGAACCTGTTGCATTGGGATTTTTCACACATGTTCATTAGTATTTCAAGCACATGTGTGATTTTTTTTAACTAAAAATAATCAAAATTAAATAAAATATATATTTTTTTACAGAGTGTGAGCTAAACTTTACAATTGCTCCCAAACTTTTGCAAATTTAGGAATTTTTGTCAGAAAAACTGTTGAACCTTTTGCATTGGGATTTTTCACACATATTCATTAATATTTGGAACACATGTGCGATTTTTTTCAAGTAAAAATAATCAAAATTACATGATTTATACATATTTTCATAAAAGGTACATTATTATCCCGTTAGGGTTATAATTAGGCTGCGGATTTCGATTTGCGTAAAATCGTTTAACGAATTTAAAAATGCCGATGGATTATTTTCAACAAATTATTAAGGAAATAAATTTACCGTAAGTATAAAAGTATTATTTTTCTCCAGGGTTTCCGCGAACCTTGCCATTGTGCGAAGTGCCTCTTTATCAGAAAAGTTTTAATAAGAGATCCAACAGGCTGAGGGAATAAATAAGAGATGTTCAATAGAACTTTATAAAGCATCAACTATTCCGAGGGATGGTCATTCGAATCGCGAGACCGTCGATACTGGAAGCTGCCGATACCCAAAGCAGATAACTAATCGGCGATAAGTATTGTTGAACCTTTGCCTCCAGGAGTGTGTCGCACGCTAATGAACCGAATCGTGCATCGCTTAATAGTGCCACATTATGATCAATGAAGCCGGCCCGAATTGATCGTGTAGTTCCCGGTTTCAATCAAAGTGGGACCGGCCGTCAAAGCAGCGAGGGCACGCTGCAATTAATGCTCAAGCCCTTTGTTACCTGATTAAACTATTACGCTACTTTCTGCCCTAATTGTCGCGCAGATCGATTATTATAAAATGACTGCTGCTGTTTCATGCAGTGGACGAATGTTTCTTCCGTGCGACTGTCATCCAAAATATATCATTATACACATAATATTTAGGAATTTTTTTAAAACGGAACTAATAAGCACATTAATTTTTAATTTTATGGATGCATGAGTTCATCTTCGCAGAGTGCACACAAATTTTTACTGTAAGAAAATAACGATTTTTGCAGTGCAAACATTTTTGTTCTCCGCGACTATCGTCCAAACTATATCATTATACACGCAATATTTGGGAATTTTTTAAAACGGAACTAATGAGCACATTAATTTTTAACTTTGTGGATGCGTGAATTGATCTTTACAGAGTGCACACAAATTTTTGGTGTGCGAAAATAACGATTTTTGCAGTGCAAACATTTTTGTTCTGCGCGACTATTGTCCAAACTATATCACTTATATACACAATATTTGGGAATTTTTTAAAACGGAACTAATGATCACATTAATTTTTAACTTTGTGGATGCATGAATTGATGTTTGCAGAGTGCACAGAAATTTTTAGTGTGCGAAAATAACGATTTTTGCAGTGCAAACATTTTTGGTCTGCGCGACTATCGTCCAAACTATGTAATTATACACACAATGTTTGGGAATTTTTTAAAACGGAACTAATGAGCACATTAATTTTTAACTTTGTGGATGCGTGAATTGATCTTTACAGAGTGCACACAAATTTTTGGTGTGCGAAAATAACGATTTTTGCAGTGCAAACATTTTTGTTCTGCGCGACTATTGTCCAAACTATATCACTTATATACACAATATTTGGGAATTTTTTAAAACGGAACTAATGATCACATTAATTTTTAACTTTGCGGATGCGTGAATTGATCTTTGCAGAGTGCACAGAAATTTTTGGTGTGCGAAAATAACGATTTTTGCAGTGCAAACATTTTTGTTCTGCGCGACTATCGTCCGAACTATATCATTATACACGCAATATTTGGGAATTTTTTAAAACGGAACTAATAAGCACATTAATTTTTAACTTTGTGGATGCGTGAATTGATCTTTGCAGAGTGCACACAAATTTTTGGTGTGCGAAAATAACGATTTTTGCAGTGCAAACATTTTTGTTCTGCGCGACTATCGTCCGAACTATATCATTATATACACAATATTTGTGAATTTTTTAAAACGGAACTAATGAGCACATTAATTTTTAACTTTGCGGATGCATGAATTCATCTTTGCAGAGTGCACACAAAATTTTACTGTTCGAAAATAGCGGTTTCATGCAGTGCAACAATTTTTTTATCCAATTCCATTAATTTTCGATGAAAAGTTCAGATCCAACTCATTTCGACCCTTCCAGTAGTTTCACCGTTGACTACGCGATACCAATAAAAAATCGTATAACTCTTACCTAAAATTGGCGGACAAATTTTGCAACAGACTGTACTAGAACCCTTGTCTCCCAACAAATAGCACAGTGCCGGGACACGTTCTTCGGCGTGTTCCCGCACTTTCGGGGGTGCAAAAGGGGCTCCGGGGTTCTTGCGGCGAGCCACTCGATTAGTCTGAACGTTGTAGTATCGAGGGATGACCTTTTTCCACTCCTTCAACCCCCAGCCACAACCACCACCGAGAAACTGGAATGGTCGAAGACGTTCCAGCCAAGCAGGCCGGGTCTTCTGTCTCTGTGGGGGTGGTTTCAACTCCCTGGACGCCCGACGGTGTAATAATTTATGTCCCCTTCGGAAATATACCGGCCAATAATCGTAGCTGGCCAGCAACGATCGAAGAAAATACCGTTGGGGTGAAACATCGGGGTGAACTGAACCATTCGCTGTTCTCGAGGGGTTGAAGAGGGTGGGCGGGATATCTTTCTCCGAAAAAGGACCTAGGCTGTCTGCCAAATCCCAATTCACATACACTGTCTCTCAAAAGCATGGGAACAGTTTTTTACAACGCGTTGAGGGATGAAAATCAACCCCTAAAATTCATAGAGTTCAAATTAACCCATTCACGCCGTGCAATAGTTTGTTCACGATTTATTTTTAGTTAGTTCACGTGGCCGAATTTGATCGACCATGCTGTGGGTGCGAAATGAGACTGCAGAGATTAGCTCAGTATTTTTTTCCATCACTATATCTCCTTTTACAGTATTTCATCGTTAATTGTCGTGAAATTCTGAACGATAATTGTCGCAAAACAATCCCTTCTTCCGCGGGGTATACCCCGTGAGGGGCCGTGAAGCTCGAGAGGCCTCGGTCGCCGAGAAGTGTAACATAATACGGGTCGAGTACATCGGTGAGACCACTGCTAATCCAATGACAAAACGTCTTTATTTTTTATTATTTTTTTATGGAACTTTCACCAACATATTCGTGGCATTTTTCTAATGAAAATGATACCAAATAAAATATAATTCCGATGGTATTTACTTGAGTAATGGACGATGAAAGTTTCGGGCGCATAGGAAAGAAGGAGACGCGGAGAGTCGCAGTCGGCGGCACAGATCAAAGCCCCACGTGTCTTCACATTGTAATGCTAATAAAACAACTTGTTTATTATTACTTATTTTTTTATGAAACTTTCTCCAATATATTTGTGGCATTTTTCTGATTAAAATAACACCAAACACGATATAATTCGGATCATATTTACAATAATTTTCCGAAACTTTCATCGTCCATTACTCAAGTAAATACCATCGGAATTCTATCTTATTTATTATCATTTTCATTAGAAAAATGCCACGATTATGTTAGTGAAAGTTCCATAAAAAAATGATAAAAAATAAAGAAACTTTGTCACTGGGTTGATTGTTGTTTTCACACCGACATACTCGACCCGTATTATGTTACACTTCTCGGCGACCGAGGCCTTTCGAGCTTCACTGTCCTTTTCTACATTCGGCACAAGTCAAAAAATAGTATTATCTGAACGTTAATTGTCGCCGGCTGGATCCGTGCTGGCGACGATTATCGATGAAATACTGTATTCGAATTCTACAGTAATTTGAAAATCGCAGAAATTAAAGCACTCATTTCCTACTCTAGAAGCATAGGTATCCTTTTTAATTAAATTAATTAAAAAAAATTCTTTTCGTTAATTGTAAGTAACATGACAACTATTAATGCACAAAATAAGACCTAATTCTACTTTTTCATTCATGCAGCACCTATCATATTAACCCTCTGTCTACCAAGCGGGTCGATTGGACCCGACTGTATGTAGATACTGCGATTATTTAAACTTTTAAAATTCTTGGGATCTTGTCGTTGCATGACTTTGTTACTTTTCTTATTTTTTATTATTTAAAACTAAAAGTTTTTTTATATTTACTACGTTTTGTGGTATAAATTTTCTATCGCATAATGAAAGTTTTTTTTACGGTAGACAGAGGGCTAAATGACTATGTATATTGTATTCATTGACTTTAGACAGACCGTACAAAACAGATTAAATGAAACCGCATGTAGCATCCCAGTCTCCAACAAATAAAAACCGTATTTACGAAAGCAGCGACTCGAAAAAATTCATACTAGTCAAGAAAAGCGTGCTAAGGGCCCCCAGAATGTTTCAGATCAGTGAGTCGCACCGTTCCACGTTTAAAAAATAATAAACGCTTCTCGGTAAAAATGAAGGAATTGTCCGTGTTTAAGCTCGCGCGTCCTAATCTGGTGCATTAGCGTTTACTTCGGGGACAGTGGCTGGTGCTTAGCACAACAAACAAAGTTCCCAGCAGCGTACAGGATTCCCACGGGTATAACTTTTTAACACTGGAGGCACTGTCATAATGAGACATCGCCTCCCACGCATATAAAACCCGTCGGGGATGACCGTCGCAGGTTATTCTGTCGTTCTTAACGACGCACAGCCTCTATTCCCAGCTTTTACGGGAACAGCTTACGTGTCCTCGGCGTTCTGTCGTTGTCTTTACGACTGCAGTCTGTTCATAGTTTCTGTCCAAGCGAGTCCCCGTCCACATTTTTACGGCAGAACCCAGCTAACACCCCTTTTCGGTCGTTCCTTGAATCGCGTAATGGCTTCTGGATATTGCTTTCTTGATTGATAGCAACTTTCGAACTCCTCTTTACACCCTCGTCGTTCCTTCCAACATAGTTGCCTTCTCATCTTTTCGAAAAAGAAAAGTCTACGAGAGTCCCGAAAGCTGAAGAGATAACTGTTGTGGTAAATATGGTTGTACGTTAGGGGAAAAAGAGAGAACGAGGTAATTGGGTCGGCAGAAGTTATGGGAGTATTTTTGAGAGCTGGCCCTTTGATCTCGATTGTAGTCTTTCTGTTTTTCATGACCCACAGTGGGCTAAAAATATGTTGCAACATTGTTGAGTCAGGTAGTAACTCTGCATTTAGGAGGATCATGATTTTTAAGAATATTTTAAATAAAATCTAGTTGACATATTAATTTTATACTTTGCTGCTGTATTTGTCCATCATTGTAAAGTGCAGACAAATTTTTAGTGTGCCAAAATAGCGATTTTTTGCAACGCAAAAATTTTTGTTCCGTGCGACTATCGTCTGAACTGTATTACTGTATGTACGAGTTTTGGGCATTTTTTAAAACAGAAATAATAGGCATATTAATTTGAAACATTATGGGTGCATTTATTAATCCTTGTAGAGGGCAGACAAATTTTTAGTGTGCCAAAATAGCGATTTTTTGCAACGCAAAAATTTTTGTTCCGTGCGACTATCGTCTGAACTGTATTATTGTATATACGAGTTTTGGGAATTTTTTAAAACAGAAATAACAGGAATATTAATTTGAAACATTATGGATGCATTTATTAATCCTTGTAGAGAGCAAAAAAATATTTAGTGTGCAAAAATAGCGATTTTCAGCAATGCAAAAATTTTTGTTTCGTGCGACTATCGTCTGAACTGTATTATTGTATATACGAGTTTTGGGAATTTTTTAAAACAGAAATAATAGGCATATTAATTTGAAACATTATGGGTGCATTTATTAATCCTTGTAGAGAGCAGACAAATTTTTAGTGTCCCCAAATAGCGACTTTTTGCAATGCAAAAATTTTTGTTCCGTGCGACTATCGTCTGAACTGTATTACTGTATATACGAGTTTTGGGCATTTTTTAAAACAGAAATAATAGGCATATTAATTTGAAACATTATGGTTGCATTTATTAATCCTTGTAGAGGGCAGACAAATTTTTAGTGTGCGAAAATAGCGATTTTTTGCAATGCGAAAATTTTTGTTCCGTGCGACTATCGTCTGAACTGTATTATTGTATATACGAGGTTTGGGAATTTTTTAAAACAGAAATAGTAGGCATATTAATTTGAAACATTATGGTTGCATTTATTAATCCTTGTAGAGGGCAGACAAATTTTTAGTGTGCGAAAATAGCGATTTTTTGCAATGCGAAAATTTTTGTTCCGCGCGACCATCGTCTGAACTGTATTATTGTATATACGAGGTTTGGGAATTTTTTAAAACAGAAATAGTAGGCATATTAATTTGAAACATTATGGGTACATGTATTTATTCTTGTAGAGTGCAGAAACATTTTTAGTGTGCGAAAATAGCGATTTTTTGCAATGCGAAAATTTTTGTTCCACGCGACCATCGTCTGAACTGTATTATTGTATATACGAGGTTTGGGAATTTTTTAAAACAAAAATAGTAGGCATATTAATTTGAAACATTATGGGTGCATGTATTTATTCTTGTAGAGTGCAGAAACATTTTTAGTTTGCAAAAATAGCACTTTTTTGCAGTGCAAATATTTTTTATTCGTGCGACTATCGTGCAAACTGTATTATTATGTACACAAATTTTGAGAATTTTTTTTAACTGAACTAATAGCCATATTAATTCAGAACTTTGTGGCTATATTCGTCAATCTTCGAAGGATACTGATACATTTTTTTGTATTAAAAAAATAGTAATTTTATCTACAAAAAATATGTTGATTTCATGAAAAATAATAAAAGTATAAATCAGAATCCACTTCTTCTGTGGAATGTGATTATGTTGAGCCATGCTTGTTCAAAATATAGTTAAAACGTTCCAGTTCGTTTAGCTATGTTAGTTCTCGAAATAGCTAATTTCCATAGTTCCTCCAACTGAAGAGGATGAAACATCAAAGCACCATCAAACAAGCGTTATAACTATCCTTATGTAGCACACTAACTATCCTACCGATATTCCAACAAAAATAAACAAAGGAACAATTTCTGAAGTCATCATCCAGGATTTCGCTCGAGAGCAGTGAGAATTAGTTGAACTTTTCTTAATCAGTTATAATTAATTTCGTTGGCAAACTGTATTAATACTGGAACTCCTGGAAGAAGCTTCATACTTTCGACTTCAGCGACTCTAATGGGATTATCCGGGTCGTCCCCATAACAGGTCCCATTAAAATTGTAAATATTTCGGATAAATAATCTCCACAACGCTGAACTCGTTTTGCAATGCCTTTATACCGTAAAATAATAATTATTGTGTGCATTTGTGAAAATAAATTGATCAAATTCACATTGACAAAATTTGCCAACAGCGTTCCCAATTTTGTAAAACTACATAAAACTATTTTATCTCTAGTTATTTATTTATGAAACCTCCACTAACATATTCGTTACAGTTTTCTGATTAAAATGATACCCAACACGATGCCATTTGGATTATATTTACTCGAGTAATTCAAGATATAGAACAACCTCTATTATCCGAACTAAACCACCGATTACCCGAAACAAAATTAAATCGTGATTTACTTGTAGTAAATATGACCCAAATTGTGTCGTGTTTGGACTCATTTTCTTCAGGAAAATGTAAGGAATATATCGGTAACAGTGTCAAATAAAAAAAAAATGAAAATACCGAAAATGTTTTACCACTGAGTTAGCATTGCAAAATTATGCAAAATAAATACTGTCGACATCGATTGCAAGAAACACCATAAAGAAGATTCATTTTTTCTTTAATAATCTTAATAAGTTGAAAATAATATACAGGGTGTCCCATTTAAGTTGAGATTGCAAAAAATCTCGAAGACATGTGATTTAAAACAAACAAACTGACACATGTACTTTAGTGTTTCGAGTGTGGAGTCAAATGGCACTACTAGTTTTCTAATGCGTTGGCGTTTTCAAGGTTATTTCAAGGTCATTTTGTCTTTTTGATCATAAACCCATATTTTTTATTTCGGAATCATATTCTACGTAAAAGAATGCACAACTTTTGTTTGAAATATCTTTTTATAAGTTCATTATTTCTCAAGATATTTAGCTAATTTTTCATGTTTATGTCAAGAATAATTTTGTTTTTCTATTAAAATGACAACGTTACTTTTTTCTGGAAAATTTTTTATTTCATTTAAGAACATCATAATAAATGCTTGAAATTTTTACCCTCAGCTTTTAGACACTTAGTAATTCGTTTAATAAAAGATTCGTGAACACATAATAAAGTTCTTACAAACTTACAAAAAAATGTTTCAAAAAAAAGTTGTGCATTTTTTACGTAGAATATGATTCCGAAATAAAAAATATGGGTTTATGATCAAAAAGACAAAATGACCTTGAAATAGCCTTGAAAACGCCCACGAATTAGGAAACTGGTAGTGCCATTTGACTCCCCACTCGAAACACTAAAAGAGATGTGTCAGTTTTTTGTTTTTAAATCATATGTCTTCGAGATTATTTACAATCTCAACTTAAATGGGACACCCTGTATATTGAAATTCTTAAATTGTTTTAATTTTTCTGCTGTTATAAATTACACGTCTTTGACATGAATGCATAAAATCCGCAGTCTACACACAACACCGAAAATAGTAATTCTGTAAATAAACGAACAGTACGTTTAAATGAATGAAAATGTAGAAAGTAACGAATCATTAACAAAGACGTTGGCTTTGAACGTTTTAATTTTTGTAATGCAACACTTATCAGTTATGTTGAATGTCAGGTAAGTTTATCGTTAATTACCGGTCATTAAAGCTGCCGCGTGAAACGCTGACTATCTTTATCCATCAAGGCAGCGTATCCATTCATCGCAGCCCTATCAGGATCCGTGACACGCGAATCGAACCTTATCCAAGGACCTTAATCTGCCTCGAAACGAAGAGCGCAACGGACCTTGGCTGCCAACTATAATGGACTTTATAGCCGCATAATCGTTTCAATACAGACAGAGGGACCTGTTAGAGCAGCTCGCCAACGTAGGACGAATAAAGTAGATGGTTATCACTATGATCGCACGTTGATAGAGCGATATGACCGCCATATTGGACGCTAAAATGCAGCTTGCGTGGATTCTGATCGAATGTGTGCTGCTCTAAGCCGGGGAAATCGCTTTCGGTGAAAAACAGGGAAAGATCGGCAATGAGAGAAGTTATGGCAGGACATTTACATCATTAGGTTCTTCGCTCTAGGTTGCACAGTTGGTTTAAATATGTATAGAAAGAGTTGAACCAATTCGGATGAATTCTCCAAAAAGGAACTTTTGAAAAATTGAGTGAATAACTTGGGGACAATATGTTCCAAATTTTGTAAAACTTCGTGCAACTCTTTTGTTTTTAATTATTTTTTTCATGAAACCCTTAACAACATATTCGTTACACTTTTCTGATTAAAATGATACCCAACACGATCCCATTTCGATTATATTTGCTCGAGTAATTCAAGATATACTACAACCTCTATTATCCGAACTGAACTACCGATTACTCCGAACCGCAATTAAATCGTGATTTATTTGTAGTAAATATGATCCAAATTGTGTCGTGTTTGGACTCATTTTCTTCAGAAAAACGCCAGAAATATGGTGGTAGAATTTTTGTGAAAAAATAATAATTACAAAGAAAATAGTTATGCCATTGAATTAGCATTAGTGATCAATAGACTGGGGATTTTCATGTATTTATGATGAAACTGACTGGCTTACATATAAAATAGTAAAGTATAATATAATAGTATATACTTCAATGTATTATAATATACTTTAATATACTAGAATATACTATAATGTACTATAATATACTAGAACATACTAGAATATACTTGAATATACTATAATGTACTATAATATACTAGAATATACTTGAATATACTTGAATATACTATAATGTACTATAATATACTAGAACATACTAGAATATACTTGAATATACTATAATGTACTATAATATACTAGAACATACTAGAATATACTTGAATATACTATAATGTACTATAATATACTTGAATATACTATAATGTACTATAATATACTTGAATATACTATAATGTACTACAATATACTAGAACATACTAGAATATACTTGAATATACTATAATGTACTCTAATATACTAGAACATACTAGAATATACATGAATATACTATAATGTACTATAATATACTAGAACATACTAGAATATACTTGAATATACTATAATATACTATAATATACAAGAATATACTTGAATATACTATAATGTACTATAATATACTAGAACATACTAGAATATACTTGAATATACTATAATGTATTATAATATACTAAAACATACTAGAATATACTTGAATATACTATAATGTACTATAATATACTAGAACATACTAGAATATACTTGAATATACTATAATGTACTATAATATACTAGAACATACTAGAATATACTTGAATATACTATAATGTACTATAATATACTAGAATATTGTTATAACATTTTCAATGTAAAAAATCTACTGAGGGATGAAATGAATTTTTAATTAACTCCTGCTGTCCACAATCGTCGCAAAAATATTTATATTCTGCATAAATATCCGAAGTCTAGTGACCAAGCTCCTGAGGCATTAACATAACCACCTTACAAGTGGTTATAAACCACCCAACGTCGACACCTCGCCAAAGCATCGACTGTCTGCTTTCTCTTAAGCCGCAGCTAATTGTAAGATCCTCGAGCACCGATCCAATCAGATCGCCAATTGTCTCAAAACGCGGCCGCTCTTTAAGTCCTCTAACCATGTCCTTCAAACCCAGCAGAAGAGGTCCGGTCCTCTAAAGAACTCTAAATATTTCCGGTATCGATCGCACTCTCTGCGGGAAAAAGGTTTTAGAGTAGCATCGACGATTCGCTCTTATCAGGACTCCGTTGCATTAATGAATAATCGACACTCGACTGGAGCTCTTTGACCGTTGGGTACGGTCCAGTGGCTTATCGAGTACGCTTCGATGAATACTTTCCTGTCGAAGACAAAAGACGTTTCCTCTTCTCAGGCCGGGCCTAGAAGAGGCTGGACCCGGAATTCGATTACAAAAGGGGACCGAGTCAGCGGGCGTCGTCGCTCATTCGATTAGGTGGGCGGCGGCGTTAAACTGACTGTTGAACGACAGACCGTCCGGTGGCGCAAAATATGTTTAACCCCGATTTACCGATGGCTGTCGCGCCGCGCCGGACGTCTGCAGAGAGGAAGACGTCCGGATTTCACGCCGCGCCGTTGAGAAATCGAATCCGGCGTTGCGCGAACGAGCCGAGTTCGAATCTGACAAGAAACGTCGGACGCGGCTCCGTGAAAAGGTCAGTGTAGTCCCGCCGACGCGAAAATAAGTACGGCCTTGCCTCGCAGATCGATCTGCCACGGTATTGACCAATCGCCGGGTCGATTCCGCACCTCCGGACACGTCTTGCACCGGCCCGGGGAAGCTATCGGGCTCTATAGACTCCTAGAAAGAGGATGCCGGCCCCGAGTAATTATCCGACTGTTCTACTATACCTGCAAAACCGGGGGGGCTCGCGCACGTAAGCCGCGGGAGAACTGGCTATTCAGGTGCTCACACCCCCCTCGCAACGCCAATAAACGCTGAGGATGAAAAACATTGGGTACATTATGTTTCTTCGTGTTTCCGCACGATTATCGAAGCGAACGCGAGTCTACGGCGTGGCCGTTACCGTTTTTGCGTCGTAACTCCGGAACGAAACGGGCGTCCCTGATGGGACCCGGTCCGTTTGAAAGCTAGTAAAATACACTACTAATGACTAGATTTCGGTTCACATCCGATGGTTGCTTCTTGGAGAACTGGACTACGCAATTGGGATTTTTGTATCTGAAGGGGCACGAAGAGCGTATAGAACTTATGTAAAAAAGCAGTTAAGCAGGGAGAGTGATATATCGTTGTGAAGCTTGATTTTTGGACGATTTTTTGGTGTAAAGGATGAGAAACATTGGGTACATTATGTTTCTTCGTGTTTCCGCACGATTATCGAAGCGAACGCGAGTCTACGGCGTGGCCGTTACCGTTTTTGCGTCGTAACTCCGGAACGAAACGGGCGGCCCTGATGGGACCCGGTCCGTTTGAAAGCTAGTAAAATACACTACTAATGACTAGTTTTCGGTTCACATCCGGTGGTTGCTTCTTGGAGAACTGGACTACGCAATTGGAATTTTTGTATCTGAAGGGGCACGAAGAGCGTATAGAACTTATGTAAAAAAGCAGTTAAGCAGGGAGAGTGATATATCGTTGAGAAGCTTGATTTTTGGACGATTTTTTGGTGTAAAGGATGAGAAACATTGGGTACATTATGTTTCTTCGTGTTTCCGCACGATTATCGAAGTGAACGCGAGTCTACGGTGTGGCCGTTACCGTTTTTGCGTCGTAACTCCGGAACGAAACGGGCGGCCCTGATGGGACCCGGTCCGTTTGAAAGCTAGTAAAATACACTACTAATGACTAGCTTTTGGTTCACATCCGGTGGTTGCTTCTTGGAGAACTGGACTACGCAATTGGGATTTTTGTATCTGAAGGGACACGAAGCGCGTAGAACTTATGTAAAAAAGCAGTTAAGCAGGGAGAGTGATATATCGTTGAGAAGCTTGATTTTTGGACGATTTTTTGGTGTAAAGGATGAGAAACATTGGGTACATTATGTTTCTTCGTGTTTCCGCACGATTATCGAAGTGAACGCGAGTCTACGGTGTGGCCGTTACCGTTTTTGCGTCGTAACTCCGGAACGAAACGGGCGGCCCTGATGGGACCCGGTCCGTTTGAAAGCTAGTAAAATACACTACTAATGACTAGCTTTTGGTTCACATCCGGTGGTTGCTTCTTGGAGAACTGGACTACGCAATTGGGATTTTTGTATCTGAAGGGACACGAAGCGCGTAGAACTTATGTAAAAAAGCAGTTAAGCAGGGAGAGTGATATATCGTTGAGAAGCTTGATTTTTGGACGATTTTTTGGTGTAAAGGATGAGAAACATTGGGTACATTATGTTTCTTCGTGTTTCCGCACGATTATCGAAGTGAACGCGAGTCTACGGTGTGGCCGTTACCGTTTTTGCGTCGTAACTCCGGAACGAAACGGGCGGCCCTGATGGGACCCGGTCCGTTTGAAAGCTAGTAAAATACACTACTAATGACTAGTTTTCGGTTCACATCCGGCGGTTGCTTCTTGGAGAACTGGACTACGCAATTGGGATTTTTGTATCTGAAGGGGCACGAAGAGCGCGTAGAACTTATGTAAAAAATCAGTTAAGCAGGGAGAGTGACATATCGTTGTGAAGCTTGATTTTTGGACGATTTTTTGGTGTAGGTTACAGGCCGATATATTGTTTTAATCAAAAGTTATAACTGTTTATACATTATTCAAAGGTCGGTCTTTGGCCGCACGCCCTATGTGACCTTGGGGATTCGGGGAGAAGTTATTTCGTGGGTCGATGCGGGATCCTCAGTGGTAACTGTGTGCGAAGTTTGAAGCGAATTGGTGGCGGTTTTGTATGCAGTATTCTGGTGGTCTACAAGTTGTTGTTACAATGTAGCAGGGATGGTAAAAATTGAACTGAAGGATTATTGAACATCGAAGAATACAGGAGAATGGTGGAAAAGGGCATTTAGTCTCGCGAAGAAGGCTGCAGTCACTTTTGTGAACGAAGCTACAACGTCGCTGAATGATTCAGCAGCCGTCTAACCAGAAATAGAAGTTGCCTGTCAGCTTAAGAGGTTTTAGAACCGATGAATGTTTGATCGTTACCTCGGATTACATTCCGAGATCCGTCTTTTTCATCGCGATGTTCGTTCGTCGGATATATTTGTCCTTTTAGATCCCCGTAACAAACGTAATCTCGTTGCGGATTTAAAGTCCGAATTGGAACTTCGTTTCCTGCATGAATAATTCCATCTAATTAATCGCAAAATTCAACTTCTTGCAGTACCATTTAATTTTACATTCAATTATACTTTAGCTGATTAAAAGTTTTTACCGGGAAAATCCGGTTGTTAATTATAGTACTGTATACGTATGTTATAAAAAAACAAAATAATAACACAATGTTCAGACAAAAATCTGAAGAGGACTGCTTTCTTTGCTTAGAATAATATAAGCGATGATATGATAATAATAAATATATACATATACATAAATTATAATGATTAAAGTGATACGCGTTATTTTTATCGAATTATGTAACTAGCATCTTTAGTCTAGTGTATTTCGCGTTCTTTCGTCGGTACTTTTTCGTGGCCGAATGCAGGCGACGCCGCAGCACGATTAAGCACGCAAATTTCCTAAAGAAGCATTCCCGGTTTTTATCGTGCCGAGCCACGTTCCTCGGCAATCCCAGCCTGCTATCGCAAACACGCGGTTACAGGGACAGGACAGGACAAGAAACGTTAACGTTAAGGAAATGTATACCGAAGTTTCCACGTAGATTTCCTCTGGCCTCGGTTAAATGCGATTTAAGTTTTTTCGTCGACGTTTCAGATATTTTAATGTTGATTTCATTCTAGGACACCCAGCATTTCATAGTTGATGGTAAATCGGGACTGTTGATAGTGAAAACTGGATCACTTGGACTATCCGACAGGCTTTTTCTTTGAAATCAATATTAGAGAAGTTCAAACAGTGCCGAATTAGGCAGAACTGTTTAATTTTTCACTGAAAGTTGTTCAATGTTGGGTTCGAAGCAGATGGACATTACTAAGATTAGGTTGGAGTAGCCTAAAGTGAGGCTCAATATATGTAGTTTAAGGTTAGGCTTAAAGCAACTTATAGTTTGTTTGAAGGCAGCTTAAGATGACTAAGATTAGGTTAAGGTTAATCATAATTTGCAGACTTTACACTAATTTTGTCATTTTTTCACACGCAAAATGTGAATCCTCTCGCTGCAGGACCTCCATAAACTCTTTCCCCTATGTTTCAGGGACTTTCACAAATTTTTGCACATCCCAAAATTCAAAATTATGAACTCAAAAAATAGAAATCTGTACAAGGAAATCGACCCGTATTCTAATCTAGATTTGGCGATCTTACACTAACTTTGTCATTTTTTTGCCACAAAAGTACGAATGTTTTCACTAGCGGACCTTCGTGTATACTTTCCCCTATGTCCGAACCAGTTCTACAAATTTTTGCATATCTGAAAATTCAAAAGTAAGAACATGAAAAACTAAAATCCATATAACATCGCCATCACAATCAATATTTTAGTCTAGATTTGGACATCTTATACTAACATTCTCGTTTCTTTTTTGCAAAAAAAGTACGAATCCTTTTGCTACAGGACCTTCGTGCATACCTTCCTCTATGTCCGAACCAGTTTTACAAATTTTTGCATATCCGAAAATTCAAAATTAAGAACATGAAAAGCAAAAATCCATATAACATACTTCACCATCACAATCAATATTTTAGTCCACATTTGGAAATCTTATACTAACTTCCTCATTTTTTTTTGGAAAAAAGTACGATTCCTTTTGCTACAGGAGCATCGTGTATACCTTCTCCTACGTCCTAACTAGTGCTACAAATTTTTGCATATCTGAAAATTCTAAATTAAGAACATGAAAAGCAAAAATCCGTGTAACATACTTCACCATCACAATCAATATTTTAGTCTAGATTTGGACATCTCGTACTAACTTCCTCATTTTTTTTTAAGTACGAATCCTTTTGCTACAGGACCTTCGTGTATACCTTCCTCTATGTCCCAACCAGTCCTACAAATTTTTGCATATCTGAAAATTCAAAAGTAAGAACATGAAAAACTAAAATCCATATAACATCGCCATCACAATCAATATTTTAATCTAGATTTGGACATCTCATACTAACATTCTCATTTTTTTTGCAAAACAACTACGAATCCTTTTGCTACAGGACCTTCGTGTATACCTTCCTCTATGTCCGAACCAGTTCTACAAATTTTCACAGATCTAAAAATTCAAAATTAAAAATCCACAAATTAACTCGAGCAGTGTTCCAGTCCAAATTTTGGGACTTTCACCAACATTACCATGCTTAAAACAGAAACTATCAAACTCATCGCTACAGGATCTCCACCCACACATACCCCAACGCTCTCCCAAGCTTCCCCAAATCTTCCCTCGCCCTCAAAATCAAAATTGAAGCCCCCGGCAGAAGACAAGGGGAAAGGTATTCTCTAGAGGAACATCGTCCTGGAAATCCGGTTCGTGGGATGAAAGAGGGAGTGGATTCGCGGGTGTAGAACAAAGGCGACGGTAAAAGGCGAGGACTGGATGGCACGGGGAAAACTCCGCGACGGTAATAGACAATCATTTCCGTTCAGCCGGGCATCGAAATTCAGTCTGAGACCGAGTCGATCCCCAATAGGATGTCGCCGATTGTCAACGTCGGTGCTGTGTTTCGCGAATCGTGTTCATTGCGACGTACGGTCGCCTCCATATTGGACCGAGTCGTGCCCGGAGAAATCTGTATCTATAGTTCCGCAACGTCACTTCCGGCGCCGATAACGAAACGATATTAGCGTCGCGTGTAACCAGCTTAAGCAGGATTTGCCCCGGGTCTCTCGCTCTCTCCCTCTCTTTCTCTCGGTCTCTCTCGCAGACCGTATCGCGAAATTGGAAATGCGCCGCTCATTTCGTGCCGATCGGGCTTTTGCCATCTGGCACGGGCCTCGCAAATACCGCGCGGCCCGATGCTAATGCGAATTAATTAAAAGGAGAACGTGCACGGATTAACGGAAACGCTCCGATTGTCGGACCTGAGAGGATAGTCGGTTTCTGATCTGCGGCGAGACCGAATGGGTGAGGACCATGCCGTTTGCAGCTTACGCCAGTGATTCCCAACCTTTTTACCATGACGGACCCTCAAAAACTCCCAACAAATCCAACCTTGTTACCATGACGGACCCTCAAAAACTCTCAACAAATCCAACTTTTTTACCATGACGGACCCTCAAAAACTCTCAACAAATTCAACCTTGTTACCATGACGGACCCTCAAAAACTCTCAACAAATCCAACCTTGTTACCATGACGGACCCTCAAAAACTCTCAACAAATCCAACCTTTTTACCATGACGGACCCTCAAAAACTCTCAACAAATCCAACTTTTTTACCATGACGGACCCTCAAAAACTCTCAACAAATTCAACCTTGTTACCATGACGGACCCTCAAAAACTCTCAACAAATCCAACCTTTTTACCATGACGGACCCTAAAAATACACATAATTTTGTTTATAAATTTATATTGGAGCCGAATGTGCAATATTTTGTGTGTGTGTATATATATATATATATATACATATATACAGATATATATACAAATACACTTGTTATGCATTCATTTTTCAGAATCAAATCATATCAATGTTCCCGCAACGTTATATAGATGGTAACACTAGTTTTGCCATCCAACATGCCCGCAGTCTACCATCCCTCCCCGCTCGCGGCACGACCTGTTGTTGCGCGGGCAATACCCAATGATGATAATCAGATAATAAAAGGTAGATTCTTTAAAAAAAAATGTTTACCTTTGTGAGGTTCAAATATTACAAATATTTCCTTACCTTACCTTGCAGGTGTACAAACTAAAAATTTAAGAAGATAATTGTGAAGATAAGTGTCAACTCATTGATCCACTGCGGACCCCTTTATGATTGCTTTGCGGACCCCTGTGGGCCCGCGGACCACAGGTTGAAAACCACTGGCTTAGACCATATAGAGGGAGATTCAGTGAATATTACCACCTGAATCAACTCAACTACTATAAACCTCATCACATTAGGCAATTTTCCTCTACCGGTTTATGGGTTGACGGAGACCGATTTTGTCGACGCCATTTTGAGTGACCGGTTGAAATTATGCTGGCTGCAAGCTCTCTAGGGTCAATGAGGAACGATGGGGGAAAGAATTGAAAGACAAGTGGAGCTTGTTTCGAAAGAGTTTCTGGTATGATTTGTAGACTACAGACATGATTCGAGCATTATGTAAAGATACTGTGAGCGTATCTCTTTAAGTATACTCCACCGATGATACCCTCGGTGTACATAAGTCAGTTGAACTGTGAACGTTAGGCGTGGCTGGGCCGTGCCTTCTTTGACAAATCGACATTGATTCAAACGGCAAACCTCATTCGTTACTCTGTAAATAAAAGCTGGAAATCACCAGTTCCTTTTTTCTTCGTCGGTGATATAACGGTTTGCGTGAGTTAGTTTTTCGAAATCAGAGTGAAAACTGCAACTGCACACTGACCCACTTTTTCAGTGTAGCTGTAGCAAGTTTAGTGTTGCTGATCCCCCCAAAAGTCGAGAGAGAATGGCCCGAGCAAGACGTGATGAAGAGTTACGCACAGAAGCGGGACGACGCTCGTACTCGTAAAATAGGATCATATTTATGAAGATGGTCGCAGGCAACGTTACCCTCGTTTGAAGTAGTATACTATCGCCAGCCCTGACTTTTTCGACAACTTTCTCCATTTCGTAAAAGATCGAATATTCAGCTGCTTTAGGCCTAACGTTGAGCTGCTTGACCTAATTGCTTTAAATCTGACATTGCTTAGATCTAACATTGAGTTACTATGACCTAGCATTGAACTGCTTTAAAGCCACACACATAAGCTGCTTTAAAGCCTAACACATAAGCCGCTTTAAAGCCTAACACATAAGCTGCTTTAAAGCCTAACACATAAGCTGCCTTAAAGGCTAACACATAAGCTGCTTTAAAGCCTAACACATAAGCTGCCTTAAAGGCTAACACATAAGCTGCTTTAAAGCCTAACACATAAGCTGCCTTAAAGTCTAACAAATAGGCTGCCTTAAAGCCTAACACATAAGCTGCCTTAAAGCCTAACACATAAGCTGCTTTAAAGCCTAACACATAAGTTGCCTTAAACCTAACATATAAGCTCCCTTAAAGCCTAACACATAATCTGCTTTAAAGCCTAACACATAAGCTGCTTTAAAGCCTAACACATAAGCTGCTTTAAAGCCTAACACATAATCTGCTTTAAAGCCTAACACATAAGCTGCTTTAAAGCCTAACACATAAGCTGCTTTAAAGCCTAACACATAAGCTGCTTTAAAGCCTAACACATAAGCTGCTTTAAAGCCTAACACATAAGCTGCCTTAAACCTAACACATAAGCTGCTTTAAAGCCTAACACATAAGCTGCCTTAAAGGCTAACACATAAGCTGCTTTAAAGCCTAACACATAAGCTGCCTTAAAGCCTAACACATAAGCTGCCTGAAAGCCTAACACATAAGCTGCCTTAAAGTCTAACAGAAGTATAATCTGGCAATAAGCAGCTTCTGGGCCAGCTTTAAGCTGCTGCAGCCGTATCTTCACGTTTCCGAAAATTGCAGTGGGTGGTTCTTATACTAGGATAAGTATTTCTCATGAAAAAAAACACAGCGTCGGAAATGAACATTAACAGAGGATAGATCTTTAGCAAAATAAAACACTGTCCATCCACCGGCAAATTGCGCTTCCACGCCCCCGTAAACTCGGAAATTCGTACAGTAGGAAATCGAGGGGCGGAGATAAAGCTTGATTTACAACGAACTCTCAACCGGCTCTCTGCGAACTTTTTAATCTGCACAAGGGGGGCCGGTTAATCGTCGAACGAGATAAAACGGTTTCGATCGCGTTACACGGACTATTATGCTGTCGTTGTTGTCCCTGTCCCTTTGACAAACGAGCCGCCGAAAGATAATAGCGTTGCTCTCCATGGTTTTTTCAGTTTTATTTTGTCCGGGCCGAGTAAATCGTTTTCAGTTATGTCATACCGCGAAGATGTGTAAAAATTACGAAAAACAAGCCCTTATCATATTCTGAATATTAAAATGTTATTACTAGACTGTGCAAATTCATACAAAATAAAAACTGTACCATGAACAATTCACAATCCAAAAGTAACGAACGTACGACTTTTGTAATTTATTGATTGAGCATGCTTGCATTAATTGTATTTTATTAGCATAGTAAATTACCTTGAAATGTTACCTAATTTTACAAGCACCATACAGAGGTGCCTTTCTCTTTCTAGTCGCATTGTTTCACGTTTCTCACAGTGATGTAAAAAAATCGGGGAGATTACAGTTTCCGTGGCCCCTTGTTTAGAGGTTAAATTTGTGATCTTGTGGTCATTTTAAGAAAAAAATGCATATGTCACAGGTATCGAATGGGCCTGGTTTAGCCGGTAAAGTAGATTTCCTGTTTTTTATGAATCTGCAAATATCTCGGTAACTTTGCGAAATATGGTAAAATATCAAGAGACCGTTTTTGTAGAAAATTAAATTTCCAACAATTTATGTCGTATGACATTTTTTTATCAGCTGGGCACTTTCCGAGTATATTTATATTTCGGTGATGTTGCAGAACAATTGCCTCCCTCCCGAAATGATGGTCGGGGGAACGTAAAGACTCCGTTCACAACTGCTTATATGAGACTCAAGAATATTATTGACATATTAGGTTAGGTTAGGTTAGATTAGGTTGTATAAAAATTATATGTTGCAACTACCATAGCGGTATTCTATGTCTCTTGATCGGTGGAGATCTATTAAAAAAATGGTCCGCAAATTTGACCTTGACCCCTTCTTCAAGGTCAAAAATTTTTTTATTTCGCCTTTTAGTACTCGTCGCGAGGAACAAAAGTCTCAAAGAAACCACGGGACTCAAGTCAAACATTTTTATAAAAAACCACTTTAAAGTTTCCGTAAACTATTTTATTCCAAATGTCTATTGTGTGTCCCAAGATAGTATAAACATGGAGGGGGGTGATTCTACAAGAGAAAAGAAGTCTAAAATATAGAATAAGTTTTTTTTATTTGACGTCTCATTTTCGGGAAATTAGAGTGTCAAAATTCGTCAAATTCGCGTTCCTAGCGTTTGTAAGAAGTAGATCAGGTAGACCATGATCAGACGTGTCAGACGATTCACATTCAATATCAAGCATATTCGCCGAATTTTCAAATTCTAATATCTCGAAAATGAGGCGTCAAATGACAAAAAATTATTCTATATTTTAGACTTCTTTTCTCTTGTAGAATTCTCACGCTCCATGTTTATACCATCTTGGGACATGTGAAATAAAATAGTTTACGAAATTTTAAAGTCGTTTTTTATGAGAATGGTTGACTTGAGACCCATGGTTTCTTTGAGACATTTGTTCATCGCAAAGAGTACTATACAACGAAACAAAAAAAAATGTTGACCTTGAAAAAGGGGTCAAGGTCAATTTTGCGGACCATTTTCTTAATAGATCTCCACCGATAAAAAGACATGGAATCCCGCTATGGTAGTCGTGACATATAATTTTTATACACCCTGTACAAAAGACTGAAGAAAAAATAAGAGTACGAGCAAAGATTATGCGAATAGAATGAGTTGTGGTTAGGTCGTACAGAGGGCGGAGATGACCAGCCGTTTATGCTATGCTAGTTTTATGTTATTTATTCATATAAGTAATTACTTATCCCAATAACTCTAATACATCAAAATCGGAGATGAGTACCTCTTTGTAAATAATTACATACCAAGATTTCAAATTGGATTAGTAGTTGTTTGAGACCGATATACTTGACCCCGGCATGTTTACACTGCTCGGCGACCAAGGCAGCTCTAACACCAGGGCCCCTCGCGGGGGTAGAACCCACAGTGGCGAGCATAGGAGGTTTGCTGCGATCGTACAGCTCTCGTTAGCTTCTAGATCGAGTATTTACTCTATTCTCTAATTTCACAGACACGATCCAGATAGCTTCGCCCAGCTGCGAGCTCATTCGAAAATCTCCGCTCCGCCGATAAACAATTCGCTCCCGAATGCTCACGAATGCCTTCCGCCAAATAATTTCGCGATCCCACCGTGCCCTCCACCCGCATGGCAGTCGTTCTTGTTCGCCTCGCAAGCCGAGGCCGGGCATAGTAATCCGAATAAAACTGGGAATGGATGCCCGGAGTCAATCTGCGAAGGGTGCAATCGTCAAATCCTAGTCCGGGGATTCCTTGATGTAAAGTTATCGGGCAAGCGAGCACCAGTCCTAGACCCTCGGTGCAAATAACATTTCTCGAATTCCGATGAAGGCGAGGAGAGGAGAAGGGAGGGAGGGGGTTGGGGATAAAGCCGAGTAATATTATTCTTCCGGGCGAAAGCTCGCGTCAAATAAAATCATTATCGGGGAAAATCGAGTGGAGGGGCAGAGAGGGGGAGGGAGTATAGAACCCGGCTGAGGAAACAAAACGGGCTGGCCGGAGGTTATTTCCTTCATCCTACACGACCCTCGCTTGTTTACGTTTCTAGCCGGTCGCAGTTAATATCGGCGACCCGACATAGCCGAGTCGGTACAGTCAATGTTTTTTCTTAAATCAATACCGTGATCCCACGAAAATATTCTCCCGAAGCCGTTTAATGAAACTTGAAAAATCATGGCGGATCTGTACGATTCTTTTCTGCCGAGCGAATATAATGACCGCCATTTTGTTTTGCATTATTTTTGTGCGAAATCACCGACGACTTGTTCCTGATATTTTTCTGATTAAAACGAGTATCAACACGACACAGTTCGGAGCATATATGTTTGCGTAATCCGCGATAGAGTGGTAACTCGATCATCAGTTCGGATAGGCGAGGTTTTACTATATCGTGGATTACGCGAGCAAATATGCTACAAACTGTGTGGTGTTGGTACACGTTTTAATCGGGAAAGTGTCAGGAATGCGTCGGTAAAAGTTGCATTCGAAAATACTGATGAAAGAAAAAGTCACATTTTTCGAAATTCTTCGAACTGCGTTGAATTTGGGTCTCAAACGAAAATAATGGGAATTCATATTTTTATTCGATTTAAGATAAATGTATGATCAGTTGACTGAGGATTTTATGCATTTCTGAGAAAAACTGGTTAGCCGCATTTTGAAAATGCCAGAACACCAGAATACCAGAATATACTAGAATATACTAGAATATACTAGAATATACCAGAATATACTAGAATATACTAGAATATACCAAAATATACTTGAATATAGTAGAATATACTAGAATATAGTAGATTATACTATAATATTCCAGAATATACCACAATATACTACAATAGACTAGAATATACCAAAATATACTTGAATATAGTAGAATATACTAGAATATACTAGAATATAGTAGAATATACTTGAATACACCAGAATATACTAGAACATACTAGAATATACTAGAATATACCAGAATATACTAGAATATACTAGAATATACTAGAATATATCAAAATATACTTGAATATAGTAGAATATACTAGAATATAGTAGAATATACTAGAATATACCAGAATATACTAGAATATACTAGAATATACCAGAATATACCAGAATATACTAGAATATACTAGAATATACTAGATTATTCTACAATATACTACAATATACTACAATATACTAGAATATACCAGAATATACTAGAATATACTAGAATATGGTAATCATCATCAATATACAGAAATTAGTAAAAAAAGGAAACACACTCCTAAGTAACCTCGATTTGTTGCAGTTAATGCACACAATTTTAATTTTGCATCAAAATCCCTCGATCTAATGATAAGCAATGTATGTTAATATGATATCTATGGAAAAAGGAAGGTCTCTAAGTAGCGTCTGCAAGACAACGAAAGATTTTGCCCGCAATTCACTGTTCTTTCCAGCCCGCAAGTGGAAAATAATTTCTCCGTTCCTCGGCTCTTATAGTTGTTTATTTAATTTCTCGGCGGCCTTTATCAGCGTCTTGCTCCCGGTATCTAAAGCTCGTTTCTTCCCGGCGGCCTCTATTTCCTCTTCCAGGGTTGTCCCCTGTAAATCTTATTGGGGAATGGGTTGAATCCTGGGTTCGGTCTCCGGATATATTCTGCGATGGCGGACGATCACCGAGTAAACCGAAAATACGGTTTCACAAGGATTTCACCGGTGAAAAAAGGCGTGGAAAATCGTACAGACCACGAGCACGGAATAAGAAGAAACGCGATTTCTTGGACAGAACAGAGGAGTGAAAGAAAAAGGGCGGTGCGCGCGATGCTCTCACGAAACCTTTGATGCTCTCCGAAAATCGGGCTTTGTTACACAACGGGATATCCGGTCTCGAGATGAGTCGCCAATGGACGTGATGGCCGCAAAACCTAGGCTTTAATGTCCTCTGAAAGGAACTATACTCTACCACGAGTCGCCTAGGAAGGGATCAAAGAAATATTCTGACGATATAAAATGTCTTCGATGTACAGGGTGGGGAAAAATTGTTGGTCATCCTTTTGGGTGGTGATAAAACTCGTCGAGATCGTCAACATTGTTGATAGAAATCACAATTATTGCATCATAAACATGGTGTCGCAAAATTGACTTTCAAGGTCATTCTCAATGTCAAATTTTTTTATTGGCTTAGTCGATTCTACTCGTCGATTTGAACAAAAGTCTCAAAGGGACCATATGCCGTAAATCAATATTTCATAGAGAAATCTTCGTTTGAAGTTTTTTTGTCTGAAATTAAAAAAAAATCGATTTTCATTAAGTCAGAAAATAAATCTGATGCTTATAAAGTTCTTAAAATCATGTTCTGAATATCCTGATCATGATTAGCGAAAATCACCGCCCAAAATTGATCCTGAAAAATTTGTATATTTTTTGGCTTCTATAACTTCAAACGAAGACTTCTCTATGAAATGTTGATTTCCGGAATATGATCCCTTTGAGACTTTTGTTCAGCTCGACGAGTAGAATCGACTAAGCCAATAAACAAATTTGACATTGAAAATGACCTTGAAAGTTAATTTTGCGGCACCATGTTTATAATGCAATGTTGGCGATCTCGACGAGTTCTATCACCTCCCAAAAGGATGACCAATAATTTTTCCCCACCCGGTACATGATAGCGATGTGTAATGTTATATCGAACTAGAAAAGTGATGATTATATCTACGAAATTTTTAATAAATCAATGGGTGGGTCATTTGTGACCACCAGGAGAAAGAGAACTTTAAGAAATCGTCAAACATCGTCAAACTAGCGGGACTTAACGATTGTATTTAGCTTAGCAATGTTCTATAAATTTATTACAGCCTCACAAAATAACAGTGCCTTTCTAGAATTATTTAGGATAGAATCTGTGAACTTAGGCAGTCCTCAAACATCGTTAAACCTGTACAACTTGGAGGACAAATGATTTTATTAAATTTTATACATTCATTATAGTTTCAAAATATAACAATGACTTTCTCTGATTGTGTAGACAACTATCGTGAACCTTACACAATCCTCAAACATCGTCAATCCTACAGAATTTCAAGATTAAATAATTCCATTACATTTTATAAATCTAGCATATCCTTACTTTCCAATCGCGACGTTCTAAAATTATTTAGATAAGAATCTCGAATCCTAAGGATGCTTCAAACATCATCAAACTCACAAACTCAAGAAACTACATGATTCCATTACATTTTATAAATCTAGCATATCCTTACTTTATAATCGCGACGTTCTAAAATTATTTAGATAAGAATCTCGAATCTTAAGGATGCTTCAAACATCATCAAACTTACAAACTCAAGAAACTACATGATTCCATTACATTTTATATATCTAGCATATCCTTACTTTATAATCGCGACGTTCTAAAATTATTTAGATAAGAATCTCGAATCCTAAGGATGCTTCAAACATCATCAAACTTACAAACACAAGAAACTACATGATTCCCTGCAGATTTATGAATCTAGCATATCCTTACATTATACTCTTGACGTTCTAAAATTATTTAGATAATAATCTCGAATCCTGATCACGATTCAAACATCATCAAACTTACGAAATTCGAAAAACTGAATAGTTCCGTTCAGATTTTTAAATCTAAATATCAAACATCATGTGGTCCACTAAAACCATCCGAAGAAGAATCTCGAACTTAAAAAAAAATCGTCAAACACGATCAAACACGTACAACTGAAGACCCCGGCACAATTCCATTAAATCTCTGAAATCCGTCACCACAATCGCGACCAGCATCTCAGACAAGAGGCCTGGAATCCCCCGGAAGAGTCTCAAACGCCATCAAACCGGCGGAGCCTCCTCGACAGGCAAAGAGTCCTCACATCCACTAAACGCCCTAGATTTTCAATTACTCGGTCCAGTGTTCAGTTAAGTATTTAAACAGCGGCGACAGGTCACCGGAAAAATCGATTCGTACCGGATCCAAGGCACAAAAAGACCGGTCTCTTCCGAACAACCCAATGTCGACGGAGCCAGGGAAAACATAGCCATCCTGGTCTATTTCCTTTTACCGTGGTCGAACATTTCCATTAATTTCACAGGGTCTCAAGTCTCTCGTCCTCAAGACCTCTGTACTCCGAGCAAGAACTCTTTTTCGAGAGGAAATGATAGTCTTTCTGAAAGAAAGGGTACAGCTGATTTAAAGGATAGTCTGGTGGAACGCGTACGAAAAATCAATATTGCTTTTCCATATATGCAAAGTACTGCATTCAACGAATATGTCCCTAAAATTTCAGAATTATGACTGGGGATGAAAAAATTGAAATTTTGAACGATTTTTTGGAAATGGCTTTTACGATATTTCAAGAACTACTGCATTGATCGAACTCAAAATTTGAATACCTCTTACAATCACGTCAAAATATATTTTTTTTCTAATTTTTACAGCTTGTTAATTGCAATAAAATGTCGAAAAAGTCGAACTTTATAATCGAAGTTCTGCAATTTTATTTATCTTCAAAAATTCGTTTTCTTTTTTGCATCGACTGTAGTCAGTGGTGTACTAAGATCGAATTGTATACATTTTTATTTCGGATAAGCAGAACTGTAATCATGGCAATCATCCAACTGTATATGCAAAACTAATATACTGCATTTTGCTAACAATAAATGTGATTATTTCTCAACAAAAAAATTTATGAGTACTTCTCTAAGATAAGTAAATATGGTAAGATGGAACTTATGTTAATAACTTTTGCCGATGGTTTATCAAAAATTTATAATGAGGTATCCCACCTGTAGGATAATTATTGCGGGCAAAGCAACTAATTAACAACTGCTAATATCGAACATCAATATTTCTGAAGCAAAAAAATTGTGGACACCCCTTAAAGATGAGTAAAGATGCTAATATTGAGCTTATGTTAATAACTTTCGTCGATTGTTTATAAAATATTCGTAAAGAAGCCAAACCTGTCACGGTAGGATACTGATTGGGCACAAAGCAATAAATGTACACCTGCATTTTACTAACAATAAACATAAATATTTCCGAACAAAAAAAATCGTGAATACTCTCCAAGGACGAGGAAACACGCTAATATGGGGCTTATGTTAATAACTTTCGTCGATTGTTTATAAAATATTCGTAAAGAAGCCCAACCTGTCACGGTAGGATACTGATTGGGGACAAAGCAATAAATGTACATCTGCATTTTGCTAACAATAAACAAATATTTCTGAACAAAAAAAATCGTGAATACTCTCCAAGGACGAGTAAACACGCTAAGACTGAGCTTTTGTTAATAACTATCACCGAATGTTTATAAAAAAATGTTGAAAGAGGCCTAAGAAAAGCACCTGTCACGGTGAATTACTTATTGGAGTGAAAGGGCAGTTAGGGGAACGATTGTTTTCCGGTTGTATAATTGATGTGTTTCTTTGGTCCGACAGGCTACCACACATATACCATGAACGAGACCACCCACACAGAGAAGGAGGAGGAAGAGATCCTGACGGTGAGGTACGAAGACGGCAGGTGGTCGAAACCGTACTACGACTGCGGCGGCGGGAATATCTGGATGCTGACTTACACTGTTCCTTTCTTCGGCTACGTCAACGACACTTACTTCTTCAAGTAAGTGGACCCACTCTTTTATCGGCCCGTAGTCCTACACCAGGAGCAGGACTAGACGTTATTATTCCCTCTGCGCCTGAATCAGCGCTTCCAGCACAGAAGACTGGTCGATACATTACTACCTTTCATGCCTTCTCTTGTTCATGGCTTCTCCGGTGATTCAATGCTCCTCAAGTCTCCAATTTGCGGCGGTAATTGTTTCAAATTACTGGAGATCATGACAGCTTGGAGAAACGTTTCTAACAGATTAATTCTTCGAGTGGAAATAGGGAAAAAATTTATTTTCTTCGTCGTTTCTTCATTCATCAAACATTGTCAAACAGATTTAAACTACGTTGTAATACTACTGATGTATTACTGACATTTTTCTGATTAAAATGAGCACCAACATGACACAATTTGAAGCATATTTGCCTGTGCCATCCACGTTACAGTGGAAACTTGATTACCAGTTCGGATAAACGAGGTTCTACTATATTGTGGATTAACAGGGTAATTATGATGCAAATTGTATCGTGTTTGGTATCGTTTTCCTCAGGAAAAGGTCAAGAATACGTTGGTAAAAGTATCGCAAGAAAATAATTATAAATAAAAAAGTTTGGTCACAAACTTGCAGTTTCAATAAAAATAGTAGAGATTAACATTTTGATCTGATTACATTTTGAAGATAGTTCAGGGAGTTCGATCGTAGAGATATTCTAAAATTGAAACAATTGTTAAAGGTTATTGTTAACAATCTTTTTGGAGGTTTTTTATGAGAGAAACAATAGTTTTGTGGTCCAAGAATACCTAAAATTAACGTTTGGAGCCATTAAACAAAATAATTGCGCAAATGTCTTATAAATTCTTTAAACACCAGTTGAAACAACGTTCGCATGAATGCAGATATCGCGGGAGTTCGGCTAAATCGCATTCGTCCATTGCAGCTACCTAGCACGATTAACAAATACCCGTGAAACAATTCGGACAAACATATTGTGCCGTGATACGTCGATAGTTTGTCGCAAAGCTGAATATTATCCGCGGAAATTTATTGAAAATTAAAAAAAAAAAAGAGACCGGTGTAACCACACTGATAACAGTTATCGAACATTTGCCGGCGACACTCGCGCTTATCGAGGGATTCAATTTTTCCCGCTTATTTTCTAACCGCGGCAATTTGAAATTTTCTACCGGCGATATTGTTTGTTTTCTTTTTTTTTTAGGGTGGAGGATTTACGAACAGTTTCCTATTGTTTATGGACGGATTCACGGCTAACGGAGAGAGAGTAAACTTAGCGTGAAAATAATAGACCATTACTTCCGCCCTCTCACCATTAAATCAATTTGGCTCCGTATTGTGCCAGCACCACGTTCCGCGTCTCTAATGATTTATTTTTCCGGAACAGTAAGCGATTTACGTTCGGGAGATAATTCCGAATTAAACGGTCTAATATAGAATACATGTAAAAATATCCGGCCAAAAAAAAAAACGGAAAAATTTGTTTCAGTACGCATATCATCAACAATTCCAATTTGTACAGCTTTCAATAATCTTTTATTTCCCAAGTTGATATTTGCATAAATCTTATTTCTATATTTGAAATCTGTGAAAGAAGACCTTTTTTGCAAATATAAATTCAATAATCATCTTTGACTCCACCGAATAATTTTCTGTTGAAAATTGAGTCCATAAAACGTAAACTCATTTTCTTTCTGTGTTTCAATTAAAAAGGGTAGTGTGAAATTGCCAGATTTTAATCAATGTACACGCAGGCACGTCCGCACCAAATAAATCTGACAACGATATTCTGTTTTTTCAACAATAAAATTTAACCAGACGCATTTATTTGCTGTTTCTGATATCTCGACCATTCTGTCAGTTTATTTGTATAATGTATTGGGCAAAATATCGTTGGAGAACCGTTCCACTGTATATTTGTATCAACAACAACTACACTATTTATTTTAAAAATTGCAATACGTTCTGAATTGTTAGGTTACAATATGTATGTTCATCGACAAGATATTGTTGATTTCTAATTATCATCACATGCTTCGTTCAAAACTGAATCGGAATTCTACTATACAATTTTTTCCTAGACTGTATAGATTCAGAGAAAATCGAGTCTGAATGTTCGCGATGCATGCGCGCGTCGAAAGGGGCGTGGTAATAGGCGTATCCAAAGATAACGTCACATGACAATGTTCAAAGCTAAATTTCTCGAACACTGTAGCTCTAGGAACAAAACGTTACATCACACTTTTTGTTCAGTTTTTCTCAAGGATTCCAATGACACAAAGAACATTCCAAAACATCAATATTTTTATAAATCAATATTTTATAACAAAGTTTAGAGTTTGCCTAAAAGATGTCGGACAGTTTCAATCAATTGCAAGTATTTTTCACGGTTAAGACCTTATTGAAAAATTTTCCAAAAAGATTCTGTTTCACTGAAAAATACAGGATCATAGGTACCGGAAGTTTAAATTCACGAGCAATGTGAAAAGCCAAGTCATGGGGAAATGGTTCGAACTCATAAAATGGAAATCGAGAACCGTGCATTCGAAAAAAGTTGCCACGAGGTCGAAGTTGCGTCCACGGCTGTCCAGGGATTATGATTATGGTCGTTAGACGCGGAGAAATACAGCATCCGGCCGGAAGCCGAGAGATTCACCGATTTTGAAAAGGGTCCAGGCGAAATTTCTCTCGACGTCACGGTTTTATTGATGAACGATGCGTTCGGCTTTATCGTGGTGCACATCCGTGCGATCCTGTTTGCGTACGTTTCATAGTGTTCGCCATTGTATGCGCGAGCGCGCGCGCGCGCGTGTAGGTGCGTATTATCTATCGCGGGCACGCCATCAATCAATAAAAACACATACGAGGAATATGCGCATAGAAAAAGACAGTATTCATTTCCATTCGATGCTTGAGATTAAATTGCTCCTCTGATCGATGGAAATTCGGATCCCTGCGCGGTAGTGACGGCTTCGAGTCACCCGCGAACTACAGTAATTCGTTTATTGAGAAAATTAATATTTACAAACTGGTATACCGGTATACCTAAAAAAAACTTACATTTTGAAGATGTCAGATGAGCAGTGTGACAAAAAAATTGTTTGTATAAAATATATATTCGCGTTAAAATAAGCCCATATGACTCTAGAATGTCTACAAAAATATTGTCGAGTGGTAAATTTATGCAATTAAATTTTTTATTGAGAGACGAGGGGACTTGTTCGAATTCGTTGCTCGCGAGCGGTCAGTACCCCTCACTAGATACCTGTTATAGGACGAAATGAATTCCTCGGACTGGAGAGCAGGAGTTTGGGAGAGCGTAGTTTTTGAGTTATGAAAAACGGCCAATATTTTCGTTCAGGATGGCTACCGGCGTCGTTCCGTTGTGCATTTGAAAGGTCTACAAGCTACCATAGACGGGTTCTGATTTGTTGGCTCAAGCATAAGCTGGTCCCTCGCATGACTGAACAAATTTCTTTTTCTGACGTCGAGGAACAGACATTTATCCTTCGAATAATCATTTCCATACGATTTCTCCAATAAGTATTTCTTCTACCTTGGCATTCTCCGGATTTGCATTCGAAATTACCATATCTCATTTTGTACAAGTAAATATTTAATCGAGTCTAATTAAATCAAATTTCCTTCCACGTTTTAAATTAAATCAATATTTTATCCAAGCCGAATTTTTATATAAATACAAAAATTTCGTTTAAATGTTATTCAATGATTTGATCAAAAATTGTATTTAGACGTAAAAGTGGACCATGATTTTTAACATTAAAATTATTATTTTAATTCAGAGGGTGAATATAGGATTTTATTATTTTATAAAAGAATTTTCTTACCAATTAGATCGCTCTAGACATAGTATTACGTAAATTCACTTAAACCTATCAGTACAATGATTTCTTCTTCAAAATACATTGTTAAATGGGTCAAGCAATTAAACACGGATAATCAATTCAAAGAATTGAACGAGAACGAAGAATCTTCAAAGGATTAAACGAGGACAAATAATTCAAAGGATTTTATGAGAACGAATAATTCACAGGATTAAATGAGGCAGCATAATTGGTAGAATTATATAGGGTTAAGTAATTCAAGAGACTAAATAAAGACAAACAATTCAAAGCATGGCATTATGATAAATCGTTCAATGGATTCAGAGCACCGCAATGCATCGTTCGATTAAATACAATCTTCATTTACGGAAACAACTATTCCCGGAGCAAAATCTGTTGATTAAACAATCCGGGATTAATCCATCGCGAGCGAGCCCATATGAAGAAAGTTTTATACTGAAAGTTTATCGGTTAGGCCAATTTAGTCATTAATGAAACTGTCAGGTGTCGCTGCTGAAAGTAATCATGAACTTCAGCCAAGGGGTCAAACTACCCCTAAACTGATAGTCTAACAAAGGAAAAACATTGCGTGTCAAGTTTCAACCCTCTACTTTGACCGGAAGGGTAGCTACAGAGGAAATCTCGATTATCCGGTTTCCCTTCATTTTCTCCCGTTAACCACGCACGAAAATTTCGAAGAAAATCTGAGCCACTGCTATCAACAATACGCAACCCTTAGAATTTTTTCCGATTTTTTCGTCTGAAACGTAAACCATGAAAAATAAGAAACTATTATAATTTTGAATAAATGAGATAAAATTTTCAAGAAACTGCAAATTTCGAAAATGAAAATGTACAAATTTTATATTTTAACAGTGGCAGCACACTAACTTATTCTTTATTTTATTTTATTTATTTTATTTTTTACATTTTTAAAAAAATTTTGGAATTTTCCTTCATTGTTAAAAAAAATAAAACAAGCAGCCTCTAGTTATGCAGGTGGTTATTACCTTCCTGCCATAAATCCTTTTCTCGCCCCTCTGGATTTCGAGAAACGTCTACACCTATTCGATCGTGTCCGAAGGACACAGGTACATCTGTGATGCAACGTGTTACCGTATCGGTCGCGTGTCCGCGCTCAAAATATCGTTGAGAAGTGCGCGCTGACAACGGCGGCCGAGGACCTTAATTGGCTCGCGCGGCGTATTTCAATCGGAAACGGACGTTGCAGAGGCTCCAATTCGTCGGTCGGCCGCGAACATCGGTCTGGCCGAGTTTATAGACACCCATAAATACGCCATGGCAGTCCATGGTGGCACCGAACCAGAATTTACCAGTTGAAAATGAGTATTTGATTTTCAACATAAACAACTGAAAGATTGAAAATAACATCCCCGTGGAAATCTATAAATGTCTGGTAACACACACACACAGAAATGGAAAGAATTATTCCTCAAGATAATTTTTCAATGAAATTTCAAGGTGGTCAGTATTTTTTTTTAAACGAAACCTTATTTCTCTTAGATATTATTGTAGGTCATAAAAATACAAATCCAACAAGTACCATGACTATACCATTCCGATCATTCGATCCCGAGAGATTCGTCTCTGAATATAGAGGACGAGTGTTCGGATAATAACGAACCTGTCCGAGCACGTAGGCGACGACGGGGAGCGAGACGCGCGGCCAGGTCGAGGAGGCGTAGCCCCCGGGAAACGGTCCTCGCGAGCAAATAAAGTCAAACCCTGCATTAAACAATGTAAAATCAACTGAAACCAATATCAATTTGTTTTACTATCAAATGCGATAATATAATACATGTATGCTGTATTGGTCTGGCTTAGGTCTGAGTGTTAGGTTTTGCAATTTGTTTTACTATCAAATGCGATAATATAATACATGTATGCTGCATTCGTCTCAGTTGATTTTATATTGTATAATGTGAGAGCCTTCTTTTTAGAAACACTGGGTGGGTGTGTGTGGTATTGTCGCTTCTCATCCCCACAACGTGTTCACAAACAAAAAATAAACAGATGCGGCCCCCGGAACAGGTTTACGTTGCCACGGAGCGTGGAAGAATACGGAAAATTGAATACACTATTAGCAATAGCTTTTCGCAAATATCTCGAAAACTAAGACCGAGCATCGGGTAGTTGTATTGACAAAAGTTGTTCAGAATGTTGTCCTCAACAAGATATGTCAAGGTCAAGGTCATCGGAACTTCCTCCCCTAAACGTAAGTTTTATCCAAAATAGTTATCACTGAATTAGTGCTATCTCATCGCACATTGTAACTCTCCGTTTCCATTATCCTTTACCCTTTCAATGACTGTACGATAAACTGTATAAAACGTGAGTTCGAAAAAGTAGGTTTAGCAGCGAATAAACAGTTGCGTTAATAACTATCGACACCAGATAACTTACTTACTCTGTCACAGTGGAATCCTGTGAACGACGTTCGCAGGCCACCGTGGGACGTCAGGTAAACAACTCGGGGGCGATTCGCGAGCGCCACGATTCCCCCCGGGCGTTATCAGGAGGTACATATACCGTCGGCGGTGGCATAATGACTACGGCATAGTGCGTGACACCGGTACCCGGAATAACACCGCTCCGCCCCGGAGTCACAACCAACGTCGAATAAAACTAACAGATTATAAATGGCGGCGACAGCTGCGAACGAGAGAGAGAGAGAGAGAGAGAGAGAGAGAGAGAGAGCCTGGCTACGAGCCAAGACGTGTTTAGCCACATTCCGCGAGAATGGCCCGCCATGAATGCAGCCCCACTGCTAATACCGAGGAAATCTTATTACCGAGCCCGACGCTCGCTCCGGAATTATTAAACATGCGATTTACAATGCAGATTCCTTCCTCCCTCTTCCGGAGCACTCTGGTTTTGGCACTGGGACTATCACTCAAAATGACCAACAGACTCAGATTCTATTAATAGATTTATTCTCACTTAATAGATTTATTTATTTAGACATATTTCGAAAAAATACATTGTGCAATATCGTCATAAATGAGGTCTAGGTTAGTTTTAAAAGGCAAGATACACTGCAGTGGTGGCACCAATCACGGAGGCATTGGTTTAAAAAATTATCATGTGTAAATGTCTTTTAATTATTTCATTATGTGGGATCAGGACCCCCCAGACCAAATACTGTATGGAGATTAGGAAAAGTAGGAGGGTTCCGTGGGTATGTGTAAGAGTTGATCAGCTACAACCGCGAGGGTCCCGGGTTCGATTCCCCCGGCGCGGAATTCCTCATTTTTCCTAAGATCCTACATTTGGGTGCTCGTCCGGGATGGGGGGAACACCGATGCCCGCATGGTGACAGACGACGAACGCAGTAAGCAAGCGTTGCGAAGACGGTCGCACGCGAGCGAAAGGACGACAAAGCGAAGTAAGGGGCACATCCAGGGAAAACTGCTAGAGAGGGCAGTAGGATGGTGTTCCCGAAAAGTGACGAACTTGGTGACGAGTTCTGTTGATGGCGCTGAGGCCAAAAAGACGATGGCGCTGCGACGGACATTCGAGGGCGAATGCCGGAGCAGGATGGCCGAGTATGGGATCAGTACCCCCCAGACCAAATACTGTGTATGGAGATTAGGAAGAGTAGGAGGGTTTCGTGGGTATGTGTAAGAGTTGATCAGCTACAACCGCGAGCGTCCCGGGTTCGATTACCGGCGCAGAATTCCTCATTTTTCCTAAGATCCTACAATTATGAAAGTTTTATCAACATGCTCCTGACATTTTTCTCAACAAAACGATTCCAAACATGATGGGGTTCGGATGATTTTTGCTTGTTTGATTCGCGATTTAGTAAATTCTCTATTATCCGAACCGATATCCCCACTGTCCAAATCAGTGTTGGGATATGGTACATCTTTTCTCGCGCATGCGCGGCCAAAACAGTCACGTATCTATATCATAATGACGAGGTAGTGGAGCCCTAAGATAGTTATATTGGCGGGAAAGTATCGAAACAATCTATTCCGGGCAAAAAGACTTCAGGACGTGTCCTACGAGTTACAAAATATACACAAATACACATGTTACACATTCATTTTTCAGAATCAAATCATACCAATTTTTTAAAATTCTGCTGGGTGCTCAAGGTACCCTATTTTATCGAGAATCTTACTTTACTGAGGCCAAAATCGCCGCGCATGCGCGAGAAAAGATGCACCATATCCCAACACTGGTCCAAATACGTGTTTGACAGGCTCGATCCAACAAATAGTTCAACCTAAAGTCATCAGATATGTATGTACACCACGGTTTATTGTACAAATTAACCTAGCATTGTAGGCATAGCTCCCGGATTAGTTCGGATAAGCGAGGTTCCACTAAACCGTGGATTAAACACGTAAAAATAATTTAAATCGCATCGTGTTTGGTATCATTTTAATCGGAAAAATACCACGAACATGTTGTCATAGGATTAGTATTTTTTCCAAGCTCCTCCGCTGTGAGAGCACGATTGAGTGACATCATGTAGTAGCAAGTTTTGAAATAAAATAGAAGTAATCTCGTGGACTGTAGAGAACGAAGGATTGTATGCAGACTTTTTTGACAGACTGTAGCTATGTACCTGGTTCGCTGTAGCCTCTCCACTGTGGCGGTTTCGGTACAGGAAAAATGTAGCTCGAGGAAGAAGCTAAGGCATCAAAAGGAGGACAAGGCTCGTCCTCGTTCCTGGGACCGAGGTTATTTAGGAATCCGCGTAGACGGATGTTATCCGGGGAGGGGGCGGGGGCGCAGAGTACACACGGAACGCAACCGCAGCCGACACACTCACGTTTCAATCAACCAACCTCAAGCCCGGAAGTCACGCGACGTTGAAATACCACCGGGCTATTGCCGAGGGATGACCCGGAGAGAGGACTGTACAATTCTCGCATCTGCACGTCGGACGTTGCACCACTCTCGCCTCCTTAATTTTACTCGTGGTCCACCGGTTCTCGGCGGTTCGACGGTCCGATTTGTACACGGAAACAAATCGGGCAGACCTAATCATCATTTAAGTAACAATTTTTAGGATTTTGTAGCGACCATAGCTATATTCAAATTTCTACGTACGCAATTTTTTGAGTCCTGGCTAACTGCAATCGCCCAAATGTCTGCTTCATTTACTGTTCTAAGAAAGAACGAAATTATACCATCTCATGTTTAAAATTTATTTATATATTCTTTTACGACGAAACCTTGCTTTTAGTAGATACTCTTGTAGAGCATGAAAAGTCGAATCCAAAGGGTACCATGACCACGCCATTCCGATCAGTCAATCTCGAGATATTCTATTCAAAAATCCAGTCAAAAATCCATTCAAATTTTTATGTAGCAATTGTTTCAGTCTCGGTTAACTGCAATCAGTTAACTATCAGACACACATTTACAGTTCTAAAAAAGAACATAGTTGTACAATCTGAAGTCTAAAATTTATTTATATATATAATTTATTTAAACGAAATCTTGCTTTTCACTAGATATTTATGCAGAGCACAAAAAGACGAATCGAAGGAGTACCATGACCATACCATTCCGATTAGTCAATCTCGAGATGTTCCCGTCTGAGAATAGTGGACGAGTGTTTCGGATAATAGAGATTCCACTAAGTCGTGGATTAAACAAGCAAATATAGTCGAAACCATACCGTGTGGGGTATCATTTTCTCCAGAAAAATGCCAGGAACACGCTGGTTACAAAAATAATTAAAAATAACAATTTTTAGTCATTATTATTAACATAGCATTTTACACTTTGGGGGTCCATTTTCCACGAATATCGAGCATTTCTTTTTCAGATATACCAGACAGATATTATTGTGGTTTGATAATGAACAGTGAGAGCGTTTTGGATCATAATTTTGGAGGTTTCGTGATACGGCGAGGATAATAAGGTGAGCACATCGAGGACATGTGCAAGCAATCTTTGACCGTTCTTGGTAGGTGTTCAGTGTTAACGCGAACGTTTGCCAGTGGCAGTAGTACACCCTCGTTTCGGTTCCTCGTTGCTGTGTTCGCCGCCGTAATCGCCGGATCGCGGAAGTGGGCTCGTTTTCCGGAAGTCACGTTCGAGTGGCGAGCTTGATGCGAATGAGCAGGTGCTGGGGATGGAAAGACTGGTTCTCACGGGAGTCGAAGATACGGGATCGTTCTGAAGCAACGGAGGCATGTTTCGCGAAACTATAATGGCCATTATCGGACTAGTCCGCAGAATTATAGGGACACCGAATTGCGATCGAAAAATACTGTTCCCTTTGTATTAAAAATACCATCCCACTTTTACACAAATAACAATCAAACTGCGAGTCTTCGTGCAAAACAAACATTTTCTGTATCATTTCCAAAGATCCGGAGACAAGTAAAAAATTTGTTTCTTTCGTTAACAACACCGATAAATTGAAAATAAAATATCAACGTTCTCAAATTCCTCTGATCTGTCTATTCTTTTAAATCGCATCTATTGTTCATTATAAATTCATAAAATCCATGACTGACAATATTCTTGCTTCGGAAAATTCAGGAATTTCGCTGGAGCAGTTATAAATGAGTCTATCAAATTACAAATAGCTATGGCATTTGATTGCCGTGAAAAAAATTCTGAACTATAAGATTCGCGTGATGAAATATAATTTCGACTTTAAATCGCACCTACTAATTTCCGTAAAAAATCCATAGAATCCATTAAACGCAACATTCTCGCTTCAAAAAATTCAGGAATGTAGCTGGATCAGCTATAAACGAGTCTATTAAATTCCAGATAGCTATGGCATTCGATTGCCGCGAAAAAAATTCTGAACTACAAGATTCACGTGATGAAATATAATTTCGACTTTAAATCGCAACTACTAATTTCCATAAAAAATCCATAGAATCCATTAAACGCAACATTCGCGCTTCGAAAAGTTCAAGAATCTAGCTTGAACATCTACAAATAAGTCTGTAAAATTTCAGAAACCCATGTCATTTGGTTCCTTCCCAAAAAAATTCTGAAGTACCACTTTGCCGCACTTCGGTTCGCGATTTTTATGAATTTGTTTAAGAATTTAATTGTTATTATTTATTGTTGGGATTTAATGGTCATGTAAGTGGTACGTGGAAGTGATTGTAGTATTATCAAGTGTTAAGCGACGACGAACAGCGACACGCTGACAGACTGTAAGATTTATCTTTGATTTCTCAGAATAGTGAAAAATGGCGCGGCATTTCTCTGGATGACGGAAGCCGAATATCATTAATCATAATGATTTCGCGGTGCGAATTCCGCATATCTTGGTGAATTAATCGATGCAAATAACTGGTAGCGAGTTTAACGTTGATTGATAGTCATTTTTACGAGCGGCCGTCGATTGTGGACAGCATGTTGACAAACAGCGAAAAGGATTGATACATTAAAATGCTGCGCGGATTGCATCAGCTCATTGCATTTATTGCCATTTCAATTTTCGATGGGAAACGAATCAATCAATTTATTAATAACAGATTTTTCCACGTAAAAATTACAATTTTTCTGTAGGGAACATGTTCATTTAATTTAACAGGCATTTTTAATCATACTTCAATGATTACTCAGTGATTATTATAAAATTAAGCAGGAAGTATATTATCTTAAAGTAAATTTCGAAATTCTGGAGTCAAGTAGCATTTTATTTTTGTTTCATTTTTGTTATAGAAAATAAATTACTAGATTCCATAGAATTTTGTAATTTGAAAATTTTCTACCAAATAATAAATAATTACCACTGTGGATGTTTTCTGCAAGTGACCATTTGTTAAAGTAAATATCGGAATACTGGAGTGAGGTAGCATTTTATTTTTGTTTCATTTTTGTTATAGAAAATAAATTACTAGATTCGATAGAATTTGTTAATTTGAAAATTTTCGACCAAATAATAAATAATTACCACTGTGGATGTTTTTTGCAAGTGACCATTTGTTAAAGTAAATTTCGAAATACTGGAGTGAGGTAGCATTTTATTTTTGTTTCATTTTTGTTATAGAAAATAAATTACTAGATTCGATAGAATTTGTTAATTTGAAAATTTTCGACCAAATAATAAATAATTACCACTGTGGATGTTTTTTGCAAGTGACCATTTGTTAAAGTAAATTTCGAAATACTGGAGTGAGGTAGCATTTTATTTTTGTTTCATTTTTGTTATAGAAAATAAATTACTAGATTCCATAGAATTTTGTAATTTGAAAATTTTCTACCAAATAATAAATAATTACCACTGTGGATGTTTTCTGCAAGTGACCATTTGTTAAAGTAAATTTCGAAATACTGGAGTGAGGTAGCATTTTATTTTTGTTTCATTTTTGTTATAGAAAATAAATTACTAGATTCGATAGAATTTGTTAATTTGAAAATTTTCGACCAAATAATAAATAATTACCACTGTGGATGTTTTTTGCAAGTGACCATTTGTTAAAGTAAATTTCGAAATACTGGAGTGAGGTAGCATTTTATTTTTGTTTCATTTTTGTTATAGAAAATAAATTACTAGATTCGATAGAATTTGTTAATTTGAAAATTTTCGACCAAATAATAAATAATTACCACTGTGGATGTTTTCTGCAAGTGACCATTTGTTAAAGTTAATTTCGAAATGCTGTAGTCAAGTATAATTTTATTTTTCAGTTTTTCTTTATAGCAAATAAAATACTAGATTTAATAGAACGTTGTAATATGAAAATATTCTACTACTTATAATGCAGAAACAAGTCGAAATTATATTGGATTACTGAATTTGCAAAAAAAAACACAATTTTTAGACGAATTTTCGATACACCTTCTCTTTAATAATCACCTAGAAGTTGCACTAATATATTGTTTTTAAACAAGCTCAATCATAGAAATAGATTAAAAACAGGAAATAAAATTTAAATAGTTGTTGAATTATTACTTGACGTGATTGCTTGAATAATTAAGTGAAAACGATGTGGTTAGGACAACGGCCACATTTGGCATAAGTTCTCCTATGAACCACGAACACGATTACGCGACAGTTGGTGGATAAGCATTCGCATCGTCAGCCCGGTTAGGTAATCTTCGAGGAGTAATTAGCGGATAAAGATGATGGAGGCTGCTCCGCCTTAGCTGTTGCCTCTTAAACGCAGCTAGCTGTCTGTCCAATTACGGTTCCGCTATTATGTGAAGCATATTATTCGTTCTAATGAAGATCCTGCCTCTTCTTCCTAGTCCCTTTGTTGTAGCAACAAACAATATCATAACGCTGGATCCACCAACTTCAAATCTCAGTTAGTGAACAAAATAAATTTGTTAACATGACTGATTGGGGATTTCCAAACTAATTGAGTTGAAGTTTTCCATGGTTACACTAGCTAATACATGCTCTTAGCAAAAATAATCATCCGAAATCCTAAATTATAGTCAGCGAATCTATGTTGTTTCCTTACCTTTTTTTCACATTTTTGAATCCTATTTTAATAATTGGTGTCTTTGAAGAATCTAGTATTGGGATTTCCAGGCTGTTTGAGGTTAGGTTCGATAAAGAAGAGTCCTCTAAGTGACCTCTAGATAAGTAACAACTGCAGTACCAACTGAAAAAATAGACACTGAGGGACTATCTTTTGGAGACAGTCCTGTTTTGGCCATCACTGTCTTCAAAAGAGTTACCCATAACCATCTTCATTCAGTATTCTAATTTTCAAGGCTGGTTTTCCAAGAATCTTTGGGAATTTTTGTCAGGAAAACTGTTGAACCTTTCGCATTGAAATTTTTCACACATATTTATTGGTATTTGAAGCACATGTGTGATTTTTTTAAAGTAAAAATAATCAAAATTAAATGAGTTATATATTTTTTTATAGAGTATATGGGCTGAACTTTACAATTGCCCCACCGAGCTATTGCACTTTTAGGAATTTCTGTCAGAAAAACTGTTGAACCTTTCGCATTGAGATTTTTACACATATGTATTGGTATTTGAGTCACATGTGTGATTTTTTTATAGTAAAAATAATAAAAATTAAATGAGTTATATATTTTTTTATAGAGTAAATTTGCTGAACTTTACAATTGCCCCACCAAGCTATTGCACATTTAGGAATTTTTGTCAGAAGAACTATTGAACCTTTTGCATTGAGATTTTTCACACACATTTATTGGCACTTGAAGCACATGTGTAACTTTTTTCAAGTGAAAATAATCAAAATTACATAAGTTATATACTTTTTTATAGCACGATATAAAAATGAGACGAACTACTGACAAATCCTTTTGCACACATATTCTACAACAATTATAATTTTTTGATAATAAAACACCAAAATATCCCGTTAATGTCCGTGGTAGGACATATGGCATATATTCAACAGGTGCTCCAAGTGTTTTTACAAATAACCAGCAACAGTAAAAATAGGAGCTCATGAACAATTTTTTGGAAAAACTCCAGTTTTGATTATCAGCGTCTTCAAAACACTCAATTTAATCATTTAAATTTAAATATCTTCCGACAGGACGTCTTATATACCGTCAACAGGTGCTTAAAGTGACCCAACAAGCAACTAACAATTATAAAAATAGAAACTGACGAATTTCAGATTTCATGCCTTTATGACAAAAATGAGTAGCTTCAATTTAACGCAGTGTAAAGATTGAAAGAATTAAACAGAATCAATATATTACATCTAGTAAAATGATTTAAACAAAGAAAAAATCCACTGTTTACTGTTGAACAATTACCGTTGGAAAAAACCAGTTTTATTCATCGGCGTCTTCGAGGTAACCAGGAATTCCCAAACTAGTGTCCAGAAGTTCTTCAACAAACACACGATCACCAATCCGTTGTCTCCAACTTCCCCAACAAATCTATTGTCTCGAACTCAAAACAAACTCCAAAGAGTCCCACGTGACGTTATCCAGCCACTCAGCCTTCACTTAATAGTCATGAAAACAAATCACAATCGACAAAGCCTCCGGGCAGCTGAAAAATTCTGCGATGAAGATCCTGTTTGACATCAATCATAATTGTCAGCTGTTGCTCACAAAAGAATCACGTAATCGTCATTCGTCAACGTTTTTGACGATGCTCGCTGGTAAGAACAATATGACATCATCATAGTGGAAAATACGATAATATTTAAGGCAGGTTTCGTCTGGTCAGGTCCAGTTTAGACGCTGTTGTCGAGGAGAAGTGATTCAAGATGATTGGCAAGATGAAGTGCATGGTTCTGGTGGCTGTTTTGTTGCTGATAACGGAGGACGCTTATGCTAAGCCGTCATGCGCGGATACTGGAGTTAGGGATCCAAGGACTGGGCTACCTTATTGTCCTGACACGCCAGGCAGCTATCCTATGCCGTATAATAATAATTGTCCTCCGGGTCAAGTTCGTGATCCCTATGGAATGTGCCAATATGGAGGTTACATTTAATCAGGTGAGCTGGAGGTGCCATCTTTGCTGTCCCTGGACCTTAGTAAAAATTAAAAAAACACGGTTCGATTGTTTGAGGCTTTATATTTTCCGAGAGTTTTTCAAATGGGACTGTATATTCTTTTTGTTACTACCGTATTTCATAGGTAATTGTCCCAAATGTCTCCGACATACAGTATTTCATCGGTAATTGTCCCAAATGTCTCCGACATACAGTATTTCATCGGTAATTGTCCCAAATGTCTCCGACATAATTGTCCCTGAGATATCCCCACTAGTGTCGGGGTGTACCCCCTTGAGGGGCCGTGAAGCTCGAGAGGCCTCGGTCGCCGAGAAATATGACACCATGCGGCTCGGGTATATCGGTGAGACCACACTAATCCGAATTCCCAACTTCTTTATTATTCATTATTTTTCCATGGGACTTCGATGACCATATTTGTGGCATTTTTCTAATAAAAATGATACCAAATATGATATAATTCCGATGATATTTACTTGTGTAATCGACAATTAAAGTTTCGGGCGCGAGGAAGGCCGCCGACTGCGACTCTCCGTGTCTCTTTCTTTCCCATACACTATCCTTCCTCGCGCCCGAAACTTTAATCGTCGATTACACCAGTAAATATCATCGGAATTATATCATATTTGGTATGATTTTTATTAGAAAAATGCCACAAATATGGTCATCGAAGCCCCACAAAAAAATAATGAATAATAAAGAAGTTGGAAATTCGGATTAGGTATGTTTACATTTCTCAGTGACCGAGGCCTCTCGAGCTCCGCTGTCCTTCTCCACGTTCGGCATACCTCAAACAATGATATCCCTCTGGCATAATTGTCCCTTCGCAGACCCGTGTTGTGGACAATTATCGATGAAATACTGTATATTGTATTTCTTAAACAGACGAATTCTACGATCTATAAGAAAGTATTATGTCGTCCCATAAGTTCGTGCTGCGGATTGAAAAGTATTTTAATAAAAAACGACAGAAATTTTATAGTGACGGTATAATATCTTTACCAAAAAGGTGGGAAGAGGTTGTAGAACGAGAAGGTGGTTCCATTTTGTCGTTTCTGAAAGTTTCGCTTCAAATATTAATTTAAATAGTAAAACAGTAAACAGCACGAACTTATGGGACGACCTAATATCTTCAATCTACCTAAGCCCTGGGCATTGACTTTGAATTATTTCCAATATTCTTGTTCTCCATTGTTTCAGGATTTTAGTAAAACCGTATTTTAATCGATTTGAGAACATAATTGTTGTTGGGTCCTGTTTGGTGACTGTCTTCTTCTGCTATTACTGTTAATGACTGTATAAGTTGATTATCTTTGTACTCTTCATACAAGTCAATTTAAAATTATTTTCTACATTGTATTATTATTTAGTAAGTAATTAAGGAGCTCATGGATGAAATATTTGGGAATAGTTTGTTAATTCAATGGCCAGGAACTATATTACTATAGTGTTGAAAAATTAGTAGACCACAGTGCGTTACGTAGTGAACACAGTTTTCGTAAAATATTACAAAAATGTGGAACACGAAGGGGCGAATATTCTTGTTTATATCTTCATCATATTCATCATTTTAGAATGTTAATATATTGTATCCATATTGTATATGATGTAGTAAATATGAGAAATATTTCCCTGATAAATTTTGTAGTATACTTTTTTATTCAAGTACATGTTACCCATCAAAATCCCATGAAATCTGAATAAATTCAATCCTGTATATTGTTATAAAGGAATTATACATCGGTTTTCTTGTTTATGGCTCGGTAGATCAGAGACACGAATATTCAACTTAAAAATTCTCACTAAACAAACTTCACACAGTACAATGGAAATTTTCGACGACTCGCCATCAGAATGATCTTGTCTGTATATTAAAGTACTTCCGAGAACATCAATTCCCGTAGACCGAAGAGACATTCAGAGTTTCCTCTATCGGGCCTATTCATAGCTCGCGTCCTCTCCGATAAGGTGAAGGTAACACCGACGACCTTGACAATAAATAATCGCTAACGGTTCCCGCGCAGAACAGGCGTCAAGAAATCATCGAGGCAAGGTCTTCCGATACAGAGCTGAGTAAAATTTTGGAGAAAAACTATTTGAAATACTATTGTAAATGGTCGTTGTTCTACAACTATTTTAAATAGTCGTTACTCTAAAAATCAAATCAAATACTATTTTAAATAATCGTCACTCTACAACTCAAATAAAATACTATTTTAACTAGTCCCTGCTCTACAACGCAAACAAAATACTATATTAAATAGTACTTGCTCTAACACTCAAATAAAATACTATTTTAAGTAGTCCTTGCTCTAAAAGTCAAATAAAATACTATTTTAAATAGTCGTCGTTTCACAACGCAAATAAAAAACTATTTTAAATAGTCATCGCGCTACGACTCAAATAAAATACTACTTTAAATAGTCATCGCCCTATAACACAAATCAAATACTATTTTAAATAGTCGTTGCTCTACAGCTCAAATAAAATACTACTTTAAATAGTCGTCGCTGTTCGACTCAAATCAAATACTATTTTAAATAGTCCTTGCTATAAAACTCAAATAAAGTACTATTTTAAATAGTCCTTTCTCTAAAACTCAAAGAAAATGCTATTTTAAATAGTCCTTGCTCTAAAAGTCAAATAGAATACTATTTTAAATAGTCGTCGCTCTACGACGCAAATAAAATATTATTTTAAATAGTCGTTGCTCTACAACTCCAATAACATGTTATTTTAAATAGTCCTTGCTATAAAACTCCAATAAAGTATTAGTTTAAATAGTTCTTGCTCTAAAACTCAAATAAAATACTATTTTAGATAGTCCTCGTTCTAAAACTCAGATGAAATACTATTTTAAATAGTCCTTGTTCTAAAACTCAAATGAAATACTATTTTAAATAGTCGTCGCGCTACGACGCAAATGAAATACTATTTTAAATAGTCGTCGCGCTACGACGCAAATGAAATACTATTTTAAATAGTCGTCGCTGTACGACGCAAATCAAATACTATTTTAAATAAACGGTAAAATTTCCATGAATGAATTATTTTTATTTTGATAATCTAAAACATAAAATAGAATACGTTTAATTTTGGTATTTTGAAACATAAGATAAAATATTTGACTTTTGCGTAAAATAATGTTTAAAAAGTTCTCTCATGTAGAACGAACTCGTCAAATAAAATTCTCACTATTTTGTGAGGCCTTCGAATAAAATATCACTTTAAATACTATTTTAAAAGATTTTTCTAACAATTGAAATATTTTAATTTTAAAAGTGCACTATTTAGGTAGACTATTTACTATTTGAAATAGTATTTTACCCAGCTCTGAACACACTCGAACAATTCTCAAAAGTTGGGCAATTGATTCAAATAGGGAGGTAATTTATGTTTGCTCTGTTGATTGTCTAACTACTGTGAATGTTTGTAATTCAAGGTCACGCAGAGATCATAAATATAGCTCTCTGGATTCGCCTTGACCTCGGGTATAGAGGTGTGATTATTGACACTGTTATCAATATCTATCGATAATATAGTATCGATATATTACCAAGACTTTGATATAACGACAACATCATTCACAAATCATTGATTTTTAAATGCTTATTCTAATCACAATTGTTAACAAATCTTATTGATTTCACCATTCTCGATTGTGATGGACAGAAAGCAATATATAGGTTCGATAAACATCTAAATGAGGAAGTTGATGTTTGTATCAAATGAATAGCTAATTCTTCGGTCTGCTCCATACTGCGTTGCAAGGATCGTATCAAGCACATTTGCAAGAATAATTGCTAAGCGATTAACCACCGACGTATCCCGTGATATTCATCGACTGAACATCCTCAACATGTTCGAATCGTTTCCCGATAGCGATCAAACTTCGGAAGATGCCGCTACATCATCGTTGCAGCGAACGATACTTAAGAGTATCGATCTCTGCCTCGTTTGATCAGTTTGTTGGTGTTCGTTCGCGCAGAAATTATACTCGGGACAAAATGAAGTACGTTTTCACGGTGGTCCTGACGATAATGATGGCGCAAAGTGTCTTTTTGTCGGTTATTAAAAATCCTGATCAACCGTATTGTAGACCTGTGTCTTCTACTAAACCAGATACGCCACCGGCGCCTCGGTTGCCTCCGTGGCCCCCGGCGCCTCCGAGGCCCCCGGCGTCTCTGGTGCCACCGGCGCCTCAGGCGCGTCCGGCGCCTCATCCCGAGATCATAAGTGCACCTCCTATACCGTGTCCTTCAGGCCAAAGACCCGACCCTGCCGGTCGCTGTCGAGCTGAAATTCATTCGAGTTAGGTGCGTAAGTCACCCATGTTTTGATAATGATCGTTGTTCTATGGGAAATCGATGTTTCGAGAATTTCAGTTGTGTTTCGTGTTGACGCTCTGTGCTGGGTGATAGAGTCATGGAAATGGTTATGGTATTAATCATTTCAAACATTTCATCGAGAATGATTCCATCGATAACGTTTATTCGTCGAGAATGTTTATTCACCGACACGTTGAAATCACCAATAATGATTTCATCGGCGCGACCTATATGAATGTAACACTCTTGATGTAGTTTTAAAATTCCTTTGTCTCTATCTCTCTGTATTTGTATTCCTACAAAATAATCAGCATCTTCCAAATAAATCTTGAATTTTCTTGCGCTACGACGCTATTTTAAAAGATTTTTCTAACAAATGAAATATTTTATTTTTAAAAGAGCATTGTTTAGGTAGACTATTTACTAGTTGAAATAGTATTTTACCCAGCTCTGAACACAATCGAACAATTCTCAAAAGTTGGGCAATTGATTCAAGTAGTGAGATAATTTGTGTTTGCTCTGTTGATCGTCTAACTTCTGTGAATTTTTTAAATTCAAGGTCACGCAGAGATCATAAGTATAGCTCTCTGGATTCTTCTTGACCTCGGGTATAGGGGTGTGATTATTGACGCTGTTATCAATATCTATCGGTAATATAGTATCGATATATTACCAAGACTTTGATATAACGACAATATCATTCACAAATCATTGATTTTTAAATGCTTGCTCTAATCACAATTGTTAACAAATCTTATTGATTTCATCGTTCTCGATTATGATGGACAGAAAGCAATATATAGGTTCGATAAACGGTGAGCTTTTCCGGGTTGAATGTTTTTTTTTGTTAAAATGTATTAATACCGTTTTGTGAGGTGCTAGCTCCAAGCCTATATCTAATAGGTTATTATTTATAATGTTCACAGCTCTTTCAACTAACGTGCATCCTTTTTCTGTATTTGAGATTATTGAGTAAATCGCAATATCGTCCGCAAATTTTGATACAGAGACATTCTTTGGCAGATTTTTTTTATGTTCGCCGAGTAAATTATGTAGAGGAGAAAAATTAAACTTCAACTATCCTTAAGCTTAGAAATATTAGATGCCCATCCCAACATTAAAGGTTGTTTTCTCATTTTTAATTTCTTAAAAAACTGTAAACTACGAATTTAATTTGAATGAATGTAAACTATGTATGTACGAATATGTATACTGTAATTCACATTAGTTCAGCAGAAATAGATCTCAGTTGAGATCTGAAATGCTTACAATAAAAAAAAAAATGAGGAAGTTGATATTATTACCAAATGAATAGCTAATTCTTCGGTCTGCTCCATAGTGCGTTGCAAGGATCGTATCGAGCACATTTGCAAGTATAATTGTTAGGCGATTAACCACCGACGTATCACGTGATCTTCATCGACTGATCTTCCTGAACCTGTTCGACTCGTTTCCCGATAGCGATCGAATTTCGGAAGATGTCGTTACATCATCGTTGCAGCGAACGATACTTAAGAGTATCCATCTCTGCCTCCTTTGATCAGTTTGTTGGTGTTCGTTCGCGCAGAAATTACACTCGGGACAGAATGAAGTACGTTTTCACGGTGGTCTTGACGATAATGATGGCGCAAAGTGTTTTCTTGTCGGTTATTAAAAATCCTGATCAACCGGATTGTAAACCTGTGTCTTCTACTAAACCAGATACGCCACCGGCGCCGCCGTCCCATGTGATCCCACCTGCCGAGTTTTATCCCGAGATCATAAATGTACCTTCCATACCGTGTCCTTCGGGTCAAAGACGCGACCCTGCCGGTCGCTGTCGAGCTGCAATTCAATCGAGTTAGGTGCGTAAGTCACCCATGTTTTGATAATGATCGTTGTTCTATGGGGAATCGATGTTTCGAGAATTTCTGTTGTATTTCGTGTTGATGCTCTGTGCTGGGTGATAGAGTCATGGAAATGTTTATGGTATTAATCATTTCAAACATTTCATGGAGAATGATTCCATCGATAATTTGTATTCGTCGAGAATGTTTATTCACCGACACGTTGAAATCACCGATAATGATTTCATCGTCGCGATTTCACCAAGAATGAGTTTTATGGACACATTCTTCGTGCATTAAAAACAAGTAATGAGGGAAACAATAAAAGTTATCATAACGAGTCAACGGATCTTTATGCAAAATAAAAATTTTCTACTAGAATTGTAACAAAACAGAGTGAAATAAAAGTTTATTTTCTTTTGTAATACGTTTAATAGGTTGAAGCTAATTGAACAGTATTTTTAAATTCTACTAATGTTTTAACTGTTTTAAATTACACCTATTCATTTTACTCATAAATGCATAAATTCCGCTGTCTAATCATAACACACTGTTATTCGTTATATACTGTATAAGTATATATTTATGTACTTATAATACGTATAAGTATATATTTATATACTTATAGACTATATTTATATGCATCTAACATGTATAACATATTCAATAAAGTAAATGTATGCTATTATAACTTTTGTTATTTTTAACGCACGAAAAAGAATGTGTCCATGAAATGACTGTCGGAGATTGAAAGGTAACCTATTAATGATATTAACCCCTTGTCGTACTCGCTAACTCTCGATTGCTCGGTCCATAATAAACAAGAAGGTCGGTCACGCGTCGAGCCATTTAGCTGTTTAGCCGCGCCTTATGACATGTATATTTCGGCACAACGAAAGGAATTGTGAAATAATAAACACGTTTGGGCACAACTAATACTTTTAAAATGTCTGGAAAGTAATTATGATCAATTCATCGGTGAACAAAAATGATTTCTAATTTGAAAGTGGATAATGTATCATTAACAATTTATAAATTAATAATGTTTTGAGAAAATACGTAGAAAATTAGTAATCTTCGTGTTAGTGTTGTTTACGCTTGTCACGAATGAAGTACCACGAGTCAGGCTCGCGTTGTTCACGTTTGGTCCGAACGAAGTACCGCGAGCCATGCTCGTCCATATTATTTTTGGCCCAAATTTCTTACCACGAGTCTCACTCGTTGTTGGAGGCCAAGGGGTTAATATGGTTCATCGATTATTTTAATATTATAACGTGTCCGATTAATTATCCTGATACTATTCGATGCATGGTGTTTATGTTAAGAATTAATTGATTATTTTTATTATTTACCGATATATCATGCTAATAATTCATGGTCTAATTCGATATTAATTAATTTATGATATTATATTACTAATTGGTCGATTATTGATGTATTGTGTTATATCAAGAATTGATTGACCACTTTGATATTAATTAATACACGGTTTTATATCGATTATATTGTGCTAATAATCGATTGATTATTTTCATGTTTATATTAATAATGAATTGATTGTTTCGATAATAATTGATATACGAATGAATATATTCATAACTAATTGATTATTTCGATATTAATTGTTATATGAATGACATCATATATATATATATATATATATATATATATATTACTGCGACAATAATTGATATATGTATGACGTCATTTGCATACCTAATTGATCATGTTCATATTCACTGTATTACCAAGACTTTCTTATAACGACAATATCATTCACAAATCATTGATTTTTAAATGCTTGTTCTAATCACAATTGTTAACAAATCTTATTGACTTCATCGTTCTCGATTATGATGGACAGAAAGCAATATATAGGTGCGATAAACGTCGACATGAGGAAGTTGATGTTTTTACCAAATGAATAGCTAATTCTTCGGTCTTCTCCATACTGCGTTGCAAGGATCGTATGGAGCACATTTGCAAGAATAATTGCTAGGCAATTAACCACCAACGTATCACGTGATCTTCATCGACTTCTCTTCCTCAACCTGTTCGACTTGTTTCTCGATAGCGATCGAACTTCGGAAGATTCCGTTACATCATCGTTGCAGCGAACGATACTTAAGAGTATCCATCTCTGCTTCCTTTGATCAGTTTGCTGGTGTTCGTTCGCGCAGAAATTACACTCGGGACAAAATGAAGTACGTTTTGACGGTGGTCTTGACGATAATGATGGCGCAAAGTGTTTTCTTGTCGGTTATTAAAAATCCTGACCAGCCGGATTGTAAACCTGTGTCTTCTACCAAACCAGATACGCCACCGGTGCCTCCGACGCTTCCGCCCGATTGGAACAAACCTGTCGCGTTTTATCCCTCGATCATAAATGTATCTTCCATACCGTGTCCTTCGGGTCAAAGACACGACCCTGCCGGTCGCTGTCGAGCTGAAATTCAATCGAGTTAGGTGCGTGAGTCACCCATGTTTTGATAATGATCGTTGTTCTATGGGGAATCGATGTTTCGAGAATTTCTGTTGTGTTTCGTGTTGATGCTCTGTGCTGGGTGATAGAGTCATGGAAATGTTTATGGTATTAATCATTTCAAACATTTCATCGAGAATGATTCCATCGATAACGTTTATTCGTCGAGAATGTTTATTCACCAACACGTTGAAATCACCGATAATGATTTCATCGTCCCGATTTCACCAAGAATGAGTTTTATGGACACCTTCTTCGTGCATTAAAAACAAGTAATGAGACAAACAATAAAAGTTATTATAACTAGTCAGCGGATCTTTATGCAAAATAAAAATTTTCTACTGGAATTGTAACAAAACAGAGTGAAATAGAAGTATATTTTGTTTTGTAATACGTTTAATAAGTTGAAGCTAATGGAACAGTATTTTTAAATTCTACTAATGTTTTAACTGTTTTAAATTACACCTATTCATTTTACTTATAAATGCATAAATTCCACGTTGAAATCACCGATAATGATTTCATCGGCGCGATTTCACCACGAATGCGTTTTATCGACACATTCTTCTTCTTCTTCGAAATAGAAATTTATTTTTTTTGTAATACGTTCAATAGGTAGAAGCTAATAGTACAGTATTTTTAAATTCTTCTAATCTTTTAACTGTTTTAAATTACACCTATTCATTTGAGTCATAAATGCATAAATTCCGCTGTCTAATCATATCGTTATTTGTGGCATATTGTATTAGTATCCAAGGGGCCAATATGGTTCATTGTATAAGTACCCCAAGGGGTTAATATGGTTCATCGATTATTTTCATGTTGGTTGATCTATGGCGTTATGTTAATAATTGGTTGATTATTTTAATATTATAACGTGTCCGATTAATTATCCTGATACTATTCAATGCATGGTGTTTATGTTAAGAATTAATTGAGCATTTTTATTATTTACCGATATATCAATCTAATATTTCATTGTCTAATTCGATATTAATTAATTTATGATATTATATTACTAATTGGTCGATTATTGATGTATTGTGTTATATCAAGAATTGATTGACCACTTTGATATTAATTAATACACGGTTTTATATCGATTATATTGCGCTAATAATCGATTGATTATTTTCATGTTTATATTAATAATGAATTGATTATTTCGATAATAATTGATATACGAATGAATGTATTCATAACTAATTGATTATTTCGATATTAATTGATATATGAATGACGTAATTTGCATACCTAATTGATCATATTCATATTCACTGATATATTTCAAATGACGCTTCAACACGAACGCGAGATAGTTCTTTGAATTGAGAGAAATGCTCTGTGGTATAATAAATGACAAATCAGTCTTTCTATGTATGTATGCATGGTGGTGTCTCTTTTGATTACAGGAGGATCCTCCATTCCTACCGTTCCGATTTTGAAAATTAAATATCGAAGAATGGCTACTCACGATGCGATGGTGCATGGGATTACATGTGTGATTTATACAATATATTTAATAAATGATAAATTCGCAGTTTACTTATGTGCGTGTTATTTTTTATGCTCATGTTCACTGGGATCCATTGCGAAATTTTAGATTATATATATCGTATTATATATATATATATATATCGTATTATATATATATATCGTATTATATATATATATATATATATCGTATTATATATATATATATATATATATATATATATATATATATATATATCGTATTATATATATATATATATATATATCGTATTATATATATATATATATATATATATATATATATATCGTATTATATTTGACACAGCGATGCTTTTCCAATCTAATTATTTGAATGATATCATTATGTTGAATTAGAATAATTCTAATTATGATGCAAACGATTCGGGTTCAACTATAAAGAAAAAGTTTACCATTAAAATCCGTCAAGTATTTATTCGATTACATTTCGTGCGATTAATGATCGTTGCAATCTGTTTGTCACAACAAACGATCGAATCAGGTGATGATTAAATACTTAGCCAACTATTTCAATGTGATACTGATAATCGTTGATTGACCTATTTTGATAAAATATTAAAATTAAGAGTCATTCACATCTACACTAATCACTGGTCTCCAGTTACCAGCCCTGTCCTGCCTATGCGGAACGCCATTTATATATTTTATGTCTCTTGCGGGAGCATCGATGATGGTTCTCATTGTTAGACCTTCTCGTTGACCCTTAACCTTCGCATCAGTGACATCCGCACACTTTTCTTTCGAGATTTGTTCGTCTACTGTTGACTGTTTTTCCGCCATTGTGTTTCCCCCTTTGTTTAATTATTTGTTGCTTTTCTGGAAAATAAAAGTTCCATAGTCATTCGACGATAAATCGATCATTCCTCGGAATTGGACTCGGGGAACTAGTGGAAAATGCAGTATGACATAATGCTTGCAAAATAAGGGGGGGGGGGGGTTTAAGTGATCACTTTTCCCGTCTCATGTTTATTTATGAGTTATGAGAATCTCAATATTAAATTGCTGCGTGGCTTTAGAGAAGTAGGTTGGATTTCTGAATTTTTGTGTTGGAAACCGGTTTCTGAAGGCTGTTGATGCATTCTTTTTTATTTTTGGCTATAGTGTGGATGATGTTTAAGTTATCATGTTGCTGGGTTCGCATTTGTTTATGAATTTTTAGCGAAATTAGGCGAACGGTTGAAATCTTCAATTTTCTATTTTTGCAACATGCTGTTTCTCATGCTGCATCAGAGGACTCCAAATTTGTTAATATTTGAACTTTGGATTATGATACAATATATTTTTTTGTTCAAGGTGATTTTCATATCAATATCCAACTAGAAAATTTCAAATTACTATCTAGTAAAAACGTTATTATCTATACGTTCAAAACAATTGAATTTATTCATGTGTGAGACGATCAATTATGGCTTACACAGTAATAAATTGAATAATAATTTCTATCTTGCCTTAGAATGCAGCCAAAGGATACTGTTAAGTGACCTAATAATAAAATACTGTATGTTAACACGAATACATTTATATTTACCTTTAAACAACGCAATAATTATTGTCCAATAATTGCGATTAGATAGCAGACCTTTATAATAAATCTGACTGAATAAATTACACCAAACTACAATTCCAACAGAATCCTCCACTACAATTACTTTTCCTCACAATTATTAAAGTTACAAAAGCTATATTTAATATAAATTACTCTAAATATTTACTATAAATTAATCCTAAATATTTACTATAAATTAATCCTAAATGTTTACTATATATTACACCACAATAAAATACCAACAAATTCCTCCACTACAATTACTTTTTTCATAATTATTAAAGTTGCGAAAACTGTATTTACTACAACATTACGATCAAATGTTTACTATAAATTACACCAAAATAAAGTTCCAACAAATTTCTCCACTACAATTACTTTTCCTCACAATGATTAAAGTTACAAAAGCTATATTTACTACAAAATTTACCATAAATATTGACTACAAATGACACCTAAGTATTTACTATAAATTACACCTGAATAATTACTATAAATTACACCACAATATAATACCAACAAATTCCTCCATTACAATTACTTTTCCTCACAATTATTGAATTAACAAAAACTATATTTACTACAACATTACGATTAAATGTTTACTATAAATTACACCACAATAAAATTCCGACAAATTCCACCATTACAATTACTTCTCCTTACCATTATTAAAATTACAATAAAAACATTTTCGCAAAACCCTTTTCGATAAATATTTTAATCTAACGTTACACCATACTTAACACTAGGTTTACGGAGCACTAAAATTGATTATTTTACATTGCTTTATAAAAATAATAAAATTGTATTTATTTAGATCTTCAGCGATTTTTATTGTAATATGTACACAAAAAATAAATCTATTTAATAATTCCTCACGAATGCCTCCTTACACTCTTAATAATCGTAAATTAAAAATGTTTGAATCCGTCATTTTGACGGGCCCCGTAAATCTAGTGTTAAAATCATATAAAATCCGAATACGTCCACTTTTGTCGTTACCGAAGAACAAAATATATAAAATAATATTGTATCAGTCGTATTTAATGCTTGACAATTTTATTTTTTAAAAACCAAAACTTCTGACGCGGCGATTCGCTATTTCGCAGTCGAAAAAAATGTAAATTATTGCTCACCGAGTTCCAGCAGACAGGTATTCGTCGGAGCCGGATATTTTCGCAGGTTTCGTCGTCCGATTGTGGCCGAGGACTGACGTTCTTGTCAGTGGTTATCGGAGATTGTCAGCTTATCGGCTCGAAAATTTTATCGCGCTCGTAAAACGGACACACGTCTGTCAATGGACACTCGGAGGGAAAAAAATCGGCACTTTAAACACCACTCGCTCTGGTAAACACATCTATCAAGATCGGACGCGAAGGATCCAGCGTTGATCTCACGCTGATTGCCAATTTCGAAACGCGAAAAACGAGCTGTTAGTCCGCCCACGAATTTTTCGTTGCGGTCACCTGCAAAAAATGAACGAAATCATTAATTAAAACAACTGTAATACACCGTATATTTACCATTTATATCACTATACGGCTGAACTTCGGAAAAGGGCACGATTACGATTTCCGTGGACCCTACTTTGAAGGTTAAATTTGTCTTCTTGGGGTCATTTTAAGAAAAAAAACTGTATGTGTTATAGGTACCAAGTCGGCCTGGTTTAGCCAGTAAAGTAGATTTCCTGTTTTTTATAAACCTGCAAAAATCTCGGAAACTGTGCGTGATATCGCAAAATATATGCAGACCTTTTTTTGTAGGAAATTGAATTTCCTATAAAATACATTAAAATGATAACCTAGACCTAACCTAACCTAACCTGACCTAACCCAGACCTAACCTAATACGTCAATAATATTTACTGCAAATTGAGTATTAATACATAGACATTTCTTGAGTCTCGTATAAGCAGTCGTGAACGGTGCCTTTACGTTCCCCCGGCCATCATTTCGGGAGGGAGGCAGTTGTTCTGCAACTTCACCGAAATATAAATATACTCGGAAACTGCGCAGTTGAAAAAAAATATCATACGACAAAAATTGTTGGAAATTTAATATTCTACAAAAAAGGTCTCTTGATATTTTGCAATATTTCGCATAGTCACCGAGATATTTGCAGATTTATAAAAAACAAGAAATTTACTTTACCGGCTAAACCAGACCCATTCGATACCTGTGACATATACATTTTTTTCTTAAAATGACCCCAAGAACACAAATATAACCTCTAAACAAGGGGCCACGGAAATCGTAATCTCCCCCGGAAAAGTCCCCCCACCGTTTCGGCATGAGACTTACGTCATTCTCTTCGTTTTGATATGCTGATCACGAGATGTAATTGTCATTTTTGGCGGAAATGAGTAGTTTTCGAGATATTCGCGAAAAACTATTGCTACTGCAGTAACCCCGCGATCTAAGTCCAACGGAACATTGTGATCTATGTCCCTTGGTCTACCCCTTCCACTGTGGGGTATCCCTGGAAGGGCCGTGAGGCTCGAGCTGCCTCGGTCGCCGAGCAATGTAAACATGCCGCGTAATCTGATCCTGGGTCAGGTATATCGGTGTGAATCACTACTAATCCAATTACAAAACTTCTTTAGTTTTTATTATTTTTTCATGGAACTTCCACCAAAATATTCATGGCATTTTTCTAATGAAAATGATACCAAATATGATATAATTCCGATGATATTTACTTGTGTAATGAACGATGGAAGTTTTTTATTGGCATTACATTGTACGGACACGCGAGCCTTTGAACTGTGCCGGCGACTCCTGTCGTATCTTTCTTTCCTATACGCTGTCCTTCTTTACGTCCAAAACTTTCATTGTTTATTACACAATTAAATATCATCGGAATTATGTCGTATTTGGTATCATTTTCATTAGAAAAATTCCACGAATATATTGGTAAAATTTCATTGAAAATAAGTAAAAAATAAAGAAGTTTTATTATTGCAGTAGTATTGTCTCACCGATACGCTATTTTTTGTTGCGTCTTCGGCCGCGTGGTCCGTGTTTGCATGCTGTCCTTTTCTACGTTCGGCGCGGTCCGCGCAGTCACAAAAGAATAGTGTCCCTTCACGATCTAAGTCCCGGCAGAGAACCGAAGAAGGACTTACATCGCGGGGTTACTACTACATGCATCCTGCGTATTGGGATCTGACATGGGGGCGTGGACAATATATATAGCTATCCAATATGGCGAAGAAGTGCTTGGTCTTAATATTGTATGGATATCTACTTCTTTGTTTTTCCTTAACATGTTTGCAAGTATTGGTGAAACTTGTAAGTGGGCGGGTACAAACCCTGCAGAGAGAAAGTTTGTTGAAGGAGAGTGGCTTTTGAAAGTATGTTTTATCAAATAATTAATTTTACAAAAATAAATTTGTTTTTTAATATACCTTCTAAATTTACAATTATAATTTCATAAATTTCTAATCGCTTAGAATTGGTGAGGATATATTAATTACCCCATAAATAATTGTACAAATATCTTCTATTAGAGGCACCAATGCCACAGGCATCACTGAACAAAGAATTTTGAAAGTCTTTCTACGCTGGTTAGATCTTTCAATATGCACTCTAGCTTTAGCTATTTTAGCTGTTAAAATAGACTGTTCTTTGCTAAAAATTTTAGAAACGGAGGTCTTATAAATTTCAAGCAGTTCACTTCACATACTTCATTTCAAAGCGTGGAAACGGAACAACAAATTTTTGCTCGCTCTTCTATCACAATCTTTCATTGTACAGTAATGAAAATATTTTTTGCTACGCGGTGGATAAATTGGTGCTTCCATAACGTTATTTTTACTTAACACCTGTTTTAATACTGTAAGTTTATACTGTAATTAACACCTGTTAACACTGTAAGCTGCTATAAGCCAAGCCAAGCCAAGCTTAGAGTATTTCTACTTTTCGGCAGCAGACGACGCCACTCAAAATGTCAGATCCCAATACCTAAGCGCCCGATACTTCACGCGCATGCGCGGCGATTTTAGCCTCAGTCAAGCACGAAAATCGGGTACCTTGGTCGCCCCGCTAATTTCGCAAAATTTATTATGATTTGATTTTGAAAAATGAATGTACAACATGTGTACGTATATATATACTTATACTATATTTACTACTATATTATAAACTTTCGCACCAATAGTACCCCACAAACTTCGGACGTAGTTTCGGTGCTGCCGAAACTCGCGCATGCGCGTGAAAAGCGCCAACATTCCCATCACTGGATACGGCCTGCCGCTGCATGTATGCAGCAGAGACCCCACCTCTTTTCTGCTCCTCGGCGCAGCGGCTGGCAAGCAACCTATATAACGGGTGAACTTGTTAAGAAAGTATTTTCATTATAGAATATAGGAACATTGGTATTTCCGAGATTCCTCTGCAAATTGTCTTATTAACCGCTTGCAGTGCAAGATCGAGTTAGACTCATGGTGAAGATTTCGTACAGAATTTACTAAATATGTATGTATGTCATTAATTTTATAATTTTATATTAATAGATTGTTTGCGAGATTTTTAAAATGTGTACTATTCTTCAAATGAAAATTATTTATTTTTATAACATATTATTCCTGCTGCGCCGAGTGTATGTAGCAATGAATTGACGTTATATGAAAAATAAAGAACTGTTTTTTGTGTACTGGTTTTAAGTTTCTAGAGCTTAGTATAAACTTTGGCATAGCGTATCTTTGTGATTACTTTGGACTAGATAACACGTGTGACCGTATAAAACTTGGGACGGGTGTGTCATGTTTGCCCTGTAATTCTATTTTTAATGATTGCGAAAGTTCTGTTGATAGCGAAACTGGGAACTGCTTTTTCTATACTGAACTGAACTAACTGACCATTTCTGAGACATTTATCAATTTTTCAAGAAATATGATAAAAATATTTCAGGAAAATGCAGCTTGCTATCTGCTTATCTATCTAGCCAGAGCACTTTGTATTAAAACTGCAATAAAACCGCGAAAAATAAACGCAAATCAACTTTCGAGACGTGATTATAAAAAGGAGGCTTCCTTTTACAAGATCACGTTGAGAACAATATCGAAAAATATTTTTTAAACTTTGTACAGTCGTTTGAATTTATACAATTTCAAAAAATATCAATTTCTGTTTCTCACTCCACTTCATAATAAAATTGGTACTTTGAAAAAATTAAATTCAGGAGGCCGAAAGTAGAGACTTCAAGCTTTAAAATGATCTCAGTTACGTCATCGTACGATTTTTTTTTTCATGAAGTTATAACAATTTGAATATCATCAATTTTCCATCGAATTCGTCCTTGAATTTTGAACGCTGCTGTATGCAGGCATCGAAAACCATTTTAAAATGTTACGAAATATGCATTGAAAAAATGCGCAAAAACGGTTTAATATTGATGAACAGGTGGGGCGTCGTTTAATTAATAAGTGGCTCGTCCAGCAACCGATAATTTCACCGTAACTCGCTCGAAGTCCTGGCACAGTCGGTCCAATTTTTTTTCTCTCTAGAGAGTGTCTGCGTGAAATAACGATGCAAAAACAAATTGTTAAAATCGCGCGAATATTTTAGCGATTTTTTAGCGAGAAGTTATTTGCGTTACAGCTGAGCGGGAATTGCAGGCGGACCGTAACGTTGCAGCAGGCATGACGACTCCGTCGACGTACCGTGACGTCGGGTTAGGTGTGACGACAAAGGACTGTGGTGGACCGCAAAGCGTGAACTCACTGGAAACTGGTGAATTCGTACGTCAAAAACGGATGGAATGTCGGTGAATGGAAGATTCACGGTTGCTCTCCGTTCTGCAACGACTTTGTTGCAAATACATCCGTATCCGTAACTCCGAAGTCATTTTGCAGACGGGTTTCAAATGGATGAGGAAAAACCGCATCGGATATGTGCAGTGACATTTTTCTGTACGCTCTTCCTTTTTTGAAAAATGTTAGCTTGAAAATTTAGAACGCGACAACTTCAATAGTATTATACATCAACGTTTTTGCAAATAACTGAGCATGTGGAAAATAAAATTCAATTTTAAGGACAGTTTTGGATTTCTAATGAAAAAATACATCGAAAATGAGGAGTAACATTTTTTTATACGTGGCTTCATTTTTGGAAAATATTAATTTGAAAATATAGAACACGGTAATGTACTTCAATGATACTTAGGGTCAACATTTTTGCAAATAACTGAGCATGTGGAAAATAAAATTCAATTTTAAGGACAGTTTCGGATTTGTCATGAAAAGATACATCGAAAATGAGCAGTAACATTTTTTTTATACGTGGCTTCATTTTTGGAAAATATTAATTTGAAAATGTAGAACACGGTAATGTACTTCAATGATACTTAGGGTCAAAATTTTTGCAAATAACTGAGCATATGGATATAAAATTCAATTTTAAGGGCAGTTTTGGATTCATCATGAAAAAATACATCGAAAATGAGCAGTAACATTTTTTTATACGTGGCTTCATTTTCGCAAAATATTAATTTGAAAATATAGAACGCGGTAATGTACTTCAATGATACTTAGGGTCAACATTTTTGCAAATAACTGAGCATGTGGAAAATAAAATTCAATTTTAAGGACAGTTTCGGATTTGTCATGAAAAGATACATCGAAAATGAGGAGTAACATTTTTTTATACGTGGCTTCATTTTTGGAAAGTATTAATTTGAAAATATAGAACACGCTAATGTACTTCAATGATACTGTGGGTCAACATTTTTGCAAATAACTGAGCATGTGGAAAATAAAATTCAATTTTACAATTTTGGATTCCGCAAGGACGGAAACATTTTGGTCGTGGTATTTACTGTTGATCTGGCATTGGCGTCGCCATCGACTTTAATGTCGATTATCTCGGTAATGAAGCTTCGCACGAGAAAAATGTTTTCTACATTATTAACTCGACTTTAATCGCGGAGTCGTATCCCCGTGAAATTTCTTGCGAATTCTGCTACAAAGTGGTTGCTTTTGCGTTGGTAGGTTGCGAAAGTTTCGAACAGTGTATTTACATGTATCTGCGTGCTCACTTTTCCCGACGAACTACAACGTCCTGTAACCTGGTTGGCTAGTCTGAAGGACGAATTACCTGGTTCCCGTTGAAATATTCTCGGCAACTCACAACAGGTAACTCACTTAGGGACTGAGTCTGTCTCTTGGACCTTTGCGCCGGGTTTGTCATGCTCCACTTTGATACGCAAGCCAATTAACGAGCCCGGAGGAGTCTCCCGAAAAATGAGTTTCCTCCGGGATTGGCCGGAGGGGGGGGGGGGGAAGGAAACACGTGATTGCCCAAGTGACGGCCGCTTTGTTGACTTTCCCTGATAATGCGAATTTAATGGGCAGTCTGTTCTCCGGAACGACGATTTCTTCCTTATCGTACTGTTTTCAATTATTATACATCTCTTTTGCCCTGCACTTAGCTGATCGAGAAAATCGGGAATTCAATTCGCGTGACATTATAAGCGTGGAAGGCGTGGTGCGCTAAGAGCTGTTGTTGACTTTCATTTACATTGACTTAGCTGGATATAGTTTTTATGATCGCGGGGATACGAGTGCCGGGAATTACTATGTATGTGAAGAAAAGAAAAAAATTCTCTGATAGCGATTGTGACATACGAAAAATCGTTGTGGTAATACCTTCTTAGTTTTCAAGAGGAAGAACGGTGTATAGTGTCACCATTTTGTAGTTCTAGTGTTATTGCATTATATTTTCAATGTAGTAGTAGGTTTTCAGTTGGAAAAATTGTATGAACATTAAGAACAGTAATAAAATGAAATATTGGAATATTTGACCATTCTCAGTTTTAGTCGAGGTACCTCTGCTTAATATTTAGAGCACGTAGTACTACGTTCTCAGTTGGAAAAATTGCTGAGAAATTGTATGAACATTAAGTACAATAATAAAATCACATATTGAAATATTTGACTATTCTCAGTTTTAGTCGAGGTACCTCTGCTTAATATTTAGAGCACGTAGTACTACGTTCTCAGTTGGAAAATTGCAACGAAATATTGTGAACATTAAGTACAATAATAGAATCAAATATTTAAATACTTCACTATTTTCAGTTCAGGTCAAGGTACAAGAGCGCAATATTTAGAACACGTAGTACTACGTACTCAGTTGGACAAATTGCTTAGAAATTGTATTAACATTAAGCACAGTAATAAAATGAAATATTGAAATATTTGACTATTCTCAGTTGAAGTCGAGGTACCAGTGCTTAATATTTAGAACACGTAGTACTACGTTCTCAGTTGGAAAAATTGCAATGAAATATTATGAACATCGAGCACAGTAATAGAATCAAATATTTAAATACTTTAATATTTCCAGTTAAAGTCGAGGTACAACAGCTTAATATTTCGAACACGTAGTACTACGTTCTCAGATAGAAATATTGGAGCGATATTTTGTGAACATTAAGCACAGTAATAAAATCAAGAGTTGAAATATTTTACTAGTCTCAGTTCAAGTCGAGGTAGGAATACTCATTATTTGAAACACGTAGTGCTACGTTCTCAGCATCAACAGCTTCTGCGATACAGCTAAAAAATTAATTAAAGCATGGAGAATAATAATAATTAAATCAAGCTTTGATTACTTCGATTTTTGTTATCCAGTTAGACAATATCCAGAGCACGTAGTACTACGTTCCCAGCATCATATTCTTTTACGACTGATTAAAGAAAATGAAATGGATGAATAAAAGTAAGCTAATTTAAAGCTTCTAACTAATGAGTATTGTTAGAGATTAGTAAATCTAATGTTAAAAGATAAGGGATTGTTCAGAATTGTAATAATAAATCATTGTTAACAGTAGAAGTTCTTCGGTACATTTTCCCACGTTTTTCTACCCAGTATCAATGGGAACAGGTCGGAAAAAATTAATACCACGCTATATTCGTAATCTGTCTGAATCTCTCGTCGCTGACGCAGAGACGCGGATAAATAATAAACGCGTCCCGATGGACGCGTGTCCGATACTAAAACAGAAACCGTTTTGCCTCGACTACTTCATAAACGCAAAAATATCCGTCGCGATCCCGAAATGGTGTAATTCCACGCAGTCGCTGCGATACGTCATATTTTATTTATAATCCTGTTATACAATATTTCATTATGCAACCGTGCGATTTCTCACAATTTTTATAATCCCCGTTACCGCAAATCCGTGGCCCCAGTAAAGCTCAATTTTTATGTTTTTCTTTACTGTGATTAAAATTGAGAAGTATTAACGATTGCACAATTTTTAATTAAATATATACTTTTTACGTATTATTGTAGTTAAAAACTTCGCAGAGCAAAGTTATAAGTATAACAGTGAAAAGAATATTTGGTAATTATATGTATAGAAGTTGGCCCTCCACTCCGATTTTGATGACCTTGAAGTATGTTGTCAAGGTCATCATTCTTAACAATTTTTTGCGAATATTTTGAAAACTAAAATCAAGCGGTGGTAACATATATAGGAAATGTTGTTCAGAATGATGACCTTGACAACATATTCCAAGGTCATCGAAATCGGCGAGGAGGACCAACTTCTATATTGTATGTAATTACCGAATATTTCCTTAAGATTTGTGAATGACATTTCAAGGTCATTTTCATATGTTTAATAAAATCTTGTATTTTTTCTCAAATATTATTGTAAAGTCTACCATATCACCATACTATACCAGATCATTTAATTACAAGATCCATTTATTTTGCGATTTTTCAAGGTCGTCGGTATTTTTCTTAGCGACACCTTCTATATTTTGTTGAATATTCTTATAGTGAGTGAAAAAACGAATCCAACGACTACCATGTCCATTCCATTCCGATCGTTCAATCTCTGTATAATTATATCTGAAATATTTAATACTTTCAGACACAAATAACTCAAGATAGAATGTTCGAAATGATATATGATCATGGTACTCGTTGAATTCGTCCTTTCACGATCTACAAGAATATCGAAGAGACTATATAAGATGCTCTTAAAAAAAAAAAGAAAAATTCCGAAGACCTGGAAGCATTGTTAATAAATAATCCGTAGAAAATATTCTTCCCGTTGTCACGCGTATAACTTTGTTTTGTATAATTTTGTCATACAACAGTGAATGAGGCAGACGTCTAGGCGATTTTGATTAACGGAGACACACGGTATATTGTATGTATAGGTTTCTCGTTTTTTTTCGGCTCAATTTAACACTAGATTTACGGGGCCCGTCAAAATGACGGATTCAAAAATTTTTAATTTACGATTATTAAGAGTGTAAGGCGGCATTCGTGAGGAATTATTAAATAGATTTATTTTTTTGTGTACATATTACAATAAAAATCGCTGAAGATCTAAGTAAATACAATTTTATTATTTTTATAAAGCAATGTAAAATAATCAATTTTAGTGCTCCGTAAACCTAGTGTTGAAACGCGAAAACTGCACAAAGCAGATTCATATCGCGCGGCTCATCGCGAGTAAAACGGAAAAATATTTCACGGTGCGTGGGGGGAGGGGGACGGTCGTTTTGCAGCGCCGCGGGACGATCCACGGCCACGGCGAATGATCTACATGGGATCGTTGATAGAATCATACCGAGCGTCAAGATCATTCGTCCCGGTTGGTTTATTGGGTCGGCTTTTATCGCGTTCTCCGTAAAACTGAGCTTCCGGGCGAAATTAAACGCGGCGACGACGACCGTAACCGACGTGAGGAGAGGGTGGGGAGGGGGCAGCGAGACCACGTTCTCCGCGAAACCCGTACCATATCTCACGGGAGAAATATCTCTACCCTCCCAATGGCCCCGGCCGGATGACGCACTACTACGTGATTTGATTCGCGCGCTGCGGGAACGTAAACGCGATATTACGTGCCCGGTGTTGTAATGCATGCAATTTTTCCGACGCGCGTGTTCTCATAATATCAGGCCGGTTTATCGGGCCGTTTGTTTGACAGCGATATCGTAGTAGTACGTGCTGCGGATGTACAGCGGTCGGAACACTGATTCTTCCATCATAAAATCATCGCGCTACCGATCGCACGCTGGTATTTACTTCGCGTAACACTGGCATGTGTACGGGCCTGAGAACGTAGCTCTACGTTGCAGGGTGTACTACGTGATGCGAATCCTCAGTTCTCTTGGTTCAATTTCTACTGAAGACAGTCGGGTCTTTAAATATTTACTTCGTCTTCGTAGAGCATCTCAGCGATATTTCTTACCGAGAATGTGGTACTACGTGTTATAAATATTACGTGCTGGTACTTCAATTTGAACTGAGAATAGTCGAATATTTAAATATTGGATTTTATTAATGTGCTTAATATTCATAAAAATAGCCAAAATTTGTTCCAATTGAGAACGTAGTACTACGTGTTCTTGATAATGAGTAATTGCAAAATGAAAGACGAAAATTTAATGCCCGTTATTATCATTATTCGTATTGTCCTATTTTATTGTCTTTGACATCTCGCTGAAGGTGTAGATGCTGAGAACGTAACACTACGTGCTCAGGATACTGAGCAATTGAAAGGCTAGAGTCGCAATTTTAGTACTTACTGTCACTGCTCTGTTGCAATTTTCATTAATAACCTGCACGAGCTGTCGATGCTGAGCACGTATTACAGCGTGTTCTACATCTTTAATAATTCGAACACATGTCGAAATTTTTAATGCCTGACATTACTAATTTTTTCGCTGCATTTTGCCCATGTTGAAAACGTAGTACTACGTGCCCTACATATTGAGTAATCCGAAGACGAGACGCAAAATCTATCATGTCTACTTTTCCGAATATTTTCATTGCCATATCTACTTACCACTGATATCTCACACATTCTGTTGATGCTGAGAACGTAGTAATATGTGTTCTATATATTCAATAACTGTAAGACGAGGTCCGAAATTTTTAATGCGTATATTTACTAATATTCTCGCTGCCATATCTAATCACTTTTGACATCTTGTACAGGTTGTCCATGTTGAGAACGTAGTACTACGTGCCCTAGATATTGAGTAATTCGAAGACGAGGCGCAAAATCTATCATGTCTACTTTGCCGAATATTGTCATTGCTATATTTAAATACCTCTGATATCTCATTCATGCTGTTGATGCTAAGAACGTAGTAATACGTGTTCCAGATATTCAATAACTGGAAGACGAGGTCCGAAATTTTTAATGCGTATTTTTACTAATATTCTCACTGCCATATCCAATTACTTTTGACATCTTGCACACGTTGTCGATGTTGAGAACGTAGTACTACGTGCTGCAGATATTAATTAATTGGAAAAATAGATTCGAAATTTTTAATGCGTATTTTTACTAACATTCTCGCTGCCATATCGAATCACTTTTGACATCTTGCACATATTGTCGATGCTGAGAACGTAGTACTACGTGCTGCAGATATTGAGTAATTGGAAAAAGAGATTCGAAATTTTTAATGCGTCCATTTACTAATACACATACACTTGATATTGAGAAATTCTAAGTGGAGACGTAATATCTTTCATGTCTACTTTTCTCAACATATGCTGCAGACGTAGTACTACGTTCCCTGATTATCGGGCTCGAAATTTCTACATCTCGTAAACGGAATAATAAAATATCTAGGGGATCCGTTACACGACACTCCTCTCTTAATAACTTCCGGGATTTACGCGCGGTTCGAGTTCAGCCTGAAAGTGTCGGTTGACTGTCAAAGTGGCGGCGGCAACACGGAACCGTCAGCGAGTGAATATGGTGTTGTAGATTATAGCGTTCTCCGTGTCGCTGGGAATTAATAGAAGCCCCGACGCCGCCTCTTGCTCGCGAGAAAACGCGCGAACGGGGAATCGGAGTGGAAATCGGGAATTGTTCGGAGTGAATACTCCCGACAAGAGGATCCGAGCGGCAACGGATTTCTCACGACAGGCTTAGCTGCCCTTTTTTTATCGAGGCTACGATTGCATCAGTTGGCTTACGCGATTCCGGGAAAAGCCGTGGGAAAATCGGCAACTGTCGTAACTACATAATCGGAGCGTGAAATCGATAGAGGAGGTCCCTTTTCTTGTCCACGTGGCCGACGCCGCCTCCGTCTAGCGAAAACACTTTATTACATGCACGTAACTGGAGAGCGGCCGCGACTGCTCGGACACTGTCATTATGACGACGTTATCCGATATAAACTATATACTTATGTTTTATGTAACCGGTTGCTGAAGATTTTACGAATTCATACTTGCATCGCGTAATGTCTGATTGGAGCCGTTTGCTTGGTGTCCTGAATTGTTTCTCTTTCGTGTGTATGCTATTTGAGATAAAAAAATCTGCAAATCCACGGACGTGAAGAATACGTTAAGTCAAAGGGCCTAAGATTCGAGGTTTCAAAATTGTATATGCTATTTGAGATAAAAAAATCTGAAAGTCCACGGACCTGAAGAATACGTTAAGTCAAAGGTCCTAAGATTCAAGGTTTCAAAATTGTGAATGCTATTTGAGATAAAAAATTTGAAAGTCTACAGGCCTGAAGAACAACTTAAGTCGAAAATCCTAAGATTCAAGGATGCAAAATTGTGTATGGTATTTTAGATAAAAAAATTTGAAAGTCTACAGGCCTGAAGAATAAGTTAAGTCAAAGGTCCTAAGATTCAAGGATTCAAAATTGTGTATGGTATTTTAGATAAAAAAATCTGAAAGTCCATGGACCTGAAGAATACGTTAATTCAAAGGTCCTAAGATTCAAGGATTCAAAATTCGAAAAGTCTAAAGGGCCGAAGGTCCCAAGATTCTAAACTCTAAAGATCCAAACATTAAATAATCCGAAAGTCCAAAGATCCAATAATTCGAAGGTCCTAAAATTGAAAGATTAGACAATCCAAAGGTCTTTAGATCTAAAGATTAAAAAAACCGAAAGTCCAAAGATCCAGAGGTCCAAGAGTCCAACAATGACTCAAAAATCCAAAGGTCCAACAGTCCAACAATTCCATAATCAAAGGTTCCAAAAATTTAAAGGTTTAAAGATCTGAAGATCCAAGGGTCCAAAGTTTCAAAGATTCAAGAGTCCAAGATTTAAAAATTCCTATCATCTACAGACTAAACAATTTTATAGTCCAAACGTTTGAGGATATAGAAGTACGAGTCCACCAGTCTAAGGATTACAATGTTCCAAAGTCCAAGAATTAAAAACAATCTAAAGTCATAAAGTCCAAGGATTAAAATGCTCTGAAGTCCAAAGATCAGAAACAATATAAAGTCTAACAGTCCAAGGATTAAAATGTTCTAAAGTCCAAAAGTCGAAGAATTAAACTGTTTCTAAAATTCACAGGCTCAAAAAGTTAAAATCCCGATGATGAAAATATCCTAACCTCCAAAGACACAAAAACATTCCAACCTCCAAAGGCGCAGAAACTCTCTGCTCCGCAGTCCGAAGGTTTACAGATGTCAAGATCTGACAAACGAAATACCTCAGAGTTCACAGATTCCTACACCGAAATACCTGGAACTCCAGCAAGAAACACGAAGTCCAAAGAAACATAAACATCGGTTCTAAAAATCAAAATTCCCTAGATACTCGGGATTCCACAATCGGGAGATACAATCGGATGGCTCATTTAAGAGGTACTGCCTGTTCCTCCGTTTAATTCGTTGTTCCGCGAAGGAGAGCGAGTTTCGACGATTAATGCGCGCTACTTTAGCTGTTCTCCGCAAACGTATTACTACGTTCCTGAGGTATATGCACAAGGTGAGTCGCCTAAGATTTTCAACGTATATATCGCCTTTGTTCTTAGCGACACGAGAAAATACATAGTGACTCCCATAAATATTCGGTCACACTTAAAAAGACGATAACCTTTTTAACCCTTTGCGCTCCGAAGTATTTTAATTCCATAACCAAACTTTTTTTTTCGATCAAGAATATTTCCATTCTATATGATTTTTATCATTTTGAAGAAATGGAACTGATATAATACTTCATAGAATACTTAAATGTTTGGTAACGAATTTATTGAATATCAATTTAATAATGTAAACAATATTTTGAATAATGGTATAGTAATTTTTAGTGGTGCCTCAGAGTCACCACTGGAGTGCTAAGGGTTAATATTGAACCCTACGGCTTGGATTTTTTTTTGAAAAGTTAGAACAATTAGTTTACTATATGACGTGGGGAAGGAAATTTGAAAAAATTGCAATTGTATTTTACAACTATTTTATGTGGGCCTATATTGGAAATTTGGAAAATACGCTTTGTAGACAGTGTTGGAATATTGTACAAGACTTCGCGCGCATGCGCGGCCAAAACAGTAATGTATGTCATGATGACATAGGTAGTGGAGCCCTGAGACAGTTATATTGACGGGAATGTATCGAAACAATCTGTTCCGGACAAAAAGACTTCAAAACGTGTCCTACGAGTTACAAAATATATACAAATACACATGTTATACATTTATTTTTCAGAATCAAATCACACCAATTTTTTAAAATTCTGCTGGGTGCTCAAGGTACCCTATTTTATCGAGAATCTTACTTTACTGAGGCTGAAATCGCCGCGCATGCGCGTGAAATCTTGCACCCTATCCCAACACTGCTTGTAGATCTGTGTCAATTATACATATCCAGAAAATTTCATCAAAATTACTGTTCGCACAAGATCACGTTTCAAACGAATATAAACTGCTCTGTAATCTAAACTGTAGGTCATTTTATGACACGAAATTTCGTACTTCTTGTCCACCTATGTTATGGTTCTGACCCACTGCGCGTTGGTGTTGGCACGTTCTGTGTCGTTCGAGCAAACCGACAAAAAGTCTAAAAAAATACGCTCGCTGGAAATCCTTGAGGCTTTAATCAAAGGCTTTTAATGAACGTAAGGATTCCGCTTGCTCAAGCATGCGCGCGCACACGGCTCTGTTTAAATGCTGCTGGTAATGGGCTTCTGCCATTTAGAATCCACGGGCTCCGTGTCGTATGCAAATGACATTCGCGGAACAGTGCTCGTTGAACGATTTTAATTCTACCCGCGAAATTTGTCTTTCGGTTATTTATTTTCTGGACGAAAATGAGCGATCGCCGAGCCGTTAATTACGTCTAGAGTACTCTCGCTATAAGCGTCGAAAATATTTTGCCTTTAATTGTCTGAGGACTATCCCCACTACCGTGGGGTATACCTAGGTTGATCATATTTTTGGGTGAGAAATAGGGGACAACAAGGAAATTAGATATTATTAAACCATAAATACAGCAAGAAATAATAAAACTTTTATATTACAGGATTTAATACCTTATTTATTGTAAGGAACAAAAAAGAACAATATTTTATGGAACTAAGCTTCGAAAAGAAAAATTTAAATACAGAACTGTTTGCGAAAATACAGGACGGATGCTCACCGCAGGTACAGTATTCTCTCCGTAAGAGTCGTAGCCCCGGGTTTGACGCGCGACATTCATAGAATAGGGACTATGTACATTCTTTGTAGTGTGCCGAACGTAGAGAAGGATAGCGATTGAAAACGAAAGAGGGACTGAGGTTTCGGGCGTTCGGCAAACATCAAAGGACTCATTTCAGCTCAGCATTTTAAATTAAAGAATCAAATTTCCTTATTTTTGGTTTTTCATTCCTAAAATCAGGACTGCAATTAAAGTGCAAAATAAATGAAAAATAAATCAAATAATAAATAGACACTGTTACTTGCAAATATCGGACAGAGGGTAATATATCGATGGAGCTGTTCGTGTTAAATATTTGTTTTTAAGTCGTGGGAGATGTAAAATTGCGAAAGGGCGAATTATTTGCGAACTATAGTGTACTATCGGGTCGGTCGGAACGTGGAAATACTGGAGCTGCTCCTCGTGACGATTCGGTTCCGGTGCTCTGGCGTTTGCCAGCCAGGTAAGTGTTACTCGGACCATTATCGGTAGAGTTTAATGATTCGCGGGGCGATTGGCGGTTTGCCTGAACGACGCGAATTAACATACTTGATGCCCGTTCCCTGTAGCCCCTGGTTTACCGTGTTCACCGCAGTTCGACGCCTCTATCGATCCAGCATTCGGAAGAAGCCCGTGCATCGAAACCTGCCTCGTTATCGATTCCCTCGCTGACATCCGATTTAAATAATTCTTTTTACGCGTATTCGACCCTGGGATCGCGAAACGGGCGACCCTCTTAATTTTCAAACAGATTCGATGGAATTTATCACGCCTTTTACCTCGTTTATCGTCGAGAACTGTTGTATAGGGCGTTTAATGTGCAGGGAATTTGCTAACGAATATTCGTAAACTTTCTAAATTGCTGAACAAAATTTTTATAGTTGGATTTATGTAGCACTTTTTATGGAACACACTGTATAATACGTTAATAAGACTAAAAAGTAATTTGTTCCAGAATTCGTCTAGTGAAAGTGAAGAAATTTTATGAAAAATTAGGTCAAGAATTTTTATATGAAACGCCCTGTATGATAGGATTTTTTAGAAGACTTTATATAATCCTGTATAGGGCGTTTAATATGCAGGGAATGTGCTAACGAATATTCGAAAATTTTCTAAATTGCTGAACAAAATTTTTATAGTTGGATTTATGTAGCACTTTTTATGGAACACACTGTATAATACGTTAATAAGATTAAACAGTAATTTGTTCCAGAATTTGTCTAGTAAAAGTGAAGAAATTTTACGAAAAATTAGGTCAAGAATTTTTATATGAAACGCCCTGTATGATAGGATTTTTTAGAAGACTTTATATAATTCTGTATAGGGCGTTTAATATGCAGGGAATGTGCTAACGAATATTCGAAAATTTTCTAAATTGCTGAACAAAATTTTTATAGTTGGATTTATGTAGCACTTTTTATGGAACACACTGTATAATACGTTAATAAGATTAAACAGTAATTTGTTCCAGAATTTGTCTAGTAAAAGTGAAGAAATTTTACGAAAAATTAGGTCAAGAATTTTTATATGAAACGCCCTGTATGATAGGATTTTTTAGAAGACTTTATATAATTCTGTATAGGGCGTTTAATATGCAGGGAATGTGCTAACGAATATTCGAAAATTTTCTAAATTGCTGAACAAAATTTTTATAGTTGGATTTATGTAGCACTTTTTATGGAACACACTGTATAATACGTTAATAAGATTAAACAGTAATTTGTTCCAGAATTTGTCTAGTAAAAGTGAAGAAATTTTACGAAAAATTAGGTCAAGAATTTTTATATGAAACGCCCTGTATGATAGGATTTTTTAGACGATTTTATATAATCCTGTATACAGGTGAAGAAAGTCTGAAAAATTGTTATAAGCATTTTTAGAATTACGTTCGTGTGATAATATGAAACGACCAGTATGGTTCTATTTTTAGTTAACTTAAGGGAAGTTCATCAAAAGTTGCTAAAAGAATTTTTCAATTCACTTTCATGTGACCCGTGTTATGAAACGCCCTGTACAATTCAATTTCTGTACTGAATCTCTGTAGGATCCTAATAATAATTCTTTATAATAAATAAAATAATAACTATAAGCCTGAAGTAAGTGCATGGAAAATTGTTGGAACATTTTTAAGAATTGTATTCGACTTGATACTTTTTGTGAAACACCCTGTACAATCCAATTCTTGTACTGAACTCTTGTAGGATTCTGCACAAACCTGAAGAAAGTCTATGGAAAGTTGTCGAATGAATTATTAGGGAAGAATGTACACGCGTGTGATACTTTGCGTGGAACGCCCTGTATAATTAAATGTCTAAATATATAGAATCTTTGTATGATTCTATATACAAAATTCTGTATAAACCCGAAGAAAGTATATGAATCATTTCAGAAAAATTTTTCGATTTATATTCGGGCGATACTTTATTTGATAATTTTGTATAATTTTCAGTTCTATATAAATCTGTCCAAATCTAGAGAAAAATTATTTCCTGTGCAATGTTTCAAAAATTTTTCTAATTAAGTTAGGTACAAGTAGAAAGCTAGCAATAAATTTTCCGTAATGTTTGGATGGAGATTAGGTTTTATCGAGTTAGGTGGTAGGATGAGCTACGGAAGTATAAAGGCCGTTGGAACAGTTCTCCATAATGGTGTTCGAAGAATCAGGAAGGTCTTAGGATTTTATGAAACATCTCCTGTCCTCATTACGTGCGAAAATCCGGAATCATATCTGAAGACCCTTCTTTTCCTGTGATAGCCGTGCATTCCATCCTGAACAGATATAACAAGTTTTCGTTGGGATTAGGTCGGGTGTTTCCTTTTGATCCGGGCGTACTGATGGCTATGAGCCGCTCGCAAACAAAAATTTTAACAAACCCCATTTCCTGCTTAACTCTTCACACAAACTGATAATTGTTAAAATTTTACATGCTCTTATACACGAACAAGCACATAATAAATTCAGAAATTTTAAATACCATAAACCTTACAGCAAAATAATATAAATTAATATAATCTGACTAGGTTAAAATTGATTAATTGTGATAGCCTAGTTTTAGTTTAACAAAGGTTATAGTTAGTAGAATCTGCTACATTATTAATAAATTGGGTGATATTTAATTTAATTTATATTTTTGTAAGTATGTTTGATTTGTATTGAGTTCGTTTAATTTGCGTTTGGCGAATTATTTTGTGGTTTGGTTAAGGAGATTATTTAAGATTTTGGAGGGCTATTAGAACAAATGGATTGGGATTGGTGGGATCGTGTCGAACCCATCACTACCAAGCGATGATCTGAAGCGATTCCGAGCGGATTGGCGTAAGGGATAAAGGCTTTCCGGTACATTATCGTTCTTGGTTGAATTATTGACATTTCTCATGTTTCCGCCACAAAGGAACTATGAACCTGCCGAAATTGTACGAGATTTAGTGTAAGCACACATCGCAATCCGCAAACATTTCTGAGTCCATCAACAAGCAGTTCGTAACACGAGAGGTGCTTTTCAAATGGAAATATATAAATCCATCGCATTTCCTTTTGAACTTTCTACAAATACTTCCTCTTTGCAATATTTACTGTTCAATAACATTGGATAAGCATTGGCTAACAAACATACTATGAATATAATGCCAACATTTATGACGTCAGTTATTTCCTCTTAAATCGGAACATATTTTTATTTGTTTTGTATTTTATTTCAGAATGTATTTATTAAAATTTCTAACAGACTCAAATTGCATTAAAAATTTTATATAATACATTAAATGACAGTGAAAATTATTAATATGTATAATTGTTAATAATAAATCAGAGTGAAAATAAATTAACAAAACCTCATTGGTGTGTTTATTCAAAATTCTGTACGAAATCACTAAAGAACTTTTTATCATGCGATAAATTGTATGAGTGAAAATAAATTAAAAATATAATGAGCTGTCTAAAAAATTGAACATTACTCTCAGAAAATTATATATTATTATTAATTGTTTTATATTTCAAAAGCTGTACATTTATTTTCAACGAAAAATGATTTAGTAATAAAATTTACAGTAAACTTAAATTTTTAAATTGTTAACTATTATGGAAACAGTGAGCAATCAGAGTGCAGGTACCACGTATTGGACCAGTTAATGACGTAATAACGAAAATACGTTTAACGCGCACACTAATCGACGTATTAATATTGAAGTTTTTGATAAGGAACATACTGGTAATGAAAAATTGAGCAACTTGTTCGTTTAGTTACCGAACTTCTGATTCTGATCGGAAGTCATAATAATGAAACTTTGCATCGCGTACCAGCCGAGACCTATCATTTACCGAAGTAAGCGTCTCAACAGTGAAAACTTGAACAATTACTTTAGTTTAAGCAAGTTTCGACAAACTATTCACTGTAGGAAAAACATCAAACCTTCGCCAATTATTACAACATTTAAAAATAATGAATATAATCAATTACGAATATTTAACTCTAAACACGACATCCTTATACTACACTTTCATTTCTGTGCTGAAACGAAAATATTTTTTTCATGCATTGGATGGTTAAAATAAAAATTTTTTATTATTTTCAAAAATTTGTTTACTACTGAATGCATCAAATTATTAAAATAAGAATATTTTATTGAACGTATTAAATTATTAGAAACAAAATGGGAAAACTCACATTTTCTGTCGCGAGCAACTCATACCCATCACTAGACAATCAAAGGGAAGCACTGAGCCTAATTCCGACGAAAATGTTTTCCAAGTACTATTTTACGTATCATATTATGAAAATAAAATATTTTATCGTGTACAATTAATTTACTAAAACCAAAAATAATTTATTCCACATATCGAGTCACTGAAAGCAACATTTTATTTCGAGCGTCAAGCAATTAAAATAAAAATTCTACCATTGCTAAATTGTTGCCCAGTATTCGAAGCAAATTGTAGATAATCGATCATTCTATATAGTATTCTAAAAATTCATTTTTCTCCGTAATGTGTGAATAATTGCTGGACGTAAATCACTAGGAGACCGATTCCCGGGTGCATCGGAATGCAAGAGCATCCTGGATCCGACAATAATCACATGTGTCAGATCGAAGGTGGACGAAACGATTAAGTCGTAAATCACCGATCGATCACCGATAACTGAAGATATCCGGTTTGCGCGCCCTCGTAAATTTAATTCGAACCACGGAAAAGGACCGCCGCGCGTTCCGACGTCGCCGCGCCGCGCGCCGCCGCGTTTTTACGACGGTGTATAAATCAAATCGACGAGATTTACGATGTTATCGTTGCCCACGCAAACGCCATTACATATTTCGTCGGCTTCTTCGGCGTGCGTCCTCGCGAGGAACGAGGACACAAACTCATCGGACCCTTTTGTGACGAAGGGTTGAAAAATGCTCTCGTCAAAGGAGCATTAAGACGTCGTTACACTGAGACGAGGTACAAGAATCGAATTTTTGCAACATTTATCTGAAAGCGGATCTATCGATATCTGTACTATCGTGTTTTCATAGTTTGACTTTCATTATTTTCGATTTTATAATTATTTTCCAGACGAAAAGTCTAAAAGATGGAACTTTGGACAATGTGCCATTTTGTTGCACGTTTATAAAACGAATTTTTTTCGAACTTTCCCAAAAGTACATCTATTGAAATGTACATTGCTGCAATTTGATGGTAAAACTCCAATTACTATGGTTTTTATGCAGAAGAGACTCGAAAGATTTGAAAATTCGTATACACGACATTCAACACAGTGCCACTTTGTTGCAATTCTGAAAATCGAATTTTTGCAACATTTCCCTGAAAGCGGCTCTATCGAACTTTATACTAGTATGTTTTCATAGTTCGACTCTCATTATTTTGGTTTTTATAATTATTTTCCAGAAGAAAAGTCTAAAAGATGGAACTTTGTACATGTCTTCATATACAGATCTCCGACAATGTGCCATTTTGTGCCATGTTTATAAAACGAATTTTTTTCGAACTTTCCCAAAAGTACATCTATTGAAATGTACATTGCTGCAATTTGATGGTAAAACTCCAATTACTATGGTTCTTATGCAGAAGAGACTCGAAAGATTTGAAAATTTGTAAAAATCTCGATGTACACGACTTTCAACACAGTCCCACGTTGTTGCAATTCTGAAAATCGAATTTCTTAAACATTCTTCTGAAAGAGGGTCTATCGATCTCTGTACTACAGTATTTTGAAAGCGAGACTCTAATTATTTCGGATTTCATTATTGTTTTTTATAGGCGATGTTCTAAACACGACAAAATTTGTAAAAATCGTGATGTATAATTCTCAACAATGTGCCATTTTGTTGCTCGTCAAAGAGTGGAATTTTTCTCAATTTCTCCTGAAAGTAGATCTACTAAATCTTGTACTATTTCATTTTGATTCTTGTACTCTGATTAGTTTGGGTTTGAAGTCATTTTTAATCAGAAAAGTTCGAAACGGAGACAGTTTCTAAAAATTTGATGTAGAATCTTCTGCCACGTGCCACTTTGTTAACATCTTAATTAGCTGACTTTTTCAATCACCTATAATAATAACGAACACTTAAATTAACAATCCTGCCAATTTGTTTTTAATCTTTGTCCATCTATTTCCGTGAAATCGTGACTTTAACTAAAAACTATCATTTCTCAAGAGACCTACTTCCATTTTTGTATTTGAAATTATAAAGTCGTTGCAAATTGATTTGAAAAATTATTTTTTTACACTCTCCAAACCAATCTAACCACGACAAATAAACTCGTTATTGTTCATCAGTCTACCCACTGCAAAAATAAATTATTTACACGTTCCTCAGTGTTCCAACCGTGACACAAGATCTGTGGAACGTTGCAGGATAACAGTATTTCCTCAAAGACGAGCAAATACGTCGGAATTTCCTTGCGTTCCTTCCCAAAACACCTGTAACGAACCCATCCGAGTCCACTCACTGACGGAAACAAATTTTTAACAACATTTGTCATCTTGTTAAATCGAAGCGACATCCCTTGTGTAACTAAAACGGTAGAAGTTTTTCGCTCGCTGATCTTTTGTTCGTTCATTGTACGATTCTGAACGATCATGATGGATCCCCTGGGGCGAAATCTTCTGCATTTTTATCGCGGAAACGGAACGGACAGTTTCAATAATTTCCCTTTGCTGCATTTTTCTCGCGAAAGAAACGCGCACTTTCAATGTTCCACGGGGAAAGAACCGTTCGAGAAGTTCAAACAGAGCTTAAACAGATTTGTAAGAATGGTCCTGAAGTATCCTTAGAGATATTATTGTACTTACTACTCGTTCAATGGGAGCAATTTAAGCTGTGCCAATTCGCTGGTAATTGGCACATTTTATTAACATTTTATTCACGAAGGTAGCCGAACACGAAAGCGTCTATAAAATAAATTTAAAAAAATAATAGGTTCAAAACGTCGATCTTTTTGCACATGTATGGAAAGTTTATCATGTAAACAATATGCCCATAAAATTTTATAAGCCCGTTTCGAAAAGTAACAAAATTATAGCTTGTTTTTCTTGGAACTATGTTTTTCGAAATGGCCAAAATATCTCAAAGAATATTATCCTAATCGAACTCAAAATTTCCATATGGCCTTGGCACGTGTGTGGCTATAGTCAGTAGCACAATCATGTCGAAATATATTTTATTGTGATTTTTACTGGCTCTTAAATGCAAAAAAAATGTGAAAAAAGTCGAAAGAAACAGATCTTTGTATTTCCATTTTGTTGAGTTTCGAGAATTTCGTTTTTTCTTAGTATCGATCATGGTCAGAAACATACTGAACAAGATGCAATTTATCTTTTTTTATTTCAGATAATTAAAATAGCTCAAATCGTGGGAACCATTCAACTATTACAACTCGTTACAAAACGGCATTTTACTAACAATAAACGTAACTGTTTCTCAACACAAAAAATTGTGAATACTCTCCAAATATAAGTGAATATATTAAGGTTGAGCTTGTGTTAATAATTTCCACAGAATTGTTATAAAAAATTTGCAAATGTGCCTAAAAACATTACACTAGAATACCCTCTTAAAGCACATTTTCATTTTCAATATTTTAAATAATTCTTTATGTATTAAATATTAAAACTGTATATTTCTTTTGTTATAAGTTATTATCCACTTTATATTATCACAACTATCCCATTAAATTTTTAATTGCAACATTAATCTTCTAAAATTCAATTATAGTCTCAAGGTTATTTAAAGGTTAAGTGTTGTTAGCAATTTATTCGTTCAGACTGAAAGATGAAAAAGGGGATGAATATATTTTAATAAATATTTTCTTGTCAGCTGCCACGCGAATAATTTTTCTTTCTGTTGTTTTCATTTTCTGGGGACGGCGCGCCGCGGCGGTGGTGGTGGTGGAGGGGATTCGCGAATAACTCGGTATTATTTTGCACAGGACGTCACGAGCGAGCTTCCGGGATTAAATCGTTCCAGTGAATGAGATCCTGCCAGTATTAAATAATTCTTAATTAAACCTCGAAACCTGGCGCGAATCCTGACTGTATTGTTGCGTGCCATGGCCATCTTGGTACGCGAGGATCGTCCCAAGATTGAGCTACAACGCTCGTGAATCCCGTCAGGCAAATATTCGCAAGATTAATTTTAGCGGATTTTGGGAAAGGAGGGAATTTCGAAAATCCGTCGTGAGAACCATTTCGCTAGATTAATTAAACGCTCCTCTCGGTTCTGTAAAACGCTTAACGTATACAAAAATTTGCTTAACAAATTCTATACTGAAAATTTGTATGAGAATTTCGCAAATCAATTTTACGAAAATGAAATATTTCCTTCACCGACTCAGGATAGAGAAAAATATTTGAGTTCTTGGGGTTCTTTCAAGAAAAAAATTATATATGTATAACATGGTGTCAAATTGGCCTGGTTTAACCGGTAAAGTAGATTTCCTGTTTTTTATAAATTTGCAAATATCTCGGTAACTATGCGAAATATGGCAAAATATCAAGAAACCTATTTTGTAGAAAATGAAATTTGTTGTAATCCCGAATTTGAACTAGTAATGGAAAAATCATGTGAATAGAATGAGTTGTGGTTAGGTCGTGGAGGGGGCGGATTATTACGAGGGGCCACGGAAATCATACTCGTGCCGAATATATCATCACAAAACTAAATTTCTCGATTTGTATAAATGATCACCAAGAACTGTAACCACTATGGGAGAATCAGAGAGAATCTAAGAGAACCTAACCCTTTTAATTATAGTCATTTCGGCAGTCAGATTCCGGTCCATCGCGAAAGAATCCAGCAAAAGAGGGGCGTAGTTCTGGTTGCGGGACAAAGGAGCAATTTATTTTCTTGAGCATCCATTAGCAGTGCTAGCAGGCCCTTCACAGGCCTTCGAGCAATGTTCGGGCTCCTTCTAATGAAATTGCTTTGACATTATCGCCCGCCGATCTCCGCTAATAGCAGCCGGGAATGCTAGCACACGCTGAAGACAGAGAGCGATCGTCAGAGAGGGACACAGACAAGGGTTTTTCTTTTGCTATCGAAGCTAGAGACTCTGGACTATCAACACTCGAGCTCTAAGTCCCTCACGTAGATATAGGAGTACATTGATAAATCTTATGATTTCGGTGCAAGGTTCGATCCTATTGAAAATCAGCAAATTTGCAAATAGGATCGAACCTTGCGCCGAAATCATAAGATTTATCAATATACTTCATTTCGATCGAAAGAAATTACACTGAGATATAGGAGTACCATATAAAAATATCATAGACAGCAGCTTTATGCAACATTGCTTATGGGACGATCCAATAGACGACCCCTGATTTCAATGGCGTTCGAATACCTTTCGTTGATACGACTAATACGTTGTGGGCATTTGGATCCACTGATGAGAAATAGTTTGCCCCGGGGCAAATATCCAGCAGAAAAACACAAACACGCGCTATTGATAATTGCCAGTGATCAGCACGCGCTCGATACACCTAACCGGAATGGAATGCCTCTTTAGAGGACACGGAAGTCACGCGCCGCGGTTGGATCGATCTGGTTCCCTTTGTAAGATGCATGGTTCACGTCGCTAATGACAAGACGCTGGTGGCGGGCGCGTTAATGGCGGAAGGAGTGTAATATGCATCACAATGCCAGTGGGCATGGAGCCGGTATTGATGGAAGCATTAATAGTGCCTTGGAGAAGTTGATGGTGCTGGTGATTATATTAATAGCAGTGCCAGTTTACTAGTGACGACGCGACGCGGTGAATGGAATGAAAAAAAATGAAGGACAACGAGCCGGTGGGACCATTAGTTGGCAGCGCGGTACTGCGTTGGTAATCAAGATGTGAGAATGATGGAGGTGACGTGACGGTGGTCAAAAGTCTATTGGGAATTGTCAGAGCTACTTGTTTTGCTTCAAAAGCCTAACCACAGCCCCAAAACTATGCCATAGAGTAGTAATAGATACAATGTTATAGATGCCCAGTTATGTTCAAATGTATCCCTTCCAAATAAGTATACTAACAGCAAGGATGCTAGGTATACTTTGTTCCCATTGGTATGTAGAAACTTGCAGGCTATTAGCGGTTTAGTTCTATCATCAAAGCTTACAACAGTTTAGGTATAGATACATGAACCAGCAGATCTACTTGGCCTAAATAGTTTCAGGGAATCATTCAGGGTTAGCAGAATTATCGAATAGCTGTGCATCTGTTATATTAAAAGCCTTTGATCATCTGACAACATTTGCTATGCGATCCAATCCACATGCCGAGTGCAACCACAACGTCATAGTATTTAGTGCCCATCCTATGTCCTCTAATTATACCTAGATGATCACTGAACCTACAAGGTCCTATCGGATAGTGTTATTATGGGATTGTAATTATTAGCTCATTTGGTCTGATTGCAGAGCTGGGTAAAATACTATTCCAAACAGGAAATAGTCTATTTCATCTGAAATCATAAGTGCACTTTTAAAAATGAAATATATTATTTGAAGGATTCTCAAAATAGTGAGAATTTTATTTGAGAAGGTGATTCTATGTGAGAAAATAAATCGGAAATATGGAAAAAATTTTTTATTCATTTGATGCCTCATTTTCAGGAAAATCGACTTCGAAAATGTTAGTTTGTAAAATGTACCTTTTCTCAGGAGCTGCTAGGGCTACCTTCAAAAACTCTTTCTCGTTTGATGCATATTTGCATATTTTAGCACAGGCGTTTATCAAAATATTGCTTTTGAACATTTTTGAAAACCCCTTTGTCGAAGTATACATGGAAACAATGGGAATCACACAAATTTTTTTTTTTAAATATCGCTTATAGTTCCTGAGAAAAAGCACATTGAATATTGAGAAAATTTCAATTTCCTTGTAGAATTTCCAATTCCCTTCAAATTTGCTTTTCTCGAAAACGAGACATTAAACGAATAAAATCTTATTCCTTTTTTTAAATTTATTTTCACATATAGAATCACCTCCTGTTCACTTGTATGTATATGTTATTCGGCAGCACTCTGTATACTAATTCTACATCTATCATTCTACATATAAATAGAACGTAGATTAGAATATTTGAACGATGTGTTTATGCTACCACAGTCGTGTGCATACTCAGGCTAATAATATTTATTCATATGTGTAGTACGGTATATTTTAACTATATCGAGACGTATTTGAATATTAAATACACGGTAGCATTTGTCACGTATCTTTGACTTCATTTTTTAGGTTATGATAGGTCTATTAAATGTTCGATGTTGACAATGAACGTTTTCTATTTACCTTGATTAGGTTATGGTAGATTCAGGATGGAATGATGACCGCACTGACCACTGCTGAACACTCAACTGACTTGTTTCACTAACTTGTTTAGAATGGGACAGATACAGAATGAAATAACAGTAGATGGCAGTGAGCTCGCTGCTCTTGAATCCTGTGACATTGTGTTATAAGTCAGTAATGAGATGCGGGCCTCCTTTTCTCGGGCATGCGCGGTGATTTTAGCATCAGTGAAGTAAAATTCTAGAAAAAATGGTAAAGATATATAAATACATAATAATTGTGTGTATATGTGTATTATAATTCATACCAATCCTTTATTTTGCGGATGGCGAACTGAAGGGTGCTAAAATAACTTTAAATAAAATACATAATAAACTCGTCTCGTCTCGTGTGCGTCGTCGACACTTTCCCGCCAATATCACTGCCCCACTACTTTCCCCTCATAATATACATAGGTACTTTACTGTTTCGCTCGCGCATGCGCGAGAAAAGTAGGCCCGCATCTCATCACCGTTACAAGTGCGTGTCATTGTCGCTAGTAACCTGATTCGCATCGTGATAAAGTGCTTGTGTTTGAATCTGTTTTATGAATAATATTCTTCCTGTTCATAAATTGAATGAATAAAATAATGTCTAATCATGTTTTCCAACAATTTTCCACCATTCCTTCGATTTGTGTCACTATGATCGCAAAGTATACATGTGTAAGTATACCTTTTAATGTTAGAACCTGTGTATATTGTAACCGAGGGCATTAAAATCGTCATTTAATTTCTCAATTTTTAATTAAATCGAATGAAGAACTGTTAGGTTAGGAATAACAGAAAGGTTAATGAGTCTTCAAGAAATATCTTCAATAATATTTTTAAAAAATTAGATGAATGAATATCGAAATGAACTACAGATCTTTACGCAAAATAAAAATTGTTTGCACCAATTACAAGAAACTGGTGCCAAATAGAAATGTTTTTCTTGTAATATTGATATTAATAAGCCGACACTAATAAATTGATATGCTTAAATTCTTTCATTCTGTTTACTGCTTTAAATTCTACTTATTCATTTTTACCATAAATGCATAAAATCCCCAGTGTATAAATAAATTTATGAAAAGTTTTGAAGTTAATAATATAGTTGCCAAAAAGGAGCGTCATTTCATATTAAATTCATATCTATAATAAATAAATTTATATATGACTAGAAGTAAATAATTTTAGCTCGACGATTCCTTATTAAATCGCCTGCCCATGTTTGCAATTGGCATGATTCAAATTGATACTGTTTCGTGTGGACGGAATGTAATTAATTATGCTTACCCGAAACGCGGTCGGAGGTCTCATTAGTGCGTGTTGTTTCATGGAGATAGCTCAACACATCATAATGTCATCTCATTTCTCCTCATTTCTACCAACTTATGTTTGTTCATGTAATTCGCGCGCCGGAAACGCGCTATCAATTAGTGGCGCGTTCTGTTGTTTCTTCGCTTCCGGTGGCGCGAAATTCAAATTTCTAACGCTACAATATTAACTCTCCAGTATTTTCCAAACTTTTTTCAATTGAATTCTTTTTATCCTTTGAGCGAGGGATCTACAATAACAGTATTTCTCTCATTTGTTCTAAAAATTCTTTCTCTCAATTAACCTGATGTAAGAAAGTTGCAATTTTTAATCTGTTTGTACGAGATATTTTTAAACTTTTGAATTAATCATTGCTGTGCAGTTTGGCTTGGGAAAGTGTAATTCGTGGCAACTTTTTGAGGTAGACTTTTTGTGGAATTGTGATTTTACTGTCAGATTTTTTTAGAATATTTTTTCTCTTTTTGTTTCAGAGGCACAAGTGGTATAGACATAGATCTACGCAGACTGGACATAGATCAGTGCCCCTTGCCACCTGGATCGACACAGTTGAACATATTTGCTGCCAGTGACAAGTGCAAGAAGCGAACCACAGAAGTGAGTGATTGTTTAAACATTGTTTTGCAAAATTTGCAGGAATTCTTCAGTACATTTCATTATTTGTGAAACGGTCGATAGAAGATCCTGAAGATTAGGATTTTTATAAAAATGGGGGGCAAATTGTTTTCTAAATTGAATAACAATATAGCAAATTGTTTACTAATTGAATGATAAAATAACAAATTGCATCCATTTGGTAATAAAATAATAAATTATTTTTCCAAGAAATGTCGACATAACAAATTATCTTAAATTATTAATACTCTCAGCGCAATGGTTCGATCATTTGTTACTTGATTTACAAAGCCATTTTGCCAAATGATCGAACCTTTGTGCTGAGAGCATTAATAATTTAATATTAACAACAAATAAGATCGATGAAAAGATATAAATAACAAATTATAGTCTGAAATTAGTAACAAATTGTATTAAAAATGATAGTGAGGCAGCAAAATGTTTTTCTAAGTGAATAACAACGTAGCAAATTGCTTTCAAAAGAAATAATAAAGTAGAAAATTTCTGGCTAAAAGTAAATAACAAACTGTTTTATAAAATCAAGCGATAAATTGTTTTCCAAAAATAAGTAATAGGATCTCCAATGCAAATTCAAGGTACAAAGGATAGATTAAATAAGTAATATTATTAAATAATTAAATATTACAAATTAATAAGTAACCAGGTTGACCATGTACATTCGTTTGGAAAGATCAATTCAGCGAATAAGGGATGTAATTTCGAGGCACAGAGGATGCAAAATTGTTTCAATACGAATGCATAATTGCTGTTGCAGTGTATTGCCATTCCTGGACTAGGATTCCGTCGAGGAAGCTACAGATGCATTTGCAAACGTGGATTTTATTATCCGGACACGAAATCAGTGAATCGATACTACAATGGCACTGTCATCGAGGAAGAGTACGAAAAGCTGATGATGGCAAGTCATTTTATACTTTCAAATTATATAATTGCCACATTGAATTCCACTTTTTATTTTAGACTCTAGCCTATAATTATTTATTTTATCTAATCTATAATTAGTTGGAATTATTGTAATAATACAATTTTACATTTTCAAAAAATTTTTAAATTGTTTTGAATTCATACTAAAAATATTGAGTATATAATATTAATGATATAAACTTATATATATATATATATATATATATATATATTGTAAATTTTCTCTCCGTATGAATTTCATAACAATTATTCTGCTTTGTATTTTATTTAATGAACAGACTATAATATTTAATAAGGATAATGATTGGGTTTATCTGGTTCATTGCTGAGGATATTCATTGTAAAATAAGACCAATTGGTTATAAATTTGATAAATGCGTAAATGATAATATGGAACGAAATTCTTCGATTGTTCTTTATATAATGGTAACATGATTTTAAAATTGAGCACATTATGCCGCCATTATCCTTCATAAACACGGGTGTATGATGTTGCAAGAAAACAAAGGTACACCATTACTTCCTGTGTATAATTGGACACAAATATTTATTCGTGTCTACAGGCCCTGCATTATGGACCGGTGCACATTATATTTCTGGACCTATTGAAAATTTTCACGGCGGCCCCGTGATTGCTGGAACATGCATTTGTAAGATAATACGGCTAATTGGCAACATAATAATTCTAACATTATTTGATTTTCAACAGTTTCCGTTTTCATGTTGATACAATTATTACAGAATATTACAGAAATGCATTTTCTCGTGAATGTGAATTTAGTTAAGAGTTAAATACAGTTTTCTACAACTTCTGTTGTGAAAAATAAATTATAATAAACTTATTTTCCTATTTCATTAAATTATATATTATCAATTCATTGCGAAATCAAATATAGGATAAATCGATCACGGATGGTAATGAAATTATAATAATATGCAACAAAGTATATAGAATCATATTAGAGTATCCCTAGGTCATCTAGTGTCCTCGTAATAAATTTCCAAAGATGACCAATTTCTGTGTAATTTGAATGAAAGGTTCTATTATGATTAGCGTTATTTACAATAAAGGCCACTACACACATCGTGCAACAAAAATTCATCTGCAATATGGAATCATGCTAGAACACACTCCAGAAAGTGTTTTGTCCCTAGGTCACCCAGTTTCCTAGTAATAAATTCCTAAATGTGACCAATTTCTCTCTAATTTGCTGCGTAACTTGGCGGGAAGGTTCGACGATGATTGACGTCATTCACAATAAGAACAATTGCACACAGCGTGTAACGAAAATTCATATACACTATTGAACCCTGCTAAAATACACTGCAAAAAGTGTTTCATCCCTACGCCATCTAGTTCGTCAGCAATAAATTCCTGGAGCTGACCCATTTTTCGGTGAGTTTCAATTGAATCCCAGATAGCATATCACATTTGTGGCTTTTCGCAGCGGTAACGTTGCATCAGCGTAAAATTTAGGTTATCAAGGTAGATTACCTTCAAGTTATAATGAATTTGTAGAACGAATGATTCTATGAGATGCTACATTACCGAGACTAGTTAACCCAGATCCTAATTAATTAATGCATAAGAACGCCAGGATTAGCTTTCTCATGTGAAAATTATTTGAAATATTTAACCACGGTGAAAATTCTTCCTGTTCAAAAATTCATTGGCGGAACAAAGGTAGAAGAGTCTATTTACCGGGTGTCGTAAAAGTACAAGTGCACAGAATATACGTTTTTACCCCCCACTTAATTTAATATCTGGCTGTAACAGTAATATTTAACAGAATTTAATGACACTGCATATTTTATATTATTTCCATTGTATTTGTTACGTTAATATTCTCACTGTAATGTCTAAAATATGTTTACAATCTCATCTACCACGTTATTAATATAAAAAAAATATATAAGTTTGCCAAATGTATAATTCAATCCGTACAATAAATTCATGTGATTGCATGATTTGAAATCATGCTATGATTCACAAGGTCCACCCCTGGAGAGCCATAACAATTGTTACACTGAAATGTTGTTGAACTCCAGCTAGTAAATTCAGAGATAATAATAACATATAATAGCGATTGGTCATTTAAGCACGATAAAAAGTAACATTAACAAGAATAAAGACAACAGGGATTTACAGTGGAATTATTATTTAAAATGCGAACGTGGAAATGTATCACTGCGGTTCACATTATTCATAATAACCGTACACTGCAGAAGCTTACACGAGTTTGTGTTATATTAATCCATTTACATGAAACGTACGAGAAAAGGTAGTAAAATATTATTTTAGTTCCTGCAGTAATAACCCGCGATACGGAAATTAACAGAGAAACGTATTACAACTGCATAAGATTTCCTGTGATTCACCGCGTGGTCCGCAACAATGTTTACTTCACTCGTAAAATGCACAATTCGGAAATAATCATATTATACGTATTGCCAACGTTGTCCATTTTGTTTCTTTACGAACATACCGTGGAGCTCTGCAAATATGTATTTTGTATAATATGTGCCTATACAAGTCGATTGTTTAAATGAATAAACAATTGAAAAACATTTTTCCAACGGAATAACAAAGTAGCAATTGTCTTCTAGAGGTGACAAAGTAGAAAATTATTTTTCTAACGAATAACAAATCATTAAATTGTTTTCTATATTAATAACAAGTAGAACATTGTTCTCCCAAATGAATAACAAAGTTGAAAATAATTTCCCCAAATGAATAACAAAGTTGAAAATAATTTTCCTAAATGAATAACAAAGTTGAAAATAATTTCCCCAAATGAATAACAAAGTTGAAAATAATTTTCCTAAATGAATAACAAAGTTGAAAATAATTTTCCCAAATGAATAACAAAGTTGAAAATAATTTTCCCAAATGAATAAAAAAGTTGAAAATAATTTTCCCAAATGAATAACAAAGTTGAAAATAATTTTCCCGAACGAATAACAAAGCATGGAATTGTTTGACAACAATAACACCGAAACAATTTGTTCTCTAATGAATAACAAAGCAGCAAATAATTATTGCAGTAAGCAACAAACTTGGAAATTGCTATTTCAATGAATAATAAAGTATCAACTTGTCTTCAAATTCAATAACGAAGTAAGAATTGCCTTCTACAGGTGACAATGTAGAAAATGATTTTTCTATCGAATGACAAATCATCAAATTATTTTCTAAATAAATAAGAAGTAGCAAATGGTTTTCCCCCAATTAAATACCGAAGCAGCAACTTTCCCCGTAATTGAATAACAAAGCAGCAAATAATCGAATAACAACGCAACAAATTGTTTTCGCAATTGAATAACAAAGCAGAATGTTGTTGTACAACTTTGTAGCAAATTATTTTTTGCCGAACAACGAAGTACCAAATTATTTTCTGCCGAACAACAAACTAGGAGATTATTTTCTGCCGAACAATAAAGTAGCAAATTATTTTCTGCCGAACAACAAAATAGCAAATTATTTTCTGCCGAACAACAAAGTAGCAATTCATTTTCTGCCGAAAGGAAAAGTAGCAAATTATTTTCTTCCGAACAACGAAGTACCAAATTATTTTCTACCGAACAACAAAATAACAAATTATTTTCTGCCCAATAACGAAGTACCAAATTATTTTCTGCCGAACAACAAACTAGGATATTATTTTCTGCCGAACAATAAAGTAGCAAATTATTTTCTGCCGAACAACGAAGTACCAAATTATTTTCTGCCTGTCAACAAACTAGGAGATTATTTTCTGCCGAACAATAAAGTAGCAAATTATTTTCTGCCGAACAAGAAGGTAGCAAATTATTTTTCTAGAGAATGGCAACGTAGAATACAGAAATCCAAAAAATGTGTAAGTAGAGAAATATAGACAAAAATATAAAGACGTAGCAGTTCGGAATATAAAATCTAAGAATACAATAAAATATAGTCTACCATTTACCCTTTGAAAGACTATTGCACCCCGACAGTAAATCTCCTAGTTCCCACCACTCTTAGCCTGAACGCTAAAACCCGTCCCAAATTCCCCAACAAAATATTAATTAAAAATTCCCTGATCCAAGATCCGGTCAGACATTCTTCGACTCAAGGGATCAGATCAGCTGAAGCGTCGAGTATCGTGCGAAACGAGCACCTGATGGGCTGCGGTTCTCAGGCGACGACGAGTAAAAGTGTTTCAAGCTTCGCTGGAAAATCGATTCCCGCCCACCCCGTCGATGATAACACGATAAGCCGCTCCGTAAAAGAAACAAGGCGGTTTTAATGCAGCCCCGGCGACAGGGTGTATCATGCTATCGCTAGCGCCCATGCAGTCGAATTCAATTTGATCCACTCGGCCGCGCGTTTGCTTGCGAAGCTACGTAGATGGCGTAAAATTAATTTCATCTCGACGCCCTCTCTATTATTTTTTCTCACCTGCACGCGCACACGCGACAGGTGCGAAAAATGAACCATGAATCCGCTCACTGATTCCCGAGAAGCTTAAATACCGTATAAACAATTTCAGAATTCCTGATTCACCAAACCAAATATTTGGCGCTTCTGGTTTTGATATGGTGCGGGTGTTTCGAATTTTTTAATTACTTCCCGAGCACATAAGGTGGCATAATAATTTGAGTTCTTGATACAATACTTTTTATGTTGTCAATTTTTCGTTTAAATATAATTTCGTGGTATTTTTTAGTATGCAGGAAATTTAATGGGGGTGGTTTAGAAGCTTTTTAAAAATAACTTTTGTTCGAAACTGTACGCCAATTTCCCGGGAACAACTCTTCGACGCGTCTTGACGGATTTTCAATTTTTCGGACAGACGTGTAACATCGCAGTGTGTAGAATTGTGAATGTTCTGGCGGTTAGCTAATGTATTTAGTCATGTCTGTTGGGCGCGGATTACCTGTATAGTTTCCCAAAGGCGGGTTTTCAATGACGCGACAGGTCCAGCGTGAATCGCGGCCACGTAACAGCCGATGACGAAAGAGATCCGCTCAAAATGTCGATGCCGGGTCGTCAAATTAACAACGTTCCGCTTAACCGCCAATGGAAAATCGTTTCGCTGTCCGTCGCAGGTGTGCCACGTCAAATCGACCACAGGATGCCTAACTCCCGATGACAATATGCAACGACAGCGCCGCCGCTGTCGATATCCACTTTCCCGGCTGATGAACGAATTGACAGCCCCGGCTCAGTCGTCGCACTGTAACCTGCACCGCCGTGAAACGATTTTTCTGGGAACCAGGATCCTCCTTTTGCAACACCTTTTCCCTCAACAGTAATAGTCCCCCGTAAAATCCACGCCAATTCGCATATTCTTGAAATCAAAACTCGATACGAAAATAATTTATTTGTAACGGTGCTTCTTAATTGTTAACTTTTTTTTCTGTGAAACTTTTATCAGCGTATTGTTGGCGTTTTCCCGATTAGAACGAGTACACGCACGATATAATTTAGATGTCATTTACTTGTTTAAAACATGTCGTAAGCTTTTTTATTTTTAATTATTTTTGTATGAAACTTTTATCATCGTATTCGTGACATTTTTCTGATTAAAACGAGTACAAACATGATAATGTTAGGATCACATTTCCCCGTTTAAAACGTGTTTGGACCATGGAGGTCATCGGTTCGGATAACTAGATTGTGGATTACTTATGTAAAGATACTCTGTATGGTATCATGTTGGTACTCATTTTAACCAGAAAATTGTGGCGAACACGTCTGTGTCAGTATCACAATTGACAGCCCCGGTCAGTCGTCGCACTGTAACCTACACCGCCGTGAAACGATTTTTCTGGGAACCAGGATCCTCCTTTTGCAACACCTTTTCCCTCAACAGTAATAGTCCCCCGTAAAATCCACGCCAATTCGCATATTCTTGAAATCAAAACTCGATACGAAAATAATTTATTTGTAACGGTGCTTCTTAATTGTTAACTTTTTTTTCTGTGAAACTTTTATCAGCGTATTGTTGGCGTTTTCCCGATTAGAGCGAGTACACGCACGATATAATTTAGATGACATTTACTTGTTTAATACATGTCGTAAGCTTTTTTATTTTTAATTATTTCTGTATGAAACTTTTATAATCGTATTCGTGACAGTTTTCTGATTAAAACGAGTACAAACATGATAATGTTAGGATCACATTTCCCCGTTTAAAACGTGTTTGGACCATGGAGGTCATCGGTTCGGATAACAGAGATTTCACTAGATTGTGGATTACTTATGTAAAGACACTCTGTATGGTATCATGTTGGTACTCATTTTAATCAGAAAATTGCGGCGAACACGTCTGTGCCAGTATCACAAAAAATTGATTAACAACAAACAAGTTACGTTTAAAATACAAGTTGCAATTTTTGGGTAAGCAGAGTTCTTGATAGTAATACTAATTGCGAGAGCTCTCGCTGAATGGGCAATGCAGACAAAAATTTGGTAAAACAGTTCTAAAATGGATTCTTCGGAGCAGACAGAGTTTTCTAGGCTCCGGGGTCGAGAAAGGTGAGACACAATAACAGCAGCGAATGAAAAATCGCTCGGGATCCCGGGGTTCCAGTGTCACTATACGCGACCTTCGTGCTTCCGGTGCTCGGCGCCAACTGTCTCTAGCAGACAGAACATTTGTTGCTCTGGCGTCTCGCCAGGAAGCTAGCCCCGCTCGGTCGTCGAGAAGAATTTGTTGTTTTACGCTACTAACTTTTTCGCGGACTCCCGCGTTAATGGCACGTTTAATTAAAATGCTCGTGTGTCTTTGCGATTTGTATCTCTTCCTCGCCTAAGGAGACGTTTACGACTGTGAGATTCGCTGTGACAATCCCTGATTTTTGTTCGAGCCATCTTAAACAATTTATAATCACACAAAATTTTCGTCCGTAAAGAACCTTGTGCAAAGTCTTTTATTTTCCACCAAAATTAAAAGAAAACGTCAAACAAATTTCATTATTAACACTAATCGTACCGAGCACATTTATAATCATACCAAAACTTCGTCCGTAAAGAATCTTGTGCAAAGTCTGTTATTTTCCACCAAAATTAAAAGAAAATGTCAAAAATATTTCATTATTAACACTAATCGTACCGAGCACAAACTGCAACTGGTGTACGGTGCTTTATAAAAATTAGAAGAATTTACTTGGATTACCCGCAATATTTATAACAATGTGTTTGAACGAAGAGATTTGCTTACTAATTTTCAATGCAAGCACCCTTTTAATTTCAATAGTTCTAAAACAAAAAATATGTGTTAAATATTCTCTATTGTCTGACCACAATTGGTACGTTCCCCCCACCCCCAAAATTTCTAAAACTTCCCTGAACAAAACTCTCTGCATTTATCTTTCGTGGCAGCTAATGAGTTAAAAGAAAATGTCAATCAAATTTAATTATTAACACTAATCGTACCGAGCACAAACTGCAACTGGTGTACGGTGCTTTATAAAAATTAGAAGAATTTACTTGGATTACCCGCAATATTTATAACAATGTGTTTGAACGAAGAGATTTGCTTACTAATTTTCAATGCAAGCACCCTTTTAATTTCAATAGTTCTAAAATAAAAAAATGTGTTAAATATTCTTTATTGTCTGATCACAATTCGTACTTTCCCCCCACCCCCAGAATTACTAAAACTTCGCTGAACAAAACTCTCTGCATTTATCTTTCGTGGCAGCTAATGAGTTAAAAGAAAATGTCAAACAAATTTCATTATTAACACAAATCGTACCGAGCACAAACTGCAACTGGTGTACGGTGCTTTATAAAAATTAGAAGAATTTACTTGGATTACCCGCAATATTTATAACAATGCGTTTGAACGAAGAAATTTGCTTACTAATTTTGAATGCAAGCACCTTTTTAATTTCAATAGTTCTCAAACAAAAAAATGTGTTAAATATTCTCTATTGTCTGACCACAATTCGTACTTTCCCCCCACCCCCAGAATTACTAAAACTTCGCTGAACAAAACTCTCTGCATTTATCTTTAAAACCGCATTACAAAACCCCAGTTTGTCCCAAAAATCGTATTTCCACAGTCCTCGCCGAGGGCGAGGGCCATGAGCAACGCCAGATAAGACCGTATTCCACGGTCTGCTCCGCCGCCGAGCTTTTCATTACGGATTCGAGTCATAGTCTGCCGCGATGTCTCCCAAAGGAGCTTGGAAATGTGTCTGGCGAGCAGTTCGCCGGCGTTTCGTGTAGTTTCTGTCGCATGCAGGATACTCTGGCGCCGCGGTGGAACCCGGCGTGATCGTGATCTCCATATTCCGTGACATCTTGCGCTGTTTCTGGCGAGGCATACCTTGCGAATCGTGTCCGAACACTGGATTATTACACGTTTCGAATTCTCTGGTCGCGTACACCGAACCGGGAGGCCTTTAATTAAAACGGGTAGCACACACTGCTCCCGAATGAACAATTTTTCGCTAACTGCAATCGATGGTCCGTTGCCGAGGCGAGCGTAACGCTGGGAGCGAGGTGGAAAAAACGCTGTGTGTGTGGGGGGAATCGTTTCATTTATTTACCAATCATCCCCCACCTCTCCAGAATTCTATTCGAAGGGAGAGGTCGGAATTTTCATTTGGAGATCACACAATCGTCCAATACTCTAATTCTTTTTCTCTCTCTCTCATGCACGCACACTCTTTATACTCTCTGCCATACTTTCCCGGCTTTTTTTTTATGGCGAACCCCGTTGAACCCGTGTTGTAGAAATTTCCATCGGCTCCTCGACGGTGGCCGTCGGTGTTTTCGAGTCCCCCCTCCGCGCGAACGGTGCATGCAACGCTGCCGTGAACGGTAAACGTGGTCGGACCCTACTCTTGTAAAAGGGAATTAGTCGGGCGGGTGGGGGGAATCGAATGGGACGAGTAGGTGGAGCGGAAACGAAATACCGCACACCGCTAGCTGATGGGCGAGTGCTCCGCGACGCGATTGGAAACGCAGGTATCGCCGGGCGTCCAACAGGATCGATCGAAAATCATGGTCGTCAGGCCTGCGATGAAAGAAGGAAAAATTTCTCGGGGCGATTAGCGGAACAGAACTTAGGGAACGTGGTCGCAGCGACTTTGAATTGTAGTACGGGACAACAGGTAGTTCGGATCGATGGAATTTGGGGGTGGTTCGTCTGCTGAGGATAAGTGCCGCGTCCATGTTTTCGATAGGACGTGGGGTATACGTAGACGTTTTGTCGGACGAGTGGTGTAGATAAACGATTCGTCGGGCGAGGGGTGTAGGTAAACGTGTGGGCGGGCGTGGAATGCGTCCAAATGTTTGGTCAGACGAGTAGTAAAGCTAAATGATTGGTCAGACAAGTGGTGAACGTCGACGATTTTGTCGGCAAGTAGTAGATCTAGATGATTCGGCAGACTGTAATAAAAGCAGACGATTGGCCAGGCGTGTGGTGCACTTAATTGACTGGTCAAGCAAGTAGCACATGTCAATGCTTTTGGTCGAGGAATGCATCTAAATGTTTGGTCAGGCGAGTAGTAAAGTTATATTATCGGTCAGACAAGTGGTGAACGTCGACGATTTTGCCGGCAAGTAGTAGATCTAGCTGATTCGGCAGACTGCAATAAAAGCAGACGATTGGCCAGGCGTGTGGTGCACTTAATTGACTGGTCAAGCAAGTAGCACATGTCAATGCTTTTGGTCGAGGAATGCATCTAAATGTTTGGTCAGGCGAGTAGTAAAGTTATATTATCGGTCAGACAAGTGGTGAACGTCGACGATCTTGCCGGCAAGTAGTAGATCTAGATGATTCGGCAGACTGTAATAAAAGCAGACGATTGGCCAGGCGTGTGGTGCACTTAATTGACTGGTCAGGGAAGTAGCACATGTCAATGCTTTTGTTGAACAAGTTGTAGATCCAGACGCTTAGTCAGGCCAGTAGAAAATCCAGATATTTAGTCAGGCAAGTAGTACACCATATTATTAGTCTGACAACTAGTAAACTAAACTTCTGGTCAAAGAAGTAGTGCACTCAAATTATTGATGAGACTAGTAGTACATATCGACGTTTAGCCAGGAGAGTAATGATAATTCTAAATATATCAATAACAAGTGATAGAAATCAATGCATACTCCAACATTAGGGTACGAATATCCTACTGAAACCAGTAGTACGTATCAATGATTAGTTAAGCAAGTAGCCTAAGTCAGTACTACGTTGTCGAATAAAAACGTAGTATAAGTCAGTATCCAGTCAAACAAGTAGTATAGATCAATAATGATCGCGAGCTCGCCGAATTTTCAAACTCGATTTTTTCGGAAACAAGGCGTCAAATGAAAAAAATTGTTCCCACATTTCCCACTTATCTTCTCATTTAGAATAGCCTTATCCACGATTGTACCAACAGTACTGGGACACCCGGTATAGTGAATAAGTAGTATTGGTCAATAATTTGGGGCTTGTAAAAAAAGTAGTATGGATCAATATCCAGTCAAACAATTAGTACAGGTCAATGCCTGGTGAAGCAAATAATATCAATCAATATATAGTAATACAAGTACTACAGGTCAGCAGTATAGACCTAGTAAAAAGCAGTATCTGTCAGAATCTAGTAAAACGAGTAGTATAGCCCAATGCTTGATGAACCAACTGGTATATGCCATTAGTATAAGGCTTGCAAAAAAATGGTATAAATCAATATCTGGCCATACAAGTAGTAGAGGTTAATTCCTGATGAAAGAAGTAGTATAAATCCATGTCTGGTCAAACAAGTAGTACAGGTCAGTAGTGTGAGGCTTGTAGAGAAAATAGTATGGATCAGTATCTAGTCAAGCATATATTGTAAATCAATATGGACTGAAATAAGTAGTACAGGTCAGCGTGTGGTTAAGCAAGTAGAATAGATCAATATCTACTGATCCAATTAGTCAAAATCACATCTCCCTAAACAAACAAAAAACAAACAAATAAACAAACACTGCGCATAGTCACCGAATAAACCAAACACCCCATTTCATCACCCAATGAGCACCAAATGCAGACTGCCTATCTCCACCAGTAATCTCCACAGTAATCATTAGACTGCGGATTGTATGCATTCGTGACAAAAATAAATACGTGTGATTTAAAACAGTGAAAACATTAGAAGAATTCAAATATACTGTTATATTATTTTCAATCTAACAATCAGATTAAGAAAGAGAATCAATTCTATTGCACTCCAGTCAGAGCTGGGTAAAATTTTGGAGAGAAAATATTTCAAATACTATTTTAAATAGTCGTCTTTCTACAAATTGATATAAAATACTTTCGCATAAAATTTCCTCAAAATATTTTGATTTTGATAATCTAAAACATGTAAGTAGTGTATAGGCTAATATTAATTTAACGAGTGATTAGTGTAACGTGTGATATTGGCACCAAGAGATTAGTATGCCACTGGGGCACAACCGACGACAGAATGGGCTGACGATCATTGTTTTGGGTATTGATTCAAAGAAGCGGTAATTGTACAAGACGCCAGGTTAGTAATAAAGGCTATTGCAAACATGAATTAAAATAATTGAATTTTTTGTTAAATAGTATTGAAAGTATTTCTTTAAGATGAAAATAGATGGAGGAGACGGGAAATATTAAAATGCAATAAACCATAATAGTTTCGAACTCGATCATCTTCGAAAGGAAGCGTCAAATGAAACAAATTTATACCATGTTTTCGATTTACTTTCTCATGTAGAATCACCCGTTCAAATAAAATTCTTGTCATTTCGAGAATCCTCCGGATAAAATGCTATTTGAAAGACTTTTTCTAACAAATAAAATATTTTATTCTTAAAAGAGCACACATGCTCTCAAATGAAGTAGACGGGTAAACTGTACTTTGGAGGACCAATTTTTTAAAACTTTTTTTCTGCGGTCCTATAGATTTCGACGAGAAAACACCAAAAAATGAAAGTCTTATTGCCAGGAGTTCACTGGTTCAGAAATTATGCGCGTATGAAGTTGAGCACTTTTAAGCCTTTTTGACGGGTTGAAGCGCCGCCATATTGATATGTTTGCTGGGTGGTACGCGTAAGATCGGCTAAGTAGTACCGAGTAGTAAGTAGTACCTAACCCCAAACGAACTTGGACTATTTTATTATATTTAGTATAACTTTAGTATAACTTTTCAACCGGTGAACTCCCGTAACCAAAACTAGAATTCCGTGTACTAAAACTTACACGTCTATCATTTTCTCGTCAAAATGTGTAGCATCGCATACGGAAAACTTGAAAATTTTTGGTCCTCTAAAGTACAGTTCAGCCAAGTAGACTATTTGAGATAGTAGTTTATCCAGCTCTAATTCCAGTTTGTTGCAATTCGGTTAGAAAATGTTTATTTCGCATAAAGATCCCCTGTTATCCTCAGTACATGTTCCACCAAAAATCCTTTCACCCAGCGAATTAAAACGCGACACTGTCGCAATGCAACCGATCTCGAAGAAAAAAATGAACGCGACCTTCGCCTCTTCGATGCAATCTAATTCGTTGTCGCGTGCGCTCGACTGCAGGGGCTCGTAATTCGAAAGAACAGTGATCGATGGTGAACTATTGCGACACGGAGAACAGGCGACTATTATTCCAGACGAGCGAGGTATACGTTGGGTGCGCTATGCGACGGGCTCTCCCCGATCCGGCGAACGCGTTGTCGTGGTAGCATGCAATTTCTCATCGGCAGTGGATCGCCGGGAGAATCATGGATATTGGCTCGATGTTACATCTTCCCCGGCGACGCGGCGTGTCAGTTCTGATTGGACCGAGACATTCCGGCCGGCGCTGATTGCTTTCCGATTAGAATTCTCGCCGGGACGAAGATACTCGCATCAGTGAGAAATCGCTGTTGCGCTATGGTCGAACGCAGCTGAACCTACAAACTGGAATGAAACCGAGCGGATAATGCCGAGCAGAAATGCGGAGGGAAACATCGGAAGAGCGATCGGAGAAATCGGTTGTTGGATAACAGCGGTTGATTTATGGCTGCTGCGATCGACGTCTTGACAAAATAGCTGCTCCGATGTTTCGGAAAGAAATAAATCGGTTAGGGAAGCTTGGTTCGTTGGAGCTGTCGGAAAGGAGGCTGTTCGACCGTTTTGTGAAATTTTGCGAGTGCGAGCCACCGGCACAGGGTCTGCACAAGCTTTTTCGGTGATTGATGGAACCCCGCGCAATTAACCGGGGAGAATGCACGCCGGCACACCGGCGACAAGAAATGGGGCAATAAAGTGTAGCTGCGTGGCCGGAGGAACCGGCGGCCATTGTTATGAGAGATGCTGTAAATGATGCCGCGACCTGTTAACGGAGATGCTGATTATTTGACTGGAGGATCTGTGTAGGGACATCGAAATCAAGAGAACAAATGTTTCGCTGGAAAAAAGATTCATCTGTAGTACAACGAAAGGTTAACTAACTCCCGTTACGTTTATAAATGCCGTTTTGCTTATACTTATCCTTCATCTATAAATGTTAAAAAATTTTCCTTTCTATTAAGTTACACTACTTGTTAGCCTAAATATTGAGTTGTTCTACTGACCTATTCCACTTGTTCGATTGTATATTGATTACACTACTTGTTTTACTAGATTCTTACAGATACTGCTATTTTACTAGGTCTATACGACGGACCTGTACTAATTGTTTCACTATATATTGATTTATACTACTTACTTCAAGCATTGTGCTATACTACTTGTTTGACTACATTCTGACAGATAATGCTTTTTTACTAGGTCTATACTACTGATCTGCTCTACGTGTTTCACTAGATATTGATTTATATTACTTACTTCATCAGGCATTGACCTGTACCACTTGTTCGACTATACAATGACCTATACTACTTTTTTGCAAGCCTCATACTACTGGCATATACCATTTTGTTCATCAAGCATTGGACTATACTACTTGTTTGACTAGATTCTGACCGATACTGCTTTTTTACTAGGTCTATACTATTGACCTGCTCTACGTGTTTCACTAGATATTGATTTATATTACTTACTTCATCAGGCATTGACCTGTGCTACTTGTTCGACTATACACTGACCTATACTACTTTTTTGCAAGCCTCATACTACTGGCATATACCAGTTGGTTTATCAAGATTCGGGTTATACTACTTGTTTGACTAGATTCTGACAGATACTGCCTTTTTACTAGGTCTATACGACTGACCTGTACTAATTGTTTCACTATATATTGATTTATATTACTTGCTTCACCAGGCATTGATCTGCACTACTTGTTCGACTAGACACTGACTTCGATTACAGACCCATACTACTTACTTGACTCAATAAAAAGGGTTATTCCATTTTAGAATTGTCGAGTGACCTTTGGATGTGTAGATCCATCCTTGAGCGTATATTGACCCTTGACTTGGTCCATTTCGATCTAGAAAATAACAATAATTATTTCATTGCTCAGTTGTTGGTAAAAAATCGTAATTTCCATCTCAATGAAGACTGACGTGTCTAGCAAAACTACCATGAAAAATAGCTTTCATTAAAATTGGCGAACTATGAATAGTCTTGAAGAATGTCAACTGTGCAGTTGTAAAAATGGTCCACCATCCGAGAGTTAATTTCTATTCTATATATTTTTAATCCCCATTGTAAGCCCACTGGTTGAAACAAGTCTAGGCCCGAGTCCCCAGGGGAAAAATAGTTTGGCGAGAAAAATTCCCTAGAATCCCGTCCGACGTGTACAAGTTAGGGTACGATGGTATCGGCTGTCGTACGCGTGGTTCGTCGCCTCTAATATCCTAAACCATAACGCCTGCGACCGGTGATTTGTGCGAACGATAAATCTGTTGGAACTTAAGTCCCGATCGTGAATACGATTTACGATGTCGTGATTTGTAGTCACCGGGATTTCCCTGGAGAACTATAATACCCCGGTCGCAGGATAAGTTGTCCTGCATCGTTAGTACGTTATAGCTCGACAAGAGAGGGATAGATAGATAGAGGACAGCGAGTAGGCTAGTGGGAGGGAGAGGGGATGGAGCCGATAGTGGAGGAAATTTGTTTCCGGGCCAATATTCCTTTTAATGGCGCTTCAGCGGTGGACGTTAATGAACCGACCAGCGGACAGTCTAAATTACGACCAGGGTATGGGATTAACAACATCGAAACTTGATAAATGATCCGAGCTTATACGATTATTCTGGGACGCCGCTACGGCCCGGACGCGTGCGATTCCGAACAATGAAAAGTAAGAAGCTTACGGAAACTCGGCTTAGCCCATCCACACTCTCGAGTCATACCCAAGACAATGACTATGGTCCTTGTACCAAAACTAAACTCGTGTGTGTATGGTCTGGGTTAGGGTTTATAAACATTCGGTCTTTGATGGGTACGCTCTTACCAGCTGCCATTGTGTTTGGGCACAATGTTGTGCTTACAAGATGCGATAATAAACCTCTTGATGCACTTCACTTGCTTTATTTCGACAAAAATTAATGGAAGTGCTGAAATTATTTCGGCGGAAGATAGATAGATCAGGCCTCTCTTAATCTCTCTTTAGCATTGGAGTTGGGTTTGATGACGGTGGCAGTAGAGATACTGGGAGTAGGGACCCTTTTATCCTCTCTAAAATGCTGCTGCTAGGTCTGCTGATGCTAGGAGTAGGGACTGCAAGCTTTAGGCTTCTGGTATCCCCTGTACAATGCTGCAGGACTGCTAAGTTTGTGAGTGGGGATAGAAAGCCTCAGACTTCTGCTACCCCCTTCGCAGCGTCCCCCTTTGGCCTACTAAGGCTAGGAGTAGGGATCGTGAGCCTCGAGCTTCTGCTATCCTCTCTCCAACTCTGATACTAGCTCCGCTATGGCTGGGAGTAGGGATAGCATGCTTTAGGCCTCTGGTATCTCATGTACAACGCTGCAGGACTGCTAAGACTGGGAGTGGGGATATCAAGCCTGAGACCTCTACTACCACCTCCGCAGCGTTCCCACTTGGCCTACTAAGACTAGGAGGAGTAGGGATCGCGAGCCTCGAGTTCTGCTATCCCCACTACAACTCTGCTACTAGGTCTGCTTAGCCTGGGAGTAGGGATAGCAAATCTCAGGTCTCTGTCATCCCCTCTCCAACGATCTTACTACAACTGGTAAGGCTGTGAGTGGGGATAGCAAGCCTCAGACCTCTGTTACCCCCTCCGCAGCGTTCCCAGTTGGCCTACTAAGGCTAGGAGGAGTAGGGATTGTGAGCCTCGAGGTTCTGCTATCCCCGCTACAACTCTGCTACTAGGTCTGCTTAGCCTGGGAGTAGGGATAGCAAATCTCAGGTCTCTGCCATCCCCTCTCCAACGATCTTACTACAACTGGTAAGGCTGTGAGTGGGTATAGCAAGCCTCAGACCTCTGTTACCCCCTCCGCAGCATTCCCAGTTGGCCTACTAAGGCTAGGAGGAGTAGGGATTGTGAGCCTCGAGGTTCTGCTATCCCCGCTACAACTCTGCTACTAGGTCTGCTGAGGCTGGGAGTAGGGATAGCAAATCTCAGGCCTCTGCCATCCCCTCTCCAATTATCCTACTAGAACTACTAAGGATTTGAGTAGGGATAACAAGCCTCGCGCCGTCAGTATTCCCACGTGTGTCGATGAACTGGGTCCGCTGACGTACGAGGAAGGTATGAGCATCTTTACTGAATGTAGAGCGCACTGATTTACTCTTTTAACCCGTTTCAAATATTGTATTCGAATCAGAATGTGTTATTTCGATTGTAATTTATTTTTAATTCTTGAGAATTAATGCAACGCTAACTCTTGATAATTGATGGTTTTGTAGTTGCTGTGTGCATTTCCAGAGGAATAATTGACATTATGTTTGATCTATTGTGATTGCAGGGCGAGGAGAGCCAGTACGATGTGGAGAACGTGTTTGAGTGTCTTCCTTGCGCCGAGGGTTGCGAGTCCTGTGAGGATGACTCGCCGTGCGTCGTGTCCTTGAATTGGTTGATGAGGACGGCGATCTTGATCCTGGAATGCTGCGTCATTGCCTGTTTACCAGCTGTCGTACTGTTTACCTGGAAGTATGGGAACGTTAAGGTAGGTGGACATTGCTGATCGATTCGAATGTTGTTTGCAGTTCTGCTTCGGGGATTCGGTACGGTGATCCTTTGTCGACAAGAGGTCTGTGCTTGGGGCATTCAATGAACTGATCCGAATCGTCTAATTTTTTTACTATAAAACTATACTGTCGTGGACACATAATTTATTCTTGTTTTCACTTCTGGAATAATAATTAATTTATATATGAATGTGGTGCAAAAGAAATACATCAGCGACTATTGAATCATTGATTGGTTAGGACAAATAGTATTAAATAATATAATATGTTTAAGTAATTTAATAGCAATTCGATATAAAAAATAAATTCAACAGTAACTATTTGATTGATACGGTCATTTAATTATTTTGACTTTTAGAAGGAATAGTATTGAATAATATATTAGTGTGTTAAACTAATTTACTATTAATTCGAAAAAAAAAATAATAAATTCAACAATGATTGAATGATTGATATACTTACTTCATTATTTTGATTTTTAGAATAAATAGTATTGAATCATACGTTGGTATGTTAAAGTAATTTAATATTAATTGAACATAAATAATGAATGTACCAGTGAGTAGTGTATTCTGATTTATTCATTTGACACATAGTTTTGAATTCCAGTATTGAATAAAGTACTATTGCATAATATATTAATATTGATATAGCAGTATGATTTAACATTAAGTGGAGATAAATAATGAATTCACCAGTGCATAATCAATTATTGATTGGCCCACGTATGTACCAGTACGACCAGTATCGAGTATTATAATATATTATATATATATATATATAAAGATATATAAAATAAATAATAATAACATAATATATATAAGTTAATAAATTTAAATAAATATATTAAATACATTATACATATTTATAAATATTTACAAATATAAATTCAATATATTAAAGTGTTTAAACATGAATTCCAAACAAATAACAAATTCAACAATGAATAATGTATTACGAATTACCACTCTCGATACTGTACAATATAGCAAGCAGTAGTCATCGATGAAACATTAAATTATGAAAATCAACCGATAGGTGACAATGATACATTATGCATCTCTAGTATATAGAATATTAATGCGCGGTGTAAACTTCAAAGGGGCGAAGATAGAATAGGTCACAGGGTTTACGTGATCATCAATTGTTGGTTCTCGGTGAACATCAATTGTTGGTTCTCCGTGCAAGTTGACCCTTCGAATTACGTACGCGTATTTCCCAGCATCCTTTGTTGCAAGTTAAATTACCTGTTCACGTCATTTCAGGAATGTATTAGCTACATACACATACATATGTAAATCCGGACAAGTGTGAGCTTTGAAATTGATGTATTCCAAAATTGCCAATCTTAAACTTTCCAAGGCGAGTCGATATACGTCAGAAACACAAGTTTTAAATTTATAATACTCGGGAATTTATTGAATAGATTGGGAATTTACTAGAATTTATTTTGGAGATATCTATGCCTGAACTTGTTTAAAATCAACTATCCTGAAATTTCTCTTCTCGATTAAACAAAAATGCATGTGATTTTTCGTAGTGATGGGTTTAAGTTCTTTCGAAAATTTCAAACAAATGGGCTAGTAAGTTCGACTTTGTCAAAGAATAAATAGAAAGTAGTTTATTGTCATTTAATTGTATCTGTGTTTTTCTAGTCATAGGTTTAAGTACTATCTCCTAACGTAAACACAAAATTATCAATTTGAAAATTTTCTACGTATATTAAAACTAATTAATATATACTCAAATATACTCATAGATAGTTATTATTACTTTAGGTCCATATTGATAAAGCTATCATTTTAGGCATTTAGTATGGATATTTAAGTTATTTGTTCTATTTTTAATTTTTGCGAGTACGGATGTCGTGCGTGTTTCTAATTATCTGTTGTTGGTCACTCTAAGGGAGGTTATGGCCAATTGATCCACTGTAAATAAGACATTGGTCATAGCCCGTTGTCTTTCAAGGGAAGTTTTAAATTTACCGAGGAACAGTTCGCTGACAGGGGTGTTTCGAAAGTTTGAAGGGTAGAACAAGTACTTGCTCTCAGGACCGTTCGAAATTAATTAATTAAAGTCCTGGACGAGATGGACCAACACCGGGGTACTTCGAGAGACGGGGGAGGGATAAATCCGTTCGCGACGTGTTTCCTAGATGCAGATTGCGCCTCTGCATCACAAACTTTAACTGCAGTTTAGGTAATCGATGCCTCGCAATCCGAGAGGCTCGAATAACCAGTTTTGTTTTCAAGTGCGATTTCTTGATCCTTGTTGACCGACAGGAAATTTTGTCCTTAACCGTTGTGTATAATCAATCACAGATAGAGCTTAACGGAAAGTAATGTAAAAATTCGCAACTGATGTTTGTAATAAGTCGAACAGACTTAAATTCATCACTAGATACGATCGAATACAATTAAAATATTTTAATTTTCCACGATTATGTTTTATCCGAAGTATCTGTTTAAAATATGAGGTTTTTGAAAAAGCAAATAGTTCAAATTAAAGTATAAAACGAAAATGGATATAAACTATGGGTGCATATTTTGTATTACTGTATAACTAATTTGTATTTGTTTCTAAGTAAAAGCATGCTTTCATAGCCCATTTGTTTGAAATTTCCGAGAGTATGTCGTACTTAAACCCATCACTAGAAAATATCAAATACAATTAAAATGAAGTGAGACGAAAGTAGATGAACACAATATGTGTACATTAATATATTTGACGTAAAAATTTCTGCTGCTTCTTCCTTAAAAAATTTAAACTTTTATTTTCCATTTTTTAAATGTTCAACAGAACGCTACATTTGGCCTAATCTTTTTTCAAAGAATCCTCTTACAATTTAAAATCCCTGCGTTAATGACTCAAATCGTGCATACTGTCAACGTCCATCGTCTGTCATGTCGAAAATAGCAATTCGAAAAAAGTGCATGCATTCGAACGCGGAAATGAAACACGAAATGGCTCCCGAGAGAGCAGGGTGCATTAGAACACCTCGGCGCTCGGAAAATCCCGGCATAATGGTGCTTAGAGTCGAATCGGGAATAGAACGAAAAAATCGACGCTGCCCGGTCGTCCTGGGGAATCGAAATTAACGAATTCTACGATTATGAGCCAGGCAGGGAGGTTCAATCATCGGGCGCAATTAAAAAGGCGAATGCGTTTTGCATTGCATAGCTCGGTGAATTGCTCGTTTCAAGCGCAGCGTTTTTGAAAATAACGATTCTGCTGGACTGAAAGCGGCATGCGCCGGAAATTAGCTGCGGGGACCATGGTCACTTGTTCTCCCATCATTCCATGGGGATTTCCATTTTTTTTCCAAACGTCGCGATTAAACAGGATCAGCTTTACGATTTATGTGTGACGTTCGATTTGGTTGACTTTTCCGAATTTCTTGCTGGGAAACTATGAATTATTTTGTCATGGGACTTTTCCATACATGGTTGTTAATATTTCAATGATGTTCACGAATTTTTAAATGGAAGAGAGATCAAGATTAAGCTTGTTGTGAGAGATTAATTAGTACACTGTGATATAGGTTCAATTATTTCGATTGGACTTCGATTTTTGGTTGACTTTGGGAATTTTTTTCTGGGAAGCTATGAAGCATTTCGTGATGGGCCTTTTTTGTACAGTTTTGTTAATGTTTCAATTATGTTCATGAATTTTGGAGTGAAGAAAAAATTAAGATTGTATTTGTTGTAAGCGATCAATGAGTTGGTATACTGTGATGTCTATTCAATTATTTCGATAGACTTCGATTTTTGGTTGACTTTGGGAATTTTTTGCTGGGAAGCTATGAAGCATTTCGTGATGGGCCTTTTTTGTACAGTTTTGTTAATGTTTCAATTATGTTCATGAATTTTGGAGTGAAGAAAAAATTAAGATTGTATTTGTTGTAAGCGATCAATGAGTTGGTATACTGTGATGTCTATTCAATTATTTCGATAGACTTCGATTTTTGGTTGACTTTGGGAATTTTTTGCTGGGAAGCTATGAAGCATTTCGTGATGGGCCTTTTTTGTACAGTTTTGTTAATGTTTCAATTATGTTCATGAATTTTGGAGTGAAGAAAAAATTAAGATTGTATTTGTTGTAAGCGATCAATGAGTTGGTATACTGTGATGTCTATTCAATTATTTCGATAGACTTCGATTTTTGGTTGACTTTGGGAATTTTTTGCTGGGAAACTATGAAGTATTTTGTTATGGGACTTCTGTGTACTGTTTTGTTAATATTTAAGCGATGTTCATGAATTTTGGAACGAAGAAAAAGTTAAAATTGAATTTATTGTCAATGAGTAGGTACACTGTGGTGTACGTTCAATTATTTCGATGCACTTCGATTTTTGGTTGACTTTGGTAATTTTTTGCTGGGAAACTATGAAGTATTTTGTTATGGGCCTTTTTTGTAAAGTTTTGTTGGTGTTTCAATAATGTTGGTGAATTTTGAAATAAAAGAGATACCAGGAATGAGCTTGGTGTGAGGGACTAAGTAATATCATCAAAAAGAAGAAAGAACATTTTATTCGTAGATTAATGCAGCGATTTCATATGAAGATCCGCAGGCTAGTGATAATTTTGAATTTATTAGAAATGTTATGTGGAAAGTTAGTAAGTTCACGGGACATGTTCATAGTCGAAGATAGTGAATGGAGATGGCTGATACAGGATGATCGTTGATATCTCGATCCCGGATCCGAAGAAGTCGAGACTTTGACATTGTCGATGCTCGACCGGCATAGCCGCAGGTTAATAAATTTCCTTTAATTAACCGGAAACGGCCCGAAACCTAAGCTCCCGGGCACTTCCTCCGAACTACCGGCACGAGTTGTTACGGAAATTTATTACACGAATCGCCCAAAGACAGAACCGCCTCCCCCGTAACGTCGAGGCTCTCGCATGAGTTTCTCCTCCTAAGTCAGCGCTGATAAGATTTCGATGAGCCCGGCGATCAGGATTACCGACCCTAATCGTTACCGAAATCGACGAACCGGTTCCCAAGAGTTCCGGACACGTAGCTTTGACAACGTTCTCGTCGCCAGAATTTGATCGCCCGGTTAGCAAGTCTGCCTATTACACAGACAATTCTACTGAAAACTTAACCACTTGTAGACGGGAGTTTTGTTAGGTAGTCAAATATTTTTCTTGGAGGTATTAAGATAATTTTATTTTTAGAAGGAAAATAAAGTATGTATGATTTTTCACCGATTTTTCTACTGAAAACATGTTAACAAGCACTTTTTAAATATTAACCCTTTGCACTCGATTGGTGACTCTGAGTCACCAATCACAATTTTCATAGCATTATTCAGAACAATTTTCATATTATTAAATTTGATTCTATTGAATAAATTGCTAAAAATTCAACTGTTGTGTGAGAGAACAGATTTAATTTCAGGTGCACAATGTAAAAAAGATACATAGAATGAAAAATGTTCTAGATTCAAAGAAACATTTTTTGTTAAAAATAATTTTGTCAAAGAACTAGATCACAATCGAAGCCTTATAATTATTAATATAATAAGTATGTTATTTGATTTAATATAATATAATATTGTAGATATAATTAGGACATGGCATTTTGTATGATTTTTCATTGATTTTTCTACTGAAAACTTCATGTTGACAAGCACTTTATAAATATTAGAAATAATTTTTTTATAAAACTAGATCACAATCGAAGCCTTATAATTAATATAATAAGTATGTTACTTGATTTAATATAATATCATATTGTAGATATAATTAGGACATGGCTTGTCTGATTTTTCATTGATTTTTCTACTGAAAGCTTCATCTTAACAAGCACTTTATAAATATTAAAAATAATTTTGTCAAAGAACTAGATCACAATCGAAGCCTTACAATTAATAGAATATGTATTTTTAATTTAATATAATATAACATAATAAATATAATTAAGATACAGCTTGTTTGACCATTCATCGTCACTTTTACTAAAAACTGAATCCTTTGTACTAACAAGAATTTTTGTGAAATATTAAAGCTACTCTTCTTAAAAAACGAAAAGAAAATATATATCTTTTGTTATGTAAATGTGGAATATTGAAAAATATAGAGTAATTTTATAAGGTATTAAAACTCCTAAATTGAGAAATGGAAAATTGACTGTATTTTATGAAATATCTCGATGACTAAAGGAAATTGCAAGAATATATTAAATGTAAAAGTTGCTCGGCTTTTCGTAAGAAACAAAATGACGTAAATGAAATTTTTGAAAATTCAAAGCCAACGCCAATATGGCTCACATTTTTCTGTTGAAAGATTGTGAATATGCACAACTTGCCAGTTTGACGAGTACAAAGTATTATTTCGATTTTTTTGGAATTGCACTCGAGAAAAGCAATTAAAAAATTGCACGTAAAATTGTTCAAAGCAAAAAATAACCTTGTGGGTTGCACCACCTGCGTTTATTCAGGAGTATACAAAAACGTGTGCGTGCTCGACAAATAATTAATTTTTAATTTCTTGAAAACGAGGTTTCCGCATGAAGTAATTTCGTTCCGTATTTTAGACCTGTTTGTTTCGAACTGGCAAATGCTTAGTCAAAAGGACTAATTTGCAAGCTTCCCTTTTGTTTTGAACGGAAACATAATTCTTAATGGATTAAATTATTTTCCAGGTCAAAGGTTCGATCAGTTGTTTCAATCTTAATTACACAATTTCATCTACATTATAACATTTAAATTTGTTTTAAAGTTAAATTTTTCTTTGCATACAACATTGAAAATTTTTATTTTTAACAAACCTTTAATTTTCTCAGCCTGGATCTTGCCATTTATTCTCTTCCAATCTTTCTCCAACGCCAAATTCCGAAGAACGTTATTTGACTCCAACGTAAAAGTTCCAGTCGTTATTTAAAAAGGCAGAAAAAAAAACATTTCCAGAATCGTCTCTGGAATGAACGAAAAATTCTTCGGAGATTTCCGGGCGGCATCCGTCGGATCGCCGGGAATGTAGAAGCTGGAAAAAAGCGTCTCATTAAATTGAAATGCCTTTTTCTTGCGTTCTTTCTTCATGATCTTTCCCCTACCGTTGTTTTCCGTTGTGTTCGCGAGGCATTCTTATTGTGTCCACTTTTTTTTGTCTCGTATGTCCATGTGTATACAGGGTGTGCTACGTTACTGCCACCAAAAAAAAACAAAATCAGAAATAAAATTTAAATCGATAAGCATTAGAAATCAAATTTAAAGCAATAGCAATAGAACCAATTCCAAAAAATGCGTTCTTATGTAATGAACCACGATTCTCTAGACATTATCACTATACATATATTGCTCATTCTGTAGGATTGTAGATGATCCAAAGACGAAGTCAATGATATATTATACTGTGACCTTCAAATGTCCTTGAATGCAAAAATGTCGAATTAATCCAGAGAAACAAGGCATTTTGATTTTTTTACATTCCATTATATATTATTGAGTTTAGAACGTTATTAGCTGATATCATGGGTAGTTCAACGCAGTACTATACTATATTATGTCCTTCAAATGACCTTTGATGCAAACAGTTTGAACAGATTTAAGGAAACAAGGACAATCTTTACCGTTTCGTGTTTCACATCGTACTATATATTTTTAAATCCATAATGTTAATGGCTGATGTCAAGACAAATTCAATGAAGTACCACACTATATTATGACCTCTAAATGACCTTGAATGTAGAAATATCGAATGAATCGTGAGAAACAAGATCATTTTGATTTTTTGATTTTACAATGATCTAACTGCCGTGAAAGCAAGTTGAATGAGATACTGTAATATACGATGACTTTCAAATGATCTTGAATGCAAAAATGTCAAAGCAAACCGAGAGAAATGTTATCGTAGGAAATAGATCTTTATATCTATAGATCATTGTAAACGTTTTATTTTAATTGATGAAATAATTTATTATAATCATCTTTTAGATTTTTCAGAACAACTTTGTGCCGGATAGAAAAATTTCGAATCGGTCTACCGTTAACAGAGTAATCTAAGCTGATCATGCTCCGTGGTTCACCCAGTACATTTCAGCGAGCACATAGCTCGAAGAATTTACGAAAATGGCTTTCTCGCGTTTCGCAGCCTTGGATAGTTTTCTCTCTCTCTCTCTCTCTCTCTCTCTCTCTCTCTCTCTCTCTCTCCATCGCTGTTGCGGTCTCTCTTCTTTTTAAGAGAATTTGCATTTACGAGCTGTGGCGAAACACTGTACCCTGGACTCTTTGAAAAACTGTGTCTGGCCTTGGTGGAATGACGGTCGTTACGACGGAGAAATTGAAATTTGAGAGTCGTGAATGGCACTTTGCTCCTTGGGTTTGGCCGTTCCAACAGAAATTAAGAATTTTATTGTTGCGTCCTCGATGCACATTCCGGTGATGCACTCTAGCGCTAAAATTGGGCATCTGATTTCAGATGCGGACACCTCTGTTTCGCCAACTATGATTCTGAGGCAGTATAAATAACTGCGAATGGTACACCGAATGATTAAAATTTTTATTTTGTCCAATCACTGCGGAATAATAAAAATATATAAGCAGTTTAATTTTGCTATGTTGCGATTAAACATTAAGAACCTTCGAGAAGCTCAATTTTATTAAATTGTTACGAAATAATGAACAATTGAATTGTGCGAAATTGTCGAAGAATTATAAGAATTTTGTTATACTGTTTTCAAACACTGATGTTATTTAAAATACAGGAAGCGTGAATAATAAAAATAATGAAGCTTGTGCTATAATAGATCTACGAGTGAAAGATTTACTATTTTGTTTTCACAGATTTATTTTACCCTTTTTGCTTACTTAAAAATTTGTTTATAATTTTGTTAAAAACAAGTATTAACATTGGTAAGAAACAGTGGATTTTTTATTGTTACATCGATTATCAAAGACAGCAGAGACCACATTGTGTAGTTTAAAAGATTGGGAAATATCTATCGAATATATTTTTAAATTAATGTTGTATCACATTTACATGTTATTCAAGAAATTATTTATGAAAAGTTTGGAAAATGAGTGGTACAACAACTGGCATGATATTCTACTTGAAAATTTTAATGGAACGGGTCAATAAATGTTGTTCGTGCGACGTCCTATTTCTGAGAAAATCGAGTTCGAATATGTGTCGACCACTCGTGCTTGTAAACTGTGCCTGTCTCGTGTTGACTGTTTCTACTTGCTTCCAATATTGAAGACTGTGCGATGCTTCTGCTTTGGGCCGATATTGAACACTATAAAATGTCTCCTCTGTGTTCTATATATTTTCTTCCCGGCTATTAATTTGTATTAAATTATTATTGGAAATTTACAATATAGTTTAAAAAATATGCATTGCAGTAACAAAGTTTATAATTTATCAGACAGGCGTGCTAATTTGTTCACTGCAACTAGACGTAAATATTGTCGCAATAGAAATGTCTATCATTGATCAGACAGGCGCACTAATTCGTTCAATGTAACTAGAGGTAAATATTGTCGCAGTAGAAAAGTCTATAATTGATCAGACAGGCGTACTAATTCGTTCAATGTAAGTAGAGGTAAATATTGTCGCAGTAGAAATGTGTATAATCGATCAGACAGGCGTACTAATTCTTTCATTGTAAGTAGAGGTAAATATTGTCGCAGTAGAAGTGTCTATAATTGAACACACAGGCGTACTAATTTTTTCAATGTAACTAGATGTAAATATTGTCGTGCTTGTAAACCGTGCCTGTCTCATGTTGACTGTTTCTACTTGCTTCCAATATTGAAGACTGTGCGTTGCTTCTGCTTTGGTCTGATATTGAACACTATAAAATGTCTCCTCTGTGTTCTATATATTATCTTCCTGGCTATTAATTTGTATTAAATTATTACTGGAAATTTGCAATATAATTTAAAAAATATGCATTGCAGCAACAAAGTTTATAATTTATCAGACAGGCGTGCTAATTTGTTCACTGTAACTAGACGTAAATATTGTTGCAGTAGAAATGTCTATCATTGATCAGACAGGCGTACTAATTCGTTCAATGTAACTAGAGGTAAATATGGTCGCAGTAGAAAAGTCTATAATTGATCAGACTGGCGTACTAATTCGTTCAATGTAAGTAGAGGTAAATATTGTCGCAGTAGAAATGTGTATAATTGATCAGACAGGCGTACTAATTCGTTCAATCTAAGTAGAGGTAAATATTGTCGCAGTAGAAATGTGTATAATTGATCAGACAGGCGTACTAATTCTTTCATTGTAACGAGAGGTGAATATTGTTGCAGTAGAAAAGTCTATAATTGATCAGACAGGCGGACCAATTTTTTCAGTGTAACTAGAAGTAAATATTGTCGCAGTAGAAATGTCTATAATTGATCAGGCAGGCGTACTAATTCTTTCATTGTAACTAGAGGTAAATATTGTCGCAGTAGAAATGTCTATAATTGATCAGGCACTCGTACTTATTCATTCGGTGTAACTACAGGTAAATATTGTTGCAGTAGAATATTCTGTAATTGATTAGACAGGCGTACTATTTCGATCAATGTAAGTACAGGTAAATATTGGATATTAGACAATGAATTTTTAGATGTTTGTCCACGGGGCACCGCGCACTGTGAGCCGTCTGGAAATGATCGGACGTTCAAGATATCGGACCTGCAAGGTCGAGAAGAAAATATCCGAACGAATTTTGGCGTCGATCCGCGCGGAGAGCTCTTCTATACAAAACCATGTCAAAAAAAGCTCTGCCCAGGCCCTGGCCTGCTCTGTATGCCCTGTCTGTAATCGACCTCCAAACGTCGCGGCCGGCCTCGGGTTCGAGAGTTCGGCAACTTGTTGCACTCTGCAGCCCCGTTGCAATTCGATTGCCGGCGGCAAGTGAGCCGACGCCGTTTCCGAATCGCACGACGCACTCCAACGAGAGACCGACGCGGAACCGTTCAAATTTCATCGCTGGATAACGCGCCCGGTGCGTTCTCCGTTCTTCTTTTTGTTTACTGTCAATTGGAATTCACGCTCGACGAATATTATTTTTATTTTTTTCGGAAAAAGATAGTTCCGTTGTTGAATTCAATTTTCAATGCACGTGCCACGTTGAATACTTTTTCTTTCTTCTTTTTTTTTTAATTGGCTGGGATAACTCGATTTCGAGGCATATGATTTTTTTAGGTGTTTCTGGAAGTTTTTGAGGAACGATCTTTGGTTCTGATGCGAAAATTCTGATTTCTATCGTTTGTTAATTTTGGAAAAATTAATTGTTTGAATGTACGTCGATTTTTTAGCTTGGGCGAATTTTGTGCGTTAATGCGAATAGTTGTATGATTGATTGTTTTTTTGGAATATTCTATGGACCATCCTGAATAATATGAGGTAGATTAAAGTTGCATTATATGGCCCGAATTTGTGTAAATAATTGTCTAAGACGGAAGGGACTGAACCGTTTAAGTAAGAGCAATTTTTGGAGATTGTTCAGTCTTTTAATATGTGAATGGGAATATTTATGCGATTGTTTTTAATATAGACTTATTCTGTAGACCATTCTGTATAAAATCACTTGAATCAAAGTTGCATTATACCTGCATAGATTGGTGTAAATAATTATCACAGCCGGGCAGAGGATTGAACAGTGATTGTGCATTTTTTATTTATTAATGGGAATACTTATTCCATTGTTTTGTTATATAGGATTGTTCTATGGTTCATTCTGAATAATATGACATAGATTAAAGTTGCATCATGGGTGCTCGAATTTGTGTAAATAATTGTCAAAATCGAAAGGGACAAATCTTTATAAATTGTACCTTTTTTATATGTGAGTGGGAACAGTTATGCGATTGTTATTTATATAGGGTTATTCTATAGACCTTCTTGAATAAAATGTCATAGATCAAAGTAGCATTATACCTGCATAAATTTGTTTAAATTGTTGTCAAAGCAGAGACTACATCGAAAATATGACAATCTCCACAGTGAATTTTAAAATTTGTTTTCTAAACTAAACTTTTAAATAAAAATTCAATCGCACCGTTCGATGAGACTCTTTTTTATGCTGTATGTACCACTAATAAAAGTGGAAAATTTCGTTTTGTTTTCGACAGAGAAATAAATTTCGATAGAACTGCACATACCTGGCTCGAATTGCAAGCATGTTCCACGAGATCTCTCGCCGGACCATTCTCGAAATCAAATCGCAAGTATGAAGAATCCATTTCCATAAATTTCCCATTGCTCTTTACCCGATCGCTAATTCTATGTCGGATCCGTTGCCGATTTCGTTGAACGTGCGAACGAATTCAGCTCGACTAATATTTCACGTGCCGCGACAGTTTCTTGCGTTCTCCGGCCCGTAGTTTTTCCCCGGGGGAGCAGAAAACTTCATCGGGCCAGCCTCGTAAACATAATTCCCGTCCTCGAGCGATTTTTGTGCCGATTGAAAACGAAATTTATCGCGGCCGCCCGTTTTTCCGACGGTCAGCAGACCTTCGGCGAGTTTCTCGTTAGTTCCAGCGACTCCATAAAGCCCAGGAAATTGTATTTTTCGTCGATAAATAAAATCGCCAGCCGCCTCTCAGTGAATACCAACAAACCAGGATCCCCTTCAATGTTTGAACGCGTTGAGTCAACTTCAGGGGGTGGAAAAAAAAACTCGACTTATGGCCCCTCGAGTCCGCCAGTTTTTGAGCAAATTTTTCCTCGACCCAGTGTTCGATATGAATGGCAGAAGTAGTTGCAGACTATGTCAGTGTTACACAATTATTCATTTTTGTATGAGTGGAAATACTGCTGAATTTATTTTCCATCTGAAACTTCGAATATTACTTCAAAGAAATATTCATTATTTTATTTATGCAGTGAAAATTATATTTATATTCAAATGAGTTTTAGCAGCATATTTCGTGGCATTTTTCTGATTAAAATGAGTCCAAATATGAAACAATTCGAGGCATATTTACTTGTTTAAATTCGCGATTTAGTAGAACCTCCATTATCCGAACCACCAAATTCGCTATTATCACAAGAACATTTTACTGGCGTATTGGTGACATTTTTCTGATTAAAATGAGTTCAAACATGGAACAATTCGAGGCATATTTACTTGTACAAATTCGCGATTTAGTAGAACCTCCATTATGCGAACCACCAAATTCGCTATTATCACAAGAAAATTTTACTGGCGTATTGGTGACATTTTTCTGATTAAAATGAGTCCAAACATGGTACAATTCGAGGCACATTTACTTGTACAAATTCAGGATTTAGTAGAACCTCGATTATCCGAACCACCAGATTCCCTATTATCACAAGAAAATTTTTCTGGCGTATTGGTGACATTTTTCTGATTACAATGAGTCCAAACATGAAACAATTCGAGTCATATTTACTTGTTTAAATTCACGATTTAGTAGAACCTCGATTATTCGAACCACCAAATTCGCTATTATCAAATATTTTCATTTCACAAGCGAACAGCTCAATTGAAAGTGATTTATACACGACATTTGTTGTACAAATCAGTCGGAATTAATTTTAGGACTGTAATTACATAATTATTCTATTATCTGAACACACGTGTCTCACTGATCAGTTCGGATAATAGAGGTGTCCCTTTTATCGTGGATCAAACAGGTAAATATGATGCAAATTGTGTCGTGTTTGGACTCGTTTTATTCAGAAAAATGTCGCGAACATATCAATGGGTGTTTCATAAAGAATTTTTATTGACAAACACCTTTGAGTCTCTGTTTACCCGAATTGTTATCTTCGCCTGATCTTGACCGGTAATCAACCAGACCCCCGATTCAAGTCTAAACCCAGCCTAATCCACTTCTGAGCCACAGTTAGAGTTAGCTTGAGCGTAACTCGGATTAAATTCGAACTGCGTCCGAAACTACATCATAGTTTACCTTGATTCGATCCTAACTGAATCTAACTTCGTCTTAATCGAGGTCTTATTGATTCTGCTGTCAGCGACAGTTAAACTGGATTTTAATTACAACGAAAACAATAATATTATACAATAGACCTACAAAATTAGTTCACACGAATTTCGTAATATTTATTTGAAAAGCAGAGAACCTGACAAGCAGACGGCGGATTTTATGCATTCATAGCAAAAATTGAATAAGTAAAACACAAAACCGTTTAGACATTAGTCGAATTTAGAAATAATTGTTACACTATTTTGGACGAATTAAAATTACTACAAGAGAAAATTAATTTTCGTTTTTTTTTTATTATAGCACCTTGACTCTCATTTGAGATTAATTTTTTTCATTTAATCTCTGCTTCTTGTGATCCACTTAGAATATTTTTATCAAATTTGCCTATTCACGAGGGTCCCAAATTAATTCGTAACCCAAGCAAAATTTTTCAAAGACATTTCGAAAGAATTGAACTAATTTTTTTCACCCTCCAAGAAAAGAAAAATGCCCTCTTTAATCTTTCCATTGTTTTCCTTCGGATCTGGTGATTTTTCTTCGTGGCTGAAGTTCCCTCATTATTTTTCACTGATTAGGACAATTGAATGCACTGTGACACGGTGGTCCAATTAGGTCATTGCGGGATTTTGTAGCTTTGAGTTTAAAAGTTGACCTTGAGCTTTCCTTCCAAGGTCAATGTTTTTTTTATTTTATCTTTTTGTAGGCATCGCGGGGAACAATATTGATACAGGAACTTTTAGTTGAAATAATACCGTTCTCTTGAATAATGTTGTCGAAGTTTTAGGATCCATGGAAAGGGTCCAGCCGAATTAGGTAGGTAAAAATGTCCTTCAGCTGATTTTGACCGGAAATGGCACGTTCGATAGCTTACCAAGAAAGAACCCTTTCTACCAGGTTTCAGCCCTATACCTCGTCTACAAGAGTAGTTACGGGATGCAAAGTGAAACCCAGTCTTTGCCCCATTATTCCCATTTAATTGCATCTTAAAAATTCTGAAAAAAACTAACACATTTAGTATATCGAACCACGTATTGGAGAATTTTTTCCGATTTTATAGTTGCTAACTCTGGTTGTAAAAAAGGAAAAAGCCGAAAAATACCGATTTCATATTGTAGCTGACTTGTACTACTGGTGTTCTGCTGAAACTCGTTACAACAGGTACGAACGCGTTGGTTAGTGAACTAAATATGATATTTTTGTTTAAACGAACCACAGCTGGATTGTATAAACATGCAAACCGAGTTACGAAACTTTAGTTTTCCAAGAAACAAATTCCTAAAACCACGGAGAGAAATGAGCATGTGCGGTTTAAAACAGTGAAAAGATTAAGGGTGTAGGTCCCCATTTTTATTTGTTGGAGGAAATTGGCCCTCTTCGCGGAATTTTGTGGTTCAACTCTTTGGGAATGTCTTTGAAAATTGTTGGAACGTGCACGGATTAATTCGTTACTGTGTAGTATCTTTTCTCCTGTTTGTTTTATCGGGAAATCAGTAGTACGAGTCAATATTTTCAGGAGCGTTCAAGTTACATCAAGATTTACAATCCGCGAAACCAAGGGATGTAAATTATTTGTTAGCGAAGACCAAACTGTATTCATGAATACCAAAATTTTCAAATCCCATGCAAGAATGCTTTAATCCATTGCAATAAACAATTTGAATTGGAAATTCTTTGACGAGTCGTCAAATTGTCCCAAAACTTGCAACGAAGACATTTCATTCTACAATGAATATTTCAATAATTACCACTATATACATAGTTAATCAATTACCATGTTGCCCTCAATGTATTAAACAATTTTTATTGATCATGGAAATTTCTGCATCATTATTCAAGAGAACGGTGTTAAGGCGAACAAAGGTTCCTGTATCAATGTTGTTCCCGGCGATGCCTACAAAACGATAAAATGTAGAAATTATTGGGTGTAGATGGAGACAAATTATTAGTATGCATATTATTAGTGCAACGGTTCTTTCCCGATGAATGCGAAATTGTCATAAATAAATAAATTAATGTTAGTATGCCTATCATTAGTGCAACGGTTCTTTCGTGATGAATGCGAAATTGTCATAAATAAATAAATAATTATTAGTAAGCATATTATTAGTACAACGGTTCTATCGTGATAAATGCGAAATTGTCATAAATAAATGATTATTATTAGTATGCATATTATTAGTGCAACGGTTCTTTTGTGATGCATGGGAAATTTTCATAAAAAGAAAAATAATGTCCTAATCGAATAACCTGTTAAACGAAAAATTCTGTCACTGCAGCATTTTATTCTTTGCTATATATACCAAAATATTCGCTGTGATTCCAAGATCGTCGGTTGTCCAAGCGGTTAGGAGTTGGACTACCAAGCGGTAGACCGGGGTTCGAATCCCGTCGGGGTAAGAAAGTTTTTTTCACCATTAAAAATTTTCGTTACACTCGACTTCCGTCACGCTAGAAAATTGTAGCCCCCTCAGCAAAGAAGTTTCACTTAAAAAAAGCTTGACCTTGAGAAGAACCCCCAAGGTCAATTCTCCGATCCGAAGCTAGAAAATCGTTCTGTGCCCGGAAATTGGTGTATCAGGTCCGGTCGACCGTCGAGACGAGTTGAGGCGAATTGAGGCGGGTTCGCAATTTGAAAAATCGACACGCGAAAAGGTTAATCTATACTGTCTGGCTGGACCTGGACGATAAACCTTATCCTGGTGCCGAAGCTCTCCTGGTTACGGAGGCGTGTCTGGTTCGTTAGGCCGTCGAGGAAAACGCGAATATTACACCGCTCGTAAACGTGGGCGCGCATATTATATGCTCGCTCGTAAACCGGTTTAATGCTGCCCGGCTTCACCGTTACATCAAAGAAACTCATTAATGCTACAAGGGTTACAGCTGCTGCTGAGAGGTACCGACGAATTCCTGAGAAAGAAGATTGTCGGCGAACGGAACAGAAACGGAGAGAAAGCTCGTGAGGAAGCAAAGACAATTTGAGAGAGAAAGAACGAGATAGAAAGCAGTGCCGGATTAAAGGCTTCAGAGGCCCCAACCTGTCTGATTTCCTTTAGGAGATCGGTAATTCAATTAACCCTTTGCGTTCGATCGGTGACTCTGAGGCGCCGGCAAAAATTGTCATATCATTATTCAAAAACCGTTTTTGTATCATTAAATAGTATTCCCCCAAATTTATTAGGGATAATTCGTAGAATTGTAGAAGCAAAAAGAAAATATTATTCTGGATTAATATGTTCAGGGGTAATTATTCGATTTGCTATAATAAAATTATCAAGTGTTGTATGGGAAATCAGATTCTGGTAAACTAATCCTTACACGAGAGACTAAATCGAAAATATAGTATACATTTTTATTATTCGACGCCTTGTTTTCGAGAAAATCGGCTTCGAAAATGTTACGATTTCTCACGTTTTAGTATTAACAAATAAAATGAAATTTTTTAAATTAATTCATTAAAACTGTTCATTATTTGCAAGAAGTAGTTTATAAAAATATTAATTTTGGAGATTAAAGAAATTAAAGTTAATTTTCTTGAGATACAATTTAACGAAATATCCAAAAATTTTATTTTTCATTTTAGATTATCGAAATAAAAATTTCCATCGTCAAGAAATATTTTAAATACCATTTAACGAAACATTCAAATATTTTATTCCATGTTTCAGATTACCAAAATAAAAATATATTTTCTGTTTTAGATTATCAAAATAAAAATATTTTATTTACAGAAATTTTAGTGTTTATTCAATTTATACAACTTCATTTGAATTGTTGCAATAACGACTATATCAAGTAATAGGTGAAATATTTTTTTAAATTTTACTCAGCTCTGTGTATTGGTTAATCCAGCATCGCGAGAAAGAGAGAGGGGAAGGAGAGAAAGAGGAGATAAGAGACTAGGCGGGAAGAGATCTCTCCTCTTTGCGACACGGATCAATTCGGCCGAAGTAGCATTCTCAGCCGTGTAGAATCTATTCGTTCCGAGGATAAAGCGTCCTCAAGCTGCGCCACGATCTCCGTAGAATTTCTCCATCTGCCGTTATCCTCTGCCAGGATTAGGTGACAACGCCAGGTGTCCTCTTTCTCTGAATTCCTCTTCCTTCTCCTCCTTTAGTTCCTCTGTTCCTCTTGGATCGTCTTGAGGAACCCTTCGGGAGCAGCTGCGCAACGACCAGAAATGAAATTAGAAGTTAGGCTATCAGCCGATGAGAACTTACGACGATACTCTACGATATCCATCCTACGCTCTGCATAACCGTCTTCTCGCGGGATAACCAGCTATCTGCGGAATCATCTCGCACGGGATTTACGTGATTGATAGCGAGCAACCGGACTGGCTATCGTCGGGTTTCAAACGGTCTCGGTTTGACAGTGGCAGTGAGCCAACAACCGTGATGGCCGACGGGCTCGATTGGATCGCACGAAACGAATGCTGTTACGTGCCACGTGGATCGCAAGAGTGCCACGTTTTTAAATAAACTCGATTTTTTAGGGGCATTTTTTTGGCGAACACGCGGGGAAATAAAGGTTTTTTGTTTGCTTGGTTGGAGAGAGTGGGGGAGAACATGGATTGGTGCAAGCGGAGGTTGGAAAATGCAGAGTCCGCGGAACTATTGACTTGCACTACTGATTGTCAGATTGAACTCACCCGAAACGATGTTGGTACGTCAATGTTTCTACTGAAAATTATTTTTCTGTTCAAACGAATGCTTGCTTGGTTTTACAAGCTGCAAACTCGGTCGGGAAAAAGGTCATTGTATATTTTGGGATCGAAAGTGCAAGCTGTAATTTACCAAAATAGTTGAAAAACGGCAAAGAAAATTTATAAGCTGAACACCCGCGAAACTACTGACTTGTACTACTGATTTTTAGATTGAAGTTGTTAGAAACGATGTCGCTACGCCATTTTGTTGACTGTAAATTATTTTCCTGTTCAACTGAATGTTTGCTTGGTTTTATACGCTGCAAACTCTGTTGGAAAATAGGCGGTTCTATATTTTGGGATAACAAATGAAAGCTTAAAAGATAATTTTATTTGTTGTGATACGTAGACTATAAATTTTTGTGCGCCTTTTATTCACCAAAACAGTCCAAAAACAGCAAGGAAAAAAATTACAAGTTGAACGTCCGCGAAACTATTGACTTGTACCACTGATTTCCAGGTGGTACTCGCTAAAAATAATATCGCTACTTCAATTTTAACACTGTATATTATTTTTCTGTTTAAACGAATCCTAGCTTGATTTTAAAAGCTGTAAATGAGATTGTAAACACTTTTCTGCGAGATTGTATTAGCGGTACCTCAATATTTTGGGATTATAGGTACAAACTTGAAAGATATAATTTTATTCGTTACTGATACATAAACTGTTTATTTTTATGCGTTTATGACTTACCAAAATGTTAAAAGACAGCTATAATTTAATACAGAATTTAACTTGCAGTTGAAAAATATTGGTGTAACTCGAATGGCTTCGAAATTGTTGACTTGTACTACTGATTTCCGGACGAAACCCGCGCAAGAAAATATTGTCCTATTGATGTTTCCACTAAAAATGCAATAAAAGCTTGATATTAGTTTTTTGTGGTATATGAGTACTAAATGATTGTGTCATTCAAAATTGCAACGAAAACAAATTGTCTACTTTTATCGAGTGTTAAAGTCCAACAAAAAGATAATGGACTTGCTGCAACGTTAGGGAAGTTTACGTGAATTTTGGGGGAGTTTGGGATATTGTAGGAAACTCTAAGAGACTGACGGTAACTTCGGACGACTATATGCGACTTTTGGTAGCTTTGGGTGATTTTATGTGATTTTAAGTGATTTTAAGTTACTTTAGGTAATGTTGGGTGATTTGAGGTGGCTGTTCGAGACTAGGTAAGGTTGGATTACTATATGTTACTTTAGGTGGCTGTGGGTGATTTTTGGTAACTTTAAGTGATGTTGGGTGATTTTGGGTTGCTTTAGGTAATGTTCGGTGATTTGAGGTGGTTGTTGGACACTAGGTAACGTTGGATTACTATATGTTACTTTAGGTGGCTTTGAGTGGTTTCTGGTAACTTTAAGTGATTTTGGGTTATTTTATGTGATTTTAGGTTGCTTTAGGTAATGTTGGGTGATTTGAGGTGGTTGTTGGACACTAGGTAACGATGGGTTACTATATGCTACTTTAGGTGGCTTTGGGTGATTTTTGGTAACTTTAAGTGATTTTGGGTGATTTTAGGTGATTTTAGGTTACTTTAGGTAATGTTGAGTGATTTGAGGTGGTTGTTGGACACTAGGTAACGTTGGATTACTATATGTTACTTTAGGTAGCATTGGGTGATTTTTGGTTACTTTAGGTAGTATTGGGTGATTTGAGGTGGCTGTTGGAGTCTAGGTAACGTTGGATTACTATATGTTACTTTAGGTGGCTTTGGATGATTTTTGGTAACTTTAAGTGATTTTGGGTGATTTTAGGTGATTTTAGTAGACTAAGTAACAGTAGGAGTCCGTAGATGACTTTGGATGGATGTATGAGACTTTAGGTGAATTCACGTGATTTTCGGCGACTTCAGGTGATTCGAGGTGACTGTAGGTGGCTGTAGGTGACTTTAGGTGAACGATCCAGTGCACGTGGTGCACGCGAGCCCGTTGCTGACGCAACAGAGCCAGTCCCGTGAAACGTCGGGGGTTTTCCAGGGGCGAATTCCAGGCAGTTTGGCACGCGTTCGCGTTTGCATAGTCCGCACAATTGTCCACGTGAGTTGGGGCCTCCTGTAATAATTTCCGGGATGGTAACCGTCACAACTATAGCGACTTGTTACGCTAATGGGCTACGTACACGTCGCATATGCGGTCTCATTACCACCCTGATCGTCAACCGCCCCTCTGTTTTGCGACCCCCCACCACCATTATACCCGGTTTTCCAAAGCGTTTCTCCGTTCCGGTTGCTTGTTGACCTAAATCGTCGACTTCAGACTGCCATAAGACGGTTAGCATTACACCAGAAACCATGATCTTACGACATACCGCGCGCGGAAACGCTCCGCCGTTTGTACAAACTGATCTAACGGAGTCCTGAACGGAGCATGAGTGCCAGGAATGTTCATCTAACTGGGACGTTGACAGCAGCAAGTTTGAAGAAAGATAGAGTTTAAAAATATTTCTCAAATCTAAATTACAGGTCACAGAATTTTTTAGTTTTTTATAAAACATCCTGTGTGTGTACGTTAAAAATGTAGTTTTTGTTTCGTCCATTTTTCATAATCCGTACGGTTTGCATATATTTTTTGCGATCACCTCCGAGACCGTGTTGCATAGTCAATGGATGTTCGTGGTATTTATTTCGCGGAAATTTGCACGCCGGCCATTTTGAAATTTTGCCAACCCGAGATAGCTGCGGAATGAAGGACCTCACTTGTTCTACTTATTAGTGACAGCTGACAGTACGCGCATTGATTTTCCGTGACGTCCGAAGGTTTCGCAAGTACTGTACGAACGGCGGCAAATAATTCCAGATTTTCATTAAGCGGGTTCATTAATTCCCGCTGTTGTGAGCTCACCCGTATTAAAAATAAATGTCCTCGCCTGCTGCAGTTAGGATTAATCGATGGGAATAGCATGCCCGCTTCAGTAATTTTAATATCCGGTGATCGATAGAGTTGTATTTCGTGTTTGCACGTTTCAGGATTGTGTGTCCGACCGTGTGCTGGTCAATACTACTGATTTTAATTTTACCAAGCCCTCATGGTTTGCTCCTCAATTTGATTTCGGAACATTCAAAATTAAATTTGAATTTTCTGCTTCGACGGAACCGAGGAATTTCAATGTGAAATGGGCGTGTCTGATTAATCGTTGATTTATACTGTTGTAATGTTGTGAATAGCCACTTTTAGCGCTTCTTCAACCTAATCTTAAAATTAAAAGCGCGTTAATTAGTACATGATAACGGAAACATTCAAAATTAAATTTGAACTTTCTGCTTCGACGGAACCGAGGAATTTCAATGTGAAATGGGCGTGTCTGATTAATCGTTGAGTTATACTGTTGTGATGTTGTGAGTAGCCACTTTTAGCGCTTCTTAAACCCAATCTTAAAATTAAAAGCACGTTAATTAGTACATGATAACGGAAACATTCAAAATTAAATTTGAACTTTCTGCTTCGACGGAACCGAGGAATTTCAATGTGAAATGGGCGTGTCTGATTAATCGTTGAGTTATACTGTTGTGATGTTGTGAGTAGCCACTTTTAGCGCTTCTTAAACTTAATCTTAAAATTAAAAGCACGTTAATTAGTACATGATAATGGAAACATTCAAAATTAAATTTTGAACTTTCTGCTTCGACGGAACCGAGGAATTTCAATGTGAAATGGGCGTGTCTGATTAATCGTTGAGTTATACTGTTGTGATGTTGTGAATAGCCACTTTTAGCGCTTCTTAAACCTAATCTTAAAATTAAAAGCACGTTAATTAGTACATGATAACGGAAACATGAAAAATTAAATTTGAACTTTCTGCTTCGACGGAACCGAGGAATTTCAATGTGAAATGGGCGTGTCTGATTAATCGTTGAGTTATACTGTTGTGATGTTGTGAATAACCACTTTTAGCGCTTCTTAAACCTAATCTTAAAATTAAAAGCACGTTAATTAATACATGACAACGGGATGGGGGGAGGGGGGTAGGAAGAGCGTCTCACAGCAAAAACACGATCGCGCGAGTTCATTTTTCTTTGGCCTGCGTAGAGCAGGCCCCGGCTTCCGCTTGAACGGAAGAAAATTACTCTGCCAGTCGGGCGGTTCACGTCAGAAATACTTCCCGAATATTAGCCGGCGCCGTGTTCAGTTAATTAATGTTGGTTGCTCGCCGATAGACGGGCCAGTCACGATCCTGGCACAGTAAAAGAAAGAACCGTGCAATGGTCAGACAGGTGTCGAGGCAACTAAGTTTCGCCGGCTGGTTAGAAAAGTAGGTGGCCAACCCCTTTGTTCGAGTTTCACTGCGGAAACTGCGAGTCGTCTCGAATCTCAAAGTTATACAGGGTGTCCCAAAAATGTTCGAGTATCCTTGAAAGTGGTGGTTCCCGAGGTTATTCCAGGAAGCTTTTCCCTCTGCGAAAATATCATAGGCAGATTCGTTTTCGAGTTATTAACGAAAAATACGGGCCAATCAGAGCGCAGCTTGGCGCGGCGCGACGTGGCGGCTGATTCTACTGAGCGGAAGGCGTAATAACTTATTTAAATAAAACTCGGGGGTCAGCCGTAAATACACTTGCTGCTTCGGATTCTCTTATACTGCAATACCGAATTATTTTTATCTAATACCGGACAATAATTGCACGCGTGATGAGTCGATTGTATTGTTCACAATTCGAGCACGACGCGGCAACATCACTACCGCTCAGTAGAATCAGCTGCGCTCTGGTTCGCAAAGGAAAAAGCTTCTTATAGTAACCCTAGAAATCGAGACTTTCAAGGAATTCGAATATTTTTTTAGACACCCTGTAGATCTAGAATGCGCCTGAACTTTCCCGCGAATCAGTAGTACAAGTCAATAAAAACTTCGACACAGGTTTCGCTAATTTATTCGATTCCAGTTCCGTTTTATTGGCAATGAAAGAAGAAGCACGATAGAAGAAAGTTTCTTAGAACCAGTCAAGGTAGTAGGGGGTGGGGCGGTAAACGGTCAGACACGGAGTTGCTGTAATAGCATTTTGCCGTTCTTTACATTTGTAATTTAAATGCGTCCGGGTAATATTAAAATGGTATTTTTCGTTGACCCGTTTTGCTGAGCCTTCCGAACAAGTGGTAAGGAGTTAGTAGTATGAACCTGACTATGGTCAGACACTGCATTTACTGCGTCAGCCTTCTGAAGCCATTAAAATTTGTAATTTAAATATGCTTTTATATGGTTGCGGCGAAATGACGGTTTAATTAAGCGTATTTTAAGGGCGGTTAAGGAGAAACTGGAACGGTAGTGGTAGAAGACAACGAATGGTCAGACATTGGATTTTCTGTAGTGGAATACTGCCACGATTAAAGTTTACCATTTAAACGGCCTTTGTAATAATTGGGCATTTAATGGACAGAATTCTGGCTGAGCTCGAGCGAGAATAAGTAGTATTAGTCAATGCACAGACAAGCACGAGACTTTTGGTCAGAAAAATTCTTCTAGGACCTTGTATTCTTCTGGTTTTCTTTCAGGAGTATTATTCTGAAGAGAAAATGTGAGGAAACATTTTGAGAGAGGAACTAATTCTAATTTGTTAGTACGGTACAAGTAGTGTGAGTCAATATGTCAAATGTATGCCGAATAATGCATCTCTATAATGCACTTGCGTGCCGTTTTAAGTCCTTTTAGATACGTAACAAACACAAAATACAAATTATAGAACAGCATTTCGATAGCATTTTTGGACAGCATTAATTAGGGTTAACATCTGCCAGCAAGTAGTACAAGTCAATATATGAACAGGGATGAAAGACATTCCCAGTAATACCATAGTATTATGTTTTTTCACGTGCTTTTAAAGTGACATAGAGTACGATAAAGGCGAACATTACCTACCATTTGCAATGTTCTGGAATAAAAGAAATTCACAAAAGTGCTCCTCTGTGATCTTCCATGAGCCTTTGTAGGAACATTGAATGCAATAATGAAGGAAATCAGAGAACATCGTGAAGAATGTACGACGTAAAATTCTCCGTTAGCATGGAAGTAGTATAGGTCAACGTCGACAGAGACATTCGAGCAATTTCTCGGCGTAGAACGTTCTGTGCCGGCGCGGATGTTGTTCCGGGCCGCCATTGAAGACGTGCTATAGAAAATTTACACATGAAATGAAAAGCACAAAGCTCCCTCGAACAGGATATTTGTCTCTGTGTAGGTTATTAAATTCAATTTTAATAATCTCGCCCGGGCGAGCAACGGATTGTCTGTTTCGCGTGAAAATTCTAATATAAATTCTTCTTAACGGTAGCTGGGGCGAACAATATACTTCATGATTCCTATAGCGTGGTCGTCGTGATGATGAAAAGTGGCTAACCAGGATTATCGACTAGTGACTTCTCCTGGGCTGATATAAATTCGCAGCTGAGAGAGAGGATCAGTTCCAGGGACGCATAGATCAACGGTCTGGACATGAATAATATCGCGCTCCAGCCTGGGAACTCTTGAGGAGGCTTTAATTAGGACGAAGTGCCGTCGTCTTCGTAATAAAGCGTGTTTTAAACAATCGAAACTTTTTAATCGCCATTTTCTCGAAGCTGCCAAGAAAACTCGAATTAATTCCACGGTTCGTTTAAAAATTTCTTTATCGACCCGGTGGTTCGACAAAATGTCTGTAATAGATTTTTGCAATCTCATTAGACTAACATTTCTATTTTCAATCCTCCATTTAGATAACGATCGCCTAAGTATCATCTTTTGTAAGACCCATGTTCACGGGTATTTTTATAAATTGAAAGCATGTTTCAAAATTATTTAAAAAATTATCATACACTCTTCAAAGATAGCTGAAACATCGAAAAAAGTCTGACATGGTTTGTTTATTGTATTCAATATAAATAAAATGTTTATGTGTCACTCAGTCTCCGCAACGCACTCCGGTGTAGGGCCATTTGTATGATCAAATTTAAAAGTGAACTAATGTTTTAAAATTATTTAAAAAATTATCATACACTCTTCAAAGATAGCTGAATCATCGTAAAAAAGTTTGACATGGTTATTTATTGTATTTATTATAAATAAAATGTTTATGTGTCACTCAATATCCGTAACGCACTCCGGTGTAGGACCATTTGTATGATCAAATTTAAAAGTGAACTAATGTTTTAAAATTATTTAAAAAATTATCATACACTCTTCAAAGATAGCTGAATCATCGTAAAAAAGTTTGACATGGTTATTTATTGTATTTATTATAAATAAAATGTTTATGTGTCACTCAATATCCGTAACGCACTCCGGTGTAGGACCATTTGTATGATCAAATTTAAAAGTGAACTAATGTTTTAAAATTATTTAAAAAATTATCATACACTCTTCAAAGATAGCTGAATCATCGTAAAAAAGTTTGACATGGTTATTTATTGTATTTATTATAAATAAAATGTTTATGTGTCACTCAATATCCGCGACGCATTCCGGTGCAGGGCCATTTGCATGACCAAATTTAAGGAATGTTTCATAATTGTTTAAAAAATTCTCATGTGCTCTCCAAAGTTAGTCTAATCAACAAAAAAAAAATCTGTCTTGATAGCCAATGTCATTTATAAAAAAAAAAGTGCAGCTTACCCTTCGTACCGCTTTGCAAGATGTTCAACTTCACAAAGATTTAAAACAGAAAAAAAACGTTTAAAAAATTCTGAAATAATTTCTTAAAAACTTGCCTGATCAGCCAAAAAAAGTCTGACACGATTGTCCATTTTTTTTCACAAGAATGAAATTACTTGAACATCCCTCGATTTTTCGCTAGTCCTAAAAGAGTGCCACGAGTCGAGGAACAAGTTTAAACATCTATTATTGCTTAACCGATGGATGAAAGAAAAACATACTGGGGGGCTGATGTTGTCGAGCAGTGTCATAAAATGAAATTGTACGTCGCAGTTATGGCAGAACACGGTCGGTCGCCTAGAATGCAGCCAGGTTTCTTCTGTAGAGACAGTTTCGAGAATCGGGACGGCTGAAGTCAAGGAAAATTAACGCAACCGTGCGTTTACGAGAGAGAAGATTGAACACAGAAAGAGAGGCACCCGTTACCGGAAAATTAAGAGGCGAAGCCCTTTGGTGCGGGACAGGAAGACAGGGGAAATCATTAGCTAAAAGAGGGCTTTTGTCCCAAGTCGAGCGGCTTAACTGCACGACTGTTCCGCTGGATTCCTGATTCGAATGGCGGCCAGACTTTCCCTCGGATATGCCGTCCCTATTTTTCCCGTGGCTGTCGCAGTCGTTCTATCTCGTTTTAATATTTCACCGTCTTTGATACTGAATTTTTTCTTAGAAGACCTGGTGTACACTGTACCATCCATAATTCATCGGACGGTTGAATACGGAAAAATGGAATTTGTCACTTCATTGCCTTGAAGAATATTTTCTTTGTTTAATGGATATCCTTGGGAAATATTTTTTTTCCATCAACCAGTTGATTATCAGTCGTAGAGGTGACCCGGGGAAAATCGTATCCACGGAAACCCGATTTTTCAAGTTGAGGACTTTATGGTTGACTTATACTACTTCTCGTCCTGTTATTTCAATAATATTATTGTTGTTTAGTGGATTTCAGTTGTAATTGCATATTTTTTCCATCGAGAAGTCAATTGTGAATAAGAAAATAATTGTCTGCGTAAATTGGCTTCGATGGAAATGTAATTTTTCAAGTTTTTGATTTTATCGTTGATTTATACTACTTCTCGTCCTGTTATTTCATACATCTTATCCTTGTATAATGGATTTTAATTGTAAATATATTTTTCTTCCATCGAGAAGTCGACTCTAAACAAGAAAATAATTGTCTGCGAAAATTGGCTTCGACGGAAATTTTTATTTGACAGTTCCGTCTGCTTAATATTCACTTATACTACTTAAACGTTTATCTGAAACGATTTATAACAGATCGCAATATCCATGTGCTAATTTTTGATATTCACAACAATATTGTGTAAATTATTGCGTGTACGTATAATAAAAGAAATAATTATTCAGCAGTAGTACAAGTGAGTATTTAGTCAGACGGACAAGTAAAATATGTTTCAGTGATTAATAATATTATTTCCAGTGTTTATTCTAATGAACTTAGTTTAATAAAACCTCTCAACACTGACTTTATCGTTAAAAAAATATTCAAACTGTTCATAAATTACAAAAGACATTTTTGAATTATTCAATTACAATTTTTGTGAAATTAAATTGAATTATATCTTATGAATTTAAAATTGATCTACACATATTTTATATTTTTTCGAAGTATATTTATATTTTCTAATATTAACAATAAAATGGAGCTACACAATTTCGAGTAAGTTGGAAATATTTAAATGAGACCATAAATATTGTTTACAGTATTATTTGCAACCAATTTAATGTTGAATAACCGTAATTGATTAATTCGAAAGCTTTCGTCGGCCAGCCCGCGTGCAATTCGATGTAAAAAAGTTGTAGAATCCAGGAACGTTAGTAGCCCAGCGAAAAGGATCGCTCACGGCTGGCTATTAGGGGAAGTTTGATAGAATCAATACCGAGTTCCCCGAAAGGCAACGGCAATCAGATTATAAGTTAATCCGCGGAAGTTTAATTCGACGGTTTCGTCGTCTCGAAATTGCAAGCGGGTATCAATTTCGGTCCTCGAATTGAAAACTTGCCATTTCATCGATCAATGATATCACACGGTATTATAGATCATTCTTACTGGCTACAAAATAAACCTTCCACTAATACGAAAAAAATTTTTTTAAACATTTCGAATTCTTTTACATGAAAATTATATAAAAAGTTTGGTTGAGGTGAAATTGAAATTAAGTCCCAATATAAAATAGATTGAACATAAAATTAAAAGAGAATGCAATTAGCTAATTAACGATACAAAACACATGGAAGATTTTGTATTTTAAAATCTCTATAAATTTTTGTCGGTCACATTCGAATCCGAACGATACTATAGTTAGCTCCAACAACTCGGAACAACGAGCTCGACTCAATCTGTATTAGCGTTCAACCCTCTTATTTCCCTCGGGGCTTTTCTCAATGAAAAATCCCGATGTAATGCTGATATATCATCCCGGTTTACACGGCCGCACTATACTCTTTTAATGAAGGCTTCTTGTTCATAATCCCCTTCAACTCGACAACGCCTTCCCCATCAAAAAGTTCGCCGTACCCTCTCCCATAACTATCAAGGGTGTTATACCTTGCAGTAATAATGCAAACAGCTTTCTCATGAGCAGGGGTGGAAATAAATTTCCATGGAAAATTCAGTGTATAGGTGAAAATTCAATGATCTTTACCAATGAGGCCGCACGGTAAGTTGAAAGACTAATGAAACAATTAACTGTCACTGTCGTGGAAACTGGGTCAACCCCTTAAAAATAGAAATTCATTTCGTCGGACGTGACAGAATGATTAACGAGAACACACGCGATAATGCGTCGTTGCGTGCACAGGAACAATTGTTTGCATCCGTTTGCCCTTTTTGATTCCGCGACCGGGGGATTCCCAGATAGAATCAATTTTTTCCCACCTTGAAGTTAATGGTCCTCGCCTCGAACGAAAAAGCTAGTTGCTCCTTCGCTGACCCAGTAAAAGCCACTGACAGTATCTTACCAGCACCTTGCGCTTATTTTCAAGATCTTAACTGACTCTGCTAACAATTAATCAGATTTGTCCTTTCGGTCTCCCTGAAAGTTACCCTGTCTCCGTATTCGTTGACCTATACTACTGAAATACATATTTAAAGAACTTTTTCCATGGTCAAACGACGAGAACAGATCGTCTTGAATTTTTTTACATGAACATAAAACTGTTCTTTACTTAAGCGATGATGGAATAAATTTTTAAAATTAACCAGTTTCACAACAAAATTTATATTTTCGGTGATTTTATTTTTGCCAATAGCGTAGACGCTCCACCGTTTCCCAAAAAGCAACTTACAATATCTGACCAGCACATTGCATTTATTTTCAAGATCTTAGTTGACTCTGCTAACAATTCTCCTTTTGGTCTCCCTAAAAATTATTTTGATAACATATTCGTTGACTTATACTACTGAAATACATATTTAAAGAACTTTCCATGGTCAAACGACGAGAACGGATCGTCTTGAAATTTTTTACATGAACATAGAACTGTTCTTTACATAATCGACGATGAAATAAATTTTTAAATTTAATCAGTTTCACAACAAAATTTATATTTTCTGTGATTTTATTTTTCCCAATAACGTAGAAGCTCCACCATTTCCCAAGAAGCCAGTGTGAGTATCTGAGCAGCACTTTGCATTTATTTGCAAGATCTTAGTTGACTCTGCTAACAATTGTCCTTTCGGTCCCCCTGGAAATTACTGTGTTTCCATATTCGTTGACCTGTACTACTGAAATACATATTTAAAGAACTTTTTCCATAGTCAAACGACGAGTAAACACCATTTTAGAAATTTTCTAGAAGAAAATTGAATTGTTCTTTGCCTAATCGGCAAGCAAACAAATTGTAAAAATATACTGATTTTACAACAAAGTGTGTATCTTCCGTGATGTTATTTGTGCCAACAGAGCAGAAGCCCCACAATTGCCAGAGCAGCAGCGACACACGCTGGATGAATTTCGCTCACGGATTCCTGTTGTTCTCCCGGGAGCGAAGCAAACTTTTTATTTAAAGTCATATGCTCCTGCGATCTTACCGCAGCGTGTTTGCCAAACGGTACGGAACCTGATAGAAAAGTTTCATCGAGATTACTTCCTAACCGATATTACAGTGCAAGTTGCACTTTCACAACAAATATTTTCCTCAAACTATTTTCATTTCTCGTTTTATCTTTCAGCGGGATGTTTGTCGGGATATATTAAATAGTAATTGTTTGTATAAAATGTCGGACACGCATTGCAGCACTGCATTTATTAGTAAACTTTTTATACCTCGCCTAGCATCAACAGAAAACTCCATCTTTCACCCACAATATTAATTTTTCAAGTCAGCTCAGGTTACACGGTGAAGATTTTACGTTTGCTTCGGGTAACTAATTCTTATAAAAATTCTAGTGAATTTTGAACAATTAGATATTTTCGAACAGTTTTATAGAACACTTTCGAATTACAACAATTTTGGAAAGAAAATTGTATTTTCTCTTTCACGGTTGCTAGTATGCAGACAATTTTTTTGTGGTAAAATGGCAACTTATTGAGATGATAGCAAAAACTTTTCACTTTCAAATGAACCTAGTTACATTGTTCTACGATTTTTTTTCTTAACGTTACAATAACTGAAACATCGACAGTTTCGTTATAACCTATTTTCACTTTTACGGTTGCTAGCATCCAGATTAAATTTTTTGCAAAGTTGCCATTTATAGACGCGATAGTAGAGTCTTCATCCTTTCAAATGATCTTAGTTACATTGTTATACGATTTTTTTTCACAAAGTTATAATAGCTGAAATATTGACAATTTCACGTACTTACTCCAGTATCTGAGAAATGGTTGACTCACACTACTGAAAACACTTCGATGAGTATATAAAAAAAATTCGTAGTAGAACTTCACAATTTTCTGAACTATTATTACTATAAGAATTACTAGAATTAATTGCACAAATTTAATTATAAATTATTTCACTAACGTGTGCTCCGTACCAGATTTGTTTGACGCCGTGCAAAATGTAAGGAGGTTAGAAGAGTCCTTGGTATTGCACATTCTAACTTTTCAATTTATATTTCATTAAATAAATTACTTTGTTTCTATAGAATGTTTGAGATCGGCAGTCAATGATTTAAAAGCTGTTTTTATTTTTCGGACGGCGAGAGTTCCGTTCTTTTTCGGGTGTTGGATGACCGGCGATTTGTATGCAGTTTTCTGGGCGATGCACTCGGCCACACCTGCAGCGCGTAAAACAAACTGCTTTCCGTTCCCGGTTATTTTTCCACCGATGTTATTTCTCGTCTTCGCCATCCTCCTTTCGAACACTCTCGACGCTAAGGGGTGGCCGTTAGGATGTTGAAAGATGGTTTCGAGGCGAAAACGTTCGAGCAGTCTGTTCTCTCCCGAGCCCGGGGGTACGGGTGGTGCGAGACGAGACTACCGGAGCCGTCTATTTTTGCCTCGTTCGCGAGATTTCAGTACGGGAATCGATTAATAAGTGCAGAAACGCCGTATCATTCCATTAGTTCTTCTTCTCGTTTCCGCGCTATGATAACTCCTCCGCCTTCGAAAATGTCGGTTCTTCCATCGGGAACTGTCTTGCCCCGTTTTTCTTCTTTTCTCTTATAATTTAAGAGAACGTCTTTGTCCAAAGAAACGGAGCTTTAAAAGGAGATTCCTCTGTTGCGATAAATAACGTTCGGATGGATGAATGTGGGATGAGAAGTTATTGATGTTTCAGCTATTGTAACTTCGCGAAAAATTATCGGAATGTAATCTAACTAAACTCATTTTAAAGAGTGAAGTCTCCCCTTACAAACTAAATGAATTGTTTTTTTTTGCGTGAATTTTTATGATGAACATAGCAGTCGGAAATGTGAAAAACGACTTTTTTGAGTTTCAAGCTCGAACGACTGTGTTGAGTTTGAAAAATTTTTTCCATGACTGGTACTACCACTGGCTTATTCATTAAAATTTCCGCTGTCCAACGAGCCGCGAAAATTTGATTTACGATTTTTTCTCGCCGTTTTATGGCGTTTTGAATGAAAAGTGTGCGGCCAGATTTTGATCGGGTACCTTGGATTACTATATGTTATATCATTGTCATTAACACATTTTCCATTCGGACTGCGATGAAACGGCGAGAAAAAAATCGTTGAGCAAATTTTTAGTATTCGTTGGACAATTGTGACTTCAGTCTTCAAATTGACGGTGGAGGGAATACAATGAAAAAAATTTCAAACTCGATAGAGAAGCTTGAAATGAAAAAAATTAATTTTCACTCTCACGCTTACGGCTATGTGATAAAATTTTTTTTGAAAATTGCATCTCATGGAGGTGATAGTAGACACTTCACCCTTTCGAGTGAGCCTAGTTACGTTATTGTATAATTTTTTTTCACGAAGTTATGGTAGTTGAGATATCGACAATTTGATCTACTTGCACCTGTAATCTATTTTCACTTTCACGGCCGCTAGTATGTAATAATAAATTTCTTGGAAAATTGCAATTCATGGAGGCGATAGTAGACACCGCATCCTCTCAAGTGAGCCTAGTTACATTATTTTATAATTTTTTTTCACGAAGATATAGTAACTGAAATATTGACAATTTTGTCTGCTTGCACGTGTCTGACAAATGGTTTACTACCACTACTGAAATTACTGCGATTACAATAAAAACAAATCTACAATAAAAACTCTCAATTTTTCGAACTAGTATTATTGTATTTACTATTTACATTCTACTGTCCTTTTATTTACACCTGTGTCTGTCTTATGACCGACTAATACTACTGAAAGTAAGAGAAAGCATACATTACACGTATTATAAAAATGAATACAGTATATAAATTCTCAATTTTTCAAAAGCTCTTATTATCGTGTCTCATTTTCACATTCTACCGTTTTACTTTTTAAATTAATATCTGATTCACGTCTGGCCAATACCACTGTAAACAAAGATTCACTTTGAAAATATTCTAAAATTGTGTTCCCGGTAAAAAATTTTCAAGCCAGTGGTGTCGTGTTTGTTGTGTACGTTCTACATAAACCTGCGTGTCTGGCTGCTCTCCGACTGATACTACTGCTCCCCGAATTCGTAATAGAAATTTTTAATTTTTCGCGTCAGTGATGCCGCAGTCTGGTACCCATCATCTACTGATTAAAGTCCGTGGAACAGTTGTTGCAGGTAGTCACTGTCTGGAAATATCGGACTTTGCAAATGGCGTATGACGAATGCACGGGGGAATTGAAGCCGCGGAATATACGCGGAGATATAATTTCCCCCCGGTTGCAGAGAAATTTTTAATGTCGGAGATGTTTCAGTGCTCTTTTCCTCGGCGTGTCTGGCCCACGTCTGTCCGATACTACTGCGGCTGACGTACACTCTCAGTAAATTTCTCGTGGATTCAAAATTCGTTCCATCCTGATGGGAGGGACAAAACAAAACGCCATCGAAAATATCCGGAACGGTAAAACAAAGGAAACGTGTCCGAGTCCGAGACACGAGTATTTTGCAATAACGTTCCATTAACGCTATTTCCCTTGGCGCTGTCTGTGTGCAAATGGTGATCGCAATTAAGGGACAAATATTTTAACAGCGACACGCATCAATATGCAGCGCGTTGTACGCGTAATTTGCAATTCAGCCGATCTTCGATAATCATTGGAACTCGTGCCAGAACGGCAATTGAGGGCAACTAGGTTTTCAATTTTTTTTTCCACATCGACTTCGCAAGTCGCAATTTTTTTCTAGATTTTCTATTTTCGTTGTAATTGTTATTTTTCCAAGAAGGTTTCGGATTTTTTAATTTTGCGTTTTGGAAGATTGTATGTTTGTTGTGATTTATTTTTGTTGCGGTGTGTTGTTCTTTTTTTGTACATTTGCATGGTTTTGTTAGAATATGTAACCTGCTCACCGTTGCCATGACTACCAACAGCTTTATAAATGACCCTAACTGCAGAATCGGAACTCTGAAGAGGTAACTACATCATTAGCCAGCTAGTCGTGAAATATTCACCACCAATTTGCTCAACTACGGTTAGTTTCATCCCAAACTACCTCGAAGCGTAGCATCAGCTTGGAAACAGCGGAATCGTGGTATATGCCTGCACGAATTTTGTTACTCGGGACCAACAAACAATTTGTTCTGACGTCTGTTTCACTATTCTGCGAGAACATGCCAAATTGAACATTAGCACGACAGCAAACATCAAATATTTATGCTTCACGAATATTCAATTTAATTGTTTTATTATTCTTTCATCGACAATTGCATCTGACTTTTGGCAGGCTAATACTACTGCAAAAGGTTATACGCACACACAACCAATATATTGTAAAAATGAGTTCATTGTAGGTCAATTTTAACGAACATATTTAATAACGAATTCACTTTACACAGTTTATAAAAAAATTCCATTTCGTCTCGTTGCTGTCCTTAATTAACATACTTTTATATTTTCATATATTTCTCACTGTGCAATTAGTAAATTGATTATAATTGAAGTATGTCTTTCATTTAGTGCCAGCAATATTAATTAGAACACCATTAATTCATTAACAGTATCCTTCACAATTTATTAAAAAAGCCATAACTTACCATTCTCCGGAGCGAGCTGTTTGAGAACTGGCTACATTTCGTCCGACACGTAAAAATTGTTGAACGTAATTAATCTTTTCATGTGAAAAATGAATTTTTGTTATATCAATTGTCCTTCTGTTCCCTTAAAAACGATGATGAATCCCGTGATAAACTCTGAAACATTCCCGCTGATGGTGTTTTAAGGCAGAGAAGATTCGAATTGAATGCAACAAGAACGATTCGAGGCAGTCCAGACAGCGAAGGAATGAGCACCATTTTGCAACGCCGCAAGAAAGTTAATCCACGATGTGACAACCCGCTCGGGTCTGTCCGGGAACAATAAAAAGAGGCGAGATGATATAGAGTTATCCGCGAAAGTAACTCCGCCGGCCGGGAAATTTATGGGGACGCCAGGTTTCGAAACAAAAATGTATATTTATGCAATTTTACGTGGACCGCCGCCGCGGCGCGTACTCGTTTTTACGGACACGTCCGATCGTATTTTCACGGGACCCCGGAGATCTCTTTAAAATAGCGCCAGGTTCGCAGAACTTTGATTCTGATTTCGAATCCACGACTCCTAAAGTGCGTAAGAACTCTCGCTTTCCATTGCTGTAGATTGTAGTTGCAACCAATCTTATCATGAACATTCTGTTGATTTTATTTGGTAATCTATGAGATTATTTATATATATTTACTAGTGGGATGCATCATACCAATTTGGTTCTTAGTTCATCATCGATTTAGTCTACTTCATATTCCAAGATTTTACTCAATTTTCCCAGATTCTACTCAATTTTCCATGACTCTACACAATTTTTCATGGGTCTATATCATTATTCATGAGTCTACACAAATTATCCACGTCTCAAATGTTTTCCACGACTCAACACAATTTTCCATGACTCAGCACAATTTTCCATGACTCAGCACAATTTTCTATGACTCAGCATAATTTCCCACGACTCAGCACAATTTCCCACCACTCAACACAATTTTCCACCATTCAACGCAATTTTCGACGACTCAACACAATTTTCCACGACTCAACACAACTTTCCACGACTTAAGACAATTTTCCATGACACTAAGCAATTTTTTACAAGCTTACACCATTTTCCATGAGTCAATATCATTTTCTCTTGACTCTACACACGTGTCCATGAGTCTACGTAATTATTTATAAGTCTACATCATTTTCCATGACTCTATACAATTTTCCATTACTCTGCACAATTTTGATAGGGTCAAAATAATTTCCCAGTGCTTTAATCTCGCTTTTATATATTTTCCAACTAAAACAAAATTTGATTTTAATCCAGAATATATTTTGGAAGACTAGATTTAGTTCAGGCTCTTGCTGAATTCAAACCAGTGAAGCGTACGTTTGTTATATTTTACAATAATATGATTTTATTTTTATTTTTTAACATCCGAGCTATAGGTTATTGTACCTGTCGCTTGACCTGTTATTTTATTTAAAATTATAAAATCTCCAACGAGGTCGTGGTTCGTGACAACATTCGGGTGACCCACGCAGCACTGTCATGAAAATGGCAAGAAGTAACGACGAGCACGTGTAGAGACATGCGCCTGGTGACGGTAATATGCTTCGATATAAAATGCAGGGCGTCCGGTCAAAGTGGTCGCAGGCTTTATATCTTTTACCACAATGCGAATCCCTGGGGCCGGGGGCGGTTTTATTTTACACGCGTGTCGCGTTACCAGACCAGCTGGCCGTAAATGTTTTCGACTACGGGCGTCGGGGCAAAAAAATGTCGCAGGAAAAGTTGCTGTTCGTCGGCCTGGTTTCGAGAGACGTGGGGATTTATGTCCGAAAAAGTAACTCGACCATCTGGAACAGTAAAACAATGGAATGGCCCCCCTCCAAATGTAGAGGTTTGCCAAATACACTTTGTGGCAAATCAATATTTGATTTATAAATGTTAATAAGTTAGAAACATATTTTGTAAATGTGAATAAATGTGTGCCTATACGATTTTTATATAGAAAATTTCTTAGACTCACGGAAAATTGTCTCGAGTCACTGGAAAACAAAATAGACTCGTGGAAAATTGTCTTGGATCATGAGAAAACTATATAGACTCATGAAAAATTGTGTAGAGTGTTGGAAAATCGTCTTGAGTCGGTGAAAAATTATATAGACTCATGGAAAATTGTGTAGAGTCATGGAAAATCGTCTTGAGTCAGGGGAAATTATATAGAGTTATGGGAAATTGTGTAGAGTGTTGGAAAATCGTCTTGAGTCCGTGAAAAATTATATAGACTCATGGAAAATTGTGCAGAGTCTTGGAAAATCGTCTTGAGTCAGGGGAAATTATATAGAGTTATGGGAAATTGTGTAGAGTCTTGGAAAAACGTCTTGAGTCGGGGGAAAATTATATAGACTCATGGAAAATTGTGTAGAGTCTTGGAAAATCGTCTTGAGTCAGGGGAAATTATATAGAGTTATGGGAAATTGTGTAGAGTCTTGGAAAAACGTCTTGAGTCGGGGGAAAATTATATAGACTCATGGAAAATTGTGTAGAGTCTTGGAAAATCGTCTTGAGTCGGTGGAAAACTATACAGACTGATGGAAAATTGTGTAGAGCCCTGGAAAATTTCCTTGAGTCATGGAAAAGTGATACAGACTCATAGAAAATCATGTAAGGTTATGAAAAATCGTCTATAGAAAAGGAAAATCTTTTCTTCAAATACGAAAATGTTATGTGTATATCTATTATATAAAAATTATATAAAAATACCTTCGGAATTGTAAAGAAAAATTTGTGGAATTACCTGCAAAGGCGAATTGCATTTCCACTTTTAAATAAAAAAGCGCATTACAATATAACTGCATCACAGTATTAAATTCTCATTCACCATTCTATCAAACACAAAGCAGAGAACAAACGGTCGGCACGAACCCATTTCAAAAACAAGTCTGGAATACCCGTCTGCATTTTGCAACATCCACTGTAGGTTAATCGAGAGACGAATTGCCGCACCATACTTTTTCATGCATAAACCTGTCATCCACGCTCAAATTTCGCGTTGCCTTTTAGGGTCGTGTGTTTTTTATCAAAGTGCAAACCATGCCGGGAGAGTTGCGGAATTTTTCACAAACTGTACGGAACTTGAACAAAATCTAGAACTAAAACTAAGAACTAAAAATTATTAAACTAAAAAATTTAACAAATTTCAGAAATCATCTTTTACTTTTCGGGATTTCAGGAACCCCCTAATGATTGAGGCATCGAATGCAAATAATCCACCGAGATTCCATCTAAACTTTGATCGTTAGGATTACTATTAGAGTCTCGATATCCTTTCTGAGGGTTCGCACTAAAGATTAAGTAACCGTTTTCAAAAAAGGGGGGGGATAGGAATAGTTCAGTGGAACTTTGAGGCGGCGATTACACTTGAATACAAACGAACGATATCCCTTGCATACTTCCTTGGCCTGGAACGGGCCATCGAAAGGACCAGAAAGCGTAGAGGAAGCCACTTGTGCGAGATATATGAGCTAAAGAAACTACTAACACCGGGGGGAACCGCTTAAGGAACAGTCAAGAGAGGATAATGCATTTGAATGAGCTACAAGAAAAATACAAATGGAGTCAGGAAATATTTAAATGTAATGCATAAGAAAGCCGAGGATCCAGCCATTTTCGTTGGCAAAAAGAGAAAAACGAGAAAGAAAAGCCTGAATAAATTAAGAAGAATGTGGAGGGGAAGGCTTTATTTTACGTGTAACAGAGTGGGGACGGTCACTTCGATTTTTATGAGAACCGGATGGCGTAGACGTCGATAATGCAAATAATTTCACTCCGGGTTTTAGATAGCGCAGGGTAGATTCAAATGAAAAAGAATTATGCTGCGGGACTGGATATCCGGGGCTTTTAAGTCGATGAGGTCTCTGGTGGGAAATTCATGGTTTCCTGGATAAAGGGAACATGATTGACTGGGATCGACAGACAATATGTTTTGAGGACTCAACACCATTTCCCACGAGTCCATTAAATTTTCCACGAGTCTAGACAGTTTTCCATGACTCAAGACAATTTTCCATGAGTCTATACGATTTTCCATTAAGTTTCCTACACATTTAAATTGACATGACTCAACACCACACATTTTGCCATTAGTCTACACACTTTTCCATGAGTCCATATTATTTTTCCATGAGTCGAACAAATTTTCCACGAATGTACGCATTTTTCCATGAGTCTATATCGCTTTTCCAAAAGTCGACACAATTCTCCATGACTCAAGGCAATTTTCCATGAGTTTATGCGATTTTCCATCAGTCAATATTATTTTTGCACTAGTCTACATATTTTTTCACGAGTCCATATAATTTTTCCATGAGTCGCCACAATTTTCCGTGACTCAAGACAATTTTCCAGGAGTCTGTACGATTTTCCACTAAGTTTTCTACTCATTAAAATTGACATGACTCAACACCACGCATTTTTCCATTAGTCTACACACTTTTCCAAGAGTGTACATCATTTTCCCATGAGTTGATAGAATTTTTCATGAATCTATCACTTTCTCACGAGTCGACACAATTTTCTACTATTCAAGATAATCTTCCATGAGTCTACGCAATTTTCCATCAGTCAATATTATTTTTGCACTAGTCTACATATTTTTTCACGAGTCCATATAATTTTTCCATGAGTCGCCACAATTTTCCGTGACTCAAGACAATTTTCCAGGAGTCTGTACGATTTTCCACTAAGTTTTCTACTCATTAAAATTGACATGACTCAACACCACGCATTTTGCCATTAGTCTACACACTTTTCCATGAGTCGATAGAATTTATCATGAGTCTGTATCACTTTCTCACGATTCGACACAATTTTCTACGATTCAAGACAATCTTCCATGATTCCACGCAATTTTCCATCAGTCAATATTATTTTTACACTAGTCTACATATTTTTTCACGAGTCCATATAATTTTTCCATGAGTCGACACAATTTTTCATGACTCAAGACAATTTTCCATGAGTCTATGCGATTTTCCACTAAGTTTTCTAACACTTTCAATTCTCCAACTAAGGTGGACCCGAAATAAATCGTCTATAACAAGAAATTTTCGCGTTCGAATCCAGAAGAGGACGAACCAATTTGGGAGGGCAATAAGTAAGGATAATCCGTTGCATTGAATTTACCGCCGAAGTTACTTTGGAGCTCTTGTTCCACCGCGGAGAGTGCAGGCTACAAATTTTTGCCGATTTAAAAACGGCAAGTATTCTATCGTTTGCGGATGTGTTGGTGGGGATCGAATGGTTGGGGGTTGTGGGTGGATCGGAAGCGACGAGGAACGACCCCATTGTAGTCGATGAAGTTTAGACCGACCGTAGATTCTCCGCGACGAATGCAATTCCCAAAGTTCTGATTTCCTATTTAACGAACAGCCCTCCGGTCTTGATAATGTGTCTGTTTCTTGCGCAAACTGTGTCACGGGCCGGGTGAAAGGGGCTGGAAAGGTCTGGGTAGAAACTTCCAGACGATTAAAAACCTTAAAGAACCCTGCTGCGAAAGCAGCGGATCCTGAATGGGCAACCACCGTGTCTCAACCCCATCTATATATCTGTGGAATGTATACCGTACACACGGATTGTTCCGCATGCAATTGAACACGGTTTTACAGCCAAAGTTTATTATATCGTGCACCATGCAAAACTGCGAACAACTTAAATCATTTTAATGGCCCCGCTCGGAATTTCTCAACGAAACAATCGAAAAGTTCTTGCCGAATGCTTCGACCTCCCCTAACGATCTTTTATTATGCGGATTGAATTATTTGAAACAGCTTCCCGCGAAGCTACAACATTTTTCATCAGTCACAGCAATTCTGTATTACTTGGTAAGATTTCTCATGACTCCAAACAATTTTCTAAGAATCTATATGATTCTTTGTGATGCGATTCAATTTTCCATTACTTGAATAAATTTTCGAGAACTTAATTACATTTTCCATGACTTGGATGCATTTTCCAAGTTTCAATAGGATTATACATGATTTAAATGCATTTTCCAGAACTTAATTGGATTCTCCCTACCCTGAGACGATTTTCTGTTACTCGACACAATCTTCCATGAATTATAGTACGATTTTTCATGACTTGATACCATTTTGCATTGGTCGACACAATTTTCCATGACTTTGTACAACTTTCATTTACTTGTTCGATTTTTCATGATCGGGTATGATTTACATGACTTAACACAATTTTCCATGACTTAACACAATTTTCCACGACTTAACGCAATTTTCCATGACTTAACGCAATTTTCCGTGACTTAACACAATTTTCCATGACTTAACGCAATTTTCCGCGACTTAACACAATTTTCCATGACTTAACACAATTTTCTATGACTTAACACAATTTTCCATGACTTAACACAATTTTCCACGACTTAACACAATTTTCCACGACTTAACGCAATTTTCCATGACTTAACGCAATTTTCCGTGACTTAACACAATTTTCCATGACTTAACGCAATTTTCCGCGACTTAACACAATTTTCCATGACTTAACACAATTTTCTATGACTTAACACAATTTTCCATGACTTAACACAATTTTCCACGACTTAACACAATTTTCCATGACTTAACACAATTTTCCATGACTTAACGCAATTTTCCGTGACTTAACAAAATTTTCCGTGACTTAACACAATTTTCCATGACTTAACACAATTTTCCATGACTTAACACAATTTTCCACGACTTAACACAATTTTCCATGATTTAACACAATTTTCCATGACATAACGCAATTTTCCGTGACTTAACAAAATTTTCCATGACTTAACGCAATTTTCCGCGACTTAACACAATTTTCCATGACTTAACACAATTTTCTATGACTTAACACAAGGATCACGGGAGCAATTCACCCTCTGCGACAGTTATTAAGAATAACTATGTCGTAACGCTAATGCTTGCACGCAAGTCAGCATACTAATGAAATTCGTATCGTTGCTGGTTGCAGGTGGTGAGAGCTGCGAGCCCGGTTCTCCTCCGCGTGATCGTGCTGGGTGCATTTTTCATATATTGCACAGTAAGTCTTTGACACTTTACCTTTTACGATTCTGAAGAATAGCCATCGCTGTTCAAGATTTCTCGCGCTGAGAAACATTGACGCTCCACGCCGCCGGCTGAAACGTTCTCTAAGACTCTCGTAAAACGTTGCGATATTTATTTTTCGTAGCGGAGACGTGACGGTAAACAAGCAGAATGGACAATTTTACCGCGATTTCGTCGAGAAAATTGAAAAATCTTCTCTCATATCTGGATGAACAATGCTCTGTTTATTTTCCGCTAATTGTTGCAACATCCACGAGAAAAAACTGTTTCGTAACGATCGAAACAATTCGGAACGGTTTTGTGTTGAAGATATTGGAATAGATTTCTCCCGTTCGAGGAATGTCGGGTGAATTATAAGGGGACCGACGGAAATCAATTTCCTTTTGTTTCAGACGATTGTAATGTACCCCCGTCCAAACGTCATAACGTGCACAGTGCGAGTTTGGCTGCGAGAAATTGGATTCTCCCTCACCTACGGAGCGCTCATGCTCAAAACCTGGCGGTAAGTACAAACCAACATTCCACCGAATGATATTTGACCCAGTGTCTAGCTACTGAGAGCTGTTTCTGTATATTCGCCACTCGCAAAAAGCTTTTAACACGATGGCCGAGAAGGAGGAGTCAGCCGACCGAGAAGCTTGAAAGTTTCTTGTTGATCTTGAGAATTTTTAATAGATTCCGCAAACCACTTTAAATATTTAGAGTGTTCACAAACCGTAAGCAGTTTGCCGTTATTGTGAGAACCACAGTCGCCGAGCTAAACCATTTTATATAATCTCACGAATTTTTTTTGTCAAACGCAATTTCTCGCAATCTAGAACATTTTTAATTAATCCAACGAATTTTGAAGGAGCCAAGGCAATTTTCCATTGTTAAACACACTTTTCCATGAGTCTGTACAATTTTCTAAGACTGTATACGGTTTTCCACGAGTTTGTATGATTTTCCAACGAGTCTATACGAGTTTCCATAACTCAAGACATATTTTCACAACTCAAGACTTCTCCGTGCCTGTATACGATTTTTTACGAGACTATACACTTTTCATGCATATACAATAATTTTACATGACTCAAGACAATTTTCCAAGACTCCAGAAAATTTTCAATGGATCGAAACAATTTTCCATGTGTCTATACGGTTTTCACGAGTCTATACGATTTTCCATGCCTTAAGACACTTTTCCACAACTCAAGACTATTTTCCATGTATTTATACGATTTTCCACGAGACTATACACTTTTCCATGCGTATACGATAATTTTCTATTACCCAAGACAATTTTCCATTACTCAAGACAATTTTCCATTACTCAAGACAATTTTCCATTACTCAAGACAATTTTTCATTACTCAACACAATTTTCCATTACTCAAGACAATTTTCCATTACTCAAGACAATTTTCCATTACTCAACACAATTTTCCATTACTCAACACAATTTTCCAAGATTTGAGACAATTTTCCAAAGTCGAGAAAATTTTCCAAGACTCAAGCACATTTTCCAAGATTCAAGAAAATTTTCCAAGATTCAAGCACATTTTCCAAGACTCAAGCACATTTTCCAAGATTCAACAAAATTTTCCTAGACTCAAGAAAATTTTCGATGGCTCAAAACAATTTTCCATGAGTCTATACGATTTTTCACGAGTCGACAAAATTTCTGGCGTGTCTGTACAATTTTTCATGAGTAATCACCATTTTTTCATTAGTCGACACTATCTCTCTTGTGCCTTTATCATCTTTTGACTACACTGCACGAGTTTCCAGGACTTAAGACAATTTTTCCTGACTCAAAATATTTGTTTGTGCGTTTACTTTAATTTTCCATGACTCATGACAATTTTCCGCTACTCATGACTATTTTCCGCGAGTCTACACTATTTCTAACGGGTCTTTATCATTGTTTGAGAGCATATATGACTTTCTAAAGACGGAGTGCATATTCCCAAACAACCACGCGTATTGATAACGCAGCTGTAAAGGATATAAAGCCTGAGGCGATCCTTTCACCGTCAGAATGGAAATAAAAGCCCAAAAGATGAGTTATCAATCGTTTTCATACGAATTTCTATGGTGAATATTAATCTCCGCGTTATCGTGAATTATATTCACGTTTCCTGCAACACCTGCGCAATGAATTCCTGGCGGAACCTCGGAAACTCGTGGAACTCGAGCTCGATTTAATACTTGGAGCGGAAAGTTTGACGGAATGTAATCATTTTTCATGGCGGGTATGAAGATACTTCTGAAACATTCCGCATTAAATTATAATCGCATCTGTGCCTCTCACATTCTGCAGTGTTGTGAACAAAATTTAGCAGGCTTAACACAGGGAATAATCAATAATGTATATTCCCCGTGTAATCTGAAAATTATTCACACCTTTAAAACGTGTGTCATGATATTTAAAAATGTTTTCTATGTTGGCACAATTAGAAATGACATCATGTGAAATTTTTATAATTTTCCACGAAATGTATGATTTTTCTATAACTCAAAATAGTTTCCCATTATTAAAAGTGGTTTTGTATGACTAAAAATGACTTTCTATGACTCAACACGAGTTTCCATAATTCAACATGATTTCCCAAAACTCAGAATCATTCTTGGTGACATATAATGTACTGCCACAATCGTAGAAGTGGGTTTCCACGCCTCAACATGATCTTCCATGACCTGAAATGACTTTCTGTGACTCAACATGATTTTCCATAACTTAACATGCTTTTCCATGAATCAACATGATTTTCCAAGACTCAGAATGTTTCTTGGTGACCCCTAATGTACTCCCACAATTGCAGGTGTGGGTTCCCCGCCTCAACATGATTTCCCATGACTTAAAATGCCTTTATATGACTCAACATAATTTTCCATAACTCAACATAATTTTACATGACTCAGAATGTGTCTTGGTGACCTATAATGTACTACCACAATTGTAGGAGTGGTTTCCTACGACTCAACATGATTTTCCATGACATAAAATGACTTTATATGACTCAACATGATTTTCCATAACTCATCATGATTTTCCATGACTCAAAATGTTTCTTGATGACCTATAATGTACTACCACAATTGTAGGAGTGGTTTCCGACGACTCAACATGATTTTCCATGACATAAAATGACTTTATATGACTCAACATGATTTTCCATAACTCATCATGATTTTCCATAACTCAACATGATTTTCCATGACTCAGAATGTTTCTTGATGACCTATAATGTACTACCACAATTGTAGGAGTAGTTTCCTACGCCTCATCTTGATTTTCCACGACTTAAAATGACTTTCTATGACTCAACATAATTTTCTATGACTAATAAAGTTTTTCCATGACTAACGATAGTTTTCTATAACTGAACTGTTTCCCATGGCTTGGAATTTTTTTCCGTGGCTTAGAAATATTTTTCCATGACAAGTAATATACTTTTACGTTTATAAAAGTAGTTTTCCATAGCTCATGATCAATTTATCGTACCGAGATCAATTTCAGTAATCTTTCGTTTGAAGAAACGAGAGTCCCTGTAGATAAGAAAATTTTAAATTTAGGAATTACCCTGCTATCTTCAATCCTCCCAAGCTGACTGAAGAAATTTTTTCGGGCAGCGGGGATCAGTTTTATCATTATATAGGGGACAGAAGGTGCGGAAAGCCAGGCTGTCCTCCTTGTTCAGGATCCATTCGATAACTGGCTTACGAATTCAACGAGCGAACCTCCTGCGAACTTTTTTCTTGGCTTCTATCAGAAAGAGGGTAGGAGGAGTGGGAGGGGTGGGGGTGGCAGTCGATCCGATGAGGAAAATAAGGGATGAAACCGGCGGCGATCTTTATCCCGGTATTTTCCAAGTACCGGAAATCCGATGAGCACCGTTCGAAGAGAACAATTTCGCGGGCAAGATGGGAAAAAGAAGGGAAGCGGAAGTTATACACTGGCTGACCAGCAATCGCCGGGCAACTTCGAGCCATCGATCCGAGTCGATCGTCGCCGATTCCTATTCGACGGCTGACGTCCGTGGAAAACGAATGAGTCGAAAATCTAAAGAAGCTTCGTACGTTGTATTTTGAAACTGTGCCGTTGCACTCGAGTGTTTCTATAAATCGAAAAACAGTTGGACGCTTTAGGAACGTCATTTATCTAGAAAAAACGTTGACCAACTACGGAAAATTGATTTAAGTCGTTGGAAAACCAATCGAGTCTTGGAAAATTGCTTCGACCCCCGAAATATTAATCTTTGGAGATTCGATCGACTTTGAAAATTTGATGCTCTTGAAAATTATTTAAAAGCAGATTCAGAGTCATGGAAAATTATTTAAGGTCATAGAAATACAATACAAGTCATGGGAAACTACCTTGAGTCGTGAAAAATTATTTCCCTAATCGTATAAGTGCACCATGTACACGAACAAATCATTAGATGATATGGATAAGATCTGTGAGTCATGGAAAATTGTTTGAAGTCATAGAAAAACACTACAAGTCATGGAAAACTATCTTGACTCGTGGAAGACCATTTCCCTAATCTTATAAGTGCACCATGTACACGAAAAAGTCATTAAATGATATGGATAAGATCTGTGAGTCATGGAAAATTGTTTGAAGTCATAGAAAAACACTACAAGTCATGGGAAACTAGCTTGAGTGGTGGAAAATTATTTCCCTAATCGTATAAGTACACCATGTACACGAAAAAATCATTAAATGATATGGATAAGATCTGTGAGTCATGGAAAATTGTTTGAAGTCATAGAAAAACACTAGAAGTCATGGAAAACTATCTTGACTCGTGGAAGACCATTTCCCTAATCGGAAAAGTGTACCATGAACCCGGAAAAATAATTCATTGATATCTTAAAGAACTGCGAATCGTGGAAAATGATTTTAAATCATAGAAAAACCGTACAAGTTGTGGGAAAGTGTACTTTCCTAGGTATTAAAAATAAATACGTGAATATAACATGCTGTAAATTATTTTAATCTTGAGCACAAATTAAATCAGAAAGAGAGCTTTGAAATCTTCCAAAAAAATTGTTTAAAATTTGAAAAATCGTATTCACCCCTGCAGGAAAATACTTATTAGAAAATTACTAGTCATAAATCATAAATAATTAATTACCACGTAACCGCCAGGTTCACGTTCAAAAATCGTATACCGTTCTAGCTTTCAACGAAAGTTTTGCTATTCATTAATCAGCTGATCAAAAGCTGTAAAGTATTCGCGGACTGTTTGAATGGGCCGAGAATTTCCGGGCTGCGAGTTTCTAATTTTAGAAGTTGTATTCAGTTGAAGCGTCAGTTTGATTCAAAGTTCTCGCGCGGAGAAGATAAGTTTGAAAGTCGCGCGCACTCACGAGTACACTGAATAGTCCTCCGCGTAATCAAAAGTCCATTATTCTTTATCAATTTCCGCCATGCCGTTTAATGATATTTTTCTTATCGTTGAAACATCTAGTTGAAAAGTTTCGATCGAGTTTCCCCATTAATTAAATGGGTCTTTTAGTTGGTCGCTGTTTATCTGGTTCGGTGAGACGACTGGCTTCCGCTGGAAACAGCAAAGGATCTCGTTTCGAGGCGGACCGTTCGTGCCAAGCATTGAATAAATTTCGTTATTACAGAAACTCGAACGACGAATCGATTGATACTGTAATCGGAGTACAATTGGATACCAATCTGCGACTGATTTAAATTGAAATAGGGTCCCGGTTGTAATTTGAACGTCATTTACAGTATAATTTGTTGCTTTGGTTTGAATCAGTTTCATTTCTTCTACCGAGGATAATGAACAAAGAGGATTGCGACGCTTAAGGAACTTCTCGTTAAGCGTGTAGTTTGTTAGACGTATCGCCAGATTGATTCGAATCCCTCCGAGGATACCAGTGACAGCATTATAGTAAGTAGCAGCTGGTACACATGTCAAGAAACTTGCATCCGACTTGTTACTTGAGGTCTGATCGATAGTGTCCGCTAGGTCAGCATGCCGGGGAGCTTGCATCGGTTGTCATACAACGTAACTATCGCTTGTGTGGTATTATACTCTTCGGTGGTTCAGTATAATTGTCCTTGAATGCCGTTTTCTACATCTGAAAAAGATTGTCTGCGATTAGTAGTTCCTTTGTATCACAAAAAACATTGTCTTGCATCACTCAATCACATTTTCCATGATCCGTGGCGATTTTCCTTGACTCACCGTGTTTTCCCATGACTCAAACTGACTTTCCATGACTCAAAATGATTTTCCATGACACAAAATGATTTTCCATGACTCAAAATAATTTCTCATGACTCAAAATGATTTTCCATGACTCAAAATGATTTTCCATGACTCAAAATGATTTTCCATGACACAAAATTATTTGCCATGACTCAAAATGATTTCCCATGACTCAAAATGATTTTCTATGACTCACAATATCTTTTCATAAAACAAGATATGGTTTCATACAATTCGAGTCCATTTTCTATGAAGAGTACAATTCCATTAGGTAAGTTGATTTTCCATGAATCATACTACTTTCCAATAACTCAATATGCTTTTACATAGACCATAGTACTTTTCCATGACTCAAAAGCTCTATTATATAGGAGATAACGTTATCTTTCCTTATCTTACCATATTCATAGTGATTTCCTTCATTCGGAGTGATTTCCCATGAGTCGTAGTGCATTTACATGATCCCAAGCGATTTTCAATTACTCACAATACTTTTCCAAGACTCCGAAGGCTTTTATATGACTCAAAATGATTCTCTCTGACTCAGAATAATTTTCTATGACTCTTATTACTTTTCCACGATTCGGAACAATTTCCCATGCCTCGTTATACTTTTCCACAACCCCAAGTGATGTTCCATTACTTAGAATTCTTTTCCAACACTCATAAGGCTTTTCTATTACTCAAAATGATTTTCCATTACTCGGAATGATTTTCTGCGACTCTTATTACTATTTCACGATTCGAAACAATTTTCTATGACTCTTATTACTTTTCCACGATTCGGAACAATTTCCCATGACTCGTTATACTTTTCCACGATCCCAAGTGATGTTCCATTACTCAGAATTTTTTTCCAACACTCATAAGGCTTTTCTATTACTCAAAATGTTTTTCCATTACTCAGAATAATTTTCTATGACTTGTATTACTTTTCCACGATTCGAAACAATTTCCCATGACTCGTTATACTTTTCCACGACCTCCAGTAATGTTACATTCTTCAGAATTATTTTCCAACATTCATGAAGCTTTTCTATTACTCAAAATGATTTTCCATTACTCGGAATAATTTTCTGCGACTCTTATTACTATTTCACGATTCAAAACAATTTCCCATGACTCTTATTACTTTTCCACGATTCGGAACAATTTCCCATCACTCGTTATACTTTTCCACGATCCCAAGTGATGTTCCATTACTCAGAATTTTATTCCAACACTCATAAGGCTTTTCTATTACTCAAAATGTTTTTCCATTACTCAGAATAATTTTCTATGACTTGTATTACTTTTCCACGATTCGAAACAATTTCCCATGACTCGTTATACTTTTCCACGACCTCCAGTAATGTTACATTCTTCAGAATTATTTTCCAACATTCATGAAGCTTTTCTATTACTCAAAATGATTTTCCATTACTCGGAATAATTTTCTGCGACTCTTATTACTATTTCACGATTCAAAACAATTTCCCATGACTCTTATTACTTTTCCACGATTCGGAACAATTTCCCATCACTCGTTATACTTTTCCACGATCCCAAGTGATGTTCCATTACTCAGAATTTTATTCCAACACTCATAAGGCTTTTCTATTACTCAAAATGTTTTTCCATTACTCAGAATAATTTTCTATGACTTGTATTACTTTTCCACGATTCGAAACAATTTCCCATGACTCGTTATACTTTTCCACGACCTCCAGTAATGTTACATTCTTCAGAATTATTTTCCAACATTCATGAAGCTTTTCTATTACTCAAAATGATTTTCCATTACTCGGAATAATTTTCTGCGACTCTTATTACTATTTCACGATTCGAAACAATTTTCTATGACTCTTATTACTTTTCCACGATTCGGAACAATTTCCCATGACTCGTTATACTTTTCCACGATCCCAAGTGATGTTCCATTACTCAGAATTTTATTCCAACACTCATAAGGCTTTTCTATTACTCAAAATGTTTTTCCATTACTCAGAATAATTTTCTATGACTTGTATTACTTTTCCACGATTCGAAACAATTTCCCATGACTCGTTATACTTTTCCACGACCTCCAGTAATGTTACATTCTTCAGAATTATTTTCCAACATTCATGAAGCTTTTCTATTACTCAAAATGATTTTCCATTACTCGGAATAATTTTCTGCGACTCTTATTACTATTTCACGATTCAAAACAATTTCCCATGACTCTTATTACTTTTCCACGATTCGGAACAATTTCCCATCACTCGTTATACTTTTCCACGATCCCAAGTGATGTTCCATTACTCAGAATTTTATTCCAACACTCATAAGGCTTTTCTATTACTCAAAATGTTTTTCCATTACTCAGAATAATTTTCTATGACTTGTATTACTTTTCCACGATTCGAAACAATTTCCCATGACTCGTTATACTTTTCCACGACCTCCAGTAATGTTACATTCTTCAGAATTATTTTCCAACATTCATGAAGCTTTTCTATTACTCAAAATGATTTTCCATTACTCGGAATAATTTTCTGCGACTCTTATTACTATTTCACGATTCGAAACAATTTTCTATGACTCTTATTACTTTTCCACGATTCGGAACAATTTCCCATGACTCGTTATACTTTTCCACGATCCCAAGTGATGTTCCATTACTCAGAATTTTTTTTCCAACACTCATAAGGCTTTTCTATTACTCAAAATGTTTTTCCATTACTCAGAATAATTTTCTATGACTTGTATTACTTTTCCACGATTCGAAACAATTTCGCATGACTCGTTATACTTTTCCACGACCTCCAGTAATATTACATTCTTCAGAATTATTTTCCAACATTCATGAAGCTTTTCTATTACTCAAAATGATTTTCCATTACTCGGAATAATTTTCTGCGACTCTTATTACTATTTCACGATTCAAAACAATTTCCCATGACTCATACATCTTTTCCACAACGTCAACAACTCATAGTACGTCTCCACAACACAGGAAATCCTTTTAAACAATTCCTAACCTTACTCTAGACTTTAGAAAGTCTGACCAAGTCCCATTACGAACCCATTCCACCACTGAACGTTGACTTCTACTCTAGCACCAGCTCGGGACAATTTCTATCCTAAAGATTAGAGTAACGATGGACGTACTCGTCCAACAATAACCCGAGAGCTTATTCCGGTTGACAGATCCAGAATAACTCAGTCAACGTCTTTCCGCGAGCGAGATGCAGCTGCAAATGTCATGTAATCCTCCCAGTAACCTTTTTATCTATTCAATAGGGACGCATTTGGCCGGCGCGCAGCCGATGCCGGGCGATACCCGGGATTAAAGGACAAAGTATAAAAGCTGGTGCGTCCTGAATTCGACGGGACGGTGTAGAGGGAACGGGTCCTAGTCTCTCTTAATGCTAACTCTTTCTACGAAGGAGAAGAGCGTCAGGAGTTGTCCGGGGGTCGAGGAAACTTCGCCCGGGGACGCCTGACGCAGTTTCTTAAGCAGTAGTAAGACTCTCACGGCTTTCATTACGTAAAGTAAGTTGTACCGGCGGGTTCCTAATAGGCACAACCCCTGAATGGACCCTACGACGATTCCGAGAAGAGGTCCGGTCCTCTTACGTTGCCTTTGCAACCCTTATTCGAACGAACAACTTCGGGAAGATGCGTCCTTTGGAATTGTTTCCCTCCCATCAGGCGATCTTTCCGACAGAAAATAATTTTCCTTGACTCCGGGCGACCTTCTTTGACTCAATACAATTTTCCCTGATTTATTCTGGTTTTCCGTGACTTGTAACGTTTTTCCATGATTCGAAGACAGTTCTAATATCTCAGAATAGTTTCCGATAGTCTGTAGTGGCTTTCCACGACTCGCGATATGATTTCCCATGACTAGTTTTCTATAACTCGAAATGGGTTTCCACGACTTACAGTGGTTTCCTATGACTGCAAGTAATTTTTTTCGGATTTTAATGTTTTTGTATAACTTAAAATTTTGTTTTCTATTGCCTCGAACAATTTATCATGAGTCGCAACGCTTTTCCATGACTTAAAACGATTTTCTATGACTCAATATGATTTTCCAAGGCTCGAAACAGTTTCCCATCAGTTGCAACGCTTTTCCATGACTTAAAACGATTTTCTATGACTCAATATGATTTTCCACGGCTCGAAATAATTTCCCATGAGTCGTAGTGCTACTTTATGTCTCAAAATGATTTCCCATTATTCTTAGCTCATTGTTAGAAGTTATATTGTATATACTACATTTAAATAAGGACCAAATGCCGTTCTACGTAACTGAAAGCAATTTTTCGATTACCTGAAATCGTTTCCTATTAACTTGTAATACTTTGCTATCACTCCGAGAGATTCTCCATTACTCATAATTCGCGCCTGTGACTCATAATGCTTTCCCATGACTGAAAATGATTTTCCATGACTCATAATGCTTTCCCATGACTGAAAATGATTTTCCATGACTCATAATGCTTTCCCATGACTGAAAATGATTTTCCATGACTCATAATGCTTTCCCATGACTGAAAATGATTTTCCATGACTCATAATGCTTTCCCATGAGTGAAAATGATTTTACATGACTCATAATGCTTTCCCATGACTGAAAATGATTTTCCATGACTCATAATGCTTTCCCATGACTGAAAATGATTTTCCATGACTCATAATGCTTTCCCATGACTGAAAATGATTTTCCATGACTCAAAATAATTTCATGTGACTCGTAGTCCTTTTTTTAATTACTCACGAGTGATTTTCCATTACTCATAATTCGTTTCCATGACTTATAATGCTTTCCCATGACTGAAAATGATTTTCCATGACTCATAATGCTTTCCCATGACTGAAAATGATTTTACATGACTCATAATGCTTTCCCATGACTGAAAATGATTTTCCATGACTCATAATGCTTTCCCATGACTGAAAATGATTTTCCATGACTCATAATGCTTTCCCATGACTGAAAATGATTTTCCATGACTCATAATGCTTTCCCATGACTGAAAATGATTTTCCATGACTCATAATGCTTTCCCATGACTGAAAATGATTTTACATGACTCATAATGCTTTCCCATGACTGAAAATGATTTTCCATGACTCATAATGCTTTCCCATGACTGAAAATGATTTTCCATGACTCAAAATAATTTTATGTGACTCGTAGTCCTTTTTTTAATTACTCATGAGTGATTTTCCATTACTCATAATTCGTTTCCATGACTTATAATGCTTTCCCATGACTGAAAATGATTTTCCATGACTCATAATGCTTTCCCATGACTGAAAATGATTTTACATGACTCATAATGCTTTCCCATGACTGAAAATGATTTTACATGACTCATAATGCTTTCCCATGACTGAAAATGATTTTCCATGACTCAAAATAATTTTATGTGACTCGTAGTCCTTTTTTTAATTACTCATGAGTGATTTTCCATTACTCATAATTCGTTTCCATGACTTATAATGCTTTCCCATGACTGAAAATGATTTTACATGACTCATAATGCTTTCCCATGACTGAAAATGATTTTCCATGACTCATAATGCTTTCCCATGACTGAAAATGATTTTTCATAATTCAAAATAATTTCATGTAACTCATAGTACTTTTTTCCATTACCCACGAGTGATTTTCCATTACCCATAATTCGTGCCCGTAACTCATAATGCTTTCCCATGGCTGAAAATGATTTTCCATGATTCAAGATAATTCCATGTAACTCATAGTACTTTTTCCATTACTCACGAGTGATTTTCCAATACCCATAATTCGTGTCCGTGACTCATAATGCTGTCCCATGACTGAAAATGATTTTCCATGACTCAAAATAATTTCATGTGACTCGTAGTACTTTTCCATAACTCAAAACGACTTCCCATGACTCAGGATAATTTCCCACGACTCGCACTGCTTTCCCAACACGCAAGTCAGTATTTTATCTCCGTTAACTCTTTTCCATATTATCAATATTGTGGTTTGACACAACTCAGCGCAATGCTCAGCGACAGATTCCCAGCGTAACCCAGGAAAACAATTTTCCGCTGCTTCAATTGGGGAAAGTGGAATTTTCATCGAAGATGTATCGAAAGTTCTATTATTTTAGTCGGAGGATAATATATTTGGTAAAGATCAACCCAGCTTTTCAATCTCGAAATTGAAATTCTTTTTCTGTTAGAAAAGAAACGTCCATTAATGGCGATTGCTTTTCCTGCGACTATACCTCCGTTCAAAACAAATAACGTTGCAGCGAACGAGCGAGGTCCGGCTCTTGGAAAAATACTGTGAAGCTCGATGCGATAGTCACTATGACCATTTTCATCTACGGAGAGAACGGAGCAAGTAGTTCAAAAATTCCCCGGCTGCGAAAGAGCTACGCCGTTTTCTTCCAGGCGAACCTTGATTCACGATGCGGTCTTTGAGAGACGAGCACACCTAGGAGAAATGGTGGCGGCGAGATCGACTTTCAAAGGCAGAAAGCACTAGGACAAAAGCGGTGATTCCTTTTTTTCGGGCTGACTGCTTCAAACGGAGGGAAAATGACGATGCTGTTACAGTTGGGTTGGTTTAAGTCCACCGTGCACGACTGCAGCAATAAGTTATAATTCGAATAACTTTGAAACTATCCATTTTAAGTTATAACTCACATAATACTTTCTCGTATAGGATTCAAAATTGCGGCTATTGCTGTGTTTTATAAAATACAGTTCTATTTTGCTCTGATGCAGCAGTCAACGGAAGTTCATAAAATCATTTCTATTTAACACTAGATTTACGGGGCCCGTCAAAATGACGGATACGAAAATTTTTAATTTACGATTATTAAGGGTGTAAGGAGGCATTCGTGAGGAATTATTACATAGATTTATTTTTTTGTGTACATATTACAATAAAAATCGCGGAAGATCTAAGTAAATACAATTTTATTATTTTTATAAAGCAATGTAAAACAATCAATTTTAGTGCTCCGTAAACCTAGTGTTAAGATCGTGCAACTATTCCTTGTAGAACTTTTTTCTATATCTAGACGTTCTTGAGACACAGACTGCTCTAGATGCAGTAATGCACACAGTCGTATGTAGTCAACTCAAAATTTAAATAGCTTCTAAATTAAGAAGTTTAACATATACATAACTGTCTTAATACATTCTTGTAGAGGATATAAAACTACAGCTTTTAATCTATTTTATAATATGCAGTTGCATTTGGAATAAATGTGCAGTTGCATATATCAGATGCACCGAGGAACGAAAATGCATAAAACTATTTTTGGCGGATACTCCGCTCAGAACTATGAAACTTTGCTTCATAAAACTTTTTTCTACGTCCACTAGTTTTTGAACTACAATCAGCTCTAGATGCAATAATGCACACGATAGTATGATCAATTTAAAATTTAAATGCCTTCTAAACTAACAATTTCAACGAATATGTACCTGAATAATTTTTTGTAGAGGATACAATGCTGCATCTATTGGTCTACTTTCTAATGTGCAGTTGCATTTGGAATAAATATGCAGTTGCATATGTCTGATGCACCGAGGAACGAAAATGCATAAAACTATTTTTGGCGGATACTCCGCTCAGAACCATGCAACTTTGCCTCACAAAACTTTTTTCTACGTCCAATACTTTTTGAACTACAGTTTGCTCTAGATGCAATAATGCACACGATAGTATGATCAATTTAAAATTTAAATACCTTCTAAACTAACAATTTTAACGCATATGTACGTCCATAATTTTTTGTAGAGGATACAATGCTGTATCTCTGGCCTATTTTATATTGTGCGGCTGCGTTTCAAATAAAGGTGCAGTTGCATCTCTCAATTTTTGCTTGCAGGATATCGGTGATATTCCGAGTGAAATCGGCTCGGGCGGTGAAAATAACAGACGGCAGTCTGCTGAAGCGGCTCGGTATCATCGTGACGATATTCAGCGTGTTCCTGGGCATCCGGACTCTCGTCGCGCCGCCGGTGGTGATAGTCGCCCGGACTGCAGACGATCTGAAGGCTTATCTGTGCCGGACGGACTGGTGGGATCACAGCTTCACTACACGTGAGCAGCTCTCTCTCTCTATCTATCTCTATCTCTATCTCTCTCTCTCTCTCTCTCTCTCTCTCGCCGTATTCCACGAGTCATCGAACGCACCGATTCCGATACGTGTTTTCAGAACTCTTCGAACTGAGCTAAAGCTGTCCGCGCGTGTCGTTACGAATTAATTACTAATTACGAACTATTAATTATCACACAGCTCAGTATCCCCACAATTAAGTGTCGTCAATGATGGACAGGCATTTTGTGCTATGGAAGCGAACATTTGCTTTATTAGAAGCTTCACTGGCAGTTCGACGTTGTAATTTTGAAGTTGCAAACAGTTGTTAACCTGACAAGTAAAGTGTCATGTTATTAATCCGACATGTGCAAGCGGTCTGTTATTAATAGATTGGGTTTCTTTATGTAAAATAAAAAGTTTCTTCATTGATTGTAGAAAACAGGAACTGAATACAAATATCTTTCTTCTTTTGGAAATTTTGTACAGTTGATAATGATATACTCACATCCTTAAATTATTCTGATTTTTTCACTGTTTTATATTACATTAACTTTTTCTACGATTGCATGAAATACGAGGTCTAATTATTAACCAGGTGAATAGAATGTGTATTATTAATACGACAAGTAGAATTTGTCTACGACTCCTCCGATTAATGAGACAAGCAAAGAGTATCTGTTATAAATCAGACAAGTAGAGAGTGTCTGTCATTAATCAGGCAAGTAGAGATTATCTGTCATTACTCTGATAAGTAGAGAGTATCTGATATTAATCAGACCAGCAGAGAGCGTCTGATATTAATCAGACAAGTAGAGAATATCTGTCATTAATCAGGCACTTGGAGAGTGTCTGTCATTACTCAGACAAGTAGAGAGTATTTGATATTAATCAGACAAGTAGAGAGTATTTATTAACTAATCAGACAAGTAGAGTGTGTCTGTCTTTTATCAGACAAGTAGAGAGTGTCTGTTATTTATCAGACAAGTAGAGAGTATCGGAAATTAATCAGAGAAGTAGAGAGTGTCTGTCACTAATCAGACAGGTAGAGAGTGTCTGTCATTAATCAGACAAGTAGAGAGTATTTGTTATTAATCAAACAAGTAGAAAGTATTTGTTACTAATCAAACAAATAGAAAGTATTTGTTATTAATCAAACAAGTAGAAAGTATTTGTTATTAATCAAACAAGTAGAAAGTATTTGTTATTAATCAAACAAGTAGAAAGTATTTGTTATTAATCAAACAAGTAGAAAGTATTTGTTATGAATCAGAGAAGTAGAGAGTGTCTGTCATTAGTCCGACAAGTGGAACGTGTCTGTCATTGGTCAGACACGTAGAGAGTGTTTGTCATTAATCAGACAGGTAGAGAGTGTCTGTCACCTATCAGACAAGTAGAGGGTGTCTGTCATTTATCAGACAAGTAGTGAGTATCTGTCATTACTCCGACCAGTAGAGAGTATCGGAAATTAATCAGAGAAGTAGAGAATATCTGTTATCTATCAGGCAAGTAGAATTGGCCTGTGATTAACTAGACGAGTGGAATTTGTCCACAACTATCCAGACAAGTAGAATTAGTCTACAATTAATCATACGAGTAAAATTTGTCTACGCTTAATCAGAAAAGTGTCACACGTGCGTTACTAATCGGACAAGTAGAATTGGCAGGAGATTAATCAGACAACTGTACGCTATCGCTACTCTATTCCAATCTTCTCACCCACAATCATTTTATTTCAAGAACGAAGTACTTGCACGGCATGCGGAAGGAATGTCTTATTTTTGTTAGCCTGGGCATTGTGCGCGAGAAATAAACGGCCGGTTGTTAAGTTTCGTCGCCTAGGACAGAACAAGGTACTTAACTCTGGCGAGATTGCTTAATCCCAGCGCGGGATTCAATTTTCAGACGTCCCCACGTATTCCCGCGCGCGTCATGGCAACTCTTTTCCGAAGCTTTTATCGTGCTCCCGGTCCGAGATTCCTGGTTCTATATGTTCCTGGAATCCGGTTTCGCCGAGGCGGATTCATATTTTCCCTTTCACATTTATTTCTTTCATTCTTCGCCCTCCGTGGTTCAGGCTCGTTGAGTCCGAGGAATTCCCAGTCGCGGGAGGGTGACAGGATAAGAGGAAATCCTGTGGAACTCGCGCCAGCTTCTCTGGGACACCGAGCTCCTCTCCTCCCTCCTTCTCTCTCTACCTCCCTCCCTCTCGCCCGCACGCGCGGTCTCTTTCTGCGAAGTTCGAGAATCCCTCTGACGTAGGGTCAAAGGGGACCAACTTCGAGAGAAGATCCGCAGTGCACACGGTCCCCTTCGTCGTAAGTGTCGGTCAATTTACTGTGTTTCGTGGCAATAGATCGATACCTACAAGCTATCATCCAGCCAACTGTGTGAACGGATTATTCGGTCCTACATACTAATTTAATAATTCCTCCCTTTGGAAACGATCCGTGCTCGACTTTAACAGCGGAACCATTGGATAAAATGTTGTAATTGATTTAATAGTGGCTCGTTGCAGCCAAGTAACCGAGTATGTTGTAAATCGATCAGTCAGTGCCGGATTATTTTACGTCTGTCAAGTAGAAAAGCTGTTTCAATCCGCACCTGTAGAATATGTGATGGTATAGAAGATGATACACTTGCCTGATTAATAAAAAACATGTCCTACTTACCCCATTAATATCAGACCTTCGACTTGTCTGCTTAATCACAGATACTCTCTACTTACCTGACTAATAACAGACATGTTCTACTTACCCTATTAATACCAGACCTTCGACTTGCCTGATTAATCACAGATACTCCCTACTTACCTGACTAATAACAGACACGTTCTACTTCTCCCATTAATACCAGACCTTCGACTTGTCTGATTAATCACAGATACTCTCTACTTACCTGACTAATAACAGACATGTTCTACTTACCCCATTAATACCAGACCTTCGACTTGTCTGATTAATACCCGACACTCGCTACTTGTCTGATTAGACAAGTAAAAATCAATATGATTTCCACAAATTTTTTAAACAAATCCACCTTAACAACTTTAAAATTTGTATCCTTCCTAAAACAATACGGAAAAGATTTTATTTTTGTTGACCATATATTCGTCTCTTCCAACTTCTTTCTCCCTTGAACGTCTAAAATTTTGCAGTTCTGTAAATTGAGATTGTTCATTGCACTTCTATGGTCACTCGCAATAATTTTATTAATCATTTTACTGTTAGAAAATCAGATTTTTCCTGTCACTTTGTAGTGTTACTTTACCATCTTTTCCTGTCACTTTGTAGTGTTATTTTACCATTTTTTTCTTGTCACTTTGTAGTGTTATTTTACCATCTTTTTCTTGTCACTTTGTAGTGTTATTTTACCATTTTTCTCTTGTCAGTGTGTAGTGTTATTTTACCATTTGTGTACTTACTTTTTACATCACTTCTCGGTAGTTACTTTGAGTAGTCGTAGAACTATTGTGATTACATTATTATAAATAATTTCATAATTTTGCCCAGACATTCCATAAAATTTCCAGAGATCATCAGGAGCTTCGGCCTTGCCGTTTCCAGGTGGCTTTAATATTCGAGATCCATCTGACGTGGTATCTTAATCATTGGATCCTGGAACTTATGGCGAGCCACGTAGTCGCGCCGCTGCCACCTAAATCAGACCGTATTAACCTCGTAACTTAATTGCACGGCCTCTTTTCCGAAGCTAATCCCGTCGTCATTTCTTGCGGGTGATTTTTTACCACGATGTTCTTAACTCGATCCCATGGCTAGAGATAATAATTACACTGTAAAACTCATTCGATGAAATCCTCATCTTATTTTCAGCCTCTGTGCTTTTGTTGATCAAGCAAACGTTTCCGGTAGGTCCGATAATATTTACAAGACTCTTCGTTTTATTCGATTAGTCATTTTCCAGACGCCCGGTCAGCTGACCTGTTTCACTTGTTTGACGACAAACACGCCGATTCTACTGTTCCGTACACCCGCTCATTCTACTTGTCCGAGCAAACGTTCTGTTATACTACTGGCGTGCTCTGGATACCTCGTTTCATCGATTTGTCTGCCTATAGAAACGCTTGCACCACTTCTGGGGCTGTGTAGTCGACTATTTCACAGTATAATGGCACTGTTTTATTTTTCTAATCATCTGCCCGGCCAGATTGCTTCCTACTATGTTTGTTATACTGCATGGATGATTGCTCAACTGCTTATACTACTGGCAATCTGGAAAAAATTGTATTTCATTTGTTGGGCTGTACAATTTCGTATACTACTTGTTGGATTATACATTGTCCTATACTACTTGCCAGACTGTACACTTTCTTACACTACTTGTCCGACTATAGAATTTCGTATACTACTTATCAAACTAGATCTCTTACATTGCTTGTACGATTTTATAATTTCTTATGCTACTTGTCCGACAATATAATTTCATATACTACTTGTCTCTCTAGTTTCCAGGATTCAATCATTCATGGTGAAAATAATTTTCCTCCAGTCGTGATAATTTTCTTTGACTCGAAATAATTTTCTATGATTTATTGCGGTTCTTTAAATACTCGTACACATGTTTAGTATCTTCGAATAGTATTCCATGATTTACAGTAGCTTTCTACGCCTCAGAATCTTGTTTTCCTTAACTTGAAAACAATTTTCCGTGACTCAAAACGATTTCCTATGACTTACAATGATTTCCTACGAGATGAAACAATTTCCCTTGACCCACCATTGTTTCTCAAGAGTCACAATGAGTTGCTATGACTTGCACCAAGTTTCCATGACCCAATATGGTTTTCCATGACTCAAAACTATTCTCCTCGACTCAAAACGATTTCCTGTGACTCACAATGATTTTTCTACGAATTAAAACAGTTTCTCGTGACCCAACATTATTTCTCCTGATTCACAATGATTTTCCATGACTCAAAACTATTTTCCATGACTCCGAACGATGTGTACTACTTCTTTAATACATGTGTGACCACGTGGGTCCTTGTATTACTTTCTAAACAATACAAAAATTATCAATACTTTATTCGGAAAAATTCCAATCTGTTCTTTTTATTCCATTAAAGTTGGTCTTCAAATTGTTCGCGAACGATGTAATGAAAAATAATAATAAACAAAACAAGTATGAAGAGCACATAAAACTCTGCCAACTTCACCGTTCCACATTTCTACCCCGAAAATTCAGACGCCACGGAATTTTAACAAGCTCCGCGAACGTTATATTGTTAAGCGGACGCGGAAAATCTGAGATATGGCGGTTCACAAGATCAGAACCTCTTGAATTCAGTTCCACCGATTATGAAAAATTTCGTACTTTGACTATTCCGCGGCCACCGAGGATCTTCCGCGCGTTTTGCATTGGATGCCGGCCAAGAGGGAGCAATAGCTCCCACCCTCCCTCCCTCCGCCCCTCGTCCTAACAATGAAAGCTTCTATTTGTTAAAATGCTGGCGTTATTCCCAGACGCAAAGCCACACGGCGGTCCATCACCTTAACCTGCCCACTCTTTCCGTGTGACAAAAAAAAAGAGAATTTGCATTTCATGGGTAGCGGGCTATAGATCCGGTTATCGGTTCCAAATAAATTTATCACCGAAGATTCCTCAGTCTAGCACCGTTCAGCCCTCGAGGGTGCAATCACTTTCAGGGTAGGTTTCCTCGAACCGAGGGGCCGTTCCAAGCAATTAAGGTTGCACTACGAATCAGTAGGAACTGATATTGTGGAACTTTCCGCCAAGAAAGTTAGCGGGGCCATGGTACACACACACACACACAGCTTGACAACTTAAATTGAGTTCATCGCGTCGAATTATTCGACATGCAAACTGAGGAATGATATTCTAAATATCATCGGTTGCGGGCCCCAGTGGTGACAAGCTGATGATCAATAATTGTTTAGCTGATTGTCATACATGTGTTTCATTCGGTAACGATTAAAATGTTTATTACGTTTCATTCATCAATATTTGAAATCTTTATGCTTCTGTGTGACGTAGTATAATTTTCCATGACTCACAGAATTTTCCGTGACTCGCGGTCATTTTCCATCACTCAAAGATATTTTCCATGACTCGCGGTCATTTTCCATGACACAAAGACATTTTCCACGACTCAACGACACTTTCCATGACTCAAAGACATTTTCCATCATTCGCGGTCATTTTCATTGACTCAAAGATATTGTCCGTGACTCAAAGACATTTTCCATGACTCAAAGACATTTTCCATGACTCAAAGACATTTTCCATTACTCAACGACACTTTCCATGACTCAAAGACATTTTCCATCACTCGCGGTCATTTTCATTGACTCAAAGATATTTTCCGTGACTCAAAGACATTTTCCATGACTCAAAGACATTTTCCATTACTCAACGACACATTCCATGACTCAAAGACACTTTCCATGACTCAAAGACATTTTCCATGACTCAAAGACATTTTCCACGAGTCGCGGTCATTTTCCATGAGTCAAAGACATTTTTCATGACTTAAAGACATTTTCCGTAACTCGCAGCCATTTTCCATGAGTAACGCACATTTTTCAGGATTTCTGGTACTTTCCTCTAAAACAAAACTGTTACCGTGATTCAAATTGTCATATTTTATTATTTCCACAAATTTATTTGACTGGAGATGCTGTCTGCTAACAAAATAATTTTCTACGATTTATAGTGGCTTTTCATGACTTGTATGGATTTTACATGCCTTATTATTATTTTCCATAACTTATACTGCATTTGTGTGACTCACATTAATTTTCTATGAATCCTGCAGCTTTTTAAAAATCATCAATGTGATTTTCCACCACTCTCTATAATTTCCCAGGACTGAATATGATTTTCTATGACTTTACATAATTATACCTGACTCGATATAGTTTTCCACGACTCAATACGATTTTCCATGACTCATGACACTTTTCCATGAGCCGTAGTACCTTTCTATAACTCGACAGAATTTCTCACGAGTCAAAGTGTCTGTCCAGGACACAAATCAATTTTCCACGACTCACAGTTCTCCTCGGATGACTCTATTTTTTATTCCAGCAATTTTTGTATTTTCCTGGCGTGGTCGTAATTTTTATCTCTACCCGAATGGATCGATTCTTCATAATTCCTTATCTGCAATAATTTTCAAATAACATGGCAGTTTTCGCAGTTACTATATTTTCCCGATAAAACGAGGAAAATTCTCTGGGGGAAGATTTCATCCCGGACTATTAGACCGTTATGGCAACGGACGTAAAATTCGTTAGCCAGCCGTTCGGTTGCGCGGGGACCGTCTCCGGGCAGGAATATTCGGCAACTAATGGAGCGGACCGAAATTCATTGCTAAAGATGGCTTGAATAAACTTATCGTTTCGCAATACCCCGGAGGCATCGTAATCCAATTTATACGGCGGGTCGGCTTTCTCAAAAACAGAACACCGACTAATTCAATATTTTGTCGAGGGCAGCAGGTCGCCCTCTCCGCCACCGCCACCTGGCTTGCCTCTACCATCGTAAACCGCGAGAACGCGTGTGTCGCTCGTTTTTCCGCAATTTTATTACTACGGAGGCCGAAAAACTCAGCTTCGTTACACCCACGCGGCACGGGGACCGTCCCCTGGACTCCCTCAACCAAACGCACTTTATTATATCGTTTCCGGGCGAGAATTCTAGTTAATATGCTTTCGCGAATCCCGTATGCGTCGAAGAACCACCGGTGAATTTTATTTCTGCTGTTGCAAGCACTTTTATGGACCGTTTGAAAACTATTTTCATACGCGGCGGAATAAACAATTATCCTTTATTGTTTCCTTGTAGTAAACTGAACCAAGCATTCACTATTAGATAGATACATATGGGAAAATACTATGTGCCGTGTTACAACCCTCTTTTTTCGCTAGGAGGGTAGTTAGATCAAAAACCCAAATATCAGTTTTCCCTGCATTTTTCGTATGTAATCACGCGCTACAATTCTGGGAAAAATGTGAAACATCACTGCTATAGACTCACAGGTTTAGGAATTTTTTCAGATTTTTCGGTCCGAAATTTTCGCTGTAAAAAATAAAAATATTAGGAAATGATAAACATAAAGAAAAGCAAAAGAGGAAGATTAGCTATATTGTCTACATTTATTTGCATACAAAAATTACGAAAAAAATGTGGCTTATTCCTACTATTGAGTCACAGATTTGAGAATTTTTTCAGAATTTTTGACGAAACATTTAGGACGTAAAAAATAAAAATATTGAAAAATCTATAAAACGTAGATTTAGTACCTGAGCATATAAAAGGATCTAAAACCTATGTATAAATATGTAAAGATAGTATTCTATGTATCTAACGGTCAGGTTAGCCTCATTAATGTTAGGTCACGTGAGGTTAGGTCTGCCAAGGATTTCGTTTTCCGCAATTTCGAACTTTTCCACATTCGATTCGAAGTACCGTGAAAGAGTTAATTAAGAGTAGGCCATTAATCGAACACACGTAGCTGTGCTTGTGCTTTTCACCTCGCTATTTCCAGTTGGCATTTCCAGCGCGTTTGCGAACACCGATGCATATGTATCGCGAGGCTATTTCGATGATCAACTTCCGTTCAATAATTTGTTGCAGAACCGCGGAATCGTTGAAGCGGAATGAGAATCGTATCCCGCGGTCGTTACTTTTCATTCCGCCATAAGATTGGGTATCATTTCTTACGCTTTCCTCCCCATTTCACCCTTTATTTGCAAACGGCCGATGTTTGAGCTTGAAGGAGAATTTATTCTGGCGTCGGTTCGCGCGAAACTTTGCCTATGGGAAATAATAATAAATTCTTTTCTCCTGGTTTCTCCATTCACCGGTGGACCGGTAGCGGCAGCAAATTTCCGGCGACATATACTTCTCGAAAATTATATTTAAACCCAACATTATTCGTTGGAACCTAACAAGATGTCTCCCAAGCAAATTCAAATATTTCTGGAGCAGGGAACAATATTTTCCTACCAATTGAGGACGCAAAAGTGAGCACGGAACGCGATTGCTTAGGTGGAAACGAGGACAAACTGTTTCAAACGCTTTCAAACTTAATACAGTGTTTTTAATTTTGGTATTTTTGGACTCTGAGTATTTTTTTGTACTACATATTCGATTTGTTTCAAGTCAGTTCTCCAGAATTGTTTCAAACATATCTAAACACATTCAAACGGTTTCAAACGTAAAACAGTAAATTTCCGATTGACATTTTCGGGCTCCAAGTATATTTTGGTACTGTATAAAGTAATCAAATATTCGTTTTATTGCGAGATACTTCTCAGAAATTAATTCGAACCTGTTCAAACATTTCCAAACACGTTCAAACTTAATATAGTATATTTAGAATGAACATTGTTGGACTCTGAGGGTTTTTGAATGTTATTTATGGTACAGTTTATGAGTGTTGAATATAGTAGTCACTCTTCAGAAATAATTCAAACTTGTTCAAACATGTTTGATTATATTCAAGCCTCCTCAAACACATTCAAACGCAATTTATTTTAACTCGGCACACTTATGGCAATCAAATGGAGCATAGCTAATAAAAATGACTCACAGGAGGCAATTATTAGTTAATTCACAAACCTCCTCAGACCTACGAAAGCAATGTTTCACCCAATCAATTATCTCTTTTGATACTATTTTTGCAAATTTTTGCAGACCCAGTAAAAATCACGCTGCACCATGAAGAGGAAGTCGATGAATATTTTTCTGCGATATAAATGGTTATCAGCGAAAATTATATTTAAACCCAACGTTATTCGTTGGAACCTAATAAGATGTCTCCCAAGCAAATTTAAATATTTCTGGAGCAGGGAACAATATTTTCCTACCAATTGAGGACGCAAAAGTGAGCACGGAACGCGATTGCTTAGGTGGAAACGAGGACAAACTGTTTCAAACGCTTTCAAACTTAGTACAGTGTTTTTAATTTTGGTATTTTTGGACTCTGAGTGGTTTTTTGTACTAAATATTCGATTTGCTGCAAAGTCACTTCTCCAGAATTGTTTCAAATATATCTAAACACATTCAAACGGTTTCAAACGTAAAACAGTAAATTTCCGATTGACATTTTCGGGCTCCAAGTATATTTTGGTACTGTATAAAGTAATCAAATATTCGTTTTATTGCGAGATACTTCTCAGAAATTAATTCGAACCTGTTCAAACATTTCCAAACACGTTCAAACTTAATATAGTATATTTAGAATGAACATTGTTGGACTCTGAGTGTTTTTGAATGTTATTTATGGTACAGTTTATGAATGTTGAATATAGTAGTCACTCTTCAGAAATAATTCAAACTTGTTCAAACATGTTTGATTATATTCAAGTCTCCTCAAACACATTCAAACGCAATTTATTTTAACTCGGCACACTTATGGCAATCAAATGGAGCATATCTTATAAAAATGACTCACAGGAGGCAATTATAAGTTAATTCACAAACCTCCTCAGACCTACGAAAGCAATGTTTCACTCAATCAAATTTCTCTTTTGATACTATTTTTGCAAATTTTTGCAGACCCAGTAAAAATCACGCTGCACAACGAAGAGGAAGTCGATGAATATTTTTCTGCGATATAAATGGTTATCAGCGGAAAAATGCCAGAGAAATAATAAAAGATCAATAATCAGAGAAACGAAAACCGCGCCGCAGGAGAGCGGAATAATAGATTTATTCATTGAGCCGATTCGCTGTTATTAGAAGAAAAATCGCGTGGGTTGAGGCTCGAGCGCGGTCGTATCTGAATCCGAGAATGCAAATCGAAGTATTACAGGATCCGTCGATCGCTCGCGGAGATCCCTGGGGTTTGAATAGCCGGTCTCTCACCGGGCTGAAAAGCGCGGCCGGGAATCGAGAGGTTCGCCGATAATCGCCTCGATAGAAGCGACTCGCCGTTCGAAATCGGCGTGAGAACCGAGTTTTTCCTTGGCGATTCCGCGCGATTCACGGGAAATTGAAATCCAAACGGCAGAGAATTTTAATTCGGCCTCCACGGGATCGATCGGATCACCGCGTCTCTGAAAACACGGCCGGGTTAACCGACAAATAAATTTAGCCGAGAGACGGCGGCCACACAGTAATGGAACTGTTTACGTACCGTTACGCATGAGACTGCAGTGATTCAGATAAAAATCACGCTCTGGTGTCAATATTTTATTTCCAAATTGACACGGTACATAGTTTGATCGATTCGAACGTTTGCTGACTTTTTTTGACACCAACAAAGTCGAAGGAAAAAGCTGTTTGTTGTCTGACCAGTGGTTTGAATGTAGATATGGTCAGACCAGTAATATAAACGTAGATATTATCAGACCAGTTGTATAAATGTAGATATGGTCAGAACAGTGGAATAAATGTAGCTATAGTCAGGCCAGTAGTACAAATGTAGATATGGTCAGGCCATTAGTTTAAATATAATTATTATGAGACAAGTAATAGAAGCTTGTGCATAGGCAGGAAAGTCGTATGAATATGAGTATGGTCAAAACAGTGTTACAAATGTCGACATGGCCAGACCAGTAGTATAAATGTGGACATGGTCAGACCAGTAGTATAAATGTAGATATGGTCAGAATAGTGGAATAAATGTAGATATAGTCAGGCCAGTAGTATAAATAGAGATACGGTCAGGCCAGTAGTTCAAATGTACTTATGGTCATCCAAGTAGTACAAGCTTTTGCATAGGCAGGAAAGTAGTATGAATATGAGTATAGTCAAATCAGTGTTGCAAATGTCGACATAGCCAGGCCAGCAGTATAAATGTAGACATGGTCAGGTGAGGAGTGTAAATGTAAATTTGGTCCGACCAGTGGTATGGATGTAAAAATGGTCAGGAAGTAGTATGAATATGAGTATTGTCAGACCAGTACTATGAATATGAGTATTGTCAGACCAGTACTATGAATATGAGTATTGTCAGACCAGTACTATGCCAGTAGCATTAATGTAGACGTGATCAGACCAGCATCGGAAATAATTTAATTAAATATATACCCGTTTGACAGTGCTTGCAGAATTATCGAGAACGATCTCCAGAATCGAAAGGCGAAAAAATTACACGACATGCTTTACGATGCGCGAGATTGATTGCAAATTTTCAACGAAATTACACGAGTCGAACGCTTAATCATTCGTGATCACTGACGACGTGACGTTTATGAAATTTCCGGAACGATTCCGGCAAAGAGTATGATCGATTCATGACGTCCGGATGATCATTAACATCGGTGACAGTCCATTGTCAATCGCACGAAGAAATGAGGTGTATATATTTGCATCATTTTACAACAATAAATTACCCTATAAAGAGTTTCCATGAATTGATCACAACAAATCAAACCATCGTTCTCTCAAAATAAAATATCTATTACCACGTAATTATTAAGACAATTATATTGCATTAATCGCGTTAGTGCCAAACAACCTTTGGTCGTGATACCACCTGTCTGACCACGTACTAATACTACTTGCTCAACCATGCATCAAAACTATAGATTGGTACTATTTGCTTATTGATATACTGATCTATTACATGTGTCTAACTACAAACTGATTTGTACTACTTTTCTAACTATACACTGATCTATACTCGTACCACTTGCCTGACACTACACTCATTCGAACTAGTTGTCTGACTATACGCTGATTCGTACCACTTGCCTGACAATAGACTCATTCGCACTACTTGTCTGACAGGACAATTATTGACACCACTTGTCTGACTATACACTAGTCTGTACTACTCGTTTGATCAAACATTGAGCTACACTACTTTCCTGATCGTGTGCTCACCTGTATTATTTTATTACTAATATTGATTCAACAATGATTTTATTGACTTGTCTGACCATTTTCGTGTTCACACTATATTCTTTATATAATACGTAGATTTGGGAACTACCACGTTTCTGACCAAACAAAATTCTTCCACTATACTAGCAAGATATTTAACAATAAACGTCTTCATATTGTAACCGATGCAGTGAACATTTTTATTTCATTCTGAGAACCTTGTATCTATATTAAGAATCTTTAATATTTATATAATAATATTGTTATTTCTCCTGTTAAATTAAAACACACACACACACATACACATTGATAACAGTTTGATACATTTTAAGGCTGAACTGTACCTTAAAGGACCAAATTTTTTCAAGTTTTCTGTATGTGATGCTACACATTTTGACGAGAAAATAATAGACGTGTACTCAACTTGACACGCGTATAACTTCTAAACCAGTGAACTCCTAGCAATAACACTTTCATTTTCGATGATTCCTCGTCATAATCTATAGGGCCGAATTAAAAAAAGTTAAAAAAAATTGGTCCTCCAAAGTACAGTTCAACCCATTTTAAAGACGATCTCAAAGAGCAACGTGCACAATACAATCACCAAATTAACACATTGTTATTCATTAACCATCCAATAGTTCCATAAACTACTTGAAAAACAATCAAGCTGCTATATAATGTAACACAGGCAACAAATGGAGTACATACAAGCTTAAAAAAAAATCAAAACACCAACAATTAATCCTCAACCTCGACGAACTTCCACCCACGGCCAGTTGAACTCCGACCAAAGGACATGCTTTCACCGCCATACGTCCCCATCCCGAACACAAAAATGAAACGAAACGGTCTGCGGATAAACCAGCCCGAGCACGTAACAGAATTTTTTCCCGGCAGTCTCGCGGCAGACGGTATCCCCCGATCGAGCCGGGGCAGTTTTACGAGAATTTCTTCTCCGACCTCGACCACGTACTCCGACGAGAGAAGTGAATCCGGTGGCTGGCCAGGCCGATAAACCTCGCTGGGAACTTGTTCGACGACTGTCGTTAACGGCTAGCCGTGTCCCCCAAAAAAACGCTGATGGCGCGATATGGTCGCTTTACCCCCCCCCCGGGAAAACTGTTATCCTTTCGAATTTTTTTACCGTACTCGCGGACAGCTTTCGACGAAAAACAACCGAAGTGGCGCGACGTGCTTTGACGGGAACTCCTCTCCTCCGTCTCGAGAGAGAAAAATTATTTACGCAAACGTTGAACGTAATTCATTTCCCCGCCGATGTATTTACCAATGCCGAATGAAAAGCGCCCCTGGAAAAATGAAAAAGGAAATATTACTCCACCAACCAATTTCTGGAGCCAATTACTGTCCTGAAAAGTTGGCATAATGGTTTCTAGATGAAACCGTCTAGTGAAAGCCTTGTTAATTAAATTGACATTCGTGGGGATGCTTGGGACACTGACTTCCCCTGCTTAAAAAAGAATAGTAGAAGGCTGATAAGTTTGTATGTTTTTTTTGAGTAATTTTTTTAAGCATTCAAGGTGTTATGATTCATTATTTAAGAATTGTTTATTTTTAATTAAATTTTTAACGCAACAGTTTGTTGTTAACTGAAATTTTTGTGAGGGTTTAGGGCAGTGGTGCTTTACTTTGGTTTCTATGAATTTTATTTAATTCATGGAGGTTTATGTAACTCGTGTTTCATTGTTTTAAACACAAAGATCCAATTTTCGTTTCCCCTCAGTAGGATGAAAACTGGAATGTTACTCTTGAAATGAAATTTCTGACGGGTAGCTTGCTGTTAATTAAAATTGCAATGTTTGTCGTCTCCTATACCACTGCTTTATTTAACGTGTGCTTTAAAACTTGCAGTATTGTTTCCTTGAATGAGATGTTGATACAGCCATTTCATTCTTACCTGAAACAGTAAGTTTCGTCAGAGCTTTTTCATTCAGCTTGTAAAAGGCCCTAAGAATTAATAACACCCGAACTTTCCATCGTTTTGGAAATTATGATATCGTTTCCCAAATGGAATTTCAGCAGAATAATTTCTTCCGGATTAAAATTGAAATTTTCGTGAAAACGTAGTAAAAGTCCTCAAGAAATTAAATTTCAGAGCTTTCCACGGTCTCGAAATTTGTGATAATATTTCCCAAATGAAATTTCAGTGGGATAATTTCTCTCTGAATAAATACAAATTTTGTGAAAATTCTCTGGAACGATATTTGACAATTGCTAAGAGAACCGATTAAAATCTGTTGCAGTGGAGGTGATGTTCCTAATCTGGGGCATCAGGCTGTGCATCGTGGTGCGGAAAACCCCGTCGGAGTTCAACGAGAGCCGGTTCATCTCGATGGCGATCTACAACGAATTTCTACTCTCAGTCTTCCTCAACGTCTCGATGTGAGTTTTCTCCCTTCTAATTTCGTTCTCTTCCGGGGGGGGGGGACGCTGTCCGCCTACATATATCTCGGCGGAAACGGCATTCCCAGCGGCTGTGTGTGTGTTTGTCGCGGTAATTTCTTACGCAAAGGGAGAAGGACCCCTCAAATTATTAAGCTCGCTCTTTGAGACGAATGCACGATATTCTTTCCCTTGTGCTGGTAATAAGAACGCTCCGGAAACGTGGAAACGTGTCGGTGGAATTTCAAAGAGTCGGATCCAAATGAAATTGCGAGCATTGATGTGCAACCTCGAATGAAACTTTATACCTGACGATTTTTATCTACCGCAATGCACCATGGTTTGTCCGACTGTAAACTGATACATACTACTTGTCGCAGTGTACGTCTATCGTTACCACTTGCCACACTGCACGTTGATTCGTACTACATGATTGACTTCACGTTGATCTGCACTACTTGTTTTAGTTCATATTGATCTGTAGTACTTCTTGGATTTATATTAATCTGCACTACTTGTATGACTACAATTCAGTCTGCACTGATGCCTGACTATATCTCAGTCTGTACTGCTTGTCTAATTATATCCCAATCCGTACTACTTCTTTTACTGCACCCAGGGATGCACTACTTGTCTGACCCCACATCAAGCGGTACTACTTGCCCGACCATACCTCGAGCAGCACCACTTGTCCGGTCATGCCTCAATCTGTACTGCTTGTCTGATTATATCCCAATCCGTACTACTTCTTTTACTGCACCCCGTGCAGCACTACTTGGCTGACCCCACCTCGAGTTGTACTACTTGCTTGACTACATCGCTATCTATATTACTGGTATCACCATACCTCGAGCTGTACCACTTGTCCGACCCCACATCGAACGGTACTGATTGCCTGATGACATCTTAATATGTACTAATAGGCTGATTATATCCTAATCTGTACTACTTTTCTTACTACACCCCGTGCAGCACTACTTGGCTGACCCCACCTCGAGTTGTACTACTTAATTGACTACATCGCTATCTATACTACTGGTATCACCATACCTAGAGCTGTACCACTTGTCCGACCCCACATCGAACGGTACTGCTCGCCTGATTACATATCTCAATCTGTACTATGTTTCTTACTACACCCCGTGCTGCACTACTTGTCTGACCATACCTCAAGCAATACCACTTGTACGACCCCACCACGAGCTGCACTACTTTTCTGACTCCATCTCGAACTATACTACTAGCCTGATTACATCTCAATCCTTACTACTTGTGTGACCATACCTCGATCTCCAGTACTTGCCCGAGGATACCTCGAGCTGTACCACTTGTCCATCCCCACCCGGAGCTGTACTACTTTCCTGACCCCATCTCGAACTGTACTACTACCCTGATTACATCTCAATCCGTACTACTTGCCTGGCCATACCTCGATCTCCACTACTTGCCTGGCCATACCTCGATCTCCACTACTTGCCCGACCATACCTCGAGCTGTACCACTTGTCCGACCCCACCTCGAGCTGTACTCCTTGTCCGACGTATCTCAAGCAGTACTACTTATTTCACTGTAATTTGGCATTATTAATCTTTCTTCGGACGTTTTTTGGACAATTTTCGACCGGAAACTGAAAAGTGACGTGGACCCGCAGAGGACAAACGTTGTCAATGTTGCAGCATGGTCTGTTTCCCCGGGCACACGTCGATGGTGGCGCGCAACCAACGCGTTCGTGGAACGTGTAACGTTGGCTGGAAGCTGCGAATCGTTAATTTTAATAATGTATTCCCGCTGATACTCGGCCACATTTCTGGCGAACTGGAGCAGAACACCGGAAGCTATTATGTCTCCGCACAAGTGCACATATTCCTGAATAAATGACGTCACCTGCGGCCACAGCTTGTCGCCTCAAACTACCGTTCGGAATTACATCGAATTCGCCGAAACGATCTTCGTCACGGTTAAGGTTGCGCGCCGGCGATGTACAATTAAAATTGTGCAGTCAGCCGAGCATGTTCGACTGAATCGATTGTTTCTTTTACTGTTTCGAACACTCGTTAACTCCTCGATGCTCTAGAAATTTCATCCTATTCCGAAACTCAAGAAATTTGGGTCGTAGTTGATACAGCTATGACATCAAAGGTATTAAGGTACTATTCAAGGTGCTATAATTTTTCGAACAAAAAATCGGACAAGTATGTACTTAGGTTCGTTTGAAAGAGTGATGCCTCCGCTGTGATTCCTATAAATTTGTTTTTCCTGTGGGTATTTCTGCAGTCAACAGCAGACAAGAAAGTAAAAATGAAATTTATCAAATACTTTTCAAATTCAAATTTCTCTGCAGGGGTTGAAACATTTTTTTCGTGATTAAAACCACTGTGGATGTAAAGACTGAATCCTCTGTTTTATAACGACTCTTCAAAAATTGATCTACGCTTTTGTTTTACCGTTCATTGCTTTCGAATTTAAAAGTTTACCTGAATTTGTTAAAGCCGAGGTATAGCAGGGAGATACTTTATGATTTTATTTTTGTAATTGTTGAGCGGCTTCAAAAAAATTATACGATAAAATGTAGCGAAAGTAGGGTCTCTGCCTTTTAGAATGAGCCTAGGTACATTGCCCTATGATTTTTTTTCGCTGAAATACAACAGGTCAAACATCCTCAAACCTGACACTCTAAAATCGACTCGTCCTTTAAATTATATAGTCTTTCAAATTAAAATTAAAGTTGAAAGTGCTATAAATTACTGTTTTATAAATTCGTATATACTTCCATTGTGTAGAATATGTTGCAGGAAAATAATTCAAACGAGCCCAAATATATTCAAACGTACTCGAACCGCAACAAACACAGTCAAACATCCTCAAACCTATAAATTGGCGATACATTGATTAATTTGGCGAGTTGTACCGGCAAAAGTAATACGTCCCAACGAATTCATACGTTTTCGAGCCAGATCGGTCCAAGGGAAAGCCCACAGCAAAACCGACGTGCAATTCGCGGCGGACTTAACCATGCGCATAATTATCCGTGAAAGTTGAGAGGCTGTCGGCGTTCAGCGGTGAGCCAGGGCCGAAAGCTTAGCATGCGAAGAGCCAGTTGTCTCGAAATACAGGACCTCTTGCGAAAGAGAAAACTGAGTAGCAGAACTTGGGCGGTCCCCTCGGAAACTCGCAGAACTTTCGAACCAACCGCTACAAATCGCTCGGTGAACTACAGTCAATTGATTCTTGCCGCTGTCGACTGTTCGGCTTACGGCCAGCCCGGCACGATTATATTGGGCAGCGTGTTCGCCTAACCAACCGAATGTCTCAGTCACCGTTGCTTTCTCGACAAAACGTCTCGGACGAAAAATGTTCCCCTTGAACAAATAAACAATTCTACAAAAAAATTTTCCTGGTCGGACCCGTACTTTCGGAACTATTAACGAAAAAAATGTCTTCCTCTTAATAGGGGCAGCATCAATCGGATATTTGATGTAGTATAACGAAGTAAAATCCTGGAAATGTTTTTGCAAACTGCATGAATGTATAGGTATGATGGTCTAGTAATGACGCATGTAAAAATTGGCAGATCAATGATTTGTTTTGCTGCGTTTGAAAAATTCATAGCTACTCGATTTTTCTGTGATATCACGAGCAGCTTCGACGGAGAAATACATATACGCATAAGTCGATTCGTTTCCCCTGTCAGCCAGTGATAACACAACCTCCCTGTGGGGGATGAATACTGAGAGATGTGGTCAGACGTCGATGGGGGTTGGGGAATCTCCGATGGTGACGCCAACGGGAAACGGAACTCTCACTGGGTGCAATCTTTCTCGTTGCAGGTTGTTCTTGCAATCGCCGGCCAATCCGGATTTATTGTACGTGATATTTTTCTGTCACACCCAGCTTACCGTCACGCTGCTACTGTGCCTCATATTCGGCAGCAAGGTAAGCCTGATACCGATCCCCTATTTACCTGTTCTGTGTGATTCACGTCTGGCATTCGCTCTTTTCCGTGACAAAATCATAGAACTTCTGACAGGATTGAGATAGACCGACGAAACTTTGTTTAAAACTGAAGCTGAAACGAGGCACAATAATGGAAAAATATGGAGAGGAAATGATAAATAGGTTTTGACCTCGGGAATATTTATTGAAGTTGACCAGTGATTAGAAAAGTTTCGATATGTCTTCGTCTCGTCCTAGCAATTATTATTTGTTACTTAATGTAGATAGAGCATAAGAAAAAATAGCAATCCACAAAACAACCCCTAAAGGTAAAAATTGTTAATTTTCCAATTAATTTTCAATTTTCCGTTGGAAAATAAATTTGCAAGAAATCGTGTGACATGTATTGAAGCTTGCCTGTGAAATGTAGGCCTACACGTGGTACTTTAAAATTTGTATTCCTTAAACTATCAGTCAGGTTTAATTGAATATTTTTCTACTATGATCTAGGAGGTCATATTATACTCTACAAATTTTAATTCGGCCAAGACTTGCATACATCTGTTAGCACAATAATCACCATCCACAAAACAACCCCTAAAAATATAAATTGTTAATTTTCCAATTAATTTTCAATTTTCCGATGGAAAATAAATTTGCAAGAAATCGTGTGACATGTATTGAAGCTTGCCTGTGAAATGTAGGCCTACGTGGTGTTCCGTAGCGGGGGCAAGGACGACGCAAAGCACTCGGGGGCTACAGGTAAATTTCTGGGGAAGAGCAGTCGGCCCCCAGGCACCAGCAACCAGACGAACTCGATCTCCCTTCAACAGGGGAACTTCACCGACGAGAGCGACGGAGCCACGGTAAGTGCACTCGAGAAACCACCCCTTCGAACCCCACCCCCTATCCCACCGTCAAACCCTCCCGAAACAGTCGCGGTGACCTTTTTACGATTCCCGTCGTGCCAGCCACTTCCCACGAAAAATGTGTCTTTAATGGTATTCTCGCGTGATGTTTCATCAGCTCACGAACCGAACTATGCCTCTCTCAGCAATTCCGCTCGTTCCACATACCGGACATTTTTCCCGATCATTATTAAGTGATTAGGATAACGAGTCCTCTGCACCCACTTCCACCCCTTCCGCGGACCTAGCGATAAGCCCAGCAATTTCGCAGCGGGATTATAGTTGTGGACGTAGGCGAGTAATCATTGTTATTAAATAACATGCAAATTCGGATTATAAATTCTGAGGTAATGGTTTCGTCGATTATTTTAGAGAACGCTGCGTGTTTATAAATAGACTTAACTGTGCAGTAAATGTCGTGGATGAATTAATCCACATTTGTATAAACGAGTTTTTTATTATTGTTTTATTAGTCCAGTGAAATGAAATGTTTTCGTAGAAATTTTTAGGGATAACTGTAGTGTGATACTACAAAGAGCTCGAACAATGTAGAAAATGTTGTCTAGAAATTAATTTATACACATTCAAACGCTTTCAAACATACTCAAACTTCTGCAATCATAGTCAAACTCCGTCAAACTTATAAATTTTTGTATATGTACGTGTTTCCGACGAGTTATTGTGGATATCGTAGAATTAAATATTAATGAATAATTGGTCTTTAAAGTTGTCTTTTTCATTCACAATACATATAAACAATTTCTGTATATTTAGAACATACATTATATTTAATAATTTCAATTGAACATTTTTAGAAGACCTAAGACTTTATAGACATCCACTGTACAGAAAATATTGCAAAATGAAAATATTCCAGTACTTTCAAACATACTCAAACTTCGACAATCATAGACAAATTTTATGAAGTTAATGATGCCTTGTAGATACAGCGTAGATAAATATTCTGTCTAACGTTTAGTATTCTTCATCATATTCTTTATTTTTAACAGAATAAAAAAATAAAATGCAGAATACGATTTATAATAAACTGTTTCAAACCAAACTTTTAAAATAGTTTTGCTTTATTTTCAAGAGACACTTCCCGAGACCATATAAATTTTGTACTGTGCAGAAAACGCTGTGCTGATAAATTAATCTTTACTTAGTCAAATATACTCAAATCTATTCAAACATACCAAAACCCTTTCTTCTACCTCAACATTTCGAAACAATCGATTTTATTTGTACAAGGCAGTTTTTAATGTCATGCAGATTTACTTCTATGCAGAAGATATTGCAGACAAATTAATTTGCACTGATTCAAACGTATTCGAACACACTCAAACCCATTCGAACATACTCAAACCCCTCCTTCTACCTCAACATTTTGAAAAAGTGCATTTTATTTGTACAAGGCAGTTTTTAATGTCATACAGATTTGTTGCTATGCAGAAGATATTGCAGACAAATTGATTTGGAATGATTCAAACATATTCGAACATACTCAAACCCTTTCTTCTACCTCAACATTTTGAAAAAGTGCATTTTATTTGTACAAGACAGTTTTTAATGTCATACAGATTTGTTGCTATGCAGAAGATATTGCAGACAAATTGATTTGCACTGATTCAAACGTATTCGAACACACTCAAACCCCTTCGAACATACTCAAACCCCTCCTTCTACCTCAACATTTTGAAAAATTCAATTTTATTTGTACAAGGTATTTTTTAATGTCATGCAGATTTGTTGCTATGCAGAAGATATTGCAGACAAATTGATTTGCTCTGATTCAAACATATTCGAACATACTCAAACTCCTTCTCCTACCTGAACATTTTGAAGAAGTCAATTTTAATGTCATACAGATGTATTTCTACGCAGAAGATATTGCAGACAAATTAATTTTCACTGATTCAAACATATTCGAACATACTCAAACCCCTTCTTCAACCTCAACATTTTGTAGTCAAATTTATTTATACAAGACGGTTTTTAATGTCATACAGATTTATTGCTATGCAGAAGATATTGCAGACAAATTGATTTGCACTGATTCAAACATATTCGAACATACTCAAACTCCTTCTCCTACCTCAACATTTTGAAGAAGTCAATTTTATTTGTGCGAGGTAGTTTTTAATGTCATGCAGATTTGTTGCTATGCAGAAGATATTGTAGACAAATTAATTTGCACTTATTCTGGCATGTTGAAACGGCTTGACGCTCATGTGCATTCTGTGCGATAAGAGTGCAATGAATCAATGTAAAATCAATGGTGTCTATCTGGCACAGAACGCCCCATATGTTCACCCACCTCCCCGCAACCATACAATCGTACAACGATTAATAGATATCGGACCGGCGTGGCTATTGTACGAAAAGCCGATTAATAGTCTCCACACTCGGCTGCGTTAATTACGATATCGACATTGGAGAAGCCGATCTACCATTGCTCGGACGAAATCGAGGCTAACGTTCAGACATCACGTACAGGATTGCGGACACACGTAATCAGACGTTCTGATCCGTGATCCAAATAATAGCGTATGCATTGGTATAATATTCCAATAAACATAACATGTTCCAATACAACATATAGGACAGTAATAGCAAAAATACTAGTCAAAATAAACATACTGTACAATACTAAGAAAATTGATTAGAATATTGAATAATATAAATATCGAATGTTGTATAATTTTGTTTAGAAAAAATATACTATATTAAAAAATTTTTCAGAATTTTGGATTCATTTTTTTAGAGAAAGCATATTTACTATCTGAAAACGTTGTTGACAATTTTGGATAAATTTATTTAAGAAAAATATACTGCAGTATATTGAATTTGATTCCTCGTGCATTCTATAAAAATTGTAAGTTGTTTTATCTGCCTTCTCTTGGTAAATATTATGTTGATTTTGACATTTGTTATTTCTACATTATTGTAATATTACATATAAAGAATTCATCAACAATTAATAACGGATGATTAATCGAATGTAAATATTTTTCTAATGAATATTTCTGAAATGTAGCATATAGTTGTTAAATAAAATAAAATTTTGCGAACCGTCAAAGCATGACTCATTAATTCACAGCAATTCTCTAATGATAGAAGTTCTTCAATGAAGCATCACCGGCTCACAAAGAGTTAATGAAAGCCTTTGCAAAATTTTAATCCAACAAGAAAATGGAACAATAGAATTCTTTCGTTCTACAGGCGAATAGGTGTTTGCAATTAACAATGAATGGATGTTTGTCCAATGCCTCATTTTAATTAATCATGAAAACACGCGAGTTTATAAGTTCTCTGGTTATTAATAATGAACAGAACCTTGCTGTGTAATTTCATTATTAGATTCTTAAGTAATATTTAATTTGTTTACGGATTCACAACCACCACCACATGGGTCCTGTCCCACCACAATAATTCAAAAAATAAAGAAGAGGACAAGGCGGCTAAAGAAACAACTCTGCTACCACTCAATAAGGAGATCCGAGTACATACCATCTCAAGACAAATAAAAACTACATCTGGCGAAAACTAGCCCAAAATCGACAAGACCAATGGTGAACCATAAATGTCCAACACCACACAAAATAACAGTATTGCCCGCGCAACGAGAGTTGGCACCACTGATATATACTGTGGATACGGTATTGCCATAAGCCATGTGGCGGCTACTTTCTATGCTCGTCAACAGAGGGACATTACGACAACACCTTTCCCGCTACTACCTGAATCTTCCTCTGTTTGCATATATACCGTCCTAAACTGTCCTTACGACATCCCGCGTCTAAGGCACGGGTCCGCTAGATAGCCTTACTTGACGAGTCCTTTAGCAGGCCTAGGACGAAACGCTTCCTTCTCCTTTTTTCTCCTTTCACACACTTCCCAGCCGCCATTATTGGTGACCCCGACAAACGAACAACAACACAACCAACGAACCACACAGTCGTCGCTAATGACTAGACTGCGGATCTTTATGCAAAATAAAAATCATCTGCATTAATTGCAACAAACAATAGTCATGTAGAAAATTGTTTTATTACTGAATAATCTAAATTAGCTGAAAATATGTTGGCATTATTAAATTCTTTTTGTCCTTCAACCATTGTAAATTGCACAAGCTCGTTTTTGCCATAAATGCATAAAATCCGCAGTCTACTAATGGCCAAGATGTCTATGCGGCGTTAAAGGAGGAAAGAAGAAGAATTTGTTTACGTTGAACATTTCTCACATTTGCCTATCCCTACTAAAAACAAACAAAAGTTACAATCGAGACACATAAACACGACTTTCAATAGGTAGATTATTTGTTCTTAATTAACCAGAACAAATAGACACGTTCCAAGTAATTCAATCATTATGTCCGTTAGAGGGCAAATGTTTGCAATGATGTTATTTAATCAGCACATACTGATTGGGGCACTCGATAGCTACAACGTAAACGGGACCCCGGATGTACAGCAAAGATTTGGGGTGAGAGGGACAAGCCTAACAGCTAACATCGAATCAATCCATAACTGGCCTCGCTCTTCACAAAAGTTAGCCACGTGTGCCACGAAGATGGTCGAAAGGGGGGGGGGGGGCTGACCAAGATCTAGAATCCACGTCGGAAGTTTTCAGCTTCCATCAGTGATAGGGATTAGGGGATAGTTGAAGAGGATTGGGGAATCAGCTGATGAGATTGGAGGTCCACGATCACATTTATTAGAAAAGTAGACGTAGCCAGTCTACCAGAAGCCTACATGGAAACAGTGTCGTCTGTGGGATAATCGAAGGATCTAGGTCAAAGAGTAGCTTGGAGGCTATATTCTTTGACACTTTGCATTTGTATCATCTACGTCATTTTGGAAATTGAATTCACTTTTCAGCCATACTCAGACCTGACTTAATCATAATTAACATAACCTAACATTGACACGGTCATAGTTGAACCTAACCTACAAATGTTTAGATATGATTATAATCTAATTCTGAATCGAGACTTAACTTGATTGTAGTTAATCTTATGTGAGGATAGACTATTCAGAATCTGGTATACATTAGTCATAGCTCAAATTGGTCTGATCATGCTGAGATCCAGCCTAGTCATGATATGACCTGATCTGGTCACGCTTGAAAATACGTCAGTCATAGTTAAACCTAACCTAGTCATAGGTTAACTCGAATTAGTCATTATGAAACCTAACCTAGTCATACTTTAACTTAACTTAGTCATGGTGCAACCTAACCTAGTCATACTTTAACTTGACTTAATCATGGCTAAACCTAACCTAGTCATACTTTAACTTAACTTAATCATGGTTAAACCTAACCTAGTCATAGCTAACACATTCATACTTTGACTTAACTTAGTCATGGTTTAAGCTAACCTAGTCATATTTTAATTTGACTTAGCCATGGTTAAACCTAACCTAGTCATACTTTAACTTAACTTAGTCATGGTGCAACCTAACCTAGTCATACTTTAACTTAACTTAATCATGGTTAAACCTAACCTAGTCATAGCTAACACATTCATACTTTGACTTAACTTAGTCATGGTTTAAGCTAACCTAGTCATATTTTAATTTGACTTAGCCATGGTTAAACCTAACCTAGTCATAGTTTAACTTAGCTTAGTCATGGTTAAACCTAACCTAGTCATACTTTAACTTAACTTAATCATGGTTAAACCTAACGTAGTCATAGCTAACCTATTCATACTTTGACTTAACTTAGTCATGGTTTAAGCTAACCTAGTCATACTTTAACTTGACTTAGCCATGATTAAACCTAACCTAGCCATAGTTTAACTTGACTTAGTCATGGCTAAACCTAACCTCGTCATACTTTAACTTGACTTAGCCATGGTTAAACCTAACCTAGTCATAGTTTAACTTAACTGAGTCGTTGTTAAACCTAACCTAGTCATACTTTGACTTAACTCAGTCATCGTTAAACCTAACCTAGTCATGTTTATACCCAGCAACTTACGACTAATCTAGTCATGTTTAACTCTAAATCTACCATCACCGGTCAAATGACCGGTTTCAATTTCCTTATTTTTCTATTAGTGAAACGATAATGTCGTATTTATGGGAAATGATTGAATAAAAATATTTATTTCATCCTAGATTAAAATAAGAACCACACGAACTTTAAATAAACTCAATCTTGTAATTTTTATAAGACAACAGGTACTAGTCAATTTTAGTGGTCGGTAGGTTTAGTGTTAAATCGATTTGAGTCATGATTCGTCATGATTTGCCTAATCTAGTCATGTTTAAACCTAACCTATTCATGGTTACACCCAATCTAATCGCGATTGAACCTAACCTAATCATGATTAGACCTGACCTAGTCAAAGTTACGCCTGTCTTGCTTCCATCGAGTGTTAGCTGAAATCTCATTTAGCCCTATATCATATACAGCATGATCACAAAATAATACCATCAGAAAATGTAAAAACAGACCGCAACATATTCATTGAAAATTATGCAGTACCTCGTTAGGGCATTGAAAGGTCCGATTAACAAAAATCACACATCCCTTAACGGTTCTCGGTGAAATGATTAACGTATGGCGGTGCATTAAACAATGTCCTCAAATCGGTAACAACGTTGTTGAAACTCCGGGATTTAATTATCATTCAGATCCTGGCTGAGTGACAGTAATAATGAATCGTGCGCATATGCGGGTTCCGACCGCCCATTGCACTCAATTATCGGCAAAATTGCCGCTTTGAGAATTATAAACGGCGATCCGATTATGCGAAATGTTTAAATCAGTTATGGACGTGATGTTGCATTTAGAATTACGCGGGCATTCAACGAGTCAACCGACGGATACGTGCTCGCGTGGCATATTCGAGGGAAACACGTCACTAATCATTCCCGGAATCATTTGTTACATTTACTATACGCACGTCGATTCTTTCGGTGGCGTACCACCTCCCCATGGACCTTTGACTAATTGCCAATTACCCGATATTTATTCCTCATTGCATTCCCCCTTGCAAATTAATAATGATTCCCGGTCTGACTATTGATTGTCTATTGTCTCTTCTTCGGTAATTATCAATTGCTATTGTCAGCGAATTAATTCATATTTCAACAATCACTTACAGTCCCTGTTATGTTATATTGCATGTTTGATTAATACCTATTTATCAATGCTATTTAATGTTATTAATTCACCTTATAATAATTTAATTGATTTCTTCATTATTGATTAATTTTATTTCATAAAACATTTATTTTATCAATGCTATTTACTTTGTTCAATTCATCAAATAATAATTTATTTCATATATTCCTTATTAATTAATTAATTTTATTTCATTGAATATATATTTTATCAATGCTATTTACATTGGTTAATTCATGTAATAATAATTTATTTCATTCATTATTTATTGATTAATTTTATTTCATAAAATATTTATATTACCAATGCTAATTAATTTTATTAATTCACCTGATAATAATTTATTTCATTCATTCATTATTGATGTTTTCATTTCGTAAAACATTTATATTATCAATGCTATTTAATTTTATTAATTCATCTAATAATAATTTATTTCATTCATTCACTATTGATTAATTTTATTTCAGAAAATATTAATTTTATCAATGCTATTTAATGTTATTAATTTACCTAAGAATAATTTATTTCATTTTTTCATTATTGATTAATTTTATTTCAGAAAATATTTATTATATCAATGCTATTTAATTTTCTTAATTCAACTAATAATGATTTCATTCATTCATTATTGATTGATTTTATTTCATAAAATATTCCTCTTATCAATTTTATCTGACATGGTTTCGTCTGAAAATGACTCTTAAAAATTTCTAAGAGATTCTGCAATCTTTAATATACAATTTTAATAAGAAAGGTGAAGGTTAAAATGAAAAATGCAGGAAAAATTTCTTTCACGGAAACAAAGCTTTTTTGCAATAAAAATGTAATAAGAACTTTATCAATTTTATTTGAGACGGTTTTGTTTAAGATTATATAAGATTAATAAATATAAAATTAATAAAATTATAAGATTATTTAAGATAAGACATTTTTGTGAGATTTCTCAATACCTACTGTACAATTTTATTTAAAGAGGAACATTTTGTAATCAAACATACAGGAAAACTTGTCCTGCATTCAATGAAAGCTTCCTTGCAATGAAAATGAAGCATAAGTATTATTAATCATTCAGCAGTACGTGCGTTTTCTTGTCGCATGCAAAATAAGTGCATACAAATCTACAGTCCAGTATTAAAGCGGCTCTTTCTATTTACCTGAATGTTATTGAATTTTTCGCGTCTCACTGAAGAGATCGGTAATTAAAAAGACCCCCCAGGCCAGTTTACGGGTAGTTAGTTCGAGGTAACGTTGCCGAAGGCGTGCCGCAAGATCACGGAACTCGCCATTAAAAATAATTGCTTAATTTCATTGGTCTTGTAAAGGGCAACCTTACAGGAAATCCGCTTAAGAAGCAAATCTCCCTAATGAAGTTCCCAAAGGACGGTTACATGAAACTTATACTGATAAATCAACGCCAAATGCCATAAGTTAATTACCATGTTAAATGTAGGTCAGGATTTCTTATCTTATCACGTGTCATCGCCGCAACCAGCTGTCAACCGTGTCAATAAAAACAAAATATTTCACCATCCTCATTCAGCATTGTTTCCAAAAAGTCATCAACATTACATGTTCACAAATTTTTTGAAAATTTATGCGTAGACTCCCACATATCACGATCCAACAAATGTATAAACGGATTGTATACATTTTATGTGGCAACAATTGTCAAGTAAATGTATAAAAAATTGTTTAAAAATACTGTACAATGATTACCACAAATGATACATATGTACAATCTATTTCAAACAATTGTCTGACCGCGTTGTATGGGAGCCAATGAATGAGTATTGTACATTATCATAGAAATCTAGTAACAACTTTTTTGTTTACAATTGTTTCCATATGAAATTTTCACCGGTACATTCCTGACATTTTTCCGAATAAAATGATACCTAACACGATACCATTTGGTTCACGTTGAATCGTATAATCCACGATGAAGTGGAACCTCTGTTATCCGAACTGTCAGTGAAGTTCTATTAAATCGTGGATTTACTCGTGCAAATATGATGCAATTCTATTGTGAGTGGGCTCGTTTTATTCGAAAAAATGTCACGAATGGACCAGTGAAAGTCTCACGAATGAATAATTAAAAACAAAAAAGTTATTAAGACTTTTATCAGACACGTTGCACGAAATGCCCGATATGATTTTTTCAAGTGCTGCCATTTCTACAAACGATCGAATTTTTCAAAAGTTCCACGTTACATTCTACACAGTACCTTTTAGTTTCAGGATAAAAAAAATGTTCAGCTCGGATGTTTCAATTTTCGTCAGTCATGGCGGCTATCCGTTCGCGTACCGCTAAAAGCCCATTTCGAAAACAACGAATAACTCCGCCATTTTCTGACATTTCGTTCTGAAAAAATTCACAATAAAGTCAAATTTTGTGACAATATCACTGAAAAAAAAAACAAAATTTTTCATGCAGTAATTATCCATGTAAAAAATTCTTGAACACAACACACGTTTGGATAGTCGAGGTACACCGTTAATTCGCGTTTTCTTTGATCGATGCGCGGAAAATGCGTAACAACGAAAGGGTATGAGTCTTGGAAAAAAAATTGGGGGCTCGTTCCATCACTATAAGTTAGGTGTCGCGTGTAAATTCCATTTACGAGGCCCTGAAGGGCCGACTGCTGATCGTCATCAGTCAAATGTCAGAACAGACGCCTCTGCTCGACCTCTTTCTCTCTTCCTCTCTCACTCTCTCAATCGCTCTTTTTCGTATTATTTTTTTTTTTTCGTCGCCGCAGTTCCAACGACCGTATCTTCGAGGTCGACGCAATTTTCCAGGCTTTTTGCGATCCGCCAGTAATCTTGGCCATCCTAAAAGCCCCGACGGATGACATTTTTGCGCGCGGGCTTTTGTCGGGGTTAATGCAACCGGGCCGCACTCACTCCTCCGGTGGTGGCCCGAGTCGCCTAATCGTCGCGACGACGCGGATCGTTTGCGAATTCCAAATGGCAGATCACATTTGTGACGCGTTCACCGCACCTCGTTAGCCCCACGCGAATGTTTCATCTGGAAAACCGCGTTAGATCACATCACTTCGTTCATATTTTTTGCAAATTCTTTTATTATAATATGTGCGATAAATTGGAGACCAAAATGTCGCCTACAAGAGTGTACAAACATTAATCATTAATGCGGTGCTGCTAGAATGTAGAAAAGTATAGCGTGAATACGAAATATCGTTGACTGTGTATCGGTGAGATAATACTAATTCGGTTATAGTTTCTTTCTTTCGAATTATTTCTGAATGAAACTTTTCCTGTTATATCCGCGATGTTTTTCTGAAAAGAATGATACCTCACACGATACACTTCGGATCGTATTTGGCAGTGTAATCCACGATTTTGGGTAACCTTGATTATCCGAACTGATGGCTCGACTGCGTTTTGGAGAACTCCGTGTTCTTAACTTTTTTGACCTTTTTTATATGTGATCCTGTAGATATCGATGAAGACATTCCGAAAATGCGTGTATGGTTGTTAGAAATTCACTGGTTTATAAGTTATACGCATGTAAAGATGAGCAGTTTTAAGCGTTTTTGACAAGTTATGTATGTTATTATGTATTACGTACGTGTTTGTGCTGCCATCTAACGGATCTGTTCGGAAGTATTTAACCCATTTTACGTGTATCACCTAGCAAATATATCAATATGGCGGCGCTTTAACCTGTCAAAAAGGTTTAAAAGTGTTCAGCTTTATACGCGTAGGACTTTTTAACCAATGAATTCCGCGCAATAAGATTTTCATTTTCGACGTTTTCACGTCGAAATCTATAAGATTGTATAAAAGAAACTTGAAAAAAAAGAGTTCTCCAAAACGTAGTTAAACCGAACTGATCATTGAAACACGAGTATTCGTTTCATTGAATCGATAATTGGGTCCAAATTATATCGTGTTTGGATTCATTTTAATCAGAAAAATGTCACAAATACATTGGTGCACAGTGAAATGATCTTTCTAACAATAAATTGTTTTAAAAAATCGAGATTTTTTCGACCGATAGGTATTTATATTATCATTGTATTTATAGTACTAACTTAAATCTTTACTGATTCGTGCAACGAATCATGTTGTACATAAATGAAAAGTAAATTTTTTCAAAACCTTTCTAAAATGGTTTCCACTTACGAAGTTACAGGCATGCCAAGTACAATCCCAATCACTTCTTTATTTGTCGAAAAACGATCTGATAAATTATATAGCATTTTAAGAAATGCATTATGAACGTATACAATATTAATTTTTGTATGTCTTGCCCTTTTTTGAGATTCCGAGAAAAGTCTAGAACAGCTCAAGATCATTTTATTACAGGTCGTTGAATTAGAGTAAAATCGAATAAAGTGAGAAAGGATATAATAATAGTTATTCAAAGGAGTATAAACATTATTAAATTATCCAAATGGAATTGTTAAAACGAGTGAATGCGTAATTAACGTCGTTTTATTAAGAACTCGAGTCTGCCGCGTTCTAATTATGCCTGCATTTTATTACCCAGAACTGAAATTAGCTACTTCCGATGAGGACTGTCAAATCTCGTATCTCTGACGAAATATAAAATTAACCAAACTGCCACCTAATTTGGAAGTCTATTTTAATAGACGTACTATAACTCGCTTGCTGGAAATTTCATGTTACTAGATCAAGCCGAGTTCAAACTTACTAGTACAGTATAATTTTATTGTTCCCCTTAGTGTTACAATCCTTATACATCTTTTCCTTCTCCTTCTTCACCCCTTCATCCCGCTCTTAACGTAACCTTAATCTTATATCCTAACTTAAATCTGAACTTATACTAAATAGAGAGAGAGAGAGATATTACAACAAGCCACTATTTACAATATTTACAATACTCCATTTACACTACCGTACCCCCTTCCTACAACCCTAATCATTCCCCCCTAACCGCGGACCTCCTCTTCCGGTCGCTCATCGACCTTCCCAATCCTTGCATTCATAACCTCTCTCCACTCTTCCACCCTCCTCATCCACTCCTCCCCTCCACCCTCGTCCTCCAACACTTCCCACATCCTCTCTTGCCATCCTCTTCTTCCATCCACCCTCATGCATACCTCCCATACATGCTCCCATGTCTCATTCTCCCACACTCTGCATTTTCTCGACTTATCATCCATCCAGTATCTCTCCCCCCTCCCCTCATCTCGTTTCCCAGTCTAAACCTAGCGACTCTCTGCCACCAACTCTCCCCCCACCCATCCCGTACCATTTATTAGACTTAGAGCATCCTATCTTCACCCATCTTTTCTCTTTCTGTATTTTCTTTTCGTCTTCTTACTATTTCCTCGTTCATTGACTCTTTTCTCTCCTTCAGAATTTCATTGAGTTCACACTTACTATTTTATCGAATTAAACGGAAAAGGTATATTAACGGTCAATTTATATTTTTATAAATTTAGAAAAATTGGTATACAGTAAAAATTCATATTTTTGATTATTGGATTTGGGCAAAACTATGGATCTTCGCAGTGTAAATTGAAGGCGTTTATTGCAGATAGAAGGAAGAAAAGATAATAGTTTAACTGGAACTTAATATTTAATAATAAATCTCACGACATTACAGAACAGTTGTTACAATAGATAAAACATACACATAAGACATCTGTCTTCCTCTACGCTTTTACGTTAATAAATTTTATGTTAAGCCACATTCACAACGAACGACCTAATCGATTCAATATACTATTTAAAATTATATTCAGTAGCTTATTCGAGCAAATCGATCTTTGAAACTGTATTCAACAGATTTAATGAAAGTATTTTACTTTTTATTTCAAGATTATATTAACAATACAAATATTAAGGATTATGTAATATATGAAATTTGGTAAAATTTCGAGGTTTTTAAATTAAGGGAATTTGATAGTTTAATTTATTGAAAATTTAGTTTTAAATTTACTATTTTGGATCCCGTTGAAATAATGTTTATAAGCTTGATGAAATTCACAGTCTAGCAACAACGAAAAATATTAACGTATTATTTGGAAAGTATACGGTATATATTTCGTTGGCCTAATCTAGGTTAATTAGTTCTTCGCTATAATGTTTGTTCTTCAGAGCGCCGGGGCATGGTCTGGGTCAATTAGGCCGCGAGACATGCTCCTAGATACAGTAAGAACTCTGCTATAGTCCGCGCAAATTAAATTTCGGTATACTTCAGTTGAAGCTTTGGCGTTCTCTAGATTAACTGGGACACTAGCATACTCGTGTCATTATAATCTTAATAGGAGTTTAGAAATCTTGCCTTAAACTACCGTGTATACTCTAAATCTCCTCTAACTATACACATAATCCTGCTAACGCCAACTTGCTTCTTATAGACTATTTTAAAAATCACTTTAGCAACGTTCTGACCCATCTAGGTGGTTCACATTGTTCTCACAATGGTTATTACCCTATACATTGTTATTAATTCATGATTGTTACGCTATTACATTAAATATCTTGTAAACATACATGCAAGTCTTCTAGACGCCATCTTGGTTTCTTGGAAATTAGTCGAACAATTAATTCCAAAGTTTACGAACATCTGTCTAGGTGATTTATATTGTTCTCACAATGATTATTACCCTATAAATTGTTATAAATTTATGATTGTTATCCTATAACATTAAATCTTTTATAAACACAGATGTAAGTCTTCTAGACGCCATCTTGGTTTCTTGGAAAGTAGTCGAAAAATTAATTCCAAAGTTTACGAACATATGTCTAGGTGATTTATATTGTTCTCACACTGATTATTACTCTATAAATTGTTATTAATTGATGATTGTTATCCTATAACATTAAATCTTTTATAAACACAGATGTAAGTCTTCTAGACGCCATCTTGGTTTCTTGGAAAGTAGTCGAAAAATTAATTCCAAAGTTTACGAACATATGTCTAGGTGATTTATATTGTTCTCACAATGATTATTACCCTATAAATTGTTATTAATATATGATTATTACCCCACTACCTTAAGTCTCTTATAATTGTACATATAATGTTTTTAGGCGCCATCTTGGTTTCTCGGAAATCATTTAAAAAATTAATGTAGCAGTTAATATATTTGTTCAAATGATTTATGGTCTTTTGGTTATGGTTTTGACTGATTTTCTAGGAACAGCCGTGTCAAGGGAGTGTACGCGACCTAATCCTCTATATCTAGCACTATTAATTGTAAGCTTTGCTTTCATCGAGCCGGCTAATATGGCGTTATCGAACTCTACAGGTCGGTTAGGGCGTTCCTCAGTTCAGGCATTACTATGTCCAGTGCTAAATCTTCATTTCTCGCCACTCGATGCTCCCATTGCATTCCCAGAATTCTATACGTAACTATACGCTGTCATTGGATGTCAGGAATCTACTGGACCATTTAATGTCGTGTCATAGTAACTGTCACTCGAATCCTCTCATCTTAAGCTTCGTGGTTTACCGTCAAAATATGTATTAGAAACTGAATCACTCTTAACCGACAGAGAATGGTTTTTGAATAATTTTTTAAACGTGAAATAGAAATTTTATTGAATACAAATTTTATTAGTTTAATTAGATGTGAATTGTATTAAATATAAATTTGATCAAATAGAAATTTTATCAGATATATATTCGATCAAATACAAATTTTATAAAATATAAATTTTATTAGTTTAATAAGATGTGAATTGTATTAAATATAAATTTGACCAAATAGAAATTTTATCAATGTAAATTAGATCAAATACAAATTTTATAAAACGTAAATTTTATTAAATACGAATTTTATTAGTTTAATAAGATGTGAATTGTATTAAATAGAAATTTTATCAAATAGAAATTTTATCAGATATATATTCGATCAAATACAAATTTTATAAAATATAAATTTTATTAAATACGAACTTTATTAGTTCAATAAGATGTGAACTGTATTAAATATAAATTTTATCAAATAGAAATTTTATCACATGTAAATTCGATCAAATACAAATTTTATAAAATATAAATTTTATTAAATACGAATTTTATTAGTTTTATAAGATGTGAATTGTATTAAATATAAATTTTATCAAATAGAAATTTTATCAGATATATATTCGATCAAATACAAATTTTATAAAATATAAATTTGATTAAATATAAGAAATTATAATTATTGTTTATAGATGACATTCTGTTTAATTGTTATACATTTATATATAAGTAAATTATTATAGTTTTTCAACTCGTCTTTCGTGTTTGTTTCTATTTTTCCAGGAAGAGTTCCGTCGATTCATCAACCAATTGGAGGTGCTCAAAGAAAAAAATATTCTTCTTGGCAACCACCATTTGGTAAACAAATTGGCAGCGATGTACGAGGCAGCTAATCGTGCAGAAACACAGGTGTCCACGATCCAGGCGATCTCCTCGAGTATGAGACTGAGTGATCTAAATGGATCCACAGCAATCGCTGAGACAAACGTTGGAGGATCGTATCAGGTTGATAGCGACAAGAAAAGTGGTGAGTCTACATCCTAATTTCAATTATATACGAATTTTCAAAATTTTCCATCAAATTATCAAAATAATTTTTTTTAGTATAAATTTAATACCCCTTTTACTCGAACACACATGATATTCTTTGTATCTCGACAGAAATTGAATTTACAATATACTTTTTCTCGCAACACAAATTGCATTTATAATGCTTTTTTTATTCCAACACAAATTAAAACTACAATATTTTTTTCACCCAAGCAGCAATTGGAGTTGCAATATTTTTTAATCCTTTACAAATCGCAATTTCAAAATATTTATTAACTGAACACGAATTAAAATTATAGTATTTTTTGCCCGCGTACAAGTTGGGGTTGCAATATTTTTTTAATTTGACAGAAATCGCGATTATATAATATTTATTCTCTCGACACGAATTGATACTGCAATATTTTTTTTCACCCAAGTAGTAATTGGAGTTGCAATATGTTTTAATCCTATACAAATCGCAATTATAAAATATTTATTAACTGAACCGAATTAAAATTATAGTATTTTTGTTTTGCCCGCGTACAAGTTGGAGTTGCAATATTTTTTAATTCCACAGAAATCGCGATTATAAAATATTTATTATCCCAACACAATTGAAACTACAATATTTTTTTTACTCGAGTAGTAATTGGAGTTGCAATATTTTTTAATCCTACGCAAATCGCAATTATAAAATATTTATTATCTCAACACGAATTATAATTACAATATTTTTCTCCCGCGTATAAATTGGGGTTGCAATATGTTTTAATTCCACAGAAATCGCAATTATAAAATATTTATTATCCCAACACAAATTGAAACTACAATATTTTTTTTACTCGAGTAGTAATTGGAGTTGCAATATTTTTTAATCGTAAAAAAACGCAATTATAAAATATGTATTATCTCAACACGAATTAAAATTACAGTATTTTTTTTCCCGCGTGCAATTTGGCGTTGCAATATGTTTTAATTCGGCAGAAATCGCGATTATAAAATATTTATCTCGCCGCAAATTAAAATTGCAATAATTCTTTTGCCTGAGTTAATCACTCAATATCCAGTTGTCTAATCACCTGTCCAGGTGCAGAAGCGAAAGAAGAGAAAAGGTGTCAGGCCTGCGTGGAGAAAAACGGTATCAAATCCAAGGACCCCAGCTCCTCGAAGGACAGCGAGGCCCTGGTCACAGTGGAAGCCAAGAAGACTCCGAGAACAGCTGACGTGGCAGTGTCCACTTCCGGTAGACCAACCACCGAAGACATCGGCACAGAGACGAAGCCAGAAGAGAAAGAGCCAAGAGAGAAGACCAAAAGCAAATCGGGCCACGCCAGGACGCGCGACATAGTGATCAATTTGGACGACAAGACCAGGTTCTCCGAAGAGGTCACGGTGTAGAAAAGACGCCACGAACTTCGCCACGCCCTGTGAACTTAGGCAACTCTAGTTCGTCGTTTTGAGTGATCAGTGTTGTTCGAAAAGGTGTTCATCGAAAAAATGTAAGTTTGAAAAATTATTTGCCGATAGTTGCGGAATAGCTTGGGGAGTCTGTGGACCATCGGGAAGTTCCCCAGGACACGTCACCTCGCTTTTCCCACCGTTCGGGAAACGGGGAGCTCTGGGAAATCGTCTAAAAACCAAAATATGTAAGCACGGGGAGTTTTCTCGTTTCCTCGGGCGAATGAGGAAACTTGCAGCCGATATGAGAGAATGCACTTTATCCAGGTGCATCTGATCCGTCCCAGATAGAAAAGTTCAGCACCTTTCCCCTACTTTCACCGATTTTTACGGGAACCTCTCGGCTTCAAATCACTCTGAATAGGCCCTCGTAGCGTTCCCAAAATACTAATTCCACCATTACTGCACGATACTACATTATTCGAGGCCGAGACGTCGACCAAATGATTCCTCGCACCAAATTACACCGGAAACGTCCCATAAACCATCTCTCTAGGACGCACCGTTCTCGAGTAAATCGCGTTTGAAGCTTTCAGTGACATGGCGCACGCGGCCCCGCCCCTTTCGACGCGCGCAGGTTAGTCAAATCTTCGACCTCGATTTTCTCGGCACAGGGACGTCGTAGAAGAAAATTGTATTACACGTTTTCAACTTGGTTTTGGTTGACTAATCCGACTCTGTCAACTTTTCCGGGAAAAAACGAAGAACGTTTTCGAATATAGTGCAGGAAGTTCGCTCAACGAAAGCAGCGCGACCGACCGTGGAATTGTAAATCTATAGGGCGTTATTTATTTATAAATTCTATCTGGGACACATCCTCGACGCGTATGCGCGACCGTTCTCTCAGCTTCTGTAAATATTGCCCTAGCCGCTTATTCGAAGTCTTCTGCCATACGCGTAAGTTGATTTGTAAATAATACACAAGCCGCTCGCGAGTTATACGACCAGGTCAAAGCCGTTTTACCGAGATCGAGCGTGTCCGAGGGGTGGCTACCCCCTCCCACGCGCTCGTCATATCAGTCCAACTGTAAATACATTGTACATAAACCACGCGACGCGAGTTTGCCACTAGACTAACGATCGGGTTTCATTGTTATGATCGTGCGTTAGGTTATCGCGGACGTCGTTAGGCTAACCGGGGTATTGTGTTCGGTTGTTGTACGCGAAATGGCGGTCTTTTTGAATTGTTTAAAAATCTTCCTCCTTTCGCAGAAATTCTGGAAAATTTGGTACCACTTCAAATTTTAAAAAAGTCGTATTATTCCTTAGTTCGGAAGTACATAAAAATATATTGTGAATAAATAAATTTATAATATAATATAATACGTCTGTTTTTAAATCGCTGCACAATTTTATTGGAAATAATAATGACTGTCGGCCGGTCATTCGAACTCGGATTCAACGAGGCACAGTTTATTCTTGATTCGAGCGAGCAGATAATGATTTCCGATGATTCACGATGACGCTTGAGCGTCCCCGGTCATGTGCAACAACCTAACAATGATCACGCCACAATGGAGACTCTTCGTCGCGCGGCGTTGATGAACGAATGATGATGACGGGGATATATTGATGACCTCCGATAGGTACGTCCATCGATCTGGAATTTATTCTAGGCTTCCGCGTCCAAAATGGCGTACCTTTTAATGACCCCTGGGTTATTGTGTTGCGACGTTAATAAATATTTATCGATTTAGATAAATAGAGAACGTTATCTCAACCATCGATCAGTATTAATAGGCAAATAAATAAATCCTATCGAGTAACATAAACGAAATTGGATTTTAAGTTTCGGAGAAAATTCGTACAGTCAATTTTTTTATTGCTGTTCATTGTACAATACCAATTTACTGCTCCACATGCAACAAGTTAATGACTCGAACGCTCGCTGATGAAGCAGGAGAATTTATCGATTCTAGCTATACCGATGCATTCCCCAAATAATTCGATTTTTTATATTTTTTATTGAATTGTAAAATAATTGAAAATAACTCTCACGGAATTATTCAGCCATTCAAATTGTTTTTTTTTAAATTCTTTTTATAGAAGAAAAAAAGGATTGCTCATGAAAATGATTAACTAATTCAGTACAAAATAATTTTGCCACTTGAATTTATTGTTTAATAAACAAACTTTAAAATTGTGTTATCTTTCTTTTGTTTAATGAAAAATATTATTAATAGAGAGGAAGTATTTTTTTTAAACCACTGAACAATTATTCATCCATATAAACTTATTATTTAACAATCGAGCACTGTCGAAACTATGTCGTCTCAATGTGTTTGATGAAAAAAATTGTTGACGGAGACGAAGTATTTTTCTTTAATCACTGGAGGAGTATAATAAAGATCGGAGTGTCAGATCCGTGATAGATCTCTCGATTAGTCGATCATCCCCAGGCAATACTGTTCTCCAAACGGAACGGCAATTAATTACTTCGTCAATCATTTACCACCTGAGTCGCCTAACTGTTCCCCGGATCGGTAAACCTACCGGCCGACAAATTCCGCATGAAGATTAATTATCGTACTAATTAAACGTCCTGGTTCACAAGTACCACTCCAAGGATCGATCAGTTTTTCCTATCTCCGACTATTTGAGTAATCCCCTCGATGGAAGAACACCACTTACACGAACGCATGGCCCCCGATCTTCAAACTAACCCGCGTACGTTGTTCATCAACGCCAGCTCGAAATTCTACTTATTAAGTAAACATTTAAATTATGCATATCGGTCTTGGGGAGCCCGCGTCCGCTGGGAGAAGATTGACTACGGCCCTGACGACGTTGTTTCACACGCTAGAAGTTTCCAAATTGACTAAAATAGCACAGTCTGTAACGACCTGTAGAATAATCAAATTGTGCGTGATCAGTATTATGTTCAAAAAATTCTCTCAAACAATCCATCGACACCTACTCAATTATTATATAATCTAGGAAAGTCATGAAATCAATTTTTAAAAAACAGCATACTTTGAAACGACCTGTACAATATTTAAATTGTGTGTGTAGTCAGAATTATGTTCAAAAAATTCTCTCAAACAATCCATCGACACCTACTCAATTATTATACAATCTAGGAAAGTCATGAAATCTATTTTTCAAATACAGCATACTTTGAAACGACCTGTACAATATTTAAATTGTGTGTGTAGTCAGTATTATGTGCAAAAATTTCTCTCATACAATCAATCGACACCTTCTCAATTATTGTACAATCTAGGAAAGTCATGAAGTCTATTTTTCAAATACAGCATACTTTGAAACGACCTGTACAATATTTACATTGTGTGTGTAGTCAGTATTATGTTCAAAAAATTCTCTCAAACAATCCATCGACACCTACTCAATTATTATATAATCTAGGAAAGTCATGAAATCAATTTTTAAAAAACAGCATACTTTGAAACGACCTGTACAATATTTAAATTGTGTGTGTAGTCAGAATTATGTTCAAAAAATTCTCTCAAACAATCCATCGACACCTACTCAATTATTATACAGTCTAGGAAAGTCATGAAATCAATTTTTAAAAAACGGCATACTTTTAAACGACCTGTACAATATTTAAATTGTATTTAGTCAACATTACAAATCAAACACGCCATTAAAGAATCTGTTGATATTATTCAAATCATTTTCACAAAATAGAGATCTTATAAAATAAATTTTTAATAATAACACAGTCTGAAACAACCTGTACGTAAAGTTTAAATTGTACTTGGTCAATTTTATATTGTTATAATTCCTGCAAACAATCTGTGGACACCTTATTGATCGGGTACACAAATTAGAAGAGTTACAAAATCGATTTCTGAAAATAGTGTACTCTGAAACGACCTGTATAATATGGAAATTGTATTTTATGATCATTACACTCCAAAATACCTTTGAAGAAAGATATCCTATCAACAATCTGTCGACGCTGTCTTAGTCATTTCCACAATCTACACAGTTTATCAATTCAATTGTTCAAAACAGTACATTTTGAAACATCCTATATAATACTTAGATTATACTCAAAATACATTTCAAAACCTCCGTTAATAATTTATCGAAATGTATCCAAATCGGAAAATCATCTGAATTGGCAATCCAAACAGATCATTCTGAAACGACCTGTATCATACTGAAATTGCATTTAATAATTCATTTTAAGAATTTCTTGAAGAAAATTCGTATCAGAAACTTGTCCACATTTCCTCTAATTCAAATTAGAAAATTTGCTCAAATTATTTATCGAAAACAGATAATCCTGAAACAGCCTGTACAATACTCAAGCTCTTGCCAATCAACATTATACTAAAAATTCCCCCAAATATCATCCTCACTAAGAATCTTATATTTTCTCCATTTTCTTCTCTATATTTTAAGCTAGATTATTTTCCAAATTATTTATCAAAAACAGGTCAACCTGAAACGCTCTGTAGATTCAAACCTCTCCACAAAATCCCCAACCAAAATCATGAGCGTTATCTCAATCCTTCCCACCATATTTCCACCAAATTAGACTGGTCTTTGTCACCTAATCTCCCTAACTAATCGGTCCAAGAGTCCTGACACACTCTGTACAATCACAATTTGAAACCAGATACGCCGACGACAATGAGACACGTGAGTTCCGGCATTCGATCGAAGGCGTAGCGTGTCGGCTCATGGCCTGTGGCGTGGAAACCCGATAATCGAGTCGAATGTCGATGGTCGAGCCGAGTATAGTCGACTCTCGGAAAGGGAAGACGCCGGTTTCCGGCGGAATTGCCCCCGGTGTAGATAAAGTCGTCGATACCGACTGGGATCACGCAGCCGTTCTTCTCCCAGAGGACGGGGATGGATCGCGTTACCCCTATAATAACGAGAAACACCGAGTAGATGTAACAAGTACCAGCAATATTCGCTTTCTCAACGGGAAATGGGGCGGGGCCTGGGCGGATCCAGAGCGGGTCCAGAGCGGGTGGGGCGGGGCCAGAGAAGCGAGAGTTAGCGCGGGAAATTCGAATCGCCGCGCCGGCCTACGCTCGAAATTAAACGGAGACGCGTTTGCCGCGGGTAATTCGCGTTGTAATTTGTTAAATTCACTTGTGACGTGCTTCTGAAGCTAATGTACAGCTCTACAGGGCGTATCAAAATCGTTATCAATTGATTTTCGAGGAAATTCGTAATGTTTTCGATTTTGGTTGATTTTAGAGGTTAGAGGTTCTTTCTTTTAATGTTTCAATGTTAAATATTGACGATCACTTCTACAGGGCGTTTCAAAAATTTTATCATTGATCATCAAGGAAATTCGTGATGTTTTTGGTTTTGGTTGATTTCAGAGATTAGATAGAGGTTCTTTCTTTTAATGTTTGAATGTTAAATATTGAAGATTACTTCTACAGGGCGTTTCAAAAATGTTATCGATTGATTTTTCGAGGAAATTCGCGATGTTTTTGATTTTGGTTGATTTTAGAGATTCGATGGATGTTCTTTCTTTTAATGTTTGAATGTTAAATATTGAAGATTACTTCTACAGGGCGTTTCAAAAATTTTATCAATTGATCTTCGAGGAAATACGCGATGTTTTCGATTGTGGTTGATTTTATAGATTAGATAAAGGTTCTTCCTTTTAATATTTGAATGGTAAATAATGACGATTACTTCTACAGGGCGTTTTAAAAATTTTATCGATTGATCATCAAGGAAATTCGTGATGTGTTTGGTTTTGGTTGATTTCAGAGATTAGATAGAGGTTCTTTCTTTTAATGTTTGAATGTTAAATATTGAAGATTACTTCTACAGGGCGTTTCAAAAATGTTATCGATTGTTTTTCGAGGAAATTCGCGATGTTTTTGATTTTGGTTGATTTTAGAGATTCGATAGATGTTCTTTCTTTTAATGTTTGAATGTTAAATATTGAAGATTACTTCTACAGGGCGTTTCAAAAATTTTATCGATTGATTTTCGGGAAAATTGGAGAAGGTTTTGATCTTGATTGAGTTCGACGAATAACTAGAGCTAATAGAGAGGTTCTTCAATGAATTTTTCGTAATTTTTAATAGTGAATCAATGAGGATTACCCGCGATGGATGCTGCGAGGACTTTTGTCGCAAATTCGTGCACTTTGCCAAATTTGAAAATCGTTGTACAACGTTGAAAGAATCTTTACGAAACACGACTCATAGTGGTACCAAATCAGGTTTCAACAGTTCAGGTAACTTTTTTGCAAATTCTAAAGATGTATTGTTAGGGTGTATAAATGTTAGTTGATCACGTTGGCAATCGTGGTTCAACTTGATGTAGGATATAAAATTCAAAAGAGATACAAACTTGTAGTACTCGAGAGTGAAAAATGTGGTACTGAATTGTTGTTATTGAACCGTAGTGCTGTGACAAATTTTTTAATTATATTCAGTTATCTTATCAAAAATGGAAAAGCTATAAAAAATAATTCTCCCGTATCCCCGATTTAATTTATGCACTAGAAAATGGTGTGGTTGAAAAATATTTAATATCCTTTACTTCGCTACAAAGGAAAAACAATTGCTACAGAAATGAGTCAGATTTTTTTTAAGAGGTTACCTTAATTACTGACAATTAATTTTACGTGTCTCAACGGTTCATTTCACTTGCCCTTGAATTATTATAATTGCGTTCGTTTCATTCCTGTGTACCAATTAACCGCTTGAACTGCTGGAACATTCTGAACCACTGTGCTCCGTTTGGAAAATTGCAGCCGGAGCATCCCATGCGCAATAAGTGGAGGTTTGTTTCCCAGCAAAACCCGGAATTATTCCATCGGATTTAATAAGAATCATCGATATTCGATGACCAGGCGGGGAATAATTTTCGAAATGAAAATAGATGCTGCCGGTTGCGTTTTCCGCGGGGTCGCGCAAGAATGTTGAAAGACGGATGTTGAAAGAGTGAGATTATATCGGCGATTGTTGGTCGTTCAGCGGTCGATCCGAGCTGTGTGCGAGTATATGTGTGCGCGCGCGTGTGTGTGTGTACACGTTGTTATTATTCGATCGATCGATCAAGTCGAGTAACTGATCCTGAGTGTGTCGGTTCAATTTAAAACTGTAACCGGACACGACCGCCGGGCGAGAGTGTCATTAAATAAAGAAATAAAAGTCGTAATAAAATAATGTCGTTGTGTCCCTCTCTCGTCTTGTTTTTATAACATAACCGATCGTTTTTGTTGTTTCATTTGATTTCGTTTGTTACAGGCGCTGCGTGAGAAGAGAGTTGGCTAGTAAGTTCGCTGGTATTTTATCTAGGGACTTTATTTTAGTGAGTATTTTTCTAGTTATTTATTGAATTCGACAGTACTTTGGTGAACGAGCTAGTAATTGTGTCTGGGAAATATTGGATATTATTTCTGTCTAGTGATTTGTGAATTTTGGTTGGTATCTTCATCTAGTTACTTATGCATTCCATCAATATTGTAATATATAAACTAGTGATTCAGGGAATTATTAATTTTACTAATTGTATATTTTATCTACTTACTGATATTCATGTCACCAGAATTTTAGTTAATAATCTAGTAATTTTATCTAGGAATTTATTGATTTCATTAATTCCATATCATCTAGTTATTTATTCATTTTACTAGTCCCATGAAAAGACTTGCCAGAGATGTAAAAAATTAACTCCATCATATCTAGTTACTTGTTAATTTCACCAGATTTTAGTGCACAACTTACTCGTTCAATGTAGGGATTTATTCATTTTACGAATTCTGATTGATCTAGTTATTTATGAGTTTCACTAGTGTTTTATTATCGCCATATAAATTCGGGGGAACCTTGTCTAGTAATTTATCGATTTTACTAACAGTATTTCATTTCGTTCTTTATTGTCACAGACTTCTCGAATTAAGAGATCTTCTTCTAGTTGCTTATTAAATTTACTGTGCTGACTTGCGTCTTATTTAAGTAATTCATTAAATCTAGGAAGTTTAGACTAGTTACTTATTCAATTTAAAGACCATCTAAGGACTCACTGTTCTAACTTCATATTTTGGTTTCTTACTAAATCTAAGAAATCAAATCTAGTTACTAATTAATTCGACTAGTGTTTTATTCAATCACTCAGGTAATGCACCTAGGGAATTTCAACTAGTAAGTCACTGAATCCACTAGCATTCTTTTGGGTGAGTTATTCATTTCAGGGATCTTACCTAGTGACTTACTATGCTCACTAGTGTTTCATTCCAAGTCTCGCTAAATTCGTGAGACATCGTCCAGTGATTAATTAAGTTCCCTAGTTATATGTTCAGTGACTTACTAAAAATTCAGAGACTCATTCCTAGTGTTTCACAATGTTTGCTAGTATTAAATAATTTATCATATATAGAAAACTTTATCTTGTGATTTATTATTCATCTGGTGATACGCTGTGTTAACTTATGTCTTATTTCCGTAATTAACTACATCTAGGAAGTTTAGACTAGTTACTTATTCAATTTAGAGACCATCTAGGGACTCACTGTTCTAACTTCATATTTTGGTTTCTTACTAAATCTAAGAAATCAAATCTAGTTACTAATTAATTCGACTAGTGTTTTATTCAATCACTCAGGTAATGCACCTAGGGAATTTCAACTAGTAACTCACTGAATCCACTAGCATTCTTTTGGGTGAGTTATTCACTTTAAGAATCTTACCTAGCGACTTACTATGTTCACTAGTGTTTCATTCCAAGTCTCGCCAAATTCGTGAGACATCGTCCAGTGATTAATTAAATTCCCTAGTTATATGTTCAGTGACTTACTAAAAATTCAGAGACTCATTCCTAGTGTTTCACAATGTTTGCTAGTATTACATAATTTATCATATATAGAAAACTTCATCTTGTGATTTATTATTCATCTGGTGATATACTATGTCAACTTGGGCCTTATTTTGGTGATTTATTAATTCTAGGTAATTTAGTCTAGGAACTTACGAATTTGACTAGTGTCTTATCCAAAAACTCGAGCGCTACATCTAGGGAATTTCAGTTAGCAATTTACTAGACTTCAAGGACCCTTCCTAGTGACTTACTGTATATAATATAGTACATTATTAAATGACTCGCAAAATGTCTGAGTAACTTCGTCTAGTGATCAATTAAATTCCCTAGTGACCTGTACAGTGGCTTACAAAAAATTCAGAGACTCATTCCTAGTGTTTCACAATGTTTGCTAGTATTAAATAATTTATCATATATAGAAAACTTTATCTCGTGATTTATTATTCATCTGGCTATACACCGTGTCAACCTGCGCCTTATTTTGGTGATTTATTAATTCTAGGTAATTTAGTCTAGTAACTTACGAATTTGACTAGTGTCTCATCCAAAAACTCGAGCGCTACATCTAGGGAATTTCGAGTTACTTCTTAACTTAGACTTCAAGGACCCTACCTAGTGACTTACTGTATATACTATAGTGCATTATTAAATGACTCGCAAAATGTCTGAGTAACTTCGTCTAGTGATCAATTAAATTCCCTAGTGACAAATTCAGTGACACGATGTTACGGAATTAAATTGAAACCAGAATCGTCGATATATCGTGATAATTTCGTAAAGAAAAATGGTATAACAACCAACCTCGGCTCATTTTAAATTTTAAAGCCTCTACTTTCGCGGTACATCATGCATTTTGATCTACCGTGTACGCTAATATTTTATTCACCAACATTTACACGTTACTCGGTACTCGTCGCGTCGACCCACGTATGAATAAAAGCCAGCATAAATTAAACAACAAAATTAATTCACGGCAGCGCGACATTTGGGGGATGGGGTCCTGTATAAAGTTTCCATTTCGTTGTTCCCGTTGATAAATCGCAGCTGGCATCGGTCACCGCTTAGAAATCAATTATTTTGTCGTGGCGCGCGGAATGACCATGGCCGTCGACGAGGAACAGGCTAGCCGGCTCGTTAACAGGCGGTATCATTAAATCATCGATTGTAAAACGTCCTCGTGCCGGTGCGCCGGGGTGACAACGATCATTGAATCGCGATACGAACGCCGGGCCACGCCCGAGGAACAACGTCTCGTTTGCATAATCAATTTTAATGCTCGTAGAAGCCGGCCCGCGGCGCGTAGAAACCAGACCAGGCCTGACAATTCGCGGGCGTGCAACAGAGATAGAGAGAGAGAGAGAGAGAGAGAGAGAGAAAGAGAGATTTAATCATTGTACTGGCCCCAATGGTGGTGGCCTAAGCCGCTAATTACCATCGACCATCCGATTCGAAGCTTATCGGCGGCGTTTAGCAACACCGAGTTAATTACCGCGGGCCGGGCGAAAGATTACACGAGGACAAGAGAGCGTTGTTTCACGAGCCTGTAGTACCATTGTTTGCCGACGGACAGATTACACTGGTCGACAAAATTAAACGTCTTTTTTTATCACAGACGTCCGTATAGACTTTTGTGCAGAGTACACGAATCCGGAAGCCGTTTGTCGCCATCAGTTTCCTGAGGAATTTCATTTTGATAAATAAAGTTAACTATTCAACATTCAGAATTTTTTCTGCTTCAGCCGGAAGAAGCTAGACGAATGATTGTTACGTAGAAAAATTTTGTGGACTCTCTCAAATATGACGGTATTTTTTTTATAAGATTATAAACATTTAAACGTGTTGTGGCGGCTACTTTCTATGCTCGTCAACAGAGGGACATTACGACAACACCTTTCCCGCTACTACCTGAATCTTCCTCTGTTTGTATATATATCGTCCTAAACTGTCGTTACGACATCCCGCGTCTAAGGCACGGGTCCCCTAGATAGCCTTACTGATGACTCCTCTAGCGGGCCTAGGACGAAACGCTACCTTCTCCTTCTTCCTCCTCTCACACACTTTCCAGCCGCCATAGAATTTTTTCTGCTTCAGCCGGAAAAAGCTAGACGAATGATTGTTACTTAGAAAAATTTTGTAGACTCTCTCAAATATGACGGTATTTTTTTTAGAAGATTATAAAAATTTAAACGTGTTGTGGCGGCTACTTCCCATGCTCGTCAACAGAGGGACATTACGACAACACCTTTCCCGCTACTACCTGAATCTTGCTCTGTTTGTATATATACCGGCCTAAACTGTCCTTACGACATCGCGCGTCTAAGGCACGGGTCCCCTAGATAGCCTTACTGATGACTCCTCTAGCGGGCCTAGGACGAAACGCTACCTTCTCCTTCTTCCTCCTCTCACACACTTTCCAGCCGCCATAGAATTTTTTCTGCTTCAGCCGGAAAAAGCTAGACGAATGATTGTTACTTAGAAAAATTTTGTAGACTCTCTCAAATATGACGGTATTTTTTTTAGAAGATTATAAACATTTAAACGTGTTGTGGCGGCTACTTCCCATGCTCGTCAACAGAGGGACATTACGAAAACACCTTTCCCGCTACTACCTGAATCTTCCTCTGTTTGTATATATATCGTCCTAAACTGTCGTTACGACATCCCGCGTCTAAGGCACGGGTCCCCTAGATAGCCTTACTGATGATTCCTCTAGCGGGCCTAGGACGAAACGCTACCTTCTCCTTCTTCCTCCTCTCACAAACTTTCCAGCCGCCATTATTGGTGACCCCGACAAACGAACAACAACGCTACCTTCTGAGCAGAGGAGACGACAACATCAACAAACCACGGACATCAGGAGGACTGGAAGGTGACTACCCTGTCACTGCCTTGCCTGAACTACTGCCCGACCAACAGCGAGGACTTCTCCCTACTATGCGCTTCTGACGTCATCTTCGCAGCATTATATGGTTTAACGTTCCCGCACCTAAATTTGTGCTACGTTTTCGTATCTACATTTGTGCGACGTTCGTCCATTGTTTGCGCGACTATATGAGTCCTACAAGCGGCTTAGGGAGCTACTCAACTTCGTCGATTCGGCAGCATCACTGGCGGGCATACTGACAGCACACATTCCAGCGACCACCTTGGATTCCGGCGGAGATCAGCGTAATTAGAGGGCAATTTGTCCAGATATCGTTGACCACTGGCAAGGGGGTAATATGGCGGCTACTTCCTATGCTCGTCAACAGAGGGACATTACGACAACACCTTTCCCGCTACTACCTGAATCTTCCGCTGTTTGTATATATATCGTCCTAAACTGTCCTTACGGCATCCCGCGTCTAAGGCATGGGTCCGCTAGATAGCCTTACTGGTGGGTCCTCTAGCGGCCCTAGGACAAAACGCTTCCTACTCCTTTTTCCTCCTCTCACACACATTTCAGCCGCCATAGCCAGCTACACAGCTTTTTGTTCCGAATTGAACGTTGATTTGGATGCCAGCGCCGCTATCGTTCGACCGGTGTACTGTACCCCTCGTACTCCTCTTCACCTCCGTAATCCTCAATACTTCGCCATGTGATTCCGTCCCTCTAGATGGCGCTGCTTTCAATTGAGTTGTTTGGACGCCATTGACACGCTACGAAATAAAAAGTGTCGATGACGTCCAATCAACTCGATTGAAAGCAGCGCCATCTAGAGGGACGCAAACACATGGCGAAGTATAGAGGATCGCGGGGGTGAAGAGGAGTACGAGGGGTACAGTACAGCGGTCGAACGATAGCGGCGCTGGAATCCAAATCCTACGTTCAATTCGGGACATTTCCAGAATCCGAATCCCGTATCCATAATATAGAGATCAGTGGTTGGCGCAGAGTAACTTGTGGGTACCACGTGATGCTCCCACTACACGCTACACGTCTTCCGCGATTGGCCGAATCGCTTGACGAAGACAGCAAACGAGCGTATTGAGTGTGACTGTAACAGAGAGATGTGGTGACCATGAAGTGAGATAGTGGTGACGCTGAGCGCCTATGTCGGTCGTTCCTGCCAAAACGTAAGCGTAAGAGTGGGATCCACTGATCAGTGATGGGATCCGCAGCCTTGCGTCAGGAGTGGGGACTCGCCGTTTCCCTCTGCACCCCACTGTCGAGATTTTGTGCCAACTCTCGTTGCGCAGATAATACGTGTAAAGTCAAGCACGGAACAAAATTTTATAAAATTTACCAGAGAATTATCTAATTATGTATAATTAATAACTTTTTTAATATTGGACCCACGACTTGGACTTTTTCTTTTGAGAAACTAGAACAATATGTTTACTACATAAAGTGAGAAAAAAAATTTGAAAAAATTGCTATTGGTCGGAATTGCATTGTAAAATACAACTTTTTTATGATGGTCTATATTAAAAATTTAAGAAATACGTTTTATAGATCTGTATTTAAATCAGCGGTTGAAAATAAATAAGGGTATGGTGGGTTTGGAAGTTTTCATGTTTTCACCGAAGAAAACACTTCATGGAAGTTTCCAGTAAAGAATTATGTTCTACATCGGTTAACGCTGTCGGTAAATAAATGATGCTTTTAAGATTCGCAATATTAATAATATTAACTCAAATCTTCAAAATGTAGACTTACACCACTATGATTCTCAGCACGCCATTTAAACGGCGACGGTTTATTTTTAGTTTAGTTTTAAAAAATAGTACAGCGACGTGCTTGGATTCATTTTAAAGCTTGAACCTCTACTTTCACGATACATCGCTCATTTTTGTCTGAAAAATTTGTGCATGATGTAGCAGGTAGAAAGCTGAAGACATATACAGTTTAGAATATGTTAGATATTGAAACCTTTCTAAAAACATTAGAAAATTTTTCTCGAGACTAAATGCAATGTAAATTTGGAGATTGAAGCTTGCCCTTTCCAACGAGTCGTCAAAAATTGCTGTTCGATTTTTTTTTTGGTGGAGTTATTGAATTTTTAATGGAAAGTGTATCGTCACGGTTCTCGCCCAGTTCCAAGTAGAATGAGCAAGTAACAGCCAGACACCATCTCGGAAATGAGAGTGCACAAAAAAATAAAATCCCTACCACATTACACACTCGATTTTACACCGGAAACCAACTTGTAGCAATTAAAATCTGTGGCAACCTCTGTTTTCAGTAGAAATGCCCAATCATGGTCGGACAATGTGTTTCCAATTTAAAAGCAATTTCTTTGAGAATGAACTTCTTTTATAGGACACGTAACACTACATTATATGGTTAACTTTATACCAGTTACCAAGATTGCCATCATGCGGCAATTAAAAGCAGCGATTACACACACCTTTGTTCAAGTAGAAGCGCCCAGCCATGATCAGACAATTTTCTAGTGTCTCTCATATTCAAATGCAATTTTCTCGAATATGAAACCTTTTACAAAAAAATCTCTCCACATAATCTTTCCGCACTTTTATGAAAGGAAAATGATCCTTTAAGCTGTAAAAGCTATTTTCGATACAAGGTGCATTTTGCAATATTCGATATAAATTTTCTCAAAAACAAATCCTCTTATGGAAAGTCTTTTGCGCACGTAATCAGATCGTTTTATATCAAGAGTATAAGAATATACGTATTAGTAGTAAATGTACTAAGCAGTAAAAATGATTGGAGTACAATATTGTTTTTTAAAAATTACAAATTTTTTCAATAATTCCATCTTTCGATAATCTATTGAGGGCAATCGATAATGTAAATTCAATCAAAAGAGTCATTATATCAATCTTAGTTTTACAATCAATTTCTCAAAAGTGGACCGAGTAAAAATGATTGGGGTACAATATTGTTTCTTAAAAATTACAAATTTTTTCAATAATTCCATCTTTCGATAATCTATTGAGGGCAATCGATAATGTACATTCCATCGAAAGAGTCTTTATATCAATCTTAGTTTTACAATCAATTTCTCAAAAGTGGACCGAGTAATTTGATATTTTTAAACAATTTATTGTTAGATGGATTATTTCATTATATATCAACGTATTCGGGGCATTATTCTGATTAAAATGAGCCCAAACACGATACAATTTGGAATGAACATTATCCGTTCAATGATCAGTTCGGATAAAAGAGGTTCCACACTTTTCTCGATTAATCAATTAAATGTTATTCGTATTGGGTCGTGTTCGGGTATCATTTTAATCAGAAAAATGTAAGGAATATATCGGCACACGTTTCATAAAGAACTAATTAAGATAAAAAATGCATTTAATATATAAACACATTTAATATATAAGATAAAAAATGACGTCACTAAATTCGTATTGTCTCACCGATAGACTGGTGTCACAAATTCATTCTGACCTATTTTTAAAAGGCCGTTCATGCCATTAACTCTTAGTTGCCGGCAGGTTCGGTGATCGACGGTCAATTTTGGAAAGAAATTTCAACGTTTCGCCTAATTTTTCAGCCGGTGGACGTTCCATTTGCTGTCATTGAGAATGGAGCGATGCGGCAGCCACTGGGGCCGCGTTGTCAAATAATTCGTCCGCAGCGAATACACGTGGTACAGTGTTAATAATCCGCGGCACCGGGATCCCAGTGATTTCACCGATATTAATTGCCGCCGCGGCCCCGTCATTCGCACCGCATGCTGTAATTTTCTGCAGCGGACGGACGCGCGTTGCGAGGCCTGCGCCCGACGAATCCACTGTCGTTTCGGCACCGGCTCCCCATAGCCGTCGCGCTCAGAGTATTCGAACTTTGACGCGGCCCTCCGGTTTCAAGACATCCCCGCCTCTTCCCCCACCACTCCCGTTTCCGATAATTACGCTGGCGAAATTTACAGTTTAAAAGACCACCTGCCAATTCCTTATACAAAACTGAATCGATGTTCTGCAGAGAAGATTTTCTGTGGAAGGCTTCGTTTCTGAAAAAATTTAGTTAAAAAATTGCAGATAATGTTCTTAATTATTTGTTCACGGAGCCTTCGCTAGGGTATTCCTGACATTCTCCTGATTAAAATAAGCCCAAACACGATACAATTCCGATTATTTTCGCGTGTTTAATCCACAAATTTAGTAGAACCTCCGTTATCCGAACTGATCAGTAGAATACGAGTATTCGGATAATACAATTCAAATTGTATCGTGTTTGGGCTCATTTTACTCGGGAAAACGTCGCAAATGCGTTCATCCGTACTAGAATAAACAATCTAATTGTACGTTGTTTAAAAAATATCAAATTATTCGGTCCACTTTTGAAAGATTGTGATAAAAGGTGAACGATCACTCTCTCGACATACTGTACGGTCACTAACAACGCGAATGGGCAAAAATCGGCGTGTCGCGGTTAAGTGTCACCGGGCGGGCTGTTTAATGGACCATTAACCAAAAATTAATTGTTCGGTACACTTTTAAGAGATTGTAGCGAAAAGTGAATGGAGACTCTTCCGACAGACTGTACCGTCGCTAACGCTGCGAATGGGCAAAAATCGGCGTTGCACGGTTAAGTGTCGCCGGACCGGCCCGTTTTATGGAGCATTTATATAGGTGCGAGAATGTTAGTGTGCCGATCGTGGAAAACGGTCGGTTCCCGGTTCCCCGTTACCATCCGCGGTAGGAAGCGACGGTTTACGACCCGGAAGAGGATAAAGACGCTTCTAAAACCGTTCTTACGTTAAAATCAATACACCGAGTGGAATCAGTCACGCCTCGAACTTGCTCGCGGCACGTATCGACGCTTTTTGTTGGACGATCGAGCGGCCGGAGCCCATTGTTCGTCCCTCGTACTCTTGCATAATCACTTCGCGGAAGCGTTTATGGCACGGCGTTCGACATTAACCGACAAAGTCCCTCGAGAGGCAAAATTGATCAACGGGGAAAACAACGTGGTTGTTATCAACAGAAAACACGCGTTTCGTCACAGGTTTTCGGTAATTATTATTATTACGGATTTTCACGCAAAATAAACATTGTCCGTGTCAATTGCAAATCACAGAAACTACACACAGAGTTGTTCATTTTCTTAATGATTTTAAACAATTTAAAATAATACATTGGTATGCTTACTGTTATTTTTTTAACTGCTTTTACTATTTCGAATTTGATCCACACATTTTTGGCATGAATGCAATAAAATCCGCAGTCTAGTCATTATGCAGTTTGAGGTAATCACCTCCGATTTTAATGACCTTGGGGTATGCTGTCAAGGTCATTATTCTAAACAACTTTTTCCTAAAGTGTTCACTATATTTATACATATATAAATATATGTAAATACAGGGTGAGTCACCTAACGTTTGTACCTCAAATATCTTTGTTGTTTCTAAAGATACGTGAAATATGGTAAGGACAAGGTTGAATGGTACAATGGGGCTGACACGATGCCAAAAAAATTTTCTTATTATGTCATTTTTTTAGAGATATCAAGGTCACCTTCACTTTTTTAAATGGAACCACCCTTTTTTAAACGCCTACAATGATAGTCTCTTTCATTGCGAATTCAGTGACTATAATTACTCAAGGTTATTCAAGGTCACGCACAGAGTCCAACATTCCTTCAAAGCCCGTTTACAGGCATGTATCGATGTTAAATCTTATACGTTATCTCTGTCCGCGACCTTGAATGACCTTGAGTAATTATGGTCACTGAATTCGTAATGAAAGGGACTATCATTGTAGGTGTTTAAAAAAGGGTGGTTCCATTTTAAAAAGTCAAGGTGACCTTGATATCTCTAAAAAAATTGTTTTGGCATCGTGTCAGCCCCAATGTGTCATTCAACTTTGTCATTTACATATTTGACGTATCTTTAGAAACAACAAAGACATTTGAGGTGCAAACGTTAGGTGACTCACCCTGTATACACATACATTTATATATTATATAAAATATATTATGTATATTTAACAGCAGGAGGAGGGAGGGGGGATTTTCTTTATCCATTGAGTGAAAATAAAATGAATAAATTTATTATGAATACTAATTTCTGAAATTGTTAAGGTAAATCCTCATGAAATGCGTGGGTTCCTCCTTTTCACCCACCCCAATAACTAACATAAACCTAACCTAAACCTGACGCAAACCTAGCGCAATACTTTTCTGCAATTTTTGTGGAGCGTTTCTTTTAAAATTAACATTTCGTACCGAAATATGCGGATACTTACAGTTCCAATTTCTTCTAAACAGGTAGTTTCTACTGATTACGTGAATTTGGAAATTTTCAGAAATTATTCGTTTCGCAATCGATGAATTTTACACGATTTTTTGGAATTCTTCGAATCAATTTTAGAATGTATTCCCATGGGAATTTTCGAACGTTTGAGGGCTTAAACGAAAGGTGGAAGAGTGCACTTTACGCTAACGTCGCTTATGTTCAAAAAGAAACAAGACAGCATGTCGAAATATTGACAAAACTTGATCCTCAACTCGGGCAGGATTTACTCGATTTTTCCGAGAATTCTTCGATATATTTCAATATGCCTGTCTAAAGTAAGCTCTAGATTTTATTTCAACACTTTACGGATGCACACTATTTTAGTAAATATTAACAACAAATCGATTCGTAAAAATCGTATGGATAAATCGAAATAGACAAACCACGGAAATTAAAGGAAAGTTAATCAAGTGGCACGTGAAATCATATTCGGTTCAATTTATATTTTCCATCAAACGTAAATGTTGTTAAAATGGCTGTCGATTTAGGAGCCGATCAACGTGCGAAAGTCATTTTTTAAATATATATATCGAAATTTGACAGGCGACCTTTTGCGATGAACGGTGCGCGCAACAGGAAACGAAATATTTTCCGATCGCGTAAATCATTTTATTATTTTATCGAGCACTCGTTACTGCCGGGAAATAACAAAAAATCAGAACGGAAAAAGGAAGAGCCGCGCTTAACGGAATGGTCACGTCCGGATGACAAACGGTGAACGCACGCCGATCGTCCGAGAAACCTTTCGAACCGTGTCGGATCGTAAATCGAGAGCCATTCGAACCCGGAGGAACGTCCCGTTTCCTGAGAACTTATGTGTCCCATTGGAGAAGGCGTTCGCCGGAAGATGGCTTTCAATTAGAGGACCAGCGAAAAAATTGATCGCCTGTTCGTTCGGTTCGATGGGTCGTCCGTCCACGGGATCGATATACACTCGAGAGAGCCCGCCTCTCGATTCTGTAACCAGTCGTCCGAAAAATTAACTCGCGCGCCGCTGGTGACGGGTCGCTTTTGACCCGTCACTCGCAAACTCTTCGATACTGTCAGATTGTTCAACAAGGTAATATTTCAGTATTTTCTTCTAGTGAACTTAGCAACACTTCTTTTATGACAGTTTGCAGAGTTATTTATACATGTCTAAGCTGTATTCGTGAATTTTTATACGTTGCTGTTGGCATTAATAACGTGGCAGTTAATTATCAAATTCTATAGAAGCTTGGAATGTTGTGCTTAGCTAACGTTGTAATGGGGGAATTTTTTTTTAGTAAAGCAAGCAACATTTTTTTATAAAACTTTGCAGTGCTATTTGTATATGTCTACGCTGTATTCGTGAATTTTTATGCATTGCTGTTTGTGTTAATAACGTGGTAGTTAATTATCGAATTCTATAGAAGCTTGGAATGTTGTGCTTAGCTAACGTTGTAATGGGGGAATTTTTTTTTAGTAAAGCAAGCAACATTTTTTTATAAAACTTTGCAGTGCTATTTGTATATGTCTACGCTGTATTCGTGAATTTTTATGCATTGCTGTTTGTGTTAATAACGTGGTAGTTAATTATCAAATTCTATAGAAGCTTGGAATGTTGTGCTTAGCTAACGTTGTAATGTGGGAATTTTTATTAGTAAAGTAAGCAACATTTTTTTATGAAACTTTGCAGTGTTATTTGTATATGTCTACGCTGTATTCGTGAATTTTTATACGTTGCTATTGGCATTAATAACGTGGTAGTTAATTATTAAAATCTATAGAACCCTGTAATGATGTATACTGTTTGGGTGTAATTTGAGAATTTTTATGTAGTAAACTAAATGATATACCTACACGAAAATTTACAAACATATTTGCGCATATGTCAACTATATATGTGAATTTCTATAAATTGTTATCTTTAAAATTATAAAAATTACGTATACATTTGTTTTCCATCCATGCTCAGCGACAAATCAAAATTTTCCCATACATCGGCTTTCCCTATAAATAATTGTTACAGTTTTGAAGTTAACAATTTTCAAATATTCGCGTGTATAATTTAAATATAAATAAATATTTTTGTAAAATTTAAAAAAAATATGTTACCTAGTTTGTCAAAGAATTACTATACCCAGTATTTTATGTACTGTAGCAAGCTTTCAAAATTTTCGATTAATAGTTTATATTATATTGCCATTAATGCAATAATGGCGAGAACGATATATAAAAATTCATGAGAGTAATTTAAATGTTTGTCAACTAGTCTGATAAGTTTCATAAAAATATGTAGCCGATCTTGTGCAACAAAAATTTCCAAATTATACCCTGAATTTCATACAGCGTTCCAAGCATCAAAATCCTCGATGAATAATTACCATAGTAATGACGATAGCGGAGTATAAAAATGCATGAACGTAGCTCAAATATGTGTAAATAAACCCAGCAAGTTTCATGTAAAAAAGATGTGGGAGGTTTAAATACACTATTGCGATAGAAGATCAAGCAACCTAAAGATCATTGAACAAAGAACAATTTATTTAAAACACAATTGTAAGGAAAATATAATGTACATCTTAACAGAACGGAGTTTATCAGAAGAGTGAGGAATACGCTGTCCTAATAAATCAATATCGCATGTCGTGAAGGAATGATTCGCTATTATTTTATAAACAACTTGAAATCTCAGCCTCTGTTTCCATATACTGGGTGTTTAAATCCAAATGGAGCAAATTAATTCACAAAAGACGCCTACTTTCCTAAACAAAAAATTCCCAAAGTATCCCCTTAAATCTATTCGGAATCATATATTTTGAAACCTTGAAATTGTCTTACTTTTCTATTTCTAAAAATTCCGAAAGATCACCGATGTCATTAAAATCTCGAAGATTATGAACTCCAAATAAAATTCTGCCATCGTAATATTTTCCATAAAAATATTCCCCATTAAAGAATAATTAAATGACATTTCTCATTAACATAATTAAATGACATTCCTCAATAAACCAGGAAAGTTTTGATCATTTCCAAATAACCCACTGTGTACATTATTCCGTGCACCGATACCTTGTTACCGTGGTGCATAGTTTATCATTCGAACGAGCCTTTCTTCCGCGGAATAAAGTTACCTGTGTAAAGATCGCCGAAAACAAGCCCCGACCAATGCCGTGCCGAGTTTTTTAATCCCAAACTTTTAATCGCTTTTTCGCCGCTAACATAAAAATACCAACGAAATAGCTGCCTCGTTTCCGTCACTCTACCTTCCCCCCACTCTTCCTCAACTTCCACCATCTTGTTTCATTCATCTCTTTCCTCGTTTTCGTCTGAGGAGAATCCACTTTATACAGCAAGTCGAAAAAGTCACTCGAAAACTAAAACTACCACTTTTCGCAAAAACGTTTCCAATAATTATAATTTTATAAAAAGAAACATACAACGATAAACCAGCACTGATTTTAAAGCTTCTAGTCTCTGCTGTCACAATCCACCGTTCATTTCTTTTCTTTAAGCACTAGAATTTTGATAAAATACCATGAATGGATTGAAAGGACGACTCAGCGCCGCCATCTTGGAAACCGCGGTGGACACCTTTTTAACCTCACTTTAAAGTCGTTATACTCTTAATCGGCCTCTTCACGTATAATTAGCGGACAAGAACTAATTATCCGACCGCGCCGGGCTAATTAGCGGCATAGAAGAAATCCGAAATGCCGTGCAATTAATAAAACGATCCGCGTTAATTGCCGCGGCCCATTACCCCCACTCCCTTTCTCCACTTATGCCGGCAACCGCCCCGTGAAATTAGAAATGTAACGAAATCGTGATGCGCCTGGACGACACTGAAACCGATTCCTCCCACAACCATTATTTATCTAGTCATTAATCGTTGTTTATCGCGGGGCCCAGGCTACGTAATTGTTGTTTATGCGGCCGCAAACTGTCCACGGCCGCTGATTTACAGGCCAATAATTTTAATTCTACCAAATAAATTCCGAACTCCCTCCCCTCTAAAAACGAGAATTACGAGAAACGTTTATTATCCCTCGATGCTAATTGCCACTTATCGAATTTCCCGTTTAAACGCATTAATTATTTATCGACCAATAGTCGAGGCCAGACGTTAAATGCTTGAACTATTATGGCGGCGGACTATTAATGCCTCAATTGAGATTGATTGCGATTTTCGGGAATCTTTTTCTTGGGAAAGTAAAAATTTTTTTTTTTAAATGGATTAATGGATAGCTTGTTTCGAAAGCACGTTTGTTGTTTAATTTGTGGGAATTTTTTCGTTACGGGGACTCATAGTGGACACTTATGTGTAGCCACTTTTATTAGCGAACAGTATATATCATTTTTCAAAATTTAACATGAATGTTAATATGTGCACAGAAAAATAATGAAATTTATGACGACGGATGAACTGATACATATTCGATTTTTAAATTATTGTTATTATGTCTATAGCAGACTACACACAAAATGTTAAATAAACTGTGATCGTAATTTAAAATGAATTTATTATGTTTAAATTCATTATTATACTTCGGCGGAGGAGAATATGGACCATTAGTGGACACTTAAGTGTAACAACTATTATTCAAGAGTGTGCATTTTTTTTCAATAATTTAAATTAACACTATTGTTCGTAACTCTCTCTCTCCCTCTCTCTCTCTCTCTCTCTCTCTCTCTCTCTCTCTCTCTATATATATATATATATATATAAATAAATAATAATAAAATAATACAAATAAAAAAATAAATAAATATATATAATAAATAATAGAATTAAAAAAATAAATAAAAATGTATATAATAAATAATAGAAAATAATAGAATTAAAAAAATAAATAAATATATGTATGTATTTATTTTTTCATTTTTTTATTTTTTTATTTCTATTATTTTTTTATTATTTATTTTTATATATTTATAATTTTAAAAAATATATATTTTTAGACAGCATGATTAATGTACCAATAGACAATTACAACTGATAATAAATATTATGATCATTTATTACAGGTAAATGGACCATTGCAGAACAGTTTCATAACAATCAATGTTTGCGAGTTGATACAAAGTATTATCCTCGGTAGAAGAACGATTACGCGAGCGCGACGGTATCGAGTGTTGCGTTAAGTGTCGTAATGAACGGAGCCGAATGAAAGTTGAGAATTAATTGCGAGTCGTTTCCGAAGCCGAGTTGGGAAAAAAAGTACTTTCAGGTCCGTTTCCGTCAGAATAAATCATTGACTGGCAGCGGATGAACGAAAAGCATTCGGCCGACGTTCAATCAGCGACACAGACGAGCTCCTGGAACGGTCGATTGCTCGTTAATCAATCTGTCATTCAATCGGGCACATTTGCTTGTCTTCATCCGATGAAAAATGCGCGGCTCACGTGTCTTACCCCCACCCACTGGTAGGACCCAAAGGAATTTCAATTCCACTTTGACAAATTTTAAACGACGACATTTTGCTCGACATATTATCCGATTAAGTACTCGGACCCGGATTCTTCCTACAGTAGCATTCAAAAGCTCCGGTACCATTTCACAAAGCCATGATTCAGCGAGATTTCACCGCAGCGAGAAAAATTACCAACCCTCCATAAAGTCTCGTGAGCCTAAAGTCACTTATAAAGACTGTTTGAAGATTTAACATTACGAAGTAAAATTAATTTTGTTAATCTAGAGGGATGTTGCACTTTTTAAGTTCAATTTGATGATCCATTGAATGGTTGAATATATGTTCTGAACCCTCCATAACGTCTCGTGACTCTGAAATCACTTATAAAGACTGTTTGGAGATTTAACAATACAAAGTAAAATTAATCTTGACAATCTAGAGGGTTGTTGCACTTTTAAAGCTCAATTTGATGATCCACTTAAGGGTTGAATATGTTCTGAACCCTCCATAACGTCTCGTGACTCTGAAGTCACCTATAAAGACTGTTTGGAGATTTAACAATACAAAATAAAATTAATCTTGATAATCTCGAGGGTTGTTGCACTTTTAAAGCTCAATTTGATGATCCACTTCAGGGTTGAATACGTTCTGAAATCTCCATAACGTCTCATGAGCCTGGAGTCGCTTATAAAGACTATTTGGTGATTTAACAATACGAAGTAAAATTAATCTTGATAATCTACAGGGATGTTGTACTTTTCAAGTTCAATTTGATGATCCATTAAATAGTTGAATATATGTTCTGAACCCTTCATAACGTCTCGTGACTCTGCAGTCACTTGTAGAATCGTCACTATTCGAAGATTTGTCATTACCAAGCAAAATATATTTTCGCTTGATAATTTACGAAGGTTCTTGTATTTTTTTTGAGGATCCACTTAAGTGATGAATGTATTTCTAACTCTCTAATATACCACGTAACTTTGAAAGCACTTCATTATTCGCTAATAACAATTGTTACACTTGAGTGTCCACTATTAGTCCATCCGCTATCAAAGTATCAAATATTTCCTTTTATACTTAATAAATTGACTAATTAAATAACAGATTTGTAAGTGATGACAGTGTTAAAATAATTATTTTGCACATAAATAATTTTTTGGTTGCAGAACTTTTGTGAATTCTCATTTGTGGTATTCGTAAATTCGAACGTCAGTCGCAGTCACCAATTTTCGAAAGTGACGGTCATCCATCGCGATGTCCACTACACAGCTAATTACTAGAACGCGTGTCGATCCCGCCAATTAGTTGTACAAGTGTTCGCGGCTCATTCAAAGTATTCCCGTGACACGGTTTAACGATGTTTCCCAATAAACGTTGCGCCCACCGATGGCTGGCCTCGGTAACTGCAACCCACAGTTGCAAAATTATCCGCCGGTTAATGAAGTTACGAGTTCGCTGCCTGTCGAGGAGCCCGAACGCGTTCTTACTGACCATCGAGACCATCGATCGTGATCATCGATCCTAAATCGAAGTAGAAATCGTAATTAAAATCACTTCAGACAGATTTATTGAAAAATATATAATTTTTCACTATTCATAATTGATGTGATTGAATTTTCGAGCATTTGGAATTCAAATATCCCGCCCTTTTTCCGATAGCGAATAACCGCGTACCACTCTAAGAAAAATAAACGTGTAATAATGCTCATAACTCAATTTTTGTAATAATTTATGTTTCGATTCCAAAATCAAACATTTGATACGTGCTTTTCTTTTCAAGAAATTTAATTTACTTGATTCAGGAAGAAGTCATTATAAAAAATATAATCAGTAATTTTGGTGGACCTAAAATTGTGTCCAGTTTTTATTACCCAGTATACATATCTTTCTTCACACTCCAATCTTCAATCACGGTTTCACAATCAAAATTCTACTGTGAATTTCTGTTACAATATCGAAAAAAAAATTAAAATAAATATTTTTAAAAACTTGCTTGCCGCTTGAATTCAATTTTTTAATGCTACTGTACATCTCTTACAATTTCCAATGGAATAAAAGCATTGGAGCAGGTATCAAGTCTCTTTAAGTTCGAATCGTAAAAATATTCATCACTTTGTTATTATACTACAGTGATTTTAAAATTCGTCGGTCTTCGATGACCCACTCATCGGCAGCCTTCATTTAGAAATATGATCTAGAGAATTTATACCTTGATATTATCATTTCAATCTTACAATGATTTCCTCAATATTGTGCATATGGTATAAATACCATAATTCATTACTGTTTCATTCATAAGTATTTAATAATTTTCAGTTCCCTAAAAAAATAATTATTTTCTTCTGAAGTGCTACTAGTTTGTCAGAACATGCAGCTCGTCCAGCTGCGGTTCAAATTGTTATAATTTCGATCGCGTCGCGGAAAATATCAATCAAAATTCTGGAATGCGGGGGGTCGAGGGGCGGGCTGGGAAGAAAGTGGGCGGGGCGTAGAGACGCGATGGGCGGTGCTGGGAGACTAGAAACGAATCTGCATGCGAAATGGATAAGGCGCGAGGACCTCATCGCCGCGTATAATTTCGATCGCGTCGCAGAAAATTTTAATTAAAATTGTGGAATGCGTGGGGGTTGATGGGCGGGCTTGGAAGAAAGTGGGAAGGGCGTAGAGACGCGATGGGCGGTGCTGGGAGACTAGAAACGAATCTGCATGCGAAATGGATAAGGCGCGAGGACCTCTTCGCCGCGTATAATTTCGATCGCGTCGCAGAAAATTTCAATTAAAATTGTGGAATGCGGGGGGTCGAGGGGCGGGCTGGGAAGAAAGTGGGCTGGGCATAGTGAGGCGGCGGGGCGGTGCCGGGAGACTAGAAATGAATCTGCATGCGAAATGGAAAAGGCGCGAGGACCTCTTCGCCGCGAATCGAAACTGCATGAATCTTTCATCGGGTTTTTTCACAGTCGTCTTCGAGCCACTTCCGGTTTGAGTGGCGAACCGGCGTGAAGGAGGGGCGAGGGGGCCTGAGTGGGTGGCGCAAGGGGGAGTACGATAGGACGGTTGATTAACTTCCAAAGTGACTGAATTCACGGGGGCCATGAATCCCCGCGGCGAGAAGACTACGGTATCGCTCGCGCATGGTTTTGACAGATGCTGTAGGAGGCGGGGATCAAGCTTAATGGCGCGAATCCCGTAGCAATCGGCGGAGTGTCGACCCTCTTTACGAGAACGGCTTGTAGCATTTATAAAGATTTTCTTTTCACGTCGAGTTTCCGAACTCCACCGACAGGTCGATTCAAAAGAAAAGTTCGGTTTCCTGTTTATTATTGTCTATTGAAGCGCTACCTGCACGTTATATTATAGTCAATTGCCAGAAAGATTACCAATTTCTTGAAGAATTTTCCGAGATTGCAAGAATTCCATGTACAGAACGATTCAAAAGAAAAGTTCGGTTTCCTGTTTATTATTGTCTATTGAAGCGCTACCTGCACGTTATATTTCCGTCAATTGCCAGAAAGATTACCAATTTCTTGGAGAATTTTCCGAGATTGCAAGAACTGCGTGTACAGGGCGATTCAAAAGAAAAATTCGGTTTCCTGTTTTTTATTGTCTATTGAAGCGCTACCTGCACGTTATATTTCCGTCAATTGCCAGAAAGATTACCAATTTCTTGGAGAATTTTCCGAGATTGCAAGAACTGCGTGTACAGGGCGATTCAAAAGGAAAGTTCGGTTTCCTGTTTATTATTGTCTATTGAAGCGCTACCTGCACTTTATATTTCTGTAAATTGCAAGAAATATTACCAGTTTCGTGAAGAATTTTCCTAGATTGCAATAATTCCGTGTACAGGGTGATTCAAAAGAAAAGTTCGGATTCCTGTTTATTGTTGTCTATTGAAGCGCTACCTGCACGTTATATTTTCGTCAATTGCCAGAAAGATTACCAATTTCTTGAAGAATTTTCCGAAATTGCAAGAATTCCGTGTACAGGGCGATTCAAAAGAAAAGTTCGGTTTTCTGTTCATTATTGTCTATCAAAGCGCTACCTGCACGTTATATTTCCGTCAATTGCCAGAAAGATTACCAATTTCTTGAAGAATTTTCCGCGATTGCAAGAATTCCATGTACAGGACGATTCAAAAGAAAAGTTCGGTTTCCTGTTTATTATTGTCTATTGAAGCGCTAAATGCACGTTATATTTTCGTCAATTGCTTGAAAGATTACCAATTTCTTGAAGAATTTTCCCAGATTGCAAGAATTCCGTGTACAGGACGATTCAAAAGAAAAGTTCGGTTTTCTGTTCATTATTGTCTATTGAAGCGCTACCTGCACGTTATATTTCCGTCAATTGCCAGAAAGATTACCAATTTCTTGAAGAATTTTCCGCGATTGCAAGAATTCCATGTACAGGACGATTCAAAAGAAAAGTTCGGTTTCCTGTCTATTATTGTCTATTGAAGCGCTAAATGCACGTTATATTTTCGTCAATTGCTTGAAAGATTACCAATTTCTTGAAGAATTTTCCCAGATTGCAAGAATTCCGTGTACAGGACGATTCAAAAGAAAAGTTCGGTTTCCTGTTTATTATTGTCTATTGAAGCGCTACCTGCTATATTTCCGTCAATTGCCAGAAAGATTACCAATTTCTTGAAGAATTTTCCGCGATTGCAAGAATTCCGTGTACAGGTCGATGAGATTATTGATAATTTTGGATTGTGATGATTGTATGTACAGGGTGATTCAAAAGAAGTTTTTTAGCATACTTCAGCACTGTTTCAAGAAAAGATGCGTGCTTCAAAGAAATGTACCAATTGTACGCAATTTCTTCAGCCGTTTCCTTTTCTTTGTCAACAGTATGTATGGCACAATGGGGGTCCAGTAATTGGAATGCTATTTAATTGCGTGCATGTGTATATCGTCGAGCACTTAATAAACCAAGAGTCTACATCTCCACCGCGTCTCAAACACAATGAGAGCTGAACTGGCGGCGCAAGAGCCCGCTGGAACTTTGGAATTAACATGGGAACTGTGAGTGGATATGAGCCGGTCCTGTTAACAACTTCCCTCTCAGAAGTTTCGACGTCCATTCGGGGACTCGGTTGAGCTTTATTTAATTTCTTCGCCATAAACGTCGCGATAATGGAAGCGAGTGCGAGGTGACCGACTTTCCCAGAATTCGAGAGGACGTTTCAGGTTCGTTTCTTCGCGGACATGCGCCCCGCAGCCAACAGGTAGCCTTTGTTCGCGATCACCAGCAGAAATTTCACATGTTAACAGAAGACCCACCATCCCTCGCTATTAATTATCCTGTGTAACCATCGTCTTAGCTGCTGTCTGCCATCGAAAGCTTTGCGGCCTCGGCTACGCGAGCATTCTCTTTAATTAAACTGAATGTCCAATTTGCGAAACGCTGCACGCACTTTTCGAATTAAACCGAGACGTAATTTTCCTCTTCAGAGTCTGCAAGAGTTATTTTCAAACTTTTATATAATACAATGTTCGTAACGATTTTTCGAGTTCGCTGTAATGAGAAAATTTGAGATGCTGTATCTCCGTGAAAAAAAAAAATCGGAGAATTATGTATCTGACCTCATCTTGTAGAGTGAAGCCTCTACTATCGCTTACATAAGTTGCTTTTTGTCGCAGAATAATTTTCCATTAAATAACAAACGATAACGTGGAAATGAATTTTTTCGAAAATTTTTCACATTCAAATATTTGTGCAGATCTCGGAAAATTTTGTTTGGGACTCAAATTAATGCAAATTTGGAGGCTGGAGTCTAAGCTTTTTAATGACTTCCTAAAATTTGATCTGCGATTTTTTGTTATTTTTTTGTCGCACTTTCAGTAAAGAGTCTAACAGAATTATGTTAAGGTAAGGTCTGGGCTAGGTACACCATGCGGAGGTGTTTTGACTTTTTTAATGCATAGACGGGCTCTAAAAAGATAAACAACTGATCCTTGCGAAAGTAGAACCTTCGCCCTTTAAAATGAGCCTAGATAGATTGGCATACGATTTTCGTTTCACAAATTTACGACAAGTTCAACATCAACTATCTTTACAGTAAAATTTTGAGCTCGGATACAAAACATTTTCAAACACATTCAAACATATTACAACGAGCCCAAGCCAAATTCTTTTTAACTTTCAACGTTTAAATGAGTCGGTAGTTAATACAGGACACAGAATTTATATTAAAATGTATTTAGATGACTATAAAAGTATAGGCAAACATCTCCAAACACATTCAAACCTATTACAACGAGCCCATACCGAATTCTTTTAAAGTTTGAACACTTTCATCGTTTAAATGAATCAGTAGTTAATACAGGACACAGAATTTGCATTAAAATGTATTTAGAGTATCGTACAAATATAGGCAAAACATTTCCAAACATATTCAAACCTATTACAACGAGCCCATACCGAATTCTTTTAAAGTTTGATCACTTTCATGTTTTAAATGAATCAGTAGTTAATACAGGACACAGAATTTGCATTAAAATGTATTTAGAGTATCGTACAAATATAGGCAAAACATTTCCAAACATATTCAAACCTATTACAACGAGCCCATACCGAATTCTTTTAAAGTTTGACCACTCTCATCGTTTAAATGAATCAGTAGTTAATACAGGACACAGAATTTACATTAAAATGTATTTAGATTATTGTACAAACATAGACAAAACATTTCCAAACATATTCCAACCAATTACAACGAGCCCATACCGAATTCTTTTAAAGTTTGATCACTTTCATGTTTTAAATGAATCAGTAGTTAATACAGGACACAAAATTTACATTAAAATGTATTTAGATTATCGTACAAATATAGGCAAAATATTTCCAAACATATTCAAACCTATTACAACGAGCCCAAACCAAATACTTTTAGAATATAATCACTTTCATTCATTAATTGAGACACTAGTTTATAAAAATTAAATATAATTGGCCCTCATTCCCATGGTATCCTCATTCCTTGACAGTACAAACAAACAAACCTTGCAGCACAAACTAGAACAAACAACTTCAATGAAAAATGTGCAATGTATCCGCTTCCTGACTTTATACACATTTAGGCAATGGCAAGGACATCACCGAAAAGTTCTTTCAGACGCATCCAAACGCTTTCAAACACGCTCTAAACCACTTCAAACTTCGTCAAACCCAAACCCCAAACCACGTACATAATCTGAAGCGCTAGGAGGGTACCGTGTCTCCGTTCAACAGGAAAATTTGCCGCATCGAAAATAGTAAAAGAGAAGCGGAAATTCCGTGCGAGTGGCAGAAAAAATGCAGTTTCACGTGCAATTGCTTCGAGGATCGGGGTCGGTACGATGATTCGAGTCATTTCCCTTCGTCTTCCCTTTGCAGGCTGTTGTTTCCCTAGGGTATTACCGGGGCGCGGTAAATCGACCGCCAGTAAACCGTTCGAATAAAATCGCGCGCCCCGAAAAAAGTTTCGCGGAAATACGTGTCGGGTATTGACAATTTTCCCTGGGCGGCCCATTTCAACTTTCCCGAACTTTTCGCAAGCCCTGGCACTCCCTTCTTAAAGTACTCTCTCTTTCTCTCTCTCACTCTCCCTCCCTTTCCCGCCTGCTCTATTCGGAGACCTTTGAACAAGCTAATTGAGTGGTTAATTAAAACTTTGCCACGCGCCTCCTCCTACGCCCAGTGCGAAACGTAATTTTGTTTGTTACTTAATTTGTTTACTAGGTAATTGCAGCTATCGGGAGTCCGTTTGTGTTTTATTTACTGGCGCTTTATAATCTTCTTTCGTATATACCGGGTGGACCGCGTAAATTAGGCCACCATCTTGTCCGCAGTGAGTTTACGAATGTTTCAATTTAAATGGTAGAATTAATATTAGCGTAATAATTAATTTTTTAATATTGACAAATAATTCCGCCATCCACGTGTGGGCGATACAGCAGTCAATGTGTTAAAGATTATCTACATTTTTAATTATTACAATGAGAAATTATATTATTAGATGATTTATGAAATTGTTTGGGGTCCAAGGACATTTGAAGGTCGTACTGTCGTAAATGTACGAATACGAAACAAATTTGAATTTAATAATAATTAATCTTTGTGCTAATTTATAAATTTCAACGCCTCGGTATTAAAATTAAAAATTATATTGTTGCATGAGAGGATTAAAAATTGAATATTTAAATGCTTCATATGTAATTTGAAGTTTTTAATAACGGTTTAAAACTTGCACCTGCAGTATTATAAGCTATAACGCGTAACAGAGGAAATTATGTACTGACATTTAAAACTAATTATAAATTATATGAAGAAAAATATTAAACAATAATGTTCACGAAAAATTGCTGATTTGAATAGAACATAATGTAATATACCTGTCGGGAACATGTGTAATGCTGTAATATTCCTAGATATGTCTGTGTCTTCTCATAGACCGACCTATTCCCCTTGGAAATACGCTTCGCTTCCACCTACAGTAATATTATTATTATAAACTTCTCTGGGGAGAAACTTTGAAAACCGCTAAGAAATACATTGAATACATTCCTGTCTAATTTATAAATCATGCACATTCAACTATTATTATAAAGACTATTATCATAGCACTCTTCGTCTAGTAATTCATAAAATTTTCAAATAACGAATTTTACCAGTAATAGTGTTTAAACTTTCATACAACTTCCAAACAAATATTTAAAAAATCGTAATTGCAAAATTTGTTAATTACTTAGGCCTCCTCAATTTTGTTAAATTCTATTGATTCCATTAATATATTGCAATTAATGTAATATGCAATGAATGTAAAATAATATTAAAACGTTATTAAACTATGTATTAAAATGACCACTCACCACAGACAACAATACAGGGTGTCTCAAACGAAACAGTACCAAACCAATTTTATTTCGTAAACATCCGTAATAAATTCAACAACTAATGAAAGAACTAATTCAACACAGCTAACAATATTAATAAAACAATCATTACCAAACCAACCATATTTCACAAACTTCCACCACTCTCTACATAAATCAAATTTTCTACACCTCTAACAAATTCGGAAACCAAGAACCTCACCACGGATGATAATACAGGGTGTCCAAAGTAAAAAGAAGCACTTATAAACGAACATTAATTTGCAAACATTTATTACATTCTAAGTAAAATCAAACTTCAATACATATAATAAATTCAAAAACTACAAAAAGAAAGAATTTATCACAGACGACAATATAGGGTGTCCCAAATGAAAAAGAACACCAACAAACCAACCATATAATACAAACTTCCATCATATTATGAGTAAAACAAAACTCCAATACCTTTAATAAATTCAAAAACGAAGAACTTCGCCATAGACAATAAAGAGTGTCAGAAAAACAAACAAACATTACCAAAGCAACCATATTTCACAAACTTTCAGCCCACCCTAAATAAAACAAAACTCCAACACCACTAACGAATTCGGAAACCAACACCTTCACCACGGAAGACAATCCCGGGTGTCCCAAATGAAAAAGAACACCAACAAACCAACCATATAATACAAACTTCCATCATGTTATGAGTAAAACAAAACTCCAATGCCTTTAGTAAATTCAAAAACGAAGAACTTCGCCGTAGACAATAAAGAGTGTCAGAAAAACAAACAAACATTACCAAAGCAACCATATTTCACAACCATCCACCCCACCCTAAATAAAACAAAACTCCAACATGACTAACAAATTCGGAAGCCAACACCTTCACCACGGAAGACAATCCCGGGTGTCCCAAATGAAAAAGAACACCAACAAACCAACTATATAATACAAACTTCCATCATATTATGAGTAAAACAAAACTCCAATGCCTTTAATAAATTCAAAAACGAAGAACTTCGCCATAGACAATAAAGAGTGTCAGAAAAACAAACAAACATTACCAAAGCAACCATATTTCACAAACTTCCATCTTACCCTAAATAAAACAAAACTCCAACATGACTAACAAATTCGGAAGCCAACACCTTCACCACGGACGACAATCCCGGGTGTCCCAAATAAAAAGAACACCAACAACCAACCGTATATTACAAACTTTCATCGTATTATGAGTAAAACAAAACTCCAATGCCTTTAATAAATTCAAAAACGAAGAACTTCGCCGTAGACAATAAAGAGTGTCAGAAAAACAAACGAACATTACCAAAGCAACCATATTTCACAAACTTTCAGCCCACCCTAAATAAAACAAAACTCCAACACCACTAACGAATTCGGAAACCAACACCTTCACCACGGACGACAATCCCGACTGTCCCGAATGCAAAGTGCCATTACTACCATAATTCGATTTGGCGAGTTGGCCCGTTGCGCGACTTCGCTTCTCACTATACAATTCCCTTGCGCCGAGACTCGCGGATTTGCGATTCCGTGGACGAGTCCCTGTGCTCGTGGCCGAAACGGCCAATTCCGGGCCTTGTAAAAATTCACGGCGCGGGACCCTTACGTAACCGACGGAAACTATCCGTAAAATCTCGCCAATTTTCCCGGGGCGTGTCTTCCGAATTCTCGAGTAACAAGCGGGCCACGTGACCGCGGTACGAATTCCTTCCAGAGGAAGTATTCATGGGGGCCACAGGGCCACGGGGGTGGCCCCCTGGGGAGACGTGTTACACGGTGTCGTGTGAAACTGCCCCTCGATTCGATACTCGGTCAATAATAAACGCCTCGTGCTCGTCGGACGGGTTGAAAGTTTGCCGGTACAATCGGCACCATTGTTATAAAGAAAATTTCAAATTCGGTCATTTTCGCCTGATCTTCTCAAATGTGTTACCAAGGGATTGTCAAGATTGTTACGATTAAAACGAGTCCAAACATGACGTGAATCGGTCTACTTTCATAGATTTCGTATATAACAATCGTATGGATGTTTTTAATTGTTATTTGCATCGATTCTATAAAACTGGGCCGATTTACGCCGTGTTTGAACTCGTTTTAATGGCAAGAATCTCTACTATCCACTGGTACTATATTTGAAAAGGTGACAGGAAAATCTGTGATTCGAAAATTTTCTTTATTACACGATTACTTTTTAATTGTCAGTTATTACCTCATTGCCAGTTCTTGTATGCTCAAATGTAGATTCAGATGTAGGATCACACCTTTCCTGAATTTTCCTGCAAGTTTGACCTTGAATGACCTTGAGTCTTGAGGTAATTAAACTAATCTTAAAACGCACTATTTGATGGTGAATAAAAAAACATATCATTCCATTTAAAAAAATATAGTTGACCTTCACCTCACCTTGGAGTGTCCACCGGGAAAAATAAAAGTTCCACCGCATGATGTTCCCCTCAATACTAAACAACTTTCACCTGAAACATTTTTGCGTATAATACGCACGGGCAAATAAGCTGCAAAATGTATCGTGGTTGGTATCATATTAATCAGAAAAATGTCTAGAATATTGCGAGAAAAATTTTCACTCAAATAATTTGCCTTGAATACATAAAAATCTCCAATTTGTAAATTAAAAACATCGAGATCACACCTTTTCTGCATTTCCTTGCAATCTGACCTTGAATGACCTTGAGTCATAGGTAATTGAACTCTATTTATTTCTATTTAAAACTTAAATTTATTTCTCTCTATAATTTCTATTTAAAAAAATATAGTTGACCTTCACATCACCTTGGAGTGTCCACCGGGAAAAATAAAAGTTCCACCAACATGATGTCCCCCTCGGTACTGAACAACTTTCATCTGAAACATTTTTGCGTATAACCTATATTTTTGGAACTATTCCTCTATAACGCTTTATAATTTCCACCCTGTGTACAATACTACCTAGTCAAACTTTGAGGTATACTTACTCAAACATTGTTAACCGTAAATGTACATTTAGACCAATTTATCCAAACTTAACCAAACACAATTGAATAAAATTCACCTGGAATTAATTCAAACCTACCCCACCTTAAAAATGCACTGCATCAAACACGGTTAAACTTCAAACATAATCAAACTGCTCCATCCAATTAGTGAAACATAGTTAAATAACATTCAATTTGCATGTACTCAAACCGACTTTAAAATGCCCTACATCGAACACGGTTAAACAGCAATCAACAGTTATTCAAACGTAATCAAACCTCTAAATCCACTGCTTTGAACAAAAGGATGCTGCCATAACGTATTCAGTAAAGTTTCCTCAAGCTGTTACGTCCACTTGCTTAAACACGATCAAACGTTGCTCCACACTTCGACGACCCTCATCAAACAACGAAGTATGGTTCCAACATAATTCAATTTCCATATAAGTATACAGGGATTGTTCGAACGATCCTAATCGTGCGAAATTCGAAGTTGGTGGGGCGGAAACTCGTCGAGAATTCCAACGGAAGTGTTGACGTTCGCCGGAAGTCCCATTAGAATCACGTTCCGCGTGATATATTCGGCCGTTCGTTGGTTTTTGCAGAGCGGCCGCTTTGAAAAGCTCGCCGACGAGAGCACGGTGCACGTCTCCGGCGAGACACGTTCCCAACACAGCAATAAATATTGATGACGTCGTTTAAGCCGGCCGCGCCTGAAAGCGAAATGAAGTATGAAGGAGGGGAATAGGTTGAACTGAATTTACCATAAATCGTACGTGCCGAGGACTCGAAATTCCCGATACCCTCCTCGCGCACCTGGAGACCGAGTAAGTAACTTCCAATAGCCGGGGAGAGTTAAAGGAGACTCAACTTTCCGCGCGTTCTCCTTTTTCTTCTGGCCGTGGAAATCCTCTTGTGCCGCGTGCGGGCGCGCTCCCTTCCCCCGTTCTTCCAACCGACCGTTACATTGTCATTAGCCGTCTACTTAAAGGGAGTTCCTCCTCGGGATATGATCTTACAGAAATAATTGAATTTAACTTCGCCAGAGATGGGAAGAGCAGCCACGCCTCCTTTGACCTCCTCTGATCTAGTTTTGCTAGCTTCTGTAACGATCACGATGATTTTCTCTTTTGGGGAGTGTGGTGGCTGGGTCTGGTTTGACCCCAGGTATCGAAGTCTCGATTTATATTGATACTGTACCAGAGAAAACATGCTGCAGAAAAATTACAATTTTGATATATGCTGTTTCAAACATGGTTCAACTTCTGCATGGGTTTGCACAAACCTGATCAAACTTGTTGACCAAGTGATTCGAATAATATGAAGCTACGAGATTGACTTTTAACACTAGAACTACCGAGTAATAAACGCGACTGCATATACTGCCTTATAATAACAATAAGACTGCATTTATTCAGATTTCGTACAATTTTTGTTTAAATATGTACTTCAATAGAGACGTGTACTAAGAAGTTACTCCTGAAAACATATTTATAATATCAATATTTGTAAAAGAAAAAATTAGAAACCAGTCATTTTGACTGGTCCGGTAGTTCTAGTGTTAAACTACCATGAAATTGACGATAGCAATATTTTTAATATTATTCAATTTTTATACGAATTTTACTCAAACCTCGTCATACTTCGAAGTACGTCAAACGTGTTCAAATGTGAAAGTGTATTTTATTAAACGCAGTCAAACTTTAAGATCTATTATTTATTGAACTTTCATTTGAAATACAATGTTTCAAATACGTTCAAAATTTGAAATACTCTTTCTCAAACATGCTTAAACATCAGAATCAACCATTTCAAGTATATTGAAACTTTCATCTAAGACTCACTACTTAAAATACAATGAAAAGCTATCCGTTATCAACCAAGATCAAACCTAAAAATCTACTATGCCAAAATACAATCAAACATCAAACTTCATCGAACCTCTACAACCACGCCTTCCAAAACAATCATTGACCACAAATTCAAATTCTAAGCTCCATTAATTTCAATGAAGACTCGAATTCGCTCAAACCCGATCAAACCTTTAAACCTGTTTCTTCAAAAACAATCAGTGACCAGAAACTTCGAACACATTCAAACTCGATCTGCTCACTACAACCACGTCTTCCAAAACAATAATTGACCACAAAATAAAATTCTAAACTCTACTATTTCAATGAAAACGCGAATTCGCTCAAACACGATCAAACCTTTAAACCTGTGTCTTCAAAAACAATCAGTGACCACAAACATCGAACGCATTCAAACTCGAACTGACCTCTACAACCACGCCTTTCAAAACAATCATTGGCCACAAATTCAAACTTTAAGCTCTACTAATTTCAATGAAGACTCGGATTCGCTCAAACCCGATCAAACCTTAGAACCTGTGTCTTCAAAAACAATCAGTGACCACAAACTTCGAACACATTCAAACTCGATCTGACCTGTACAACCACGCCTTCCAAAACAATCAATAACCACAAATTCAAATTCTAAGCTCCATTAATTTCAATGAAGACTCGGATTTGCTCAAACCCGATCAAACCTTTAAACCTGTTTCACCAAAAACAATCAGTGACCAGAAACTTCGAACACATTCAAACTCGATCTGCCCACTACAACCACGTCTTCCAAAACAATAAATGACCACAAAATAAAATTCTAAACTCTACTATTTCAATGAAAACGCGAATTCGGTCAAATACGATCAAACCTTTGAACCTGTGTCTTCCAAAACAATCAGTGACCACAAACTTCGAACACATTCAAACTCGATCTGACCTCTACAACCACGCCTACCAAAACAATTATTAATTACAAATTCAAATTCTAAGCTCTATTAATTTCAATGAAAACTCGAATCCGCTCAAACCCGACCAAACCTTTAAACCTGTGTCTTCAAAAACAATCAGTGACCACAAATTCAAATTTTAAGATCTATCAATATTAATAAAACATTAAAATCTATTGAAACCCGATCATTCCTCTACAATCACACCTTCCAAGACAATCATTAACCACAAATTCAAATTCTAAGCTCTACTAATTTCAATCAACATTGAAACTCATTAAAACTCGATCAAACCTCTATACCCGACGTCTTCGCAGGCGATCAACGCGAACAAACAGTAAATTATAACATCTGTAATCTTCTGACGTGTTCAAATCTCGCGGTAGGTATATACATCAAAACGAAGCAAACAATGTGCAAAATCGACATCGTTCCAGCACGATCGGGTCGTTTGCGCAAAATGGACGGCGCACGATTAATATGACTAATGGCCGCTGATGAGACGTCGGAATTTCCAGTTCTTGACTCGGTCTTTCCGCTTGGCCGCCATTGCTTGCTGATACATTAATTTACGTAGCTGCAGGCTCGCGTCGTGCTATCTTTGCAAACTTCATTCTGGCATGGCGTCGTTGTATAAATTCTACAGGGCATCTTGATCCGTTCAACAACCGTAGGAGAGACGCTGACTTTCGCGCCGGTAATTTTCCGCGGGACACGTACTCAGGCGCGCCATTTCACCGGGAAGTTTCCGTTTCCCGTGTTATAGTTTATTTTACAAAAGAGGTGTACGCTCGCGCGGACAAGCACAGACCCGAAGAGAGCGAGAAAAGTTCCTGACGCGTTGCGTCTGCTCGTTCGGGAGATCTTTCCCGATAGTTGCCGGGGATAGATGCGCTCGTCGATTGACAACAGATTCTGCAACTTTACCTCCACGGATCCTGATATCGTTGCACTTTCGAGACACTTGGACGCGAGGATTTATCTCCCATCGGTCGACGGAATTGATGGCACGCGCCTGACGTGACGGAAAACTGGCTTTGCCGTTTCCCTAGCGCGTCGCGCCGACTCGTCTCTCCTGGAATTAACTCGCCAAAGAAATTAATGGTGAAACGCTCGGCGAGATGGTACTCGGCTCAGTATAATTGACCCTTTCCACTTGGGTTATCTATCCTACGCTTTTATTCTTAACACTTTGCCGTCCGGCGATACCACAGTGGTGTACTGGACGGCGTAGTGTTCATTGCGCATTATTTACTATTTACTATTTACTATTCACTATTCACTATTTACTATTTACTATTTACTATTTACTATTTACTATTTACTATTTACTATTTACTATTTACTATTCACTATTCACTATTCACTATTTACTATTCACTATTTACTATTTACTATTCACTATTTACTATTTACTATTTACTATTTACTATTTACTATTTACTATTCACTATTTACTATTAATATTTAATATTTACATATGTATATCTTCCAAATTTCATGAAAATAGGGGGCAGGATAGAAAACTCATGAGAGGTAACGATGACATTAGTAAAACTTGAAAATTTATAATCACCCGATAACCTCAAGAACGGCCGGCGCCAAGCAAAGAAATTTTTACGAGACGTGCGGACGGCAAAGTGTTAATAAACATTTTAACCCTCCGTGGGCAATCAGGCTCGGTTATGTCTCGCGCAAAATTTTATTCTACAATTTCTTCCCTTTCGAAATTTATCTGTTTCCCATATATAGGTTTGACATTCCCACGATTGTATTTTAAAATAAGGACTTTAATACAAGTTCGGCTGAACTTCCGAAGATGTCCACGCTCAGAATTGGATGAAATTTTGGAAATAGGTTCCTTTTTGACTGAAATGATGATTGTCAGAAGGATTTCTTTAGCGATTCGAAAAAAATTTTTTACCATTTTAATGTCACTCTCTACCTTACTGACAACATCGTTTTACTATTTTAATGTCTAGACGACGCCGCACACGGTGGTTTAGAAAAGTTTATTTTAAAGAGCGAGCGGAAATGATATTAGTCTGAGTTAGGTTTGGCTAGATGACTGAAGTTGTTAATCTGGATTTAGTTTAATGATAAACCTTGGGAAATTTTTTGAAGAAAAGGTCTGGGTTAGGTCTGGGTTTGGTCTGGCTAGGAATTTTTGTACAAAATGAATTAATTGAATTAGTAATAGAGGTATGAGGACGGGAGGGGAGAAGGATGATTAAAAAATTTAGAGGAAGAAAGAGATAGAAAAGGGTAGAAGAGGAAGATTGGGATAGTAAGGAGGGGAGAAAGAAAATGGATGAATGTGAGGAGAAGAGATAGATGTAAGTCGATAGAAATAAAACAATGTAATGGGACGGAAGCCCGTGTAACCCGAAAGGGATCAATAAATAAATAGATACATAAATACATAAATACATAGTAATAGAGGTATGAAACCATGTGGGCCGTTTACGACTTTGTCGGTAAGATAGAGAGTGACATTAAAATTGTAAAAACTTTTCTTTTCGAGTCACCAAAAGTCCTTTTGACAATCACCAATTTAGTCAAAAAGTAACCTATTCTCAAAATTTTATACAATTCTGAACATGGATGTCTTCGGAAGTTTAGCCACGTGTTCCAGAATATTTTTAGATGTTTTGAAAGCCTAGAAGTCGTAAGTCGGCCATTCTTTTTGTCGTATGGTAGTATTCATTTTTATTTTCTCTGAAAAATGCAACAATTTCTACTTACATCACATTGTTTAAATTCAATGTGAGTCTTTTCTAATTCCTACAATCTTTAAAAATGACATACCATATACTTTCTAAAATTTCCAAATGAACGAGCAAATATAAAAATTTGTCTGACCATCGTTGACCTTTTCTCCTTGCCTCACATTTTTGTAATTTTTGACTAATTCTTCATTCATGCAACAATAAATGTAACAATTCCGCAACGATATGATCTATCTATCAAATTCCAAAGGGGCTAATATTAATCTAAAATTTTTCTGAAAAATGCATCAATGTCCACTTACCCTACACACTTTAACATTAGATTTACGGGGCCCGTCAAAATGACGAATTCAAAAATTTTTAATTTAGGATTATTAAGAGTGTCAGGAGGCATTCGTGAGGAATTATTAATTTTGAAAAATGGAGTCAAAATCAGTTTTCATCTGAGCTGTTACCATTATCGATTATATAGAGCGTATCATTACCGACCGAGGCCTCCTCAGAATCAAAAAGGGAAAAACGTCACCTTTTCTGAAGATGGATGCGATAAAGCAAAACACGTGTATAGTTATCTAACCTTATATCTTAAAATATATATATATATATATATATATATATATATATATATATATATATATCTTAAACCTTCTAAACCAAGTGTGTTATCATTGTGCGAATATCCTGCAAAACCAACAATTAAATAGATTTATTTTTTTGTGTACATATTACAATAAAAATCGCTGAAGATCTAAGTAAATACAATTTTATTATTTTTATGAAGCAATGTAAAATAATCAATTTCAGTGCTCCGTAAACCTAGTGTTAATTTGAATTTGAGTTTTTTCAGATTCTTCACAATCTCGTGCAACTGTACACCATATATTACCTCAAATCTCCAAATGAAGCAGGAAAAATTTTAAATTCGTCTGACCGTCACAGACCACTACCACTCACCCCAAAAAAATAAAAACAAAAATTCCACCTGCTTCGCCATAGTCTCGCTTTAGAGATCATCTGCCTCGCCGCGATTTGTCTTTGAATTCGAAACGATTCGCGAGTGACTTCCGACGCGTCAGCAGTCCCACTCGAATTTACAAGCCACTTTGCATCTCGCGCCGCAGCAGAAACCAACCGCCGCGTAGCTCCCGGCGTTCGCATAAATTCGCGGACGACTATACACGGCCATCCGGGGACGCAATACGCTCCGAATAATCCGCGGATCGGTGCTCGTAAGGAACACGGAACGCCGGATCCATTCGGATTCCGCTCGTTTCCATGCGACGAACAATATCGCGAAAACGCGCGTACCCGCGAGAACACCATTATACGTGCCAGCGTGCACAGAACAAGATCTCTCACGCGCGAGCGCGAATATGCGTCGCGCTAGTGCAATACAGGGTGCAACGGGCGGTTTTACTTTTCCTCTTTTTCTTCGTCCCAACTCCTCTTCGCCCACGCTTTTCCATTTTTTATTTTGCTCCGACCGAGACACTCGAGTACAGCTCGTCCCCGCACACAAAAGAGTATCGCGTTTGATGTTTAGCAATTGTTCCCTCCGCGGCTGGAAATTCACCGGAATTCCGTGGCGTTCGTGTATTTTTTCGCGATGCTCGCCGTTTGTTAGGATTTTCTCAAACGTGTGCCGAAGAACCGGTACTGTTTCGTCAAAGGGATTGGTAGTGGGCTGCGAAAGTTGCTTTTGTAGGACGCGCACGTGCGGAGGTACTTGAAGCGGGTTTTACTGGAGGTATTGTTAGGGCGTTCGGGAAAATGTTAATTTTGTATTGGTGCGAGAATTATTGGCCACTTTTTGAGGTGCGGCTGTGGAGGATTTTCGTAAATAAGGGCTGTTTTTAATAAGGAATTTATTTCGTTGTTCATGGGTAGGGTAGTTCCCAATTCTCGATAAGATAAAGCGAAATTGTTGATGCAATTTTATGTGTGTGTGAAAATGATTTCAATTTTTTGATTTGCGGGTGTAGGGGATTGTCCCATATAAGGGCAGATTTTAATATGGAATTTATTTCGTTGTTCATGGGAAGGGTAGTTCCCAATTCTCGACAAGATGAAGCGAATTTGTTAACGCAATTTGGGAAAACGATGACTTCACGTGCGTGTGACAATTATTGTCAATTTTTTGAGTTGCGGGTGTAGAGGATTTTACTAAATCACGGCTGTTTGTAGTAAGGAATTAATTTAATTGTTCCTGTTAGGGCAGTTCCCAATTCTCGACAAGATAAAGCGAATTTGTTAATGCAATTTGGGGAAACGATGATTTCACGTGTGTGTGAAAATTATTTTCAATTTTTTGAGGTGTGGCTATGGAGGATTTTCCCAAATAAGGGCTGTTTTTAATAAGGATTTATTTCGTTGTTCCTGTAAGGGTAGTTCCCAATTCTCGACAAGATGATGCGAATTTATTAATGCAATTTGGGAAAACAATGATTTCACGTGCGTGTGACAATTATTGTCAATTTTTTGAGTTGCGGGTGTAGAGGATTTTCCTAAATCAGGACTGTTTGTAGTAAGGAATTAATTTCATTGTTCCTGTAAGGGTAGTTCCCAATTCTCGACAAGATGAAGCGAATTTGTTAACGCAATTTGGGAAAACGATGATTTCACGTGTGTGTGAAAATTATTTTCAATTTTTTGAGGTGTGGCTATGGAGGATTTTCCCAAATAAGGGCTGTTTTTAATAAGGATTTATTTCGTTGTTCCTGTAAGGGTAGTTCCCAATTCTCGACAAGATGATGCGAATTTATTAATGCAATTTGGGAAAACAATGATTTCACGTGCGTGTGACACTTATTGCCAATTTTTATGAATTGTGGCCGTGGAGGATTTTCCCAAATAAGTGCTGTTTTTAAGAAGGAATTTATTTCGTTGTTCCTGTAAGGGTAGTTCCCAATTCTCGATAAGATAAATCGAAATTGTTGATGCAATTTTATGTGCGTGTGAAAATTATTTTCAATTTTTTGATTTGCGGGTGTAGGGGATTGTCCCATATAAGGGCAGATTTTAATATGGAATTTATTTCGTTGTTCATGGGAAGGGTAGTTCTCAATTCTCGACAAGATGAAGCGAATTGGGAAGGGCAGTTCCCAATTCTTGACAAGATAAAACGAATTTGTTAATGCAATTTTATGTGCGTGTGAAAATTATTTTCAATTTTTTGAGTTGCGGCTGTAAAGGATTTTCTCAAATAAGGGCTGTTGTTAATGAGGATTTATTTCGTTGTTCCTGTATGGGTAGTTCCCAATTCTCGACAAGATAAAGCGAAGTTATTAATATAATTTGTGAACATCAATCGATGAGAGTATGAATTAGTTATTAATTTTTCTAAAGCGTGGTAACTATATAATAATGTCTATATATGGGTACTTTTTAATAACTAATGGGAATATTTCATCAATAGCGATTTTATATGAATACAAAAATTGTCATTAATTTATAAAGCAACGTATCTATTTATTATTTAAAGAATCGATGCTACATAATTTTCTCTTAACATTGTGTTCATTTATATAATTGAACCAAAATAGTAAGATAAATGTTACCGCTGAACACGGAATAAATGAACAAGAAAAAGTTATCTGTTATGGACACAACTATTTTTGTTCAATCGTAATCGCCATTAAACGTGCTCATGAATGTTCAATCAATTTTAAACGAGCAGAGCTATAAAATTAATTTTTCGGTTTTAATCGGAAACAGTTTTATGTAACTTCGATCAGCGTCAATAAATATATTTAAATTACTGTGTTATACAAATAATAACTGTAATATTGAAAGGACTTTGACAAATAAGACAGCTAATGTTATTCAACTATGAAATGTTGAATGACAGAAAATTGAACACGGTATTTAAAGAATTTTATGTAATTTCTGTCGACAGAGCCGCTTCTGTGAAATCAATATCACATCGAACCAAATAATTATTCATGCATAATGATTTCTGCTAATTCTCCAGAGAATGACAAATGACTCAAAAAGTTGTACATTTAATATCTTCATTATACTCGTTAAAAGAAAATTCCTGGAAAATTAATGTTAGTAAGTTAGATTAAAATTTAGATAGAATATTGTTATTTTCTATTATTTATATTAATTATTCCAAAAATGGCAAACAATCCTAATAGGTTGTACATTTAATATTCTCGTTATTCTCATTAAAAAATAATTCCCCAGAAATTAATTTTAGTCAGTTTTTCGATTTTCCTGGACTACGTGTTAAATTCAGTAGAACAAGTCAACGATAAATCAGCCCGATGTCAGACGGCATATTGACCGACACCAGTGACTTCTGAAACGAACTCCAGCACCCAGTAAAATTCCAATTTCTTTTCAATTTTCCAGGTTTGTAGGGGGCCTCAGTAAAACTGTCATGTAATATTTTTTCTTTACTACTTTTTGATTCTTTGGGGAAGAGACACCCTCTGAATCTTAATACTTGACGTCCTACTTTCGCGTACATCTTCGCGAAAACTGTGCGATAGATACGAGAAAATGATTACCCTGAAAATTTAGTACCCGTCAACTCTCTTTCTCCACATAAAAGATTATTTATTAATGTACAATAAAACTTCTAAAGTTCACCAGAAATTCTAAACAAACCACGCATTTTAAAAATTACTTTGCTGGGCACGCTGCAACGTTAAAACCCATTAAATATTCATTCTTGTATTATTTTAACATAAATTAACGAACAAAGTCGTGAAATACATTTTCTGTTGTGCTGCTAAAATTATTAGATTTTAAAATATTTAAATGCTATTCTAGAAAATAATTAATAAATTTTCTAATATCCTTCCGTTGTAAAATTAATTCTATTTAATAATCTTCGATAAAATCGTATATTAAATTAACACAGATATTGTTCGAGTAAAATTCTCCTAAAAATTAATTTCTTTAATGTAAAAGTTTTCCATACAATTTTCGGAAAAATGAATTCAAGTTAATAATTTCAAGTTATGTAATTGGAAATATATTATTTCAATAGTAATCACATTTAATTAATTTGTGAAATTTAAACCACTCCTAAAATGTATCAAGGAATCAATTAAATTTGATGATAAAAGTCAATCTTTCATTAACTTAATAAACGTATCATTTCAATGATATTCTGACTTAATTAATTGTACAAATTCAAACCACCCCTTCTATTAAAATATTAATTCGACTCATTAGATAGCTAAAAATACAGTCTCGGTAAAAATTATATATTTTCATGAATAAAAGAATGGCTAAAAAATCATGAAACAAGAAAACAGAAAATAGCCTGATGTCACGGTGGTCCTTACCGCACAACCATAATTTTCAGGCTGCTAATTCCAACGAATTGGGGCGTATCTTGCGGTGAAGATCATTCGTGGAATCCAACGGAATAAATTGACCGTAAATTCCTCTTCGCAGAAGAGTCCCTAATCCATTGATTTAAGTAGTAGTTAAACAGACTGCTTAGCAGTTAGAAACAACGCTTAATGTCCGGATTATACGGTCCGTGGGTAACACGCGATCGGGTCGCGTGCACCGCGGATATAATAATCCGTGGGTACGCGTCTTTAAGAGGGCGGTGTAACTTCCCCGTTTCCGGTCTATCCCTGGATTTCCCGGATTCGCTTCCTGCCGCTTCGGAGAACCGGTATTCGCGGCCAGATCTGACGAAAAATTACGGCGATGGTCTCGAACGGCTTATCAACGAGCGAACTAATCTCGCTGCATCGTTTAATCTGTTGATTATACAGGCAAATAGTATGGCAATGTCGACGTCGATCTACACGCTGCATGCAATTTTTAATATCAAGTGATATGCCCACAATGATTTTTCTAAGAAATTTTGACGTTGGTGCAAGAAAACAAATTTAATGATTGTCTGAACATTACTGGGCAATTCTACTTAAAATATTTGTGGGCAATTATATAGGTGAGCTTGATCACTATTGGTAAATTCAATTTCGGCAACATTGTATCGAATTTCACAAGAACTCCATGTATGACATTAATTTGGAATTTGACTAACCCACACTAGTCAATTCTACTTAAAATATTTGTGGGAAATTTTATAAGTGAGCTTGATCACTATTGGTAAATTCAATTTCGGCAATATTGTATCGAATTTCAGAAGGCCTCCATGTCTGACATTAATTTTTAATTTGACTGATCATCAATGGTCAATTCGACTTAAAATATTTGTGGGCAATTTTGTAGATGAATTTGATCACCGTTGGTAAATTCAATTTGGACAATATTGTATCGAATTTGACAAGTCCTCCATGTCTGAAATTAATTTTTAATTTGACTGATCATCAATGGTCAATTCGACTTAAAATATTTGTGGGCAATTTTATAGGTGAGAATTATAACAGCTGGTAAATTCAATTTGAACAATATTGTATCGAATGTCTCAAGACATCCGAGTCTGACATTCATTTTTAATTTGACTGACCCTCACTAGTCAATTCTACTTAAAATATTTGTGGGAAATTTTATAAGTGAGCTTGATAACAGTTGCTAAATTCAATTTCGGCAATATTGTATCGAATTTCAGAAGGCCTCCATGTCTGACATTAATTTTTAATTTGACTGACCCTCACTAGTCAATTCTACTTAAAATATTTGTGGGAAATTTTATAAGTGAGCTTGATCACTATTGGTAAATTCAATTTCGGCAATATTGTATCGAATTTCAGAAGGCCTCCATGTCTGACATTAATTTTTAATTTGACTGATCATCAATGGTCAATTCTACTTAAAATATTTGTGGGCAATTTTATAGGTGAGCTTTATAACAGCTGGTAAATTCAATTTGAACAATATTGTATCGAATATCTCAAGACCTCCGAGTCTGACATTAATTTTTAATTTCACTGATCATCACTGGTCAATTCTATTTAAAATATTTGTGGGCAATTTTATAGGTGAGCTTTATAACAGCTGGTAAATTCAATTTGAACAATATTGTATCGAATATCTCAAGACCTCCGAGTCTGGCATTAATTTTTAATTTGACTGACCCTCACTAGTCAATTCTACTTAAAATATTTGTGGGCATTTTTATAGGTGAGCTTGATTTCTGTTTGTAAATTCAATTTCAACAATATTGTATCGAATTTCACAAAACCTCCATGTCTGACATTAATTTTTAATTTGACTGACCTTCACTGGTCAATTCTACTTCAAATATTTGTGTGCAATTTTGCATGTGAGCTTGAACACAGTTTGTAAATTCAATTTCAACAATATTGTATCGAATTTCACAAAACCTCTGTGTCTGACATTAATTTTTAATTTGACGAATCATTAAAATTTTAACCTATACTAAAAGCCCATAACTTCCGCAGGGCCTCCACGAGTAGAAATGGTCGATACAAGCCAGACGTACTATTGCCAGCGGTTCCTGGGAACCTCGCGTGCTGTGTTTTCTGGAAAAAAAATCGGAAAAATATATCAGCACTTGGTTCATTTACCTTGCTAATAATTAGTTCAGCTTGATAACTCCTCGTTCGCGTATCCAGTTCCGTCTTGAATGCAAATATATTCGCGCGGAGCGGCGGTTCAGACAACGAATTTCAGCCGGCAGACGCAATTAAACGCGGAATAGCGTTGTTCCACGCAACCGCCCCGCCGTATTCCCTGTAAACAACCATTGTTGGCATTCGTTACGTCGGATCAGACATCACAGTGGACCGGACAATCGCATCATGACGATCTATGTCTGTGTAAAAACGAACTAATTTACTGTGACTTCACCTAAATTCCCCGAGAGTGCTTCCGCCAGACCGGGGCCGTGCGACCATTGTTTTTGTGATCGAGCAAACGATTAAAACGTTTGTAAGTTGCACAACAATGCTCGCGTCCGCGGGTGTTCGTATTTTCCCTTGAAATCCATTAAACGTAGAACGGCGTGCAAAAGTTTCCAGAAAACAAACCAACAAATCCAGCCACCCCTTTCACTCAAACTGCAATAAAACCCAAACGAAATATCGCAGATCGATTTTTCCGGTGTCGACGGAGAGGGGAGGGTTCAATTTTTAAACCCTCGTTGGCTTGAGCTGGAAAAATTTTTATCATAGGCTACAGAATGCAGAATATTGACCGTAAAGATTTAGGGGTTGTTAAATTTTAGGGGAAGAATTGAGTATGTTCAAATTGCTATAACATCGTGAAAAAAAGTAGAGTGACCATCCAGTTGGGTTCATTTCAAAAGGTAAAACCTCTGCTTTCACCACCCCATATTCTATTTTTTTTTTTTTTTGGAGCTTTGCCTATAAAAGCTCCTGGTGATGCGTCACCGAGCAATCCAATACCAGCACACTTTGTATTCAAAGTGTAATAACATCTCAGAAAGAAATCGTACATGAAAAATTTCGAAGTCACTGCAAAGGGGAGACTTGTATCTTCAAATTGTCGTTGGATTCAGTGCCGAAAAAAAATTTTTAACCTCCGTAGACAGGTTTGAATTTGATCAATTTTTGAGGTTAAGCATCATCCCCTCAAAGGGGGATGGAACCATTTCGGCCCAGACTCTAGTCTGCAGACGGCCTTGAAAATAAGAACAGTTTAGGGGGTTGAAAGTGGAGGCTTCACGCTTTGAAACGAGCCCAAGAAGATCGTCGTCCGATTTTTTTATACGGTGCTACAACAATTTAAAATCGACAGTTAACCATTGAATAGCTGGGATCATTTTCTCCGGTCGAAATGTCAGTTCGGTTTCCGGACCGTTCCTCCGTCAGAGTTTTACAAATTGTCGAGTGTCGTGGTCACGATCAGTGCTCCAATGGACCGCGGACAAAAGTGGATACGTCAATTTTTATATTTTTCTTATTTTTCCCCACCTGCCACATTTTTTCTCATTTCATTCTCGCCGAACACGTTTCATTGGTTACCTCTCTATTGATTCGTTGCGGAGGGTGGAGGAACGCGTACACGGTTTTCTTATTTCCCTTTCGTGATCGAATTTTTAATCAGAGTATTTGCTGACGGGGCGGATCGCGATGCTTTTTATGCCGTTCCTTTTTCTGATGGAGTCCCCGTTCGGAGACGGTCTCATCTTTCTCGAATTTTTCGGAGATGATATGATTTAGTGCCCTACACTTCCAATTATGATAATATTGCAATATTTCCAGTACCGTGACGCATTTCAGGTAATGAATAATATATTCCTGCTATGCATACACACCTTCATACATTTATGAAGACAGTAATTAATTGGACACAAAAGTTACAAAATAAGGAATTCAGATTTTCAAAAATTATTTTATAAAAGTCACATTAACAATAGGTTTACGGAGCACTAAAATTGATTATTTTACATTGCTTTATAAAAATAATAAAGTTGTATTTAGTTAGATCTTCAGTGATTTTTATTGTAATATGTACACAAAAAAATAAATCTATTTAATAATTCCTCACGAATGCCTCCTTACACTCTTAATGATCGTAAATTAAAAATTTTTGAATTCGTCATTTTGACGGGCCCCGTAAATCTAATGTTAAAGTGTGTAGGGTAAGTGGACATTGATGCATTTTTCAGAAAAATTTTAGATTAATATTAGCCCCTTTGGAATTTTATAGATAGATCATATTGTTGCGGAATTGTTACATTTATTGTTGCATGAATGAAGAATTATTCAAAAATTACAAAAATGTGCGGCAAGGAGAAAAGGTCAACGGGCTTTGAAGGAATGTTGCACTCTGTCCGTGACCTTGAATGACCTTGTGTAATTATAGTCACTGAATTCGTAATGAAAGGGACTATCATTGTAGGTGTTTAAAAAGGGTGGTTCCATTTAAAAAAGTCAAGGTGACCTTGATATCTCTAAAAAAATGACATAAAAACAAAATTTTTTTTTGCATCGTGTCAGCCCCATTATACCATTCAACTTTGTCCTTACCATATTTTACGTATCTTTAGAAACAACAAAGATATTTGAGGTACAAACGTTAGGTGACTCACTCTGTATTTGCAAAAAACTATCGCTAATACTGTATTGAATTTTTCGTATTCCTGCACGCTCCGCGGCAACGTAAACCTGTTCCGGGGCCGCATCTGTTTATTTTTTGTTTGTAAACACGTTGTGGAGATGAGAAACGACAATACCACACACACCCACCCAGTGCTTAACACGCACCCAGTGTTTCTAAAAAGAAGGTTCTCACATTATACAATATAAAATCAACTGAGATCAATACAGCATACATGTATTATCCAACACACGATACCACAAACACCCACCCAATGTTTCTGAGACGAAGGTTTTCACATTAAACAATATAAAATCAACTAAAACCAATACCAATTTGTTTTACAATCAAATGCGATAATATAATACATGTATGCTGTATTGGCTTTAGTTGATTTTATATTGTATAATGTGAGAACCTTTTTTTTAGAAACACTGAGTGCGTATTAAGGGTGGGTGTGTGTGGTATTGTCGAAAAAATAATAAGGTTTTGTATGTGCAGTATTTCATCGATAATTGTCCACAACACGAGTCTGCGGAGGGACAATTATGCGCGAGGGATATCATTGTTTGAGGTTTGCCGAACGTAGAGAAGGACAGCCGAGTTCGAGAGGCCTTGGTCACCGAGAAATGTAAACATATCTAATCCGAATTTCCAACTTCTTTATTAATCATTACTTTTTTATGGGACTTCGATGACCATGTTTGTGGCATTTTTCTAATAAAAATGATACCAAATATGATATAATTCCGATGATATTTACTTGTGTAATCGACGATTTTTAATTGTCTAATTATTTTCGAACTAATAGGTTTCATTCGAAAGCGATTAAGCCACGCGATTTACATGTTGATTTCCAGGCATACTAATTGGACAACGCCCGGATTTGCGTTGTCCTGAGCCACGCGACTCGCTCGGCTCATTACGGCCGAAAGGCCTGGAAATTAATTTCTAATTAACTCTGATCGAACGCGCGACGCCAGTGCAAATACAAATGTTACTGCTCGCTGGTGGCCACGTGACAATACTGATAAACTCTCTACTGGTAACAGTACGCTAACCTGTACCACAAAACCCGAAGTTTATTCAGAATCTCCAAAATCTAACACGTCTTCAAAATAACCAACACAAAATTTCTCGACTGATCATATTCAGCTCAAAAAACTGATCCGAAAATACAAAAGAACCATTTCTCTAAAGTACACGGTTCGCCAGCAAAATGTGAATAAAGTCTTGGCCAATGGGACAACGCAGCGCTTCCCCTACCACGCGGCCTGCGGCCAGTGACGCGCGCTGACTGCACAGTGGGCAGGGCATAGACGCAGCGCCAGATTAGCCGAACTACAGCAGCGTTTTCCCAGTGAACGGTTCGTCGCAGAGAATTGGTTCTTCGGGAAAGTTTTATCCTCTCGACGAGCGTTACACGATTACGCCCGAGTTTCTACCGTATCTGTCGATCCAGCAACGCCCTGGAAATTCGTTCACCGATTTTTAAGCCGCGGCGTCGTACAGGAAGCATGGCACGATTTTTCAGAAGCTGTTTCCGCGTTCGCAAAAATTGACGACGTCCGAAATCAGGACCGTAAATCGGATTACGAGTCGTAAAAGTTTCGCGGCGCTTTCAAATGCCCGTAATCCGGTTCCGCCGGACTGGGACGAACAAAGACGCGATTGTCGCCGGCTTCAAACGGATTTTTTCGCTCACTCACGTACGAATTGTTCAAGGAATTTAGCCGTTCCCGGGAGTAGGACGATCGTGGAGAAAGTTAAGCGAAGTTAACTGATTTTTCAGTGATCAAAGTGAACTTCCGGCAGTGCGAGAAAAGCGATCGCGCGATCAACTCGATCCGCCAATGCACTCGCCCGTATTTGCTTTGTATTAAGCTCTTTCCTTTTGAACGATTTATAAAAATAGAAATTCGAAAGAAAGACTCCATTATTTTAGTCCGAAAATTTATTCCGCAAAACACAGGAACGAATGTAATGTCTATTTATTTGTTCCTCAAACTATGCGTGGCTGGATTTTATAAATATTAATACCAGAATTGTTTTCACTGAATCAAACTGCACAGTTTTATAATATTAACGATTATGTCTTAATCAATTTTTGTAAATTAAAATCACAACTTTGCTATTTTATTTCTGTATTTATTTAGACATTTTTATATCCCGATAATCTGTTTTCTAAATGTAAAAGGAAATGGCTTATTATTATTATTTTTTGAGACAGATCATTTCCAAAAAGAATTTACATTTTATTATTAACAAAGCTCTGAATAAAGAATGAATGAAGAGTTACCTGTTGCTTATAAATATTGGAATTTTGCGTCGTATGGTACACAGCATGGTTGCTCCCGAAATGAAAAAGGTTAATTCACAGATCACTGGGCACGATTATGAGTTCCGTGGCCCCTACATTAAAGGATAAATTTATGTTCTTGGGGTCATTTTAAGAAAAAAACTGTATATGCTATAGGTACCAAATCGGCCTGGTTTAGCCGGTAAAGTAGATTTCCTGTTTTTTATACACCTGCAAATATCTCGGAAACTATGCGAGATATGGCAAAATATATACAGACCTTTTTTGTAGGAAATTGAATTTCCTATAAAAAAAACATTAAAATGATGTTAAAATTCCGTTTTTCCTGACCTAACCCAACCTAACCTAATATAACCTAACCTCACCTAACCTAATACGTCAATAATGTTCTCTGGAAATTGAATTTTAATACATAGACATTTCTTGAGTCTCGTATAAGCAGTTGTGAACCGAGCCTTTACGTTCCCCCGAAATATAAATATACTCGGAAACTGCGCAGCTGACAAAAAAATATCATAGGACATAAATTGTTGGAAATTCAATTTTCTACAAAAGAGGTCTCTTGATATTTTACCATATTTTGCATAGTTACATGGATATTTGCAGATTTATAAAAAACAGGAAATATACTTTACCGGCTAAACCAGGTCCATTCGATACCTGTGACATACACATTATTTTCTTAAAATGACACCAAGAACACAAATTTAACCTCTAAACAAGGGGCCACGGAAATCGTAATCTCCCCGATCACTGCACTGTCGCACTATCACTTTATTGCCGAATCGGAGAAAGGTACAATAATTAGTAGATCCCGTTCCGATCGGCAAATCTCGACCGCTTCGATCGAGATCTCAACACTAACTGCCCTCGCGCCGATCGGCAAACCTCGATCGTCCCGCGCGAGGGTCCAAAACCCCCCACTCTCAAACCCGCAGGAGACACAGTCCCTCACCGGGGTGCGCGCAAACCTCGCGTCGATCGGCAAACCTCGATCGCGACCCTTTTTTTTGGGGTCTGTATGCCGTAGGTCGTTGCGGCAATTCCCGCCGACCTGCAAACCTCGGTCACGACCATATAGTTTTATAGGTTTATAGCACGACGAGCATACTGCCAACGCGTGTAACGATGTAGCGATACAATGTGAGCGCAAAACGCCATACAACCTTAATCCTAACGCCGAGATCTAAATATAACGATATAATTAATATAACGCAAACTACTGCGATGGCCTGGCTGCCGCGGGAACAATGGTCGAGTCAAAAAGTTATTTTGTAATGTTTTGCAACCATGATCCGATCATAGGGGGAACTTCATTCGTGCAAGAGACCATTCACGCTCCTGAATGCGGCTTGTTACAGTTTCGTCGAGCACAAAGACGCACAACGTCCTAATTGTTGCAACTAATCCGGGCTTGACGAAGGATTGATGAACGGTTGAGCAACTTTGCAAACAACCGTTGCAAATTAACTCCCCGCCGGAAGTAAGTCGGCCACGAGATCGGGCCGGTGTAAATACTTACATAGTTGCAGTTACAGGAAACGCGTTCGCATGCAGTATTTAATTCCCCGCTTTCGCTTGTCTTTGCAACTGTGCACGCTGAGCTTAAAATTCTCCGACAGAACTCGGCGGAATTGTTAATATTTCACTTCTCCAGTGCAAAGTAGCAATCGAAATACTTTATCTTAATTTTCTAGTGATTAAACTCAACTCGAAACAACCAAATTTGTCTTTTCGCTGTTGAAAGCTTTGAATTTCGCGCCATTTCCTTATTCATCAAATCAATCGATTTTTAACATTAAATCATTGCAGGGGGGTTGTTATACGAAAGAAAAAATTATTTCAATATTCCACTATTTGTTATCTACGTTATTTAGTCAACAATTTTCCCACTGTGATATTGATAATGTTAATAAAATAATAATCGGAATTAAATTTTCCATTTTCAAGATATATAAGATTAAACTTAAAGAATTACTAATTATATAATTCATCTTTCTTCACGCAGACAAATTTTGTCATTCATGTGACAACTAAAAATTGATGAAATTTTTTTTAAATTTCAACATTTGTTGATAGATTATTTTCATTTTTAAACAATTCACTTCATGTTAATCCCTTTTCTGGACATTGTTGTTCAAGTTAATAAAATAAATGTTACCGTTATAACATTGCAGATAGTACTTTGTAGTATTTTTTACGTAATATTTTTACGAAGAACAATCTTCAGCGGCAAAGTTAAATAGGACGGGAGCTCATATTTCGTTTCTCCAAGAAGTCGTTGAAAGTGGCTTCCAGGTGAGGGACAGTTTGTTTAAGACACCATTTTGCTGTCGCCGGGCATATAAGAAAAATGGCGGCAACACCTATCGTCACCGGGGCTAGTAACGTCCATATAACCTAAAAACAACACTGTTCTTGATTACATTGCCTTGGTTGCCTGAATTAAAAGCTCGCACGTGTATAGAACGATGAAAACATGATGCTTGGGATATACTTCGCCGAAAAACCGTAACTTTGACCGTTAAATTGTCAACAATGTAACAAGTGGCATAAACAAAAATTGTGGCGGAGCCTTTATTTTCATTATTGCCTGGTTCCTTTTTACATTGTCAACAATGTACCAAGCAGCATGAGTAAAAATTGTGGCAAGCCAATTATTTTCACTATTGCTCGTTATTTTTATGAATACTGTTCCTCAGGATTTATAAACTTTGAACTGTAGCTTTGACCTTCAATAGGTCAACAATCTAGCAGACCGCATATATGATTACTCAAATATTAAACACCATTTTGAAAAATGAAAAAATACATCTCTGCATTTGTTCCTTGTCTGTTAAATTTATTTTAAAACAATTTACTATAAATATTCCATAAATACGACAACAAAAATGATTTGAATATTAGATCAGTACGATATCGATGACAGGATATTATAAATATTTGATTAAAAACAAACGATTGGAACCATGTAGGAAATAAAAAGCTACAGTAAATATAGGAATAATTTGTTTTGTATGTTATTTGGGTTTTCCGATTCAGAATTTGGTTGAACGACAAATTTTTAGCTTTGCCAGGTTCTTATGGCGATTATCTGACTGCAACGCGAGTATTTGGGCGCAGCTAATTACACTCTCCTCTAATTAATAAATAAACAGCAGCCGCGTAACATAAACAAACGGCGGCGTTAACGAATCCTGTAAATTTGTATAGTAACAGGTTTAATATACGAACGTAAGACATCCAGGACACAATTAGCCACCCTAATAGTACGGTGCCGGCTGTATTCAAGTATGGCGCGTACTCTGGCCGCAGAATATATTGCAAGCACGGGAATTTACCACACAAATCTGCCAGCACGTCCTCGAACTGCTTTAACGATTCATTCAAAATCCAAACAATTAAATTTACAAATTCTACACATTGATTACCAACAAGTTGTACTTGTTCATCACAAACACACCACGAATTTTATTCATATATTTGTACATGTATATACATGTTTAATATTAAACATTTAAATTAATAGACATTGTGCGTAATATTATATATTGTTACAGATATTTTTTTAATAGATACATTGAGTTAATGATATATCATATTTTTAATTTAGAACATTTAGAACTTCTTTTTTTAAAATATTTATATATAAATATTCTAGTTTAATTTTAATAGTCAATCTAATTTCTCACATAGTACAAATAAGAAAGGCGAACAAAAATGTCTGTTAAACAAAATATCAAATAAAAAATTTGGGAGATTACGATTTCCGTGGCCCCTTGTTTTGAGGTTAAATTGGTGTTCTTGGGGTCATTTTAAGAAAAAAATGTATGTGTCACAGGTATCGAGTGGGCCTTATTTAGCCGGTAAAGTAGATTTCGTGTTTTTTATAAATCTTCAAATATCTCGGTAACTAGGCGAAATATGGAAAAATATCAAGAGACCTTTTTTGTAGAAAATTAAATTTCCAACAATTTATGTTCTACGACATTTTTTTATCAGCTACGCAGTTTCCCAGTATATTTATATTTCGGTGAAGTTGCAGAATAACTGCCTCCCTCCGGAAATGATGGTCGAAGGGGACGTAAAGGCTCCGTTCACACCAGCTTATAGGAGACTCAAGAAATGTCTATGTATTAAAACTCAATTGAGTTTTGTGAATATTATTGACGTATTAGGTTAGGTTAGGTTAGGTTATGTTAGGTTAGGTTAGGTTAGGTTAGGTTAGGTTAGGTTAGGTTAGGTTAGGTTAGGTTAGGTTAGGTTAGGTTAGGTTAGGTTAGGTTAGGTTAGGTTAGGTTGGGTTGGGTTAGGTTAGGTTAGGCTAGGTTAGGTCTGGGTTAGGTTATATATTTAAATCCTGATAAAAAAATTTTATAGGACATAAATTATTGGAAATTTAATTTTCTACAAAAAAGGTCTCTTGATATTTTTCCATATTTCGCATAGTTGCCGAGATATTTGCAGATTTATAAGAAACAGGAAATCTACTTTACCGGCTAAACCAGGCCCATTCGATACCTGTGGCATATAAATTTTTTTTCTTAAAATGACCCCAAGAACACAAATTTAACCTTCAAAGTAGGGGCTACGGAAATCGTAATCGTGCCAAAAAATTCACCAACAATCAAAAGAAGCATCTCCTATCCCAACGAAACTAAAAACTAAGTTTTCTCGAACTGTTTTGAAGTTAACTGAATTGATACTGATATAAATGAAAACTAAATTACAAAAATCGTGTCAACTGACGGATCGATGCTCATAAAAGACACTAATTAATTAACCACAAAAATATTCGACAGTTTGAACAGCCATCGTCAATACTCGCTCGATATCCAATAATTAAAACGGAAAATCGTGCTACTCACATCCATCTCGCAAGATTTTGCAATCGACTATCGGCTCGAGAATTTAACGCTGTCAATTACGAGGATCTCCATTTTACGATCGCTCTCTGTCAACCTTTGATCGAGAACGTCACTGTCTATCCTGAACAATAAATTAATCCGGCTTCGGTTTATTTAATGCCTGTTGTTGATAGTAACATGATAAATCGGGACGATCAAAACTGACAGAAGTAACATGCGTGCGGAACAATGTACCCCGGGCGACGCATGATCGTTACCATAATTTGCCGGTGTCTCCGTAAAAATATAATTGAACATCGCCTGGCGTTGTTTATTGAACACGAGGCTTTAGATTTCGTCCATAAACAATTTCATACAAGTTACGATACAATAGTGTGATTTATAATATCGATGTATATATGATATATAAAAAAATAATATATTTATTATAATGCACCTAGGAGATTTGATAAAATTTTGTCAAAATGCAACGGTAACGTAATCTTCACGCTAATTAAGAACTGTCGTAGTGTCGCGCTACTTTCACAGACGGAAGAGCTTAATTTTGAATTATGTGTGTTTGCAGAATTACGAGCGTGCAGGCGGGTGAATGTTTCAGAAATTTCCGGAGGAAAATTTATATTCGCATGCGAATTTACTCACAGCTTTTGCAACAAAGTGACGCGACGGTTTCGCGAAATAAAACCTTTCAGTGTTTCCGCGCAAGAAATATGTGTTTGCAATTATGAGGACCGACGCGCGACGGTTTCATGTTTTCGCGACAATGGCGGTTTATACTTCCGAGGGATCCGAGCAATCTAAGATTAAAACTTACGAAGTTCCAAGCCTTCAATATAAACAGAGAGTAAACAAATGGATGAAACAATTTTATAATTATTATTCATGTTTTAGCTTTGTATATTAATAGCTAAAATCACAAAGATGAATTGTTTTAAACAATGTCTGAAAAGAATCGAAAATTTAGTTGTTATTAACCACACCGATTGAACTCTGAGATTATAGAATAAACAAAATGATTAATCAACTTAATTGAATGGTTTACACCATGGGGAATTTTGAAAAATAATTTATACATATTGTTGATAATTGAGAGTAAACAAATGGATGAAACAATTCCATAATTATTATTCATATTTTAGCTTTGTATATTAATAGCTAAAATCACAAAGATGAATTGTTTTAAACAATGTCTGAAAAGAATCGAAAATTTAATTGTGTTATTAACAAAAATGATCAATCTAATTAATTGAATGGTTTACTCCATGGGGAATTTTGAAAAATAATTTATACGTATTGTTATTAATTTAGAAGGTAATATAGAGTAATCAGTGATAATAATAATACAATAAATAATGAAGTAACACATAATAAAAAATATTATTATCGTTCTACCACAGTTTTGAACCCATTAATACCGACGACACATTGTCAACGTCTGCTCGACAATCGTTCATTACTTAAATCACCGTCTCATGATGGATTAGACAGGCTTTTAATTAATATTTCACGCGGGAAAATTAATTATCGCGCGGCGACAATGTCATTATGTGTAACCTCGCACCATGTACCCATAAAACATGCTAATGAATTTTTAAGCGACAGGGAAAACAATTTCGTGAAATCATCTATGGTTATAAAACAATCTAGAAACAAGACGGTAGATTAGATTTTGTCCAACCGAAAATAATTGGCCCAATAAAATCAAACTTTGTGATTTAATTCGTGAACATTTAGGGGACGTGTACACATTTTTTTGTTATACTAACTAAACAACAACTAACTCTGTGCAATACTTACTGTAGCACAATTCGAACTTGGCGCCACAGAGTTTGTAGTCCTCCATCGAACTAAAATTGTCGGTCAAAAGAAAAATTATTTTCCCGTTCTGTTAACTGTTAATTGTTTCATTTTAAATTTAAACTTACTTACTATAATATTCATAATGTTATTACATATTAAAAACAATTAAATCTTCTATATTAAGGGCACATTCCCTAAACAATTAGTAGTTCAAGAAATCAAGTTAATAAATTAATTAAACTGAACACTTAATAATAGAATATTTATTCTAGTCTTATGTACAGATAGTTTAAAGATATGCATGCTAATTATGAATAATTTAGTAAATATTAACGTAGGTACGATTTCTCCCTTAGCTTGGATTTACAGTGTCCTATGCATAACCTATACCTATGTCAGTTCTATGTGACTCGATATAAAATTCAAGGTGACCTTCATATCTCGATAAAAAACCAAAACAGAAAATTACTGCAATGCATGCTACTCTTACAACCATGTAACTTTCGTTGAAAACCATTTTTGATACCACAAATAGTTTACGAGTAAATTTAGGTGAAATAGTTTAATAACTCACCCTGTATATGACCTAAGATTGCAATACTCGACGGTTTGATGAAGAATGCCCGAGCAATCCCTGCACGGAACGCGTTCTCGCCGGCGGCGCGGCGTTTCGTCCGCGTGCGAAAAGTGAGTTTTTCGCTTTTATCGTGGCGCAGTTCGTTCTAATGGAGTCTTTTAGAAGCGAGAACGCCGTGCTGGTGGGAGTACGCTCTTTTGTCATTGTCGAGCGCCATTTAAATGATTGGAGCATTGTTTGATCTTTGTAGTATGGCTGCTCTCACGTAAATACCCTACATTTATCTTGCTTTTAACAGGCCTCCTTTTGATATTGAATTTCCCGTCGTGTTGTGCAAATAAATTGCACACCGTTTCCTTTCTCCAAACGATTCAAACGCAATAACTATACTTCGTTTGATCAAAAAGCAAACGTTCCTGTTCTGTTATTAAAACGATTTGCCAGTATTCGAAAATCCCTGGACCGCCATCTTTTTTTTCATTTTGCACCTTGAAACGTCCCTGGAGATTCATTTTGGCTAAAACGTTCATTCGGATAATATATTGTTATTGTGATTATTAGAATGCGGATACTTTTGCAAAACAAGCATTTTCTACCTGAAGATAAATAAAAAAATTACACATACTCATTTTTGTCATAAATCAAATCCACTGTCTAGTGATAATTATTTGTTAATTTTATGTTTCTTTGCAAAATTCTTTTAGTATTTATTTTATTGTACTGTATTATGTGTTTTTGGAAAATATTAGAACCAAGCTTTAATTAATTTCAACCGAACATTCTTATTTGAAGTATTTAAAGAATAATTACTGTTAACATTTGTGAAATGAAATAGTAATAATATTTCGAAAAGTAAAATTAAGAATTTTGATATACTAATATTGTCCTTTTCCAATTTATTTTAACAAACAAATAATTGATGCTTATAATAACAGTACTCCGAGAATAAAAATGCACGATAGAAATGATAAGATGATAAAATTTTCATTTTACAATTTAGTTATAAACAACCACATAAATAGTTGTAACTCCAAATAATAATGTACCAAAAGCGAAAATGGACCATAAAAATGCTAGATAATGTTATTATTTACAGACATCAAGTATTGAGAATATGCAATATAATAATAATATTTTGTAGAAAAATTCTACATGGCCAAAAATGTATTATTTGACAAAAGAGAAACTTTATGATGAATATCGAAATTATGAAATTATATACCAAAAATAATAATAATTTATTATAACCTAAATATGTACGTCGAAGCACATCATAATAGTTCAAACCAAAATTCAGAATTACCCAAAAAAATCTTCTGAACTTCACATTTCCGTACGAAAATATTGGTTTATTAAAATCTCCACCAGAAATAACAATAATTTACATTTATATAAATTGTGTACATTAGACGACAATAATTTCAATAAAATTTGTAGAAAAATTATTGGGCGTCCTCAGCAGTCTCGTCGCCATTTTCTGATTTCTCCTCTGCTATTGGTTCAATGGCCTCGAACTCCATGTTGTCTACCACAGCCGGCGTTTCCGTTACCAAATTGGGAATGACGCTCCTCGCATAATCGACTTGCGGTGCCCTCAGATTGATCTCGAGCGCCCCGCCGCACCCCTTTTTACACATTCCGCCGAGTCTTTTCGATGTCAAGGTCGCTGACAGACTAACCAACCACTGAGGACAGCCAGGTATCAAACATTAACTGGCCACGGGCTTCCTGGCCCTGTCTATCACTTCCGGTACAAAAAAAGGTTATGCGAACGTACGAGAACATCGATCTTGTTATTTTCCATAATTTTCCGTCGCGTTGCAATTTGTCTACATAACACATAATCGAAGCTCCTGTTACTTTTACAAATTAGCATCTGATCTTGCGAAAATTTTAATTTCTTACCGGATAGGATTGTTTGTATAATTATGTTGTTGACATTAATATAATTCTTACAATTCCATTAATAATATGGTTGATTATACATTATTAATATTTGACATGTTTCATTAATGTTGCTTATGAATAATATTATTTATACATATATTGTATGTCTTTATAAGAAGTTTGGTATACAATTATTCAATATTGTTCAATTAAAATTTAATAACAAATGTAAGTTCCAGTATTTACATACTCAGAAATGATTTCCTGCAGTAAATATTTAAAAAATATATTTAATCTTTATTGTCCTTGTTTTTATGTATGTACTTTTACGTATATATTGTTTTATTTTATTACAAACTGATTTTTTTAATAATCTGATAATATTAATTACTACTGACCCAATTATACTAATTGGTCAACTATGAACAGAGTAATTGTTTAGTATCGTTAAAATTTCAATTCACAATAAATTCAATATTGTATATAATACTAATCAACTTTTTTAAAAATATAATATTAATTCTGCTTTAAATTTAATAGTAATTTGTATTATTAGTTTGCATTATTATTTGCCACTGTGAATCTCTCATTGGATGACAATGGAGTCGAGATGTCGTGCAGCAATAGTATAAATGATAGTATGGAAGAGTTTAATTATTTCTTTCACTGAATCGACGAGTGAACAATTAAGAAACTAAGTAGCAGCATTGTCGAGTTATTCAACTTATTCTTATGACGAGAAAGGTACTGGACGGGCTTTCTTTGATAAGCTGCGAGGGAAACCACTTAATATTGTTGCCGTCAGGAGCTTATTACAGAAACTGTGCAACTCGGTGCTCTATAGACAAAAACATTCATTTCTGTAAACAGCGCTGAACGTTGTTGGAGAAATATAATTTTCAAACCATGAATATCTCTATTTATTACTTTGCTACAATTCAAATAAACATCTCTTCTACGAATTTAAGTATTATATAATCTCTACTCTCCTCCAGCGGAAGCACAATTTTATAAAATTAATTAAATCGCAGACCATTCAAATTCCATTTAAATTCATTCTATTTGAAATGATTAATATAATCCCTTGGCTGATTATTATGCGAAAAAGAAGTTAATACACTAGGTATTATGTTATTAAGTTCTTTCGCAAAATTCTTTTAGTATTTCTTTCATTCATTACTATGTTCATTTTGTTTAAATATCGGAACCAGGTTTTAATTAATTTCGACGGAACATTCGTATTTGAAGTATTTAAAAATACTGTTAATATTTATTGATTGAAATAGTGATAATATTTCAAAAAGTAAAATTAATAATAAACTTGTGATTAAAACAGTGATTACTATTTAAATATTCAGAATGTCAAAATTTAGATTTAGGAAAAATCGAGGATAAATTTTTATTTCTGATTAATCTGATCTCCAATTAGCAGTTTAAGCGAACTCGAGCATAATCGGCAAAAACTGTGATCCACGAACGTCATAAATAATTCGTTTGAACTGGAATTTTCGGATCGGTAATATGGCTGATCTAATTTTACCGATTAACTCGCGCGACGGATTCTGGGATGACGTTGGATTACCAAATCGCGTAATAACCTAATATTTTACCAGACTTCCCTCACTCATCACGACAGTTTTCCATTTTCCCCGGCGTTTATACCACGGGAAATGCATAGGGCCGACGCCGGGACGAATATTTAAATAAAAAATGTCTGCCGGACGATTTTAGGCCACTTATTATTGCAATCCGGCCGTTAGAACTGTGTATCATGCACGTCTCCATGCGTTGCCACGGGCGGATGACGTTACGGATATTTTTTGAACGTGTTGGTGAATAAATTATTTCAATGTGTCATATTTTATCGTTTCTGTAACGAAATTTGACTAGTTTTGTGAAAAAACAACAGTAGTATCTTCGACAATTTTTAGAATCATGAAATACACATGTAATTAAGTTATTTACAATTTTACGCATTGTTTACGATTTATTAGTTATTTTACGTATAAAATAATCGTTAATTGTTATGCTGTGGGTTCTATGTATTTTTAAACAATGTATTTTAGTGAGATTACTATTTCGTGAATTTTTTTATGAAGTAATTACTATTCTGCCGTGAAAAAGGAGCTATTTCCTGTGGCAAGATTTAAATTTCGCGCCATTTATTCTTTACTCCATCGTTTGACTGATTTTGAATATTTAATTGCGATAGGGAAGTTATAATCCATAGAAAATATTATTTAAATGTTCCACTATCTATTAAGAAAGGTATCTATTACAAAATTGTCCATCATTAATTATATTAATAGTCATTATTAAATATTAAGTATAACTAAATCCTCCGTAGCAAACATATGTAAAATACAAAATTAATAGTTCAACAAATTTAATTAATTGATAGTCGAATAACTGAAATAATTAATGGAATAATTTATTATTGTTTTCATTATTTAACACGATTGTTTAAAAAATTAATGTTTTTCAATAAGAATTTTAATATTTTTCAATATTATTGATTTTAATTTTTGCAGGTCTATCAAATTATTATACAACAACAACTATATAGTTATAATCACATAAGTTACTAGATAACCACAAAAATCACCAGCTTCAAAAATCACTATTCCAAAATAGTTTTTCTGTTTTTAAAATATTTTGTCAGCAAGTTAGCATAAAATTTCGACAGTTGGAGGAGAATGATGCTGTCAAAGACATTAAGAATCCTTGAGTATACTCACAACGACTAATCTGCTGGACTGTCTCAGTATGAAGATAGTCACCGGGTAGATTATGCTGACAGTCAGCTCCATCAGACGTGTAACAGCAGCGAGGGAGAATAGAAATCCGGTTAGAATTAGAAGTGTCACCACTTGCAACAGACCTGCTACCGCCTGGAATATTAAATGCTGTTTACAGTACCATTTTTCATTGGTGACGTAAACTGTTACATTATGAACATTTCTGGCTACCATAAATGCACCCGCACAAAAATATCAGAGTTTACAATCTCTGTGAAAGCTCGTATATCAAACGTGCACCCCAAACCCACCCTTATAATAATTAGAATTATAATGTCATCCGATCCCCTCATTCGGTAAACTTCTCAAAAACCACTAAAACAGCAACCAGACTACATCAAAGTCACCTTTCCACGACCAACCCTTATCACAGCCACTAAAATCGACCCACCGCTCTCCCAAATTCAGATCATAAGTATCAACAACCTCGTCAAAACACCATAAATCACAAAAACCTCCACCCTCGCTAACCTCCCCCACTCCCCCACTAACCTAGCCTAACCCACTAGCCCAAAAATCCAAAGAAAAAATCAATGCCACTGAAAACCCTCATCCCCAACACTAAACCATCTTCAAGTATCAAAAAGATGGTTCTTACAGGGGAGTAATCAGTTTATGGGGTTGCAAAAACGTACACTGACGAATATCATATCCTAACCTAATTCCTCAGAAAATAAATGCAGTCACTCGGAACCCATATCTCCAACACTAAACCGACTTCCAATATCAAAATGGGAGATTTATTCCAGTCGGTGGAGGGGATAAATAGTTTAGAGAATCTGAATAACTCACACAGAGGATCGTCATCGTCGAGTTCACTATAGCGCCAAAGTCATCGAACTGATTTCACAGGATCGGGTCAAGGGGGGTCAACGACTGCATCCTCGTCCTTTCCCCGCCCCCTCGTGCCCCTATTCACAACAAAATCAGGAGTTCCTGATGGCAGAATAGCGGCGAATGAAGGGTTAGGCGAATTTGTATTCCAGCGCTTGCACGTTCCTTCGGATAACACTCGACGCCGAAGAATGGCGGTGGGGTGAGGTAAAGGGAGGGGGGCTGCAGTAAGAAGAGAAGGGGGCCACGCGACGAAACAAAAGGAAACCGGAAATCCTCCGGGGATGTTTGGCTTCTATCTTCAGCACGCCGTGGCAGTGTCGTTTATTTTTAAACCCCGTAACCTCCCTCCCCCCTCCCCCACCAACCCACGTAACATTGTCGATGATGCAGCCGCCAAGTGTCTGCACTCGACGTCGACGTCGAGGTTCGAGAGTGACAATTCGTTATTGGAAACACGAGGCTGTTGATAGATTTCCACTCACCTCCTCTTTTTTTTCAGTTTCGTCGCTCTGTTTGACTTTCGACATCGATTTTAGAGGAATGGCGGCGGGTTATGGGGTGGGGAGGTGGTATAATGCGACTTGATTGGAATTTAATGGTTGTGATTGTGATTCGAGGATAGGGGAACGGTAATGCGACTGTAATTGCTGGTTTGCTTGAGTGAAATTAATATGTACAATCATGTGATGGTGTATTATTATATATGTATACAATTTGTATGTATTGATTAGATATATATATTGTTTGTATACATTGGAAATAGGACGTAGGATTACAGGTATAGTATTTGCAGTGCAGAGCTGGGCATTATTTCAGATACAATATTTTAAAAGTTATTTGAAATATTACTTGAAATAAAAAGTTATTTCAGAAAAATGTTTCACTATTTGAAATAAATTATGTTATATTTCGTCCAACAAAATAATTTTAGGAAATGATTATTCTTTTATTTCGTGAAATACATCAGTTCAAATAATAAAATAACAAGTTATTTTCTTATTTGAGATAAGTATTTCAAATGTCAAATAACATGTTATTTTATTATTTCATACAATAAATATTAAAAATATATTATAAATGAAAATATGGTTCGAGTTCTTTTAAATCTCCATTGCTACTCATCAATAATTTATTTTCATACATTTAGTATCATACATTTCTCTTAATTATTTCAAATAAGTTTATTTCAAATGACTATGCCGAAATAAATTATAATAAAGTTGTTATTTAAGATAAATGTACTCAAATAAATTCCTCTCAAATAGTTATTTCATAGAGTTTATTTGAGATAATGTTATTTTCAATAATTAACTTATTATCTTTATTTGAAATAAAATTTGCCCAGCTCTGTTACAGTGTATGTATTCTTGTAATACATATACGTATTATATGCAGGGTGTTCGCGCTATCACTAGCCAGCGTTTTTCTTGTAAATAGTAAATATTAGAAAAAACTGGAAAAGGAAAAAGTAGTACTGTTTTTTATACGCAACACAATGGCGTATGTAATTTTTTTGTGTTTATACTGTTTTGGTAGATGTGAAGGTGACCTTCAATTTTTTAAATGGAATGCTGTATTTTTTTTTTATATCACATGATCACATGAAAGCGTGTGTCTATATAAATTTATAGCGTATGTGTGTCATAATATCTTATTTTATTTTTCTCTACTGTATATTTAATTACAAGTTGTTTTTCTATTATAATTATATAACCTTCTATTATAATTTATGATATAAAATGAAGTGAATTTATAATAAATCTTTTATAACGTTTTCTTTTCATACTTTCCTCTTGCTGTAGACCTTTTGCACTTTTTTTTTTTTGTTAACATCCTCTGTATTTTCTTCGACATGTCCAGTAAAATTTTAAATGATTATTACCACCTATCAAATAATCAATTTCAATTTAAACTCGATTCCCCCGTGGATATTTGGCTGAAGTTAATGAAGCAGATCGCAAAGAACGATTGGTTTTCGAATTGGGGCAATTTATTGTTTGATGGATTTGTGCTGGGGGGTGGGGGCGTTTAAACAAATTGGAAACGCGAAATTGTTTAATGTGAAACGCGGTTGGTGTGTTTTCTAAAGCTCGACGGTTTTATCGATCGAGAAGGAACAGGATGATTGACTTTCGAACTGATGTGAGGTATTTGTTGTGATGGGAATTATGGGATTGATGGGTTGTTAATGAGCGAGCTGTTTTTGCAGGATTATTTCCTGCAGGCTACCTGAAAGATTAATAACGTTTGAATTTTCTGTGGATACAAGAAACATGTATGATTTCCATTAATAAAAGATATTACCATCTCATTTAATGTATTATTTTATTTTAATAATAGTCTTTCGGAGTATAACTACTGTCTATATTAATATATACATAAAAATTAATTTAATATTAATTTAATAGACATTTCGATTATATTTAAACAGTCACTCCCATTAATATTCGTACACTCTAAAAGGCGATTACGTTTTTAATATCGGATCATGTGACTTGGATTTTTTTTTTTTTAGAAGTCAGAACAATTAGTTTACTACACGTTGAAAAACAGAAATTTTGAAAAAATTGTAATTGGTCGGAATTACAAAGAAAATACTAAAAGTTGTTATTTATAACTGTTTTATGTGGGTCCATATTGAAAATTCAAGAAATACGTTTTGTACATTTGTGTCAACTGTATGCACTCTGAATATTTCACCAAAATCGGCAAACGGTGCAATGAGCTACGTTTGAAGATGGTAAAAATTGCAGTTTTTCACCATTTTCGGCCTTAAACTGTAATAAATCGAAGGATTCTTAGGTCATTCGATGCCTGTCGCTGTTGTCCACGTAATCCAAATTGGATAAAAATTTGAAAATGTATACAATTGTTACAAATCTACAAAATGGATGTTTTAAATTTTCTATATAAGCCACATAAAACAATTGTAAAACACAACTTTTAGTATTTTCTCTACAATACCGATCAATTGCAATTGTTTTAAAATTTCTTTTTCACGTCATGTAGTAAACTAATTATTCTAACTTCTCAAAAAAGTTCAAGTCGTATGGTTCAATATTAAACAAGTTATCATCTTTTTAAGAGTGTATGAATATTAATGGGAGTGACTGTATATTATATTATATTATTGATAACTTGTATTATTTTATTTTGTTCATTATGTTATTTTGTTCCCGTAAAAATCTTTACGGGGTATAGTTATTTTTCTGAAAATTAATATAAACATGAAATGACTATCTTTACACATGTGAAAGTATTTTCATTTTGAAGATAACGTTAATATTTATTTCTGCTGCAGGTGGAAGTGAATATTGTAATCTAAGCAGGATGAATTATTGATGACTTATTAGAGCTTCAATAATTCGGGAATTTGATCAGAATAATTATGTGATATTGTTCCTCAATATCTAATGAATGTTAATTATGCTCTAGGCGTTGATACTATAATTAGTATGCAAATAAATTCATTCGCTGCGTTTGAATATTATTAAAACTGTATTTGGTGTCTCACAAAACAAAAACATTTGAAATATTTTAATAATCGGTACATTAATATTGAACATAAATAAATAATTTAATTTTTAAATAATTGGTACTAATTTTAGACAATCTCCTCTTTACAGTTGAATAATATTTTGAAGTAAGGGAAATTGTTATAAAACGAAAATAACTGCAATCATTTTATAGTTAATAATATAATATTGAATAAGAGTATGTAATCTAGCTCTCTGAAAAATTCGAACATTTTAAAGTTACTTTGTAAAACAAGAACCATAGTTAACAAGCATATGTCTTAAAGAAAAAATTTCCAATCAGCCAATAAAAAAGAAAAATTCACTAGGAAACTTCTTGATTTATGACAGAAACAATGCTTCAGAAGTTAATGTATTTCGACAAGGGTTGTTTTTGCATTAAAAAATTTACATCGTCGTCGAAACTTCGTTCCCGTAGAATTGAAGTTTTCTAACAAGGATTGTGTTCCCCATCGACCACTTAATTCCCTGAGAACAAAACTTTGCCTCAGAAACAGCCACGCTTATTATAAAGTTGTAAATGTCCATGTTGCTCAAGCTATTTACTAGACATTTCTCTGCGTAACTTACAACAAAATGCAATGAAAAAAAATTTACTAACAATTTATTATAATAAATCATGTTGCAGACAATTCTTTTTACAAATATGTCGAACGATTTAAGCATGAAAATTCACTCTTTGAATCAAAGCTACAAACCTCAGGAACATAATCCACACATTTCATTCGAAATTATTATTTAAAAGAAAAGTTTCATTGAAAAGTCAATCGAAATCAGACCAAATTTTTATTCAGGATGTAAAAATAAAATAACAAAATGATTGTTCCTTGAAAACATCAAATATCATCCCTTAAATATAAATTAACGACCGTTTAAAAAAAGATTGAGTTTACAACAGAACAAGATGTACTCGTGTTACTGATGTTGCTAAGAAACAAACATGGACTCGAAAATGTTATTTTTTTCATTGTTGATTTATAAACTTAGCAATAATGTTATTACTTACAACGAAAATGAATTACATGAATACAAAATTGTGAAAACATTATAAGAATTTTTTTAACGCATTGTTGCATTATATCAACTTGTTAAAATAATCAAAATTAAGACATTTATAACGAACAAGAATTACTGTAATATAAAATTGTGAAAACGTTATAAGAATTTTCTTCAACATTTTGCACTATTTACGACTTTATTTATAGAAGTATCAAAATACAGAAATTTCTACAAAATGTTTATTTTGCACAAAGACCCGTGGTATATCAGTACGTGATTAAAAAAATTGTTCACACATGTAGAGGATTAAACAATTGATGTCTCGATGTTCGTTATGTTCGTCAGAATGTGCAGCACACAGTGTAGCAAGTGCAACAACGATATTTCATCAAGTTCTCGTTCGCTGGATCAACCGAAACTCGCCGATTGAATTGAATTTCGGCGTCCGTGATCGATCACGGGCCAACCCCCAACGAGCCACCCTTGTAAAAGTTGTTGCGAACATGATAATCGCATTTCGCAAATATTTTGGACGGCCTCAGACACGCCAAAACTCGACATAAATCATTGGAGACGAAAAATGCGCGAAAACATTCCGAAAACTTCTTTTCGATCCTTTGAATTACTAAAAGCTACTTTTCGATTTTGTCGTATTTTTTATTGCTTCGCGAATGTTTGTTTATTACGTTCATATATTGATGAAATAATTTTAGGAATTTATTAAATTGCCTTAAAATTTATTGAATAGTTTTACTAATTTTTCAGATTGGTTTAAAATTTATCAAGTAGGTTTTTGTCGTTTTTTAATATATTTTGTGTCTCTCAGACATTTATTTATATTTGTGAAGTTTATTTATATTTGGATTTATATTCTTTGTGAAGAGATTTTATTCAAAAACGCTACTTTCCGACGCCCTCTTGACTTGAATAAAGATGGCGCCTCTGTACGCTTTTCATTGGTCGCCATTTTCACACCTGTGTATTGAAATGAATTTTTAAATTGCTCCATTTTGTTCTGCATTGAATATAATACAAATATTAAAGTTGTTGGATTTTTATATATTCTTGTGTTTTTAGTATGCTTCGCGTTCTACAATTATTATAATCGAGATACAAACCGGAAATTGCGACATTGAACGAACCTAAAGATCGGAAGTTAGTCATTCATGGAGACAATTTAATAAAGATTTCTTTCATTTCCAGGGTTGGTTGGTGTAAAGAATAAACCAACCAACCATATATCATTAGAACTGGTTTGCATTGGGCAAATAAAACTTAGGCTCTACAACGCCATCTTTATGTATAAATAAAGAGAAGAATGAACCAATAACCAGTAACCATGTATCATTACCACGGACTTAAGGACTGTGCATTATGCTGCGGGGGTGAGGCGAAAGACAGAAGGGGTATCAACTTGTCGGCCATCTTGGATGGCAAACACTGTGGTGCGCTCTATAGGCAGTGTTGGGATATGATGCAAGATTTCACGCGAATGCGCGGCGATTTCAGCCTCAGTAAAGTAAGATTCTCGATAAAATGGGGTACCTTGAGCACCCAGCAGAATTTTAAAAAATTGGTGTGACTTGATTCTGAAAAATGAGTGTATAACATGTGTATTTGTGTATATTTTGTAACTCGTAGGACACGTCCTGAAGTCTTTTTGTCCGGAATAGATTGTTTCGAGACATTCCTGCCAATATACCTGTATCAGGGCTCCACTACCTCTGTCACCATGATATAGATACATTACTGTTTTGGCCGCGCATGCGCGTGAAATCTTGCACTATATCCCAACGCTATCTATACGCAACTTTAAATACTAGTTGCGCGAATTTGCAATGCAATCATGCGGGAAATAGATACACATATTTATTTATAAATTTATATTGGAGCCGAATGTGCAACATTTGTATATATATATACAAAATACAAATATATATATATAAATATATACAAATATATACAAATATATACAAATATATACAAATATATACAAATATATACAAATATATACAAATATATACAAATATATACAAATATATACAAATATATACAAATATATACAAATATATGCAAATATATACAAATATATACAAATATATACAAATATATACAAATATATATATATATATATATATATATATATATATATATATACAAATACGCTTGTCATGCATTCATTTTTCAGAATCAAATCATATCAATGTTCCCGCAACGTTATGCAGATGGCAACACTAGTTTTGCCAACCAACATGGCCGCAGTCTACCATCCCTCCCCGATCGCGGCACGACCCCTGTCACCCATAAACCCACTTTATGCTCAGCCCTTTAATTCCGTGATCATTACACAGTCCTCGATAATAGATCTTATGTATTCGTATAGCGTAGAATTTTATCGAATTGCAATAATTTTTATGTCGTACTTATATTTTTGTAATCTCGAAAATTGTTTGATCCGTAAAATGATTAGAATTTAATGATTAGAAGCAGGAGCACGCAGACTCTACTCCTCAATATCCGGAATGTTTGAACGCGAGCCCTTTTGGCCGGAGCCTCTCGATCCGCCATTCAGGCAGATTTACAAATTGTATCGCGCGTTCTAAACAAACAGCAGCCGACGGGGTCGTTACAGCAAATCAAATCCATCGCGCGCAAGCCGTTCCTGTAAATGAAATTTAACGTAGCGGCCAAATTGGAACAGAATTATACGATCGTAATTCTGTGTACGCGCGACATTATGAAGGTTCGATTAGCCACCGGCTAGTTTTGGCCCGAAAACAACAAATCCCTGGCCAACAATGACAGCAACGACGTCATTAACCATTCTGACTAAATCGCCGATGGGAATCAGACTGCCATACAAACGGTTCACTCTCGCGAAAGCGTTGAACAAACATAAAAAACTGGACCCGCGGCCATTCGATATTTGATAAAGGCGTAAATGATGAATGAACGTGCTCTCGTTCTTAAAAAAGAGCAGTTATTAATGACTGCTCTGTTCTCACCATTAAAAAATCCAAGCGAAGCTTGAAAGTGTAATTAACCGTAAGAGCCAGCGTTAACAAACCCCCGTTGAAAAGAATATTTGTATAATACAGTATCTAATCGATAATAGTCGTAACCACGGGTCCGGCCGGCGACACTTCGTGTTCAAGTATACTATTCTTTGACATGTGCCGAACGTAGAAAAGGACAGCGAAGCTCGAGAAGCCTCGGTCGCCGAGAAGTGTAACATTATACGGGTCGAGTATGTCACGTATATCACGCGGAAGTGGGGATTGTTTTGCGACACTTATCGATTAAATACTGTACCACGAATGAGCGGTAGCAGTGCCTAAATTATTAACACTTTCATCGCCATGTCACCCATATCTGGGCTTCGGAATTATTTATACAGAATTGAAAATTAATTTTTACGTTGGTAGATTGACTGTACAAAATTTCCTTACGATCTGAGGAATAGAAGAGGTTTGAAACAGTAATTAATATCACAAAACTAAACTTCTTAGTTTTTGTTTTGTTAAATATATTGCTTTTTGATTTTGTATAATTTTTATGATTGTCGAGTGGGTGATGAACGTGTTATGTTCAAACTTTTCGGGACACCCTGTATACATATTTACATAAGTATTTATTTGGTATACGTATACCGTGGCGCATCGTGGGAAATTCGCTCGTTAAGCGGATAGGTTCGCGTCGATGACAGGAAATAGAGCCACGGAGCTGTCGTAACCTACCGATCTCGATGGACCCTTAAAAATTATTCGGTTGATTGCCACGGGTACAACATCCCTCGTGGACCGGAAGCTTGAAAACGTGTTTGAATTTTCCCGCCACGGAGGTTACGCGATGGGCGCGCAAAGCTCGAAGAGGTGAGTGGGAAGACCCGCTAGAGAACGCTTACTAGGCTGTGATTACACTTCTGAAAATTATCATTATGAAATTAGCTATAGTTTATATTCATATCATATTTATTATGTAGGAGTCGGTCATGCTAATGATCATTCTGGAGAATGTTTTAATATCAATTTATATAATTTGTAACATAAATGAACAGGTCAGGCAAATGGTAATTCTACAGCAGGCATTAATTTAAATTTATACCATTTCTAATGTAAATTATCATTTGAGAATCGACTGTGTAATGTGTATTTATGTAATTTTTAATTTATATACTTTAAATGGTGGGTTATGTAATTGGTCATTACAGAGTATAATGATAAGCTTCAATATAAATTTCTATAATTTTTAATGTAAACCGTTCATTGTAGAATATGTATATATGTATAATAATATTATACAGGGTGTCCCACATAAATGGGAACACCTAAATATCTGTCGTATTTACAGTCCTATCAGAAAACTTCAGAGGACAAAGTGATACTATTGCAGGGGGCAAATATAATGGTAAAGAAATAAAATTTTTATGCTTTTTATTTATATATATATTCTACATATACGGGTGTCCCACATAAATATATATATATATATATAAATGTATAAATATATTTATATATATATAAATAAATAATTATCATTAAGATTATCACTATACTCTATAACGACCAATTACATAACCCACCATTTAAAGTATATAAATTAAAAATTACACAGTCGATTCTAAAATGATAAATTACCCGACTCATTCATTTACTCTAGAAGTGGTATAAATTATATAATAGAAGAAACTCTAATGTAAATTTCAATAATTTATAACAGAAATGAATGAGTCGGGCAAATGATCATTGTAAAGTATGCTTTAATATCAATTTACACAATTGTTAACTGAACTGTCTATTTTCGACTAGCGAACTAACTAAATAACGCTCATACAATAAAATCATTTCAAACATTCAAATCTTGGAAAGCTTTTCATAGCTGCACACCAGACCACGTCAAAATCAATATCAACAAAAATTGCTTCAATAAAATGTCACAAAACCCCTCATAAAGCTAAACCACGTCAAACATTCAATATTTGGCGGGCTTTTCGTTACTGCACGCCAGAACAGTTCAAAATCAAAATCACCAAAAATTGAATCAATATAAAATGTTACAAAATCCCTTATAAAATTAAATCGTTTGGGCTTTTCATAACTGCACGCCAGGCCATTTCAACATCAAAATCAACAAAAATTGTTGCAATAAAGACTCTCAGAATACCTTATAAAATGAAATCGTTTCAAACAATCATATTTGACGCCAGAACAGTACAAGATCAAAATCACCAAAAATTGAATCAATATAAAATGTTACAAAATCCCTTATAAAATTAAATCGTTTGGGCTTTTCATAACTGCACGCCAGGCCATTTCAATATCAAAATCAACAAAAATTGTTGCAATAAACACTCTCAGAGTACCTTATAAAATGAAATCGTTTCAAACAATCATATTTGGCGGGCTTTTCGTGACTGCACGCCAGAACAGTTCAAGATCAAAATCACCAAAAATTGAATCAATATAAAATGTTACAAAATCCCTCATAAAATTAAATCGTTTGGGCCTTTCATAACTGCACGCCAGGCCATTTCAATATCAAAATCAACAAAAATTGTTGCAATAATGACTCTCAGAATGCCTTATAAAATGAAATCGTTTCAAACACTCAATATTTGGCGGGCTTTTCGTGACTGCACGCCAGAACAGTTCAAAATCAAAATCAACAAAAATTGAATCAATATAAAATGTTACAAAATCCCTCATAAAATTAAATCGTTTGGGCTTTTCATAATTGCACGCCAGACCATTTCAACATCAAAATCAACAAAAATTGTTGCAATAAAGACTCTCAGAATGCCTTATAAAATGAAATCGTTTCAAACACTCAATATTTGACGGGCTTTTCATAACTGCCTGCCACACACCAGGTTGGAACAAAGATCGCTTGGAAAGGTCAGAATAAAATCGCCACGTTCTTCGGCATAATAAACTTTTTCCCACCGTTCCCAAAGTGCCATAAAAAAATCGTTAACTCCCACGATCATCACCGAGACATAACCTCTCAATGCCGTCGGTCCATTGGCCCGTGTCCAAAAGGGGGCTCCACGATCTGGCCGTTCGATCTCAATCCATAAAACCGCGTGTCACCGGCCTGGTTCATAACGTGTCACGGGTGTCTAGATCCGAAAAGCAAGGCGTGGCCTTCAAAATCCCGCAGATAGCAAAGGAGGACCGCTGTCAGACGGCAAAGACCGAGCACAGGACGATTTATCATTGCCGGGAACAATTGCTAAAGAGTTTCGAATGGTCCGCGATCGATGCCCGCTTTTTCACCGAGGATTACGACCGGTTAAGTGGCCGAGGGCGGGGCCTGCGGCGCCGTAGCCCCCGCTCCGCGTCGTTATCAGTACTCGGCTCGCTGGAAGGTGAATTCGAGGACCTAATCTCCTCGTGTCGCGATGTTCGGCCAGCTTAGCTTTTTACATGGCTGTGTGAAAGATATATCAGGGCTAAAGCGACGCTGAATCATTGATCGCTTATGCACCGTACGATCGGCGAACCCTATGGGGACGTTGCCGGGCTTTTAAAAATTCAGGTGCGGTCCGGGCTTCAATCGGCACCTTTCGCGGGCTGATGAGCTTCGCTGACCAGCCACCTTCGTTAATTATTTTATCGGGGATGTCATCAAGACGGGTTTGTGGTGGGGGAGAGCATTAAGCTGCGTTTCCGTGTGCTGAGTTTGTGGGCATTTATTTTGTATTTTTGAGTGGGTCGATGTTACGAGTGTATTTTTATGTGTATATTTAAACAATTTTGCGAATTGGAATTAATTAATTGAAAAGTCGAGATGTAGCTTAATGTGACAATATTTGGACATGTGTTTTTATTGTGAGATTTATGGAAAATATTTTAACTTTTAATAAATATTGTGTGGATAAATATTGTATGCATTTAATAAATTGAAAGGTAGAAACGCAGCTTAATACAACAATTAAACCGTGCATTCACTTGCGAAATTTGTAGGAATTGTATCGGCTTTTCTTTTTTATAAATATCCCTTTGTGTATATTTTGATTAATTCTCTGTATCCAAAAATCATTGGATTTGCAAAATTATATAATTATATTATCGTTCAAAATTAAACTATGTACTATAACCTATTGCTATAATTGAATTTATGTTTCACACATTATAAAACCGAGTCGACCGAATCGATATTTAATTAAATATTCATAATCAACGCGTAATTCCTGTGAACAGAACCATAATGCGAGCACTTAAAAAGAATTTGGTAATTCAGATTGACGTCTAATTATTTTGCGTTCTAGATCCCATAACGGTGTAATTAAAAATTGAGTATAGGTCGTTGTTTTAATTATTGAATAAAATCGGAATTTACTGGGTGCAAAATTCATTAAAGAGGATCGGTAGTTAACGAGCCAGTGAAGAACGTAATTATGTCATCATATTTTCATTTTATTTGCACTTGAAAGCGTACAGAGGCGTTCATTGGAATCCACTTTAGAGTCCTCCATATTGGTCGTCATCGTGCCGCTGTAGAGTCATCAAATCAAACTTGTGTTATACCTGTGACACATAGAACGAGGCAGAATTAAACTTCACTGTTGCTGCAATGGAGAGCTAACGTCAATTAATGCGCACGTGTTCCCATTTCTCGTTAATTAATTTGCGGGTTATAAAATTCCCGAAACTGGCATAATCTGCACCACGTTATGAGTACCAAATGCTTCCAAATTATAGGGAAGCCTAACATAACCTCACTTTCACTAGACTCAGAGCTATAGAATTAAATTATCATTGAAATAAAGTTCTAAATACTTGTACTATACATAAATCCAGTTACAAAACTAAATCTTTCCTAGAACATCATATAGGGAATCCCCTGAACTGCTGCCAACTCATAAAATAAACACAGAATAAATAATGTTTTCGACGCGAAGGTTCGATCTAAACAGAATATTAAAGGAATCTTGCTAGTTTGTTAAAACTTTCTACGTTTCGATCCTAATGTTTATCTTTTTCAAGAAAGAATGAGAGCTGCGTCTGAAAGAACTTTCTCAATTTCGTTTTTCAAATCTTTATAAAGCAAGTAAGCAATTTAATGCAGCATTTTGACTTCTGATCATATATTATGATATTAAAATCTGGTCTATTTTAAAAATAAAATTCTTTCAGACACAGTTCTCATTTTTTCTTGAAAAAGATCCACATTAAGATCGAAACGTAGTTAATATTAATATTAACTAATATTAATATTCTATTTAGATCGAACCTTTGCGCCAAAAACATTATTTATTCTGTGTTTAACAAATTTACGATCGATAACCGAACTAACGTTCATAAGATAAAAATCCCCTAGACTACCAGCCTCGTATTAAAAACCCCAAGTGTCTTCCTCAACACCGTGAACCAAAAACTCCCTAAACATCCCCACTCCAGTCAACCATACAATTTTCAACAAAAACCCACCTCTAAGCCGGACGTACTTGACTACACGATAGTCACTCAGGACCTCATATGGTGCATATGCCTCGCCCTCATGGCCATCATGTGCATGGGATCAACAGGTCCCATAGCAGCAGCCCTCATCGCAGCAGTCCTCATCGCCTGTTGATTACAGTTGCACTGGGCGGCCATGCCTTGTTCTTGATGAGTGCAATGGGGCACCTTGACAACAGTGGGCTCCGGGACAACCACCATAGGCTTGGATGGTACAACGACCAGCTTGTCTTTGCAGACTGGTGGCACTGGGACTAGCTTGATGGTTTCAATGATTTGGGTCGGGGGCGTGATGATCCTCTCTGGTCGTGGCTTGACGACTTCAGGGGCAGGTGTGGGTGCAGGCGTGGGTGCTGGAACTTCGACCTTCTTCTCAATAACTTGAACCTTGGGCTCAGGAGCGCAGGGCTGCTGGGGCTGGATGATCTGTAGGGTCTGCACCGAGGGGACTACTTGCTGTTGGACCATTTGCTGGGAAAAACAATAATATTCAATTAAGTTTGATGGAAATGGTTAAACTTAAATTGTCACCACTCTTCCTCCACCTCAAAATTTCCCCTAGATTACCTGGGTCTGAGTCATCGACTTATAAAATCAACTTATAGAACAATAATTCCATGGATCCTATAAATTGAAAATTTAAGCACACTGCTGTACCTGCTGGGGAACCACCTGCTGAGGCACCAAGAAGGACTGCTGCTGAGGGACCATGTATGCTTGAGGAGCTAACTGAGGTTGGAAGACTCCCATAGCCTGCATTGGTTGTGGAGCCGGTTGCATGCTGTAGGTTTGCACCTGTGGGACCGCATGGGACTGTTGAACCACGTTCAGGCTCTGCACTTGTGGCTGACACCCATCCTGAGACACCTGCTGTCCATTCTCAGATCCCGGGCGAATCTCCACGAGGAACGATGCTTGCTTCTTCAACCTCTCCTTCTCGGCACTTGAACCTTCCAGTTCAAGATCTTCGATGTCCTTGGGAGCGATTGCTGAGGACTCTGCGGTTGTCTTGTCTATCTTGCCAGTTGGCACAGATTGTACCACGGCTACTGCGAGTAAAAGGCACAGGCAGATTTTGAAATACATTGTTGAGGATGAGGATTCCGATGTGAACTGAGGATTCGGTTGGTACCGGCCGCTTTTAAACCAAATTTTGGAGTGATGTCACTGCACACGCATGATTCTTGGACACGCAACGCTTGCTGACCTGGCGGAATTCTGACCTGGTGGGACACGTGAATGGATTAAAGCAAGGACTTCTAAATGCAATTAAATTGGCAAGTTGTTAACGATTGCACGTCATTGCAAAGTAATAATTAAATATAGTAATAACAATCACACTGCTGAACTTTATAAAAAAGGGCAATGAACAATAATAATCAATAATTATTAATTACAATTTCGATCAAATTTAATTTAAATAAATGCATATATTATGTTTGCAATTATGGTAAATAATGATTGTAAATGATTTTAAATGATTATAATAATTAAATATTCTAATAAAAGTTATGCTGTAATCCTTTATAAAAAATGGGCAATAATCACAATATACGGGTTGTTTTAGTTTATATTATTATTAATTACAATTTCGTCCAATTTAAATTAAATAAATGCATTTATTATGTTTGCAATTAAATTGTCAAGTAGATTATGAGAGATAATGATTATAAATGATTATTATAATTAAATATTCCAATAAAAATTACGCTGCTAAAGTTTATACAAAAAAGGGCACTGATCACCTCAAATAAATACCTTCATTATATTATATTTCTCTTCAAATTACAATGTTCATTATAAGAAATAATGATAATAATTCATTGTACAGGTATAATTAAATTTCCTAATGAAAGGAACATTAATTACTAATCAATACGTAGCAATACAGGATAAAATACAAAAATCATCGAATGGAGGATATTGCAGTCACTACTTAATTATTTTTGAAAGTGTGTCACATTTTGCAGAATTTTGTCTCGGGCAGAAATGAATGATGGTTAGTCAAAGTAGAAGTCTGACGCTTTAAAATGGGGCATGGGTTATCATTGTATTATTTGTTGAGATGCCGGAAGGATTAGTGTACTAGAGAATGTGCAAAGAAATTATTCAAAAACTGATATTGTACAAAATTGTGAAGACAGAAAATAAAGGTTACAATTTCTAAACTTTTATATCTGTAACTGTAATGAAAATTTAAAACATACTGTTTGCAGACCTAAGTAAGTTATATACATGGTGTTTACTCTATTACTAGCCAGCGTTTTTCCTGCTAATAATAAATATTAGAAAAAAATGATAGAGGGAAAGGTAATACTGTTTTTGGTAAGTAACATAATGGCGTATGTAATTTTCTTGTGTTTGCATTATTTTCTTAGAAATGAAGGTGACCTTCAATTTTTTAAATGAAATGCTACATATTTTTTATATCATATGAAAGCGTGAGTCAAAACAAATTTATTCGTATACAACACAATGACCTTCAAGGTCATACAAGGTCAGAAATGGCAGGAAAATTTTGAATATTTCGTAAAGATATCATTCACAGTACACAACGCCCAGAAATGGTGAAATAATTAATATTTCGTACAACGTTAGAAGAAGCTAAGAACAATTTTAATTAACAGAGCCGAAATATGTAGTCATGCACGAGGAAGTATATTGAACATTTACTATAGCTTCGTCAATAAAATATACTTGTAAACGCATTAGTACGAAATGTTCAAAATGTTTCTTCCATTTTTGACCTTGTATTATCTTGAAGGTCATTGTGTCGTATACAAATGAATTTGTCTTTACACACGCTTTCATATGGTATGAAAAAATATATAACATTCCATTTACAAAAATTGGAGGTCACCGACATTTCCATGAAAATAGTGCAAATACGAAAAAATTACATACGCCATTACGTTACTTGCAAAAAACAGTATTACTCTTTCCTCTTTATTTTTTTTCAAATATTTATTATTTGCAAGAAAAACGCTGGCTAGTAATCGCGTGAACACCCTGTATATGCACAAAGTTTCATGGAAATCGATTAACGTCGTTATGAGCTAAAAAATGATTAAAAATCGCAAAAGTCGTGAAAAACTGCGATTTAGGTCAATTTTACACTCGAAATTCAAAGTTTCTTACATACTTCAACTCCTATAGCTGTTTTATATGTCAATGTATAATAACTCACTTATTAGATTGACAAAATGCATGTTTTACATTTACATTGCATAGGCTCAGATAAAAAAGTTAAAATTCGCAATTCTGATCAATAGCAATTTTACTAAAAACTTTTTGTTCACTTTAACTAGTAAACTAATTCTTCCAATATTCAAAAAGAATCCAAGGTGTTTGGTCAAATTTTTAATGAATTATTCCATTTTAAGGGCTATGCCAACAGTTATTTTAGGCACTGTGATTACTAGACTGATCATCTTTATGCAAAATAAAAATTTTCTTCGTTATTAACAGTACACAGAAACCACATAAAAATTTCTTTCTATCTTTAACAGCTTTAACCCCTTCAACTATGATTTATTTTATGGATACAGTGATTAGAAATTGATTTTCGTCGATCATTTCTTAGAAAAAAAGAAAATCTAAATTTATTATATGCTTGTATATTCCCCAATGGCTATATATCGTCAGCAACAAAATAAAATTTTATTTCGCTTCAAAGGAAATTAATAATTTACATGTTTAGTAGATGTTGTTCGAAATTCTTATCACGGGTCTGACTCGTTATTATAGTGCAAGGGGTTAATAAACTGAGAATAACATATTGTTGTTCTAAAATTATCTTAATGTTTTCACTGTCTTAAATTACGTCCACCAATTTTTGTCATAAATGCATAAAATCCGCAGCCTTGCGGGCCATGTTATTTCGAAATCGTGTAGAAAAAGAGTTGGGTGTATTTGATAAACAATTAAACATTTAAATTGCACAAACGACACGTGGTTTGACCGGGTCTCGCATATTTCGCGATCCAAGGCGCTTCCGTTCGCAGTATTTTGCAAATAGCGTCGCGACTTCTGAATTCCGAAGTTATTTGCCGTTTCATCGTGTTTCGACACGCGGGATTTCGCCGGGCGTTCGAATTTAGGGCACTTTTGACCGTCCTCCGACATAGTCACGCTTTTCATTGTCGTCAGCACCATGAACGGGTGCGCCACCTTTATCCACCGGTTGCGTTGTTTTCAAACAGTTGTACGTAACGCACAATAACAGCGGCGCCGGCCATTTAATAATACCGCAGAGGTTCGCATTCATGGTTCTTTCGCAATGGCGAAATATTAATGGAATATTGACTTCGGAGACGGTGAGCGTTCTAATTTTAATCTCCGGCACGACCATTTTCTTTCGCAATGGAAAGTGGAACCCAGTTTAACATTAACAATCCTGCGTTCGCTGCAAATTTCTAGAATTCCGATTTTTGGCAAATGTTATTTTTAAAGAGATTAAAGTTGTGCGATTGGGGACGATTGTGATGTGAAGATTTTGTACCTGTTTAAATGATCTTTATTATTTTAATTTCCATTGATCAATTGTGTTGTATTTTTATTAGTAGTTTATTAGTAGAAAATATTTTGGAGAATTTTTCTTAACTGAACGAAGTCGCTCGATTTTTCTGTGTGATGTGCCATTTTGTAACTATTAATATTGAAGATTTTGTACCTGTTTAAATGCTCTTTAATATTTTAATTTTCATTGATCAATTGTGTTGTATTTTTATTAGTAGTTTCGAAAATATTTTGGAGAATTTTTGTTAACTGAACGAAGTCGCTCGATTTTTCTGTGTGATGTGCCATTTTGTAACTTTTAATATAGTACTTAAATTTCAATTGATTAATAGAAATCAACAAATTATACAATTTAAACGTTTCATTGCTTCTTAAATATTATTTAAAATCGTATATTAATTTTCATTTATCGATTGGATTATATTCTTATTATTCGTTTAGGACGTAGGAAATTCTTGTAATTTAATTCGTTAAAAAACCAATTGGTTTTTTCGGAATTTTTTCAAGCAAGAATAATAAACATAAAATTTTGAGACTTTCCAGGCACGTTTACCAATGTTAAAAGAGTCTCTAACATTTTTTTTCAAGACAGGACAATAGCTTTGCTCGAAATTATATTGCTTCTTGCAGACGCTTTGGAAACATTGCATGGCAACCATGCAATCAGCCATCAACTCCTCCGAAAGAGAGGAAAACAAAAAGATTGTTAATCTGCGAGTGTGTGGCCTCTCTCTCTCTCTCTCTCTCTCTCTCTCTCTCTGACCCAGAATAAATGAAAACTGCTTAAAAAAAGAGAGAAAATGGACATTGCTAGTAACGGAAATTTGATTGTTATCAAGAAATTGAACAGGTTTTTTTGTTATCCCAAATTCTACATCTATAAATAACGATTCAAGTCTGAAATATTCATTTCATTTATTGCATTTCTAAACGAAAAACAATTTTATTCGTTTCACTAAAGAATACAGAAAAATTTTGTGGACATGCTGGTTCCTCAAAAATTAATTGCATTTACATCATTTTCATTGCTCAAGGTTTTAACAATGAAAAACTTGGGTTATAAAAATATAAATTTGTTTATAAATTCTACATAAAGTCTGAGTATTATTATTATTACTTTATTATTTATCGTTTATTCAAAAATTAATTGCATTTACAGCACTTTCGTTGCTCAAGGTTTTAACAATGAAAAACTTGGATTATAAAAATATAAATTTGTTTCTAAATTCTACATAAAGTCTGAGTATTATTATTATTATTACTTTATTATTTATCGTTTATTCAAAAATTAATTGCATTTACATCATTTTCATTGCTCAAGATTTTAACAATGAAAAACTTGGATTATAGAAATATAAATTTGTTTATAAATTCTACATAAAGTCTGAGTATTATTACTATTATTATAACAAGGTTTTCAACAATGAAAAACTTGGATTATAAAAATATAAATTTGTTTATAAATTTGTTTATAAATTCTACATAAACTCTGTATTCTTATTATTATTACATTATTATTTATCGTTTATTATGTATAAATTAAATTGTGAGTAAAATATTAATAATTATATTCAGTTTAAATCTTAATTAAAATATTAGTAATGCTATATAAAGTGGATGCTAAATAAAATATGAATAATTGTAATAAAATAAATTCTAAATAAAATCTGGCTAATTATAATACAATAAATTCGAAATAAAATATGAATAATTATCATAAAATAAATTCTAAATAAAATACGTATAGTTATGATACAATAAATTCGAAATAAAATATGAATAATTATCATAAAATAAAATATGGATAACTATAATGAAATAAATACCAAATAAAGTATGAATAACTATGATGAAATAAATACCAAATAAAATGTGAATAACTATGATAAAATAAATTCCAAATAAAATATAAACGACCATGCAATAATGTAAATTATGTGCGAAGGTATGCATTTATTCATATTTGAAGGCTGAATAATTTTAATGAAATCTTGTTGGAAAATGTAGCCATGAATCTCGGATCTTATAATAATGCTTTCATTAGGTTTTAACTGCAACACATGCAAAATTCCGCTCGGGAAAACCGGATGCAGCTGAAGCAATAACGGTTTGCATGATTCGCATGGAATATATCCCCACGCACGGCGAGCAGAATTTCTGTCCACACGAAATAAAAAACAAAGTGACTTTTGCAATATCGGCTCCGGCTTGAATAATTTATATTGCATTATACCGATAAGGTAGAAAACCCTACGACAACGCAGACAGTTCTATTTTTCACGAATTTTTATTTTATCAACTCTCGACATACTGTCCGAAACGATAAAAAATTCACTAGATTCACTGTTTGCTCGAAAATTATGCGAAAAATTCTTCTAAATGCTTTTATCCTTTTGTGAGAAACAGGAATTATACGAAATTAAACTGTTAGCTGAAATAAATTATATTTTTGGTATCAAAGAGACAAATTGGAAACACAAATAAATCCATTGATTTAAAATGAAAAGATTTCTTTGAATGAAAAAGGATTCTAGATGAAAAGGATTCAATTATATTTTTATAATTCAATAAATTTTGATTCAATTATATTTTTTTATTCAATTCAAAGTAATCAATTATATTTTCGAAACCATTCGATTCTAAATGTATAAAGCATATAAAGTATGATTTATTTTTAATTATTATCTTATTAAATATTTCATTAAATACAGCATGTCTCCCATTAAAAATTCAACAAATACACATTGTTTAACATTTTCTATGCATTCAAATTCGAAAATATTTTGAAAATTTTGTTTGACGTGTTTAATGAAATGTTTAGTACAGTCATTATGAATGTATAACTGTGTTTAACTAAAAATATAAGACAAAAATTAACAGAATTAAATATAAAATAATTTCTTCAATAAAATAACTTACATTTACTCTTACATTTACATTACAATTGAACATGTAATAGAATTAGTCTAAAAATTAATATACCATTAAATATAACACAAAAATGAACAAAATTAGGTATAAAATCATTTTCTTAATAAAATGACTTCAAAGAAACAATATGCTATGCTTCCTTATGGTTGTGTCCCCTTTTTGATAAACCAAAATTAGTACGAAAATTGATAAAAAATTGCATAGAACACAAAAATGAATGCAATTATAAATATAAAATAATATTCTTAATAAAATGATTTCGAAAAAACGCTCTGCATCATTATGGTCGTTTGTCTGCTTTTTGATAAACAAAAATTAATCCAAACAGTAATCAAAAACTAAATAAAAAATTAATACAATTAAATATAAAATAACTTTCTTAATCAAATAATTTAAAAAATGGAAGCATATTATAGTTGTGTGTCCCCTTTTTGATAAAGAAAAATTTGTCCAAAAAATTGATAAACACAAAAAATTACACAAAAATGAATTCAATTAAATATAAAATAATGTTCTTAATAAAATGACTTCCAAAAAGAACCTAGCGCAATTATGATTTTTTGTCTTGCTACGTGAACACTTCACAAAAGTTCAGTTAAAAAATGATCATAGAATTGAGAGTAATATAAAAATTGCTATAAGTAAAAACAAGATGTTTCTAATAACACAGGACTTCAAGAAAAAAATAACCGTTCTTCGAGGGATGGTTAACTAAGCATGGCCCTTTAATAGAAACGGCCGGGTACGTGCTTCCTCGCATCTGTGCTTAAGGCGCGGCGCGGCTCTAATCAAAACCGACGGAGATAAGAAAAGTTCATGGTTTCCGGTGAAAGGAAGAAACCGAGATTGAGACTTAGTTTTACAGACTGGGGTTGGGAGAAAGTAGAACAGTGATGCTGGATGAAAGTATCCTGCGTGGAATCGCTTATGGTGAACGGAACCGATCTGAGAATCCAACTTCCGGTTGGATAGACATTGGAACATTCACAAATTGAAATCGTTGAAAAGTTTGTAGATTGAACCGGGCATTCTCGCTTCGCGACATCAGAAAAGAGATTTTTTGAAAAATGTTGTACACCACCATCCCGTATTTTTAGGTTAGCTTTATTTTTATTCAATAATTGTAGCAACAATAATGAGGAAATGATTATAATGGTACATAACTCCTTTTTTTAATGTCATTTTATTAAGAAAATTATTTTATACTTAATCGTGCTAATTTTTGTTGGTTTTAATTTTTTTTGTTAATTTTTCGACAAATTTTTGTTCATTGGAAACAGAACACGCTACGATAATGGTGCACAGCATAATTACAATTATCCTCGGAAGCACATTTTATTAGGAAAATTATTTCATATTTAAATCTGTTAATTTTTGTATTATTTGTAATGTTTTTGATAATTTTTCAAACAATTTTTGTTAATTGAAAACAGTACACAACGATAATGGTGTACAGCATTATTATAATCATTTTTGGCAGGACATTTTGTTAGGGAAATTATTTTACATACGTTTGCATTAATTTTAATGTTATTATGTCTTTATTCAGGCTTGTGTAATAATTATAATCTATTTATACTACAATAACAATACATCTTATGCATGAACCAGCACCTCATTCAAAAAATGAAGACAAGAATTTATTATTTCTTTATAGCTCCCTTATACTTAAATTTAAATGTAACAGGGTTGCCAGCTGACTAACAGTTTAGACATTATACGAACTCTTGAAACGAATATAACAGGACTATAATCACGCGTAACTAACATTTCCATGCTACTAATATGTCTTATCTACTTTTCATATTAATATGTACACTTACTATTGAAAAAAAATGAACTATACATTTATAACCTCAAAATATGGTATCAGAAATAATGACCATCATCGGTTCACCAGCAAAAGTAATAATTATCAATCCAGTAAAAATAATTCTCATTATTATTTTGCCATTGGAAGCAACAGTTACCAAATCAATAAAAATAATTCCCCAGATTTATTTTATACATATAATACGCACAAACTATTAAAACATAACTCCAACAAGCTATCCGAAAGTAACAGTGGTCAATCTTATAAAAATGACTTCTTTTATTATTTTGTCAATAAAAATAACAGTTACCAACCCAGTAAAAATAATTTCCTAGATTCTTCTCATATAGAATATAGTCACAAAATATTAAAACATGGCTCTATGACAAAGCGCTAATTGCCAATCAAGTAAAATTAATTCCTGTTATTACTGCGTCAATAAAAATAACAGTTACCAACCCAGTAAAAATAATTTCCTAGATTCTTCTCATATAGAATATAGTCACAAAATATTAAAAGATAGCTCTATGACAAAGCACTAATTGCCAATAAAGTAAAATTAATTCCTGTTATTACTGCGCCAATAAAAATAACAGTTAGCAACCCAATAAAAATAATTTCCTTAATTCTTCTCATATAGAATATAACCACAAAATATTAAAACATAGCTCTATGACCAGCACAAATTGCCAATCAAGTAAAATTAATTTCTGTTATTTTGTCAATAAAAATAACAGTTAGCAACCCAATAAAAATAATTTCCTAGATTGCTCTCAAACAATTAAGCCATAGTTTCGAGCTTCGCCATATCAACAATCTTAGGGGTCGTTCCAGGCGCAACGTCTTCGAGGGAACTCCATTCTAGTTGATCATTCGCCATCACTGGAACTTTTTCTCCATCCGCAACGTCCCTCTTCTCCTTAACCTCTCCTGTCCCTGGGGAATCATTGCTTTTAAGAACCTGGTCATTCTCATTAGTCTTCTTAGCAAGCTGAACTCCTTGCTGATCATGTTCCTGGTATTTCTGCTGATCCTCCAAAGAGCTACGGTTGGCAAACATGCTTCCAATTTGTTGCATCATCCTCAAAATCGCCATATCTGATGGCATTTCTTGGGGTCTAGCTCCAGCTTCTGGAACCTGCATTATGCTGGACATTCTCGAATCATCTTCTGGTTTTTGGGTGAACTGATCAGCCATCCTAGTGTCCCTGGGCATTGAGGATTGAGCTAGTCTTTGAAGCATCCTGGTGTCCTGAGTTTGGTCTATCTGAGGTTGCATGAATCTGTCAGTCATTCTAGCATCCTGGACCCGATCCGTTAGGGGTTGTTTCGATACAGCACTCACAACAGCATCCTGAAGACCATCTTGTGAGTCGATGGCTCTGTCAGCCGTCCTAGCGTCCCTAAGCTGACCCAGGATGTTACCAGCTCCGTTAACCACTCTATAGTTCCTCGGAGGTTTCACGATCGTCTCGGCTCTACTCAATTGAACTCCCGCCAGATTCCCAGCGGAAACAGCTTGCCCCGCTCCATCTACTCTTCTAAGATTGTCGAAAGGAAAAAGGGCAGCATTGTTTTGCGGCACTCCATTCGCCAGTCCTGGCAACAATCTTCTGGTATAGTCCGGAGAATAAATATTATCTTGCGCCCTATTTAGCAGCCTTCTAGGATAGTCCGAGGGGTAAAGAGGGACGTCATCCTCGTCATCGGAGCCGTCATCGTACTGGTCAGCCCTGTAGACTACAGACATTTTCGACTTGGGATTCTCGTACACTGATCCTGTTTGAATCGGAGTTAATTGAGGACCGGGTAGATCGTAGATGTTTGATCTTCCGTATGGGATACTGCCAGGTGTACCAATATTTCGAGAAAAAGGTTGGAACGGTGTTACGGGTGAGACTGGAGGGTTCAAACTGTAAAAAGGGGAGGCTGGTGCAGAAGCCAGGTCAGGATTGAGTTCCCTGGTGCCGAAAGAGAAGGGATTCTCGCGTCTGCTGGTGCCCCAGGACCCGATGACTCCTGGACCATCTCTGCCTCTAACGGCTCCAAGATATGGATTACGGGAATTGAGGGAAAAGGGGCTGAGACGCTGTGGGAGTTGCACTGGTGAGGATTGCTGAGATTGGAGTTGCAAAAATGGGGATTGCAATGTTGGGGGTTGCAAAGGTGAGGATTGCAAAGTTGGGGGTTGCAGAGGTGAGGATTGCAAAGGTGGGAATTGCAAAGGTGAGGATTGCAAAGGTGAGGATTGCAAAGGTGAGGTTTGCAAAGGTGAGGTTTGCAAAGGTGAGGTTTGCAAAGGTGAGGATTGCAAAGGGTCGAAGGTCCGGCCGATGTTGCTGGACCAGGGAGAGAATGCTGCTTGACGGGACTCCCTTGGTGGTGCGGACCTGTAAAGAAATTTTTGTTAGCCTAATTGCATATTTGAGGACGTTTGTATGCGTACTGATCACGTCGCGGCAACGTTATTGTTTCAAACTTGGGTCTATACGTCTGACTTTTAACCTATTTTAATCTGACATGGTGGTACATAACCTCAAATAATCTAAAACTAGATAGTTCTCTGAGTACATTTATTGATAGTATTTTAAAGAATCCTTGTTTATTCGGGATATGGGAATAGCCAAGTCCGATGTCAATCGTCGTCGATGTTTGGGCACTCTGAATTGTTATAGCTTTGTGAAAAAAACGCGTAGGGCAGTCTAACCTAACTCATTTTATAACCAGAAGTTTCTACTTTCATAACCTCAAATTGTTTCTGCGGAAATGATTTTGTATTAGTGACATTTGTGGAGATTTTGCTATGAAAAAATTACCGTAAGTTGTGCAATATATGTACTTTTAAATGTGGTAACTGTTTAAAAAAAAGCTCTAATAGTTTTCTCAGAAAAACATTCCAAAAATCTGTTTTTCTTCAAATTGTCAATTACAGATTACTGATTGCTGTCCATCTATAGTCCTTGCTGCTACTCAGCCATTTTTGAAGATCTCGCAACCAAAAAATTACCATAAGTTATGCAATATATGTACTTCTAGATAGGGTGATTGTTTAAAAAAGCAATCTATTAGTTTCATCAGAAAAAAAATTCCAAAATCCGCAATTTCTTCGGATCGTCAACTACAGATTGCAGATTGCTATCTGGGTGTAGTCCTTGCTGCTACTCAGCCATTTTGCAAGATTTCGGAACCAAAAAATCACCCCAATCTGTTCAAAATACATACTTTCAAACAAACTACTGGTTTCCAAAAAGTGTTCATTCATTTTCTCCAAAAAAAAAATTTTTAAATTCGTATTTTCCTAGTTGTCTTTCAAAATTCAAAAAGATCATGTCACTTGCGGTTTCTCACCAATTGGACAAGGCATCTGGGCGATCTCGGCTGCACGAGGTACAGGAAGCATCCCTGCGGTTCCTCGATAGATCCTTTGCGTAGATCGGCGACGATCCAGCAATCAGGATCGCGTTCACCAAACAGAGCAGAACAATTCTTCGTATTATTCTTCCGACCATGCTACCAGAATATTAAATTTTGTCCGACTACCAGCTGTTTTATAAGCTAATATTGCCACAAAATGTTTAATATTTTTCGGAGCGATGTTATTACATTATACTTCTTCCTTCACATTCTCGTTGCGTCACTGTTTGATCTTCGTTTAACTTATCAAGGTTCGTGATGATTGATTCATTCGTGTCAGTGTTAGGCTCTTCCGCTGACCTTGATCCACTTCGGGGAACTGTGACAGTGATGCAAATGATAAAGTTGGACACACTAAATTAATACTCCTTTTTTTCTAAAATCGGTTAGATCATTTTATTTGATGATTTAGCATTTCGTAAATGATGTTTCGGAGATGAGATTGAAGAATTGTTAATTTCAATATTTCTTGTAACTTTTGTTAGAAATGTTGACTTTTTCATTTACAATAGTGTATATTAGAACATTATATTTTAACGTAGATTAAATAACGTAGATATTTTCAATCAATATGTGCATTTATTTATTGTCCATTTATATTTCCTTATTCAGAAACTTTTTATTGTTACGTTACATGAAAAGAACATGTTTCCATAAATAGTAGTATATATACATTTCCATTTATTCACTCGCAAGGTCAAACATTTTTATTTCATGTTCCATTTATATTTTCTCATAGGAACATTTACAAATCGACGAATTTGATGCTGTACCTTTAGGGGTGCGGCATTTGTACGACTTCTCAGCTAAAAATCAATATTGTTGGGCGCAATTTCTGGAAATTTGCAACAATGTTATGTAACTGTGCTTGTCTTGAATATTTAAAAAAATCTTAGGCAGAACTTCTCTACTAAAAGAACAACATTGTTAGAGATAATTTTAAGAAAATTTGCAACAATGTTATACAATTATACTTGAAATTTGAAATATTTTTGAAATCTAATTTGAAATATTTAAAAAAAAATATTGTGTGTCCGGCACTTGTAATGCATCTCTAATAAAAATCAACATTGTTAGGCGCCATTTATGAAAATTTGCAACTATTTTATACAATTATACTAATTTTAAATATTTTTTATAAGAATCTTATGTGCCTGATACTTGCAGAACTTTCCTGCTAAAAGAACAACATTGTTTGGGATAATTTTAGGAAAAATTGCAACAATGTTATACAATTATACTTGAAATTAGAAATATTTCTGAAATCTAATTTGAAATATTTTTAAAATGGATATTATGTATCTGGAACTTGCAATGCATCTCTAATAAGAATCAACATTATTATGCGTAATTTCTGAAAATTTGCAACAACGTTATACGTTTATGATTGTCCAGTATTAAATATTTTTGAAAGGAACATTATGTGCACGGCACTTGTAATGCGCCTGTAACAAAAATCAACATTGTTACGCACAATTTTTGAAAATTTCCCACAATGTTATACATTTCCGCGTCTAATATTAAATTTTTTTTAAAAAGAGCATTATGTGTCCTGCACTTGCAATGCGTCTCTAACAAAAATCAACATTGTTACGCACAATTTCTGGAAATTTGCCACAATGTTATATATTTATGGGTACCCAGTATTAAATATTTTTGAAAAGAACATTATGTGCCCGGCACTTGTAATGCGTCTCTAACAAAAATCATCATTGTTACTCACAATTTTTGAAAATTTGACACAATGTTATACATTTCCGCGTGTTTAATATTAAATTTCTTTTAAAAAGAGCATTATGTGTCAATCACTTGTAATGCATCTATAATAAAAATGGACATTGTTAGGCACAATTTCTGAAAATTTGCCACAATGTTATATATTTATGCGTGTCCAATATTAAATATTTTTAAAAAGCATATTATTTGTCCGGCACTTTTAATGCATCTCTAATAAAAATCCACATTGTTAGTCGCAATTTATGAAAATTTGCAACTATTTCATACAATTATACTAACTTTAAATATTTTTAAAAAGAAATCTTATGTGCCTGATACTCGCAGAACTTCCTTGCTAAAAAATCAACATCATTGCGAGCGGTTTTTAAAAAGAATATTATCTGTCCGATACTTGTACTGCATCTCTAACAAAAATCAACATTCTGAGTCGCAATTTACGAAAATTTACAACAATGTTATACAGAATCAGTCCAGAAACGGTATCCATAAGTTTCCGGACACCCCGTACGTGAAACAATCGCTCGCTCGCGACAGTTTGCGGTATTTTCCAAGCGGCAATGCGTCATGGGCCGTGAAATAACAATAATAAATAACAACGGTGTTGCTCGAAATATCGCGAGCCAGAACAGCCTGCTTGTTTCCACGATCGCAAAAGTTGCCACCCAGCTACGTGGGACTTCCATTTTCTCGTTTCCTCGCCGCCGTTTGTTTGTTTCGAACCGACTCCGCACAATTACGCTAATCATCACCGCTGCCGGGCAATTAGGCGCGCGCGCACGAACTTTTGCACACGTGTAACATGATCCTCCTGAGAGTATGCGAACTCTTTATCCGGACCGATTCACGCGATAATCCGCCTGGGAACGCGAAACGTGCTTACTTTTTGCGACACGGACATTTTCGTTGTTCCAACGATGGAAAAAAAGAAAAACGAAAAACAAAAGAGATAAGATAAAACGTGTCAAAAAAATTGTTCCGGGACTGACTCTGCTGTGGATTTGAAGCCTAAACCTTCAAAATTTGGTGTACCATTTTCTTTTTAGTTATTTTATTGAGTTTTAAGTGCAAAGTGTACCGCCATATTTGCAGAAAAGCAAATAGCATTATACTGCAGAGCTAAAAACAATTGTACATTTAAGCCGTTGTTGGAAAGGGAAAACTTCAATCTTTTAATACATGATGGATTTTGTTGGTAACAAAATTTTTGTATGTTTGTAGAATTTTATAAAGTTTAAGTTCAAGTGACATTTCCGTTGAATAAAACGTCAGTCAGAAGTGTCTTCAGTTTTTCATATCTGCTGTGCGAAGAATGTTAGGAGAAAATAGATGATAAATTTCAGATAATTTTTCACATAATTTTCAGATGCACAAGTAGAGGCTTCAAGGTTTCAAATGTGCCTAAATTGTCGTACGATTTTTATTTACGAAATTGTAACAGTTTCAATGTCGTGGATGTTTCGGAAATCAGAAATCATTCTATAACAATTTTAGTTCCGATTAATTTATATCTTTCGCTGAGATCCATTTGGGCTGTAAAAATTGTTGCATAGTTCAATTGTCGAAACTTTTCTTTGCAGGCAGGATGCAGACGATGATATAATATCGCAGAAATCGCTGCAATCAGTCAGGCAGAGCATAATCTTCCTCAAGAAGCGTACGTAACAACAACAAATGTTTTTTAAATAGACTGTTTAATATTAATTTTGCATTTTGACAATTTTGATATTTGTCGTCGATTTTGATACACTGAACGCGAATGTGAAAGCTATTTTTCTATATCATCCTCAATTTTTAAGAAATTTAATTTTGGAACAGCACGAAAACGCCTGGGTCAAAAAAGACCCAGACCATGTAATTGTTACAATATATGTAACAGGCTGCATTTATTTTCTTTGTGTAATTTTACATAAACATTAAAATTGATAGAACTAGGTCAAAGAGGACCCACCCTTCGCCGTGATTTTATTTAAAAATACGTATCTACCGTCTTTTATATTCTATACTAATATTTGTCCTACATTTTTTGTATGGATAATATTCTGTGTTTTACGATGGAACTTCAAATTGGAGAAATGAAAAAGAAAAATAGCAAAATTTTGTTTTTTCTTTTAAAAAAGTGACTACCAACGTTATCTTACCTTCTTCAACAATGTTTCTATTAGTTTAAACTATTTTTCTTATATTACTCGTATTTCAAAGAAACGTAGCAAAATTTCTTTCTGTTCGTTTTGTTAAAAACGAACGCCACCATCATCTTAGCTTCTGCAACAATGTTTACACTCTTACGAATAAATTTTCCCTATTACTTATCAAAAACCAACCTTCCCTCATTCCTTTCACTTTATTTCTTAATTATTCTTTCACTTTATCTCTTAATTATTCTTTCACTTTCTTTCTTAATTATTCTTTCACTGCTCGTAGTAAAGTATTTATACTTTTTCAAATAAATTTTCCCTGTTTCCTATCAAAAACTAACCTTCCCTCATTCCTTTCACTTTATTTCTCAATTATTCTTTCACTTTATTTCTTAATTATTCTTTCACTTTATTTCTTAATTATTCTTTCACTGCTCGTAGTAAAGTATTTATACTTTTTCAAATAAATTTTCCCTGTTTCCTATCAAAAACTAACCTTCCCTCATTCCTTTCACTTTATTTCTCAATTATTCTTTCACTTTATTTCTTAATTATTCTTTCACTTTATTTCTTAATTATTCTTTCGCTGCTCGTAGTAAAGTATTTATACTTTTTCAAATAAATTTTCCCTGTTTCCTATCAAAAACTAACTTTCCCTCATTCCTTTCACTTTATTTCTTAATTATTCTTTCACTTTATTTCTTAATTATTCTTTCACTTTATTTCTTAATTATTCTTTCACTTTATTTCTTAATTATTCTTTCACTGCTCGTAGTAAAGTATTTATACTTTTTCAAATAAATTTTCCCTATTTCCTATCAAAAATCAACTTTCCCTCATTCCTTCCGCTTTATTTCTTATTTATTCTTTCGTATTATTTAGTATTACGAATTTAAAAAAAAAAGATGCAATGTATGCAACCCTCTCACGCGTCCATTTTTGCGAAAGAGGGTTGCGAGCGTGAAGCGCTGATAGACTTTGTATTGAAGATGCAAGAGTGGAGGGTTTGTTCCGGCGTGCGGGGCGCCGTGATCTCAGAACGCGAATCCTGAATTCGCTGAAGAGGGGGGAGAAGCCTTATTTCGGCAACGGCAACAACAACAACAACAGCAACGCTGCGCTAGAGTGCGCCGCGGCGTTGCAGCTCTTCCTCGGCCATTTGAAGAAACCAGTGATGCCTCAGCACGTCCAGGAGCTGCTGCTTGGTAATTCTATATTCCTCAACAATGGCGTCCTAAATTTCTTACTATACTACCGCACAGTCCTTATTACCATACCCCCGCAAAACATACCCGCATTATTGTCTTATGTTAATTTTCTTCCCTGCTTTCATACATTGTTATCAACATCGTCGATTACAGTCGTTGACAAAACTAAATATCGTTTTCAAAACTGCTACTGTACATTAATCTTAACACTTTATCTACCGGAAGCCTATTAATCGGCTTTTCAATAGCTGTGCTGTACTAAAAAGAACCTTGAAAATCTCCTTTTACATAATAATCCTAAACGAAATAATTAGATTACATTACTGAAGGTGACTAGGTGCATTAAAATTGAAATTGCTACTGACCTAGTAGCATTTATGGTTGGCCAACGGTGGCCAACGGTTGGGAGTTAGTTGGGATATGGTTAGTGGTTTTGCCTACAGATCGCCAACGTAGGGCCGACGACGAAAAATGATGTGAATTTGCCAACGAATATCCAACGTTGGGCCTACAGATATTATGGTCGGTTAAATAACGTGAAATTTACGACGGTGATACTACATTGGCCCAACGAAAATCTGCCAACATTTAAATATGTCGTCTAACAGACATCAGAAATGTCATGTTGCTGCAACCAAAAACATGTTATATTCCAAATTCATTTTTTTTTTCATATTTCTAAATATACTCACAATTTGTTATTTTTCCGCGATAATTGATGCACCAAAGTTTTATTGTGTGCAGCCTTGGAGTTTATTTATTTCTTTAAGTTTCTCCATTTGACAAGGGGATGGTACGGGTGTTGCATTCGCTTTTAAAACGACAGTATGCGTAGGTCTTAGTGCTCGTATACCGTAACGAAACCCTTTATGTATTATGATTTACATTTGTCGAGGTATCTAGTAACCCAAATCATAGCATATGCAACCATGAACTGTCTATAGTTACGGCGGTAGCGTATCAACTTACTACGCAGAGGATCCAGTTTCAAGTCCGACGAGGGTACGAAATTTTTTTCTTCGTTCCAATTTTTACCGTGGAGATACATTGTTTAAGTATTATTTATTATATTCTGTGAAAATAACCGTAAAAGAGAAGATCAGAAGAAACGTATTATAGCGACGTAGGCTCCACGTTGGGTATGATCGTTGGCCCTACGTTGGCCGCGATCGTTGGCCCTACGTTGGCCGCGATCATTGGCCCAACGAAAAAAATAGCGACATTTCTAACAGTTGGCCAACGAATACTGCAACGTAGGCCCAACGAAATGCCAACCATAAATGCTACTAGGATGCTGTCGACGGATTCATTAAAAAATCCTTAGCCATGGACCATAGACATTCGAAAATTATGAAATAAACACCGGTAAATAATGTGTTAATAATGGTAATATTATTTTTGAGGATAGCGCGTCTACCTTGAAAATATTGAAACAAATTAGTTCAATCAATAAATTACAAATATTCCATCGTTCTTGATTTTTACCGCAAAACGTTCCACAATATCGTTCTAAAGAGGACTCCTCATACAACGCACACGCAGGAAAAGAGAAAAACAGGATATTTTCATTCCACTGGAATCATTCAAAATTCATTGAATGCTTGCAAACCTCTAGAATAAATCCAAATTAAATATCTTCAATTTTTCATGAAAAATCAAGACAAAAAGTGGACAAATAACAGCGAATATTGAAAAAGCCATTGCATAGGAGAACCAATATAAATTCGCTGGTTTGCTAAAAAATATCAATAATGCTTAAACACTATCACAGAAGCTAAAAAAACAGAGCTGTATATTGTTCTTCTGAAAAACAAACGGGACCATGATGAAAATTTGAGTTTTCATTAAAAATAAAACAAGAGTTAATTGAAAAGAAATATTGTCGATAAAAATGGACGTAAACTTGAATAAAAATAAAACGAATCGATGAAAACAAAAGTATATTGAAAATGCACGAACGTTATCATAGAAAATAGAAAAACAATGCTGTACATTTTCTGACTTTGATCTTTCATTGAAGACTAAAGAATTGATTGAAAAAATATGATAAAGAGGTGCGAATGTTAATCATAAAACGAAATTAAATGGCTAAAACAATATTCGCGGATGATTTAATTCAACAAAGTAGCAACCCCTTGAGAAATGCAATCGGAGTTTCAAAGGTAATTGAATGGTGGAAAAATTTTTGTACGAACGAGGAACAGAACGCAGGCGAAGTTTCAAAGGTAATTGAATGGTGGAACAATTTTTGAGCAGACGAGGAACAGAACGCAGGCGGATAAGTGTTAATATGTTTTTAATTCGATCGCTTCGGCGAGGATGAAATGCAATCTTTTAGATTACACGTTCGAAATTGCACCGCGCTGATGAAATTAAGAAATAGGAACGCTGAAGTCTGCAATAAATTCCGTCGTTGTTGGCCAACTATGGACGTTCCCGAGATCTCGCGTTTCGACACGATACTCGATAATTGATAGGTCACGCTGACTCAGACATTTTGTAAAATACGGTATTCAAAGTTCCATATCGTCTTTTTAACGTGCGTTGCTCCTAACAATATTTTTCGAAAGATTTATACCAACAGGATTATATTAGACTCAGATCAATCAGTATATCGACTATTTCATTCAAATTCATTGACTACTTTAATGTTCTCGAAGTCAATCAGTATATCGATTATTGCATTCAAATTCATTGACTAATTTCATTTTCTCGAAGTCAATCAGTATATCGACTATTTCATTCAAATTCATTGACTAATTTAATTTTCTCGAAGTAAATCAGTATATCGACTATTTCATTCAAATTCATTGACTAATTTAATTTTCTCGAAGTCAATCAGTATATCGACTATTTCATTCAAATTCATTGACTAATTTAATGTTCTGAAATTAAATCGGTATATTGACTATTTCATTCAAATTCATTGACTACTTTAATGTTCTCGAAGTCAATCAGTATATCGATTATTTCATTCAAATTCATTGACTAATTTAATGTTCTCGAAGTCAATCAGTATTTCGACTATTTCATTCAAATTCATTGACTCATTTAATTTTTTCGAAGTCAATCAGTATATCGACTATTTCATTCAAATTCATTGACTAATTTAATTTTCTCGTAGTCAATCAGTATATCGATTATTTCATTCAAATTCATTGACTAATTTAATGTTCTGGAAGTCAATCGGTATATCGACTATTTCATTCAAATTCATTGACTAATTTAATTTTCTCGAGGTCAATCAGTATATCGACTGTTTCATTCAAATTCATTGACTAATTTCATTTTCTCGAAGTCAATCAGTATATCCATTATTTCATTCAAATTTATTGACTAATTTAATTTTCTGAAAGTAAATCAGTATATCGACTATTTCATTCAAATTCATTGACTAATTTAATTTTCTCGAAGTTTATAATACCTTCATACTTTGTGAACAATTCCGTACCAAGATGTCGCTTGTGTACGCACATTATTTATTGGTGTGTCGATGCTAAAATGTAGAAAAATGTAGCGATTAACTTAAATATTGGGTAAATATTATGTTTAGGGGAGGCACCTCGGATGACCTTGACCTTCACATATGTTTTCAAGGACAACATTCTGAACAACTTTCCTCTACACATATACCCGTCGCTCGGACTTAGTTTCCGAAATAATTGCAAAAAACCTTCGTTAAATTTTGGTTGTAAGTACACTTTATTCTCGGACAAGCTGTCAGAAGGAGACATAGTCCAAGTTGATTTGTTAACTTTTTCATAGAAAACGAGCGACGGCTAAACACTCAAGATGGTGTTAAGTCTGCGTTAGGTCTGGGTTATGCTTGGTTAGATTACCAGACCTAACCCAGACCTAATACCATCTTGAGGTCGTCCAATTTCAGAGAATGTCTTCGATAACATATGTCCAATCCAAAATCACATTCATTTAAATACGGGCAAATTGCAATATGGTAGCATTGGTATATTTTTGTTCATAAGTTTTTAATAAAAAACGAGCGACGGCTAAAATCTCTCGGAGGTTACCTAGAAAGGTGACCTTGATAGCATATGTCAATACAGCATATTGTTTTATCTTTCAATACTTAAAATAACTGTTATATTTTGAAAACTTCTTTTGTTCATAACTTTTTAATAAAAAACGAGCGACGGCTAAAACCTCTTGGGGGTTACTCAGACAGTTGATCTTGACAGCATATGTCAAGGTCAATGACATACGAGATGCCTCCCCTAAACGTAATATTTACCAAATATTGATTGTAATGCACATCGATTTTGCAATGAATCTTTCACCGACATATTCCTGACATTTTCTCAAAGAAAACGATACCCCACACAATACGGTTCGCATCATGCTTGCCTGTTTAATCCACGATTTAGTAGAACCTCTCTTATCCGAACTGTTTAGTAGTTCGCTTGATATGAAATACCCACCATCTTCACTGATCTGTTCCATCGAATCGTGTTCTACATACAGGGTGCCTAAAAAATGTTGCGTCTCCTTGAAATGGGTGGATTTACAACATTTTTGAGACACCCTGTGTATAGTCTAAGGCAGTGGTTCTTAACCTTTTGGAAGTCAGGGAACACTTTTGATTATATGAAAAATGTTCACAACAACAAAAGTAATGATCCAAAAGACAAACAGAAATATCCCGCGTAGAAATAAATAGATTCTATATTATAAAAATTATTTTTAAAAAAATTCGTCTTTCATAATTTCGCGGAACACCGGTTAAGAACCAGAGGTCTAAGGGTTCCAGCATTAAAGCAGCACACGCAGAAGCGGCGCATAGGGAAACAGTTGGAGGCCAATGGTTACTATAAATTCCCTGTCCCCCTCCCCCGCACCGGCACTCCCTCCACACCACTGCCCGTATTTATACCGGCTAAGAATCGTGTAAGAGCGGTCATTAAATGGTAATTTTCTATCGACCAGCTGACAATCCAGGGGTGACCGCCCATGTGATTGCTAGGGACGCCCTGGGCTTAATACGACAGGACGTCGGAGGCCGTCACGGAGAATTGCTGGCCGAGCTTCTTGATTTACTGAGACACTTGACTCTTTCCGGACCTCCGTCCGAGAGATCGGAACTACGCGGTTCGCCACTTCCGATAGCGCTGCTTCCAGTCTTTTTCACTTTAACGGTAAGCCCTGGGATTTAACCTCCAGCCCCTCGTTCCCCCCGCTCATCCCCTACTCGTTCCGCGGTCATGGAGATTAAACATTCCTCTCCGACTGTCTTCCTTTCCATACCTAAACTCTTCTCTTTGCACACCTCTCAGATCCCTCCTTGCTTACCCTTCTCGTGACTAGTAAGTTTTCACGCTTTAAAGTTTAGTTTCCTGGATTCTGGAACCATGGGTTTTATGATAGTCCATTTTGCCACCCAAGATCACTGTAGTCTAGAGGTTGGTACCCACATAGTTCGGATTCCAAAGTTTGTCGGTCTAGAATCCGGGACTGTAGACTGTAGACTATAACACCCCAGACTTTAACGTGTTAGAGGTTAGTATCCTAGATTTTAGCAAACTCTAATTCCCTAGATTTTGGTAGCTATAATTCCCTAGATTTTGGTAGCTATAATTTTAGCATTCTAGATTTTAAAGCTCCAAACTTTAGCAACATAGATTTTAGATGGAGTTCTTAGATTTTGAGACTCCATAGTTAGGGACACCAGATTTTAATTCCTTAAAATTTGAGACCCTAGATTTTAACTCTTCAAATTATGGGACCTCAGATTTTGAAACTTCAGATTTGGAGACCCTAGATTTTAACTCTCCAAATTTTGAGACACTTGATTTTAACTCCTCAAATTTTGGGACCCCAGATTATGAGACCTTAGAGTTGGGGATCCTAAATTTGTATTCCCCAAATTTTGGACCCTAGATTTGGAGACCCCAGAGTTGGGGACCCTAAATTTTGAAATCCCAGACTTAGGAACCCAGATTTGAGAGCCTAGATTCTGACGTCCCAAATTTTGGAACCCTAGACTTGGGGACCCTAGACTTGGGGATCCTAGACTTGGGGACCCTAGACTTGGGGACCCTAGACTTGGGGATCCTAGACTTTAGCTGCCTAGATTTTGGGACTCTGGATTTTGAAACTCTAGATTCTGGGACTCTGGATTTTGAAACTCTGGATTTTGACACTTTAGAGTTTGATACTCCATACTTTAAGACCCCTGAGTTGGTAACTCTGTATTATGGCACCTCTGATTAACAAATGATGTAGGACTCTAGGATTATCTAGTATAATTCTTCCCGCACTACTCTAGTAACCTTTTATATTCTGAAATATGTCTGTCCTATTTCTAGATCCTTAGTAAATGCATTTAGGATAGAAACAACTCCATCAATCATTTTCATGGTAATATTTCGCAGGCTCTCAAGAAAATTACTGTATATTTGTTGTCAACGTCGTATAGTGACATTTTAAATGTCCGGTTTAAATTAACTTAGCAAAGAGCCTCTTACCAGATGCTCTTACTATAAGCATCTTCTTTCTAGCGATTCGTTTTTTGCCCCCAGATCCCTGGCGAGCCCTGGTGAGCGGATTTAGGTTAAGTGTTAATGAGACTTTTTACTTTTGTCGTCTGCTAGCGAGGTGACCAACCTGAAGCCATTAATCACCATAGGCTGAACCACACACGAGCTTCGAGAAGCATCAACGTATCTCTCCTCACGGTATTATAGTGACTTTCTCAAGACTCTTCTTGTGGATCTAGTAAATATAAATCCCTAGTCCACCAAAACATACTAAACCTACAGTCAAAAATGTACTATAGTCTCCCCATCAATACAATTATTCTAAAATATTTAAATCTGAATAATCACAATAATTTTTTCTAGTGAATTTTCTAGTGAATTTTCTAGTGAATTTTCTAGTGAATTTTCTAGTGAATTTTCTAGTGTATCGTCCATTACCCCTAGAACAACCAAGGGCCAAAATTGCCCCGTGGGGCACCATCTTTGCCCCGCAAAAATAAGAACCAACAAACCTATCTTTTTCCTCCTCTGACGTCATTTGCCAAGTGGTCAGTGCCCCTTGGGGCAACTTAATGAGCGAATGTAGGTTAGGCATCTTCTATAATTATGTACAGGTTCCGAAAAATGGCCGACCCTCGTTCTTTTTAGATATTATTGATCCAGAGAGTTTTATTTTGCGGTGCTCCAGTTTGATTTATATTTAATGAATTGTCGTTCGTTTAAGATGAATCGCATTGATTTTCTTATTTTTCTTATACTACTTATATTTTAGAATGAAAAATAGCAACAATATCGCTTATGCTGTATTTTTTTTAAATGACAACTAACCGTATCTTATCTTTTGCAACAATGTTTATATTACATTAAATTATTTCTCTTATATTACGTATTCACAATTAAAAAGAAAAATTGCAAAAATCCTTTCTGTTCTTTCTTTTAAAAAATAACTACTAACCTCGTCTTACCTTCGTCTACCAATGTCTATAATGCTACCAAATTATTTTTCTTATATCATTCATATTTGTTTTAAAAAAACAAATTGACTCCTAACCTCGTCTTACCTTCTGCAACAATATCTATAATGCTACCAAATTGTTTTTCTTATATCATTCATATTTGTTTTAAAAAAAAATGAACAATATTTGTCCCTGTGTCAGTGACCTCTGGGGCCACTTAACACTAGATTTACGGGGCCCGTCAAAATGACGGATTCAAAAATTTTTAATTTACAATTTTTAAGTGTGTTAGGAGGCATTCGTGAGGAATTATTAAATAGATTTATTTTTTTGTGTACATATTACATAAAAATCGCTGAAGATCTAAGTAAATACAATTTTATTATTCATATAAAGTAATGTAAAATAATCAATTTTAGTGATCCGTAAACCTAGTGTTAATGAGCGAATGTAGGTTAGGAAACTTCAATAATTATTTGCAGGTTCCCAAAAATGGCCGGCCCTGGTCCTTTTTAGATATTATTGATCCGGAGAGTTTTATTTTGCGGTGCTCCACATAGTTTGATTTATATTTAACGAATTGTCGTTCGTTTAAGATGAAGTCTTGATCGGAGGAGCAGATCGGCGACTGAATCGCATAGATTTTCCCGGGGATTGATCGATCGTCTCCCATTCCAGCCAGCTGACCTGCTGAAATGGAAGCAAGTAGCGACCAGATTCAACGAATTAATTACCGAAGCCCCTGACCAACTGCAGCTGAATGAAAATCGATCACACGTCACGGGACCCGTGGGTGGCAACGACGGAAATGCGTCCGAAGACTTAAGAAACCGGAATCGCACGTTGGCGACGTAGAAACAAACAACTATGGTCACGCTGTGATTCTCATAATCTCGCTCGAGGGCTAAATTAAAAAAAGCAACCAGGAAAGAAAACGTGGTGTAATTTTATGTTAATCGATACGCACCTGTGCTGTCTCTAATTTACACTGGAACCACCAAACAACAAAATTAATCAATTACTAAAAAATATTAAATTCATATATACAAGTATAAAATATACTATAAAAATATTAAAATATTATATGAATTTCACGAGGTAACGATAATGATTATATCTTGTAAAAATGACTAAACTGCGTTGATTTCAAATCAGTTTCAAAGGACACGAGGTTAGAGGTTAGATAACAAATTTATGCAATAACAAAGTAAATACAAGATGTTTAGTACCTGATAGAATTTACAGGAATATTTGCAGAATGATTTTTCAGAACGATACAGGACGAGAATTAACACACAAGACAGAATGGCTTGTCTAGATTTCAAAATGAATTTTCACGTAAATACATTTATTATACAAAATTTTGTTGTCGTCTGAAAAATGCGAAAAAGTTGAAAAACTGCTCCCAGCGTCACACATTTTAACTTCTCAATTTTTAGTTTATCAAATTAATGTCTTTGATTTTATGGAATTTTCGAAGTTGCTGGTTTAGCAGTCAAAAGTGTTAAGAATAAAAATGTCGCTGTTGATTAACGAAGAGCAGTTCAATTACAGTTGCTCTTCATTTCGTATTGTTTTACAGAATCGGCTATAAAATTTGTTTGCCCTCCGTCGACGAAGAACGACCGTGTATTAAATGATTCATGTGATAGATAGTAATCGCTGCTGAAACATTAAAGAAACGATAGGTCGCAGCGTAGGTGGGTAGAGTGACCATTAAAAAGACGGAGAATCGACGAAGATGCATTTAATCCAAATGGCAGTAAAGTGGATTACTCTTCGTCGTTCGAAGCCATCAGGCTTGTACCATACTTATCTCTGGCGAAGAGTCTTTGACCGGAGTAGCTAAGTAAGTGTAGCAACAATCGTGTATCGAGAGCAGTACGTGGTTCTATTCGTAGCACTTGAAATAAAACTGCTCGCAATCTTCGCATAAAAGCAGCAGCCTGGTGAGTTTTATCAGAAAACGTTGAAAATTGAAAACAATAATAAAACTAACAAATTTTAATCTGTATTAAGCTTGATCTTTACTTTCTCCAATTCGTGCAGATCATTTTTATTTTGCATAGAACTCTGCACTAAGATTTACTTGGGGGCTTGTGCCCGAGGAGGTTGCAAAAGAAGATGATTTTTGGGAATTTTTATCTCAAAGACTGTAAGAGATTTTTCAAAAAATGCTTTTGCATTTGAAGTGGCATAGTTTACATAGCATCTTTGCATTTTTTTAGTTAACATGATTCATTAGTTGAAGAGTTATACATGATTCTCCGGAGAGTCCGTTGAAGATGATAGTGGACGTTGATGCTGCTCATTAGTTCACTTAAAATTATAAATGCGATTATGATAACGTAATATAAATACTGAGAATAATATAATATGGAACTATATTATACAGTTCTTGAAGTATTTCGTGTTTATTTCCCAAAAAAGTGCGATTTATCGTCCAAAGTCGCAACATTACCGTAGGAACGTCCGCCATCTTGTCTAAAATCAATGCCTCGAGAAGTTTTTCGTTGTATATTATTTATATTGGCTTGAAAATGAAGAAATATCGACTCGGTACATTTTGTAAACGAAAAACCGAACTTCATTAAGCTCGAACAAATTTAATCATGCAAAAATTGTTCCAAATTATAGTCTAGCAATTTTTAATGGCGTCTTATAATTTGAAATTAATTTTAAATCAACTAAATGGATTAATATACAAGAAAATATATTTTTAGACAGTTCTTGAATTTCTATTGAACTTATAGTCACAAGAAACTTCAGATTGGGATAAAAATGGCAACGGAGGCCGTTATTTCGCACAGCGCGGGAAATTCAAATCGCTTCCGAGTGACTAGCCAGTTCTAATAAAAAGATTTCAACGGAATCTAGCCTGGAAACGGTTTACATATTTAGGAGGTGGCGATTAAAGAAAACGGCTGAAAGAAATGTTTAAAGCCTCTACCGGAAACTCGGTGATTCTGGTGGGAGCTGATTAGGCGAACGTTCGCCGTAATGCCGGTTAAATGCTGCAATCGATTTGGAATTGGAAATATCCGGAATTCGAGATATCCGTGATTGACCCACGGCCATTTGAATAAAGTCGTTATTAAAATGAAAATATTCCGGGGCCATGCGCTTTTATTTCGAGCTTTTATTTCGAGCTTTTATTGTGCGGTCGAAAGGGATCCTGGGATATTCCTTGCGTAAAAAATAAATTCGCGACAGTCGTATATCTCCTTTGAAACTTTATGATAATTCTTCTACGGTAGCGGAAATTTATGGTGCATACAAATTTTATATGGCAATTGCAACAAACTCCAGTGAAATTTAAATGAAATTGCTCTATTAACAAATTCGAAATTTGACTTTTAATTGTCTTGCCGTTTTGTAAGTAAAGTTTTAGTCGCGGATAAATATATTACAAAGAAAATAGGTTTCAATACTATTAAACAAACTTATTAACCCTTAGCACTCGAGTGGTGACTCTGAGGCACCACTAAAAATTACTATACCATTATTCAAAATATTGTTTACATTATTAAATTGATATTCAATAAATTCGTTACTAAACATTTAAGTATTCTATGGAGTATTACATCAGTTCTATTTATTCAAAATGATAAAAATCATATAGAATGGAAATATTCTTGATCGAAAAAAAAAGTTTGGTTATGGAGTTCAAATACTTCGGAGCGCAAAGGGTTAAAAGACAAATAGGCTTCATTGCTATTAAATGAAACGGTTTAAAGGAAAATAGGCTCCGTTGCTATTAAATACATACATGTAGGTACCAAAATAACAATAGGCTGCGTTACTCTTAACACTATACCTACCGAGCATTAAAAGTGACTGAGCAAGATTTTCTTTATAAAAATAACAGGTTTAAGTTTACATAGACTTTTTGATATTTTTATAATACTATACGTTCGATTTATGAAATTTATTCAATCGCTACGTATGGAAGAGTCTTTATAGTTTCAACAATTCTAAAATAAATAATCTGGGACCGGTCAATTTGACCGATGTCGGTAGGTTTAGTGTTAAATAAATTGCTTATAAGAAATGTGGGCTACATTGCTATTAAATAAATTTGATAAAAATACAAGAGACTTCGTAGCTACTACCTAAATTTTGATTAAAGGGAAAATAGGCTTCATGGATATCAAATAAAATGATTACAAGGAAGATAACTCTTCGTTGCTGTTAAATAAATGTGTTACAAAGGTAATGGGTTTCGTTACTATTAAATAAATGTATTGGAAGGAAGATAGGCTTCGTTTTCCACAAATTTTGATTTACCATTACACAGAAAGTAAAATCTGTCAATTGAGAATATTCTAGCAGGTTTCCATCGGGAAGAGGATGTTTTCAGGCGCGAATTAATTAAGACACACAGAGCCACGTTTCATTCCGCGACACTGGAGGTTAAGTAATTAGCGTACAGGGCGTCGTATGCGGGAATTACACAGTATTTATAAACCCCTGGTAAAATTTAGTTAGTCGCAAGCCATGTTGGCAGAAGAGAACATCTAGCGCAGCAGAGGTGTAACGATCCTCCGCTGCCAAACGTGTTTGAAACTAATTTGCTACACTCCAGCTCATTAAAATAATTATTCGACCTAACCGGTCATTCATTATGCGCCCGCTACAGGTTGCGCAATTCCATCAGCGCTCTAATTCCGCCATCATTCTTGTAATGAAACTTTGCGTCGAACAAATCTGTCCGATCTTTTCTGCTGCTTCAATCAAGTTTTTAATGCAAATTTTGGCTGGGAAATTATTATAGATACGGAGAATGTTAATTATAATGTAGCATTTCCTTTCAATATACGCGACCAAACAAATGTATTTTGTGTAATTTTAGTTTGAAGCTTTTAATAAATAAATGTAATAAGTTTCTAAAAGCTTTTATAGTATGATTTTATTTATATTATGGTTCATATATTCTCATTATTGTAAAGTATATTATGAGATTTTATAGAATTTTTTAGTATTTTTAAAATGTGTTTTTCTTGATATTTTAAATCAGTTAAGCCAAGTGCCAATGATTCTTGCCGCTCCATCCTTAAGACGTAGTGTAAATTCCGGCAAGAATCATCTGCTCTGTATAAATGTTCGTTCAGCGCCATTTTATGCAGCGGCGAAGCATTCAAACTGTTAGACAACTGTTACCACCAGTGGTAATTTATCAACAGCAATAGACGGCGCAACATGCAATAGACTGTGGCGGTTGTCGATAATAAAAATTTCTATGTTATCGGTAACGTTAATATTGACATTTTGAAATTGTTAAATTATTTTTAAGACACGCTATAAATATTAACAAGCTAACCCTGCACACGAGTGCGGCCTGACCAACAAGAGCAAGATGAACAACCCAAGTCGAAACCAAATCGAACCAAAATCGAAACCGAATCGAATCAAAATCTAATGAATTTGTGGACGCAACGACCTATAAAAGCGATTCGGGGGGGGGGGGTCCCGGGGATGCGACAACCCGTACCCACTTATGGGTCCCATCCCGTGAGTGAGCCCCTGAGGGAACTCCAATTGGAAGAATACCAATTTCAAGACAAAAATATCAATTTGGGAAAGATGAACTTTGAAAGTTCAAGAGCATATTCCAATTACGAGTCCAAAAATTAATATTGTTTGTTGAAGGTACATGTATTCTGAAATAGAAACTCCGTACTTCAATTATTGATTGAAAAGAAATGCTGAAGCTGAGATAATGGAAAACGAAGAAAGTGTTAAGTCTTACATTCTAATATAAAATACATATTAACGCAAATTTTAAATGTGCAGCTATTAGCTCGATATTATCCACTACATGCGAGATACTATAATTTATAAGTTATAGCATTTTGCGAATTGTGGATAATACCGATTGCCCAGGTCTCACCACGAGGAGGTTGCTGCACAAGAGACCCGAAAAGGAGTCAGAACGAAGTCTCCCTTCGTTCTGTCTCCCTTTCTTACAAAGAAGATTCTTAGAAACTAAGTTTCGCAGATCGCTAAATGGAGAGGTAATCTTTTTCATGGAAAAGACTTCTTTTCCATTTAGCGTATGTCGAGTAATTATTGCGGGGCAAAGTGTCAATCGGAGAAGAAGTCTCCGATCCACGAGGGACCAAAGGCGAATCAGGCGGAAGGCTCTGATTCTTTCAAAGAGACAAACAAGATCGAACCAGAGCAGAAGGCTCTGGTTCAAGGTTGACGCGACGCGTTCAGTGCTTACAAGTCCTGAGCCGACCAGCCCGATACCCGCCACTCCATCACCAAGAAAGATGGCAAAGAGATGCGCTCAAACGGTTTCTGGCGCTACTGGGTGACATGAGAACATGGCGTGTCCAGGATTACGTTAACACAGAGGATCGTCAGAAGACGAGTGAACGAGTCTGTTAGACATCCCTCTCAATGACTTCACGCCGGATACCGAAACTGGACCGGCTCAGAACCTGCAAGCAAGGCCGACACGGCAGAAGGCTGTGTCGGAGTCGGAAAACGGAGCGAGCAAAGTCAAGTTACGGCAATAGTTACTCGACATAATTACAACGACGATTTATAATCTTAATAACTAACGCACGCAATAAAACTAACTTATAAATAAGCTGGTCTTCGTTCGATGAATTTTCTTCATCTAACGATGAAGATGGTTAGTTGTTGTACTCCAGCTGAAGCAAACTAATCAAAATTAGTCACAACACAATGTAAAAATCAAAGTAAAAGAAGACGTTAAAACGATGACGATGACGATAAAATGAGAAATGACTCCAAACCCCGCACACGAGTGCGGCCTAACGAACCAGAACATGATGAAGTACTCAAATCGAGACCACATCAAAACCAGAATAGAAACCACATCAAACCAAATTCGAAACAAAATCGAAACCAATTCGAAACAAAATCAATGAATAAATTGTGTACGCAACGATCTATAAGCGACTCGGGTTGCCCCGGGGACGCGACACCCCGTACCCACTCACGGGCCCCGTCCCGTGAGTGAGCCCCTGAGGGAACTCCGATCGGAGGAATATAAATTTCAAGACAAAAATACCAATTTGAGAAAGTTGAACTTTGAAAGTTCTGGAGCACATTCCAATTACGAATCCAAAAATTAATAATGGAGGTGTTTGTTGAAGGTACATGCATTCTGAAATTGAAATTCCGTATTTCTATTATTAATTGAAAAGAAATGCTGAAGCTGAGATAATGGAAAACGAAGAAAGTGTTAAGTCTTACATTCTAATATAAAATACATATTTACGCAAACTCTAAATGTGCAGCTATTAGCTCGATATTATCCACTACATGTAAGATACTATAACTTATAAGTTATAATATCTTGCGAATTGTGGATAATATCGATTGCCCAGGTCTCACCACGAGGAGGTTGCTGCACAAGAGACCCGAAAAGGAGTCAGAACGAAGTCTCCCTTCGTTCTGTCTCCCTTTCTTACAACGAAGATTCTTAGAAATTAAGTTTCGCAGGTCGCTAATTGAAAAAATAGTCTTTTTCACGGAAAAGACTTCTTTTCCATTTAGCGTATGTCGAGTAATTATTGCGGGGCAAAGTGTAAATCGGAAAAGAAGTCTCCGATCCACGAGGGACCAAAGGCGAATCAGACGGAAGGCTCTGATTCTTTCAAAGAGACAAACAAGATCGAACCAGAGCAGAAGGCTCTGGTTCAAGGGTGACGCGACGCGTTCAGTGCTTACAAGTCCTGAGCCGACCAGCCCGATACCCGCCACTCCATCACCAAGAAAGATGGCAAAGAGATGCGCTCAAACGGTTTCTGGCGCTACTGGGTGACATGAGAACATGGCGTGTCCAGGATTACGTTAACACAGAGGATCGTCAGAAGACGAGTGAACGAGTCTGTTAGACATCCCTCTCAATGACTTCACGCCGGATACCGAAACTGGACCGGCTCAGAACCTGCAAGCAAGGCCGACACGGCAGAAGGCTGTGTCGGAGTCGGAAAACGGAGCGAGCAAAGTCAAGTTACGGCAATAATTACTCGACATAATTACAACGACGATTTATAATCTTAATAACTAACGCACGCAATAAAACTAACTTATAAATAAGCTGGTCTTCGTTCGATGAATTTTCTTCATCTAACGATGAAGATGGTTAGTTGTTGTACTCCAGCTGAAGCAAACTAATCAAAATTAGTCACAACACAATGTAAAAATCAAAGTAAAAGAAGACGTTAAAACGATGACGATGACGATAAAATGAGAAATGACTCCAAACCCCGCACACGAGTGCGGCCTAACGAACCAGAACATGATGAAGTACTCAAATCGAGACCACATCAAAACCAGAATAGAAACCACATCAAACCAAATTCGAAACAAAATCGAAACCAATTCGAAACAAAATCAATGAATAAATTGTGTACGCAACGATCTATAAGCGACTCGGGTTGCCCCGGGGACGCGACACCCCGTACCCACTCACGGGCCCCGTCCCGTGAGTGAGCCCCTGAGGGAACTCCGATCGGAGGAATATAAATTTCAAGACAAAAATACCAATTTGAGAAAGTTGAACTTTGAAAGTTCTGGAGCACATTCCAATTACGAATCCAAAAATTAATAATGGAGGTGTTTGTTGAAGGTACATGCATTCTGAAATTGAAATTCCGTATTTCTATTATTAATTGAAAAGAAATGCTGAAGCTGAGATAATGGAAAACGAAGAAAGTGTTAAGTCTTACATTCTAATATAAAATACATATTTACGCAAACTCTAAATGTGCAGCTATTAGCTCGATATTATCCACTACATGTAAGATACTATAACTTATAAGTTATAATATCTTGCGAATTGTGGATAATATCGATTGCCCAGGTCTCACCACGAGGAGGTTGCTGCACAAGAGACCCGAAAAGGAGTCAGAACGAAGTCTCCCTTCGTTCTGTCTCCCTTTCTTACAACGAAGATTCTTAGAAATTAAGTTTCGCAGGTCGCTAAATGAAAAAATAGTCTTTTTCACGGAAAAGACTTCTTTTCCATTTAGCGTATGTCGAGTAATTATTGCGGGGCAAAGTGTAAATCGGAAAAGAAGTCTCCGATCCACGAGGGACCAAAGGCGAATCAGACGGAAGGCTCTGATTCTTTCAAAGAGACAAACAAGATCGAACCAGAGCAGAAGGCTCTGGTTCAAGGGTGACGCGACGCGTTCAGTGCTTACAAGTCCTGAGCCGACCAGCCCGATACCCGCCACTCCATCACCAAGAAAGATGGCAAAGAGATGCGCTCAAACGGTTTCTGGCGCTACTGGGTGACATGAGAACATGGCGTGTCCAGGATTACGTTAACACAGAGGATCGTCAGAAGACGAGTGAACGAGTCTGTTAGACATCCCTCTCAATGACTTCACGCCAGATACCGAAACTGGACCGGCTCAGAACCTGCAAGCAAGGCCGACACGGCAGAAGGCTGTGTCGGAGTCGGAAAACGGAGCGAGCAAAGTCAAGTTACGGCAATAATTACTCGACATAATTACAACGACGATTGACAATCTTAATAACTAACGCAGGCACTAAAACTAACTTATAAATAAGCTGGTCTTCGTTCGATGAATTTTCTTCGTTCGATGAATTTTCTTCATCTAACGATGAAGATGATTAGTTATTGTACTCCAGCTGAAGCAAACTAATCAAAATTAGTCACAACACAATGTAAAAATCAAAGTAAAAGAAGACGTTAAAACAATGACGATGAAGATAAAATGAGAAATGACTCCAAACCCCGTACACGAGTGCGGCCTAACGAACCAGAATATGATGTAGTACTCAAATCGAGACCACATCAAAACCAGAATAGAAACCACATCAAAACCAAAATAGAAAACACATCAAAACCAGAATAAAAATCATATCAAAACCAGAATAAATACCACATCAAAACCAGAATAGAAACCACATCAAACCAAATTCGAAACAGAATCGAAACAAAATCGAAACCAATTCGAAACAAAATCAATGAATAAATTGTGTACGCAACGATCTATAAGCGACTCGGGTTGCCCCGGGGACGCGACACCCCGTACTCACTCACGGGCCCCATCCCGTGAGTGAGCCCCTGAGGGAACTCCGAACGGAGGAATATCAATTTCAAGACAAAAATATCAATTTGGGAAAGATGAACTTTGAAAGGTCAAGAGCAGACTCCAATTACAAATCCAAAAATTAACATTGAAGGTGTTTGTTAAAAGTATATGCATTCTGAAATTGAAAGTATAGGTATTCTGAAATTGAAAGTATATGTATTCTGAAATTCAAAATATACGTTTTCTGAAATTCAAAATATACGTATTCTGAAATTCAAAATATACGTATTCTGAAATTCAAAATATACGTATTCTAAAATCGAAAGTATATGTATTCTGAAATCGAAAGTATATGTACTATGAAATTGAAAGTATATGTATTCTGAAATCGAAAGTATATGTATTCTGAAATTGAAAGTATATGTATTCTGAAATTGAAAGTATATGTATTCTGAAATTGAAAGTATATGTATTCTGAAATTGAAAGTATACGTATTCTGAAATTCAAAATATACGTATTCTGAAATTCAAAATGTACGTATTCTAAAATCGAAAGTATATGTATTCTGAAATCGAAAGTATATGTACTATGAAATTGAAAGTATATGTATTCTGAAATCGAAAGTATATGTATTCTGAAATTGAAAGTATATGTATTCTGAAATTGAAAGTATATGTATTCTGAAATTGAAAGTATATGTATTCTGAAATTGAAAGTATATGTATTCTGAAATTGAAAGTATACGTATTCTGAAATTCAAAATATACGTATTCTGAAATTCAAAATATACGTATTCTGAAATTCAAAATGTACGTATTCTAAAATCGAAAGTATATGTATTCTGAAATCGAAAGTATATGTATTCTGAAATTGAAAGTATATGTATTCTGAAATTGAAAGTATGTGTAGTCTGAAATTGGAAGTATATGTATTCTGAAATTGAAAGTATATGTATTCTGAAATTGAAAGTATAGGTATTCTGAAATTGAAAGTATAGGTATTCTGAAATTGAAAGTATATGTATTCTGAAATTCAAAATATACGTATTCTGAAATCCAAAATATACGTATTCTGAAATCGAAAGTATATGTATTCTGAAATCGAAAGTATATGTATTCTGAAATCGAAAGTATATGTATTCTGAAATCGAAAGTATATGTATTCTGAAATCGAAAGTATATGTATTCTGAAATCGAAAGTATATGTATTCTGAAATTGAAAGTATATGTATTCTGAAATTGAAAGTATATGTTTTCTGAAATTGAAAGTATATAATGAGAGCGGTGCCTTAAGTCATTAAGAGCGGTGTCTCTAGAACTACTTTAAATCGCGACTATTTATTCTCAACATTAACTAGACAATTAATCATCTTTAAAAATTGATACTACTACAACGCGTGTGACAATTTATTTCGCAACGCTACTCAAATTCGCGGATGTGCCCGTCTCACAGTTGATCGTTGCAACTGGAGCATGGGCGCCTGAAATGTCGAAACATTCTAATACAAACGCGATCCTTTTCATGCGCAACGCTAATTCGACAAATCAAAATTCAAATTGCCACTTAAGTAAGAAATTTAGAACTCTAACGTCTAAAATTCTACACAGGTATCTCGAGAACTACTTTAAATTGCAACTATTTATTTGCAACATTAATTATACATTTAATTAATTTTAAGAAGTAATACTAGTGTAACGCGTGTAAATATTTGTTTCGCAACGCTACTCGAAATCGCGGATGTGCCCATCTCACAGTTGATCGTTGCAGCTGGAGCATGGGCGCCTGAAATGTCGAAACATTCTAATGCAAACGCGATCCTTTTGATACGCAACGCTAATTCAACAAATCAAAATCAAATGTGCTATTTAAATAAGAAATTTAAAACTTTAACGTCTAAAATTGTAGATCGGTATCTCTAGAATTATTTTAAATGACGACTATTTAGTGACAACGTTAACTCGAACTTTAATCAACTTTGAATATTGATACTAGTACAACGCGTATGTTAATTCGTTTCGCAACGCTACTCGAAATCGCGGATGTGCCCATCTCACAGCTGATCGTTGCAGCTCGAGCATGGGAGCCTGAAAAGTCGAAAGACTCGAAAGCAAACGCGAACTTTTGGTACGCAACGCTAATTCAACGAACAGAGATCCAAAAAAGATTACTTTACATTATTTGTAAAACGAATCGCGTCTAATTGTTTCGCAACGCTATTTTTTAAACGAGCTATATCGCTCATAGAAACTACGATTATAATTGGAAGGAAGGCTGACTTTGATCTCTGTTCAATATCGACTAAATGCAACGCGTAGTTTTTTCGCAACTCTAGTTTAAATCGCGGACGTTCCCATCTCGGCTGATCGTTGGGGCGGCGAGGCCTGCCCATGCATGCAACTAACTACTTTTACATTCTACTACTACTACTCTATTTCTACAGACGAGTATAGTGACAAGATAATGACAAAATGACTCACTCGAAGATGCGATGACATTGCAATGACTGCTCTCCCGAATGACCGTTTGTCAGGCATCTTCGGCCCCATCTCGTCAATTTATTTCGCACCGCTACTCGATATCGTGGATGTACCCATCTCACAGTTGATCGTTGCAACTGGAGCATGGGCGCCTGAAATGTCGAAGGATTCTAATGCAAACGCGATTCTTTTAATGCGCAACGCTAATTCAAAAAATCGAATTTAAAATGCTATTGAGTAAAAAATGTAAAACTCTATCGTCTAAAATTGTAGACAGGTATCTCTTGAACTGCTTTAAATTGCGACTATTTATTTGCAACATTAACTAGACATTTAATCAACTTTAAAAACTGATACTAGTACAACGCGTGTGACAATTTATTTCGCAACGCTACTCGAAATCGCGGATGTGCCCATCTCACAGTTGATCGTTGCAGCTCGAGCATGGGAGCCTGAAAAGTCGAAAGACTCGAAAGCAAACGCGAACTTTGGTGCGCAACGCTAATTCAACGAACGGAGATCCAAAAACGATTACTTTAGATTATATGTAAAACAACAACAATATGTACTTTACAAGCTCAGTCATCAAAATGAAATGTAATTTTGAACCGCGACTATTTTTGATTCGCAACGCTACGCTCTAAGCAATCTATATCGTAATGTTAACTTTAATCTCTGTTCAATATCGACTAATGCAACGCGTGGTTTTCTCGCAACGCTAGTGCAAATCGCGGACGTTCCCATCTCGGCTGATCGTTGGGGCGGCGAGGCCTGCCCATGCATGCAACTAACTACTTTCACACTTTACTACTAGTCTATACTACTACTTCTACAGACAAGTATAGTAACAAGATAGTAACGAAATGACTCACTCGAGGATGCGAAGCCATTGCAATGATTACACTCTCTGAGCTGATAAGCACGGTAGTGACTGCATGCCGGATACTGGAACTGGAACTGGAACTGGAACTGGAACTGGAACTGGAACTGGAACTGGAACTGGAACTGGAACTGGACCGGCTCAGAACCCAAGGTAAACGAAGACAGCATTGAAGAGACCATGGCCCCCCCGAGCTAGCTTAAAGTAGGCCAAGGAAGTTTTAAATAACCCTTGGACTACCCTAAGCTAGCTAAAGGTAGACCATGATAAACAATGGTAGGCCATTGGTGGAGGACCCTTGGTCAAGCTTAAGCCAGCTGATAGTAGGCAAGGGTAAGCCAGGGTAGCTCTGGAGAACCACTGGTCAATCCCAAGATAGGCAACGCTAGGCCAAGGTAGCTCAGGAATAGAACAGGCTAGACCACTGCTGGAGGACCCTAGGTTAACCCTAAGCCAGCTGAAGGTAGGCAAGGGTAGACTAGAGTAGTTCTGGAGAACCACTCGTCAGCCTCAGGATAAGCAAGGGTGGGCCTTAGTAGCTCTAGATGACCGCTGGTCAACCCCTGGGTAGGCAAGGGTAAACGAAGATAGGCCACTGGTGAAGAACCCATGGTCAACCCTAAGCCAGCTGAAGGTAAGCATGGTTAGGCCAGGGTAGCTCTGAATGACCACTGGTCAACCTCGGAGTAGGCTAGGGTAGACCAAGGTAGGCCACTGGTGAAGGACCCATGGTCAACCCTAAGCCAGCTGAAGGTAAGCAGGGGTAGCTCTGGATGACCACTGGTCAACCCCAGGGTAGACCACTGGTGGAGGACCCTTGGTCAACGCAAAGCAAGCTGAAGGTAGGCCTGGGTAGCTCTGGAGATCCACTGGTCATCCCAAGGTAGGCAGGATAGGCCAGGGTACCGCTGGAGGACCCCTGGTCAGCCCAATGTAGCCGAAGACCCCGCTGGTCCCGGAGCCCGTCCGCTCCTGCCGGAGGACCCGGCCCGACTGACTGGCTGATCGCGCTCAGCGGGCTTAGGTAGGCAGTGATGCGCTGCGCGCAGCGAAGCGCAACGCTCCCCACCCCAACTAATTTCGGTATATTTTGATCACCGTGATAATAGTTATTTATAAATGTATTATTTCTGGTTGTATGATGTTTATAACAATTTCTTTTACCAACGATGTCGACAAGCATCCCCTTGACTATCTACAATCTTATTTTTTAGTAAAAATTGCTAATAGTACTCGAGATACAGAGTAACTTTTAAGACATGAATATTACCAAACAATATTATATCAAGCAAATGTAATTAATACAGTTACTATCTCTGGCTGTTTAATGTTTATAACAATTAATTTTGCTAATTATGTCGATAAGCACTCCTTCGACTATCTAACCATCTAATTTTTTAGTAAAAATATACAATGGAACGCGAGACATTGAATAACTTTTAACACATGAATATTCGCGCGCATTAATTTATCGAGCACAATTCACTGATAAATGTATTATGTCTAGTTGGCTAATATTTGTAACAATTATTGACCATCTTGCCATCTAATTTTTTTAGTAAAAGTAGATAATAGAACTCGGGATACAGAATAATTTATGATACATGAATATTACTAAGCATAATTATATCGAGAAAATGTAATTAATGAAGTTATTATCTCTACTTGTTTAACGATTACAACGATTATATAATTGTTTACCTCACCACCTAATTTTTTAATAAAAATTGCTAATAGTACACGAGATACAGAGTAACTTTTATGTATGAACGTTTGGAGTATACAAGATATTCAATTCTCACTAATATGCACAGTTTCATTAGGACAAGACTTACAAAAATTATTTATAACTAATTAACCTTTTCCAGAATCGAACTGAAAATTATACGTGAATGTTGCCTAATGTCCATTCTATATTCTTCGAGAGCTAATATTTATAAAAATTCCCTGATTAACTATTTATTAATAATTTTTGAGGAGGTAACTTCCATCTTCTATATCCGCAATGTGTAAGACAAGGAGAGTCCGACTATTTGTCATGGGGTAAACAGTAAACACATAAATCGTTGTGTCACCCGTCTGGAAATCATAAATAATCAATTAACTGTCATTCTAGATCCTCCGATCACAAAAGTGTATAAATTAAATCTCTAAAGTTGGAAGATTATTTTTTACCGGTGATGTGTTAAATTATTTGAGTTTATTTTAGAACAAGACTTAGAATAATTGTTTATAACTGTTTAATCAGAAATAAAATGTGACGAAAAACTATATGTGAAAGTAGCTGAAGGTCGATTTTATATTTCCCATCTGCAAATATTTATAAACAATTCCTCACAAGTGCGTTAGTAATAAATTTTCTGTCGAGTGTTTACGTTATTCAGCAGCTTTGTCTGTCTTTCTCTTCGTAATTGTGCATAAGTTCGTCCTTGTCGGATACTAACTTCGTTATCATGTTCGCCAAATTTTTACCGAGGGATTCGAAGTCCTGTAAAAAAGTAGGCGGCACGAGTGAATAATACGTGATGTTATATCTGCATCCTTCCGCGCTGATGGAAGTATCATATATATATATATTCGCAACATTTGAATATAATGCTGCGAATATTGGTTTTCGTCGAAAGAATTGGTTTTTATTTTTTTCAATGAATAATAACCGTAGCTAAACATATGAAAAAAATTGGAAATAGTGTTGATGACAATCCTTTATTATTAAACTAATGTCCAGGATGGTCGCTCTTAACACTAGGTTTACGAAGCACCAAAATTGATTATTTTACATTGCTTTATAAAAATAATAAAATTGTATTTACTTAGATCTTCAGCGATTTTTATTGTAATATGTACACAAAAAAATAAATCTATTTAATAATTCCTCACGAATGCCTCCTTACAACTCTTAATAATCGTAAATTAAAAATTGTTGAATCCGTCATTTTGACGGGCCCCGTAAGTCTAGTGTTAATAGTTTGTTTTCTCGAAGAACAGGTTGGTTTGTTGGTGCATGTTTGTTGATGTTGGGTTTTATTGTTTCAAATGTATTGTTTTCAATGATTCTTTTGATGACTGGGTTGCTTTATCAGCGATTTGCTACACAGCGGTAAAATATGTTCTGCTTCGTGAGCACACTGAGCACTCTCATTCCTCTCTACTTATGAGAAACGCGGCGAGCATCATACGCGCGATGGAAAAATAATAATTTAATGTTTCTCCGATGAGATTATTTAATATATGAGGGCTTAAATTGGCGTTGGAAGATTGGACTTTACGGTATGAGTGTTGCAATTTGGAAAATGGTATTATCGTCTGTCAGTTTCGAAAATATTGATCCATAATTAATTAGAAATCCAGCTGCAAATAATGCTTGCTGTTTCCTTCATAAGACACAATGCATTGTCCGGCAAGAATTATTTGCTGCATAAAATCTCAAAATAGCGCCACTTGACATAGTGGCTGAACGCTCAAACTGTTAGACAAACATTGTCGGTAATAGATGTTTCTCGAAATACTATGGTGGCGCCACCTGATGGTAACTAATCATCATTCAATGGTACAGAAGTTTTCATAGTCTGTTACAGGTGGCGCTATCTATCGCCGTCGGGGAATTACCCCGTGATGGTAACATGTGACTAACAGTTTCAGCATTTTGCCACTACGCCAAATGGCGCTATTTCGAGATTTTATGCAGCAGATGATTCTTGCCAGAATTTACATCGCTTTTTATGGGAAAAACGGCACGAATCATTTGCGCTAGAATAAAAAATAATATTTTAATACTTTTGCGTGAAAATTTTTTAATTATTGGGGGCTCAAATTAAAGCTGGAGAAATACGGTTTATAACATATTAACGATAACATACTCAAAATGACATTATATAACGGAGATCGAATTGTGAAGGTATCAAACTTGTTCAAAATTATAAGAAAAAATATATTCTGATAAAAACAGATTTCTAGGTGCTTTCTATTAGTTTGGACACTTATCTATCGGTACAATTTGTCTACCAACAGTCGAAAATACAAATTTCAAAACGAAACGTATCATTTCGACTGCACCTTACAAGTAATCAATACCTCCAAATAATCAATACCTCCAAATCCATCAGAGAATAATTCAAATAAATGCTTATAAATTCCTCTTTCGTTACAGGTACTTCGAATATTAGTGTAGTTTGTTCATAAGCCTAACATTTTTTATTATTCATCATCCTTATTAATAATACCAATGAAGCAACACGTAATGAGAATTAAAATTGTCTGAGCTTTAAAAAATCGAGCAACTCTCGATTTTATATTATCATTAATATTTAATAGTATTTTCATTTCATTGTCGAATCCGATCTATTTCATTTTAATTTGCCGATTCTATACTAAAAATATAATCGACTATACGTTGATACAGCATAATATTAAATAACAATTAATAGGATTATTATTTCATTTTCAATTCGATAAAGCATTCAACAGGATAAATCAGTTTCTATTTAATCTATGTCTCAGAAAAGTGGACATCCGCACAACACCAACTCCATAGTCTCCAGCCTCGAACCACCATCCCATAAACATCTAAAATCGCGCATCAATAAGATCCCGAACACCCCGAAGAATCCTTCACGGGATGCTGATGATCAAGCAAATCGCTCTGGCAGAATCAATACGAAGAAACGATAACTCGCTTTCCTCGTTGGGGCCCGTGCAGCAGTTAGGGGCTGGTCCTGGTTCGCATAATCCCCTGCGCTGCTCGCCGATCCGGTTCTCTGGAGCGTGACACCATGTCCATGGGTTTTATCACTCGCCCGGACGTCTCGCGTCCCTTGACCACGCCCTTGTGTGTGGCCATCACGCCCCTCGACCAATAGGCGCGACGCTCGGCGCTGCGCCACCCGGCGGAGGGGATGAGCCGTCGGAGAGGGGGAGGGACAAGGTCGTTGCTCGAGAGCACAGGACACCGGAGTTATTGAATTCGTCGAATCGGCTGGCAGGTTTGCGCAAAAAGACGGATGGGCGAGCAGATCTGCGGATAAACGGTCGGAAGTTAGGGTGCACCGCTACCGATCGACGCATTAACTATGATCGCCGGTGCTGGCACTCGTTTCGGTACAGTCCAAGGCTATTGTGGAAACCTGCGTATGCTAAATAGCTCGGCAGGTGGAAGCCTAAGTGGACCGGTGAGGCCGGATTATCACGTTGGCCGGCCGATCGGCGTGGATAAATTGTTTGCTGGATGGTAACCGGCTTTTTAACGATATTGAAATCGCACGAAACGTAATTTGTTACTGGATGATGATACCTCTTTTTGCTGATCCGAGCCGGGATCATTCCGAGATCTGGTTAACCGGATAACCGGCAATCTTTTGCTTCGTGACGATTCTTGTCTTTTAGGGATGCGGTGGGATTCGATGTTTACGGGTATTTCGAGTTTGAGCGATTGTTGGATTTTTAGAGAACTTGTTTGGAACGAGTTGGTCACGTTTCTTGGCTCCCCCGTGTTTTTAAATGAAATTTTACTTTTCTCTCCTATTTTTTTTTAGATATTTCGGGATGTCTGATTTCTCTCTTTTTTAGTCGTGACATTTGTTAATTCGTTAAAACTTCTTAAAATGTGACTTTATTCATTACAGTACGCATATTTTTAAATTTAAGATGTCAAGCAGAAATTAATGAATTGTCCTTTTAGGGTCTTTTGTGCAACTATTTCTAAATAACGTATGGTAATTTAATATTTAAAATGTAATGCCATGTTGCATTCGCGTGGAATAAAAAATATGAACTTACCTTGTCATACTTTATATAAGAACATAAAAAAAGGTTGGTAGTACTGCAAAATGGCTAGATTTTGAAACGCAACGAAATTTTGGAAAAAATTTGATCTTATTACAGAAATAATGGGGATACCATTTAGATGTAAGTAGAATCACTATGTGTTTTGTGAAAGAAAAATATTTGCAATGTTATTATCAGTACTAATCGATTATGAACAAAACTATGATCTTTGACAAACTTAAAATTATTTGTTTAGTATTCATATTGTGCATCATCTACGAATTTTAAACGAGAAGCTGCGTAATCTAATTATAATACTATGAAGGGATAATAATTTAGGATAATAGCCTAGGGATAATTAATAACTTACTTAATTTTTCAATTTTGTTTATTTTAACAATGTAAAGACAAAAATATGAATATCATCCAAAGGGTAATATGAAATCCTTTACAATCTACTGAGCCCCAATAACTTGCCCATTAACAATCTCGTTTTAATATCTTCTAAATAATTTGATTCAATGTCTGCCAAATTCTCTTCATAATTCCCCAAAAGATCATCAAGAATTTAAATGAAACTGCTTCCATTAACTCTTCAACCGCACAAAATCCATTAAGAGTAAAAGAACATTAATAATATCTCATTGTACTGTTCTTCAACAAATGCAATTTATTATCTCATTCAAACATTCCCAATTCCACTAAAAAAAAACACCTGAAATTCAAATAAAATTGTTTACCAAAACGCGTAAAATGTATCAATTGTCAAAGAATACCAACAACATCGTCCCAACATTCTCCAAAACACAATAATTTAAATCTATCTAAAATCCAAATAGAATTGTTCAGTTTAAACCTTCAGATTTCCAAAATCCACCAACAAATCATTCCAACATTCTCAAAAAAAGAAACACAATCTAATACTTCACTCAATCTTCCAACAACCTTTCCCCCCAAAAGCCAATTAAAACAATTCACCTTCCCCCACAATCTTCCTCGTAATCCCGTCAATCTCACCCTTCATACCATTACACCTCATCGTCCCGGCACCTCCATGTCCAAAAACCGTGATGATCAGGGGTTGAAATGGACCCGGTCGTCGTCTCCCTCGTCGGTCCGGTTAACGACGTGCCGTCCGAGCCCGGGCGACGATCGATCAAAATATTTCGCGCGTGGTTGCTACCGTTTCGCCGGGGCGGTGCTGGTATCCCGTGCGAGAACGAGAGGGAACGCTCGTTGCCGTTCCCATCTCCCGTTGCGTCTCCCGTCGTCGTCGTCACCGTAACTTTTTATGGTTTAACTCCGGCCAAGACCTGCTGACTCGGCTCCACCGATGCTCCTCAGCCACACCCCCAGCCAATCGGAATCCCGGGCCGCTTCAGCGCGGCCCCCCACGTGCCGACGCAGGGAACACTGCGCGCTGGTTGGCTGCCGGCCACGCCTACGGGGCGGGACACCTCGGCGCGCGGTTGGCGGGGCCAGCGGGCGAGAGGCGCGACCGAAAATAATTAACGGTGAACGGCCCCTTGGGTGGGGAACGCGGGAAACGGGAGGAAAAGGGGCGGAGACGTCGTTCGACGCGATTCGAGCGGACAGAGGTGGGAGTGGGGGCCGAATGTGTGTTTTTGCGGCGACGAGGGAAGGATTAGTCGGATCACGAGATTGAATATGCGCGTAATCGAAGGACTTACGGGCCGGCAGAAAATACGCTTGTCGTCTTTTGTACATGATTTGTTGGATGTGTGTTCCCTTTCGTGTGGGCCGGGATTTATTAACACCTTCTTCTCTCGCTCAGGACCGACGCCCGTAAAAATACGGAGACGCGGACCTTCTTAACGATTCCGAGACTGATCGGCTTTTGATGGAGAGGGCTGGGATATGGTTTTTTCAGAGGTTGGTAGGCCGCTTTTGTTGTTGCTTTCGCGGGGTTGTTTTTGCACTTGAGAGAGAGAGAGAATTGTGTGAGCAATGAAATTAAATATTTTACGATTCTTATGGTAGGTTGAGCACATCGAAATCTGTTGTGGTTGAAGTCAATTTTTGGGTGATATTGATTACGGAGAATCTTTTCTTGTTGACTTCTGGAACAAACAGATAGCGCTTCTTAGATTTTGTACGTTATTTGAGAGGGAGGAAAATAATTCTAGCTACGAAGTAAAATTTTACACGATTTTTGTGTTACTTTGAATGCATCCAAATTTTTATTTAGCGCTGGGCTATGGACAATTTTTTTCTTATGAACTTTTTCAAACTGGCAAATCATGTTTTTTGAATTTTGTAGAATATTTGGGGAAAAGAGAAATAAAACCAGCTATGAAGTAAAATATTGTACGATTTTTATGATATTTAAAATCCAAATTTCTAGTAATAAAATCAATTTTTATTTATTATTGGACTATGGAGAATTTTTTCTTGCGAACTTTTTGATACTAGTAGATTGTGTTTTTTATATTTTGTAGAATATTCGAGGGACAGACAAGTAAAATTGGCTATGAAGTACAATATCAGTATTCTTTGTGAAAAATAAATTTCTATTTAATATTACCTTGTATGAATATTTCCATTTTGTATGAACATTATTACATCGTATTTTATGAGAAGTTCACAGTTTCTAAGTCTAATTCACAGGAACCGAATAGAAATGTATCACTCAACTATGAACTTTGGTTTTGCATTTATTCCGCCTACTGGAAAGTTTGGCAATTTTCAATGAAATTTTTACACGACGTTTAGCATTTGTTCAACTAACCTAGACACATGTGGCTATTACACGCATTGTTGATTATAGTTAAAAACAGTAGTGACAGCGACCGACAGCAGCAGACTACATACAGGGTGCCCAACATAAATGGGAACACCTAAATATCTGTCGTATTTACAGTCCTATCATTATTGCAGACACTATTGCAGGGGGCAAATACATACATATGTATAATGGTAAAGCAAAAAAATTTTTTATGTCGTGTTTTTTAATGAAATTTCAAGGTCACCGATGTTTTTTTTTAAATGGAATAGTATATTTGTTTTACGATAGCATGATAGACAATAAAAAGCTGAATTTAGTGAATACCACCTTTCTGACCTTGAAATGACCTTGAGCAAGAATAATCATGTTGGAGCGGATAAAATGTGGAAGTTTAAATCTTACGTATTTCAACAAAGATTACGCGTTGTTTACGGCGGGTTGACCTTTACATATCATAATAAATGTATTTGCCCCCTGCAATAGTGTCACTTTGTCCTCTGAAGTTTTCTGATAGGACTGTAAATACGACAGATATTTAGGTGTTCCCATTTATGTGGGACACCCTGTATAATGTATTATTATCGAGACTGGGTGAAATAAAAATGATCATCGGCCAATTCGCATGAGTCAAATGACAATCTTCTTCCCCACTCCGATTTAATTCCAATGTTACCCTGTAATAAAAATTTCATCAACTAATTTCAATTTTTAGGCGAATTTCGAGATTAATTTATAGTTTTAAAAATCATCAGTGATCGCCACAAGATCTGCTGAACAGCACTATCTAATACTATCTAATTGGTTATGCCTGTGAATGTATTTATTAATAAATAATGGGGAAAATAACGTGTGCATCGATCTTCACTGAACATTTTCTTACAGCCTGTCATTATTTTGTACTTCGAGGAAATTTATCATTTTTTATTTACAATGTTCGCGTGGCTGTGGAGACGATGCTAAAGTTCTACCCCATGTTCTTTGTAACTTCAATATTCGATCAATAGAGCCGTTACTGTTTCTTATACTTCACGTAAAACAGTGTTTTTTTGCCATAATTATTTGCTATGACTAATGGTATTAATGATGCACTGATTAATGGTATTAATAAGTAAATTAAAATAACGATTGAATATTTATGGTTGTTGAATGGGATTGATTAAATATAAGTTAGTTGTGTGCAAAGAATTGAGTAACTATTGTGTAATATTAATAACAATTTGATTTATGCTCTAATGTTTGCAAATCATCAATACATATTTAAACAGAAATGCTGAAAAGCTTTGCAGCAACTATGTATAGGTTCTATTAAAGAATTAAAAATAGCTGTATTTGTTCATAGAACAGTTTTTAATATTTACTCAATAATGAGTTATTCAACAAGTAACAAATTTATCAAACACGTTTACGTACAGCATGTACATTATAACTAACAATATCTGCATTCTCAGTATTTATAAAAATTTGTCATTTTTCAGCACAACATTTACAAGCAAATATAGTAAAAATTGTCAACATATTGTTTGGTGACTAAAATAAACAAGAATTTAGTTTCCGTTCACTAAATTTAAAAACACAGACAGAATCACCATTTTGAGAAATATAAGTTTATAAATTTTCATTGTAATGAATGTTTATTTAAATCCCGTAGCAAAATGTTGGTTTAAAAAATTATTTCTCATGAAGAACAAATTTTCTTGGTCATATTCTGCCACCACTTTTGCAAAACACACAATTACAACGAGGATATAAATATTTTATGTTCGGTTATTGCATGTTCATAATAAAGTCTGTTTTAATTGCAATGATTTTCAATAATATTTATTTTAATCTGACAATCCTTTGATAGTACATTAAAACAAGATAAAATACTAAAATTATTAGAAATCTGTATCCTAGAATATATCGTTGTTCGAAATTAGGAAGATTAAACAACAGTCGCAAATTGTCACACTACAAAAGAAGAAACAACATCATTAACCCACATACACCGAACCAATACGCCAAAAGAATTCATCTTTATCCAAAAATTACCAGATGCAAAATTACAACATATTAAACCCTCGCATGACTCCATTCAACATCCTCCACCAAGACCCCAAATCACCCCCCCCCCCCCCAAATTACGAAAACCCCCCTTCATATTCCCACATTGAATACGTCCACCTCAAAAACCGTTTATCCAAAGAACCCATCAAAATCGGACACCATAAACCGACGAAACCCCAGCATTCAGTGTTCATCTGCTAATTCTGCGTGCGTGTCCGGTCGGAGCATCGTCACCAACAGGTCCAAATCATCGACTTTCAATGCCTAACGAAAGCAATGTTAACAAACCGGTGATTCGACGACAGAGGAATCAAAACGGTGCGGCGACGGAGCCTTGGCGGACCGCTGGAAGACCTGCCGTGGCAGAGAAATAGGGTGGGTAGGTGTAGTGGGGGCAGGAACCGCCTACTCGGCCTGAGCGTCGAGTGAGGCGCCGTGGGCGGGGCCGCCCTCAGCCAACCGCGCGGCGGACGGGACCTAGGCTGTCGGGGCGGGGGGGAAACAGGCGCATCGGTAGTGTGGGTATCGTTCGAGCGCAGTGTCCCTGGAGACGCGGCGCTGGTTGCTCGATTTTCCTATTCCCTTCCGGTTTTTCTCGGTTTCCGGCCGCGTGCGTTTCCCTGTCGTCCTCAACCGTGGTCCTCGTCGAGGAAAACCAACTCGAACCGGCGGAAACCTAACTCAGTGCCTGCAATTGAGTCTTAAAAAATCTGGAAGTGCGTCTAACCAACAAACTTCGAACAACTGTCAAAGTTTTGGAGATTCTCGTTGAATGCTGGGGATTGCACACTTCGAGGACCCGAGGGATGTGTATTTGGAGGATCTAGTGGCTGTAGAGTCGCCAAGGACACGCCCACTTTCTCGATTTCGCGGACTGGAACGTTCTCGGATCCCGTAAAGTGTGTATCTAGTGGGCAACTGTAATTTCCTCGAGGATGAACTCGATGTTTTACCGAGTTTGAACAAGTTTGGCCGAGTTTGACGAAGTTTGAGGCCGTTTCGGAGACTCAAGTTGGGACAGTTATCGCGAGTTTCGGGGCTCCGGGAGCACAAATCCGAGCTCCAAGGTCAGTTTTCGACGGTTCAGTGAGGTTGGACGGAGTTTGAGGTGGAGTTTATTTTTGATGAGACTGTCGGGCAAAAGGAGGACTAGGTATATCGTGATGTTTGGGACGGTTTAAAAAGATTGGAAGCGACGGCGAGCGTTATACGTAGTGATCCAAGGACGAGACTACGGCTGGAAAAAAGGTTTATGGGACTCGCCGGGCCGGCGGTTCGCAGTAAAACGAGATTCAGTGAGTTGGCTGCTGGGGATAACTTGCGGGAACGAGTTCCGAAGAATTCCTCCCGACGCGGCAGGTAGGTGCGGGTTAACTTAATAACCGGCCGGGACTTGTTTCGCGGCGATTAGCCGGCGCGCCTCAGCGAAGCATGATTAAAAGCCCGGGCCATTTGCATTCGCAAACAGAACCGGACGGATCGCGACGAACAATCAATCATTCGCCGGCTCGGCGAATTAATGACCGACGAACGACGTCGCGACGAAGCTTTCCGCGACCGGAAAATCGCGTGGACGTCGCCGGCGGTGACCGGGTCGGTTGTGACCCGAGCTCGAAAATCGTTTCCGATGATTGTATTAAATTAATAGAATCGTTTGGGATGATGAGAAGAGTGTTCGGACTATGAGATGTGCTTTAAAAATTTAATGTAAATTCTGGATCATTGACATTTTGTGATAAGAAGGATTGATATGTTTGAATATTGTGATTGTTGGATCTGGTGATTGAATTGAATGAATGGGGACATGGAGAGCGACAGGAGGGTTGTTCATAATAATTAGGCCCATGTACGTTAAAAATAGAATGATTATTCTTTTGTTAAAATGAGGATTGACATATTTGAATCCTATTATCTTCAGATGATTAAATTGAGTGAATGAGAACACTAGGTAGAACGGAAAGACTATTAATATTAATTATGTATAGTGGGTCTGTGAGACCTTAAAGAATAAATTCAATACTGCATAATTGATATTTTATAATAATGAATATTGACATGTTCGAATCTTGTGAAATTAAATAATTTTCTGGGACTATAAATTACGGTTACTTTTTCCCAGTGGCTTACTTAATAAGTTCGAAAACAAACGAAACAGTTTTCATTTGTTTGTCCTGTTTTATTTCTATCATATTTTTTGTTGTTAAGTACATGCTTCGTATAATAAATTGGTTCACTTCGTGTTTTTAGTTTTACCATCGTTTGATCGCATTGATTTATGGTCGCCTAAGGTTAGGGAAAATGATAAATGACGCTGTGAGTTCATCGATTGGATGACATCGTCGACTGCAACGTTGTGGAAAAGAGGTTTAATTAACACGATGATTAACATGTGTGCAGAGGAGGTTCTTCGTCGTTCCTCCATGTAATTGTTAATGATTTTTTAATTCTTATCGGTTTGTTTACTCGTTGATGCATAAGCAGCTTGCGCGTTAGGCCAACTCCGTGTCCGTCGGAGACTATTGAGCATTATGTTATGGTGCTTGGCGGGATATGAACGGAGAAATTGATGACACGATCGTTTTGATTATGATTTAATGAAATTTTGCGTGTTGTAAAGTGAATTTATGGGATTTTTGTGAAGTAATCGTGTTTATAATAGAGTTATGGTTGAGATAGAAGCTAGTGGTTTGCGATCATTGCTTTTATGAGAATTATAGAACAGTGTTTATTTGTATTTGGACAAATTTTATGGGAATTTCATGCATTTGTAACAAAAATGATCGGCTGTCATTTGCAATGACAAAACAATTAATTGTTAATATTTTCATTCATAATTAGAATGTGGATTTTGTGTATTTCTATGACAAAAATGATCAGCTGACATTTAAAACGGCGAAATTGCGCTGTTGATTTTGTGCATTTATTACAAAAATGAATGTGTGAAATGTATAACAGTAAAAAGGTTAAAAGGATCAAAAAAGAAATTTATTAAAATTACTAGAGAAAGAACAAAATTTATATTTCCGGCTAATGTTCCTTGCAATTAATTCAGAACATTTCTTTTTTGCACGAAGATTTGTAGTGTATTTATACTGTAACGAATGTTGCAGTCAGTGTATCTCGAGATAAGGAAATTTATTCATTGAACTTCCACAAAGTAGTCTGTATAATTTTAGAATTTGTTGAACAGGAAATCTGAAACCAGTTATTTCGACTGGTCTGGTAAGCTTGGCGTTAAATTGCATAATGATGATATAGTAAGAATTGCAATAGAAAATCTGAGTGTGTAATTACTATGACAGTATTGTTAAACGAATTTTGGTCTTCAGACATCCTGGACACTTGTACATTTAAATACAAAGCATAATTTTTACCGTTTTCGTTGAAAACTGCATTATTTTAATATTAGTATATTATTTAGTAGTAACAGTAAAACAGTATTTTGCATCGAACTGATTGAAAAAATAGCATCCAGAGAAGCTTGCAGAAATTAATAAAAATCAATTGTGGTGACAATATCGCACTAACTTATAGAATAATTGAAACTAGCGATAATAGTAATGTTTTTACTTCAAGTAATAATTTCTTAAAGTAATAATGTCTTCGAGTAATTATTTCTTTGAGTAATAATTTCTTCGAGTAATAATTTCTTCGAGTAATAATTTCTTCGAGTAATAATTTCTTCGAGTACTAATTTCTTTGAGTAATAATTTCTTCGAGTAATAATTTCTTCGAGTAATAATTTCTTCGAATAATAATTTCTTCGAGTAATCATTTCTTCGAGTACTAATTTCTTCGAGTACTAATTTCTTCGAGTACTAATTTCTTTGAGTAATAATTTCTTCGAGTAATAATTTCTTCGAGTAATAACTTCTTCGATTAATAATTTCTTCGAGTAATAATTTCTTCGAGTACTAATTTCTTCGATTAATAATTTCTTCGAGTAATAATTTCTTCGAGTAATAATTTCTTCGAGTAATAATTTCTTCGAGTAATAATTTGTTCGAGTAATCATTTCGTCGAGTAATAATTTGTTCGAGTAAAAATTACTTCGAGTAATAATTTCCTAGAGTAATAATTTCTTCGATATTTTGATGAATTAATTATATTTTTGGGGTGATGGTTTGTCTCTTTCAAAATTAATTGAAGTGAAGAGAATTGCTTTTTGTTTGATCAATAATGTTTAAGGTGATTTAAAAATAGAATTTGACTCGGTTCTGGGTTATGGTTGTTTTCTATTGAGTTTGTGGAGGTGTTTAGCGATTAATGCGAATCGAATTCTCGTCGAGAGTACGATGAACTAATTGGTGCATTAAGTGGAGTCCAATTAATGTATAGAAATTTGCAACGGTCCATTTTTTCCGTGGTACGTGTAGCAAAAACGAGGTCAACGCTCGTGCGATTCGTCACAGTTTTTCGTGGTAGGTATTCTTTGAACCTGGCGCACGGAACCCGTTTCCGGTTGATGACAGCTTTTAAAACGACTCAAAACGCCCCGAATAATCATAAACGTCCACTCTCGTCGTTACCCTAAGTGATTTTATACGAAGGTTTGTTGAAATCGTTCGAACGATTGCTGTTTTATTATAATTAACTCTTTAGATCTTTTAAACAACTCTCAAAAGTGCAAAGATTCGCTAAATCTTAAAGTTTAACAATTTACAGGAACATTTGTAGTATAAAATTAGTATAGGGGGTCGTTGAAATCTTCAAATATAAATCTAAACAAATTTTAGAAATTATTAGACCGATTATTGGCTCTGATATAACTATCAGTGATGCAACAATTTACTAAATCTTAAAATTTAACAATTTACATGAATATTTGCAATCTAAAATTAGTAGGAGGTCGATTAAATAATCAAACTTTTAGAAGAATAAATATTAAAAAATTTTAGTCCGATTATTGGCTTTTAAATAACTCAGAGATGCAACAATTTACTGAATCTTAAGATTTAATCATTTACATCAATATTTGCAGTCCAAAATTAGTAGGAGGTCGTTTAAATATTCAAACTTTTAGAAGAATTAATATTAAAAATTATTAGTCCGATTATTGGCTTTTAAATAACCCTCGGAGATGCAACAATTAACTAAATCTTAAAATTTAACAATTTACATGAACATTTGCAGTCTGAAAATAGTAGAGGATCACATAAAATTTAAATAATCAAGTTCTTAGCTGAACGAATATTAAAAATTATTAATTTAACATTCTATGGACACCCAATTGTGCAAGAATCGTTTTAAATCGCGATCAAATTCTTCAAACTTTGGCTGATAATAATCAAATATTACAGAATTAGATACCTACGAATAATTGTTTACTTTATTTGGAAACAATTTGTACGAATTTTCTTACAAATATTTATCAAAGAGTCTACTGTAATTGTTGAGAATGTGAATTGAATGAATTTGAATTGTTGAATACAATGGATTGACTTTTTGAAAAACGAAGAGGATAATAGTTTGTAGCGTAGACTTCAGTTAAGAAGGATTAGGTTTGCTTGAATAATGTTTGCTACATTGTGTTTTGAGTGTGTGGACACAGCGTGTCAGACTTTGTTGACCTACTTCAGCAAGAGAGTTACACACACAGCCGAGTTAAAACCGGATATTAAGTTTATAAGGGTCCCTATATCTTTGGCCGACCCTATCTTCGCCTAACATAACCTAATCTGCTTTAAATCTGACCTCTGTGTAACTTATCCTGACATAATCCTTTTAGGCTACCGAAGGGATTACGCGGTTTAGGTGAATGCTGTTCGAATGTTCAAACAAATGCATCACACAACTATTTGATCACTATCTTAGCTATAACAATAAAACAAATTTTTTACAAATCTACATCAATAAAATAATACGTTCTTATTTAGAAAACAAATATAACAATAGCTCTAAATCGAATACTTTGATTTTATTATACTGTAAGATAATAAATAATCTGTAATGAATTTTATAGTTTCATCTATCGTTAATTATTTAACAATCTTTCAAAAATCAAATATTAACAACCAAGGATTTCTACGGATCAATTTTTCATTAGAATCAGCAATTACAAACGTAAATTATTAAATTATCTCGAGTAGCATGGTCTACTAACATTTTCCGAGATTGTTATACGAAAGAAAATTATTAATTTTTCTTTACATACAGTATGCTCATAAAGAACAACTATTACTAAAATGCTAATTGTTTAAATGTTTATCGAAATGTTAGACTTATGTCGCATAGTTTCCGACTGCCTGAAATACATTCTCCCCCCCCCCCCATTTTTCAAAATGGCGCGCGCATTTTAAAAAGAAAACCAAAATTTATTTAGAAAGAAGACCTATTAGTTTATCCTTCTATAGTCTGCAAACTGATCTAAACTCACTAAAAATGGAGTTCGCTATACTTTGCAATTTGCACGTTTATAATTCAACTCAAACTTCGCTCGACTTTCAAGATGGCTGAATAAAACATTAAATCAATTCCCTATGAATAATCAACAGATCACGTTACCATAGTCTACAAAATCAATTTCTCTAAAAATAAATTTAGCATCGTCTTACAATTTGCAAGCATATAATTTCATAATATATTCAAAGGGGAACCTGAGTATCCAAGATGGCCGACTGTTGCAATCAACCGTGCACAAATAAACACTGTAGCACGCGCAAGTACAGTTAAAACAATCATCAATTGGACGAAGCGGAACTAGCTTTTCGTTTTTTTCGGCGAATTCATTACATTGTATTACACGAGCACCGATATAGAAATTACGGGGCCCCGGAACGTACAATTCAGGAACATGATTTGTGTGAAATAATGTGCACAGAGTGTGTCAGTGGCCAATTATCGTGTCAGTCACTGGCAACAGCCGTTTCCATCGGCATCGTCGAAACGACTGATGGTCGAGGAACGATTTCACATGCATTTTTTTCTTCTTGCACACACACAACATTTTTCTCATCACTATATTCCTGAAATTAATAATTATTATTCTCCCTCCAGCTTTCCCCGATTCTACGTCTCTTGCGATTTCTTTTTTCGCACTCATGCGAATGATACATTTGCGCGGAACTTTGCAACCTTGTTTGTACCTATACACTTGGCCTACATTCGTGAATTTTTATGCGTTTTTACCGTTAAAAGTATAGTGATTGTCCTTCGTTGAAGCTAAAGAGGTTCAGATAATTTTTTCTGGAGCAGCAACAAAAATGATTAATAATTGTTTGAGTTTGTGGTGTAGTTTTTATGTGATTGTAGGATATCGAGTGTATTACACTGAGTTCTTTTTTTTAAGTTGGAGCTATCATTACAGTTCGGGTATAGGTAATTAGGGAAAAGAGATTGTGGTGGGATTTTTTTAGGTGAATGTGCCTGTCGATGGCTTGAGTCATTAATTATGCTAATTGGGGGAGAGCAATGTTTCAAAAGTTAGTTTACTTGCGCTATGGGAAGCTTGTACTGTAAAATAAAAAGGGAATAGTGTTGATTACAAACTTTTGGATGGCTCTGTACCTCCTGCTAAAATCTTCGAGTGTTTGAAAAGATCCATTCGTTTAAAAAATCTGAGATCTAAAACGAGAAATTTATTTCCGTAGCGTCAATCTATAGACTCTAAAGAATATATCCGTAAAAGTTATAGCACATAATTTACAATATTGTAAAAGTTATAACAATTTGGAGCTTCTCCAAATTTCTGTTGGAGCTCACTCTTCAAGCTTGTGGTATGATTTTCTAAAAAACTGCTGGCTTAATTAGCTCATCCTTTTAAACAAATGTTATGTACATGTGTAAGTATGTATAAAAAAAGAATTGTTCAAATTCGATAATGATTTATATTTTTTTCTGCCAATCAAACACATAAGAATTGTAATAATCCATAGCAGAAAATGTATTCCTCGTCTTTGATTGTTTATAAGTTGAACAAATTCTTTTTGAAAAAAATTATTACTACTTCTATACATGGATACACTAATAACAAATACAAAAAAAATTTTACTCACTAATTTTTAAACATACAAAACAGTCGAGAAGTATGGCTGAAGTTTCTAATTTTCTAAGTTTCTCATTCAGGACATTCCATGACTATTATAATGAACGACGAACAGTTATACAACATTTAAAAAATATCTGTATAATGTTAAAGATGTACAAAGATGTACACAAAAATTTCAAGCATGTAAGATTACTCAATTTCACAAAAAAAATTGTCAAAGCTGTAAATGCATCTTCATGTCAAGGGAGACTCGATTCAAATCGCTTTAAATAGTTAATAGGCGTTTGTTATTGTTATTTCGATATTGGGAGATCATTACTGACGTAAACTAGTGATATTATACTCCGGGCAGATCGGATAAAGACCTCGGAAATTGGTGAAGCTATAAAGCCATGACCCCCATCGTTAATCGGAATGGTGTTAGGTTTCCCATAAAACGATGACGGTGCTGACCTAAGCGGACCAACCCTCGTGGATTTTATTAGGCGTTTGTCAGTCTGTCGCATAATAAACGTCACAATTTTCCCGCATGGCTTATTTTGTCCGTTTTTTACTTATTTTCCACAAATTGTTCACTATCTACCAATTTTTAACATATTTGGTAAAAATTTTCGCTGTTTAACCATTTTTCAACCATTCTACCAAAGACCCCATACAAGATCCACCAAAAATGACCAAAAATCTACTACCATTTTCTAAAACACATTGAATAAAAAATGGTCACAATTACTATGATTCGAGGGACAAGCAAAACCTTCAACCAAAACGAAAGATCCACCAAAAATCACTAAACATTTCTCCAAATTTTTTTAAATGCTTTAAATAAAAAATGGAAACGATTACTGTAATTCCAGGTCCACAGGATGTCCCAGGGCCCATCGCCAAGACCTAAGATGCTCCTCCACGATTCAAAGTGATCGAACACCCAATCCTCGTCAATTCAACGATCGTTTCGAGGTGCCCGATTGAAATGCGATGAGAAAATGTGACGGAAACCCGTGCTCGACGCGAACAAACGTCGACGAGCAAACCGGAGGCCGTCGAACCGGAAGTGATCTCTGTCTGAGGCGACGAAGAAGAAGAGGTGCGAAAGATGCCTCGACCGTCGAGGGACACCTATGGCGACCAGAAGCCGCCTTATTCTTATATCTCGTTGACAGCGATGGCAATCTGGTCGTCCAGGGACAAGATGCTACCTTTGGCAGAGATCTACAAGTTCATCGCGGACCGGTTCCCGTACTATCGCAAGGACACAAGAAGATGGCAGAATTCGCTGAGGCACAATCTGTCTTTTAATGACTGCTTCATCAAGGTTGGTCAACTGTTTGTTGAATTATCGATCGGTGAAGCGTGTGTGGTAGAATGCGGTTGAATTCTGTGTCATTATTTGTTGTACAAGTTGTTTGGGAGCTGATAGATTGGGCGGGGTGCCCAATAATCTATCAGCTAAGATTTTTAATCTGTCATTGAGGTAATTGATGTTTAAGGGGATTATCGGGTTTCAGAGTTGCTGGGAGGGCTTGCTACTGTTGAGTAGATCGGTGTTAACTTGTTTTAATCTATCCAATCTATATGATGATTTGATCGGTTCATTTTCGGTTCGGTTCTGTTGGTCGTTGCAAAATCAGTTTGTTTCGTTTTTTTTTTAAATTAATTTTCAAGCAAGTTTGGATGTTAGTCTGCTTTAATCTATGTAATCTATGTGACGGTGTGGTTGTCGCAAATAGATTTCCAATGTGTTTCGTTACTTTTGGATTAGTTTTCAAGCGAGTTTGGATGTTAATCTGCCTTAATCTATCTAATCTATGTGATGATTTGGTTGCTTCAGTTGGTTGTTGCAAATAGATTTACAATTTTTTTGGCGCCTTTTGGTTCAATTTTAGAGCGAGTCTGAATGTTGATTTGCCTTCTTCGTTTCTCTTGGATTAGTTTTCAAGCGAGTTTGGATGTTAATCTACCTTAATCTATCTAATCTATGTGATGATTTGGTTGCTTCTGTTGGTTGTTGCAAATAGATTTACAATTCTTTTGACGCCTATTGGATCAGTTTTAGAACGAGTGTGGACGTTGATCTCCCTTTCTCGTTTCTTTCGGATTAGTTTTCAACCGAGTTTGGATGTTAATCTGCCTTAATCTATCTAATCTACGTGATGATTTGGTTGCTACTGTTGGTTGTTGCAAATAGATTTAAAATTTTTTTGGCGCCTTTTGGTTCAATTTTAGAGCGAGTTTTGACGTGAATCTGCCTTTTTTGTTTGTTTGGTTCCTGTTGACTTATCTTCCAGTGAGATTTAATCTTTTTAATATATCTTAATCTATTAGGAATTCGCTACACTGGCTTGTATTCTATTATTGTGTACTTGATTCATCTACTGGGATCCTCAGAAATAGAACTCTGTTTCGATAGTCTATTTTCTGCAATCTATGACCTTAATCTATCCGAGATTGCGGATCGTAATTTCCTGTTCATTTAGTTTTTAGTATATCAGATTATAGTTTATCCACCAATACTCAATTATTTCGTCAATACTTTTCCACAGCTGTTTCCTCATTTTTGTTCTTTTATTTAATTTCTCAAAGAGAGTTAAAATTTGCATAGATTGCAAAGCTCAACACCCAATTTTGATAATTCAATTTTACAAATTTCCAGGAACGAGTTTAATAAATCGCAATTTGTTAACGTTGAACAATTTTTGAGTGTTCAACGACAATTTAACAAATTAGCTGTGCAGCGAAACGAAATTTTCATCTATTTGCAAATCGATGGTTTAGTGAAAATGCAACCATCGTTTTCGCCGAGATTATTAAAGATGGTGGACAAAATTTGGTCGCATGTTAGAACCCATTAGTCTTTCTCACGACAGTTGGGGTTCTTGACCCTCTAATAGGCTAAAACGAAACATTTCTCCGATATTAATCATGCAGAACTCGAGTATTTTTATTAATTCCTCCAGATTCGAAGATTGCGTGACAATTATTTTACATTTTATACGTATTCAGTACCGATCAAAAATGATTAACACCATTTGACAATCACCGTCCCCTTGAACTTATTCTTAAATAACAAAGTGAAGCCTTCGAAGCCATCATAAACAAAAATATTAGGGAACAATGACGATGATACAAAGAGGGGGCGTTATTCTTTTCCGCTTAGTAACCGCGTGATCGACGCGATGATAAAGAAAGTGGGAACATGATTGATGGATCACGATTCTTCCTCTCTAATTTGAAGTCATTGTTTACACGCTGCACCTAAAAACCACGAAGACCATGAGATAGACAATTCTCACACTTTATGCTTTAACTTCTCGCATTCAAAGGCAGATGCTTCAAAATTTCTTTTCGATCGACGAAACAGCATAAAAATATCGAATACAATGATGAACAACAATGAACAACAAAACTATAGTCTTTATATAATTTGTAGAGGATGTAGCAAAACTAGTATTTGTTATTTTCTTAAAGAATTCAAAAGAAATGCTAACAAAATGTATCTTAAATTGACGAAATGTAAACAAACATTTAAAACGATGATGGACAACAATGAATAACAAAACTATAGCTTTCATATGTTTGTAGAGGATGTACAGGATGTGGCAAAATTATTTCCTACTAAATTTTTAAGAATTTAAAGGATACCCTAACGAAATCTTAATATTGTCCAAATTTTGACAAGCATTTAAAACTATGACAAATAATAACAAAATTTAGGGATTTTTAATATTAATTTATTGTTTTGATTGACGAAGCAACTTCTACAATAAAAGTTTAAAATAGGCATTGGTGAAAATACGTTTTTCTATGAAGTATTATCAAAATTTCTGTTCAATTAACAAAGCCCAATAAAAATATTTAAAACTACGATGTACAACGAATCGTTCTTCTGGACTTTTAAATAACAAAATTCTCTGTTTCAAAGAGTTTTCATGTTTTTAAAAACAGTTTTTGAATTTAATCTCACGAAAATCATTTTGCCAAACATATAAAAAGAAAATTGCATCAAAAAATGTGAACTAAAAAGAGTATAAAATTACTTGAACATCTTGCAAGAATTAAAGGAGAATAATATTCAGTACACCCGGTAGATGAATCAACAACCGCTAGTTAAATGTCAGCGGAATCTCTCATCTAAACTATCCTAAACGTGTTTTCTTTTGTCAGTTTATCTGCTATCTGTGCTATCGATCCAAAAAAATGCTCCGCGGCGCATAACTTCCGGCAGTCAATAAGAAACGCCGCCATTTTGGGCGGCTCGATGTGTACTTGTAAATACACGTTGACTTTCACTTTAAAACGCAGGCAAACGAAACGGACACATAATTCGATAAAATCTACACACTCAAGTACGAAGTTCCATTTGTAGAATGCAATTTGTCCAAGATCGTATCGCGACGTGTGCAAAAACGCAACGAGAGAATTTTAATCCGCCGATATTTATTAGTCGGAAGTCTTTTAATCGTTTCGATGAAACGCCTTTGTTAATTAGTCGTTTTCCTGTTTTCCAATTTACAATCGTAGATCTTCCGTCGATTGAAATCGAAATTATGCTCGATACCATCTTGTGGATAGCATGATGGACGTGGAAATTGTTTAAGCAATAATTTATTGCTTCTCGAGTAGTCACAGTGGCATCGAAATCGTTTTTCGGAAAACATGTTTGTTTGAACGAATTACAACCGGTAATGATTTATTAAAATAAAACGAAATATGTACAGAATAAAAGACAATGTGAATAAACAAATTGAAAAACCATTCATATTTATTGTCCATCAACGTTTCAACAGCATAAGAATCATTCCGTGTGTGTTGTAAAACTTATAGATAAATATTTAGGCACATTATTTAACCAAAATTTAACCACCATTTTTATGAATTTTAACGAAACTTTCAATTCTTAATAAATAAATTTTCGTTCAATTAATTTTGTACGAAAACTAAGTCCCAGAAGATATAAATTAATAAGTAGACACTTATCATATTAAAAACATTAGTCACCGGTAGAAAACATTGTTATAATTTTGTATTATAATTCATTGTTTATGAAATAAGAAAATTGCCAACTTGAGGTTCGATGTAATGTTTCCTGACGTTTGTATTGAAAAGTTAGTGTATAAAGTTTGTGTTACAATCTTTGCGTGTAAACAGTGAGTGCGGGTTTGTGGATAAAAGTTTGATTGGCAAGCATAATGCACAGGATCAGCAGTATCGATTCGCGATAGTAATTATTGAACGCATCGAATCGCAGGTAACACGGAGAAACGCGTATCGTGCGCACGCGAGTGGAAACTTTGCAAACGGAAAGTATAACCGAGGAAGAAAATAGAAGACAAAACAATTCCGTGATCCTTTTTCCGCGAGGCGATCGTGTTCCTCATCGATTTAGGTCGGGGCAGGTGCGAAACAGATGGTCGGGGGCTATAGTGTAGAGCAAAAACCGATGCAGTATTGTGGCATAACACACCGACTTCGTTAACATCCGTTTGGCATTCCCCACTTTTACTCTTCTCTCTGTATTTTTAAATGAATATTTCGTTTCGTTCGGAAAAAAGCAATTAATCTATTACCTCTTCTTTTTATTGTCTGTTACGAATTTTAGTGAGTTTTTTTACTCAGTTGTTAACTATTTATTTTTTATAGCTACAATCATTAAAACTTCTTCGTAGGTCTTAACCCTTTGCACTCGGTGCTATTTTAGCTCCAAAACCAAACATTTCTTCCGACCAAGAATATTTTCATTTTATATGATTTTTTTCACTTTATGGATATGAAAATGATGTAATACTACTTACAACACTTAAATGTTTAGTAATGTATTGAATACAAACAAATTTAATAGTGTAAACAATATTTTGGATTATGGTACAGCAATTTTTAGTGGCGCCTCAGAGTCGCCACTCGAGTGCTAAGGGTTAATTTATTATAAAAAGAAGAAAATTGATATCTATTATTGAATATCTGTGCATTAACAACATCACCAGATAGAATTTTATTTCGGTTTAAGTGAAATTTAATTCTGTTCGATATTTTCATCAAGAATCTAACTCGATGTTATAGTGCAAGGGGTTGAGCATGCTATTATATCTTAACTGTTTTTCTTGTTAATAAATGTCTTGTTCTTAACAATATTTCGTAATGAAACTTTTACCTACGTATTTATGAAATATTTGTGATTAAAAAGAGCACAAACACGATATAACTCTCATGTTCTACAGATTAGTTCCTATAACCAAGGTTCTACTATATCGTGGATCAAACGAGTTAAGAGTGGTCCAAATTGTATCGTGTTTGGACTCATTTCAATCAGAATGGCCTCGCGAACACACTGGTCAATATTTCAGACTAATAAACGCAATATAAAAATATTTCACTGATGAATTCTCAGAGATTCGAGTGTATCTAGTCCAAGTATTACAATATCTAGCACTCAAACTCACCAACCCCAAAAATCCTACGCCTCCAATCCTCGAAATCCATCAAACCTACCTCGACCTTGAGCCTCCGCAAATACCTCTGGCAGCCCAACTGCACCCATAATTATATGCGGATATATTATTGAATATACATATATGTGCATTAACAACGTCACCAGATAGCATTTTATTTCGGTTTAAGTGAAATTTAATTCTGTTCGATATTTTCATCAAGAATCTAACTCGATGTTATAGTGCAAGGGGTTGAGCATGCTATTATGTCGTAACTGTTTTTTTTTAATAAAAATATGTCTTGTTTTTAACAATATTTCATAATGAAACTTTTACCTACGTATTTATGAAATATTTGTGATTAAAAAGAGCACAAACACGATATAACTCTCATGTTCTACAGATTAGTTCGGCTAACCGAGGTTCTACTATATCGTGGATCAAACGAGTTAAGAGTGGTCCAAATTGTATCGTGTTTGGACTCATTTCAATCAGAATGGCCTCGCGAACACACTGGTCAATATTTCAGACTAATAAACGCAATATAAAAATATTTCACTGATGAATTCTCAGAGATTCGAGTGTATCTAGTCCAAGTATTACAATATCTAGCACTCAAACTCACCAACCCCAAAAATCCTATACCTCCAATCCTCGAAATCCATCAAACCTACCTCGACCTTGAGTCTCGGCAAATACCTCTGGCAGCCCAACTGCACCCATACCTTTTCATTCCAGGTGCCCCGGGGTCCTCACCGTCCAGGCAAAGGCGCCTACTGGGCCCTGCACCCAGCGGCGCTATCGATGTTCGAGAACGGGTCTCTGCTGCGCCGCCGGAAGCGTTTCAAGCTGCACAAGCCCGACAAAGAGCTGCTCAAATCGGAACTACAAGCCCTGGCATCGGCGATGCCGCCACCCCACTCAGAATCGTCGCCGGTCCTCTCGATAAACCCGAGCGTCCAGTCGAGTAGTTTGACGGTAGCTAACCTGTACCGTCTGCGGGACGATCTTCTTCGCTGGGAGCTCCAGGAACACCGTCAGACGATGACATCCGGCGGGAACAGCTCCCCAGGGTTCCCAACACCCGAGCCCGGGTCCAGTTACTACCTTCTCTCGCCGGAAGTTAGACAGAGACTGGCCGGGACCGACGAGATCCTTCGCGGCTACGACAGTAGCAACCTCTTGCAGACCGGGAACTGGAGTTTCCCAGGATTCCAGGTGTCCCCCTACGTCTCCCAACTGTCCTACTTCCAGACAGAGCTGCCGGACAGCAGACAGATCTGCCCGGCAGCCGCGGAAGCCAACGCGCAATCGGTAAAAGCGGAACCTAGGTCCTTCGTAGACGTTGCCAGGAGCTCGGCCGCCGACGAATCCAAAATGGCTCCCACGTGTCTGTCCATGGACCCCCTGCCAAGCCAGACTACCATCCAACCGGAGCTGAAGAAGAAGAAGAAACCGTTCACCATCGAGAACATCATGGCACCCGACGACGAACAGATTTCGAGGAACTTGGAGGACAAGAGGGGCCATCTTCTTGCGCCTAGGCCTCTGTATGCTGCTGGGTTCCCCTTCGGGCTGGCTGCCGCGAAGGTACCTTACGAAACTGCCACCTGAATCTCGTAATTTAGGCACCTGTGATCAAGGGACTCGATACGAGACTTGGCCTGTGTGTTCCTTTCGTGTGGTTCGGCTGGAGTTTTGATTGGGAGGTGGGTTCCACGGAGGACGAACGTGGAGGACTTCCGGTCGACGATGGGGTAACGGGTCTACTTCCGGGCTGAGTGTCAGTGTTCTTCGGGGATGATGGAGGATGTGTCGGTTTTCGGGGACGCGGTGATTGTTTGGGTTTAGAGTGGACTGTTTTGAATGGTGGGGTAGTTGGAGTTTTGAGGTTAGGGTACATCGGTGGGAGAATATTCTCGCTTATGGAATTTGCTGAAGGTATACAGTTGATGAAGAGTCGATGAAGAGATGGAGAAAAGGTATAGTTGGTTGAAAATATGTTTGGGCAGATATTTTAGCTACTGGAAGTTAGTTAATGGCCTGGGTTAGGTTTTGATGTTAGAGGAGATTGATCGGAGAATATTCTGGCTTATAGAAGTTGCTGAAGGTGTATACTTGATGAAGAGTTGACTAAGAGTTGGTGAAGAGGTGAATGTACTTGGTCAATCTGATATTTTTGCTACTGGAAGTTAGTTGATGGACTGGATTAGGTTTTGAGGTTAGGGGACATTATGGGGGGAATATTCTGGCTTGTGTGGGTGGTTGAAGTGGTATAGTTGGTTCAGAAACTAGTTGGTCTGTCTGATATTTCAGCTGCTAGGAGCTAACTGATCATCTGTTTTTAAAATCGTTGATTAACAACTTTTATTCTTAAATATTGAATAAAACATCGATTTTGCTGATCTAGTAAAATATTCTACTAGAATCGTTATTGCAATGAAAATGATCACGTTCAGTCAATGGCACAGTCATTGCGATGTTAATAGTCTTGCAGTAGCTAAAATGTCGATTATTAATCGACCAAGTAATTTTACAACACCTATTGAGTAGTTTGGTAGATTCCGTAATAATTTAACCTCTTCAACGACATCAAGGGCAGTTCAAGGTCAAATATGTGTATCTAGTTTATCCTTCAACTATTGCAAAATTAGACGAAGTCCACAAAACAAAGTAAACTTTGCTGTAGGTCTATTCGATACAAATACAAAATTTCTAAAAGGAAACCTGAATTTTAAAAAAATTGAATTCACAAAGAAACCCTCAATTTTAGAAAAATAAAAGCTAAAAAAGAATTCTATGGAAACATTTATAAAATAAATTAATTAAATTAAAAATTTTAATAATTGTCATTTTGTATTAAACAAATTAGTCCCTGAAGAGGTTAATAAATTGGAAATAGATAAATTTCACGCATTTCTGAAGCTACGAAGTTGAAGTTGAAGTAGTTGAGGAAGATTGAGGACACTCGGCCCGGGCCCAGGATTTTCCGAGAATTTCGAGATTGTTTTGCCAACCTCGGCTGCGTGGGTGTACATAAAAGTAATTCAGTATTTATCTATCGAGCGTAGACCGAACGTTCGTATGTTCGTGTTTTTTTTTCTAGAGACATAAATATTGTACGTACGTTCCTCGAATTGCCGGCTTTCTCTTCGAATCTGGAATATTCGAAAGTTCGCCCTTCCATTAACCGGCCGATCTTTGCTACACAGTAAGAAAAAGATAGCCCTCTCCTCTCTCTTTTCTTGGCGTAATTTAATAAATAGCTTTCTCTTAGAGCGTACTCGAGAGGATCGACGACCATCGAAACGTAACAATGCTAACTGATAACTTGGAGGGAGCTGATTCTTGTGTGGCGTGCCAGCGATTGATCCGCCATTCTGTTCTCTATTTGGTAACACATTATGTTTAAATATGCAAAAATGTATGAAATCACATTATCACATTATTTTACTATTTCAATCTTAATAATTTGTGCTATTTTTACCTCACAAATGTTAAAGAGCAGAATTTGCATTTGCATACAGAATGAAAATGGTGGATTATTCGCCGGTACAGTAATTTAAAGAAGTGCGAGGGTGTAATCTGCCATTTTGCAGTTTATTCGGTAGTCAACAATTTCTAAATGAGGATCAATTTCTGCAGTTTAAATATTTGAGTATTTGAACATTTGAACATTTGAATTTTTGAATTTTTGAACATTTGAACGTTTGAACATTTGAACATTTGAACGTTTGAACGTTTAAGCGTTTGAGTATTTGAACGTTTGAACCTTTCAGTGTTTGAGTATTTGAATATTTGAATATTTAAATATTTAAATATTTGAATATTTGAATGTTTGAATATTTGAATATTTGAATATTTGAATATTTGAATATTTGAATATTTGAATATTTGAATATTTGAATATTTGAATATTTGAATATTTGAATATTTGAATATTTGAATATTTGAACATTTGAATATTTGAACATTTGAACATTCAAACATTTGGACACTTGAACATTTGAGTATTTGAATATTTGAACATTTGAACATTTGAACATTTGAACATTTGAACATTTGACCGTTTGATCATTTGAATATTTGAATATTTAAGTATTTTAATATTTTGTGCTATGTTTGATGGTATAATTGTCGGAAATTTAAATTTGAGTTTGAAAGCAGCAAAAATGGCGGGTCATTCTCTGATACGCCATCATGATAACACAAAGGATGATAAGAAGTGATAGGTAAAGGTATAAAACGATAAATTGAATATAATAATATATTTAAAGTTTAGTAACATATTTAACGAACGGAAACACGGACATTTCTCTCCTGACGTTATACTGTGTGCTCGTTTTCCAACGAAGAAAATATAGGACGGTGAAAATATGGTATCATGGTCGAAAGCGCGGGAACATTTGACTACTTAAATGTTTGAAGCAACTTCGGAGTGTAAATACGTTTGTCAAATAAACATTGATTATTTTATCACAATGATGTAAAAGACAAATTTAAAATCTTTTATCGGAAGCATAACAATCATAATTATTGTGCTGAACGACAATTTTGCGAAATAGAATAATTTAAGTTGGTAAAATCAAAAGGAATTATGCAAATGTTTGCTTAATGAAAATAGTATTCCGTTTAGTCAGGATTCTGGAGTTTTATATGAAACAACTATAATTCAAGGTCAAAATATTGAGGTTATGATATCAAAAAAACAATTTTGCAAACCTCAAGGATCAATAAAATTATAAAAAAATTGATCAACAGGTGAAACAATTGAAAAATTGGAAAATAAGTAAAAGAAGAAAGTTTTGTACAATTTTTTCATGAAAATAATTGTTTATACATCAAAGTGATTATACATAACTATGTCGCCATGGTATTATGTCACAGTGTAGAACAATTGAGATTTCACTGCGATAAAAAAACGGTAAAAACATTAAAAATTGACAGCAAACAATTCTGATGTGAAAAGACACTTCAAGAACCATATTCCTCGAGCCTTGCAACAATATTTGAGGTTATGTAACACGCGATAAGAGTACTTAAATTGTATACTGATTGCGGAAAACGACGAGAAAAGTGAAGTTTACTCGACAGACAGTCAAAGATACTCAAGAAAACCGCAAGATACGTAAAGAAGCATTAAAATCGTTTTATTGGAGGTACAGTCGGAAGAAAAAGTATTCGTCAAATATTATTTTCCGCTTCGATATTACTTTTAACAAATTATAATTATTTGAATCAATCTGTACTTTAGTAGAAAATTGTAAATTCGCAGAATGATCCAAATTTTGCCGTTTGGTGATACTTTTGTCGACGAGTGTACCCACAAGCGATTGCAAGCACCCGAATCTTGAGAATTCACTGTGAGAATCGACAAGCTCGTCACTATACTTGTAGCTCTTAATAGTCACTCTATCATCCCTCATAGGTAATTCAACTGTACCGAATAAAAAGACAGTGGCAAAATTATTTACACAGATAAGATTCCCTTCGTTTCGTGTAAAATAATACATGTAGATTTTGAAATTTTGTACATTATTTTATAGAGATATAATATACCGAAGGAAGTATTGAATCGAGTCAGAAATAATTTTCATGACTAACGATCGCATAAAATGGCGCAGACTCGAAATGGACTGTACCTTTTCGATTTTCAAGATGGCGGACGGCATTGCAGGGCAGCCATTGTTCTAATGTTCCGAAAAAATAAGATAACTATTAAGTATAATAATTATACAACTTTAAAACAGGAACATGAAAACTATTTGTGACTGTTAATAACGCAGAAAATAAAATTCTTATTTGTTCATGAACTTTTTGTACAGTTTTAGTATTGTTTGCATTTCCTAATGACAATACTGATAGAATAAAACAGAAATTATTTAATAGAGTCAACAAAGGTGAGCTCGAAGGCCTCGAATGGTAGATTTTTTGATTCCGTCGAGAATTCAATTCGAAACAAAAATGATTTTTTAATTTAACTATTACAAAATCTCGATTTATTGTTATAGAGAACGTTTGTAAAAAATAGTACGAATAAGTTTGCTCGAACTGTGTCAGAATTTATACAACGAATTTTTATACCTATCTGCCTGTAAAATGATTTTCTTAAATAAGATTGCTTGCGAGTCCGTCGTATATGAGAATGATCCGCGAATGACTTACGAATGAGATCTGCAAGCGCAATACATAATTAATGTACTCGATCGTACTGACACGAAGACGCCCGTAACTGTAAACATTGCTTCGTGGTTAAATAAATTATTGTATATACCTGAGAAAACTTCGTTGCTCTCTATCTCTATCCCTTTCATTTCCAAAAATTGTGACTGTCTAAAAAAACTGGAAAGAACATTTGTTGAGAATTAGCACCTTTTCTTTGTGATATAAATATAATAGTTGCATGAATATTTAATTGAACAATTTATTAAAAAGGTGTAAAAAGAATCAGAGTAACATATTTTTAAATTTGAAATTATTAATTAGAATATCTTCATTGACTTAGGATTAATGAAAGTATAGTTTTAATACTATACTACGTACGCATTATACGATGAATACTATTTATTGTAAACCGTATATTTTTCTTAAAACATTTCGAAAGACATTTTTCGAAATAACACATTTTCTAAAATGGGTAAGTTATAATTATTTTTGGTGTACACTGTATTCATTTTTAAAAGACTTTAATGAACTTCATTGCATTTATTTATATTCTTCATCATGAATTCTTCTTACATAAATAGTCTTTCGAGAATGAATGCCGCCACTTTAACGATTAAAAAATAAAAATTACACAGTTCACAAAATTTACACTACTATGTACAATTGTATGCATTTATTTTTTAAAGTTTCGCTGTTTTCCAACAGTCCGCAAGCATTTTGTATAAAGTAAAGAATAAAACGCGAATACACGACAAATTCAAAAGTGTATAATTAAAATCACAAAAATCACACAGCTCATAAATTCATAAATCATAAATCCCTAAAAATATTAGAATCGCACAGCTCATAAATTCACAAATCATAAATCCCTAAAAATATTAAAATCGCACAGCTTATAAATTCATAAATCATGAATCCCTAAAAATACACATCGTCAATCCACAAAAAAAGAATTCCAACAACAACACGAAGATTACAGAGTATCTTTAACAAGATTTGAGTTCCAAGATGTAACACGATCGTCCCAGTGTAATTATGTCCTGGAGGAGTTTACGATCGCGTTAATTGTAAAAGCCAAGAAGCCCATAAGAGCAGGTAGTTGTTCAAGAAAAGTGTTAAATGAAATTCAGCTAATCAAGATTCCGCTGGATCGGGAAATTGCACGTTTGAAATTTCCGCGAGGGGTTGTCAATATCAAGAGAGCCTCCATCTTGTTCACGTCAAGATCGCGAACTTTTCTCTTTTGCGGGTACGTTACAGGGATTCGAGCTTGTCAAGCTCGCGAACCATGATTGGCAAAGCATTGCACACAGTTATTATGGTTAACAGCTATCGCATCGACGTGCAACGTCAGCGGCGGTGCATTGTGTCGGCGAATCTCCTTTGAACTCGGCTGTTTGCGCAGATCCTGCAGAAAAGTTCGGGATCCGTTAATTGTCCGTAACGACAGCTTCAATGGAAGCCGCTTCTAAGATTTTTTATTTACTCTCCTGGATGATTTACAACGAACGAATGCGATTTTCATTTTTTCCTGATTAACTTGCCAATCGTGTTCACGCGTAATTAGTTTAGTTTGATTGGCGTAATTTATTGTAAATATTTGCTGATAGTGTTAGGAATATTACCCATGTATCACATATTTATTATGACGTGGAGAAAGTCAGTTAAGAATAAATTGAATTGCAAAGACAATTAAAGATGTTTAAAAATTTTTTAAAAATCATTTCTATCAATAGATATAAAAACGACAATGTTGAAGAATGTAATAATATTTGTGTTGATATAGGACAAATAAAAATAAAGAATATTATAATTTCCATTACACAGATACGGTAAAGAGACAGATACAGAATATTAGAATTTTCGTATGCACAGATAGAGTAGAGATAAAGATGTAGAATGTTATAATTTTCATGTGCACAGATACAGTAGGTTTGCATAATAAAGTAATGAATAGAAAATACATTGATGGAAAATACAAATGAATTGAAGCTTCAAAAAGTGGAAAGAGGTGACAAGAGAAGAAGAAAAAGAAGAAAAGCGTGAAACATGGAAAACGCGATCGGGATAGTTCTCGTAATTGGTCGATTGAATCGCGAGATAATTAATACGGAATAGCTGAGCAGAACTATCGAAGAACTGGAACACAGGTAGAAGAAGAAGAGAGCCTAAGAGAGGAAAGAGAGCAAGGAAGAATGAGTGGAAGCAGGAGGAAGGGGGACAGAGAGAAAGATAGAGAGAAAAAAGAAATTCTTCCTTTATGGCGTTTAATGGGATTCTTCGCACTTCGGCCGGGCCTCCGACAAAGGGCCAATTTTGGTTCGGGCCAACAGGACCTCCTACCAAATTAGAAAGCCCCGGATGATTTATCGGCGAAGGATATTAAATTAGACGGAATTTCGAACTGGAAAGTAGCAAGCTCGTACTTTTTCGCTTAATAGCAATAATTGCCCGGCCACGGCGAAACATTGGAAGCACTTTTAATACCTTATTTACGATCACGCCGAGCGAATTCCTGACAAACGTTCGTTTTTGCGGACCAGTCCGCCTGAAATTTCGAGTTTTGAATACTATATCGATCTTAACCATACTCGCCTTCTGCGGGCCACAAATTTACTCCAAAAATTACAAGCTTCCTCCAATAACATTGTTTCGGTGAAAAAAATGAGTTTCGAATCCTAATTTTAATTTGCGAATAAGTTCATCTGAAATGTCGTGCTTTGAATATCGATCTTAACCATTCCCACCTTCTACGGGCTCCAAATTTACTCCAAAAATTACAAGCTTCCTCCAATAACATTGTTTCGGTGAAAAAAAATGAGTTTCGAATCCTAAGTTTAATTTGTGATACCAGATAATCCGAAATTTCGAGCTTTGAATATCGATCTTCACCATCCTCGCCTTCTGCGGGCTCCAAATTTGCTCCAAATTTACTCCAAAAATTACAAGCTTCCTCGAACAACATTGTTTCAGTGAAAAAAAATGTGTTTCGAATCCTAATTTTAATTTGCGAATCAGTTCATCTGAAATGTCGAGCTTTGAATATCGATCTTGAACATCCTCGCCTTCTGATGGCTCCAAATTTACTCCAAAAATTACAAGCTTCCTCCAATAACATTGTTTCGGTGAAAAAAATTTCTTTCGAATCCTAATTTTAATTTGCGAACAGGTTCGTCTGAAATGTCGACTTTGAATATCGATCTTAACCATCCTCGCCTTCTGCGGACTCCAAATTTGCTCCAAAAATTACAAGCTTCACCCAATAACATTGTTTCGACGAAAAAAATGTGTTTCGAATTTTAAATTTAATTTGCGAACACATATTTCAGCAAACGCAATGAAACGACAGCTTCGTGCAATAAACTAGCGCCGATTTGGAAATTTGCGTTGTGTAAACAACAATTTTTTAAAATACTAAACTCATCTTTCTTGCGAAATTAAATCAATAGGAAAGTCTCAAACAGTAAAAGAGAAGAAACATGTTTATTAATCTTGTACTATTGGCATAATTAAATTACTTGTTTGCAGCCTCGGGGGATGGATTCGCGAATCCAATATGGCGGCCATTGTGCTTCTAATGTGGCGTAGTTCATGGTACAAAATTGACATTGTATAATGGGGCCAATCAAAGCAACAAATGTCACCACCCTCCGCAGCAATTTGACATTATTATTTATACTTGTATACAGTGGCGTATTACCCTATGGGCAACTTGGGCAAATCCCCGGGGTCCCGAACACAAACCAATAAATATTTTGTATTTTTCTGTAAAAGGTTTTCATGGATTAAGGAGAATTTATTTCTTCGATTTTACAATTGTTTTATTTTTTCCAACGTGAAAGTTATTTAGTTAAATTCTACTTTTCCCAGGGGCCCCCAAGTAGTCATAACGCGCCACTGCTTGTATACATATTTTTAGCACGTTCAACGCGGAGCAATATTATCTCGCTTTTCATTTCGAAATACGAATATCTGAATACTTTATATCTATAGTTGTTGAAAATTTAGATTTGAATAAAAAACTTTTTACAGTGATTTTGTATAGAAAATCATATAATCAAGGTACTATAAATTATAATACCTTACTTTAAGTTAATCATTACGGAAATGTCGATTACTTTTCACTGTATCCTTGTGTCCTAATATTGTTCATCTATATGTAAATACCACAGAACATAACAAACGAAGAATTGTACATTTTTTCATTCAGAAAAACTTGAAATGTCTGTCCCTAAGTGTACTCCTAGAACAAAAATCTGCAGCGAGCAATAAAATCAGTGAAAATAAACAATTTCACACAAAGATTCCTCTCCGTTTCCTCAGCAACCATAATCACCAGAAGCAGAATCAGCCCTCTACGACTGGTAGACCACCGTGAAGATCAAAAATGCTTTCGTCGAGCTCAAAATTAGCCGGTCACGATGGTCCAGATGGAGGCAGAACAGGAAGCGTACATTGATCGGGGCAGAAAAGCCTGGAATACAAAAGTGCAACTTTAATAGTCTGTCGAAAAGAAAGAAAAACGAGAAACTGTGGAGTAGAGCGAGGAGAAAGAAAATGGCGACGGTACAGGGACGCGGCAGAAGAGAGAAAGAGAGAGAGAGAGAGAGGGGGAAAGAGAGAGAGAGAGGAAAGCGCGAGAAACAGGCGTGTCCGTGAATTAAGTGGAAAAACGTGTTGATTTCACGCACGGCACCGAATTAAGAGCACAAAGGCGACGGTTTAAAAGGGGCTTTGTCCTCGCAAATGGGAAACCGTCGGGTACACGGCCACCGTGGACGAGGATACGCCGCTGTTATCAATACGATTATACCGTAATCTCGATACCTTCGAGATTTAATAACGAAACGAGATCGTTGGTGGTCTCTCCTGACACCCCCTTCGAAACACCCGGGGGCCTTTTTATGGTGAGCCGGAGACGTCACGGAAGCCACCGATCCTCAGAGTGTTCTTGGTCTCCTCATCTTCTTTGGTTGGTCTTTGCCGCGAAGTTCTGGCTTGCGTTTAGACTCTGGTGAAATGATCAGTGAAAGATAATGATTTGTAAACTGTGGATCTATATGGAAAATAAAATTTTGAGGCATTGATAGCAGGCTACAGAAACTACAATGGACACCCGTGACTCTGAGGCACCACTACAAATGGTGCTATACCACTATTCAAAATGTTGTTAACATTACAAATTTTCCACTATTCGAAACTGAAACGAGATCATTAAAATTGTAGAGTCTCAACGCAAATGTGGCACGTTGTTCGATTCATTCGAAATATCGGCACGCATCGTTCTCCCAACCAAGTCTGAGGATTTAGTGGAAAAAGGGGGAAAGAGCGATTTCCGTGGCCCCTCGTTTTGAGGTTATATTTGTGTTCTTGGGGTTATTGCAAGACAAAAATGTATACATAACATGGTGTCAAATTGGCCTGGTTTAGCCGGTAAAGTAGATTTCCTGTTTTTTATAAATTTGCAAATATCTCGGTAACTATGCGAAATATGGCAAAATATCAAGAGACCTTTTTTGTAGAACATGAAATTTTATTCGCATAATCTTTGCATTGTCATCCAGAATTCAAACTTGTAATGGAAAAATCATGTGAATAGAATGAGTTGTGGTTAGGTCGTGGAGGGGGCGGAAATCGTACTCGTACCCAAATGCGTCATGTTGATCGATTCATTCGAAATATCGGCACGCATCGTTTTCCCAACCAAGTCTGAGGATTTAGTGGAAAAAGGGGGAGAGAACGATTTCCGTGGCCCCTCGTTTTGAGGTTATATTTGTGTTCTTGGGGTTATTGCAAGACAAAAATGTATACATAACATGGCGTCAAATTGGTCTGGTTTAGCCGGTAAAGTAGATTTCCTGTTTTTTATAAATTTGCAAATATCTCGGTAACTATGCGAAATATGGCAAAATATCAAGAGACCTTTTTTGTAGAACATGAAATTTTATTCGCATAATCTTTGCATTGTCATCCAGAATTTAAACTAGTAATGGAAAAATCATGTGAATAGAATGAGTTGTGGTTAGGTCGTGGAGGGGGCGGAAATCGTACTCGTACCCAAATGCGTCATGTTGATCGATTCATTCGAAATATCGGCACGCATCGTTTTCCCAACCAAGTCTGAGGATTTAGTGGAAAAAGGGGGAGAGAACGATTTCCGTGGCCCCTCGTTTTGAGGTTATATTTGTGTTCTTGGGGTTATTGCAAGACAAAAATGTATACATAACATGGCGTCAAATTGGTCTGGTTTAGCCGGTAAAGTAGATTTCCTGTTTTTTATAAATTTGCAAATATCTCGGTAACTATGCGAAATATAGCAAAATATCAAGAGACGTTTTTTGTAGAACATGAAATTTTATTCGCATAATCTTTGTATTGTCATCCAGAATTTAAACTAGTAATGGAAAAATCATGCGAATAGAAAGAGTTGTGGTTAGGTCGTGGAGGGGGCGGAAATCGTACTCGTGCCCAAATGCGCCACGTTGATCGATTCATTCGAAATATCGGCACGCATCGTTTTCCCAGCAAGTCTCACGATTTAGTGGAACAAGGCTAAACAAATCCCCCGGTAAATAAGCACCTAATCCACATCCACCATTCGTCGAGACTCCTCTCGGCAACTGTGTCCAAACACGTCCCCCAGTCTTTTCTCGGTGGCCTGAAATCGGACAAAGCGAGGAGAGTTCCCGGTAGGCAATCTCGCGGTTTATTCGCTTCCATTCACCGTCACAGAGCATCGGATCCATTCGGATCATTCAACGGATCCCGAGACAATCTCGCGAACGCTGTCGAGCAATCAATTTCGCGGGCAAAACGGGTCCCGTCGGGCCGGGGGTAAATGCAAATCAACCTGGATCACCGAGGAGGAAACGAGACACAGTGGCCGTGCAGGAAAGAAAGAAAGAAGAAACCGGGATGAAAGGCGACTCCATTCTTCATCGTCTCGGGCCGGTATCAATCATCTAAACAGAAACTCTCGGTGAAGATCTCTCTGTTTTTCGCGGCTTGAGAAACAGAGACGAAGAGTAATAATGTCGGAAGAAAAGGAGAGAGAGAGTGAAAGAGAGAAATGAGGAAGAGAAGGAAGAGTGGGGATAGGAAGGAGGATGGAAGAGGTGGAAGATGAAGAAGAGGAGTAGCTTTCGCGATCGTCGAGAGGCGGGTTCGAAGGTAGTCCTTTTATCAGGGTCTCGAGAGAGCGAACGCGAACGAAGGCTCGTTAAGTCCGTGGCAGCGGTCTCGAGCTTACGCGGCCAGCAACCAAGCAACCAAGCAACCAAGCAACCGGCCAGACTGAGCTATAATGGCATAAATAATGACCGGTCTCGGTACTTACGCCCGTTTTCTTCCTGCCACTCGACGCACGACTCCGAGAGGCCTGCTTCGTCCTCTTCTTTGGCTTCTTTCGACTCTTCTTCCAGTCCTTCGAGTTCTTCTTCTTCTTTATGCTATTACGTCGATGCATTTTGATACAGTAGATGAATATCGAGCTACTGTCACTAGGAAACTTCATTAATCCCCCGGAATTAAGTATTAATAATTATGTGAACATTCAATAGGTAGATTTGATCATGCTGGCATAGGGTATGTGGAAAATTGTGAAATTTGGGGTTTTGCTGTTTGAGAGGTTTAGAGGTTGGTGAACTCGGAAATTGTGTAATTTGGAGTTTGACAAATTTTGGGTTTGCATAATTTCAGGTTTGTGTAATTTGGAGTGTGAAAATTTGGATTAGTGAAAGTTAAAAATTGTAAAATTTGGAGTTTGTGAAGTTAGCAATTTCTGAAATTTTGAGTGAGTAAAATTTGGAATTAGTGAAACTTGGAAATTGTATTGTGAGATATGGGGTGTGCAAAATTCGTGATTAGTAAAATTTCGAATGATTAAAAATTGGAGTTCGTAAAATTTGGAGTTTGTGAAGTTAGCAATTTCTGAAATTATGAGTGAGTAAAATTTGGAATTAGTGAAACTTAAAAATTGTATTGTGAAATATGAGATGTGCAAAATTCGTGATTTGTAAAATTTGGAATTATTGAAAATTGGAGTTTGTAAAGTTAGCAATTTCTGAAATTTTCAGTGAGTAAAATTTGGAATTAGTAAAACTTGAAAATTGTATTGTGAGATATGGGGTGTGCAAAATTCGTGATTTGTAAAATTTGGAATTAGTGAAACTTAAAAATTCTATTGTGAAATATGGGGTGTGCAAAATTCGTGATTAATAAAATTTCGAATTATTGAAAATTGAAGTTTGTGAAGCTAGCAATTTCTGAAATTTGGAATTAGTGAAACTTGAAAACTGTATTGTGAAATATGGTGTGTGCAAAATTCGTGATTAGTAAAATTTCGAATTATTAAAAATTGAAGTTTGTGAAATTAGCAACTTCTGAAATTTTGAGTGAGTAAAATTTGGGTTGTGCAAATATTAAAATTAGTGAGACTTGGTGTGTGTAAAATTAGGGTTTAGTGAAATCTGGAATCAGTGAGACAAATAAAAAATAATTTCGTAATATTTTGTATCTTTCAAATGGATTTTCATTGTGAATTTAATGTTCCTCCTGTCTGAAACTTTACAGTCCCATTTTTACCATAAATGCATATAATCTGTACTGTGTATATTAATAATAATTGGAACAATAATCTTTATATAAATTTATGTCATGTTAACAAACTAATTGACAGAAACAAGGATTATATAGAAGCTCGACGCTGTTTTAATAAAGAACAACCAAGTTGGTTGACACGATGCGCTGGTTATGAGCTGAACTGCAACAAATACGGTCAATAAACATCAGTCAATGTGCTTTGCAAATTGACTGCCTTATTATATCGTACAAAGCGCAACTGTGGAACCAGTTTCTCATGGGCGGCGATGCTGTCGGAGAAGAAACTGAGAATACAGCCGCATAAACTTTACTATACTACACATCGTTTGTTATAACTTAATAAATTGCTTCACGGAAGTGTGAATTTTATTATTCCGGTAAATTCGCACGATAGCTTTCAAAAGTGTCATTATTTGCGCAATTATTAAAATACATTTTATTAAAACTCATTTTATTAAAATAGACGTGTATATTAATAATATAGTATTAACAATAAATAAAGTATTTAATATTTATTATGATATTAACATAGTAGACACTATTAACATAGTAAAATAGTGTAGTAGGTTTTAATAAAATACACGTATGTTATACATTACGTAATTATTAAAATACTCAAATTATACATTATGTAAATATTAAAATACACAAGGTACACACCTGGAAAAATTGTAATCCACGAGGGTAATTTAAAAAGGAATTATCTAATATCGTAAAAAACTATATCTCATCCATTTTTAAAATCAATTTACAATAATTTTCAAAAAGATGTAAAAATAAGATTTCAAGATAAAAAATGATGCTTCATATTTACAAATATATTTGCATCATAAGCTACATGTATTTAAGTTTCAAAATCCTCAAAAGCGGTCGCCAACATTTTTGCACGCGCGGCTACAGTAGGTATTTAAATTTCAAAGTTTCCGGAAGAAGTCGCAAATATTTTTATATGCATCCAATATATTTAAATGTCAAGATTTTCAAAAGCAGTTTCACATATTTTTGCACAAATCTATTGTATTTATTTTTTAAATATTTTCAGAAACTGTTGCAAATATTTTCTGCACACATCCGTTTAAATTCTGAAATATTCGAAAAAGATTTTCTGTGGAACAAAAGACATGTTTCTCCTTTTAATTGTTCGAGTGGAAACAATGTGAATCGAGTGCAAATTTCGTCTACGAAATTTCGCACGACCACCATGCGCGAGCATAGAAAGAGCAGCTCCTTAATTCCGCGCCGGCACGCGATTATGCTCTTTGTAGTAATTATCGATTCGCAGACCAAAGAGAAACACATCTCGGGCATGGTTGCGGAATTTCGCGAGCGCACGCACGCGTGTGACTTTCGAGATCGATTAAATCGGGCGACCAAACGTGGATAACTATGCCGCAGTTGCGAATTGCTATTCTACGGGCTGAGTGCGATCTGTTATCCGAACTCGATTCGCTCTTGCGTGCAAACATTCTTCTTCTCCTTTCTTTATTTAAATAATCTACGGATTGAACGAATCATCTTGATTTTTGACCCATCGTCAATTTTACTCATTACTTCTTTTCTTTCATTCGCCGAATTTTATAATCATGTGAATTTAGTGTGGACAACAAGCTACAATCATTTTTTTGTTTAATTTGCGATTTAATTTTACTGAGTTTAGTTGGACACTTTTTTTATTGCAGTTTTTGCATTGTGGAATCTGTGGGAAAATTGAAATTTGGAATTTTTGTGTGAAATTTGCAATTTGGAATTTGTGAATTCTTGTGTGAAATTTGCAATTTGGAATTTGTGAATTTTTGTGTGAAATTTGCAATTTGAAATTTGTGAATTTTTGTGTGAAATTTGTGAATTTTTGTGTGAAATTTGAGAATTTTTGTGTGATATTTGTGAATTCTTGTGAGAAATTTGTGATTTTGTTGTGAAATTTGTGAACTTTTTTGTGAAATTTGTGAATTTTTTTGTGATATTTGCAATTTGTGGTGAATTGTAAAATTTGGAATTCGTGAATTTTTTGTGAAATTATAGACTCTGAAATTTGCCGCTTTTAGAGATTGTAAAGTTTAAGATTTGTGACATTTGTGAGAAATTGGGGAATTTGGAGTTTTTGAAATTTGTGTGATTTAGAGTTGGTGAAATCTAGAAATTTGTGAAATATGGAAATTGTGCAGACTGGGGAATTTGGAGTTTGCAAAATTTGAAATTTGTACGATTCAGGACTGGTGAAATCTAGAAATTGTAAAATTTGTGAAATATGGAGAATTGTGCAGTCTGGGGAATTTGGAGTTCGCAAAATTTGAAATTTGTGCGATTCACAGCTGATAAAATTTGAAATTTGTGAAATATGGAAATTGTGCAATTTGTGCAAAACTGGAGTATTTGGAGTCCGCGACATTTAGAGATTGTATAATTTTAGGTTTTTAAAATTTGATATTTGTAAAGTTTTTGTCTTAAAATTTGAAATTTGTAGAATTTGCCATTTGTAACATTTGGAATTTGTTAAATTTTCAATTAGCAGTATTTTCAATTAGTAAAGTTTGCAACTTGTGAGGCTTTAAATTTGCAAAATTTTATGAATTTATCTTTAACTTTCTTTTATTCTGTTATTTAACAACCAATTCCAATACTTCCTTCCTCTCCCCACTCAAATTGCATTTAGTTCGACGCACAAAGACGCAAATATTAATTTTTCATTTCCTTAGTGAATATACATATAAATTACATGTTCAATTTGCTCGACAAGAAGATTCAACAATATTTGGCGCACGTTAGTGAAAGCGATTATTACAGTGGATGTAGTAGAAAATGTGTTTTCTCAGAGAGAATCATCTTTAATTGTGTAAATTGTAATTATCTATCCATTAAAATCGAAATGTTATTTATCTTTCATCGGCACCATTTGTAAACACAAGATCAGTTTTCGTGTTTCCAAGCGACGGCTTGCGCCTCGAACACGAACCAAATGAAACAAATTGCATGTCCAATTTAATCTATCATGCTTCGTGAAGAGTAACCATGTATATTTTCTTTAAACAAGTAAGATTAAACGATTAAAATTACTTCTATTACTTCCAAGTACATTTCTATTCCATGTAATCGTCTGTAAACACGCTCCACGATTCTTATTTAACTTCTGTGAGTTGTAGCCAATTATTCGCAACATTTCAAAAATAAACGATTCATTTACAACAATTACATTGCTATACAAAAATTGCAAAATTTTATTTTAGACTACCGTCATTTACAACAATTGAATTTTTTCTCATTATTTACAAACACTGAATCATCCATATGATTTAAGAGAATTAAATTCTTCTTATGACTTATAAAAATTATGATACGGTCATAATTTACAAAACTCGACATTTTTCATATAGGATCCTCAATGTTACTATTATTTATTCCATATTTTCATAATTTTAAAAAATTCAGTTGTCCTCGCAATTCGGAAAAATTTAAATATCCTTATACTTTGCGATAACTAAATAATCCTTGCAATTTATAAAAATAAAATTAAGCACACAGGCTCTGTAACTTTTAACAACTATTGTATTTTATGTTCTTGTAAGATAGGTATTGTGTCTCTTCCCGTTTATGGTTTTTCAAACAGTTTGCGTTTTCGCACATAATTATTTGGATTTTCTCTACACTGATTGAATCCAATTTGAATCATGCTACTTCATTTCACTCGCATCTACGTCGTTCTGCACGTCTAAGCTCATCTTATCAACCATTCTCATCAACCTACTTCTTTATCTACAGTGCTAGATCGCTCGTAGATCATTTCGGTTTACTTTTCTGTTATTCCTATTCTCGCCGCGTGCAATTTTATCTCTGCTGGAAAATTAATTAGCGCGTCTGCTGCGATAACATTTACCATTGACCGACATTGCGAAATTACTTCGCAACAATTATGCAACTGACCACGTATAATCAACAAAAACAATTGCCAAAACCTGCAAATTTTTAATGTTTACTCAGTACTTTTGCTGAAATCGCGATTCTGTGCTAAGAATTTATTTTGACAGCAATTGCAACAATAATTTTAATTATTGGTAAACAAATTGGGGCGATTTGATTAAAATTGGGTAATTTCTATTGGGTTTGGTATGTAATAGAATATTTAAAACTTGTTTTTGATGTAACACAGTCATTTAATAGCTTATACGTGCGTTAGGAATGGCCAGCGGGCGAAATGTTAAGATATTATTTAAACAAACAAGATATCCTGAAATATTTTTACTGGGTTCAATTCTCAGCTTGAAAGTACACTATTGAAAAAAAATTTCGTTGTCCTATACCCCACAATTCTCGAGATATCTCAAAAACTATTTAGGGGTAGTTTTCATCCTCTGAAAATAGAAAATTACAAATATTTAGAAAACTACGATATTTTTCAAAAAATTATGTCACACATAAAAATATAATATGATTTCATTAAAATCGTCCTGCTACACTCAGATAACATCCATTTTGCAAATATTTAATACAATTATACTAATTTTCTGAGATCGGTAGAAATCGAATTATAGTTAACTTAATACCAGTGCTAAAAAATTTTGCAGCGTATAAAAATGAACGAAGACATGATTTTTTAATGAAAATTTGGAAATTGTAGGAATTAAATTGAATTCGAGTTGCAGGTTGACCAACAGTTAAAGAATTCGCGGAAACGTAATGTTCTATCAAGCGAAAAAACGCGTGATCTAGAGGAATGAAGGCGGTAGATCATGATCGTTTTTTGTTCTTTTTCTTTTTCGTTTTGCAGATCGGATAGATTCGTTCTGATTCAGCAAATATCAGGACGAAGAACCTAAAAACGAGACAATAAGCACCGGGAATCTGCGAAACGGAAGACAACGAAGTTAGCACTGGGCCGTGTTATGGTGGATCGATGGAAAATTATAAATTATCTACGGTGTGCTCCATTGTCGGCTGTCTTTCTGCCAGGCATCTTTCTTTCTCTTAATAAATCGTGTGACGGATACCATTTGTGATACCATTTGTAATACGCATTCCATCCATTGTTTGCAGATTTTATTCTGTATTTAGTCCGGCAGACAGAGAAAATGGCGTTTTTGCAAGACATCATTTACGACATTTTTTAGTTGGAACAAAAATTGAGAATGTTCATTTTACTGAGAATTTATACTTTGTTGGAAATAATTGCAATATTTGTAATTGAATTGAAGAACATATCTACGACTACTAAGAATTCTTATGTCACTAAAATAATCCACGAAATTTTTGAGATGAAAACAAAAATTGAAAATGTTTATTTTACTGAGAATTTATACTTTCTTGGAAATGATTGCAATTTTTGTGATTGAATTGGAGAGCATATCTACGACTACTAAGAATTCTTATGTCGCTAAAATAATCCACGAAATTTTTGAGATGAAAACAAAAATTGAAAATGTTTATTTTACTGAGAATTTATACTTTCTTGGAAATGATTCCAATTTTTGTAATTGAATTGAAGAGCATATCTACGACTACTAAGAATTCTTATGTCACTAAAATAATCCACGACATTTTTGAGATGAAAACAAAAATTGAAAATGTTTATTTTACTGAGAATTTATACTTTCTTGGAAATGATTGCAATTTTTGTGATTGAATTGGAGAGCATATCTACGACTACTAAGAATTCTTATGTCACTAAAATAATCCGCGAAATTTTTTAGATGAAAACAAAAATTGAAAATGTTTATTCTACTGAGAATTTATACTTTGTTGGAAACGATTGCAATATTTGTAATTTAATTAGAGAGCATATCTACAACTAATAAGAATTTTTATGTAATTGCAAATAATTCTTGAAATTTTCGTGTCAAAAATAATAATTAAAAAGAATACCCAAATTATGTTACTGGAATAACTATGTTACTAATTCTTCATATTTTTGTGATGGAAACGAAAATTGAAGAGAATATTGATCTCTGAGGCATGTTTCCTTAAAGAAACACTGATTAAAAATTTTTTAAATTATTAATATGTGAACAATTTTATTTCGACTACGAAAAATCATTTTCTAGATGACTTTGAGCGATCAGGTTAGCCATCATTGTCGCAACAAATGTTTACATCAAATGAAAAAGATTTACAAATATACAACTGTTCTAAAAATGAAGAATGAAGAAATGAAAAATGTTTTAAATTTGAGAAACTTTTCACAAAATATCGGTTTGTAACTATTATGGCAGATCGATGGTCTCAAGATAGATCCACAAACCCCTACATTAAATAAAAAATGATTGTAAATTTATATTAACTAGATTAGAAGTGATGAAACTCGAAAGATTTCGTTTTTCTTTCAAAGAATCGTTTTTAGATCATTACAAGCGATCGAGAGGTTCGAGATAGATCAACAAGTGTCTACCCCAGATAGAAAATAATTGTAGTCTCATATTTGACTGGATTAAAAGCGACAAATCTCGAAAAATAGGATTTTTTCTTATCAAAAATTGTGTTCTAGACGAAAGAGACTGATCGAGCAAGATCCGGGATGGATCAACGATCCGTCGGCCACCGAGAAATCGCCATAATCCCAGAAAGAAGTCCTTCTTCACTGTTAGCTATAGCGGAACATCAGCCGTTGCTGCCAGATCTAAGTAGCATATTGTTTCATAGTTATTGGATCCTGTCGGAAATAAGTTCCGCCACGGTTAGTGGAAATTCAATGAATAATGATCAGACTGTCGATGTTTATGCAAATTCTAGATCTCTATAGAGTACGTTGTTCAAGACGAGCCGGAATCGAACAGAAATTAGCTTCCATCAGCAACAAAATAATTGGCTGATTTATTTAAAATATTTTGCTCGTTTAATTAATTCGCTTCATATAACATAAAATTGTTCTACGTCAATGATGAGAAACAGAGGTTGTATAAAAACACATTTCATCTTTTAACGATTTTAAAAATTTCTCAAATTCGTCTTCTATCTTTACAGTTTGATATTTTAGCCATTTTTAGCAATTTATAGTTTTTTACATTCCGTGCGGTCAACGAAGCTAGAATTATAATGACTTATTTGTATAAAAGCAGAAGAGTTTCAGTTCTTGCACTGTTTTCACAAGAAATAAACAGATTCTCAAAATTTGTCATATTTAACACATCTGACAAGAATCAGAATAGTTAATCGTTTTTATTAATACATTAGACAACTCCTTCATTTCACGTGCAATGTCAATTTGTTTAATAACTCTGCAAAATGTGGTTTATTTCGCTTTTATACCGATACTTTAATTCAGATTATTTCAATTTGAGATGATTCGAATCATTGAATACAATTTTTTTATTACCTGATTTTATATTCACATTATTGTCGTTTATTATTAACTACTGCTACCTATCGTTAGAATGAGGTACTGTAATATTTTCTAGAATAATTCTGAAAAATGTAACCATCTTCATTTTTATAATATTGTAGTTTAATTATAAGCCTACATGCCGCCATTTTGGAAATTCTATATCACAGAAACAACCCAGAGAACGTCCTAATTTTCAAATAAATTTCTTTTCCATTCTCTAATAACGGTATCGCATAACGTCTGCATAAATCAAAATATTAAACAACCTTAAATTCAATAAAAAGATTAATAAAAACATTGTTCAATGTACAAAAATGTATTTACTTCAAAATACTAATTTCTGTCCAAATTATCAAAATTCCAAGCCAAATAATTTAAACATAGGCTCGCGACAATTTTATCGCTTAAAATTCCTCACAAAGTTGCAAATAACAATTTAACATTTTTAAAAATCGAATTGGTTCCATACTCACCTCGTTTCCTTTTAAAAAAAGATCACAATTATTTCGATGGCTGTTGAAAGTGGCAAAACACCACATTTCCCCAGGAAGAAAGAAGAACAATTAATTTGTTTAACAACCCCAGCCATTAACCCTTTGCGGACGCGTGTCTGCTGACTGTCGCCTAAACAATTTTACCGTTCTGCGACTGTGAATAATTTTTAAAGCAATTAATACTCTCGAAAAATATAAAACTAATTTTTACTGAACACAACACGTTTCCCTTCATTCAATTCATTCACCAAACTCCTCAGCAAACAATTTTGTTTCACAATGAAAATTTATTCGACCCATCAAAAAGTTTGCTAAAAATAATCCCCGTCCGCTAAGGGTTAATAGTTAATGGCACAACTATTCACAAAACCATAAGTTTCGCTAAGATGCTGCTGGCCGGCTCAGCAGATCCAAACTTGATTCAACATTCACCCCAAGCAAAATCAACCTCCACACGAACTAAATTATTCTCTCGGGTTGCTGCAACGCGAGAGATTACTATGTTCATACTTCCTCGAATTGTTTAGCCGGTTTCCTTTGCGGAAGCGTTAGGTTGATACGCCATTTTAGGAGCTGCAAACGGATTTTATTGGGGAAAGCAGTGCCTAAACGCGACACATGAATGTTTCCTCGTCGATTTTGTCATAATGGCGACACACAGGGTTAGATTGTGTTTTAAATGCATTGTCAAAAGAATTATATGTCACAGCTGAAACAAAAATATGAAATTTATAATATTTTAGCAATATAAATTCAGTTTGAGGGAACAAGAATAATTCTGTATGTCTGATGTGCTCATTTTTGTATTTTAGAAATTCTAAAATGGCCACCTACAGGGTTAGATTGTATTTTAGATGCATTGTCAAAGAATTATGTCACAGCTGAAACAAAAATATGAAATTTATAATATTTTATCAATATAAATTCAGTTTGATGGAACAAGAATAATTCTGTATGATTGATGTTCTCATTTTTGAATTTTAGAAATTCCAAGATGGCCACCTACAGGGTTAGATTGTATTTTAGGTGCATTGTCAAAAGAATTATATCACAGCTGAAACAAAAATATGAAATTTATAATATTTTAGCAAGGTAAATTCAGTTTGATGGAACAAGAATAATTCTGTATGGTTTGTGTGCTCATTTCTGAATTTTAGAAATTCCAAGATGGTCACCTACAGGGTTAGATTGTGTTTTAAATGCATTGTCAAAAGAATTATGTCACTATTGGAACAATATATGAAGTTTATTATATTTCAGCAAGATAAATTCTTAGAGAGAGAGAAAATTCAAGAATTTTAGAAATTCCAAGATGGCCACCTACAGGGTTAGATTGTATTTTAGATGCATTGTCAAAAGAATTATGTCACAGCTGAAACAAAAATATGAAATTTATTATTTTTTAGCAAGGTAAATTCAGTTTGATGAAACAAGAATAATTCTGTATGATTGATGTGCTAATTTTCGTATTTTTGAAATTCTAAGATGGTCACCTACAGTGTCAGATTAATGTATTAAATAAATCACTAAAAGAATTAGGTTACAACTGAACCAATAATATGAAATTCAGTACAACGAATCCAACTTAATAAAACACAAATAATGTTGTATGATTAATGTGTTCATTGTTGTATTTTAGAAATTCTACATACGTAAAAATAAATTTATTTAAACAAGAGCATTTCTGCGCGTCTATTTCAGTGTTCCAGAATTTTTCAAAATGGCGGCCAGTGGTCTTGCACAGTATCCCCCGCGAATATTTGAAAGAGAATATGATTATGCCATCACTTGTCACTGAAATCGGTCTGCTTGTTTGAAGAAAACAAATTTCGCACAATTTTTGCGTCAGATTATGGCAAATAGCTGTTGACGTGCAGCGTAGACCGTCCCCGGACGTGAAAGAAAGAGTTTTTGCAGGAAACGGGCCGGTTAAAAAAACAGATAACAATTATGCGCGTATATGGGACTCGTAATAGGTTGTTTAATTGGAAATTAAGCGTCGGTATCTCGCTAGCGATTCCTCGAGCAGAAAACTTAAACACCGGTCGCGTTAAAAAAGAAAACGAACCAAGAAGAAGAAGAAGAAGAAGAAGAGGAGGAGAAGAAGGTAAGAGAAAGAAAAATGGGAAAGAGAGAAAAAGACCTCAGAAATTTACTTTGCGATAAGAGGCAAAGAGCCTAATGCCTCTGCCAGAGAAATAATACGCTTGTAAAGTTTTAATTAAACCGGCATGCTTGTTCAGAAACCGACACCAACGTGTATAACGTGTAGTAAATCGATCGATTTAATATACGGCCAACCGGAGTCACGGAAAACCATTAAAATATTCAACTTTATAACCATACGTGGCTAATGAACTCCGGCGAAAACGATACCCTCGCATAAATTCGCTGTTCCGACTGGACAGCTCTTACGACAGATAACAATTATCTTGATATTGTTGCAATGTATGCTCTCGCGCCTCCAATACGCGGCCACTGCCGCTTTTTCCTTTTTTTTTCGTTCTTTTTTCTTCATTTATTCTTTTTCTTTTTAATCGTGAGCGCCGTTGCACTCGACGATTTCATGCACCATTATGCAGTTTTCTTCTACGACGTGCTGCGACTCAGCATTGTTTGCGCTATTTTTGACCGGCGGCTGTCAGCTGTGTACCGGGTGTACACACATTTTTATCGATTGTTTATTGGTTTCGAGCACTTGTTATTTCCCGTTCTCTTTAGGAGAACGTACGGAAAAGGTGACTCGCGTATTTGTTACGTGATGTTTGTTAGTTTAAAGCATCGCTATTTCAGTTTTTATAATAGAAGTATGTATACATATAAAAGTTGACTGTTGCTTTTGCAATGTGACGTTTATTGATTTAAAAGATTTTTAGTTTTTTGACAAAAAAATACGATAGAAAAATATTATATTTTTTATGTGACCTTTATTTATTTGAAGCATCGGCAGTTTTGGTTTTTGACAACAATATATAGAAAAGGTGACTCGTATATTGTTTATGTTACGTTTGCTAATTTAAAGCATCGATTTTGTTTAAATACACGAGAAAGATATGACTCATATATTGGATAAGTGAAATATTATTAGTTTAAAATAATAATATAAAATTATACATTATAACATAACATTTATTCATATTTTCTATATAATATTTTAACTGTTATAAAGTGACTGTACAATGCAAATTTTGTTATACATACGTATTGCATATAATACGATATTAATACAAAAATAAGTAGCATTATTTTCTTTTTATCTGCTTATTTCAAAATCCCTCTGAAAAGTATTGAAAAATTAAATTAAACTTGAAATTCCTCTAAAATTAAAATTTATATACTCTAGAAATGTAAAAGTGTATGTTAGCATTACAAATGTTTTTTTATAGTGAATTTATCATATACGTATTAATATTCGTTCTGTGAACTGTAGAGTATTCATTATGTGAATGTTGTAGTATAGTAACATATTTACGGTTAATGCAATTACGCTTTTAGAAATATTTAATATTAATATTAATATAGGTACTGCTTACAAATCAACATTAATTCAACTATTTAAAATAGACTCGAATTTAAAATAGAACGTTAAAAATAAGAAGAATAAACAACTAAAAAAAATTAACATGCCAATTTCTACACTCACTATCCGTCGGCAGAAACAATCGTCAAACATTTTATTGTGCGACGGTTAAGACACATTCTACTGCAAAGAAAATATTCTAATTTGTTTAATCACATATATCGTTTTTGTTAAATCATTATTAGAATATCGATGATTTCCAAGATTTTAATTTTTATTAACCGTTCGAAAAATATGTTCATTCTGAAATATTTCTTAATGCTTGAATAATTGGAAACCCTGAGAACCTCGAAGAAATTCTCTTTTTGTATTATAACAATTTTACATAATAAAATAACGTTATTAAAAGAAAAATAAGTACACTACTCTAGGAATTATATGTAGTCTAGGAAGGCTTCATGAATTTACTATGAAAAGACACGCATTTTTCGAATGATACTTTTTCTAAATAAACCTAATCGAATGAAAGTTTATTTCATTGTTTTTAGTAGGTGAAACGGAAAGTATTAATTTTCTGTATACTACAATTCTAAATGTAGTAGAAAATGAAAGAAAAATGCATAGAACACGTTTCTAATTTATTTTTCAATATGTACTGCACATCACGTTTCTCAAATATGAAAAAATTGCCTTATTTATGAAAAATGGGAATTGTATGCTAATCGTTTGCAGGTATATTTGAATAATGTATACGTAGTGAACAATGAACTAATTGTTTAGCAACACTGAGACACAATCTAAAAAAAATTTCGTGATCGCATTTTTCAAAATTTCTTGGTTGAACTAAGAATTGTTGAATTAATGTTCTTAATTTTTGTTTGTGCAAGTATCAAAGATCTCTACTGTTACAATTAATAGTACAGAAATATTCCAAAAACAAGTGGACATTCATATAATAAATATTTATTTTGATGTTCTAATAGAAATAAACAATCTCACATATTACGTGCCTCTGCATCCACCATTTTTACTCACACAATACCCCAACACAAAATCAATCAAGAACAATTATCTCAATTTCCCCCAACCACACAAATTCAATATCCCACTCCTCCCCACCATTTCTCCCTCAAAATCCATCGAAAACACTGCCCCAAAATTCCCTCAACAAAACAGCCATAACCTAACAGAGCGTTTGAAAAATTAATGAAATCTTGATAATAGAAAATTAATTTTCCAATTTGCTACAGTTTTCCTACAAACCTAATCTGCAACTCACATTCTCCCACCACTATAGTCCATCAAACATAACCCTCGAAATCCCCTCCACCAAACTACCATAATCGTGCAGCGCGTTTGAAAAATTAATGAAAAATGGATAATAGAAAATTAATTTTCCAATTTGCCACAAACCTAATCTACAACTCACATTCTCCCACCACTCCTCCATCAAATATAACCCTCGAAACCCCCTCCACCAAACTATCATAATCATGCAGCGCATTTACAGCGTGGGATATGGATCGCAGCGGCGTTCGATCATGGGAAATTCATTTCTCAATTTCCCCACAAGCCTAATCTACAACTCACATTCTTCCACCTCTCCTCTACCGAAAAATTCCCCTAATCAATTACCATACCTAATAGCGCATTAACAGAACACGGATCGCGGCAGTGTTCTTGGATGATATATTCATTTTCCAATTTCTGCACAACTCACACTGCTCCACCACTGTTCCACCGAAAAATTCCCGAGAATTCCCCATAAGCAACTACCATAATATAATAGCGGGTTGAAAAGATATAAAAATTCAATTCACACTTTCCCCAACGGAAACCCAACCGAGTCTCCCACTTCTCCGTTACGTCCCTTTCAAAATTTCCGCCAAAAATCTCCCTCCACCGCACCGCCATAATCTAATAGCGCGTTTACAGCGGTGGACACGGATCGTGGCAGAGTTCTCGGATGATCGAGTTTCGAACCCGGGAATCACCTGCACAGGTATCGTCGGGGGCCGAGATCCTCTCGAGAAAGAATCCAAAAAAAAAAAAAAAAGGAAAGAAATCCACTAGAGAAGAAAAAGACGCGGAGCAAGACGCAGAAAGAAAGAAAGAGTAAGGAATAGAGAGAATGAGAGGAGAAAGAGAAAGAAAGGGCGGCGGCCGAGGAGTAATTCGCCGCGGCCGAAAAAGTAATGGAGTTTAGAGAATTCTTTGGTGTGGGTGGCGCGGCGGGGTAATGGCACGCACAGCACAAGCAAAGCGCAGGGCCCCCAAAAGAGGAAGGAAGGAAGCTGCCGTGGAAGATGAAGAGCGGTGGAAAGAGTGGCACACCTGTGGCGAACAAGAGCCACGCTGTCTGGAAGGTCGATCCTGTTTTCGGGCTCTCACCTCTTCTCTTCTCTTCTCTTCACTCGCTGCTCGCTTGGCTCATCCGAGAAAGAGAGAGAAAGAGACTTGGTCGGTTTCAAACCAGCCAACAAAGGCCCGCGACCATAAATCATCCGTCGGGGTTAGGCTTCCAGGCTGCCGGGACGATCCACGGATCCATGGCTAACTCTCTCCCTCTCTCTCTCTCGATCTTTCCACAGAGAACCGTAGTATAGATCGCTATTTATACTGCTATGGACGATTAGGCGAACGGAGGTACAACACACGATTTCTGGAGGTTTTTTGGACGATCCTCGGGGATCCTCGCGTTGGTTTGTTTATGGTTGTTGAGGTTGATAGTTTGGAAATGAATTGGTAATTATTTAGAAGTGTGACCTTCACAATGATTTTAATAATTTGTGGATATAGGGGGGGGGGTGTAATGTTGCTTTCGAGATATTTGCGAAAGATTGTTTGTACCATCACAAGCAATTCTGTCCATGCGTGTGCGTTTGTGAAACAGTCACAACCACTGTCAGTTGGTTTGTTTATGGTTGTTGAGAGTGATAGTTTGGAAATGAATTGATAATTATTTAGAAGTGTGACCTTCACAACGATTTTAAGAATTTATGGATATATGGGGGGAGGGGGGGTTGTAATGTTGTTTTCGAGATATTTGCGAAAGATTGTTTGTAGCACCACAAGGAATTCTGCCCATGCTTGTGCGTTTGTGAAACAGTCACAACAACCACTGTCAGTTGGTTTGTTTATGGTTGTAGAGAGTGATAGTTTGGAAATGAATTGGTAATTATTTAGAAGTGTGACCTTCACAACGATTTTAAGAATTTATGGATATGTGGGTAAGAGGGGGGGGGGTGTAATGTTGAACAACTTTTTCCTTTGGAAGTGTATGGCGGTCTCCTATAGTTTTCGAGATATTTGCGAATGATTGTTTGTACCATCACAAGCAATTCTGTCCATGCGTGTGCGTTTGCGAAACAGTCACAACCACTGTCAGTTGGTTCGTTTATGGTTGTTGTGCGCGATAGTTTGGAAATGAATTGGTAGTTATTTAGAAGTGTGACCTTCGCAAAAATTTTAACAATTTATGGATATATGGGGGGAGGGGGGTTGAACAACTTTTTTTCTTTGGAAGTATATGGCGGTCTCCTCTAGTTTTCGAGATATTTGCGAAAGATTGTTTGTATCACCACAAGCAATTCTTCCCATGCGTGTGCGTTTACGAAACAGTCACAACCACTGTCCAGCGGCGGCAGAATCACTGTTTTGACACATAACCTTCAACCAGCAGGTTGATCTCCTTAAGCTCCATTCATATACTACAATTATATCAGTTCTGAGAGAGTCTTTCGAACTATCCGCATGTTTAGAGATCTGAGGATAAGGAATAATTAAAATTCAAAACCTAACCGCTAACTCTAACCTCAACCGAATCCCAACCTAACCCTAATCTAACCTCAACTTTACCACAGCGCGAAAATAATTAAAATACGAATCCAACTATGGCCTATTTGTTTTAATTTTTTTAATCCCTGAAAGACCACAAATATGTACTTGGTTAGGGTTAGGTTACGATTAGGACGAGTTCCTCCCCGCAGTAAAATAGAAGTTTAATTATTATACTATTTCCAAAGAAGAAACAAACGATCGCCAATTTATGGAAGAAATGTAGGTGTGTTAAAGTAGCAACACCAGTGTTCACCTTTTCACGAATAAGTCAACTCCACCGCAGATCATGCGAACGATCGAGCATTTTGTGTGTGTAGTCGGCGTGCGATCAGGGTCTTCGAAGATTTATTTCTCAAAACGTTGAAAAGGGGAATCGTCGAGTTTACGGTATCCTGCCGTTGAAAGATCCTCCGGGGGTGGAACGGGCCTCAGAAATAAAACCGAGAGGAATCGAAACGAAGAAGCCGGAGGCGGTCGCGGTGGATGGGGGTCTGGGGTCTGGGAAAAAAGGGAAAAATTGATACATATATGTATACATATACACAGAAGAGAGGAGATAGAGTACAATTATACATATAGTCGAGAAACGCTTCCCCCGCCCCCACCCCTCCCCGAGAAACATGTCGTTCGCGTGAGGCTTGAATGGATCCGCATATCCGTTGCGTGCCGAAACGCCGAAAGGATTCCCTTTTATTCTGAATTTCAATAGGATACAACCATGGAGCCCAGCGCGCTAATTAATTCTTTGAACCGTGATTCGACGGTGGCGTGTCCCTTTATTTACAAACAAATCATTTGTTCCTTTCGTCTGGCCGTTTATTCCCTGAGAAACGACGGTGCACACCGGTTTATCTTTGAAAAGCGTCATTTTGATCCGGGAACACCGATTGTGTTTACGGGCCCCAGTAATTTGTAATTAGACCTCTCGCGGACAAATAAACAATTCTCGCTTCCGCTGCGAAAATACTGGCGCCACGAATTTTTTAGAATTCTCAGACGCTTTTTATCATTCTTTTTATATCGTCTTGGCCGATAAATGGTAAAACTGTTACGGATCTCTAGCTTTAGGAATTATGGACCAATTTACATCTTGTTATAGAAGTCTAACCATCTGTGTTAATTTTTATTGATTTCATCGATTGATTTGACGCTCCGCAATTTTCTTTCGATTTTGTCTTTTCTATTTGAAATTGCATACGCTCATTTTCGCAATTAATGCATACAATCTGCAGTCTATTTTCAGATAGTTATTCTATTTTCAGTTATTTTCAGTAATGATGTTGCGGAATAAATAATTCCTTTTGGTTATTCGAGCCCATTTGTGTATATTGCTTAGAGCTGTGATTTTCTTTTTGAGGTTAGGTTCTGCTTCTTCTAGAAGTCTAAATCTACAAAGCTAATTTTTATTAATTAATTAATTGTATCATATATAATATTATATTATATATTTTAATAAGTATAATATTAATTATTTAAGTATATTATTATATAATTATATTGGAAGAAAGTTATGTGTGCATATTATACATATCCGCTCATTTTATAAAATAATTACAATTTTATTATTATACTATTATATACATATATATGTACATGTATATATGTATATAATTTAGAATATTTATTATATATATATAATTCACATTTAAATTTTGTAAAATCATGTATTCTTGAAGACATTCAATTTTGCGGCGGGTCCTTGAAAGTTTAAAATTTTTGCGACCACCGGCGGTCGTGTTCTACAGATTACGAATTATAGAAAATTACAGAAATTATTAACGAGACACTAATGAATAATTCATCGTTTCCCGACAAGGATTGTGTGTATACCGAAGCCAACGAAAAGTTTATGACACGTGAACAGTGTTGTTCACCATTGTTTCACGGCAACGTCGCGCCATTTTAAATTGAGCGACCTTATTAAAGGAAATTATGGGTCAGTTATTTATGCAACAAATATTATATACGCTACCAGCCAATTTTCCCAACAATTAAGCTTCGAGCCGTGCATGTAGACTGCGTAACAATCTATTACTTACAAATTGCCATATAACAATACGGAATTACTGTACTAAAATATCGGAGACCGTGTGTATGCTAAACGCAACTTTTTTGCTTGAATATCGATGATGAATTATTGTGCACAGATTTTATTATGCATTTTTATATTAACTTTTAGGAGAGACGTAAAATATATTAATAAACGACATTTTTTCAGATCGAATAAACGTTACTACTTTCATTTATGGACATGATTTATTATTATTATAACCTGTATGCAAAGATCATAGTTTTCCTCTTTTTCTCTCTTCAGAAATTCAAGATTTGTTTGTTTATTTTTCAGGAGTAGGACGTGGACGATTTTTAGCTCCATTATATATTTCATATTAATCAAGTTAGCCAACCAAAAGAGTATGTAAAAGTCCCAAAGCAAAAGACTTTCTACTTTTCTTGTAAAAAAGTCCCAAATATACCCCAATCGCTCGTGTTTTAGAAATAAAATAACCCCTTAATTATTAACAGACACAGCCAGCTCAATATTGATCCCTTCTCAATCTAAAAATTCGTGAACATCCTTAAAACCCAAATAAAGAAGCACATCGAAGTCTTACAGCGAACAGTTTCCCAGCTTCCCAGTAAAAAATTCCCAAAAGTGTCCCAACTCATTGAATCTTAAACCAGATCATCCGCTAAACAAATACCAGACTACTACGCACTAAATCGCTCACAGCAAACACAATATCGCTTCCTGTTCAATCTAAAAATTTCTGGACATCCATAAAGCCTAAATAAAGAAGCACGTCAAAGTCTTATAACGAACAGTTTCCTAGTTCTCCAGTAAAAAATTCCCAAAGCTATCCCAACCCATCTTCCATATTGAATCGCACTCTAAACTATTACAGTACACCCTAAATCTCTCACAGCAAGTTCAATACCGTTACCACCTCAATCAAAAAAGTTCGCAAACATCCTCAAAACCTAAACAAACCTCTCCATAAACCTCTTACCATAAAAGCATTCCTCACTATAAAAAATCCCCAAAATAGTCCCAATTATTTCTTCCGGTAGGCGAAGCGATAATTCCATAAACAGCAGACGGCAATGATATTTAATTAACGAATTACCAGCGAGACAGAAGAAAGGGAAAAAAGGAAGATGAGTGGGGAAAGGGGTGAAAAAATAAAGCTCGTGACAAATGGAGAAGGAGGGGTGAGGATGAAAGGGGTGGGGGGTAGAAAGGAAAGAACACCGAAAGAAGGACCTGCCTTCTGGACCCGCTTTACGAGGTGTACGAAGAAATAGGCAGAGGCAGAAGGAAAGAGAGAGGAATGCGTGTAGCCTGGAGCCTCTATCTGCTCGAAACGTGCTCGAAACATGCTCTCACACTCTCTTCCAACAGGCTCCTACTTTGTTCGGCCGCCTCGTTTGACGGATGGAATTCCTTTGGACTTTGGACGCGATGTTGCACCGTGTTTGCTGCACCGGCGACAAGATATGCAACGCGACACGAGACCATATATGCACCGTGCGCTAACGCGAGACACACGTGTTTACACTCTGGAAACGTTTTCTGGGGGCCTACTCGTGTAACAGCAGCGAAAACAAGTGATTTTCACTCATCCTTAATTTTGCAAACCAAAAATTTTACGGACTCCAAATTTTACAATTTTTAAGTCTCACTAATTCCAAATTTTACCAACTCACAATTTCAGAATTTGATAAATTTTACAAACACCAAGTATTATTAATTCAAAATTTTTCTAATCCCAAATTTTGAAGTTTCAATAATTATAAATTTTGTACACTCGAAATTTTACAATTTTCAAGTTTCACTAATTCCAAATTTTACTAACTCACAATTTCATAATCCCAAAATTTTACAAACACCAAGTTTCACTAATTCCAAATTTTTCTAATCCCAAATTTTGAAGTTTCAATTATTCTAAATTTTATACACTCTACATTTTACAATATTCAAGTTTCACTAATTCCAAATTTTACTCACTCACAATTTCACAATCCCCAAATTAGACAAACTCAAAGTTTCGCTAATTCCAATTTTTACTACCCCCAAAGTTTTCAAACCCCAAATTTTACAATTCTCAAGTTTCAATAATTCAAAATTTCACAATTTTCAAGTTTTACTAATTCCAAATTTCACTAACTCACGTTTTCACAATCCACAAATTAGACAAACTCAAAGTTTCGCTAATTCCAATTTTTACTACTCCCAAAGTTTTCAAACCCAAAATTTTACAATTCTCAAGTTTCAATAATTCAAAATTTCACAATTTTCAAGTTTTACTAATTCCAAATTTCACTAACTCACGTTTTCACAATCCCCAAATTAGACAAACTCAAAGTTTCGCTAATTCCAATTTTTACTACTCCCAAAGTTTTCAAACCCCAAATTTTACAATTCTCAAGTTTCAATAATCCAAAATTTTACAATTTTCAAGTTTTACTGATTTCAAATTTTACCAACTCACAATTTCAGAATTTGCTAATTTTACAAACTCCAATTATCTACAATATTTAAATTCCCTTAATTTTTGTCTTAAATCCATAAAATCCACTGTCTACCAATTACAAACACCAAAATCCTCAGTCCACTCATCGGCACACATTATCTACCGACGATTTCGTAAACTTTGATAATCTGTGGTCCATGGATCAAGTTTTTTTAATACTACATCTTCCAACAACAATACCAATCTTAACCAACAACTAACCCCTAATAACGTAACATAATAATATCGTACGGGATTGATATAAAACTGATGATCTATTCTTTTTTCTTTTCTACAACACAATCATTGAAAATCCTATTTCACTTCCGTTACATAAAGTATAACTAGTAACTTTAATAGAGAAACTACTAAAAATCTTCATAAGCATCTAAAAACCGTTCGAAAGCCTAATACTCAATTTTGCTTTACTTTCTACGACTCTGGCAGTAAGTATCCATCGACAGAGGTGCGCGAGAAGAAAGGCAAAATTGATAAAACAAAAAAAAAAGTGGAAGAAACGAAAGACCAAAGACCGAAGACACGAACGAGAACACAGGACCGCGAGACAAAAAGAAAGAGAGAGAGAGAAAGAGAGAGAGAGAGAGAGAGAGAGAGAGAGAGAGAGAGAGAGAGAGAGAGAGAGAGAGAGAGAGAGAGAGAGAGAGAGAGAAGTTTTGCGCATAGTTAGGAGAAAGAGGATCAGAGACAGAGCCGAGAGGTGAGAGAAGGAGGCTGGCAGACGATGTTGCAAGACGGTCAGGTGTTGATGACCAGACAGGATGGTTAGGTCCAGCCGGTGGGTTAGGGAGGCAGAAGCAGAGCGGATGCCTTTCATCTTTTCATCTTCGACCGAGGGAACCAGAACCCGCACCTACCATCATGGGAACATCATCCCCTCCCTCCCCCTCCCTCTTTCTCTCTCTTTCTCTCTTCTTCTCTTTCCTTTTTCCTCTCTCCTCTCTCGTCCTTCTACCGCTCTTTCTTCGGCATCACCCTTCGAACTCCTTTGCTTCAGGATCATCGACGATGATCTTCGATAACCATTTTGTTCTATATCTTCCCCTCTATCGCCAGCAGCTTTTGTTTTCTGTTTTTAGTCCGGGGATCATGTCGGCCACGTTTGCCCATATAGGTTTTGTTCGTTGGTTTTTACAAACTGTGGTCGTTGGTGTCGACCAGTCAGATTTGGTGTAGATAAGCTTTTCGAGGTTATGTTGGTCCTCGGGGTGCTTTGTTTTGGGCAGTTTTCTGTAGTTCGATATGGTGTTGTATGGTTGTTTTAATATTTATTTGTGTTTAATAGTCTTTTCATAGCTAACAGTTTTAATATTCGTTCTGTTCGGTGGATATTTTTTATGAGGTACCGTGAACTTTTTTTTTTAGTATTTATTGGTGTTCAATATTTGATTAATAATTGGTTCTGATTGTTGTGCTTTTTTATGCTCGGCGTTGTCTTGTGAAATTTCCTTTTCGGTATCTGTTGGTGTTCCTTTAATATTTGGTTATTAAATTGTTTGGTCTGTTGTTGTTCGTTGATGTTTGATATGGTGTTGGAAATATTTTGAAGTTTTTTTATAATGAATATTCGGTCGTATATGTAATTATTATACAACACGTAACAACCCATTGCAGGTCCACAAAGCTACAATACAAACTAGCCACTGCAATCTCGATGAAACCATTAAAAACAGAAATATTTACCACCAAGAAGCTTCCAGTAAACCAAGCCGACAAACAACAAAACAAAATATCGAAACATTGAAATTCAACATCAGGCAACTTTCAGCAAACCAATACAAACCCACCGAAACATGCACCAATAAACCAACCCATTATTCAACAAACTATTACACAACAGTACAATTCAACACCAAGCAACCACTAACAAAAACTATTTAAATAATAAAATCCAACATCAACAAACATGCACCAACAAACCTCAATCTCGACAAACTGAAAGAACATATTTTACCGCTGTGTAGCAAATAGCTGTTAAAGCAACCCAGTCATCAAAAGAATCATTCAAAGCAATACATTTGAAACAATAAAACCCAACAACAACAAACATGCACCAACAAACCAACCCGTTCTTCGAAAAAACAAACTATTAACACTAGATTTACGGGGCCCGCCAAAATGACGGATTCAAAAATTTGTAATTTACGATTATTAAGCGTGTAAGGAGGCACTCGTGAGGAATTATTAGATAGATTTATTTTTTTGTGTAAATATTACAATAAAAATCGCGGAAGATCTAAGTAAATACAATTTTATTATTTTTTAAAGCAATGTAAAATAATCAATTTTAGTGCTCCGTAAACCTAGTGTTAAAACAGTACAATTCATCAGGAATAACCCATCAAGACAAACTATTGAAAAGATAAAATCCAACATCAACAAACATGCACCAACAAACCACAATCTCGACAAACTGAAAGAACCTATTTTACCGCTGTGTAGCAAATAGCTGTTAAAGCAACCCAGTCATCAAAAGAATCATTCAAAGAAATACATTTGAAACAATAAAACCCAACAACAACAAACATGCACCAACAAACCAACCCGTTCTTCGAGAAAATAAACTATTAACACTAGATTTACGGGGCCCGTCAAAATGACGGATTCAAAAATTTGTAATTTACGATTATTAAGAGTGTAAGGAGGCACTCGTGAGGAATTATTAGATAGATTTATTTTGTTGTGTACATATTACAACAAAAATCGCTGAAGATCTAAGTAAATACAATTTTATTATTTTTATAAAGCAATGTAAAATAATCAATTTTAGTGCTCCGTAAACCTAGTGTTAAAAGACAAACTATTGAAAAGACAAAATCCAACATCAACAAACATGCACCAACAAACCACAATCTCGACAAACTGAAAGAACATATTTTACCGCTGTGTAGCAAATCGCTGGTAAAGCAAACCGGCAATCAAAAGAATCATTCGGAACGGCTCGTTGTTGCACAATTGAAGGTGTCCTTGCGAGAGGTCGAAATCGAAAGAGATCGATGTGTTCGAGATCTGGCGGAAGGTGCAAGGAAAGAAAGAAAGGTGCCGTGGAATTTTGAGGGTGCAATTTGCCAAAGCACCGTGACGGAAAAATCGTATCAACGATCCGAGGCATCGGTAAGAGAAAGACAGAGCGAAGGAGAGAAACGAGGAGGAGAGAGAAGGATGAGAAAGAAGGAGGAAGAGCGCAGGGCTGCCCGAAGGAGTAATAACCGCTGCGAAACCTGGGAATTTCGGCGGGTTTTGATTACTAGGCGGCGAACCCGGCGAGGCCCGAATTCCTACAAATAAAAAGCCATCCCCGCCTGTCTAAATGCCGACACGCTGAAAATCATTTATTTATTTATTCGCATGAGGCGGCTCGCCTCTAGACGCGACCGTCTCCCCTCTATCTCTCTCCCTCACTCTATTTCACTCTATTTCACTCTTTCTCTCCTCTGTTTCTTTTTATTTCCCTCACTTTCTCTGTCTCTTTCTCTCTCTACGTCTCTCTTCTGTGTATTTTCTCTCTTTTTGTCTCCTTTCTTGTTCCGTTTCCTACCGAATGGGATATTTGTTTGTTTATTTGTCGGTCTTATTTAAATATTTATATAAGCTCAAGACGATCTGACGTAAGAGCCTGAAATATGATGGCCAGGATCCAGAAGAATCGTAAAGGGAAGGCAACTGTATATGTAGGTATATGGTAGAGACACTATTATCCTTTAAATTATTATTAATGGATCGTTGTGGGTTCGTTCGGATCAAAATTAGAAGGGTTTTTATCGTTTTCGTTTACATTGGATCGATTTTGATCGGTTCGATTCAGGGGAGGGGGTAATGGCATTTTTAATTTTAGTTTTAGTGGATGTTTTTGATGTTGTTTGGACAATTGTACAATTAAAGACATTTGTTTGTTGCTTTTTTGTTGAATTGGATTAAATGTTGATTGTCTCGATTCAGGAGAAAGGGTATTCGCATTTTCAATTTTGGTTGTATTGGATTTTGTTCAAGTTGTTGGTTTATGGATTTCTGATGTTGTTTGGACAATTAATGGCATTTGTTTGTTGTCGTTTGTTGAATTGGATGGAATGTTGATTGGCTCGATTCAGGAGTATGGGTAATCCCATTTTGAATTTTGGTTCTAGTGGATTTTATTTAGTGTGTGGGTTTATGGATTTTTGATGTTGTTTGCACAATTAATGGCATTTGTTTGTTGTTGTTTGTTGAATTGGATGGAATGTTGATTGACTTGATTCAGGAGAAAGGGTATTCGCATTTTCAATTTTGGTTGTATTGGATTTTGTTCAAGTTGTTGGTTTATGGATTTCTGATGTTGTTTGGACAATTAATGGTATTTGTTTGTTGTTGTTTGTTGAATTGGATCGAATGTTGATTGACTCGATTCAGAAGAAACGGTTCTGTTATTTTAGTTTTGGTGTATTTTTTAGTATTTCGGTTTGTGGATGTTTGATGTTGTTTGGGCAATCGGTGGCATTTGTTTGTTGAATTGAATTGAAGTTGGTTCATTTGATTCAGGTAAAAGGCTTTTGTTGTCAATTTGGTTGTGATGCCAGTATGAAAATAATTTATAATAATATGCATTTAAGAATAAAGTCCACAGTATAGTAATATAAGAGTTAATCCTATCAAACGTTTAAGATTGTGTTTGGTTTGTATTGCGATTATATGTATAAGCTGCGGTTTTGATGCATTTGTGACAAATATAAGTACGTGAAACAATAAGAGACAGTAGCAAGATAAACAAAATTGAATAGTATCGATATATTATTATCAACTTAATCAAATTGTTAAAGGAAGAAATAAATTATTATTTAGTTCCAGTACCTTTTAAATAATGCGGAAAATTTTTATTCTACATAAAGATTCGCTGTTTAGTAATTCTATCATAATATAATTTGATAACGGATGTGAGACGAACAATTGTAATGCTCTCCAACAACCACCATAACCGTTAAATAAATTTTGAAGAATCGAATTAAAAAATATAGAGAAGGAATAAAAATTAATCTAAACCATTTCAACCAAAAGAAAGAAATGTGTGGAGGAAGGTAATTGAACCAGGGGCCAAAAGAGATATAACACGACATTAAAATCCGCCATGTATTCCTATTATTCGTGGTAATGTATCGGCTCGTTAACTCTCAGCCGAGCTATAGATCATCCGGACGATCGCTGCCACGTACACCACTGCTATATTTATGTATGTAGTAGTATAACAGCGAAGGTGGGGGTGGACTGCCGGCCCATAAAGAAGCATCTGGTTTTCATCCCCCTGGTTTCCATCCCTCAGAACCTACCCTACCGAGTGCAAATCTAATATTCCCGTACCATTAACCCCGAGCATGTGTAGAACGTGATCGTTTCGACCCCTGGGATGGCTTTTAGCATTCTACTCTTTGTTGCCGTCTTTCTTATCGCGACAACATCATCTTGGTTATACTTGATGCCCCATAATGTGACAATTAGGTTCACTGTGCTCATACTAACCCTCAATTACTTTCTATATTCCTTTTAAACTTAAAGAAACGTATTTCCTCCATTCAGAGATTTTCTAAAATTAAAGCGACGTTCATATTTGGCCATTTCTCTTATCGCGACAACATCAACTTGGTTATACTTGATGCCCCATAATGTGACAATTAGGTTCACTGTGCTCATACTAACCCCCAGTTACTTTCTATATTCCTTTTAAACTTAAAGAAACGTATTTCCTCCACTTAGAGATTTTCTAAAATCAAAGCGACGTTAATATTTGGCCATTTCTCTTATCGCGACAACATCATCTTGATTATACTTGATGCCCCATAATGTGACAATTAGGTTCACTGTGCTCATACTAACCCTCAGTTACTTTCTATATTCCTTTTAAACTTAAAGAAACGTATTTCCTCCACTTAGAGATTTTCTAAAATCAAAGCGACGTTAATATTTGGCCATTTCTCTTATCGCGACAACATCATCTTGATTATACTTTATGCCCCATAATGTGACAATTAGGCTCACTGTGCTTATACTAACCCTCAGTTACTTTCTATATTCCTTTTAAACTTAAAGAAACGTATTTCCTCCACTTAGAGATTTTCTAAAATCAAAGCGACGTTAATATTTGGCCATTTCTCTTATCGCGACAACATCATCTTGATTATACTTTATGCCCCATAATGTGACAATTAGGTTCACTGTGCTCATACTAACCTTCAGTTACTTTCTATATTCCTTTTAAACTTAAAGAAACGTATTTCCTCCATTTAGAGATTTTCTAAAATCAAAGCGACGTTAATATTTGACCATTTCTCTTATCGCGACAACATCGTCTTGATTATTCTTTGTGCCCCATAATGTGACAATTAGGTTCACTGTGCTCATACTAACCCTCAATTATTTTCTATATTCTTTTTAAACGCAAAGAAACGTATTTCCTCCATTCAGAGATTTTCTAAAATTAAAGCGACGTTCATATTTGGGCATTTCTCTTATCGCGACAATATCATCTTGATTATACTTTGTGCTCCATAACGTGACAATTAGGCTCACTACGCTCATACTAGCCCTCAATAACTTTCTATATTCCTTTTAAACTCAAATAAACATAAACATTTGCTTCATTCAGAGATTTTCTAAAATTAAAGCGACGTTCATATTTATAAATGTATCGATTCAAAATATTTAAATGTATTATTTCCCTTGTATCAAATAATAATTTTTGTACACTTTTTATATTATTAAATGTCCGATTATAATAACATCTTTCTCCGGGGGGGGGGGGGGGGTAGCATGAATGATGGAAACGGTGTCGTTGTACGCGTAGGAGGCATAATGGAGTTAGACGTTCTCAAGTCGTCATTGCGGTTATTGTTTAATGTCGCTCACGTCTCGTAATCCGTTCCCATCGAACAAAATCCGCAGCTCGCGTTCATCTTCCGCGGTTAGGCAGGTTTTTTCTTTTTGCTCGTTCTTTGCTTTCTTTCTCTTTTTCTCGCCGTTGACGTCCTTTTACAGTGACATCTCGCAAACCACGGGGTTCGGTGGACCGTTAAGAATCCGCCGAGGTTTTGAATGATCCAATTTACCGCTTGCTGCCAACCATAACTACCGACGACTATCGTTCAAACGCGGGCTGAAGTTAAAAGGTTTGGGGAAACCTCCACCCCCTTGCGCTGCGCTCGCCTAAATGTATTTCGATGGGTCGAAATTGCGGTGGGTTTCCGGGAAGGGAGCAAGTGCACTGATCGACAGTGAGAGAACGATTTAATAATTTGTTGCGGGAATTATGGTCGCGAGATTCGTCGCCAGATGTGGGTGAAACGTCGGTGGAAAAAATATTTCACAGTTCCTCAAAAAATGTACACACCCTTTGAAATGGAATAATTTTTTAAAAATTTAACCGAACCACTTGAGCTTTATTTTGAGATGGTGGAATGATTAAATAAAAGAAATAAAATATGAAATGAATAAAATAAAAATGTTATTAACCCTAGCGTAGGCGCGCCTTATTTTGTGACATGAGAGGGCGCGCGCAGTCTGTGGGACCGCGTCGAATATTAATCCTAATGTTTAAGGTGTTTTCGTTTGCAAGACCGAATATGTTCATATGCAAGAATATAAAAGTCTTTAAGAAAAAAATAATGATACATAGTTTTCATTAAAAAAATTAAATACGGCATCGTTCCACAAAAATTTCAACTATAAACAGAAATTCAAAAGTAACCAAAAGTATATTCTTTGACTAAAGTCTTGCTTCACGCTCTTCCAAAAGGCGTTGGAGTCCAAAGGTGTTCCAAAGGTGTTTCGTTCAGTTTCGTTCTCAATAAATTTCAATTGTATTGTTTCCTGTTATAGCAAACGCAAAAAAGTCTCACTCTTGAGAAAGACTACATGCTGGCAGAAACACTGAGTGTTTCGTTCAGTTTCGTTCTCAATAAATTTCAATTATATTGTTTCCTGTTATAGCAAACGCAAAAAAATCTCACTCTTGAGAAAGACTACATGCTGGCAGAAACACTGAGTGTTTCGTTCAGTTTCGTTCTGAATAAATTTCAATTGTATTGTTTCCTGTTATAGCAAACGCAAAAAAGTCTCACTCTTGAGAAAGACTACATGCTGGCAGAAACACTGAGTGTTTCGTTCAGTTTCGTTCTCAATAAATTTCAATTATATTGTTTCCTGTTATAGCAAACGCAAAAAAATCTCACTCTTGAGAAAGACTACATGCTGGCAGAAACACTGAGTGTTTCGTTCAGTTTCGTTCACAATAAATTTCAATTGTATTGTTTCCTGTTATAGGAAACGCAAAAAGTCTCACTCTTGAGAAAGACCCACATCTGGGTCGAAACGTTGAGTTCCCTCCATTTGCAAAATTGCTATTTTGTATCATTGATCGAACCTGTGCGCCGAAATCAAACGCAAATGTTCATGTTCCATACTGATTTCTAGTTTCAAAATTTATTTTTTAACAACAAGTTCGCAACTAAATGAAATCTTATGTTCTTCCGTTAGATATCGCTTGCAACAACGAAGTAAAGAATGAAACAGATAATGAAGTAAAAAATGAAGTGAAAAATGATCTTAAATGCCAGAAATGGAGAACAATGCAGTCCATTTACAGCAATCGATTAAATTGCAACGTGCCACTACAATTTCCTGTGCGGAAGTTAAACAAGACGTAAAAGTATGTTAAGTTAGTTCGAAGTGAATATTCTCGGAAAAATGTGTAGTTTGAAGAGCGGCAGCCCTTTGAAGTTTCGAAATACAAACACATTAGTCCCTACAGCTGATTCCGTGATCGAAGATAGCCTTCTCCAAGACAAAATCGCGCTGCTGAAAGCGGAACTAATTGTTTTAATTACACGTCGTTAGGCCGCGGAACTCTGGATATTTACAGCGCGCAGAGGTGTTCGAAAAACTGTTAAATAATCGGTCCATTCCAATTTATTGCAGCCTCACTTGGTTGCGATATTAAACACGAAGTTTTATTTAAAGAACCAAAGAAAATTCTAGCTTTATTCTTTTCTGTAATTATTATTTAATAATAGCGAAGCAACCGATGCCAAATTATTGACAATTTAGGTCCACAGTTTTTAAAAAAAATTTACATATATGCATATGTTCGAGTAATGAATGTATTCCTGTATTATATTAATGTTTTACTGGATGTAAGAAACAAAACGTATCTTTTATTAAAAAAATTCATTTATGCTTTTAAAAATTGTATATTTTAGTTGAATATGATTGTGTATTACAGTGTATTATTGTATATTAATATTTATTATTATATATTATTACATATTTTGTACATGTATATTGCATTTTCTTGAATATTTTGATACACTATTGCATATTATATTGTGTATTAGTATTCATTATTTTGTATATTATCGCTTAATGGTATATTAAAATCTCTAATGAAATTTATTGTTATTATTTACAAACAAAATCATGTACAAAGTACACTTAAAATATACATTATAGAACATTTAGGATTACATTTGGACATGAAAGCATTTTAAACATTTTTAATTGTTATATTTCTGTGTCCTAATTCGCAGATTAAAGGTACAATATATTATACACAAAAGTCTCTTTTTATATTTTTCCAATAGTATTTCTCAATGTTCAAATTTACAAATAAAAATAGTGTTAATGTCATTGCAGATAAGTTTCTTTTTATATTTTTCAATTATATTTTTCAGTGTCTGAATTTACAAAAAAATAATGAAAATATAATTATATTAAGTAAGTTTCTTTTTATATTTTTCAATTATATTTTTCAGTGTCCGAATTTACAAACAAATATAATGTAAATATAATTATATTAGATAAGTGTCTTTTTATATTTTGTCGATTATATGTTTTAGTATTCAAATTTACGAATGATAATAATGTAAATATAAATTAGATAAGTGTGTTTTTATATTTTTTCAATTGTATTTCTCGGTGTTTGAATTTAGAGATGAAGCTAAGTAGTAATTAGTTAAATTTCGTTTACGCGTCGAGGTATATGTGCCTACTCACCTCAGAAATAAAAATTGTAAATCCAAAGTTGCAAATGATGTTAACCGTCCATTATTACGAACCGCTTTTCATCACGTTTACATTTCAAATGTATCTCTTAATTACCTTCACGTGTTCTTTCCCTTATCTGTATAAAATTCCAAGGTTTCCCGCCTAATTCCCAGCATCCTCAGCGCAATTAATTCGTTCCGCGTATTAATAAAGATCCTCTTCGTTCCGCGATTGAAATCTGAAAAGTGCAACCCGCATTGTTTCCTACTATTCTGATCCTCTCAATTGATAAAATGTATATTTGTATTAAAAACAACCGCTACATTGATTTTAATAAAACGTTCGTTAGGTTTACATATGGCGGGAAATTTGAACACATGAACACGCTCTGCAGTTCATGCGAATACAATGTTAACCGAACGATTAATTAACATTCAGAATATGTACAGTTTAATACTCGTGGGATCATGATAATACGCGTGGAATCATTATGAAAAATAGATGCTTCGTATAAAATTCGAATAAAGACTATTAGTTTGAGCTACTGGAACGTAGAATAATATTATGTTTATTTATACAATACAAGGCAGTTGAAAGATGACTTGTATTTTAATTGTGAATTTTTGTAATTGTTTCGTGAAGTTGTTAATATTTCTTTCAAGCAGATAAACTGAAAATTACGTTAAATGTATAATGAAAAAAAAAGGTTCATGTATTATAATCTTAAATTGTCTCATTAATTTGTGTGTGCGTTAAAATCGTCATAAATGATAGCAATAAACTTACCTATAGACTTTAATGCACCACCAAACAATAATATACAAAATAGTTAATTTATTGTATGTAAGAGGTTCTAATAATTTGACGATGAATGTGTCAAATTTATAAAAAAGGGTTGAAACATTAATTTAAAATAGACATAAAAGGGATGAATGAGGGTTGTACAATTATTTTAAAATTAACATAAAAGAGATGAATGAGGGTTGAACAATTATTTTAAAATTGATCTAAGAGAGATACATAAGAGCTAAACAATTATTGATAAATTGACATAAAAGGGACCAATGATGGTTGAATAAATATTTTAAAATTGACATAAAAGATTTGAATAGGGGTTGAATAATTATAAGGTTGACATGAAAAAGACGAATAAAAGTTGATTAATCATTTCACAATTGACATAAAAGAGAGATACACGAGTTGAAAAGTGAGTTAAAAATTAACAGGCAAGGGGCCAATGATGTTTGAATAATTGCTTCACAATTGACATAAAATGAGTAACGGTTCAACACTTATTGTCAAATGATACCTACAATTTTTCAAAGATGGCCGAATTGTTAATGTCCACCCCACAGAGCAATATTTCAAAAAGCGCAAGAAAGAGAAAAGAGGCGATTCTTTATGGTGTTCCAAGGGTGGGGGGGGCGGTAAGGGGGTGGGCCACGTGCCGAGCGGAATGCCGATGATTTAATGAATTCCGCAAAGAACAAGGCCTGCTTTCGAAGAGAGGGTGGCTGTAAAAGAGGAAGCCCGTGACAAGCTTACGCTTTTAGGCAGCGCACGCTGAATTAATAACAATGCTGCCGAAATAATAACCCCCCCACCCAGCCTCCCGCCACAGCCACTATCAATTTCACGAGGACTCGCTTCTGAATGGTTCACTGTACCCCGAACACAGGTAGAACAGCTTTTTGTTGTTCCTCGGCGCGTGTCAACGCTGCCGTTGTCCTTTCCCGCTGTCAACGGCCCTGAATGACAGTGACTGTGTTGGCTACTGAATGAATATTTTTTGGGTGAATTAATCAATTAATAGCTAATTGATCACTCTATGGCGAAATACGTTAGTGTCGTTCTTCTTTGGATTTTTATTTTTAATATTATATTTATATTTAGAGAAGAGTCTTTTTAGGAGGAGGACGCAAACTATAATAATAAAAACAGTCAGAAAACGACTAAGGATGAAAACACACGGTTAATTCAATAAAATATAAATGTTATTAGCATGATTATGGTGTTATGTGTATAGTATGACTGTTTTTAGAAAAGGTCTCTTCTTTTCAATCTTAACCCCAAGAGCCAAGAACAATTAGAAAGCGTCGAAGGAGGAAAACGGTAGCTTAAATCGATGGACCATGAGTATTAACAATAACGATAAACCTGAAAATAAAAATTACGGAACGAAGTCAGTCTCGGAGGTCCAGCAATAGCAATCGATGGCATCAAGAAGGTCACAGAGGGTTGCAGTCGAGAAGGGGTGCATTAGCGTCGCTCGTAAAATCGTACGCGCCGCTTTGCACAGCGCAACGCTCTGGCAGCAAGAGTGTGTGTGTGTGTGAGTGAGTGAGAGAGAGAGAGAGAGAAGGATAGAGAAAAAGTGGGAGAGAAAGATAGTGTAGCTCGTAACGCTCTCCTTAGGAGAGAGAGAGCGTATTTACGCTCTCCTTGGGAGAGTTATGTAACATGGCCGCGCAAACGGCCCGTGCCGGCCATTAGGAGCCCGTTCGAGGCCATTTTGTCGAGCCACCCTTTTACGGCGAGAGCCTTCCCTTTCTTTGTTTCTTTCTTCCATCGGCTTCTTGCCTTCCAGATCTGCCTCTCTGTTTATTTCTCCGCCTATATCTGTCCAACTCAACTTTTTATTTCACTATCTTTTTCACCGAAACGCTCCGACTCGTGACTAATCCCCTGTTTGCTCGCTCCACTTCAATCTTGTGATTGTTTATCACTGAATACAAACTATTTTAACTGCCACGATTAACGTAGATTTATTCCAGTGCTCGAAAAGCAATCTTATTGTTTTATTAACTTTTAATTCGTGTAAGTTTTAAATCGTGACTGATCCCTTGTTGCTCGGTCTACGTCGTATTGATAATTGTTTATCACTGATTTATATGTAGAAGATGGTATAGATTAATGTTATCTCGGACGAAGATTGGTTTGACATGTTTTTTTTAAGGATTTCTAATTTGCAAATTATTCCAAGAGCTCGCTGTGATAAAAAGTTAAGTAAAATAGTAAAAAAATAAACTTTCGATTTTATTTGACGTTCGAACTGTAAATTGTTGTTTGCGTCGATTTTCATGAAACCGGTTTACAACAGTCAATATTTGCATAAATATCCTTGGTTCTATAGTTCAATACACACTTGGAAACATACTTATTTAGAATATTATACATATACAATAATTTAATGGTTCAATGCGCCATCTCATTATTAACTTCCATAGGTTAAAAAATAGAATGGAAAGGAATGGAAATTTTCCATTTTTCTTTTTTATAAACGCATAGATAATTAATGTTAATTATGTATGTGTTTCTCCTTGCCCGGGAACATTTCCTTACGAATTGTAGCATAATTATATGCTAAACGCTAATTTAGCACCTACCGGCTTGAATAATTTTATTATAATTATATGGCTCGGTTATGGTGTGTCAGTAGATACTAGTTAGTTGATAATAGAACGTGATTACACCGTTACCAAATTGTATAGTTTCAGAAACTTTGTTCGATCGGTCTTTTCAACGCGAGAAATAATATAAAATTACCTATGAAATCGTAATAAGATTGAAACGAAATTTAACAAACAGTAAAATCTAGATTAATGTAAAATACAGTTCAAGTAGAGTGAAATTCAATGTAAAAAAGTTGTCAATTTTAATATTTAACTAGTCAAAGTATGAATTAACTTAAGTTTTATGCGAACTATGCGAACAGCAGGCTCTGCTATCGTCGAGACCAAGATGGCGGCGCTGTGAAATTGGTTCGATGCGTATAATTCCAATAAATTTCAATATCGTGGACATTTATGACTGTATATTATGAATTTTATAGCATACTTCACTCTAACAATACACAATAAAGTGATCGGTAAACTGAAATCGTATACAATCTCTATAGCAATGTACTAAAATCCTTAATAAATAAAGTAAGTTTCTATTTAACGCCGAGTCGTAGAATTTCTTCTCACAGGCTTAATACAGTCTCAATTTCTACGGTTTATTAACTGTCATACATTTATATTGTTGACTTGCATATTTGACTTTGAAAAAATGCAATATATCAAGCATTATTTACAAGTACCAATGTTTGTTGAAATAAATCAGAATTCTCTGTGAAGAAAATAAGTTTCAATTGATTAACTCAATATTAATTTTCGTTACATATTTGACTATGAGAAATCATAACAAAATTAACATTTTGTAGCGCATATAATTTTCATTGAAATATACATCAAGATTCTTTGTAACGACGATAAAAGTTTGTATTTAATATCGAGATCCAACGATTTGTTTCCATTTATCAATTTTTATAAATACAAAAGCGGCGATTTAAAATAAATGATGTGCGGAATATTTAACTCTGGAGAACCGGAATGAAATTGTAACATGCAATTTTCTTGGTAACATATCAAGAATCTCACTAAAGACAATATTCTATTTATCGTTCAGTTAAAAAAATTCGTTTTTTGCAACAGAATGATTGCGTGAACATCAACAGCCAATTAATATCTATTACCACGAAATCCAATTGGGTCACACGCGTGCACGGCACAACGTTTACACTGCGAAAGACTATGATAGTAATCACAACAATATTCTCCCCGGGTTATTACTCCCGGTACATGACGCAAAAAGTTAACTTCATTTGCTTGTAAATGAAAAAAAACTCCGGATGATACGATCTGGGAAGTTAATGAGTATGTAAATTAAGACACATCGTTCGCGGGCCACATTTCATAATTTTCCCTCGTGTGCCATGTTTAAATACTATAGGCTATTCATACATATAATATTATGGATGTTATCATAGTCTTTAAACACATTTCGTAATAGTCATCATCGTTCCAACGATTTTAGAGACTCGAGTGACATTGTGCTGTCATTTTTTGCGATTGTAGTGCTTAAAAACAATCTAGGTACCTTCTACAAAAGTCACTTTAATATTTTTCACCAGTTTTCATTCTAACTTTCAGAAATCCGAAATTCGACTTGCTGCATAAACATTCCTATAGAATCTTATTTATTATAAATATAAACATAACAGTTAATATAGCTAAAAAATTGTCTACAAATTTTTCACCAAAACTTCCAAAAATTGGAAATTCGACTTGCTGTATAAATATTTTGCAATTCCTACAGAATCTTATTTATCGTAAACATAAACGCAGCAGTTAAAATACTTCAAAAATTGTCTAAAAAAACTACGAAATTCTCTTAAATTATTCATTATCATTTTGCTAAAAATTGTGATTAAAAAACAGCCGACTTCAATCAAATATGGTAAATGTTGTGTTAAGGGGAGTCACCTCGGATGACCTTGACCTTGATACATGTTGCCCAGGACAACATTCTGAACAATTTTTCTCTATGTAATACTATGTATACATCTACGAGGCGCTCGGACTTAATTTCCGAGATAATTGCAAGACATTATTGTTAAATTTTGTTTGCAAGTACACTTTATTCTCGTATAAACTGTCAAAAGGAGATATAATCCAAGTTGGTTTGTGGTTAGGATGGTGGTGGGGGATAACCCAGACCTAACCTAGAACTAACCCAGACTTAACACCATTTTGAGATTATCCAATTTCAGCGAATGTCTTCGATAACATATGTCAAATCCAAAATCACATTCATGTAGATACTGGTAAATTACAATAAGGTAGCATCGGTATATTTTTGTTCATAACTTTTTAATAAAATACGAGCGACGACTAAAACCTTTTGGAGGTTACTTAGAAAGGTGATCTTGATAAGATATTTCAATGCAGTATGTCGTTTTAGCCTTCATTACTAAAAATAATTGCTGAAAACTTCTTTTGTTTATAACTTTTTAATAAACAACGAACGCCGGCTAAAACTTCTTGAGGGTTACTCAGAATGTTGTTCTTGACAACATATCGAGGTCATCCGAAGTGACTCCCCTTAACCTAACATTTACCTCAAATAGTAACAATTACTCAACAAGGGATAAATACGAAACAAAATTGAACACAAAATAAAATAGGAAACGAATAGGATAAAAGGCAATGTTCAACAATAAAAAAGGCTGACAATTTTCGTTCCCAGGTGTAGAGGACCCCTGAAGGTTTGCCTTTCGCCTAACACCCGAGTAAACTCCAGATCGTCCATCATCGAACTTTCCACCGGGCAGTTGGTTGTATTAATTCGGTTGTGATAAATTAAATCCGCGTGTTATCCGGGGACCCGTGTTGGATTTATCGTCCCGGTCGAAATATAATTCTCGAAAATAGAGTGCGGTTTTAATAAACCACCGGCCGGAATGAAAATCCGCCGCGTTTGCGATCCATTCGTTCCCGACCCTGTGTTCGAATAATTGATTCCCCCTCTAACCCCTTGCCCCTTCCGCTCTCTGTTGGGGAAATTTGATTTTCCGCTTGTCAAAAAACCCGACGTTACTTTTGTAACGTTGCACAATGCTCGAAGAAACCGCATTGTTCGGGGGCCGTTCGAAATCGACCGCCATTGCGAAAATTTCAAACGAGAAAGCGAGCAAAATTTGTTCAACCAAACCTGTTCTATTTATTTAATACCATTTATACGATATTAATAATATATTTCACTCTTGGTACGGAAGTTTTTCAACGGAAAATAATTTGAAACATTCCTATATTTTTATAAAGTTGCTGAAAATGATTTTGTGCGTCCTCCATATACTTTGGAAGATTGGTAATAGATTAATAATATTTATTTCTTTTTTGTTACTGAAGTATTTGAACAGAAAATTATTTGAAACATTCCTATATTTTTGTAATGTTGTAACAAATGGTTCGGTGCGTCTTGAATATGAAGATTAGTAATGATTTTGTTTTATTTCGAACAGAACTAACTCTGCGTTTGAAATGTCAAGGAACGCAGGACAAATATTGTCAACTATTTATTGTATAATAACTATGTTTCTACATTATTATAAATATACTGCTTGGATTTCTATCCAAAAAGAAAATTGTCAGAATTTTTCAATTCTTTAAATGTTCCTACCATTTTGTATTTGATCTATTCAATTTTTATCGTAAATATGTATACCTAAAATGTATAAATATTGTATTTGAATACTAAAACATTGAACGGTGCTTATCTTTAATTTCAAACCTTGAAAATTCCTCACTAAAACAAATGCATTGCAAAGACACTCTCTAAAGTGATGCGTTTGTATAATTATTTATCAGAAATGAGATAGCAAAGAATGTTAACATTCAAATTATTAAAAAAGGAGGGAAGTGCTTATTGTTCGCAAGTGCCAATAGATAAAAACTGAATTATTCTCCACGCAATTATGCGAACTTGTTACCATGCAACAACCGGAAGCGACGAGTATTCAAACGGAGCAATGGCGGCGCGCCTGAATCACGAGCTTGACGTTGCGGTTTTCAATGATAAATATTCATTTTCGGGAAAGATGATATGCAATTTTTCTGCCGTACTTCGTTGGTAAAACTGCAACTCAGTATCATTACTTTGTCAATAGACGTTTTGAAACAACGTTTCTTATAAAACAAGTTCGTGACAAAACAAATCTCATGACTTGTCTTTTCTCAACCATTATCCATACGTAACATGTTCTTAAAATGATTATTCAAATAGTGTATCGTCTTATTTGACCGGGAATTATGCTTGAAATAGTTGTGTCTTAGTTTATTTACATTGTAACATGATTTTTCTCTTAATTATTCCATTATTTAGCTATTGAATCAATTAATTCTTCATTTTATACTTGTCTATACAACTTCATTTATTTTACGTGTAGGCAATTCGCTTATGAAATAATAATAATAAATTAATCTAAACAATTGCATACAATAAATTTACAAAATTGCTCATTTTTCATTTCGTTCCAGAGAAAATTAATTTGACACACATAACAAAATAAAATACATTATGTTAATCTATAAAATTGAACTTTTACTATTGAACTGTGGATATTTGTACAAAATGAAAATTTTCTAAACAATTTCAATATAGTTACTATCAAAAATAATACAACAGTAATTTTTAAATTCTCATTTTTAATGTTTTCACTACTTTGTGCTTCACGTGTTCACTTTTGCAATCAATTCACAAAATCTACAATCTATACAAATATCTAACAAATATAAACAGACAACTTACAAAGCTACTAAAATTGCTAAAGATTGCTAAAAACAATTTTAAAGAAAACCAGCCAAGAACAATTCAAATAACTGTAAAAATGCGTGCGAACAGAAGCAGACATTGTTTGATAAATAAAACCGATTGAAAGATATTTAAGAATCGGTAGAACTGATTGTAAATATAGTTGTCATACTTGAAAATTGCGTGTAAAGACACATTTTTCCGAGTGAACAATCTCCTTTCGTTATTACGTCCACCATTTCAAAATGGAGGAGCTCGCGAACGCTCCGTCGGGATTCTCAGTCGAGTCCCACGGTTTTCCTAATTCACGAGAAAAGGGTTTCGATAAAAAGAAAAGAAGAAGAGTCGCCGATATACATTGGAAAAGCCACAGAAACGCGACGGGAGGAGAGACAACGGTAATCGAATGTCATTATTCTCAAATTATAGACTTGTTTCCGGATAATGGTGCACCGACCGCACATACTTATCAAGATGTTCGCTCTTCATACATTACGGAACCGTTCCGTATTCGATTCGAGCATTATAATCGTCTCTCTGTCGAGAAAACCGAGGGAAACTATACCTCTTCGACATTTCAATTTGTTTACGTAAGTTAGACATCTTTTAAACTAGTTTACGCGGTTTTTTATGCTAGTTTCGTTTAAACCGATTTTTAGATCCGCTAAACTGTTATCAGACTATTACATACTAAATCGCACACAGGTAGCTCAATAGTGGTTTCTTCTTGAAAAAACAATTTGTGAATATAATTAAAACTGAAATGAACGAGTAGACGAAAGTCCCATATCAAAATGTTTAATAGCTCTATTATAAAAAAAATCACGAAGGTGGCCGAATGCAGCACTTTTCCATGGTAAAATCATTACTCAATATTGGTCACAAACTCTTCTGTAATAATTGCTCATAACAAGCGTGATTGTGGTTCCTCCTGAATGAAACAATTTGTGAATGTTCTTAATAACTCACCAAAAAAATACACGAAAGTCCTATGTCGAAGAGTTTAATAATTTCGTAGTTAAAAATTTGCAAAGTTGTCTCAAAATATAGAATTCGAAGCAATCCCTTGACTTCTAAGACTACTATCTACTTGATCGCTTATAACAAGCCTAATTTTGCTCCCTCCTCGATTAAAAAATTTGACAATTTCTTCAAAACCTAAATGAAAGAGTAGATGAAAGTCCCGTAGCAATAGGTTTTATAGTTACGCTATAAAAAATTCACAAACTTGTCCCAAATCGTGACAGTTCACAATAAAATCTTCCCTCAATATTGGTAACGAACTCTTCTGCAATCAACCGCTTGGGGCAAGCTTAATTATAATTTCTCCTCAATCAAAAATTCTATACATTACCCCGAAACCTCACCGAAGAAGTACACGAACGTCCCAAATGATCCACGTTTCTGTAAAAAGAGCAATATAATATTTAAATCATCCCTCACTGCACAATCAAAAATCGAACAATATTCATGCCAGACCATAGCTCAAACGTTTGTAACTCACGCTATCCTTCACCGATCTCATTCAAATTTTCAGAATAAATACACCCAACACACACCCACTAAACGCACTTTCCAAATTTTCACTACCATCCCGCATGAAAAACTTACAAACAAAAATAGGTAATTATGTACATTAGGGGCTTCCTCACCGATTTTGATGACGTTGAAATATGTTGTCAAGGTCATCATTCTGAACAACTTTTTCCTATACACGTTACCGCCGCTCAGCTTTAGTTTCCGAGATATTCGTAAAAAAGTTTCAACATCTCGAAAAGTAATCGGAGTAGGTCTGGGTTAGATTTGAAATTATGGCCGCCGATAACGCGGCCACGGTCACAACTTAAAACGACCTCAATCAGTTGAGACCCACTGTCTTGTCTGTTTATGTTGACGAACTGAAAGGTGAAATGAATCGTGTCGAACGCGACTCATTTCATTGTCAGCTGTATTAGCATACATGTTGAAACTAGACCAGCGTTTGTAATGCGCGCGTTCTCTTTAGTTCTCTAGCAGCGATCTCTATGGATAGTCTTAGTTAGAAGCGTTCTTCTCGAAGCTCTCGCTGCCACGTGCGAAGTAAGAATGTAATCGCCTCATTTATTCTAAATATATGTATATATTTTGTTCTTTGATCCAAAAAGGTCTCATTATTGTGCTTCTATTGCAATATCCCTAACAATACAGAGTATTAACCATGAAACTATACGAATTCTTGGATACCTGCAACAATCAAGAAAATATATAATAACCCAGAATATAAATATATAAATAATATATAAATAACCCAGACCTAACTCAGACCTAACTCAGACCTACTCCGATCACTTTTCGAGATGTTGAACTTTTTTTGCGAATATCTCGGAAACTAAAGCCGAGCGGCGGTAACATGTACAGGAAAAAGTTGTTCAGAATAATGACCTTGACAACACATTTCAACGTCATCAAAATCGGTGAGGAAGCCCCTAATGTAAATAATTACCAAAAACACAAACATAACCACCACCTACATAAGCAACCTCACAATTTATTTTCCTCCGCCCAATTTCAATATTCCCAAAATTTCTGTCTCTCGTTATCTACTGAACAAATTGCTCTATCTTCTAAAAGAAACTCCACGCCGGTCGCTGCATTTTTAAAGAAGCTTTTAATGCTCAAATATTCGAAACTCGCCTGAACTAATGCGTACACACGATCAGGCGCGAATATACTAATTATCCGCGACATCGCCGATCCGGCCCGCAGTTAGTCAACAAAAGAAGACACCCCGGAGTCACCTACAGTCGCCCCTCCCCCCCCCCCCCTGTGGTGTAAACCACAGTGACTCGAGAAGGTCAAAGTTTTCCGTGAAAGCGATCCGGGCGCGAGCGGTGGCTGTGAAAAGGCGGAGGGGCATTCACGCCGATTATCTAGATAATGGCCGGGGCCAGGAAATTTCGGTGGTCCTGTGTGCTCGTGTGTAAGAGCAAGAAAGCATGAAATAGAGAGAGAGAGCGAGAGAGAAAGAGAGACAGATCAGGAATATGTTGGGGCAACACAGGGCTCCGATTCGCCGGAATGATTCACGGTCCGGCGTCGACAAAGCGCCAACTCGGCGGTTCGCAAGAAAAACGAGCCACGGGCAATTTATTTTAAATATAACCGCCCGATTCGCCGAGTCCGATTTGTTCTGGGCATTAAAAGGGTGCCCCCCTTCTCCCCCCCCCCCCTCCTCTTCCACCGCTACGCTATTGCTTTCGTTTCTCTGTCTCTTTCTCTCCCTTGGCCGGCAGCCCCATTCGTTGAACACCGCGCGAGCACAGTGTTCATGGTGTGTTGTGCTCATGGTGTTCGAACCCCTCGTAGTAGACACACGAGCCCGCAATCCGTAACAATGTTAGCCCTCCCCAAAAACATGTCTGTAATTCGTATATAATGGACTCCAGGCCTCTTTATGCTTCCACCCTTGACGAGATTCGCGAGCGGATCGATTGTAGTCGAGCTATTGCGACCTCGGGAGTCCGATGTTTACATGGGGATCGTGACTTTTCGCGGCGGGAGTGACGGGGACGATCGAACGTGTCGAGTTTGACGAGTTCGATGCGGATTCTTGGTCGGATTTGTGGGTGAGTGGGTGGAATGTTTTCGGGGGTGGGAATGTGTGTTTCTTTTTGTTCGAGTCTCGAGGTGCTCGCGAGATTGTTGCCCGGGGTAGCTTTGATACTTTGGGAAAAATTTGTGAATTTCTTTGGGATCTAAATGTGAGAGCATGTCGAAGTTAAATAGCAGGAGGTTTTCTTGTTCTAATGTAAAAATAGTCGCGAAGCTGTGGTTTGAAAGCCCGAGTTTGGAGTGAGGAGGGATTGTACGACGGATTGGGACAGCTTCGAGATTTTGTTGTAGCGAAATTATTGATCTTTTCGACATGGGACTTTTATGTGATTTTTTTATTGGGTTTTGTGGATATTCACAAATTTTTGCACTGAGGAGAGATTGAAATTAGGCTTGTGATAAGCGAACGAGTAGATAGTGGTTTTAGAAATTAAGAGGTAGCTTTCGTGGAGAGTTTACAACTCCGGGACCTTTTTGTAGAAAAAGTATTAAACTTTTTTATGTGGGACTTCCATGTGATATTTCTATTAGGTTTTGTGGATATTCACAAATTTTTGTATTGAGGAAAGATGGAAATTATGCTTGTCATAAGCGAACGAGTAGATAGTAGTGTTAGAAATTAAGGGGTTGCTTTGGTGTAGATTTTACAAATTCAGGACTTTTTTGTAGAAAAACTATTAAACTTTCCGATGTGGGACTTTCATGTGATATTTCTACTAGGGTTTGTAGATATTCACAAATTTTTGCACTGAGTTGAGAACAAAATTAGGCTTGTCATAAGCGATCAGGTAGATCGTAGTTTTAGAAATTAAGGGGTTGCATTGATGTAGAATTTGCAACTTCGAGATTTTTTTGTAGAAAAACTATTGAACTTTTTGATGTGGGACTTTCATGTGCTATTTCTATTAGGTTTTGTAGATATTCACAAATTTTGGCACTGAGGAGAGATTGCAATTAGGGTTGTCATAAGCGAACGAGTAGATAGTAGTTTTAGAAATGAAGGGGTTGCTTTGGTGTAGAGTTTACAACTTCGGGATTTATTTGCAGAAAAACTATTGAACTTTTTGATGTGGGACTTTCATGTGCTATTTCTATTAGGTTTTGTAGATATTCACAAATTTTGGCACTGAGGAGAGATTGCAATTAGGGTTGTCATAAGCGAACGAGTAGATAGTAGTTTTAGAAATTAAGGGGTTGCTTTGGTTGTAGAGTTTACAACTTCGGGATTTTTTTGTAGAAAAACTGTTATACTTTTCGATGTGGGACTTTCATATTATATTTCTACTAGGTTTTGTGGATATTCACAAATTTTTGCACTGAGAAGAGATCAAAATTAGGCTTGTCATAAGCGATCAGGTAAATCGTAGTTTTAGAAATTAAGAGGTAGCTTTGGTGTAGAGTTTACAACTTTGGGACTTTTATGTAGAAAAACTATTAAACTTTTTTATGTGGGACTTTCATGTGATATTTCTATTAGGTTTTGTAGATACTCACAAATTTTTGCATTGAGGAGGGATCGAAATTATGCTTGTCATAAGCGAACAAGTAGATATTAGGCTTAGAAATTAAAAGCTTGCTTTGGTTCAGAAATCTATTATATTAGTACAACTTTGCTATTTTTCTGTAGCGCAACTGCTAAACATTGTGAAATGAGACTTGCACGTACCTTTTTATTCAGATGTCGAGAAAATTTTGTCATTTCTGCACGAAGAAAGGATAAATAATGAAAGCGTTATAACTGATTAAGTAGATAATAGTATGATAAATATCGAGAAGTTACTTTACTCACATAGTCGGCCAACTTTGGAATTTTGTTCCCCACGAAATGCATCATCTATCACTATAAGATCTCCGTACACTTTAAAATCTAGGTTTCAATTCCACCGACAAATTTTTATACAAAGAAATAATCAATATTGAGTTTGCTACAAGCAATGATCGAGTACACGCAAGAATAGCAATAAACTGGCCAAAGCAATTGGTTTATTTATTCGAAATCTCCCACAAAACTCATGTGAATAACTTAATCCCGGACACAAAGGATCTCGCAAAAATCTGCAATTTACTATTTACCGTTGGAAATAATACGTTGCGAAGGGCCTGACGTAGCATGGGCACGAGAGAACGACATTTTTTTCCCGCCAGTCACGCTTACTACCGTAATTTCGTGTTCAACTCCGACGGAGTTAACTTAGGCCGATCGCTATTAAGGATCAAAAACAAAGAGAGACGTGTAGGGTGGGAGTCCCTGAACGAGGTACGAGAAGAGAGAGGGAGAGCCATAACGAGTCTTATTATTTACGCGGATCATTATTGTGACGGCGCTGATCGGTCATCGTCCATCACTTTCCTTAATCCTTTCCAGCTCCTTCCCGACCTTTTATTATCCTTAAAGTTTCGATAAGTGCCGTGGCCGATATCATAAATCAGCCCTTCTCCTACCCCCGAAGGGGGAGAAAGAAAGAAAAAACTCAGCCCGGGAGTTATTAATTATGCTCGGGCCTGATCTAATTACTTGACCGTACTTTCGTTTTAATTTCTCGCGATTCATTGGCGCACCACACCAGGACTTTTCTTTTGTCTTTCTGATATCCCATTTTCAGATGCAAATTCGAAAAATCTTGCCACGATGAAACATTAATTATTTAATTCTTTTCAATATTAAATACACGTTCGGTTTTGAAACACATTTCTTTAGAATTTTTTATTCAAATCAATGTTACAGACGTGGTAATATTTCTGTGCTTGTTGCTCTGTACAAGAGGGAATGATTTAATTGTTCATTAATTTAATTGTTCATTCTACAGAAATGTGGATCATTCGGGACCATCTTGTATTCTTTCAGCGAGGTTTCGAGGTAATGTACAAATTTTTGCATTCAAGAGGAATTATAATTGAGCCTGCTATAAACGCTTCATTGCGTGAGAGTTTTTTTACCAATATTGAGGAATGATTTTATTGTGATTCACTCGTACTGCCTTTGGGATTTTTTTACAGTGAAACCAAAAATGGTATCAAGTTGGGACTTTGATATAATTTTTCATCCAGGTTTGAAGTATATCCATAAATTTTTCGACCGACACAAAATCAATATTGAACTTACTGCATGTAATTTAGTATACGCAATAGTCTGTTAACAATAGAGGGGTTGAACTCTAAGACAAGAGGAATTAGGGGAGAACTTTGGTATTTTTTTACAGTGAAACCAAAAATGGTATCAACTTCGGACTTTGATATAATCTTTCATCCAGGTTTGAAGTATATCCACAAATTTTTCGATAGGAACGAAGTGAATATTGAGTCTGCTATAAACTATTCAGTATTAGCCTGTTAACAATTACGGGGTTCAATTCGAAGACAAGATGAAGTGGGAAAACTTTGGGATTTGTTTATAATGAAACCAGAGAAATTATCAGCATGGGACTTTGATATACTCTTTCATTCAGGATTGAAGTATATCCACAAATTTTTCGACCGAAACAAAATCAATATTGAACTTACTGCATGTAATTTAGTATACGCAATAGTCTCTTTACAATAGCGGGGTTAAACTCTAAGACAAGAGGAATTAGGGGAGAACTTTGGTATTTTTTTACAGTGAAACCAAAAATGGTATCAACTTGGGACTTTGATATAATCTTTCATCCTGGTTTGAAGTATATCCACAAATTTTTCGATAGGAACAAAATCAATATTGAACTTACTGCATGTAATTTAGTACGCAATAGTCTGTTAACAATGGAGGGGTTCAACTCTAAGACAAGAGGAATTAGGAGAACTTTGGTATTTTTTTACAGTGAAACCAAAAATGGTATCAACTTGGGACTTTGATATAATCTTTCATCCTGGTTTGAAGTATATCCACAAATTTTTCGGTAGGAACGAAGTCAATATTGAATCAGCTATAAGCTATTCAGTACATATTAGCCTGTTAACAATTACAGGGTTCAATTCGAAGACAAGATGAAGTGGTACAACTTTGGGATTTGTTTATAATGAAACCAGAGAAATGATCAGCATGGGACTTTGATATACTCTTTCATCCAGGTTTGAAGTATATCCACAAATTTTTGGACCGAAACAAAATCAATATTGAACTTACTGCATGTAATTTAGTATACGCAATAGTCTGTTAACAATAGAAGGGTTCAACTCTAAGACAAGAGGAATTAGGAGAACTTTGGGATTTTTTTGCAGTGAAACTAGAAAATCTACGGACTTGGAACTATCAAGTGGTTTTTCGCCTAGGTTTACAGTACATCCACAAATTGTTACGCACAGAACAACCTCATGCTGGTGACAGCACAAGCAATTAAAATCGCCCCGAGACAATGCTAGCTCCCACAGATCAAAGAATCCCAAAACATCCCGGGCGTCGCGTGACCCCGTTAATTCCTTTATAGATCGAAAGAAAGAAAGTCTAATTGCCCGCGGGAAAACCGTCGGGAGAAGAAAAGAAAAAAAAGTAACCGGTGCGCGTCTTCCGCCCCCGTCGACTCGGTGGATCATTATGGGAATTAGCGCTAGAAAAGCGGTGTCGGCGGAGGAAGCCACCGTGGAAACGGCTTTACCCACGGTCGGGACCCGGCCCCGTCGAAATGTCAATAATTAAACGAAGGTAGGAAGCGGAGGAGCCGGTTATTTCGCGGGTTCCAGGTCGTTTGCAGTCGCGCATTACGGAAATTAATACCGCGGCGATGTGCCATTCCGATGCAGTTGCGCGTGCACATTTCGCCCGGAATTCCTCCTCCTCCTCCGCCGCCACCCCCTCGATGCCCCCGTTGTTCTTCTTCTTCTTCCTCCTCCTCGTCCTCTTCCTCTTCACCCCAGGAAGCCTCTTTTCTTCCGTTCAACTGTTTCGCAGTTGAGACAACACATTGTTTCTTTCGACGAGCACAGAAACACGGTTGCCCCCGACTGTTTAGAGCTGCCTCTTAAAACCCGCTCGCATGTATCCGAGCGCGGTTAATGTGCATGTTTTACGGTCCCAACCTATTGTCGTTACTTCCACCATACTACTCCTCTACCACCACCCCCCACCTCCCTCCACCCCATGCTTCTTCTCCTACACAACCCCTCGATGCACATAGTTCTCCGCAATACTGCACAACCCCTTCGCCACGACTGTCGTAAAACACGACGCGAAGTTGGCAGTGATTCAAACGCTGCTTAGCGTTCTTAACATTTATTCTTTTTTTTTTTTTTGATGGAAAATGACGATTGTTGTTGTATTCTTTCTATGTGGAAATGTGCGAGCGATTGGTTTTTAATCTGGATTGATTTTTATTGAGTCATCTGTGGTTATTCGAGTCGGAGACTTGATGTGCGTATTGCAGATGACTTTGTAATTTTTCTTGTAGAGGATATAATGGGCGTTTTGAGATAGGACTTTTGTGGACCCCTTTAGCAAAGTTTTGGTGTTGTACACAAATTTTTGCACTGCGGGAGGATCGGTATTAAGCGTGTTCTGTGAGGCGATTAACTATGGATGAACGGTATAGGATAGACTAAATTAATTAATTACTCATAAGAAGCTCGAATTTAATTCCTCTAGGATTGAAAAATTTGAGAATTTAGTCAAGACATAATTAAAAAAGTACATGGAAGACCCACGACGATAACTTTCACAGTTCTGCTATAAAAAAATTCAGAGTTCATCTAGTCCATCATTTTCCAAAATATTCCTGAACTGTTAGCAAACACTAACCTGATTAATCGCTCACAATGAGCTCAAGTCTAATTCCCCCTACAGTGAAAAAATATATACATTACCTCAAAGCCCAAATACACACGTACACACAAGTCCCATGTTCAAATCTATATTAATTGCGTTTGAAAGAAATCTTAAAGTTGTCCTGAATAAAATGCTCGGAATTGGTAAGAAACACTAACATAATTAATCTCTCACAGCAATCTCAATTCTAATTCCCCCCTCAGTGCAAAAATATATACATTACCTCAAAGCCCAAATACACACGTACACACAAGGCCCATGTCCAAATCTGTATTAATTACATTGGAAAAAAATCTCAAAGTTGTCCTGAATAAAATGCTCGGAATTGGTAACAAACACTAACATAATTAATCGCTCACAGCAATTTCAATTCTAATTCCCCCCTCTGTGCAAAAATATATACATTACCTCAAAGCCCAAATACACACGTACACGCAAATCCCGTGTCCAAATCTGTATTAGTTATGTTATAAAAAAAATCGCAAAGTTGTCCTCAATGAAATCCTCTGAATTGGTAACAAACAGTAACATAATTATTCGCTCACATCAATCTCAATTCTAAATCCCCCCTCAGTGCAAAAATATATACATTACCTCAAAACCCGAATACACACGTACACACAAATCCTATGTCTAAATCTATATTAATTGCGTTCGAAAAAAATCGCAAAGCTGTCCTGAATAAAATTCTCTGAATTGGTAACAAACACTAACATAATTAATCGCTCACAGCAATTTCAATTCTAATTCCCCCCTCAGTGCAAAAATATATACATTACCTCAAAACCCACGTCCAGATCCAAGAATACACACGTACACACAAATCCTATGTCCAAAATTATATTATTTAGGTCAGAAAAAGAATCGCAACGCCGACCGAATGCGCACAATGTGTTATCGAAGTGAAGTAACTTAAGTAACCCTTTTGGGCCCGTCGCGAAGGTGTTCCGTTATTGTTTCGGACAAACGAAAGCTTCTTCGCGAGGGGAAACAGGGCAGAACGTGGTCCCGGTTGTGTGTCCGGAGGGTTGTCGGATCCGCTGAAAGAAGCCGATGACATTCCTTGTACAAATAAGGGGCTAATAACAACATTTAAAGCGGTCGCGTGTTTCCTCGGGCCGGTAGTCGGCCATTATTCAGTCGACCGGCAATCACGTAATACACAACGTCGAAGAAGTTTCAATTCCAGGCCAGCTGAAACGAAAAAGGGACTCTGCCACACAGCTGGCAGAGGGACGAGTCCCCGGAGATCGTTGTCGATTCCGGGCAATCGACAGTTATCGTACCGTAACCGAACGCCGGAACGGCGAAAACCTTTCCGATAGTTTACGAGCCGTTTAGGCGAGCGCGGAAGTCACGGTTTCCACAAGAAACTCTAATTCCTTCTTCAATATCCATTATAAACAATTGATGTTTTAGTTATTTTAGCTCTAACTGGAAGATTGAGTCGTTTATGTCCACGGCGAAGTTCCACTCTTGAATTTCTTTCCTTCCAATATTTATTTTTTCCAAATAATGCTTTAAACATTTGATGTTCCAGCGATTATTAAAATAGGGACTTAAATATGTATTCCAGAATTTTTTTGAATTTTTTACCTTTTTTCCTCATTAATGCTGTAAACATTTGACGGTCCAGCGATTACATACCAATAGGGACTTCAATACGTATTGCAATATTTCTTTAGATTTTTTAAAAATATTTTTTTTGATTTTTTAATCATTTCTTTATAGAACTGTTGTTAACACATCCGTGGCTTTGGTGTGAAGAGAATGATACCACACACGATACCATTCGGTTTATATTTGCTTGAGTAAATCCATAATTTTGAAGAACTCCACCGGCAGTTCGGATAATAGAGGTTTTACTATATCATGAATTACACGAACGAATATAAACCGAATGGTACCGTGCTGGGTATCATTTTAATGGGAAAAATGTCAGGAATATAATGGTAAAAGTTTCATAGAGAAATGACTATAAACAAAAAAGTTACCACTGAATTAGTATCACAATGTATAGTATACTTCCGTATAACGCGATCAAAACATTGTTTAAAAAGATTATACATACCTATCTTGTGTGCCAGTAGGTGTACAATCTTCTTACACAATGTTTTGTACATTTACTATTTTTACATTTACCTCCACATAAAATACATAAATTGTTTGAATGAAACAAGAAAGACTCGATACTATATTTATTATTAATGTAACCGCACGGAAGACCAAAATGGAGTCGCCGGATCCGTCGGACGGGGGTTTAAGTTTCGAAATCGTTAAAACATACTTGATTTTGGCTTGTTTTTAACCCATGTCCGCCATTTTCAACTGCCAGTAGTAATATTCAATTATCTTGATGTTTAACTATGAATTTTTGTTTTTAAATTAGTCTTACGGCAAACAATAAAATATTTACTTTAATAGAATAGAAAAACTAACATGTTCTTCCTGTTTTTTTCAATTAAAAAATAAAACACGTTAGTTTAATTTGCAATGATTATTTTATACTTGACTGTAAGTATTATTTTATTACCAAAAAATAGTTCTGATCATTCACTAGCTCTTGAAATTGAAAATTTACGGTAAATAAAATGAAATGATGAATTTAAAATCGATAGAAAACAAAATCGTAAATAAATAAAACAAAATTTCTTCTTGAATGTCCATTTAAAATTCGCGACAGGTTAAAACGTTATCGAATTTGTGATTTTTATCTAGTAAATGGTTATTAATGTCTTCCTGAAATGGAAGATGTAAACGTCTGTTAATTACATACAATATGGCCGCTGTTGCAGTTTTGCACAAGCTTGCACCTTTGAAATCTAGTTAAAGAACCTCGTTTCAACAATGCAGCACTTGAAGGCACGTCTGAAAATTTCATTGTTCTTCATTCAAACTGTCAGGGTTGACAAGAAAACCAGGTGTTCATAATTCAACGGTATGCCAACGCCTTTAGGACTCGGCAAAGCGTAAACGTTAGTATCGCGAGTCCATCTTGGAATGGTCAAGCTTTTAAAGCTGTATCCTTTTGCAATCCACAATGGAGTATTTGCAATCCCATTTTACAATTTATAATATTTCAAAAATTAATTTATAATAAAACAAAAATTAACATTTATTATCAATCTTATTTAAAAATCAAATTACCGCAACCATACAATTTATTTATTAATATTGGACATTGTTCAGAATTACTTAAATATTCATGCAGTTATGTAAAATCACCAAAAACTGAACAACAGCAAAATCTAACAAATAATAAATATAAATAGTGTAACGAGTATGACAAATATATAAAAAACATATAATATTGACAGATAGTAATTAACAAATTATTCAAGATCAGCTTAGTTAAGAAATAAAATTGTTAAAACATCAGAATAATTCTACTCGTTAAAAAATTCCAAAATTTATTTCTATCTTCCTGTATATTTATTGATGATTTTTCTTATAATCTAATAAATTTCTCGGATGTCTTTGCGCAAGAAATCGCAGAATTCACGAGATGCAATCGCGTTCACCCATAATTCATATCCTCTACTGGCAATTGGGTGAGAAAGTATTAATCTAAGCCTTCCGGCCCCGTGATCATGATTTACCAATTAGGATGAACTGCCTGGAACAAATATATCGTAATAAATGGCTCTCGGTACGCTTAATGCGACGATCAAGTGAAGCCATTTTAATTCGCCACGGTTTTTTTTTACGAGTTGCGTAATAGAAAAAATTAAGAACGTTGCGTTCTGTTTATTTACTAGTCGTTTCCTGCGTTTAATTACTTGTTTATATGATTGATTAAGCTACTACGGTATTATACAATATTCATTTAACTTGAGGACCAGGAGGAACAGTTACATTCACGAAATTATCGAATCGTTGGCGGCAAATTCAAATATATTAATTGATATTACTGTTCGGAAATGATTTATTTATTTCAGATTTGTGCTGTACTTGTTACAATACTGATTTAAACTATTTCTATAATTTTAATGTGATAATTATTAGAAGAAATGTAATTTAAAGTATTTATAAATTGTTCTTTCGAAATTCTCGACTTCTTGGCGGCAAATTTAAATATATTAGTTGGTACAACTACTTCTAATGTTGTTTATTTATTTCAGATTTGCGATATGTTCGTTGTAATACTGATCTAAACTGTTTTTAGAATTTTGATATTGTTAAAAGAGATTTAATTTATAATTTTTGTTTTCAAACCTCTGGTATTCTTAAAAGGCGGCAAATTTGAATGTATTAAACGGTATTATTGTTATAAAATCCTTGATTCACTCTAGATTCATGTTATATTCATTGCAATACTTATTTAATCTGTATTCGTAATTTTAACTCTGCTAGAAAAGGTATAATTTACGATTTTTATAAATTTCCTTTCCGAACCTCTAATATTCTTGACAGGCGGCAAATTTAAATGTATTAAACGGTATTATTGTTATAAAATTATTGATTCACTCTAGATTCATGTTATATTCATTGCAATACTGATTTAAACTGTTTTCGTAATTTTAACTCTGCTAGAAAAGGTATAATTTACTATTTTTATAAATTTTCTTTTCGAACCTCTAATATTCTTGACAGGCGGCAAGTTTGAATGTATTAAACGGTATTATTGTTATAAAATTATTGATTCACTCTAGATTCGTGTTATATTCATTGCAATACTGATTTAAACTGTTTTCATAATTTTAACTCTGCTAGAAAAGGTATAATTTACTATTTTTATAAATTTTCTTTTCGAACCTCTAATATTCTTGACAGGCGGCAAATTTAAATGTATTAAACGGTATTATTGTTTAAAAATTGTAACACAGTCACAATCAACTACGAAAATTGCTACATAATTTCGATACGTTTCTATCTGTTACTATCATTATTATTAACATAACTGTGTAACAAATTTCTCTCAGCTTTGCTACAAAACATTCAACAAAACACTGCAATAAACGAACTCGGCAGCACATCTCAAACACCACTCCAAGTCATAATACATTCCAAATTAATTTTTAACAATCACAAATAGAAAATATAAAATGTTTATCGTCAAGTATATGAAATTAAACATAACATAACGCAATATGGTTGATGTAAATAATTTTTCTCCACTCAAAATATCCGGAAAATATTACACAAAATCTAAATGTGAATTTTTCTGTGCATATCTTTTTCTTTGAAGTAATAAAAATGACGCGTTGGTTGTTAAAAATCGGTATGGAAGCAGATTCGAATCGTTCGATTAATTAGTTCCGAGGCTAGTAAATTAATTTCGTTTGAAAGATCGACACGATATACTGATCTATCTCGATAGTTCTGATCGCAATGGCCAGTGTAACTTCTGAAAGAAGTTCCTTTGGCGGCTTGTGCAACGTCATCGCGGTGAAAGCGGCCGTCGGACACAAGAAAATCCAACGATCCATCGATCATTTCGACCACAGAAACACAATGATATCGCTCGCCGGTAATTTTCTGAATCGATACAAACGGCTCTAAACAAATTCTAACACCTAGGCGAAGGCTTATTCCACAACAAATGGAAACGACTTTGACATGAGGCTCTGACAGATAACCGTGGCTGAGAGTCCTTTTGAATCGACAATGACAACCTCAAATTAGCTCAAACATTATGCCAAATTACGCAATTTGCAGTGTTACATACAATACCGGCTTGATATCTACAATAAAACACAATTGAATAGCGAGATTTATAGATTTTGCACATCATTCGAATTGTAAATGTTGTACAAGACTCAAATGATTGAATTTACTATATTTTAGTTAAAATTAATTAAGCGACAATTAACGACAGTACCTACGAGCCCTAATCAATTTTATCATAGCGTTTAAATAACATTTTTAATTTATTTTTAAGCACGGTGAGCTCGAAATGATTCGACACATTAGAAACATGTACAAATATGTTTAAATTAATTCTCGATTGAAAATAAAAAATCGTAAGTGAATTTTTAGGGGGTCGTTGGAAAGAGGAAACTTCATACTTAAAATCCATGGTGAATTCAGTCACGAAACAAAATTTTTCTACGTTTGTAGAATTTGTTGTAGTTCGAGTTTGCAACATTTTTGACGGAAAACGTGTCTCGAAAGTGTCTTTGGTTTTCCATGTACTGTATCGTGGAAAATTTTTTTAGAAGAAAATTAACGATGTAGTGCGAAAGCAGAGGCTTCAAGCTTTAAAATGAGGATTTGTTTATTGTTGTGCGATTATTTTTCTAGAAATTATAACGGTTAAATGTTTTCGATTTTACGAAAATGGGAAATGTAGTGTTTGTAAAGATGTTTACAATGAACAAGGCGATAATAAACTGTGAATGATTTGCAAAAACAATTATGATAAATAATATTTGATAATACATTAGTATTTATATTATTATATAAATAATACCCCTATAACAATAAAATTGCCGTACAAAAGCTAAGAATCGTCCAACTCCTTCGGCCGACGGCGAATGTTTGACAATTTTTGTAATAAAATTGCGTAACTTTCAACAGAAGTAAGTTGGAGAGATGAGACTTTGTTTAAATAAAACCTGAATTGTTGCAGAATAATGGAAAAATATGGTTCTCCCAATGAAAATATGCTTTCACCTCCAAAAATATTGATTAATGTTGACCTTTCTTGAGAAAAGGCGAAACTTAAAGAAATGTCACCTTCAATACATATTCTCAAGGTCAAAAATAATTCCCTACTTTTTTTCCATATTTTTCCTTTATTCTATAACACTTTAGCTTTCATTTAAGAAAAGTTTCGTCTTCCTATCTCAATTTTATAAAAAGTTCTACAAATTTGTTCCAATAATGGTCCCAATACAGTGCAATTTTAGGTTAAAAAATGGAAAAAAGCAATTTTCAGTATGCAATGCTCAGAAACAGAAAAAAGGATAGAAAATGAAAAAATTCTACAATTTTGTCCCAAAAATGGTCCCTCAGTACAATTCTAAGACGAAGAAGGGAAAAGAACAAAACATTAAAAAGTTCTGCAATTTTGTAACAAAAAACTGTAATGTTAAGGAATAGAAACAAAATAATTGAAAAATTGTTCAATTTTGTCTGAAAAAATGGCCCCACCAAACGACGTCGAGTAAAAATGGAGAAAGAAAATGGTAACAGCAATTTTCCGGGAGAATTGTTAGTAGATAATTGTGATGGTCGGTGTTGGCGTCCGCCATTTTGAAGGCTTCGAACTCGGTGGCCGCGTACTTATTAATATTAATTGTATCCTAAGCAAACACGCGGATCCAGAACACGCGGGTAGCTTGTAAAGCAATCAAACGCGTTCTATCTGATTTTTGATAAAGGGAAACCAACCGCCACACGTGATGCAAGTGTTAACAGTGCGTGCACACAGCGTGTGCTCCTTCCCCCTATGTATTTTTTTTCTCTTGCCTTTTCTCTCCCCCCTCTCCCCCACCCCCCTCTTCTTCTACTACGATATGCAACAGACAACAGCATTTGCGGCAGCGAGGAAACCGTAAAAAGAAAATAAATTAACCATAACTGGCAGGTGAATAATTTCAATTTTCATATTATCTGTACATGGGAAGTGAGTACTAATTACTGATTGCATTTGTAACATTCGATATAAATTGTTAACCATTACTACATTATTTAGTGCACGATTATCAAACGTTTTTCATCACATTCTGTATTTATAAGACAAAATTGTCCAGCTTCATAGATAATTGTGAGACACAAGTTTAACTATATGACTCATTACAATCTCGCAAAATGTCATTGGTGCTGGGAAATTGTCTAACAATGTGTAGATATGTATAACACATTTTTTTTGCTGCCCAAATTCACAATAAGTGCACCCTCGAAAATTTCGGCTATTTTGCGACTTTTTTGTTCGAATTAATGTTTCACCAGACGATAGTCCTCATTCAAAGAAACAATTTTTCTCTGGATACTTTTTTCCTATCCCCCAAGGTTTGCGAGTTAAAACGCAACATAAAAAAATAGCCGAATTTTCAAAGATCGACTCCTTGTAAGCCATATCCTCAGCTTTAACTCTTACAATCTCGCAGAACAGATACGCCATTGTTATTTAAAAATTCACTAATGCAAGTATCCAGCTATGAGCCTTACAGTCTCATAGATTAATTATTATTACTTTTGGAAAGTTCACTAAGACAAATCCTCAACTATGACTCCTACAGTTAACAAAGTAAAAACCTCTATAAAGTACATTTTACAATACTCCGAAACTAACCTATAACCTATCCACAAAACGAACATCAAGGCAACAGTACTCAATTAGAAAGAAATCCAAGGTTGCTACTCAAGCTACCATAGCTAATCCAAACTAACCTAGCTGACCATCATACTAAACATTGATCCATACCCATATCAATATAAAAGAACAGAATAGATGTTGTTCCTATTAGAATGTTCACCAGCATTGAGACAAATCCTCTGCTTTGACAGAATAGATAATTACCATTGCAAACTTCACTAAGGCAAATCCTCAACTATGACTTTTACAATTTTACAGAATAGATGTTATTGTTATTAGAGATTACTAAATCAAATCCCTTGCTATGATTCTAACAATTTTATAAATAGAATAGGAATCATTGTTATTGAAAAGATAACTGACACAAATTGTCAGCTTTGACTCTTACAATCTCAGAGAACAAATATCATTGCTATTGGAAAATGAACTCAGACAAATCCTCAACTATAACTCCTACAATCCCTCCTCAACAACCCAAAACCCCCTATAAAGCACACGTTACATCTCCCAACCCCACCCTGCCCCACCAGTAATCAATTAACAAGAAATCCGAAATCGCAGCCAAAGCAATCCACCCAAACGATCCCTAGCACCCCAAGCAACCAGCAATCCATATATTCACCTCGATCCACCCCGTTCCATCAGAAAACAGCTCGAAGCCGTAGCCGTCTTGCGCGGCGAACAAAGAGGATGATCGACTTCTACGAGGGTATTCCCTGCAAAGGCATTCGATCGTTAGTTAAAGGGCAATCCGTTAAAGGTGCGGAGAAAGAGAACGAACGAGAAACAGAAAGATCGGGGACGGAGAGGGGAGAGAAGGAAAGAGAGAGATAGAGGAGCTAGCAAGGTAGAAGAGAGAAGAGTTCTTCTCGAGTGCACAATACATACCTCGAACAGAACGAAGGATACGAACGAAGCAACGAACGAACGTCCGGAGGGTCCCGTGCCGGCAGATGAATCCTAAGCAATTTCTCGCTGGTCGGGCCTCTTTGATGCTTTGAACTCTCACCGCGCTAACCGATCCTCCTGGTAATCATGCGGCCCTCGCCACGCCCCGAAAAACACCTTCGATCCTCGGCTCTCTCGCCTCCTCAGCATCCTTCGCTTTAATCCTTTTGCGCCCAGGCGAGAGCAGTCGATTCCACCTTCTTTTTCATTTTCTTTCTTCCTTTCCTCATTCGCCCCTCTCCCTCCCGCCCCTCTCTCGAAAGATCGCTCGCCCCTCTATCTTAATGTCCTCGGCTGACCGACTTCGCGTCCTCCTCGTTGATCCTACACCTTTTTTAGCTCCGACTGATATTCAAAGCTGCTTCGTCTTCTTCTTGTGCTCTCTCTCACTCTCTCTCTCACACACACACACACACACACACTCTCTCTCTCTCTCTCTCTCTCTCTCTCTCTCTCTCTCTTCCTCTGTCTTTCTCTTTCTGTCTTTCTTGTGCTAGGTCTTCACGCTGTTTATAGCGACTTTAGTCTCCCCGTTTCCTCGTTTCGCAGTTTTTCTGCCCGGCACGTTCCCCGCCGGCACGTTCGTCCTTTTTCTTCAAGGGGGGCTTCCTTCTTCTCTCAGCTACTTTGCTGCCAGCGCGCTGCGCCGGTTGCTCTTTTTGCGGGCTGTCCTCGCGCGCCGACGGAGAAAGAGAAAGAGAGGAAGGCCCTTCTCTGTTTGCTTTGCCGCGGATTATTGCTGTCTCGGGATCCACCCGGACTCTGTAATTAACGGGCATGCTAATGGAATCGCGGGAACCCGTTTTCCGTCGCACCCTGCCCTCCCTCCCCCTTCGCCAACCCCCTCCTTTCGGACGTTGATGGTCAACGTCGGTGGAACGATGGGCGTTTGATTCACTTAAATGCGCGGGATACACAAGTTTTCAGAGATCTCCGGATCGCTGATGTGTGCTCGGTCTTCTGAGGTTAGCGTGGCGAATCTCTTGAGATTTTATGGTGTTTGAGAGACTCGTTTGAGGGACTCGTTTGAGGAAGGGGATTATAAATGAGCTGAGTTTGGACGCTCGGGATGATGGGGAGGCTTGATATCTTTGCCATTTTTAGGTTATGTCTAGTTCTAAGGTAATACAGTAGAACTCCGTTTATGTGAACCTGTCGGGGGACAAGCTGGTTCGTATAATAGAGGAGTCCATCTTCCTCCCACTACCAATTATGATTTCGATCAACTAGAGTTCAGTTGACCAGGCACTGCCAGCAGTTAGTTCATGTAAACGGAGTTCCCTGTACTGTGAAACTATACATAGAGATCTGTGTTATGAGACGGTTTTTGGGTTGTAGTTTGTTTTAGGGGAAGCTGATGGGTGCTATATTGTTGCTTATAGCAACCAGAATTTTGACAATGAAGCTTTGAAGTAAGGGGGCTATAAATCAGTTGATTTTGAACGCTGAGGATGATGGGAGCTTGATACCTTTGCGGTTTTTAGGTCTCTTATGTCTAGTTCTAAGATAATAACAGCGACCTATAAAAACCTGTGTTATGGGAAGGTATTTACGTTGTACTTTATTTTATGGGAAGCTACCAGAGCGAAGTTTTCCAGTGATTAGTTACACGATCCACGGTAATATATTAGAATGATCACAGAAATCTACCAAACTCACATGGAATAGTTCGAAGCACATCGAAAGAAGAACCCCAGACATGGTAACTGTCGACGATAATAAAATTTCAAATCCCCTGCGTCCCCATTACCGTTTATGATGCTGTAATCACGACCACAGGATCAGTTTCCAAGCTTTCGATCAGTGAGATACCGAGATCGTATCTCCTGCTGTGTCGAAGAGAGCCGAAGAGATCGGCACTTTAACTTCTCCTTCCTCCTCGTCTCCTTTATTCTACGTATAGGGCCCCATGCGCATCATTACTGGCCAATCGTAATTCCATTTTGTTAGACAAAGTCAAATTCCAGCCAAAACAGCTTATTTACAAAATTTATTCGCATCGTGTTTGGTCTTAGAAGTCTCAAGATTCAGAAGAAGCCTCAAAAGATTTATGAGGAGCCTAAAAAGTCTCAGAAGTTTTACGAGGACCTTCAAAAGCCTCCGAACATCTATAAGGAGCTTCAAAAGCCTTATAAGATTTACGGTGAGCCTCAGAAATGTCTCAGAACAAGAATATCTGAACTCAGAAGACTCGAATAAAGAACAACTCGACTCTGGACTCTGATGAAGAGCAACTGGATTCAGAAGACTCCTCAGAAGCACAACCACCCTCGGCAAACTTAGAAGAAGAAGTAGATGGTGTCAGAAGACTTAAAAGACTCAGAAGAAGAATATTTGAATTCGGAAGAGTCGGAAGATTCAGATAGCAATAAAAAGAGCTTGCCTCAAAAGACTCTGACGAAGAACAGCTAGCCTCAGAAGACTCGGAAGAGGAATGCCAAGACTCGGAATCCTGCGAAGCGGGCGAACCATGCTTGGCAGACCAAGAAGAAGAGTAAAAGGAACGTGTGGATACGACGAAGGGTCGAACGAAGCGCGAAAGGGAAGCCGAAGAGGACTTGGCGAGGAAGAAGGTGGTAAAAGGAGGAGAAAAGGATGCTCCTAATTCGTAGTTCGGGGCGGGGTCTTTTTCCCCCTTTCTATAGGGGGGGGGGAGAAAGAGAAGCAAGAAAGAAGGAGTAAGAAAGAGAGAGTGAGCCCGTAGGGGGGGTTGAGGGAGCGCACAAAAGGCGACCCGAGGTATAAATTGGTTTGTTTGCCGCGGAGATAAAAGGGGCCGCTAAATGTTATCTTTAAGGTGTCGGATCAACGCAAATGTGGCTGAGTTACTCGTAATTATAGTATACACGGGGCTCGGCCCCCTCGTCTCTACCTGGCCGCGCCATATCGGTCTCTCCTCACTCTCTCTCTCACCCTCTCTCTTTCTTTCTCTCTATGAACCTCGTCTCTCGTGCGGCGGTACCATTGGCGTAACCATTGGCCCGAGATTCTATCGGGCCGAGATCGGGACAACAGGACTTGTTTGGTTAGACGCAAGCATCGTCCGAGGCTCGTGAATAGCCTCGATCCCCTTCTCTTTGGTCAATTTCAACTGGAGTGCGGTGGGGATTTACTGGGGGGGGGGGTAGGCTCCCTATTAATTTGAGACAAGATAACCCCTCCTTTTCTGTCTCCCTCGTGAGATCGGCAGCTGGTTAAAGCATAATGAGCAAGCTGAAGAGCGTGGTTTCATTGAGAGAGATTATGAAGTGCTTTTGGTGGTTGATTTTGTTGTGGAGAATTGCTTGGAGGGGGCGATGTTAGCTGGTTGATAGAGAGGGGTTTTGTATACTTAGATTTGTTTATTGTATGGTTTTGTATAACAGCAAATAGTTAGTGTATATTTTATATTAGAATTATTGGAGATGGTGTATCTAGGAGTTTTTATGATGGTTGATGGTTAGAGACTGTCTAGGGGCTCTAGGAAATAGTTTTGGATATCAAAGATAGATGGTCCATGTTTAAAACGATGTTACAGGTGCTTGAAATTAGTGGAGATTGTATATCTAGGGGGTTTGTTACTCTTATGTTGGATAATTAATAGCTAGTGACTATTTTAAAAGTCTAGGGAATTTTCCAGATTTAAATTTGTTGATGGATTGTGTGTCTGTCTGTCTTGTGCAGTTTACTTCAGCAGAAGACAATTGGTCCATGTTTGAAACAATACTGGTCGCTAAGTATCATTAGGATTCTCTAGCTAGGGATTTTGTTACTACTATGTTGTACAATTGATAACTAGTAACTGTCTGCACCAGGGGGTTCCCTACATCTCAAACAGTTGATTGTCGAAAGATTGTGTATAGTTCTGTTTAGTCCATGTTGCTAACAACATTGGATGTTTAGAAACAGTCGAGATGATTAATCTAGGGAATTTCATATTCATAATGATGCATAATTAACGTATTATCGGTCTAATTTTGTGTAGCAGAAGAAAGTTGGACCACGTGTTTAAATAATATGGATGGGTTAGAATTATTAGAACTAATAAATCTAGATTGCGTGTGCCGTATGTTGGGCAATTAATTTATAGTTAGTCTAATTGCATTAAAGTTGGCCCATGTTTTAAAATAATTGCTGGGGAATTTTAAACCTAGGGAGTTCAGTTGTTCTTATAATGGACAATTAATGTTTAGTAACTGCTCAAGAGGTCTAAGAAATTTCTAGGAGATTTCTATCTTTGTATTGATAGTGTATCAATGTTTCGATATTTTGGGAATCAGGCATTTCCGAGAGATTACGCCAATGGAAGTGCTTTTTATCTCAGTTTCCAACAAGATGGGACTCCCCGTTGGTGTGGCTTGAAACGGCCGCGCGTACAGTGAGGGCAACATTATAGCACAAAATAATAATTCATAAATTATACGCACCGCGATCGTTTAGAGGCTTAGGTATACAGCTCACTGCACATGCAGGTGATTCCGGTGCAGGTATATCAATAAGCCTGGTTAGATGTATAGTTGTCATACCGGGTGGCACGGAGGAAGTACTACTTACAATTTTTTGTTGAATATTATGATCTGCTACAAAGTGGAAACACCATTACTTTTACTAACAAAGAAATCTAGATCATATGTTATAAAATATCAACCACTGTAAACTCATATAAAAACACAATCTTTGAAACTAAAGTTGCATTTGACGGAATCAATTTTTTACTACGTAATTACAAATTGTAAATTGTTCAATTTGTCCAACGGTACCAAAATATATTTTTCTTGGTGATCAAATAATTAATTATTTATGTTTAAGATGTATTAAAATTATTTATTAAAAACAGAAATTATAATATCATTTAATTGTAGAAAAGAATCTTAATTTAGTTGCTATGAATTATTTCAGAAAAATTAGAGAAAGATTTTCATATTTTAAAATATTTAAAATTAACTAATAGAAAGTTTCCAACTTGCAAAAAATATCGCAAAACGTATGACATCGCCATCTACCGTCGCAAATTTGTTCTACTATAACATCTCCTATAAAAATAATGTTACGTATAGAAATCAAATTAAGTTTACTATAATTCATATTTTTGTACTACATTCTTCATAAATACTATTTTCACCATTCAAAAACGTGCGCCATATGCATAGTAGCTCCCAAATAGTATTGAAGCACCCGTAGCACAAATAAAGTATACAGAATATTCAGTTCTTGCTAATACGTCTAAATTCGTGAGCTATCGGTAATATTGGGCACGACACCGAAATGGTACTGTAGCCACTGTGGGCCACAGAGGAATTCCTCTCAATTTTCCACTGCAGTGAAAACATTTTCATTAGATGCTCTTGTATTTTGTTAGTTCAACCGTTATAATTTAATGAACGTAGTTTGACACTTTATTTCCCGCTCCTGTGGAACCAATAATTTTTAAACTTTCGAAAAATTCTTTGTAACACGTTCATAAGATTTGTTCGAATGATAATTTATTCGTTTAGAGTGTATAAACTATTGTAATATACATTCATTAGTGACACGAGTAATAAAAATAATGTTAAGTATAGAAACCAAATTAATTTTACTACAATTCGTATTTTTGTAATACATTCTTCATATATAGTATTTTAACCGTTCAAATAAACGCGCCCTATACATTTGTAGCCACCAAACCATTTTACACACCCGTAGTAAAAATAAAGTATACGAAATATTCAGTTCTCGCTAATACGCCTAAATTCGTGAACTATCGATTAAAAGATGATGTAAAGAGGTTCTGTTCTATGCTAAAAGATGATGTAACTGAAAAAGTGGGGACACCGAAAAGTCTCATTGACTGTCATATCCTGTTTGTTGCCATTTATACAAGCCGGCTGTCCAAAATTTAGAGGTTATGTTCCCATGATAGCACAGCACTTTTTCAGTAAAGTAGAGCAACTAATAGTCACGCGGAGAGTTGTACACACATTTGAAGCAAAATGGGAAATCGCACAGAAGAGCAAACGGAAAGTGAATGCAGTTTCAAGTTCCACGATTTTGTGATAGACATTGGCACCACCACGTTTGCCTGTCATACAATTAAAATGGACAATTGTCTCTACTTGTGGGTGGGTGATCCAAAGAACCAAACCATGAATGACTTATCTTTCGCTATTGTATCACCCTTTAAAAAGGAACCACTCACCACAAAGATTATGGGACCGATTTCTGATGAGATGTCGAGCAATCTTGCCAAGAGACTATCCAAGAAACTTTCAAAACCTGTCTACGTTAGCTTCAACATTGAAGTTGACAATCTTTCTATGCGTATGCTGGAAACAAAATTGAAAGATGAATTAACTGCTCATCCTGAGATCTTCTAAAGTTCACTAATTCTGATTAATTGTGTGATATATGTATAAAAATGAACTGCACCTTTTGTACTCTATATTAAATATGATTTAAAACAATTCTATGTTCTATGCTACCTTAATTTTTTGTGTTATATTAATTAAGACAGTTTTTTAAAAATTAAAATTAAGATAGATTTAGATGAAGATTGATGCAGAATGAAATAATGATTAAAAATGAGGAAACAAAACTATTCCTAACCTTTCGTTAAATTTTCGAATATTATGAAGTTAATATGAGTTGAATTAGTAGAATATATAACCTAAATGTTATTTTACTAGTTAAATGATGTAAAAAACGTTCAGAATGTCACAATAATTAAGTAGATCACTATATGTGTACTTACATACACGTCTATTTGGAAATTCGCGCCCACTTCGATGAATAGGAATGAACTTCCCAACAAGTTTGACGCTCTATATAGGGAATTTTTCGTAACCTCCAAATATAATCTAGAGAATTTAATACGATAAGAATTATGCATTTGTTTGTTAACTTCAGACGGAGCCTTCAAAAGCACGTGGATACTTATGTAGCCATCGATTTAAACGTTTACACGAAGTTACACATGTGATCCGGTTTTTTCTTTTTCGAAGATGTTGTTGCAAAGGTTGAGGGTTTTTATCAAACGGAAGGAAAGTTATGAACGAAAGCTTGCGTCCTACAAAAATTCTAAGGTATATTCTATTTCCTTCACGTTTATTTAATTGAATTTATCTCCCGGCATTTAAACAGTCAATCACTTACAAATATAATTTTATTGTAGGAGCTCAGTAAAAATGATTACCAAAAGATTTTTGATATTTTGTGCGAGTTCTTAACGAATCCGATGAGTACGGAGGATGTTGCTGAGTGTTTCCCAGAATTGCTGCACACATTAGTTTTTGCAAGCATATCCACGAAAAAAGTGTCTTTCGACGATGGGGACTCGTTGCATAAATTAAATTGTGTTGTCCTAGGAAAACTTGTTTGCAAGAATCGTGATCTATTAACGTACGTATTTGTGTAATTATGTTCTTTATTTTTAGGTCCGGCATTGCAGTCTGGAGAATTTTAGACAAAGATTCAAAATATCTGTTATCATTTATTAAGCCATATTTTGTTATTCGTAGTTGAATCTATTACTTTATACAATGTGTAATGAATGTAGTTGCTGTTAGAAAGAAATTAAATTCGATTTTGATGCAAATTGTTGTTTTGTTATTTACGTTAAACTTAACATATCGAATATACATGATTTCTTACAAACATGTATCAATTCGCTTAATTGCGCTTGTAGTGTAAACAGTAGAAGTTGAATTTTTGCTTTATGTACTAGTATTGGTATTAACAAGAATAATTACACATTAATTTAGACAAAAAATATACAGAAATAGTTTAATTTGATTAAGCATAAAACCTAGTAATTACAGAACTAAGAAAACTGATTTGTGTTTAAATTGTAGATTTATTCTGCACTACTTTGATGCGAATCCAGCACCATTCGAATCTATAGAAGATGATTATACTCCTTCAGCTAAGAGGCGTAGCAAAAGAAGTGTGTGGTCAGATTATGAAGTTTCCGATTACGATATAGTAACTACCTGTTACAACATTTTATGCAGTGAGCCTGTGCATTTCAAGTATGCATGGAATTGGTCCAAATTTTACAAATATTTAGCAGTTGACGATGAAGCTGTTAGATGGTAATATATTTTTTCAAACGATCATTACAGTATTAACATAACTTTAAAAGTAAATATAATTATTTTCAATAATTTTTCAGGGTATCAATGAACTGTATCGCAATTGTATTAGGCATGTCAGAATCCTGTAAGTTAAACCATATGAACAACATAGTTCAAAACAGTGAGAAATATATAACATTGTGCCAAAAAACTAGTCAAAATAACGTGACATCAATAGAAACTGAAGATATAGATCAAATGTGCAATGATTTACCACCATCAGTAGTATCTATAGAAGGAGTTCTCCTTCCAGTCTTCAAGAAATCAAAGTCTACACAGGAGCAAAACTTAGTTCCAGTACCATCAACGAGAAGAAATTTACAAAATTTAGCTTTCGCAATGTCTTCTAACAAATGTGTATGCCTTCAAGGCCCTGTTGGTTCTGGGAAGACTGCTTTGGTGGATTTTGTAGCAGAGGCGACGGGCCACGACACATCAAATTTTGCAAAAGTACAACTAGGTGACCAAACGGACTCTAAAATGTTATTAGGAATGTATCTGTGCACCGATATTCCTGGAGAATTTTTGTGGCAACCAGGAATTCTGACTGAAGCTGTGCTATCCGGCAAATGGTTGCTTCTGGAGGACATCGATTGTGCTCCGACAGACGTTAGCAGCGTCATTGGGCAGCTCGTGGAGAATAAAACATTATCAGTTCCTGGATATAGAGACACTATTCGTATAAAAAGCGGATTTCAGTTATTCGTCACTGTGAGGTCAATGACCGAAGGAACGCAGAAGTCTCTCAAAATGTCTCTGCCATTCCAGAAACATTGGTCCTGTGTCACTTTGGAACCATTATCCAAAGAAGAACTCGTGACTGTTGTACAAACTACATTTCCAGTGTTGCATACAGTGGCTACGAGAATTGTAGACGTTTTCTTACTGTTTTCCGTCGGCAAACACGAAGAGGAGGATGCTGAGAACTGCGTGAGAAACGCTAGACAAATATCCACTAGAGATTTGATGAAATGGTGTGCTAGGGCAATCGTTGATTTTGATGTGTCTTCTCCTGTGTCTGCGTTGAAGATCTTTCAAGACGCTTTGGATATATTTTGCTGCTCGGTGCCCAACTGTAGTACGTATAATTGACTTCGATATCTGAAAGTACAGTTCGTGAAATCGAGTCCCGATTTTATGTATAATCTTTAATATCTGAATGTTGTCTCTTCGACGACTTAATACTTTTGTTCTTTCAGCTCAACGACTGAACTTAGCGATATCAGTAGCGCACAAGTTAGGCATAGTGAAAACAAAAGCGGAGTACTTCTGCAACATACACAAGCCATCAGTGGACTTCCAAAAGAAGACCCTAACGGTTGGCAGAGCAAAATTAGAGATAAAGAAGTCTGCGAGAGTGCAGCTTGCAGTCAAAAGTCCAAATTTCTCTTACACGAGGCCGTCGGTGTGTCTCCTGGAACGCATAACCAGCTGCGTAGCACAGAAAGAGCCTGTGCTCCTCGTTGGCGAGACAGGAACAGGGAAAACGAGTTGCATCCAGTACCTCGCACAGATAACGGATCACAAACTAGTAGTAATAAACATGAATCAACAAAGCGAGAGCACTGATTTGCTTGGCGGTTACAAGCCAGTGGACTTCAAGCTTCTGATCCTCCCGATCCGCGAGGAGTTCGAGATCTTGTTCCGTTCTTATTTCGCGATCGAGCCAAACCAGAAATTCCTGAACCACATTGGTCACTGCTTTGAAAACAGAAAATGGAAGACCTTAACTACCCTGATGATCCATAGTACCAGCGCAGCGATGAAGAGACTAAAAGCAAATCCAAAGAATCAGGACGCAGTGCAAGTTTTCAAGAAATGGAAAGCTATGTCCGGGAAATTAGAGAAATTGCAGTCTCAAGTACAGAGTCACCATTCGTTGGCCTTCTCTTTCGTCGAAGGGGGCTTGGTCAAAGCCCTGAAGAATGGGGACTGGGTCTTGCTAGATGAGATCAACTTAGCTACCGCTGAAACGCTGGAATGTCTGTCTGGATTACTAGAGGACTCCTGTGGATCGCTGTCTCTGCTCGAACGTGGAGACAAAGAGCCGATAAAGAGACACGCAGACTTCGCGATCTTTGCGTGCATGAACCCCGCCACCGATGTCGGGAAGAAAGATCTTCCCGTGGGACTAAGGAACAGATTCACAGAATTTTTCGTCGACGAGCTGACAGAGAAATCAGATTTGCAACTCCTTGTTAATTCCTATTTGAAAGACTTGAACCTCCCGTCTGAGAAGATCGACGGCATCGTCAAGTTCTACTTGAACGTCAGAAAAGAGGCTGCCAGTAACCTGCTTGATGGAACTGGTCATAAACCACACTACAGTTTGAGAACCCTATGCAGAGCGTTGAGCGTATCCTCGCAGAATCCATGTGCAAATACATTAAGATCTCTGTACGAAGCGTTTTGCTTGAGCTTCCTAACGCAATTGGATAGCCAGTCGTACCCACTAGTGCTGAAGATGATCGTGAAGGCTATTTTAGGCGAGAAGGCTGCCAACGCGATCCTGAAAACCCCAATCCCAAGGCCACACGGTGCACCCGACTGTTTCATTTGTTTTGAAGGGTACTGGATCCCTAGAGGCGATCTCAGCCCCGAGATACCAGGGAATTACATATTAACCGAAACGGTGAAGCAAAATTTGAAGGATTTGGTACGGGTAGTGTCCATCGGAAAAATGCCAGTACTGTTGCAAGGTGATACCTCTGTCGGGAAGACTAGTTTGATCACATACCTGGCGAAAGCCTCCGGGCACATCTGTGTCAGGATTAACAACCATGAGCACACTGATCTGCAAGAGTATGTTGGCACTTATGTGGCTGACTGCACTGGGAAGCTGGTCTTCAAAGAGGGTGTTCTGGTGGATGCTATGCGTAAAGGATATTGGATAATCCTGGACGAACTGAATTTAGCTCCCAGCGATGTTCTAGAGGCTTTGAACAGAGTCCTCGATGACAACAGAGAATTGTACATTCCAGAAACGCAACAGGTGGTCAAAGCACACGACAATTTCATGCTGTTTGCTACCCAGAATCCCCCAGGCTTGTACGGTGGAAGGAAGGTGCTGTCTCGAGCCTTTAGGAACAGATTCGTTGAACTGCATTTCGACGAGATCCCCCCGAAAGAGTTGCAGATCATTTTGCACAAAAGATGCAAGATGCCAGAAACATACTGCAAGCAGGTAATCAGCGTGATGACGGAGCTTCAAGTCAGAAGGAAGAGCACGGCCACGTTCGCTGGGAAGAAAGGGTTCATAACTCTCAGGGATCTGTTTCGCTGGGCTGAGAGGTACCGCCTTGCACCCGATCACAAAGGCACTTTGTACGATTGGAGCCAACACCTGGCTGACGAAGGATACTTGGTCCTGTCCTCCAAAGTTCGACATCCTGAAGAGTGCTTGGAGATCGTGCAGGTTTTGAAGAAGCACCTGAAAAGGGACGTTGATCCTGATTCTCTGTTTTCGCTTTCTGATAAAACTTCACCAGTTACAAAACCAATCCTAGAGTCTCTTCTCTCGAAGAAGATTCCAGGGTTCGAGCACATTGTCTGGACCTTTCAGATGCGCAAGATGGCAGTGCTTCTTACAAAGGCCTGCGACTTCAAAGAGCCAGTTCTTTTAATCGGTGAGACAGGTGGTGGGAAGACTACGGTTTGCCAGCTTCTGTCAGTGATCAGGCAGCAGGAGCTCAGTATGGTTAACTGCCACATGCACACAGAGGCCTCGGACTTTCTTGGCAGTCTACGTCCTGTTAGAGATCGTACGGATAGTCAGAAGCTGTTTGAATGGGTGGACGGTCCTCTAGTGAAGGCCATGAAGACTGGAGGCTTCTTTCTAGTGGATGAAATCTCTCTGGCGGATGATAGTGTACTTGAAAGGTTGAACTCTCTGTTAGAACCTGAGCGCAAGCTCCTAATTGCTGAGAAATCCTCCAGCGATGATAATGCTACTATTTCTGCTAGCGAAGACTTTATTTTTGTTGGTACAATGAACCCTGGTGGCGATTATGGGAAGAAGGAACTGTCGCCTGCACTGAGAAACAGGTTCACTGAAATTTGGTGCGAGGGATGTGTGTCTTTTGATGATTTCAAACGTATTATAGTGCACAATCTTCGTGAAGGATTCAAGGAAAATGTTGCTACAGCAATTATAGCGTTTCTTAAGTGGTTACAAACAATGGAGATAGGGAAGAAGCTTGTTGTCAGTGTCAGGGATGTGCTGACTTGGGTGAATTTTATTAATTCCTGTGAGAACTTGGAAATTGGAGATGCTTTCTTCCATGGCGCAGCGTTGAGCTACATTGATGGACTTAGGTCCGGTGCGACTGCCACTGAAATGTAAGCAACTATACGTCCAACGAGTCTAGTCAGTGAAGGTAAATAAATACCATTCGAGCATGACACAGTTGAGGTTAAATTTCTCAGGTTGTTAACGAAGGATGCAAGCTGGTGTTTGTCTACGCTGACTCGTCTTGTTGGATCAAGTATATTTTTTTATATCCTTTGCACTTGGAGTGTTAATAAAGTATAAACTAGTCACTAATTTGCGTAATACTATATGATTTTTCAGGGCATTCAAGTATACTAATTTCAAGAACTTAGCAATGAAGTTTCTCAAATGTCAAGCAGATGAGACTGTGTTGTGTTATAAGTCCAATTTGATGTTAAACTGTGAACAGTCTAGTGTAGAAAACCTTGACGATAAGTTTGGTATCTCGCCATTCTACGTGAAGAAAGGTGGTGAAGAAATTCCAAGTGATATAGGCTTCGCTTTTAAGAGTCCAACAACTAAGATAAATACTTTGAAGGTATTGCGAGCTCTGCAGTTGAAGAAACCGATCTTGTTAGAGGGTAGTCCTGGAGTTGGTAAAACTAGTTTGGTGTCTGCTATTGCTAGAGCCTCTGGTCATCAACTTCTCAGGCTGAATCTTAGTGATCAGACGGTAAATATGATTAAAGTAACATTGACCTGCAAGTTACGATTGGTTAGGGATAAATTCAGATGGCACAGTTAAGTGTCTCGTCCAGTATACTTTCAACACAATATTTTGAATCTTGTGCAGGACATCGCTGATTTGTTTGGAGCCGATTTGCCAGTCGAGGGAGGAAAGCCTGGAGAATTTTCGTGGAGAGACGGTCCATTCTTGAGAGCCCTGAAAAATGGGGATTGGATCCTGCTTGATGAGTTGAACCTTGCTTCTCAATCGGTTCTGGAAGGCTTGAATGCATGTCTCGATCATCGTGGAGAAGTCTATATTCCAGAACTGGGGATGACTTTCACTGTCAAGCCTGGAACACGACTCTTCGGTTGCCAGAATCCTCTGCGTGAAGGTGGAGCTAGGAGGGGACTTCCAAAATCGTTTTTAAATCGCTTCACACAAGTAGGTGGTAACTACGGCACACTATTGTATTCTATAGTTTCTTTATTGTATTCTTCATCCTCTAATTGTTTCGTTTATTACTAGATTGTAGACTTTATGCATTTATACCAAAAATGAGTAGGTGCAATTTAAAACAACAATAACATTCAAACAATTTAAATATATTGTTTCATTATTTCCAGCTTACTATAATTATTAAGAAATGAAATTAATATCTACGTGGCTCCTGTAGCTTCGAATTAGTGTAGACAATTTTTGTGTTGTGTAAACATTCTCAGTCTATTTATTACATTAGAAATTACTTATTTCAGGTTTTCATCAATGTCCTGGAACAAACAGACTATGAGTACATCTTGAAGGCTCAGTTTCCAACATTATCAGAGGATTTAATGTACAAAATGATTAAGTTTAACGAAAGCTTGAGGGCACTAGCTGGCGACCAATTTGCTCATTCAGGCTCCCCTTGGGATATGAACCTCAGAGACGTAACCAGGTGGTGTGAAGTAACAATGGCAGATTTTGCAAGTAACTCAAGGAAGAATTTCAATCCGGGGAAAGGCGCTCAGCTAATTTATATTGATAGAATGAGAACAGAAGACGACAAAAGTGAGGTAATTTATTCCTAATTATCTTTTGCAACAAAGAAAATATTACAAACTGTTTGAATCTTGTGGAAATTATATTTCAGAAGTTATAACAATTTCAATCGTGTATCAATAAGTTACCTGTAGTAACGTAATTTAATAATTTCGTTTAGGATTATTATGTGAAAAATGATTTTTGAGCTTCCTTTTCGGACAACGTCATTATCAAAAATAGTATTGCATCAGTAGGTTTCTTGTAAATCAAATGTTAATAACAGTTCACACTGTTTACTATTAGTAGACTGCGAATCTTTATAGAAAATAACAATTTTCCGCATCAATTGCAAGTGGTGCCAAATACACATTTAATTCTTTCTTGAATAATTTTAACACGTTGAAAATAGTACACCGTTGTTCTTAAATTATTTAAACTTTTCTTGTAATTTTTCTTCGAAGTGCATAAAATCCGCAGTTTAACTATTACTGTCAGTATTATTTTCTATTTAAATTCAAATGAAATTGAGATTTAAGTTTGTTTGATTTACTTAGTAATATTAGTGTTTTTTAAATTGTAGGCGATGGAGGTGTATTATCGGGTATTCTCGCACGATGATGATCCTTTGCCAGATCCAGAATATCTTTTACATTTTACAAAAGAGAAGATCATCTTTGGGGACGAAGTGTTGGATCGCAGTGACTCTGCGGTGTATGAAGACAATGATTTGTTGCTCCTCAGGGACCAGAAAGCTGCCTTGAGAGCTCTCGCGCAGTGCGTTAACATGAATTGGATGACTATTCTTGTAAGTCTATCGCCCACGCTCTCTCTCGCTCTCTCTCTCTCCCTCTCTCTCTCTCGCTCGCTCCCTCTCTCTCTCTCTCTCTCTCTCTTTCTCTTTTTCTTTTCACCCCTGAATGAAACTTCATGCTTGAAGTACTTACGTGATAACCACGCTGTGGAATTTCGTACAAATTTACATTTTTATGGAAAAAGTCAAAGCCATGACAAGGCGGAACATAAAATATATCATCTTTATTCTGGAAAGTGTCTATATTCTTTAGGAAAAAAATCTGGAAAATACATTTTTATCAAAAAGTAAAGAGAAAGTAATGAAAAGTATGACCACTTCCATTTTATTGAACTTTAGGTTTTATATGGACTTAACGATTTTTAATATATGAAAATGTATAATGAAGTCAATCTGTTTATTTATTGAAATAGCAGAAAAAGAATATATATTTGACATACATAAAATAAATTTACATATATACATTTATGTAAAACTAAACATTTTTTTAAAAGAACCATTTTAAAATCATTTAAAGAAATAACTGAAAATGTCCGTAAAAGTGAATATTTTTTTTCTGGAAAATGATTTTAAAACATTTGTCCCTTGTAAATAGTTGGAAATATATTTTTAAACAGTGTTTTAAAAAAATCAATTCAAAACATTCATTTACTAAAATATCTAAAAACAGATGTAAAATTGAAAATTTTTGTTACAATAACAATTTTATAACATTGGTAAATTAAAGTAGCTGAGAATATATATAAAAATTAATTCTTTTTTGCAAGAATCGTTTTATAATAAACTTTAGTGTTTCTTTATGTTAAAAATTACTATATTTCACTGGTTGACGAATTATTGTCAATTATTTGTGATTCGAATGTATACAACGAAGATATTATTTTTTGTTTTTTTTTTGCTGTTATTTAGTAGTCTGTATTTTTTGATATTATCTGTTAGATTGGAGATGCCGGAAGTGGAAAAACGAGTCTCGTTCATCTTCTCGCGAATTTGGCTGGACAAAAGCTGAAATCGATCGTCGTAAATTCTGCGATGGACACCACGGAGATTTTAGGCGGCTTCGAACAGGTAAGTCTTTTTTATTTATTTATATTTTTTTCAGCATAAAATGTTACACAAAAAGTGTACGACTCCATAGTGTTTTATGGAACCCTCTAAGACTCTAAGAGAATTTAAACTTGATTGCCATTTCAGAGTAAAATTATTAAATACAAACATTTTTAAACTATATAATGGCAACAAATTTTGAACAAATTATTATTGTCAGTAATTCAATTTTTAGTTTGTACATAAAAAAGTATATAGTATAGTGCAGGCAGTTCCAACCAGTAGCTCTGGAGCTATTTTATGCACCTTCCCTGCTTATATTTTCCCCCCACTCTTAGACTTCATCGTTATAATGTATAGTAGTGGGAAGCTCCCACCATAATTCTACGGCTGTACGTAGTAGTGGGAAGAAGTTCGATGGTGGGGATCTTGAAATTCTCGGAGGGGAATACGTTGGAACTCCCTAGTATAGTGTATACAATACACAGTACATTTAACAAAAAATAAGAATATCAAAATTGAATATCTATTTTTTATTAAAAACGATTTATTGTAGTATTAAAATTGAATGTACTCCTATAGAGTACTAAAATAATTACAAATTTTTAGCATATTATTGTTGCTACTGATTTCATTTTTATTTGTTAGTTAATGAATTTAATTAAACAGTGTCACTAAATTTTGAAGAAATTTCTATATGGAAATGAATTAATTTTTTCAATTAGAAGAGAATTTTAAAAAATTTAATATGAGCGTTAATAGTTTATGAAATAATTGTAATGAGGAATAAGAGAAGGGAAACTTGGCAATCGCTGTTGTCAAAGATAATCTATCTTTATTTACACATACAATGACATCGATTTAATTTCACAGACGCAAATATAAGTGCTTGTATAATCAGCGATACAAATATTGCAATCAATTCGTCGGACGATTCTCGTAAATGTCTGTTCTCAATCCGCCAGGCACCGTTTATCAATCAACTTAGAAATTATAATACCCTTAACGCTATCGTCGTTCAGATAACGTTCACTTTTAATTAATCGGTTATAATTAAGCTTACCCGCAAGGTTCTTTATTTCCACGTTTCCTTACGAAAAGTCTTTCAAGAGAAATTGACATTGTTTCAGGGATTTTCCGGACTTAATTTCGATCGATTAGTTAATAAAAAGAATTGTCCTTAATAGATTAATAATTAATACAAATTTGAAACAGACATACAGACTTCACAGTCTACAAATTAAATTAACTTTATTAATATTCACAACAATATATCGGACACGCCATAATTATATATTTTTCAATTCAGTTCAATTTATTTATAATCATTGTCAACGGAAAATTTAATATTTGTGCACACTGGAAGATTTTATATTTTACAAAAAGCTGAAATGAATCATAACCACTTCATTTAATTTGCAATATATTTATTATTGTTTGTTTACAATAAATATATTTTATATGCAGTATAAAAGACAATGAAAAGTTGTTTTTTTATAACGTCTACAGAGATTTTGTATTTATTACGTACGAATCGTAAATTTAGATATTTAACGTCAATGTTTAAAATAAGAATAATTATTTAAATGATATTTAAAAAAAAATCCTATTTGATTTTAAAATATTCTGAAAATTGAATAGAGAGTGGGGAATAGTGTTTTCCCATTTTTGTTTATTCAACTTACAATTGTTATAGGAAATGAAGAAAAACGCTTGCGTTTAACGTGTATTTAATTTACAAACAATTTATAAATTCTACGCATGTATAAACAAAATTCATAAATCCCCTTAACTTATAGAAATTCGTAAGACAAAATCTAACTGAGAACGCACGTCCGGAAATCCCTAAAGTTTTGCATAGAAAATATATATGTATATAAGTATATATATTAACGCGAACGGATACACATATACAGGCTGGTATCCTCGTTAAAAAGTCTTATTACCCTATTTTGGCATCAATAATACTGCTTCAAAACACTTTCGTGATTATTATCAACTTTGTGGCACAATATCGCAATATGGCATAATATTAATTTATAAAACAAATAGTTGTTACAGGAAACGCTAATAAAAAAGAAATTAAATGTTGATCCAATCTTTGGACAACAATTTTGCATACAATTGTTGTAAGCGTCCAGTGCATGAATTCTATAAAAGATTATAGTAACAATATTAAATCTAAATGAAAAATGATGCTAAACAATATTTTCGTTTATATATCTTTAACTTTTCATTTTCCAAACAATAAAAACAATTCGGAAGAAAATAACTTTGATTTCAAATAAACAAAGCGGGCAAAAGTAATGAAAACAATTTTCCAATGAAATTCATTTGGCAACATACACGTGTTCCAGCGCACACAATCGAACGCCCCTGTATATGTGCACGGCGCGTCCATACCCATGTATAATATATTTGTATAATAAGTGTATAATAACGACAATAGTAAATAATACGATACTAACGGCCGAGGGAAAACCTCTCGGCCACTTGAGTCCCCCAGTTGAGTGGAAAGCTCATTTAAATGGTGCAAACTAGGCTAACTTTAATCCCTAAAACGATCATTTAAATTTAAATATGCCTAATTGGTGCGCCTAATATTGTTTCGATTCACATTAAAGGAACTATTCTTCGCCGGTGATAGTGTCTTTCTTTCTACGATTTTTTTCGTGGTTTCTTTATTCGTTTTATATTTTTTTCCGCCATTCTTTTCTCCGCTAGAATCCGGCGGCGCAACCCCGCCATTTTATTGCCGATACCTAAATATAGTCATCTAAAAAGCGAAGTTTTACGTGGAAACGTGCGTAAAGTTGGCGATCGATGGACCTGCGTAAACCTTTGTTTTCTTTGTTCTTTTGTATACAGCGAGAGAAAACAACATTTTTGCAATTTTTATCGCATTCGATCAACAAGTCGCGTTGTAGAAATTAATCGAGTTAAAATTGTTATGATTCTCGAGGCTTCAGGAGATTCGATTAAAATGTTCTATTAATACATTTTTAGTAATATTTAATTTCCTTAATAAGAAGCCATTTTTATTCTTGCAATTATTTTTATTTATTCTAGCTCTTGAGATATAGCGAATACAGAAAAGCATAAATCTTTTTCAGATTGTATAATAAACTCTTAATAATTGTGTAATATAAAATTACAATTTTTGATTGTTTGTTTGCAACATAAGAGGACATTTTTATTTTTGTTATTATTTTTATTCAACGTAATTCTCAAGATTTAAAAAGTGGCTTGAACGTGAATATTTTAGGGGAGGTTTCATTTTGAATAATCAAAATAGTAGAAAAAAATGATCTGGCACTTCTTAAGAATTTGTCTATAAATTTGTACATGAAATTATGAAATATTTTTATTTTAATTTTTAGCTGCATCTTAAAATGTCAAATTTAAAAATTATGAGTCGAATTGCAGACGATAAAAAGTAATCAATGCTTACGGTTTTTAAAAAGTGAATCATTTGATGAAAGAGTTTGTTAACAAGTTGTTACACTTTTTTTGGCAATTTTTGCATTTTTTGGCAATTTTTGCATTTTTTGGTAATTTTTGCATTTTTTGGCGATTTTGACGATTTTGGGCAATTTTTGGCGATTTTTGGCATGCTGTCAATCTGGAATGATGCACAAACCTACTTTCTCTCGCTGTACAAAACGCTTTGGCAACTTTTAGAAATGTCTCAAATCCCTCATGCGAGGAACCGATTTTTAGTAATGGTTTCCTAAGAACTTTCTCGGCCATCCCATTCTTTTCGTGATTTTTAGAATTTTCGAATGTCTCTGAACGATTTCCAGAATCATTTACTCGAAGGAGGAATTTCTGACGTGAATTTACAAAGTTTTTGTTCAATTTTCAAAAATAATTTTAACTCTAATCTTTAGTTGAAGCTCAAAGACAATTTTGGTTAACCTTTTGTCGAGTTTACTAAAACAATTCTGGTTTGTTGATTGCTTTTTGTTTATTTTAGCAATACGTGATGCGTTTGTCTATTGTGCTCTCATTAATACCAACAGTAACAGATTATTATTAAAAATCATATGACTCGTGATGATATCGATAACAGTGATCATATAAGAAACTATGTGGTCTCTATTTTTACTTAAAACAGTATCAGCTGTCGTTGTATGTACAAAGTAATATTTGTATATCCGTAAATGTACAATTAACAATCACATAAAAAAATACCTAGCTGTTAATTACAATTATTTGGCACTGATCTCAAACATTAATTTCACTAAAATGTACCCTGTAAATTAATTATGCTTAACAGAGATTTACATATCATTTACAACAAATATTAATATATACAGATCCAAATTATTGATATTTGACGCAACAATTTGTCAAACTTTAAATCATTAAACCCAAAATGTAGGTTTCAAGTTCAAAATCTGATTCCTAACCAACAATTTCCAAATTTAACCTCAAACTTTCAAATTTGCTTTTTAAATTGCAGCAAACAAATTTATTTATCACTTAAATATTGGGTTTGTGTTATAAATTAACTTTCAAATTGAATTAACACAGTTAATATACAAATTTGTCAAATGATGAATATATAAATTCAGAATTTAGTCACGAGTTTTGAAATCCGATTTCTAACCTCCAAATTCCAAATTTAGGCTTACAGTTTGAAATCGGATGATTCAATTAATATATTTATTTATTACTGCGGACGGACAAAATGGAAGAAAATCGGAAATAGAAATCAGTGAATCGGTTATAAACAATTTCCTAGCGAAGCAATGTAAATTTTGACGATTGATGTGCTCAAATTCTTCAGAATTTCCTCCGTCCACGGGAAAAGAAGGAGGTGGGGATAATGATAATAATCTAAACGGAGAATTTATTCGCTAGGAGATTCGCTGCTAGTTGGACTGACAATTACTTTCGAGTTACTTAACAACGGCGGTAACAAAATGCTCGATCTTCTACTACTGTCCGACTCGTAAGCGGTCGATGTACCTTTCGACCTTGTGACCAGCGTCCATGGATCCGGCGGTATGATCATGGAGTCGTCCTGCACGTTTTATAATTCCGCGATTAATTTAGACTAGTTAATCTTAAACAGAAATCGTGAGAACGGAAACCTTTTATTTGTGACACACAGCTGTTGAGTTAGTCGCATGCGGTTTCGTTTTAGCATCGAGAAAACGGAGCTCTCTGAAAGTCTCGTGCAAACAGGCTAACAAAATTCAGTATTATCTCGATATATATATAAAAAAATTTATTATCATTATTAATTATTTTTCACGAAATCTTTACCAGCGTATTCGTGACATTTTGCGGGTTAGAATGAGTCCAAACACGGTACAATTAGGATCACATTTGCTCGTTTAATCAACGATTTAGTAGAACCTCGATTATCCGAACTAATGATGTCTGAAGTCTCTATTCGATGATAACTCAGTAAACATGATCCAAACTGTATCGTGCTTGGACTCGTTTTAATCAGAAAAATGTCACGAATGTATTGGCTAATGTTTCATTAAAAAATAATTATAAATAACAAAGTTATGTTATTGGATTAGTATTGTTTCAACTCTTCTACGTTCGATGTTAGAGATGAGAGATGAAGGTGATTCAAGTGAAATTTTGGTTCAGAAGTTTTCACATATATATCCACGCAATACTGTAAATTATATTTACAATAACCTCAAATTTTCTACAATAAATTTCATTTCAAAATCAATACAGTCTTAAAAAGCACTCGATGTAATTAAGAAATGAACAAATCAAAGCAATAAGCAATAATCGTTCTCGTATTTATCAACCAACATTTACATTTCTGCCTACTTACCACAACTTACCCAACAAGAACGTATAAAATAGCGTGCACGAAGCTAAAAGACGTATAAAACCGCACAGAAGAGTGTCATAAAAATTAAAATAATCACTCGTGAATAAAACAAACATATCATTCGGCATCTTAGAGTGCTCAAGCAAACAGTCCCAAGCCCCCATAATTATTTTCAATTATTCTCTCGTCTCGAACCGAACGACATACAGTGGCCCACAAAAGTGTTCGTACGCCCTTTAAATCAGAATAACTTTCTCAAAATTTGACCAAACCACTTGACTTTGTTTTAGCAATTAGAAGCATTAATTTAGTAAATCACGTGCAAGGAAGATTTTGAAAAAATTGCAATTAGTAGGAATTACATGATAAAATAAAAATGGCACTTTAAAACTTCTTTATTTTAGCCCATAATGAAAATTCAGAGTATGCCTTTTGTAGATTTATGTTATATATATATATATATATATATATATATATATATATATATATATATATATGTATGCTGAAAATTTCATCGAAATCTGTTGACGCAGAAATAAATGATGGGCATCGAAAGATGTAACTGATCAAAAGTCGTGAAAAACTGCGATTATCACCACTTTCAACCGCTTGTAGTTCATGTGTTTGTTAATTGATTTCTATGAAGTTTTGAGCATATATGTAAATAACATAGATCTACAAACCGCGTATTTTGAATTTTCATTACGGTCCGAAATAATAAACTTTTAAAAAGTGCAATTTTTATTTTTTCATGTAATTCCTACTAATTGCAATTTCTTCAAAATCTTTTTTGCCCATTTTAAAAGTAAATCAATGCCTCTAATTGCACAGAAAAGGTCAAGTGGTTTGGTTAAATTTTAAGAAAGTTATTCTAATTTAAAGTGCGTACGAACACTTTTGTGGGCCACTGTACATTGAATGCTCGATAAGTGTCCAAAACATCTGGCCTATAATTGTCCCTGGCTGGACCCGTGTTTTCGAAAATTATCGAGCATTCACAGTAATCTTAACGATTATATTATAAGATATTATCTTAATGATTATTTTTCAAATAATTTATTTCGAATGATGCCCAAACTTGTGAACAATCTCAACCGAAATTTGCTTTTCATTACGCTATCTATAGTCTCACTGTGACAACTCGCAGCCTGGAAATAGGTATCGTGAATGCCAACAATTTTCGCGACGTTGACTTTTCGAGTGGCAGCCGCTCGAAGCATAAAAAGGTCTATTTACACGAATCGGTGACGTATTTGTCCAGTTTCAGGACGTTTCCGGGACAGTGTCGTTCGTTCCGGTATCAATGACGAGGAGTGTTTACATATTTCAGTACTCGACCGGCTATCGATCAGCGTGTTTGCCTTAGTTTTCGAAATGATTGTCTTAGTCGCCACGGGAATGGCCACATTGGCCTAATTTTTAGCGTATTATTAGCCGTCGCTGGATCTTTCACAATTTTAGAGCGAGGTCGATAGCTCGTAAGAAAATATACGAGGCAGAAATAATTTAAACTCGGACTTTCTAAACAATTTTTTTAAACCTTGTTAACTTGATAACCGATTGGTACCATTATTTATTGGTATCATTAGTATTTATTTTTCTTTCCAAACCAGTTAGTTTGCTATTGTTGCCAATCATATGTATGCACGTAACAATATGCACAATTATTGAAGTATGAAGTGGTTTTTACTGGTCGAAATTTTTCTACCGCGAACAATTTACGGGGACGTTATTTTTCACTTTATTATGGGTCAAGAAGATTTTATTTAAAGAAGAGATTTTAAGTAATTTTTGAGAAATGTACATATTTCCGTTTTTTCGATGAACATTTAACGAAATTCTTCTCATTTTAACTTCCCCAAAATAGGGACTTCTGCAAATGTTTATAGGCGTTCTTGTAAAGATTCAGGTTTGTCACCGAGTCTTCCTAGCACACAACAGTGTAATTATAAGAGAAATCCATCGAAATGTCCACCGAATTAATTATAAAAGCGATCGCTTCTACTAAAAGCCATAGCAAGTCTTTTAATTGACTGAGGAACCATTGAATCAGCATAACTTTTCCAAGAAATTGACCGAATGTCTTCAATTTTTCTGTGAACCTCGACAAATTAGTGTAGCAGACAACGTGTAAAGGATATTTCGAAAAAAGGTCGCGTTCGTCCATTTTTCCCAATTTCGAAATTTCAATCCTCTCCTACGATTTTTTTCAAGCTTGAAAATGTTCATAGGCGTTCATATAAAAATTCAAGATTGTCACCGAGTCTTCCTATCACCCAACAGTGTAATTACAAGACAAATCCATCGAAATGTCCACCGAATTAATTATAAAAGCGATCGCTTCTAATAAAAGCCACAGTAAGTCTTTTAATTGACTGAGGAACCATTGAACCAGCATAACTTTTCCGAAAAATGGACTGATTTCAATTTTTCTGTGAACCTCGACAAATTAGTACAGTAGACAACGTGTAAAGAAAATTTCGAAAAGGGTTGCATCCGTCCATTTTGCCCATCTTCGAAATTTTAATTCTACCCTTACCAACCCCAACGATTTTTTTCAAGCTTGCAAATGTTCATAGGCGTTCTTGTAAAAATTCACGATTGTCACCGAGTCCTCCTAGCACCCAACAGTGTAATTACAAGAGAAATCCATCGAAATGTCCACCGAATTAATTATAAAAGCGATAACTTTTCCGAAAAATAGACTGATTTCAATTTTTCTGTGAACCTCGACAATTTAGTACAGTAGACAACGTGTAAAGAATATTTCGAAAATGGTTGCATTCTTCTTTCTCGTTAAATTCCAAATTTCAATTCCCCCTTCCCCAACCCCCATCATACGCGAGCAACCATAATCAAAAGGTACGGGCGACCTCAAAAGGGTTAAAGAGCGGCCGATCTAAAGTAGCAAAAGCTCCCCAAATGCAGCAAGCCTCAATCATCGTGTCAGGCGGCGTGCAACAACGAGAAGCGAGCACGGAAAGAAGCAGTTTGGTTCGTTCTGTGTATAGTGTATGTCATGCAACAGAGAGAAAGAAAAAGACAGAGAGAGAAAGATGGATAGAGAGTTGAGACTCGGGTGGTGAAAGTTTTCCCCGAGGAGAACGACAGAGCGAAGGAGGAAGATACAGTAAGAGAGCGAGAGAGAGAGAAGCAGAAAGAAGAGTAAGAGAGCGAGAGAGAGAACCAGAAAGAAGAGTAAGAGAGCGAGAGAGAGAAGCAGAAAGAAGAGTAAAAGAGCGATAGAGAGAGAAGCAGAAAGAAGAGTAAGAGAGCGAGAGAGAGATTAGCAGAAAGAAGAGTAAGAGAGCGAGAGAGCGAGGGAGAGAAGCAGAAAGAAGAGTAAGAGAGCGAGAGAGAGATTAGCAGAAAGAAGAGTAAGAGAGCGAGAGAGCGAGGGAGAGAAGCAGAAACATGAGTAAGAGAGCGAGGGAGAGAAGCAGAAACAAGAGTAAGAGAGCGAGAGCGAGAGAGAGAGAGAAGCAGAAAGAAGAGTAAGAGAGCAATAGAGAGAGAAGCAGAAAGAAGAGTAAGAGAGCGAGAGAGAGAAACAGAAAGAAGTGTAAGAGAGCGAGAGAGAGAAGCAGAAAGAAGAGTAAAAGAGCGATAGAGAGAGAAGCAGAAAGAAGAGTAAGAGAGCGAGAGAGAGAGAAGCAGAAAGAAGAGTAAGAGAGCGAGAGAGAGAGAAAAGTGTCCCGCGAGAAGTGTCTCGAATACCAGTAAATGTTTGCCCGTCGGCGGCAGGGGTGGTTTTAAGAGAGCAACGTCGGTGAGGTCCGGACAGGTGTTTGGCTGCGCCATGGGCGGTTCTGGTGGCGAGGGCAGGGCTTCAATGGGCTCCTGGTATCGCGGTGGTTGCACCGTTTCCACGGGGATGCTTGGACCCAGGATCCAGCTGGCGATGCTCTCGCAACAACCGCAGAAAAACTCGGACAGTCCTTGCCGGAGTCCCCGGTGAAGGCTCAGAAAGAGCACCGGGTTCACGAAGGCGTGGATGTACGCGATATGTAGAGTCACCTGCAATTTAATCGGTCCCTAAGTCACTTCCCCACCCCTTATCAGCTTTTCTTCAATCGTCACATTTTTCTGATCAAAATGAGCCCAAACACGACAGGATTCGGTTTAGATTTGCTTTTTCATCCACGGTTTTGTGGAACCTCTACTAACCGAACCGAACGATTGACTCGTTTCTTTCTTTCATTGATTTTTCCTCATTTGGCACATTTTTATGATTAAAACGAGCCCAAACACGACACCATTCGGTTTGGATTTGCTTTTTCATCCACGGTTTTGTGGAACATCTACTAACCGAACCGAACGATTGACTCGTTTCTTTCTTTCATTGATTTTTTCTCATTTGGCACATTTTTCTGATTAAAACGAGCCCAAACACGACACCATTCGGTTTAGATTTGCTTGTTTCATCCACGGTTTTGTGGAACCTCTACTAACCGAACCGAACGATTGACTCGTTTCGTCCTTTCATTGTCTTTTCCTCATTTGTCTAATTTTTTGGATTAAAATGAACCCAAACACGACACCATTTAGATCTTATTTGCTTGTGTAATTCACGATTTAGTAGTACCTCTACTATCCGAACCGAACGATTGGGTAATTTCTTCTCTCCATTATCTTGCCATCATTTGTCACATTTTTCTGATTAAAACGAGTCCAAACACGGTACAATTTGGTTGATATTTGTTTGTTTAATTCACGATTTAGTAGAATCTCGCCTCCTCGAACTAAAAAGTTAAATGAAACGTTAAACAAAAAGTTAACCAAAAGTTACTTAGCCACAGTGCTCGACTAAAACCTTTACTGCTACCACATAGTATTGTCTATGGATTAATTTAAATCGAATTATTTACGTGTAAAACAAATGTTTAGACGATAAAGGATTATTCAGTTCGGATAATCGAGGTTCCACTAAATCGTGGATTAAACAAGCAAATACGATCCAAACAATATCGTGCTTGGGCTCATTTTCACCAGAAAAGCGTCCCGATTACGCCAGTAAAAGTTCAAAACAAAAATAATTATAAACTATAAAGTTCTGTGATTAAATTAGTATCGTCTCGACCACAAATCCAATATTTCCATTTCTGTTTTACGTCGTAATTCAAGTTCTCAATTTCATATCAAGGATTTGCAACATTAGGCGTTGTTCCAAGACCGAAATCGAGGTCCTAATCGACAAAAGCATCCACTACGGTTCTCGAAAAATTCCAGCAAACGAAAAAACGAAAAAGTGTTTGCCAAGCGGATGTGCCTCCATATCCGGACTCATCTCAGACCGTCTTCTACATAAATAACCTCCGGTCCAGGCCATAAAGCAGCCTCCCAAGATCGAAATCGAGCTTCTAATCGGCGAAACCAGCCACCGTGGCTTCCCCAAAAAAAATCCTAGCAAACGAAAAAACGAAAAAGTCTGCCAACGGGGATATCGTTCGGATAATCTATGCGGCCTGCCAGTACGATTACGAAGTCGTTGGCAGCCAGTCAGTGGAGAGTGCAACTGGCGCAGCCACAGTTTCCTAAATGGGTCAACACTCTTCCGGCAACGAGCGGAACCCTAAAAAAGAAAACCCCAAAAAGAAAACACACACACACACACACAGAACATTTGGTGTACAAATTAATTTGTGGCTCCCTTTCTTTTTTGCTCATTCAATTCTCCAGCTCTGACAATTTTTTCCCTTTACACTGAACCGACCAAATGACTTTAATTTTTCTGTGAACCTAGAAAAAGTAGTGGGCAACGTGTAAAAAATTTTTGAGAAAGATCACAGATAGTTCCGATTTTTAAACAAACATTTAATAAATTGCGTATTCTTCCTTCTTTTGGAAATTTTCGATTGTATGGAGTGTAAACAAATTATATGCCGCGATTTTACACCCTCTGTTTAGTTGAAATTGATGTAAGAAAGGTGTCGCAGAATTAACCTTGATCTTGAGTTTCAAGGTCAAAAGGTCAAATATTTTTTTCGATTGCGTCCTATTCTACTTGTCAAAAGGGTTGAAAGTGAAGAAGGAACCATGGGTCAAAAGTTGATTGTTCTATTAAAAAATTGTGATTATAAGTTTTTTCCACTATCAAACCGTTTTTATTTATATTTTCTTTCTTCGGTCAGATGGAGTTTACGTATATAGCGTGTTGTTGATGGTTGCCGTATAGACATTATTTCTTGACACGTGAAATATATCCAAAATATAATATAAATAAAATCGGATTGATAATGAAAATCCTTTACCATAATTTTTTAAGAGAACGGTCGAGTTTTAACTAATGGTTCTCTTAGCACTTTTATCCTTGTGACGAGTGGAAGACGATGCAATAAAAACAATATCGATGACCTTTTGACCTTGAAATTCAAGGTCAATTTTCGTCGAACCGAGGGTGTAGAATCACTGTAGTCGCGACATACAATTTTTTGCACCATGTTTCGAAAACCAGGAAATTTATACAATGAATATTACTTTTTCAATTTTAGTTCACCAACTTCCTGCCGATACATTCGATCGCGGCAGGTCGATACTTCGGTACCGGCTTCAACTTCGAGAGTTTCTTTCTCTTAAGGCCACGGTAACTTGCCGATCTGTCTGCCCAAGTTTTGCCATATGATACAAAAGGTCTACCCGGGGCTGCCTTTCTTACGCAAACGCTTTTTATCGCTGCCTTTTGTTGCCGGGAAGTGTCGGCGTTGTGAAAGCAGTTCGCAAGATTCTCTTTTCTTGAGTCCACGAGCAAATTGAATGGAGAACATCGACGGGAACGAAGGAACTTTGTCCAACATCGCCAGTAATTTCTTTCCGTTTTTTTTCCACAGTGGTATTTTGGCGAGACAATATTATTTAGCGACAGAACTTTGTTGTTTTTAGTTTTTTCTTTGTGGAAAGTTTACTGGCGTATTCGGGACATTTTTCTGGTTAAAATGAGCCCAAACACGATACGGTTCGAATCGTATTTGCTCGATTAATCCACGATTTTGTAAAACCTCGCTTATCCGAACCGAACGGTTCTTCATTATCCGAACACGTGTTTTATATGTAAATAATTCGACCGAAATACGACTCATTGCACAAATTAGTAAAGATATGAGTATAGCACTGTAGCTAGGTCACTTTTGGCGACACTTGTATTCCACTGATTAGTTCGGATAAGCGAGGTTCTACTGAATCGTGGATTAAACAAACAAATACGAACCAAATTGTACCGTGTTTGGACTCGTTTTAATCAGAAAAATGTGACAAATGATGGCAAGATAATGGAGAGAAGAAATTACCCAATCGTTCGGTTCGGATAGTAGAGGTACTACTAAATCGTGAATTACACATGCAAATAAGATCTAAATGGTGTCGTGTTTGGGTTCATTTTAATCAGAAAAATGTGACAAATGAGGAGAAGGCAATGACAGAAGGAAGCAATCAAATCGTCCTATTCGGATAATAGAGGTTCCACAAAATCGTGGATTAAACGAGTAAATGAGAACCAAACTGCATCGTGTTTGGACTCACTTTAATCAGAAAAACGTCAGAAATCCACCAGTGAGTGTTTCGTGAAAAAAAAATTATATTGCATAACGATGATAATTTAAAAAATTTGTCGCGTGTGTGGGATTGATTGTTGATCGAGGCGAGAAAAGTTGGCTTTGGTTTACCTCGTAGCTGGTCGGATTCCCTATGGCAGGATGATCCACCAGGGTGACAAAGAACAGTGGTCCCCAGAAGATACCGTAGGCGGCCGTTATCACCAGAAACATCTTTACCCTCTGCACACCTTCCCGCTCTATCCTCTTCAAGTAGTTCCTCATTTTCCGGTGCTCCTCCGCCGCTCCGCTTCTCTGAAGTGAAACTTCTTTTTACCGAGGCTACTTTTTTTTTCACTTTCGGGCAAGAAACCATTCTAACCGGGCGCATCAAAAACGTCTCGTCTCGGGTCGGGGGGCAAAAATTTTGCTGTTGAATCTTTGACCCGATTCAATTAGGCTAGTCTCGCCACTGGGAACCGTTCCTGATGGCTTAAACGGCTTCAAACGATTCGAAGACTGAATATCTGATCTTTCAATGTCAGAAACTGGAAAATCAAATGGACTAACTTTCCTAATTATATTTAGAACGAACTAATACTATATTCTCTAACTGCACAATGAAATATGGTGATGATGTTTGTTTAAACAATTATTTGTTGATTTTATTTAGCAAAAGCACTACAGCCGTGGATTTAATGAACAGTTCTTTGCAACTGGTCGAATGGCTTGGGATATGTGAATAAATATTATTATTATTATTATTATTATTATTACTGTATGAAATTTTTTAATTGTGCAATGAAGTATGAATATTCTTTGGAACTGTTCGAAAGTCTTGGGAAATGTGAGTAAATTTTTAAAATGGCGTTTGTTACCATTTGTTTTGTGTTGTAAAATAGATTTTTAACTATTGGTTATAAATCATAATTTAAAACTAGCAAAGTATCAAATTTTTCAATGATTAAAATCATGTACTTCATTAATTTTTTGTTTTTAGAAAATTGTATGTAACAGAAATGTTGAACATTTCATTAATTTCACGCAATATGTTGTTCATTTAAATTTTCTTATTCTTGTACAAGAAAATTGTATTTCTACCTTTAATGAGAAAAATTAGAAATGAATACATTGATGTTCGTGTGAAAATCAATATTAAAATTAAAAAAAAAATCATTAAAATTTAAAAAAAGTGATGTGGATAAAATAATTCAGGAAGATGGTAATTGTTTTATTATTCCGTTCAGAAATGGTAAGCTTTTCCGGAAATTAATCAACAGTATATTAACAATAGGATGTTTATTTAAATATAAATTTAGTGTTGTAGTACAATATTAAATATATTATTATGAAAAGAATAGTATTAATGATTATTTAGAATTGTTGTACCAGTGAAAATTTATTTGTTTTTGTGTTTCTGATTATTTTGGCGAATTTCTTTTGAGAATTTCTTCAGTAGAAATTCCTTTCGCTTCAGAGAAATGTGTGTAAAATTTTCGACACTGGTTTTGAGACACCCGGTATTTCATCAGCTGGTATATACAGGGCGGAAATTATTTTTTGATAGGTTTGATCGTTACCTTGGGCGTGCCACCGTTTGCGGATGCGGCGGAATTTTCAGGAACCGCGTTTGTTTGCTGATTGCCCGTTGTATTCACGAGAATCGTTAGCAGTGCTACTTTTACCTGACACAGAAATCATTTATGTTAAACAGAAGATTATTTTCTTCGACTGCACCTTTTCTTTTTATCTAATTTCTGGAATAATTGCATATTTGTTTGCGTAGGCTTAAAAAGGACCAGAATATTTTGTTGATTTTTAATCAGTCTACATGTAAAAATTATAATCGCGCCTTTGATTTCTGGGGAAAAAAACTGTATTCAAAATATTAAGATTAAAAAAAGAGATTTTTCGCTTAAATTGTACTCTCGTCTTAAATCAATTTTATCAATGACATTAACTACAAAATGAAATATTAGCAAATTTGAAATGTACGAGATCAGAAAATTTAAAATGAAAAATTAGTGATTTTAAAAAGAGTAAAGAAAAGAAAAGAATAAAATTAGCAAATATTGGAAAGATTAAAATTAGCAAATATTGAATAAAAAATGAGCAAATTTGAATAAATAAATTAGCAAAATTTAAAATGTATGAGATTGGAAAATTTGAAATGAAAAATCAGCAATTCTGAAAAGAATAAAATTAGCAAATATTGAGAAGAATAGAATTACCAAATATTGAATGAAAAATTATCAAATTCGAACTGAAAAATTAACAAATTAAAAATTTAAAATTAGAAATGTAGAAAGAATGAAATTAGCAAATTTGGAATGAAAAATTAACAAATTTGGAGAGAGAAATTAGCAAATTTGAAATGAGAAACTAACAATCTTGAAAAGAAATTTAGAAATTAATTAGAAATTTTGTAAAGATTGAAATTATCAAATTTTGAATGAAAAATTAGCAAATACGAAATGAATAAATGTAGAAAAATTAGAAATGAGAAATTAACAAATTTGGAAAGAAAGAAATTATTATAGCAAATTTGAAATGAAAAGTCAACAAATTCAAAAAATTTCAAAAGACTTATTGAAAAGTTGTCTTAATTTTTTTATTTTATTGCGAAGTGGTATTTGAATTTGTGATTTTATCGAGCAGTAGCGCAGTTGCACTTTTATGGAAAAGTTTCGCCGAAGTTTTCGTTTCATTAAAACCGTCGAATGTTTCAAATGAAAAAAAGTTAGTGACAGAAAATCACTCGCAGTCATGTTTCATTCAGAGCATGTTCAAATAAAATTTGATTCCAATACAATTCCATATTGGACGTGTGTCATACTTCTGTGACATACATAGATCTTTTTGTAAGATAAATTGCGAGCAATGTTTCGATCGGGTTGTAGATTGATTGGAAAATATTGGTACACCCGGTAGCTCATTGTAGACGAGAATGTTGTGTTGAATTGGTGAAGCGAATATTTTTCAGCAGCCAATAGATGATAATTGCAAATTTGATGTTCAATAGTAATCGCTGGAAATCGTATACACCAGTTGATGGAACGTTAATTACAGGCTGGGATGTAGTTCATGGTACAACTGTAAATTAGAACACATGTTTTTTGACTAATTAGAGAAGTGCAAATGGAAGATTACGTATGTGTGATTATAAAAATTAGAAAAATACATATACAATAATGATGAAAATAATTAGAATAATATTATTGGCATATTAAGAAAATTGAGTTGAAAAATTAGTGACAACATTTTTAAAAAATTTACATTAAACAATATTTAGTATAATTGGAACGTTAGGAAAATGTTATTATAAAATTATAAAAATATACTGACGAAAATTAGAACAGTTATGCCTAATTGGAATATTATTTGGAAAATTGAGAAGTTATGAAAATATGGAAAATCAGCAGCTTGAGAGATTATTAGAATGTCACTATAGAAAGTTATAAAACTGCAATGGAAGATTCAGAGGCTATTAAAACCTAATTAGATCATTAGAAAAGTACAATTTAGGAATAAGAAAGTTATTTAAATATAAATATGGGAAATGTGGGAAATACAATCAGAAACTTCAATCGTTATTAGAATTTATAGAAAATTGGGAAAATTGCAGAGTTTTCAAATCTAATTAGAAAATTGGAGAAATCCAATTTGAGAATTGTAAAGGTATTAGAATGCAATTAAAAATGGGGAAAGTGAAATGGAAAAATTGAAATGTTGTTAGAAAATAAATGTAGAAAATTAGTAAAGTGCGATAAGAAAATTTAAAGATTACTGATATATTAAATTAGACAATTAGGAAATACAATTGAAGAAATGGAGCAGGTATTAGGATGTAATTGAAAAATTAGAAAAGTGCAATTGGAAATTGTAAAATTGATAATATATTATTTAAGATTTAGGCAAATGCAATTAGAAAATTGGAAATGTATTGGAGTATTATTCAAAACTTAAAAAGTGCAATTGGAAATATGTAAAGTTGTTAATATATTGTTTAAGAATTAGTCAAATGCAATTAGAAAATTGGAAAAGTATTGGATTATTCAAAAATTAGAAAGGTGCAATTGAAAAATTGAAAAGGCATTCGCATATTATCTAAACAATAGAAAAGTGCAATTGGAAAGGTATTGGAGCATTATTAAAAAGTTAGAAAAGTGCTATTGGAAAATTGGAATAGAATTGGAGAACTATCAAAATATTAGAAAAGTGCAATTGGAAAATTGGAAAGGTATTGGAGAATTATCAAAATATTAGAAAAGTGCAATTGGAAAATTGGAAAGGTATTGAAGTATTATAAAAATATTATAAAAGTGCAATAGGAAAATTGAAAAGGTATTGGAGTATTAGTAAAAAGTTAGAGAAGTGCAATTTGAAAAATGGAAAAAATTTGCAAAGTGCATCTGGAAATATATGTTTACTTAGTTAATATATACCTAAGATCAACGAAATACCAAAATATAGGTAAAGAGCAAGTAAACCACTATTTTGAAGAAACGTGTACTGAAAAGAACCAGATCCGTCAACCACGTTCTCCCTTATTTCCTGCTCTCGAAGGATCCGTCGTATTCGAGTTGTACCATAAGCTGCAGCCCACGCTGCACGAGAAATATCAGTGAAAAGAGTGACGTACCGCTTCGACGTTCGCCTTGGTGAGATCATTGTGCAGTTTCCTGAGATGGATCAGCGTGAGGGCGACACAGATGATGTTGATAGCGATCCACAGGGCGTTCAGTATGTAATGTCGAAAAGGTCCGTGCACGAGGGGGCAACTCGGCGCGTTGTGCCCTGTCTCTGTATTTGCTGCGAGGGCTCCACTCAAAAACGTCGGCCCCAGGTTTATGGTGATGCTTGCGAACCAGATCATGAACGTACCGAATAGAACGCACTGAAATCAACGTCAACATAGCTTAATCACATCTCCTATTACGGTCATAATTACCGAGAATTACGACAACCTGCTGTACACTCGACATTATCATTTTATCGTGTCACTGTACAATATGTTATAAATTCTATGAATTACCAGGCTGCACTCATTGAAATTTTGAGTGACTTTTGCTGGAATATGGTCCTCAATAATGTCAGTTTAATGGTAGCAATAATTGTATTTTGTAAGATATTGTGCATGGGTCTCCACACTGTATAGACGTATTTAAATGTACCGCGTGATCGGTAGTCCAGGGTAGGTGCGCGCGCAAGTAGCCGTGCTGAGACGCGTGTGGACCCCGCTCTCGCTCATTCTCTCTCGACCAAGGGACCAAGATATATAAGCGACGCTGTGTTTATATTTCTGTATTCTTATAACCGAGTTTATCACTTATCAATATATTCGTCTACATCTTAAATATATCCATAGTCTAACATATTTTATTGGGTTCATTTATTATAGAATTATTATTATTGTCTGAATAGATTACAAGACTTGTGAAACTGACCAATTACCATTTCTTTCAGCATTGATTGAATAATTATTAACGAATATGTTGCACAAGATTAATTTTTTTTTATTGAATAATGATATTGTATGATTGTATTAAAAAAGTTAGTATACAAAAAATTAAGCTACTTGGCTCTTATTTATTTTTACATGGGCAGGAATGTAAGAATACATTTTGAGAATGGTCAATATTTGATTATTGTCTTTTTAGCTGTCACTCGGGCATTTTTTAATATTTTGCAACCAAAAAATTACTGCAAGTTACAGAGTATATGCACATCTTAAATGATGCGCTCATTTTAAAGAATAGTCTGTTAATTGTTTTGGAAAAAAATTTGCAAAGGTTATGTTCTTTCTAAATCGCCAGCGAGACATTTAAAATCGCAAAATAACGGGAAAATATATAAATTTGAAATACTTTCGTAACAAATTCAACAAAAGGGTACCAAGAATTAATTTCTAATGAAAAATTCGGAAACGGGGTTTACAACAGGCGGGGAAAGGATGTATGCATTTAAATTGAGCCGCGATGTCAGTTGTCGACAGAAACAAATCGAGCAAAGTGGTCATCCGTGTCTCGCAATTTCCGGGCCGAACTCAGCGGTGGAAGATCGAGAGCCCCGGCGATCTCTGCATCGTCCTCGATCCGAAAAGTTGCGTTTGCTGACCCATTACGTGACACGTCGCTGGGCGACCGAAATAATGTCGAGCAGCGATTTCCGTGCTGCATACGGCACAAAGGTTCCCGTCGGCGGCGAAGATTGTCGGAAAATTAGGTTTATGAAACGTCAATCGGCATCAAAGGCGACGGCAGAGCCTCGGGGATGCCGGAGTAGATGCACGTGGTCAGCAGAAACACGGCAAGTAAATGCGGCGTTCTAGTACCTCGTTCCTTGGTCAATTACACGATCAATACCGCCGCCATCTTGCACATTTCCTTCGAGCTGCAATCTCGATATTTTGATGCGCCCTTTTCCGCACCGCGCGTCGCCATTGTTGCGAATTTTATGCGTTTGCCGCAGAGAAGATGAAAAGATCTCGCAGACGTTATTCGTGATTTATTGAAATTGTTTAACAGAGAAATCGCTCATGTGAAACTTGAAACTGTTAGAATATTGGAAGAATTTAGGAACATCGGTGCATATTGTTTTCAAATTATTGTAATCTTTGACAAGAGAAATTATTTATTTCTGTCTCCTGGAAGTGGCGCAGACAATTTTTAACTTGCACGAAGTCTCACGGGCTATTTGTTGTAATTTTGCCGGCACTGGCCTGCCGAATCGTTCCTTGGTCAATTACCCGATCAATACCGCCGCCATCTTGCACATTTCCTTCGAGCTGCGATCTCGACATTTTTACGCGCCCTTTTCCGTACCGCGCGTCGCCATTGTTGCGAATTTTATGCGTTTGCCGCAGAGAAGATGAAAAGATCTCGCAGACGTTATTCGTGATTTATTGAAATTGTTTAACAGAGAAATCGCTCATGTGAAATTTGAAACTGTTAGAATATTGGAAGAATTTAGGAACATCGGTGCATATTGTTTTCAAATTATTGTAATCTTTGACAAGAGAAATTATTCATTTCTGTCTCCTGGAAGTGGTGCAGACAGTTTTTATCTTGCACGAAGTCTCACGGGCTATTTGTTATAATTTTGCCGTCACTGGTCTGCCGATATTGCTAACTCGAGGTTTTTTCAAGCGCTTGCCCATTATTACTAGACTGCGGATTTTATACATTTATAACGAAAATTAGTAGATCCAATATAAAAGTGTGAAAATATTTAAAGTATTTAGTCAACGACCATTGCCACGCTGAAAAAATAAGTTCTCGTCAGATACCGAAGTTAAACAGCGTTGGGCGCGGCCCAGTACTTGGATGGGTGACCACCGCCCGGGTATACGCGCGTGTTGTTGGCAAAATGTGGTTCCGGAATCCACCTTAAATAAATAAACAGTAGGTCGCGCTGAAAAGTAGGCTGAAAAATTATTAGGCGATAGTTTGAGAGTGGAAAAATGGAAGAATGGGAGAGTGTGGTATTTAAAAATGGATTTGAAACCCTGAGGGGACCAAAGGATATCATTACCTACAACCTATTTAAAGTATTATTTAAATACACTGTCGCATTATTTCCAGCTTGTTACAATTATTCAGAACGGAAACAAATGTCCATGTTGCTCCTGTAGCTTGAAACTAATAGAGGCAATTTCGATTTTGCATTAAAGTCAGAATTTATTGTTAGAGCGAAGATCTTTGCGCGTTTCTGACAAAAGTTGATGGGTGAAATTTGAAACGGCGGAAATGAATTTACAACATGCATGAATTGTTTTCAATTTATTGAGATTGTTGAAGAGAGAAGTTTCTATTTTCTGCAAACGAGGCAGGCAATTTTTAATCTGCATGAATTGAATGCATTTTTTTTTTATGAAATACATTATCAGACTGAGAATTTGTGAGAAGATTCTGGGTCTAAATTTTATCAAGTTTGAATAAGCCGTGGATGATGAAAGAAAGTGGCAAGGAAGGGGCGAAAAGTTTACGAAAGTCTGGTGACGGTGCGATTTGTTTAAGAGAGAAACTTTGTTTAAGAGCCTATCGGACAAAGGGTTCGCGGGATAAGGAACAGATCTGAGATAATGAAGAAACTTCGGGGGAACGAGGAAGATTTACAAAGGAACGATTATCCTTGTTAATTGGACGACAAGTTGATTCGGTCGATCGATCGTCTTGTTACTGGGTCGAACTACCGTGGTCTCGCCGCGACGAAAAATGAATCCGATTCGCCTAATCGGAATTTCTGTCAGACACATCTCTATTGAAACTAAAATTTCAAACTATGTCCTCTTTTAATTATTCTGCAATTATTATATTCTCGGAGAGCACATTACATAACAATTTGCAATAACAAGACCTTTGTTCAATTTTTGAAGGCACTGGTTCATTTTTATACTGAAAATAAAAAATTCGGCTGTTCCTCCTTTTGGAGGACCAGATGTTTTTAACTTTTTTGTACGTAATCCTGTAGATATCAATGAGAACATTACGAAAATGTAAGTATTATTGTTAGGAATTCACCGGTTTATAACTTATACGCGTGTAAACATGAACAATTTTAAGCGTCTTTGATAGGTTAGAGCGTCGCCATATTGGATATTCGTTGAATGGTAGATGCAGGGCTGTTGAGCGCATGCGGTGGATAGATAGTGGGTTCAGTGCATCGGCTAAGTAGTGCTGAGCGCATGCGCTAGATGGCAATTCACTGGTTTAGAAGCATTACGCGTGTAAACATAAGCAATTTCAAATGTTTTTCGCAAATTAAAGAGTCGTCACATTAGTATATTCGCTGAGTGGTAGAATCTCAAAAAGAAGGTATAGTCCAAGTTGGTTTGGGGTTATTTAATTTTGATTTCGTATTGTTATTATTACGTACGTGGTTGTGCTGCCATCTAACGGATCTGCACGGTACTACTTAGCCAATCTTACGTGTTCCACCAAGCACATATACCAATATCGCGGCGCTTTAACCTGTCAAAAAGGCTTAAATGTGCTCAGCTTTACACGCGTATAACTTCTGAACCAGTGAACTCCTGGCAATAAGACTTACATTTTTGGTTTTTTTCTCGTCGAAATCTATAGGACTGCATAAAAAAAAGTTTTAAAAAATTGGTCCTCCAAAAAAAGGTTTAACGAAAAATTCTTTTCACAAACGATTTTCCTTTTTGTTCAGATTCTATTAGAAATATACTTATTATTTTTCTGAGAATTGTTGCAAAAGTGTGAACGGGATTAATATTTAATGTTGAAAATTCTTCAATTTTCTATTTTTTCTGTTACACGTCGTATTTTTGAAAATATGAACAGAATAAGAATAGATATTTTGTTTGAAATAATTTGTTGCAAAGTAAAGGGAGGATTAGTTCAACTCCGAGGAACGTGGCTTCATTTTCCGTATGAGAAACATTGAAAGATGTCGGCGCAGCTCCTTTCGTCTTTCTTGGAATTGCCATTCTTTCACTTGTGCATACATTCTCGACGCACGAGTCTCCTGGTGAACTTAATTAAGTACTTAAGTGACATAAAAGGCCTTTTAACCGAGCTCAAGTTTCGGATCGATTTAACAAGTGTAAGCGACGCACCGCGCTTTAATATAAAGCGTGTGTCGCCGGTAAAACGGAAGTCGAAAGTGCCACTTAAAAATTTATTTACAACTACCCGGCTTTCTAAAAAAAGTACATTAAATTCACGAATTCGATCCTCGCTCATCCGCCCCTTAAAAATTCCATGTAACCGATAAAACAAAAATCGACGTTAATTTAAATGCTCCAATATTTTACAACAAAGTTGTGCGCAAACTATCTAGAATTATTTAAAAGAGAAGTAACGTTATTTCACACATTTTGTATGAGCATTTCCATACAACAATTTTATATAAACAATGTATTAATGTCTTGAACAGTTTATTTTCAATAGGATCATTTTTTTCATAAATATTATTTTGTGTGTAATTGTTTATTAAATTGTCTGTATTGTTTATTAAATTGAGGACACATTGTTGTAAATAATAAATGCAATGGCGGAGGAATTATTTGTTATTCGCGTATATTATTTATTTCTTTGTAACTGAATTCTAGTAATCGAACGAGCAGAACATTGTTGTAAAATGACAAACAGAGCTGAGCAATTATTTAATATATTTTAACATTAAATTGCACTGTTCATTTGTTTCTAACGAAATTGTATTAATGAAAGAGAAAAAAAACCAATAGTTAAAAAACTAGGATTAGATACCCTATTATTGAATTGAAATTTTAAATTAATAATTAAATGTAAATCATTAAAATTAAATATTATGGCGGCTTTATATTCTTGGTAAGTCGTAAAATAGCTGAGAAATCATTTACTACTATTCACTGTATTGCTTTATATTATCTTCCTACTTATTTATCTGGTTTTATTCCATGTGTTACTGTTAAACAGCTGAGGAATTATTTATTGTAATATTTTAATAATCACTTGCACTGTTCATCTATTTGTGACTATCTTGTATTAACGGGAACAAAAAGAAGACTGTGTTAAATCATACAACGACTGAGGAATCGTTTACTATTATTTATCTGTTTGTAACAAAATTGTATTAATAATTGAATGAAGGAAATCTGATTGTAAGTGATAAATAGTGAAAGAAAAATTCATCACGAATTATTTGATGATTCGAGAATGGATTGTAGTTCGCGAGCCTGACCAGGAAAATCTTCTACTACTCGTCGGAGCTGTCGGTCTGATCAGCGACCGAGCTATTTCACTTGATAGCCGTAGGGCAGACCTCATTTTACTTGTCCGCCTGGAACGAGGACTCATCCTGCTTGTATAGTGCCATGAGCGGACCTCGTTCTGCTTGTCTAGCAAGAAATGGTATTCAATACGCTTCAGTGATTAATGCCAACCATGATCTCAGTCACTCCAAGAAAAACAGGAACCCCATTCACTCTGCATTTATAGTCGCAAGACCTTTTGCTCAGCTTTTTACGTTTCCTCTACGAGGGGTTCACTGCACTTTCCCGAGGAAATATAGGTTGCAACTTGTTTTGCACATTTGAAGGGCCCGTTGCACTTTTGTTGTCAAACAGTCGATGCGTTATGGTCGTCTTACGAATGCAGACTCGTTCCACTTTATCCGTGTTTAGATTTTATTTAATTTTCCTGAGTAGCTCCAGCTCGTTCTACTTCGACATGCAATTCTCATTCCATTCGACAAGTCAGGACCAATTTTACTTTCAACGACGACACGCGAGTCTCGTCTCTTGTCTGATGACTTCCGGCTCGTTCTACTTGGACGGTTGTGCCCCTTCTTCGATTCGTTTGATTATGGAGTTATTCTGCTCGACAGATCACATTTGTCTCCATTTTGTCTGTCCGACTAATGCCCACTGATTTCACTCGAGAAGATTGTGTACTTATTTTTCTTCGGTTGGCTGACTACAGCAGGACTGTTCCACTTACCGTGGAATTTTTATTTTCAGTTGTTGGTCCAATGCAAGCTTATACTACTTAAGATAACATATTTAATTATATTGTCTGGCCTATGCGACTTAATTCTACTTGTAAAGATAAATGCCTCATTTTGCATCGGTTGTCTGACCACGGTAAGATTATTCTACTTCTCATTCAATTTTTATATCACTCGTTTGGCACAATAAAAGTTCATTCTATTTTCTGTGTGAGATTTTTATTTCTCTCGAGTGCCAAATGCAAGCACAATCTACTTGAAGAGATAATTGTCTCATCTGTGTTATGTGTCTGATCAAATTAAGGTTAGTTTGCTTCTCATTGGAATTTTATTTCAATTGTTTGGCCAGTGAGAACGCATTCCGTTTGACACGGTACTTTTATGTCCCCCGTCTGCCAAATGCAAGACACACTCTACTCGAACATAGGAAATCTTTATTTGCTTCACTTAGCCGGCTATAGTTATTCCACGTTTTACGGCATTTTTATGTCACTTGTCTTGCCAATGAAAGCTTACTCCACATACTTTGAAATTTTTATTTCCCTTGTCTGGTTAATCCTAGCTTATTCTACTTGAAAGGAGGGAATCCTCCATTATTCCCCTTGGCTGCTGACTTAGTGTAAGGTTATTCGACTCTTTACGAGATTTTTATTTCATTTGTCCGGCGGTTTCAAGCTTATTCTGCTTGATGTGAGGCTTTTATCTCTCTTAGATGGACAATGCAAGCATCTTCCACTTTGTTAAGTCGAAATCCTCATTTATTTCACTTGACTGACTAGTGTAAGGCTATTCTACTTCTATTTTTATTCCATTTGTCCTGCAGTTTTATGTTTATTATACTTCATTGATAATATTTAATCTTTAAGTTACGGGTCTGACAAATTCCACCCCTTTCTACTACGATTGATAGAATATCCTTTTTATTTGACTTGCCTGATGGACGCAGGATTCTCATGTTTTGAAATCATTTGTCTGACAGTTGCAAGCTTGTTCTACTTGACGTGGCATTTTTATCTCGCTCGTCTGAACAATACAAGTTTTTACTACTTGAAACCACGGAATCATTATTTAATCCATTTGACTGACTAGTGTGAGGCTGTTGTAGTTGTTTCAATACTTTTGTTTCATTTGCCAGGGAGTTGCAAGCATAATCTAAGTGATGTAGAATTTTTGTTTCTCTTGTCTGGGCATTGGAAGAGTTTTCTACTTGGAAAGATAAAATCTTCATTTGTTTCACTTGCCTGGCTGAGTGTAAGGCTATTCTACTTCTGATACTTTTCTTGCATTCGTGTGACAGCTGCAAGCTTATTCTACTTTGATGTGGGATTTTTATCCCACTATTTATTTTTATTTTATTTTTATTTCATTTGTCTGGAAGTTGCTAGCTTGTTCTACTTGATTGCTGATATTTAATTTTTGTGTCTCGTGTCCGACTAATGTGGCCCCTTTCTATTAGAATTGATAGAATATCCTCCTCTTCAAATATTATTTTGTTCCCACATGTCTGATTAGTGCAGTGTCTGATTCTACTCGTCTTATCATGTGCAATATCATTTTTCCCCCGTCTCGTGGGAGGTTTCGTTCCGCCTCACTAGCTCGGCGAAACCTTCGTCTTACTTCTATACGATCACCCAGAACAATTCGTTCGACTTCACTAATTCCCTGCGAATTTCATTTCGGTTTGTTGCCTTCTGTGAAAGCTCATTCTGCTCCACCGCTCCCGTATGGCTTCCATTTCTTTTGTCTTCGACCAGCCAATGCAACGATGCATTCTACTTTATCGATTCCATGTATATTGAAATTTTATTTTAGTTGTGTGATTAATATTCTATTGGTACTGTTCGAAGTACTGAGAGCTTGTTTCAGTTGTCTCTGCGATGCGTTTATGGACTTCTGATTGTCTTCTGCTGTCCATTATTCGATTCATATTGGTTTCCAACTGCTTATTGGCTTCATTTCTTTCCTCTGACTAATGATTGACCTATTCTACTTTATCGAGTACAGAGACAGAGGTAGATGAATGTTTCTTCACTTGGATGATTAATATTGGATTTCTTCTATTTGGCTGATTATTTATACACACACACACATTTACATATTTATATATTTATATATAGATATATATACATTTACATATTTATATATTTATATATATATATACATTTACATATTTATATATTTATATATATTTATGTTCATATATATATTTATATATATTTATATTTATATATATTATATTTATATTTATATATATTTATGTTTATAAATATATATATATTATTTATATATATTTATGTTTATAAATATATATATATTATTTATATATATTATACAATGTATATAATGTGATTATTTAACTTATATAAGTAATAAATACATTTTGTACAATTTTTAGAATATTTCTCTGTTTTGCTAATAAATTGTTATATTTTTAGAATATATGTTTTTCTAATAGATTGCTTTAATTTTAGTATATTTCTCTGTTATTTTAATAAATTAGATTTGTAAAATAGTGATTATTTTCGTGTTACGTATTTTGCTTGATCGAGATTATTGATCCAATGACCTTATTCTACATGTCTGATGAACATTGAATTTATTCTATCTGATTAATGATACGAAGGCCTTATTTGCTTGGGCTGACCAATGTTCAACCTATTTCACTTCACTGATTGCAGTAAAGACCCTGATCCACTGGTTTTACTAATGCTTGATTTATTTCCCTTTGCCAGAATAATGTATGATTTATTCAACATGTTCTAGAAAATGATTTATTTAATTGCCACGATGTTTTCTTCATTTCATTTACCTGTATCCGTGTCTCATTTATTCTACACCTCTGGCCACTGTATGGTTTATTTTTCTTGCCCGACGAATGTATGCTTTATTCTACTCGGCTGACAAGTGCTTGATTTATCTCACTTGTGTAACGTCTTCAACTGTCAGAGTAGTGTGTGATTTATTCTACTTGTCAGAATAATGGCTGAATTATTCTACTGGTTTCATGAATATGTGATTCATTGTGTGACTGTTAGTTGATACATTACACTTGTCTGGCTACTATTGGATTCACTCTACTTGATTTATTTGTTCTACTTTCAGCTGAATATGTAATTTATTCCAAGAGCCTGGCTAATTCTTGATATGCTCCACTTGCCTGACCGTTAATTGATTTATTTCACTTGCCTGACCATTATTTGATTTATTCCACTGGTCAGACCATTATTTGATTTATTCCACTGGTCTGACCATTATTTGATTTATTCCACTGGTCAGACCATTATTTGATTTATTCCACTGGCCTGACCATTATTTGATTTATTCCACTGGTCAGACCATTATTTGATTTATTCCACTGGCCTGACCATTATTTGATTTATTCCACTGGTCAGATCATTATTTGATTTATTCCACTGGTCTGACCATTATTTGATTTATTCCACTGGTTAGACCATTATTTGATTTATTCCACTGATCTGACCATTATTTGATTTATTCAACTGATGTGATCATTATTTGATTTATAGCACTGGTCTGACTATTATTAAATACATTCTACTCGTTAGAATAATAATTGGTTTGTTCTACTTTATGGTTGATATGTAATTTATTCCTGCTGCCTTTGCTAATTCTTGTCATATTCCACTTTTCTGACCCTTATTTGGTTCATTCCACTGGTATGACTATTATTGGATTCATTCTACTTACTAGAATAGTAATTGGTTTGTTCTACTTTGTGGTTGATAGGTAATCTATTCCAACTGCCAGGCTAATTTTTTATATATTCCACTTATGTGATCATTATTTGGATTTATTCTACTTAACCAACAAACATTGAATTTATTCCTATCGTCTGATCATTGCTGTTCTATTCTACTATTCTAGAAACCACCCAACACGTCTGATCAATGCACGCCCTATTGTGCTCATCCCACGTGCTCAATTCCCTTTGTGCGCGTACCACTCCAGTCATTTTACCTCACTGATCGTACACAGGCCTCGTTACACATGTCCGACCAACACCGACTCTCTTCACTTTATCAATTCTATTCAAGAATCGCATCACTCGTCTGACGAAAGCTTGGTCTCCTCCACTTAAATCCTCATACACGGAGCACCTCTCACTCGTCCAGCCAATTCTCATGCCGTCAGGCTGATCTCACCAGCAAATCTCCTAGAATCTCACGAGTAAACAATCCTTAAACAACAAACGCACAAGAGTCTTCTCGAACCGTTCCAAATCCAGCTTAAATAAACTCAAGCTCGATTACATCGTACGATGGAAGATCCAGGGAAATCGAGTCGGCGCTGTTGATAAAAATTTTTTGGCGAACTGAATTCAGTGTAGATTTGAAGATTGACGCATCCCCTTTACAACGAGTGCAAACAAATAGATATACGATTTTTTTTAGAAATTTTATTGAATTTTGAATGCAAAGTTTACCGCCAACTAGACTAACTAATACAAGGTCCACCACGACCGAACTTAGCCTCAGTTTGTGTTCCATAAAAAGGCCACAAAAAATCGCACACCATTTTTCAAGGGCTTATTAGAAAGAGGAGACTTCAATCTTCAAGTCTGTACTAGATTCATTCAGGAAAAAAATTTTACAACTCTGCTAGAGTCATTTCAAACAGCACCACTTTGAATTGCATACTAAATGAAAATATTGTAAATCGAAATATCTGTACAAGCTCAGGAAAATTATTTAATTAACTGGATTTACTATGTGTTTGAAGATTAAAGCTTCTTCTTTATAATGACGTCAAGAAATTTCATGTGCATTTTTTTAAACGATTTTATTGAACTTTTAATGAAAGTTGTACAATGCTCGGAGTAATTCCTCGTTTCTGTCGCATAAAAAAGCCAAAAAAAATCGTATGTCAAAATTTTTAAATTCATTAGAAAGACTAGTCTCTAATCTTGAAATCTATGCTTGATTCATTCACGAAAGAAATTTTTTAACGCTGCTACGGTCATTTCAAATTGCACTACTTCAAATTACAAACTAAACGAAAATATTGGACATTGAAACGTTTCTAGAATCGCACGAAAATTTTTTTACTGGCTATATTTACTATGAATTTCAATATTAATGCTTCCTCTTTATAACGAAGTCAAGAAACTTCACGTACGATTTTATTAAACGATTTTATCGAACTTTGAATGAGAGTTGTACAATGATCGGACTTATACCTCGTAATACAAGGTCCTCCATGACTGGACCTAGGCTCAGTTTGTATCCCATAAAAATGCCACAAAAAATCGCACACCATTTTTCAAGGACTTATTAGGAAGAGGAGACTTCAATCTTCAAGTCTGTACTAGATTCATTCACGAAAAAAATTTTACAACTCTGCTAGAGTCATTTCAAACAGCACCACTTTGAATTGCAAACGAAACGAAAATATTGTAAATCGAAATATCTGTACAAGCTCAGGAAAATTTTTTAACGAACTTGATTTACTATGTGTTTGAAGATTAAAGCTTCCTCTTTATAATGAAGCCAAGAAACTTTACGTGCGATTTTTTTAAACGATTTTATCGAACTTTGAATGAGAGTTGTACAATGATGGGACGTATTCCTCGTAATACAAGGTCCTCCATGACTGGACCTAGGCTCAGTTTGTATCCCATAAAAATGCCACAAAAAATCGCACACCATTTTTCAAGGACTTATTAGGAAGAGGAGACTTCAATCTTCAAGTCTGTACTAGATTCATTCACGAAAAAAATTTTACAACTCTGCTAGAGTCATTTCAAACAGCACCACTTTGAATTGCAAACGAAACGAAAATATTGTAAATCGAAATATCTGTACAAGCTCAGGAAAATTTTTTAACGAACTTGATTTACTATGTGTTTGAAGATTAAAGCTTCCTCTTTATAATGAAGCCAAGAAACTTTACGTGCGATTTTTTTAAACGATTTTATCGAACTTTGAATGAGAGTTGTACAATGATCGGACGTATTCCTCGTAATACAAGGTCCTCCATGACTGGACCTAGGCTCAGTTTGTATCCCATAAAAATGCCACAAAAAATCGCACACCATTTTTCAAGGACTTATTAGGAAGAGGAGACTTCAATCTTCAAGTCTGTACTAGACTCATTCATGAGAAAAACTTTTCAACCTAGTTACACATTCCCGAAAATATTGTAAATTAAAATGTCTCTTGAATCAAACTGAAATTAATTCTCATGCTACTCCACTAATTCTACACTGAAATTACGTTAATACAATTTCACGAATGGAAAACCCTTAAATAATAAATGCAGAAGGACTTTCCCGAACCACTCGACATCAAGCATAAATAAATTAAAGCTCGATTAAATCGTGCGATGAAAGATACTGGGAAATTGGACCGGCGCGTTTGATAAAACGGCCTGTTCCCTTATCGGCGTAATTGAATGTTTGATTAATTGCTGTTTGGTTAATCGAACGAGCGTCCAACGTGTCACGTGTCCGGCCGGCCGCGGCCCGTCTAAACGATTGTGTCACAATTAATTCCGTTGTGAAAGCGCGGTCATCTCGCCGCGGACAGTTTACACCGCAATCGGCTGCCATGGGTGTCCGCCCTAACAATGCATGTGACGGTTCCATTATATTCTCCATGTGCCCCCTACATCCCCCTCCTCGCGATCCCCTAAACCCCTTTTCTCTCTGTTTTGCACTTCAGTTTCACGGAAGGGAAATTCTTCCATCAAGCGCACGTGGCACACACGAGGCCGCACACGTTCGTTCCCGTCGCACATACCCGAACGTAATCGCGCCAATTTATACGGTTTATACGGTCGACCCCTTCGAATTTCAGAAAATACGATCCGCCCATTTCTTCAGGCTGCGTACACACCGAATTTCCGCGATTTTAAGAGCTTAAAACGCGTTACGCTTTTTTTGTCCGAGACTTCGGAATTTTTTGAAGAGAGAGGGACAGGCGAATCGAAAAGTTTTCTACGAGGGTTCGTCAAGTAAACATTGAGGAGTATGAACGTATTTTTCCTATTCGAAAAATCGCGAGTCTATAATTTTTTCTTTCAGCTACGAGTTTCAACGATTTGCGAAATCACGAGGTCGATGACACGTTTCTTCTCGAAACTACTTGCACATTGAAACGTCTGCAGAAACGGAGGGAAATTGTTTAGCGGACTGAATCTACCATGAATTTGAAGATTGAATCTTCCCCTTTACAATGACGTCAACAAATTTAATGTACGATTTTTTTAGTGGTTTTATTGAATTTTGAATTGGAACTATACACCGCCAACTTGTTAATACACGGATCGTGCATATGCCCAGTTTCTGTCTCGTAAAACAGTAAAAAAAAATCGTACAGCAAATTTCGAAAACACATTAGAAAGGGGGGACTAAATCTCCAAATCTATGATAGACTCATTCCCGGAAAAAATTTTTGAACGTTCCTGTAATCATTTCAATGTACAACCATTTTGGACCTCCAGCTTCTTGCATCGAGTCTCTTTGAAATCCTTTTGACAAAATTATAACAATTTAAATGGCGTTACAATTTTTATGAAATCTTTTGGAACCTACTGTACAGGGTGTAAAGAGATGTTTGGTCTTGGCTGCCATAGGCGTATTATAAATCTTCGGATCGATGAAGACCTGTAAAACAAAGTTGCCGCAAAATTGTCCTTGACCTTGAATTTCAAGGTCAACTTTTTTTTTATAGTACTATATTCTACGAGTCATGGGAATAAAAGGTGTCAAAAGAATCATGTGTAAAAACTCAATAGTTCTCATAAAAAATAATAGCAAAGTCTCATTATATTATTAGAACTACTTATTATTATAAGAATTGTTTATATTTCTAATAGAGCGAGTAGTTATTGTTGTTGTTTATATGCTGTTTGTCAGAAGTCTAACATAATAAATCATAATTAATATTGCCTTCTCAGTCTTGAAAAATGATCATTTTCTATTAAGAAATATTAGGAAAAATGAATCGGTTCTTCGGTATAGAAGAGGAAATTGTTGATGGAACATTTTTCAAGATTGAGAAGGTAATATTGACTATGATTGATTATGTAAGACATCTGATAAACAGCACATAAACAACAACACTAACTACTCGCTCTATTAGAAATGTAAACAATTCTTATAATAATAAGTAGTTTTAATAAAATAATTAGACTCCGCTATTATTTTTTTATGAGAACTATTGAGTTTTGACACATGGTTCCCTTCACACTTTTTATCCCCATGACGCGTAGAATACAATAATGTAAAAAAAAAAAGTTGACCTTGAAATTCAAAGTCAAGGTCATTTGCGACAACTTTCTTTTACAGATCTTTATCAAACCGAAGATGTAGAGTACACCTATGGCAGCCAAGACCAAACATTTCTTTACACCCTGTACATGTATTAAACCAACAAATGTTAAAGTTTAGATCGCCGACGAAAAGTTCCGATTGATGGAATTTCCGAGTAAAGTGGAAAAAAGTGATTTCAACGATGGAAAACGATCAGTTTCGATTCTCAAGAACAGTTTATCGGTTGCTTATCGGCTTTGTGGCGAGTTTGCATAAATATGCTGGCATGGCGGGGATCGATACATCGTAAGAAAACGGAAATCTAAATAAAGAAACCTGGTGGAGAACTTGCCTGAGGCGAATCCATGAGCAATGGCGCTGTCAGATCGGCCTCCTCGTCGGTTTCCGGAAAAATCGGGCTGTCGTTCAGAACGGTAGTGAGCATGTTCACCGTGGAGACTGTCACCAACAGGAGAAACGCTGTCTCGACCAGGGAACACTTGGTCATTGGCTGACAGTTCAGGATGCTCGATCCAAGGGGCAATAAAATGGCGGCTCGAGCGCAATCTACCATCGCTTGGTGGAACAATAATCCCTGCGACCACCTGCGACACGGGATCAAAGGTCCTTCATTAGATCCTGCGCCTGTGGCTTCTATTGAATCATTAAGGCGTCATCTATTGGCCAGGATTTATTAATGAAATTAGCACCAGTGGGCAAATGATCGATATTTAGGTACTAAATTAAGGATAAACATGAGTAATAGTGTTTTTTGATAGTTGAAATTTTGTAGCAATTTTTTGAACCATTAATTCATCATTTACTGACTGCTATTTAATATTAAATGTGGCATCAGTTGTCAAATTATAGGTTTCGTGTACTTTATTAGGAATAGTCATTATGAATCTCCTTTTTTGATACTTGCAATGTGTTGTAAAAAATTTTGTATGAATTTTTGGATCATCAAACCATCATCTAAATTTCAGGAAATAATTCTAGTCAATAATAAATTTTGATATGAACTCTTTTTTGTTCGTCATCCTGAATATTTTTAAATTTTTTGTGTCTTAGAATGTTAACAATATATTATTATATATATTAAAGATTTGTCGATAGGTTGAATTTATTAGAGTTTTTTAGAGCAATATTGAATTAGAGCTTCTTAGAAATGATCTCTAATAAAAAGGAATGAAGCTTTCAGGAATGAACTATTCAGATTTTAAAAAGTCTATAATAGAACAATGTTTAAAACTATTATAAGCGAAGCTTCTAAGATGAATGGCTTTTAAGATGACTATCATGAAGCATACATGTCATAAGTAATGAATCTTTGAATCTCCATAATAGAATAAAATATTCAGGTGAGAGGATCATAAATGAGATGATAATACAATAAAACTTCCAAAAGTAACCATTTCTAAAATAGTTATTTAAAATAACTTTCTCTTTTCATTCTTAAAATAATCAAAGTTCATAATAAAATTGAAAAATTGTGTATAAAATATAAAATCTTCACTAAATATGAAAAATTTGGATTTCTCTTACCTGTTTTACATTTAAACATAAAAATAAATCATCTTTAACAGACAGGTAAATAAAAAATTTTATAAATAAAATATACTTATGTTTTAGCGATAGACTGATCTTTGAAATGATTGTAATGGAACAATAGAGAGGTCACATCGAATCTAAATTGATAATGGGGTTGAAAACTCATCCAGAAAACATAAAATCATCCCTCAAACCAAGAGACCCAACTTCATCAAACTTGGAACAACAAAAAGACATTGAAAAATAATAATATACCTTTCTTTTCAAGTATCAGATTGATTTTTAAAATGATTACACAGCAACAATAAAACGATCTCAATAAATCTAAATTGATAAAGGGGGATTGAAATCTCATCCAGAAAACATAAATCTATCCCTCAAAACAAGGGATCCAACTTTATCAAACTAGGACCAACAGAAGAACATTGCAAAAACAATATACAGTTCTTTTCAAGTGTCAGAATGATTTCTAAAATAATAATAATGGAACAATAGGGGGTTGTGGGCAAATTCTAGTTGATGAAGGGGTGGAATGTCGTGTGTTATAGTTTGTTCACGCAATATTCAAGATGATGAGCACTTATGGTCGCAAAACGCGGCCTCCAGCTGGTCGTAGAAGTGTCCCGGTGAATCTTCCTTGGGTATTACCTGCGTAACTGTCGTTTAGCCAGGATGAGGGCCATGAGGACAAAGTTAGCCCCCATGCCGAGGGCGCCGAGGCTGAATATAAGCGTCGCCTCGGTGGTGCCGCCCGGGTGGCACTGGAAAACCTTCGACGCGTTCGACGACACGTTACCAGAGGCGCCGATCCCGAACCTCAAGTTGGCCCCTATCATCGCCACCGATTCACCTGTCCCACAAATATCGGCCATCGTTAGTCCAATCCTTGTAAAATGTCAAACATTTGCTAAGGGTAGTTTTAGACTTTGATGGGAGCTGCTTTTTGGTCTCGGGGAATTTTTTTGGCGGATAGTGTTTGAGGTATCGGTTTGGAACTGTGTGGGTTTGTTGATGCGTGTTTGAGGAACACTCAGGATTTTCTGTAGTAGCCTAACTTCTGCATAGAGTGATTTAGTTATGATAGACTGTGATGAAAGCTGCGTTTTGGTCTTTGGAATTTTTTTTTTGCGGAGGCTGTTTGAAACATCGGTTTGGAACTGTGTGAGTTTGTTGATGCGTGTTTGAGGAGGACTCAGGATTTTTTTTGTAGTAGCCCAACATAGAGTAATTTAGGGTGATTAGACTATGATAGGATCAGCTTTTTGGTCCATGGGAATTTTTTGGCGGATAGTGTTTGAGGTATCGGTTTGGAACTGTGTGGGTTTGTTGATGCGTGTTTGAGGAACACTCAGGATTTTCTGTAGTAGCCTAACTTCTGCATAGAGTGATTTAGTTATGATAGACTGTGATGAAAGCTGCGTTTTGGTCTTTGGAATTTTTTTTTTGCGGAGGCTGTTTGAGACATCGGTTTGGAACTGTGTGAGTTTGTTGATGCGTGTTTGAGGAGGACTCAGGATTTTTTTTGTAGTAGCCCAACATAGAGTAATTTAGGGTGATTAGACTATGATAGGATCAGCTTTTTGGTCCATGGGAATTTTTTGGCGGATAGTGTTTGAGGTATCGGTTTGGAACTGTGTGGGTTTGTTGATGCGTGTTTGAGGAACACTCAGGATTTTCTGTAGTAGCCTAACTTCTGCATAGAGTGATTTAGTTATGATAGACTGTGATGAAAGCTGCGTTTTGGTCTTTGGAATTTTTTTTTGCGGAGGCTGTTTGAGACATCGGTTTGGAACTGTGTGGGTTTGTTGATGCGGGTTTGAGGAACACTCAGGATTTTTTTATAGTAGCCTAACTTCCGCATAGAGTGATTTAAGGACGTTAGACCGTGATGGGAGCTGCGTTTCGGTCTTTGGAATTTTTTTTTGCGAAGGCTGTATGAGGTATCGGTTTGAAACTGTGTGGGTTTGTTGATGCGTGTTTGAGGAGCACACGGGATTTTTTTGTAGTAGCCCAACATAGAGTAATTTAGGGTCGTTAGACTATGATAGGATCAGCTTTTTGGTCTTTGGAATTTTTTTTTTGCGGAGGCTGTTTGAGACATCGGTTTGGAACTGTGTGGCTTTGTTGATGCGTGTTTGAGGAGCACATAGGATTTTTTTATAGCAGCCCAACTTCTGGATAGAGTGTTTTAGGGTCGTTAGACTATTATGGGATCTGCTTCTTGGTCATTGGGAATTTGTTGGCGGATAGTGTTTGAGGTATCGGTTTGGAACTGTGTGGGTTTGTTGAAGCGTGTTTGAGGAACACTTAGGGTTTTTTTTATAGTAGCCCAACTTCTGGATAGAGTGTTTTAGGGTCGTTAGACTATTATGGGATCTGCTTCTTGGTCATTGGGAATTTGTTGGCGGATAGTGTTTGAGGTATCGGTTTGGAACTGTGTGGGTTTGTTGAAGCGTGTTTGAGGAACACTTAGGGTTTTTTTATAGTAGCCCAACTTCTGGATGGAGTGGTTTAGGATCGTTAGACTACGATGGGATCTGCTTCTTGGTCTTTGGGAATTTTTTGGCGGATAGTGTTTGAGGTATCGGTTTGGAACTGTATGGGTTTGTTGATGCGTGTTTGAGGAACACTTAGGATTTTTCATAGTAGCCTAACTTCCGCATAGAGTGATTTAAGGACGTTAGACCGTGATGGGAGCTGCGTTTCGATCTTTGGAATTTTTTTTTGCGAAGGCTGTATGAGGTATCGGTTTGAAACTATGTGGGTTTGTTGATGCGTGTTTGAGGAGCACACGGGATTTTTTTGTAGTAGCCCAACATAGAGTAATTTAGGGTCGTTAGACTATGATAGGATCAGCTTTTTGGTCTTTGGAATTTTTTTTTTGTGGAGGCTGCTTGAGACATCGGTTTGGAACTGTGTGGCTTTGTTGATGCGTGTTTGAGGAACACTTAGGATTTTTTTATAGCAGCCCAACTTCTGGATAGAGTGTTTTAGGGTCGTTAGACTATTATGGGATCTGCTTCTTCGTCATTGGGAATTTTTTGGCGGATAGTGTTTGAGGTATCGGTTTGGAACTGTATGGGTTTGTTGATGCGTGTTTGAGGAACACTTAGGATTTTTTTATAGTAGCCTAACTTCAACATAGAGTGTTTTAGGGTCGTTAGACTATTATGGGATCTGCTTCTTGGTCTTTGGGAATTTTTTGGCGGATAGTGTTTGAGGTATCGGTTTGGAACTGTGTGGCTTTGTTGATGCGTGTTTGAGGAACACTTAGGATTTTTTTATAGCAGCCCAACTTCTGGATAGAGTGTTTTAGGTCGTTAGACTATGATGGGATCTGCTTCTTGGTCTCTGGGAATTTTTTGGCGGATAGTGTTTGAGGTATCGGTTTGGAACTGTGTGGCTTTGTTGATGCGTGTTTGAGGAACACTTAGGATTTTTTTATAGTAGCCTAACTTCAACATAGAGTGATTTAGGGACATTAGACTTTGATTGCTTTTGAGTCTCTGGAATTACTTTTTGTGGAAACTATCAAACAACGGTTTGAAGCTGTATGTACTTGTTCATTAATGTTTGCAGGATATGCACGATTTTTTTGACATTTGTATGGTTATTTGATTCGAAGTTATGATACATTAAAGTGAGAGATACATTTGTAGGGTTTTTCTGCGATGCAAATGGAAAAGAAATAACACATATAAAAAGCAGGTGTTATTATATTTCGACATTTTTTAAATTTGTCCAATTTAAACCAAACTTCCCCTGTTTCTACGCATTTTCAATTTATTTATACAGTTTCATACAGTATACAAAATCGAAGTTCATACAGTGCCGAATTTTACCAATGAAATAACATTTAAACAATTGTGGAAACCTCTGTTTCATCGGTTCGAATGCTCGACATTTGGCAGGTGAACGCTTCACGGCTGCCTGTGCATTAAAGTCTAATACCACTTGGTATTTTTAGTTCGCTCGGCTCTACGTAAATAGCTGGCCGTAGACTTAAAAATATTACGCGGCCGATTAACCCGGCGTGAAGCATTTAATCGGTATTTAGGATTACAACGATAAGTCACGGCGCGTGAATTATGCAGATGAGAATTTCGAGGAGAATGCCGAGTTTGGGGGAAAAAAGACCCGACGTTTCACTTGCATCAACACGATCCGGGAAGTGGGTATAGATCCGATGGGATCGTTTCAGATAAGACACGTTGGGAAAAGTGACCAACCAGCGATTTCGAATATCCAGTCCCGACCACGCCAATTTCATTAAGAAAGTAGCCGCCCCATTACCATTTTGCTTTTCTAGTATCGTTCCTACATATTTAGTCATCATAATACATAAAAGATTCTTGGGAATAATCGTATGTTTGTTCTCAGTTTACTAGACGTCTTGTATATTAACGTTATAAACAATTTTTGGTGTTAAAGTAATATTAGAGAAATGGTAATTCTACATGAAAATGGTACACTGATGTGACTTACAATATTTTCATTGAAAATAAATCATATAATAGTGTTGTCTGTGGTATATTGACTTACTCTACTGTTACTGTTACGTTGGCCTACTCTACTATATGTGACGCCCGAAGTTTTGATCGATTGTCCGTGTCAAATAGGCTAATTCTACTGAATCTTTCAGATACATATACATATACCAGCTACTTTTAACAATTTAGCATTATAAGCAATCATTTCAACTTTGAAACAATCGAACAATCCAGTGAACAATTCTTTAAAATGATTAGTTTGTGACGATAAATAATGGCACACTCTATGTAAGTAAATACACAGTGAACCTGTCGTGTCAGACATAGTTATTCTACTGTGAACGTCACGCAGACTGAATCCACTGTGTCTATCACTGATTTATTTCACTGTGTCTAACAAACAGACAATTCAGTCAAACATATTCCTCAAACATTATCAAACAGACTCACATTACCATTTTTATCAGACATACTCATTCGACTCATTATGTCACATAGAATGAATCCATTGTCCCTATCAATACCTTATAACACTAGCTCTAATAGACACACGAAACAGTCAAACGTATTCCACAAACATCATCAAACAAATTCTCACTACCGCCTTTATCAGTCATATTTGTTCACCTGTCACACAGAGTAAGTCCACTGTCTCTATCGTTGACCTAATCCACTAGCTCTAACGAACTGACAAGTCAGTCAAACATCATCAAACAGACTCTCACTACCACTTTTATCAGACATATTTGTTCGTCTGTTAATGTCATACAGACTAAGTTCACTGTCTCTATCATTGACTTCATCCACTAGCTCTAACGAACTGACAAGTCAGTCAAACATCATCAAACAGACTCGCACTACTTCTTTATCAGCCATATTTGTTCGGTTATCAATGTCACGCAGACTGATTCCACTGTCTCAATGATTGATCCATTCTACTGCATCTAATAAATAGACAAATCAGTCAAACACACTCCACAAACATCATCAAACAAACTCTCACTACCATCTTTATTAAACATACTTATTCTACTTTCACTGTCACACAAACTGAGTCCACAACCTCTATCATTGACATATTCCACTGCATCTGACAAACAGACAAATCGGTCAAACATATTCCACAAACATCATCAAACGAGCTCACACCAGCACCTAACTCAGAAATACTTATCCTACTGTAGCAATGATTGGTTTATTCTACTGCATCTAATAAATAGACAAATCAGTCAAACACACTCCACAAACATCATCAAACAAACTCTCACTACCATCTTTATTAAACATACTTATTCTACTTTCACTGTCACACAAACTGAGTCCACAACCTCTATCATTGACATATTCCACTGCATCTGACAAACAGACAAATCGGTCAAACATATTCCACAAACATCATCAAACGAGCTCACACCACCACCTAACTCAGAAATACTTATCCTACTGTAGCAATGATTGGTTTATTCCACTGCATCTAATAAATAGACAAATCAGTCAAACACCCTCCACAAACATCATCAAACAAACTCTCACTACCATCTTTATTAAACAAACTTATTCTACTTTCACTGTCACACAAACTGAGTCCACAACCTCTATCATTGACATATTCCACTGCATCTGACAAACAGACAAATCGGTCAAATATATTCCACAAACATCATCAAACGAGCTCACACCACCATCTAAGTCAGACATACTGATTCTACTGTAGCAATAATTGATTTATTCCACTACATCTAACAAATAGATAAATCAGTCTAACACCCTCCACAAACATCATCAAACAAACTCTCACTACCATCTTTATTAAACAAACTTATTCTACTTTCACTGTCACACAAACTGAATCCACAACCTCTATCATTGACATATTCCACTGCATCTGACAAACAGACAAATCGGTCAAACATATTCCACAAACATCATCAAACGAGCTCACACCACCATCTCAGTCAGACATACTGATTCTACTGTAGCAATGATTGATTTATTCCACTGCATCTAACGAACAGACAAATCAGTCAAACATCATCAAACGAACACAAACTACCAAATACATCAAACAGACTTTTCTTACCATTTTCATTTGAAACAAATCTATTCTAGCAGAAACAGTAGAAATGTTTCTATCGTATCATTCTAACCGAACTTCGATACTATTATTTCGTTCACCGAGTTGAAAACGGGAGTTCAAACAAATAGCATCGCGGTCAAGCTACTAGAACAAACCTATTTCCCTAAAGTACCAGCGGAAGTTTAACGTTTCAGCAGATCGGCAGAATAAACTGTCGGCGACATGACGCCAGTAGAATACACCTCGGTTTGACCATGCACCGCGGCTATAGCATTGCCGTCGCCCCACGCAAGTTTATTCTACTGATCAGTGGAAATATTGGTCAGCGATTTTATTGTACATTGAATTGAAGCTATACCATGATCGGACTTATTCCTCGTTTCTGTTGCATAAAAGAGCCAAAAAAAATCGTACATCAAAATTTTTTAATTCGTTAGAAAGTCTAGTCTCTAATCTTCATATCTATGCTTGACTCATTCACGAAAAATTTTTTTTAATGTTGCTACATTCATTTCAAATTGCGCCACTTCAAATAAAAAACTAAACGAAAATATTGGACATTGAAACGTCTCTAGAATCGCACAAAAATTTTTTTACGGACTGGATTTACTATGGATTTGAAGATTGAAGCTTCCTCTTTATAATGAAGCCAAGAAGCTTCATGTACGATTTTTTTTAACGATTGTATTGAACTTTGAATGAAAGTTGTACAATTATCAGACTTATTCTTAGTTTCTGTTGCATAAAAGAGCCAAAAAAAATCGTACATCAAAATTTTTTAATTCGTTTGAAAGTCTAGTCTCTAATTTTCATATCTATGCTTGACTCATTCACGAAAAATTTTTTTTAATGTTGCTACATTCATTTCAAATTGCGCCACTTCAAATAAAAAACTAAACGGAAATATTGGACATTGAAACGTATTTAGAATCGCACGAAAATTTTTTTACGGACTGGATTTACTATGGATTTGAAGATTGAAGCTTCCTCTTTATAATGAAGCCAAGAAACTTCATGTACGATTTTTTTTAACGATTGTATTGAACTTTGAATGAAAGTTGTACAATAATCAGACTTATTCTTAGTTTCTGTTGCATAAAAGAGCCAAAAAAAATCGTACATCAAAATTTTTTAATTCGTTTGAAAGTCTAGTCTCTAATCTTCATATCTATGCTTGACTCATTCACGAAAAATTTTTTTTAATGTTGCTACATTCATTTCAAATTGCGCCACTTCAAATAAAAAACTAAACGAAAATATTGGACATTGAAACGTCTCTAGAATCGCACAAAAATATTGTGACGGACTGTATTTACTATGGATTTGACGATTGAAGCTTCTTCTTTATAATGACGCCAAGAAACTTCATGTACGATTTTTTTTAACGATTGTATTGAACTTTGAATGAACGTTGTACAATGATCAGACTTATTCTTAGTTTCTGTTGCATAAAAGAGCCAAAAAAATTGTACATCAAAATTTTTTAATTCGTTAGAAAGACTAGTCACTAATCTTCAAATCTATGCTTGATTCATTCTCGAAACAAATTTTTGAACGTTGCAGCAATAATTTCAATTTGCACCAGTTTCGACTTTGAACGTTGAAATTGAACGTTTGAACAGATCGGTAACATAAACCGTCGCGACACAATGTCAGTAGAATGGACCTCGGTTTGCCCATGCACAGTGTTCATCCCATTGCCGTCGCTACGCAAGTTTATTCTACTGGTCAGTCGAAGTATTGACCTGCTCTACTACTTCCATGGAACTATTCTCTGTGCCATCGGTTTGCTGAGACGCTAACGCTGCCTCCGCGGGGGGCAGGGGAGGGGGTAGGGGGACTGCACCATGCTGCTTCAGAAGTTCGAAGGGATCGATCTTTGCTCGAACTAGTAGAATAAAACTGTCTGACCAAAACAGTGGAACAAGGCAACACACCTCGGTCGTTCGCCCAGAGTTAACTCGCTAGACAGTGGAACAAGTCAACGCGTTGGCAGACGAGTACATTATTTGACCTTCCCACTTGTTCACAGTGTTGCTGTCAGCTACGAACCATTTCGAAAAAATTTCGTATCTACAAGCGAATGTATAAAAATAGTTTTATTGTGGTCATTGCTCTTTCTGTTGGTTTATTTTGCCAAATATTGGTAAATATGTGCAGGATATTCCACCTAACTTTGCCATTCTTAATAACTTTGTTATTTATACAGATACAAAAAAATGTTTGCGGAGAATGTTATTGTGTTTGGAGGGGGAGATTAGTCGGTGTGGCTGAAGGTCATCTCAAGGTCATATTTTCCGAGATCTTACGAACAGTATGTTGTTTTCAATGGAATGACCTACACTTTGTATTGTGAATTTCTAGAGTATTAGATTCTGAGTAGAAATGTATTGACCTTCATATGTCCTAAACTTAATAGTTAACGAGATATTATTGAAATATTTTTCAATCTAAAGTCAATCTAATATACGAAGTGAGACCACTCTGTTCAATACAATAGATAGAATAAATCTACTAAACACGAGTAGCAAATTGCGGAGCACATCAGTCTGTGCAGCTGAAGGTCATCTCAAGGTCATATTTTCCAAGATCATACGAACATTATGATGTTTCAATGGAATGAACTACCATTTGTATCGTGAATTGATAGAGTATTAAATTCTGAGTACAGTGTATTGACCTTCATATGACCTAAACTTAATAGTTAACGAGATATTATTGAAATAATTTGAAATCTAAAGTCAATCTAATATACACAGCAAAACCACACTGTTCAACATAATAGATAGAATAAATCTACTAAACGCGAGTAGCAAACTGAGGGGGACATCAGTCTGTAGGGCTGAAGGTCATCTCAAGGTCATATTTTCCAAGATCTTACGAACACTATGGTGTTTTCAATGGTATGACCTACGTTTTGTATTGTGAATTGATACAGTATTAAATTCTGAGTACAAATGTATTGACCTCCATATGACCTAAACTTAATAGTTAACGAGATATTATTGAAATATTTTTCAATCTAAAGTCAATCTAATATACGAAGTGAGACCACTCTGTTCAATACAATAGATAGAATAAATCTACTAAACACGAGTAGCAAATTGCGGAGCACATCAGTCTGTGCAGCTGAAGGTCATCTCAAGGTCATATTTTCCAAGATCATACGAACATTATGATGTTTCAATGGAATGAACTACCATTTGTATCGTGAATTGATAGAGTATTAAATTCTGAGTACAGTGTATTGACCTTCATATGACCTAAACTTAATAGTTAACGAGATATTATTGAAATAATTTGAAATCTAAAGTCAATCTAATATACACAGCAAAACCACACTGTTCAACATAATAGATAGAATAAATCTACTAAACGCGAGTAGCAAACTGAGGGGGACATCAGTCTGTAGGGCTGAAGGTCATCTCAAGGTCATATTTTCCAAGATCTTACGAACACTATGGTGTTTTCAATGGTATGACCTACGTTTTGTATCGTGAATTGATACAGTATTAAATTCTGAGTACAAATGTACTCACCTTCATATGACCTAAACTGAATAGTTAACGAGATATTATTGAAATAATTTGAAATCTAAAGTCAATCTACTATACACAGTAAAACCACTTTGTTCAACACAATAGATAGAATAAATCTACTAAACTCTAGTAACAAACTGATACTGTTTTAAATAATGATGGAAATTAACCTGACTGACCAGAACCAGTGAAACAAATTTTTCTGGATCTAACAGATAAATTCAACAAAATGAAAAAAATGATAAAAACTGTACTAAATTGCAATGAATCAGTAAGCGCGCATAACGTGCAATAAAATAGGAAGACAGTCGATGAAATTATTCTGATACCTAATAAATTGAAGAGTCAGATTAATTTGTGATAATTTGACAAAATTTGTGAATAGACGAACGGATGCTCTTGTAAGGATCGTATCAATGAAAAAGCAGTTGGCAAGGAACGTAACGAGCATTCCCATACTGAAACTTTCAGTCCCGTTTCCGAATTAAGTCTTTGTCGCCAGCGCCCCGGGGATCCCCTAAGAAACGCGGGAGCAATACTATTTGCGACAACAATGCCATTTGTACTTGGTAGAATGAAGTTCTTGTCTCCACGGAGCCGGGTATGAACTTACGATTGCTCCACTTGCAGTTTGCTTTATTTGCGGTTGGGAATGGGCCATAGAGATTACCCTGGCAGTAGATTCAATAAAACTACCCTCAAAACTTCCATCCCCTCCCCCCCCCACCTCTCTGTCTGCCTCTTAGCAAGAGACGAGATCTGTCTGTGTAACATTGTCTGAACTGATAAGAAACTTCCATCGAAGAAGTATTTCAAGGGGTCGAAAAGGAAAATGAATTTAAACGAACTATGGAAAAAGCGTTCTCACGATTCATTAAAACATCCACGGCCAAGAACAATCTTGTGTTTTATTCAGAGGACCACCGAGAGTGAAGTAAAGTTTTGTCTCATCAATGATTCAACCGACTAACCATTAATTAGTACCGGTATTGTTCGTCTCTACGAAGCGGAGAATTTTGTTTCCCGTGTCTGACCATCTACTGGTACAATCTACTTTCGCGGTGCGACCGGGATTATTCTATTAGTCCTTGTTGGATTTTCGGAACAGTGCTGAAATTCGTTTATAAGCGGAATGCATTCTTTACAGTGCAATGAAATCATTCAATTCTTTATCTAGCTTCTTATCTGCTTTGTGCGATTTTGTATATACATGTTTGTCTATTAAAAATAGTTTCATGGATTACTATATGAGAAGGAATTACTGGAACTATTTCTTTGAGAAAAGAAATTTTGTAGAATGCAATGTAGTCGTACAATTCATTTCTAAAATACTATAATTATTCTCGTTATCAACATTGTCTAATTCTTTATGCTTGTTTGGTTGATAAAATTAATTCCAATCATTACTAACTGGAAAATATTAATGAAATTCGTTCCCAGACAAAATAAATCCTGTAGAGTATAATATAGTCATAAAATTAATTTTATAAATTTTATAAAGCTCCTTATCAATTTTTCACAAAATCTGTTAATTGTAGGGCTTTGAGAAATGATTTTATGTGTTATTAAGTGAAAAGATATTTACTAGAATACTTTTTTTAAACGAAATGGATTTTGTAGAACGCTATGAATTCGTTAAATTTATTTTCGAAATTTTATCAAGCTTTCTATCATCTTTGTGCGATTTTGTTTGTATGCATCTTCTAATGACTAATGCTGAGGACATTCTTTTTCAAACAAAATGGATCCTGTAGACCACACAAAATTCTTAAAATCAACTTTCTGAATTTTATCAACCTTCTCGACGTTCTTATATGATTTTTAAAATTGTTGGGGTACCAAACATTATTTTATAAATCACTAAATGTATGAACAATGCTCAGGACATTTTTTCTTAAACAAAATGGACCCCGTAGACCACACTAAATTATTAAAATCAATTTTCTGAATTTTACCAATCTTCTCGACGTTCTTATATGATTTTTAAAATTGTTGCGGTACCAAACATTATTTTATAATTCTCTAAATGTATGAACAATACTCAGGACATTCTTTCTCAAACAAAATGGATCCCGTAGACCGCACTAAATTCTTAAAATCAATTTTCTGAATTTTATCAACCTTCTCGTCTTTCTTATGTTATTTTTAAAATTGTTGCGGTACCAAACATTATTTTATAAATCACTAAATGTATGAACAATGCTCAGGACATTTTTTCTTAAACAAAATGGACCTCGTAGACCGCACTAAATTCTTAAAATCAATTTTCTGAATTTTATCAATCTTCTCGACATTCTTATATGATTTTTAAAATTGTTGCGGTACCAAACATTATTTTATACTTCTCTAAATGCATGAACAATACTCAGGACATTCTTTCTCAAACAAAATGGATCCCGTAGACCACACTGTATTCTTAAAAACATTTTTCCGAATTTTATCAACCTTCCCGACATTCTTATATAATTTTTAAAAATTTTTCGGTACCAAACATTATTTTATAAATCATTAAATGTATGAACAATGCTCAGGACATTTTTACCTCAACAAAATGGATCCCGTAGACCACACTAAATTCTTAAAATCAATTTTCTTAATTTTATCATCCTTCTCGTCATTCTTAAGAGGTTTTTAAAATCGCTGAGGTACCAAACATCATTTTATAAATCACTGAATGTATCAACAATACTCAGGACATTCTTTCCCAAACAAAATGGATCCCGTAGACCACACTGTATTCTTAAAAACATTTTTCCGAATTTTATCAACCTTCCCGACATTCTTATATAATTTTTAAAATTGTTGTGGTACCAAAGATCATTTTATAAATCCCTAAATTTATGAACAATTCTCAGGACATTCTTTCTCAAACAAAATGGATCCCGTCGACAACACTAAATTCTTAAAATCAATTTTCCAAATTCGATCGAACTTTCAATTCTACGAGACTTTCTATAATAATTCAGATTCGAAAAATAATCGAATGCATCGAGAAGCCGAAGATTGACAGCAAATCGTTCGCGCACCCCTACCCGCGCTCTCGATTCTTCAATTCCTCCGTTCACGAGGAGAGAACTTTCTCGGAGGATGTTTAATTAATTTTTCTCCGGTGTTCGTGAGGATATTCCCGCGAAAAACCTCGAGGTCAGTTGCGTTCTCATGCATAAAAGAAAAATCCTACGTGCTCGAGCCCTGTGCACCTATCGTGGATTTTCCGCCTTCGATCTTCCTTTACGAGCCTATTTTCCGATGCACTGGCTGCTGCATCTTCTCCGCTGCACCGACGCGCGGCAGAGACATGAAAACTCCCAGAGGCGTGTTACGTGTTTCCTCTTGTTTCTTCCGCGTGATCCTGCGCCCAGGATAAAAAGGACTATACGCTGCGAGACGAAACGGTTAACCGTCTGCAAACGTGTACATCATTCCTGAACAACCTGCATAATTTATCGGTATGAAATATAAATCGCCTGGAGACCCATTGTCTCGCGAGCTCGAAAAATGGTGTTCCATACTTAGTTGCTTGAAGAACTCTCAATTATTTATTTCGAGACTTTATTCGAAACATGTGTCAAGGTATTGTCAAATATTTTTATTTAAACGTTCAAATTTTTTTATCTTCCATTTTGTTAACATTTTACATATATTTGCTTATTTCTATTTTTATAAATATTTTTTCTCATCAAAATATCACAATACTAAATTTATTATCATTTATTGTTACAATAATATTCTCATAGTATGGTTACTAAATAACCGGTTTATTTAAATTGTCCATATACAATCAAATTTATCCGAAACTAAACAAAAATGTCCAAAAATCAATTATTGCTTTTACTATATTTTAAAAATTCAATAAATGATTCCGCAATTTAATTTATTGTTATAATAAAATTAGAATAGTATATTCATTATAATCACTTTATTCAAATCGTTCATTTTCAATTAAATTCGTTTAAAACAAAATAAAGATGTCACACAATAAACCTCTGTTTAATTTCCAAAAAATAATTGTTGCTTATATTATATTATACAAATTCTGTTATGACGAATAAATACTTCCACAATTTGATCTATTGTTACAATATCATTATAATAGTCTATTTATTATAATCATTTCATTTAATTCATTTATTTATAATTAAATTTATTCGAAACTAAATAAAAATGGCTCGTACAAATTTTTCTTCAATTTACAGAAAATAATTGTTGCTTCTATCATGTTATATGTCAAATAAACCCTTTCACAGTGCAACAATATCCCAGAAATAATCCTGGCATAAAGAAAAATTTAGAACGAGGTAACCATCAGTGAACAAATGCCATCCGCAGCCTGTTGTACGTGCAAACTTTGTCAAGATTAAAGTCGTAATCGTTTATTATGCTATTATTCGTTGGCCACAGGCTTTGCAAAATGTTGGGTTTGCGACCATAAATTCTTAGTTTAAGCTTTTTATCCGGTCCTCACTGTATGTTGCTAAAAACATGAAAAATTTCCGCGATATCCACTGCAAGACGCATTAAAACTACCGCAAATATTCATATCTGCGAGCACGCCGCGTCATTTTAATTTTTGTTTATTCCGTAACGCACGAGAACAGTTCTTTTGATGGTACAAACACGTTTCCGTAACATTAACATTAATATCGTTATTTTTAGAAAACAGAACAATGTTACTTTATCTGCGACATTGTTAAATCAAGAATAATTCGTTTATCTAGACATAATTTCCCATTTAGAATACATACAATTTTATCCTGCTGCGATGGCGAAATTAAAAATGAAAAATTGAAAATTAAAAAAAAATGAATACATTGTTTTTTAATGAAATGATTAAAACAGTCATATTCCTGGCATTTTTCTGATTAAAACGAGTCCAAACACGACCCACTTTGGATCAGATTTTCTCATTTAAATCGCGATATTGTAAATAGTCAGGAACAGTTCGGATAATCGAGATTCTCTTAAATCATGGATTACACTCTTAAATATTATTCAAATCCTATCGTGTTTGGACTCGTTTTAACCAGAAAAACATCGCGAATACATTCCTGAAGGGCTCATCAAAGAATAATTAAAACCAACGAAGCGACATTTGAAAAACTGTATCAAATTTCCAGTGTTTCATTTCGAGCAGTTTTTGCATAAGGTTTGCTCATCTCCTGCAAGGTCAAAGTCGAATGAAACTTTTCCGGCGAGGTAAAGAAGCGAATCGAGGCGTGAGAATGCAGAAAATGTCTGTGAATAAGAGAGGAAAATGGCGGGGAATCTCGCGGAAGAAAAGTGGCAGCTTAAAATGGCTCTTGTCCAGCGCGGAATTCGGGGGGCTCTTTAAAATTTAAAATTGCCCAAGTTCCGCGGATTACCACGCCGAAATAGACCAGTGAACTTTCCCGCGTCCTCTTTCCGACGGCATTCCATTTAGAAACATGGTGGCAATCGTCTATGATTTAATTGCGAGTTTATTTAAGTCGTTCCAAGGAACTTTCCTCTCTCGCTGTGTTTACCCATCCTTCTCTGTACCTTTTGTTAGTTTTATGGGGCGAAATGAATTTCAACACCCGCAGTATCAACCAAGGAATGAAACAGAAAAATATTTAGATGAATGGCGTGGGGGGTGGGGGGGGGGGGTCTGACATTTTCTTTCAAAAAGAGTTTCTTGAATTTCGAATAGAGTTCGTGGCAACGCAACTGTCTGGAAACGACAGTTCCAGTGGTAAATGGACCGATTCTCACGACTTCGCATGAAATCTCGGATGGTGGCGTCAGACATTTTGATTTCTGTGTCTCCCGAGCAACGATCCCGGCTTCCTTTTGAATTTTAAACTCGTTCGAAACTTGCGAATGGGAATTTTAAGCGCTCTTCTAACGTTTGTTTGAAAGTTGCTTCGTTATCGACAAAGACTGTCCGGAGGTAATGTTCCTCCACATTTTGGCGTTTTAGGTTTTGAATATTTTTTTATGAGCCATTTAGGAACGTATTCCTCACATTTTTCTGGTTAAAATGAGTCCAAACATGATAAGATTTGGTATATATATACTCGTTCAATCCACGATATAGCGGAACCTCTATTATCCGAACAGATCGTGTCTTTTACTGAATCGTGGACTGAGCGAGTAAATATGATCCAAATTGGATCGTGTTTGGACTCGTTTTAATCAGAAAAATGTCACGAGCACGTCTGTCTTTATAACAAAACTTTATTGTTTTTAATCATTTTCTTGCAAAACTTTGACTGACACATTCGTCACATTTTTCTGGTTAAAATGAGTCCAAACACGATAAGATTTGGTTTATATTTACTCGTTCAATCCACGATATAGCGGAACCTCTATTATCCGAACGGATCGTGTCTTTTACTGAATCGTGAACTGAACGAGTAAATATGATCCAAATTCGGTCGTGTTTGGACTCGTTTTAATCAGAAAAATGTCACGAATACGCCTGTTTTAATAATTTGGTTAAAAGAGCAATGTATTTATTTTTCGAATTTTCAGTCTTACATTTTTACTTCTAGACCTAGCGGGAGAGAATATAGTTTTAATGGGAAACCGAATTTAAATAAGTGGATTATGTTTAATTTAACAAGTCTGTATGTTAGGCGACATTTTCCTGTTCTAGCAGTACGAAAATAATTTATTCTATTAATGTTTGTTATTCTAAAAATAATGATATTGTTTTGGAAATATTTTCTGCGACCTGACTGTACTGCTTCCCGACGGAGAATTTACAGGGTGCAGTTGTAATAATGTTCGAGCACTCGCGATCCAATCTCATCGACAAAATTCCGAAAGTTTAAAATAACTTTGCGCCTTTTGCCCCCTTTCCACGCGGAACTGAATTTTATCTAGAACGCCTCGTGTGATATTGAATCTAAATCGAAATATAGTTCGTGGCAGTATAAACCGCGTATTTTAACCAGCCACGCAAAAACCTCGAATACTGTGTACAACACTGTTGCTGCTCGAGTTGCTCTTATAAATAAAACCACAAGTGATTGCAATATTATCCACAATTTCAAATGCTCGTGTTCAGAATTTAAATCACTTGCTAGATTCCACAAGAATTATTTAAGAATTATTGCAGACAATTATTAAACAGTTGCAATTAATTACACTGTATTGTTTTAAATGTTTTAAGCTTGAACCATAAACATATAGAGATCTGCAATCAGTCTATTACACATTTATTTGCAGTAAATATTTACAATTTATAACGATGTGTAACTTCGAACCCCATTTTCTCGAAACGACGTTCCTCGAGTTTGCGACGCGATATCTCGTAAACCGATCATCCGATTTACTTGAAACTTGGCAAACATCTACAGTAGACGTCCCCGTATTTACAGATCCGCAACCAATCTGATAGTTGCAAAATTCGATTTTTGCGAACCCGAAAACCAAATCCATTTGTCACGAAAATTGAGACTTTCTTCCAAACTGAATCAGTGCTTCAGTAGAATTACTGTAACTTTTGACAGAAGTGTTATTCGTGCTTAAAAAAATTCCAGCATATTCTCCAAAGACTAATAAACGAATCTATAAAATTTCAATTTTTTGTATTCATTGGTTTCGTTTTAAAAAATTCTTAAACTCAGTGTCTTACCATACTCGAAAATGTTAAGCATTCTGCAAAACTTCCTCAAATAATTGCCACAACTTCGAACAAAATCATCGTACAAATATAAAAAAATTTCTGTACATTCTCTAAACATTGATAAATGAACGTATAAAATTTCAGTTTGATGTATTCGACAGTTTTGTTTAAAACAATTCCATTACCCTTCGACACCTACGAATATTATCTATTTTTCAAAGCTTCTTGATATTCCATCATAACTCTGAACGAAGTAATTATACAAATATAAAAAAATTCTTATATATTCCTCAAAGATTATCAAAGAAACTCACAAAGTTCTAATCTCGTAAGTTTACCAGGTTTGTTTCAAAAAATTCTCAAGTAGGCCACTGGAGTGGATTTTAAACACTCCACATCGTGCACGTCCATCTTTTCGAACGTTGTTTACCGGTAATTAACTAATTGCCATGCGATGTAGAAAATGCATCATAGAGAGTGCATCTTGTTTTGTTTTTCCATCGTGCAAAGCAATTGATTATTGTTGACAGAGAATTTTCTTTTAAAATCTCTCTGAAAAAATTGCAATTTCAAAAATTAAAAATAACTGAAATTTACATAAAAATTCAGAACCTAATTAAAAAATGTACACAGTTTATAGGACGCTTTGTTTCACGTCATGCAGTATAAAAAATTCTCTAGTTTTCAATAATGCGTTCGATTTATTTTAAGATCAATTAGTCCAATCAACGTTGTCAATTTTCTTACGAAGTGGAAGAAATTTGAGCTGTTAGGGTCGTGAAGGTAGACAAATCCATCGGGAGTGATTGACTGGGACAAGCGAGTCCGCGATAACGATTCCGGACAGGTTTAATTAGTCCGAGTCGCGTTCATCAATTTTCGTGACGGACGCGAGAGGAGAATCGGCGATTTCTATTGGTTTCTGTTTGAGATTACGCCTGCCGGGCTGGCTAAAGTCCAACACATTTTTCTATAGCAGCGAGATCGGGACAGATTGTTCCGCTTTTTCGAATTTAGTTATCTGGGAAGATATCGAACGTTCATGTTTCTACCTCGGTAAGCTTATTTTTCTGATCCCCCGTTGTTTCTGGCGTCGGCTTTAATCTCTCTCTACATTTCTCCAATTTTTTCTCCAACTAATCCAATTGAAAAAATATCCCTTCGGTTGTAATTCTGCCAATTTCTATACTTGGGCACATGAAAAACAAGTGTCACAAACATTTTGCTTGGGCCAATATATTTTTTGAAATTTTTGTAACGGGCGCATCATCAAAACAATTTTTTTACAATTTTTATAACGTGTGTCACGGGCCAAACAATTTTTTTTACATTTGTTATAACGTGTAATATCATTCAAATCATTTTTTACACTTCTTATAACGTGTACATCGATTCAATAATTTTTTGGAATTTTTATAACGTGTGCATCATCCAAACAATTCTTTTTTACAATTTTTATAACGTGTGTCACGGTCCAAACAATTTTTTTTACATTTGTTATAACGTGTAATATCATTCAAATAATTTTTTACACTTCTTACAACGTGTACATCGATTTAATAATTTTTTGGAATTTTTATAACGTGTGCATCATCCAAACAATTCTTTTTTACAATTTTTATAACGCTGTCAAGGTCCAAACAATATTTTTTACAATATTTCTAACGTGTGTCGTGGTCCAAACAATTTTTTTTTACAATTGTCATAACGTGTAATATCGTTAAAATAATTTTTTACACTTCTTATAATGTGTACATCGATTTAATAATTTTTTGGAATTTTCACAACGTGTGCATCATCCAAACAATTCTTTTTTACAATTTTTATAACGTCCATCATGGTCTAAACAATTTGTTTTACAATTGTTATAACGTGTAATATCGTATGAACAATTTTTTACACTTCTTATAACGCGTATACCAATTGAATAATTTTTTGGAATTTTTATAACGTGTGCATCATCCAAACAATTTTTTTTACAATTTTTATAACGCGTGTCATGGTCCAAACAATTTTTTTTACAATTTTCATAACCGTGTCATCGTCTAAACATTTTTTTTTACATTTATTACAATATGTAATATCTAATTTTTATAACGTGTACATCGTTCAAGTAATAATTGTTTATTTAAAATGAGAATTATTGATAAAGCACCGGGCGTCTTCCCTTACAGTATGGAATTTTATATGCATGATGTGACCATAATACTATTGATCTATTTGATCTACGCAGGATCAACTTTCAACCCTCTGTCTTCACCCAAGAGGGTGTAGAATAATAATCGCGTGTAGAGATTCAAAGAAAAAATCGGCCATACTCCAGTTACGAAAACGAGTGTTACAATATTTTTTCCGATCTTTTGGTTACAAATTTCAGTCTTTAAGAAATGGCATTGTTAGCAATATTTAATGAAATGCAAGTTTTTGATTGACGTTTTTGCTCATTATCGATGTATAATCTGGTTGAAAAATTAAAAATAAATTGTAACACGATCGAATTACAAAAACGCATACCGCATAGTTTTTCGTGATTTTTTGGTCACAAATTTTAGTCATAAAAAATTCAAAATTTTACCAAAATACAACTACACGAAAATTTCCTTCTAGAGTTTTATTTCATTTTTGCTATTCAATCGCTTGAAATAAATTTCGAAGAAAGATAGCAAGTTTCTAATACAAAAACACATACTGCAGAGTTTTCCATGATTTTTTGGTCCCAAATTTTAGTCACAGAAAATTCAAAATTTTACCAAAATGCAACTACACGAAAATTTCGTACTAGAATTTTATTTCATTTTTGCTGCTCAATCGCTGAAAATAAATTTTGAAAAAATATAACAAGTTCCTAATACAAAAGTGCATATTGCAGAAATTTTGTGATTTTTTAATCACAAATTTTAGTCATAGAAAATTCCAAATGTTACCAAAATACAACTACATGAAAATTTCCAACTATAGTTTTATTTTATTTTTGTTACTCAATCGCTGAAAATAAATTTCGAAAAAATATAGCAAGTTCCTAATACAAAAATGCATATTGCAGAATTTTTCGTGATTTTTTGGTCGCAAAGATCACAAAAAATTCGAAGTCTGACCAACGTTCAATAAAATGCAGAATTCTTATTGAACATTCGTCTAATTTTCACAACCTAATCGCGGTCAAAAAATTCCAAAAATGTCTCCAACGTTCCAGTTACAGAGATACATATTGCATAATTTTTTTGAAATTTTTGCCTTCGCAAATTTCAGTCGCGAGAAATTCAAAACGTGCCCGATGTTCGCTGAAACGAAACATTTCTCATTAATGTTTCACCGCAACATTTACATTCTTATAACGATTTCTTTATGCAACAAAGTTTTACTGGTACACTGCAGATCATTTTTACCGTTAGGGTGAAATCTCCGTGCACTTTTTCATCTTTCAAAAAATACTGTATAGTACGTGGTAACGTTCTGCAGAGGGAACGCGCATTCATCGTCCATTTCCTTTTTATGATGCCTCCCGTCTGCTTTAAAGTCTGTTGATATTATCTATAAAGTGCACAATTGCTTTGGGATCATCCGGACGGAAAAGTTATAGAGAGGTGGGGGCGGGGGAGGGGGCACTGCTCAAAGTCTAGAATACAGAGACCGAATATTTCGGAAAACTTTCTGATATCTGCACTCGTCGGAGCAAACAAACTAATTGACAAAAAAATACCCGCAGCAACAGAGAAATTAAAATAAGCAGGACGCGACAGGAAAATATGGAAACTCATTTCCTAATGGGAATGTTCTGTAAGAATGCTTTTGCGTTATTACCCGCGCACAACATTAGTAAATCATTTTTGTCGGCCTTTGTTATGGTATTTACAGTTTATCACACATTTTTAGTGAAATTAAAACCGACACGTAGTCCTCTTTATTTTGGAAATTCTATAAAACCGACACGTAGTCCTCTTTATTTTGGAAATTCTATAAAATCGATACGTAGTCCTCCTTATTTTGGAAATTCTATAAAATCGACACGTAGTCCTCTTTATTTTCTAATTCTAATATTGCATCAAATTCTACAAAGTCTATCTTATTTTTTAAAAATTGGTATGAACAGCAATTTGTGTTAAAATCGATTTTAGTTTAATACTTTCTGTTAGATACAATTTTTGAAGGTCTCTTTTTAGAAATTTACTTTTCAAAGCTCAATTTTAACTTTAAGTTGAAATTTGTACTATTTATTTAATATAATTCTTCAACTTCCTAAAATTTGTATAAAAATCTGTTTCAACACAATCCATCAAGATCTTATTCTAGAAATTTAATTTCCACCCTTGGTTTCAATTTTATAGTTCAATTTGTAAAACTGTTCTGTCTATTTAAAATAATTCTTCAAACCCGTATTTTCAAAATCGACTCTTTAATATCTAATTCGTAAAGTTACTCAATTTTTATAAAAATCTATTCCAAACATATTCCTTATTTCACACAATTATTAAATCTATTTTCCGAAATTTACTTTTGAAAGCTCGATTTTCATTTTTAATAAAATTTTCGAATCTCTGCTTTTTGTCTCGTATAATTCAAGATCCCATTCGACTCTTTAAAATGAAAAAAATTCGAAATGTTAATGTTATACATTAACTTGTAAAATGATGGGTTCTGCTTAATAAAATTTCAAATCAATTCTCAAAAACTCTATTTTAATACTATTAAATTAATAATTGCCCTGAGATTGGCAATGTCCACCGCCATTGGCGAGCACTGAGCAGTTCATACAGCTCGGAACGCAAATTCTATGCATCATGGTCGTTCCTCTTTAGCGCAATACTAATGGAGTAACCGCAGTTAATAGGATGGCGTGCCGAAAGTGCGAAGACCGTCATTTCGCCTGGAATAAGCTAACAAAGCAGTCGTGTGTTTCAACAACGTATGATGTACGACGAGAGCAAGCATATTATGGTGAAACCAAAGTCATGTTACTCGTCCAATAACTTCCGCAAATACGGGGCCAGCGCATTGTGCCGAAACACTCAAGGCAAGAGAGTTCCTTTGAGTTCCCAGAATACGTTTCAACTCTGCGCTTGCATCGTTTCAACTATTCGGTCTTTTTTCGGGACCATTCGATTGTACCGTTTCAATGGAATTCCGTTTTTCACCGTGCAATCCGGCTCGTACCAAGCTAAATTGATTAAGAAAACGTTGTGGCAAACGATTTCCATATTTACCAGCGATTTGATCCGCTGCAGCTGCACTACCGGAAATATTGCAGTCTGTTAAATCGTTTTTATATGCTTGTACAATTTCACAGAAGAACACTTTATTTGCCAACGATTTGCATTTGCGGATTTACTTTAACTGCTGCACTAAATCACTTCGATATACGAATATTCCAATTTTTCAAAGAAGTTCGCTGTTGCTTGTCGATTTGCAATTTTAGAACTGTTACAGTGTTTCTATTGGATTTTAGTCACTTGTGTCGACTATTGCACAGATCAAGGGTAAACTAAAAATTTTCGATCATGAAACCTGTATTAATGAGTTTTAAAAGTTTGTAGGAGGCATAGTATTTAATCGTTAAAAGTCGCCAAGTTCTGAACAAGAAGTGTCGCACAATAATCCCCACTTCCGCGCGGTATACCCCGTGAGGGGCCGCGTGAAGCTCGAGAGGCCTCGGTCGCCGAGAAGTGTAACATAATACGGGTCGATCCTTTTCTATAGCCCGCGCAACGGGAGTTGGCACCAGTGATGGGAACTCCGTGGACGCTGGGCGAAAATACTACCACCACTCTGACGTACCGTCTTCCCCTACTTTGCTTCTACCGCGCACGCGCTACACAGAAGCGTATTTTCACTCTACCCGGACAGAGTAGAGGTACGCTTGTGTGTAGCGCGTGCGCGGTAGAAGCAAAGTAGGGGAAGACGGTACGACAGAGTGGTGGTAGTATTTTCGCCCAGCGCCCACGGAGTTTCCATCATTGGTTAGCACAGAGAAACTTGTGGATACCACGTGATGCTCCCACTACGCGCTATGCGTCTTCCGCGATTGGCCAAATCGCTTGACAGCAAACGAGTGTATTGAGTGTGACTGTAACAGAGGGATGTGGTGACCATGAAGTAAGATGGCGGTCACGCTGAGCGCCTATGTCGACCGTTCCCGCCAAAACGTAAGCGTAGGAGTGGGATCCACTGATCAGTGGTGGGATCAGTGATGCCAGAAATGTCAGCTTTTCGCGCATGCGTACTGCGGCGCGCGCGGAATCCAGTAACGTATACGCGCCAAAAAAAAGAAACGTCTAGATGGCGCGGCGTGTCGGGACCTATATGCTGCACCACGAAAGAACCGTACCGTTTCGCGCAGCTTGACTCGTCGTGGAAGGAGCAGCGAACCTCTCATTGGGAAAGAGAGCGTACGGAGTGACAATACCACCAATCAGAACGAAGATGCGCAGCAACGAACGAAAATCGGTCTTCCCGCGGTACGGTTCTCTCGTGGTGCAGAGTATAGCACTGTCATAGACGAACTTGAAGATAACGGACGTTATTTTTTATTTACTTGTTTATTTATATGATTAGAAAATATATTTTTGTTATTTTGGATACTGGAAAGGTTCTTGGCAGTTTTCTTTTGTCTTGCAACAAATGTTGATATTCTTTATAGATTTTGCCGATGATTATTTATTTTGCCAAATAAAATAAAATTTTATATTATGTTATCCTGTATAATCTGAACTTTTTTAGGTAAATAAAGTATGTGAATGTTGAATGAAAAACATTATTTTTAAAACAGGGCCTTAAAGAACTCTCAAAAATTTGAAATTCGTACAGTACTGATGCCACGCGCGAATACGCATGCGCGAAAAGCTGACATTTCTGGCATCACTAGGTGGGATCCGCAGCCTAGCGTGAAGATGGGGACTCGCCGTTCCTCTGCACCCCACTGACGACATTTTGTGCTAACTCTCGTTGCGCAAATAATACGTTCGTCACAAGTCAAAGAATAGTATAACTGAACACGAAGTGTCGCCGGCCGGACCCGTGGTTGCGACTTTTAACGATTGAATACTGTATTCGATTTTCCAATTTAACCAATGAATCCCTAATTTGACAATTTTTAAATTCTTGTATCCAATTCTGACATTTAATCAAACGATTTTTGGTTCCAAAATTTTAAAGTAAACATTTAATCAAAGCTTTATTTATTCAAACATTTACTACGAAACATTTTTGGTTCTAACATTTAATAAAAAGAATAAAGTGTAGTTTAAATTTGTTGGACATCGAAGTCGCATTATTTTAACATTGAAATCTTGCATTATTAATTATTAAAGTTCTGTAGGAAATATTCAATTTTTCAATTTTAAAAAAGAATTCTTAATTTTAATATTGTTTAACTCTTGTATCCAATTCCGACAATTAATTTAGCGACTTTTAATTCTAGAGTTCAAGGTTTAAAATTAATCAAAATGTTATTTATTCGAACATTTAATATAAAACCTAACATTCAGTGAAAAGAATAAAATTTAATTCAATTTTTTTGGACTTTGAAATCGCAGTGTTCTAACATTGAAATCCTACATTATTTATTTAATTGTTCCTCCAGCAAACATAACAATATATTCAATCAGTGTCAATATCATGTAACTCAATATTAACGACATTTTAATTAATTTGTAACATTACTGGTTAGTTTTCAACCATTTTTCAACTTCTGACCAATATCTCACATTTTCCATAAAAAATTGACCTGCTCATACTGTGTTCATCGTACCGTGTAGTATCAAAGAAAAAGTAGCTTTCAGGAGATCGATTATTCAATATTAAACAATTGAAACAGCACAGTGTCGAGAACAGTCGGATGAAAGAATAAAAATCTTCGCGTAAAAGTTTGCGGATAACGGTACTGTATCTCCGTCGTGAAAATACCATCAATTTATACGTACAGACACGCGCGCGCAAGTATAGTAGATATTCATCCGTCGAAATTCCATTGAAACGTCGCTGCTGGCCGCGTTTCTCTTTCAATCCTTTTATCGTTTAATGTTTTAATCCGTCGACGGTTAACGCGAGTAATTTTATCATTAATGATCGCTCGAGGTGTCGCTTTCATCCAAAATAAAATACTCTTTTTTTCACGGTTTATCTCTCGGTCCGAAAGTAACCTTCATCTCTTATTATAATATTAACACTAGGTTTACGGAGCACTAAAATTGATTATTTTACATTGCTTTATAAAAATAATAAAATTGTATTTTCTTAGATCTTCAGCGACTTTTATTGTAATATGTACACAAAAAAATAAATCTATCTAATAATTCCTTACACTCTTAATAATCGTAAATTAAACATTTTTGAATCCGTCATTTTGACGGACCCCGTAAATCTAGTGTTAAACAAATCTAATATTTTCCACCGCTTTAACTTCACGTTTATTATATCCGCACATATTCCTCTTTACCTTTACGAACGCCATTTTGCGCCGTTCTCTTCGTTACTTGACGCCATTTTGTCGCAGTTAACTGTTCATTATGTTTCCTTATTTCTTCATTATTTATTATAATTTATATCTCTTCATTTTGTGTTCTTGTTCATTTTCTTTTGCTTTATTTTATTTTAGCCCCCATTTCTAATATTTTTGAGCAACTAATAGTGATTTTTATGTTTTTATTTTTTGATCTTGTTCATTTTATTTCTGTCATTTTTATTCCCATTTACAATTTTATTGGTCAATCTGATTGTTATCTTTTTTTTATTATTTGATCTTGTTTATTTTATCTCTGCCGCTTTGATCAAAATTTTCAATTTTATCGCTAAATTAATTATCGCGATTTTAATCATTTTATTCAATCTCTTTAATTTTTACCTCCATTTTCAATTTTATTGCTAAATCGATCATCGTGATTTTTATCTTTTTGTTGTTGCATGTTGTTTATTTCTTCAAAATCAAGCTGAATGTATTTGTAACAAATAATAAATTTATATAGCACGTTCAATAAATTTTGTACTGCAATAATATATTAAATCTCTGTTTAACTGACGCATAATTTACATATTAAGCTTGATAATGCATATACCTTGCTAATATCCATTCTCGAATTACTACATTATATGATCAACGTTTCAAATTAATATTATTTCGCGCCATTTCCTGAGTTAACCTTAGCAATCACCAAACACACTATATACTACACTTCAATCACTCGTATTAATCCATAGAACGCAGTATCCGATAATTGCCGTCGAAAATAGCGGAAAACAAAGCGTTTTCGCTTCGGTAATGGCGCCCGGTAAATAGGAACTTAACGATGTAGTATTTCGCAGAATTTTTCAATCTCCGAGAGCTCCCACGAGTCTCGACGCGATTTACGAATCGAATTACACTTCGAAATTTGCTCCCGAACAAAAATTCTCCGTCGTCGAACTCTCTGCCGTCGATTCATTCTTGTTTTTTCTTGTCCTTTTTCGTTTCTTCTCCGTTCCGGAGTTGAATTTCCCGCGCTGCCCCCCACCCCTTTCGAAAAGTTTCCCTAGCATTCATTTTCCGATTTTAGAAGTTTCAGGAATACAACTTGCACCGGAACTTTCGCATATTTTTATTAACGCGCTATGCATCTTCTCGAGTATTAATCGATTTTTATCTACCGGAGAGGAAGTGCAGTTAAATTGACATAGAATGTTTATAATTACGGAAAATGATCAATCCTTAATCGAGCAATTATTTTAGAGTATTCATATTAGAGAATTGTTTCGACCATTAATATTTGTTGCTGATATTTTTGCAAAAACATTTTATTTCAATAATTTAAAAACAGATGAATTTAATAGTACATAATTATTTATATTTATTGGCTAGTATTACCTATTATTCTTGTTTTACTTGTAATTCATATTCTCGCGCACAAAAACTTAATTTTTTTCATTGAATAAATAAATCTAATGTTGCGAAATTATTCACGTTTAGTTTAGACACAAAAAGACTTCGATTTTTAGTCTTATTTATTATAATTTTATTTGTGATTCGTATGAATTTTGATTTATTCTTTTGTGTTTTTCGAAAGCAAGTAAATGTTGTTCGGTTCCCCGAAGATATAAATAAATTCATGTATTACTCGACAGAGAAAATGCAGAGAATGCAGAAAACTTCATTTCGAGGAGAAAATGTTTAAAGTTTCAATTATCTGTTATCACTATGCGATACGACTGCACTTTCAAAGCTATAAATTGTGCAGCTTCGCGAATTTTCTAAATAAAACTTTAGCAGAGTATTCTAGAAGGATTGCACCACAGTAACGTTTCAATAAATTTCACGATACTGGAGAAAAATTTAGTGATTCTTGAAACCGAATGTTAACCTAAATAACAAACCTTCTTATTTTTAATAATTTTCCTGCAAAATTTTGACTGATATATTCGATACATTTTTCTGGTTAAAACGAGTCCAAACACGACTTAATTCGGTGTGTATTTGGTTGTTTAAATCACGATTTTAGTGGAACCTCGATTATGCGAACTGACGACATGTTCCAAAATATTGTGGCTTAAACGAGTGAATGTGATTGTAATTGGGTCATGTTTGGACTCGTTTTGATAAAAGAAATGTCACTAATCCGTCTTTTTTAATAACAAAACTTCGTTGTTTTTAATAATTTTCTTGCAAAATTGTGACTGATATATTCGTCACATTTTTCTGGTTAAAACGAGTCCAAACACGACATAAATCGGTGTGTATTTGGTTATTTAATTCACGATTGTAATGGAACCTCGATTATGCGAACTGATGACATCTTCTGCAATATCGTGGATTAAACGAGTAAATCCGATCCAAATTGGGTCGTGTTTGGGCTCGTTTTAATCAGAAAAAGGTCACAAATACACCTGCTGTAATAATTCGATAAAAAAACAATGTAGTCATTTTTCTAATTTTCCAACTAGTTCCACTTCTTCAGGACGCGTTGTCACAGGACTTTAAAATTACAGCGCGACTAAATTAGATTACATAAAATTAAGTCGATGAAGTTAACAGGGTGAGGAAGGGTTAAAAAAGATTGCCAAGGGTTCCGGTATTGTTTAGGCAAACGCCGTTAGTGCACACCTGGAGTATGTTAACACCTATTGACCGGGAATAGGCGTCGCGTTGTTGAATGGAGGAGAGTACACGTGTCCAAACAAAGGACGGTGGTTTCCAATTAAAGAGGAGCCAATCGAGCGTTAATCGGTCGACGATGCCGATAATGACGGGCTCATCCAAATTGAACAATGGTATCGGGTGAATTATTTGACTGAAATAATAATAACGGCGTGTCGAAGCGGCCAATCGAAATTAGCGAAATCATTACCAACCCTTCCGTGCGCGCGCGCGCAACCCAAAAATCGTTTGTCTCGTATTCGGGGCATTGGACTCGATTTAATTGGCGATTTCATTCTGGCATCCTCAGCTGCAATATTATTGGCACACCAAACCTGTCAACGAGTTTCCATTTGTTCGGAAAATGTTTAGACATATCTCGCATTCGAAACGTATCGACATGTTCACACTATTCATGCAAAATAAAAATGATCTGCATCTATTATCTGAACAATTTTGTTTATCGATATTATTTAAACATATTTTTGTTCGTATACTTCTCGTAAACAAATTAGTCACTTTGTTATTACTAATGTGACAACTGTGCATTAGTAAATTATGATTTTATTACTCTGGGTCGAATTAGACCCAGGCACCGGTGTTGGAGAGGTACAAAAATTTATTTCTCGTCATAATGATTTTTATAAGTTGCCAATTACATGACGCTTACTAATTTCTTTAACATTCCCACTGTTTATGCAAAATAATAATTGTTTGCATTATAAAGAATAGAGATTTAATAAAAATGTATTTCTTCTATTAATAATGTTAGTAGACAAAATTGAGAATTACTCGTTTGTTGATTTTTATAATATTTTACCAACTCATTTTCATATTAAATTCTTAAATAAATAAATACATACAATCCACAGTGTAGTTCCAACTAAATTCAATTTTTATCTCCATTTTCAATTCCATTGCAAAAGTAATGATCGTGATTATCATTCGATCTCTTTCATTTTTATCACCATTTTCAATTTCATCTCCGTTTTCAATCTCCTTGCTAAATTAATTATCGTGATTTTTATCTTTTCATTGTTCCGTCTAATTTATTTTTCCAAAAATCAAACTAAATTGATTTTTAACAAATAATAAATTTATGTAACGCATTAAATAAATTTTGCATTGCAATAATATATTCAATCTCTTATTAACGGATGCATAATTTACATATCAAGCTACATAATGAATATACCTTACTAATATGAACACAATGAAATATATTGAACAAATCTCGGTAAATAAAATACTTTCAAAATCAGAGTGAAATATTTAACAATCAAACATCTTATAATTTCAAAATCAGAATAAAATATTTAACAATCAAAAACCTTATAATTTAAAAATTAAAATAAAAGATGTAACAACCAAATGCTCCATAATTTCAAAATCAGAATAAAATATTTAACAATCAAAAACCTTATAATTTAAAAATTAGAATGAAATATTTAACAACCAAATACTCCATAATTTTAAAATCAGAATAAAATATTTAACAATCAAAAACCTTATAATTACAAAATCAGAATAAAACATTTAACTATCAAAAACCTTATAATTTAAAAATCAGAATAAAATATTTAACAATCAAAAACCTTATAATATAAAAATCACAATGAAATATTTAACAATCAAACACCTTATAATTTCAATTATTCTCCCAGTGAACAATTCCAAAACAGTCGGAAGCTTCTCATAAACGTGTACCAGCCCGGAGGCTCACTTCATCCCCTACTCTTAAGTAACAACGAGTGTATTAGCCACGGTTAAGTGCCTCGGAAAATGTGTTTAGCCTTTGAATGCACCACCATTCCGAGATTCCGTCTTCATGAACAATTTAGCTCCTCCTCCTCTCTCTCTCTCTCTCTCTCTCTCTCTCTCTCTCTCTCTCTCTCTCTCTCTCTCTCTCTCTCTCGCGAGGAAGTTCTTGCAGCGTGCGCGCGCGAGAGAGAGAGAGAAAAAAATTTTGTTGATGGCTCCTTTTTTCCACAAAGGCCCGAGAAAATGGGACTGTAAGTGACCGTCTTGAGTTTCCCGTGTAGCGCTATTCCAAAGGGGGATCCGATATCTTTTCCCGCCCTTTAAAGATCCTTTCAAAGCCCCTCAAAAGAATGTAATCGATTTTCTCTCGTTCCTTCCGCCTCTATGCAGAGGTGTAACCCGTTGCAGTCCAACCTCCCACCCTCCCCCCTCCCTTATTCTCACACCCCTGTCGCCAGATCTGCTCACCAATTCCCGCCCAATACTAATATTTTCACACCTGTCAGTTTCCTTCTAAATTATCCGCGCCAATATTTGAGGAAGCATCGCCATTGCGTTTTAATATCGATCGACCGGTCCATCGGGACCTGCTAAATGAATTGACTTATTATTAAATGGAGAATCGAATTCTTTATTTTCGCCCTACAGGAAAATTTTATCTCGTCGACCGGAGGATTTTGGAATTCGAAAGTTCGAAAATATGCTGTTACATAAATTTAGGGGTTGTATACATTCAGCTAAAATTAACCACTTGCCGTATTTTAACGAGTCAGACTCGTGATGAACATTTTAAACAAAGTCTAACAAATATGAATAGTATGTCTTTCTTTTTGGATGAAATAAAATTTTATTCGTTTGTAATCAATACGTAAGCATTGAAGTACATGTAGCCATACATAACCTATACATTTTCTATTCTCTTCTTTGATATTTTTGGAAGTATAGACATTTTAATCACTGTAGCTGCAAAGGAAATGGTACGGCAAGGGGTTAATGTATTTATTTTACAGATTTGGTACAGTGTATCGTGTCGAATAAATGTAAATATATCGGGAACGAAATGTTGCCTACGTTGTCTACAATCGTTATTTTATTATCGCTAGCTATTGGCGTTAAATATAAAAATGGAAAAAACTTGTCTATCGTTACTGATTTCTTAATGAAACTTTGAGTGATATACTCGTGACACTTTCTTGATTAAAATGATACCCAACACGATGCAATTTGGTTTCATTTTTTAAAAAGCATTTATTGATAAAAATTGTTTATCGTTACGTGTTATTTATGCCCGTCTTGTTCCTAAAAAGCTAAATTATCTCTCGGAAAAATGGTTATAATATTCGTTTATAAAATAACATATTGTTCATATATGAAATCGCCATGATTCGATTTTTATTTCGCGCCTCGTTTCGAATAGTTTATAACGCTATAAATAATTTATTGTCGAATTTCTTAAATGTTATGGTTCACTGTTAAGATATTCATTGTGGAATAAAATAGTTTATTCCCAAAAGTCTCGTAAATATTGTCGCCTCCTGTCTTTAGATCTGTTAATGGCTTCTTACTGTTCTAAGATGGCGGCAATTGAACTTGCATGAGAATCTGAGCCATTTACATAAGCAAACCATTATTCCCTGAAACTTCATGTATTATTTAAATGAAATAGCTGCATTTTTGTACGTTTGCATTACTTTCCTGTCTCTTTGAACTTTGGACCCGCGTATTTTTATTCTACATCATATTTATATTTTATTTTCATGCATATACAGCTGATTCTATAATTTATTACATTATCCACATTTGTTCCTACATATATTTTTGTTTTATTATTCCACTCATATTGTACTCCTATTTTACATTCATTTTATTAGTAAAAAAAGTCATTTTCAATTTTAATTTATATCTAAAATTAGTCACAGAGTATAGAATATTATAAATAAAATTGATAACAAAAATAATCACAATTACGCCAGACATTTGTAGAACAACATTAATATTATGCAATATAAACGTAAATCTATTATTTAAACACTTAACGAATATTCCAATTTAACAATTCTGAGGCTTCAAGCAATTATTTATTCCTGGTTAAATTTATGAACTGTACACCCCATAATCTCAATTGCAAATTATTTCTCTTTAATCATCGCCTAGTAAATAATACGTGAACAATAACTGGAGAATAATTACCCGTTGTTCTTATAAATCAAATATTCTTGCTCATCAGTACGATCATTATGTTTTCTTTATTTTATTCAACTTTTTATTTGATTAATTTGAAATTCACTAAAAAATCGTCGTATCATGTAGTTAATTATTAAATATAAGCTCAACCGATTAACAAGTATAAATACAAGCTGAATTAAATTAAAAATTGTTTAAAAGCTTGATAGAATTCACGAATTAGTTTACGGAAGGTGTTGAAAAATGTAAAAACGGATCTGCGAACAAAGGGAGAGTTTCAAAATTGAATTTTTGAACACTTCACCTGACGGCAGTGTGAAATAGTCCAACATCATTTCTAATTACATGATCTCTCAAAGTGAACCGGATAAGTGTTAGAACAAAATGGCTCCGAGTGCCGTTAATACGAACCGAGAGGGCGAGTAAAAAATAATTAACCCCACAGTAGTGAAATTTTAATTAAGCAATGGAATGAAATTAACGTGTCACTCACCCTCCAGTCTGTTTGAAAAAATTAATTCGAATTACAAGAACACTTATTAAATATTAAACACCATTTTCATATATTAAAATCGTTTTATACCTAGTATTTTTCAAATCTTGCGGATGGATCTGCCATAACTTGGAACGGGATCATCATATGTAAACAAAAAAATTCCTGTACATTCCGTAAGGATGGATAAACGAACCTATAAAATTTCGATCTGACGTATTTGTTGGTTCCGTTTTAAAAAATTCCTAAACACTGCAGGTTCTCATCGTACTAATAAATTATTCTGCAAAGCTTTCTCAAGGGATTGCCATAACTTCGAACTGGATGTTCATACAGATATACAAAAATTCCTGTGCATTCTTCAAAGATTAACAATCAAACCCACAAAATTTCAATGTAAAATATTCATTTGTTTCGTTTAAACAAATTCCCAAACATTTCAATACTTTCCATTGCTCAAAAGTGTCTTCTCAAAGCATTTGCACGATTTTCATTTAAACAAACAAGATAAGAGCGACACAGATATTTCGGATGCATAGAGGTGTCTACGCAAAAGCGTTTGTTATTTGTTTCCTGTATTTGTTAGGGAGATAGGAGATGTTTTCAGCTGGGAAATGGGAACTCTCGCAGAGGCGGCGTGTTTTTACGCTTCGAAAATGATACAAAGAAGCTCCTCGTTTATCTTCCGCGCCCCCGAATTCTAGTTGAATTCTCCCTAATCATTCTCCTTTCAACCCTTCGCAAAGCCAGAAGAAAAACAATCGTAGCCAGGAGGCAGGAGTGCAGTTCCTTCCGCCGTGAAACTAAATTGTTAATTTAAGGCTGGCTTCAAGGTGGGAACTGAACGCGACTGTTCTAGAAAGCTGAAGGAACTTCCCCGAAAAATAATTGCCTGTTTCTGTTCGTTCGTTGCTGAATTAACGTGACTTTGTTGTGTCTCCTCCAACAAGATTCAACAGATTAAACATATTTATTCGTCACAAACATTTTTGCTGAAATTTTTACAAAGCGTTGTTTGTCATGTTATTGTTATATATTAATTCTTATTTAAGGCTGAACACCTCGCCTGTATTATAACGATTCAGACTCGTGACGAAGATTTCAATGTCTAACAAATACGAATGTAGCGCCTTTGTTTTTAGGCGAAATAAAAATTTATTCTTTTGTAATCAATATTTAAGCATTGATGTAAGTGTGACCATATAAGGAATTTAAATTTTCTTATCTCTTCAGTGGCATTTTTTTAGACAAGAGGTCACACACCATTTCAAACCAGTACAAACTATTTCAATTCTGTTTCATGGAACATTCAAACTCCGCAAAATAAACCTTCTTTAAAACAAAATAAAATTCTTCGAAACAACGAAGAGAGAAAGGAGAAGGACCAACGTAGAAATTAACTCTGCCAAGAGGGAAACAAAATGGAGGAATTTAACAATTCTTTTTTTACAAAATTTCTTAAGTATCGTCTCCTTTTAGGGAAATCCTATTCCGTCGTAACAAACTGAAGCCTCGGAGCTTTTACAACCAGAAAACATCCGGATCAATTCATTGAACAAGCTACCCTTAAGAACCACCTACTTAAAAACCATTTTGAACCCGTTCAAACCACTACAAACAATTTCAATTCTTTTTCGTCGAGCATTCAAACTCCGCAAAATAGCTTCAATTCTTCAAAACAACGAAGAAAGGAAGGAGAAAGACCAACGTAGAAATTAATTCTGTCAAGAGGGAGACAAAATAGAGCAATTTAACAATTCTTTCTTTACAAAATTCCTTAAGTATCAGTCTCTTTTTAGGAAAATCCTATTCCGTCGTAACAAAACGAAATCTCGGTGCTTTCACGAGCAACAAACATTAGGATCAATTCATTCAATCGTTCATTAAACAAACGACTCTTAAAGGCCGCTTTAAACCACTACAAACCATTTCAAACCCGTTCAAACCACTACAAACAATTTCAATACTTTTTCATTGAGCATTCAAGCTCCGCAAAATAAATCTTCAATTCTTCGAAACAACGAAGAATGAAAGGAGAAGGACCATCGTAGAAATTAATTCTGTCAAGAGGGCTGAAAAATAAAGCAATTCTTTCTTTACAAAATCTCTTAATTATCGTCTCCATTTAGGAAAATACTATGTGATCGTAAAAACAACGAATTCTCGGCGCTTTCACGAGCAACAAACATTGAGATCAATTCATTCAATTATTCATTAAATGAACGACCCTTAAAGGTCGCTTTAAACAACTACAAACCATTTCAAACCCGTTCAAACCACTTGGAACCGTTTCAATTCTTTTTCATCGAGCATTCAAACTCTGCAAAATAAACCTTCAATTTTTCGAAACAACGAAGAAAGGAAGGAGAAGGACCAACGTAGAAATTAATTCTGCCACGAGAGAGACAAAATGGAGCAATTTAACAATTCTTTCTTTACAAAATCTCTTAAATATCGTCTCCATTTAGGAAAATCCGATATGATCGTAAAAAAAACGAAATCTCGGCGATTTTACAAGCAACAAACATTAAGATCAATCATTCATTAAACAAACGACCCTTAAAGGCCGCTTTAAACCACTACAAACTACTTCAAACCCGTTCAAACCACTTGGAACCGTTTCAATTCTTTTTCATCGAGCATTCAAACTCCGCAAAATAAACCTTCAATTTTTCGAAACAACGAAGAAAGGAAGGAGATGTACCAACTCTTTCCAATTCTTTCTTTACAAAATCTCTTAACTATCGTCTCCATTTAGGAAAATACTATATGATCGTAAAAACAACGACATCTCGGCGCTTTGACGAGCAACAAACATTAGGATCAATTCATTCAATCATTCATTAAACAAACGACCCTTAAAGGCCACTTTAAACCACTACAAACCATTTCAAACCCGTTCAAACCACTTGAAACCATTTCAAATCTTTTTCCATCAAGCATTCAGACTCCGCAAAATAAACGATCGATTCTTCGCAACCGCTGCCGCATCAAAACAAAGAAAAAAGGGAGAAGAAGCAGCGTAGATATTATTTCGGTCATGTGAGAGACAAAATAGACTCAGAAAGAGAGTGTGAGAGAGAGAGAGAGAGAGAGAGAGAGAGAGAGAGAGAGAGAGAGAGAGAGAGAGAGAGAGAGAGAGAGAGAGAGAGAGAGAAGGAGAGAGAGTTAAATGCCGCGTACCCGATACGCACCGAACGGAAAAGGAACAGGGCAACTTGTCGCCGTAGAAATTCGTTCATTAAAGTCTTTAAAAGACTCGGTTTCCGAGCGGGGCGAGATAAAATCAGGACAGGTTGGGAGGGTGTGTGTGTACACGATAGAGAGAGGGAGAGAGAGAATGAGCAGGCCGGGGTTGTTCATTGGTCGATTTACAGGCTTGCAGAAGGATGGGGCTGCGGCCTGTATAATATTTAGAGGATCGGGGACAACTGGTTCGTCTCCCAGGGGTGGAATAAAAGGCGAACACCCGGAATTTACGGCCACCGTTTCCATCCGTATCCCCCTTTTCATTTCCGGCGTCTGCGTCAATGCGGAATTATCGTTAATTAATAAATCCTACAATTTCCCCTCGTCCACCTCAATCTATCCTACACCGTCCTCGCGCACGCACACACCAACGCTTTCGAAACCTGTGAATATTTCTGTTTGCCGCGATCGTATTTACTCTTCCGCCCTTTGTTTCGCTGTTGAATGTTGCAACGAGCCTCAGCTTGCAACACCGCCTGCAACTTGGATGCACGTTGCTTGTCGAAGAAATTAAGCACTAATATTTTATGCCACCAGAGAGAGAAACAGGGAAACAGAGAGAGAGAGAGAGAGATTTGTTGTTTGACTTTTGCCAAGAATTTTCGGCAACTGGATGGCCGAGTTGTGTTACGAGTTGCGATGCCGATGGCCTCGGGAATTATTTGTTGGTCACTGATATTTAATGCTCTTTTGCAAGTCCAGAGGGGCTTTTAGAACGATTGCTTGAATGTTTGTTGTATGAAGATTTTCGAGCTGGCACTTTGGAGGATTTTATTTGCGGAGTGTGCTCGGCGGTGGAAATTATGTATTGATGATTAATGTTTAGTGTTGTTTTGTAAATTGGATGGTGTAGTGGTTTTTGGAGTTATTGTTACATTTGTTCCTTAACGCATTATCTACTGGCGATTATTTCATAGTTTTTTAGAGACTATGGTCCATGGCCAATGGCGTGGCATGACTACTTGGGGCCCCTGGGCAAAGTAAAATTTCGGAGCCCCTAACCCCAACTAAATAACTTTCACGTTGGAAAAAATAAAACAATTGTAAAAACATCTACGTATTTATTATTGCATAAAAAAGTGAAATAAATTCTCCTTCATCCGTGAAAACCTTTTATATAAAAATACAAAATATTTGGTTTGTGTTCGAGGCCCCCTTTTGCTTAGGTCCCCCTTTTCCATGTTGCCCATAGGGTAATACGCCACTGTCCATGACAAGGACATTTTAATATATCCATCAACAAATAATTTTAATCGTGAATCAGTAATCAATAATTTCATTTATTATTATTATTATAATTTAGAACAAATTTGTTAAGCTTCCTTTCAGACGAAGCACAATTATTGGAATTACTATTAATAGGCTTCCGGTAGGTAAAATATTAACAATATTAAAGATTTATATCGTACAAAATTGAGGTTTTATCGAAAGAAGTAAATGTTTAATTTCATAATTCTACATGTTGAGTAATTTCAGTGCAAAATGGGGAAAAACGCGATTGAAAAATGTTTCTATAGTTTTCTTTTGTTATTTCGGAATTTCTGAATGTTGTGGGTGCACGGTTACCGCTGATCGCCTTAACTCTTGTTTACCGTAATTACCATAGGATAACCAGTCTCCTGTAATTCCCGAACAATTTAGGGCATAACAATAACAGGTGCGACAATTGCCTCCTAATATGAACGTGTAATGCACGTGCAGAATTGCACGAAATTGCTATTTGCGTTTGATACCGTATTAAGCTGGTATTAATATAACCGCGGCTGTAATTTGCGTTGTACGTCTCTGGCAAACATCGCGTACAAATACCAATAATTCACTAAAAATAAATGAATGATCAAATACGCTCAAAATTTGCGAAAATTATCCAGAAATATTACACTCGATTATGAAATTCTTTGTGTTCGGCAAAGTGTTCCAAATTATCAACCTTTTTAAACAATTCCTATTTGTGTAACCACAAAATAAATGTGCGATTCAAATTTCCAGCAATATTTAAAAACTCCGATGACCAAACACGCAAATTTTTACAGGTAAAATTAAACAAAAGCTTCAGAACAATTTTTGAAAATATTTCAGGATACTATGAGGCTAGTCTGCGTTTGATAATCATGCTCTACTAACTATGATTATCTTCAATTAAGTCATTCTTGGAAAAAGCTTACGAAACTAATTTATAATTCAAATTTCCCGCGAAATTCGAACGTTCCAACGATCAATTCCACAAACTTTCGCAAATAAAATTAAACAAAAGCTTCAGAACAATTTTTGAAAATATTTCAGGATACTATGAGGCTAATCTGCGTTTGATAATCATGCTCTGCTAACTATAATCATCTTCAAGTAAGTCATTCTTGGAAAAACCTACGAAACTAATTTATAATTCAAATTTCCCGCGAAATTCGAACGTTCCAACGATCAAATTCACAAACTGTTGCAAATAAAATTAAACGTAGACTTGAGAATAATTTTTGAAAATATTTCAGGATACTATGAGGATAGTCTGCGTTTCATAATCATGCTCTGCTAACTATGATCATCTTCAATCAAATCTTTCTTGGAAAAACCTACGAAACTAATTTATAATTCAAATTTCCCGCGAAATTCAAACGTTCCAACGATCAAATTCACATACTTTCGCAAATAAAATGTAAAACGTAGACTAGAGAACAATTTTTGAAAATATTTCAGGATACTATGAGGCTAATCTGCGTTTGATAATCATGCTCTGCTAACTATAATCATCTTCAAGTAAGTCATTCTTGGAAAAACCTACGAAACTAATTTATAATTCAAATTTCCCGCGAAATTCAAAAGTTCCAACGATCAAATTCACAAATTTTTGCAAATAAAATTAAACGTAGACCAGAAAACAATTTTTGTGAATATTTCATCTAATTACGAGGCTATTCTATGTGCGTTAATTATGCATCGGACAGTTCTTCACCGAATTTCCGGCGAAGCTGTACGACGTAACGTGTAATTAACCCTTAAACGAACGAGCAATTCTTTTTACAAATAAACTCGTCGGAAGGAGTTTTTGTTTATTTTACAATGAACGAGAATAATTTGTTCGCCGGATTAAAAAACTGGACAGGGGTGCGGTTGAATTAAGTCAAGTCTCGTTATAGCGGTAGGAGGAATTAAGCGCGGGAAAATTAAACTGGGCAACGTTTCAGTTGACGAGGGAAGTTATATTCAGAAGTTTGACAGAATTACGGAATATTATTATCCTCGGTCCACGGGAAAGTTCGAGATAGTGTATAGGGATTTTTTTTCAAAATCCCTACCATAATTAGCCGTTGATTCCTGCGCGGCTTTTTACGATTTAAGAAGCGAACCGGAAGTTGCGAGCGAGAAGCATTTAATACCGGATTTATGGAGCACTAAAAGAGATTATTTTACAGTACCGCGTAAAAATAACAATTTAATGAGATTTTTAACGATTTTTATCTCACACATATGTTCAGAAAAAATTAATTTATTGAATACGTTTCCAATGGACGTATTTTTACAGTTTCCAATAATAATAAATTACGGAATTTGGAACCCGCCATTTTGACGGTTTATTTTTCATAGTGTAGGGTTAATATTATATAAAAATTATTACTCAAGTATTAATATATTATTATTACCCAAATATTAATAATTTTTATGCTCAATAAAATTGTAATATGCAATATTGTATTGTATTCTGTTGTTAATATGTAAAGTACTAGAGATATAGATAAATTTTCTTAACATTGTGTATACATGAGTGAGTATGTATATTAGTGTTCGATACACAGCAGCTGAGAACAAACACAGCAGTTCGTCGCCGGAAACTTTGTTCATAAAGTTAACAAAAGTTCTAGAGTGTCCTCAGCAGCCACTTCAAGTTGCGTCTCAATCTCGGTGTGTTCAACAATTATTTTGTAATATCCTTTCACTATAATAACCTTGTCTTGTGACAATAGATTGCAGCCTCTATAAAATTGCCCTCGTGTAATTTGATATTACACTAATTTCTATTTTATTGTATTTTAAAATACTCGGATTTATAGTTAGGTTCTCTTAATTTTCAGAATTTCAAAACTGCACGCACATTAATCTTTGTTTTCAACTGCATTTAAAGTACAAACAACCATAAAATATTAAGAATGTCGAGTGAGAAAGAAATTAGGTAACGATAAATGCATACTAAATAAATTTTCCGTCCTCGAGATTCATTGAAAAATTCTAAAGAGAATTTCAAATTTTCCTGTTTTAGAAAAGAGAATTTCAAATTTTCTCGTTGATTATTTTTTGAATACTTTGCAATATCAGCATTAATAAAAGTCAAGAACATCAAGTGCATTTATCGTAATGAACACCATATTCCTTCGAAAATAAATTCCAAACGGTTTTCAATTTTTATTAATTTCTAGGGAATTTAAGTTCTTAAAATCGTTGAATATTTTTAAAATTGTCCATCGACTACATTAATTTCATTATTATCGTATTCGACAGATTTCTCCAAGAATAAATTAAAAAAATAGTTTTTCCATTTTAATGATTTCTAGGGAATTCGTCTAGGAATTTATCGAACCCAAGATTCCTTAAAATAATTTTACAACATTTTCGCTAATCAAAATTCGAGAACGAAGTCTGTGTATCGCGTATGCTTCCAAAACTGCGAGAACAATCTGAAAATCCACTGCAATAAACATAATCTCACCACCACCCCTTATCTCGGCAACTAATTCACTTGGCCGGTACACGGCTCGATTAATTATAACTTCGGAAGACAGACCGGCTAACAAATGACGTCTGAAATTCGCGTTAATTCCCAGTTCACGCTTCGCCGTGTTTCTCGGAACACCCTGTATATAATTCCGTGGGCGAACTTCGGCGAAGAACTGGCGCGCGCGCGATCCAATTGATCCTCGGGGGAAATCCTTTCGGTGGCTTTTCCGGTTCTACGGTCTGTTTACCGATTCCGGCGAATTTGTCTTTCGAGTTCCACCTCCTCTTTCTTACTCCATCCCCTCCTTACCGGCCACCACGCTCGCCAGAGAAGCTCCAAAAATTTGGAACTCTGCACAATTGTAGTCCATCCGATACTAATAACAGGATAACTTTTATTCCCTGCAAAATCTCCCTAGTGATGAATTTTTCAACCGCGATACACAGGACTCTACTGAACATTGCGAAAAAAACCAACAATAACTTTTTCATTTACAATTATTTCTCTGTGGAACTTTTACCGTGATATTCTTGTAATTTTTTCGATTAAAATGAGTCCAAACATGATATAATTCGGTGCTGATTTGCCTGCGTAATCCACGATATAGTAGAACCTCTGCTATCCGAACTGTCAGCGAAGTTCTGCTAAATTGTTGATTTACTCAGGGAAATGTGGTGCGATTGTATCGTGCGTGGGCTCATTTTAATCAGAAAAATGTCGCATGTGTTGAGAAGAGTTTCATAAAAAAAATAATTACGGAAAAAAATATTGTGGAGACTTTAATCAAGCAGGATTCGTGTAGCATCCAGACGAGGCGGTCCTACGAACTGTGGTTCACTAAAGCGTAGCTTATTTGACCTGTGCGTGGGTGTATCGCGAGTCTCCCCGTTCTGCTCGTCTCGTCATTCATTTTTCAAGCCATAACGGCCGCAATTTCGCCGGGTCGCGCGCTCTGATTTATCGTATTACCCGCCGCGCGCACAATTTACGGACCCGTTACGATCCGGCGGCGTTCGAACCTTCGCGTTCGTCGAGACACCGTCGCCGGAAGTCGCCGTCGGATCGGCTGAGGATGTATTATACATACATCAAACTGTTCACCGCCTTCCTCCTCCTCCCCCCCCCCCCGCCCGATCACCCGGGTAACGAAATCACCGGCTGCCGCGAGAGAATATTCGAAACTTCGAGCAAACGTTGCTCGCGCTAATAACTGGACTGCGGATCCGACGGTGGAAAAATCGCGTGCATCTGTTGCATGAAATAGGAGCCACTCGGGCGTTCAGTAATTTTTTTTGAAGTGAAACATCTTGATACCTTTTTTGTTCTTCATTATTCCTTTGCGAAATTCTTACTGGCACATTCGTGACGTTTTCCCGATTAATATGAGCCATCGCACGATGTAATAGCACCATTTTTGCCCGAGTAAATCGAAAATTCAGTAGAACTTCGCCGACAATTCGGATAACAGAGGTTCTACTATATCATGCATTACGAGGGCAAATGTAAACCGAATGGTATCGTGCTGGGTATCATTTTAACCAGAAAATTGTCAGGAACATCATGGTAAAATTTTCGTGAAGAAATAATTATAAACATAAAAGTTATCACTGTTATTTGTACGATAGTGTACGTTAGACGCAATGCATTTACTCAATAATTCCGTACGAAAGCAGCTGTACAGATTTTGATGAAATTAAAAATGTAGAACTCGTCGAAAACTGCGACATTATTCGTTTAATAAAGCTAGACTGCTGAAAATCGCTGTGCATCGTCGCGGTCGAACTCCAAGCACAGAATATTTCTCGCTTGACACGAAAACAGCCTAAGCGTGAGAACCGTCGATCAGGAGGATCTGACAATCGGTGACTGGTAGCTGAACGACGTTTCCAACATTGTTCGTCGCTCTGAGCCGGCGGCTCAAAGCGAGAAAGCCTCCCCCGGAGCACGAAAAACCAGCGCGAACGACAATGAGCGGCAGAAATGGAACGCAAAAGGCGCGAGTCTCTCTCTCTCTCTCTCTCTCTCTCTCTCTCTTTCTGGCTCGCTCGTTTCTTTTATTTCCTAGCGTGTGTTGTTTTTTACCTTCCTCTACTTCTTTCTTTTTTGTTCCTTCCCTCGTTCATAGAGAGAATAGTTTCGACTTGGAAGAGACCTTCCTCGACGATATCCTCCCCTCCCCTGATGTCAGCAAGGTGCCCCCCCCCCCCCAATGAAACCGAGAAACTTTGTCCTGGCCAAGTTATTTTCAAGGAAAAAGTTTCTGTGAAGCGTCTTTCGGTTCTGTTGATAATTATCTTGCTGCTTCTGCTTTGTCTTTTACGGCCCTAACGATTGCATAAGAATTGGGACGGGATTAATGCTGTGGTCTTCTTAAGGGGACGAAGCTAGCACTGAAGCAATATAATTTGTGGTTTTAAAATCGACTTTTAACTAACTTTTCTTTTATTGAACGTTTTCATGTTTGAATTTGTGCAATAGAGACGATTTATTAATGTATACTCGCTGAGGGGATGAAACTACCCTTGTAACAATATAATTTGTAGGTTTAAAATCGACTTTTATCTAACTTTTCTTTTATTGAACGTTTTCATGTTTGAATTTGTGCAATAGAGACGATTTATTAATGTATACACCCTATGGGGATGAAACTACCCCTGTAACAATATAATTTGCAGTTTTAAAATTGACTTTTGCCTAACTTTTCTTTTATTGAACGTTTTCATGTTTGAATTTGTGCAATAGAGACGATTTATTAAGGTATACTCACTAAGGGGATGAAACTACCCTTGCAGCAATATAATTTTGTAGTTCTAAAATCGACTTTTAACTAACTTTTCTTTTATTGAACGTTTTCATGTTTGAATTTGTGCAATAAAGACGATTTATTAAGGTATACTCGCTATGGGGATGAAACTACCCTGCAACAATATAATTTGTAGTTTTAAGATTGACTTTTATCTAACTTCTCTTTTATTGAACGTTTTCATGTTTGAATTTGTGCAATAGAGACGATTTATTAATGTATACTCGCTGAGGGGATGAAACTACCCTTGTAACAATATAATTTGTAGGTTTAAAATCGACTTTTATCTAACTTTTCTTTTATTGAACGTTTTCATGTTTGAATTTGTGCAATAAAGGCGATTTATTAATGTATACTCGCTATGGGGATGAAACTACCCTTGTAACAATATAATTTGTAGTTTCAAAATCGACTTTTATCTAGCTTTTCTTTTATTGAATAATTCATGTTTGAATTTGTGCAATAGAGACGATTTATTGATGTATACTCGCTATGGGGATGAAACTACCCCTGTAACAATATAATTTGTAGTTTTAAATTCGACTTTTATGTAACTTTTCTTATATTGAACGTTTGACTATGTGCGATACAGACGATTTATTAACGTGTACTCGCTAAGGGGATGGAACTACCCTTGTAACAATACAATTTGCAGTTTTAAATTCGACTTTTATACAACTTTTCCTTTACTGAACGTTTTCATGTTTGAATTTGTGCAATGGAGACGGTTTATTAATGTATACTCGCTATGGGGATGAAACTACCCTTGTAACAATATAATTTGTAGTTTCAAAATCGACTTTTATCTAGCTTTTCTTTTATTGAATAATTCATGTTTGAATTTGTGCAATAGAGACGATTTATTGATGTATACTCGCTATGGGGATGAAACTACCCCTGTAACAATATAATTTGTAGTTTTAAATTCGACTTTTATGTAACTTTTCTTTTATTGAACGTTTTCACGTTTGACTATGTGCGATACAGACGATTTATTAACGTGTACTCGCTAAGGGGATGAAACTACCCTTGTAACAATACAATTTGTAGTTTTAAATTCGACTTTTATGCAACTTTTCCTTTACTGAACGTTTTCATGTTTGAATTTGTCCAATGGAGACGGTTTATTAATGTATACTCGCTATGGGGATGAAACTACCCCTGTAACAATACAATTTGCAGTTTTGAAATTGACTTTTATCTAACTTTTCTTTTATTGAACGTTTTCATGTTTGAATGTGTGCAATATAGACGATTTATTAATGTATACTCACTAAGGGGATGAAACTACCCCTGTAGCAATATAATTTTGTAGTTCTAAAATCGACTTTTATCTAACCTTTCTTTTACCGAACGTTTTCATGTTTGAATGTGTGCAATAGATTTATTAAACTTTTTGGGGAGATGAAACTACTTCAGTTATATTTTTATTTTAATCATTCACTATTAATATTGATCGTATACAAACACAATAACAATTCGTCTCGATTGCAAAAGTGAAACTACCCTCTAAAGATGTAAGCTGGACTTTCATTTGTATCTTCCATGGTTTCAAAGTTTATGTGTGCACTAGAGAGGAATTACTATTTTATCTTTATCGAGGGGCTGCCTTCGCACAATCTAGACGAATCGTTTTATTCATGTTGCGGGGGTGAAACTACCCGTAACAGTCTATGTAATCTATCGTTTTGTTTTCATTGTTTGCGGTTTCAGTGTTAATGTGCACAATAGAGGGGAATTGTTATTTTATTTTTGTTGTGGGGATGAAACCACCCTTCTATCTAATTTATATTTTCGTTGTTGAGGTGTTGTTGATTACACCCAGCTCCACTAACAATCAACAAGGTTGTAATGGTATCTACACGTCTAATTTATTAACACTTATAATTCACCGTTAAATTGCCTGTTATATGTCCATAAACAATTTCTGCATTGGCTTGTGCGTGACAAATTATGCGATACGGATATTTTGGCGAGAATGAATAGTCGCGAATTTCGAAAATGAGGGAACGATGGCCGGGAACATTATTTTTGCTAAAAATGGAATCAAAAATTATTGATCACGACATTTTTACTATAACTATCGAAATAAATTTTCTATTTAATTTTAGTTTTCATAATTTAAATTTATGAAAACATTTTCATACCATTTTCAATGCTTGTTCTATTAAGAGTTAGCTCAAAAACGCTTTTATTAAATAATTATTTAAAAAATCAAGAGTAACTGTTAGATTTTGTTACGAAATTGTTATTAAAAATTTAGAATACCTATTAGAAACGACAATACCACTTCATGATTTATTAAGAAGCTTTAATAATAAACCATATATTTTTAAAAAAGTAATTTATATAAATGATTCAATATTCAGAAACTCAAAACTAAAATAATTCAATTTTAAGTGAATAATAATTTGTGAAAAATTATTGCACAGTAATTCATTAAATACAATTCCGAAACAATTTATTAAAAATTATTAAAATATAATTCGTTAAAAACAATTATGATATAATTTCTGCATCTATAAAATTATAAAATAGTATATGCGTTCGTCAATAAAATTGATAATTTATACAAAACGTCAGAGACTATTTTTACTTCAATGTTGAATATCATAATGAATTTATTAACCATTAAAATATAATTTATTCAATTCAATTTTAGCGTAATTTACTAAAAACGATTAAAACCGAATTTATTGAACACAACTAGAGCAAATAATTGACCAAAATCGGTTAAAATGATTTATTTATAAAACGTATCGCGCCCAATTAAAATACAATTTATCGAGCTCAAAGGAAATTGAATTTTTGGAAAACGATTAGAATCTACTATGTCCGATAATATTTTTGACATGTAAATCCGCTTTCAATTTCGGGCAATTTAATTCGGAAAATGTTAAAGCAACAATTACCGGAACAGCGTGAGTGAGGGTTAATTAACCAACGAAGGCTTTTGTGTTCCACGGTTTCGCCTAAATTATGATACACTCGAACATGAGCCGACATTACGACGGAAACACGAGCAGAAACGAAGACGTAATGGCGTCGATAGCCTCGCGATTCTCAATTAAATATTAATTATGATAGAAGCTCGCATGAGCTCGACTTGAAGGTTAATTAGCTTCAAGTGCTTTAGCCAAGCAATTGATAATAAAGGGACGTTCACACGTTCTTTAACATGATGTAATTTCCAGAAAAAAATTGAAAATTATTCACTCGCACTTAAGCTAACGCGGCGCGAACTTTATCGATTCATAAAAGTGCTTTACACTCTGCGTTAATTAATTCCATAAAAGACGATATCGGTTGGACACCCAAGTTTAATGCGTTTTTATTATTTTATACGAACTTTTAATAACCTTTTTAACTGATACAGCGAAACATTACTTTATTATGTACTTTTAATATCCAGTGCCACACATAAGTTCTAATTTGATTAAATTCACAATTTTTGGCGCAGTCTCTGCATGTAATTATTATAACAAATTTATGAATGCAGAAATACGGTCCGAATTTGATTAACATTTTTACCTATTTTAACAATCTATACATATAACAATTTTCATATAATTTCTGGTTCTCTTTATTTGATCGTAAAGTTGTAAATAAATTTATAGTGTTTTAGTAAAAATTGTTTAGTATAAAGCATCGTAGAGTTGACCACCGCAATGTTGTAAATAAATGTATAATGTTTTAGTGTAAATTGTTTAGTATGAAGCTTCGTAAAGTTGTAAATAAATCTAGATCAAATTGTTTAGTACAAAGCTTGAATAACTTCCTCTAAGAGTTGACAAAGCGATTATAACAGATTTATTAATGAAGCGAATAATTAATACGAATAATTAGTCTTGTGCGATCGAAATTAATAACAAACGGTGTGAATTTTTACGAGCAATTCACACTCCGGTTATTAAATATTGCGAGATGTTGTTAAATGAGTTTCGAAAAATAATTCGAAGAATGGATACTCTCGGACGGACGATATTTTTTCATCGTGTAACCCCGTTTTATCGATTCAGTATCGATATCGACACCGCTCATCGCGGTAAACTCTTTAGAAGCATTAAAAAGGGGAATTAATGGCTATTTAACTTTGCCTGAGAAATTCTTCATTGAAAACGGGCGACGAAGCAAGGCGTTTCATTAAAATCACCTTGCCCCGAATGAAATATTCTTATCCGCGCCATTTCTCTGATAAGATAATATTAAATCTTGTTCTGGAAATACTGGTATCACAATTTCTGCAAATGTATATTTATTTTACTACTTTGGAAGAGCAGATAATATTTATTTCTCTATTTCTACGATGAAAATGCTGTTTATTTCTCTGTTGCGAGAAGAGAAATATTTATTTAACTGTGCTTACACAAGAGATGATATTCAGCTCTCCGATTTTGCAAAAATAAATATATTTATTTCCCGATTTTTGTACTGGAGGAAATATTTATTTTTCGATTTTTGTACTGGAGGAAATATTTATTTCCCTATTTTTCTAAGGGGATGAAACTACCCTTATAACAATATAATTTGTTGTTTTAAAATCGTCTTTTATCTAACTTTTCTTTTATTGAACGTTTCCATGTTTGTATGTGTGCAATATGGACGATTTATTAATTTATACTCCCTATGGGGATGAAACTACCCCTGTAACAATATAATTTTCTGTTTTAAAATCGTATTTTATCTAACTTTTCGTTTATTGAACGTTTTCATGTTTGAATATGTGCAAAATAGACGATTTATTAATGTATACTCGCCGAGGGGTTGAAACTACCCTTGTAACAATAATTTGTAGTTCCAAAATCGTCCTTATTTCTACCAGCAACAATATTCCCTATTGTATTTCTATAGGGGTTAAACATATTTTTTCTCATATTTTTATAAAAGGGATAGTATTTGTTTTCCTTTTTTTATTAAAACAGAAATATTTATTTTTCTGTCTTTATTTCTACATACAATAATTTGTAAATCTATGTATAAAAATGCTATTTCAATATTTTCAATATATTCAAATTCAATATACAAATAATAGTAAATAATAGTATCAAAATAAAATGTTAAATGATAATGTAAAAATAAAATGATAAAGAGTAGTATAAGAATAAAATTATGAATGACAGTGTAAAAATGAAATGGTAAAGCATAGTATAAAAATGAAATAATGAATGTTAATATAAAAATAAAATGGTAAAAAATAGTTTGCAAATAAAATAGTAAATGTCAGTATAAAAATAAAATGATAAAAAATAGTATGCAAATAAAATATAGTAAATGACAGTATAAAAATAAAATGGTAAAAAATAGTATGCAAATAAAATGTAGTTAATTGTAGTATAAAAATAAAATGGTAAAAAATAGTATGCAAATAAAATAGTAAATGACAGTATAAAAATAAAATGGTAAAAAATAGTATGCAAATAAAATAGTAAATGACAGTATAAAAATAAAATGAGTAAAAAATAGTATTCAAATGAAATAGTAAATTACAGTATAAAAATAAAATGGTAAAGAACCGTATACAAATAAAAATAGTAGACGACAGTATAAAAATAAAATAGTGGTTGGTTGTATAAAACTGAATAAAACCATTTTTCTCCTCGTGTCTAATTATGTCCATATAAACGTAAAAGACTTTAAAAATTAAATTGACAACCTCATGAAATAACACATTAATAGTAATGGTAATATGAAGCTAACAACCATATCAAAGCGGGAAATGCCAGTGAAAATCTCCACATGAGACGATAATCCCTATAATCCATAAATATACGTTCGCAGGCTTCTTAAAAAAAATCCACAAGCGCATCACAGCCGTATAATTAATACCACCGGATGAAGGGATTAAACCTGTTAATCCAAAAAACATGACGTCTCTTTAATTTTTAAAATCCTCCTAACGCCACGCGAAACAAATTCGGCTGCGACAGGAACAGCGAAATCAGCATGAAACGCATAAATCCTCGTTGATTAAAATCGTTTTAACAAACACCGTTGGCAGGGACCCAGAAATATTCTCCGTACATCTTACAAACTTCGAATAAAAGGCTTTTTTTGCAAAGGAAAAATGCAGAAAAATTTATATATGGTCCATATATCAATTCTAACGATTCTATAGTAATCATTTTTAATATAGGATTAACCCCAATGCTCTAGAAATTAGCCATTTACTTACTTATTATTCCAACTGTTAAGTTGTCTATCAATTTATAACAGTTTTTTTATAAACAACATTCCTGTTTTTAAATATTTTCTAATGAAACATTCGCCAACATATCCCTGGCATTCTTCTGGTTAAAATGAGCCCACGCACGATGTAATCGCATTATATTTACCTGAGTAAATCGATGATTTAGTAGAAGTTCACTGACAGTTCGGATAACAGAGGTTCCACTATATTGTGGATTACGCAGGCAAATCAGCTCCGAATTATATCGTGCTTGGACTCATTTTAAGCAGAAAAATATCAGGAATATCGTGGTAAAAGTTTTATAGATAAATAATTATAAACAAAAAAGTTCTCACTGGTTTTGTATAGCAATGTACAGTAAACTCTCGTATAACTATATGTGGAATCATTTTTGGGAGCCTGTCAATTGTTTAAAATATTGCTTATATTTTTCCAAAGCTTTGCAACACATTAAACAAATGAAAAACAGTTTCGTCTATTAGCAGCAAGAAAACATGTAAATCCCCAATGATCAACGTCATCCTGGCAAAGAGGTTGGCCCCATTAGGCTAAAAATACTTATGAACCTGAGAAGATTCGTGTCGCAGGAAGTACAATCTTGCAGCAAATAAAAGAATGCATTTGATAGGTTACTATAAATGGCATGAATTATTAATGTTTAATCAGACCAAGAGACTAGTAATAAATAAATAAATTTGTCTCGTACCATTTTTCAAGACAAGTATTGTGAGATATATGGATCACATCCAGGCTATTATTTATCTTATTTCAACAACTGCGAACAAATAATTTTATTATTCCACATAGCGAGCGATGGGTATACGTTTTTCTCATTTCTCAGTATCGAAGGCTGATGTATGATCTATAGTGACGTTCATAAGTCACCTAACACCATCCTCTGCTAGACGGAAAGTCTTTATCATAATACTGTTTTTACTGTGAGTAAATAAAATTTGTTTGAATTGAAATTTAAAACACATTCAACAATTTATTTTAAATACGTCATCTAATTTTCCAAATATCACAATTCATAAAACACCAAAAGATCCAAAAAGTATTTTTCTAACTCGATCTAAAAAATCCTTTAATAAATTTTCGAATCCAAAATTATTATTCTATTTTACATTCATTCAAATCAATGTCCAGGGTGCAGTTCTCTAACCACCCCACCCCCCTTCAACATCCTCAACGTATAAAAAGAGCTTCGTAAAAAATCCTCTTTCATGCTCCGATATCGGAACCTTTCCCGATCACCCTCACCCCATTAATTAACCAAAAATATACGCACCCCTATCTCAAACCACCCCTTTCCCTTCAATATCCCCAATACATAAAACGAGTCTAAAAAAATCCTCTTTCATCCTCCGATCGCATCCCTTACCCAATCACCCTCACTCCATAAATTAACCAAAAATCTACGCACCGCTATCTCAAACCACCCCTTTCCCTTCAGCATTCCCAATACCTAAAACCAGTCTCAAAAATCCTCTTTCATGCTCCGATCCCATCCTTTACCCAATCACCCTCACTCCATTAATTAACCAAAAATCTACGCACCCCTATCTCAAACCACCACTTCCCTTCAATATCCCCAATACCTAAAACGAGTCTAAAAAAATCCTCTTTCATCCTCCGATCGCATCCTTTACCCAATCACCCTCACTCCATAAATTAACCAAAAATCTACGCACCCCTATCTCAAACCACCCCTTTCCCTTCAGCATTCCCAATACCTAAAACCAGTCTCAAAAATCCTCTTTCATCCTCCGATCGCATGCTTTCCCAATCACCCTCACTCCATTAATTAACCAAAAATCTAAGCACCCCTATCTCAAACCACCCCTTTCCCTTCAGCATCCCCAATACCTAAAAATAGTCTCAAAAATCCTCTTTCATGCTCCGATCCCATCCTTTACCCAATCACCCTCACTCCATTAATAAACCAAAAATCTACGCACCCCTATCTCAAACCACCCCTTTCCCTTCAGCATCCCCAATACCTAAAACCAGTCTCAAAAATCCTCTTTCATGCTCCGATTCCATCCTTTATCCAATCACCCTCACCCCATTAATTAACCAAAAATCTACGCATCGCTATCTCGAACCACCCCAACCCTTCAACATACCTAATTCCGAAAACGAGCTCCCTCAAAATTGCTGTTTCATCTTCCGATCGGATCCTTCCCCGATCACGCTCCCATTAATCCCTCGATCTCTCTCGCGAAACCACCCTTCGTTAACGCAACCCCCTGGGCCACGGAGCAGTACGCGGGGGAGGGGGTTGTCCCGACTTAATCAAAGTCCGCGAATAATGCCTGATAAAGCATTAACCCAGATAGCGTGTCGGGGTCGTCGAATGGATCAACTACCTCTGGGGATACACATACAGAGAGAGAGAGAGAGAGAGAGAGAGAGAGAGAGAGCGAGCGAGAAGGTTGTGGGTAAGGGGTTGGTGTGTTTCTCACCCTGTCCACCCCTAGATCGCGTCCCTTCCTGCGGGACTCTAATCCGGCCGTGCTAATAATCGGCCGTCCTTTCATCCCCCGGCGTTTCTCTGTCACGTCCTCTCCGGGGGTGTGTCTCCGTGAAAATTCACCATATTTACAAATCAGAACGTCCACCACCCTCCGACCACTGACACCACTACCACCACAACCACCACCGGCTTCACAAACACAAACGTTGACGTCCTCGCCACCGCCGCCACGTTTGCTCACCCCCTGAAGGGTACCAACCCCCCTGGGTCGGTCACTTTTACGCCCCGGGGGTCGGGGAGGGTGTGTGTACGGTCGGGACCTAGGGGGTGGTTTTTCTTTTTAAATTTCGAAAACGGTCAAAATGATTGAAAAGGTTGCCGAAAGCTCGGTGTCCGACAGATGGAAATTGTTTGCGGTGGTTTGAGGCGGTTCGGGGGTGGTTTTTTGACAGCGTGACGGGGTTTTCTCGCGAGCTACCAGCTGGTAGGGGGTTCCTGCGATTCTCTCGGCTCGGGGTGCGAGAGAGCACTGAAGATCCAAGTGGATGGAGCCCAGGATACGGCGGATGTGCACGCTACCTCCCCTCCTACGGATCGACGCGCGCGCGCGCGTATTTCGAGCGTGTTCTCGGTGTTGTTTCGACGATGAGAGGGTGGGTTTAACAGAGGGATACCGATGGCTCGTCTAGTGCCACTCGGGCCCTCGAATACACCCCCGTGAACCATACCCCGCAACGATGTTCGACGAATTTCTGACGCCTCGGATTATAGCGGTCTCGTATTCATTTTCGGGTGTCCAACCCTCTCTCGTTCTTGAGAGGTTTGGTCGGGACGGGTCGAGGGTTTGTTTCGGTTTCGCTGTTTGTGGGAACGAGGTTGGTTTGGTTGGTTTCCGTGAGATTTGCGGAGAGTTTGAGGACGTTTGAGACGGTTTGAAAGGTTGTTCTTGGTATGACGTTTCAGTTTCCGAATTTATACTGGAGCAAATTGGGGGAGGATCTTTGTGAAAGTTTGATTATCTGTTCGGGGATGTTTGAGGTATATTTGTGCATTTTTGGAGATTTCTATTACGAAAATTGTTATAGTTATTTAACAAATGCGGTGCTTCATGAAATTTGAGAGTTTGATTGAATCTTTCATTTCAAAGATTAGGTTTAGGTACTCTGTTTGAGAAAAGTAGCTTCTTTGTGAATTTTTTACTGGTATGTTTGGGCATGTTTGAACTACATTCAGGAATTTTTGGAAATTTTTGTCATGGAAATTGTAATAATTATTCAGCTAATACTATGTTTGATATTATTTGAAGGGATGGTGGAGGGGCAGTTTTAGATTTTTTCTGCCCCTAACAATGCACCAAAAATTTTGAAAAAAATATACAATGTGAAGGTGACATATATCTACTCTCTGCTTTTTGGCTCATTTAAAAATTTCTACTGATCAAGAAAAAGAATCATAAAGTTAATGGTTGCCACCCCATTACGCAAAATATGTAACTGCTCAAAAGAATAATTCAGATTATGAATATTATTTAGCAAACATCAATTCTAGAACCGATATAGATCCACACTGCCCAATCTAATTATGCTAAATTCTCCAGCAGATACATATACATAGATATGTAGATTCACGATTGCTATAAGTAGAACAAGCTGGTAATAGTCAGACAAGAGAACCCATTCGATTACTCGCACGTCCAACGAATATTCAAACTCGATTTCCTCGAAAATGAAGCCTCGTATGCAAAAATACCATTCTACAGATTCAACATATTTTTTTCGTCGAACACCCAACCCCTTTCAATTAACACTAACTTGATTGCATTGTTACGCGGACCGAATACTTTACAGTTAAAAATTATTAACGATCGTTCGAACAATAATCAATGTCCAATACAATTTCATACACGTACCTTCAACAAATCAAATTCAATCAACAATCAATATTAAACTGTTCAACTTTCGGTAGCTATTCAAACTATTAATAAATAGAAATTAATATAATATTGCGTAAAGTATGATTTACTACAATGAATAAATAAATGTATATAATTTGTGTTATAATTACTTTAGATTTTATGATGCATTTATAACGAACAAAAATATGATTTATTATAATCATGTAAAACATATACGTCTTATAATAATGAATAAATAAATGTACTCTGTTCTTGTTAAATATTTCAGTATATAATACAAATTTACAATGAATAAGTATAGGTAATTATACTTATAATTATAAATAATATAAATAAATAATTATAAATATTATAAATAATAGAGGTATATTTTACAATAATGAACAAATCAATGTACGTAATTTATGTTAAATATCGTCACTGCATAATAAAAAAGTGTTTATAATGCACATGCATCAATGAATAAATATAGATTAAATAATCATACAAAGCAGATATATTTTACAATAATGTATAAACAAATGTAGGACATAATTTATGTTAAATACAGTCAGTGCATAATAAAAAGTTATTTATTATGAACATACATTACAAAAACAGTTCAATATATATAATATAATAATAACATATAATATGTAATAATAATATATTATTATAATAACAATTCATTATCATTGTTTAAAGTATGTAAAAATTTGAAGATTCATACAATAGTGAACATGCATATAATTTTGTTCATAGTGTAAACAAGTAAACGTAGCCACAAATTCGACAGTAATTTCGATTAAAATTTTCATTTGCCGCGTCCGCGTCCGCAAAGATCGCGTGAAATGCCGCAGTCACGCGTGCGAGATATGCGCAATTTCGCACAAAACATTAATCCCAATTCCCACGGTAAAAATGATTTTCCTCTCCAAGTTGACAATCCTCGATGAACTGGATCAACGATGGACATTCCTCGAATGTTTAGCAAAATGAGAAATTCTTTTGGCACTTCTTAAGAAGTAGGGGGAGGGGGGGGGGGGTGAAGAGTCCGCTAATGGCTGCGTTAATTAAAGGCCGTGGAGACGGTCGTCCACTACTACGATTCGCGATGCGATCAAAGCCAACGCCGAGAATTCTTGGACTAATATTGAACATTGAAGTTCGATACGCGGAGGAAACCGATGTAAATCAATTACTCTGTAATTTCTGTCGCAATCCGGCTGGAATTAATCGGCTAGGTTAATTCGGCCCCCGGGATACTGACTTCTGCACCACGAATTCATTAATCGAAATGAATTTCGGCCCATTTTTCACTGGGAGAAAAAAGAAAGAGTATTGTACTCTTTATCGTAGCTTGTACATGACCATAAACTGCGTTCATGCATATTTGTTCAATTTATGAACATTTGTGATCCCTGTTCGTAGCATGGGGAAACTTTTAACGTTCATGGAAAATGCTTGTAATATTTAATGAGTATATGAACGCGTGTGAGGTATAGCGCTCGGTAAAATACTATTTGAAAAATAAAATATTTTCCAAGATTTCTAGGTTAGGTTTGCTTATTTCAAATAAGATGCTATATTTTTATTGGCGTAATGTTGTGGCTCATGCAAAAACGAATTCAACCGTATATATAGTAATTATAAAAAGTAATATAATAATACATAGTATTATAAGAATATAATAAATATTATGACAAAGAATAAAATTTATTAAAATAACCATGTAAAATATGTTGACCTTCAAATGACCTTGAGAAGAGTTATGAACGTTGAATAATACATAATATTGTAATGATATAATAAATATTATAATAAATAATACATAATATTATCAGAATATAATAAATATTATAATAAACAATACATAATATTATAAGAATATAATAAATATTATAATAAAGAATACATAATATTGTAATAATATGATACATATAATAAACAATACATAATATGATAAGAATATAATAAATATTATAATAAAGAATAAATTTTTTTTAAATAACCATGTAAAATATGTTGACCTTCAAATGACCTTCAGAAGAGTTATGAATGTTGAATAATAATAATAAAATGTATGAACACATTTTGCATATTTTGGTAACATGTAATCGTTTGATATGCATTAAAAGTTTAATTGCATTTGTTCAATGCACTTGCAATATTGTAACAGTTTACGAAAACACGACAATTTAGATTTGGAAGCGAGCTCGGTGCGACTTATGATAAATAAATTAAGGGAAGTAACAGGTGTGGCGAGAGTCTAGGTTAATTAATGCTTAAGACTAATCAACACGGAGGTGTGCATTAATATTTGTATAATTAAAGGAGTGACGCGTGCGAGAGTTTGAGGCGATGTTCCGGGATATCAACGGAAATGTTAAACAATAATAGAATCGAATTTACAGTGCTTTCTTTCCAACAACAAATTCAATTATAATTACTAACACCTTCCGTATAAATTATATATCATAGTTAAAAATCGTTCATAGTTAAAATTATTCCGACCAAGTTTGTTTATGTCAAATTTTAAATTGCAGTTTAGTACAAGGAACCAAACAAATTATATTGTTGTAGATTAGTTAATAAAAACATGAATTTGTGCTTATATTTACAATTACAGTTATTCTTAGAGAATCACGGAATATTCTCAACGTTTTGTGAATTAGTTAATAAAAATTATGTGCTAATATTTACGATTACAGTTATTTTTATAGAATCACATCAAATAGTAATTTAAAACAATTCTTTGTTCACATTAGCTAGTCAACTAATTCTCCTAATATGAAAAAAGAATTCGAATAGTTTTTTAACAAATTTTTAAAGAATTATTCCTTTTTAAGTGGTACTTTTTTCAGAAACTGCAAATTACATTGCAATCTTATTAAGCGTTCCTTTCTAAAGGACGTAGCTGAACAATAAACAAATTAAGAATGTTTACCCGTTCGTAACGAGCTCTAAGCAACCGAAAAATATTTGCGATCCCGAACAAAGCTCGGATATTAATTGCAACGAGTCCCCACCGTCCAGCCGGAAGTTCACAGAAAAACTGGAGAACGTCCGTTGGAGGTTGTCTGTATCAAACAAATATTTAACAGTACCTCAGAATAGAGGGAGAGCTTTGCTCGTGGAGAAGGCGCGAGCAAACTGTGGTCAAAAGAGAAGGGAGGAAAAGCGCCAGAAGAAAAGCCTCTGAGGCGTAAAATTGAAAAACGCGAGCTCTTCCGAGCGGCCAACAAAGCAAATGGAGGACCGGAAACGGAAGCCCGATTCTCTTACGAACGTGGGGAATTAATTATGTCTGGCACGTTCTACCTCGTAACTAGCTCCTCTTCTACATACAAACAAATTCTACTCACCTAACAACTTCATTTCGATATTGCAGCCCCATCGAGACGCCATTTTCTTTCGATTTTCCTTGCCCGTATCTTTCTAATTCTACTAAATCGTGGATTAAAGTATGTATGATCCAAATTTTATATTGTTTGGTCTTAGATATGTCTATATAGCAATTTATTTGATTTGTTTAATTTAGTGTCTGGGATGAACATAAAAAGTGACAAAATTTTGTTGTTTTTGATTGTTTTTTCATGAAACTCTTAGCTACGCATTCCTGACATTTTTCTGTTCAAAATGATACCAAACACGACAGCATTAGGTTTATATATGCTCGTTTAATCCACGATGCAGTGGCACTTCTATTATCCGAACTGTCAGTGAAGTTCTACTAAATCATGGATTTGCTCAAGCAAATATGATGCAATTGTATCGTGTCTGGACTCATTTTAAACAGAAAAATGTCAGGAATATGTTAGTTACAGTTTCATTCGGGAATAAGTAAAACCAAGAAAGTTATTTATGAAAAATTGTTACGGAAAAATGGGAAACTTAACAACAAGGTTAAAAACGCTCAAAATTAGCAAATAGACGATGAAAAGAAGTTGATATATTTCTGATAATCGTTTCAAGAGGTTTCACATCAACAATTACATTTAATAATAATAGTCTGTTTTATAAGAAACATTACTGATAAACGAACAACTAAAATGTAATTTCATATGTCTCGTAATCAATGAAAACGAAGAATAATCTCAGGATAAATGTTTGAAAATTAATGAATAAATTATCTAAAAAAAGAAGAGATTTAAAAAATTCTTGCACTTGACCGTTAAAAAATCCCGAAAGAAATTGACTTAATTAAAAGAAGGCGGGAAGGAGTTTTTAGTCCAAACGGATAGCAATAATTTTTGGTTGAAAATTTATCCGAAATATTTCCGCGATCGTGTCGCGCGACTATAATTCGCGCCAGCAGCCGGCCCAAGGAAATCGATAGAACTTTAATGTAACATTAGTAGTATATCTTTGATATACGAAGCAGATGGCCCCGCCACGAAATGCCAAATTGCCGACGTAAATATGTCCAGCGATCGGTCGTTTCGTTTCCGGGCCCGCGATAATCTACCGATAAATTGCCGGGCATAAATATTTCCTCTCTCTGTTCTTAATTGCCAACCGCACCATTGTTCCACGGTAGATTTTCGGCCACCTCTACTCTGTCTCTTTTTCCTTTTTTTTGTTCCCCGTCAGGATCGCGTGTTTCCGACGATGTACACCGTAACACCTACACACAATCGTTCTTTCCCTTCCGTTTCGTTAGCGACGCGTTGATAAATTCCTTTGTCCTTCATAGCGGCCCCCCTTTCCTAGGAATTTTATTGCCCGGCCCAATTGCAACCGACTCATTCATAAATCGCGACTATATACCCCTCGGTTTCTATGTTCCGAGCCTCTATTAGCTGTCTCGCAAATAATCCACCATTTTGTGTACATTCAACGTTCCTGTCCACCGGAATTGTTTCCAACAGCTGTAGAAATTTATTGTTAATTTTTGTACAATTTAAGACAATAAGACGCATTTTATTCAGTTGATATACCTTTTTGTTCCGTCTACAGAAAATTTGAAGAACATTTTTGAAAAAAACTTTTTATTTTGATTATTCTGTTTCAGGCCGTTTACCAACACATTCCTGACATTTTTCCGGTTAAAACGAGCCCAAGCACGATACAATTGCATCATATTTGCCTGAGTAAATCCACAATTTAGTGGAACTTTGCTGTCAGTTCGGATAAGAGAGGTTCCACTATATCGTGGATTAAACGAGCGTATATAAACCAAATTATATCGTGCTTGGGCTCATTTTAACCAGAAAAATGTCAGGAGTGTTTTAGTAAAAGCTTCATAAAGAAATAATTAACAACAAAAGAGTCCTACCTCTTTTACCGTTCAACGTCAACCGTAAAACATTGAAAAACCGTGTTTGTGTACGATGTAACCGACATATCGATCCCGAATTTTTCACATAATTCGATACGGTACTCTACCGTGATATTCAGAGATAGTTTTGATCGACAATTGAACGCGTAATTTCTCACGCAAAATCAGAACAGCAGCAACTCCTCGAGCAAAGAGCTAACGAACTTTCGGCGAAGTTTCTTTCGCCCCGGAGTGTTTAATGTAATTATTTTAAGGGGTGCAGCGGTTGAGTGATTCGGCCACGTGTACCCGAACGATTACGCAGTCTTAGCAAAGAGTAATCCGAAATATCATTTAGGATCGCGCGAATCTTATTAGTTCGACTTTGGCCAGAAGTTTAACCCACTTGGCTGCGAAACTCCGAAACACGGGAACGCGCGGCAACTTCATAAACGCGTTTATGTTGCGCTCATTCCCGACCGATTACATTTGAAATAGTCCCATCAGCTACAGAATTATCGTCGAAACGTCAGGAAGTCAACCCTTAAACGAAACTCGCCCCTCTCGATCCTCCCGAACCGCAGAATTTCATTCACTGTAACTTGACCGCGGGTTTGACGCGTTCATGGCGAAAATTTGGCGATAAAATCGAGAACAATGAAAACAGAAAATTTTATACTTCGTTTCCAACTCATTAAAATTACTATGGAGATACATAAATTTGTTACTTGCCGTTTATTATAATCGATGCTTTATTATAATCAAAAGGTTTTTATTTTGCCGAATAGTTCACAATTTGGTTTTCATGTAAAAAGGAAGCAATAAAATATATAAAATTAATAAAATTAATAAAATTAATAAAATTAATAAAATTAATAAAATTAATAAAATTAATAAAATTAATAAAATTAATAAAATTAATAAAATTAATAAAATTAATAAAATTAATAAAATTAATAAAATTAATAAAATTAATAAAACGAATAAAACGAATAAAACGAATAAAACGAATGAAACGAATAAAACGAATAAAACGAATAAAACGAATAAAACGAATAAAACGAATAAAACGAATAAAACGAATAAAACGAATAAAACGAATAAAACGAATGAAACGAATAAAACGAATAAAACGAATAAAACGAATAAAACGAATAAAACGAATAAAACGAATAAAACGAATAAAACGAATAAAACGAATAAAACTAATAAAACTAATAAAACTAATAAAACTAATAAAACTAATTAAATTAATAAAATAAATAAAATTGTAGTTAGCTTCAGTTTATTATAGCCGATGCAAAAGAGTTTCTATTTTAAAGAAAGATGTATATTGCGATTATTGTTCTTCAAGTTTCTACGATTTTCATGTCAGTAGTTTCGTAAAAGTGGTGCATAACAGCCATGAGCAGCAGAATTATTACCAAAACGTCACGAAATCATCCAGGAAATGAGACCCGTCCTTCTCATCCCTTGAATACACTCGTTCCTTGACGATCGCGACCCAACGGAGGTAAAAAAAAGTTAAGCTTGTTGAAGAGTCTTTGTCAAACAATCACAAACAGTTGTTTCCGTGCCACTAATTTCAAACTTCCCGCCGCGGCGGGAACGAAGAACTTTGCAATTCAAATGCAGAATTCAGGACACGAATGATGTTTTTTTTTTCAGCTCGACCGTCTCTTTACGTGTGGCTGTAGCATTCTCATTAACTGATAAAACTCTTAATGAACTAATAGACGAAATTCATTGGTAGTTAATTATTACGATTTTACGGAAGACTGTTTATAAAATTTCTAGATTGTCGTACAATTTCCACGAACGCGTGGAGTGAATATGAAATGAGCTTGCTAATTAGATCACAATGTTGTTTTCAAGAGATTAAACCAGAATGGTTTTAAAGCATTTGATGTTCTCAATAACAATTATTGCTTTTAAAAAATATCTCGTGCCTACTATCGTTATTAATATACTGCCAATTCTATGAATATGCGATCTTTTTCATTAATTATTACAAATTTTAGTGAGTTTTTACCCCCCATTTGTTAAGCTTGCTAGTAACTTGTAACTATTTCCTATAAATAACTTTCTTATTTTTCATCGTCCTATTTTATATCTTTCACGGACATATTCCTGACATTTTTCCGGTTAGAACGAGCCCAAGCACGATACAATTGCATCACATTTACTCGAGTAAATCCACAATTTTGGAAAATTTCACCGAAAGTTCGGATAAGAGAGGTTCCACTATATCGTGGATAAAACGAGCAAATACAAACCAAATTATATCGTGCTTGGGCTCATTTTAACCAGAAAAACGTCAGGTGTATGCTGATATATTCTTCACAAAGAAACAAATAACGATAAAAAAATTGTACCACTTTTTCCGTCCAACGCCAGCGGTTGGGCGTGAAAAAAATGGCGTCCGTCTCGTTAAATCAAACGAATGGCTACATCGAAACACTTCTAGCCAGAAAGTGGGCTTCGCGGTTCAGCTAAAGTTCAAACTATCACCGGGACGTGCAAGGGAATGAATGGGAAGGACGAGAAAGTCTTGCAGAGTTATGGAAGATCGGTCTGTAGCACAGTTGCAAACCAGATCCGCGCGGCGCGGGAATTTTGCAATGCAAATGAAAAATCAGGTGGACACAGTTCGTTTTTCTCCGGACCGTTGAATCGCGGGTCCGTGCGCGGCTTGATTATTTTTTATTCGTGCCTGTTCGATGATTGTCGAGCACACCGAATCCAATAATAAGACGTCCCGGATGCCGTTCCTCGGGCGAAATGCCTGCCGCGCACTCACGTTTAACTTTTCAGGCCTACCTCGGAGCCCGCATGAATATTTCAGGCTCTAAATTTACGCCGGCACTCCCGGTTCTAATTCATTACTCGCGCTCTTTCTCTCTCTCGCGCTCTCCCCCCTCTCCTTCTGTCCATCGAAACAATCAGTGTGAAAGAAAAGTATTTTTCCATCGAGATCCACCGACGCGAACCATATAAAACGGATTGCACCAACAGCTTCCGGTTCTTCCAGTGCGATTCCCATTTAGTGACGTATTTTGAGGATCGAAAAAATTTTTTCTTTTTTTTTTGTTGAAACTATTACTGGTATATTCGTGACATTTTTCTGATTCAAACGAGCCCAAACACGGTACAATTTGGTTCGTGTTTAATCGTTTAATCCACGATTTAATGGAACCTCGATTATCCGAACTAGTCAGCAGAACATTAGTGTTCGGATGATGGAATTAATAATCATGCTACGAATTATGCCATGTTTGGGCTCGTTTTAATCAGAAAAACGTCACGAATACGTTGGTAAAGGTATCGTTGCGAAAGAATTAAGAACAAGATAGATTTTTGTGAAAAAACAATTACAAAAGAATAACGAGCTCAACAACTGGTGTAAGAACTCACTAAAATTCGTAATAGACAATACAAAGAAGGTGATAGATTAATGATAATTGTTTCAGGCGATTGTACATATTATACAATACAGAACTGTTTTATAAGAAACATTTACATTAAATTAACAGCTGAAACAAAATCTCACTAAAATAGTTAATGAAGGAGAACAAGGTTAAAATAAAAACACGAAATGGGAACATAAAAATTAATAATAATTTACATTAAATTAACAGCTGAAACAAAATCGCACTAAAATAGTTAACGAAGGAGAACAAGGTTAGAATAAAAACACGAAATGGAAACATAAAAATTAATAATAATTTACATTAAATTAACAGCTGAAACAAAATCTCACTAAAATAGTTTATGAGGGAGACCAAGATTCGAATAAAAATACAAAATGGTAGATTAAAAATGAATAATAATTCAAAGAGGCTGTATATCATCCGAGTCCTTTATTGGCCGCAGAAAATTAATTTGAATAGAATAAAACAGCTTTAGCCAGCACCTTTTGCATCTTACCTTCACATATAAATGTCAATAGTAATAATATTGAATGGAGATGGCATGGAAACGTTAACGAGCCCGTGTTCGACTGTTTCAAGGGGTTCCGTCGGCTCTGTCCCTTTGAATTATTTTAATGACAAATTCTTTATTCGACGGCCGCGAGGCATACGGCAGCCCTTCAGCATTTAACGAGGACGAAGCTGCCTTTCAGTCTTACCGGGGCGAAAGGACAAATTAGAAAGAATGAAATCTCGCCCTAAATGCGATCCCCTCTGGACCAACGGCTCTCTCGCCGCAAGATGGTCGCCTGTTTCTTGCTGTACCCCCACGGATTCGAACAAAAACGAAAAACAGTCGCCGCGCGGTGGTCATTAAAGCAGGATCCTTGTTTAGAGCGATCGGAACACGTTTCTTTTCTTTCCGGGGAAATTGGAACAGTGTCGTTTGTTTCGTTTCGGGATTGCTCGTCCCACACCGAGTGATAAATAGATCGTGAGCTCGTATGTAAAGTTTCTAGGGTTTTTGGTAACTGTCGCCGAAAGTTGTTCTCGAATCGATAGTCTACATAGAAATGCTATAGAAATTTTAGCGGATAGTCTGTCCTATATATTTGGTTCTCCCCTTAATGTCAAAAACATTTCACTGAGATTTTATTTTAGTTTTTAATTTCTGCTGTTAATTTTTTAAATATTCCTTAGAAACAGTTTTTTATCGCTATATAATTTCATTACTATGTACCGTTATTAACATAATCGTTATGTAACAATATTAATGTGCAAATAATAACATGATTGTTAATATGAAACTAATAACATGATTGTTAATATGAAAATAATAACATGGTTGTTGATATGAAAATATTAACGTGATTGTTAACATTATCTTTTCTTCATTGATTCTTACAAATTTTAATGAATATTTTTTAAATATTTTAATATTTTAATGAATATTAAATATTTTATTTATATTATTAATATATTTAATTAATTTATATTATTAATATATTATTATTAATAATTATGTTTATTAATTATTAATAATTATTTTATTATTTGAATATTTTAATGAATATTAATAATGAATATTTTAATGAATAATGTTAAGCTCCATATAATTTTGTAACAATTTCTTTACAAAGAACAGTCTTGAATTGTTTTCGGATAGTCTAGCCAGAAATGTTGAAACGTTTTATCGAGATTCTATTTTAGTGTTTAATATATTGTTATTTCGTAAATATTTCTCACAAAACAATTTTGTAATATATTGTATAGCTGTCGGTATGCAACTCCTAAGAACAATTACCATGAATTCATTAGCTTTTCTTCATTGATTTTTACGAAGTTTAGTGAGTATTTACTCCAGTTGTTAAGCTCGCTATAATGTTATAACAATTATTTACACAGAACTATCTTGTTTGAATTATTTTCGAATGAAACTGTTCACCAACATATTCCTGGCATTTTGCCGATTAAAACGAGCCCAAACACGATACAATTCGAAGCATAATTATTTCTTGAATCCACTGGCGGATGTTCCACTGACCAGTTCGGATAAGAGAGGCTCCACTATATCGTGGATTAAACGATTAAATAGAAGTCGAACCGTACCGTGTTTGGGCTCGTTTTGATCGGGAGAACGTCGCGAGTATGTCAGTGACATTAAAGAATCATTAGAGACAAATCTGCAAAACGGCCCGGAAGGAAAAAAACAGCTGTCATGCGAAGATAGCTCTAACTTTATCGATCCCGCGTACGACAACGAACATGATCGAGTTTTTCCTCGAAAATCGATTGAGAAGGAACAGGAGATTCTAGTCGGTGATGGGTTTGGGAGTCGAATGCCATGTTATCAGGTTTGTTACACAGAGAGAGAGACAGGAGAGAACTCTCGCTGCAAAGATGGACGCCGAAAAATCCATACTCGGAGGGTTAGGGTCAACGAAGACGCATCAATCACTTTGATTCGACCTCCCAAGAATAATCCTGATGGATCTGTTTTTTTTTTTTTACACGTTCTCTCCTCTACATAGCAGCCGCCATTAGGCGCCTAATTACCGGCGAAATTAACGGCGACGAAGAAAGGTTCCTTCGTGATGAAAAAATTCACTCGAGAAAAGTCCTTTATCCAGAAAATTCGATTTTTGATCCTTTTGATGGCACTTATGTTTTCATTAGGGACTGTTGATTGATAGATATTTAAACATTTATTTATATTAAAATTTGTATTAAAATTTAATGACGTTATTAAGTATTGTAATTACACTGTAGATCTTTGTGCAAAATAAAAATATTGTAAATTGATTGCAAGGAACTGAAATCAAATAAAACTTCCTTTATTTTTTAAATAATTTTAATAGCTTGTATATTAAGTTTTTCTTTAATCTTTTTTTCTTTTAATTATTTCTTCAGTTTTTTAAATTCTGTTATATTTTGACTAAGCATTTTTTACCTAGGATGGCTTTTCCTGAATCGAATATATTCATTATTCAACTTATTATTATTAAATGTTATTCAATGAAATATTCTAAAACAAACATACTCTAAAAGTATGATACAGTGTATTAGAGTTGCATATTAAATTGCTGATCGGGAAAAAGTTTCGAACAATAAGCCCGATGGTATTAATGTTAATAAATCCCGGATCGTTTGAAGGGTTGTTAAGAATCTCATTTATCAGGATCAGACTATGACGTTATCCTGATTTATTGTATTCTATAGTATCCGGAAGTACCTACAATGCGCGTGTTATGCAAATTAACTTGTCCGCGCGGTAATTTATAGAAATATATTATATAAAATTGAAAATCATGGGTTTTTAAAATTATTCTTTGTACCAAAAATAGAAACACAAAATTTGCGTAAATTCAAATACATTTTTTATTTTTAAATACTTAGCAGAAAGCTGTACTATAATAAACTGTTAAGCATGTTAAAAAAAGTCAAAGCTGTGCTTTGGTTAGGATGCTTGTCAATCTTCGTTAAGATTTTGTTTAAAATTTATCTTGGAAGAGAGCACAATATTTATTAGCCCGAATTGTTTACAATTTACAGATTAATATTCACAAGATTTATGTTGTCCTTATTATTGTCTATATTATTAGAAACGCACCCTTAGGTTTCATTTTATAGCAATATCCTTGCAGCATCATTGATAAATAATTCTACAAAAAAAGACAATTTTGATAAAAATTTCAATCAATTCAACCTGATAACAATTTATCGCTAAACAAACAATTTGTACACACTTTATCAAAATCACAGTTTGCAAATACTACAATAGACTTAGAAAGTAGAAAAAAATGAAATTTCAATCAGTTCAACCGGGTAATAAATTATAGTAAAACGAACAATTTGTGCATGTTCTTTAAAAATCTCTGTTTGCAAAGCATATAATAAAAATTGCATAGAAAAGAAAATGAAGCTTCCGGTACTTCCGGTATTATCATTGTGTAGCGTAAGAATAAAAAGCTAAACTATGGTTACAAAGGAAAAGAGTGGAAGTATAAAATATGCATACGTTGACAGTGGGAGTTGTTTCGACGAGACCGATGAATTAAAGATGGCCGATTAAGTTCAGCATGTTAAACCCCATACTTTCCACCCTTTTCCTTCTCTGCGATTGATTTTCTACGGCAATGCGGAGACCGCAACCCTTTCATCTATAGCTCGTGGACAACATTCCTCCTCGAACTGTTCCGACCTGAAACAGTCATTATTAAGAATCGTTACGCTGCAAATTAATGTAACAAATTTCATTCCATTAACTGAAACACAGAGAAATTGAACGCAAATATTAATTTCCATTTTATTTGAACAAAACTGTTCAGAAATTATTCATTTTCTTTCTCAATATAGTATTCATTTCATTTTACAAATGAAAAAGGAATATGTTAATATGCAAAAAGACATATTGCAGTGATTACTAAATTATAAACTTTAATAATATTGGAGACAGTCTTCCATTTCCCTTTTATTTAATAAAAATGTTCGAAAATTATTTTATTTACTTTCTTACAATTTTATACAAGTCTAATCAATTTATAAATTGTAAAATGCATTTGTTAGTATACAGAAGAATAAACACACATAGATTAATAAAATTTAACACGTACGTATTAGAATATCTTTTAGAATTGTTCATAAACTATTTAATTTATTTTGTTACTGACTAGTATCCATATTTTGTACATATGTATTTATTATTTATACACATAAATTGTATTACTATCATTTATATAAATTAAACATATATTTATATAATATAAATGATTTTATATGGAAGCTTTTAATATCTAGTGTGCAAAAATACCAGTCATAATAATTATATCATTAGATTATTATTATTTTATTTTATTAGACACACGTAGTGTAATATTTAATAGATTATAAATATCGATAAAACGGAACAAACTGTAATGTTTCATAAAAATCTGATAAACTGATTTTATCTGTCATTTTACAAGTTAGTGCACATTTTTATAAATTTATGTACTATAAATTGTATATGTCAGCATGCAAAGAGACCAATCACAGTAATTAGTAGATTTTCAAGCACGCTCCTAGTGCATTATAGTTCACAAAAGTATTGAAAATACATTCAAATCAAAATTTAGTGGAATTTAATGTTTTACTGCAGAGAAATGCAGTTTCGTATGATCTCACTCTGTGGAAATCTGCATTAGCTTGTCGCGTAATTATTAATGTTAATAGCTGTTGGTAACTGTTTTACTGGCACAACTTGTGACTTTTATTCTGTCCATTATGCAGTTACAATAACAGCGTAACTGCGAATGTTTGCGCATTTATGGGTTTCGTAAATAGTGGTTAACTACGATGCGGTGCACCGTTCGACGAAATTTAGTAGTTCTGCAATCATGTTTATTGCTCCGTGTCATAATCGTGTGATTCAGTGAGCAAGTTGGGTGATCTTTGATATTCCAAATGTTTTAAACAGTTCTAGAACACTAAACATTAATTACATCAGCGAACTCATGCTTTTATTACCATCTTTGTAATACGGGATCAACTATTTAATATATTTATTATATTTTTACAACGAAAACACTTCAGTTTACATTTATACGTTTCACATATTTACATTCGTACGAAAGTATGTTACATTTATATGGACTTTTGTGAAAACATATATGTAACAGTACTTTTAACAAAATATAAAAATCTAGTATATTTTTGCATAAATATAAAAGCAAAAACAGTTCCATCAAAATACAAAAATGGTAGTGCTTTTGTAAAAGAATAAAAATAAAATTGGTATAATAAATATAAGAAAATGAGGTACTTCTGTAAACATATAAAAATAAAAATTATTATACAAAAATAGAAAAATTTCGTTCTTCTCCAAAAATATAATTCGTAAAAATTGTCAAAGTACCTGACATTTATAAAAATACGAGAATTAATACACTTTTGTCAAAATGGATTCTCTGCATCCCGAGGATTAGACTCTAATAATCGATAAAACCACGTAATGTCGTCAATACAAAATAAACTGCGGAACTTTATGCAAAATAAGAACATTCTACCTGAATTGCAATAAACTGCGATGAAATAAAAATTTAATTTCTTTCTTACTGTGTTTAATGGGTTGAAAATAATGTAAAAGTGTCTTTAAATTCTTTTAATGATTCTACTGTTTTAAATTACACCTACTCATTTTTGTCATAAATGCATAAAATCCGCAGTCTGATAATAAATAAATGAAGACGTCCATAAAAATTGTACCGTTCCCATTGGGATATTTATGGCTTTATCAAAAAGTTTCTATGAGAAAATAAGAAAACTGTCAACGGTGTAAAGTGTGAAAACGTGTTCAAAGGGTGTACCGGCAGCCATGTTCACGGGATTCGAATACCTGTCGCGGGATACAGTAACAAATAGAGCCATTCTTGGACAGGAATCGAATTAACGTTTTTTACAACCTTTTTATGTTTCAGACGGATTACGATCGACACTTCGAGGAATTGCTCGAGCACACGGAGACACTGTTAATCGAAACCCTGAGAAGCCGACTGCGGAAAGAGAATTTGGATCAGGTGTCCCATTATCATGCTCTTCTCGAAAACATTCGACATTTGTCCAAAGGTACTTTGTGTCTTCACTGAACTGGAGCCAGAAATAACTTTCTCCAATGAACAAATTCACTAACATACAAACAAAAATTTTGTATATTCTCTAAACCGAAATTCTTTATTTTGTTGCATTTTTCATTTTACTACTGTTTTCATATTTCATTACATTCTTTATTTTACTATTTTTTCATATTTTTTACTATTATTTTATTGCATTCTTTATTTTACTATTTTTTCATATTTTTTACTATTATTTCATTGCATTCTTTATTTTACTATTTTTCATATTTTTTACTATTACTTCATTGCATTCTTTATTTTATTGTTTTTTCATATTTTTTACTATCATTTCATTGCATTCTTTATATTACTATTTTTTAAATATTTCGTGGCATTTTTCATTTTACTACTGTTTTTATATTACATTGCATTCTTTATTTTATTATTTTTTCATATTTCATTGCATTCTTTATTTTGCTATTTTTTCATATTTCATTGCATTATTTTAGTATTTTTTTAAAATATTTCGTAGCATTTTTCATTTTACAGTGCTATTTGTCCATATGTCATTACATTTTCTACTTTACTATTTTTTCCATATTTGATTGCATTTTTTATTTTACAATACTTGTTTGTCCACATGTCGTTACATTTTCAATTTTACTATTTTTCTTCATGTTTTATTTGCATTTTTTATTTTACTGTTTTCTTTCTTATTACATTGCATTTTTATCTTACTATTTCGATTCATATATCACTTCATTGTTTATTCCCCTACATTAGTTTTAGAATTTTCATTCCAATTTTCGAAAACAATTTTTCTTTAAATATGTACTTCCATACAGACTTTTACTAAAAAATTTCTCCCAATAACATATTTATAATTTCAATATATTTGTAAAAGAAAAAATTAGAAACCAGTCATTTTGACGGTAGTTTTAGTGTTAATTAAAACGCACTGAATAAATATAAATACTCAACAGAAATTTTGAACAAGTAATACAAAAACTATGGTACGTTAACGGTAACCATCAAATATTTTGAGTGCCCAAAAATTGAAATGACAGGGCAAAGAAGTTTAGTGACGATAGAAATGGCGTAGGAGGACACGCCATTTGCAATTACTTGTTTTACGCATTCGCCGCTTATGTTTGGCACGATCAATTCTTCTTCCAGATGACGGGAAAACAACGGAGACAACAATGTTGACGGAAACGAAGCTGTTCCTGCGTAAAGCCGAGGAATTATCGAAGCTGGTGTCGGCCATGAAAACGTTGGCGTCGTCACACGAAACAGAGCTGCAAGAGATCGAGAAAAAACTGACCGATCTATCGATCGCCGTGGAAAAAGACAAATGTTTGAACGCCGGCGGAAAATTCGAGTGGGTTGACAGCGTGCTTGTCAAGGTAAATATTGTCTTTCTTTCAGTTAAGAACTATCCCCCCCCTCCATCTGCAAACAAAATGCCCGACATATTTGCAAACTGCACAAATTTGCACAGACGGCGAACTGAAACTGAACAGTGCGTTGCAAAAATTTAGTTTGACAAATAATATCGATTTTTTAATTAATTAAATTTACTGGACTTCTTTGAACTTCGTAAATTCTATTATCAAATTTTCTAGACAGTGAGATATGTTAATTGTTCCAAAAAGCTATTCTTCATTAATTTCTATTATTTATAAAATGTTTATTTATAACTAATAGAAATGTTGCATACAAAATTATTTGTAGTAGGAATAATGCATTTCTGAAAAGAAATGTCTGCTGTTTTTTCTTTTTTAATAAAAATGTATAAAAATTTACAATTTATGTATAAATGACAACAATTCGTAGAGAATTCCATTTAATGAAGTTCTCAGAACAATACAAATTTTTCAAAGTAAAAATAACAACTTTATAAATATTTAAAATATTTTAACAATTCCAAATTGCCATTCTTCGTTTGAAATTTGTAAGATTATAAAGAAAATGGCGCATTTTGGCAATAAATTGTCAATTATAAATGAATTTAATGAGTTTCTGAGAGCAGTAAATATTAAATGAAATAAAAATATTAATTGTTCGTCAATAAGAAATGCAGTCATGGAAAAATAAATTAATGTGTACGGAAAATTGACTGTTTCTGAATGAGATATTCTGTGTGTTGCTCGCAATTTTCGACTATTTCTTCCAGTGTCTACAAAATGGCACGTGGCTGCTGCTGGACCAAGTAAATCTCTGCAGTCCAGCAATATTGGACCGATTGAATGGACTGCTGGAGCCTAACGGTGCTTTAACGATAGGTGAGAAAGGTGTCGACGGTAGCGGAAATGTGTTCACTGTGAGGGCCCACAAGAACTTCCGGTTATTTCTCACTATGGACCCTCGTTACGGCGAAATTTCCAGGTAATGGGAAACCATTAAATCAATTTCTCTGGTTTCCAATCATTTTTCATTTCACCCTCCATCGCCGCAGCCTTTCGGAATACCAACTCTTTCGACTGCGGTTCCAGGGGACGCCATTTCTCAAAATCTTCAATTTTTCATTCGACATGGCCGTTCAATGATTAAATTCATCTACTGAAAAATCTTCGAATTTAATGAAACTCAACAAAATGTCTCTAAAAATCGTTTCATTTGAATGATTTTTATAAATAGGTACAAACTGAAATGTTGAACACTATTGCAGATTTATTTCTTTAGTATAATCTTCTTGCAACTATACTACGTACTTTATTTAATTTTATTCTAGAATCGTTTAAGTGAAGAATTTAAATGATTCTAATAAATACAAGCTAAAATATTGAATATTAATGAACGTTTATTCAGTTCGTATAATCCTTTCACAAATATAGTAGGTACTTTATTTAATTTTAAACTAAAGTCGTTTAATTTAAATATTTTTAATTAATATATAATATGCCTTCAGAGCCAATTCATATTAATTCTCTCATTTCATCTTTTACTCAACAAAATCCGCGCACTAACACGTTTAAAAACAAGATTAACAATTTACTTCAACTAAACATGAAGCTATTAAAAAATCAACAGCATTGAATAAATTTAATCCAAATCAAGCCTAAATAATCGAACAACTTTATACTCGTTTAATTAATTAATGCGATTTCAGAGCGATGCGAAACAGAGGAGTGGAAATCGCCATCTTGACACCCACAATTGAGAGACAAAACTTCCTGGACCACAGATCGTTGCTAAACAAATGTGGCATACGACAATTAACCCAACAAGATCAGTTATCAAATATTAGCAGTACTTTATGTGATGAACAATTTCGACAGAATGAGTTTCTAAGAGCAGCGTTGTTCACCGGTCAGCAAATTGTGAAAGGGTTCCCGTTCAAAAGATCACTGAGGAATTCGTTTCGCGAAATTTGCGCAGCTCTCGACTATAGATCAAGGGAACAGGCGATGCGAAAGGTCAATGAAATTCTGTCGGAGGATTTCGAGAAAAATGAGACGCATTGTTGCGACCTGGACGCCATTACACTCAGCACTTCCGGTCTAAGGAAAGACTCTAAGCTGGCTATAGTGGAACAGCAGGGGTTCCTTTTGAAATACGCTGTGGAGATCCTGGGGTAAGATTTTGGTGAAATTAATTGTGGCTTTTCGAGGCACTATGGGTGACATTTTTGCTAAATTGTTGTCGACAAACTGGGGATTTTTATGAAAAGGCTACATTTTTTTTATGGACCATTGTTCCTTTTGTAATCTGCTGTGGTGACCTTAGGGCAAGTTTTTGGTGAAATTAATTGTGGCTTTTCGGGGCACTATGGGTGACATTTTTGCTAAATTGTTGTCGACAAACTGGGGATTTTTATGAAAAGGCTACATTTTTTTTATGGACCATTGTTCCTTTTGTAATCTGCTGTGGTGACCTTAGGGCAAGTTTTTGGTGAAATTTATTGTGGCTTTTCGAGGGTCTATGGGTGACCCTCTTTCTAAATTGTTATGGACAAACTGTTGATTTTAATCTAACGCCTACAATAAATAAATTGTGGATTTTATATACTTGTAAGAAAATTGAGTAGATCAAATGCAAAACAGCGAAGGCATTCTACGAGTTTGTAAATAATATTAGAATATTTTCAACTCATCAAATCTATTAATCAGATAAAAAAAGAAATGAATGTCTATATACTGCTAGATTTGCAATTAAGAAAGTCTGGTGATAAAGACACAGATTTTTATACATTTGTGAAGTGGGAGGCACAATTTTTGATCGAAATAGTTTAATACAAGAAATAAAATTTAAAATTATTGTACTATTCAAGAAGCAAATCATACTGTAGAAAATTGATTTTCTTCTATCATTGTTTAAATGATAAGGATGTTTTGCTATTCATAAATAAAGTAATGGCGTTGTATATATAAAAATCAATCATGTAACTCAGGCACTTCCAACCAGTAGCTCCGGAGCTATTCGAGGCACCTTCCTCGCTTAGGTTCTTCCCCCACTCTTAGACTTCATCGTTATAATGTATAGTAGTGGGAAGAAGTTCGATGGTGGGGACCTTGCAGTTCTCGGAGGGGAATACGTTGGAACTCCCTGATGTAACTGAATAGATATATAAATATTTATGTAAACTTATGTTTGACTGACAACAATTTTTCCTAAAACCACCCATAGAAATAATAACATTTCAAATTTTAATTCAAACTACAAAAGCTATTGAATAAATATTTTTAAATCTTCTAATTTATTAAAGATTTTCAGCTATATCCGAACATAAATTTTCAATAGTTTAGCACATCATTTAACGTATTATCTTTTTGTTTCTTTTTTATTGCTAATCATTGAACTACGACTATTAACGTGATATTTACATATAGTGAAACAAAAATCATTTCAATCGATTAACTCAAAGGGGAATCAATTTTTAATCAATTTTTAATCAATTTTTAATCAATTTGGTACCGTTCAAACGGCTCTCAATCGCATTAAAAATGTTCAGGTAATGATATTTGCTTTCCATCAACGTTTCCAGGAGCGGTTTGCCGAAAATCGATATGAAAGAACTGTTCACGGATCGTCGTCCGGTGACGAACACGTCCGAATATCTCAGGCTTCTTTTGCTCGACTTCTACGAAAGATCATCGATAACTGACGTTGAGACCCGACGAGTTTGGAGTTCGTTTATTCTATCGAAAAATGGATTCGATGATTTGGAGAGACTCGGCGAAATCCTCTACACGGAAGTGGGGAAATTGAGGAGCTTGTTTGAAAGGAACTTTAACACGGAGGTGCCTCTCAAATGCGACCCGCCCAGCTTCGCTATAAACAATCTGTCGATTGCTTTGTATTTTCGAGCGATGATTTTTTACCTTCGACAGAGGAAACCGGGTGAAAATGAAGATGTTATGCTTCTGGAGGAATATTCTTCTGCTGTATGCTCTGGTATGTGGAATGTTCTTAAATCCTTTGTGATTATTCTTTAAAAAATTTTGTGTGCGAATCGAAAGCATTCTTCTCAATTTTTGAAAATATATTGGAGACGATTGTAATAAAATATTTTTTATTATTTTTAATATTTATCTGTATTTATTTGCTCAGTTTTTGAAAAAATAATGGAGAGATAATTGTAATCAAATATTTTTTATTATTTTTAGTATTTCTCTGTATTTATTTTCTTAGTTTTTGAAAAAATCGTGGAGCAATAATTGTAATCAAATGTTTTTTATTTTTTTTAATATTTGTCTGTATTTATTTTCTTAGTTTTTGAGAAAATCGTGAACCAATAATTGTAATAAAATATTTTTTACTATTTTTAATATTTTTCTGTATTTATTTTGTCATTTTTCGAAAAAATACTGGAGAGATAATTGTAATCAAATATTTTTATTATTTTTAACGTTTCTTTTATTTATTTTCTCAGTTTTCAGAAATATATTAGTTTTAAATTGTAATCAATACTACCTTTAAATTGAAGATGAATTTTCACGAGCTTATTTAATGTATATACAAGTGAAAGACATTATTACGTATAGTTTTTACATTTTGTGATGCTGAATATTATATTACTGTACACCCGTGATGGGCACGGTAGGGGCCCCTCAAATACCTGCTTCTCCCACCAACCTCTCTTTCATGCGCGAGGCCTGCGCACTGTTCGCGACAGGCGAAGCACTTCTTTCTTCTATGGTAACGGCGGATGCTGGTGGGGGAAAGTGGGCGTTATGGTGGGGACGGTTTTGTCTCAATTGAGAAAAAATTCCCATTCCTGCTGTACACCATTATTATGATTTTACTAGTATTAGAATTATATAAAATGTATGATTATAATATGCGAATTGTATTATTAATGTTTATCAAAAATTTTCTTTAATATTCACAACGCAATTTAATAAAAATCATTATTGTATTGATTTATAATAATATTTGACAAGTCGTTGTATCCTAGACGAAACAATAAGTACTAACAAGTTAAATAATAAGATCGATTTTATTCGATCCAAATTAGATCGAACCTTTGCGCCAAAAACATTATTTATTCCTTGTTTTAAATAATAAGAATTGCGGAAAACACATTTGTAGATGGATAAATATAAATAATCGTACGTTTATAAATGTTTGCACACCATTTGTTTGACGACTATAAAATTATAAATTTTGCGTAATTTTTTCAGGAAAACTGACCAGCAACTTGAAAAACGAGCCGCTAATTATCGATTTTGTGAAACTGCTCGATGAATCAAAGAATATCATCGATCTCATCCTCCATAATGATCATCTTTTGATCATACACTCAGATTACTTTGAATTGCGAGATACTTTGAAATGGTTTCGAAGATACTACGATCTAGGATCGATCGAATTGATCGATAGATCTCGAGGCACGTTCCTGAATCTCCGAGAAATTTATTCGTCCCTAAAAGTCCACTATAAATGGCTTGTTAAACTTTTTAAGAAATTATTCACGCTTCTAGACAAATCATCGTGTGACGTGAAATTGCGAACCGAGTTAAACGAGTTTTCTGCAAACTATTTAAACGTGGTAATTAACACGGATAAATTCCGAAAAATCCGGAAAACAATTAAAAAGCTTCTTCCAATTCCTTGTCCCCACTTTTCGAAAAATTCGATGATCTTTCACGAGAAATTAAAGTTAAATTTGAAGAAAATTGATGTGACTGAAGAAGACTTGATCGAAGTTTCGAAAACAAGATTGAAAATAGCCTCTTTAGGTTTGGTGGAAAATTTATCGGCGAGACGGTCCTTAATTTGTATTTGCTTAGATAATTACATGGGTGGCCAAAAAACAGAGGACTCGATGGAATTGGATAATCTTGTTACAGAAATCACAATACTCAAAGAGATCGAAGTCAAACAAATTAAATGTAACGAGAATTTATCGGATATCGACATATGGCCGATCTACGAATTTTTCTTTTTGCTATTCGCGTATCATTTCCAACGAAAACTTTGCGAACAATTTTCCATTAATTTTGATCGGAGAAATCCTGAAAATGACTGTAGAATTATTGGAGAGAATTTCAGACAGATTTGTGGAAATGATAAGATTGAAAAATTTGGAGAAATTCCAACTATACCTGCACGTCTGATCGGCTTAATGAAGTGCTTAAATTCAGATGAAATTAATAGCAAGGAACGATTGCAATTGTTTTTCGAGTTATGGTTGTGTATTGAAGAATTTTCCGAGAGATCTTTTGCTGTGAAGAATTCTAATGTGCTTTTGAAATGGTTTGAGCAGAAAGATGAGGAGATTCAAGATGGCGACAGTAATTCTGAGGTATGTATACCATTTTTCGTTCATGTATTAGATGTATTCGACGTCGCAAAATTTGCAACGTCACAACCTAAAATAAAACACCGGTGTTTAGCGAGAATATGAAAGCAATTTTATAATTTTGTTTAGAGTATGATAATGATTCTAAAATATCTAAATGATCGAAACAATCTGTTTTATAATTTTCAGACAAATTTCATCAGCAAGTCGAACCTCTGCAAGCTAATTTTCCAGTTATTTTTAACAAAATCTGGGAACAAGATGTACAACATGAACCTGGGAAACCATAAGAACAAGAAGAAACTGTTAAAAACAATCCAAACAATGCTCTGGAGGAACTCGTTAGTCTTAAATACCCCCGAATTCAATTTCTCCACAAACGATTCGATCCTCCTTCAATTTTGCTCCAACTACTACACGTCTGCAATAACAAATGTATTAAACAACTTCAAACAAACATTGAAAGAGGACGAAGAAAAAGATTTCTCGACTCGTTTCCTCAATCCCTTAAAATCACTAGAAGACATTATAAAAAATCTAGAAACCAACGAAACCGACGTAGAAAGAGGCAAAGGCTGGCTGACTCTCGGCTATCTGCAGATATTCCTCTTCCACGACCTGGGATCTATAGATCCAGTACAAAAGATGGCTCTCAAGTCAAAATACATTCGCGAGAACATATCAGAGCTGAATCATCTGAAGCTAATCGAGGATCTACAGGATAGCATTCTTAGGAGTAGAATTCCCCGTGATCGAGAATGGTCGAAGATTAATCATGGCGACATGTTATCAACAGAAGTGAAAAGCTTCGGCAATTTCCAGGATCTGAGATCTTCTTCAAACTTCCATAACCTCAGGGAAGAGATAGAGAACTTCTCGAGGAACATCGGCTCGTTTGAAGCGATCTTCCGGCAGCTGGATCATCTAAATGTCATCGCTGATAATGCCCAGCGAAAAGAATTGATCAATCTAGATCGAGAACAGCTGCAGGAGGCGTTGATCTGGAAGAAATCACTGGAGAGATTCGCTGGGAAACTGGAGAAGAATTTCTTAATAGAATTCCCCGATTTGGTCTCTCCCATGATCGCCGCCGTCTTGAATTTGCACCACGGAGTCTCCATTATGATCCAACAAATCTCCAAATTGCAACATCAGAACCTAAACTCTGACATTTGCTGTAATTTACTCCGTTTTCCTGTCGCAAGCTTGTATCAAGAGAATTATTTGGATCTTGTTAGGTTATGTGCGTCTGAGAAACTGCTTTTGATCCTAGCGAGACAGTCTGGATCGGAAATTGTTCAGAAAGATAGATTTACGATGGCAATGATCGCTTTGCACGAGTTAGAAAATTTGTCTGCCTTTGTCGGATTTGGTTCTAAGTCGATTTGGGAAGAATTGAGCAAGATTTTGGTAAAAATTCGAATTTTGTGGAGGGAGCAAGAGAAGCTGAGAGAAGAGGAAGCTAAGGAGAAGGAGAGTCTTTTTAAAATGAAGTCTGAGAAGGAAGAGGATGAGATTGATTTTAGGAAAATGTTCCCTGGTTATCAACAGGACTTCTTGGAGCTCGTGGAAATATTTCCTGGCTTCCAGCAAGAGTTCCCGGAACTCCAGAAATTATCAAACAATGATCAAAGTGAGAGGGATCAATTCTTCGCGCTGATATCTTCGAAAGATGCGCGGGAGATTCAAACGATTCACTGGAACATTTTACAAAACTCGACTCAAGGATATTCGAATAATCAAAAGTCTATAAATGGATCTGGAAGATCCAAGAACCAGTTAGATCACCCACGAAGTCAAGAACCTAATTTTGTAAAGCCCCTGGCTCAAAGGTTCGAGATGCTCGGTCCGTCAATCGAAACATGGCCGGAGAACTTAACCTCAAAATTAATCTGCAGTCTGAATGTCCTAATGTCTCGAAAATGTAGCTTTGAAACCGTCAACAGAGATGTTTATGATTTCTACAGGGATCCGAATATACTCGAAGTTGAAGAGTGTCAGCCATACTTCGAGAAACTTACAGAAAAGATTGAAACCTTCCTGACTGAATGGTCAGAGAACCCGATCTTGAATTCCATTAAATCGATCATCGAAAGAGTCCTCAGTTTTCCAATAAATTCATCCTTGCTGAGGTTCCTCGTTGGCGTTGAATTGTTGTTAACAAAAATTCAACAGTGGGAGGAGAACGCTCGCCACGATGTCAGCCTGGCAGAGTTCATAGAGTTCTTCGGCAAGAAGATCCTCCATTGGAGGAAGCTAGAGCTCTCCAGATGGAAAGATTCATTAGAAATCCTTGAGGATGACTTGAAATCTGAGGCCTCCAGGTGGTGGTTCTTCCTTTTCGACTTTGTGGACCAGTATCTCGCCGAAGATCTTGACCCTGAACACCCCGAAGACATCGAAGAGATCAAAGTCACTGGTCCTACGAAGGAGAAAATTCATGAGAACCTGGACCGCTTTCTTACGGAATCATCTCTGATCCAGTTCGAATCCAGACTCCAGCTCATCTACTTATTCTATCAACATATTTCGCTGTTCAGTGAAGGCAGAAAGGAACAGGAACTGTCCGCCATCTTTTGGAACGTTTATCACTATTACAGTTGCTTCTTAGGCGACGTTAGTAATAAGATAAAAACCCTGAAGGAGCCAATTGCTAAGAAATTAAAGGACACTATCAAGATCACCAGATGGAATGATATCAGTTACTGGTCAGTGAAGAACACTGCCGAGAAGACGCGCAGAACTCTGCACAAATTCGTAAAAGAGTTCCAGAAAGGTTTGCTGGAGAACGTGGCTGCCCACTTGGCCTTGAAGACGAAGACAGAGACCTTGAGCGTTGGTAACAAAAGAGAATTAAACCCTGCCGATTTCTTGATCCAGCTTGAGGCTAGAGAATTGAATAAACTGGAGAAGGTAGCCCGCAAGGCTCGACAATTTTGTCAGGACATTGTTGCAAAATGCAACTATTCTCAGGTTAGAACAGATATCGAGTCTTTCATAGAAGACATGCTCGAAGAGAGTAAACGATTGAAGAATTTAGAAGTGGATAAGACTCTGACGAAAGGCAAGCAGAAGTCTCTGTCGAAGAGCATACTTCAACAGAAGAAGATGGCGCTGGCGAACTACTTTAAGTCTGTAAGCCAGCTTGGACTGTCTTATAGAATTGGTATTCTGACGTGGAAGAACAGGAAAAGCGAGATCACGAGCCATGGATCGATGCCATTGGACCTGCTGGAGACCCAGAGGTTCCAGTTCGGGAATGAATTGAATGAGAACGTGTTGAAAGGGTTGCTCGAACAGTGGTCAGGCTGCGACAAATATTATTACGAGTCTTTGATAAAGTTGAACTTCCTCGATAGCATTTTGAATTCCGGGAGAAGCGATATTGGTCCACAGAACGCTGAACGTTGTCGAGGATTCTCTGTTCACCTGATTCTATTAGCGCACAAGCAGAAGGAAATTGTTTATAACTTGCTTAAGCATTTCCTGCCTCTCAGAATGCAATTATTAAATCTTGCTCTAATGGCGGAGGAGTCATCTAAGAAGGATGCTGGCGCAGACTTGAAACAAAGTGACCTGCAGAGTCTAATGACTAATTTCCAGGACCTGTTGCGGGTACTGGAGCTGAGTATGAAGCAGGTTATTGTCTTTTTAGAAAGCTGTCCACCAGACTCTCTTGAAGAAGAAAAACATCTTGACCTGAATAAGATAGTTACACCTGTTATGAACGAGCACAGTGTTGTTGAGGATTCAACGACATCTATGAAAGAGTCCTTGAAATGTGTAAAGAGTGTAGCTGATGAACTGAACAAATGGATGACAGTGTTTAAGAAAGTTAAACAATCTGGGCACATCTTCTTCTTCCACGAACAACACGTTGACTTCCTTAGAAGTAGCTATCAGAAGATCAGTGAGGTTAATAAAAAGCTAGCTGATCTCAGCTTGACTTTTACAATGGAACATCCTATCAGTGAGAACCTACTCTTCATGGTGGACAAGATTAATATATATGTTGAACAGTATCGGTTGATATTGAGGAAGCCAGTGATAAAGGAAGATGAGAAACTTGAAGATTTGGAAGTATATAAGAAATGTTTGGATGTAATGATCACGCAAGTTCTTCTTGCGATTCAGAAGAAGGTGCAGGGCAGTCAGAAGACAAGTGAAGAGACAGAGGAGTCTAAGAAAGTGTCCGAAGAGAGTTTCGAAGAGAATTATATGACGGGGAGGTTGATAGAGTCTTTGAGGACGGCTATTCCTGATTTGAAGCTGAAGACAGTATCCAAAATCCTTGGAGAGCTGTTACAAATTATTTATCGAATGGACGTTAAGTCTGCCAGCCAGTGTATGAGGTAAGTTCCTCTTTACAGTAGACTCCCTCTTTACTGGTCCATATGGGATCTCTGGCCGGTTAATCCGAATGTATACTGGGCGAGTGACTTAACTGTACCACCTGAATTTACTCATAACCTACGTATCGCATCGAAAAATGTTTCGAACAAAAGTTTATTTTTTGCTTTTTTGTATTTCACTTTGTTGTCGAGATAGGAAGGTGACAAACAATATTAGATTAAAGCGAGACCGGATAAGAGGGCGTCTAGTTTGCTAATTTTAGAATATATTGTTTAACATACTTTCGCTTCTAGGTCACTATTCGAGCACCTGCCTATTCTCAAGCAATACATTCTTCTTCTTCAATATTACCTGTACGAACAAGTGGCTTCGTTCCGTCTGACCTGCAAGTTCCTCTACCTTCAGCTGAACGTCTTTCTAGACTTAGCTGCGAATGGTTTTTGCCAACCGGAAGACACAAGTGCTACTGAAGATGACCAAGATGGCGGCCCGTGCGAGGGAGGAATGGGCCTAGCAGAGGGCGAAGGGAAAAAGGATGTCTCGGACAGAATAGAGTCAGAGGATCAGCTAGAGGACACGAAGGGTTCAAACGACGAGAAGAAGGACAATGAACAGAAGGACACTAAAGAGGAAGATAAGGGTATTGAGATGTCGGAGAACTTCGAGAGCCACCTACAAGACCTGGAGCAAGATGAAGAGGACAAAGAGAAGGAGGAGGATGAGGACTTGGACAAAGAAATGGGAGAGACCGATGAGACTGCTGAGAAGCTTGACGAAGAGATGTGGAAAGATGACGAAGAGGAAGATGGAAATGAAGAGGAAAAAGCTGAAGAGAATCAGAAAGACAAGAAGGGAAGTGGAGAGGAGACAGGACAAGAAGAAATGGGCGCCAAAGATGGGAATGAGGACAAAGATGAGACTGATGAGAGGGAACCGGAGAAAGAAGGTCAGAGGAAAGAAGAAGAGAAGAAGGAGATCAATGAGTTCAATGAGCCCGAGGTGGACGATGACCAGATAGACCCCTATCATGGGAAACAGCAACCAGAGATCGAGCCAGAGGCGTTCGATCTCCCAGAGGATATGGCTCTGGACGATGAAATGAAAGAGGATAAGGAAACTGACGAGCAGGAAGAGAATCCATTCGATATTGATCACATGAAGGACACTAAGATCCCGGAAGAGCCTGAAGAATCTAAAGAAGAGGAGGGCAAGGAGGATGCGGCCGATGAACCTATGGTTGATGAAGATGATAGCGACGTAGAGGAAGATGCACAAGCAGACAGTGATAAGACGAAGGATACCAAGGAAGCGGTTGAGGAGGATAAAGATAAGGAGTCAGAAGAACAGAAGATGGAGGAAGAGCAGACACAGGAAGAGGAGAAGGTTGCTCCAAGCTTGGACGCAAGCAGCAAAGAAGTGGATGCTTCTGAGGAGGTTCAGACAAGAAAGGATGGATCTAGAGATGCTGTGGCGAGTCAGGCTAATGATGAAAATATGGAGACTGACGCTACAGAGATTAGCGCAGATGATACCAAAGACAAAGGTTGGTTTAAGACAGTAGCAAGCACCTTTATATTTCTTTTAGGTTACTATTAGGTTGTTACGTATGAAATGTCCGAAGCATACGCGACAAGCTATATAAACTTTATTTAAAAGTAAAATTAGATATCTACATAAGAACCGAAGACAGGACCTTAAAGATCAGCTTCGTATCTTAAAATTTAAATTAAATTTCATACGCAACAACCTAACATTTCTCATTGTATCGTTGCAGGAACGGGTCAGTCGCAAACAGAAATGCGCCAGGGTCACTCCGGGTCCAAAAAAGAAGAGAACGCACCCACTTCCGGTGAAGAGAAGTCGTCGAAGCCGATTGAGAAACGAAGGAAACCGGGTCAGAGCGATGAGAACCGCAGTCTGCTTGATGACGAGGTTCAACCAACAGCGAAGAAATTGAAAACTGGACTGATGCGAGAGGAACGGGATGAGCATGAAGAGGAAGGGAATGATGCTGAGAATGGAGGCGCAAGTGAGACTTATGAGCACATCCAAAAGTCTGAGAAGTTTGATGATGTTATCTTTGATGCTGCGACTGAGGAGCAAGTTAAGAAACAAGCGTCCAATTTGGAAAGTAAGTTAACTAAAGGTACTAGCCTTAAGTTATGTTGCTACTTTGCTGCTACTTGCTGTTTTAATTCTAGACAACGAAGAGAAAATGGAAGACGAACCAGAGGATGACGATGTAAAGATGCACGAGGATCCAGAACCAGAGGAACAGCAGGAGAAAGTGGAGAAGGAGCAGTCCTCTAAAGTTCCTGACAGCAAAAAGGATAAATCAGGTCAAGGAAAGGGTGAAAGGTCTGACGACGTTGAACAGGTTGAGATGGTTGGTGAAGTTGAAGGCGAAGCAGTGGAGACAAGTCGTGTTTTGCGTGGCACAGAGTCCACCTTCCACGCAAAACTATCAGCATCAGATCTCTACAATGTCTCGACAGAGGATATTGCGATGAAGAGGTCTGCGATCGAGAATATGCTTGGTCAATGGACTCGGCAGTTATCGTCAGTTGAAGCAGCGAAAGCTTGGAGCTCCATAAGTGCTTTGACAGAGTCAGCTGCCAGGGAGCTCAGTGAAAAATTGCGTCTAGTATTGGAACCAACTCTAACATCCCGGTTAAAAGGCGATTACAGGACTGGCAAGCGTATCAACATGAGGAAAGTGATCCCCTATATTGCTAGCGAATTTCGCAAGGATAAAATATGGTTAAGGCGCACGAAACCGTCGAAGAGAGACTACCAGATTATGCTCGCAATCGATGACTCCAGTAGCATGGCTGATAATCATTCCAAGGAATTAGCTTTCGAATCTCTCTCGTTAATTGGCAAGGCTATGACTTATTTAGAGGTTGGCCAACTGGCTGTCATTAACTTTGGGGAACAAGTGAATATCCTCCATCCGTTCGGAGAAAATTTCACTGAGGAAAGCGGGGCGAGGTGGGTATTCAACACTCGCGCGGCTGTCGCTGGGCCTTTTCAGATCCAGAAATCATAGTTTCGAGGAAAACAATAAATGTAGAATATACAAATTGTGGCAACGATTAATATTTAAATAAAACCCTAAATTTTATAAATGCTTTAGACGTAAACTACTTTAGTACACTACCGGCCAAAAGTTTGGGTACACCTACTACATTTGTATTCCACATTTGGGTACACCTACTACATTTGGTCTTTTCCTTACACATCTTTTTTATGGTTTTACTGTTACAAAAATTATGCCAACAGAGATTCTATGGGATGAATTGACGAACAAGCGAAACGTTTAGTAATATGTAATATCTCTTTAGTAATATTTTAGAATAGATGTATCAACTATTATAGGTTATTTTGATCATTTTTGTATCGACGTATACAAATAAATAGAAATTTGAACATTAGTACAAGTTCCCAAACTTCTGGCCGGTAGTGTATGTACTGTAAAATAAATAAATTAAATAACCATTTTTATGTAAATATTAGCATAGAAATGTCTGGGTCTAGAAAGACCACCGATGGCCGTCTGCGTAACTTTTTCACCGTTTCGAGTGTTGAGACATCCATTGCTGAATGATTTTTGATACTTTGAGAAAGTGTGTTTGACATCAACAAATGAAACTAGTTCAAAGAGGCTTTTAATTTTCAGATTGATCCAAGAAATGAAATTTGAACAGAAGAAGACGAAGGTTGGTCAGTTGTTGGAGTATGCATCAGACTTGTTCACAGCTCAGGGTGGCGCTACTGATAATGCGAAATTGTTGACTATTTTGTCTGATGGCAGAGGAATATTCTCAGAGGGAGTAGAGGAAGTGACTGCAGCTGTGAGGAGAGCTAAATTACTAAATATTTTCTTGGTCTTCATAATCGTTGATAATCCTTTGAATAAGGTGAGAGAAAAATACATCGGTCTATTTAAAACATATTAATTAAATGAATTTTACTACTAATTGTGATAAATTATTTTACAGGATTCGATACTAGATATACGAATGCCAGTTTTCGAAAATGGGAAATTGCTCGGCATACGTTCTTACATGGATAATTTCCCATTTCCATTTTACATTGTTCTACGAGACTTGGATACATTGCCGGTGATTCTCAGTGAAGCGTTGCGACAGTGGTTTGAACTTGTTGGTAGGATTGATACGTAAAGACTAATTATTATTTATATATGTACTCATATTAATGCTGCGTTTTGTTCTTATACCGTACCTGTATCATATGATTTTCAATGAAAAAAGACACGTAATTAAATACACTCTTATTTTAATGCTTTGTAACAGGAAGAATTTTTTGCTTTCCCAAAGTCCAGACAGTTACAATTTTCGTGCATGTATTCTACAGAACCAACAGAATTATAATTAACAAAAAATATGTGGATAAATAATTTGTAAGTGAATAGACATACCTAACAATGACAATATAATAATCTTGTAACGTGAATGCATATGTTTACTCCATCATAGACTGTTCTAGACTAAACATTACAATGTTCTTTGATAACTGTTAAATATTTACGAAACCGATAAAGACAAGGTCATTTGGGAAAATCAACAAAACCCGACCGTTAGCGTGGACAAAATTGAGTAGGAATTTGGTGATATTACAGTCAAATGAGAATTTAAGTATAGCACATTATGATAACGGCACGTAGATTAAAAAAGAAAGACAAGAACGCAAGGAAAAATCATCAAAACCCGATCGTCAGTTCAGACAAAATTAAGTCGATTTTGAAGAGCTTATTCGAATCGACTTTAGAATGCATTTTTGTGCCAATTTGTATTGTTTTTTACGTTTATATTAAAGGCAAATGATCGCACTATAAGATAGGGAGATGCAAGATACTATAATTTATAAGTTATAATATCTTGCAAATTGTGGATAATACCGAATGCCCAGCTTGCACCACGAGGAGGTTGCTGCACAAGAGACCCAAAAGGGTGCCAAAACGAAGTCTTCCTTCAGGCTCTCTTTCTTACAACGACGATTCTTACAAACTAAGTTTTGCGGATCACCAAATGGAAAAGACTACTTTTCCAAAAAATGAAAAGACTACTTTTCCATTTAGCGTATGTCGAGATTGCAGGGAAAGGTGTGAATCAGAGAAGAAGTCGTCGATCCACGAGGGACCAAAGACTGCACCATTAATATTTAAACAGCCAGCAGGCTTATAATTTACAATTAATAAATTCGAATAAAATAATAATTTACAAATTATGTCGTCGTACTTTACACGATATAATCTTAAAATAATTAGAAATTTATTTGAAGAAACAAATGACTTACCCAGCTATGAAATAAAATTCACCCAAGTATTTACTAAATAATTCTTTGTTAAAAATTAATCTGATAAAGTAGTGGAAATGATTCATTATTTTATACTATTACTTTTTATTTTGATTTCCAATCAAATTTAGCCAAATTTTAAACCTCACTACAGACGAGGTATACGAGTAGACCAATTACTTAATTGGGCTTCATGTCGCACGATCTGAAATACCGACATCGCTAAAAACGAATGGTATTCTTGCGCCCTCTAACCAAATAGAACAGCAACTACTGAACTAGATCTCAGCGGATTCAATATAACTCATGAATCTGGACGTATTAGTAAGAATCGAGTATCTTGTATACTTTAAATGATAATGAATAAAAATTACTCCTACATGCTTCACGTCATGCTCAAAAAATGTTTTCAAAGTTACTCTGTATCTCGAGTATTAGTAGTCATTTTTACTAAAAAAAATAATGTGGTAAGATAGCCAAGAGGGTGCTTGACAAGATCATTGGCAAATGGGATTTTTATAATCGTTAAACCAGCAGAGGTAACAAATTTATCAATTACATATGCTGGATATAATAATGTTTGGTATTATTCATATGTTAAAAGTTACTCTGTATCTCGAGTACTATTAGCAATTTTTACTAAAAAGTGAAATGGTAGATAATCAAGGGGATGCTTGTCGACATCATTAGCAAAAGGAATTGTTATAAACATTATACAGCCAGAAATAATCAATTTATCAATAATTATTATCACGGCGATCGAAATCTACCGAAATTAGTTGGGGTGGGGAGCGTTGCGCTTCGCTGCGCGCTGCGCATGATTGCTCACCTAAGCCCGCGGAGCGCGCTCAGTCAGTCAGTCGGGCCGGGGGCTCCGGCAGGAGCGGACGGGCTCCGGGACCAGGAGAGTCTTCGGCTACCTTGGAGCTGACCAGGGGTCCTCCAGAGGTACCCTGGCCTCTCCTGCCTACCTTGGGGATGACCAGTGGCCCTCCAGAGTCACCCAGGCCTACCCTTACCTACCTTTAGCGGCTTAGGGTTGACCAAGGATTCTCCATCAGTGGACTACTCTGGAGTTGACCAGTGGTCATCCACAGCTACTCTGGCCTACCTCTGCTTGTCTTCAGCGGGCTTAGGGTTGACCATGGGTCCTCCAGCAGTGGCCTACCTTGGTCTACCCTTGCCTACCCCGAGGTTGACCAGTGATCATGCAGTGGTCATCAAGAGCTACCCTAGCCTACCCCTGCTTACCTTCAGCTGGCTTAGGGTTGGCCAAGGGTCCTTCACCAGTGGCCTACCTTGGTCTACCCTAGCCTACCCAGAGGTCGACCAGTGGTCATCCAGAGCTACTCAGGCCTTCCCTTGCTTACCCTGAGGCTGACCAATGCTCCTCCAGGAGTACTCAAGTCTACCCTTGCCTACGTTCACCTGGCTTAGGGTTAACCAAAGGTCCTCCAGCAGTGGTCTGCCCTGTTCTACTCGAGAGCTACTCTGGCTTACCGTTGCCTGTCTTGGGGTTGACCGGTGGTCCTCCAGAGCTATCCTGGTTTACCCTTGCCTACCATTAACTGGCCTAAGCTAGACGAAGGGTCCTCCACCAATGGCCTACCATTGTTTATCATGGCCTACCTTTAGCTAGCTTAGGGTAGTCCAAGGGTTATTTAAAACTTCCTTGGCCTACTTTAAGCTAGCTCGGGGGGGGCCATGGTCTCTTCAATGCTGTCTTCGTTTACCTTGGGTTCTGAGCCGGTCCAGTTTCAGTATCCGGCATGATGTCAGTACCGTGCTGATCGGTTCAGAGAGGGCAATCATTGCAATTGCTTCGCATCTTTGAGTGAGTCATTTCGTCACTACCTTATCACTATATTCGTCTGTAGAAGTAGTAGTATAGAGTAGTAGTAAAGTGTAAAAGTAGTTAGTTGCATGCATGGGCAGGCCTCGCCGCCCCAACGATCAGCCGAGATGGGAACGTCCGCGATTTGCACTAGCGTTGCGAGAAAACCACGCGTTGAATTTAGTCGATTTTGAACAGAGATTAAAGCTAACATTTATATTATGGTATAGATTGTTTAGAGCGTAGCGTTGCGAATCACAAATAGTCGCGGTTCAAAATTACATTCCAATTTGATAACTGCGCTTTTAAAGTTCATATTGTTGTTGTTTTACATATAATCTAAAGTAATCATTTTTTGGATCTCTGTTCGATGAATTAGCGTTGCGCACCAAAAATTCGCGTTTGCTTTCGAGTCTTTCGACTTTTCAGGCTCCCATGCTCGAGCTGCAACGATCAACTGTGAGATGGGCACATCCGCGATTTCAAGTAGTGTTGCGAAACAAATTGTTACACGCGTTGTACTAGTATCAATTTTTAAAGTTGATGAAATGTCTAGTTAATGTTGCAAATGAATAGTCGTAATTTAAAGTAGTCCTAAAGATACCTGTTGAGAATTTTAGACGTTAGAGTTTTAAATTTCTTATTTAAATAGCATTTTAAATTCGATTTGTTGAATTAGCGTTGCGCATCAAAAGAATCGCGTTTGCAATAGAATCTTTCGATATTTCAGGCGCCCATGCTCCAGTTGCAACAATCAACTGTGAGATGGGTACTTCCGCGATATCGAGTAGCGGTGCGAAACAAATTGTCGGGATGGGGCCGAAGGAGCAGACGAGGTTTTATGCCAAAGATGCCGGACAAACTGTCATTCAAAAGGACAATCATTGCAACGTCTTCGCATCTTCGAGTAAGTCATTTTGTCACTACCTTGTCGTTATACTCGTCTGTAGAAATAGAGTTGTAGTAGAATGTAAAAGTAGTTAGTTGCATGCATGGGCAGGCCTCGCCGCCCCAACGATCAGCCGAGATGGGAACGTCCGCGATTTGCACTAGCGTTGCGAAAAAAGTACGCGTTGCGTTAGTCGATTTTGAACAGAGATCAAAGTTAGCCTTTCTTCTAAATATAATAGTAGTCTCTATCAGCGATATAGCTTGTTTAAACTATAGCGTTGCGAAACAAATAGTCGCGATTCGTTTTGCAGAAACTATAGAGTAATCTTGTTTGAATCTCTGTTCATTGAATTAGCGTTGCGTACCAAAAGTTCGCGTTTGCTTTCGAATCTTTCGACTTTCAGGCTCCCATGCTCGAGCTGCAACGATCAGCTGTGAGATGGGCACATCCGCGATTTCGAGTAGTGTTGCGAAACAAATTGTCACACGCGTTGCACTACTATCAATTTTAAAACTTGATTAAATGTGTAGTAAATGTTGCGAATAAATAGTTGCGATTTAAAGTAAATCTAGACATACAGATCTACAATTTTAAACGTTGGAATTTTAAATTTCTTATTTAAATAGCAATTTGAATTTCGATTTGTTGAATTAGAGTAATCTTTTTTGGATCTCTGTTCGTTGAATTAGCGTTGCGCACCAAAAGTTCGCGTTTATTTTCCAGTCTTTCGACATTTCAGGCGCCCATGCTCGAGCTGCAGCGATCAACTGTGAGATGGGCTCATCCGCGATTTCGAGTAGCGTTGCGAAACAAAATGTCACACGCGTTGTACTAGTATCAATTTTTAAAGTTGATCAAATGCCTAGTTAATGTTGCGAATAAATAGTCGCGATTTAAAGTAATTCTAGAGACACCGATATAGAATTTTAGACGTCAGAGTTCTTTTCTTATTTAAATAGTAGATTGAATTTGGATTTGTTGAATTAGCGTTGCGCATCAAAAGGATCGCGTTTGTATTAGAATGATTCGATATTTCAGGCGCCCATGCTCCAGTTGCAACGATCAACTGTGAGATAAGAACATTCGCGATTTTAAGTAGCGTTGCGAAACAAATTGTAACACGCGTTGTAATAGTATAAATTTTCAAAGTTGACATAATGTCTAGTTAATGTTGCGAATAAATAGCCGCGATTTAAAGTAGTTTTAGAAGTACCGATCTAGAATTTTAGATGTTAGAGTTTTAAATTTCTTATGTAATTTGTAAGAATGGTAATACTTCATTTTGTAAGACTTTCAAAGTTCAACTTTTCCAAATTGATACAATATTTTTGTCTAGAAATTGATATTTCTCAGGAAATTGATATTTTTTCAGGAAATTGATATATTTGTCTTGAAATTGATATATTTGTCTTGAAATTAATATTTATTTCAGGAAATTGTTACTTATCTCAGGAAATTGTTACTTATCTCAGGAAATTGTTACTTATTTCAGGAAATTGTTATTTATTTCAGGAAATTGTTATTTATTTCAGGAGATTGATATTTATTTCAGGAAATTGATATTTATTTCAGGAAATTGATATTTATTTCAGGAAATTGATATTTATTTCAGGAAATTGATATTTATTTCAGGAAATTGATATTTATTTCAGGAAATTGATATTTATTTCAGGAAATTGATATTTATTTCAGGAAATTGATATTTATTTCAGGAAATTGATATTTATTTCAGGAAATTGATATTTATTTCAGGAAATTGATATTTATTTCAGGAAATCGTTATTTATTTCAGGAAATTGATATTTATTTCAGGAAATTGATATTTCTTTCAGGAAATTGATATTTCTTTCAGGAAATTGATATTTCTTTCAGGAAATTGATATTTCTTTCAGGAAATTGATATTTCTTTCAGGAATTTGATATTTATTTCAGGAATTTGATATTTATTTCAGGAATTTGATATTTATTTCAGGAATTTGATATTTATTTCAGGAATTTGATATTTATTTCAGGAATTTGATATTTATTTCAGGAATTTGATATTTATTTCAGGAATTTGATATTTATTTCAGGAATTTGATATTTATTTCAGGAATTTGATATTTATTTCAGGAATTTGATATTTATTTCAGGAATTTGATATTTATTTCAGGAATTTGATATTTATTTCAGGAATTTGATATTTATTTCAGGAATTTGATATTTATTTCAGGAATTTGATATTTATTTCAGGAATTTGATATTTATTTCAGGAAATTGATATTTATTTCTGGAAATTGATATTTTTATCTTGAAATTGATATTTTTATCTTGAAATCAATATTGCTCGGATCGGAGTTCCCTCAGGGGCTCACTCACGGGATGGGGCCCGTGAGTGGGTACGGGGACTCGCGTCCCCGGGGCCACCCGAATCGCCTATAGGTCGTTGCGTCCACAAATGATTAGATTTAGGCTCGATTCGATGTCGACTTTGTTTCGACTGGCTTTCGATTTGGTGTCGATTTTGTTTCGATTTGAGTTCTTCATCTCGTACTTGCTCTCGTGAGCGGGTGTTAGGTTTGCACTCGTTTGCGGGATTTAACTTGGCTCTCATGAGTATTGGTAGGCCGTACTCGTGTACGGGTTTTAAAATCGTATTTCATTCTACCTTCATCGTCTTCTCTTGTATGTTGATAGCCGCCTTGTATTGTGTATACCTGTAGTTAGTCTGTTTCAGTTAGAATATAACGGCTCATCATCTTCATCGTCGGACGAAGAAAATTCATCGAACGAAGAAAATTCGTCGAACGAAGAAAATTCGTCGAACCAAGAAAATTCATCGAATGAAGACTCCGTATTATTTCTAAGTTAGTTTTAGTGCGTGCGATAGTTATTAAGATTGTAAATCGTCGTTGTAATTATGTCGAGTAATTATTGCCATAACTTGACTTTGCTCGCCCCGTTTTCCGACTCCGACACAGCCTTCTGCTGTGTCGGCCTTGCTTGCAGGTTCTGAGCTGGTCCAGTTTCGGTATCCGGCGTGAAGTCATTGAGAGGGATGTCTAAGAGACTCGTTCACTCGTCTTCTGACGATCCTCTGTGTTAACGTAATTCTGGGCACGCCATGTTCTCATGTCACCCAGTAGCGCCAGAAACCGTTTGAGCGCATCTCTTTGCCATCTTTCTTGGTGATGGAGTGACGGGTATCGGGCTGGTCGGCTCAGGACTTGTAAGCACTGAACGCGTCGCGTCACCCTTGAACCAGAGCCTTCTGCTCTGGTTCGATCTTGTTTGTCTCTTTGAAAGAATCAGAGCCTTCCGCCTGATTCGCCTTTGGTCCCTCGTGGATCGGAGACTTCTTCTCCGATTCACACTTTGCCCCGCAATAATTACTCGACATACGCTAAATGGAAAAGAAGTCTTTTCCATGAAAAAGACTACTTCTCCATTTAGTGACCTGCGAAACTTAGTTTCTAAGAGTCTTCGTTGTAAGAAAGGGAGACAGAACGAAGGGAGACTTCGTTCTGACTCCCTTTCGGGTCTCTTGTGCAGCAACCTCCTCGTGGTGAGACCTGGGCAATCGATATTATCCAGAATTCGCAAAATGCTATAACTTATAAATTATAGTATCTCGCATGTAGTGGATAATATCGAGCTAATAGCTGCACATTTAAAATTTGCGTTAATATGTATTTTATATTAGAATGTAAGACTTAACACTTTCTTCCTTTTCCATTATCTCAGCTTCAGCATTTCTTTTCAATCAATAATTGAAGTACGGAGTTTCTATTTCAGAATACATGTACCTTCAACAAACACCTGCAATATTAATTTTTGTGTTTGTAATTGGTATATGCTCTTGAACTTTCAAAGTTCAACTTTTCCAAATTGATATTTTTGTCTTGAAATTAATATTCCTCCAGTCGGTTCCCTCAGGGGCTCACTCACGGGATGGGGCCCGTGAGTGGGTACGGGGACTCGCGTCCCCGGGGCCACCCGATTCGCCTATAGGTCGTTGCGTCCACAAATGATTAGATTTGGGCTCGATTCGATGTCGACTTTGTTTCGACTGGCTTTCGATTTGGTGTCGATTTTGTTTCGATTTTATTTCGATTTGACTTCTTCATCTCGTACTTGCTCTCGTGAGCGGGTGTTAGGTTTGCACTCGTTTGCGGGATTTAACTTGGCTCTCATGAGTATTGGTAGGCCGTACTCGTGTACGGGTTTTAAAATCGTATTTCATTCTACCTTCATCGTCTTCTCTTGTATGTTGATAGCCGCCTTGTATTGTGTATACCCGTAGTTAGTCTGTTTCAGTTAGAATATAACGGCTCATCATCTTCATCGTCGGACGAAGAAAATTCGTCGAACGAAGAAAATTCATCGAACCAAGAAAATTCATCGAACGAAGAAAATTCATCGAATGAAGACTCCGTATTATTTCTAAGTTAGTTTTAGTGCGTGCGATAGTTATTAAGATTGTAAATCGTCGTTGTAATTATGTCGAGTAATTATTGCCGTAACTTGACTTTGCTCGCCCCGTTTTCCGACTCCGACACAGCCTTCTGCTGTGTCGGCCTTGCTTGCAGGTTCTGAGCTGGTCCAGTTTCGGTATCCGGCGTGAAGTCATTGAGAGGGATGTCTAAGAGACTCGTTCACTCGTCTTCTGACGATCCTCTGTGTTAACGTAATTCTGGGCACGCCATGTTCTCATGTCACCCAGTAGCGCCAGAAACCGTTTGAGCGCATCTCTTTGCCATCTTTCTTGGTGATGGAGTGACGGGTATCGGGCTGGTCGGCTCAGGACTTGTAAGCACTGAACGCGTCGCGTCACCCTTGAACCAGAGCCTTCTGCTCTGGTTCGATCTTGTTTGTCTCTTTGAAAGAATCAGAGCCTTCCGCCTGATTCGCCTTTGGTCCCTCGTGGATCGGAGACTTCTTCTCCGATTCACACTTTGCCCCGCAATAATTACTCGACATACGCTAAATGGAAAAGAAGTCTTTTCCATGAAAAAGACTACTTCTCCATTTAGTGACCTGCGAAACTTAGTTTCTAAGAGTCTTCGTTGTAAGAAAGGGAGACAGAACGAAGGGAGACTTCGTTCTGACTCCCTTTCGGGTCTCTTGTGCAGCAACCTCCTCGTGGTGAGACCTGGGCAATCGATATTATCCAGAATTCGCAAAATGCTATAACTTATAAATTATAGTATCTCGCATGTAGTGGATAATATCGAGCTAATAGCTGCACATTTAAAATTTGCGTTAATATGTATTTTATATTAGAATGTAAGACTTAACACTTTCTTCCTTTTCCATTATCTCAGCTTCAGCATTTCTTTTCAATCAATAATTGAAGTACGGAGTTTCTATTTCAGAATACATGTACCTTCAACAAACACCTGCAATATTAATTTTTGTGTTTGTAATTGGTATATGCTCTTGAACTTTCAAAGTTCAACTTTTCCAAATTGATATTTTTGTCTTGAAATTAATATTCCTCCAGTCGGTTCCCTCAGGGGCTCACTCACGGGATGGGGCCCGTGAGTGGGTACGGGGACTCGCGTCCCCGGGGCCACCCGATTCGCCTATAGGTCGTTGCGTCCACAAATGATTAGATTTGGGCTCGATTCGATGTCGACTTTGTTTCGACTGGCTTTCGATTTGGTGTCGATTTTGTTTCGATTTTATTTCGATTTGACTTCTTCATCTCGTACTTGCTCTCGTGAGCGGGTGTTAGGTTTGCACTCGTTTGCGGGATTTAACTTGGCTCTCATGAGTATTGGTAGGCCGTACTCGTGTACGGGTTTTAAAATCGTATTTCATTCTACCTTCATCGTCTTCTCTTGTATGTTGATAGCCGCCTTGTATTGTGTATACCCGTAGTTAGTCTGTTTCAGTTAGAATATAACGGCTCATCATCTTCATCGTCGGACGAAGAAAATTCGTCGAACGAAGAAAATTCATCGAACCAAGAAAATTCATCGAACGAAGAAAATTCATCGAATGAAGACTCCGTATTATTTCTAAGTTAGTTTTAGTGCGTGCGATAGTTATTAAGATTGTAAATCGTCGTTGTAATTATGTCGAGTAATTATTGCCGTAACTTGACTTTGCTCGCCCCGTTTTCCGACTCCGACACAGCCTTCTGCTGTGTCGGCCTTGCTTGCAGGTTCTGAGCTGGTCCAGTTTCGGTATCCGGCGTGAAGTCATTGAGAGGGATGTCTAAGAGACTCGTTCACTCGTCTTCTGACGATCCTCTGTGTTAACGTAATTCTGGGCACGCCATGTTCTCATGTCACCCAGTAGCGCCAGAAACCGTTTGAGCGCATCTCTTTGCCATGTTTCTTGGTGATGGAGTGACGGGTATCGGGCTGGTCGGCTCAGGACTTGTAAGCACTGAACGCGTCGCGTCACCCTTGAACCAGAGCCTTCTGCTCTGGTTCGATCTTGTTTGTCTCTTTGAAAGAATCAGAGCCTTCCGCCTAATTCGCCTTTGGTCCCTCGTGGATCGGAGACTTCTTCTCCGATTCACACTTTGCCCCGCAATAATTACTCGACATACGCTAAATGGAAAAGAAGTCTTTTCCGTGAAAAAGACTATTTTTCCATTTAGCGACCTGCGAAACTTAATTTCTAAGAATCTTCGTTGTAAGAAAGGGAGACAGAACGAAGGGAGACTTCGTTCTGACTCTCTTTCGGGTCTCTTGTGCAGCAACCTCCTCGTGGTGAGACCTGGGCAATCGATATTATCCACAATTCGCAAAATACTATAACTTATAAATTATAGTATCTTGCAAGTAGTGGATAATATCGAGCTAATAGCTGCACAGTTAGATTTGTTGTCAATATTGTATAGTATAGATACAGTAGAGATTTAATAAAGATTTTCAGTAGGGACTTGTAAATTAATATCTGTTACTATGTCAAACCTATTGCCTTCCATAATATTTTGTATTGCTATGCCAACTTCCCTCAGAACAAATTATATTATTTAATCTAATTCATTTAATTTTTGTATTAACACGAATAAGTTACTTCGAGCTATTATCGTTCTGTCACTTTGTCTTACTTTTTGGAATTAGTCAATCCTTTATACATGATGTCGAGCTTTTTTAAATCTTCATGGTCCTATTTCATAGTTGAAAAATTTGATCACTTAAACATTGTTCGAGCTGACGATAGGATTCTTTTGATTTTTCTGTGGGCTCTATTGTGTTTTTTTAAACTTAAATGCTCTTATTATAGAGTACCGTCCTCACCCTTTAGTTCGAGTTCTCAAATGTTCAAAAATTCCCACGGAAATACATTCTAAGATCGACTGAAAAATTCCTTCTAAAGTTATGCGAATTTTGTTAAAATCTGATGTCGCGCTTTTTCGGTTATTCAACCCGATTAATTTATGCATTTATTGTCTCTACATTGTATTAAAAATTCATACCATAAAGTCCTAAATAATAAGTAAACTGTGTATTTTATATATTTATAATAAAATTGAGTGGGTGTAATTTATAACAGTATATTCATTAGAAGAATTTAAAGACACTTTTACATTATTTTCAACCTATTAAACATAGTAAGAAAGAAATTAAATTTTTATTTCACCCCAATTCATTGCAGTTCAGGTAGAAAGTTTTTATTTTGTACAAAGTTCCGCAGTCTAATAATAAATTACCATACATAATAGAAGTTTGCTGTCATTATAATATTTAACGATAACCGTATCGAACACAAAATGTAACTGCTATTTTATAAAAACTGCAAGACAGAATTTATTTAGAATGCTCGCAACTTTTATAAAAATATGCGCTTCAATGAAGAAATACATTTAGTAATTTCTAATGAAAGCATCTTTGTAACTTAATCTCGCGCGCCCAACAGTCGCTGCGCTCTGATTGGCCCGTCTCCTCGTCAAAGCTTCTCCCACGTGACACCAGCGTGCGCTCGCGGCGCTCGCATCTCGTTCACTTCACGCCGCACACCAGTGTACCAGTATACCTGCTATATGGGTTCGGGTCGCGTTGTTTTCGATGGTGTTCGTCTCGAAACCGTGGTTTCGACCCAATTTCACAAAACACAGTGGAAGTTTCGTCAGACACGTGAAAAAATGTAAAACAGTTAATCTGTGAACAACGATCCACGTCTTCGAACAACGATTTAACTGGTCCGGGACTTGTGCTTCTCGCGGATCCGAGGTAAAACATGGTTTCTTGGTGCTCGATCGTCTTCCATACTAGATTGTGTGTTGGATGCATTTTTTCCCCGAACAAATCCCAATGATCCCAGTGATGGTACAAAGTGATTTAGCAATCTGGCCTCAGACGTTCTTTTCCCCACGTTCGTGAAAGTGCATAACCAACCTGTTTCTCGAGTGCAACGTTGCTCGAGTTGCATGCGTTTGTGGCTGTCAATAATTTTGCATTTGTGATTATCGACTGTCCCCAACTGTATCTGCGATGCTCGCTGTTCACAGTTTGTTTTAGAGAGGTAAAACACGGGAAGTTTACCGTTCTACAAATGAATTAATGTTCTAGGAAATTACGGGGATAGTAGTTTTTATTCAGAGATCTTTCCTCGCAATGCCCTATATTCCGCTGTGTTTTCGAACAGTAGAAGCGTCCAGTTGTCACGCCACAGAGAAACACGGGCCGAGTCAATTACGATCGCTTCCTGCTATAAATCGGTATTTATCGACTTTGGAAACTGTTTCTTGTAATCGGCCATCCGTGGCGAATTGTGCGTAAAATATACGACTGTTGAACACTGTGAAATCGGAGTTCGGAAATTGTTTAATTGCCGTTGGAGTATTCCAGTGTAAATCGCGGTATTCTCAAGGTTTTTAATTTTTCTATTCGATGGACGGATTTACTAATTTAGCTATTGAGTCCGCAGGATCTATGAATTTGTGCTAGTTTAATTTTCTTTGAATCACCTTGGAATTCCTTGATGAATTCTTAATTTACTAAAACTAGTTTTATGCACTATAGCAATAATATTCTTGTAGACACTGTCTTTCTGTTATTCCTAGTGCAGCGGTTATTTAATTCATTCAATTGTCAGAAATGGAATATTTAAATGATCATTTTAGTACTCTGGGTCAGGCAACGCCGTCATAATGTTAATTATAGTGTATAATTATAAACATTGATTTGAATGAGTCACCGATTGGGTGGATAAATTAATTATTTAATATTCAATTCTGAGATAAATATTTGAGTATATAATTGTTAATTACATACGAATTATAGCATTGATAATAAGAAGCATATTTTGGTCGCAGTATGCTGTTATTGTTTTATTATTGTGGTATGTAAAAATGGATTAGTCAAGTACGCAACTGTAGACATTGAAAATTGAATGATTTTGTGTTATTCTCAACTCATTAAAATTATAAAAATTGAAATTGCATGTTCACCTAACTTCTTTTTCTTATAATTGAATTGGGCTATTTTTATTTTGCATAAAAATCCTATCTTTATATCATAGATTAATGACAATAATTTTCACATAATTTGCTGGAAAGGTAAATTGAATTTCGATTTAAATTTCAATTTAAAATGAACAGTTAATATTTTCAATTAGTGGTGGACGATCGTTTATTGGTATTCGTAATTTGCAATTAATTTTGTTACTTGATGTAATCAGCCGAGAGTTTGGACAATTAATTCTCGTTAAATTCCTTTCAAAATATTAGTCAATTGATAAAATTCGAAGTATTTAATCAACGAATGTTTAATGTTTAATGTTTAATGTTTCTGTGTAAAATCATTTTTCCCCGAAGCTCATTAATTGAGCAACTGCGGATGACATTTGTTATTGACTCTCCCGCCATTGTTGAAGTCTAAATGTCAGAGTTGGGCAAATTTCAGTGGCTTGTAATGAACGACGCAACATGTTTTATTTAAATGAGATTTATTGTAACAGTGCTACAAGTATTTTATTTATAAATGGTTATCTAAAATTTATTTAGGCAATGTTTTTCTTAACTGGCATTAGAAATGAATTTCTTGTGTACATATTTTGGAAAGGAACAAATAATAAACAATTTTTCTGTTATTTGTTACGTTTTTAATTGTATAGTACCATTTTGAAGGAAAATTCACGTCCTCGCGAAAAATTTTGCAATTCAAAACAAATCATTTAAACAATATTGACTTAAAAAGTAATTTACGTTGATTAGAGAATATCAGAAAATATGTGTACAAAAAATCGATTCAATAGTTTTAGAGTTGCACTGAATGGCAAAAATGGTAAATTGGTATAGCACTTGTTGTAATCATCCTATTCTCAAAAACCGAATATATTTACTTTTCTATAAGCACGCCTTTGGCATGAGTCTAATTTAAAAAAATTAAAAATCGAAGAAATGGTGCCATTTTGAAGGAAAAAACCTTTAGCAGCAATTTTCAGTAGAAAACCAATAATTTAAACAATATTGGCTAACACAGTACTATACACTAGTCATAGAACACTAAAAAACTCGTGTGCAAAAAATCAAACCAATTTATTGAACAGTTTTCGAGTTACGTCAAATGGCAAAAATGGTACATGACGGCACCAAGTTTCCAATTTAACTAGACGCTTTTAGAGAGCTATCTCCAATTATTATACCACCGATTTACACACACACACACAAAATTATTTGACACAGCTACATCAAATGGCAAAAATGGTAACAGACGTCTCCCTGTTCTAAATGTAACTAGACGCGTTTAGAAAAATAAAAAATCAATTGATTTTACATAGATGCAACAAATGGTAAAAATGGTAACAGACAGCTCGCTATTTCAAATGTAACTAAACGCTTTTAGGAAACTATTTCCAAAAAATTTCACTGATTTACAGAAGAAATCAATTGATTTTACATAGCTACATCAAATAGCAAAAATGGTAACAGACGTCTCCCTGTTCTAAATGCAACTAGAAGCTTTTAGAAAAATAAAAAATCAATTGATTTTACATAGCTATATCAAACGGCAAAAATGGTAACAAACGCCTCCCTGTTCCAAATGTATCTAGACGCTTTTAGAAAAATAAAAAATCAATTGATTTTACATAGTTATATCAAACGGCAAAAATGGTAACAAACGCCTCCCTGTTCCAAATGTATCTAGACGCTTTTAGAAAAATAAAAAATCAATTGATTTTACATAGCTATATCAAATGGCAAAAATGGTAACAGACGCCTCTCTGTTCCAAATGCATCTAGACGCTTTTAGAAAAATAAAAAATTAATTGATTTTACATAGATGCACCAAATGTCAAAAATGGTAACATACAGCTCGCTATTTCGAATTTAACTGGACACTTTTAGGAAACTATTTTCAAAGATGTGCACTGATTTACACAAGAGAAAAATTGCTTTTGTCAGCCCACAATGTTTAGCCCCCTAGGATGATGTACAATGTACAGTGACTCTACATTTATCTGCCGGTGCCTATGAGAGTAGTTTTGGGAACTAGCGGGGAACGGGTTTGGCCGTCCTGGGCAGTGACCACTGTCGGCTGAATGGCTCTCGGACGAACGCTTCTACAGACGTAGAAAGACGCAAGCGTGAAAAGTACCGTTTGTCAAAACGGTCGCGAGCGAGCGCGGCGGCGACGATAATTTGCAACGTAAACGTCTCTCGGCCCCGTACAGTTAGAGTTTCAGGTCAGTCGGGAGAGGTCTCATCTTCGGGGGACGGAGAAAATGCTGAATTGTTCTTCTCCCCGGATAATTGATGCGAGCTCGTTGCGTTCACTAGTATATATCGAGGTCGAGTCGTCGTTGCGCGGCCAATGGGTAGAAAATGAGAGCATAACGAATTTCTGTACGCAAATCAGCGTCACCGGCTTAACGGTTTGGCTAGTCCGGGTACGAGACGCCATCTTTTGTTCCGTTAGAGGTCGGCCCCCTAGAATTCGTGCCCATTTTTTTAACACACGACACTGGTCAACAGTCTAAATCCTCATGAACAACTCAAATGTGTGACGTAAGATCACGGTTTCGTGTAATTTAAATATTGCAACAAAGATGACGTTACTCGGAGAAAAAGTTCTAAGTACGAGTATACATATAGTGGAGCGGCGAAGTGAGCGTAGCATAGAGGAGAGCGGTGCGGTGAGCAGAGCAATGCGATACTCGTATGTCCACCGCTATTATACGCCGCCTTGTTCACAGCTCTCGTCACCGCTCTACTATACATATACATACAGTCGCATTTAATTACATTGGTTTGATTTTGCCGCGATGTTCACCTCGTCGCTATCCCCGATCTTCGCCGCTTCACTATATCTCGTACCCTAAGCTTCTGAACAGTACTCTGAACTTCTTAGAGGCTTCCTCAAGCTTCCTGCTACAGATGGAGGATCTCAGACTGATGCATTTAATAGAAATTCAATAGCAATCGTCTTTTTGTGATTTTTTAAATCAGTGCACTGTTTAGAAAATAGGGACGTTTAGATCAGTGATGGGAATGTTGGCACTTTTCACGCGCATGCGCGGCGATTTTAGCCTCAGTCAAGCACGAAAATCGGGTACCTTGGTCGCCCCGCTAATTTCCCAAAATTTATTATGATTTGATATATTAAAATATAATATATACATACGTACATAGAATATATAACATATAAATATATAATATTTATGTATCTATGTACAATATAATATAACTTACTCTTCTTCATCATCTTGGGAATAAGGAAGGGAAGGGTACTAAAATAACTTTAAACGAAATATATAATAAGAAACCCACTACTTTCGCCCCAATAGTACCCCACAAACTTCGGACGTAGCTTCGGTGCTGCCGAAACTCGCGCATGCGCGTGAAAAGCGCCATCATTCCCATCACTGATTTAGATCTGTGCAATGCTCGCAAACTTTTGACATTAACCCTTAGCACTCGAATGGCGACTCTGAGGCGCCGCTACAAATTGTTACACCATTATTCAGAATATTGTTTATATGATTAAATTTGTTTATATGTAATAAATTACTAAACGTTTAAATATTGTATGAGGTACTATATCAGTTTTGTACGCATATAATGAGAAAAATTGTTTACAATGGAAATATTCTAGGTTAGAAGAAATATTTGATTTTTTAGTTGAAATAGCTCCGTGTGCAAAGGGTTAAATTAAATTTTATATGTCGTTAAGACGAATTAGAACTAAAAACAAATGCGCGGGGGTTGAACAAAATTTCCTATATTCTCTAGGTCTGGTTTAAGTCCCAGAACTTCCCAGAGTTTAGCTATAGATTAAGTCCTACAATTTCCTATAGTCTATGCCCGAGTTATGTAGCCAACTTCGTAGAGTTTAGGAGTTCAGTCCAAGACATAAAATATTTGGGGGTTGTTTTCCCCTCCAGTGTCTAATAAAAAGATATCTCAAATATTGTTCCGAGAGCAATCTCAATTTCATCAGAATCGCCATATGCTGTCCCCCCTGTCATTCGTCTTCGTGCAGACGATATTAGCCGCTCCCCCTTCTATTAACAAAACGTTCCCCACGACCCCCTCCCTACCGTCTCATCATAGGATGTGTTCGATTTTCCGTCAATTTCGTCCGACTCGTCGTTTATTCGAGCCACAACGTCGACGACGACGACGGGTAGTTATGCACGGGGAATAAGAAAGGACATCTCTGGTCCTCGCGTTTCCATTTCCTAACTTCCGGCCGTCATTCAGATGTCTACTTTTCCCGTCTCTCTCGACATTTTTACCATTTCTATTTATTTCTCTTTTTTTTAACCACTGCCTCGTGGAAAACCGCCATCAGACCGGCACACAGCAAGCGAAAGCTCTCCAGATAAACTTTAAGACCGGCTTTGTCGTCTTTTTCGACAAATAAGACCGGTCGAGGAGACCGAAATGCACTGTCATAAAAGAGTGCATGCATCGGTTGAATGTGAGACATTGTGGAGGGCAGCAGAGATATTGTGCAATTGATATTGATTGATCCATTGAGTACCGAATTTTTATTTTTAAAATTTTGTTGCGAATGGTTAGCATTTAACACTAGAACTACCGAGCGCTAAACGCGACTAGTGTATATTGCATTCTAATAACGACAAAAATGCATTTATTCAACTTCCGTACAACTTTTGTTTAAATATGTACTCTAATAGAGAAGTTGACTAAAACATTACTCCGGAAAACATTTTTATAATTTCAATACTTGTAAAAGAAAAATTTAGAAATCAGTCATTTTGACTTGTCCGGTAGTTCTAGTGTTAAAGTAAAGGCACCAGTAGTTGACCAGTTAAAAGAAGTTTTCCACGCGAACAATAGTAAACACTTGCTCTGTCATCGAATAGCGAGAGTCGATACCTGAAGACACTCTTTAAGTCTCCTAAATTATGTAACAAGACCACTTTTTAAAAAAAGTTTAGTTACACAAATTGAAAAAAACATTTAAAAAAATCTTAAAAATTCAGTAATTGCTTCAGAAGTTGACCACTTTTAAAAATGAAAAACCTAGTAATTGACCTTCTGTTCGTTAGTAGTTGACCACTTATACTAGAAAGAAGGTTAAAGCAATAATGTTAGAAATCATTTTAGTATCATTTAGTTTCAACAATTACCAGCACAAATTACAATTAAAGGATGAAATAAGAAATAAAACAAATCAATTCTATAACAAAGTCGATTCCGGAACAGTGTACACGTTGCGAGTCAATATTTGACCGTGGAAGCAATCAATAGTTGACCATGTGGTCATCCTCTAAAACACAGTATGCTACAAAATTTAGAATTATGTTTTGTACTCCTAACAATCATAGATGTAAAATGAATACATTATAAATCGTAAACAAATTTAAATGAGTCACGTTAGTAATTGATGTTGATTTATTAGGGGGTCAACTTCTAAAAATTGTTCAAATAACAGTATTCAGAATTTGACCCCTCTATTATTTTGAGGTTAGAATAACAGAAACGATGCATTTATCACTTATAAAACGCCGTGAGAATTTAAAAAGTAAGTAATTCAGTCGCGAAATTTTACAACGTATGGATTGTTTACCTGAACCGTACAGCTGTTCTTAACAGAAACGTTAAGGAAATAGAAATATATCGGTATATTACTTACCTTAATGAATTTAGACGTCCGTTGTTACTATGCATACTTCACTTCGCATGTAATTGTTTTAAAATTTAACCAACAGACATTGTGTCATCCGAGGTTCGCTTTCATCAAAAGTGCAGAACTTATAATAACCTTATTTTTTATGTTTTTTTATGTTTTTCTAAAAACTGGTCAACTACTGGTGCCTTTACCTTATATGTTGGAGACGAAATTTATTAATTTAAATTTATTAAGTTGAATTTAAAAAATTGATTATTCTTATGATCAATTGAAAAAATATCCCCCTTTTGACTGTTGAGGCGCTTGGAATGTATTTATAGGTTAGGTGATGTAGTTGGGGGGATATTCTGCTTCTTTGTTTCCAAAATCTTGAGTTTGCTTTTTTTACATTTTCTTTAAGCATTAGTGTTGCAGAATGTGTGCAAACATATTTGTCTGAATTTCGCAAAATTAATGTAGTTATAGGCGTTTGAAAAATGCAACTTGCGTTGCGTGATATTGATGATTGAATCTTAAAGCGCGTTTTTCTCGAAATCACTTTTTTTGGAACTGTTGCTACAATATCTCAAGTTCTAGTTGATCAATTCACTTCAAATCAATTCATTTAAAAAAAAAAAAATTTTTTTAATCCGTAATTTTTTTCTTATTCTTTCATATGTTAATAAAAATGAATTAGTTGGGCTGATAATGTATCTTATGTCTTATTTATGTTTGCACGGTTTTCGACACGTTTTTTTTCTACATATGTAAAAGGAGATGGAAGTGTAATAGTTTCGTTCGACTGCTCTGGAAACACATTTTGTTTTGTTTGCCGAGATAAAAACCTGTAGACATAGTATGTCCTCCAAGACTGGTCAAAACATCTACGAACAAACTCTATTCCTGCTCGGGGAGTTCCCCCTTGGACGCAAAACAGTGAAAAACGACCCGAGATAGGGTATCCGTGTGGCAATACTAATGCAGAGACAGAAGTCTGTTATTTTTAGCCCTTTCTTTGTGAAACTACCATCAATACATTCCTGAGATTTTTCCGATTAAAATGACACCAAACACGATACAATTTCAAACATATTTATTCAGATTTTGAGGAGTTACAATCAGTGATGGGAATGTTGGCGCTTTTCACGCGCATGCGCGGCGATTTTAGCCTCAGTCAAGCACGAAAATCGGGTACCTTGGTCGCCCCGCTAATTTTGCAAAATTTAATATGATTTGATTTTGAAAAATTAATGTACAACATGTGTACGTATATATATATATATATATATATATATATATATATATATATATATATAAGGGAAGGGTACTAAAATAACTTTAAACGAAATATCTAATAACAAACCCACTACTTTCGCCCCAATAGTACCCTACAAACTTCGGACGTAGCTTCGGTGCTGCCGAAACTCGCGCATGCGCGTGAAAAGCGCCAACATTCCCAGAGCTGGTTACAATATGTCATGAATTATGCGAATGTGGTCCGAATTGTATCATGGTTGGGCTCATTCCAATCAGAAAAATTCCAAAAAATATATTACCCCTTAATACTCGAGTGGTGACTCTTAGGCACTATTAAAAATTGCTATATCATTATTCAAAATATTTTTCACATTATTAAATTCGTTTAAATATGACACGTTGACTGCCAAGCGATGCTACAAATAAAAATATTGTTATTGTCGCATGTACATTTGTTCATTATAATATTAACTGCATTCAGCAAATTATAAACGTTATTGTTTGCAAATCTTACGCATTTTTATCAAGTTCGGTTGCACCGGTCAGCTGTGACTGGACTTGCGGGTCTATATGCAAAATAAAAATTGTTTTGCATCAATTACGAAAAATAAAAACCAAACAAAAGATTCTTTCTTTCTTTAACACGTTGATCGCCATGTCATCCATATCTGGGTGATGGAATTATTTATACAGAATTGAAAATTACTTTTTGTGTTGGTAGATTGAGGGCACAAAATTTGGTAACGATCTGAGGAGAATACAAGAGGTTTGAAACAGTAATTACTACACAGCACTAAACTTCTCAGGTTTTGTTTTGTTAAATAAATTGCTTTGATTTTGTGTCATTTTTGTGATTGTCGATTGGGCGATCAATATGTTAATGATTTTAAAAGGTTCAAAATGGTGCATTGAGGTTCCTAAATTCTTGTATTGTTTTTTCTGTTTTAAATTGCACCTACTCATTTTTGCCACAAACGTGTTATAAATTTCGTAGAAAGAATCTCGAATATGGGACTTTATCCCTTCTAGGTTCTGGGGTAAGTGCTGAGCGGTCTAGCACAGTTACCAGAAGGCACCCCCGCCTTCCCCACTCCGTGGCCAACTGCTCCAGGACAGAGTCCCAATGTTTGTGCAACGCACTCGTCGCTGTCTCTCATAAAGCCATTCGAAACTTTCAGCCATGTGTTTCTCATAAACATCCCCGTGACGGCCGATAGCCGGAAGACCCAGCGCGGTCGCCTGCCATCGTCCATCGACGGTCTCAAACATCCCTCTTGAAGACCTCACGCAAGCGAAGGCCCTACCACAAATCTCTCTGAAAACGCGTTGACGCCAACAAACGCATAAAATCCACAGTCTAGCTATCACCGCCACCACGCATTCAATGTGCTAATAAAATACTGAATATTCAAGTATTGTATGAGTACACAAAATGACAAGGGGCGCGCAGTAGCTCAGTGGATAGAGCGCGCGACTACAAACACTGTGGTCATGAGTTCGAATCCCACCGCCGTCACCTCTGGAAATTCTTCTATGTGATATTATACTGCGTTGCCCAAGGTGGTTCGGAGCCCACACTTATAAACTGTAGGTCCTTCACGCACACGTCCATACACACACACCCATCGTACACTCACCGATTACAGTACCAAATCTCATTGTTCCACCTCCGTCGTTAATGACCCTGGCAGTTGAAGCGACGTTAAATAACAAAATAAATAAATAAAAACAAAATGACAAAAAATCATATAGAATGGAAATAGTCTATGTCCGAAGAGATGGTTATCTATTTAAAATAATCCCAAGCGCAAAGGGTTATCACCAGTTTCGTCAAAGAATTACCAAAAATTAAAGAGTTTCTTATCAGCATCACAAATGGCAGTTCATCACCCGAGTCTCTAAACGGGGCCGGCAGCTTCGACCCTAAGTCCCCCTTTGTTTTTAACACTAGGTTTACGGAGCACTAAAATTGATTATTTTACATTGCTTTATCAAAATAATAAAATTGCATTTACTTAGATCTTCAGCGATTTTTATTGTAATATGTACTGTTATGCCGCGGCTGTTCAGTTGAGTAAGGTGTTGGAAGCGTGAAGATTCCTCGCAGGAATCGACGGTGCTCCCGAGGAAATGTGGTCCGGGATCCACACACAGAGGCTCAAGGGCCAGAGACAAAAGTCGAGAATAATGGGCAACACGTATGTAGATTTTATTTTAAATGGACGTCGCAGCGGTGCGCCGTGTCTTGACAGAATCGAACAAGAATAGCCGGCTCTCGACGATTGAACGGCGATTTTATATTAATTGGTTAATACAAAAATTAGGGGTGGGGTCGCGTTGGGTCAGCAAGATATTAGTGCCCGGGTGCATCGTGGAAGATTCCATGATCCAGGCATCGAGCGCGATCGGGCGGCCGGAAGTTGACGCAGCGGTATTAGCTTTCCAGGGCCGCGCATAACAATGCACAAAAAAATAAATCTATTTAATAATTCCTCACGAATGCCTCCTTACACTCTTAATAATCGTAAATTAAAAATGTTTGAATCCGTCATTTTGACGGGCCCCGTAAATCTAGTGTTAAAGAGACCTCTTCAAGACTTCTAATTTCTAAGTGAAAAATCGTTTTCCGTTTTTCCCGTGGGAAAACCGAACTAACTTTCCGGACAGTCAAATATTTCCATTCTCAACAACAGTCTTTACAAGCCGAAGCTGACCATCGCATTATTCTGATTACAGGTGTCAGTTCGTCGAACCCTGAGGACCCAATCAGCCCGGAAGAGGACCCAGCTGCGAACCAACTTCCCGAACTGGCTTATCCGAACTTGGTGGATCAGTTATTCAAAAGGCAACGGCCTGGGGTGGTCGTAGAGGGTGGCAAAAGTGAAACAGAAGAGACGGTTAGAGGGGCTAGGAGATTCGACGAATCCGAAACGCGTTTCTAGGGGTTGGCGACGCAGGCGCCGAGGGGGTAAATGAGAGATTAAAGCGGACCGAGATCGGCTCCGAGGAACAAAAGCGAACGTGTTCGCGCTTTTTCTGGACAAAGGTGGCGGCGGCGCACATGGATGACGGAGGACAGAGGGTAGCAAAACCGCCGGGACCGTCTGTGAGGCGGGAATAAAGACAAAAACAAAGCCGGTGGAGTACGTCGTGCGCGGATTTTAGGAAAGCGAGATAGACTGAGAGAGAGAAAGAGAAATGAGTTGGACAAAGGAGGGATGACGGGTGAGACAGGCGTTTGGTGAGGAAAGACAACGCTGCAATTGGAATAAATGAGAAGGGAGATACGCGGCGGGAAGTGTACTCGATCGAGAGAGGGAGAGAGAAGGAGAGAAGGTGCTGTGGAAAGGGCAACGGTCGCCGCCACCGTCGTCGTCGTCGTCGTCTGCAGACCCAAGCGGAGAAGGATGAGGAGGGGATCAGTGAGAAGAGGGGAATAGGAGCAACGCGTGGAAAACTGGTGTTTAGGATAGGCGCGATAGCGAGAGAACTCGTGAAAGCAAAAGGGAAGGCGTATCTCGGAGTCCGATGTGCAGTATCGTACGATGGCCGGGGCCCTGTCCGAGAATGCCCCGAGACCTGTCAGTGTCGTCACAGTAGGGGGCGCCACCGCCGACGCCCCGAGGACCAATCAGCTCGGTGGACAACAGGTAGCGCACTTTTCAAATTAGACCACTTGCCGGTAATTATATAGAAAAGGTCTGCGTACTCCGATTTTGATGAAATTTTAATATATTATAGATTTCGACATTTTCAACAACTTTTTCCTTTTCCAATATAAGGGGGTCGCTTTTAGTTCGCTTCTTTTTAGAAACACTGGGTGAGTGTGTGTGGTATTGTCGCTTCTCATCTCCACAACGTGTTTACAAACAAAAAATAAACAGATGCGGCCCGAAAATCCAGAAAATGTCTGAAAATTAGCTCAGCCTATCTACAGTCACTCCCATTAATACTTATGATTTCTATCGATCGAATTTTTAGTTAAATTAAGGAAAATGATATTGGCGCAAGGTTCGATCTATTTTGAAAATTCAACAAGTTTGCAGTTTAAATAAAACCCAACGTTTCGATCCGTGTGTGGATCTTTTTCAAGGGAAACTTGCGTCTGAAAATTATATTAATTTAATGTAAATACATCGTGATGTTAATATTTACCATTTTGAAAAAACCATTAATGGAAAGCCAACAAAAAGAAATATTTTGAAAGAAGACTTACTTGTTGTGTAGAAAATTTTTAGTAAAGCTGGAAACAAGATATATTTTTCCAAATAATTAATTTAAAATTACGCTGGCAATGTGTTTGTGCCATCATGGCCAAACGTAAATGACCCATGTGCCAGTGCAAACCTGTGAGACAGCTAGTTATATAGGACGACACGTTAATCGTTTCATTGGTCGATATCGATCGTTGGAAATTCGGCATCGAGTTGAGCGGTAAATTTGAATAGCATAAAATGGGACTTTTTCAATTGACTTGTCCTGCCTGTAAGAACACTGTAAACTTTTTAAATTGAGATTTTTACGATTGATGTGAACAATGTGAAGAGGAGCAAAGAGGTTAGAATCAATTGTGGATTATTGGAAATATCATCATAACCACGTATTACTGGTTCAGTAATGTCACGTAGTAGTCATGAATCTTAGGTATTTCATACCTAAGATTAACGCTTTGCTGTTTAATCATGTGAATAAAAGTGAAGATCATGATATTTAATTTTTTTATCTGAGCCTACCATGTACATTTAAAACATGCATTTTGTAGATCTAGGTATCTCTTGCGTACGTGCTCTATCTTATATCGAAATCTGTTGACGCAAAAAAGCTATATGCATTGAAATATGTACGATTCTTTGAATTTTGAGCTTACTGTGCCACTTGAATTTATTCATAACCTACATGTTGCATAACAAAAAGTTTCAAACAAATGTTCCTCCATATCAAGTAAGTCATGCAATATGATAAACAGTTTTTTGAAGTCTTGACTTTTACCGAGATGTAAAGATGACATGGAGTTTTTGTATCATAATGTGTGACGTTTAACACTAGATTTACGGGGCTCGTCAAAATGACGGATTCAAAAATTTTTAATTTACGACTATTAACTAGAACTACCGCGCGGGTCAGAATGACTTGTTACTGATTTCTTCTTCCACGGTTATTGAAATTATTAGAATGTTTCGATGCAAACTTTTTCAATGTACTTTTCTATTGAAGCACATATTAACATAAAAATTTCACGAAATATGAATAAATGTAATCTTGTTGTTATTATAAAGCAATGTATATTAATGTGATTTAGTGCTCGGTAGTTCTAGTGTTAAGAGTGTAAGGAGGCATTCGTGAGGAATTATTAAATAGATGTATTTTTTTGTGTACATATTACAATAAAAATCGCTGAAGATCTAAGTAAATACAATTTTATTATTTTTATAAAGCAATGTAAAATAATCAATATTAGTGCTCCGTAAACCTAGTGTTAAATATGTATGTGATTCCAAAGGAATTCTGAGTAATAAAGTATTAAAATATATCCGGTGGAAAAGTAATAGTTACAGAGATATTCAGTGAAAGTTGATGGAACCTTCAGTGCATGGTTGGTAAAATTGAATGATAGCACGTTTGTTTTTAATTATATTTCTATCAAACCTACGCCAGCATTTCCGAGACGATTTTCTGATTAAAATGACACCCAACATGATATGGTTCGAATCGTATTTACTCGTTTAATCCACGATTTAGTAAAACCTCCATTATCCGAACTAGTCAGTTGGACGCGAGTGCTCGGATAAACGAGTGATCGCGGTGAAAATTGTATCGCGTTTGGACTCGCTTTAATTAGTAAAAATAATTAAAAATAAAAAAGTTTCGTCATCGTACTTCCACCTAACTAAAGAATATCTCAATAATTATTACTTTTTCACCCCGCATACCACAATACTTTTTTACTCATCATTCGATACATTATGAGTTATGAAACAAAAACTCACGGTCGCCTTCTTGTCACGATACCAATGTGAAATGTAAGAAAACTGATCGTTACATTGCATGTAACGGTTAATGTGTAAGAACTTTTGTTCGAAACATTTTCCGATACAAGAGTTAAGTTATCAGTAAATTTAGATGGTACAGTTAAGTGACTCGCCGAGCATATTGTTCGAATTACCAGAGATCCGGTCGCATAAGGGAGTCTACTATATACAATGCATAGTGTGTTGAAGGCTCTCAAGTTTGGGGAGGGGGGGGGGCTGTTCAGTATACCCCCTGTACAAAAAGTAAGGACACCGTGTCAATTATCTTTCTCAGCTCTCTTTATTCTTATATTTATCTTCACAATAACTATGCAAACTTTGTACTAACAATTGTACATGATTCGGTTCCTCTTTCGACCAGCTCATCAGTCCCGCCAGTATAGTCTTCATCTGCTGTTCATTCGGTGGGGAATCGAACGTTAAAACCGAATCGACTTCCCCTACAATGGCGTCCAAAGGCTCGTCCACGTCGTCGTACTCGTCGTCGCTGTCCTCGTCATCGGTCATTTCATTCTCCATCTCGATACACCTACGGAGGAACTCTTTCTCATCGTTATCCGTCGCTTCCTTTCCCCGAACAGCGCCAATTACGTCTCTTATAGTTGGTAGCAAGGGATCCTCAGGCTCTACCTTAGGCACAGCCTGTTCAGGCAGGGTCAGGAAGATCTTCCTCCAGCAATTATAAATATCCGCGGCGCGTATAGCTGACCAAGCTTCGGACGCCATAGTCATACAATTGTTGATCCCAAAGCTATCGTCAAATTTCGGTGCCTCGTTGTTTAGTGCCAGCATCTGCTGCAGCATCTTTAATCGAAAAATCGCCTTCGTTTTCTCGATGACGCCCTGCTCCATGGGCTGAAGAAGCGACGACGTGCTGCTTGGCAAACAGAGAATCTCGAAGTTCTCCTCCTTCATCAACTCCTCGGGGATCACACTCCCCTGCTTGCTGTTCACTACCAGCACAACCTTTCCAACCTTGTCCATATGCAACTGGCGTTGCTTAACAGCAAGTTTGAAGCAATTGTTGTACCAAGCTACAAACAGCTCTTGTTCCAGCCAAGTTCTAGGTTCCGATTCGAACACTACAGGAGCTCCTACTACTATCCTTGGTCTCTCGTCCGTGTAAACGAACAGCAGGTCCAGCTTGTGGTTGCCTAGGACATTAGCGCAAAGACCCACAGTCACTCGGTGCTTTTTCAACCTATCGTCCTCCTGTATCCTCTCCGCGCTTCCCGGCTCTGTCTTGGAGGGGAAAGCCTTCCACAAGAGTACCGTAGCCGCCATATTGTACACGTTCTCGTACTGGATGTTATCGATATCTAAGAGGCTAGAGTTCTCGATGAACATCTTAGCAGCCACCTCGTCGGGTACCTTCTTCTTACGCCTGCAGTGCAGCTTGCGCACCGGAATCCCGTGTCGTGATTTGAATTTATACAACCAACCCATGCTAGCCTTGAAGTCCGCGGGTCCACCCATTAATTTATTGATCTGCATCGCCTTGTTCATCATCTCCGCATTGGTAACGTGTTTGTCCCTTTTCGTCCGCTCCCGGAACCACGCGTTTAGGCGACTGTCGAGTCTAGCGTGCACCGGTTGCCGCATCACCTTGCGCGTCTTCAGATCCTCCCCACTCTGCCGGACGATATCGAGCAGCTTCTCCCTGTTCCTATTAATGCGTCGTATGGTGGTCTCGTGAACCCCATATTCCAGAGCCAAGTCCCTCGCCAAATCGCCGCCAGCCAGCCTCTCGATGATCTCGTACCTTTCCTTGAACGAGAGTTTCCTGAACGAGAAGTCCGCCATGTTCTCTCGGCGGCCAAGCTGCTCTTCCACCAAACAGAAACACGCTTCGCTATGACGACCTGCGCAAACGGGCAGCGAGCAGCCGACTACTGCGTTCTTCTCTCTGTTACTGCTCGCCCCCTCCCCAGCTCCCCTCCAACATAGCTCCCTTGGTGCTCCCCTCCCGCCCAGGCTTTCGTGATGCTCCTCGCCCATCCCCACTCCTCGCGTGTTTCGCCTGGAATTGATCGCCTGTACCGGTTCCGACCGGCCGCAGACCCCAACAGGCCAACAGGAACGCCGTGAGTGTGGGGACGGGTGCCGAGGGCGCTCACGGGACGTCCACAAATAAACAGACAAGCTTCTTGTCCTTTTTCTTGCTGTGGGCCATCCCGCAGCAAGTGGAACACTATTCACGCCGCCGCTCCTCGACTTTTATTACTCTACCGCTAGGTAACGTGGAACTCGACAACCTCGTCAGGGAGAAGCCCGGCTAGAAATTGCGAGAGGATTTGACACAGTTTTCACACTGATCCTGAGGGCACGGTCTCCCTGACACTCCTGACTGAGGCTGTAGTACGGTATGACTAGATTACCGATCTTCATGCAAAATAAAAATTGTCTGCATTCATTGCACAGGACTTAACCTATGTATACATTTATTTCTTTTCTTAATCGTTTTTGCAAATCGAAAATAATAAAATAGTATTTTTAAATTATTGGAATATTTCCACTGGTTATATTTGATCTACTACTTTTTGTTATAAATGCGTAAACTAGACCTAGGTATGACCCACACAAATGTATGAGTTGAGATTTTGCAGAGGGGGAGACAGAGAACGCTGAATATAAAATTTCAATGGCGTTCTTTATTAATTTTTGAGATGTTAATGAAAAACAGTCGGAGATGTTTCTGAGTTTACCCGTTGCATATAATTTCTTGTTATGTATACATATAATCTATATGTATATAAATGATTATAATTGTTTCGGGCTGAGCAAGATGGTTGATTTTGTTGTGAAACATGCTTCCTGATATGCTTGCCTTCGCTAGTTGAATTAACAGCCAGCGAATAATTATTAAAATAATTTCAAAATTGATTAATTTTGAAGTATATATATATTTAACACTAGATTTACGGGGTCCGTCAAAATGACGGATTCAAAAATTTTTAATTTATTAAATAGATTTATTTTTTTGTGTACATATTACAATAAAAATCGCTGAAGATCTAACTAAATACAATTTTATTATTTTTATAAAGCAATGTAAAATAATCAATTTTAGTGCTCCGTAAACCTAGTGTTAACGAATACTGAACGGAGTTACAAGGTGCTATGTTTCGAGTGACTCAGTCGAAACGAACAACCTTGAATGAACTTGAATGAATGCCGGTTAGGATTTTCAGTCCTCTATTTATATGACTTGGGTGGAACAATTGTGCACCCATCAGCGAGCTAGGCTCAGGCTAGCATGCGGACAGGCGCACATTTCCGGGTGGGCATGTACTGTCGAGGAAGGGCAGCATAGTGGGGCCTAGTCGCACTACTCGGGCCTGAGTCGTACTATCTGGAGGTCAAAGTGCGACGAGGTTCTTGAGTGGTTGTAAATTAATTTAGTTAATTTCAGACTGGAACTTTTATTTTCTTCGTTTTCGCATTCCGCGCCAGAACAGGGGTTGTAAATTAATTTAGTTAATTTCAGACTGGGACTTTTATTTTCTTCGTTTTCGCATTCCGCGTCAGAACAGGGGTTGTAAATTAATTTAGTTAATTTCAGACTGGAACTTTTATTTTCTTCGTTTTCGCATTCCGCGCCAGAACAGGGGTTGTAAATTAATTTAGTTAATTTCAGACGGGGACTTTTATTTTCTTCGTTTTCGCATTCCGCGTCAGAACAGGGGTTGTAAATTAGTTTAGTTAATTTCGGACTGGGACTTTTACTTGCTTAGTTTTCGCATTCCGCGTCAGAACAGGGGTTGTAAATTAATTTAGTTAATTTCAGACTGGGACTTTTATTTTCTTCGTTTTCGCATTCCGCGTCAGAACAGGGGTTGTACAATAATTTAAATAATTTCAGTTTGGGACTTTTATTTGCTTAGTTTTGTGTCCCGCGTCAGAACAATAATTAATTAATAATTCTGGCGATTCTCGCATTCGATAATTCGCTCGCTCGAAAAAACTAACCGGACCAATACCAATTTTACTACATACATAGTAAATTGGTATTGGTCTGATTAGTTTATCTGGAGTGTTAGTTATGTTATCTATGCGCCTGTATAGGCAGAAATGAATTTATGGAACAAGCAGTTTTTATTAATATCTCAAAAAATAATAAACACCCGCTATTGAAATTTTATATTCAGGATTCTCTCTTCCCTCCATCCTACTCCTTAAAATCTCAGCTCACAATTTTCTGTGGGTCATAACGCACTACTTAATCCCTGACAGATTTTGACACTAGGTTTACGGGCCCCATCAAATTGACGGGTTCTAATATTTTCAATTTACGATTATATATTATTAAAAAAAAATAGCTAAATATTTGGACAATAACATTCTTCCTTTTTTCATAAAGTAAGTTAAAATAGTCGCTTTTATTTCTCCATGAACCTAGTGTTAACACACTACTTTCAAGGCTATGGTCCATGGCTGGTGACTTTTTAACGGATCTTAAAACAGTAACAGTAATTTATTATTATACAGTAATTCCGCGATCTAAGTCCAACGGAACGTTGCGATCTGCGTCCCTTGGCCTACTCCTTCCACTGCGGAGATCGAGCTGCCTCGGTCGCCGAGCAGTGTAAACATGCCGCGTAATCTGATCCTGGGTCGGGTATATCGGTGTGAATCACACTAATCCAATTACAAAACTTCTTTATTTTTTATTATTTTTCATGGAACTTTCACCAACATATTCGTGGCATTTTTCTAATGAAAATGATATCAAATATGATATAATTCCGATGATATTTATTTGTATAATGAACGATGGAAGTTTTTTATTGGCATTGCATTGTACGGACACACAGGCCTTAGAACCAGTGTTGGGATATGGTCCATCTTTTCTCGCGCATGCGCGGCCAAAACAGTAACGTATCTATATCATAATGACGAGGTAGTGGAGCCCTAAGACAGTTATATTGGCGGGAAAGTATCGAAACAATCTATTCCGGACAAAAAGACCTCAGGACGTGTCCTACGAGTTATAAAATATACACAAATACACATGTTATACATTCATTTTTCTGAATTTTTTTTATTCAGAATCAAATCATACCGATTTTTTAAAATTCTGCTGGGTGCTCAAGGTACCCCATTTTATCGAGAATCTTACTTTACTGAGGCCAAAATCGCCGCGCATGCGCGAGAATAGATGGACCATATCCCAACACTGCTTAGAACTGTGCCGGTGGCCGCGACTCTTATCGTCTCTTTCTTTCCTATACGCTGTCCTTCTTTACGTCCTAAACTTTCATCGTTTATTACACAAGTGAATATCATCGGAATTATATCATATTTGATATCATTTTCATCAGAAAAATGCCACGAATATGTTCGTGAAAGTTCCATAAAAAAATAATAAAAAATAAAGAAGTTTTATTATTGCACTAGTAGTGTCTCACCGATACGTTATTTTTTGTTGCACCATCGGCCGCGCGGTCCGTGTTTGCATGCTGTCCTTTTTTACGTTCGGCGCGGTCACAAAAGAATCGTGTTCCTTCGCGATCTAAGTCTCGGCAGGGAACCGAAAACGTACTTAGATCGAGGAATTACTGTTTCTGCAAATTGTTTCAGGAGCCGCGAGAAAATGGGAGGTCGTACACGTCGACGGAGGCGCAGACGGAGCTGGCGTTGCAAAGTGGTCCGGAGGCGCTTGAGGATTTGGATGGTGTCAGAGGGGCACGCAGAAGAGAGAGGCGGTTGCGAAGGCAGCATCGTCGAGCGTTGAGATCCTGTTCGATGCCACCGTCTTATCCTGGGACGTCGCCCGGTTGCCAAGCTTCGACAGCACCTGGGGTGCCGTTGGTGACACCGCCTAGGGGATTCCTGCATCCTCCACCCCCGCATTTGGGTCTCAGAGGTCTCAGCCTCGGGCTACCTTTCCCTGTCTCAACCAGCGTCTCTGCTTTTGGCAGGTAAACGCTCTTCTGATAGTGTACCCTAATGTCGCGAATAATAAAGCTACTTCCAGTCCAATACATTGCATATTAATAAACTTTATGATTTCGGCGCAAGGTTCGATCATATTAAGAAGCAGCAAATTTGCAATTCAATTATTCTCGACGTTTCGATCCTAATGTGAATCATTTTCACAGAGGCTTTATTGCGTTTGCTGTGCCAACGGGTAAAATAAAACAAAAAAAAGAAAAATTATGAACAGAATATTAGGAGTTACGGAGAACGGTGATTTAACCCATGGTGGCAGATACGTAACTGAAACATTGCGTTCTACGTGAGAGACACGATTCCTCGAGGTTCCTTTATCTTTAGCTGCCAGCGTCGACACTAGTGTGTCGGTGAGCCAATACTAATGCAATGGCAAACCTTTTGTTGTCTTTAATTATTTTTTCATGAAACTTTTACCAACGCATTCGTGACATTTTTCCCCTCAGGAGGAGTAATGTCACTGCGCCTAACTTATACAACTCTGTAGCGTTCTTCGCGGCACCACTGTATCTTCGTTCGTCCCTGATGCCAATTTGACACATTTTCCACTGGTTTTGCAACATGTTCTTCGCACTTTGCAATACGCACTTCATTGTTTAAGATGGGTGTGAACAGCCTTAATCTTATCCGATCTTATTTCTTTCCATTTTTCCATTGTATTACTTTGTGTGCCGCCATTTTGACACCGTGAGTATCTTTATTGAAGAAGCGTTGTCTGGAATGCATCCAATGTAATGGAGAAGCGTTTCAGCCTTTTCTTCCATAAAGATGTTTTTTAAAATATTTGGATAACTAATAATTTTTTTCCAATCTACCCCAGTACTTTTCCATTAAAAAAAAATAATGCAATTGTTGATTGCACATGCACCATTGCACTGAAACAGAAAATAAGCTCCTAGGGACGTAGTATTCTTTAAACCATTCATCCTATTCCTTTGATGTTTGTCTGTAACTGTACTTGTAACGAAGTTATAGCTCGAAGCAATTGCGTGAACCACCCTCTATATGGTCTAAGGGCGTTCCTAAGGGGTAGTTATCGAACAATCCCCTACAGCACAGTTTTTTTTTATTCCAGGGACGCAGTGCCGAAGCAATGTTGCGGTCTCGGTTCCCCACCTGTACGCTGGTCTATTTTAGGCGTGGGCGTCGTGGGCCTTGTTTGCGCGGGTGCTGGCGCTCTGCTGGGGGCCCTGCGGGCTTCGGGCCGCGATCACATTGCCGTTGCACTCCTAATGATCGGTAAGTTTGAAATCTTCTATACCGTCTCAACTTAGCATCGCTATAACTTGTTTTTGAAACGGAAAACTCGAACCTTATACAAAATCTACAGTTTGATAAACAAACAAACAGGCTGAGATAAAATTGTTCTAGATGTAGCACCAGTGCTAAAAATTCTGTCAACCCCTTTAGGCCCTCTTCCGTAACGTCTCCTTCCTTGCAATGCATAATTCCTTATTAAATAAAAGCTTTTTTTTTTTAAATACAGTGAAAGGAGCCAGCAATTTTCGACGACCTAAAATGTCAGTGTCCTTTTCTAGATTATGTCTCTAAAACCTCGCGAGACTTTAAGGAGGTAATAGGCTATGAATAATAATTCCAGTACAGAAGCTATTAATGCATTCTCAAAACCTTCCTCGACAATTCTTTTAGGTGTACCGCGTTTTCTAAAAATGAATGAGACTTTTTCCTAGATTATTTTTCTATAACCTTGTGAGACGTTATGGAGGTAATAGGCTAAGAATGATAATTCTAGTAGATAAAATATAAACGCATTCTCAAAACCTTCCACGACAATTCTTTTACGTGTACTGCGTTTTCTAAAAATTGAATGAGACTTTTTCTTAGATTATTTCTCTAAAACCTTGTGAGACCTTATGAAGGTAATAGACTAAGAATGATAATTCTAGTAGATAAAATATAAATGCTTTCTCAAAACCTTCCTCGACAATTCTTTTAGATGTAGCATGTTTTCTATAAATTCAGTGTGACATTGTTTAATAGTCTCCATGAGACCTTAAGGGGGAAATAGGCTGGAAACAATAATTCCAGTAAATAAAATATTACAAGCTTCTCAGAATCTACCTCTAGAACCCCAAGAAACAAAATTGCACAATTTTCTCTCCGCCCTCCGTTATATTCCTTAGCGTCGCGTTTTTATCCCCACTACTTCACAGAGCATCTGACAATCTTCCACCTCATCTCTGTGAAGTCACCGAACCTCTAATAAGAAATGGTACAACAACTCGATATCGTCGCGCGATCTTGAACCTTGAGCGCGACGCTAAGGGGGGAAAACTGTAATCGCATATTTTCCAACCGCGTTTTCATACGTTCGCGAAACGGGAACTATGGAATAGGGAGTAGCAACGGTAAGAAACTGTTAGGGGACCCCCGGTTGGTCAGATCTGCCGATCGGTGCGCGCCGATAGAAGGGGAATCGTGCTCGCAACGGTTACTTTCTAAACGTGGGCATGTAACCTGCGACCCGCATAGAATGGCTCTCACAATGGGAGAAAGCTTTAACCTACAGAGACTGACGTCGTACGCCTACACGTGGAACAACCGTGAGATTCGAGCAGAAAATTGAGAATGAACAAAACAAAAAAAGTGTCCGGCAATCAGCATCCTTAAAGTTTGCAGATAACATCTGTCGCAATCGACGAACCATCTGGCAACATTCTAAAAACGTACCCCGATGTTCCAACGAGCTTTTTCACTTTTTTTTTACTCAAACAACCACCTACAGCTTGAAATCGAGTAAATTGGAAATACATTTTATTTTTTATTGTTATTATACAATGCATTTAATGGTTTATTTATTTATAATAATATTGGGTACAAGTGGGTGAAGGCTTGTTAAAAGCTACCAAACCTCGATGATCTAAAATTGAGACAATTTAATTTCAATTTTGAAAATAAATAATAAATTTATTTCTAATTGGGCATATTTTATTTTTTATTGTCGCTTTACAATATTTTATTGTAATATAATTAATATTATTTCCTACTGTCACTGTTTTAAAAAAACGAACGAGGTTTTCCAAATTTTCCAACAAATTCATGATTTTTGAATTCTGCCATTTAATTCTATTTTTGCATTTTTAAATATTTTGTACATACAGAGATTTGTAATTTGGATTAACTCTGTCTATAGCTATTATTTCAGGAGGATTAGAAAAAATTAATTTTTGTTCAACCGTGAAGAGCTATAGTCGTTTTTCGACGATTAATCTGGCGAGCAAAGTGATTGAATATTTCAGACGAAAAATTTGCGAGATTTAATATTAGGAAAGGGAATGCGCCATTATCGGGAAATTCGAAGGACTCGTATGCGTCGCTATGAATCCAGATATGAGAGGTTTTAATGCGTTTTCCAGGGCCATGATGCAACCGGCTCGTGTTCGCGAGCGACGGAGATCAGTATAGTTCCCTCACTCTCTGTCTTTTATTCTCGCTTCGTCCCAACGCTTTATTATCCTGAGCAATGTTGTCTATCCCATTCGACTACGTCCTTTCTATGTGCTCATTCCATTCTATCCGCCTCCCCTGCACCACTATATCGGGCACCTTGCGACCATAAGTCACCGGACACCTGGTTATACTAAAGAAAATAGAAATTGCGATATTGCTGACTGTGTATATAATACCTGCTCAACGTTGAGGAGAGCTGCAAGATGTGGAAATCGCCTTTTAAACTGGATATGATCTATTGCAAATACTTTTATTTATGTCGGATGTTGTTCCTCAAAATTTGTTTTATTGGTTTTTAGCGCAATATTTGGAAATGTCTTACGTGTAATAGTCTAAAAATTATAAGGGAAGAAAAAGGCAAGGTTGAAGGTCGAAAAGGTCGCAAAACTGGATATAATCTATTGCAAATACTTTTATTTATATCAGATATTGTTTCTCAAAATTTGTTTTATTGATTTTTCGCACAATATTTGGAAATGTCTTACGTGTAATAGTCTAAAAATTGTAAGGGAAGAAAAAGGCAAGGTTGAAGGTCGAAAAGGTCGCAAAAGTGGATATAATCTATTGCAAATACTTTTATTTATGTCGGATGTTGTTCCTCAAAATTTGTTTTATTGGTTTTTAGCGCAATATTTGGAAATGTCTTACGTGTAATAGTCTAAAAATTGTAAGGAATGGAAAAGGCAAGGTTGAAGGTCGAAAAGGTCGCAAAAGTGGATATAATCTATTGCAAATTCTTTTATTTATATCAGATATTGTTCCTCAAAAATTTGTTTTATTGGTTTTTACCGCGATATTTGAAAATGTCCCACGTGTAATAGTCTAAACATTGTAAGGGAAGAAAAAGGCAAGGTTGAAGGTCGAAAAGGTCGCAAGACTGGATATAATCTATTGCAAATACTTTTATTTATATCAGATATTGTTCCTTAAAAATTTGTTTTATTGGTTTTTAGCGCGATATTTGAAAATGTCCCACGTGTAATAGTCTAAAAATTATAAGGGAAGAAAAATGCAAGGTTGAAGGTCGAAAAGGTCGCAAAACTGGATATAATCTATTGCAAATACTTTTATTTATATCAGATATTGTTCTTCAAAATTTGTTTTATTGATTTTTAGCACAATATTTGGAAATGTCCCACGTGTAATAGTCTAAAAATTATAAGGGAAGAAAAATGCAAGGTTGAAGGTCGGAAAGGTCGCAAAACTGGATATAATCTATTGCAAATACTTTTATTTATATCAGATATTGTTCTTCAAAATTTGTTTTATTGATTTTTAGCGCAATATTTGGAAATGTCCCACATGTAATAGTCTAAAAATTATAAGGGAAGAAAAATGCAAGGTTGAAGGTCGAAAAGGTCGCAAAAGTGGATATAATCTATTGCAAATACTTTTATTTATATCAGATATTGTTCCTGAAAATTTGTTTTATTGGTTTTTAACGTAATATTTGGAAATGTCCCACGTGTAATATTGAAAAAATTGTAAGGGAAGAAAAAGGCAAGGTTGAAGGTCGAAAAGGTCGCAAAAGTTGATATAATCTATTGCAAATACTTTTATTTATATCAGATATTGTTCTTCAAAATTTGTTTTATTGATTTTTAGCGCAATATTTGGAAATGTCCCACATGTAATAGTCTAAACATTGTAAGGGAAGAAAAAGGCAAGGTTGAAGGTCGGAAAGGTCGCAAAACTGGATATAATCTATTGCAAATACTTTTATTTATATCAGATATTGTTCTTCAAAATTTGTTTTATTGATTTTTAGCGCAATATTTGGAAATGTCCCACGTGTAATAGTCTAAAAATTATAACGGAAGAAAAATGCAAGGTTGAAGGTCGAAAAGGTCGCAAAAGTGGATATAATCTATTGTAAATACTTTTATTTATATCAGATATTGTTCCTCAAAAATTTGTTTTATTGGTTTTTACCGCGATATTTGAAAATGTCCCATGTGTAATAGTCTAAACATTGTAAGGGAAGAAAAAGGCAAGGTTGAAGGTCGAAAAGGTCGCAAGACTGGATATAATCTATTGCAAATACTTTTATTTATATCAGATATTGTTCCCCAAAATTTGTTTTATTGGTTTTTAGCGCGATATTTGGAAATGTCCCACGTGTAATAGTCTAAAAATTATAAGGGAAGAAAAATGCAAGGTTGAAGGTCGAAAAGGTCGCAAAACTGTGCGAACCTGCCGCGCGGAAGCATGTTGGGTTCGACAGGAGGTTGAGGTGACGGTGTCGTCAGGCATTGTCGCGTGTTCTCACGAAAGTCAGCATGCGGGAATAGTGAGAGCTGAGAAAACATCCTACGGGGAAACGTAATTATACGAGTTTTCGCGGCTGCGTGCACACCCATCTACGCCCGCTGCCGATCTTTCCACTTTTCCGCCTCGGACGATGGAATTCCTTAACTAAACGCGGCCAATTCTTCGCTCTGAGAAGCACAATTCCTGATGAAAGTGTCCGGTCACCTCTCGTTAAGCAGCTAGGCTTTGTTCACGCCGCCATATTGCCCAACATGATCAACTAAATATGAACGTAGTGTACTCAAAAAGTCCTAGCAATGAATCATTTCTAGGTACAACTTTGTAGGTCCTCTATGGGTGGTCTCTGGCTTTAATGTTGTTTATTGATATAGCGAACGTATACATTGCGAAAATGCATATAAAAAATATTGAGCGAAGGTTGATTTATTTGTTCTAAAGAAAACCTGGAAAGGTTGTTGAAATGTGCCATTAAAGAAAAAGTCCACTTTCGGGAATTTTTAATAACTAATAGGTTAAATATAAATTTGCGAAAATTTTACCACATTTAGATAGTATCGTGAGTAACATATACAACAAATTTTAGCTTGCAAAATTCATTCTTTGGTGAGATGTGACGATTTCTTCTTAAATGCCATTTTCCCCAGACAGACAAAAGTCGCCTTTCCTTGGGAATTTTTAATAACTAACACGTTCGATATAAATTTGCAGAAATTTTTGCCATATTTAGATTGTATTATGAAGGACATATGTACAAATTTTCGGCTCAGATAATTCATTTTTTGATAGACCATGACGATTCCTTCACAAGTGCCATTGTCTTGGATAGATATAAGTCGTCCTTCTTCGAGTATTTTTAACCCTTAGCACTCGAATGGCGACTCTGAGGCGCCACTACAAATTGCTATACCATTATTCAGAATATTATAATTATAATTTCTATCGATCGTATCATGAGATATATCTAAATAATTTGATATCGGCGCAAGGTTCGATCTATTCAAGGTCTAGTCAAGGTTATATCTATTCAGAATATTGTTTGCATGATTAAATTTGTTTAAATGTAATAAATTACAAAACATTTGAATATTGTATTAGGTACTACATCATTTTCGTCCGCATATAATGAACAAAAATTATGTACAATGGAAATATTCTAGGTTAGAAGAAATGTTTGGTCGTTTAGTTGAAGTACCTCCGAGTGCAAAGGGTTAATATTCAGCCGGTTGAAGATAAATTTGTACAATTATTGTCATGTTTACATAGTGGTTTGAGGGTCGTATTGCAAAATTTTCAGCTCAGAAAATTAATTTGTTGATAATGTATAACAATTTCTTCGTAGCATTTTCTCTGGCTAGACTAAAAACAATCATTATTTCAGCAGTCTTCAATGAAACACTTAAAATTACTACTATATTCTATTACGGTATTAAAGTATGTTCAAACTATTTCCATCATAGAAAGTCTCCTGTCTCTACACAATCCAGTTTTTCTGGAATCAATTTCCAAAGCCGGTCTATATTTCTATGATTTAATAGAAAGGTACCCTTCTAAAAATCTAGCTACACAGCTAGCATTAAAATAGGCTAATAAACGCTCTAGTAAGAGTGCCGTTCAGGCCTCCCAATTTTGCCAAGAACGTGAATACTATGAACGTCTCAATTCAATGGCCAAGGTGTGCAAGTAAACGTTCGCTTGATCAGCGAGGAAGACGGTCGAGATCGAAACCGATACCATTATCGGCGGATCGCGTGTTGTTTAATTTCGCTGGGTGTCCACACCAATGCTGACAAAGCGTGTTCTGTTGCAGGTATAGGAGTGGTTCTGGTAACCGTGAGCGCTGTAGCGTGGCGAGTGTCCAGTCGAGAAAATTGCGGTAGTTTCTTTGGTTTCACGGGGATCTCGGGCAGGATCCCGCCAGCGAGGCCGATCCATCCGTACGCTGCTATGATCTATCCGGAGTTCCAGTTCAGAACGCCGCCGCCAAGCTACCAGGTGACATTTTCGAAATACCTTGCAACTATCATTCCACAATAAATGCAACACAGCTGACCTATTAGGTCCCGGTCGACTTCGAAGCTGTGCTTTGACTTGAAACTTTTTAGACACCCGGTATAGACGGTCAATGTTAACTCTACAATAGTCTCCCGGACTCTGAGGATTTCAGAGAATTTTTTTTCTGCACCAATTTTTACTACTGTATTGCAAAATATTGCTGAGAATTTGAAATCGATTTTTTTGAAATTTTTTTCCTATTTTAAATTGTCATTTTTGTCATTTTGAAGATTTAAATTTGTACTATTTGTGTGTTTTCATTAAAAACTTTTAGGACACCTCGTATGACTAAAGCAATTTAGTCCTTTAATGGTATCCTGTGTTCTAAATTTCTCGGACAAATTTTTTCTGTACCGATTTTTGCTATTGCATTGTAAAATAGTGTTGAGAATTTAAAAGCAATTTCTTTGAAATATTTTCGCAATTTTTAATTATCATTTCTTTTCATTTTAAAGATTCAAATTGTACTATTTCTGTGTTTTCATTTAAAACTTTTAGGACACCCGTTATAACCGAAGCAGTTTTATCTTGAGAAACCTGGAAGCAATATAAAAAAAGATAATTTAAAATTTTCTATGTGCTCAGTCGTTTACATACATTTTCAAAAAAGTCTACATCTCATACACCATCATCCTCCGCCATTTTGAAACAAGAGAAAACCCGGAAGATTAAACGAAAACTAATAAATTCTAATTAATCTCTCCAGTGAAACAATGGTTATTGTGTTCGTCTCTCGTTGATACGTCAGTATTGAATAATGACGATAACATCTAACATGTTGCATAAATAAGATTGGAATAATTAAGGTTAGATTACCAAAAATTATTCATACACGAAGAAGACCATATCTGGTGTAGATTGTATTCTTACACATGTAGATCGGAAACGTGCACTCTTTTAATTACGACAAAAGTGAAGGAAAAGAACATATGTCTTAACGAAGTAATAACGAGTGAGGAAGCAATTACTAGAAAGTGAGAATCGAGGATGTGAATCCGTTGAAAGATCACTTTCAAAGCCATACTATAACGCCGTGACTCTTCTGAAAACTATTTACATAATCGTATTGCTACGCTTTCGGACTGGTTTTAACAAATGTCGATATACTTTTGAACGAAACTGTACTTTAATGTAATGCACGCAACTTATTTACGCGTGTAATCTGTTACAGTCTAGGCGAAAAGTACAAGTTATCATTCTGTAGAAATAACCATATTTGTGTTTAAAGCATACAGTTTTCCCAACTATACTTGCCTCATACCACTCTTTCCAAAATTTGTACTAGGTTAGCTACTCTTTTTGGCTAAACCAGCTTCATTATTCAAATTTCCAAGTTGTGCATTTAATTTCAAAATATTAGTTAACTAATCAGTATAAGACCCAGATTCCCCAACCATTCTTGCCTCATAGCACTCTGTTCGAAAATTTGTATTAGGTTAGGTACTCTTTTTGGATAAACCAGCTTCATCATTCAAATTTCCAAGTTGTGCATTTAATTTCAAAATATTAGTTAACTAATCAGTATAAGACCCAGATTCCCCAACCATTCTTGCCTCATAGCACTCTGTTCGGAAATTTGTATTAGGTTAGGTACTCTTTTTGGATAAAACACCTTCATTATTCAAATTTCCAAGTAGTGCATTTAATTTCAAAATATTAGTGAACTAATCACTATAAGACACAGATTCCACAACCAGTTTAGCCTCATAGCACTCTGTTCGAAAATTTGTATTAGGTTAGGTACTCTTTTTGGATAAAACACCTTCATTATTCAAATTTCCAAGTAGTGCATTTAATTTCAAAATATTAGTTAACTAATCAGTATAAGACCCAGATTCCCCAACCATTCTTGCCTCATAGCCCTCTGTTCGAAAATTTGTATTAGGTTAGGTACTCTTTGGTTAAAACAACTTCATTATTCAAATTTCCAAGTTGTGGATTTAATTTCAAAATAGTAGTTAACTAATCAGTATAAGACCCAGATTCCCCAACCATTCTTGCCTCATAGCCCTCTGTTCGAAAATTTGTATTAGGTTAGGTACTCTTTTTGGTTAAAACAACTTCATTATTCAAATTTCCAAGTTGTGATGTTGTAATCAGAAAAATGTCAGGGATGTGTTGATAAAAATTCCATAAAAAGATAATCAAAGTCAAAAATTTGAGTGTTTGGCTTCCTTGCTAACTGAGACACTGGAGTACATTTAGGAGGCCGTCCCACCCCTATTTCCCAAGAGCACCGCTAGAAAGGCACAGAATGAGTTTCCACAATGTGCAGGCGAGCTCTAACAGCGGATCTCAACGAGCAATCTGATTCCAGGCGAGCATGCAAGAGTACAGGCTGCGACTGTTGCTTTTGGACCGTTTGCAGCCGACATCCTCGCCTCCGCCGACCTACAGGTCCAACGCTGGCAGTATCGTGACTCCGGGCACGGCTAGAGAAAGCAGACCGCCGAGCTATTGCGCCAGATCGAACGTACCGTCGAGCACGAACATCGCGCCATCGAAGAAGGACGCGAACTTGGTCAGGATCGTTCAGACCGAGTCCGAGCCGGTGATCCTGAGCGGCGACCAGACACCACCGGTCGCGGCGGTCGAAGTGCTGGCGCACCTCTGATCATGCTACCTTCGTGCTCACTGGATATTCCTTCGCTGCCGAGGCGAACAGCTGTCGACCTGATCGACGGGGACACTTGGATTACCCCGCAGTGCAATACGACCCTCTTGAGGGTCCCTCCATGATGATGGCAGTTTCCCGACTTGGCAGTCGGGACGCTTCCGGGGTGCCAATTTTTCTGGCGAACTTCAGGGGACACGGATCTGCGAGAGCTTTGACGGCCCGCATGATGAGTTTGCGGTTATCTTGACCCTGATCCTTCGTGGCGGCATAGTCGGTCCCTTAGTTACCGACACGGGTCTTTGGAAGCATGTGCCTGGCTTTGGTTTGGACATTGTGGAGGACTATTAACGGTGGACGTTGAACTTTTGAGGCCAGAGGATTTGGAGACACATGGGTGGCATCTGTGCGATGAGAGAGTCTTTTGGGTGGTCCGCAGACTGTGGATATTTATGCGAATTACCATTTTTGTAGTTGACGTTGGGGACACTGAAATGAGGGAAATATTTCTTTCGCTGGCTAAAAGATTTGAGATAGATCTTACGGTAGAAATTAAAGAATGATATTATTGGTTTTTATTGATATTTATATGTCTTCCTGTATTTTAGATGTTTGCATATGCTATGATTATATAAACATCCACAGTTTAGTAGCCTACATTCACATCTAGGGACCGTTATGGAGTCGGCTAATGGGTGAAAGCTGCCAATTTTATGAATTTATATCACAGATGAGTGGTTCGAGATTGTCTAATGAAATAATATTTTTATAGTTTGTCGAAATGGGATTGTGCACGAGAATCGGTAGTGTGGTAATCACTGGAACGTGCCAAAAATAGAAATGTTAATCTTTGAACCAGTTTTCAGCTGGGATTTCTTTTTAATCGTATTAAAACGTAACAATTACCACAAGTACACCTAGCAGCTACTCTGAAATTAGCAACGTTGTAGAATTTTAAAGTTCATGCTCCTAAAAATCTGGTTATAAGGTCTAAAAACGTCAAACAATAATTACCCTATCAGTATTCAAAGAAAGCACATCTGTTTCCGTAGACACCGTTTGAAAAATGGCGCCAAAACCACGGCCGTCAAAGTGTAACGATTCGGCGCAATTTAAGAAATATTGCCTCGAACAAGTACGTCGATTAATATATAAGGTGTCCCAACGAAAGCGCAAACATTCATAAAACGCAGCCTTTGCGTGAAAATTAACTTTATTTAAAATTATATTTATTTAAATTCTTACTCATCTTACAATTAAGTATTGCATAGAACCATTCGATAGCTAATCAATACAGATTCTGTACAAAATTTCAACCCTCTATCTGAATCTAGGTGGTAGCTATAGGAGAAAATCGAATAATCAATTTTTGGTCGATTTTCCCTACTTAAGAATGTAGAAAAATTCCGAAAAAAATCTGGTAAATAATTGCTATCAACGTGTATTCTTGATAATTTTTTCAAATTTTTTTATTGAAAATCCCGTCAGCAAAAAATGAAAAATGTTTGAAAAGTTTGAAAATCGCGCCAAATGAACGGGGCGAAAGTGGCGCGTGATTCAAACGTTGCTCTCGTTGGCACTCTGTATATGCGAGCACCGACATCGAAAGAGCGAAGCACGTAGCGAAAAGGTGCGACCGTGTGTTGCAAAAGCGGTTTTGCAAATTTGCGTGGCTGACGAGGCAGCCGTGCCATTTACAGGCGCTGGTAAATAGACGCTGTTTTGCGGTGGAAGCTAATCGAGCATCCAGTGACAGTTGCGGTCGCCGGTCGAATTAGCGGATTTGTAATCGTAGAGCTGATAAGTGTGTACCGGTACGAGGCACGTGTTTCGAACACGTGTCCGCTGAACGTTTATCTTCCGGCGTTTCAACTGCTTTTCCTTTGTGATAATAGGGGTGCGTATTCAGGGGAAGTGACACGAATTCGCGTGCGCACAAACAAACGTTCCATTGTGACGACATATTTTTCGCAACTGGTGATAAACAGGACGATAAAGACTCGTTCGACGGGGGAACGTAGATGATTCTTGTTCGCGTGGACGGGTTGGGAGCTGTGGAAACATGTAAATACAGCGGTGGCTCGGAAATCTTCATGCGGTTGCACTATGAGCCCACTTAAACTCCTAGTTTCATTCATAATTCGATGAAAATTTAAATAAGGGAATTTTCCTTTCACTAAAAAATTCCTTGAGGCAGAAATGATAATATCAAGAATTGATTTTAATAAAATAGGCACATTTTCTTGTATTTTAAAAATTGACGTGTGCTGTAATTGTATAAAGATGCAATAGTATAGCTTTTGCCAAATAATATCGCATTATTAATAAATTATGAATTTTCTTTAGTATATATCGCTCGACAGAAAATGTGGTAATTGTGCAAAAAAGGTTGCACATCATCGATTTCGATGATTTTTATCTTCTCTGTATATGTCGCCACTGCTCAGCTTCAGTTTCCGAGATATTCGTGAAAAACTACAGCTACATTGATTTTTGCCTCATTTCTTAACAAATTGTTTTTTTTGCTAACAAAATAGCTTTTGTGCATTGGGAAATAAATCGAAAATAAATTAATTCAGGGGATTACCATGGCAGCCATCTTGAAACTAGTGAAAGGACATTGTACAGACTTTAAAGAAAAACTTGTCTATTATTTGAAACAAAGTAAAATGTTCTGTACATATTTTATGTACCAAAAACGAACTATTTTTGAGTGTTTGAATGTTTCCATTGCTCGCCAAACATGAAAAGTATTACTTGTACTCACTATAGTATTACTTGCTAGTATTAACACCTTGTTCCACCGCATTGGCCACTAGAAGATGAGATTTGTAGAATATTTGTCAGCTGGACCAGCTGGACATTCTTGGCCTTCTAGGAGTTCGGAATTACAATACTCAGGGGATATAGTTACATCCCAATTTTTGAGGTTAAATTCACCATCGGGGCCAGAGCATTATAGATGATAGAACTCCGAGGTTATTGTCCAACGGGGCCAGAAAATTTCTAACAATTTTTCCTAGTTTCTTCGTTTATTTGTACCGTAATTTTTTTATCACGCATTTTTGAATTTCGCGCGCAACGTGCTCACTCTAGCGCGCTGTTTAAATCTTTCGATATTGTCTCCAACATTTAGCATTAGTTACAGGACCTTTCTCGTTCTGTGCTTTCAATATTTAACCATTTTTTAAATTTCGCGCGCTATGTACTCGCTTTGGCGCGCTATATAAACGTCTCCAACACTTAGCATTGTTGACAGGACATTTATTTAATATTCTGCTTTCAATATTTAACCATTTTTTAAATTTCGCGCGCTATGTACTCGCTTTGGCGCGCTATATAAACGTCTCCAACATTTAGCATTGTTGACAGGACATTTCTTTAATTTTGTGTTTTCAATTTTTCACAATTTTTCCAATTATCATTGTTGATTTCGTTTGTTTGTAAAATAATTTAATTTATCAATTAGATTATGAGGGTTCACGAATGTGTCAAAGTTCAATTTTTGTAGTTCTCGCTGGTGCAATCTCACTGCCCATACTTTGAATAATTAATTCAGTATATCAATTTTCATCTAACATCGAATTAAAAAAAAATCTGTGATGATTTTTCACGAAGTGATAGACTTTGATAAATGATCATTAACTTGGGCACACTGCCACTGACTATATGTATATGTAAAGTACAAAAGTATCGAATCATTAACGTATAAATCGAAATGATAAAGTATTACATTTTTCTATTTAAATTTGTAACAGTTCGAGCATTCCAATCACTCTGCAAATAGTTTCTTACTGCCACAAAGGAAATAACCTCGGAGTTCAGCGATTTCAAACACGTGAACGTAATATTACGTCGGAAGAAGAAGAATGGAAGCCCACAGTTCGAATGTATCAAGTTCTTCTTGCGAACAATTGTTCATAAAAATTGTAGAACGATTCGTAAACCGAATCGTGGACTCTAGAAAAAATCATTTCTCTTTTCGTAAATTTTGCATTGAATTCTAAATCTCTATTGTCGCATATTATCGTCCATAAAACAGGGGACATGTGTAAAGAGAGTTACAGAAAATCAGTATAAAAAGATGACGCTCTTAGGCTTGTCCATGAATTCTCCTTGTAAACAAACAAGAGTTAGAGCTCTACGAAAGAGAAAACAAATTTTTGTATCTATCGTGTTCTCCTCGAGTGTTTATAGTTTCGAATTGTAATATAGTTTTGTGATACGAGCGCCGCCATTTTGGACGCCTCTTTGCAACACGGCGATCAAAAATGGCAGAAATTTTAACTATAAATACTCACACTAGAAAATTTTAGCGAAAAATAGTTAAAACAATAAACTCGATTTTGAATACAAACTACTTCTTCCAGATTGTTAAATAATAGTTTGTGTTCATTACACTTTTCGATGTAACGCAATTCCTCGCCTCTAGATATTTATAACCAAGTTAAATAACATTTTCTTTCCAGTACAAAGTTCGTACGTTCGATGAAAACGTATTGTCGTAAATATTTTAAATATTCCCGAAGATTTTGCAAGGAAGAAAAAATGTGAAATAAATATTTCCAATGATCGTATGCATATATATAAACATATATATTCAATGTTCAGATACTATCGAACATGATTGTTCAAGCGACTATAGAGCTAGACAAAAGACGAATACATATTCTAAATTTCTAAAAAAAATTATTTGCAAAAATTAAAAAAAAAAACACGTGCAGCTGTGACACGATAATTAATATAGGTGGTTCGAAATGTATGCTAATGTCTTGGTATTTGTGAAAGAGGTGTGCGAAAATATTTGTGAACAAATCTACCCCCCACTACCGAGGGGTACGAAACATTTTTTGTTTTTGATTATTATTTTATGGGACTGTTACTGACATATTGGTCACATTTTCCTGATTAAAACGAGCCCAAACATGACACAATTCGGAGTGCAATTGTTTGTTTAATCCACGATTTAGCGGAACCTCGGTTATCCGAACTGGTATCTGAATTCTCCATTAAACAGCTCGATAAAGAGTTAAATTTGATTTAATCTAGATTTAATCTAGTATAGAACTGTTTTTATTATCTGAAAAATCGTGTTTCACTGACAGTTCGGATAATCGAGGTTCGGTATTTTAAACGAGCGAACATAATCGAAACCGTGTCGTGTGGGGTATCGTTTCACTCGGAAAAGAATCACGAATACGATGCGAATAGTTTCATAACGAAACAATTGAAAACAATGAAGGTTTTTTTCATTGTCCGGTGTTTCATGGACGATAAGGTAATATCGAGTCATTGGATGACGTCGACGAGAAACGGTGCATCGTCGTTGGACGATGCGGTTTTAGAGTGTAAGGATGCTACCGAAAGCTTTAACGCCATACAATAACGTTTACTACTCGCTTCGATGTGAAACGACTAACATTCGACGGCCGTTCGAATGAGAATCGTACTACATAGGACATACATACACATATTTTTGTAATTAATTAATGGTTAACGTGCGATGATCGTCGTGAACAGCGTGGCTCGAACGCGTTCCCGAATGGCGCGCCTGGTCGGTTTTTTGATATTTAAAATACGAATAGAACGATATCCGACTTCCGTTAGCTTCCAAGCAGAACTTGTCTTTTATTCCTTTCTCGAATTTAGCTCGATTTGATCCAGTTAGCGTAAACGTCGGAGTTTATCGTAGTGGAAACACACACACACACAGACACGTACCTACATGCATACACATACAGAGAAGGATTTACCGAGGATGATAATACATAGAGATCGAAGCCTATTGTTGCTCGTTACGGATATGTAAATGACAACGTGGATATAATCTATTTTTCTCGTGCTCGTTTGTTAGCGTCACAAGCTCGATTTTTGTCGGCGGATCGCGAATGTTTATGCGACAATTTTTTCCTTCGGAGTAAGATTAGAGAGGAGACCTAATCGATTTCGTTCCCGTAGGGATTCGAGTTTATACTAAGCGCGGGTGGATTCGCAGTCTAGATTAGGGGATCGGACACAGTTCTCAAGATATTGTAGATACCCTAAACCCCATGGTTTCCCAACGGGGGCGTTGGAATTTCGGTTTATCGGGATAGAGAAATTGGGTGTGTAACTGCTCGTGGACAGTTCGATAGTGAGAGAGGATGGTCGATGGGGAAAAATGATTTTTAGGGGAGCCGTGAGTCAAGGTTGGGATACTATGCCCGAGCGATTTCGAGCGATTTCGAGCGATTCCGAAAGCTGGCTCGGCCCGACTCGTTAATTTAATTCCCCCCCACGTCCCGTTAATTAAATAGATCATTAACCGATATCGTAGCCCATGTATAATACTTTCGTCTATTACATCGAGTACCGTGTGTACGATTCCGAGAGACTTGACAGTAAGTAAAACTGTAAAAGAGAGAGCAAGAGAGAGAGAGAGCGAGAGAGAGAGAGAAAGAGACGTGGGAGCGAGAGTTTCGAAAGGCGGCCTTACCTAGTGGTGGGATCAAGTCGATAATACAATATTTTTAATGAAAAATTAGCGCCTAAGTTGCACGAATCTTGTATGAAATCCTCCTCAAAGTATTCGAGCTGGTTAGTTTAATTGTACATTGCTCAAAATCGTTCTTTATTAAAAAATACTCTGCTCGAAATAATTATTCAAGTTCATCATGTTGGTTATTTTAATTGTACATTGCTCAAAATCACTTTTATTGAATAATGCACTGGTTGAAATAATTATTCAACGTCTGAGCCAATCTGACTCGAATTTCTCAAGATGGCGGCTGGTACTTCCCCCCGCCATTTTGGAAAACGCAACACTAGAGCAGTTTGCAATAAACATTAAGTGCACAGATACACTGTTCAAAATAATTATTCTAGCTCTAGGAACGTCTGACTGGAATTTTTCAAGATGGCGGACGGTTCTCGGTTGCAAATGCCGCTGCCATGTTGGAGAACGCAATACTAGAGCAGTTTACAATAATCTTCAAGTGAACAGTTCTTCTACGGTTAGTTGCTTTTGTTATAAATTATTCTGAACCGAAGGTACACTATTCAAAATAATTATTCAAGCTCTAGGAACGTCTGACTGTAATTTTTCAAGATTGCGAACGGTTCTCGATTGCGATTGCCTCCGCCATCTTGGAGAACGCAGTTGTCAGTGTTTTCAATTTGTAACTGAATAATAAATGAACTGTGTGTATATTGAGACTGCAAAATGCTCTCTTTAAACAACTATGAATGTTAAGATCGCTTTTATTTGTTGACCATGACAGTTTGATTGATCTGACTGCGAATTTTGTGTGTTTATGCCATATGAATGTATTTAACGCACTGAAATATCTTATACGATAATGTTTAATGGTATTTTTAACCTGATCAATCTCGTTTTTACATAAATTTTTACATAAAGATTTTTGATTTCGGTAAGAATTTTTCACCGTCATTTCGTTAGATTTTAATTAAATTATTACTAATTACACGCACTGCCATTGTATTTTTAAATACTTCCGTGTAAAGACTTAACCAATCATGTTTCGTTAAGTAGAGTAAAATGCTTGATCCCGTCACTAGCCTTAACCAAACTCGCACTGATTCGTGATATGAGAACAGATCAACTAAGAGTCATCGATCGAATGAACATATTGTTCCTTGATATTATTGTAGGACAATTTGTATATTTACGAGAACAAATATATTTATCTGACTTACCTGCTCCTCCTCGTGATTCTGCATCCCCATAATTAATTAATTGTAAGATATTTGAAAATTAACATTTTCGAGCGTACAGGGATTTGTAAATTTCAATTTTATACTTTACTCAATTCCTCATAGTTTAATTTTTATTTTATAGTCAGTGATGCGAACTAATAATTAATTTGGAATATTCAAGCATTTTAGTACAAGGAAGTTACTCCAAGATTATGCGTCTTTCGATCAAGAGTATCGTTTACCGGCAGACACAAAATGGCGGCCGCAATTGGCTTCCCGTTGAATCTTTAATAAAACGAAAATGAATTAAATCTGAACATCGTTTAACAATTTCACGCATAGTTTCAGTAATTACGTTGGATAAATATTTTTAACGATAGCATGAGATATCCAAGAGCATTTTACAATATATTTTTAAAATCATTTTCGCAGGTGAAATAAAGGGGAAGAGAGAAAGCAGTCGGTTCTTCACAAAAATTTTATTTTTCGCACATTCCTCGCGTTCCTTTTACAACTTTTGCTACGATTTTTATACAATTTACAAAAGATCCATCGCCTCTCGTGTTCCATCGTCATCATCATCATCATCATCATCCTAAACGGATAGTGGCTCGTCGCCGGAAACAAACAGATCAGAAAAATTATACTGCGCGTCGATTTCGAATAAAGAAGATATGTGTACGCCGGCGAACGGTGCGACGACGATTAGAATAATTTATTACAATAAGTGGACAATAATAAGTAACAACTACAGCAACGATAATATCAATAGTCGCGCGAGGGGAAACTTCCCCTTCCCTCTTCGTTCTTTTTTTGTTTCTCGTTTTACTAGCTCCGCCTCTTTGGCTTGTGAACGTATTACGACTGACCGTAAATATAGTATAAATAAATAAATAAACGTATGAACGATGCTCGATCACCATCAGCAGTTAGGCTCCACCCTAATTAAAAATCGTGACTACCTTACGGTTGATTTGCACTCGCGAGGAACCTGATCGATGAAACGAAAACCACCGTGATCAGTTAACAATTTTAATTGTTTATACGGTATATACAAACTATAATTGTATTTGAAGTATCTGGAAATGTTATTTCGGGTCTTTTGAAACAGCCCAGGTTCAATTTTGTTTTATATGATATGGACATAATAAAAAGTAAACAAAATTCGAATTTTAACTATTTGGAAATTTTATTTAGAGCCTTTCTAAAACAGACAAACTTTATTTGCATTTTATGTTCGTTCTGTTTGATATGATATGGATATAAACATGTTGCAATATATTGCAAAATTAAACGGAAATTAATAACTACCAAAACTGCGAAAATAACTACCAGAAATTCTCCTTCAAGAAAAGAACTTTATTTTACTGTAGATTCAGAGAAAATTAGTATGAAATTGTTAACCTGCAGACTTCGTGCATCTATGAACTATTAATACAATAAATTAATTTTTGTCTACTTCCGAGGACCAAAAAATTTGCAACATAAGTCTACATCCATAATTGCCTTCATTATTTTACTTATTAACGTAAATGTTGAACTCGACGAAAACTTTCAATTTTATAATTTATCAATCATCGGCGGTTCACGTTGATCATCGACCAGTGAATTTCACTAAAATTTATCTAAAACAAAACGACTGGCCTCCATGACTAATTTAAAAATGGAAGTCTGAAACCTCTGCCAGAATTTACCTCACTCTTATTCGTATCTAAAAGTTATATAAACAATGCCCAGAAACAGGAGTTAAAAGTAGAATAATAATACTAACAGAATACCAAACAGCGAATTTTATGGATTTAATGCAATCAAATTGCGATTGTTTGAAAGTTTTTTATTTTCTACACTCTGATTGATTAGTATTAATGTTATCATAAATATCCACCGTTTGGGTCTGCGAATTAGCAATTAAATTATTATAATCGAGTAACAATTTGAGCAGCGATAGCAAGAAAGAACGACAAGACGATGTTCAACGTAGAAAAATAATTTAATGAGTGATCAAGATGAAAAACACTCGTCGACGCTGCTTATCTGCTTATGGTAACGACGAACGCAGGATTTCGTTAAATAAATAAACGCTGAAATTAATATTCCATAGAAAGTTTCCATGGAAATTAATTTGTTGAGTATGATAGCTTTCCACTGGTTTTAGTTTTTTAATTCACTGAAATTCAGTGAGATTGTATGTTATGTCAGTGGTCCTTGAAAGGAGTCTAATCGATGAATCCCCGCAGATTTTTCTGCAAATTTAGGTCCATGAATAATTATAAACAAATAGAGAAGAATACATGTGTACTTTAATTTGTTAGATTTTAATAAACGGGTGCAGAAAAATCGGCAGTTCATTAATTATCAATCTTACTGAATCATGTCACATATAACTCAATCGAATTTTCAATTTTTTGCAATGATTAAACAAAAAGATATCAACTGAAGTAGAGAAATTGTTTTATTCACTGATTTTCATCAACCTTCGCAGGTCCACCGACAGTTTTAACGTTGAAAATAGAATAAACTGCAAAAATTGAGATGAATACTATCGATAATTGATTGTTTATGAATTGTTTGTCGAGATTCGGCAGTCTAACCGCACGCAAAAAATAATTTCCTCTTTGATTCACGTTATTTCCCTAAATTGATCGAATATGATTGTACTTGCGGAAATCAATATATCCGATGTTTGATTCTAATATGAACCTTTTGGTCTCGCTTGAAGACGCCATCTTGGAAAGGGCACGCGTTGAATAAATACTAATTAATTTTGCTAACGAATCGATACAAAACTGGGTTATCGGAAGTTCTCAGCGTTGCCTTCTCTTTTTAGTTTACTGTACCGTAAATTGAGAATCGTGGTCTTTTATAATCTTCGAACTACTTCGATTTGTGGTGTAGGTACAATATTTACATCAATCGATTTTTAATCGACTTTTCTTCTCTTCAAACTTTTATTTCTGCTTTTATTGTCGATTAAGACAAAGCTTGTAGCAAACGGTTCGTGTAGTTTCGATTTTAAAACAATTATTAGAGATATTTTACTGTGGATACTTGGCGGCCATATTGGAAAAGAATACTGACGTTATATCGTCATTAAAACTAACAAAAATAGCGTTTCTCTTCGTCAAATATTTATATTTCTGATTTCATTGAAAATTAAGACAAAGTTGCAACAAAATATATATGTCAATTCTATTTTAAAACAAGTATTGAGTTATTGTACTGTAAATAGACACTTGGCGGCCATATTGGAAAAGGATACTGTCGTCATAACATCATTAAAACTAACAGAAATAAAGTTTCCCTTCTTCGATCGCTTTTATTGTCAATTAAGACAAAATTAAAGCAAAAGGTGTAGGTAAATTCTGTTTCAAAACGATTATCGAGTTATTATACTGTGAATAGACACGTGGCGGCCATATTGCAAAAGAATACTGTCGTTAAATCGCCATCAAAACCAACAGAAATAATACTACAGCTAACTGAATGAAAATTACAACACTCGCAGTGCTTCGAAAATTATTTTTTTGTAATCAAATTACAAAAGAAGCATTGCCTCCAAATCGAAGTAGTTCTTCGCAATCATACTCGCGATGAAGGATGGTAAAAAATTCCACGCAACCGTAAAGTAGTCAGAAGTCGCCTTGGAATAGCTTTTTGCGAGCGTTCGATGGAAAAGAAAAAAAAAAAGAAAAGCTAAAGAGAAGATGCGCTCGAAAAGATCGCGACTTTCGGCCATTTTTGTGTTTGCACGAACACAAAACCGATGTTTTTCCTTCATGTAATCAACGGAAGATAACTGCTCCTCCTCGGCAATGTCTTAGAGTTTTAGCTGCCCCTTGCCGCTACTAATTGACTAGCATCGTTAATCACTCTCGGTTTGAACTCGCTCGCTTATTTCGCCTTCGACTCTTTGGTACCGAACTTCTTCTTCCTCGAGGGGGAACAGAGGGAATAATTGGACCCTAAAGAACTTGGTACAGCTCCTCAGGCCCTTTACCGGCAGTGGAATTTTCCTAGAATCGCAGCGTCCCTTCCTCCATTTTGTTTCAGTTACGTGAGCGAAATGGCTTTCGTGGCAATTTTGCTTCAAAGTTTAGCAAAATGAATTACAAATATCCTTCGACACGTTGAATATCAAATCAGCCATATTTAGATAATGCAATTGTTCATTTCGACTTCAAAATTCGTCAAAGTTGTAATTTTTGAAAGAAAAATTGTTATTGCAAAAGCTTAGCTTTTCAGTTTCAGTTCTGTTGAATAAATTGTTCTTATTTTAGAAAAGTTTTGTAGTTATTTAATTAGTTGACATGGTAAATAATTTTGGAAATTATTCTTCGGACCGTTGAAATTGTTTTCTGTATGAAAAATTGCTGTTATAAATTATTTGATTAATAAACGTAAAAATTTAATTGAAGACTGGTTCCACATTTCTTGTATAGAAATGGTACTTGTTGAAGTTTTGCATTATATTGCTGATTTGTTGACGCGAGAATTAAAGAATTTTCATAATCCGCACTTGATCGGTTAGTTTTGAAAATTTTTAACCGAGGAGAAAAATCAAAATGGCAGCGGGGAACGCTAGGATACCACGGGTCGGAGGATCGGTCGATCGAGAGGAGGACTCGTCTTGTCCACGAACGGTGGATCGACCGATAAAAATACTATAAAAGGTAATCCTTGGATCGGGTGGCGAATCGACTTCTCGCCGATTACATTTGTACGACACGAGGCGCCCGGGATAAATTGGCTCCGCTTCGGGGGGGAAGAGGCTAACATGGGACAAGAAGAGAAAGAAGACGGAATTTGCCGAGCGGACTCGAGGAGATCGACGAAAGATCGGCGTCGTCGCGTCGGTCCGACGCCCCGAACCGGAGAAAAAAAAAACTATATCAATAAATAGAATGAGCTCTGCGCGGCGACGTTGCTCCGACGGCAACACGCGAATAAGTTAAACGACACACGCGAGATAAACGAAAATGGCGCTCTGAAACCGACTATTACAAACACACATCCCGACTTGGACTCGCGCGAAACGTGCGAACGGGGCTCGCAGACCGTTGCAGATTGCACGGATCCTCTTTGGGTTTGCTTTTCTAATGTTTATTTAAGCTGCACCAATGTTAAATGCATTCTTTTTCAGTTGAGCGTTTAAAACGTTCGTTTGGAGGACCTTGATCAAGTTGGAGCACAGATTGCCCCCTGGGGCACGGCTCTGGGTCCGTCAGAGCTGGGAGATAGCAAGCCACGCCTACTTAGGGCGGTCCAAACAGAGAAAAAGCAAGATAAATTTTGAGAATTTTTCCTTTCTTTGATGCTATTTGGAGTTACAGTTTGATTATGGGAGGACGGATTACACTTTGAGGCATCACTCTGGCTTCATTGGAATTGTCAGCAACGAAGCCACGCCCACTTGGTGCGGTCCATACAGAGAAAAAGCAAAATAATTAAGTTTTTAGTAGAGATTAACGGTCGTTTTGTTTCTCTGATGGTATTTGAAGTTAAAGCTTGCTCTTCGGGGGCGAATTACTCTCTGGGGCATCGCTCTGGCTCAGCCAGAGTCAGGAGCAATTATGCCACGCCCACTCGGGGCGGTCCACCAAAAGAGAAAGTAAAATAATCAGGTTTCCAGCGAAGATTAAGAGTCTTTGCTTTCTGTAATGGTATTTGAAATTAACAGTGGCCCCTGGGGGCAATCTGTGCGCTCCGGAGGAGCATTTATCGCTCGTGCTTGATCTAGTGGACGTATAGAAGTTGTCTCTTCGATTCGAGAATGCTGAAAATTGGTGCCAACGTTCTTGTTCTAGCTCCAGTTCTAGAGATTGCATCCTGCCTAGAGCTGTCCAATGCTCGTGCACCGTTCGAATCAGTCCGACCTAACATTTAATCTTTGCTTTCTAATTATAGTTTTCGTTATAGAAATATATGGATTAATTTAATAAAAATAGTTTATGTATATTACAAGTCGAGTGGCAGATCAATTTCTTCTTCGCACAATCGCAGAAATCGCGGAATATTAATGCAACGACCGACCGAACGGTGCCCGAGGGTTTTCGAGAAACGTTTATCACTGAATACATCGATTATTATTCAGCGAGACAGCGAAACTAGATTTCGTTCTTCTCTTTTCTTTCGTCTGTAAGTTAGGCACTTGTGCAAGATTATTTTGTACAAGCACACTAGTTTGACTACTATTTCGTGAGAGTACGATTATGTGAGAGGAGCTTCGAAAGTGTCTAAGTCTACTGGCTACTAACAAGTTCGATAGCATGTCTCTGCGCGAGACTGTGATTTTGATAGAGTATAGTTGTTTAACACTAGGTTTACGGTACGCCAAAAGTGCTAAAAATAATGGGAATCTGTCTATCCAGATTTTTAGACATTTGTTTCTATAATGTACAGGGTGTCCAGTTCAAAGGGGACAATATTGTCTTAAACCAAATATTTTCTCAAGTTCGTATCTTTCGAGATATCAAGGTCATCGCAGATTTTTTCAACGGGACTGTACATATTTTCGTCATCGCGCTATGATATTCAAGGTCAAGGCGAGTCCAACGACCTATGCTACCGTGACCTTCGCGTGACCTTGAATTACAAAACATTCACAAAAGTTGGGAAATCAACAGTGCAAAAGAACTGAAGTTACTTCTCCATTTCTATCGATTGCCCAGCTTTTTTGTGAATTGTTTATAACTCAAGGTCACGCGAAGGTCATAATATTACAGGTCGTGGGATTCGTCTAGACCTCGACTATCACACCACTATGACGAAAACATACAGGCCCATTTAAAAAATCTTTTGTGACCTTGATATTTCGGGAAAGAAATGAAACATCAGAACATTTGTTCTCTACCACAGTATTTGCCCCATTGTACTGTGACATTTATTATCTATTATTCGAAATAAATTTCTTGAATAGTTCCTCACGGGCGCGCCTTCACAATCTCAATAATTCTAATTGTAAAGTATTAGAACATGGAAGACCTTGGTCTTTTCAAATTAGAATTAGAATATTTTCTGAAGTACAGAAATTTTCAATGAATTATTTCAGCCGAACGAAATATCGACTAAACGTTTCGAAATCCCAAAAATACCACCAAAAAAAGACTTACAGCATTTGAACACCGAACTAAACTCAAAATCACAGCCCCCCAAGTCCCTCTCCGAGTGTCTCCACCGTTTTCGTACCCAGAAGAAGATCCGCGCGAATCCACCCATAGCATCGTCCCCATCTTTACGACCTTGCAATCAGCGGTCATCGGACTAGATCGCGTGGCCAATCGATTCCCCAACCTCATCTCGATTGCACGTGACACTATCACCACTCTCAGCCCCGTTCCTCCATTCATCCATCACACACACACCAACAAACACGCACGCACGCAGGCTCGCGATCGCCATCATCTTCTATGTACAATACTATTTACAAGTTTACGGGTATACAGGTTAGATCGATCGCTCGAGTCGCCGAGGAAGACGACCACGAGGACCTTGGAACAGCTGGAATCATCCTCCGATCACCAAACCGCCCCTCGATCGCCTCCGGGTCCAGCAATCTCGCAGAGATCGACGATCATCAAAGACTCCCATCGAAAAGTGGACTTCCGCCGACGATGTCCTCTTCGTTTCTCCAAGAGCTTTTCGCTGGCCGATCGATCCAGGTTTCGCAGCGCCGCGCCGTCCTCTTCGTCCGCGTCCTTCCCCGGGCCAGGTCCTCCCAAACAAAATCAAAAAGGTTGACTCGGCATCTTTGGTTTCTCGCAGCCTCCGTGCTTCATCTTGTGTCTCCGCTCGGTCGGGGGGGAGGGGGAGGGGGCGGGGAGGGAGGGAGGTATATCTCGAATCTTTGGTTTTCTTCGCCGGGAGAGTGCGCGTCAGAGGACTGACCTCTTCAGGACGTTTCGATTAACGGCGTTCTTCTAGGTGGATCCGATTTTTCCCGCGGGGATCGAGGGGGTGATCGTGACAGAAACCGGCGAGAGATCGATCCTCGGTTTCTTCTTCCAACGGCTGTTCTGGCCACCGGTTCCCTTTGCCTGATGGTTTTTGCTAGACGAACGGCTCCTTCAATTTCTGTGACCTCCTCCTCTCTTCCTCGGATTTCCATATTCCGATCGGTCGGCCATTACAGGTCCTCTCTAGTTTGTCCGAGGTCGGCAGGATTTTTCCCGCGCGATTATCCCCCCCGGCTGCTCCCCCTCCCCTCCCTTCCGCGAAGACTGAATATTCCCTGTTCATTCATATTCGATCGGGATCCCCGTGTCGCCGACCGTGGCGGGAAAACGACGCCGTTTTTCCAAAGGGACTTTCTTCTTCTGCTTCTCCTCCCCCTCCTCCTCTTCCTCTTCCTCGTCGTCGGCTGATTCCTTTGTTCCAGAGGAGGAGGATCCTCGAGATAGAGAGAGAGAATCAATGCTGGTTTCCTCGACGTTCCCTGGCCGCCGGCGTTCAGCTTCGCGTTACGTTCTTCTAGGCTGACCGTACGCGAAGCTGACCTCACGTCATGGATAGTCCGGGTGCATCAGGTTGTACATGATCGCGAAGATCGTGCAGGCCGCGTAGACGCCCAACGCGACCCACCAGAGGAGCTGCTCGTGCAACCGTTGCTCGAAGTTCTTCAGCACGAGCAGGCCGATCGTGAGGCCCGCCAGGGCGCCGGTTAGGTGCGCCACGTAGGAGACCGGCGGACCCATTTGCTCGGCCGCGTACCTGTCGTAGATGGCGAATCCCACGTCCGCGCTCGCTGGAAAGAAGGGGGAGAGACTGTTAGATGGTTGGTTTCGAATTGGTGACATTGGGATTGGGGAGACTCGAGATGCTCTACACGACTAGAAGAATCTAGACGACTGGCATAGACGCTCGTATAAATGATAGGGGAAAGTTTGATGTAGACCAGGCATGTCCAGAAGTAGCTCACTTGGAGGCAAATTCGAGGGAGACGCCTATTTCTTCCGCCGGCGCGTCTCGCTCCCCATGGCGGCCGCAGTCCTCCGAGGTCCTCAGACCCGTGCCTACCGTGGGACTGAGAGTCGCCCCAACGAGCCACATGCGGTACATACTTCAAGCGGTAGGCACGGGGGGACACTCCCGTTTGGACGCCATCCGATTGGACGCGTTCCTTTTGGACTCCGTGCCGATTGGACTCGTGTCGTTTTAACGCCGTGCCGATTGGACTCCGTACCGGTTGGACCTAACCCAGACCTTTTTTTTTTGTTTCGTAGTGGTAATCTCTCTTACGGATACCCATTCCTTCTCGAAGGGAGAAAGAATGGGTTATGTTGGGCTCCCCGGTCGGGGTGTGCAAGACCGGTATACCAACTAACTCCACTACGCCCGTCCCTAAAGCTCCTGGAGGGTGACCGTGTTCCGCGCGCGCATGTCTATCCGGTCACCCCCCGCTTTCATATTCCTTCCCAGGAAGAGGACGCGGCCTCTTCCTACCTACCCTAATTAAATTCACCATACGACGGAGATATGGTGCCTCCCCCCCGTTTTAGGCCGACCGATGGGTGCCCAAACCCCCCCGGCTTAGTGCACTCGACGATCTTCAGGGACGCCGTTGATGACCAGGGTCATCAAGGGCGTCCCCGCCCGCGTTAGGGAGGTCGCAACGGGGGCCCGTGACCGCCACGAGCCCTGAAACCCCTCCTCCCCCGGACCTTTTTTTTTTTGTTTTTTAAAGGCATACCAACTAAACCCCTACCGTGCCCTGGGATATATGGGCTCACTCCGGGATCTGCGCGTGCATTACTACCGGAGTGTCCTCCCCCGGACCTAACCCAGACCTAACCCAGAACTAACCATATATTTCACAATAAAATATCACCATATGTAGAATTCGAAAAGCAATGATTATAAAATTTACGGCACCCAAATGTCACGAATCCAAACGGCACGGCGTTCAAATGTCACAAATCCAAACGACATGGCGTCCAATCGGATGGCGTCCAAGTGAGACACCCCCGACACGGGTCTGAGGAGCTCGGAGGACTACGGCCGCCACGGGGAGCGAGACGCGAGGGCGGGAGAAGTAGGCGTCTCCCTCGAATTTACCTCCAAGTGAGCTACTTCTTGACATGGCTGATGTAGACTACCGCGCGATATGGAGGAATTATAGCGCTCAGTTTGACACAGATGGAGAAAAGAAGACCCCTAAGATTGAACGTTACTGTGCGCGCTATTGCGTTCAGTTTGATGCAGTTTGGGACAAGGTTATGGGCCAAGATAGCTACAGATAGGCTGGCTAAGGCTGGGATACCCATTAGTTTTTTATAATCTGTTCTTAGCTTATGGATTTTCAAAATTGAGGAGACTAGAGAGGAGACATTTCGACAAACGAGAGATGCAAGCTTTATGAAGTAGTCATAGGTCTCTGTTTGCTGCAGTTTGTGAAAAGAGGAGACTCAAGACTGAGGGTGTTTGTGCGCTTATTGAGGACTTGTGTAGAATTCAGTTTGATGGAGTTTGGGGGAAAAAAGTCCCCAGGATATCCAAATATAGGTAACCTAAATCTAGAACGCACATAATTCCTATTAAATTCGTATTATTCCAAGTTTTCGTAGAGTGGGAACTAGACGCACATCCAAGAATAGCTACTACAGAGTTTTGCCGTTAACAGAACTCCAAGTTCCCTAAATCCGCGGACAAGCAATTCCCCGTTCGCTAACTGAATTAACAGAGGAATCTTACCGATCACGAAGATACCTATTAGCCGAACGATGCCGAACTCCATGTTGTTATAGTTGAGGAGGACGTTGGCGAGATGGGCCGCAAGAAGGGCGTAAACGCCCCCGCTGGCGCCGACGAGGTACACGTCCGTGTCGAACACCGAAGTGCCCAGGGAGCCTGTAAACGTAACAAGAAAACCCATTGTATATCGCGTCTGGTTGTAGTATAGCGCCTCTACGGTTACGGTAATACCGTCTTCGGTCTATACATTTAGTGTACGCGCGCGCGCGCGCTCTCTGGTGTTTGCTCTGTTTTCCCTCCCGCACCGACCCGCGCAACCCCGTGGGATCCTCTGCGGATGCTCGAGATTTGATCGGATGAATTTTCATTGAAGTAGAAACAAACGATAAAACGGTGCTACTCTCCGTCTCCGCTATACCGTTCTCTTCGGGAAGGTACACATTCTTCTTGTCGTAAAAACGTATGATCGATAAATAGTTTTGTCAGGGATGCGCCGGTTTAGTGCTGCTTTACGATCGGTACGTGACGTCTTCAAGGTTTTGGGGATTAAGATGTTGTTGCACCTGGTCTTTGCAACGTCGTTACCTTTTTGTGGGGGTAGTCGGTTTTTGTGGTTGTGACTGTGAGCATTTCGGGTGGGTAGATTTTTGGTGACGAAAGTTGTACCAATGCTACAAGGGATGCAAAATTGAAACTCTGTACAGGACCGAATCGCAAATTAAATTCAATATCCGCTATAATTAACCCTTTGCACTCGGAGCTATTTCAACTAAAAAATCACATTTTTTCTAACCTAGAATATTTCTATTGTACATAATTTTTTTCATACAATATTTAAATGTTTAGTAATTTATTACATATAAACAAATTTAATCATGTAAACAATATTCTGAATAATGATGTAACAATTTGTAGCGGCGCCTCAGAATCGCCATTCGAGTGCTAAGGATTAAATTCAATTTCCAAACAACAATCATTACTCTCGTGATTTCTGTAATTTCATCACAATCATCTATTTATAAATCCTTTTACGAATCTGCTGTTATTTTCACATTAACACTATTAAATTACATGCTATTCAATAATACCATTAAATTAGATGCTCTTAAGTAATACTACTAAATGAAATTACTGTTATAAAATACTGTTAAATTAAATACTATAGGAGAATATTATTAAATTAAATACTATTAACCCTTTGCGGACGAGGTTATTCTAAAATACTAAGAACATTTCATTGTTTTCTAGCGAAGGGTCGCTGAGCAATGACTGTTCTCATTTTTGCCAACAATTATGTGTTTCGGAGGTACCATTTTTGGCGGTAAATTTGAATTTCGTGGGAATATATAGGTCACAGGAATTTCGGGGCCACTTTTCTAATGAAGGGTGGCACTGCGAAATATTCGCGATTGCGTATCATACGCAGGCAAACGGGCATTAATCTCTTCGCACACGGGACTGCGAGTTATTGGCCGTTTCGCAGCAGACAGACAACCATCGGCTGACACGTGGGAATTTGACTGATTGGCCTGCCATTCGCGTCCCTCTCTCTTTCTCTTTCAGCAGGACGGTCAACAAATTACAGCACGCCGATACCGGAGCAGTGTTGATTACTGTTTTACTATCCTGTCATCGGCAACTTTATTTCCATTAGCCTGTTCCCGTTTCAACCTATCATCTACCTCGCCGCCATTTGTTCTGCTTACTAACACCTTCGGGAGACACTATTTCTGCGTTTCCTCTGAGAGGACGCCGATGACAATGCTAAATTGTATTTGTTTGCGTTCCGGATTCTGGGATTTGTATAGCTGTGTCTACGGGTGTTTTCTAAGTATTGGCATCGTACAACATATTTTTTTTTTTAAATATTCGTTGTTGCTTTTGACCACCATCTGTATATTTTCCAGACCCATTTCTGTATTGTTAAAATAACATATACGTTTGTTCTACAGTTTCTTCAATTTTTGTGAACTGTTATTTTTGACCACCCTGTATATTTTCCAGACCCATTTCTATATTGTTAAAATAACATATAAGTTTGTTCTACAGTTTCTTCAATTTTTGTGAACTTTTGTTTTGTGACTATTATTTTTGACCACCCTGTATATTTTCCAAACTCATTTCTATATTGTTAAAATAACATATACGTTTGTTCTACAGTTTCTTCAATTTTTGTGAACTTTTGTTTTGTGACTGTTATTTTTGACCACCCTGTATGTGACAGCCTTCCATTTTGTTAAGATGATGTTCTTTCTTTTCATACTTGCGATTCGTACTTGTTTTTTTTTCAATAAATTTGACGAGTGTATATTTTTTCAAAACACATCTCTGTTTTCTAAGTTGTTTATTTGATGTTATTGTTTGCAATTTTGGTGCCCATCAGTTCGAAAGTAGACTTATTTTAAATATCAGCAAATTTTTCAACAAGTACAAGTATACCAGTTTTAATTCTTGAGTTTTACATTTTGCTTTTTATTTAGAAAAGCAATAAGAATACTAATTTTATGTTATAGCTTAACAAATTAGTAATATTTGTTTTATAAATGTGTGTTTTAGTATTAGTAATATTTGTTTTATACGTGTTTCATTATTTCAACTTTTACATTAATCGTTTTAAATTTGAACACTTTCCCGCCATTTAGTGACCTGGGGTACCAACTAAAACACTTTAACCTAACCTCTTCTATCAACCAAATAACAAAACACTTCATTCCAAAGTTTTAGTTTCAGATTGAGATGAAATAAATTATGTAATATACAATATAGAAGATGAGTTCTCTTATTGTGTTCGGGGAAGTAATATTTTAAAGATGGTGGAATGTATTCGAATAGCCCTCCAAGTGGAATTATGCTCCCCAACGAACCCTCCGGTTTAGAAGCTGCATTACAGACTGCAGTAATCAGCGAATGACCTGTATCGTTTTGCAGGCATTATGTGGAAAGTGTGCTCGGGACCTGTGCACCTCGTAAATTACCAGCGTAGAGTTTCCTCTGACCGGAAATCGGATATGTGTTTCTGCGGCGGCAAGGAAACGCATTAGCTTGAGATCAAACTGGTCAACGTCCGCAATTAATTCGAAAACGAAACCGTTGTCTAGGAATAATCAATAGTTCACAAGACACCACTACACGCAAAAACGAATTTCAAAATGAAACCCCACCAACAAACTTTAAAACATTTTCTTCCGTTACAGCTGCTTGTGGACCGAGACTCTTCTATATTTGTTTAATCAATAGACCATCTTCGTTCATAATAACTAGACTGCATTCATAAAATGTACACATTTTTAAAATACAATAAAACATGTGCAGTAACAAACTTTAATGACACCTATAGTCTATACTTATCGTAACGAATTTTTTAGTTAACAAATTGCACCTGTTCCTCGTCTTGATTTTTATAAACAAAGCTATCAAATTCAGAATTTGCATAAAACTCCGCAGTCTAATAATAACACTATTTCTTAATACTATTTCTGTTTATCTATTATACATTAATATTAATTCTTTTATTTGCATTGATTTGAGTAAAATTTTATAAAAGTTTGAGGTGATTGTAATGGTGTGTTAATTTAAAGTTGATTTATGTTGAATCAAATATAAAACTGTTTTGAATTTAAACATTTTCCCGCCATATAGGGAATTCGGAGTACCAACTTGAACATTTAAAAAGCAGTGTATGGGTATTCTTGAAGGAACAGAACAATGTACTGAATAGTTTACTAAATTGTGTTTAGTAAATTGTGAAAATTATGTACAGGGTGTTCAAAATATTATTCATTCAACGCACCCCCAGAAAGGGACGATATTCTTCAATGCAATATTAAATTAAGAAGTAGATAAACACAAACTAGTAAATATTATTTCACGAAATACAGTGTGTACAAAATACTTTTTATTATTCTTGAAACATCAATAACATTTCGTTCTCATTAAATCAAGAACACTTCCGCAATTAAAAATTATCATTATACAATTTCTACCATTAACTAACAAACTGGCACAGCAACAAGAGAACCAGAACAATACAGCATCTTTTAAAAAAACTTCCTGGGAACAACTGTTTCTCGAGGCTTCGCCATCGCAGTAACATCTGGGTGGTCCGAGTTTGAAATACTATAGTAAAGTTCATTGAAGTATTTCAAGAACACGGGGCCCTGAGTAACTCTATTATAATTAAGTTCCCGTAATGAAGACAATGGCCCTGGATTCCGTGGTTTGAGGCAACGGCCGCTCTCTCGCTCGGCTCGCAAAAATGATCCACTCTTGGCGGACGTAATTTTAACCCCTTCGGCGGATCAATTAATTTTGTACCCTATTAATGAAGATCGGGCAAAGGAGAAATTTAATATCGACATTACTCGAGGCCTCGCCGACGCTGAAATCTCCTCGATTTGGTAGGAAACTTAACGCGGTTAATAAAGATTACCGATTAAAACGCCATGATCATATTGCAGATTAGTTTTCACGAAATAGTTGTTACAAAAACGTTTCACGAAGACCATTTTGCATATTAAATTCAAAGATTAAAGTTTGTTGAAAACGCAGTGGAGTATTCAACAATTATTATTGGCCGACGGAAGAGAATTTATTAATTCATCTATGGTCACAAGCATATTGCAAAAACAGAAATTAAAATTAGGTAAAAGCAGATAGAAACCCTAGGGAATTTATTGGTTACAATTTACGAAATAATTGCAGACGAGATACGAGAGTTTTTAAAAAATCAAATGAATTATTCATTTAATTCAATCGAATCTGGTAACACAATTTTTGTAAAACTATAATCGTCGAAACAATTTTATCCATTTCTCAAGAGTTTATTGATCTGATCTGCAACGAATAACTGAATCAATAAATTGTGACAAAATAATGTGTACTGTCAATGCAATTGTTTATGCCACTCGTATTGTTAACGGTCGTCTACTGCAGGGATGGGCACGGTAGGGGCCCCTCAAACGACTGCTTCTCCCACCAACCTCTCTTTCATGCGCGACGCCTGCGCACTGTTCGCAACGGGCGAAGCACTTCCTTCCTCTATGGTAACGGCGGATTCTGGTGGGGGACAGTGGGCGCTATGGTGGGGACGGTTTTGTTTCAATTGAGACAAAAATGCCCATCCTTGGTCTACTGTATCCTAAAAATATTATTGTTAAATTTTGCCTATAATTTTAGTCAATAGAAAATAATTGTGATCGAATTCCGAACTGTTCTAAAAAAAATGTCTAAATAATCTTTGTGTCGATTATTTTTGATATGTTGAGTTGTCTACGTAGATTTTTCGTCAGTCATTGCATGACTAAATGATCTAACAGCTTTCACGTATTGCAGATGAGCGAAATGCTCGAGGAAGTCGAAGAGGAAAGTGAAACAAAGCCTGGAACGGTACGCGAAAGAAAGAAGTAGGTAAGAAAAAGTTCGAGCACAGCCTGAGATTATGAAATTCACTTAAATCCTCGTTAGTGCCTGTAGCTTTACGGTGAAACGAAGAGAGAAGCTGGAAGAACACGAGGAGAAGCGCCGCGGAGAGAGAATAAAAGTGGGTCGAGCGAAATGGCGCCGTCTCAAAGACGTAATATATTTGATATTCCTGCGATTCGCAACTTTTATTGTAAAAGTCGCTGTCTAGTAGTAGGTGAGAAGTCCTATAAACGGTAATAAATATCCTGAAATTAAAATATTTAGCAAATTTGGAGAACAATGCTTCCTGCTCATAGTGAACGCTTTGGGACTGTCTGTGAGCTTGTAGAGAGTAGGAGACAACATTTTTATTCCATTCTTTCGTTCCAAATTTATTAACAAATTATTTCAGATTTTTTTGTTAATTTAATGTTGGAAAATATCGAAATTAATTATATTCTCTTTTTGAGGATCGTCCGCCATTTTCCTGCTCATAGTGAACGCTTTGGGACCGTTTGTGAGCTTATAGAGAATAGGGGACAACATTTTTATTCCAATCTTTCATACCAAATTTATTAAAAAATTGTTTCGGTTTTTTTTTGTTAATTTAATGTTGGTAAATATCGAAATTAATTCTATTCTCTTTTTGAGGATCTTCCGCCATTTTCCTGCTCATAGTGAACGCTTTGGGACTGTATGTGAGCTTATAGAGAGTAGGAGACAACATTTTTATTCCAATCTTTCATACCAAATTTATTAAAAAATTGTTTCGGTTTTTTTTTGTTAATTTAATGTTGGTAAATATCGAAATTAATTTTATTCTCTTTTTGAGGATCGTCCGCCATTTTCCTGCTCATAGTGAACGCTTTGGGACCGTCTGTGAGCTTATAGAGAGTAGGAGACAACATTTTTATTCCAATCTTTCATACCAAATTTATGAACAAATTGTTTCACATTTTTTTTGTTAATGTAATGTTGGAAAATATCGAAATTAATTTTATTCTCTTTTTGAGGGATTGTCCGCCATCTTGAAGAGATTATTTGTAATTTATTCAATAATCTTAATTTTTAATGTGCAGTATCTAAGAGCCAGTATTACATTAATAATATTGTCCACTTCCTGAGGCACTGTCCGCCATTTTGCAGACATGAGGATGCTTCCAATTAAAACCTTGCGTCGTCAATTTTTATAATTAACCGGTATAATGCCTGTAATTCATATATTTATCTTTAACATTGCGCAATCAGTGTTATTAAATAGAAAGAAAGTTTTTCGCCATTTTGGAGGCTCGAAATTGGCGGGAAAATGCTTTACATTTGAACCTACATCTTCAATATTTACCAAAAAATTACAACAAACAAATTATTTACCGGTGAACAAAATGAAATCTAGACTAGAATATCTTAAACTCAGTGAACGGTTGGTATTTTATTAATTATACTTCGTTCATTCCTCGTAGATTATAACAATTGATACAATTCTAAAAAATCGTGAACGCAACAGATCTCACATAACACGAATTTAGACAAGCGTTTTATCAAATAAACCTCGACTACGGTAATTCGGTTACATTTGCAAGAAAAAAAAGCGTAGCCTCGGCCAATTTGATTTCCACGTTTTAAAAGACATTATTGCTGAACGATCCTTCGTTTTTTTCCTCTGTGTCTACCATTTACCTTTTTCGCGGTAATAGGTCTTGCAACCCAGAACGCGAGCAACAGGTGTAGCGAATCAAGTACGAACACTGCCATCCAATAGCAAAAAAAAAAAGAAAAAACGAAAAAGAACGTTATGAAGAGAGCACACACACACTCTCTCTCTCTCTCTCTCTCTCTCTCTTGTGTCGTCCTTGCGAAGATCATGGCAGCGCGTGCTTCGCATGAACGAGGTCTTTTTGCTGTCGCTCCAATAGAGAGATTCGCGGTATAGTAATTTGTTGCGCGGAGAACAAATGGTACTGTTAAATCACTAGTCTGATTCCCATTTCACGCTCCCAGCATTTCAGATTCTACCGAACGAGGAAATCATTACGATTAAACTGTGAATTTGTACGAAATGACCTTTACAAATTGACCTTAATAAATTAAGAGTCGAATAACAATCTATTTCTGCTTCTAATTCTAATAATTTTTAGAGGTTGAACATTATGTAACAGTGTCATGTACCTTACTGTACAAATTAGTATAGATTTAATCGATCAATGGGTACCTTTTACCCGGATACTCGTGTTTTCATCGAACAGTTCGGATAAGCGAGGTTCTACTAAATCGTGTATTACACGCGCAAAAATGTACTGAATCGTATCGTGTCGGGGATCATTTTAATCGGAAAAGTGTCACCAATGTGCTGATAAAATTCTCATTAACGAATCCGATTATGTTACTGTAATATTTTTAAAAAATTGTTTCTCGTTCTGCGTCCACATCGTCGATCGAAGCGATAAAAGAATTACTACAGTTAATAAACCTTACAAATCAATACAATTTGATGAGCAACAGCTAACAACATTCTTCAACAATAAAATTTCCTAAATAATATTCAATATACAATTTTTACTTAGCACAAATTATTACACAAAAAGCAGAACTTCCAATTCATTACAAAGTAAAAATTATTTCAAAAAATTCCTCTTCGCAGAGCGTTAAACATTTATACTAATTATTAATACAGACATTTTATAATAATTATTGTATTTACCATAATAAAGATTCGGAAATTAATAATAACAATATGTATGCAAGACATCCACAGATATTCATATTTAATTTTCTTTCATATAAAAATGATTTGCACGGTGTTGCCAATTTTTGTGGGAGTTCACGACCAATTGTCGGCACGATTGAAAATGCGAAACAGAGCTATAATACTCGGCGCGAGTCTATTGTTCCGTGCAAACAGCAAGGATCACTCGATCCATTAAGAATCCATCAAAACTTTCGCACTCGGCCAATATTTCGAATATACGGAGCGAATGTATGTGGACCGTTCCATCGACTGGCTTTACATACAGAGACCGGTGTATAGTGATGCAGATGAGGCAAGGAGGAATATACAGAGGGAAAAGGAAACGAATAAAGGCGAAGGGAGAAAGAGAGGGGGGGGGGCAGACAGAGGAGAGGAGCGGAGCGTATTGGTACGCGCGAGAAAATAGAGAGCGCATTTAGAAGGCGAGTGCAGACACGTCGATGCATTCGTAAAGAGGGACGCAAGGATAATGGAACACGAGCCTGGAGTATGGAACGAGGACGAGCATGATATTTTAAGGTCCAGTGGAAATCATATGGGATTTCGATCAATGCAACCGAATTTACCGGTACGGTGATTCTTGGAAATCAGAAAACAGGATAAAAAGAGCGTGACACTGTATTGTCCTTCCTTTTCGATGTTGCTGCTTCGAAATCTGATAGAAGGAACGACGAAGAATAGGAATCGTAGTCCTCGGAAATTTTTATAAAAATGAACAGTAGAATTTTAATTGTCTTACTCTTTCTTTTTATTATTGCTGCTTTAAAGTCTGTTAATATTATAAAGAACAATGACGATTGGAGAAGATTGTCCTTGGAAATTTTAAGAAAAATTGTAAAAACGAACCATAGAATTTTAATTACATTTATTGTTGTCTTATGCTTCTATTTTATTATTGCTGCTTTAAAGTCTGTTAAAATTATGAACAACAATGACGATTGGAGATGATTGTCCTTGGAAATTTTAGGAAAAATTGTTGTAAGAATGAACCATGCAATTTTAATTACATTTATTTTTGTCTTATGCTTCTATTTTATTATTGCTGCTTTAAAGTCTGTTAAAATTGTGAACAATAATGACAATTGAAGAAGTTAGTCCTTGGAAATTTTAGGAAAAATTGTTGTAAGAATGAACCTTGCAATTTTAATTACTTTCATTCTTGTCTTATGCTTCTATTTTATTATTGCTGCTTTAAAGTCTGTTAAAATTATAAACAACAATGACGATTGGAGAAGATTGTCTTTGGAAATTTTAGGAAAAATTGTTGTAAAAATGAACCATGCAATTTTAATTACTTTCATTGTTGTTTTATGCTTCTATTTTATAATCGCCGCTTTGAAATCTTGTAAAATGTGGAGGAACGACGAAGGATGAATAAAATAGTCCTCGCAAAGGGTGTATGCTTTAAGAAAAAATTGTTATGAAAGTATATTGTGTATTTTAATGATCTCTTTTTATTGTCACAGACCGACCATAATTACCTCGTTGTTTTTAAAAAATACAGCGCTAATTTTTTAGAAATGAAACAGTTGAACTTTCGAATTTTGTGAAATCTGCCAAATTGTTTGAATCTTAGTAGTTTAAAAATTAGTTTTTCAATCAAAATTATTTGTTGGACTATTTTAGTAACGACTGTGATAAAATTTTAAGTATTTGTTGATGTTCATAATAGTTTCTCTTTTATTTGTTTGAATATTCTGTTGTGTTGTATGGTTACCAGATTTTGATATGCAAGGTCTGAGAAAGAGAGAGAGAGAGAGAGAGAGAGAGAGAGAGAAGTTGGAATAAAATTCGGAGAATACTTATTACTGGAGGAATTTAAAAAGGCACACCTGACGCATTTTTCCTTATGGATATCAGTGACCGCATCCTTGGAATTTTCAATTTTACGCTTCCTTATGACGAACGAACGGCTGAAGGTCGAAAATCGAGTCGCGTTCACCTGACAGAATATCACGAGAATCCACAATTTTTAAAATGTCCGTTCCCCCTATGGAAAAACGTCTGATATGAATTTTCCATCGAATTTATTATTCATTCGTTACGGACGCTGTCGGAAAAATGTCGAAACAATTCTTAGAAATTCTTCCGGTAAAGATGTAACCGAGAAATGCTATCCTCAGAATGTTATTAATGATAATACAGAGAACTAAGGTTAACAATGGTGGACCAAGAGGATGGAATTTTTATTAACTTGCTCCAAACTGGTGCAAACCGTACAACTATTAAATTTACAAACACGCAATCCACTATTTATTTCGACAAATTAGCCAACTTAATTTAAATACAGAAGTCTTGCCGCCTATTTCTTCCAAGATGGCGCCGAACAAGGAGGAACAGCACAAAAAGAAACATTTCTATGGAAATATTAATTTTTTAGTTGCTAATTTGAGTTCAGCGAGAGGATCAACATCGATTTTTTAAGAAATAGGATCATGTGCGTAAGAATTACAGTAGGCATTGCTATAGCTGTTGCAAAATTGTTAACAATGTTCACTGTGCATACTATGGTCCAGAAACCACGAAAAAGTAACCAAGATTTAATTATTCAATAAGAATTATATGAAATCTAGTAATCAGTGGTTTTCGGGATCACTGATTACGAATCTGACATTAAAAATTCAAAATTCAAAATGGCGGACCCAATGTGGAATACTAATATCTAATAATTTAATAATGTGTCTGCTTGTTAAAATACACATATACTTAAAAGTTGCAGGAAGTAGCAGCCAAAAATCTACATATGCACATGCTGATGGTCTATGCGTGCTTTCTTAAAAACCAAGTCTGAAAGCTAAGCAACATATTTCAACATTTTTTTAAAACTCTTCTTAAAATTTAAATTGTACTTTACTTTATATACCTCGTATATTGATTGAAAAATGCTTATATCACCATTAAATAACTAAAATATATGTGCTAGCACATATAAAAATATCTAAAACAAATTTTGAATTTCAGCATTGTGTAAGAAGTAATTAAACTATTTAATTGGATCTCCAATTTCATAGTTCTGCACTTAGAACGCTATACCTGCACGGAAAGTTATCTGAAAGATCTAATATTTTGAATTTCGAGGTCTTAAAGCAGGGATGGGCATTTTTGTCTGAATTGAAACAAAACCATCCCCACCATAGCGCTCACTGTCCCCCACCAGCGTCCGCCGTTACCAAAGTGGAAGGAAGTGCTTCGCCCGTTGCGAACAGTGCGCAGGCGTCGCGCATGAAAGAGACGTTGGTGGGAGAAGCAGGCGTTTGAGGGACCCCTACCGTGCCCACCCCTGTTATAAAGGATCCTTATTTGATAGAAAAAAATTTTGTTCAAATATGAAAGTAAAAAAATTAAAGAATTTAGTCCATAAATTGCCGCTCTCGGGGCCACTGTGGACCGCCACGAAATTATTGAGAACATCATGCTCGAGTCAACAAAAGATATTTTAGATTCTGAATAGTTGAACGCAGCGTACCACCGCACCGGGGGAGGGGGGGGGGGGGGTAATTGACAGTTCAGTTAAAGAAGAAGAATAGTTTCCTGGGAACGAGAGCGTATCACGCCACGTGCCGAGCAGATTCCCAGATAGCCGGGCATAATTTCCGCGGTAATTTCATTCATTCCGTTGTTCGTCGTCGTAGTCATCGTCGTGGTCGTCGTCGGGGCGACAGAGAGGCTCGTCGTCGACGTGTAGTAGGTATTACTTCGTGTCGCGGAATCGACGTCCGTCTCGACGATTGCGTGACAAGGGCAATTATACGACTGTGGTATCTGTATATCGCAGTGCGAAACTCCTCCGTATGCGTGATGCATTCTGCATGGGCAATCGGAGACGGTCCCTTTGATGCTAGACGGCCGTGTCCGGACTACAGTCGGTGCTCGGCTTCCTTGAAAACTCTCTTATTGCCGTTAGCTACCTTCGAGGTCCTTTCTCCTTAACTCCGTTCGTGATCTTTCCATCTTTGCTCGCTAATTCGCCGCCCTTATCCTCGACCAGACCCCATCCACCGTGGCCTCCACCGTGTTTCTCACATGATAAGATTACTGTTACTCCACTGGCTATTTCAGTCTGCAAGGTGAATCCTTTTCGGCGACACTAATGTCTTTAATAGCGGCCATTGCTGGATCTGTTGCAATTCTTGTATGTACAATCGCTATACTGCGGATCTTGATGTAAAATTTTCTGCGTTCATTGCAAACACCAGGAGTGACTTGTAAATATATTTCTTTGACTTAATAATTTTAAAGGGCCAAAGTATTAAACTGATACGCTTCATTTTTATTTTAATCTCACTATTATTTCACCATTAACAGACATAGTTATAGCCCGCGCAACGAGAGTTGGCACAGAGAATATTCGTCCTTTCCAAATAAATAATACGGATTATTAATAAATTAAAATGTCAGGTCATTTTGAGACACCCTTCATTTCTATAGAGAATTTTTCATGGTTTAGCAATTTTAGAACTGTTACAGTGTTTCTATTGGATTTTAGTCACTTGTGTCAACTATTGCACAGATCAAGGGTAAACTAAAAACTTTCGATCATGAAACCTGTATTTATAAGTTTTAAAAGTTTGTAGAAGGCACAGTATTTAATCGTTAAAAGTCGCCAAGTTCTGAACAAGAAATGTCGCACAATAATCCCCACTTCCGCGCGGTATACCCCGTGAGGGGCCGCGTGAAGCTCGAGAGGCCTCGGTCACCGAGAAGTGTAACATAATACGGGTCGATCCTTTTCTATAGCCCGCGCAACGAGAGTTGGCACAGAGAAACTTGTGGGTACCACGTGATGCTGCCACTACGCGCTACGCGTCTTCCGCGATTGGCCGAATCGCTTGACGAAGACAGCAAACGAGCGTATTGAGTGTGACTGTAACAGAGAGATGTGGTGACCATGAAGTAAGATGGTGGTGACGTTGAGCGCCTATGTCGACCGTCCCCGCCAAAACGTAAGCGTAAGAGTGGGATCCACTGATCAGTGGTGGGATCCGCAGCCTTGCGTCAAGAGTGGGGACTCGCCGTTCCCCCTGCACCCCACTGACGAGATTTTGTGCTAGCTCTCGCTGCGCGGACAATACACCTACTGCAATTCTTACGCACATGAGCCCATTTCTTTGAGATCGATGCTGATCCTCTAGTACAGGGAGTTCCAACGTATTCCCCTTCGAGAACTGCAAAGTCCCCACCATCGAACCTCTTCCCACTACTATGTACAGCCGTAGAGTATAGTGAGTGCTACGCGGCTCTCGTGGTGGGAGCTTCCCACTACTATACATTATAATGATGAAGTCTAAGAGTGGGGGAAGAACCTAAGCGGGGAAGGAGCCCAGTGATCGTGCGTCTTATGTTTGTGGGGAAAGTAGGGGAGAACTGTTATTGGCGGGAAACCGGGCAGAAGAGTGCAAGACGACACGACGAGACGAACGTACTTCGAAATTTTAGTAAGTTAATGTTAATATATTCGATTTCATAATGGCAACTAGTATTGGAGAAGGAGCTACTTGTCAATTCATATTTGAAAATCGAAAAAAAATTTGCGAAACTATGCGGGGTGACCAAGGTACCCCATTTTAGCCCAACTTTGTACTTTACTGACGCTAAAATCCTCGCGCCTGCGCGAGAAATCCGAGACTATATACCATCACTGAAGGAGCCTCGAATAGCTCCGGAGTTACTGGTTGGAACCAGTGATGGTATAGGGTCTCGGTTTTTTCGCGCATGCGCGACTAGTACAGGAACGTACCGTACATCTTATGTTTGTGGGGAAAGTAGGGGAGAACTGTTATTGGCGGGAAACCGGGCAGAAGAGTGCAAGACGACACGAGACGACCGTATTTCGAAATTTTTTTTGGTAAGTTAATGTTAATATATTCGATTTCATAATGGCAACTAGTATTGGAGAAGGAGCTACTTGTCAATTCATATTTGAAAATCGAAAAAAAATTTGCGAAACTATGCGGGGTGACCAAGGTACCCCATTTTAGCCCAACTTTGTACTTTACTGACGCTAAAATCCTCGCGCCTGCGCGAGAAAACCGAGACCCTATACCATCACTGGAACCACCCTATACCTGGTTGGAACCAGTGATGCCAGATCAGTTAAATCGAGGGGAATACAGGTTACCACCTCTCTGATGACCAGAGTAATACGTGACACGTTGCGCTGCACGTTACGTGACCAGTCTACGGTCTTAGTGGAAGGGCGTTGGAGTAGTGGAATGGGATAGTGGAAGGGGAAAAGGAGGAGAGGAAAATCCACCCAGTTTTGGGTGTTTCTGGCATCACTGGTTGGAACTGCCTGCTCTAGTACAAGTAGTCAATAATTAAAATAACGAAACTAGAAAATTAATATTTCCGCAGAAGTGTATTTCTTGTGCTGTTCCTCGTTGTTTGACGCCATCTTGGAAGAAAGACTAAGAAAGTAATCCTAAAAAGTTACATAACATATTGTACAGTATTGTACAAAATAATATGCATAAAAGAATCTCACAAAATTAACGTTCAACTCGCTGCATACCAACTCGGTAAATTTAACTCGTTAGAAAACTATGAAAATAGAAAAGTGGGGCGTCAGAATGGAAAGGTAAAATTAAATGGCTGGAATAAAATTGAAGAATTGAAAGGATTCAAAAAGAGATTGTCTACAGTATTTATGCGCCCTTGCATTTGTTAAGGCGGTCTAATTTTAGTTGAAGAATGAGATTGAATTATAAAAGGTGTGGGGGGGGGGTAAGAATTTTTGCATTTTCTTTCCAAGGTGGTTTCATTAAATCATTGAACTTGGGCATACGGGGGGTGTAGATGGCGTCGGAATATTGATTGAGTGCCATCATGAGAGCAAAACGTCTTTCCCTCTGGTTTCTCCGTGCTTTTTTTCCCAACCACCCCAGCAGCAACCCCTCTTTCGTGAGAACACGAGGCGGCGACAGCTTGTCTGAGGCCATCGCGACAGGATTACTTCGTATGCATCGCGGTCTCGACGATGTAATGCGATTGTAACTATGCAAGTGCAACGGCACCTATCTCCCCGACACCTTTTTGCGAAGGTGCAACTTGTTTCTTGGTCTCGTTTGAACCATCGAACGTGTCCCGTGTTGATTTGACATGCGTCCCCAACGGAAATGATAATTTTAGTCTGATGTTTGTGGAGAAAATTAATCGGGAATGTTGTAACTTTTGTTTCTTTTTCAATAAGAAATGCATCTAAGACTGTGTTTCCTTTAACCGTCAGGTTAATTTTTGAGTACCTATGGTGCAATCATGGCTCTTAGAAAATTCGTCAAAAAGCGTTCGTGTTCCAAAAGTTAAAATTACAAAAGTATTAACAATTTATTTTTATTAGAAATATGGTTGAGAGCTTGGGGAGAGTACGATTTCCGTGGCCCCTCGTTTTGAGGTTATATTTGTGTTCTTGGGGTTATTTCAAGAGAAAAATGTATATATAACATGGTGTCAAATTGGCCTGGTTTAGCCGGTAAAGTAGATTTCCTGTTTTTTATAAATTTGCAAATATCTCGGTAACTATGCGAAATATGGAAAAATATCAAGATACCTTTTTTGTAGAAAATGAAAATCTTTGCATTGTTGCTGTCATTCAGAATTTGAACTAGTAATGGAAAAATCATGTGAATAGAATGAGTTGTGGTTAGGTCGTGGAGGGGGCGGAAATCGTGCGAGGGGCTGCGGAAATCGTACTCCTGCCGAGAGCTTTATAATATCTATTATGAGTAGACAGCGGATATTTATGAAAAATACAAATTTTTAGAAATAGAAATTTATCTTGTTTTTTAATATGTTTGATAGATTGAAAATAATATAACAGCATTCTTAAATTCTTCTAGTGTCTTTACTGTGTTTTAAATTACACCTACTCATTTTTCTCATAAATGTATGAAAAACCGTTGTCCAGTAATAATAATAATTTATAACTTTTGAAAAAAGCAAATTTTTTGATGTCTTTTTAACCGGCTCAATCTATGCGATCCATGTACAACAGGACTCGCTATACAAATCAGTAAAGATATAAAATCTAACACTGTAGATAAATAACTGTTATATTATCATCAGGTCGCTCTGACGCGTTCGGATAACAGAGGTTCCACTTTATCGTGGATTAATCCACTAAACACGATCCGAACTGTACCGTGTTTGGTATCGTTTGAATCGGGAGACTGTCATGAACAAATATATAGTGTTTTCAATCTCTAAATATTCCACTGTTGTACATTTTGTAATTTTTGCCATAAATCCAGAAAATCCACCATTGCCAGACTTTATAGGATCAATTTTGCTGGCGTTCCTCTGCAGTCGTTCGAAAGCTTGTAAAAATTAGAAGATTTCGGGCACGGTCAGCGAAATGACTTCTGCCTAGTTGGATTTGTAACATTGCGGACGGTCCATGAGGGGATTCCCAGCCCCCGTCGCTGAAAAAATTCTGCACAATTTCTGCGGACCCAATCAACCCCTGTTTTACGATACAATTTGCAGAACGACATCTCGGCCGATCGATACGGGGTTTAAAAATCTGCGATTCATACGCGACCGTGCTTCATAAAATAAAAAAGGGGGCGGGGTTTTAATAAAAAGATGAAATTAAAATTCTTTTCCCCCTGGCCCGGGGGTCGGTTCTTTTAAATAGAAATGGCTCGGAGGGAACGTAATTTCCTCGGTATAAAGATGGGATGGATGCCACCGGGATTGGAAGTTCTTGTATTTGCTGAATTATCTCCAAGGTAAGATAAATATGAGAGCGTGTATTACAGCTGAGATACAGGAGACTGCAGACAATAATAGTAAATGCGTGAAAGTAATGCTTTTCTAGAAATTGTGCGTAGCGGTGGGGACGGAAGTTAACTGTGTGAACACTTCGATAGAGTAAATGTGGGGATATCTTTGGTGAGAATAAGAGAGAAACATTTATGAATGAAACAAAAGTGTATGAAGTGAATTTGATTGTATGTTAAAATGAAATGAATGGACATGAAGAAGCGATTTTGTTATTCTGAAAGTATGGCTGTGATATAGAATAGTTGTCATTAATATGTTATATAAATATATAATTATTTGTTGAGATACATAATTCCATTCACTGCCTGAACAGTAAACTCTTGGTCCCTATTATTAAGCGGACTTCGTCATAAAATCATTTAAAATAAAAATGATATATAGAAATTTAGCAAGCAATATTATTCAGTGTTAGGTACAGTATTTCATCGTTAATTGTCGTGAAATTCTGAACGATAATTGTCGCAAAACAATCCCTCCTTCCGCGGAGTATACCCCGTGAAGGGACGTGAAGCTCGAGAGGTCTCGGTCGCCAAGAAGTGTAACATAATACGGGTCGAGTATATCGGTGAGACCACTACTAATCCAATGACAAAACTTCTTTATTTTTTATTATTTTTTATGGAACTTTCACCAACATATTCGTGGCATTTTTCTAATGAAAATTATACCAAATAAGATATAATTTCGATGGTATTTACTTGAGCAATGGTATCATCTGAACGTTAATTGTCGCCGGCCGGACCCGTGGTGGCGACAATTATCGATGAAATACTGTATTACAAATAATCCAACAAAGTAATGCCAATAAAAAACTTTTTTATTATTACTTATATTTTTAAAAAATAATAAAAAATAAAGAAGTTTCGTCACTGGATTATGTGTTGTTTTCACACCGACATACTCGATCCGTATTATGTTACACTTCTCGGCGACTGAGGCCTCTCGAGCTGTCCCTTTCTACGTTCGGCACAAAGAATAGTATTATCTGAACGATAATTGTCGCCGGCCGGACCCGTGTTTGCCGCGATTATCGATGAAATACTGTAAAGATATTTGGTCCCCTCAGGGTTTCAAATCTATTTTACCATTCTCCCCTTCTTCCACTCTCACAAGCAATATTATTTACTACAGTATATTTCACGTTTGCATATTTTTACTGTTACAGCGAAAAAATTCGTAAGAATACGTAGAAGCAATTATTTGAAAAAGAATAACAATTTTTAAGGGACCAGTGTTTAGAGAATCACATTAATTGGAGACACATGAATGTGTTCAAAGTATTTCCAAAGGTACACTAATTGCGACAAAAAATCCTTCTTTTGATTTCAATTACGTTATCGGGAAATATTAACATTTTTAACTTGAATAGAAAATATTCTAATAAAGGGAAAGAGTTTGGGAATCAATATAAATTTTTTGAACAGATCGAATTGAAAACAATTAATTCATGAATTAAGAAGTTAGCTTAACGGAACAATAATTGGGGCAAATATTTAGCTTATTGCAGAACGCAGTATGCAAAACAGTCTCATTTTCCCGGGACTGGCTTTCCCGTGTTCTTATTAAGACGCGACAGTTTACCTTGCACAAAACACGCCCAGTTCGCTTTTAAAAAGCATTCGGAAAAATCACGAAACGAATGCGTATGCATGTATAGCACACGCGGCCGGCTAATGCGTCCAAGACATTAGTATACTTGCTCGCATAAAAGTTGCAGTGCCACAGAAGCGCACGGTAATGGCCGAGAAACTGATATAGCATCCCGTTTCTATAGTTACGCGGGCTTAGCGACAAGCTTGCGCACTGGAATGGATAGAATTTTGTAATCCTATTGGCGATAAATGCGGAAATATATTTTGGTCGCGATTCGTATAAATATTAAATTAAATATCAAATTATTACCTTCTGGATTTTTAAGTTATGGAACGTCCGTTAATCTGGTTGACAGCTTTCGACAATGTTCTGTAAGGATTACTGTTGAATAGCATCGCAGTAATATATGCTTGCGGAGTACAGTGTTTATTATTTATTCATAATTTTGCATTGCAATTTTATATTTTATTAGTTCTTTAGAAAACATTTATTAATGCATCCGTGACATTTCTCTGATTGCAAAGAGTACATACATGTTGCATTTCGAAGCATAATTGCTTTTTTCATTAAAATGAAATGTCAAATTATTCTTGTGGATTTTTGGGTTATGGAACGTCCGTTAACCTGGTTGAGAGCTTTCGACAATGTTCTGTAAGGATTACTGTTGAATAGCATCGCAGTAATATATGCTTGCGGAGTACAGTGTTTATTATTTATTCATAATCTTGCATTACACTTTCGTTTTGTATTATTTCCTTAGAAAACATTTATTAATGCATCCGTGATATTTTGCTGATTGAAATGAGTACACACATGATGCATTTCGAAGCATAATTGCTTTTTTCATTCAAATGAAATGTCGAATTATTGTTGTGGATTTTTAGTTCATAGAACGTCCGTCAATCTGGTTGAGAGTTGTCGACAATGTTCTGTAAAAATTACTGTTAAAATCCATCACAATAATGTTCTTTTTGAGGTGTACAGTGTTTATTATTTATTTGTAGTCTTGCATAATTCTTTCGAATTTGATTATTTTCTTATGAAACGTCTACCAACGTATTCCTGAGATATTTCTGATTAGAACGAGTCCAAACAAGATGCAATTCGAACTATATTTGCCAGTTTAATCCACGATTTAGTAAGACCTCCATTATCCGAACCGATCATATACAGTGGACATTTATCAATATACATATACGAAAAATATTAGCCATTTTTCATATTCGTGATACTTTTCTGATTAGAACGGGACCAAACACGACACCATTCGGAACATTATTGCTCGATTAATTCACAATTTAGTCCAGCCTCGATTATCCGAACGGATGATAATAATTAGATGATAGTAACCTGTTCCATCTAAGGCGAATCATATACAACAGGACTCGCTGTACAAATCAGTAAATATATAATCTAACACTATAGATAAATAACTGTTCTACTATCATCAGGTCGCTCCGACGCGTTCGGATAACAGAGGTTCCACTTTATTGTTTATTAATCGAGTAAAAACGATCCAAACTGTACCGTGTTTGGTATCGTTTAAATCGGGAGACTGTCACGAACAATTCTACAATGTTTTCAAGTTCCTCTAAACATTCCACTGTTGTACATTTCGTAATTCTTATCACGAATGCACAAAATTCAACGAAATAGAGATAAGAAACTTATAAATATAAAATAGCGGTAGCAAACGGACCAATAACGACAACGAAAGCGTCCGGAAGTTGATAAATACTTCATTACACAAAACAAATGCGCCAGAGCATTAACATCTGCGCGTTTTCACCGACGCGTGTGCGTAAATGTTGTAACATTAATTTCGGATCACCGTGCGTCAGAATTGAGAAGAACTACGTGGCGATGAATATCCGCCGCATGAATAGACGGCACGAATAACGTGCAATGAAAAATATAAAACTGCGAGAGAGCGAGAGAGAGAGAGAGAGAGAGAGAGAGAGAGCACGATATCCATTACGAACTGAAACGCGATTTACCGAAAGCTCGACCAAGTGCATTTAACGCAAACGTTTCCAGCGAACCAAAGCGAGCGGGAGAGAGAGAGTGAGAGAGAAAGAGGGGGGCTCATCGAATCCGCACGCGTGATTATGCGCCGGCATGTAATACAGTAATGCATGAATGCTCGCAACAATATTCGTAAATTTAAATCACTCGGCGATTCTCACCCGCATAAATGCTCGGCAGCTGCAGCCACCGCGCCACGACTCTATTTCTTCTCCATAACATAATTTGTTCCTATTTCCATTTACTCTGTTTCCGGATTTTCCAACGCGAGACTTTACCTCTCCCATTGCCTTCATTTTGTTTCTTCCGGTCCTCTTCTCTTCGTTCTCTGCTTTTATCTCTTTTTAATGAATCTGCAGTATGCACCCTATCACAGCATTTCTTCTGTTCTTTTATTATTAATCCTTGTATATGACGATGGCTGGGTCCGCGATGACCCACAACTTGCTTGTGAATCTCGATTACTAGCTCCGATAACCCTCCTCTTTAGGTGAAATTTATTTACTTTAATCGAACAATGGAATTGAAATAAAATATTTGATTTAATCGGCAAACGAAAATAAATTTCTTACCTCATCTCCGAAATACAAATAATGGAGTACAAATATTTAAAATAATTTAAATAATTCAAACGAAATGTGCCCACTCTGGTGAAAAACTTCATACTCTCAATGCTATACACTAAATTACTAATTTAAATTACAATCAAAATTTTATAATAATCTATTTTTATTTAATCAACCCCCTAAATTTTTAAATAAAAATTTCAATCCTATATATTTTACCAGCACCACCAAATTCATCAAATCATTCTTTCCACCGCGTAATTGTATTTCCTCATTATTTTCTTCTGAAAGTACATATGTATTTTATCCCACGATTTCAACATTGTACAACCTGTGCCCCGGCCATTTTGTTACCACGCGAGCGTAACACGAGATTAGGCGTGCGTCCCTCCCGTAAACAAATTAAATTAGATTAAAATTAAACATTCGTCTACCTCCGATCGTAAATTCCGGAAGTGGGGGAGTCAGGGGGCCAGTAGCATCAACGCGAACTATGCGCGTGTTACGAGAGAGCGAGAGAAAGAGAGAGAGAGAGAGAGAGAGAGAGAGAGAGAGAGAGAGAGATACAGAGAGAGAGAGGAGGAGGAGGAGGAAGGGGCGTGCACAGTCGTGTAAACCTAATTGCCATTTGCATAAATTCGATTAGACGCAGATCCCGGGTTATTAGCAGTCATGAAAGTAAAACGTTGCAAAATAGGGCGCATGAATAATAAACTCCCCGGGGGAGATTTGGGATATACGTCGGACGCCGTAAACGCGGGGGATGAAACCGTTCGAAAGAACGACGGGGGAATCTCCCTATGGACCAGCCACAATGTTGCAAATCCAACTAGGCAGAAGTCATCTCGCTGACCGTGCTCGAAATCTTCTAATTTTTACAAGCCTTCGAACGACTGCAGAGAAACCCCTGCAAAATTGATCTTATGAAGCCTGGCAACTGTGGATTTTATGCATTTATGGCAATAATTACGAAATGTACAACAGTAGAATGTTTAGAGGAACTTGAAAACATTGTAGAATTGTTCGCGACAGTCTCCCGATTCAAACGATACCAAACACGGTACAGTTTGGACCGTTTTTACTCGATTAATCCACGATAAAGTGGAACCTCTGTTATCCGAACGCGTCAGAGCGACCTGATGATAATAGAACAGTTATTTATCTACAGTGTTAGATTATATATTTACTGATTTGTACAGCGAGTCCTGTTGTATATGATTCGCTTTAGATGGAACAGGTTACTATCATCTAATTATTATCATCCGTTCGGATAATCGAGGCTGAACTAAATTATGAATTAATCGAGCAATAATGTTCCGAATGGTGTCGTGTTTGGTCCCGTTCTAATCAGAAAAGTATCGCGAAAATGAAAAATGGCTAATATTTTTCGTATATGTATATTGATAAATGTCCACTGTATATAATCGGTTCGGATAATCGAGGTCTTACTAAATCGTGGATTAAACTGGCAAATATAATTCGAATTGCATCTTGTTTGGACTCGTTCTAATCAGAAAAATCTCAGGAATACGTTGGTAGACGTTTCATAAGAAAATAATCAAATTCGAAAGAATTATTCAAGACTACAAATAAATAATAAACACTGTACACCTCAAGAAGACATTATTGTGATGGATTTTAACAGTAATTTTTACAGAACATTGTCGACAGCTCTCAACCAGATTGACGGACGTTCTATGAACTAAAAATCCATAACAATAATTTGACATTGCATTTGAATGAAAAAAGCAATTATGCTTCGAAATGCATCATGTGTGTACTCATTTCAATCAGAGAAATATCACGGATGCATTAATAAATGTTTTGTAAAGAAATAATAGAAAACAAAAGCGTTGTGCAAGATTATAAATAAACAATGAATTTTACAATGAGTTTAAAACGTTTAATTTGAATGAACACTAGCAACTGACATATACTATTTTATAATAATTGCAAGATTATATTTATTCAGACTTCGCTCGATTTTCACTAAAATATGCATAAAGAAGTTTATTAAAAAGATTCTCACGAAAACATGTTTATGACTCCCCTAATATACCTTAGTTTGAATGTTAAACAAACAATTATCCTTCGAATTATTTCCTGTTTGGTCTCATTCAAATCAGAAAAAATGTCACGAAGACCACCGATGTAAAATATATTACTTATTGACACATATATTTTTTTAAATGACAATCGTCCTCCTTGTCTGCAGTCTTCCGCCATTTTTACAGACCATAAAACCGCGGGAATTTTTCTTTGAATTTAAATCTTGTCGGTACAAAACGAGTGAACCAATTTATACCAACGCTCAATATTTGCAGTGTGAACATTAGCAGAGCGGTTCAGTTAATAAAACAGTCGTAAAACTCCGTAGAAGATTTCCGCCGAGTATGACGTGGAGGTTAGGGTGGTATAGTGTATCGTTTCCAGCAGAAACCGTGGGCTCCGTGTGTAATCCGTGCAAATAAAATTTCGGTGTTCCCCGGACGCATATTCATTACTCACCGGCAAGGACACCAGCCATGTAGACAGCCGCGATCCTGAGGCTTCCGTGAACCATTTCCAGGGGAAGTCCCACGACCACCTGCACTCCCAGGTTAAACAGCAGGTGAAGCCACCTGAAACGCAAGCACAGGGTATCCCCTGTTTTTCAATACGCCCCCGCATTGTCCGACCGAACGACGCGCGTGACCAGCTCGTCCCGGTTCATTAAAATCCACAATGTAAAAGAATATGAACAAGGTGTACCAACAAAAGCGTTACAAGCTGTTTTCTCAAAATCTAACGAAGATCTCGAGTTCGCTTTTTTTTTTATTTAAATGGTTAAGGGGGGCTCATATTTCTGTATGTATTAAATTTGGGAGGGGGGCTGACTGTTGTGGGGGAAAAGGAGGGGCCCCAACATTTTTATAAATGGGATGTAATACTGAATTTTTTGTTATTGTGATAGGTCTCATTAAACTAAGTAATATTTAAAGAACAATTTGTTCGGAGTTGAAAAATTGGAGAAACGAAAAATATCATATTACGTACTATTTTATGGAATGTTTAAAATGATGTTATAAATGATTGTCTATGTAATTTTCGGGGCGTTTTAAAAAAGAATAAGTGCCTTATAGTTTTAATAAAATTACTTCGGCTCTTAAAATTATTTGATTATTAACCTTATAATATTATATACTATTTAAGTGGACACTCATTGACAAAAATGAAGTTATTAACATTTATGTAGAATTAATGTAAATTTTTGAAAAATATCATATTAGCATTACATACTATTTTATGGAATGTTTAAAATGATGTTATAAATGATTGTCTATGTAATTTTCGGGGCGTTTTAAAAAAGAATAAGTGCCTTACAGTTTTAATAAAATTACTTCGGCTCTTAGAATTATTTGTTTCATAACCTTATAATGTTATATACTATTTAAGTGGACACTCGTTGACAAAAATGAAGTTATTAACATTTATATAGAATTAATGTAAATTTTTGAAAAATATCATATTAGCATTACATACTATTTTATGGAATATTTTAAAAAAGAATAAGTGCCTTACATTTTTAATAAAATTACTTCGGCTCTTAGAATTATTTGTTTCTTAACCTTATAATGTTATATACTATTTAAGTGGACACTCGTTGACAAAAATGAAGTTATTAACATTTATATAGAATTAATGTAAATTTTTGAAAAATATCATATTAGCATTACATACTATTTTATGGAATGTTTTAAAAAAGAATAAGTGCCTTACATTTTTAATAAAATTACTTCGGCTCTTAGAATTATTTGATTCTGAACCTTATAATGTTATATACTATTTAAGTGGACACTCATTAACAAAAATGAAGTTACTAACATTTATATAGAATTAATGTAAATTTTTGTGATAAGTATACAATTTTTTTATTTTAATCATAATATTTACAATGTCAGTTGCAAAATGATACATCCAGCACTGTTTTAATTTAATCAGATTGTTGCGTAACGTTTTTATATTGTAATGCTAATGCACTGCAAACACTGTCTCTGTAAAAAATAATATACATCTCTACCGAGTTTTAATAAAATCATTTCAACCGCCGGAACGATTTTTGAGATTAATTTATAACATTATATCCCATACAAATGGACACTCACTAACAAAAGTTTATACCTATCTATCGTTTATACATATAGAATTAATTTAGATCTTGATGCAATTTGTTAGCTTTTACCCGAACAATTTGTAACATAAGAGGTAAAACGAGACACCCAGAACTGTTTTCACTTAATTAGATTGTTGCTTAACTTTTGGCAACGAGCGTACCGGCCAGACAGAGTGGAATAATGGCCGCGGACGAGAGCACAGAGATTTCTCTAATTTTCATTATTGCATAGAATATGTATGGGGTTTCGTGCTAAACCGAATGAAAATTAAAATGATCACCCTGCCCCGTTCTCACATTATTATGATTCCTATAATTATTCATTCTTTATGCGTTCCTCTTTATTTTTTTTTCTTTTGATGTAGGTACCGTTCTCGTATATCTATACATCGTGGCTGTTGCGTGACTGAAAGTTTTCCATTACGTTCCATTCTCAGTCGGTTTATCTGAACCCCCGGATCTAATTACCAACAGAAATTATAATGTTCTTATGATTAGTCAGCGAATCTTTACTGCTGCTAATTATCGTCGTCGTACATTATCCGTCATGGCGTATACCGTATAAGAGCCATTTCTGACTGAAATTCCCTTTGCAGTTGTCGGAAAAGAATTTTTCGTTCGAACTACGTCCATTCGTCCAAAATATATGGTAATTAATATCAAACGATTGCACTTTTTTTTTTAAATATTATTATACAATATTAGATTTTAAAAAATAGATTATGTATTAATTTTTATGTAAATTTGTATTTAATGGCATCATAGATTTTTAAATTTACTTTGTATTGGTTTACTTTCAAATTTGATGCGTTTGATACTAAATATTAAGTTATTATTGTGGATTTTTATTTTATAGAAGGTTGTTCGATTTAGTCGAGTCGTTTGTTTTTAAACAAGAGTGTTAAAGCAGCGAGCAATGATCTGTAAGAGTTTTAGAATTAAATAGCATCACAGTAATGTCTCCTTGAGGGTTACACTATTTATTAATTATTTTTATCTAAAACTTTTCTGTTGTTAATTATTTCTCCATGAAACATTTACGAATACATTCGTCAGATTTTTCTGATTAATTTGAGTCCAAGCACGGTACAATTTAGTTTATATTTACTTGTTTAATCCGCGATTTAATACAACTATCACACGTCCCCGAAATCAGTTCGGATAACAGAGATTCCACTAAATCGCGAATTACACAGTCAAATACAATTCAAACCGCATCGTGTGTGGTATCATTTTACTCAGAAAAATGTCACGAATACACTGATAAAAGTCCCATTCAAAAATTCTTAAAAACTTAAAAGTTATCATCGAATGTCCATTACCTACTCGATATAAGCTTCAGAGAAAATCGTTTTAGAGTTTTATAATTTCTTTTCAACGATCTGCACAGTGCATGCAATGTATATAATTGTCTATTTTGTCATTTATTTTAAATAATCTACACATTTACAATTTATATATATATATATATTGCATAATTATATAATTGCTAATGTTATAATTTATTTTTAATAACCCATGTAGAGAATCTGCACACTGCATGCAATGTGTATAATTGTCTATTTTGTCATTCATTTTCAATGATCTACACATTTACAATTTATATATGTTGCATAATTATATAATTGTTAATTTTATAATTTATTTTTAGTGACCCATGTAGAGAATCTGCACACTGCATGCAATGTGTATAATTGTCTATTTTGTCATTTATTTTCAATAATCTACACATTTACAATTTATATATATATATATATATATATATTGCATAATTATATAATTGTTAATTTTATAATTTATTTTTAATAACCCATGTAGAGAGTCCCCACAGTGTATACAATTTGCAAACTTTCTAGCTTGTCTTCGACGATTAACGCGATCCGAAATCGAAACACAGTTCCTCGCAGACTATCGTTTTAAAACATCATGCGTCGCAGCGTCAGAGTCGCGGTTAAGCTAACGTGGAATCGTCCCACAGGAATTCCAACGGTTCTCTTCGAACGCGTACGACGCACGGAAAAGGAAAAACGGGGAAAAATAAGAAAACTCGGGGGAAACAACTGAGACACTCAAACATTCATTATTGAATTGTGTGTTACGTCAAATAAAAATGTCTGCCATGAACTGCAAGGAACAAAGAGTAAGCAGACAGTTCCTGCTTTCAATATTTAAATCCCATAAATTTTCCTGCTGTTTTAAGTGTCACCCAACACCACGATTTTCATCTCGAATGCTCAAAATTCCCAGTCTGATGATCAACAAATAAAAATCGAGAGATTCGAGCAAGACAATTTTCATTAAATTGTCTGTTACGTCAAATAAAAATGTCTGCCATGAACTGCAAGGAACAAAAAGTAAGGAGACAGTTCCTGCTTTCAATATTTAAATTCCATAAATTTTCCTGCTGTTTTAAGTATGACTCAACACCACAATTTTCATCTGGGATATACAAAATTCCGAGTCTGATGATCAACAAATAAAAATCGAGAGACTTGAGCAAGACAATATTCATTAAATTGTGTGTTACGTCAAATAAAAATGTCTGCCATGAACTGCAAGGAACAGAGAGTAAGCATACAGTTTCTGCTTTTAATATTTAAATTCCATAAATTTTCCTATTGTTTTAAGTATCACTCAGCACCACAATTTTCATCCCGAATGCAGAAAATCCCCAGTCTGATGATCAACAAATAGAAATCGAGAGACTCGAGGAAGACAATTTTCATTGAATTTTGTGTTACGTCAAATAAAATTGTCTGCCATGAACTGCAAGGAACAGAGGGTAAGCGGACAGTTCCTGCTTTCAATATTTAAATTCCATAAATTTTCCTATTGTTTTAAGTGTCACTCAACACCACAATTTTCATCTCGAATATACAAAATTCCCAGTCTGATGATCAACAAATAAAAATCGAGAGACTTGAGCAAGACAGTTTTCATTAAATTGTGTGTTACGCCAAATAAAAATGTCTGCCATGAACTGCAAGGAACAGACAGTAAGAAGACAGTTCCTGCTTTCTCGAACGACTTTAACAAAATTTGAAAATAATATATTAACAATTGTTAAATTGTATAAATATGTATACTGTGTTAAGCGTCACCCAACACCACAAATTTCATTCAAAACGCACAGAATCCCCCAGTCCGACGATCAGCGAACAAAAACGAGTCTGCAAATCAGGCCAAACCGAAACCCGAACCTACATGCCTCGGGTGACAGTTTCCACGCTACCACACGGAATCGAGGCATCGAAAAGGCAATTCTCATCGACAGAATGGCGAAGTGTACCGGTCGGAAACGGGGTACGATAGAAAAGTGGCCGCGTGAAAGGAATCTTAGCCCGTAGAGGGTTTCCGCGCCGTCGAGCGCGACAGATAAGCACGCGCGATCATCTTCGCTTCCGCGAGGAAACTTTTCCCGGGTTTTGGGCCCAGATAAAATTCATAATTGCTTTAATTCCGGCGCCGATAGCCGAATTTGCCAAAGAGAAAGAGGGCACCAGAGATTCTGGCATCGTTCTTTCGACCCGCCAGGTTCGCCTTTTATCTTTTCCCAGTGCTTTTCCGCGACCTCTTCCCAGTTCCGGTTTGATTTGTGTCCGGCAAACTCGCTCGCAGCCTCGTAAAAACTGTCGGTCACCGAGATTAATCGTGTGTTTCTACCTGGGCAACTTATACGGTGGACTACTTTGCCATTTGGCACCGTCTTTGCGAAGAAATTCGCGAAATTATGCGATTTTTCGACACTTTTCTTTGGGGCTTGTATCGTTGACATAATAATAATTCGATGATAACTTTTCTGTTTCTGATCATTTTCAAACGAGACTTTTACCGGTGTATTCCTGATGTTTTTCCGAAGAGAATGATACCTCGCACGATAGGGTTTGAGTTTTAGTTGCTCGTGTAATACACGATATTGCGGAACCTCTGCTATCCGAACTGATCTGGGCAACAGAGTTATTGAGATTTGAAACAGTAGGATTATGCGCGTTGGACTTGAATTTTGAAACTTGCGTTTTGGGTAACTGTAAGATACATGTGTCGAGATAGTATGTATAAAATTTTAAGTGAATTGGATAATATTTGTAGCAATTATTAAATATTAATGTATCAGAACAGAATCGTGGCAGTATTCAATTCTCGTTGTTAAGAATTTAAATAGAGACGTTGCGAACGATTATCAGATGGATTTTGGAAGTATTGCTTGACAGATTTGGAATCAGCAGATTTGTGTCTTATTTCCGACAGATCTATTTTGTTTTTAATTATCGCTTTGTAAAAATATGATCAGCATGTTCGCGACACTTTTCTGATTGATACGACTCCAAACTCGACGCAGTTTGGACTCTGTTTGCTTGTGTAATCCACGACATAGTGGGACCTCTATTATCCGAACTGACTTGGGAGACGTAAATATAAGGACAATAGAACAGTTATTTCGAGACAGTGGTGGATTAAATATTTATTAATTTGTTTTAGATTAAACTGTTCAAACGGAGGATTAAAATACCATCAGTTCGGATAATAGAGGTTTCACAATAGTCGCGAATTAAACGAACATATGTGCATCGAATTACGTCGTGTTTGGACTCGTTTTAATGAGAAAAATCTCAGGAATACGTTGGTAAATGTTTCGTAAAGATAATAAATTTATAGTTTATAATAATAAACAATTGCGAAATATGCGAATGAATTGAATTTTGCAATTTGTATAAAACATCTCAAAGTACTTTTAAGTGGTCAGGATGTTTAAAAAATCGTCGGATAATTTGATGGAAAGGTGTTTAAATAAATTTTGAATTTTTCCACGGTCGGAGGGCTGTTTTAGAATACCGTGCGACGGAAAATGGCGGGAAACAGAGAAGTTCGAGAACAGCCGATCGCAGAGTGTGTTCGGTGCGTCGACCGCATTGCAACTAGACGCGACGGTGCTCAGACTCGTCGAGGATGCAAATTGTGCGCTTAATAGGCTCACGTTTTGCTCGAGCGACTCGGCTTGCATGTCAGCCGAGTCGGCCCCCGGTTTCTGGAATTCCGTCCTCGCCGCAGCTTTTTCTTCTGCTTTCCCTCGCGAGGGGGAAACTTGCGGAGAAAGCTGTCGATACCGTTCCACTAAAATTTCGTGGCCTAACAAGAACATACTACAGCGCAAAAATAAATAAACAATCACCCACAACCTGGAAACTATCAATCTTTCATTTTCCGTGAGCCATGGAAATTCTCCTTCAAATTTTCTGCTCCCTTTGGTTACAAAATCGATAGAAAAATAAATTATTCAACACGCAAGATTTTCACACACATAAAAATTCATGTTACCTAAAAATGTACAAAATTGGGGAGATTACGATTTCCGTGGCCCCTCGTTTTGAGGATATATTTGTGTTCTTGGGGTTATTTCAAGTAAAAAATGTATATATAACATAGTGTCAAATCGGCCTGGTTTAGCCGGTAAAGTAGATTTCCTGTTTTTTATAAATTTGCAAATATCTCGGTAACTATGCGAAATATGGCAAAATATCAAGAGACCTTTTTTGTAGAAAATTAAATTCCCAACAATTTATGTCCTATGACATTTTTTTATCAGCTGCGCAGTTTCGGAATATATTTATATTTCTGTGAAGGTGCAGAACAACTGCCTCCCTCCCGAAATGATGGTCGGGAAACGTAAAGGCTCCGTTCACAACTGCTTATACGAGACTCAAGAAATGTCTATTTATTAAAACTCAATTAGCAGTGAATATTATTGACGTTTAGGTTAGGCTAGGCTAGGTTAGATTAGGTCTGGGTTATCATTTTAATGTTCTTTATAGGAAATTCAATTTCCTCCAAAAAGGGTCTGTATATATTTTGCCATATCTCGCATAGTTGTCGAGATATTTGCAGGTTTATAAAAAACAGGAAATCTAATTTACCGGCTAAACCAGGCCGATTCGACACTATGTTATATATATACATTTTTTTCTTGAAATAACCCCAAGAACTCAAATATAACCTCAAAACGAGGGGCCACGGAAATCGTACTCGTGCCGCAAAATTAAAATAATTATAAAACAAACACGTCGACTGCCACACACGGGTGCACACAAAACTCCCCCGCAAAACTCGCGCAACAATTTATCTAATAACACAGAGTCGGAGGGAACATTAATAAATCAATTTTAACACCGCAACAAAACCGCAAAGTAAACAGTCAAATTTCAAGTTTAGTTCCCGAACCGTGTGCGTGAAGCGAGCAATTTTAATTCCGCACAAAGATGAACACTTTATCGACAGCCTTTCAATTTTCCACGAGCAATCCGTCTCGCGCCAGTGAAACAGGATTAGGTTAGAAGCGTAAACGAACGAGAAAATAAAGAGGACGGGGATAAAGTTTATTCTTGGTACGCGAACATCTAGCGAGAACAACCGAAGAGACGTCTTCAGTTCTCGTCCGGGGACAATTTGCAAATGCGAAAGACGCTATGGCGGGAGGGAGGGTGGGGGTGGAGGGAGGGGAGCATCGATTCGCGGGTGAGTGTGTAATTCTCGAAATGGATCGTCGCAAAAAAGGGAGCCTTCTGGAGGTACTTCCGTTTCGAGGACGTCGGTAGGGAAAAACGATAAGATAGAGGGGATATGTCTTCCGAGCCCCCCTCCCTCCTTTAGCGTCGCGCGCTTAACGTCGTTCGCGTCCATTGGCGATGGAAGCCGACAATCCGGTGTAATTCGTCCGCGAAGACAATGTGTAAAGGACTAGTCTGATTGCTGTCCAATTAACTGGCAACTGTCTGAATCTTCTTTCCCCCCTTTGCGACCCTCTGTGCTCCTGTGGAGGGAGGATTCGAATCTCCCGCCGGTGGCGAGCGCGCGAATTTGGAAAATCGATTGCTTGTTTCTGAGAAAAATGATCCAGTGCTTGTAATTAAAAATTGAATTATGTATGGTACCTTTTACTAGTAATATTTCAGAAAATTCATATAATTATAAACATATACAACCGTACACGAAGAAATTACCATTTAACACTTTGGGGCACGCTGGGATTAAAAGTGTCCCACCTTATTGATGCGACGTAATGCATGGTGGGACATTTTTAGTCCCACCTCGAAATATTGCAATATCTGCATGCGCATAGGTTTATATTTCTTCTTATTTACGTAAAGCAATTGGTAATATCTTCACATTTATATAGAATTAATGTAAATTTTTGAAAAATATCATATTAGCATTACATACTATTTTATGGAATGTTTAAAATGATGTTATAAATGATTGTCTATGTAATTTTCGGGGCGTTTTAAAAAAGAATAAGTGCCTTACAGTTTTAATAAAATTACTTCGGCTCTTAGAATTATTTGTTTCTTAACCTTATAATATTATATACTATTTAAGTGGACACTCATTGACAAAAATGAAGTTATTAACATTTATATAGAATTAATGTAAATTTTTGAAAAATATCATATTAGCATTACATACTATTTTATGGAATGTTTAAAATGATGTTATAAATGATTGTCTATGTAATTTTCGGGGCGTTTTAAAAAAGAATAAGTGCCTTACATTTTTAATAAAATTACTTCGGCTCTTAGAATTATTTGTTTCTTAACCTTATAATGTTATATACTATTTAAGTGGACACTCATTGACAAAAATGAAGTTATTAACATTTATATAGAATTAATGTAAATTTTTGAAAAATATCATATTAGCATTACATACTATTTTATGGAATGTTTTAAAAAAGAATAAGTGCCTTACATTTTTAATAAAATTACTTCGGCTCTTAGAATTATTTGTTTCTTAACCTTATAATATTATATACTATTTAAGTGGACACTCATTGACAAAAATGAAGTTATTAACATTTATATAGAATTAATGTAAATTTTTGAAAAATATCATATTAGCATTACATTACACGAATAAATTACCATTTAACTCTTTGGGGCACGCTGGGATTAAAAGTGTCCCACCTTTTTGATGCGACGTAATGCATGGTGGGACATTTTTAGTCCCACCTCGAAATATTGCAATAGCTGCATGCGCTTAGGTTTATATTTCGTCCTATTTACGTAAAGCAATTGGTAATATCTTCAACAAATGTTACAAATGTATTTACTTGTGTTGGCAACATTCAACATGCCAATACAGGTTCATCAATTGTTGCAAGTGGAGGGTTTATTGCGACAATATTTATTTTCTGGTTTTATGTGAAAAATCGTAGAAGTTAATTTTTATAAAAATAAGCAAGTGAAAAGTTTTATAATAAAACCCAAAGCTTAAATTTGTTTGTAAATGATGAAAGTATGGTGGGATGATATTTGTCAATCAAAAAAATATATTTTTATTTATTGTTTATGTTTTAATATTCTTAAAGGTCAATGTGCCGAAGGATTTATTAGTCAAACATTAATAGATAATAACGTACCAACTGAATATAACAATAAGTCATTATCAATCCAAGTAGGCAAACACAAACGTAAAGTTTCATTAGAGATAAGAAGACAAGTTTGAAAACATCTACCAGAACGTTCGTCTCGTAAACGGTGTGTGCTTTGTAGTACAAATAAAAAGGAAGTTCGAACACTATGGTCTTCTACTGTGTGCAAAGTGCCTCTGTGCTTAGGAAAAAAGGATATGCTTTAATAAGTACCATTCATGAATCTATCTGGCACGGTGGGACTATTTGAGTCCCACCCTATAACAACAACTTTAATTAAACTATTACCATTTTTTTATGTTTTTACATTATGTGATACCTTTATTAACAAAAATATACCAAGTTTGTTTCATTTAAAACGCAATAGAATTTCTATGCAACATGGGTATATTTTATTATCCGAAATCCTGTGCCGCAAATAGTTAAAGAATGTCCTCATAGTACAGGTTTTCCTAAGAAAAATTGACTAGTGCTTATAATTAAAAATTGAGTGAGTTCTGGCACTATATATAAAAAATTAATTTACTATAAATATCTTTCGTACAAAAATACTTTAGTATAAATAAATATAAACTGCTATTTAATAGTAATATTGAAAAAATGTCTTGTATAATACAAGTTACAATAAAAGTGAAGATAAATATATTTCATCCTTCGTTTATATTAAAATGAACTATCAAATCTCGATATTTAATATAATAGTAACGTCGAAAGGATTCAAAAATGATTCTAAGAAACGAATAAATATGAAAATAAGTATAATTCCGAGCTCGTTCTCCCAAAAATCGAGACACCATGATCGGAAGGTCCCCAGACGTATTTTCGCATAAAATGGCGCGATAACAACGATAAAAACCAACTCGAGAATCACGAGACATTTTTCGCATTAATAACCAGAAATGTTTGATAACGGTTCGAAAAGGGGAGGAACCGGCCAGGGGGTTGCTGATAACGGATACTCGATGGCGTATACACTGCGAACGTACGCCGCCTTTTTACGTTACTGCGAAATTATGCGCAATGGATAGACTGTCTTGTCGCTGCTTTTATCGAGCCTCGATACTGCTCCAATAAAATAATCCTCCGCGGCCATCTCGAAACTGAATCGTTCAAAAATCATACATTAAAACCAAATTTTCATTCAAAAATTTCAATTATTAATTTCGTGTCAATTATTAAGCCTCTGGTACACTGTTCAAATTGTTAAACTTATGGTGCAAGAGGTCAAATAAAACCACTATATAATATATAATGAAAATATTTAATACAAGAAATACAGTTTCTCAGGCACACAGAGGCTAGTCTATACGGCGTTTCGAAACTTACAAAAACAGGGCCGGAGTCAGATGCGCCACCTATCTATCACACAATGCATACACACACAAGCCACTCCGCCAAACTCAAATCACTCAATATTCCAACACAAATAATTAATAAATTAACTTTTATCCTCACAAAATTAGTGAAGGACCGAATGCTATGACAAACATCTTTCCACCGTTGCGTTCTGTAAGTAAATTAACACTTTGCCGTTCGCAAGTCTCGTAAAAATTTCTTCGCTTTAGTTTTACCACATTCGATTTGGGCATAACAATTTCTATTTTGTTATTTTATAATACATTCTATTTTAAGAATTTTTGTCGGCTTAATGATAGTTAATTAATAAGTTATATCAGAAGATATTAAGTAATTTATATAACAGTTAATAAGTAAGGATATTTTAATGATATTATCGATACATATGCAACTTCATTCGTAACAAATTCGTCAGACTACCAGGAAAATTGTCTTTTCAATTTTTGACGTGTAACGCACATTATTGCAAATGTTAATACAAATAGAGATTAAGCACATGATTGTCAAATAAACCTAATGTAATTATAAAAGAAATACTAGTATATTAAAAATTATGTTATCAGTTATGAAAGTAATACCATAATTACTATTATCTATTTCATAAACCGCAAAATTGAATCTTGAGTATCGCGATAAATAGCCCCCCCCCCGAACTTGTCCGATTCTTGACGATCCCGCACGACGAAGTCGAGTCACTCTCGGGCAGCCCGAAACTCTCGAGTATCCCGATGTGTTATGAAGTATCGCGCGCCCGAATCGGCCCGCCCGACCTTCTGCGACCCGACCCGAACCCGAGTATCGGGCGGCCCGCACATCCCCACTGGAATAGGACATTTTTCGTACCCTCAGGAAAGCGGTTAGAAAACTCTGGTTGAAATAAAGCAGCGATAATTCTCTGTACGTAACACACCGATACAGATTCGCATACCGAAAAATGCATAAATATACTGCCTGCGAAAGCGTGTGGGCGATGTTCATCTAAATAGGAATTTCGCGTTCCTTGCGGGCGTAATTTCAGGCAGGGGCTCAATCAAACAACGTCCGAACAGAGAAGAGAGACGGAGTTGGCAAGGATGGATGGGGGGAGGGGAGGGGAATTAAATAGAATTAATTATTCCATGTGGTGGGCGTAGAACTGAAGGTGTTATCGCAAACAAAAAGATCAAAAGCTGCCTTCCGCCAAGGGAGATACACTCTTCATTGTGCGACCATAAACAATTCCGTCCATTCGAGGCACGTTGCAAGGGAAATCCAAGTTCAGCGGTGCAGCGAGAAAGCGCCTCGCGTTTCCCGCGGAACCGTGAAACGTTTCGAAAACAATTTTCCGAACAACTCTCGAATCGCGTTAAACATTGCGGCCTGTAATCCGAACTAATGGAAACGGAAATAGTTCCGTTTGCCCGGCTCCTTTCAACCCGGTTAGCTCTTTTCTTCTGGAAAACGCCCGCGCATGCACGCACGCATGCACAAACCACACATACACACGCAACACATACTCACAGGGAGTAGATGCTCTTTTCCTGCAACTTTTTACTGTCAAAAGTATTCCGACGCTTCGCGAAAATTTTTAGTTCGATCGATCGACGATACCGCTCGCTTAGTTTTAACTCGGTTCAGTTTTGTTTTGAGGTTATGTTGCTGAAACGGGCAGAATTCTATCCGGGAATTGGTTTTTATGATGCTTTTTGTATTAACTGTTTGTTGGTTGATTGTGTATTGAGTGTGTTGGTGATTTGTGATTTGGTTTTGTTTATATGGTTTTGATGTGGTAGAACGCTTTTCAAATTGCTCTTAATCAGTTTATATTAAAATTGATTTTAATTTAAGTCTCGAAACGTGCAAATCGACGCGAAAAGTTTGTTTTCATATCTGCAGTAAAATGATACGACTCTTTTTATGAAAATGTACAATGTAAAATGAAATTTACAGATGAAATTTACCATGCAATAATTAAATGCACAATATAGGTACAATAATATGTACCATATACAATAAAATATACAGTGTATAATGCATAATAAAATGAACAATGTACAATTTTACACTCCATTTTATGAAAATGGACAATTTTACATTCCATGTTATAAAAATATACAATGTACAATTGTATACTCCATTTTATGAAAATGTACAATGCACAATTTTACACTCGATTTTATGAAAATGTACAATATATCATTTTACACTCCATTTTATAAAAATGTAGAATTTTAAACTCCATTTTATAAAAATGTAGAATTTTAAACTCCATTTTATAAAAATGTACATTTTTACACTCTATTTTATGAAATATACAATTTTACACTGTATTTTATGAAAATGTACAATTTTACATTCCATTTTCTAAAAAATGTACAATCTTACAATCCATTTTATAAAAATGTACAATTTTACACTCCATTTTATGAAAATGTACAATTATACACTCCATTTTATGAACATGTACAATTTTTCACTCCATTTTATGAAAATGTACAATTGTACACTCCGTTTTATGAACATGTACAATTTTTCACTCCATTTTATGAAAATGTACAATTGTACACTCCGTTTTATGAAAATATACAATTTTACACTCCATTTTATGAAAATGTACAATTTTACACTCCATTTTATGAAAATATACAATTTTACACACCATTTTATGAAAATGTATAGTTGTACACTCCATTTTATGAAAATATACAATTTTCCCCTCCATTTCATGAAAATGTACAATTGTACACTCCATTTTATGAATATATACAATTTTACACTCCATTTTATGAAAATGTACAATTTTATAGTCCATTTTACGAAAATGTACAATTTTGCGCTCTATTTTATGAAATTGTCCAATTTTTCACTCCATTTTATGACAATGTACAATGTACAATAAAATGTTCCAAAATATGTCCAATATACAATAAAATGAACAATGTACAATAAAATATACAATGATTAACAAAATGTACAATGTACAACGAAATGTTCCATGTACAATGAAATGTATAATGTACAATGAACAATGTAAAATTCTACACTCGATTTCACAAAAATGTAAAATACACAATAAAATGGTTAAGAAAAATGCTCGACAAACTACCCTTAGAAAAGAGACCGTAGACTCCACAAAAGCCATAAAAATCTACAATCTACCTATAACTCATCAATAATTACTACTTCTAACAAACTCCAAGGAATTTCATGAAATTCATTACAGAAACAAGGAACATGTACTAAATACAAATTCAACCATCGATTTTAATCTTGATCATAATCTCGTATATAGTCGACCGATTGGAAAAGGAGTTTCAGCTTGACGTCAAGGATCGTCACCGGTCCTCCGCGCGTCTCGCGAGTCTGCCGGGCGCAGGAGCGCCCGTGAGAAAGGTGCAAGTCGAGAAAAATCGAGACAATCGCGGTAATTGCAGGAAGTGAACGCGGCACACGGTCGGGTCAGACAATGGTATCGCAGCGTTCGCGAAAATAGGAGAACAGTCCCGGTATGCCGGTGCGGTGCGGTATCCTCGAAAAGATGTTTCCGTGCCACGTCCGCGGACAGAAACGGAACGAACAGCTCTCTGTGTGGGTGGCGGAACGTCCGAGGAACGTTCCTCGTACACGGAATTAACGCCAACATCGGATCATCGCTCGCCATCGAATCGGCGTGACGAAGTCGATTGCAATTCTGGGAAAATGGAAACGCAAAATTGACTTGGAACGCCGCTTATTCCATTAAATCATTCATTCACTCGTATCATCCACTCCATTCGTCCATCCACTCAAATCCGTTCCTACCAATTTTTTTCTAGAAATTTTCAATTTTATTCTAACTATATTTGCATATTAAATTTTCATTTCACAATCCTATATTTAATTTTTGAATCTAATTCTTGACTCGATACATTCACAACATTTTTCTTTCAGTCACAAAACATGTACTGTTACTGTACAATTTGCACATACAATTTAAATTTTGCAATTTATAATTTAATTTTTGAATTCAACTTTTTCACACTTCGTTTATGTGAATTTTCGTTCAGTGACGAAGTCTACAAATTTTACTGTAATTGCTCAATTCGAGATTTAATTTTTGACTCAATTCGAAATTTAATTTTTGACTCAATTCGAAATTTACTTTCTGACTCAATTTGAAATTTAATTTTTTACACGATTCGATCACAACAATTTTGCTTCAGTCACAAAGCTTGTAATGTTACTGTACAATTTGCATACACGATTTAAATTGCTCAATTCAAGATTTAATTTTTGCCTCAATTCGAAATGTAATTTTTGACTCAATTCGAAATTTAATTTTTGACTAAATTCGAAATTTAATTTTTGACTGAATTCGAAATTTAATTTTTGTCTCAATCCGAAATTTAATTTTTACACGATTCGATCACAACAATTTTGCTTCAGTCACAAAGCTTATAATGTTACTGTACAATTTGCACATACAATTTAAATTTTGCAATTTCTACTTTAATTTTCAAATTCAACTTTTTGACAATTCGTTCATGTGAATTTTCTTTCAATTACAAAGTCTACAAATTTTACTGTAATAATTTGCACACACGATTTAAATTGCTCAATTCGAGATTTAATTTTTGACTTAATTCGAAATTTAATTTTTGACTGAATTCGAAATTTAGTTTTTGACACAATACGAAATTTAATTTTTTACACGATTCGATCACAACAATTTTTCTTCAGTCACAAAGCTTGCAATCTCACTGTAAATGTAACTTGAGCACACAATTTTAATTTTTTAACTTCAAATTGAGTTTGAGTTTAAAGATGAACTTACTACACATTATTTTGCTTTTAATCCCGTGTTCCTTCAGCGAGCAATCCGGCACAAAATCAGCTGAATTTTCGCAAATTTTCGCAAAGCCATTGGCAGATCAAATCTCCCTGACCCTCTCGGAAAAAAACCTCGCGGTAGTCGTTTCGAAACAAAGCCGCGTCTCTCCGGAACGTTTTAGAACCCGCCATAAATTCGGGCCGATCGCTCCACAGTCTATTCCGCGAGCGTTCCCTCACGTTTTCCGCCGATCCTTTGTATTCGTTTATAAAAATGCAATTGGCCAGAGAGCGGCCACGCGGTTCTAAACAAATTTTCCCGGGAAGAATTGATTTCGGGCAGAAAGTTGCCGCGGGCTTCTCATAGATGGGAAAAGGGGGAATCGACATCGGCGGGTACAAGGACTCGATTTAAATAACGGCGTCCATCTTGCAAATATGCGGGGCGCGGATCCTTCGTCACCGATGCAAGGGACCATTATGCATGCCCGACGAGCGGAACCATTATGCCGCGGCCGACTCGCCTAATGTCGTATAAATGCAGGAAAGAAGGCCTCATCCTTGATGCGACACGTGCGCGACGAACTTCTGCTTGTTCCGCGGAACAATTCCATTTTACATGGGATTCTGGTGAGAGTTACGTCGAACTGGGCATACCACACAAAAATTGCGGTAATTAGAAACCCGAACAGAATCTCTGATCGATTCCTTCAGGAACAACGACTTTCCGGAAATCGTTTGATATTATGATGTTTTAAATTGGTTGAATCTCTGTGAAAACGAGATTCCGGGGTCATTGGTATTTTTTTCGTCGGTACCTTGTATTTTTTCTTCGATATTCTTACAGAGCATGAAAAGACGAATCCAACGAGTACCATGACCATACCATTTCGATCATTCACTTTCAAGATATTCGTTTCTGAAATTTAAGATACCTAACCTAGACGCTACTTTTTAGACACGATTATCTCGAGATCGAATGATCGTAATAGTATGGTCATTATACTCGTTGGATTCGTCTTTTCGTGTTCTACAATAATATCAAAGAAAAATACAAGATTGCATTTAAAAAATATTGATACATTGACCTTGAAATCTCGCTCAATGAAATTCCAAATTTTCTGTTACACGTGTTAACTGAGGTAAAACTATCTTTCACTATCTCGAGATATCTGTATCTGAAAGATTTTTATTAAAGATTTTGAATTTCTTCAGTGACGTGTATCTCATAATCGATACGCGGTCATGGTACTCGTTGGATTCGTCTTTTCATGCTCTAGAATAATAAGAAAGAAAAAATATAGGTTGTTCAACAAATTTGTTGTTAATAATGTAACTTTGTTCTAGGATGGTTTGTTCATACTGTTATCGAGGCTGTGCTTCGAACGTGTTTCGGATAAAGAATAAATTGAGTTAGCCAATAAAGGACAAGAAAAGGACAAGAAAAGGACAAGAGGTGGTAATGTGTGAAAGGATTCGAGTTAAATGTAGGACAATAGAAGCGAGGTGATTAGTATTATCGAACAGATCGCGCGGAGAACGCTGGAATCGGTTCGTTATTGGACCCGTGAAACGCTGAGACATCAAGCTCGACAAACTGGTCCCACGGTTCGACGATAAGTAAGAAGTTTTCGGGGTGTAATTAACAACTGGAAAGTAGTTAGAGCGGCTGACAACCTTATCCGCGTCTGCGGAACGTTCCGAGTCAACTTGCTGAAACTACACCTTTATTCTGACGTTCCTCGATCGGCCATACTTCGCGCGGACTTCGAGCAAACGTGTCCTTTTGCAATCGATAGACCACAGATATTTTTTATGCAGAATTAACATTGTCTATATTAACCACGACACACATGTATTTCTTTTCTTAACAACTTCCCAGAGTTGTAAACAATACAACAGTAATTTAAGATCTCCCAATATTTTTCCTTTTTTGCGTTGGATCTATTCACTTTATTATCAAGTTTTTATTAACTCGCTTTCTTGTCTGTCTGCCAGTTCGGTACAAATTTTTCAATTAATTTTAAACTAACTTCCCGATGAGCTAGACCAGGCAGTTCCAACCAGTAGCTCCAGAGCTATTCGAGGCACCTTCCCCGCTTAGGATCTTCCCCCACTCTTAGACTTCATCGTTATAATGTATAGTAGTGGGAAACTCCCACCACGAGAGCCGCGCGGCGCGCGCAGCACTCACTGACTGTACGGTAGTAGTGGGAAGAGGTTCGATGGTGGGGACCTGAGCTGGAGACTTGAAATCTTAAACATAGCTCAGAACTGAATGACAATGCAAATTATCTATATAAAAATTTTTTTTTAATATACCCGTTTTTAAGACGGACTAAAAAGTATAATTTAAATAAAAAAGATAATTATTTTAATAAAAAAAATTCTTAATATACCACGTTTTTAAGGTGGACTAAAAAGTATAATTTAAATAAAAAAAAATTATTTAAATAAAAAATTCTAAATATACCACGTTTTTAAGATGGACTAAAAAGTATAATTTAAATAAAAGAAATAATTATTTAAATAAAAAAAATTCTTAATATACCACGTTTTTAAGGCGGACTAAAAAGAATAATTATTTAAATAAACATTTTTTAATATACGACGTTTTTAAGACGGACTAAAAAGTATAATTTAAATAAAAAAATAATTATTTCAATAACAAATTTTAAATATACCACGTTTTTAAGATAGACTAAAAAGTATAAAATAATTTTTCCTAGCTCCATGCAGATTCCTAACCCCATACAGATAGCCCAGAAAATTTGTGATTGTGAATTTTTAATAGCTATGAAAATACCTGTGAGATTTAAGACGAAAAACGTTGGGCGCATGCAATAAATATAATTGATGCACGACTAGTTCACCTAAGTCACTAACAATTTTATTGCACTGGAAATGATATGAACTATTGTGCGAGTTTCCTCAACGGCAGCTACTTTCTACACTCCTTACTATATTATCTTGCGCTCCACGTTTTTCGTTTTAAATCTCACAAGTATTTTCATAGCTATTCAAAATTCACAATCACGAATTTTCAGGACTCTCTGTATGGGGCTAGGAAAAATTATTTTATACTTTTTGGTCCGTCTTAAAAACGTGGTATATTAAAAAAGATTTTTTTTTAGTTTAAATAATTCGTTATAAATGCATAAATGAGTCGGTTGAACGTGAAACAGTTTCATTAGCCCCACTCTCTATATGTAGATTAACGTCACAGCTCGCCGGATTAGCGATTCTAACGCGGAGCGATCCAAAAATCGAACCAAGTCGTCCGACGGGAAATTATTTCGACTATGTCTCGCTAATCCGGGGAGGTTGAACGAACTTTCACCGGTCTCGTTCGACTAGAGTCGCGATCTTCGCGACTCCTCTTTCCGATTCTCATCCTTTTTTCTCTCTTTCTCTCTCTCTCTTCATGCTGCTAACACACGGGCGCGCCCTTTTTCCCTTTTCTCTTTTCCCGTGGACGGTGTGCGCGGGGGTGGAAAGGCCGGAACGATAGAACGAGGCCGGTAGAGAGAAGTTTTCAGCAGCGAAGCTCTCTAAATTATTCATGGAAACGCCAGATAAGGCGACCATTTTCCCTACGTGCGTATGGAAACGGTGATAAGAGTGACCCGACGTTTTCCCATAGACCGTGCTCTCCCGCGCGCGCGCGCGCGCCTTCTCTCCATCCCTTTCTTTCTTCTCTCTCTCGCTTTGTTCCATCCTCCTCCGCTCCTCTGACCTTCTCCAGCCGTTATCAGTCTTCCGTGAAAGTAGTTTTCTTGTTGCCGAAAGGATACTATAGCGTGCTCGGTTATTAATGCGATGAGTCGTATTTCTTTTGCTCCCTCGTATCGATCGCTTTTCGAACTCTCGCTCTTCGAACGCTTAACCTTTTATCTGACGCCCCTTAATCCCCGGCGCATTCGAAATTCCATCCTTCATTCTATAAATTTAGGTATCCCTTCACATATTTAACTGGTTCATCCGTTTTTTACAAATTTTGATAGTTTTGGTTGGATAAGAATAAAGTAATTTTGCTTTTGTTCCTGTTAATTTGCAGGACCTCTTTTATTTTACAAATTATGTAGAATTCTGTGAAATAGAAATTTGAAAAATTTGTTTAATCGTTTGTAACAGTTTTTTTTTTTAAAAAACTGATTTATGTAACTTGAAGATGGTTTAAATATATCGATTTGTAATAATTGCGTGTTGGAACCAATAATGAGAGGAGCATCAGCGTTAATTTATTATAGTGTAAGGTTATTGAGAAAGATGGCGGACATCTTGATGACCGATCTCGTTCAATCGTTATTTCGTACAATCTTTTCTTTATCCTAGAATCGAAAAGAATTTATTCCCACAGCTAATATTTCGATTTAAAAGTGAATTAACGTCATAAGAATATATTCAAGATGGCGTCGAAATGGCGACTATGTAACGCGTCTATAGACTACAATATACCAAGTTGCATGATTTGAGACGGTATTTTCCTAACAAACATTGAAAAATTTCTTTGAAATTTTATCTCGGAAGAGGAACAATAAAAATTATAGATACTAAAAATTAAGTACAAGATAAATAGTACCTAAATGATGAAAATAGTAAATAATAAAAATTGTACACTAGAAATAGTAAACAGTAACAATGGTAAACCATACAAATTCAGTAGCATAAACAGCAACCAGTAAAAATAATACTTGAGTAGTACAAATAGTAACTAGTAAAAATAATAATAAAAATTGAGTAGCACAAATAGTAACTAGTAAAAATGATAAAAAAATTAAGTAGTACAAATGGTAACTAGTATAAATAATAAAAAAATTGAGTAGTACGAATAGTAACTACTAAAAATAATAAAAAAATTGAGTAGTACAAATAGTGACTAGTATAAATAATAAAAAAATTGAGTAGTGCAAATAGTAACTAGTAAAAATAATAAAAAATTGAGTAGTACAAATAGTAACTAGTAAAAATAATAAAAAATTGAGTAGTACAAATAGTGACTAGTAAAAATAATAAAAAATTGAGTAGTACAAATAGTGACTAGTAAAAATAATAAAAAAATTGAGTAGTACAAATAGTAGCCAGTGAAAATAATAAAAATTGAGTAGTATAAATAGCGAACAATAAAAATTGGACAGTATAAATAGTGAACAATAAAAATTGAGTAGTATAAATAGTAAACAATAAAAATTGAGTAGTATAAATAATGAACGATAAAAATAGTGAATAATAAAAATTCAGTAGAGGAAACATTAAATAAATACAACTACGAGCACAATTGTCTGTTATTTTGTTAAATCAGATACTCCAGGGTGCCACTCACAAGCGTGCAGTAATTCTAAAGCGAAAAATAATTTGAAAATCTTCCACGGGAAGCTCGCAACACGAAAATTGTGATGCTGATAAAGCTTCGCGGGGATTGTAAAGAGCGTTGGGCTGGATAGAAAACATTTTTTTCATTTTGCCACCGCGGAAGTTCATCGCGAAAGGGTGAAATCATCCCTTAAAAATTTTCGCGTTTTCACGGTCCTCGGGTGCAACTTTGTAACCGTACGAGGTAAAAAGCATCGCGAATAAAAATTACTCACTCTTTTACAGTCGGCCGCGTTTTCATAAGAAAAACTTTCTACGACGTTTAATTACAAAATAACCCGGTTTATTCGCCTGTTCTTGAAGTCGCAAAATATGATACATCAAAAGTTACGTTTATGCTGTTTACTATTTTTACTGTTTATTACTCGTGCTACTTCATTTTTACCATTTGCCATTTTTATTATTTTCTATTTCTAGTACTTAATTTTTATGATCTACTATTTTTACTACATACTATTTTTTACTTCTCAATTGTTCTTATTTACCATTTTTACTGTTCAGTACTTCTACTACTCAATTCTTATCATTTGCTATTTTTACTGTTTAGTACACGTTCTATTCAAATTTTATCATTCGTCATTTTTATTGTTTACTATTCATACTACTCCATTTTTATTATTTACCGTTCTCCACTCACATATAACATGTACGAACGATATAAAAGAAATATGTATACATATTATGAATATGCATACATTCACAACATATAAAAATGTCTACAACTTTTGATCGAAGAACCAGGTTTCCGAACACTTCGTTATCAACAATGGCGGATACTCCTACGCAAGAATTGCTCCAAAATAAAAATATTTCTCCCAGCCCCATGATCTAAGACGGAACCTATGGTAATAACAGCGATCACTATAAATCCGCAATAGACCCAAATAAATTTCAGCACCCTTCTACCCCCACCCTTCAGGACGAGGGAGGAGGAACGGTGATAAAACAAGAGCTGGAGAAAAAGGTATGGGCGAAAAGTTCTTCGAGACAGTTCTTTAGGAAAAATAGCCGATGGCGTAGACATTGGTTGGGTGGAAGAGAGGAATGAGAAGGGAGACAAGGGGTGGAAGAAAACGTATTTTCCGGCATGGGACCCGGTCGCGTGCCAGGACATTTATGTAATTCTGTTCGACTGGCGGAACGATGGTTGAATTCGATTCGATTCTCGTCGGTCGCAGGGAGATTGCAACGTGATTCGCAGGGGGAGGAGTGGGGGGGGGGTGTGGAGAAGAGGAGGGGTGCAAAGGTGGTGTTGGAAAGCGAAATTAGTGTCAAGGATTAACGCGGAAGTTGCATCGAGTGCATTCACGGTATAGGCCGGGGGCTAATCGAGAAATTTTAAGATCATTGTTCAGATGATCAATTTTGATAATCTATTCCATATTCTTCTAGAGCATAAAAAGACGAATCCAACGACTACAATGATTGTACCATTCCGATCATTCGATCTCGAGATATTTGTGTCTGAGAGTATTAAATATTTTTAAACAAAAATCTCTTATACTACTTACGGAGTGTCTCAGTTAATTGTGACCATCTAAATATCTGGCTTATTCACTGTGGTTCGAAAAAAAATTTTCCAAAAGCACTTTTTAATAACATTTCTAACTAAATCTTGAGATTTTTCTTTGATATTGTTGTAGAGCATGAAAAGACGAATCCAACGACTACAACAACCATACCGTTTCGATCATCCGTTCTCTATATATGTCTGTTTGAAAGAATTACACATCTTTCAAAAAAAATTTGTCGGTCCCAAATATCTCGAGATAAAATGATCGAAATGATTTGGTCAGGGTACTCGTTGGATTCGTCTTTTCACGCTCTACAAGAATATCAAAGAAAGCATGTAAGGTTTCGACTTAAAAAAAATATTGATAATCTTGAGGTTTTGTTAAAAAATTATCGGAAGGGAAAATAATTCTGTTCGACTGGCGGAATAATGGTTGAATTCGATCCGCTTCTCGTCGGTCGCAGGGAGATTGCAACGTGATTCGCAGAAGGGGGGGATGCAAAATAGGGGAGTGGGGGTGGAAAGCGAAATTAGCGTCAAGGATTAACGCAGCAGTTGCATCGAGTGCATTCACGCCGTAGGCCGGGGGCCAATCGAGAAAAGTGGTCGGCAAAATGTGCAATTTGTCACGCGTGGCCATTTTTTTGCGGCACGCGAGCCGAATTTTAATTCGCGAACTTCCTTTCGCCCGGCCATTTTTTGCCATTTTTATGGGTGGAGCGTCATCGCCTACGGTTTCATCGCTGCCACGTGGTTTTCAGCTTCTCAATAAATCGAATTCAGACGAAATTTGTTTGGGATCGACGTTCGACTTTTGTGTATGATTTGACTATGGTTGTTGATGGACTTGAATGGTACATTGGGATTTTTGGTGAATGGAGGGGGTTTGCTGAATTTTCGAAGCTTTTGTGTCGGTGTTCTAGATGGAGGTCGTTTAGTTTGTAAGTGCAAGCTTTGAACTTGATTTTTAATTTGGATCATAATTTTGCTTCTTAATTTTAAGGTTGAATTTTTGAAATTTAATCTCCACGTGGTGCGTTGGTTTGCAAATTTTAGAGTTTAATTCTTAAATGTAATTGTTGATTTTTGTTTTACATCTTAATATTTTTGGTATTTCTTAATTTTAATCAATGTTATTTTTTTATTTCTTTCTGTAGTCTCAATTCTTAAATTTAGTTTTCATGACTATAATTGCTAATATTTTGAACCAACCTGTATACGCAGTTTTAGTTTTAAATTTTGGAGTTGAATTTTGAAAATTTAATCTTTGTTTTTAAAATAGAAAAAACGTCGGCACACTTTCTCCAATATTTTGTGTATCGATTAAACAATGATACTTTCCAATTATCAGTTATAATAACACAATCCCCAGGAACGTCGTCATTAAAGAACAGTAATCGACGTTTCAAACATTTCAAATTGGGATTTATATGCACTGTCTCTCATAAATATCAATTTTCGTGTATTCCAAAATTCATCGCGTTTCATTTCGCAACACGCGAATTAATGAACATATCTACACATACACACACACACATATGTGTATATAACATTGAAAGAGTATTGGCGGAGCTTATGAAGCTTGTAAAAACAGAACTCCGTCACCGACAGTGCCATGAATAAATCGTCGCGGTTTGTTTTTCGACGTACACTGACCGCGATCGCAAATTAGTATTAATTACTTTTTGCGGAAATTACTTACCAATGCGTCCCCGCAAACGTTTATTCTCCCATTTCAGAGTATTCGAAGACTTTTACGGTCAAACAAAATACAAAACTGCGCGTTTTAATAATGTGTCTATTCATTTCCAAAAAAAAATTATTTTTGCTCTATTTTAATTCTATTTTGTCCCATTTTTGTTGCTTTATTTTTAAATGAAGTTTGCTTAAAGACAATTGGAATTACCTAACCACCCGCATTATTTACTGTTGATTGAAAAAAAAATTTCCAAGAGCACTTTCTGATAAACATTTTTACGAAATATTGTATTTTTTCCTTGATATTATTATTGAGCACGACAAGACGAATCCAACGAGTATAATGACTATACCATTTCGATCATTCACTTTCAAGATATTCGTTTCTGAAATTTAAGATACCTAACCTAGACGCTACTTTTGAGACACGATTATCTCGAGATCGAATGATCGTAACGGTATCGTCATTATACTCGTTGGATTCGTCTTTTCGTGTTCTAGAATAATATCAAACAAAAATACAAGATTGCATTTAAAAAATATTGATACATTGACCTTGAAATCTCGCTCAATGAAATTCCAAATTTTCTGTTACACGTATTAACATACGCTCACTGAGGTAAAACTATCTTTCACTATCGTTTCTCGAGAATACTACCTTAATACAAAACAATTATAAAAGAATTTCTAGTTATTCAGTTAAATACAAATAAATCAAACATAAATGAATATCGTTGCAACGGAGAATTATTTAAATATATTTCGTTCGGTAAGTCGATAAAGTGGATCGATTAGGCTTCAGCGAATTGATACTCACCCAGCATGAAGGAACATGTAGAACGCGAACCTCCAGAGCTCGAGACGTTTGTCCGGTCTGTAAATGAAGACACTATCGATTGGTACCGGACCCGACGGATTCACTTCTCCCATCGCCACTGTGTAATACGTGAAGAAACCCAGCTGGAAAAAAAACAAAGAAAACCAAAAATTATTAGCAGATTCACCATCCGCAATTAATGCAATTTCTAATTTTTAGCCAAGTACGATAGAATACGAGCAAACACATTCTCAAATCGATCAATTGATAAAACGATGCCATGTACCTTTAAAATTATAGGTTAGAAAATGTTGCGATGTTACTTACTCATTGCCGGCTAAAAATTTCGGACAACCCTTTAAAAATGAATAACTTTTTCAAAATTGGTCCAAACGATCCGCTTTTCTTTTTTGAGATGTTAGAAAAATTAGTTTACCAGATATAATGTGTGAGAAAGTTTTTTTCGAAAATTGCTATTGGTCGGAGTTGTAGAATGAAAAAGTTTCCTAACAAAAGTTGATCGGTATTTAATTACCTACAAATTACGATATAAAAAAATTGAAAAAGAAACAAATATTTTTATAAAAAAAATGGGGACCACCTAGATTTTTAAACTGTTCATATACAAAAGGACAGTTGTTTGGCATCAAGCGGGTCATACAATGAAATAATTAGTTTCTTGACAGTCCGCTGTTTTATCGAGATACGAAGGTCACCTTGAACTTTTCCATCACGATGCGTAATGTTTGACCTTGTGGTTCGATAGAGTATTGAATAGTGAACAAATAGCTACAAGGCATGTGGGATTAAAAACTAATAATTACCGAGATACTCTTCCGTGAAAGATGATGCAACATCTTGGACGTGTATCACTCGGTCTGATTGCTCGCCCACGCATTCGACGTAACGTACAGAATTTTGAGAATTACTCTTCGGTTAAAGATTAATTAAAAAATATCTAACTAATTATTCCTTTTCAATCCCACATACCTTATAGTTTTTCATTCGTCATTCAGTACTCTGTCGAACCACAAGGTCAAATATCACGACATCATGATACAAAAACCCAAGGTGACCTTCATATCCTAATAACAAAAAGCGTGCCATCAAGAAACTAATTATTATATTGCATTCCACGTGTGATACCAGACAATTTTCGTTTGCAAAATTGTTATGTTACAACAAATAGTTTACGAGTTAATTTACAGTGAAACGTCACACCCTGTACATTTTCCGGCCTCGTAATATTCTAGCTGGTGTCGAGACGAATTCAACGACCTCGTGTACCATAACCTTAAAACCTTGAAATAACGCTGAAATACTTTTCGCCGCAGAAAGCGGGTCACCATAGTGCTGCGGCTCGAATTAATTCGGATTCCCAGTGGAAAAATGAAAGAACTGTCGAAACTCTATCGTTCCATAGGATTTCCGAGTGGTGGTAACAGGGCTGGGGGCCGTAATAAGGTACGCGAGTGACAGACGGCATGGTAGGGACGTTTATTACGTCATAATGATCCGGACTTCCGGGTTTCCGAGTGAACGTTAAGTGACGGCGGCGCGATAGAGAGAGAGAGGGTGGGGTTGGAGGGGTGGGGGTGGAGGAGGAGAGGAGAGCAAGGCTCGGTGGTTGTGCGTGCAGCATTACGGCAGTGGTTGAGCGTGAATGGTCAATATAAATCAAGCTTTGTAATATCGTGTCGACGCCGCTGTGCCGCGCCGGCGACGCTTAGGCATATTGTTTCTGAAAACCAGAGAAACTGGTATACTAAATACCACCGGCACTAAATATTCAAAATGTTTCTTTCATTTCTGACCTTGTACGCCCTTGAAAGTCATTGTACAGTATACGAATTGATTTGTCATGACGCGCGCTTTCGTATGATACAAAATAACATATAGCTAAACCAGAGAAACTGGTATACTAAATACCACTGGCACTAAATATTCAAAATGTTTCTTTCATTTCTGACCTTGTATGCCCTTGAAAGTCATTGTGCAGTATACGAATCGATTTGACATAACACGCGCTTTCGTATGATACAAAATAACATATACCTAAAACACAGAAACTAGTATACTAAATACCACTGGCACTAAATATTCAAAATGTTTCTTTAATTTCTGACCTTGTACGCCCTTGAAAGTCATTGTGCAGTATACGAATCGATTTGACATAACACGCGCTCTCGTATGATACAAAATAACATATTCCTAAACCAGAGAAACTGGTATACTAAATACCACTGGCACTAAATATTCAAAATGTTTCTTTCGTTTATGACCTTGTATGCTCTTGAAAGTCATTGTGCAGTATACGAATCGATTTGACATAACAAGAGCTTTCGTACGAAACAAAATAACATATACCTAAACCAGAGAAACTGGTGTACTAAATACCACTGGCACTAAATATTCAGAATGTTTCTTTCATTTCTGACCTTGTATGCCCTTGAAAGTCATTGTGCAGTATACGAATCGTTTTGACATAACACGCGCTCTCGTATGATACAAAATAACATATTCCTAAACCAGAGAAACTGGTATACTAAATACCACTGGCACTAAATATTCAAAATGTTTCTTTCATTTATGACCTTGTATGCCCTTGAAAGTCATTGTGCAGTATACGAATCGATTTGACATAACAAGCGCTTTCGTACGATACAAAATAACATATACCTAAACCAGAGAAACTGGTGTACTAAATACCACTGGCACTAAATATTCAGAATGTTTCTTTCATTTCTGACCTTGTACGCCCTTGAAAGTCATTGTGCAGTATACGAATCGGTGTGACATAACACGCGCTTTCGTTTGATACAAAATAACATATAGCATTCCATTTAACACTAAATCTACCGACTATTAAACGTGATTACTATATGTGCTCCCTTATAAAAATGGCACAATATTTCGATTTTTTGCCATTTTTATAATAATGTGTATACTTGAATAAAAAAGTGTGCATAACCATTTCCAGTGGAAGCATCTTTATATCTTCAATAATTGTATAATGAAAAATCTGAAAGCGGTCATTTGCACTAAGGTTTAGTGTTAAAAAATTGCAGCCCGCCCCCGTTTCTCAATACCAGATAGTGTTTCGGTAATTAGGGGTCCCGGGCAGCATTGGCCAACTTATCCTCCGCGTTTCGTTATTATCCTAGTCGTGGTACATCTTTCAATTGAGCCCCTTTAATTGCTAGCCAGCCTTGGGGGATGGTGTAGGGTGGTGCAGGGTGTCCTTTAATTCCGAGGAGCGCGTGACTGTCATGGCAGCGTTCCTTTGTGCTAATGGAACAGAGAAATTCGTGGAACCGTGCTGCTCTCCACGGCGCCGGCTACTACATCTAGAGGATAGAGCGCGAGAGAGAAAGGGAGAGAGAAAGAGAGACAGAGACAGAGAGAGAGAGAGAGAGAGAGAGAGAGAGAGAGAGAGAGAGAGAGAAGGTCTTGGGGGTAGTCGGCGTGCACAGAGAAAAGAGGCGTGCGTCTCTTTCATCCCTTTCGTTTGAAAAAAGGAGGGGTGGCCGGGTTAACGGATGGCAAGAAATGAAAACGGAGAGTCAAAGATAAATAACGGGAGAAAGAATCAAACGACTACGACGACGACGACGGAGACGAACGATAGAAAACGAAGAGCCGTGGAACGCAAAGGAGGACGAGGGATATAGAGCGAACGTTTAAAGACAGACTTCTACGGGGCTAGGCTAGGGACGCGAAAGAGTTCAGTAATTCCGCGCAACGTCGCATAAATAGAGGGCCGCCGGGCTCTGAGGATCGAAGATGCTACCGAGAGAGATAGTCCTTCGTAAACTGGGAAAGAGGACTGCTTGAGTGTGTATATATGTGTGTATAGGTTAGGTACTAGGAGGATCAGACGGGTGGGATTTTGAGGGTTGGTGGGACAGTGGGTTAGGGTAGTACTCGAGTTGTCAAAGATGTTGAAATGTGGCGATCGTTTTCAGGAAAAATTGATAACCTTTGTGGTCGAGGCTAGTTTTAGCGGTACCGAGAGAATGTGGGGGGTTAGATTGTCATTCTTTGTTGATTGTTGTGGTTTGTTTGGACACGCGTGATTCTGAAAAATGAATGCATAACAAGTGTATTTGTATATATATTTGCAATGCAATCATGTGGAAAATAGATACACATAATTTATTTATAAATTTATACTGGAGCCGAATGTGCAATATTTTGTGTGTGTATATATATATATATATATATATATATATATATATATTGCACATTCGGCTCCAGTATAAATATATAAATAAATTATGTGTATCTATTTCCCGCATGATTGCATTGCAAATTCACGCAACTAGTATTTAAAGTTGCCTATAGATAGCGTTGGGATACGGTGCAAGATTTCACGCGCATGCGCGGCCAAAACAGTAATGTATCTATATCATGATGACAGAGATAGTGGAGCCCTGAGACAGTTATATTGGCGGGAATGTCTCGAAACAATCTATTCCGGACAAAAAGACTTCAGGACGTGTCCTACGAGTTACAAAATATACACAAATACACATGTTACATACTCATTTTTCGGAATCAAATCATACCAATTTTTTAAAATTCTACTGGGTGCTCAAGGTACCCCATTTTATCGAGAATCTTACTTTACCGAGGCTGAAATCGCCGCTCATGCGCGTGAACTCTTGCACCATATCCCAACACTGCCTATAGAGCGCACCACAGTGTTTGCCATCCAAGATGGCCGACAAGTTGATACCCCTTCCGTCTTTCGCCTCACCCCCGCAGCATAATGCACAGTCCTTAAGTCCGTGTTGAGCGCCTATGTCGACCGTCCCCGCCAAAACGTAAGCGTAAGAGTGGGATCCACTGATCAGTGGTGGGATCCGCAGCCTTGCGTCAAGAGTGGGGACTCGCCGTTCCTCCTGCACCCCACTGACGAGATTTTGTGCCAACTCTCGCTGCGCGGACAATACCACTTCGTGACACAATTTTTCAGACCTTCCGAAAATATTACAGTTAAAATCCAAAATATTTGATGCGCTATCCGAGCCGAAGAGCGTTGTCCCTACGATCGTTCCTAAATTACGCAAACATCAATCGACAAATCGTCTAGAAATTTCGCATACCTCTGCTCTAATAGCTCGTATTAACACACGAACCCAAATCGGTTGCACAAATTATAATCACGCGAACGCATTTGCATTTAATCAGATCGTCCGTCCTACAACAACATTAGCAAGTTTCCACGCATTACCCACAAATATCTCGAACACCTCGAACACGTCCAAACATTCCAAACACCTCATTGTTTGTCCTCTCATCCTAGAAAATTTGAACAATCATTTCAAAAACATTACTAGCCATCTGACTAGGCTCTGTCAAAAGTTCTGCACGATTCCGTCGACAAAAATGCCGACTGTGCACACAACATGCAAATGATCGCGGTTGACTTAATGCGCGAAGGAGGAACGAGCTTTCTATGTATACGTATATTCCCCGATGTCGGTGAGTATTCTCTGGGAAAGTGCAGCCACGTTGCACCCGCGTGCAGCCCGTCTAATGCACATCGATGCACGATGCGTCGGAGCGCGTTGGACACGATACCGGGGACCGCTATTCACTGGGACAGCTATTACGTGGGAGAGAGCATGTCGCATGAGCCGTCTAGGCGATCGTCATCGGCTCAAGGAATGAATGCAAGTGTGTACGCGCTACCGTTAGCCGAAGGTGGATGAGTCTTTGCGATGCACACGGTGTCCTGCGGTGCATCGAGGAAATAATACCACAGTGCACCGATGGGAAATCTATTTGTCACCGAAGGTTCGTTTATAATTGATTTATCGTCGCGATTGGCTGAATTGTGCAGTGTATTTTGTTGTATTTTCCTCTATTTTAGTGCATAATTTACAAGGTTCATTTATAAATGTTTTATAATTCGGATTAGTTATATTTCGTTGATGTGCACATGTACGAATATTGTGTTTTTTTTTCTTCCATATTCGAGCACTTATTAATAACACTTTTAAGGTCATAAATATTTTTAAACATGCAATATTGTATTTTTTCTCCGATATTCTTATAGAGCACGAAAAGACGAATCCAACGAGTACCATGATCATATCATTCCGATCATTCGATCTCGAGATATCTGTATATGAAAGAACTTTTTTTTTAATTTGTTATTCTTCCAGACACGTATATCTCGGGAACGAATGATCGAAACGGTATGGTCATTGTACTCGTTGGATTCGTCTTTTCATGCTCTATAAGAATATCGATAAAGTCTACGAAGAACAATAATAATTCAGAATTATTTCTGCCTTCGATCTTTATCTAATCATCAACAAAAGGGCAACAGGAGCAGTAGCAGTTTTCAATTACAATTATTCCGTCTCTCTTCTCGGTTTACATTTATCTGTACCTAATTTCCAAGTCGAATAAAAGCAATGGTAACCCGTCGCGATTTTTGTCCTCTTCCGAGGGGAAAAAATTTGGTTGCTTGGAGGCTAAGCGGGAGGTAAAGGGTTGAACAGCAGCCGCACAAAGAAAGAATATAAAGCCTGCGCGGAATATGAGCAGCACCCCTTATTAAGGTCCATTAGCCAGTGTTTTGTGTAATTGCTTCATTTTTTTTTGTCCGTGGGACCTGGGATACCGGACGACTCTTAGAAGGCTCGTGGGACTTTTCCGGATTTTTCAGAATTCAAGAGCATGGCCAGCCGAATTCTGGGACGAAACAACGTCCTTATGGAGACTGTTCTTTCACGTTCTTTCTTCTTTTTTGTCGGTTTTCCTTTCTCTCTTTCCCACGACGAACGATAATGGTGTAACGACGCTACCACCGTGTCCCAGGATTATGGCCTGGTCCTCTTGTGACGAGGATGCATACGCGTACGTGATTCCATGGAAATGCGAGTACTGCCAGTGGTGGATTTTTGCACTGGAGAATGTCGTCATCACGAATTACGACGACACTTACATGTAGCTGTGCTACGTTCTGTTGTTAGCACTCCGTATTGACATTTTATCAGCTAAATCCACTCATTGATTCGATTAAAATAGCATAGATTCATTCACAACAGTGTTATCACAGTGGTTGTTTTTTTAAAGAAGATATCAAGGTCATAGGTATTTTTTTTTTTAGATGAAATATGTTTTTCCTTCGATATTATTATAGAGCAAGAAAAGACGAATCCAACGAGTATAATGACTCTACCATTTCAATCGTTCGCTCTCTAGTTGTTTATGTTTGAAAAAATGAACTACTTAAAAAAATACGTTTCAGGCACAAATATCTCGAGATTGAATGATCGTAACTGTATGGTCATTATACTCGTTGGATTCGTCTTTTCATGCTCGACGAGAACATTGAAAGAAACATACAACGTTTCATGTAAAAAAAATATCAATGACTTTTGAAATCACGTTAAAAAAATAATGTTGAGAGAAAAAACTCTACCCACTATCTATCACCTAAATCCACTTATTGATTCGATTAAAATAGCATAGAGTCATTCACAACAGTGTTATCACAGTGGTTGTTTTTTTTTAAGGAGATATAAAGGTCATAGGTATTTTTTTTTAGATGAAATATGTTTTCCCTTCGATATTATTATAGAGCACGAAAAGACGAATCCAATGAGTATAATGACTCTACCATTTCGATCATTCTCTCTCTGGTTATTTACGTTTGAAAGAATTAACTACTTAAAAAAATACGATTCAGGCACAAATATCTCGAGATTGAATGATCGTAACTGTATGGTCATTATACTCGTTGGATTCGTCTCTTCATGCTCTACGAGCACATTGAAAGAAACATACAAGGTTTCATGTAAAAAAATATCAATAACTTTTGAAATCTCGTTAAAAAGATAATGTAGAAAGAGAAAAATTCTACCCACTATTATAAGTATCCTTTGAGAGAGTATAATCTTGTTTTTCGTTTAAAAATGAATGTGTATACTGATGGTACTGCTATAGTATTTTTAATATTGTTTCCCACGGTATTTTTATTTACGTAATTTCAAAATATTAATCAAGCGTAAAAATCGCCGGCCGTTCTCGCATGATTTTTCTGTAAACCGTGAAATTGTATACGCAATTTCCCTGGCAGCAAATATGAAACCTTTCAAATGAATAAATCCACGAGTTGCTGTGCTTCAGTAAATATAGGATGAGAACGAATTAAACTCATGAAATTACATGAACCTATAATTAAGTCCTTAAAAAGAGCCGTTACAATTAATCATTGCAACACAATCGCGAGCGATATTAATATTACACATTCATATTTATAATCGTTCGCTGGATTTCTCCTTTGGCCTTCGGCACACATTTCTAGAATTATTTTTAAAATGATTCTCATCAATATCATTGCGTTTTAACTGTACAAAAATGGAACCATTGTGGCAAGTTTTTTAGCTTTATTAATTATTTTAATTAATAAACTAGAGCAGGAAGTACTAACCTAATTCCCCTCAGAGAACTGCAAGGTCCCCACCATCGAACCTCTTCCCGCTACTACGTAAAGTTAGTGAGTGTTGCGCGCGCCGCGCGGCTCTCGTTGTGGGAGTTTCCCACTACTATACATTATAACGATGAAGTCTAAGAGTGGGGGAAGAACCTAAGCGAGGAACGTACCTCGAATAGCTCCGGAGATATTGGTTGGAACTGTCTGAACTAGAGGACAATATTCAATATGTTTAATATTACTACGGCTTGAAACATTTTTTTTATTATCACTGTCGGTATCTTTTAATTATTTAAACTACAGTCGATTGTCAAAAAATTATTTTGTATCCGAATCTTCTAATTCTTCAAGCAAATTTGTATGATATACCGATCGGAACTGTATTCGTATTTCACGACCAACAGAATCTTGCTCGAAGAATTATCCGTCGCACACGAACCCCAACTAAATCATGCTCGCGGGAATAATGCACACCCTCGAGAGTCTTTACGGCCGGTTCGTTTGTATGCTCTTTCAATTTTCGTGAAAAATTTTCATCACCGCGGATGAGCTGCAGTGATATCGCAGTATAACACCGGCGACAGGTGAACGCCGCCGCGACGTACCTTTGGAAACTTATTATCTCTTTGTGATTTCCTAGTACCAACGTTAATCCACCGGATCGTTGCGCTTCTTTCTCCTCGCAATTAATTAATCCCCGCCTCGAGCCCATCATTACACTGTCCAACGAGTTTTTACCGTCATTCGATTCGCGGTGGAATAATATATTTTTGCGTTCCCTTTACTGCATCTTTGGCTTAAACACAATATCCATTAGGGCAAAGAATAGTCCGAGATAATTGATATCACCTAAACATCTGCGTTATTCAATGTTATTTTCACCAAAAATTTCGAGCACTTATTAATAACACTTTTAAGGTCATCAATGTTTTCAAACATGAAATATTATGTTTTTTCTTTGATATTCTTATAGAGCATGAAAAGACGAATCCAACGAGTACAATGACCATACCGTTTCGATCATTCGTTCCCGAGATATTCGTGTCTGAAAAACTCAAACAACTTTCAAAAAAATCTTTCAGTCACAAATATCTCGAGATTGAATGATCGAAACGGTATGGTCAGGGTACTCGTTGGATTCGTCTTTTCACGCACTATGAGAATATCGAAAAGGAAATCCAAAATTTCGTCGAGAAAAATTCAAGGCTACCTTGAAATTTCGTTTAGAAGTGCTTTTGAGAGGTTCCGTTATATCACAGTGAAGAAAGCAGATGTTTAGGCGATTCTATTCAACTGATACACACTCTGTTCTTTATCCGACGATGAAATAATTGCAGAAGCAGGTAAACACAGGTTTGTAAGTGAATCGAATCCAGCTCTGTTTCCCTGAATACGGAGATAATCGACTCGCCCGGTTCCATCGCGAGTTTCCGACCTTGGATTACGTATCCCCATATATTCCCTGAGCACATCCAATTCATCTCGTCGAGAGTGTGAACGTCATCGCCGTTGTCGTCGGCGGTTGTCGCCGACAAAAAGCCTCTTTCACGCTCCCAGGATCCCGCGCCATCTTTCTCGGCTTAGCTGCTTTTTGCAAACTATAGTCGCCGTCGGCGAGGCGGCGCGCGGAGAAAACGGATGAAGTTCGATAATGCGAGAACTTCCGAAGCTTCGCACCGATAGGAGAACCTTTCTGTACATATGTATATCTGCGTGTTATACACAACGAATACACGTTGCACCAACGTATTCCGCTCTGACAATAGTTGTTTATTCCTCCGACGGGACCCTCAACATGCTAAATTACGATCGACAAACTCTTCCCGGGATAAACTAATAAAAACACCGGCCAGCCCCAATCCCACTTCCCCGATGTCATTAAATTTTGTTTGGAACTCATCTACCACTTGAACACCGTCGAACCACTACTTTGTGCTCCGTGCACCTCGTCGTTCGAATTTAATTTCGATTTTTTTTTCGTTATTCTTCCCCCCCCTCTTTTTTTATAATCTTATTTTTATAGGAATAATGTGTTAGTTGGTTTTGGTGTCTGAAAGCGTCCACCATCTTTTTCTATTCTAGTTAGATTATACAACAATGTTTGTGACGAAAGTTAATTTACCTGGCTATAGTTTACGATGATGAACATTTTTTTTCCAGAAATGCATTTTCAATAAAAAATGTGGTTCATATTTTGACTTTTTGTGAATGACATTATGTACTTTCTTTATCTAAAAGGGCTTTCAAGCTTGACACTATGATGGACTTGATGATTGAGGATATGACCTTCAAACGACCTTGAACTAACAATAAGGTACGACAATGATTTATTATGTAAAAGGGCGTTCAGGCGTGATACTATGATGGATACAACGATTTACTACAGCATGACACATAAATAAGCTTGAACTAAAAAATGTTACTGTTTATTACATATAATAATTAAATAACGAGTTTTACTTCATATTTATTATATTTAGTGTGCCAAGACATGCTGCCCCGGGGCAGTGATGCCAGAAATGTCAGCTTTTCGTGCATGCGTATTCGCGCGTGGCATCAGTACTGTACTAATTTCAAATTTTTGAGAGTTCTTTAAGGCCCTGTTTTAAAAATAATGTTTTTCATTCAACATTCACATACTTTCATTACCTAAAAAAGTTCAGATTATACAGGATAACATAATATAAAATTTTATTTTATTCGGCAGAATCTATAAAGAATGCCTACATTTGTTGCAAGACAGAAGAAAACTGCCAAGAACCTCTCCAGTATCCAAAATAACAAAAATATATTTTCTAATTATATAAATAAACAAGTAAATAAAAAATAACGTCCATTATCTTCAAGTTCGTCTATGGCAGTGCTAGGTCCCGGCACGCCACCTAGACGTTTCTCTTTTTTTGCGCGTATACGTTACTGGATTGCGCGCGCACCGCAGTACGCATGCGCGAAAAGCATTTCTAGCATCACTGCTTCGGGGAGCCATTTTCAATGACTATGACGACCTTTGTGTACACTGTCAACGACACCTTCCGAAGTGGTTCAGCAGATTCGAGCCATTGCTCGTTGTTTATTAAAAGATTATTAGCAAAATAACGTTTATAAAAAGGAGATGTACCTTTTCGACAATAGGTTAGGTCTGAGATAGCAAATCTAGGCTAAGGTAGCCGAATTTGGACATTCGCGTGAACTTAAATGAACCTAAATGGTTCAGGAAGAACCTAGACGCTTCAGTAATTAACATAGCATGAACCAAGATGATTCAGGATGAAGTTAGAAGGTTTAAGAATAACCTATACCAGTGATGGGCAATTTTGTCTCAATTGAGGCAAAACCGTCCACACCGTAGCGCCCTCTGTCCCCTTCCATCAAGCGCGGTACAATGGGGCAACGAAGACACGAGACATCAGCGTACGCAACGAATGTGCGCGCTGCATGAAAGAGAGGTTACTGGGAGAAGCAGGCGTTTGAGGGGCTCCACCCGTGCCCACCACTGACCTAGACGGTCCAGAATGAACCTAAGATGATCCTTCCATCAGTTTTGCTAATAATATAACCAAATATTTACCAATCTTCCAGGAAAATCAAGGAGCAACTAAATTTTTAAAGCTCTTCAGTTCTTCAACACTCGGAAAGCTACCCCTGGTAGCAAAAAAGTTACCTAGCAATCTTACAAAGAGACTTAGGTTCTTCCTAGCAACTAGACCCCAGTAGAGATTCTTCAGAATCATTTCTAGAATCACGACACCCACGTTACAGCAGTTTTCAAGGCCCGTTCCAGCGGCCGGGCCGCGACATCATGTTTTCCCCAACTCGGAAATCTATATTATTTCCGTCGGCGGAGTCCGCTCGCATTAATCAGCTGGCGAAGGCAGACACGCACGGTTGGCAGTGACGTGACTGGTCATAAATCGTCGGTTCGAGAGCAAACGCGATTACACGGCGACGATTATCGGAAGATTCCACGACATCAGCGCGCACCTCAGGCCGCATCCATCGCTGCCTGCCGCGATTCTATAAATGCATAAATCCTGCTAATACCGCATATCCGCACCCCCGACGCACACGCTGACGAAGGAGAAATCCCGGAGACCGTGGCCGAAGTATATGTCGCCGGAATCGACGGCGTGTGGGACGAGAATATTATTCCCCGCGATCCGGAATTTTCGCGGCACTTCCGGTTTGTGCCAAGACGCGCCCGCCATTTTGTTGGCGAAGCAACCCTAAAATGCTGGACAGAACGATGGGGTCCTCGAGCATAAAATCTACAAATACTTCGCTCAATCGAAAGAGGAACGTGGATACAGTATTTAATCGATAAGTGTCGCAAAACAATCCCCACTTCCGCGGGGGTATACTCCGTGAGGGGCCGTGAAGAAGGAATAGTATACTTGAACACAAAGTGTCGCTGGCCGGACCCGTGGTTGCGACTTTTATCGATTAAATACTGTATTTCAGAGTTCGGATAGCAGAGGTTGTACTGTTTCGTGATTTACACGCGTAAATACAATTCTAACAGCGTCGTGTTTGGTATCATTTTAAACGGAAAAGTATAGGGAACGTGTTGGTAAAAGTCTCATTAAGAAATAGTTACAAATTAAAAAGTTATGTTAATAATTTGGTATTGTCTCACTGGTACGTTCTGCTTACTCGCTATCCCTCTCCAACTTTTAAGCATTTGGGAAGAAATTAATCAACTGGATAACTACGAAATGTTTGTTGGCGAAGAAACCCTAAAATGCTGGACAGAACGATGGGATCCTCGAGCATAAAATCTACAAATACTTCGCTCAATCGAAAGAGGAAAGTAGATACAGTATTTCCATAAGTGTCGCAAAATTCTGAACAAGAAGTGTCGCGAAACAATCCCCACTTCCGCGGGGGTATACTCCGTGAGGGCCTGTGAAGAAAGAATACTATACTTGAACACAAAGTGTCGCTGGCCGGACCCGTGGTTGCGACTTTTATCGATTAAATACTGTATTTCAGAGTTCGGATAGCAGAGGTTGTACTGTTTCGTGATTTACACGCGTAAATATAATCCTAATTGCGTCGTGTTTGGTATTATTTTAAGCAGAAAAATATAGGGAAGATATTGGTAAAAGTTTTAATACAATATCATTGATAATAAAAAACTTACGGCAATAAATTCGTATTGTCTCACCGGTACGTTCAGCTAACTCCGCCATCCATTTTCACATTTTACGCCCGTCGGAAGAAACCAATCAGCTGTGCAACTTAGAAATGTTAATCAGGGTGTATTTACAAACCAAATGAACTATCTACAGCTGCATAATCCTCGGCAGAAGCTAGAATAAGCTAAAATCACTGAAAGAAGAGGCGGAGCACTAGACCCGCAATGTAGCGAGTTTCGTGCTCTCTATCTCCGTATCTATGATGTAAATGGAGCATCCAGTGGAGCAATTTATTAATCCACAGATTCCCCGGGGAGTCTCGGTTCCACCAGCCTCGTGCAAAGCCTTATGGTCGACGTCTCCGCGCGATACGCAAGAGGAATTTCGGGATTGGTCGTTCGGGCGCTTCCTTTTCCCGATAAAGGACGTTTGCCTTTGAGGAATTGAAAATTGAAGGCACGGCAACGGCAGCCGGCAAACGAGATTGCCTTGTTTGCAAATCTACGTCCTCGTTGACATTATTTTCCTTCGTCGAACAACATTTCGCGCCCTCTCACGGCCCCGACACCCGCTTTCCGTCGGAGCGACGGACAAATTGAGGATAATCAACGCAAACGCCGCCGACAAAAGCGAAGAAACTCCGAGACACACCGGCCTCGTTCAAACATACTTTTTCTCCCGTCGAACACCGGTTTTATTCCCGCGAGCCAGAAGATTCTCCTACGATCCATCCTCCACCGATTCGGTCTTAAAATTCAGTTCCAACACGGCAAAACGTAGACGGAAGCTCGAAAAGCTATCGTCGGAGAGAGCGCGCGCGCGATGTAATATTGTTAGGTATGCAAATTAAACCATTCAAAGGCCCTGATGAACTTCCGTGAGTTTTGGCCGAGCTTGAAAAAAAAGGAGGGCCGTCGACGGAGTTGGAGAAACGGGCTGCGGATGGGGAAAGACGAAAGTTCTCGGTCGATTTTCTACAGCCACGGCCGGCTCGAGATGTATTACTTCGTTGGGGATTCGAAATTCCCGCGGTGGAGGCCTGCCGACAATATGGCAGCGCGGCCGGCTACACCCCACCACATAAATTATGATTATTAAAACAGATTCTCCGGTTACATCATAGATTGAGAGCATGAAGCTCGCCACAATGCGGGTTTAGTGCATTTGGACTCTTCTTTTAATTATTTTAGTTTATTCTAGTTTTTAATGAAGATTATGCAGCTGTAAATAGTTCAATTGGTTTGTAAAAGCATCCTGGTTAACATTTCGTAGTTACCCAGTTGATTAATTTCTTCCCAAATGCGTAAAACTTGGAAAGGGATAGCGAGTAAGCAGAACGTACCAGCGAGACAATATCAACTTATTAACATAACTTTTTTATTTCTAAATATTTCTTAATGCGACTTTTACCAACACGTTCCCTATACTTTCCCGTTTAAAATGATACCAAACACGACGCTGTTAGAATTGTATTTACGCGTGTAATCCGCGAAACAGTACAACCTCTGCTATCCGAACTCTGAAATATCGACTTTCTTCCTTCGATTGAGTGAAGTTATTCGAAGATATTATATTCCATGTAGCATCCTATCGTTTCGTTCAGCATGTCAGGCGTCCTTCGCTCACAAAATGGCGGACCAAGAGACCATCGATTCTTGCAATTTTCATCGCGTCGGAGGAAAAGAAAATACAGGGTGTTTCGTCTAACATTGTACAGGCTGTACAATCTGTCGTTTTCCGCCTCACGAAATGAATCACAACGGAAGGACATCATTTCGAACATTTATTGCAGTAATAAGTATGATTATTTACAAGATCAAGTTTATGGTCGAATTTCTGTTACCGTTGAAATCTGAAATGTCGCTGAAAGTAAATTCTGCATTAATTAGCAAATTTTAGAGTTCACGGTCATTTCAAGGTCGTGCTATTAAACATGGATGAATGCACAATAATGTTTGCTATAACATACAACAACAAAAAATGTGTGTATATATGTAAAAAAACACGAGTGACCTTGAAGAAACGATTAAAAAATTACAATTTATACAAAACGATTCTTCCATCTGATTCGTTTTTTGAAACCATTTAGATTACGTTAGAAACATTTTTCGTATTTTCAGAGGTACAGGTGTATATACAGGGTGTCCCACATAAATGTGAACACCGAAATATCTGTCGTATTTACAGTCCTATCAGAAAACTTCACAGGACAAAGTGACACTATTGCAGGGGGAAAATATAATGGTAAAGAAAAAAATTTTGTATGTCGTGTTTTTTAATGAAATTTCCAGGTCACCGATGTTTTTTTAAATGGAATAGTATATTTTTTACGATATCATGATAGACAATAAAAAACTGAATTTAGTGGATACCACTTTTTTAACCTTGAAATGTCCTTGAGCAAGAATAATCATGTTGGAGCGGATAAAATGTGGAAGTTTCAAACTTCCGTGTTTCAGCAAAGGTTACGCGTTGTTTACGTCGGGTTGACCTTGAAATTTTATTAAAAAACACGACATATATATATACGTATATATATATATATATATATATATATATATATATATATCTATATATATATATACGTATTAAAATGTAATATATACATACGTACATAGAATATATAATATATAAATATATAATATTTATGTATCTATGTACAATATAATATAACTTACTCTTCTTCATCATCTTGGGAATAAGGAAGGGAAGGGTACTCAAATAACTTTAAACGAAATATATAATAACAAACCCACTACTTTCGCCCCAATAGTACCCCACAAACTTCGCACGTAGCCTCGGTGCTGCCGAAACTCGCGCATGCGCGTGAAAAGCGCCAACATTCCCGTCACTGCTGTAAATGCGACAGATATTTAGGTGTTCCCATTTATGTGGGACACCCTGTATATTTAGGTGTCCTGTCTTAGACGGAACACGCTGTATAATTTAACCAAGTTTCTTCAATGATTCGCATAAAGAACATCAAAAACATTGGTATTTGCGCCTCTCCAAAAATAATTTGATGGACTACCGGCTCATTACGTCCGCTAGGCAACCACCGACAAGCAGAAAAGTTTCGCAATTTTCGCCAGGACTTTTGCTCCCGCAGGAAATATTAGGCATCGCGGGTTGCGTGCACGGTGTTTCGCATGCACCGCTAATGTCCTCCGAACGGCCGCCGATGGATTATCTTGACCGTTGCAATAATTTCCGGGCGGCGCGGGTGCCTCGGAGCTTAGGCTCGCATCGGCACGGCGCGGCGCGGTTGTTTATTGTAAACCGACGAATATTCAGGATTTATTCTTTCATCGTGCGCGATCCTACAGTTGGATCAAAATTGCCATCGCACGACAGCTTAAACACCGATCCCGTTTCCGGAAATATCTCCCCCACCCGCCGAGCCGGCTACGGTAATCCACCGGCGGTGATCCGCCCGCGATCAATTCCGATCTTTGTTTCGTCCTGTAATCAATTGTAATCAAATCTGATTCTGGTTGAACCGTGCACACGTATTTCCCTCTGTTTTTCCGCGGCGATCTAAAATTCAATTTATTTCGCAGATTTTTCGCTTTTGCTCACCGGACAGCAATTTTCGCAAAAACGATAAAAATTTGTTTGCGAACGAAATGCTTGTCAAAAACTGGACCAAAAACTGGGATGTTCGAAGCCCGTGTTGACTCGACGCAACAGGTGACTGCTATTAAACAATATTATTATTCACAATCGAATTGTGCCGCAGAAATTATTTCAAAAATTGGAGGAACTGTAATTTTAGAGAAAATTAGAGAAACATTGTTCTGAATAGAACTTAGTTTGTTACACTATACAGAGTGTCCCAGCTAACTTGACCAACTTGAATTTAGTGTTAGTAATAGAAAAAAACGTTATAGGACAATATTAATCTAACCGAAGGGGCAATATAATGATTCGGAAAAAACATTTTTCAAATCTTTTTTTTCTAGATATCAAGGTCATCCATTTTTTTTAATGGAACTATATATTTTTTTTATCGCAATGTAATAGTAGGGGTAAATTATTAATATGGGTTTTATTGGTCACAAGCAAACACTTGTACGTGTAGCGTCGATCGATTTGTAAAGGGGAATTGTAATTTTACGTGATTCTTACAAATATATTTACAATATTTTTATTAGCATAATGTTCGATTAGAGAAGACTAATATACATACAGGGTGTCCCAGCTAACTTGACCACCTTGAATATCTCGCTTAGTGTTAGTAATAGAAAAAAACGTTATAGGACAATATTAATCTAACCGAAGCGCAATATAATGATTCGGAAAAAACATTTTTCAAGTTCATTTTTTTCTAGATATCAAGGTCATCAATTTTTTTTTAATGGAACTATATATTTTTTTTATCGCGATGTAATAGTAGGGGTGTACACCTCTGCAATGACATATTGTACAATGACCTTCGTGTGACCTTGGGTATGAAAAATCCAAAAAGCACTACAGGTATTATCAGTGATTAATTTACTACACTAATTGGTTTGATTGAACTACTTGTATTTCAATAAATGTTCGAAATGATGACCATTGTTTTCAATACATTGTTGTATATCAGAGAATCATTTATTTTCCGTATACAACAATCTATTGAAAGCAATGATCATCATTTCAAACATTTATTGAAATACAAGTAGTTCAATCAAACCAATTAGTGTAGTAAATTAATCACTGATAATACCTGTAGTGCTTTTTGGATTTTTCATACCCAAGGTCACACGAAGGTCATTGTATAATATGTCATTGAAGAGGTCTTCACCTCTACTACTACATCGCGATAAAAAAAAAAATATAGTTCCATTAAAAAAAAATTGATGACCTTGATATCTAGAAAAAATGACCTTGAAAAACGTTTTTTCCGAATCATTATATTGTCCCTTCGGTTAGATTAATATTGTCCTATAAAATATTGTCCTGGGACACCCTGTATGTATACTAGTCTTCTTTAATCGAACATTATGCTAATAAAAATATTGTTAATACATTTGTAGGAATCATGTAAAATTACATTTCCCCTTTACAAATCGATCGACGCTTCACGCACAAGTCGTGTTTGCTTGTGACCAACAAAAACGTCGCCGAGTGGATTTCAAACGGGAAGTTGTTTTCATTAAAAATATTAAAACACTCGTTTAAAGTGGACGTAGAACGAGCTGGCACGAAAATGAAACTTTATATATCTCCCGATAATAAACGCGAAGAATTAAGCGAAACACGTAAAACCTCGATTTTACATTGAAAGCCTTATTATTTTATCGTAATAAGCATGCTTAAAGCGGTCGGGCATTAAACCGGTTGCTTAACAAAATATTTCCTGTTTTAACAAAATGATTTCTATATTTCACGAATTCTGTTTGAAGTTTTGTTTTTTAAAAGTACTTAACCCCTTGCACTATGATTTATTTTACGGTTACAGTGATTAGAACTTGATTGTTGTCCATCATTTCTCAGAACAAAAAGAAAATCTAAATTTATTATATGCTTGTATATTCCCCAATGGCTATATATCGGCAGCAACAAAATAAACTTTTATTTCGCTTCAAAGGAAATGAATAATTTACATGTCTAGTAGATGTTGTTCGAAATTCTTATCACGAGTCTGACTAGTTATTATAGTGCAAGGGGTTAATCGTCTGGAATTAAGATTGATTGAACAACGGTTTCGATTTCGGTTCCCCCTTTTTCTTATTAAATCAGGCTGCAAATGGGTGCGTTTGTTTAGCTACACAATCGGCTAATGAATATTCTTATCCGCTGGTCAGCGCCGTTGTACAATTCGATCGCATCCGATTACCGTAAAGTCCTGACTACTCGGCTAAACGCATTCAATATGCGGCTATTAGGCCTGACCATTGAACGCACTCGACTACTGCGAGAGCCGATTCACCGTGTCTGACCGCAGCATCGGCACTAACTACTGCGTCAATGGGAACGCGCGGCCGGCAACTATTTCTCTGATTGTATCGATTGTTATTTTAATAATGCCGGGTTAACGAGCTCGTTGCTTGGGTTGATCCTGCCTCTTGTTCGATGATAGTCAGACCGAGGCTGAATAATCTCGCAAGTCCCAATTATGTTCGTTTTATTTAGCTAAGATTGCTTGCAATAGTGCTGTGGAAATTGTTGAACAACAACTGACTTGTTAATTTATTCATGTTTTTTCTTCTAACCTCTCTTATCAATTCTTTATAGTCCTCCATGATTTTCTTTGGTCTATACGTTTCCTACCACCTACTGTGCCTAGCTCCGCCCACTAACTCTCATTGGCTAATTTTCACTATTCTCTTTAGTTTATACTACTTGTTTCTATCTTAAGTCCTCAGGTCACTTGTCTTGCCAAGTTTCATTAATTCTGCGCTGATATTTATTTGTTCCAGCTACTATTCAACTTTTCTCATTAATTTTCAATAGCTCCTCCCACTGATACTCATTGGTCTCTTTTAACTTGACTCCTCCCATTTCCTGTGATTTGACACAGTCTTTGACAATTCTAGACAGAAGTTGCCTTCTTGAACGAAAATTCGTGTTTCAAATTTCTTAAGCTCCGCTGTCTATCTAATCTCCTCCCATCGATCCGCCTATCACCCCCATCCAACTTCACTGAACTCCTCCCATTTCCTGTGATTTGACTCAGTCTTTGACAATTCTAGACAAAATTTGCCTCCTTTAACGAAAATTCGTGTTTCGAATTTCTTAAGCTCTGCTATCTATCTAATCTCCTCCCATCGATCCGCCCATCACCCCCTCCAACTTCACTGAACTCCTCCTATTTTCAATGATTTGACACATTCTTTGACAATTCTAGACGGAAGTTGAGTTCTTGAACGAAAATTCGTGTTTCAAATTTCTTAAGCTCCGCTGTCTATCTAATCTTCTCCCATCGATCCGCCCATCACCCCCCTCCAACTTCACTGAACTCCTCCCATTTCCTATGATTTGACACAGTCTTTGACAATTATAGACAGAAGATTATTTCTTGAACGAAAATTCGTGTTTCAAATTTCTTAAACTCCGCTGTCTATCTAATCTTCTCCCATCGATCCGCCCATCACCCCCCTCCAACTTGACTGAACTCCCCCCATTTCCTGTGATTTGACACAGTCTTTGACAATTCTAGACAAAATTTGCCTCCTTTAACGAAAATTCGTCTTTCAAATTTCTTAAGCTCCGCTGTCTATCTAATCTCCTCCCATCGATCCGCCCATCACCCCCTCCAACTTCACTGGACTCTTCCCATTTCCTCACCATCGACAATACCTTCGCAAGAATTCTTCTGGTTTCTTTAACTCTTGCTCCAATTTTCCTTAACACTTCGGTATATCTAGTCTCCTCCCACAGATACGCCCAGCTAGTCCCACCCAACTCCTCCCACAATTCCCTAGCCCTGCCATCAATTCCCGAAAACTCTTTCAGTCTCATTCATCGATTTCCTCACTCTAATTTTCCCCATACGTTCTCGCTAACTACTTCTCTCCCCTGACTTCACCTCGCCAACCAATTCCACTCACTCCTCCCGCAAACCCCTTCCACCAAAAATAATCCCGCCCACTCCGTTCCCTTCTGTCCCCATCGCAACCGTTTCAGCGTTCAGTCCACCCTGCTAAAAGTTGTCAAAGACCTCGAATCCACTCATCAGGAGGCTCTCAAAGCTAATCTAACCCACGCGAACACGCCGGAAAATAAACGCGCGGCAGTCGGGGGAACAGACTACGCGAGGCATCATATTTTCCCCGGGATGAGAAGAGTAGAGTCCGCACAAACGGCTCGGGCTCGCGCCGCTTCTGTCAGCCCCGGCTCTCGGACCGCAAAATTCAGCCGCGCGCTGTTTGTAGGATTTGTCCGACTCGAGATTAGAGAAATGGCGGGAAGGGAAAGCGGGGTGGACGGGGGGCGGGGCTGGGAGCGCGGGGAGGCGGGCGGTGGGTGGTGGGCGGGGGATACCGGCCACTCTCGCGCGTACGGTCCGCAACTGAAAATGGTTTAACGCGATCCCGTGCAAATTTGTATGCGGGCAAGTTTATATGGTACCCGAGTCGCGCGTTACTTCCGCCCTTGCCCTCCCTCAAACCACACCCCACCCCCTTTGGCTACCGACGTTCCTTTCTCTACTCTTCGCTCGTCGATTTCCTCTCCGCCCCCTTTCGTCGGGTCAATATTGCTCTCAAGTGGACGTGCAAGCAGCATCGTGCGTGGGACGCGTTTCTGCACGTACTGGGTGTATCGCTTAACTGTCACCGCGGTTTTTCAGACGCTTCTGACCGTCCGACGAGAAAATTTGTTCAACAAAAGTTAATCAGTTTCTAATCGGCTACGAAGTGCGTGATAGCAAAGTTTGAAAAATATGTTTGTTTCGATAATAAACTGAGATCACTTTAGCTTTTTTAAATGGTACTATTATTGAATAGGACTGTTGGCGACATTTAAGTGGTAGTTATTACCCCATGTACGATTACTTATTTGTATAAATTCTGTATGTGTAAACCGAGGTAGTTTTGAATTTTTTAAACGATCTACTATTATCATATAAACTATTTTGTATATAAACAATGATTGCCTCGACTTTTTTAAATGGTGTACTATCACGATATAAACCATATTATATGTAAACTATGATTATCTTGACTTTTTCATTAAATGGCACGGATAGCATCACTTAAGTGGCAACTATTATCCCCCGTATAATTAATACGCTAGTATAATATTAATTGGTGGTAGGAAAATGTGCTAAAATATGCCAGGAACACTTCGGTGACACTTAACCGGTACACCCAGTATAAACGAGACGCATACTCGAGTTTGCCAACGTGTCCATGCGTTTGTCAGCAGTATACTCGCGTGTCGCACGGCTCCAATTGTTCATATACTGTTTCGCCGAGGATTATTAGATTTTTCGAAGCTCCACGGTTTTTTTCGATCGAGATTCCCAGGCAGCTAACACATTTTTGACGCGGTAAAGTCCTCCGGTCGGTTTACAATTTTACAAGCCCCTTTCCGAAAATATTTGATCGTGTTTCGCCAGCGGAATCACCGGATTAATGAATCGTTCTCGAACATGGATTGTTGCTGCTATGAAGATTTTTGCACAGTTTTGCCGTGATGCAATCGCGCTTCAGAGGATTCGACCGATTTATTGTATCAAAAATCAGTTTCAATTGTTTTATTTGAAAATTAATGAATGTTTCAGTTGTATATTATCGAATAAATATCTTTGCTATCATTAGACTGCGGATCTGTATGCATTTATAATATGTTGAAATATGCAAAATATATGCACGATGTATGCAAAATATATGCACGATGTATGTAAGGTATATGCTAAATATATGTATAGGGAATGTATGTACGGATCTGTAAAATAGTAATTATTTTACAATATACAACAATAGTTTTTTCTATATTGTCGATTGTAAATTGATACCTCTTGTCTGTTACAATTAATTTATACGTTGAAAAAGAGCGTTTTACATCACATGACGTTATAGGGGCATATTTAAATTTACCCCAATGATGTGACAGAACCTCTCGTGGTCCTTCAACGTGTTCGCCCTTCAAAATCTTGTTTATTTTTAATAATATTTATGTGTAAGCTTTTCTCCATAATCACCGGGTATACTTTTTAAATTTTCTGTAATTCTAGTTACCAAATCTATAGATTTAGAGGTAATCCTAATGTTTTACATTTCTTCATGGCCTCAGGTAACATTTGGAAATGGCTCTGAAGAAATGTTAAATTCTGTTGTAAATACTGACATCGTAATGTTTCTTTCGCCGATTTAATTGACCAAGCCTCCTTCTCATCGAACGATTCTATGACGTCTTTTATTCCTTCTAAATGCGTTGCATAAAAAAATACTGCTTCCAACCAGGTTCCCCATCTTGTTATTACAGGTTCTGGTGGCAGTGGCATATTTTGTAATTTATTTTTATAAATTTCGACGCGTTGTGGTGCTTTTAAAAATACTTTTTTAACAGCATATATTAATTTATTAACAGCAGGGAATAGCAGTCGCACTTCCTCAGCAATTCGGTTTAGTCTATGTACCAAACAGGTTATGAGCAACAAATTTGGCACCTTATTTATTCTAGCGTAGCATTAAATAGTCGAATATGTACTTATGCAAAAATTCATTTATGTAAGAAATGTGCATTTATGCAAGACATATGTAATATGCAAAATATGCAAAATAAAAATATATTTTTGTAATAACCGAATCATGACGGAAATTTCTGTCCAGGTCCGATTGGTCTACCTATTTTTTATAAAAATATGCATTTGCATAAACATCCGCAGTCTATCTATCATATTCTCGATGATTCTCTGATTCGAACGATACCAAACACGATACAGTTCGGATTATATTTACCAGTTTAATCCACGATTTAGTAGAACCTCGGTTATCCGAACTAGGCAATGAAACATGTGCTTTCGCAACGACAAGCAGTCGTCTCCAACCACTAAAATAAGCAATAATATTGCGAATAAAATTGCGAATAAAATCCCATCGACGTCGACAGCGAATCACCGACACCAAATTCGACACCCTACTGCTTTCAATTAGTATAACAGAAGCCATCGCGTTAGGCAATCGGCGAACGATCGACGCGTTACAACAGAACAACATCGGCAAAATCAATATCGATTGGGAATCCTGTCACGTGCCGGGAAATATAAAACAACGAACCCACAGCCGAGGAGGGTAAAAAAGGGGGAGGAATACTGTCGATATAAAAACGAATTACGATCAGCCTTATTTCTCCAAGAAAAAGATAAAGGCGCTCTCGAATAGAGAGTAGTCCGGGGCCAAGATGTTGCATCAGAGAGAGAAAGAGAGAGGGAGAGAGAGTTTCCCGGCCTCAGGTGCATCGTACGTCGACACAAATAGCTTCTTTAGGCCTCCATGTTGCCGGTGTTGTGACCAATATCCACCGACCTGGCCGTTTCCCCTCCTCGATTGAGTCAGGCCGGGACGCGTTATCGTAAAATTAGTATCGCCCCGAGGCTCCACGAGAAAATTTCAATTCTCCTCCCTCTGGATCCACCCTGGGACGTCAGACGATCATGTCTGCGGGGTGTCCTCCATTGCTGTTGTTAGGCGTCACGCATAGAAATAGGAGACTTTACCCTACTTGCTTGTAGGAGCTTCTGTATCGTCATTTAACCCACGGACAGCGGGCTATTCTAATACCTATACAGGGTGTCCTAAAAATATTCGAATTCGTTGAAATGGATGACTCATGGTGTTATTCTAAGAAGAATTTTCCTTTGCGAAAATGTCGTACGCAGCTCCGTTTCCGAGTTATTAACGAAGAACACGGGCCAATCAGAGCGCAGCTACTGCTGACGGATCTCGCCTCGGCGCAGGCGCGGCGGCCGATTCTACTGAGCGGTAGCGTTGTTGGCGCGGCGGCCGATTCTACTGAGCGGCAGTGATGGTATATGGTCTCGGTTTTCTCGCGCATGCGCGACGATTTTAGCGTCAGTATAGTACAAAGTTGGGCTAAAATGGGGTACCTTAGTCACCCCACATAGTTTCGCAAATTTTTTTCGATTTTCAAATATGAATTGACAAGTAGCTCCTTCTCCAATACTAGTTGCCATTATAAAATCGAATATATTAACATTAACTTACCAAAATTTCGAAGTACGGTCGTCTCGTCGTGTCGTCTTGCACTCTTCTGTCCGGTTTCCCGCCAATAACAGTTCTCCCCTACTTTCCCCACAAACAGAAGACGTACGGTACGTTCCTGCATTTAGTCGCGCATGCGCAAAAAAACCGAGACCATATACCATCACTGCTGAGCGGTAGCGTTGTTGGCGCGGCGGCCGATTCTACCGAGCGGTAGCGTTGTTGTCGCGCCGTGCTCGAATCGTGAACAAAAGTAGGAGTAACTATTTATTTAAATAAAACTCGCATATTCAGCCGTAAATGCACTTGCTGCTTCGAATACTCTTGTACGGCGATGACGAATTAATTTTATCTAAGTTTTATCTAATAAATTACACGCGTGCTGACTCGATTGTATTGCTCACTATTCGATCACGGCGCGACATGGTAAATAATACAAAGAATTGAATAATTATATCCAATAATTATTCTAAGAAAAATTGAACGGCTGTGACGGAATGTTAAATTTTGTTTCATTTGCATTATATATACATATATATATTATATTATATATTATTATATTATTATATTATTATTATATTATTATTATTATCATATTATTATTATTATATTGTTATTATTATTATCATATTATTATATTATTATTATATTGTTATTATTATTATCATATTATTATTATATTATATATATTATATCATATATTATATATTTATATTATATTATATTATATTATATATATATATATATCTTTTTCAGACGCAATAAAGCCTCTATGAAAATGATCCACACAAGGATCGAAACGTCGAGAATAATTTAATTGCAAATTTGTTGCTTCTCAATAGGATCGAACCTTGCGCCGAAATCATAAAGTTTATTCAAATTGAACTCGACAATTTTGATTCAATTTCGACTTCATCCGCTCAAGTGTGCACTAAATAATTTCCTGGAGTGAATTTCGACTGGTTGAAAAAATAATAAAATAATGTGGGTGTTCTCTAGACGCGTTCATCTACAGGGAACAATAATATAAAACCGGCGAACAGGGATGTAAAAGTTTTCCGGGCGAAAATTTCTTGGCCGGCCGTTACACCTGCGGAAACGCGTTATGGGAGCAGTTATGCCCGTGTACAGGGTTGCGAATTACCGCAGCCGGCAATGTAATCCATTAACGGCATTGGCCATTGAGAGGACCGGCCCCCGCGAAATATCAAATTACGTAGCATTCGATGCAATAACGTTATTACTCTCCGCAGATGTATAATATTTCGCGCGGCATTGTCATCGCACCGGCTCGGATAGATCGAGATCGCGATGGAGCAGTCTGATTTTTTCGCGATAATGGCGAATAATTCGCGAGAAATCGTTTAGAGGAACTGGTTGCGTGACCTCCGATCGATCGGAGCCGCGAAATGTCATCCTGACGGCGGTTATGAGCGAAAATCAGTCGAATACACCAAGTATCTAGACCTGAACTTATTGTGTTTGCATTTGTTTAATTTTGTACTTGACTGGAATTTTGCAAATGTACACATGCGCTATTTTTTTGTGGATAATTTTTTAACTCCAGTATAATAGAAAGTTGAATACTATGTTCGAAGGAAATTGTGTAGAAAGTGTTCCACTTTTTTGTAATCATTGCCGGTAATTGTATTTTTCGATCAAATTGTTAGCAATATATTCGGCGACACTTTTACGAGTAAAACGATACCAAACACGACACCGTTTGGTTCGTATTTGGCTGAGCAAAACGCGTTTAAGTAGAACCTCTCTTATACGAACGCTCGCGTACCACTCTGATTGGTACTGCTGAATTCGTTAATTGGGCACGTGAATGTGCTTCAAACTGTGTCGTGTGGGTACTCATTTTATTCAAAAAAATGTCCCCGATATGATGGTAACCATTTTCACAAAGAAATAAAAATTTTTAATTTAAAAGAAATTTTTAATTTAGAAGAAATTTTAAATTTTGTTAGATAAGATTAAATGGAAACAATTTATTCTACATTATCGACTTACTGTCTCGTGTACAATCGTCCCCTCCATGTTTACACCATGTTAGAACACCTTGTAGACGTATGGAATAAAATAGTTTACGAAACTTTGGAGTCGTTTTTCTAGAGAACGGTTCATTTGTGAGCTATTGTTCCTTCAAAACTTTTGTTCCTCGTGACGAATACTGTACAATACAATCAAAACAAAAATTTGACCTTGAAAATCAAGTTCAAGGTCATTTTTCTATAAAACTCTCCACCGATTCAGATTATTTTATGTACACCCGGTACAATACGAAGTTCGGTTAATATTTGACGAATCCTCGTATGCAGTTTGCATCCTTCCCTTTAAAAGTCACGTCGAACTACCTTTATTAACGATTTATGCCCGCCATTAACCCGTGGATCGCAGTAAAATAAATGATGCAGTATACTTTGATAATATTGATGCTCGTGATATTTAGATAAACAGACCCAGGACAGAATAACGGGATAACAATTTTCAAATAACAAATCATACCACGAAAAAAAAATTCTACAGAGCTTATCTTATGGCAAGGAGCATGAAATGGGCTTTTTGTTACTATTTTTATTTATCAAATTTGCACAGTGATTTTCTGTAAAAATTGTATATTTTCTGAAGTATTTGCACCACGAATGGGAGGAATATAGAAGAAACTAAAAATTTGTATGTGAAAGTTAAAACAAAATAGTTTAAACAATATTGTTAGAAAGCATGATGTTTTTGCAATTTTTTCATGGGAATTTGCAAGTCGATATTCTTTTTTTATTTGAAACTTACAGGCTTGAGTACGTTTCATACTCTTTGACCTTATGGTGCTTTTGAGACCCTGCAAAACAAATATGGCGGCCAATCGATGTTCAGAAATATGTATAAAGCCAGTGATGTATAAAATGTAATTTTTGCAAATTCGTGTCTGACGCAGCAATTTTGCATAAACGATCACGCGCATAACGATGAATCCATAATCAGGAAAATATTAAAATCTTTATTAAATTGCATTTCAATTAGTTGGACTCATCAGCGACGTCGATACAGTGTTCTCTCTATATGGTCCCTGTTTCGGCGCTGATAACGCAATTATAAAGAGAGGGGGCCATGGATTCAATGAAACTAAAACTGAATCTGATTCTGCGATTTCATGATTATCAATATTTTTATTAGTCACTGCCAAAAATTAGTCTGTTTAATTCAATTTTTATAGAAATCAATAACACTTGCTGGTACAGAGAGGCAAAATAAAAATTTATAGAGAAAGGATACGACTATAGTAATTTCACAGAAGCGTCTCACTGATTTCCTCTAAAAATCTTATTTAAAAAACAATTCGATTTTTCTTTTCTAATGGAATAATTTAATGTTCGGACTGCGTTCGGAAATTGAATAATTGTAGAAAATGTACTGTGGCAAATTCATATGAAAATTTATATGGATACAAATGTTTACACAAATTACACATTTGTTTATTTAGTCAATGCTTTAAACCTGATAGTGTGTATTAATTATATTTACCAAAGATATAATTATATCATTTTTGTTTTAAATAAAACTTGAAAAAATGAATTTAAGATTGTTTTAATGGCAAAATTGCTGTTTCAGTAATTTAATTTAATTATCAATCCTACTATAAGCGAAAGAAGACAACTGAACGAAGAAATAATATGTATAAGTAAAACTAGTAGAATTGTCCCCTTTATTTTCCTTTAACCAGTTAACTGCGGCGATCTTTATAGAGGCGGCGTATTTTTTTTATTTGCTTGTTTCATTTCGTCTTGACCTCTAAACATTTAAAACATATTAAAATTTACGAATATAATTTAGTTTTCGCCAAAATTACAATGTAAATATCAAATTGTAACAAAATTTTACGCATGACGGATATAGTCGTCATGACACAAAATTCTGCCACATCTCCATGACGGATATAGTCGTCGAACACGTTTAACTGGTTAAAAAACAATTCGAATTTAATTTCACCATTAACATTATTTCAACAGAATAAATATGTGAACAATGAAAGGTCCGCTTGAACAAAATTGCAAAACAATACGTGCAAACCCAATTGAATTGAAAAGAAGCGTAACTTCGTCCTTAACAGATCGCAGCAAGCGTAATCGATGGCGCCGAAGCGGAAAATACTGTAAGACTGGAATCACTGTACATATAATGATTGATTGCAGGACGGGCACGGTATATGTATACTACATATAGCGTTTCCAGAGTAGAACAGGTTAATATGGCGCATATCTGCAGCAATGGCGGCCGGCTCATCAGTCTTGGCCCTTATCGAGCAACAGAGGAAATGAAGGGAAAAAGGAGAAAGACAGAAAGAGGGGATTCGTAAAATCCGGTAATTAAAGAAAGCTGAGAGCGAACACGGACAACGGGCTGTCGCTTTTCAAGCGAGAAATCATTATTAGAAAACGCCGGGGTTCATCTTTCTTTTACGGGAAAATGAAAGAACAACAGGACGAAACAACAGAACTTTCAGAGCGGAAGAACAGAATCAAACGGACTATTGTCGCGTGGAGCGTTTTGGTATCTGCATAAAAGCAATTAAACCGAAGAAAAGTGGATCCCTGATATAGCCGATAACTTATAAATAAATGTAAGAAACGCTCAAACACTCGGAAGCGTCGAGGAGGTTAAGAAATCGGACCTTCGCATAAGCGATGTTGCTGGGAAATTAATTTGCATCGCACAAGGGGCTGCGATTTTTCTGGTTCTTTAGAGATAGTTCAGAGTGTGTACTTTGAGTATATAAAATTTAAATTTTATTAGCAAGTTTGAGGAAATTGATACAGTATTTAATCGATAAGTGTCGCCAAATTCTGAACAAGAAGTGTCGCAATACAATCCCCACTTTTGTGGGGTGTACCCCGTGAAGCTCGAGAGGCTTCGGTCGCCGAGAAGTGTAACATAAGACGGGTCGAGTATATCGGTGAGAACACTACTAATCCAATAACAAAACTTCTTTATTTTTTATTATTTTTTGATGGAGCTTCCACCAACATATTCGTGGCATTTTTCTAATGAAAATGATACCAAATAAGATATAATTGTGATGATATTTACTTGTGTAATGGAACTCGAGGTCTCTCAAACATTGCTGTCCTTTTCTATGTTCGGCATAAGTCAAAGAATAGTATACTTGAACACGAAGTGTCGCTGGCCGTAGTTGCGACGTTTATCGATTAAATACTGTATTTGAAATTGTTTCCAGGTATTGTACAGAAAATCAATGCAAGATCTTCTACAACACTGTGTGATTTTTTTAAACAAATTATTTTGGAAATTGCAGCTTTTATTTTATAGTAAAATACTATCAAGTGTGTATTTTAAGCCTGTAAAATTTAAATTTTCGAAAAAGGTTTGAGAAGTTATGCAGTACTTTGCTGTTATCTTTTTCAATAGATTATTTCAGAAATTATAAATTTTAATTTATGATAAAATACTTCCGAGTGTGTAGATTGTAGATTAAGCTAATAAAATTCAATTGTTATGATAAATTTCAATTAGCTTGATATTTGCAATTGCTTCGATGTTTAATAGAGAAATCAATGTCCTGCAAGCTTTAAATCACTTTGTTGTTTATAAGAAATGGATTACTTTGAAAATTACTAAATTAATTTTATAATAGATTACTTGATCTTTATTCTAACTATTTTATTGGTAACTCACTTTATTGGTAAGTATTGACTAAACTGTGGATTTCTCTGCTATTTCAAATTTTCATATCACAACTACAAAAGTAACATTGTATAAAAATCAGAATGAAGGAAAAATTAATTTTCTGGACTAAGTAAAAACTGGTTTCTGCTCATATACACACAATTATTTATAACGAATGTATTTATACTAATTGCAGTCATAATAAATGTATTAATAATATTATGAAAAATTAATTTATTACGAAATTTATAGTCTAACAATGACAGAAAAAATAATGACAAGAAAATGATTGTTGTAGAAAGCAATTTTCATAATGTATGACATTTTCTAAAAGAATTTGTAAATGTTATTTTGTAATTTCTAGTACTTTTTGGCAATGTTAATTAATTAATGAATGAATACAATAAAATTTGCTTTTGATTTAATTAAATTTTACGAAATTGGAATGACATTGTTCGCGGCTTATTGTTATTGCATTGATTATTATTATCATCCGAATGTAAATTATGGTCGGGTAATGCAAACCACAAAGCATCGAAAAGAGAAATTAATTTAAATATACCTTTGCATTGATCGGTGTAGTATTTTGATAGCAATCGAGGACTTACCTGAAACAGCCAAAACAAAATAATTATTATAAAAGAGGAACATTTAGTCACAATAAAAAGTATGATCATCACATTATAAATATTATAATTATTAAAAATCATTAATAAAAAGCCTTGCAGAAAATATGTAAAATACAATATTTTATTAGAGGATTTAATAAGAATGTCATTCAATTTGTAATTCGCTAAAAACATTGATAAAAAGTAAATAAAAATTATAGAAGTCTGTTTTATATGTAGACAAATGATAATACAACTATAAAATTTATTAGATCAAAGTTATTAAATAAACTTTCACCAAAAGGAAAAAAATGTTTCAAAAACACAATCCTATAAAATTCTTCGGTGTAAGTTAGAAAATATTTTGCATAAAATTTTATACTTTAACAATACAATACTTTTACAAAAAAGTTTATACTTGTACATCCCACACTAAATCTGAAAATATAAAATGTATTTTCCGTCTGACTTTTATTTCGTCACGCCCATAAAAGAATTAGAAAAAAAAACATTCTCCGAACTTCCCAGCTTCCACTCTTCTCTCTCCCCCACAAAACTGCAAATTTCCATAAACCCGCGGTAGTTCGTTCATAATAAAACGATGCATCAAAGTGGCAAAAGCCATGATTCAGGCGCGTCGGTCATAACCGCGTTTGAAATTCCCGCCGCGGCGCGCCGGGGCTCACATGTCTCCCCGCAAGGCTTCCGCGAAAATGCAATCACCGATTGATTGATGAAGTGGAGGCGAAACTTTCAGCGAAGTATAAGAGAAGAAAGAGGATGGGGGTGGGAGACAACGAAGAAAAAAGCTGTGCAGAAAAATTCGTCGGGGGAGAAGCCCGGAAGAAATTGAGTGAGCCCGCCGGAGAACTTTCACCCTGACCTTTCTTCGGAAACAAACTTTCTTCTCCGAGGGAAATGGCCGGGCCACTTTCGATCGAAATTCGGTGGAGCCATCGCGGAAAACAAAGACCAGGCCCGAGGAAATCGCTTGGGAAAGAAACTGCGAGAAAAATGGCGGCTGATCTATTCCTTCCTGTTTCTCAGAAAAACTGCGCAGATTTAATCAAAGGGACACGGAGAAGAATAAATCGACCTTCTTTGAACTAGGTTGTAAGGTTGCTCGCACTGGAAACGTGATGGAAATCAGATATGGAACAGAAAATTTGCCCAAGAAAAAGAAATATGTTTGCAGGACTAGGAAGTGGACTTTAAATTGTAACAACTAATATTTGGCACTATGAAAAAAATACAGTGGACAAAGTTGTACTTTTTTAAGGGCGAGATATACAACGGTGGAAAAAATTATGTTTAAGATTATTTATTTTTATGAAATTTCCAGGTACTTTTCAAATTGACACCCTGTATATTTTGTTTCGATATTCTTGTAGAGCATGAAAAGACGAATCCAACGAGTACTATGACCATGTCATTTCGATCATTCAATCCGGAGATATTTGTGTCTGAATAAATTAAGCCTTAAGTGAGCTGACTTTTCAGACACGAATATCTCTGGAAAGAATAATCGTAACTGTATGGTCATTCTACTCGTTGGATTCGTCTTTTTACGCTTTAGAAGAATATAAAAAGAAAACCGTAATGTACCGTTAAAAAAAACCGACAGCTTTAAACGAATGAACAATTTTAAACAATTTCGCGTAGAGACACGAGAGAATGTAAAATAATTCGCAAAAATATTGTATGGCTTCTAGAAAGATTTCTTAGAGGACGTCATGAAAACTGGCTCGCATAATTAAATATAGCGGCAAACTCGATTTTTTCAAGGAAAATAAATTATTCTTGTTAGCATGGGCACTCGGAGAGTTCCGACGAGGTCATATAATGGTTATATAATTTTTATCAAGTTTCATTCAAAGTTACGTTAGGGGTTGCATCCACCAGGCAGAGCCCGTTGCACCGTTTCAGTTTTCGCTTTTATGCAATTAGAAAAACTTTTTCCCTCGCGCGTTTTATGCATTGCGAGAAACTTTATTTGTACGAAGGAGGAGACAGCAACGCTTGTGCCACTCGGAAACTCTTTGCGATTCACGGACTATCGTGCTTGTAGTTTCCTTTTCTATGTCCTTCCTTTTCTTTTTCTTTTTATTTTCTTTAATCTTGTTCATTTTACTCGCCGGTAACTTCGCGCAACGGCGTGCTTTTTCGAAGAAGATCCGCCACGGTTTACTAAACGCTGTACCCCTGCCGGGAGAAGTTCTGTAATTTGTGCAAATCGTTTAATGGAAACTTGTCCCAACGAAAATACACACGAACTAATTATTTATGTGTACACATGAAAGTATTTGCGGAAGTATCTGTAACAAGTTGTACCTGGTCAGTGTGGAATAAATATGAACATGGAAAATCGGATTACAGTATTTCATCGTTAATTGTCGTGAACTTCTGTACGATAATTGTCGCAAAACAATCCCTCCTTCCGCTCTCCAGTAAATATTATCAGAATAATATCATATTTGGTACCATTTTCTATATGATTTTTTTCCTTTTTGTAGATATAAAATTGATATAATACCTTGTACAATATTAAAATGTGTAGTACCTAATTTATTAAATACAAATTTAGTAATGTAAACAATATTTTGAATAATGGGACAGCAATTTTTAGTGGTGCCTCAGAGTCACCACTCGAGTGCTAAGGGTTAACATTGCTGATGATAGACTAGCCGTTTAAATAATTGTTTTAACATTCTCGATAAAATAATTATGATTTAAATAATTGTTTTAATATTCTGGATGATATAATGGACGTTTCAGTAATTTTTTTAACATTTTGCATGACATAATAGTCGTTTAAATAATTGTTTTAACATTCTCGATAAAAAAGATTATGATTTAAATAATTGTTTTAATATTCTTGATGATATAATGGACGTTTAAGTAATTTTTTTAACATTTTGCATGACATAATAGTCGTTTAAATAATTGTTTTAACATTCTCGATAAAAAAGATTATGATTAAAATAAGTGTTTTAATATTCTTGATGATATAATGGAAGTTTAAGTAATTTTTTTAACATTTTGCATGACACAGTAGTCTTCTCTCTCTCTCTCTCTCCGAAAAATCCACCAGCATCGGTCTAATTTAATTTTCAAAAAATTGATAATTCTACAAGCTCTATACGCGCGCAGCGGACAAAAACCTCTTCAAGTCGAGTGCCGCTCGGGTTCCGAATATTTTCGGTTTCCCAGGGTGAACCCGACGCGGTCCATGTTCGCCAGTAGCGTGGCTCAGGATTTCTTCGACCGCGGATCTCCATCGTTCAAGCAGCCGTGCCCCGAGAGACATAAGTATTTGACCTAATGCTGATCTGTTGTTTCCGCTCGCCCGTAACCTTGCTCACCGCTGCGGAAGCTAAAAGCTGACCGGCCAAACGGGGGACGAGAAAGAAAGGGGGAGAGAAGGAGAGAGAGAGGGAAAAAAAGGAAACATAAAGAAAACCCGTAATCCAGCCATTACGACAAACTCGTCCATTAACGAAGAAGGGAGAGGGTTCGGATTGGAAAGAAAGAGTCAACGAATGAGAGAAAGAGAGAGAGAGAGAGAGAGAGAGAGAGAGAGAGAGAGAGAGAGAGTGAGAGAGAGAGAGAAAGAGAGAGTGAGAGAGAGAGAGAGAGAGAAAGAGAGAGGGAGACAGGGAGAGAGAAGATCAAATAAGAGCTTCGAGTTCTCCTCGAAGCCGGCTACCGGAAGGTCATTGACCTGCGAAGGATTTCGAGGGTGGAATTAGCCGAAGAGAAGAGTGAAAGAGAGAGAGAGAGATGGGTATCTCGTGCGAGGCAGCACGAAGGGGATCACCGTGGAAAAAGAGGAAGAAGGAGATGGTTATCTGGTAACATTTGTTTTGGCAAGGGAGCGAAAAAAGGCGAAAAAGAGCGCGCAGGGGATTGGGGGTGAAAAGGAGGGAAAGGGATGAAAGGGGGAAAGAAAGCCCGTATCCTTGTTATCTCGGGAAGAGGAGAGGAAGGTGAACAACGTTGGAAAAAAGGAAGAAAAAAGAGGTTGGAAAGGGTGTGTGTGTGTGTTTGTGTGTTATCTGGGGAAAAAGGGGGACCAACATGGAAATACCTTAATACCTAAAGAGCGACTTATTATCGTACCGTCGGTTAAATACGAATTACGCCCTTGATCCGCAGGATCCACGATCTCGAATCGCTCGAGAAACGATTGGCTTAGCTCGGGCCCGGCTCCAAATAGAAAGTTTTTAGATACACGGGAATAAAAGTCCCTACATACATTTCTGTATATCCAAACATGTGGGGTGCTGTATTTAAATGGAAACACGGCGGAACGTATTTATTATATGGGTCGTTTATTTTTATGGTGTAAATTTATTTTTTTGGAAAAAGTTAGGAAATTACAAAATCAACAAATATTTTAGATTGAACGTTTTATTTATAAACAATTTTCGGAAACTGAGAAAATGGACTTGCACCACTATCAAAATAACCGGTCCATATTTTGATTTGAGAGAAACATGCCGAGGATAATAATTGTTTAGAAAGGCTATTTTTCAAGGTTAGAAAAATATTTTTGAGATTATTCTGCTCGAAATTTTGATCGACAAAATTGCCATAGGTGTTTTTGTTATACGGAATCTTGTGGTTTTCTGTCGATGTGCTTGTAGAGCATACAAAGACGAATCCAACGATGTTGAGAAGTATATGGTTTTGATTATTCGCTACCGAGATATTCGGGTCTGAAAGGTTACATTTTGAAAGCTTTCAGACACAAATATCTTGAGATTGAGAGATCAGAATGATATGGTTATTATACTCGGTGAACTCGTCTTTTCACGCTCTATAAGAAGATTGGATAAAAATTATGAGGTTCCATTTGAAATAAACACGTTTGAACATATTTAACAACATATTTTGCAGACACATGTATTAAGAGATTGAATGATTTCAATGATATGATTATGGTACTCGTTGAATTCGTCTTTTCACACTCTATAAGAAGATTGGATAAAAGTTATGAGGTTCAATTTGAAATAAACACGTTTGAACATATTTAATAGCATACTTTGCAGACACATGAATGAGGAAATTGAATGATTCGAATGATATGATAATGGTGCTCGTTGCATTCGTCTTTTCACGCTCTATAAAAATATCTAAAACAATATAGTATAGTTTATCTTGACAAATCCATTAAAAAATTATAAGGTATGTACTTTGCAAATTAAACCAAAAATTGTTTTCGTCACATTTACTTAAGAGGGAACTATAGAAAGTATTATCTGAATAGAACGGTAGTAATAAGCGGATGAAGAGCGAAAAATCAATGGCAATTTCAACCCAATAAAATTATGTATTAAAAACATGAAAAATCATGTACAGATTAAAAGAAAATTAATTTCTTCGCATTTATTTAAAAGAGAAATGTACAATGCACCAGTCAAAAGGGGGGTAGTAACAAGGAGACGAAGAACAAAAATATAATATCAATTTCTGCTTAATAAATCCATTAAAAAGCTCAAGAAATATATTGCACAAATTAAAAGAAAATTTTCTTGGTCATTTTTACTCGAAAGAGAACTGTACAGTGCAATACATAAAAAGAGGGGGTAGTACCAAGAGGGTGAAGAACGAAAATTCAACACTGGAGTTCCTACATAATAAATTCATTAAAAATCCTATGGACTTGTATTGTACAAATTAAAAGAAAATTGTCTTGGCCAGTTTTACTTAAAAGATTATCTGAAGAAAGGGGATGAAGCGGTCAACAGAGAGATACCTTGACGCCAGCCAGCGGCTACTCTAATGAAATTATTATTGTTTCTCTGGTCGAACGAGAGACGCTGCTTGTGATCCTTCGGGATTAAACCGGCCCTGGACCTTCTTACCCCTTTTTCCCCCTTCATTCTACCGGATAGATAATGGACGTTAAATGTGGATTTCGAATTCGAGCGAAAATTCGCTGGCAGTAAATTGCGCGCCGAGCGGATCTAGCTGAGTTTAGTCCCTTTCCGTGGCAATTACTTTCTTCGGTTCTCCGATCGGATTTTTCCATCCCTTTGCCCCCCCTCTCTCCCCCCGCTTGGCCCTCTTGCCGGGAAAATTAATTGTTCCGCGTGCTGCGATTCCGAGGACTATTGAAATTAACGAAGTAAAATGAGAACGTTATAATTAGCCGGTGTAGCCGGCGCGAGTTACGCGTCGTGTAGAGTTATTTAAATTTATAATCTCGCGGCCATCTTCGCGAGTTTATGTCTTCTAACGAGAGACAATAGGGAGCGTGGGCTACGTTGTTACCGGTGGTCCCTCATGCATTTTCATTTCGAATTCGTGGCAATCATCGCCGACACGTACTTTATTAAACCTCGAATTTATTTCTGATACAAATGAAGGGACGAGTACGATTTCCGTGGCCCCTCGTTTTGATCCGCCCCCTCCACGACCTAACCACAACTCATTCTATTCGCATGATTTTTCCAATACTAGTTCAAATTCTGGATGCCAGCTAGAATGCAAGGATTATGCGAATAAAATTTCATTTTCTACAAAAAGCGTCTTTTGATATTTTGCCATATTTCGCATAGTAACCGAGATATTTGCAAATTTATAAAAAACAGGAAATCTACTTTACCGGCTAAACCAGGTCAATTTGACACCATGTTATATATACATTTTTTTCTTGAAATAACCCCAAAAACACAAATATAACCTCAAAACGAGGGGCCATAGAAATCGTACTCTCCCCAAAGGGTTAAAACAATTATTTAAACGACTATTGTGTTATGCAAAATGTTAAAATTATGTTGAACATTTCTAACGAATACACTATTAAACATATTTCCCAGTTTCATAGATCGTCCACAATATATTAACACTAGAACTACCGGGCAAGTCAAAATGACTGGTTTCTAAATTTTTCTTTTACAAATATTGAAATTATAAAAATGTTTTCCGGAGTAATGTTTTAGTCAACTTCACTATTAGAGTACATATTTAAACAAAAGTTGTGCGGAATTTGAATAAATGCATTCTTGTCGTTATTAGAAGGCAATATACACTAGTCGCGTTTAGCGCTCGGTAGTTCTAGTGTTAATTACACAGATTTTTTTCTAAATATTTTCACGTGTATATGTATACATACCCATAAATAATTTAATTCTGTATATACATATAGTAGACAAACCATGTTCGAAATTAATAGAATTATTTTTGCTGGAAACAATTATTTCGAGCATTTCTAATTACACTACACCAGGGATGGTTAAGCTGTACCTTGGAGGACCAATTTTTTTTAACTTTTTTTTATGCAGTTCTATAGATTTCGACGAGAAAACACCGAAAATGAAAGTCTTATTGGCAGGAGTTCACTGGTTCAGTAGTTATACGCGTGTAAAGTTGAGCACTTTTAACTAACCTAAAATCAACTTGGACTATACCGCTCAGTACTACTTAGCCGATGGACACGAGCTCCACGACACTGCACCGGCAAGGTCACGTTTACGATAGGGACGATTCAGGTGTAAGTAAAGAATTTCCAATGACGCAAAAATTTGTACTACAATTAAATAAACTCGATTTCCATTGCACGACACGAATTTAAATTCAATTGATCGTCGCGACATCGACACAAAAGTAAAGGGGGCCACGGAATCGTACTCTCCCCCAAATGGAAATGGTAATAAATTTTTCTTTGGCGGTCCCTGCATTTTTTTTTTGTTTATTTAGTAACATTTGATCACCGCGACAAGGGAATTTTTATTTGGCAAATAACGACGTATACGTTGTCGCGCATGTTTCTTGTTTAATTAAATTTTAATGTAATGCGCGACACCGATACGATCGAGCGCGGGAGGTAATTATTTCTTCGAAATTTAATCGGCACGCCACGCGCCGCGCCGCGCCGCGCCGCCGGGAATTGAATTTAAGGTGTTGAAATGTATCCTTCTGCAATGCACGCCGACAAACAGAATATTCAATGTTGCAACAGAGATTGTCCCGGGCGTTATTGAATATTTTAACCGACGCTGGGAAAATTAAAAATTCGCATGATTCTGCTGGTCAGTAACTTTTCTAAAATATTTCTCTAAAAAACAGCTAGATTAACTGTTCATATAATTATTCTTCATTTACTGATTGTATTGTGTCAATTATGTGCACTGATTCCGGTTAATGTCAAATTTTTATGCAGAGAGTCCCGCCAGTTCGGTTAAGAGAAGTTCTTAAATCGTGGATTAAACGAGCAAGCATGATGCAAATAGTATCATGTGTGGTATCATTTTACGCGGAAAAGTGTTGCGAATAAGATAAAAGAAGTTGGTAAAAGCTTTATACAAAATTCAATTAAATACAACAATATTTGTATGTAATTTTACGCAAGGGACAACTGCATTCTCGTAGAATCTGATGCGAGGGACAACAAGAGCTACAATTATTGCTTATTTAATCAACGACAGATTAATTCCAGTGCATCGATGGACTAATAAGCGCTAAACTTGCTGCACATAACCTCACAATTTCGTTTCAATAACGATTTACAAAATGGACGCTACGAGTTTCTAAAATTCGTAAAGGGACATCGTTCAAATCTGATGCGAGGACAACGAAAGCTACAATTATTGTTTATTTAATCAACTACAGATTAATCCCAGTGTATCGATGAACTAATAAGTACTAAACTTGCTGCACATAACCTCACAATTTCGTTTCAATTGGGATTTACAAAATGGACGCTTCGAGTTTCTAAGATTCGTAAAGAGACATCGTTCAAATCTGATGCGGGGACAACAAAAGCTACAATTACTGTTTATTTAATCAACGACAGATTAATTCCAGTGCATCGATGGACTAATAAGTACTAAAGTTGCTGCCCATAACCTCACAATTTCGTTTCAATTGTGATTTACAAAATGGACGCTTCGAGTTTCTAAAATTCGTAAAGAGACATCGTTCAAATCTGATGCGGGACAACAAAAGCTACAATTATTGTTTATTTAATCAACTACAGATTAATCCCAGTGTATCGATGAACTAATAAGTACTAAACTTGCTGCACATAACCTCACAATTTCGTTTCAATTGTGATTTACAAAATGGACGCTTCGAGTTTCTAAAATTTGTAAAGAGACATCGTTCAAATCTGATGCGAGGATAACAAAAGCTACAATTATTGTTTATTTAATCAACAACAGACTAATCCCAGTGTATCGATGAACTAATAAGTACTAAACTTGCTGCCCATAACCTCACAAATTCGTTTCAATTGCGATTTACAAAATGGACGCTACGAGTTTCTAAAAGTCGTAACTTGAAAAACTTGAGATTTGACTATCAAATAACAAAAAAAAAAATGTTTCAAGTGTCGTGGCTTGATAATTGAGTTCGTCTGCACCTTTTCGGTCGGTTGAACGTATCACAAAGATTCTCATGGGTCGCGTAAGAGAGGACGTTAATCACAAAATGGACAGAACACCGGTGTATTCAAATCAGAGCGTCGACTCTGTTCCCCGCGTTTTCTTCGTCGGATAAAGAACGCTAACTCTGTTTTGTCAGTTTCTTTTCACCCGTGTATATGCACTAACAACCACACCCCCGGTTTTCTCTCGTTTATTCGAGCAGTGGCACATGTTGCCGTGGATAAACGGCGGCGAACGCTCGCGCGCGCGTCTTTTTCTTTTTTGCAAAGAGGTAAGAAGCAAAATTGCATTTAAACGCGATGCTCCTCGACGATAACGAGCGGGATTGAGGACCCGAACTATTTGTTCTCTCGTTCCCACGCTGCATACTTGCATTATAAAGCGAAGTAAATTATTGCCGAGGCGAACCCGCGGTTAGACGAATCTTCTAACAAATTCGTTAGCGGCTTCTTCGCTTGGAGAACCTGTGTTGCTGATTTTCTGCTAAATTGTTCCACTGTGGTCTTTATGTTCGTTTCCTGTTTTCAGAACAGCGCATTTAAACACAAAATTAAGGATGAATATTCTTCGAGATATTAGATCTCTATGTACATATTTGTCAAAATGACGGATGTCCAATATTTTTAATTTACGACTACAGCGATTGTAAAGATGCATCAAAGAGGAATTATTCAACAAATGTACAGGGTGGGGCAATAACCTTGTTCACCTTGAATATTTCTGTTACTTGTAATAATATGAGAAAATGATAATATACAAAAGTTACACGGTATAGAGGGGGGGAATTTGGGATGTAAACATTTTTTATGTGCGTGAGGCATTTCGGAGATTTCGAGGTCACCTTGATTTCTTTAAATGAAAAGACCTACTTTTTGTATCATGAATCGATGGAATATCAAATTCTGTGTAAAAATGTATTTGACCTCTATATGTCCTAATGTAATGGTTACCGAGATATTATCGAAATAATTTTCTATATGTTTACACCATATTCAAGTTGAGGAACATCAGTTCCATAAGCTTCCAGACACATAGGGAGTACGTATTGAAAACTATTTCGATAGTATCTCGTTAACCATTACATTAGGACATTTAGAGGTTATGTACATTTTTACGCAGAATATAATTTTCTATATGTTCTCACCATATTCAAGTTGAGGGACATCAGTTCCATAAGCTTTCAAACACATACGGGGTACGTATTGAAAATTACTTCGATAATATCTCGTTTATAATACATTGGGACATATAGAGGTTATGTACATTTTTACGCAGAATATAATTTTCCATATGTTCTCAACATATTCAAGTTGAGGAACGTCAGTTCCATAAGCTTCCAAACACATAGGGGGTACGTATTGAAAATTATTTCGATAATATCTCGTTAACTACTACATTGGAACATATAGAGGTTATGTACATTTTTACGCAGAATATAATTTTCCATATGTTCTCACCATATTCAAGTTTAGGAACATCAGTTCCATAAGCGTCCAGACATACAGGGTGTACGTATTGAAATTTATTTCGATAAGTCAAAGACGTGGAGGTCATAGAGGTCAAATACATTTTTACGTAGAATTTGATACTCTATCGATTCATGATACAAAAAGTAGGTGTTTTCATTTGAAGAAATCAAGATGACCTCAAAATCTTTGAAATGTCTTCACACACTAAAAAAAATGTTCACAATATTCTGCCCCCGCTATACCGTGCAAATTTTGTATAATTTTCTCACATTATTACAAGTAACGGAAATATTCAAGGTGGACAAAGTTATTGCCCCAGCCTGTATTTCTTTGTTCAAAATTTGCATGGACATATTCTTGTTATTTTCATAACTTAATTTAAATTGGTCACTTTTGGTGCTCCGTAAACCTAGTGTTAATAGAGCAGTGTGTATATAATCATTTTCAGTGAAAGCATTATGATAACTTTAGTAATTGTGAAATCAAAAATCTGAAACCGGTCATTTGACTCGCAGTGTAGATTCAGTGTTAATCTTCGAAGACAATATTTTGAACTTTACACGATCTTTGACTGAGATTTGATTGACTGTTAGAACATTTTCAGAACTTTAATTTCGCAGGTGACAATCCAACGATGACGACCATACGCGTCAAGTGACCAACATTGCGCGGATCCACGACTGCTGCCGGTAACAAGGATTAACATATCAAACAGAAATCAACAAAACTGTGTTTCGGTAGTTTCTACCGGTCTCAAAGAGGATCAGGGGTTTATCCTTGCAGCCGCCGCAGCCGCCGCCGACACGCCGCACCGCGCTGGTGCATTGAAAGGTAAACACGCTTGGACGATCGTATCTTCCTGGCGCGGGAGCCGTATTTTTTCTTCGTGGCGTTGCATTCGCAAAACAAATGTAGCGAAAACAATCGTGTCCCCTCATTCCTCCTTCTCGCCATCCCCACCCCTCGCTCACTCTCTTTCGGTTCGTCCTCCCCCTAACTGAACTTTCCGCTTTAAACTCGCATAAACCTCCCCTCCCCCCGGTCCGTAGGATGCAATTTCGTAAATTCAAGTAAAACTAAGATCCGTGTAAACCTAATCTTCTTAAACGGAGGTCGGCTCGTAAAGAGTCGTTGGCGGGGGGAAAAAATGGAGGAAACGTTGCGGATCAGGGAATTTAGGGTCGTTTCTCCTGGAAAGTCAACCCTTTCTTCTCTTTCTCTTGGTGAGAAGATTCGCTGGTTTTTGTTGACGATCGCTGTTTGCTATATTTTCGTATGCAATGTGGAACGTGATCGCAAACTATAGCCTGTTAATTCTTCCGTTGGTTAACACTGAACCTATACCAACCATTAAAAGTGACTAGCATGTGCTCTCTTATAAGAATGACACGATTGAATTAATTTAGATGTTGTGCAATTTTTATTATAATGGTATACTTGAATAACATAGTATGCGTAATCATTTCCGGTGGAAGCATCTTTATAATTTCAATAACTGTTAAATACAAAATCTGAAAGCGGCCATTTTATCGGCGGTGGTAGGTTTAGTGTTAAACTATCGCTCAGCGGATAAAAAAAATTGTTAACTTTTCTGAATAAAATATTACACACCAAAAAATGATAAAACTTTAAATTCCGATGCGCAGAAACGAAATTTCATTGCGTGGAGTTCGCTCAGTCAAAAGTTACGACTGAAGTTGCTCGATTTCGAGCGCATTTGACTCCGTTAGAACGCCGCCATATTGGTTTCCGGACATAGGAGCGGGCACTTTCCTTCCCGCCTCCCGAACCTAATCACAACTCACTCTTGATTTTTCAAAAATCACTCAGCCTTCGAACAGCAGCTTTTTGAGTAGCAGAAAAAATTTACAATACACATTGAACTACTCTAACCTCCTCCGTATTCGCCAAAGGGTATAGCCGGATAAAGTGGTCAAAAGTGCCCTTGAACCGAATTTTATCGGCGATGGATCATTCGATAGGGCATCAAGAAAAAACATACTGTGAAAAATTTCAACCCTGTATCTCGATCGGGAGAATAGTTATGAGGTAAAATCGAAAAATCAATTTTTGGCCTATTTTCCCTAGTTAATGATGTTTAGAAATTCTGATAAAAATCTGACACGTGTCAAGAACCAAAATGCATACTTTGCAATTGATTTCACATTTTTAAATTGGAAATCCTGCTTGTAAAAAATCAAAAACCTCAAAAAAATCGAAAAAATGCCGATTTCACATGGAAGTTCTAGAGTGACTAACTTTATATTTTTACAGTACCGATATATTATTATAAGTATCGTCTACGAATTTTTTCACAATTTTTGTTTTCTTGCGATATTGTTAAAATAAATAAAAACCGATTTTTTCGTCATTTTTTATGCAGGATTTTCAATTTAAAAATCTGAAAACAATTGCAAAGTATGCATTTGGGTTCTTGACACGTGTCAGATTTTTACCAGAATTTCTAAACATCATTAACTAGGGAAAATAGGCCAAAAACTGATTTTTCGATTTTACCCCATAACTACCCTCCCGATCGAGATACAGGGTTGAAATTTTGCACAGTATGATTTTTCTTGATGCTCTATCGAATGATCCATCGTCGATAAAATTCGGTTCAAGGACACTTTTCACCATTTTATCCGGCTATACCCTTTATCACCATGTGATTATAATTCGTTTGGACCAGACGTAATCGCTTCAACGGCCACGAAGAAGTGAAACACTTCCCGCGCTATTTCTTTCGAACATAACCTTCAGCTTTTTATTATACTGGAGTTAAAAGAGAGATCAATATTTTTTATACACGCTGCACAGACCGTGGTCGAGTTTTAGGCGAATTTAAATCTGGGGTTGAGGATCGCGCCGGGGCTTCTTCCGGTAGCGTCGGAGTAGGCAGAGCGAAAGCAGCCGAGATTCGGTCTGGGATGCACTGTTTCCCACTGACACCGGTCCGGCTCGTTGATTTTGCATAATTCACGAGGGCGACCGGGGGACACCTCGCGGTTACCCTCTGTTATTCCACAGCCTTATCTTCATCCCGCCTTCGGACTTCCGTTCATCTCGTGATATCAGATTCGCCGGCTTCCTAGCCCGCAGGAAAACCACAGAGCCTGGCCCGCTCCGGCACCAATCCCGGCTCTCTTCGCGTGAAAAATTGTTTCCCCTAACGGAGAACGCGAACGCCACGGAAAGCCGATTTCTGGCGAAGGATAGGTTGGCCAGCTTCCGATTTCATCGCGGCTTTCGATTTTTATCGCAATTTGTTACGCCGAGGTCGGCCATCTTTTGGTATTCTCTTGGTCGCAGACTCTAGAGCTTAGAATCTACTTCTTTAAAAAAAAAAACTATAACTTTTCTAATATTGAACCCTACGTCTTGAATTTTGTTGAGAAGCTAGAACAACTAGTTTACTGCACGACGTGAGTAAAAAAGGTTTAAAACAATTGTAAATGGTCAGAATGGCAGAGAAAATACAGATTTTATTTTGTGATTTAGATTCTTGAAATCAAAATATTTCATTTTGTGGTTTAGATTGTGAAAATAGAAACACTTGATTTTGTGGTTTAGATTATTATGAAAATAAAAATATATGATTGTTTAGCTTAAAGATCAGGTTACTGATAAATTGACTGCGAATGTTTATGCAATTTTCAATTTTTATAGAAACATTTCGAGAATGTGGAATTAAATGAAATCCTATTTTTAATGGGAACGGATCTTCACAGATCCGAAATAAATAGAAGTCAGAGAAAATACAGATTTTATTCTGTGATTTAGATTCTTGAAATAAAAATATTTCATTTTGTGGTTTAGATTGTGAAAACAAAAATATTTGATTTTATGGTTTAGATTATTATGAAAATAAAAATATATGATTGTTTAGCTTAAAGATCAGGTTACTGATAAATTGACTGCGAATGTTTATGCAATTTTCAATTTTTATAGAAACATTTCGAGAAAGTGGAATTAAATGAAATCCTATTTTTAATGGGAACGGATCTCCGCAGATCCGAAATAAATAGAAGTAAGAGAAAATAATTGCAGAGAAAATACAGATTTTATTTTGTGATTTAGATTCTTGAAAAAAAAAATAATTCATTTTGTGGTTTAGTTTGTGAAAATAGAAATATTTGATTTTGTGGTTTAGATTATTATGAAAATAAAAATATATGATTGTTTAGCTTAAAGATCAGCTTACTGATAAATAGACTGCGAATGTTTATGCAATTTTCAATTTTTATAGAAACATTTCGAGAATGTGGAATTAAATGAAATCCTATTTTTAATGGGAATGAATCTTTACAGATCCGAAATAAATAGAAGTCGTACTAAATTCTTACGAATTTTGTATTCTATCACTTTTTTTTAACACTAGATTTACGGGACCCGTCAAAATGACGAATTCAAAAATTTTTAATTTACGATTATTAAGTGTTTATGGAGGCATTCGTGAGCAATTATTAAATAGATTTATTTCTTTGTGAACATATTACAATAACAATCGCTGAAGATCTAAGTAAATACAATTTTATTATTTTTATAAAGCAATGTAAAATAATCAATTTTAGTGCTTCGTAAACCTAGTGTTAAATGTTCATAAGTCAGAAATGCATACAGATCAGCAGTCTACTGATAACGCACAGCTCTCTGGTTGCGAAACGTAGGCAGTCGTTAAAAAAAAAGGTCGATCTTCGCCGTTACACAATCAACACAGGAAAAAAAAATGAGTTCAACGTCCGTTCCGGGAGCCCTCGCAATCTTTGCCGCTCAATTTCGGCAGAATTCTCGATTATTGGAAATAATTGAGGGACAAACAGAATCGGATATTCCATTTTTCCGTCAATCAACCGATTTAATAGGACTGCGAGGCGAACACTGTTTGCTTTCCCTCCCATTCGCTAATTTTTCACGGAGCCGACTTGTGTTTTCATCGTGCACGCATGCGGCTGTATTAACTCTCGATCGGGGAACAAACATGGCCGCCACTTCTTCCCGATACGCCTCATCTTCGACAACGTTGTCGATCGGATACGAATTTACATGATTCACGCGCGATTACCGGGTCGATCCTCTAGTTTTTTCTCGAACGAGAAACATCGAACATTCACTTCCGGTAAGTCTGCGAATATTTTCTGACTTTAATAAACAATTAGTCTAATAAACGGAACTCCCGATCGGAAACAAACATGGCCGCCACTTCTTCCCGATACGCCTCATCTTCGACAACGTTGTCGATCGGATACGAATTTACACGATTCACGCGCGATTACCGGGTCGATCCTCTAGTTTTTTCTCGAACGAGAAACATCGAACATTCGCTTCCGGTAAGTCTGCGAATATTTTCTGACTTTAATAAACAATTAGTCTAATAAACGGAACTCCCGATCGGAAACAAACATGGCCGCCACTTCTTCCCGATACGCCTCATCTTCGACAACGTTGTCGATCGGGTACGAATTTACATGATTCACGCGCGATTACCGGGTCGATCCTCTAGTTTTTTCTCGAACGAGAAACGTCGAACATTCGCTTCCGGTAAGTCTGCGAATATTTTGTGACTTCAATAAACAATTAATCTAATAAACGGAAATTACGGTGGCTCACGCAGGTATTCCAACGTCCTTTTGTTGTAGGAATGGGTGGTTTAAGTTTGTTGAATAACTTAGTCACTGTTGTAACTAAACAACTATATATTTAATAAAATATGTAATACACTTCTTCGCTCGTACCTCTCTTTACACAGTCTCGCTTCGACTCACACACACACAGACGCACAGACGCACACCTCTCCCCTCTCATACCAACCTTAATCTTGTTTTCTTTAAATCGGAATAACTTATTTAAAAGTGACAAAACGATTGAACGTATTTTTTTTTAATTAGAAGCATTGATTCACTGCGTGACGTGAAATGAACGATTTTGAAAAAAAACTGCACTTGATATCGTTTAAATTATTGGAATCGTTTAAAATAAATATGATATTTAGACATTCGTTTTCTTTAAAATATACATTTCATAAGAAAAACTTTTTGCATCGAAATGATTCGATGAGAAAGTCCCTTTGAACACGCAAAGGGGTTGAAGAAGCTGACGGACAGAAACAAGGGAAGGGGTGCATCCTGGGAAACAAGGGCGTAGAAATTAAAAACGTGTAGGATTGCGTCGATAAAATTCCCGGGGAAGGATCGATCGGAATTCAATTCATTGTGCACCGGTCCTTGCGCGCTCGCGTCATTCCCGGTGCATATTTCTTCGGATGCAACGTGCATCAACGCCGTGCAGTCGAGGGAGAGACTGGTCCGTCGCACGGAGACGAATTGATATTACTTGCTAGAGAATTAATTGTATCGTAACATGGTAAACTCCATGTTTTAATATTTGCCTTGGTTTTCTTGTGACCGATGTTTAAAATCAGCAGAAAACCACAACCCCCTCTAAGAGGTCTTTTAACGTTAATTCATAGTTCTGAGAAATCTCAGTTTGAAAGATGTAGTTTAAATTAAAAAATGGATATCTGGATACTCGGTCCATTAGTACCAGTAAACTCCATGTTTTAATATTTGCCTTGGTTTTCTTGTGACCGATGTTTAAAATCAGCTGAAAACCACAACCCCCTCTAAGAGGTCTTTTAACGTTAATTCATAGTTCTGAGAAATCTCAGTTTGAAAGATGTAGTTTAAATTAAAAAATGAATATCTGGATACTCGGTCCATTAGTACCAGTAAACTCCATGTTTTAATATTTGCCTTGGTTTTCTTGTGACCGATGTTTAAAATCAGCAGAAAACCACAACCCCCTCTAAGAGGTCTTTTAACGTTAATTCATAGTTCTCAGAAATCTCAGTTTGAAAGATGTAGTTTAAATTAAAAAATGAATATCTGGATACTCGGTCCATTAGTACCACTAAAATTAACGGAACATAAAGGCTATATGATGTAATCGCAGGCCTGGGCACGGGTGCAGCCCCTCAAACGCCTGCTTCTCCCACCAACCTCTCTTCCATGCAGCGCGCGCCCTCGTCGCCACCGCGCATGTCTCGCGCCTTCGTTACCCCCACCATACGTATCTTCGTACCTGACCGCGCGCGAAATATAAACAAGTCACCGGTGTAAACAAGTAACGAAACGAAGCATCAAAATACATACAACGTTTCGTTTTGTGGGAACGTTCACGTTGAAGCGGCGCACAGAGTGGTATTTGGGCTGAAAACCTGGCCAAAAATCAAAATTGTAAATATTTACATACAGGGTTGTGTTTGTGTCCCAGAATAGATACATAATAAACTTGCAATCACGTGGTGCAGCCCTTATCATTGATTACCCATACAGTCATCCGTGCCTGCGCTTATAACATAGCATTTGTTCGATAGGCAATCTGTTTATTCGCAGCATTCCGTTCGTACGCATCTGTTTCTCGTGATAATATTTATTTTGTAAGTGATCTTTTTGGCGAAATTTGTGATGGATATTGTTACGCAAGGTATATACATTATATTAATTATATTTTTGTCAATATTAAAAATTTTTTGTACGTGTTTTTACCGATCTGCAAGCTTGACTAAAAGTTCTTGGATTTTCATGACTTTTTTGCATATATTAGTGTTTTTAAACATATACGACTCACCGCCACAGCATAAATGTTACGTGTTGTTAAACTTCAGGATATCTAAAATTAGTATACTGGAAAAAAGTCTTCACAAGTCTTCACATTACAAAAAAATAATGCTTTTGGCTGAACTGGACTTAAGAGGACTAAAAATTTTCAAGCTTTCCGTATGCGATGCTATACGAATCAGGTTTTGGTTACCGGAGTTCACTGGTTGAAAAGTTATACGCGTGTAAACATGAGCAATTTTAAGCGTTTTTTACAGGTTAGAGCGTTGCCAAATTGGATATTTGTAGGGTCTACTGTTGAGCGCATGCGCAGGATAGATGGTGGGTGTTCAGCGCATATGATAAACATCCAATAGGCGGCGCGGTGTTCTAACTTCTTCTAAATTCTTGCCAGGTTAGTAAATTTAGTTAGCTAATATCCAATTTGGCAACGCTCTAACCAGTAAAAAACGCTTAAAATTGCTCATGTTTACGCGTGTATAACTTTTCAACCAGTGAACTCCGGTAACCAAAACCTGATTCGTATAGCATCGCATACGGAAAACTTGAAAATTTTTAGTCCTCTTAAGTCCATTTCAGCCAAAAGGGGTTGTATTTGGAGCATTATTTTTTTGTAATGCGAAGACTTGTGAAAACTTCTTTGCGGTATACTAATTCTAGATATCCTGAAGTTTAACAACTCGTAACATTCATGCTGTGGCGATGTGTGTTATATGTTTAAAAACACTAATATATGCAAAAAAGTCATGAAAATCCAAGAACTTTCAGTCAAGCTTGCCGATCGGTAAAAACACGTACAAAAAAATTTTAATATTGACAAAAATATGATTAATATAATGTACATACCTTGCGTAACAATATCCATCACAAATTTCGCCACAAAGATCACTTACAAAATAAATATTATCACGAGAAACAGATGCGTACGAACGGAATGCTGCGAATAAACAGATTGCCTATCGAACAAATGCTATGTTCTAAGCGCAGGCACGGATGACTGTATGGGTAGTCAATGATAAGGGGTGCACCACGTGATTGCATGTTTATGTATCTATTCTGGGACGCAAACACAACCCTGTATGTAAATATTTACAATTTTGATTTTTGGCCAGGTTTTCAGCTCAAACACCACTCTGTGCGTCGTTCACAATGCATCGCGCTCAGTGCATAGAATCGATTATGCCACGTTGCGCTAAGAAATTTGTAGCCGCGTCCGGGCACGATCGAAAATTTAGGTCGATTTCGAGAATCGACGCAAAAACGTCTGTGCAAATCCTGTGTTCCTCTCCGTTCTCCGTCGTTCGACGTTCAAAAGGTTAATCGGCTACACGGTTATTACCCAGACGCCACCACTTTCAACCGTTGCATGTTGCATGTTGCACACTTCTCCCTGGAGGGCGACAAGTGCATTCCGGAAACGCTTATCGTTTTAATTGCCGACTGCCGCCGCGATTTCCTGGATCAAAGATTCGCCGAGAACCGTGGCCATCGGTTTTACAATCCGACTGCGGATCTTCGCACGAAATCAGCGTTCTCCGAGGTAATTGGACAACTTCTGGGGGTCTAATTAAAATGCTGTGGACACTCTTACGGATTCGTCAATGCGTCTACACTTTGCCTTTTAAGTCAATTCTCAAGTCAGTTGCAGGATTCTTTGGATCGTTGCTTTGAGAGCGAGGGGAAAAAAGGGAAAAGACAGAATTCTCTATTGGATCGTATAATATGGAATTTTTGATAATAGTTTATATAAAATGGGGATCGTGTAAAATTTGTTTGATCCATCAGAACCTATATTATATACGGAAAATGTGAAAAAGTCTGATGAGAACTCTGTTAAACATTTTTCGAAAGCCAAGTTTCACAAACACTAAAATTGACTACAATTCGTAAAATTAAAAATATTAAATCTATTCTAATTTTGTAAAATTTATTGGTGTACACAAAATGTCCGATTTTTAGACTGCAAATATAACGATGGTTTTTAATTTACAAACACTATCGTAGAATACAGATTATTGTATGTACATACACATGCACATTGTGGCGGCTACTTCCTATGCTCGTCAACAGAGGGACACTACCACAACACCTTTCCCGCTACTACCTGAATCTCCCTCTGTTTGTATATACAGTGGCCCACAAAAGTGTTCGTACGCCCTTTAAATCAGAATAACTTTCTCAAAATTTGACCAAACCACTTGACTTTTTTTGAGCAATTAGAAGCATTTATTTAGTAAATAACGTGCAAAAGAAATTTTGAAAAAATTGCAATTAGTAGGAATTACATGAAGAAATAAAAATGGCACTTTTTAAAACTTCTTTAGTTTAGCCCATAATGAAAATTCAAAATATGCCTTTTGTAGATCTATGTTAGTTATACATATGCCGAAAATTTTATCGCAATCGGTTGACGCAGAAAAAAACGACGCGCATTGAAAGATGTAAGAAACTATGGATTTTAAGCAGAAACTGGCCGAAAGTCGTGAAAAACTGCGATTATTAACACTTTCAACCGCTTGTAGCTCATGTGTTTGGTAACTGATTTCGATGAAATTTTCAGCATATATGTAAATAACATAGATCTACAAACCGCATATTTTGAATTTTCATTACGGGCTGAAATAATAAAGTTTTAAAAAGTGCCATTTTTATATTTTCATGTAATTCCTACTAATTGCAATTTTTTCAAAATCTTTTCTAATTGTTCAAAAAAGGTCAAGTGGTTTGTTCAAATTATAAGAAAGTTATTCTGATTTAAAGGGCGTACGAATACTTTTGTAGGCCACTGTATACCGTCCTAAACTGTCCTTACGACATCCCGCGTCTAAGGCACGGGTCCGCTAGATAGCCTTAGTGACGAGTCCTCTAGCGGGCCTAGGACGAAACGCTTCCTTTTCCTTTTTTCCATCTTTCCATAATCTCAACAGCCGCCATAATATAAATTGATCCTCTCGAATAGATCTCAGCAATTATATATGATACCGGAAAATGTTTCAAACAAAAGTCGAATGGTATTGAGGGCGGCATAATTTTATGTGAATAGTTTTTTTTTCATAAGCGGAGGCGTGAAGGACATATGAAGGTCAACTTTTTTTTTTTAAATAGAACCGTATATATTTTAATGCATTGATTGACGCAGCTCGTAATTTCCAGTAAAAAAATCATTGGCCCATTTACACCGAGAAACGGTTAGTTCGGGAGATATTCACGTCTGTTTGCAAACAATTAACAGAAGCACGCGGCGTTAACTTCCGTGAGTAATAGATGCAGTGGAATTCAGTACTCTCTTCTAATAAAAGTTAAAGTATCTCGAAAATTAACAGTTTTTCGGCATAAATAGATATGTTGAAAATAGTGCAGCGGCATTCGTAAATTCGTTTAACCTCTTCACTGTTTCAACTTGTACACGCTCATTCTCGTGAAAAATGTTACATAACATTTGTTCTAGATAAAACATTTGACATATGACAGAGTCTCACATAACCTAGAACAGTATTCCTCTTGGTAATAACGTTAGAATATTGAAAATAGTGTGTCGACGTCCATAAATTCTTTCAAATCCTTCACCTTTTCAACTTTTACCAATACATTCTTGTCAAAAATGTTACATAACTTTTTTATTTCTGATTATTTCGTCATAAAACTTTCACTAAAATATTTCTGACAGTTCCCCGATTAAAATGAGCCCAAGCATGATACGAATCGAAACATGTTTGCCCGTGTAATCCACGATTAAGAGGAACCTCTATTATCCGAACCGACGATATATGCGCGCGATAAAGTCGAAACCAACTTTACTGTAATGAAGGCTACAACGGAGGAACCAGAGCCACTAAAATTGCTGAAAACAACACTTTTCGTGTAAGTGCAAATATGGAACAATGAAATGGCTTGTTTTGTTCGAAACGTCCTGTTTTCATAAAGCGCGCAGTTCCATCGGTTTTCGGGCGGCGCAAGAAACGCGCAGCCACGTTTCATCCTCGGTATCGATAATTGCCCGGATGTTCTCGCTAATGAAGCGGGACTTCGACTTAATGACCGTGCTTAATTGGCAAAACTTCCAAGGATCCGGTGCGCCCGGGCGAGGCAAGAACGCAGCGGCTGACGTTTACTATGTAGAAACGCGGCGTTTACTATGTTTCCGGGCGCGTCCTCGCGCCCTTAAGAGAACAATCCGACGTTTTGTAGCTACCGGTGGTTGTTACAGGGGTTGTTGCACCCCCGTAACATCCCGCCGACCACTTTCGGAGGTGTTCTCTTCGCGGGAACGTCGATGTCGCGCCCCGAAACGGCTTTCCGAAGGCCGCGCGAGAGACCAAATTGCATTACAATGGCGCCTGATGCTAGGTATGAATGCTACAATCGACAGTTATCGTCGATAAACTGGCCAAGTTATGGTAACATGGCCGTAACTGTCTGGTACTAGTGCAAACGTTGGCCAGAAATATATCGACAGTGTTTTTTCGTGATGAGAAAAGTATTTCGATGCAGTCGATGTTTCTTCTTGAGAAATATTGTTATTGCTCGGTTTTTGAAATGTTGTGTTTGACTGACTTGTTCATAAAGGAAAATTGTTCTCTTGATTCATCTTCAAAATTGAAAGTTTCTATGAAGAAATTTCTCAAGACAGAATTATATTAGAAAAGAATCTTTTCTTTATGTGTTCTTTCAACAAGATTTTAAGATCATTGGCATTTTTTTTAACAACAACCTATATATATTTTTTCATATTCTTGTAGAGCATGAAAAGACGAATCCAACGAGTACCATGAATGTACCATTCCGATCATTCAATCTTGAGATATTCGCGTATGAAACCATTGATTATGTTACGTTTCACACACGAATATCTGGAGATCGATCGATCGAAACTATATGGTCATGGTAGTCGTTGAATTCGTCTCTTTGTGCTCTACAAAGATATCGAAAGAAAAATATGAGGTACCGTTCAAACAAAATATCCATGACTTTGAAATTCGGTAAAAAGTGTAATTAAAATCAGATGCAGATATTCTGTATTTTGCAAGTACAGCAGAGTACGTTAAGGAAATTGAAGAATTTTGAATGAAGGTTCTAGTATGGATAATTTCGTTGTTTGTTGTTTCCCTGGTCGTTTAATTCTGTCGACGTCGATATTTTCCGAACGAGAAACCTGCGTGTGCAAAAAATACGAGTCCTTTCTGGATGAAATTTGTATCCTGCGTGGGGTCATCCATTTTCGGTTGTCCCACCCATTCCAGCGATGTTCATTCCGCGCATGATTGCGGTTTCGGTCGCATCCGTCGCGCATAACAGGACGAACGACATCAGTTACAGTGACACCCTGTATTAGAAACGCTAGGATGACAATAATGTTAGGTGAAGTCGCGGATAACTTCCGTTACGATGTTTCAAACGTACTTCGATTCAAGACGTGTCTTTAAATTACGAATATTGTTATTAGTTTCGAATTTTAAATTTAAAAATAAAAGTACTTGACCGCTTAGAACATTATTTTTCCAAACAATTATTTTCTTTACACTATAATTGGAAATACAGTGCTCGATTTTCCTAAAATTTTCATTTTCTTGATTTCTCCATTGAAGGAATTTTTATTGTTAAATTTGGGACTAGAGATGAATAATTAAGGAATAATTTTATTTTGCGAACTAAGAGGTTTTTTCTTTTCATAATCAAAACGTGATTTGTTCCATTTTAGGATTCTCAGGGTATTAAAAAATTATTTGTAAGAATTAGAATTTCAAGAGTATAAATTTTGATATGTATTATATTTTTTGCGAAATTAAATGCAACTGAATGATGGCGGTGTTTTTTTCATTGTTATTGTATTTAAATTCATGAGCATCGATTGTGTTTGTTAATGTTCCATTGACTCCTGCTAACATTCGTAACAAATACACACAGTGCGCAGTTTAAACATTAATTATGTTGCAGTACCCATTTGTCGACGTATCAAATCCAAATTACATATTACTAATAATTACTGTTCTCGATGTTTCGATTAATGTTACTTATTTAAAAAAAGCGTTCTATTTGTTAACATCGCATTAATTATTATGACGTAATACATATACTTGCTAGTATTATTACACAAATAAACATTGCACAGGCAATCCAATTTTCTTAGATATTAATCCTAAAAGTAATTATTAAATTATATTATTGGAGGTGACATATCGTTTAAGATTAAAAGATTGCCGTTGTTATTAAAGTTTATTTAAAAACCAATAAACAGTATATTAATTTGATTCGTAATAAATGATCATTTCCTTCAGGTTTTTTATTTCCTCAACTACAAAATAAGGAATAATCGATTATATTCTATTTGAATAGTTACCTACCATTCATATGGGTCTATCTTGACCCACTCATGTTTATGATATCGGTTTAAACCTTAGAAATCAATAAAAATGAGATGAAGGTATCGGATAAATACAAATAGTTTTACAGATGCGAAAACAAACATCTGAAAAGAAAAAAAAGTCGTCATAGGAGTGAGGGGGATGAACTATCTGAAACGCATGATCAAATTTATATTTATTTCTGCCTCGTTTTCGCGGCTAGAACTGAACAAATGTCCGCGATATTTCAAAGGTAATCTTCCACACTAGAGGGAGAGAAGGAGGGAGAGAGAGAGAGAGAGAGAGAGAGAGAGAGAGAGAGAGAGAGAAGTGGGGGGTGAAGGGGGGGTGGAAACGAGAAAAAAATTGGCCAGTGAAATCGAGGTAGACTTTCGAATTCAGCTCTACGCGGTGAATGGATTTCGTAATGATATTCGTTCTTTTTAATTAATTTCCGATATTCAAACCTTCTTTCTCTACGGTCGCGATTCGACGCTTTGATTGGCCATTGGATAAAAACACACGATACTCGAAATTGATCGTGCCATCGTTACCCTTTGACTTCCGTTTCCCTATCTTTTTTTGCACCGTGTAACCAAAATTAAATATATCGGTGATTTAGTAACAAATGTGTGTTGATAAATATTACGAACTTCATGATGAAATACGTTAGTCTGTTGTAGGTCCAAACAAATTTATTAATTTTATATTTTATCCAGCATATTCTCAAAAATCCATTATTATTTTATCCCGCTTCATTTTAATTATTATTACTATTGTATTTTAATCATTTTTATGAATTATACTTAATATTAGAATGTGATTAGATTAAGTTAGATTTTATTTAAAGACAAGTCCGATTCTTAGCCGTGAGGCTGAATTAAATAAACTATATACTTATTATTATATTTATTTTATCAATTGCATGAAACATGAAAATACATTTAATAAAATTGTATGTATTGTTAAATTCTTGTTAGATATTTCTGTATCGTAAACAAATAAGAACTCAATCTTGTAATGGATTCTGTCATGATTAATGTTTCATTTTAATTATTATCACTACTTTATTCGAGCAATTTTATTGAATACGTTAATTATATGCAACATAAAATACATTTAGTCAGGTTTTATGTATTGTTGAATTCTTCTCTTTTCCTGCTTTTCAGTTTCCTTTTATAACGAATAATCGAGACATACGAGGCCACCGGGGCGAAACCGAATGTCGAAAACATCGGCATAGCTTGATGTTGATCTATGATCCAGAGAAGAAAGATCTCAGGAGCAAACTGAAAGTAGCAGCGAGCAGAAGAAGGAAGAGAAGAGAAAGAACGGTGGGGGAGGGGGTTCTCGTCGAAAACTTTCGAAACTCGGCAACTTAATTCTTTTCTTTAGAGCGGGCGGCCATTTTGGCCAACTAACAATAAGAAGGAACTCAGGGTGTGGGGGGGAGGGGTGCCAATCGCTTAAAATCTCTGCGAAGTAGTCGATTTCGCCCGCGGCCTTTATTTTCTCGGCGAATTAAAACTACGATCCTCTTAACCCGTTCCACCATTTTTGCTACCTCCCCCCACCCACTCCGCCCGATCGTCGCCTTTTCATCCACCATTTTGTCATTCTCCAGGTCTGGCAGTCTCGGTTCCGGTTCCACGCACGTTCTTTTTCATCGAGACATTCTTCGGTTCACGTTTTATGCTTCTTCTTGGAGGTTAGAAAATCTAGCAAGTTCGTCACGTAACGCCCTAACTTAACTACGACGAGATCAGGTTTCGCAATTCAACAGATTTTTACAACGGAATTGTAATTTGCTACCTCGTCGATCGTTGTATTGGGTTGTTGCAAACAAAAGAAGCCTCTTTATTGTGTGCTACACAGGATGGGAATTATAAAGCGTGCTACAGACGAATATCTTCAAACATATTGATTATACGCAAAAATGTTTCAGATGAAAGTTGTTCAGTACCGAGGTGGGAATCATGTTGGTGGAACTTTTATTTTTCCCGGTGGACACTCCACGGTGAGATGAAGGTCAACTTTCTTTTTATAAGTAGAATGATATGTTTTTGATTTCACTATCAAATAGTGCGTTTTAAGATGAGTTCAATTACCTATGGCTGAAGGTCATTCAAGGTCAAACTTGCAGGGAAATGCAGAAAAGCTGTGATCCCGATGTTTTTAATTTACAAATTGGAGATTTTTATGTATTCAAGGCAAATTATTTCAATGAAAATTTTTCTCACCATATTCTAGACCTTTTACTAATTAACATGATACCAAGCACGATACATTTCGCAGCTTATTTGCCCGTGCATATTATACGCAAAAATGTTTCAGATGAAAGTTGTTCAGTACCGAGGGGGGCAGCATGTAGGGTGGAACTTTTATTTTTCCCGGTGGACACTCCAAGGTGAGGTGAAGGTCAACTTTCTTTTTATAAATAGAATGATATGTTTTTGATTTCACCATCAAATAGTGCGTTTTAAGATGAGTTCAATTACCTATGGCTGAAGGTCATTCAAGGTCAAACTTGCAGGGAAATGCAGAAAAGCTGTGATCCCGATGTTTTTAATTTACAAATTGGAGATTTTTATGTATTCAAGGCAAATTATTTCAATGAAAATTTTTCTCACCATATTCTAGACCTTTTACTAATTAACATGATACCAAGCACGATACATTTCGCAGCTTATTTGCCTGTGCAAAAATTATACGCAAAAATGTTTCAGATGAAAGTTGTTCAGTACCGAGATGGGAATCATGTTGGTGGAACTTTTATTTTTCCCGGTGGACACTCCAAGGTGAGGTGAAGGTCAACTTTCTTTTTATAAGTAGAATGATATGTTTTTGATTTCACTATCAAATAGTGCGTTTTAAAATGAGTTCAATTACCTATGACTCAAGGTCATTTAAGGTCAAACTTGCAGGGAAATGCAGAAAAGCTGTGATCCCGATGTTTTTAATTTACAAATTGGAGATTTTTATGTATTTAAGACAAATTATTTGAATGAAAATTTTTCTTCCAATATTCTAGACATTTTTCTGATTAATATGATACCAAACACAATACATTTTGCAGCTTATTTGCCCGTGCAAAAATTATACGCAAAAATATTTCAGATGAAAGTTGTTCAGTACCAAGGGTTCTTCGATAATCGTGTGTCCTACCCGGGCCCACTTGTACGATCATCGAAATGGATCAGCTTGAAAACAGGATTTCGCTTAAATCACAAAAATCGGATCGGAAGACCGGTTTGAATCGCTTACACGCATTATCGCGAGGTTTCGCTAACAGGGTTGTCTAATTGGCGAAACTTTCAAGGAGTCATTCTTCCCCCGGGGGGCATGAGCCGTCCTCTATCTACGGCCCTCCCATCCTCTTCGAGGCTTCGTTCTGCAGGTACTTTAGCCGGGTACCTTTCACTCGGGTCCGACACATCGGGTTGGTATTCTCGCGGTGGCGGCGATCAGGATGTCAAGGGTGGCAAAACGTGGGCTCTGGCGTTATCCGATATTCTCTCTGTGGTTGGTCCATGATCTCGGAACTCGGGTATCGTAGGATCAAACGAGGTACAACCAGGATATATCGAGCCATGGTTCGCCGCTCGCTGGTTTCCGGAAGCTTATTGGAGCCACGTAGTTTGCGCGCCTGGTCGACAGAAGGAGATACGAAGAGGAACCCGTTAGATCGAGAGTTTCTGTCTCTCTTTATCTCTCTCTCTCTCTATCTCTCTCTCTCTCTCTCTCTCTCTCTCTCTCTCTCTCTCTCATTCTCTCTCTTTCTCGTCTTCCTGTGTGATCACAGATGCCACGAATCGCGAGCTCGGGTTCCTATTCCTTGACTTATGCTCGCTTATCCGGTGACTCGGACCCTGTTATTAAATCGTAACCTGCGTTTTAATCTTGTCTTTATTTCGGATCTGTTGGGCGTGGAAATTTGTCTTTTTGACAGAATTTTTGGGTTAGTGAACGTGTACTTCTCTTCTCTTCTCTTATTACTGTACAGTTCTAAACTATCATCGTGATAATCGAAGAAATAACCTCTAATATTGTAATTTCTCGATCGAAACTCTGCGAATTCATCGAGCGCATCGGTGACGCGTATTAATTTATTGATACCACTCTTTTGCATCGAAGGATATCTTAACCTCTTAGGCACGACGCGCCACTATAATGGTTTTCACAGATGTCATCTTTCTGAACGACGCGCCACTATAGTGGCTCACTCTAGCAGCTCACTCGCTCATCGTTTGAACTAAATGATCATCTTCTGTTTTGTTTCACACTTTTTTGTCTTCACATCGATTTATAACGATGTTAACAATATACAGACAGAATACACAGTCTTTGTTTTTGATACGCCTGTGAAATATTTCATACCCAATTGTACTATTAATTATTAAAGTAAATTCTTAAAGTTAAAGTGCGTGTATCATATCTTTAAGAAAAATTATAATTTAATCATCAAAAACTTCATTCCAATGTACTCGTGTAGAGAATAGCATTGTCCGTCACACATTGTAGGTTGTATCGTTTACACGTAATTCTCGTTGAACTCCGCCGTACAGAAAAACAGCCACACGCAAAATTCAGCCGTGCCTAAGAGGTTAATAAGACTTTCACTAATATATTCCTGGCACTTTTCTGCATAAAATGATACCAAACACGATACAGTTCTCATCCTATTTGTCTGTGTAATTCACGATTTAGTATAACCTCTAGTATCCGAACTCTTCAGTAAAACACGAGTTCAGCATTCTAATTGGTTAAGTTACTCAATGCTTCACATTACAAATTACATGAAACACTGTATCACGTATTCTCACGTCTCATTCTATGTTTTATTACTGCAATAACCAGGATCTTTATGCAAAATAAAAATTGTCTATTACAAGAAGCAGGTCCAAATGAAAATTATTTTCTCTCTTTAATGACTTTAACCGACTAGAAATAATAACGTCGATATTTCAAAATTCTTTTCATCTTTTTGTTTTTTTTTCTTTTGACAAATTACATCTACTCACTTTTGTCGTAAGTGCATAAAATCCGCAGTCTAGTAATGAAAATGTCTTCTTCGTAATTTTGCGACGCTCTTATCAGAATCGGAGCGGTGGTCGCGGACGGTAGTGGCGAGAACCAGCAATTTTTGCTCTTCGTATTTTTCGCGCGTGATGGAAACGCGACGTGTTCCCTCTTTCTCACAAAGGAATCGATGTCGTTTTTACGGGAACGACATTCCGTTCGAGCTCGACGGAAGAGTGAAAAGGCGGGGAACTTCTCCTCGGTAGTCTTTTCGTTTTTCGTTCACGGTTTCCCGGGCGTTTGTCTAATTAAGGTCCCCGGGTTACTAGCTTTGTCCCTCTATTCTTTCGACAAATCGTCACTCTTCTCATCCTGCTTCTTCTTCGTCCTCCTCTTCATCCCAGCCGCCGACACGTTACGGATTGTATAAGTAATGAAAGGGGGCCCGGAGAAATCTTTTTTTTAAGCAGCGAAACAGTTTACCCGGAGAACTTATCAAAGTAATAGATTTTCGTTTCGTCTTTTTAGTTTTATTTCTGCGTGGATCTTTTTTGGAGCCCAAAATTCTCGTGTCTTCTCTTTCGTTGCAAATGAGTCGTTCGGTAGTGGCGAACTCGTGCTATAATCTTCAACCTTGAGTGTTTCTTGATTAGATAATGTTTTTACTGTGTGAACTTTCTTTTGCCTTCTTAATATGAATGTTTAGTGCCATGTTTGGTGCCATGTTTTGTGCCATGTTTGGTGTCATGTTTGGTGTCATGTTTGGTACCATGTTTGGTGCCATTTACAATTTCGAAGGACTTTCTTTTGCGTTTTTATTGTGAATTTTTAGTACCCTTTTTCGTGCCATTCTTCAATTCTGATAAAATTTCTTTTGCCTTTTTAATATGAATGTTTAGTGCAATGTTTGGTGCCATGTTTGGTGACATGTTTGGTCACATGTTTGGTGCTATTTTTGGTGCCATGTTTGGTGCTATTTTTGGTGCCATGTTTGGTGCTATTTTTGGTGCCATGTTTGGTGCCATATTTGGTGCTATGTTTGGTGCCATGTTTAGAGTCATGTTTGGAGTCATGTTTGGTGCCATGTTTGGTGTCATGTTTGGTGCCATTTACAATTTTGATGGACTTTCTTTTGCCTTTCTATTGTGAATTTTTAGTACCCTTTTTTCGTGTCATTCTTCAATTCTGATAAAATTTCTTTTGCCCTTTTATTGTGAATTTTTAGTACCATTTTTCGTGGCATTCTTCAATTTTAATAAAAATTCTTTTGACCGTTTATCATGAATTTTAAATGCCATATTTGGCTCCATTTTACAATTTTTATGGACCTTCATTTGCACTTGCATCATGAATTTTTAGTGCCATTTTACAATTTTTATGGACTTTCTTTTGCTCCGTTATTAAGAATTTTTCAGAACCTCTTGTATGCCATTTTACAATTTTATGAACTTACTTTTGCCCTTTTGTTATGAATATTTAGTGCCATTTTTCCAGTTATTTTTAGTACCAATATTACTGTTATTTTATTAAAACGAAACAAGTTGTGTATTTGTTTCTAAGTATCTAATTTCTACGGTTCATACGAAGCAGTTCTCTCGTGTTACATGTATTTGCATAAACAAATGTAAACACTACGAATAGTATAGTGTATATATGTATTCTCGAAGGAGCTTTTCGCCGAAATTCGCAGAGGTTTATTTACGGCCCGTTTATTCCGTGTGTTATCAGTTTCATTTATTTATCCTGAACAGTTTATTATCACGCGTATATGAAGAACGTTCCGATGTAATATTTCCTCGAAAGATATGCTTGACCTCGATTTACGATGCCCTATTCCCTCCCGACCAGCTTGCATTAATGATAACATAAATATTGGCTATCAAGGTTGCGAATATATCATTCTTATATATCAAAAATATATATATATATATATATTCTGCTGCCGCCCTCCCCTCCTCCTCTCGCGCACCCCACCCCCCTCCATCTTGCTACCATGTAGCACCGAAACAGAAACTTGGTTTACGCAGCCTCCTATTTGTCTTCTTATCTCCGGCGGTGGTGGTTTCCTCCTCCCCTCCCGGCAGACTGTTCGTGAACTACGTAATATAAATGAGCTTTCGTAAACCGGAAACTGCCGTGCCTCTTGTTAAATGCTACCACCAACAGCTTTCAATGTTAACACCCTACGGAAGTGCCGAGGTCGCGTTTAAATAACGCGTAAATCATCGTTCAACGGCCACAATTCGATCCTGCGTATCCTTGTTTACCGTCTACATTGTCCTCGGTTAGCCCAGATCAGCTTAGCATTTGTCAGAAGCTAGCTTAGGTTCGGTTAGGCGCATTTTATCTCCCATATCGTGGACTAGTCAGAGGAAAAAATCAAAAAATTTTCCTTCGTTAATCTGTCAATCACAGTAATTTTACAACAGTTCCACTGTTTTTATTCGTTTCTTAATTTTTATAGATTTTTTGCACTCAACGTTATCCGAAGGTCATGGCAATATAGGTCATTGGATTTGTTTTGACCCACCGTGAACATTTGTAGTACTAATTTTTTGATTCATTACTCCGATTTTACTCAATTTTGTGAGCTCAAGGTCATCTGAAGGTCATAGTATTTTAACGTACAGTGGATATATCAGCTTCGCTTTGACTACACATTAATTTGTTTTATGAGAATGATCACATCTTCCGTAACGTTCACTGTATTTTCCATCAAAACTGCTCAATATTATATTTATTGTTAGAATTACAACAACGAAACTTGTAAGCTTTCAATTAATTCTACGTGAAAGGCTCAGCAACATATTCCTGACATTTTTCTGATTGAAACGAGCACAAACACGATACACTTCAGGTAGTGAACTGTTCTATTATCTGAACTACTAAATGTTTCACCAATCAGTTCGGATAATCGAGGTTCCATTAAAATCAGAATTAAACCGTTAAACACGATCCAAAGTGTACCGTGTTTGGGCTCATTTTAAACAGAAAACTGCCACGAATACGTTCATGAAAATTCAACAAAGAAATCATTAGAAATAAACAAGTTTCGTTATCTTTACGTGCGAAGAATCATCCCCTTTGTTCGGACAGTCGACGTTCTACGTCAACGGAAATTAAACTGTTGAACGTGATGCAAACCGTATAATGTCCGGTGTTGTCGTGTATACGCTGACAAAAGTTTTCCATTCAAAAACAATTTACTCTAAATTCATACAAAATCAGCAACTTATAAATTAAGAACGGACTTTCCGCAAACATGTAGTGAGTTTCGCAGGGGTTACCCCTTAATTCCATCGCGGTTGCGGCATAAATTATCATCGCAGATAGGGACAATCAAACGCCGGGTCTGGAGGGGTTAGGCTCGCAAATCATGCTTATCGGTTTCGAATAAGGTGGGCAAGAAGGATACGCGGGCTAAACCCTCAAGATAAACGGGTGGCGCCGATAAGATTGTAGGTGTTGAGAAGAGGTGGGGGGCACGTGGCTCGTCACTCGCCACCGACGGATTCCATCCACCCCCCCCCCCCGCTCCCGGATAAAATTCCTTCCCAGATAAAAAATCACCACCGCTCGCTCTTCTCTTCAGACGAGGAAACAACCTCTTCCGTTCCCGGTCTCGCTTCTCTCTCTCTCTCCCCCCCCCTCTCTTTTTTATATACTGGGGGTGAGTAATTTAACAGTGCCACCTAAATTTACACGAAAACTGTTGGTTGTATTCAAACAATTTTCAAACGAAAGTGATACTGAAAACATCATTTTTCTCATATTGTTGGGAATTGCAAGGAAAATCGTGTGGTACACTTTGTATGCCTCCTCTCTATATGTCTTTCTGGTTTCGCTTCTCTGACTCTCACTCCCTCTCCCTCTGCCCCCCTCATTTTTATATACTAGGTGAGTCATTTAACAGTACCACCTAAATTTACACGGAAACTGTTTGTTGCATTCAAACAATTTTCAAACGAAAGTGATACTGAAAACATCATTTTTCTCAGATTATCGGGAATTGCAAGGAAAATCGTGTGGTACACTTTGTATGCCTCCTCTCTATGTGTCTTTCCGATTTCGCTTCTATCCCTTTCACTCCCTCTCCCTCTGCCCCCCTCATTTTTATATACTAGGTGAGTCATTTAACAGTACCACCTAAATTTACACGGAAACTGTTTGTTGCATTCAAACAATTTTCAAACGAAAGTGATACTGAAAACATCATTTTTCTCAGATTATCGGGAATTGCAAGGAAAATCGTGTGGTACACTTTGTATGCCTCCTCTCTATGTGTCTTTCCGGTTTCGCTTCTCTCTCTTTCACTCCCTCTCCCTCTGCCCCCACCCCTCTTTTTTTATATACTAGCTCGCTCTTCTCTTCAGACGAGGAAACAACCTCTTCCGTTTCCGGTTTCGCTTCTCTCTCTCCCACTCTCTCTCTCTCCCCCCCTCTCTTTTTTATATACGAGGTCAGTGATTTAACAGTGCCACCTAAATTTACACGGAAACTGTTGGTTGCATTCAAACAATTTTCAAACGAAAGTGATACTGAAAACATCATGTTCCTCAGATTATCGGGAATTGCAAGGAAAATCGTGTGGTACACTTTGTATGCCTCCTCTCTATATGTCTGTCTGGTTTCGCTTCTCTCCCTCTCACTTCCTCTGCCCCCCCCCCCCCCCTCTTTTTTATATACTGAGTGAGTGATTCAACAGTGCCACCTAAATTTACACGGAAACTGTTGGTTGTATTCAAACAATTTTCAAACGAAAGCGATACTGGAAACATCATTTTTCTCAGATTATCAGGAATTGCAAGGAAAATCGTGTGGTACATATATTGTATGCCTCCTCTCTATATGTCTCTCTCTCTTTCTCTCTCTATCTCTCTATCTTTCTCTCTCTCTCTCTCGCGCGCGCGCGCTCGCGCGTCCAGCATACGCTTTTAATCCGTTTTCTCTGCCGTCGACACAGTTTCACTTTTTAATGCGAGAGAAATCCCGGATCCTGCGGTCGCGCCGCGGACTCTGCAGGGGCAACCGGGAAAACCTTCCGGTGCTGTAATGAAGCGGAATTTCGAAGTGGATTCAACTCGGAACTCGAATTCTCCGGGAACTTCGCCGTAGCCCGTTGCTTCTGGCTCCTGGAATTTTTAGGGAATCCGTTCCCTCCGCCACCGAAATTCGTGTTTCGTCCGTCGGGGATCGTGTTGTCTCCGATTCGAACGCGACGCGAGAGAAACTAGATGAACCAACTCGTTAGCAGGCTGCGGATCTGAACGCAAAAATTATTCTCATTCATTGCAATACATAGAACCCGAATACAAATTTATTTCTCCGTTTAGTGATTCTATCGAATTGTAAAAAAGTTCTACCGATGCTCTGACACTAGTCTAATCTTGTTATTCTTTGATATTACAGCTACTCAAATTTGCCAATAATTGCATGAAGTCCGCAGTCTAGTCATCACTAAAACGTGCATTGATTGTATCCGACTGAATGATGTTCACGTAGAACGTTAAAATCGATCAGTAAAGTCGGATATATGATCGGTTCGGATAATAGAGGTTCTACTAATTCGTGGATTACACAGGCAAACGCTCTTCAAATTCTATCGTGCTTGGACCCGTTTTATCCGGAAAATTGTCACGGATATGCTGGCGAAAGATTTATTAAGAAATGGTGAAAAACAAAATGGCTATGCAACATTTTAGACAAAAACAACCGAGTATAATTTGAGACAGTGTCGTGTTTAAACGAATATGCGAATACTGTTGCAGTATTTTCAACAAACTAAAATTATTAACGACCAAAGTACACTTTTATATACAATCCAGTGCCATTCAATCTGTAAACAAGCTTTCTATTTCGCACAAAAATCCAAAATCTAGTTATTATATTTTAAAAGTATGAGATTGATGGAGAATCGATTTTCCGGGAAGATCGAGGAAATTCGTGTTCGGATCAGCAGGAAATTCGAAGTCGTCGGTTCGTACATGGGCCGCACGTTGTAATTATTCCTAATTACCATGGTTCATTCATTGAGGGAAAATGGGGGTCGATTCGAGCTAATATTCGTCGTGGAAATCGGGTTCGTTAAGCGTGCACGCATCCGATTAGAGGCGGAGTTTGTAAAAATAGGATAGATTCCTCCGCAAAAAAGAGAATGAAAAAAGGAGAGAGAGAGAGAGAGAGAGAGAGAGAGAGAGAGAGAGGGTTCTCTTGAATTTTTCACGAGCGTCGTCCCGGCTGGCTCTCCCGGTAAAATCTTCGCTCTGCATTTCTTCGTAATATTCCGAGCCCTCCGACATCCGCCGGAAAGATTTTTCGCGATTAATTATTAAACAGCGTTACGTTGTTTTGCATGTACCCTTTCCACCTACGAGACGAGCGCCCAACCAAGGAAACATCGAATTAATATTTTCGACGCGACTCAACTGTTCTCTGTGCACCGTGTAACCAAAATTTTGAACGCCCCTTGGTGATTATTCAATTTACAGGTGTTGGGCTACTGGGATGTTATTTATTAACCACTTTCTGTTGCTCTCTGAACAATCGGATGATTTATTAAATTTTAACTTGCGGCTTTGTGAAGTTTTCTAAGGTCAAGGTCAAGGTCATCCGAGGTGACTTCCCTCAACGTAACGTTTACCAAAAATAATACGAACACACACACATACAAAAGCTCAAACAAACACGAACACTATTACGAATTAAATGAGAAGTTTGATACGAAAATAAAATAAAAGTTATTGTAATTACTCGTCGAAGCAGTCTCCGCGGGATGCTCGTAACAATCTGACCGACTTTTCGAAACCACTTGGGAAGCCAACTATGGTTGACCTTCTTCAAAGGTGATAATAATATTCATTGGGATTGGCCACTCGTCAGTTGTATGTTACCTTGAGTGACATTAAAATGGTAAAAAAATTTCTTCGAGTCGCTAAAAATCCTTCTGACAATTTTAGTCAAAAATGAACCTATTTCCCAAATTTCATCCAATTCTGAGATCGTTGATTATCACCGATTTTGTAACAAACAAAATTCTATTTTTTCCAAAATGGACGTTCGTTGACGAAGTGCGAAGAATGGTGGAATTCGCAAAAGTTTTGAGTCCGTAAGTTTACTAATTTTTTGACGTTTCATTAGTCAGTGGTCGGAGGGGAGTGGGGGGTGGGAGACACAGTTCTTGAAATTAGTTAGAAAATTAACCCCCTCTAACAAGGCATTATAAATGCACGGTTATGCCGATGATAGCGATACTCGGAGCTTGTTAATTTCTTACGAACCGACAGAATACTATCCGCGTGGCTGCAACGGCGAAATTAGATTTTCGAAAGTTTTCTCGTTGGACGGCAATTAAGCCGCCCTCACCTCAGCGTTAATATTCGTAACGGCGGACGACGTTAACTTGAGCATCCGAACACCATTCCGCACGCATTCTATGCACTCCGAACGATTCCATAGGCCAGCAGCACGCCTTGATGGAATTTATAAAATTTCTTGAGCGTGGATGGCCGCCGCCATTTTCTTTAAACCAGCCTCGAACGCTTTATACATTTACTTGCGTGCGACATGTAACTCGGACATATTTTGTTATTGTCTAACTGTGAAACTTTTTGGTGAAACAATAGTTTCGTCTGCTTCGTCAACTGTTGGAGAACATGACTGTATTTTTTCTTAGAATTTTGGTCTTTGATTTTGTGGGGGCCTCAAGGTTGCTGAAGAAATTTCTTTTACCCCCCCCCCAGTCTTAAATTTTAGGTAATAATGTAGTTTTGTCTACTTAATAATTAATGATTAAAAAACGTATCTTTTACCGTACCATTTTAAACATTTTATGAAGATTTATAAAGTTTTTACCATTTTTCAATATTGTTACGTGTATATTTAATTGTGAACAATAGCAATTGTTTTGACGTACGATAAACATTAAAAATACGGGCGGAATATTATAATATTTGCAACAAAAATATTGCAAAATGAAATTTTAATAAATTATTAACAAAATGGGATTAGATCAAAATTGAACAAAAAATGAAACAATGAGAACGTTTATTATAGACAGATGACTGATTGTTAGTATCATAATACATATTTTTGGACAAAGCACAGTGGTAAAAATTTTCTGATCGATTTTTAGGACACTGTTTTTACGATGATTTCATGTTCGCATTGATAAAGCGTTCTTTTTTTAAATACTTCCTATCTATTCTTTTTTTAGTCGGGAATATCAGTTGAAACGTGCGCTCGCATTTATCGAAAATTCGTTTCGAAAATAAATCCCCCATACGTTTTCGTTAAACTGTTCGAGAATTCACAGCACCCATCTCGTTTTTATTAAGTTGATTCGAAAAATCCGTCGAGTTTTACACAAAAAAATTCGATCTAAATAAATTTAATTCCGACAGGAAACCGGTACACATTTGATTTGTCACGTTCCAATATTTGTTCGTATAGCTTTTCAGGACAGGAAAAAATAGAAATCCGAAAAGTGGCGTCAGTCCAAATTTCATGAAATCAATCGCTGCCGAATACTTCATCCCGCGACCGATGTGTGCAAACAATTCTCTGGACAATTGTTTTTAAAAGATTAGGAAAATGTTGCTTACAATATTTTCGGAAAAATCATGCGCATACTAATTGATCACCAAAATAGAAAATATGAAATAATAAATACGTAACAATAAAGAACGAAATGTATAATAAAACACTCCATTAAGTACAATAATATTTTGTATGTGAATTTATAATAGATAATTATTTAATGACCGAATGATTGTCGAAGCAAAGCAATTTTGAAATTACAAAGAGAAGAACAAAAATCTTAATACTAACTAACAATACCAACTCAAGACTAACAATAATAATAATAAATATAATAGTATCATGGTATGGTAATATAATAACAATAATACGATACAAAAATTAAATGAATGGATTAACTGAAAAATTGATGAGTAAATAAATTGACTGGCCGAAAAATTAAAAAGATAAATAAAATGACTAATTTAAGGACTGGAAACCTAAATAAATTGATTAACTAAATTGAAAAATTAGATAAATTATGTGATGCAATTTTCTGTAAATTTATTTCCAGAGATTTATGTTTATTGATATTTGCAGTTCAATGGTGACAACAATATAATCATTTGTTCAAAAATTTACAAGATGACCATATTTGCAATTTTGGTAGCAGGAAAATGGCAGAATTTCAACGATTTCTGTTTATTAATATTTGCAAGTTAGTATTGACCTAAGAATAATAAATGAAATATTAAAAAATTTACGAGGTGATCATATTTGCAATTTTGCACCAGGGGAATGCCAGAATTTCAATGATTTATGTTTATTAATATTTGCAGGTTAATGTTGACCTAAGAATACAGAATTAATTATTAAAAATTTGCAAGATGATCATGTTTGCAAATTTGGCAGCAGGAAAATGGCAGGAACAATCGAATTTGTTTAAAGTGAAATGAAATGGTGGCAAACGCGAGCCATGAGAAAACGAGAGGAAAAAATAAGAGGGGGGTGGAGAGATCGAAGGGCTTAAGGGATACTTTAGCACTCTTTCGGCCCTGGGAAATGTATTACCCTCTCGAACAATAAACCGGTTCCACCCCCGCGCACTCGATATCCATGGATGGCCGAATGGATGCGGTTCCCTGGGATTTACCGGCTACTAAATAACGAGGCCAATAATGGGCATAATAATGATAGCGGGGATGAGATTATCGGAATTGGAAAGACGCCAAAAGGCTACGGGTTCGATGGTGTTTACGTCTCGCTTGCCATTTTTACGCGTGCGAAAGAGATATGGCCGTCATATTGCGTTTCTGGCCCCTTTTTGCAATTACTGGGAACCGAATATTCAATTATTGTTGCGAATTTTTTAGTTCGCAGAACGTCGATCAATCCAGTTGAGAATAGCAAATAACATTCTATAAAAATTACGGTGAAATAGCGTCACAGTAATATCTGCTTGATCGGTACAGTATACCTTATTTATTTATAATCTTGCATAACTCTTTTGCTTTTGATACTTTTTTCATGGAACGACCACCAGAATATTCGCGACATTTTTCTGGATACAACGAGTACAAACACGATGCAGTTCGATGCATATACAACTGTTTAATCCACAATTTAGTAAAATCTCGATTATCCGAACCGAACGATTTTTAATTATTCGTATACGTTTTCCACAGTTCAATCTAAAGTTATTTATATACAACACTAAGGATTTTATTTAGCATTGCAACTGAGTAACTGTTGTACTCTTCTAACTATTAGATGTTCCATTGATTAGTTCGGATAATCGAGGTCCTACTATATTGTGAATTATATGGTTAAAAAAGATTCAAATTGTGTCGTGTTTGGGCTCGTCCTAATCAGAAAATTGTCACAAACGCGTTGATAACAGTCCGGTACAAAAATGTTTAACAACAAGAAAATGTTATAACATTATTATGTATTACTGTATTTATAACATGAATCGTGGACCATTTTAGAAAACGTTTTCAAACTGCAAATTCCAACGAAGAGTTCTAGATAGAATAAAATTTGGAAAATATAAAAATAAAAATATATCGATCTTAATAAACAGAAATTTAATGATATTTTATCGTAAAACCAGATCTCTTCGGTTCTACAAAGTCTTTAAAATTGAAATGAGTTTATATTGCTCGATCGTATTGATCTCTATCCAGTTTCCTTTTACTGACCACGCAGTCTGAAAAGTTAGATTGAAAATGCTAATATCACTCTTGGTTTTCCTGTGGTTTCCTGAGATTAAACTCGCTGAGTTCACGTATACATTATACTCCCTTTTAAATAACAATCAAGTTAAAAAATAATAATAAGTGTCACATTCCTAAATTTTTGTTAGTCTTTGATCCCCACCCGTCGACATCAACAAAATTTTACTACAACTTTCGAACACCACGGGGAATATCAAATCGGAACTTCCGCTATAAAATACTGTAAACAACGTTCTTCATGACCCAGAAAAGAATCGAGCGGAAAAACAAAATAGAACGATCAGGTTACTTCGAAGAACCTAACAATTTTCCCAAGTGAAACACGCTAACTCCAGAACTCTCGGCTTTAAAAATTTATACAATATTTCATCGTTAATTGTCGCCATCACCGTTCCAGCCGGCGTCAATTATCGCGTAGAAGATACTATTTTTGACCTCTGGCGAACGGATGGACGGACACCGAAGCTCGAGAGGCCTCGAGTACATAGCAGCTAAAATATTTTTTTTTATTAGAAAATCTCCTATGAGATTTATTACAACTTAATTAACATTACAGAGTATTACAGTGTATACATTTTTAATAATATCGTGATAAGTATAAAAAAAAAAGGAAAGAGCCTTTAGACACGGAGGTCACAAGTATTTAAAAAGGCTATCATATATACGCACGCCATAATATTGAGTTCTATTATTAAAGAAACACTATCCAGCGGAAATTGGAATCAGTGCCGCCAAACGTAATCCATTTGGATGTCGTTTCCGCCCCTACGACGCTCCTTCCACCATCCCATTCCACCACCATGAGCACACTCCAACGACCCCCACTAAGACCGTAGACTGGTCACGTGACGTGCCGCGCGCGACTGAGGCGACACATAACGGTAGCGGTGGCATCAGTGAAGCCATTTCAGATTTCATTTAGTAGGTAATAGATATGATACGCGGGAATAATCTGCGATATGTCCTGTCATTTGTCCACTCACCCGTGTTGCGTCTTGTGTCCCCATTGCGCACGCGCAACGTGTCATCATTCGCTCCCCACTCAATTCCTGTTGCGTTCCCGTCGCGCATGCGTGCTTAACCCGGTAATCGGAGAGAGGGTAACTTTTCAGAGGCACCCTCCCCTGATCTGGCGGCACTGATTGGAATCCTGCTTTCGAAAGGTTTTGGATAAACCTTTTCCTCTGTTCATTGTATAAATTGCACTGCCATGGCACATGATTGAGCGTTTCCTGCTCTAGGTTACATTTACACTTGGGGTTATCGATGATACCAATTCGAGCAAGTGAGGAGCAGCTAAAATATTCATTCGATAATATTAATTTTTTAATTTTGATGTCTGTAAACTCTAAAGAAGTAGGACAATTTTTAAAAACGTGGGATTGTAGAGGCTTTGATATATTATTAATTTGTTCGATTCAAAGCAAGGCGGCCACTAATGTCAATTTGATTTTGAAACAGACCGGTTTACTTTCGACGCTCAAAGCACCGTCAACAAAGCCCATTGAGCATGATACCGTTAACCAAATCCGACAACAGCTTACCGAAATCTATTTACGCAATGGCGTCGCTCGGTGTGCACAGCCTCAAGACGCTGACGCAAATCACGCAGCTGCAGGTGCGTACACGTGCACGTCAGCTTGATAGATGTTTAATCATAAACAGATTCCCATGGGAGAGTTATCGAACCCGATTTAATGCATATCGAATCAGACATGGTTTTGTTAGGACACGGAACCTGCCGAGCCACATCCCGAACGTAATCCGTAATTGAAACTCTCCGAAAACTAATTCGCCATCGTCAATATTAACCTTAAGGTACTATAGTTGGTCCGTGATAAGACCCCAATTTTTATTTCTACCCATTTCAATTTTTATAACAGTCGATTGTGATTTAAATTTCGGTCGAATTAAATTGCCATAGATTGTGATTAGAAATTAAAATTTTCCAAAGACAACTATTCGATGATCAATATCAAACTGGAGGTATTTACTATAGTTGGTCCGCAAAGTGGTTCTAATTTTTAGTTACACTATTTTTAATTTTTATATAGAATTTTCAATTATTTGCAACTTTTATTTTCCCTAGTTCAATTAGATTATTTTCAATTCACGCCTATTTTCAATTTCCAATTTTTTTCAAATTTCCATCCCTATTTCAGTTCATTTTGTTTCCAATTATTTAATTTTGTTTTCAATTTCCAATTATTTTCAAATTTCCACCCCTATTTCACTTCATTTTGTTTTCAATTTCCAATTATTTTCAAATTTCCACCCCTATTTCAGTTAATTTGTTTCCAATTATTTAATTTTGTTTTCAATTTCCAATTATTTTCAATTTTCCACCCCTATTTCAGTTAATTTGTTTCCAATTATTTAATTTTGTTTTCAATTTCCAATTATTTTCAAATTTCCACCCCTATTTCAGTTCATTTTGTTTCCAATTTTTCATCCCCAATTCAATTAATTTAATTTTCTACTTTTCACCTCTACTTAAAATTTTTAAATTATTTATCATTTTTCACCGCTATTTCAATGCATGGTAATTTCAATTTTTTCTCTGGTATTTTAATCATTTTCATTTTCAATTGTTTCAAACCAATTTTAATTAATTTTATTTTCAAGTTTTCACTCCTATTTTCAATTAATTTTTATTTTCAATTTTCTCCCTCCTATTTCAATTTCTTGTCTCATGTATGCATTGTTTGATATTTAAAAACATTTTCTACTTGAACGACGTCTTTTTCTTGTGATGTTTATATAAACAGTGAACAAGTTCATAAATTTCCTTCGTTGCGAGACAAGTGTTTTATTTGAATGATTTGTTCGGCGACAATGACTCTGCCAAAGCAATATTAATATCACGCGCAGCTCCTGACGTATTACGACCTAATTTCATCTTCGAACGAAAGAGACAATCGAATATGACTTTTCTACGTTGTTTGGGTTGTCTCGTTCCCCCGGCCATTTTATATTTCAATACAATTGACGATCTGTCTATCTTATCCACTTCAATCCACCCGGAGCTCTCTGTGTTCGAATAAAGGCGGTCTGAATTTGTTTTTCGTTGATCAATTAGCAAGAAAAGTTTTCTAGCTTTGTGAAAACAGTTCAACGGTAATCGAATAAATAGCTTGTGTTGCGCTTCTGCGAAATCGAAATGTTCGAACGGTGATAAAGGAACTTCCTAATTGCAATTATTTTCGGGATAAAATCGCGAAAATTGGCGTGGAAAAACTCACACCTTCATCGAACTATATTTTTGTACAATTTAATCTTTATTCCTAAAAACTATTAAACAATAACTATTAAACAGTAAATAATGTATTGATGACAAAAAATATTCTTTGTTTTGAACTATTCCTTTATTCGACAACATATTCACGACATTTCTATGATTAAAATGAATCCAAACACAATACAACTTTGGACTGAATGTCTTCATGATTTCAAATTGTATTTTTTATAGAGAAATCAACATCAATACAAATCAGAACCACCTCGCAAGACCAACTTTATTACCTCAAGGTTAATGTTGAACATATTAATATTAGTAAAAAAGGGATTGAAGAAAAACAGAAAGAGAAGTTGCAGAAACGATCCACATAACCTAAAATGGAGCACTTAATTATTAACTGTTAAAGGAGGATTGATTGTGTCACTGGCGATGCAAAATTATGAAAATGATGAATTGAAAGGCAAGAAAAATGTAAAAAAAGGGAGCTGAATATAAAAAGGAAGAAAGTTACCTAACCTAAAATGGCGCAATTAATTATTAACTGCTGAAAGAGGACTGATTTTGTCACTGGCGATGCAAAATTACGAAAAAGATGAATTGAAAGGCAAGAAAAATGTAAAAGAACGGAACTGAAGGTAAAAAAGAAGAAAAGCTGCAGAAACGATCCACCTAACCTAAAAGGGCGCAATTAATTATTAACTGTTGAAAGAGGACTGATTTTGTCACTGGCGATGCAAAATTATGAAAATGATGAATTGAAAGGCAAGAAAAATGTAAAAGAAGGGAACTGAAGGTAAAAAAGAAGAAAAGCTGCAGAAACGATCCACCTAACCTAAACCTAACCTAAAATGGAGCACTTAATTATTAACTGTTAAAGGAGGATTGATTGTCACTGGCGATGCAAAATTATGAAAATGATGAATTGAAAGGCAAGAAAAATGTAAAAAAAGGGAGCTGAATATAAAAAGGAAGAAAGTTACCTAACCTAAAATGGCGCAATTAATTATTAACTGCTGAAAGAGGACTGATTTTGTCACTGGCGATGCAAAATTATGAAAAAGATGAATTGAAAGGCAGGAAAAATGTAAAAAAAAGGGAACTGGGGGTAAAAGATAAGAAAAGTTGCAGAAACGATCCACCTAACCTAAAATGGCGCAATTAATTATTAACTGCTGAAAGCGGACTGATCTTGTCACTGACGATGCAAAATTATGAAAATGACAAATTGAAAGGCAAGAAAAATATAAAAAAGGGGAACTAAAGTTAAAAAGGATGAAAAGTTGCAGAAACGATCCACATAACCTAAAATGGTGCAATTAATTATTAACTGCTGAAAGCGGACTGATCTTGTCACTGGCGATGCAAAATTATGAAAATGAAAAATTGAAAGGCAAGAAAAATATAAAAAAGGGGGACTAAAGTTAAAAAGGCAGAAAAGTTGCAGAAACGATCCACATAACCTAAAATGGTGCAATTAATTATTAACTGCTGAAAGCGGACTGATTTTGTCATTGGCGATGCAAAATTATGAAAATGACGAATTGGAAGGCAAGAAAAACGTTAAAAATGAGAACTGAAGGTAAAAAAGAAGAAAAGTTGCAGAAACGATCCACCTAACCTGAAATGGAGCAATTAATTATTAACTGCTTAAAAAGTACTGTTTTTGTCACTGGCGATGCAAATTGATGAAAATGACGGATTGAAAGGCAAGAAAAATGTAAATAAAAGGGAACTGAAGGTAAAAAGGATGAACAGGTGGGGGTGTTAAAGGTGATCAGGCGCACAGGTGTGAAAGCACGAACGGCCAGACGTTTATGTGCGCCGTGACGCCTCGACAGAGGCGAACACACGGATGATACAATATGCGAACGATATCAAATTGATGTTTATTCAAGTGGTTACCGCATACGCATACGATACCGAGAGGCGGCCTGGTAGGATCAGAATGACGGGACATGGTGTGCGTCTGCACGCAACGCGTTCCCGTTCCGCGGTCGTTTCTGTGCAACGCACACGCTATCGGGAATTCGCTTTACTTTCTCTCCGCCTCGGCGATTCCATTGCTATTACCGTTTCGGTTTTACGAGACGGTGCGAAACGTCTAACACATGCGAAAGAATTCGCATAAGTTCCATTGGGAACGTGCCATTTTTCTAAAACTGGAAGATTAGACGATTCTAGGCTACCGAGGAATTCGAAGAATCTTTATCAGCATTCTCGTTTGTTTATCTTAAAAAATTCTTAAATGTATAGACAATTTTATTGGATTTTTTATTGGTTTTTTTTTATTTCATTTTTGGAAGAGTGCGGGTTTTGTTAGAGTAATGTTATTAAATTAATAATATCTTGAACGGTTGGTACCGCTGTTTCCATTGAAGTGGTACAAAAACTACCCCTAGAACATTTTCAATTATTTATCTTAAAAGTTCTCGTCTTTTTTATCATATTACTGAAACCTTCTGTTTATTCTTTCAATTTTATCCCTGAAAATGCACATTTTATTTGAATAATATTTGTTTTTTAAATATTGATACGCTATTCCAAATGCAGTGATGCAGAAACACAACCCCTAAACACTTTTATTGATTTATCGTGAAAATTCTCAGATATATGTAATGGTATCGAAGCTCTTTGTTCATTCTTTTTAATTTCATTTGGAAAAGTGCACGTTTAAATTTAATTGTATCCATTTGATTGTGAGAAGAAAAGTAGTACAGGGCATCCATCGCAGTCAGGACAGCGACGTTGCACACTTAACCTGAATTACATAGTGGCTGGACACTTATCGAATAATCCACTTGACTTCCACAAATGTAATTGTATCTGTACGACATAATATATGTAAATAATAATACAAATATGAATTATTAATATAATATGATAATTTTTCATATAATAAAAATATATAAATAATATGAATTAATATGTGTATAATAAACAATATAAATCAATATATGTCTAATGAGTAATATAATGAATACATGTATAATAAATAAATAATATAATAGAACTATAAATTAATCAATGGTGAATGAAACATATTCAATAATTATTCTTTTCTTGTGATCTGTTTGATAAAAGATTTTATGAAAATGATTGCATAAGCTGATTTTCAATATTTTCTTTTTTAAGGGACATATAATGATCAAAGTGGAAAAATAAATTGCAAACACGGTAGAAGCAACGATTTTTCATAGCGAGATAATTCTTTAAATAAATTCATGTTGAAAATCTGCCTGTTGCACATGCAATCGCGTTTATGGTAAATAGAAACGGCAAATAATGAACTTTTGCGTTGGCGAAGCCCCGATTCGATGACACGCTCGCTCTGCCAAAATTCAAACTCAATTTGTTTGACTATGAAACGAGCTGTGAAAAAGTTTCGTTTATGTAGATTAGCCTGTTCGATGCCACCTTGTACGACAATGACGTACTCTGACAATCAGGTAACTCTGTCGTAGTTCAAATCATTCTGAACTCATTTTATTTAACGTTCCATAATAAATCCAGAAAAAAACAATTTATTATTAGACAGAGTTATTGAAATTTTAATGATAAATATAAGAAACAATGTTTAATTTGCTTGCATTTGAAATTCGTAGATTCCTTAGTTAGAAAAATAAAAACTTGTTTAAATGACATTCATTTTGTACGCCTTCAAATTTATAGTTATCCTAATTTATATCAGAAATATTTAGACTTAATAAAAGGCAAAGACAGATATCATTGAACCACATATGTATACATATATTATACGTGATTTTGAAACTTTTATTTTCTGTGTTAATGTTACAGATTATTTTTATACAAAATTTTAAACAATATTCATTTTTTGATTTCTGTATATAAAATTACGAGCAATATTTATTTTTTGATTCCTGCTTAAATTTCCGAGCAATATTAATTTTTCGATTGCTGTATAAAAGTTCGAGCAATATTCATTTTTTGATTTCTGTATAAAATTACGAGCAATATTAATTTTTCGATTACGGTATAAAATTACGAGCAATATTAGTTTCTTGATTCCTGTATAAAAATCCGAGCAAAATTAATTTTTCGATTGCTGTCTAAAAGTTCGAGCAATATTAATTTTTCGATTGCTGTATAAAAGTTCGAGCAATATTTATTTTTTGATTTGTATATAAATTTACGAGCAATACTAATTTTTCGATTGTTGTATAAAATTACGAGCAATAATAATGTTTTGATTCCTGCTTAAATTTTTTAGCAATATTAGTTTTTCGATTGCTGTATAAAAATTCGAGCAATATTCATTTTTTGATTTCTGTATAAAATTTCCAGCAATATTAATTTTTCGATTGCTGTATAAAATTTCAAACAATATTCATTTCATGATTTCTGATTAATTTTTATCCGATTTTTGAGTAGAATGGGCCACTATCTATGAGATAGTTACGTATCATTACCATAAAGACTAAAAAATCGCCTAAAGACGGTTAGGATCGCAAAGAAACAGTTTAATGCCTACAATATTCATCCTCGATTCCCCGGGAACAATAATGATCGGCAACGAAATCGAGGCTTTGGATATGCACTAAGGGTAGCTTTCCTTCTATGTGTACGTACACGTAATAGGAGCTTCCCGAAAGCGCATCGGTAGCTCCATTAACGTTGAAACGTGTGCCGCGAACTCTTGAACCGATATCCGATCTAGTTCTGCCCTCGGGGATGTCATTTCGAACGTCGTGTTCCCTCGGTTATCGCGCTAAAAGCTACCTCACTGAAAAGCCGACTGCGTTTACACGGTTCGCCTAACATCTTACCGGACTGCGAATTTTCTGCGCGACCCCCGTCGAACACACGTGGAAACGCTGCGAACAAGCCGGAAGCAATGGCTGATGCGATCCTGTCGCGATTTTATCTCGAACGCGCGCTTTTGTCTCCCGATGCGTTCTAACACACGTTCCACACGTCTCTGGTGCTTTCCAAAATAGTCTCCATATTTTCACAATTTTTGCAGAATTTCTGCAGAATTTTTGCAGAATTTCTGCAGGGTTATTTCGAACGCGCGCTTTTGTCTCCCGATGCGTTCTAACACGCGTTCCACACGTCTCTGGTGCTTTCCAAAATAATCTCCATGTTTTCACAATTTTTACAGAATTTTTGCAGAATTTCTGCAGAGTTTTTGCACGGTGACTTTGCACTGTAATTCGATTCGTGCACTGTTTTATACTGATTTCGAGGCAATATCTTTTGTTAATTAATTGTGTGCTGTATTTAGAGGATTCATATTGTTTTGTACCGTTTTGTACTGATTTTATAACACTTGTTGTGCTGCATTTTGAGAATTTGTGCTATTTTGTATTGATTTTTGTGACAGTTTCAAGTGCCTTAATTTTGTACTGCGTTTTGAACATGTGTGCCGTATTTCGATGATAATTTCTTGTACAGAGATATTTTTCGTTGCATTTAGAGCAAACTCATACTGTTTTATGCTGTTTCTTCAACAGCTTTTGTGCACTCATTTTTTCGTTGTATTTAGTGAATTTATACTACACTTTGTATTGATTTTATTGAAATGGCTGTGTATTGATTTTGTACTGCATTTAATGCATTTCTATTGTTTTACTATGCTATTCTCACAATTTCATGTTGCTACAAATTTTATAGTGTACCTTGTTCTGCATTTGCCTATTTATTTAAAAAAAAATCCTGGTAACACAAATCTCTGTGTGCTAGACAATGCTACAAGAATTGATTATTTAAGAAGAAAGTTCTAAAAATTATTAAAAATACGCCCACTTAATTACCTATAAAAATGAGTACTCATTTATTAAAATAAATCAATATTTCAATAAATCAATATTTCAATAAATAATTGTACTTAAAAATATTTTCCGTTCAGCCATCATATACGTATCTTATCCGTGCGCTTTTGGAATTTTTTAATAATAAACCAAGTAATACACTTTCACGGAAGTTTGCAGTCTTATTAAAGTATGTTTAAGCTATATTCATGAATTTTTCCACATTGATAGGTTCGATGCCGCGGTTATTATACCTTGATGAAGCATCGGGCTTGAAAAAAGCTCCTTTTGCTCGGATCGTAAGGAAAAATGAATTTTCTATCTATACATCAAACGTATTGTTAGGAAGGGAATTCTGAGGAATTTCCAACATCATATTGAACAAAAGGAGCTGAGGTATAAAAGACTATGGAGCGACGTTCAATTTAATTTTATGAGAAAACAATACATTTGGTAATACGACGTATAAAAAGCTTGGTTAATCGACATTTCGAGTCTTGTTACTTAACATTTCTGCCCCAAGGCAAGCTCTTAACATTTTCTAGATACGTGAAAAAACATATAAGATGCATCTCAATGAAGCATATTTTTTGTTTAAATTTTTCTGACGAAGACGATGAATAATAGACTGCAATATTAAAAGACATTTTTACATAGCTTTTTTTCCTTCCAAACGATGATATTTATATTTTGCACGAAGCTACGAAAAGTCTATTAACACTAAAACTACCACGGTCAAATGACCGGTTTTATATTTGCCGATTATTAAAATTATAAATATTCATTTATGGAAAATGATGGAATAAATTTCTTTGTCCAAGCATCTATTATATTAAAAATTACGGGCAATCCCAATAAATTTAGTATTGCCATTTTTGTAAGGCAACATTCACCAGATACTTTTAATGCTTTGTAGGTTTAGTGCTAACTACTACACCGCGCATCTTATTGCATTTATAGTGTGCCAACATTTTTAAAATATCAGAAAACGTGTATAGTAGCAAACAGGTATGACTAGACTGTGGATGTTTATGCAATTTTCAATTTTTGTAGACAAATTTCAGGAAAGTGGAATGTAATAAGATCCTATTTTCAATGGGAACTGCCTCCGTGGCTCCTAAACAATTAAGAATTGTAGCAAAATTCTATCGAAGTTTATATTTTAGCATTTTTTGAAAATTTTCATGAGCCGTAAGTCTATGTATAACATGTATACTTCATGGCTAAGGAATTTCCTAGTTCATAAATTGTACTTGTTCCTCGTCCTAGATTTTATAAACTAACCCAAAGAAATTTAGAATTTGCATACAGATCTGCAGTCTATTAATTACAAAAAATTATAGTCAACTTTGTTGCAGCCCTGTTCAACTATAGTATTGCCGTTAATTCAACCATAAAAACACAGCGAAGGGAAACAGTTGACGCATTCGCCGCGGCGGAAGTACTTAAGCAACAACAACAACCGGGCGCTCGGCTGTATAAATTTTTTTATTAAGAACATGATAAAAACCGTGTAGACGTTAACTTCTCGAAGAATATGGCCGACACGCCGTGCCGTCCCTGTAAGAACTCGTAAAACCGTGCTGAATCTGGTGGACGCATTATAACGCGCGAACTTCCCGCATTTTTGAGTAGACGTATGTTTTTCCTTTTCTGTTTTCGTCTTCCTTCTAGCTCGCCGTTAAAAGTTAGGAGAACTTTTGCAAAATATCAGCGAACTTCCGGTTATGTTTCCTGCGCCTCCCTCCCCCATCCCCCACACTGGAAGAGATGCGTTAAAAGCTACTTTGTCGCAATGCAGCTGCTGAAAATGAATTTAGTCGTCACCGGTGTTTATCATTTCGCTTTTCTTTTACGCCCTGTTTCGAAACGTTACGACTCGAACATGCTGTAAACGTTCTTCCGACGAAACAGTCGAGTGAATCGACACGCTTTCCGCAGCCATTTTGGTGCTTCCGCTGTGTTTTTTGCTGAAGTGCCGAACTGCATGCAGAGCAAAAATCTTTTAAATTAATTGCGAGGACGTAAGTGAAACAGAAATTAAATGAGAATATCAAATTGTTTCTTTTAATAATTTCGATAAGTTGATAATTATACGAATTTAACTCTTGTTATGTTACTAATCCCCACGTGTTAAAAGAAAAATTGCAAGACAGAAATTTTCTATATTAATTGTGAGAAAATAAATTTATACAAATTAAATGAGAATATGAAATTCTTTCTTTCGAGAGTTTTAACAGGTCCATAATAATGTTTAAATATTTGTGATATCAGTAATCTTCAGATTAAAATAAAAATTGGAAAATACAAATATTTTAAATTAATTGCGAGGATGTAAATGAAGCAGAAGTTAAATGAGAATGACAAATTGTTTCTTTTAATAATTTCGATATGTTGATAATTAAACGAATTGAACTCTTGTTATGTTACTAATCCCCACGTGTTAAAAGAAAAGTTGCAAGACAGAAATTTTCTATATTAATTGTGAGAAAATAAATTTATACAAATTAAATGAGAATATGAAATTCTTTCTTTCGAGAGTTTTAACAGGCCCATAATAATGTTTAAATTCTTGTCATGTCAGTAATCTTCAGATTAAAATAAAAATTGCGAAACACAAATGTTTTAAATTAATTGCGAGGATGTAAATGAATCAGAAGTTAAATGAGAATATCAAATTCTTTCTTTTAATAATTTCAATAGATCCAAATTATATGAATAATTTTATTTTCTTGTAATGTTACTAATCCCCATACATTAAAGTAAAAATTGCAAAACAGAAATATTTTAAATGCACTGAACGAAAATGAATTCAAACTAATGAAATGAGAACATTAGACTTTCTTCGAATAATTTTAATATATCCCTAAAATAATATTTAAATTATTGCAATTTTAATAATCTGCACAGGTTGGAACAAACATTTGCGAAACAATAATTATCTGAAATAATTGGAAGAAAATAAATTGAAACACGAGTTAAATGAGAATACAAAATTCTTTTAATAATTTTAATAGATCTAAAATGACATAAATTAAATTCTTGCAACGTTAATAATATACACAGATTGAAACAAACATTTGCAGAAGAATAATTTTCTGAATTAATTGGAAGAAAATACGTTGAAACACGAATTAAATAAGAATAACAAAAATTCTTTCTTTCAGTAATTTCAATAGGTCCGAAATAATATAAATAATATAAATTAAATTCTTGCAACATTAATAATGTTCGCAATTTTCTATTTTACATATACACTTTTGGCTGAAATGTACAAAATTGACAGTGTACAATGCATAATGGACTTCTGCATTTCCATTCTTTAATAAATTGGTGACAAATTAGTTTTCGCATTAGGAAGCTCATTCGACCGAAATTGCGCAGTTATGCCATTTTAGCACAAATGCATAAAATTCGCAGTATGTAATTTATTAGGGATTTGGGAATCTTTTTGATGTTTTATTATTGGGTTTTGCGAATGAAATAAATTGGAGAAAATTAGTTTTCGCGTTAAAAAGCTTATTCGATCGAAATTGCACAGTTATTGCAATGCTATTTTGCGGATTTGCTTCTGCAATACTCTGGGACGATAACAGTGGACCATCCGCGCCTACTTTATGGAAAACATGAAATATTCATGTTATACGCCATGCGGTAATAACTGGGAAAAATAAAATTGAAATCTCTCTCTCTCTCCATCTCACGCGCGCGAGCGCGGCCATTTGCAATTTAACGAGACGAAATTAGCGCGTCAAGGGAAGATTAATTTTGTTTGGTTTTATGAGAATTTCTACTAATAAAATACACCATCGACTACGTATTATTCACTTTCGCAAATTGGCTTACAGTTTAATGCTCTGTGGATGATAAAAATTATTGTGCAGTTTATTATACAGTTTATGCAACATTGAACGTTATATTCCGTTAGTTATTCAAGTTATTAAAACACTGTTAAAGTTACATTTAACTGTAATCAAATTTTATTGTTTGGTATAGACAAGCTTGTAATAAATAGAAATTTTCAGATAAAGTTTTAGTTTTTTTCAATTCTGTAATTCCAAGAAATACAGCTGTAATAAATTTTAGTACAATTTTGCATTATCTAGTTTGAAAAATATTTTTATAATTTAGATAATTATTAATGGAATACTATTGCATTAGAATACGCAAATATAGTGATGTACCACATATTGATTATTAAAATGATTCAGTATAGTCAGCACAGTATAGAATTTATTTAAATATTCCCAAAATTGTATTTTCAAAGAATAGTGCAATTTTATTGGCTACGTACTATTAAGGAAAATATAAAATTTTTTAATTTTATTATTAATTATTGGGTTACTTCTCCAACTCACTGTTAAAGACTATTTATTAACTAACACTTTTAATATAGTTGATCAGAAAATTATTTTGTACGGTTAGTTTTCTTGTAATAAATACAAAAATAATTACTATGTAATATAATATAATAACTCTGCAGTTATGATCTCATTTTAATTTTTGTTGGATACTTTCCAGCATACTGGCGATATTTATTAACTCGTTGAATATTTAAAAAAATTATTTTCGCCTCGATGATGTCCCATCGGGTCTCGAAATGATCTCAAAACGAGTCAATTGGCTTTGAACATGTTGCAAATTTTAATTCTGAAGTTACGATCGCATTTAAAATTTTGTAGGGCACTTTCTACGGTACTCACGATATTTGTCAACCCGTTGAATATTTAATAAAAATTATTATTGCCTGGATGTGGTCTCGTCGAAGTCTCGAAATGGAAACGAGCTCTTCGTCTTCTTCACAACCAGAAATAATCCCACGGATCAAGTTCAAGTGATATCGCGCGGATCCTCTGCCAATAAATACTATGAGCAATTTCGCGGGCTAGGAAAATGGCGGCGGTACTAACGAGTGCATTGTAAAAGCGTGGCACGCGTTGCTCTGGCAGCACCGTTACTCGTTCGCGAACAAATACCCACTTGCGTATGTAGATCCGGACGTTGCTAGCGGAATAATCGCCGCTCGAGTCGTTCCTACAAAGAGAAAACACATGGACCGCTGTGCGAAACAGGCTCCGGCCATTGAGACGCGGATTCTGACGCTTTTCGTGGCCGCCATTATGTCGCGAAACTGAATCAAACGCTTCCGGCAACAGTTTTACAAATTTCATCAGCATTATCGTGCAATTTTATCGATTCGCTAACGATCGGAGCGTTTAGTATGCAAAATTACATGAAATTAAGATCGATGTTAGAATCGAAGCTCAGAAATAGGTTAACAATTTGACGAAGCTATAAAATCGTATAAGAAAATAATTTAAAGAACTATACAAATTTTTAGAAACCTTCTAGTACTTGCAAACAATTCGATACAATTTTACCGAAATTAATCGATTCGCTAACGATCAGAACGTTTAGTATGCAAAATTACATGAAATTAAGATGGCTGCTAGAATCGAAACTAAGAAATAAGTTAACAATTTGACGAAGCTATAAAATCGCATAAGAAAATAATTTAAAGAACTATACAAATTTTTAGAAACCTTCTAGTACTTGCAAACAATTCGATACAATTTTACCGAAATTAATCGATTCGCTAACGATCAGAACGTTTAATATGCAAAATTACATGAAATTAAGATCGATGTTAGAATCGAAGCTCAGAAATAGGTTAACAATTTGACGAAGCTATAAAATCGTATAAGAAAATAATTTAAAGAACTATACAAATTTTTAGAAACCTTCTAGTACTTGCAAACAATTCGATACAATTTTACCGAAATTAATCGATTCGCTAACGATCAGAACGTTTAGTATGCAAAATTACATGAAATTAAGATGGCTGCTAGAATCGAAACTAAGAAATAAGTTAACAATTTGACGAAGCTATAAAATCGCATAAGAAAATAATTTAAAGAACTATACAAATTTTTAGAAACCTTCTAGTACTTGCAAACAATTCGATACAATTTTACCGAAATTAATCGATTCGCTAACGATCAGAACGTTTAATATGCAAAATTACATGAAATTAAGATCGATGTTAGAATCGAAACTCAGAAATAGGTTAACAATTTGACGAAGCTATAAAATCGTATAAGAAAATAATTTAAAGAACTATACAAATTTTTAGAAACCTTCTAGTACTTGAAAACAATTCGATACAATTTTACCGTAAATAATTTTCGAAACACGCGTAATAGATATGAAAAAAGGACCGAAAATTCAAAAAAATATACAGAAAATTCCCCGCTTGCAATATTTACGCAAATAATTTTCGAAACACGCGTAAAAGATATGAAAAAGCCCCGAAAATTCAAAAAAATATACAGAAAATTCTACGTTTGCAATATTTACGCAAATAATTTTCGAAACACGCGTAAAAGATATGAAAAAATCCACGAAAATTCACAAAAATTTACAGAAAATTCTACACTTGCAATTTTCAAAGAAATAATTTTCAAAATATACATACAACATAAGGAAACGTAAAAATTCACAAAAATTTACGGACAATACTGTACCATTTTTACACAAATAATCTCCAAAAAAACACATAATAGAGATTAAAAAATACCATAAAAATTAGCAGAAATTTTCAAAAGATTCTATAGAATTTCCACAGTAACAATATGTTTTAAAAAACCCGTAAAAAATATTGAAAAGTATCATAAAAAATCGCAAATATTTAGGAACAACTCCACAAAATTCTCACAAAAATAATTTTATAAACAGCTAGTTTTCTCCCTCAATAAGAACTATTAAAATTGTCTTCAATTTTTAGTAGATTCCAGAAATCGAATTCAACGCTATCATCAATAATAAAACACCAAGAGACGCGTGTGTCGCAAAGATTAAAAATATGTTCAAAAAATTCTAGGATGTTTAGAGAAAGAAGGGTTGGTTGCCAGAGGCTCGATACAAATAGACGAAAAATATCCCACAAAAGGGTTGCCAGCGATCGAGCTGCGGATGGAAAAATTCCCGAAGGCAAGAAGCATCGGCTGGCCTCGAATTGAATTTTGAAAGGTCCTCTATGCAGGAGACGATCTCCTTTAGGACTCCAGGACTCCAGGACACGTCGATACCCCCATCTGCTTTCACCGTGGAATCGAATATCCCCCACGAGAACGTCAAAACAACAGTCTACGTCAATTATACAGATTTTATGTCGGTGGATAATAACTGTTTGAAACAGTTATACAATCGGTTCTGACTGAAACAGTTATGAAGAACCGAAATGATGTTGTAACTGTTATGAGAACGTCGGTTCTCGCTTATATCGGTTACGGTTACGTTTCTTGAGAACCGATATTATAACGGTTCTATAACTGTTATTTTCAGGTTCTGGATTTCGGTTTCGGTTCTTCAGAGTTCAGAACCTATGTCCCGTATTGGTCTCATATCGGTTTTGCAGTTCTGCAACTGATATTTTTTGGTTCCGTATCGGCTATACAGGGTGTCTCAAAATTCCTTCAACATCCGGAAATAAGAGGTTCCTGAGATCATTTGATGCGACATTTTCCTTTGCAAAAATGGCGTCCGCGGTTTTGTTAAGGAGTTATTAACGAAAAACACGGACCAATCAGAGCGCGGCTACAGCGAACGGAGTCCGACTCGGCGACAGGTCCCGCATAGCGTGGCGTCGCCGTTGGCCGAGCCAGAATCAATCCGCTGTAGCTGCGCTCTGATTGGTCCGTGTTTTTCGTTAATAACTCTGAAACAAAGCAGCGGACGAAATTTTTGCAAAGGAAAATGTTGCTTCAAATGATCTCAGGAACCTCCCATTTTCGGATGTTGAAGGAATTTTGTGACACCCTGTATAGCCGATACAGAACCAAAAAATAACAGTTGCAGAACTGCAAAACCGATATGAGACCGATACGGGACATATTATAGATTCTGAAATCTGAATAACGGAAATCCTGAACCTAAAAATAACAGTTATAGAACCGTTATAATATCCGTTCGCAAGAACCGTAACCGTAACCGATATAAGCGAGAACCGATGTTCTGATAACGGTTATAACATTTTTTAGGTTCTCGTAACTGTTTCAAGAACCGAAACCGATATCATAACTGTTTTCAACCGCTGGTAGGAACAATTTTTCTTGTAAAATTTAATACTCAGGTTAGTATAGCTCATTTCAATCGTAAAATAATTTTATTTGGCTAATTGTACCTCTCTGTAATATTAAATTAAAAAGCATAGGTCATATGAAACGAAGAACTCAATAAATTGTTTATTGCGTTCTAATCTGTCGATAGATAAATGAACTAATCGACTCGGAAAAAATTGTACGGATTATCAGAAGTGCCCTAAACACCTACACAAAATTTCAGATCAACGGCACCGTTCAATTTTTAAAAAATCGTAATTTTTCACGAAAAGAAGCACTTCCCCCCTTAAGGGCGCGCGAGCGCGACGCAACCGTTCAGAAGCTGGGCCGGGGGAGAACATTAACGAACAATCGCCTTTCTCCGAATCATATTTGCTCGACGTCGGAGCGGGCTTCACGTAAGATCGCAAATCGTGAGCGTAAAAAGTTTCTAGGATTGCATAATGCAGATGTCGAATCTTGGGAGAAAATATAAAAGTCCTGCTCCGCTGCAAGGGAATGATACTGCAGATATGTATCTAATTTCCTGCCACTGTTTCTCCCTTTCCTTCATGGTTTTTTTCTTTCTCCTTTCTTTTTCTTCTTTTTTTACAAGCGAACGAAGCATTACGCTCCGTCGAAGCATTACGCCGACGTTGTAAACGAAAATGTAATTTTCCGTGCATTTCCGTTCGGGTAATGCTGGAGCCCTGCGTGAGAGCACGCTACGGAGGGAACGCGCGTCCATTTCGAAACCAGGTTTTGGTATACATAGTATCTAAGTCACGAATATTCGAGCCGCTCGCATCAGCGTTAACAACTCGATGGTAGGATCTGCTGATTTCACTGACTTGGAGAAATGATGATTGGATTGGGAGGAATTGGTTCTGGTTTGATGGAGAGCTTTTTGAGATTCAGGTTTGGAGAGTGCTCTTAAGGGAGTATTCTGGAATCGATTTTTTCGGAAGAACTGTTGAAACTTTTGCAGTGAGATTTTTCACACATATTTATCAGCATCTGAAGTATACGTGTAATTTTTTAATAATGAAAATAATAAAAAGCACAAATGTTATAAAAACTTTGTATAGAGTACGTTTTCAAGAACATAATACAGCGGCTGTTCTGCTTTTCGAGAACGTTTCAATTTTTTTCAAAATAACTATTACACTTTTTGTGTGTGTGTGATTTTTGAATAGGAAAAATATTCACAATTACAAGAATTATAAAAATTTTTATAGATTACGTTTTCAAGAACATAATACAGGGGCTGTTCATCTTTTGGAGAGCGTTTCAATTTTTTTCAAAATAACCATTACACTTTTCGTAGTGGGATTTTTCACACATATTTATCAGTATCTGAAGTATACGTGTAATTTTTTAATAATAAAAATAATCAGAATTACAAGAGTTACAAAATTTTTTATAGAGTACGTTGTCAAGAACATAATACAGGAGTTGATCATCTTTTCGAGAAAACCTGAAATTTTTTCAAAAAAAGCATTACACTTTTCGCAGTGGGATTTTTCACACATGTTGATCAGTATCTTAAGTATACGTGTAAGTTTTTAATCAGAAAAATAATCAGAATTACAAAAGTTATAAATTGTTTTATAGAGTACGATTTGAAAAACGTAATACAGGTGCTGTTCTGCTTTTTCGAGACCGCTTGAATGTTAGGGAATTTTTTCAAAAAAACTATTGAACTTTTTGCAGTAGTATTTTGCACACAAATTTATTGGTATTTGAAGCACGTGTCTGATTTTTTAAAAATAAAAATAATGAAAATTAAACGAGTCATATTTTTTTGCAGGGTATATTTTTATAGACGGTTGTCATGATTTCGGTCGTTCAAAAAGACGAAAAAACAAACAAAACAAAAAAAATCAAGTTGTTTATTAAGAAGAAGAAAATATAAAATTGGGAGAATTTGTAAATAAAAATTAATGAAATATAAAATTGGGAGAATTTGTAAATGAAAATTAATGAAATTTAAAATTGGAAGAATTTGTCAAGAAGAATGAATATAAATATGATGTTGAAAGAATTTGCAAATAAAAAATAATGTACAAATTTAAAATTGGAAGAATTTGTAACAAGAATGTATACAAATATGATGTTGGGAGAATTTTCAAACGAAAATTAATGAAATTAAAAAATTGAAACAATATGAAAATTACATTTACTGCTTTTTGAAATTAGAAAAATGTCTCAATAGAAATGAATATATGAGTACATAAATCTATATGTACATAAATGTGAATGAACAATATTTGCATATAGGGCAATTACTAAATGAGAATTGTCGGTAGGGACCGCCGTGCCACCGCGAAAGCGTGACAATAGTAATTTCATACTTTACAACTTCATAAATAACACAAAGCTACTTTGTGTTATTAGGTTGCATGAGAATAGCAACGAGAGAATTATTTCCCACAATGATGACGTGTGGTAAAAATTCTCATTACAGTCTTTTGTCACGGATGCGTGACAGGGATGATTTCTCATTTCCTATGTGAACGATGCAACCCTATGTTGCAATATTATCTCGTATAACAAATATTAAAACATACAATTTTCATAATAATAATACTGCAAATCTTTAAATTCTTCAAATATTTTTTCTCTTTGAATTATCCGATCAAAGAACATACATAATTTTTCGCAATATCCAAAAATTTTATAGGTTAGAAACCTATAAAATTTTTAATAAGACTTTCGCAGTTCTAGTGTTAATGCAGAATGATTTCGCATGAAGACGAACAGTCAAAAAGGCACGCATAAATTAAAAAAATGGCTGCCGCAGCGACGCAACAGGGATGATTTCCCATTTCGCAACTGTATAAATCCCTGGCGCCATTTTTGCCGGTGGTATCTCCATCGGAACAGGCTATAAGTTTACCAAAGCATTTTAGGAACACTGAGACATTGTTTACTGCGATAACTAGCATTCATAAGTAAGCGTCCGCTGCCATATTTCGTGGCAATGAGCAGCAAACTTTTATCTCGAGCCGCGTGATGTATCAGCGTGTCCAGCGCCGCACTTTCTCTCTGTCTCTCCCTCTCTCTTCCTTTCTCTCTTAGCTCTTGCAACTACCGTGTGCAGACCACGATGGCTTTTTGTCCTTGGGGCTCTCTTATTTTCCGCCATCGCGTCTTTGTCCGTCTGCCGGCGAGATTCTGCTTTATCCGCGAATCCTCAGTTTCGTGTTTCGTCCTCGCGGAACGATATCAGTTGCATTTCGCCACAAAAATCAAATTGCGAGGCCCCCGGACAATTTTCTTACCACCTCCGTACAGCAATCTCGAGCAAACATACTAGGAAATTGGCCTAACTTGTCGAAAATGTTCATTAGCGAGATTCCAAACGCATGAGAGTACCGAAAAATTAAAAAAGCTTAAGAAAATCGCAATTATTCATCGCTGGGGACTTTGCTCGCCATTTTGACAATGAAATCAAAACTAATGTAAATTATAACTGGAAATTTTACAGGGACGTTCCAGAAGAGTTAATCTGCAAGATCCAATGAAAACATATTGATATTTTTAACGTTTTTAGTCAACAATTCTTGAAAAAATTCAAAAAATCGAAGCAATTCGCGAAAACAGCAAATATTCTACTCACTTGGAGCATTGCTCGCCATTTTGACAATGAAATCAAAACTAATGCAAATTCTAACTTGAAATTTTACAGGGACGTTCCAGAAGAGTTAATCTACAAGATCCAGTAAAAATATATTCATCTCTTCATCGTTTTTAGTCAACAATTCTTGAAAAAGTACATAAAATCGAAGCAATTCGCGAAAACAGCAAATATTCTACTCACCGGAAGAATAGCTCGCCATTTTGACAATGAAATCAAAACTAATGTAAATTCTAACTTGAAATTTTACAGGGACGTTCCACAAGAGTTAATGTACAAGATCCAGTGAAAACATGTTGACCTTTTTAACGTTTTTAGTTAACAATTCTTGAAAAAATTCACAAAAACGAAACAATTCACGGAAACAGCAAATATTCTACTCACCGGGTGAATTGTTCGCCATTTTGACAATGAAATCAAAACTAATGTAAATTTTATCTTGAAATTTTACAGGGACGTTCCAGAAGAGTTAATCTACAAGATCCAGTGAAAACATATTAATCTTTTTAACGGTTTTAGTCAACAATTCTTGAAAAAGTCCACAAAATCGAAACAATTCGCGAAAACAGCAAATATCCTACTCACCGGGTGAATTGTTCGCCATTTTGACAATGAAATCAAAACTAATGTAAATTTTATGTTGAAATTTTACAGGGACGTTCCAGAAGAGCTAATTTACAAGACTCAGTAAAAAAATTTCGGCCTTTTTCACCGAAGTCCACCAAATTAATAATGAAATATCATCAATTTCTGCCGGTGACTCTTAACAATTCGATTGCACCGGAGCCATTAATATATTTATTGCTGCTATTCGCGATAATAAATGCGAATTGGGAACGATGAAGGGTTGATTCTATACCTATGGAACAAGAGGGAACGATGGGACTATTGAAGTAGAATTATTAGAATGAAAAATAAGTGATATGAGGGAGGAATACAAGGACGCGGGAATATGAAAACGAGGGGGAGTGGTGGGTGGAGGAGGCAAAACGAAATAACCGAGCACCGGGGAACGAAACGAGAAATAACAGAAGCGAGAGAGCATTGCGGGTTGTGACAACACAGAGGGAAAACCGGGAAATATAATTTTATTGAAGAATATTTGCCGACGGTATACAAGGTGGTTTTCTCGCATCGACGTTTCTGTTACTTCGAACGATGCCCGGGGAACGTCTAAAACAGAGCACAATTCGTTGAGGAGAGACTGTCATTCTGGTGGATTTTCAAAATTGCACGATTTCCTTGTGGCGAAGCATGCGGTTTTATTGGCGATCGATTGTTCTGACGTGAAATCGATTCGGCGCACTGCACTATTCGTGTTTGAATTTTGTCTGACGTTGAGCGAGTGCTAGATAGGTCTATCTACAAAAGAATGCACTTTATTACGTCGCAGATGATGAGTTGCTTAAAGGATTTTATCAACAAACTTCTGAAACTCCCACAAAATCGGAACAATTTCAGAAAAACAGCAAATATTCTTCTATGTTTTTACAATAATTTCAAAACTGCCGCCAATTTAACTTGTAAAATTACACGGGACGTTCTTGGGGAGTTACTCTACAAGATGCTATCTAGAAAAATTGACTTTATTTACCTTGTTTAACCAACAAACCTCATGAAGTCCCACAAGATCATACGAGTTCGCAGAAACGGAAGATGTTCTATTTAACTGGAAGCATTGTTCGCTCTTTTTTTACAATAATTTCGAAACCATTGTAAAATCTAACTTGAAATTTTACAGAGACAGCCCTGAAGAGTCAATTCACAATATCCCGTAAAAAGATTTCTACCTTTTCCATCGAAATTTCCGGAAATTAATCCAAAATCGTCGATGTGTATCGGTGGCTCCAACAATTCAATCGCACCGCGTCCATTAATTTATTTATTATTGCCAGGGGTGTATTTGCGATAATGAAAGCGAATTGGGGATGCAGAAGAGCTGATGCTATACCATAGGAAGGGATGGGCAGGGTAGGGGCACCTCAAAGGCCTGTTTCTCCCACCAACCTCTCTTTCATGCGCGACGCCTGCGCACTTCCTTCCTCTGTGGTAACGGCGGATGTTGGTGGGGGACAGTGAGCGCTATGGTAGGGACAGTTTGCCCATCCCTGATGTAAGCGTTACTATTTGTTTAAAAAATGAGATATTTTTCTAATTTTAATTCAGACCATAGCCACGTCCATACTGATGAGAACGGTACCGCACTTCACAATTTTGAATCATCAGAACGGCTGCAATTATGTCAATAAAACATATGTGAAAGATGAAGAAGCTTGTAGTTGAATGGTGATAAACAAAAAAGTATAACTCGCATAATATCAAGAATTTTCGCTTGAGAAAATTATGCTATATGCTCCATGTGATGGTGAAGAAGTCTGCAAAATTTCATTGCAAAATTCTTTACCGATCTCGCGAAAGAAATTTCTAAAGAGAGTCTCCGAATGATATTCTAGACGAAATAGGCGTTTAAGAGGATGTTCCGACTGGACAAAGATTAGAATGGAAATACTGTTCGCGACGGGCGAAGCACGTCCTTCCTCTATGGTAACGGCGGATGCTGGTGGGGGGCGCAGTGGGCGCTATGGTGGGGACGGTTTGGCCCAATTGAGACAAAAATGCCCATCCGTGCTATAGAACAAGCGGAAGCGAATGGCTACTCGAGAAGAATAATAATTCAAATAAAAAGTAACTGATATTTACATAAACGCGTGTACCATTCGACTAAAGTTTAGAAAATTCCGGTGAATACGATTCCAAGTAAACCTGTGCCATTTTTTCGGAGCGTCGAGGTAGAAAACCGGGGGGCAAGTTACAAATCCGTGTGCTTAATTGTAAGCAAACAAGCGGAGTCGGTATATGGGCGACTCGAAGAATTGCAAATATTTAAACCGGTTAAACAAACCGTCGGAGCGTACGGGGGAATATTTTCTGCTGGCGAATGAAAATTCCACGAGCGACCCTTACTAATTTATTTCGAAAGAAACGACTGCCCAGGATCGTGAGGCGAAAAATTGTAGTTCGCGTGCTAATAACGGGAAATGGCGAATACGTCGGTCGCTGGACGTATTAATTCTTTGGAAACGCGTATCGCGCGTTGTACTGGAGATTTATTAACGCCATAACGAGCCGGCCACGTCGGCTGCAATTTTCCCCAAGGTATCATCGAACCGTGCGTGAATAATTAATTCTTATTACCGGGTCGCGCAACAAATGGCAAGGAACCAGTCGCGTTACGTTTCACTTCTAACGAGGAAATAATAACAGCCCATTCGAAGTCGCGCCATTACCGTTTATTAATTCACGGATCCGAAAAATGCCATACCGCGCACGTCGACGCTAACAATTTGCAAGGATGATGTGCTCCGCCTAGGATCTGCAAGACCTATGGGATCCACGGGGTAATTATTGAAATTTTTAATGTGTTTACCTAGCTCCTATTAATCAAAAAATAATTTTATTTTGTTGGTTATATTTTCCGATAATTTTAAATTAGAGGGCAAAGATTATGTGGATTGAAGAACCGAAGAAATTGTGTATTGCGTTCAAATTTGCCGCTGTATACGTGAACGGATCGACTCGAAAAAATATGTACAGATCCCTAAAAGTGCCGTAAATATCCACTCAAAATTTCAAATTAATCGCACTGTTCAGATTTTCCAAAATCGACATTCTTCACGGATAGAAGCACTTCCCCCCTTAAGGGCACGCGAGCAGAATTTACATACAGGATCTTAGTGTGGATATTGCAGATTTAATTATTCTTGAGCTTGAACAATTTTTTCAAAGGATCTCTACTAAAAAATACGTCTTCTTAGATTCTCCAGAAGCGTAAAAAAAATTCCCTCATTTTTTTCTCTTCACTTAACAATTTTCCGAAAAGAAACCTGCTGAAACTACATCTCCGTGAGCTTTCAAGAGCGAAGTAGACACTGGCAAAATTTATTCTTGATCTTTATCAATTTTCGCAAAGGAACCCTACTAAAAATACATCATCTTAGATTCTCCAGAAGCGTTAGAAAATTTCCCCCAATTTTTTCTCCTCGCTTAACAATTTTCCGAAAAGAAATCTGCTAAAACTACATCTCCGTGAGCTTTCAAGAGCGGAGTAGACACTGGCAAAATTTATTCTTGATTTTTAACAATTTTAGCGAAGGAATCCTACTAAAAATACATCTTCTTAGCCCCTTCAGAGGCGTTAGAAAAATTCCCTCAATTTTTTCTCTTCACTTAACAATTTTCCGAAAAGAAATCTGCTAAAACTACATCTGAGTGAGCTTTCAAGAGCGAAGTAGACACTGGCAAACTTTATTCTTGATCTTGAACAATTTTTTCGGAGGATCCCTACTAAAAATACATCTTCTTAGCCCCTCCAGAAGCGTTACAAAAATTCCCCCTATTTTTTCTCTTCACTTAACAATTTTCCAAAAAGAAATCTGCTGTAACTACATCTCCGTGAGCATTCAAGAACGCAGTAGCCACTGGCAAAATTTATTCTTGATCTTGAACAATTTTTTCAGAGGATCCCTACTAAAAATACATCATCTTAGATTCTCCAGAAGCGTTAGAAAATTTCCCCCAATTTTTTCTCTTCACTTAACAATTTTCCAGAAGAAATCTGCTGTAACTACATCTCCGTGAGCATTCAAGAACACAGTAGCTACTGGCAAAATTTATTCTTGATCTTGAACAATTTTTTCAGAGGATCCCTACTAAAAATACATCTTCTTAGCCTCTCCAGAAGCGTTAGAAAAATTCCCCCATTTTTTCACTTCACTTAACAATTTTCCAAAAAGAAATCTGCTGTAACTACATCTCCGTGAGCATTCAAGAACGCAGTAGCCACTGGCAAAATTTATTCTTGATCTTGAACAATTTTTTTAGAGGATCCCTACTAAAAATACATCTTCTTAGCCCCTTCAGAGGCGTTAGAAAAATTCCCTCAATTTTTTCTCTTCACTTAACAATTTTCCGAAAAGAAATCTGCTAAAACTACATCTGAGTGAGCTTTCAAGAGCGAAGTAGACACTGGCAAACTTTATTCTTGATCTTGAACAATTTTTTCGGAGGATCCCTACTAAAAATACATCTTCTTAGCCCCTCCAGAAGCGTTACAAAAATTCCCCCTATTTTTTCTCTTCACTTAACAATTTTCCAAAAAGAAATCTGCTGTAACTACATCTCCGTGAGCATTCAAGAACGCAGTAGCCACTGGCAAAATTTATTCTTGATCTTGAACAATTTTTTCAGAGGATCCCTACTAAAAATACATCATCTTAGATTCTCCAGAAGCGTTAGAAAATTTCCCCCAATTTTTTCTCTTCACTTAACAATTTTCCAGAAGAAATCTGCTGTAACTACATCTCCGTGAGCATTCAAGAACACAGTAGCTACTGGCAAAATTTATTCTTGATCTTGAACAATTTTTTCAGAGGATCCCTACTAAAAATACATCTTCTTAGCCTCTCCAGAAGCGTTAGAAAAATTCCCCCATTTTTTCACTTCACTTAACAATTTTCCGAAAGGAAACCTGCTGAAACTACATCTCCGTGAGCTTTCAAGAGCGCAGTAGACACTGGCAAAATTGATTGTTGATCTTTATCAATTTTCGCAAAGGAACCCTACTAAAAATACATCATCTTAGATTCTCCAGAAGCGTTACAAAATTTCCCCCAATTTTTTCTCCTCGCTTAACAATTTTCCAAAAAGAAACCTGCTGAAACTACATCTCCGTGAGATCTCAAGAGCGCAGTAGACACTGGCAAAATTTATTCTTGTTCTTTAACAATTTTCGCGAAGTAACTCTACTAAAAATACATCTTCTTAGCCCCTCCAGTAGCGTTAAAAAAATTCCCCCAATTTTTTCTCTTCACTGAACAATTTTCCGAAAAGAAATCTGCTGAAACTACATCTCCGTGAGCTTTCAAGAGCGCAATAGACACCGCCAAAATTTATTCTTGACCTTCAACAATTTTCGCGAAGGAACCCTACTTAAAAATACATCCTCCACGACGCTCCAGGGGCGTAAGAAAAATCCCCCAACTTTTTGTTCCCTATAAAAATCGAGGTCGAGCTAAAAAAAAAATGGATTACAGGCACGTTGGGCGTAAAATGCCCTAACAGAGTAAAACCAACAGTCTTCGGCGTTTCTCGGCGCGGTGTACTGTTTTTAAAACGAGTCTCCGCGAAACAGGCTTTAAGCCTAAGCGTTCGGAGAGCTTCGGGGCTGGCAGAATTTTCTTAAATAGACGTCGGAACATGGCTGGTCTCAGGTGCGGCACAGATACACGTGTATACGCGACGCTTTCCGATCTGGTCGGCTCGTTAATTAAATCTCTAGGTACATCCCGCGGTTGTAGGCTGTAATCCCGGAAGCGACACGTGCGGCCGCCGATCCAGACGAGTACCCTAACAGGCTGTAATTGAAATATCACGGCCAACTTATCCCCGCGCGGATTTTACAGGTGTTCCGCGGTCTCCGCAGGAAACGATTCGTTCTCGCGACACACTCCTCTCGCTACTCTCTGTGCGAAAAACTACGAACATGCTCGTTAAACTCTTTGATCTTACTCCGTGTTCTACATAGGAATCTGCACGTGCGAATTCGCCTGGAAATTTTGCAACTCCGGAGGAACTACTGAAATTATTCGTATGAATATTTAAATCCACGTGGAAAGTGTGAGTGAAATAAAGTAAATAATTATAATAAAAAATAAAGCGAACAATAACTCCTAAATTCATTTTAATTTAATTAACCCGCCTAACATTTTAAATCAAAATTTTTCTTACTATCATTTTTAATTCTCGAATTTATCTGTAGTTTTCTAGAATTTACGTGAAAAATGTCGATAAAATGTTGATAAATTACATGGAACTAATTATTATCGTTTACTTGAATATTAAAAGAAAATTTACCAATTGTTTTTTGTTATTGTACGTTGATTAAACGAATCGGGTCTCTTGAGAACTCTCGGTTTTTAACGAACTCAGTTTAGGAAGGGTTATATTTTTAATCTTTGAACATTTTCTGCGCTCGAACTGTAAATGTTACGTGAATGTTTTTTCACAGGAAATGATTCTGTAGGCTCTCCCGAATAAAATGATATATATTTTTACGGAGTCACATCGCTTCGAATTTGTTTTAAAAAAATATTTGAACCTGGCAAGATCTTCATCGCGACGAGCTTTGCACAATATTTATTAATACATTTTGAAATCTATGCGTCTAAAAAAATTTAACTATACTATACATTCTAGGGTAGACAATTTTCATATGTATACCGTTGAAAAAAGTCGCAAAGTAGACTCCGTTTTTTAATAAGAAAATAATTCTACAAGACTCGGCGTGTGACACTGTCAAATCTTGTAATATTTTTTTTCTCAAAAATTAATCTGAGTTAAAAATTCGGAATTGCAAGAAAATTGCTCCCATATATTAATAGAAATTAATAATATTTTTATTTCGTTTTATTTGCATCGCAGGGGAAGTTTTCCTTATATTTATCTATTCGTGATTAGCGTTAAAAATTTGATAGGTTAACACTAGGTTTACGGAGCACTAAAATTGATTATTTTACATTGCTTTATAAAAATAATAAAAATGTATTTACTTAAATCTTCCGCGATTTTTATTGTAATATGTACACAAAAAAATAAATCTACTTAATAATTCCTCACGAATGCCTCCTTACACTCTTAATAATCGTAAATTAAAAATTTTTAAATCCGTCATTTTGACGGGCCCCGTAAATCTAGTGTTAAATTATTTTAAATAGAAAACGATGATGTTATAATGACAGAGATAGGTATGAAGAATTTTTTTAACCGATGGAAATTCCTCGGGGTCGAAACGGATTCGTTAAAAATTGATTAATCATGGCCGACACCTTCGCGGCCGACATCAAAGGGACACGCGCGGTCGACACACGTGGATTTTTCCCATGGAACAGGCCACTCTGGTCGCAAAGGATAATTACATTAGGCGGCGGCTTTCACGAAAGTCGGAAAAATAATGAGGAAAGTCGGTTGACAAGCGGTACATTGTGGCCAGCATGGCGCCATCATCGTTAACCTCTTTGACGACGCGCTGCGAGTATTAAGACGAGAGACAGCCCCGATTAACTTGCTTTGCCGTTTTTAATAACGTTGATGTAACCTTTTGCTACTGAATGTACTGTAGAATAGCCTCGGCATAATCATTCGGTCCTTTATTTATTAATTACGCAAATGTTATTCCGTTTTCAGCCGCACTACTGCAACGCTTTTGTACGAAACTGAAGAGGAAAACTTCAAAATACATTCATTTTATAGTAACAGAAATTTTTATAATACTTGTGCACCATTGAAAAATGTTTTTGAAACATTAAATGAAAATATAACACTTTAGTTTTCTACGTGAAAATATTTTCGGTAAAATGAACTAGGTAGTGATGGGTAAGAATGAACAAAAGAATTTCAAAGAACACTAACAAATTAATCTACAAAGTCACAATTGAGTTTTCGGTAAAATGAGCTAGGTAGTGATGGGTAAAAATGAACAAATGAGTTTCAAAGAACACTACCAAATTAATCTACAAAGTAACAATTGAGTTTTCGGTAAAATGAACTAGGTAGTGATGGGTAAAAATGAACAAATGAGTTTCAAAGAACACTACCAAATTAATCTACAAAGTAACAATTGAGTTTTCGGTAAAATGAACTAGGTAGTGATGGGTAAGAATGAACAGAAGAGTTTCAAAGAACACTACCAAATTAATCTACAAAGTAATAATTGAGCGAAATAAAGAATTGATTCATGATTCAAAATGAAGAACAAGAGGAGGACGATTTTTTAATATCATATAAAATTAGTTTATAAGTAAATATTCGAATGAATCAAACGAGTTGTACATGGTTAAAACTGAGGAAGAAAAAGCGAAAGAAATTATTCACAATTAGTGACAAAGAATGAAATTGAATGGAAAGTATAATTATGGGGGTGTGCTGGCCAGCTAAATCGCAACAATTCTGTATGGTAGTGGTCGTGGTGCGGGATAATTTAAGATGAAGTCGGATACCATGCTTTACCGTAATGCGTGTTACTCCAATTTTACAGAAAGTTCCGCGGTATTTTACACTTTTCCCCATAAAGTCGCCCGTTTGCGGGACTTTCTAGAGCCCAGGGCCCGCACAATGTAAAGGAGAATTAACGGGCACACTTTACACAACGAATTCCAGTGCGCGCGACCGAGTGAAAACAAATTCACGCGCGGAAATTTAATAACGCGGTTAAACGGCCGACAACGGTGATGGAAAACAAAAAGTTGGATAATTTTTGTCGCCAAAAAGATTGCAAAGTGGACGACTTTGTAATTTTAGGCTCGTGGTTGTGCGAAATTAGGCTTTCGCGAACGTGTCACTGCATTTATCAAAAGGTACAGCTCGCTGTCAATCAAATAAAATGATTGTAAAAGGTTCCTGGAAATTCAACAATTTTTTTAATATATAAAATTGTGGTTCTTTGAAAAAGCAATATGTACATCTTATTCCAGGAAGTTTAAATAGTATTTGTATAAAATTTGAGATCGATATGTTGAACCGGAAGGACGGGACAGCCATTTTCCCAACCCTAATATGTTACATACATACCTGTGAACAGGGATTTCAGAGCAAGGAAAGTTCAACGATTTTTTTTAATATGTAAAATTGTGTTTCTTTGAAAAATTAATATATACATCTTGTTCTATGATGTTCAAATACTGTTTGTTTAAAATTTCAGATGAACATCTTTAACGAGAAGGAGGTGACAGCCATTCTTCTGAAATCATGTCTACAAAACACAGTTTGAAGTATCTAATTTATATCTTACTTAAATTTCATCTAATCTATATTTTGTTAATTATGCGTTGAACTAGCCAAAACAAGTCAGTCTTCATCAAACCAGATTATGAAAAAATCAATTTTGAAAAAAGTAACAGCAATTTGAACTCGATGGCCGACCACAGTCATAATAGCTGTCCATCCCACGCGTATATTGCAAGCCAGAAGTAATAGGAATCGTATGGACAGCTATTGTGACTACGTTGCCTACATTTGAAGGGGGTTGAAAAATAAGGTAAGTTCGACAATTTTCTTAATATATAACATTATGTTTCTTGAAAAAATGAATATGTACATCTTGTTCCATGATGTTCAAATACTGTTTGTTTAAAATTTCAGATGAACATCTTTAACGAGAAGGAGGTGACAGCCATTCTTCTGAAATCATGTCTACAAAACACAGTTTGGAGTATTTAATTTATATCTTGCTTAAATTGCATCTAATCTATATTTTGTTAATTTTGCGCTGAACTAGACAAAACAAGCTAACCTTGATGAATCCAGATTATGAAAAAATCAATTTTGAAAAAAGTAACAGCAATTTGAACTCGTTGGCCGACCACAGTCATAATAGCTGTCCATCCCACGCGTATATTGCAAGCCAGAAGTAATAGGAATCGTATGGACAGCTATTGTGACTACGTTGCCTACCTTTGAAGGGGGTTGAAACATAAGGTAGGTTCAACAATTTTCTTAATATATAACATTATGTTTCTTTAAAAAATGAATATGTACATCTTATTCTATGATGTTTAAAGAGTCTTTGTTTACTAGTTGTGCTAAATACGTTAAACCAGAAAGACTTGGTTGTTATCTCGTTTCGTAATTAATAACTCCTCCAGGGCAACCATGAATGAAATATTATAAATGAGAAGTATAAAATTGATTTCTGCAAGCATTGCGACTACAATCACATACACATAATGTTGTTTTAGTCGTTCATAACAGAGGAACGTTTTAACAAGACAGACGATACAGAAATGGCGTCTTTCGTTTATACTGAATCGGGAACGCAAAAGAAAACATACTAAACGAGAAAACATTCTGTGCACTCTATAAACAGTTCAAGATTCCTGTGTTCGGTGCATTTTATACGATTTGCAATCTACTTGGGAAACTGATAAAACAATGTATTTTAAATGTAAAATTACCAGATGCACGGGAATATAATACGTTGCAATATTATTCAAGAATTTCCCTTTAAAATATTTATAATAAAATTCTTATATAAAATAAAGGTAAAAAAGTTGGTACCTTTAATCTTTTAGTAAATATAAATTGTCGATCTTTATCTGACATTTCCGTATTTTTAAATGCAAGTGCTTATGTAAATTAATAAAAATTAATATTACTTCTATTTTCGAATAAAATTTTAATACAACAAAAATATAATTTTAAACACCGAAATGTTTCCTAAAATGACAAAAATGCAAAAATAATGAAATCCACTAAATATTCGTTTAAAAAATCGAATAGATTCTAAAAATTGCTCTACGATTTTACATGTTCGGTAAAAAAAAAACGTTGCAAAACGTTTCTAAAAAAAGCGATCGTGTGGCCACGACCTAAACAAGGTAGAAGATCAACACGGGCCGGTATTCGAATCGAGTGGTGTCAAAGGGATTTTTAATAAATACCCGGGGCCCCCCGGGTCGCCCCCATTTTCGCGGCCATGGCCGGGAACACGCATGTTCCTCTCGCATGTGTGTATATGTAGGTCCATGAAAATTTGATCGCACGGCGCGGGATCAAAGCTTGTGAATTACGAATTATATGCGGGCCTTTACGGCCGCGTCGCAAAAGGCGAACACAGTTTTTTCCACTGACCTCCACGAGGGTGATGAGGATGATGAAGAGAGGAGGCGGGCAACAAGTGTAGTGATCGGCATAGTACTTCCGGTCCCTTTCCTCTGTAAGGAACTCGTCGCCGATCATGCGGACCATCCTGCAAAAAACCATAGTTTCCTCGTCAATATCTTCCTTTGATATTTTACACACACCAGGCTAATTCATGAATTTTTATTATACATAAAATTATGATTCTTTGAAAAATCAGTATATACATCCTGTTCTGTAATGTTTGTATGCTAGTGCCTTAAAAATTGAGATCGATATGTTGGGCGAGAAGAGCATGGCAGCCATTTTTCTCAACCCTAGGAGGTTACGCATCTTTGAATGGGGTTGAAAAGTAAGCGAAATTCAACAATTTTTTTAAATATACAATTAAGTTTTATTTAAAAAATCAATATATACATCTTATTCTATGATGCTTAAATAGTATTTATTTAAAAATTAAGCTAAATATCTCAAGCTAGAAGAACCTGGCAGCCATGTTTCCCAACCCTAGGGGGTTACGCATCTTTGAATGGGGTTGAAAAAGTAAAGGAAATTCTACAATTTTTTTACATACACAATTAAGTTACATTTAAAAAATCAATATATACATCTTATTCTATGATGTTTAAATAATGTTTATTTAAAAATTGAGCTAAATATCTCAAGCTAGAAGGACCTGGCAGCCATTTTGCCAAAATCATGTCTGCAAAACACGAATTTTTTTAGTATTTAATTATATCTCCGTTAAATGTTATTCAATCCACATTTCGGTAATTTTTGCATAAAACTAGAGCTATTCCTTGTCAAAACCAATTTTAGAAATATCAATTTTAAAAAAAGTTATAGTCATTCGAACTCGATGAACGCTCACAGTCACAATAGATGTCCACCCCACCATTATTACTTCAGGCTTGCAGCATACCGAGCGCATGGACAGCTATTATGACTACGTGTCTGCGGATGTCTTCTTCGGACGACCAGACAAGTAATTAACACATTTTTCGACGAAACTCGCCGATGGACGCGACAAAAGGGTCTTTTATCTGCAGGCCAGCCGGGTATACGTTTCGAAATTAATCTATCGGCTGGTCCAGGAGATATCCTCAAACTAATCATCGGCCCGGAGCGATTTTCGCGCGCGAAGGGATAACCGAGCGTCCTCGTTAATCGTCGCCAGAGGTAGCGAAATAACGAGGAATTAACTTCGCCAATTCGCCGGGAAAGAAAAGGAGAAACACGCTCTTGCGCAATTACGGCCGACTTCTGGCGTCTATAGTTCCTCATTATCCCGGCTTGTCAATATCTGGCAGTTGCCACGCGCCCCCATCCCACCATCCGCGAAATTAATTATCGTTAATTCATCTCACGACCCTGGGACAGTGTCAAAAATCGCTGGGACTCGTCTGCAAATATCAAGAGGTCGCAATCTACCATCGTTGATAGCGATCTTTTCATCGAACAGATAAATAATATCCTAATGTACAAAAACAAAAATACTCCGTACCCCCTTAAGGGCACGCTGTTCCCTACGGGGAACTCCAAACTGATCTCAATACTATTCTGTGACAATACGAACTGTAAACTGCATAAAGTAAAACGATAAATTAAAAAACGTAATTTGACCTCACGAGACGCTAAGGGGGGAACGGGTAAAAAATATAAGAAAGCACGGGGAGAAAGTTCTGTCACTCTGAAGAAGAAATCTTTTCTTCAAATAAATACTCTGTGCTCATGTAAGAGCTCTCAGCGCCGCAAAGGGGGGTTTCGCCAAATTCACATTATCCATTAATTTTTCCGATAAGAATTTTCCGAGATATATTAATCCTGTAAAGGAGTCTCTGACCAATTCTCAAACCATCAATAGATCACCATCGACTTCTTAATTTTTCATCGTCGGAACTTATCACGCTTGTTTCAGGGTGCCTGATGAATTAGCGTCGCTCTTCAACGGCCTCGTCGGTTAATAACGAAGGTCAGACATATAGGTAGTCGGCGCAATTAATCAGTATCCATCCGCCGAGCCGAGTATTTCTCAGTCGCTCTTGTTCTTGACAGACGTCGCGCCACCTGTGCTCGCGAGAGACGCGAGCATGTGCTGGGAATGAGTGAGTGGAGCGAGAGAGATGCTACAGAGCGAGGGTGTGTGTAAGAGAGAGGGAGAGGAAGGTGCAGAGGGGAACTGGCGCGACCCCTTTCCCGTTTCCTTGAACCCGGGTATATCAGTCACATCGCTAATTGGAAATCGCTCGTGCGATCTACGGTGTCTCGAGGCGCGCACTGGCAATTAGGTGCGCGACTACGCCGAGCTGGCTCGCCTACCCACTCTGCATTCGGGATATTCACCCTTTCCTTCTTCCTTTCAGACCCGAGAGCGCGACCATATCTCTCGCGACTCTGACCGTCTTCATTTTCACTGATTCGCCAACCTCGGGCTTAGTTTTCCATTTCATGGATGCTTGGACATCCTACTCTTCCTCCTGCACATCGACCCTTCTCACAGTTCGCACACCGTCCCCCCGTAGCGTCGCGTGGGGCCAAATGAACTGGCTTAACAGTTTTATCGCTTTTTCATTCATTTTTGCCACCGGAATTTGTTCTAGCCTCCGCGGCGCCCTCTTGCACTTTCCGCAACTTTCCCCCTTAGCGTCCAACAGGAGCAAATGACGTTTAACAATTTGATTTGTATAATTTTGTTTCATTTTGTCCGCCTGGAATTGTTTTAGCCTTTAAACCTTTTTTAAATATTGACTTGATTATGTTGGGATCCCCCCTTTAGGGCACGGAGTGCTCTTATGGGAGTATTCTTACAGAGGCGAAGCACTTCCACATAGTTCTTCCTCGTATTTAACACTAGAACTACCGGACAAGTCATAATGACTGGTTTCTAAATTTTTCTTTTACAAATATTGAAATTATAAAAATGTTTTCCGCAGTAATGTTTTAGTCAACTTCTCTATTAGAGTACATATTTAAACAAAAGTTGTACGGAAGTTGAATAAATGCATTCTTGTCGTTATTAGAAAGCAATATACACCAGTCGCGTTTAGCGATCGGTAGTTCTAGTGTTAAGTGACCTTCCCACCTCAACGGCTCGTGAGACAAAACGCGTCAACAGTATTATCGCCGTATGTTTATATAAATTTATGATGAGATGTATCAATTTTATTTTAATCAGTCTAGAATTACTCTAGCTGCAATTTTATGTTCAGCTTAGGACTAGATATTAAGCACAGAATTGTATTACGGTCAAGTTTATGTTGAGGTTAGGATTATAGGGGAGCCAGGATTAAGTATAGGGTCCGGGATTAGATGTAGAAGCTAGGATTACACATAGAGGTTAGGATTGAGGTTAGGATTACCCATGTACAGATCAGATTGCCGTAAAGAGGTTAGGATCAACCTAAATTTAATATTACAGAAAAAATATTATTTAAAACTACAGGATAAGTTCAAAATTCTACCGAGTCTAAAATCAAGTATTATTTTATTGCAATGTCTCGAGCAAGCCAATCATTAAAAAGTCTATCAATAAGCTTCTGGTAGTAAAAATGTCCCAAGATGCACTTCTTTGGCTCCATGAAACTCGAGAGCATCGAAACCAAAGTTTATACTTAAAAATATATCAAAATGAATATCATTCCACACGCCTGACATCATTAGCTCCGAATTTTGGCCCCCAGGGGCAAACCTCACGCTCCTGGGGGCCAACATCTCGCGGTTATGCACTGTAAGCAAAATTTCCAGGTATCTCGACGGTGTAAGGGATGAAACTGATCTTCAAAGGACTATTTGGCAAGGGCAAACGTAAGAGAACACACACACAGAGAGAGCTCCGTGGGGCGAAGCATCTCGGGAACACGAACCCGCCACTTCAAGTTTGGAAGGGCGAACTTCGCGAAGGGATCATTGGCGGAGGGTCAGAACTGTGTAGTTAAAGACGATATAGGGTGACACGGTAGTTAAAACAGTTACCGTAGCTTAACTCACCTGTGCTCCTTACTTTCCACTCTGTGGCCCCAGGGGGCCAATTCGATTACCCGGACCTGTTGTCCCTCTTTTTTCCCCTAGATTCGAGTTACATAGGAGAATCGCGTTAAATGAATGATCTTCGGTGAACGGAAGTTTCCAAAATACTTTCGAAATTTTTAGAAAAGCATTTTTTTTATTTAACACTAGAACGACCGGACCAGACGAAATGACTGATTTCTAATTTTCTCTTTTACAAATATTGAAATTATAAATATGTTTTCAGGAGTAATTTTTTTAGTAAACTTCTCTATTGTAAAATGTTCATACTCATTCTATAAAATTCTGTAGAAACATTCTGGCATCTTTTACAATTATCCAAAATTCTTCTATAATTATTTTCATTAGAATGATCTTGTACTTCAGTCAAGTGTTAGGTTATGTTACCTAATCTGTTTTATTCATCAGCCAATGACAAATTTAATTTTGCAAGAGGTGAGAGTTTATTTTTCTAGTGAAAATATTATGAAAAAATTCACAGAATAGGGGGAAGAATATTTATTATTTATTTTTCGAAAAGAAGAATTTAAAGACCGCCCGCTGTCATAATAGATGTCCACCCCACTTCGACTATTTCAGGCCTGCAGCACGTACCGCAGTGGACAGTTATTATGACAATGTGCGTCCAGGTTTCTTCTTTGTCGAAAAACAAAGGTGACTTGTTCGATGAAGAATGGACCTGGCTCTTTTCAACGGAAAGGTTACGAATGGATGTTCGAGCTTCCACGTACCGCATCACTATAGCCGACAAGCGTAACTCAAGAGAAATGCAGAGAAGTATCAATCATAGAACAATAGAGGAACCAGTCTTTCATTTCTTTTTCTGTAGAACGTGAATACAATGAATAATAAAATATTTGGTAGCGGGGAGTCATGAGCTGTTCGAAACTTCGGTTCTGCAGGGGTGTATGAAACTGTTGGGGAGCCAGGGACGTATTTCCTTGAAAAAGACTATACCCGCCAGGTTTGCGAGTCAAAATCACCCCCGGGTCGATTTTAATCGAATCTGAACCATTCGATAGCCCACCAAAACAAAAACCTTTCTGCCAAGTTACAGCCCCATACGTCACCTATAAAGGTAGTTACAAGGAAAAATCAAAAAACTAATTTTTCCCCCACTTTTCTCATTTAATCACAATCAAAAATTCTGAAAAAAATCTAACCCATTTCAAATAACGAGCCCCATAATTGGAGAATATTTTCCGATTTTTCCGCAGCAAATACTGGGTGTAAAAAATGAAAAACACAGGAAAAGCCCGAAAAATACAAATTTCATATAGAAGTTTAAGCGCGACACTTACAGAATTAATTCAGCAATAAGATGCTATCATAAGCATTGTACTCAATTTTTTTCAGATTTATTGCTCTGCCGCGTCGCAGTTAAAAAAAAATTAAAACCAAATTTTTTGACGTTTTTTTCGAAGTTACATTATTGTTTCTTCTGAACCCTCCGAGTGTATTGTGCAGTGCTAAACGTTTCAATATTAGGAGAAATATTTTTCGAACTTCAAAAGCTATTATGATACAATAAACGAACATACTTCCAGAGATTAAACGTGAAGATTGAGCTTAAACGAGCTTCTCCGTTTAATAAAACCCGGGCTGGGAAAAATTCAAACGCATTCGCGTAAGCGTTTTCAGCATTTCTCCGCAGCCAGATGCTAGATAGCCCCTTTGTGGAGGATCTTCAGCAAAGACGAAAAGATCCCGATCAAATTACCTGAAATTCGCGAAAAACCCAGCGGATCTGTAGAACGATGTCCTCTCGTACACGGGGGATTACGCGCCTTACAAATTTACCGACAAGAGGACGCGATATAGGTATATACATATACACACATATACAGGGTGATCCAGACAAATTTAGCACTAGAACATCTCTGTTCTTTTCGGAGATATTGAAAAAGTTTATTAACCTAAGTTTGTCAGTATAATGGGGACTATAACATGGTAGTAACAGTTTTTTTCGTAGGTGCAAGAATTTTGGAGATTTCAAGGTGACCTTCATATTTTCAAATAGAAACGCACATTTTTCTATGCATTATTTCATGAAGCTCGTCGTTCACCGTGGAAAAGTATTAACCTATGTATGTCGAAAAGTTAATAATTTCAGAGATATTTCAACTTTCATTATTATTTATTATTCTTATTTATCATATTTTTGTGTTTATGAAACTTGTTTAACGTGTTTACTTCCTCCTAAATAAATAAAGTCTTCACCAACAATCTTGCAACGACATTTGTATTCGTTTTGAAAACTACTATCAGTTGATAAGTACGACAATATTATAAAAAAGATCTACAGAATAAAAGTCGAAATATCTCTTAACACGTAGACTGCCGTGTCACCCATATATGGGTCCATGCTTAAAAATGAATTATTACGCTAATATAATTATTGTACCAAATTTGGTTAATATCTGGGAAATGCAAGAAGGTTAAAGAACTACTCGGTGTCCTAAATTTTAATTTTCCAATACTTTTTTCCATTAAATAAATTACTTCGATTTTATGAAATGTTTGAGGCAATTGCGTTGGCAGTCAAAGTGTTAAATCAGCGATGTCCAAACTCGGCTCCCAGGTGCTGAACGCCGTCCCCACCACCGTTCGCCGTTACCATAGCGCCGTGACGCGGCGAACCGATTACCAATAGGCTCGCTTCCCGCGTTAAAATGATGATCGTCGATTGTTTAATGACGCGCGGGTCGGTTACTCGGTTCCTTGGTCGGCGGGGTGAGAACACACTGCGCCTGCGCAAACTGACAGTAGGAAGGGGGAGCAGGCGCGTGAGGGGCCCCTACGCTGGACACCGCTGTCTTAAATCATTAACTTTTCGACATACATAGGTTAACACTTTTCCACAGTGAACGACGAGCTTCGTGAAATAATGCATAGAAAAATATGTTTCCATTTAAAAACATGAAGGTGACCTTGAAAAATCTTAAAAACTCTTGCACCTACGACAAAACTGTTGCTACCATGTCATAGTCCTCATTATAATGAAAAACTTTGGTCAATAAAGTTTCTTCCAATATCTCAAAAAAAAATAATAAAGAAATATACTAGGTGTTAACTTTTTACTGGACCACCCTGTATACATATAATAGACATATATATAGTCCTAATACCTCCTGTAAGAATCGTCGGACGTCTTATCCCCCGGACTGCGTCCTGGAAGGAGTCCTCGGGGATAAGTAGTCCTTAAATCCGATTTTACCCGTCCGCGATCAAAGCCGCCAGGAAATCGAATCTTTCGATGATCGGCCGGTGCAGATTGGGAGCCGATCGACGGAACAGAATATGTGATGCAATACATACACGCGATCGCTGCATACGTGTGCCGCAGCGCCGGTGCAAAGTTGCATAAAGCCGATCATAGGAAACGGTCGATCGTTAAACGCGACACACAGTCGTTCGCTGTTTTATACCGAGCACCTTAAACTATAGTTCCGATGGAAAGGATAAGTCGATCTAGAGGATACAAAACCGTTCACGACGATCTGGGAACGTTTCGGAGTTAAACGCTTGTTGGAGTTGCCGTTTCGGACACGGTAGCGACGGTGGCTTGACAAATTGGGTTCGAGAAGAGGATTCTTGATCGAGAACTGCTGATGGAGTCGTGAATTGGCTTTGCTGGGATTTAGGGGACTTCGAGTGAGCATTTCTTGAAACTACCGCTGGGTAACCGCGGATGATAAATAATTAGAAGCAGCTGGAGATCAAGCAGATTATTTCTGTTTAGAAATGGTACCATTGTATCGGGGACGTTTTCCTGATTAAAACGAGTACAAACATGCCATAGTTCGGAGTACAATTGCCTGCTCGATTAACGAACTTAGAGGTGCGACGCGGGCGTTCGGATAGCAGAGGATCTACTTAATCGTGGATCGCTCGGGCAAATATGATGCAAACTATGTCGTGCTTGGGCTCGTTTTAACCAGAAGAGTGGTACGCATATGCTGGTAAACATTTCATAAACAAACAACAAAAGTAATTTCCTCTTTTAAAATGTTTAACAGTCTAAAAATAATACGGTAGCATTTCTAAATTTTTCTAATGGTTCTACCGATTTAAGTTACAACTGCTCATGAATGTCATAAATGCATAAAATCGGCAGTCCACTTATAGCCAACTGATATTCATTTTAATGAATTTTCCCACTAAAAAATGGTACCATCGTATTGGTGACGTTTTCCTGATTAAAACGAGTACAAACATGCCATAGTTCGGAGCACAATTGCCCGCTTTCGATTAACGAACTTAGTAGTTCGGATAGCAGAGGATCTACTTAATCGTGGATCGCTCGGAAAAATATGATGCAAACTGTGTCGTGCTTGGGCTCGTTTTAACCAGAAGAGTGGCACGCTTATGATGGTAAAAGTTTCACAAACGAACGATTAAAAACAAATAAGATTATAATAAAATAACGATTAAAATCAAAATAAAAATGTGTTATGTGTATTACGACAAACCGGAGGGAAATAGAAAGTTATTTCGTCCTTTAAAATGTTTAATAGCCTGAAAATAATACAGTAGAATTTTTAAATTATTTCTAAAGGATCTGCCGTCTTAAATTACACCTGCTCATTAACAAACTTTCTCATCGAGTATAGAACCTATCCGTACCTATCTAACTTTGTCACTCATCAGAATCATTTTCTGGAAAATCTGTAAATATTAAAAATCTCGAAGTTAAAAATCGCAAAAATAGTGAACGAGAAGCGTTACAAAGTGCTCCAAAAGAGGGTCCCAGGTGCGTATTTAGCTTCTCCCGTCTGCAATTTATTTTTGTAAATTCGTCCGGAGTTATGGTTGCAGGTTTCGGTAATCGGACAGTATATTCCATTTAGGGGGATAGCTAAGCAGGCGAACGAGGGCAAAACGGAGATCGAGAACGCGTGGGAGGAAGGCTAGAGGGTCCGGGGGGACGGGTAGAACGTTTGATCGCGACGGTAAGGGGGTATTGGGCAGATATGAGGGGGACAGGGTGTACCGCATGCCCGAGAAAGCATGAAATTGCGCTCAGGTCGCGACGTATTAGATTATTAGGACTCCGCACGCGCATATCCGGACGTCGTCCCGCTGTATTCCCCATGAGAGGCCAAGGGAAATTTCGAGATAAATCAAACGTGGCCGGGCCACGGCTAGGGTCCGTCGGGGAAACAATACGCGTTTCGTGATCCTGTTGCAACTTTGGCAATCCCAAAATTCTGGAGTTTTTCTCTTGCTCTGCTAACTTTACGGAGCTGCCTTAATTCTTAAAAATTGTCACTTTCAAACATTTATTGCAGGAGAACTGGCCGATGTATGGCTAAAATACTTTTTGCAGTGTATTCAACCATTATTGAACACTGTACACACATTTTTGTGGTATTCTATATTTAACGATTATCACACAATAAATTCCTAAAGACGTCCTGTTTACATGCAATTTGATCAAGGAGTATCCACATTTTAATGTAATTATTTTTAACAATTTATTGTAGGAGAACTGAATCATGTTCAGTTAAAAAACTTTTTCCAGTATATTCAGCCATGATTCAACACTACACGCAAATTTTTATGGTATTCTATACTTAACGATTATCGCACAATAAATTCCCAAAGACGTCCTGTTTACGTGCAATTTGATCAAAGAGTACCCACATTTTAATGTAATTATTTTTAACAATTTATTGTAGGAGAACTGAATGATGTACAGCTAAAAAACTTTTTGCAGTATATTCAACCATGATTGAACAGTGTACACACATTTTTGTGATATTCTATATTTAACAATTATTACACAATAAATTCCTAAAGACGACGATCCATTGTCGTGCTACTTGACGAAAGAGTATCCACATTTTAATGTAATATGTTTTGAAAAATTTATTGCAGGAGAACTGAACAACTTACAACTAAAAACCTTTTTGCAGTATGTTCAGCCACGATAGAACATTATACACAAATTTTTTTATTATTCTACACTTAACGATTATCGCACAATAAATTCCCAAAGACGTCCTGTTTACGTGCAATTTGATCAAAGAGTATCCACATTTTAATGTAATCATTTTTAACAATTTATTGTAGGAGAACTGAATGATGTGCAGCTAAAAAACTTTTTGCAGTATATTCAGCCATGATTCAACACTACACACAAATTTTTATAGTATTCTATATTTAACGATTACCGCACAATAAATTCCGAAACACGTCCTTCATTCATGCACAATAATCAAAAAGTATCTACGTTAGAAGTCATTGTAAAAAATATTTAAAGGAGTACTAAATAATGTACAGCTAAAAACCTTTTTGCAGTATGTTCAGCCACGATAGAACATTATACACAAATTTTCGTATTATTCTACACTTAACGATTATCGCACAATAAATTCCCAAAGACTACCCATCATCGTGCGATCTACTCGAATTGCAAAAGTCCCCATTAAAACTCATCGATCTCTTACATACAACCGTCCACTATGGAAAAAAATCTATATTCTACGACCATCTAGACACCATCTACCAAAAGAAAACACAGAGGGTGCCGTAGCGTGTTTGATCCACATCGTCCGGCAGACAGTCATTTGTCGTAGACAGAATGATTGGAGGCGAGGTCCCTCGAAAAAGACCAGGAACGTCCGTGTCGTTCCTCCTTAGCGTCTCGCATCTATACGGTCGCGTGTACACGGGCAAACACAGACGAACAGGCGACGAGACAGAGCTTTTTTACGAGAGAACTACGTTTACGAGCTTATGGGGACGTGGATAACGGCGCAGACAGCTGCGCGTAGTCCAGGCACGTGTCCTCAGCTGCCAGAAGTCAATTTCCTTTTCCCAGGAAAGCAGTTTCCTCGTCGGTTTCCCTCTGTTCCGACGCCTTTTTTCCGTTTCCCGATCTCCCGACACTCTATCACGTATCAACCCACCCCCGCCAACCCACGCCGCCTCCACCAACACCCTAATGTCGTAGGCCATCCTCTGCACACCAGGCCTCGTAACTTCCGGTCAAGCTTTGTTGTCCCGACAGCCGAGAGAGAGGAGATATTGCCATCGGTCAGAGAATTGAATTCTCGAGTGGACGTAATCCTTTCTCTTATTCCCCCCTGGGGACAAGGCCGGTGCTCGATGGCCGTTCGTAATTGCTTCGTTAACTTAATTGTGAACGCAATCGTCGATGCTGAGCTGTTTATACCGATATCCTCCGTGATCGATGGATTTTGCTTTGTTAAATACGACTGGTGATGGAAGAATCGGGTTATTTATTTTGTTTTGATTGTTAATTTTGCATTTTGGAGTGGACAGGTTCGTTGGTTTCTTTGGTACAGGGAATTTGAATTTTTGTAGGTTTCCCGCCGTTGAATGCAGCAAAATGGCGCTGAACGTTGGAGGAGGATAAGTTTGACTAAAATAGATTGTCTTTAGGAATTTATTGTGTCGTAATCGTTAGGTATAGAATGTTATAGAATTTTGTGTATAGTGTTGAATCATGGCTGAATATATTGCAAAAAGTTTTTTGCCTCTGTGTTGTTTAGTGCTCCTAATATAAATTTTTTCAAATGACTTTTAATATACCCTTTGATTAAACTGAACGCAAATAGTAGATGCGTTTAGAGATTTATTGTGCCATAATCGTTAAGTGTAGAGTACAGTAAATTTTTTAGTGTAGTGTTGAATTATGACTGAATACAATGCAAAAACTTGTTTACCCGTTTATGGTTTAGTTCTTCTGTAATAAATTTTTAAAGATGTCTCTTAAAGGACCATTTTATAAAATCGTACAAAGATGGGTTGTCTTTAGGAATTTATTGTATCATGATCGTTAGATATAGAATGTTATAGAATTTTGTGTATAGTGTTGAATCATGGCTAAATATATTGCAAAAAGTTTTTTACCTCTGTGTTGTTTAGTGTTCCTAATATAAATTCTTTCAAATGACTTTTAATATACCCTTTGATTAAACTGAACGCAAATAGTAGACGAGTTTAGAGATTTATTGTGCCATAATCGTTAAGTATAGAGTACAGTAAATTTTTGAGTATAATGTTGAATTATGACTGAATACAATGCAAAAACTTTTTTACCCGTATATGGTTTAGTTCTCCTGCAATACATTTTTAAAGATGTCTCTTAAAGGACTATTTTATAAAATCTTACAAAGATGGGTTGTCTTTAGGAATTTATTATGTCATGATCGTTAGGTATAGAATGTTATAGAATTTTGTGTATAGTGTTGAATCATGGCTGAATATATTGCAAAAAGTTTTTTGGCAGTACATCGTTTAGTTCTCTTGCAATAAACTGTTAAAGTCGACAATTTTTGAGAATTGAATGGAAGAAATCGTAAGACAAGGTGTTTTACAACATTATGAACAATCGAACGTGTCCAATCGATGTCGTAGACGAGCAATCGCGTTAAAATTAGACTTTTCAGTTCAAATTTATAAGAATCGCTTATCGGCGAAGCTATTACCGTTTATTGGAGCGGACGGAAAAGTTAGAATTTGTTGGCCAGTGTAATTAATCATTTTCTATCCGATAGACTATCAATAAGCGAAACGTTGTTGTCTGTATTTAGTCTGATGTATTAAAAGTTCTGTGATTTTTTTAAAAACGTCGACATACTTGTCGTCGACGAGTGTTGACAGATTGACAGACGTATCTGGGTTATAAATTAAAAACAGCATGGTGTATTAATGTTATTTTTAAACGACGACGACGACGACGATGAATTTTTTCGCTTTTGAATACTCAGTACTGTCTGAAATCTGCCTCAATGAACTTTCGCAATGTTGATTAACTCCACATCTGCTAAATAACGCACGAATGTTTAATTTAACGTTTCAACAGTAATTGCTTTTTATCAAGTGTAGCGTATAAACATTGGTTTTATTTTATTTTATAAAGGATAATTGTACAATATTACAGATAGAGACAAATATTTGTTTTATAATGCTTTCACGAGCACTATAGCTCAAATAACAACAAAGGAGCAGTGCAAGATTAAATAATTTTATTTTTATGAAACTGTCATTAACAATGAAAATTTTTGTTTAAAAATTTAGGGGATTATTTAGGGGATTATTTATTAAAAATTAGATTATTATAAAATTTTAATTATAATTTAAACTATAATCAAAATTTTGTAATAATCTCATTTTTACCTAATCAACCCCCTAAATTTTTAAGCAAAAATTTTAGTATATAAACATTGGTTTTATTTTATTTTATAAAGGATAATTGTACAATATTACAAATAGAGACAAATATTTGTTTTATAATGCTTTCACGAGCACTATAGCTCAAATAACAACAAAGAAGCAGTGCAAGATTAAATAATTTTTTTTTTATGAAACTGTCATTAACAATGAAAATTTTTGTTTAAAAATTTAGGGGATTATTTAAATAAAAATTAGATTATTATAAAATTTTAATTATAATTTAAACTATAATCAAAATTTTGTAATAATCTCATTTTTACCTAATCAACCCCCTAAATTTTTAAGCAAAAATCTTAGTATACAAACATTGGTTTTATTTTATTTTATAAAGGATAATTGTACAATATTACAAATAGAGACAAATATTTGTTTTATAATGCTTTCACGAGCACTATAGCTCAAATAACAACAAAGAAGCAGTGCAAGATTAAATGATTTTTTTTTTTATGAAACTGTCATTAACATACTCCTGACATTTTCCTGATTAAAATAAGTACAAGCACGATATGGTTTGGAGCATATTTGCTTCTGCAATTGAAGATTCAAGTCGAACCTCTATTATCCGAACCGGTGATATCTAAATGTCTCAATCGATCTGCAACCATTACGTTCAATTTAGATAGATCCATGTAAAACCAGATCTATTGTACAACTGTTCTATTATCAAAAATCATTGAATGTTCAACTGAGCAGTTCGGATAATAGAGATTCCGCTAATTCGTGGATTAAACAAACAAATATGGTTCAAACTCCATCGTGTTTCGACTCGTTTTAATCAGAAAAGTTTACAGAATAAGAAAATAAATATTCAAACTTTTTAAATAATTATTCGATCATGTTAAAAAATAAAATTATGCATAGAAAAACCACGAATCACAGCTATCAGGTTATGAATAAATTCTGTTTGAAGTATTAGAAAGTGTTTCTCATATCTCATCGTGAATAATACTCGAATTGTAATTATTAAAAATCCTGTATCCCAGACTTTTAAACAAAAACAACGCTTTTACTTTTACTCTATTCAAATACGTTTTAATGAAAATTGATATTGAATGAAACTGATTTAATTTCTGTTGCATTCTAACCGTGTTTAAAAATAAGTATTGGCCGTTCAGCGATGTCTGATGGATGCGTCATGTTTCTACTGAAATGCGCGCTGGGAGTGTCCGCCGTATTTCGGAACGTATCCACTGGAATCGTGGAAGATCGGAGCCCGTCAGGTGAATAAAGGATGACACAGCGGGTAAAATTAATCTCGCGTTTTGTAGATGCAGCGACAGAAGGGAATTGTTCTCGATTTTCACCGGGTCTAGCGTCTCGTAGAGCGCTGTGTTGTATGCGTGCGCGTGTATGTGTGCGTGTGCCTGTGCGGTGACCACGGCACTTGAATCATTCTGACTTGCTCACCATGCTCGGATAACCGGCGCAACTGGCGGTAAGGGTGGTTAAACCGACGCAAACCAGCCGATGATGTACGACCATACGGTAAACCACGCATGCACTAACTGAACCAGCCTCTGCCGCGGTAATGGCGTCTTCTTTTACAAGCGTTCGCGTTCATGGTTGCGCGTTCCAGCACCCTTGTACGTTATTAGGGAAACTGCCTCTAACCGGCCGCAAAACATTTCGCTTATGCCGCTCACCAATGTTTCAATAATACTCGTATTACGCTGGATCGAACATGGTTTAGTACCCGGGTCTTTTCTGACCCGTGTAGGTATTTTTGTCTATTTCTTCATGGTGTATTTAGGAAACACTAATAGCGATTCACTTCTGTGCCAATTTTGAGAAACAAAGAGAATTTTTTCGGATATTCAGCAATTTTTATCGAGAGACTGCTTTAGATTGTTTTATAGGAATAATGAGGATGTGTTTGTTACAGGGAAGAATTTATTAAGATTTCTAGCAATTTTTATGAAGTGACTATTTTAGATTGTTTCATATTAATAATGAGGAAGTATTTGTTATAGGTAGAATTTGTTCAGACATTTAGCAAATTTTTATTAAGAGAGTGTTGTAGACTGTTTCATATGAATATTGAGGATGTGTTTGTTAAATGTAAAATTTATTCAGATTTTTAGCAATTTTCAGAAAGCAATTATAGTGAAGATGTGTTTGTCATAGAGAGAATTTATTCAAATTTTTAGTAATTTTTATACACCGACTGTTTTTTTATTGATTTATATGAATATTGAGGATGTGTTTGTTAAAGGAAAATTTATTAAGATTTTTAGCAATTTTCAGAAAGCAATTATAGTGAAAATGTGTTTGTCATAGAGAGAATTTATTCAAATTTTTAGTAATTTTTATAAACCGACTGTTTTTTTATTTATTTGTATGAATATTGAGGATGTGTTTGTCATAGAGAGAATTTATTCAAATTTTTAGTAATTTTTATAAACCGACTGTTTTTTTATTTATTTGTATGAATATTGAGGATGTGTTTGTTATAGGGAAGAATTTATTAAGATTTCTAGCAATTTTTATGAAGTGACTATTTTAGATTGTTTCATATTAATAATGAGGAAGTATTTGTTACGAGCAGAATTTGTTCAGACATTTAGCAAATTTTTATCAAGAGAGTGTTGTAGACTGTTTCATATGAATATTGAGGATGTGTTTGTCAAAGGTAAAATTTATTCAGATTTTTAGCAATTTTCAGAAAGCAATTATAGTGAAAATGTGTTTGTCATGGAGAGAATTTATTCAAATTTTTAGTAATTTTTATAAACCGACTGTTATTTTATTGATTTATATGGATATTGAGGATGTGTTTGTTAAAAGAAAAATTTATTCAGATTTTTAGCAATTTTCAGAAAGCAATTATAGTGAAAATGTGTTTGTCATAGAGAGAATTTATTCAAATTTTTAGTAATTTTTACGAACCGACTGTTTTAGATTGTTTTATGTGAATAATCGGGAAGTATTGAATTTGTTCAGAGATTTGGCAAGTTTGACCTTGAATGACCTTGAGTCATAGGTAATTGAATTCATCTTAAAACGCAATATTTGATAGTGAATAAAAAACATACATTCCATTTAAAAAAAGAAAGTTGACCTTCATCTGACCTTGGAGTGTCCAACGGGAAAAATAAAAGTTCCAGCACATCATGTTCCCCTCGCTACTGAACAAGTTTCACCTTCGCATGGCGGACCATTTTTACAGCTACACTAAGGATGATGCTTAGGACCGTTCGCACGTAAATTATTAATTTTTTTAAAACTATGGTTACAAATATATCTCGTAGACACATTCGTCTTTCTAATGTCCCCAATGCAAAAGCATTTAATTTACTGTGCATAAAGAAAATGCTTCCTTTCCCCATTTTTGTTTAATCTGTATTAATTAAATCTATTAAGACAGTATGAACATTTTTGAATATTATATGAATTATATATTGTATTGATATACTGTCGTAACGTTCAGCTTGTTTATTTAATTGCGTCTATTTTGAAGTGAACTCGTAGTTCGCACAATTTGCTCGCAAACTATCTAATTTTGAAACTCGTACCACTAAAATTCAAATGTTTGCGGAAAGTGCAAACTGGCGAAATATCGAAGCGATTATTGGAAAGAATGCGCCATGCAGAAAGTCATTTATGCAGATCCAATATTGATAATGATACACGGATACGATATATAGCTAATAAGCGCGGAGATAAGCGATCTTTGATACAGGCTATTGGACGTTGCGCAATCAAACGCAATCAATCAAATGACCAAGTCGCCGTGCAAAACCATATATTACGGGCATGCAAGTCGTCTTGATGGCCTAGAGAGACTGTACAGAGGGAGCACGCGTCACCCTAATTTACTGATCATCGGTCGTGGTATCAGAAATCATCGTTCTCGCTACTTTAATGTCGTTTCTTATCATTCTAAGAAAATTACAAATCACATCCACATTTCTAGACAATTTCGTAAACCATTGTATTAAAGATGCTGTGGGACATTAATAAAAGCATTTTTAAACATTTGACATGCCTCCATATTCTAGTATTCTAGGATTATAATTTATATATCTTTATTTTTTAAACATTTCTTCCCTTCCCCCTTAACGGCTCGGTATAGGAGACCGAGGTAAAATTTTCTAATTTACTAGATCGGTATCCTTATTAATGAAACGGTTTTTATTTCAATATAATTTATAAAATGAGGATGAATCGCTCACAACCCCCCTTAAGGTCACGACGTAGGAAAATCGAAGTAAAATAGTCTAATCTCTTAAATTGATCCATTTATCAGTGAAACGTTTTTAACTTTAATATTATATCCAAACTGAGGATGAATCGCTCGCAACCCTCCTTAAGGTCTCGATATGAGAAGACAGAAATAAAACTGTTTAATCTTTTAAATTGGTACTTTTATCGATGACACGTCAATGTCATTTCCAAAATAAGGAAAAATCGTTCGCAACCCCCCTTAAGAGCTCGATACAGGAAATCGGAGATAAAACTGTCTAATGACTTATATTGGCCCCTTTATCAGTGAAACGCTTTTAACTTCAATATTATATCCAAAATGAGAGTGATTCGCTCGCAACCTCCCTTAAGAGCACGATATAGGAAAACCGAGATAAAACTGTCTAATCTCTTAGATTGGTATTCTTATTGATGAAAAGCTTTTTATTTCAATGTGATTTCTAAAATGAGGATGAATCGCTCACAACCCTCCTTAATGTCTCCATATAGGAAAACGGAAATAAAACTGTTGAATCTTTTAAATTGGCACTTTTATCGGTGAAAGGTTGTTCACGTCAATGTCATTTACAAAATATGAAAAAATCGTTCGCAACCCCCCTTAAGAGCTCGATACAGGAAATCGGAGATAAAACTGTCTAATTACTTATATTGGCCCCTTTGTCAGTGATACGCTTTTAACTTCAATATAATTTTTAAAATGAGAGTGAATAGCTCGCAACCCCCCTTAAGAGCTCGATGTAGGAAAACCGAGGTAAAACTGTCTAATCTCTTAGATTGGTATACTTATTAATGAAACGTTTTGTATTGCAATATAATTTCCACACTGAGGACGAATTGCTCGAAACCCCCCTTAAGAGCTCGATACAGGAAAACGGAGATAAAACTGTCTAATTATTTATATTGTTCCTTTTCACAGTGAAACACTTTTAATTTCAATATTATTTCCAAAATGGAAGTGATTCGCTCGCAACCCCCCTTAAGAGCGCGATATAGGAAAACCGAGGTAAAACTGTCTAATTACTTATATTGGTCCCTTTATCAGTAAAACACTTTTAACTTCAATATTATTTCCACAGTGAGAGTGATTCGCTCGCAACCCCCCTTAAGAGCGCGATGTAGGAAAACCGAGGAAAAACTGTCTAATCTCTTAGATTGGTACACTTATTAATGAAACGCTTTGTATTGCAATAGAATTTCTAAACTGAGGACGAATTGCTCGAAATCCCCCTTAAGAGCTCGGTATAAGAAAACTGAGGTAAAAATGTCTAATCTCTTAAATTTGAACTTTTATCGGCGATACGCTTTTAACTTCAATTATCATTCTCAAAATAAGGATGAATCGTCCCCCTTAAGGGGTCGATACAGAAAAACTCGGATAAAATCTTTTCTTAGATTTGTCTAATAAAATCTAAAATTTCTTAGATTTGTCTTCCCACTAATAAAACATGTGAATCTTCGATATTATTTCCAAAACAAGAGTGAATCTACTACAGCCCCCTTAAGGGCTCACAAGTAAAGTAAGCAGCACAGATAAATTAACTTTGCCATCTCTGCTGAAAACGTAAAAATCCCCAGAACAAGGACGAATCGACCTAACCTCTTTGCTGAAGAGGAACAAGGAAATGCGCTGCGACGGTACAGAACGGCTGAGCGCGATGGATCTCGAGATACACCGGGGGGATGGGTTCGGTCGTGAAAGCAACGCCGATATCTCGGATCCCATGGTACGATTAATTGGTCATGGCATAGTACGAGTCGACCGTCGAAATTTCCAAAATTATCGGGATGACACGCCACCGAAATAGCTCGCGTTGAGAAGGTCGGATGCTGGAGAGGAAGGGGATGTTACAGGGGGGGAGGACACGGGGGTGCGGGGGTGGAGAAACACTTCGTCGCGAGGAACAATAGCTCGTTTGGGGTCGCGTAGCTATGCAACGTATGACGTATAGCCCAATATCCTTGGTACACGCCAGCCGTATGGTCTTGTCTCCCTTTCCCCCCTTTACGGCTCGCTAACTCCCTCTCCCTCTCTCTCGCTCTCTAAGAAACAGCGCCCCGTGCCCCCTTTTCATCACACCCCACTCGAATTCACGTTCCTCTTGTCCTTACACCGGGATCTTCGTAGTTCCCTAACCCCCCGTACCGTCTTCCACAGCGAGAGAGCTCGAGCACGCGTGTAAATCCCTATCAGGGTGAACGTGTAATTACGTACAGGGTGGCTAATTAATTCGACGAATACTCCCACCGCCGCGGGAAAAAGGAGACGGAGCTGCGCGGAGCTGCGTCGAGCTGCATCGAGCCAATGCTGCTGCAGGAATGCACTGCGAGATTGACGAACGAGATGTGCAATTTGCATCCTGTTGGGTCGCGTACGGAGAACGTATTTTGGAAAAATTGGATTCTGGATAGCAGTGCGTGTGTGCGTGTGTGCAATTACATGGATCGATTTACGGATTTCCCTGGAAACAGTGAAGTAAAGCTAGTTTATTTACACCGTGTTTCATTTATTCAAAACAAACGATTTTTTAAGAATTCGGAAAAGATTAATGTGATGACACTTGCAGATCTTAATAATTTTTCCTTTAAATAAACGGAGAAGTTTAATAAAAACGAACTGTATCTCTCAGAAATAAAAATGAAAAGTCAGCGCTTGGAAATAGAAACGAAGATTGAGTTTTTGAAAATAGAAATAAAAATGGATTCTTCCGAAAGTACAAATAATAATTGACTTTTTGGAAATGAAAGTAAAGATTGACTTTGTGGAGGTAGAAGTAGAAATTGAGTTTTTAAAAATAAAAATCAAAATTGACTTCTCGGACATAGATATAAACATTGACTTTCTGAAAATAGATATAAAAATAGTCTTTTGAACGTAACAATAATAAATTGCATTTGGGAAATAGAAGTCAAAATGACTTGATAGAAATAGAAATAAAAATTGATTCGTTTTTAAATAGAAATAGAAATTGATTTTTTTTAAAAATAGAAATAAAAATTGACTTCTTGGACTATGAAATAAAAATTGATTATTTAAATAGATATGAAAATTGACTTTCTGAAACTAGATATAAAAATAGCCTTTTGAAAGTAAAAATAATAATTTACATTTTGGAAATAGAAGTAAAAGATGACTTAATAGAAGTAGAAATAAAAATTGATTTTTGAAATGGAAATCAAAATTGACTATAATGACTCTTATATTGGTTCGTATGTCAGACAAAAGTTCCATGATAGAATGACAAAGTCGAAGCTGCACTGTCGGATTTGAAGTATAAATACTTTTTATGTAAAAAATAATATTGTTTGTTTTGTAAAGAACCGTATCGATTAGAAGGAATACTAACTTCAGAATGCGTAGCATCGTATAAATAAATTCTAACTGGAGTTGGAATACGGTTACCTAAAGAGTCGACTCCCAGTAGTAAGTTCTATAAACAGTCAGACGCCAGTACAAGTAGAGATTATCGTTAACGGGGTCAACATTGCTGCCGTACAGGTTTTTTCCATTTCGTCGTGTCGTGCGACACATTAAGCAATTATCTTGAGAGAATAGAATCAAGCAGATTACGTCTTGAACACCGGTAGTATACAGGGTGATTCAATTTATGTTATTTAGATCACGTGGTTAAACCATATTTACGTAACAATAGTATAAAACACCATAACTCTTGAATTCTATAGAAATACCTATATAAAGTTGAGGTTATGAACGATTGTACAGGTTCTTTCATTTTTGTAGTCCAACCAGGGCAAATGTTCAAACATTTATATTATTTCGCAATTTTTTTTGTAATGATTTACTTAACGTATTTTAATTTTTTCATCAGAATGAAAATATCTTTGAAAACGAATTTTTAATAATCATGTACAGGTTCTTTCATTTTTGTAGCCCGACCAGGACGAATGTTTAAACATGTATATTATTATACAGTTTCTCGCGATGATTTACTTAATGTCATTTACTCTTTTAACCATAAGGAAAATATTTTTAAAAAGGAATTTCTCATGCTCATGTACAGGTTCATTCATTTCCATGATCAAATCGTAATCAATTTAACATTAATATTATTATACATATTTTTGTGCTAATTAAAATAATTGAAGTATCCTTTACGATTTAACCTGCACACTGAAACAGCCTGTATAATATAAACACATACGATGAAACAGCCTGTAGAATACACAAAAGCACAAAATATAATGTACTTTACACAATGTATTTTCCTAAAAGCACTATGAAAAAATATAAAAAAAAATTATGATTTTCCATGTACAGATCTTTTCATTTTTGCAGTTCAATCACAATAAATGTCCCAACACTTAACTTGCGTAAGTGATACAGCTCTTATAACACTTCATTCTTTTTGATTTTTATGGAGAAGAATAAAAAAGAAATTACCGTATACAGGCTCTTTCATATTTTGTGCTGACCAACGTGAATGAAACGTCTTTTATAGCACAACCTATTCTACAAATACAACATACATTATACTTCATTTTTCCTGGTCACCATGAAAATATATAAGAAAATCATTAATTCCAATATACAGGTTGTTTCATTTTTGCAGTTCAATCACAATAAATATCCCAACACTTAATTTGCGTAAATGAAACAGCTCTTATAAACTTTATTATTTTTGATTTTTATGGAGAAGAATAAAAAGGAAATTACCATATACAGGCTCTTTCATATTTTGTGCTAACAAACGTGAATGAAACGTCTTTTATAGCACAACCTATTCTATAAATACAACATACATTATACTTTATTTTTCCTGGTCACCATGAAAATGTATAAGAAAATAATTAATTCCAATATACAGGTTGTTTCATTTTCGTAGTCCAGTCACTTTTATCTTTTTGAACGATCTAAATAAATCAAATACTCTGTACAAGTACAGCATAGCTCTTCACAAAGTTAAAATAAAATCAATTGCACATTGCACCTAATAAAGCGATCCGCAACCATTTTTTCCCCCAAAAAATTCACACATTGAAATAAGTGAATTTTTTATTTCGCGACGCCAGAATTTTTTGCAACGCTATAGACTGTATTAGAGACCATATTCGATGGCGGGTTTCAGAAGTATCGATCAGTCAACAAAGCCATTCGGCTATAGATTGATATTGGCGTCGGTGTATTTCGAAGAAACTTTTCCAGAACATTGGTTTCGAAATCAGTTTCGAAACTTCCGTTTCGATATACCCGATTCGAAAAAACTTTTTTTCCAAAACAATAAAAGGCTGCGGCTATATTGTAGAATACGACGATATTGCACAATTATTCATGTAATATATAAATTAATTACGGATTGTGTCATCTTTAGTATCATTTTAATTAGAAAACTGTCAACAATATATTGAGAACAGTTTCCTAAAAGTAAACTTGTTTGTTATTGCAAAAAAAAAAATGGTGGAAAACCAATAGAATTCTTCAGGGACATTTTTCAATTTTTATGTAAATGGTTCAGTTGTATATAGTTTTAAAAAATTATATGCACAATACTCGTCGAATGTTCCATGTCCGATTTTGTTTAAATTTTACATATATGCAGCTCTATAAGTCCCACATCAATCCCACACAACAAAATTTTTATCGGGCCACAACGACACAGGTGGGAGGGAGTGACAGCATGCATTCTGCAAAATATATCGAAGACTATAACTTTTAACGAAAAAGAGATATGGACTTGCTGTTAGCGCCAAAAAATCACAAATAGATCAAGCTTTCCAACCATATACAATTTCATGTACTATATCCATTTTCTATACAACTTTCTTGCATTTTTCTCTCTTCGCGAGGTACAAAATATTTAGAAAAATCGCTTTTACCAAAAAACGAGTCGCTCGATTTTGACCAAAAACTAATCGTTAGAAGCAGATTTGGTATGCTATCGAATGACACAAGTCACATTTCGGAAGAACATTTTGTTCTTCAGTTAAAATGTAAGGTCCCTAGCGTCACCAATCACTCCCAACGAAACAATTTGTGGTAATTTGAAGATAATTACGGGGGTATTGCCCGCGCAACGAGAGTTGACACAGAGAAACTTGTAGGTACCACGTGATGCTCCCACTACGCGCTACGCGTCTTCCGCAATTGGCCGAATCGCTTGGCGAAGACAGCAAACGAGCGTATTGAGTGTGACTGTAACAGAGAGATGTGGTGACCATGAAGTAAGATGGTGGTGACGCTGAGCGCCTATGTCGACCGTTTCCGCCAAAACGTAAGCGTAAGAGTGGGATCCACTGATCAGTGGTGGGATCCGCAGCCTTGCGCCAAGAGTGGGGACTCGCCGTTCCCCCTGCACCCCACTGACGAGATTTTGTGCCAACTCTCGTTGCGCGGACAATACTATATCCATTTTCTAAACAAATTTCCTGCATTTTTCTCTTTTCGCGAGGTACAAAATATTTAGAAAAATCGCTTTTACCAAAAAACGAGTCGCTCGATTTTGACCAAAAACTAATCGTTAGAAGCAGATTTAGAAAGCTATCGAATGACATAAGTCAAATTTCGGGGGAACATTTTATTCTTCGGTTAAAATGTAAGGTTCTTAGCGCCACCAATCACTCTCAACGAAACAATTTTTGGTAACTTGAAGATAGTTAAAGGGCTACCACGAAGAAGAACCACAACCCTGACGCAATGCAATGGTCTTTTCATTGTTCGATCGAAGGCCACGCGACCCAGAGCATTTTTTCGCAGGGTTCAGCAAAAATTGCGACGACCGGAGACCTAAATGCATGCGAAAGAGGGAGACAGTGAAGAGTTAAAGATGAAGAGGGCACAATGGAGGAGCAGAAGCCTCGAGCACACTAGTCGTTGATAAAGGCCAAGGCCAGAGAGGCCGTCAACGAGCGTTCGAATCCAGGCGATGGGTCTCCCCGAGTGTTTTCGGGCCAAAACTCGGGCCGGAAGTGCGAGGCGGCTTGAAACTCGAGCCTGCTCCGGTTCCGGCAAACAAGAGTCAGCTTCGGCAACTGGAACCCGGTGCTTCATTGTTTGGATCGTCTCGGAAGCTACCCCTGTCCTCCCAAAGTTTCTAGCAGTTCTATGCTCTAGGAACCGCGCTGATAGGTTCTCATAATCCCATAAGCCGAATGCTCCGGAGAGTCCGGAACGCAAAACGAGTCTGCCTGGCCTAATGAACTCGTTAACACGTCGACTGACGTGTCATCCACACCCACGGTCTTAGAATTAGACTGGTATTGGTGTGTTCGGAAACTTCCGAACCGAAATATGCCACTCGTATCGTAGAAAAACACTGTTCCTTGATCGTTTAGTAAAAACATTTAATGGTAAAAAGCGATATAACTGTTTTGGTTACAATTATTTTGTTGTGAAACGTTTAGTAGCATGTGCGTGATACTTTTCTGGTTAAAATGAGTCCAAGCACGACACAGTTTGCGTCATATTTGCCCGAGTAATCCACGATTAAGTAGATCCTCTGCTATCCGAACTACTAAGTTCGTTAATCGAAAACGGGCAATTGTGCTCCGAACTATGGCATGTTTGTACTCGTTTTAATCAGGAAAACGTCCCCAATACGACTGTACCATTTTTTAATGGGAAAATTTATTAAAATGAATATTAGTTGGTTATAAGTGGACAACCGATTTTATGCATTCATGACATTCGTGAGCAGTTGTAACTTAAATCGGCAGAACTATTAGAAAAATTTAGAAATGCTACCGTATTATTTTTAGACTGTTAAACATCTTAAAAGAGGAAATTACTTTTGTTGTTTGTTTATGAAATTTTTACCAGCATATGCGTGCCACTTTTCTGGTTAAAACGAGCCCAAGCACGACACAGTTTGCATCATATTTTTCCGAGCGATATACGATTAAGTAGATCCTCTGCTATCCGAACTAGTAAGTTCGTTAATCGAAAACGGGCAATTGTGCTCCGAACTATGGCATGTTTGTACTCGTTTTAATCAGGCGAACGTCACCAATACGACGGTACCATTTTTTAATGGGAAAATTTATTAAAATGAATATTAGTTGGCTATAAGTGGACTGCCGATTTTATGCATTTATGACATTCATGAACAGTTGTAACTTAAATCGGTAGAACCATTAGAAAAATTTAGAAATGCTACCGTATCATTTTTAGACTGTTAAACATTTTAAGTGGAGCCTCCGTTATCCGAACGCTCGCGGTCGATTATGATTGGTCCTAGTAAAGTCGTTAATTCAGCAGGGAAATGTGCTCAGAAGTATGTCATGTTGGTACTCATTGTAATCAGAAAAACGTCAGGAATATGTTGGTGACAATTCAAGTGGATTAGCTTGTTGTGGCTAGAAAAAAAATGGCGGATAAGATCGCCAGTGGGGATACTTGGCAGAGCCTGTCTGAAACTATGAATATTTGTTACTTCCTTTCCCACACGAAATTTTTTAAACTTTCTGTTCTAGGTCTTCAGGGATGTCCGTTTCGATACAACTTCTTTATGTTTTAACTTTTATATGAAAGATTTAGCTAGCTTTCAGCAGTTTGCGAAAGCTTCTGACCGAAACGTCTTCTTCAACAGTTCGTCTATCTGTTGTTATTGTACATAGAAAGTTATGGCGTCTTGAGATGGCAGTGATCTGGCAAATTAAATTTCCTTTGAGATTTTATAATATCTTCTTAAAATTTTGTAAAAATGGTTGAATGATTTAGTACTGTTTTAAACATACTGCTTAATAATAATTCTTCCGCCGCGGACTAAATCGATGCCCGCGAACCTATTAATAGTAATATATATCGGAATGATATTTTTGAAAGTTCGCGATGTGAACAGCGCTTTTATAATATCCGAACAAAAGGAATTCAGCTCAGTGAAAGCTGTTAAAACTTTTGATACGCGCTGAAGTTTGAAAAACTTCTCGAGCGAAAGTCACTCACTTTGGCGAAGGCTACGTGACTGCATGAAAATTTACTCTAAATTCAGTCTGAAACATTGAAGTTATTCCTGCGTTTCCCAGGGCACGAGTGATTGTGAATATTTCGTTAGGGAATTTATTAAAAACCTTTTGGTCCGATTTATGAAACTAACGAAAAAGTTTATTTCGAAATGTCGTTTAACGATATTAAAAAATTTAATCGTTGAATTGTAGTGGCTGAAGAAGCTTGGAGAATCAATTATTTAATTTATTGAAATGGACTTTACGTGGACACATTTGTTTGCTATGCTGTGCCATGCTATACTGCAATATGATAAAGCAGACATTTATGCACTAATTCAAAAGGGTACTACTATGCAATGCTCTGCTAAGACTGTGCTGAGCTGAGATTATGCTGAGATGATGCTACACTGAGCTGAGACTATGCTGAGAGCGGAGACTATGCTGAGAGCTGAGACTATGCTGAGAGCTGAGACTATGCTGAGAGCTGAGACTATGCTGAGAGCTAAAACTATGCTGAGAGTTGAGACTATGCTGAGCTGAGATTATACTAAGAGCTGAGACTATGCTGAGAGCTGAGACTATATTAAGAGCGGAGATTATGCTGAGAGCTGAGACTATACTAAGAACTGAGACTATGCTGGGAGCTGAGACTATGCTAATCTCAGACGATACTGACAGCTCAGACTATGTTGAGAGCTCAGACTATGTTGAGAGCTCAGACTATGTTGAGAGCTCAGACTATGTTGAGAGCTCAGACTATGTTGAGAGCTCAGACTATGTTGAGAGCTCAGACTATGTTGAGAGCTGAGACTATGCTGAGAGTAGAGTATGTTGAGAGTTGAGACTATGCTGAGAGCTGAGACTATGCTGAGAGTTGAGACTATGCTGAGAGTTCAGACTATGCTGAGAGTTGAGACTATGCTGAGAGTTGAGACTATGCTGAGAGTTGAGACTATGCTGAGAGTTGAGATTTGCCAAGCTGAGCCTATGCTAAGCTGAGCCTATGCTATTCTGAGACTATGATAAGCTGAAACTATGCCAAGCTAAGACTATACTCAGCCGAGACATAGCACAACAAATCATAGTACTGTCCCATTTGACTGTCGCACAGTGGTCCTTCTTAGCCTCACAGCCTTGCCTTACCCAATTGTCTTATTCAATACAGTAGATACATAGCAACCTTTCCCGCGTGACCATACCACATTACAGCACAACATAGCATATCAAAGCTAAGCTGAGAATGCTGCTATTCTACTGAACTGACGCACAACAGTCTGCCCTATATCACTATAAACTTGCAATGTCTTATCTCCTCTTAATTGTTCCATTCCATTGCACTGATGCCTAGGCTGAGCCTTGTCTTATTCAATCTTAGATGTCCCAATCTATTTACTGGGCGCATAACAGTCTCCCTCAGCTTACCATAGCACATCATAGCCTGGGACACCGTAGTCCCATTTAGCTGTAGCATAATAGTCCGTCTTAGCCTAACACCATCTTGCCTCGCCCAATTGTCCTATTCAATACAATTGACACATAACAGTCTCTCCTAACTCAACATGCCACATTATAGCACACCATAGCTCAGCTGAGCATAGTACTATACTAAACTGATGCACAACGGTCAATCCCAGTACAGACGTATCCCGTCTTATTTCATCTTAATTGTCCCATTCTATTGAACCGATGCCTAGCAGTCTATCTTAGCCTATCAGTGCCTTGTCTTATTCAATCTTAGATGTCCCAATCTATTTACTGGGCGCATAACAGTCTCCCTCAGCTTACCATAGCACATCATAGCCTGGGACACCGTAGTCCCATTTAGCGTAATAGTCCGTCTTAGCCTAACACAGCCTTGCCTTACCCAATTGTCCTATTCAATACAATTGATACATAATAAGCCGTTCTTAGCTTAACATACTGCATCACGTCATACACTATCTGACCAACGCCCTCAATCAACCCAGCCTCAATCCTACAATCTGAAGTAGGTCCGAAGTGACTCGAAGACAACCCTTCTGTCCGAACACACTCGAGCGACTCGACTACCCATCGCTAGCGGTCACACAGCAAGCAACCAAACCAAGCAGGAAGCAAGTCACAGCAAGCGGGACGGCGCTCGTTAGCGCCGGTAATTGTCACTTGTTAGGTGGCAGGTTGTCCTCTGGCCGGTAATCCCCAGTTTTGCGTCAACTACCCGCCGGTTCGCCACTCGAAAGGAGCCCGCGGCCGAGGCAAAGAGCGAGAGAGGAGAGAGAGAGAGAGAGAGAGAGAGAGAGAGAGAAAGGAAGAGAGAGAGAGAGAGAGAGAGAGAGAGAGAGAGAGGGAAAGAGCGCGCGCTTTTTCAAAAGCTCTTCAACGGCCGAAACCTCGACCGAAAGCCTCTTGTTGACAAGTCCTTGTATTTACCCTTCCCACCCACCCACACACATATACACACACCTATACCCCTTTTCGCTATTCTTTCCACCCTCATTCTCCTCTCGCCACCATCATTCGCTCTTTCAAACTGTCCAACCTTAGATCTCCGCGAGATCGACTCGAGGTGGTCCATCGAGGGTGGAAAGTCACTTGTCCCATTTTTTTTTTTTTAGAGAAAGAGAGGGGGAAAGAGAGGAAATTTTCGCGAAAATTGCACTCAGTTTCATTCTCAAGTTAGATGACCCCTTTTGTACCGGTTTTCGACAATAGTGCTTATGATGTGCTGGGTCGAGATGGGAGAGGTTGTTATCTGTCAATTTTAGCGGGACAATTGAAATTGGGTAAGGCGAAACTGTACTAAGCTGAGGCGGACTATTGTGTGACAGTTAAATAGGACAGCACTGTGTGTTAAGTTATGATTAGGCTGCGGAATTTTATACAAAATAAAAATTGTCTATCTGAATTACCATAGACTGGGGTGAAATAAAAATTCATTTTTTTTTTTAATATGTTCAATGTTTTTACTGTTTTAAATTACACATTACTCGTAACTACCATCATTCGATAGAGTGTACTCGAATTAGTTGCTAAAATTTTTTTAGTTTTCTATGAAAATCTCCATCATTTTAATAGGAGTGGTTTAGGACACCCTGTATATTATCTTTCAAAATTTATTTTCGAAATGAATTCTCAAAATAAATTTTCTATATGAATTCTGAAATTGATTTTTAAATTTCAGTTTTCAGCTAGAGCAAAATTGAGAAATAGAAGAAATATTGTACGAGTTTGTTCAAGGTTAGGGGACCTTCCCGAAAGGACAAAATCGATCGAAGCGAACTACGTTCAACAGCCAGACTGCATCTATGCACTCGAAATAGATTTCGTATGCACCTGACGCCCTCGGAAAATCCAGTACGTCGAGGTACCTTGTTCCTCCAGCCGAAGAAATATCATCGAACAGCTATAAAGACGTATCTAAATTTTATTGTCGCCTATATCTCATTTATGGCAGTCTGTAAAACCTGCTGCGACTTTCATGCGCGCTGAAATATGACCTTTTTGTAACTGACACGGGAAAAAGTCTTTCCAGAGGAGAAAAAGAGATTTGTAGCTAATAAATGATCAAAAAAGCGTGCTGAAATACTGTGCGAGCATAATGCACATGCTCCAGCATTTCACCGTTGTTTATTTTTTCGGAAATTGAAGCAATTACTTATAATAATCGTGTTAATAATGGTTTTTTACTAAAGAAAAAATAACATAAATGATTGAATTAAATAATTACAATTTAAATTGATAAATAGCATAAAGGCTTAATAAATTAATTAATCAAACATGCTATTTTCCATCGATATTTTTATAGAGCTTAAAAAGACGATTCCAACGACCTGTATAACTATACCATTCTGATTATTTAATCTCGAGATATTCGGGTCTGAAAGCATTAAAAATTTCACCTTTCAGACACGAATATCTTGAGATTAAATGATCAGAAAGGTATGATGATGGTACTCGTTGGATCGGTCTTTTTATGCTCTAAAAGATTATCACAAATAATTGGCACGATCCCACTAAAAAAAAAGTATCGATCACTTTGAAACTTCGTGAAAAATATTTCTTCACGAAAAATTCTTCCCATTATTATATACACTCCTTGAAGAAAATATTTATTGTATACGTTCATATTTTAAAATCTGTATTAACAATTCTGCTCTTTGTGGTTATCAAAAAATATGAACAATTTAAACTGCTTCGAAGCGTCATTTTCTGTTGGGAGTGAAACATTCCCGTTAATTGACAACGCGAATTTTCCTTTTTCTCGGATCCGCGTTTTGGAAAACTGCAATGGCAGAAGCTGAAGTCGTGGAACCCAGACGAACTGTTGTATTGGATAATTTTTTATTGACAAGCATTGATAGCCAGGCTCCCTCGCTACTTCCTTTTCCACGAGGCAAAAAAAAAAATGTCCAAACTTTTTGTTTACAAAATTTATTGTGTTCGCTCTGCACACGTTAACTCGTTATTTGTTTGGCGCACGACTTCCGCTCGGGTAGACTTTTTCCGGACGTATAGGACGATTCTAAAAACCGGAACCATACTTTTTTGTTTATTACATGAAAATGCATAGTTTCACTATTAATCTTCCTTTGTTAAAATTCGATAAAAATTATTCCCCTTTCTGTCCGTAAAATTTGGTCAAAATTCGCTTACTTTATCCGGTTGGTGAAAACGAGCAGAAGAAATTAATTGGATCGTGTAAATAAATGTCATGGATTGTTTAAACGAATTTAGCACTGAATCTGTATTAAATAATGAAATTTTTGTATTTTGTGATTAATTTGTGATATTAAATAGTAAATAATGTGATGTGATAGACTATTTTTTAAATTCAGAGCATTTCCCCGCTTTTTCCACTTTTAAATATGGCGGCAGAAGTTCAACTCATGAACAGTGGACATTTTTGAAAATGTAGATTGAGTTGCATTGCAGAAAATTGCTGTCAGATTAAATAAAAAGAATATACGAATTGTTGATAGAGAAACATACGTTAATAAATGATTTCGAAACATTTTGAGCCCGGGCGCATTTTTTATATAAATGTCTTTTCATTCAGTATTATGTGCCGCATAGAAAATTACGACGATTATTACGAGGACTTTGAGGATCTGTTAAATGCTCGTAAATGGATAATTGGACGAGCATTGAATAAATTGGTTGGTTTAGTAACCGAGAATTTGAGTAATCGCATTAAACTAATAATTAGCTGCCGTTCGAGCATGTAAACAACCGAATTTTTATACTTTTTATTCGTTCGATCTCTTAATATACTCTGCGGTTTATTTCTGTCGGATGCCTGACATATTTCACTGAAAAATATATTTACGAAATGGAAAATAAATCAATTGTTGTAAATACACACATTCTTCTCGTATTTCACAAATTCAGTGATAATAAACTGAATTTTACACATAACAATAAACTATAATAATTTACACTGAACACATGGCAATTCACATTCCATTTGCTGTTAATTGAAAAATATCGTATACTCCATTCTTCTCCGAACAAATTGGCGGGAAAAGTGACAAATTCAAACGAAATTTAATCATCATCGAAAAATTACGTCGAAAATAATCGTTTAAAGCAGAGCAAAAACGTCAAAATATTTTACCAAATTCGATTTATCCCCGTTTCAAAACTTGTTAATAAAATCACCTTTCAAAATGGCGTACAATATCGCCATGATATGAGGGGGAGACAGGATGATACGGAATTGATTAAATTTTAATTGTTTTTAACAGAGAGATTATACGAGAGATTTTTTTTAAATATGTTCCTTTGATACAAAATTTATTAACAAAATGGCTTTTAATACTGTATCAATATGCATACAAGTAATATGATGAGTTGTTCGCGTTCGAAGCTGATGGCGTTTAATGCATGTTTCCTCAACGATTTCGTTTTTTATGAAATTAAGGCGTCATAAATGGTTAATAGTATGACACGAGCATCGTTTTTTATAAATTGTATCAGAAGAAATTACTGGATCATTTATTTAAATCAGAATTACTGAAATTCAAAGTACGGATATTGTGCAACTTACTGTAATTTATAGCTTAAATATTATAGCACGAGTGATTTTGTTGTTAAAAAATGGTTAAATTTACCTTAAAATGTCAGCCATTTTGTCTCAAATCAATATTTTGCAAAATCTATCATTTAAAGCTAAGATGAAATTGTATATTGCCAAAATCTTGTCGAATTTTTAATTGTAGATGCACCAAATACCTAGGGCGCAATAATCAATCATAACTTAGCTATAGATAAATAGTGACAAATAAAAAAAAATATGAGATACTGTCCAAAATATACCTTTTCAATTGCAGAAACATTATTTTAAAAAATCCTTCGTCCAATGGCTAAATAAAATTATATACCTACTATGTGAATCTCATCGAATTTTTAATTCCAGACGAAACCAGCACTGGGTATGCGATAATCAACCGTAACTTGGCAATAGTTAAACATTTTCATATCAAAAAATTATGATAGACTCTCCAAAATGTACTTTCCAAACTGCAAATCATTTTTTTCAAAATCTTTCGTTCAACGGCTGAATAAAATTGTATACTATACAAATCTCATCGAATTTTTGGTTTCAGACTCGCTACGCAATAATCAACCATAACCTCGAAATAGTTAAACATTTTCATATCAAAAAATTATGATAGACTCTCCAAAACCTTCTTCTTGAACCGCAAAAAAATTGTTTGCATAAAGTCTATCGATTCCCAAGAACAAAAATTGCAGACGATCGCTTTTGATCGAAAGTATTTAACACGTTACGGCAGACTTATCTTTTGTCGAGTAAAGGGTAGAGACAAAAAATGACGTTTGATCAGCTTTCGACAATATTTGCAATGCGCTCGAGACCGTCGCTTCGTCGATCACACAAAAATCGACAGTTAAAAAATTTGGCTATCGGCATAAGTAGAACGACGACGGGGGTCCCTTTCCGAAGTCGATTTTTTCGCCGACCCGAGCTTGCTCATCCTTTCTCTTCTCTTCGCACTCTTTTTCCGCACGATTTTACCCCGGAGTAGTTCCGATAAAATTAAAATCAATTTACCCGCGGGACCGTGTAATTTGATCGTGAATACCCATTAACGCTTCTCATTTCTTCCCTGAAATAGACTGTAAACATCAACTTTCGAGTTCTTCGTTTTCCCCTCGCGATGGGAAGAGAGCTCTCGCTTAACTGGAAGTAATGATTAAAATTCATGAGGTTATCGATCTACCGGAAATCTAGATTAAAAGCATTTTTTCCTTTTTTTGCATTGGTGATCGTTTTTTGGACGCTTGAAACATTTATAGCTCGTCCTGTATTCTAGTATATTCTGGTACGTATTAAACTATATTCTAGTATATTCTACTATATTCTACTATATTCTAGTATATTCTAGTATATTCTAGTATATTCTAGTATATTTTATTATATTTTAGTATATTTTAGTATATTTTAGTATATTTTAGTATATTTTAGTATATTTTAGTATATTTTAGTATATTTTAGTATATTTTAGTATATTTTAGTATATTTTAGTATATTCTAGTATATTCTAGTATATTCTAGTATATTCTAGTATATTCTAGTATATTCTAGTATATTCTAGTATATTCTAGTATATTCTAGTATATTCTAGTATATTCTAGTATATTCTAGTATATTCTAGTATATTCTAGTATATTCTAGTATATTCTAGTATATTCTAGTATATTCTAGTATATTCTAGTATATTCTACTATATTCTAGTATATTCTAGTATATTCTAGTATATTCTAGTATATTCTAGTATATTCTAGTATATTCTAGTATATTTTATTATATTTTAGTATATTTTAGTATATTCTAGTATATTCTAGTATATTCTAGTATATTCTAGTATATTTTAGTATATTTTAGTATATTCTAGTATATTCTAGTATATTCTAGTATATTCTAGTATATTCTAGTATATTCTAGTATATTCTAGTATATTCTAGTATATTCTAGTATATTCTAGTATATTCTAGTATATTCTAGTATATTCTACTATATTCTAGTATATTCTAGTATATTCTAGTATATTCTAGTATATTTTATTATATTTTAGTATATTTTAGTACATTCTAGTATATTCTAGTATATTCTAGTATATTCTAGTATATTCTAGTATATTCTAGTATATTCTAGTATATTCTAGTATATTCTAGTATATTTTATTATATTTTAGTATATTTTAGTATATTCTAGTATATTCTAGCATATTCTAGCATATTCTAGCATATTCTAGCATATTCTAGCATATTCTAGCATATTCTAGTATATATACATATGCAGCGTTCACGGCAAATAATCCACGCATTTAAAAGTTGACATACAAAAATGATTTGTTTAATTAGTATTCCACATACAATTTGATTATGTCACATGTTTTTTGACGACAAGAAAAATTGTTGAGATAATAAAAGAAGATACTAAAATATTTAATAATATTACAAACGCAATGTTATTTTCAGTGGATTTTTACTGTTTTATGTCGATATTATTGTAGAGCATGAAAAGATGATTCTAATGACTTATAATAACTATACCAGGCATGGACAGACGTTGCTCGATCGGAGGTGATTTTCAAGCGTTACCCCCACTCGCGTTACCATCCCCCGCCCGCGCGTCTCCCTCTCCGTAATGGTCATAGTTCTCGAGCCACCTCAGGTCCGTACCCTATGAACTGAGACCGTCACAAGGAGCGAAACGCGCAGGCGGGTGGAGTGGGGGTAACGCTTGAAAATAGCTTGCGATCGAGCAACTTCTGTCTATGCCTCAACTATACACTATTCCGATTACATAATCTTGAAATACTCGTATCTGAAAGTAATAGAATTTTACCTTTCAGACACGAATATCTCGAGATTGAATAATCGGAATGGTATAGTCATGGAGGTCATTGGATTCGTCTTTTCGTGCTCTACAAGAATATCGAAAATAATTGCACATGGTCCCATTAAAAAAAAAATCGATCTTAAAAATTTCGTAAAATAGACGTCCGAGACAAGTTTATAAGAAAAAATTCATTATTATGATAATCAAATGTATGTATTCCATCAGGTTTAATTTTGTTGGTGGAATATTTTATTTATGAAACCGCGTTCCAGGGCGACGAATAAATTGATTTGAACCGGAAATATGAGAGTTAGTTAATAACAAGCGACAGCGGAGTAAAAGGTTCGTTGGGACAGCACAGAAATACCGGGGATCGAGGACTTTTTCGTTCCCGCGTAATAATTTCATCGTTGCCACTTTGCAAACTGCGCGACGCGACAGGGATTTGCAAATTGAATACACTTCGGTTGCCGTATTTACTTGGTTTTCCGTCAGTGGTGGTAGTCTGTCGAGTATTCTATTTGGACGGCGAGCCGTTATGGGGATGTAGTCTCGAAGAAAATGTGAAACTTTATCCGGAGTTGCGGACGAGACGGCGAAGAATAGGGAGAAATGGGGGTTGAAAAATGGTTTTTTTGTTACTCGAACAAATCCATAATTTCTACCTTTACCCGAGCCCCTCCTATTTCTTTTATCCTCTCGCGAAAATGGAACTTTAGACCTCAAATTATTATTTAAAGACGTTGCACACGAAACCGAACATTCATGGTGACTAAATTTTTATCTTGGCTAAAGTCAACCTTTAATGTGATACACAAATCTCAACACATTACATAGATATAAAATTTTATTGGATATAGTGCAATTTTAATTATTTTCTTTTATTTATAGTAGCACAAAGTCGATTTTTAAGTTGCAACAAAAATTGTAAAAAATTGAGAAGATACAGAATTTTATTGATTTAGTGAAATCCATTTTTAAGGTGTTACCAAAATCAGAAACAGTGCAATATTAAATTCGTTCTTAAATTACACAAGTTCAAAGTCAATTTTTAAAGCAAAAATCTGTAAAAATTAGAATGATACATAAAATAGAATTAAATTAAAAAGATACATAAAAAAGTTTATTCTTGCAGTTAACACCAAAGATACATGTTATTTGAACGAGTTGAGTGGAAATTGAACGATAATTGATTTTAATTAGAAATAATGTCAATGATTTATTGAATCGAATAAGGCAGCCATATTGAAGATTTTCGAAGCTTTTCACTAAGATATTAGAAATACAAAATCTACTAACACGATTTCAATACAGGTGAAATATTGAACAGAAGATAATTCATCCTCGTCGATTTAATATCGCGCAACCTCTTCGTAAAATTCATCAAAACCGTTTGTGCGTTTTATGTCTCGGATAAAGATCGTGCGGCTGTTTACCTTGTTACAGATTTTATTTCGATTAAATTTACTGGGGAGGGGGGGGGGTGGCGCACACGTTCCGAATCTGCTGTTCATTTTGGCGAGCAGATTTCACAATGAAACTGTGAACGAGTATCAGATACAGATAATAAATAGCACAGACCAACTTGCGGAAAAACGCATCTCGAATATTGCGATACAGGACGTGTGTTTTCAACAGATGCAATTATTATTTTACTAAATATTTTTATTCGTTTGACACGTGTGTACATACCATTCACGTGTTTTGCGATACGTAGATCGTGACGTTTAGCTGGTGTATTTATTGCAGAAACGTTCGTTTGCGAGTCAACAACTACAGGTGACATCTTTGTAATGTGCAATACAATATTTAATCGATAAGTGTCGCCAAATTCTGAACAAGGAGTGTCGCAAAACAATCCCCACTTCCGCGGGGTATACCACGCGAGGGACCGTGGAGCTCGAGAGGCCTCGGTCGCCGAGAAGTGTAACATAATACGGGTCGAGTATATCGGTGAGACCACTACTAATCCAATGACAAAACTTCTTTATTTTTTATTATTTTTTTATGGAACTTTCACCAACATATTCGTGGCATTTTTCTAATGAAAATGATACCTAATAAGATATAATTCCGATGGTATTTACTTGAGTAATGGACGATGAAAGTTTCGGTCTCAAGGAAGGACAGCGCATGGGAAAGAAAGAGATGCGAAGAGTCGCAATCGGCGGCGCAGTTCAAAGGCCCGCGTGCCCTCACAGTGTAATGCCAATAAAAAAAACTTTTTTATTATTACTTATTTTTTTAGGAAACTTTCTCCAATATATTTGTGGCATTTTTCTGATTAAAATAATACCAAACACGATGTAATTCGGATCATATTTACAATAATTTTCTGTAACTTTCATCGTCCATTACTCGAGTAAATACCATCGCAATTATATCTTATTTGGTATCATTTTCATTAGAAAAATGCCACGAATATGTTGGTGAAAGTTCCATTAAAAAATAATAAAAAATAAAGAAGTTTTGTTACTGGGTTAGGTGTTGTTTTCACACCGGCATACTCGATCCGTATTATATTACACTTCTCGGCGACCAAGGCCTCTCGAGCTTAACTGTCCTTTTCTACGTTCGGCACAAGTGAAAGAATAGTATTATCTGAACGTTAATTGTCGGCGGCCGGACTCGTGGTTGCGACTTTTATCGATTAAATACTGTACTTGCATTATGAAGAGAATTTTATCTTGTATATCAATTTATTGCGTATTATTAGAACAATACGTGACATTTGCTTTAATATTGAAACTCCAAGATTTATCTTAAACAAAATTCAAACGGTTATTAACCGAAATAATTTTTTCACAGATTTTTTGGGATGCGGGGTGTATTGAAAATGTCCGCGACGATATTTTGGTGGTATTTCACCGTATCAACATACCCGCGATTTCGGGGGCCCGTCGGATTTATCGTTATTACGTTAACAACGATCGCGGATACCGAAAAGCCTGTTTATCGTTCGCGCTCGCTTGCGCGCAGCCTGTTAGAATAGATAATTAAATACGAGAGGCTTAACACTTCGGCGGGTGGGTGGAGGAGGGAGGGTTGTTTAACGAAGCAAATTATTAGGCCGATTAACCCGGCACGATGATCGAAACCGGAACTACAAACAGTCAGTTGCGCCATTCAAATTTCCATTTCAATGCTGAGGAACGAAAAAGAGGGGAAAAGAATTTTGAAAAAATTGATTTGTACACCGGGAAATAAGTGGAAAATTAGTAGAAATCGTAGTAGGAGAATTCGGTATAAAAATTCATGTTGAATGATGACTTTCTGAAAATTGTTATAACATAATTGCAATCAAAAACATGGTAAGAAGCGAGCTCAAAGAAGATAGACAACTTTGTTGAGTTTGTTTAAGGGTAGAAACATTATTGTGAACTATATGGGCTAATTGATAATAGAAGCTAGAAACCAAGAATTTGATGCGATTTTTAGAAACGTAGGAAAAAAAAACAATTTTCATGTCACTAGATTTATTTTTATTTAATAGACTGATGAAATTTAAAATGTGGCGTAGGATGGCCCAGATTTAGCTTTTGATTTATAGAAAAAAATTTTTTGGCGATAGACGAGACTTAGAAAGTTAACCTTTCAGCTTCGTTTTCCCTTATTTAGAATTTTCTTTTATTGTTCTTTTATTGAGAAGTTTTCAATTAACAAATATCGCTCAGTGTCGAGCAGAAAGCTTTTGCATCACAATTCTACCGAAACATGTCGATTGTTCCCTAAAACCAACTGCCACGTATAAAACAATTAGCCAATCTTGTTCATTTAACCGTTACGTAAATATCTATGTACCTAAGCACCTCCTTCCAATTTGTTTTTAACAAATTTTTAATATTCTTCTCGAAAAGTAGCAAGATTTCGATACATTTCTACTTTTGTGAAAAATTACAAATTCATTTACATCTGAAGTTCAAAAATATGCATTAAAACGATGAACTACAATTTTCATAATTATATATGATGATTTAAAATATTCCATTTGCAACCAATTCTCATATACACTAACAATTCAATTTTTAAGCGTGCTCGACCAAAAAACATCACTTACTGTCAAGCTCAAAGTTCTCGTATCACAATTCTGCCAAAACATGTCGATTGTTCACTAAAACCAACTACCACGTATAAAACAATTTGCCAATCTTGTTCATTTAACCGTTAAGTCAATATCTATGTACCTAAGCATCACCTTCCAATTTGTTTTTAACAAATTTTTAATATTCTTCTCGAAAAGTAGCAAGATTTCGATACATTTCTACTTTTGTGAAAAATTACAAATTCATTTACATCTGAAGTTCAAAAATATGCATTAAAACGATGAACTACTATTTTCATAATTATATATGATGATTTAAAATATTCCATTTGCAACCAATTCTCATATACACTAACAATTCAATTTTTAAGCGTGCTCGACCAAAAAACATCACTTACTGTCAAGCACAAAGTTCTCGTATCACAATTCTACCAAAACATGTCGATTGTCCAGTAAAACCAACTACCACGTATAAAACAATTAGCCAATCTTGTTCATTTAACCGTTACGTAAATATCTATGTACCTAAGCACCTCCTTCCAATTTGTTTTTAACAAATTTTTAATATTCTTCTCGAAAAGTAGCAAGATTTCGATACATTTCTACTTTTGTGAAAAATTACAAATTCATTTACATCTGAAGCTCAAAAATATGCATTAAAACGATGAACTACAATTTTCATAATTATACACGCTGAATCAGGATATTCAATAAAATATTCTAACAATTCAATTTGTTTTTGTGCTCAGCCAGTGAACATCACTCACTGTCAAGCACAAAGTTCTCGTATTTAGTGAAAACTCACCCCCGCACACCAACACCGACAGCTGTCGCGACTGCCACCACACTGAACATAATTAGGCGACTTGTTCTACCCACTGACAGTAATTCTACATGAAAATCGGCCCTTCAAAACGTTCATTTACAAAACGAATGGCAAATCACATGTCGTTTCGTACAGGTCCCGAAATTCTCACCGATCACACGAATTTTGTTTCGCAATGCGTGGGCGGCTCGCACAACTCGAAACCGGAAATGTCGATATCCGTTGTATCGATAGATGTAGGTGACCGCAATCATTTCTGACCTGTTTCGCATGTTGTGCCGATACAATGCCGCGCCGTATTGCCGGCGAAATAGATCGTTCGCATCGCGACGACAAATCCTCCGCGACGCATAAACACAATAGATTATTACTGTCTACTGATTGTCAACGACTTTGTCGTGCACCGTTGATATTACTGCAAATATACCAGAACCCCAGCTGCGCCGATAAAACACTGGAAGTCGTGTGCAATCGACTCGTTGACATCGCCGAGCGCGCGATGTCCGCCCTCTATAAACATGATCCCCCGATATCTCTATAATTGCGACAGTATGGTCGCCGCGATACTACCCCATTCATCCTAATATCGCGAATTAGTATATCCGCTGCTCGACTGTCGCGCTAAAACACTCTCACCAATTCTGCAAAATTTTTTATACGGCAGGATACAAGAGTTGCACGGCTTCCAACGATTGAAAATTAGGGGAACAATTTTTTTTCTTACAGAATAGTATGATTGTTTGAAAAAGCAGAATATACATATTGTTATATGCTCTTTGAATACTATTTGTTTAAAATTTGAGTCTGATATGTTGAACCAGAAGCATGTGACAGCCATTTTCCTTAACTTCTATAGGTTACGTTGAAGGGGCTTGAAAAATAAGGAAAATTCAAAAAATAGTTTAATATATAAAATTTTGCTTCTTCGAAAAAATCAGATATAAATCTTATTCTGTGATGTTTAGTTAGTATTTGTTTAAAAATGGGCTTGGTATGTTGAACTGGAAGGTCGTGGCAGCCATTTTCTTCAACCCCTACAGGTTACGTAATTGAAGAGGCTTCAAAAATAGGGAAAATTCAAAAATTAGTTTAATATATAAAATTATGCTTCTTCGAAAAAATCAAGATATACATCTTATTCTGTGATGTTTATTTAGTATTTGTTTAAAAATTGGGCTTGGTTTGTTGAACTGAAAGGACGTGGCAGCCATTTTCCCGAAAACAAATGTTCTGAACATCTTTCGTGGAATTTCAATCTGAATTATCAACTTCTTCTGTTTAGAAAAAAGGATAAAAAATTAGGTTCGTCAAGGATTAGATTAAGTACGTTATTGTAAAATTTTATTGAGATTGGTCCAGTAATGCGTTTAATTTTATTATCGTAATATTTCGTTTCTGCCTCGAGGGATTTTTTAGTCGGTGGAAATTTGATATTTGAAAAATAGAAGTAGAAAATTGGTGTTTGTATGAAAATTTGCAATAGATTGGCAACGGTTGAGTTACTTTATATTGTTATATATTGAAAAGAACATTCTGTAAAAAAAAACAGTGAAATTCCCAATTTTTGGGAATTTTTGTGAGGAAATGTTATCGATTTTGACCAATGGAAGTTTGATGGCTTCATAGATGAATTTAAATGATTATGCTTCGGAACATGAGTAACCTAGTTCATTAAAATTTTGTATAGCTATTATTTATGCGTTTTAGGTTATGTATGTGTTTACAACTTGATGATAATTGAGAGTGTTAAATAAATATTGTCGAAGTGGTATCGAATCTCACTATTCATTCAAATATGTGTTAAGAAAAGTGGTAGAAAGTGTAATTCCTTATGAGATACTACATTTTCTTCAAACGCAACAGGTGTCCTAATAGTTGTGGACAGAAATGTGGTGTATACATAGTGTACATACATATTATAAGTGGACATCTATGAAAGGATTTGTCGATTAAATTATGATCAAATGAATTTTTAATAATTTTTTAAGGGATGGTTGCACCTTAATATCGAATTATGGCACCATCAAAAAATGAAGTTACATTGTAGGCACCCAGTTTTAATATATTATGAATTTTGATGTTGTTAATTACAATCAAACGAATTTTTATATTTTTAGATAAAATTGCATTCGATCCAAATTACTTTTAAGGAATGATTGCACCTCAAAATCGAATTATGGCACCATCAAAAAATGAAGTTACATTGTAGGCACCCAGTTTTAATATATTATGAATTTTGATGTTGTTAATTACAATCAAACGAATTTTTATATTTTTAGATAAAATTGCATTCGATCCAAATTACTTTTAAGGGATGATTGCACCTCAAAATCGAATTATGGCACCATCAAAAAATAGAGTTGCATTGTAGACACACAGTTTTAATATTTTTGGAATTTTTGAAGTTGTTGTATGTACTGTGTTAGTTAATGATGTTATGTAAATGACTATAGCCGAGTTGAAGACAGAAGGACTTCGTTCTTGCACGTGAGACGTTCAAACTGGAAGCTCATCAAGAGCAGTTAGGATGATATTCACCGTCAGGTGGATACTCATTTGTCCACTATGAACGACGACACCCGGAAACAGTACCAGTTACGTCCGACAACCGTGTTCGTTTCTCAACTATTCTAATGAATTATCTCTGAGCTTTGAAGCTAATGACACTTCAGGAATTATTGATAGTTTTACACCGTTCCCTCTGTTTGCTAAGTACTTGGGAAGGGGTGGTGGGCGCTAAGGCAAAATGGCCACATGCCTACTGATCACTCTAATCGTCCCTCATAAATTAATTTATTACTAGAAACGGCAAAACTTTATCCAAAATAAAAATTATCAAAATCAATTACAAAAAATGGAAACCAAATAAAAAATCCTTTCTGTCTTTATTAATGTTAATAAATTGAAGATTATGTATTATATTAACATTTTTAATATTCGATGATGGTACATTAACATTATTATTAATATTCTGATGATGGTATGTTCTTTTTAATCTCCCTACTGTCTTAAATTTTACTTACTCATTATTATTATTAATGCATAAAATCTATACAGTCTAGTTATCATATTTTTAGTAGCAACAGTCTTTTGTCTCTGTAGAAAATTTTTCTATAATTTTTTAATATAACTCTGATATGTTTAATATATTTGTACCTACACGATATATGTATAATATAATTTTATATACATACATATATGTATTTGTACCTACACGATATATGTATAATATAATTTTATATATGTATATTTGTATTGTACTGTATTTGTTTTATATATAATTTTATAATTTATAATATACATTTAATATATCTTGAAATTAATTATAATAATTCCTAAATTATCTAAAATATTCATTTTTCTAAATTTGTAAATCATACAATTGATGTTTTTATTTTGTCTTCAACAATAAATTGTAGATTACGTAAAGAATGTTTAGTCCCCCTACAGAAATATTAATTTAGGGTTTACACGTTAATAGTGTATAGAATAAACAAAAAGAAATTCGATACGTGAAAGTAAAATGAACAACGAACATGATATCAATCTGATGGAATATCACTTCCATCGAAACAAAATGATATCGTGTTCACGAAGCATATTAATTTCAAATATTTTTCTTTCCATCATGCTCGTCGCATGCACACTTATTATTGTTTCGTTGTATCAAATATATTTTTAGTATTGCGACTTGTTTAACCCATTGTTCGTAGATTGGAAGGATGAAATGAGGTTTATTTTAACAATTTCATTAATTTTTCAATTAAATGAATGACAAATGAATAACAAATGAATAACAACTTCATAAAACTGAATAACTTGTTTCAACTCATGGAAATAAATTATTCAAATTCGTTTCTCTTCAATTTATTTGGATCAGAGACAAATATAAAAATTTATTTAACTCCTGCCACTTGCAATTAACGCAGACAATTTTTATTTTACACGAACATGCAATTTTATTAATGAATAACAACTGCATAAAACTGAATGACTTGTTTCAACTCATGGAAATAAATTATTCAAATTCGTTTTTCTTCAATTTATTTGGATCAGAGACAAATATAAAAATTTATTTAACTCCGGCCACTTGCAATTAACGCAGACAATTTTTATTTTACACGAACATGCAATTTTATTAATGAATAACAACTGCATAAAACTGAATGACTTGTTTCAACTCGTGGAAATAAATTATTCAAATTCGTTTTTCTTCGATGTATTTGAATCAGAGACAAATATAAAAATTTATTTAACTCCTGCCACTTGCAATTAACGCGAACAATTTTTATTTTACGCAAACATGCAATTTTATTAATATATTGCAGATTCTGTGCATTATTTGTCCGCGTGCGTTAATTCATTGAAATACATACGTCGTAATAAACCCTAAAAATCGTCGATCCTATTTAGTATGGTTCTTACATAGTCTTCACTCTGTGCGGTGCGTCGTTCCAAGAAAAATAAATAAAGTCGAGCGCACTAGGGCACGAGAGAAACTCGTATGTATATAATATACATCGAATGTATATGTATGTTTTTTTTTTCGAATCATTTGTCTCGAATGAAACGAAAACACTCTTCTGGCAGAGAGTTATGACGTCCGAACGTAAGCCACACGACCTAACTTGTATGTCGATATTCTCATTTTCATAAAATAACTCTCAATTATAACAAATGAATTTGCAAATTTGTAAAAAGGTAATTTTTTAAAATTAAACTTGAACTTTCTATCCCCACATCAAATGAAACATGTGGATTTACTATCCCTTTGTCAAGCATAACCTATTAATTTTCACTTTTCGAGAGTAATACATTCTTGTCTGTAATAATTTATTTAAATGATAGAAATGTGTGAGATAATTATATATATTTTCCATTTGACGAAATTTTAAATATTATTATTGTATTTTAGAACTGACAAAGCAGTTCCACACTGCGGATTTTCATGCAAAATAAAAATTGTCTTTATCAACCATAGGAAATGATGGTTAAATAAATTTTCTCTTAACAATTCGAGAATAAATCGAAAATAATATATCGACATTTTAAAATTCTTTTCTAATTTTCTGATTGCCTTATATTTCAGCTCAGTATTGTTGTTATAAATGTATAAATCTCGACAGTTTATTTACAAACTAAATTTCAGATTTTTATGCAAAATAAAAATTCTCTGTATCAATTATAGAAAATGATGGTGAAATAATATTTCTCTTAACAATTTTATAAAAATGAGTATACCGTATCGACATGAAATTTTTTTTATAATTTTCCGAATATTGTATATTTTACCTAAGTATTGTTGTTATAAATATATAAATCTCGACAGTTTATTTACAACTAGATTGCAGATTTTTATTAAAAATGAAAATTGTTTGCACTAATTGCAAGATACAAGAGCTATACAGATTTCCTGTTTTAATTATTTTTATGTGTGTCTAAAAATATTATCCACATATTTCAATGATTATTTTGCAACATGGATTCAGCACAGTTTTTCCTTGCTAAAAGCATAAAATATTTAGTAAAAATCTAGAATGGTAATGTCCTGTATAAATAATTACATAGCTTTGGCACGGTTCGACTGCGAAATTGGTCGGAATACGACAAAATGGCGGCGAAATGAATGATATCCTCCGCTGCACACTGTGCCATAGGAAAATATTAAATTGGCAATATTGTTTTCAGACTGTCACCAGTTAAAAGTGATTTGCGAGGGAAATATAATTAGAACGAAGAGCTAAATCCTGATAAAGTAATCCGACATACACATTTTTCAATTTTTCCTTCTCCCGTTGTATTAAAAAATAAACCGTTGTAACTATAGAAAAAGATCTCTCCAAATTCAACTCTTAATTCATTTAACACTAACCCTACCACGGTCAAATGACCGGTTTTTTATGACACTATTAACAAAATTATGAAAACACTTCCATAGGAAATTTCAAAGTTTAAATAAATCGAATCTTCTCACTTCTATAAGTCGTTTCACTTTTATATGTTTTATGCTTGGTAGGTTTACCGTTAATTAACGAAATAGCAAACAATAAAAATCCTTAAAAACATGTAATATTATTAAATAATTTTAAACCTGTTAAAGTAAAAAACTCAAAATGCAATTCTATTTAATTCCTATTATTTGCAATCGATGCAGACAAACTTTACTTTGCACAAACATGCAGTAACAGGCTGCAGATATGCATTATTTATTCACACATTATTATTCAAACTCGCTACAGTAAATAATGAAAAAATGCTTCACGATAAAGTCTTCAAAATCGCAAATAAATTTCAATGTAAATCCGACACACTAAAATCGGCCGAAAAAAAATTACATTCGCATAAAAAACCAACAATGTAATTACTACTATATGTTTCGCAGCCGTTTTCGCTGAAGTTTCGCACAAAGAAAAAATTTACAAATTCCACTTGGGAACAGCGCAGCCTTCTGGCGTTCAGTTTCCTCTTTAATTATTTTAATTTGTGCACATTTACATTACAACATTTCGTCAAGCCGAATTATGTGCAAACTAACTTCAGCAACGTGCAAAAGCAACCCGGGGGAACCAGGCCCGTTACACTATTCAATAGTTGCACGGATAATAGTAATTACAATGCCGGCGGTTGTTGATATTATTGTAACTATACAAGCAGATCGGTTTATTAGGTTTAGGACAGGAGACGTATCTTCTCAATTAATTGTACATGTCTGATTAGTCGTTTCTAAGGCCGGAGGATTCTCATGTTAGATTACAAAGAAAGTAAAGAGTTTGTTATATACGGTGATTAATCTCCCGATTTCATAGCAATTTCTGTGTATAATAAAGTCTGTTTAATTATCAAGATCGAGGACGAGACGCATTCCGTTAGGCTTTAATGAAGTGCTAAGACGCTCTGCTCAAACAATTAATTTCTTTATTGCATTACCGTAAAAGCATATGTTGGGAAGAGTACGCGTGCGAAAGAATTTATTGCAATTCGCAAAAATAACGATTCCCTGATAAAAACAAGTTTAAAAACATTTGACATTTAATATCTCAAAATCTCGTTGTCCGAGAGACATCAAATTTTTTGCGACTTTTCGAAACACGCAACCATTGGAACAGTAAACAAATTTTCATCAATTTCGATTATTCCTAACTTTTTATCGAACCGAAACCGAAAGAGAGAATAAAACCTCGTGCAAGACCGTGATGGATATGGTAGGGGCCCCTCAAGCGCCTGCTTCTCCCACCAACCTCTCATTCATGCGCGAGGCCTGCGCACTTCCTTCCTCTGTGGTAACGGCGGATGTTGGTGGGGGACAGTGAGCGCTATGGTAGGGACGGTTTGCCCATCCCTGATGTAAGCGTTACTATTTGTTTAAAAAATGAGATATTTTTCTAATTTTAATTCAGACCATAACCACGTCCATACTGATGAGTACGATACCTCACTTCTCAATTTTGAATGATCAGAACGGCTGCAATTATGTCAATAAAACATATGTGAAAGATGAAGAAGCTTGTAGTTGAATGGTGATAAACAAAAAAGTATAACTCGCATAATATCAAGAATTTTCGCTTGAGAAAATTATGCTATATGCTCCATGTGATGGTGAAGAAGTCTGCAAAATTTCATTGCAAAATTCTTTACCGATCTCGCGAAAGAAATTTCTAAAGAGAGTCTCCGAATGATATTCTAGACGAAATAGGCGTTTAAGAGGATGTTCCGACTGGACAAAGACTAGAATGGAAATACTTCATGATCTCAGCATGATTTCTCGGTTCTCAGAATCGACCTAGTCGCAGTCGGCAGAACTGGGGAAAAGCTGCTGTGGGAATTTAATTTGTTCGATTTCACGAAATACAATACGAGGGACTATTGTTCACGATCTTGTTCTGCACAATCTCCGGCAAATTGGTTCGGCTATCGGACGATGACACTGCAAATACAGGTTTATTGCAACATGTGCAATTGGATGAAATAATGTTCTCGAGGAGCCCTCTCTGTCTCGCACTTGAGCTCTGCGCAGTCCCCATACTCGGAGGATCAATGGGACACTAATGGACACACTGGATCGTTGCCGCAAAAAATATTTCTGATGCACTTTGTGCTGATCCCCCTGTTGCGAATTGAACATTTTTATAAATGGTAATTGGCGATTTTTGATATGCAAATTATTTCTATTACTCTATTCCAGTATGTTAACACTCTGTGCTACTTGATACGTTGCATTTTTGTGCGTTTCAAAATAGGCCGTTTTTTGTGCATTTCTGCACTCAATATTAGACTTCATTTTGCAAATTGAATGTTTTTAGAAATGATGCACTCAATATTAGACTTCATTTTGCAAATTGAATGTTTTTAGAAATGATGCACTCAATATTAGACTTCATTTTGCAAATTTAATGTTTTTAGAAATGATACACTCAATATTAGACTTCATTTTGCAAATTTAATGTTTTTAGAAATGATGATTAGAAATGATGATTAGAAATGATGATTAGATTAAATGATTATTGTTTTTTTACCAAATTATTTCTGTCACTGTATCTAAATATTGTTAACCCTTAATGTTGCATTTTTGTACACATTTCGAAATAGTGCATTGCTGCGCATTTCTGATGCCGTATTAGTCTTTGTTTTGCAAATTAAATGTTTTTAGAAAAGATGATAAGCTAGTTTTTTTTCTACAAATTATTTCTGTCACTGAATTAAAGCATTGTTAATCCTTTATGTTATTTAATAAACACGTTGCATTTTTGTATATTTTGAAATAATGCATTTTTGCGCATTTCTGATGAATTTAATGGTAGACTTCATTTTGCCAATTAAATTGTTTTTAGAAATGATGAATGGCGATTTCTATAGCAAATGACTTCAGTTACTGTATGTAAATCAAATATTGTTAGTCCTCAATATTAATAAATGAGCAAACAATGACTGTCGATTTTAGTATTGTCTACTATTATAAATGTTCTGAAGAGTTTTTGCACATTCAGTAATGCAACAACGCAATAACTATCTGTAAAATAATGAAGTGAGCAAATAAAATGCACAGAAGTTGAGTATGCCAATCAAAGAGAGTTGTCCTATTAAATTATTAATATTACTAAGAAGCGATATAAAATATTAGCAAAAATTTTACACTATTCCGAAACGATAATAAATTTTAAAAAATTGTAGAGGAAACGTTTGTCGATTGAAAATCCACATATAAATTCGCGCATTAAAAAAAAAGTCAATGTTTCAAAAGTGTGTGTGAAACGTCTCCTCTAAAAAGTTTATTGAAAAATTCGTGAAAATGACGATTTTACGTGAGCACATAAAAGAAGTGTTACATACTAAGTATAAAGTGCACTCTAGCATCAAACGTGTTTTTCTCGGGACGATGTTTGCAAAAATGGCGGCGGGAATATTTCGCTGACTGGTCAATCCGTTCGACTGGAATTTTGCATAACCGTTCAACAATTTATTCAAATAAAGAAATTTAAAAAGCCCTCAAAAACTACATTCAATTTTTCTACTTTAAAGAAATGTTGCTTTTCATATTAAATAAAATGGCGCTGGAATACCTTGTAAAATCTTTCAGCGAAATTTACAGGACTTACTTTCTAAAATTTTATATTTTCATATGGTGATAATAATTAGATCGAGAAATTTTCTGCAAAAATTTCATAAATTAAATTCTTATTGAGTTAAAAATAAAAAAAAAGAGAATATTTAATTTCCCCCAATACAGTACCTACTATTTACAGCAAAAATGGCAATACTTATCAAACTGAGGACAACAATAAACACGTAAAGATCTGCAGTCCAAAAATAACATTAATAAATCCTAACTAAAGCTCGCACTAACGCAAAATCAATCAATATCCGAGAACATAAATTAAACAAAGAAGTGTCAGGAACGGGCCATAAATAAAGCTATTTGAAACACAAAATCCTCACAGTAGTGACAACAATTGCCCGATAAAACGTACTCTGGATCGCAAAAAAAGGCTCCACCAAACACACCGCCCCATTATTCCATTGCCACAGGTTATGCAATTTCAACCATTGCATTTGCATAAAGCCGGTGTCGCTGTTACTTAACAGGGACAAAAACAGAGAGATGCTAATTAAAAACGACCCGAAGGAAAACGCAATCGAGCACAGAGAGAAAGAACTGTATAATGACAGAGTTTAATCTCCGATCAGTCGATAATGCAATTTTTTCACCGTGCATCTGGAGTCGCCGAAACAATACTCAACAATGCCAGGTACGCTCCATGGTGTTTATTCACTGTAGAAAGGCTTGCATAACACGCAACTAATGGGACGATCCCCATGAAACAGGAAAAGCGATCGGAAATCAGAGAGAGCACAGTGGGAGCCTTTGTTTGGGATGCTTTTCACTGGAGGGATGAATTGGGACCTGTTAGTGTTATCAAATTGATTATTCTTGGCATATCAAGACTGCTTTTTCAACCACGATCAATTACAGTATCTCGTTGCTACGTCTTAAGCAGGCATCGAGCAAACCCATATTTATTCAAGAATTTTTAATTTTTTAACAAGAATTACAGTGAGATTATTAATTTTTGAGCACGTAGATCTGTTTCCAAAATGTCCGAGATTGTTTTACTAAAATATTGTTCCTTTGGAATAAAAAATGAAAAAGTTACAACTAATTTTCCTCAGCACATCATCTAAGACTATTTAACTTCGACGCCAATTGAGTAACGAATTTTTAATTTTTAAATTAGGTGAACACTACAATTATTAATTTTTGTGGACATGCATATGTTTCTAGAACGTGTGGAATTGTTTTACTGAAATATTGTACCTATTGAGCAAGAAATAGACAAGTTATACTTATTTATCTTTAGAACATCCCCTGAAAGTCTTCTAGCTTCGATGGCAATTGAGTAACGAATTTTTAATTTTTAAATTAGGTGAACACTACAATTGTCAATTTTTGTGGGCATGCATATGTTTCTAGAACGCGTGGAATTGTTTTACTGAAATATTGTTTCCATTGAGCAAGAAATAGACAAGTTATACTTATTTATCTTTAGAACATCTCCCGAAAGTCTTCTAGTTTCAACGCCAATTGAGTAACGAATTTTTAATTTTTAAATAAGATAAACACTAGAATTATCAATTTTTGTGTGCATGCATATGTTTCTAGAACGCGTGGAATTGTTTTACCGAAATATTGTTCCCATTGAGCAAGAAATAGACAAGTACAACTTGTCTATCTTTAGAACATCCCCTGAAAGTCTTCTAGCTTCGACGCCAATTGAGTAACGAATTTTTAATTTTTAAATAAAGTAAACACTACATTTATCAATTTTTGTGGGCATACATGTTTCTAAAACGTGTGGAATTGTTTTACTGAAATATTGTTTCTATTGAGCAAGAAATAGACAAGTTATACTTATTTATCTTTAGAACATCTCCCGAAAGTCTTCTAGTTTCAACGCCAATTGAGTAACGAATTTTTAATTTTTAAATAAGATAAACACTAGAATTATCAATTTTTGTGTGCATGCATATTTTTCTAGAACGTGTGGAATTGTTTTACGGAAATATTGTTCCTATTGAGCAAGAAATAGACAAGTACAACTTGTCTATCTTTAGAACATCTCCCGAAAGTCTTCTAGCTTCGACGCCAATTGAGTAACGAATTTTTAATTTTTAAATTAGGTGAACACTACAATTATAATTTTTGTGGCCATACATATGTTTCTAGAACGTGTGGAATTGTTTTACTAAAATATTGTTCCTTTCGAGCAAGAGATAGACAAGTTATACTTATCTATCTTTAGAACATCCCCTAAAAGACTTCTAGCTTCGAGGCCAATTGAGTTACTAATTTTTAATTTTGTAACAAAGGTGGCAGTTAAATTATGACTTTTTGTGCACATACATCTCTTTATAGGACATGTAAAATTCTACGTCTCTACTACCCCCTTTGATCCGAAAATAAAAAAGATACGCTTAATTTCTCTCAGATTGGATTCTTCCTGCCCCTCAGGGCCGATATGTTCTTTGTCAGACCGAACTTCCGGGCATGTTTCGTTTTCTTAATTTCTTGAAAGAACGTAACCTGCGTATATAATAAGATATGCTAAGCAATAATGTCGCTCTAACTGTACTTCGCACATAATGTAATTTTCCTTTAGCTGTATAGACCCCAATCAGGGGCCTGGGTAAGCTTAAATAAAAAAATTCTCTCAGAAAAATCAGCCAAGTTCTTCCAACATCAATAAAACCCTTTACCCTTTAAATTTCCCTCAAATATTGTCAAAAAATTTTGAAAAAAAACTCGATAAAGTATCGAAGATAGGAAATAACACACGATTATTCTCCGTCCCCTAATTCTCCCAGTATTCGTTAGCGAGTCAGAAGCAAATCAAAGAAATTTCGAGTAACCGGTGTCCTTTCATAGAGTCAATTTTCAAGGATCATCGACGAGTATCGTGTCCGATCACGTTCTATCAAAGCTGTGTCTCGACGTCGGCACAAGCAATTATCGAAAAAATAATTACCGTAAAACACTCGAGCAATTAACGCGACCACGGAGCACAGCACTCGTAATGTCGAGGGCCCCGCCGCGCCGCGGCGTCGCGTTTTTCGGCAAATTAACACCAGCGCGATGCTGATACAATTAATCGTGCTCCATCGTCGACACCTGGTTTCGATGGTCCCGACACACACCGATCCCGAGACACGACATGAACATTTTCGAATTGCGTTTCCTTCGGCCGATAAATAAAGATATCGTTTGTGCTGCCGACAGATCGAGTTTTTTCATACACAAAGCTGAACGAGATTGAAATAAAATTGTTAGAACGACTAGTATCAGTGGTTGGTGCGATTCTAAATAATTAATTTTAAAATAATGACAATCAATAAACTGTTTTGTCCTTTTACTTCGGTTTTATTATAAAACGGGTTTTACTGGTTGAAATCAAGTTTTATTTTTTTTTAACGGATGAAATCAATTTTTTTTATTTTAATCAATGGAATTTATTTGATTTTACTCAGTGAAATTAGTATTCCTTTCAATGTTATCAATTTTCAATTAATATTCCTTTTCTGTTATTCAGTGACATTTATATTTCTTTTCTCCTATTCAGTGACATTAATATTTCTTTTGTGCAAGTTTTAAGCAGAGGTTGTGTGACAGAGTACATCCAAATATTTAATAAGTGTTTTTCAGTATTTTAATGTATGCTACAGTAAATAAAATTCTGCAGTCAATTGTTTTGTTCTAGCACTGTCTTTCACAGTTTCAATTTTATTCACAAGTCAAGTACATTGTTAACCAGTTAACTGTGGCGATCTTTTTGCAAAGCGTGCACCAGTGTGTGTCGCGATAATCAAACGATGACGTTATGAATCCAACTTCAATTATTTATAATTTTTATTTGCTTATTTCATTTCGTCTTGACCTCTAAACATTTTAAACATATTAAAATTTACGAATATAATTTAGTTTTCGCTAAAATTACAATTTAAATATCAAATTCTCCATGACGGATATAGTCGTCAAACACACTTAACTGATTAATAACTGCAGAGAAAGAATTAAAGTAACTATGAAATAAGATGGTGTCACCCCAACCTCAAATATGGAACTCGTTTACATTACATAAAAATAAAGAAACATCAGAACGACATTCAACTTTGTATTAAAATATATTTAAATAAAAATAAGAATTAAAAACCACAAGCTAGCCACTCTGAAGGTCAAAGAGGTGTAGCTATTATTGTTAATATTTCAGATAAGCTAACAGTAGACGACATAGTTTGTCATAAGCTGAGGTCACGTATTCGTGACATTTAAATAAAGTCTAACATGTACAAGGTGACATAGATATATACTACCATAGCTAATGCATAATATAAAATTACGATTGACTACAATCATCAAAAAGTAGTAAAGTAGAAAGACATTAAGTTCAGCCGTTAGAAAGACATTAAAACTTTACTGCCAATCAAATTAAAAACAAAGTTTGCGAAGAGTATAAACGTGATCCTGAATTGCTATTTCAACAACTTCAAATTACTTGTCAGTACCTCAACAGCTTCACGCATTTGCACTCAGGATCCCAGAAGATCCTTAGCCCAAACAAATGAAGTACACTCATCGGTTTCATCAACCACACATATTTACTACCAAGAGACCTAACCTAAATAAATATAATACAAGCCCTCACACAGATCTATCCCAACAGCTTAAAATAACAGTACAACTAAACAAACATAGTATGTACTATATCACAGGTGGGGAGCCTGCGGCCACCGTGAGTTTCTTGTGCGGCCTTCGTAAAAGCAAACTCTTGTATTAATTAATATTTAATTATATAGATTACGACAATTTGAAAATTAATAGAATTAAATTAAGAACGGTTTGAATATAAGTTTCAGTGACTACTTGTGCTAATAGCCAATTGTATGTTACCGACAGCTTATTTTAAGGGGACCGTAGGCAGATAGACCGACGCTATATATATGCTTTAACAAGTAAAAATAGCAACAGTGAAATATAAAAAATTATAACGACCTCCTTTATTACTGTCAAATCTAATATGGTCTGTAATGGTAAAAAGGTTCTCCACCTCTGTATACAGTCCTCAAACAGATCAATTCCAACAACCTCACAATCTCCACCCAGGATCCCCTAAGATCCTGAAGAGCTTAATCCAAGATAAACATAGTACAAGTCATAGTACAACTTTAATCTAATTCGATCTGATTCTACCACTATTTCTACTACTATTTCTACTAATTCCGACTTTCTTATAACTCGTTACAAATTAATCACGTTACATGGGGGAGGGGGGTGACAGTATTCACAACCGAGATCCCTAAACAGCCCCTGGCCAACTAAATACAATACAAGTCCTCAAACAGATCAATCCCAACAACCGTCGCAATTTCCAGGATCTCCCAAAGACCCTTCGCCCAAACAACCCAAGCAACAACTCCCCCGAACGTTCCTCCAGAATACATCACCATCTAAATCAATCGGAAATAATTGATATTTACATGATCGACGTGTGCTGTGGCCTGTCGCTGTCACCGGCATTGTTCTGTGCCGGCGTGAATCCTTGCACCTGTACGTTGCTGGCGATGCTAGTCCTTGCCGGGTGTCTCGCGCTATCCTTGAGTATTTTGGTCGCGCTGAGCGGCGTGGCTGTCACGCACATTGTCTTGCGCGGTATCACGGTCACCTTGGCAGCACGCACTTTGACGGGTGTCAGAGAGAGAGACGGAGAAATATCTTGACCGCTCTCACGTGCACACACCTCCTCCTCTCGCGAACCACCGGTTTCGTAGAGGCGAAGGACAAACAAAACAAAAGCAGCAGCCGCACCACGACGACGACGACGACGACAATAACAACAAACAACAATATCGGTCACGATCGAGGGTCGCGCGAGTATAAGGGAGAGAGGGGGCGGCGGTGGCGGCGGCGTCTGTGGCGGTTATTACGTTTGACCGGTAGCATGCGTGGTGAGAAATTAGAGAATTGTGGTTCGAGATCCGAGGCCTAGCTGAAGGTGGACCGTGTGCAGCGGCGTGGATACTCGACTGGTCGGGTCGCACGGGTACGCATATCAAAACTGACCGGGTGTGTCACGCACTGGTTGATAACGCGCGATAAAGGCCCGCAGGATAAATATAGGGGTGGAGAATTATAATAAAAACAACACACACACACACACACAACGTGGCTCGTTCACAGATCCCGCCTCATAGCGCACCGCGGGCCTACCGAGTGACTGACTGACTGACTGAGTGACTGCCGCGAGCTTCGAGCCACGAGCCACGAGCCACGAGCCACCCTGCGTGGGTGCACACGCGGTCCAGTTGAACGGAGGGGCAACGCAGTCTCTCATTCGCTCGGTGACCTGCCCGCCGCACGAGTGGGGCGCCCCACGGCCAATCAACGGGCACCGCGCACCACCGCGCCTCCGAGCGAACCCTACTCGCCGATCCCCCAGCATTCTATCGCGAGTCGTCGCGCCGTGCGTGTCGTATTTCTTGGCTCGCGTTCGTTTTATTCATTTCGTTCGCTTCATTTGTTTCGTTCGTAAATTATTGTGACTTTCAATTGTATTCATTGTTCTATCGCGCGTGTGTGTGTTTGTGTTTCTTTTGTTTTTGAAAATGCTGATTGCCGTGGGATCGACGAGTGATTGGATTTTTGTGAAACTACGGGATTATTCGGACGTAAGTGCTCGTGAACTTTCGATCTGGCGTTTTCGATTCTATGGCGTTGGTATTTGACATTGATTTAGAGGACATTGTTTTGTGGAGGAACGTTTCGGTAGACGCTGTTTCTGTAAACACGAGATAAGTGAGGAAAACAGTGTGCGTGTTCGACTCGGGACGACTGTTTGGCTATTTTGAAGTTTTGTAGAGGAAGGACAGTGGAATGAGAATTGTTACAAAGTCGTGACCGGCGTTTATGTACCACGAGTGAATGTTGTGTTGATGTTAACATTGTAGACACGGCGACTATTCTGTTAATACGAGTTTGGGACTGAGTTTTGTAAGAATTTTTATGTTCTCGTTGTACGACGCGTGTGGAGGAAATCGTTTCCTGTTTGCGAAATTGCGTTTCGAGGTTATGGCAGTTTCGGACTATGTTTCTAGTAATTGCAAGTTGTATAAGTGCAGTTTCCAATTTTTTATATTTATTTCTGACAATTTGATAATTTGACTGCCTTCGTTTCAAATTGGTTTTATTATTTTGATCCGATGATGTCTCCGCGAGTGGGGGAATGTGCAAATTCTTTTTGGGAGAATATTTTTTTGATTTTAGGAAGAATGTTTTTTTGAGTTTTGGAATTTTTTATACAATCTAGGCTATCGTGGGGTCCACGTGACTATTTGTTTTATTATTCTTACCATCGCGTTTAGTGTTTCAAAATATCTGCTTTTGGCAAGTATGTATTCGTGGTGCAGTTTTGTGCAGTTGATGCGGTGCCGGTGGGCGGTTATTATGAAAGGACGTAACAGCCGACAATCTACATACTCGGTAGTAGGCTGTTCTTTAGTCGTTTTTTTTGTTCTTCCGGCAAGCGTGTCTCTAATGTACGGAGGCGGGAAAAAAAGTAAACTTTAGTGGGTGATTCACTGCGTAGCGTGGAGTGTGAAAATTCGTTACGAAACATTGGTTTTTTATAAAATGTTGTACTTTTTATAAAAAGTAGTTGAATATTTTTCTTTTTTTGCAAACTGTTGTCATTCAAAGTTAATGCTACAAAATTCTCCCTAAATGCGTTGATGATTGATTAAAAAATTAGCATCTTCGTGTAAAGATAAAAATTATCGTAATAATTATTTAAGAAATGATAATTTTTGTAACTCGTGTGATGTTTTTTTTTGGTGAACTGGCAGGATTGTTGCAATAGTTACTTACATATTCGCTTAAAAATTACGCTCGACGAATTGTGTATCATATGAGTGAAAAAGTTAAGATCGTTGATATACCATATCGATTGGTAGAATTTTTATAAATATTTTTAATCAAATTCCGGTGACGAAGACAATTATTTATTGCGTATATACCGGCGTGTGTAGAATGTAGAACTTTTCGAAAAATACGACCGGACTGTATTCTGCACTTTTCACATTTATCTTGTCGAGGTTACTGCACCCAAGACGCCAATTCGCGTCAGCGGTATTTTAACAGTGCACTGTCGGATGTTCGGGGATGTTGACACTTTTTTTTTTATAATAAATGGAAATGCATCTAATATTCGTCGTTACTGTTTAGTCTTTCAAAGGTAAATTTTGTAGTATTAGTAAATTATGTGACGTTAACAGGTGTGTAATGATATTAATAACTTTACGTCACTAATATAATTTCGAAGTGAATCAACACATGCGTTGCTCCATGCCCTTTGTGCAATATAATATTTGAATTTATGCAATACGGTTTGACAAACTTCCGTACAAAATAGTTTCCAATTATTTTTGATAAGCATTCCAATGAGAGATATAATATTAATTCAATATTAATAGTCTAAATGATATTATGTAAATTATTAATTCAGGGAGCCACAGATAAATATCATTAGTGACCTTGAACACAGACAAACTTTGAAATGCAGACTAAGGGCTAGGAAATGACGAACAATTACGAATTATACAATATATAAATTTTATTTAAATGTTCCAATTATTAAACCTAACAAAATTTGACATAGTTTTGTTTGATTAGCAATATTTTAAAAGCATTCATGAGAGGAGCTTGGATAACAAAAAGAAGAGACTCGGCTACAAAATGTTAGAACGCATTGAACAGTACAGAAACCTTAAAAAATATTAAAAATGTTGGACTTCACAAAATTTTACAATTTTTTGACCAGCAATTTTCCGATACCACGAACAAAGGGAACTTTAATAATAGAAATGCATTCTTTTAACCAAAAAAAGAGAGGTTTGAAAAGGGGAGATGTTAACTACAAAATGTTGGAAAACTGCAAACGAACTGAAAGAGCTTTGAATGGAGCATTGTAAAACAATCAAATTTCGTAATGAACAATAGAAACTGCCAACAAAAAGGAACGCTTGAAAACGAAAACACTGATCCACAAAATATTTGAAGACCACGAATCACGATATAATTAATCCAAAAGATATTCAGAATATTAGACTAGTTATAAATTTGATATGTTTTTCGATCGAAATTTTAGAATAAATGTGTGATGGTTTCGGCGCACGTAACAAGAAACTATTTCTTTTGAAATGTAGAACACACAATATTTTACCCAGTATCATTTTCAACAATGTTAAAAAAATTGCAACATTCTTACTACCTCATTACTCACAACAAATTATTGAATTTACAATACAGGTATATAAGAAAACTTTTAAATATTGCTATAAAAAAAAACCTGTGCGCCGAAACCATCACACATTTATTAGACTAGTTACTCAACGGGCCAACAAATTAAAAAAAAGAAACAAACAGAAGAAACTCTGCCAACAGAAAGAAAATTTAGAAAAGAGGCTTTTTCATAAAAAAAAACGTACTAAAACAATTCTAGCCCCCGCCAAAAAAATTGAAACCGTCTGAAAAGGTACGAAACCGTACAAAATCGGTCGGAAGCAATAATCCGGAAGTCACCCGTGTGAAATAACCATGCTTCTGTCGTGTGCACGTATTTCTGCCATAGTTTACGATGGGAAGTAACAAGCGTAATTTTTCTGCGGATAGTGTCGCGCAGGTACAGGCGCTGGCAGGTTCCGGACAGGTCCTGACAGGTCCCAGACGGTTAGCCAGGCGCTTTGGAAAAAGTAAATTGCCCGGCATCGTGCGCGGATGACACGTGTACCTGTGAAACGTGCTCTCGGCGAAATTTTCTCGCTCTCTTTCGCCTTTCTGGCCCGCAAATCGCCGGGGCACCGACCAGGTGTGCCCCGGGACAGGGCCCCTAATGCGGCCCCTAAATGTTTTTCACGAGCCGGTAGTTCGCAACGGCCCTTTATGTCCTTTATTAACTTCCACCGCTACGTGACCGGCTCGAGTTTCCTCGGATTTGGAGCCCGAGACCGGGGACCCCCCTTATCTCCTACCCCTCCTTTCAAACTGCTATAGAATTAACGAGGTTATACTTTGTTGAATTTTGGAACTTAGGGTTGTCGCGGGGAATCGGATAGATTTGTTGGGAATTTTTGGGGAATATTTTGTTTTGTGTTGTTTGGGGTTGTTTGTGTGTTATATTAAAGAAAATGATATTGGCGCAAGGTTCGATCTTTTTGAGAATTCAACAAATTTGCAATTTAAATAAAACCCAACGTTTCGATCCGTGTGTGGATCTTTTTCAAGGGAAACTGGCGTCTGAAAATTATATTAATTTAGTGTAAATACATCGTGATGTTAATATTTACCATCATGAAGAAACCACTAATGGAAAGCCAATAAAAAAGAAATATTTTGAAAGAAGACTTACTTGTTGAGCAGAAAATTTTTAGTAAAGATGGAAACAAGATATATTTTTCCAAATAACTAATTTAAAATTACGCTGGCAATGTGTTTGTGCCATCGTGGCCAAACGTAATGAGCCATGTGCCAGTGCAAACCTGTGAGACAGCTAGTTATATAGGACGACACGTTAATCGTTTCATTGGTCGATATCGATCGTTGGAAATTCGGAATCGAGTTGAGCGGTAAATTTGAATAGCATAAAATGAAACTTTTTCAATTTGTGTGTTATGTTTGTTCTGCGCGCGCGACTCGCCCCCCCCCCTTCTTTTTAGAAAGAGATTGTGCAAAATAATAATTTTCTACCTGAATTGCAACATTCTGAAATAGAGAATGCATCTTAAAATATTTATTGAACTAGCTTGAGGCTATGAAAACCAAGATTTGAAAAACGATAAGTTAACCCTTAGCACTCGAATGGCGACTCTGAGGCGCCGCGCCACTACAAATTGCTACACCATTATTCAGAATATTGTTTACATAATTAAATTTGTTTATATGTAATAAATTACTAAACATTTAAATATTGTATGAGGTACTATATCAGTTTCGTATGCATTGTAATGAAAAAAACTTATGTACGATGAAAATATTCTAGGTTAGAAGATATGTTTGGTTTTTTAGTTGAAATAGCTCCGAGTGCAAAGGGTTAAAGAAAATCCATATTCACAATTATTAGAACATTCTAAGTATTTTATCACTTTTATAAAAGTCTTTTGCTTAATATTGAATTTTAAAAGACAGTTTAATAATAAATATTGTCTTACGATTTTCCAAAAATTCCAAGAAAAATAGCGTTTTGACTTTGTTGAAATTTTAGCAGGTCTGATGATATTTTTAATTCGCTATAAAAATGGTGCTGCAAAATTTTGCTTTGAAAAGATTCTTTTGAGTAAGCTTTTGTGCAACTTTATTGCTTCCGGATGAGAAAAAGGCTGTCGTAATTTATAAAAATATTCGATTCGAAGTGAATTTTTTATTTTGCAAACAGAAAAACCGTTTTCCTTAGCCGCGAAGGATCCAGATAAGCGATCAAAGGAGTGTATGCTAAGAAATTTATGAAAAGGCGATTTTATGTGTGTCATTTTGTGTGTGGGACTCATCGCAAGTGGGCGAGGTGAGTCATGGGATGAAATTCATGAGATGATGAATTTGAAATGTATTTTTATGTTAACATAAAATAAGTATTGCTTTATTTTTCCCATTACACCTTTATAAAAATAGAATCTCTGCGTGAGACTTCTCTAACAAAAACGATCTAAACCATAACATTGTGCTATTAATAATAATAAATTAATTACTAGTGTACATTATTGTAAGGTGCGATTATTTCATAGTAATTTAAATCGTCACGATCGAAAGATTTGTGTATCGCAAACAAATGGTGTGCATTGCAATTTTTGTATTTTATTCTAATATGAAACCGCTGTTTTATTGCTGCTCAAGTAACATTTTTTTTTAATACAGAACTAATATTTAATATCAATATATAATCATTATTTAATTTCAATATATGGTCATTATTTAATTTCAATATATAATTATTTAATTTCAATATATAATTATTTAATTTCAATATATAATTATTTAATTTCAATATATAATTATTTAATTTCAATATATAATTATTTAATTTCAATATATAATTGTTTAATTTCAATATATAATTATTTAATTTCAATATATAATTATTTAATTCCAATATTATAATCATTTAATTTCAATATATAATTATTTAATTCCAATATTATAATCATTTAATTCCAATATAGTATTATTATTTAATTTCACTATAGAATTGTTATAGATTTAAATTTCAATTATTCAACATTAATTTTTGCAGTAGCGAATTGAGTCGCAAGCTATGTTTGTGTATTTGTTTTATCAGACCTTTTTGTTAACAAAAAGGATACTGAAGTAATTTGTTGGCTTACGCAATTTCCATTTTTTTCAACTATTCTCATTGCTTTCTACTATGATTGAAACTTCTCCATGACAAAGGATATAAAAGAATATTCTTTTTTGAACACGAAGCAAGAAGTTTATTTACCACTTGATAGCATAATTATAAAAGTATGGCCTTCTTGATCGTGAGAAGCTCTGAACTGTGAGCTAAGGTCTTTCTTTCACAGTTCGCCAAGCGTGAAAGCCTACAAAACTATGACAATCTCCATAGTTAACGGATTGAATAACAAATAATTGAAGTTGACTCAGCGGACAATAAAAATCCATCTGTATCTGAAATTTAAAATAATTATTGTTATCAAGTGGCAAGCTAAGTTTATTAATAATTAGTTCTAGCTTTAATCCTGTTGTTCTCCTTAAATATTTTAATACATTTCGTTTGTAAGTATTTGTTTAGTAACATGGTATATAAAAATATATAATTTTAAGAATTTCATCAGACGCCATACTTATTTGACAATGGCAACCACATTAATAATGAAAATTATTAACTGTGTATGTATTGCTGTGTATATGTATAAAGGATGGAAATTATAGAGCGTTACAAACGAATATCTCCAAAAATATTTATTATACGCAAAAATGTTTCAGATGAAAGTTATTCAGTACCGAGGGGGGTTATCATGTGGTGGAACTTTTATTTTTCCCGGTGGACACTTCAAGGTGAGGTGAAGGTCAACTTTCTTTTTTTAAATGGAATGATATATTTTTTATCCATCATCAAATAGTGCGTTTTAAGATGAGTTCAATTACCTATGACTCAAGGTCATTCAAGGTCAAACTTGTAAAGAAATGCAGAAAAGGTGTGATCGTTTTATTTGTACTTCAGTTTAGTATGTGTTCAAAATGATTACCTCTTACTTCAATGCACTTAACAATTCTTTGTTTAAATATATCTCTCACTTTGTTCAACATTTCAACATTTATCTTAGCACAAGCTTAGCATATTCTAACTTTCTTGTTTTCACGCGTCCTAGGCTTAATGAACATTACGCAGTGTCTACGCACAGAACCTGAACGGAGAAAACGCTGTTCTAGTCTTTTAAATGCCATATGCGATTTTGATGGTCGATCTAGGTAGCGTTGTGCACACAAACTAGCAGCCATTCTGTGATTTTTCCTGCATTCTTCTAGCACCATAAACATATCAAAACAATTTGAATACATTTCTATTTTCACCACTTACTTAAGTATTGTACTATCGTTCAGCGAGGGATATCTTAGCACGAACAGTAATGAAAGTAAACTGGCTATCTTGCACAAGAGCACAGTAGTACATAAATACGTTTGTTTTCATTTCATTGATAATGACTTTGACGTTGTCCTGAGTAATGCTGATATCGAACACATGTTATTGTTTTGGTGTGAATGTTCGAAGGTACGAGCCAGTGATGGTGTATGGTCTCGGTTTTCTCGCGCATGCGCGACGATTTTAGCGTCAGTATAATACAAAGTTGGGCTAAAATGGGGTACCTTAGTCACCCCGCATAGTTTCACAAATTTTTATTTCGATTTTCAAATATGAATTGACAAGTAGCTCCTTCTCCAATACTAGTTGCCATTATGAAATCGAATATATTAACATTAACTTACCAAAATTTCGAAGTACGGTCGTCTCGTCGTGTCGTCTTGCACTCTTCTGTCCGGTTTCCCGCCAATAACAGTTCTCCCGTACTTTCCCCACAAATATAACACGTACGGTACGTTCCTGCATTTAGTCACGCATGCGCGAAAGACCGAGACCATATACCATCACTGGCACGAACTAAAGTACAAATAGAACGATCACACCTTTTCTGCATTTCCCTGCAAGTTTGACCTTGAATGACCTTGAGTCATAGTTAATTGAACTCGTCTTAAAACGCATTATTTGATAGTGGATAATAAAACATCATTCCACTTAGAAAAAGAAAGTTGACCTTCACCTCACCTTGGAGTGTCCACCGGGAAAAATAAAAGTTCCACCACATGATAACACCCCTCGGTACTGAATAACTTTCATCTGAAACATTTTTGCTTATAATAAATATTTTTGGAGATATTCGTCTGTAACGCTTTATAATTTCCATCCTGTATATTCATAGTTATATTTTTTTATGTATTCTACGTTACGGTTGTATTAATAATTCTAATGAATATTAACAATTAAAATTCCATGTTGAGTCATATGGGTTCGAGGAGAACAGCAAGTTTGAATTTATTAACAATATTTTCATACATTAATAATATTGTTCCCCACGATAAAAATCAGCGGATGTAATGTAGATGCTAATTATAAGCAGCACACTTTTTGTATCATTGTACAAGTATTATTATTATTATTATTCTATAAGGACAGCGTACCGATGACATTGATATTTCGCTCAACGTTTGTTGTAAAATAGTTGATAGTTACCGGCGGTCGTACGGAAATTGGATTCGGTAATTCAGTAAACCGTGTTTACATGTTAAACGAGGTCTATGTAATCTCTCACAGATTAATTCACATTTAATCGGTCACGGTTTCAGGTTGATCTTGCAATTGTCACGTGATCATCAGCTCTAGCATTAACATGTTACACCCAGTTTATATTAAACGCGACATCTACTAGATAGGCGCACTAATACGTTCAACGAAAACTATAAAAACCGAGCAATCACAATCAAACACGCGAACAACAACAATCATCCTCCTACAATTCATTACACACTATTAACATAAGTAGAAATAATTAAAAATTCTGTACAAAAACAGTATAAATAAATGTTTCTTATAAAAAAAACCTCCATCGCTCTGTTCAAATTGTGGTTGAAGAAAGCAAAAATCTCCATACCCATTGTCATATTTTTGTAGAGCGTGAAAAGACGAATCCAACGACTACCATAATCGCATCACTCGGATCATTCAATCTCGAGATACTTGCGTCTGGAAGGTAAGCTACCTGCTCTGGCTGAAAATAGCCAATTAGTGCATTAAGACGAGTTTACTTTTAATGAAACCTTACAGTGTTTTTCGATATTCTTATAGATCGTGAAGAGCCGAATCCAACGAGTACCATGATCATACCAATCGGATCATTCAATCTCGAGATACTCGTGAGTGAACAGATCAAGTAGTATACCTCTCAAGCACGAATATCTCAAGATTGAACGATCAGAAAGGTATGATCATGGTACTCGTTGGATTCGTCTCTTCGCGCTCTACAAGAATATCGAAGTAAATATATAGGGTGTCCTAAAAAAAATACCGATGTCCCTACAATTTCATAAAAAAATTGTTTCTATCGTCATTAACTGTACCTCTCGGAACAGTGCAAGCTTATCGGAATGTTTGTTTAGAAAATCGGCATTGACGTGTTTCTATTTAAATGTGGTGCTGCGTATATCGGCGAGCACTTCGAGCAGCATAATAAATGGCGTCCAAACAAGACTTGGGGCTGGAAAGGTATCGGAATAATTCGCGAGCGGCTCTCTTTCAGTAGAAATCCCAACCACGCCTGCTAACGCGGCTGTGTTTCAAAGAGCTGAGAATTTCATTTTCATTACCCTTTTGCTTCGGCCAGCTCGTTATTTCTATAAAGTGGTGGGGCCGCGGTGCGAAAATGTAGCCCCGGAAACTCTAGTCGCGTTCGCGAAAGAGTAAACTTTGACGCCCCCCCCCCATCGCATACGTCCACCCGCCCATTTTACCCCCACCACACGGCTTGTCCACCGTGGCGTACAATCCTTTGCGGCGCGGGAAATTCAATTACATTCGACGCGTGATGTATTCCATGTCAAAAGGAATTGTTATAAACTGCCCGAGAAACTTCGGCGTTGCCCGACCGGGAAACAATAAAGAAGCAAATCTATTTTCATGCCCGGATTCGGCCACCGCGAAACGTGTTTCTTCCGATTAGGTTCAAACGAGTGGAAACGAGCTACTGTTCGAATGGGAAACGCTTTCCCGTGGTTTCGCGGGCTTCGAGCGTCGAGTTAACGACAGAAGGTTGTTTAACATTAAGCTTATTGGTTGAACAACAAATTTCAGATTGTTGGGTTTGCGATTGTTGAAGTTATGGCGATAATATAATTTCTTCGTTCAGGTAGGTGTTGTAGTAAAAACGGGACAAAATTTGTACAAAAATTTGATATTGTTATTTTTAAGAAGCAGTACAGGCTAATCACTGGACCTTTGTGCAAAATAAAAATTTTCTACCTCGATTGCAACAAATTGGAGTGAAATAGAAAGTCATTTTCTTTTTTAATGTCTTTAATAGGTTGAAAATAATACAACAGTATTTTGAAATTCCTCTAATGGCTTTATTCTTTTAACACTAGATTTACGGGGCACGCCAAAATGACGGAATCAAAAGTTTTTAATTTACGATTATTAAGAGTGTAAGGATGTATTCGTGAGGAATTAGAAAGTAGATTTATTTTTTTGTGTACATATTACAATAAAAATCGCTGAAGACCTAAGTAAATACAATTTTATTATTTTTATGAAGCAATGTAAAATAATCAATTTTAGTGTTCTGTAAACCTAGTGTTAAATTACACATTTACTCATTTTTGTCATGAATGTATAAAATCCGTAGTCTAATCACTTTTAATGTTCGGTGGGCTTAGTGTTAATGTTGGAAGATTGTAAAGATGAATTTATGTAGAACTATTCAATAAATTTATTTCTTTGGACGTACACAAAAATTCATAAAAATATGCATAAATATATTTTCGTTATTTTCATACAGTGACATGTATCGAGAAATGCTGTTCAGAATGATAACCTTGACGACATATTTCAAGGTTATTGAAATCGGCGAGGTGTACCCTCTTTTGTATAATTACCAAAAACATTACTGTTCGCATAGTCTCGGAAAGTATGACCCTGAGATGACCTTCACCCTCGCATTTTTATTTGCCCCTTCAAATATGCTAATTTTCCTCCTAAACATACTTTTGTATCTGTATAAATAACGGAAGTTATTAGCGCTGGCAGAGTCAGAGAGGGGGCGCCCTGTATAAATGCTAATCATTCAGAGGAAAAAATGTAAGAATAAACATTTGGTGCTGAATGGGTTAATATCGTGTTCGCGCGCGTTTCATGCTGTTGGTTTAGGCAATAATCATGCGATCCCGTTTCGAGGGGACGGAACACTGGCTTCCGAGGGTCACTTTATCATCGACGATCTATACAGATCTATACATACAGTCGTGCGCCCCCTGTTCATTGTCGCACCGCAAATAGTCCTCTGCACGGTGATGTCAATGATCGGCCGAGAAACGGGAAGTAGCAACGGCAAATTAGAGACCGGAGACGACAATGCGGTTTGTGCTTCTTTGCAAACAGCTCAGCTCTCCATGCGTTTCAACCCCTTACTCCCCCTCCCACTCTTTTTCCGTCTCCTCTTCTATCTCGATACTATTCTCGTAAAAAGGGACGGTCGTTGATAGTGCAGAAACCTCTGAACGCTATTCCTTTTTGAGCCCCGACTAAGCTAATCACGCTATTTGCCTTTTATTCGATGTTCTTTCTACCGGCTGCACCGTGGATCCTCGCAGTACTTCCTGTCCGTGTTCGTTGGGTTTCATTCTTGTACGCCATTTTGTATTCTGCATATATTTTATATATATTTATATTCCGCACCGTGGATCCTCGCAGTACTTTCTGTCAGCATTCGCTGGGTTTCATTCTTGTACGCCATTTTGTATTCTAGTTTCAGTATTTATTTAGATTATTAACAATTAGAGTGTGGCGAGCGTGGGAGTTACTAATAATAATTAGACTGCGGATTATTATGGAAAAGAAAAATTGTCTCCATTAATTGCAAGACACAGGAGCAACATAGACATTTATTTTTATTTACGCTCATTTCAACACTTTAATTGCAATGTCACCAATGTCTGAATGACGGAATTATTTATACAGAATTGAAAATTAATTTTTATTGTGATTGTTCAGTGGGCGATCAACGTGTTTATGAGCTGAAAGTAATGCAGTACGATTTTTGTGTTATTATTATTACAGTATTTAATCGATAAGTGTCGCCAAATTCTGAACAAGAAGTGTCGCAAAACAATCCCCTCTTCCACGGGGTATACACTGTGAGGGGCCGTGAAGCTCGAGAAGCCTTGCTCGCCGAGAAGTGTAACCAGTGTTGGGGTATGGTGCAAGATTTCACGCGCATGCGCGGCGATTTCAGTCTCAGTAAAGTAAGATTCTCGATAAAGTGGGGTACCTTGAGCACCCATCAGAATTTTAAAAAATTGGTATGATTTGATTCTGAAAAATGTATGTATAATTTTGTATTTGTGTATATTTTGTAACTCGTAGGACACGTCCTGAAGTCTTTTTGTCCGGAACAGATTGTTTCGATACATTCCCGCTAATATAACTGTCTCAGGGCTCCACTACCTCTGTCATCATGATATAGATATATTACTGTTTTGGCCGCGCATGCGCGTGAAATCTTGCACCATATCCCAACACTGAGTGTAACATAATACGTGTCGAGTATATCGGTGAGACCACTACTAATCCAACGACAAAACTTTTTTATTATTTTTTTATGGAATTTTCACCAACATATTCGTGGTATTTTTCTAATGAAAATGATACGCTTTCAACAATATCCCACTACTGAATTTTTGTAAAACCGCTATCGGGTGAAACTTCTATGAAAAATGTGCGTTTCATTCGGATTTTTGGAGATTCTCAATCTTTTTAAACATGTTTGCCTAATCCGAAAAATCTGGAAAAAATACACGATAATGATCACAATGCGACGCAACTAACATAATAATTGTAAGCATCGTCATCTGATAATTTCGACGTACAGTCAGCTATAGTAAGTTTCCGGAAATCGGACATTTCACACGCGACAACAACCTAATATAAGATACGGGTCAGAACAGACCCGGGACACCGAGACACCGTGTTACTCAGAGTCGAACCGCCTGTTTATCGGGACCCTTTGTTGATACGTTTAAACTTTTGAATACGAACGCGTTTACGGCCGGTACAATTAATTTAACGGCGTTATTTACGCGCATATAACGTACCGCGTCCGTACTTGTTTCACGTTTATTACGATTCCGTCGGTAATAAGTGGGTTATTAAGCGTCTACACAAGTGAAAGAAAACACGTGGACAGAGGGGCGCAGGGTATTCAGCGGTAAATCGCGGAAAACGAGGTTACATTCTTTATTGCGCTCTCCTTCGGCCACGATGCTAAAACGAAAGGACTCGGGGATCGTAATAACACAAAATTATAACGACGCGAAATTAATTCAGTTCCGCGGAGAGCGGCCGGCTGCTAGTTAATTATCGGAAATTCGCCTTTGTTCCTAATTAGCTTATATTACTTTACCTTTGCTTTCGGTGAAATTGTCGGAAGGATGCGATTACTGCAAAAGTGGTGGGGGGTGGTGCGGGGTCGGAGAGGTCGAGAGAGGGGGGTTGTGAGGGTCACCTTGAATGTTTGTATCATGATACATTTGACCTTTTCGACCTCCTTTTCGTGTTGTTTTCCCAAGCCAACAGCGTTTTGCTGCATACAGGGCGCATCATTTAACTGTGTTCAATCTACAGTAATCCCGCGATATAAGTCCTTTTTCGGTTATCTGTCGCGACTTAGATCGTGAAGGGACACTATTCGGCGAAGCGCCGAACATAGAAAAGGACAGCCTAAAACACGGACCGCGCGGTCGAAGGTGCAACAAAAAATAGCGTATCGGTGAGACACTAATAGTGCAATAATAAAACTTCTTTATTTTTTACTTATTTTTAATGAAATTTTACCAGTATATTCGTGGCATTTTTCTAATGAAAATGATACCAAATATGATATAATTCCTATGATATTTACTTGTGTAATAAACGATGAAAGTTTTGGACGTAAAGAAGGGCAGCGTATACGAAAGAAAGACGACAAGAGTCGCGGTCGCCGACATAGTTCTAAGACCCGCGTGTCCATACAATGCCAATAAAAAAATTCCATCGTTCATTACACAAGTAAATATCATCGGAATTATATCATATTTGGTATCATTTTCATTACAAAAATTCCACGAATATGTTGGTGAAAGTTCCATGAAAAAATAAGAAGAAATAAAGAAGTTTTGCAATTGGATTAGTAGTGATTCACCCTTCCGGGGATACCCCGCAGTGGAAGGAGTAGGCCAAGGGACATAGATCGCAATGTTCCGTTGGACTTAGATCGCGGGGTACTGTACTTGCTAAATTTACTCGTAAACTATTTGTTGTATCAAAAAGATTGTCAAACAAAAATTGTTCGGCATCAAGCGGAGCATACGATGTATTAATTGGTTTTTTTTAATAGTTCGCTTCTTTTATCGAGATATGAACATCGCCTTAGTTTTCTTATTAGTTGTCGACCTCATGTACCTTGTAGTTTTTTATTCGTCATTCTGTGCTCTTTCGACCCACGACGTCAAATATTGCACATCATGATATAAAAATTCAAGGTGACAGGTCATATCTCGATAAAAAAGCGAACAATAAAAAAGATAATTACTATATTGTATGAACCGATTGATACCAAATAATTTTTGTTTGAAACTTTTTTTTTTAAAATAGTGAAATGACTCGGCCTGTATACTCGTGAAAACATTGCAATTCAGGTAAAAAATTTTTATTTTGAATAAAGATGCGCTGTTTGGTAATAGGTACCTAGAAACATGGAGGTTTTAAATACCAACATGAATGTCGATTCTTCTTATTTTTGTACATTACCAACGCACTGTGATATTTGTTGAATTGCGCACACATATTGTTTAAATCCAAACGGTGAGGCTAAAAGTTTTTATAATAATTTTCTATGTTTACCTTTCAACAGCCAAGTGCGGATTTTTATACATTCATTGCAATTATCATTATTGTTTTGTTATTTTCGAAGATTGCTTTAACATAAATCGATTTTTATTGCAACGTATTGAATTTTGCCGGTTTGTACAATGCGATCCACCGATAACTGTGAATAAAATGGTTGGAATTGATAAATTATTTTACAACAATTGAGATTGTGGTAAAAGTATTGATCACGCGGTAGGAATATTGTTATTAATCGACTCGTTTATCCGCAATGCGCCAGAAACGATCCGGAATTCGGTGGTTTGCGATTCTTTTGAATCTTTGATGGGCCTCCAGCGCGCAAAAGTCTCCGCGATGTCAATTTGCGTCAATCGATCGGAAAACTGTATTCGCCGCGACGTCAATTTGCGTCAGTTGTGCTTTCCTACGATGATTTTAATGCCCGGGAGACGCTCGACGTTCGACGGGATTTAAATTCCTCGCGGATGATGTGATTTCCCGGTGGACCGTGAAACAAACAATTAGTTGTTACTCTGAATGTTGTTTGCTGCACCGATTTGGTAGCGTACCAATTTATTTTTGAGTAGATAATGTTAACTCAATGATCATTCTCGCGTTCTTGTGTTTGGTTAAACGGTTCACGCTGTAGAAAAGTATTAAATAATATTGTATTAATAATTGTAATTCTGATACCACGAATTATTTCTTTATGGAACTGTTATTAACATATTCGTGGCATTCTTCTGATTAAAAGGAGCCCAAACACGACACAGTTCGGAGCGGCCTTTGCTATTATTCATCACTGAGGCACGAGTGTTCGGATAACAGAGGTTCTATTCAATCGTGGATTAAACGAGCATACATGATCCAAATAGTGTCGTGTTTGGTATCATTTTAATCGGCAAAGTGTCACGAATATGTTAGTATATATTTCATAAAAATCTCATTAGAGACAAAATAAATAAATTTCTTTATGGAACTGTTATTAACATATTCGTGGCATTCTTCTGATTAAAAGGAGCCCAAACACGACACAGTTCGGAGCGGCCTTTGCTATTATTCATCACTGAGGCACGAGTGTTCGGATAACAGAGGTTCTATTCAATCGTGGATTAAACGTGCATACATGATCCAAATCATGTCGTGTTTGTAATCATTTTAATCGGCAAAGTGTCACGAACATGTTAGTACATGTTTAATAAAAATCACATTAGTAACAAAATAGTTTTTACACACATCGAGAGATTAGTGCAGGCGAGTTTTCCGATTCTTCTCGGTTTTAACGTGTGAAATAATAAGAAGTAACGTGTTTCGCTGCTTCTTGTCGTCGTCAATAGGGAGCAGCGCCATTTTGCGAGGAGAAACATAAAGTAGTTTTTGACAGTCCAAGGGAAAATAAGAATGCTTTATCGTCGGCGATACCTCTTTCGGTGGGAGCAATCACGGACCAACGGCGGTGAATTCGTGATAGCGAGCAACACAGTCATGCGTTGATTTGTCATGCGTACGTGAGAACAGATCCGCCGGTGTCAAGGATGGCTCCTGTGGTTTGTCATCGTGGCAGGGTAACCGAAATTGCAGGAGCAGGATCAAAATCCTCGTTCAAATAGAACTACGGAGATCCAGATGAACTTCTCTTATCAATTTCATACATTTACATGAATATAACTAAGTGGAATTCAAAACAGTAAAATGCTGTTTACATAAATAATTATACGGAGACAGATTCGAGGATAAATTCGAACCCGTTATGTATATACAGTTCATTCGTAGAAATAAGCAGATAATGAGACTACCTAAAGCAGATCACATTTTCTCAGCTATTTGGCACGATTAATAAAACAGTAGTGCAGCGGTCGACTTGAAATTTTATTTATACATTACGGAATACTATTTTCATCATTTCCCTAAATAACAAGCCGACAGACAGTATATTTTTACTGTTATTACCAAAATACCGAGAGCTTTTTAAGTGAAATCGAATATTTAAAGGGTTGGACGATTTGTGAACATTCAGTGGATGGTGCAAGCTGTGTTGACAAATGAATGGAGCTGAAAAAATTCAAGTAACACGATAAAAGTACACTAACAATATATGCAAACTTACAGACCGATTCATTTTGTAGGTCCTGGTCTAAAAATTGCTAAAGAGTCAATAGTTTTGAGGCCCTGAAAACAAACCACCCCTCTTAAGCGAAAAGACTTGAATACTCAACGCGTCGTGCAAGCTGTGTCGTCGAGTGAATGGACTTGAAAAAATTCAAGTAACACGGTCAAAGTACACTAACAATATATGCAAACTTACAGACCGATTCATTTTGTAGGCCCCGGTCTAAAAATTGCTAAAAAGTCAATAGTTTTGACGCCCTGAAAACGAACCAACCCTCTTAAGCTAAAAGACTTGAATACTCAACGCGTCGTGCAAGCTGCGTTTTCGAGTGAATGGACCCGAAAAAATTCAAGTAACACGGTCAAAGTACACTAATAATATATGCAAACTTACAGACCGTTTCATTTTGTAGGTCCCGGTCTAAAAATTGCTAAAAAGTCAATAGTTTTGAGGCCCTGAAAACGAACCACCCCTCTTAAGCTAAAAGACTTGAATACTCAACGCGTCGTGCAAGCTGCGTTTTCGAGTGAATGGACCCGAAAAAATTCAAGTAATACGATCAAAGTACACTAATAATATATGCAAACTTACAGACCGTTTCATTTTGTAGGTCCCGGTCTAAAAATTGCTAAAAAGTCAATAGTTTTGAGGCCCTGAAAACGAACCACCCCTCTTAAGCTAAAAGACTTGAATACTCAACGCGTCGTGTAAGCTGCGTTTTCGAGTGAATGGACCCGAAAAAATTCAAGTAATACGATCAAAGTACACTAACAATATATGTAAAGTTACAAACCGATTCATTTTGTAGGTCCCCTTCTAAAAATGATTAAAGAGTCGACAGTTATGAGGCGAAGAGAATACGCCTCCCCCTTTAAAGTCGCGGAATTTAATCCGCGGATGGAGCGTCCCTTATCACACCTCGAGGCTTTTTGCTGGCTTAAAAAGGATCCTAGCCAAAAGGGTGCGAGAATCCCGGGCTGGTGAAAGAAGAATGAAATCGGTCGTGTTAACGCGCGGCGCGTGTTTCAACGGAAGTTGAGCGTCGCGAAGGGTGCCCTGGGATCTTTGTTTTCGTGGCTCCGTTGCGGATTACGGTATCCGAGGACGGCCTCTGTCCCGGGACGCGCGCAGAAAACCACTGTATCCACGGCGGGAAAGTCGAGACTCTATGAGGGTTCAGCGTAAAACTCTCTTGGCGACGCCGACGCGTCGGGATTTGTAAAGCGGGGCGACGACGCTGGGAACAGAAAGGAATCCGCGTTTAATGGCCATGTTTCTCGTCGAAATTTTCCGGTCGGTGCACGCCCCGCGGAAACCGCGATTAAAAACGTCCCTCGCGTGCTGAAGCTATGGGGGAGCCTCACAAAAACCGGACCAGAATTATTATGGGCCATGGAGTCGCCTGGAATTTTCCCTCCAATTACGGTAATGCCTCGATGTGGGTGATAAGATTGCAAAATGAAACTGGTATAATGTACAGACGCTATTCCCCGACTTCTTATGTCGTTTTTAACGTCGAATGCAGGAAAATATAGCGGGGACACAGTAGATTGACACTGGTTTGTCGGTGGGATGAATTTAGTGAAGAAGCTCTTTTGTTTTTAATTATTTTCTTGGAGAACTTTAAACATCGTATTCGTAACACTTTCCCAATTAAAATGATACCCAACACCATGCAATTCGGTTCAGATTTACCCGCGTAATCCTTGGAATAGTAGAACCTCGCTTATCCGAACTCGTCAAACAGATACGTCGTTTCTACTGTTAAAAGTTTAGCAAATATATTCCCGACACTTTTACGAAGAAAATGATACCCAACCGTCTTATTTACACCGTCTTGGGAAGAACCGTAGAGATATGAAATAATAAATAAAATAGTTTACAAAACTTCAGAGTCGTTTTTCAAGAGAACGGTTCATTTGCGTTCCATGGTTCCTTCGAAACATTTGCTCCACGTTACGAGTACTGTATGATGCAATGAAAAATAGACCTTTGACCTTGAAAATCTAGGTCAAGGGCATTCCTGCACGCTTTTTTCTGTAAATCTTTTTTGTACACCCCTTACAATGGATCGTGTGCTACAGGAAAATAACTTGTGATCGTGCGAAGCATCGATTTCTCCAATGACGAGAATTTTTGCGAACTCTATGGGGTCACTCGGGTCAAAGGTTTTCCGTTAACGTACTCGTCGAAGACAAATGAAAAAGGGCCGTCGCGTGTCGCAAAAGGCTCCTCGAGCATCGCTCGGAATTCCATCAAAGCTCTATTCGACGTTCCCTTTGGCGTGATCGGGAAACGCGGAGGAAAAGGTGGAAAACGTCGGGGAAAACACGTTGAGAAGATTGAAAGAGGGAAGAGAAACGACTAAAAGGACCCAGGGAATAAAAACGTCGTCAAAAACCGTAGGCAGGCGGCGGCGTCGCGAATCAAATGCAAGAATAGAACAAAACGCGTGATTCACACCCCCGCCATGATGCAACGACACCCCCATATCTCTCCTTTCCTCTCTCTCTCTCTGTCTCTCTCTCTGGTTCATTCATCTATAGCACGAAATCTCTGCGTTACCAAGGAGAAATTCCTGTGCACACAAGATAAGAACCAAGCGGCAACCTGCAGGCTCTTTGCAAATAAAATATCGCTCAGGCGTCAAGCGGACAGGGGTGAGAAGAGAGAACGGGATGGAATGGGGGGTGAGAAGGGGTGGAAATATAACGAGAGGATATTCCAGGCAGGTAGCGCGAGCACGCTTGGAATTCGACACGAGTAAAGCCCTTAAGTCTCGCGGCGTTCTCTCCCTTTTGCATCGCGACGATTTTCCCGACGCACTGTGCGCCTTTAAAAATCGAAGATTTTTGGGACCGTTTGTTAAAAAGTAAAACTCTTCCAATATAGATCCATCGATCTGCATTGTTTTCTGACGATTCAGTGACCGCAAACGCGAGGAAATGATCATTTTTGTATCGAAAACGGTAATATCTAGATGTGCATCGAAGTATAAAACATTGCATAACTTTGTTATTATTAATTATTCTGAACGCGGATCGCGGGGTTACTGTAGTGCCATTTGACCGCACTCGAAGCACTAAAGGACATGTGTCAGTTTGTTGTTTTTAAATAATATGACTTCGAGACTATTTACAATCTCAACTTAAATGGGACACCCTGTATTTCGAAAACTAGCCTAAAGAACTGACCGCACGTTCCGCCATTTGTTTTCCTTTGGATCTTGTGCTTTTGATATTTCTCTCTCTCTCTCTCTCTCTCTCTCTCTCTCTCTCTCTCTCTCTCGGTCTCTCGTTCTCTGCGTACGTACTCGCTATTTCTCCAGTTATGTGGTATCTTGTCTGCAATTTCCTCTTTATTTTCCCCCACTACTCCCCCTCTTTGGCATGCGTGCGTATTTATCGCTTATTTGCTCGGCAACGTCGCGTTCTCGCTCGCTCCTTCGCTCTTCCCCTCCATGTTGCTTTTTTCTGTTCTATTTTTTTCCTGCGATTCGGCCACGCGATGAATTATTTATGAACGGTGGCACGGAACAAGTCGAATTGACCACGGTCGGGGCACCTTTTCGATGTTTGATACACGCAACCTGCACGATGAATCGACGCGACGCACTATGGTTAGGCTGCGGTTACGGTGGATGCATTATTGCAAATGGACAAAGCGAATCTTGGTGCCACTGGTTAGGCTAAACGCATTTATTCGTTCAAAAATCGCGCTGCTTCCAAAGGAAATATTTATTGAATTAATTAGAAGCTGTGAAAATTTCAAATTCTTGTTTCGCAGGAATATTCGGATCGGAATTTATTGAGGTGCAGTTAACACTAAACGGTCAAATGACCGGTTTTTTATTTCACTATTATTAAAATTATGAAAACGCTTTTATAGGAAATAAGTAAATTTTCTTTATTTCAGAACATATTGTAATGAAACCCGCATAAAGTTTAAGTAAATCGAATCTTCTCACTTTTATAAGTCGTTTCACTTTTCTATGTTTTATGCTTGGTAGGTTTAGTGTTAAGTGTATGCTTGCAATTTAATTAATTCTAAAAAGACATTCAGTGTAGTCACTGTTTCATATTAAAACTATAAAAATGTCATTTTGCATTTGTTTATCTCTTCGCAGATGATGGATGTAGGGTAATTGTGAGCTTAGGGATTAATTAATTTGAGTGGTTAGATGGATTTTTCAGAATGCAAAATGATCAGATATTGCATGCAATGTAACCGCAGCCTAACATCGGCGATGCAGCACGGAATCTGGATCGGAATGTCCTCCGGTTATGATACAGACATTCTTATTTCTTCTTTCTTTTTAATTCCGAGGCGGAATGCTCGATTATGGAATAGCTGAGAGCAGATCGTCGAAGTGTACACGCTCCGCATAACGGAATCCGCGAGTCGTGGCCGAGTAGAACGAGGAAAAAAGAGATTATGGTCGCGGAAAATGCTTGTACGCCAATAGACAAAATTATAAGTCGCTGTACAAATTTTAAGATAGTCGCATTAAACGAAAAATCCTTAATATTCATTTTATATTAATCTATATTGTATCTTCGCAAGTGAAACATAGTTTTCAATTTAATCCTAAATAAATTTATGTCAGTGCCTGAAATTGTATACGATGTTAAATAACATTTTTGTCGTTAAAGTTGATAGATACATATTCAATTTCACCCTTCCTCTAATCAACTATTAAAAATGTTGCATATTAAAGTCTGCTTTTGGGAACAAGATACCCCAAGTCATAATAGTTGTCCGCTTCACTCCTATGCTGCAAGCCGGAATTAATAGGAGTGGGGTGGACAGCTATTATGACAACAGCCACCCTCTTTTGTGAAATATATCATATTAATAAGAATTCAATAAGGCAGGAATTTATATAATTGTATTTTGTATTTATATTAATACTAACCTAACCCAGACCTAACCCTTCCTCTAATCAACTATTAAAAATGTTGAATATCAAAGTCTGCTTTTGGGAACAAGATACCCCATGTCATAATAGCTGTCCGCTTCACTCCTATGCTGCTAGCCGGAATTAATAGGAGTGGGGTGGACAGCTATTATGACAACAGCCACCCTCTTCTGTGAAATATATCATATTAATAAGAATTCAATAAGACAGGAATTTATATAATTGTATTTTGTATTTATATTAATACTAACCTAACCCAGACCTAACCCTTCCTCTAATCAACTATTAAAAATGTTGAATATCAAAGTCTGCTTTTGGGAACAAGATACCCCATGTCATAATAGCTGTCCGCTTCACTCCTCTGCTGCTAGCCGGAATTAATAGGAGTGGGGTGGACAGCTATTATGACAACAGCCACCCTCTTCTGTGAAATATATCATATTAATAAGAATTCAATAAGACAGGAATTTATATAATTGTATTTTGTGTTTATATAATTAGAAAAATTTCAAAATACTGTATTACATTCAGCTTAGAATGTAAGGATTAAAAGAATTTTGAAAGTCTTCGAATGAATTCGGATATTGCGGATGAAATCGTAATTTTTCTGCAGATCTAAAATTTCTGTGATCTAAATTCGGAGGACCTTACCTGTGAAAGAATGGAGGCTCGTGCACGAGTAGATGAAAATCGTTCTCCGAGCAGACCTCACGGTCACGATGGTGAACCGCGCACTTGAAGCTCCTGGTTCGTTTGCCACTCATCTGAAACAGCAATTATAATTCTAGTTAATCTACTGCCATCTCGCAATCACTATTCTCCTATCACTTTGTCGTAACAATCTTCCCTTTCAACAGAAACATTCTCAGAATATCGTGGTTATTGATAGGATACTTAAACAGACACAGTTTCAATTCATAAACATACAGGCTACATGTTCTTTTAATAAAATGTTTGCATTTTTGCATATTTTGCATTTTTTCTTCGATACTCTTGTAGAGCATGAAAAGACGGATCCAACGAGTACCATAATCGTACCATTCTGATCATTCGATCCCGAGATATTTGTACCCGAAAGAATTAAATGTCTTTAAAAAGAAATCTTTCGGACACACATATTTTGAGATCGAATGATCGAAAAGGTATGTTTATGGTACTCATTGGATTCGTCTTTCTATGCCCTATAGAAATATCGAAGAAAATATTTGGGGTTCCGTATAAAAAAAAATATCGATGATTTCGAAATATTGGTAAAAAATGACTGTTATGTATAGAGATGCAATTTTAAATAGTGGAAAGACTAAAAAGGTTTAAGAACATCAATAAAATAAAATAAAATAATTAAAAAGGGAAATGACCTATAATTTCCTATAATACATCCCTGCATAAAAATATATAAAAATATTCGCACAAGCATATGCAATCTTTATTTTAAGTGCATCAATATTTTATCCTGAGTATATAGTAAGATGACCCTATAATTTCATCTACCACTGAACAAAAAATACGTTTCCATAAAAATCAGAAAAAAAGCAGTTTCGACATCAACATGAGGGCTGACAAATCCCCAGGACAGGAGGCTCAAAGCTCCCCGCGTCTTCATCCCCCACCAATCCTCAATATCATGATCCCTTTTTTCCAAAAGTAGCTCGACTTTTATCCCAAAGGATCTCGCAAGCGTCACCGGGAGATTTCGGGAAACTGTTCTTAAAAAACCCAAGACTGCGTAGAAACGACGAGGAGGAGGAGGGGGAGGAGGAGGTGGAGGAGGATGAAAAGGAAGAGGAAGCGAACGAGTATGGTTGCCAGTTCTTGGCACGATCCTTGGCTGAGAAGGCTCGGCTGAACGGTGTTCAGAGCACGGGTGGCTGATATTTGGATCAGGATCCGTTAACGCGGTTAGGCAAATGCAAGCAAGAACGCTATAGCAAACTCTCCTCTCCTCTTCGGAGCTAAGTCGTGTACATAGAGTCTATACCGCCGGTGACACAGACAAACATCGGCGAACACGCCGTCTTACGGGCTGCAGTTTCTATCAGCATAGTGTACGGCCGCGTAAGAGCCCCGGATGCATCACTATACTCTCGAGCGCAGGGGATCGCTGCTTATTATATTTACCGTGCCGTGGTTGCGGCCTTGAGTCTTTGATGCGATTAGCGTGAATAGCGACGTGTGCATATTTCTTAAAAGGTCGGTAAGTATTTGCGGTTATACTTCTCGTTGATTTCGATAACCTTGAGATATTATTGTGTCAAGGTCAACTTTTTGAACAACTTTTATTTTTATATCCTTTGGTTTTGGTTGTTCAGATATACGTGAAAATATGATCGATACTGCATCGATGAAGAAAATCACGAATACTATGCAAATTTAGTGGAATGAGGGGTTAACATTGCTTTTGCGTGATGTATAAAGGATTTTGTGTGACCTAGAATCGTTGAATCATAGTTAATATTCTCAGATTTTGGAAAAATGATACGAGAAGTTATTCGTTTGAGCAGAAATAGTCGAATTTTGTTGGAATAAAATTGTGAGACAATAGTTATTTATTGATGTAACTTTTTTATTTATAATGATTATTTTATGAAACGTTTACCAACGTGTTCCTGACACTTTTCTGATTAAAATGATACCAAACACGGCACTATTTGGATTATTTGTACTCGTTTAATCGACGATATAGTAGAACCTCGATTATCCGAACCGCTAAGGTACCTAGATACTGAATTGTGGATTCTACAGGAAATATGCTTCGAATGATGTCGTTCTTGGACTCATTTTGATCGGGGATTTTCTGGGAGTCACGTCAGACACTAAAACGAGAGTGCCTGTATGTAGAAAAAATTCTAAAAATTGATAATTCAAAATGAGAATACTTCCTTAAATAAGATATTCCTGGGAGGGAGTTAGACGAGACACTTAAACGAGACAGCTTGTATACAGTACTATCTTCTTAGAAAAATGTCTAAAAATTGGAAATTCAAAACCAGTATTTTTCTTTAAATAAGATAGTCTCCGGGGGTTAGATGAGACACTTAAACGAGACAGCTTGTAATGCTTGTAACAGTATTGTCTTCTCAGAAAGAATTTATAAAAATTGGAAATCCAAATTTCAAATTTCAAATAATTCAATTTCAATACTTTCTTAAATACGATATTTCTGGGGGGGGGGGGGTGAGACGAGACACTTAAACGAGACAGCTTGTATACAGTACTGTCTTCTTAGCAAAAAATGTCTAAAAATTGGTAATTCAAAACCAGTATGTATTTCCTTAAATAAGATAGTCCTCGGGGGTTCGATGAGACACTTAAACGAGACAACTTGTAATGCTTGTAACAGTATTGTCTTCTCAGAAAGAATTTATAAAAATTGGAAATTCAAATTTCAAATAATTCAAGTTCAATACTTCCTTAAATAAGATATTCCTGGGAGGGGGTTAGACGAGACACTTAAACGAGACAGCTTGTAATGTTTGTATACAGTATCGTCTTCTCAGAAAGAATTTATAAAAATTGGAAATTCAAGTTTCAATTAATTCAATTTCAATACTTCCGTAAATACGATATTTCTGGGAGGGGGTTAGACGAGACACTTAAACGAGACAGCTTGTATACAGTACTATCTTCTTAAAAAAATGTCTAAAAATTAAAAACCAGTATGTATTTCCTTAAATAAGATAGTCCTCAGGTGTTAGATGAGACACTTAAACGAGACAGCATGTAATGTTTGTATACAGTATTTAGAAAGAATTTCTAAAAATTGGAAATTCAAATTTCAGATCATTCAATTTCAATATTTCCTTAGATATGATATTTCTGGGGGGGATAGACGAGACAACTTGAATACAGCACTGTAGCGTCTTGTAGCGTCTTATAGCATTATGTAGTGCACTTTCGGGCGTCAGAGTGTATCGCGGTAGCTCGGAAGAGCATCGGCAGTCTATTAACGAGCAGCGTCGAGTCCCCCACGAATTTCCCCGACGATTATGGCAGCGGGCCCGCGGGATAAAGTTTCTTAGGAGCAAGTTCTGGCTAGGGGGAACCAGCTGCCGGAAGCCGCAGCGTTTCTTGCTCGTTTGATTGCCAAAAGGCAGGCCGGAAGAGAGTAAGGGTACACCTTCGAAGAATCCGTGGAGGGACTTCCGTCTAGTTGACGGAGAAAATTAAATTTACTGCCACTCCGGAATCGTGAGTTTCGCTCGAGTATGCGAGTACCCTATGTGTCTTCGTCTTCGCCGCTTCTCCTATCCTTCGGAACAGATTTCCTGGGCGCTTAACGACCGATAAACCACCACGTGTATGCCCATAATGTCCTCAAAGTAGTTCAAAGTCATCGTTGTAGTTGTTTTCTAATCGAACCACATATACAGGGTGGAAATTATAAAGCGTTACAGACGAGTACCACCAAAAATATTGATTATACGCAAAAATGTTTCAGATGAAGTGGAACTTTATTTTTCCCGGTGGACAGTCCAAGGTGAGGTGAAGGTCAACTTTCTTTTTTTAAATTGAATGTTATGTTTTTTATTTACCATCAAATAGTACGTTTCAAGATGAGTTCAATTACCTATGACTCAAGGTCATTTAAGGTCAAACTTGCAGGGAAATGCAGAAAAGGTAAGTAACTTTTACTAATAGATCCGTCACATTTTTATGAATAAAATGATACCAGACACGATACGATTCGGAGCATGATTGCTCGTTTAATTCACGATTTAGTAGAACCTCTACTATCCGAACTCTGTAAATATGTAAATTCTCACGTAAGCAGTTCGGCTGAAAGCGATCCGTATACAACGAAATTAGTTATATACAACTTGGTCGAGATTTAAACTAGATGAACATTGATCTTTCACTGATCGGTTCGGATAGTGGAGGTTCTATTATCTCGCGGATTAAAGGAGCAAACGTGAACCGAATCGTATCGTGTTGGGTATCATTTTAATCAGGAAAGTGTCACGAATGTGTTGGTAAAAGTTACGCGAGGCAATAAAATTGAAGACAAGAATGTTTTTTCGCTAAATTATTTCACTGGTACGCTGGAATCAATTTTTCGTTTATTTGTTATCTTTGTTTTATCTCCAACGCTGAGAATAGTATTTGTACACGATGCGAGTGATAGAGATTGACACAAAACAAGATTTCTGTCACAGATGACAGTATTTCATCGTTAATTGTCGTGAACTTCTGTACGATAATTGTCGCAAAACAATCCCTCCTTCCGCGGAGTATACCCCATGAGAGTCCGTGATGCTCGAGAGGCCTCGGTCGCCGAGAAGTGTAACATAATATATAACATGTAAAAAAGTAAATATATTACATATAATATGACAAAACTTCTTTATTTTTTATTATTTTTTTATGGAACTTTCACCGGCATATTCGTGGCATTTTTCTAATGAAAATGATACCAAATAAGATATAATTCCGATGGTATTTACTTGAGTAATGGTATCATCTGAACGTTAATTGTCGCCGGCCGGACCCGTGGTGGTGACAATTCTCGATGAAATACTGTAGCACTGTGTGTTAATATTGTGTTTATGTGTTTCATATTGGAAAACACTTCGAGGCAAGTGTAATAAATACATAAAACATTGGGAAAAGTTGCAATAGTGTAGCAACAATATAACAGGGAACAGTAACAATGTAAAAATCGTGCTGCACAGGTGAGGGGTTGACAGAAGTCCCTAGATCCTCGACGGGACCGTAAATTCCCGTTGACGATTTAGTTTACATAGCTGGACAACGGTCGGCAACGAATCCAATCCGGTCCCCGTCGCTGTTAAAACGTGGCCAAGGAATATTTAAAGTTAAACGCGGCACGTACGCCCGTTTACGAGTGGGCCAAGATGGAGGGTGAGACATTGCGCACCGATTCTCTGCGGTTTCGATTAACGGAAGCACAGTGGAACAGCCTCGAGATCCAGTGGAACGGACATTCGTTCAGCCGGTGTCCCTAGAATGGCTAAAGCTGTAGTTTAGATTCCCCGGAACTTAGACGAACAACAAACAAAGGAATATAATGGGTAAAGCGTGATATTCGATTGGACGTATCCATGGTGATACAATCCAGTCATTCAGCGACGACACCTTGTCGATTTTAATCATTCCTTTATGATACTTCGATCGTTGGAATCGTGAGATTTTTCTGATTAAAACGATACCCGACACGATACAATTCGAATCATGCGTTTTCGTTTAATCCATGAAATAGTAGAACCTCGATTATCCGAACTGATCAGTAAAAGACGAGGTTATACGTAATAGGACAGTTATCTAGCTACTGAATCATTTTGTATATACAACGGTGAGTCGGTTAGAACTGCTATTACAAATTTGATTTTTTATGAGACATCACGGTGACCTTGAGCTTTTTTCCAAATCATTTGGATCATTCATTGCGTTGGAACATATTAAGTCGTTCACCTATTAGACACAACTATCTCGAGATTGAATGATCAGAATTGTGCGATCATGGTACTCGTTGGATTCGTCTTTTCACGCTCTATAAGAATATCGAAGAAAAAATGAAAAATTTCATTAAAAGAACATGTAGCCTGTATGTTTATTAATTAAAACTTTGTCTGTTTAAGCTTCGTATCGGTAACCACGATATTCTGAGAATATTTCTGTTGAAAGGGAATGTTGTTACGACAAAATGATAGGATAATCTATTGTGAGATGGCAGTGGATTAATTAGAATTTTTTATGCAACATCACGGTGACCTTGAGCTTTTTCCCCAAAGATTTTTCAAGGTCAACTCGAGTACACTGTCGATCGCAGAGTTCGTCTTTCCATCGGCGATAACGTGATATCAAATACAATAAGTGCATTGACTGAAAAATGCTCAAGGTCACCTTGATATCTCTGAAGAAATCAAATGTAAAACAATAAATCGACGCGTTCGTTAAAATGTTACATAATTCAGTAGAAAGTTTCTTGATAAATCGCTTCGGATCGAACTGTTTAAAACACGTATTCGAATACTAAAAGATGTCGGATATCATCGGTTCGGATAGTAGATGTTCCACTAAACCTTGGATTAAACGAAGAAATAATCTTCGAACTGTATCGTGTTTGGGCTCATTTTAATCGGGAGAATGTCACGGATATATCGATGAAGGTTTCGTAAAGAAATCGTTAGAAACAAAAATGTTATAACAACGTTTGTATTGTCTTGCCGGTATCGACGTTCCGTTTTCGCGCCGTATAACCTACAAAGGGTTGAAAAGTGCCATGACTCTTGCGATGTCAGTTAGATACGATTCAATCGGACTCTATTTCCAACACCTCCATGAAGTGGTAACACGGTCCTACCAAAATCCGTATCGAATCACCAAAGATTGTTCAAGGGAAACGGCCCTGTGTCGAGAGAGGATGGTTTCCGATGGAGCAAAGAGAGTGAGAGGGAGCGGAACGCGTGTGCGGCCATTATCGCGCGAACGCTGCAAATCCAAACCGACGAGTCAGCCCGTCGTAAACACGACTACAACCGGGCCAGTTTAATTCGATTAGGGTTCGATCATCGGATTGCTCGATCGTCCGGCAGCGAAATCCCCCGGCCTCTCATACTCCGGCGCGCCTAACTTCGCGCTGTTGCGCGCACTGCAAATCTAATCGGCGGCCCCACGGAACACCGATCGGTCAACCAAGTGGGACGCACCGTTGATGAACGCACTCGCGCTCGAAATTACCGAGGAATCAAAGCGGCAGAACGCAAAGGGAATCCGGAATTCCGCGGGAAAGACCACGGGTGGGAACCTCTATGAATCCCGAGTTCCTTCCTCGATCCGGGTTTTCCCGTGGATCCGCCTCGTACGGCTTATCATATCGCTGCCCGGAAGTCTTTGCGTGCTACACAACTTTATCAGGTGTACGAATGAATTCTCTTTATTGCCGCTGGAAAATATCTATTTATTCAAAATCAAATGAAAATTTGATAGGAAATGTACACTACAGTAGCGTCGACACATTTGTTTCTCTCCGACAGGTGGCGAATCGTATTTTTATAAAATGGCGGCGGTCTGGAGTCGATGAATCTCGTGACGCGTTTTCGCGATCTCATCGTATCATTCAAAGCTCAAGAGAAGACGTCTGTAAGGAATGCGGATGATACAATTGGGTGCATACTTGCTCGTTTAAATCACGATAGGACCTCTACTATCCGAACCGATATCTGAATTCCCCATGATCCATTCAATCGTGTTTTATATGAAAACAGTTCGATTTAAAGCGAGCATATACAATAAAATCTAATGTACAAATAATGTGGAAAGTAACGATTTAACCTAGCACATGTTTCACTGGTTAGTTCGGATAATCGAGGTTCTACTATTTCGTAGATTGAACGAATGAATTAAATTGCATCGTATTTTTCAGTTAATTTATATGAACTGGAGTGATTTATATAAAGTTCAGAGGAAATTTAATATTAATCTATTTTTTCAGTTAATTTATATGAACTGGGGTGATTTATATAAAATTTATAAGAAATTTAATATTAATCTATTTTTTCAGTTAATTTATATGAACTGGGGTGATTTATATAAAATTTATAAGAAATTTAATATTAATCTATTTTTTCAGTTAATTTGTATGAACTGGGGTTATTTATGTAACATTTATAAGAAATTTAATATTAATCGAATTTTTTAGTTAATTTATATTAATACCCCAATTCATATAAATTAACTGAAAAATTAGATTAATATTAAATTTCTTATAAATTTTATATAAATCACCCCAGTTCATATAAATTAAAATTTTCTCCGAATTTTATATAAATCATCCCAGATTTATATAAAATTCAGAGAAAATTTAATATTAATCTAATCTTTCAGACTAATCTTTTCACAAATAATGTGGAAAGTAACGATTTAACCTAGCACATGTTCCACTGGTCAGTTCGGATAATCGAGGTTCTACTATTTCGTAGAATAAACGAGTGAACTAAATTGCATCGTGTTGTTGGATATCATTTTCATTAGAAGAATGTCAAAAATACGCTGGCAAATGGTTCCGCAACACGATAACCTTGAGATGTCCTTGAGAGCTAAAAGATCAGCATGACCAAGTAACAGATGAATAAATTCGATTAACAGAGAGTGGTGAATGAATAACGAATCGAGTAGTGGATGAATATCATAAATGTTCTAAATGACGTCCATTGGGAACAAAAACTAAAAAAAAGAATAAAATATATTTCATACAAACGCTAGTCGTTTCCGTCGTTCGATGACAGTCTTCTCCGCAGCGCCGTCGTCAACACGATTAAACTATTCTGGACCGGCCAATATTCTCCGGCGTGCAAATTTGCCCCGGGCAACAGTTTTGCATTCGGAGTCGTCGGCTAGAGGTCCGGCGACTTGCCGCGCGTAATGTAGGCTCGCCGTCGTGTAAACCTGGCATAATGAAATCCGTGCCATTAGGCTGGCCAATGGGGTAAATCCTGCAGCTCGGCCAAACGTCGGTTTCCCGCTCATCCGGTCCGAAACCTAACACCACCCGCGTCCTCCTCCCACCTCCACCGCCCCCCCTCCACCTTGATCCGATTCGATTCGGAATCGAATAGAGCGACCGTCGGGCTACTCGACAATGCTCCGGAAAATTCGGCCCCGCGTGTATACGTGTTACTACACCGCCGCTCCTCCCACCCCTCCCACCCAAATGAAACGAACACGTGACCGAGACCACTGGGCTGCTCCCTTCTTTGTCCGCGCGCGTGACTGCAATTCGCTCCGACACGATCACACGAGCCCGAGAACCGATGTATGTATGTATAGTAGCTCGTCTCTTTCGTTTGTGATCCTTCGATCGATCGGCGCGATTATTTTCCACGATTGTTCCCATCAGGATTCGTCTTGAATCCCATTTTTCTTGCGGTGGTTTCCGTGCGAACGGTCCACGAGAAAAAGAAGAATGTTGAGATTTATTGGATTGTTCCGTGGTGAATCGAAGATTTTCGGTTTGGTGTGTCTAGAGTGTTTTTTTAGTATACGGTATTTTTCATTTGTATTTTATTACCGGTTGATGTTAATGGACGTTATTTTATGTATGTATTTGTAATAGTGAATATACAGGGTGAGTCACCTAACGTTTGTACATCAAATATCTTTGTTGTTTCTAAAGATACGTAAAATATGGTAAGGACAAAGTTGAATGGTACAATGGGGCTGACACGATGCAAAAAAAATTTTGTTTTTATGTCATTTTTTTAGAGATATCAAGGTCACCTTGACTTTTTTAAATGGAACCACCCTTTATTAAACACCTACAATGATAGTCCCTTTCATTACAAATTCAGTGACTATAATTACTCAAGGTCATTCAAGGTCACGGACAGAGTGCAACATTCCTTCAAAGCCCGTTTACAGGCATGTATCGATGTTAAATCTTATACGTTTCCTCTGTCCTTGACCTTGAATGACCTTGGATTAATTATAGTCACTGAATTCCTAATGAAAGGGACTATCATTGTAGGTGTTTAATAAAGGGTGGTTCCATTTAAAAAAAGTCAAGGTGACCTTGATATCTCTAAAAAAATGACATAAAAACAAAATTTTTTTTTGCATCGTGTCAGCCCCATTGTACCATTCAACTTTGTCCTTACCATATTTTACGTATCTTTAGAAACAACAAAGATATTTGAGGTACAAACGTTAGGTGACTCACCCTGTATATCTTTCTTTAGTAGTCTTTCCGTCACGGTTATTCTTTCGTTGTTTTCGTTTATTGAATTTTTCGTTCTCAAGGTCATCCGAAGGTCGTAGTATTGTGGAACGTTTGCTGAGATATCTGTGACACTTTTCTGATTAAAATCATTCCACACATGATGCAATTTGGATCATATTTTCTGGTCGTTTAATTCGAGATATAGTAGACCCTCGATTATCTGAACTGATCAGTGTGACATCTGATAGTTTTGACAAAGGGAAAATGATCTAGATACACTGTATCGATTTGCTCAGTGAATCATGTTGCGTGTATGTAGATCGCTTTAGAATAAACTAATCTCGCATATAAAACAATTCGGTTCGGATAACGGAGGGTCTACTAAACCGTGGATTAAACAAACAAATACGATTCAAACAGTATCGTGCTCGGGCTCATTTTATTCAGAAAAATGTCACGGATACATTAATAAAGATTTCACCAAGAAATGATTGAAATTATCAATGTTATTGTCATCGATATTATATTATTAACTTCTCTTTATGTTATTTAAATTATACATTTTTTCTACGAGAATTTCGCTTTAAAAAAATCGAGATTTATAAATGAATCCTGCATTTATTAAATTATTGTCTGAATTACATCTATTGTGATGTACATCTCTGGCATAATGTGAAATGAGCTTCCACCATATCAGTCAAAAGCGTTATTTTAAAATTAAAATATTTCTTCCTGAGGACCATTATTCTGTCAATTTTCGTCCCGTTCCCACAAACATCCAAAAATGATTGTTAATTAAAAGGTAACTTTAATTGGCTGACGTTTTGTTGTGAGGTAGGCGCATGCTTTCCTTGTTATAGTGTGTTGAAGCTTGCTGACAGCACAACACAGTATTCACGTCACTGTACGTCAGGCATGGGCAGAAGTTGCTCAATCGGTACCCCCACTCTACACGCACGCGCGCGTGACCATCGCTCCTCGTGATGGTCTCGAGCCAGAACTCGGTTGGAATGGGGGTAATACTTGAAAGTCGCCTCCGATCGAGCAACTTCTGTCTATGCTGGCTGTACGTAGATGTTTTCAACTGGAGAAATAAAAATTTGTTTAGAATAAAGATTCGGAGGCTTTTTTAAACTGTAGAAACTGTTATATCAAAACGTCTTTAAAAATATCATTCCGGGAAGCCAGATTTAAAAATTTTATTTCGACAGCGTTAATAAATGAACTACAGGTTTTTATAATCGTATTAGATTTTTAAATAGAATACATAAAAATAAGATAATTTTGTTCTAAACTAAGATAAGCTTTCTCAAGCATGTACGCAGTACTTTACATTTTATAATTCGAAATAAAACAGATATAATTTAGACAAATTTTATGACTATACTTTTTAAGTATAGAAACACTATACACTATACAAAAATCCACAATCTACTAATAACGTTGGCTAGTATCATTATTTTATATTCTGAACAGTGGTTTCGTCGAAAAACTTCAACTTTCGATTTTTACTGAAATGTTGATGAAATAATAATTGTATCAATAACATCTTGGTTATTTTTGGTCTGGTGAAGAAAATCTTCAGGACAAAAGTTTACCATTCTAAAAGGCACAATGGATGATGGAGAAGAAAATATTTTTTGAAGGTCATTTTTCATAAAATCTCTAAATCACCGGTTCATTTTTTCAAGGAATTGTATAGTTTTCTTTCGATATTCTTGTAGAGCGTGAAAAGACGAATCAAATGAGTATCATGACCATACCATTTGGATCATTCATTACATTGGAATATTAATATTGGAATATTGGAATATTGGAATATTAAGTAGTTCACCCTTTAGACACAATTATCTCGAGATTGAATGATCAGAAAGGTATGATCATGGTACTCGTTGGATTCGCCTTTTCACGCTCTACAAGAATATCGTAGAAAATATATAGGGTGTCTTCGAAAAAGATACCGATGGCCCCCGAGAATAGATTTTTTCCACAGTTATACTTACGCACCTCCACAGTTTATCTTCGCCTTGAAAAGTGTTTCCATGCAACAATAAACAAAGCAGATGTTTAGTTGATCCCAATTAACCGAGATAACTCCGTTTTTTACCAGCTTGAAAAATCGCGAACGCAGCGATCCAATACAATTATCTCGCCCCTCCAGCAGTTCCATCAACAAAGCTTCGGTTCTGACATTTCGGCGAAGTTTCCAGCACGAAAAACGAAATGAACGAAAAACATTTATATCGAGTCGAAACACTGCGACGACTGTGTGCCGCGTTTCATTTAATTCAAGCGGCTCGCAATTTTTCTTGGACGAGCAGAACGCACACACGGAAACGGCCTCGCTTTGAACGTCGAATGTTTTTTCCTCGAGATAGAGCCCGAAAGGAGGCATATATTATTTTTCGTTTTGAAATTAGATTTGGCAGGATTCCAGCGTATCGACGTGAGAACGTCCGCTTCTCGGGCGTACACGTCCGCGTGCAAAAGTAATCCACTACTAGGCGATGCGCTTCAAGCTTTCACGATAATTGGACTGGTTTATGCGGGCATAAACAACTCGCGACAGATTTAACCCGTAAAATTTGATCAACATTTCCCCTTTTGCACAGGCGGCCTATAAATCTGATTAAAACACCAACCGAGCTGTCGCGGAAATATTTTCGCAAAAATACGAATCTCAAGTTCTTGCCATCGACGGCCACTGGAAAGCACAGCGACTCCCATAAATACTCGGACACCCATGAAAACACGATCACTTTTTCATAGCGGAACCTACGACTTGGACTAACTGTTTTCTGAGAAGTTAGAACAATTAGTTTAGCATGTGAAAAGTAGCAATTTGTCGGAATTATGGAGACAATACTAAAAGTTGCATTTCACAACATTTTTTGATGTGTGCCTGTGTTGAATGTTTAGAAAATGCATTTTGTAATAAATTCTGAAATTTCTTTGTTATATTCTTGTAGGGCATAGAAAGACGAATCCAACGAGTACCATGATCATACCATTCCGATCATTCAATCTCGAGATATTTGTGTCTGAATGGTGAGCCACCTGTTTTGTGTTGAAAATAGCTAATTAGTGCATTAAGGCGCGTTAATTTTGTACGGAATCTTGTAGTTCTCTTCCGATATTCTTGTAGCGCGTGAAAAGACGAATCCAACGAGTACCATGATCATACCGTTCCGATCATTCAATCTCGAGATATTTGTGTCTGAAAGGTAAGCCACGTTTATTATAAGACGCGTTTATTTTGTACGCAATCTTATAGTTCTCTTCCGATATTCTTGTGTAGTGTGAAAAGACGAATCCAAAGAGTACCATGATCATACCATTTGTATGATTCATCGCGCTTGAACATATTAAATAGCACACATTGCGGACACAAGTATATCTCCAGATTGAATGATCGGAATGGTACGATCATGGTACTCGTTGGATTCGTCTTTTCACGCTCTATAAGAATATCTAATGGAAATTATAAAGTTCTTTTAAAAAATTCATCTCGACTTCAAAATTTCATGCTAAAAGTATTAATAGTTCAATTATCGGAGCCTATTGACAATAACCGAACGTTCAATAATTGTACTATATAAAAAAGGATTTTGTTTGTATTCAGATGAACATTTTTACGTTTTATTTTTATTTCTTCGTGTGTCCAACTATTTTTCTCACAATCTCCGATAAAAATACGAAGGGTCCTTACTATTTTGCACTCGAAAGCTTCGAGACTCTTCAGATTAGCATTTCCCCGACTCCCTGATACACTTTCCCTGGGTATTACGGATCTCGCATAATATTATATCGAGCGGCAGCGAGCATTATCGAGGAATACGTTCGTTGAAAGACAGACGGGAATTATTATGTAAAGAACGCCTCGTAGAGACGGTCGCGAGGGAAAAGGAGTCACGCGAAACGCTTCTCTGCGAGTAATCGTTGCGTTACACCGGATAAATAATTGCCTTATTTCAATTGGTAACGGTATTCAACGATTATTGCCGATACACGGGAAAGTACTTTAATGTCGACGACGATCCAGCCTCGAACGGTCCGGAGATTTCATAAATAAAAGATGAAAAGCGGTTCCTGCCATGGAACCGAGGCGTCCTTTTCGCGGGATAATTTTTCTTTCACGTAAACAGTGTCTGGGATTGCTTCAAAGAGTTGCCAGTGACTAAAAACAAAACAAACGACTCTAAATAATATTTAATAATTTCTGAACGTCAAGTGCTTATAAAAAAAATACATACAGTAACCCCTCGATCTAAGTCCTTTTTCGGTTCTCTGCCGGGACTTAGATCGTGAAGGGACACTATTCTTTTGTGACCGCGTCGACCGCGCCGAACGTAGAAAAGGACGGCATGCAAACCCGGACCGCGCGGCCGAAGGCGTAACAAAAAATAGCATATCGGTGAGACAATACTAGTGCAATAATAAAACTTCTTTATTTTTTACTTATTTTTAATGAAATTTTACCAATATATTCGTGGTATTTTTCTAATGAAAATGATATCAAATATGATATAATTCCGATGATATTTATTTGTGTAATAAACGATGAAAGTTTTGGACGTAAAGAAGGACAGCATATAGGAAAGAAAAAGACGACAAGAGTCGCGGCCGCCGGCACAGTTCAAAGGCCCGCGTGTCCGTACAATGGAATGCCAATAAAAAACTTCCATCGTGCATTACACAAGTAAATATCATCGGAATTATATCATATTTGGTATCATTTTCATTAGAAAAATGCCACGAATATGTTGGTGAAAGTTCCATGAAAAAATAATAAGAAATAAAGAAATTTTGTAATTGGATTAGTAGTGATTCACACCGATATACCCGACCCAGGATCAGATTACGCGGCATGTTTACACTTCTCGGGGACCGAGGCAGCTTGAGCTTCACGGCCCTTCCGGGGATACCCCGCAGTGGAAGGAGTAGACCAAGGGACATAGATCGCAATGTTCCGTTGGACTTAAATCGAGGGGTTACTGTATTTGTAAACGAATCAAAAATATTAAATGAAAAGAATCTTTTTCTTGGAAGAATTTATGCAATTAGAAATTGTATAAAATGAACATTAATTAAAAAGATTAATAAATTATAAAAATAACAATTCTTCCTTTGTGAATCACTAAAACAAACCAATGATTTTATTTAATTATTTTCTTTTGGAATTGTTGTTGAAAAAAATGTTTAAACGACTACTTGCACGTCAGCTACGACAACTTTTCAATTCTCGAGAAACCGTGGACGTTTAAACAGCTATAACTTCGTTGAAAAAAATAGTATGACAATAAACTTGGACTCATTTTGAAGCTTGAATTCTCTAGTTTCTCTTTATATCGTTCATTTTTTCTTAGAAAAATTGTTCATAGTACAGCAGGTGAAGAACTGAGGACACGTTTATTCTCGAAAATGCTACAAGTTCAAACGTGTATAGAAACGTTAAAAAATTTTCCTCGTGATTAAATCCACCACGGATTTGAAGATTGAAGTATTGCCTTTACAACGAGTCCTCAAAACTTGATGTACGTTCTTTTCGGGGCGATCTATTCAACTTTGAATGCAAGGTGTACTGCCTTTCCATAGGTGTACATCAAATTTGTTCCTCGTTTTTGTTCCATAAAACAGTAAAAAAAAATCGTACATCAAGTTTTGAGGTCTCGTTGTAATGGCGAATCTTCAGTCTTCGAATCCGCGGTGGATTCAATTCCGAGAAAAATTTCTGAATGTTTCTACAAACGTTTGAACTTGTAGGATTTTCGACGTTTTTACATTCACAGTGAACCTAAGCTAGTAAACCTAAATTAATTAAAAAAGAGGCATACTGAAATCTTTACAACGTTCTCGTGACTGCAGAAAAATGTATAATAAATTTTTTCAGAAAACAAATTTAGGAAAATATTACTATTTTTCGAAACCGTCTCACTTCAAAATGAAAAATCAATCGACGTACTTAAAATGTAAAAATAGTTTGTCGTGTTCGCCTGTATAAAATTCAGTAGTATGCAGTCGCAAATAATAGTACTGCTCACTGACTGACTATACATAGATACTCTAAATAACAAAACAGCATGGCACTAATAGTCCGTCAAAAGTAATTGGACAGCACGTCAATTAATACATAAACCGACTCCAATTCTGCTAACCGAATGAAACCGCAACAAATTCCGCAAAACAGCTGATAGGAGTTCAGTTAACGTCATTCGAGGTTCCAAAGTTGGCAAAGCCGAATCCACTTAGCCGGGGAATAGAGTGAAGTTATTATAATAAAATTCCGGGGCTATACGCTTTAATCCGCGTTCGAATCCATAATTTATTAGACCTGTTTGAATCAGGACTCAATCATGCGCGTTATAAATATGGTCTCGAAATAAATACACCGCCTTTCCTCTGGCCAACACTCCATTGAGCTCGTTAATTATACACCGACTCTTATAAATATTTGGACACTTTATTAAAAAGACGATGAACTTTTTAGTATCGGATCCTACGACTTGGATCTTTTTGAGAAGTTAGAAAAATTACTTTAGTACGTGATGTGAAAAACAGAATTTATATTGAAAATGAAAAAAATATGTTTTATAGATCTGTGCTACTTATACAGCGTCTGAAAAGTTCATCAAAATCGGTCAACGTTAAAAGATGGTAAAAATTGCAATTTTACGCGATTTTCAGCCATTAACTGTAATAAATCTAAGGATTGTTAGAATGTCTGTCCTTTCTTTTCAGATCAGCCGACTTCGATTCCGATTTAAATATGATAGGAAAAAAATTTTTCACGGAGATTTTTCACGAAATTCCGAGAATATTGATATTGTTGTCAATGACACCCTATATATTTTCTTTAATATTCTTGTAGAGTGTGAAGAGACGAATCCAACGAGTACCATGATCATACCTTTCTGATCGTTCAATCTCGAGATATTCGTGCCTAAGAGGTAAACTACTCATATGTTCAAACATAAGTATATCTCGACATTAAATGATCGAAATGGTACGGTCATGGTACTCGTTGGACTCCTCTTTTGATTCCCTACAAGAATATCGAAAGAAGAGCATATAATTTCTTTAAAAAAATTAACTTTGACCTTGAGATTTTATGAAAAATGACCTTCAAAACCTATTTTTCTCTCGAGCATCAGTTGCATCTCTTAAAATAGTACAATTTTGTCCTGAGCAGTTTCTTCATCAGACCAAAAATAGCGAAGATATTACGTGGTTCCGTTTAAGTGTCGCACTCCAGAACAAACATGTACTCAACTCGTGACATGTATCCTATTGTTTGTATTAATTTCGATCATTGACACAGATTTATGTTTACGAAAAAGGAGGTATACACGATGGCTTGGAATTTTTGCACTGCACATTTAATTCCCGTTTAATTTTCTAGCGCTGGTATAGTGATCGAGTAATAGTTGGCCAAAATTTCGCATCGGGGAACAGCGTCCGGCGCCGGTAGATGCCTCATTATCGGTAACAAGCGAATGTTTCTAACCTGACAAACTTGTCGCGTCACTTCCGAAAATTGGTGTGTTCGCAATTAATATTCATTCGTAATTGTTAATTGAACAGCGGATAACCAGGCTGTGGCCACCTCGGGACTCTCCGACGCGGTCGTCGAAGCTGCATATAACGTCGCCTGGAGATTCGACCGCTTTACAATTACAATTAACGCGCCGAAACAGATTCCTCTCTCTCTCGCTCCCTCTTGCACTCTCTCTTTCGAGCTCTGCCATGTGCGTTGCCGGTTCCGCCGCCATGTTGCGCCCCAGCTTGTTCGCCCTCGAGTGATCGTCGAAAATCACAGAAAAGTTTCAACAAAATTTCACGAAAATATGAACCCCCACAATTTCGCACTCCATGTTGCGATTTTTCGAATTAGGTATTTTTTTTAGGGAATTCGTTTCGATATTCTTATAGAGCGTAAAAAGACGAATCCAACGAGTACCATGACCATACCATTCTGATCATTTAATCCGGAGATATACTTATGCCTGAATGTCTAGCTACGTAATATGTTTAAACGCATCTCCGAATCGAATGATCCAAATTGTATGGTCATGGTACTTGTTGGACTCGTCTTTTCACGCTCTACAAGAATATGGAAAGAAAACAATAAGGTAGCAATAAAAATAAACACGTTTTAATGCAGTAAATGGTTATTTTCGACACGAGTAAGTAGTTTACATGTCGGGCACAAATATCTCGAGATCGAATGATCAGAAAGGTACGATCATGGTACTCGTTGGACTCGTCTTTTCACGCTCTACAAGAATATCGAAACAAAACTATAAGGTAGCACTAAAAATAAACGCGTTTTAATGCAGTAAATGGTTATTTTCGACACGAGTAAGTAGTTTACATGTCGGGCACAAATATCTCGAGATCGAATGATCAGAAAGGTACGATCATGGTACTCGTTGGACTCGTCTTTTCACGCTCTACAAGAATATCGAAACAAAACTATAAGGTAGCACTAAAAATAAACGCGTTTTAATGCAGTAAATGGTTATTTTCGACACGAGTAAGTAGTTTACATGTCGGGCACAAATATCTCGAGATCGAATGATCAGAAAGGTACGATCATGGTACTCGTTGGACTCGTCTTTTCACGCTCTACAAGAATATCAAAAGCGAAATTCCGAAAAAAATTCCCACGACCTTGAAATCGCGTGAAAAAGAGTGGCTACCCGGAGGAAGTCAATGTAACTTCTTTTACCGAGTCTGTATACGCAATTTAGTGGAATTGGAGGGCACAATCGAAGTTGAAATGGCCTCATAGGTATGTAAACGAAGGAAACGTGTAATGCAGGGAGCACGTGACCGAGGATAGGAATAGGAGGAGGTTTCGGCGACGAATTCGCAGAGGCGGGCAACGTTGTTATCTGATTTCTATGATTTGCACGGGGCTGCCTACGTATGCCACAGGCATACGTAGACGGCGCCCACGTCCGGCACAATTGACGACCCTTTCTAACGACCATGAACGGCTACACTTGGACGCAAAGAGAGTCTGATCCGTGTACCTACATTGGTCGGCTAACCTGAGAGCTCTCTTTCGAAGTCGATGTAACGAGCTCCGAACTAATTCCGTGTTACGGTGCACTTAGAAAGAAAACCGCTGAGATTCGTGAAAGCGGTGTTGTAAAATTAAATCTGTACAGCCAGTCTCGACACCAGTGTTGCCATGAAACCTCAGGTATGATCAGGTTTTTATTTTACAACATTTTTATTAACTACGTTGATCAGTTCCGCGAAAGAAATAGGTAAGATCTTTTTGAGTTTGAATGTTGGCTGGACGACTTGTTCATGTTTGAATTGTTGTTACTTTGTTAAGAAAAATCGCAGGACATTGTGTACCTAGGGTTGTTTTAAAGCGTGTAATTTGTACTTTTACTTTCGCTAATTAGTTTTGAGCTATTGCTGTTAGTTTGAGTATATTTTTGAGTTAGGCAGCGGGCTGGTAGAATTGTCGATGTTGGCACTGTCAATGCTGGAATTGTTGTTAATTTTGTGTAGGAAAATCAGAGGATCACGCACCTAGGCTTGTTGCAAAGCGTGAGATTTATACTTTTACTACTGCTAATTAATTTTGAGTTTTCGTTTTCAGTTTCAGAGTATTTTTGAATTAGGCAGTAGGCTGGAAGACTTGTCGATGTTAGCATTGTCGAGGCTAAAATTGTTGTTAACTTTGCATAGGAAAATGGGAGGATGACGCACCTAGGCTAGTTGCAAAGCATGAAATTTGTACTTTTACCACTTCTAATTAGTTCTGAGCTGTCGCTTTTTGTTTGAGAATATTTTTGAGTTAGGCAGCGGGCTGGTAGACTTGTCGATGCTAGATTTATCAATACAGAAATTAACTAGCTTATAGTATAAGGCAGGCAGTTCCAACTAGTAGCTCCGGAGCTATTCGAAGCACCTTCCCCGCTTAGGTTCTTCCCCCACTCTTAGACTTCATCGTTATAATGTATAGTAGATGGAAGCTCCCACAACGCGGCGCGCGCAGCACTCACTAGCTCTACGGCTGTACGTAGTAGTGGGAAGAGGTTCAATGGTGGGGACCTTGCAGTTCTCGGACAGTGATGCCAGATCGGTTAAATCGAGGGGAATACAGTTTACCACCTCTCCGATGACCAGAGTAATATGTGACACGTTGCGCGACACGTCACGTGACCAGTCTACGGTCTTAGTGGGGGACGTTGTAGTGTGCTGAGGTAGTGGAATGGGATAGTGGAAGAGGAAAAGGAGGAGAGGAAAATCCACCCAGTTTTGGGTGTTTCTGGTATCACTGTTCTCGGAGGGGAATACGTTGGAACTCCTTGGTATAACTTGTAAACTTCATTATCAAGTAAATACCTACCAATTGCAATATCCCATTGAAATAACAACGAAACTGATCCCATAAGCATCGTCTCGCTTTGTTCCGGGAAGTTTCTCAAAGAATTCGTCGAATCAGTGGAACCAAGAAAATTGTGCAGCTCGCTGGTCGAATTCTGGCCAATAAATAATTGCTTACACAGTTATAAGGGAGCCATATCCCGCCATTACCGTGCAGGAGGTGGCATCCGACAGCCGTGACGGCGCCAGACGAAAAGGAACGCGAGAGAAGGTCCGAGGAGGCGTCGCGTCGTCTCTGAATGCTTCTAACCCCGAAGCTTATTTTGCGCTGCGGTACGTGTTCACCACGAATGGGTGAACACACGTAAGAACAGTTTCTAACGGTGCCATCCTGACTCCGGTCACGCATCGTGACGGGGAAAAAGAGAAATAAAGGAAACGGCCCGGCCGGCACCGAAAGAGAGAAAGAAACGAGAAGATGTCGTTAGAAGATAGAATCTCGAGCAGTTCGCGAGCCGTAAACGAACCTTTACCGAGGCCTCTCGAGGGGCTCTCCGTTCTTTTCGCACCTGAGCAATCTCCTTCGCGAGATACACGGTCTGCCTCACAAGAACGTGGCCCGGCGATATCTCTGCGAAAATTACTGTATTTCGAGAATATTTCATATGAATATGTAATGTACAGTTTAAATACCAATACCGTCTGACACTGGAATCACTCATTCTAAACAGCAGATTTCATTTATCCCACGAAATAATTGCTTATTTATACGAAATTAACATCAAGCGAGAAACCATCTTCATCTTCGTCTTCCATTTTTTGCTCAAATTGCGATAAATCGACAACGAAAAATACCTCGTCAATTTCCGAAAGCTCATTGTAAAGGGAACAGTGCATTCTCCTAATTCATTGTGGTGTAAGTCTGCGAAAAAAATTATTTTATATTTTACAACGACAGAAACATTTGAATCTGTAAAATTATTGGAAAGTAAGAAACATCTTCCTGTGGCCACCTTGCTTCCTGATTCAAGAACATTCTCAAAATAAAAGCAGTACCTCAGAATAATTTAGCTGAAGTAAAAGCATACATTTCAGGCTTTGCAACAAGCCTAGGTGCGTCATCCTCCCATTTTTCTACGCAAAGTTAACAACAATTCCAGCATTGACAGAGCCATCATCGATAAGTCTACCAGCCCGCTGCCTAACTCAAAATTATTTTCAAACAAAAAGCGATGGCTCAGAACTAATTAGAAGTGGTAAAAGTACAAATCTCATGCTTTGCAACTAGCCTAGGTGCGTCATCCTCCCATTTTCCTATGCAAAGTTAACAACAATTTTAGCCTCGGCAATGCTAACATCGACAAGTCTTCCAGCCAACTGCCTAACTCAAAAATATTCTCAAACTGAAAACGACAACTCAAAATTAATTAGCAGTGATAAAAGTACAAATTTCATGCTTTGCAACAAGTCTAGGTGTGCCATCCTCCCATTTTTCTACGCAAAGTTAACAACAATTCCAGCAGACAGAGCCAACATCGACAAGTCTTCCAGCCAACTGCCTAATTCAAAAATACTCTCAAACTAAACGCGACAGCTCAAAATTATTTAGTAGAAGTAAAAGTATAAATTTCACGGTGTAAAACAATTTAAAGTACATCTTCCTGCGATTTTTCTTAACAAAGTGAGGAACAATTGGAACGCGAATGTGGGAAAATCTCGTTGAATAGCAAAACGTGGACATTGGGAAGATTTAGCGATCGCTTAATTACGGTAATTAGCATAAATATTAACAGAGGGGGTTCGGAATAGCGGCACCGTGAATTTGACAAATCGGCCGCAGCCCACGGAGGATTATAACCGATTCACTTATTCGGAGGATCAAGGAGTAATCAGCTCGTGACAAATTGGGTGAGCAGGTGCAACCGGTAGGACGCACTGTAACAGAAACTCGGCGAACAATATGGCGCGTACGAGTCGCTCCAACGGAGAGTGCATTAGCCATTTTCGCGACAGAACGATCGAACGGATTCGCGGCGGCAGGACATCGCACCAATTAAACGTACTTATCGAGACAATTACACGGAATCTTGATAGCAAGTTGACGCCCGAACTACCTTAAGCTTATACCGACGTTTCAGCGGCCATAATCCGTGCTAACAAAGGATTACGATAGTTTCGAATCCGTGCACTTTGAACATCCTCGCCTTAGCATCTCTTGCTCTCTCTCTCTCTATCTCTCTCTCTCTCTCTCTCTCTCTCTCTCTCTCTCTCTCTCTCTCTCACTCTCTCTCTCTCGCTCTTTCTCTCGCTCTGTCTCTGTCTCTCTCTATCGGTCGTTACACGTTGCGCTATCTTCGCCGGCATATCCGCCATTTTTATCGTAACGACTGCTGATGATACCGAACTGGTAACGTATCTAAAAATACTATTATAATTTTCGTTGCATATCAAGCACCCGATGCTGCAGATTTAATGAAATATGGTTCGTGTCAATGGCGAACACGGGTTTTATATGACTCGGTTTAATGGCTTCCGGTGGCGGCCATCTTGGATATTTGAGCTGATGGAAAGTGCTCTCGATAAATGAATTTTGTTTATCTCTCTGCTGGCAGCCGATTTTATGGGACAGTTATATTGTTTTTTACTAAATTGAGAAAACGGAAAAAGTCGGAGTCGAATATTTTTCTTTTTTTTTCTCTCCGATTTGAAAATTCTGACAGGGCCCATACAAAATGGAACATCCTCCGTGAATATTATTGAAAATTTTTCATATTTTTTTTGTATACTGGAATATTGAAAATATGGCTTTTTGTCGCGAATTTAAACAAAAATATGGGTATGATGGAGAAAAATGATTTTCAGAGTCACGTTCGGTGTATAATATGTATAAAAAATTGTTTACTGGTTATTGAAACGCAAGATAGCGATTCGACAGTGTAATCAATCTTATTTATTGGCAGGTGCATGCACTTGGGTGCAACGAGTTTTGTCATTGCATTTATCTTTAACGTTAATATAAATATTTTCTACACGAGATATTTACAAGGAAGAATAAATACAATGAAAGTTGTGATGATATAAATCGGATTTGTTTAAATCCTCCTCATGAGAATATTAATTTATCGTTAGCGAATTTAACTAGATCATAGTTTAAAGTGAAAACTTCATTATTAAGTTCCTAAAAATTGTTATTAACAACGTTGATATCTTCCATGAACGAAATCGGCCAGTTCTTTTTTATTCGGAACGTGGACTGCAAGACTTGTCGATGTTTGAACTGTTGTAACATTGTAAAAACAAATCGGAGGACCATGCACCTAGGCTTGTTTCAAAGCCTGAAATTTGTACTTTTACTACCACCAATTAGTTTTGAGCTGTTGCTGTTAATTTGAGAATAATTTTGAGTTAAGCAGCCGGATGAAAGATTCCTCGATGTCAGCATTGACAATGCTAGAATTGTTGTTAACTTTGCGTAGGAAAATCGCCGGACCATGCACCTACGCTTATTTCAAAGCCTGAAATGTGTACTTTTCCTTCAGCTAAATTGTTCTCTGCCATTGCTTTTATTTTGAGAATGTTCTTGAAACAGGAAGCAAGGTGGAAGACTAAGATGGTTCTTACATTCTAGTCATTTTGCAGGTTTAAATATTTTTATCGCCGTTAAATAATTTTCCCCGAGACTCAGAACAGGCTGAATTTGGAGAATGAAGTCTCCCCTTTACGATGAGCTCAGAAAAATTCATGAGCGATTTTTCGTTGCCGTTTTATCGCACTTTGAGCGAGAAATGGAAGACTAAGATGATTCTTACTTCTTCGCAGTTTTATAAATTTAACGTTTTCACGATGGTTAAATAATTTTTCTGAGCCTTTAGCCACAGTCGATTTGAAAAACGAAGTTTCCCATTTACAATGATCTCAGAAAAATTCATGAGCGATTTTTCGGTGCCGTTTTATCGCACTTGGAGCGAAAAATGGAAGATACCCAATTTTACGCAGCATTTGACGTGTTAAAAAGGATTGTCATCAAATTAGCGTTACTGAATATTAATTTATCAATACTGAAATTTACTGCATTATAGCAGAAGGTGTGAGTTTTATTATAAAGTAAGTAACAATTGTTGTTAACGACGCAGGTCGCGTCTATGAATAAAATACGAGTCGAATGCGCAGAAATGGTGTCTGGAGAAATCATCGAATCGGAAGGCGGGCCAGGTTCGCCGGAAGTGGTCGTTTCTACAACTTCTTCTGAAAGGGATGAAAGCTTCACTTTCCACAGGTGGTTGAGAAACGAGATCGAGATTTGTCACGGATGAGATTCGTGGAATAGCGACGCCATGCCGCTGCTAGAAAACATCGTTACTTTCTTGGGCTCTAAAAGACGATCGGAAGCCATTTTGTAGACAGTGACAGTCCGAAAAATCGACACCAAAAATATTCTCCAGGTGAAGCATTATTCATCATTTACCATTTATAAAATATCTCTGCATTGTGAGCTTCAAGGAACAATTTTTGAAATATTTTATCCATTAATTATTTGTCTTTATTAAATATGAGCGATGTATTATTACTTAACTGCAGATTTTACGCATGTATGCTAAAAGTAAATAGGAGAAATGACAAATTGTGAAGACTAGAAGTACTTAAAAACACATTGTTATATTCTTTTTATTGATTATAATTATTCGAAGAAATATTTTAATAAACCATCCTAAATTTATTTTCAATTCGTTGAAATTATTGGAAGAAGAAATACATTTTTATTTGACTTCTGTTTCTTACAACTGGTATCGAAAACTTTTATTTTGCATAATGATGTGCAATTTAATTGTTACCTAACCTATAAAATTTCATAGTTTTTCATAGAAACCAAAGCCGTTTTGAAATTGAAAAAAGAATTTTTTTATTATATTGCTCTAGTTTTTCCAATGTGTTTTGTAGGTGGACATTTCGATTTCACGGCGAAAAATTGCAATTATCTGGAAAAATGAAACTCTTGGTTAGACACATAAGTGGACTGAGCGTGTTCATGCGACTCCACGTTTTTTGGGGTACAATCGTTGAAAACAGGAATTAAAGCAATTAAATTTGGAGCAAATAATCAATTTTTTAATAGAGGGCTGTTAAATCTGCGTTCAATTTTATTGAAACAAATGTTTTAACGAACTTTATACTGCAGCTCAAATGCAGAAACGTATATAATTTACAATTCTGCATGCTAGTCGATAAAACTCAAATGTACTTGTAAATTTATTTAAAATCCTTTATGTTCATTTTATATATATCAATTCATTGTTATTTACTGTAACCATTACAAAATAGTTGATCAAAAAGAGTCAATTTATGATGTAACAATAATCATGCTATATCTTCAAAAGAATAGAAATTATTATGTCTTTTCCGAGCAGCGTGCTCGCCCATTTCGATTTATAGGTTAGGTCGCCATTTGTCTTTCTTCAAATCTAGAATTGATATTATGTACAGAGCACGGCGGAAACAATGGAAACGTCTTTTTATTACTGTCATTACTGTTACCCTCTATCTCGTAACTACAATTTGATTCCCCCGTGGGCTCGGAAACACTATGAATCAGCGTAAGTTACGGCGGCCATGATTACGGTCGCCTCTCTAAACCTACAGCTGTATGCGGTTACATTCTGATCCCATTATCAATTTAATTAAATTCACCGCGATACAAATTGCCACCGGGTGCGTGTTTAACTTTTCGCCGACAGGAAATTAACGCGTATTCTTGCGCTCTTTGCCACTGTTTTTCTCGTAAAAATAGTAGAAACGCTTTCTTGCATAGCAATTCTATTATCCCGTATCCTGGTAGCCATTTTAATCACTTGGAAAATGCTTAAACTCGATTACATAATTTTTTCGCCTCTATTAAGACCCAATTTTATACACATTCCTTGAACATTGCAATTTATTATTGTTCTTAGAGCCATGCTTATTAATATTTTCATACTGGCAAAAGAAATATAACAGAGTTTATTTTAATGACCTTGAAACATATCCTTAAGGGGGAAAGACGCCTAGTGTCTCTCCCCCTTAAGGACATGTTTCAAGGTCATTAAAATGAAGTTTGTTCCTTAAAGACACTTTAGGCGTCCCCCCCCCCTTAAGAACACGTTTCAAGGTCATTCAAATGAACTTTGTTTCATTGGAACTTTGTTCCTTAAAGACACTTTAGGCGTCTTTCCCCCTTAAGAACATGTTTCAAGGTCATTAAAATGAACTTTGCTCCTTAAAGACACTTTAGGCGTCTTTTCCCTTTAAGTACATGTTTCAAGGTCATTCAAATTCACTTTGTTCCTTAAAGACACTTTATGCGTCTTTCCCCCTTAAGAACACGTTTCAAGGTCATTCAAATGAACTTTGTTTCATTGAAACTTCGTTCCTTAAAGACACTTTAGGCGTCTTTCCTCCTTAAGAACATGTTTCAAGGTCATTCAAATGAATTTTGTTCCTTAAAGACACTTTAGGCGTCTTTCCCCCTTAAGAACATGTTTCAAGGTCATTCAAATGAACTTTATTCCATTTCCTTTTCCAGTATAAAAGTAGAGCGCTCTGGAGTGTCTTCCCCCCCTTAAGGTCGCTAACATAATTTTGTTTCGATTTTTAAATTCTAAACAAGAAAGCTATGGTTTTATTATAAAAATATATTACCTTATGGAAATGATTAATATTGTTACGATTCGTTTATATTATTAATTCGTCGTGCTTCAGCGGCAAAATATCGCCAGCTTTAAATTATAACTGGTTCTCGTTGAAACAGCTTTAGAAAGCTTCAACAAAATCCTCTTATACATATAATAACGATATGGTTCATATCGAAGTCTACCGAAACCTAATCGTTTCAAGTAATTAACCGGCACAATCCAATAAATGTGGCGCGTTAATATCGAACGAGAGTCACGTGAAACTTTACAACTTTTCAACGGTCTATACCCGTCCAGATTAATGAAGACTGAATTATTCCAAAATGCTGGAGGGTTGTTAATTTCCATCGTGAAATTCGATTCGTTCAATCCGCTATGAACGCGATCTACGAATTCCAATTTCACAATGAATGCACACTGACAAATTATAAAAAGTATTTGCACAATTTTTATTAAGCCGTACAATTTATTTTTATGTTTTTGTGATTAACAGCCAATAGCAAGATCAATGATCTTACTGTTTTTTATTTGGACCATTCATTTTTATTTTACTCATATCAGTATATTATTCTTATGACATTCTTCTTCTTCTCATTACTATTCTATTACGTTATTATATGCTCACTGTTATTCTATTATATTGCTGTTATTATTCTTATTTTTATATTTACATTATTATTATTATATTTACTATATAATTATATTATTATTTGAATCATATTCTTCTTCTTCTTATTTTTCTATGACATTATTAAATTGTTATTTTTATTATATTATATTTCTATATTAGTATTATTCTATTACATTATTATTATATAATATTTACTATGTAACTATATTCTTATTCTTGTTATATTCATCATCTTCTTCTTCTTCTTCTTAATTTACATTATTATAATTCTTATTATGTTGTATTGTTATATTAATATTATTATTCTATTACATTATTATTATATAATATTTACTATGTAACTATATTCTTATTCTTGTTATATTCATCATCTTCTTCTTCTTCTTAATTTACATTATTATAATTCTTATTATGTTGTATCGTTAAATTAATATTATTATTCTATTACATTATTATTATATAATATTTACTATGCAACTATATTCATATTCTTGTTATATTCATCTTCTTCTTCTTAATTTACATTATTATAATTCTTATTATGTTGTATTGTTATATTAATATTATTATTCTATTGCATTATTATTAGATTGGTAATTATTTATATCAAAGTTGGGCAATTTTGCCTCAATTGAGGCAACACCGTCCCAACCATAGAGCTAACTGTTCCCTTCCAGCAAGCGCCATATGGTGGGGAAACGAAGACACGAGATATCAGTGAACGCGACGAACATGCGCGCTATATGAAAAAGAGGTTGGTGGGGGAAGCAAGCGTTTGATGAGCCCCAACCGTGCCCAGGCCTGATTTATATTATAAAATGTAGCAATGTATTATATTATTATATATATTTTCATCTAACTTTTATTCTACTTATAATTTATGCGTTCAATTTTTATTTCGCACAAATATCCTCAGTCCAGTCATTACGTAACATCGTTGAAACCGACAATACATATATTAACTAAAAAATTGAATACATAAACATCCCGTAAAACTCGCATAAACCAACATTCGCAACTCTCACATGCAGGTCTCCCCGATTGCCAAATAAAACACTTAAAAATCGCTGCAGCATCGAGGTGAACATAATAATTTCCGCGACGCCCCAAATCAGCCTAATCGGGCCGTAAATAAACGAGATTAGTCAGTTTAAAAAGCTCGTTCCTCTCTCGGTCAGATGCACCTCGAAAAACTGATCGCGGAAAACTGAGTTACTACTGGAATCGAGTATCCCCACCCCAATCCCCTAAGTGGAGGGGAGTGGGCGGAGTGGATAAGAGATAGAAAAATTAGGGGGAAATCACGGGCAAGTAAAGCTTGAAATATCACTTTTATCTGGTTCAAGAAGATAATTCAGCTTGCAACCGTGTTCCACATTTTCCCCGTTTCTTCCCTTTGCACTTTCCCTCTCCTTAGAGGGGGTGGCTGCGACTCAGAGGGCTTGAAGGAGGTATGGCGGGGGGGGGGGAGGGGCGGAAGAGTTGTGGGAGAGGGAGGCACCCTTCATGCTACACAGGCGAGAAAGAGTTCCTTGCGGATGTGAATTAAGTCGTAATGAAGTACGGAGTAAAAGCTTGGCGAGCTCTTCTCTCGAGCGATTCCGCTCCTCTCCCGCCACTTCTCTCCCTCGCTGTCTCTTCTTTCTGTTTCCCGAGGCGGACAAGGATGGCGGATCCGCGACAGAGCCCGTGGGTTTTGCTCGACGCCTCTGTCGAGCGGCGGAAATAAAACGAGAACGCCGCCGCCGCGCGCGCGGAAAGTTTGTTAAGGCGATGACATTATTTCTTCGCGCCCGAGTACCATTGATTCCGAGCTCTCGAGGAGGAAGATGGTCGACGACCGGCGATCCTCCAGTCGACTGCAAACAGAACCCTTGGGAGGGGCCTTTAGCCGTAGAGTTATGGAGCGAGTCGGAATCGTTGTGCAGTAATGTCTCCACACTGGTAAAAGATGGTAAACTCTTTTGTTTATAATTATTTCCTCAGGACAATTTTATTAGCAGATTCCTCATGTTTTTCTGATTAAAATGAGTCTAAGCACGATACAATTCGGATTGCATTTGCGTGTTTAATCCATGTTTTAGTAGAACCTCGATTATCCGAACCGAACAGTTCTACACTGCTTTACATGTAAATAATCGATCTATAGCAGTCCAAACACAAGACGATTCATTGTACGATTCAGTGAAGCTTGAATCCAGGGAAATGTAGCTTCCACTGGTCAGTTCGGATAATAGAGGTTCTACAAATTCGTGGATTAAACAGGCAAATCTGAACCAAATCGCATCGTGTCGGGTATCATTTTAATCGGCAGAGTATCAGGAATGTGTTGTTAAAAGTGTCACAAAGAAATAATCACGAACCAAAAAGTTATTTAACAATTTTAGTTCTGTCTCGCCGATAAATCTAACCTTTTAGGTCCGTTGAGAGTCACATCCTGCGATACTCGCGACAAATTTTTGTCAAATATCGTGCAGATCTGTTTCGCATATCTTCGAGCATTGTTCTGCACCGTCAACAAATCAAGAAATCACACGTCTCGCGACTTTTAGAGTATAGAAAATTGAATTCTCACCCTGAGGAATGCGCGCGGGTGATTCAACGTTTCTCATGCTCTGAGCCGGAGTAAAAAAATCGGCCAGAACCAGCGAAAATTGATTAGTCGATCGGTTGACCCCTCGCAGCGTGTACGTAGTACACCGGATATTAGTAATTTCGACGAGATGGCTCGGACCTCGGGCGCCTAAGAAATAAAATTGGCGTGCGGCCCCGTTTCTCGGAGCGTGGACACGCGCTTTTGGTAATAAGATTACGCCACATCGAACGAAAATATTACGATAGGAAATTGCTTATCGCTTGGTAATTGGACCGTATGAAATTGTGAGAATGTGAGCGCGGACGGCGGTATTAAAACGCGTAATTAAGGAAAACTTGACGCGAATCTTCCGATGAAAGCAGCTTCGAGAGAAAGAAAGAATCAAACGTCAAAGCATCAAACAAACAGACGATGATCTAACAAATTCGTCTCCTCGCAGAAATTGATGATAGCAATATGCCAAATACGATTGCATCTTTTCGTTTTCAAGGGGTTCGATTAGAGTTTTCCTCGTTTGAGCACCGCAGATATACAGTCCGCGACACTTGATTAAACGCAGCGATATTTGTCTTCTGTTGGTGTTTACTAGACTTTCAATCAATATTTTCTATATCTCTACGAACAGCTGCGGACGGCCAGCATTTTTAGCAACTAATAAAATAAGGTGATACAGTAACCTCGCGATCTAAGTCCTTTTTCAGTTCTCTGCCGGGACTTAGATCGTGAAGGGACACTATTCTTTTGTGACCGCGTCGACCGCGGCGAACGTAGAAAAGGACAGCATGCAAACACGGACCGCGTGGCCGAAGGCGCTACAAAAATAGCGTATCGGTGAGACAATACTAGTGCAATAATAAAACTTCTTTATTTTTTACTTATTTTTAATGAAATTTTACCAATATATTCGTGGCATTTTTCTAATGAAATTGATACCAATTATGATACAATTCCGATGATATTTACTTGTGTAATAAACGATGAAAGTTTTGGACGTAAAGAACAGCGTATAGGAAAAAAAGAGATGTCAAGAGTCGCGGGCGCCGGCACAGTTCTAAGGCCGGCGTGTCCGTACAATGCCAATAAAAAAATTCCATCGTTCATTACACAAGTAAATATCATCGGAATTATATCATATTTGGTATCATTTTCATTATAAAAATGCCACGAATATGTTGGCGAAAGTTCCATGAAAAAATAATAAAAAAATAAAGAAGTTTTGTAATTGGATTAGTAGTGATTCACACTAGTACTCGACGACCAAGCTCGAGCTTCACGACCCTTCCTGGGATACCTCGCAGTGGAGGCCAAGAGACATAGATCGCAATGTTCCGTTGGACTTAGATCGCAGGGTTACTGTATTACCCTTTTCGTTTTATTACTTTTGTCTTTTTCAAACTGAAATTGATTTATTCGCCTTCAAGGTCACTTCAAGGTCATGGTGTGTAGGTCGTTGCACTCACCTTACGCCAACTACCACATTACGAAAAATACATGTTAATCTGCAAAAAATACGGCGACCTTGAGAAAATCGTTAAAATGACCTTCAAAGGATTTTCTTTCATTACCACCTGATGCACGCCTTAAAACCATGTACATCCTATTTAGTTATTTTTTCTTACTTTTAATAGGGTGTTAACATAATTTAGGTGTTAAAATAAAGGGGTGTTAAAATAATTTTGGTGTTCGAGTTAAAATTAACACCCCGTATGTATGAGCACATATGCACGCCTTAAAACCATGTACATCCTATTTAGTTATTTTTTCTTACTTTTAATAGGCTGCTACAATTATTTAGGTGTTAAAATAATTTTGGTGTTCGAGTTAAAATTAACACCCCGTATGTATAACCACACACGTCACGTTTAATCAAACGTCGTGGACTGTAGATTTCAGCGCGACGGTGACGATGATCGATCATTAATAAATATTCGAAATGAAATAAATCCACAACAGTGTTTCCACGTATTCTGTATTTAACGTATAATTTATAATGTGATAAAACTGCGAATATAGTTCGACTGTATAACTGTATGTGAAAATACTACTACTTTGCAAGATGCGCTCAGACTAGCTGCTATGACAAGACTGACGACGGTCCTAACTTTACGCCCTCGCCTGGGCCCTTCTGTCTCTGGGAAAAACCTCCCCTCAAGCCTATGCAATTATACTAGGACGCATGGTATCGTTGTATTCCAACAATAAATATTCAACGTATTTTTTAATCGATGCTAAAATCTGTCTCTGGATATGTACACTGTGATAAAAGCAGATTCTAAATGTTTGAACATATCAAATGATTCTACAGCTCAGTGAAGCTCGAGGCTCGCTGAAACGATAAGACTGAATTTCTGTTAGAGGCTAACGAGCTGCAAATACATTAATATGTTAAAAAGGTGGATGAGGCAACCGGAGAATCAGGCTAATAATTAGCCGACTCGGGGGTACAGAGACTCGAAACGTTACCGCCCGTCTCAGGAAGGAGCCACGGCAGCGGGATCGAGTTGTTTGCCAAGATTTATCCAGTTATGGCGAAACAAGCCGCAAACCCGGTTCCCGTTTCGAATAGTTGGTGGTAGTTCGTTTAGCGGCGTTTTGAGGCTACGTTTGGACAACACGGAAAGTGGCAAATGCGCAGACGACGGGGACAAAGTAAACCCCCCACCACCCACCCCACACCCCTCACGGAAACTTCGGGCCAGACTCCGCTGAAAGTTTACGGCCGTGACTACGCTCAAGTCGGCGACCAGTTTCAACGCGTGGACGACGAAAATTCGGCGCGACCCCTCTATCAGCGCGCAATCAGTCACCCGAAACGGGTTTACTTAACTTTTCGCTATGACTAGACGCGATTTTCGCCGCTGCCGTAATCCGCGGATCTGCAGAATTAGCCTCTGTGCGCTGCTTTGGTGGATTTCTGCTCGAAAACAGGGTCACAGTTTCGATTGGAATTCTTTTTGCTGGGATCTATAAGTTCTTGCGGAATTATTATTATTAGTACGTGTTTTAATCCCAATGTCACTCTACTATATTTATAAAGGTTCATCATTTTTAGCCATTTTTAGTCTCAGGCTCTTTGACTTCGAATATTCATCAACATAGCGCTGAGACAATAGTAATTTCATGGTACAACCTTTTGGTTCGTATTTATTTCTTTATGGCACTTTTACTAACACATCCGCGACACTTTGCCGATTAAAATGATACCCAACACGATGCGATTCGGCTCAGATCTGCCTGTTTGATCCACGAAATAGTAGAACCTCGATTATCCGAACTACGAGCATTTCATTTTTCAGACACGAATTCCTCCAGATCGAGTGACCGTAAACCTATGGTTATATAGGTCGTTGGATTCGTCTTTTCACGCTCTACGATAATATAAATGAGAAAATATAAAATTGCAATCCTTTCAAAATTTATTTTCTTGGTTCGTATTTATTTCTTTATCGCACTTTTAGTAACACATCCGCGATACTCTGCCGATTAAAATGATACCCAACACGACGCGATTCGGCTCAGATCTGCCTGTTTGATCCACGAAATAGTAGAACCTCGATTATCCGAACTACGAGCATTTCATTTTTCAGACACGAATTCCTCCAGATCGAGTGACCGTAAACCTATGGTTATATAGGTCGTTGGATTCGTCTTTTCACGCTCTACGATAATATGAATGAGAAAATATAAAATTACAATCGTTTCAAAATTTATTTTCTTGGTTCGTATTTATTTCTTTATCGCATTTTTAGTAACACATCCGCGATACTCTGCCGATTAAAATGATAGCCAACACGATGCGATTCGGCGTAGATTTGCCTGTTTGATCCACGAAATAGTAGAACCTCGATTATCCGAACTACGAGCATTTCATTTTTCAGACACGAATTTCTCCAGATCGAGTGACCGTAACCCTATGATTATATAGGTCGTTGGATTCGTCTTTTCACGCTCTACAATAATATGAATGAGAAAATATAAAATTACAATCCTTTCAAAATTTCTTTTCATCGAAAATCCAAGTCAGATTTGAAAATAGTTAATCGTGTCTCGAAGGGCGACCAGACATTAACGCAAGACGCTGTGTTATTGGAAGATCGATTTTTCAAGCCGGCTGTCTGTAAATCTCTCGATCGTGAGCACGTCGGTGAACAGTGGAATCTCGTCGGGTTCTTCTTGCGGAAGTGACGCGCTTTCGAAGGTACTGAAACGCACCACTTCCTTCCGTGTCGTCGTGGACCGAAAACGAATGGAGAAAGTTCAACGCGAAATTCTGTCGTCGGATAGCACTCTGCCGAGAGGTAGGGGCGGGAGGGGGGAGGGGTTTGCGAAAAATTTACGGGCTCGACCGCCATTGAAATCCGCCGGTGGAAAACCGCGAAATCGTTGAAATAACGTCGCGTCGGAAATCTCGCGGAGATTCTATATCCGAGAGATCGTAAAGAAACGGCCCCGACCGAAAATTACCGCTAGACGGAAACGCGAATTCCACGCCCAGCGATTTATTATAGCTCCCCGTGTCCCCTCTCTCTTGTTATAACACTTGTTGTTTGTTTCTTCGTTTATTTTTCTTTTTCGTTCGGTTTCCTGCTACTGATTTTTTGTTTCATTCAGTCGATATCACCGACCGTTCTGCTTGGCTTTCGGCGTCGCTCGATGCTTTCGGAGTCGCTCGATGCTTCCGGCTTCGCGGGGATGCTTTTGTGAACGGAATGAGTCTGCGTTGTGCTGTTTTGCGACGGCGGCCCCGGGAATGATGAATCCGGAACTGATGAATTGATTGTCGCTGAATATTTTTGATTGTTTAGCCCTGGACAATATATGTGGGCCAGAGACTCGCTTTTTTCCGGCCAAAAGTCAATTTTTCAAGTTTCATATTTTCTGAAAATTTGTTTGTTTATCAAGCGACAACAATCTAGAACTTCAAAATTTAAAATATTATTTAGAGAATTCTGTACCGAAGACAAAATCCTGGAAATTCACAGCAATATTAATTGTTGTAAGTAGTTATTATAGAACATCAGGTTTAACACTAGAACTACGGGATCAGTCAAAATGGCTGATTTCTGACTTTTTCTTTTACAAATTAAACGTCTCTATTGAAGTACATATTTAAACAAGGATTTCATAAAAAGTTTGATTTATTACTCTTGACTTTATAATATTCTAGCTACTACACTACTACACTATAACCTTGAACCGTGAAATAATGTTACAATAGTTCACTCTTTAACGTAAAAAATAATGCATTAAAGGAAATATATGTTTCATATTTAATTGTTAATTTTTTGTAAATTTTTAAAATTCGTATGTATGAGATTGTATTGTTACATCAGTACAGCGAATAAGTTCATATTTAAGAAGTACGAATGGAACGCGTCTGTGATTTTTATTGATGTGAATGTCTTTTGGATTTCAGGAATTTAATGATTTCGCTCGAAATGTTGAATATTTAGGAAATTATTGTATCGATTCAATTTTGTTCAAGAGTTTAGTAAAACGTCCAGAAAAAAAATATTCAACGAAACGGTTCGACGCTACGAGTAAAAACCGCCTCGAATAATTCAGGCACGTAATTAATGTTTAATTAAATGGCCTCTCATTCGTGTTCCGAGCACCGTTATACTCTTCGGAAGAGGAAAAAAGATGCCGAACTCCGGCATCAATTTAATTTATCCGCTACGCATTTACTTCCCGTTTTCCACGGGGCCCCTCGGGGATCTTAAGACGCTTTCGAACGCTTTTATCCTCTTCTACCGCATTAATTTCAGCCTTAGTTAAGACATCGCGTTGCAAAGGCCGGGAAATATTCCCCATCGGAAAGGAAAAGTAATGAAATCGAGCGGTGCATTGCTGCGAATTGCTTTCGTCGACGCGTTTAACGTGTACTAATTGGCTGTCCGAAAAGAACCTGATTTTCCGCAATTTTTTCTGAAAGAACTAATCAAGTGTTTGTCCTAACAAGAGCATTGTTAAAGAGTACATACAGTGTACTACCTTTAGTAATTTTTCTGTTCCAAAATCTTAAGAAATGCCTGAGAGACAGCTGCTCTCTTGGCAACTGTTTCCCAAAGCATGGATCAGTTCGGATAGTCGAGGTTCTACTAATTCGTGTACTAAAGAGGCAAATCTGCACCAAATTGCATCGTGTTGGGTATCATTTTACTCGGAGAAGTGTCACGGATATGTTAGTATAAGTCCAATAAACAAATAATTACAAACCAAAAAGTTATTTCACTGTTTTTATAATGTCTCGCCAATAAATATAATTTTTGAATTCTTCAAATACTAAATCCTACAGTATTGAGGAAAACTTTTCAGAAACGAAATAACATGAATCCCAGTGGTGCATTGTTGCGAATTGCTTTCGTCGACGCGTTTAACGTGTACTAATTGGCTGTCCGAAAAGAACCTGATTTTCCGCAATTTTTTCTGAAAGAACTAATCAAGTGTTTGTCCTAACAAGAGCATTGTTAAATAGTACATACAGTGTACTACCTTTAGTAATTTTTATGTCCCAAAATCTTAAGAAATGCCTGAGAGACAGATGCTCTCTTGGTAACTGTCTCCCAAAGCATGGATCAGTTCGGATAGTCGAGGTTCTACTAATTCGTGTATTAAACAGGCAAATCTGCACCAAATTGCATCGTGTTGGGTATCATTTTACTCGGAGAAGTGTCACGGATATGCTAGTAAAAGTGCCATAAACAAATAATTACAAACCAAAAAGTTAGTTCACTGTTTTTGTACTGTCTCACCGATAAGTCTAATCTTTCGGGTCCCTCGAGGACTTAGCCCTGCGGTATTGGGGACAAATTTTTCGCGAATCTCTTTCACACATCTGGAGACATTATTGTACACGTTCCTGAAGGGTGTTCGCGAGTGATAAATCAAATTTCACGCGAGAATTCGCGATTCCATCGCGGAATTCGTGCGCGGGCAAAGGCTTTGGCCCTCGGAAGAGAGACTGGCGGGCCTTTTGGTTTCGTCCTAGTTAGGAGCTAACCATCCAGCGGCTGGTAAATGCTAGGCAGCAAGACAAAGCCAGCCCAGCTGGGCCGAGTAAACGAAGAATAAATTTTATGCTTTTCACGCGGACTCGGTGCTTTAAAATTGCTGCTTTGACTCGTTCCCGCCGCGCTTTTTTGTCTCTCCCCTTTATTCCCGTCCGCGCGGGCTTAATTAAAATGAAACGCGTAATAAATGCATTAGACTAATGTGAACCGACCGCCATTATTATACGCCTTCCAGCATTGAAATTAACATGTTTTCCTTTCTCTCTCTCTCTCTCTCTCTCCCCCTCTCTTTCTCTCTCTCTTTCTGTCTTTCTCGGCTGACGCTGTTTCGTCTTTGTTTTTCGCTGCTGGTTCTTACATGTTAATTGATTCGGGACGCGAGGCTTTTTTCTTCTATTTCTGCATCTCTCGCAAAATTCACATGCCGCTTAGATTATTTCAACTATGATTTATTGTTCATGTTATTTCGATTTTGCCGTGATTTATTGTTTCGTGTGTAATTATTAGACAGCGGATTTTATGCGTTTATAATAAAAATGGTTAGAGCAGGCAGTTCCAACCAGTGATGGTATATGGTCTCGGTTTTTTCGCGCATGCGCGACTAAATACAGGAACGTACCGTACGTCTTATGTTTGTGGGGAAAGTAGGGGAGAACTGTTATTGGCGGGAAACCGGACAGAAGAGTGCAAGACGACACGAGACGACCGTACTTCGAAATTTTGGTTAGTTAATGTTAATATATTCGATTTCATAATGGCGACTAGTATTGAAGAAGGAGCTACTTGTCAATTCATATTTGAAAATCAAAAAAAAATTTGCGAAACTATGGGGGGTGACTAAGGTACCCCATATTTGCCCAACTTTGTACTTTACTGACGCTAAAATCCTCGCGCATGCGCGAGAAATCCGTGACCATATACCATTACTGAAGGAGCCTCGAATAGCTCCGGAGCTACTGGTTGGAACCAGTGATGGTATAGGGTCTCGATTTTTTCGCGCATGCGCGACTAAATGCAGGAACGTACCGTACGTCTTATGTTTGTGGGGAAAGTAGGGGAGAACTGTTATTGGCGGGAAACCGTACAGAAAAGTGCAAGACGAGACGACTGTACTTCGAAATTTTGGTTAGTTAATGTTAATATATTCGATTTCATAATGGCAACTAGTATTGGAGAAGGAGCTACTTGTCAATTCATATTTGAAAATCGAAAAAAAAATTTGCGAAACTATGGGGGGTGGCCAAGGTACCCCATATTTGCCCAACTTTGTACTTTACTGACGCTAAAATCGTCATTCATGCGCGAGAAAACCGAGACCATATACCATCACTGGTTCCAACCAGTAGCTCCGGAGCTATTCAAGGCTCCTTCCCCGCTTAGGTTCTTCCCCCACTCTTAGACTTCATCGTTATAATGTATAGTAATAGGAAGCTCCCACCACGAGATCCGCGCGGCGCGCGCAGCACTCACTAACTCTACGGCGGCTGTACGTAGTAGTGGGAAGAGGTTCGATGGTGGGGACCTTGCACTTCTCGGAGGGGATACCTAGATTAGAGGAACATACAAAATTGTATTTCGTTCCAATTCTTTATAATTAATGCAGAACATTTTTATTATTTTTGCTTCGAAATAATTAAATAATGAAATGTGTTGCTAATTAATAGAGTCGTTAAAGTAATATTTTTGTGTTGGGAGATATTGTTTGGAACATCTGCAGTACGCAGCCTTTCTTGCGAAATTGTATTGTTATTCCACAATGGTACTTTTTTGTTTGTAATTATTTTTTTATGAAACTTTTGGGAACGTGTTCATCAAGATTTCCCGATTAAAATGATACCCATCACAATGCAACTCGGCTCACGTTTAATTGAACCGAACAATTCTCGGGTCAGTTCGGATAGTCGAGGTTTTATTATTTCGTGGATTAAACGAGTTAACGTGGACCGAATTGCGTCGTGTTGGGTATCGTTTTAAACAGCAGAATGTCACGGGTATGCTAGTGAATGTTTCATTAAAAAAATCGTTAGAAACAAGAAAGCTTTATTGTGAAATTAGTCTACGTTCGACACTGGCCGTAAGAGATCAAAGAACAGTGCTTTGTACACGATATAAGCAAAACATGAAATTCTCCGTTCATCTACTAGACACTAGCATCTGTCAACAGCAATTATATTTTTAATTTACATGGTTCATCTACTTCACGACCTCATCGAGAAATCACGAGAGCCCATCGCACAAGAAAACGCTCAGTTATTGAAAAAAAAACAATGCTATCACTCAGGCATTTGTTAAGATTTTGCAACTACGAATCGCACATTATATTATATACTATTTAACAACGTTCTTGTTGAAACAAGAAGTTCGTTCGTATGGTCAGAAAAACATTTCGAAAACTCACGTTCTTTACAACCCGACTGAACAGTGGATCACACGAAGAATGCTTGTAAGAACTCTTACTGAATTTTTTTTCTCAACAACATCAATAATCAATAATTAAATAAAAATTATCCACATACCAAGTACAGCTTTGACAACTACAACAAATTTTTTCTCGACTCAGATTCGCGAGCAAAGCGCCACAATAATTCGCGAGAAGCTCACCCACCGTAATAATGAAACGCGAAATTGCATTGGAATTCGGTGCGCGACGCCGCCGCGCCGCGGCCTCGGAAATTAATGGACGGACTATCGGTTTCGAAAAACTGGCATTCGAGGGAGGTGTGAAAAGTAAACGAGAATAACCCGGAAATAAGAAAACTCCCGTTCTTTGGCCCGTCGATAGATCGAAGATGACACGGCAATGGATATAGCCGGCGCCCATCAAGCCTCGGGGATGAAAAATGCTTCGACGGGAGATGGATCCTCAGGTTCGTCCCGGCATGATGAGGAAATGGAGCGAGGATGGGTTAGCTACCTATCACAGACACCTTGTCCTTCTCTCTCTCTCTCTCTCTCTCTCTCTCTCTCTTTCTCTCTCTCTCTCTCTCTCTCTCTCTCTCTCTCTCTCTCTCTCGCTCTGTCTCTGTGGGTATTGTAACAGCAGCGAGAGGAAAAAACTGCAAGCTGGCCGTTCGAACGCGGCGCGGCGTCTGAGCCACGTAACTCGTTCACCCGGATTATGGTATTATAGTATTCCCTGCTTATAGACGCGCCACTTGGGACCCGGCAAACGGGATTACAGAGTTTGCCCGATGGTAATATTCATGCCTTGTCGAAACAAACTTAAATGTTGCCTCCGAAGAGACAACGAAGAAAAAATTACGTTGCTCGTGTTAGACTTGTTATTCGATCCGAAAAGTTTATGAAAACACGAGCAGTTAAAAAATATTGCGGTGGTAAAGAATGGTATGTATGTCGAGGAAGACTCGAGAGATGTAACAGGGTTAAAAATCTCGTGAAACAGTGACTAGGTCTTGCAATTTTTTAAAGGTATAACGTTAAACGGACGACGACATCAATTTTTGAATTGTTTTAATTCGGGACTTGGCTAGAGGGCGCGCGGTGTGAATGCTGGGGAATGTTTGAGGAGAGAATTCATAGCGAAATCAAAATAATAGAAATAAATCATTTAGGTAAAGCAAAGTGAGAATCCATAAGTGGATGGAACGTTGGAGTGGGGGCAAGAAGAAGGAATAGATGAAAGAGAAGGGCAGAAGGCTGATAACTTGGAGAGTAGCGAAAGTGAGGTTAGGTGACAACGTGGTAAATAACGTGGTAAGATAGGTCAAATAATATACAGTACAAGTAGAGTAAGTACATATTAGTGTAAGTCAGTGATGGGAAATTTTGCCTCAATTGAGGCAAAACCGTCCACACCGTAGCGCCCTCTGTCCCCTTCCATCAAGCCCATTCCAACAATGGGGCAACGAAGACACGAGACATCAGAAGAGAGAGGTTGGTGGGGGAAGCAGGCGTTTGAGGGGCGCCACCCGTTTCCACCATTGGTGTAAGTAGATAATAATAAGGAAAATAGTAAAAGTGCAATGGAGAATGACGAAACGCGGGAAAAGGGTAGGGGTAAGAAAAAGGGAGACAATAGGGGAAAATAGTGACAACACAACAAAAGTTGAGAATAGGAAAAGGGGTAGACACGCAACAGGAGAGGGTAGAAGCAAAGAAGATAAGAGTAACAGGAAAATAACAGAACTTTGGAAAACAGACACAGATAGCGAAGAGGAAGGGGAATGGATACACCAATTAGGGAAGAGGATACAGTAAACATACTAATTGACAAACTAGTGCGCGGATAAAAGAAAGTATCCTACGAAAATTGCTGGTCTTTTTACGTACAATAAGATCCTACAATAAGAAATATAGGTTTCCATTTGAGAAAACAAAGTTGACCTTCAAATGACCTTGATACTGCCCCCCTCTTTTCCCCTCGAAATCCTTGGACACGTGTTTTACACTTTTTTAATATCTTTCATACTTTTCGAGACATTCTACAGGAAAGTTTTCAAATGAACACCCTGTATATAGAATCTGATGTACATTCAAAAGTTAAAGTATTGCAGTTCGTTTTTTGTAAAAACTAATTCAAACGGATAAGAGCTGCGTAAATAAGTGATCTTTATCAATTTTTTTTCAGATAGCTGTTAACAATACGGAAATGAACTTTTCTGGAGCGTATTGGCGCATCCTTAATCTTCAAGAAAACATTTTTTTAAATCGCATTTACTTGTTTATTTATTGTACAGTGTACAATAATGTCGAACCCTTCATCACTGCACAATGGATCCAAGAAAAATGTTCTGCTGCTCATGAATGGGCAATGTTTACCAATATTTTTCTAGAAAAGTGTCAACAATACGGATATAAACTTTTATGGGACATACAGAGACATCCTTAACCTAAACGACAATATTTTTTAAAGTCAGATTTGTCCATTTATTTATTGCACAGAATGCAATCAAGTCAACAGCTCGCCGCGCAAATCCATAAAACCTAGAAAAATGCACCTTCGTGTTTAGGAAGCTTGTAAAATGATCGCAAGGCGAGATAAAATTTCGAAATCAGCTGGAGCACATTGTGTATTTGAAGAGCAACGGTAGCACACCGTAAACTGTTGAAAGGGGGTCGAGGGAAGGTAGAGGAGGATAGGAGAGGGTTCGCAAAGGCCCAGAGTCGGACATGTCCCGAGTGGCTCGGGAACGGACAATCTCGAGGGTGCCGGATAATTTATGCGCGCAATTAGGCGGCGGCGAGGGCCTGTAAATTAATTGGGAAGATGGTAGTAAAAGTTAATTTGGTAGGTAGCCCGGGGTACAGTCGTTTGGCTCAGGTGGCGCGGGTTGCTGCCCTCCCTCCCCTTGAGCAAGAACCTCAGGCAAACGGAGAGCCTAAGTGCCTGGGAAACGGACAGTTTTGCGAAAGAACACGTAACCTCTTAATCAGAATGCCCCCGTTACCGATCCGAGTGGACCCCCACACCGTCGTTATCAAGGACTCCCAAATACCTGCTGCCGTTTACCCCCCGAAAGAACGGCTCGCTTCGCCATTTTGCAACGGGATATGGCGACGTTAATGGCCGCGCACAGATTGCATCCTGGTTTATTGCTCCGCTTTACGCTTTGCAATTTTTAACATGCCCGATGGCTGTGTCGTGCAGGATGCTTTTGTGTGTAACGTCAATGTTCCCGGGAACCGTGAAAATTGATAAAGATCACGCGTTTGTAAGCACCAACGTTCAAGCACAACATTATTCTTGGTTTTATGAAGGTTAAGTGTTTACGTTGTTGTGCCTTGTGTAATAAATAAACGAGGAAAAGCGATTGGACAAAAATGGCTTCTTGTAGATTAAAGATGCAGCTATAGATCCCATCAAAGTTTATTGCCGTATTGTCGATCGTTTTCTAGAAAATAATTGAAAAAAATCACTTGGATATAAGCAGCAGTTTTTTCTCAGTTTTATAGAGCGATGGTCGAGCGTTCGCATGATTGTAACCTGTGCAATAAATAAATGAAGATATGCAATTTAAACAATTTTCTTCTTATACATTGAGGATGCACCTATACGTTGCATGGAAGGTTATTTCCGTATTGTTAATAGCTTTCTAGAAAAAAATTGAGAAAGATCACTTGTTTGTTAGCAGCACGTTGTTCCAGGGGATTGTCATGCTTTTACCCTGTGCAATAAATAAATGGACAAATCTGACTTTAAAAAATATTGTCGTTTAAGTTAAGGATGTCTCTGTATGTCCCATGACAGTTTATATCCGTATTGTTGATACTTTTCTAGAAAAATATTGATAAACATCGCACATTCATGAGCAGCAGAACATTTTTCTTGGATCCATTGTGCAGTGATTAAGGGTTCGACATTATTGTAGACTGTACAATAAATAAACAAATAAGTGCGATTTAAAAAAATGTTTTCTTGAAGATTAAGGATGCACCAATGCGCACCGTAAAAGTACATTTCCGCATTGTTAACAGTTATCTGAAGAAAAATTGATAAAGATCACTTATTTATTCAGCTCCTATCCGGTTGAATTAGTTTTTACAAAAAACGAACTGCTATACTTTAACTTTTGAATGTGCATCAGGTTCTACATACAGGGTGTTCATTTGAAAATTTTCCAGCCGAATATCTCGAAAAGTATGAAAGATATTAAAAATGTGTAAAACACGTGTCGAAGGATTCCGAGGGGAAAAGAGAGAGCAGTAACAAGGTCATTTGAAGGTCAACTTTGTTTTCTCAAATGGAAACCTATATTTCTTATTATGGGATCTTATTGTACGTAAAAAGACCAGCAATTTTCGTAGGATTCTTTTTTTTTATCCGCGCACTAGTTTGTCAATTAGTATGTTTACTCTATCCTCTTCCCTAATTGGTGTATCCATTCCCCTTCCTCTTCGCTATCTGTGTCTGTTTTCCAAAGTTCTGTTATTTTCCTGTTACTCTTATCTTCTTTGCTTCTACCCTCCCCTGTTGCGTGTCTACCTCTTTCCCTTTCCTCAACTTTTGTTGTGGTGTCACTATTTTCCCCTATTGTCTCCCTCATTATTAACCCTACCTTTAGATTAGATTAGTTAAGGATGTCTCTGTACGTTCCATAAAAGTTTGTATCCGTATTGTTGATACTTTCTTGGATCCATTGTACAGTGATTAAGGGTTCGACATTATTGTAGACTGTACAATAAATAAACAAATAAGTGCGATTTAAAAAAATGTTTTCTTGAAGATTAAGGATGCACCAATACGCTCCGTAAAGGTTCATTTCCGTATTGTCAATAGTTGTCCGGGAAAAAATTTATAAAAATTACTTCTTGTTTGTAAGCAGCTTTTTCTTGGTTTTACAGAGCAATGTTCGAGGGTTGGCAGGATTGTGCACTGTTGGTCGTTTTGAGGTTATATTTGTATTCTTGGGGTTATTTCAAGAAAAAAATGTATATATAACATGGTGTCAAATTGGCCTGGTTTAGCCGGTAAAGTAGATTTCCTGTTTTTTATAAATTTGCAAATATCTCGGTAACTATGCGAAATATGGCAAAATATCCAGAGACCTTTTTTGTAGAAAATGAAATTTTATTCGCATAATCTTTGCGTTGTAGCTGTCATCCAGAATTTGAACTAGTAATGTAAAAATCATGTGAGTAGAATGAGTTGTGGTTAGGTTGAGGAGGGTGCGGAAATCGTACGAAGGGCCACGGAAATCGTACTCGTGCAGCACTGTGCACTGAATAAATGGAAAAATGCAATTTAAAAATGTTATTAGGAATTAGGTATTGATGGGAATGCTTTGGTAAAGACATGTTTATTATTCCATTGCAGGTAAGAGGGAGCTTTCCTCGTTGACATTACGCGGCGAGGGATTAACAGGATTAGAGTAGATAGAATGGCGTCGCGAGTTCCTTCAGTCGAACATTATTTGATACAGTGGTACGGCTTTGGGAGCAGGACGAACAAAATTAACCGTGGACCGCCTCGGGTGATCGGGAAAGTTTGACTCCGAATCTCGTCGCCATTCCGCGGCGGGAACTAATTACGTGCCACAGTTTCTGCTTTCGTCCCCCTATCCAAACGCAAATTAGTCTATATGACAAATCGTCCCCTTTCGCGTTACACAATTCCCTCTTATTGGTTTGTCTCGGCTACGACGCAAACGCTTTGTCGGAAGCTTCTCCCGCTAACAATGCGAAACAGTCACTTTAATATTAACAAAACTATTTTTTTAGAATTCTTAATTCAGCTGAATGTTCAGTTAAAAAATGATAAACTGCGCTTTGGTGCCTTCTAAACGAAAATATTAGTTGCTTTCAATATTAAGATTTAATATTAGTGGAACATGGAAAAATTTAATGTGTCTCTTTATTTGTATTTTTTGGGAATTTTTATTCCACGTAATTGTTCAGTTATAAAAAAATATGAAAGTGTGCTTCGGTGACTTTTAAACGATAATATTAGTTGCTTTTAATATTGAGATTTAATATTACTAAAGAATGGATAAATTTAACATATTTTCTTTTGTATTTTTTGGGAATTTTTATTCCTCTTAATTGTTCAATTAAAAAAGTAATAAAGTGTGCTACGGTGCCTCTTCAACGAAAATATTAGTTATTTTTAATATTGAGATTTAATATTAGTGAAACATGGACAAATTTAATATATTTTCTTATTTGTATTTTTTTGGGAATTTTTGTTCCACTTAATTGTTCAATTAAAAAAACAATAAAGTGTGCTTCGGTGCCGCTGAAACGAAAATATTAGTTATTTTTAATATTGCGATTTAATATCAGTAATACATCGACAGATTTAATGTGTTTCCTTATTTGCATTTTTTTGGAAATTTTTGTTCCACTTAATTGTCCAGTTAAAAAAATATTAAAGTGTGCTTCGGTGGCTTTTAAACGATAATATTAGGTGCTTTCAATATTGAGATTTAATATTAGTAAAACGGATAAATTTAATATATTTTCTTGTTTGTTTTTTTGGGAATTTTTATTCCTCTTAATTGTTCAATTAAAAAAGTAATAAAGTGTGCTACGGTGCCTTTTAAACGAATATGTTAATTATTTTCAATATTGATCTTCAATATTATCAAAACGTTCACAAATTGACGTATCTTATTATTTGTATTTTTTAGAATTTTCATTCCATTTAATTGTTCAGTTAAAAAATAGTAAAGTGTGCTCTTCTGCCTTTTGAACGAGAATGTCAATTATTATTGAGATTCAATATTATTAAAACGTGGACAAATTGATATATTTTCTTGTTCCTATTTTTTAGTATTTCCATTTCAGTTTTGCTAAAAATAGAATAAAATGTGCTTCGGTGTCTTTTGAGTATGTATCACAGGGATGGGAACTTTTGTCTCAATTGTGACAAAATGGTCCCCACCATAGCACCCACTGCCCCCCACCATCATCCGCCGTTACTATAGAGGAAAGAAGTGCTTCGCCCGTCGCGAACAGTGCGCAGGCCTCGCGCATGAAAGAGAGGTTGGTGGGAGAAGCAGGTGTTTGAGGGGCTCCACCCGTGCCCATGCCTGATGTATCATAAGTAAAAACATGAAAAAAATATGATCTAATGAAATAGAATAAATTTAATCACTTCATAAGTAAATTTGTATAATCCATGAAAACATTAAATTTTTAATGCAATAATCTTGCGTTTCAAAATCGGTGTTCACAAAAATTTATTTCACAATGATATGCAATTTTCCAGTTGATATTTTTTTGGATTTTTTTTTTTTGGTTAATTGTTTGATTAAAGATATGGCAAAATATGTTCCAGTGCTTTTAATATAAACAATATGACATTGTGTACTGAATAATATAATGTAGTTAAAAGTTTTATGGGACAGTTTTATGCAGTAATCGATGTCACTGAATTTTCATTATATAACAATTTGCCTTGGTTTTTATGTATCGCAGGTGAACATCGTAAAAAGTATACTGCAGTACAGTATAATGGAATTAGCAATTTCATTGGTCAGTTTTATGCAGGATGAAAAAATATTGACCTTTCATTGTAACAATTTTGTACTTGAATATTCCGAAAACATAGTTTAATCGACACATTTCTTCTAGTTTTATTGAAAAATGAATATAATATTATTAGCAAATAAATGAATGAAAAATGAACAACGCAAACTTGCATACAAAAATCCTTCGTTTATCCGCAGAATAGAACTCATTACAAAGTTTTGAGCAACGACGGTATATGCAATATATATCGTCGGATTAAAAAACGCTTAGACATATGCGATAAATCTTGGGCGGGAAAATTGAAAATTTTTATCTTGATCAAATCTTTAGCACTAGAAATACCGACCAAGGGTGCGGCTTCCAACCCTTAACTGATCTCATGGTTTACTATGCGTTGGAATTTCTATTTCAACGTTCCCTTCTAAAACAGATGTTCAAGCTAATTTCTATATATTAAACAAAAAATACTATTAATATTTTATGCTGTAATTTACTTATTTCGCCTCGCAAATAAGAGAATCTTTTCATGTAAGGGCAGTGAGAACTAGTGATCATTAAAACTTTTTTAAAAACAATAAATTATAAGAAAAGTTGAACTAAAAACAAACACTTATATTTCAAGACTTTGCGGTCACATCCCCAAAAGTCCCATATGTTCAATAGTTGATGTGAAAAAAATTCTTAAAAATCACTTGTTTTCGGTATCGTTACACGAGAATCCCCCATTACTTACATTGATTTTAAACATTTTTTACGACAATAAATAATATGAAGAATCGAACTAAAAAAAATACACTGATACTTCGAGGCTTTGCGTTCACATCCCCAAAAGGTCTAATCCCATATGTTCAATAGTTGATCTGAAAAAAATTCTTAAAAATCACTTGTTTCCGCGATCATTACACGAGAAACCCCCATTACTTAAATTGATATTAAACATTTTTTACGACAATAAATAATAAGAAGAATCGAATTAAAAAAAATACACTTATACTTCAAGGCTTTGCGTTCATATCCCAAAAAGATCAGGTCCCATATGTTCAATAGTTGATCTGAAAAAAATTCTTAAAAATCACTTGTTTTCGCTGTCGTTACACGAGTAACCCCCATTACTTAAATTGATTTTAAACATTTTTTACGACAATAAATAATAGGAAGAATCGAACTAAAAAAAATACACTTATACTTCAAGGCTTTGCGTTCACATCCCCAAAAGGTCTAGTCCCGTATGTTCAATAGTTGATCTGAAAAAAATTCTTAAAAATCACTTGTTTCCGCGATCATTACACGAGAAACCCCCATTACTTAAATTGATATTAAACATTTTTTACGACAATAAATAATAAGAAGAATCGAAATAAAAAAAATACACTTATACTTCGAGGCTTTGCGTTCATATCCCCGAAAGGTCTAATCCCATATGTTCAATAGTTGATGTGAAAAAAATTAAAAATCACTTGTTTCCGCGATCATTACACGAGAAACCCCCATTACTTAAATTGATATAAAACATTTTTTACGACAATAAATAATAAGAAGAATCGAATTAAAAAAAATACACTTATACTTCCAGGCTTTGCGTTCACATCCCCAAAAGGTGTAGTCCCGTATGTTCAATAGTTGATCTGAAAAAAATTCTTAAAAATCACTTGTTTTCAGTGCCGTTACACGCGATGGCCCCCTTAACGAGTCCTAGTTCAGGACCGATGATTCATGGTCGGCGTGTTTTTCGCGCGTACGGAATAAGTGCTACAACGATTTTCGTCGGTCTCTCGTCCGCTTACGTATTCATAAATGCGAATATATATCGAGGCAGGCCCGGGCAGGGACACACGTACAAGGGAGACCGGAACGATTTCGCGACGCGTTCCCGCGATAATTCATTCGCAGAACCCGTACTCGCGCGTCCCGTACCGTTCTCCATCCCCGCGACACACCGGCCAACGGATGTGTATTAATGACCGACGAGAGTTTAAAATACTCTCGGAAACGAAGCGATCGCGAGTCTCGTCGTGTTTCACGATAGAACGGACAGGCGAAACAGGCGGCTGCTGCTGGTGCTGCTCCTCTCGCTAAACGCTAACGCTGGAACATACGTATATGTATACATATGTATAGAGTACAGGGCTTTGTGATCCGGATACCGAAACCGCCGAGAAACCGTCTGTCATTGATATCATTACCGTGATGCCGCAGGAGAGCTGGTTTCGTTGATCTTGTTTTGACCGAGAATGGTTCTTCAATTTTATTTTGTTGTATTGACTGGATTCGGATTTTTTGTTTTGCGATTTTTGGAATTTCCGATGTTTGTTTTTAGATAAAATTCAAGACCCATCTCGCTATAGGCGCGTCCTTACTTTTCTATCTTTCATTCGTATGCTATCGGATGGACCTATTCGCAAACTCTTTCATACATTTACAAGTTTTATATTTTTGCTTTTGGTGGTCGGGTGGTTCTAAATGATCAATATCGCGGCCGTCTCCCGTTATAGGCGCGTCCTTAATCTTCAATGCTTTACTACTGTACAACCAAATATACTTGTTTTCAAGTTCTTTCATACATTTATGAGTTTTATATTTTTATTTTGGATGATCCGGTGGTCCTAAATGATCAATATCGCGGCCGTCTCCCGTTATAGGCGCGTCCTTAATCTTCAATGTTTTACTACTGTACAAACAAGTATACTTGTTTTCAAATTCTTTCATACATTTACGAGATTCATATTTTTATTTTGGATGATCGGGTGGTTCTAAATGATCAATATCGCGGCCGTCTCCCGTTATAGGCGCGTCCTTAATCTTCAATGCTTTACTACTGTACAAACAAATATACGTGTTTTCAAGTTCTTTCGTACATTTATGAGTTTCATATTTTTATTTTGGATGATCGGGTGTTGCTAAATGATCAATATCTCGACCCTCTCCAGTTATAAGCACACCTTATAACCTTTATTGTGCATTCGCATAGCGAATTCTATCTTCAAGATTGTGTTCTTACAGTGTAATTTTATTTATTCGCTCTCAATCGACACAACTACCTAATTGTAAAATCGCCATCGCGACCCTCTCCCGTTATAAGCACACCTTGTAACCTTTATTGTACATTTGCACAGTGAATTTTATGTTCAGGATTGTGTTCCTACAGTGTAATTTTATTTGTTCGCTCTCAATCGTCGCAACTACCTAATTGTAAAATCGCCATCGCGACCCTCTCCCGTTATAAGCACACCTTGTAACCTTTATTGTACATTAGCACAGTGAACTTTATGTTCAGGATTGTGTTCCTACAGTGTAATCTTATTTGTTCGCTCTCAATCGTCGCAACTACCTAATTGTAAAATCGCCATCGCCACCCTCTTCCGTTATAGTCGTACTCTTTATCTTTAATATCATAACCACACAGTGAATTGTATCTGCGGAACTGTGTCCACTCAGTTAAATCATAGTTATTCGCTTCCAATCGTCACAGGAAATTTTCAAAATCGCTATCGCGACCCCCTCCCGTTATAATCGCACTCTTCACCTAAAATATTATAACCATAGAGTGAATACTATCTGAAAAACTGTGTCCACACCGTTATATCTTAGTTATTCACTTTCAATCGTCACAGGAAATTTTAGAAATTGCCATCGCGACTCCCTCCCGTTATAATCGCACACTTCACCTACAATATCATAACCATAGAGTGAGCGCTATCTGCAGAACTGTGTCCACACAGTTAAATCTTAGTTATTCATTTCCAGTCGTCACAGGAAAATTTCAAAATCGCTATCGCGACCCCCTCCCGTTATAATCGCACTCTTCACCTAAAATATTATAACCATAGAGTGAATACTATCTGAAAAACTGTGTCCACACCGTTATATCTTAGTTATTCACTTTCAATCGTCACAGGAAATTTTAGAAATTGCCATCGCGACTCCCTCCCGTTATAATCGCACACTTCACCTACAATATCATAACCATAGAGTGAGCGCTATCTGCAGAACTGTGTCCACACAGTTAAATCTTAGTTATTCATTTCCAGTCGTCACAGGAAAATTTCAAAATCGCTATCGCGACCCCCTCCCGTTATAATCGCACTCATCACCTACATTATCATGACCATACAGTGAATGCGATCTGCAGAACTGTTTCCACACAGTTAAATCTTAGTTATTCACTTCCAATTCTCACAGCAAATTTTCAAAATCGCCATCGCGACCCCCTCCCGTTATAATCGCACTCTTCACCTAAAATATTATAACCATAGAGTGAATGCTATCTGAAAAACTGTGTCCACACCGTTATATCTTAGTTATTCACTTTCAATCGTCACAGGAAATTTTAGAAATTGCCATCGCGACCCCCTCCCGTTATAATCGCACACTTGACCTACAATATCATAACCATAGAGTGAGCGCTATCTGCAGAACTGTGTCCACACAGTTAAATCTTAGTTATTCACTTCCAATCCTCACAACAAATTTTCAAAATCTCCATCGCGACCCCCTCCCGTTATAATCGCTCTCTTCACCTAAAATATTATAACCATAGAGTGAATGCTATCTGCAGAACTGTGCCCACACAGTGAAATCTTAGTTATTCACTTCCAATCCTCACAGCAAATTTTCAAAATTACCATCGCGACCCCCTCCCGTTATAGTCTCATGTTTCAGCCCCTCCACCATAGAAATTCTGACTCAACCGTGCACTTTCTCTTTACCAATGTCCCGCGCAGCCCATTCTACTTCCGCGGACGCCCGTTTTGTTTGCCGCGGTCTTCCGCGGGTGATAAATCCGCGGCTTATAAATCAGCGGCCATTTTTGGCCGGAACTTTTTGACAAGGCAATTGGGAATTGTTTGGTAAACGACGGCGCGGCGGGCTTGAAAAATCATGAGGTACGCGGTTTCCACCGGCCCGTACTCTCCCATTCAATCCATGTCCCCGGCCAGTCCCAGCCATTTTTATTTATTGCGATTCCCGGTATTTCCAGCACGGAATTTGCTTGCAGCCTCCCGATCATGGACACCGATTTCTCTCCATCCCTGTCTCCCTTCGCCATTTTTTTGTTTTGTTTTGTTTTGTGTTCCGCCCCGACCCCCTTTTTTCACCTCGTCAACCGTCAAACACGGCGGAATCTTCATTCTTCGCTCTTATTGTTGTCGGTTGAGCATTTCGTTCATGGGCCTCATTCATTAACAACAACAGAGATTGTTACTGGATGATTTTCGCAAAATGGCGAATCCCCGTCTGCGCATTCCCGAAATATTTACTGCATTGTTTCCAGCATCTTGGTTATTCTGCAAATTTTATGTTATTATGTTATTATACTATTATGTTATTGTTGTTTGTTACATTAGGTTTTGTTTAGTGGAGCACGTGACTCACGCCTCGGAGTTTTTTTTATACTGCTATGAATATTTTTGAAAATGTTTTTTGAGCGATATTATAGAAATTATTTTTTAAACATTGAATTTAACATGCACGTTTAGATGGACTAAAAATGATGAAAATGTTGTATGGCGGAAGTGATATTGCAAATAAAAGAATTCAGTGTTATTTATATTTTTTACATTTTTCCAACTGCAATTTCCTAAATTATAGAAATTGCTTCTAAACAATAATTCACAGTAAATCTAATCATGATTTTTTAAACATTGAATTTAACATGCACGTTTAGATGGACTAAAAATGATGAAAATGTTGTATGGCGGAAGTGATATTGCAAATAAAAGAATTCAGTGTTATTTATATTTTTTACAAAATTTTTCCAACTGCAATTTCCTAAATTATAGAAATTGCTTCTAAACAATAATTCACAGTAAATCTAATCATGATTTTTTAAACATTGAATTTAACATGCCCGTTTAGATGGACTAAAAATTATAAAAATGTTGTATGGCGGAAGTGATAGTGCAAATAGAAGAATTCAGTGTTATTTATATTTTTTACGAAATTTTTCCAACTGCAATTTCCTAAATTATAGAAATTGCTTCTAAACAATAATTCACAGTAAATCTAATCATGATTTTTTAAACATTGAATTTAACATGCACGTTTAGATGGACTAAGAATGATGAAAATGTTGTATGGCGGAAGTGATATTGCAAATAAAAGAATTCAGTGTTATTTATATTTTTTACAACATTTTTCCAACTGCAATTTCCTAAATTATAGAAATTGCTTCTAAACAATAATTCACAGTAAATCTAATCATGATTAAATTATACAATTTAATATAATATTAGTGACTAAGACAACATTCTAAATTAATGGTACATTACGTGAAAATATCAGTGCCATAACTGCTTAGGTATTACCTTCATGGTTCCGGAAACCCTGGAAAGAGTTCTTCCGGTGTCGAAGTCGAGCAGTAGAGAATCTTTTTTCGCGGTACGAAGTTTCCATCGAGGTTATGTATGTACACGGAAATTCACACTCAAATTTTTATATTATAACAATGTTATGCTCTTTATTCGTAACGTTATACATTCGTTTCGCATTTTAAACAAACGCGAATTTCCTGCATATTATTTCGTAGTTATGATAATGCCGGCGCGACATTTTCACGGTGCTGGAACAGAGTATACTTATCATGTCAACAGTTTAAACGAGACCGGAAGTATTTAATTATAACACTAATGTTACTTTTACGAATAATAGGGTGCAATATTTAAAGAATAAAATTCCATTTGTAACCACTCCGTTTAAAATAATGTGCATACAGTAGTTTACGTAAAATTAATAATATTGTCATTTATTATGTTAACCTAGGTATAGTTGACGTTAAAAAAATATCGGCGGAAACTTTTCCAGTAACGTAAATACCGTTTAAAATACCTGAACAGAAAAGGAGTAAAACAATTTAAAAAAAATATGTCAGAAAAATCCTAAAATTGCGCACGAAAAGAATTCTAAAAATGGCAGCCATCTAGCTAACGGCCGTGATTTTATTTCTCGCGATTCCGCGCGCCGCCATTGGAATTCGAGCTTCAATCATCGCACGCGCTATATGTATACGAGTGAACGAAATTTTCAGCTGTTCTTTGTTTTAAAATCGAAGAATGCAAACAGATAACGATATTTTTAGAACTATCGGTCTCCGACAGGCGCCACCGATTTCTTTCGGGGCAATGCGAGAAACGGAAACGAAATTTTGTAACACACAGTCCACTTCGTATGTTGGTTTTACCATATTCCGTTACGCTGGCTGTCTTCATTGTCAAAACGCTCATAAAACTTTTTTATTTTTAATGATTTTTTTGACGAAACTCTGACCAACTCATTCGCGACACTTTAACGATTAAAATGAGTCCAAGCACCATACAGTTTGGATCATGTTTACTCGTTTAATCCACGAAATAGTGGAACCTCTACTATCCGAACTGATTAATGGAAAGTCTGGCAGTTTTGATAATAGAACAGTTAGTTAGCTACATTTATTGCACTGTATAAGAATCGTTTTAGATAGAACTTTAATCGTAAAACAGGGAGGAACTGTTCGGTTCGGATAATCGAGGTTCTAGAAAATCGTGGATTAAAGAAACAAATGCGATGCAAACTGTATCGTGCCTGTGCTCATTTTAACCAGAAAAATGTCACGAATATGCTAGTGGAAGTTTTGTGACGAAATAATTAAGAGCATAAATGTTATGTCATTTTATACAGGGTGAGTCATTTAACTGTGCCACCTTTTACTCGTAAACTATTTGTTGTATCAAAAAAATTTTCAAACGAAAGTCGTTTGATTTCAAGCGGCGCATGCTCGCCCTTTATAACTTATTATTAAATTAATTTCCAGGTTGGTCACCCTTAAACTTCAATATGAAATCTGTGTTCTTCCGGTGTTTTTCATTTTTCACAACCAGAGTTTGCAACTAAAAAATCGGAAAAAATTCTCGAATATGTGGAGCGATATGTTGAATATGTCAGATTTGTTTTAGAATTTTGAGATGCGTTTAAACGGGAAAATGGAGCGAAACTAGGAAAACAATTCGAAAAGGTGGCGGCCCACAAAAAGACTTTGCAAGTACAGCTAGGATTGTTGACCCATCAAAGTTGAAGTGCGGAGAATGAAAGGGTCGAGTGAAGGTCGGCAGATGTGGATTGTCCTTTAGGATTTGGAAGGGTCTGCAGTACAGCAATTGCGGCGCCAAGTGACGGACCCCCTAAGTCGCTGCCAACGACGCTGGCGCTAACCCAAATCGTGTAGCAACCTATATAATCTTCGTCTTCCTTCCTTCCTCCTCTCCTTTCTCTGTCATCCGTCTCTCTTTCTTCGTCTCGTCTTCGTGACAGTCTTTTCTTCTTTTCAGTCTGGTCTACCTTCTTTCATCCTCGGAACGGATTACAGACTGTTGCCGAAGATACATTGAGTCGCTAATATCTTTCTGGCCGTCTCATCCCTGTAGTAGACCCTCGGGAGTATAGCAAAGCCGGATGATAGTGCGCGTCCTACATTTTCGACCGGATACCATAAGCAGAGACACGATGCCGAGGGCGTGGTGGCATGGCAATGATGACGCTGAGGAATTTTTTGGCTATTTTGTTTTTACTGCATTGAATAATAACTTTCATAAATAACAGATATACTTACTCTTCAGGAACTGCAGGGATTTTTAGGAACACATTAGCAATCTGCATTTGCAACGAGTCACAATTAAATCATTCGAATTAGAGCATATTTCCGAATGTTTTCAGGTTTTTCATTTTTCACAGCCGGAGTTTGCAACTAAAAAATCGGAAAAAATTCATGGATATGCGGTTCGATATGCTGAATATGTCAGATTTTTTTTAGAATTTTCAGACGCGTTTCAACGGAGTAAATGGGGCTAAACTGGGCTTTCCTTTTTCCCCCGTAACTACCCTTATGGATGAGGTATGGGGTTGTGACTTGATGGAAAGTGTTCTGTCTTGGTAAGCTATCGAAAGAGCCATTTCCGGTCAAAATCGCCTAGACCTTTTCGCAGAGGAGCGTTTCGCAAAGCGCAACAGTAGTGTGCACGCCGCTTAACGACAGACGCCGTCGCTAATTGCGAACGTCTCGCCGTGAAGTCGAATGACAGTGGAGGGTTTCCATTTTCCCAAGCGGTCCCATTGATTCACGCCAGAAGAGCATTTGTAACTACCTCATCCGGCTATAGTCTAGCCGCTAGACCTTTTCGGAGAGGACCGTTTCGCAAAGCGCAACAGAAATGTGCACGCCGCTTAACGACAGACGCCGTCGCTAATTGCGAATATCTCGCCGTGAAGTCGAATGACAGTGGAGGGTTTCCATTTTCCCAAGCGGTCCCATTGATTCACGCCAGAAGAGCATTTGTAACTACCTCATCCGGCTATAGTCTAGCCGCTAGACCTTTTCGGAGAGGACCGTTTCGCAAAGCGCAACAGAAATGTGCACGCCGCTTAACGACAGACGCCGTCGCTAATTGCGAATATCTCGCCGTGAAGTCGAATGACAGTGGAGGGTTTCCATTTTCCCAAGCGGTCCCATTGATTCACGCCAGAAGAGCATTTGTAACTACCTCATCCGGCTATAGTCTAGCCGCTAGACCTTTTCGGAGAGGACCGTTTCGCAAAGCGCAACAGAAATGTGCACGCCGCTTAACGACAGACGCCGTCGCTAATTGCGAATATCTCGCCGTGAAGTCGAATGACAGTGGAGGGTTTCCATTTTCCCAAGCGGTCCCATTGATTCACGCCAGAAGGGCATTTTTAACTACCTCATCCGGCTAGCCGCTAGACCTTCTCGCAGAAGACCGTTTCGGAAAGCGCAACAGTAGTGTGCACGCCGCTTAACGACAGACGCCGTCGCTAATTGCGAACGTCTCGTACCGAAGTCGAATGACAGTGGAGGGTATCCATTTTCCCAAACGGTCCCATTGATTCGCGCCAGAAGGACATTTTTAACTACCTCATCCGGATAGAGTCTAGCCACTAGACCTTTTCGCGGAGGACTGTTCCGCGAAGCTCAACAGTAGTGTGCACGCCGCTTAACGACAGACGCCGTCGCTAATTGCGAACGTCTCGTACCGAAGGCGAATGACAGTGGAGGGTTTCCATTTTCCCAAGTGGTCCCATTGATTCATGAATTACCTGCAAGAAAAGAAGCAACGCCGATCGGTGTCCGTTTCGGCGAAATCTGTCGTTTCGCTAATTTTAACGACGGGTCGCGCCGCGAGAAGAGCCTGGGCCCAATGAATTATCTCAGCATCTCGGCAGCGTCGGGACGCGCGACGCCGTTCCGTGCACGTTTGGACAAGAAACTCGGGAGCACATTTCACGAGATTACAGACACGGAGTCAGACAGATTCGCACTATTTATAGTGGCGGATTTTCGCGGACGCCTCGTGCCCGTTAAGAAGACGGAAAAGGAAGGAGAGAGAGTGAGAAAGAGATGGAGAGAGAGAAAAGTGGAGTGGAGAGGAGACAAAGGATGGGGAGCACCTTACGTTTGAATTAAGGTTAATTCACGATCGCTGACCGGAACCTTTGATGTTTCGCGTCTTCAATCGAACATTAAACTAACGAACCTTCTAGCTCTAATTTAGCTAATTTTTATGTTGCTCGTGATTAAAAGACTGGCGATACGATCGTGGGAAATGTCGAGTTTGGAGGCAGGGGGTTCTATGTTTGATAGGGTTTGAGGGGTTTGATGGTGTTTGAGGGGTTTGATTGAGCGGGTTTGAGGAAGCGGTTTGTGTTTGTTTTGAGCCGTTGACGATGAAGGTGGGGAGTTTGATTTTATTAAGAGATTGTTTAAACTGTTGGGTGTTTGTGCTGGGTTTGAGTATCTTTGATAAGCGATTGTTTAATGTGATTTATTAAATGGAGGATTTGATTGGATGTAGTTATGGTTGTCATGAAGTCGAATGCCAAATCAAATAGAGTTAAATATAAAATCAAATACACAATTGAAATCAAATACACAATCAAATAGAATCAATCGGAAACAATAACAACATTAAATAAAATTAAATATATACAGTTATCATCAAATACAACATCAAACAAAATTAGATATATACAGTTGACATCAAATACAACATCAAATAAAATTAAATATATACAATTGAAATGAAATCAAATAAGATTTCAATCAAATACCAAATCAAATATAAAATCAAATACACAATAGAAATCAAATACAAAATCACATATAAAATCAAATATGTAATTCAAATCAAATACAAAATCAAATATAAAGTGAAATTTACAATTGCAATCAAATGCGAAATCAAATATAAAATCAAATATACAATTGCCATCAAATACAAAATCAAATATACAATTGAAATCAAATAAAATTAAATACACAATTTACATGAATTTACAATGAACGCAGTTGTATATTCACAATAAATCAAATGTATTTTACGTAACATGAAGACATTGGAGAAATAATAAAAGACAATAACGATATGACAACCAAACGTACATTGCAACGTTCATCGCGCTGCACACATCGATCATACGTCATACATTGCATACGTCATTGCTTACATTGGATACACGTTTCAGCCAACAACATCAAATATAAAGTTAAATAAAATGAAATATACAATTGACATAAAATATAAAATCAAATAAAATGACATATACAATTGACGTAAAATCGAAAATCAAAGAAAATAAAATAAACACATACACGAAATAAGATCAAAAATATACAACTGTAGACAAATATAAAATCAAATGTACAATTGAATAATGAAATCAAATATAAAATGGAACAGAATCAAATATAGTATGAAACAGAATAAAGTATACAATATCAAATACAGACAAATACAAAATCAAAAGAATGAAATAGACTCAAATAGAAAATCGGGTAGAATTAAGTATAAAATCGAATAAAATCGAATAAAATCAAATGGTGTCAAATATAAAGTCTTGTGTATATTTTATACAGTTTGATTGTACTTAAATCTCGTAATTAATTATAAATTTTCTCGGTTGCCTCCACCGTCTACAGGGCTGTCTACCAATTATTAATGAGACGGGACGTTATTATGTACAATGATCGCGAGAAGCCGAAGTTAGGATACTGCGTTCAGCGCATCAAAGGTTTGCTCGCGGTTCCACAGTGTCAAAGTGTAATCGACCAACTGTTTCTTATTATTAATGAGCGGCCAAAGTTTGGCCTGGTCCTCCGTTGATCAAAGATTTGTTTGCTGCGTTTACATACAGAGTTCTGGCGGTGGCGAAGCACTACCAATTTGCTGATTCTTGCTATTAATGAGAGACAGTCTATATAGTCTAAGTCTATATATCGAGGTTTCAAGATGGCGGCTTGAAATATCCAACAACATGACATTCCAATTCAATTTATGTACTTTACATTCTGTATTTACATCTAAAGTAATGGTTTTTCGATATGAGAAGGTTAATCATTTTTTTTATGGAGAATAATGGAATACATCGATCGGTATATCAAAAAATATATGGTTCTATTAAAAAAATAATTGTAGGTGGCCTTCATATCTTGTCTACTCCGTCACTTAGAAAAAACTTATTGCCATTGAATTATGTTCCTCCTGGAAATATGTAATTTTTGTACGAAACATTTTTAGGTAACGTTAATATTTTCGGAGATATTGGAGTGGATCGTTCGAAATGGAACACCCTGTATAAATTTAAGAGGGGAGATTACGATTTTCGTGTCCCCTTGTTTAGAGATTAAATTTGTATTCTTGGGGTCATTTTAAGAAAAAAATGTATATGTCACAGGTATCGAATGGGCCTAGTTTAGCTGGTAAAGTAGATTTCTTGTTTTTTATAAATCTGCAAATATCTCGGTAACTATGCGAAATATGGAAAAATATCAGGAGACTTTTTTTGTAGAAAATTAAATTTCAAACAATTTATGTCGTATGACATTTTTTTATCAGCTGCGCAGTTTTCGAGTATATTTATATTTCGGTGAAGTTACAGAACAACTCCCTCCCTCCCGAAATTATGGTCGGGGGAACGTAAAGACTCCGTTCACAACTGCTTATACGAGACTCAAGAAATGTCTATGTATCAAAACTCAATTAGCAGTGAATATTATTGACGTATTAGGTTAGGTTAGATTAGGTTAGGTTACGCCAGGTTAGGTTACGTTAGGTTACGTTAGGTTACGTTAGGTTACGTTAGGTTACGTTAGGTTACGTTAGGTTACGTTAGGTTACGTCAGGTTACGTCAGGTTACGTCAGGTTACGTCAGGTTACGTCAGGTTACGTCAGGTTACGTCAGGTTACGTCAGGTTACGTCAGGTTACGTCAGGTTACGTCAGGTTACGTCAGGTTACGTCAGGTTACGTCAGGTTACGTTAGGTTACGTTAGGTTAGGTTGGGCTAGGTCTGGGTTAGGTTAGGTTATATATTTCATTTTAATGTTCTTTATAGGAAATTCAATTTCCTACAAAAAGGTCTGTATATATTTTACCATATCTCGCAGAGTTTCCGAGATATTTGCAGGTTTATAAAAAACAGGAAATCTACTTTACCGGCTAAACCAGGCCGATTTGGTACCTGCATATAAAATATACAGTTTTTTTCTTAAAATGACCCCAAGAACACAAATTTGACCTTCAAAGTAGAGGCCACGGAAATCGCCATCGTGCCATTTAAGAATTTTTAAACATATTTTTTCAGAATAACTATTGAACATATGGGTGACTAGACCGTTTGGGGATATAAACAGATAGTCTTGAAGTACATATGTTTTTTTTTTGTAGGTCAATTCTTATTATTATTTATTGTAGAATACACAAAAATTTTCTGCGTTTAACGTGTTAATAGAACGCATCGATCGCAGACCGAGTCGCCTGTAATTAAATAAAATTCGATGAAAGCTCGATTCCCTCGGTACGGGGACGCCCGGTACACGATGCCGGGTGACAAGAGAAGGAGTTAGGCGATCGCCGTTTGACAAGGCAGGAAATAAAAGCGGCCGGGAATCGATGGGAACGCGGTGGAACAAGTCTCGGACGTGTCCGAGGGAAAAACTCGGCTTCGGGATTCCGGGGCTCGGCGGAAATTAGAATTTTCACGGCAGATGGAACAACGGGTTTTCCCGTGGCCTTGTAAGAGGGCGAATCTTGGCGGTCGGAACGAGTTTTGGCGTTGATGGAACGACAAGAGGGTGGGCTGACTTTAGGTGGCCCGTCAAATCGAGAGGGAAGGACGCGGCGCTACGCTCCTGGCGCCGTCCAACCCCTAACTGCCGCGACACGATAAAGGACGAGGGGCCCACCCCTGTATCCAAGACCTGACAGTCTGTCTTATGTTCCGGATGACGTGACGTAAATGTTGTTCTAAATAGTAAACAGTGTGTTTTTCGGTTCAACGCCTCGTGACACGATTCTTTAAAAAATTTAACAAATTGTTCGTGATGGAACGTTTTTATGCAGCGAAGAATTAGTTATAAATCTAGTCATCAGAATGTCCCAGGCAACGATACAAGACGATTTTTACATACGTCGTTAAAAGTCAGAAGTTTAAATTGTTGTTTCTTGTTGTTACGAAAGAAGTGCTCGGATGAAATCGTTACCAGCTCATGCGTGACATTTTTCTGCTTAGAACGATACCAAACACGATACCTTTCGGATCAAGCATAATCGTTTAATCCACGATTTACTGGAACCTCTGCTATCCGAACTGCTTACCTACCCGTCTACTGAATCGTGATTTACACAGCAAATATACATCGAACGATGTCGTGCTTGGGCTCATTTTAATCAGAAAAATGTGACGGTTATTTTGATAGAAGCTTCGTAAAGAAATAATTAAAAACAAAAAAGCTATCGAGGAATTACTGCAGCCTTGTACAAAGTATTGAAAAATTTTTCGACACAGTTTGCTCAGTTGCAGCAACGATTACTGGGAAAAGAGGGTTGCGGGGATGAAAGAGACAATTAGAGAGTTGTTGTATATTTGACAGTATTAAATATTCATTTTTTTCAATAATCGTGAAAACTCGATAAAAGTATCGAAAATCTAAAAAAAACTTACTAAAGTACTGTTAAAGTATTACATGGCATAAAAAGGAAGTACCGTTTCACATTAAAAAAGTACCATTTATATTAATATTTATGTTTTTGATTGAATCGTAGCAGTCGCGAAGAAAGCAAAGCTATGAAAAGATAGACTTTCTTACGGCACTTAACTTTCTCTACAGAACTTCTGGGTGAATCTGCAGTAAGAACAATAGAAGTAACCAAGACAAAGAAAACAGGGGTAGACGAAAAGCTATTTAGACGTTTGATGCTTTAACTTTCTCTTTCGGGGCAAAGACAGATGAATGTATTTGCAACTTTTGCGAATAAAATTACCCGAAGTAGTCGCTTTCCTTTAATTAAAATGCATGGACTATGCATTTCTTATTTTCCGTCGGAGTTTTTGCAAGGGCATTACCGAGTCGATTTCAAAAAGAATAAATTTTCAGAGTTACTCAATTAGCTTTTCCAATACAACAATCTGAATAAGATTTAGATTACATATTCAATATTTAAATACAAATTGCTCGATTTAACCAAAGTTTACGGAGTTATACTTTGATAAATTATGCTAACCGAAAGAAAATATTTGATCGAAACTGTGACTGAAATCGTCAAAGAAATTATTTATACGTATATTAAAAATGAAAGCTAGTCTGTACAATAACATTTTTTTAAATATTTCTTTGAAATGTGCCTGTAAGAATCTCTAACATTTTTAATTTTATGGGAAAAGGTCAGGACCGAGTTGTACTTTTTGAGAATGCGCCATACGATGGTGGAAAGAATTTTTTCCCAAGGTCATTTTCTTACGAGATCTCAAGGTCATCGGTGTTTTTTTGTTAATGGAACCACATATTTTTGATATTTTTATAAAGCATAAAATAACGAATCCAACGCCTATAATAACTCATTTCAATTACTCACTTCCGAAATATTAGTGTCTGAAAGGTAAGCTGCTTAATTCATTCAGACACAAATATCTCAAAATTAAATGAACAAAATTTTATAGTTATTATACTCATTAGACTCGTCTTTTTAAGCTCTAAAAGGCCATCGAAAGAAAACTATGATATCCACTTAAAATAAATGTTTCTGACTATATTAAATAACTATTTCCACCACGAGCAAGTATAGTTTACCTTTCAGACGCAAATATACCGAGATTACATAACCACAACCATATACTTATTATAGTCATTAGACTCGTCTTTTTACTCTCTAAAAGACCATCGAAAATAAAATACAATATTCCCTCTAAAAACAAAAAAGAAAAATCAACAACCTTGAAATCAGTCGAGTAATTTAGTTAATCTCATTTTTACCATAAAACCAAAAATAACGTGGACATTTAGATCTCCCTATTTAAATACCGTCTGCTCTATATACAACGAGCTTTATCGCTGAATTTACCCGTTCGGATCGTTAATAAACTGGATGATAATCCGCTTAGGCGGCTCTCGAACCCATCGCTTTCGTTTTTTAATCGAACAATATTTCCGAATCACTATTAAAGACCGGCACTTAGCTGCGAGATACGCGTATGCCGCGGGTAAACAGATAGAGAGAGCGAGAGCGAGAGAGGGAGAGAGAGGGGGGGAGGGAGGGAGAGAGAGAGAAGTTTATGGACGTTTCGCGTTGACTTGCCAGCGTCACACGCGAGCAGGAAGTCGAGAAGCACTTCCGAATGTTTGCCGCGGGGACTGGTTCGTCGTTTGAGGTGTTTGTTAATTAATTCCGCCGGGGCGTGGTTTGTGCCTACATTTTAACGGTCACAGACTCCCTCTCCAACTCTAAATAGGGCTCGTAATCGAAACTCTCGAGCGCCGATTCGCGGATACACCTTCGTGTCCTCTTCCATTAAACAGCCTTGCAAAGCCTCCGAAAAATATACAGTATTTTATCGATAACTGTCCATAACACGGGTATGGCCAGGGACAGTTATCGGGCAGGGACAGTTACCGGCCAGGGACAGTTATCGGCCAGGGACAGTTAACCGTCAGGGACAGTTAACCGTCAGGGACAGTTATCGGTCAGGGACAGTTATCAGCCAGGGACAGTTAACCGTCAGGGACAGTTAGCCGTCAGGGACAGTGATCGGTCAGGGACAGTTATCAGCCAGGGACAGTTATCGGTCAGGGACAGTTATCGGTCAGGGACAGTTATCGGTCAGGGACAGTTATCGGCCAGGGACATTTATCGGCCAGGGACAGTTATCGGCCAGGAACAGCTATCGGCCCAGGGACAGTTATCGGTCAGGGACAGTTATCGGTCAGGGACAGTTATCGGTCAGGGACAGTTATCTGCCAGGGACAGTTATCGGCCAGGAACAGTTATCGGCCAGGGACAGTTATCGGTCAAGGACAGTTATCGGCCAGAGACAATTATCGGCCAGTTATACTAGTCTTTGACTTTTGTCGAACGCAATAATTCCGGTTTTCCTACTCCCTACGATAATGCATAGACTGTGGATCTTTATGCAAAATAAAAAATGTTTGCATGACACAGGAGTCAAATAAAAAATGTTTTCTGCTTTTAATCGTCTTATTAAGCTGAAACTAGCACACTGATGTCCTCGCATCGTTTTACTATGACCACTGCTTTAAATTGTGCGTACCCGTTTTTATCATAAATACATAAAATCCGCAGTCTAATAATGTGAGACGCTAGAATATAACATAACAGAACATTAAAAGAATTCATTTTCATTTCATAACTAACAGCATTTCATTTTACAACTAGCAAAAAGAACAATTGAAAGAGTTTCATTTTATTTCGTAACTTACAGCGTTTTATTTTACACACCAGTATGTTTTTTAACGAAAGTCACTGAGTTCTGAATCTGTCAGGATGAAATAATGAATTTCAAGCAAGATTATTAACACTAATGAATTTATATTTTGGTCATTGGTGTCCTGTTATGCGAAAGTGTCTTCCTTTCGGTACAGCGACTGACGGCAAAATAATTTTAATTAACCAAGTTTCGCTCGGCCGGTTTAATTATGTCGCGCGCTGGCGTAATTAAATTACAATGTACGGCGTATAGTCGGAATGCGAAAACTTAAATTAAGTCGATGGCCAGAAGCCGGTAGACAGAAGTTTGCTGTTAATGAGAATATTTTCTAAGTGGTCGATAACCCCTCGGATCCTTGGGATATCGAACCAGGGGATGACCTTGTCAGATGGAAATTGCCTATGGCGGGGGGGGGGGGGGGGGCTCGTGATAATTACGCTAGCCATAAGCTTTAAGTGTCCGAAGAGATCTAGTGGATAATTATCTCGTTCGACCAAAGTATTTTCCTTCGATTTTGCTGTCGGATATTCCCGCATTAAGAGGACGTTCTCTTCAAATCATTTCGAATAAAAATGTGTGACATATAGGAATTTTTTTTTCTTAAAATGTACAACGTTTTATTAACACTAGATTTACGGGGCCCGTCAAAATAACGTATTCCAAAATTTTTAATTTACGATTATTAAGACTGTAAGGAGGCATTCGTGAGGAATTATTAAATAGATATATTTTTTTGTGTACATATTACAATAAAAATCGCTGAAGATCTAAGTAAATACAATTTTATTATTTTTACGAAGCAATGTAAAATCAATTTTAGTGCTCCGTAAACCCAGTGTTAAAAAAACACTTTTTGTCCTTGGTTCCGTACATCATTTAGTATACAAAACAATTTTTTTGGTCGCGGTTTCTGTTGCAGTGTCATTTATAGATGGCGGCGAATGCACTGCTCATAAAATATGGGGTGAAAACGATGGCCACGTTCACAAAAAAAAGTTTGTGAACCGATTCGAAAAATTCTTGCGGCATTATTTTCGTTATTGCATTGACTATCGCGTGTACCAAAACGATGAATTTTGGAACACTCGCTTTCTTGTTATTCATACCTCTATACATAAAATTGACCGTTTTTTATACGTTCTGATTAAACTCGCATGAAACGTCGCCATTTTGATTTTTTCGTCTCACTGTGGTTCATAGCATATCATTGTTTCATTTCAGAGGATCTTACAATGAGTTATGATGGCCGCCATTTTCAGTCCATATTTTGCAAGCCGTGCAGTGACCGCCATTTATAAATGACACCGCAACAGGAACCGCAACAAAAATTTGTTTGTATACAAAAGAGTCTAGAATCCAAGGACAAAAAGTGTTCTTTTATAAAATGTACAAAATAACATCCTGAATATCACATCTTTATTTTAAATGATTCGATGAGAAAGTCCTTTTAAGGGGGTACACAACTATGTAATTATTTTTTTCAATAATTGCTACGCAAAATGAAAATATCTTTTTAGGAAATATTTAGCAACACCTTGCCTCTACTTTCATATTTTTTTTATTACTTAAAATTACAAAATGGCGATTTTACATAATATTGTCCATCATCAAGTCTTTCTTGGATGGCACCCGGCACCAAAAGCAACCGAAACATAAAAGGCAAACAATTTTCACGTGAACTTATTCAAGAATACTCTTCAATATAGCGTACGATTTTTTTGATATCTCAATTTACCGAACTTCTATGAATATTTAAACTTTCAATTATTCTTACGGAATAAAAGGATCGCATTCTTTAAACACCCGCCATTTTATTTTTTCTTCGAATTATTAAAAAATCATACGCTATATTGAAAAATATCCATTTTTCTATAGAATTTCTAGCGTCTTTTTTTTAACAGTGGTTGTGACTGCAAACGCACACGCGTGGGCAGAATTGCTTGTATTGGTACAAACAATCTATCGCAAATATCTCGAAAACTAAAGGAGTCCGCCATCAAAAAATTATTAAGATCGGAGTGGAGGCTAAACTTCTAATTAATGACCATAGCTTTTTTAACAAAATATTGTATATATTTTAAGGGAAAACAATTCCTCAACGACGTCTTTATTTAAAATGATTTGATGAGAAATTCCTCCTAAGCCGTGAACAATTGATAGGAACATCGCACTTTATTTTTAGATTTCGTCTTGTTTATTCTAACGGAATAGTGTAGTGTATATAGAATGTTTAAAATTTGTCTTTACCCGCTTCAACTATCCGGAATCTGTCAGGTTGAAGTCTGCAACAAGGGACCGAAGTTTCCGAGTGTGCGCTCTATCCATCAAAGATTCGCCGGCTAAGTTTCTACCGACTTTCGCAGAATCAATCTGTAACCAGCTAGCTGCTTTTTAATTATTAACTAGAGAAAGCGTATATAGTATCGTACGGCGAGCCTCGAAAACGAAGGGCCGAAGTTTTAAAGTGTGTCAAACATTTGTTCGTTGCGTTGCTGTCGAGAGTTCAGCAGCGTTAAACTATAAATAGTCAACTGTTGTTTATTATTAGCAGACTCCTGATTTTATGCATTTATGGCGAAACTGAGTGTATGCAATTTTAAAAAAGTGAAGAGATTAAGAAAGACTTCAAGGGTATAAAAAATATATTATTTTTACTATATTAAAATGATTAATGAACGATATGGATTTTTATTTGTCGCACAAATCGCTTACCCCCTGAAAACCCGCGAATTTTTTCTGGAAAAATTAAACCATTTCTTTTTCCAACGAGTAAGTTGTTTAATTGTGCATATATCGCGCTATTCATGCACATTTTTTTTTTGTAAAATGTTCAAAAATGACTGAGTAATAGTAATTCAATATTAGTAGCTTCTTTTGAGCCAAAACAATTGAGAAATGAGCTAATTAATAAATTTAGAACATGAATGAAGAAAATTATGAATAAAAAAAACTCGTGAAGACTACGTCGCTATAGGGTTTTATCTAGATGACCGTAGGGTTTTTCAAAAAATTGATTTTTTACGAAATGGTAGTCACTTGATGCAAATGAAAGTGTACGACTTTCCAGCGTTTACAGTTTTCCTGAAGACGCTGTACTGTGAACACGATTCTACCAAAAATTCATGAAGACTATGATAATATACAGCCCTGATGGGCACGGTAGGAGCCCCTCAAACGCCTGCTTCTCCTACCAATCTCTCTTTCATGTGCGGCGCCTGCGCACTGTTCGCGGCGGTAACGGCGGATGCTGGTGGGGGACAGTGAGCACTATGGTGGGGACGGTTTTGTCTCAATTGAGACAAAAAAGCCCATCCCTCATATGTGGCTTTATCTAGTGGATGACTGTAAGGGCTTCCCAAAACTTTGATTTTTGCCAAAACGGGAATTCTTTCACGCAAAACTAACATTTCGATTTTCGTGAAATTACTGAGCGCTGACCGGAATTTTATGAAACTTTTTATGACTTAAAATAAAAAATTCATAAAATCTCTATTAATATTCTCTATTAATAACATAAAATTTTTATTAAAATATTCGTCCCGTTTTTAATGATTGATAACGTGACATTGTTTATTCGACTCATTAACCAACTTCACGCAATCAAGTGTCATACGTCATTTTGAAGGTTAGGTTTTAGTGATTATTTCAGTAAAAATATTTTACAATCGGCGGCATCTACAGTCGTTTACAAGAAAATGTTGTTTATCTCCGGACAATCGAAAAATCTTGTAAACAACTATAGATGTCACCGATTGTAAAATATTTTTACTGAAATAATCACTGAAACCTAACCTTCAAAATGACGTATGAAGCTTCATTGCGTAAAGTTGTTAATGAGTCGAATAAACAATGTCACGCTACCAATCATTAAAAACGGGACGAATATTTTAATAAAGATTTTATGTTATTAATAGAGAGATAGATAGACAACCAACAAAAAGGGGACGCATTTATGTTACGACCCAATATATGATTTTACAGAGTGTATGGCCGAAGGATTTTCGAAAAAATAATTTTGCAGAAATAGCGATCCTTTGACGCAAAACTCCGTTCCAACGTTTCGATTTTCGTGAAATCGCTGCGCCGGATTTTTCGAAACTTTGTACTACTTAAAATAAAAAATTCATGAAATTTCTATGAATATATAATTTTACAGAATGGATGGCCGAAGGATTTTCGAAAAAATGATTTTGCTAAAAAATCAATCCTTTGACGCAAAACTGCGTTCCAACGTTTCGATTTTCGTGAAATCGCTGCGCCGGATTTTACTAAACTTTGTATGACTTAAAATAAAAATTCATGAAATTTCCTTTGACGATTTGACCGAGTGAAAAAGTGGTTTTAAAACCGCTTCGTAACAAAGTAATCAGGACGTATTTTATACTTTTCAACATCCACCTTTCGCCTTCTCTGAGAGTTCCCAACCCCATGAATCTTCAAACGTGCAAATCGCTTTCTCCGAAAGCTCACGCGGCAATTTTCGCCACCAGGCTCTCTCTCTCTCTCTCTCTCTCTCTCTCTCTCTCTCTGTCTGGTTTCGAAAGAGACACATGCACATATACTCGGGGACAGTCGCTCTAAAACGAGTGTGACGAAGCGGTTATAGACGGCGCCGAGCCATAAATTCTTCCGTCATCTTTCCCGGGGCGCATCTTCAGCAGCGCAAAAGCGTCTGCGTCGCGCGCCTAGTAACCGCGAATAAACGATCTTCTCCACACAACAGAGAAGAAGAAAACTCGTTCGGCGTGTCCCTCATGCTCTTTCGCCGACACGCGTCACGGCACAATAGGCTCGTGTATAGTATTTGCATTCCGTGCCTATGGTTCCGTACGGTTCGCTCCCACGTGCTCATTTTAAGGACTTATGGGCACTTCCTCGTCGAATCATTTCACATAAAAATGATATCTAGGGATTTTTATTCCTTTAAAATATACAATATTTTGTTAAAAAAGCTTTGGTCGTTATTTAGAAGTTTAGCCTCCACAACGAACTTAATAATTTTTTGATGGCGGTCTCCTTTAGTTTTCCAGTTATTTGCGATAGATTGTTTGCACCAATACAAGCAATTCTGCCCACGCTTGTGCGTTTGCAGTCACAATCACTGTTAAAAGAAAAACGATAGAAATTCTACAGAAAAATAGATATTTTTCAATATAGCGTATGATTTTTTCCGTACGGTTCGCTCCCACGTGCTCATTTTAAGGACTTATGGGCACTTCCTCGTCGAATCATTTCAAATAGAAATGATATCTAGGGATTTTTATTTCCTTAAAATATACAATATTTTGTTAAAAAAGCTTTGGTCGTTATTTAGAAGTTTAGCCTCCACTCCGATCTTAATAATTTTTTGATGGCGGTCTCCTTTAGTTTTCCAGTTATTTGCGATAGATTGTTTGCACCAATACAAGCAATTCTGCCCACGCTTGTGCGTTTGCAGTCACAATCACTGTTAAAAGAAAAACGATAGAAATTCGATACAAAAATAGATACTTTTCAATATAGCGTGTGATTTTCTGATAATTCGAAGAAGTAATAAAATGGCGGGTGTTTAAGGAATGCGATCCTTTTTTCCGTAAGAATAATTGAAAGTTTAAATATTTATAGAAATTCGGTAAATTGAGATATCAAAAAAATCGTACGCTACATTAAAGAGTATTTATTCTTGATTAAGTTCGCGTAAAAATTGTTTGCCTTTTATGTTTCGGTTGCTCCTGGCGCCGGGTGCCATCCAAGAAAGATGATGGACAATATTATGTAAAATCGCCATTTTGTAATTTTAAATAATAAAAAAGTATGAAAGTAGAGACAAGGTGTCGCTAAATATCTTCTAAAAAGATATTTTCATTTTGCGTAACAATTACTGAAAAAATAATTACATAGTTGTGTACCCCATTAAAAGGACTTTCTCATCAAATCGTTTAAAATAAAAATGTGACATTCAGGATGTTTGTTTCTTAAAACATCTACATTTTATAAAAGAACACTTTTTGTCCTTGGTTTCTAGACTCTTTTAGTATACAAACAAAGTTTTGTTGCGATTCCTGCTGCGGTGTCATTTATAAATGGCGGTCACTGCACGGCTTGCAAAATATGGACTGAAAATGGCGGCCATCATAACTCATTGTAAGATCCTCTGAAATGAAACAACGCCAGAAATTCTTAAACCTTGTATCAACGACTGTGCTATGAACCACTGTGAGACGACGAAATCAAAATGGCGCCGTTCCATGCGAGTTTAATCAGAACGTATAAAAAACGGCCAATTTTGCGTATAAAAGTATGAATAACAAGAAAACAGGTGTTCCAAAATTCATCGTTTTGGTACACGCGATAGCCAATGCAATAACGAAAATAATGCCGCAGGAATTTTTCGAATCGGTTCACAAACTTTTTTTTTGTGAACGTGGCCACCGTTTTCACCCCATATTTTATGAGCAGTGCATTGGCCGCCATCTATAAATGACACTGCAACAGAAACCGCGACCAAAAAAATTGTTTTGTATACTAAATGATGTGCGGAACCAAGGACAAAAAGTGTTTTTTTAACACTAGGTTTACGGAGCACTAAAATTGATTATTTTACATTGCTTCGAAAAAATAATAAAATTGTATTTACTTAGATCTTCAGCGATTTTTATTGTAATATGTACACAAAAAAATATATCTATTTAATAATTCCTCACGAATGCCTCCTTACAGTCTTAATAATCGTAAATTAAAAATTTTGGAATACGTTATTTTGACGGGCCCCGTAAATCTAGTGTTAACAAAACGTTCTACATTTTAAGAAAAAAAAAATTCCTATATGTCACACATTTTTATTCGAAATGATTTGAAGAGAACGTCCTCTTAATGCGGGAATATCCGACAGCAAAATCGAAGGAAAATACTTTGGTCGAACGAGATAATTATCCACTAGATCTCTTCGGACGCTTAAAGCTTATGGCTAGCGTAATTATCACGAGATATTCACAAACTTTTTTTTTGTGAACGTGGCCACCGTTTTCACCCCATATTTTATGAGCAGCGCATTGGCCGCCATCTATAAATGACACTGCAACGACGAACCGCGACCATAAAAATTGTTTCGCATACTAAAAGAATGTACGGAACCAAGGACGAAAAGTGTATTTTTAATAAAACGATGCTTAAGAAAAAGAAATTCCTATATGTCACATTTTTATTCGAAATGATTTGAAGAGAACGTCCCCTTCAAACGATGACTGGCCGCGGAACGGTCGGCGATACCAAAATGCGGAAGGGACCGGGAAAACGACGATGAAAAATGTCCCACGGTTTTTCGATACAGTCCACACGAGGGGAATAAACGGTGCGGTGAGAGAAAAGAGACTGAGCGAGTGAGCGAAAGTGAGAGGGAGAGATAGAGAGAGAGAAAAGGGGAGGAAGGAAAGTACGCAAGCTAATAGCAAGTCGTAAATCAAGCTCGCGGCAGGAATGCGTTGATTCACCTCGATTTAGTCGGACTCGCCGTCGATCGTAAGCAATAACTTTGACGCGTTTATTATTTCCAGGCGCACACCTCCGCCGAGGTCCAATCTATATGCCATTAGGAGTGGGGATAGTGATCGCGAAAAATTTGGTTCCAGGATTTTTGAGGCGAACGTCCCACAGTGGGATGAAACTACTTGAAGGCGATCGGAAATCGATTTTCGTAATATTGCATGATAAACAAAATTCCTGTTACTTGTTAGAGCATTAACCAGTTAACTGTGGCGATCTTTTTGCAAAGCGCGCACCAGTGTGTGTCGCGATAATCAGGCGATGACGGGTATAGTCGAACACAGAGTATTTTTTTTAATTGCTTGTTTCATTTCGTCTTGACCACTAAACATTTTAAACATATTAAAATTTACGAATATAATTTAGTTTTCGCCAAAATTACAATTTAAATATCAAATTGTAACAAAATTTTACGCATGACGGATATAGTCGTCATGACACAAAATTCTGCCACATCTCCATGACGGATATAGTCGTCAAACACACTTAACTGGTTAATTTTATTATAATATGGTAAACTCCATTTATTAATATTTGCCTTTGTTTTCTTTTCGACCGATGCTTCAAGTCAGCAGAAAATCACAACTATCACAAAGTGGTAGTATTATAACTAATTTATGTCTAACTAACTTATTATAACTAAGTTAATGTCTCAATGAATTTTAACCAGGATGAAAATATGAATTTATGTATTACTCATTAAGGGGTGTGCTGTTGCAAATCAGTTGTTGATTATTATTCATGAAAGACTATTTCTATATTAAGAATAATCATTTCGATCTGTAATTTGATTGAAAATTATTATATGATTTTTCTATAAAATAGAAAATTTCCACAAAAGTTGTAGTACTTAAAAAATTATATATAAATACTATTAAAAGTTACCGAGAAAATTTATGGTGATTCTATGGTCTGTATTGTAGATATTGCAAATTTCCAGAAAAGATTTCTTTCTGTTATATTTATCCGTAACATTGATAATTTTTTAAAGTTTTATTTTTTGCAATACTGATCACAAAATGTACTAGTTTAATTCATGGTTTGATTAAACTTGTTAACTGTATTTTATACAGATTTCTACATATTCAGTAGAATATGAAAAGTCAAGATTTTTTGATCCCATTTGTTTCCAGTAGGAAAAAAATTTTCCATATTCAGCATCATATGAATTACATTTGTGCAAAGTTCGAACAATTTTTCGAAATTTTCCAGTTACAGAACTTCTCTTATTACCGTTAGGATTTTCCAGCTTTTAATAACCGAGTTTAAAAGCTGGTTTGAAAGCTAGATAAATTTGTAAAATTTATTCCGTCATACATATAAGCAGCACTGGCCAATCACTGACCAGTAATCATTTTATGTTTTTAAAAATTGTATTCTCCACAAAGAAAAATACTGAACGCAACAAAAATTCATAATTTATGTTTTGCAAGGATTTTAGTCATTTTAACTTTGTTTTCAGAGTACATTTCATTCTGTAAACATACTTTCGTAGTTACACATACGTATGAAATGTATTAAAGAATTTTACAAATATAAATATTTTATTACTAATTTCATTACAGATTTAAAAAGTGTCCAGATCTAGGAAATTGTATAATTCTTTCACCAAACAATTATCAGTGCGTACACATATATAAAAATATGTAGTATATAAAAAAATATATATACAATATAATATATATATAAAATATATAAAAAATAATATATATAATATATAAAATATAATATATATATAATATATAAAATATTATATATATATATAATATATAAAATATAATATATGTATAATATATAAAATATAATATATATAATATATAAAATATAATATATGTATAATATATAAAATATAATATATATAACATATAAAATAAAATATATGTATAATATATAAAATATAATATATATAATATATAAAATATAATATATGTATAATATATAAAATACAATATATATAATATGTAAAATATAATATATGTATAATATATAAAATATAATATATATAATATATAAACAATATAAAATATATAAAAATATGTAACACTTCAACAAGTATATACAATTTTACTGAAAAATGATCTGTACCTAAAATGGCCGCAATTTTGTTAAATATCAATTTTCCGAAAACACTTCGATCGTCTTTTGGACAAAATCCTATACTCACAGAATCTTCACGATATTTTATTTCATAATATTAATCATCAATTGTTTATATTTATTAGTGTCCATTTTTCCACGGCCTTAATTAAAATAAAGCTTCTTGGATCGAATTATACTACTACTTGGACATTTTGCAAAATTTTGCAACAGAAACTTTGTATACAAAGTCCACAACGTATATACAATTAAACAGTATACTCGTTTGAAGAAGAAGGTGTTTAGTTTTTGCAGAAAAAAAATTACGAAAATTGTCTTTTTTCCGTGTGATTGGAGAATCCCTTTCTTTTCAATATTATTTGTAAGCTTCAAGAAAAATGGCAGGCCAGAAACCGATCGTTATGGCAGGATGGTAAAGATAGCGTAATGGAGAGAGCCTGTTGGGTCCGAAGTGCTCGTATAAATAAATTATTGTCGTTGTTTACGGGCCCGGAGGCCGATAAACGAGCTCGTTAGCAGTCAAAGTAACAGTGTACCGACTATAATCTTCGCTCACCTTTCTGTTTCGCCGAGGTGTTTTCTATTGGAACATTTTCGTTAAGGGTGCAGTAACGGTACACGGTAAATGGGCTTAAGGAGTGGCGGGAGGTACGGCCCTGTAATGACGGTTAATTGCTATCGCATTTTCCCTTTGCTCGCAGCTGTCATTTTCGCAAATTGCGAATTTTCGGCGACGTCGATCGAGCTCGCTGCAAGTAGATTATATCAATATTCGGAGCATGGTTGGGCAAATAATGGAATTATTTTAAATACTTCATTATTTGTATTTTGGAAATTACATGAAAAATTAATTTCCCGTTGGCGTTTGAATCAAATAAATTGTTTTCATGAATTGCTTTATTAATATACGATCTTTTCGAGCAGATGACCGAAGGGTTTCCCAAAAAATTGAGTTTTGACAAAATGGCAGCCGTTCAACACAAAAATACCTCCCAACGTTTACATGTTTCTAAATCGGTGTATTGTGAACACGATTTTCCGAAACCGTGGCTGATCCAAGATAAAAATTCATGTATACTTATATTAATATACGATTTTATCTATTAGATGACCGAAGGATTTTCCAAAAAATTAATTTTTGCCAAAATGGCAGCCGTTCAACGCAGAAATACATCCCAACGTTCACATGTTCCTAAACCCGGTGTATTGTGAATACGATTTTCCGAAATCGTGGATGCTCCAAAATAAAAATCCACGAATTCCTCTACTAATATACGATTTTATGTAGGAGATGACTGGAGTGTTTTCCAAAAAATTAATTTTTGCCAAAATGGCAGTCGTTCAACGCAAAAATACCTCCTAACGTTCACATGTTCCTAAACTAGGTGTATTGTGAACATGATTTTTCAGAAACTGTGGATGCTCCAAAATAAAAATCCACGAATTCCTCTACTAATATACGATTTTATCTAGGAGATGACCGAAGGGTTTTCCAAAAAATTAAGTTTTGCTAAAATGGCTGCCGTTCAACACAAAAATACGAACGTTTCAATTTTCCGTTCTCGGTGAATCCGAGGAAGATTTTTCATTAGGATATAATCCTTTGTGTGTTTGTTTAATAATCTCGTGAAGATCCGAAGCGTCTGGTTGCTTTGTGAGCTCGGACGTAGAACTGTTCGTCAAACAAAATTTCCTCCGCACGCTTCACAAGCGTCCGATCGACAAAGAAAATTTTCCCCGGCGATGTAATTTAAATCTTCCTTGCACCCCCCCCCCCCCCTCCGCCATTTTATCCCTTAGTCTCTGTTCTTCGTTTTTCTCTTGCCTTCGGGGCGATCCTCTCTCCACAGTATTCACCCCCGCAGAATACTCGATAACGCCGGGTCAAAGAGGAATTTCAAGTTGGTTTTTAATAACGACCGAAATTGAGTCGTTCGATCGGAATTTATCATATCTTGTCGGCCCCGGGAATCTGACTGAAGATGACACGCGTTGCGAAATTAGATGGTAAGTATAGTAATTTAAGTGCAGATTCATAATTAAAAATTGATGCCAATTTGCACAGTAACTTTATATTGACTCATGAATTATATATTTAATATTATACAGCTGTGAGGCAAATCAATGTTTAATTGAAATTTAAGATGTTTGTAAATGGTAGAAAAATTTTCGGAAAAAAATGCTTTTGTTGAAAAATAAGGTATGAGAATGTGCTGTACTATTTAATTTTTAGGAATAATTCATATTTTTTATTATAATTTGTAATTTTTAGGTATTTAAATCTTCGAATCACTGAATGATTGAATATTTCAATATGTAATTACTTGAATGTTTTCGACCTTTCAATTCTTTAATGTCTAAACATTTGAGACTTTGAATCTTTGAATGTATAAGTATTTGATATTTTGAATCTTTGAATCTTTGAATCTTTGAATCTTTGAGTATTTAAGTATATTTGAATCTTAGTGTCTCCGAATGTTTGAATATTGGAATTTTGAATTTTGAATATATGAATCTTTGAATCTTTGAGAACTTCAGTATATTTGAATCTTAGTGTCTCTGAATGTTTGAATATTTGAATGTTTGAATCTTTGAATCTTTGAATCTTTGAATCTTTGAATCTTTGAATCTTTGAATCTTTGAATCTTTGAATCTTTGAATCTTTGAATAATTGAATATTTGTATATTTGAATATATGAATGTTTGAATATTTGAATGTTTGAATATATGAGTGTTTGAATATTTAAATATTTGAATGTTTGAATGTTTGAATATTTGAATATTTGAATATTTGACTGTTTGAATATTTGAATATATGATGTTTGAATATTTGGATATTTGAATATGTGATGTTTGAATATTTGAATCTTTGAATCTTTGAATCTTTGAATAATTGAATATTTGTATATTTGAATATATGAATGTTTGAATATTTGAATGCTTGAATATTTGAATGTTTGAATATATGAATGTTTGAATATTTAAATATTTGAATGTTTGAATGTTTGAATATTTGAATATTTGAATATATGATGTTTGAATATTTGGATATTTGAATATATGATGTTTGAATATTTGAATCTTTGAATAATTGAATATTTGTATATTTGAATATATGAATGTTTGAATATTTGAATGTTTGAATGTTTGAATATTTAAATATTTGAATGTGTGGCTGTTTGAATATTTGAAAAATGCTTTTGTGAGCCAATAAAGTATAAGAATATTCAGTTAATTGTCATAAATATTTTATGATTTTGATGTCGTTTCAATTTGTTTTGAACAATACGATTTATTTCCACCTTTCCATCTTTTGATTTTTTTTAAACAAGCCAACATACATCAAGTAGAATTTTTTAATTCAATGCACAATATTCTAGAATCAATGTTTTTTCTATTTTTGAAAATGCAAAAATATAAGATAAGATTTCACAAACTTAAATATAAGACCGGGTTCACAAAGATCCAATATTTACAAAAGTAAAGGAAATACACGTCAGTATAAATGAGGTTGCAAGCGAAGAGTTTAAGAGCAGCTCAAGACCGGCAAAATGGCACATGATAAATATGAATCGACTAACTTTAAGCCACTTTGAAAACCGAATGCGAAAGTAATATGCAAGAACTTGCGACCGAGCGTGGTGTACTACTTGAAAGTCGACGATTCAGAACTGGCCTTAGTCTTGCACCAATCTAATATGATCGGTAAAGGGGTCGTTGACGTCCCCGTCGTTTCCGGTGCTGCGTACCTAACGTAGATTTCATATCGATCAGTTTGTTTGGGAATGAATTGGCAAAGGGCAATCCAATGAATCGATTTGACGAGCAATCGTCCGGATAGCCGAAGGCAGTTTCGCCACAATTTAGAGACCCGCGCTATCTCTGCTGGGGCCGGAGCGTTCTCTCTTACGGTGTCCCATATACACGGTGCACAATTCAAATGGGACACCCACATACAGGTTCACGATACTTTAATATCGACAATCAAATATTTCCGTTATTTCTAGTTCCACAGAAAAAATGTTTAAGACAAATTTGTACTGTATTAAACTGCAGATACACCGGCAGAACGAATTTTTACTAGAGGTTACTGTTTTACGAGATTCCAAGGGCATCGTTACTTTTTAAAATAGAAACCTGTATTTTCTTTGAGATATTGTTATAGAACGTAAAAAGACAAATCCAACGAGCTACATAAATGTACGGTTCTGATTATTTAATCGTGAGATACGCGTGTCGGAAAAGTAAACTATATCCTAGTACTAATTACTACTTAACATCGTCAGACGCGTTTATTTTGTAAAGAACCTTATAATTTTCTTTTGATATTCTTATAGAGCATGAAAAGACGAGTCCAACGAGTACCATGAACGTACAATTCGGAGATACTTGTGTCTGAAAATATTAGTTAGCTCACCTTTCAGACATAAATATCTCGAGAGTGAATGATCAGAAAGTTACAGTCATGGTACTCGTTGGATTCGTCTTTTCACGCTGTACAAGAATATCTCAAAGAAAATATACGATTCCATTGGAAGAATACCTTGACCTTGAAATCTCGAAAGAAAACGGGATGAAATTCTTTCCTACCACTATACATGTATTTTACATCTTTTTATCGAAATTACAAGAACGAAGAAATTTATCTAATCATTTCTAATGGCAGGATCTCTGCTATTTCAATCATTAGAAAATAAAAATTTGTGAAGCCGGTCATTTTTTGATCGGCCGTGGTGCGCTTAGTGTGACAACAGTGTACCTTTTGTCCCAAGTATTTTGAATTAAAATGAAAAATAATGGAGATGTTTCGAAGGTGTCCCGTTTGAGAGCGGCACCCAGTATAATACGTAAATGTTCTCATCAGCCTGCAGGTTATGCGGCGGCCGCGCACGGTCCACTAACTACCGTTGAACGCAAGTCGCCGTGTCGTCGACAACGGGGCTGTTGAATCCCGCGTATGAAACACGGCGACGTTCACGGGCGCATTCGAATCGAACAGAGGAATCGAATTAACAGGGGCTTGATGGCCGCTTGTCGATGGCCGTCGTGTTCGTGAAAATTATATAAACGTGCTAAACAAAATGGCCGAACGATTCGACGGATTCTACGGACGTCGGGCTCTCGTGCACACTGAACGGCAAATTTTTACTTTTCCCCGAACAATCTTTGATCACTTTTAGGATAAATGGATCAATATGGGAAATAAATATTGTCTGCATTCTTTGCAACATTTAGGAGCCATACGGACACTCATATATTTTTTAAAATAATTTTAGCGAGCTGAACGCAACAGCATTTTTAATAAAGGTAAAATTCCTCTCGATCGAAAATGAAATATATATTTAATAATAAATTTTGTGGTTTCGGCGCACAGTCCGATCAATTATAGAAACAACAAATTTGCAATTATTTAAACATTCTTCTCAACGTTTCGATCCCCATATGGATCATTTTCAAGAGAGACATTTTTGCGTCTGAAAAATAATATATATATAATACAAGTTGAACAAAAATTAATATTTCAAAGCATTTTTAATGTCGCAAGTCATCATCGATTAGAATCGCGGTTCCTTCGATTTAATTGTTAGAATAGAATATTATTTCTTCCCTTAATAATTTTAATAGATGGGAAATAATGTAGTTGCATATCTAAATTTTCTACATTTTTCTGCAATTTGAAATGTCGTAAATTTTTGTTATAAATGCATAAAAATTGCGAATTTATTAATTACAGTACTTCAATGATTTTATTATCTAAAATCTTGGAGAACTAAATAAATTCCGTAACTACATTTAAAGTGAATCAAAATGTACAGGAAATAGTGTATAATAAGCTAAGAAAAAGATATTTAATTATACATTAAAATTGACAAACCAAAGCTCGTTTAAAACTGCAGGGTACTTAAGAAAATTTGCTTCTTTTCAACACCGATACATTTTTTCAAGGGCCCAACACATCCGAGACATTTTCCTGGCATTTTTCTGATATTCAACGATGTTTCAGCTGTCGTTTAAAAAAAGTCCCACCGTTCTATCTTAACTCCATCAAAAGTTGTACAAATTTTTTCACAGAGACGAGCAGGCGATGCACCGACGGGTGCATCGCGGTGAATCGCGGTGCATCGCGGCTGCCCGGCAATTTTCTAAAAACTCGGCCGCGCCTTCCACGTTTGATCATCACGGCCTCTGTTATTCTGCATCCCTTGCCGCTACTCACTGTAATTGAAGGGACTAGCATGGCGACGACTTAACCGGGAAACGGTGGTTTGTTTTGCGGAGGAACGCAGTCCACCATTTTTGCAATCCAGAATTCGCCATCCTACTAAACAACGTTGCTGAACACTTCCGAAATTACTCGAATAGGAAGATTAATAAGATTCATCTTGCTATTATTGCATATTTAAATATTTGAGTGCTGTGTTTGTATATTTTAATTTTTTAATATGTAAATATTTGAATGTTCGAGTGCTTGAATATTTAAATATTTCAATAAATTAATATTTTAATGGTTGAATTCTTGAATATCTGAATAATTGAATTGTTAGAATCATTAAATAAGATCTGAAAAATATTTGAGTCTTTGAATATTTGAATTTTTGAATATGCAAGTATTATAATACTTGAGTGTTTGGATATTTGTCATATTTGAATATTTGAATGTTTGAATGTTTGAATGTTTGAATATTTGAATATTTGTATATTTGTATATTCGAATATTTGAATATTTGTATGTTTGAATGTTTGAATGTTTGAATATTTGAATACCTGAATGTTTGAATATTTGAAGGTTTGAATATTTGAATATTTGAATATCTGAATATTTGAATGTTCGAATATTTGAAGGTTTGAATATTTGAATATCTATATATTTGAATGTTTGAATATTTGTATACCTGAATGTTTGAATATTTGAAGGTTTGAATATTTCAATATTTCAATATTTGAATGTCTGAATATTTCGATATTTGAATATTTGAATGTTTGGATATTTGAATATTTGAATATTTGAATCTTTGAATTTTTGAATGCTTGAATCTTTCAATATTTGAATGTTTGAATCTAAAAATCTTTGTACGTTTGAATTTTTGAATGCTTGAATCTTTGAATATTTGAATATTTGAATGTTTGAATGTTTGAATGTTTGAATGTTTGAATGTTTGAATGTTTGAATGTTTGAATGCTTGAATATTTGAATATTTGAATATTTGAATATTTGAATATTTGAATATTTGAATATTTGAATATTTGAATATTTGAATATTTGAATATTTGAATATTTGAATGTTTGAATGTTTGAATTTTTGAATGCTTGAATCTTTGAATATTTGAATATTTGAATATTTGAATATTTGGATCTTTGAATTTTTGAATGCTTGAATCTTTGAATATTTGAATGTTTGAATCTAAAAATCTTTGTATATTTGAATTTTTGAATGCTTGAATCTTTGAATATTTGAATCTTTGAATATTTGAATATTTGAATATTTGAATATTTGAATGTTTGAATGTTTGAATTTTTGAATGCTTGAATCTTTGAATATTTGAATATTTGAATATTTGAATATTTGAATATTTGAATATTTGAATATTTGAATGTTTGAATGTTTGAATGTTTGAATTTTTGAATGCTTGAATTTTTGAATATTTGAATATATGAATCTTTGAGTCTACGAATGTTTGAATATTTAATTTTTTGATTATTTGAGTTATTGAATATTCGGACAAAAGCTTTAATATAAATATCTAGTCTACCATTCCGAAAAAGTGTGCACGAATATTGTTCGATCGAAGTGCGTTCTTGAAGCATATTTCCCCTTTTTTGTTCGTTGAAGCATTGTCGCAGCGACGCCTCCGAAGAAAAATGAAAATCTGCTCGAAGGTGGTTGCGACTGCAATTGCGAGTGCAAGTGCAACGCGAACATTCGAAATGGCGAATGGAAGGTGGAACAGTCGAACAGTACCCGTCGAGATATTTGACAATATTTCATGAAATATTAGGAAAGGGAAAATCCAGATGGTGGACATGAAAAGCAGGGAACCACGGCTATTTTTGATTCAGAAACTGGGTTAGCCAAACAGTTACCCCGCGCAGAACACTCCTGACATTATGCACGTCCTTCGTGGAGTGTAATCCCGAATTGTTTCTTCTTTTAGACACGTGGAATTAGATAAATAAAGAGATCGGTATCGTATGCACTCCTGAAAATTACTACCACTCCGTTGGATGGGGTGGTTCAGCAGAGGATGACTGGTGCTTTCACTATTTTATTTTCACTCTGTGTTGTTTTTATATTCTAAACATTTGGCTTTTATTATTTTACTATTTTGGAACTTTGGCATTTTGGACGTTTCAATTTGAACAATAAAAGCCCGTTGCGAAAGCGGCGAATAATAATGACATTCTACGATACTTTGTTCCGGAAAAATTGAGAATACAAGTAAGCATGATTTATTTTATTGATCTCCAAATTCGAATATTCACTTTTTAATTTCTGCTATAGATATTGTATAAATATAAAATGGATAAACTAACAAAACTTGAATACTGCTAGATCCAAATATTGAAATACTAATATTTTGCAATATTCAAATATTCAAATATTCAAATATTGAAATATATAAATATTGGAATATTTCCATATTAAGTTTCCATATAAAAATATGAAAATATGGAGATATTAAAATTGAGAAATCAAGTATTAAAATATAGAATTACCAAAGTATTAAAATATAGAAATACTAAAGTATAAAAATATAGAAAGTAGAAGTACGTATTCAAATATAGAAATATTAAAATATAGATATACTAAAATATCGAAATATTAAAATATAGGTATACTAAAATATTAAAATATTAAAATATAGGTATACTAAAATATCGAAATATTAAAATATAGATATACTAAAATATCAAAATATTAAAATATAGATATACTAAAATATCGAAATATTAAAATATAGCTATACCAAAATATCGAAATATTGAAATATAGATATACTAAAATATAGATATATTAAAATATAGAAGTAATTAAAATATATGTATAGATACTAAGATACAGAAATAATAAAATATAGAAATATTATGACATAGAAATGTTAAAGTATTAAAATATAGAAATACTAAAGTGTAAAAATATGAATATATGAAAATATAGAAATACTAAAGTGTAAAAATATGAAAATATTAAAATATAGAAATATTAGAGTATATGTAGAAATATCAAAATATTAAAATTCCAATATATCAAGATATAGAAATAGTATTAATAATGAAATATAAAAATATCGACTCGTGGGAACATTGAACTCCCAAGACCCGAATTGAACAAACTCAATAAAAATTTCAACAAACACCCCTCCCAATACACAACAAAAAACCCACCAATCAAAATCACAATTCCATCCAAATTCCTTCATTACAAAATCGCAGTACACAAACGCGACTTCGTCCGTCGTTCTAAATATTTAAAACAGTAAAGGGCGGAGTGAAAGATTGTATTTTTGTTTATTCGTTTCCGAGACCAAAAGATCCGTTCAACAAGTCCCGTCGACCAATGGCAGTTGGTCTCCATCGAAGCTTACGTTCCAGCTTAACCTCTTACCTCTCGCGTTTATTTTTAACAGGAACGTTTCTTTCTTCGCCGTTCGTAAGAGGCTTTTCCGGTTCCCATGCCGATATCATGCTATCCGGATTTCTTCTGCTCTTCTATCGACTCGGAGAGACAACCTTCATTATTTAGGGGACCACTTCCATATTCGTCTTTAAAATTTTCCCGTCCCCACCCCCACCTCCTCGAAAACATTTAAACGTTTTCCACCGTATATTTTCGTTGCACTTCGAAACGATTTCATTTTCTGTATTTCTGGAAAATGTCGCACACGGCTAGAATGTTTCAGAGTTATCTGTATTTATTTAGGTTATGCTTCGAAGTCACAGAGAATGTTTAATTAAGTTTGCAATGACGAAGACGCTTTTCAGTGAATGTATATTTGTTTGAAAATAGGAAACGTTTTAGGGGAGAGAAATATGTAGATTTGCTTTGCAATTAAAAGTTTACTTGGTGTGCTTGAATTTGTTATATTTGCATCCTATTTGTTCAGACGTTTTCTTGTTTAATTATGGAGTAAAGTGGAAGACGATTAAAAATTGTTTATAATACAGTGGATTAATAAATGGGCGGGTGCTATATTTTATGTAAGATAAAATTTGGAATTTTATATTGAAATTTTAAATGACATAAATATTGAAATATTCAGACGATTCGTTGTTTATGTGTGCAACAGTGATTATTATCATTTGTTTAAAATAAAATAGAGATATGAATTCAAAGTATTTCAATTATTGAATATTTCAACATCCAAGTACTCAAACATTTGAATTTTTGAATATATAAATATTTAAATGTTTGAGTGTATGAATATTTTCAGTTTTGAACATTTAAATATTTCAAGGTTTGAGTGTTTGAATATTTTAATATTTACATATTTGAATGTCTGAATTTTTTGAATATTTTAATTTTTTAATTTTAATTTTAAATTTCTGAATTTTCGAATTTCTGAATCATTGAATTCCTGAATTTTTGAATCAATGAATTATTGAATTCCTGAATTTTTGAATCAATGAATTATTGAATTCCTGAATTTTTGAACCAATGAATTAATGAATCATTGAATTATTGAATTATTGAATTATTGAATTATTGAATCATTGAATCATTGCATTATTGAATTATTAAATTATTAAATTATTGAATTATTGGATTATTGAATCACTGAATCATTGAATTATTGAATTATTGAATTATTGAATTATTGAATTATTGAATTATTGAATTATTGAATTATTGAATTATCGAATTATCGAATCTTTAGATCTTTGAATCTCTGAATATTTGAATGTTTCAAACATTTTAATATTCCCATTTTTATACAGTCCATTTCATTCGAGTTTCATCATTTGCATATCCTATACATAACTGAATAATGTACTGTGTGCCCAGTCTTATTATCATTTACACTTAAAAAATCAATATTAACAATCAGCATTAAAATATAAAATACATGAAGCAAGGAGCAATTTTGCAAATATTGATCGAGCAACCAAAACAGAAAAGAACGAACATTGATAGTAAATATTATTTGAGTACAATAAAATTTTATACAAGTTAGTGACTGTATCGAACGATGTAAATAGTTCGACTAAATATTTAAACAATTTGGTTTTTAGCGGGGAACGGTGGAATTCGAGTATCATTTCGAAGCTTTCCAAACACTCGAGTCACTTACTCTTATCGATAAAATTCGCAGAACCCGACGGTGTAAGTTTATGCTGAAGTGGCAGTCATTGATCAAACTCGAACGATTGCCAATCGAAATCGAATTTTTTTTTCGAGAGCGTGACTCCATTGATGGCTGAAGTAACTATACATAGACATTTATTTTCTGCTTTATTGTTGCAATATTAATCGACCACTTCCAATTTATATTTATCATTCTACCCACAAGTCAATATTAATAATTTCTACGTTTATTACTAATTAATTTAATATTAGACGATTTTGCTCTATCATTTTCAAACAAAATAGTGCCAGTAGTTCTGTGGGCACACCTTTCTTGTATTTCTTCAAGAATATAGTGAAAAATCTTTCGAGTATTTCTACATAGTAATAATATATGTACATCTTACATAACAATTATCAATAAGAAAAAGCAAATCCGCCATCGACGAAGACATCTTGAAAATTGACTGACTCGATCGTAAATAATATTCGATAGTCGTCTGTATACAGTGCCTAAAAAAATATTGGCACACCCTTTAAGGAATAATAATAATAATAATAATAATGATAAGGAAAAATAATTTTTTAATCATTTTACGAAACGACTTGAATTTTTTTTTAATATTAGAAGAATTAGTTTACTAGCTAATGTGAAGAAAAATTGTTTTAAATTGCTATTGATCAGAGTTACGAAGAAAAAAAAGTGAAGAACAGGATTTTTAACTTTTTTATCTCACCCTACAATGTAAATGTAAAACATGCATTTTCTAAATCTTACTAAGTTATATACATGCAGAAAGTTACATCGAAATCGGATGACGCGTAAAAAAGCTACAAGCATTGAAATATTTAAGAATCTTTGAATTTTAAGGTTATGATTGATCTAACTCGCAGTTTCTCACGATTTTCGCCATTTTTAATCACTTGTAGCTCATAACGACGTTAATCGATTTCGATGAAACTGTGTGTATATACATAACATACTTAGGTCTACAAACAGAATATTTTAAATGTTCATTTTAGTCACAGATAAAAAAAATTAAAAATTGTAACCTATATTCTCTTTCTTCACAATTGCGTCCTGCAACAGTTTTGAAACCATTTCTTCGCATATTCTTTGGTAAATTAATTCTAATATTTAAAAAAAATTCAAGTCGTTTGATCAAATCTTTAAAAACTTATTCCTTTTTAATGGGTGTGCCAATACTTCTTTTAGATACTGTATATAGTCGTACGAGATCTAATTAGGACAAGGCGTTGAAGATTATCTCCTGGCGTGTCGACGATTGTAAAATTGAAAAAAAATGTTTAATGGAAACTGTAAGTCAGTCCCTGAGGATGAAGGAGCTCTGAAAGACGTGCAACGGGAACAGGCCAAGTGAGAGTCCATGGGGGTCCATGACTGAGTCCGCCAGGAATAGAAATCTGTGCTTACAGTTGCTGACTTAGTCTTGGATTCTGAGTCAGGCGCGAGGATTCCTCGTCTTCGAGATCGCGCTATTTGGTTCGCTTCTCTTTTTTCTTTTCTCCACTCCCAGTGTTTCTTCAACCACCACCTTCGTCATCGCTTTTAAACGACCTTAGATTAAGTCACGTTCACCGTGAACCCCGAATTGCACTGGCATTTGGGAAACAGATGGCAATCTTGATCTTCTGATCAACTTAAAAGATACCCTCTTCGTAAATGCATTGTCAAAATGTAAATTTGGATCTCGGTCTGGATCTCGTAAATCGTGAGACTTGGTGTTCGTGAAATTTCTAGGAAGACACATGGCAAATTTTCATTTTTTGAAATCCTGAAAGTTGCATTGTTCAAAAGATATAATAAAACTGTATATTTACTACGTGGTTGGAATTTTGAGAACTATATGAGTCGAGTTTTTGGAAAATAGATGTCAATTTTTGTTTTTTAAACATCTCAATGTTACTTTTCTTTTAAGAATATAATAAAAATGTAAATTTACTTCTTAATTGTACAAAAGTACAAAATTTTGAAAAACACCATTAATTTATTTATTTAATCAAACCATCTTCATTTTAATATCCAGTACAATACAAGTATAAATATTTTCTTTTATTCGATTTATGTACATCGCTATAAATGGGGTTATGTTACCAAGAAAGCTTGAAATATGCGATTATTTAGACAAAATTTCGTTCGATCATTTTCTACCGGATTAAATATTATTCATTTCACGTATTATTCAAAGAAACATCATTTCCGTATTTATTGCAATAGGAAAATAAATATATTCTTTTATTTGATTTACGTAAATCGCTATAAATGAGGTTATGTTACCAAGAAAGCTTGAAATATGCGAATATTTGGACAAAATATTATTCATTTCATGTATTTAAGCAAAGAAACATCATTTCCATATTTACTGGAATATGAAAATAAATATCTTCTTTTATTCGATGTATGTATATCGCTATAAATGAGGTTATGTTACCAAGAAAGTTTGAAATATGCGAATATTTGGACAAAATTTCGTTCGATCGCGTTTCAGTCGATTAAATGTTATTTCGGTGGTTGCAGTAATAAAAAAGGTAAATTTATTTAACGGCGATTCTGCCGATTGTGTGCACGTTCTTTCTTATCAAGCACATTTCGCGTGATAAATGAAGCTTCTGCTTAACCCATTCGCCGGATTAACTGGGATATAAATGCCTGAGGGATCCATTTTTCATAACTCGAGTGAAGTGTCACGAATTTTCGTTTTAATTGTTTTGGTAAATTGCGGGAACGTGTACAGCTGTGTGCGACAGAGTTTAATGCGCGAGATTAGAAACACTTATGGCTGCGTCTTATATTCTGCTTTTCGCGAAATGGAGTTCTAATGTCTTCGTGAAAATTACCAAAAATTATTTATCACAATTGAAAGAACATTGTACAATTTATTTCTGAAAATAATTAATTTTAAAATATCATTCAAAATTTATTTATGGAAAATATGTATATAAAAAATATGAAACGAAAATATAATAAATGCTCTGTACAATGAAGATGCATATTATATTAAAAAATGTAATATATTATATTATATTATGAAATAAATGGGTTCGGGACTAGAAACGAGCTCTCATAACGAATAATAATTCAGTTTCATATCTTCTGTGCAATAATGACATTTAAATAAGTTTCGTGCTTTATTATGTTTTCATTTAAAGAACGGAACAGCTTCTTCTGTGTACTTTCTTGCTATTAAGCAAACCACAATTTTCTCATTATTCTCACTGACCCATAATAATCTTTTATTATCCACGAATTGTAAACAAATTCGTTCTACCATGTTCTATCATAATAATCTGGAAAAGTATAAATAATATAAAATGATATCAACAATATTGATTAATCGATGACCCAGATTCTACACTGGCTCGTTAAGAATAAAAGAAAAGTATTTCGTAACCCCAGCTCAGTGACATTTTCTTGTTATTAAATTCATTAAACAATTTTAATAGAATATATGTATATAGCATTTCTTCTTTTGTTTGTTTTTACATCATTCTCTATTGTGTATATTTAACTCGGACAATTTTTATTTCGGTAGTAAGACAAAAGCGAAATATTATTTATTATGGCATTCGTTTCTAATGTTTTTATTTTTCATGAAACTTTCATCATAATATTCGTGACATTTTTATCATTCAAATGGCACGAGTACGATTTCGTGGCCCCTTGTACGACCCCCCCCCCCCCCCCTCCACGACCTAACTACAACTCATTCTATTCACATGATTTTTCCATTACTAGTTCAAATTCTGGATGACAGCTAAAACGCAAAGATTATGCGAATAAAATTTTCTACAAAAAAGGCCTCTTGATATTTTGCAATATTTCGCATAGTTACCGAGATATTTGCAAATTTATAAAAAAACAGGAGATCTACTTTACCGGCTAAACCAGGCCAATTTGACGCCATGTTATATATACATTTTTTCTTGAAATAACACCAAGAACACAAATATAACCTCAAAACGAGGGGCCACGGAAATCGTACTCTCCCCATTCAAATGATACCATACACGATGCTGTTTGAATTATATTTATCTGTTTAATACACGATTTAATAGAACCTCTACTATCCGAACTGATGATTGAGTTTTAATTAAAAATAATGATTTTCATTGAATCTCTACTTCGTAAAATAAATCGTGTTGTACATGGTTTCCTTACAGATCGAACCATTTATTATTCACATTTTAGGTCAGATATCGTCGGTTCGGATATCGGAGGTTCCACTATATCGCGGATAAAACACACAAAAATGATCCAACCCGCGCCGTGTTTGGGATCATTTTATTCAGAAAAATGTCACGAATGTGTCACCAACAAAACCGAAAAGTTTAATCACTGAATAAACATTGTACCACCAAAAAATCAAATATCACATCACGTTACACTCCTCGACAATCGAGTTTCCAAGCTTTGCGAAGCCTGCTTCTCGCAGTGGTGCCAAATTTCTTCACATATAGACTTCATCTCACACGCTTCACAGCCATCACCGCACTAATAAATAATGTTCACAGAAAACACGCGACAGCCGTCCAAAAAACATAAGCTTCTCCACTTTTAGAGCGCGATCGTCGTCAAAACGCACTTTCCGTCACGAAAATTTGTTTCTTCCCGAACGAGCGACGATTTCCATAAGCGTCCTCGCCGGCGCATTTAAACTTTTCCAATTCCGTAGCATTTCATTTCCCAAATGGTCGAAGCAAGACTCCCTCTCTCTCTCTCTCTCTCTCTTTCTCTCTCTCAGCCGTTTTTCTGTCTTATTCTTTTTTTTTACTCGCCCCCATTCTTCGCCCCGTCCCGTTTCGCGTGGAGACAGGGAGTGCAACCGGTCTCTTTCCTGGCTGCTTCTTGAGAGTGAAACAGAGAGGAAGTAAGAAGGGGGGAGAGAGGAAGAAAGAGGAAGAGGGAGAGAGAGGGTCGCCGAAGGAAACGTCAGGAAAGTTTGAGAAGGTCGTTTTTCGGTGCTTTTTCTTCTATTTCGTCCGTCCACCGTCCCTGGAAATCGTTTGCAGTTTACGCGACAACGAAGGACGTCTGTCCGTCCGTTTCTCGAGTGAACGCAGCCTAAAACTTTCTCTGATTCTCTCTCTCTCTCTCTCTCTCTGTCTGTCTGTCTTTCGCGCGCGTATCTTTCTGCTGGCCAGGTCGCTCCCAGCCTTTTCTTCACGTTTCTTCCTCGTCTTCTTCTTCGGCGACTACGACTACGACTACGACGACGACGACGACGACGACGACGACTGACGACGAGGCGTCGTCGTCCCGTCGTTCTCTTCGTGTTTCGTTTAGACACGGGGTTGTCAACCGTGTACCCGGGGTTTTGGCATTGGCCCTCGGCCGTTCTTTCTCGGTCTCGTTTTCGTCTTGTCCGGCTCCGTGGGTTTCTTGAATTTTTCTGTCCTCCCCCCTACCTCGGACTTTTCGCAGCCGAGGAGAGGCCGACCATGCCGCCGATTTACATATGGAGATTCGCCACGGTGACTTTCAATGTTTTCCCGAGGAGAATGTGTCCCGCGACGATGTTACCGGCGCGCCGGAAAAAAGTGATTCGTCACCGGCGCGGCGACGACGACGACGACGACGAGGAGGACGAGGACGAGGACGACGACGATCAGAATTCAATCTACTGGGTGTCTCGGGGCTGTGAGCGAAGTGTTCGAAAGAGATGTTACGGGGGGAGGGGAGGGGTTTCTTTAGAGGTGGGAGATGTGAAGGTGATTGGACGATTGTGGGCGAGATTATTGTGGAGGCGTTGAAAATTATTCGCAAAGGCGGTATAAGGAATATGAATTAAGAGTGTAAGGGTGCTTCGAATTGATCGTTTAATACTATCCCATAAGAATATTTGAGGTTTTGAGAGCGCAAATTGAAAGCTGGAAGAATGTCCATCATAGTAGGTTTATTCCGGTTTTTTTTTAAAAATTGCTATACTATAACGAAAAACCAGAAACCTGGATAGACAGTTCAGAGAAACTTAATAGTTTAGTTGAGGATTATGGGGATGCTTCAAATTGATTTCTTCATGGTTTTCCGTAGGTTCACTTTTGTAAATCCAAATGAAAGACAGAAGGGCTACCAGTTTTATTATCGCATTGATTAATTTTGATTTCGTCTCATTAAAATTAATTTTGAAAAGTAGTTAAATATCGCTGTCGACAAAATATTTAATATGAATATTTTTATTAGAGAATTTACTTTGCAATGTAATATTACGGAAATCTCTTCGTTTTAAAAACGATAGTGAAATTAACATTGAAATTAATTAACGCAGTAATCCATTAATACCAGCACCTTTATACAGTAATTATTAGTTACTAATCATTTTGAACACATACTAACCTGTAGTACAAATAAAACAATCACACCTTTTCTGCGTTTCTCTGCATGTTTGACCTTGAATGACCTTGAGTTATAGGTAATTAAAATCATCTTATAACGCGCTATATAATGGTATAAAATGGATAAAAAATATAATGGATATATAATGGATAAAAAAAACATGTCATTCCATTTAAAAGAAGTACGTTGACCTTCACCTCACCTTGGAGTGACCACCGGGAAAAATATAAGTTCCACCACATGATGACCCCCCTCGGTACTGAACAACTTTCGTCTGAAACATTTTTGCGTATAATCAATATTTTTGGAGATATTCGTGTGTAATGATTTATAATTTCCACCCAGTATATTTATCGATGGCACCTCACAATTTAATGGCAATCTATCACGCGTGTTGCTCATTTGCTGGAACAATCGTATAACATGACATAAATCACGATTTTCTGACGTCCTATTGAAATGCCAGATTGGTGGAACGAGTTATTAAACTGGGACTGACATAAATTCCCTAAAATCCTCATTTTTACTGTTCACCGTTTACCGTTACACCTCGAAAACAATAAACTTGAAATTATATGACTTTGTTGCAACTAAATATTTCATAAACAGTGAATAAAACATCGGTGATTGCAATCGAAATTAATTTACAAGTGGACCTAAATTATAGAACATTACCAAAAGTCAAAAGAAACAGAAGAGTAAGTGAAAACTTGACAAGCGAGTTAATGGGATTAAACATAAAAATTGTACAAAACATTGAAATATTATGTAAAACATTTACCAGAACATTCGTGGCATTTTCCTGATTGAAACGAGTCCAAACACGATCCAATTCCGATCCTATTTGTTCGTTTAATCCACGACTTAGTAAAACCTCTACTATCCGAACTAATGAGTAGAACATAGCAATTATCTAGCTACAGTTACCTAAATTCAAGCTGAACTGATTCGTATAACGGATCGTATTGTGTGCACAGGCGATACATACTTTCAGATCGATCCGTTCGGTTCGGATAATAGAGGTTCTACTAAATCGTGGATTAAACGAACAAATACGACGCAAACGACGTCGTGTTTGGACTCATTTTAATCAGAAAAATGTCACGAATATTCTGATAACAGTTTCGTCAAAATGATTAAAAATTCAAATGATAAGATTCCATATTTCGAAAATTGTGCCCAACGAAAATGACCACAATGCGACATTTAAATGTGAATTTCGGACAAAAATCAAAAAATGTATACATAGGGTTACTTAAAATATCTTAAAAGCTTATTTCAGTGTCTAACCGCCCACGGCGACGTTTATTTAACACTAGGTTTACGAAACCCGTCAAAATGACGGGTTCTAGTATTTTGAATTTACGATTGTTTAGATTGTAAAGATGCATCAATGAGAAATTAGTTAACAAATTTATTTCTTTGGGTATATATTCTTTAAAAAATGGCTAAAAATTTCGATAGACTCATTCTTCTTATTTTTAGATAGATGTGTAAAATATCACTTTTAATGCTCCGTAAACCTAGTGTTAAACAATATCGATTTCGGGAACAATTTTTCCAACTTTTTTTCCTAGAATATACTAGAATATACTCGAATATATTAGAATATAGTGGAATATACTAGATTATACAAGAATATACTAGAATTTACCAGAATATACTAGAATATACTAGAATATACTAGAATATACTAGAATATACTAGAATATACTAGAATATATTACAATATAGTGGAATATACTAGAATATACAAGAATATACTAGAATTTACCAGAGTACACTAGAATATACTACAATATACTAGAATATACTGGAATGTACAAGAATATACTAGAATATACTGGAATGTACAAGAATATACTAGAATATACTACAATATACTAGAATATACTAGAATATACTAGAATATACACGAATATATTAGAATATAGTGGAATATACTAAAGTATACAAGAATATACCAGAATGTACTAAAATATACTAGAATATACTACAATATACTAGAATATACTAGAATATACTAGAATATACACGAATATATTAGAATATAGTGGAATATACTACAGTATACAAGAATATACCAGAATGTACTAAAATATACTAGAATATACTGGAATGTACAAGAATATACTACAATATACCACAATATACTAGAATATACCTGAATATACTAGAACATACACGAATATATTAGAATATAGTGGAATATACTAGAATATACAAGAATATACCACAATATACTAGAATATACTAGAATATGCTAGAATATACTGGTATATAGTAGAATATACTAGAATATACCAGAATATAGTAGAATGTCTTCCATTTCTGTATACTCAATTTCTACTGGGTCTGTATCGATTTTTTCCAGCAATTAATATTAAAATTAGTTGACTTAACGACTGACGAGATAAATTCGATTTTTGTCGACAGCATGCCGCACTGTGGCCGTCGAAAATTCTCTAACGAAGCTCTGGGCCAAAACGGACCCAGGCCCCGCTGTACGAGTGTTGGCGCGAGCGGGGGTGTAGCCGCGAGCGCGAAGTTTAAAACGGCCCCTGGAGAAATGCGGTCGACGATCGCGGTGTTCTGTTCTCGTGGAAAATGCGACAGGAAATAGCCGAGACGAAACTGGCCTCGGCGCGGCCATCCAAATCGACGAAAACGCTCCGGTATCAAACGCGGAGCAAGACAGAGAAAGAGAGGGAGAGAGAAACGGGGAGGAACAGAGAGAGAAGGGGAGAGACGAGACGAGACGGAATGGGGCGAGGACCAGACGAAACGAAACGAGACGACCGGCCCAGACGAGGGCCAATGCCAAGTACTCGAGATACCTCGAAACGGTTGACAACTTCGTGCCAGAAATGACCCTGGCCGGGAGTAACGCGATTCCTCGACCAAGTTACACCTTCATCTCAGAACGGAACATTCTCGAGACGTTTCTGCGATAGAGTTCTCGCGAAATTACGCTGCCGCCGGTCCGCTCGACGTTCTTTCTTCCTCCGTCACTGTTCGCTTTTCAAATGTTATCTACGGATTGTTCTTAATTTTTCACATTTTCATTATGTGCACCAGAGGTCACCAAACTGATTTGGCTCACTACCCCTTCTTCGGATAAAAGGAATTATGTGTAAGTTCTAAACCATTTATCATCATACCACATATCATCCCACTTTGGGAAGCACAGTTCTAAAGCATTTTCGATACTATTAATATTTTAATTATTGTAATCTCTCATATAATAATTCACTTTGACTCACCTAAAATTCTTCATAAATAATTTTTCTTTCCACCAAAATTTTTCTGAATTTTTGCATTACTTATTGCATCTTTTTACTGTATCAAGTACTATTATGGCTCTCGGCGGCCAATTGCTCGCAGAGGAAAATGCTGCCAAGGGCCAAATGCCTCCAAGGGCCAAATTCCCTTCAGGGGCCAATGCTCCCAGCGGTCAATGTTTCCAGTGGACAAATTCCTCCCATGAGCCAAATTCCCCTCAGTGGCCAAAGGCCCCCATGAGCCAAATTCCCCTCAGTGGCCAAAGGCTCCCATGAGCCAAATTCCCCTCAGTGGCCAATTGTTCCCATGGGCCAAATTCCCCTCAGGGGTCAAATGGTCCTAGAGGCCAATGTTCCCAGGGACCAATGCTTCCAGAAGCCAATTTCCTCTCAACACTAAAATCCTCCTCAGGGGCCAAATGCCCCCTGGAGCCAAATTCCTCTCAATAGCCAAATTCCCCTCAGCGGTCAAAGGCTCCCATGAGCCAAATTGTCCTCAGGGGCCAAATGCTCCTAGAGACCAATGCTACCCGAAGCCAAAGCCCTCGAGGGCCAAATTCCTCTCAACAGCCAAATTCCCCCTAGGGGCCAAATGCACCCTGGAGCCAAATTCCCCTCAGTGGCCAAAAGCTCCCAGGAGCCACATGCTCCTAAAGGTCAATGTTGCCATGGACCAATGTTTCCAAGAGCCAAAGCCCTCGAGGGCCAAATTCCACCCAACGGCCAAATTCCCCTCTGGGTTCAAATTCCTCTCAACACTAAAATCCTCCTCAGGGGCCAAATGCCCCCTGGAGCCAAATTCCTCTCAATAGCCAAATTCCCCTCAGCGGTCAAAGGCTCCCATGAGCCAAATTGTCCTCAGGGGCCAAATGCTCCTAGAGACCAATGCTACCCGAAGCCAAAGCCCTCGAGGGCCAAATTCCTCTCAACAGCCAAATTCCCCCTAGGGGCCAAATGCACCCTGGAGCCAAATTCCCCTCAGTGGCCAAAAGCTCCCAGGAGCCACATGCTCCTAAAGGTCAATGTTGCCATGGACCAATGTTTCCAAGAGCCAAAGCCCTCGAGGGCCAAATTCCACCCAACGGCCAAATTCCCCTCTGGGTTCAAATTCCTCTCAACACTAAAATCCTCCTCAGGGGCCAAATGCCCCCTGGAGCCAAATTCCTCTCAATAGCCAAATTCCCCTCAGCGGTCAAAGGCTCCCATGAGCCAAATTGTCCTCAGGGGCCAAATGCTCCTAGAGACCAATGCTACCCGAAGCCAAAGCCCTCGAGGGCCAAATTCCTCTCAACAGCCAAATTCCCCCTAGGGGCCAAATGCACTCTGGAGCCAAATTCCTCTCAACAGCCAAATTCCCCTCAGCGGTCAAAGGCTCCCAGGAGCCACATGCTCCTAAAGGTCAATGTTCCCATGGACCAATGTTTCCAAGAGCCAAAGCCCTCGAGGGCCAAATTCCCCTCAGGGTTCAAATTCCTCTCAACACTAAAATCCTCCTCAGGGGCCAAATGCCCCCTGGAGCCAAATTCCTCTCAATAGCCAAATTCCCCTCAGCGGTCAAAGGCTCCCATGAGCCAAATTGTCCTCAGGGGCCAAATGCTCCTAGAGACCAATGCTACCCGAAGCCAAAGCCCTCGAGGGCCAAATTCCTCTCAACAGCCAAATTCCCCCTAGGGGCCAAATGCACCCTGGAGCCAAATTCCTCTCAACAGCCAAATTCCCCTCAGCGGTCAAAGGCTCCCAGGAGCCACATGCTCCTAAAGGTCAATGTCCCCATGGACCAATGCTTCCAAGAGCCAAAGCCCTCGAGGGCCAAATTCCCCTCAGGGTTCAAATTCCTCTCAACAGCCAAATTCCCCTCAGGGGTCAATTTCCCCCAGGAGCCAAATTCTTCTCAACAGCCAAATTCCCCTCAGCGGCCAAAGGCTCCCATGAGCCAAATTCCCTTCAGTCCGGAAAAAGTCCCCGAACAACAAAGTCGTTCCTTTTTGTTCGCGTGGAGCCGAGAGAGGAGCAAACACGTCGCGGGGTCCTCGTCCGGATCACGATAGGGAAAAAATGCGAGGACCCGAGGCGATGGGGACTTCGGAAACGGCTCGGGATCCGTTCGATTAACGATTTTCGAGGAGTTCCCCCCTCTCTCTCTCTCTCTCGCTCTCTATGCCCCTAATAACGCCCGCGAAATTACGGCCGCCGCCGCCGCGTTATTGAATCCGAGCTCGATAAGAAGCGCGCAGGGGTGATTAATGACGAGGTGGCACTCGAAAGAGAGGGCCAGGGAGGAGAGGAGCAAGCCGGGAAAATTCGCCCTCTCGAAAGATTAACGAACTCCCAGCGATCGGTCATTTTTTGATTTTACGCGGTCGAGGGAACCCGCGATCTGCTTGATCAACGCTGTGTGTGGTCTGTCTGGCATTTTCCGTATACACACGAATTTGACTAATAAAAATGACTCTTCGACAGTAGAAATTCTAGATCTGTTTAAATGACGGCTCTCGGATTCTTTGTTTCACAATTATTAAGATTGTAAAGATGTTTTTTTTTTAATGAATTTTGTTTTGATTCGGATTTTTTAATGAAACTTTTCATCGTCGTATTTGTGACGTTTTTCTGATTAAAACGAGTACAAACACGGTACAGTTTGGATCGCGTTTATTTGTTTAAAACACGATAGGGTGGAACGTTTGTTCTTCGAACTTGCCAGTGGGATACGAGTATTGGGATAATAGAACAGCGATATTGCTTTGTATGATGTGCATAAGATTATATGTGTAAGAGGATCGTTCGATCTGTAGTGAACATATGCGAAAATTAAAGAAATAATAATTTATTTAATCATTTAGATTATTCTGAATGATTTCTTTGAGATACCTTCAGCAACGTGTCCGTGGTATCTTTCCGATTAAAACGAGTACAAACACGATACAGTTTGGATCGTATTTAATTGTTGAATCTACGATTCTGTAAAACCTCCACTATCCGAACAGGTCATATATGAATTCAGTCTGAAAATAAACTTTGAAACTTTTGAATTTACAGCGATCTAAAGGGAGAGTGGCTCTCATGTGACTAAACCATTTTAGAATAGAATAATTCATTAATTTCTTAGAAATTAACGTTTATTTTCCATTATAAACAAATTCGAAATTTTAAATAGTACAATGACATAGTTGGGCCCTCCTCTGCAACACGATTCATCTTTCAAATCAGTAAAGATTTGACCCAGCACTGTAACTGGACAATTATTCTATTATCCGAGCACTCAGTAGTTCGGATAACAGAGGTTCCACTATATCGTGGATTAAACGACTAATTATAATCGGAATCGTATCGTGTTTGGTATCGTTTCAATCAGGAAAATATGACGAATGCGTCGGCGATAGTTTAACAATAAAATGATTAATAACAACGACGTTGTGCTAATTGTTTACACTAAAATGAAAAAGTATCGTACATTTGTTCACATTTTATTCGCGTTGCAACGGATCGTATTCGTACTACACCAATGCAATTCATATTTTCTCTATACTTGCACAGCGCTCGCAATTATGAGCAATATAAAAATTTAGAAAAACGCAAACGAACGTGAAACAAAAATCGTGTTCGCTTCGCAGCGACGTTACGTGACCAGGTCCGGTTAAATAAAAAAAAATGTTAATAGACATTCGATATAGTGGAGAAAATAAGCGGCGAGCCACGTCAGAAATTGAACAATGTGATCGCACGACATCGTCCATCAGAATCCACTGATTAAATTTAATTTAGCTTCGCCCGGAGCACCAGTCGATGTTATTAAAATCCACATTCTTACGATGCTAATGCGCAACGCTGCCGGAATCTCTGACAAGAGCAGCTTATGTGTGTATCGGTTATCGGAAAAATGTGGATTAAAATCCAACGATATTATTAAAACGTTCAACCGACCAACATTATTAGGATCGAGCGCCGGCTATTGTGCTTCAGATTTATTATACATGTGTAGAGACGCGTGCATGAACCAGCCCCGTGATTATGCATGTCTATGTTATGCAAATACACTCGGGCCGAATGTACGGGATCGCGTGTGCTCTTAAAATCGAATTTATTATACAACATCATGCACACATCTATTTACATTACTGAATCTTGTAGTCGACACTTCTGTTGTACCGTAGTCCTCGATTTTTCTTAAATCAGAGCTTGCACAAAGAACAATTTTATTTAAATATTAATGATCAAGACAGAAAATTCGATTCTATTTTCTAATGAATAAATTTATATATATTATAATTTATTTAATTGCAGTGTGTCTTAACAATTATCGTTGTGAAGGTAAAAATATTTTTATTTATCGAATTATCTATCGTGTAAGACAGAGATGGGCACGGTAGGGGCCCCTCAAACGCCTGCTTCTCCCACCAACCTCTCTTTCATGCTAGTGGGGGACCGTAGGCGCTATGGTGGGGACGGTTTCGTCTCAATTGAGACAAAAATGCCCATTCCTGGTGTAAGAAGAAACATGAAGGCCAGAAGTCGACGGGTCAATTAAATCATTTTTAGAAAAGCTCTGGTGCCTTGATACAATAAATATTTTATTATTATGTTTTATCAATCGATGTGGGGACTGCGTACAAAAATCGATAACAGTTTGTAGCATGATATAAAAAAAAACAATTGAACTGAAAAATCAAGTACTTTATTATTTTTAATACAAGTGAAGTTAACTTTTTGACTGCACAACGGGTATCTCAGTCAAACCCGTAAATATTTGTTTGGTTGACTGTTAGAGGATTGCATGGAAAATTAAATCGACAGTTTTTGCTGTGTTATAAATAAATAATAAAACTGAAATATTGTGTAAGATATTGTGCATGCGTCTCCACATTGTATAGACGTATTTAACACTAGATTTACGGCACCCGTCAAAATGACGGATTCAAAAATTTTTACTTTACGATTATTAAGAGTGTAAGGAGGCATTCGTGAGGAATTATTAAATAGATTTATTTTTTTGTGTACATATTGCAATAAAAATCGCTGAAGATCTAACTAAATACAATTTTATTATTTTTATAAAGCAATGTAAAGTAATCAATTTTAGTGCTCCGTAAACCTAGTGTTATATGTACCGCGTGACCGGTAGTCCGGGAATAGGTGCGCGCGCAAGCAGCCGTGCTGAGACGCGTGTGGACCCCGCTCTCGCCCACTCTCTCTCTCGTCCAAGCGACCAAGATATACAAGCGACGCTGTGTTTATATTTCTGTATTCTTATAACATAGTTTATCACTTATCAATATATTCGTGTACATCTTAAATATATCCATACTCTAACATATTGAGTGCTTCATTATTTTCAAATTCGAGCGTTCACTTTTTGAGCGACTCTTGTATGTAAGAAGTAATGTAACGTGACGGAACATACGAAATCGCCGAACAGTTCTTTTCAGTGGTGGAGGTTTTCTTTTTTTATTAGGGGGGACACGGCAAGTAGGAGAACCTATGAGGACGATTAGGGGAACGGAGGATATCGACGATGGATGGCCGACGAGCACAAAGAGTACTCGAGATCCTGGGACAATGTGGCGCCAAGTACTCTTAGCAAACTGAATCGAAATTGAGGTCAGCTGCTCTCATCGGTGAACATATTCCAGGGAACATCGTGTCGGGTTGCCTCTTCCCTTTTGCGGATTAACATTCGCTAAGAGATCGCTTTTTCGCAAGTTGATGCACCGCAAAATGCGAGCACTGTGTGTGACACAGGATCGAAGAATTCGGTGACGTTTTGTCTGAGAATAGAGGGAATTATTCTGGAATGCACCATTTTGTGCAAAATACAGTATTTTATGTTATACAGGAATTAGTTTTTTTTTAGAGGAATTGTTAAGTCCATAGAAAAGGATATACAGTGAATTCTCGATAATTGTCCACAACACGAGTCCAGCCAGAGACAATTATCGTGCGGAAGATACTATTTTTCAAATCTGCTGAAGATAGAGACCGTCAACGAAGCTCAAAAGACCTCGGTCCTGTGGTAGTGGGGATAGTTCGGGGACAATTACGGGCCAGATATTTGGGACAATTATCGAGTAATTACTGTAGTCGGATAAAATGGTCAAAAATTACCGTCAAACGAATTAAACGGCCTATTCGATAAGGCATCGAGAGAAAACATGTTTTGTAAAATTTTAACCCTATACCTCGACCAGGGGGGTAGTTATGGGGTAAAATGTAAAAAATAGTTTTTGGCCTGTTTTCCTTATTTATTCGTATGCGAAAATTCTGGAAAAAATCAAACAGATGTCAAATACACAGATTCATATATTCTAATTAATTTGGATTTTTAGGTTGAAAATCTTGGTCGTAAGAAATCAAAAACATCAACAAAATCGTAAAAATGAAGATTTCGCATAGAAGTTTAAAAGCGACATCATTTATATTTTTACAGCATCAGTGTATAGATATTAATATTGTTCATGAATTTTTCCGATTTTTTGGTGAGATGTATGGTGGTAAAAAAAATGAAGACCGCTTTTTTCGACGCTTATCGCGGGGACAGCTAATGTGAAATTTATATATATCATGTATTCTGTAAGTAAATTAGTCTAAGGACATTTTTGACTATCTTATCCCTTGTTAACATAGAAGAATCCCAAATAACGCGATCAAAAAATTGTTTAGAACTGTATATAAAATAATATTGTTTAATAATTTGTAAACTCGATTCAATCGTTTTAGATTTCAATACAGTTAAAGGTTGTCACACTTTCACAGTAAACTCCTGTGAAAACAGAATAAACTTCACTGTTATTACAAACAGATTGAACAATGTCAGTGACGTATTACCCTATGAGCAACTTGGTCCCCAAGCAAAAAGGGGCCCCGAACACAAACCAAATATTTTGTATTTTGATGTAAAAGGTTTTCATGGATAAAGGAGAATTTATTTCACTTTTTATGCAATAATAAATATGTAGATGTTTTTACAATTGTTTTATTTTTTCCAACGTGAAAGTTATTTAGTTGGGGTTACGGGCCCCGAAAATCTACTTTGCCCAGGGGCCCCAAGTAGTCATAACGCGCCACTGAACAGTGTTACACATTTTGAACTTATCTCGCAGTTTCGAATTATTTCGTTCTCTCATTATATCTTTATACCCCGCAACAGTTGAAAAGTTTCATATTTAATTAATTCCTGTGCCATAATGTTCTCCGTGTACAGAACGCAAGTCGACAGTTCCCTCCATAATACACGTGAAATAAATAAGCAGCAGTTACTCGATAATTTTAAAGATATAAACAAAGTTAGATAGCATCGTGGTGTGTTATGCAAACGCCAACTTTTACAACCCTGGCTCGTGTTTATAGCGCATAATGAAGGTGTACGGGCCCTGGATTGTTAATAACAGTCAGCACACAGAGGACATGAGTTTTGATTGTTGATGGTTCGCCTGACGAGTAGGCTAATGACGCACCAAATGATGCACATGCATGGCAAACTTGTTTTCCTAATTTAATGATTCACCAGTGCAGGTCAATAATTTTATTTGAAATCTACTAACTACAAAAAAAAAAGAAACAAATTAATCTTCTGTTCCATATTTATGCAGATGGTGTACTATTGTAGGAAAGAAAAAAAGTCTACAATTTTTTATTTATGCAAACCTGTGCAAAATTAAATTTTATTTAAATATTGCAAAGATAATTGGTACTTAAATAAATACATTATAGTTTTAGATTTACAATAAGAATGTTTAGAAGAAAATTGTACTGCTTGAAAGAGCATATTTGATTACGGACAGAAGAAATTTTTTCAAGGTCAGCTTACACGAAATCTCAAGGTCATCGGTATTTTCTTTACAATGAATCTGTAGTTTTCTTTCAATGTCATTGTAGAGCACAGAAAGACGAATCTAACGAGTACTATAATCATACCTTTCTGATCATTCTATCTGGAGATATTCGTGTCTGAAAGGTGAGCTACTTAACATATTCAAACGCAAGTATCTCCGAATTGGATGATCCGAATGGTACGATCATGGTACTCGTTGGATTCGTCTTTCCACGCTCTACAAGAATATCAAAAGAAAACTATAAGGTCCCCTACAAAAATGAACACGTCTGACTATATTAAGTAGTCATTTTCAGCGTGAGTAAGTAGTTTATCTTTCAGACACAAGTATCTCACGCTTAAATAATGCAAAACATATGTTTATATATATCGTTGGATTCGCCTTTTCACTATCTACAAGAATATCAAAGGCAACTATAAGGTTCCATACAAAATGAACGCGTCTGACTATATTAAGTAGTCATTTTCAGCGCAAGTAAGTGGTTCACCTTTCAGACACAAGTATCTCACGCTTAAATAATTCAAAACATATGCTTGTATATATCGTTGGATTCATCTATCCACGCTCTACTAGAACGTAAACAGAAAACTATAAGTTTGCACACAGGAATGAACGCGTCTGATTATATTAAGTAGCCATTTTCAGCGCGAGTAAGTAGTTTACCTTTCAGACACAAATATCTCACGCTTAAATAATGCAAAAACATATACTTATATATATATCGTTGGATTCGTCTATTCACGCTCTACTAGAACGTAAACAGAAAACTATAAGTTTCCACACAAAAATGAACGCGTCTGATTATATTAAGTAGCCATTTTCAGCGCGAGTAAGTAGTTCACCTTTCAGACACAAGTATCTCATGCTTAAATAATGCAAAACATATGTTTTTATATATCGTTGGATTCATCTATCCACACTCTACTAGAACGTTAAAAGAAAACTATAAGGTTCCACACAAAAATGAACGCGTCTGATTAATTAAGTATTCATTTTCAGCGCGAGTAAGTAGTTCACCTTTCAGACACAAGTATCTCACGCTTAAGTAATGCAAAACATATACTTATATATATCGTTGGATTCGTCTTTTCACTATCTACAAGAATACCAGACCAAACCACCGTTTTCCTTTATAAAAAAAACCGGTGTCCTTGAAATCTCACATCAACCACCTTCTAAAGAGAAATTTCTCCTCACCATTATATCTATCTTTCAAAATAATGTATTAATTGCCGAAGAATTTTTTCTATGGTCTCATTTGGTTCCACATTGATCTCCAGCCAAAACGAGAGAGTGTGAATTCAGCATAATAGGGATCCCGGGGACAGTAAGACGATCTTTCGAGGATGGTGGTAGAGGCGCAGTGCAGATTCATCGATTCGTCCCGTTTTAATCGCGAGCCGTCTTGCGTTGTGAGAGACGACGTTCCTCAGATTCTGCATCGAATATTTATCGAGGAAACGCCTCATTATTTTCCAGCGGGTATCCATCTTTTTGCGCTGCTGGCCGGGGTTCGTTCGTGTTCTTCTCGTAATTAACGAGTTGCGAGCCGGGATTACAAGATGAGGAGGAAAAGAAGGAGGATGATCTCGGCAGATGAAAGGGGCTGAAGACGCGATTAAAACAACGGCATCGGTGCTCTATGATATCGGATCGACAAGACGACGAGCAGAGACCCGAGAAGGCCCGAAACGTTGGCGCGGGTGAGTAGCGCGCGGTGACGGGACAAAGATAATGAATGGAAGCATAGTTGATATATGTGTGCCGGCGGGAAGAAGAGAAAAAAGCCGAAGAAACGGACGGGTACAAGCCGGGGCTAGACGGAGACACGATAACGACGTGGTACGACGAAGATAAACGTTAACCAGGGGCACCAAAGTTAATAAAACAAAGTATCCCGACAATGGATCGACGCGCCGCGGAAATTTTAATATCGCGCTGAAGGTGTCTCTCATCTTAGCATTCTCGTATAAATTTTACATCAGACTGGTGAACAATCGCGGTGCTGTTTTTCAGGGCTGTTTGAAGCGACTTACTGTTTACAGATTGTATAGACATACACTTATGCATCTGGATCGGTGGAGATCTGTTGAAAAAAAGTGGGCAGCAAAATTGACCTTGACCCTTTTTCTCAAGGTCAAATTTTTTAACACCCTTAGCCTTTTTGAGACTTTCGTTCCTCGCGACGAAAACTATACTACTGCTACTACGGTAGTCGTAACATATAATTTTTATACACCCTTTACAAAAAAAGAGAATTTTATTGATGAAACATTTTTGCTTCGAATGAAATTTTTATGGAACTGTTGCTGGCACATTCCTGACCCATTTCTGACTAAATTGAGTCCAAACACGATACAATTCGGATCATATTTGCCTGTTTAATCCACGATTTAGTAAAACCTCGCTTATCCGAACCGCTGACCTCTAATTCAAAATCTGAGTATTAAACGAGTAAATGTGATCCGAAGTGTGCCGTGTTTGGACTCGTATGAATCAGAAAAGCGTCACGAATATAATGCTAAATGTTTCATAAATAATAATAATAGATTTGAATATTTTTTAATAAAAATTGAAGCTCGAAGCACTTACCTCTGCAGACCACTGGCGCGGTGTTATCGCGAGAAAATAAATGAAACTATCAACGTCGTTCGGAGGGAACAGCAATGTTTTTATTATCGGTGGGCAATCGAAGTTGGAAAGACGACGTTTAATCGAGTGTTCGCAGGGCTTGTAAGTCGTGTGTAGGGACAGGTCCGTATCGCGGCCCATAAAAATGGCGACGATTATCAAAGCGTTTCGCCAATGGGAATACTTTCGGTGTTTATAGGCTGCGAGTGGCCAGCCCGTGCCCCCGTAAACTCGTAAAGGGGTGGCTTGAATATGAAAGAATATAAATTATACGACGCGACGCCTCTCGGCCCGGACACGGGAGAACGAATCGCCGAAAAGGTTTTGCTGACTCGTGCTGGCCCCTCGGGGCTTTTAATACCGCATCCCGGCACCTACACCCTCGGCCCGGGGAAATTAGTTTTTCCCCGGTCGTTCGTCCCTTGACGTATCACCCTTCGACCTTTTCTCGCGCGACCTTCTCGTTACTGCGCCGGCTAAGGTACACCGCACTCTTTGTCTATAAACACACCGTGTCATCCCGTTTAACCGGCCCGCTCTGATTGAGCAGCCTCGCAGATTTAACATGGCCGCGACCACAAAATGTCATGCAGCTTGTAAACAGAGAATTGAAATGGCGCTGCCTTGAAATTTTCGGGAAAAAATATTTCAAATACTATTTCAAATAATCGTTCATCTAGAATTCAGTTAAGATAATATTTGGTATTTATTAGACTGCGAATGTTTATGCAATTTGCAATTTTTGTTGGCCAATTTTTAGGAAGTGGAAGCAAACAGAATCGCATTTTCAATGGTAACAGTCTTTGTAGATTGAAAATAAATATAATTCCTACTAAATTCTATCAAAAGTTATATTTGATAATTTTTTGAAAATTTTTATAAACCAGAAATGCATAAAGATCCGCAGTATGGTAATTGTATAGTAAAAGGGACGCCTCAACGATTTCAATGACCTTGAGACGTGTCATCAAGGTTATCATTCTGAATATTTTTTCCCTATACATGTTTCCCTCTTCTGTATAATTGCCTAATATTTTAAATAATCGTTGTTCTACAATATAAATAAAAAAAATTTTAACTAATCGTTTTTCTAGAATTCAAATAAGATAATATTTGGTAATTAGTAGACTGCGGATATTTATGCAATTTGCAATTTTTGTTGGCCAATTTTTAGGAAGTGGAAGCAAACAGAATCGCATTTTCAAAGGTAACAGTCCTTGTAGATCGAAAATAAATATATTTCGTACTAAATTCTAGCAAACGTTATATTCGAACATTTTTTGAAAATTTTTATAAACCAGAAATGCATAAAGATCCGCAGTATGGTAATTGTATAGTAAAAGGGACGCCTCACCGATTTCAATGACCTTGAAACGTGTCATCAAGATTATCATTCTGAATATTTTTTCCCTATACATGTTTCCCTCTTCTGTATAATTACTTAATATTTTAAATAATCGTTGTTCTACAGTACAAATAAAAAAATTTTTTAACTAATCGTTTTTCTAGAATTCAAATAAAATAATATTTTAAATATTCATTGTTCTACAATTCAAATAAAATACCATTTTAAGTGAACGGTAAAATTTCGTCAACTGAGAATATTTTGATTTTGATTGTCTAAAACAGTGTTTCCCACAACAAATCCTCTGGCTTGTCGCGCAAACGGGTTCGAAGTTTCCGTTGGAAAATTAGACCCGGCCAGCATTAAAAAACCTCGTTGGTATCGGTTCAGCACAGTTATTACTGTCTCCCCGGCGTCACAGGCTTTGACAGGGTAAAGAAGCTGGCACGGTAAAAGCCAGGGGATCGGGAAAGCACCGGCCAATCCGTTTCCCCGGCGGCGTTCGAACAGGAAGTCGCCGGACAGGACAGCTGAGGGGACATCAAAGCGTGAAACAGCGAAGGCCGGGCCCCTGGAAAGTAGAGCAACGAGTTCTCTGATGCGACAACAAAGCGACCACCGTCGAAATCGAACAAACTAATCGGTGGTATAGCCGCGGACATTAATGAAACCGGGGGAAAACATGTTGGACAACCGAGGGATGTGCGTCAAGCAAGAAGAGGACGCTGGGACTCCTTCCTGCCGAAGAGTGCACACAAAAGAAACCGATTCATGGTGGAACGCGAAGGTGCATACCGGGTGTCTCAGCTGAATGGGATGACCTAAATATCTGCCTGGTCAATCGATATAAACATTACCAGTGGAAAGAATTTGTTTTTCTTAAGGTCGTTTATCAACGATATTTTGGGGATGTTGATATTTTCTTGTCAATCGAATCTTTTTGAAGTGAAACTTCTTTAGGCGCGTTAGGCGAAAACCTCGACGCGGTAGGAGTAAAACCGATCTGGCGATGAAACGATGAAACGATGAAACGACATTCTGTTCTATTAGCATATACGATTGAGGGTTCGGTATTTCTTAATAAAGATTATGATAAAATTCCGTTGATACTAAGTGGAGATTTCAAGGTGAACTTTGCATCGAAACAATCCAAATTATTAATAGAATTGTTTAGAAGTAAATTAAGATTGGAAATGGTAAATAATCCTAATAAAGCGTCAACAACATCAGGAACAACTCTCGATGCAGTATTTGCAAGACATTTAGACAAAATTGAATCAAGAATATTTACATCATATTTTAGCTATCACAAGCCAATTGCTTCAATAATAGAATCATAGAAAATTAAATGCCATAAAGTGTTAATAAAAATTCGAAAAAAATTAAAGAAAGAAGTTTCACTTCAGCCATGTGGTCTAAGCACACACCAATTTTTTCTAAGATATTGTTGTACAGCATGAAAAGACGAATCCAACGAGTACCATGATCATACCATTCTAGTCATTCAATCTCGAGAGATTCGTAGCTGATAGGTGAGCTATACTTAATATGATATTTTCAAACGCAAGTATCTCCGAATTGGATGATACAAATTGTATGTTCATGGTACTCGTTGGATTCGTCTTTTCACGCTTTACAAGAATATCAAAAATAAAACTATAGGGTTTCACACAAAATGAACGCGTCTGACTACATTAAGTAGTCGTTTCCAACACAAGGAAGTAGTTTACTCTTCAGGCAGAAGCATCTCGGACTTAACACTACACCTACCAAACACAAAACATATAAAAGTAAACAGCTCTACAGAAATTAGAAGATTGAATTTATTTAAACTTTATACCGCTTCCGTTACAATATGTGCTTAAATAAAGAAGTCAATTTAGTCATGTCATATGAAAGCGTTTCTATAATTTCAATAAATGTGAAATAGAAAACCGGTCATGTGACCGTGGTAGGTTTAGTGTTAAACAATGCAAACCCTATACTTATACAGGGTGGAGATTATAAAGCGTTACAGACGAATATCTCCAAAAATATTGATTATAATTTTACTTTTCCCGGTGGACATTCCAAGGTGAGGTGAAGGTCAACGTTCTTTTTTAAAATGGAATGATACGTTTTTTTATCCACCATCAAATAGTGCGTTTCAAGATGAGTTCAATTACCTATGAGTCAAGGTCATTCAAGGTCAAACTTGCAGGAAAATGCAGAAAAGGTGTGATCGTTTTATTTGTACTTTAGTTCGTGCCATCGAACATTCACACCAAAACAATAACATGTGTACAATATCAGCATTACTCAGGACAACGTCAAAGTCATTATCAATGAAATGAAAACAAACGTATTTATGTATTACTGTGCTCTTTTGCAAGATAGTCAGTTTACTTTCATTACTATTCGTGCTGAGGTATCCTTCGCTGAACGATACTACTTATATAAGTGGTGAAAATAGGAATGTATCAAAATTGTTTTGATACGTTTATGCTACTAGGAGAATGCAGGAAAAATTTCAAAATGGCTGCTAATTTGTATGCACAACGCTACCACGATCGACCATTAAAATCGCATACGGCATTTAAAAGACTAGAACAGCGTTTTCTCCGTTCAGGTTCTGTGCGTAGAAACTGCGTAATGTCCATGACGCCTACCACGCGTGAAAACAAGAAAGTCAGAATATGCGAAGCTTGTGCTAAGATAAATGTTGAAATGTTGAGCAAAGTTAGAGAATCATTTAAACATAGAATTGTTAAGTGCATTGAAGTAAGAGGTAATCATTTTGAACACATACTAAACTGGAGTACAAAGAAAACGATCACACCTTTACCACATTTCCCTGCAAGTTTGACCTTGAATGACCTTGAGTCATAAGTAATTGAACTCACCTTAAAACGCAGTATTTGATGGTGTATAAAAAGACATATCATTCCATTTAAAAAAAGAACGTTGACCTTCACCTCACCTTGAGCTGTCCATCGGGAAAAATAAAAGTTCCATCACACGATGACCCTCCTCGATACTGAACAACTTTTATCTGAAACATTTTTACGTATAATCAATATTTTCAGAGATATTCGTCTGTAATGCTAAATAATTTCCTATCGAAAGAATCATTTACAATACCCCCGGAGAAATAGCGATGTCCTCGAAATCTCGTAATCAGAACAACCTACAGAAAAATTTTTCCTCATGATTATACGTGTGTTCCCCCCTGTATTAGTGCAAATTTTTGTCGAGAATTTTTTCCACGAAACCAAAATTAGCGGAGGTATTTTATTGTTTTTGCAGGCTGTGTTTGATGATCACTTTCGGACTACTCGCGGGAGTTATTGGTTCTGTACAGTGACTGTCGTCGTCGTGTCGGGTGTCTTAGCTTTTAGAAAGACGTTAGTGGCTCGCCACTGGCACGAACAGAACACGCGCACGCTCGTTTTACGAGCGCCGGGCTCGTACGTTGTTTCGTGCTTTTACGAGGGTTAGTTACTCATGCTTCGTTACTTACTTACTCAGCCACCTTCCGCAAAACGTGCGGTCGTTTCGTGCGCGACGTGCATCACTTGTGCATCGGTTCCGCCGGGCTACGCTCTTGTGTTGTTGCCAGTTGATACTTAAACGCCGACGGGCTCTTGACTCCCGCAGTAAATAGGTTACGCTGATCCCTTAGCTAAACTTCGTTTATTTATCTTCTCCCCTCCTCCCTATTTTTGTTTTTTTTTTTTTTGCAAAGGAAAACGGAACACTTTTAATATTGCGGAGCTGGTAGGCGACTGCGGAGATTATCGGGAAATTTTCTTGAGAGCATAGCAAGTTTTCTTATTTTCTTTTTCTGTAAACTCAAACATGGTTTCCTCAGAATACTAGCGTCAGCACACAATTTTCTTAGTCCGTATTCGGCAAGAAACAAATAAACGTTTTTCAGTATCTATTTGTGTCCATTTCTCTTATTGTATTAATATTGTTAACAGTATTGCTTTATCATTATTATTTTTCTTATTCTTTAATTTAATATTATTTGTCTTATTTTTATGATTATGGCCTTCCCTTAATTTGCATTTATTTTTTACTACTGCTGAAAATAAAAAGAATGTGTTCAATATTGCATCGAGTGCGAGTGAATTTTTCTTAGTCTCCATTTTGCTAAAAACGAACATAATTTTCTCAATATTTGCTGTAGTTCCTCATTTTATAATTTGCTAGAAACAATTTTATCGTGTTATGTAACTCTTGCATTCGCATAATGATTTATAAATTGTTTGTTCTCAAGAATGTTTATTTAATTGTATTAAAATTGAAACGAAATTAAGCAGGAGTCTTACTGCATTGGAGTATGCGAAATTACATAATTATGTTTTTATTCGAATCGTAATTAATTAATATTGTGCTGTAAAGAGTTGATCATTAAATTTGTTTATTCCGGTTCAATCTGTTAATTCATGTTAATATGAACGATATGCGTTGAAATATTGATTGTCGAATTAAACACTCATTGTCCAGTTTCAAGTATCCATTATTACTGTTTATTCCTCAATCTGAGTCTGAGTATGAAAATCTTTAATACCTGGCGTAAATAATAATAGGGGTCGGTTAACATTTAATATACAGTCTTTAGAAATTTATTTATTGTTATCTACAGGGAACTGGAAACTGATCAACTTTCTTAACTTGACTTGCTATAACAATGTCTTTTCTTAATTCTCTTGATACAGTACTGGGTCAATTCTGACCCAAGCGTATAGCTTGGCGTGTAATAGCGTATAATAGACTACCCAAAATAAAAAATTTAACAACCTGAACACTAGAAATGGTATAATACTTTGAATACTACGAATATAAAGTTTGACCTGCATTTTTAGGGTTCAAGGTTATTTGAAGGTCACATTATAAACGACACATACCCGAATGTATTTTTCCACGAGTTACACGGTGCGTAAAAAAATTGGAACAAGGCACACCGTTTCGAAGGGTTCAAATTGACTGTTTGGATGTTTAGCCCTTAATACTGGATGTCCCGGAAATGTTGTATTTCCTTGAAAGGAGCGATTCTTGAGTTTATCCGAAGTAAAAAATTCCTCTGCGAAAATTTTCTCCGCGGCATTGTTAAGGAGTTATTAACGAAAAACACCAACCAATCAGAGCGCGGCTAAGGCGGACGGATCCCGGCTCGGCCAACGCCAACGCTGCGCTCACTTATAGCCGCGCCCTGATTGGTCCATGTTTCTCGGTAACACGTTAAATGCCACGCCGGTCCGTAGGGACCCGTCGCAGACTTTTTGTTTATGCTGAACCGCTGCGCCGGCTTTTGTTTATGGGCGTGGCTCTCGCCACTTAACGATAGAGTGCGGCGTAAACGGAAATGCGATCAAAATAGGCGTGGCGTTTAACCTGTTAATTAAGAAAGCCGGGGAAAACATTATCGCAAAGGAAAAAGCTACTTCGAATCGCGCTTTTCGAGGAAGCACAGTATTTCATCGTTAATTGTCGTAAACTTCTCTATGATAATTGTCGCAAAACAATCCCTCCTTCCGCGGGGTATACCCCGTGAGGGCCCGTGAAGCTTGAGAGGCTTTGGTCGCCGAGAAGTGTAACATAATACGGGTCGAGTATATATATCGGTGAGACCACCACTAATCCAATGACAAAACTTCTTTATTTCTTATTATTTTTTAATGGAACTTTCACCAACATATTCGTGGCATTTTTCTAATGACAATGATACCAAATAAGATATAATTCCGATGGTATTTACTCGAGTAACGGACGATGAAAGTTTCAGATGTTACAAATATGATAGTAAAAATGTTCGGTGTCCGTCCTTCCGTTCGCCAGAGTTCGAAAAATAGTATCTTCTACACGATAATTGACGCCGGCCGGACCCGTGGTGCGGCTTCGATCGCTATAGCAACGATCATCCTACCCGACAGTTAATCGTGAATTCAACACCCGAAAGGAGAAAATATGGACGGGTGGTGGAGGGGGTTGGGGATGATAAATAGGGGTGCAGATATTGTGTTTCGCCGGTGACCTTAAGAAGCACGGCTCGTATCTCTGTCCGGGTAGCGTAATCCCACTCGGAGTTTCAATAACGCTCCACGGCATAAACTACATAAGTTTAGCATAAAGTGTTTCGGCTGCTTGCTTCCGGAGTCCAACCGCCCTCCTCCCCTCCAACCCCCTTCCTCTCTACACCCCCGTAACCGGTATTCCTTTTCGCGAAACGAGAAAATGCACAGAACGCCCTCGGTAAATAGATCCTTGTCGTCGAAAATGCGCCAACTGTGCGAAGGTTCTCGGGCGTAGGTACGTGTCATTTGCAGGCCCTCGTATCCCTGCAACTTTCCCTTTGTAACCTAGCTCCCCCTCGCACCCCTAACAGCTGTTATGCCGGCGCGCGAATTTACTGGCGAATTTCGCCGTACAGCGTTTCCTTTCTTTGCGCGCAGCTCGAATGCCCTCGCGATCGCGAGGTTCGCCTAATTAATTTTTCTAAGGGGAGGAACTTCGTGGAGCTCTTCAAGCTCTTCACGTGGTACGATCACGTGGTACCGGTATCACTATATCAGCGGATCTTTATGCGCAGGTTGTATAAAAATGGAATGTCACGACTACCATAGCGGGATTCTATGTCTCTGGATCGGTGGAGATCTATTTAAAAAATGGGACGCAAAAATTGACCTTGACCCTTTTTTCAAGGTCAACATTTTTTTTTAATTTCAGTTTATAATACTCGTCGCGAGGAACAAAAGTCTCGAAGCAACCATGGGTCTCAAGTCAACCATTCTCATAAAAAATGACTTTAAAGTTTCGTGAACTCTTTTATTTCACACGCCTACTGGGTGTCCAGAGATAGTGTAAACTTGGAGGGGATGATTCTACATGAGAAAACAAGTCTAAAATATAGAATAATTTTTTTTCATTTAACGTCGCGTTTTCGAAATATTAGGGTTTGAATAATTAATTTCTCGAAAACGAGGCGCAAATGAAAAATATTATTCTATATTTTAGACTTCTTTCCTCATGTAGAATCATCCCCCTCCAAGTTTATACTATCTTGGAACACACACAGTAGACATGTGAAATAAAATAGTTTACAAAACTTTAAAATCGTTTTTTATGAGAATGGTTGACTTGAGACCCATGGTTTCTTTGAGGCCTTTGTTCCTCGTGACGAGTACTATAGAATGAAATAAAAAAAAATGTTGACCTTGAGAAAGGGGTCAAGGTCAATTTTGCGGCCAATTTTTTTAATAGATCTCCACCGATCCAGAGACATAGAATCCCGCTATGGTAGTCGTGACATAATTTTTATACACCCTGTACAACAAAAATTGTCTGCATTAGTTAGATGACACGGGAGATATATAGACAATAATTATTTCTTTTTTCCAATAATTTTAATCAGCTGGAAATAATACAGTTTAGATGCTGTAAATGTTTTCAAAGTTTTGTATTTCATAGTCATTTTTGTCGTAAGTGCATCAGACCTACGGTCTGGCGATCGTAGAACATACTGCAAAGTTTTGCAACATTGCTGCAACCTAAATTAATTCCATAGCACGTCTTATAATTGCTTGTGAAACTTCGACCAGCATGTTCGTGACGCTTTTCTGATTAATACGAGTTCAAACACGACACAATTCGGGGCTCATTTACCTATATAATCCACGATATAGTAAAACCTCGATTTTGGGAAATCACCGGTTCGGATAACAGAGGTTCCAGTACATTGTGGATCAAACAGGCAAACGTAGCACGAATTGTATCGTGTTTAGACTCGTTTGAATCAGAAAAGAGTCACGAATATATTAGTAAAAGTTTCATCGAAAAATTCCTCAAGTGTCACAAAAAAAAAAAATTAAAAACAAAAACATTACCATGTATAGAAATGTTCAAACGACTGTCACATCTACTAAATACCAACTAAAGACCAATACTGAGTCACCTAACACCCCATGCAACGCAACAAATCACAAATACAATTTCTTTTTCCCATTTCTCCGTCCGCATTTACACAAACCTCGAACTCGTATCCTCTCCAAGAACGTTTTCTTCGCATCCTCATCTCGCGGAGTCGCGTTCAATGTCCCGGCGCAGCGGTAGAAAAAAGAATCGAGCGTCGTCGCCCGTTTAATGGTTAATAATGCGCGATTATAATCCCGCCCGTAACCATAATCGTTAAACCGCATTATAAAATTAAAACAGTCTGCGCGCCGTGTTGCATAGAGGACGACGCAGTTGCAAATCGCGGGAATAGAGTTTCGTGCGGACTGCGAAAGACGTTGTGGAAAATGGCGTTGCAGGTGGTTAACGGGAGGGGTGAAAGGTGAATAGAAAGGGGTGGGGGAAGAGAGATTGGTCCACGGTTGGTCCCGCGATAAGGGGCGTAAGAGGACTCCGAAGGAACGTCCGGATGGGCTTCCAGATAAAAAGCCGCTTCCTTCCGGCCCAGCCGACTATTAAAACCGTACCATTATGGGATGTATAGTGGTGTATCCTCGTCGACGCTTTTATTTCATTACGTCGTTCGTGCGGCTAACGAAATTACCGCAATTCCGCGGCGCCCCAGCCACTGAACCCAAAGCGAACTACTCCTCGAGACACCACTGTCTTCGGTCATTGCGGTGGGGGGAGAGGGAGCGGGGTGGGGGCGAGTTATGGAAAACAGGACCCACCGGTTCTTATTTCGATTAACCATATCGTATTTGCCTACCAAATGCCTTGAACACTGGACTATGATTCGAATCATCCCCACCCGCACGAATTTTAAGGGATGCGTTTCAACTACTACATATAATTTCTCGTTGAAGAATATGAGAATGTTCCACCTTGGATAATTTTGAAGATTCGATGTTCTACTTTCTGGTACGTGAACTCAAATTTTTTGGTAGTTTCTGCTGTGTCTTTGCAAAAATGATCAAAGTGACGATTGACGCCCGGGTATTCGACTCGAATGGAATGAAGACTGTTTTCCTCAAAATTGCAGAGTGACTTTGAGTGCCTGAATTTTGTGTAAAAAAAATCTGAGAATGTTCTAACTGCACTCATTTTAAAGATTGGACTCTCTACATTCACGTCCATGAATTCGATATTTTTCGATGTCTCTTCTTCCATTCCCAAAAAATCAAGCATTTGTCTTCCGTATGGGGTGAAAACTGTTTCCTTCGAAACTAAATGACTACTTCGAATTGGTGTAACTTTGTGTAAAAAAATCTGAGAATGTTCTGCCTTTGATAATTTTGAAAATCGGATTTTCTAATTTCTGGTACGTGACCCTAAATTTTTTGGAAGTCTCTGCTGTGTCTGCAAAAATTATCAAAGTGACGATTGACGGCCGGATATTCGCCCTTCGAATGGCATGAAAACTGTTTTCTTAAAAGTTGTAGTGACTTTGAGTGCCTGTAATTTTGTGTCAAAAAATCTGAGAATATTCTACCTTTGCTCAGATTAAAGAGTGAACTTTCTACTGTCACGTCCCTGAAGTCAATTTTTTTGAAACTCTTTTCTCTCTCCCACAAAAATTCTCTAGTCCTTCATCGACTCCGTTGCACACTAAAGGGGGTGGTGTCTTCTTTTCCGGTGAAAAAAAAAACTAATTAATTTTTCTCGTAATCTATCCGTTTGGTGATTGCCCTGGAAGGTGATAGGAGGTGTAAAAAAAGCAAACGAGGGATGGTCGCGGAGTTCCTGCGGGAGGAAATGAGAAAACGTCCGTCTAGGGGGCAGTGATGCCAGAAATGTCAGCTTTACGCGCATGCGTACTGCGGCGCGCACGGTAAAAAAGAGAAACGTCTAGGTGGCGTGCCGGGACCCAGCACTGCCATAGACGAACTTGAAGATAACGAACGTTATGTTTTATTCACTTGTTTATTTATATAATTAGAAAATATATTTTGTTATTTTAGATACTGGAAAGGTCCTTAGCAGTCTTTCTTTTGTCTTGCAACAAATGTTGGTATTCTTTATAGATTCTGCCAAATAAAATAAAATTTTATATTATATTATCCTGTATAATCCGAACTTTTTTAGGTAAAGAAAGTATGTGAATGTTGAATGAAAAACATTATTTTTAAAACAGGGCCTTAAAGAGCTCTCAAAAATTTGAAATTAGTACAGTACTGATGCCACGCACGAATACGCATGCGCGAACAGCTGACATTTCTGGCAGCACTGCTTGGGGGTGCCAGGCATATTGGTCCCCGCGAGTGGACTCGATCTCCGTGCCACGGTGGTGGCTGCGGCTGCCACACCGGCCGTTTCGATCGCTTGAATTTATTTTGGGGCGGTGACCCGGTCTACGTGACGCGAAATTTTCAATGGTGCGTGCCGCCGGGAAAAATGGCCCGGAGCGAGCGAATAGACGGACGGAAACGTCTGCCGAACCGGGCTCCAACGGCAGCTAAATTAAAGGATTGTCTCGTGTCACCGGACGAAACGTGAATGCGCTCCGGACTGTTCACCGAAAGGGTCTTCGTGTAACGTTTAGATCCTGTATTTTGGATATTTATCACCACCTGGCGATAAATCAGCCTCCGACTTCCGTCTTTCTCTCTCAGATCGGTCGATAATGCAGATTCTAAAAAATATTCCATTTCGCGCTTTCGATGGTAACAGTTCTTGTAAAATAAAAATTAGATTATTATACAATTTGGATTGTAATTTAAATTAATAATTTAGTGCTAGTAAAATTGTATAGGATTCTCTTTAGGCTATTTATCCTTGCAACAAGTAGAATATGATCGAATGAAAAAAAAATCGGTGACCTTTTGACCTTGAAATTCAAGGTCTATGTTAATTTTGCGGCACCTTTATTACATCAATTTCTATCGAATTGGCGGATTTAAATGGAACGCGTGTAACTGGCTTGAGGATATGTATGCAAAATAAAAAATGTCTGCATTAATTGCAAGACGTAAGAGCTATTTAGGAATTTCTTCCTTCAATAATTTAAAAAATTTGAAAATTTCATATCGATATCCGTATTTTTTTTTAAATCTGTCCATTGCTTTAAATTGCACCCATTTATTTTTGTCATAAATTTACTTTCATTTTCCAAAGGGTAGAATCACGTTATGATAATCGTGACTCATAATTTCTTGACACTGTACAGGGTGTATCAAAATTATATGTCACGACTACCATAGCAGGTTTCTATACCTCTGGATCGGTGGAGATCTGTTAGAAGAATGGTCCACAAATTTGTCCTTCACCCTTCTTTCAAGGTCAACATATTTTTTTATTGCATCGTATAGTACTCGTCGCATGGAACAAAAGTCTCAAAGACACTACAGGTCTCAAGTCAACCATTCGCTTAAAAAACAACTTTACTCTAAATGCACAATTGTTGTCGAACAGCGTCACCCCGTTATAGTAATTTTTCCGAATTCGTTTGTAAGGTAAGAACCGTTTAGTTACTTCATCGACACCGTCGCGTTTCCGCATTGCGGTCAGAATAAAGGCGAGCGCGGTCGCCGGTTAAGGAGAGGCTTTCGTGGCTACCTGTCAGAGGGGCAGCTTAATGAAAGAGCAGAGAGGCGTCCCTCTTTAATGGCCCCGACTTATCCTCGAGACAATCTTCTTCGGCGCGGCGCGCGCGCGAGGGAGAGTGGCACGCGATTCTTTCGCGACGCGCCCACGTAACGCCATTACACGCCGCGGGAGCCCCCGATGATCGAGGGTCTCATTCTTGGCCGGTTTGCATCGAAGCGACGCGTCGGGAAAATTGCTCCCGTGGAAACGCGTGCCCTCGGAAACATCGTCGCGTGAAATCCGAAAGCATTTCTCTCTCCGACGGACTCGAAGCCTGCGCTTCATTTCTCTCGGCTATCTAATCCTGGCGAGGATATTGCCAACCGTCACTTATACGAGTCAAGTATGAACCGGACTTTTTCTCTAGCTTGTCCGTTTTAGTGGTCCAAGCAAATGATAATCGAATGCTGATACACTTGGACCGTAACCGAGAGATTCAAGAATAGTAAAAACTAAACAATTTTTAAACGCTTTGTATTTCAGGCACAGTCATTTCTTGATAACTTCTCTGTGTTTAATCATATATCAACGAGACTGCTAGTATCGTGTTCGTGATGCTTTCCCGATTAAAATGAGCCTAAGCACGATGGCATTCGATGTATATTTTCTGCGTAAATCACGATTTAGTGGATAGGTGACTTAGCGGTTCGGATAATCGAGGTTCCACTAAATCGCGGATTAAACGAGTATACCTGAACCGAAGGGTATCGTGTTTGGTATCATTTTAATCAGAAAAGTGTCACGAGTAAGCTGGTAATAACAGTGTCTTAGCAATTAATTATTATTTTATGTATTAATTATTATCTCATGTAGCAAATTATTTTTCTATGTACTCTCTTTTTGTGCAGTGTACCCATTGCTGCAACAGAGCAAGCGTTTCATTGAATAATTTCTTAACCCTTTGTATGAGGATGCAGTAAATTCCTCATAACTTTTTTATTTTTAATTATTCATTAATGGGCCCTCTATCAACACATTCCTGATGCTTTCCTGATTAAAATGAGCCTAAACACGAAATCGTGCGATGTATATTTTCCGCGTAAATCACGATTTAGCGAACAGGTGACTTAGCGGTTCGGATAATCGAGGTTCCACTAAATCGCGGATTAAACGCGCATACCTGAACCGAAGGGTATCGTGTTTGGTATCATTTTACGCAGAAAAGTGTCACGAGTAAGCTGGTAATAACAGTGTTTTAGCAATTCGTTGATATCACCGAGAAATTGAATAAAAATCTACTGACTGCCCAGCAATGTATCCAAAAATCGTCGCGTTTCGTCGCTTGGAAGCATGATGGCTGATTCGCAGCGACCGGTGTGTCGAAGGACGAGGACAAGGGAGGTCCTCGAGAGCAGTATTTTCCGGGCTGCATCGACGCGACTGCGGACAGAGTGCATGCACGAGGCAGATGCACAGAAGCGCGGAGAGGCGGACGTGTTCCGGCGAGAACATTCGCGTGTACGCTTCACCGCGTACAGCCTGTTTTTCCGTGGAAACGCGTGAATGCGGGCCATGCATACGATGCCAGAACGACGGCGGAACTCGGCCACGAAGTCGCTGTGTTGTGCGCCCGTGCCTTTCAGAGACGAGCGAGCACGATAAATTGCCGCGGATTTGTCTTGCGAAACATCTTTGCCGGATGTTTCCGCGTCCCGGCGCGACGCGATCCTTTTATTTCCAGCGCGGCGCGACACAAATCATCGGCGACGATCGTTCCCGAAATCTGAATCTCTCCACCAAGCTGTCCGACGGTGCAGCTTGCCATGAAAAATCGTCCGAAAAATTTGGTTCGCTGCGTAAAGTCGTTCGAGAATATTAAGATACATTCCGAGGGTCTGTTCGTGTAACAAAAAAAAAAAAAACAGTTACTTTGGTTAGAAGCGGGATAGGTAACATTTTGAAACGGCGTCCGAAAGAGAAAATATTGCGCTTTCGGGCGACATTTTGAAAATTTTTCTGCGACCATTTTTTACGGAGTTATGACTATTGGAAGTGGCCCTTGTTCACCTAGGTTATGCAGAACATTTTAATATTTCGCTTCGTTCGCATATGTTTCAACGGAACATGATTCATAAAAATCAAGTATACAGGGTGTGTCCGAAGAAACAGAACACCTAAATATCTCCGTTACTTTCCGTTGTACAAAAAAACTTAGAACAAAGTTACACTGTTTGAAGGGCCACATGTAACGGTGTAAGGGAACAAATTTTCAAGGTCATTTTTTTATGAGATTTCAAGGTCTTCGATGTTTTTTTTTTAAATGGAATAATATATCATTGTTAACGTAATGTTGTAGCTGACAAAATAACGAATTCATCCATGTAGCACAATATGACCCACAAATGACCTTCAACCCAGAAAAATGGAATGAATAAAATTCAACGTGTAAGATTCATTTGTTTTATTTCTGTTACGCAAAATGTTCAATATTACTTGAGCTGCTTAACAGAAATATATCGTAAACGTTAACGAATATATATCATTCCATTTAAAAAAACATCGATGACCTTGAAATCTCATAAAAAAAAAAATGACCTTGAAAATTTTTTCTCTTACACCGTTACATGTGGCCCTTCAAACAGTGCAACTTTGTCCTAAGAAGTTTTTTTGTACAACGGAAAGTAACGGAGATATTTAGGTGTTCTGTTTCTTCGGACTCACCCTGTATAACAGTTTAAAGAAAAGTAAAAATATCAACGTACAGTATATTGATTTAGGAATACAAAAGAAACGACGGCGACTCGAAAATTGAATATCGGGACTGAAACTTATAATAGCCCGTCCTCCTCCCCTCCCCTCCTCCCTCCCTCGTCCGAAGCTTTTGGTACCTATTACAAGTCATTTTATTTGTTTAGACGTGCTAAATACGAATGTGACATCATTATCGGAAGACTGTGAGCAATCGCCCGTTCGTCGCACAACGGACTTTATTCGTACGATTTTAGGTTAGGGCAGCCACGGCTTTAATCCGGATAATTCTGCATCGTCCTCGAAGACATGTACGTATGTATGAGGTACACTCTAACAATAATTGCGAACAGCACACAAAAAGAAAATAGTCGAGGGTAGAAGTCGTGAGCGAAATTGTAACGGACATGGAATTGGGAATCTTGGCACGAACCGTTTGATGGGGTCCGTTTAAGTTTATCGGCGATTGCGAGGAGGATAAAACAAGACCGGAAACGACGATGCGTACGAGACCATTCGCGGTTGAATATTCCGAGCGTACTGCTACAGTGTCGAAAAAATTTGGATTTTCTTCGCTCACAAAAGATGGTGTAGTGCGGAGTTATTTTTTTATATATTTATCACTATATTTTGGTTCTTTGTGTATCTTTATTCTTCTGCATCGTTCGTGTTCGCGCCAGTTCGATAAGTTGGTACTGAAAAAGTCTTTTTTCGTTTTGGAACGTCTTTCCGAGTGTTTATAATTTTGTTTGAGTAATTTAATATAAAGAAAAAATGAGAAAAGAGTAATATATTGGAAAAGTGAAATAAAGTGAAGATATAAACAAAATATACTTTATACAAACTTTTTTTGGTTATTTTCTATTTCATGGAAAAATGCTCAGAATAAAAGTATATTATTCTAAACTGCACATTTAACTAGGTAAAAAGAATTTTGTCTCAGGATCAGTGGAATATTTCAAGGTCAGTGATAATTTTTGAAAAATTGCTCTATATTTCCGTATAGTCTTATACAGTGTGAAAAGACGAATCCAACGACTATAATAACCATACCATTCCAATCATTTGATCTCGAGATATTCGTGTCTGAAAAGTAATTTTTAAAAGTTTTGAAATTCTTCAAACTTTCAGACACGAATATCTCGAGATTAAATGATCGGCATGGTATGGTTATTATAGTCGTTGGATCCGTCTTTACATGCTGTATATGAATATCGAGAGAAAACTATAAAATTTAATTTAAAATAAATGTCATTATGTTAAATAATTATTTTCATCACGAGCAAGTAGTTTAACTTTCAGACGCAAGTATCTGGGGATCAAGTAATGGAAACTGTACAATTATTGTGATCGTTGAATTCACCTTTAAATGCTCTATAATATTCCCGAGACACCCTGTATATCTTTGGCTTCGGTGACCACGCTGCAGTTGAATTAACATGCAACTGGGCCGATTGAAAATAAGTTAGTTATCGTGGCAACGTGGTAGGGAAGTACAAGTTCCTCGTGATATTCGTATTCCCTATCGAAATCTCGGGTCTCCGTTTGATGCATCGCTCCCCTGACGTCTTGACTCTGCCGTTCGGTATAATAATCGTGGTTAACGAGCAATCGATAGTAAGAAGGGTGATATCGAGACGTCGCCCGGGGCGTGAAGATTTTCCGGTTTGCTACGTGGTGGGGAATCCTCCACGGAGTTGGTCACTGGAGGCCCAGTTTACCTCTATTCACAAATGAATTATTATAGAAAATTCCATTATACAAATCACCAACCGTACGCAAATTTATAAACATCCTCCATTATAGAGCTCAATTATGAAACTATAAAATTCTTAATAATAAAATATATAATCATGAAAGCTCAATTATAAACATATAAAATGCTGATTATAAAAGCATAATTATAAAACACATAGTTGTAAAAGCAGAATTTCAAAAATTATAAAATTACAAAAGTTCTTGAGATATTTGCAGGAAACTGACTTACAGGAAAATGTGCGAATTTTTTTAAACAAAACCAACGGATGCATTAGTGTGAAGCTTCACAGATTTATTTACCAATGTTTGAAGAATCTAACCACAACTTTTCATGAAGAAATAACCGTCCTATCAAAAGTACCACCTCCGATTCCTTTATGGTCATCCTACCTTAACATATGATAGGTTGCAATATCGATTTCCGGACGAGGCGACCTTTGTGAATTTTTTAAAACAAAACCAACGGATGCATTAGTGTGGAACTTTACAGATTTATTTATTAATGCTTGAAGAATAGAACCACAATTTTTCATGGAGAAATAACCGTCCTATCAAAAGTAGCACCTCCGATTCCTCAAGGGTCATCCTACCTTAACATATGATTGGTTATAATAACGATTTCCGGAAAAAGCGAATTTTGTGAATTTTTTTAAACAAAACCTACGGATGCATTAGTGTGAAACTTTACAGATTTATTTATCAATGTTTGAGGAATATAACCACAATTTTTCATGAAGAAATAACTATCCTATCAAAAGTACCATCTCCGACTCCTCCAGGGTCATCCTACCTTAACATATGAAGTGTTGCAATACCGATTTCCGGTCGAAGCGACTTTTGTGAATTTTTTAAAACAAAACCAACGGATGCATTAGTGTGAAACTTTACAGATTTATTTATCAATGTTTGAGGAATATAACCACAATTTTTCATGAAGAAATAACTATCCTATCAAAAGTACCATCTTCGACTCCTCCAGGGTCATCCTACGTTAACATATGAAGGGTTGCAATACCGATTTCCGGTCGAAGCGACTTTTGTGAATTTTTTTAAACAAAACCAGCAGATGCATCAGTGTAAAATATTACAAATTTGTATTCAGCACATTGAAACGAGTGAAAGACGCGTAACAGGTGGGGGTATGCTTGAGGGTGGGGGTAAATTGGAAATTCTTACCAAAAAGTCTACTTTGAGTAAAATTATGCGCCCCTCGAGATTAGCCATTTTGCATTTGATTTCGCAGCTAACTGGAGGATCCATTTAAGCGGCTCACCCGTGCAACATTATACCGAATATAATATAATATATTCGCATAGGTCGGAGTATGTATATTGAAATTGTCACGTGGGCTGAGTGTACACAAGTGTAGGCACACGTGAAACGCGGCGGAGCGTGAGTATGCGCCCGGGAACTGGCACAATGACAACGGGCTGCTCGACTGACAATGAGCATGAGTGGAGACGCGCGCTCCCATTGGGTCGTCTTGACGTGCCACACTGCAATGGGTTAATGCTCCATTGTCCTACCTGCCGAGGATGACACGAGCTACCTGGCCACGCTATACCACCGCAAGGTGCTTCCATACAGCCAGATACCATTACTGTGTTACACGAGGGTCAGTGAAATGTGAACTGGACTTTTTCTCGAATTTTCTATTTCAGTGGAATTTTTTTCAAAATTGCAGTTGTTTATATTAATTTTTCTATGTATTCTCTTTTCGTTCAGTGTACGGAGCCATTGCTGCAACAGAGCAAGCGTTTCATTGCAAAATTTCTTAACCCTCTGTATGAATATGCAGTAAATTCTTGATAACTTTTTTGTTTTTAATTATTCCTTAATGGGCCTTCTATCAACATATCCCTGGTGCTTTTCTGATTAAAATGAGCCTAAGCACGACATCGTTCGATGTATATTTGCTGCGTAAATCACGATTTAGCGAACTGGTGACTTAGCGGTTCGGATAATCGAGGTTCCACTAAATCGCGGATTAAACGAGCATTCTTGAACCGAAGGGTATCGTGTTTGGTATCATTTTAATCAGAAGAGTGTAAAGAGTAAGCTGGTAATAACAGTGTCTTAGCAATTAATTATTATTTTATTTATTAATTATTATCTCATGTAGCATAATATTTTTCTATGTATTCTCTTTTTGTGCAGTCTACCCATTGCTGCAACAGAGCAAGCGTTTCGTTGACAAATTTTTTAACCTTCTCTATGAGGATGCAGTAAATTCTTGATAACTCTTTTGTTTTTAATTATTCTTTAATGGGCCCTCTATCAACATATCCCGGATGCTTTTCTGATTAAAATGAGCCTAAGCGCGACATCGTTCGATGTATATTTTCTGCGTAAATCACGATTTTGCGAACTGGTGACTTAGCTGTTCGGATAATCGAGGTTCCACTAAATCGCGGATTAAACGAGCATACTTGAACCGAAGGTTATCGTGTTTGGTATCATTTTAATCAGAAAAGTGTCACGAATATGCCTGTAAACATTATTTAAAGTAGGCTATTGGACGGTCAGCCTTGACAATGAAATTCTTTTACGGTTTCCAAAGGAGAAAGAGCGTTCTCCCATTTTTAATTGCCTAATATTGTTATGCAAGCGAAGTAGTTTCGCGGCCAATTCACCGGTTCAATTGTGGCAAAGGCCAAAGCCGTCGGCTATTATTTATTTTCCGTTAAGTAGAACAGGGGAAATGTTTTCGTAACCTATTTGAAGAGGGTCCAACAGGAGACACCTAACTACATCTTCGTTAATGTGGAGAACACGTCGCATAGTGGTTCGGATACCTAAAAACGCGAACTGAATTCGTAACACCTCGCAGCATAATCATTAACATTTATAACAATCCATTATGAACTAAACAATTTTAATGTCCTTTTTCCTTCTATCTCAATACCATCTTGAACATCAATTTTTCATTTTTTATGCTAAATTTTCACTATTATTTAATTTAATCATTTTTATTGTTCTGTAAACATTTTTATTTTTGATTTAATTTAATAATTTCCATTATTCAAATTAAAAGAATTCAATTTATTTTAATAATTTTTATTACTCAAATTAAAAAATTCAAACCACATTACCTGTTGTTCACTTTCATAATTTTTATTATTGAAATTAAAAAAAATTTACCTACATTATTCATTATTTACTTTTATAACTTTTATTATTAAAATTAAAAAACTCATACTACATTACCTATTATTCACTTTCATAATTTTTATTTTTCAAATTAAAAAAATTTTAACCAAAATATTTATTATTTACTTTCATAACTTTTATTATTAAAATGAAAAAACTCAAACTACATTATTTATTATGTGCTTTCATAATTTTTATTATTAAAATCAAAAAATTTTCCCTACATTGTTTACTATTTGCTTCAATAATATTTATTATCAAAATTAAAATATTCACACTACATTATTTATTATTTACTTTCATAACTTTTATTATTAAAATTAAAAAATTCAAACTACATTATTTTTTGCTTACATTACTCATTTTTCTTATTCAAATTAAAAAATTCCCCCTACATTGTATATTATTTCCTTCCATAATTTTTATTATTAAAATAAAAACATTCATACTACATTATTCATTATTTATCTTAATAATTTTAATGGTTCAAATTAGAAAATTCAGAATACGTTTAAAAGATGAAAAGTTAAACTTGAAAATGATATAACAAATATGCACTACAAATATTAATTATCAAGATAAAATTTTATTTAGAATACCAGGACATACGAAACAATATCTTGCTATTTTTCATTCAAAACACCTTGATTAGGTAATAAATTCTTGTGCCCTACAGGGCGATCTCAGTTTGCGAGAGCTGAGTCAGCGCCCCGTGGGGCCAATCAGCACAAGCCGATTGCTCGAGATCATTGAACCTTCTGTAAGCTAGTATTCCTAGTATATCGATGACGCAAAAGGGTGGACGCAAGGAGGATTCATTAGGACTCAAAGGCGGGTATTATGTGTACCAATAGTGAGATCGGAAGAAGAAGTGGATGGGACATTCGTATTATACAATCTCAGGAAAGGATTGTCAAGGGAAGCTGCCGTTTATCAGAAGCGAGGACGGTGCAGCTGACAAGCTATTACTGCACGTGAGATCGCCTTTGCATCGAGATTGAATAGATCAGGACTCCAGTAAAATAGGTAACGGAGCAGCGCTGCCCCGGAGAAAACTGACTGCAACTGAGACACGTCGATCGCTAACAATCTACGTATAGTCTGTCCTACAAGAACGCGTTGGCGATATCTCGGCAGAAATTAATTTACTTGGAAAAGAATATAATACGAATCGAAAGTACATTTCAAATATTAAAACACTCCGACACTGGTTTAATAAAAGCCTGAATAGTTAGCAATCTGTTCAAATGTATTAGGTCCAATAAAGTTTTTTAAATGTCGACACAAGTTTTTTACAAATATATAAATATTTACAGAAATATCGCCGACACAATACTCTGTAGCTAAAGAAGATGTTATCGGCGCAAAGGTTCGATCTTTTTTTTGAAGAGTTTCAAAAATTTTTTATTTTCAAATCTAAAATTTTTCTAGAATATGTTGGGGAATAAGAAACTGTAATTCTTCTTAATCAAGTAATTTACTGTGTAAATTGTGTGTATCTTTAATAGTAATGTTTAAAACTTTTTTCATATATCTGTTCTGTAATTTCAACAACTTGTCATGAGTGAATGGAGACGTAATGATAAAATTGTTTTTAAAAGATCGAACCTTTGCGCCGATAACATCTTCTCTAACATAATTCAAAATTCGATCGATAGAAATCACAATTATACTCTGTAGCTACTATGACGTAGTACACGATTGCCCGATGCAGTCCAGTCGAAGCTCACGATGCATAAAATGTGACATAACTTTTTTGTTCCTAATTATTTCTTTATGGAACTGTGACAGGTACATTCGTGACTCTTTCCTGATGAAAATGAGTCCAAACACGATACAATTTGGATCTTATTCACCCGTGTAATCCACGATGTAGTAAAACCTCGCTTATCCGAACTGCAGACCTCTAATTCAAAAACTGAATAATAATCGAGTAAATGTGATCCGAAGTGTGCCGTGTTTGGACTCGTATGAATCAGCAGAACGTGGCGAATGTATTGCTGAATGTTTCGTAAACAATAATAATACATTTGAATATTTTTCAATAAAAATTTAACTTCAAAATCCCATACTGAATTGATAAACGACATATGAAATCAAGATTCTTTGTACAAATCGGTAAATATTTTATGTATCAGATTGAGAGAGATTTTGTTTAACGATAATAATAAAAATTGTGTAGACATGGGAATAGTTCTAAAACGAAGCAGTTGAAAAGTGAATCCGGAGTTCGAATTTGCAGCGGGAACGAGATACAAATTGCAATCCGTGGCCACTGGCGGTCATGCATATTGAAACGGCACGAACTTTTCAGACGACCAAATAGCAGACTATAATATGGCGTGGTCCGAGTATTTACTCAGCTGAGTGCCATTCGATTACGAGATGACAGAGCACGCCGGTACCGATGACCTAATTATCAGCTTCTATCCACCCAAAACTTCACCAAATTGACTTCGACGATAACTTCGCTGGAACTTGTTGAAAGTTCCTCATCCACCGAGGCCGCCGCCGTGTTCTGATTATATTTGATTGTCGAAATAATGTGCAGTCGGTTGCAATATAACCGGCGACGTGTCCTCCCCTCCCTTCCCCCACCCCAGAAAATTCGAACGGTTAATTATATTTCCATCGTGTCACGAACTTGAATTCTTTTATATTTCGTTCATTTAGAGTCTAAATTTTAGACTGACCGTTACAATGTGCATTTTTGTATCGAATATAAAATGTCTGCTTTAATTGCGAGATAACGGAGGTATATTAATACTCTGTAACATTTATAACCATTGTCAAATTCACTTGACATTTTACATGTTCAATCTTGATACTTGTATCTCACTATAGTTATAACAATATTTTAAAATATCGAGTGTATATATTTATATTTTTTAATCATTCCGTAACAAACGCTCGTAAATTTCCGTGACCCTGTTTCTGTACCTTTCTGCAAAGAATATTCTCCAACATTGTCAAACATTGTCAAATTCACTTAAAATTTTACATACACAATCTCGATACCTGTATCTCGCTATAGTTATAACATTATTTTAAAATATCGAGTGCATATATTTCTATTTTTTAATCATTCCGTAACAAACGCTCGTAAACTTCCGTGACCCACTTTCTGTACCTTTCTGCAAAGACTATTCTCCAACATTGTCAAACATTGTCAAATTCACTTCAAATTCTACATAGACAATCTCGATACCTGTATCTCGCTATAGTTATAACATTATTTTATAATATCGAGTGTATATATTTCTATTTTTTAATCATTCCGTAACAAACGCTCGTAAACTTCCGTGACCCACTTTCTGTACCTTTCTGCAAAGACTATTCTCCAACATTGTCAAACATTGTCAAATTCACTTCAAATTCTACATAGACAATCTCGATACCTGTATCTCGCTATAGTTATAACATTATTTTATAATATCGAGTGTATATATTTCTATTTTTTAATCATTCAGTACCAAACACTCTTAAACTTCCGTGACCCTGTTTCTGTAGCTTACCTCAAAGAATATTTTCCAACATTGTCAAACTTTTTCAAATTCACTTAAAATTTTACATACACAATCTCGATACCTGTATCTCACTACAGTTATAACATTATTTTATAATATCGAGTGTATATATTTCTATTTTTTAATCGTTCAGTGCCAAGCCCCCGTAAACTTCCGCGACCAGGTTTCTGTACCTTTCTGCAAAGAATATTCTCCAACATTGTTAAACATTGTCAAATTCACTTCAAATTTCACATGCACAATCTCGATACCTGTATCTTGCTATAGTTATAACATTATTTTAAAATATCGAGTGAATATATTTGTATTTTTTAATCATTCAGTACCAAGCGCTCGTGAACTAACATGAATCTAAACAGTGCCATCTGTGTAACTCTTTGCCTTAACAGCGTTAAAAATAGTTATCCCACCTTGTGTAGAAGCGTGCTTATTTGAAGTTTGCGGTGCTACTTTGTGTCAGACTGTGGTTTTTCCTTGGAACGGGCCGCGAAAAGGCGTCGAAAACAGAAGCCGATCAATGGGGCTTTGGAATATAAATAGTCGGACGAGGGAGCACGGTGTAAGCAGGCGAAAACGAGACGAAAGGAAATCCCGGGGCATTTATTTATTTATTGCGTCTGGACTGTGAAAAGTACATTGATCCTCGCCTCTTCCTCGTCCCGGACCAAACGATTTCTTTCCCGAAAGAAATCAAGGCCACCTTTTCCTCTTCGTTTCTGCTCGCACTTCCGATTCCACTTCGCGGGTCGGACGCGAGGCTGACTCAAGCTGACATAGTTTTCGATAAAACCATATCATCCCACTTTTCGAACTTGTTCACAAATACTTTCCCTTTTCTGGGGTTTATTCAAACGTTTTTCATTCCCAAACCCCTCGTGAATGATGTCACTTCTGTTATCTCTATTACATGATTTTGCTGTTTGTGTTCTAACGATTGCTACTGGAATTATTAAAAAATTAAAATGTATGCACTGGATATTTTAATGTACGGTAATCCGTATAGCAAAATGAAAATGTGGAGATTGTTTCTGTATAATTTGAAGTGATTTGGACAATGTTTATAGATTTTAGAAAATATTCATCACAGAAATGGGGTTACAGAAATATTCAAGTACATGCTAATAAATGTTTAAAAAATTAAAATATGTATGATACGCTTGATATTTCAAGGTAATGTTATAACTATAGTAACATGCAGGTATGAAGATTGTTTTTGTATAATTTGAAGTGGTTTGGACTATGTTTGCAGATTTTAGAAAATGGGGTCACAAAAGTATTCAAGTGCATGCTACTGAATGTTTAAAAAATTATAATATGTATGATATGCTCAATATTTCAAGGTAATGTTGTAACTATAGTAACATGCAGGTATGAAGATTGTTTTTGTATAATTTGAAGTGGTTTCGACAATGTTTGCAGATTTTAGAAAATATTCATCACAGAAATGGGGTCACAGGAAGTATTCAAGCTAATGAATGTTTAAAAAATAATCATATATATGTTACGCTCAATATTTCAAGGTAATGTTATAACTATAATAAGATGCAAATATGAAGATTGTTTCTGTATAATTTGAAGTGATTTGGACAATGTTTATAGATTTTAGAAAATATTCATCACAGAAATGGGGTCACAGGAAGTATTCAAGCGAATGAGTGTTTAAAAAATAATAATCATTTATATGTTACGCTCAATATTTCAAGGTAATGTTATAACTATAGTAAGATGCAAGTATGAAGATTGTTTCTGTATAATTTGAAGTGATTTGGACAATGTTTATAGATTTTAGAAAATATTCATCACAGAAATGGGGTCACAGAAATATTTAAGTACATGCTACTAAATGTTTAAAAAATTAAAATATGTATGATACGCTCGATATTTCAAGGTAATGTTATAACTATAGTAAGATGCAGGTATAAATATTGTTTCTGTATGTTTTGAAGTGATTTAAACGATGTTTGCAGATGTTAGGAAACATTAATTACAAAAGAGTCATTACAAGTGGTTGATGCGACACTAAACACCTAATAAAAAGCGTAAAATTATGTGAACAAAATTAAAAACCTATCTCATTATCACTTTACGGTATTAAATTACATATAGAATTTCAAAATTGATTAATACTTATTGCATACCTCAACAGAAATTGACAAAAAAATTTGTATTCAATATCGTTAGAATAATAGTGATATAAAATTTAAGAACTGTAATAAATATAGAACTGTTTTATAATCACCTACACGTGACATTACACACCATCATTCTTTATGAGTGCACATTTAAAACATTATTTTCGTAGTTTCAATGCATTTATTATACCGTAATATTCAATGATCGCCATAAAATTACTTAAAGTAATAACAATAATCTTTCCATACGCCTTTAATTCGTACACAATCGTTAAAACTGTAGTATAAGAATGAAAAGAACCGTGCTTATTAACTTTTAATTATCGTGCATGATACTAAAGATAATGATACTATAAACCAGACAGTTCCAACCAGTAGCTCCGGAGCTATTCGAGGCACCTTCCCCGCTTAGGTTCTTCCCCCACTCTTAGATTTCATCGTTATAATGTATAGTAGTGGGAAACTCCCACCACGAGAGCCGCGCGGCGCGCGCTGCACTCACTAACTCTACGGCTGTACATAGTAGTGGGAAGAGGTTCGATGGTGGGGACCTTGCAGTTCTCGGAGGGGAGTACGTTGGAACTCCCTGCTATAAACCTTATTAAATCTACTAAGCTCTGCATTTGTGGTATTTATTTTGACTTTTTCTTGCAATAAAATAGTTCCTTCATTCTTAAAATATCTTCCTTTATTTCAGGCCAGATAAGAAATGTTAATTCGCCAATAAATAAATAGAGTTGCTACTGATACGTGTGACCTTGGGTCATTCTGATATTAGCGTTTCTGTTATTACCATGAAAAACATATTTCCTCCCATTTTTAAAATTAAAGACTCTACGGTGAGAAGGTACTAATCATAAAATAGAAAGAAATAACTAATCTTAAATAATCATAAAAATTCTATAACTCAAGTTAATGCTAAAAACAAATGTAATAAAATACAAATAATATGAAATAAACATATAGGAATTTAAACATAAAGTAAACATAAATATAAATATATAGAAACTTAATTATAAAGTAAAAATAAACATAATAAAATAAATATCAATATTATACAAACTCAAACATGGAATAAAAATAATTATAAACATATAGGAACTTGAATGTAAAGTAAAAATATAAATATAAATATATAGAAACTTAAATATAAAGTGAAAATAAATATAAATATATACAAATTCAAGTTTAAAGTAGAAATAAATATAAAAATATACAAACTTCAGTATAGAATTGGAATAAATATTCAAGCTTAAATACAAAATAAAAATAAATGTATACAAATACAAATGTAAAACAAAAATTAAAAATATATGTGTATATAAACTTAAATATAGAATTAAAATAAATATATACAAAGTTAAATATAAAATAAATATAAATATATACAAACTTAAATATATAATTTAAATAAATATTCAAGCTTAAATATAAAATAAACATAAATGTATACAAACTTAAATATAGAATTAAAATAAATATAAATATATACAAACTTAAATATAAAATATAATTTGAATACGAAACAAAAGCATATAAAATAAATGTTTAAAACAATTTTTATAACAAGAAAGGCATACAATTTAAATAATAAATAATTTCAGACTGTTACGAAACACAATTAGCATTAGCATTAATTAACCGTACATATAAAATGTAAAGTAGTGGCACGGTTGCATTGTCAACAACAAAATAATGCAGGAGGCAGCCTTAAAATTGCAGAAAGAAAGAAATGCACAGGAAGTGCAACGATTTACGGATTCGGCCGCTCATATATTATTCGTTTATTTTAGTGATCCCATGCATTATTCGCACGATTAAATAAATACGGACCACCTTTTCAATTATTTAACGTCGGTAAGAAAGTTTCCTACTGCACAGTTCCCTAGCATTATGACTCGAGAGAACAGTAGGGGGTTTGTTCCTTCCTTCCTTCCTTCCTGCCTTCCTTCCTGTCCCCAATTCTATCTTCCTTCGCCTCCTACCATACTTCCTTCCTTTCTTCGCAAGAATACCTCTAGTAATATTGTTAAATAGAATAATAGAATGCGCGCGGCGGCGTTCGAGATAATAAATAAGAAATCATGCGCCCCCGGTAGACTGCGGAAGTCCCATGGAAAATTGGCTTCCTTATGGAATAATTGTTGCTAATGAAATTTTAGCAGAAACTCATTCTTCCCTTGGCCCCTGTTCATTACGCTGGAAAAAAAGAGAAAGAACTCTATTAAAATCGTATTAAATTGAACTTTGATGCTACTTCGTGTTATGAAGACTATGGGCACCAATAGAATTCGCAATTTAATCTTCAGTATAATTATTTATGCATGGTATTCTCACAGAACGTTCTTCGAAGCTGTTCGTGTCAGTAAAAATTGATTTTGGTTATTTGAATGATTTATTTGTTCTAGAGAAGTTAATGATGAAGAGGATGGTGTTTGTAAACGAATTTGTTTTTGTAGTTGGACTTAAATTTATTTATATTATTTATTTATATTATTTATTTATATTATTTATTTATATTATCGATGTATATTATTTATGTATATTATTTATTTATATTATCGTTGTATATTATTTATTTATATTATCGATGTATATTATTTATGTATATTATTTATTTTTATTATCAATGTTTATTATTTATGTATATTATTTATGTGTATTACTTGTATATATTATTGATGTATATTATTTATATTGTTTATTTTTATATATTATTAATCTTTATTATTTATGTAGTAGTAGTAGTAGTATCTTTATTTCAAATATATGCCTTTCGGCGTTACATTTTTTTTCCTTCTTCTTCCTTCATTTCTATGTTCTTTATGTTTACCTCTAAGTTCTTAATTCTACTTACATTCTAATATTCTAATAATCTAATATGTACATGTACTATATCTATATCTAAATTTATATGTCCCCCTATTTACAGTTTTTGTTTTTTCTTCATTCTTCTCTACTTATGTGTTTATCTCTCCTTATCTTCTTTTGTCCTTTGTTACCTCTATTACCTCTGCTCACCCCTGTTCTCGCCTTCCCCTCTCTCTTTTTTTTTTCTCCGCCTTCTCTCTCCTTTCTTTTAGCTTCCTACCCCAATTCGCGCCTTTGCCAGTTTCATCCAGAATTTCTTCTATTATTCCTTCTATTTCTTCCATCTCTCTACACCTCCCCACTAGGTGTTCCAACGTCTCCCCCTCTCCTCTACACATCCTACATAGTTTCTTCTCTTCCTTTTCCCAAAATTTATTCGCTCTTTCCTCGTTCCCGCACCTCAGTCTTGCTACCGTCTCCACTCTATTCCCTTTTCTTCCTCTTTTTCCTATAAGGTATCTCGGCCTCCCCACTGTCCTTATTTCTTTGTACCTGGGTACACTTCTCGATTTCCACACCTTTTCTATCCTTTCCTGCTCTTGTACCTCTCTGTCTCTACTTACTACTTTCCCCTCTATTGTTCCCTCTACTTCTCTTATTCTTTCCACCTCTTTTATCCCCATCCCGCATCTCCAGTAGTACCTTTTTCTTTCTTCTCCCCATCTATCTAGTTTTCCTTCTTCTTCCTCCTTCCTTCTTACCCTCCAGCATTCCCGTAGTAGCTTTCTGCTTTCATCCTTCATTATCTTCTCTTCGAATCTGACCGCTCTTTTTCCTGCTTCTATTCGTATCTTATCTTTCTTCATCTCCTCTCTTACTATGTAGCCTGGTGTTGTTCTTTCTACCCCCAGGATCCATCTTAAGTATCTCTCTTGCAGTTTCTCCATCCCCTCTTTTTCTTCCCATCCCCATATCTCTGCTCCATACAATAATATTCCCTTTACTACCGCATCGAATATTTTCATCCTCCACGTCACATCTGCCTTGAATTTTCTCTCTCCTATACTCCACAATCCTCCCATTACTTTCCTGGCCTTTCCTACTCTTTCCTTTATGTGTGCCGTTTCACTATTTGTCCTGCTTAAAACGTATCCCAGGTATTTTATTTCTTCTACCTCTTCCACCTCCCTATCTCCCCACTTCCAAATCTGTCCGCTCTTTTTTCTTTTTCCTTTTCCACACACCATTATCTTTGTTTTCTCGCTATTCACTTCTAGTTTTTTCCTCACGAAGTACCTGCTTGTTCTCTTCATCATTTCTTTTAATCCACTCTCATCTTCCGCTAGTAACACTATATCATCTGCATATCCTATAGACCATATTTTCTCTTTCCCTATTACCACTCCTCCGTCTTGCCCTTTCCTCAGTGTCTCCTCCAGATCCGCCACGTATATATTAAAAAGTGTCGGGCTCAACGGGCACCCCTGCCTCACTCCCTTCTCCACCCAGAATGGCTCTGAAATTTCTACCCCCACCCTCACTCTGCACCTCGTCTCCTTATATATTTCTTTCACCTTTTCTATTATGTCTTGTCCTATTTCTCTTTTTTCCATTGCCTTCCATAAAACCTCTCTATCCATTCTGTCGAATGCCGCTTTTAAATCGACGAATGCCATGTAGACCTTTCCTTTCTTTCTTTTCAATCGTTCCCCTATCACGTGTTTTAGTATATACACGTTATCCATTCCCCCTCTCTTTTTCCTAAATCCCGATTGAGTCTCTTCCAATCCTTTTTTTTCCTCTAAGTTTTCCTTTATCTTGTCATTCAGGATCATCGCGTATATTTTGTACGCTGTTGCCGTCAGAGTTACTCCTCTATAATTTTCTGCTCTATCTTTGTCCCCCTTTTTGTGTATCGGTACTATCACGCCCTCCCTCCATCCGTCTACGTATCCTTCTCCTTTCCAGATCTTCCATATAATCTCTCCTAGCTTCTCTGCAATACTTCTTCCCCCCGCTATCCATGCCTCATTTTTAATCTGGTCTAGTCCCTCTGCTTTTTTTCTCTTTAGTCTCTTTATTTTCTCCCTCACTTCTGCCTTTATCCTCTGCTCTTCTTCTTTCTCTGTAGCGCTTTTTCTCGCGTTTCCATTTGCTTTTTCTTCTGTCTTTACTTTCTTTATCTCTTCCCCCCCTAATACCATCATGAAGTGTTCCCTCCATTGCTCCATACTTATTTTGTCGCTCACCCTCTCTTTCTTCTTCCTTTCTCTGTTTATGTATTTCCAAGCTTCCCCCTCGTCTCTTATTTCTTCTATCCTTTTTTCTTCTTTCTCTCGCCACTCTTTTTTCTTTCTTTCGCATAATTCTTTGTATTGTCTCCTCTCTTCTCTATATCTTTCCACCCCTATTTCCACTCTTCCTTTCCTCTTTCCGACTTCTCTCCATGCCTTCTGCATTTTCTTTTTTCGTTCTCTGCATTCTCCGTCCCACCATTCCGTTTTTCCGATTTTCCATTTCTTTTTCCATCTCTTCTTCTTGGTTTCCATTTTTATTGTTTCTGCCAGCTCTTTCCATTCCTCTTCAACTCCTTGTTTCTCCCATTTCTTTTCTTCTATTTTTCTTTTGAATTCTTCCATTTCTTCCTGTCCCCACACCTGCACTTCTCCCTCCTCCTCTACTTCGCCTTTTTCCCATTTTGCTCCTTCTCCTCTTAACGTTACTATTAACGGTTGATGGTCCGACTCTGTCCTTCTTTCTATTCTAAATTCTTCTATCTCTTCCCATGCCGCTTCATTTACTATCCCGTAGTCTATTGTCGTTTCTATCTCGTTCCTGAAGTACGTTGTCTCCCCTTCTTCGTCTCCTTTCATATTCCCATTCAGTATTGTCCACCCTCTTCCCTTTACCATCTTCATTAACTCTACTCCCTCTTTGTTCGTTTTGCGGTCCTTTGTTTTTCTCTTCTCCCCCTTGGTTACTTCACCTTCTTCTCTGTCTCCTTTCTCCCCTATTCTGGCATTGAAGTCTCCTATTATTATCATTTTTTCCTCGTCTCCTTCCCCTTCTACAATCTCCTCTAGTTTTTTCAGTTTCTCCGCACTTCCTCCCCTATTGTATACCGTTATGATCTTCCATGTCCTATCCCCTATTTTTGCTCTTCGTTCTTGAATTCCCTCTTCCTCTATTGCATTTTCCTTTTCCACCGCTATTTCTTCTCTCACACCTGTTATTATTCCCCCTCTAGCTCTCCCTTTCTTCTCTATACGCTCTGCACCTTGGCATTTCCACGTCCATCCTTTTGGCATCTTCCTCCTCCACTCTTCCCACTCTCTTTCCTCCATCCACGTCTCTGTCATTCCTATTATCTCATATCCTTTCATATAATTCCAGAAGTCTTCGTCCTTGTCTCTTATCCCCGCTACGTTCCATGATAAGACCTTCACTCCCTTCTCGTCTTCCCCCCCCTATCTTCCCCCTTTTGCTTCTCTTCCTTTTCCCCCTTCCCCTCTGCCACCCCTTTCTCCTCTCTCTGCCTCCTCCTTCTCCTCTAGTTGTCCTCTGTTCTCGTTCCATACCCAAATTTTTTCTCCTATCCATATCTTCTTATATCCCACTTTTGTCTTATTTCCGTAGTCCCTTTCTTCCTTTGCTCTTTTTCTTATTGTTTCTTGTACTTCCCTTTCCTTCCTTGTCAGATCATCATCTATGTATACTTTCCTTCCTCTTAATTTCTTTTTCATGTCCATCACTCTTCTTTTGTCCGCCCACGATTTTAGTTTCACTAAGATCGCTCTTTTCCCTCTTCCAATTTCCGCGACCTCGGTAAATTCACACCCTGTTCCTGCTATCTCCTCTACAATAGTCTTAGCCATCTGTTTGGTCTCTACCTCGTTTTCAATCTCCTCTCCTCTTATAATGACATTATTCTTTCTCTCTTGTTTCTCTTTTCTCTCCCACTCCTTCTCTATTTCTTTTAATCTCCTGTTCTGCTCCCTCTGTCCGATTTCTTCTTTCTCTCTGTCTTCTTTCTTCCGTTCATCCCATCTCTCTTCTACCTCTCTCATCCACTTTTCTTTTCTCTCCTCCTCTTTCTTTCCCCATTCCCCTCTCTCCGCCTCCAATCTCTCTATCCTCTCCTCCATTCTCCGTCTCTCTTCCTCCTCCCTTTTTCTTATCTCCTCCATGTCTTTCCTCGTTTTTCTTGCTTCTTCTCTGGCCTCCCTTCTTCCTTCTTCTATCTCTCTTCTCATTCTCTTCATCTCCTCCATCATTCCTCTCATTCCTTCAGCCATCTCCGAACACATTTTCATCATCGTTCCCGTCTCAGTTTGCACTCCCGATACTATCTTCTTTGCTATTTCCTCTTCTTTTCCTTTTCCATTTGTATTTATCTCTTTTTCCGGTGATCTTTTCGTTACCAGACTCTTTTTAAACACTCTATCCTCCTCTTCAGACTCCCCTTTGCCTCCTTTCTCTTCTTCACCACCCTGTCTCTTTCTCTTCCATAACTCGATCGACCCGTATGAAGCCGATCTCTCTCTACTCCAGCCCCATGCCTTCAGCGGCCTCCCCCTTCTTTTTCCTCCTGAGGAGCCAGTCGGCGTTCCCCACTCTTCCATTAGTCCGTTATCCTCCTCCTCTTTCCTCTCTGGCCCCTTCTCCACAGGCGTGTCTCTCCCCTCCATGTTCTCCGCTGTTCTCTCTTTTCTCTCACTTTCTATGCCACGCGCCTGCGCTCTCTTTGCATACACCTTTTCTTCTTCGGTCTCCTTCCTTTTACTTCCTTTCCTGCTTTGATTTATCTCACTTTTCGCTATATTTCACTCGCTTTCTTCCTCACTGATTTCGGCCCACCCAACACTCTCCCTTTCTCTTCCTTCCTACTTTATCGACTGTCTCGTCCCCTTCTTCTTTTCCTTTCCGCCTGATGGCGCTTTCTTCGCTCCTCCTCCCGCCTTCGTCTCTTTCTACGCCTAACCTCTCTTTTCTCCTTTCTCTTCCCACCTTTCTTACTCTTCTCTTCCTAAACAGGCTTATCCTCCTCTTTGCTCCAGCCACTCCCCTCTCTTCCCTCTTCTCAGCGTGCTATCCTATGTTCCCTCCTCTTCTGTTCACTTCTTCTTTCTCACTCTCTTTGCGCTACTCAATTCTCCACCTTTCACCGTTATCGGAGCCGGCAACCTCCCCCTCTTTATTATTTATGTATATTATTTATTCATCTGCTTGTAACTTAATTTATACAATGGTAATAAAATAGAAATTGTTGTTAGTATTATATCAATTGTATAACACCTTTATTTGTAATATTTAGTAAAAAAAATGTTTCGTAAAAATTGTCCCGTTTATAAACAACTTCAACGATTTTCAACATTTTATATATAAAAGTATAATAATGAAATCAAGTTAAAATATGAGTTGTACTTGTACATACTACTTGTACAATTATGAAATGCAAAGAAAATGTTCATATTAACAAATTGTCTCTTATTCTGATTATTATTTAAAATTACTAAAAAAAAGATAAGCAATGATAGTGTCTACCATTAGCAACAATAGTAAAGAGCAATAATATCATCCAGAATGTAACTTTTAATTGCAATTATTTAAACGTCGGAATCATCAATAATATCGATATGTATTTTGAACCTCAGAATGATTCAGTAAGAAAATATTCATAATGTAAATCTGGATTAAATAAAAAATTGTAGTATGGTATTCAAATTTTAAGGGTTTCACGACTGTCGAGAATTCAATGAAAAACATATTATAATAATGTTTATTCACGCTCCGGAACAAGTCCAGCAACATTCACATAAAATTTTGTTCCCATGGCGGTGCATTTTCGACATAATCGACTCCGAAAGTTTCGATATTCATGCACTGGTGACAGCAAGTAGAAACGGTGAGCCATGATCAGACAGGCTGACCAGTTTCTATCTAACCGTGTGCTCGGCGAATTTTCCAATTCGATTATCGCTGAAACGAATCGTCATACAAACAAATATTATTCCTACATTTCCGACTCATTTTTGCATATAAAGTAATCCGCTGTGACTCGTGTTTGTCCACCGAAAGCAGTCGTATTTACTTGCATGTGCAAATTGTGTATAAATTAAACTGCCGATGTACCATTCGATATATTATTTTAATAAAAATGCGACTGCCATCGAGCACTGAAATCGCAAAATGTTTGTTTTAGCATTTCTAATCTTTCCTAACCTGTACTTTTTAAATCAACACACCGCAAAAATTGATAAAACATTTTTAATAAATTTCCAAACAAATATTTCGTGTCCTGCATATGCTCACCTTGTATCAACTTTCAAACAATTATTTATAGACAATTTGTCACCAATGGCGCGCCAATGGTCAACCATTCAATTATCGACTTTAGTAATTAAATAGAGTCATACGAAAATAATTAAGATCATTAGAAAATTAATTTTCTAATCAATTAAATTCATCAGAAATTTTAGAATAGTCACAAAGCTGCTGAGAAAACGTTGCGTTGAACAATATCTCGAAATTTTGTACGAGGGTGTAGTAATTTCTTAATAACTCGTTTGTTTTTAATTATTTTCCAATGAGGTTTCTATTAACATATTCGTGATGCTTTTCTGGTTAGAATGAGTCCAAGCACGACATCGTTCGATGTACATTTGCCTTGTAAATCAAGATAGAGTATATACGTAACTCAGCGGTTCGGATAGTCGAGGTTCGACAATATCGTGGATTAAACAACTAAAAATGATGCGAATGCTATCGTGTTTAGTATCATTTTACGCAGAAAAGAGTCAGCAATATGTTGATAAAGATCTGATTAAAAAATTATTTCAAGCACAAAAGTTATTGCAACTTTTCTACATTCGCACCAGCGATAAAAGATCAGAAAATAGTATCTGTACTCGATATAAGCAATTCTTCGATTTCAAATTGTTCGCATATTATAATCCGAATTTGAAAGAGAATAAATGTCAGGTTTAATTAAGTTTATTTGCCCTTTTTAACATAATTTGCTTCGTCCACAAAATGGAGGCTCAAAAACGCTCGAGTGGTTCGGTCAAATTTAAAAAAATTGATTCCTTTTTAAAGCATGTGCCGATACTTTTTTTTCAATATTGTATAAACAGTAGACTGCGGATTTTATGCATTTATGACAAAATGGGTACGTACTTGAAAACAGTGGGCATATTAAAATGATTTAAAAACATCAGTGTATTAATTTCAGCTTAATCAGATAATTGAGAGAAGAAAGAAATTTTTATTCGGCTCCCGTGTGTTGTAATCAATGCAAACATATTTTACATTGCATAAAGATTCGCCGTCTAATAATCGGAAAGGAATTGTTTTGTAGTTCTACCAAATTCTTCGACTGGGATCACAGTGCGTATCGATCACAGTTCCCCGTTTCTGCTCCACCTTTCCAACACTTTCATAAATTTCATTCGCGATAATTATCGAAGTGGAACATTGACGAGGGCCTGGCCGCGTGTCTCGCTGACTGTGCTTCCCTGCATTAACTATTTTTTATTGCCTGCCATCACACACCGCGACCCGTAACATTCCGTTTACACGAACGTCGCGTCGACGCGTGCGGTTTACTGCGTTGTAAACAGCGATCCGTGTAACGGGAAATAAAAGTGGCTCTTCGGAAATGGACAGCGACAAGTTCCCTTGGGGGTCATCTTCTTGTACTGTTCCTGGAACGCTGGAAATCATTAATTAGGGGGATGGAGCCAATTCTCCATTGGCGACTTTTGACAAAAGTTTGGGATCAAGCCACTTTAAAAAATGATTATTAAAAATTTTAGCCGAGGGTTTAACGCTAGATTTACGGAGCACTAAAAGTGAAGATTTTACATTACTTTATAAAAATAATGTTGAATCTGTCTATACAAATTTTTAGCCATTTGTTTTTATACAGGATGACTCGGAAGTTGTTTGTTGTACGAAAAATGTGTTCAAACAAACATTGCATGGTTTCCTGGAGGGCATATAGTGTTGTAATTCTTTTTTGTTATTTTGATTTTTTTATCCAGATGCTAAGGTCACCTTCAGTTTTTTCCAGTGAAATGCCCGATATTTTTATAATCTTACAATTTTCTATTCGCGAGGTTTTGGAGCGCGAAAAGACAAGTGAAACGAGTATAATCACTGTACTGTTCTGATTATTTAATCTCGAGATACTTGTGTCTGAAAGATACGATGTTTTTGATTCACATTAATTTATTGCAAATGATATGTTGTTGTTTTGTTTAGATGTTCTTGAAAAGGGGTAAAAACACGAATTCAACGACCTGTATCACTATGGCGTTTCGATTATTTAATCCCGAAATATTTGTGTCTGAAAGCATTAAAAGATTATCTTTCAGACACAGATATTTCGGGACTAAATAATTGGAGAATTATAGTGATTAATATCGTTGGGTCCGTCATTTCACGCTCTACAAGAGCATCGGAAGAAAACTGCATAATTTTCAAAACATATTAATGACCTTGAAATCTCGTCAAATAACAAACGAGTTATACGAAATCGACGTGTTACGAAGAAATAAATTTTTCGAATAATTTCACGTGAACGGGCGTTTGCAATCACGATAATAGTTAATGAAAAATATTGGATTAACCTATAGTGGCAAAGCTGCAGTTTCTCGAGGTGCATCGCACTGTGGTGGCGTGCGTTTAACATTTAAAAGACATCAGAATAGCCGCTTATCAAAAGCGAGCGTTGGTTGTGAAAAAAAGGAGAATAATCGTCGACGTAATTCTCGTCGGCTGACGTGACGCTTTCGTCGACGGCAGGGCGAGTCGATTTCGTCCTGTCTTGACCATAGTTAGCGTGCAAATAGCATGAAACTATGCGACAGAGAGGGAGAGAGAGATATATAGACCGTCGCGTACGCGGCCATCTTGTTTTACGATGTCGGCCGTTAAAATTCAATAAAAAAAGGAATTAATGAAGCGCCGTCGGACGCCGTGGAAATGCTTTAGTACCTAACACGGTTAATAATAAAAGATGCACGGTCCCGTGATGCACGACTATAAAAAGGCGCGCGCGACTTTATCAGGACGAAAGTTGCGTCTCGCTATATTTAATAATGTAAAATCGCGACCGACCGGCCTAGTTGAAACCGATAACTCGAGACACGTTGCCGTCCATTAATAAAGGACCATCGCATCGGCCTATTTGCGATTCTATTCAAACGAGGGCGACTCTTGCGACGAGAAATCGCATTCGTTCGCCTTATTTTGTAATCGACCGCGTTGACGAACTGGCACGCGTGCAAATTATTATACTGTGCTCCCCTATAGGGGAGCGTTTGAGCAAGTACCATTGTATTCAGGACAGTTTGCGGAATTGTTCTATGCCATGTCTATCTTTTCCGGTTCGAGTAAAAAAAATTCACAAAGCTAAAAATGGTTCTCACGATTGGAATGTCAATGGTGTCCTGTGCACCCTTTAAACATTTTATAAACATGTTTTAATATCTATAACGTTACGATAAAAAATACTTTGTATTGTAGAGAGTTTTTAAAATAATTCTACGTAAGAATCATCCATCTATCTTTCCCGGTTCGAGCAAAAAAAATTTATAAAGATAAAAATTCACGATTGGAATGTCAGTGGTGTCCTGTGCTCCCTTTAAACATTTTATAAACATATTTTAATGTCTATAACGTTAGGATAAAAAAAATATCCTCGTATTGTAGAGAGTTTTTACAATAATTCTACGTAAGAATCATCCGTCTATCTTTTCCGGTTCGAGCAAAAAAAATTCATAAAACTAAACATGGTCCCCACGATTGGAATATCAACGGTGTTCTGTGCTCCCTTTAAACATTTTATAAACATATTTTAATGTCCATAGCGTTACGTTAAAAAATATCTTTGTAGTGTGGAGAGTTTTTAAAATAATTCTACGTAAGAATCATCCGTCTATCTTTCCCGATTCGAGCAAAAAAAATTTATAAAGATAATTCACGATTGGAATGTCAATGGTGTCCTGTGCTCCCTTTAAACATTTTATAAACATATTTTAATGTCTATAACGTTAGGATAAAAAAAAAATCTTCGTATTGTAGAGAGTTTTTACAATAATTCTACGTAAGAATCATCCGTCTATCTTTTCCGGTTCGAGCAAAAAAAATTCATAAAACTAAAAATGGTCCCCACGATTGGAATATCAACGGTGTTCTGTGCTCCCTTTAAACATTTTATAAACATATTTTAATGTCCATACCGTTACGATAAAAACTATCTTCGTATTGTGGAGAGTTTTTACAATAATTCTACGTAAGAATCATCCGTCTATCTTTTCCAGTTAACTCTTTGGGGCACGCTGGGATTAAAAGTGTCCCACCTTTTTGATGCACCGTAATGGTGGGACATTTTTAGTCCCACTTCGAAATATTGCAATAGCTACATGCGCACAAGTTTATATTTCGTTTTGTTTACGTAAAGCAGTTGGTAATATCTTCAACAAATGTTACAAATGTATTCACTCGTGTCAATTGTAGAAGTAAGTTAATTTTTATAAAAATTAGTTCCATATGAGCAACTGAAGAGGTTTATAATAAAAACTAAAGCTTAAATTTGTGGTGGTGGACTATTTGAGTCCCATCCTATAACAAGAAATTTAATTAAACTATTATTATTTTTTTATGTTTTTACATTATGTGATACCTTTATTAATAAAAATATACCAATTTTGTTTCATTTAAAATGTAATAAAATTTCTATGCAGCATGGGTCTATTTTATTATCTGAAATCGTGTGCCGCAAAGAGTTAAAGCAGGGAAAATCTTCAAAGTTAAAAATGAGACATTTTTCCGAAATAAAACATCCTGCTGTAAAAACGCAAAAGTAGGTTAAAATTTTTAACACAGCATTAAGTGGAATGAATGAAGGATTCAATGAACTTAACAGAATTTAGTTTAATATATTGTGTGATTGTAGTTTGTATAATTGAAAAAAATCAGGGATCCACGCAAGAGACAAAGTGAACGCCGTTATTGTAACTCCCAGTACGAGTTGGCAGACAATGTCGCTCGCTCGACAACGCGTCTCCTACAGCTTCCGCACGGTCGAACATTCGTTTCTCTCGTGTCGATGGCTGTGCATTTTTCACGGCCTCTCTTTGCATCCGTATTCTCTCTTCCCCCCCCACCCCTCCCGCTCTTCCCTCTCTTTCTCTCTTACCCGAAATCTTCTCCATCGTTGCGGAATACTATACGGCCGTCAGTTTCTCGGCTTCCAATCGCGTTTCACGTTTCCTCACCGTGCAAATCTGTAAATCGTGCGTGAGCTCGTGCATACACGTCGCCTACAACCGATCCTCCCCTTTTTTCACTTTTCCAATTCTTAAAGAAAATGAAACATTTCGTCTGTGTTTCGCTGTTCCATTCCCGGGACACGCACGCTTTCGGGCCATACGTTTCACCGGACATCGATTCCAAGCGAATAAAAAATAGTGTACTCTTCAAGTTCCATACATTCTACTCGAATACATACATAATCTTGCAGTTTTCTATTCACGAGGTTTTGGAGCCCGAAAAAACGAGTCAAACGAGTATAATCACTGTACTGTTCTGATTATTTAATCTCGAGATATTTGTGTCTGAAAGATACGATGTTTTTGATTCACATTAATTTATTGTAAATGAAATGTTGTTGTTTTGTTTAGATATTCTTGTAGAGCGTAAAAACACGAATTCAATTACCTATATCACTATAGCGTTTCGATTATTTAATCCCGAGATATCTGTGTCTGAAAGCAATAAAAAATTATTTTTCAGACACAGATATCTCGGAACCATATAATTGGAGCGATATAGTGATTAATATCGTTGGATTCGTCTTCTCACGCTCCACAAGAACGTTGGAAGAAAACTGCATAATTTTCAAAAAAGATATTAATGAAATCTCGCCAAATAAGGAACGTTCTCGTCAAATAAGAACCCATATAGTGTTGTAATTTGTTTTTTGTTAGTTTGATTTTTTATCGAGATACCAAGGTCACCTTCAGTTTTTTCCAGTGGAATGCCCGATATTTTTATAATCTTGCAATTTTCTATTCACGAGGTTTTGGAGCGCGAAAAGACAAGTCAAACGACTATAATCACTGTACTGTTCTGATTATTTATTCTCGAGATACTTGTGTCTGAAAGATACGATGTTTTTGATTCACATTAATTTATTGTAAATGAAATGTTGTTGTTTTGTTTAGATATTCTTGTAGAGCGTAAAAACACGAATTCAACTACCTATATCACTATAGCGTTTCGATTATTTAATCCCGAGATATCTGTGTCTGAAAGCATTGATAAATTATCTTTCAGACACAGATATCTCGGAAGCAAATAATTGGAGCGATATAGTGATTAATATCGTTGGATTCGTCTTCTCACGCTCTACAAGAACATCGGAAGAAATCTGCATAATTTTCAAAAAATATATTAATGAAATCTCGTCAAATCAAGAACCTGAGAAATGTCTTCTTACTGTTATAGTATGTACCTGTTGAAATAGTGCAACGTTTCGTAGGTATATTTCCCTGTGGAACCAAGAACAATAAATAAATTTCTGTGTTTCTTTTGGCACGCCACACCCGGCAAACTTATTCGCAACATTTTGCAGTAGAAATAAAAACGAGAGAGGTGTTTGTGTACCGTGTGATGGTCTGTCAGCTGAATCACAACTTTCCTTTAACCGGATCAGTGCAGGATGTTCGTGGTTGTGCGTGTCTGTGTTTGAAGAATGGGCGGGTCCTTCGGCCGTCGCGATATGAATATCCTTTTAAATGAATGAACGAGGGTATCCTAGACAGTTTTTCACCGACCTCGGGATTATTAGACGAGCGAAAAATGCGCTCGGCGCCTTTACTTGAAAAACGACCATGCCGGACAACGGTGCCGTATTGATCGTTATAAATAGCAGAAGCCGAGGAAGAGCCGGCGCCGCGGATTATACCGTTTATATCGTGCTATTAATATTACTTTCTACGGATCTTCGATCCCTCGGAAAAATACGATCCCTCCCGGCCGAATGTCGAATGACTCCGGACAACGCCGCTGACGTACCTGATCGTCCTCAGCATGTTCAGCATCCTCGTTCCTCCTCCTCCCCCATATCTTTCAATTCCCCTGCCACGGGAAATATATTGGACGCAGAAATGACTAATATACTGTTCTATACCCTGAACAGGTGATAAATACCGGCTACGGATCAGAAGCTTTGCTCCCATTTCTGGGAGAACTACACATGGCTTACATACCCTATCCTTCGTTGTGTAGAGTCCACGCTGTTGAATAAACTTACTGCTCGCGAGCTGCCGACGCTCGAGCCGCTACCCCCACTACCGCGTTCTCTCCCCACTGCCGCGCTGTCACCACAACCCCGCTACCACCACTACCAGGCTACCCTCACTATCGTGCTATCCCCACTAACGTGTCTGCTCCCAACTACTACGCTGTCCCGACTACCGCGCTATCCCCAGTACCACGCTATCCCCACTACCACGGTATCCCCACTACCACGGTATCCCCACTACCACGCTATCCCCACTACCACGCTATCCCCACTACCACGCTATCCCCACTACCACGCTACCCTCGCTATCGTGCTATCCCCACTAACGTGTCTGCTCTCAACCACTACGCTATCCCGACTACCATGCTATCCCGACTACCACGCTATCCCCACTACCATGCTATCCCCACTACCACGCTACCCTCACTATCGTGTCAGTTCCCACTACCGCGCTATCTCCACTATCGCGTTATTTCCACTAGCGTGCCCTGTTTGCACACTCTGTTGTGATACGGGACACTTGCGCGCATGCGCGACGACTTTTAACATCATTAAAGTAAAAATTTGGCTAAACTGGGCACCTTGGTCACCCTGCATAATTTCGCAAAATTTTTTTTATTCAATTTTGAAACATGAATATGTGTCGTGTGTATGTATAATCAAATATTAACAATAACTTACCAAAAATTTGCAGCACGTTCGTTTGGTCATGTCTGGAATCTTCCGGTACTTTTCCGCTAATAGTAGTTCCCCAACACTTTCCCCACAAACTTAATATACACATACGTTTCTGTATTTGAACGCGCATGCTTGAAAAAATCGTCCAGTATCACAACACTGCTACCAATGTCGCGCGATACTTCCATTACCGTGTTCTGTTCCCAATTTTGTGCTACCCCGACGACCACGCTACCCTCACTATCGTGTTTTCTCTACTATCGTGTTATTTCCACTAGTGAGTTCTGCCCCCACTGCCGCGCTATCCCCACCGCCGTGTTTCGCACCCACTATCCCACTACCACCGCTCGTGCGATTAAAGTGTGGTAGTGGGGGTAGCGGCTTGGGCGTCGGCAGCTCGTGAGCAATCGGTTGCCTTGCAGCAGGGGCCATGCTATAAGCCCCAACTTTAGGGTAGCAGAATATTGAAATGCTTGTGATTGCTTCGAAATTATAACAGCTGTCGAGTTAGTGTTTTTAAGTAAATTGTCAATCGAAAATGTGCACTGCTTTCTTGAGTTTTGGAGACTATTTTATTTTGTTGGTTTGAATGTTTAAGCGATATTCTTTTCTGTGTGATGATGGTATTAGATGCAGTATACTATGTCATATTAAATATGATATATCCAGTGTAACACGATCAAGAAATTGTTTACTATATTTATTGTACAGTGTTCCTGTACTATTCTAAATGCACTGTCTTCTAGATTTTTTAATGTTTTATTTGACTGACTAGATCATTTTGTTTCATTGAATACCTCTTCGAGATAATACTTGCAATCAGCAGAGATTATTGTAAGCTAATTCCTGTCTACGCGTGAGCTAGATTATTATTATTATCATTATTATTATAATTTCCATTGGAATCGTACCAATTTTCGGTGTTAGATAGTTTGAGAAGCTGGAGATACAGCCAAGTCGTTTCGAAACTTTCTATTGCTCACGGCAGCCATTATTTTTAATGGAAGTCTCGATCTATGAACCGATTGTATCCTTTTTACGTTATTGTAATGTGTTCTGGTCATGTCTCAGGTCATAGTGACCCCCATATTGTATGCAAAAGCAGAAAATTTTCGCACGAAGTGTAACATGATTTATAACCTCAATCTGGAATATTATTTATTGTGTACCATAACCTAAAAAGTGTTTCATTTAAATAGTCACTTTTTATTTAAATTCTGTGGTTAGTTATATTTTTCGTATTTTTACTTCTTCTCATTTAGTCGTACAATTTTAAAACTTTTACACACCCTATTATTGTTTATGGTGTTATGATTGTTTATGTTTATGTATTATTGTTTATCATAAATTTGAATTTATAACTTGGCGTGTTTATATTAAATCCATGCCAATCCTCTACATGACAATCCGACCAACATCACAATTAACCCTCGCATGACGATGGCTGGGTCCGCGGTGACCCACAACATACATATAGATCTCAACTATCTTTTTGGTCCTACCTACAGTATGTACAACACAATGATCGACATGCGACAGTGGAATCCTGATTCTACTATAATCGCCAGTACGGGTCACGCGAGACCCGGTCACCGGCAGCAACATCCCAGTCACGCGAGGGTTAAACAGATCTGTTTAAAACAGCGATCTGCATAAAATCGCAACCGGTTTCGCAAAATCAATCGACGCGTAACGTAATTTTAACACAGTTTAAAAAAATCGCGTGACCAAAATGACGATCCAAAAAAAAAAAAGAAAAATAGTTTGTAAATTTCCATCGGCTCTATACCCGAACACGGGGAAATTCATTTGTACAGTCGACACAGCGTCCTGATAATTCGACAGGATCGATCAAACGCGAGGAAAATGCCGGCTATGGCGGCGGCCGTGTTAGGGTGAAAAATTTGTTGCCGGGGTTGGGCCGGAGGATTGCGTGTCTCCCGTGAGGAATTTTCGTGAGTCCGCCGGCTGTCACATGGTCACTCCTGCTCCTCTTTATAATTCCATTAAAAGGAAACTTGGAAATTTCCCCGGGGACTCGTCACTCTCGGTAACTTTCTGTTTCGCGGGCTCTCGCCCGGCGAAACACTGCGTCCGAGGGGAGGGACCCGACCTCGAAAGATATACGCTCTTCGTTCCGCTCCCGATGCAGCCTGACTACCACCAAAACCAATGCAAAGGAAAGGGCTAACCTCCATTTAACCGTTAATGTCCCCAAAAAATTTGTATCATATAAAAATGCACTAAATACGAGGATCAATCAAATATTCACTGGAATTTGTACTGTGTGACAGCATAGTTGTTCCAATTGTAAGGAAAAGCCGCAAGAAAAGCGGTTTTTACTAATATATTTGGGCACACGGATAACCAAAGCGTTTCGACCGACGAGTTTTCGCAGCTGTTCTCACGATCGTTATTTCATTAAATTCTTCTGTGAATAATGATTTTCTCCTTTTATAAATTTAGCTATATATAGGGTTGTCTGTTAACATGCACATAAACATAGTTCATCCACACTTCCACTCTTATACAATCTAGATAAAACCAAATGGAATTTCGAGTAGACATGCCTGATACAAAGAATTAGTTGTAAATCAAGCCATCGTGGGGTTCCAAGCGACGAAACGAGACGATTTTTGCATACGTTGCTGATCAGCCACAAGCTTTTATTGTAATTTGTTGTTGATACGAAAGAAGTGCTCGGATAGTATTATTACCAGCTTATTCGTGACATTTTTCTGCATAAAATGATACCAAACACGATACCCTTCGGAACAAGTATACTCGTTTAATCCGCGATTTAGTGGAACCTCGATTATCCGAACCGCTAAGTCACCTGTTCCCTAAATCGTGATTTACGCAGAAAATATACATCGAACGATGTCGTGCTTAGGATCATTTTAATCAGGAAAGCATCAGGGATATGCTGATAGAGGCCCATTAAAAAATAATTAAAAACAAAAAAGATATCAGGAATTTACTGCATCCTCATACAAAGGGTAAAGAAATTTTTCAACGAAACGCTTGCTCTGTTGCAGCAATGGGTACACTGCACAAAAAGAGAATACATAGAAAAATAATATGCTACATAGGATAATAATTAAAACATAAAATAATAATTAATTGCTAAGACACTGTTCTTACCAGCTTACTCTTGACACTTTTCTGATTAAAATGATACCAAACACGATACCCTTCGGTTCAAGTATACTCGTTTAATCCGCGATTTAGTGGACTCTCGATTATCCGAACCGCTAAGTCACCTATGTACTAAATAGTGATTTACACAGCAAATATAGATCGAATGACGTCGTGCTTGGGCTCATTTGAACCAGAAAAGCATCACGAATATGTTCATGGAGACCTCATTGAAAAATAATTAAAAACATCAAAGTCATCGATGAATTAAGATAGTTTTCAGCACAGTTTGCTCAGTTGCAGCACAACATGCATTGGAAAAAGTGTGTTTCAAGAGTGAAAGATACAGTGGATAGTAATGTTGATGAGTTTGTACACTCGGCCGGCCATCGTAATTTATTTCCACCGCGCCACCGCGGCCGATGATCGATGAAAATTTCATTTCAACTCTCGGCGCGATATTAAAACGCGAGATTAATGCGGCGAATAAGATCTCGATCCCGATGCCGAAGTAATTTTCCCGAGGAAAAGTTAAACGCAGCCGCGCGTATTCGTTTCGAGTGGCCACAGATAAGAAAGAATTCATTCCATTCGTTCGCGACGCGTGAGAAACTTCCCAACGTTCCGATATGCGTTTCCGTTTGTACAGCGTCGCTCAAAAATATTTTCTATGCAGTTTACGAACACAGAGAAAGCAAACAATTGAACATCAACGTTCTATTTTATGATTTACACAGTTTCTCTGGTGTTGTACGTGTTAACTTTAAACGTAGACTCAATAGTATGATTTTTGGATTACCCCCCCCCCCCCCCCAGAAGCTTTTGGCACTTGACATATGCCATTCTACTCGTTTCAATGTGCTGAATACAATTTTCGCTTTCAGCGGAAATGACAAGTTATAAAAATATTTGCAGAAGACTTTCTTACTAGCACATTAAATTCTACCTAGAAGGGTGCGTCTGTGACACAGTCACATAGCCGCTCGTATCTGTTAAAAATGGGCAAGTTTTTCTATGAAAAATTGTAATCATACTCTTCAAACGTTGGTAAATAAACGTGTAAAGTTCCACAATGATGTATCTTCTAGTTTTGTTTAAAAAAATTCACAACGATTTCCTCTTCTGGCAATCGATATTACAACCGGAAGTAAAACGACCCTTGAGGAGTTGAAAGTGCAACTTTTGATAGAATGGTTATTTCTTCATGCAAAATTATGGTCATATTCTCCAAACATCGGTAAATTAACCTGTAAAGTTTCGCATTGATGCATTTGCTGGTATTGTTTAAAAAAATTCACAACCATTTCCTCTTCTGGCAATCGACATTACAACTCAAAAAGGATGATCCCCGTGGATTCGATGGTAGTACATTTGATAGAATGGTTATTTCATTGTGAAAAATTGTGATCATATTCTTCTAACGTTGATAAATAAACGTGTAAAGTTCCACAAGGATGCATTTTCTAGTTCTGTTTAAAAAAATTCACAATGATTTCCTCTTGTGGCAATCGATATTGCAACTCAAAGAAAGATGATCACCGAGGTAGTACATTTGAAAGAATGTTTATTTCATTGTGAAAAATTGTGATCGAATTCTTCAAACGTTGGTAAATAAACATGTAAAGTTCCACAAGGATGCATTTTCTAGTTCTGTTTAAAAAAATTCACAATGATTTCCTGTTCTGGCAATCGATATTACAACCTAAAGTAGAACGACCCTTGAGGAGTTGAAAGTGGAACTTTTGAAAGAACGGTTATTTCATTATGAAAAATTGTGATCATACTCTGCAAACGTTGGTAAATAAACGTGTAAAGTTCCGCAAGGATGTATTTTATAGTTTTGTTTAAAAAAATTCACAACCATTTCCTCTTCTGGCAATCGATATTACAACTCAACGTAGGACGATCCCCAAGGATTCGATGACAGTACAATTAATAGAATGGTTACTTCTTCATAAAAAAAATATGGTCACGTTCTTAAAAACTTGATAAATAAACCTGCAAAGTTTCACATTAATGCATCCGCTGGTTTTGTTTAAAAAAATTCACAACGATTTCCTCTTCTGGCAATCGATATTACAACTCAACGTAGGACGATCCCCAAGGATTCGATGACAGTACAATTAATAGAATGGTTACTTCTTCATAAAAAAATATGGTCACGTTCTTAAAACATTGATAAATAAACCTGCAAAGTTTCACATTAATGCATCCGCTGGTTTTGTATAAAAAAATTCACAACGATTTCCTCTTCTGGCAATCGATATTACAACTCAACGTAGGACGATCCCCAAGGATTCGATGACAGTACAATTAATAGAATGGTTACTTCTTCATAAAAAAATATGGTCACGTTCTTAAAACATTGATAAATAAACCTGCAAAGTTTCACATTAATGCATCCGCTGGTTTTGTTTAAAAAAATTCACAACGATTTCCTCTTCTGGCAATCGATATTACAACCTAAAGAAGAACGACCCTTGAGGAATCGAAGGTAGAACTTGTGATACAGTGATTATTTCTTCATTCAAAATCATGGTCACGTTCTTAAGACATTGATAAATAAACCTGTAAAATTTCACATTGGTGTACCTGTTGGTTTTGTTTAAAAAAATTCACAAACCTGTCTGGAGTTATTTCGGGAACTTGTAATTTCTGCCAAAAACGAAAGTCATATTCCCATTCACAGCACAACAAAATTTTAATGAAAATAATAGTAAAAATTCTTGTAGAAGATGGAGTCAATAGATTTCTAGATAGTAGAGAACAATATTTTTTCGTGGTTAAGTATTTGACTTTTTACTATTTATTTCCAATTAGACGCATTGCGAGAAATGATGTCATGCAATTACAGTGGACAAGACAGGTCGTTCGAGGATCGGTTAAGGGTCGGCAGATATAGTAAGCGGACAGGCAATCAGGCTCTAATCTTTCTACAGGCTCACGTCGATTCCAGACAAGCTAGCTTCTGATAGCCACGAAACGCGGATGTCGAATGAGGAAAAAGTAGATACCATCTAAGAGCACGATGTATGAACTTTGCGTGCCGATACCTCTTCCTACTTTTCTATCCGAGAGGATATGTCGTTCCTTGTCTAGCTGAGCGACGTGAGCTTAAGCGTAATTATCCTCGACTAATCGCTTATCTGCCCGTTGGAATCTTCGGCAGGACACTCGAAATCGCTTCGATCGTGGATTACACGGAACGTCAAGACGCGAAATGGATATCCTCCGGTGCGACGATAGACGGATAGAAGATGTCGCTGCTGCTATGGACACAGTGGTCACTTCACCATGAAAAAATTTGTAAGCATTCTCTGAACATTGGTAAATATTACTGTAAAGTTTTATAATGGAGTGTTTGTTAGTTTCGTTTACATAAATTTACAAAGTCGCTATGGCTGATAATTGTTACGGTAGGATGATCTTCGAGGAATTAAAAATGATACTTTTGATGCAATGGTTATTTTTATATGAAAAATTGTGGTCATATTCTTCAAATATTGTTAAATAAATCTGCAAAGTTTCACAAGGGTGCATTTGTTACTTTTGTTTTAAAAAATTAGCAATGTTTCTCTGGTCCGATAATTGTTAAAAAAGGAGGGACTTGTCAAATCGAAACTAGAACTTTTGATAAAATAGTTATTTTTATATGAAAAATTGTGGTCATATTCTCCAAACATTGCTAAATAAATCTGCAAAGTTTCAAAAGGGTGCATTTCTTACGTTTGTTTTAAAAAATTCGCAATGTTTCTCTGGTCCGATAATTGTTAAAAGAGGAGGGACTTGTCAAATCGAAACTAGAACTTTTGATAAAATAGTTATTTTTATATGAAAAATTGTGGTCATATTCTCCAAACATTGCTAAATAAATCTGCAAAGTTTCACAAGGGTGCATTTCTTACGTTTGTTTTAAAAAATTCGCAATGTTTCTCTGGTCCGATAATTGTTAAAAAGGGAGGGACTTGTGAAATCGAAAGTGGAATCTTCACAGAATAGTTATTTATGTATAAAAAATTGTGGTCATATTCTTCAAACATTGCTAAATAAATCTGCAAAGTTTCACAAGGGTGCATTTCTTACTTTTGTTTTAAAAAATTCGCAATGTTTCTCTGGTCCGATAATTGTTAAAAAGGGAGGGACTTGTGAAATCGAAAGTGGAATCTTCACAGAATAGTTATTTATGTATAAAAAATTGTGGTCATATTCTTCAAACATTGCTAAATAAATCTGCAAAGTTTCACAAGGCTGCATTTCTTACTTTTGTTTTAAAAAATTCACAAAGTTCGCCTGGTCCGATAATCGTTAAAAGGGAAGGGACTTGTGAAATCGAAAGTGAAACTCTTCACAGAATGGTTATTTGTGTACGAAAAATTGTGGTCATATTCTTCAAACATTGCTAAATAAATTTGTAAAGTTTCACAAGGGTGCATTTCTTACTTTTGTTTTAAAAAATTCACAAAGTTCGCCTGGTCCGATAATCGTTAAAAGGGAAGGGACTTGTGAAGTCGAAAGTGGAACTGTTCACAAAATGGTTATTTGGGTATGAAAAATTGTGGTCATAATCTTCAAACATTGCTAAGTAAATCTGCAAAGTTTCACAAGGGTGCATTTCTTACTTTTGTTTTAAAAAATTCACAAAGTTCGCCTGGTCCGATAATCGTTAAAAGGGAAGGGACTTGTGAAATCGAAAGTGAAACTCTTCACAGAATGGTTATTTGTGTACGAAAAATTGTGGTCATATTCTTCAAACATTGCTAAATAAATTTGTAAAGTTTCACAAGGGTGCATTTCTTACTTTTGTTTTAAAAAATTCGCAAATGCCTTCGTGCGTTTGACATTCACTTGAAAATTGATGAATTAAACGTGTCCCTCTCTCTTCTAACATTATTTAAACATATATTGAAACGTTCACAATATTAATAAAACAAAATACCATCGTATTCAGAAGAGTCTGTAGAATCATTCTACATAAAAATTATTCCCACATGTTTTGCAGATCAGCCAGAAAAAATTCTCAAAATTTGTCTTCAAAACTGAATTTCTAAAGATTTGGGGCTCATAAACAGAAACTGCTTTCTCGTTCACATTAAGAGCATCAAAATCAATCATTAGTGTCCCTTAATGATCAAAATACAGTAGAAGAGAGTTAGAAAAATGAAATTTGTTCGCAGAGTCCCGATTCAATGTCCAGGAGCTGCAGCTCGAGCGAAACGTCGCTAACAAATTAGCGAGAGGTAAACGCGGAGAGCAATTTCCCCGAGCGACCAGTTAAAAACGGCAGAGATTTCCGTTGATTTAATCGAATGAACTGGGAGAACGGTCTGCCAACAGCAGAGAAGGGCGTCACGGGAAAAAAGAGAGCCGTGTATTCTTTAGGGTGTCGCGGAACGAATTGGCCACGGTGTGGCAATATGCCGACGCCCGGCGTCGTTTACGCGGCACTTCGTTTTACAGTCTCTGGCGACTGTTACTGTCCTTCCTCTGGAATATTATAACGATATCGCGTACCCCGCCGCCATTAAAACGCCGTTGTTAACCGTGCCAATAAGTAGTCCGCAATCCGCGCCTTTATCAAGCGAGAATGCAGTCCGGTATTTGCATGAAACCACGAAATCTCGCATGTTTGGGCAAAAAGACTCCGCCATGCTGTTTTCAGAAACAGTGGAGGATCATAGAATCCTCAAAAAATAGTCCACTACCGTTTAATTTATTACAAATGCATTTTTCTTGCAACGTTTTGGTAAATTGTCTCGATGATCTTCCCAGATCGACGATTGCAAGACAGAGTGGTTTTTATGAATTTTTATAGGCAAAACTAAAAGATGGAGAAGCTTGAAACTTTATTGGTTTGTTTATGAATGTTTAAAGAATATGAACACGATTTTTTTATGACGGAATAGTCATTCCCTCAAAAGTACTATTTTCTACTTCCTACCTTAATATATGCTAGGTAATTGCCAGATGAGGTGAACTTTGTGAATTTTTTTAAACAAAAGTAACAAGTGGATCAATGTAAAAATTTATGGGTTTGTTCAGCTATGTTCGAGCAATATGACCACGATTTTTCATGGAAAAATAACCATCCCATCAAAAGTTCGAATTTCCGAAGAACCGCTCTACTCAAATATTGTATTCGTCAGACGATGCAATCTTCGTGAATTTTTTAAAAAAATACTGACGATCACATCACGGTGAAACTTTACAGTAGTGTTTAATAATGTTCATAGAATGTCTGTACAAATTTTCATGGAAAAGTAAGCATTGCGTCGAAATCTATAGCGACACTCATCTCGGCGGTGTTCTGACTACTTAATTATGAGATACTTGCGTCAGACACACAACTCACTACTTAATTGTTTCAGACACGTCCATTTTTAACGAAGCGGTATAGTTTTCTTTCAACTTTCGTATAGAGTATAAAAAGACGAATCAAATGATCTATGCAACTATACCATTCCGACCATTCAATTCAGAAATATTTGCGTCTGAAAGATAGCCGACTTAAGCTACTTAATACATTCAGACACAAGTTTTTCGAGATTAAATAATCAGAATGTTATAGTTATTTAGGTCGTTTTATTCGTCTTTTCACACTCTACGAGAATATCGAAGAAAAAATATGTCGTTTCACTAAAAAATACACCGGTGACCTTCAGAATTCGCAGGAAGGATGACCTTGAGGAAAATTTATCTCATTGTTACACGTTGTCTTTTAAACAGTACAACTTCGTGTGAAACTTTTTTCCCAATAAAACCAAAGATGAAAAATATATTATTATATTTCGGAAAGTATTACGATAAATGTCTGATCACAGGAAAGAAAGTATTTTAAAAAATCGTTCACGAAGGATGTCAATTAAAATATGACGTCCAACGATAGCTCTCACGGGTGCACGCTAAGCTTTTATCACCATTCTCAATTATAGAGAATTATCACCGGACAGGGTACACTAAAACGTTTATCAGTAAAAATTGTATTAACGTGTGAACGATATGTGTGTGTGTGTGTGTGTGAGCGGCTGCACGCGCGTGTGGGGGAAGTACCGCACGTAATTAAAACTACCAATAAACAGAGCGTCCTCGTAAAGCTCGGTGGATATTCGGGTAGGGACCAGCAGGTAAGATATTCTCTGTACACGCAAGAGCAATTAAACGGCCGTATCGCGAAATTAAACGCGTCCATCCGCTCCCTCCCTCTTCTCACCATCCCCGCGCTCTTCGTGGATTAACGCGAACCGGGCTCGCAATGAAGCTAAGCATCGGATTTCCCAGGATTGGACACATTTTTATTTAAAACAATCGCTACAAATAAAAGAGAAATAATTGCTCGAATGAAAACGTTCGGTCCACCGGGATAGTCGACATTTTGTTTTTAATGCTCGGCATTCGTATTATCTCGCGAAAGAATAGACATAAGCGCGTAAATACTCGTAGTAGGTTCAGAAACTGAGCACTGTTTCAGGGAAACATTATTTTAAAAAATCCTAAAATAATTATTAAACAAATACAAAATATATTATGTTGTATATAATCAAAAAGCAATTTTTTTTTTTAATATTTTCAGGTGAAAATTTCTATAATTGAAATATTCCTCAGAATCCAAACATCACAACCAAATGTCAGTAAACAGAAACTGAGCACTATTTCAGGGAAATAAAATTTAAAATATTGATAAAATAATTAGGAAACAAATCCAAAATATATTTTGCACTATATGTAATCAAAAACAAATAATTTATGAACATTTTCAGGTAAAAATTTCTATAATTGAAATATACCTCAGAATTCAAACATCACAACCAAATGTCAGTAAATAGAAACTGAGCACTGTTTCAGGGAAAGAAAATTTAAAAAATTGATAAAATATTTATGAAACAAATCCAAAATATATTTTGCACTATATGTAATCAAAAAGCAATAATTTATGATCATTTTCAGGTGAAAATTTCTATAATTGAAATATTCCTCAGAATCCAAACATCACAACCAAATGTCAGTAAATAGAAACTGACACTATTTCAGGGAAACAAAATTTAAAAAATTGATAAAATAATTACGAAACAAATCCAAAATATATTTCGCAGTATATGTAATCAAAAAGCAAATAATTTATGATCATTTTCAGTTGAAAATTTCTATAATTGGAATACACCTCAAAATTCAAACATCACAACCAAATGTCACTAAATATCAACTGAGCACTATTCAGTGAAACAAAATTTAAAAAATTGCTGAAATAATTATGAAACAAATATCAAAAAATATTATATTATATATAGTCAAGAAGCAATTATTTTTAAACATTTTCAAGTGAAAATTTGTATTCCTCATAATTCAAAAAATAACACGAAAACGTTCCGAAACTCGTGTACCACATTTCATCGCATCGATCAAGAGTAGCGATTTGGAAAAACGTACAGTCGGTCAGAGACGACAGATCATGTTCGCCAGCCTAATAATAACAAATGAGAGGAAGAGGATTCGTTGGTCGGATACTGTCGACAGTTTTGCGGTATACCTATTTATCGACTCGGTTGGCCCGACATAGTACTCGCGCGCGCGTGCAAGGAAACACGTCCCGCTCCCTGGGGTGCTTTCGTCTGCATATCGTGAAATTCATGCGACAAGGGTTATAAATAAGTATCGTACGTCCCTGGCACGTCCGCTTGTCGCTCTTCGAGTGGTCTTCGTAATAATAATACACGCTTCAAGGGGAATACGTTCCCCTCCGCTGGCAACACCCCCGATCCACACATCCAGACGTTTATTATTCAATGCTAGTGGAGAGATCAAACGTGTCGGGGATCCCCGTTGCTACTTTGTCGAGAATCCTCGACATCATGGCTGAAATTAATATTTCTAATTTTAAACACATACGTGTTAATCATGTAAAATACACTTGGAAATTCACTCCATTTTGTGCCTGAATAATTACTATATTTTAGACAAATTTTATTTCAGAAGAATTCAACAATTGATACGAAATGTGTTTTTAATATAATAGACAGTTGAAGAGACATTTTGTATATGAATAATTAATGTGTTTTTGCCAATTGTATTTTAAGTAAATCAGACAGTCAATATCAAATGTATTAATTATATAAGAGACACTTAAAATGTTACATCCATTTTGATCTCAATGAGTAATGTATTCTTTCCAATATTCTTTCACAATAATCATAAAGTCAATATGAAATGAGTTCATAATATGTATGAAATACACTTGAGCAGTTACTCCATTTTGTATCTGAATAATTAATGTGTTTGGCCAATTTTCTTTCACAATAATTAAAAAGTCAATATGAGACGAGTTCATAACATGTATAAGATACATATCGGGAGTTGCGTCCACTTTGCATCTGAATAATTAATGTGTTTTTGCCAATTTTATTTTAGGGACCTGAAAAGGTCAATAAACGTCAATATATTTGTGCGTGAATATTTAATGTGTTTTTGGCAGTATTCTTTTAATAGTTACATCAGAAACACTCTTACATAATAATATAACCTGTTAGTGAACAGACACCATATTAACTTTATGAGTTTTCTAAAATAAAATTGCTACAAATGCTTTTCAATGTTTGAAATGGTGGGCTAGAATAAAATGATTACCATTTTAGATCACCATTTCAGACATTGAAAAACTAATGAATATACTACCGAAAATAAAATTAGCAAAAACAAATTAATTATTCAGACACAAAATGGAGTGAATTTCCAAGTGTATTTTACATGATTAACACGTATGTGTTTAAAATTAGAAATATTCCTTTCGGCCATGACTTCGAGGATTCTCGACAAAATGGCGACGGATCTCCGACACGTTTAATCTCTTCACTAGCAATGAATCTTAAACGTTCGGTTGTGTGAGTCGAGGATGTTGCTGACGGAAGGGTGGGGGGACGTATTCCCTTTAAAGAATGTATTTTTCTTTCGCATCGTCATCAAAGTTTACATGTAAATATAATCACGACACTTACAATATTACTACTGGAATAAATGCACTACGGAATTCGTAATGTAAGTACATTTTCTTAGCTGGTAAAGTAGATTTCCTGTTTTTCATAAACCTGCAAATATCTCGGAAACTATGCGAGATATGGTAAAATATATACAGACCTTTTTTGTAGGAAATTGAATTTCCTATAAAAAACATTAAAATGATGTTAAAATTCCGTTTTTCCTAACCTAACCTAACCCAGACCTAACCTAACCTAATACATCAATAATATTGACTGCTAATTGAGTTTTAACACATAGACATTTCTTGAGTCTCGTATAAGAAGTTAACCTAACCCAGACCTAACCTAACCTAACCTAACCTAACCTAATACATCAATAATATTCACTGCTAATTGAGTTTTAATACATAGACGTTTCTCGAGTCTCGTATAAGAAGTTGTGAACGGAAATATAAATATACTCGGAAACTGCGCAGCTGATAAAAAAATGTCATACGACATAAATTATTGAAAATTTAACTTTCTACAAAACTGGTCTCTTGATATTTTGCCATGTTTCGCATAGTTATCGAGATATTTGCAGATTTATAAAAAACAGGAAATCTACTTTACCGGCTAAACCAGACACATTCGATACCTGTGACATACACACTTATATCCTAAAATGACCCCAAGAACACAAATTTATCCTCTAAGCAAGAGGCCACGGAAATCGTAATCTCCCCAAAATTAGTAATCTTCGTGTTAGTGCTGTGTACGTGTGTCACGAATGAAATAACCACGAGCCAGGCTCGCGTTGTTCACGTTTGGTCCGAACGAAGTACCACCAGTGATGGGAATGTTGGCGCTTTTCACGCGCATGCGCGGCGATTTTGGCCTCAGTTAAGCACGAAAATCGGGTACCTTGGTCGCCCCACTAATTTCGCAAAATTTATTATGATTTGATTTTGAAAAATGATTGTACAACATGTGTACGTATATATATATATATATATATATATATATATATATATATATATATATACATTAAAATGTAATATATACATACGTACATAGAATATATAATATATAAATATATAATATTTATGTATCTATGTACAATATAATATAACTTACTCTTCTTCCTCATCTTGGGAATAAGGAAGGGAAGGGTACTAAAATAACTTTAAACGAAATATACAGGGTGTCCCACATAAATGGGAACACCTAAATATATGTCGTATTTACAGTCCTATCAGAAAACTTCAGAGGACAAAGTGACACTATTGCAGGGGGCAAATATAATGGTAAAGAAAAAATTTGTTATGTCGTGTTTTTTAATGAAATGTCAAGGTCACCGATGTTTTTTTAAATGGTATAGTATATTTTTTTTACCATAGCATGATATACAATAAAAAACTGACTTTAGTGGATGCCACCTTTTTGACCTTGAAATGACCTTGAGCAAGAATAATCATGTTGGAGCGGATAAAATGTGGAAGTTTAAAATTTATGTGTTTCAGCAAAGATTACGCGTTGTTTACGGCGGGTTGACCTTTACATATCATAATAAATGCTCGAAATGTTGACCATCCTCATTTATGCACTATTGCAATCTTGCATTAAATGATCTGTAGGCATTGTCGATTCCCTGAGACGTAATTGAAGCACATGCAGCAGTAATCCTTTACCGCATATCCTCTGGCCTTTCACGTTTCGAATTCGAATAATGCAGAAGGAACAACGTACTTATTCTAACCGATTAATCTTCTGTTAACGATCTCAATGACACATACTCTAACATAAACATACGCTGTTTACTATGAAAAATTTTTCAAACATTTATTGTGGTTTGTAAAGGTCAATCCGAAGTAAACAACGCGGAATCTTTGCTGAAACACGTAAATTTTAAACTTCCACATTTTATCCGCTCCAACATGATTATTCTTGCTCAAGGTCATTTGAAGGTCAAAAAGGTGGTATCCACTAAATTCAGTTTTTTATTGTCTATCATGCTATCGTAAAAAAAATATACTAATCCATTTAAAACAACATCGGTGACCTTGAAATTTCATTAAAAAACACGATATAAAAAATTTTTTTCTTTACCATTATATTTGCCCCCTGCAATAGTGTCACTTTGTCCTCTGAAGTTTTCTGAGAGGACTGTAAATACGACAGATATTTAGGTGTTCCCATTTATGTGGGACACCCTGTATAATAACAAACCCATCACTTTCGCCCCAATAGTACCCCACAAACTTCGGACGTCGCTTCGGTGCTGCCGAAACTCGCGCATGCGCGTGAAAAGCGCCAACATTCCCATCACTGAGTACCACGAGCCAGACTCGCGTTGTTTACGTTTGGTCCAAACGAAGTACCAAGAGTCAGGTTCGTCCTTATTGTTTTAGTCCAAAATTTCTTACCACGAGTCTCACTCGTTGTTGGAGGTCAAGGGGTTAACAACCTCAATTTCTTCTCGGCTAAATTCGCATTCTGGTACACTGGTGCGACGCAACGAAATAATCTGGCCCGCAGCTTTAGATCACTTTGCAGAACTATCGTGGCCGGCGTTGTATAGCTCGTTTACGTTGCGCATCGCCTCGGGGTGTGCGGTATCCGGCCCGAAAATCGAGAAACGTTTCTGGGATCGCCGGAGAATACAACAAGCCAATAGGCCTTTATCCGAGGTTGTGCATCGGGCTCGGCTCGACTCGTTTCGCGCTTCGTATTCCCGTCCCATTCCCGTTCCCTGTCCAGGACAAACACGGTTAACCGGACGAGCTGCGGCAGACGGTCCCGTAGACCGCTGCCAAAACGCTATAATTTTCTCGATTCGGATGCACCGAACGATACCCCCGTTTGTCTAACGATTCAATTAAGGAGACCCGAGCCTCGGGCTCCGGACAATTGAGATCAAAGGGCGCAGGTGCCGGTTTGCTTCGCTGATGAAATTTAGAATGCATTTCAGCCAGGAAAAAAACGTGCAGCCGCGGAAACGTTTTCTGATCGAATCAATTCGGGTCTGTGTTGAGAGTTAATTGGCACGATCAGAATCATAGTGGTGTATGTCGCATATATGGTAGAGCGAGTCAAATAATGTTTTGTGTTTGTTATTTTAAAAAACAAAATACTCCATATACGAATCGCGGTTGTAAAAACACATATATGTGACTGCAGAGAAATGTAAAAATGTCTGTAAATGAAAATTAAATTAGGAAACAGAATTTTGTACAATTTACGAACGAATTGTGTAATTTAGATTGACTTTTAACCGATATATACCGACTCCCATAAATATTCTTATTATTTTTTGAAAAGATTATTAATTATTAATAGGACGAAACATTTTTCACGATATTAACAAGCGTTTCAAATGCTGTAGCTGATTATCTGTTTCAGTTCTATCTAATTGGCAAGAATAATTTTATTTTGAATATTTCAATATTGTCCATGATTTTTAACGAAATTGCTAGTAGTTTTTGCAGAAAATTAGTCTAGACGTTTAGCATTGCAATTTTCAATGTACATCTTCAAACATGTGGCGCCTGATAAATGTCACATTTTGCATTTAATTTTTAGACAGTACATTTATGTAAGTTCATAGATATTTTATTTGCAATATTAATGATTTCTTCAAACCTGATATCTTAATATCAACTGTTTCAGTTCCATTTCATTGGGATGAATGAATTCGATCGAATATATTGTTACGCGAGCGACCGCGTAATTTTTAGGCATACTTAATAAAAGACCGTTATAAAAAGCTAATTAATCTCTTTATTAAAAGAGGAAGGGAATTGCACGTCCGACCGTTTAACTTTATTGTTAACCGATAACTTTATTGTTCCCCTTCTGCACAATTTTCCTTGTTCCTCTTCACCTCTTCACCCCGCTCTTAACCTAACCTTATTACTATCTTATATCCTAACGTAAATCTAAACCTATATTTAATAGAGAGAGAGAGAGAGAGAGAGAGAGGGGGGGAGAAACATATCTACCAAAGCCGTTATATACAATATTTACAATATTTCCTTCACGCTACCGTTCCATCTTCCAACATCCCTACTCATTCTCCTCTTCCCTAGTCGCGGACCCCCTCTTCAGGTCACTCATCGCCCTTCCCAATTCATACCCCCCTCCACTCTTCCTTCCTCCCCTCCTCCCTCGTCTTCCAACATTTCCCACACCCTCTCTTGCCATCCTCTTTTCTCATCCTCCCTGAAGCATACCTCCCATAATTCGATCGAATAAAAACTGTCATTTTAAATTCACATTCCAATCGAATATTAACCTTTGCGTGCCAATGGCTGTTCTGCGGTGACCCACGGCAGGCATATGTATCTGCCTATCTACCCTTCCGTCTCTGACCGTACTATACAGTATAATATTTACTGACTGCATACAGTATTTGATCGTTAATTGTCGTGAAATTCTGAACGATAATTGTCGCAAAACAATCCCTTCTTCCGCGGAATATACCCCGTGAGGGGCCGTGAAGCTCGAGAGGCCTGACCGTACTATACAGTATAATGTTTACTGACTGCATACAGTATTTGATCGTTAATTGTCGTGAAATTCTGAACGATAATTGTCGCAAAACAATCCCTTCTTCCGCGGAGTATACCCCGTGAGGGGCCGTGAAGCTCGAGAGGCCTGACCGTACTATACAGTATAATGTTTACTGACTGCATACAGTATTTGATCGTTAATTGTCGTGAAATTCTGAACGATAATTGTCGCAAAACAATCCCTTCTTCCGCGGAGTATACCCCGTGAGGGGCCGTGAAGTTCGAGAGGCCTGACCGTACTATACAGTATAATATTTACTGACTGCATACAGTATTTGATCGTTAATTGTCGTGAAATTCTGAACGATAATTGTCGCAAAACAATCCCTTCTTCCGCGGAGTATACCCCGTGAGGGGCCGTGAAGCTCGAGAGGCCTCGGTCGCCGAGAAGTGTAACATAATACGGGTCGAGTACATCGGTGCGAGACCACTACTAATCCAATAACAAAACTTCTTTATTTTTTATTATTTCTTTGTGGAACTTTCAACAACATATTCGTGGCATTTTTCTAATGAAAATGATACCAAATAAGATATAATTGCGATGATATTTACTTGAGTAATGGACGATGACAGTTTCGGGCGCAAGGGAGGACAGCGTATTGGAAAGAGACGCGGAGAGTCGCAGTCAGCGGCACAGTTCAAAGGCCCACATGTCCTCACAGTGTAATGCCAATAAACAAACTTTTTTATTATTACTTATTTTGTTACGAGACTTTCTTCAATATCTGATTGTAATTTTTAATATAATACGTAGATGCTTAGATCAAGAAATTTATTCCATTATTTTTTATAAATGAATTTTTATAATTTTAATATTTGCAAAATATACGACCGGTCATTTGACCGTGGTAGGTTTAGTGTTAAAATAATACCAAACACAATATAATTCGGATCATATTTACAATAATTTTCCGAAACTTTCATATTCCATTACTCAAGTAAATACCATCGGAATTATATCTAATGTGGTATAATTTCCATTATAAGAATACCACGAATATGTTGCTGAAAGTTCCATAAAAAAATAATAAAAAAATAAAGAAGTTTTGTCACTGGGTTAGGTGTTGTTTTCACACCGACATACTAGATCCGTATTATGTTACACTCCTCGGCGACCGAGGCCTCTCCAGCTTCGCTGTCCTTTTCTACGTTCGGCACAGGTCAAAGAATAGTATTATCTGAACGTTAATTGTCGCCGGCCGGACCCGTGGTGGCGACGATCATCGATGAAATACTGTAGTCTCTGGTATGGGTCAACCGAGACCCGGTCAACCAGCACCCACGATCCGTTCATGCGAGAAGTTCTACAAATTTTGTATCCGCCAATCAGCTTTTCCACTTCCATTTAAACAACAAGAATAATTTTCTGTTGACGAAGTGTACATTGTTTTTGCAACGCGAACAGCTGGAAAAACCCGGGCGCAGCTGCGGTATTAGCATTAAAACAGCGGGAATGATACGGAATGAGTTACGGGCGCAGATTAACAATTATTGATGCGTGACCAAAACCGAAAATTCCCCCTAGCAGCCGTATCGGATCTTGGGTGAATTACGATCAGAATACTCAGGTCGGAAATAACATCCCTCGTGAGCATTAGGGTCAGAGTATCGGTCTCGCGGAATCGCCAGCAGATAATTGTAACCGAAAATGAAATCTCTCGTGTAACATTACGAGCCGAATACCGCACCGGTGAAATTACGGTCAGAAAATGTTCGACCCGCGGAAAAAGGAAAATCTCGTTCGAATTACACCGAGAAATCTCGGGACGCGGAAAATGTCTTCCATTGTTTCCGGCGCTCGGTTTTTTTATTAGAATATTCGCTTTTCGGAGGTCGGCGAAAATCATTTTTACGACTTTCCCTTTAATGGAAAGGATAAAAGTCTGGCACGATTATTTTTTACAGTGGCTTTGCTAACTCTTAAACACAATGAACGTAGAATCCGAGGCGGAAAATGAGTACGCGGTCGAAATAGTGAACATTTGTCCTTCGACTTCAAAAATGTAAAACATTCTTTTCCAAAATTATTTCTTATGAAATTTTTAGGAAAATGTTCGTGGCACTTTTCTGACTAAAATGAGTCCAAACATGAGATTCTTATTAGCACTCTTCAATCCACAATTTTGTAGAGCCTCGAGTGTTCGGATAATAGAGGTTCCACTATTTCGTGGATTAAACAAAGTATAATGATCCAAATGATATCGTGCTTGGGCTCGTTTTAACCAGAAAAATTCCGGGAACATGTTAGTAAAACTTTCATAAAGAAATAAAGAAATACGAAAAAGCTGTGTCACAAAATTAGTGTCATCCCCCAATGATAAGGACCAATAAATACTGTTTGTGCAAGATATAATTGACATTTCGGACCGGAAATTGTTGAATAAATCGATAAATGACTGTATAAATTTTCTGTAGAGTGTGCTATCTTTAATTTCTCGCGTTAAGATTATGCTAGCGTGGAACTCTAAAATATATGGAAAATGTACCTGCTATGAATATGTAAACGTAACATAGGCAGTGTATGCTGAAGGCCGACAATTTTCAGATGTAAATGAATTAAAAACTTGCATTACAACTGAATGGGAAAATTTAGCTCAGGCAAAAATTAAAGAACTATATAATTCTTTACCTAAAAGGATGGTGGAAGTCATAGAAAACAAAGGAGGTTCCACACATTATTAAAAAAATGTAGTTTGGTGTATATATTGTTATAAGAAATATGTATACTTTTGTTTCATGAAACATATAGTTGTGTTGTATGAAATATACAGGGTGAGTCACCTAACGTTTGTACCTCAAATATCTTTGTTGTTTCTAAGGATACGTAAAATATGGTAAGGACAAAGTTGAATGGTACAATGGGGCTGACACGATGCCAAAAAAAAAAATTTTGTTTTTGTCATTTTTTTAGAGATATCAAGGTCACTTTGACTTTTTTAAATGGAACCACCCTGTTTTAAACACCTACAATGATAGTCCCTTTCATTACGAGTTCAGTGACTATAATTACACAAGGTCATTCAAGGTTGCGGACAGAGATAACGTATAAGATTTAACATCGATACATGCCTGTAAACGGGCTTTGAAGGAATGTTGCACTCTGTCCGTGACCTTGAATGACCTTGAGTAATTATAGTCACTGAATTTGTAATGAAAGGGACTATCATTGTGGGTGTTTAAAAAAGGGTGGTTCCATTTAAAAAAGTCAAGGGGAGCTTGAAAATCTCTAAAAAATGACATAAAAACAAATATTTTTTTGGTATCGTATGAGTCCCACTGAACCATTCAACTTTGTCCTTCAGACATTTGACGTATCTTTAAAGACAACAAAGATATTTGAGGTGGCAATAGTTACTGCCTCACCCTACAATGAGAGCCCCTTTCATTACGAATTCAGTGACTATAATTACTCAAGGTAATTCAAGGTCGCGGACAGAGTGCAACATTCCTTCAAAGCCCGTTTACAAGCATGTATCGATGTTAAATCTTATACGTTTCTCTGTCCTTGACCTTGAATGACCTTGGACTGATTATAGTCACTGAATTCCTAATGAAAGGGACTATCATTGTGGGTGTTTAAAAAAGGGTGGTTCCATTTAAAAAAGTCAAGGGGAGCATGAAAATCTCTAAAAAATGACATAAAAACAAATATTTTTTTGGTATCGTGTGAGTCCCACTGAACCATTGAACTTTGTCCTTCAGACATTTGACGTATCTTTAAAGACAACAAAGATATTTGAGGTGGCAATAGTTATTGCCTCACCCTACAATGAGAGCCCCTTTCATTACGAATTCAGTGACTATAATTACTCAAGGTAATTCAAGGTCGCGGACAGAGTGCAACATTCCTTCAAAGCCCGTTTACAAGCATGTATCGATGTTAAATCTTATACGTTTTCTCTGCCCTTGACCTTGAATGACCTTGGACTGATTATAGTCACTGAATTCCTAATGAAAGGGACTATCATTGTAGGTGTTTAATAAAGGGTGGTTCCATTTAAAAAAGTCAAGGTGACCTTGATATCTCTAAAAAAAAATGACATAAAACCAAATTTTTTTGTTTGCATCGTGTCAGCCCCATTGTACCATTCAACTTTGTCCTTACCATATTTTACGTATCTTTAGAAACAACAAAGATATTTGAGGTACAAACGTTAGGTGACTCATCCTGTATATCTTTATTTTTCAAGTGTGCTATCATTTTGTGTGCGTCGGATTGTGTGTTTCCGTTTCAACTAAGAGAAGTCATTGAACTGAAGCCAATCTATTTTCTGTTTACATATTCGCAAAAGGTATGTTTTACATACCACACAGAGTTTTCACGCTAGCGTAATTTTAACACGAGAAATTAAAGATAGCACACGCGTGCTATCTTTTTGTCTGGTAGTGTAAAAGTTTCCCGGATTCACCAGGAAATGTCAATTTTATCGCTTGATGGGTGCAAAAGCTTAACCGTAGGTACGAAACCGTGGACAAACGAGCGCGTAGCCCATTGTCTCACCCCGGTCGTCGATTTACCGTATCTTTTCGGTGACATATAACAACCTTGAGCGCACAAAAGCTGGCGCCAGCTTTCATTCTCTCCGCCGAAAAAGCTCTGGTTCATTGTTCCCGGAACGCAAGTGACGAGGAGACGTTTTTTCACGTTTTTTCGCGAGCGCGCAGCGGACGTGTTTACACGGGATGGGAAACGCGTCGCAGGTTTTTCGCTTCATTCATCGTTCCGCCGGCGCGGCGGTCTTTCCTAAATGCATCCCGATGCACAGATGCAACGCGTCGTCGAGTCACATGGCGCTCATTCATGGCGCACGTCGGGCACGTGCCCAATCGCGGGGGTTCGCTCGAAAATAGCGGCGAAGACCAAAGAGACCGCCTTTATTCCACAGACTCCCCCCCCCCCTTTTTGCGTTCGTCGGCTTTCTTGCGGAAACCGTCATGCAAAGTTGATGCACTAACGAATAAATTTTGCAGAATAAATTTATTCGATATTCCATTCTGTTGGAGTAGTATACTCATCTATACGTGTGCATGATACGTCGAGCGATAGGACGAATAGATCGTCGACAGAGGGCGTCCACCCTTGTAGTAATTATCAATAAGAGTGCCCTTCTGTATCGGTATGTAGGAAATGAATGTGGACTAAGCGATCTCTTCTCTCTGGACGCTGGTCGGATATGGACGTATACGTGTTAATATAATTATCTAATAAACTCTTCTTTGTGAGTGTGTGTTTAATTGTGCATTTATTTAAAATACCGATCCATACCTCCAAATAATCTCTCACGTTCAAATTAGCATTTCACTTGACCTGTAACCTGTTGACTTCGATAAAGTTGTAAGACATTTTATTATACGTTTTGTTAGAGTTAGTTTCAGAATGTTCTTATACAGGGTGTCCCGTGAAAGGTGGTACAACCGAGCAGGGAGTGATTCTATATGAAAAACTGAGTCGAAAATATAGAATAAAATTTTTTGATACAAGGCTTTGTTTTCGAGAAAAATGAGTTTGAAAATTTGTCTAGTGCGCGTGCACTCGGCTTACTTGCGGCTCAACGGACTTTATTCTGAGTTACCTCAACCATTTTTCGCAAAGGTTTTCGAGGTTTGTATACATCGAATAAATCGAAGGTCGAGGTTACAATGTTAGAATTACCTTTGAGGAATTCGTTTAATTCATAAATTGCTGGAAGTGCTGTCCACGTTGTTGTAGACATAATTGTGCTCTTCGTATTAAATTCCTTCGAACCTCTTGTAACGTGCAATTATTATGTTGCTTTAAGTGTTCAAACGCTATCACAATTTTTTGTTGTAATTGTTCGATGCTCGTTATGTCATCACGATACACAATCGATTTCACCTGACCCCACAAATCAAAATCAAAGGCAGTGGAACCCGTTGAGCCGCAAGTAAGCCGAGTGCACGCGCACTAGACAAATTTTCAAACTCATTTTTCTCGAAAACAAAGCCTTGTATCAAGAAATTTTTTATTCTATATTTTCGACTCAGTTTTTCATGTAGAATCACCCCCTGCTCGGTTGTACCACCAGTTACGGGACACCCTGTATATTAAACAGAATATACGGGACGCACACCGCATCAAACACGTGCACACTCTACGGAGGCAGTGTTGGGATATCGTGTGCTTTTTCTCGCGCATGCGCGTCCAAAACAGTAACGTATCTACATTGTGGCGAAAGTAGGGGGAAAGTTGCGCTGGGAAATATTCTAGGTGAACTGTTCATACTGGGAGCTGCGAATTTGAGGTAAGTTATTATTAACACACATTTTACACATTCATTTTTCAAAATCAATATATGGAAAATTTTTCTAAACTATGCGGGGTGACCAAGGTACCCAATTTTAGCCTGATTTTCTACCTTACTGACGCTAAAATCTCGCGCATGCGCGAGAAAAAGCACAGAATATAATATACATATACATAACCAGTGTCGCCAGATCAACCCAAGACTGGGTTGTTTTCCTCTCCTCCTTTTCCCCTTCCACTATCCCATTCCAATATATGGGCACACTCCAACGTCCCCCACTAAGACCGTAGACTGGTCACGTGACGTGCCGCGCAACGTGTTACATATTACTCTGGTCATCAGAGAGGTGGTAAACTGTATTCCCCTCCATTTAACCGATCTGGCGACACTGATCCCAACACTGTACGAAGGCAAACGAACGAACGCATGAAGACGCGGGAGAAACAAAAACAACGCAATTCCAACCACTCAACAGAATTGTCAACATAACACGACGCGCGAATTTCAATCATTCCAACACGTTTATTTTATGTACATTTTACGTTGTTCATTTTATACTTTATTTATAATTGTGCATTGGGCACTTTATTATTTATTCGCAGATAACAGAGTTGTATAACGTAGTTGTATAATCTTTGTGCAGATGCAAATATTGACGGACGATTTCATGAACAGTGAAGAGTTTAAAATAATTTATTTGAATGATTAAAAAAAATTGCGAATGTAGAAATATTGTAATAATAATAGAAATTAGTTATTTGTTACACAAATATTTCTTAATACGTTATTAAATATGTTTTTTGCTTCTACATTTAATTTTTTTGGTTTCGCAATAAAATTGATTTAGTGATGTGTTTAATGTTGTGCAATTTATAACGAATTAGTAATTTAGATTCAGAGTTTTTGCTTTAGTGTTCGTGTTAGTGGAGGTTTATTTAGTTTGTTATTTTTTTATAAAGATTTATTAACCGGTTATTGCAGGTTTCCTGATTTAAAATATTTGCCAGGATTTTTCTTTAATGGCATCCTGCTACCTCGAGGGTATATTAGCTGTTTTGAATTCATGCAAGTATGATGCGAGCCGTAGCCCCCTCCACCCCCCCCCCCACTCCTCCGCCAAAGCAGTGGAAATATTAAAGAAAAACTTCGAAGCAAATATGTAGACTCGATATCATACTGCTTTCTTGTTCGACATATCCTCTGCATATTAAAAAATTTTTAATACTATTGCTGTCAATTTATGTTTCATATAACATTTAGCAGGAAATAAAATATTGAAAGTCTTTTAGCAGCGGTAGTGAAAGATTTATCAGTGAAATGCGGATTTCATCCATTCGTAACAAAAATGTGTTCGTCAATAATAAAACAGTGAAAGCATCGAACGGATTTAAGAACATAACATTATTTTCACTTTATCAAAATAATTGAAAGTAAAAATCAATTTTTATTTCACTCCAGCGGTGCTTGGAATCAATGCACAACAATTTTTATTTTGCTTAAACATACAAACAAATTATACTGTTCTCAGCTTCATACAATTGTCTATTTATTAGTTTGATAAAATCGTATAAAAATTTAATACAATTATCAGATTTTATGCGTTCGTGACAACAACAAAATGATGCAATTTAAAACAATAGTTAGATTGAAAAAAATTTCAATTTCAATTTATCACAACAATTATTACAGGAAGATAAAAAAATTGTTATTTGGATCTTATTTCTTGCAATCGATAGAGAAAAATAGAATTTTGAATAAAATAAATAATCCACGAAATCTAGTAATTATATGTTTGCAGCATTAAATGTTCGAATAAAAATTCTTGTGCATTTACAGTATTTGTGAATTTGTAAAATAATAGAAAATAGTAGACGTCAACATTAATAAAAGCGAACCACATTTCTATGTCATTTTTAATTGGACGAATATTTTATTCAGTGAAATAATCGGGTTTTTTGTTCCGTTTGTTGCAAATTAGTTTATAAAACGAGTGCTGATATTTCCCCGCGAGCTAATAGCAATTTTATGTATCGCAGTGCTTGTTTGATATACTTTCTCCAGCTTCTGTGCTCAACATTGTTCCGGTCGGAATGCGCTGAAATACATACGCATACACATCGACGAATTATGCGTTTAACAAGCCTGAAGATCAGATTAATGGAACAAGGGCAGACACCGCGTGACGTACTAATTAATTAGTAGAACGTTTTACATTTCTTTTTCCGAACATTCTAAGCATACAGTTCGACAAACACGTGAGAATAACGCCTCGAGGAACGTGTGAACCTTTGCGAAAGAAGTCTGCAAAAACAGACTATGATGTACACTGTGTGCAGAGTGTTACACTAATCAAACATAGTACAACCATTTCCCAAAAGCATTGAATGTTCAATTTAAATCAATATTTTATTTTGTTGCTAATTCAATAATCTTGCGATATATTAATAAAATTCTTGAAGCACGCAAAATTATTCAGCAAATCTAAATTATAAATGACCATCTAATTGTAAGCTTGTAGTTGCTAATAACCCTTGTGAGGTTGATGCAACTTAGAAAAAAAAAATAAATTTCGATTAAATTAGTTTTGTTTTTATCAAATTTAGTTTTCATTTATATATAATTTATATTTCTTTTGTACGTAAAATCGGAATGGTTAAGAAATCAAGTTAAATGTTAATATAGTGATTGATAAAAGATTTTGTTATTGAAATATCATTCAGTTAATAAATATGAAATGTTGATTATTATACAGGGTGGAAAATTATAAAGTGTTGCAGACGAATATCTCCAAAAATGTTGATTATACGCAAAAATGTTTGAGATAGTTGTTCAGTACTGGGGGAGGGGGGGGGGGATCATGTGGTGGGACTTTTATTTTTGGACACTCCAAGGTGAGGTGAAGGTCAACATTCTTTTTTTAAATGGAATGATATGTTTCTTTTATCCACCATCAAATAGTGCGTTTTAAGATGAGTTCAATTACCTATGACTCAAGGTCATTCAAGGTCAAACTTGCAGGGAAATGCAGAAATGGTTGTGTCGTTTTATTTTATTATATCTTTATGACTTCCTCCCTGTATAAATTGTATATTAGTTTTATATGATTTGATACATATGGAAAATGTATTTAAAATAAAATTAATAATAAAACAAATAATAAAATATATTACAAATGTACTGTATTTTATTGTATAGTATTCTACTCGTGTCAATAAATCGGTTAATCCTGAATATTTATTGAATTATTAAAAGTAAAGTTTGAATAAAAATAGCGACTCTTATCAATCTAATAAATTATATTAATTGTATTGAGCTAATATGCATAGAAAAATTATGCTTCCTAACATTTCATTTAATTTAAAAAAATAGCTAATTTCATTCCTTACAAATTCAATTAACAAAAATTACAGATGAATATCTATAAATTGATTTTTAATTCCCAAAATTTCTGAATCAATTTTTCAGTTAGTATAACATTCACAAAAATGGAATAGTGTAAAAGTAAAAATAAAAAAGAGTTATTTTTTTAGTTAATAATTTTTCAGTTCAGTTAGGAATGTTTATATCAGTTAAAAGTGGTTAACAGAATTAATTATTTTTAATGGCGACAGCTATTCTGCGAAAAACGGTATGTTTTTGTACCCGGGCGTTCTAAATAACTATTCGGGTAATGAAACGTCTAGTTAATCGAACATTGAATAATCAAATATCCGATTGATCAAACTTTCGGTTAAACAGCGTCCGAATAATCGAGGCACTGGCTGTATTTAAATTATTCGAAAACACAGGCTTGCCAATGTTTGCAACACGATATTTGAAATACTGTTTCCACTTGCATTTGTTCTTCGTGCAATCAATACAATCTAAATACACGGCAAATGCAGTCGATAATCAATTTAATATGTGGGCCGAATAACATTCGCTGCGTACGCTACAGTTTCATTTTTTACTGATTCGAGAAACATTTATTTATTAACTACACATAATCCTGTTGGTAACGTAACATTCTGTTATGATCATATAATTATTTATTTTTAGACATTATTAAAAGTGATCTTTCGTTTCAGGCTTACTAATTAATTTTGATTATTCAGATATTCTTAATAGTAAATATCTGGTGATATATTGTATGCAAAAATTCAGAATTACAGTACTTTTTGCAATAAAAAAAGAGAATATTTTGTTGTTGTAAGATTTAAGGATTTCTGATTATATTAAATGAAATAAATAATATTAAATAAAATATATAAATATAATATTGTAATCACTTAATTAATATGTTGTTTTATTTGTACAGAAATTGTATTTTGTATTTTGAGTAGGTGGAGTGTTCTATTTTGTTTGTAAACTTCATCTTATTCGAAATAGTATTTTTATAAAAATTAAATAGATCATGATACACATATTATTTGATTATTATAAATATTATATCTTCTATTTGGACGTTTCCTAATTTTGCTGTCATAATATATCTCACGTTATTTCATTTTTGTAGAATTACATTAGGAAGAAGAATTTCTAACCTAGAAAGTAGAATAATGAATGTATTCTTTCATTTTACTACTATGAACCGAATGGTATTTAATTTTCATGGTGATAAATTGCTAATCAAAATTAGAAAATGATACACGGTATTAAAATATAATAAAATGCATTTCCCTAATTTTTCTATTATAAATCTGATGGTATTTACATTTTATGGTAACAAATGAACAAATAATGAAACACAACAATGATTGCATTTGGTTAATAAAAAGACACATTTCCTTCATTTTACTGTTACAAATTTCTCTCTGATATTTATGGTAATAAATTAATAACGAAAATGATAAAATAATGAAATAAATCATCAATAAGTAATAATAAAAGAAAGCATAATAATAAAAAATTCAGTTCAACTATTATACTGTTTATGAAACTCATCACACTTATAAATTGATGGTAACAAATTACAATAAACAACTTAATAGTCACGGTAACAAATTAGTAATAAAAATGTCGAAATAATGAAATTCGATAATAAATCATCGCGATTGAACTAAAAGAAAGTATAACAATGAAATACATATGTACTTTTATCGGTTTCCTGTTATAAATCTCGTAGTTGTTAATTTGAATCGACCAAAATTGACTAAAATTGAATAAAAAATGGCTAAATGATAAAACCGAATGTCAAGTAATGTCAGCCAGGTGGACGAGAGTGTAATAAAGCAACGATAATTAACGAAAGAACCAAAGTGCATCGTAAGAGCCGACCGCGCGTCCATACAAACGCAATTTTCCTAATTGAATTAATCAAATTAACACGGACACTAATGTGTTCCATGAGCAACGCAGGAAACATGCCAGCGGATGGTTTTAATACGGATACTTCCACGGATACGACCTCGTTGTGTCTAGAAACGGGCTCGACACCTACTCACTTCCGGTCCTCATTACAAATTACACGTATACGTACACCGAGCCAACGCCATTTGTAAACTAATTACCTCGGTGTCGGTCAAATGTGTTTTATGAGATCCTTAAACCCTTCATCCTTTCAACTAACATATAGAAACTTCCTTTCCAAACAGTGCTTTTAATTATAAATTCGTAAAATTATTATCTTTTATCTTCAACTCTCTAACGGCTCTCATTAATTACTAGCCTTGGTGGCGGCCATTTTGGTACTTAATAACCTCTCAAATTTTCACTTAGGAATATTTCTTTTAATTTTATGATGTGTGACGTTTAATGTTATGTATGTGTGTGTGTGTAGATTAAATGGGTTTTATTGTTAGTAAGAAAGATATGATGTTTGCTATTTTAATGTTCAATAAATCACTTCGTTTTCAATAAAAAATAATGCTTTTACTTTTTACATTGTAACACATTTTAGTGGATTGAATTGGTTTTGGTATTAACAAATAAAAAATTATATTTGTTATTTTCATATTCAGTAATTCACTTTATTTTCAATCAAAAATATTTTGTACTTTTAAACTGTATTGTAACACATTTTAGTGGATTAAATTTGTTTTGGTATTAACAAATAAAGTATTATATTTTTTTATTTTCATATTCAGTAATTTACTTAATTTTCAACTAAAAATATTTTGTACTTTTAAATTGTATTGTAACACATTTTAGTGCATTGAATTTGTTTTAGTACTAGCAAATAAAAAATTACATTTGTTATTTTTATATTCAGTAAACCACTTCATTTTCAACTAAAAATATTTTGTGTTTTTAATTTATATAGTAATGTATTTTAATAAATTAAATGGTATTAAGATAATTTATATTATTATAACTGTACCAGAGAATAATTTTACTTAAAATAATTATACAATTGAATAATTCCAGAGTCATTAAACATTGTTTGCAACAACACATTAATAAAACGAATGCTTATTAATTTATTTTGATTATTGTCTACATCAGGAATTCTCACAGAATTCGCATACAATAATTAATAATTTTATTTGTAGTATTGAGTTTGGTGGCAAAGAAAAATTTTTTAAAAATCCTCCAATGATGAACGAGCGACAAAATGGCCGAAACTTTTCGAAATTTCACGTAACGCACAGGATCCTGGGGCCGTAAGTCGCATGTCCATCATCCAGACAGCTTTTGATGGGAAAAACCATTATCCCGACGCAGTTACAATTTTTTCTTTTCGCGACTTTATCGCGAAGCCCGGCGACAGAGCCGAAGTCACACAGACCTGCCCCGTAAAAGTTTTCAATTTCCTTTCGCTAATGGAATAGCGAATCTTCTTTTGTTCGCGGCCAAGTATTCCAAAAACCAGCTGGAATTGTCAGGAGAGAACTGGGGAGCCCTGTGTCCTGGAGATTTCTTATTTTATTCAAGCTGCGCCATTTTATTTTTGCGGAGCGTCTGCTCAGTTGAGGATATTTAACTTTCGCGCTGGGAAATTTTCGTTTCAGTGGCCTCCCATTGGAAATTTAATACTAAATCAAACTTTTAAATTTTGTAATCTAATCATCTTCGTTTACTTTGAATGGAAATGTGTTTAACTGTAGGATATAATAAATTTTGTGCAAATACGGTACATATGAATTGTTTATTTTTTTCGTAGCCTCTCATAGAAATTTAATAGTATATTAAACTGTTAAATTGTGTAATCTAATAATTTTCGTTTACTTTCAATGGAAATGTGTTTAACTGTAGGATATGTGGGATATAATGAAATTTATTGTATAATAAATATTGTGTAATTACAGTCCCTATGAATTGTTTATCTTTTTCGTGGCCTCTCATAGAAATTTAATACTAAATCAAACTGTTAAATTGTGTAATCTAATAATTTTCGTTTAGTTTGAATGAAAATGTGTTTAATTGTATGATATTATAAATATTGTGTAATTACAGTCCATATGAATTGTTTATCTTTTTCGTGGCCTCTCATAGAAATTTAATAGTAAATTAAACTGTTAAATTGTGTAATCTAATAATTTTCGTTTACTTTCAATGGAAATGTGTTTAATTGTAGGATATAATAAATTTTGTGCAATTACGGTACATATGAATTGTTTATTTTTTTCGTAGCCTCTCATAGAAATTTAATAGTATATTAAACTGTTAAATTGTGTAATCTAATAATCTTCGTTTACTTTGAACGGAAATGTGTTTAATTGTACGATATAATAAATATTGTGTAATTAATACAGTCTACATGAATTGTTTATTTTTTTCGTGGCCTCCCATAGAAATGTAATAGTAAATTAAACCGTCAAATTGTATAATATGATCAATTTTGTCTACTTGCGCTATGTATGAATTTTTTCAATTTAGTATACGTATAGTAGTGTACGAACGTCTACCGCCATTTTGCGGCGCAGAAGCGCGGGAAATCCCGCCGAATTCAAACCAAATTACCACTTTACCAAGAAACGAGCGATTAATATTTCTGTCTGCTACGGAAAAATCGAAGGAAAATTATTGATGATCCACCTACCTTCGATTTCCGCAGTTTGATCGTGGCAAACGACAGAAGAGGAAGCCTCGTAGACGAAACCACGAGATCAAGTTCTCGATGAAGAAGCAGACTGCTGGCGCGATAATCATCGCACACGTACACACGATTTTCACTGAAACGCACTAATCAGCAAGCCCGGCCATTTAATGGAACAATCTCTTTTTTTTTACAACTCATTTGAACAACTTAATAATGGAAGAGGGCATCAAAGAGGAAGTGGAAGACACGGAATCAGATGAAAATCTCGTGGCGGAAGGGAGAGAGAGAGAGAGAAGGAGGGAGAGTTGGAGAACGGGCACTTTAGTCCGGGCAACGTGCTTTAATTAAACGGGATGCGTTAGACGATGTAACTGGTGGTACGGTGTATACGCTTACTCGGTTAAAACAAGCAATTACCGGAACACAGGGGTCAATCCCTCCCTTTACCTTATTCTCACATTTCCAACCAGCTTTTGGAATGCTTGAACACTCGACGAAAGAAAACTGCCGATTCCATTAGCAAAATATCATCCTTTCTAACCCTCTGACTGCGGTGCATGGGTCTCTTTGACCCAGATTATCAAAATAATTATTTGCGCATTCGATTTCTGGGAATTGAAATGAAACGTATTGTTTTATTGGAAATAACACAAACTAATGTATCTTATGGTATATTATAAACCTTATTTCGTTTAAAGCAATAAAATAATAATAACGGGGAGAGTACGGTTTCCGTGGCCCCTCGTTTGGAGGTTATATTTGTGTTCTTGGGGTTATTTCAAGAAAAAACTGTATATATAACATGGTGTCAAATTGTCCTGGTTTAGCCGGTAAAGTAGATTTCCTGTTTTTTATAAATTTGCAAATATCTCGGTAACTATGCAAAATATGGCAAAATATCAAGAGACCTTTTTTGTAGAAAATGAAATTTCATTCGCATAATCTTTGCATTGTCATCCAGAATTTGAACTAGTAATGGAAAAATCATGTGAATAGAATGAGTTGTGGTTAGGTCGTGGAGGGGGCGGATCAAAACGAGGGGCCACGGAAATCGTACTTGTGCCATAATAACTAATGTATCTGCAAGAAGTACTCTTGAAAATGTATTTCAAAAACATTAATAGTTAAAACTACGAACGGTTCTAAGCATTTTTCATATGTACATATAAAAATGGTCCGGCGTTCGAGGGTTAATGGACATTTCCGAATTTTGTTCTTGAAAACTCTAGAACTTAATTCAGAAAAATGTTGTATGATTGATGTGGTGTATTTCGGAGAGCATCTCGCAATTTTTTCATTTCGAAAATATTTATTGGTTGCGGAGTTATAGCTGACTATTTACATTTATTCATTGATTGACATTCATCTGACATTGACTGAATTTTATCGTCATATTCTTGACATTCAAAATCAGCGAAAATTGCAGATTTCATAATAAAGTTACCGGATGACCACGTTTCATATTATTATATTAGTTACATTTTATTATGATTACTAATGCAATTTTATTCAAATTTTTTAGATTAAGAAAAAAAGTTTGAAAAATTGAAAATCCTCAAGAGTACGAGAAAAACTGCATATTTCCCCTAGAAGTACTAGAGATACCAATTTTATAAAAATTCAATAGTGAGATATTGTCTAGAGAAATGTTCCGAGTCACTATAATAAACCGGACATAGCTATTACAAACCCGCTCTGAAGTAATAACGTCTTTCTCAGTCAACGCGAGCGATGAGTCAGCTTTGATCTCGAGGATGAGCGATACCGTGGATCGAGACTGAAGATCGAGGGGTAAGTATACAGACAACTCTGCGGGGGTGTATCGTGCGAGGGGCAATCTCGCGGGGTCCGTGGGATCGATAAGCAAATAGAAGGTGTACGATGGCCTCGCATCGCACGCGAAAAGTAGCCGCGGTCATAAATAACGATTAACGTGGCAGCGGGCGACCGAGAAACGGCGAAATTGGTCCTTCCAGCGGCACGGATAGCGCCGGGACTCGATGTGTCTTCGTTTGCTGGTAAATTGGTGGCTGCCTGCCGAAGATCCCCAGCTGTTTGTCTTTCGCTCGTGTACGAAAACATTATTCCACGCCTTGTTTCATGAACCGGGCCTCTTCGGTTTTACACGAATCCACCTTGTGGACGGGGCATTAGCTCAACCTTCGTTTACAGCTGCTAATTAACACAAACGTGTTGCATTCAAACCATTTTTATATGGTACATTCGGAAACGAGATGGATTTTACGGAGTGTTCATATTTTTATATGATTCTACAAAATTGAGGATGTTAAAAATGTAATCTGATTTTATTCTGAATTTATTCTGATTTATTCGGAATTTACTCTGAATTTATTCTGATTTACTCTCAATTTAATCTGAATCTATTATAATTTATTCTGAATTTATTCTGATTTATTCTGTATTTACTCTGAATTTACTTTGTATTTACTCTGAATTTACTTTGAATTTACTCTAAATTTACTCTGAATTTATTATGATTTACTCTGAATTTAATCTGAATCTATTCTAATTTACTCTGAATTTTATCTGAATTTATTCTAATTTACTCTCAATTTAATCTGAATCTACTATAATTTATTCTGATTTATTCTGAATTTACTCTGAATTTACTCAGAATTTACTCAGAATTTACTCAGAATTTACTCAGAATTTACTCTGAATTTACTCTGAATTTACTCTGAATTTACTCGGAATTTACTCAGAACTCATCCTAAATTTATTCTGAATTTGCTTTGAATCTATTCTGATTAATTCTGAATTTACTCTGAATTTATTATGATTTACTCTGAATTTAATCTGAATCTATCCTTATTTACTCTGAGTTTTATCTGAATTTATTCTGATTTATTCTGAATTGACCAAGAATTTATTCTGAATTTATTCTGAATTTACTCTAAATTTACTATAATTTATTCTGATTTATTCTAAATTTATCCTGAATTTATTCTGATTTATTCTGAATTTATTCTGGTCTACTCTGAATTTACTCTGAATTTAATCTGAATCTATTCTAATTTATTCTGTGTTTTATCTGAATTTAATCTGAATCTATTCCAATTTATTCTGAGTTTTATCTGAATTTCTTCTGATCTACTCTGAATTTAATATCTAAAAAACTCACCTTCGTTGAACGTTCTTGGAATTGTTCAGCATTTTAATAACAAAACATGATTATTTTTAATGCTACTTTAATGGAACTCTCATCAACATATTCGCGACATTTTCCCGATCAAAATGAGACCAAACACGATACCACTCGGATTATATTTGTCAGTGTAATCCGCGGTTTAGTAGAACCTCGATTATCCGAACCGTTCAGCTACCTAGTCACTCAATCGTGGATTCCATAATTAGTATAAGTCGTATAACATCGTGCTTGGGCTCATTTTAATCAGAAGAAAGTCACGGATACGTCAACAAAGGTTCCATAAAGAAATAATTAAAAGCAACAAAATTATATTTAAAAATGGAATCACCGTTTCACGTAGACGTTCAGAAAATTGCTTCTAAAGTAGCCCGGGGCGCCGAGTAACGAAAATATCAACGAATTGCAACGAACTGGCAATTAATTTAATGAAATTGTGTTGAAACTGGAAAGCGAATGGAGGGGTTTCGAGGGCGAGCCGTCAGCAAAATAAATCGTAATGCCGTATGAAAGGGACTAGGAGTTTTACGGCGCGCGTGGCTCGATAGCGATACGTTTCACCGTCCGCCATATTTGTCTAGGTACACAAAAGCACTTAATCGCCGGTAACAATAGAAGGAAGCATGCGCGTCCCGACGGAACAATGCGCCGGCTGATTACCTATGAATCCATTCCTCGTTATTAATTATTTCATTTTATGCCCGCCGTTCTCCCCGCAATCCCGGCGCTGTAATTTCCAAGAGCTGGTTTCCCTCAACGATACCTTATGAATATATCGGGGCCCGCGGAACGGGCTATTACGTCCCACGGACGGGAATAGTTGTTATTTATGAAATTATTGAAACGGCCAATGATCGCGAGAAAATTATCCGACGATTCGCGGCGATCGGTTACCAACCACCATTCCAGTTAAAATGAAACCTAAGCGAACAATCGTCTTCATCATTTAAATTGTTCTAGTTACCAATAATTAGATTTTTCTACATTTATTACAAAATTGAATGAGTATAATTTGAGACAGTAGAAACGTTAACGAAATTTAAAGATTACACTACATTCAACGTATTAAAATTATTAAAGAAACAGAAACATTTTCATTTGTTGAACATTTTTATTTTGAAGATCCGCAGTCTACTAATAACAATTGTAAGGGACTCGCAAATCTTTTTTAATAAAGTAAACTTTAGTAAATTCTAACTGAACATTATATCACTGTATGAAGAAAACGAAATTTTATTTTTTAAACGTTTTATTGTTATTGGGTTCTATATAACTGGAAGAATTTTTTTCATAATAGGTCATAATAGGATTCCAATTTTTGCATACGTATACCGTAAATAGAACAGGGGCAGCGCACCGACTGTTCAAACCGCTACCCCCACCACCGCGCTCCGACTCGCACGAGCGCGGTAGTAGGGATACGGTAGGGTTAGTGGGGGTCAGCAGCTCGAGCGTCGACAGCGCGTGAGCAGTCCGTTGTCCCTAGCTTGTTGGATGCCGAGGTTACCTGTGATGAAAGCCACATATTTTGTTTGTGCTAATGAAAATTTTCCCGTAAAAAATGTATATCGTTTCTATTTAATTCAATACTGTGTATCAAGAGTGCAGAATTGATTTGAACTGAAGGTAATATACTAAACGAGATGCAAACAGCGCAATCGTTTGAAATGATCAAATTTTCTGTTCGTGAACTCTTAATTAATATTCGCATATTTTCTGCTGGATACAATGCAGAAAATTGATTTGTCCGAGCGAATGTTATCCAAACGATCGTTTCCTAGTTTACATATCCGAGGAGCGCGCATAGTTAAAACGACCCGAAACAGTCGGACGTACAAATTCGACGACATTTCACGATTTGTTCCCTTTGTTCGACAAAACAGCGAAAACACGATACAAGGAATATTCATGGACGGACGAATGTATGTTTTTCGTTTCTTTTTTTTTTTCAGCGGTCGCGCCACGTTCTATAATCCATTGTCTAAACGAAAAAATTTTCATTTAAATTGCGCGTTTTCTACTCGGCTACCAAAATACAGCGCGCGCTCGCGCACGCACCGCAGTATTTTTCTTCGATTTCCCATTTTGCACCGCGCGCGCGGTTAGTATTTTTACAGCGTCGTCCGCGATTATTACGACATTCGTCGGCCGTATTTTTCGAAAGGTTCGACCGATGTTACCGCTAAAAAATACATTCACACAAATTATGAATATTTAACGCGATCCTTTGAAAATATTCGAATTGTCATCTTCTCGGGCTTTTTGGCCATTCGAAAATCATTTTTGGTGATTTTCGAGGATGTAAATTTTTTGTCAACAATAGTGTTCTTAATTTCTTCAGAACAAAAAATAAAAACGTTGTTCTGTTCGCCATGTAAATAACTGTTGAAAATATAGCACATTGACGATGATAAAAATATTTTGATATACAATGCAAAACCTGAAATATAACCAAAAAACAGTCAAATTATAGCACTCAGCCTTAATGCTATGTGCTACTTATAAATTTTTATTCGGTTATTATTATTTTTATCCGGTTTTACTCGGTTATTAAACTATACATTTTTTCATTCATCATCGATCATTTCAAACAAAAGCGATTTTGAAAGAAACGCTAACTTTCGACTTTGGAACCGTTTAACACTTCAGCAACGACACTTATGGAATTGTCGTTTGCACAGGATTATTCTGCAGGCTCTCCCGAAGAAGAAATAATTTAATATTACATTACAAACGTATAAATATGTATAAACAACGATCAAAGTGGAAGATCAATCAAAACCCAATTTCACCACTCTTCAGCCGGCATTTTTCAATGTATTACTGAAACAACAAATGATAGAAAAAATCGATTTACACCACGTGATAGGGCGAATTGTCGTCCTAGTAACAGCGTCAATAAAGCTTGGAAATTAGGTTCCGTTTTCAATGCAAAAACGAAATAGAACCGTTACCGGCAGCGCAGCGTCCGCGCTTTAAAAACTGTTTAAAAAACAAAACAAACTATATTTTGCGATTTCTGTTGACATCATCTGTTGTACAATGATTCGTTCTATCACGTGGTGTAATTATATTTTCTCCTCCATTTTTTGTTTCCGAAAGAAATTGAAAAATATACCATTTCCATTTGAATCGTGATGTAGCCATGGTTATTTATTTATAACAAAATATTGACGTATATCAGTTCACTCAGGAAGGTACAAAGAACAATTTCAACTTAAAAGTAACTGCATAACTATTGTTATTACCGCGTAAACTATTTCCAATGCTAGAAATTTGCAGTTCTTCAGGATAGATTCTACTATAAGTAATTTAATTGTAACAAAACTTTGTTATGTTATTTAAAGCACAGAACATTCTATGAGAAATTATAAACCACGACATGAGGACGTTAAAAATCCATGAAAGTGCTCGACGCAAACATAAATAATTATAAGTAATTAATTTAAATGAAGTGTTAAAAACTGAAAAGCAGAGTAAGGTTAGTTTCTACAAAAGGCATATTTTAAATTTTCATTATGGGCTAAAATAAAGAACTTTTAAAAAGTGCCATTTCTATCTCTTCATGTAATTCCAACTAATCGCAATTTTTTCAAAATCCTTTTTGCACGTGATTTACTAAACCAATGCTTCTAATTGCTCAAAAAATGTCAAGTGGTTTGGTCAAATTTTAAGAAAGTTATTCTGATTAAAAGAGCGAGCGAATACTTTTGTCAGCCACCGTATTTATTTATTATCGGCATTTCCTACATTTCTTGGCTGGTTCAACCGAGTCTTGTACTTTTCCTGCGCGATTATGCTCGCGGCCCTTTTCCCTTTGTGTCGCCAATTCACCCTCCCACGCAGCACCCTTTTCTTCCCAGGGCTTTATCTCTAGCTTCACGGTCCAGTCATATATTTCAGCAGAAGTTGCGCCCCTTTTTAAATGTAAATTCTCCATGCTCGCGATGCTTTCTCGTCCGCCTACCGTTTCCAGCACAGTAACGTCCTTTTTATTGTTTCGATATTATTTATGCTTTACAAGCAAATTTAATTCCCTATCTTGATTTATTCGCTTTCAACGAGCCAGCGGTTTTTTATGCGGCGGACGCGATTTATTGTTTATCAAAATTAATCAACTAATTTTTGCAGATTTTATAACAGAGTAGTTTTTTGTAATTTCTGTAATTTTAATATCGCAGCTATTTTTTGCAATTTTTGCAATATTAATATCCGAACAATTTCTTCAATGTTAATAACAAAGTAATGTTTTGCAATTTTTGCAATTTTAATAACAGAGCAATATTTAAAATCTTCGCAATTATTCTAATAATTCTAATAATCGAGCAATTTTTATAATTTTTGCGATTTTAATGACACAGTAATTTTTGCAATTTTAATAACCGAGCAATTTTTACAATTTTTGCAATTATTCTAATAATTCTAATAATCGAGCAATTTTTATAATTTTCGCGATTTTAATGACACAGTAATTTTTGCAATTTTAATAACCGAACATATATTACAATTTTTGTAACACAGTAATTTTTTGTGATTTTTGCAATTTTAATAACAGGCCAATTTCTACAATTTTTGAAACACAGTATATTTTTTTTGTAATTATAATAACACCACAATTTTTTGCCATTTTTGCAATTTTAATTACAGAGCAATTTTCGCAATTATTTTAATAATTCTAATAATCGAGCAGTTTTTACAATTTTTGCGATTTTAATAATACAGACATTTTTGCAATTTTAATAATCGAGAAATTTTTACAATTTTTGACATTTTAATATCCCAGTAATTTTTTATAATTTTAGAAATTTTAATAACAGAGTAATTCTTCTCATTTTCCGCAATTTTTGCAATTTTTGCAATTTTTCCAATTTTTCTAATTGTAGTAACATAGTTCCTTATGCAAAATACCAATTTGTGTATATGAGCAAACTATAAATTTCCATATTTACCCTTTCCCGTTAGGCGTATAATTAATGCTGGATTATCGGAACAGTTTTAAGCTTAATTAAAATTGCGCCTAAACACAAAAATGGTTTCATACTTTTCCAATAATCCAATAGATTACGTAGTTTTAATTTTCGTTCTCGCTCACGTTAATTAAGGGGATATTCGCGTTTACTGGGATATGAATACCACTTTTTTTTCAAACATTATTAAACCCCTTTTTACAAGCCAATTTTATCATTATCAAAAGTTTATTCCAATATCGAACGTATCTTTTTCGAATGTACATTTTTTGAAAATTTTTGCGTTTCAAAAATTCATTTGTCCGATATCAATGAAATGAGGTATGTATATTCAAATTCAGAATCAACTATTTGTTTTCATACTTTTATGAAGATTGAAAAATTGCACAAAATTATTTTGTTATTAAAATGACAAGAATTGCAAGAATTGTAAAAAATTACTCTGTCTCTAGAATTGCAAAAACTAACAAAAAATTTTACTCCGTTACCAAAATGGCAAGAATTGCAAAAATCGTCTCGTTATTACAATTGCAGAAATTATAAAGAAAAACTACTCTTTCACTGAAATTGCAAAAACTGCAAAATATCACACTGTTTTTAAAATTTCAAAAAATCAATCGAGCATCTACTAAAATAAATCTTTAATTTTTAATCACCGATTTTTATACAAAATAACAATTTTTCTCTATTAATTGCGAGAAATAGAACCCAAAATGGCAGTATTTTTTCGTTAATAATCGTACTAATTTAATATAAAATAATATCATAATATAATAACACAATTATTAATTACAGGGCTCAGTCAATCAGTCCTAGTCCTAGCATGAAAACCTACAATTAATTGTAACAAAATACCAGTGCATATAAATAGTTAACAAAAATGTATATATTTATCAACAAATGCAAATAGACTTAAGTTCAGGAAAAACTGAAACTGTACTACTGCTAATGCAATAATAATTTTCATTACTCATGGGACGTGTCAATATTTCGATAGCAATTTAAAATTGAAATTACTATAGTATATGTCCGAGCTCTGATCGCATGATCTCATACAGTCAGCGAAAGTGTCATTCACCCTGCATTTTATCGCGAATAAAACACACGGCCTCCAAGAATCCTTGGTTTCGTAGAAACGCGTCGTCCGCTGATGCATCCTGTGCAGAGTCATCGGTGCATCCGGCGATGCATTAAAGAACAGGCGGGAATTAAGGCTGCAGTTACACTGTACGCAAGGTTCCCCATTACTCCCCTTACAATTAGTTCATCTTAAACTGGCCCCATTTGTTCCAATACATTTTTAATGAATTCAAACATCGTGCACGTGCTATAACGTGCATCTATGCACCCTCTAATTTAGGGCACCCTAAAGGTGCGTGTCCACTAGCAACTAACTTGCGACACTTCTCGCGAATGCGACTCTGAAGCAGTGTTGCCAGATCCACCCAAAACTGGGTGGATTTTCCTCTCCTCCTTTTCCCCTTCCACTACCATGAGCACGATTAATAGGCTAGCGGTCGATAAAGTGTTAGGAACTGCAAAAAAGTGAAACGAAACGCGATGGTGATGGAACCGGAAATGTGTATCGCAGAATCTTAATATCCACCGTCTCACCCAGATTTTTCTGTTTTTCCTCTTTCATCTTAAAATTATTAACACACAGACATCAGCAGAAACACATTTAACAGGTCGAGCTAAAAATTTGATCGACAGCCAGAGCAAAACTGATCATACGGTTCGCTCTAACAGCAATTTGCACTCTCAGTAATGTAGACACTCTCTCGACATTTATCGAACAAAAGTGTTCAGAGACCACTCTCACCGATTATTGCAGAGTTCCATCAATATTTCAGACAAATATGTACACACACTTCTGCAACTCGTTATCGCAAGAATTGTCGCGAGTAACTTGCGAGTGGATGCGCACCTTAAGACGAGAAGAACACGCGAGCGCGCGCGTGCCCCGAGATTCCGTCACCTGCGCAGAACTCGCGGAATGCAGATTGCGCGCGTGGACGGGCGGTAGCGGCGATGAAATGGCCGCGTGGCACGCGGCAGCATCAATGGCCGGTGAATGGGCGCCGGTCAACACTTTTCCGGCCGCGTTCAACTCGGCCTACGTTTCCCGCACTTCGAGTAGGTGAAGGTGCAGCCGCGCGCGCGTATGTTTAGCGTAGGATAAAAGGATAATACGTGGAACCAGCCAGGATGGCAGGCCCGCAGGATGATGGGCGGTACGCTGTGAGTCACCACGAAGAAACGCGAGTGCCGTTGCCGGCCGTTAAGGGCGTCAGCCTGACCTTATAAAGTATTAGGCTGTTGCTGGGGTTGCCAACCGTCCCGGATTCGCCAAGATTCTCCCGGAATTGAAGTTGCTGTCCAGGAACCCGGTTGATACTCATAACAATATCATTTTAGATATATTATTATTAGATTTTTAGAATTAATTAGTACACCTGATAAACACCCTTTTCTAATCTGTCGCCACTGAGACTAACATAGAAAAGTTGACATAACTTTTTTGTCGCTAATAATTTTTTAATGGAACCTTTTCCAACACATTGCTGACTCTTTTTTGCTTAAAATGATACCAAACACGACACCATTCGGATTATATTTGTCTCTGTAATCCGTGATACAGTGGAACCTCGATTATCCGAACTGTTCAGCTATCCAGCTACTGAATCGTGAATTACACAGCAAGTGTACGTCGGACAATGTCGTGCTTGGACTCATTTTAATCAGAAAAATGTCGCGAAGAAGATGGTTAGTAATACTAACACTTTTGAAATGTGATTTTATTTGAAATAATTATCTGCATCATACGTGATTTTTCTGAATATCGCCAGCGGAGTGTTAAATGATTTTTTGAAGGTTTGTGGAATCGTAAAGGGTGAATAATTTTGTCGTGAAAAAGTAAATGTACGCTGCGTGTATACACAGTTAAAAAACATCAAGGACTTGTTCATGAAACCAGTTGGACGGACAGAATCGATTTCTGATTTTCCCTCGGTCGTTACACCGCGGCGTGAGGCGCGATTGATTTCGCCAAACAAACCGAATCGATTCTTTCGCGTTTATTTATACCGGCGATTTTTTTATTTCGCTGGACATTCGGCTCGCGTAAGTTCTCATTGTCACGCGCGAACGTAGGTGTGACACGACACAACAGCGTTGCGCAATGAAATGCCCCGTTGTAAGCCCACTCCGCGTGATTTCTGTCGCCGATCGTTCGATTCCAGTGAAAAAAACGAGTAAATCGACATTCACCGGTCCGTGCACTTTCGACTATTTCCAACTTGCTGTTGTTCGCGAAAATATTCGGTTTCTGTAAAAACCTCGCGATACTGACGACAACCTTACTAGTAACTTCACAATTTTCACAAATTCTACAAGTTTACATATCAACACATTCGTGACATTCTCCTGATTAGAATGAGTCCAAACACGATGCAATTCGGGTCGCATTTACTTATTTAATCCTCAAAATTGTAAAACCTCCACTATCCGAACGAATCGGTGGAATATCTGATGTAAGCGATCCCTATGCAACGCGATTCACTGTGCAAAGTAGTAAAAATGTAATCTAAATAGGTAACTGCTGTATTATTCAAACACTCGCGTTTCACAAATTGGTTCGGATAGTAGAGATTTTTCTAATTTTTTATGAAACCGTTACTAACACATTTGTAACACTTTTCTGATTACAACGAGTCCAAACACGATATAATTTGGATCATCTTTACTTGCTTAATCCACAATTTAATAGAACCTCTATTATCCGAACCGACACGCAGTTTCTCTATTAAACAATCGGTAAACAATTATTACAAATCAGTAAAGAAAATACGCAGCGAAGGAACTAAATAACTATTCTATTATGCGAATATCCAGCGTCCTGTTGACCAGTTCGTATAACAGAGGTTTTACTATTTCGTGGATTGAACGTGTAAATGTGTTCCAAACTGCATCGTGTTTGGACTCATTTTAACCAGAAAAATGTCACGAATATGACAATACAAGTTTCATGGAAAAATATTTGAAAAACAGGAAAAATGTCATTGAATTTTGTTTGATGTAATATACTCGGAGCCAGCGGGAATAAAATTTTCTCCAATTATCGCGTACATCTTTTGACATACAACGAGGCGTTACTGTACTTAGACGAGCACCCAGTATAGTTCGAGCTGTTCCTCGTACGGTATGGTCGCGTGGGTACGGATACGGATAGGGATACGGAGGCCAAGAGACGGACGGCTCGACGCCGATGCCGACGCCGACGCCTCTTCCTCCTCTTCAGGCTCGCAGCCACGAGTTATGGCTTCGCGGTCCGTTGCGCCGACGATTTATGAAGCGAAAGATCGACCAAGGAATCCGAGGAAGATACGGACCGGTGGTCAGAGCCGCGGTCGAACTTTTCCCGAGATTCCTCCGGCCCTCTTTCCCGGATCGGCCATTTTATTACTGACGCGAGTCAACCTTGAAGAGCACCATCTCAGTATTCAAAAACACCTAGAACCTCGATTATCCGAACCTTTGATAGCCAAAGTCTCCATTAACCCAACAAAATTTTCTGTGTACAATAATTCGTATGTGGATCCCTTTAGATTGAATTGTTTATTAATGGAGAATTTAAATATCGTTACAAAATTATTACTTTTATTTACTGATATATTCGTGACATTTTTCTGATTAAAATGAGTCCAAGCACGATGCGATTCGACGAATATTTGCTGTGTAATCCGCGATTCAGTAGCTGGGCAACTGAATGGTTCGGATAATCGAGGTTCCATTAAATCGTGGATTAAACGAGCAAATATAATGCAAATTGCATCGTGTTTAGACTCGTTTCAAGCAGAAGAGAGCCAGGAATGTGTTGGTAAAGGTTCCATATAGAAATAATGAAAAACAAAAGAGAGTATTGTTATTGGATTAATATTGTAAAAAAGATTAGGTACATTGGAAATAGCAAATATCATTTACTAGATACAAATTAGCATGGGAATCATAGTTTCAAAAACAAATCAAGTGTACTCTAATTCGACATAGCACAAATTCTTTTACAAAATACGTCTGAATAAATAAATATACCTAGTGTCCGAGAAAATCGAGTTCGAAAATGTTATGGATTCTTGCATTTCAAAGCAATATATTTTCACCGTCAAGAAATACTTTAAATACTATTTAACGCAAAATTCAAATATTTAATATTATGTTTTAGATTACCAAAATGATAATACTTTATTTCATATTTTCTATTATCAAGATAAAAATATTTTATTCGCAGAAATGTCTCTGTTTATTTAAAATAGTATTCTAATTGAATTGTGGAACGACTATTACAAATAATATTTGAAATATTTTTCTCCAAAATTTGAGCTCTGGTCACGTGCGCGTGACAGCGGCCGCCAGCGGTCACGCAGCTCGCCGGAGCCACGCCCACCGGTGCAACAAAAGAAACCGGCTTGATCGAACGAACGGGGTTGCATGTAAAATTTAGGATGCACATTGTCGCCGTCGAACTGGAGGTTTCTCCTCGGATACCGCAGCGAATCATTCGCTCCGATGTATATTCTGGCTTCAACCTACATAACCGTGGCCCGCGTTTAGAAATCACTGCGAATCCCACATGCAAATGCGATCGAGCACTTGATGCGTAAATATTTACGAGCCCCGGGACGAGAACGGTTACCAGACACGGGTGGGGGGATGGGGGGGGGGTGCGTTTGGAACGCGATAGGTGCGCGTGGGCGTGGGCGGTGGGTGGGGCTCCGGGGGGGGGGGGGGGGTGGAGCACGGATTGCAGAAAAGAGTGGAGTAGCTGAGAGCATGTATTATTCAGCAAACAATCTTCAAGAGTACCTATAAGTCGGCGATATTTAAGAAGTGAGTAATCCCGTATGAAATCGCAAATACTTCCCCCGCCATGTGACTGTCGCAGCGATTTTTCTGCCACATCCGGTTACCAGGCAAAGATACGTTCTGGACAAAAGTTCGTATGTTTCCTGTCGACTTTAAATCCTGGTAAACAAAATTTCGATGAAAGACTCTGCTTTATAAATTCACATTGAATTATTTCAAATAGCACTGTATATATTGTGTTGATTCCATAGTATTGTTGTTGATGTCAAGATGAGTTCAGTGAAGTGTAATGACCTTTGAATGACCTTGGATAAAAATTGTTTCTCACTCGAAAAGTGCCATTTAGGATTGTATCGTTTTCGAAATTATTGAAAAGTTGTTGATGGTTAAAAAAAGATTATACATTATAGTATGCTATAGTTAATTAGTATATTATGTAAATGTAGTAAATTGTGAATTTTTGCATAATTATTTTATGGGATTTATTATCCGTTTAACGAAAGTACACAGCTGAAGTCATAATAGCTGTCCACACCCCACTTCTGTTACAACCTGAAGTAATAGGAGTGGGGTGGACATCTATTATGACATCAGTTATTTTCCAAGGAAATGCAAACTGTAGTCTCTTTCAATGGATTTATTACGAAGTTTTACAATCTTCATAGTATTGAAAAATTTATCAAATTAATCCTGCGTGTTCTGACACAAGCATAAAATGTGTCAGCATTTGACAAATAAATATAGAAAACTAAAAATTAAGAAATTAATAAATCTCGATAACAGTTAATTTGTATTAGTATAACAATTATTACGTTCATTATTATTAGCATGATTTCATTGACTTTACTATTCGAACACGCATATTAAAAGCAAAAAAACATTGCTACCTCATTAACAATTTTTACTTATCATTCGTGCATCATACGTTTACCATTTATGGCTTCCTGCGGCAGTGAAATTTTCTCGACACTCACCTGCAACAGAAAAATGTAATAAACTTAATTACGTGTAGTTATAGCAAATTCGAGCGTGCGTAGAATTTTTTAAACATTACTTTTCGTATAATAGATATTTTCTGTTTTTATTTTCAGCGCGTAGGTGAATATTATTTATGCTTCAGTTAAAAGCGCGTCCATTAGATGTTTTAACGGTGGGACACAGCGAGTAAGTTAAGAAGGATATTTTTCTGGAAATGCGATCCACTATAATTACATCATTTCACTCATAACGAACACGTGTTTTAAGAACGGCCATCCAAGACAGTTGTAATTTCTTTCTAAATGGGAAGAAAGGTATCATTACACGCAGGTGTGCAACGGAATAGACGGCCTCGCCTTTTATTTACGACAATTTTGAACTAACTTTCCTGGATTAATTCCGATGCAATTACTGCTGATATATTTCCATTAAAAGATCCGACGAGCCACATAAAATATTCGAGCGAAATTGCTGACTCGAGAAACAAACTTTCTTTCGCAAAATCAACGCTGCACGGTTAACCAATTTCAGGCTTTAATCGTGGCTGTTAGTATAATAACATATTATTGTCAGAAGATTTGTAAAGAAATTTAATGATAGTAATTCTTTTTGGAAACCCGTGAGTTCGTTTGCGATATTCCTGTTCTCGATTTAATTTTTGTAACGGTTCAATTAAAATTGAGAAGGTTATTTCTCGGTGCGGGCAATTGTTACACAGGATAATATACATTAAATTACAAGCGTTAAAAAATGTTTCTCTAACTTACGATTAAAAAGGTTTTCCAGAAGACAGATGTAAAATTACAAAGAAATGCGTGCATTCTGTACATAATTATGTGTATAAATATTGATTTTAAAAAATGTGGAAACAAAGATTTAAAGTTCAAATACAAAAGAATATATCAAATTTACAAATATCAAATATCAAATGTCCAACTGTTCAAATTTTGAAATTTTCGAGTGCTCAGATTTTTAAAAATTCAAATGTGTAAGTGATTCAATTTTTATATGTTCGGATGTTCAAATGTTCAAAAACTCAAGTACTGAAATATTAAAATGTTCAACGGTTCCAATTTTCAAATTCAAATGCTCAATTGTCCCAATTTCAGAAGGTTCAATTGTTCAAATGTTCAAATTTTCAAATCTTGAAGTGATGAAATATTCAAAGGTTCAAATCTTGAAGTGATTAAATATTCAGAGGTTCAAATGTTGAAGTGATTAAATATTCAAAGGTTCATATGTTGAAGTGATGAAATATCCAAAGGTTCAAATGTTGAAATAATTAAATATTCAAAGGTTCAAATATTGAAGTGATTAAATATTCAAAGATTAAAATGTTGAAGTGATTAAATATTCAAAGGTTCAAATGTTGAAGTGATTAAATATTAAAAGGTTCAAATATTGAAGTGATTAAATATTCAAAGGTTCAAATGTTGAAATAATTAAATATTCAAAGGTTCAAATATTGAAGTGATTAAATATTCAAAGATTAAAATTTTGAAGTGATTAAATATTCAAAGGTTCAAATGTTGAAGTGATTAAATATTAAAAGGTTCAAATATTGAAGTGATGAAATATTCAAACGTTGAAATGTTGAAGTTATTAAATATCCAAATGTTGAAGTGATTATATTATTCAAAGATTCAAATGTTGAATTGACTAAATATTCAAAGGTTCAAATGTTGAAGTGATTAAATATTCAACTGTTGAAGTGATTATATTATTCAAAGGGTCAACTGTTGAAATGTTCAAATTTTCGAATCTTGAAGTGATTAAATATACAAAGGTTCAAATGTTGAAGTGATTAAATATTCAAATGTTGAAGACATTAAATATTCAAAGGTTCAACTGTTGAAGTGATTAAACATTCAAATGTTCAATGGTCCAAATATTCGAACGTTCAATGGGTCAAATTTTCAAACGTTCAATATACCATATTTTCAAATGACCGACTGTAGAAATTCTTAAACATTCAACCGCAAAATTCTTCAAACATTCGATTGTCCAATCAAATTCCAAAATGTTCAAACATTCAAAGTTCAAATATCCAAAAATCAGATAGGTGTTTCTCACCAAAAAAAGAAGAAACGAAGGAGAAAATTCGCCAGTAAAGACCTTGAAATTTTCAAGGGTTAATTTCGCCGCTTTCCAGCGAATTTTTGGTGTTGAAAGGCGGCCTCTCGTTTAAAATCCGAACGTTTGAGTGGCAGGGTCCGTCGGACAGATCCGAATACGATATGCGGGCGTTCTGAGGCGAGAGTGTGCGCGCGCGTGCGAGACGTTCTGAAAAGAGGGGGCTGAAAGAAATTGGCGATTACCTTGTCGAAAGGATGAAGGAGAAGTTGAAGGCTGGAGGAGAAGGGGTCCGATGCGTCTGAGGGCTTTCACCACCTCTTCAACCACTTCAACCTGTACACAAGGGACGCGTGAATCGTGCGTCTACACTTCTACACGTGTCCGTGAAGATGGAGGGAGAGAGAGAGAGGGAGAGAGCTCGCAATAACCTCGTGTTTTCAATTCCCCTTTCACGGCAACCGAGACCGCAGCCCTTCTGCGTGACCTTTCAAGAGCTAACCTCCTTCGCTGCGTATGAAAAACTGACATTTCTCCGAGAGAGCATAATCGCCCCGAGGCGAGCCGGTGACCGTAGAAACGGTTTCTTTTACCGTCGAACCTCAAAGAACGCCGGAAACGGTAATTACAGGGAACCATGAACCTTGATCGTTAATTGATGGAAAATATTATCGGTTGGAAATTATTTTTCCCGATATGTCGGAATCGACAGTCACAATAATCTCTTGGCATATGTGAAAGAGATATACGCGATATTTATGAAAAATTTATCCTCAGTGCCGCAGGATGTATCTCTTCGGATGTGAAGAAGCTGTAGATAATACTAACTTAATGATAGAACTTTTTTCTTTGAAATTGTTTCTTTATGTATCCTTCACGGGCACATTCGTGGTAATTTTCTGATTAAAATGAGCCCAAGCACGACATCGTTCGACGTATACTTGCTGTGTAATTCATGATTTAGTAACTAGGTTACTGAACTGTTCGGATAATCGAGGTTCCTCTATATCGTGCATCACACGAACAAATAAGCTTCGAATTGTGCCGTTCTTGGGCTCGTTTTAAACAGAAAAATGCCAGCAATGTGTTGATAAACTTCACATTGAATAATCATTAAGGACAAAAACGTTCTGTTACGAAATTAGTGTTGGCACACGATGAGTGCGACAATTCGGACCAGAATTTTCGACATTTATCGAGACGTTTCAGTGATACGCAGCTAATTGGCAGCATTAATTGCGCCGAAAGACTCAGAATAGCGGGCGTGGCTGCGATTCGATTTGAAAAGTGGAACGCAAGCTTTGACAAATCTGTGTTGAACGCACGGGAACTTCTGAATCCCGAATCGGCAGCTCTGTCCGACGGGCTTTTAAGCGAGGAGAATGTGTTTGTAGGCACGTAGACGAATGTTTTCCTTTGTAATTAAAGGTACGGGGCACTCGATCTTCGTGTTCCCGCGGCGATTCTTCGTGTTTCGTGACGCGATTTATCGGGACCGTGTCCGCCGACGTTGAAATCCTCGATAAATTTTGCGAAACTTGTCGCGCCGCGCCAGGGACGTCCGCGTCGTTTCATACCCGTCGCTCTAAGAACCTCGCGCGAACGTTTTGTCATTTATAATGCAAATGGCGATGATGAAGCATCGTTGAGAATGAACGTTTACCCAGACTAACAGTTTCGAAATTTATTAACTATAGCAGCCGCGCCCTGCAGGGCCGTATTGTGTGAAACGTATGAATACAGCGATGTCGTTTTTGCGTTCAGTAGCAATTTTAGAGGGAAATGTAGGTAATGTGACTGCTGTGGCGGTGACCTTGAAAATTGTAGAATATTAGAATAACCTCTTCTGGTTAATTGACTGATTATGTGGAAATTGACAGGTTAAGATGGGTAATACTCCTTGAATCTTCTTATATGTACTCTGGAGAAGGTGACCAAAGTTTGTGCAGTGGACATAGTGATACCGTTTTTTTTTCTTTTTTGGTAAGAGTCAATTATGGCTAGATTCTATATTCTATATTATTCTATGTTCTATATTATTCTATATTCTATATTATTTTATATTCTATACAATTCTATATTCTATATTATTTTATATTCTATACAATTATATATATTCTATATATTCTATATATTCTATATATTCTATATATTCTATATATTCTATATATTCTATATATTCTATATATTCTATATATTCTATATATTCTATATATTCTATATATTCTATATATTCTGTATTCAATATTTTATATTATTCTATATTCTATATATTCTATATATTCTGTATTCAATATTTTATATTATTCTATATTCTATATATTCTATATATTCTATATATTCCATATATTCCATATATTCCATATATTCCATATATTCCATATATTCCATATATTCCATATATTCCATATATTCCATATATTCCATATATTCAATATATACCATGTATCAAATATATTCCATATATTCAATATATTCAATATATTCCATACATTCAATATATTCCATACATTCAATATATTCCATACATTCATTATATTCCACACATTCAATATATTCCACACATTCAATACATTCCATACATTCAATATATTCCACACATTCAATATATTCCACACATTCAATATATTCCATACATTCAATATATTCCATACCTGGACTCTTATTTTTTGAGAAGAATTCAAAAATACTCTCGAAAATGGATGCAAAAATGATGTCTCTCCGCCTTAAATGATTGCTTAAACATATTTAAACATTCATAATGCATTAATATTGGATATCACGGTATTTGGGAAAGTCTACAGAATCTTTTGCTGGAAAGAACAATTCAATATCTTTTATAATAACATCACAATATTTGTTTAAAGTTGAAAAATAGGTTTTGTTTCCAAAGTCATGTTTCTCAAAAACTGTGCGTGTAGGCGAAAAACTAATGGCAGATTCGGAATCAACGAAAAAAAACTCTATAAGAACCACCCAACAGTAATTAGAAAACAAATTTGGTGTTGACAAAAGTCACTATCAACGCGTTCGATCAACTTCATTCGAAAAAAATAATAAAGCGTTGTTCAATGGAAAAATTCCGACGCCCAGTCGATCGGTGGCCCATTAATTAAGATAAAAGGGAATCGAGGAGACAGAAAATTCCCGAAATCCCCGGTGCATTACGTTTGTTTTGTGGAAGTCTACATTTGCGCGGAGAAGTTTGATAGAATACGGTATCAAAGAAAAATTGATCTCATTAATTACAGGATTCCGGAGGGATTAGACATAAAGCGAAAACATCAATCCGCCGTTTCGACGAGTATCGGCGAATGAGCAACCGGACGGGCGATCAAGCTGGCTGGTATGGCGCAATCCGCATTCGGCGATAATCGGCCCCGTTGTGTATCCGCAATTTGGTGATGGATGCTCGAAATATTCGGCAACGGAAAGTGGGAACTCTTTTACCGTTGGGAAACCCGTTTCATCCTCGTTTGCCAGCGCGTATCACGGCTAATGCCTGATAACCGTGCACCGCAACAACCGCGGATAAAGCCGACTTGCACAGGTGTACCCGCATGTACGACCTGCTTTCGAAGCAAACAGTCAATGATACGCTTCGCAGAGATATCGTATGCACGCGTGCCGCGAATTATTATTATTTATTATTATTATCGGCCGGGCACGATTTTTCATGGAACATCGTTGTTTGACCCAGATGCTTATATTGAATTTCTCACAATGATTATTAGACCGCGAATTTTATGATTTTTTGACAAAAATGTGTAGAAGTGACATTTAACCCTTTGCACTCGTAGCTATTTCAACTAAAAAACTAAACATTTCTTCTAACCTAGAATATTTCTATTGTACATAATTTTTTTCATTATATGCGTACGAAACGGATATAGTATCTCATAAAATATTTAAATGTTTCGCAATTTATTACATATAAACAAATTTAATCGTGTAAACAATATTCTGAACAATGGTTGAGCAATTTGTAGTGGCGCCTCAGAGTCGCCATTCGAGTGCTAAGGGTTAACCGTTTGTACTCGAATGATGATTCTAAGGCACCAATAAAAATTTCCATACCATTACTCAAAACAGTTTTTACATTATTAAATTCGTCTGTATTCTATAAATTGCTAAAACCTCAAACGTTGTATAGGAAAGCAAGTTCAATTTCACGTGCACAATGCACAAAAGATTTCACAGAATGAAAATGTTCTTGGTTGAAAGAGATGTCAAGATTTTGTAATTAAAATTACTGCGAGTGCAAAGGGTTCAAACTGCAAAGGTTTAACACTTTGACGGCCAATCGAACAACCTCAAAAATTTCCTAAAATCAAAATAATTCATCTAATGAAATAAAAATTGACGAATTAAATTGTATAATACTGAGTAGTCCTTCAGTCTTATTGTATTTGTTATGACCTTACCAAAATTGGTACAATGAATTATTGGAGTAGATATTAATTTTTACATCTGGACAAATAATTCCGTCACCAATATATGGGTGACACGGCAGTCAACGTGTTAAAAGGGTTAAAATTGATCTGGCGACACTGCTCCGTTACAGTTTACCACCTCTCCGATGACCAGAGTAATACGTGACACGTTGCGCGGCACGTCACGTGACCAGTCTACGGTCTTAGTGGAAGACGTTGGAGTGTGCCAAGGTAGTGGAATGGGATAGTGGAAGGGGAAAAGGAGGAGAGGAAAAAAAACAAGTAGTTCTGGTTGTTTCTGGCATCGCTGCTCCGTCATCGATGGCACTTATAAAATCCCGACGTGACAACGTATACATGCACGTGTAGTGAGAGGTGGTGTGGGAAGAGGAGTAAAAATAAAAATTACGTAACAATGGCATATTGCTTTCTAAATTGATAAGAGGTTCAACGTTGTAAATAAAGAAATGTAAGTTCAAGTGGAATTACTGCAAGCTGGAGTAGACAGCTTGTGCTACTTGATGCCATGGCCAGATTCTAGTTTTATCGTAATTCCTATTGTCACATCGAAATCATGAGACATTGTGACTAGAACGACAGGAGAGCGGTAAAATACGAAAAGGATGAGCTCATCATCTGAAAAAGAAACTTGTTGAATTTAGTAATGAAAGCTATCGTTGATAAGTAGACTGCGGTCTTTTATGCAGAATACAAATTTCATGAAAAGCAGAGATTAAATAATAGTATACGTCAGGCATGTCCAGAAGTAGCTCACTTGGAGGCAAATTCGAGGGAGACGCCTACTCACTGATATATATATACAGTAAATCCTCTATAAACGCATAAGCCTCGGGGGCATAGTTATGCGTTTATCTGTGACGGGCAGTGATGGGAATGTTGGCGCTTTTCACGCGCATGCGCGGCGATTTTAGCCTCAGTCAAGCACGAAAATCGGGTACCTGTCGCCCCGCTAATTTCGCAAAATTTATTATGATTTGATTTTGAAAAATGAATGTACAACATGTGTACGTATATATATATATATATATATATATATATATATATATATATATATATATTAAAGTTTGTGGGGTACTATTGGGGCGAAAGTAGTGGGTTTGTTATTATATATTTCGTTTAAAGTTATTTTAGTACCCGTCCCTTCCTTATTCCCAAGATGATGAAGAAGAGTAAGTTATATTATATTGTACATAGATACATAAATATTATATATTTATATATTATATATATATATATATATATATATATAAGTTTGTGGGGTACTATTGGTGCGAAAGTAGTGGGTTTGTTATTATATATTTCGTTTAAAGTTATTTTAGTACCCTTCCTTCCTTATTCCCAAGATGATGAAGAAGAGTAAGTTATATTATATTGTACATAGATACATAAATATTATATATTTATATATTATATATTCTATGTACGTATGTATATATTACATTTTAGTACATATATATTTAATACATATATATATATATATACGTCCAATCAACTCTTTTGAAAGCAGCGCCATCTAGGGGGACGAAAACACATGGCGAAGTATAGAGGATCACGGGGTGAAGAGGAGTACGAGGGGTACAGTACACCGATCGAACGATAGCGGCGCTGGCATCCAAATATAAGTTCAATTGGGGACATTTCCAGAATCCGAATCCCGTATCCATAGTATAGAGATCAGTGCGCCTACTTCCCTCGCCCGCGCGTCGCGCTCCCCGTGACGGCCATAGTCCTCCGAGCTCCTCAGACCCGTGCCTACCGTGGTTCCGAGAGTCGCCCCAACGGGCACAGGTCTGAGGAGCTCGGAGGTCTAGGGCCGCCACGGGGAGCGAGACGTGCGGGCGGGAGAAGTAGGCGCACTGATCTCTATACTATGGATACGGGATTCGGATTCTGGAAATGTTCCGAATTGAACGTAGATTTGGATGCCAGCGCCGCTATCGTTCGACCGATGTACTATACCGTACACCGGTCGTCTCCGTCGAATTTACCTCCAAGTGAGCTACTTCTGGACATGTCTGGTATACGTCCTTCCTCAATTATTTTAACAAATCTAAAATAGCGTAACAATATTCTTAAACTCAACCAACGTCTTCTCAGTTTCTCTATGAATGCATAAAATCCGCAGAGTATTAATAAATGTAATGAATTACCATAGTGAAGCCGTCGAAACACGGGGTGAACAAACCGGCGACTTTCAATTGCTCTTCCGTCATACTTTTCATCAATATGAATAACAATATTTTCTGCGACTTCGGTGGTATGCAGTACCACAACGAATTGTATCTATGGGATTGAATATCGTGGATTCATTATTCCATATCGCTCGTGATTCGTACAATTACGCTTTTAACGCAATTAATGTTAACGTTAACACATTTCGAACATGCGCAGAGCAACTTTGCCATTACCGCTGTTTCAGCTATTCGTTATCGTTGACAACGGAAATCTATTTTTATACAGAAAACGTGAACTTACGTTTCATGGAAAATTTCAAGACTGGTAGACATCATTTTCTGGCCGCTATAATTATTTAGGAACATAATCATCACATGCACCAGAATGATCTGCACACTGACGAAGACGTTTTCAAGTTTTTCTATCTCCAAAACCGCCAGATAAAGCTGTTACGAATCAAAACCAGTCCATTTACGTTCCCATTGATAGTAAACACATATATAAATGTCGGATAATAGATTCTTGCATTCATGAAACACACACAATTCGACCAATGCTTACACGATATAAATTCACAGCAAACGAGACGATAACTGCTAGAATCGCCGGTAAATACGGCAACCACATGTAGCTCGAAAAATTCGCGGAGAGCCTTCCTTTGCAAGTTCATAATATTCCAGCATGTTCGAAAGATAAAATATAAAGGTAAAATAAAGCGGGCATGGCCATAAGTAGCTCACTTGGAGGCAAATTCGCGGGAGACGCCTACTTTTCCCGCCCGCGCGTCTCACTCCCCGTGGCGGCAGTAGTCCTCCGAGCTCCTCACACCCTTGCCAACCGCTTGCAATATGTACTGCGTGTGGCGCATTGGAGCGACTCTCGTACCCACGGTAGCTACGGGTCTGAGAAGCTCGGAGGAGTATGACCGCTACGGGGAGCGAGACGCGCGGGTGGGAGAAGTAGGCGTCTCCCCCGAATTTGCCACCACGTGAGCTACTTCTGGCAATGCCTAAAATAAAGAAATCAAAGGTAAAATAAAACGTGATGAATGTATATTGAAATAACGATAATGCTGCTATAACATCTGATTAAAGGTACCAACTCAACAGCGCGCTGATGTATTACCACAGCCGATCGTATGTCGATTAGTACGTTCGTCTTTTCCGAGTTCGCCATCTTATTGACAGCCGTTTGAATCCGGTAACTAGAGACATTAAAATATATATGTGCCGTTAACAAGCTTATTTTCACTACCATTGTAACAATAAATTTGCTCAGTTGCAAATATAAAAAACGTAAAGCCGCGAAGAGTGCGACAACGCGACTTCTATTAGAAGCGAAGAGAACATCCCCCCTACTGCGGGGTATGCCCCTCGAGGGACCCAGTAGCTCAACCGCTTGACTAGACCGAGAAATTGTAACACGATACGGATCAGGTATTGCCCGCGCAACGAAAGTTGGCACAGAGAAACTTGTAGGTACCACGTGATGCTCCCACTACGCGCTACACGTCTTCCGCGATTGGCCGAACTTTCAAACATTTGAAATTAGTACAGTACTGATGCCACACGCGAATACGCATGCGCGAAAAGCTGACATTTCTGTCATCACTGGGTGGGATCCGCAGCCTTGCGTCAAGAGTGGGGACTCGCCGTACCCCCTGCACCCCACTGACGAGATTTTGTGCCAACTCTCGTTGCGCGGACAATCCTCCGATTTTGATAAAATTTGGATATGTTATAGATTTCGTCATTTTAAACAATTTTTTCCGTTAGCAATATAGGGGGTTCGCTTTTGGTTTTCGAGATATTCGTAAAAAACTATTGCTAATACTGTATTGAATTAAAACTTATTGTTGTACGCTCCGTGTCAACGCAAGGCTGCTCCTAAGTCGCAAAGAGAGCGACAAAGCGGCTTCTAGTAGGAGCGAAGAGAACATCCCCTCTACTACGGGGTATGTCCTTTAAAGGACCAAGTTTCTCAACCGCTTGACTCCACCGAGAAATTGTAACATGATACGGATTAGGTATATTGGTGAGCCAGCACTAATGCAAGAACAAAACCTTTTTGATTCTTATTATTTTTTCATGAAATGCTAACGTATCATATTTACTTTTTTTTTGACTGCAGAAGCAGCAGCCTCAAATATTCTGTATAATCAAAGTAACGTATTTAATGAAATGAAACATGAAAATTTGTAATCTGTAATACCGAGTAGTTCTTCAAGACTTCTCACATTTCCAGCTCTGAACCAAATTTTGTATTATGAATACATTAGCGTAAATATTTAGGTTTCAATTTGAAGAATTCACACCGTTTATTTTTTGTGAATCGTTTATCAACACGTTCCTGACGGTTTTCTGATTACAACGAATCCAAACACGATACAATGAATACTCGATAAATGTCCAAAACACAGGTCCGGCCAGGGACATTTATCGTAAAGGAATTATTATACCGATATACCTCATGTTACAATTTCTCGGTCCCCCGAGGGTGCATCCTAATAGAATAAAGTTACATATACAAATTTTTAGCACATTGTTTGAACAAGTGACAACATACCTGGTAATTTCAAATAATCCACACAAATAGCATGAAAAAACAGCGAGCGATGCCTCTGTACATGTTAACGACAATAAACCAAACGTGATTACAATCGCGACTTGACAGGAAACAACATCAGTCTGCCGGCTTCTTTCAAGAAAGAAAAATCCCAAGATATTTAAAAAACGAATTTGTTGCCTTGATTGGAGTATTGTGGGAATCACGAACATCACAATTGCAAAGACTATTCCTGCGCACGATATGGCTACAATCAGGAATAATATTATTTCTAGAGTATCATTTGTACACGATGATTGCAGGACTTTTATCATAAATATTAGGTACTTAAAAAGGTTTCGGCCTTTTACTAATCGATGTCGGAAATAATAGCACGTGTCTGTAACTTGAGATTGTGAAGCATATATGTCAGGCATGGACGGAAGTTGCTCGATCGGAGGCATTTTCAAGCGTTACCCCCACTCCACCCGCCCGTACGTGCCGCACCCAGTGTTGGGATATCGTGTGCTTTTTCTCGCGCATGCGCGAGATTTTAGCGTCAGTAAGGTAGAGAATTAGGCTAAAATGGGGTACCTTGGTCACCCCGCATAGTTTAGTAAAATTTTTCATGTATTGATTTTGAAAAATAAGTGTGTAGAATGTGTGTTAATAATAACTTACCTCAAATTCGCAGTTCACTCGTATCGTCGTAATGTTTTCGACTCTTCTGGTACTTTCCCGACAGAATAGATCCGAGCTCCACTTTCCCCCTACTTTCGCCACAATATAGGTACGTTACTGTTTTGGACGCGCATGCGGGAGAAAAAGCACACAATATCCCAACACTGGGCGCTCCAAGTGATGGCCCTACTTCTCGAGCCACCTCAGGCCCGTACCGTATGAACTATGGCCATCACGGGGGGGGGGGGCGGTTGGAGTGGGGGTATAGCTTGAAAATGCCACCGATCGAGCAACTTCTGCCCATACCTGATGTATATACAACTATATACCTCTGTAATAGCACTATAAACCAGGCTTGGTCATTATCGTAATAAATTATTTAAAAAATAATAGTTAAGATAATATATTCTTCTATTTGGCTGCATGTCATTTGGAATAATCATCCGTTGCTTTATTTGAAAAATCAAATAATTTTTACAATATTACTTCAAATGAAAGTTAAACAATTTTGCATTTCATCGAATAATTCGTACTCTCAAAAACTTGATTTATTTCGCATACCTGCCAAAAGAACAATTTTTTAAAAGCGTATGCAGCTAAACTTATTCGGCAGAAACTGATTCCAACTCCGAACAATTATTTTCTGTCGATAACATTTGACATAATTTTCCGTGCGATTAGTGCCCGTGAAACATCTTTACCTAATAATGCCAGGACCACTCGTTTGGTCTCTATTATCTGTTTCCTCAACATTTCCGCTTCCACGGGATGTTTCAGCGTGATACAATCATTTTCAATATTTTCAAACACTTGTTTGATCTGGACCAATACGATAGAAAAAACTGTTAGCCGATTGTACAAATATTTGATATAATAGTTGCAACAAATGGTCTTGCCCAATTGGCGGTCTGAGAATCATAGTGGTGTAAGTCCAGGTTTCCAAGATGTGAGTTAATATTGTTTTTCAAATCTTAAAGGCATCGTTTATTTACCCGCACCATTAATCGATGTAGAACATCATTCCTCAATGTGAAATGGCAGCTTATTCCTTAACCACTAAACACATAGAACGAACAATATTGGGCCACAGGTAGTGTTAGTCCACTTTATGATGTTTTGTTTTCAACCGCTGATTTACGACACAGATCTACAACACTTACTTGGCAAATTTTCTAGATCTATACGTGTCATTTTGCAACCGCAATGCGTACACTGAGTTTTTAACAATTTTACTTTTATTATCACTCGATATACTATGTAAGTTACTTACACCACAATGATTCTCAACCCGCCATTTACAAGTGCAGTTGACGTAAGAGAAACAATATGGTTTTCAAACTTACTACTGGAAAAGAAGAAATGAACCCAACGTATCGTAGAACGAACAATAACATTGGAAATCCGTATGATAACGCCTGAAGCATATTATACAGCGACATATCTACCAATTTTAGAGTCGATGTCTGAAAACATTGTATGTATTTGGTTTGAAGTGTTTCAAATCTTTGCCGAAATATGCGCTTAGATAACCTCGGCTGAAATTGGTTTATGGACTATTTTCAAAATTATACAGAGCGTCCAAAAAATGTAGTTAGCCATTACTAGACTGCGGAGTTTACACATTTATGATAAACATGATTAACCGTTAAGTGAACTACTGGGGGTAGTGCGACCTAGCTCAAATTTATGTTAATAATTATGTGATACTTACACTATTAATAATTTAACCATTTGCGAGTTTAAACGAATCTTTACTATCGCATTACGTTTCTACTTACCTAGAGCCCTGCTTACAAACGCAAACCAAGTTTTGTAATTTACCAAATAAATGAAAATTGATTTCCAGAGTTCTCTGGTTATTTTCAAAGTGTTGTAAGTCCATTTTTCCCTCTTTCGAGATATTCAAAGGTTTGCATTTTATTCGATTCAAGCATATAAATGAATTGTACTAAGTTTGTCAATGTTTCTATAAATTTAGAAATATTCAAAATCCTAAGGTAAATGACTTTTGTGTGAATTTTACTTGAAATAAATTATGTTGTATTATGACTTTGTTTATAAATAATAACAGGAAATAAAATAATGTTTTGTTTCTCAATGTTAAAAATGTTTGGTAATTATTGCGAAAAGGTCTGGGTTAGGTAAGAAGTAAAAAGTATTAGCAATAGTTTTTTGCAAATATCTCGAAAACTAAAAGCGACCCCACTATATTGGAAAAGGAAAAGGTTGTTCAAAATGTGTTGCTGCATAAACTATTTAAATTTCATCAAAATCAGAGTATAAAAAATACAAGAAAATTCAATAAAGTATTAGCAATAGTTTTTTGCAAATATCTCGAAAACTAAAAGCGACCCCCCTATAATGAAGAAGGAAAAAGTTGTTTAAAATGACAAAATCTATAACATGTTTCAATTTCATCAAAATCGGAGTATAATGACCTTTTCGCAATAATTACCAAATGTTTATTTATGGTTAAACTATTTAATGATCAGTTTATAGTATTATGAACTGAATATTACACACTGCTTCTCATTTGGTCTCATCATGTGGCTTTTATGTTCACTCGAAATTATATTTTTATTTCGTGAATTCTCAAGTTTTTACAAAAACGGACTTACATCAGTTTTTAAATAAAAGGTCTATATTTTGAAAATCTATGGCCTACGACTGAGGATGTTTTTAATAAATCCTTCAGTAGCAACAGAAGCTCCAATCCTAAACCGTCAACTCACCCTCAATAACGTAATCTAAAATTTCTTTTGGGAATATTATGTGAAAGAATTTGATAAAGCGTAAATTGAACCATTGCATTTTTGAAACACATTTCAAAAGTTCACTTAAGGGCTAAACTCTGAACCACGTCGGAAGACTTGAAAAATTATGTCGGATCACTCTCAACCTACACTCGCACCTTGCAATGGACGCAGAAAATTTCAATTTTTGCATGAAGACACGCAGCCTACATTACATATTATTTAACAAATTCGCGAAAATTCGTCGCGGCAAATATCACAGCCGATTTGAAGAGAATTATAAAAACTTTCGCGTCGCACGGTCACTTCTCGTTTTATCGCTACGTATCACCTCTTTCTGAAACACGCTGGTGTGTCAATAAAAATGAAAATGTTTTACGATTCGATGAAAAACGTGGATTAGAATAATCATCACCTGGATTACGATGCAGCAGAGGGTCAATAGAGAGAATCCGACTCTCTGTATCTTCGTTAATATAGTGTTGTCGTAGGGCCAGAGTCCTGTCAAGCACAACACTTTGTAATAAGTACTGTAATTCTTTCGGAACACGTCCATATCGAAGGCAATGTTGAAGTGCGTAGGGACTATGTATTTTCCTCTTCGACATCATATTTTATGCAGGCAGCTCTGTTCCCCTCGAACAATTCAATCGATCTCTGCGGCCTCCTAGTATCAAGTTATTTAATCTAACTGCCGATTTCCGGCCAAAATCGATTGGTGTGTTAAAAGATTTATAACAAAAGATGTACAGAAAATGATGTACAGTTTTCTATATTCCACCCTTCCCGCGACGATTTTCTGTCGTCATGACTGCCAGAAGCAATACAAACACGGCACGAGATGCTCCTGCGGTATCTAAACTGCGTGTCCCACTGCGCAACCACACAGTGAATACAACCTCAAACAAAAGCTGAAGCGTCATTCTACGGATTTACAAAAGTCGATTTGTTAAACATGACAATGGAGCAATGCACGACAAAGTCGACCAAACAGCTACAACGAGGTAGATAATGTAATAATTTTCAGGCATATTATCTTTTGGATGTGTTCACTGTCATTCATGTTGTATGGTCGCATAGTTCACCGTACAATTTAACCTTTTCCGTTTTTACAATCCGTGAAATCGTGCTTACGTGCCGAAGTTCAAAACATCTAATTCGTCACACTCTGCAGTTTCCTGGCCACTTTCTCTCACGGTCCTACGTACTTGACCATCACATCTGTTTTTCCTCAAAATCACCAACCCTCTCGTCATCCTTGTCTTCCAATCGTTTCTCTCTTTCTTCGTTCACATCCTTCCCTCGCTTCTTTACCTCATCCCTTCCTAAGTAATTTTCCACCACTATTTTCCTACCCCCAAAAAGATCTTTCCACAGACAACATCGAAACCTTGGACTCCACCAATTTTCGTCAGAACCTCATCAACTCTCAAAAGTATCGCACGAACTCTCGAGAACCACGCACCGTTTTGTATCACGAACACCAAATTGAAGTGTATTGAGTAAACCTCATCACCAACGAGTCAGTTTTAACCCATCCATCACCGTTCATAATCAGTCCTCACGACTTTAATTAGGCGTCGAGCACACACGGTCAATCGCGGTCTAGATTCAATCAAAATCAACATTCCGCGAGTGTAAGATCGTACACATGTTTTCATCGGGTCCCATAAAAATCACCGACACAGGTTCACCGATACAGATTTCACCGACAATATTTCACCGACTCCAGATTTCACCGACAATATTTCACCGACTCCAGATTTCACCGACAATATTTCACCGACTCCAGATTTGACCGACTACGACTTTGACCGACAACGACTTTGACCGACAACGACTTTGACCGACAACGACTTTGACCGACAATGATTTTGACCGACAACGACTGTGACCGACAACGATTTTGACTAGCACACGTATGTACAGTAACCCCGCGATCTAAGCAGTGATGCCAGATCGGTTAGATCGAGGGGAATACAGTTTACCACCTTTCCCATCACCAGAGCAGTATGTGATACGTTGCGCGGCACGTCACGTGACCAGTCTATGGTGTCAGTGGGTGGCGTTGGAGTGTGCACAGGTAGTGGAATGGGACAGTGGAAGGGGAAAATGAGGAGAGTAAAAAAAAACCAGTTCTGGTTGTTTCTGGCATCGCTGCTGCGTCATCGATGGCGTTTATAAAATCCCGACGTGACAACGTATACACGCACGTTTAGTGAGAGGGAGTGGGGGTGGAGGGATAAAAATAAATATTACGTAACAATGGCATACTGCTTTCTAAATTGATAAGAGGTTCAACGTTGTAAATAATGAAATGTAAGTTCAAGAGGAATTACTGCAAGCTGGAATAGACAGCTTGTACTACTTGATGCCATAGTCAGATTCTAGTTTTATCGTAATCCCTATTGTCACATCGAAATCATGAGACACTGTGACTAGAACGACAGGAGAGCGGTAAAATACGAAAAGGATGAGCTCATCATCTGAAAAAGAAACTTGTTGCATTTAGTAATAAAAGCTATCGTTGATAAGTAGACTGCGGTCTTTTATGCAGAATACAAAGTTTATGAAAAACAGAGATTAAATAACAGTATACGTCAGGCATGTCCAGAAGTAGCTCACTTGGAGGCAAATTCGAGGGAGACGCCTACTTCTCCCACCCGCGCGTCTCGCTCCCCGTGACGGCCGTAGTCCACCGAGCTTCTCAGACCCGTGCCTACCGTGGGTCCGAGAGTTGCCCCAACGCGTCACACGCGGTACATATTGCAAGCGGTAGGCACGGGTCTGAGGAGCTCAGAGAACTTCGACCGCCACGGGGAGCGAGACGCGCGGGCGGGAGAAGTAGGCGTCTCCCTCGAATTTGCCTCCAAGTGAGCTACTTCTGGACATGCCTGGTATACGTCCTTCTCCAATTATTTTAACAAATCTAAAATAGTGTAATGATATTCTTAAACTCTACCAACGTCTTCTCAGTTTCTCTATAAATGCATAAAATCCGCAGCGTATTGGTGAATGTAATGAATTACCATAGTGAAGCCGTCGTAACACGGGGTGAACAAACCGGCGAGTTTAAATTGCTCTTCCGTCATACTTTTCATCAATATGAATAACAACATTTTCTGCGACTTAGGTGGTATGCAGTACCACAACGAATTGTATCTATGGGATTGAATATCGTGGATTCATTATTCCTTATCGCTCGTGATTCATACAATTAAGCTTTTAACGCAATGAATGGTAACATTAACACATTTCGAACGTGCGCAGAGCAACTTTTCCATTACCGCAGTTTTAGCTATTCGTTATGGTTGACAGTCGAAATCTATTTTTAAACAGAAAACGTGAACTTACGTTTCGTGGAAAACTTCAATGCTGGTAGACATCATTTTCTGGCCGCTATAATTATTTAGGAACATAATCATCACATGCACCAGAATGATTTGCACACTGACGAAGAAGTTTTCCAGTTTTTCTATCTCCGAAACCGCCAGATAAAGCTGTTACGAATCAAGAGTAGTCCATTTACGTTCCCATTGATAGTAAACACATATGTAAATGTCGGATAATAGATTCTTGCATTCATTAAACACACACAATTCGACCAATGCTTACGCGATATAAATTCACAGCAAACGAGATGATAACTGCTACAATCGCCGCTAAGTACGGCAACCACATGTAGCTCGAAAAATTCGTGGAGAGCCTTCCTTTGCAAGTTCGTAATATCCCAGCATGTTCGAAAGATAAAATATAAAGGTAAAATAAAGCGGGCATGGCCATAAGTAGCTCACTTGGAGACAAATTCGTGGGAGACACCTACTCTTCCCGCCCGCGCGCCTCGCTCCCCGAGGCGGCAGTAGTCCAACGACCTCCTCAAACCCGTGCCAACCGCTTGCGATATGTACTGCGTGTGGCGCGTTGGGGCGACTCTCGTACCCACGGTAGGCACGGGTCTGAGACACTGATATGTATACTATGGATACGGTATTCGGATTCTGGAGATGTCCCGAATTGAACAGTAGATTTTGATGCCAGCGCTGCTATCGTTCGACCGGTGTACTGTACCCCTCGTACTCCTCTACGCCCCGTGATCCTCAATACTTTGCCATGTGTTTGCGTCCATCTAGATGGCACTGCTTTCAATCGAGTTGATTGGACGTCATCGACACTTTTTATTTCGTAGCGTGTCAATGACGTCCAATGAACTCGATTGAAAGTAGCGCCACCTAGAGGGACGCAAACACATGACGAGGTATAGAGGATCATGGAGTTGAAGAGGAGTACGAGGGGTACAGTACACCGGTCGAACGATAGCGGCGCTGGCATCAAAATCTACTGTTCCTATTCGGGACAAAAAGCTGTGTAGCTGGCTTATGGCAATACCGTATCCATAGTATATATATCAGTGGTCTCAGAAGCTCGGAGGACTATGGCCGCTACGGGGAGCGAGACGCGCGGGCGAGAGAAGTAGGCGTCTCCTCCGAATTTGCAACCACGAGAGTTACTTCTGCCAATGCCTAAAATAAAGAAACCAAAGGTATAATAAGACCTATATTGAAATATAGATAATGTTGCTATAACATCTGAGTGAAGGTACCAACTCAACAGCACGCTGATGCAATTCCACAGCTGATCGTATGTCGATTAGTACGTTCGTATTTTCCGAGTTCACCATCTTATTGACAGCCGTCTGTATCCGGTAACTAGAGATATCAAAATACATATGTGCCGTTAACAAGCTTATTTTCACTACCATTGTAACAATAAATTCGCTCAGTTGCAAATATAAAAACCGTAAAGCCGCGAAGAGTGCGACTCAACCGAAAAATTGTAACACGATACGGATCAGGTATATCGGTGAACCAGCACTAATGCAAGAACAAACCTTTTTTGATTCTTATTATTTTTTCATGAAATGCTTACGTATCATATTTACTTGTTAACACTTTAACTGCCGAAGCAGCAGCCGCAAATATTCTGTATAATCAATGTAATTTATTTAATGTAATGAAACTTGAAAATTTGTAATCTGTAATACCGAGTAGTTCTTTAAGACTTCTCACATTTCCAGTTCTTAACCAAATTTTGTATTATGAATACATTAGCGTAAATATTTATGTTTCAATCTGAAGAATTAACACCGTTTATTTTTTGTGAATCGTTTATCAACAAGTTCCTGACGGTTTTCTGATTACAACGAATCCAAACACGATACAATGACTACTCGATAAATGTCCAAAACACAGGTCCGGCCAGGGACATTTATCGTAAAGTAAATACTACTTCTCGACCTCTGCCGAAAGTAGAGAAGGTCAGCGAAGCTCGGGACACCTCGGTCGCATATACTGGTCGAGTATATCGGTGTGAGACCACTTCTAATCGAATAATAAAACTTCCTTCTTTCTCGTTATTTTTTATGGCACTTTCACCAACATACTCGTGACATTTTTCCGATGAAAATGATACCAAATACGATATAATTCCGATGAAGCTTTCGTCGTTCATAGCACAAGTAAATATCATCCGAATTATATTTTCAAGATCCATTTCATTAAATAAATTACTTTGATTTTACAGAATATTTGAGGCTGTCGATTTGGCAGTCAAAGTGTTAAACAATTAAATATGATCCCAATTATATCATGTTTGGTGTTACTGTAATCAAAAAATGTCCAGAATGTGTTGGTAAATGTTTCATGGAAAAATAATAAGATATAAAAAAGTTTTCTTACTGCATTAGTATTGGCTTACCGATATACCTCATGTTACAATTTCTCGGTCCCCCGAGGATGCACCCTAATAGAATAAAGTTACATATACAAATTTTTAGCGCATTGTTTGAACAAATGACAACATACCTGGTAATTTCAAATAATCCACACATATAGCATGAAAAGACAGCGAGCGATGCCTCTGTACATGTTAACGACAATAAACCAAACGTGATCACAATCGCGACTTGACAGGAAACAACATCAGTCTGCCGGCTTCTTTCAATAAAGAAAAATCCGAAGATATTTAAAGAACGAATTTGTTGCCTTGATTGGAGTATTGTGGGAATCAGGAACATCACAATTGCAAGGACTATTCCTCCGCACGATATGGCTACAATCAGGAATAATATTATTTCTAGAGTATCATTTGTACACGATGATTGCAGGACTTTTATCATAAATATTAGGTACTTAAAAAAGTTTCTGCCGTTTACTAATGGATGTCGAAACTAATAGCACGAGTCTGTAACTTCAGATTGTGTAGCATGTATGTCAGGCATGGGCAGAAGTTGCTAGATCGGAGGCATTTTCAAGCGTTACCCCCACTCCACCCGCCCGTGCGTGTCGCACCCAGTGTTGGGATATTGTGTGCTTTTTCTAGCGCATGCGCGAGATTTTAGCGTCAATAAGGTAGAGAATTAGGCTACAATGGGGTGCCTTGGTCACACCGCATAGTTTACTAAAATTTTTCATGTATTGATTTTGAAAAATAAATGTGTAAAATGTGTGTTAATAATAACTTACCTCAAATTCGCAGTTCACTCGTATCGTCGTAATGTTTTCGACTATTCTGGTACATTCCCGACAGAATAGATCCGACCTCCACTTTCCCCCTACTTTCGTCACAATATAGATACGTTACTGTTTTGGACAAGCATGCCCGTGAAAAAGCACACAATATCCCAACACTGGTCCAAGTGATGGCCTTACTTCTCGAGCCACTTCAGGCCCGTACCGTATGAACTAGGGCCATCACGGGGACCGGGACGCGCGGGCGGTTGGAGTGGGGGTATAGCTTGAGAATGCCATCGATCGAGCAACTTCTGCCCAGACCTGATGTATATACCACTATATACCTCTGTAATAGCACTATAAACCGGGCTTGGTCATTATCGTAATAAATTATTTAAAAAATAATCGTTAAGATAATATATTCTTCTATTTGCCTGCATGTCATTTGGAATAATCATCCGTTGCTTTATTTGAAAAATCAAATAATTTTTACAATATTACTTCAAATGAAAGTCAAACAATTTTGCATTTCATCGAATAATTCGTACTCTCAAAAACTTGATTTATTTCGCATACCTGCCAAAAGAACAATTTTTTAAAAGCGTATGCAGCTAAACTTATTCGGCAGTAACTTATTCCAACTCCGAACAATTATTTTCTGTCGATAACATTTGACATAATTATCCGAGCGATTAGTGGCCGTGAAACATCTTTACCTAATAATGCCAGGACCACTCGTCTGGTCTCTATTATCTGTTTCCTCAACATTTCCGCTTCCACGGGATGTTTCAACGTGATACAATCATTTTCAATATTTTCAAACACTTGTTTCATCTGTACCAATACCATAGAAAAAACTGTTAGCGGATTGTATAAATATTTGATATAATAGTTGCAATAAATGGTCTTGCCCAATTGGCGGAATGAGAATCATAGTGGTGTAAGTCCAGGTTTCCAAGATGTGAGTTAATATTGTTTTTCAAATTTTAAAGGCATCGTTTATTTACCCGCACCATTAATCGATGTAGAACAGGGATGGGCAATTTTGCCTCAATTGAGGCAAAACTGTCCACACCGTAGCGCCCTCTGCCCCCTTCCAGCAAGCGCGGTACAATGGAGCAACGAAGACACGAGACATCAGCGTACGGAACGCTGCATGAAAGAGAGGATGGTGGGAGAAGCAGGCGTTTGAGGGGCTCTACCCGTGCCCACCATTGACGTAACATCATTCCTCAATGAAAAATGGCAGCTTATTCCTTAGCCAGTAAACACATAGAACGAACCATATGGGGTCACAGGTGGTGTAAGTCCTCTTCATGTTGTTTTGTTTTCAACCGCTGATTTACGTCACAGATCTACAACACTTATTTTGCGAATTGTCTAGATCTATACGTATCATTTTTCAACCGCAATGCGTATAAAGAGTTTTTAACAATTTTAATTTTATTATCACTCGGTATACTATGTAAGTTGCTTACACCACAATGATTCTCAGCCCGCCAATTACAACCGTAATTGACGCAAGGGTAACAATATGCTTTTCAAACTTACTATTGGAAAAGTAGTGATGAACCCAACGTATCGTAAAACGAACAATAACATTGGAAATCCGTATGATAACGCCTGAAGCATATTATACAGCGACATATCTACCATTCTTAGAGTCGATGTCTGAAAACATTGTACAGTAAATCCTCTATAAACCACTCATCTCTATACTATGGATACGGGATTCGGATTCTGGAAATGTCCTGAATTGAACGTAGATTTGGATGCCAGCGCCGCTATCGTTCGACCGGTGTACTGTACCCCTCGTACACCTCTTCACCTCCGTGATCCTCTATACTTCGCCATGTGTTTGCGTCCCTCCACATATATGGCGCTGCTTTCAATCGAGTTGATTTTACGTCATCGACACTTTTTATTTCGTAGCGTGTCAATGGCGTCCAATCAACTCGATTGAAAGCAGCGCCACCTAGAGCGGCGCAAACACATGGCGAAGTATAGAGGATCACGGAGATGAAGAGGAGTACGAGGGGTAGGGTACACCGGTCGAACGATAGCGGTGCTGGCATCCAAATCTACGTTCAATACGGAACAAAATCTTTGTAGCTGGCTTATGGCAATACCGTATCCATAGTACATATATATATATACATATACATATATATATATATATACATATATATACATATACATATATATATACATATACATATATATATACATATATATACATATGTATATACATATACATATATATATACATATATATATATATATATATATATATATATATATATATATATATATATATATCAGTGCTATAAACGCATAAGCCTCGGGGGGATAGTTATGCGTTTATCTGTGACGGGTAGCTATTTTTTTGAGCTTCTAAGGCCGAGCCGAACGTAGAGAAGGTCAGCGCGTGTAAGGCGAGACCACGCGCGGGCCTTTGAATTGGGCCGGCGACCAGTGATGGTATATGCCATATACTATATGGTCTCGGTTTTTTCGCGCATGCGCGACTAAATGGAGGAACGTACCGTACGTCTTATGTTTGTGTGGAAATTAGGGGAGAACTGTTATTGGCGGGAAACCGGGCGGAAGAGTGCAAGACGACACGACGTAACTACCGTACTTCGAAATTTTGGTAAGTTAATGTTAATATATTCGATTTCCTAATGGCAACTAGTATTAGCGGAGGAGCTACTTGTCAATTCATATTTGAAAATCGAAAAAAAAATTTGCGAAACTATGCGGGGTGACCAAGGTACCCCATTTTAGCCCATCTTTGTACTTTATTGACACTAAAATCGTCGCGCATGCGCGAGACAACCGAGACCATATACCATCACTGACGGCGACGGCGACTCTCTGCGTCTCGTTCTTTCCCAAACGCTATGCTTTTTTATGCCCGAAACTTATGCTTCCTTATGCTCAAATATATGTTAATAATTATGTGATACGTAACTATTATTGAATTAACTATCTGCAAGTTTAAACGAATCTTTACTATCGCATTACGTTTCTACTTACCTAGAGTCTTGCTTACAAACGCAAATTAAGTTTTGTAATTTACCAAATAAATGAAAATTGATTTCCAGAGTTCTCTGGTTATTTTCAAAGTGATGTAAGTCCATTTTTCCCTCTTACGAGATATTCAAATGTTTGCATTTTATTCGATTCAAGCATATAAATGAATTGTACTAAGTTTGTCAATGGTTCTATAAATTTAGAAATATTCAAAATCTTCAGGTAAATGACTTTTGCGTGAATTTTACTTGAAATAAATTATGTTGTATTATGATTTTGTTTATAAATAATAACAGGAAATAAAATACTGTTTTCTTTCTCAATGTTAAAAATGTTTGGTACTAATTGCGAAAAGGTCTGGGTTAGGTAAGAAGTAAAAAATATTAGCAATAGTTTTTTGCAAATATCTCGAAAACTAAAAGCGACCCCCATATAATGGAAACGGAAAAAATTGTTTAAAATGACAAAATCTATAACATATTTAAATTTCATCAAAATCGGAGTATAATGACCTTTTCGCAATAATTACCAAATGTTTATTTATGGTTAAGCTATTTAATGATAAGTTTACAGTATTATGAACTTAATATTACACACTGCTTCTCATTTCGGCTTATCATGTGGCTTTTATATTCACTCGAAATTATTTGTTTATTTCGTGAATTCTCAAGTTTTTACAAAAATGGACTTACATCGCTTTTAAAATAAACGGTCTATATTTTGAAAGTCTATGGCCTACGACTGAGGATTTTTTTAATAAATCCTTCAGTAGCAACAAAACTTCAATCCTAAACCGTCAACTCACCCTCAATAACGTAATCTAATAATTTCGTTTGGAGATATTATGTAAAAGAATTTTACGAATTTAAGATTAACAGGCGTCAAGCGGATAAAGCGTAAATTGAACCATTGCATATTTGAAACACATTTCGAAAGTTCACTTAAGGGCTAAACTCTGAGACACGTCGGAAGACTGGAAAAATTATGTTGGATCATTCGCAACCTATACTCGCACCTTGCAGTGGACACAGAAAATTTCAATTTTTGCATGAAGACCCGCAGCCTAGTTTACACACTTGTTTAACAAATTCGCGAAAATTCGTCGCGGCAAATATCACAGCCGACTTGAAGAAAATTATAAAAACTTTCGCGTCGCACGGTCATTTCTCGTTTTATCGCTACGTATCACCTCTTTTTGAAACGCGCTGGTGTGTCATTAAAAATGAAGATGTTGAACGATTCGATGAAAAACGTGGATTAGAACAGTCATCACCTGGATTACGATGCAGTAGAGGATCAGTAGAGAGAATCCGACTCTCTGAATCTTCGTTAACATAGTATTGTCGTAGGGCCAGAGTCCGGTCAAGCACAACACTCTGTAATAAGTACTGTAATTCTTTCGGAACACGTCCATATTAAAAGCAATGCTGAAGTGAGTATGAAACAGGGACTATGTATCTTCGACTTCGTCTTCGACATCATATTTTATTCAGGCAGCTCTGGTCCCCTCGAACATTTCCGTCGACTTCTGCGGCCCCCTAGTAGTAAATTATTAAATCTAACTGCCGATTTCCGGCCAAAATCGATTCGTGTGTTTAAAGATTTATGACAAAAAAAATGAAGTACAGTTTTCTATATTCCACCCTTCCCGCGACGATTTTCTGTCGTCATGACTGCCAGAAGCAATACAAACACGCCACGTGATGCTCCTGAAGTATCTAAACTGCGTGTCCCTTTGCAACCACAGAGTGAAACTCAAACAGTTGCTGAAGCGTCATTCTATAGATTTGCAAAAGTCGGTTTGCTAAACGTGACAATGGAGCAACGTGCAACAAAGTCGACTAAACAGCTACAACGAGGTAGATAATGTAATAATGTTCAGGCATATTATCTTTTGGATGTGTTCACTGTCATTCATGTTTTCATCGGGTCCCACAAAAATCACCGACACAGTTTTCACCGACTCCAGATTTGACCAACAACGACTTTGACCGACAACGATTTTGACCAGCACACGTATGTACAGTAGGGTGGACCTTATTTTTTTCGACTTTCGAATTTTTTCGAGACACCCCTTAGAATTGTGACACTTGACGCAAAAATAATATGTGCAAAATTTGAAATCGATCGGATAACGAGAAGTGCTGCCGCATCGACTTTGAAAATTTTTTAATTTTGTAACTCGATTTTCTCCACTGTAGTATATCATTAGTATATATTTTTATATACCGTTGAATTTGTCTTTTTACGCACTATAATAATGTAGAAACAAAATGTAGCATTAATTAAAAAAAAAAAAATTCGTGACCCTGAAATCTCAAAAATTGACTTTTCAAAAAATTTTTTTTTTGCATTATATTTAATTTAATAAACAATACAACTTTTGTCTAAGAAATATACACCGACTCCAGATTTGACCGACAACGACTTTGACCGACAATGATTTTGACCAGCACACGTATCAGCAGTAACACCGCGATCTAAGTCCTTTTTCGGTTCCCTGCCTGGACTTAGATCGCGTAGGAACACAATTTTTTTGTAACCGCGTCGACCGCGCCGAACGTGGAAAAGGACAGCATGCAAACACGGACCGCGCGGCCGAAAGCGCAACCAAAAATAGCGTATTGGTGAGACAATACTAGGGCAATAATAAAACTTTTTTATTTTTCACTTATTTTTAATGAAATTTTACCAATACATTCGTGGCATTTTTCTAATGACAATGATACCAAATATGATATAATTCCGGTGATATTTACTTGTGTAATAAACGATGGAAGTTTTGGACGTAAAGAAAGACAGCGTATGGGAAAGAAAGAGACGCGGAGAGTCGCAGTCGCCGGCACAGTTCAAAGGCCCTCGTGTCCGTACAGGGTGTATAAAAATTACATGTCGCGACTGCCATAGCGGGATTCTATGTCTCTTGATCGGTGGAGATCTATTCAAAAAATGGGCCGCAAAATTGACCTTGACCCCTTTTTCAAGGTCAATTTTTTTTTATTCCATCATTTAGTACTCGTCCCGGTATGGTAGTTGTGACATATCATTTTTATACACCCTGTACAATGTGATGCCAATAAATATCATCGGAATTATGTCATATTTGGTATCATTTTCATTAGAAAAATGCCACGAATATGTTCGTGAAAGTTCCATAAAAAAATAATCAAAAATAAGGAGGATTTATTATTGCAGTAGTGTTGTCTCACCGATACGCTATTTTTTGTTGCGCCTTCGGCCGCGCGGTCCGTGTTTGCATACTGTCCTTTTCTACGTTCGGCGCGGTCGACGCGGTTACAAAAAAATAATGTTCCTACGCGATCTAAGTCCAGCCAGGGAACCGAAAAAGGACTTAGATCGAGGAGTTACTGTATAAGTAATAATTAGTACGGTAGAGCGAGCCTATATCACGCGTTCTGTAAGCGTTAGGGGAGCATGAGACATTCGCGAACGAGATCTAAGTCACAACGTTACAAACTAAATCAGTAACAATCTAACTGTGTCAATTATATCCTCGTATAGTGGAATAAATAAAATCCAAAACCAATTTTATGATAAACTCGAGTTCCGTTTATTTGTCACACAACAGTGTTCGATTACGTGACAGTCAAAGTGTTAACAGATATGAAAGCGAGATTCTGCAGCCATTATTTATTTTCGAAATCTATGTTAACATCGATTTATAAAACATCCATTCCAAATTGGCGAATAAAGCAAAATATATAACATTAAAATTCAAGAACAAAAACCGCAATTATTGTTGCACTAAACCAATACGAAAAGTAATTGACCATAGTGAAAGTTTATTGCTTATATCAAATAATTTAGCAAACAAAACTTTTCTCCCAACAATTTTATAATTTCTTTGTTTAATATTGTGTATCGGCGTATTATACTATTTTTTCCTTCTTTAGGTAGACATAAGTTTCCCAGTGTGTAGAAACATACTGATTCACAAGATTAATAAATGGAATGCCAACAAAGTTTGTTTAGACGTTATGAACAACTGTTAGTGCAATTCGATGAGGCCAGAAATTTAGTAACAATATTTTCCTTTGTAACGTTTACGTTGATTCTCTGATGTATGTATCATGTGCGTATAGATTTTTCATTAGAATATACAAAATTGTTCGTTGCACGAACAATCTGCAGCGTCGTGGAAGGAGTAAGGTAGAGTGGGAGACAAGTCTTAACACTAGAAAGACTGAAACTTAGTATATACCTATATTGCCCAAAAACAGTCAAAATGACTGCATTGTGAAATAATAACTAATGTGTAAAGAAAGTTTAAAATTAATTTTTAATATTTTTTATATTATTTACAGTTATATAACAAGTTATTAGTAAATATTAACAAGAAAAAAAATTTACTTTTCCTGGGCATATTGATGACACTTTCATTTTCATCATTGGTGATCGAGTTTTCTTCTAATTGAAATTAAAAAGCAGTCAAAATGACTTCCTTGGGCAATCTAGTGTTAATATGGCGACGCTGTTCCGTTATCGCGGCACTTATAAAACCCCGACGCGACGACACATACACTCACCTACATTAAAAGGAGGCGGGGGAGGGGGGGATAAAAATAAAAATTACTTAAAAAAGGCATACTGCTTTGTAAATTCATAAGACGTTCAACATTGTATATAAAGAAGTGTAGGCACAAGTAGAATTACTGCAAGCTGGAAACGAGCTTGTAGTCGATAGCTTGTGCTACTCGATGTCTCAGTCAGATCTCAGCTTTGTCGTAATCCTTGTTGTCACACTCTTGAGAGATTGTGACTAGAACGACAGGAGAGCGGTAAAATACGAAAAAGACGAGCTCATCATCTGAAAAAGAATCTTGTTGAATTTAGGAATAAATGTTATCGTTGATAAGTAGACTGCGGCCATTTATGCAGCATACAAATTTTATGAGAAACAGAGATTACATAAAAATATATTTGTAGGATCTTAGGAAAAATGAGGAATTCCGCGCTGGGAATCGAACCCGGGACCCTCGCGGTTATAGCTGATCAACTCTTACACATACCCACGGAACCCTCCTACTTTTCCTAATCTCCATACAGTATTTGGTCCCACATATTTCCTTCCTCAATTATTTTATCAAATCTAAAATACTGTGTAACAATATTCTTAAACTCTACCAACATCTTTTCAGTTTCTCTATGAATGCATAAAATCCTCAGTCTATTGATAAATGTAATGAATTACCATAGTGAAGCCTTCGTAACACGGAGTGAACAAACCGGCGAGACTAAATTGCACTTCGCTCATACTTTTCATCAATATGAATAACAATATTTTCTGCGATTTCGGTGGTATGCAGTACCACAACGAATTGTATCTATGGGATTGAATATCGTGGATTCATTATTCCTCGTCGCTCGTGATTCATACAATTAAGCTTTTAACGCAATTAATATTAACGTTAACACATTTCGAACGTGCGCAGAGAAACTTTTCCATTACCGCGGTTTTAGCTATTTCGTTGTCGTTGACAATGGAAATCTATTTTTACACAGAAAATGTGAACTTACGTTTCGTGGAAAATTTCAACGCTGGTAGACATCAGTTTCTGGCCGCTATAATTATTTAGGAACATAATCATCACATGTACCAGAATGATTTGCACACTGACGAAGAAGTTTTCCAGTTTCTCTATCTCCAAAACCGATAGATAAAGCTGTTACGAATGAAAAGCAGTCCATTTATGTTCACGTTGATATTAAACACATATACAAATGTCGGACGAAAGATACTTGCATTCATTAAACACACACAATTCCACCAATGCTTACGCGATATAAATTTACAGCAAACGAGATGACAACTGCTATAATCGCCACTAAATACGACAACATCATGTTGCTCGTGAGATTCGTGGAGAGCCTTCCGCCGCAAGTTCATAATATTCCAGCATGTTCGAAAGATAAAATATAAAGGTAAAATAAAGAAATCACAGGTAAAATAAGACGTAATGAATGTATATTGAAATATCGATAATGTTGCTATAATATCTGATTGAAGGTACCAACTCAACAGCGCGCTGGTGCAATTCCACAGCTGAGCGTATGTCGATTAGTACGTTCGTCTTTTCCGAGTTCGCCATCTTATTGACAGCCGTTTGTATTCGGTAACTAGAGAAATCAAAATATATATGTGCTGTTAACAAGCTTATTTTCACTACCATTGTAACAATAAAGTCGCTAGGTTGCAAATATAAAAACCGTAAAGGCGCGAAGAGTGCGACAAAGCGGCTTGTCCTAGGAGCGAAGAGAACATCCCCCCCCTACTACGGAGTATGCCCCTCAAGGAACCAAGTACAGTATTTCATCGATAATTGTCCACAACACGGGTCTGCGGAGGGACAATTATGCGCGAGGGATATCATTGTTTGAGGTTTGCCGAACGTAGAGAAGGACAGCCGATCTCGAGAGGCCTCGGTCACCGAGAAATGTAAACATACCTAATCCGAATTTCCAACTTCTTTATTAATCATTATTTTTTTATGGGACTTCGATGACCATATTTGTGGCATTTTTCTAATAAAAATAATATCAAATATGATATAATTCCGATGATATTTACTTGTGAAATCGACAATTAAAGTTTCGCGCGCGAGGAAGGATAGCGTATCGGAAAGAAAAAGACGCGGAGAGTCGCAGTCGGCGGCCTTCCTCGCGCCCGAAACTTTAATTGTCGATTACACAAGTAAATATCATCGAAATTATATCATATTTGGTATGATTTTTACTAGAAAAATGCCACAAATATGGTCATCGAAGTCCCATAAAAAAATAATGATTAATAAAGAAATTGGAAATTTGGATTAGTATGGTCTCACCGATATACCCGAGCCGCATGGTGTTATTTCTCGGCGACCGAGGCCTCTCGAGCTTCACGACCCCTCAAGGGGGTACACTCCGCACTAGTGGGGATATCTCAGGGACAATTATGTCGGAGACATTTGGGACAATTACCGATGAAATACTGTAGCTCAACCGCTTGACTCGACGCGAGTCAATGCAAGGACAAAACCTTTTTGATTCCTATTATTTTTTCATGAAATGCTTACCAACATATTCTTGACATTTTTCTGATTAAAGTAACACCAAACATGATATAATTTGTATCATAGTTACATGTTTAACACTTTGACTGCCGAAGCAGTAGGCTCAAATATTCTGTAGAATCAAAGTAATTTATTTAATGAAATGAAACTTGCAAATTTGCAACACCGTGTAGTTTCTTAAGACTTTTCACATTTTCCAGCTCTTAAATAAATTTTCTATTATGAATACATTAGTGTAAATATTTATGTTTCAATCTGAAGAATTAACACCGTTTATTTTTTGTGAATCGTTTATCAACACGTTCCTGACGGTTTTCTGATTACAACGAATCTAAACACGATACAGTGAATACTCGATAAATATCTAAAACACAGGTCCGGCCAGGGACATTTATCGTAAAGGAAATACTATTTCTCGACCTCTGCCGAAAGAAGGTCAGCGAAGCTCCGGACACCTCGGTCGCCGAGAAATGTAACATAATACTGGTTGAGTATATCTGTGTGAGACCACTTCTAATCGAATAACAAAACTTTTTTCTTTCTCATTTTTTTTTATGGGACTTTCACCAACATACTCGTGGCATTTTACTGATGAAAATTATACTAAATATGATATAATTCCGATGAAACTTTCATTGTTCATAGCACAAGTAAATATCTTCCGAATTATATTTTCAAGATTCATTTCATTAACTTAAATTACTTTGATTTTACAGAATATTTGAGACTGTTGCTTTGGCAGTCAAAGTGTTAAACAAGAAAATATGATCCAAATTATGTCACGTTTGGTGTTAATTTAATCAGAAAAATGTCCAGAAAGTGTTGGTAAAGGTTTCATGAAAATTAATAAGACATAAAAAAGTTTCGTTATTGCGTTAGTATTGGCTCACCGATATACCTGACCGATATACCTCATGTTACAATTTCTCCGCCCCTCGAGGAGTATATCCCGCAGTAGAAGGGATATTGTCCTCGCACCTAGCGTAAGCCGCTGTGTTGCATTCTTCGTGACATTACTGTATTAACATTTCCGATGTTCTACCGATTACACAACACGATTTATATCCCAAAAAATTCTGAACACACGTGCTCCCTATTTTGATCCAGAAATCACGTGCAAGAATATGTATCTGGATGCATCTTAATAGAAAGAAGTTGCATACACAAATTTTGAGAACATTGTTCGAACAAGTGACAACATACCTGACAATCTCAAATAATCCACACAAATAGGATGAAAAGACAGCGAGCGATGCCTCCGTACATGTTACCGATAATAAACCAAACGTGATCACAATCACGACTTGACAGGAAACCAAATCTGTCTGCTGGCTTCTCTCAGAAAAGAAGAATCCCAAGATATTTAAATAACGAATTTGAAGCTTTGATTGGAGTATTGTGGGAATCAGGAATATCACAATTGCAAAGACTATTCCTGCGCACGATATGGCTACAATCGGGAATAATATTATCTCTGTAGTGTCATTTGTACACGCTGATTACAAGACTTTTATTATAAATATAAGTGAAAAATGTTAGGTACTTAAAGAAGTTTCTGCCCTTTACTAATCAATGTCGGAAATAATACTACATATCTGTATCTTGAAATGGTGTAGCATGTATGTCAGGCTTGGACAGAAGTTGCTGGATCGGTGGCATTTTCAAGCGTTACCCCCACTTCACCCGTCCCTCGCGTCTCAGGCCCGTACCGTATACAGAGTGTCCCACATAAATGGGAACACCTAAATATCTGTCGTATTTACAGTCCTATCAGAAAACTTCTGAGGAGAAAGTGACACTGTTGCAGGGGGCAAATACAATGGTAAAGAAAAAAATGTTTAATATGTTTTTTAATGAAGTTTCAAGGTCACCGATGTTTTTTTAAATGGAATATCCGGCAGAGGATATACGGCAAAGGATTACTGCAGCATGTGCTTCAATTACGTCTCAGGAAATCGACAATGCCTACAGATCATTTAATGCAAGATTGCAATATTGCACAAATGGGGATGGTCGACATTTCTAACATTTATTATGATATGTAAAAGTCAACCCGACGTAAACAGTGCGTAATCTTTGCTGAAAAACGTAAATTTTAAACTTCCACCGCTCCAACATGATTATTCTTGCTCAAGGTCATTTCAAGGTCAAAAAGGTGGTATCCACTAAATTCAGTTTTTTATTGTCTATCATGCTATCGTAAAAAAAAGAATACTATTCCATTTAAAGAAACATCGGTGACCTTGAAATTTCATTAAAAATTTTTTTCTTTACCATTATATTTGCCCCCTGCAATAGTGTCACTTTGTCCTCTGAAGTTTTCTCTGAAGATATTTAGGTGTTCGCATTTATGTGGGACATCCTGTATACTTGGACTATCATGGGGAGTGAGACGCGCGGGCGGGTGAAGTGGGGGTAACGCTTGAAAATCGCCACCCATCGAGCCAGTTCTGTCCATGCCTAATGTAATAGCACTATAAAGCAGGCTTGTTCATTATCTTAATAAATTATTTCCAAAAAAATCTTTAAGATAATGTATTATTCTATTTGGCTGCATGTCATTTGGAATAATCATCTGTTGCTTTATTTGAAAAACCAAATAATTTTTACAATATTATTTCAAATGAAATTCAAACGGTTTTGCATTACATCAAATAATTCGTACTCTGCAAAATTCGATTTAATTCGTATACTTACCAAAAGAACAATTTTTTAAAAGCGAATGCAGCGAAACTTATTCGGCAGAAACTTATTCCAGTATCGAACAATTATATTCTGTCCATAACATTTGACATAATATTCCGAGTGATTACAGACCGTCAAACACCTTTACCTATTAATGCCAGGACCACCCGTCTGGTCTCCATTATCTGTTTCCTTAACATTTCCGCTTCTACGGGATGTTTCAGGGCGATGCAATCATTTTCAATATTTTCAAACACTTCTTTGATCTGGACCAATACGGGAGAAAAAACGGTTAACGAATTGCACGAATATTTGATATAATAGTTGCAACAAATGGTCTTGCTCAATTGGCAGGCTGAGAATCATAGCGGCGTAAGTCCAAACTTTCAAGATTTGAGTTAATATTGTTTTTCCAATCCTAAAGGCATCGTTTATTTACGCGCACCCATTAAACGATGTAGAACATGATTCCTCAATAAGATATGTCAGCTTATTCTTTAGCCACTAAACACATGAAACGAACCAGTTAATATTGTTTTCAAATCTTAAAGGCCTTAATTACTTTATTCTTTAGCCACTAAACAAACAGAACGAACCATATGGGGTCATGGGTAGTGTAAGTCCTCTTCATGTTATTTTGTTTTCAACCGCTGATTTACGACACAGATCTGCAACACTTACTTTGCAAATTTTCTAGATCTGTACGTGTCATTTTGCAACCGCAATGCGTATACAGTGTTTTTAACAATTTTACTTTTATTATCACTCGGTATATTATGCAAGTTACTTACACCACAATGATTCTCAGCCCGTCAATTACAACTGCAGCGGACGCAAGAGAAACAATATGCTTTTCAAACTTACTACTGGAAAATTAGCGATGAACCCAATGTATCGTAAAACGAACAATAACATTGGAAATCCGTATGATAACACCTGAAGCAAATTATACAGCGAGATATCTACCATTCTTAGCGTCGATGCCTGAAAACATTGTATTTGGTTTCAAGAGTTTCAAATCTTTGCTGAAATTTGTAGTTAGAATACAATTATAATACCTCGGCTGAAATAGTTTTATGAACTATTTTGAAAATTCTACAGGGCGTCCCAAATTTAGGGTTTCCGTGAAAGTGGTGATTCTTGAGGTTACACTAAAATATTTTTTCGTTTATGAAAATGTCATACGCGGCTTAATTTTCGAGTTATTAAAGAGAAACGCGGGCAATACCATCGTGTCAGCATGTATGCAATTATTGTTCGATATTATATAAAAATAGGTCGGTATTACCGCAATAAGAGTAACAGAAGCAAAAAGTGTAATTACTGCTGAATATATAACTTTAATTGAAATAAATCGTTACTCCTACTCTTGTTCGCGAGTCGATCGTGGCGCGACAACAACGCTACCGCTCCGTAGAGTCAACCATCGCATCGGCGCGCGCCGAGCCGGAAACCGTTATCTGCGCTCTGATTGGCCTGTGTTGTTCGTTAATAACTCGAAAACGAAGCCGTGTATGACATTTTTACAAAGGAAAAAATTTCTTCGAATGACCCTAGGAATCTCCCTGTTCAAGCAACTCGAACATTTTCGGGACACCCTGTATAATTGCGCAACGTACTCTTTTTTGAAAAAAATAATTTATCTCTATTTTTCTTTTAAACCAAAAGAAAGCAGTGATTTCGACGGTTGAGTGCAGTGGCATATGTGAGCCCCCACTCTTGATGTGAAGCGCGAAGTAGGGATGTCAAGTAGTGGGGGAAGGTCCCAAAATGTTTCTCATTGCCGTCTTTTGGTGCACGAGTTGTGCATACAAGACACTACAAGCGGATTTCAATTCATAATTGACAAGGTGAAATTTAAAATACAGAAAGGATTGGAAACCCTTTCGGTGTTAATAAAACGGTATTTATTTATCACTGGTACGACGATTTATTTTACGGTTGCTGATTGTAAGTAATTTATCATTCATAATTTCTTAGTAGTAAAAAGAAGTTTCTATCCATTGTATGTTCATATAGTCTCCAGTAGCTATATACTGAAATTAACAAAGTAGAATTTTATTTCCGTTTAAAGAATATTAACATAATAAAACAGGTATATTCAGTAGATCAAGTCCGAAATTTTCATCACAAGTCTGATTCGACATTACAGTGCAAGAGGTTAAACAAAATTTGATATATTGTGACTTTACCATTTTCAATATGAATATAATTTACAGCGAATCGAAAAAGTATTTGAACCATCTTAAAGACTGTATTTTCGATGATGGAAAATTTGTTGACCATCAAATTATGATAATTTCGTAAAAAAAAAAAAAATAGTAAAACAATGCAGTGATTAGCCATCACGAGACTGCGGAGTTTAAGCATTTATGATAAACATGATTAACCCTTAAGTGAACTACTGGAGCTAGTGCGACCCCGCTCAAATTTACATATAACTATAAAAGAATTTTACGAATTTAAGATTAATAGGCGTCAAGTGGACAATGCGTTAATTGAACCGTTGTATTTTTTAAACACTTTTCGAAAGTTCACTTAAGGGCGAAACTCTGAACCACGTCGGAAGACTTGAAAAATTATGTTGGACCATTCTCAACCTATACTCGCACCTTGCAGTGAACGCAGAAAATTTCAATTTTTGCATGAAGACCCGCCGCCTAGTTTACACACTTGTTTAACAAATTCGTGAAAATTCGTCGCGGCAAATATTACAGCCGATTTGAAGAAAATTATAAAATCTTTCGCGTCGCACGGTCACTTCTCGTTTTATCGCGACGTGTCACCTCCTTTTGAAACACGCTGGTGTGTCAATAAAAATGAAAATGTTTAACGATTCGATGAAAAACGTGGATTAGAACAGTCATCACCTGGATTACGATGCAGCAGAGGGTCAGTAGAGAGAATCCGACTCTCTGAATCTTCGTTAATATAGTGTGGTCGTAGGGCCAGAGTCCGGTGATGCACAACACGCTGTAATAAGTACTGTAATTCTTCCGGAACACGTCCATGTCAAAGGCAATGCCGAAGTGCGTATGTAACAGAGACTATGATGTATCGGCCGACTACGCTTTGCACATCATATTTTATTCAGGCAGCTGTTTCCCTTGTCAATTCCCGTCGACTTCCTGCGGTCGAATGTAAGTGGATCTAACTGCCGGATTTCCGGTCAAAATCGATTGGTGTATTGAAACATTTATAACAAACAAAAAAAAAATAAATTACTGTATCCTGAATTTCCTCCTTCGCGCGACTATTTTCTATCTGCATAACTCTCAGAAGAAATACACACACGCCACGAATCGAATGCCCCTGCGAATTCTAACCTGCGTGTCTCTTTGCTACCACAGAGTGAAAAACAACCTCAAACAATTGCTGAAGTGCCATTCTACGAATTTATAAAAGTCAGTTTGTTGAACATGACAATGGAGCAACGAACAACGAAGTCGACCATACAGCTACAACGAGGTAAATAACGTAATAATGTTCAGGCATATTATACTAGCGTGTTAAAGTTCGAATAACTATGTTTTGAACATAGCAACGATACCTGTAAACGCATTCGTAGAAAGGACGCAGGTTTTCTCAATGATTCTGCTTCTTGAATTTCTTCACAATTTGTTTCGGTCGCCAGCAATTTTTTAGATGTCGAACACTTGTCAGTTCTTCTCTATTCGTTTCCCGGTTACATTAACTGTGCCGCCCTAATCACGCGTCTCATCACTTTCAATATGCGAAATTCATTTGAATGAATGTAAATAACCATGTTAAATATATTGCGATGAGGAAGGCGAGCAATATAGGATATAAAGTAGAGACCATAATTGTTATAACCAAAAATTCTGAAAGTTGTGACATAAGAGTTAATATTATTCTTTAAATGATTTTGACTGCAACTGTTACGAATGACTAAAATGTTTCTGATCATTAGTGACTATTATCGACGGCGGAGTTCAATTTTGGTATCGAATAATGTGATTGTTTAAGATGTAATCCAATTTAGAGTCACGTTCCGCGACGCGATTCCTTTAGTATAATAGGTTTCTTATACCGCTCGAGCCTGGTTCTTATGTCGATTTCTTACCCGCGCCCAACGTGGGGCTTAGACATAAGAACCTCGCGTTTCGGCAGTTTTTCTGTACCTCGTCGAGCTCAGCTGACGAGCTCGACTCGTGCATCGCGGTGAACGACCGCGATTGTAAACGCCTTCGGCGCCGACTGTTTACGTTTCCCGCTGTACTTGTCTCGTGGGCCATCCTTCCAATATTCCATATTTTAAATCCAACGCCTATCTTCCATTGTCTCCCTCGCCGCACCGGTCGTTAGGGCAATGCCCCGATTGCCAACGAACGTTAGGTGCTGGCGGATCCTTGCAATTTCAAAAATCCCACTCCTCAATCCTTCCTAACCGATGGTCCCGGACAAGTATAAATAGGCGCGCCGAAACCGCGCTCGCTGTCGTCGCTCTTCGACTGTATTACGCGTAAAACGCGCTTTTCTATTTACCGTTGTGCGCTTCACTTCTGTAAATCGCTTCTCTAGTATTCACGTGCGCTTCACGTGAATATTATCATCTTTCACACCTCGTGCGCTTCACGTTGTGTGCCTCCCCTCATCATCACCCGCATCTCACTTGGTAACATCTTTCATCGTTTCTTTGTGTCATATTTCACCCCCCTTTTCTGTATATTCTTCGTTACATTATAATTCTTGTTATCTACATTCTCTACACTGTATTTACCTCTTCATCTCCGTTTCCTAATAGCTAGAGTTTCAACAGTAATTGATTACTAAAATTGTATTCGATTACGAATAACCATTATCGCTGATGTGTACAAACCCCACGAAGAAAATATTCATATACAAATAGTATAGTAACAAATTGTATAGTAATAGTAAGTCAAGGCGATTGCGTAGTAATTCGTAACACGGATACCACACCAGGCATAAATAAAAAATTGTTGCCTAAATTTAAAGGCCTGTACAGGGTGTATAAAAATTATATGTCACGACCACCACAGCAGGGTCTGAATCGGTGGAATTCTGTTAAAAAAATGGTCCGCAAATTTGTCCTTGACCGTTTCTACAAGGTCAACATTTTTTTGTATTGCATCGTATAGTACTCGTCACAAGGAACAAAAGTCTTAAAGACACCATAGGTCTCAAATCAATCATTCTCTTGAAAAACGACTTTAAAATTTCATAAACTATTTTATTCCACATGTCTACAGGGTGTCCTAAGATGGTACAAATGTGGAGAGGTTAATTCTACATGAGAAAATAAGTTTAAAGTATACAATAATTTTTTTCGTTTAACGCCTCGTTTTCGAGAAATTACAGTTTGAAAATTCGGCGACCGTGCTCGATATTGAATATGAAATGTTTGCCGCGTCTGTTCATTACCTACCTGATCTACTACTTACAAACGTTAGGAACGCGAACTTGTCGGATTATCAAACTCTAATTTCTCGAAAACGAGGCGTCAAATGAGAAAAAATTATTGTATACTTTAGTTTTATTTTCGCATGCAGAATCGCCCCCTCCGCATTTATATCATCTTGGGAGATCCTGTAGACATGTGGAATAAAACAATTTACAAAACTTTAAAGTTGTTTTTTAAGAGAATGGTTGACTTGAGACCTATAGCGTCTTTGAGACTTTTGTTCCATGCGACGAGTACTATACGATGCAATACAAAAATATGTTGACCTTGAAAAAAGGGTGAAGGACAAATTTGCGGAACATTTTTCTAACGGATTTCCACCGATCCAAAGGCATAGAACCCTGCTATGGTAGTCGTGACATATAATTTTGATACACCCTGTACGTAATAAAAAATGTTTTAGACAGGGATAGATACATCGTAACAGATGTAGACGGGTACCAGGTGTCACGCGTACCATTTATGGATGTCGTAGGCCCCGATCAGATGAAATACTGGGTCAGACCGGAAACGGAAAACGGGAACGATACCGGATAGAAATAAGGTTGTGCGTATTAGCATTGTGTGAGTATTATTTCACTATTCTGTGTTATTGGATTTTATGTGTGTTATATAGTTTAATTTCAATTTTAATTTTACATATGTGTTTTAAGGTGGGCATTATATTATCTTATTGTTTCATTGTTTTAATTACGTATTGTATGTCATGTTTATTTTTAAGATACATTGGTACGATAGCCCAACGGACTCTACACATGTTATATTTTCTTGGCGTTTTTACTATGTATGTTCTGTATATTTTGCGCGTTGTGAGTACTGTAGATTCTAATTCTGTTTTAGCGATACTTCATTCACCAATTATTGGAGGTCTGGAACAATTTCATTAAGATGCGTCAATGACCAAGAGAAGTCACCGTGGTCAGAAATGGCCGAACTGTAGGAGTTGGATGCGTTCGACCGTTGGCAACCGGTCGTTTCGATGGCTTTCGAACGTTCCAGAATCATCTGTTTGGAGGTTTGCAACAATTGCTAATTGACGATTTTTGTTTACCGCGAGGACCATCAAGGTCCGTCGCGTTTGCCGAGTGAGTTCGCCCTGAGTCGTTGAGCAATGAAGGATGTTAATAATAATCGAGAGTCACCCGCTCTTTCTTAGTTAGACCGATCACCCCCCTACAAACTCATGAAACTTTGTGACTAGAACGACAGGAGTGCGGTAAAATACGAAAAGGATGAGCTCATCATCTGAAAAAGAAACTTGTTGAATTTAGGAATAGAAGCTACCGCTTCTAAGTAGACTCCGGTCTTTTATGCAGAATACAAATTTTATGAAAAACAGAGATTAAATAATCAATTATTTAATCTCAATTATTTTAATGAATCTAAAATAGTGTAATAATATTCTTAAACTCTACCAACGTCTTCTCAGTTTCTCTATGAATGCATCAAATCCGCAATGTATTGACAAATGTAATGAATTACCATAGTGAAGCCTTCGTAACAGGGGCTGAACAAACCGGCGAGATTAAATTGCACTTCGCTCATACTTTTCATCAATATGAATAACAATATTTTCTGTGACTTCGATGGTATGCAGTACCACAACGAATTGTATCTATGGGTTTGAATATCGTGGATTCATTATTCCTCGTCGCTCGTGATTCATAAAATTAAGCTTTTAACGCAATTAATGTTAACGTTAACACATTTCGAAAGTGCGCAGAGCAACTTATAAATTACCGCGGTTTTAGCTATTTCGTTGTCGTTGACAATGGAAATCTATTTTTATACAGAAAATGTGAACTTACGTTTCGTGGAAAATTTCAAGGCTGGTAGATATCATTTTTTGGCCGCTATAATTATTGAGGAATATAATCATCACATGCACCAGAGTGATTTGCACACTAACGAGGAAGTTTTCCAGTTTCTCTATCTCCAAAACCGCCAGATAAAGCTGTTACGAATCAAAAGCAGCCCATTTATGTTCACGTTGATATTAAACACATATACAAATGTCGGACGAAAGATACTTGCATTCATTAAACACACACAATTCCACCAATGCTTACGCGATATAAATTTACAGCAAACGAGATGACAACTGCTATAATCGCCACTAAATACGACAACATCATGTTGCTCGTGAGATTCGTGGAGAGCCTTCCGCCGCGAGTACATTATATTCCAGCATGTTCGAAAGATAAAATATAAAGGTAAATAAAGAAATCAAAGGTAAAATAAGACGTGATGAATGAATATTGAAATATCGATAATGTTGTTATAATATTTAATTGAAGGTACCAACTCAACAGCGCGCTGATGCAAGTCCACAGCTGATCGTATGTCGATTAGTACGTTCGTCTTTTCCGAGTTCGCCATCGTATTGACAGCAGTTTGAATTCGGTAACTAGAGAAATCAAAATATATATGTGCCGTTAACATGCATATGTTCACTACCAATGTAACAATAAAGTCGCTAGGTTGCAAATATAAAAACCGTAAAGCCGCGAAGAGTGCGACAAAGCGGCTTGTCCTAGGAGCGAAGAGAACATCCCCCCTACAACGGAGTATGCCCCTCAAGGGACCAAGTAGCTCAACCGCTTCACTCGACACGAGAAATTGTAACACGATACGGGTCAGGTATATCGGTGAGCCAGCACTAATGCAAGGACAAAACCTTTTTGATTCTTATTATTTTTTCATGAAATGCTTACCAACGTATTCTTGACATTTTTCTGATTAAAGTAACACCAAACATGATGTAATTTGTATCATAGTTACATGTTTAACACTTTGACTGCCGAAGCAGTAGCCTCAAATATTCTGTATAATCAAAGTAATTTATTTAATGAAATGAAACTTGAAAATTTGTAATCTGTAATACCGAGTAGTTCTTTAAGACTTCTCACATTTCCAGTTCTTAACCAAATTTTGTATTATGAATACATTAGTGTAAATATTTATGATTCAATCTGAAGAATTAACACCGTTTATTTTTTGTGAATCGTTTATCAACACGTTCCTGACGGTTTTCTAATTACAACGAATCCAAACACGATACAGTGAATACTCGATAAATGTCCAAAACACAGGTCCGGTCAGGGACATTTATCGTAAAGGAAATACTATTTCTCGACCTCTGCCGAAAGTAGAGATGGTCAGCGAAGCTCGGGAGGCCTCGGTCGCCGAGAAATGTAACATAATATTGGTGAAGTGTATCGGTGAGAGACCACTACTAATCGAATAACAAAACTTCTTCCTTTTTCATTATTTTTTATGGCACATTCACCAACATACTCATGGCATTTTTCTGATAAAAATTATACCAAATACGATATAATTCCGATGAAACTTTCATTGTTCATAGCACAAGTAAATATCTTTCGAATTATATTTTCAAGATTCATTTCATTAAATTAAATTATTTTGATTTTACAGAATATTTGAGGCTATTGCTTTGGCAGTTAAGGTATTAAACAAGTAAATATGATCCAAATTATATCATGTTTGTTGTTACTTTAATCAGAAAAATGTCCAAAATGTGTTGGTAAAAATTTCATGAAAATTAATAAGATATAAAAAAGTTTCGTTATTGCATTAGTATCAGCTCACCGATATACCTGACCGATATACCTCCTGATACAATTTCTCGCCACTCGAGGAGTATATCCCGTAGTAGAAGGGATATTGTCCTCGCACATAGCGTAAGCCGCTGTGTTGCTTTCTTCGTGACATTACTGTCTTAACACTTCCGATGTTCTACCGATTACTCAAACCGATTTATATCCCAAAAAATTCTGAATACACGTGCTCCCTATTTTGGTCCAGAAATCACGTGCAAGAATATGTATCTGGATGTATCTTAATAGAAAGATGTTGCATACACAAATTTTGAGAACATTGTTCGAACAAGTGACAACATACCTGACAATCTCAAATAATCCACACAAATAGGATGAAAAGACAGCGAGCGATGCTTCCGTACATGTTACCGATAATAAACCAAACGTGATTACAACCACAACTTGACAGGAAACCAAATCAGTCTGCTGGTTTCTTTCAGGAAAGAAAAATCCCAAGATGTTTAAATAATGAATTTGAAGCTTTGATTGGAGTATTGTGGGAATCAGGATTGCCACAATTGAATAGAATATCCCTGCGACCGATATGGCTATAATCAGGAGTAATATTATTTGTATAGTATCTTTTGTACACGATGATTATAGGACTATTATTATAAACATTAGTGAATAATGTTAGGTACTTAAAGAAGTTTCTGCCGTTTACTAATCAATGTAGGAATTAATACTACACGTCTGTAACTTGAATTAGAACCATCGTGGAGAGCGAGATGCGCGGTCGGATGGAGTGGGGGTAAAGCTTGCCACCGATCGAGCAACTTCTGCCCATACCTGATGTATGTAATAGCACTATAATCCAGGCTTGGTCATTATCGTAATAAATTATTTAAAAAATAATCGTTAAGATAATATATTATTCTATTTGGCAGCATGTCATTTGGAATAATTATCTGCTACTTTATTTGAAAAACCAAATAATTTTTACAATATTACTTCAAATGAAAGTCAAACAATTTTTCATTTCATCAAATAATTCGTACTCTCAAAAATTCGATTTATTTCGTATACCTACCATGGAACAATTTTTTAAAAGCGAATGCAGCTACACTTATTCGGCAGAAACTTATTACAGCACCGAACAATTATTTTCATAATTTTTGACATAATTTTCCGAGCGATTAGAGCCTGTCCTTTACCTACTAATGCCATAACCACTCGTCTGGTCTCTATTATCTGTTTCTTTAACATTTCCGCTTCCACCGGATGTTTCAGGGCGATGCAATCATTTTCAATATTTTCAAACACTTCTTTAATCTGGACCAATACGGGAAAAAAACGGTCAGCGGATTGCACAAATATTTGGTATAATAGTTACAACAAATGGTCTTGCCTAATTGGCGGGCCGAGACTCATAGTGGCGTAAGTCCAAACCTTCAAGATTTGAGTTAATATTGTTTTTCCAATCTTAAAAGCATCGTTTATTTACTGGCACCCATTAATCGATGTAGAACATGATTCCTCAATAAGATATTGTCAGCTTATTCTTTAGCCACTAAACACATGAAACGAACCATATGGGGTCACAGGTAGTGTTAGTCCTGTATATGTTGTTTTGTTTTCAACCGCTTATTTACGATACCGATCTACAACACGTACTTTCCAAATTTTCTAGATCTATAAATGTCATTTTGCAACCGGAATGCGTATACAGAGTTTTAAACCATTTTGTTTTTCTTATCACTCAGTATGCTATGTAAGTTACTTACACCACAATGATTCTCAGCCCGCCAATTACAGCATCAGTTGACGCGAGGGAAACGATATGCTTTTCAAACTTACTACTGGAAAATTAGCGATGAACCCAACATATCGTAAAACGAACAATATCATTGGAAATCCGTACGATAACGTCTGAAGCAAATTATACACCGAGATATTCACCATTCTTAGCGTCGATGCCTGAAAACATTGTATTTGGTTTGAAGAGTTTCAAAACTTTGCCGAAATATGTACTTAGAATAGCTCGACTGAAGTTGTTTTCTGGATTATATTCAAAATTGTACAGGGCGTCCCAAAATTGTAGGGGTTCCCTGAAAGTGGTGATTCTTGGGGGTATTCTAAGAATCTTTTTCCTTTGCGAAAATATCATACGCGGCTTCGTTTTCGAGTAATTAAAGAAAAACGTGGGCAATACCATCAAGTCTGCATAAAAATAATTTTAATATATGATTTTAATTGAAATAAATCCTGCTCTTGTTCGCGATTCGAGTACGGCGCGACAACAACGCTACCGCTCCGTAGGATCAGCCATCGGCGCGCGCCGAATCGGAATCCGTCAGCTGCGCTCTGATTGGCCTGTGTTTTTCGTTAATAACTCGAAAACGAAGCCGCATATGACATTTTTACAAAGGAAAAAATTTCTTCGAATGACCCTAGGAATCTCCCTGTTCAAGCAACTCGAACATTTTCGGGACACCCTGTATAATTGCGCAACGTACTCTTTTTTGAAAAAAATTAATTTATCTGCATTTTTCTTTTATACCAAAAGAAGGCAGTGATTTCGGCAGTTGGGTGCAGAGGCATGTGTGAGCCCCACTCTTGGTGTGTAGCACGAAGTAGGGATATCAAGTAGTGGGGGGAGGTCCCAAAATGTTTCTCATTGCCGTCTTTTGGTGCACGAGTTGTGCATACAAGACACTACAAGCGGATTACAATTCAAAATTGACAAGATGAAAGTTAAAACACAGAAAGGATTGAAAACCCTTTCGGTGTTAATAAAACGGTATTTATTTATCACTGGCACGACGATTTATTTTACGGTTGCTGATTGTAAGTAATTTATCATTCATAATTTCTTAGTAGTAAAAAGAAGTTTCTATCCATTGTATGTTCATATAGTCTCCAGTAGCTATATACTGAAATCAACAAAGTAGAATTTTATTTCCGTTTAAAGAATATTAACATAATAAAACAGGTATATTCAGTAGATCAAGTCCGAAATTTCCATCACAAGTCTGATTCGACATTACAGTGCAAGAGGTTAAACAAAATTTGATATATTGTGACTTTACCATTTTCAATATGAATCTAATTTACAACGAATCGAAAAAGTATTTGAACTATCTTAAAGACTGTATTTTCGATGATGGAAAATTGTTGACCATCAAACTATGATAATTTCGTAAAAAAAAAATAGTAAAACAATGCAGTGATTAGCTATCATTAGACTGCGGAGTTTAAGCATTTATGATAAACATGATTAACCCTTAAGTGAACTACTGGAGCTAGTGCGACCCCGCTCAAATTTATATATAACTATAAAAGAATTTTACGAATTTAAGATTAATAGACGTCAGGTGGATAATGCGTTAATTGAACCGTTGTATTTTTGAAACACTTTTCGAAAGCTCACTTAAGGGCGAAACTCTGAAACACGTCGGAAGACTTGAAAAATTATGGTGGACCATTCACAACCTATACTCGCACCTTGCAGTGAACGCAGAAAATTTCAATTTTTGCATGAAGACCCGCCGCCTAGTTTACACACTTGTTTAACAAATTCGTGAAAATTCGTCGCGGCAAATATTACAGCAGATTTGAAGAAAATTATAAAATCTTTCGCGTCGCACGGTCACTTCTCGTTTTATCGCTACGGATCACCTCTTTTCGAAACACGCTGGTGTGTCAATAAAGATGCAAATGTTTAACGATTCGATGAAAAACATGGATTAGAGCAGTCATCACCTGGATTACGATGCAGCAGAGGGTCAGCAGAGAGAATCCGACTCTCCGAATCTTCGTTAATATAGTGTTGTCGTAGGGCCAGAGTCCGGTGATGCACAACACTCTGTAATAAGTACTGTAATTCTTTCGGAACACGTCCATGTCAAAGGCAATGCTGAAGTGCGTATGTAACAGGGACTATGATGTACCGGTCGACTACGCCTTGCACATCATACTTTATTCAAGCAGCTGTTTCCCTTGTCAATTCCCGTCGACTTTTTGCGGTCCAATGTAAGTGTATCTAACTGCCGATTTCCGGCAAAAATCGATTGGTGTATTGAAACATTTATAACAAACAAAAAAAAATAAATTGCCGTATCCTGTATTTCCACCTTTGCGCGACTATTTTCTATCTGCATAACTATCAGAAGAAATACACACACGCCACGAATCGAATCCCCCTGCGAATTCTAATCCGCGTGTCTCTTTGCAACCACAGAGTGAAATACAACGTCAAACAATTGCTAAAGTGTCATTCTACGAATTTATAAAAGTCAGTTTGTTAAACATGATAATGGAGCAACGAACAACGAAGTCGACCATACAGCTACAACGAGGTAAATCACGTAATAATGTTCAGGCATATTTATCTTTTGGATGTGTTCACTATCATTTGTTTCTGAACACTTAGCACGTTAAAGTAACTTATAGCTATTACTGTACACCTAGCCACCATGTAGAATATAGAATACATAGAATATGGGATAATATATAGAATATAGAATAATATATACAATGTAGAATATAGAATACATAGAATCTAGGATAACATATAGAGTATATAGAATATAGAATACATAGAATCTATGATAACATATAGAATATGGAATACATAGAATCTATGATAACATATATCGAATGTAGAACATAGGATATAGAATATAGAAGTTAGAATAAATAGAATGTATAGAATATAAAGAATATATAGAATACGTAGAATCTATAGAATGTATAAAATATATAAAATATACATATAGAATATAGAATATATGGAATATAGAATATATGGAATATATAGAATATAGAATATAGAGTATAGAATATAGAATATGTAGAATATAGAATATGTAGAATATAGAATATATAGAATATAGAATATATAGAAGATAGAATACATAGAATATAGAATACATAGAATTGTAGAATACATAGAATACATAGAATTGTAGAATACATAGAATATAGAATATAGAATATAGAATATAGAATATAGAATATAGAATATAGAATATAGAATATAGAAAATAGAATATAGAATATAGAATATAGAATATAGAATATGGAGAATATGGAGAATATAGAATATATAGAATATAGAATATATAGAATATAGAATATATAGAACATAGAATATAGAATATAGAATATAGAATATATAGAATATACAATATATAGAATGCAGAAAAATATACATGCAATTTAGAATACGTAGAATAAACAACAATATAGAATACATAGAATATACAATATATAGAATGCAAAAGAATATACATGCAATTTAGAATACGTAGAATAAACAACAATATAGAATATATAGAATATACAATATATAGAATGCAGAAGAATATACATGAAATTTAGAATACGTAGAATAAACAACAATATAAAATATAGTATAATATACATGCAACGTAGAATACGTAGAATAAACAAAAAGTATAAAATATAGAATAATATACAAAAGTATAGAATATAGAATAATGCAGAATATAGAATGTGAAATGCAGAATACAAAATTAATAGTGTATAATATTCAACATAGAAATATAAAAATGTTCCGAATACATACAGGGTGTCTCCATTAAATTTGACGAACCTCGATACTTCATTACGGTTGATGAATAATTCATGTGACGGTGTGTCTATTAGACCCGCAGGTCGATCAATTATCCGGTGTTTTTAGGCGCCCTGTACATCCCCGAAGCCGCGTAGTATCGGGTACACCAGAGACTTACACGTTCTCAAGAACATCTTGTAATTCAGTTTCCGCATGTTTCACGGAAATCCCCGACTGGGTACACAAGGATATTCTTGTATATTTATTCGTGTCATAGAACACCGAAGGGGTTTACAGGGTGTACCGGGTCAAAAGCGATTCTAGTCGCGCGAAGCCAAGTTTATGGACGCCGTGGCGCTTGGCGCGCGGCGCAAATTGATGGCGCGTTTCACCGTACGTATAAAACCCCTTTTCAAACCGGGGGACCCATACTGCGGTGGTGCCGGGTATATACACGCAAATTCGCAGATCCGGCGAAAATGTTGTTAACGGTGAATACTCGGGAACTTGGCTGAAGCTCGAGGGCGCGTCAAGAAAGAGAGAATGAGCGAGTGAGTGAGTGCGACAGAGCAAAAGAGCAAAACGAATTGAGAGAAAAAGAGAGAGAGAGAGAGACTCGTGAAAACACTCGAGATTCCCGTGGCCATTTTTACGAATTAAATTAGAATGCGCAAAGAGATTGACGTCATGGGAAAAGGGAACGGTTCATTGAAGAAATGAAAGGAGCTGTTGCTTAGATGCGCCTCCAGATCTTTCCGGATCTTCGGGGAAAGCCGAATGTACTCACGGAAAATGTTCGGTTCGTATGAGCCAAATGATTCTTGCCGTTCACGGCGCGCTTGCAAATGGACAAAGTGGCAAAGATCAATTGGATTTAATGGTTGATACCAACGAACATTTTTTTGGATATTTAAGTTAATTATTAGTTGTACAAATAAGTTCGGTAATTTTTTATCATACATATTCGATGTTTATTTATAAAAAGAACGAATGCAGTTTACGTTTCGAAGTAATTACCATTACTTTCAACACACTTCTTCCACTTTTCGGGTAGTTGGCGAATTCCGTTTCTATAAAAAGATGGTGGTTTCGATTGAATAAATTCATTAATACTTTTTCCAACATCTTCCAGAGTTTTAACCCTTTGCACTCGGAGCTATTTCAACTAAAAAACCAAACATTTCTTCTAACCTAGAATATTTCCATTGTACATCATTTTTTTCATTATATGCGAAATGATATAGTACCTCATACAATATTGAAATGATTAGTAATCTATTACATTTAACACTAGAACTATCGGACCAGTCAAAATAACTGGTTTCTAATTTTTTCTATTACATATATTAAAATTATAAATATGTTTTGATGAGTAATTTTTTAGTATGTTTCTCTATTGAAGTACATATTTAACCAAGAATTCTACGAAATCTGAATAAATGCAATCTTGTCATTATTATAAGGTAATATTCGTCAGTCGCGTTTAACACGTTCACGCCGGCGCGGGCCACCGGTGGCCCGCGCTATAGACTGTCTCATCGGGAGGCGCGTACCACCGGTGGTACACATTCGATTGTGCTATTAGACGCTGAAAATTAAAATAATGAAAATTTAACGTATTTTCATTAAAAACATTTATTTTTAATTACAATTATGTAGGATCTTAGGAAAAATGAGGAATTCCGCGCCGGGAATCGAATCCGGGACCCTCGCGGTTGTAGCTGATCATCAACTCTTACACATACCCACGGAACCCTCCTACTTTTCCCAATCTCCATACAGTATTTGGTCTGGGAGGTCCTGATCCCACACTCGGCCATCCTGCGCCGGCATTCGCCCTCGAATGTCCGTCGCAGCGCCATCGTCTTTTTGGCCTCAGCGCCATCAACACAACTCGTCACCAACTTCGTCACTTTTCGGGAACACCATCCTACTGCCCTCTCTAGCAGTTTTCCCTGGATGTGTCCCTTACTTCGCTTCGTCGTCCTTTCGCTCGCGTGCGACCGTCTTCGTAACGCTTGCTTACTCGTTCGTCGTTTGTCACCATGCGGGAATCGGTGTTCCCCCCATCCCGGACGAGCCCCCAAATGTAGGATCTTAGGAAAAATGAGGAATTCCGCGCCGGGAATCGAACCCGGGACCTCGCGGTTGTAGCTGATCAAGTCTTACACATACCGACGGAACCCTCCTACTTTTCCTAATCTCCATACGGTATATGGTCTGGGAGGTCCTGACCCCACAATTATAATTAATAACAACGCGTATGTAGGTCTGAACAGGCAAAAATCGCGCGCCGCCAAATGAAGCGCGGCATTAATTGAAGCGCCGCCTCGCAGCAAAACAAATGAAAATCGGCCCCGGCGTGAACGTGTTAATGCTCGGTAGTTCTGGTGTTAAACAACTTTAATCATGCAAACAATATTCTGAATAATGGTGTAGCAATTTGTAGTGGCGCCTCAGAGTCGCCATTCGAGTGCTAAGGGTTAAAGTGGGAATAAACTGCTAAAATCTTTTTGCACGTCATTTAGTAAATCAATGCTTCTAATTACACAAAAGAGTCAAGTAATTTGGTGCGATTTTAAACAAATTATTGTGTTTTAAAGAGAGTTCGTATACTTTCGCGAGCCATTGTATATTTTCACATTAACGACCGGCACACTACGCACTCACGAACTTTTTGCCGAGTACTTTTTCCGGATCGCGGCGTTTATTCAATTTTTTCCAACGCGATTAGCACATCCACCCGGCCCTATAACCTATTCGTCGTTTCTAGCAGTGTCAGGAAGGATAACTGTGGCGTTCTTATTAGCGGGGGAAAGATCCGTTTAGGATACTCTCACTTTTGCAGAAAGTGTGCACCGTGTACGGCCGATCTCGAGGGCGGGCAATACAACGGAAGATCGCCAGAGCATCGGTCATCACGGGAACAGTTTCACAACCTATGCGTTTCTCGGAAAGAGATTTCCCCCGATGTCTTTGAAACGCAAAAAGAGTTTTCTGGTCTCGTTGTCGTCGGACGATTTCGGTGGATCCACGAAGACGTGCAGAAGCTTTCCGAATGCTGAACGGTTCACATCGGCGTTTTACTTCCTAACACATCTTGTGATTGTAAGAAAAAACACATTATCACGTGTTTTCACTTTTGAGATATTGTCGTTTACAGTTTTGATCACTAATTCTTCGTACTAGTAAAGTTTCTTTGGTTTCTGTTTATAATGCACATTTCTTTCACTTTGTGTAACACTGCATATTTGTATAATTAATTTGAACGACAGTAGAAAGAATAATAATATTAGTTCTCTAGCTATTAATATTGCTTAATGAATGGAACATCGGAACCCAGTTAAATTGTACTATTTTTTTAAGTCTATAGAATTTGTTTTAAACTTCAATTGTTTGTGACGATTTTGATGACAAGCCTCGTTTAGTTTCCTTTTACGCGTATTACGAGTTTTATTATATTTTTAGTTTTTTGTCATATTTTTATTGTTATTGTTAGTATTTGTTTACGTTGTCGTTATTGTTTTAAATATTAAAGTTTACTATGTGTTGTATGCGAACTTTTTATTACACCTATCCGAACAATATACCAAATAACGAATAGAATAAAGATCCGTGTGCTCAGTATGTAACGTCTTTTTTTTCAAACATACGATATACACCATACACGACAGCGTGACTTTCTTTGTCGAGGGTCAGCATGGGACTAAACTGCGAGTCAACAAGAAAACACGAACCTCCATGACAACACAGAAGAACACATGCGTGTTTACTGTTTACTCATTTTGACCGCTGTACGTATTCCAGCAAACTTATGTATTCTATATTTTTCATGATACATAAAGAGAATATATATAATATATAACATTTAATATTGTGAATTCTCGATAATTGTCCGAAATACTTGGCCCGTAATTGTAAATGAACTATCCCCACTACGGCGGGGTGTACCCCGCGAGGGGTCGAGAGTCCTCGGTTGCCAAGGAATGTAACATAATAAGGGTCGGGTGTGTCGGTGTGAGACCAGAAGACCACTACTAATCCAATAACGAAACTTCTTTATTTTTCATTACTTTTTTATGGGACTTTCAACAAGATATTCGTGGCATTTTTCTAATGAAAATGATACTAAATATAATATAATTCTGATAATATTTATTTGTGTAAGGAACGATAAAAGTTTCGGATGCAAAGAAAGACAGCGTATGGAAAAAAAAGACGCGGATAGTCGGAAAGAAAATTCATTTTTGTGAATAAAAGAAAAATGTAAAATATTTTTATTAACATATTGGTAGAGAAATGAGGCATCATTTTCTGTATTACATTTTCCAACATTCTATTCCTGTATATCAGAATCAAATACTGAAGCTTCCTCAATATTTCATGAATTTAATTATAAGAATATATTCTATATTCTATATTCTATATTCTATATTCTATATTCTATATTCTATATTCTATATTCTATATTCTATATTCTATATTCTATATTCTATATTCTATATTCTATATTCTATATTCTATATTCTATATTCTATATTCTATATATTCTATATTCTATATTCTATATTCTATATTCTATATATTCTAGATTCTATATATTCGATATTCTATATTCTATGTATTCTACAATTCTATGTATTCTATATTCTATGTATTCTATCTTATATGTATTCTATCTTCTATATATTCTATATATTCTATATTCTATATATTCTATATTCTATATATTCTATATTCTACATATTCTATATTCTACATATTCTATATTCTATATTCTATATTCTATATATTCTATATATTCTATATATTCTATATTCTATATATTCTATATTCTATATATTCTATATTCTATATATTCTATATTCTATATATTCTATATTCTATATATTCTATATTCTACATATTCTATATTCTACATATTCTATATTCTATATTCTATATTCCATATTATATGTATTATTCTGTATTTCTAGAATACAGAATACAGATTATAGCATACAGAATACAGATTATAGCATTCAGAATACAGAATATAGAATATAGAATAATATAGATATAGAACATATAGAATATAGAATGTGTAGAATATAAAATATGTAGAATACAGAATATAGAATATATTGAATGTAGAATACATAATAGAGAACATAGATTATAGATTATTGAATATAGAATGCAAAGTATACAATACACAGTGTAGAATATAGAATACAAAGTATATAATACACAGTGTAGAATATAGAATACAAACTATACAATACACAATGTAGAATATAGAATACAAACTATACAATACAGGTATTGTAAACGTATTGTAAAAGGCATAATCAAAATTAGATTAAAGTTTCGTTGCATTTCATATACTCAACAACGAATGAATTCATTATTGTAAGTCTAACACCAACGGATAAAGATGCCCTCTTTCCGCCCCATGCTTACCTTGAAACGTGTACACAGCTATCGCAAGAACCACGCAACTTCCGTTTCTCCCTGCGCATGCAACGGTACGCTGTGAAGGTAATTCGAGGTGATTTCTTGTCAAGCATTCGGTTCTTTGTGGCAAAATTGAAAGTGCAGTATAATTGTAATCCCTTCTGGCTCTGAGATGAAGGGACGGGCGGATGAAACTATTTTGCATCTGGAAGCGTCTCGTGTTAACAGAAATTCTACCGGAATGTGTGTGTTTAATCCTCGAGATGCGTGAAGGAGGGTGGGGATGAGGGTGTAGGGGCGAGAGAAGCTTATTCGCATACTCGCAACACAGTGAAATAGGCAATAGGGATGATGGAAACAGGGTGGCGCGTTCTCTTGGTGGGAAAAAGACATGAAATAAGACATAAGACGGCGGGGACAGCGAAGGCACACGTCAAACAGCAATCAGCGGAGGCAAACACGACGCGTAAATATCACGTGCTTCCTGCCCGGAGCTCGGAGGCCTCGGTTTTAGCCTATCCTGCCAGCGTCAGCGTAAAAGGAGTCAGGCTAACGATCAGCCATTTTGATTCCTCTTGCCGTCTTTGCCGGATCTCTACTCTTTCACCCTCGCGACACGCTATCCCTCCCTGATCAGCCATAAATCATAATCCTTGCGACTAATTTCTCATTTCTGACAAATGTGCTTAGCGAAGGGTGGACTTCGGTCCCTCGAATGAATAGGTTTCTGGATTATTTATAGATATTCGTGTTCTTTGTTAGGGAATCTCTAGGATCATTTACGGCTTCATTTATCAATTTTCTTTTATGTATATTTTCGGAGACGCTTCTTTTAGACTGTTACTTTTTCTGCTGTTTGTTCGATGTAAGTTATTATAAAATGTAAGTAAGGAATTTATAATAGTTATATTTAACATAGTCTGATATTACTATGGCAGTGGCCGTTATTTAATAACAAAAAACACTACTTAAAACTGTACAATACATATATTACGTAAAACTTCAATTTTCGAAGATCAAGGTCATTTCAAGGTCATTTTTCTTACAGGATTTGTAAGAAAAAAATAAATAAAATCAGTCGTGGTAAAAATATATAAATGCATTCATGACAAAAATAAGTAAATGTATTTATTAGAAAACATACGTAAATTCATTTGTGGTAAAAATATATAAATGCATTTATGACAAAAATAAGTAAATGCATTTATGAGAAAAATAAGTAAATGCATCTATACAATAAAATAAATAAATGCATTTCTAACAAAAATATGGAAATGTAATTATGAGAAAAAATAAGTAATCGTATTTATGACAAAAATAAATAAATGCGGTATTTAATTATTGTTATAAGGTTTGGCATCGTGTCTAGAAAAAAACGGATACCAACCAAGTGTTTGGTGTTATGGGCATTTTCTATAAATTGCCTCGAGAGCAGATTTTTCCGCGGACTAAATAAAGATTCGGTAAAGACCAGAAATAAGTATACTTCCGGTCGGTTTCTTTCGAAATGAGCTTCTTTCGGTCTCTTTTTACAATGAACGAGCCGGGCCATGTGACGAAACCCTTCGAGTTTTTAAAATAGAAACTTCGTCGAGACAGACGAGCGGATTTTCGCGAAATTTTTTCGCGTTGCTATTTATTCTTCACGGTATCATGCTACTTTGCCGACGGGGAACACGATTTTTTCCTGTAATAAATCATCGAAAGTGTTATACCATGCAACTATTATCCAGAGCTCATTTCGAAGCCTTACACCATCTATTTTCAAAATGCTTAGTTAATTTTTCCAAGGACATTGCAATTTTTCGCAATCATGCGGGATGATGGACGAGAAAAGATATTTTCACTTTTTGACAAACTTTCGATTCTAAACCTACTCGACCGACATTAAAAAATTCTGTTGAGGGCTGAGATCACTATGAATTTGAAGATTAGAGTCTCCCCTTTACTATGATATATAAAAAATCGACGTACGATTTTATATTATTGTTTTATTGAACTTTGAATGAGAAGACTCTGCCAAAAAATATTGAGAAGAAGACGCCATTTGTTTTCCAATATTCTACACGATTCAGAAACGTGTTTCAGAAAACTAATTAGAGTCTCCTCTTTACCGTGATATATTAAAAATCAACGTGAGATATTTTATTATTGTTTTATTGAACTTTGAATAAGAAGACTCTGCCAAAAAATATTTAGAAGAAGACGCCATTTGTTTTCCAATATTCTACACGATTCAGAAACGTGTTTCAGAAACGTAAATAGGGTCTCCTCTTTACTGTGATATATTAAAAATCAACGTGAGATATTTTATTATTGTTTTATTGAACTTTGAATGAGAAGACTCTGCCAAAAAATATTTAGAAGAAGACGCCATTTGTTTTCCAATATTCTACACGATTCAGAAACGTTTTTCAGAAAAGTAAATGAGTACAGTGAGAGTAGAGGGGTTGCACTTGAAAACGAGTGTAAAATATTTGCGGTATGATTTTTTGTTACGATATGTTAAATATTACAGTCTAATCCAGCATTAATTTTCAATTTTCGGAAAAGTCATTTAAATCAATTCAGAACATCGAAATTTTGATTTGGTAGCACAGTGCATATAGTTTATCCCGCAACAATGGGATCGACCATCGGACGGAGTGTGTGCGTCGAAAATACTTTTCCTGGCCGGCGAAGTGGCGTCGCATCATAATTTCAATAGCACTTCCGCTCGAGAACTCTTAGGTCCGCGAAGGGCGGAGGGGAACGGTGGCGGGGACTTATCCAGCTACAGTTAGGCGAGGTATCTCATTAATTGCGAGCGCTATTACGCGAGATACGCCGGTTAAAGAGCTGCCGTCGCTCATCGTGAATTTTTACGCAGCTTTTAACTCGTTTCGCTTCGCGATAAAACACCGCGCGAACAGAGCGCAGTGCCGCATGGTCTCCCTCTTTCGACGAGAGAAGGGACGCGCCTTTAATTAGGTGGAATTTTACGCGTACCTACATTAGATTACCTTCTTTTATCGCTAGAGAAGGAGAGTCTGAGTCGCTTGCTGATCAGCGAACTCCTCTGGTCTATGTCACGCACTGAGCAGTAGTTAAGTTAATGAAACTAACCTCAATTTTGGGATTGAACCAAGCACCAAGTCAATTTTACCGTTGTTCAAACAATTTGGCTTTTTTTTTTCTTTCGGTAAATACTGCGCCCCGGTTCGCTTTTAAACTTTGCACGCCGACCAGTAATTGCATTTTACATTTTTCATTTAATTTCTTCTTTGCTTGTCTTTAATGTTCGGTGCCGAGCCTCTTAAATTGGAGCTATCGAATATCTACGTTATTTCTGGATTGATGGAAACAATTGTTACGATGAACTTGCACTGTTTAAAGGGATAGATATAGTGGTGGCAAGAATTTTTTCTCAAGATCATTATTTTATGAGATTTCAAGGTCATCGATGGTTTTTTCAGGACACCCTATATATTGGTTTCGATATTGTTATAGAGGATAAAAAGACGAATCCAACGAGTATAATGACTATAGGACTGCGATCAGTTGATCTCGAGATACTTGTGTCTGAATGGTGCAGTGTTTAACCTTTCAGACAAATGTATCTCGAGAACTAATGATCGCAGTTTTCGAATATTTGATCTGAATATTGAATCTTGAATTTTCTGCTCCATAATGACATTTCCTTATTTTTGTCATAAATTCATTTACTTATTTTTGTCATAAATACATTTCCATACTTTTGTTAGAAATGCATTTATTTATTTTATTGATACATTTATTTATTTTTGCCACAAATGAATTTACGTATGTTTTCTAATAAATACATTTACTTATTTTTGTCATAGAAGTATTTACTTATTTTTGTCATCAATGCATTTATTTATTTTTACCACAAATGATTTTATTTATTTTTTCTTGTAAACCTATTTCCTTATTTTTCTTATAAACCTATTTCCTCATTTTTCTTATAAACCTATTTCCTTATTTTTCTTATAAACCCATTTCCTTACTTTTGTCATAAATGCATTTCCCTATTTTTGTCATAGAAGTATTTACTTATTTTTGTCATCAATGCATTTATTTATTTTTACCACAAATGATTTTATTTATTTTTTCTTGTAAACCTATTTCCTTATTTTTCTTATAAACCTATTTCCTTACTTTTGTCATAAATGCATTTCCCTATTTTTGTCATAGAAGCATTTACTTATTTTTATCATCAATGCATTTATTTATTTTTACCACAAATGATTTTATTTATTTTTTCTTGTAAACCTATTTCCTTATTTTTCTTATAAACCTATTTCCTTACTTTTGTCATAAATGCATTTCCCTATTTTTGTCATAGAAGTATTTACTTATTTTTGTCATCAATGCATTTATTTATTTTTACCACAAATGATTTTATTTATTTTTTCTTGTAAACCTATTTCCTTATTTTTCTTATAAACCAATTTCCTTACTTTTGTCATAAATGCATTTCCCTATTTTTGTCATAGAAGTATTTACTTATTTTTATCATCAATGCATTTATTTATTTTTACCACAAATGATTTTATTTATTTTTTCTTGTAAACCTATTTCCTTATCTTTCTAATAAACCCATTTCCTTATTTTACTTAAAAACCTATTTCCTTATTTTTGTCATAAATGCATTTCTCTATTTTTGTCATAGAAGCCTTTACTTATTTTTATCATAAATACATTAATTTATTTTGTCTCCTAAACGTAAAAAGTCCGCAATCTAATTTCGAAAAATCGTTAAAATAAAAGTTTCTTTTCTAGTCGAACGTATATTTCTGTTACAAGCTAACACGAGGAGTTCGGAGCCGATTATGGCGTTGGTCCTAGTCCTTCCCTTGACCACGATGCTCCGTTCGCGAAAACATGTCGGAAATTAACGAACCAGGTTCCAGCTCCTCGCGAGAAAAAAAAACCCGAAAGAATCATGAATTCCATTGTTCCATCCGCGAAATGGTACCTCAGCTCTGCTCTGGTTACCGAAATAAAGTGCACGGCTAAAGAGCAACGATGCGCAGCTCTTTCTTCAGCTGCCACTTCGACTAGTTGCTAATTAGTCGTTTCTTATTGCCCTCGTTTACGAATACAGAATACAGAACAGACTCGTCTTCCCCTGAATGCACAGACCTTGATGGGTCCACTGCAGTTGCTGGCACATTCGGTTAAGACCGTCTGCAAAAATTGCAATTTTTTAATTGTGAAAGAGAATTATAAAATTATGTATATATGTAATATTTACCGGGCGATTTGTGACATTTTTCTGATTAAAAGGAGCCCAAGCACTGTACAGTTCAGATCATATTTGATTGTTTAATCCACGACCAGCACGGTACCATTATATTGTTCAAGCAAATACTATAAATAAAAAATGAAAGGGTAAAGCCGGATAAAATGATCAGTAGTGCCCTTGAGCCGAATAATATAGCCGATAGGTCATTCGATAGGGCATAAAAAAAACATACTGAGTAAAATTTTAACCCTATATCTGGATGGGAAGGGTAGTTATGGGGTAAAATTAAAAAATCAGTTTTTGGCCTATTTTCCCCAGTTAACGATGTTTAGAAATTCTGAGAAAAATCTGAGACATTTCAACACCCGCATACTGAAAATCCTGCTTGTGAAAAATCAAAAACCTGAAAAAAATCGAAAACATGCAGATTTTGTATGGAAGTTCAAGAGTGACCATCTTTATATATTTACAGCACCGATACATTATTATAAGTATCTTTTATGAATTTTTTCAGATTACTCAGTTTGGTGCGCCGTTTTTAAAAAAATGCAACAATTTGAAGGTTAGCTTAGTTTTCCACGGAAAAAACGTCGAGAAAATCGGTTTTTCTTTTTTTAACAACGGCGCATCAAATTGAATAATCTGAAAAAATTCATAAACGTAAATTATAATAATGTATCGGTATTGTAAAAATATAAACATTTTCACTCTGGAACTTCCATGTGGAATCTGCATTTTTCCGATTTTTTTTTAGGTTTCTGATTTTTCTTTTTGTTTGTGATTTTTTGATTTTGAGGTTTTTAATTTTATTTCATTACTCGTTCATTTCTACTTTGCTCTTATTATTTTAAATATGTCTAACTCATTTTCTTGATTATAATTTGGAAAAAGTTAAATTTCAATGTAGAAGTTGATAATATGAAATCTGTATTTATTTCCTCACAACTTACTTTATTTAAAAAAAGAATAGTAAGAACAGTATACATGTACATATCGAATACAATCAGAGTTGGACATTATTCAGATAAAAGATTATTTAAATAACGATATGAATAAAAGGTACTTTATCTATATTCGTTATTCGAACGAATCTACGATCCTATCCACCATTTTGAATTATCTCGAATCGTGACATGTGGCCACCAGATACTCTTATATCTCGGAACACTGCATCCTATGCACACACTATACCTATGCCGGGTCTATAAGTATATATGCTCTAAAAGTTCTTTAGTTGTGGTGCCTATCAGTTTAAAAAACATAGTGTCAAGAAACATCCCTATTGTACAATAAATAATAACAAGAATTCAACTAAAAAAAAACACACTTGCTCTTCAAGAATATCTGTTTGCATCCCCCAAAAAGTCTAGTCCGATATGTCCAATAGTTAATTTGAAAAAAAAATTCTTAAAAATCACTCGTTCTCACTGTCGTCACAGGAGAAGCCCCTCTTAATTAACGGAAATCGGATAGTAAATCAAAATTTAGGTGGAAAGGGGTCCGTGGTTGATGATAGAAAGAAAACGAAATAGTGAATGAAAGTGTGAAGGATAGAGGTAGACAGAGAGACAGGCAGACAGACAACGAAGAGGAAGAGAAGGTTCTATCAGCGACCATATTGTAGTTTCTCGCCCGTGCCGGCTAAGCGTGTCGCAACTTTTTACATCACGCGCCTGCACTCGCGTTATGCCGTTATGCTTCGTCGTTCCACGGATATATCTGTATGTATATGTATATGCATCCACACACGTGCATCCACACATTGTCGGGGAAAGGAAACGCGAGAGCGGGGGCCCTCTATGAAAAATGCCTCGCGCAATTGTACGTTGCTACGGGAGGCTCTCTTTTGTATTTTTATTTTTTTATTATGAACGCCCACGCAACCCCGGTTATTTTTCCAACTATAACTGGATTAATTTCGTATTCCGGCGATTTTACAAACCCGCGAGACGGATCCCCCCCCCCCACGTATTGCTTTCGCGCAGGAGCATTTAACCGCCGTGACTCGTTTCGTCGTATACAGTTTCTATAAATTGTGTGACGCGTTTGTTACATTTCATCTTGATTACTGGAATGTGGATTTTTATACTTGTTTTGCTTTTATCCGTGACGTTTCACCGATTAAAATGAGTCTAGACACGATATTGTTTGGATCGCGAATGTCTGTTTAATACACGATATTGTAGAACCTCGATTATCCGAACTAATGAGTGGAACACGATTGTTCGCCTAATGGAACGGTTCATTAGGCTACGGTTTGCATAATAGCAATGCACATGAATTGCTTAAATTGTTTACTTGCGAAACGAACACGTTCCGGCACAATGGAAAATTCCGATGTCGGTTCGGATAATCGAGGTTCCACTAAATTGTGGATTATATAGGCAAATATGATTTGAACTGTGCCGTGTTTGGGCTCATATTAATCGGGAAAATATCACAAATCGCCTGGCAAAAGTTACATGTACATCATTTTATTATTGTCTTTCACAATTAAAAAATTGCAAATTTGCAGACGGTCCTAAAACTGAATGTGCTAGCAACTGCAGTAGATCATCGAGCTCTGCACTCATGTGCGTTCAGAAAAATAATATATGTATACAGACATCGGTTCAGATTGAACTGTTTAGACACCATCGGTTCGGATAATCGAGGTTCCACTAAATTGTGGATTAAACAGGCAATTATGATCAGAACTGCATCGTGCTTGGGCTCATATTAATCAGGAAAATGTCACAAATCGCCTGGTAAAAGTTACATGTACATCATTTTATAATTGCCTTCAACAATTAAAAAATTGCAATTTTTGCAGACGGTCCTAAAACTAAATATGCCAGCAACTGCAGTAGATCATCGAGCTCTGCACTCATGTGCGTTCAGAAAAATAATATAAGTATACGGATATCGGTTCAGATTGAACTGTTTAGACACCGTCGGTTCGGATAATCGAGGTTCCACTAAATTGTGGATTAAACAGGCAATTATGATAAGAACTGCATCGTGCTTGGGCTCATATTAATCAGAAAAATGTCACAAATCGCCTGGTAAAAGTTAAATGTACATAATTTTATAATTGCCTTTCACAATTAAAAAATTGCAAATTTGCAGACAGTCCTAAAACTGAACGTGCTAGCAACTGCAGTAGATCACCGAGCTCTGCACTCATGTGCGTTCAGAAAAATAATATAAGTATACGGATATCAGTTCAGATTGAACTGTTTAGACACCGTCGGTTCGGATAATCGAGGTTCCACTAAACAGTGGATTAAACAGGCAATTATGATCAGAACTGCATCGTGCTTGGGCTCATATTAATCAGGAAAATGTCACAAATCGCCTGGTAAAAGTTACATGTACATGCATTTTATAATTGCCTTCAACAATTAAAAAATTGCAAATTTGCAGACGGTCCTAAAACTGAATGTGCTAGCAACTGCAGTAGATCATCGAGCTCTGCACTCATGTGCGTTCAGAAAAATAATATATGTATACGGATATCGTTTCAGATTGAACTGTTTAGACATCGTCGGTTCGGATAATTGAGGTTCCACTAAATCGTGGATTAAACAGGCAATTATGATCAGAACTGCATCGTGCTTGGGCTCGTTTTGATCAGTAAAATGTTGGTAAAAGATTCGTATTCGCATCTGGCTGTTTAATCTAAATTTAAGATTAAACTTAATACTAATAAAATATTAATCCAAATTACACACAATTTGGAATCTTACTTTTCCACGGAGTTGTTCCCACAAAAGAGAAAAGATAAATAGTATTATCAGGTTTTTGTCAGCCAATATAGCGAACTCACGTCTCCGTGAGTCCGGTCGTTGGCGAACAATTTGACCCGCCATGGGAAATGTAAATTTTGCAGTGACGTCACGTGGAGCGACAATTTAAGGGCTCGAGGCGTTCCCTTTGCAGGTCGTTAATTAACGTCGTGATGATTTTTGTCCACGTTTAGAAAGGATCGAAGTTCGAACTTCCGGGCACCCGCGGGCTAATGTTAATTAAGTCAAGACGGTAGAGTAAGATTTAATTAAATGGTGGTATAGCCGGAAAGAAGGTGACGTGTCCGTTTCAGGTCGAAATAGCTGGCCCTTTTTGAAAATGTGTAATTATCTGACATTTAATTGTCGCGCAGAGTTGATACAAAGTCGATCTCGCGTATTATTACAGAAAATTTGCGATATTGCTGCGCGGAATATTGATTCGGCGGAACTTAGTGCGATTTTACCGTTAGGATAGTTCGTTATTAACATTAGAGTAATATCATCAGTGTTTTTTCAAAAAATATTCTTCCTTCAACTTTTGAGAAAATTAATTTTGAAGTAAGCCTACATTTTAACTGTTTTGTCAAAAGTGAATACTTCATGTAATTACTAAAGCACAAATTACTGAGGATTTAATCTACTACTGGGTCTAATAAGAAATTGTTCTATTATGCAAACATTCATGCATCCCTCTGAATCTATACAACGAATCCTTTTGATCGTTGGCTAAATTGTAATAGAACTCTTCCTGAAGGTACAGCTACAATTTCAAGTCGATCGGCCCAGTACTTTCTTTTTAATCGCACCAAAAAGAAAACCTTGTTTCCAGGAAATTACCGAGTTCGGATAAGCGAGGTTCTACTAAACCGTGGATTAAACGAATAAATGTGATCCGAATTCAATCGTGTTTGGTATCATTTTATTCAGAAAAGAGTCAGTAATAAGCTCGTACAAGTTTCATAGAGAAAGAATTAGAAATAAAAAAGTTATGTTAATTTTTCTAGGTGCGTGCCAGCGACGGGAGATCCGATAATCCTGTCTGTACACAATGTGAGCAACTTTTCAGTCCGGAATTTTTCACGTACGTAAAGACATTACTCTACATGAAAAGTATATACAGGGTGTCCCAGCTAACTTGATCACCTTGAATATCTGGCTTAGTGTTAGTAATAGAAAAAAACGTTATAGGACAATATTAGACTAACCGAAGATGCAATATAATGATTCGGAAAAAACTTTTTTCAAGGTCATTTTTTTCTAGATATCAAGGTCATCAATTTTTTTTTAATGGAACTATATATTTTTTTATCGCGATGTAATAGTAGGGGTCAAGACCTCTTCAATGACATATTATACAATGACCTTCGTGTGACCTTGGGTATGAAAAATATAAAAAGCATTACAGGTATTACCAGTGATTAATTTACTACACTAATTGGTTTGATTGAACTACTTGTATTTCAATAAATGTTCGAAATGATGACCATTGTTTTCAATACATTGTTGTATACGGAAAATAAATGATTCTCTTGTATACAACAATGTATCGAAAACAATGGTCATCATTTCGAACATTTATTGAAATACAAGTAGTTCAATTAAACCAATTAGTGTAGTAAATTAATCACTGATGATACCTGTAATGCTTTTTGGATTTTTCATACCCAAGGTCACACGAAGGTCATTGTATATGTCATTGAAGAGGTCTTGACCCCTACTATTACATCGCGATAAAAAAATATATAGTTCTATTAAAAAAAAATTGATGACCTTGATATCTAGAAAAAAATGACCTTGAAACATTTTTTTCCGAATCAATATATTGCCCCTTCGGTTAGGTTAATATTGTCCTATAACGTTTTTTTTCTATTACTAACACTAAGCGAGATATTCATGGTAGTCAAGTTAGCTGGGACACCCTGTATAATATAAATAATCGGAAATTGACAATCAAGCTAATTATACCTATTTTTACCTAGTTTCTCTCGTCCTCGCGCCCGCGCGGGAGTTATAACGGACCAACGCGGAAAAACAATGGCGCGTAACACGCCGAGATAAATTCAAAATAAGAGTTTAGACAAAGGAGAAGAAAAAGGGTGGCGAGAAGGACCGAAAGAGAGAGATTGGACTGCGTGTCTGGCGAAATCCGTGGCCATTATTTCGGCCGGAGCCCTGCGCACGTCCGCCAGAAATGAATATGCAAGAACCTACCGGCGAATATTTACGGCTGGACTGGTGTGCGCCTATATACAACAAGTTTCAAAAGATGAAGCCGACCAGAACCGCGGTTCTCTCGTTCTGCCTCGCTCCGCTCCGGCTGCTTTCGATGTCGGACTTCGACTCGAAACGCCGTTCCGTCGATTTGCGTTGGATCAACCAACGATTCCGAACACCGTCTCTACGGAATACTTGCCATCCGTTGACCGTTATCCGTCGACAATACGGCCCTGTACGTCGCACGGTATGACGAAACGATCTGGCAGCGATGAAAAATCGATTTTCGTAATATTATAAAATACATAAAATTCGTGTCACTTGATAGAGAATTAATTGTATTAATTCTATAAAATTTCTATACAGGGTGTTCAGTTGAAAACTTTCCAGCAGAATATCTCGAAAAGTATGAGAAATATTAGAAAAGTGTAAAACACGTGTCCAGTATCAATTTTTTATTTGGGTGGCGTTTTCAAGGTCGTTTGAAGGTCAACTTTGTTTCTTCAAATGGAAACTTATATTTTTTTATTATGGGATCTTATTTTACGTAAAAAGACCAGCAATTTTCGTAGAATACTTATTTTTTATCTGCGCACTAGTTTCAGAGATATTTAAAGCGAAGTATTTGGGTAGCGTTTCCAAGGTCATTTGAAGGTCAACTTTCTTTTTTTAAATGGAATGATATGTGTTTTTATCCACCATCAAATATTGAGTTTTAAGATGAGTTCAATTACCTATGACTCAAGGTCATTCAAGGTCAAACTTGCAGGAAAATGCAGAAAAGGTGCGATTTGCCCAAAATTTGGACCATTTTTTAAAAACCTTTGTGTACAGACACAATTTTCTGATCTTCGTCGCTGGCACGCACCTAGAAAAATTGACATAACTTTTTTATTTCGAATTATTTCTCTATGAAACTTGTACGAACTTATTCCTGGCTATTTTCTGAATAAAATGATACCAAACACGATAGAATTCGGATCGCATTTACTCGTTTAATCCACGGTTTAGTAGAACCTCGCTTATCCGAACTCAGTATGTTCCTGGAAACAAGGTTTTCTTTTCGGTGCGATTAAAAAGAAAGTACTGGGCCGATCGACTTGAAATTTTCACTGTACCTTCAGGAAGAGTTCTATTATAGTTTAGCCAACGATCAAAACGATAAGTTGTATGGATTCCCTTTTAATTACTGAAATGCTTCAGATTTCTCATTTTCAATTTCCTTTTTCGTAACATGATATTAAACAAGCGAGAACGTAATTACGTGATTATGTAATCATTTCCACGTAAAAATGGTTCGTATTTCGAACAACGATAATGTTCGCGGAATTGTTCGCAATATTTGTTGCAGCCCGTGGAGCGACACAGTCGGCTGAAATAAATTCGACGGTGGCGTGGCGGGCCAAATTAAAAACCGGTACATTAAAACGAATAGGTATACAGAGCGTATAACTTATAATCAGACGCATACGAATCGCAGCAACAAGTGTGAATTTTTAAAACCGCGGACTGCCGGCCAGTTGCAAAACTGGCAACACACCGGAAGAAAAATTGCTGAGAAATGAAGAAAAATTGCGCGCAGTTTGTACCGCTGCATGCCCGGGCCGAGTGCAATCCCATAAGCGTTTGATTACCGTCAAACTAAAATCGTTTGTTTTTTTTTTTTTGTTCGCCGAAACGCTGTTCGTGAACTTCGTGCAAATATCGTACCTAACATTTTTCATTAAAATGCAAATTTTTAAACGCTCTAATTGACCCCGCGGATTTTTAAGCAAATGCGAGCGTTGTGGACACGAAATGTAATTGGTTTAAATTGTGTTTTTGCCTTAATGGTGAGCTTTTAAAGTTACTGTACTTGTTAGAATACATTCCTGTTTATTTTCTGCATTTTTATATAGTTTTTAAGACATTTGACTTTGTCGAATAACAATTAGGATTAATATATAATTTTCCTGTAATATGAGCCTCTTAAATAAAAAAGTAAATTTAAAATAATTAGAATTGATAAAATATAACAAAATTCATAATTATGATAATACAAACATAAAAAAAACAAGAGAAATAAAGATAACAAAAATAAATCTTTTTTTGGTGTATGTTTTTAGATCTTTTACAGTACTATGTAAAAGGACATTTTATCTTGTAACATAAAAGTTAGATTAAATTTTTATTGCTGTTTTTACTCCAGTTTAATTTTAATGAACTAACACGGAACAATACTACAATTTTCTAATAACAATATTTTGCGAATTTTTTCAGATTTTTATAGTTCAAACGTCCAAACTCGAGTAACGACATTTATCTCTGACATTTATAATTGTTGATGTTTTGCATAAACCAGCTTTATTTCAGTTTAATTTTAATGAAATAACACGGAACAATTCTACAATTTTCTGAAAACTATATTTTGCGAATTTTTTCAGATTTTTATAGTTCAAACGTCCAAACTCGAGTAACGACATTTATCTCTGACATGAATAATTGTTGATGTTTTGCATAAACCAGCATTATTTCAGTTTAATTTTAATGAAATAACACGGAACAATTCTACAATTTTCTGAAAACTATATTTTGCGAATTTTTTCAGATTTTTATAGTTCAAACGTCCAAACTCGAGTAACGACATTTATCTCCGACTTTTATATTTGTTGATGTTTTGCATAAACCAGCATTATTTCAGTTTACTGCTTGCATACTGTAAGTATACCGCGGACGTTCATGCAAATGACCATTTCCGGTGAAATTTCTAGAAAGTGGATTTCAGCAGAATTTTCATTCGTGTAATGCTAGTTTTTGCTGGTGAAGTCTAATTAAAGGGTTTGCTTTAAATTCTGTACAGCCGCCTTGTGTGTTTAGAATTTTCCAAAATTTCAACGATTTATAAATCTATGACTGACTGCAGTCTAATGTATAAAATGTGAATGTTTAAATAAATAGGTCTATCATTTTCGATCAGTTGAATAAATATTCAGAAGCAGTTGCAGAAATGGTCAGCCTCGTTTTCCAAAATTACCCCTTTAATTACCAAAAAAAAAATAAAAACATTTTTTACTTCACCCGGCTTTGCATACTGCGAACGCAGACTCCAGCGAGATTATGCTGCTCTGGTAATTCTATTGTCCATGAAACCATTCGCGGACGAATTTAATTAATTTAACAAACATTTTTAACGGGCTTTCTCTTTTTGCCTCATTCTTGAAATGAACTGGCTAAACCGTCCACTAAAACAGAGCACTTAAACGATTATTAAGGCGTAGAAAAAATGCTCTAAAGTTTATGTTAATGAATAAAATTTTAGAAACCTTTTCTTCGGTTCGTATCATTAGGACTGCGGAATATTATGAAAAATTGTTTTAAGGAAAAATAGCCAAGGAAGTTAATACTGGTGCACCGTCCGCTACGAACATTATTTAAACAACGTTAAATGTTCATAATGTTACGAAAAAAATACCATTGCGTTTAGAAGATTATACAGAATCGTTCTACGTAAAAATCATTCCAATAGTTCATATAGTTATAGCAGAAAAAATTGTTAAAACATGGTAATTGTTCCAAAAAATCGGGGCACTAAAAATTAGTACACCATTCGATTTGAACATTATTTAAACAATTTTAAACGTTCATTATGTTACGAAAAAAATACTATTGCACTTAGAAGAATCTACAGAATCGTTCTACGAAAAAGTCATTCCAATAGTTCGTATAGTTATAGCAGAAAAAATGGTTAAAACATGGTAATTGTTCCGCAAAATCGGAGCATTAAAAATTAGTACACCGTTCGCTTCGAACATTATTTAACAAATTTTAAACATTCATAATGATACGAAAAAAATACCATTGCTTTTAGAAGAATCTGCAGAATCGTTCCACGTAAACATCATTCCAATAGCTCGTACAGTTATAGCAGAAAAAATTGTTAAAACATGGTAATTGTTCTACAACATCGGAGCATTAAAAATTAGTACACCATTCGCTTCGAACATTATTTAAAGAATGTTAAATGTTTATAATGCTACGAAAAAAATATCATTGCATTTAGAAGACTCTACGGAATCGTTCTACGTAAAAATCATTCCAATATCTCGTACAGTTATAGCAGAAAAAATTGTTAAAACATATTAAATGTTCCACAAAATCAGAGCATTACAAATTAGTACATCGTTCGCATCGAACATTATTTAAAAAATTGTAAACATTCATAATGTGACGAAAAAATACCGTTTCATTTAGAAGAATCTACAGAATCATTCTACGCAAGACTCATTCAAATAATTTTCATAGTTATAGCAGAAAAAATTCAAAAAGTCAAAATTCCACTTTTCATTTCAGAAACAAATTCCTCAAAACTCGATGCTGCTGGGAAAAACAATTTTCTAATTCAGGTTCGGTATATCAAAAAAAAAAAATGAAAATTGACGGAATGCGTTGTTCCCACTCTAATTCACCATAGAGATAATATCCACGGTGAATCAAAGTCCCGATAGCGGCTTAACGGTGTCCTATGGTAGAGTGGCCACGATTTCTATAGGTGTACACGCGAGAACTAGAACGCGTAACATTTTAATAAACGCAATTACCCGAACCGCCGTCATTTAGGTGTATCAGGTAAGAACCTGGCAAGAATGGACGCACAGTTAAGAGCCAGATGGGCGGCGAACTTGAAACGCGACTCAAGAATACAGTAATTCTTCGACAAAATATTTTTGCTGTTAATTATTTCATTACAAAATTATTACCAACAGATTCGCCGCATTTTCCCGATTAAAAAGAGTCCAAACACGATACACTTTGAATCATATTTTCCTGTTTAATTCTCGATTTAATAGAACCTCGATTATCCGAACCGGTATACAGATCAGTAAAGATTCAATCTAGCACTGTAACTTTAAACAAAATATTTCCCCAATGCTTTTAAAGAACAATCAAAATTTCAATTTGTAGCATTTCAGTGACAAAACGCTTCTTCGGTTTTTCATTTGCTATGTTATGGAAAATCATCTTAGAAGAAAATGGACAATATACTGAGAAAGTGGAGGCTTCAAGCTTTAAAACGAGTCCAAGTTTATTGTTGTACGATTATTTTTCACGAAATTATAACAGTTTGAATATCAACAGTTCGGATAAGCGAGGTTCTCTTAAAACGTGGATTAAACGAGTAAATGTGATCTAAATTGCGTCGTGTGTGGTATCATTTTAATCAGAAAAGAGTCACGAATATGTTAGTAAAGTTTCGCAAAAAAACAGTTTGAACATCAACAGTTCGGATAAGCGAGGTTGTCTTAAAACGTGAATTAAACGAGTAAATGTGATCTAAATTGCGTCCTGTCTGGTATCATTTTAATCAGAAAAGAGTCACGAATACGTTAGTAAAGTTTCGCAAAAAAACAATTTGAATATCAACAGTTCGGATAAGCGAGGTTCTCTTAAAACGTGAATTAAACGAGTAAATGTGATCTAAATTGCATCGTGTCTGGTATCATTTTAATCAGAAAAGAGTCACGAATATGTTAGTAAAGTTTCACAAAAAAACAATTTGAATATCAACAGTTCGGATAAGCGAGGTTGTCTTAAAATGTGAATTGAACGAGTAAATGTGATCTAAATTGCGTCCTGTCTGGTATCATTTTAATCAGAAAAGAGCCACGAATATGTTAGTAAAGTTTCGCAAAAAAACAATTTGAATATCAACAGTTCGGATAAGCGAGGTTGTCTTAAAACGTGAATTAAACGAGTAAATGTGATTTAAATTACGTCGTGTCTGGTATCATTTTAATTAGGAAAGAGTCACGAATATGTTAGTAAAAGTTGCGCAAAGAAATAAATAGAAATAAGAAAGTTATGGCCTTTGGATTAGTATTGTTTAATTGATACTCCGCTGTGAATGTTTTGTTTCCTATATTACGGCGTCAAGGGATCGGTGAATGGTGTCTGTACGCTACACATGCGACATTACCGTATAATTCGCTAGCATGTTGAATGGCGGCGCAGTCAACCAAATTTTTCCTCGTCCGGTTGCTCATGCTAGTTCCTCTATGGTTGCGGCAGGTCGTTCATCGCGCTCCTGGAGAACGCTTCCGAGCGTAGACACGCGTAGTTGCGCCTACGTAGCTTATAAATAACGTAATTAGCCTGGCTGCCTTCCTTCTCGCTTTCAGCTTGACCGTCTTCTTCCTCTTTGCCACGATCCGACGCTTCCGGTCTCTCTTCCATGATCTTTTGTAATCCTCCCGGGGCTCTCTCTTTCTCGTTTCTTCTCTCCTCTTACCCTGGCCTGCGTTCTGTGAGTCGGTGACGTAAGAATAATTATTCGAGGAATTATTAAGATTTTTATGTAAAATTGCTGCTTCTTTTTCAGCCTGCGACTTTTAATCCTTTTGCGAACGCGGTGCACTTAAATTGTACATTCTGTAATTATACCGTGAGATACTGCTTAATTTATTTGCTTTTCTCTCTCTCTCTCTCTCCCTCTCTCTTTCCCTTTCGTTTATATCGTTTTTTGTGAGTTAACAATGAAACTCCTGGATTATGCAATAATATTATTTATATCGTGTATAAAAAGTATTCGTTGATGTTTCCACGCTAGAACGTAGGAAACACAGCGTGGACATCAGACTATCGCTGAGACTATACTAATTCAGTGACTTAACCTTTTTGTTTTTAATTATTTCTTTGTGAAACTTTTGCCGCCGTATTCCTGACTCTTTTCTGGTTAAAATGATACCAAACATGGCGGTATTTGGAGCATGTGTACTCCTTTAATCCACTATATTCTGGAACCTCTAGTATCCGAACTCACCAGAGAGATATGTATGGATGCTCGCATTATTTAAAAGAACAGTTTCTTGTTAGTTATACTGGATCGAACTCTAAAGCAGCTTATACATTAATTTGTTTTCATTTCATTGATAATGACTTTGACGTTGTCCTGAGTAGTTCTGATATTGAACATATGTTATTGTTTTGGTGTGAAAGTTCGACGGCACGAACTAAAGTACAAATAAAACGATCACGCCTTTTCTGCATTTCCCTGCAAGTTTGACCTTGAATGACCTTGAGTCATAGGTAATTGAACTCATCTTAAAACGCACTATTTGATGGTGGATAAAAAACATATCATTCCATTTAAAAAAAGAAAGTTGACCTTCACCTCACCTTGGAGTGTCCATCGGGAAAAATAAAAGTTCCACCACATGATGCTCCCCCTCGGCACTGAACAACTTTCATCTGAAACGTTTTTGCGTATAATCAATATTTTTGGAGACATTCGTCTGTAACGCTTATAATTTCCACCCTGTATGAAGCAGAAGCGACGTTAGAGATGTTTGATCGTCGTCGTGTCGTTTCATCCCACTGTGTCCCACTCAGTGATGCCAGAAGTGTCAGCTTTTCGCGCATTCGTACTGTGGCGCGCGCGGATTCCAGTAACGTATACGTGACAAAAAAGAGAAACATCTCGGTGGCGTGACGGGACCTAGCACTGCCATAGACGAACTTGAAGATAACGGACATTTTTATTTATTTATATATTTATATATATTTATATATATATTTCCATATATATTTATATATATTTATATATATATGTATTTCTATATATTTATATATATATATATATATGTATTTCTATATATTTATATATATATATATATATATATATATATGTATTTCTATATATTTATATATATTTATATATATTTCTATATATTTCTATATATTTCTATATATTTCTATATATTTCTATATATTTCTATATATTTCTATATATTTCTATATATTTCTATATATTTCTATATATTTCTATATATTTCTATATATTTCTATATATTTCTATATATTTCTATATATTTCTATATATTTCTATATATTTCTATATATTTCTATATATTTCTATATATTTCTATATATTTCTATATATTTCTATATATTTCTATATATTTCTATATATTTCTATATATTTCTATATATTTCTATATATATATGTATTTCTATATATTTCTATATATATATTTATATATTGTATATATAATATATTTTTGTTATTTCTGATACTGGAAAGGTTTTTGCAGTTTTCCTGTCTCTTGCAACAAATGTTGGTATTCTTTATAGAGTGTTCCAAATAAAATAAAATTTTATATTATGTTAAATCTATATTTACTTATTTCCAAACTTCAGCTTATTACCCTGTATAATCCGAACTTTGTTAGTTAAAGAAAGCATGTGAATGTTGAATGAAAAACATTATTTGTAAAACAGGGCCTTAAAGAACTCTCAAAATTTTCAAATTCATACAACACTGATGCCACGCGCGAATACTCATACGCGAAAAGCTGACATTTCTGGCATCACTGGTCCCACTGTACGGCGACGGAGAATCGAGTCCCGATGCGAGAAACAAGAGAACGCCGCGAAAGAAATGGCTCCGTTAAGAAAGAAAAGAGGGGATCGCGAGCTTCGTAGCTCGTTCCCGAAGAAAAATATATGGTGTTCCGGTGTCGTTGCATCCCTGCATCGACCTCCTCTCGCGATTTTTCCGCTTTGCGGAACAGAGAGGACCCGTGTTCTCGAGCCGTTTTTACGCGGTCATAACTGTAACGCCGTTACGACGGTATTGCAAACACGACGAGGAGAACCGGAGATACAAGAGGAAGCCTCGTAGAATTGGAGAACGCCGCTAGGGGGACTATCAAACCGCCTTCTACGCGCAGCTATACGTGCAACTCTTCGGACAGAACGCGTCCCTCTCGAGCCGATATGCATCTGCCTATGCTCGTGCATCGTACATCGTGCCTTCTTACGTGCCATTTCGAACTCGCGAACCTTTATTGCTTTTAGAACAACGGACTGCGTATGCTGGTACCTTCTAATCGGCCGCCATAAACCGTTATCGAATTCCTTTGTCTCGAGACCCGTAGAATTGTTATAGGCAACGTTCCTCTATGAGAAACGCATCAAGTTTTTCGACTCGCGGCTCTTTCAGTTGGATCTCCCTTGGTCATCTTTCAGAAATTGACACTATACTGTGTGACAAAAAGCAAGGCTTGTATTTGTTAATGTTTCGTAGTGAAAACCGTAGTGAAATACATTTCCTGTGTTATTATTACTAGTTTATATAACATGATCAATATTTTATCCAGAATAGTCACATCGATGAAATTTTATAATTGACACTACACTGTGTGACACAAAACACGTCTTGTATTTGGTAATGTTTCGTAGTGAAAACCGTAGTGAAATACATTTCCTATGTTATTATTACTAGTTTATATAACATGATCAATATTTTATCCAGAATAGTCACATCGATGAAATTTTATAATTGACACTACACTGTGTGACAAAAAGCACGTCTTGTATTTGTTAATGTTTCGTAGTGAAAACCGTAGTGAAATACATTTCCTATGTTATTATTACTAGTTTATATAACATGATCAATATTTTATCCAGAATAGTCACATCGATGAAATTTTATAATTGACACTACACTGTGTGACAAAAAGCACGTCTTGTATTTGTTAAAATTTCGTAGTGAAAACTCGTGAAAATACAATTCCTATGTTATTATTACTAGTTTATATAAAAAGATCAATATTTTATCCAGAATATTCACATCGATGGAATTTTATGAATGTATCGACGGGTGGCATCATGTGGTGGTACTTTTATTTTTCCCGGTGGATACTCCAAGGTGAGGTGAAGGTCAACTTTCTTTTTTTAAATGGAATGATATGTTTTTTATCCACCATCAAATATTGAGTTTTAAGATGAGTTCAATTACCTATGACTCAAGGTCATTCAAGGTCAAACTTGCAGGAAAATGCAGAAAAGGTGCGATTTGCCCAAAATTTGGACCATTTTTTAAAAACCTTTGTGTACAGACACGATTTTCTGATCTTCGTCGCTGGCACGCACCTAGAAAAATTGACATAACTTTTTTATTTCGAATTATTTCTCTATGAAACTTGTACGAACTTATTCCTGGCTATTTTCTGAATAAAATGATACCAAACACGATAGAATTCGGATCGCATTTACTCGTTTAATCCACGGTTTAGTAGAACCTCGCTTATCCGAACTCAGTATGTTCCTGGAAACAAGGTTTTCTTTTCGGTGCGATTAAAAAGAAAGTACTGGGCCGATCGACTTGAAATTTTAACTGTACCTTCAGGAAGAGTTCTATTATAGTTTAGCCAACGATCAAAACGATAAGTTGTATGGATTCCCTTTTAATTACTGAAATGCTTCAGTTTTCTTATTTTCAATTTCCTTTTTCGTAACATGATATCGATCGATTTCATGAATGCAAATACAGAGTGAGTAAATGTAAATCATATAAGCATTGTATTAGTCGGAACTACAGTATTTCATCGATAATTGTCGCCACCGCGGGTCCGGCCGGCGACAATTAACGTTCAGATAATACTATTCTTTGACTTGTGCCGAACGTAGGAAAGGACAGCGAAGCACGAGAGCCCTCGGTCGCCGAGAAGTGTAACATAATATGGGTCGAGTATGTCGGTGTGAAAATAACACCTAACCCAGTGAAAAAATTTTTTTTTTATTATTTTTTTATGGAACTTTCACCAACATATTCGTGGCATTTTTGTAATTAAAATGATTAATTTCGATGGTATTTACTCGAGTAATGGACGATGAAAGTTTCGGAAAATTATTGTAAATATGATCCGAATTATATCGTGTTTGGTATTATTTTAATCAGAAAAATGCCAAAAATATATTGGAGAAAGTCTCGTAAAAAAATAAGTAATATTAAAGTTCTTTTATTGGCATTACATTGTGAGGACACGTGGGCCTTTGAACTGTGCCGCCGACTGCGACTCTCCACGTCTCTTTCTTTCTCATGCGCTGTCCTTTCTTGCTCCCGAAACTTTCATCGTCCATTACTCAAGTAAATATCATCGCAATTATATCTTATTTGGTATCATTTTCATTAGAAAAATGCCACGAATATGTTGGTGAAAGTTCCATAAAAAAATAATAAAAAATAAAGAAGTTTTATTATTGTAGTAACAGTATTATATATATTGTAGATGTAAATATCATCGTAATTATATCTTATTTCGTATCATTTTCATTAGAAAAATGCCACGAATATGTTGGCGAAAGTTCCATCAAAAAATAATAAAAAATAAAGAAGTTTTATTATTGTAGTAATAGTATTATGTATATTGTAGATGTAAATATCATCGTAATTATATCTTATTTCGTATCATTTTCATTAGAAAAATTCCACGAATATGTTGGTGAAAGTTCCATCAAAAAATAAAGAAGTTTTATTATTGTAGTAACAGTATTATGTATATTGCAGATGTAAATATCATCGTAATTATATCTTATTTCGTATCATTTTCATTAGAAAAATGCCACGAATATGTTGGCGAAAGTTCCATCAAAAAATAATAAAAAATAAAGAAGTTTTATTATTGTAGTAATAGTATTATGTATATTGTAGATGTAAATATCATCGTAATTATATCTTATTTCGTATCATTTTCATTAGAAAAATTCCACGAATATGTTGGTGAAAGTTCCATCAAAAAATAAAGAAGTTTTATTATTGTAGTAACAGTATTATGTATATTGCAGATGTAAATATCATCGCAATTATATCTTATTTGGTATCATTTTCATTAGAAAAATGCCACGAATATGTTGGCGAAAGTTCCATCAAAAAATAATAAAAAATAAAGAAGTTTTATTATTGTAGTAATAGTATTGTATATATTGTGGAAGTAGTATTATGTTACACTTCTCGGCGACCGAGGCCTCCCGAGCTTCACGCGGACCCTCACGGGGTATACCCCGGGGAAGGAGGGATTATTTCGCGACAATTATCGTTCAGAATTTCACGACAATTAACGATGAAATACTGCATTTTTTTCTCCTATGTTTGATAAGCCCCTTTCGATTTATCCTGCAAAGATCCATAGTTCTGTCAAATTTGATGAAGTGTAGTCCCGTGGATTTGAACGTAGAAATTGTTAATAGATCGGACGAACAGTTATGCGATAGTATATACTGTCATTCGCAGTCTCGCTTGAGCGGAACAGCGGTCAGAAACAAGCACGACTTCCAATTTTTATCTGCAACGTTACGCCCGGAAATCACATTTGCCAATATTTTACAGCGAATCACATTCAACGTGCACGCCAGAACTTTACGACACCATCAGTTGTATCATGTAAACTCGCATCGTAACATGCGAGCCTGTAAGCTGTAACGCGAATGGTTGTTGGAATCGTTCCTGTCTGTTCCGTAATTTTTATTCCGATAAAGCTAACTCGGTTGCCAAATTGTCTGCAACTATGACACGAGTGTTATTCCTGAATTTGATTGGAGCCATCGATGTTCTACACGTTTAACGACTAATTATATGTCCGTTCTCGTTATTTTTATTTGTTGTCTAGTTATTCATAATTATTACTACATGGGCGGGTTTTAACATTGTATTTTAAAAAGCTGACTTTGATGTAATTTAATATTTTATTTGATCTCGCTGTATTTTACAAAACATGATATAACGTCATTTTATATTCAATTTATGTTAAAAAAATAGGTTTGGTGCGTTTTTATATTTTCTTTGAAGCAACTGTATTTTAAAAAACAAAATATGGTGCCATTTTAGATTTATTTGATTTCACTAAAACATGGTTTAACGTCAGTTTATATACACTTTATTCTAAAAAATTAGACTTGGTGCTATTTTGTATTTTATTTGAAATAACCATATTTTAAAAAACAAAAAATGGTACCACGTAAGATTTGATTTTATCTCACTGTATTTTACAACACATGGTTTAACGTCAATTTATATTCACTACATTTTTAAAAAGCTAAGCTTAGTGCTATTTTATATTTTATTTGAAACAAGTCTATTTTAAAAAACAAGATTTCGTGCCATTTTATATATTATTTGCTGTCACTGTATTTTAAAGAGCAAGCCTCAATATCATTATATGATTTATTTGGACCCACTTTATTTTAAAAAACGAGATTCTATGTCATCACAGATTTCATTACAATCCACTGTATTTTAAGAGACAGGATATGGTACCATTTTATATTTTATTTAATCTCACTGTAATATCATTTTATATTTTATTTGGACACACTTCATTTTATAAAACAAGATTCTATGTCATTACAAATTTTCTTCCAACCACTGTATTTTAAAAGAATGTGGTACCATTTTATATTTTATTTGATCTCACTGTAATATCGTTTTATATTTTATTTGGACCCACTTCATTTTATATTTTATTTTATCCAGCTGTAATTTAAAAACAAGATATGATGCAATTTTATTTTCTATTTGATCTGACGGTATTTTAAATAGCAAGCTTTAATAAAATTCTATATTTCATTCGAACCCACTGTACTTATTTTGCAAAACAAGATTTGGTGCCATTTTATATTTTATTGGCTCTCGCATTGTATTCTAAGAAACAAGCCTCGGTGCCATTTTATGTATTGTTTGACAACCACTTTATTTAAAACAAAAGATTGTAATATTATTTTATGCAATTTCTACACAATAAAATGGTATGATAAATTAGTGATTCTTATTGTTACGTTGTTTGAATATTTTAAAATTGGTAGTAATTGAAAAAGTGTTGCCATAACTCGTAGAATGCGCATCGACAATGAGCATAGTGTACAAAATAAATAATGGAAGAAGTTTATTTAAATCAATGTCCTACATGTTTCTGGCTTCATAGCAGTTTTCGTAGCGCAACTTTGTACAGCTACTTAGCTTCATACGAAGTGCATTAAATGGCCACCTGCGGTCCGAACGCAAAGCTGCGGTTTCGTGACACAGAGCTCTTCAATCTTTTGAAAATTCCTCTGGAAAAAGAACGACACACGCAGCAGTGTATAGAATATACAGTTCGCTGAATTTGTTTAGCCTCTGTTTGTCGGAGAAAACTTACTGAACCATAAAAAGAACCAAAAAATTGCAAACCATTGTATTCGATAATTTAAAATGAAACATTAATTTTTTCAGTAATTGAATTTTTTAATAATAATTTCACATAAACTGAATTTCTTGTAAAAAATTGTTTCTTCTATAATTCAATATTCCTTTCTTCATGTTTGTGTATACTGAAGGAGAATTGCTAAAATGGTACTACATAATGCAGCTTACCGTTAATACTATATTTCCTGATTTAGTATTAAATTATAATTTTTAAATTATTTTCTCGTTTGGTGGTACACACTGAATTGTAATTTTAATATTGCAATATTACTGCAAAATCATAATATCCGCGAAATATCATTATTTTATAAAAAATAATATTTTTAAATTTATTTTTATTTTCAAGAAAGAATTTTATCACACGCACAATTTAAAATATAGAAGTCGCAACATGTGTCAAATTTTTAAAATAATGATTCAAAACAATTTTTTGAAATAATAAATAGTCTAAATTTTTATATTTTATTTTACATTCTAGATTACAAATATTATTTTATTTAAATTGTGGAGCAACGATTATGTAAAATATTATTTTATTTGAATTGTGGAACACTGATTATATAAAATAGTATTCTATTTGAATTGTGGAGCAACGATTATTTAAAATAGTATTTTATTTGCATTGTAGAACAACAATTATTTAAAATATTATTTTATTTGAATTGTGGAACACTGATTATACAAATAGTATTCTATTTGAATTGTGGAGCAACGATTATTTAAAATAGTATTTTATTTGCATTGTAGAACAACGATTATTTTTAATAGTTTCCCTCCAATAAATAGTCTAAATTTTTATATTTTATTTTACATTCTAGATTACAAATATTATTTTATTTAAATTGTGGAGCAACGATTATTTAAAATAGTATTTTATTTAAATTTTAGATCAACGACTATGTAAAATATTATTTTATTTGAATTGTGGAACACTGATTATTTAAAATAGTATTCTATTTGAATTGTGAAACAACGATTATTTGAAATAGTATTCTCTTTGAATTGTGGAACACTGATTATACAAAATAGTATTCTATTTGAATTGTGGAGCAACGATTATTTAAAATAGTATTTTATTTGCATTGTAGAACAACGATTATTTTTAATAGTTTCCCTCCAATAAATAGTCTAAATTTTTATATTTTATTTTACATTCTAGATTACAAATATTATTTTATTTAAATTGTGGAGCAACGATTATGTAAAATATTATTCTATTTGAATTGTGGAACAACAATTATTTAAAATAGTATTTTATTTAAATTGTGGAGCAACGACTATTTAAAATATTATTTTATTTGCATTGTGGAACACTGATTATTTAAAATAGTATTCTATTTGAATTGTGGAACGACGATTATTTAAAATAGTATTTTATTTAAATTGTGTAACAACGATTATTTTTAATAGTTTCCCTCCAAAATTGTACCCAGCTCTGGCAGTGCACTGTACACCACCCAAACGCAAACCATCCACTTCAAGATCCTCGATCAGTTGGCACCCGCGGGCCACCCTGTACAACAAAGGACCCAGCCATCCGACTACCATAAGGCGGACATTTATTTCGTAGAGGCGTCGTAGAATGATCGCGAGATCACGTCGCGGTCGTCGAGGATCGAACTATATTTAGGCGGTCGCCGAAATCAATTCGCAAACGGTCGATTTCTCGATCCTCGTGAATCCTTCCGTTTCCGTGGCGATCGTGGGAGGATCCTGTCGCGCTAACAAAACCTAGGGGAACGAGGGGAAGAAAACGATGACTTCAGGGGGGCCTATAGGGGGGGGGGGGCCCCTATCGCGGAGGTAGGTCGAGGTAATCGGTACGTATCGGCGATCCTTTATGCGGCTTGTTATTTTATCTCGAGCGTCGCGGTCGTTAATTTGCGGTCACCGCTGCAAACCCAGGACCGGCTACACCGCAATTTTATTCGGCGACCTCCGTCCACGTGTTGTTTACTCTCTGACACCCCCCCCCCCCCTTCCCCTCTTTTACCCTGAACAGCTCCCTGTCCGTCTATACGATGCGTAAGTCACATATACAGTGCCGAACAAAAATATTTGCGCCCCACCCCCTTAACACTAGATTTACGGGATCCGTGAAAATAATATTTTTAATTTACGATTATTGAAATTTTCAAGCTGTATTCGTGAGGAGTTATTCAACAAATTTCTTTCTTCGGGTATGTATAATTATTAAAAAATGATTAAAAATTTGAATAGATACACTCTTGTTATTTTTGTAAAGTGATGAAAATTGTTACGTTTATAGCTCCGTAAACCTAGTATTAAAAGCAATAATATTTTTAAAATTGTACCAAACGACGATCTGTTTTTACTAAAATTATTACAGGAAAAAAAAATCGAGGTTCCACTAAATCGCTGATTAGCTTGAAAGCTTTCAGTAACTTGTCAGCCGTATTCAGCGCCGCACAGTGTATAGTCCAGATTCCATGGTAGATAGCTCGAAATGTGTAGAGGGGTTGTATCAGTGTAACGGTAGCAGTCTGAGTTAATTTCAATTCGTGCTACGGTATTCTCCGACAAATACGATGTCACGATGCGATAATCCCGCAAACAGGAGACGTAATATACTGTAAGGACAGCAAAACGGTGAACACAGACGAGAACCAAAATTCCTCGCCACCCTTTGAAAACCTTATATGCACTTTAAAAAACAAGATCATATACATTCTTACAATTTTGTCACTGGTGCGACTTTTTAATCGTAATTTTTTAACAATGTACTTTATTTCTATTTATTCGGGTTCAATTTTTATTGAATTGTATCGATTCAACTCAATTATATTGTATTTGCATTTATTCGTATTTTATTTTTATTTAATTTCATTAATTTAAATCAATGATGTTGTATTTTCTATTTGTTCGTATTTTATTTTTATTTAATCGTACTATTTCAACCGAGCTATGTTGTATTTGTATTTAGTCGTATTTTCTTTTTATTTAATTACAATATTTTAACTGAATTATATTGTATTTGCATTTTTTTGTTATTTAAATTTATCAGTTTCACTCAATTATATTATATATGTATTTATTAGTATTTTATTTTTATTTAATCGTACTATTTTAACCCAGCTATGTTGTACTTGTATTTATTCGTATTTTATTTTTATTTAATTGCAATATTTTAACTCAATTATATTGTATTTGTGTTTATTCGAATTTTATTGTTATTTAATTGTAATATTTCAACTCAGTTATATTGCATTTGTATTTATTCGTATTCTATTGTTATTCAATCGTATTATTTCAACTGAATTATATTGTATTATATTCTCGTTTTATTGATTTCTTATATTAATACTGTTTCACTATTTCAGTTTGTATTAATGCTCAATTTTAAAACAAAACTTCTGGTTGAAAATAATTTTACTAATTTAATGCTATCTGGTATGGATTACTAGAAATATTTAACGCGAAGCGTGCCAATATTTAATTATATTTATTGATTATTAAAACCACTTCGACAAATTGAAATGTACGAATTCAGTCTTCCACAGGCCTTTAAATTGGCTCTAAAAATATCAAATTTAGAGCGTCTCGGAGCACTCGAATAATTAAAGAGCACTAAATTCTAATGCTATTACCGTTCATTTTATTGGGGTAATATAACATGAATTATACAGTGCGTTTTATAATGATGATCACTTGAAAATACATTTTATCAGGGAAAATACGTAATATTGTCAAGAAAGTTCTATAATATTTGCAAAACAGTGCTATAATATTTTTCATAGCGTGCTATTATTAAATTACAGAGTGCTCTTGAAAGTGCTGTGATTTTACAGTAAATGCCATCAAAATATTATTAAATAACAGAGTGCTCTGGGAAGTGCCGATATTAAATAGTAAATGCCCTACAAATATTATTAAATAACAGAGTGCTTTTGAAACTGCTATTATTAAATAGTAAATGCAATAAAAATATTATTGAATAACAGAATGCCCTTGAAAGTGCTATTATTATTATTATACATACGACACAAATATTATTAGATAACAGAGTGCTCTTGGAAGTACAGTTATTAAATAATAAATGTCCTAAAAATATTATTAAATAACATAGCGCTCTTGGAGGTGCTACTATTATCATTATACATGCCATAAAAATATTATTAAATAACAGAGTGCTCTTAAAAATGCTATTATTAAATAATAAATGCCCTACAAATATTATTAAATAACAGAGTGTTTTGAAACTGCTATTATTAAATAGTAAATGCAATAAAAATACTATTGAATAACAGAGTGCCCTTGAAAGTGCTATTATTATTATTATTAGATAACAGAGTGCCCTTGAAAGTGCTATTATTATTATTATTATTAGATAACAGAGTGCTCTTGCAAGTACCGTTATTAAATAATAAATGTCCTAAAAATATTATTAAATAACATAGTGCTCTTGGAGGTGCTACTATTATTATTATACATGCCATAAAAATATTATTAAATAACAGAGTCCTCTTAAAAATGCCATTATTAAATAATAAATGCCCTTCAAATATTATTAAATAACAGAGTGCTCTTGAAACTGGTATTATTAAATAGTAAGTGCAATAAAAATATTATTGAATAATAAATGGCACTCAAATATTATTAATCAATTTTATTATGCAACAATGACTGTCATAAAAATATTATTAAATGAGATATCTCTTACTAATACAAATCGTAATAACTTGAAAAAAGTGACTATACGAAAGTTGTAAAAAGAATCTATGATGATTATAGCGGTGACATGATCCACTTTTTGCGAAACACACTGTGCACGAGGTATAACGAGTTCCGTAATGCGTCCGGCGAAACATTTGCCAAATTTCGACCTAATTACAAGTTATTTGCGCTCGTTTAGTATAAACGACGCGTGACACGCGGAATTACACCGAGAATGTAATACTTTCCGATTAATCACGCGTTGCTGTTATTGAAAACAGCTTTTAACGCGACGGAAACGATGCGACGTCGGCGTTTAATTACACGACAAATGTTAATTTCATTAGGTGTGCAAATTTCCAAAAAAAATATAGCTCACCCCTGTCACGCGACGACTTTCAAAGCTGCCGGTTACGCGGAAAATGAAAATCGGACCTTCGCTCCAACTGGTTTATCGCGCGGAGTTTTATAATTTATTTTGATTATGTTGAAAATTAAAATGCAGCCACGGGGGTCGTACAATTTCCGTGATGGATTTATCGACGTACCCAGCAAACCTATCTCTACTAAGAACGACTATATTTCCAATGTTCAAACATGATTTATATACAACAATATTACAAATAATTAGTATTTATTAGTGTTTATTAGTATTTATTAAAATTATGTTGTTATACACGGTGTCTCAGTTAATTGGAATCACCTAAAGAGTGTACATATAACAGAGTGAACATAATTTTTTTTTATACAGCAGTATTTATTTTATCGAAATCTTTGTTTTTTCTTAGATATTATTCTAGAGCATGAAAAGACGAGTCCAACGAGTACCATGATCATACCATTCCGATCATTCAATCTCGAGATACATGTGTTCGAAAGGTGAGCTACTTAATATGTTCAATTGCAAATATCTCCGGAGCGAATGATCCAAATGGTACGATCATGGTACTCGTTGGATTCGTCTTTTCGCGCTCTATAACTATATCGAAAGAAAACTATAAAGTTCCACTCAAAATAAATTTAACAAATGCGTCTTAATGCGTTAAATAGCTGTTTTCAATACGAGCAAGTAGTCTACCTATCAGACACAATCATCTACCAATCATCTACCAATCTACTATCATCTACCAACATTTTTCTAACTAGGCCAAACGGTTGGTCAGATAGTAGATAAATTGAATAATTATCGAATCGATCTTCTTTGTCCACGATCCAATCAGAATATACAGTTATACATTCAGTTCTGTCCGAGTACATAAATTCGGTGGCGTTCGAGCCTCGAGGGTAGCCCCATTAAAATCTGAATGGCAGCTTTTCGCACAGAGGTAACGACCTTAATTAAAAAGTTTGTCGGTCGCATCCTAAAGATTTACAGAATGCCGGCCACCGCTGCAGGCGTCTCCAGAAAGTGCCTATATCAGGGATAAGAGGCGCTGAAAATGGAAAAAGGAGGCTCCATACTATTTTCATAAAACATGGAAGTTCAGTCTCTGTGCTCCTTCGAGATATCTCAACGGAGCCCCTCGATTCTCACTTATCGAGACATACCTCAAAAAGGAATCTACTCGTTTAATCTTTGCAGATGGCTGGGTCTGCGGCGACCCACATCACGTGGATCCCGGGCTACCTATCCCAGATTGTATAAACGCTTGGGTCATGCGAGACCCAGCCACCGGCAACCACAATCCGTAATTAAGCAAATTGCAACATTTTCGACTGTGTGCTTTTATATATTACATATTAAGCACAACCTTAAATGGACCATTAAAATTTAAATTTACAAATTTAAAATATACAAATTTAAAATTTACAAATTTTAAATTTACAAATTTTAAATTTACAAATTTTAAATTTACAAATTTTAAATTTACAAATTTTAAATTTACAAATTTTAAATTACAATTTAAAAATTCAATGTTTCAGTTTCATTATATTCAATATTATTTAATATTCGTCACTACCGAAATGGTAAATAGAAACGTAGTGAAGCAGTGTACTTTCATCTAAATCTACAAACAGTTATATATTGTTAACAGTTACACATTAAATAATTACAATATATTCATATATGTATATTAAATATATATGTATATTGTGCAAGTACTCATATTAATTTTTAATTACATTTTCTTCCAATTTAAATATATAGTATATTGTAATTCATCACATAAATTTATAATTCCATTTTCTTCCAATTTATCACTGTGTCAATTCAATTATAGCCAACTCTATAAAAGATATTAATTTTGTAGTACATCATATAAATTTATAATTGATATTATAGCCAATATACATATATGTTAAATATATATATATATATATATATATATATATATATATATATACATATATGTATATATATTGTAATTCAACATAAAAATTTATAATTCGTTTTTCATTGACTCTGACCCTGTTTTATTTAAACTATAGCCAATACACCTACATTAAATATACATGCATTTTGCAATTCACCATTTAAATTTATTATTCCACTTTCTTCCAATTCCACACTGTTTTATTTTAATGAAAACCAACTTTATAACACGAACATTTAAAGATATTAATTTTGTAGAACATCATATAAATTTCTAATTGCACCCAAAATTTTTATATCATAGCCAATACACATATATATTAAATATATACATTGTAATTCATCATATAAATTTATAGTTCCATTTCCATCCAGTTTAACACTGTATCATTTTAATTATAGCCAAGTCTATGATACCGAACATTTAATGACATTAATTTTGTAGCAAATTTATAATTACACCAAAAGTTTTGGTATTACAGCCACTATGCATATATTAATCACATAAATTTATAACTCCTTTGTTTTAGACTTCAACACTGTTTCATTTTAACTACAACTAATACACATACCTTAATATATTTTGTAAAGCACTATATAAATTCACAACTCCATTGTCTTCGAGTTCAGCATTGTGTTTAAATTACAGCCAACTTCGTGACACGAACAGTTAAAGATATTAATTTTGTAGCACACCGTATAAATTGATAATTATATTCTCATCTAATTTAACACTTTACACTTTGAACGAAGAACAACTTTGTTGCCACGAACGTTTGGAAATGTAGTTGAAATTTTCTATTTTCTTTGTTCATGGTGAGCAGCGGACCACCCCGTCACAGGTTACATTCGACACAATATGTAATCAACAACAGCGGACTAATTGGTTTCCAATGGGCACTCCTCGGAACGGTGGGAGAAAATTACTGTCATTGGAGGAATTCCACGACCGCGTTCGGTCACACAGAGTGTCGTAAACAGTCAGTTAAACATAGTCACCTGTAAACAACGAGGCACGCGCGTTCATCAAACGCACGCTGCACGCTGCTCGTCAACAATCAAACGCACATCGCGCACTCAATCCGTCTTGGACAGTCACTCTGTCATTTGCAGCGGTTAATACACAGTCATTTGACCACCAGAGAACGAGAAGATTTGTGTGCCGTGATCAATTAAGACACCGTGCTGCATGGCTGCTATCATACGACTACGCTCCTCTATCGTTCGATACCAACATTAAATATTTAACGCCGAAGTACTTTGATTTTCACATTTTTGCGGACCCATTTTAACCCTCGTACGACGGAGCATTTTCGACGTGTAAGAAACTAAATAATCAGTGACAGCGATTAGTGCAATTATAATTGTGATTTCTATCGATCGAATTTTGAATTATGTTAGAGAAGATGTTATTGGCGCAAGGTTCGATCTTTTTGAAATTCGTTTGGATCTCAGGCAATGAGGCACATGGCTCAGTTACGTTTGGCCACAATGGCACAATCACGTTGCCAACGCAACTCTTACTCAGTTGTATTTAAAAATAATTCTTTTTTCCGGCTTTATTAAAAATAGTGCACAGCAAACGCAATATTCCCTTGATAATGATCCGCACCTGGATCGAAACGTTGGGTATTAATTAAATTGCAAATTTGTTGTTGAATTTCAAAAAGATCGAACCTTGCGCCAATAACATCTTCTCTAACATAGTGCAATTATGTGTGAGAAACCAAATAATCAGTGACAGTGATTAGTGCAATTATGTGTAAGTGTTGATGATGTATCATCGTCTTTCAAGATGGCGGACGGTTACTTTGAAGGTTAATGTTCTTATGGTCATTTTAAGAAAAAAATGTGTATGTCACAGGTATGGAATAGACCTGGTTTAGTCGGTAAAGCAGATTTCTTGTTTTTTATAAATCTGCAAATATCTCGGTAACTATGCGAAATATGGTAAAATATCAAGAGACCTTTTTTGTAGAAAATCAAATTTCCAACAATTTATGTCCTATGACATTTTTTAATGAGGATTTAAATATATAACCTAACCTCACGTAACCTAATATGTCAATAATATTCACTGCTAATTGAGTTTTAATACATAGATATTTCTTGAGTCTCGCATAACGCGACATTTTTCTGGATAAAATGAGTCCAAGCAAGATGCAATTCGGAACACATTACTACTCGAAACTTCAAACTGTTATATCTCATCATGGAAGTATCTGACAAAAAAATGTTTCAGACAAAATTGACTTGTTTTTTCCTGTAGAATCTAAATATGTAACATTTTATAGGGGTTCCATTTAAAATTACAAAGGTACCTCCCCTCCTCCGTTAAAGGGGAAGGGAGGCCACTTCACGTTTATGTAGTCGGAAAGGCCCTTCAGTTCCATGCAATTTAAGACTAAGAACTTTAAAATCGATGGCATAGTTTTCGAGATATTGAGCTGTTCAGAGTTATGTGGGCCACCCTGTATACCCTGTATAATATTCATACACATTTTGAGCGTGTTTTAGTCAATCTTGAACAGTTAAAAACCGCGTTCCTCTGACCGCAAAACCTTATAAAACTCTCCGTTTCGACAGGAACCACGAAGACCCGAGCAGAGCGGACCATCAACAGAGCTTGGCCTTTACATTCTCGGTGCTCGCGGAGTCGTCGCGAGTTAGATCTTCAAACGGGAAACTGGCAACAGGGGTAGAAAGAAAGTTGGTGGTGTGGGACGCGGAAGACAAAGAGTCGAAGCGTCTTTGTGCATCAATCAGGGGATCGAATGTTCGCCGATACAAAGGATCAGTCCGTTATCCGCGGGATCTTTCCATTCTCCGGGGCAGGAAGAAGAAGAATAATAGGGGATGGATGGATGGGGTGGTGGAGGTGGGGGGAGGAAGGCGGGAAAAGGCTTTCGTTCGTCGCCGGAGCAAGAAGAGCCCCGGGGGCCAAGTTTCCGGTCGAGCTGCTACGACTTTGCGGCCACGGAAAAACGCGGGATGAAAGCTAGCTCCTAGAAGGTCTATGCGAAGGTTCCCGGGATTTTCCAGGAGTGGGGAGGTGGAGGAGGAGGAGAAGAAGGTTAGTTAACGAGTCTCTCTTGGAAAACGGGACCGAACCTCGCGGACCGCGAGTGCATTCGTCGCCTCCACGTGTAATACCAACTTTGATTGCCAATCATTTCTCACCGAGGCAAGAAGGTTATTACCTATCCACTTTGCCGGAAGATCCTATTCGCATCCCTTCCCCTCCCCTCCTCTCTCTCTCTTTCTCCTGCTTCTCTTCCAAGACCGTCTTTTTCTTCGGAATGCTCTATAAAGGGACTCGCGACGGAAAATATGGCGGCTCGTTTCGAGGCGAACTTTAGGCAAAAATATTAGTTTGGCAGAGCCACTTATCCCTCGCGCTGACAGCCGCTTCAACACCTGCTCTTACTCTCTCTCTGTCTCTTTATCTTTTTTCTGTCTTGTCCGAGGGAGCTGCCGAGACTCTTTAAGACCCCCGTGGACTCGGATCGTTACATTTGGGTTGATTAGGCGAATTCTTGAGTAGCGGCGGAGCAAGTACTTTGATTCGTTAACTGCTTATGGGAATGCTGGTTGATCTTTTCTTGATGAGGTCCGGTGAGGATTGGTTTTGGTATGATTCGGATGATTAGGGTACGGTTTGCTGATCTTGTGATTGACGCGGATGGAAGAGAGGTTATGTTGTTTTTGAGGATTCGTTATTAGACTGCGGATTTGATGCATTTGTTATAAGGATGAGTAGGTACGAATTGTAACAGTGGAAGGGACGAGGAAATATGAGAGTAGCGGTGCATTGTTATTAATTTATTAATTGGAATTTCTGTTTCGTGACTTGTTTCGCGCAATCGATGAAGGATATTTTTATTTTGTATGAAAATCCACCGTCTACTTAGCGTCAGAATTAAATATTGGTAATTGACACACAGCTGAGAGAATGAGTGCGACGCAAAGGGGGGAAATTGGAACGATGTAAAATATTTGACATTTTGATGATTTATGATGAAAATAAATTTTGTTGATTGACAGAAGGCTTGAAGAAAGCTTTGAGAGGAAGTGCGACGCAAAGGGGACAAAGGGGGAACGGTGCAAAATACTTTTGACATTTTGAAGATTCATGACGAAAATAGATTTTGATGGGGTACAATGTAAAGTCTTTGACATTTAAAAGATGCAGAACGAAAATAAATTTTAGTTATTGACAGAGGGCTTAGACAAAGCTGAGAGAAGAAGTGCGCAGCAACGGAGGGAGCGATGCACGACGCAAAGGGGGAACGATGCAAAATACTTGTGACATTTTGAAGATTCATGACGAAAATAGATTTTGATTATTAACAGAAGATTTGAATAAGGTTGGGGGGAAAAGTGCGAAGCAAAGGGGGAGTGGTGCACGACGCAAAGGGGGTACAATGAAAAGTCTTTAAGATTTTAAAGATGCAGAACGGAAATAAATTTTGGCTATTGATAGAAAGCTTAGATAAAGCTGAGAGAAGAAGTGCGCAGCAACGGAGGGAGCGATGCACGACGCAAAGGGGGAACGATGCAAAATACTTGACATTTTGAAGACTCATGACGAAAATAGATTTGGATTATTGACAGAAGCCTTGAACGTAGCCGAGAGAAAGAGTGCGACGCAAAGGGTGGAACGGCGAGCGACGCAAAGGGGGTGCAATGTAAATTCTTTGACATTTTAAAGGTATGCAGAACGAAAATAAATTTTGGTTATTGATAGAAGGCTTAGACAAAGCTGAGAGAAGAAGTGCGCAGCAACGGAGGGAACGATGCACGACGCAAAGGGGGAACGATGCAAAATACTTGACATTTTGGAGACTCATGACGAAAGTAGATTTGGATTATTGACAGAAGCCTTGAACGTAGCCGAGAGAAAGAGTGCGACGCAAAGGGTGGAACGGCGAGCGACGCAAGGGGAGGGGGTACGATGCAAAATACTTGCCCCCGATGTCTTCTGGACGTGTTTCCATAGCTGCCAGGTGATTAATCGGCCTCGGTCTCACACCAGAGGGCCCGGAACCTTATACTTTGGCCGACCTGGCGCGAAGAGAACACAGGACCCGGCGGCGGCCGATTTTTTGCGAGGATCGCTCCGTCATCGCAGAAGGCGGCACCTCTGATCTGCCTCCCGGCCCGGAGGCTCCGGGGGCTTCCCATAATCACCTGCGATCCTTTCTCGCGCCGGGAGCGATCTCACCACCGTGGCGCACCATGAAAACAGAGAGACCTGCGTAAGGACGGAGAGGGGACAGAGACCTGTCTGGAATCCGCGGCCTCCGTCGTGTTCCGGCAAGGTCGCCGATTCGTTTTGCTCCTGCTACCTACTCATACCGCTTTCCTCGATCTCCTCCTCTTCCTCTTCTTCTTCTTCTTCTTCTATCTTTTACCTTCTACCAACAACGATCAGCCCGCCACTCGTCTCCAACCGTCGATTTTATTGGAGCATCGGCTACTTCGCGATTTATTGCTGTAATTGAATAGCACGAAACTTTTCCCTTCTACTCGGTGGCGTATTATTACCACGATCATTGAGATTGCCGGGCCGGTAATAAGGACGCTCTTTCGCGAGTTTCAAATACTCGATGGATCCTACTCGATACACTGGTTTGCCAAGTTCTTCGACTCCGAAGTGGGACTGTCTGTTTTGTTTCGGTGCGTGCGGCAGTCGACGAAATTACCAACTAAAGTGGTATACTGTTTAATTGGTGAGGAAGAATGGTTTATGAAAAATGTAGTATGATGTTCGTGATGTTTCTGTTCGGTTAACATGATACCAGATATTGGATTCAAACTGTGCTGGTAGCATTTTAACCACAGGAATGTCGGGAATATGATCATGAATGTTTCTTAACAAATTTTTTAATAATTAGGAATAACAAGATTAGCTCTCTAAATTAGTGGGGTAGGGGAAAATAAAATATCGGCAATGACGGGTCGGTGAGAGATTGGGGAATTGAAGAATTGTGGAATTTAGGAATTGAGAAATTGGGAAATTGATGAATTATAAAAATTGAGAAATTAGGAAATTGTACAATTGAGAGATTAAGAAATTTAAAAATTGGGAGATTGAGAAATCGAGAAATTAAAAAATCAAAATATTGGAAGATTGAGAAATTGAAAAATTTCAAAATAGAAAAATTGAAGAATTAAAATATTGAAAAATTTCAGAATAGACCAATTTAAAAACTAGCATATTGAAAAATCCTCAAAATTAAAAAATTACAATACTGCAAAATTTCATGATTGAACAATTTAAAAATTAGCATATTACAAAATACCCAGAATTAAAAAATTAAAAGATTAAAATACTGCAAAATTTTAGAACTGACCAGTTTAAAAATTAGCATATTACAAAATCCCCAGAATTAAAAAATTAAAAGATTAAAATACTGCAAAATTTCATGATTGAACAATTAAAATATTGCAGAATTGAACAATTAAAATATTGCATAATTGAACAATTAAAATATTGCATAATGAAACAATTAAAACATTGCAGAATTGAACAATTAAAACATTGCAGTATTGAACAATTGAAACATTGCAGTACTGAACAATTAAAATATTGTAGAATGGAACAATTACAACATTGCAGTATTTAACAATTAAAAGATTGTAGTATTGAACAATTAAAACATTGCAGAATTGAACAATTAAAACATTGCAGAATTGAACAATTAAAACATTGCAGAATTGAACAATTAAAATATTGCAGAATTGAACAATTAAAACATTGCAGAATTGAACAATTAAATTATTGCAGAATTGAACAATTAAATTATTGCAGAATTTAAAAATTGCAAGATGGAAAAATTTAAGACCTGGTAAATTTAAAATCGACAATCACGAGTTCTTCGAGTGGCTCCAGTGTTTGAACATCTACTAATTTCCACGATAGATACAGAAAACGAGTATACTAATCGTGTCGGTGTTTCTGTGAGGGTTATAGACAACTCTGATCGCAGCAGGAACAAACCGAGGTGAAAGAAAGGAAGTTGTCGCGTGGGCAGGCGTTCGTTGCAACCCGACACCGCGATCGATACTTCCACTGACCGGTTAAAGCTGACGATGATGAAGGGTGAACGACGAGCGATACTGACAGCGACGCCGACTGCGTAACATGGCTTCTAGTGTCGAATATCTTCGCGAGGGGTTCCTACAGCTACGACGAAGAGACCAACAGACCAAGAGGCCACGGTGAGCCATGCTTGTCCCAGGAGGTTTCACGACCAGTTTCGTCCGTGGCCAATCGTGCCGAGTACCATCCATTTACGTGTCTGCACTCGTGTGTGCAACATCCGACAGCTTACGTCTCCTGTCGCTACGAATCTTCTCAAATGCGAGCCTTGCATTCGAAGGATATCTTGTACAGGGTGTCCAGAAAAATTCTTCCTTGCATGAAACGATTCCTGAGATCATTTGAAGTAACTTTTTCCTTTGCAAAAATATTCTCCGAAGCTTCGTTAAGGAGTTATTAAAGGAAAACACGGACCAATCAGAGCGCGGCTACTGGGAACGCATTCCGACTCGGCCAATGCCAACGCCGCGCTCAACGGGACCTGTCGCCGAGCCGCAGTAGCCGCGCTCTGATTGGTCCGTGTTTTTCATTAATAACTCCTTAACAAAACCTCGGAGAATATTTTCGAAAAGGAGAAAGTTACTTCAAATGATCTTAAGAATCGTCCTGTTTAAAGAAGTACATTTTTTGCCACCTTTTATAAACTAATAACTTTTGTAAAATTGGATCAAACGACTTGAGCTTTTCTGAGATGTTAGAGGGACCAGTTTACTAGGTAAAATGTAAACTAAATCTTCTGGAAATTGCTGTTGCTCGGAATTTGGAAGGAAAAAGTGAAGCTCACGATTTTTAAATTTTTCATCTATGCTTATATTGAAAATTTAAAATATGCCATTAGTAGATATATGTGAATTATTATATATGCACAAAGTTTCATCGAAATCGGTTAATGTTGCTACGAGCAACAAACTATTGAAAATGGCAAAAATCGTGAAAAACTGCGATTTAACTGAAAATATGTAGCTTTTTCAATTTGGTGCACGTATATAACATACTTAGATCTACAAAATGCATAGTTTAAATTTACATTTTAGGCTCTGATAAAAAAGTTAAAAACCGACTTCACTAATCTTCATTTTTCTCTTCGAAATTCAGATCAATAGCAATTTAAAAAAAATTTTTTGGTCAGATTAGCTAGCAAACTAATTCTTCTAATATTTAAAAAAAAAAATTCAATTCGTTTGGGCAAATTTTTAAAAAATTATAATTTTTTGAAAAGTGTACCAATACTTTTTTACGCATTAAACTATGCGGTCTGATTATGTTGTACGCTGTTTCAAGCACACGAGACGCAATTAAACGCAGAAATACAATCTACTGTAGGATCTAAATGTGTCGGACCGGTTGAAACAGAATTCTTTGAATCATGGATTTCGTCGTCGGTTTCGAAGATCGATCGAGGATCGTGATATCGGTTTTAATTGGTACTGTCAGAACATACGGCGGAAACGTGTTACAGAACGTCTTTCAGGGTAACTGTAGATCGTTAAATCTTGATTTGATGTTTCAAATCGTTCTAGTTAACGAACCGGTTTTTTGTAGATCTAAAAATCATCGTCGCACCGCGATGCAAAGAATTTCCGATTTTTCATGAATTTTTCTGCATGCCGATCCGAAAGATTGCGGAAGCTTTCGCGAAACTGAACTCGTTTAATAAAGTTAACGGTGAGCATAGTAAATTATTCCCTCTCGCAGCAATATTTTTATGAAATTATTATCGACGATTCAACAGTCCAATGAATTGATTTTACGTATTACCAATTCCTGAAATACGTAGTCCAATAATTAATCAGCTAAACCAAGTTCTTCATTGGTTGACAATAATATAAATAAATGGTTTCATTAACTAAGTGGAATCCAGTCTGATAGCATTAAACGAGGCCGATAATCGGAAAATGAAATATACACTTGTCATTTTCCATTTACTTTATTTAAAATTTAATCTATTGAAATTTACATCGGTTAAACTCCTAATATGATAATTAATAATATTTTATGAAGTATGGATGATGCATTAAATAATAATGTTAATGCAGTATCCGGATTTTAATTTCAAGACTTTTATAGTCTTCATATCACTTGCAAAAATAATATAGAGATTAATAAATACATTTAGAGAAGACAATTATATTTTCATCGTATATTAACACTCAAGAAAATAATAGAAACATATATTTGCGTTGTGTAATATCACTTACAAAAATAATACGAGAATTAACCAATATTTTGTGACATTTCTGTAAATTCATGTGAATATTATAATTATATTTGCATTGTGTAATACCACTTATAAAAATAATACAAAAATTAACCAATATTGTGGGACATTTATACAATTTCATGTGAACAGTACAATTATATTTGCATTGTGTTATAGTACTTACAAAAATAATACAAAAATAATACAAACATTAACCAGTATTGTGGGACATTTATACAAATTCATTGGAATAGTACAATTATATTTGCATTGAGTTATATCACTTACAAAAATAATACAAAAATTAACCAATATTGTGGGACATTTATACGATTTCATGTGAATAGTACAATTATATTTGCATTGTGTTATAGTACTTACAAAAATAATACAAAAATTAATCAATATTGTGGGACATTTATACAAATTCATGTGAATAGTACAATTATATTTGAATTGTGTAATATCACTTAGAAAAATATTACAGAAATTAATAATTTTGTGGGATTTTTATGTACATTCATGTGAATATTACAATTATTCTAAAAAAAACTAATAAATAAAATTTCTGTGATTTTTCTGTATTATGTAAATGAAACAATGTTCTTCGCATTGTTTAATTGGCATTATAATGCAAACAATGGGTTACAGGTATTCCGAATGATCCAATTTAATTGCTACTTTTTGTACTTTTCATCAACGTTTACAGAATATTAATACAAATACAGTGAACATGATGTACGCGTGTCACAGATGCACCAATAATACGAAAACGATATTTTGGAACAGCTTGAAGAGAATAAGAGTGGACCGACGTAATCAGCTCGCGTTAATCTTCAGGCTAATTGGCCATTTAAATGTGAATTAATTTTATCAGCCTCTTTAAATTTAGCTAATTAACAAACTATTATGGCGCACGACCGACACGTCGGCGAACGACGTGCAGTAAAATGACGATTTCGCGTTGTACTAGTGAAATTTAAGTAAAATGTGATTTTACCCTTTCGCAAAAAGTAACTGTCACTATAAAAGGACTTCAGTTACCATAAGGTATCATCTCAGAATTCATAAATACTTTATAGTTAATAAACTGCAATATTATTTTAATTTAGTGGATTACTTTCCCGTGTTTTCTATGATTTGCAAAATAAAATATTGCAATGAAAAAATGTAATTTTCTAATTTTTAGTCCAATATTTCCTTTTCTATGATTTTATCTTCTCAGAATTCATAAATACTTTGTGATTAATAAACTAAAATATTATTTTAATTTAGTGGGTTACTTTCCCGTGTTTTCTATGATTTGTAAAATAAAATATTGCAATGAAAAATTGATATTTTCCAATTTTTAGTCCAATATTTGCTCTTCTATGATTTTATCTTCTCAGAATTCATAAATACTTTATAGTTAATAAACTGCAATATTATTTCAATTTAGTGAACTACTTTCCCGTGTTATCTACGATTTGTAAAATGAAATATTCTCATGAAAAATTGTAATTTTCCAATTTTTAGTCCAATATTTGCTTTTCTATGATTTTATCTTCTCAGAATTCCTAAATACTTTGTAATTAACAAAGTGCAATATTATTTCAATTTAGTGGATTACTTTCCCGTGTTTTCTATGATTTGCAAAATAAAATATTGCAATGAAAAATTATAATTTTTAGTCCAATATTTGCTTTTCTATGATTTATTTTAGTTAAAAAAGTGGTGATTGTATTAAATGTTATTTTATAAACACCAGAAAATGGTGGAGGAATAGTAAAATCGAATTGATTGGGGAAACATGAATATTTACGTACATTTTAAGTGATAATAAAATTGTCGGAGTTTTATTTTTGAAGTTCTCCAAAGACGTTAAATGGAACTTTGTATTCTAAGCGAATTTGACTTCGCAGTGCGCCCTTTGAAGGTATTATAACTTTGTTTTGTTAACTATTTCTCTGCTTTACTGTTCTTCGGTGCGCAGTTGAATTTTCTTTGTGCAAGAAGATGGCTCGGAAGAAATTAGGAAATTATAATACGTGGCGAAACGTCGCAAGAAAATTTTAAAAAAGCCTTCACTATCCTATGACACAATAAAAAAAAAGGTTCATATTGTTATATGCGTTGAATACAGAAACCTGAAAATCGTCTTTAAGAAATGACCGTTTATTTTGAAAGTGATGTGAGTCCAGTTTTGGATAAAATTCAGAAATCTCAAAACAAACAAATAATTTAGGGCGAACTTTTTATTTATGAAGAATTCACACGTAGTATTTTAAAATATTAGAGTTGGTTCTGAAAGTGGTGCAAGTCCATTTTTGGAAAAAATTATTTTGGAAATAATATAGAGTGCACATAAAAGCCACATAATGAGCCTAAATGAAAAGCAATATGTAATATTAAGTTTATAATAATGATAAACTTATCATTAAATAGTTTAACAAAAGTAAATATTTTTAAATTTCGGAATAAAAAACACTATTTTATTTCTTGTTATTAATTATAAACATAATCATAATAAAACACAATTTATTTCAAGTGAAATTCAATGATTTTTACAATTCAATAATTATGAAAGTGTGGTGTAAGACCGTTAACGACCCAGTAAGTATAACTTATTTTAGTTAAATTCACATGGAAGTCATTTATCTAATCAATTGAAATATTTCTAAATTCATAGAAACATTGCCAAACCGAGTACGTTTTATTTATATTTTTGAATCGAATAAAATGCAAACCTTTAAATATCTCGAAGGAAGAACACCATTTCCAAAATAACCGATCCACTATTAATTCACGAAGCCAGATTTTTAATTTTCACCTGTCCCATGCGTTTCATTAATTAACAATTTTTGCGTATGGTACGTGTTCTAACTGTAAAAATGATATGGACATTTCTTTCAAATAATCAACACTAACTATACCATGACCGGTTACACATTTCTTGTTTTATAATTACTGAGATCATAAAGATGCTTGCATTAGAAATTATTAAATGAATCTCATCTTCATTCGAGCACATATTGTTGTACAAATTTCGTGAAATCTAAATCAATTTCATCCTTGCAATTATCATGAAATAATGTACGCCAGTCACATTTTTACTCGGTACGGTTAGTGTCAATTGTACGGTTAGTGTGAATTGTACGGTTAGTGTCAACTGTACGGTTAGTGTGAATTGTACGGTTAGTGTCAACTGTACGGTTAGTGCCAATTGTACGGTTAGTGTCAATTGTACGGTTAGTGTTAATTGTACGGTTAGTGTCAACTGTACGGTTAGTGCCAATTGTTCGGTTAGAGCCAATTGTACGGTTAGTGTCAACTGTACGGTTAGTGCCAATTGTACGGTTAGTGTCAATTGTACGGTTTATGTCAATCGTACGGTTAGTGTGAATTGTACGGTTAGTGTCAACTGTGTACGGTTAGTGTCAATTTTACGATTAGTGTCAATTTTACGATTAGTGTCAATTGTACGGTTAGTGTCAATTGTACGGTTAGTGTCAACTGTACGGTTAGTGCCAATTGTACGATTAGTGTCAATTGTACGTTTTATGTCAATCGTACGGTTAGTGTGAATTGTACGGTTAGTGTCAATTGTACGGTTAGTGTCAATTTTACGATTAGTGTCAATTTTACGATTAGTGTCAATTTTACGATTAGTGTCAATTGTACGGTTAGTGTCTATTGTACGGTTAGTGTCTGTCGTAAATAAGATGATCAAAGTATACGTTCTCTTCAATACGTAAATAATACTTTTGGTAAAAAAATGTCCTATACCAATGATAATAGTAATGAAAAATATCAAGTGCATATTGCTGCGACAGAAGAAGCCCGCAGAAGTTCATTTAAATCGCTGATAAAAACCGAAGCAAATGAGATTACCGATTTTTAGGGTGAAGTTTATTTCCCCGTAGCGATTCGAATGTAATGAGAATCTGCAGTTGGTCTCGGTGTAACATAGATCTTTTATGGCAGTCCGTATTAATAGAGGAAAGAATGTTGGCACAAAACGCAACAGGAATTATGAACAACAAAAAGGAAAAAAAAAAGAAAAAACCCAAGGAATGACCCTTTCAGAACAGTTCATCATCGTTGCAGTAAGCAGTGCATTCAAAGCGGAATTACAATGATGACATGTACAATCAATCACCATCTGATTCCAAGGTAAGCTTCTTCGAGTATTAACGCGTCCTGCAGACTCGGTTGGACCCTCGGTGTTAGTGAGATTTGCGATATTCATTCGCCGATCATAATAGCCGGGTCCGTACAATGTTATAATAAATTAGATCGAGCGTTTTCCAATTTAAATCTGACGCGACGGCGATATCTTCTATTGAACTTGGACAATACACTCTTCTGAACTGTAACAATATATATATAAAAATAAGGAACAAGAACATTAGTTTAAAAAATATCGAATTTTTATGAAATTCAATCTAACGTTCATGGAAGTTCATAAAATCACAAAAATCTGCAATGTTTTGTAGCATTTCGATGTCGACGTCGATTTGTAGTATTTCACAGGAAAAACGCGTCCTCGGTTTTTCGTTTTTTATGTTATAGGAAAGCGTCTTGGAAGAAAATCAACGAGGCAGTGCGAAAGTAGATAGTTCAAGCTTTAAAATGACTCCAGGTTTATTGCTGTACGATTATTTTTCACGAAGTTATAACGGTTTGAATGTCGACAGTTCGGATAAGCGAGGTTCCACTAAATCTTGGATTAATCACGCAAATATGATCCAAACTGTGTCGTGTTTGGGATCATTTTAATCAGAAAAGTGTCACGAATATGTTGGTAAAAGTGTCTTAATAATCATAAATTAAAAATTTTTGAACCCGTTATTTTGACGGGCACCGTAAATCTAGTGTTAACCCTTAGCACTCGAATGGCGACTCTGTCGCGCCACTACAAATTGCTACACCATTATTCAGAATATTGTTCGCATGATTAAATTTCTTGAAATGTAATAAATAACTAAACATTTGAATATTTTATGAGCTACTATATCATTTCTGTACGCATATAATGAAAAGAATTATGTACAATGGAAATATTCTAGGTTAGAAGAAATGTTTGGTTTTTTTGGTTGAAATAGCTCCGAGTGCAAAGGGTTAACCCTTAGCACTCCAGTGGTGACTCTGAGGCACCACTAAAAATTGCTATACCATTATTCGAAATATTGTTTACATTATTAAATTGACATTCAAGAAATTAGTTACCAAACGTTTAAGTATTCTATGAGGTATTATATCAGTTTCATTTCGTCAAAATGAAAAAAAAATCATATAGAACGGAAATATTCTCGATCCAAAAAAAAAAAATTTTGGTTATAGAGTTAAAATACTTCCGAGTGCAAAGGGTTAATATTCACTCTGCCTAAATAACAGACGGTGAGTGCAAGAACGTAGTGTCATCGCAGACACAACGACAGGTGCCCACCAATGGCCAAGACTCACCCAAGTGTCCAACACCACAATTCCCCAACCGATACCATCGAAACAGCGCTAAGTATCGAATCCGGAGCACTCGAGTCGCCAGTGAAGCTGTTCGCTCGACACCTTTCGCTAATCGTGGTCCGTGGGGGTGGGTTCGCCGGGGGATAAACGATCGTGGATCTCGAAGATCAGAGGCAGCGAGCGAGAGAGAGAGAGAGAGAGAGAGGGAGACGATCAGCTGGTTCCGGAGGATGAAGTCGTTCGGCGGTGCTAGCTGGCTTGGCCGTTGAAATTACCCGTCGCGGTAACCCGAGCGACGAAAGAAGGATGGACTGTTATCGGCGAGGGAGTTTCAGAATGGGGGATGATGGGGTCCAGGGGGAAAAAAAACGCGGGAGCAGAAAAGAATCTGAGAGAGGGAGATGGAAGAGGATCAAACGATGAGGACGTTAGAGGATCGCGGGAGGAGGATGATGATCGAAGAAGGAGAGGTAATCGAGATGGGGGGAGGGGATGAGAGGATAATGCGTTGCCGATTTCGCGACGACGTCGAGGAAAAAGGAGGGGTGTATACGGTGGGAAGAGGGGGGGGGGGGGTGTGGAGAGATGGAGGATGAGGGAGAAACGACGGGCAACCGATGGAAAAGAAAATAGAGAGAACGAGCGCGGAGCGGATCTTTCAAAGAGGCAATTTCGTAATTACGAGAGAGGAACGGCTGCGCGGAGAGCGACCTGCTGGCCGGAACGAGATCGTATCGCGTTTTTCTTCTTCGGCTGCGGGACCGAGACCGAGACCGCACCGGGACGACGGGGGCATAACCCTATCACGATAACAATCGAGACCGGACCCCTTGTATATATTTTGCGAGCGGCTTCCTCCTTTCTCGCGCGCCGCTCCGCGCGAGAATATCATCGATCCTCGAAGCGACGGCTGCCGCGGGCATCGTCGTCGCGTCGACCGATTTCGTTCGGGTGCTAAACGGTTCACCTGTTGTGCACCATAGTCATTCAATCGCCGAGGATACACATAGACGTTCTTCTCTCTTCTCCACACAGTTCGAACATCCGAACAAAGCATTCGCCACACAGTAATTTGTAAGAACACTGATTTGTGTTCGACCTTTCGTATGCTTTGCCACCTAACCCGGCCATTTCGACAAACTGCACGATATTATACAGTAGAACTCAATTTAACTCGACTGATATGTGTACGAGCTTGCAGTGAGTTCCATGTACAAAAAAGAGTAATTTTTTATATAAAATTGATTATTTAGTAAATTATTATTTGATCAATTGAATTTGCATTGAATTTTTGAATTATTATTGAATTTTACGATAAATTAAATTTTTATTGAAATTATTGGGCAAGGATAAGGATTTTTATAGTATTTTTGTATTCTTCCCGAAATCAATTGTTTTAAGAGATTTCGAAGTGATTTTCTTTTTAACGACATCTTGTACTTTGTCTTCGATATTCTTGTAGAGCACGAAATGACGAGTCGAATGAGTATAATAAACGTACCGGTTCGATCATTCAATCTCGAGATAGTTGTGTTTCAAAACGTTAAGAACTTTTCAAAAAATATCTTTCAGATTCAAATATCTCGAGATTGAATGATCGCAACGGTATGTTCATTATATTCATTCCAGTCGGCATATCATGCTCTACGAGAATGTCGAGGAAAAACTATATGATTGTCCATCTAAAAGTTATATGGATGACCTTGAAATGTTATACTTTCATGAATAAAAAAAGAAACATTATTAGTACTTACTGAACTAATGCATTTATTTGTTAATTCGTCAGTGATAAATACATTGGACAAAAAATAACGCTCAATAACAACTGACGCTCAATACCCTATGGCAGAACCAAACAAATAAAAAAAAGGGACGTTTCTGAGCACGATTTAAAAACTAAAAGTTTCCCGCATTGTGTTACTAAGTTGATGGTTCAAGGTTTTTAGAATTTCAGATTCAAAAGTACCAGAGCATCAAAGTTTAACTTCACCAACCCCCAAAGTACTAAAGTCGCAAAGACTCATAGTCTCAGAGTGATAAAGCATCAAAGTTTGAAACTCTCAAAGACTCCCCAAGTTTCAAATTCACAAAGCCTCAAAGGCCCATGGTGCTAAGATCTCAAAGTCCCAAAGTGCTAAAGCTTAAAAATTCCATAGAAAACAAAGTCCTAAATATAAACATAACAAGTCCTAAAGCCCCAGAATACTAAAGCTCCAGAGTCCCAAATCCCCAAAATGCTGAAGCCTCAAAGTCCCAAAGCCCGAAAGTGGTCAAGCCCCGGAGTCCGAAAGCCCCAAAGTCACAAATCCCCAAAATGCTGAAGCCTCAAAGTCCCAAAGCCCCAAAGTGGTCAAGCCCCGGAGTCCGAAAGCCCCAAAGTCACAAATCCCCATAATGCTGAAGCCTCAAAGTCCCAAAGACCCAAAGTGCTAAATCCTCGGAGTCCTAAAGTCCCAAAGCTCCAAATCCCCAAAATGCTGAAGCCTCAAAGTCCCAAAGACCCAAAGTGCTAAATCCTCGGAGTCCTAAAGTCCCAAAGCTCCAAATCCCTAAAATGCTGAAGCCTCAAAGTCCCAAAGACCCAAAGTGCTAAATCCTCGGAGTCCCAAAGTTCCAAATCCCCAAAATGCTGAAGCCTCAAAGTCCCAAAGACCCAAAGTGCTAAATCCTCGGAGTCCTAAAGTCCCAAAGCTCCAAATCCCCAAAATGCTGCAGCCTCAAAGTCCCAAAGCCCCAGAATCCTAAAGCTCCAGAGTCCCAAATCCCCAAAATGCTGAAGCCTCAATGTCCCAAAGACCCAAAGTGCTAAATCCTCGGAGTCATAAAGTCCCAAAGTTCCAAATCCCCAAAATGCTGAAGCCTCAAAGTCCCAAAGCCCCAAATTGCTAAAGCCCCAGTGCTCCAAGACCCCAGAGTCCTAAAGTCCCAAACCCCCAAAATGCTAAAGCATCAAAGTCTCAAACGCCCAAGATCCCAGAGCCCCAAATTCCCAAACTCCTACGTACCTAACCCAGACCACAGTACTCCATAAAAGGACAGTAAAATTTCAGCATTCCGTTTCAAAGTAAAATTGTTATCCTGATCTATAACAATGGCTATAGCGATTCGATCACTATGCTGCAGAACGAAACGGCTCTGAACCAGAGAAGTCGGCCTCAAACGCTCCGCAGTGGCAGCTACAATAGTTGGACAGCTTGTCTTAGATTACCCCTAACCACCATAAGAGCAGCGTGACGAAGCGCGTTGAGCGGCAAGTGTAACTGCTAGATGAAACTTGCCAGGCAAACGATTCCGCTGGTTAAGCAGAGACGCCTTAATCCATCCGAGCGAGATGTCTGTTTTCCCTTACTCCGCTCCGTGTGTACACCGTCATTACCTTCGCCGTTTCATGGGGGAAACTTCGGGAATTTCACCTGACAGGAATTCATCCGTCCGTCCGTCCGTCCGTCTCTACAATCTGGTTTCTATTCGATGTTTTCCCCGATCCTTTTCTCTTAGCCACTTCGACGTCCTGTTGATCCACCGGGATCCTCCAACTTCGCCTGCTTGCCTGGCTGTAGCGCGCTGCATAATTGATCGAGTTTCGCGCTTATGCGAATTTCAAAGCTTTATGGACTGCTGAACAAAAGACGGGACGACACAGCGAACGTGTGCTCGGGATTTTCTCGATTCGGAGGAAGGTTGCTCGAAGTTGGTTTATGGAAGTTAGATTGTTAGAAGTCGATAAAAAGTCATGGAACAGATAGGTATTGATTTATACCTTTTCGGAGTTTCCTCTGAAATTTGTTTAAAAATGTTCCGGTATTTGTTAGGATTTTGTTGAAGATTTTTTATTCGATCGTTAGTCGTTGTCAACGCAAAAATGAAGGTATGGAGACACTGATCTCTGATCCGTTATCGCTAGAGTCGATAAGAATAGCAAAGAAACGGACCAACGACACTAATGTATCGGTGAGATAATGCTAATTTAGTGCCACAATTGTTTTGTCTTCGATTGTTTGTCTGTGAATCTTTTACCAACATATTCCTAACATTTTTCTGGTTAAAATGAGCCGAAGCACGATATAGTTCGAAGAATATTTGACTCTTTAAAACACGATTTAGTTGAACCTCTATTATCCGAACTGACCAGTGGAACGTCAGCTGTTAGAATTTTAAACAGTCGAAATTGCGCGCGTTAGACTGGAATTTTTGAAAGTTTCGTTGCGACAGCTGTAACATAGAAGTGTCGAGATTATACGTATAAAATTTGAGACGAATTGAATAACATTTGAAAAAATTATAAAAATATGAAAGATAAGCAAACGAACAATAGTCACCTAGCTACTAGATTAAATCTGTGCTGATTTGTACAATGAATCTCCTTGTACATATGTTTAAAACATATCTTGGAATAATGAAGAACTCCGATATCGCCGGTTCGGATAATAGAGGTTCCACTAAATCGTGAATTAAACGAGCAAGTAAATTTCAAATTGTATCGTGTTTGGACTCATTTCAATCGGGAAAATGTCCCGAACATGTTGAGACAAGTTTCATACAAGAATAATTCAGCACAACAAGGTTATGTCACAAAATATGTACTGCCACACCGATCGATGTCGTTAAACGATGCCCACAAAGCCTCCACAAATAGCGCAACTACTTTCTCGATAATGTCCAATTATTGCTAAATGTTCTGCTGATGTAACCACAACATTTTCTTGAACAGTTTATTTTTAATTAGTCTAGTGTCCAATAATCGAAAATATCAAAACGACTCGTTTCGGAACCGTTATACGCTACAATCATTTTCAAACTAAAAATACTACAATTTTGATCCTCACTCGAGGTAAAATTTGCCGGAACTATCCAACCAGTCGATTGGCAACTAACGCCTGAAAATCACGGTAAAATTGCGATAATTGCTCGCGAAACCTCGTAGAACGCGGGTTCGCGTGTTGCAGCGTTCGACGGACGGGCTGGCTGTCGGCGGGAAGTTTTTCAAAGTGCCATAAGAAATTCCATCAGGTTTCGGGCGTTCGCATGAAAGATTCATTAAGTTTGACTGGCGTTTCTCAAACAATGGTGGGAACAAGGAAAAAACACGGACGATCCTTGGTGAGGAGGGGTTGGGGGGGGGAGGGGTTCTGAGGGAGTTGGACGGAAAGGCCGAAGAGAGGAGAAGGGGGAAGCAGGGAAAATAGAAATGTCCCTCGAACCAAGACCGAATCATCCGGCACCACCTGTGCGAACTACTTTGCGAAACAATTTCTCGCGGTAGTCGCTCTGGCATTGCGAAGTCGTTCGACCGTTACGATACTGGTTCGATCGAGTCGTTACAATGTCGCGGTACAATGGCTTCTATTCAGACTTCAGTGTCGGATGTCGTGACAAGACAGACGGATCGATGTCCTCCGACCGACCAGCTGTTTCAAATGCTGCTTGCAGAAACGACATTTTCGAAAAAATTGATGGGAACAAACTTTTATCATAATTCCGGTCCCACGACAGCCATTTTGTATTGCCTCCACTAGCCCCTTCTTTGCCCAGTACGTGTATGCGATTTGTAAAGAAAAATATTGATTTTTGCTGCCAGTTCTTTATGTGTAGGTTTGAATGATTTAATTATTTGGATCGTGAGTATTAATTTATGTAAATATAGATTTCTGGAAAATTTGAGTCAATTGTAATTTTAGTGTCTTCATTGAGGTTATAGATTCTCGTTTGTTACAAGTGACTTATTGCCGTTTGTAATACAGGTACAAATTAATTTGAATAATGTTGGTGTAGCAATCGCGATTCTGTTTTTTGAATAAACCGCAAAAAATTGTTGTTTATACTTTAAGAGATGGCGGTGACCTTTTCTACTCATTACAAGTATGGGTATACAGGATGTTCTAGGCCACCCCTATTAAAATGGTGGAAAGTGATTTTAAAGACCTACTTTTTGTGTCATCCATCGGTAGAGTATTAAATTCTGCGTAAAAATGTGTTTGACCTCTATATGTCCTACTGTAATAGTTGACGAGATATTATTGAAATAATTTTCCATATGTTCTCACCATATTCAAATCGAGGGGCATCAGTTCCATAAGCTTCCAGACACAGGGGGTACGTATTGAAAATTAGTTCGATAATATCACGTTGATTATTACATTAGGATATATAGAGGTTATGTACATTTTTACGCAGAATATAATTTTCCATATGAGCTCACCATATTCAAGTTGAGGGGCATCAGTTCCATTAGCTTCCAGACACATAGTGGGTACGTATTGAAAATTATTTCGATAACATCTCGTTGACTATTACATCAGGACATATAGAGGTTATGTACATTTTTACGCACAATATAATTTTCCATATGTTTCACGAGATTCAAGTTGAGGGGCATTAGTTCCATAACCTTCCAGACACATAGTGGGTACGTATTGAAAATTATTTCGATAACATCTCGCTGACTATTACATCAGGACATATAGAGGTTATGTACATTTTTACGCACAATATAATTTTGCATATGTTCTCACGAGATTCAAATTGAGGGACATCAGTTCCATAAGCTTCCAGACACGTAGTGAGTACGTATTGAAAATTACTTCTTATAATATCACGTTGACTATTACATTAGGACATATAGAGGTTATGTACATTTTTACGCATAATATAATTTTCCATATGTTCTCACCATATTCAAGTTGAGGGGCATCAGTTACATAAGCTTCCAGACACAGGGGGTACGTATTGAAAATTAGTTCGATAATATCACGTTGATTATTACATTAGGATATATAGAGGTTATGTACATTTTTACGCAGAATATAATTTTCCATATGAGCTCACCATATTCAAGTTGAGGGGCATCAGTTCCATTAGCTTCCAGACACATAGTGGGTACGTATTGAAAATTATTTCGATAACATCTCGTTGACTATTACATCAGGACATATAGAGGTTATGTACATTTTTACGCACAATATAATTTTCCATATGTTTCACGAGATTCAAGTTGAGGGGCATTAGTTCCATAACCTTCCAGACACATAGTGGGTACGTATTGAAAATTATTTCGATAACATCTCGCTGACTATTACATCAGGACATATAGAGGTTATGTACATTTTTACGCACAATATAATTTTGCATATGTTCTCACGAGATTCAAATTGAGGGACATCAGTTCCATAAGCTTCCAGACACGTAGTGAGTACGTATTGAAAATTACTTCTTATAATATCACGTTGACTATTACATTAGGACATATAGAGGTTATGTACATTTTTACGCATAATATAATTTTCCATATGTTCTCACCATATTCAAGTTGAGGGGCATCAGTTACATAAGCTACCAGATACGTAGGGGGTACGTATTGAAAATTACTTCTTATAATATCACTTTGACTATTACATTAGGACATATAGAGGTTATGTACATTTTTTCGCACAATATTATTTTGCATATGTTCTCACGAGATTCAAGTTGAGGGACATCAGTTCCATAACCTTCCAGACACATAGTGGGTACGTATTGAAAATTACTTCGATAATATCACGATGACTATTACATTAGGACATATAGAGGTTATGTACATTTTTACGCAGAATATAAATTTCCATATGTTCTCACCATATTCAGGTTGAGGGGCATCAGTTACATAAGCTACCAGATACGTAGGGGGTACGCATTGAAAATTATTTCTATAATATCTCTCGTTAACTATTACAATAGGACATTTTGAGGTTATGTACATTATTACACAGAATTTAATACTCTATCGATTCATGATACAATAAGTAGGTCACTTCATTTAAAAAAGTCAAGGGGACCTCGAAATCTCCAAAATGCCTTCACGCACATAAAAAAATGTTTACATCCCAAATTCACCCCCTCTATACCGTGCAACTTTTGTATATATCATTTGCTCATATTATTACAAGTAACGGAATTATTCAAGGTGGACAAAGTTATAGCCCCACCCTGTATATGTATGTGTACCGCACCTTCATGCGAAATATAATTTTGTTTACTTTTTAACTTTAACGAATAAATTCGTTGAACGCTCAAAACATAAACTTTATTTAACATAACCCAACAAATAATACTACAAACTGGTACATAATAATAAATATGTTCTTCAAATATCTCGAATAAAAACTGGTAAAATAAATTTCCGAGTACCTATATATTAAATAATAAAAATAATTACCATATTAAATGTTTTAAATAATGAACAATACATGATATATGTACTTGTATAAAATCAAATAACCGAATTGTAGGATTGAAAACGTAGCAACGCGTGCGCAATATGATTTATTTCTATTATTACGTCATTGGAATTGCCATTGGCTGAATTTCCGTTGGGCGAACTGGTTATAGCAAAATGATGGTAAATATTTGTCATCTGTCAGCAGTCGATCATTTCCTATCGATAATGCCACGTCCGCAGTGGTTTCATTCGCTCGTTACCATTAAATGCTTGTTATTAAGTGAGCAGAACAAAAATTAACAAAAAAATATATAGAACAAAAGAAAATATGGTTCGTTTAATGACACGAATAGGAGAGTCACGGGGCTACGTGTTTAATTACAAGTGTCATCAATCACTCAGCAACGTTGGCCTGTCCTTGGTCTAGCTACCAGACATTTTACCATCAAAGGATCGTCCTGCGGCCAGAGGATTTTGTACATCAACGTCAACCTTACAATTAATTCTTTCCGTGGGCACCTAGGCCGCCATCAGTTTTTACCACGGTGTCATGGGTTGACAATTCCCCCACCAATTTCGATGGATCGATCGGTTTCGATACACCGCGCCAATACACCTTGTTGTTCGAAGAGGTTGCAAATCCATTTCCCGTTGACGACACAAATTCGTTGTAAATTTAGTTTATAAAAATTAGAACGTTAATGGTTAAATCGAGGGTTAAACCATCGACATGCAACACTTGCAAAATGAATAAAATATACAGCAGAATATACATAAATATACATAAATATACATAAATATACAAAATATACAAAATATACAAAATATACAAAAATATACAAAATATACAAAAATATACAAAAATATACAAAAATACAGAATATACATAAGATTACAATAGCTACAGGAAATTTTAAAAAGTGATTTTTTAAAATTATTTTTCTATTGCTCCTTAACATACATTGTATTGAATATTTGGCAATATTAAATTCAAGAATTCGAGAAGAAGATTAAGAATTTTGGAAAAATAGTTTAAACCGGGATATGGATTTTTAATTTATTTTTCTAGCGCTCCTTAACAAATATGCGTAAGATGTACAAAAGAAAGGAAACATAACTTCAGAAATTTTTGAAAAATGTTTGGAAAAGTGGTTGAGATTATTTATTCTATTTTCAAATAGTTTAGTCACTTTAGACTCACATTGTATAATTTAATTTTATTATTTGAATTATTTACTTAATATTTATATTTTCATGAAATTACCGAATCTTTTTATTGAAATCTAATATTGTGATATTTTAATATTATATTTTATATTAGATTGTGTACTAACTTGTTTGCAATATAATAAGTTAAAATAATAATACTATAATAATAACATAATGTCGTAATATATTATTTTACACAAACATTCTGAAACTTTATTTGTAATATAAAGATCATTTTCCAATAATATCCATTTTGTACGATCACAGGCAGAATATAATTAGGTCAATCGTTTGATCATCAACTTACTTACAATATAATATCAATTATAAACAAGGACTGTTTGCAATGTAAATTTAATCAGGAATTTATTTACACTGACGACAACACAGAAATTTGCTGATGTGTAAAATTACGTAATTACATGGTAAACAAATTTCTCATTGCATAATTATTTGCTCATTAAGATTAATATTAACATATTACAATATATTACGTCGCCAATAAATTTCTAATTAAGAATGATGATATATTTGCAATCATACCAGATTTGTATCATTATAAAATTAAATTAAATTTAAATTAAATTATTATAAAAAGTGATTATTATATACCAATATGACGGCGCTTTGACCTGCCAAAAAGGCTTGAGAGTGTTCATGTTTACACGCAAATAACTTCTGAACCAGCGAATTCCTAACAATAAGACTTACATTTTCGGTGTTTTCTCGTCGAAATCTATAGGATTGCATAAAAAAAGTTAAAAAGACTATGGGTATCTAAACGAAAGTTTAACATCACTTTTTCGTTCTTAATTATGATCAATATCAATTCCAAAAAATTTTATCTTCACATTACCTAGTAAACTAATTCTTCTAATATTAAAAAAAAATTCAAGCAGTTTGATTATATTTTTGAAAAATTACTCTTATATAAAGGGTGTGCCAATCACTTTTGTTATGCATTCACAAGGTGCCGCACCCTGTTTCGTAGGAGCAGCATAAAATATAAATACTCGCGGAAGATCGTATCGCGGTGAGCAATTGTCAGATTGACGAAGAAGTTTCGTTGGTAAAAATGAAGGAGGAAGTGAGTTGTCCCTTAAGCGCGACAAATGAGTAGCAATTAACCGAGGCAGCGTCGCGAGACGTCGCGTCTTGTGTTTGTCGGATCGCACGATCGAGGATACGACGTGTTTACGATTAGGAGCGAAGGACACTGGCATAATTACACCTGGCTGACCGACTGACGCTTTCAAAGGTGAAAAAGATTCGCTCATTAAAGAGACAGGCCGCCGCCGCCGATGCGGCGGAAGACGTTTTGCAGGCTCGATGGGAAATTCTTTGTATCCGCGAAGAAATGGAACTTGGCTCATGAGATGCGATGATGGAACGAAATTATTGACGGGAAAGAGAAGAACAAAACTGGTGATTAAGAAGCAAAAATCTTAATTCGCTGAGTGGCTTGAAGAAGTAATGATAGAGTACCATTCCGACTGCCCTGAGGGTTTGTATTATGTTTCTGTGTTACTGTGTTTGATTGTGCGGAGCAGTTTTCTTTGTTGCGATGGTTGTGAGGAATTGTATGTGTGTATTAGTATTTCATGCGACGAGATGTGGACGCAAATATATCACGGGTATGGGTGTTAGGCTTCTAGGACTCTATTTGTAAAGTATTTAATGGAATTAATGGTTGAAGGATTCCAGAATTTTAGTCTCAATTCCAAAGTCTTGAAATGCTAAAGTACTGAGCATCACAGAAACTCAAAGTACTTAGGCATCAAAGTCTCATAGCATAAGAGCCCCAAAGCCCCAAAGTACTAAAGCATAAAGTCCCAAACCCCAAATTTCCAGAAGCTCCAACGCCCCAAAATCTCAAAGTACTAAAACATCAAAATCCCAAATTTCCCAAAGCTCCAAAACCCAAAAGTCGCAAAATGCTAAAGCATCAACGTTCCAAAACCCAGAAGTCACAAAGTGCTAAAGCATCGAAGTTCCAAAACCCAAAAGTCGCAAACTGCTAAAGCATAAAAGTTACAAAGCCTCAAAGTACTAGAGTATCAAAGTCCCACACCTCTAATCTCCCAAAATTCCAAAGCCCCGAAGTCTCAAAGTACTCAAGAATCAATGTTCCAAAGCTCAAAAGCCCCATGGTCCCAAAGCCCCAAAGTTCCAAAGCATAAAAGCTCCAAAGCCTCAAAGTACTAAAGTATCAAAGTCCCACACCTCTAATCTCCCAAAACTCCAAAGCCCCGAAGTCTCAAAGTACTCAAAAATCAATGCCCCAAAGCTCCAAAACTTCAAAGCTCTAATGCTCCATGGTCCCAAAGCCCCATAGTCCCAAAGCATAAAAGTTCCAAAGCCTCAAAGTACTAAAGTACCAAGTCCCACACCTCTAATCTCTCAAAATTCCAAAGCCCCGGAGTCTCAAAGTACTCAAGAATCAATGTTCCAAAGTTCCAAAACCTCAAAGCTCTAAAGCCCTATGGTCCCAAAGCCCCAATGTCCCAAAGCATAAAAGCTCCAAAGTCCCAAAATCCCAAAGCCTCGATGTACTAAAGTATCAAAGTCCCACACCTCTAATTTCCTAAAGCTCGAAAGCCCCGTAGTCTCAAAGCTCTAAAGCCCCATGGTCCCAAAGCTCCAAAGTCCCAAAGCATAACCGTCCCAAAGCCGCGAAATCCCAAAGCCTCAAAGTTCAGAAGCTGCAAAGTCCCAAAGCTCTAAAGTTGCAAAGCCCTGGAATTCCAAAGTCTCAAATTCACAAACCCCAAAATCCCAAAAAGTCAAAGATTTAAATTTCCCCAAATTCTGAAGATTCTCATATTCTCGGTTACACGGGAATATCAACATGAAGTATTATGATAGAGGTTGACTGAAAAATGGATCAATATCGATACGTCAGTATAGTGTTTCCCGCTTGTCCAACAGCTTAACGAGGCATCTGAAATGACCCGAGGAGACCAGCGGACCCCAAAACCGGCGGAAGTCGGTCTAGGATTAATTTACCGAGTGTACAGCGTGGACATAGACGAAACGACACCGTTGACCCAAAGTCCAAGCGTTGCTTTAGACGATCCCATCAGGGAATGCAGGGGGATGGACGTAGCTGAAGACAGATAACGAAGAAAAGGGCCGTGTGTATCTCGCAATCCGTAATCCTAACTAATATACGGCTTCTTGCAAAATTGAGCATACACTCGGGTAGAAAAAGTAAATTGCAATGAAAGAAAAATAAAGATTTACATACTTATCAGTAATAAAGTATCGAATTCACTTTTCTTAGAAAATGATTAAAACGCACAGTTTTTCAAACAGTACTGTAAAAATGATATTAAATAATGTATTTGCGAACAACAGTTGTGTATGCATAGTTTTGTCCAAATGAGTATTTTTTTTGTTTAGATTGGAAATTTCTTGTGTAATGGATTCTTTTTTCAAGATTATCTTTTTAAGTGATTTCAAGGTCATCGATATTTTTTTAAAATTAAATTCTGTATATTCTGTTCTATATCCTTTTAGAATATAAAAAAGCGAATGCTAACGATTGTAATAAAAGTTACATTCTGATAACATAATTACCGGGATATTCGTATTCAAAAGCAATTAATATTCCACCTTTCAGACACGAATATTTCAAGATTGAATGATCGGAATGGTATGATTATGGTAGTCGTTGGATTCGTCTTTTCATGTTCTACAGGCACATCGGAAGCAAAATATCTGTTTCCCTGAAACAGTATACCGATGACCTTGAGATTTGTTCCAAATAAGCTAGAAAAAAATTTCTTTCACTATTTTCAAATGATACTCATTCAATTGGTAGAACTTCGTCTTGATATGTTTTCTATGAAACGAAAAATGGCGGGAATATATATGTGTTCTTTTTTTGAACGTCATGTTTTGTATAATGTTGACAAGAAAATTATGGTTGCGAGGCGTGTCTATTTAGGCTGCAGATTGTAGAGCAACGGAGTGGCATCACGGAGAACGGAAAACCGAATGAAGACGACAATGAAAAGAGAGTGAAGGAGATGGGAGCGAGGTCAGAGGTGATCCACGAATAATGCCCACCTCTTGATATTCGCGTTGATCTCCACCTCCTCGCATCTCGGCTCCCCTAACGGCTTATATGCGAATGTAGCCAGGTATGCTCGGCTGCGTTCAGACTATACGGGGTGGTCCATCTAACTTGAACATCACAAATATCTTGCCAAATATTGTGGCAAACCGACAGAAATATTCTCAAAGTCTTCAAGGTCAAGTTACGGATTACAAGGTCATCGACGTATTTTTTGTTTTTTTTTTTTAAATAGAGGCGGTGCATATTTGTATTTACATCAAGTAGTTGAAATTAGAATTAGGTTTAAGAGAGCAAATATTGTGGTAAGCCAAAATTAAATATTCTCAAGGTCACAGTCTTGCAGGTTCAAAGGACATGAAATTTTTTTTCTTAATGAGTCAATATGCTGTTTTTATTAATATCAAATAACCTTGATTGTGTTCAAGTTGAAGTGAATCGCACAATTTTTCTATTTACTCTCGATGTTCAAGGTCATATGAAGGTCATAATATAATAGGTTGTTGAACTCGTCTCAACCTTGATTAATAAAAAACAGTGACAAATATATGTTGTACTCCCGTTTAAAGAATAAAACACAGCCTCATTTTAATAAATATGAATGACCTTGAGATCTCAAAATTGTAACCTTGAGAAAAACGATTCCTCTACAATAAAATTTACTCGTTTGAACTTAATTGCGTTTTCCTCTGCAATTTTTGTCCAACGTGAATAGACTAATGATTTTATGCATTGGAAGTAAACAAGTGAGGTAGTTAAAAAATTATTAGAAAAATTGAAGAATACTGTTGCATTACTTTGGATGTATTAAAATTGCTACAATGGGAAAGAATTTTAGAAATTTCTTCTTGAATTTCTGCTCGACAACCGCTTGTGGCAATCGAGGTGGGCGAGTTTTTAGTTGCTCGAAAAATCGCAGTCTAATTATAAATGATAAAGACGAGGACCGAAGTGGTGATGTTAGGTGGACCACCCTGTAGGTAGACAGGACCGTAAACCATAAAGATCTCGTACGGTGGACCGCTGCGAATCGCCCATTGACCACCCACGTGGCTTCGAATCACCATCGCCTATTTCTTCTATAGGAGGTTCTATCTCGTACCTCCTCACCCCTCATTCCGCCCTTAACCTTCCCGGCTATGATTATCTGTTTCCGTTTGTTCGTAGACATTTCTCGAAAATGCACGGATTCATTGTCAAACAAATGCATACTTTGAACGGTTTTGGAATAGTTCGATCACAAATGTATCGATTGCATAAAATCAGGAATTAGAGAAAGATGATCGTTCGACTGCTCTTAGACTAATCTTTCGACAATTTAGACTTAGAACCTTTACAATTCTATAAAATTAAAAATAGTGTAGAGCAATCATTCAGAGATTCAAAGATTTAATGTTACTAGCAGTCCAAAATTCAGAGTCTAAATTTTCGGCATTCAAAGATATCAAGATTGAAGATTCACTGATTCAATAATTCGGTGATTCGGTGATTCGATGATTCAATAAATCAATGATTCGATGACTAGATGATTCACTAAATCAATGATTCAATTATTCAATAATTCGATGATTCAATAAATCAATGATTCAATGATTCGATAATTTGATTATTTAATGATTCGATAATTCGGTGATCCGATGAGGCGATGATTTGATGATTCAATTATTCGATAATTCGATGATTCAATAAATCAATAATTCGATGATTCAATAAATCAATGATTCAATGATTCGATAATTCGATTATTTAATGATTCGATAATTCGGTGATCCGATGAAGCGATGATTTGATGATTCAATTATTCGATAATTCGATGATTCAATAAATCAATAATTCGATGATTCAATAAATCGATTATTTAATGATTCGATAATTCGATGATCCGATGAGGCGATGATTTGATGATTCAAATATTCGATAATTCGATGATTCAATAAATCAATAATTCGATGATGCAATAAATCAGTGATTCAATGATTCGATAATTCGTTTATTCAATGATTCAATAATTCGATGATCCGAGGTGGCGGTGATTTGATGATTCGATTATTCGATGATTCAATAAATCAATGATTCGATTATTCGATGATTCAATAAATCAATGATTTGATGATTCGATAATTCAATAAATCAATGATTCGATGACTCGATGATTCAATAAATCAATGATTTGATGATTCGATAATTCAATAAATCAATGATTCGATGACTCGATGATTCAATAAATCATTGTTTCACTTATTCAATAATTCGATGATTCAATAAATCAATGATTCAAACGCTCGAAGGCTTATCAGACTCATGAATAATATCCATTTTGTACGATCACAGGCAGAAAATAATTAGGTCAATGGTTCGACCATAAACTTACTTACAATGTGATATTAATCATAAACAACGAGTGTTTGAAATGTGAATTTAATGTAGAATTTATTTACACCGATGGCAACACAGGAATTTGCTAATGTGTAAAATTACTGTAATTATATGGTAATACATAAAAATGGAAATATTATTTCTTAAAATGTACATGAAATGAATGTGAAGTCAACTAACCTCAAACACGTGATTATTGCCCTCACCAAGATGAATGTGATCATGATTCAACCTATCCTTAATTACGGCAATTCTCAAAATTAAGCCTGTATATTTAGGTGACAAGTTTTCGTATTCAACAACTCAACGGAAATAGCAGTAGTTTATTTAAATAAAAATTAGACTTGTTAAAAATTAATCAACCAGCCTCCCCTACTTAGTTTCTCGAGGAGCCCGAAATTTTCTGCCGATATCCTCTCCGTTTATTGGCTGCGAGACCAGGGTCCAGAGTGGACCATCCCGCGGGATAGATTCAGGGCGCGAAAACAGAAGGATTCCCAGGGACATCCACTTATCCCGTCTTTATGAAACGCGAGCGGAAGATGGAAACGCCTCCACAAAGGGATCAAACGACGTCGTCGATCCTCTGGCATTTTTCTCTCGCCTTTCTTTCATTCCATCTCAGTCCCTGACGCCTTTAAAGTCCAGTTCTCATCGCAACACTCGTCGAACGATCATCGAAACTCACCGGAAGCCACCCGACAGGTTAATTGGACGTTGTTGGCGAGGATGGAATTTCGTCCCAAAGAGCCCCCAGTGGACCCAACAGTGTTTGTCAGATAATTTTACGCGTCCTCGTTTTAGTTTAAGGTATTCAGAACGGTGTGGACGAGCCTTTAGACGGTTGAAGAACCACAGCCGACCGGGACCAGCCAATATCGGCATTATGAAATTCCGGAAAATTACGAGGCCGCAAATGAAATCCAAAAACGGGACGTTCTTGGACCCTGTCGTCTGAGCTATGGGGTCGTTGGCTACCTCATCGGGTCCATCTCTAAGTCACAGGCGTGGCAAATTGTGCTGCGATCGCGGCGATTTGGTTCTTTTATCTTTGAGGAGCGTTTGACCGGAAGTCGGAGTGGTTCTCGTGGAATAGTAACCGAAATTAGTGCGATTTTAGTGAAAAGTTTAAAGGGTGAGGCGGATAAGATGGTCAAAAATGTGAACAAATCAAATTGATTTTTAGTCACGCTATTCTATAGGGTCCCTAAAGGAAACCCTCCGTGACAAGTTTCAAATCGTTACTTCTATCACAAGGGTAGTTATGGGATAAGCACGGTACAATGAATCATGGGCTATTTTTTCTGTTCTGCTCAACAAAAGATTACGAAAAAATTCATGAACATTCTACCTAATAGCACGCGCAACAGTGAATTATTTCACAATTTTTTGTTGCAAAGTCGATTTTTCAAAAAATTTGGAAGCCGAAAAATTTATAGTTTCAAATAGGTACTTGTTCCACAAGGGTAGTTACACTATGCGCACGGTTTAATGAATTATGCTCTATTTCTTCTATTCTGCTTAACAAAAACTTGAAAAAATTCATGAACGTTCTACCTAATAGCACACGGAACTGTGAATTATTTCACAATTTTAGGTTGCAAAGTCGATTTTTCACAAGGGTAATTACACTATGCGCACGGTTTAATGAATTATGCTATATTTCTTCTGTTCTGCTCAACAGAAAATTACGAAAAAATGCATGAACATTCTACCTAATAGCACAAACAACTGTGAATTATTTCACAATTTTTGGTTGCAAAGTCGATTTTTCAAAAAATCCGAAAGCGTAAAATTTTCAGTTTCAAATAGGTACTCGTTCCACAAGGGTAGTTACTCTATGAGCACGGTTTAATGAATGCTCTATTTCTTCTGTTCTGCTCAACAGAAAATTACGAAAAAATTCATGAACATTCTACCTAATACAATACGTAACTGTGAATTATTTCACAATTTTTGGTTCCAATGTCGATTTTCCACAAGGGTAATTAGACTATGCGCACGGTTTAATGAATTATGCTCTATTTCTTCTGTTCTGCTCAACAGAAAATTACGAAAAAATGCATGAACATTCTACCTAATAGCACAAACAACTGTGAATTATTTCACAATTTTTGGTTGCAAAGTCGATTTTTCAAAAAATCCGAAAGCGTAAAATTTTCAGTTTCAAATAGGTACTCGTTCCACAAGGGTAGTTACTCTATGAGCACGGTTTAATGAATGCTCTATTTCTTCTGTTCTGCTCAACAGAAAATTACGAAAAAATTCATGAACATTCTACCTAATACAATACGTAACTGTGAATTATTTCACAATTTTTGGTTCCAATGTCGATTTTCCACAAGGGTAATTAGACTATGCGCACGGTTTAATGAATTATGCTCTATTTCTTCTGTTCTGCTCAACAGAAAATTACGAAAAAATTCATGAACATTCTACCTAATAGCACACGTAAGTGTGAATTATTTTACAATTTTAGGTTACAAAGTCGATTTTTCAAAAAATCCTTAGCATAAAATTGCTGATTTTCTATTGAAGTTTTTAGTGTACCGTATTGCTATTATTATGTTAGTTGTGTCTCGATTTTTCAATTTCCGAAGATTTTTCAGATTATGTTACCATGTATAAAAAAAATTGGCAATCTCCTAATTAAGCTCCTAATTATTTGTTCTCTATTTGTTAAAAAGAAGTCAAGTTGTTTGATGCGATTTTAAAGGAATTATTCTGATCTAAATGGCGTTCGAATATTTTCGTGAGCCACTGTAGATACACACATACGTGTTTCGTCAGGTCATTTGAGGCTGCCATAGCAACTGTCACAGAGGAGCTTGGCACAGTGTCGGGCTCGCCCGCAAGCGTCACTGTCCCGACCGAAGAGAACCGTCTTGTAACTCGGATAGTCTTCGCGAGCTGCTTTGGGAATGCGAACACGCTTCGGACGTCAGTTCCCGCAGTCGGCAGCTGTTTGCTGGAAATTATCACTTACAATTAGAGTATTGTGGCTCGCGAACAGCGTTACCAGCCTCTGCGGCTCTCCTTTATGCAGCGTATCGTGTTCAAGCGAGCCGTGCAAACATAACGAACCGTCTAATGACACGCCTAACTGATAAGCAGAGATGGGTTTAACGAGTCGACGTTGGTGCGACGGTCACTTATTAGCGACACGATTTGTTGTCTGACTGCTTCGTTCTTCATTCTGTAATAGAGCTTATGGGCCAATTATCAATTACACCAACGTAAACAATTTAACTCCTTGCACTAACATTTATTTTCCAATTACAACGACTCGAACTTCTTTGGCCTTTTATAATTCACTAGGAAAACAAAAATATAATTATTGTACGACCACGTATTATTCTCCAATAACAGTTTTTAAATAATTTCTTTGCATTCTCTAGTAAATTAATCCTTCCGGCATATAAAAAAAAAGCTTTGTTTGGTCGATTTTTTAAAAAATTCATAATTTTTTAAAGGGTGTGCCAATACTTTTCTTAGGCACTGCGAATGCAAAATAAAACTGTTGTGCATCAATTTTAACACTAGGTTTACGGAGCACTAAAATCGATTATTTTACATTGCTTTATAAAAATAATAAAATTGTATTTACTTCGATCTTCAGCGATTTTTATTGTAATATGTACACAAGAAAATAAATCTATTTAATAATTCCTCACGTATGCCTCCTTACACTCTTAATAATTGTAAATTAAAAATGTTTGAATCCGTCATTTTGACGGGCTCCGTAAATCTAGTGTTAAGAAACATTAGCCAACTATTACCTTCTCTCTTCTTTAGTAATTTTAATACAAAAAAATCAAGACGTTTGATCGAATTTTTAATTTTTACTTTTCGCAGTTACATTCTTACAATCCTAATAAACTTAGAGTGAAATATTCAGAAAGCGGCGAATTTGATGGTAGGATTTTATACTTGTATTCTTGAGTATGGATTTTTTGTTTTATTAGAATTTTTAGAATGCTCATAAGTTAAAACAGCATGATCTATTAGAATTGTTTAATCTCAGTTTTATCAATTGATTCTTTGAATGTTTGTTACACGAGGCATTGTCACCTAGAATGCCCATTTGTTCCATCGCGACACGGCGCCATCACTACAAGCGCTCCTTCTCCTCCCTGAATCGGGGGCGACGAGGAATTTAGGATTGATATTCGGCACGTAATGCTAAATCTGTTTTCACTAGCTAGAAAACATATTTGTTCCATTATTGCATCACGGCACCATCACTACGAACGCTCATGTTCCTCATTGAAAATGGCTCTGCAAGATTTCTAGAATTCATATCCGGTGCGTGACGCATTACAAGTATTTTTATCACTTCGTATTCTAATTTGTTCGAATGCAACACGGTGCCATCACTACGAGCGTTCATTTTTCTCGTTTAAATGAACCCATTACGTTTTTAAGATTGATATTTACCACTTAATGTGTTAAATGAGTTTCTAATATCACCCAGAAAATTTGTTTGTTTCATCGCGACTCGGTAACATCGCTAGAATCGCTCGTTCCTCTCAGTAAATCGGACTAGCGAGGTTAATACAATTGATATTCGGCAGTTCAAGTGTTAAATAAGCTTCTGCCAGCTAGGAAACTTAATTGTTCTATTGGGTCTCTGTGCCGTCACTATCGGCGCTCATTCCCCTCGCTGAATCGGGCCGGCGGGGTCCGAGGAGGTCGTGAGAAGAGGCGCGAACGGAAGGAAGGTCCGTTCATGGGTTGTGTACGGGGGGGCTCTATGGGGAAAGAAGCGGACAGGCGAGGGTGGAGGGGGAAGATGGCGCACGGCAGGCGCGTGGCTCCCACGGGTCGCCTCGAGCCGCTACAGAGGGAGAGGGAAAGAGCGCGCTTCTTGAGAGGGAGTGACCCTAGCCAACATTCTCCTCTCTCCGGCACGTACTATCGAGACCCGATCGAAATTCTCTTTCCTACACCCCGGCAAATTTAAACCGGTGTGTTTTTTCAAACGACGGCCCGCCGATTTCCGAAATCCAATCCCGCCCCGGGATCCCATCAGAACTTTCGACATCCATTTAAATGGAAATTCTGATTTAAGATAAATACGTTCGCCGGATGCATTTCCCCGCCCTTAGGGGAACCTGAAAATTTCGTTTGTTGCGTATAATTACACTTCGGGCGTTCATGTTATAGTGAATTTTGTAAGGTTGCTCATTTTTGGTGCTCCGTGTGCTGAATGTAATTGTAATTTGTTAATACAGTACGCTTTTACTCGAGAAATTATAGAAATATTTTTAATGTAGAGGTTTTAGCACTGTTTTGGAATTCTGAAGTAGAGGGGATATTAGGAGTGAGGGCTCATTTAAGCTGTTATTTTTAGGTTTTTCTGTTCAAAAAAATTTCGAAAAATTCTCTATTACTCTTCAATGTCTCCGGAATATTATCCAGTAATTTTTAGTATTTTACGCTTACTCTTGATTTTGTAAGATAAATGAAAATTCAATAAACAATTTCGTATTTCCATGAGCGTGATCGGTTACCACGATCGAGATCGTCCAAGTAATTTTCTTTTAGGTTTTACGGTTTCGAAAATTTTCTAAAAAATTCTCAAATACTGTTCAATGTCTGTAGAACGTTATCCAATAATTTTTATTATCGTGCGTTATCGCAATTTTATAAAATAAATCAATATGTAAAACACAATTTCGTATTTCCATGAGATCGTCCAAATAATTTTTTGGTAGGTTTTACGGTTTCTAAAACTTTCGAAAAAATTCTCAAATACTGTCCAATGTCTGTAGAACATCGTCCAATAATTTTTATTACCGTGCGTTATCGCAATTTTATAAAATAAATCAATATGTAAAACACAATTTCGTATTTCCATGAGATCGTCCAAATAATTTTTTGGTAGGTTTTACGGTTTCTAAAACTTTCGAAAAAATTCTCAAATACTGTCCAATGTCTGTAGAACATCGTCCAGTAATTTTTATTACCCCACGTTACGTTGATTCTCCAGAATGAATTAAAAATTTGAACAAACACACCATGAAGCGTTCACGACTCGCCAGAAACGCATTTTAACGTATTAATACAATCCCGCTCGTCAAAGCAGAATATCCTGTCCCGAATTACGTCATTTTAATCGCAAGTATAAAACGCAATCGCTAACATAATCTCGTTTTATCCGCAATCTTCAATGACCAATCGGATTATAGTTCCTTCCGCTGCGATTCTCCGACAAAAACCAGTATTTTCGGTGATCGAAGAGTCAACATCGCGCAAGATCGCGGCGCGCCGGTGTATCTGCCGAAACAACTTGTCGGTCGGAAAGCAGAAGGCAAAACGAAGAGTGTATGGAAGCCCGATTCCGAGAGCTCGGTTCGAAAATAAGCGTAAGAGCAAACCGATGCAAAACCGGCGGTCTCGCTCGGTCGACGAGTTTTATTTTATTTCCCACCGGATGCAAATGGGGACGAGCTGTATCGGCAATAACAGTCGTTCACGTCCGAATGGCAGCCGGGAAACGAATCGATACGGTAGCAATGTTAGCGCGAAGCTAATTGCCGAAATTGCCGTTCGGAAGAATCCGTCCGGGGGTCCGGAGGAGCCCTGGGCCCACCGAGAAAAAGGTCGAGGCTAATTACTTTATCTGGACGTGCTGGCTAATGGTCCTACGGAGAAGGTTAATGATCGGCCGATACCGAAACGAATTCATCCCCCAACGCAAAAGCCCGTCTCGGCCCGATTTACTTCGTTCGCCTGATCCTCGCGTGAACCGGCATTATTAAATATCGGATCCCGTAAACTTCCGTCGGCGGGGCCGAACTGTTCGTCGGAAAGAAAAGCTGCTTCCGCTGCGTTATATCCGATTTAGCTACTTACCGAAGCGAGGGATTCGAAGATCATACCGTTCGCGAATTTCCGGCTGATATTTTATGGATGCCCCGCGAAGATAGCGGCAAAAACGATACAAGATCTCCTCGCGAAAAACCGGTTTTCGAAATTAAATTTTGTTGCTGCCTGATTGCTGGATTTTTACTGAAACCTTTGGGAACACATTCGGGAAGATTTTCTGATTAAAATGATACCAAACACGCTGCAGTTTGCTTTATTTTTAATCGTTTAATCCACGATTTTGTAGAACCTCTGTTATCCGAACTGGGCAGTGCAACTTGCGTATCATAGAGGCTGCTATTCGCACGTTTTTCAAGATTTCGCAACGAAAAAATTACTACATATAGTTCAATATACATATTTTAAACTGCGACACTTGTTTTCAGAAAAGGAAAGTTAGGTTTAACTGCGTTTTGGGGAACTATTTTTCTCAAGTTTTTTTTATACAATCCTATAGATTTCGACGAGAAAACGCCGAAAATGAAAATCTTATTGATAGGAATTCATTAATTAAAAAGTTATATAAGTTTTTCAGAAAAAATGTCCGAAAATCGCGTTTTGACGTGACTCGGTAATATAATTGTTCCTTTTCATTTCGAATTTATGGTCGAACGGAGAATGGCTGCAGGATAGAATCGTTCGGCCATCGGAGTAGACGAACATTAATTGGATCGAATGTAATCGATTATGGTTGGTAATCGTCTTGTAAGTTAGGTTTACCTGCGTTTTGGGGAACTATTTTTTTTCAAGTTTTTTTTATACAATCTTATAGATTTTGACGCGAAAACACTGAAAATGAAAATCTTATTGATAGGAATTCATTACTTAAAAAGTTATATAAGTTTTTCAGAAAAAATTTCCGAAAATCGCGTTTTGACGTGACTCGGTAATATAATTGTTCCTTTTCATTTCGAATTTATGGTCGAACGGAGAATAGCCGCAGGATAGAATCGTTCGGCCATCGCAGTAGACGAACATTAATTGGATCGAATGTAATCGATTATGGTTGGTAATCATCTTGTAAGTTAGATTTAACTGCGTTTTGGGGAACTATTTTTTTCAAGTTTTTTTTATACAATCTTATAGATTTTGACGCGAAAACACTGAAAATGAAAATCTTATTGATAGGAATTCATTACTTAAAAAGTTATATAAGTTTTTCAGAAAAAATTTCCGAAAATCGCGTTTTGACGTGACTCGGTAATATAATTGTTCCTTTTCATTTCGAATTTATGGTCGAACGGAGAATAGCCGCAGGATAGAATCGTTCGGCCATCGGAGTAGACGAACATTAATTGGATCGAATGTAATCGATTATGGTTGGTAATCGTCTTGTAGTTATAGAACCGGCGGACTGTCGACGTGCTTCAATTTGAACGGAACTGTTCCACAGCAGAAGCGCGATGCAAAGTTCGATTTTAATCAAATACACTCGTTAATTATTATCGTACGTCGTAATTAAACCCCCGCGGAACGCGTAGAAGTTCCGAACTTGGGAACCAATTTACGCAACAATATTGCAAGTGGTGGTACGTTTAATACAACTGTAAATATACAATTGACAAAAGCGCAGCGGCATGGCACCGCGCACTGTGGACAAGTTGCAACTTCTGTAATCCGCAGAATGAACAAGAATCGCAATTATGCAAAAGAAACACACCGTGATAAGGATTATTTTCGGCTGGTGCACTATACCGTTTTCCTTTTGTTCTTCATATTTCGCGAACGAATTTCACAGCAGCTTATCTGTAGCAACATTTTCGGAGATTATTAAAAACAAAAATACGCAAATTCATCAACTTTGAATAATGTTTTAAATAAATTTTCTCCTATAATGTAATATCGTAATTTGTTATTATATTGCCTATATTTACGTGAATTTTACATTTTTTATTGTGTTGCCAATACTTGGATTAATTCTTATCAGTGACATGAAAGTAAATTTGAATAGCGATATTTTTTATTATGTTGAAAATATTTACATTAATATTAATGGGTGACATAAAAGTAATTTTGAATAGTGACATTTTTTATTGCGTTTGCAATATTTGCATTAACTTTTATCAGTGACATGAAAGTAAATTTGAATAGTGATATTTTTTATTATGTTGAAAATATTTACATTAATTCCAATGGGTGACATAAAAGTAATTTCGAATAGTGATATTTTTCATTATGTCAAAAGTATTTACATTAATTCCAATGGGTGACATAAAAGTAATTTTGAATAGTGACATTTTTTATTGTGTTACCAATATTTGGTTTAATTTTTATCAGTGACATGAAAGTAATTTTGAATAGTGATATTTTTTATTATGTTGAAATTATTTACATTAATTTCAATGGTTGACATAAAAGTAATTTTGAATAGTGACATTTTTTATTGTGTTACCAATATTTGCTTTAATTTTTATGCGAGTCGTAAAAATAATTTTGAGTATTTACATTTTTTATTATATTATCAATATTTGCATTATTTTTGATGCGTGACATAAAAGTAATTTTGGACATAAATTATAAATTATAAAATTAACGCAGAGACTTTTTATTTTGCAGAAATATCTGGAGTCTACGTACGAGTAATTGAACGATTCTGTTAGACGTGTTTGAAGCGACAGATTGTAAAACGCGTCGTAATATTTAGCATTTACAGGGTTCTGCTTTCACAAACTCGAACTCGAGCTCCCTCTCTCGAAGTGGTTACCCTTGTTGTTTACAATTGAATAACAGTGTTTGCCGTTGTTTTCCTTTTTCTTTTTTTTTTTTTTTGCTGATTTGGTCGCATTCAAAAGAGCTTTCGCAACACTGCACAATGGCGTTCTACAAACGTACGATAGAAAAACGTCACGTGGAAAAACCTAGAAAGAGATTCTATAAAATCTGAATGCAACTCTTTGTGTACGGTATTCTTAAAAAAAGAACCAGCTATTATTTTTAGAAAACAAGTTTAGCAAGATGTTCATATATATCCGCAACTTCATGTAGTGATGTAACCGTTTTCCACCATTTTTACAGACGTTTCAGTTTGTAACATTTTGGATCAATAAAACCTTTTCAGTTTATGAGTTGCCGTATCATGCAAAAATATCTTGGACAAAAATTAACAATGAATGGCAAAAGTAAAAGCCTTAAGCTTGGAAATAAGCCCAGGTATATTGTTGTACTATATTTTTTAATGAAATTATAAAAATTTAAATGTGATCGACAATTTACTAAAAATCGCAATTTTAGTATCTTCAATTTCCCACCTGTTACAGACTGAACAATTTTTTCATGGGCAAATTAGTGATTGTTTGTAAAATTAGAGGGTCCAAGCTTTAAAATAAGCCTAAGTTTATGGTCATACGAATTTTTTTCACAAAATTATAGCAGTTCAAACATCATTGACGATTTTCTAAAAATCACAAATTTAGTAACTTCACTTTCCCACGTGTTACATCCTGAACAATTTTTTAATGGGCAAATTAGTGATTGTTTATCAAAGTAGTGGGTCGAAGCTTTAAAATAAGCCCAAGTTTATGGTCATAAGATTTTTATTCACAAAATTATAACTGTTCAAACATCATCGATAATTTTCTAAAAATCACAAATTTCAAAAACAATGTTAATACATTATTGTCGTCTTACTAAAATTGTCAAAAGAAGCAATGCATGTCTATGTAATTCCTGTTCCTTGCAATTGATGCAAACAATTTTTATTTTACATAAAAACCGCCTCAGTCTACTTTTATGAATTTCATAAAGCTGTTTTCAGCACAACTTCCAGCAACACAATTTTTTAATTGTTTATAAGTAAGTCTCTATACCCGTGATGGTCACGGTAGGGGCCCCTCAACGCCTGCTTTTCCCACCAACCTCTCTTTCATGCGCGCGACCTGCGCACTGTTCGCGACGGGCGAAGCACTTCCTTCCTCTATGGAACGGCGGATGGTGGTGGGGGACAGTGGGCGCTATGGTGGGGACGGTTTTATCTCAATTTAGACAAAAATGCCTATCTCTATACAATTAAAGCCAAATGCCTTAGTATTTTCCACGTACTAACATTGTTAAATGAAGAAATGTAATATTTATAATTTTTTACTAGACCGCACTTGTTACTAGCTTTGAAATAAAAATTCATAGACAAGATAAGGACCGTATTATCACAGTTTAAATATCCATGATGTCTCGAGAATGAGGAAAATGTTCAAATATTTGTTGTATCTATAGTATATCCAATTGATACGTCCAACAATAATACAACTTAAGATGGACAGATCCTATTAGACACCATAGTACGTACAACTAGAGCACAAGGAAACTTTTTCACTTTATACGGCCAGTCAGCCTTGAAATCGTGTCCAATGGAACGGTCTTAGAGGACCAAGGAACGCGGTAGATACGTTTCCTTTCTCAGGAACCTTCGCGATACCTTCCATCCAGTCGCACACGTGCCACTAAGACGATAATAAAGAAAATAGAGGACGAAGCTATGCTCCTCCCACCTCCAGCTAACTGCCCGGCCGCGCTTCCGAGACCGCCGCGATATTGAATCCCATCATTTTTCAAGAAAGTCGCGGCCACAAGGAGAACCACCCTCATCCCCTCATCTTGTCCTCCACAGTTACAGATTTTCCAAGCCCTCGCCGCCGCCATTACTCTTATCCGCTCAATGGCGTCTGAATCTTTGTCATCGTACAACCTGGCTCCGAAAAATTGCACTCGAAAATTAACCCTCATCCGTCTCTCATTTTCCCAACCCAATTTCTCCCTTGTCCAATTGACACGATGGAGGAAATCTGTTAGGGTTGAAAAATAGTTCGCCATCTTTTTAAAATGTATGACTCGTGGCTAGGAATTCATTGACTGAAAAATATTCGATATTTTTGGAGAAATTCATTTTTACGTGTTGGCGGAATATTTTATAATATTATTATTGTCTTATAATATTGGTAGAATATAATAATTGTTTTATAATATTGGTAGAATAGAATAATTGTTTTATAATATTGGTAGAATATATTATTCAGTATATTCATTATGTTATTGTGGCTTATACTGTATTATAATATATAATATTGTTGTGAAATTCAAAATCTGGCACATTATTATTTTATTGGTCATCACTGACATCAACCCCTAAGCGAACGAATTGCGACCGCAACGGCCCCACTCGAGTTTACGCTAATAATTATTTAATGTATTACTATTGTTGGAGAGATTGATTTCTATATATTGGCAGCAATTTTGTAATATTGATAATAACTGGTAACTGTAATTGTGATTTGTTTATCACTATTGAATTTTCGTTCTTCACGCTCCCTTCACTTCTGTGAAGTTACTGTTCTGTATGTTTATGTTAATTATATTGTTATAAGTTCTAAATCTAATAACTATTAATAATATTTCACTATTTCACTACTTTTCTACGTACCATTTCGGTACAGATGCGTATTGAATATAAATATAATATTAAATATGAATTATGGGTTAGAGTGGTGGAAACAACCCTCAAAATTGGGGTTTGGATATTAGAGAGTCTAATAGACCGAACAAATAGAAATTAAAATTACAATCGTGCATCAAGATTACACTTGAAAATGAATTGTTATTTCTTTCCGAAAAGATTTTGTATAAAACAGGGAGTTCCAATGTATCCCCCTCCAAGAACTGCAAAGTCCCCACCATCGCACCACTTCCCACTACTACGTACAACCGTAGAGCCACTGAGTGCTGCGCGCGCCGCGTGGCTCTCGTGGTGGGAGCTTCCCACTACTATACATTATAACGATGAAGTCTAAGAGTGGGGGAAGAACCTAAGCGGGGAGGTGCCTCGTACAGCTCCGGAGCTACTGGTTGGAACTACCTGGTATAAAATATTTAACTTTGAATAAATTGTACGCTGCAACATTTATAATTATACAATTCAACCTTCTATAATAATATTCAGTGAACTCTGCTGAACAATTCAACATAATTTAATACAATGTTATCGATACAAGAAAATGTTTAAAAAATAATTGCAGTGAAAAAGACACCAGAAGGTTTTAAAGCGTTTGCAGACATTTTTCAGTTAATTCCAAAAAATTAATAGTAAAAAGTGATTTTGCGTCGGAAAAGTTGCTAGGCCTATGTGTGTTAGACATTTTCAGATTCTTCGAATACTATTGTTTTAACGGTCTATGTCTAAGACAATGGCAACATTGAATAGATGGGACGCCTAGTATGAGGTGTACACGTGAAAGGCGATCGTGCGATTTCCAACATCGTTGACCTGATTTCAGGAGATATATTTATGGCCGAAAGGGTTGCTCGATGTAGAAGGGGTAACGTTAGAGGCAATTAGTGTCTGGAGCATTGGATAACCTCGTAAAATTGACATTGTTTAATTGATCGGTACTTTCCGTCGCAGGATACAAAACATTCGAGATTTACTGGAGGTGCAATCAACCATAATTTCACCGAATATTCCTCAGACTATGCGGAACTACACGAGCAAACAAAATCAATTGTTTAAATGCCATAAAGATGCGTATAGTAAGTATTTCACCAGGAAAGGACTCTGAGACTTCCTGGTTATTCCTTATTAAACAAGCTCTCAGAATTTCAACCATAACTTCGTGATTTCTTGGACGTTCCTGACAAAATTTTCACGGAATATTCTTCACGCTATACACAAGTAATTAAGCGGAGTAAATTAACTTTTTAAACCTCGTGAAAATACGTAAGCTCCACGCAAGGTTCAGTAATGCTCTCTGTAACTCTGCATGACTTCGTAATGTCACGTTCTAACAGTTTCAACCATAACTTTGTCAATCTTCGGTCTTCCCCAACGAAACTTTCACAGAATATACTTCAAACAACGCCGAATAAATTGCATAAACAAAATCAATTCTTCGGGATCACACGGACCCAGACAAAATTCCCGAAGTTCCCGGCGCGCGCAAGTAACCGGGGCGCCGCACAGTTGGACGAAACTACTCGACGTCAAAAATGTGTAACGTCGCTTCTGCTTTGTATAATTTAATGAATTTTTCAGAAGTTAATCATGACACTATAGTCTTTATGTTCCGTTTATTTTATTGGCATTAGCGCGCTATAACAATTATTGACTGGAGCATTGGTTAACCCAGGGAGTTCCAACGTACAGTATTTCATCGATAACTGTCGCCATCACGGGTCCGCCCGGCGACAATTAACGTTCAGATGATACTATTCTTTGACTTGTGCCGAGCGTAGAAAAGGACAAGCGACGCTCGAGAGACCTCGGTCGCCGAGGAGCGTAACATAATACGAGTCGAGTATGTCGGTGTGAAAACAACATTTTAACCCAGTGACAAAACTTCTTTATTTTTTATTATTTTTTAACGGAACTTTCACCAACATATTCGTCGCATTTTTCTAAGGAAAATGATACCAAATAAGATATAATTTCGATGGTATTTACTTGAGTAATGGACAATGAAAGTTTCGGAAAATTATTGTAAATATGATCCGAATTATATCGTGTTTGGTATTATTTTAATCAGAAAAATGCCACAAATATATTGGAGAAAGTCTCATAAGAAAATAAGTAATAATAAAAATGTTTTTTTTATTGGCATTACACTGTGAATGGGTCTTTGAACTACGCCGGCGACCGCGACTCTTCGTGTCTCTTTCTTTCCAATGCGCTGTCCTTCCTTGCGCCCGAAACTTTCATCGTCCATTACTCAAGTAAGTATCATCGCAATTATATCTTATTTGGTATCATTTTCATTAGAAAAATGCCACAAATATATTGGAGAAAGTCTCATAAAAAAGTAAGTAATAATAAAAAAGATTTTTTTATTGGCATTACACTGTGAAGACACGCGGCCTTTGAACTACGCCGGCGACCGCGACTCTTCGCGTCTCTTTCTTTCCGATGCGCTGTCCTTCCTTGCGCCCGAAACTTTCATCGTCCATTACTCAAGTAAGTATCACCGCAATTATATCTTATTTGGTATTATTTTCCTTAGAAAAATGCCACGAATATTATGGTGAAAGTTCCATAAAAAAATAATAAAAAATAAAAAAGTTTTGTCATTGGATTAGTAGTGGTCTCACCGATATACTCGATCCGTATTATGTTTCACTTCTAGGCGACCGAGGCCTCTCGAGCTTCACGGCTCGTCGCGGGGTATTCCCCCTCGGAAGGAGGGATTGTTTTGCGACATTTATCGTTCAGAAGTTCACGACAATTAACGATGAAATACTATGCTCCGCTCCGAGAACTGCAAGGTCCCCACCATCGAACCTCTTCCCACTACTACGTACGGCCGTAGAGCTTTAGTGAGTGCTGCGCGCGCCGCGTGGCTCTAGTGGTGGGAGTATCCCACTACTGTACATTATAACGATGAAGTCTAAGAGTGGGGGAAGAACCTAAGCGGGGAAGGTGCTTCGAATAGCTCCGAAGATACTGGTTGGAACTGCCTGGGTTAACCCTTAGCACTCGAGTGATGACTCTGAGGCGCCACTAAAAATTGCTACACCATTATTTGAAATATTCTTTATATTATTAAATTTATATATATTGTTACGCGAGCGACCGCGTAATTTAGGCATACTTAATAAAAGACCGTTATAAAAAGGTAATTAATCTCTTTATTAAAAGAGGAAGGGAATTGCACGTCCGACCGGTACGACGTTCGTGAAGCGACTCTGTCCTTTGTCCTTGTTATATCGTCGTTTAGGCAACGACGATATAACGGGAGTACCTATTTTGCCACATTCGTAACACTATATATATATATATATATATATATATATATATATATATATATATATATAGCTACTCAAGGTCAAAAAATGTTTACGTTGCTATCCGTATAATTTTCCCCTATTTCGCAACATTTCAATTTTGACCTCGTCCAAGAATTATTATCGGGCTGTCTCATTTCTAGTCTAAGAGTTTTACGATTTTGACAGAAAGTTCATCGGTTTGGCCCACTGTGCGCTGCGCACCGGTCGCGCCTAATGAAATAATAAATGTTCAAACACCGTTCGCGGCGCTGAACCAACAAAACTACAGTTTTACCACTATAAGGGTCTCTCGCGGGTAAGGGTGCCGGTAGATAAAGTACACGAACGAGCATGATATATGCCGACAGGAAGAACTACTTCCTTCGCGCGGTTAAAATCCATTGAGCCGAGCGTACATGTGATGCACGGATGCTGCTTCGCGCTTTTCCTTGTTTCCCATTTTACCGGGGCCTGGGCGTCAGTTCCCTTTTACCTCGCTGAACACGCAGTACACACACACACAAAGAGAGAAAGAGACGAGAGAGAGAGAGAGAGAGAGAGAGAGCTGGAAACAAAACGCGGCCGTTCTCCCCACGGAGAAATTCGCCATCGCTTTGTCCCGCGGAAACGATTTTACGGTGTGATGATCAAGTGCAACGAATTTTCGTGATATCCAGAGGCCTTTCCGAATCACTTTATTGCCCACTGCCTGCCGAAGATGGCCGACTAGTCTACGAGCCTAATATTCGAACGGCAAACTATGTTTCTGTGTAGATATAGCTTCAACCCTGATTTTTCCGAGTATCGAGCAAAGCTAGATAAAATACTATATCAAATAGTCGGTAGTAAATAGTCTATTTTAATATTTCAAATAGTCTATCAAATAGTCCAAATCATACGTGCACTTTTGAAAGTCAATTATTTTATTTGCCAGAAAAAGTTTTTAAATTGCGATTTTAAATATTTGAAGGATATTTAAAATAGCGAGAATTTTATTTGAGTGGGTTGGAAAAAATTTCAGTTATAATATATAATAAATTTTAATTTTTGTAGATCAAGGTCATTTCAAGGTCATGCTATTATACATATCTCAATGTAGTTTTCGATCAGCTACACTACAATAATAAAGGACTGAGCATAAAGTGGGTTTATGGGTGAGAGGGGTCGTGCCGCGAGCGGGGAGGGATGGTAGACTGCGGCCATGTTGGATGGCAAAGTAATGTTGCCATCTATATAACGTTGCGGGAACATTGATATGATTTGATTCTGAAAAATGAATGCATAACAAGTGTATTTGTATATATATTTGTATATATATATAAAATATTGCACATTCGGCTCCAATATAAATTTATAAATAAATTATGTGTATCTATTTCCCGCATGATTGCATTGCAAATTCGAGCAACTAGTATTTAAAGTTGCCTATAGATAGCGGTGGGATATGGTGCAAGATATCACGCGCATGCGCGGCCAAAACAGTAATGTATCTATATCATGATGACAGAGGTAGTGGAGCCCTGAGACAGTTATATTGGCGGGAATGTCTCGAAACAATCTATTCCGGACAAAAAGACTTCAGGACGTGTCCTACGAGTTACAAAATATACACAAATACACATGTTATACACTCATTTTTCAGAATCAAATCATAACAATTTTTTAAAATTCGGCTCGGTGCTCAAGGTACCCCATTTTATCGAGAATCTTACTTTACTGAGGCTGAAATCGCCGCGTATGCGCGTGAAATCTTGCGCCATATCCCAACACTGCCTATAGAGCGCACCAGTGTTTGCCATCCAAGATGGCCGACAAGTTGATACCCCTTCCGTCTTTCGCCTCACCCCTGCAGCATAATGCACAGTCCTTAAGTCCGTGGTTGTGACGGACATTCGTGTGGTATCCGGGCCCCCCAGACCAAATACCGTATGGAGATTGGAATTTCAATATTTGTGAAGGAGAAAATTAGAAACCAGTAATTTCAACCGGCCCAGTAGTTCTATAGTGATAATGTTGAGTTAGGCGCGCCCGCGCGCGCATTTATGAGAGTCAAGGGTTAACGATCAATTTGCGCGCGTAGACATGCCTCGCCGGATCTTGGCGCGACAATAAACGAACCGCGTTCGCGTTTATCGAATTATGGACTATCGATTTACACAATTGCTCGACGCGGTTTCGCCCCGTGAAACGAGAATGGAACGGGAACAGGAACAGCAACGACGTGAACGCAAGACAGGTGTCGCGCGACGGAGTTAAACGGATAAGGGACACACGAGACGCAAAGTAATGGAAGTGTCAGCGGCAAGTGCATTTGTCCTGTCGTTTGCAGAAAATCAATTTCGCAATGAGTGGCTTGTGTCTCTGTTACGAAACAGGTGTGGGAGAACAACGGGACAGGCGAGAAACTACTCGTCATCCTATGGGGAAAACCGCGGTTCCTCAGATCGAAGGCGTCCTTTTCAATTTTGTTGCGCAGTGGAAACGTGCTGGGGGCTCATAACCACATTCTTGGGTTATCTTAACACTAGGTTTACGGGACCCGTCAATTTGACGGATTTCAAATTTTGAAATGAAATACCCCAAAAACTATAGCATTAATTCGAACCATTTCATCCAAAGAATTTATACACACAATTATTTTTTCCTAAAGCTTTCTAATCTTTGAAATTTCTATGTAGTATACCTATCTCTACGAAAATTGACGGGCTAGCTTATTTCATAAACAATCCTTATATGTTTGCTTCGTTCGTCAAATAACATTGTCCAACAAATTTCAACTTTTTTTATGTTCCACAATAACTGATGGATGATTCTTATAGAGTTTTCTGCGCTGATTCCGAATCTGTCCTTAGTTTTTCTCCTACACGCACAGCTTTTCAGGAAAACGGCTTTTTTTAAAAAAAAACCTATTTTTCAACTTTAAACAAATATTGTGATGTTATTATAAAAAATATTGAATTGTTCTTTGCAGCATAAGATTCTGTAGACTTTCCCGAATACAGTGATATCCAATATTAATACATTATGATTGTTTAAACATGTTTAAACGATCATTAAAGACGGAGAGACACCAATTTTGCACAAATTTTTGAGGATATTTTTCAATTTATCTCAAAAAATAAGGGTCCAGCGGAAAATCGAACTGTACCACGCGATAGAGCAGACTTTTATCTTGAGAAACCCCCCTTTGAAGTTTGCAACATCGACATTTTAACCGAACCAGAAAGCAAAATATTTTCGCCCGACATGAGTTGCCGCCAGTGGTGCTCTTCCACTAGCGCGGTCGTTCGTCGGGATACGGCGCGGCGCGACGTAACGGCGATGCAGTGGCTATAAGTGCGCAATTATGTCAGCTTATATATTAAATTTTATTAAATGTTATACTATTGTTGTTTATTATTCATTAGTACATTTATTCTGTAGAAACATTGAAACACAACTCTCGGTACAACTATATTCGCTGTAACCTCGTCCTAACTATATCGGAAAATATCTGTAAAGTTTTAAAAGTATATGTTTGTGCAAATCATTACGTAAACTGCAGAAATATTTGAACCCATAAAATTACTTCGAAACAATGGGAAAAATTTCACGAAGCAGTAAATTATTGAAAGAAATAAATAATTTGGAACAAAATTGTTCCGATACAGAGTACGATGAAAGTGATCTAGTTGAAAGTAGAAATGAATACCTTCCATCAAACAACGAAAGTCCAAGCGAGTCATCCGATACTGACAGTGAAGATGTAATACTTCGACGTTTGCGTAGAAAAAGTAAAAATGTCCAAGTTTTTTCTAATTCTGAAAGTGAAAGTGATCAGGATGTTGAAATGTCTGAAATCTCTTTTGTTCTTAAAATTAAAAAATATATAAAAATGTAAGAATTGCTGTCTTTTCTTAAATGTCTTAGTAATTTAAGAAACAAGTCATTTTGACCCCTCCGGTAGAAGTAGGTATACGTCAATCGTCGGTAATCCTAGAAGGCTACCCTATACCGTTAATATTATTGTTACTATTTCCGTGATAGTTTAAAACAAAAGACTTTTTACTTATTAATTATTTATTTAAACGTGAAGCCTAATATTATTCTGTGGCGGCTACTTCCTATGCTCGTCAACAGAGGGACATTACGACAACACCTTTCCCGCTACTACCTGAATCTTCCTTTGTTTGTATATATACCGTCCTAAACTGTCCTTACGGCATCCCGCGTCTAAGGCACGGGTCCGCTAGATAGCCTTACTGACGAGTCCTCTAGCGGGCCTAGGACGAAACGCTTCCTTCTCCTTTTTCCTCCTCTCACACACTTTTGAGCCGCCATAATTCAATTCAGACTTAATTTAAATAAATCGATTTTTGAAAGAAAATGCGTATTTTCGTTTACCCGTCAATTTGACGGGTGCTCGTAGAGATAGGTATATAAGAAACGCCCGTAAACCTAGTGTTAAATGAAGTTGATATTTGAAACATTAACCGAATTCAAAATAACAATTTAAGAACATGAATGCATTATTTTCGTTTTGCGCAACGACAAGACGATCCGTTCGCACGGAGGCGCTGATAATTGAACAAAAGGATGAATCATATTTTTGTTCGGTGTGAGAAAATGGTCGTTGAAGTGGCGAAGGAGTAATTGAAAGAGGCGACCGTCTGAAACAGAGAATTCGTTTGGAAGTGGCGAGGAATTTCCATCGAAGGTAAAAGAAAAGTAAAGGGCCAGGCCACGGGGAAACGAACACGAGCAATAGAAACTCCGTCGTCCGGAAAGACAACGAACGTTACCGTCCGCGCGATGCAAATGAACTCCTAAATTAAATCTAGTCGCTACAGGAAAGCAGACCGTCGGACGAAAAGAAGGAGACACGGAAGAAACGCCCTTCTTCTTCTTCTTCTTCTTCTTACCGTTGGGACGTCGAGACGGGACGGAATTGCGTCGGGAAACTTCCGTAAGTCGTCGAGAAACTTTCAGTCTTCGTTCCTTTTGAACGCCTGTCGTATCAAAAATCTCGATCGACCGGAAATCCAAATATTTAAGACGTCCGCCCCGGCAAACTGGGTAATATCCACTTGCTGTTAGCTGAGTGCAAAACTTTTGATCATTTCCCTGTGGACCGAGCCGCTCGACAATTTTAAATGTCCACAGCTTGTTTTATTTGTCTACCGAATGTTCATTAATTTGTGTTCGCGATTTTATTCGTGTTGTTTGTATCCGTTATTTTGTCTTATTTCTAGTGCAAATAATCTCACTAGACCATTGTGGATGTTTATGCAAAATAATAATTCCATCGATTGCAATGGACAAGAGCCAAACAAGAATTGTTTTAATAGTCTTGATTATCTTTCATTTGACTTTAACAATCTCAAGAAGCTGGTACATCGGAGATCTTAAATACTTTTAATCTTGCTTGAAATTGTAACAATTAATTTTTAATCATACATGCAGAAAAACTGCAGTCTAATTAAACTCGTTTAGCACTCTATACAATAACTTAAAGAAAAATGAAATAAAATGAATAGAGTGTTTTAAGTTATAATATACAGGGTGTCACACTTTAATAAATAAATTCGATTATCACTAGAACTATTCATTATTTGAAAAAAATGTTTCATACGAAACTTTTTCTGTTTCAAGGTGGGATGTAATCCAGTGCCGCCATTTTGTTTGTAGATGTACGCCTGAAGGACGCGTGAAGGTCAGTTGTAGTTTTTTTAATGGAATCATATAATTTTTTATGCTGCATTCGATGCATCTCGGTATTCTGAATGAAAATGTGTTAACCTACTTATGTCGAAAAACTGTTACTTTGGGAGATATTTTAATTTTAATATTGCTGCAAATAACCAATAGTTCTGGAGATGATCGCATTTATTGATTAAAATGGTGCAAAACAAAATAAATAATTCGATCATCCTTCTTCCTATTTGCAACTTTTTTAAGGCAATCCTTCAAGAGTTCATATTATTCAGTTCCCGATTGATTTTCCTGCGGGTGACCTAACCTCCAAAAAGAATGTTCTGCACTGATACAGATGTGTGCAACGATTTAATATATTTGTGCAGTGTTCTGGCGCGTGTATAGTGAATTCCAGAGTCACTAAATCGAAATGGACATGCAGAGGGGAAACGCCTTACGTCAGCCGAGTTAGTTTTAGTCTCCAGGAGTATTTGTTCAAGCAAGTTCCAACAGTATTGAACTATTCTTGGAAGATTCCGTGCACAGTGGCACAGAGCACGACAGATAAGAATGAGGGATGATATCGTAAAGTTTAGATAGAATTCCCCCGAGTGTCTACGGAACTTCGGTATTCTACATTTTGTCGAATATTTCTCTTCCGGCCAAGAGAAAACCAGGGCAGATCATTTCTTTAATACCAATTACTTGATCCGTAGATAAACCCGCTTCGTGGACGATTTAATGAAAATCAGAATGAAAGGAAAAATTTATCCAAAATGTTCCTCATAAATGCTTGTAATTCTCCATGGAAAATGTTCTGTTCTACTTTGACAAAATTTGTAGTTTTTTATTATTTCAATTTAATCTATTATTGTCCTAATATGTATGCTTGGATTAATTATTCTATTTAACTGCATTTTTGTTTGGATCATCACATAGGCTAGTATGAAATTTATTTATTGCTTATGTGAACGTTTTGTTCCATTTTACAAAAGTTTGGGGCATACTATTATTTCAATTTAATTTATTATTGTTATATAATATATGCTTGGTTTAATTGTTTCATTTAAATGCATTCTTGTTAGATTCACCATCTAGGCTTGTAGAAAATTTATTTATTGCTAATGTGAACGTTTTGTTCCATTTTACGAAAATTTGTGGCATACTATTATTTCAATTTAATTTATTATTGTTTTATCATGTATGCTTGGTTTAATTGTTTTATCTAAAAGCATTCTTCTTTAGATCATCATCTAGGATTGCATAAAATTTATTTATTGCTTATGGGAACGTTTTGTTCCATTTTACAAAAGTTTGTATCATACTATTATTTCAATTTAATTTATTATTGTTTTATTATGTATGCTTGGTTTAATTGTTTTATTTAAAAGCATTCTTCTTTAGATCATCATCTAGGATTGCATAAAATTTATTTATTGCTTATGGGAACGTTTTGTTCCATTTTACAAAAGTTTGTATCATACTATTATTTCAATTTAATTTATTATTGTTTTATTATGTATGCTTGGTTTAATTGTTTTATTTAAAAGCATTCTTCTTTAGATCATCATCTAGGATTGCATAAAATTTATTTATTGCTTATGGGAACGTTTTGTTCGATTTTACGAAAGTTTGTGGCATACTATTATTTCAATTTAATTTATTATTGTTTTATTATGTATGCTTGGTTTAATTGTTTTATTTAAAAGCATTCTTCTTTAGATCATCATCTAGGATTGTATAAAATTTATTTATTGCTTATGGGAACGATTTGTTCCATTTTACAAAAGTTTGTATCATACTATTATTTCAATTTAATTTATTATTGTTTTATTATGTATTCTTGGTTTAATTGTTTTATTTAAAAGCATTCTTCTTTAGATCATCATCTAGGATTGTATAAAATTTATTTATTGCTTATGGGAACGTTTTGTTCCATTTTACCAATGTTTGTGGCATTCTATTATTTCAATATAATTTATTATTGTTTTATTATGCATGCTTAATTTAATTGTTTTATTTAAATGCATTCTTGTTTGGATCATCATCTAGGCTCTTATGAAATGTATATATTGTTGATGTGAACGTTTTATTATTTTAATTTAATTTATTATGGTTTTATGGTGTAATTTTGATAAAAATGTGTTGTAGGAGAGCTGTTGTAGGAACCGTAGGAACCGCTGTTACCAAAGTGTACACCCAGTCCCTCTATTAGGTCCCACTTTTAGGTCCCACTTCGTGTCACACATAGCAAAGATGAACTGGCACTCTCGGTTAGTGTGTCTGGAGGCAAGAAGAGTATAAGAGAATCTTGCGGCTGCAGCGTGGGCGAATTTCCCAGGGTCTCGGGCTTCGAGCTTCTCAATTCCCTGCCTTTTCGGTGTCCGGGGCCCGAGGCCCGGCGCCTGGGCCCCTCGTCGAGTAAGATATTCGGCCCAAGCGGGCCATTGGTCTCCGAACAGTCGAAATGAAGGCGTTACGTGCTCTCTCTCCCCTCCTGCCTCACTATTCGAAACACGCTGACCGATCGAGGGAAGGAAAGAACCGTAGACGGAGAGCGAGCGAGAAAAAAAATGAGAGCGAGAGAGAGAGAGGGGGGGGGAGAGAGAGAGAGAGAGATTGTAAATGAGGTACCGTCAATAGCTCCCTTTTGAATGATTATACTTGTTCTTCTAATACTCCATCAGCAAGATAATTCGTACAATTTGCACTATTTTAGTATTTGTTTTGGAGCAAGCAAGGAACATGCGTTCTTACAAGAGACAATAAATATAATATCATACGTACACAGTTTATAATTGAAAGAGATTTCTCAGCGTGGTGCTCAAATCGTGAGCAATGCAATTCTATTCAGCGCGCGGGCAAGTATAGCTCGGTATCGAATAAAAATAATTTGCAATTGTCGTATAAGAGAGTTCGAAGAGGCAAGCGCATTTGCAGCTGAATATGCGTGTTTTATTTAAATAATTTGTTAATCCTACTCTTGTTCGCGATTCGAGCACGGCACGGCGACAACGCTACCGCTCACAGTAGAATCAGCCGCCGCGCCTGCGCCGAGCCGGAATCCGTCGCCTGTAATTGCGCTCCGGTTGACTCGTGCTTTTCATTGATAACTCGAAAACGAAACCGCGTACGACATTTTCGCAAAGGAGAAAGTTTTTTAGAATATCCCCAAGTATCACCGATTTCAATGAACTCGAACATCTTTCTGGACCTAACCCTGTATTCCACGCTTTTAAATGTCGATAATGACGAAATGATACGTGATAAAATGAGAGAGAATGAGAGAATGAGGAAGAGAGAGGAGGGGGGAAACGACCGTGTGCACCGCGGAGAACGCAGACGGGACAAAAAGAGCACGGGGAATTTCGGAATCAATGGACACGATAGAGAGACAGGCAACAGGACGAATAGGAAAGCAAACTCGATCAAGAAAAAGGAGGAGCTGAGCGGTGTGGCCCCGTGGCAAGCGAGCGGACAGAAAATACACTTAAACCGTACCAATCGGGGGAGCTTAAGGTTCCCAGACTCTTTAGGGATTCATGATTTTTATCTCCGCCCCGTACAACTGGCTCTGTCTTCGTTCGGATAACCTCGAGCCGATGTGACGCGACGCACAGCGCGTTGAGAATCCAGTTTTCTGAACAAAATTCCACTATTCGAAAATTATAGGTGATACGAATAAAAGTTTCACGCAAAAGTTATAGGATATAAAAGAGAGCACATGATGATGCACTAGATGGAACACATACTAACAAAAAAATGATTGAAAACATTTCCTTAATTTCGAGCGATTTTTGTCCAAGCTGATGATTGAGATATATCAATTTTTTTGACATGCTTACGTCGTTCTTTTTAATTTTTAGTGCACCTATCATAAAGTGCAATCTTCCAGCTTCAATTTAAGCCCCGAAGAGTTTGAAAATTCCTACTGTAACACATACTAAAAATTATTCAAAACATTCCCTTAAGTTCGAGCGATTTTTCTCCGCATTGATGGTTGAGATATTTCAATTTTTTTTACATGCTTATATCGTTCTTTTGAAGTTATAGTGCACTTATCATAAAGTGCAATCTTCCAGCTTCAATTTAAGCCCCGATACGTTTGACAATTCCTTCTGGAACAGATATTAAAATAGATTCAAAGCATTCCCTTAAGTTCGAGCGATTTTTCTCCGCATTGATGGTTGAGATATTTCAATTTTTTTTACATGCTTATGTCGTTCTTTTGAAGTTATAGTGCACTTATCATAAAGTGCAATCTTCCAGCTTCAATTTAAGCCCCAAAGCGTTTGAAAATTCCTACTAGAACACATACCAAAAATGATTCAAAACATTCCCTTAAGTTCGAGCGATTTTTGTCCAAGCTGATGATTGAGATATATCAATTTTTTTGACATGCTTACGTCGTTCTTTTTAATTTTTAGTGCACTTATCATAAAGTGCAATCTTCCAGCTTCAATTTAAGCCCCGAAGAGTTTGAAAATTCCTTCTGGAACACATACTAAAAATGATTCAAAACATTCCCTTAAATTTGAGCGATTTTTGTCAGCGCTGATGGTTGAGATATATCAATTTTTTTGACATGCTTACGTCTTTCTTTTTAAGTTTTATTACGCTTATCATATAGTGTAATCTTCCAGCTTCAATTTAAGCCGCGAAGCGTTTGAAAATTCCTACTGGAACACGTACTAAAAATGTTTCAAACATTCCCTTAAGTTCGAGCGATTTTTGTCCGTGCTGATGGTCGCTTAATGTTCGCGGATCATGTTGAATATATGTATTTTATCGTATCAATATGCGTGTCTCGATTTCGATGAGAAACACAATTGACATACATCCACACCACGTTCCACCGAAGTCAGCTACAAAGTCAGCGACCATCTCGCCAATTATGAATCAGGCTTTCGCCTGTGTATATGTGTGTGGGTGTATGTGCCCGAAGACATCGGTCTTCTGTCCCACTGTGCTATGAATACTAATTACCCAGCTAACTTAGGATAAAGGAATTGTCACATTACATCAGAACCGAATTAATTCGGATTGTCCTGAAGCGGTTAATGAACGCTCAGAAGGGGTAATGGAGACCCGACCCGGATCATACACAGAGAGAGAGAGAGAGAGAGAGAGAGAGAGAGAGAGACCAGTCCCCAACAATGCTCAACAGTATTTAGCGAGCCGTTACTTAACACATCTCGCACACCGTTTCGTGGTTTATGTCAGTAATTAAGACGCTAACCGTCGGACACCCACGAGATCTTCCTTAAATCATAAACATTCATTTCGTGTAAACCGCGACTGAATAAACTGTCATTCAGCCAGATGGATTAACCCTCTAGTCCGAATGGATTAACCCTTTTCAGTCGGAACTATGTATTTCAGCTCTAAAACCAAACATTTCAACGGACCTACAATGTTTCAATTCTATCCGATTCTTTTCAATTTATCCTTTGTGAAACTGATGCTATTTTACTCGCACAATATTGAAATATTTAATAATTTACTAGATACAAACAAATTTCAAAAATGTGACGAAATATTTTGAATAGTATATCGAAATTTACAATGACGACTCGGGGTCACCACTCGAGTGCAAGGGGTTAAAAGTATAACCTAGAAGAAAAAGTCGAGGGGTTAAAAATATAACCTAGAAGAAAAATTCATGGGGTTAAAAATATAACTTAGAAGAAAAATCAAGGGGTTAAAAATATAACCTAGAAGAAAAATTCATGGGGTTAAAAATATAACAGAAGAAAAATCAAGGGGTTAAAAATATAACCTAGAAGAAAAAGTCAAGGGGTTAAAAGTATAACCTAGAAGAAAAAGTCGAGGGGTTAAAAATATAACTTAGAAGAAAAATCAAGGGGTTAAAAATATAACCTAGAAGAAAAAGTCAAGGGGTTAAAAGTATAACCTAGAAGAAAAAGTCGAGGGGTTAAAAATATAACCTAGAAGAAAAAGTCAAGGGGTTAAAAATATAACCTAGAAGAAAAAGTCATGGGGTTAAAAATATAACTTAGAAGAAAAATCAAGGGGTTAAAAATATAACCTATAAGAAAAAGTCAAGGGGTTAAAAATATAACCTAGAAGAAAAAGTCGAGGGGTTAAAAATATAACCTAAAAGAAAAAGTCAAGGGGTTAAAAATATAACCTAGAAGAAAAATTATAATTTAATGACATAGTTAACACCTATGATTAACACATTAGATCTACCGGCGACTATTTCATAATTTTTGTAGATCCACGATCCATGGCTGACGGCTTTTTAATGGACCCCTTAACCCAGTGATTCTTAACCTTTTTGAAGTCAGGGAACACTTTTGATTATATGAAAAATTTGCGCAACACCAAAAGTAATGATCCAAAAAAAAAACAAACAAAAACATCCCGCATAGAAATAAATAGATTCTATATTATAAAAATCGTTTTGAAAAAACTATTCGGCTTCATAATTTCGCAGAACACTTACAAAAAGCTCGCGGAAGACCGGTTATGAACCAGTGCTTTCACCTCTTGCGCTGCGACATATCTTATGGTTACAGTGATTAGAACTTCTTTCTCGTTCGTAATTCCTTCGAACAGTGGTTCTCAACCACTGTGCTGCGAGATTCTTTGAAGTGTACCGCCACTGCGAATACGCCAAAGCGACGTCCATTTCGTACGTACACGTTTCTTTGGTAATGCAATTACATTTTATATTTCATTGAAAATTATTTTATCATAATATTGTATAATAATATTGCATAATAATAATAATAATATTGCATAATAATAATAATAATATTGCATAATAATAATATTGCAAAATAATAATATTGCATAATAATAATATTGCATAATAATAATATTGCATAATAATAATAATATTGCATAATAATAATGCATAGTAATAATAATATTGCATAATAATAATGCATAATAATAATAATATTGCATAATAATATTGTATAATAATATCGTATGCTATTTTTACAAAATTTATTATAGGTACAACAATCGATTAACCATGTGAAATTCTTTTAAATTAATTTTATTATTAGTGTGCTGGCAAATGTTTAAATTATTGAAACTGTACCGTGACGGAAAAAAGGTTGAGAATCACTATCTTTGGAAAACAGGAGGCGAGAAACAAGATTTTATTTTATTATTTGTATGCCGCCAAATGTTTACATTATTAAAACTGTACCGTGACGGAAAAAAGGTTGGGAATCACTATCTTTGGAAAACAGAAGGCGAGAAACAAGATGATAACAATAATTATTTGTGTACAATAAGAACGAAGCAGACGCCTATTTGCGCAAAAACATCGTTCCTCCGACAAATGTATTTTCATTAGTTTTTACTACGAAACTTTGAATAAAATGCAAGATGTTGCGTTTTGTCGTGCAGTGTATTTAAAATATAGCCGTAAATAAGGAGCGAAAGAAAGGGGGTTCTAAGGAAGATCACGAAGAGGAAGAAGGGGAGGTGGAAGACGAAGAAGAGGACCAAAGGGAGGTGGATAAGGGAGAAAGAAAAAGAGTTAAAGGGCGTACGGTATGCAATGCGTGGGCGTGGGTCCAGACTGGGCGCGTGTCCCGACGATCCCCGTGGGCAGAAAGGAGCGCAGGACCTAAAGGAGAGACTGCGGGAGACGTTTAGGGGGAGGGGGGGAATAAATGTACGCGTCCACTAGCAACTTGCGCGACACTTCTTGCGACAACGACTTGCAGAAGTGTGTACTATTTGTCAGGAAATATTGATGGAACTCACTCTCTGCAATAATTGGTGAGAATGGTCTCTGAACTTTTTGCTCGATAAATGTCGAGAGTGTCTACATCATTCAGAGTGCAAATTGCTGCTACAGAGAATCATAAGACCAGTTTTCATCTGCCTGTCGATCAAAATGTCAGCGCAACCAGTTGAATGTGTTGCTACTGCTGTTGTCTGTGTATCAATAATTTAAAAAAAAAAGAAAAAAACGAAAACATCTGGGTGAGAAGTTGGATATTAAGCTGCTGCGATACACATTTTCTATTTCATCACTACCGCAATTCGTTTCACTTTTCCGCAGTTCTTAACACTAGATTTACTAGGGCCCGTCAAAATGACGGATTCAAACATTTTTAATTTACAATTATTAAGAGTGTACGGAGGCATTCGTGAGGAATTATTAAACAGATTTTTTTTTTGTACATATTACAATAAAAATCGCTGGAGATCTAAGTAAATACAATTTTATTATTTTTATAAAGCAATGTAAAATAATCAATTTTAGTGTTCCGTAAACCTAGTGTTAATGGAAATGTGTGAGTAAATTGTGAAATTTACGAGTAATTTCATTCTCAGTAGGATTTCATTCAATCGACAGACCTTTTAATGCGTTTTGTCATTGTTGGGATTTTCAGACGGTTTGGGTCGTAAATGATTGCACGTTAGTCACGTGAATACGGAGATTAAAGTATATTATTTAATATTTAATAACAGTAACACTATTAATACTTTTGTACTCATATTACGAACTAGAGTTCGAACACGTCCGACTAGATCGCAATACGTCGAGCAAGATACAGCTATGAGACATGCGCACTCTTCTATTCATCTAGCCAAATAGATGGCGCCAGGAGTGTCCGACTTCAATCATTTCGCGGTCAAGATTATGACATTTACCTCGAATATTCAACAGTTATTTTCTTTTGCTACCTATAATCTTCACTTTTCACGTCCCAGACTTCAGGGTAAGCACTCCCATCCAGTGATGCCAGATCCACCCAAAACTAGGTTAATTTCTCCTCCTTTTTCCCCTATCACTATCCCATTCCACTACCCGAGCACACTAACGTCCTCCACTCAGTGATGGTGTATGGTCTCAGTTTTCTCGCGCATGCGCGACGATTCTAGCGTCAGTAAAGTACAAAGTTGGGCTAAAATGGGGTACCTTAGTCACCCCGCATAGTTTCGCAAATTTTTTTTTCGATTTTCAAGTATGAATTGACAAGTAGCTCCTTCTCCAATACTAGTTGCCATTATGAAATCGAATATATTAACATTAACTTACCAAAATTTCGAAATACGGTTGTCTCGTCGTGTTGTATTGAACTCTTCTGCCCAGTTTCCCGCCAATATCAGTTCTCCCCTACTTTCCCCACAAACATAAGACGTACGGTACGTTCCTGCATTTAGTCGCGCATGCGCGAAAAAACCGAGACCATATACCATCACTGCCTCCACTGAGACCGAAGACTGGTCACGTGACGTGCCGCGCAACGTATCACATCTTACTCTGGTCATCAGAGAGGTGGTAAACTGTATTCCCCTCGATTCAACCGTTCTGGCATCACTGCTCCCATCGAGAAATTAACCTAAAAGTTTCTACTTCGGACCAGCGATTCATTGATGCCATTTTTTCCCCACAAACTTTCGCAAAATATTTCGGACACGGTTCAAAGCTTGAGATCACTGTCGGAGCTGTATCCGCAGAGCGACTACATTAACCACTTGCCATATTTTAAGGAGTCAGACTCGTGATGAAGATATTAAATAAAGGCCAGCAAAGATGAACGTTATACCTTTATTTTCAGACGAAATAAAATTTTACTTTTGTGTAATCAATGTTTAAGCATTGAAGTAAATGTAGTCATGCAAAAATATAAATGTTCATTCCTCCTCTGTGACATTTTTGGTGGCGAAGACATTCTAATTATTGTAGCCGTAAAGAAAATGGTATGGCAAGGGGTTAATACATCTTATCACCTTCCGAGATCAACTGTTGCAAGCGCGAACAGCATGTCGGCCTCTATCTCGGACGTGTCTACCACGGACTTTTATTTTATAGTAGTAGTATAGATATTATTTTCCATACGTACCCACTATGTCCCACCGATGACAGAAGCACACAAAATTGGGTGGATTTTCCTCTCCTCCTTTTCCCCTTCCACTATCCCCTTCCACTACCTGAGCACACTCCAACGTCCCCCACTAAGACCGTAGTAGATTGGTCACGTGACGTGTCGCGCAACGTGTCACATATTACTCTGGTCACTAGAGAGGTGGTAAATTGTATTCCCCTCGATTTTACCGATCTGGCATCACTGCTATGTGCCTGGAAGTTTATCGAACTGATGTCCCTCAACTTGAATATGGTGAGAACATATGGAACATTATTTCGATAATATCTCATTAACTATTACATTAGGACATATAGAGGTCAAATATATTTTTACGCAGAATTTGATACTCTATCGATTCATGATTCAAAAAGTAGGTCTTTTCATTTAAAGAATTCAAGGAGACCTCAAAATCTCCGAAATGTCTTCACGCACATAAAAAATTTCTACATCACAATATTTCCCCCTCGATACCGTGCAACTTTTGTATATATCATTTTCTCATATTATTACAATTAACGGAAATATCCAAGGTGGACAAAGATATTGCCCCACCATGTATATAAAATATTGCACATTCGGCTCCAATATAAATTTATAAATAATTTTTGTGTATCTATTTCCCGCATGATTGCATTGCAAATTCGCGCAACTAGTATTTAAAGTTGCCTATAGATAGCGTTGAGATATATTGCAAGATTTTACGCGCATGCGCGGCCATAACAGTAATGTATCTATATCATGATGACAGAGGTAGTGGAGCCCTAAGACAGTTATATCGGCGGAAATGTCTCGAAACAATCTATTCCGGACAAAAAGACTTCAGGACGTGTCCTACGAGTTACAAAATGTACACAAATACACATGTTATACACTCATTTTTCAGAATCGAATCATACCAATTTTTTAAAATTCTGCTGGGTGCTCAAGGCACCCCATTTTATCGAGAATCTTACTTTACTGACGCTGAAATCGCCGCGCATGCGCGTGAAATCTTGCGCCATATCCCAACACTGCCTATAGAGCGCACCACAGTGTTTGCTATCCAAGATGGCCGACAAGTTGATATCCCTTCCATCTTTCGTCTCACCCCCGCTTCATAATGCACAGTTCTTAAGTCCGTGGTGTCTACGCACGTAGTGAGTGACGCTCTCGCAAGAAGCGTCGCAAGTTACTTGCTAGTGGACGCGCACCTTAAGGGACACATCCAAGAGACTTCCACGGAGGGAGACGACAAGATCTCCTACCACCACCACCATCCCCCCCACCCCTCCCCTTCCTTCTCTCTCTCTCTCTCTCTCTCTCTCTCTCTGTCTCTCTCTCTCCCTCTCTCTCGCTCTTTCTGTCTCGGTGTCTCCCGTCCCGGGTGGGCAGGAGCGGTTCGAACTCTCAAAAATTTATGGCCGGCGCTTCGACCTACGAGCGAGAGGTGTTACTCCCGGGTTCTGCGGCTCGGGACTATAAGATTTACGCAACGCTCGCAGGAAAGTGAAGAGAAGTACGAGCACCGGCCTCCGGACCAGCTAACGAAAGAGAGATCGCGCTCGTTAACGTCCGAGAGGATAATCGATTGTATAGTCGCACGCGCGCGCGCGCGCGAGCTGAGTAGCCCGATCATCCCTCGAACCGAAACGATCCAACATTGCATGATGTTCAACGTCTTCGAGCACCGGATCTTTAGAAAGGAGGAATCAATTTTTTCCGATTTTGATGTGAAACTTCTTTAGGCGCGGTTGGCGTGAAACCTCGACCCGGTGGGAGTAAAACCGATCTGGCGATGAAACGATGAAACGATGAAACGAAATTGTATTCTATTAGCATACACGGTTGAGGGCTCGGCATTGCTTGATAAAGATTATGATAAAACTCCGATGATACTAAGTGGAGATTTCAACGTTAACATTGCATCGGAATAATCAAAATTATTAATAGAACTTTTTAGAAGTAAATTAAGATTGGAAATGGTAAATAGTCTTAATGAAGTGACAACGAGATCAGGAACAACTCTCGATGCAGTATTTGCAAGACATTTAGACAAAGAATATTTATATCATATTTTAGCTAGAACAAGCTAATTGTTTCAATAATAGAATCATAGAAAATTAAATGTTAAAATTAAATTAAAGAAATTAAATTAAATGAAAAAATTAAATTAAGTGTTAATAAAAATTCGAAAAAAAATTAAAGAAAGAAGTATCTCTTTAGCCATGTGGTCTAAGCACACACCAATTTTTTTATTTTTTTTGGTGTATCACACGATAAGCGTTCGAATTATTCTATAGCTGCAATACGAAAAATAATGTACATAAAATTACCCACCACAATCACAATGAATATAGCCGTTGCTGCAAGGAAAAACGTCGCATGTCACAATGGGAAAAAATTTATGTGAAATTGTACGATTATGGTAGCCGTTGGATTCGTCTTTTTATGCACTACAAAAACGTCTAAATAATGAAGTTTCGTTAAAAAAAATACTGATGACCTTGAAATCTCGTTAGACAATAACGTTGAGAAGATCGATGACTGCAATAAGTATAAGTATACAGGGTGGGGCATTTATCCTGGCTACCTGGAATATCTCAAAAACTAAATTCCGAAGAAAAAAAACGTTTCAAATAGAAATTATTTGTTTCAAGTCGTAGATTAAGAATCTATAATGAAAAATATGTTTCCATTTGAAAAAATAAAGTTGACCTTGGAATGACCTTGAAAACATGATGAAAATTAAAAATAGGGCCTGCTGCACCAAGCCCACCTTGACTTAAACTTTTTATTCGAAACCTTTTCTTCTCCGGAATTTAGTGTTTGAAATATTCCAGGTGGCCAGGATAAATGCCCCACCCTGTATACCGTCACGATAGCATAAAAAATGTCACCTTTCAGACACAAATATCTCTACAACGAATGATCGCAATGGTACGATCATGGTAGTCGTTGAATTCGTCTTTCCATGCACAACAAGAACATCTATGAAAAAGTGCGAGATTTCGTTAAAAAATATCGATGACCTTGGAAGCTTGTTAGAAATGACCTTGAAAAATTGATGGCTAATAATTGTAGACTATAAAAATATATGTATATTCGGTCATTTGATTGGCAAAAAAGTAAAATTTGGATGAAACGATTGTGACGCAGGGTCAAAATCGACCCAGCAATCGGCACGAAAGTGTCTAGTGCGAACGAAGTATGATCTCGAAAGAGTATTTTCCTTTTTTATGGGTGCAGCGATAAAAACGTCAGCGCCCTCTCTCTCTCTCTCTCTCTCTCTCTCTCTCTCCCTTCCTTTCTCTATGTATAATTTCCAGGATAGTAAAATATCTCGTAAAAACCGGTGATATTTATTATACATATTAAAGTAAGAAGTCGGTCGGTGACAGTATGCTTATTCCGACGATGAGAAAAGAAGGCAGATGGCACCGACATTCTTGTTCACATCCCTCGAGCGATTTCATAACCGGGGAGATCGTATTTTCTTTGTTACCGCCAATCAAACTGACACTTGTCAAACTCCTCACTTTAGGTGAAACAAGAAAATATTGCCGGGGACCGAGATCTCTGGGATACTGGATAAAAAAGCATAAAACGCGACTGGCCAAGATGTCCGACTATCTCAGACACGATGGAGAAAGATATGTTCATGCTACTGCCTGATAAAAATAAAATACGAAATGCTCGGTGGCTGAAGGATTTTTTTATTTAGAAGTTTCGAGCTGGCCATTGTGTCTACTGTGTGTAGAATTTATTCAATTTTGAGCTTTTAATGAGTGGTTTTTGCTACTTCTGGTTTGTGAACAATTGTGGAATTCATTTGATGAGATTTTTATAAAAGTATGGTTAACAAAGATATTTTAATGGTAACTCTCTTATAAAAATGAAATACAGAAAGCTAAAAATTTTTAATTGTTGACTGCATTTCGGGTAGATATACAATAGAAAATAATGAAATTTGGATTTTAATTAGTGGTACGTACTCCTTTTGATTTTTGAAAAATTATAAAATTGATTTCATGAACTTTTTAAAATATATGGTTAACAGGGACATTTTAATGGTAGCTCCCTAATAAAAATAAAATATAAAACATTAATTAGTAGATGGACTATTCATATTAAAATTAAAAATTGTTGGCTGCATTTCGTGTACATATATAATAGAAAATGATGAAATTTGGAGTTTTAATTAGTGGTACGTACTCCTTTTGATTTTTGAGAAATTATAAAATTGATTTCATGAGATCTTTAAAATATGTGGTTAACGGAGACATTTTAATGGTAGCTTCCATATAAAAATAAAATATAAAACATTAAGTAATACATGGACTATTCATATAAAAATTAAAAATTAAAATTACTAATTAGTTTTCCTTTCAGATTTAGCTTCTTGCAAAATTACAACATTTTTTTGACAATATTTTAAACAATATTGTCGACGAACACATTTTAATAGAATTGTCTGATGAAAATGAAAAATAGAAACCTAAATATGCAGTGGAATAATATTATATTTAAATATTTAGATTTATTGATTGCACTATATGAATATAGGATAAAATTTCAGCTCTTAACAAGAATTTTTTCGCTTTTTTAAAATATTGTAAAATTATTATACTTTGAGAAGATTTTCAAATAAGTTCACAATAAATTACAAATGTACTCTCCACGTAACTGTATGATGAAACAACGATAAATAATATGAAATATGAGAAAGCAATTTTAGTTTACAGTTTCAGAACAGTATAATGCATCTCGTACATGTAGAACTTAATGAAATTTCAACTTTTAATGCGTCTCCTCCTCAGCTCTTGTTTTTTGAAGAGTTATGAAATTACCTTAACGAAGTATTCAAAATAAGGTCGACAACGAAAAACGTTTTAATGCGACTTTCCGATAACAATGAGAATTCAAATAGTAAAAGAATTTTCCAGTTTAAAATTCGGAGTTGTTAATTGCATTCTGTAAATTAACAACAAAATATAAACTTTTACTGAAATCTCGTTCCAGCATTTACTGTTTGATCGTTTATAAAATCATTTTAATAAATTACAATAAATATGATGAAACAATTAATGTATAATTGGTTGAGGATTTATGGAACATTGTTGTGGAAGAACATTGTTAATGTATATCGTAGAATAATTTTGTGATTAATATTGTAAAACGTAATACTCTTTGGAAACACCCTTTGTATTAAATTCTGCAATGTTTAAAATTGAAATACCGTTTTAATAATTAATTAAATCGCTTTATATAAAGCAAGAGAGAGCTGTTTGTTATTCACGATTTGTTACATTAATTTTACGATGATTTTCATACGTACAGTATGAACCTTTTAAATTAATAATATTGATCACTTTGGACTTATATTACTTACCCGTGACTAAATAAATTTAATTTGTTGTCAGAGCATGGCGAAGAGACTTACCTGAAACAGAAAGAAATAATAGATTTATTAATAAATGTTGTTTATTCTATTCGTAAAAAAATACAGTCTAGCAGTGTCTTTATTTTAATATTTATTCTTGTTATAATAGCTTAATAATAGCTTATAATATTTAATAATAGCCAAAAATAGTTAATAATAGCTTATAAATAGCTTATAATAGTTATAATAGTTAATAATAATAATAGTTAAATAGTCGACTGAAAATTTGAATATGAACTAGAAAGAAAAATGCAACAACATTGTGACCATTTTAATTGTTATTAATATAGAAAATTTCAGACCTGGATAAGTCACATCAATTTTTCCAAAAATCTGTTTACAGACATTTCAAAATGTCCAATCCAAAAAAGCTTTATAGAAAATTCATAAAAATCTCTTGTAAGTACGAACCATAACATTTAAGTATGAAACGTGTTTCTTTCAACTACTGCACCAGATCAACTGAAATTTTATAGTCGTTTTACAGTTACGTCGAAAAGCCCCCGATATTTGATGGGAATCTATCCAGCGGCAAAGAGGAGAGCGAATTTTTTCTGTTCCACGTAAAAGAAAAATTCTATGGGGTATTAGAACCGAATGGGGAAAGCATTAAAATCGAGCCGATGCATTTAACCAGAAGCGGCCACGTGCAAGATCAAGTTTATATGCTGCTCTACTACTTTTAAAGCTGCGTACACACTAAAGCAGTTGTCTTTAATCGTATAGAAGCCAGTTTATAATCAATTAAAAAATTGTGTTGCTGAAAGTTGTGCTAAAAACAGTTTTATGAAATTCATAAAAGTAGACTGAAGTGGTCTTTATGTAAAATAAAAATTGTTTACATCAATTGCAAGGAACAGGAATTACATAAAAATGCATTTTTTCTTTTGACAATTTTAGTAAGTGGAAAATACTAAAGCATTTGGCTTCAATCGTATAGAGACGGGCATTTTTGTCTCAATTCAGACAAAACCGTCCCCACCATAGCGCCCACTGTCCCCCACCACCATCCGCCGTTATCATAGAGGAAGGAAGTGCTTCGCCCGTCGCGAACAGTGCGCAGGTCGCGCGCATAAAAGAGAGGTTGGTGGGAGAAGCAGGCGTTGAGGGGCCCCTACCGTGCCCATCACGTGTATAGAGACTTACTTATAATCAATTAAAAAATTGTGTTGCTGGAAGTTGTACTAAAAACAATTTTATAAAATTCATAAAAGTAGACTGAGGCGGTCTTTATGTAAAATAAAAATTGTCCGCATCATTTACAAGGAAGAGAAATTACATAAAAATGCAATTCTTCTTTTGACAATTTTAGTAAGTCGACAATAATGTATGAATATTGTTTAATAATGCCCACAACGTACAGTGGATCCAGAAAGTATTTTAACTCTGTATTTCGAATTCTCGAGAAATCGTCAATATATAAACTGTAATCATTTTGTTGAAAATAATAGTAGAACAATAAACCTAGTCTCATTTTAAAGCCTGACGTTTCTACTTTTACAGACAGTCACAAATTTGTTCATAAAAAATTGATACATGTTGCAACAAGTTTGGAAATGGAGATTCTAAATTTGCGATTTTTAGAAAATTGTCGATGATGTTTGAACAGTTATAATTTTGTGAAAAAAAATCGTAAGAACATAAACTTAGGCATATTTTAAAGCTTGGACCCTCTACTTTTATAAACAATCACTAATTTCCCCATTAGAAATTGTTCGCGATGTAACAGGTGGGAAAGTGAAGATACTAAATATGCAATTTTTAGAAAATCGTCAATGATGTTTGAACTGCTATAATTTTGTGAAAAAAAATTCGTATGACCATAAACTTGGGCTTATTTTAAAGCTTGGACCCCCTAGTTTCATAAACAATTACTAATTTGCCCATTAAAAAATTATTCGGGATGTAACAGGTGAGAAAGTGAAGATACTAAATTTGCGATTTTTAGAAAATTGTCGATGATGTTTGGACTATTGTAATTTTGTGGAAAAAAATACGATTGTTTTTTAGAACTTGGGCGATGTAAGGGCCCATTGTGCATAGAACTTCAGGTGAACGATAACTCTGGGCCGTTTTTGTAGTAATCTTTCTCTCTCTCTTTTTCCGCTCTCGCCCAGAAAGGGACGATCGACTGTAATCGGACCGTTCGACTCTAACGTATGAAAATCGTCGGGCTTATTACGCCTGCGATATTGCCTGTGCCGTAGCGAAAGCGCGCGAAAGACAAAAGGGAGCAGGGAACGGACTCAATGGAAACACCATCGGCTCGATTTTAATTCCGACCGGAAACGAAACCCTCTCGTGATGTCTGTCCCTCTCTTCGACTTCTGTTCTCTCTCTCCCTCGCTCTGTATTTCTTTCTTTCTCTCTCTCTGTCTCTCTCTCTCTCTCTCTCTCTTTATAGCGTTGCACGCGCGGTGATCGTACCGTGGAACAAGATTCCGCCGGCACTCGACGCCATCCTGCCTTTTATACTCATTCTACCATATACGCCGAGAAATATTTACCGTTTCCCAATAATGCTCACTACCCAGCTCGCCTTGCTTCCAGTTCCCCTCCTTTCGGCTCTATTCACCGCGTCTCTAGCTATACGTAGAGATTCGAGGGTTTCGAGCTCTTTCTGCGATCAGAAAACTGATTTTTTCTTACGCATTTAACTCTACTCTGTCGCGTACAGTCTGTCTCGCAAGAACGTGTTAACGACATCTCTGTAAAAATTAATGTATTTGGGAAAAAATGTAATATGGACTGAACTTCACATTAGGGGACCAAAAATTTTTAACTTTTCTGAATCTAATAATATACAGGTTTCACGAGAAAATGATAGAACTGTAAGCTTCAATCTGCGGAATTCACTGATTCAAAAGTTATACGCGAGTAAAGTTACTTCTTAACTAAAGAAAGGTGCTAGCGGATCTACAAACTGAAATTTCATAGGGCAAATATGTCTAGGGCAATTTAAAAATATTTTCGATTTACTAAAATTGTCAAAATAAGAAATACATTGTTATTTAATTTTCGCTCCCTTTAATTGACTTAGGAAATTTATTATTTTATTGCTAGACCTAGTAAGGAACTAGTGGATCTTCAAAATAAAAATCCGTAGGGCAGATATGTCGAGGGCAATTTAAAATATAGTATTTCCGATTTATTAAAATTACTAAACGAAAAAATACATTGTTGTTCTATTTCTTTTCGACATATAAAATTTTTATTTGGCATACAGGAACGAATCAGACAGGAGAACAGGGCCCTTATGCAGCAAGATACAGTCCTACCGCAATGTTCCGCAATAAACATACTATCGTACCGTCGGTTTCTCATCCGACTGCCCAGCATTCCATGGGAAGAATCAAAGGATAGCAACAAAGGTAGCATTGGTAGCGATGAGCCGACAAATCGATCGAACAGCAGAGACAGCCATTGGCTCCGTCTCGGTTGAATAGGGCAATGGCAGTGAGTTGGAAAAATCATGAACATTTTCATAGTGTCTCTTTCGAGACAGTTCCCAGTGTTCCCGGGATAATACGTAGTTTCCCGCCACGGTGTTACGATAAATGGCGACTTAGACATTCATATGTTTCACTACTGCGAACAAAAACACTCGGAGTTCTTTGTCATTTCTATTCTGCAACTTTCTTGTTTCCAATGATCTTTTATGAAACAATTGCCGTCGTATGCGTGATATTGTTTTTTATTAAAATGATATCCGACATGATAGAACACAATATTCTCTCCGTGAAACACAGAATAAATAATGTTATTGGCGCAAATATGGTAAGGACAAAGTTGAATGGTACAATAAGGCTGACACGATGCAAAAAAAAATTTTGTTTTTATGTCATTTTTTTAGAGATATCAAGGTCACCTTGACTTTTTTAAATGGAACCACCCTTTTTAAACACCTACAATAATAGTGCCTTTCATTACGAATTCAGTGACTATAATTATTCCAAGGTCATTCAAGGTCAAGGACAGAGAAAACGTATAAGATTTAACATCGATACATGCCTGTAAACGGGCTTTGAAGGAATGTTGCACTCTGTCCGTGACCTTGAATGACCTTGAGTAATTATAGTCACTGAATTTGTAATCAAAGGGACTATCATTGTAGGTGTTTAAAAAAGGGTGGTTCCATTTAAAAAAGTCAAGGTGACCTCGATATCTCTAAAAATTTTACGCAGAATTTGATACTCTATCGATTCATGATTCAAAAAGTAGGTCTTTTCATTTAAAGAAATCAAGGAGACCTCAAAATCTCCGAAATGTCTTCACGCACATGAAAAATTTCTACATCACAATATTTCCCCCTCTATACCATGCAACTTTTGTATATATCAATTTCTCATATTATTACAATTAACGGAAATATTCAAGGTGGACAAAGATATTGCCCCACCCTGTATATATCAGTGCACGTCCTGCTCCGGGGGCCCCCCACACAATTCCCTTTGCGTCTGCGTCGTGATTAGCAGAGTGGGGGTTGTTGTATTTTCCTCATTTCTCCTCTATATTATTTTCTCATATTATTAAATGTAACGGAAATATTTAAGGTCGACAAAGTTATTGCCCCACCCTGTATATACTATGGATACGGTATTGCCATGAGCCAGCTATACAGCTTTTTGTTCCGAATTGAACGTAAATTTGGATGCCAGCGCCACTATCGTACGACCGGTGTACTGTACCCTTCGTGTTTGCGTCCCTCTAGATGGCGCTGCTTTCAATCGAGTTGATTGGACGTCATTGACACACTACGAAATAAAAAGTGCAACTTTTGTATATATCATTTTCTCATATTATTACAATTAACGGAAATATTCAAGGTGGACAAATATATTGCCCCACCCTGTATATATCAGTGCACGTCCTGCTCCGGGGGCCCCCCACACAATTCCCGTTGCGTCTGCGTCTGCGTCGTGACTAGCAGAGAGGGGGTTGTTGTATTTTCCTCATTTCTCCTCATCTAGCCACACTGAGACGGTGTGCGCGATCGTTTCGTCGCTTGCCATAAGAGCCGCGTGCGAAAGGAGCAACGAGGTAGGATAGGATAGGAGAGAATCGTGTGCTCCAGCGGCACAGAGACACCAGAAGCGCGTGCACATTCATGGACCGTCATGGAAACACGGATGTAACAGTAGCTTAGAAGAGTAGTATAGCCGGGTTAGGTGCAAGGGGGGGGGGGGGAGGCGACGGTGGAGGAGGCAGTGCAGGATGAACACGGTGGTAAACTCGGAAACGCTTTGTCCGGCGGCTGAGTCTGTCTGGCATCGTTTTCACGGCGACTTGAGCCCGCTTTTCGTGTAAACCGCTTACGGGCAGGGCGTAAACGTAGCAGGAACGGGGTGGTCCAAGGCTGGAATTAGGGAGAAGGAAATCGAGAGGCGTGGAAACGGCGCCTGTTACGTGTTACACGCGCGCGAGTGAGCGAGCGTGCGTTCTCTCGTTTCCCTTCCTCGACGTGCGCACAACAACCAGACAGACACACAACGTGTCCCGTCATCGACGAAGTCGCAATAACCGCTCGGCAAATATTTAACCGGCGTCGATCCTCGAGCGTGGGAAACCCCCTGGATGCTCCGTCCTGTTTCCAGGATCGTGTACGATGCTCACACTGGAGGATACGATGTATCCTCGAAGCGACGATGATTTTTCCAGCCCGACACCGAAATCCACGCGTTACAATGCCGGCAAGCTGTTCAACCGAGACGCAACCGATTCACTGTGAGTGGACGTCCACTCGGAAACAGAATTATTTATTGTATTCTCACCGTTCGGTTTGGTATTGAAAGGATAAAGCAAATTATAAAACTGGATGCTGTGAAATGTTTACATTTATATCTTGTTTTGAGAGAAGGTGGCCAAGCCGTAATGCACGATGCCGCCGAGCGTCGACAAGCATCGCCTGCATCACTTCATCGTTGCGTTGCACGCATTTGGCCGAAGAGTGGGGATGCTCGCCCCCGACAAATAGGGGAGAATCGTCGTACAAGGGGAAGGTCATGATCTGGACACACTGCACCGTCTATACTCTGCACCACGAGAGAACCGTACCGCGGGAAGACCGATTTTCGTTCGTTGCTGCGCATCTTCGCCCTGATTGGTGGTATTCTCACTCCGTACGCTCCCTTTCCCAATGAGAGGTTCGCTGCGCCTTGCACGACGAGTCAAGCTGCGCGAAACGGTACGGTTCTCTCGTGGTGCAGCATATAGGTCAGTGGTGGGCACGGGTGGAGCCCCTCAAACGCCTGCTTCTCCCACCAACCTCTCTTTCATGCAGCGCGCACATTCGTTGCGTACGCTGATGTCTCGTGTCTTCGTTGCCCCATTGTACCGCGCTTGATGGAAGGGGACAGAGGGCGCTACGGTGTGGACGGTTTTGCCTCAATTGAGGCAACATTGCCCATCACTGGTCTAGGTACTCTAGGTACAGTAGTCTCCCTGAAAGAGTCGTAGCTTCGGGTCTGCCGTGCGACATACATAGAATAGAGACTACATTCCTTGTAGTGTGCTGAACGTAGAAAAGGATAACGATTGAAAAAGTAAGAGGGACTGAGGCTTGGGCGTTCGGAAACATCAAAGGACTCGGGCCAACTCAGCCATTTAAATTTTTAGAAAGTCAAAATTCTTTATTTTTGGATTTTCGTCAATGAAACTTCTACCTTCGTATGCGTCTCTTCTCTCTGATTAAAGAGACACCAAATACAATATAGTTAGGATCATAATTACTTGTGTAACAAGAGATTCAAGTTTCGGACTTGACACTTACAGAATTCGTATCTCTACTATAAATGTGAAGTGCGAAACTTCAATTGCTTGTTCCACAAGTAATTATTATAATAACTATATCGTGTTTGGGATGTTGTAATACCTGGGAAAATGAGGACAATCAATTTCAGATTTTTCGAAAATTGTCGATGACATTTGAACTGTTGTAATTTCGTGAAAAAAATGCATTTTCAAGTATAAATTACAGTGTTAATAGATAAAAAAAACTTATGCTTTCAGCATAAATGCCGTTTTATAAGCCCGAAAATTTAATTATATAAAACTAGCTGCTATTTTGGTTTATTTCATTTACGATTGCTTCGCAGTTATCTGGAACAAAATGGCGGTGCAGCGAGGCCTATGATTTTTCGCGCTACTTTCACAGTGTCTTTGCGAGTTCCAGACACTTTGTTTAAACTGCCCATCAGATAAGACGTCCCTGTACTTATCGAGTCGTCGATAACGAGAATCGCTGTACTTTCATCCACCTTCGTCCCTCGGCAAAGGGGATGCCGGGAAAAAAAATCAAACGCTTCGACCCGCTTTCTGAATTCTCTCGCGCACCTCCGACGCGATTTTCTAACTGTAACGCTTTGAAGCATCGGGGATAGAGGTTATCACTCCGATCCCGTTGCTATTACCCGTGTTATCTTTGAGTTTTCGAGGGGCGAATGCGATGGACGACCGGTCCCGCTTAAACGTCACGCTTTTCGACGCTGAACCGTGCTGAATCGCGACGAATCACGAGGTGAATCCCTTCCTTTTAGCAGCTCGATAAAATGGTAATGACTGCTGGGGAGTTTGTTCTAAACTATTTCTCTTTCTACATCCTCTGTGCTTTCTATAACATTTTATTAAACAAAACAGCAGTATCGTTTACAAAAAAAAGAAAAACAAAAACAGCTGCTACTCGTAATAGAAAATAAATGTTCCAGTATTTTACATAATTACAAATGTGTTTATTTCAAGTTTTTATTGACGTTATTCTTATTAACAGATTATCAGTATTTATTTTAATCGACAACGTATATTCTTGTAGAGCACGAAAAGACGGATCCAACGACTATAATGATCGTATCATTTCGATCATTCAATCTCTGTGGTTGAAAATGTTAAATATTTTTCAAAAAAAACTTTCGGACACAAATATCTCGAGATTGAATGATCGAAATGATACGATCATTATAGTCGTTGGATTGGTCTTTCCATGCTCTATAAGAATATCGAAGAAAAAAGTATTGTTATGAAAAATGATATGACCTTGAAATTTCGTGAAAAGATTCCTGTCACTGTCACGTGTAATATTTTTAAAAATCTCGATTAAAACAACGAAACTGGGAGTTTTTATTGCTGGTAGGAGAGCGAAATTCCGAGTCTCGCAACAATCGTCCAAAATTTTAGCCTAATCGCCACTGGAACGTGAACGGATTACGGTAGAAGACCTGTGAGCTTGGAATTCTCGTTCGCGGCCGGATGCGATGAAATATCTTTTGTTCGACGATTCGGCGTTTCTAAAAGGCAAAAGCGGGACTCATTCCCCAGGAGCGTTTTATCAGGCCACCTCCTCAGATAGTTCTCTCGTTATCGAGCGGAGGCTAGACACGCTCGCGTAATTCCCACGCGGACGATCCTATTCTTATCAACGAGTCTTCTCGTTGCCATTTCCCGTTTCACCTTCTCCCACCACCCCGCCACCGTTCTCTCAGAACTCGTCCCTTCGATTTTTCTTTTCCACGGTTTTGTCCTCTACCAATTTTACCGTGGTTACGCCAAACAACTGTCGCGCAAATTGCTATCCGTGATAAAAAGATGGCGCACGCTTAAACACCACACGAATAAACTAAGACAGAAGGTTTCCCGTTTTATTAGTCTTGTCCCTGCGATCTCAAAATATTTTTCAGAGTTTGGTGTCTATATTTGCTACCAAATTAATTCTCATGGAGGCTGCAAGAAGATAATTCGCGTATTACAGAAAATAAAGTAAACGCCTCTGTGTATAAGGTCTCTCAGACATTGTATGGTAATTTTTTAATCGACACCCCGTATATACTTTGGGATATTCTTGTAGAGCATGGAAAGACGAATCCAACGAGTACCATGAACATGCCTCTGTGAGCATTCAATCTCGAGATATTTGTGTATGAAAGTTTTTTTTGAAAACTATTTAACATTTTCAAACACAAATATCTCAAAATTGAATGATCGTAATGATACGTTCATTATACTCATTCGACTCGTCTTTCCACGCTCTATAACAATCTCGAAGAGAAAATATAAGGTCGCGTACCAAAAAATATTCATGACCTTGAAATCACGTAAAACGAATTAACTTGAGAAGAATACAGGATAAATTCATGTACGTGGAACTCGCCGGATGCTGGTTCGTACAATTGGAGTTAGATTTCTCGGGTGTGACATTGTTGAAAAATTTGTCAAGTTGGCCAGGCGAGGGTGTCAAAGCGAATAGAAGGTCGCGAATCGGAATTACGGTCATCGCAACCCCGGCGGCACCCCCTCGAAAACGGGTGGCGAAGATCGCATAATGAGTTTCGGGTAGCGAGAGGCGCGAGATACGACGACGGAATTCAGGCTGACATGAAAAAGCCCGCAAAGAGGTCGAGAGGGACCGGCCTTCAAGCCTCTGTGCATTTTAATAAAGATTCCGCAGAGGGGTTTGGGGGACTGCAAGCGCGCGCGATTCGCACGAGCCCGTGAAACCGAAGAGTGATAAAAAGGGGCCGAGACAAAGAGAAGTCACCCACCCACACCCCCGTTATGAGACTCGAGTAATTTACCGATACTTTTGCCGAGGGACGAAGACCCCGCTACCAGAGACAGAGAGATAGAGAGAGAAAAAGAGAGAGAGAGAGAGAGAGAGAGAGAGAGAGAGAGAGAGAGAGAGAGAGAGAGAGAGATAGAGATAGAGAGAGTTAAATAATTCCGAATGGAATCTGATCCTGAGAACGCAGGATGAGCACTCGCCTCTTTTGTCACGTCGCACAATGCATTGAAAAGCTCGCTTTTCGGACAAAATTCCATTAGTCGAAAATTATAGATGATACGAAAAAAAGTTGAACACGAAAGTTGTAGGATATGAAAGAGAGGACATAATGATTCTATTTGTTTGACATTGTAGGATATGAAAGAGAGGACATAATGATTCTATTTGTTTGACATTGTAGGATATGAAAGAGAGCACGTAATGATTGTATTTATTTGACATTGCAGTAACCTTGAAAAGCTCTGTTGAGATTACAATTGAAATTTTTAGTGGAAATCTATATTTTTAATTATGTGTTCTTGAAAATGAGGACAGGACGTTCTCGAAACACTAGAATGATTGAATGTAGAAAGGTTTTTTCAGATCAATTTTAAAATGTTTTCCCGATGGAATTCATTAACCTCCATAGGCTCAAATGAAGGCTGGAATATCATACTAAACAACAAATTCATTTAGGTTCACAGAAAAATTTGGAATCATGAGGAAAAATAAATAAATATCAGTGAATTCCTTAAAGAAACGATTTAATTGATTGTAGTTGAATCTTAAGTTACTTCAAATCAATTTTAAAATAGTTTCCCTGATGGAATTTCTCAACTTTGGTGGGGCTCAAATTAAAGCTGGAATATCATACTAAATAATAAATTCATTTACGTTCACAGAAAGATTTGGAATTATGTTGAAAAATAAATAAACATCGGTGAATTCCTTAAAGAAACAATTTAATTGATTGTAGAACTGTTAAATATGAAAAGGTTACTTCAAATCAATTTTAAAATAGTTTCCCAGATAGAATTTCTGAACTGTTGGGGGCTCAAATTAAAGCTGGAATATCATACTAAATAAAAAGTTCATTTTGGTTCACAAAAAAATTTGGAATCATGAGGAAAAATAAATAAATCTTAAAGAAATAATTTAATTGATTGTAGAACTGTTGAATATTAAAAGGTTACTTCAAATCAATTTTAAAATAGTTTCCTTGATGGAATTTCTCAACTTTGGGGGGCTGAAATTAAAGCTGGAAGATTCTAATTTATGACACCTAACTTAGGTTTCCACAGAAACTGGAGATCCTGCCAAAAAATCGATTAATCCCAGCTCTACATTTGTCAATTTTGTCAATTATTGTGACTGCAGTTTATTTGCCACAGAGCCTTCCACACATATTTTCGTGTAACCGTAGTCTTTTGCGTTTTGCAAAAAATCGTTTTAGCAGAGGATTCTCACTGAATCGTCCTCCTGTGAATTGCCAAAAGTTCCTCCGGTTTAATTTTAAGATTGAACTTGATTCTGAAGAATTGTTTGATCGGTACCAAAGCAAACGAATTTTTGAAGGTTTGACCATGCGAATTCCGCAAGGGCGTTAACACGAAAGTTGCAGCCCATGGTTCCGCGTAATAAGACCGATTGCAAATTACAATATCGCCGGTAGTAGGATCCAAGGCTGGACCGCGTAGGTCCAGCGAATTCCCGTGTAATTACGCGTTGCGGTCAACGAAACGTTTTCATTCGGGATCGTCAGGGCCGTCTGATCCTGTGGGCACCTTGATCGCTATGCGAGGGATCTGCAAAATTTTAGAACGACATTTTAGAACCTGCAGAGTTTACCTTTCATCTATATATTCGCCTGTACGGCAGTCAAAAAATTATTTCTATCGAATAACATGAAGCAAATTTTTATTGAACCGATTATCTCGTATTTATAACTCTTCAGAATAAATTCATGATGATCTTACAATGATGATGATCTTGTTAGTGGAAAAATTAGATAAGTCTAACATTTCGAGGTAGTTTGATTTTTGTGTGAAACGATTGTTAATGTATAAGAATATTGAAAATTTCGGGACAATGGTGATGAAAATAAAAATTAAACACTGCCGGGACAAGGTTAATGGAAATAAAGATTAAACACTGCCGAGACAATGTTAATGAAAATAAAAATTAAACACTGCCGGGTCAGTGTTAATGAAAATAAAAATTAAACACTGCCGGGACAATGTTAATGAAAATAAAAATTAAACACTGCCGGGACAATTGAATCGTGAGTTAAATATAATTATTTATATATGTAATAAAATTGTATTGTATAGAATATGAGACTACATAGAATTTCGTAGAATAAAAAATGAGGTAAAACATATGGGGCAAATAGAATTAATTAAAATAGAAATGAAATATTGCTGAGATACTTGTATATACTGTGTATTACTTGACCTATCTTACCACGTTGTTTACCGCGTTGACACCTAACCTCACTTTTAGTACTCTTCGAGCTATCAGCCTTCTGTCCTTCTCTTTTAACTATTTCTTCTTTTTGCTCCTACTCCAATGTTCCCTCCGCTTATATTGTCACTTTGATTTACTTTAATTATTCACTTCTATTACCTTTATTTACTTATGAATTTTTCCCTCACACATTCCCGAACATTCACACCGCGCGCCCTCTAGGCAAGTCCTATTGCAGAGATATTTAAATCTTGAATTAAGTATAATAATTGCATCAAATCTACTACTATAAAACTACGTGGAATAAACATGAAATGAAAATATTAAGTAATCAAAAATTGATGGAATACTCTAGCTACATAAAATAAAAATGTGGAGGACAACAAAATTAATTAAAATATAAATGAAATATTGCTGTTATACTTAAATCTTGAATGAAATATAATATCTACGACTATAAAACTACGTGGAATGAAAATGAAGTGAAAATATTAAGGGTTCAGTAGAATTAATTAAAGTAAAATCAAAAATTGATGGAATACTCCAGCTACATAAAATAAAAATGTGGAGGACAACAAAATTAATTAAAATATAAATGAAATATTGCTGTGACACATCTTGAATTAAATATAATAATTGCATAAAATCTACTACTTCAAAACTACATGGATTAAAAATGAAGTGAAAATATTAAGGGTCCAATAGAATTAATTAAAGTAAAATCAAAAATATAACATATAAAAATTGTATTGGCTAACAAGATTAATGAAAATATAAATAAAATGGTAAAGTACTTCAATCATGAATTATAAACATATTGTATAAAATCTACTAACGTGAAACTACATGGAATAAAAATGAAATAAAAATATTGAGGTCCCAGAAGAATTAATTAAAATAAAAATGTTGATGCCATCAAGCTTAATGAAAATATAAATGAAACTGTACAGTCACAAAATTAAATATACTCATACATGAAACTACATGGAATAAACATGAAATAAAAGCATTGAGGGTCCAGTAGAATTAATAAAAATAAAAATTAATAAAAACGATACTAATGTCGCACAATTCATCAGGTGCGTAAAAACGTTAAGCAATATGTCGCTGAAAGAAAAATGCAGTATGGCTAGAAGAGGGTTAGTCGTGCAGCTGGGTTGTATAAACGAGAAATAAAAAAATTCTGAGGCCAATCGAACGGATTAAAATAATTGCGTGAAAGACGTTATCAAAATTGCCTAGGGCCTACGAACGCTATGATGCGCCGCTGATGTATCGTCCATCTGTTCGGGGATCGTACACTAAAATTGCCCCTATAAAATCGTTTCTTAACTACAATGTAGTGTATAAATTGCACTTAACTTAAACCATACGCGCGCCTTTTAACAACGGGCCATGGTAATTCCACGACGATCGTTGCCGAAGTACAACTTTCTTCCGTCGTGTTTTTACCATAGAAATTTCAAGAAGAGAATCCATCGAACTCACCACAAGTCGGCAGTCCGATGGCAAAAAGTAACACGGATAATTTGGTAAAACATTCGATGAAATGAATTTTAAACAAAACTTTTACCAGATTTTTAACCATTAAAATTCGTTTTAATGATCGAAGTGTGCTAAGTATACCGGAAAAACGTTCAATGAGGACGTATTAGAAAACTTAATAGAATTTAACTCGTCGGGCTTTGTATTTATAAGTTCTTTAATTTATATTATTGCTTCTCTGACTGGATGAAGCTACTTTTATACTTCAAATATTTTTTGGGGGATTTTTATCGTCCTCCTTCAGAGTGAAAACAATTTTTAGTACAAGTTAATGCATAGTTTTTTTACTTCTTTGTACATTTTGAAAATTAGGTAGCTTCATCCGTAAAATATCTTTTTATAATCCTCATATTGTTCTATTTTCAGAATTAAATGTATTTTTAAAGATTGATATATATTTTTTGGGTTCTTTGCACATTTTAAAAATTATTTTAATGGTTTTTCGTGTTCTCTATAACAATAATAATGTTCTACGAAATGTTTTTGTGAATAAAAGAAATCGGGAATATTTTTAATTATTTGAATAATGCATGCAGATTTGATGTATTTTTAATAAAAATTAATAGATGAAATACATAACAGACATTAAGAGAATTTAAGAATATTAATATATTATTTTGAACTTATTATAATTATCAAAAGAAGAAATACATTTTTATTTCATTTCTGTTTTTTGGAATTGTTTCAGGTAATTTTTATGTTGCTAAATAAAATAATGTGTGCACTAATGCATTATTTTTGTCTATTGAAAATTGTCAAAAGAAGAAATCCTGAAGTCCAGAACCTAGTACTAAATATTTAATAAATTCATAAGGATAGATGGGTAAAGGGCAATTTAAAAATACTGATACATTATTAGTGACTTATTAAAATTGTCAAAACGATAAGTACATTTTTATCTTATTTCTGTACCCTTCAATCGATTCATAACATTTTTATTTTGCAGAAATGTCCAGAACCCAGTACTAAATATTTAATAAATTCATAAGGATAGATGGGCAAAGAGCAATTTCAAAATACTGATACATTATTTTTGACTTATTAAAATTGTCAAAAGGTTAAATACATTTTTATCAAGTCTCTGTGCCGTTCAATCGATTGAGAACATTTTGTATAAAAATTCAGAGTTCAGTAATAAATTTTTAATAAATTCGTTGGTTCAGATATACATATAACGAGGACATTGAATATTCATTTCGAATTTTAACTATCAACTGCGATAATTCTGCACTGCTATAAATATTGTTTGCGTAAATAATATTTAAAAAAAAATTTTTTATCGATTTTATAGCGTACGTATAATGTTCACTTGATTGTTATGTTTCCTAGACGATACGCAATGGAGAATTTAAATGAAACGTTTAGTACAGGCTATCGAATTTTACTACTGGTTCAAAAAATTACTATACAGAGAATGGTTCTGCAGGTTGGTAACGTTTCAATGGTGAAAGCTTTTTTAGTTCCAAGGTATATCTATCATGCGAACCGGAAAAGAGTGGTTTCGAGAGGATTGCTTTGAAAGTTTTACACAATTTTTTCAATCTTTTTTTGAAACTGTTCGGAGACCATAAACGACGATAAAATGTAACAAAAAGAAAATATGTTACGGGCAAATTCCGATCGAATGAATAAAGAAGAGCGGAACACCGTTTTACAGTTATTTGCATTCAACATAACATTTTAACTTCTAAAATGTTTTCATAAAATACATTCTAGTACAAGAAAATAATAAATTAACTATATCATTAGAAAGCATTTGTATTGTTGATATTTTATGCAAGACAAGGGAATATGTATAAAGTTGTATATAAAAATTTATATTACAAGATATGAACTAAAATAATCTCAAAATAATCCGATAAAATACATAAATACTTTACAATATAACTAAAAATAAATAAATATTACAATAAATATATATTAAAGATTACAATTATTACAAATTATTACAATAAATATATAAATATAAATAGTTTAGAGAATGTTTAGAGAATAGATGAGGTTGGGAGGGAGAACGAGGTAGGAAAGGGCGGGAGGAGTGATGAGCGACCGGAAGATGGGGTCCATGGGTAGGGTTAGGAAGAGCAGGGCATAATTTTAAGGTAGTTTTAAAGGTAGCATATAAGATATTTTTTCTGTACATAGCGTACTCTCTCTCTATCTATCTTTAGTTTCAGTTGTATATTAAGTTAAGTTAAGTTAAGTTAATTTAAGTTAAGCGAAGTTATTTGAAGTTAGTAAATAAGGCTAAATTAAGGAGAAAGGGGAGGTTGTTAAAGGAGGAAAATGTAACAAAATTGCAACCCTCATGGGAGACAATAAAGCTTATATATATAAATATAAATATACATATATTATACATATAAATATAAATATAAATATAAATAAATATTATAAATATAAATAAATATTATAAATATAAATATAAATATATATTAAAAATATAAATATAAATATATATTATAAATATATATATATATATTATAAATATAAATATATATTATAAATATAAATATAAATATATATTTAACAAATAAATATTAAATACTATAAAATTAAATTATTAGAAAGCATTCGTATCATTGATATTGTGTATAAGGCAATAGAATGTTTTTTGAAGTTATAAATAAACATCTACATTAAATTTAACAATTAAGCAATGTTTTTGGAGTCGTATGCAATCATATGGAAAGATAAATTATTTTTTAATGTGAAGCTAAATTATCAAATTTAAGCCAGTTGATTCTTCTCCGTATCTCTTACTGGTTATTGGATACGGTCTATCTGAATAATGAAATTGGCCATCTCTGCACTCCGCCAGTCCGTATAATCGCGATTTTGCCGCATTTTCCGGAATCGATATAATAATTTTTTCACACACCGAATAAAATCTAGGTCGCATAAATCCGAGCGACATTTGCATTTTTTAAATTGATATAAAGAATGAACACAGGAAGCGACCGATAAAGCAAATTATCTTAAGTGGACCTTGGATGTTTATGCGAATATCGAATTTCGATTTTACAATTTGTATAAATTTTAATTAAATTCCTGAATGTTCTTCCGGTGGCATTTATTAACTTTTTACGGCTCCAATTGAAGCTAGAAGATTCTACTTAATAATATATTGATTTAGGTTAATTGATAAATTCTAGATCAGGTTGGGAAATTGATAATTTTCCATTGGCAGTTCAGAGGTAATTGATTGAATTTTAAAAGATTGCTTCAAATCAATTTTAAAATATTTTCCTGATGGAATTTCTTCACTTTTGATGGCTCAAATTAAAGCTAGATGATTACACGTGATAACAGGTTTACTTAGGTTAATGACAAAGTCGTAGTAATGTTGTAAATTTAATCAATCCTTACCGGAAATGCAGAGGGTACTGGTTGAACTGTAAGGGGTTTGCTTCAAATCAATTTTATAATATTTTCTGGAAGGAATTTATTAATTTTGGAGGCCAAAAATTAAAGCTGGGAGATCCCACTTAATAATAGGTTCATTTAGGATAATAAACGAATTCATAGTAAAGTTGTAAACTTAATAAATCCTTATCGAAAAATTCAAGGAATATTGATTTGATTTTAAGGGTTTGCTTCAAATTCATCTAAAAATATTTTTCCGGTGGAGTTTATGAACTTTTGGGGGCTTCAATTAATGCTGGAAGATTCCACTTAATAATAGGTTAATAAACGAATTCATAGTAAAGTTGTAAATTTAATAAATCCTTATCGAAAAATTCGAGGAATATTGATTTGATTTTAAGGGTTTGCTTCAAATTCATCCAAAAATATCTTTCCGGTGGAGTTTATGAACTTTTTAGGGGCCTCAATTAATGCTGGAAGATTCCACTTAATAATAGGTTCATTTAGGTTAATAAACAAGTTCATAGTAAAGTTGTAAATTTAAATCCTTATCGGAAATTCGGGGAATATTGATTGGATTTTAATGGTTTGCTTTGAACGAATTTTAAAATATTTTCCTGAAGGAATTTATTAACTTAAGAGGGCTCAAATTAAAGTCAGAAGATCACACTTAATAATAAATTCATTTAGGTTAATACAAAAATTCTTTCAAAGTCTCCTTTAAACTTTGCATTTCATCTGTCACATTTTTGTCATAAATGCAAAAAATTCGCAATCAAGTCTCAGAGCAAAATTAATACAATTTAATTAATTTAATAAATCGGGCAAAATAAATCCAATAAAATTGACAGGGTCCAGAACGCAATCAAAATTTCTGCATACAGCATGCTTTGAGATAAATGTGTCACGAGGAGATGGTAGCTTCGAAAAATCGTGATCTTCTTCAACTACGACAGATTTCGAACCTAACAGGACTCGAATGCATTCCAACCACGTACCAATTCACTGTGGAGATTTTCCCGATATCAAATCGCGTTAGAAAGCTTGCTATCTCTTCCTCGTTTGCAATCGCTACGAGAGTACACCGGAACAATGTTACCGGAAGTGGTTGTGGTCTCTGGGAATTCGATTTTTTTCCGCACTTTTTCATCCTTCCGGTGCCCGTGAGCTGTTACATCGGGCGCGCATGCGCGCTATAATATTCGGCTTCCTCGCGAAAAACAATAATTAATGTCTCCCAAAAGCTTTATTTCCGTTTTTATTTAATTCATGTTACAGCGTCCCCTGTGCGTCTTTATTTAATGTTAAAAATTGTTTAATGAAAAACAGATTGCATGGTGCAATCAGATAAAGTGATATTTTTGCATGGAAATAAATGTGTGCAACGCGGAATTAATTTTAGAAGGAGTTGTCATCATCAAATTACATAATTTTAATGAAATAGATAGGAAACATCGTATTTCCGGAAGTGTTTTGGAAATCTTATAATTTTAAAGAAAAAAGTATGAAACATGCTACAGAACGCTTTTTCAAATTTTATAATTTTAAAGAAACAAATATGAAGCATACTACAGAACGCTTTTTCAAATTTTATAATTTTAAAGGAACAAATACGAAACATAGTACAGAACGCTTTTTTAAATTTCATAAGTTTAAAGACGTAAATATGAAACATACTACACAACGCTTTTCCAAATTTTGTAATTTTAAAGAAATTTCAAATTTCAGAATTTTGAAGAAATTTCAAATTTCAGAATTTTAAAGAAATTTCAAATTTCAGAATTTTAAAGAAATGTCAAATTTCCGAATTTTAAAGAAATTTTAAATATTAGAATTTCTAAGAAATGTAATACGAAACATTCTACAAAACGATTTTTCAAATTTTATAAGGAAATAAATATGAAGCACGCTACAGAACGCTTTTTCAAATTTTAAAATTTTAATTTTAAAATTGCAAAGGAACAAATATGAAACATGAACTAAAGAAACGCTTTTCTAAATTTCAGAATTTTAAAGTCATAAATATGAAACATACAACACAACGGTTTTTGAAATTTTATGATTTTAAAGAAATAAATACGACGCACGTAGAATGCTATCTTAAATTTCATAATTAAAAAAGAACAATGAATGTGGATTATTTGACTTATTAATGCTTTAAGCTAAATTATTTATTTAGCAAATACAATATTATTTCATGTTAAAATAAATAAGGATTATAATGAAGAATATTTTTCCAAATTTCTTATACAATTCATCTACATGAAAATAAAATCTGGACATCAAACTATTACTTTTATTTTACCACAGAGAGTCCAACTAAAATAAAAAAAATATTCCCCCATTCCATATGTGGTAAAATGGTCCACAAAAATGGTAACGATCTTAAATCTGCGTAATGTGGGTCCATAATTGTTTGAGAACCGCATTAGGTTACAGATATTCGGGGAGTTGGCAAAAAAATTCGCTGTTTTTTCTGTAAAATGAGGATTTTCTTTTTACGGAGTTGGGGGGGGGGGGGGGGGCAGTTTGATCGTCAAACGTCCTATCCAATCCACTTAAAAGTAGTCGGAAGAGATTGTAAAAGTGGTCGAACCGATCGATGCCACGAGAGTCGAATATCGAGGGCCCGTTTTCCGTTTAAGAGAAATGCGTCAGTTACTCGGTTGCGCCCTCGGGGCTCACTTTCCTCGATCCTCGCCAATTTCCCGGAGGACCGGCGTCCTGCTGGACGTACGGCGGAAACGTTTCCGCGGTTATTCGCTTTTCGTACAGGTAGTCCGCCGATTTGCATAACTGTCCGCTCCGATTTTCACCGGAGCGACGTTCGGAACGAAACTTTGCTTTATACATAGGTGCTAAGATTAAACAAGAAAAGCCGAACAACTCCGCCATTTTTGGTTCCACAACAAAATATGTTCAGAACAAATTTACACTATATTAAAGACCAGATATAAGTGCGAAGATAATTTTCTCTCAAGACTTTCTTTTTAATGAAATTTCAAAGTCAATGATAATTTTTTATATGGAAGTATGTATTTTTTATTTGATATTCTTGTAGAGCTTAAAAAGACGAATCCAACGACCTACTTGAGTGTACGGTTTCGATAATCTGATCTTGAGATATTTGTGTCGGAAAGTTAATGTCCTCTGTAGGATTTCAAGGTCACTAGGATTTGTTTTTAATCGACACCTTGGATATTCTTGTAGAGCATGAAAAGACGAATCCAACGACTACCATCATCATACCATTGTAAATATTTAATCTCGAGATACATGTGTACGAAAGTCTTTTTTGAAAAAATATTTGACGCTTTCGAACACATATATCTAGGGATGGAACGATCGTAGCGGTATGTTCATTATACTCATTCGACTCGTCTTCTCATGTTCTGTAACAATAACGAAGAAAAAGTATAAGGTTGCTTGTAAAAAAAAAATATTAAAAATCATCGATAGTATCTCGAGATCGAATGATCAAAAAGGTGTGTTCATTGTAGTCGTTGGATTCGTCGTTTTATGGTCTACAAGAATATGAAATGGAAACTACAAAATTCCAATAAAAGGAATACTGATTATCTTTACGCAAAATGTTCTTGAAAATTTTCTTTTTAATGTTTTCCTTGAAACACTGCAGCTTGAAAATGTTCGTGCGTCACTATTGAATTGTCGCATCCTGTGGTACCGCGATTCTGTACATTGTTTATCAGAAGAGTCCCCTAAGCAAAATTCGGAGTTTAATGAGAGTTTATGGCGTAAGAGAATTATGTTTCTTTTCTGCGGAAAGACTGTCTGAAGGGGCGCAATCAGCTCTTAAAGTCGATAGCGCCGTTTTGGTGATTGCTGCGCGGCTGGGAACAGTTTGCGAGAGGTAAAAACATTTGTATGAAAAGTAGACTGTTCCGGCTAAGATCCTTTCTGTGTAAGAAAAGAAAGCTTCCTGCGTTACAAGATCTGGGTACAGTGAAATTCGTTGTTTTTTTCTTCTAAGAGTAAATACTAATATCATATACAGTGAACTCTTGTTTTCATGTGCGACTTTATAAGATTTTTATTTAAGGCTAATTTTTTGTTTACGCAGTGTAGTTCGACGTTGCACAATTTTTTTTGCATAATTTATTAAATTATCAATAGCTAACCCATCGTCCTAAAATTCACGATACAACCGAAGAATGAACTCACTGTGCGTAAAAAAAACAACAAATAAACCAAAACTACAGAATAAAATCTTGTTGTCCACCAGGAGGCTTCGTTTTCCAGTAAATTGACTTCCAGAATGCATCGTGCACACATTGGTGTACACAGAAGAATTAGAAACAGCGAACCATGAATCAAAATCAATTTCCTCAAAATTATTATTATTATTATTTGTAATAATTCATTTGCGAAACTTGTATCAACATATTCCTGGCAATTTTCTGATTAAAATGATACCCCACATGACACAATTTAGATCGTATTTACTCGTTCAATCCACAATAAAGTAGAAACTCGATTACCTGAACGCGAGTGTTCGGATAGCAGAGGTTCCACAAAATCGTGGATTAAACCGGTAAAAACGATCGAAACTGCATCGTGCTTGGGCTCATTTTAACCAGAAAACTGTCACCGATATGCAGGAGAAGGTTTCATAAAAATATCTACAAAACCAAAACAGCTACGTCATTGTTTACAAAAATCGTGCCCACCTCTTTTCTCCTCGCTATTAAACCATTCCCACATCGATTTCCGTCTGAACCGCCTAAGATCCTCGGTCTACTCATTACCAAAGGACCGAACCGACTCGGGAGCAGGGCTAGAGCCCTCGGGATGAGGACTGGAAGTAGTCGTCGGTGCAAAGGAGCAGAAAAGAAAGGCGGAAGGTCCATCGCGCCGACAAGTGTCGGCGTAAGACCCGCGAACAGAGGAAGATTACAGAACGGGGTGGGGGCGGTGCTTAAAGGGAAGGAAGCGGAAGAAGATCAAGAGACTGGAAAGAGAAAGCGAAAAAAGAGTAAAGGAGACAAGGAGAGAGAGGGGGGAGGAGGGGGGGACTGGTAGGATTACGAGAGCAAGTAAGGTGGTTGAGGATGAGGAGTGTTGCGGGAAGGAATCAGGAGATGCTGCAATGGGATCTCGTAAGAGGATCTCGGAATCGAAGGAGTTGGGGCGGAAATATACGGAGCAAAGGGGAAAAGGAGGGGGCAGCAGCGAGGGGGGAGAAGGGAGGAGAGAGTCGGGGTGACCAGGGTCGAAAGTAACCGTTTGACCTTGGACTAAGATTACGCAACAGCTATTACAAGAAAAATGATTGTGCAGATATATTACCTACAGTGACCTGTCCAACGAATAAACATTGTTTTCGGAAATTTTTACTGTTTATTTAAAATAGTATTTCATTTGAATTGTAAAACGACTATTTAAAACGGGAAATATTTACAGTACCGGCCATTAAACGCGTAATTATATAAATATATAATATTCTAATATATTATAATTATACTACAAAATATTATAATATAATACTATATATTATATATTTATTATACAGCAGGGTGAGGCACTAACTATTCCCACCTAGAATAACTCCGAAAGTATTATAGTAGTAGAAAAGTTTTCGAAACAAAAGTTTCATGGGACAACAGGGACCGCAGTATGGCGTCAATCTTTTGTTGCTAGGTAGAGATATGAAGGTCATATCGATTTTTTTAAATGGCGTGACCTATTTTTCGTACCAGAAATCGATAAGATATCATATTCTGAGTACAAAAGTGTTGACCTTCATTAATTCAGTACCGTTCAGTACCGAGAGGGACATCATGTGGTGGAACTTTTATTTTTCCCGGTGGACACTCCAAGGTGAGGTGAAGGTCAACTTTCTTTTTTTAAATGGAATGATATGTTTTTCCATCCATCATCAAATAGTACGTTTTAAGATGTGTTCAATTACCTATGACTCAAGGTCATTCAAGGTCAAACTTGCAGGGAAATGCAGAAAAGGTGTGATCGTTTTATTTGTATAATATATACATACATATTATAATATGTCACTGTTAGAGCGTGTAACCCGATATTCCATGAAATAACTAGTTAGTTTATAAAATGCCTAGTACTACTCATAACAATTATTGTAACAATTAATTTACACAGCGCCAGTTAAGATGCAAGTTAACGTGATATTTGAGGTTAGGAATAGATTGTGTTAATTATGTGTTATCTATGCTTTTGTACAGGTAGTTTCTCATGAACACTTTGCACCCGAGTGGTAACTCTTACTAACCATTAAAAATTGTTATGTACTAACCAAAATATTTTTCTTAATAAATTATTAAATATTTAAATACTGTACGAGTAAATTACATCAGCTTCATATGGATAAATTGTAAAGAATCAGATAGAAATATTGCAGGCTGGAAGAAATATGTTTGGTTTTGGAGTTGAAATAGTTCCGAGTGCAAAGGGTTAATATCTGAGAACCCCAATGAAGACCCGGCCATGGAAATTTTATATTCAGGTTTCTCTCCCAACTGCTTCCCATTCGTTAAAATCTCTGTGCTCATAACTTTGTATGGGTTATACCGCACAATACCCTAAATTGTCCTGAACTCTTGGCAACAGGGGATGTCAGAAAGGGAGGGGGGGCGGGGCAGTAAAGTGCGAGGAGTAAAGGGAGGGGAGGAGGGGATTTGGAGTCGCGGAATGCAGTCGGAATGCCGGTGTGCTCTTCGACCGACCATTCGGTAATGGGTACACGTGTACACCCGAGCGGGTACACGCGACCCCCCCCCCCCCCCCCACGCGAAAACGACCCGCCCCGAGTGTTCCGCGCAACATAACGAACCTGCGAACGGTCCAGCCGTGCATTTGTGCCCACTTTGTTCGCGGCTAGAGCAACATACACTAACACACACGGACACACACATGTGCACTGCAACATTGAGCCTCCACGCAACCTATAACATTTGGAAATTGTTAACTCTCTAGCAGCCCGTGTCCAAGGGGGAACAAAGGGGAGAAGTTTAGAGAGTCTCTGATTTGGGAATGTTTGGCTCGAGGAATTTCAGCCGGTGATTATTGGTATCGAGCTGCTGGTGGGGGGTAGTGGGCGCTATGGTGGGGATGGTGTTGTCTCAATTGAGGCAAAATTGCCCATCTCTACTCTATGCTCATGCTCAATTTATGCTCAACCTATATGTATGCTTATTGTACATTTTTCATGTGTAGCACAACTTAATAAATAAGTTTATAATAATAAATAAATTTCGATACAATAGGAACCGTATTATATTACTTTTTCTATTACTAAGCTGATCGAAAAATTATAAATCTGTGAAATCGTTAGATGAATTCAAGAATATTCGACATATACAACTAATTTACAAAAGGAGTACATATTTAAATTCTGTTCCAGACAATTTTTATTTTGCATCAAGAGTTTTGCAGCAAGTAATGTAACGCGATAATTTGTCCGAAAGTTATTATTCAACACTAACCGTACCACGGCCGGTCAAGTGACCGGTTTCATATATTTTATTTAATAATTATTCAAAAACCACCCAAGATGCTTCCATCAGAAATTATTAAATAAATGACTTCATTCAAGCACATATTGTTATAAAAATTGCGAGAAATCTAAATAGTTTTGTAATTTTTATAAAACAAATTGTACGGTCACATTTTGTGCTCGGTACGGTTAACACTAGGTTTACGGAGCGTTAAAAGTGATATTTTACATAACTATCTAAAAATAACAAGAATAAGTTTATCGAAATTTTTAGCCATTTTTTAAAGAATATATACCCAAAGAAATAAATTTGTTAACTAATTTCTCATTCATGCATCTTTACAATCTAAACAATCGTAAATTCAAAATATTAGAACCCGTCATTTTGACGGGTCCCGTAAACCTAGTGTTAATGGTTAACATAATGTTTTTTTTTTCGTCAGACGTGGTAAAGTTATCAAGCTTCTAGCGACGAAGTATTAAGAATCAATAAACAAATTTCGCACGCGGCAATGTATCGTCAGCCCCAGTTAATCGAATTTGTAAAATAACTTTCGTTGCACGATCGTTATGCGAAGCGCGGCGGCGTGCTAAGGGCCAAAATTTGAATTCTGTGCATACCGTGTCCGTTAGGAGGACCAACAATAAGTTTGTTCTCCTCCAATCAAAATACTAGAACGCATATATTGTCTTAGAGGATTATTTTGGGGGATCATTCCTGGATGTTCAAGCGCTGCAAGGACTTCGGACAATGGTTCCGTTAACCCATGAAGTTATTCCTGGAACTTTATTGTAATTCCACCGTCTATTTCGACTATTTGTGTACGCTTGAAATAAACTGTATGATTGTACGAAGTGGTCACATCGTCGATGTGTTGGTATAATAGTTTCTTAACCGAGATTGAACAGCTGGCTCAATTATTAATTTGTCATCGATCTTGTCACACGACTTCATCTTCTGTCAGACTATAACATGCTCAACCTTCTTATAACACGGCTCTTTGCCGCACGGTTTCGATAGAACACGATTTCGATAACACTAAACCTACCAGCGCCGGTCAAATTGACTCAGATTATTTATTTTAGAATGGTTGAAGTAAATTGGTAATTGCTAATTTGATTAATTTGTTTGTAATTGTAATTTAATAAATGTTAAACTTTAGTAAATAAAATCATCATTCACTATACTCGAAAACAATATTACATTTCGCCTTTCATTCTTCCACCGATTGAATCGAATAAAACGGGAAAGAATAGTTTAAAAAAAAAAATGGTAAATGTTACGTTAATTAAGGGGAGTCACCTCGGATGACCTTGACCTTGACATATATGTTGTCAAGGACAACATTCTGAGTAACCCTCAAGAAGTTTAAACCGGAGTTGGTTGTTTATTGAAAAATTATAAACAAAAGAAGTTTTCAAAATATAGCAGTTATTTTAAGTAATGAAGGCTAAAACGATATACTGTATTGTGACATATATGTTATCAAGGTCACCTTTCTAAGTAACCTCCAAGAGGTTTTAGTCGTCTCTCTTTTTTTAGTAAAAAATTATGAACAAAAATATATCGATGCTACTTTATTGTAATTTGCCAGTATCTACATAAATGTGATTTTGGATTTCACATATGTTATCGAAGACATTCTCTGAAATTGGATAACCTCAAAATAGTGTTAGGTCTGGGTTAGTTCTAGGTTAGGTCTGGGTTATCCCTTCCCCCTTTGGGGAAGAAATCGCGTGAGAGATCCTGGCCCTTCCCCTGTTAATTATTGAGACGACTGTCATGAGGGAGTTAGTGGATATGACCGGCATTGCACATTAGCCGGTGAGTCCCACATAACCCCACTTTTCTCCCCTCGCAGAGGAGTGGGGTTTCCGTAAAAAAGATTACCCTCACATAAAAAAAAGAAAAAAAAAAGAGGTCTGGGTTATCCCCCACCACCATCCTAACCACAAACCAACTTGGACTACATCTCCTTTTGACAGTTTGTACAACTACAAAGTGTACTTGCAATCAAAATGTAACAAAGATTTTTAGCAATTATCTCGCACACTAAGTCCGAGCTCTGGATAGATGTATAGAAAAAAGTTGTTCAGAATGTTGTCCTTGACAACATATGTCGAGGTCAAGGTCAAGGTCATCCGACGTGACTCCCCTTAACGTAACATTTACCGGCTCGATTATCCTTCCCAAGAAAAACAGTAACCTTAAATGTGTCTAATGTCTTTTCAGTATTGTCTTCGATCCATTCATTCTCGCCATAAATGCATATCTACACGAGAACTGGTGTTTCCGTGGACACCCGGTATAAATAATTGCAGCGGATCTGACTAGCCGCATTCTATCAAGGATAGCGCGGGACGGATAATAGAATACGAGGGCGAGTAACGTTCCCTGGCGATGGTATCCGTCAGAGATCCACACACACACACACATACATAGAAAGAGAGAGAGAGAGAGAGAGAGAGAGAGAGAGAGAGAGAGACCGGTGGAATCGACTTCGCGTCCTGGGAGCAACTCTGGACAGCAAGGATTTACAGGATCCCCCGGAAAATCAGTCAGCTGCGGAGGATAGATGCGACTGTGTCTGTCAGATTCGGCCGGGTTCGATATTCCGGGCATCTAAACGTCCAAGTCGTTAGACGTTACGATTGGCAATGCAGCAGTTCGTCGACGATGGTTTCCTGTACCGTATCCGACTCTGTAATCTCGGTAAAATCTCACGGTCCCGACGATAAGCAGCAGACGCAGGGTTTACGTTCTCTCCTTTCTCTCTCACTCTCTCTTACTCTCTCTTTCTCTCTCTCTCTCTCACTCTCTCTCTCTCGCTCTTTCCATCACTCTCTTTGCCATCCCCCGGTTCCGTTTGCACGCACACGACCCGCTACCATTTTAGTGGCTTCCGCTCGCCTGAAACTTCAACCCTCGTCCGCGCCGAGACGTTCGCCTAATCGTCGCATATTCACCTTCCGCGAATTAAAGCCGGGGGACGCTAGAATTACTGAAAAATTGATTCTTCACGCTGGAATTGAATCGGTGCCATCGGAATTAGCCACCTCTGATTCCTGGTTTCAGAATTATACCGATTACCAGGCTAGGTTTTGTGACAAACTTGTGGCGATCGAATGCGAAACGGCAAAAATGTTGATAAAACTCTTTTGTTTGTGATTATTTCTTCATAGAACTTTGACTAGCATATTCGGGACGCTTTTCTGATTAAAACGAGCCCAAGCACGATATTGTTCGACATATATTTGCAGAGTAAATCTGGATTTAGCAGAAAGGTGACTGAACAGTTCGGATAGTCGAGGTTCCACTAGATCGTGGATTAAACGAGTAAATAAGATCGGAATTGTATCGTGTGGGGTATCGTTTGAATCAGGAAAGTCTCGCGCATGGGACGATAGGCATTTTATAAAAAAAATCATTGCAAACAAAAAAGCTATGTAACAAAAATGACGAACAACTCCGAGAAAGTTCAACACTAGATTTACGGGGCCCGTCAAAATGACGGATTCAAAAATTTTTAATTTACAATTATTAAGAGTATAAGGAGGCATTGTGAATTATTAAATAGATTTAAATAAATACAATTTTATTATTTTTATCCGTAAACCTAGTGTTAACGACGATGACTTTTGAACGGCAATGAATGCCATTGAATGACCTTCAAAGGTCAACATATTCCACATCAATCGATTCGCCATGAAACAAGCTACACATCTACCCAACAAAAACATACAATTACAAAAAACCAATAAAGATCATTATAGAATTTATCTAAATCACAATGTTCTAACTATTTTTCTCATTTCTAGTCATTCGTAGCTCATGACAACTTCAATCGATTTCGATGAAACTATGCGCACATACATACCATACTTAGCTCTGCAAACAATATGTATTAAATGTTCATTACAGTCACAGACAAAAATCTTAAAAATTGTAATCTTTATTTGTTCCTCGCACAATTTCGTCCAATAAGAGATCTCATATAATTTCTCTGCACTTATTCTGGAATCTCAAAAGCAGCTCGAGCCGTCTGGACAAGTTTTAAAAAAATTAAAGCTCTTATTAAAGGGCGTGCCCTCTTTTTATTACACTGTATACTCTTTTTGCAATAAAAATCAACGTATTTTTAGACCAGGCACAGCGCGCAGCGTGGGAAATAAGTGTCTCCTACGTTCGAAATGAAACAACCTGTACGGACGGGGTTTCATCCAGTTTTGAGGTTATGGCGCTACCGGGTAAAGGTCGAGTTATACAGACGACTTTATCGGATCAGACAGAAAAATTTTTTGTGCCACGCGCAGCAGGGAGTCGTCATCCGCTCGAAATTTATGACCTCTCAGACTCGAAGAAAAAGTATCGTTGAGAAGTCGGTCTCCGATATCGGCTTGCGAAGACTCTCATTTAAACCTGGGTAAATTTTTCTGTCGGATCCGACAAAGTCGTCTGTATAAACCGACCTTAAGTCGCGCGTTGTCCACCGTGCCGTAATTCAGCCGGTCCGCAGAGCCTCGGAAGTTTAAAGCCACGAAAGACAGGTAAGTTTAACGAGCGTGCAAGCACCAGAAGTAGCTAACACAGGTGAGGGGACAAAGCGCGGCCGCTGACGAGTATATCGGCCCCCGAAACCGGCCATTCCCGCGCATTACGAGCACAGCTTTCGAATATATTCGCCTTGGGGGACACGTCCAACGGCACCAGAATGCTCTTGGACGGCTCGTAAGCACGTACAGCCTGGACAAAGCTCACGGGGCTGCTAGGAGTAGTGGAGAGAACCTTCACGATCTATCTCTCCACCTCCGCGCCGGAAGTAATCGTTTTAACGTGCAATGGCACCGATCGTTAAGTACCCGGGCCCTCGTCTTACGTCACGGCGAGATCGCGAGTTCCGTCTAGCGATGGGAATAACGCTGTTCAAGCTGTTCCTCGTCCTACACCGATCCACAGGCACCTAATACCACCTAGAATAGTATTTCTAGCAAAAGATGCGAGCACATTGCGTGCAAAATTCAGGGGTATGTTCACGGTAATGGTTTCAATCATTTTTTTCAATATGGAAAAATAATTTCATATAAGATTGAATTGAAAAGATGTTTACGACTTATCTTGAGGAATATCAAAACAGTTTTTTGGTACTTTTTGTATCCAAAATGGCGGCGCTACCGCTTACGGAACCCAATACGGAAGGTGTTTCGGGATTTGACATCTAGCGTACATAATTTTTGACTTGGAACAGAAAAAGAATTTCTGCCGAATCTATATTAAAATGCCTGAAGCTGTACGCAAAGGTTTTTGAAAATATTCATTTTTTCAGAAATGGCAGACATTTGAAGTTGAGAAATTGCAACTGAGAAAATTGCAACTTCGAATGTCTACCATTTATGAATAAATCAATATTTTCAAAAACCCCATGGTAATTCTCTAGGCATTTTATTGTAGATTAGAAAGAAATTCTGTTTTTTTTTTCTAGGTGAAAAAATGTGGACGCTACATGTCAAAAACCAGAGCACTATCGAAAAGAAAAACGTATTAGGTTCCGTAAGCGGTAGCACCGCCATTTTGGATCGCAAAAATACAAAAAAAATTGTTAACTTGCTCTAGATATGTCGTAGTCGGTGCTTCAATTCGATCTTAAATTAAATTATTTATTCACGCTGAAAAAAAATTTGTTTAATTATTGACGTTTTTAGTTAACGGCTCGAGCTTCGTTAAAAAGCTTGCACAAACATCTATATATTCAAACAGTTATATCTTAGTAATAAACAATCGTACAGTAATGATTAAAAGCTCGTTTTGAAGCGCAAATCCTATACTTTAAAAGCGCATAAGTAATCCTCACATCATTTCACAACGACAATTGTTAGACAATTTTTAAATCGTGTAGAAGAGTGAAAATGCAAAAGTGCAGTTTTTCGATAAATATCTAAATTCGAATAACTCTGCAGGCTTTGAAAATTTTTTTGAGGGATCAAAACCACTACAGATTTGAAGACGAATTTCTCCTCTTTGTAATGAGCTCTCGAATCCTGGTGTACGATTTTTTAAAGTGGTTTTATTAAGGTTTAAGTGAAAAGTGTACCGCATCTAAATCAATTTAGATTCAACTCCAAGTGATTTTGTTGCAACAAATTTTCATTAATACAAGCTTGCCTTAATATAATATTGTTAATTTATAGAAGTGACAATTTAGGCAATCTTGTGACTCATAGTGGTATTGTATTAAATCCGTCCATGAAATTACGAGACATTGGTCGCCAAAGCGTCGGCGCGGCGCGTAGCTAATAAGAAAATCGTACATCGGAAATAATTATTCCGCCTAGTTTCGAGTCACGGAAATAAAGAATTCCGCGAAGTTTATTGCTATTATTTTGTCCCACACTGTATCTACGAACTCGGCTACGCCTCGATACATTGCCTCGACCCACGCGCCATTGTCTTCTCTTTCGGGACGACGTGCGCTGATGTAAGAGGGAACGAGATACGTAGTCGCGGATACGTTTCAGCCAAGAGAAAAAGTCTCGCTGAAATTATAAGCGGATAGGCAGATACGTAGGACGTTGCCGGACGTATCGGAATCCGAAGCTGAGGAACGAGAGTTCATCGATAGGCCTGCTTCCGCAAACGCGGCGCGTAATTGTCCTGGAATGCGTACATCCGGATGAACAGACTTTTAGAACCACAGTACCAACACATTTCTCATCCACGTCATCAACTATTGCGTCACGAAACTTTAATCGGCACATGCGCGACGCTTTTCCGGTTAAAAGGAGCCCAAGCACGACATTCTTCGACGTATATTTGCAGAGTAAATCAAGATTCAGTAGATGGGTGACTGAACCGTTCGGATAATCGAGGTTCCACTAAATCGTGGATTAAGGACGCAAATGTAAACCGAATTGTATCGTGTGGGGTATCATTTTAATCAGAAGAATATCGCGCATATCCTCGTAGAACTTTCACACAGAAATAATTATAAACAAGACATATTTGTTACTAAATTAACATTGTCTTACTAATACCTTGCTGTTAATATTTTGCTTTCTGATTAAAACGAGTCCAAGTACAACTTGTTTCCACTTGTATTTGCAAAGTAAATCATGATTCAGTAGATAGGTGACCGAACCGTTCGGATAATCGAGGTTCCACTAAATCGTGGATTAAAGACGCAAATGTAAACCGAAGTGCATCATGTGGGGTATCATTTTAATCAGAAGAATATCGTGCATATCCTCGTAGAACTTTCACACAGAAATAATTATAAACAAGACATATTTGTTACTAAATTAACATTGTTTTACTAACACTTTGCTGTTAATATTTTGCTTTCTGATTAAAACGAGTCCAAGTACAACTTGTTTCCACTTGTATTTGCAGAGTAAATCAAGATTCAGTAGATGGGTGACTGAACTGTTCGGATAATCGAGGTTCCACTAAATCGTGGATTAAAGACGCAAATGTAAACCGAACTGTATCGTGTTGGGTATCATTTTAATCAGAAGAATGTCGCGCATATCCCCGTAAAACGTACATACAGAAATGATTATAAACGAGACATATTTGTCGGTAAATTAACATTGTGTCGCTAACAATCTATTGTCGATATTTTGTTGTGTGACTATCCTAATCAACGCTAGTGTTAAGAGATCGACGAAAAACGTTTGTGGATGATATAAATGACATTTCGGAGTCGAATTTTCCGCAGGTACGGAGGCATTACCGTAAATAGGCGCCTGTCTCGTTCGAGATCGAGCGAGCTGCTTCGATTCCGCGTGATTTCCGTGGGTGTGTTCGGCAGCGGACGTGTTAAGAAGACGGCGGGAAGGAGGAGGCGCAGAGGAACGGGCAGGAATACGGTCCAGAGAAACGGAGCCGGTATTCCGCGGGTCTCACGGCTCCTCCGTGACGTGAATCATGCGAGTTCCGGTCCGACCCACGCGTACGTGTCCCTGAAACACCCGCGCCACAGTCTCATCCTCGTCTCGGGCGCATCGCGCGCGCCGCCCGTCTGAACTTGTCTCGATTACTTGCTTGAATTTATGAAATAGTCTTTTATGGCAATTTCCTACGCCCCTGCGCGCCGCCGAGCCGAGCCGAGACGCGCGGGTCCAACGCACTCTAACCCGCACACACCGTTACGAACTGGGTCCCCGGAGTTCAAAACCCCGAGATCACTGCCGGGATCTAGGGACTCTCCCTGACTCATGGATTATTTATTCATCGGCGTGTCCCGTTCGTTGGGACACCTCTAATCCCGAATTGCTTCTGAATAAGTCATCCCTTCTGCTCCGAATGAGAACATGCGGCCTGTCGTTAGATGCCGGAACGATATAAATTCTATTTTCATAAAACTTCGGTTCGAGCGGTTGCCCGGCCTCGAATGATGATATTCACGCTGCTGGGAAATGGGAAATTTTCTACTTTTCATTTCCACTATATTACCAGATTTCTTTAAAAGCAATTTTCTAAACGTCCATGTGGAACATTAATCTTTCTTTTTCAATGTAACTTTGTAGTGTCGAATGATTTCTTTGTGAAATCATGTCGTACATATTACTGACACTTTTCTGATTAAAACGAGCCTAAGCACGATATTGTTCGACATATATTTGCAGAGTAAATCAGGATTTAGTAGAAAGGTGACTGAACAGTTCGGATAATCGAGGTTCCACTAAATCGTCGATTGAACGAGTAAATATGATTCGAACTATACCGTGCTTGGGCTCGTTTTAATCAGAAAAATGTCAGGAATATGCTAGTGAAGGTTTCATTTACAAATCATTAAGAACAAAAATGTTATGCTATTAAAATGATGAACAACTCCGGGAATATGACTGCTTTTTAATTTCAATTAGAAAAACAATTATGTATATAATGACACAATTTCTTAGAATTTTGTGACTTTTTGTACAACATATAAATGCGTTTATTAATAATTGTAGTTACCTCCCCCTCCTTCATTTCCGGTATATGTGGGTGTGTGTGTGTGTGTTATACCTATATTGCCCAAGAGCAGTCATTTTGACTGCTTGGGAAATTTTAAATAATCAAATGACTCTTATTATTGAATTGAGTAAATTTCTTATATGATCAGTTCGGTTCTGTATTGAAATAACAGTTTTCATTTTTTTTCGATTATCGTCACATGATAACATACAAGTACATCATAAATTGTCGATTTGGGCGTATACTTGATAAGTTACAGTTGTTCAATAAGCTAAAGTAGTACTTGTTATTCGAATCTTTATGCAGTGATACTTGTTCTAACAAGTTGTTTATTTTATTTCTTTTGCGCCCTAAATTCATGAAAGAAATGTCGAATAGATGTACGGAAGATGTACACATAAAAAGATTTCCACTTTCATTTGCATAAAATGTACAAATAATAATGCATAAATTATTTTTTTTCCAAGTGAAGTAAATCTTTTTTCTTGTTAATATTTACTAATAACTTGTTATATAACTGTAAATAATATAAAACATATTAAAAATTAATTTTAAACAAATTTCTTTACACATTAGTTATTCTTTCACAATGCAGTCATTTTGACTGCTTTTGGGCAATATAGGTATGTACTAAGTTTCAGTCTTTCTAGTGTTGATAACCTTAAATGTCCTCCAAACATTAACATATTATATTTTCCAGTTTGAGGTCATTTCAAGGTCATAGTATAATACACTGTTGAATTCGTCTCGACGTCAGCATCAATCCTATGATGTGCAAACCACAATGGTGCCATTTAAGAAAAATCAAAGTGACCTCTACTTTTTTATGTAAAAACCATTTTATCAGATTTAAGAATATGCGAACATGTAGCTTACCAAGTACTGATATGCTTTTGTCGAGAACATTTTTTAATTTCACTACCGGAAATGCCTAAAAAATGGTGACAAAACTTAACGAGTAGACCCTATATATCGGTAGAATCGCCATGGGCTAAAGACCTATATAAATAAAATATACAATTCCATGGTGCCATAAGTTGTATTTTCAAAATCCATCGATTTCAGTGCACAGTTTCGACTTGGAACAATCTTTCCTCCTGATTACGATCGACTAGCACAACATTACAACACAATATCACAAAACCAATGGTCCTTAAGGGGTTTAACACCTCGATTCGATTGCAGTAGCGACCCCACGGCAGGAAATGGAGGATCCGTGACAGCAGAAGCCCGCTAATAGATAATCTCGAGGATGGCACGGTAGATCTGACCGGAGAAGAAATTCCTCGGTTATCCGGTGGAAGCAATTTCGGATATAGAGAGTTAATGAAAGTACGGCCGTCCCTTTATTGGTGCGTAAAGAGAACGACGAGAGAAACGGATTAATTCTCACGCCGGCTATCCGCTCACCGACACGACTGCAGAAGATGGAGGCCGGTACGTACCATCCAATTAGTTGGATAACCAGTTCCCTGGGCCCTGGTGTACGTCGTTTAATCGCGGCCCACGTGGCCGCTCCGAATCAAGACGTTACCTTCGATATATACGTAAGACGCGAAGTGACCGAACGGCTGCGGTTCGTCTCTGATTACGCTCGAACTAGCCGATCCGAACGATAATCGCCACGCAAATGGACTAGCGCTATACAGGATGTTTCAATAGAGAGTTATCTTCGCGGTAACCTCCGAACTGTTCATACCCGTGCCACTGAATATTGTTCATTTTTTAGTTTCGATGTCGCAAACGTTTGTTTTCTCGGCCTATTTTTGTTACTCTATTGTCGCTTCTAACAATAGAACGGGGGTGCCCCACTTGGACGCCATCCGATTGGACGCGTTCCTTTTGGACGCTGTGGCGTTTGGATTCGTGACATTTGGGAGCCGTAAATTTTATAATCATTGATTTTCGAATTCTACATATGGTGATATTTTATTGTGGAATATATGGTTAGTTCTGGGTTAGGTTTTTGGACGCTGTGCCGATTGGATTCGTCCTTTGGACGCCATGCAGTTTGGATTTGTGACATTTGGACGCCGTGCCGTTTGGATTCGTGCCATTTGGGCGCCGTAAATTTTATAATCATTGCTTTTCGAATTCTACATATGGTGATATTTTATTGTGGAATATATAGTTAGTTCTGGGTTAGTTCTGGGTTAGGTCTGGGTGGTTCATTCCGGTAGTAATGCCATTGCAGATCCCGGAATGGACCTTAAAATCCCAGGGCGCGGCAGAATGTGGGGTTTAGTTGGTAGGCCTGACCTTTGGGTCGGGAGAGCCCAACATAACCCTCTCGCCTCTACAGGCGAGGGGAGAGGGTATCCATAAGGCGGATTCCCCACATTTAAAAAAAAAAAAATATCTGGGTTAGGTCTGGGTTAGTTCCAACCGGTACGAAGTGGAATCGGCACGGAGTCCAAACGGCACGGCGTTAACCCCTTCGCTTACAATATCGTCTTAAACCGAAATATAATTCTATTTTGTTGTTGTTAATGTAAAGCCATTGGAGAACATATAGACATACAATAGGTTTACATTTTCTCCTTTTTCTAAGAAATTGTGAACTACAAAGAAATTCTAATTACTAAAACCGTAAAATAAATCATAAGGGAAGAGGTTAAAACGACACGAGTCCAATCGGCACGGAGTCCAAGAGGAACGCGTCCAATCGGATGGCGTCCAAACGGGAGTGTCCCCACTAGAACTATGGACACTACTAAAACGGACATGTTTTCTCCTTTACAAATATTGATGTAAACATTAATGTTTTCATGAGTAATTTTTCAGTAAATTTGTCTATTAATGTTTCCAAAAATTTTTGTCACGCCATGTAGTCAACTGTTCTAACTTCTGAAAAATATCCAAGTCCTAGAGACCAATATTTAAAAAGTTATTGTCTTTTTAAGAGTGTCCGAATATTTATGCGAGTCACTGTGTAAAAAGAATTCGTGATCTCGAGGAAATCGTCGAAAATCAAGAGACAGAGCTCGGAGAGACAAAGGAAGCTAGCCGGTCGCTCGACAACCCGGTTAGTTAACGGGATCGAAGATAAAGGTCGTTTCCGGTCCGCGATTCGTTCACCGACGCAGGGTGTGTGTGCCCTGGCCGTTCTCAGGGGTTGTAAGTTCACGTATCAGCCGTTCCGGCTGCAAGTTTCATGCCGCAGCAGCATTACGTGACACAAAGTCCCGGTCTCGTATTACGAGCGTTGTGGGGCTGGAAAAGAGGCGGAGGAGGCAGAGAGGAGTATGAAGAGGAGGAGGAGAAGTAGGAGGAGGGGGTCGCTTGCGGGCTTATAACAGGGTACGCGTGTCCCGCAGGCCACCCGTTGCACATTGTGCCACCATAGACGCGGTCACGTCGTCGACGGTGGCGGCGCACAATGGGACGAAACGACTAGACGGTGATCAAAAATCTGTAACGTCGCTTCTGCTTTATAAACTTTACTGAATTTTTGCAGAAGTTAATCATTACATAATGGCCTTTATGTCGTTTAATTTTAGTAACATTAGCATGGTAGTAAAATTGACATTGTTGAATTGATCGGGTTCTTTCTGTCGCAGGATAGAAGAATTCGAGATTTACTGGAGGTTCAACCAACCATAATTACCTCAATCCTTTGACTCTATTGACAAAATTTTCAACGAATATTCCTTACACTATACGAAACTAAATGAGCAAACAAAATCAACCTAACCCATTCTTAGCTTATCATCAAATCAAGTCCAACGATCTGTGATACGATATTCTAATCCAATGTCCCAAATACCAAATGAAAAGAACACAATATGGAATAACTAACCTAAAAGATATGCTACAAGAAGGATATTGAACATTGTCATCTAATTTAAAACAAATACACTGCGGTCACTAATAACCTGACAATTATTAACCAGTACACAAATTGACTCAGATTATTTATTTTAGAATCGTTGAAGTAAATTGGTGATTGCTAATTTGTTTGTAATTGTAATTTAGTAAATGTAAAACTGCCATCATTTGCTATACCTGAAAACAATATTACATTTCACCTTTCACTCTCCGACCGCGACCCACCGATTCAATCGAATAAAACGAGAAAGAATTGTTTGAAAAAAAATAATAATAAATGTCACTTATAAATAAGGTCGGTTCACCAGCGTACCATATATCGTAGCTTTCATATAGCGAACAATAAACGCGGCGAGACCATAAATTTGTCTCTGATTAAACCAACCCCCTCCTATAGTATACATTTCGGGTACTTCGAGAACCGCCGCGCGGAACGTAAGCGTCGCGAACGATTTTACAATAACCATCATTTTTGTGTACCCCCGAACGGACGATTCCTTTCAATTTAAAAGCGTCTATACATCTTACTTTCCCTTTTGAAATACGAGGCGGCCTACGCGTCTACTGTTTTCCCCGGAAATATAATGTTATGCGCGCTATAAATATTCCCGGCGTGTCGCCGGGCATCAAACTAAACAAAAATAGAGAGAAACAACCGGTCCACCCTTGCCTTTTCGTTTTCCCTCGGAGAAATAGAGCTACTCTATTCTGTTTTGACATGGACCCTCTACGCAGGGTCCGGAAAAAGAATTTACAGTGCCTAAAAAAATCGTCTGGACACTTTTTAAAAAAGAATAATGTCCCTCGTACGATTTCCGCCCCCCTCCACGACCTAACCACAACTCATTCTATTCACATGATTTTTCCATTACAAGTTCAAATTCTGGATGACAGCTACAATGCAAAGATCATGCGAATAAAATTTCATTTTCTACGAAAAAGGTCTCTTGATATTTTGCCATACTTCGCATAGTTACCGAGATATTTGCGAATTTATAAAAAAACAGGAAATCTACTTTACCGGCTAAACCAGGCCAATTTGACACCATGTTATACAGGGTGTCCCAAAAATGTCTCGCTTCCTTCAAAGGAGAGGTTCCTGAGGCCATTTGAAGCGACATTTTCCTTTGCAAAAATGGCCGTTTCGGCTTTGTTAAGGAGTTATTAACGAAAAACACGGACCAATCAGCGCTCTTTTTATTCGTTCTTGCATGTGAGCTTTCATTGTTGCTTTTTCGCGCTATACTTGGATATTGAATATTATGAAGTCGTACTCTAATCGGCAGTCAAACTACTAATAACATTTGGCACGAGTACGATTTCCGTGGCCCCTCGTTTTGATCCGCCCCCTCCACGACCTAACCACAACGCATTCTATATACATGATTTTTCCATTACTAGTTCAAATTCTGGATGACAGCTACAATGCAAAGATCATGCGAATAAAATTTCATTTATTACAAAAAACGTCTCTTGATATTTTGCCATATTTCGCATAGTTACCGAGATATTTGTAAATTTATAAAAAACAGGAAATCTACTTTACCGGCTAAACCAGGCCAATTTGACAAGGTTATACAGGGTGTCCCACATAAATGGGAACACCTAAATATCTGTCGTATTTACAGTTCTATCAGAAAACTTCATTTCAAGGTCAAAAAGGTGGTATCCACTAAATTCAGTTTTTTATTGTCTATCATGCTATCGTAAATAAAATATACTATTCCATTTAAGAAAACATTGATGACCTTGAAATTTCTTTAAAAAACACGACATAAAAAATTTTGGTAATTATATAGAAAAGGTCTGCGTACTCCGATTTTGATGAAATTTTAATATACTATAGATTTCAACATTTTGAACAACTTTTGTCTTTTCCAATATAGGGGGGTCGCTTTTAGTTTTCGTGATATTTGCAAAAAACTATCGGTAATGTTAATTTCATAACGGAAACCTTCTTTTTAGAAACACTGGGTGCGTGTGAAACACTGGGTGGGTGTGTGTCGTATTGTCGCTTCTCATCTCCACAACGTGTTTACAAACAAAAAATAAACAGATGCGGCCCGAAAATCCAGGAAATGGAATAAGAAGAAACAAGCAGAATTAACTCCTGTAGATAACTCTGCTCGTACATAGATAGGCTGAGCTTTCAATTTTCAAAGACATTTCCTGGATTTTCGGGCCGCATCTGTTTATTTTTTGTTTGTAAACACGTTGTGGAGATGAGAAGCGACAATACTCCACACAAACACCCACCCAGTATTTCTAAAAAGAAGGTTTCCGTTATGAAATTAACATTACCGATAGTTTTTTGCAAATATCTCGAAAACTAATTGCGACCCCCCTATATAGGAAAAGGAAAAAGTTGTTCAGAATGAGTTGCTCCATAACATATTAAAATTTCATCAAAATCGGAGTACGCAGACCTTTTCTATATAATTACCAAAATTTTTTTCTTTACCATTATATTTGCCCCCTGCAATAGTGCCTGTTGTGTTGTGTCAAACAATAATTAGTGAGCCGCTGAGAAACACGGCTCAAAGAGAGGTAAATAAGTAATAAGGTAATTGGGTTTCGGATAACGTTAATAAAACTGAATATAATGGACTGTATAATAGAGATGTTGTATCTATGGATTCTACTTCGCAACTGTCACTCTACGACTCTTATTCTGCGACTGACTTACAACTAACGCACGAGAAGCAAAGAAGGCTCATGGGGGTGAAAAACTCCCTCCACAAAATGTAACAATAGTGGAGGCACCAGCCAATGATAATATTATTGGGAGGCTACAAGTGATCTCCCAAAAGAAGAGCAACGCCCATAGACGAAAATACGTTGCGACAAGTGTCGCCAAACACACAACACGCGCTTTTCCGTAATTTCACCGGAAATCATATTTTAGGCTTTGGGCCACAGGCCCCCCTTGGCGCTAAGCGTTGGCCTACGCTACGTCAAGTGCCATTGAGAGCTGCACGGCTAGGCTGACTTTCCCATGGTCAGCTGATACTTCCCAGCCGCACCAGAGTCATGAAACAATAAATTCGTCAGAAGACGCTAGAGGACCCCTTCGACAATGGCACTGTTCCAAATCGACCGTAGCGTAGACCCAAACCGAAATACGAGCCGGCCATACAATAATCACGTCTCAACAGTGCCCTCAAAACGAGGGGCCACGGAAATCGTACTCTCCCCATCTTGACATTAGCGTATCGTCTTCAAAATTTGCACGTAAAATCACGACACCTAGAAGTTACTGCTGGGATTAAAAGCATCATGGAATTCGTAATGTAAGTACATTTTCTGAAGCCTCAAACATTTCGAACCGTTCGAATGCTTTCGCGGTTCACTGTAAATATATGAATTCGTTATGTAGCAATGTTGATTGGCCGGTCAGGAGAGAATGCTCCAGCCATCTATCAGCGGTTCTTAATCATAATTACGCGAGTACGCGCGCAACTGCGTGACAGGAGCAACGAGGCGGCAGGCGTTATCGGCTGTTCACGGTCTATCGCATTGCCGGTTGCTCGCGGCTGTTCGTCTTCATTAGTGGTTTTTCGTGGAAATAAGCACGCGATATCGTTGTTGCTCCCTACTGTGTACAGGCTGTTTCCGATCTGGTGGCACACGCAGCCGCAAACGCGACGATTCTGCAAGTCAGAAGTCCCACAATGTCCCTCGAGACAACACTGACTGTTTAAAACGTGACGAAACGGGACAAGACTTCCTTATTATCAATTATTTTCTCATGAAACATGTATCAATACATTCGTCACATTTCGCAGATTAAAATGAGTCCAAGCACGACATAGTTCGGTGCTTATTTGTTGAAGCAATCCACGATTTTGTGGAGCCTCGATTATCCGAACTGATACCTGTTTCTCCATTCAATTCGCCATTTACACGTTAAACGCCGAGCTCAGTGATGCCAGAATCGTGGAACCGAGGAACTTGCCCCTCCGGTGGATCCTCCGGCTGGACCCCCCACTCTGACGTACCGTCGTCGCCTTACGTTGTTTCTTACTGCGCACGCGCTACACACAAGCGTACCTCTAGTCTGTCCGTGTGAGCTGCCTATTCGACTCGACGGCGTCGAGGTACGCTTGTGTGTAGCGCGTGCGCAGTAAGAAACAACGTAAGGCGACGATGATACGTCAGAGTGGGGGGTCCAGCCGGAGGATCCACCGGAGGGGCAAGTTCCTCGGTTCCACGATTCTGGCATCACTGGCCGAGCTTGTTCTGTCTCGCTTTTTATTTATGTTTCAATGCGAAAATACACTGTGCCTGTGCATAAACAAAAGACTTGCTTAGTTCTTTTCCGTTCAATTTGTTTCAATCCGATTAACCTCTTGCGTTACGATTTATTTTACGGTTTTAGTGATTAGAATTTCTTTGTAGATCATAATTTCTTAGAAAAAGGAGAAAATGTGTATTTATTGCATGTCTATATGTTCTCCAATGGCTGTACATTAACAACAACAAAATAGAATTATATTTCGGTTTAAAGGGAATTAATAACATACATCTTTATTAGACTCTGTTCAGAATCTTCATCACGCCTCTCACACGATATTGTAAGCGAAGGGGTTGATACAGTGAGCATATTTTTTAATACTGTGCGAATTATGATATTATATGCTATTTTATGAATTTGATACTGTCAATCTCCCTGGGACTGACATAACGTTTAATGTGTTAATACTAACATTTCACACGGTTTCTTTTTTATTGATAATTTTGTTTGATAATTATTGAGATAACAAAATTGTTTGAGAACTATTAGATAAATGTCTTCATTCAAGCATATATTGTTGTAAAAATAGCAGGAAGTCTAAATAAATCCAGTGTTGTAATTTTTATAAAATAACATTTACTACATTTTGTGCTCGGTACGGTTAATGTTATTAGTGTTAAACGGGGAGAGTACGACTTCCGTGGCCCCTCGTTTTGAGGTTATATTTGTGTTCATGAGGATGGGCAACATTTAGAACAGTTATTATGTTATGTAAAGGTCAAACCGCCGTAAACAACGCGTAATCTTTGCTGAAACACGTAAGTTTTAAACTTCCGCATTTTATCCGCTCCAACATGATTATTCTTGCTCAAGGTCATTTCAAGGTCAAAAAGGTGGTATCCACTAAATTCAGTTTTCTATTGTCTATCATGCTATCGTAAAACAAATATATTATTCCATTTAAAAAAACATTGATGACCTTGAAATTTCAATAAAAAACATGACATAAAAAATTGTTTTCTTTACCATTATATTTGCTCCCTGCAATAGTGTCACATTGTCCTCTGTTGTTTTCTGATAGAACTGTAAATACGACAGATGTTTAGGTGTTCCCATTTATGTGGGACACCCTGTATAACATGGTGTCAAATTCGCCTGGTTTAGCCGGTAAAGTAGATTTCCTGTTTCTTATAAATTTGCAAATATCTCGGTAACTATGCGAAATATGGCAAAATATCAAGAGACCTTTTTTGTAGAAAATGAAATTTTATTCGCATAATTTTTGCATTGTAGCTGTCATCCAGAATTTGAACTAGTAATGGAAAAATCATGTAAATAGAATGAGTTGTGGTTAGGTCGTGGAGGGGCGGAAATCATAGAGGGGCCACGGAAATCGTACTCGTTCCGTGTTAACACTAGATTTACGGGGCCCGTCAAAATGACGGATTCAAAATTGTTTAATTTACCATTATTAAGAGTGTAAGGAGGCATCCGTAAGGAATTATTGAATAGATTTATTTTTTTGTGTACATATTACAATAAAATCGCTGAAGATCTAAGTAAATACAATTTTATTATTTTTATAAAGCAATGTAAAATAATCAATTTTAGTGTCCCGTAAACCTAGTGTTAAACAATTAAATAGAGCGATTCGTATACAGTAGGACTCACATTGCACACGTCAGTAACGATTTAATCACTGTAGATAAACAACTGTTCTACGAACCAAATATACTCTTCGATGCGTTCGGATAAGCGAGGTTCTACTAAATCGTGGATTAAACGAGTATAAATGAACCAAATGATATCGTATTTGGACTCATTTTAATCGTAAAACAGTCGGTAATGAGTTCGTAAGAGTTTCACAAAAATACCATTAAAAATGACAAAGTTATGTTATTAATTAGCATTGTCTCACCGATACACCAACGTCGATACGAACCAAATGGTACCGTGTTTGGGATCATTTCAATCAGGAAACTGTCCGAAACATGTCAGTAACTAACATTTCGATCCCAAAGTCTCCACATAAATCGAAACATCACAGAAAGTCGAAAATGTAGAAAAAAACTGTTCTCCAAAGCAGACATCATCTTCAAGAGAGTCGACTCGAAAAATCCGTCAGTTTATCAAACATTCGTCTGACCAGGAAGTTCACTTGTCAGATCATAATCAGACACATCAGCATATTTCACGAATCTTCGAGCTTCATTTGCTCAAAAATCAAGGCCTTCGAGGACAAAATTTCCACGTTATCGACTCACTGTTTCTCTTCCGGTTGCACCGTCGGATCGGAACCACTCTGTAGATGCCGATCGTGGTTGGAAACGGCCACGTTGCCGGAAAAGGACGCGGGCATGCGTGAAAAATGGCCGAATCAACGAGCCGGCTCGAAAAAACACACACACACATACACAGAGAGAAAGAGAGAGAGAGAGAGTCGCGCCGTTCGGAATTAACGACGCCCGACGGCCGATGCCCGCCAGACGAAAACTCCGTGCCTCGTCACGATCGGGAAACGATAGCTTGTAATTAATAGAACGCTGAAAACTTCTAACGAGGAAATATTGGAGCCGCGCGTCGAGATCGACGCGAAACAGCGCCGAGTTTCTGCCCCCCAAATACCCTCGACGGCTATTTCCACGTTCTATCTCCCTCGTTTTGTTTTTGCCCGTTCCCTTCCGACGTTCCGTAACGAGTTTTCTTTTATTTGGTGGGGGATCTTTAGAATCAATCTTCGGGAAACGGGCCTGGAAAAAAAACGCGGCTGCCGATCCGTCCTCGGGAAATCTCGTTTCTGGACGACGAACGTCGTTGATGGGAAGGTCAGTTTACATATTTGTTGACTGTGAACGTGTCCTCACTTCGATATTGTGTAGTCGATTCTCTTATGACACGGTTAATTTGTTCTGAGTCGTATCGGTAGCATGGTATGCTAAAAATTCTGTTCTATGGAAATCGTGCTAAACAAAATAGTGTTTTTGTCGAAATCGTGATGAACAAAGTGCTATTATGTGTTAAACAAAAGTGCGTTAATTAGAATCGTGTTCTACCGAAATAAAGTCGAGTTCTTGTCGGAAACGTGTTAAATAATATCGTGTTAAATAAAGTTGTGTTAAACGAAATTTATTGAATAATATCGTGGTAAATAAAATCGTGTTCTATCGAAATCGTGCTGCACAAAATCATATTCTGTGTTGAACGAAATTGTGGTCTATCGAAATTGTGTTAATCAGAATCGTGTTCTACCGAAACCGTGTTAAATAAAGTCAAGTTCTTGTTGGAACTGTGTTAAATAATATCGTGTTAAATAAAGTCGTGTTAAACGAAATTGTATTGACTAATATCGTGTTAAATAAAGTCGTGTTAAACGAAATTGTATTGAATAATATCGTGGTAAATGAAATCGTGTTCTATCGAAATCGTGCTGAACAAAATCGTATTCTGTGTTAAACGAAATTGTGTTCTATCGAAAGTGTGTTAATCAGAATCGTGTTCTACCGAAACCGTGTTAAATAAAGTCAAGTTCTTGTTGGAACCGTGTTAAATAAAGTCGTGTTAAACGAAATTGTATTGACTAATATCGTGTTAAATAAAGTCGTGTTAAACGAAATTGTATTGAATAATAACATGGTAAATAAACTCGTGTTTTATCGAAACCGTGTTATACGAAATCTTATTCTATCGAAACCGTGTTTTTGGAGTTACGAGTTCTATCGAAATCGTGTACGGGGAGAATACGATTTCCGTGGCCCCTCGTTTTGAGGTTATATTTGTGTTCTTAGGGTTATTTCAAGAAAAAATATATCGGTAACTATGCGAAATATGGCAAAATATCAAGAGACATTTTTTGTAGAAAATGGAAATTTTATTCGCATAATCTTTGCATTGTAGCTGTCATTCAGAATTTGAACTAGTAATGGAAAAATCATGTAAATAGAATGCGTTGTGGTTAGGTCGTGGAGGGGGCGGATCAAAACGAGGGTCCACGGAATCGTATTCGTGCCTCGTGTACAATTAAAATCGTGCCAAATAAAGACGTGTTACATAAAATCGGGATAATAAAATTTATAATCTATGTGAAACAAAATTGTATTTTCTGCGAAATTAAATCGTGTTCTATCGGAATTGCGTTAAATAATGGAAAAATCATGTGAATAGAATGAGTTGTGGTTAGGTCGTGGAGGGGACGGAAATCGTACGAGGGGCCACGGAAATCGTACTCGTGCCCAAAATATTGTAAAACACAATCGTGTTAAACAAAATCCTGTTAAATGAAATCGTGTTGAATGAAATCGTGTTGAATGAAACCGTGGTAAACGTAATCGTGTTCTATCAAAATCGCACATCTCGATTATCGCGTTACAAGAGGGGGTTGATGGCACAGTATACGCCCAGTGCTAAATTTTCGAGACAGCCATTTTACTTTCTCTTTTCTGGGACGTCAACCGTGTCGATAAGTAATCGTTCATTTCCCGAAATCTTTTATTCATTGCACGCAAGAGAGGAAACGTTAGAAAACGAGTCGAGGGGCGGGAGAGGGGGGAAGGAGAAAAAAAAACAATAGAATCATCGGTGTGGTGAATTCGTGGGAACCGGCTTCATCAGTAAGCATCATTTCAATAGCATTCCATTGGATCGGCGTGTCGACGCGAAACGAAGTCGCAGAGAGCAATACACCGGTGTTCTTATATCACGGTTCACTAATCTCGATCGCGTTCGGTATCGATCTTTTCTGCGCGGCGCCCTCGCCTCCGAGGGAAACGAATCTCGATTATCTTTTGCAGATAGCGCAGCCTACATTTCGTAAACACCGTTCACCGCGAAACAATGAGCGTCATTCGCAACGCGCGGACTAGTGACATCGGTGACCTAAAATGTAGCCAACAGAACGGAACAGAACGGATGCCTTTGTCCCTATCTGCGATCTGTTTCGACGCTGCTGCATGGATCCCGATGAAAGGTGCAACGCACACGCGGCACCGGAATCGAACGGATATGAATTATCCAGCCATTTGTCCGACCGTCTGCAACCGGACTATCGATGATACCATTACTGATGGTTATGCTCGATGCTCGATACTCGATGATCTACGTTCAATAAAGATCACTGTTCGATAAATGTCACCGCTCGATAACAGTCCATTTTTAATACAGTTCACTGTTTAATAGTCGACAATGTTTGATGATATACAATATATAAATTTCAAAAATTGATGACTATGGTCAATGTTTGATATTTACTTTTTGATAAGAGTCACTACTCGATAAAAGTCATTGTTCAGTAATAGTCCATTTTTTATGGCTCTCAATGTATAATAGTCGAAAATGTTCAATTGTATTTAATATATTTCAAAAATCAATGATGGATGTGGTCAATGTTTGATGTTAACTGTTCGATAAAAGTCACTGCACAACAATGATTGATCTTTAATAGCGTTCAGTGTTTAATAGTCGAAAATTTTTAATAATATTCAACATATAAATTTCGAAAATCAATGATGGCTATGGTCAATGTTCGGTATTCACTCTTTGATAAGAGTCACTACTCGATAAACGTCACTATTGAGTAATAATCCATTTTTTAAGAGCGCTCAATGTTTAATAGTCGAAAATGTGCGATAATATTCAATATATAAATTTCGAATATCAATGATGGCTGTAGTCAATGTTTGATGTTAACTGTTCGATAAAAGTCACTGCTCAACATTGTTCGATATTTAATAGCGTTCAATGTTTAATAGTCGAATATGTTTGATAATATGCAGTATCTAAATTTCGAAAATCAATGATGGCTATGGTCAACGTTCGATAATCACTGTTTGATAAGAGTCACTACTCGATAAAGGTCCCTGTTCGGTAATAGTCCATTTTTTGTAGCGTTCAATGTTTAGTAGTCGAAAATGTGTGATAATATGCAGTATATAAATTTCGAAAATCAATGATGGCTGTGGATAATGTTTGATGTTAACTGTTCAATAAAAGTCATTGCTCAACGATGGTTGATCTTTAATAGCGCTCAATTATTAATAATCGAAAATGTTTGATGACATTCAGTATATAAATTTTAAAAATGAATGAAGGCTATGGTCCATGTTCGATATTCACTGTTTGATAAGAGTCACTACTCGATAAATGTCGCAGTTCAATAATAGTCAATTTTTTATGGCGTTCAATGTATTATAGTCACAAATGTTCAATAATATTTAATATATTTCAAAAATCAGTGATGGCTGTTGTCAATGTTCGGTGTTAACTGTTCGATAAATGTCACGGCACAACAATGGTTAATCTTTAATAGCGTTCAATGTTTAATAGTCGAAAATGTTCGATGATATTCAATATATAAAATCAAAATAAAATATTTAATTCTACATAACAGTGTACAGTGTATTAATATTAACGGAAAGATTCATGGCAAATGAGCCGAACGAAAAAAATAAGAATTAACGCTAGGATCTTCATTGCCAAATTCTGTTGCAGATAAACCAGAGAAAGCAACAAGAGCCGAAAAACATAAATTCAACCCTGTCCACCTAGATTGCTGAAATGTCGGACCTTGTCCTGTCCTGAAAACTAGATTTTGCCACCCTCTCGTAAGTTCCCTGGAACCTCGAAAATCACTCGGTCGATCTCACCCCTGGGATATCTAGATCGCCAACACACAAACGTGCTGTCAGCACCCCCTGCCGTTTTATGAATTCACTGTACTTGTTCCATCATTGGTAAAAACATTGCATTACGCGTAGTTATGTGACTGAAATACGAGTAGTCCAAAAGCGGAAAGAAAATACGCAAAATTTAAAAACATAATTAACTAGATTGGGGTAATGCAGAATAAAAATTATCAGCGTCTATTTAAAAAAACAGGAGTCTCTTCCATTATTTTATAGTGGAGTTATATAGTTTTATAATAAGTTTAAGCAATTTTCAATTTTTATAGAAAAATCCGGTGGAATGAAATAAAATTCTATTTTTAATGAGAACAGCCTTTATAGATCCGAAAAAAATTAAAATCGTACGAAATTATATCCGACTTTATATTCTAGCATTTTTTGAAAATTTTCGTAAGCCGTAAATGTACAAAATCTTCTGTTTAATAATTGCACAGAATATTATATAACAGGATCAGTTTTCAAAAGCCGCCGGGTCTCAAAAAGTTCTTCTATTCTATTCATTAATATTCTACAATAATTTCTAGACTGCATAATGAAAAATAAAAATTATCAGCGTCTATTTAAAAAAATAGGAGCCTCCACTCTATCATTATTTTATTAGGCCGTGAATAATATATAATTACCAGACTACGGATGTTTAAGCAATTTTCAATTTTTACAGAAGAAGCCGTTGGGATGAAATAAAATTCTATTTTTAATGAGAACAGCCTCTATAGATTCGAAAAAAATTAAAATCGTACGAAATTATATCCGACTTTATATTCTAGCATTTTTTGAAAATTTTCGTAAGCCGTAAATGCATAAAATCCGCAGTTTAATAATTGCACAGGGAATATTATAACGTGATCAGTTTTCAAAAGCCGCCGGGTCTCAAAAAGTTCTTCAATTCGATTTATTAATATTCTAGAATTGTAAATTAATTTATGCTGTATCACAAGTTCGATAATTCATTTTATAGTCAAGTGGTGATATAATTAAATGGTGATGTTTATTTAAAATTTAATAAAGTCCCAATGTAGTATTTGCTAATTGCTTGTAATAACCTTTTTATGTCGCTCAATTTGACGTTGGTTAAAATTGTTGGGAATATAAAATTGTGCAATCTGTCTGACCGGAAGCTTTCGCACGCCGTCGTATATTTATGCATATGATCCGTCTATTTGCATGCAAAATCGCCAGGCCGATTCTCTGTCAAGTAACCTTTAATGGCGACGTGTTTCCTGAGAAGCTCGCTTACCGTGGCAACATCGGGCAACTTGGAAAACAGCAATTATACATGGTTTGTTAAGCTTAATGCACAGTAATTACTACATGCAGCGGATGTTCGTGCGTTTGAAATATGTCGAAATATTCAAATGAAATCTGCAAAATATGAAAATAACACGAGACCGTGAAAATCAGAACCATGCGTATACTGTAGGGTTATAATTTTATTATATTTTCTTATGTTTGTATTGTCAGGATAGATAGGTGGTACGGAACCCACGTTAATAAACAGTAGTTCCTGCTGAAAAGTAGGCTGAAATGGGCTGAAAAATTAGGCGACAGTGAGAGTGGAAGAATAGTAGAAGGGGGAGAGTAGGGGAAGATGGGGAAGATTAGGGGAAGATGGGGAGAGTAGTGGAAGAAGGGGAAGAGTAGGGGAAGATGGGGAGAGTAATGGAAGAAGGGGAGAGTAGTGGAAGAAGGGGAGAGTAGTGGAAGAAGGGAAGAGTAGTGGAAGAAGGGGAGAGTAGGTGAAGAAGGGAAGAGTAGTGGAAGAAGGGGGTGAGCAGTGGAAGAAGGGGAGAGTAGTGGGAGAAGGGGGTGAGCAGTGGAAGGAGGACACAGTAGTGGAAGAAGGAGGTAAATAGTGGAAGAAGGGGAGAGTAGGTGAAGAAGGGAAGAGTAGTGGAAGAAGGTGAGAGTAGTAGAAGAAGGGGGTGAGCAGTGGAAGAAGAGGAGAGTAGTGGGAGAAGGGGAGAGTAGTGGAAGAAGGGGAGAGTAGTGGAAGAAGGGGGAGAGTAGTGCAAGAAGGGGAGAGTAGTGCAAGAAGGAGTGAGTAGGGGAAGTAGGGGGTGAGCTGTGGAAAGAGGGGAGAGTAGTGGATGGAGGGGAGAGTAGTGGAAGAAGGGGAGAGTGGTAAAAATGGATTTGAAACCCTGAGGGGACCAAATATCATTACCTAACCTAGTCAGGATAGATAGGTTAGTTTGGTAAGTAGAAGTGAGTCCACAGGGAGAGAGAGGGTCTAAAAGACTTTATTAGTCATAGCGAAGTAGTCATTAGTCAAAACTAAGTATGAAATTTATTATTTTACAGAAAATTATGGAAACGGACCACATGACAAGAAGGCTAATTCATCCAATAGTGGTTCACTGTATCCGTTTTCGTAATACGAGTTCTAAAATTTTGAATACATGTAAAGTACTGCATACTTAGTTTTGACTAATGGCCACTTTGCTATGACTAACAATCAATGAGAAAATTAGTCATTTTTAATTATTAGTTGATTTGTGTCCTACTCTGTTCACCATAACCAAACCACTGAACCCGACAACATATACTAACATCCACAGCACAACGACTGAGGGAGACGACATTGAACGCAAATCTTTGGTTCAAAATAAACAGAAAATCCGAAATGTTTCACCGGGACAAAAAAAATTTTTGTTTTGCTGTTTTCTCCACCACGGATGCATTTGCGCGTCGATCGTTGGACGGAGATAAACACAATTGAATATCGAAAAGCGCGGGAGTAGCGAAGAGTGAAAATCAGGGGTGGGGTGCGGCGGGGTAGGGGGGGATTTTACGCACGGGACAAAAAGGTCGACGTATTTAGGACGGAACCGGCCTATCCTGTAATTCGAACCCAGGCCCGGGGAAACGTTGTCCCAACGATTTATGCAGAGACGGAATTATTTGTGACGCTCGAACCGCCCGAACGGGGAAAATACGTCCTGCACAGGCTGCTACGGGGGTGTGTAACGAGGGGAGGGTTTGAATAATGAAATCCTGGACACCGGGGCAATTTCGGATATATCCTCCACCGATTGCGTGCATATTATATGATCGCGTTTACTATTGCGGCCGGCTATCGTCCCGCGAAACCCGTTCCTCGACGCCGCAGGCACGTCGACGGTTTCAATTGATTACAGGATTTTCGGTGGGGTTCTATGAAATGGTATAGTTTCTCCTCGTTATTCTTATAGAGACCAAAAAGACGAATTCAACGACTACAATGAACGTATGGTTACGATTATTCAGTCTCGAGATATTCGTGTGTGAGAGGTTTTTTTTTAAAGGTATTTCATTCTTTCAAACACGAATATCTCGAGAATGATTGATTGTAACCGTATGTTTATTGTAGTCCTCGGATTCGTATTCTCAAGCTCTATAATAATGTCAAAGAAAAATTCTGAAATTTCAGCTATGAAAATAAAACTTGAGAAATTTTGTCATTTGGCTCTGGGACGCCGCATGGACGTCAACGGATTTAATTGGTTACAAAGTTATTCGGGGGAACTATGATGGGGTTTATTATGGTATCTGTATTAAATACTGATAATATAATCAGTCTAGAGCAATTCAAGTCTCAGAAAATTCAGAACAAAGTTATTATTTTTTAACAAGATTTCAATATTATATTTTTTAATGAAATTGTATAATGTTACTTGGATATTCTTGTAGAGCGCGAGAAGACGAATTCAACGACTACAATGAACATATGGTTACGATTATTCAGTCTCGAGATATTCGTGCCTGAAAAGTGTTTTTTGAAAATGATTTGACATTGTCAGACACGAATATCTAGAGATTGAATGATCGGAAGTGTGTGGTCATTATACTCATTCGAATCGTCTTTGTATGCTCTATAAACAGTTAAAAAATGACCTTAATTAATAAATGACCTTAGTTGAAAAATGGCACTAGCTAAAAAATGACCTTAGTTGAAAAATGGCACTAGCTAAAAAATGACCTTATTTAAAAAATGACCTTATTAAAAAAATTACCTTATTTAAAAAATTACCTTATTTAAAAAATGACCTTATTAAAAAAATTACCTTATTTAAAAAATTACCTTATTTAAAAAATTACCTTATTTAAAAAATTACCTTATTCAAAAAATTACCTTATTCAAAAAATTACCTTATTTAAAAAATTACCTTATTTAAAAAATTACCTTATTTAAAAAATTACCTTATTTAAAAAATGGCCTTATTTAAAAAATGGCCTTATTTAAAAAATGACCTTATTTAAAAATGACCTTATTTAAAAATGACCTTATTTAAAAAATGACCTTATTTAAAAAATGACATTTAAAAAATGACCTCATTTAAAAAATGACCTTATTTAAAAAATGACATTGAGGAATGATGCCTTCCACTGCTATATACATCTACCGCTTACGATGATATTACTTTGTTCTGAATCAGTTGAGTGACCCTGCACAAAATTATTATTTTTGAGATTTGTACAAGTTTGATAATCTTCGTATGAAAAATGACGAGTTAAAATACTGTAAACAAGTGAAATCTCCAGTGCAGCGAGCAGCAAAATCAATTTGCCCGAAAAAGCAGAACATTTTATTTAATTTCAAGAGAGGCATAGTCGCCAGTTAATTGACACACTCTGCCGAGAGAATTAAAAAAAATTAGATGCTCTTGTTGCAAGATGAACGGCTGTCGAGGCCGGTGAAGAGGCTCCTCTGTTGCTGTTCGTCATCTTGCTCGCCTCCTAATTGCTTCTTCCGTAATTGTCGTTAATTAAACGAGTCGCCGAAGATTGTGTCCGTTGCCGTTTAATTACGGGAAGGATTCATTAACGAGAAAGGTAGGTGTCGTCTAACGAGAACAAAACAGCGCTCTGACGTCCGACAGAAACTCATTCTAATCGTGGTTAGGCGCTGGGATAACAGTACGCCGAAAGATCAACCGCCTGCTCTGTACACCATTTTGAGTTTGTAACCGGTAAATTAGACCAGGAACGTATGCTTTAGTATGTTGTACGTTGTACTACATCGTTTCATTTTATTCGTATGCGGGTTTTAGTTGTACAATGAATTTCTTAATATAGATCTACACTGTTTCGTATGTAGAGAGGTTATGGCACTTAAATGGGAACACTTGAATATCATTTTTGTTTTTATGGAAATAATATTCCGGTGCAAATTGCATTGTTCCAAAATGGTATGCATAATGATGGGAAGAATTTTTCCTGGAGATCAATTCTTCACAAAATTTCCAGGTCACCGGTATTTTTTTTAAACTAAACTCTGCAACTCTTGTCGACATCTTGTTGAGCAGTAAAAGACTAATAATACGGTTTCGATGATTTGACCTTGAGACATCTATGTCTGAAAGCTGAGCTACTTTCAAACGCGTTAATTTCTGATAGAGTACAACCATAACTGTAAGAAATGTGTTTCTGTCGACATTTTACTGGCATTATTTTTATTAAAAGGTTTCAAGATTATCAGTATTTTTTTAATCGACACCATGTATATATATATTTTTGTATATTCTTATAGAGCACAAAAATACGACTCGAATGAGTATAATGATCGCACCCTTACGATCAATCCATCTCGAGATATTCGTGTTTGAAAGGTTGTTTTTTAAAAGTATGTAATATTTTCAGACACGAATATCTCAAGATTGAATAACCTAAACCATACGTTCATTATACTCGTCGGATTCGTCTCATCCAGCTCTACAATAATACAAAACAAAACATACAAATTTTCATTTTAAAAAAAAATACCAATAACCTTGAAATCTCATTCAAGAAATGTCCCCAAGAAAATGTTCCATACAAAAGTAAATAACACAGATATTTCGACTTACAAATATTTAGGAGACAGTTCAACTCTAATTATTTTGAGTGCCATAAGTGGTGGGTTTACACGAAAAATCGCATTTCCAGTTGTGTATTAGGTTGCTTCTGGAAACAGTGTTGTCCAGCGTCGACTCCTCCGGAGGAACGAAAACGATAGAAGAGACCATGGTCAAGAAAAATCCGTGAATAATATACCAATAAATTTGCATGCCGCAGTAAATCCGTATCGCGAGCATTACCGTTGCGTATCTCGACGGCCCGCGGAAATGGACACACCGTGGAAACAGCGAGACGGTACGGGAGCATCTTCGTCGAGTTTCGCTTACGGCTCGCCGATTTCTCCCATCGATTTCCCATATCGTCCGGTATCTCGCCGTGACCGACGAGATGATATCGGATCATTCCCCGAAGACGACTTCGATATTCTTCTTCGGGGGCTTTAGGCTCTTTACGACCAGGTCGATGCTTTATTCTCGCGTTTAGCGCAGTATCCGCCCCCGCCATCTCGCCGAAATGGAAATTGAATGGAACTGTTTCCGGGACGAATTTTCCGCGCATAATTTGAATAAGCCCGCCAGCACGTTGCGACTCGCAAGGTCAAGAATTGTCGAGTGACTGATCGATAATTGACATCTGCACACCGTTGAGTGGACAATTTCGGCGAAACAGGCGCCATTTTTCTAGTCGTTTATTCATTTGATATACAGTATTTCATCGATAATCGTCGACACCACGGGTCCGACCGGCGACAATTAACGTTCAGATAATACTATTCTTGGACTTGTGCCGAACGTAGAAAAGGACAGCGAAGCTCCAGAGTCCTCGGTCGCCGAGAAGTGTGTACCCCGCGGAAGGAGGGATTATTTTGCGACAATTATCGTTCAGAATTTCACGACAATTAACGATGAAATACTGTATGCAGTCAGTAAATATTATACTGTACAGTACGGTCAGAGACGAAAGGGTAGATAGACAGATACATACGCTTGCCGTGGGTCACCGCAGACCCAGCCATCGGCACGCGAAGGTTAATATTAAATTGGAATGTGAATTTGAAATGACAGTTTTTATTCGATCGAATTATGGGAGGTATGCTTCAGGGAGGATGAGAGAATAGGATGGCAAGAGAGGATGTGGGAAGTGTTGGATGACGAGGGAGGAGGGGAGGAAGGAAAAGTGGAGAGGGGGTATGAATTGGGAAGGGCGATGAGCGAGAATTTCACGACAATTAACGATGAAATACTGTATGCAGTCAGTAAATATTATACTGTACATTGCGGTCAGAGACGAAAGGGTAGATAGACAGATACATACGCTTGCCGTGGGTCACCGCAGACCCAGCCATCGACACGCGAAGGTTAATATTAAATTGGAATGTGAATTTGAAATGACAGTTTTTATTCGATCGAATTATGGGAGGTATGCTTCAGGGAGGATGAGAGAATAGGATGGCAAGAGAGGATGTGGGAAGTGTTGGATGACGAGGGAGGAGGGGAGGAAGGAAAAGTGGAGAGGGGGTATGAATTGGGAAGGGCGATGAGCGAGAATTTCACGACAATTAACGATGAAATACTGTATGCAGTCAGTAAATATTATACTGTAAATTGCTGTCAGAGACGAAAGGGTAGATAGACAGATACATACGCTTGCCGTGGGTCACCGCAGACCCAGCCATCGACACGCGAAGGTTAATATTAAATTGGAATGTGAATTTGAAATGACAGTTTTTATTCGATCGAATTATGGGAGGTATGCTTCAGGGAGTATGAGAAAAGAGGATGGCAAGATAGGATGTGGGAAGTGTTGGATGACGAGGGAGGAGGGGAGGAGTGGATGGGGAGGAAGGAAGAGTGGAGAGGAGGTATGAATTGGGAAGGGCGATGAGCGAGAATTTCACGACAATAAAAGATGAAATACTGCATTAGGTTAATATAAGAGTGATCTGTGGAATTTATTTCGTGTACGCTTTGAGTAATAATTTTTGAAAATATATTTTTAAAGGTATTCCTTAGGTTTTCTCTTTTTTGTTTATAACAAACTTTTCCAGAACATTGCCGAATTAGACACAGATGAAACTATGGGAATAGAGTGTACGTTTCTTGGCGCCGCAAGGGTTAAAGGGTTGGGACGAAGCCGAGTTGCAGAAAGTCGTCTAGCGGCTGCTCGAAAGAAAAAAAGAAGAAAGAAAAAAAAATCATGATTCTCGTGGAAATTATGTGCTCCATCAATTTCTATCCTGTGGCGGGTTTCCGCGGGTTCCGGGCATCTCTCGGCGGAGAGTTACAGCTGGCAGAAAAGGGAGCAAGAAAATCCGGAAACCGTGGAACCACCGGTTGGGCGGTGGAGGGAGGGGGCGAGAGGGGGTGAGAGGGGGTGAGAGGGGTTAGGAGGGGAGTGGGCCGAGCGACGCTTTATTATACCCGGTGCAGCAACCCCGTTCGTTTCTTACGGTGTCCCGCAAGAATCGTAAAAGAAGCCGCATCGAAGAAATATTACGGCCGCGATTCCGTATCCGTTGCCGAGCTCTCTCCCTTGTCTCTCGGTGCGCGCACCGACTGCCGAGGATGATCTCGTGTGAGACCTTGTACCACCAGACACGTAGCCCGTCGTAAATTAGATTCAACCGGCTTATCCTCCTCGATCGAGATTTCGGGGGATTCGTTTCTGTGCACACGCTACAGACCATCGTATTCTGCTTTTCGAAAGTTGAAAATTCCTACCAACAACTTTAATAACTCCGGTCATCAACAGGTCTGATGCACCGGGTGGTAGAGTATGTTTTTCGTGAGAAGAAAATTCGAAAACTCAACTTGGCATATGCACAGAATCGAAACGTCGGTACTACTGTCGGTGAGACAATATTTATTTATAACTCTCTTATGTTTTTTTTTATTTTTTGTTTAGTGTGATCGGAATGTGTTCGCGACGTTTTTCTGATTAAAATGAGTCCAAACACGATACAGTTTGGATGATATTTACTAGTTTAAATTCGTGATTTACAAGAACCTCGATTATCCGAACCGATAATGGAACATTTAATAGTTCGAGTAATAGAACAGTGACTTAGCTACATTACTAGACTCAATCTCTACTGATTTTTACTGTAGAGAAGTCGTTGAACCACTTAAAATTTCGATTTGTTTATAAAAGCGAATTTTTTGAAAATAAAAGGGCTATCTCATTTTAAAATGGTCTAGTGATTTTTGAACCAGTCCATATACAATAAATTGTTTTACATCAAACGATTTATTCAACTGTTTAATGGAAATATTATCGGTTCGGATAATAGAGGTTCTGCTAAATCAAAATTTTGAAAAAGTAGATGCGATCCAAATTGTGTCGTGTTTGGGCTCATTTTAATCAGAAAAATGTGAGAAATGTGTTTAAGACGTTTTAGACGTGTTTAATAACGTTTAAGACTTAACATGTTAAACGCAGTGTATCAAAATTTACAAAAAAATGTGTAATATATGACTTATTAAACAATAGACAATATTTAAAAAATGTTCTCACTGTTTTAACAGATTCTGTTGATACAGATTAAATATAAATGGGGTAAGGAAGTCTTTTGTTGTGCATAATTGTATTTTTGTATTTAAATAAAAAGTGAAATGGAAAGCAAAACAAAATTGCTGCGCGTTTAACGTGTTAAAGATAAGTAAGAATTAGATGGTTATGGATATTCAACGATCATGAATGTTAATATATTAATCCATGCAAATCAGAGCTGCGTCGTGCAACAGTTTCGCTAATGCGCATCAATCTTATCGCGTATAGGTTATGCGACACATTAATTCTCATTAGAGTCCGCCGTCACACATGCGTGTCATCGAGAATCCGTCCTATTAAAATGATCATGGTAATTGAACTGCATTTTGCACTAGCGAATAACGTGGAACAGGGTGGATAAGAATTATTTAGTAGAATTAGTTGTCTGTAGGTGTGATGCAATTATACATATAACAATATTGTGCACAAAAATAAACTGCAACCATTTGACAAAACCAAATAAAATGCATTTATTGCTCATATAATGCGCCAACATTCATAAAAAGAATTTTTAATTTAAATACCGCTGTTAATGCCGAATCAAAATTTTATAAATTAATTCCAAAAGAGAAGAATAAAGTGCATTTATTGCTCATATAATCAACCAACATTTATAAGAAGAATTTTTTATGTAAATGCCACTGTTAATGGTGAAACAAAATTTTGTAAATTGATTCCAAAAAATAAGAGTAAAGTGCATTTATTGCTCATGTAATGAACCGACATTCATAAAAAGAATTTTTAATATAAATGCCACTATTAATGCCGAAACAAAATTATGTGAATTAATTAAAACAAAATAGGAATAAAGCGCATTTATTGGTCATACAATGAACCAACATTCATAAAAAGAATTTTTAATATAAATACCACTGTTAGAGCCGAAACTAAATTTTGTAAATTAATTCCAAGAAATAAAAATAAAGTGCATTTATTGCTCATATAATGCACCAACATTGATAAAAAGAATTTTTAATATAAATACCACTGTTAAAGCCGAAACGAAATTTTGTAAATGAATTCCAAAAAATAAAAATAAAATGCATTTATTCCTCATATAATGCACCAACATTAATAAAAAGAATTTTTCATACAAATGCCACTGTTAATGCCGAAACAAAATTTTATAAATTAATGCCAAACAATTAAAATAAATATATTTAGGAACTGTACGTTAAACATGTTTATTTCCTTAAGGAAAATTAAATTTCTTTTCGAGAAAGAAGTTTTATCAATTCGTAGCACGCAGAGTTTAATCGGAACATTAGAGAACAATTAAATAACGAACTTTTCCAGTCGAATGTTCGGAATAAAATTCAATCAATGCACCATTAAGTGCAGTCGCATCTTCTTGCATTACACGTCGGAGACGATCGCACCGAGAACAATGGAGACTCGTGCAAAATAATTGAAACGTGACAAAAAGTAACAGCCTGCCCGCGAATCAAATGGATGGAATTACATTATACGGGAATAAATTCAATATCCTCCTCATATTGTATTAATTGGTCCAGCGGAAATCACGTTTTGCAGACAATTAAATAGTTTGTCGAAATTCGATATGATTATACTGCAACATATTCTGAAAACGAAAATAATGCGAACACCCTGCTTTGACTCATAGTTTACACAATTTATTAACAAGACGTGGTAATAAAAATTTCAGAACTGTGAAATTGAAAAAATTGTCAAAATCGCAATACTGCATAAATTGCAGAAATTGTAAAATTGCAAAGATTGTAAAATATGCAAAAACTACAAACATTTAAAAATTGTAAGTTGCAAAACTGACAAAACTACAAAAATTGTAAAATTGAAAATATTGCAGAATTTACAAAACTTCTAAATTGCAAAAACAGCAAAATTGCAATATTTCAGACTGCAAGAATTGCAAAAAGTACAAAAATAAAAAAAAATTGCAAGCTGCAAAAATGGAAAAACTACAAAGAATACAAAATTGCAAATATTGCAGAATTTTCAAAATTGTTAAATTGCAAAAACAGCAAAATTGCAGACTGCAAGAATTGCAAAAACTACAAAAATAAAAAAAAATTGCAAGCTGCAAAAATGGAAAAACTACAAAGAATACAAAATTGCAAATATTGCAGAATTTTCAAAATTGTTAAATTGCAAAAACAGCAAAATTGCAGACTGCAAGAATTGCAAGAACTACAAAAATAAAAAAAAATTGCAAGCTGCAAGAATTGCAAGGACTACAAAAATAAAAAATAATTGCAAGCTGCAAAAATGGAAAAACTACAAAGAATACAAAATTGCAAATACTGCAGAATTTTCAAAATTGTTAAATTGCAAAAACAGCAAAATTGCAGACTGCAAGAATTGCAAGAACTACAAAAATAAAAAAAAATTGCAAGCTGCAAAAATGGAAAAACTACAAAGAATACAAAATTGCAAATATTGCAGAATTTTCAAAATTGTTAAATTGCAAAAACAGCAAAATTGCAGGCTGCAAGAACTGCAAAGCTAGAGAATTGCCAAAACTGTAAAATTTTCAAACTGCAAGAATTGCAAAGACTATAAAAATAAAAGAAATGCAAGCTGCGAAAATGGCAAAACTATAAAATAAAAAAAAATGCAAAGCTGTAAAAACTGCATACTGCAGAAATTTCAAAGGTACAAAAATTTCAAAATCACACAAAATGCAAAATTTGCAACGCAAAAATTTCAAATTTCGAAACTACCAATGGCGCAAAAATTGCAAAAAATTTCAAATTTTATTATACATATAAAATTAAGAAAAATTTGTTTTCCTACTTTCTTAGGTCCTTGAAAATAAAAAAAGATATTTCTGTTTCCTAAAACTGAGGGCCTATTTTGTACAAAAATGGCGACGAATCGATCAAAAATATTTTTCCAAGAGCTTGTCGTTCAAATTCAGTCAAATCAAGAACTTTTCAAGAGATAATCGAATTTCGGTTTGCGGTTCCTGTCGTTAAGATGAGCAAGTGGGAAACTGGAAAACTTCCTTCGCCAACAGACAGCGCCATTCGAAGACCAAACATTTGGCTTCGTCGTCGGAAATGGCAGCTTTTATATTGATACAGTCGATCACGTTAAGCTGGAGGTCTCAATAGTCCTCGGTGAGGTTCGGGACGTTATTACGCAGAGACTTTCCTCGTTGAATTGTCGAAATCACTTTGGGAACTCGCGATTGTAATATACAATTTCGCGATGCACTTTAAAACTTGGTTCATTCGGGAAGCAACCCTCCCCGGAGAGGCTAAGCCATACCGGAGTGACCGCTCCGAGAAGCTTATCGTTCTTAAACTACTTCCACAGTTTCGTGACACTTGGACCTCCCCTGGACCAATGGATATTACAGAAGTGAAAAGTGTTCGACTGCACGAAGATTTCTCAAAATTTCGCAATTTCTTTCCGTGGATGTTTGCGCCATTTTAGGGTGTCTGCAGAATATTCCGCGAGGAACGTTTCTTTGATTGAAGCACAAAAATTCTTCTAACCGAAACTTTAGTTTTGGATTAAATTGGAAAATGTTGGAGAGAAGTTATTGTTGAGATGAAAGCAGTGAAATCGGTCATTTTACTGGCTACGGTGGGTTTAGTGTAAAAACCAGGGCTTTTCGGAGTCGGAGTCGGACTTTGGGCAGGGCTTCGGAGTCGGAGTCGGAATCGGAATCGAAGTCGGAGTCGGAATCGGAGTCGAACTTTGGGCAGGGCATCGGAGTCGGAGTCGGACTTTAGGCAGGGCTTCGGAGTCGGAGTCGGACATTGGGCAGGGCTTCGGAATCTGAGTCGGACTTTGGGAAGGACTTCGGAGTCGGAGTCGGAGTCGGACTTTGGGCAGGGCTTCGGAGTCGGAGTCGGAGTCGGAGTCGGACTTTGGGCAGGGCTTCGGAGTCGGAGTCGCGGAGTCGGAGTCGGAGTCGGACATTGGACAAGGCTGCGGAGTCGGAAAAAAATATATCGACTCCGACTCAAGCTCTGGCTCTTTCGTTTATAAATCATTAAAAGCAACAGGTATCTCTATGAAATATTAGAGATTATATTAATTTTCGAAAATGGAAAAATTTATCGTAAGTATTTCTCTAATTGATACGTATATTTTCGAACTATTTCCTGAAAGTGAGAAAGTAAAAGTCGTGTTGTGTTGTATCAAAGTTATCTGTTCCAAATTCTCAGACTTAATACAATATTTCAACTATTTATTCAGTTCTATTACGACTTTTAATTATTCTGAGTTTGTTGAGTTGATTTTTTCAATTTTGAGAGTCGGAATCGGAATCGGAATCGGAATCGGAATCGGAATCGGAATCGGAATCGGAATCGGAATCGGAATCGAAATCAGCGTCAGAGTCGGATTCAGAGTCGTAGTCGAATTCGTAGTCGGAGTCGAAATCGACGTCGGAGTCGGATTCAGAATCGGAGTCGAAATCGACGTCGGAGTCGGATTCGGAGTCGGGGTCGAAATCGGATTCGGAGTCGGATTCAGAGTCGGAGTCGAAATCTGCGTCGGAGTCGGATTCGGATTCGAAGTCGGAGTCCAAGTCAGAGTCAGAGTCGGAGTCGGATTCGAATTCGAAGTCGAAATCGGCTTCGGAGTCGAATTCGGATTCAAAGTCGGAGGTAAAAAGAAAAAAGGGTGTTGGAGTCGGAGTTATGAATTTTGTCTACCGACTCCGCGGCTCTGATTAAAACTATTATAGTTGGTCAGCGAGGCAGACAACGTGTGGGTCCGGCGCAGAGCCTCCGCATCGACGTTTCGTTCGAAACAACGAAACAGAACCGGTTCCCGCGTTGAGCAGCGGGAAAAGCACTTCGCCCCGGAAACAAAAAAAAAAGAAGAACTGCGAACCGGAAGCCGTTTCCCGTGGATCCATTAAAGACTCGGCGACAGACGAGCACCGTGTGCGAGAGCCACCGCTCAGGATTTTCGGAGAAACACCTGTCGAACTGTCTCACACTCGGCCGCGTCCGATGCACTCGAACCGCACCGCCCACCTGGAAAATATCCCTCCGAGGGATATTTCGCGTTCGTCTTCCAGCTGGTTGCTGTTTGGCCCACAGGAGGAGCGCGGAGGGTTGAGGGGTGGGGAGGAGAGGGACTTGATGGCTTCCGCGAGAGTTACTTTCGCGATATTTCGCAGGAGGTTCGAGGAGGGTCGCCGGGCGAGCGCGAAAACTTTTTGCGAGCGATGCACACGAGCTGATAGCAATTCTCGCCTCATACTTTTCGCGGCCTTTTCACGAACGAGGCTACTCGTGACGCCCCCCGTATCGCTGTCAGAGAAATGCCCCTTTTTTCGATGCCACTTTGCTACGCCGCCGTCCTTATCTCCCAGATTCCGAAGTATTATATCTGCGAGCGGGCGTTCCGCTTCCGGAGACGTTCCTCCATTCAGCCTGGAATTGTTCGGTTACGAGGTCACGGCGCGCGGGTTTCTTGCTCGATTCTACATGGCGCCACTGTGTAACGAATATTTACAGTCGAGACGGAGATTAAGTTAACGCTCTTTAAAAATGAATAACCTTTTTCAAATTTCACCAAACGACTTGAGTTTTCTTGAGGTGTTGGAATGTTTAGTTAAGTAGGTAATGTGTAAAGAGAATTCTTTGGAAAATTGCAATTGTTCGGAATTTCGGAGAAAAAAAGCGATGGTCACGATTTTTCACTGATTTACCTGTGCTTGTAATAATAATTTAAAATATGCATTTTCTAGACCCGAGGAAATTATATGCATGCACAAAGTCTCATCGAAATCGGTTAACGTTGTTATGAACTACAAACGGTTAAAGCTGATCACATAATGGTGAAATTCCCTGAAAAGACCGAAAGTCTGAGACTTCTACCCTTAAGCTCTTAAAAAGGACGATTCCTGGGGTTATTGTAAGAAGCTTTTTCCTTTACGAGAATGTCGTGCGCGGCTTCATTTTCAAGTGATTAACGAAAAAGACGGGCCAACCAGAGCGCAGCTGACGGATTCCGACTTGGCGAAGCACGGCGGCTGATTCTACCGAGCGGTAGCGATGTTGTCGTGCCGTGCTCGAATCGTGAACAAGAGTAACGATTTATTTAATTAAAACTCGCATATTCAGCCGTAAATGCACTTGTTGCTTCGAATTCTCTTATTAAAATACTTAAAATACTACGCGTGTATTGTTTATAAAGCGAAAAGTCAATTTGAAATGATTCGTTTATTTTGTGACATCTCAATTTTGTTCCTAAAATGGACGTACACCACTTTCAAAATGAATGGGATATATACCCAAAAACATGTAAAATGTACAAAACAGAAGCTCTTTGTTTAAAATCGTGTTAGTAAATGTTTTTATAATACCTAGCATAATCTTCAGAAGAAACTTTTGTCTTTAATCCCACAATTAGTCTTAAAACGTTAAAACAAATTAATATTTTAATTCGACGTAATCTTCGCGTGACACATGGTCCCGTTTGTGCATAAAAATGCACAAGATACGAAAATGGAAGGAAATCCGTGTAAACAAGGGGATAAAAATTGTGAAAAAATGGAATATCATATTTTGCCATTTGCGACACGTGTCGCGGTGGTAATGACCATATACAGTGCATGTATGGCGGCCGTAATGCGGTCCCGTGACCCATTTGGCTTTATCAGAGGGACAAGTTCTTTGATGATAAGCTGCTTTCCTCGGCACTCGCGATTTTTCAATGGGACCTCCGGGAATTCTGTTGGTAGATTGCGTTTTAATACGAAAAATACATGCTGGGGAGAAACGGTGGGTCGTTTTTAATAGAAAATAAATTTAATTTACCACTCTCTGAATGTATATATGAATTATTCATCCAGCACAGATCCCACGTTATGCAATTTTATCATATATTATCATTAATTATGCTCCAAACTAGATTTTTTATACATGCAAAACAGGTTGGTGAATATATTTGTAATAATTGTTTAAGCCGTGCCCAAAGTCTTTTTTTAATTTTCGTTTTACTTTCATTTTACTACAACGTTAACTTTGTAATTAATAACACAATAATATTCATTTACAAAAGCTTAACGTTGCGAGTATTTACATAAGCGTTAACAATTATTATTAAGTAGCAATTATCGGGGTGAATTAATTTTATAAGCTAGCATGTATTCACAGCTTTCGCTTCTACAGTGGTTCCAGTATTTGAACACTAAACTTCGAATTCTGGAGAAATCGTTGATATCTCAACTTTGGTTTCTCACCTGCTGCATTATATAAAAATATCTCGGAGGAAAATGAATAATGGTGTGCGAAAGGCGAATCTTCAAGCTTCAAAATGAGTCCAAGCTTGATTCTGTACGATTGTTTTTTACGAAATTACAAAAGATTAAATATTGTCAAACTTGATTCCGAAAAATATTCGAATACAAAATCTTTTGTTTGCGAATGTTTGATGATGTTTGGACAGTTGTAATTTCATGAGAAAAAATCGTATGAACATAAACTTGAGCTCATTTTAAAGCTTGAAGCTTCTACTTTTACTGACTGTCACTAATTTGTCCATAAAAAATTGACTCATGTTGCAACAAGTTTGGAAGTGAAGGTACTAAATTTGCGATTTTTAGAAAATTGTCGACGACGTTTGAAGTGTTATAATTCCGTGAGAAAAAATTGTACGAACATGAACTCGGGTTTATTTTAAAGCTTGAAGACACTACTTTTACTGCCTATCACCAATTTGCTCACAAAAAAATGTTGCATCTTGCAACAGGTGAGAAAGTGAAGACACTAAATCTGCGATTTTTAGAAAATCGTCGACGATGTTTGAGGTGTTATAATTCCGTGAGAAAAAATCGTACGAACACAAACTCGGGCTTATTTTAAAGCTTGAAGCCTCTACTTTTACTGCCTATCACTAATTTATCCATAAAAAATGGATACATGTTTCAACAAATTTGGAAGTGGAGATACTAAATTTTCTGTTTGCGAATGTTTGATGATGTTTGGACAGTTACAATTCCTTAAAAAAAATCGTACGAACATAAACTCGGGATTATTTTAAAGCTTGAAGCCTCTACTTTTACTGCCTATCACTAATTTATCCATAAAAAATGGATACATGTTTCAACAAATTTGGAAGTGGAGATACTAAATTTTCTGTTTGCGAATGTTTGATGATGTTTGGACAGTTACAATTCCTTAAAAAAAATCGTACGAACATAAACTCGGGCTTATTTTAAAGCTTGAAGCTTCCACTTTTACTGACTGTCACTAATTCGTCCATAAAAAATTGATACATGTTGCAACAAGTTTGGAAGTGGAGATACTAAATTTTCGATTTTTAGAAAATTGTCGACGACGTTTGAATTGTTATAATTCCGTAAGAAAAAATCGTACGAACATAAATTCGGGCTTATTTTAAAGCTTGAAGCTTCTACTTTTACTGCCTATCACAAATATATCCATAAAAAATTGATACATGTTTCAACAAATTCGGAAGTGGAGACATTAAATTTTCTGTTTGCGAATGTTTGATGATGTTTGGACAGTTATAATTCCGTAAGAAAAAATCGTACGAACATAAACTCGGGCTTATTTTAAAGCTTGAAGCTCCCACTTTTACACACTATCGCTATTGTGCGCATAAAAAATTTTTGCACGACGTAACAGGTGGGGAAATGAAGGCACCACGATTCTATCTTCGATTTCTCGAGAACCAGAAATGTTATGTTCAAACACTTTTTGGATCCACTGTACACTTGTTTAATGCAAGTTAATCTGCCTAACTTAAGAATTTGAAACGAGCATGGATAAATCGTTCAAACTTGAAATATTATTATTATTATTATTATTCTAACCAATTTCTGTGCTCAATAGTTCGACGCGCCACTGTGATGCAATTTGATTGTTTTTGCGATCGACTGTATCAACGTTTGGCAGCGAAAACAGGCAATCTCGTGGATAATCGTTGAAACGGTAGACAGTCCGGTCGGCGCAATGGCGATCGCCGTGCCGCGTTATCGTAATCGCGATTACGATACTGTGGTCGATATTTTATCGTCGATTCGACCGATTGGTCGGCCTCGCTAATTACGACATGCCCGGTGATATCCACCTGGTCCTCTCGCTTTAAGAGTTTTATAGAGAAACTAGCGAATCCGGATTTGCCATAGAAATGCAGTCGGATCATGCTACCCGGGGCCAGGATGATGGTAAACTGGCCACCGGCCAGACTCGCAGTTGATATCAAACAACCGGCATTGCCATTCCGGAGACATTGACTCGGAATTGATCGACACCGGGGGCCGGCCTCAGAAAATTCTATTAAATCCGGAAATCCCGGAAAAACCGTTGCCAAATTTAAATCCAACGAAACTGCAAGTGGAAACGGGTTTTATTGGAATTCGGGGGGCTTAGGAGGAGGGGTTCGTTGAGCCGTAAAAATTAGCGAGAAACGTGGATCATCGTTCGAGAGGCGATGTATCGACTCTGGATCACATAAATTCGAGGGATTTTCGGATTAAGGCCGATTCTAGGGATGGGTACTTCTTTGAGTAGCTGAATTAGGGATGCTGCACTGTAATAGCTCGCTTCGATACCGGAGAATTGAACGGACAAGATGTGGTTGTCCGAAAACTTCTTTTTTTTAAGGAATAGTTTCCAGCAAATATACAGGGTGGGGTATTATAAACAAGTCAGCTGAATAACACCTACAATGATAGTCTCTTTCATTACAAATTCAGTGACTATACAGTTGTGTCTGTTGAAGATTCGGGTGCAAGCCGTGTCCTAAAGAAAGATATTTCCCATCGTTTCGCCAGCATTGCAGCTAGCTTCATCAGGGGATCAGAAGACACACTGATACTGAAGTGTGTCGCATTACGTTCCACTTATATAGTGGGTTCACTCATTGAGTGATACTTCAGTATCAGTGTGTCTTTTGACCCCCTGATGATGCTAGCTGCAATGCTGCCGAAACGTTGGGAAATTTCTTCCTTTAGGACACGGCTTACACCCGAAAGCCCTCAACAGACACAACTGTATGATGCCGGGACGTGAAAGTCTCAAATCTGTGATCAGTGACTATAATTATTCAAGGTCATTCAAGGTCGCGGACGGAGATAACGTATAAGATTTAACTCTTTGCGGACGCGTGTCTGCAAACAGTCGCCCAAGTAAAATTGCTACACCGTGACTAAAAATCACCTTTTAAAAAATTATTACTCTAAAAAAACACCAAACAAATTTTTACGAAACACAACACTTGCTCCTTCATTTAATTCTTATGCGTAGCGTATTTCCCAAGGAAAATTGCACATTCGAACCGTCGATAAGTACGCTGAACATAATTCCCGTCCGCAAAGGGTTAACATCGATACATGCCTGTAAACGGGCATTGAAGGAATGTTGAACTCTGTCCGCGACCTTGAATGACCTTGAGTAAATATAGTCACTGAATTCGTAATAAAACTATCATTGTATGTGTTTAAAAAAGGGTGGTTCCATTTAACCCTTAGCACTCGAATGGCGACTCTGAGGCGCCGCTACAAATTGTTACACCATTATTCAGAATATTGTTTGCAAGATTAAATTTGTTTAAATGTAGTAAATTACTAATCATTTGAATATTGTATGAGATACTATATCATTTTCGTACGCATATAATGAAACAAAATTATGTGCAATGGAAATATTCTAGGTTAGAAGAAATGTTTGGGTTAAAAAAGTCAAGGTGACCTTGATACCTCTAAACAAAATGACATAAATACAAAATTATTTTTTTCCGCATCGTGTCAGCCCCATTGTACCATTTAACTTTGTCCTTACCATATTTTACGTATCTTCAGAAACAACAAAGATATTTGAGGTGCAAACGTTAGGTGACTCACCCTGTATACATAATGTATGTATAACGTATGCATGCGCTTAGGTTAGCTTCGTTATACGTACACAGAGGCATTAATATAACTATAACCGAAGTAACTGAAGAGCTGTGTAAAAATAAAAGAAAACTCGATTTTATTCTGTAAATAAATTTCTGTAATCAATCTTAATGGATTTTATTTAATGTTCATTAAAAATCTTTCAGTGCTTGTGAAGAATGTACTATGGTATATGTGTCCAAATGTGTTGGACAACCCAGTATATGTTGCTTTCCATAGAAGTGATGTATTTATAATATTTGAATGATGTATGTACACGTCTTTAGTTCACTGCATGTTCTAGTTCTTGTAATTCGTATCTATTCAATGTAAATATATCTAATTATTCTAAATATTTCATTGTGCAAATATCTGCCACAGTGGCCTGATACAAAAAGCTTCAATGTCAGTATTTATAACGTATATGTATACGTAGATTGGCAATTCTTGCACCAAGTCACAAAATTTGATCTATTCAACTCGGCCCCCTCCCCTCCAAGATTAAATCCTGAGTGCGCCACTGGTTAAATATAAAATACAATAAAATATTAACATTGCCTGTGTTTCACATATTTGCCTGAATAAACAGAAACAAATGGAAAATGTAAACACATCAACGTTCCCGTGAAGTTTCGTCGAGATTCCTGGAACAAAGAGGACGAATGGAAGCGAGAAACAAAAGATGGCGTCGAGGAAGGAAGAAAACACGGAGGGAACGGTGCGCTGGACCGGTAAATGGAAGCAAAGCGCTCGGAAAGTTAGGAAATTAGGCAACAATAGCGAGCAAAGGTCGGAATGCCTGGTCGAATTACAGGAAACATTTGAGCGGCTATAAACTAATGGAATGCGCGGCGACATCCGCGATCAAAAAGATGGCCGAGCCAAAACCGGTATCGCGTGAGAGGAAAATTGAGAGCGGTGAGGGGAGAGGAGAGAGGGGTCAATGCCGAAATACAAAGTGCGCCATGCATTTTGCATACGTCCATTTCATTTCAAACCCAATTTCGAGCGAGCCAGCAGACCGGCATTGTGCGATGCGCCCCGCAACCATCCTACGCATCCCGATCCTGAATTCTAATTACAGCCCGTTAATTAGCTGCCCGGTCGACCCTTTACGGTGATTACGATCCGGAAGTCCTTCTCTGAGATCTTCTTCTTCCTCTTCCTCGACGGCGTTGGTATTCACCGTGTCATGCAACTTGTAGTGCAATTAACGTGAACGTTATCCTCGAGAAATAAGTTGCAAACCGGAAATGAAATTTTTGTCGAACAAACACGGTTTCCTCGCTTTTCTTTTCGGGAGAACGAAAATTCCTTCTTTATCGACGGATCTTTACAGATGTACCATATAGTACACGATTTATTATGTATATTGTATACGTTTCTAGTGAAAGTGTAATTACTATTAATTTTTGAAAAATTGTCGATAATTTCAACTGATAACTCCTTGAAAAAAGAAAAGTACAAAATTTTTGTATGGACGATTTTTTCTCACGGAATCATAACAATTCAAACGTCGTCGACAATTTTCTAAAAATCGAAAATTTAGTATCTCCACTTCCAAACTTGTTGCAACATGTATCAATTTTTTGTGAACAAATTAGTGATAGGCAGTAAAAGTAGAAGCTTCAAGCTTTAAAATAAGCCCGAGTTTATGTTCGTACGATTTTTTCTGACGGAATTGTAACCGTTCAAACATCGTCAAACATTCGCAAACAGGAAATTTAGTATCTCCAATTCCAAACTTGTTGAAACATGTATCAATTTTTTATGGACAAATTAGTGATAGTCAGTAAAAGTAGAAGCTTCAAGCTTTAAGATGAGCTCAAATTTATGTTCGTACAATTTTTTTCACGGAATTATAACAGTTCAAACGTCGTAAACAATTTTCTAAAAATCGAAAATTTAGTGTCTGTACTTACTCCCTTGTTGCAAGATGCAACATTTTTTTGTGAACAAATTAGTGATAGGCAGTAAAAGTGGTGGCTTCGGGCTTTAAAAAAAAGCCCGAGTTTATGTTCGTACGAATTTTTTTCACAAAATTATAGCAGATCGAACATCATTGACGATTTTCTAAAAATCGCAAATTTAGTATTTTCACTTTCCCACCTGTTACATACTGAACAATTTTTTAATGGGCAAATTAGTGATTGTTTATAAAAGTAGAGGGTCCAAGCTTTAAAATAAGCCCAAGTTTATGTTCTTACGATTTTTTTTCACGAAATTATAACAGTTCAAACGTCATCGGCAATTTTCTAAAAATCACAAATTTAGTATCTCCGCTTTCAAACTTGTTGCAATACGTATCAATTTTTTATGGACAAATTAGTGATTGTTTATAAAAGTAGAGGGTCCAAGCTTTAAAATAAGCCCAAGTTTATGTTCTTACGATTTTTTTTCACGAAATTATAACAGTTCAAACGTCATCGGCAATTTTCTAAAAATCACAAATTTAGTATCTCCGCTTTCAAACTTGTTGCAACACGTATCAATTTTTTATGGACAAATTAGTGATAGGCAGTAAAAGTAGAGGATTCAAGCTTCAAAATGAGCTCAAGTTTATGTTCGTACGATTTCTTCTCACGGAATTGTAACTGTTCAAACATCATCAAACATTAGCAAACAGGAAATTTAGTATTCGAATATTTTTCGGAATAAAGTTTGACGATATTTAACTTATTGTAGTTCCATAAAAAATCATCCTACTGCAATAAACTTGGACTCTTTTTTAAGCTTGAAGCATCTACTTTTACCCCTCATCGTTCTTTTTCGTCAAAGATTTTTTTGAACGATGCAGCGACTGGGGAAACTGAAGACAATTTTTGGTCCAGAATGTCACAAATATATTCCTCTGTAAAAACATTGAAAAATTTGTCTCGTCACTCAAACCACCGTGAATTTAAACATTGAAGCCACCCTTTTACAGTAAATTTTTTACACTTGATCTGCGATTTTTTCTAGTCGATTTATCGAGCCTAAAAGAAAAATGCATTTTTAAAAACATGTTCCCCCGAAAAAAGGGGCGCTGATTCCAAATTCCACGAATTCCATAAAAAAAATAAAGAGAAAAACCTAAAGATTTTCCTGAAACAAAACATATTAATTTTGTGGTTCTTTCCCACCTCGGCCCCGCTGTGTTTCATGTAACAATAGCGTCGATATTGTTAAATTCTTTGAATGTTTCTACTAGTTTAAAATTACACCCACCAATTTTCGTCGTGAATGCATATAAATCCGCTGACTATTGATAACAATTTCTACCGACTTCTTTATCCCCAAAGAGACAAAAGCGTCCGCCAACTCGCATCAACCGCTCTCCCCAAACTTCCCACCTAAATTCCCCGGGCGTTATCTCTTATCAGCCGTCGAACGTCGAAGAAAGACTGTCAACAGGGTCGAGTAGACTCTTCTTCTTCTTCAAAAAAAAGAAAAAAAAACCTTAAAAAACTTTCCTCTTCGGACGGATCACTTCGACGCGCTGAATATTTAGGCGAAAAATTCGTTGAAAAGACGCGCAGGGGCTAACTGCCGGTTTTCCCGCGAAGAAAACCGGGCTCGACTGTCATAAATACGTTATGCCATTCTTTCAGGCTCTCTCTCTCTCTCTCCCTCCCTCTCTCTCGCGGTGTTCCCAGTTTCCCGGAAGTTCCCAGGGCCCCCGGTCAAGTTCTAGAATTATCGACGGAACTTTTCCGCGGAGGTACCAACGAACCGATCGCTCTTGGGAAATCTCGATGCCTCGAGCCGAGCGGAACAATTAGACCCTCTGCAACGGCCGTGTACCTCGTGGCGACTGATTGATCGTTGATATCCAATTTTCGAGAACCATATCTCGCAACTTTCACCTCGGCTTCATTCTCCTCTTGCGAGTCTATCGATTCGAGCGCGCTTCAACAATTTTTACGCTGAAACTAACATTCCCGATCACCGATAGCTAGCTTTTTTTTAATTGGGACACGTCAAGGGTATTGAATATAATCAAGGTCACGCGAAGGTCACGCGGAGGTCACGCTAATGCACATACAGTGAACCACGAAAGTATTCGAACGTATTCGAATGAAAGAAGAAATTTATGCAATTTGCAATTTTTTTAGAGACAGATTTTCAGGAACTGGAATATGGCGGCAGGATTTCGGAGTATGAAAAGATGGAAAAAGGAGAAGGAAGTGTTTCGTCCTAGGCCCGCTAGAGGACTCGTCAGTAAGGCTATCTAGCGGGCCCTGCCTTAGACACAGGGACATTGTAAGGGCAGTTTAGGACGGTATATCACGGACTTAAAGGACTGAGCATAAAGTGGGTTTATTGGTGAGAGGGGTCGTGCCGCGAGCGGGGAGGGATGGTAGACTGCGGCCATGTTGGATGGCAAAACTAGTGTTGCCATCTATATAACGATGCGGGAACATTAATATGATTTGATTCTGAAAAATGAATGCATAACAAGTGTATTTGTATATACAGGGTGAGTCACCTAACGTTTGTACCTCAGATATCTTTGTTGTTTCTAAAGATACGTAAAATATGGTAAGGACAAAGTTGAATGGTACAATGGGGCTGACACGATGCAAAAAAAAATTTTGTTTTTATGTCATTTTTCTTAGAGATATCAAGGTCACCTTGACTTTTTTAAATGGAACCACCCTTTATTAAACACCTACAATGATAGTCCCTTTCATTAGGAATTCAGTGACTATAATTAGTCCAAGGTCATTCAAGGTCAAGGACAGAGAAAACGTATAAGATTTAACATCGATACATGCTTGTAAACGGGCTTTGGAGGAATGTTGCACTCTGTCCGCGACCTTGAATGACCTTGAGTAATTATAGTCACTGAATTCGTAATGAAAGGGGCTCTCATTGTAGGGTGATGCAGTGACTATTGCCACCTCAAATATCTTTGTTGTCCTTAAAGATACGTCAAATGTCTGAAGGACAAAGTTGAATGGTTCAGTGGGATTCACACGATACCAAAAAAATATTTGTTTTTATGTCATTTTTTAGAGATTTTCAAGGTCACCTTGACTTTTTTAAATGGAACCACCCTTTTCTAAACACCTACAACGATAGTTCCTTTCATTACAAATTCAGTGACTATAATTACTCAAGGTCATTCAAGGTCACGGACAGAGTGCAACATTCCATCAAAGCCCGGTTACAGGCATGTATCGATGTTAAATCTTATACGTTATCTCTGTCCGCAACCTTGAATGACCTTGTGTAATTATAGTCACTGAATTCGTAATGAAAGGGACTATCATTGTAGGTGTTTAAAAAAGGGGTGGTTCCATTTTAAAAAGTCAAGGTGACCTTGATATCTCTAAAAAAATGACATAAAAACAAAATTTTTTTTTGCATCGTGTCAGCCCGCCCCATTGTACCTTTCAATTTTATCCTTACCATATTTTACGTATCTTTAGAAACAACAAAGATATTTGAGGTACAATCGTTAGGTGACTCACCCTGTATACAAACAGAGGAAGATTCAGGTAGTAGCGGGAAAGGTGTTGTCGTAGTGTCCCTCTGTTGACAAGCATAGGAAGTAGCCGCCACAGAAACCAAATAAAATCTTGTATTCAGTGGTAGTCAGGGGATTTTTGAGAATTTTTTTTTCGGGAACTGTGAGAGTTATTCAAAACCCGTTTACGGCATTAAAAGCATGCTACTTAATAGCGTGTCTTATAATTTTTTTTATTTCAGAATGATTAACAATTACGATGTTATGGCTGACCTTCTGAGACCCTGATAACAATTTGACAAAATCTAGTAACATTTCTGCCCGGTATAAGACCATCGGAAATAATTTTGTAAAATATCCAAAAAAAATCGTACATGATTATTTAAGGACTCGTTGCAAAGAGGAAACTTCAATCTTCAAATCTACGATCGATTCTGCCCAGAAATAATTTTGCAACGTTCCTAAAAATATTCTTTCAATTAGTACCATTTGTACCATTTTCAAGAAAAACCAGGCACTTGTTATGTTACGAAAAAAGTAATGTTAGAAGAAAAAGATGAATAGATAATGAAAGTAGAGGCTTCAAACTTTAGAATGAGTGCAGACTCCTTGTCGTGCGATTATTTTATACGAAGTTATGGTGGTTTGAAAATGCAGCATATTTCGAAAGTCGATGGCTGAAATAATTTGTACATTTGTTTTATTGCAGTTTGCAGTGCATTTTTGGGATTCCAGGCCCCGAATAAGTCGCATTAGCGTCGGGAATAATTCAGCAGTCGCGTAACGACACCCGCGCGCTTTCAGCGACGTGCTATTTGCGATCACGGAATAATGTTCACGGCCCCCGTGTATTTAGCTTTACATGGCCGATACACGGCAATAACGATTATACCGGAAACAAGCGGGGCCCGCGGAATAATTTTCCGGCGTGACGGTTAACAAAATATCAACGGAGTCGATTAATTAACAACAGAGGCAACGATGAAATTACGAGCACACACGCCCCACATTGGAACCGGGCCGTTTGTTCGCGACGAAACCGAGTTTTTTCGAAATTTGAGCCGTATTGTTTCTGAAAGTGATATAAATTCATTTTTCGAAAAAATTAATGAATGATGGTTTTAGTCTGACATAGATATCCTCTGTTTATATTTTTAATCGCACAGTCAATGGTGTACAATATCCTCATAAATTAATCAGAAAAAGTTGAACTGTAAAATATTATCGCAGGATTGTTTTTGTCGCAAAAGAAAAAAGTCCATATAAATATTTGAAATACTATTTTAAATAATCGTTGTTCTACAAATTCAAATAAAATACTATTTCAAATAAACCAGCGGTGTCCAGCGTAGGGGCCCCTCACGCGCCTGCTTCCCCTTCCTACTGCCAGTTTGCGCAGGCGCAGTGTGTTCTTACCCCGGTGATCAAGAAACCGAGTAACCGACCCGCGTGTCATAAAACAATCCCAAACTCCCGGAGCCGAGTTCGGACATCGCTGAAGTAAACAGTAAAATTTCCGCAAATATTTTAATTTTGACAATTTGAAACTAAAAATAAAATATGTTCATTTTGGTAATCTAAAACATCAAATAAAGTATTTCAATTCTGCATTAAACGGTATTTAAAATATTTGCGTATTTTTAAAATGCAAGAAACCATAATATTTTCGAACTCGATTTTCTCGAAAACGAGGCGTTCAAATGAAAAAAATTTATTTCATATTTTCGGTTTATTTTCTCATGTAGAATCGCTCCTTTTAATTAAATTTTACAAATATAATACTATTTTAAGAACTTTCTCTATGAAATAAAATATTTCATTTTCAAAAGTGCACGTATAGTTTCAAATAAAATAGATTGTTTACAATTTACTATTTGAAATAGAATTTTACCCAAGTCTGAATGTGCTCAACTTCCCTTGGCGCGAAATTCAAAATGCTATTGAATTTGTGTCTTTTTTACCAATCTTCTGATACGACCCTTCGATATTTCGCAGCGAAACCGGAAACGTCGAGGTCATAGGTAGAGAGTCCTCTTGTTCCAACCCCCTTTCTGCCCGCCTACGATCGTGGCACTATCAAACAATGATATTTTACACAATGTCGCCGGCTGAGCGGATCTCCTGCGTTCGTGCGGCGCGGAAACACCGCTGCGGATCATCCGGTACGCTGTAAACGCAACCCGGAAGTTTCATCCGTTATTAAACAATTTCGTTGCGTCCACTGGCATCCAGTCGCTGTTCCGCATCAACGACGTCGCCGAGCTACCCGTGTCCCATTTCACCTGTGCTTCAGTTTACGATCGGTCCCTTTCTCTAGCGACACGATTTCTATCTTTCATAATGCTTTGCATAGGATTCATCGAAGATCAATGGATACTCTTCACCGTTCATTAATTAACAAATTAACTACCACGTCATTCATACATTTATTCATATATGAATACATTTAATCGTGTATGAATGATGTCAGTGTTTATTGTGGGTCCGATGTATGAATGACGCGAAGATTCAGCTGGAAATATACAGGGTGTAGAATTTAAATTGGATGCTAATAAATGGCTCTGTTACTTTTAGTTTTGTGGAAAGAATGTTTCAGGCAAAATTGTACTATTTCCAGTGGATGGTTTCAGGGTGAAAAGAATTTTTACTTCGAGTACATATTTTTGACGGGATGTCAAGGTCGAGTTATTTTTTTTAATAGAATGGTGCATTTTCTTTTACATATTCTTGTAGAGCGTGAAAAGACGAATCCAAAGAGCACAATGACTACACTGCTCTGATCATTCGATCTCGAGATATTTGTGTCTGAAAAGTTTTTTTTAAAGTTATTTAATTCTTTCAGACACAAATATCTCGAGATCTAATCATCACAGTTGTGTGGTCATTATACTCGTTGGATTCGTTTTTTCATGGTCTACAAAGCTATCGAAAGAGAATTATGACATATCATTATAAATAAACGCGTTTGAACAAATAAGATAGCTTACCTTTCAGACACGGATATCTCGAGAATGAATAGCCGCAATGATATAATGATTATAGTCATTGTATTCGGCTTTGAATGCTCTATGAGAATATCGAGGAAAATATACAGGGTGTCGTTAAAAAAAGTAGCAGTGTTTTCAAAATATTGTAAAACAATATTCTTGAGAGAAAATTCTTCACAACGTCATATCAGTGTTCTGAAATAAAGCAGCGTTGGCTTGAAAATTTTTTCTATAGGAGCAACCATAATGAAGATATTAAAAAGCTTACCTTTCAGACACGAATATCTCGAGAATGAATAGCCGCAATGATATAGTGATTATACTCATTGTATTCGGCTTTTAATGCCCTATGAGAATATCGAGGAAAATATACAGGGTGTCGTTAAAAAAAGTAGCAGTGTTTTCAAAATATTGTAAAACAATATTCTTGAAAGAAAATTCTTCACAACGTCATATCTGTTTTCTGAAATAGAACAGCGTTGGTTTGAAAATTTTTTCTATAGGAGCAACCATAACGAAGATATTAAAAAGCTTACCTTTCAGACACGAATTTCTCGAGAATGAATAGCCGCAATGATATAGTGATTATACTCATTGGATTCGTCGTTGAATGCTTTATAAGGATATCGAAGAAAATATATAGTGTGTCGTTAAAAAAATGTATTAGTGATTTCAAAATATCGTAAAACAATATTCCCGAGAGAAAATATTTTGAAATACAGCAACTTTGTATTGAAAATTTCTTCCATAGAAGCAGCCATGATGAAGATATTTTGGTATTTCTATTCAAATGCCGCGACGCTGTGTATGAATATACATAGATACTTTTGTTTCGACACTCTCGCGGTGTAAGAAACAGTCGATACCATTTCGCCGGTTCCAATTGCGACCGTGTTGTTTAAAAATTCCAGTGTGTCTGGCATGCAAATGTGTTCGGCCATGTTGTCAATATTTACGAGGCTCCCTGCAAGCTTTATTGTTTGTTCCGGAGCAACAACGTTTCCACAAAGGCAAAGGTTATGAGTGCTCGCACATTAAAGATGTCCTCTGGCGAAATATGAGCGAATTATTACCGCGAAAGTTTCGTTTGCAATGCACAAACACACAGAACTGCGTTTATGTACGTTTATTACACGTATTCATAGATTGTTTAAATCCGTATAGTTGTTTTGAATATTCTTCTAATTTTATGCAAAACGTTTTTCAACAGATTTCTTTTAAATAATTTCTTTAAAACTTATCCTCCTTCTTCATAATATTACGTAATATATTATGAAATAAATATTTTCTTTTTAAAATACATAAATTTTACATTCCAAAATAAATATGAAAATTAGATGCAATTGATCTCTAAATATTCGAACATTGCTGTTATTATTTTTAATATTAAGTTTTCAGATTAAAAAAAGATGTTTTCGATCGAAATAAACATTTAAACAATCTATTGCCATTTACTGCCTGCTATTTTGCACTATTCTGACCAACAATAACAAATTTAAAGACAAAAATCACGAAATTGCATTGAGCTGTATAAAAACAATGCACAAAACAATTGATTTGACAACTTTTGGTTCTCAGTCAATGGAATTATTTATTTACTATATTTATTTATATATTTATTATGGAAGCAAGTGACACAATATTCACTGGTGGACATATTATTGTTATTTTCATTTGAAAAGGGAATTTGTTATTTACCATTTCATCTAAAAATACAGGTTATTTGTATAAGTATAATTGCACAGTATGCGCAGAGTGTCATCAATATCATTTGATCTGTTCCGCCGAGATTATTTTGTATTCGAAACGCATTTCGGGAAACATTGATCGCCCAGCGCATATTGATTCAACGCTAGTCATTTGATTTGCAATAAACATCGACACAGGGACACGGGCCGCGCTGTCAATAGTTACATGCTGCTGTTTTTGCAGATTTTCTGGGTAATTTATGCGAGCACATTTCGCATTAACAAGACCGAATGCGCCGCGCCGTCTGCATCACGTTCCTCGAGCGAGCATTCTTTGCTGTTCGTGAAATGACAAATGTTTGGAAACGTGTGCTTTTGTTTGTTAAGCCCATGCAGATGTGATTTACAGAACAACGGGCAGTAGTGTTAACGAGACATTAACGAACTGTTTAATTGGTATATAAATCATTTTTTAACATATACTTTCTCCAGTTCTTTTAAATTTACTATAAAGACAAAAATTCAAAATATTGAATATACGTTGATACATATTTTGTAGACGTCGAAGCAGATTATTGCGAAATTCAATTTTGTGAGTTGAAAAATCAATGAATATTTTGAGAAAATTTGAAGTTCGTTTTTTAGAGGCAACTTGTGTGCAATTGTTATAGTAATTTTCATTTGGAAACGTAAAGACATAATATTGAATATACTTCTATACATATATTTCTGTAGAAGTCGAAGTAGATTTTTGTGACATTCAATTTTTGCGAGTTGAAGAATCAATGAATGTTTTGTGAAAACTGAAGATTTGCTTCTTAAAGGCAAATTGTGTGCAATTGTTATAGTAATTTTCATTTGAAAACGTTAAGACAAAATATTGAATATACTTCGATATACCATTACTGTAGAAGTCGAAGCAGATGTCTGCAAAATTCAATTTTGTGAGTTGAAAATACATTGAATATTTTGTGAAAATTCAAAATTCGTTTTTTAGTTTTCATTTGGAAACGTAAAGACATAATATCGAATATACTTCGATATATATTTCTGTAGAAGTCGAAGTAGATTTTTGTGACATTCAATTTTTGCGAGTTGAAGAATCAATGAATGTTTTGTGAAAACTGAAGATTTGCTTCTTAAAGGCAAATTGTGTGCAATTGTTATAGTAATTTTCATTTGAAAACGTTAAGACACAATATTGAATATACTTCGATATACCATTACTGTAGAAGTCGAAGCAGATGTCTGCAAAATTCAATTTTGTGAGTTGAAAATACATTGAATATTTTGTGAAAATTCAAAATTCGTTTTTTAGTTTTCATTTGGAAACGTAAAGACATAATATCGAATATACTTCGATATATATTTCTGTACAAGTCCAAGCAGATTTTTGTGAAATTCAATTTTTGTGAGTTGAAAAATCAAAGAATGTTTTGTGAAAATTCAAAGTTTGCTTCTTAGAGGCAAATTGTGTGCAATTGTTATATTAAATTTTATTTGAAAACGTTAAGACAAAATATTAAATATACTTCGATATATATTTCTGTAGAAGTCCAAGCAGATTTTTGTGAAATTCAATTTCTGTGAGTTGAAAAATCAAAGAATGTTTTGTGAAAATTCAAAGTTTGCTTCTTAGAGGAAAATTGTGTTGAATTGTTATATTAAATTTTATTTGAAAACGTTAAGACAAAATATTAAATATACTTCAATATATATTTGTGTACAAGTCCAAGCAGATTTTTGTGACATTCAATTTTTGTGAGTTGAAAAATCTATGAATGTTTTGTGAAAATTCAAAGTTTGCTTCTTAGAGGCAAATTGTGTGCAATTGTTATATTAAATTTTATTTGAAAACGTTAAGACAAAATATTAAATATACTTCAATATATATTTCTGTACAAGTCCAAGCAGATTTTTGTGAAATTCAATTTTTGTGAGTTGAAATATCAAAGAATGTTTTGTGAAAATTCAAAGTTTGCTTCTTAGAGGAAAATTGTGTTGAATTGTTATATTAAATTTTATTTGAAAACGTTAAGACAAAATATTAAATATACTTCAATATATATTTCTGTACAAGTCCAAGCAGATTTTTGTGACATTCAATTTTTGTGAGTTGAAAAATCTATGAATGTTTTGTGAAAATTCAAAGTTTGCTTCTTAGAGGCAAATTGTGTCCAATTGTTACACTAAATTTTATTTAAAAACGTAAAGACAATATTTCTGATTAAACAATGATCTAAATATAAAACAGATGTTCATTCAAATATTTATTCGATATTAAACCAATAATTTTGATATTATAATTCATATTAACTTAATCTTTAACAATTCATATTTGTTTCAACAATGTATATTACAAACAAAGATGTACACTAAAAAATCAATAAAAATCTACTGCATTTGGAAAATATAGTCAAACAGTTGCATGGAAAGAGTTCATAATTTTTTCCAAAGCATTTTGAAAATATTCCATAAGATTCAAAAGAGGTATCACGACATAGAGATGATGATGACCCAACATGCACTGCTGGAAACATACGGATGCAGTATTACAAAACAAAATTTGAAAAGAAATGGATTGGACGTGGCAGTCTGTCTCGTGCAGCAGATCTAACATCAGTTGACTTCTTTTTATGGGGACACATAAAACAGGACGTGATGGCTGTAGCTTCTGCGACGAGGGATGGTATGACAATAACAACAGATGGACTGCTTGTATCTACGTTGGTCATTCCATTAATATGAAAACTTCTTCGAAACAACCCACCTCAATATTGTCCCACAATTATTAAAATTACGAAAATGTTTCTCTAAAAAATGATTAAACAAATTTATTCGAGTACACTTCAGATCTGCTCTAGAAGGATTAAAATTATAAAAACGGGTCTTAAAAAAAATTATTAAATAACATTATTCGAGTACACTTCAGATTTTTTGTTCCGCAATTATTAAAATTACGAAAGCTGCGGAAAATGTAGGAATTATCTACATAAGCATCGCAAACAAATAACAGTAATAATAATTTAATATCATGCTGTAAAACTAGATATTCATTAAGTAGAATTTAATATTGATTATAATGATTGAGAACTATACAAAATAATCATAAAATAATCTGTCCCTGCTCCAGTAAAATTTGAAGTTTTATATTTTATAAATTCTATTTAACATAAAACTTTATAGTATAGCTTTATAGTTGTGTAATATAGTATAAAAACTAACTATGTTTCTCAATATTCAAAGTGAAAATTTAAACACATTTTTTGTGCAAAATAAAACTTTCTTAAAATGTTGTAAATCCCTGAAATGGGCGGTTCCTGAGGTTATTTAAAGCAACTTTTTCCTTTACAAAAATGGCCGCCATGGCTTTGTTAAACACGGACCAATCAGAACACCGTTACAGCGGATGGACTCCGGCTCGGCCAATGGTAACGTCGCGCTCAGCGGGACCTGTCGCCGAGTGGGAATTCAACGTCGCGCTCTGATTGGTCCGTGTTTTTCGTTAATAACTCCTTAACAAAGCCGAGGCGGCCATTTTTGAAACGGAAAAAGTTACTTCAAATAACCTCAGGAACCGCCTGTTTCAAAGATTTCCAAAATTTTTGAGACACCCTGTATATTATTTACGACGTTCCTAAATCCTCTAATGTTTTCACTGCTTAATATATCGCTTATATAATACTAAAAATAATAATTAAAACGGATGCAATAAATATTCCAAAATTTTTCAAAAGAATGGTCACAACGAGTTTTGATACCATACTACCCATTTTGTTGCTATTGGAATTCACACAATGAAACAATTATTTAAAAATATTCCATAGTCCATGTTTCGAGCAGAAGCTATCAGAAAGTCGCCTAACTCTTTCGATATCACAGTTTCGATCGGGCGGATAACGAATTCCGAGTACAGTTAGGAAAATCGTTGGAGAAAATGTGGATCCGTCGTTGTTGGATCCGCTCGATCAAATGCGCGAGCATTTCGCATTGTTTACGTTACTGGTTGTCGCGAGCCGTGTTCGATTAGGATTATCGATGCCCCGATTACTCCGGCCCTGAATATTTGAATATTAAATCGGACTAATATTCACGACTCTCGGCGTGCCCGGCCAGCAACGGTTACACAACGCAGTAAATATTCGGCCGCGGAACGCCGGCGATATTTTGTGTATTGTTTCGTTAAATTGTGTTATTTGCGTTGAACGGAATCAATTCTCGCGCGCGCGCGCGCGCGATCGAGCACACGCCGGGCCCCGGAACGTATCAAGGTGATACACTCGACGGTAAGCTGATTTACGAGCAGATCAACTTTCCCCGGGAGCATTATGATAAACTGCGCGCAGACGAGTGGACTGTGATTCGTAAATCACCGTGTCTTTCGCTCGACGATAATTACCATCGACGTGCTACGTCAATGTTTCCCCTTTTTATTGTACACGCCCCGTTGTTTGCAGACGCGACGATGTAGGACTCTAAGCCCTACTATATTCAGGGGTATCAGTCAACGAGTATATGTTACACTCTGTTATGGTGCTTGAAATTATTCATTCTTTACCATTCGTGACAAGTGGATATTTGTGTTCATTATTTTAATGTTTACCTCGAAACACAGTCGTTGATTGCTTATAAAACTTTTATTAACGTATTCGTGACATTCTTCTGATTAAAATGATACCCCACACGATACAGTTTGACACATATTTGTTTGTTTAATAGGCAATTTTGCAGGCCCTCGATTATCCGAACGGGGATTTTGCAGACGAGACGATATATAGGTTAAGCCGTACTATATTCAGGAGTATCAGTCAACAAGTATATGTTACACTCTGTTATTGTGCTTGAAATAATTAATTATTTACCATTCGTGACAGGTGGATATTTGTGTTCATTATTTTAATGTTTACCTCGAAACACAGTCGTTGATTGTTTATGAAACTTTTATTAAAGTATTCGTGACATTTTTCTGATTAAAATGATACCCCACACGATATAGTTTGATGCATATTTGTTTGTTTAATAGGCGATTTTGTAGGCCCTCGATTATCCGAACGAGACGATATACAGGTTAAGCCCTACTATATTCAGGAGTATCAGTCAACAAGTATATGTTACACTCTGTTATTGTGCTTGAAATAATTAATTATTTACCATTCGTGACAAGTGGATATTTGTGTTCAATATTTTAACGTGTAGCTCGAAACACAGTTGTTGATTGTTTATGAAACTTTTATTAACGTATTCGTGACATTCTTCTGATTAAAATGATACCCCACACGATATAGTTTGACACATATTTGTTTGTTTAATAGGCGATTTTGTAGGCCCTCGATTATCCGAACGGGGATTTTACAGACGGGACGATATACAGGTTGAGCTCTACTGTATTCACGGGTATCAGTGAAGAAGTATTTTACACTCTGTTATATTTTTAATTTTTCAATCAATTTTGATCGTGACAAGCGGATATTGTTTTCAGTATTTTATCGTGTAGTTCGAAAGACAGTTGTTGATCGTACACGAAACTTTTACGAACGTATTCGTGACACTTTTCTGATTCAAATGATACCCCACACGCCACCATTCGGATCATGTGTACTCGTTTAATCCACGATAAGGTAGAACCTCGATTATCCGAACTAACAGGACAATTACCTAGCTACGGTATTAGATTAAATCTTTACGAGGTTATGTAATGGATCTCTTTAGACTCATCTGTTCACACGTGAAATACATAAAATAATGCAGAATTCAGATATCGATTCTCATAATCGATATTTCACTGAACCGTGGATTGAACAAACAAACATGATCCAAACTATATCATGTGGGTACTCATTTTACTCAAAAAAACGTCACGAATATATTGATAAATGTTTCACAAAGAAACAATCGAAAACATGCATACTTCTTTAACACATATCGAGACTTCACCGCAGTGACTTTCAGCGGTCGGTAGTTCTAGCATTAAATCGACACCCGGTTTATCACTCAGGACAACGAAGCCGTCAGAATCGCGTGACCCGGTGTGTCACTGCAATTCTAAATCTGGCCGTTTGCTTTCATCGAGTAATATCGCGGGACGGCGAAGGACGCGCGATTAGGGTCCTCGCGAGTGATCGCAGCGAGTCTCGCAGCGTACAAGCTGGTCCTCATCCTCGACGTATTACTATTCCGTGGAACGCACCGGACGTCCGGTGTCGGGACAGGAAAACGCGTCTCGCCGATCAGGAAAGGTAGCCGTTCAGGCTTCCAGAAGCGCCGGTATGTTGTGCACGAGCAGGTATGTAACTCGGGAGAGCTCTCGTACCTGTCCAAGCCAACGGTCGTGTCCACTCGCTTCCGCTTCGCGTTCATTCAGAAACTCTTTCGCCTCCACCTACGCGCCACGCGTTTCCTCCGTTCGCGCGGTGACTCATCGAAGACATTCTCGCGCCTCTCGCGCCTCGTTACAACACACGACTCACTATGCTTACCCTCTTCATCTTCCTACGCTGGTTCTCATTCAGCCCTTCGATGCAGGCTCATTCACTGGCTGGTGTACTCAAGAGCAACGCCGTCACCGAAACGTCACAACGGGAAAATATGTTTTCTTGGTTATATTCAAGTGTGTAACATATATTTTCTTTAACATTCTTGTAGAGCATGAAAAGACGAATCCAACGAGTACCATGAACGTACCATTGCGATCATTCGATCTCGAGATATTTGTATTTGAAAATTTCTTTTTTAAGGTTTCATTCTATCAGACACGTATATTTCGAGATCGAATGATCGAAATGGTATGTTCATGGTAGTCGTTGGATTCGTCTTTTCATGCTCTACAAGGATATCGATGAAAAAATACGACTCACTATGCTTACCCTCTTCATCTTCCTACGCTGGTTCTCATTCAGCCCTTCGATGCAGGCTCATTCAATGGCTGGTGTACTCAAAGGCAGCGTCATCACCGAAACGTCACAACGGGAAAATATGTTTTCTTGGTTACATTCAAGTGTGTAACATATATTTTCTTTAACATTCTTGTAGAGCATGAAAAGACGAATCCAACGAGTACCATGAACGTACCATTGCGATCATTCGATCTCGAGATATTTGTATTTGAAAATTTCTTTTTTAAGGTTTCATTCTATCAGACACGTATATTTCGAGATCGAATGATCGAAATGGTATGTTCATGGTAGTCGTTGGATTCGTCTTTTCATGCTCTACAAGGATATCGATGAAAAAATACGACTCACTATGCTTACCCTCTTCATCTTCCTACGCTGGTTCTCATTCAGCCCTTCGATGCAGGCTCATTCAATGGCTGGTGTACTCAAAGGCAGCGTCATCACCGAAACGTCACAACGGGAAAATATGTTTTCTTGGTTACATTCAAGTGTGTAACATATATTTTCTTTAACATTCTTGTAGAGCATGAAAAGACGAATCCAACGAGTACCATGAACGTACCATTGCGATCATTCGATCTCGAGATATTTATATTTGAAATTTTTTTTTTAAGGTTTCATTCTATCAGACACGTATATTTCGAGATCGAATGATCGAAATGGTATGTTCATGATAGTCGTTGGATTCGTCTTTTCATGCTCTACAAGGATATCGATGAAAAAATACAAGATTGTCATTCAACAATTTTCAAACCTCGAAATTTTCGTAAACAATGAGCTTGAGGAAATATTCTTTAGTTTTTCTTGAGATAGTATAAGTTTATTCTGAGATGTTTTTTTGTGCTACAGTAAATGCGGCGGACGATTAGGTGATCTTATTTAGCTGAGACACCCTGTATGGTCGGAGAAATTTTCTGCATTTCCCTGCAAGTTTGACCTTGAATGACCTTGAGTCATAAGTAATTGAACTCATCTTGAAACGCACTATTTCATGGTGGATAAAAAAACATATCATTCCATTTGAAAAAAGAAAGTTGACCTTCATCTCACCTTGGAGTGTCCACCGGGAAAAATAAAAGTCCCACCACATGATGTCCCCCCTCGGTACTGAACAACTTTCATTTGAAACATTTTTGCGTATAATCAATATTTTTGGAGATATTCGTCTGTAACGCTCTATAATTTCCACCCTGTATACGCAATCATCGGGTCTATACATTTTGCAAGTATTAAAAACCGGTGACCTTGACTTTCAGAGAGCTTAATCGTTCAGAAAGCCTTCAAAGCGGAGCTTCGCTGATGTAAAGGCGAGCGCACAAGATTTATTAGCACGTTTTACATCGCTTAGAATAAATCCTTGGAGAATGGCGCACAGATCAGCCATTGGCGGATCAATACACACGCGTCCTGATACGCTACGGTGCTATAGTTATCTATCTACTTGAGAGTTCGCTTTTACCCCCACCCCATCACACAGGCAGCCCTTTAATTTGAATTTCTCCGCCGGGAAACGGTCACGAAGGTATGCTTGATGGAATACGGCTGCTTAATTAAGGGTTGTCTTTGCTCGGCAGATTAATCATCCGCGTTAACGCGTTTCTACCGGTCTCCCGTGGGAAGCAGCATCGCTGCCATTACCGGCCGAACTAATTTGCCCGGATTCTCTGTTTGGTTTTCATTATCTTTTATCGAGTCGCAAGCCACGTGGAAACTGCGCGCCGGATTCACCTAAAATGCTTTCTTTTTTTTTTTTGCGGAGGCCTCCATATCAGGCTCCCGAATCGGCTACTTCCCGGCGTTGCTAACTGCCCGACTACAGGATGCCACAAATCCTGCCCGATTTTGTACAGGTACCATAACTGTCACATGCAGACTGTGGATCTTGATACAATGGACGCCGACATATTTAAAAGGCAATGTTCGATTGACAGTGGAAAAGTCACTTTTAATCATTTGTTTAACAACGATGCGGTATAGCAGGAAATTTGAAAAAATTTCTGAGCGATACTTAGAATACTGTATTAGTACTGGTAAAATATGAATCACATCGCTAAAATGGTTGTCCCTAAAATCATGGTTGTTTGAATGATGAGCGAGTTCGAGAATATTCATCGAACCTCGAGAATATCGCCTTTAATTATTTGTTTAACAACGATGCGGTTTAGCAGAAAATTTGAAAAAATTCCTGAACGTTACTTAGGATACTATATTGTTGCTGGTAAAATATGAATCACGTCGCTAAATTGGTTCTCCCTAAAATCATGGTTATTTGAATGATGAGCAAGTTCGAGAATATTCATCGAACCTCGAGAATATCGCATTTAATTATTTGTTTATCAATGATGCGGTTTAGCAGAAAATTTGAAAAAATTCCTGAACGTTACTTAGGATACTATATTGTTACTGGTAAAATATGAATCACGTCGCTAAATTGGTTCTCCCTAAAATCATGGTTGTTTGAATGATGAGCGAGTTCGAGAATATTCATCGAACCTCGAGAATATCGCCTTTAATTATTTGTTTATCAATGATGCGGTTTAGTAGAAAATTTGAAAAAATTCCTTAACGATACCTAGGATACTATGCTATTTCTGGTAAAATATAAATGACGTCGCTAAATTGGTTGTCCCTAAAATCATAGTTGTTTGGATGATAAGAGAGTACGAGAATATTCGACAATATTCGAAACGCTTCGAAAAAATCACTTGTATAATTTTTTTAACAGCTATCTGGTTTAGCAAAAAATCTGAAAAAATTCAAGATCAATATTTACGACAATATATTGTGCCTGGTAAAATATGAATGACGTCGTCAAACTGGTCATCCGTAAAACCATGATTGTATCAATAAAACGTGAATACGACAATATTCAAAGAACGTCGAGAAAGTCAGTCTTAATTATTTATTTACAAACATGTAGAATGCATTATAAAATGTACTATGGGTGTTCTTATTGTATTTCGTTTTAGATCTTCATTTCTTCAAACAAATTGCACCGTATCTGAGAGAGTCGGTGCATTAGCCATGCACTTTTCGTTTCAAACGTTACATAAATGTTATGCAACAGTTGCATAAAAGATCCAAGAATAATACTTCGCTCATTTTTCTTTTGCATTTTAAATCAACAAAGTGTACCTTATTTTCATCGTCTCGCGTCTAAAGAAATACATCTTAGAACACAGAAAAATAAAAGAAAAGGAAACAAGAGCTAAAGAAAGGAAAGGTATCAAGTTTTACGGTGTCTAACTAAGAAAAGAAAATGGCGGAATTCTCACCCTGAGGAACACGTATCTTAACGTAATACATCTTAGAACACAGATAGAAAGAAAACAAACGTTTTGCGGTCTCTAAGAAAAGAAAATGGAGGAATTTTCACACTGAAGAACCTATTTTAAAGAAATACATCTTAGAACGCAAATAGAAAGAAACAAAAAGAAAATGTTATAATAATACTGTTACGAATATGGAACCGCCCAGGCAACAATACCATAGTAGTATTATTAGTAGACTGTAGATTTTATATATTTATGATAAAAATGAACGGATGCAATACAAAACTACGAACACAATAATTTATATAATTAATATACACATAACATATAATAAAAGAATTTATGAATATTGTTTTGAAAATTATTTTCGACACAGTCAAATTATTAAGAAACTAATGTTCCTCACGATCGACAATAGAAAATTTTTATTTTGCATAAAAATCTCCAGTCTAAGGAACATAGAAATATTTACAAACATTATTCTACTATAATTCACATTTGCGGTCATCCAAATTTTGAAAACTCATCGAAAAAGTTTCAAATAATTCATGTTTCTATTATGTAAAAGGCACTTGTTTATTAAACAAACAAATTTATAGTTCCAAAATTGATGGTATCCAAAAATTTAAAAAAAAAAGTGAGTTTAGCGACGCAAATTAATCTATTTCGTTTTCACCGGGAGATTTGCATTCGAACTACTATTTTGCATTCGCAAACTATTTCAGCAAATTGCGTATAGTTATCGGCGGGTCACGCGCCGCCATGAAAACGCCAACAGGTTAAACAATTCACGAGCAACTATCCTGTTCCTTAATTTTCGCCGTTGATCGTGTGTGTTTGCCTATACGAATCGATCCCGTCGACCATTTGCCCAGTTAATGCGAAAACAATGGCGGGCGACAAACGTGGAAGCGGGTTGATTGATTTCCGGCGCAAATCTGCGAATTCGGAATCGCAGAACGACATATAGGCCAGGACCCATCAGACGCGTCGAATATCGCAAACATAATTCAAAAATTCGCCGTCCAATCTGTCTGGAATTTTTCGCGTAATTGAATAGACAATTACGCTCTGAATTATATCGCTTGGCGACAATTATTTATGGCCCGATACTAACATTTTTGTGCTGAAATTATTATTATTTTATTTATTATTATTATTAAAGCAATCCTAACTTTGATTTATATCATTATTATTATTTATTTTTAAATTAACTTTACATTACATTGTCACAAAACATCGAAAGAATCGCTTTTAAGTATTTTTTTAACAACCATACGGTTTACCGAAAAATCTGAAAAAATTCAATTGTAATACTTATGATAGTATATTGTTACTGTAAAAATATAGATGACGTCGCTGAACTGGTTGTCCCTGAAATCATGATTATTTGAATGATAAATGGATATGACAATATTGAAGGAACGACGAGAGTCATTTTTAATTATTTTTTTAACAATGATACGGTTCATCAAAAAATGTGAAAAAATTCAAAAACAATGTTTACGACAGTACATTGTTACTGTAAAAATATAAATTACGTCGTTAAACAAATTGTCCTTAAAATCATGAATGTTTGAATGATAAATGCATATGACTATATCCATAGAACGTCGAAGAAATCATTTTTCATTATCTTTTTAGCAATGATGCGGTTCATCAAAAAATGTGAAAAAATTCAAAAACAATGTTTACGACAGTACATTGTTACTGTAAAAATATAAATGACGTCGTTAAACAAATTGTCCTTAAAATCATGAATGTTTGAATGATAAATGCATATGACTATATCCATAGAACGTCGAAGAAATCATTTTTCATTATTTTTTTAGCAATGATACGGTTCATCAAAAAATGTGAAAAAATTCAAAAACAATGTTTACGACAGTACATTGTTACTGTAAAAATATAAATTACGTCGTTAAACAAATTGTCCTTAAAATCATGAATGTTTGAATGATAAATGCATATGACTATATCCAAAGAACGTCGAAGAAATCATTTTTCATTATTTTTTTAACACCGATGTGACTTACCAAAAACTCTGAAAAAATTCAGGAACTACAGTTACGAACACATGTTGTTGCTGCAAAAATATAAACGATGTAATTCACTTGTTGGGTTAAAATTATAATTTTTGTTTTTAAATTTGCTATTGTGCCAATGAGTGAAATTTGGATGATCAAAGTGATTCTAGCCTTGATCTTTCCAAGTGGAAGGTGTCCGGTACAACAGCTGGATTAGGTAGCGTCACTGTCAGGCCCTAAACTACGCTCACTGTCATTCCGCTCTCGCCGCAGTGGCTTCGTTCGCTCACGTATCGCGTTAACAGGCTGCCGGTACAATGGCCATTATTGTACGGCAGAAAAATACGATTGTAGACATGTACGCGACCCACGTAACACGACAAAAGTTCCGCTGGTGCCTACGTGGTCTACCTACACCTTCGAAAGCAAAAGTAATCGCTAGCGATTGACAGGGCCGCAGTAGAATCTTCAAGAACCCTGTCTGCTCTTAAACTTTTTTATTTAATCCTCACCGGTCGAATGCTTTAGACAATTTCATAATTAAATCTATTGACAGTCACAGTTCACTCTATTGACAGTCGTGGTTAAATTAATTCGAATCCTTACACATCGATTTTATTTTATTTAGTATAGTCTTCAAGAACCCTGGCTGCTCTTCTACTTCTTTATTCAATCCTCACCGGAAGAATGCTTTTGACAATTTCGTAATTAAATCTACTGACAGTCATAGTTCACTCTATTGACAGTCGTGGTAAAATTAATTCCAATCGTTAAACATCGATTTTATTTTATTTAGTATAGTCTTCGAGAACCCTGGGTGCTCTTCTACTTTTTTATTTAATGCTCTCCGGACGAATGCTATTGACAATTTTGTAATTAAATCAATTGACAGTCACAGTTCACTCTATTGACAGTCGTGGTTAAATTAATTCGAATCCTTACACATCAATTTTATTTTATTTAGTATAGTTTTCTAGAACCCTGGGTGCTCTTCTACTTTTTTATTTAATCCTCACCGGAAGAATGCTTTTGACAATTTCGTAATTAAATCGATTGACAGTCACAGTTCACTCTATTGACAGTCGTTCGAATCCTTACACATCAATTTTATTTTATTTAGTATAGTTTTCTAGAACCCTGGCTGCTCTTCTATTTTTTTATTTAATCCTCACGGGACGAATGCTTTTGACAATTTTGTAATGAAATCAATTGACAGTCACAGTTCACTCTATTGACAATCGTGGTTAAATTAATTCAAATCGTTAAACATCAATTTTATTTTATTTAGTATAGTCTTCAAGAACCCTGGGTGCTCTTCTACTTTTTTATTTAATGCTCACCGGACGAATGCTTTTGACAATTTCGTAATTAAATCAATTGACAGTCACAGTTCACTCTATTGACAGTCGTGGTTAAATTAATTCGAATCCTTACACATCGATTTTATTTTATTTAGTATAGCCTTCAAGAACCTTGACTGCTCTTCTACTATTTTATTTAATCCTCACCGGAAGTATGCTTTTGACAATTTTGTAATTAAATCCATTGACAGTCACAGTTCACTCTAACATACTTGCACACAGAAAATAGCATCTTTTAGATTTTCATTGCAGGCACAGATAAAAAAGTCAAAAATTGTGATCATTATTTTTTTCTTTTACAGTTACGACCAATAGCAATTTAAAAAAAGAAATTATTTACACGCTGCCTACACTAATTCTTATAACATCTCAAAAAAAAAAATGGTTGAAATCGTTTGGTCCAGTTTTAAAACAGTTATTCGTTTTTGGAAAGGTGTACGAATATTTTATACACCCACATTGTGTAGTGTATATATATTTATTTCTAAACGTTATTTATGTTCGACGTTTGTTGTTGCGGTATGCGCCACTAATAAAAATATTTTCCACGTCCAATACGGGAATAATTACTATGGCAGAAGCTTGTTTGTTCGATTCGAATACATTTTTGCGAGGACCGGTATATAGGACACGCCGTACGTGCTCCATTTAAATGGAGTTAAAGAGCATTGATACGTACAAACACGGAACGTAAATACAGAGAAACACGGAAATACACGTCCATTAGTTTAATTGACTCGGCTCGAAAATTGTAGCGGAGGGTGTGCCGATTAAGGGATTGGAATACCCTATCTGTCTCAAAAGAGTACTCCTATCGAATTTATTTTCACGCCTGTTTTTTAAAGATCTGAAGCTCCAATCGCTATTAAACTGTGTATGTTTATTCACCGTTGCATGAAGAAACTTCTTACAGTGTATTTATTTAAATCATCGTAAAGTGTATTTCAACGAAAATGAAATCACCTGAAAATCTGGCTTATTCGCTGTTGCATGAGAAATCTTCTTCGAAGACACAAACTCCACATGTTTAAATTCCAAGGTCATCGGTATATTTTTGTAAGAAACGTTATACTTTTTCCGTGATATTCTTCTAGAGCATGAAAAGACGAATCCAACGAGTATAATGACTTTGCAGTTTCGATCGTTCAATCTCGAGATATTCGTGTCTGAAAGAATGAAATATTTTTAAAAAGAAATCTTTCAGATCTAAAAATCTCGACACTGAATGATCGGAATGGTATGGTGATGGTACTCGTTGGATTCGTCTTCATGCGCTCTACAAGAATATCGAAAGAAATATATAGGGTGTCGTCAAAAGAAAAGATTTAAACAAAACGTATCGCGGAAATTTTCAATGTAGGCTCACATAAGAAAGTAGTAAAATACAATATCTATAATTTCGAACAATTACAATTTTTTCACATCATAATTGTTTTAACTTTCCCCAAAAAACAGAACCCACTTCTTAGGGTCCAATATTAACCCTTTGCAATTGAATCGTGACTTTGAGTCACCAGTAAAAATTGCATTATTCAAAAACGTTTTCATATTATTCAATTCGTCTCTATTCTATAATTTGCTAAAAATTCAATTGTTCTATGAGATAACAGATTGAATTTCAGAAGCACAATATATAAAAGATAAAGACGGAATAAAAATGTTCTGTGATGAAACAAATATCTTGATTTTTGGAATTAATATTCTTTCAATTGCAAAGGGTTAAAAGAGCCATCGTTTTTTTAAGAGTGCCGAATGTTTATGAGAGTCGCTGTAGGTTCCTGTTGCGCTATCGGAAGAGTTCTAATTGTAAGATCCGTGATAGTCTACTAGGAAATTCCGTGAAGTTTAGGGCACCGTGGGAGACAGGCCGGGTTGTTCTCTTTCTTCCTTTTTTCTATTTTTTTTTTGTTGCACAGTGCCATTTCGCCCCGGCGAAATTAATCGAATACGGAGTAACGAGTAAAGTTTTAACTTCACGGTTGATAAAATTGCTTGGTTAGCCGCGCGTAAAACTTCGTCTGCTCCCTTCCCGAAGCTGCAGGCCGCCATAGCTTGATCTCGGTCGATCTCCTGCGGATTGGCTCGATTATGGCGATATCCTCCTCTCCTCGTCTTTCTCATACTCCTCCTCCTCCTCCACGTTCTGTTTCTTCGCTGACTCATCCGCTCCGGCCAGAGAAAATATAATTATGATAATCAGAGTCACCGACGGCCACGGACGTTGTGGGCGACGCCGACCGTAACAGATACAATTGAACCGCGCCGAAAGCTACGGTGAATTATAGTCGGTGCCCGTTCTGGCGTGAAGACCAGTTTGTTTTGTCAAACGATGGGAAGACTGGAGGATAAGACGGTACTCCGTTCGACCGATGCTGGGAATCTTGCGAACACTTCCACCGCCGTGGTCGCACGCAAGTGTATTAGCTGCACAAATTAATTATCCGGCTTTCCACAAAAAAGTTCAACACCAAACCGACCACTGCGGGCCCAATCACCCGTTTCAGACTTTTCATTTCAGAATTATTCAAGTTATCAAGATGCTGCCATTGGAAATGATAATACACGCTGATCTATTAAAGTATACATTATAATAGAAACCGCGCGAAATTTAAATAAATTTATTATAATAAATGCACAACGAGGATTTTATTATATATACTTAATATATTTGTATATACTACAATGCAGTTAATAATTATTGAACGGGAATGAACAAAGACAGACGTGTTTAATCTAAAGCCTTGCGACCCATACAACGCTCGATATTCTCTCTTTGACGCCACGCCATTTTCCATCGGCAACACCAGAGGTCGACACTAAAGTTTAACAGCAAACCAACCACTGCGGCCCCAATCATCCATTTCAGATTCTTTATTTCAGAATTATTCAAGTTATCAAGATGCTGCCATTGGAAATGATAATATACGCTGATGTATTAAAGTATACATTATAATGAAAACCGCGCGAATTTTAAATAAATTTATTATAATAAATGCACAACGAGGATTTTATTATATATACTTAATATATTTGTATATACTACAATGCAGTTAATAATTATTGAACGGGAATGAACAAAGACAGACGTGTTTAATCTAAAGCCTTGCGACCCATACAACGCTCGATATTCTCTCTTTGACGCCACGCCATTTTCCATCGGCAACACCAGAGGTCGACACTAAAGTTTAACAGCAAACCAACCACTGCGGCCCCAATCATCCATTTCAGATTCTTTATTTCAGAATTATTCAAGTTATCAAGATGCTGCCATTGGAAATGATAATATACGCTGATGTATTAAAGTATACATTATAATGAAAACCGCGCGAATTTTAAATAAATTTATTATAATAAATGCACAACGAGGATTTTATTATATATACTTAATATATTTGTATATACTACAATGCAGTTAATAATTATTGAACGGGAATGAACAAAGACAGACGTGTTTAATCTAAAGCCTTGCGACCCATACAACGCTCGATATTCTCTCTTTGACGCCACGCCATTTTCCATCGGCAACACCAGAGGTCGACACTAAAGTTTAACAGCAAACCAACCACTGCGGCCCCAATCATCCATTTCAGATTCTTTATTTCAGAATTATTCAAGTTATCAAGATGCTGCCATTGGAAATGATAATATACGCTGATGTATTAAAGTATACATTATAATGAAAACCGCGCGAATTTTAAATAAATTTATTATAATAAATGCACAACGAGGATTTTATTATATATACTTAATATATTTGTATATACTACAATGCAGTTAATAATTATTGAACGGGAATGAACAAAGACAGACGTGTTTAATCTAAAGCCTTGCGACCCATACAACGCTCGATATTCTCTCTTTGACGCCACGCCATTTTCCATCGGCAACACCAGAGGTCGACACTAAAGTTTAACAGCAAACCAACCACTGCGGCCCCAATCATCCATTTCAGATTCTTTATTACAGAATTATTCAAGTTATCATGATGCTGCCATTGGAAATGATAATACACGCTGATCTATTAAAGTATACATTATAATAGAAACCGCGAGAAATTTAAATCAGTTTATTACAATAAATGCACAACGAGAATTTTATTATATATACTTAATATATTTGTATATACTACAATGCAGTTAATAATTATTGAATGGGAATGAACAAAGACAGACGTGTTTAATCCAAAGCCTTACGAAAAAATTTTGTTTTTATGTAATTTTTTTAGAGGTACCAAGGTCACCTTGACTTTTTTAAATCGAAAGGTTACCGAATAGGTTACGAGTTAATAAAACAAATTCAGAATAGAATTCAACTAACATTATATGTACTTCGGGTATATAGAAGTTTAACACTTTATCAACCGGAAGTCTATTAATTTCAGTAATTGTACCAAGTAGAAGCTTCAAAATCTTCTTTCACACAATGAACCCGAACGAAATCATTTGATTACGTTGTTGATAGTGAGTCGACGGTTTATAATGAAACTTTCTGTTGCTGTTCGAGAATCTATTAAAAAAATCCTCAGCTATAGGTCACGGGCTTTCAAAAATTGTGGAATGATCGCCCGGTAGATAATGTACTAAGAAATTATGAAGTCCCGATTGCGGACGCTTAATTATGCGCTGCTGTTCGAATCTGAAATCTTGCAATAAAGTTGAAGGCGTGAGTTAGGTTAGAATGCAAATAACAAGGGGAATTTCGTCGAATTTCATCGCGGACACATGCAACACGTGCACCGTTTTACAGTCGCCGCCGCCGATGACGAAATCGTTGCGCTTCTTTCATCATGGAAATTCCAAAATATTCTATCGAGGACGTCGAAAAATGTAGGGCGTGGGCGATGACTTGAAAGAGGGGGAGGGGAGGAGGGGGGTAGCACACACTGCAGGTACGAGAAGAAGTAGAAGCGTGAAACGAAAGGTAATCGTGCAATTTCATTTTGAGAATGGCGAGAATGGCCGAGCAGGTTCGATTTTTCGCGGGCGAGAGTGACTCGTTCGAACCTGAAGAGGATTCGTGACCAGAATCCTTCGTCTTCCTTTCGGATATGTTCCCCGGGACATGGTGACAAGGTGACCTTCCACGCGGACTTCCGCTCCGACGATAATCTGCTTGTGAACTGCTCGAAGAAGCTGGATCAAAGAAACGTTCGTACCGGGGACCGGAAGCGACAGTTATCCCAAACATTTTCGATGCAGATGATCAACAAATGATGCTTGAAACGTTGAGGAATCAATACAAATAGTGAAGGAATTTCTGTTATAGCATTTACATCAATTTTACATCAATTAACGTAATTTCTTATACTCAAGGTCACGCGAAGGTCGTTGTATTATGTAGGTCGTTGGACTTGTCTTCCATCTCAGCTATCATAAAGTGATGACGGAAATGTACAATCCCATTTAAAAAGAAAGAACTTCGCTGACTTTGATATATCCAACGAAATAACCTTGAGAATATTTTATTGTTTGGCACAACATTTGGGCCAAACACTTTTGTCCTCGGACAGTTTTTGCTATCAGCATAGATAAGCGAGATACATTTGAGATGCCCAATTTAGATGGGACACCTTGTATAGATTCATTTCATTAGAAATTCAGCGATTGAGTTATGACACTTTTGCAACTTGAAATATCATTTTTATATGACAAATACTCGGACAATGCTGCATCAAAATAGCTGCAGCAAAACAGTATAATAATTAAAACTTATTTAATGTATAATATTTGACCTTTAAAAATTACAATATATAATATTGGTTAAACTGTACTTTGGAGGACCAATTTTTTAAAACTTTTTTTTATGCAGTCCTATAGATTTCGACGAGAAAACACCGGAAATGAAATTCTTATTGCCAGGAGTGCATTGGTTTAGAAGTTATACGCGTGTAAAGTTGACCACTTTTAACTAACACCAAACCAACTTGGACTATACCGTTCAGTATTACTTATCCGATGCGCTGAACACCCACCATCTATCCAGCGCATGCACTCAACAATCCTACCTCTACCACCCAACGAATATCCAATATGGCGACGCTCTAACCTGTCAAAAATACTTAAAATTGCTCATGTTTACAAGTGTATAACTTTTCAAACTCCGGTAAACAAAAGTTGAAAATTTCGTGTACTATAACTTACAGGTCTATCATTTTCTCGTCAAAATGTGTAGCATCACATACAGAAAACGTGAAAATTTTTGGTCCTCCAAAGTACAGTTCAGCCATAATATTTACAGTATTTACAAACAGTAAAGCAGCATAATATTTTTATTCGATTGAATTGATTGTGCGAAGTTAATTAGAAAGGTTTCCTACTGCTGCAGACAATGGTATATAAAAGTACTCGGTGCCATAAACACCAGCAGCACATTTCTGTCAATGTTGGCCACCGCAAGGCTGCTAATAGAGGCCCTGGTCCCACCGACAAAAGCGTCCGTGTCCTCCCAGCGAGACGAGAACTTTTCACGATGAATAACGAGCGAGTCGAGCGTTAATTGCGTCGTTTAATTTCCACGCGATAACGCGACGAGACTACGGAAGTTGATCAAGCGCGAATCCCACTGATCCCACTGATATACACACACGCGCGCACACACAGCGGGAATACGATTAAGAAAGGGGAGCAAAGGAGTCGACTACGTGGGAACCACCGGTGGCAATAATATCGGGCTTTTTCCTTCCTTTTTCGCCGTCGCGCGTCGTCTTCGTCGTCGCAACGCACAGCCCGTTTCGAAATCGCACGCCTCGGCAACTTCTGAACCAACACGTCCTACGGCCGCTAACAAGTTTCGATCCTTTTTCGACAGTTACCAATTTAATCACAGAATAAATAATGTTATTGAACTTTTGCGCCAATAACATTATTTATTCTGTGTTTAACAAATTTACGATCGATAACCGAACTAACGTTTACCAATTTATATTACTCCTATTGTCAACGTCGCACAGAGTGGTATTTCGGCTGAAAACCTGGCCAAAAATCAAAATTGTAAATATTTACATACAGGGTTGTGTTTGCGTCCCAGAATAGATACATAAACATGCAATCACGTGGTGCACCCCTTATCATTAATATACGCAAACACTAATATATGCAAAAAAGTCATGAAGATCCAAGAACTTTTAGTCAAGCTTGCAGAACGGTAAAAACACGTACAAAAAAATTTTAATATTGACAAAAATATGATTAATATAATGTACATACCTTGCGTAACAATATCCATCACAAATTTCGCCACAAAGATCACTTACAAAATAAATATTATCACGAGAAACAGATGCGTACGAACGAATGCTACGAATAAACAGATGCCTATCGAACAAATGCTATGTTGTAAGCGCAGGCACGGATGACTGTATGAGTAATCAATGATAAGGGGTGCACCACGTGATTGCATGTTTATGTATCTATTCTGGGACGCAAACCCAACCCTGTATGTAAATATTTACAATTTTGATTTTTGTCCAAGTTTTCAGCTCAAATACCACTCTGTGCATCGAAGGCTCGCGCCGCCCCTGCACATCCCTCAACGTCTAAACAAATTTGGTATTTTCGCAAAAATTGGGGCTTCTCGCGTAATGGCACCGAAAACAAGTGATTTTAGAAAATGTTTTTCAGAATAACTATTGGATAAATGCGAGTAGACCTTTATGGGGATGTAAACAGATAGTCTTGGAGTACAAGTGTTTTGTTTTTAATTCAATTCATTGTATTATTTATTGTACAAGTCTCTTGCAAGTTTTCTTAAGAACGTAAAACAAATGAGTGGATGAAATTCCAGACGGTAAAGAGATGAAAACAGTTTAAAAATATCAACACCATTCTTACAACACAACAAATCTACTAAAAAGAGAAGTGAACTTCTATGTGGTTCCTGTGTCCTACAATTAACGCAAACAATTTTTATTTTGCATAAAGTTCCACAGTCTAGTGACTATATGAATCCTGTGCCCCAGTAATTCTTTAGTCGTCTGCTCGCCTCGTACCGATCGCCATCATCGTCGACACAGAGGTTCGCGATTGGAGTGGGCGCCATTTTGAAAAAAGCTCGGGGTTTTCGTATGAAATTCAGCGTAGAATTTCTTGCTCGGGCACGTAGTACGTGTTCGAAGAGAGACGGGGACCAAGGCAGAATACGTGACACGCGGAATTTTGTCGAACAGTTCTACGGTCCGGCTGTTTCGCGCGGGAAACGTTCGTTTTCGCTCTCCGCCGAACTTCACGAATTATTTTCGGCGCTCCCCGGCTCTTGATATTCGATTTGAAAAATTCGCGGCAACGTGAGCGAAATTCGATGTCCCCGGACCCGCGCGGCTCGTTCGCGGAACGCGCGGATTTCTCCCTCGTATTTAACTTACAAATTTCTCACATTGTTGACGGGGCTCGATGATGCGACCGGCTCTCGAAAAAATACCGAACCGAAACGCGCCGGAAAATCGAACGATTTTTTAGGTTTTACTCATGTCCTCCGACTTTTTTTTGTGTCGAGTACTCGATGTGTTTCTATTCGATCGTCCACTCCCAGGAAAAAATTATGCTATTTTATATATGCTTGTTTTTCATTTTTAATTTCTGGAAGAATTGTAAACGACAAATTTGATTCAGTTGATGTGAGTATACAGTTGTAGAACCTTGACATTTTTAAATAATTGTTTCATTGTGTAAATTCCAATAGCAACAAATGGGTAGCATGGTATCAAAACTCGTTGTGCCCATTCTTTTGAAAAATGTTGGAATATTTATTGCAATCCGTTTTAATTATTATTTGTAGTATTATATAAACGATATATTAAGTAGTGAAAACATTAGAGGATTTAGGAACATAGTAAATAATATACATGGTGTCTCGAAAATTTCGTAAATCCTTGAAATGGGCGGTACCTGAGGTTATTTGAAGTGACTTTTTCCTTTGCAAAAATGGCCGCCTTGGTTTTGTTAAGGAGTTATTAACGAAAAACACGGACCAATCAGAACACCGTTGCAGCGGACGGACTCTGGCTCGACCAATGGTGACGCCGCTCTCAGCGGGACCTGTCGCCGAGCCGTGTTCTGATTGGTTCGTGCTTTTCGTTAATAACTCCTTAACAAAGCCGAGGCGGCCATTTTTGCAAAGGAAAAAGTTATTTTAAATAACCTCAGGAACCACCCATTTGAAGGAGCTACAACATTTTTTAGACAACCTGCATAATGTATATAAATAATGTACGTCATCTTAGCGCAACAGAAATTAATCCCACCTGAGATTCTAAAAGCTGGTGATTAAAAATAAGAGAGTAACATTTTTGATACGACGGGTTCTAAAATTTTTCATTTACGAATATTGCGATTGTAAAGTTCCACGAGAAATTATTCAAAAAATTTATTTCTTTGTGTAAATCGTTCATTTACGAATATTGCGATTGTAAAGTCCCACGAGAAATTATTCAAAAAATTGATTTCTTTGGGTAAATATTACAGAAGAAAAAATGGTTAAAAATTTGGATAGAAACATTCTTGTTATTTTTATAAAGCAGTGTAAAATGTTAGTAATGTTTCCGAACAAATTTGAGAGGAATAGCACATGTACGAAAATGATTAAAAATAAATAGAGAAGATTACGCTCAAGTGGAATATTGAAGTATTATTGCGGATTGGATAGGCAGCTAATAAATAAATTAAACAGTGAAGGGTTGAAGGAAAAATTGATGTCCATCATGCACCCTAATGCAATTTTCCATTCACTCGGTACTTGTTATTGTATTGTTCGAATTTTCTACGACCCTTGACGTGTATCGTATAATTATCTGGTCACTTTGAACTGTCATCGCGTTGGCGTGGTGCGTTGCGTTCGCGCCTACAAATTGCCAATTAACGTTGTCCAATCATGAATTATCAAGAGCGCCTTTGTCGCGAGGACATGCAAAATCTGGGGCTGCAAATTTGTTTTTTTTTCATTTTCTTACTGGAAATAAATTACCGTTTCGATCTTCACCAGAAGATTTCTTAAAAAATTCGTATTCGTTCGAATTCTATAGTGAACTTTTATCAATACATATTTGCAATTAATGGTTTGTAACATCTACAAACACTGTACGATTCACTTCAAATTTTATATAAACAATCTCGATAATTGTGTCTTAATGTAACCACAACATTACTTTCACAACTCATGCCTAACACAAATATTTTAATTTTCAACGATCGAATATCAAACATTCGAATACAATAATGACCTTTTGCAATTAATCGTTTGCAACTTTTACAGACACGGTCCGATTCACTTCAAATTTTATACAAACAATCTCGATAGTTGTGTCTTAATGTAACCACAACGTTACTTTCACAACTAAAGCCTAACACACGTATTTCAATTTTCAAAGATCGAATATCAAACATTCGAATACAATAATGACCCTTTGCAGTTAATCGTTTGTAACTTTTACAGACGCTGTCGGATTCACTTCAAATTTTATATAAACAATCTCGATAGTTGTGTCTTAATGTAACCACAACGTTACTTTCACAACTCAAGCCTAACACACATATTTCAATTTTCAAAGACCGAATATCAAACATTCGAATACAATAATGACCCTTTGCAGTTAATCGTTTGTAACTTTTACAGACGCTGTCGGATTCACTTCAAATTTTATACAAACAATCTCGATAGTTGTGTCTTAATGTAACCACAACGTTACTTTCACAACTCAAGCCTAATACACATATTTCAATTTTCAAAGATCGAATATCAAACATTCGAATACAATAATGACCCTTTGCAATTAATCGTTTATAACTTTTACAGACACTGTAAGATTCACTTCAAATTTTATATAAACAATCTCGATACTTGTTCCTCACAATAGCCGCAATATTACTGTCACACCTCTAGCCTAACATACCTATTTCAATTTTCAAAAACCTAATATTAAGAGTTCTCCACGTCCTCGTCAAACTTGCAAAAGAAAGAAACACCAGCCCTCATAATTTCCCGAGAAGTATTAAAGAGTGACTAGCACGGCAGTGCACGATGGGAAATGAACTCCGCAGGACGTGTACTTCGTACAAAGCAAACGGTCTTTGTACATCGACACCGAAATTGTACCTTCAAAGTTTCGCGCTGAGAGCCTCGGGAGCTCCTCCGTTCATCGAGAACTGAAAACGAATATCCCTGAAATAAAGTAATACTAGAACTAAGCTTCTTCGAGATAGACAAAGACAAAGAAGAAAGAAAGAACGATGGGTAATTCGTTAACGGTGGGTGCAGGCTTCGTATTACACGGCACAGTTTTCTTCCTGTCAAGAGTCTCCTCGAGCTTGAGGTCGCGGTTTCCGGCCAAATGTGACTTGCATACATATTGTTTTATAAAAACTCCGAGACTGAATGTTTATCCCGCAATTTTTAGAAGGATATATGAACAAGGAAATTTATATAATAATTCAAGTATCTTTGTAATTTCAACAATAATAAAATAATAAATGTAAAACCGCTCATCTGACCGATCGTGGCACAGTTAGGGTTAAGGGTGGATTCTCGTGTAACTGGTCCACAAAAAGTCGATTTTTCTTTTATTGTATTTTTGGAAAATTTTCACGCATTCATTTGATGTAATGAAATTGGAAATTTTATATAATAATAATATTTTTGATTTGCAAATTTGTCCCGCTGGTTCAAGTGTAAACAAATTTTTAAGAATATAGCCGTGTTCTACGATTGTTCTTGCTTAAAATTCCGTTTTTTCTATTCGTAGAAAATTTTTTCCAGTTTTTTGAATATATCTTCGCAACAATAAAATAATAAACTTATAGTTCCCTAGAAAAATAAAATGTTAAAATATTCGTCAATTTTTCTGGTTTACATGAGAATCCTGTGTTTGAGTTACACTTGCACATTTTGTATTCCCCAAAATGTTTCTACTGGACTTATGTTCTCCACCTGGAAATCAAGTTCCTCGAGGAGATAGAATTTTGAGGGAGAACAACGGCCGAAAAACTGTATTAGGCACTTATCTCGCCGGCGAGCGTGCTGCGGATAGAGAACGAACGAGGATCCAGGAGGATCCATTGGATCGACGGGGAAAGCCTAATTCATGACTGGAGAGGGACGAGGAGAGACTGGGTGAGAGCCGGGCCAAGCAACGAAGCTGTTGGCTTCCCTTAACCGAGCCAACTGGACCGTGACCCAACAGTCGTATCTACGGATAATGCTACTTCGCCGAAGAAACAACGATCGTTCCGCAAAAAAGATGAGGGCTAGCGATGGGGACGAGTTGCGCTAGAGTTGGTGAACCACTTGCCCTCAAAGATGTTAGAGGTTGTTTGTATTTTTAGTAGAGATGCGACTGATGATGCTAGCAATGAGCGAGCAGCGACCGTTTCGCAAAAAGATGAGGGCTAGCGATGGCGACGAGTTGTGCTCGAGTTGGTGAACCACTTGCTCTCAAAAATGTTAGAGGTTATTTGTATTTTTAGTAGAGATGCGACTGATGATGTTAGCAATGAGCGAGCAGCGACCGTTTCGCAAAAAGATGAGGGCTAGCGATGGCGACGAGTTGCGCTCAAGTTGGTGAACCACTTGTCCTCAAAGATGTTAGAGGTTATTTGTATTTTTAGTAGAGATGCGACTGATGATGCTAGCAATCAGCAAGCAACGAACGTTCCGCAAAAAAGATGAGGGCTAGCGATGGCGACGAGTTGCGCTCGAGTTGGTGAACCACTTGCTCTAAAAAATGTTAGAGGTTATTTGTATTTTTAGTAGAGATGCGACTGATGATGTTAGCAATGAGCGAGCAGCGACCGTTCCGCAAAAAGATGAGGGCTGGCGATGGCGACGAGTTGCGCTCAAGTTGGTGAACCACTTGCCCTCAAAGATGTTAGAGGATGTTTTTATTTTTAGTAGAGATGCGCCTGATGATGCTAGCAATGAGCGAGCAACGACCGTTCCAAAAAAGATGAGGGCTGGCGATGGCGACGAGTTGCGCTCGAGTTGGTGAACCACTTGCTCTCAAAAATGTTAGAGGTTATTTGTATTTTTAGTAGAGATGCGACTGATGATGCTAGCAATGAGCGAGCAGCGATCGTTCCGCAAAAGAGACGAGGGCTGGCGATGGCGACGAGTTGCGCTCGAGCTGATGAACCACTTGCCCTCAAAAATGTTAGAGGTTATTTATATTTTTAGTTGACATGCGACTGATGATGCTAGAAATGAGGAAGCAACGTTCGTTTTGCAAAAGAGATGAGGGCGCTAGTGATGACGACGAGTTGCGTACGAGTTGGCGACTCACGAACTCTGTAGGATGCTAAAGGTTGCTAATGTATGCTGAATGTTAAAGGATGCTAGATTTTCTATAGAGATGCGACTAACAATCGTGGCAACGAGGTGAAAACGATGACTGCGAAAAAAAGATGAAGGTACTAGCGATGGCTAAGAATTGCGCTCGAGTTAGTGAGCCACGGGCCTGTAGAATGCTAACGGACGTTAATGGATGCTGAAGGATATTGGATTCCCATGGAGATGTAATTGAAAGTACATACTCGCAACAAGGACACAACAACCGTCCCACAAAAGAATGAAGGTGCTAGTGAAGGCGATGAGTTGCGTTCGAGTTGTGGAGCAATGAGCACTGTAGGATGTCGAAGGATGCTAATGGATGCCGGAGGCTGTTTAAGAATGCTAGATTTTCAATAGAGATATTCGACTAACAATAATAGCAACGAAATAACAACAATGATTGCGAAACAAAATGAAATTGCTAGCGATGGGACTGAATTGCGCTCGAGTAGACAAACCACGGGCCGTGTAGGATGTTGATGCGCGATTTTTTATAGAGTTGCGACTGGCAGTGGAAGCGACCAAGAAACAACGTTTGTTTCGTTAATGACGATGCTAGCGATGGTAATGAACTGCACTCGAGTTGACGAGCCACATGTTCTACGCGCCGAGCGATGCTGAAAGATGCCAAATTATGTTAAAGAAAGCTCGAGACGTTGTTCTTGATAGAGTTGCGACTGAGAACACCAGCAACGAGTCAACACGTAAAGAAGGTGGCCCGGGGAACAGCAATTTTCGGAATCGAACGACGACCAACTGGACACCCAGTGGATGACGTGTTGTTGCTCGAACGGAGACGCCATTTGGTCCCGTCAGAAGTATCGCAAGAGGATCCAGCGGACACGAAAACGAAGATGATCGATAAAGGAAGAATATTCGAGACAGATGAGAGTGTGTTGGGGGTGTGGGGAGAGGCTTTTGCGGATATTACGTGGAGAAAGAGAGAGAGGGATGAGCACCTGCCGATCGTGAAGGTGTCGCGGCGTGGGAGGTCGCCAGGAGACGGACCCCTCTTCAACCCCTGTTCCTAAAGAGGACTCCCGCCACGGGAGAAGCATAACCGCGTCAAATTCCTACTGTTCACTCGAGCGCGCAACTCCGCGAGCTAGCATGACGAAGTGTCTCGGGATCCACCCGGGATGATCTATACCCCTGGCGCGACGCGATTGCCGCAATCTAGCTTGACATTGCCGGCGAATACAGTGTGCGGCAAAATTGAGGGACCTCTGATACATTATTGCTATTAACAGAAGGCAATTCCATACATTTCATATACCCAATGAACTGGACGTGTCCTCTCGAGTGAGCATGCTAAATCTCAAGTTTATAGGTGTGGTATACAAGAGGGTAGTTCGAAGGTTTGTTGATAGAGGATGCGTTTGGTGCATTTGAATTTTCCTTGCAACTAACAAAAGGAGATGTTGTACATTTTAGACATCCTATAAATTGGACATGTCCTCTCGAGTGAGCATGCTAAATCTCTTTATAGCTGTGGTATATAAAGAGGGTAGTTTGAGGGTTCGTTAACAGAGGGTGCATTTGTTCCATTGGAACATATCTTGCAATTCAAAGGAGAAAATTTTATACATTTCATATATCCTATAGATTAAATGCATCTCCCCAAGTAAGCATGCTAAATCTCAAGTTTATAGGTATGGTATACAAGAGGGTAGTTAGAAGCTTTGTTGATAGAGGATGCGTTTGATGCATTTGAATATTCCTTGCAACTAAGACAAGGAAATGTTATACATTTTAGACATCCTTTAAATGTCCTCTCGAGTGAGCATGCTAAATCTCTTTATAACTGTGGTATACAAAGAGGGTAGTTTGAGGGTTCGTTAACAGAGGGTGCATTTGTTCCATTGGAATATATCTTGCAATTCAAAGAAGAAAATTTTATACATTTCATATATCCTATAAATTAAATGCATCTCCCCAAGTGAGCATGCTAAATCTCAAGTTTATTGCTACGGTATACAAGAGGGTAGTTAGATTTGTTGGTAGAGGATCGCGTTCGGTGCAATCACTATATATTCTGTAAACGGTGCAGTGACGGTTACCTGTACACAATACCACAAGAGGAACCGCAACAAAAATATTTTTTCGTATACTGAAACAGTGTGCAACCGAAGGACAAAATGTTTTCCTTCTATAAAATGTTGTATAGTTTATGAAAAAAAGATTCCAAAATATCATCTTTTTTTTTTTTAATTGAACTATTTAGGTCATTTGCCCCTTCTCAGGTTATTAGTGACCGCAGTGTATTTGCAGTGGTATTAGTTCGGTGTAGTGGTTCTAAATTAGACGACAATGCCCAAGGAACGTCAATAGTTGAACGGACATCATCTTTATTTGAAACTAGCTTTTGCTCGCGGTTTTGTTCGCACAGGAAACCGTTTAATGCCCTCGGAAATTGATATTGTTTCATCATAAAACCTTTCAACCCCCTATTCACCCCTATAGAGTTTTAATTTTATGTCATGCCACCATCTTAAATTTCAAAAGTTATGCCATTTTCGTAATTAACGTCTCATGTTTGATTAATTATATCAAAGACCATTAAGACCAAGATTCAAGCAAATCCGACCACAAATAAAATAATCCTCATACAAACGTTGCAACCCCTTTTCACTCCCTTAGGGGTTGAATTTCGAAATATCCTTTCTTATTCCTTGTATAGATCATAAAGGGAACCTCTGTGAAAATTTTCAGCTTTTTAGGTCAAAGAGTTTAACCTGGGCGTTGATGAGTCAGTGAGTCAGGACTTTTTATATATGTATATAAATATATATATAAATATATAAATATAGATTATATATATATATAAATATATATATAAATATATAAATATATATATATAAATATATAAATATATAAATATATAAATATATATATATAAATATATAAATATATATATATAAATATATAAATATATATATAAATATATAAATATATATATATAAATATATAAATATATATATATAAATATATAAATATATATATAAATATATAAATATATATATATAAATATATAAATATATATATATAAATATATAAATATAGATTATATATATATATATATATATCTATATATATATATATATATCTCTATATATATATATATATATATATATCTCTATATATATATATATATATATCTATATATATATATATATATATATATATATATAATTCGATGAGCAACCTCGTCACCGCAAGTGTTCGATTTAAATGGCTCGTAACAGAGTCATTGTAGACCGTCGACCAACAGCGACCATATCGCGTTCCCCACACGTGTGCCCAGTGAATGGCAGTGCTCCAGGTGGTAGCACGTGCGTCTGGCTCGACAGGTGGCAAACGAATCTGCATTTCGACCGAGTCTCGCCCAATGATAGCCTCCTTATCCTCCCCGGCGTCGTTCTCGAGTTTACCCTATTCGCCCTATTAATTTGTTCCGTACCGAGAACGTTAATAAGTCGATCGTTATCGAGCGATTCGGGTCCGAGAAACCTGAAAGCAGAGCTGCCAGATGCAGAGGAAACATGGCCGCTCAAGAATATATGTGACGTAGGGTAAAATAGGGAGTAGTAGAAGTTTAGAGCATGGGTGGTTCAGGTACAGGATGGTTCACGCATTTGTTACATTCACCTTTAGTTCTTAAAAAATAGCTTGCAAATAAGAAATACTCCTATGCATCATTAAATTATTTATTAAAAAACAGTGCAACTTTTTCCAGTTCCATTTTTCCCTAGCAATTACCGTTTACGAGGAAAACGCTGGACAGTTAATCCGCGAACTTCAGCGACTTGAAAAAATCAACCGGCTCGAATATTCGAGCCCTCGTGAAACTTCTGAATTTTTAGCTCGAAATTTTTCAAATTACTCGAATATAGTCGAACAGATCTTTAACTTTCGAGTTACTCGTAAAAATTCGAATTGCTGGAGTGACTCAAACATTCATTTATTTATTATCAAATACTATTCTAACTATAAGGAAGAAAAATATAACGCTAATTCAACGGTTCTGTTTTATTTCCATGTTTTCATGAAGTAAACATATTCGAATCTTTACGAGTAACTCGAAAGTTAAAGATCTGTTCGAATCTATTCGAGTAATTCGAAAAATTTCGAGCTGAAAATTCATTTTCGTGTAAATCGAAGTTTCACGAGGGCTCGAATATTCGAGCCGGTTGATTTTTTCAAGTAGCTCGCATTCTTTTCAAGCAGTTCGTCGATTTCAAGTAGCTCGGAAAATTCAAACTCGGCTCGAGCAATCGAATCGAGTTCAGTTCAACTCGTAAATTACGGGTACCCGCACACCCCTACTATTTACCATTGTCCCGAAACGATTGTGCGTCAGATCGGAAGATCACGATCGAGATCCGAGAGTGTTAACGCGTGAAACCGAGCCGCGATGCGGCCAGTGCCGATTTCGATCTGGAAATTGGTCGATCGTCTGTTCGAGACAAATCAATCCCCCCAGGTGGTAGAAGGGTGGGGGGGGGGTGGGGGGGGAGGCAGGAGAATGAGGTGAAGAAGGAGTACGAGGTGGATGCATTTAGGGGAATCGGAGCGTGGACCGAGTTCTCCTTTCATCGTTCGCGGTAACGGTAGCGGTCTGCGGCAGATGTTTTTAATGAGACCCGGGGCCTCCCCTTGTACTATAGTATTAGTACACTATGCTATAGTATGCCGCGGTGCCTCGGCATCGGCCCGCCTGAACCACCACAGACAGCCGGTGTTTAACCACACTCTGTCGGGCCGCAACTTTTATGCCACCTGCCGAGACAGGCGATCCACGAGCCTGGATTTTCGATCGTCGTCGATCCCGGCCACGACGTACCACCGGATCCACGGAGAACAAAGGAATCGAGGTCGATTGATCGAGACCCCGAGGGTTTTACGCAACACTAAACGAATTTCGGGTTTCTCACGGGTAGGCAAATACGTCAAACGATCTCGTTTGTCGGATCAACGCCGAGCAATTAACGGCGCCGACCACCTTCCGGGCGTCTTCGATGTGAAAGTGATCGGGTTTTCTGTGGGAGAATACCACTGTGTCTGTGCGCGTGCGCCCGCGTGTTGCTTTTGGTATAGATTTGATGGAATATGGTTGAAAGGTGAATAAACTAGTTGGGATTTGGACAAATCCGGTTGTTGTATGCCCCCCCCCCTCCAGTGGAGGGGTTAGGCAAACTGACAAAGATCGAATATTTCCGTGCGAATTGGATCAAGAGAAGATCGAGGATAATTGTGGGTAAAACTTACGTTTAGGGGAGGATGCTCCGATGACCTTGACCTTCACATATGTTGTTGAGGACAACATTCTGAACAACTTTTGTTATTACAACTACCCGATGCTCGGTCTTAGTTTTCGAGATATTTGCGAAAAACTATTGCTAATAGTGTATTAAATTTTCCGTATTCTTTCACGCTCCGTGGCAACGTAAACCTGTTCCGGGGCCGCATCTGTTTATTTTTTGTTTGTAAGCACGTTGTGGGGATGAGAAGCGACAATACCACGCACACGACCACCTTCCAAGCGTCTTCGATGTGAAAGTGATCGGGTTTTCTGTGGGAGAATACCACTGTGTCTGTGCGCGTGCGCCCGCGTGTTGCCTTTGGTATAGATTTGATGGAATATGGTTGAAAGGTGAATAAACTAGTTGGGATTTGGACAAATCCGGTTGTTGTATGCCCCCCCCCCTCTAGTGGAGGGGTTAGGCAAACTGACAAAGATCGAATATTTCCGTGCGAATTGGATCAAGAGAAGATCGAGGATAATTGTGGGTAAAACTTACGTTTAGAGGAGGATGCTCCGATGACCTTGACCTTCACATATGTTGTTGAGGACAACATTCTGAACAACTTTTGTTATTACAACTACCCGGTGCTTGGTCTTAGTTTTCGAGATATTTGCGAAAAACTATTGCTAGTACTGTATTGAATTTTCTGTATTCTTCGTGGCTACGTAAGGCTACCATAGTTTCGAATGAGCTACACCTTAGATAAATAAACATAGCAAGAACTCATACATCCGAATGTGACCCATGAATAATGAATCCTATGTATCCATTAGACCATTTAAATACAGAATAAAATTCTCAGTTTGATATAGATACTATTCGAGATACTCATAATTTCGTCTGCGTGCTCTCCGCCCCCCCCCCCCCCGCCACCTAGTTCTAACCAACACACGACACCACACACACCCACCCGGTGTTTCTGAGACGGAGGTTCTCACATTAAACAATGTAAAATCAACTGAAACCAATACCAATTTGTTTTACTATCAAATGCGATAATATAATACATGTATGCTGTATTGGTCTGGGTTAGGTCTGAGTTAGGTCTGGGTTAGGTTTTGCAATTTGTTTTACTATCAAATGCGATAATATAATACATGTATGCTGTATTCGTATCAGTTGATTTTATATTGTATAATGTGAGAGATTGTATCATTACATATTTCCCATCGTCTCGCCTCGGCTCGCGGGAGGTCGAAACCGGAAGCGGTCCTGGTTTCTTACCGGTCGATCGCAATAACCGTCCGAATTTCGGCGAGTTTTTTTTCCCCCGGGTGGCGAATCGTTCTCCTGTAGTTCTGGAGGGTTTATCGTCTACAGCACGCCGCGCCGCGCCGCGCCGGTGCAAATGGAAAGTGACGGCACGTTAAACTTGAAATCCCGCGGGAAAGGAAGTCGTGCGGCGTCACGCGAAGCCAGATGGAATAACGAGCATTATAATGGTGCCCGCGGCCCTTTTCGTGTAGGAACGAACGAAAACCCGATAGGCCCCGGGGGCCCTTCCCCTCCCGATCGTACCGCAAAATCTTCCGACGGATCGTAAAAACGTTAAATTGGTAATCGAGATGCCTGCAACAGCTTTTTTTTTCAACCGGCAACTCTCCCCCTCCTCTCGTTTTCTCCAACCTTAATCTCTTCGGGTGCTCGTCGACTTGCAGGCAGGGTTGCCAGAAAATGTCCCTAACGCAATGTGTCGTCACCTTAAATCAGTGATGCCAGAAATGTCAGCTTTTCGCGCATGCGTATTCGCGCGTGGTATCAGTGCTGTAATAATTTCAAATTTTTGAGAGTTCTTTAAGGCCCTGTTTAAAAAATAATGTTTTTCATTCAACATTCGCATGAATTAAGGAGAATAATATTGGCGCAAGGTTCGATCTTTTTGATGCGCCAATATCATTTTCCTTAATTTAACTCAAAATTCGATCGATAGAAATCACAAGTATAACATTCGCATACTTTGTTTACCTAAAAAGTTTGGATTATACAGGATAATAACATAATATAAAATTTTATTTTGTTTGGCAGAATCTATAAATACCAACATTTGTTGCAAGACAAAGGAAAACTGCCAAAAATCTTTCCAGTATCCAAAATAACGAAAATTTATTTTCTAATTGTATAAATAAACAAGTAAATAAAAAATGACGTCCGTTATCTTCAAGCTCGTCTATGGCAGTGCTAGGTCCCGGCACAGATGTTTCTCTTTTTTGGCGCGTATACGTTACTGGATTCCGCGCACGTCGCAGTACGCATGCGCGAAAAGCTGACATTTCTGGCATCACTTCCAGTGTTGCCAGATCGGTTAAATCGAGGGGAATACAGTTTACCACCTCTCTGATGACCAAAGTAATATGTAATACGTTGCGCGGCACGTCACGTGACTAGTCTACGATCTTAGTGGGGGACGTTGGAGTGTGCGCATGTAGTGGAGAGGAAAATCAACCCAGTTTTGGGTTGATCTGGCGACACTGATCACTGCCTTAGACCAGCGAGTCAACATAAAAGATCGAAAAGAAAATTATAAAGCACTAGTTAACTAATGTTTATCAACTAAAAAAATGTTGAAATTGTATTTGCGTTTATAATGCGCGCGTTTTCTTTTTTGTATGCTCTTTGGTTTCTTTCTGGTTCGCTGACAGCGACCTCTGTGAGTACTTTAGACAAAGAAGAAGTTCTAAAAGTCACTCGGTACCGCGTGCGTACTAAAAAGTTGTGAACGCCTCATTTTATTTAAAATACATATATTAATTATTGTTTAAATCCTAGAGCCGAAGTTGTTCTTTTATTCTTTCATTGTAATATCCCTAACAAAAAATATAAAGATACGGTATTTATACAAAAGAGGCTGCAGCTCACCGATTTCAATGACCTTGAAATATGTCGTCAAGGTTATCATTCCGAATAGCTTTTCCCTATACATGTTATCGCCGCTGTTAGTGCAATTTTAAATTGTTGACATTTACATTATTGTAGACTGCAACGCTACAGCAATTCTACCGTGACAATTATAAAAATTATAATTCCACTACACACGCGCTGTCATTGTAAATTAAAAATTGTTTCGCAGAGGAGGAATTTCCATTAGCAGAATTTTTCTCTGCAAATGTTTCATTTCTCGATTTTTATTCGTGATTGAGGGGGAGACGAGCATTCGTTACGACATAATGGAGAGTTTTCTGCATTTATGGCAGTCGTGAATGTCCAAGCATACAATGAAATAAGAACTGTATATCGGTCGGCGCGGGCGAACTTTTCTTTTGTGTTTAACCTAAAACAACTTCGCAAATTGGATGAAGAAAGTTTCGTTCGAGAACCTGTTCTCAGAAGCCGGCCTTTCAAAAAGTTTCGCTATGCATAAACATTCGCAGTGCTAGTTATCGGAACAGTTGAGCGTCAATAATTAATATTTTATGTTTATTCCCGGAGAACGAATTAAATCTTAATTATTTCGCGAGTTCTTTGATATTTAATTGAAAACGCATTACAGTCTTATTCGGAACAAAAGAAAGGAATGACAATTACCGCAACTAACGATGTTTATTTTAATGAGGATTTTTATAGTTTCACGTGGATTTCAACGAGCATGCCAATTAATTAGGAATTCATTTCTCTTAATGACGTATCCATGTGAAAAGAGTTTAATCCATTTGCAATTACGTTTTATTGCGTGTGAGCTTTGATTTTGTAATTATGTTAAAACCCCAAATTACCTACATAGCAATCGCGTTCAATTTAAGAATAAAACCATCCGACGGATTGAATTTTATTATCCAAAATTTCAAGCTCTTAATCCGTTTTTAATTTACCCGAATTATTACTGAAAACATTCAACAAATTTTATTCTAATAATAATTGTATGTATAAAATAAATATGAAACAGTTGCAATCAAAGTAAAACATATAAACATACTTAAAAGCAGAAATTGATTAAATTTGAACGTTTGAAAAAAAAATGGAGACTAAGAGTTTTATTTCATTTTTAACTTCCTCAAATTATTACTAAAAAAAATTCAACAAATTTTATTTTAATCATAATTGTATATATCAAATAAATATGAAACAGTTGCAATCAAAGTAAAACATATTAAAACACTTAAAAGCAGAAATTGGTTAAATTTAAATGTTTGAAAAAAGAATGGAGACTAAGAGTTTTATTTCATTTTTGACTTCCCCAAATTATTACTAAAAAAAATTCAACAAATTTTATTCTAATAATAATTGTATGTATAAAATAAATATGAAACAGTTGCAATCAAAGTGAAACATATAAACATACTTAAAAACAGAAATTGGTTAAATTGAAATGTTTGAAAAAAGAATGGAGACTAAGAGTTTTATTTCATTTGTAACATCACCACATTATTACTGAAAAAATTCAACAAATTTTATTCTAATCGTAATTTTATATATCAAATAAATATGAAATAGTTGCAATCAAAGTAAAACATATAAACATACTTAAAAGCAGAAATTGTTTAAATTTGAGAGACTAAAAGAAGAACGAAGGCGAAGATTTTTATTTCATTTTTAACGTCTCCAAATTATTTCTGAAAAAATTCAACAAATTTTATTCTAATCATAATTGTATATATCAAATAAATATGAAATAATTGCAATCAAAGTAAAACATATAAACATACTGAAAAGCAGAAATTGTTTAAATTTGAGAAATTAAAAGAAGAATGAAGGCGAAGATTTTTATTTCATTTTTAACGTCTCCAAATTATTACTGAGAAAATCATTGTGTGTCTGATTTTTGTAGTAATAAAATAATACACAAGTAATCAGCGTTTCCGGAGGATTTAAATGATAAATTAATGGAGCACCCGTTATGAAGGAGTCAGTGGCTGGCGCCACGACAGACATTACCCAATGAGGCGAACAAATTATTCTCTATAGCATAATCGCTTCTCCTACACCGAGTCTTCCTTTGACCCCCATCCGGTCCACGCGGTTTCTCAACACGCGACCACTTCTCGGAAAACCGCGATTATCCGTTTACCCGAATGATCTAATCGATTGAACAATTGTTTGCTCGCCGACAACTTCTTCTCCTCTCCTTTCCGAGCAATAACTATTATAGACTGCGGAAGTTCGTGCGCTTGTCGCGTCGTATAACCTAGAAAACGTTCATGCGATATCTCTTACTGTCATAAACCAACCTAACCTATATTTTCTACTGAATTTGTTCTTAATACGAGTATACAAAATTAACCTACTAGGTCTACGGCGCACTAAGAGTGACCATTTTACACTACTTTATGAAAATAACAAAAATATGTCCAAACAAATTTTTCAGCCATTTTTTTTTTTTAAAGAAATGTTTACAATGCAATGGAGACGAGTTTCAGCATTGAGAATACGATTTAATAATTGATTTTTAAATGCATATATTATTATTATTATTATTATTATTATTATTATTATTATTATTATTGGTTCGTAGATAAATATCGCGAAGTTCGTGAAATGTTTATTCAAACTGGTACGTGAAAATAATAATTTATGATAAAACTTGATTTTTAGAATAAGGGAAGTATTGTGGTGGGACAAGTATTAAAGACAAAATATTAAACGATGACCATCTCGATTTTCGTCCACGGTTGCAGCGCTGCACGAAATGAAAAGGCCATTAGTAATGCAATTATGTTTTTTAGGGGGGTGAATTACCGAGGTCCAGGACGAATTGGGTCGGTCCTGGCTCGGTCAAAAGCGATTAGTATGACGGTGTTATGTGGGTCACCCGGTATACGTTACACATTTTTGTTTTGTTTCGACGGTGGGACAAGATGAACGGTATTCTCACTTCACAGAGGAAAGTCTAGATAATAAGACACAGATAAAAAAAGTTAAAAATTGTGATCTTTACTTTTTCCGTCACAATTCTGACCGATCACAAGAATTAATTATACTAGCAATGAGTACGTAAATAACATGTTGCATCTGAATAGTCGAAGTATTCGAAGAGTGCTTTGAGACAATTTAATTTCTCTTGCAGTTGACCTTGAGTGACCTTGAATGACTTTAATAATAGGTCATATTGTATTCGTCTTGAAATACTCTATCAGAATGTAAGTAAAAAAGACATACTGTTCCATATAAAAAAAAAACAGATTTGACCTTCATATCTCCTTGACGCCTCCGCCTATCAAAAAACTAGTAATATCGGATCAGCGCCCGATCTAGCGGTCACGTCGCCCCGGAGAAAAAGGCAAATTGGCGCCCCTTAAGAGTATATATATTTTTTAAGTAAAGCCAAAATGGCGGCCCTAAATTTTGACGCTCCGAACAAATGTTCGAGTTGCCCGCCCCTAGAGCGGCCCTTGATCGGATGATCAGCCCCTCGCTACCAAATAAGTTTGGTCCGAGGCATTTTCCTCTATCTCCAAAAACAAACGAGTTGTTCAGGTGTCCTGTTTTAAATGCCTCATCCTGTATTTTCTGGAAACTACGAAATGAGAAAAAGAAGTTTTCGAACAGCCACCACTTTTTTTCCGTTTAATTCTCCGGTATCGAAGTGAGCTATTACAGTGCAGTCATCGTCGCCGTCACGAGCAGACGTAGAAACCTATTCCTAGTGCATTCGAGCCGAAGACTATACTGCATTATTAAAAAAACAGAGTTGACCTTCTTATCTCCTTGACGCCACCACCTATCAAAAAACTATGTAGCATCAGATTATGAGCCCCTCGCTACCAAATAAGTTTGCTCTGAGGCATTTCCTCTATCTCCAAAAACAAACGAGTTGTTCAGGTGTCCTGTTTTAAATGCCTCATCCTGTATTTTCCGGAAACTATGAAATGAGAAAAAGAAGTTTTCGAACAACCACCACATCTTTTCCGTTCAATTCTCCGGTGTCGATTTTGTGTCGCCGTCGCGAGCGGACATAGAAACCTATTTCCAGTGCATTAGAGCCGAAGACTATACTGCATTATTAAAAAACAGAGGTGACCTTCATATCTCCTTGACACCTATCAAAAAACTATGTAGCATCAGATTATGAGCCCCTCGCTACCAAATAAGTTTGCTCTGTGGCATTTCCTCTATCTCCAAAAACAAACGAGTTGTTCAGGTGTCCTGTTTTAAATGCCTCACCCTGTATTTTCTGGAAACTATGAAATGAGAAAAAGAAGTTTTCGAACAACCACCACATCTTTTCCGTTCAATTCTCCGGTGTCGAAGTGAGCTATTACAGTGCAGCATCCCTAATTCAGCTACTCAAAGAAAGACCCGACCCTGGAACCTGCCTTAAACCGGTGTAAAAGATGTACGAATACTTTTTACACCCACCGTATTTGTTAACTATTGTTGACATTAGCGTATCGTCTTCAAAGTTCACATGAAAAGTCACGACACTTACAAGTTACTGCTGGGTTAAAAGCATGATGAAATTCGCAATGTAAGTACGTTTTATAAAGCCTCAAACATTTCAAACCGTTCGAATACTTTCGTGGTACACTGTAAATGAAAACTGTCAGGTCAGAATGTGAGGGTAGTTTAGCGCAGTCATCGTCGCCGTCGCGAGCGGACATAGAAACCTATTTCCAGTGCATTAGAGCCGAAGACTATACTGCATTATTAAAAAACACAGGTGACCTTCATATCTCCTTGACACCTATCAAAAAACTATGTAGCATCAGATTATGAGCCCCTCGCTACCAAATAAGTTTGGTCTGAGGCATTTCCTCTATCTCCAAAAACAAACGAGTTGTTCAGGTGTCCTGTTTTAAATCCCTCATCCTGTATTTTCTGGAAACTATGACATGAGAAAAAGAAGTTTTCGAACAACCACCACATCTTTTCCGTTCAATTCTCCGGTGTCGAAGTGAACTATTACAATGCAGCATCCCTAATTCAGCTGCACAAAGAAAGGCCCAACCCTGGATCCTACCTTAAACCGGTGTAAAAGATGTACGAATACTTTTTACACCCACCGTATTTGTCAACTATTGTTGACATTAGCGTATCGTCTTCAAAGTTCACATGTAAAGTCACGACACTTACAAGTTACTGCTGGGTTAAAAGCATGATGAAATTCGTAATGTAAGTACGTTTTATAAAGCCTCAAACATTTCAAACCGTTCGAATACTTTCGGGTTCACTGTAAATGAAAACTGTCAGGTCAGAATGTGAGGGTAGTTTAGCGCAGTCATCGTCGCCGTCACGAGCGGACATAGAAACCTATTTCCAGTGCATTAGAGCCGAAGACTATACTTGCATTATCAACTACGTCTCTCTTCGCCGTTTAACGACAAGTAACCGCGGGAAATCGCCAGCCCTAAACGCGATGGGTCAATTTAGGGAAGAGAGTAGCATATCTCACGGACGCCGTAACTCCTTGGGTAGCAAAGCCCGAGATCGGCCCGACTCGATTGTGCTCGATATCAATGATAGAGATAACGAGAGCACTTATTGAAAGCATTCGAGCCCCGGGTACAAACTGCCCGCTTGTAGGGCACAGCTTTATGACGTAGAGCGTGTGCGGTTCTTCGATCGTAATTCGTCTCCAAAGGCCGATAGAGCCCGTATGCTCTTGCCCGTATAACGTATACCGGGTGACCCATATAACACCCTCGTCCTGATCGCTTTTGTCCGAGCCAGGACCGACCCAATTCGACCCTACGACCGAGGTAATTCAACCCACGAAAAACATAATCGCGTTACTAATAGCCTACGAACTTCTGTTGCCTTCCTGAAGCTTCGTTGATATTCCATATTAGGAAACTTCGAACCTTTGATTCGTTTCCAGTTAACGGATAAAAGAAATAAATTTTCATAATTTGTTTCTATATTCACTATTTAAATTATTTCAATAATTTATTGCTGAGATAATATATTTATAATTTGAATTATCCTTTCGATAGCACATTGTTAAAATAATTGTTTCAATAAATAAATTTTCACAATTCGTTTCTATATTTATTATTTGAATTATTTCGACAATTTATTGTTAAAATAATATATTTATTATTTGAATTTTCATTTCGATAGTTCATTGTTGAAATAATTGTTTAAATAAATAAATTTTTATAATTTGTTTCTATATTCATTATTTGAATTGTTATTTCAATTATTTATTGTTAAAATAATGGTTTAATAAATTTTCATATTTTGTTTCTATATATATTATGTGAAGTATTTCAATAATTCATTGTTAAAATAATTATTTAAAGAATGTACAAGTATTTACATAATGAATGTAGAAACACGTTTCTATAGATTATAAAAATTCCTGTAGATTATAAATTTTTATACTGTAAAACGGTCCGAGCCGGGGTCCGTCCGCTGTAACGGTGTTCTGATTGGTCCGTGTATTTCGTTAATAACTCCTTAACAAAGCCAAGGCGGCCATTTTTGCAGAGGAAAAAGTTACTTTGAATAACCTCAGGAACCGCCCATTTCACAGATTTACAATATTTTTGAGACAACTCGATTGTATTGTGTAGTGTTATAGTGTACTAATTATGTTAGGTTATGTCGTGGTATATTGTAATATATTATATTGTATTAAATCGGGTTATATTATGGTAAATTATATTATATCAGTTTGCTGTATAGTGGTGTACAAAATTATATAAGAGCAAAGAGGGGAGTCCTCGCCAAAGGACTATATATTCAACTTACACTAAAAGTCGTCGAAGACTTTCCGAACAATAAATAATTATCTAAATATTGGTGAAGTTTCAGGAAGCAACAGAAGTAGACATCGACGCGAGTTGATTTTCCAGGAAGGTGTCACTAAAAATTCGTCGATGCACACGGCACTGGCCGACACGGCGATAACTTTCATTTCAAAACGCATCCCATCGGTCACTCATCCGTGACAACAAAATCCGAACGTTTTCTCCGCAGAGGCATATATTTTCCAAAACACAAATGATCTGGGTTTGTCGGTCCCAGGCAAATATGGCCGCACGTGTCCAACCAGATCCCGACACGTTGCCGAGTCGATTTATACGTGTGCTTGATTCGGAACTAGTTTAGCGTCCGTACAGCGATTGCAAAAATGGTATTCGAACCACAGGATTTCCAATTTGCAAAAATTTTACAAAATTCTATTATTACTTCTATTAAAAAAATATATTATATTAATTCTATTATCTATTATTATGTTCTTCGTCAACAATAATCGAACAGTAATAAATCTGAGCTTGTACCATCATTAATTTTCTGCTAAAATCAGGACCCGCTCCAGAGGCGGGCAACTCGGACATTTGTCCGGGGCGCCATTTTGGTTTTATTTAAAAAATGTATACAGGATGTCCCACGTAACAGTTTTCACGAGTTTTTAAGTACTTGCGATAATCAGACAAAAAATATTTTCAACAGAAATTGATCAGTTTTCGATTGGCTATATATTGCAATAAAAAAAGTTGGAAAAACATTTTTTTTATAGTATTGTCAAGGTCACCTTCATTTTTTTAAATGGCACTTTGCATTTTTGACTTAACAGTATTATAGCCCGTGTCAAGACGAATTCAACGACCTAGTATAACATGACCTTGGGATGACCTTGAAGGCGAAGAAATGAAAATTTCAACAAAACATGACAATCTGCTTGAATGAGTGATAATAACTTGCGTTTATTATTAAGACTCGAAATTACATTCTATTATTACGTACCTCGTCAACAATAATCGGACAGTAATAAATCTGAGCTTGTACCATCATTAATTTTCTGCTAAAATCAGGACCCGCTCCAGAGGCGGGCAACCCGGACATTTGTCCGGGGCGTCATTTTGGTTTTATTTAAAAAATGTATACAGGATGTCCCACGTAACAGTTTTCACGAATTTTTAAGTACTTGCGATAATCAGAGAAAAAATATTTTCAACAGAAATTGATCAGTTTTCGATTGGCTATATATTGAAATAAAAAAAGTTGGAAAAACATTTTTTTTATAGTATTGTCAAGGTCACCTTCATTTTTTTAAATGGCACTGCATTTTTGACTTAACAGTATTATACCCCGTGTCAAGACGAATCCGTTTACGACATAAGTATGTTACTAATTTTATGTAGAGCACAACAAACTGCATCAATTGGTGTAGTCAAAAAAGTAGGTTTCCATTTTAAAAAAAAAGTGCAGTTGCATTTTTCTGATGCACCGATGCACAAAAGTGCATAAAATTAGTTGCGTATTATGCACCTTCTGATGCCATTCAACTTTTTCTTATAACAATTTCCTCTATTCCCAACCGTTTATGAGGTACAGCCTGTTCAAGTTGCGTGGGACACCCTGTATAGAACGCCGCAAAAACGGCTTAAATTGACATTGTGCCTATCAACGGTGGTTTAATAATTTAAAAAAAATGAAGATCGATAATATTAACACCTAATTATACTGGACAACGTTGCATTTCTGTTGCACTCGAGCCTGATGCAACGATGTCCGGTATAATTAGGTGTTAGTATTATCGATCTTCTTTTTTTTTTAAATTATTAAGCCACCGTCGGTAGTCACAATGTCAATTTAAGCCGTCTTTGCGGCGTTCTATACAAATGAAAAATAAAGGAACGGTGAAAGGCAGTCGATTCGATGCGTCAGGCTCGACTGCAACAGAAGTGTAACGTTTCCAGGAGCATTCGAGCCGTGTGCCCGCCGCGCCGTGCGATTACCTTGCAACTAATGCAAGCATCGAGCGCGATTTTATCGGCGTAATCGAGCATAATGCTCGGTGGATCTCCGCTAAGCGTAAATTCTTTCCCCGGGACCGGCAGCCGTCGCTTATACAAGTGTGTCCATAGCGATCACCGCGATAATGAAACTAATCGATTAGTATAGAGCCGCCGGGCACAACGGAGAACCAACGGCGGTTCTCGGAGCATGTGCGACCACAATGAGGAACCGATACCATTTTAGAAATTATACACCCCGCGCGTTTAACCATTAAACCGACAAATATGTTGCGAATATTGATCAGATCAAGTTTATTTCCGGTGTATCGATCAATTATGCGAGGCATGTCGCGTGTACCTAAGGCAAATGTACTACATGTATATACACGTACACGCGTCTATTATACGTCTATATTGCATATTGTAAATGCTTGCGATTCTATTGCTGTTTAGCTATTTGATGAATTCGAGCCGATTTCTGTAAATGCCTCGCTCAGATTACTGTCATATGTTAATGATGTGATATTCGAACAATTATAACTCCGTTAAAAATGATCGTACATCGATCATTCTAGGCTCGTTTGAAAGCACAATATCTCTACTTTCTGATAGCCTGCTTAATTTTTCGAAAAAAATTTCTGCATCATGTGGAAAAATGGAAAAGCGAAGGTACCTTTTCTTTTCAAACCTTATTCGGTGACAGCAGACTTCTCATTCAAAATTCAGTAAAAAGGTGATAAAAATCTTACATCAAGCTTTCAAAGTTCATTTTAAAGAGGAGACTCCAATCTACGGGTTTATGATGGCCTCATTCCGCAACGAAAATTTTTAACGTCGGCAAAATCGTTTGAAATTAACAAATTTTCGGAATCATTCTTATCGACTCATTCTCACTATTTCAAATTTGCAGAACACTTCGCAATATACGACCTATGATGAACATTCTAGTCTCATTTTTAAACACAAGGCCTCTACTTTCTGATAGCCTGCTTAATTTTTCGAAAAACATTTCTGCATCATGTGGAAAAATGGAAAAGCGAAGGTATCTTTTCTTTTCAAACCTTTTTCGGTGACAGCAGACTTCTCATTCAAAATTCAATAAAAAGGTGATAAAAAATCTTACATCAAGCTTTCAAAGTTCATTTTAAAGAGGAGACTCCAATCTACAAGTCTGTGTTGGTCTCATTCCGCAACGAAAATTTTTAACGCCGGCAAAATCGTTTGACATTAACAAATTTTCGGAACCATTCTTATCGACTCATTCTCACTATTTCAAATTTGCAAAACATTTCGCAATATACGACCTATGATAAATATTCTAGACTCATTTTTAAGCACAAGGTCTCAACTTTCAAGGTACCTGTCCATTTTTTCGAAAAACATTTCTCTATCATGTGGAAAAATGGAAAAGCGAAGGTACCTTTTCTTATCAAACCTTTTCTGTAACAGCAGACGTCGCATTGAAAATTCAATAAAACGGCGATAAAAAATCGTACATCAATTTTCCAGATTTTGTTAGAAAGAGGAAACTACAAGCTTCAAATCTATGGTGATTTCATCCCCCCAAAAAATTTTTTAAAGTCGCCGAATTTACAAAATTTTCGGATCCGAGTTATTTTCTCCGTTTTGAATTTGCATCGAATTCTACGCATTCCGTTCGGCAACATTCGTGAAGAATGGACCCGCGGAGCTATTCAATATGCCGTTCACTTTCCGTAGAGTAAATATGCAGTCCGGGTAAAGGCATCGGCAAAAAAAGTGTCGAGCATAAGTGCCGTCTTCGAACGGTATCTGAATTCGGATACGATCTCGGGATCTTCGGTTCGCAGAAGATTTTCTCGCTCTATCTGAGGAGGATCGAGGCGCCATGAAGGGACCGGAAGAAGCGATTTACGTAATTTCTATGGGGGAAACTGACGGACCAGACGGCCGACTTACTGGCAACGGTGGAAATCGTTTTGCATACCGGCACGAGGGTTACATCTCAATCGATGAACGGTCAGCGAACGAACAGGAAAAAGTAACGGGACGTCGAATGAGATGGCTAATCGCCTTTGGCGACGTGCTGTGGGGTGAAAATGAATTTTCTAATTGAAATTATACGAAGTAAGTTGCCTAGAATATCTCCACTTTGAATTTGATCTGCATACGATGAGATTTCAAATTGCAAAACCAATATACTTCTTCCTACAGTTTTATTGTAGATGATTTTCTTCATTTTATGCACATGTTGACAAGTTGATTCTATTAATTTGAATAATACCGAAATGATTTTTCTAATTGAAATTACAGCGGAGAAAGTTGCTTCGATATCTCTATTTTGAATTTTAACCCCGCCTATATTTGAAGCTATTTTAACTAATCTCCATTTTCAATTTCAAACCCGTAAATTTGAAGCTCTTTAAATTTAATTAATCTCCATTTTGTATTTTAACCCCTCATATTTGAAGCTATTTTAACTAATCTCCATTTTGAACTATAACCCTCATTTATATTTGAATCTTTTTAAGTAGTCTCCATTTTGAATTTTAACCTCCCTATACTTGAAGCTATTTTAACTAATCTCCATTTTCAATTTCAACCTCCTATATTTGAAGCTATTTAAATTTAACTAATCTCCATTTTGTATTTTAGCACCTCATATTTAAAGCTATTTTAACTAATCTCCATTTTGTATTTTAACCATTCATATTTGAAGCTATTTTAACTAATCTCCATTTCGAACTATAAACCTCATTTATAATTGAAGCTATTCAACTAGTCTCCATTTTGAATTTTAAACCCCCTATGTTTGCAGCTATTCAACTAGACTCCGTTTTCAATTTCAACCCCCTATATTTGAAACTATTTAAATTTAACTAATTTCCATTTTGTATTTTCATCCCTCATATTTGAAGATATTTTAACTAATCTGCATTTTGAACTATAACCCTTATTTATAATTGAAGCTATTCAACTAGTCTCCATTTTGAATTTTAAACCCCCTATGTTTGCAGCTATTCAACTAGTCTGCGTTTTCAATTTCAACCCCCTATATTTGAAGCTATTCAAATTTAATTAATATCCAGCTTGTATTTTAACCACTCATATTTGAAGCTATTTTAACTAATCTCCATTTTGAACTATAACCCTCATTTATATTTCACGCAATTCAACTAGTCTCTATTTTCAATTTCAACCCCCGATATTTGAAACAATTTTAACATATCTTAAAAATATAGTAAGAGTAGCTGTTTCATGTGTGCGCTAACCGTGTGGGACACGGTTATGTCGTACCTTTGCCCTAGTTGTTTATATGAGACAAAACCACAAACTTTTCAGTCACAAGAACAACAGAATCGCCGTAGTCCGAATTAGCCCTTAAAATCGGAGTTTACGCATGAATTTCTGCTACCTCCCCCCTCTCTCAGTCTCTGTCTTTCTCTCTCTCTCTCTCTCTCTCTCTCTCTCTCTCTCTCTCTCTCTCTCTCTCTCTCTCTCTCTCTCTCTCTCTCTTTCTCTTAGTCCCCGGTAAAATTGTATTCCCGTTGCGTGGCTGCTGTTCTATCCTCGGGGAAACTTTTAATGTCCGACGTAAATACGATGCGCAAGTATGGAAGGATCGCGTCGGAAAAACGATACACCTTCAAGTGCACTTGCAGGAGCCGTAAACGAGAGAGGCTCGCTGTAAAATCCCGTAACAAGCAGATCCCGGAGCCTTGTTTATCCGGCACACGGTTATTACGTATCGTGACATCCGCGTGCAACTCCTCGTTAATGCAATTCAAAAGGAAACTTCCGGACGTTGGGCTGAAGTACGTTTTAATGAGACCTTCTTCCTACCTCGTTCTACTGCGAAGAATATCACTCAATAAATCGAGAAACCCTCTCTCTCTCTCTCTTTCTCTTTCTCTTTCTCTTTCGAATCTCTCTCTCTCTCTCTCCTTGCAACTAATACGGAAACTCGAGTGCAATACCGAAAATCGTCAAATGAAGAGAAAGTAGCCAAATATTATCATCATGCAATTTTGGTTAACGTATTCTTGACATTTTTCTGATTAAAATGATCCGAAACACGGTACGATTCGGTTCACTATTGCCCGTTTAATCCACGATAATTTAGAACCTCGATTATCCGAACTGATGGGGACGACGTTGGTTTTCAGTTGATAAAACAGCTTCCTAGATAGATAGAAGATTCAAATTTTACTGATTTGTACAGTACACCATGGGGAATGTAACCAATCATGTCCCAGAGTGATCGAACTTGCCGTCTTCGTAAAAAATAAATTTAAAATTGCATGTCTGGACGCTCAATCGCCGAAAACAGAGTTCGCGAAAGACCACTTTTGAGACGGTTCTAAGTAGGTGTATCGCTTTCAAATTACATGAACGTATAATTGAAAATACGCCCTTCGGCGCTGTAAACTCAGATTTACGATACCTCTTGTCCGCATTTAAATGCGACAGCGAAAACTACACCGATTTCCGACAAAACGCAATTTTTCCAACCATTTGTCTCCATTTTCGAGGTTTGTCAAAAAGTTTCTGGCGCACAGGTAAGCGAGATTTATGCGCGCCGAAACACGGTCCTGGCTTTCGAGAATGTGTAACCAAAATTTCATAGAATTCGAAGAGGCTCGCCCGGTTCTATTGTGTGACAAGAGACACACGCGCGCAACATAAATATCCGCCGGACTTGTCCAGGGCTGCGACGCAATCAAAGGCGGAATTTCTCACGGGGAATTTGCGTGTCCCCCTACTCCCCCTAGCCAGCCATAACGGCTCGACTTTCATGGGAGCCGTGAAATTAAGAGGGACGGAAGAGAATGAAGATTTACTCTCCCGCCTGCGGAGTAAGCAGCCCCCGCGTATTATAAATAATGAGGGGACCCTGTTGGAAAATATAAGGCGATATAAAAGTCGACACGGAATCCAGGAAACTCGTAACCGAGCCGGAACCTTGATAATTGAGCCGTTGTTTTTGAAAGTGGTATCAGTCCATTCCTTCAAATATTGAGACGAGCTGTAGTATTGTTACTCGTCACATGAAACAGTCTGTATAAAACAAATTATTTCTCTCGTCAAATCAGCGATGGTATATGGTCTCGGTTTTCTCGCGCATGCGCGACGATTTTAGCGTCGGTAAAGTACAAAGTTAGGCTATAATGGAGTACCTTGGTCACCCCGCATAGTTTCGCAAATTTTTTTTTTTCGATTTTCAAATATGAATGTTTAACATGCGTATGTTATATTAAAATTTTATGTGTATGTACATATAATATACAGGGTGTCCCACATAAATGGGAACACCTAAATATCTGTCGTATTTACAGTCCTATCAGAAAACTTCAGAAGACAAAGTGACACTATTGCAGGGGGCCAATATAATGGTAAAGAAAAAATTTTTTATGTCGTGTTTTTTAATAAAATTTCAAGGTCACCGATGTTTTTTTTTAAATGGAATAGTATATTTTTTTACGATAGCATGATAGACAATAAAAAACTGAATTTAGTGGATACCACCTTTTTGACCTTGAAATGACCTTGAGCAAGAATAATCATGTTGGAGCGGATAAAATGTGAAAGTTTAAAATTTACGTGTTGTTGACGGCGGGTTGACCTTTACATATCATAATAAATGTTCGAAATGTTGACCATCCTCATTTATGCAATATTATGAAATATCCAACTGATTTTACCGGGATAGATTTTCTATATGATTAGTGCGGGGTTCTTTGACCAGGTATACTGCGAACGACGGATATGTCACATTAGTGGGTGTAGTCCATTGGAAATTTGGAAACGACAGCAATAACGGGAACAATAGGTACGGTAGTCGACGATACGGCGTTTTTTTTTTCTTCTATGGAACTCGCATTCTCCCCGGTTGCGTTCCACCATAATTAAAAGCATAAAAAATGCGTTCCAGTCGGATAGCAGATTCGGCTGGTTGGTGGTCCTGGACCTGGCATAGGTGTGGTCGGCCCTCTGGCTCGCCACCCTCGTCTTCGAGTGCTCATTTATAACGCTCACCTGGGAAACACAAAGGAACTTCTTTCATACCCGCGCTTTAATGTTTCCTCTTCCCGACGAATCGCGTCTAGCTGTCCTTTTTTGTCGTCACCCGCCCTCCCCACCCCCACCATCCGCCAGTTTATTTTTTTACCTTCCCGCTTCTCCATTTTATTGTTCCGAGCCTCTATCTACAAGGTGTTTCGAGAAACTGCTCGACGAACGTTTACGATATTTGTTATTATTAATTTTTATAACAACTATACGATTTTATTGTGAACAACATCCTCTAGAAGACTGCAGAACATTTTTCTGATTGAAACGAATCCAAACACGACACTCATTGAATCACATGTTCTCGTTTAATCGGGGATTTAGTGGAACCTCCACTATCCGAACGCGTCAGTTGATCTAGAGTTTAAACAGTTAGAGCAGAAAAAAATTTGCGAAGCACGGAAAATGTTCCATGAAAAATGGTACGCTAAATGTGTCCCTTTCTCAATATAAACATTATTTAAACATGTTTATATGTTCATAATGTTACAAAAAAATATATCATTGTATTCAGGGCAGTCTGTAGGGTATTTCGTATATCTATCACGGTTAAAGCAGAAATAATTCATGAAACACAAAATTGTTGCATCAAGGTTGTACCTCAGACTTCAAATATTTTTTAAACAAATTTAAACGCTCATAATGTTACAAAAAAAATATACCGCTCTATTCAGGACAATCTGTAGAATCATTCTGCGTAAGTGTCATCCGTGTATATTTCACGGTTAAGTTAGGAAAAATTCGTAAAGCACGTGAAACGTTCTCAATCCAACATCGGATATCTCCCGTTCGGATAACGGAGGTTCTATTCAAGCGTGGATTACACAAGCAAACGCGACGCAAACTATACCGTGTGTGGGGTCAATCTACGCAGAAAAATGTCGCGAACACGTTCACGCAAGTGTCGTGAGAAAAAAGATCAGCAAAAAGGATTGATCCGTTTCCTAGGATCTTTTATCCAAATGAAACGGCGCGGCGCAAGCTTCGATTAGGCGGCCCAGAAAAAGCAAAAGCGTATCAGGTGCACCGCCGCGGGACAAAGGAAACGCTCGTGCCCGTGGGCCTCAATCAGGTGGTCCAGCATGAGAGCGTAGCTTGTGTCGGACATGGTCTTTCGCAAACCTCCAAATTGCCACTGCGGCTCATTATATTCGCGTCAGTCCGGACCACCGGTCGTATCGCGTGCAACGACGCTAGGTAGCTAAGCCAGCTTGATCTCTGGCTTCCTCCTTTTATTTCACCGTCTGGGTCGGGCCACGTTTCGTGCCTACTCTCGTTTTCATCCTCTCCGTCTCCCTCTCATCACTTTATTGTCCGTCTTCTGGAATAAATTGATTTCGAAATTCTTCGAGGCCTCCCCCCCCCATTTTCTCTATCTCTTCGTTCTATTTACTATTAGTCTTCTAGAATAAATTAACTTCGAAATTACTCGAGGCCTCTATCTCTCCCCCTCTCTCTATCACTCTCTCCTCCCTTCTTATCGCTATATCCCTATTCCCCTCTCTATATCTCTCACTCCTCCCCTCTCCTCACTCTACCCCTCCCCTCCGCTCTTTAACTCTCTCTCCCTCCACTCAATCTGTCTTGCCCTCTCAACCCTATCACTATTCTTTTCCCCCACTCTCTATCTCTCCTCCCCTCGCTCTATCTATCTCCCCTCCCCTTCACCCTCCCCCTCTCTCTCCCCCCACTCAATCTGTCTTCCCCTCTTTGCCTATTCCTCTACCCCTTCTCACTATTCTTTTCCCCCACTCTCTATCTCTCTTCCCCTCTCCATGTCTCTCCCCTCCTCTCCCTCCCACTCGTCCCCTCTCCTCACTCTATCCATCTCCCCTCTCTCTAACTCTCTCTCCCTCCACTCAATCTGTCTTCCCCTCTAAACCCTATCACTATTCTTTTCCCCCACTCTCTATCTCTCTTCCCCTCGCTCTATCTATCTCCCCTCCCCTTCACCCTCCCCCCTCTCTCCCCCACTCAATCTGTCTTCCCCTCTAACCCCTCTTTCTCTATTCCTCTACCCTCTCTCACTATTCTTTTTCCCCACTCTCTATCTCTCTTCCCCTGGCTCTATCTATCTCCCCTCCCCTTCTCCCTCCCCCTCTATCCCCCCACTCAATCTAACTTCCCCTCTAACCCCTCTTTCTATAATCCTCTACCCCCTCTCACAATTCTTTTCCCCCACTCTCTATATTTCTTCCCCTCTCCATGTCTCTCCCCTCCACCCCCCTCTCTCTCTCTCTCACCCTCTCTCTCTGTCTCTCTCTCTCTCTCCCACTCAACCTGCCTCCCTCTCTCTAGCGTTAACGGATTACTCCGCTACCTGTATATCCGAGGCTCGATCACGCGATTAGGGACACGCCGCCGAATAACTGCGCATCTCAGGGCCCGGGGGGATGCAACTGCACCCTGTTCGCTGCGGCGTGAGTCTGCAGTTCGGAATTTATGATGCACCGAATATTCGGTAAAGGAACCAGTAGATAGTCGTTTTATAGTTTGCGCCTGGCGCGGAAGCTTATCAACCCTCCGAGGTTTGCGGATACCGCACCGGCTCGTGCTTATGTTCGTTTCGGCGTGATATCCGACGGGTCCGTGAACCGAGCCTGGCCATTTCGGAAATGACATTACTCGAAATATCATTTCGGATAACATGTTAATGTATCTTATAATTATTTTCGCGACAGTTATGAGATTGTTCTACAAAACCATATCACGCGAGCTGATATGCTCCTAGTGCAGTTGAATTTTTAGCAATTTATAATATAGAGACGAATTTAATGATATGAAAAATATTTTGACTAATGATATGGCAATTTGGTAAATATTTACTTTAGGGTAGGCATACCCGATGACCTTGACCTTGACATACGTTGTCAAAGACACTATTCTGAACAACTTTGCTTTATACATTGTCCGTAGCTCGGCCTTGGTTTCCGAAATATTCGCGAAAAACTTCAGTTAATCTTAAGTTACAAGTACATTTCGAGATCTAACCCAGACATAACCCCTAGCCCCAAAACAATAGACGAGTTTCGACTTGAGATGGTTCAAACTGGCTGCAAATCAAACCTACTCCAATCACTATTTTTTCGAATATCTCGGGAACTAAGGCCAAGCTACGGATAATGTATAAAGCAAAGTTGTTCAGAATAGTGTCCTTAACAACATATGTCATGGTCAAGGTCATCGGGGATGACTCCTCTAAAGTAAATATTTACCGACCATTTTTACCGGTGACTCATAGGGTGCATAGGGTTAAACGAAACAGTAAGTTCAAATAGTCTTTGCATATGTAAAATATTTCATTTTTTACTGTTTTATATCCGAAACTATTTGAAATTTTCCCAAAGCTCTGGCTATGGGTCGTGAGTTGATTTCTAATAGAGAAGTGGTGGGAACGAGCGACATTGTCGCCGCGAAAAGGATCCACTCGGGGCCGGACAATGACTGAAATACAGATAAGCGGCCGCCCACGCGGATTCCCGGCTAATGCCAGCCGGGATTCCCATCGACGAGGATTTCGAAAAGGACTGCGACATTCTGACGTCGATTCCGGGCGATTCTCGTGCACCGCGGGGTGCGGCGACGACTGCACCCCCACGTTGCACCCGTTCATTCTATCCCGAATAAGAGAACTATCGCTGCAAGATAACTATCGTGGCTCGCGCAAAGGTAACATGGTATCGCGGCTCTCGATCGGAATCGACGAATTTCGAGCAACCGATTCTCGCGTGACTACGATCCGAATCTGTTGATCTTGGATCGGAGCGTTTCCATTCCCTTCCGGACCTCGGAGCTCGCTGAAAGACGACTCCTATTGCTTTCGATCCGATCCACTGTGCAACGAATGAGGCCAATAACTCGCTCTCGTTGTTACTTTTTTTGGAAAATTTTCTGGAAAATTTGTGTGGGAGAGGAAATTTTATTAGCTCATTCTAGAAGGTGAGGAATTTTGTTTTGATACCGTAGTGTAGTGTGTATGTTGGTATACCAATCGCGATTCTATTTCTTTGAGTAAACCGCCAAATTGTTCCCAATGTTTTTCGCACGGACCTAAGCGTAAAGTAGATATATGGGTGAGAGGGGTCCTGACACGAGCGGGGAGGGATGGTAGAGTGCGGCCATATTGAGTGGCAGAACTAGTGCTGCCATCTACATAACGTTGCGGAAAACTTGATATGATTTGATTCTGAAAAATGAATGTATAACAAGTTTATTTGCATTTATCTGTATATACATATGAAATATTAAAATTTAATATACATTTATATGTATATATATATACTTTATATATATATATATATATATATATATATATATATTTTATATATATATATTTTATATATATATATTTTATATATATATATATTTTATATATATAAAATATATATATATATAAAAAAAATATATATATAAAAAAAATATATATATATAAAATATATATATATATATTTTATATATATATATTTTATATATATATATTTTATATATATATATATTTTTTTTTATATATATATTTTTTTTATATATATATATATATATATATATATATAAAACATAATATAATTCACACTTATTCTTTATTTTGAGGATGGGAAAGAGAAAGTGTGCTACAATAACTAAGCAAAATACATAATAAAACAATAAAATATTTTATTTGGCAGAAACATTTGAAGAATACCAATGTTTGTTGCTAGAATAAGGAAAACTGCCAAAACCATATGAGTATTCACAAAACAAAAATTACATTGTATTATTAGAAAATAGTTTATAACTAAAACAAAATTTGCGTTAATAATAAATGCATAAAACAAAACAAAATATTGCACATTTGGCTCAGTCTTTTCTGAAAAATAAAATAAATATATCCGTGGGGTGAGTTACACTAGTATTTAAAGTTGCCTATAGAGCGCAGCACAGTGTTTGCTACACAAGATGGCCGACAAATTGATACCCCTTCCGTCTTTTGGCTCCCCCCCTCCCAGAATTAGGCTCAGGCCTTTAGGTCCGTGGTTTTTTGCCACAAGAGATGACGCTTACGTTTTTTTTCACCGTTAACCGTAAATTTTTACCGTGTATATAATTGACATGGGTCTACGAAAGGCATTGATTAAAATTTCAGCTCAGATGAAGAAGTTGAAAAAACTGAATTTCATTTCTTTCTTCACAATTCTGACCTATAGCAATTTTTTCAAAATTTTGTTTACCTGTTATTTAGTAAACTAATGCTTCTACCATGTTAAAAAAAGCTCAGCTCGTTTGATGCAATGTTAGAAAAGTTATTAGTCTTTAAACTGTGTCCACTTAATATTGTCCTCGACTGTAGTACCATTTAAAAAAAAAAATATTACTGTTCGTAAGATCTCAGAAAATATGACCTTGGGATAACATTCCCTCACACAGACTTATATCTACCTACAAATACGACAACGTTCTCCCAAAACATTTTTTGTTGTCTGCATAAATAAAAAAATCTATTAGGGGTGGCAGAGTTAAATGACACTCCCTGTATGCTTATACAGATTGCTAGAAATTACAGCTGTTATATGTACATTAGTAACTCTATAGTGTCTTACGATAACTTCTATTGTTCGCCTCATTATTTTATTACCGACACACGAAGAAGGGAATGTGTCGATAAAACTGGGTGTCGGTGCAATCGCGTGGATGAAATGATTATCGGTAATTTCAACGTATCGGTGAATAAACATTGTCGGCGTACTCGGTGTCGGCGAAATCCTGTCGGTGAAATCATTGTCGATGGAATGATTGTCAGCGATTTTAAAGGTAACCGAACGGGCCGGGCGATTCGATGCGACCGTCGAAACGTTTGCGTCGGAAAACTGTTTTTCGTTGCGCGTGTATCCCGCGTGGAATCGAGAAAAAGAAGATGCCTCGGCCCCGATAAGAAACTACTCAAGTTCTTCAGCCCCTTTTATTTCCGCGCTAGGCCGGCTCTCCTCGGCTCCATCCCCTAGAGAAAGGACCGCGCGAGGAATCGTTTAATTCGATCTTCGAGGTCACCCAGCTACCCTCGACGACGCTCCTCGAGATCCATTTATTCGGAACCCGTCCCTGAGCCCGATTCCATTTTCTCCCGGCAAGATTATCCTGAATATAAGCGGCCTGGCTGCGCCTTGTCTGGATCCCCCAGCTCGATTACTTGACTTCCCCCGTGTCTGCTGCAACCGTTCTGTCTTTACATCGATCGTGTCCACCTGTAAGCACTGTTCAACACTGCCATAACACAGGCATCCATCGACGTAATACATTAAACGCGGAGCAGTTCTATCCCGCTTTCCATTTCACTTTTTATTTACGTTGAAATACAAAAATACGAGATATGTACGTACTTATCATGTGCAAAGGGGACATGGGTTCGAGCACCTAAATGTATGTATATTTTACTAGCTTCCAGGTATGTAGATAGTAGGTAATACAGGGTGTCCCACATAAATGGGAACACCTAAATATCTGTCGTACTTACAGTCCTATCAGAAAACTTCAGAGGACAAAGTGACACTATTGCAGGGGGCAAATATAATGGTAAAGAAAACATTTTTTTATGTCGTGTTTTATAATGAAATTTCAAGGTCACCGATGTTTTTTTAAATGGAATAGTATATTTTTTTACGATAGCATGATAGACAATAAAAAACTGAATTTAGTGGATACCACCTTTTTGACCTTGAAATGACCTTGAGCAAGAATAATCATGTTGGAGCTGATAAAATGTGGAAGTTTAAAACTTAAGTGTTTCAGCAAAGATTACGCGTTGTTTGCGGTGGATTGACCTTTACATATAATAAATATTCGAAATGTTGACCATCCACATTTATGCAATATTACAATCTTGCATTAAATGATCTGTAGGCATTGCCGATTTCCTGAGACGTAATTGAACGTCGAACGAATTTATACAAGGAACTCTTACTGGTATAACGTATGCTGCATTTTTACGCCAGGATTTATCGGGCCTTTAAGAAGAAATTACATTATTCGATCGGGAGAGCATGTGGTTTCAACATGATGGTTATCCAGCGCATTATTCTAAAGTTGCTAGAACGGTGCTAAATACGAAATATCCTGGACGCTGGATTGGGCGACGAGGAATAATTCCATGGCCAGCCCGTTCTCCGGATCCGACACCATTGGACTTTTATCTATGGGGCAAGATAAAATGTATTGTGTACAAAGATAAACCCACAACGCCAGAGGATATGGGGCAAAGGATTACTGCAGCATGTGCTTCAATTACGTCTCAGGAAATCGACAATGCCTAAAGATCATTTAATGCAAGATTGCAATATTGCATAAATGAGGATGGTCAACATTTCGAACATTTTTTATGATATGTAAAGGTCAACACGACGTAAACAACGCGTAATGTTTGCTGAAACACGTAAATTTTAAACTTCCAGATTTTATCCGCTCCAACATGATTATTCTTGCTCAAGGTCATTTCAAGGTCAAAAAGGTGGTATCCACTAAATTCAGTTTTTTATTGTCTATCATGCCATCGTAAAAAAATATATTCTATTCCATTTAAAAAAACATCGGTGACCTTGAAATTTCATTAAAAAACACGACATAAAAAATTTTTTTCTCTACCATTATATTTGCCCCCTGCAATAGTGTCACTTTGTCCTCTGAAGTTTTCTGATAGGACTGTAAATGCGACAGATATTTAGGTGTTCCCATTTATGTGGGACACCCTGTATAACAGCGTGCAAGCATTGGATGAAATAGTACTATCAAATAAAATTTCATTCAAGCATTAAATGACACAGTATTTTCAAATTGTGCTTCGTTCAAGCATTAAATAGAATAGTACTTATACTAATACTTACTCCACTTGTACTGTGTATTATTTGACCTATCTTATCACGTTGCCACCTAACCTCACTTTTCCTACTCTCCGAGCTATCAACCTTCTGTCCTTCGCTTTTATCTGTTTCGAATAGTGTTCCGTTCAAGCAATAAATAGAATATAATTTACAAATAATGTTTCATTCAATTATTAAATAAAATGGTACTTTCAAACAATATTTCATTCAAGTATTAAATGGAATGGTACTTTGGAATTGTGTTTCGTTCAAGCAATAAATAGAATAGTATTTTCAAATAATGTTTCATTCAATTATTAAATGCAGCAGTATTTCATTCAAGCATGAAATAAAATAGTACTTTCAAACAATATTTCATTCTAACATTAAATGAAATGGTACTTTGGAATAGTGTTTCATTCCAGCATTAAATAGAATATAATTTTCAAATAATGTTTCATTCAATTATTAAATAAAATGGTACTTTCAAAAAACATTTCATTCAAGCATTAAATGAAATGGTACTTTGGAATATTGTTTCGTTCAAACATTAAATAGAACAGTAGTTTCAAATAGTGTTTCATTCAGTATTAAATGAAACAGTATTTCATTCAAACATTAAATAAAATGGTACTTTCAAACAATATTTCATTCAAGCATTAAATGAAATGGTACTTTGGAATACTGTTTCGTTCAAGCAATAAATAGAATAGTATTTTCAAATAATGTTTCATTCAATTATTAAATGAAACAGTATTTCATTCAAACATTAAATAAAATGGTACTTTCAAACAATATTTCATTCAAGCATTAAATCAAATGGTACTTTGGAATATTGTTTCGTTCAAGCAATAAATAGAATAGTATTTTCAAATAATGTTTCATTCAATTATTAAATGGAACAGTATTTCATTCAAGTATTAAATAAAATGGTACTTTAAAACAACATTTCATTCAAGCATTAAATGGAATGGTACATTGGAATAGTGTTTCGTTCAAGCAATAAATAGAACAGTAGTTTCAAACAGAATTTCATTCAACCATGAAATGAAATAGTATTTTCAAATAATATTTGCTTATGGAAATAATTCAGTTTTTACTATTTTATCTCGAGCTATTTCAATTTTTCCTCAGCCCCCACAGGTTCCACTGTGTCGTGCTTGGACTCATATTAACCAGAAAAATGTGACGATCATGTTGCTAAAAATTTTACCCTAATATTAGATCCCGAATACAAATCTTGCTATAGAGATCCCCAATCTAGACGTTATTATTCAACGAACGATCTTCTATTGCTGCCTGATGATTCAAATCTACACTACACTACTACAATAATATTCATAATTGAACATGTTTATTGAAAGCACAAAATTATGAACAGACGTTCTGCGGTGAACTGAAAGAATAAATTCAAAAGAATACTATTAAAACCCAACACGTGTTAAATCGTTCCAAAACCTATTTAAAAAACCAAAGAAAAAGGAAAAAATTGAGAACGTGTACCTATCACATGTCAGCACGCAAACCCTAAGAATACACAGCCGCCAACTTACGAAAACCGGCGTGAATAAACCTAACCTCAATTCCGAGCAATAATTCTCAATTCTCGTGTGTGGTTTCCAGGACAACGTAGACTATGAGAAAAAAAAAAGAACGAAAGAAGACGAAGGATGCTCTCGCAACAGAAATTAGGCGACGCGGACGGAGGCAACGGTACTACAAAAAATATTTAAAGAGATCGGATTGCATTATGAATGAACAAAGAGACGAGCAAGTGGATGCACGCCTGGAAACGTAGAAGAGGGTAACAGACGACAGAAACCACCCCCCCCCTCTCTCCGGACTTTTTAGAAACAAGAAAAAGGAGGAAGGAAAAAAATGCTCAAAATCGGAGGAAAACCAGACGAAGACGCGGCCCGGGCGCAACATGTAAATGCATGGAAGAAATTATTCATGAAAGATGCCAAGATCTCGGCGCAACGAGACGGAACGGGATTCACGAGACAGCACGAACTAACGACGCCGCGCACGGTGGCGCCATTTCGCGAAAGCCAGGGACCAAAATTCAATTCTCGAAGCACAGCCGTAACCATTATGGCTCTCCGTTATGCGAACAGTGGGAACACCTATTATTCGAATTGACTGTTATACTACAACGTACAGAAGAACATCGATTATCGAGTAGAACATCCGCAAACTCAATTATTTAAACATGGGGACAAATGACGGCATTTGTTGGTACAGTCTCGATTTTTTGCGAAAGAGTTGTACAGGGTGATTCCTGTAAATGATTCGTACACATTATTCTTTATTCTAATATTTTATGTTAATATTTTTTATTATAGTAATTCTATACTTTTCACTAGAATTTTGTGAAACCTTCGTCAACGTGTCCGCGACATTTTCCTGATTAAAACGAGCCCAAACACGACGCAATTTAAACCGTGTTTATTAATTTAATCCACTATTTAGTAGAACCTCTATTATCCGAATTATCCAATCATCAACCTACTCAATTGTGAATTACTCTGCAAATATACGTCGAACAATGTCGTGCTTGGGCTCGTTTTAATCAGAAAAATATCACGAATACGTTCGCACCGGTCCCATTGAAAAATAATTAAAAACAACATACTATCCGAACCGTAGATATCCAAATTTTTTATATAAACTCAATTTAAAAAGATTCATATACAACACGAAATATTGTACAAATCAGTAAAGAATTAATCTAACACTGTACCTGGGTAACTGTTCTATTAGTTCGGATAATCGAGGTTCTACTGTATCGTGGATTAAACGAGCAAATACGATCGAAATTGCGTCATGTTTGGACTCATTTTAATCAGGAGAATGTGACGAACACGTTGGTAAAAGTTTCTAGAAATGACTGATTAGAAACCAGAGAGTTTTGGTAAGGCAACAAGATAATGGGGAAAAGGGACAAGGGATGAGCAGAGACGATGGAACGTTTCGAGGTTTAGCCGGCTACGGGTCGATCAATTTTAATGAGCCGATTCGTGGCTCGCAGGTCGTACCTCGAGGCGAGAGCCTGGCATTAATACCAGTAATCGAATAATCGAGGCGCTCGTCTTGCACATGTTAACGAGCTGCCGATTCGAACTACCGGCCATTCTCCTTTATACAGGTTTTGGCTCGGCCAGTCGGGAACGATTTCACGGCTGCGAAATATGATTATTGTACACTCCGCAACAATACTGTCAGACACTACATACAATACCGTGTATACATACGTACGTTACAAATAAACTCTTTGCGCAAAATGTACAATCTTTTCGTCGGTTGCAACAAACGGGAGTCAGATGGAAATTCTTTTGGTGTCCGTTTCTTTAACCCGGGAGTACGCGCGCCACCAGCATTTACGTTAGTAGGCGCGTCGGTCATTTCGACCGATGCTAATATAAGAGAAATAATTGAATAAAATGACTAATATAGTACAAATAATGTGTAATATTGTATTTTAATTGTTTCAGAATTGTTTTACATAAACAATAACAATTTTTTATTATAACATAAATGGTCACCTGGTAACCAAAGTAAATTATAATAAATTATAAAGTAAATTACTGGTAACGAAATAACTAAAATATGAAATAGATAAATTAAATAAAATATTAAGTAACCATATAATATAAAATTTAAAATAAATGAATAAAATTAACTGTTGAAATAAAAAAGTAATAATTATTCGTCGCTTGATTATCTAGATTCGCTCGCATTATTACAACACTCGTGACAGAAGTAAACTGTATGTTCATTACAAATGAACTTGATATTTTTTTAATGAAATTAATACCAAAAATGATATAATTTCGATGATATTTACCTGTGTAATGGACGATGGGGGTTGACGGGACAAGTTACCTCACCGATGTACTCGACTTGTAAATGTCCATATACATACCTTTATATGATCCGAATTATATCGTGTTTAGTATCATTTTAATCAGAAAAATCCTACAAATATATTGGTGAAAGTCTCATACAAAAATAAGTAATAATAAAAAATTTTTTTATTGGGATTACATTATGAGGACGCCGCGGGCCTTTGAACTGTGCCGGCGACTGCGACTCTCCGCGTCTCTTTCTTTCCCATACGCTGTGTTTCCTTGCGCACGAGCCTTCTATCATCCATTACACACGTAAATATCATCGTAATTATATCATTTTTGATATCAATTTCATTAAAAAAATATCAAGAATATTTTGGCGAAAGTCCCATAAAAAAATAATGAAAAATAAAGAAGTTTTGTCATCGGATTAGTAGTGGTCTCCTGGTCTCACACCGATATACCCGACCCGTATCATGTTACACTTCTCGGCGGCCGAGGCCTCTCGAGTTTTGTGGACCCTCACGGGGTCTACCCCGCAGGAGTGGGGATAGTTCAGGGACATTTATGTGTGAGACATTTGGGACATTTATCGATGAAATACTGCAGAGATGGGAAATTTTGCCTCAATTGAGGCAACCCCGCAACACCGTAGCGCCCTCTGTCCCCTTCCAGCAAGCGCGGTACAATGGGGCAACAAAGACATGAGACATTGGCGTACGCAACGAACGTGCGCGCTGCATGAAGGAGAGGTTGGTGGGAGAAGCAAGCGTTTGAGGAGCCCCAACCGTGCTCCACCACTGAAATACTGTATATGGGTAACATGGCAGCCAGTGTGGTATAGCGTCTTATAGTGTTGTCGCGGAGTGTATGCCTCTCGAGTTTCGTTAGAGGAGAGGACCAACCGGCCTAGCCAGGCAGACATCAGCTGTACACATGCAAATTACAGCTCGACGATGCAACGCCAGTCCATATGGTGATCGACTATTATCCGCACGCTCGCTCCTTGACGTTCCTGTGGCCGGTCTCGCAAGATTAGTCTCGTGTCTTCATCAACGATACTATTATTTTCGTCGCGGGACGAAACTAGAGCTCCACGATGCTCAAGGCCATACCCGATGAACCTAAACCGGTTCTCAGATTCAACGTGAAACACTGCAACATCGATTTCGTAGAATGAACAAACATTTTTGTAATTCAAACTTTAGTAAAGCGACACAACAAATTATTCTATCATAGTACCGGGCATTGTTTTCCGTGAAAATAAAAAAACCATCTGTCTTTAAACCGCCCTTAACCCCTTGCCGTAACATTTTCCTTGCGGTTAGAGTGATTAGAACGTCTTTATTCCCAAAAATGTCGCGAAAGAGAAAAGAATTTATATTTTTTTGTATGGCTACATTTCCTTCAATGCTTAAATATTGATGACAAAAGAATAACATTTTATTTCGTCTAAAAAGGAAGGTGTACACTTCATATTTGTTAGACTTTGTTTAAAATCTACATCACGAGTCTGACTCCTTAAAGTACGGCAAGGGATTAACGCTAAAATCACCAGACCAGTCAAAATGACTGGTTTCTAATTATTTTCGTTTACAAATATTGAAATTGTGTATATATTTTCAAGAGTAATTATTCAGTCTATTAGACTATTATACAGGGTGAGTCACCTAACGTTTGCACCTAAAATATCTTTGTTGCTTCTAAAGTTACGTGAAATATGGTAAGGACAAAGTTGAATGGTAGAAGGGGGCTGACACGATGCCAAAAAAAAATTTTTGTTTTTATGTCATTTTTTTAGAGATATCAAGGTCACCTTGACTTTTTTAAATGGAACCACCCTTTTTTAAACACCTACAATGATAGTCCCTTTCATTACGAATTCAGTGACTATAATTACTCAAGGTCATTCAAGGTCGCGGACAGTGATAACGTATAGGATTTAACATCGATACATGCCTGTCAACGGGCTTTGAAGGAATGTTGGACTCTGTCCGTGACCTTGAATGACCTTGAGTAATTATAGTCACTGAATTTGTAATGAAAGGGAGGCCACTTCACGTTTATGTAGTCAGAAAGGTCCTCCAGTTCCATGCAATTTAAGACTAAGAACTTTAAAATCGATGCCATAGTTTTCGAGATATTGAGCTGTTCAGAGTTATGTGGGCCACCCTGTATATGGTGTTTTAGCAATGCGTTCTCTATATGTAGAAATTTGATTTTTTATTAGTTCGACATAACTTAATTACTGTTTTTCCTTTACATCCGACACCAGCCCAGACCATTACACCACCTCCACGCATTTGACGTCGAATTTTTGTTAGTGGTTGCTTACGAACATCACGATGATAATATGCACATCCGTCTGGTCCATCAAGATTGAACCTCTTTTCATCCGTAAAAATTACTTTTCTACAAGTCTTCTTCTAAAGTACATGTTCTCTTGCAAATAACAAACGTGCCTCTTTATGTCTTGCGTTTAATGATGGTTTTGCTATTATTCTAGACCGTTTTATAATGTTACTGGTCTGAAGTACACGACGAATATTTTATATATTTGTTTCGACTCCAGCTTTCTTAGCGATCTCCCTCGCAGTAGCATAAGAATTGGAAGCAGCACGTATTATAGCTCGCGTGTCACGTTCAAATAATGCTGCTGGCCTTCCTGTACTTTTCTTCTTTCCATACGCACTTGTATCTTTCAACAAATTATACATAACCTTCCAACCGCGACTAATTTCTTTTGCAATTTGAGTAATCGACAACTTTTACTTTCTTAGAGCTAAAATTGTGCTAATTTCGCTTTCACTAATTTTTTTGCCACGGCCCATTATGAGAATAAGAGTTTGACAAAGCTCTAGACAGAAATTGAACACCGTAACTCTGTAAAAGCTCACGAAACACTGAAGAATATGTAAACACAGTGTGCTATAATTTTGTCTGCGTCAGATTATGTGTTTCTCTTCCAACTAAGAAAACTCATTGAAGTAAAGTCAATCTATGTTATGTTTACGTATTCATAGCAGGTACGTGTTCCATATATTTTAGAGTTTCCACGCTAGCATAATCTTAACACGAGAAATTAAAGATAGCACACGCGTGCCATCTTTTTGTCTCGGAGTGTAGATAGATAGATAGATAAATAAAGAAAGTGAGCATTGGGCGAAACTGCTAGTGGAACGCGCCGTGAACCGATGTCACCTGTATTTCCGGGGCTTTTCGAGATATTAAATTTCGCGGGACGAGGACGCGCGCCCGGAAGACTCGAGGAAACTGCGGAAAGCGACCAGCGTAGCTAGAAAAAGATTGCTTCGAAAAACGCCGCGCCGAGGATTAGGAGTTGAGTGCATCGTGTTTCCGGCCAGCATCTCTTTCATTCTCTCTTCCTCTCTCCCCCTTTCTGTTTTTCTCGCTGTTCGCCTTTATCTCTTTCTCTCCTCAAACAATGCCTTGAGAAGTGTGCCGTAGAATAGGTGAGCCGTGCGCACCGTGTCTCTGGTCCCGAACAATGTCATCGCTGCTAGGTCACGTGACGTAATTCAGCCGAAACGATTGCGAGTTCCGCAAGGGCGCGCGAGCGCACACGGCGCCATCGTGGTTTAATGATCCCCGTACGTGCACCATTTGCGAGACGAGCGGCGAGACGATCCGGTCGGACGGCGATTCATGTTCTGGGAACTGTGAAAGCGCAGGCACAGATGACGTTTTCACCGAGAAACGATATTTTATTAATCGTTTAACGTTTTCATTGGAGAAAAGAAGCGTGCGAGCCCGGGCATTGAAATACTGGACAGTTTAAACCAGTGGTAGTCAACTTGGTCCCTACCGTCCACTAGTGGGCGTTCCAGCTTTCATGGCGGGCGGTAGGGGTTTTGTCCGATTGGGATCTGACATGGGGGCGTGGACAATATATATAGCTATTCAATATGGCGACGAAGAGCTTGGTCTTAACATTGAATTGATATCTTTTTTTTTGTTTTTACTTAAAATGTTTGAAAGGAAGGAGAAAACTTTGTGTTGAGGGAAAAGCATCGGTATTATGGACAAATCCAGCTGAGGATGGCAGTGTTAAATTTAGAACTAACATATTTTGTTATATATTCTAAGTTTGATAAAAAATATTTAGCTTTAAAAGTTACAAGAAATGACAGTTTTATTTCTTCAATGTTGACTAAATTAAAAAATATTTATTATACGAATATGTTACATAAAATTTGTTTATTGGAAAAAATATGTGATGAGGGTAGATAGACTTAAGAAGTAATAACAAGTGACGAGAGTACAGACTTAATCAATATTGACGAGTTTAATGCTACTTCGAAAAGATATATTTATTAAATATATGAAATAAATACATGTATAAAAATCCATAAAGTATGTTTAGTCAAATAATTCATTTCACACAAAAAATTTGTTTTTTAATATACCTTCTACATTTACAATTATAATTTCATAAATTTCGAATCGCTTAGAATTGGTGAGGACATATTAATTGCTACCGATAATCTTTACTTTTTAAGTCCCAGAGTTCGGGGTAAGCACTCCAACTGAGAAACTAGCATAAAAATGTCTTCTTCGGACCAGCGATTCTTTGCTGCCATTTTTTTCGCAAAATATTTCGGACGCAGTTCAAAACTTGAGATTACTGTCAGAACTCTATATCCAGAGAGCGTCCACATTATACATCATATAACCCTCCGAGAGCAACTGTTGCAAGCGCGCACAACTTGCCGGTCGCTATCTCGGACGTGTCTACGTCTACACCCTAAGTGTAAGAGTCGCTCCCGCGAGAAGTGTCGCAAGTTAATTGCTAGTCGATACGCAACTTTAGATTAGCTCACAAAAATCACAAAATTTTCAGATCTACTTTTCGAGGGTCCTCGGACCACTACGCATCATCCTCGTCGTCGTCGTCATAACGATGGACAATGGTCCCAGCCCGTAGTAGCCGATGAAATACACATCGGTGCTAATGCCAGCTTTATAGGTCAGTTTGTCCACCGTGGGCACATAGCGGTAATGTTTGCGCGCGAAATTTCAAAATCTGCAGGTTAAAATAGTTTCGTAGGTTCCAAGGTCACCTTCTATGTTTTTAAAAGTAGAAACATACATTTCTATGCACTATTCGATGCAGTTCGGCATTGTCTATAAAAAAAGTAGTAGCCTAAATGTGCCGAAAAATTAATAATTTGAGTTCAGTTAAGTCTTCATTTATTCACGGTCAGTTTACTTATTCATAAGGTCAGTTAAGTCTTCAATTATTCACGAGCAAGTAAAAAACGTGTAGAATGTTTAATCTGTACCTTGTGACGATATTTGTATTTGTATTGAAATAAGTCTATAATAAGCGAATGAAGGTCACCCGACGGTGATCTCAAGGTCGTATTTTTCGAGATCGTACAAAAACATGCTTCTTTTTACATAAAATCACTTATTTCTCTTTTGTTCGTCATTAAAAACGTGCGTTTAAGACGCACATCACTACCTAGCTTCACGGTTCGGATAATCGAGGTTCCACATTAACTTGGATTATACAAGCAAACGTGATCCAAATGCTATCGTGTCTGGTATCATTTCAATCAGAAAAGAGTGACCCATAAGCTGGTAAACGTTTCATAAACAAAAAATTAAAAACAAAAGAGTTGAGTCACTAAATCAGTATCGTATTCAACAACAATTTGGTTTCGATTTGATCGAACCTGTGCGCCGAAACTATCACGCGTCGTCATAACGATGGACCCAGCCCGTAGTAGCCGAAGAGATACGCATCGGTGCTAATGCCAGCTTTATGGGTCAGTTTGTCCACCGTCGGCACGTAGCGGTAATGTTTGCGCGGGGAATTTCAAAATCGAGGGACGACAGAAATGGAAGAGGAAGTGGAGGACCTAGTGTCGGAAGCCATCGTCTTTCATCGCCGGGAACAGATTCATAAGGTTCTGAGAAGCAGACTATTCATACACCATCTTCTCGATCCTTATCCGCGAGGCGTAGAGATCTTATCGCCGCCGTGGAACTCCGGAGCTGATCACCGCGCAACGATTACGCGTCACCGGTTGTCCGCGCGCTAACTGTAACCGAAGGTGCGAAAATTCCCCCATTGTTTTTCCTCGTTAACCCATTGTCTCGTTAGGCCATTGTTATTCCGGAGCCTTTGTCCCGCTTTTGTTGCCCGTTTCAAGAAGTTCCCCGCGACTTTTTCTTTTTTTGAGGTAATTTTTGAGGGCGATCTGATGCTGTCTTCCCTAACGCTTGAATGTTTCGCACTAGGGACTGAGAGATGTGTCTTCATAGCGGAGGCGACAAGATGGCACGAGCTTAACGGTGTTTATGTCCGGGGCGAAATTTCAATATTGAATTTCTTTCTTTTTTCATATTGATGCTCGAAATGTGTGACGTTCCAATGATTATATCTGGTGGGACATTAGTGTTCTATTAGTTTTGTTGTGTTTGTGTAACGTGTTTATTGCACTTAGCCACTTAATTACTTATTTTAAAGTCAAAGGTAGAGTAGTTTGATATATTAACACTTTGCCGTCCGCACGTCTTGTAAAAATTTCTTCGCTTGGCGCCGGCCGTTCTTGAGGTTATCTGGTGATTATAAATTTTCAAGTTTTACTAATGTCATCGTTACCTCTCATGAGTTTTCAATCCTGCCCCCTATTTTCATTAAATTTAAAAGATATACATATGTAAATATTAAATATTAATATTAAATATTAATAGTAAATAGTAAAATAGTAAAATAGTAAATAGTAAATAATGCGCAATTAACACTATGCCGTCCGGCGACACCACAGTGGTGTCGCGCACAAAGTATTGCTCAACGGCCGGCGACACCACAATGGTGTACTGGACGGCATAGTGCGCATTATTTACTATTTACTGTTTTACTATTTACTATTTTACTATTTACTATTTTACTATTTTACTATTTTACTATTTTACTATTTTACTATTTTACTATTTTACTATTTTACTATTTTACTATTTTACTATTTTACTATTTACTATTTTACTATTTTACTATTTTACTATTTTACTATTTACTATTTTACTATTTTACTATTTACTATTTTACTATTTTACTATTTTACTATTTACTATTTACTATTTACTATTTTACTATTTACTATTTTACTATTTACTATTTTACTATTTTACTATTTACTATTTTACTATTTTACTATTTACTATTTTACTATTTTACTATTTTACTATTTACTATTTACTATTTACTATTTACTATTTACTATTAATATTAATATTAATATTAATATTTAATATTTAATATTTACATATGTATATCTTTCAAATTTAATGAAAATAGGGGGCAGGATTGAAAACTCATGAGAGGTAACGATGACATTAGTAAAACTTGAAAATTTATAATCACCAGATAACCTCAAGAACGGCCGGCTCCAAGCGAAGAAATTTTTACGAGACGTGCGGACGGCAAAGTGTTAATATATCAAAATACTCTACCTTTCACTTTAAAATAAGTAATTAAGTGTATATTTTGTAACTCGTAGGACACGTCCTGAAGTCTTTTTGTCCGGAATAGATTGTTTCGAGACATTTCTGCCAATATAACTGTCTCAGGACTCCACTACCTCTGTAATCATGATATAGATACATTACTGTTTTGGCCGCGCATGCGCGCGAAATCTTGCACTATATCCCAACGCTATCTATAGGCAACTTTAAATACTAGTTGCGCGAATTTGCAATGCAATCATACGGGAAATAGATACACATAATTTATTTATAAATTTATATTGGAGCCGAATGTGCAATATTTTATTATATACTGATATATATACAAATACACTTGTTATGCATTCATTTTTCAGAATCAAATCATATCAATGTTCCCACAACGTTATATAGATGGCAACACTAGTTTTGCCATCCAACATGGCCGCAGTCTACCATCCCTCCCCGCTCGCGGCACGACCCCTCTCACCCATAAACCCACTTTATGTTCAGTCCTTTAAGTCCGTGGCGACACCTCGTCACGGTGCCTCATAACCTCAACGGCTACGTACGCAGAACGCAAGCGCGAATTCAAACTCCGCAATTTGTAACGACATAACAAGTTTATTATCTCCGCTGTTTTTGAAAATATGGAAAAACTTTCTTGACCAAAATTTTGTCAGTATGCAGAGGACTACAACATGGCGGTAACGGTTTTCTGCAGGTGAAAATACTTTCGTAGGTTTCAAGGTCACCTTCTATTTTTTTAAAAATAGAAACATACATTTTCATGCACTATTCGATGCAGTTCGTCATTGTCTATAAAAAGGTAGTAACCTAAGTGTGTCGAAAAATTAATAATTTGAGAGATATTTCAACTTTCATAAGGTCAGTTAAGTCTTCATTTATTCACGAGCAAGTAAAAAACGTGTAGAAGGTTTAATCTGTACCTTGTGACCATATTTATATTTGTATTGAAATAAGTCCATAATAATCGAATGAAGGTCACCCGACGGTGATCTCAAGGTCGTATTTTTCGAGATCATACAAAAACATGCTTCTTTTTACATAAAATCACTTATTTCTGTTTTCTTGGCCATTAAAAACGTGCATTTAAGACGCACATCACTATCGAGCTTCACGGTTCGGATAATCGAGGTTCCACATTAACGTGGATTTTACAAACAAACGTGATCCAAATGCTATCGTGTCTGGTATCATTTCAATCAGAAAAGAGTGACCCATAAGCTGGTAAACGTTTCATAAACAAAAAATTAAAAACAAAAGAGTTGAGTCACCAAATCAGTATCGTATTCACCAACATTTGGTTCCCTCGCTATTGTTTCCTACGTTGACCGCTATTTATTTCCACAGAACATCGCTGTGGAGGACAGAACTCTCCTAATGATTCACGAAGAGAATGTCGATTGTGCTCCGAAATTCTCTACTGAAATCCAAGAGGCCAATCCCGAGTCTACAGTGAACGGTCCCGGAACGCGCCCGAGGCCCGAAGCGCTCTGCAAAGAAGATAACGTTTGTTGGACAGGGGAATTGTCTCGGATGAACAGAAACTGTCAAACGATAATTTCCCACGTGTTCAAACAAAGGTGCCATTCCCGGGAACGGTAGTCCACGGTTGTATCGACGGTCCTAAGGAGGCGCGGATGGATCAACAGGCAATTTCAAAGCGGAAGCCGACGCGCGGCGGTGTCGTGGAAGGCAAACACGGCGCTGCCATTCGAAATCGGCAATCAGCCGCGATCGCTCGCCCTTTCATCGGTTCATTCGCAACTACTGTCGATGATACGACACTGCAAAGTCATCCGATGGTAAACGCTATACCTGGGGCAAGAGATGTCGTACAATAGGAGGAAACCACTCGACGGTGATCAGAAGTCTATAACGTTGCTTCTGCTTTATGTACTTTGAGGAATTTTTTGAGAAGTTAATCATTACACTATAGTCTTTCCGTTAATTTTAGTGGCATTAGCACGTTAAGTGGTAATACCATTTTAGTAGCATTAACGTCTTGAAATTGACATTGTTTAATTGATTTCGGTTCTTTCTGTCGCAGAATAGAAAAATTCGAGATTTACTATTTCCAATCAACCATAATTTCTCTTTTGACAAAACCTAATGCGAGCAGTCTAATAAATAATTTTTTTATATTTCATCTTGAGATTTTGTTACACAATGTGTAATATTTAAATACGCAATTTGAAAGAGTATTGATAATACCGAGTAAAAAAGTGAGATTCTTTAGTTAATCTTTGACTATGAGAAAACTTTTTTATTTTCAACTATACAGGGTGTCTCACGTAACAGTTTTCACGATTTTTTAAGTACTTGCGATAATCTGACAAAAAATATTTTCAACAGAAGTTGATCAGTTTTCGATTGGCTATATATTGCAATAAGAAAAAGTTCGAAAAATTTTTTTTTTATGGCATATTTTTTTTAAATGGCACTTTGTATTTTTGAGTTAACGGTATTATAGCTCGTCTCAAGACGAATTCAACGACCTAGTTTATCATGACCTTGGGATGACCTTGAAGGCGAAGAAATGAAAATTTCAACAAAACATGACAATCTGCTTGAATGAGTGATAATAACTTGTGTTTATTATTAAGACTCGAAATTACATTCAATTTTTATGGGGTCATTTATAGTCAATAGTTTATGCTGCTCCAATACAAAATAAGGAACATTTAAAGCGGCGAATCCGTACAGCATGCGAAGAACTTCGCTACGACAGTATCGTAAGAGCAACCAATGTAAATTTACTACGAAGAACGGAATTGTGCCTACAACAAAGCGGATTTCAATTCGAACATTTAATGTGACTTTTTTACGAAATCGTTTGTGTTCATTTAGTCAAGTTTTTTGAATTGAATGTAATTTCGAGTCTTAATAATAAACGCAAGTTATTATCACCCATTCAAGCAGATTGTCATGTTTTGTTGAAATTTTAATTTCTTCGCCTTCAAGGTCATCCCAAGGTCATGGTATACCAGATCGTTGAATTCGTCTTGACACGGGATATAATACTGTTAAGTCAAAAATACAAAGTGCCATTTAAAAAAATGAAGGTGACCTTGACAATACTATAAAAAAAAATGTTTTTCGAACATTTCTATTGCAATATATAGCCAATCGAAAAGTGATCAACTTTTGTTGAAAATATTTTTTGTCAGATTATCGCAAGTACTTAAAAAATCGTGAAAACTGTTACGTGGGACACCCTGTATATATTTGTGAATCTTTCGCTAATGCATTTGTGACGTTTTTCTGATTAAAACGAGTCCAAACGCGATACAATCTGTATCGCTTAATCAGCAGAATTTCTATTGTCCGCACATTCGCGTTCAAATGACCAGTTCGGATAATCGAGGCTCCATTAAGTCTTGGATTAAACTGGTAAATACGATCCAAACCGTATCATGCTGGGTATCATTTTAATCGGAAAAACGTCCCGAACACGTTGGTAAAAGTTGCATAAAAAAATAATTAAAAACAATCAAGCTATCATAGAATTTGACCAAACATGCACTGGAAGTTCCGCCAGCATTCACTGAAGAATATATCGGTAACTATACAACAATACCCTAATCAATCCCTGTAGCTGATCACTGAATGCTACAGTACATACTTCTACATAATAAGGCAGACAACGACATTCAATTACACGGTCCTTGTTCATTTTCGACGGCGAATGTTGGCAAGCTTTGACAGATCGGTCTGCCGAGAGGTTGAACAAGGTGGACGTCCGGTTTTGCTCCTTGACTCCGGTTGACTGGCCTCGTGGCTTCAGCTCGCGGCATGCAACATGTCGCGTGCAGGCACGTGCTCCGCAATGTATAATCTGACCCGTGGCCGAAGGCACAGTCTGCAGGGTCGATGTACAGGGCGTCTCAAAAATATTGTAAACCTTTGAAAAGATGTAAGTTTCCTTTGCGAACTTTCATTTGTAGTCGATTTAACGAATCATTTAAATTCTTTAAATTTAAAATTGCAATGCCCCAAGCAAAGTATTTCGGAATTATGCAACCAAGTCGATTCTTTCCGTGAACAGCTTGCACTTTTTAAAACACATTTGCACTCTGAACCAAAAATTTGGATCTTCTTTCCCTCGTGACAACTAATTTTCGAAGAATTCGGCAATAACTGCGATTTTGATAATCACTTATACATTCTTCAATCGATAATAGATCGATTCGATACGCGTTTCAGCGACTTCGACTCGTTTAGAAATGATCTAATTCTCTTCGAGAATCCCCTCACTGTCAAAATTGCAGATCAAGCCCTCGAGTTAAAACGAGAACTGTGCGATCTTCAGCACGAGATCTCTCTGAAAACGAGGGAAGAAAAACGAGCCGAATTCTTCAAACGCTGGAAGAATCAAAGTACCCTATTCTTCGAAATTTTGCGACCCGAATATTCTCAATGTTTGGATCAACTTATTTGTGCGAAAGCTCATTTTCAACAATGCGCTATATTAAATCGGATCACCGTACACGTTTAAATGATTCTTCGCTTGCGTCGGCGATGCCAATATCCACGTCCAAACTTTCCATAGACCTTAACAATTTGCCAAGCACGTCTAAACGTGCACGAAGATCAAGTTGTTCCGGACCGTATTAAAATTTAAACAATAGAATTAAAAACTATTTTTAAAATTTATCTTATGAAATTTATTTTTTTAATTAATTCTCTACAGCTATTGTCCGAAATTATCGTGTGACATAGTGGAATAGGTCTACAGGGGATACCACTAATAAAAAAAACGCATTGACAATAGTACCTCGATGGTAATGTGGAAACCTATTGAAACGAGTGTCGCCCCTTATGCGCCACGTTCATCTGTCTGTTATGATCGCGCCTGAGCCCGTCCGAGCACGAAGGCGACCACGGGGAGCGAGACGCGCGGCCGGGTCGAGGAGGCGTAGCCCCCGGAAAACGGTCCTCGCGAGCAAATAAAGTCAAACCCTGCCATATACCATCACTGCCTAACGCACCAATGACAACCTGTCATTTCGCTTTTACATTTATCCAATTTCTCGAAACGATTAATCCAACGCGATGTCTTTCCCCGTTTACTCAAACGATGCTTGTCTCGATAAAACGGTTCTAATTACTCGGGTCACGACATTCCGCGCGATCTTGTTCGCAAGTACGCTTCCGCGGAACTCATCATAGTACATAGTTGCCCGGGGGGGGGGGAGAACAAACGTCAAATTGTCGATTACTCTCTCTCCCGTTGACAAACGGCCATCGACCACGAGAGACGATACGTTCGACCGCCTGCCCTCGCCATGGAAAATAAACATTACTTTAATGTTCCGTTTAATAATGAAAATTTCAAAGCTATCGATCGCGGCGCGCGACACGCGGAACAACGTTACACGGTCGCTCACGCGACCTATAACAGCAGATCGGATGACACAAAAATGTCAACGTGTCTGGTATCCTTCAATTTTTTATAATAACGGAACTCAACCTTATGCCGTGCACCTGATGCTGCCGCCAGCATACTCGAATTATTTCGTAAGTGAAATGCGAGAGAAATTGCGAACGCACTGGATATTCTATTATGAAATTATTATTTATTATATTTATATTAGGGTTGTTGTATCGGAAGTATTTTGTATAGTTCTCCTACCTTATTAGACTTATTTACTGCTTAAAAGCATTTATTTTTAAAGAAAATATCTCTGGTATCACAGGTGGTCGTCTGCAGAAATGGCTCTGACAAGATGGCGGCCGCGTCCGTACAGTCTAAGGTATTTTGTTCAAATTTTCAGCAAATACTAGTAATACGGTCGCTCACGCGACCTATAACAGCAGATCGTGTGACACAAAAATGTCAACGTGTCTGGTATCCTTCAATTTTTTATAATAACGGAACTTAACCTTATGCCGTGCACCTGATGCTGCCGCCAGCATACTCGAATTATTTCGTAAGTGAAATGCGAGAGAAATTGCGAACGCACTGGATATTCTATTATGAAATTATTATTTATTATATTTATATTAGGGTTGTTGTATCGGAAGTATTTTGTATAGTTCTCCTACCTTATTAGACTTATTTACTGCTTAAAAGCATTTATTTTTAAAGAAAATATCTCTGGTATCACAGGTGGTCGTCTGCAGAAATGGCTCTGACAAGATGGCGGCCGCGTCCGTACAGTCTAAGGTATTTTGCTCAAATTTTCAGCAAATACTAGTCAAACATTACACAATAAGAAGAATGCAGGATGTTCACGCTATTACTAGCCAGCGTTTTTCTTGTAAATAGTAAATATAGGAAAAAAAGAAAGAGAAAAAAAGTAATAGCGTGTTTTTTGCAAACGACGCAATAGCGTAGGTAAAGACAAATTCTTAGAAATGAAGGTGACCTTCAATTTTTTAAATGAAATGCTATATATTTTTTTATATAATATGAAAGCATTTGTCAAGAAAAATTCTTATAAATGAAGGTGACCTTCAATTTTTTAAATGAAATGTTATATATTTTTTTATATAATATGAAAGCATTTGTCAAGAAAAATTCTTATAAATGAAGGTGACCTTCAATTTTTTAAATGAAATGCTATATATTTTTTTATAAGGAAATAGTGTAAACACAAGAAAACTACATACGCCATTACGTTACTTACAAAAAACAGTATTACTTTTTCCTCATTCGTTTTTTTCTCTAATATTAATTATTTACTAGAAAAACACTGGCTACTAATATCGTGAACACCATGTTTATTGAATTTCCAATGAAAAAAAATGTTTCATATGCAAAAATTGTTGAATTTTCCCTACTTTTCATCAATGACATGTAGCCCACTAGATCGCCATGCGTTGCTTGAAAATGGGATTAACCAGCCTTCTAAGGCAAAGTATGTTCAAAATAGAGAAAGATGGATTTGGGGGTGGGACGAACACAGTACGAGGGTACGGGAGAAACAATTTGTCGGGCTGGGTCTAAGATCAAGCGTCGGTCGGTGTTGGTTTGATCCCTGAGGCCGGTGATGCGTTGTTCCACCGGTTGTTTTTTGGTGATGCTGTTCGTGGCTCGAGCCACGGCGAAAGCGCGTGCCAGCAGGGTGCGGGAAAACGATTAGTTTTTAATTTGCTTCGGGCCGATCCGATCGCGTGAAATTGCGGCCCGGGAGGCTCGCTCGTTCCACGCCGGTTTCGCTTCGGATTTTTGGCAGGTCTCGGCCTCCCGTTCTCTTCCCCCTTCGTTTTTTATTTTCACATCGACGTTTACCTGGCCCTGCCATAGCCGGGCAGACCGTAGAAAACGCAGCTTGGCAACGTTGCACACATAACGCAATTTTTTACTAGCCAAAAGTCAATTTTGAAAAACGTTTCATTCCTATAAAGTGACTTCAACCCTTCGAAATCCAAATTACAAACCATTTCTGATAATCATGTCTGCGAGGGCATTACTCTGACGACAAAATTAAAAAATTCATAGTTAGAACCAGGGATGGACAATTCTTACAAAAAAGAATCGATTCTGAAGCGACAAAGATCCAGTCAATATAAAATGATTTAAAAAAACATCTTTTGAAATACTATTCGGATCCATATGCATTCTGCATGACAAAAACAGATGCCCGCGAAGTACTGCAGCTGTATTTTTACAATTTTTTACTTTTGGTTTGGTTTGAATTTATCCTATTTTTATATTTTCTCATTAAAAGTAATTTTTCAGAACATTCGGCAATGTTAGCACAATTTTTTAGACATTTACAATGAACGGGCAAGAAAATTTTCGGATAAAAGTTGATCGGTATTCACTTTTCTACAAGTTTCGATATGAAAGAAAATTCTTTATGAAAAAAATGGAGGTCACCTCGATTTTTTGAATGTTAATATACAGGGTGGGGCACTATAAGCAGATCACCTGAATAACTCGCTTGCTTTTGTAGATAGAAGAAAATTCATCAGACCAAACTTACTTGATATCGAGGCGCTCGTAATCTGATGTCATTAATTTTTTTATAGGTGGAGACGTCAAGGAGATATGAAGGTCAACTCTGTTTTTTTTAAATGGAACGGCATGGTTTTTTATTTACATTCTGATAGTGTGTTTCAAGATGAATACAATGACCTATTACGAAGGTCATTCAAGGTCACTCAAGGTCAACTGCAATAGAAAATAAAGTGTCTCAAAGCACTCTTCGAACACTACGACGATTTACATGTAACATGTTATTTACGTATTCACTGCTACTTCAAGTGTTCAAACTGACGACCTTGAACACGGAGACATAATCTAAAACGTTGCAATACTGATGATACTGCCTGACAAATTTCAGTTGTATCTATTACAGAGCAAGCTCTTTTTATACGTTCTTGCATATCATCTGTGGTTGTTGGTTTTTCGCGGTACACTTGTTCCTTCAATTTTCCCCACAAATAAAAATCTAGTGGTGTCAGGTCTGGGGAACGAGATGGCCATTTATTACTTCCTGATCGACCAATCCAACGACCTTCAAATGTCCTGTTCAGTAATTCTGTAACATTTCGTGCTGAATGAGCAGGACATCCGTCTTGTTGGAATCACATGGACTGTCGCACGTCCAGTGACATGTCCTCTAACAATTCTGGCAAAACGTCTTTTAAGATTCTCTCGTATTTATGACTATTTAGCCTGCCATCAATGAAATATGGACCAATTTCAAGTTCAAGGTCGTCAGTTTGAACACTTGAAGTAGCAGTGAATACGTAAGTAACATGTTACATGTAAATCGTCGTAGTGTTCGAAGATTGCTTTGAGACACTTTATTTTCTATTGCAGTTGACCTTGCGTGACCTTGAATGATCATCGTAATAGGTCATTGTATTCGTCTTGAAACACACTATCAGAATGTAAATAAAAAACTATACCGTTCCATTTAAAAAAACAGAGTTGACCTTCATATCTCCTTGACGTCTCCACCTATAAAAAAATTAAGGACATCAGATTACGAGCGCCTCGGTATCAAGTAAGTTTGGTCTGATGCATTTTCTTCTATCTTCAAAAGCAAGCGAGTTATTCAGGTGATCTGTTTATAGTGCCCCACCCTGTATATTTTTGACTTCGTAATATTCTGGCTGTTGTCGAGACGAATGCAACAGACTATTATACTATGACCATAAACCTTGGGGATAACGCTAAAATAATTTCGGCCAGTAAAAACGCGTTCTCAAACGCGTGGTCGGATATCCAGATTGAAATTGCCCCCGCGCGTTTACCTCGCTGGTTTTTAGCGTGTTTTCGCCGGGTTTCACATTATTTTTGCCACCCGCGGAACCTTAAAAGATCGATTAGTCCCGAGACACCGAGCAGAGGATACATTGTGCCCGGGCCTGCGCCGATTGAAATCATCCGGACGATTATTTACACGTGTTCTTGTCTCACAAAATTCAATGAGCGCCGCGATATCTCACGCGGCCGACCGTAATTCGACCGGTAAATGACTTGTTACTTGACTTCAAGTTTTGATTACGATGAAAATCGGTAGCTTTGAATCTTCACCGACTTGTACGATGAATCGTGTTGTTCATAGACCAGTATTTATGCGCAAAACACGTGGGACAATAAAAAAGATGTCCGTTCGGATAATCGAGGGTCCACTACGTCGCAAAAAAAATGTAATTCAGGAATTTTAAAAGCAGAGATTTCTAGCTTGAAAATGAACCTACGTAAAACATCTTCCGATCTTTTTCTACGAAGTTAGAGTAGATCAAAGATCTCGGTTCGGATAATCGAGGTTCTACTATATCGTGCATTAAACGAGGGAATACTATCCAAATTGCGCCATGTTTGGACTCGTTTTATTCAGAAAAGCGTCACGAATACATTTGTCAAAATTTCATAAAAAAATAATCAAAAGTAAAAAAAATTATGGCACTGGATTAGCATTGCTCCATCGAAGTGCTCCGAACTATATCATGTTGGTACTCGTTTTACTCAGAAAAGCGTCACGATTACATTGGTAAAAATTTCGTAAAGAAATAATAAGAACTAAACAAACTATGGCACTGGATTATCATTGCTCCATCGATGTACTCCGAACTATATCATGTTTGTACTCGTTTTACTCAGAAAAGCGTCACGAATACATTGGTAAAAATTTCGTAAAGAAATAATCAGAAGTAAAAATAATTATGGCACTGGATTATCATTGCTCCATCAAAGAGCTCCGAACTATATCATGTTTGTGCTCGTTTTACTCAGAAAAGCGTCACAACGACAGTGGTAAAAATTTCATAAATAAATAATCAGAACTAAACAAACTATGGCACTGGATTATCATTGCTCCATCGATGTACTCCGAACTATATCATGTTTGTACTCGTTTTACTCAGAAAAGCGTCACAAATACAGTGGTAAAAATTTCAAAAAGAAATAATGAGAAGTAAACAAATTTTAGCACTGGATTAGCATTGCTCCATCGAAGTGCTCCGAACTATATCATGTTTGTACTCGTTTTACTCAGAAAAGCGTCACGAATACATTGGTAAAAATTTCGTAAAGAAATAATCAGAAGTAAAAATAATTATGGCACTGGATTAGCATTGCTCCACCGAAGTGCTCCGAACTATATCATCTTTGTACTCGTTTTACTCAGGAAAGCACCCCGAATATGTTGGTAAAAGTTTCACAATTGTAAAACAAAAATTTTATTTTATTGTTTTCGTATCCCCTATTTAATCCGGACGTGTTATAATATTACCGTTTCCGTGCACACGTTATGATGCGCCCTGTACAATAATCCTCTTTCATACTCGTCACACTGGTTTCCCCGGTTAAAAGATCCGGAAACGAACAACGCTTGGATCGGCAAGACTTTCCCGTAGGATAACTACGAAAACAGCCGTCGCATCGCCGCGGCGGTGAAATGCGATTTCACCGTATGTACATCGGCGACGATGCGCACGCGATGCACGCGATGCACGGAGCCTGTTGCGGTCCGTTAATTACAAATGACTACAATCGATACTACCGTTTGAATTGCAAGTTTGCGGCGGCAAACGGCGCGTATTTTCATGGACTGCTATGTCAAAGCGAACACGGCCGGTATACTAAGTACATAGAGCAACAGAAGGCAGAAGAGCGGAGAAAGGAAGAGGCTGTTATTTGTCTCGTGTCAACCGCAAAGGCGCTGGCTCTCCTTATTAAGAAATAGGGAGCTATACAGCTTTCCCGGCGTTAATTGTGTTAAATTGTATACAGATTGTTCCGCAGATTTCCCTAGGAACTTCGCCGACGCATTACGCCGCGAAAAGTGGGGCTAAAATGTCGTGTAACCAAATGAGGATTTATGCTTCCTCGGAGTTACAACGTCGCTGACGAAAATTAGACACCACTGTGCAGTCTGTGCGCTTTTGTTCCAGAAACCTGTGAAAAAGTAGTCAATCCTAAATTATTATGTTTGAAATTCAAACTATTATTCGGTATTTTACCGTCAATATCAATATCGCGTAAAAATAAAGTCGTCTTTCGTCGTCAGAATCTTCTAAAATCAACTTTTAGAACGTTCAAGTAAAATACCAATTTGTTTTTTTTTAACAGAACTTTTTTGTTTCCAAATATTTTTTTACAACATTGCTACTAACATATTCCGGACATTTTTCTGATTAAAATGAGTCGAAGCACGATATGGTTTGGATCATGCTTACTCGTTTAATCCGCGATATAGTAGAGCCTTGATTATCCGAACTAATGGATGGAACACCAGTGCTTGGCTGTAGGCATTCTATAGAAATATATATAACTCACGCAATTTTTATTGTTTTTACATGAGAAAAATCATGTATGTACCTCAAGTATCTGCGAGTATAGGTCTAAAATACCGATTCGAATTGTTTGATAATTCTCCCGAAAAAAATTCTTGAAGATTGGTATTATGCAAAAATGGCAATCAAAAGTAGAGTTTCGTGTTAAGATTGCCACGCCAATGCAAGAAGGCGGAGTCAAAGATGACGGTGCGTGCCGAGCGTACCTGTGTCGCCACCTGTTGGCAGTTGTTGCGCACTCCACCCCCTCAGGCTAACGACAATAGCAACAACACGAAAGCGTGCCGGAGCGAACATCAACTCTACGTTGCACGGTTTACGTTGCGGTCTCTGCCTTCCTACACCACCATTATTTCAACCCCATATACATTGCCCTATGTTGCAATTCCCTGACCTTCCACCTCTTTCATCTCCATTTAAACAAACAACCGACCTGTTCTTCGCCCGCTACTGCATTGTGGCGCGCCACTGGAATGGCATCTTAGTTCATTTCGAACAATCCACTTAACCAAAATTGTTTTCTTTTGTTTAACACTTTGACTGCCAAAGCAGCGACCTCAAAAATTTCATAAAATCGAAACAATATATTTAATAATATAATGATTACAGAATGAAAATGTGTGACACTGAGTAACGTTTTAACCTTCTTGCATTTTCCAGATATTAACCAAATTTGATACAATGATTACATTAGCGTAATAATTAATTTTTAAATATGAACAAATAATTCCGTCACCCATATATGGGTGACACGGCAGTCAACGTGTTAAAATGTCTATAATTCGTACATAAAATAATTTAAAAACGAGAATTCTTCGACCGTTGCTTCAGATTCGTTACAAAATGGCGTCCTGTTAGTTTTTAAAGAATCTGCTTATTATAAATTGCCGTATTTTATTTGAAAAATCAAAATAAATAGAATTATGTGGTTGTGTAACTTAAAAATTCGAATTCTTTGACGATTGCTCGAGATTCGTTACAAAATGGCGTCTTGATTGCTCTTATGAAATCTAAGTAAATGTTGTGGTAATTTCTATTTTTAAAGTATGTTTGAGTTGTCAACTGTCTCAATTTCTGTTTAAATAAATAGTTCTGCTATTTTATAGTCACAATGGTTTTAGCTGTGTTTGTTACATAAATAATATAAGTACAAGATGAAGATCGAATTACAATCTCTGGCTCGGAAGATATGAATAAATAAGATATTATGCAGCCGAGTTTAAAAAATTAGAATTTTATGATGACATTAAATTCTTTACGCTGCAGTTGTCTCGTTTTTTATCACTCGCATCTCAATTTAAACAAACGATCGTGGCTGTTCCCGGAGCACCGCAGGAATTGCACCATAAGATGGCGCCACATGATAAACATTATACAGTTTACTTACTTCAAGTAATTATGTCTTTGCTTGGAAAATATAAAAAGAAGAAGAATGATTTTTTTAAATTGGAGAATATGAAAAGAAGAATAATTTTTATGCTTTGGAAAATATTTAAAGAGAAATATAGTTAAATTTAAAAAATCTAGATTTTATCGATATCTCCTCCAATAATAATGAAATTTGTAGATTCTTTCATTACATTATTTGCAACAAAATAAACGAATCGAAACTAACTTAGGGAACCACAAGTTGATAATTTCATTAAAAATTTAATAAATTTATTAAATAATTGGATATTAAATTTAGACTTTTTAGTCATGATTATTCCAAATTCAAAGTAAAGTAAATAATATTTTTATTAACATTATTTTACTCCATTCTATTCACGAAACTAATTACCAATAACATATTGAAATAATAATAACGCAAATTAAGATAATGTAGTTGGGAATATGATAATGCATGATAGTAAATATCTAGACGTACAATGTAGTTTATTTTCCTATCCGAAAACGTGTTAATTAGCTATCTAAATTTCCATTGTGCTATTGTATATCATAGAAAGCACAGTCAATTTACGCATAATAAAATTATGAATCTATGTATTATAATTAATGGAGTTCGACAGGAATATCTGTACACGATGAATTATGTCACCATTTTCTTCTGACTTCAAATAATGATTAATTGCATTGTACATTTTATGCATTCAAAGCGTAGTATAATATAAATGCACGTAACACAACAAAATGTAGACAATCAAAATATTTAATGAAATTTTCAAATTAACACTGATATAATTGTTAACAAAGTCGATTTTTCTGAAATAAACTATTAACGTTACATACATTAATTTCATTAATTCAATTAAAATATTCTAAATAATTAATTCATCCCTCAATTGATATTAAAATAACCTGTATCTTATTAATTCAATTAAAATATTCTAAACAATTAATTTCAATTTAATGTAACCCTGTAAATTTTTCAAATTATTAGTATTATTTTCTTCAGTTTGTCAACATATAATCAGACTATTTTATAATTTTCAAAGACACCAAAAATTGGATTTAGAAAAAATGGATTATTAAATGGCAGCAAACCGCAATCGAAATAACGAAATCAAAAGACAAAATTAAAAGAAAATGGATTATTAAACGACAGCAAATTGAAATCGAAATAACAATAAAACATTAAAATTACCTGTATCTTATTAATTCAATTAAAATATTCTAAACAATTAATTTCAATTTATTTTAACCCTGTAAATTTTTCAAATTATTAGTATTATTTTCTTCAGTTTGTCAACATATAATCAGACTATTTTATAATTTTCAAAGACACCAAAAATTGGATTTAGAAAAAATGGATTATTAAATGGCAGCAAACCGCAATCGAAATAACGAAATCAAAAGACAAAATTAAAAGAAAATGGATTATTAAACGACAGCAAATTGAAATCGAAATAACAATAAAACATTAAAATTACCTGTATCTTATTAATTCAATTAAAATATTCTAAACAATTAATTTCAATTTATTTTAACCCTGTAAATTTTTCAAATTATTAGTATTATTTTCTTCAGTTTGTCAACATATAATCAGACTATTTTATAATTTTCAAAGACACCAAAAATTGGATTTAGAAAAAATGGATTATTAAATGGCAGCAAACCGAAATCGAAATAACGAAATCAAAAGACAAAATTAAAAGAAAATGGATTATTAAACGACAGCAAATTGAAATCGAAATAACAATAAAACATTAAAATTACCTGTTTCTTATTAATTCAATTAAAATGTCCTAAATAATTATCTTTAATTTAAATTAACCCTGTACATTTTTCAAATTATTAGTATTTATAATTTTTTTTTTAAACTATAGTTTCCTCAATTTGTCAACATACAATCGGACTATTTTATAATTTTCAGAGACATCAAAAGTTGAATTTAAAAAAAAATGGATTATTAAACGACAACAAACCGAAAACAACAATAACCGCAAAAATAAGAATTTAAACGTGTGGAGGTTCCGGAGTCATAAAAAAGTCTTCAGTTGATTCCGCTATTATCCCCTGGAGTCGCTTCGAAATTCCACTTAAAACTGAATTGGACTTTAAATTTTGATGTTACCCATAAGAGTTTGCGACTACGCGTTAAATCAAACTTTAAACACCGTTTGAAAGTTCACTGCCATCAATCCACGGTAGATACCCAAACCTTCAATTATATATTACGAATGAAATGTAATTTCACGGGGGAGTACTATAAAGCATCAACTACTCGAATTAGCAGGGAGAGAGATACCATTTGTCCGTACACGAAAATTTTATGGTTACGGGCCGTTTTGCTTCTCGTCTCTGTCAATCGTTGTCCTCCTTAACTCTTTAACGTGACACAAAATGGTTCCGCGTTTGAAGTGTTAATATCCCAATTTCCATAGCAACCAAAAATAAAAAATCATAAATGACAGTCCACGTCTCTCGGATTGCAGATTGCAGCTACGCAAACGAAGGAAATAGTCCCGGCCACCTGGAGGATGTCGTCGCGTGCCATTACGAGTCCCGTTGGTAAACGTTTAACGAAGATATCCTTGGAGCACGTGTCAGGACGTGGTTCTCTATAGGTACAGCAATAATGGCCCCTTTAGACTCTGACCTCCCTCTCTCTCTTACTCCCACCGTCGTATTTTCTCACTTTCTCCCTTCCTCTCTGTCTCTCTTTCTCTCTTTCAACCGTAGCCACTCGATCCTCCCCCGCTTGTGTTTATGCTGGAGGGCACAGAGACGGTGTGTGTACACACTGCTCCTTGCCAGGACCAGGACAGAGCCTCACCGTTTCCTGCGGGGCACGCGACTCGGCGGCCAGCTGCTTCCTGTCTGCCGTTCTTCCTCCTTCTGTTTCTCCTTTTTCTTCTTTTTCCTCCTCTTCCCATTCCTCTTTCCATCGTCCCGTTCCACTGGTTCGCGCGACACTGTCCTCCTACGTTCGCAGACTGTACCTATCTAACACCATATACAATGAACCACGAAAATATTCCAACGAATGAAATATTCGAGTCTTTGAAAAAATGCACTGACCAAAAGCAGAGATTTCTAGCTTTAAGATGAGCCCACGTAGAACATCCTCCGATCTTTTTCAACGAAGTTACAGCACATCAAAAATCTCGGTTCGGATAATCGAGGTTCTACTTTATCGTGCATTAAACGAGGTAATACTATCCAAATTGCGACATGTTTGGACTCGTTTTACTCAGAAAAGCGTCACGAATACATTGGAAAAATTTCATAAACAAATAATCAGAAGTAAAAATAATTATGGCACTGGATTAGGATTGCTCCTTCGATGTGCTCCGAACTATATCATGTTTGTGCTCGTTTTACTGAGAAAAGTGTCACGAATACATTGGAAAAATTTCATAAACAAATAATCAGAAGTAAAAATAATTATGGCACTGGATTAGCATTGGTCCATCGATGTACTCTGAACTATATCATGTTTGTACTCGTTTTACTCAGAAATGCGTCACAAATACAGTGGTAAAAATTCCATAAAGAAATAATCACCAAAAAACCAAATAGTTCACCATGAGCGCTGATTACACCATGCAGACACCGTTGCATACTATTCAATAAATAATTTGGTTTTTTAACGCTTCTTTTGAATTTGTCATGTATTTGAATTTGAATAATCGTTTTCCAATTTCTGTCCATTAATGTTCAATGAGAATTGAAGTCTGGACTGTGATGTTTTCAATATGTGAGGTACATTATACAGGGTGACACATTTAAAACAAAACACCTGGATAACTCGCTTGTTTTTGGAGACAAGAAAATGCATCGGAAAAAACTTATCCGGTATCGAAGGATTCATAATCTGATGCTACTAGTTTTTTAATAAGTGGTGGCGTCAAGGAGATATGAAGGTCAAGTCTGTTTTTTTTTTCTAAATGGAACAGTATGTTTTTTGACTTACATTCTGATAGAGTATTTCAAGACGAACACAATGACCTATTATTAAGGTCATTCAAAGTCGCCGAAGGTCAATTTCAAGAGAAAATAAATGGTCACAAAGCACTCTTTGAATACTTTGACGGACAACCACTACATCTTTTTCGTTTAATTCTCCGGTATCGACGTGAGCTATTACAGTGCACCATCCCTAATTCAGCTGCACAAAGAAAGGCCCGGACCCTGGAACCTGCCTTAAACCGGTGTAAAAGATGTTCGAATACTTTTTACACCCACCGTATTTGGCAACTATTGTTGACATCAGCGTATCGTCTTCAAAGTTTACATGTAAAATCACGACACTTACAAGTTACTGCTGGGATAAAAGCATCATGGAATTCGTAATGTAAGTACGTTTTATAAAGCCTCAAACATTTCAAACCGTTCGAATACTTTCGTGGTTCACTGTAAATGAAAACTGTCAGGTCAGAATGTGAGGGCAGTTTAGCGCAGTCATCGTCGCCGTCGCGAGCGGACATAGGAACCTATTCCCAGTGCATTCGAGCCGAAGACTATACTGCATTATTCAAAAACAGAGTTGACCTTCATATCTCCTTGACGCCACCACCTATCAAAAAACTGTGTAGCATCAGATTATGAGCCCTTCGATACCAAATAAGTTTGGTTCGAGGCATTTTCTTCAATCTCAAAAACAAGCGAGTTATTCAGACGTCCTGTTTTAAATGCCTCACCCTGTATATAATCCAATTTTTTGGCGCATCCGAGACGCGTTTGCACGTCAAGAGGTTAATAGAATAGCCTTCTGGGTAAGGTCCAAATCTGGAGACCGGGCAATCGAGCTGGTAAGCCGAGGACAAAGAAATTCTCGCGTAGCTTTGTCTTCGTGGACAACGGAAGCGATATCGCGCGGATTCGAGTAGATCGAGCACGTTTTTCGGTGGAGTCACCCCGTAGAAGAGGACGCGAGGAACGAAAACGGTCTCTCTGCAGCATCGAACGCCGCCGTTGGCCGAATAAAGCACTCGAACAAACAATACGGCTTCACCCCAGATGCTTCCGGTCTCTTATTTCACCGGATAGCCGCAGGAACACGTGCCCCATTTCCTTCTTCTGCTTCCTCTTCCTCTTCCTCTTGCTCTTCGTCTTTCTAGCGAGATCTCCTCCCTCTGCCCAGCTTCTTCAATGCATCCGATAATTTGATAGCGACCGGTGGACCCAATGAAAAATTCCCCGGCCTCTTCATAACGCTTCCTGTTGCATTCCTGCATCGATTGTCCAGGCCCAACCCTTCTTTTGTGACTCTGTCGCGGTCGCGTGCTTCACAACCGTCGCACAGTGATACGAAACAATTATTAAAGATGTTATATTAACATTTTATCGCAATTTATGTACCTAATACGATCAATATACACATGAGAAACTATACGTAAATAATTTGAACTACATCTTCCAAAGTAAGAATTACAAAATTACTGGACTGTCGCGATGAAAGCAAAAGAAAAAATGTGAAATCGTCAAGATTGAGAAAATATTTTATCGCAATTTATGTACCTAATACGATCAATATACACATAAGAAACTATACGTATCTAATTTAAACTAAATCTTCCGAAGTAAGTATTACAAAATTACAGGGCTGTCGCGATGAAAGCAAAAGAAAAAATGTGAAATCGTCAAGATTGAGAAAATATTTTGTCGCAATTTATGTACCTAATACGATCAATATACACATAAGAAACTATACGTAACTAATTTAAACTACATCTTCCAAAGTAGGAATTACAAAATTACTGGCATGTCGCGATGAAAGCAAAAGAAAAAATGTGAAATCGTCAAAATTGAGAAAATATTTTGTCGCAATTTATGTACCTAATACGATCAATATACACATAAGAAACTATACGTATCTAATTTAAACTACATCTTCCAAAGTAGGAATTACAAAATTACTGGCATGTCGCGATGAAAGCAAAAGAAAAAATGTGAAATCGTCAAGACTGAGAAAATATTTTATCGCAATTTACGTACCTAATACGATCAATACACACAAAAGAAACTATACGTAACTAATTTGAACTACATCTTCCAAAGTAAGAATTACAAAATTACTGGCATGTCGCGATGAAAGCAAAAGAAAAAATGTGAAACCGTCAAGATTGGGAAAATATTTTATCGCAATTTATGTACCTAATACGATCAATATACACATGAGAAACTATACGTAACTAATTTGAACTACATCTTCCAAAATAAGAATTACAAAATTACTGGACTGTCGCGATGAAAGCAAAAGAAAAAATGTGAAATCGTCAAGATTGAGAAAATATTTTATCGCAATTTATGTACCTAATACGATCAATATACACATAAGAAAATATAAGTATCTAATTTAAACTAAATCTTCCGAAGTAAGTATTACAAAATTACAGGGCTGTCGCGATGAAAGCAAAAGAGAAAATATGAAATCGTCAAGATTGAGAAAACATTTTATCGCAATTTATGTACTTAATACGATCAATATACTCATAAGAAACTATACGTAACTAATTTAAACTATATCTTCCAAAGTAGGAATTACAAAATTACTGGACTGTCGCGATGAAAGCAAAAGAAAAAATATGAAGTCGTCAAGATTGAGAAAATATTTTGTCGCAATTTATATACCTAATACGATCAATATACACATAAGAAACTATACGTATCTAATTTAAACTAAATCTTCCGAAGTAAGTATTACAAAATTACAGGGCTGTCGCGATGAAAGCAAAAGAAGAAATGTGAAACCATCAAGATTGGGAAAACATGGAAGACCATTTTAAGCGAATAGAAATTTGACCACAGTATATATTTGTAGGTGTCATCTTTGCAAGGCGGGAGGGTGAATAAAAAGGATAAAAGAAGCAGCAAAGAAAGCCTTGCAAGGGGCTACTAATACGCAACCCTTTGCAGTCCAGGTGGTTTCGCATGCTGTCGGTAACGAGACACCAGGGTGGGTTCGAGGGGAAGAGAAAACAGCGAAGAAGGAGAAGTAGGCGGAGAAAATGCGAAAGAACTGTGTGTACGCACAACCTGCCTGCTCTTTCGCACCCGCGACAGATGTTTCCCCGGTTTCGGAAGCGGAGAACCAACAACTATCTACGTACATATACTTACCGACCATCCTCCGGCTAGAATGCGTTGGAGTTCGTGCCCTGAATTTTTATACTGGGTGCTCGACAAGTTCAACAACTTCAACGAGACATGCACTGCCCAAAATAAGCTTTCTAGATGGACAAAATTATTTTCATTTAATTTAGGGAATTAAGTAGAGTACATTCGAGTGGTTCAGTGTCTAAAACTTTAAACAAATAAACTATTCGTGTTAGGCTTAAGTTATGAAAATTGTATTATAATTACTATAAGATGTAAGTATCGAGATTGCGTATATCAAATTTAGAGTGAATTCGACGACGTTTGTAAAAGTTACAAATTATTCATTGTAATGATGTACTGAAGCAGGGTCGCGAATTCAATCTTTGCTATTAGCATTTTAAATAAATAAAACATGCATGTTTGACTTAAGGTATGATAATGATATTATGGCTACTATAAGACGTAAGTATCGAGATTGTATGTATAAAATTTGGAGCGAATCCGATAACATTTGTAAAAGTTATAAATTATTCATTTTAATGATATACTGAAGCAAAGTCGCGAATTCAATCTTTGTTATTAGAACACTAAAAAAATAAAATATGTTAGTTAGAATTAAGATCCGAAAATAATATTATAACTACTACAAAATGCAAGTATCGAGATTGCATATATAAAATTTGGAATGAATCCGATAACATTTGTAAAAGTTATAAATTATTAATTGTAATAATGTATTGAAACATGGTCGAGAATTCAATTTTTGTTATTAGAACTTTTAAAAAATAAAATATTGTCGTTACAGTTAAGATCTGAAAATAATATTGTAACTACTACAAGATGCAAGTATCAAGATTGCATATATAAAATTTGGAATGAATCCGATAACATTTGTAAAAGTTATAAATTATTCATTGTAATAATGTACTGAAGCAGGGTCGGGAATTCAATTTTTGTTATTAGAACTTTTAAAAAATAAAATAATGTCGTTACAGTTAAGATCTGAAAATAATATTGTAACTACTACAAGATGCAAGTATCAAGATTGCATATATAAAATTTGGAATGAATCCGATAACATTTGTAAAAGTTATACATTATTCATTGTAATAATGTACTGAAGCATGGTCGAGAATTCAATTTTTGTTATTAGAACTTTTAAAAAATAAAATAATGTCGTTACAGTTAAGATCTGAAAATAATATTGTAACTACTACAAGATGCAAGTATCAAGATTGCATATATAAAATTTGGAATGAATCCGATAACATTTGTAAAAGTTATAAATTATTCATTGTAATGATGCACTGAAGCAAAATCACGAACGTTCGCTATTCGAACTTTAAACAAATAAAATCTGCACGTAAAAATTATGCAGTTACCACGGTAAAACGAAGTGTTCCACAATCTAAAAATTCCTCCGGACTTAATAATTCATACATTGTAGGCCCTAATACAGTTTAAATGAGACTACCAACTTTTTAAGCTGCAAACACATAATCAAGTCTCGCGAGAACTTCTTCTAATTAGTTTCCAGGCGCAGTCAAGCGCGGTGACCATACCGTGAATATAAAATGGCCAATTACAGAACTCTTTTGTGCAGACTTTCCGGAAATGATCGGCTTTCGTCGAGCAGCTAACTGACACTCTAACTGCCTCTTCGTTTCGCTTTTCATTCACTTACTTTTCCCACAAATATAGTGAACTGCGGAAGTATTCGAACGGCTTCAAATCAAATGTTTGAGGCTTTACAAAAATGTACTTACATTACAAAAGCATTATAATATTCATAATGTAAATAAAATACATTTTTCATAGTCTCAAACATTTGAAACCGTCCGAATACTTCCCGTGGTTCGTCTGTACCTAAAATCAGGAGTCTATTTCTACTAACAAGGAGAAGACACGGTCATGGGGTCTCAGATTTTCTCGAAATTTTGCATATTGGTAAATTTCGTTCTCCTGTTTATGAAAATGTACCATTATAGACGTCGATACTCAACAACTCTTGAGATACGTTAAAATAAATGAAGTTAGTGTTTCTTTCATATTATGCTCCGTTTCAATAAAAATTTTATATTTCGTTTCCTATAGATATTATGAGCGTATTTTTCATGTGCTAAATACAATTGATTAAAATAGATAAACTGAACAGAAAAAAAAGAAAAAAATGGATTAAAAGGAAAAAGAGATTTGAAACACTGGCCTTTCCGGTAATGAATCCAGTACGTTACCATCACGCCGCTTGGCACTTGACAAAAGCTTCAACCAAAACTGTAATTAACGGCTTAACGGGTATAATGAAATTTAAATTGTAAATATCTCAAAAATTATTGAGTATCGACGCCTACAATGCTATATTTTCATAAACGGGAGAACGAAATCTACCAGAATGCAAAGTTTCGACAAAATCTAAGACTCGATGACCGGGTCATCTTCTTGTAAATGCGACCTTTTGATTCTGTTAGGATTCAATCTAGAATTTAACCAAGTGTAAAAGTTGCAATAAGATACTCATTTGGAGGACTTCGAAAGTACATTCAACTTGAATAAGGTTTTTCCGAAGATCAAGGGGGGGGGGGGGGGGAAGACTTGTACAACTGGCTGCAGGCGTTGCTCAGGTAAAATGGTCGGTGTTTTGTAGCAGAGAAATCACATAGAGGGTCCATCGAAGGTGTTTCGAACTCCATTAGAGGCGGCAGCTGGGCCGCAAAGGACCAAGGTGTTGTCCTTGCACCCTTTAAACTCGAAAACCGGCTGCACCCTTTTTCACCTTCCACCGGAAAACGTGTCCGGATTGATCTATGAGTCCGTACTACTCCCACAAATCGATACAGATTCAAGAAACTATTCAATTCGAGATATTGTACGCACAATTAGGTAATTATTTACAAGTTGATCCACCTCAACGATTATGATGACCTTGAAATATGTTGTCAAGGTCATCATTCTGAACAACTTTTCCCTATACAGGTTACCGCCGCTCGGTTTTCGAGATATTAGCAAAAAACTATTGCTCATATCGTATTGAATTTTTCGTATTCTTCCACGCTCCGAGGCGCGGCGTCTGTTTTAGGGCTGTTACTTTCCTTCGAAGGTCGAAGCTTCGAATATCGAAGCTTCGATTTCAGAAACTTCGAAGGTGATGAAAATCGAAGTTTCGAAGGTGATGAAAATCGAAGTTTCGAAGTTTCGAAGGTTCGAAGCTTCGAAACTTCGAAGTTCCCTTCGTTCCTTCGAATCCTTCGAAGCTTCGAAGAGTCGAAGCTTCGGAAAAGTAACAGCCCTAGTCTGTTTACTTTTATTTTGTAAACACGCTATGAAGATGAGAGAGAAAACAGCGTCTCACTCTGGTCATGCATACAGGGTGAGTCACCTAACGTTTGTACCTCAAATATCTTTGTTGTTTCTAAAGATACGTAAAATATGGTAAGGACAAAGTTGAATGGTGCAATCCGGCTGACACGATGCAAAAAAAAATTTTGTTTTTATGTCATTTTTTTAGAGATATCAAGGTCACCTTGACTTTTTTAAATGGAACCACCCTTTTTTAAACACCTACAATGGTAGTCCCTTTCATTACGAATTCAGTAACCTCTCTAATATCTCACATCGCTTCATGTAAACGATGATCTCAATAAAATGTCCGTACAAGCATTTTATTGAATAACAAAACAAAAAAAATGAAAAATAAAAAATCTAATTTAGATTCGCAAAATTTAGTACATTGATATCCATATTTTCTACGCCAATTATTCACCAAAATCTTTATCCCTAAATCCGAACCATCAGGATCAACCTAACCTAGAATAACACTCCCAAAACAAAGAACAAACTAAAAATCGTCAAGTTAATTAGACTTTCGATTGCATTGTTTCCCGGCCAATTTTACATGAAACAAATCGAAAAAGAAGGATGCTCGTCGCGCAATAACAACATGCCAACGTAAAAGTGGTGCGAAAGAATGCCGCCACCGCATCGCATCGGACGGAGAACTCGGCGCAATCGATCTTGTAATCAAGGGAACGTGGAAAAAAGAAGGCGACGGCTGGTTTGCGACAATATGCCAATATGGCAATAAAGCCAACACCCTCGCCCTCGCCCCTACTCTCTTCCTTTCCAACCCCTCCCCCCACCCTTTCGATATAAACAGGGGTACAATGTCGGCGTAAAAGTGCCGACAGATGGGATTCTCTCTCCTCTCTTTTCTCCTTTTTATCGGAGCCCCTCTCCGCCGGGAATTCTCTGGAGTGCATGCGAGAGACTCCCACGAAACCACCCACAACGTTCTCTTTCATGGAATTTCATCGTTTTTCGTTAGTTTCCCAGCGCGCACAGGGGCTGCCGTGCACGGGGGCTGCCGCACGCCCCTGAATCCTCTATGGAGTGCGAGAACACATGTGCCCCGGGACGGGGATATCGATTTTCTTTTCTCTTTTTATCAGGCTAGGAAAATATCAGCATGCTAAAGCGGAATAATTGCGGATTCTGGCGTGAACATATCTACGACTACAAATATGCAGTTATGCACAACGACTAATATTTTATTCTACATTATTTGGACTCTGGTCTGTTTTAGACTACTCTACTCTAGGTTATTCTATTGAACTTCATTCGACTCTATTTTATTCTATCCAATTACATTTCGGTCTATTTTGGTCTGTTTCAGTCCATTTTGGTTTGTTTCAGTCCATTTTGGTTTGTTTCAGTCCATTTTGGTTTGTTTCAGTCCATTTTGGTTTGTTTTAGTCCATCTTGGTCTGTTTTAGTCCATTTTAGTTCGTTTTACTCAATTCCAGTCGATTCGAACCCATTTTATTCAATTAAAGTGCACTTTATTCAATTAAAGTGCATTTTATTCAACTTTGGTCGATTATCCAATTGTAATTCATTTTATTACATTTTCTGTCCACGAGGTCTGTTTTATTCAATGTTATGATATTTAAGTCCTGTTGATTCAATTTTATTAAATTTAAATCCATATTGTATTACAACTTTATTATACTCTATTCTATTTTGTTCAGTTTTATTCCATTTTGTTCAGTTTTATTCCATTTTATTCAGTTTTATTCCATTTTATTCAGTTTTATTCCATTTTATTCAGTTTTATTCCATTTTAATCCATTTTGTTGTATTTTCTTCTATTCTGTTCAATTTTAATCCATTTTATTTTACTTTCTTCCATTTTGATTTAATCCATTCGATTATATATTCGATTTTATGCAATTTCATTTGATTTTATCGGATTAATATTATTAATATGATCTTATTAATATAATCTTCGTAATATATAATTATTAATATATGTATAACAAGATTTTACACGATTTCATTCGATTCTACTTAATTATATTCGATTTTACTGAATTATATTCGATTCTGCTGAATTATATTCGATTTTACTGAATTATATTCGATTCTACTGAATTATATTCGATTCTGCTGAATTACATTCGATTCTACCGAACTATATTCGATTCTACCGCACTATATTGGATTCTAGAGAATTATATTCGATTCTACCGAACTATATTCGAATCTAGAGAATTATATTCGATTCTACCGAATTATATTCGGTTCTACTGAATTATATTCGATTCTACCGAATTATATTCGATTCCACCGAATTATATTCGGTTCTGCCGAATTATATTCGGTTCTACCGAATTATATTCGGTTCTACCGAATTATATTCGGTTCTACCGAATTATATTCGGTTCTACCGAATTATATTCGGTTCTACCGAATTATATTCGGTTCTACCGAATTATATTCGGTCCTACCGAACTATATTCGGTCCTACCGAACTATATTCGATTCTACTGAATTATATTCGATTCTACTGAATTATATTCGATTCTACCGAACTATATTCGATTCTAATGAATTATATTCGATTCTACTGAATTATATTCGATTCTACTGAATTATATTCGATTCTACTGAATTATATTCGATTCTAATGAATTATATTCGATTCTACTGAATTATATTCGATTCTACTGAATTATATTCGATTCTACTGAATTATATTCGATTCTACTGAATTATATTCGATTCTGCTGAATTATATTCGATTGTACTGAATTACATTCCATTCTACTGAATTATATTCGATTCTACTGAATTATATTCGATTCTACTGAATTACATTCCATTCTACTGAATTATATTCGATTCTACCGAACTATATTCGATTCTAGTGAATTATATTCGATTCTACCGAACTATATTCGATTCTAATGAATTATATTCGATTTTACCGAATTATATTCGACACTACTGAATTATATTCGATTCTACTGAATTATATTCGATTCTACGGAATTATATTCGACCGTATTCGATTTTATTTCGACCGAATTAGATTCCACACGATTTAAATCAATTATATTCGATTGTATACAAATGTATTCGACTGTATACGACTATATTCGGTCGTATTCGTCTGTAGTCGATTATATTCCATTGTATACGATTGTATTCGACTGTATTGAACTATATTCGGTCGTATTCGACTGTAGTCGATAATATTCGATTTCATTCGATTTTGTCCTTCCTGTATCTGCGACGGCTCAAAGTTTCAGTCTATTTCTTAAAATATTAGTGCGTGAGAAGTGCACAATTCTAACAACTACTTTCTCCCAAGGTCTCATCAAAATCGTCGTTTATCAGCTCAGCGTGTTCCCTCGGTAAGCGTGCATTCTTCGCCTAATCCGGAGCAAAGCCCGGAATCTGCATGAATCCTCCGCAACATCTGGACACACGAAGAACCCGTGTCCACTGGTTCTTTCGCGTCCGAGACAGACACAAAGCCGGTCATTTAGCGGGTAAAATTGTGGATGAGCACGCGGCGCGGAAAATAGCTCCTCGTGGCACGGCAAACAAGCGGCTAGGAGCTTCTCTTCGCTCGCGTTCTTCCACCCCCCCCCCCCCTCCCCCTCCTGTTTCTTTTACCTCGCTCAGGGAAATTGTCCGTCAGCCACCAGAGTGAAACCCTTTTGTCGAGGTCCAGACACAGCATTCGCGACACCGTAAACAGCTGCGACTGCCATTTCAATAACAACAACTAGCCCGGTCAGATAGGATTTTCGGTGGCCGTTCTCCTCCTTTCCCTTTGATCGAACTGCTCCGAAAACCGCTCGAAGAATAAATTTTCGCATTCCTACCTCCTCCCGATCTTTCCATCCTGCTCTAACAGCCTTCCACCATTTTCGGATTCCCTGCCCTCCGCAGCTGTTTCGCGAATGAATTTGCATACAGCGTCTTTTAAGTCTCCCGGCTAACTCTCCGGTTTTCCGTGTCGGCCAACGAACCAACCCTCTGCGTCTGACAGGGTGCTGAATGGGAAAGCGCGTTAGGCTCTTTCCGAGAGACAAAATTCGGATTGGTAATCGCGGCTGGATTATCGGTTATCGATGGCCCAAAGAGGAATTTCCAGCTCGAAGTCTTATAATTCTCTTCGATTTACACTGCCCGACTATAACGGCCATGTTGTTTCATAGAAATTATTGTTCCATAGCAAATGAACATAATTTATGTCCGCTACCATATTGCACTTCATTAACACTAGGTTTACGGAGCACTGAAATTTATTATTTTCCATTGCTTTATAAAAATACTAAACGATCTTAAAAATCACCTAAATGAAATTTTTAGGAAACAGTTATTTGACAAAATTGAAAGGAATTACACACAAAAATATCAAAACGAAGGAGCGGATCTTGAGTGGCAAAAATTTCCAAGTCCAGTAGATCGTCAAATTCAAATTTCTAGAATCAGAATTGGGCACTCAGAAATAACCCATTCATTTTTGTTGATATCCTGAATTCTAGATATCCTGAAGTTTAAAAACACTAATATATGCGAAAAAGTCATGAAAATCCAAGAACTTTTAGTCAAGCTTGCAGATCGGTAAAAACACGTACAAATAAAATTTTAATATTGACAAGAATATAATTAATATAATGTACATACCTTGCGTAACAATATCCATCACAAATTTCGCCACAAAGATCACTTACAAAATAAATATTATCACGAGAAACAGATGCGTACGAACGGAATGCTGCGAATAAACAGATGCCTATCGAACAAATGCTATGTTCTAAGCGCAGGCACGAATGACTGTATGTTTAATCAATGATAAGGGGTGCAACCACGTGATTGCATGTTTATGTATCTATTCTGGGACGCAAATACAACCCTGTATGTAAATATTTATAATTTTGATTTTTGGCCAGGTTTTCAGCCCAAATACCACTCTGCGCATCGCTGCCAGACTAGCTTGCATTCCCCTCGAAATGCTACCCACCCCTTTTACCAGTAAATGTGACTAGATTCTCCTCGCAGTGAGAAAAATGTGACGTTACGTTATTCCCTCTCCTCCGCCGCTGACGCAATGTTGTCGCGATGAGTGCTAGAAGGCTGTATACGATAAGCACAGTACAATTACTGCGGGATATACCACTCGAGGGGTGGTGAAGCTCGTCCGATGGTACCGGGCACAAATTTTTCACTCCTATAGAATAATAATAAGCATATATCAAAAACCACGGAGTTATAGAAATTTCGCATTTCCTTCTTTGTTAAATAATACTTCTTTTACGTTCTTCTTGCAATCAGTGGTGTATTTTTCTTTTTTGTGAAACCGACGTTTCTTTAACACTAGATTTACGGGGCCCGTCAAAATGACGGATTCAAGCATTTTTAATTTACGATTATTAAGAGTGTAAGGAGGCATTCGTGAGGAATTATTAAATAGATTTATTTTTTGTGTACATATTACAATGTTTATGTATCTATTCTGGGACGCAAACACAAGCCTGTATGTAAATATTTACAATTTTGATTTTTGGCCAGGTTTTCAGCCCAAATACCACTCTGTGCATCGCTGCCAGACTAGCTTGTATTCCCCTCGAAATGCTACCCCTTCTACCAGCAAATGTGACTAGATTCTCCTCGCAGTGAGAAAAATGCGACGTTACGTTATTCCCTCTCCTCCGCCGCTGACGCATTGTTGTCGCGATGAGTGCTAGAAGGCTGTATACGATAAGCGCAGTACAATTACTGCGGGATATACCACTCGAGGGGTGGTGAAGCTCGTCCGATGGTACCGGGCACAAATTTTTCACTCCTATAGAATAATAATAAGCATATATCAAAAACCACGGAGTTATAGAAATTTCGCATTTCCTTCTTTGTTAAATAATACTTCTTTTACGTTCTTCTTGCAATCAGTGGTGTATTTTTCTTTTTTGTGAAACCGACGTTTCTTTAACACTAGATTTACGGGGCCCGTCAAAATGACGGATTCAAACATTTTTAATTTACGATTATTAAGAGTGTAAGGAGGCATTCGTGAGGAATTATTAAATAGATTTATTTTTTGTGTACATATTACAATGTTTATGTATCTATTCTGGGACGCAAACACAAGCCTGTATGTAAATATTTATAATTTTGATTTTTGGCCAGGTTTTCAGCCCAAATACCACTCTGTGCGATGTTCCACGTTGCATTGACAACGAGCCGCGGTATTCGAAGAGACTGGTCCCGATAAGACACAAAGGCGCGACACGAACGTCTTAAAAACGTTCGGAGACCTCGGGAAATGGGTAGCCGGGACAGGTAACGTCTCAATGCACAGAGAGAGAGAGAGAGGCCACGTATATAGATTGCGGATCCCCCGCAGCGTCGTATCCCGGGTAATCCCTGAAACGGCGCTGGAAGCACGCACCGCATTCTACATGGATATTCTCACGATTCCATGGTCGCCTTCGGGTCGACCGAGGTTCCATTCTTGTATACACCCATCCATTCGAGACCTCGATCGTGTGTCCTCGTGTTCGCCTAGCTCAGGTGTATTCCGATTCTCCGGTTTGCTCTATCTCCATCTTCCTCTCTCTCTCTCTTTTCGCATTGCTTCAGCTTTGCCTGGGAGCCACGGAACGACTGACAACGACACCAGGTAGTCCTTCAGGATTCGCACGAGACACACTCTGAATAGCCGGGCGACGTTTCGGAAATTTACAAAACCAACCCTCCCCCGCAAACACGATTGTCCGACGACCCCTGTAAACCTATAATGGACGAGTCGTGATTGGAAATAAGTTAAACTGATTTTCCAGTTTTTGGACCGAGATTTTTCAAGCTAGCCTCGAAGATGGGATTTTGTAACCTGAGCTAATATAATAGGTCTTCCCTACGTGTTGTACAGTGGCTCGCTTAAGTATTCGAACCTTCTTTAACACTAGAACTACCGAGCGCTGAACGCGACTGGTGTATATTGCATTCTAATAACGACAAGAATGCATTTATTCAACTTCCGTGCAACTTTTGTTTAACACGTTGAGCCCGGCGCCGAATTTGCTGTCCTTCCCGTTCAGCCGGCAGCCGGTGAGTGATACAATGTTGTAGGGTATCGCCGATGGATAAAGAATTCTTCTTTGTCGCGCTATTTTCGACATCTTTTAGGTGTATGTGTGATCATGTTCACTATATTTTCGTATGATGTATAAAATGTAAACTACATTTGATCACATTTCATTGAGACTATATTTATTTTTTAACTTTAACACTGTCGGTCCCACGGACCGACGCCAGTCAAACGAAAATTCTAGTGCCGGTCCCTGGGGACCGGTCGCCGGGCCCAACGTGTTAAATATGTATTCTAATAGAGAATTTGACTAAAACATTACTCCGGAAAACATTTTTATCATTTCAATATTTGTAAAAGAAAAATTTAGAAACCAGTCATTTTGACTTGTCCGGTAGTTCTAGTGTTAACACGTTGACTGCCAATACAGCAACGTCAAAAAATTCATAAAATCGAAGTGATTTATTCAATGGAAGAAAAATTGAAAAGGTTAAAAGTATAACACTGAATAGTCCTTCAACCTTCTTGCATTTTTTTTGGATATTAATTAAATTTGTTACAATGAATATATTAAGGTAAAAATTTATTTTGAAATCTGAATAAATAATTCGGTCACCCATATATGGTTGACATGGCAGCCAACGTGTTAAGTCAGAATAATTTGTTTAACATCTTCAAGAACGCGCATGTGTACATTATGTACTTTTAAATATTTTATCTTTTTTTAATTAAAATTGCTCCAGTGTGAATGAGTAAAAATAAAATAATTAAAGTCTGTTGGGGAATTGTTCATTACAGAATCCCACAACGATAAAAGTGAAAAGTATATATTTATACAGGGTGGGGCACTATAAACAGGTCACCTGAATAACTCGCTTACTTTTGAAGATAGAAGAAAATGAATCAGACCAAACTTACTTGATATCGAGGCGCTCGTAATATGATGTCATTAATTTTTTTATAGGTGGAGACGTCAAGGACATATGAAGGTCAACTCTGTTTTTTTAAATGGAACGGCATGGTTTTTTATTTACATTCTGATAGTGTGTTTCAAGACGAATGCAATGACCTATAATGAAGGTCATTCAAGGTCACGCAAGGTCAACTGCAATAGAAAATAAAGTATCTCAAAGCACTCTTCGAACACTACGACGATTTACATGTAACATGTTATTTACGTATTCACTGCTACTTCCAGTGTTCAAAATGACGACCTTGAACACGGAGACATAATCTAAAACGTTGCAATACTGATAATACTGCCTGACAAATTTCAGTTGTATCTATTACAGAGCAAGCTCTTTTTACACGTTCTTGCATATCAACTGTGGTTGTTGGTTTTTCGCGGTACACTTGTTCCTTCAATTTTCCCCACAAATAAAAATCTAGTGGTGTCAGGTCTGGGGAACGAGATGGCCATTTATTACTTCCTGATCGACCAATCCAACGACCTTCAAATGTCCTGTTCAGTAATTCTGTAACATTTCGTGCTGAATGAGCAGGACATCCGTCTTGTTGGAACCACATGGACTGTCGCATGTTCAGTGAAACGTCCTCTAACAATTCTGGCATAACGTTTTTTAAGATTCTCTCGTACTTATGACTATTTAGCGTGCCATCAACGAAATATGGACCAATTCCAAGTTCAAGGTCGTCATTTTGAACACTTGAAGTAGCAATGAATACGTAAATAACATGTTACATGTAAATCGTCGTAGTGTTCGAAGATTACTTTGAGACACTTTATTTTCTATTGCCGTTGACCTTGCGTGACCTTGAATGACCTTGGTAATAGGTCATTGTATTCGTCTTGAAACACGCTATAAGAATGTAAATGAGAAACCATACCGTTCCATTTAAAAAAACAAAGTTGACCTTCATATCTCCTTGACGTCTCCACCTATAAAAAAATTAATGACATCAGATTAGGAGCGCCTCGATATCAAGTAAGTTTGGTCTGATGCATTTTCTTCAATCTGTAAAAACAAGGGAGTTATTCAGGTGTTCTGTTTTAAATGTCTCACTCTATATATTATAATAATATTTTAATCCAGCAAAACGTTAAATAGTTTTATTTTCATTTTGATAAATTCATCCCTGAAGAGATCAAAGTTCCGCAAAATGACGACTTTTTTTTTGTTGAGTAATTAGAAGCATTTTGACAAATTGCAATTTTTGAAAAAGATTTTGACAATTTTTGATGGTATATTTAATGCTCAAATAGAAAATATAAATTTTCTCATTCTAATGATTTATTAGCCCGTTTAATCCTTCCATTGATAACCAAAGAATATGTTTATTATGATTTTCAACGTTTTAAAATATCTGAATAATTGTTTTTACTGTATTACTCTCATTGTGACTGTATTACTCTCATTCGGATCTAGAATGGCTTGAATTATTTGAAACTCTGTAATCGGATTATTTCGAAAGTTTGCGGGTGTAGCGTCGTTAAAAATAAAAATTCGAACGAGAGTACGTGTTCGAAATGTATTTTTATGTTCTATTTGTCCGGAGCGCTGTCGTCGCGTCGGACTCGTTCGAAATTGCAGCCGGAGAAAGCGGCCGAGAGATTTTCGCATTTGTACGCGAACCGACTACGGGTTGTTTCGCGGTACGAATCGATCAGCGTGCAATTATCGCTCGAACGAGTGGGCACTTACCGCCGCCTCGTTAACCCGTAATTATCGGTGGGCGGTAAAACTTTCATTGCCATTAAAATCATTGTTTTTTTCCTCCCTCGTGTACTGTCCCTCTGTTTCCGCGGTGCACTCCTCTCGTGGATATACCGTGTGCCCGACGTAACGATTTACCCGAGTTCGATCCTTCAAACGTATTTCGCTCGAAATGTCACAAAAACATTTTTTACAAATTCGTATCAAAAATTTAAAAAATTTTTCTAATGTTTTGAAAAATTTCATAAATATATAATCGAGAACGTTCGAACATAGTTGTCTATAAAGAATAAATTGATGTCTAGTTAGTCCCTTTAAAAATTACAATTATTATGTATTATAACAAACGACATGTTTATTATATTTTTGTAAATCTTTTACCAGTATATCCGTGACATTTTTCTGGTTAAAATGATACCCAACACGATATAGTTCGAAGCTCATTTGCCTGTTTAATGCATGATTCGGTAGAACCTCGATTATCCGAACCGAGATTTTTGATCTGCTGTAACTCTGTAGAAAAAAGTCGCAGGATGTTCTGCTTGGGCTCATTTCAAAGCTTGGAAACTCTACTTTCATCCCTTGACTGTTATACTGGAGTGTCTTCAAGACTCCACTAAAATTGTATTTTTGTTGCAATATGGTAGAACCTCGATTACCCGAACTAATCAGTGGAATATGATTATAAATCTTGATTTATGCAATGTGCTGTATACTGATCGCTTTAAATTGAACTGGCTTAGATAGAGTGAAGATATCGCCGGTTCGGATAATCGAGGTTCTACTAGATCGTAAATTAAACAAACAAATATATGTATCGTGTGGGGTATCGTTTGAATCAGAAAAATGTAACGAATATACCAGTGAAGGTTTCATATGAAAATCATTAGAAATAAAATTTTCGTCGTTGAATTGGTAGAGCTAGTTATTGCGATGTCTGGAATGAAGGCTCGAGTTAGCAATTTTTGTCAGTAAACGTTCGAGGGCACGGTGGTTTTAAAGAAGGCGAACGAGTAGCCGGTGAGGGGGCGTAAATAGAGACACTAAATGAGGGAAGAATAGGAAAGTGGTAGTCCCCTTGTCTTCAGGTTTAACGACGGTAGGCGTGGAAGAAGCGAGCCGCCTTTGTCCACAGCGCCGGTCGAAATGATGTCGAGCGGGCCCAAAATCACTCGGTAATTGGCAAGCTGTTTGTTTTGTCGCAGCCCGCGCCGACAACAGATGGCCCCTGGTTCAGCTCTCTTGCTTCACTGGGAGCTTATTACGATTTCCTATTACCAGTCGACCGGCTAAAATCGATTTGACCGTGCTTTCCGAGTGAATTGCGAGGTGGAGAGAGGCCACTTTCGTCTTGCGACGACCTAACGCGTCGTAAGGAAACGGAACAAGACCGTAACTCGTTAAATAGAGACGTTTCTCGGCGACGGACAACCAGAACTGGTCAAATTTCGTTTTTCATGAAAATAAAAAATAACTATTTCACATTATTTATTTCACACTGGTATTTTGGATACCTTTATTCGAGAATTAAAATAATATTGATTTATTTGAAATAATAAACAGTTTTAAGTATTGTGTTACTTTCTTATTTCTTTAATTCAAATTTTGCAAAAGAAATCATTTTGAAAATAATATGCAATAAAAGGTGTTATTATAAAACAGATTGAAACTTAATGATCAGATCAGACTAATATTGTGATTTCTTTATTTCAAATTTGACGGAAGAAATTATTTAGAAAATAATATATATATATATATATATATATATATATATATATATATATATAACAATCGGTGTTATTATAAAACAGATTCAAACTTAATGATCAGATCAGACTAATATTGTGATTTCTTTATTTCAAATTTGACCGAAGAAATTATTTAGAAAATAATATATATAAATATATATATATATATATATATATATATATATATATATATATATAACAATCGGTGTGAATATAAAACAGATTCAAACCAGGATTAGGCACGTTTCATTTTAAATAAGACAACAAATAATTACTTAATGTAATTTATTTTGCACTGTAATTTTGGATACCTATTTATTCGAGAATTAAAATAATATTAATTTATTTGAAATAATAAACAGTTTTAAATATTGTGTTACTTTCTTATTTCTTTATTTCAAATTTTGCAAACGAAATCATTTTGAAAATAATATGTAATAAAAGGTGTTATTATAAAACAGATTCAAAACAGATTCAGACTTGGGCATTATCAAAATAAATTGTTTGGCTGCAAGCAATTAAATAATTATATGTTAGTTTAGTTGAACAGCCATATAATATTTTCTAAATTATTTCATTATTTGAAACTCAAATGAAATGTATGCAAAATCAAAATTGTCTGCATCAATTGTAAAAAGTAGAAGTCGGATAAAATAATCGGAATAAAATTATTATTCCTCGTTTAATAATTTTTACTACATGAAAATAATCTATAAATGTACTTAAATTCTTTTTCTATTCTTTTACTATTTGAAAATTCATCTGTTAATTTTTCTCAGAAGTGCATACAATCTGCAATCTAGTCGTAACTTCCTCCAAGTTTTTGTAAAACTGCTTTTCTTGCGCTTTTGAAATTGCTGAATTCGACTTTTTTATCAGAAATGCAAAATTCGAACGGGAAGATTTCGTGTTATTGGTACAGACGATGGTCTTGAGAATTTTGAAAATGAAAATCCCCGCACGATTTTCATAAAAATTCGTTTTCTTGTTGAATGTATTTGTTTTATCAAAAATGCAAAATTCGAACTGGAGGACTTATGTTAGTATCACTGATACGAACGGTGTTTAAGAATTTTGTAAATTAAAATTTATTTCCCGGGTTTTTACAAAAGTAAAAAAGTTTAGGATTGGAAGAATTAAGTAATCTGTTAATAAAATTTAGAATTGTTTTTTTCGTGTGAAATATCTCATAATATTTATTTATTTATTTTTTTATATCTATATCTGACTAAAACTACCATTAACTGATTTTTTGCACAAAATGGACTTATAACACATTTTTAAAAAACGGCTGATATATGTATAAAATTCTATCTAAAATTGAAAGTAATTTCGTAATTCTCGTTAACTATCGTTCAGTTTGTTAAACTAATTTAATATGTAAATTTAAAATTGCCTCATATTTTACATAATTTTTTCTTGTTCAAAACAAAAATCACGACTCTCACTGCAACTTTCAAACAAGACAGTTATTGCTGCTTGTATACATTTTAGTATTCATTAAAAATATGCAAGTATCCATGTACTGTTACTGGCTTTAAAGATCGAACACCTGCGCAGACTATAAAAAAAACGGTAGCAAGATTTAAAGTCGTGTATCTGCAAACTAATGAGAGAGAAAAAGAGTGGCTCAAGAAAGTTTCGTAACTGTCGTCAGTTGGCGGCACGGTACAGGCTTTCCCCCGTGATTAGTTTCATCAACCACCCAGAAGATGGCAGCACCTACTGAGCCACTCGCAGCGGGAGTATCTTACGCGTGATTCAAATTTAAATTATAGCGCCGCTGCTTACGCGCGAAATTCAAATTCAAATATTGATGCTTTGATTAAACACCAGATTTATGCAATAAAATTTCGTTCAATATTATATATTAATTAGCACCACGAAGTTTTAAGTTCATTTGCAATATAATGGAACCATTGATAAAATAGGCTACTGTTTTTTCATTCAAGATATTATAATTTAACTTTTCAAAATCGATATTATATCTTATTACTAGACAGCGGATGTTTATGATTTTGCATGATTTTGATAAATTATGGATTTATGATAAAAATGAGTGTAATTTAAAACAGTAAACACATTAAATGAATTTAAAACTGCCGTTACATTGTTCTCAATCTATAAAACATATTAAGAAAGAAAATGAATATCAATTTCACTCTAGTTAATTGCAATTCAGGTCGAAAATTTGTATTTTGCATAAAGTTCCGCTGCCTACTTATTACAAAAAATGCTAACAATTGAATATTGCGGAAATGATTGGATTATTGTTTACCATCGATTATAACCAAACAATTAACTCTATGACTAGAATATACGATAATTTAAAAATATTGCTGTGTTGTTGTCAACCATCTAGAATTATTAAGAAAAGAAATAAATCTATACGTAGCTCCTGTATCTTGTAACTAATGCAGACAATTTTTATCTTGCATCAAAACCTGCAGTCTACTGATTATTCATTGATTAAATACGTTTAATAATTAGTGTATTAAAGCATTTGTTGAATACGTTTCATAAATAATAAATAACACATTGCATAAATACATGTAATAAATAATGCAAATGTTGATTCAACATATTTATAAGAAATAAAATAGATGGATTAATAGATGGATTAGATATATTTAACAAAATAATATATTATTGGTTAAATACATTTAATAAATAATGTATTATTGGTTAAATACATTGAATAAATAATGTATTATTGGTTAAATACATTGAATAAATAATGCATTATTGGTTAAATACATTTAATAAATAATGCATTATTGGTTAAATACATTTAATAAATAATGCATTATTGGTTAAATACATTTAATAAATAATGCATTATTGGTTAAATACATTTAATAAATACTGTATTATTGGTTAAATACATTGAATAAATAATGTATTAACACACTGAGTAAACACATTTAAATACAATAAATACAATAAATAATGTATTAACACATTGATTCAACACATTCAATAAATAACGAATTAATACATTGATTGAATACATTTAACAAAATACTATGACAATAGATTTATTAAATAAGTTTAATAAACAATATAATACACCTCTCTCCAAAGAAATAACTCACTGTCACCCTTAATTAGCCGTCACAGTCCGAACCAACAACAAGACGTCCACTACCGAGGACAAACCTATCGCCACCAAATTAATTGGACAAGTTGAAAAATTAAAGACCTTGATAAGTGAACAAAAAGGGAAAGGGGGAACATCGTGGAAAAGCGATAGCAGTTCGTGGAACTAGTAGAAAACCTCGGACAGATCGATGTCCCCTATCTCAAAAATCCTGTGTTCCCTAGATCGGGACATGTCTTGTTTCGGCTGTCCCCTAATTAGAAGTCGCCCGGGCTTTTAAGTTCCAAATGAAGTTTGACTGAAGCCGATCGAGCACGCGATAACATAGAGGTAGCATTTCTTCAGTTCACGGTCTATTCGACTTCTAGGCTGCACACAGGGTGAACCTTCCGATCCCTATTTTAGGTTATGGTGGTCTGGGTGGTCGTAGACCTTTGCCGAAGAACCAGGGAAGAGTCAATGATCCTGATACCGTCGATCTTCAAAGATAAAGTCTATTTAAGAATGCTTTTAACTAGACTAGAGGTAATTACCCTTAATTGCCGAATCTTGTCCTTCAACGGGATCCACCATTTTGTTTTAGCCGCGCGTTTGCTAATTAACCCTTAATTTCAGTACCCAAAATATTTTATGATGTTCAGTGACATTCTTCTTGTTAAACGACATAGTTTCAGTGAAGGTTTCTCTGTGGCTCACATTAATTTATAATTGTCCGCAAACATTTCTAGCTAGTTTGCTTTCTGTGAGCAGAAATGTGTGCAACAAATTAAACTGCGGGTTTTGTGTACTTGTAACACATTAGAATAGCTGAAATACAAAATTGAGAGACATTTAAAGAAATTTAAGAATGTTTTTATATTCTTTTTGATCTGTTAAAAGAAGAAAATGCAAACATCTGTACCCTTTGATTAATTTGGACAATTTCTATTTCTGTTTTACGAGTATCGGAAAATAATAACTACATCAAATTTTTATGAAAATTAACTCTTCTAGAAGACTGTAACAAATATACTGAAATTCATTCCACAATTCGAAATACAAATTTTCTGCATCGATATTTCAACAAACGGGAGTCAAATAGAAATTTATTTTTGCTTTTAATAATTTTTATCACTAAAACAAAACTACAAGACTATATTCTTATATTATTTATGTTTTTAAAAAATGCGTAACATCCGCGTATTAATAAAATCGATGTTTTTACTTGTGAATAAAGATTCATAAAAATCGACGGTAAATGTTTTAAAAAATATACGTATATATATATATATATATATATATATATATATATATATACGTATATTTTTTAAAACATTTACCGTCGATTTTTATATATATATATAGAAGTATATTTGCAGAAGCGAATTTTGTCCATGAATTTTCACTGTAATTTTGCTATAAACATTCCAAAATCGATGACCGGGGACCAAACAATTCGTCCGCTTGATAAAACCTCCGAATTTGCGAAGTTCCTCTTTCTCCCAGGTTCGCAGAAAATATTGCCAGAACTTGGCCGGTCCGGCAAAAGTAACTCGCTTCGCGACATATTTAACAGCCCGCTTTGATATTCGTTACGAACTGGGAATTGCGCACAATGAAAATTTTCACTTGCAAATTTCTTTAGGAATTCGCCGACCAGTTTCCCCATAGTCGACGCTGGATTTCCATTCCGGTCGTTTCCGGGAGGAAATACATTTTCCCACGAATTACATCGTCTTCGCGAGATGCACACCTTTAAATAATCTAATTCTTTCCGAGCAATTTCTGTTGTAAATAGTTCTATCGGTTGTTCTTGCACACCCTCCCCTACCCACCCACTTTTCACTCTTGCAAAAAGCAAAATTGTTAGAAGTCGTTGTAAGTGTATTTTACACAACGCAAAATAAAAAATAAAATTAGTGTGTGCTTAGACCACATGGCTGAAGTAAAAGTTCATGTTTCTTTAATTAATTTTTAATTTAATTCTTAATTTTTAAATTCTTTCTTTAATTTTTTTTTTGCGTTGAACACTCACGATCTCTACCTCTACCACTCAACGAATATCAAATATGGCGACGTTCTAACCTGTCAAAAACGCTTAAAACTTTACACGCGTATAACTTATAAACCAGTGAATTCCTAACAACCATACACACAATTCCGGAATGTCTTCATCGATATCTACAGGATCACGTAAAAAAAAAGTTCAAAAAAGTTAAGAACACGGAGTTCTCCAAAACGCAGTCGAGCCAAAATTAACCCCTTGCCTTACAATAGCGTGTGAGAGACGTGACGAAGATTCTGAACAGAGTTTAATAAATTTGTATGTTATTAATTTCCATTAAACCGAAGTACAATTCTATTCAGTTGTTGTTAATGTAGAACCATTGGAGAACATATAGACATACAATAGATAAACATTTTCTCCTTCGTCTAGGAACTTTTGAACTACAAAAAAGTTATAATCATTGAAATCGTAAAATAAATCGTAAGGCAAGGGGTTAAGTTACTTCTAACTATGGTAAAAATAGTTATAATGTTGATTTTTTGTTATTCTTCTATATTCCTAGCAATAAATAATGATTTATACAAAACTTGTGGTTATTGGTTCAGTCATGCTCCTCACTGTACACTTACAACAACTTCTAACAATTTTCCGTTAAAAGAATACCATACATCTTTTAAGAAACATTCTTTTCCTACATTGACTTAACAAAAAGAGCAGTAACCGCTGCCCCGGTTCCCAGAATCACCCCGTATGTGTATGGTCTTAATGCCTCGTCCGTCGCATCTAACTTTTTGAGCACACCTTGTAAATGGCACGCGTGCATGGGGTCCTCTGGGGTGTGCAACGCTTTTCAGAAAGAGGGGACAGGTCGGAACAAGCGCAGGGGCGTCACGTTGGCGGCGAATGTAACGATGCGGCGACAACGAGGACGACGAGGACAACGACGACTACGACGACGATGCCATAGGCCAGAGAAACCCTGCAGCCGCCGTCGCCGCCGCCACCCACACGTCGGACCCTTAAATCTCCATTCTCAGCCGCGCCTCGATCTCTTTGAGCCTCCTTCTCTCCGAGCCGTGATCGTGGCCGACGAATATACTCGTACACCTCGCGTTCGTTCCCTCGGCCACACACACACGAGAGAGAGAGAGAGAGAGAGAGAGAGATGCGTTTCTATCCACCCGACTGGTGATTTAAACTGTGGAACGCTTTTGGTTCATTTATGAGCCTTTGTCTGTTCCAGCTGGCCCGGAACCGACCGTGCATTATTAACGAATCGTTGATTTTCCTGAAATATAAGCGGATGCCATTGCACTGTTATCGCTACAGTCCGAGGTTCGAGTATGTATACTCTTTCTCTATCTCTCTTGATTTCTCTCTATTCCATGTGATACCCGCAATCGGACGATGATACGTAACAAGATCGTTCGCCGTTTACCGAGCTGCTGGTAACTGATGGCTTTCACTCGATTATGGGGAATGCGTTTCGTTTATGGAGAACGGAATTCACTTCCGCCGCTGTCGAAACTCGGCTGCCTCTAACGCGATTTCCCCGACAACAATCTGAAATTTTGATTTCGGTACCGGGCGATTCGCGTTACACGTCACGAATTACTTCTGACCGATGCCTCTTCGATGTACGTAATGAATCGAAAATTTTTAAGGAATATTGAAGTGAAACTTCTGTAGGCGCGTTAGGCGCAAATCCTCGACGCGGTAGGAGTAAAACCAATCTGGCGATGAAACGGTGAAACGCTGAAACGCTGAAACGACGAAAAGATGAAACGGAGAAACGAAGAAACGAAGAAACGAAGAAACGAAGAAACGAAGAAACGAAGAAACGAAGAAACAAAGAAACGAAGAAACGAAGAAACGAAGAAACGAAGAAACGTAGAAACGAAGAAACGTAGAAACGAAGAAACGAAGAAACGATTTAGTAAAACCTCGACGCGGTAGGCGTAAAACCGATCTGGCGATGAAACGATGAAACGATGAAACGATGAGGCGATGAAACGATGAAACGATGAAGCGATGAAACGATGAAGCGACGAAACGATGAAGCGACGAAACGATGAAGCGACGAAACGATGAAGCGACGAAACGATGAAGCGATGAAACGAAATTCTATTCTCTTAGCATATACGATTGAGGGTTCGGCATTCCTTAATAAAGATTATGATAAAATTCCAATGATACTAAGTGGAAATTTCAACGTGAACTTTGCATCGGAATAATCAAAATTATTAATAGAATTTTTTAAAAGTAAATTAAGATTGTAAATGATAAATAATCCTAATGAAGCGACAACAAAATCAGGAACAACTCCCGATGCAGTATTTGCAAGACATTTAGACAAAATTGAATCAAGAATATTTATATCATATTTTAGCTATCACAAGCCAATTGTTTCAATATTAGAATCATAGAAAATTAAATGTCATAAAGTGTTAATAAAGTCGAAAAAAAATTAAAGAAAGAAGTTTCACTTCAGCCATGTGGTCTAAGCACACAATTTTTTTTTCTTTTGTTTTTTTTTGTATTATTCGTGGAAGACTTCCCTCTTCACTACTAGATCGCATTGATCAGTACATCAATAATTACTAGACTAAACTAAAAAAATGTTTGCATTGATTGCAAGGAAGAGGAGCCAAATTTTCTTTCTTCTTTTAATTATCTTGTTAAACTGAAACTAATACACTGAATTTCGAGTCTTAATAATAAACACAAGTTATTATCACCCATTCGAGCAGATTGTCACGTTTTGTTGAAATTTTCATTTCTTCGCCTTCAAGGTCATCCCAAGGTCATGGTATTCTAGGTCGTTGAATTCGTTTTGACACGGGCTATAATACTGTTAACTCAAAAATACAAAGTGCCATTTAAAAAAATGAAGGTGACCTTGACAATACTATAAAAAAAATGTTTTTCAAACTTTTTTAATTGCAATATATAGCCAATCGAAAACTGATCAACTTTTGTTGAAAATATTTTTTGTCAGATTATCGCAAGTACTTAAAAAAGTCGTGAAAACTGTTACGTGGGACACCCTGTATGTACGTGCAACATCAAACACAAAAATAGTTCTAGGCAAAGAACCCCGGAACTTTTCGAACACACCTTGTACATTATTCGGCCCTGACTCCGAATCTAATATTATGAATCACGAGCCCTGTCCAGGCCGTGCATAATGGGGTCGTAGGTCAGCACCGCCTCGCGCGCGGAATTCTTCTTTGCTGTTCTTCCGATCCGCAGGATCACCGATGGAACAAAGGCTTTCCAGGACCTTTTTGCGGCCGGATGGATTTTCATAATGGGTAATAACGTTCTTGCTAGTTACACTTAATTTATAGATGCGGCACCCGACGCGACGGTCCAGCGCGCTTGCAATGCTCGGGAACGCGGCCGAGGATTACGATGTGCAAAAACGTACAGCGCTCTGAATAATTCTGTGGCTAGACGGCGAAACGATGCCAATGGAGGATCCCGAAAGCAGAGAAAAATATTTCCCGACTGGAATCAAGTGAATTTTTCCTTTCCCCTTCTTTCTTATAGAACGCAGCGAGAAAACGAAGTTGCTTCCTTTTAAATTTCATAAGTTCAAAAGACTCCCCATAAAACCATATTTTAAACTAATACTTCGATAATAACTCTTGTATTTTCAGAATGAAATAATAGATTTTACACATTGTGACCCGACCGTGATCTTTATGCACAAGATAAAATATTTGTTCATCGATTGCAAGAGCAGGAGCTGCACAGAGATTTGTTTGAATTTTTTAAATAATTTTAACACGTTAGGAACAATATAGTGGTATTCTTAAAATAGACTAATATTTTCACGGATTTGTGTTCCGTCTAATCTACTTTGTCGTTATGCATAAAATCTGCAGTTAGCTTATTATAGTGAGTATATATAGTGAGCTTATTATGTAAGCAATAATAGATTTTTATTGGTTTCTATTTTGATGTTTTATAAAACAGTGATTTAATATAAAATAATAGTGCCGGCCATACTAACACTTTGGCTAGAACAATGGAACATAATCGATGTCGCGCGCGTCATGTAAAGGTCACTCGAAGGTCAACATACTGCACCTCTACACATGTACACGCGTAGACGTCTGTGTGTCCTTTGTGTCAACTGGTATATTACAGCAACAAAAATAGTTGCATTTCATTCATAAAAATCGTTCTTGGAAACCATAGAAAATATAATAAAAAAAACAAATATTATTTATATAGTGTCGTTAAATTTGTTTCAGTCACGAAAAAATGAATTAGAAAAAATTATTTTTATGCGTGCATTAATCGTGACCTGGATGATGATTCGTAGATAAAATTCGACATTATAAGAAATATATGCTAAAAAGAGAAATAATGAAAGTTTCATATTAATTCAAATAAATTAACGAAATCATATGCACTAACCTCAAAGACCCAGGATTCTCATAAAAACTTCAATCTATACTTAATTAAAGCGATTTTCAAGATTAAGCCTCTACTCTTACATAAATTTGATAACATGTGGTATTCAACAACTCAACCAAAGAACGCTAGTTTATTTCTAAAAATTGGACGTATTAACCCTTTGCGCTCCGAAGTATTTCTTTTTTTTGCGATTAAGAATATTTCCCTTCTATATGATTTTTATCATTTTAAAGAAATGGAACTGATATAATACTTCATAGAATGCTTAAATGTTTGGTAACGAATTTATTGAATATCAATTTAATAATATAAACAATATTTTGAATAATGGTATAGTAATTTTTAGTGGTGCCTCAGAGTCACCACTCGAGTGCTAAGGGTTAAAAATTAGTCAACTAGCCCCGGTCACCCCTGTATCGTCACACTCGCAGTAAAATATCGTAATCTAGGGTTAACGAAAATGTGAAAAACGAAAAATCGATTTTTTCAAAATGATAACCCCCTTAATCCTCACTATCCAAAGATTAACAATTTTCACCTACACAATGTTTGCATTAGACGGCTCGAATGGCACCGCAGTGCGTCGCATAATCGTCGCGAGAGGCATCAGCCAAAAAGCGACAAAAAGAGCGAGAAAAAGAGAGAGAGGGGGGAGGGGTGAGAACGAAGGAGAAAAAGGTCCCAAAGCTTTAGTAAATAAGTCCGCTCGCGGCTGAGTGACAGCAGCGCGATTTATCGTCGAGATTTGCGGAACAAGAGGAAGAGAGTAGCATAACGAGACGTAGGAGACGAAGAGGGGGCGAACGAAACGAGAGTCGAGAATTTTCTTAAATTGCACTTTGTAGCTCCTGAGAGACCTTACACAGGGATTTCGACGCCCACGGCGAGGGATAACGAGGCTGAGGACGAACCCGAAGAAACCCAGCTTCCCACCCCACCTGTGGTCACCCCCGCGGAGGTGAGACACACATCAGTGAGGTCCTTCGTGGCAGCGCTGGCCCACGGGGACATAATTGATATCCGGCGAGAGCAAACGAGAGAAGAATGGACCCGACAGAGAGTCCTTTCGAACCCGGGGAGAGGAAAAAATTACCTTACGCAGCCCAAGAAAGAGGAGGAAGAAGAGACGAGAAGGCCGAGGGACACCGAAACCAAAAACGAAGAAGGACCACCAAGATCGTGTCCAGAATCGCCGACTTGCCGAAACTCCAAAGGCCACCTAAGCGCCGACTATGCTTTACCATTCCCTTTTACCTTCGCCGATCTCTCACTCTCTTTCTCTCTCACTCTCTCTCTCTCTCTCTTAGTTTCTTGTAGTATAGATCGACTATCTTCTCCTCTTCTCGGCCTACGTCAACCCCGTCCTCTTTAATGGACGGTTTACCGCTCCGCAAACATCCACTGACCCACCACCTCCGACCGGACTAATTGCTAATCGCAGTTCACCAAATGATCCTCCTACTCCTGCGAAACCCCCAGGACCAATCGCGCCCCTCCATCGCGGCCTCTTATGTCTCATTTACTGAACCCAGATCTCGGCCGAATAGACCACCACTGCCATACGAACGCTCCGATTCGATGGTGAACAGTGACCTACGTAACAGCATTTTTAAATTCTTCCAATGCTGATAGTGAGTATTTCAAGAAAAATACGATGGCTTATTATTAAGGTTATTCAAGGTCATTTAAGGTTAACTGCAAGAGAAAATAAATTGTCTCAAAAAGCACACTTCCGACGATTTAGATGCCAGCATGTTATTTACGTGCTCAGTGCTAGTATAAGTGTTCAAATTGGGTGACCCTCAGTGACCTTGAACGATATTCGTCATGGAATACTAACTATCAGAATGTAAGTAAAAAAAACATACTGTTCCATTTAATAAAACAGAGTTGACCTTCATATCTCTTCGACGCCTCCACCTATAAAAAAAACCAGTAGCATCAGATTGTGAGTATTTCGATACCAAATATGTTCGGTCTGAGGCATTTTTTTTTATCTCCAAAAACAAGCGAGTTATTCAGGTGTCCTGTTTTAAATGGCCTCACACTGTATTCCCTAACTGTTATAAATAAATCTGGCATTTTAATTCAGGGAAAAAAGATTCCAGCAGTGTGTAATGCCTGAAGAAGACTACTTCGGAGGGTGTCCGGTATAAATATACAGGGTGTCCCAAGTAACAGTTTTCATGAATTTTCAAGTACTTGCGATAATCGGACAAAAAATATTTTCAACAAAAATTGATCAGTTTTCGATTGGCTATATATTGCAATTAAAAAAGTTTGAAAAACATTTTTTTTATAATATGGTCAAGGTCACCTTCCTTTTTTTAAATGGCACTTTGTATTTTTGAATTAACAGTATTTTACCTTGCGTCAAGACGAATTCAACGACCTAGTGTACCATGACCTTGGGATGACCTTGAAAGCGAAGAAATGAAAATTTCAACAAAACATGACAATCTGCTTGAATGGGTGATAATAACTTGTGTTTATTATTAAGACTCGATATTACATTCAAATACGAACGCTCCGATTCGATGGTGAACAGTGACCTACGTAATATAACAGCATTTTTAAATTCTTCCAATGCTCTTCCCTGTTTTAAATTACACCTACTCAATTGTGTCATAAACGTGTAAAATCCTCTATCTATCGATAACGGTAACAAAACTTGTGGTTTTCTGATTAAAACGATACCAAGCACGACACAGTTTGCATTATATTTGTCGGTTTAATCCACGATTTGGGAGAAACTCTACAATCCGAACGGTGATCACAAGATTGTTCGGCTGACGAAACAATTGTCCAGCTGAATTTTACGTTGTTCTTCTCGCACAACTTAGCACAATTGAGAAATTTAAAAAAAAAAACGAAAAGTGGGGGGCTACTAAAAAAAAATCGTTTTTCTCAATTTTTAGGCTTATTGTTTATATTATTGTTATAATATTCGAGCAAAATCTTAGCACAACCTAGCACAACGTAGCACAATTGAGAAAACTGAGAAAAACGAAAAGTGGGGGGCTACTAAAAAAAATCGTTTTTCTCAATTTTTAGGCTTACTATTTATATTATTATTATAATATTCGAGAACAATGTAGCACAAACTTAGCACAACTCAGCACAACTGTTGAAATTATTTATTTCAACAAGTGGGGGGCTAACTTCTAGGAGGCTTTCATCGATGGATTTTATTCATCTATGACGTAAACGAATGAAATATTGACAATTTTGAAATAATTCGATAGTGTCTCTGTGTCATTCTCGGGCTATCAAAATGAACTTGAACGAAAACATTACATTTCTCACAATTGCCTGAAAAGACCATGTCCCTGAAAAGATCAGGTAATCTAGACAAACAAATCACACAAACTCTGCGTCGCGTGGAACGATTATTCCTGCAAGGAGTTAGCATCAGCGGTTCTTAATTAGCTTCGGCCGAGCAGTAAAGAAACGAAGGAGCGGCGCAAAATAATTGGTGATAATTGGGAAAATTCGCGTTTTTGCATTGAAATCGTAGAAACGCTATGCAGCGTGATATATACGCGGTCTCCGCTTCTCGAGGAACAAGATTATCACGTTCATTCGTGGCTGTGCGAAATAATAAGTATGCAGAGGGTATATGGTGCAACGCGGGAGAGAGCAATAGAGAGAATAGAACAGAGAGAGAGAGAGAGAGAAAGAGAGAGAGAGGGGGAGGGGAGTCGCATGCCACGGAAATCCTGGTTTCCGTCGTTCGATCCCGCCGACCGTAAATCATACTAACGTGGGGAGAATGCTTGCGATTCCAAGCTCCTGAATAATTGCGTCTACCTTTAACCACCTGCGGGTTTAATCCTATCATACTGTGTCGCCTCGTACGGGCGAAAGAACTGAATTCCTGGTATTCAACCGTGGATAACAAACCACGAAGAAAACGTGCTAGTTGAACGCGGGGTTCACTTTTCAGTCGGGACAACGGCGATCGCCATCGCTGAGGTCGTTCATCATGCGCCACCCTAATCCATTGTTTCACTACTTTCCTACACGAAGTTCAAACTGCGAACAGTTCACAGAAACGTCTCGCGCAGGTATCGTTCGTACAACTCTCTCGGCTTGACCACGGAAAGTGTTAAACCTGAAAATTTAGCTTTTCGAACTTTTGAATTCTAACCAAATCCTTAAACTTTGACGAAAACTGATGATGACGGGAACAAATGGCATGAAACACTAAAAGAATCATTCATTGAGTAACCAAATCGCGAAAAGAAACAGCTGAAATTTAGCCAGGCAACTTGTTTATCAGCCCAACACTCGTGCGGACACTGTTCAGTTCGGATAGTAGAAGTTCTACTAAATTGTGGATGAAACGTGTAAATGCGATCCAAATTGTATCGTGTCAGGTATCATTTGAACCAGAAAAGTTTCACGAATAAGACAATAATAGTCGCGTAAATAAATAATTAGAAGCAAAGAAATTCTGTCAAGAAAAATGAACGCAACTACCAGTCGATTGACGGCGGGGCTTCCAAAATCAATCTAAATCATTTGCAATATTCCGGAGCTACTTTTTCTAAGTTTATAGCAACATTTGTCTAGGTAGTTTTATCAGCCCAACACTCGTGCGGACACTGTTCAGTTCGGATAGTAGACGTTCTACTAAATTGTGGATGAAACGGGTAAATACGATCCAAATTGTATCCTGTCAGGTACCATTTGAACCAGAAAAGTTTCACGAATATGACAGTAATAGTCGCGTAAATAAATAATTAGAAGCAAAGAAATTCTGTCAAGAAAAATGAACGCAACTACCAGTCAATTGACGGCGGCGCTTCCAAAATCAATCTAAATCATTTGCAATATTCCGGAGCTACTTTTTCTAAGTTTATAGCAACATTTGTCTAGGTAGTTTTATCAGCCCAACACTCGTGCGGACACTGTTCAGTTCGGATAGTAGAAGTTCTACTAAATTGTGGATGAAACGTGTAAATGCGATCCAAATTGTATCGTGTCAGGTATCATTTGAACCAGAAAAGTTTCACGAATAAGACAATAATAGTCGCGTAAATAAATAATTAGAAGCAAAGAAATTCTGTCAAGAAAAATGAACGCAACTACCAGTCGATTGACGGCGGCGCTTCCAGAACCAGTCTAAATCATTTGCAATATTACGGTGCTACTTTTTCTAAGTTTATAGCAACATTTGTGTAGCTACTTTTATCGGGACGAACACTCGTGCGATCACTGATGAGTTCGGATAGTAGAAGTTCTACTAAATCGTGGATTAAACGGGTAAATACGATCCAAACTATATCATGTTGGGTATCGTTTGAACCAGAAAAGTGCGACGAATATGACAATAACAGTAACGCAAATAAATAATTAGAAGCAGATAAGTTCCGTTAAGAAAAGCACCCTATTAGCGCCAAAACCGTCGATGCACAGTATTTCGAAAATTTGTCTGAATCGTTCGCAATATTTCCAAGCAATTTTTCCGAGTCCCTAGGAAAATTTAGCGCACGTTCGAGAGTCGTTCGAGCATAATCAAAAACACAAAGGGGCCGAGATAATTTTCGAGTGCACTCGCCAGTGACACGATCTCCGCGGAATGTCAATACCAGAAGCGGCAGCTCCCTTTACACGTCGTTTAACCTGCGATTCGAATAATTTCGATTTGTACGCAGACAATTTTCTGCCACTCAACGTCAGACCTGCTTACCCGTACCGGAAAGGAGGCGGTAGCAAAACCGCCGAAAACTTGTCAGCGGGTTTCGAACGCGAACAAAGGGCCACGGTGCCTTTAAACGACGAGATTATCGTTGTCCCGATATTTATCTAGCAGTACGCTGGTCGCCAAAACCGCTTCGTCTACGAACTGTCGTCCCAGTTCCGTTGAAAAAGCGGAATTCCGCATCCCCCCCCCCCCCCCCCGATCGACAAATAAAACGGACAATGAGCGGCTTCAAACTTGCCCGTCGAGTGGAATAAGTCTATTTAACTGTCGCGAACCTTTTATAGCAGCTTTTCCGAAAGCCGATACAGATCTCGATACACTTAGGGATGCTTGAAAATCTCGAGGTTGAGTCGAGTGTCGTTGGACTGCGGATTTTAGGGATTTATGGCAAAAGGGAAGTTTAAAACGATTCAGAGATTGGGGAGATTACGATAACCGTGGCCCCTACTTTGAAGGTTATATTTGTGTTCCTGGGATCATTTTAAGAAAAAAGTGTGTATATAACAAGTATCCAATGGGCTCCGTTTAGCCGGTAAAGTAGATTTCTTGTTTTTCATAAAACTGCAAATATCTCGGAAAGTATGCGAGATATGGCAAAATATTAAGAGACCTTTTCTGTAGGAAATTGAATTTCTAACAATTTATGTCGTATGACTTTTTTTCTATTAGCTGCGCAGTTTCTGAGTATATTTATATTTCGGTGAAGTTGGAGAACAACTGCCTCTCCCGTGAAATAATGGTCGGGGCAAGTGAAAAGGGTTCTGAAAAGACCAAATTCTGGATAACATCTACAATGGGAAGATTATGTGAACAGAATGAGTTTGGATTAGGTCGTGAGTGGGGGCGGAGAGCACGCATACGAGAATCCAGGAGTAGTTTCGAATATCTCGAAAACTAAGTGATCTACTCTTTCGCGACTGTCGGTAGATAACAAAATAAAAATCCACAAAATTCCAGTGAATATTTTTTTAACGTTTTTTATAGAAAATTCTATTTTCTACAAAAAAGGTCTCTTGATATTTTACCATATCTCGCATAGTTCCGAGATATTTGCAGTTTTATAAAAAACAATAAATCTACTTTACCGGCTAAACGGAGCCCATTGGATACTTGTTATATACACATTTTTTTCTTAAAATGATCCCAGGAACACAAATATAACCTTGAAAGTAGGGGCCACGGTTATCGTAATCGTGCCCAGAGATTGAACAAATCTGAGCGCAGGTTCGTGTGCAACAGGTTCAAATTTCATGAATTTTGATTTCTAATTAAATATAAAACACGGAAACGGGTACTCACCAAGTAACGGTCCTTGTTTTGCAACGTATACTTTCTGTATCGCAATAACACACACACACACACACACACACGACGCGACGCGGTACACAAGGATTGAGGGTGGTGTTGAGATAAAGAAATGCGCATCCGATCACTTTGACTGTTTTGATTGTAATGAGTCGCAGCCGAATTGTTGGTTCCGCGGGTGACGGGTGGGGAGAGTGCCAGGGGTACGGTGATGGGGTGTTACAGGTATCCAATAGAAATATTTGTCGCGATGACTGACTTCAAGGATCGGCGGTTGCCCGCGATTTCGGACCCGCGCGTCCCGGTGCTAAGGTGCGCAAAAAACCCTCTGAGGCAATGCGTATATTGTGACGTTGCGTTCTTAGAAGTGCCGTACCAACGTAAATATTCATAGCCGAGTGAGCAAGGACGTCATCGTGTAATCGTCGCGCAAATTTTCTATTGGCGTCTTATAACACCCCATCAGCGTACCCCTGGCCCTCTCCCCACCCGTGGTCCCAACGATTCGACCGCGACTCATTACAATCAAAATAGTCAAAGTGAACGGACGCGCGTTTCTTTATCTCGGAACTACCCTCTGTCTTTGTGAACCGCGTCGCGTCGTGTGTGTGTGTGTGTGTGTTATTGGGATACAGAAAGTATACGTTGCAAAACAAGGACCGTTATTTGGTGAGTACCCGTTTCCGTGTTTTATCATTAATAAGAAATCAAAATTATTAATATTTATTTTTATTGAAATTAATTCTTTGTTCATCGATTTGAATTTATTCTCGAATTCCATTGTAAGTAGTTTCGATTTATTAAAAAGTTAATATGTACAAGGTTGGGCGCATTCCATTCGAAACATGATAACAAATAATCTCATGTGAAACAATGAATTATTTTTAATATTTTATTATAAAGAAAATCAAAGTGGGTGGGCGGGTCTCCCTCGCAACAACCTCCACGCGGTGAGACCTGGATAATCGGTGTGATTCTCAATTTATAATATCCTGTTCGGCAAACATATAAAACACCAATTGCGCCATAAAATATGTAAAATCGACAATCATATCGAGCTAATAGCTGTGAAACTAAAAGTTGTGGTTAAATGAAACAATTACGCACCGATCTTTATCGGTTCACTTCAAATAATTTTCATGCCGCCAATTTTAAAATATTCGCCAATTTTCTTCAAATTTTTCAATTTTTCGCTGCCGTGAAAACATTTCAATTAAATGCTCTTGTGTTATGTTAGTTCAACCGTTATAATTTAATGAACATAGTTTGACACTTTATTTTCCGCATCTGTGGAACCAACAATTTTTAAAATTTCGAAAAATTCTTTGTAATACGTTCATACGATTTATTCGAATGAAAATTTATTCGTTTAAAGTGTATAAACTATTGCAATATACTTTCATTAATGAGACGAGTAATAAAAATAATGTTACGAATAGACACCATTTTTACCATAATTCGTATTTTTGTAATATTACATTTTTCGTAAATACTATTTACACCGTTAAAAAACACGCGCTATATGCATTGTAGCTCCCAAATCATATTAAAGCACCCGTAGCACAAATAAAGTATACAGAATATTCAATTCTTGCTAATACATCTAAATTCGTAAACTGTCGGTAATATTGAGCGCGACACCAAAATGGTACGGAGGCCACTGTGGAGCCCAAGGCCTAGACAGAGCAACCCATAAGGTGTACTATCTATAGTGATCTTAAGTCTATGCTGTAGACAAGATATAGAAAGAGACTAATCATCCAATATATGTTTTATCGCGAACGAGGTATAAAAATAGACCAATTACCATACGAGGTGATCACAATCTGAAATACCGACACACCTAAAAATCAGACTGTCCCTCACGCAATCTACCTAAATAGGACAGTCAACTACTGAACTACATCAAACTGCAACACAAAAAGTTATCGCTAGATTCGACAACGTTGTCGGTTTTCAAAATATAATGTTGCCACTTGAAAATTTCCAAAAATGTTATGTACAAAACTTTTCAGTACTGACCTACCCCACATTATTACTTCATTTATACTGTGTTTGAGATTGGAAATGTTTCTGACATACAATTATAATGTATAACGAAAAGAACTTATTTAATATTGAGCATAAAATCATTTTGTGGGCTGAGATAGTTAATTCACAGCATATAGATAGATCTTGTTCATTTAGCTTTGTACTCGCAGACATTTTAAGAAACCCTGGGACTACTTTGAGAGTCAATGCGAGTTCACAGAGATTTTAAAGAGATCTGGCACCACTGTTTTGAGTTAGTGCGAGTTTTAAGAAGACCTGCGACTATCGTGAGTCATTATAAAGTTCTAAATACGATGACTTACCACATTGACGAAATCCTGGAACGTCACCGCTTGAACACGCGACTCCTTCGCCCTGGTGAGCAAGATGTCTCGTTTATTCGGCGGTATCTCGGCTTTCCATTCAGGACTTTTCAAAGCCGCCAAAAAATCTTCCACTGGTATCTCGCCAAAACCCTCCGGATCAAACTGGAGAACAAGAATCAGTCAAGCTCCCCGTGCATCAGTGAATCTTTTGGCACCGAGTACCCAAGAGGAATACGTTCACGTACCTTATCAAATAGCATTCGCCATTTCTGCAATCAAATAAAGAAAGATAAACGATTATTTAGCAGCTTTGAGTAGCTTCAAAATTACCAAATATGAAGTTTGTCAAGCTTAAACCTTTTTCTGCGAGTCCCTGGTAGATGGTACATGTAAATTCCGCCAGGACCAATTTGATATTTACTATTGTATGAAGGGATCAGGTGAATTCATGACAGCTTTGATATGTACCATCTATGCGGTATTAACAGATCGGTTCGGTGGTAGCAAATGGGTTAGGAAAAATGATCTGGAATAGGTCTGGATCAGGTGGATAGTATGGACCGTTTAAGAGGGGCTGACAGATCGTTTCTGTGGTAGCAAATGAGTTAAGCAAATAGTTGCTTACGTCGTTGAGGAGCTCCCGCCTGTACTCGGACTCGTCGATGTCGATTTCGGACGCGAGATCCGTGTGATCGGTGACATAGCCATCATAATGGGCGCTGTTCGCCTCGCTGCGTGCATATTCTTCCTCCTCCTCGACGGTACCGGCGATGGTCGGTATCGAAGCACCGCTTGCCAGTAGCATTACCACGCGTGGCACGAGGTCACCGGATGAATCTCCTCATTCCACCCACTTTCGTCCGTTTTCTGAAACACCAGGACACCCCCCAGGTATTAATGGCTACCAATAGCTACCAGTCCTAGAATCCCAAACTAACTGGTGACCCATACCGTATTTGCGCAAAAAAGTGTCTTTCGATGTTGATGAGCTTAAGAGTTTATGCAATGGAATGATACTATGCACTGATGATGGAAATGACAACTGGAAACAGTATCTCTTCCAGGAAACGCAAACTCACCCGAAACAACTCGTTATCTACCGACTCTATTATTACCTCAGACAGAAATATAAAAAGTTAGTCTTCATAGATAAAGGTTCTGATGAATGAATGAAGAATTTTGAGGTTCAAGGCCAACCGAAGGTGATCGTGTTATAGGTCATTAAATTCGTCTCTTCAGTGGCTACAACAGACTCTTCGCAGATGAAGGTCCTGATGAATGAAGAAGTTTATGGTCAAACTAAAGGTCATTATGTTGTAGGTCATTGAATTCGTCTCTTCAGTGGATAGAATAGATTTAAAACAGATATATAGGGTGACTGTTTGAATAAAAGATTCAAAGTCACCTTGATACTTCAGAAAATGTAAGGTATCAAATGACCAAAATTTCATTCTTCCTGTTGTCTTCCTTAATATTCCTTCATGCGTTTATTTAAATATTAATATTATTGAGCTACGCTGAACGCTTTGTATACTATGCAAGTCCCTATGTGTGTTCACGATGTACTTAGAAAAGAAATTGCTCTCTAGACAGCGTGAGTGCCTTTAGATTCTTCGAAGCTCTTCAAATCACCCTTACGCCTGAGTCGGCGATAGATCGATGGCCTTGAAAATGTCTGTACTTTCCGCGAACTATGCAGTATAATACGTTGGTGCGACGGTGCCGTTTCCATGGCGATGCATCGTCGATAGGACCGGGTACAGACCAGTCATCCAAGTATACATAAGCTATTGTATAATACATACATGCACAAGGAGCACCCAAACTTTAACCCTTCCTCCGGAACGAAAAACTAATTTGACCCTGTTCGCGCACATCAAGTTGCAATTTCCTACAAATTACACAGATACTGTGTAAAATTTACAGTGAACAGACTTTTTACAAGAAAGGAACATATATTCCCAACAAATTGAAATTTATAAAAAAAAACAGTCTACAGTTGATCATACTAATAATGGAAAATTATTATCATGGTCGTAGTATTTGATACATAGAAGTCATTTTGTTATTATTATTTATTATTGAACTGCAGATTTTTATGCAAACTATCATTGTGGAATTGTGGAATTGTCAAAGTAGGTAGAATAGTTATAATTAGACTGCGGATTTTATATATTTGTTACAAACGTGAGTAGATGTAATGTAAAATACTAAAAACATTGAAACATTTTAAACTGTTATATTATTTTTAATCCTTTAAACAAGAAAGAAATTAAATTTTTATTTCATTCCCGTTTATAGCAATTCAGATAGAATACTTTTATTTTGTATAAAGATGCGCAATCTAGTTATAATTGTAAGATTAACTAAAATAAAGTTATCTGGGTATTCTAATATAATATATGAACAGTTTGCAATGATAAAAATTCATGTAATTATTACGCGACACTTGCTTTTCTTTCAATATATAAAATTTCATGAGTGTAGACTTCAGCTACTAACAATCGCAGGTTGAGAGGCACTGGTACGTGGTCGCAGAAGCCGGTCACGTGCTAATAAGTGGTACTGCGGAAGAGGGAAGAATGTATTGTCTTCGAATATACCTAAAAGCACCCAGTAATGGTATTACGATTTCACAGAGTGAAATATACATGCATACATAGAACGTACGCACACCTAAAGCATTAACACCTTTATCATATCAATTGCAGTGCAAGGGGCGAAGCTAGTAGAGTATCCTATCCTTTTGTCCCCATATATAACCCATTTTGAGTTACACTAACTATTATCAATTCCGTCTAATGCATAAATTTTTATCAAATAAATTCTCATCGGGTCTCCAGGATGACCCCAACGCAAGAACTCGCAAAACCATAACCGCGATGCAACCGAGGCGTCCACACGGCCGTCCCTACATGCAGTCACTTTCCCTTTCCCCACCCGGCAGCTCCTTTACATCAGCGTTCATTCGTCGCCCTCGGTTTCGGCGCAACGTCACCGAAACTGCACCCCTTGCCCCTTCGAATAGACCATCCAACCCCACAAAGTCACCCCCTATCCCTGACGCACGCTTGGTGTCTACTATCTCTCTCTCTCTCACTCTCTTTCACTCTCTCTCTCTGTTTATCTATCCTCTTTTCTCTCTCACTCTCTCCCTCTCTTTCTCTGTTCTATCTCGTTTATCTATCCTCCTTCCGCGCCATCTTCCACGCACAATTACACGTCTCGTGCAAGCACAGTCCCGTTTATACGAGACGCTAAGGTCGTCGACCTTGAAGAACCGTCCGACGACGACGTCGTGTCTTCGTGGACGATGCCCGGTGTCTTCTTACGACCCCCGCCTTGGGGTTAGATTACGGTCCCACCCCTTATCGTGAAGCACCCCAGGTTTACCTTACGTCTACCTTTCATGCTAACTGCTTCGCTACCCGGTCGTGCCGCCTTGTAATTTACAGAAACAAACGCCGGCTTTAATTGGCCGCCTCTGATAGTTCTCCCATCCCCCGGTAGCTGGTTTTATCAACGGAATTGTTTCTGGGTCGCTATTGTGCGCATGGGACAACAGTTTTTACGAACGCGAGCTCTTATCGCTTTGACCGAGTTCGCTGTTTACACACGCTGGTCAATATGTCACCGAGTTTGTTAGAGGCAGCCTGGGACTTTATTGGCAACACGCGGACTACCGTGATAGCGGATTCAATAACTGCGGGGACGGTAAAGACATTTTCAGGCGAAGTGCTATGTGATGATCTTTGAGGGGCAGTCGGAGTTGGGACTCCTAGTTAAGAATCTATTTGTCAATTAGCGACCTCTTCTTTTATGTGATCTTGATGAATGTGATATCAAAACATCAATAAGTAGCGTTGATTAGGGATTAGATGGTACCTGAGGTGATACAAGGTTAGATTCAGAGAATGATGAAAAATTTAGTTTGTTTACGTCATAGTTACCAGCAACCCTTTCTGCCTCAGACCCAATTCAGAAACCCTTCTCAAAGAATTTTTTTAGCTACCTTTTGGGTAGACTCTGTTTTCATTGGGTAATCCCCAAACTTCTCAAGTATTGAGAAACAATTATTCCCGCTAATCCTTAACCTAATAGAATCTAAAATAACTTAAGATGAAGCCATCCTCATCTCCATTACGAAATGCAATGTTTCTATGTGCCTATTTGCCAGATCACATAGAGTCCATGTCATAGAAAATTACAAATGTAAACTAAAATCTGGTTTAGGACTAATGTAAGTTATTGAGGTCGTGCACACGCGACCTCGGTCGTTAAAGTGACCAACCCAGCAATTTTCTATGTATATCAGAAGACCTATTATCTCGTATCTGATAAACGTGGTCACCTCAAATAGATTCAAAGTTTGCCGGAAAGGTTAACCCTAACAAGGGGAGATCATCAATCGGATAAGCGGTTTTTGGACGAAACTGGGTACACGTGTAGGGGATCACCTAAACAAACCCTACAACGTCAGCTGACAACTCAGCTTCACGATAAAAAAAACTGATGGTCCCGCCAGAGAGATGGAAGACCCAGGGGGGGGGGGCACAGGTGTAAACCATCGTTGAGTTAAAGTCAATGTAACATTTACCTTTTAGGATGTAGATTTGGAGACTCGACAGCAGCTTCCCGTGAGTGACCATCCACAAACGACAGAGAGCAACTATCTCTTAGCGACGACAGTAACACCATAATCTCGCGAGAACTTTGGGTCACAATAAACACAGCTGAGAGCAACGTCTACGTCGACCAAAGGCACAGTACACTAAAACTTTCATTACAAGGACGAATTGCTTCAAACGCTGATCGTTTGAAGTAACAACAACAACAACACTCTCACTCGTCAACAATCACTGGGGCACCCGGTCCCCCAGTTTTCCCGCCAGAATGTTTAAAAATCGCGATACCGATAAAACAGTTTCGAAATCGATTGAGGATCGCTAGCCGACTTTCGAGCCTTTGTTACACCATAATCCTCGAGGAACAAGGAACAATATACAAATCCTGTGGCGCATTCACGATCAATGTATCGTTTTCCACGGGATGGACGAGTTGTCGGGGTCGGATGACGAAGGATTTCGTCGATGCGATTTGAACCGGAACAATGGCGGTCGGACGGCGTTTTTGACAGGCAGCGTGGACGCAGTGGCGACACCGTGAGATCATCCTAATCTCGCAGAGCACCGTCGTGCAGCATGGGACGCGAAAAATCGGCGAATTGTTGACGGTTACCGTGTCGCCACAACAAAACAAGTCCAGTGCCGTAGGTGCGGTACACGGGACCCCGGTATCACGGGCAACTGCGGCAACGTGCGCAATGCGCGTTCGATCGATAATACAGGTTTTCGACCAATGGGTGATAGGGCTAGAGCCGGAGGCACGCGAGGAACACGTGGAAACGTGGAAACGCGGCCGCGATTTAATATTATTGGCGATATAGCCGATGTTGTCGGCGGGAAACGCGTTACACGACTGCCGGAGCACTTTGCCACCCTCATGGGATCCCCTTCCACCCCCTATTTCCCCCCACACACAAACCCACCCCCTATCCCTCCCTCGCGCCACCCCCTCGATTCGTTTCACCCCAGACTCGTTCGTTCAACCCCAACGTTCAAGAATATGCAAGGCCGATGCAAGCAAGCACCGTTATTGACACAAGACGAATCAGTGTCTTTCGGATAAAAACTCATCCGCGGGATCTGGACTCATCCGATATTCCAGGTGAACTAGCATTATCGAACCAAGACTAAAACTGCTCCTTTAATGATCGCGTGCGGCTTAAAATAACATTACGTAATGCTATCGATGAGAGACCCAGGCATATCTGGAAAATACTCCCTCGAGCTTTGAATTCTGAATTTGTTAACTTGTTATTAAGAATCGTTTGGATTTGTTGTTCTAGGTTAACTACCTAAGATGAGTTCACGAAATTCATTGTCTACTATAATATAATATAGACATTATCTTGAAATTCTACCCGGAATTTGTTAACTTACTTTAACAATGTTTTGGGTTTGCCCTTGGGTGACTCCTGGGAGCTAATGAGGTTAGACGTTGTTCCCACGCACCTTGATTTTCTGCAACTCATTTTATTTCTGCAAAAATAACATTTTATATTGGATATTCAGTAACATCGAGCTGTTAATTGTTAACGCTAGAACTATACCGAGTAACAATTGCGACTAATGTATACATATGTATATTGTTTCGTAGACAACACTGCCCCTCTATTCAGACTTCGAACAATTGTTGTTGTAAGATATGTGAATCAATATAAAGTTCATTTTCTGATGAAAGCATTTTTATCATTTCAATAATTGTGAAAGAAAAAATTAGGAACGAATCATTCTGATTCGGTAGTTCTAAAGTATGCAGTTTTTACATAACCTCGTTGAATTGATACTTATTATCTCTGTAAACAACATAGAAAGTTTATAATGGACAAATATATGTTGTTGTGATGAAGATCGATGACTTTTGACATGCATGGTCGCACGGTGACCTAAGTTTGTAGCAATACAAAACGTATGCACCCTAAGCGCGAAGTTTGGGGTAAATTGACTACGAAAGTCGAGTAGTGATGGAATAATAGATGCAGCTGCAAAGGGTAAATCACCATAATGGGAAAAGGGGCTGAATCGTGTATTAGAAAACTGTCCGTATGTCATATCTACCTAGAATCATCCCGAACCTGTGATAACCATTATATAAAAAAATGTTTTAAACAAAAAACATCGATAGAACATCAGAAAAAATGAATCTTACTTTATTTCATTATTTTAAGTTGCACCTACCTTTCTATTATTCATTGCCGACCACATAATCATTATAAAATTCATCCGAATTCATCTTAATTATTAGAACTCAGGAGATGCAGTTTACTTAATTATATTTTTAAACTTCACGCACGAATTGATTGTTGATAAACAGTCACTCACAGTGACAATCGTATATAATGTATCGACGGAAATTTTAGCTAAGTTTATAGTAACAGAATAAAATACAAAGTATATTAAACTAGTAGTAATTCAATTTTTGTCACAATTCTTATCCTGCTACTAAACTTATTGATATTTAGTTAAAATATCCGTCAAGTTACACTGTACGATTTTCACTGTGAGTGACTGTGAATTGACTACTCTAATCGTCACCCTTATATTTTTTTACTTATTCGTCACAAACACCTTTGGAATATATAGTGGCGTGCAAAAGTACTCGAACTCGCTTCCATCGAACAAAATTTTCATAAAAATACACACAACTTTTGCGAATCGTGAGCAACAAAGTCAGGCCTTTTTGCGACTTCAGTTTTAGCGCTATTTGTAATGTTCAATTGAGCATAGATGGCGCGGCGTGCGGTTGTCAACGTTACCCCTTTCGCCGTTGACATCCGTCATGGAGGAAAAGGTTAGGAAAAGGATGAAGAACCGTAACCTAAAGATGTCATCCTTACACGACTGGAGACAAGCGTTGCGAGCCCCGCACGTTTACAGAGTTGCGAATAGCACGTTCCGCATTCAGAACCAATATGTGGCACTAATTTTCCTATTGTTATCTGTTCCAATGTTCCTAATCGGTTTTCAGTGGTTGCACAGAACTATTAGTGCGTCGAGTCAATTTTCAACGCAGTGCCGCTATTACAAGTACAATAAGACGTACCCTTTGTCGCCTCCTGCTAAGACACCACAAGGTATCACCTACAGAATAGCCATAGTAAGTGATCTCGATCATGACTCGAAAATCTTGGATAAAAAAAACACGTGGCACAGTCTTAAGAAAACTGGAAGTCTCTTTTGGAATCCTAGCACCTCGCTTATCTCCGTTGTTTGGGATGACAAGACTCAGATGTTGACCACATCGTTGACTATGAAAGGGCGCGGTATGGAATTGTCCGAATTGGTCACCTTCGATGGACGTTTGTTGTCTTTCGATGACCGTACTGGAGTAGTATACGTCATCGATGGAGAAGAAGTTTTTCCTTGGATTATACTAATGAATGGCAATGGAAAGAATACTAAAGGTACATTTGGTTTTTTATTACAACCATTTTAGTGCCAGGGTTCATTTAAAAAGCCATGTCGAATAATGCCAAGCAGTATGATCGCCCTGCTTATTGGACCGTTTTCTCAAGTTTTGGTGGCATTATTCGACATGAAATCTGTTCAGCTTCGATAGGTGTATTTAATGGTTTTAAGATTCATGTTAAACATGCTGAATTATCGACAGGATTTAAATCTGAATGGGCAACTGTTAAAGATGAACATTTATATGTTGGAAGCATGGGAAAGGAATGGACTACTGCGTCTGGAGAGTTTGAGAACAATGATCCTCTTTGGGTAAAAGTAGTGTCCCCTCGTGGCGAAGTATCCTCTGTAAACTGGATCGCAAATTACAAACGACTGAGGCAAGCAATGAATATAGAATTTCCTGGTATGTAATTGTTTCCCTCGAACGCAATTCCAATTGTTATGAATATACAAATTGGTTATCGATATTGAACAGGTTACATGATTCATGAATCTGGGATTTGGAGCGACATACACAAAAGTTGGTTCTTCCTGCCAAGACGGTGTTCAAAAGAACGTTACGACGATGCTACAGATGAGAAAAAGAGTTGTAACGTTCTGTTAACAGCGGATGAGAATTTCGTTGACATTAAGGTTCCGTCAAATTTTGATTTTATTCATTTGTTCGTGAAATGCAATAGTATTTATCGAACAATAAATTTACAGGTTACTGAAATTGGTAGTTTAGTACCGATAAGAGGCTTCTCAAGTTTCAAATTCTTGCCAGGATCACAAGATTTAATTATCGTTGCACTGAAGACTGAAGAATATCTAGGACAAACTGCCACGTACATTATGGCATTCACAATTGAAGGTGTTATAATAATGCCAGACACTAGGGTGATAGATAAAAAATTCGAGGGACTAGAATTTATATAGGTAATATTTCCCTGTCAGAATATCACTTGCAATATAAATGATTATTAGACTGTGGATTTGATGCGTTCATGAGAAAAACGGGTGAGTGAAATTTCAAAGAGTAGAAAGATTAAAAGAAACTAAGATTATCTGTATGTCATTTTCAATTTACTAAAATGATTAAAGGAAAAAAGAAATTCTTATGCAGTCCCTGTGTCTTGCAATTGACGAAGGAAAGTTTTATTTTGCATAAAGACCCGCAGTCTAACTTATAGTAATAATAATTCGACTTTCTAGTTGAATATTGTTACAGAATATGACAGGAGAAGACTTGCTGTCTTTTACGCACTGTCTATAGATAATTTTGTATAATTAACTAGTAATAAGATTTTATATATAAATTAAATATGAAATATATTTAATTGGTATGTAGATAATAATTCGTTTACATAGTTCCACGCTGTTGTGAATTGGTGATAAGCAACAAAAAATAAATTATTTGGTTACTCGAGAGGACAGAATACTTTTCAGAGTTTCTCTAGAGTTAAATGGTTGTTCGTATACATATATATCGATCCATAACTTCCCGATCCGGTAAATTGGATCAACACCATTTATGGACATTGTACCATCGACGCTATTCTTTGCTACATTGTTCCATCGAATATCTATACTTACCAAACGTAAACTCACTCGTGAAGATGACTGTAAATCGTTTCTCGAGAAACTAAGTTGAATAGCTTTCTTGTAACACCAATTCTAGTCGATATTTCCAATAAATGACTTTATTCTTGTAATTACTTTCTTTTAATTCATTCGAAACCTCGACGACAGCTTGCAGCATTCAAGGATTTTTATAAAAATCGCTAAACACAAAATCGAACAGATCTCTGCTGTGTTTTATGTTTAATGTATGCTCAAAATATGAGAAAATCCCAACTTCAAGTCCTAAATCCTACAAAATTCGAAATTAGGATGATCTTCGACTGTCGGGCCAGAACAACTATGAAAAGGTAAAATGTAGCAATACAGTTATATCAAGAACTGCAAATTCCACGAAGGTGTTCAGCGTTTCGGTTAAGAGTCAGTCGAGGCCAGTTATCAAAATTAAAATGCAACTTGCGGCGAATATACGGCTGTCGCGGTGCATACTGTAAAATCAATAATATTATATAGATATATGTATATGCATATAGATACATCTATGTATATACACATGCCTCTGGAAACCCGAGGTGGTGGCAGCAGCATTGCGCTACGCCGAGAGGATTTAGTCAATTCGTAGCACGATAGTGAAGCAGGCTCACCCTCACCCTTTCGTTCCTAGCTACAAACATTCCCTTGTCAACAAATTCCGGTCCTCCTCAACAGTGTCTGAGGCCATCGAAAAGAACACGTGACTCCGTCCGGCCGATAAAAGGACGTTAAAAACCAAAATTACAAAAAGAGAATCAGATTCGGAAAGATCAAAGTGTCGTCACCGAGAAGAAAATTTGAAACAGTTGCCCGTCACGAGCTTTAACGAATCTACATTGTATTATATAATGTTAGCCACTTTCTTCGTAGAACGTTGCGGTTAATATCCGTCGAAAGTGGTTTCGACTGGTGGGGGACCAGTCCTCCGATAAACAAGAGTTTCCTGTCCGTTTGCGGATCGTTTTCCCGGATGACGGCCGATGTCTTCGCCGGCATTATCGCTCCATTGTGTGCCGCGAAAGCATTGTCTCTGGATGATCGCTCGCATCCCACAATGATGACACCGCGGCAAGGCTGACAGTGCTCCGAGACGGGACCGTGGCCATTAACTACTAGATACTCTGTTAGAAATTCGACGTTTGTCAAGCTCGAAGCTCGGGACTCTTTGATTCCTATCGATGGCCAGTGATGGCCACCTGACGCACCCTCACGTGGCAATCAGTAGAACGCGGAAGATAGTGTCCCTCCTGGTGATCAAATCAAATCCGTGCGATCAATTGTAATTGTAATTCGCCATGGCTAAGAAATCGGAGGACACGCAGGAGTGGAGGATCGCCAGAGAAGGGATTTCGCTGTTCTTAAATAATAAGACCGAAGAGGCGAAGGCTCTGTTTAACAAATACCCTAACAGCTTCCATGTACGGGCCGGCCGCTGCTTCGTCTCGTTTATGGTATGAAATGTTGATTGTATATTTTTCTTTGCGTTTTTTGGATTTTGTTTGGGGATGATGAGGGGCCACCGGGATGTTTCAAGGTCATGGAAACTGCAGACGATTTGTATAGGTTGCTGCATGTAATTTTAATCACTGCGTCAGTGGAAAGTGTTCTAGATAGGGATTTGTTGCTTTTTGATCAGCTATTTTTGTAATTTCAGATGTTTGTGATTATTTTGAAATGTAATATTAGTTACACGATAGATGAAACAGAGAAGTGTTATTTTGTCTTTTTATGTAATTTGTTGATGCATTATTGTTTCGTATCAGTAGGCCATATATATTATATTATTATTTCCGAGGATAAATTGTTGATACTTTGTCGTATGCTCTGCTTACAATTTTTAGAAAACAAATGTACAAGTATAAGATAAAAATTCAATGTTTCAGAGGAAGCATAATTTTTCGTAATTAGTTTTCTTGTGAGTTAGAAAGCACATTATATGAAGGTCAAGCGTGTTCTTTTTTTGTCAAATAGAATACAATTTTTTATTGTATTAGTCAATCCAACTTGTAATTTTTAATAAAATGGTAGCTATTCTTACATTTCCATAGAATTTGATATTTGCGTAACGATATACCAATAAATATAAAAAAAAGTAAAACGTAGTCTACAGAAGATAAAATATGATTTTTTATAACAAAATTTTTTTATCTAAAACATTGTAGATGATTATTCGAAAAAATGCAAGTGATTAGTACTAATTGGGTATTATATATAATTATATGTGACCCATGTGTATCGAAATTTTGTTTAAACTGTATAAACAGTGTGGTCCAGAGGTCACTAGGCCATTTAAAATTCGAATTTGTTTATAAAAGATTAAATATGATTTTTTAATTAATGAAAGGGTTATTCCATTTCAAAATGGTCTAATGACTTTTGGGTCACCTTGTACATACATGTACTGTTATGTAAATGTGTGTCATGTATTTTTGATCATGTTTGGAGACATTGCTTTACATGACCATGGCTTTTGTTCGTGTAAAACATTTATCGAAGGCATGCATCGCGTGCCACCGTAGACGGCTTAACGTTATTGACGAAGGAGCTATTTAAATGTCTGTCCTGATGACGTCTTACTTAGAGAATATAGGTCATTTCAGTATTATTGTGGTTATAGCTATCACAATCTTCGTAAACATCCGTCATTTATTCCTGACACCCATGATCATTTTGTTTTTTAATTTTTCGTTTTTAATTTTCGAAGAAGTACATACTCTACAATCTTATATTAAACAATTTTTAAGATTTTAACTTTTCATGGCTACCTAAAGATCTTTAAACAATTTCACATATATTTTATCATTTTTTATTATTTTTTACACATTTTTATCATTTTTTATTAACGAAGTTTGGAAGAAGTGCATACTCTACAAGCTTATAATTAAACAATTTTTAAGAAGATACCTAACAAATGTTAACTTTTCATGGCTACTTAAAGATCTTTGAACAATTTGAAATATTTTATCATGTTTTTCTGATTATTGTTTACATTGTAATTTACATATTTAACTTGCTATACATTTATTCATTCGCTGTAAGACTCAACACGAGCCATTTTTCTTATTATTGTTTTTATTGTTATTTATATTTAGCTTGTTATACATTTATTTTCTAGTTTTGTTTTATTCGTCGTAAGACTCGCGAGCCATTTTTTCGTATTATTGTTTCTACTGTAATTTGTACTTGGGAATGTTATTATATTATACAATAATTCAATCAAATCGGGATTAAAAATCGCAAAATTTCAAATAATTCTAAACAATCAGATTGCGATTCGATGACATGAAATCAATAATTTTTAGAACGCATTAATGACATTTGAGGATGGTTATCTCGACGCAGCCATACAACTGTTGAAAAGCATGGAAAGGGAGTGTGCGATGGACATAGGATGGCTCAAGTCGATGAAGAGTCAAGTCTTCAGAACAGAGGAAACAGGAGTAATTATTCATTAATCATATTGTATATCGCTTGAAATACAGGGTGGTTCATTTTTATTAATCACTCCACCAGAATTTCCGAAAAAGTCGGAGAATTATTAGAAAATTTATATTTTCGAAATAATCTTGATAATACTTCTAAAAAATGCATGAAAACTTTAAACAAATGTTTATATCTGTCTAATCTATACAAAACTTGTATAAATCAGATAATAAATATAATTAATATTTCAATTTGGAATTATGTTGACACCATTTTTCAAAACAATAAGGAAACTTTAATCAAATTTTCTCGTTACGATCTAATTTATACAAAACTATAGTACAAATGAAAAAAACAGATATTAAATATAATTGATAAGTTAGTTTTTTTCAATACAAAACATTTACAAAACGAAACATTACTTTTTTGCTGATATGAGAATTAGAAAAGAAAATAATTGAGATTCTATAGTAAAATTTGCTTGCAGATAATTTTCTCAAGAAATAAGCAACATTATAAAATATTTTTGATAACAAACTTAAAAGTGGAACATCCTGTATAAATTATTTAGTACAACCATATAAGTTAGGTGTATCACCCTGCATATCCAAAGAAACAATCTTATATAAATGTTTATAATAATAGTCTCTGTAATATTAGATTCATCAATGAACTATTTTTAAAAATAAACTGCCACATACAAGAATAGCGTACTCCGTCGGAGAATAATAAAATAAATGGCGCTCATTGCTAAAGTGTCACATATTCTTTATTTGCTTAGATTTAACATAGAAAATGAAAGATAACACTGGACAAAATTTTCACAACTTCGTTTTGTAAGAATAACCGAAAGAAGACAAACCATATCAACGATTATGGTTACATCGACCACCAACAAGTTTTAACTTTGTCGTGTGTTTCGACACATTTTTAAAATTTTTCAATACGCTCGTTTGCTGTCTTCGTCAAGCGATTCGGCCAATCGCGGAAGACGTGTAGCGCGTAGTGGGGGCATCACGTGGTACCCACAAGTTTCTCTGTACCAACTCTCGTTGCGTGGGCAACACGGAGAGAGTAGAGGTACGCTTGTGTGTAGCGCGTGCGCGGTAGAAGCAAAGTAGGGGAAAGACGGTACGTCAGAGTGGTGGTAGTATTTTTCGTAGCAAGTCCAAATAAAAATGTTGTGAAAATCAACTTTTACTATTTCTTTCTTTATTCAGACTAAAAAAAATGTAGTAAACTAATCTATCTAGCTTAGCAGAAAAAAACTGAAGTCGCTTGTTCCATTAATAAAAATACTTTATTCTCATTGAAAATATGTGCCATTAATTATGAGAAAATGGTGCCTCAAAAAAAAAAAATTTTATTTCTCATTTCTCCAAAACACTGAAAAATACTAAACAAATCGCGAACGATTTCAAATGAAATGAAATTTTGATAAAAATAAATCAGAAGTTAAAATGGTCCATGAAAGTAACAACCAACAAAATTGATCGTTGCAGACGGATTACGTGAACAGACTGGAGAGGCAAATAGTCCTAGCAGACTCGAAGTTTTGCAGAGCTATACTAACGCTACTGCAACAAGAACTCACCGGTTATGTTCGCGGTGGTTGGACGTTACGTAAAGCATGGAAGGTCTATCAGTATGCACATTCGCAAATCTGGCAACTGTATCAACACACGTTCGGCAGAAAGCCCTCGGGTATGCAATAGTATGCATCCGCATTGTTCTACGCTCGAGTGCACTCAATTTCTTTGACAGTGCATCCTCTCGATGCAGTTTTCTTCCCCCCCCCCCCCTTCCCCGAGAGGATCATAGAAATCAATTTTTCCTTTTTTATGCTTACTGCACGTTTAGTTGGAGCCTTTTGCCAGCACTTCTCAGGGCCATAGTTAGGCAATTAATAAATGATATACCACTGCAACAAGATGTTCAAGCTTTTTAAAGTAATTAATTTTTCGGAATCTTTTTACATCTAATTTTTATTTTTGCGGAACAGAACATGTTTTTATCGGCAATTTTATATTGCAATTTTTCAGCGGGTGTACACACGAGATGCAGCACACCTTCCTCTATTGATTCTACGTATTCCCTCCATAGTCCACGCAGCCAAGGATCATCAGAATTGTCCATATCGTCATGCAATGATTCGGCGAACACCCTAACACCGGTGTCATCGCCATCGAGTCTGCGAAGCTCGTTGTCGATGCTCTTCTCGCTCACTGGCATCACCTACGAACAGCAAACACCGTAATTATCATTTTCTTGTTTGCAATAGAAAATTTGTTCACAGTTCAGTCATTGCAAGATTATTAATCTATTAGTGTTTTTGTAAAATACAAAACTCAATAGAATTTAGTATGGGCTTTAATCATATTTTATTCATTACACTGCTTTAATACATGACAAATGAATTAAATATGAAGCATTTAATATTAAATGTATATTTAATGTCTATAATAATAACTAGCATTTAATATTAAATTATTTAATATTTAACATTGAGTGTATATTTAATGTCTTTAATAATAAATAACATTTAATATTAAATTATCTAATATTTAATATTAAATGTATATTTAATGTCTTTAATAATACATAGCATTTAATATGAAATTATCTAATATTTAGTATTAAATGTATATTTAATGTCTTTAATAATAAATAGCATTTAATATTAAATTATCTAATATTTAACATTAAGTGTATATTTAATGTCTTTAATAATACATGGCATTTAATATTTAATTATCTAATATTTAGTATTAAATGTATATTTAATGACTTTAATAATAAATAGCATTTAATATTAAATATTAGATAATTTGCAAATGAATAACGTTTGATATTGAATATTAGATAATTTAAAGCTGAATAGCACTTGGTATTGAATTTTACATAATTTAAAAATGAATAGCATTTAATATGGAATATTAAATAATTTAAAACTGAATAGAATTCGATATGAAATATTAAATAATTCAATAATGAACAAAGTATAAAATATTAAAGTAATTTAAAAATCAATAGCATTTAATGTTAAATATATATTTAAATGTCTTTAAAACTGAATAGCATTTAGTATAAATCTGACGTCTTTAGAATTGAGTTTTAAATAATTTTAAATTGAACAGCATCTAATGTTTAATTATTTAGTCGTTTAACATTTGGATCGCCATGTCACCCATAGCTGGATGACGGATTTATTTATACTCAATTGATAATTAATTAAATTGTGTGTACAAAATTTGCTTACGATCTGCGAAGTCGAGGAGGGTTGAAACAGTAATTAATATCAAAAAACAAAACTTATCAGTTTTTTGTTTCGTTAAATAAATTGCATTGACTTTGCGTAATTCTTGTGATTGTTGAGTGGGCGAACAAAGATCAAATACATGTTATTTAGTTTCATTAATTGTCCCAAAATTTGTCTACAAAAATGGAAAATTGCATAATGTTGTCAGAATACTATTAAATATTTTCTTCAAAATATATATATAAAAATATATGTATATAACTTTATTATTTCCCTTAGGGTTACAATACTTACACAATTTTACATTCTTCCTCTTCATCCCTTCGCCCCGCTCTTAACCTAACCTTATTACTATCTTTTATGTCCTAACTTAAATCTAAACTTATATTTAATAAAGAAAGAAACAATATTTACAATATTCCCTTTACACTACCGTTCCCCCTTCCCACATCCCTACTCATTCCCCCTCCCCTATCCGCGGACCCCCTCTTCCGGTCGCTCATTGCGCTTCCCAATCGTTTCATTCATACCCCCTCTCCACTCTTCCCCTCCTCCCTCGTCTTCCAACACTTCCCACATCCTCTCTTGGAATAGCATTTGTAAATATTAAGCATTAAAATCAATAATATTGTACTGAATTCTACTGTGGCTTTGATTATAAGAATAAAAAATGAATATTCTGTAGCATTTGGAAACTAGTTAATAAACAAAACTATGTTGACAGATTCGTGGCACCAGCAGAGGTTTCCCGATTAATGTCAGCGGTGAACTTCGGTTATGGTATTTACCAGTTATGTGTCAGCTTATTGCCACCATCTTTAGTGAAAGTTAGCCATCTTCTTGGCTTCGAGGGTGACAGAGAAGCGAGCCTTGCTGCCTTGAAAAATGCACGTCTCAGCGAGGACATGCGTGCTCCTTTGGCAACGTAAGACCTTTTGCATATCATTTTAATAAAACAGGAACTGTCAATCAACTCCAGAGGCCTTGGGGGGGACCTGCCAATCTGATTTGTCGAAATCATCGTACGAAACAATGCAACCTCACTGAATTGTTAATGACTAACTATATATCGATTCTTATTATAAATCATTCATATTTATTCGATCGTAAATTTACTTAAAATATAAAACAGATATTATTGAAAATATAAAACAGATATTATTGAAAATATAAAACAGATATTATTGAAAATATAAAACAGATATTATTGAAAATATAAAACAGATATTATTGAAAATATAAAACAGATATTATTGAAAATATAAAACAGATATTATTGAAAATATAAAACAGATATTATTGAAAATATAAAACAGACATTATTGAAAAATGAAACAGATTTTACATTTCATTTCTATGTAATTTCACGTATAATATATTTGTGTTGATCACATTCACGTGTGATTTTGAGAAAATCTGCCTTGGAGAACAATTTGAATTTTTCTCAGATGTAGAAATTAATTCGTAGCCCCTTCTTGAGTTTGTTGATGAGTTACAAACAATTAAAATTTATTCTACTGTCGAAAGTATTCTATATCACTTTCTGTGTATTTACTCGATTTTGTAAATAATTATTGAATCTTCCATTTTGGTGGACACAAGGTATGGCTCTAAAATAATGTTACTACCGATTGATTGTATGGGCCACGAATTAATTTGTACACCTAATTGATGGTGGTTTTTATTTTAATAATAATAGTTATATACGCAGTTGTTTGTTTGATGAAAATACTTTGTGGACTCTGTTGAATAAGAGGAATTAGTTAATTATTGAATTACGAGTGCATAGATATGTTTAAACAATGATTAAAGTGTGACAATTAAAACGAGTCAATTTTTGCTGATGTTTCTCAATTTATTTCAAAAACAAAAACAATGTGACACTATACATATATTATTATATTATTACTATGCATATTATTATGCATATTATTCGAATTTGTTTATTACAGTTTGTCGTTACTCTGGTACCACACAATCGTACGTCCATTTTTCGGTCTCGATGGAAACAACCTAAAGGCTGGCGTAAACGCTGCGAAACAATTAATTGCAGAGTGCCATCCTGAATTTAGCGAATCCGCACTGTTCCTCTTTTTCGCGGGCCGTATCGAAAGACTCGAGGTAAAGACATTATTTATTAATATTTTGTTAATCAAATTTTTATTTATTAATTTTTACCAGTATTTAAAAAATTCGAACGTGATATTAAAACATCAATTTTTCTCGAGGCTTTGCTTATTCTTATTGCAAATCATTTAACACAGTTGTATTTTTAATAAAATGTACTGTACCTTGTGGAGGATTCAATATTAACTAGATCAGACAGTTCCAACCAGTAGCTCCGAAGCTATTCGAGGCATCTTCCCCGCTTAGGTTCTTCCCCCACTCTTAGACTACATCTTTATAATGTATAGTGGTGGGAAGCTCCCATAACGAGACCCGCCCGGCGCACGCAGCACTCACTCAGTGATGGTATATGGTCTCGGTTTTTTCGCGCATGCGCGACTAAATGCAGGAACGTATGTACGTCTTATGTTTGTGGGCAAAGTAGGGGAAAACTGTTATTGGCGGGAAACCGGACAGAAGAGTGCAAGATATATTTATATATTATATGTACATACACATAAAATTTTAATATAACATACACATGTTAAACATTCATATTTGAAAATCGAAAAAAAATTTGCGAAACTATGCGGGGTGACCAAGGTACCCCATTTTAGCCCAAATTTGTACTTTACTGACGCTAAAATCGTCGCGCATGCGCGAGAAAACCGAGACCATATACCATCACTGACTCTGTGGTCGCTGGGCAAGAATACTACCACCACTCTGACGTACCGTCTTCCCCTACTTTGCTTCTACCGCGCACGCTCTATACACAAGCGTACCTCTACTCTGTACGCTTGTGTGTAGCGCGTGCGCGGTAGAAGCAAAGTAGGGGAAGACGGTACGTCAGAGTGGTGGTAGTACTTTCGCCCAGCGCCCACGGAGTTCCCATCACTGGTACGTAGTAGTGGGAAGAGGTTCAATGGTGGGGGTCTTGCAGTTCTCGGAGGGGAATACGTTGGAACTCCCTGAACTAGATAAATATAAATATTGTGATAATAACCTTAACTAATGAAATAATGCAACAATTGCCTACTTTTAATTTTATTAAAATTTCCCTGTGATATGTGTAAAACATTAATTTGACTGCAAAAAATCAATTTGTTTGCACAAAATTAAGTTGATTTTATGCACACGTAATAATCAAATTTTGTTTTTAATCATGTTTCTAATCAAAACTAAGTCTTTCATTTTCAAGAACTTTCCTTTATTCATATTTTCAAAAATAGAATCTATACGCATACGATTAATTTAATTTTGTGCACAAGTTATAGGAAATTATAGTAAAATAATTAAAATTAATTAAATTTTTAGTCGAACGTTGTTGGTGCACTCGAGGCTTACAAAAAGGCCGTCGAGGTGTCGAATCAGAGAGAGGTAAAATTACTATGTCTACACGAAATGGCATGGTGCTACCTAATCTGTTTCAACTATGACAAAGCTTATCCGTCGCTGTCGCGATTATGCTACGAGTCCAGGTGGTCGAAGAGCTTTTATGCTTACTTGGGAGCAGGTAAAAAAAGTTTATAATTAACAGTAAAATATTATCACGCTCTGCATTTTATATTGCTTCACAATTGTTGAAACTATTGCAACACAAATTATATTCTACAATTATATAATTATACGTTAAATTATAACTGGACTGCGGATTTTATGCGTTTATGACAAAAATGAGTGAATGCAATTCAAAGCAAAGATTTATAAAATGTAAGAAAACGAATCGATTGGTTACAGTTTATAAACATTATTGAAAAATGAAAGAACTTTTTATTTGGCTTCTATTTTTCGCAATTGTCGCAGAAAATTTGTATTTTACATATTTTAACATATATCTGGAGATGAATAGTAATAAAATCTAAAATTTTTCAAGAAAAAAACACTATTCAGTAGTTTTCATGGAAAATTATTCTATCGGCATCTGCGTCTATATAATTGAAAATATTTAATCAATTAAAATATTTGCCACCATATTGAGACTTTAGTCCGTTATTTTTATTAATTAACTTATTTATATTTACAGTCTGTTGCGGGGCAATCGGTAATTTAGACGACCTGGTCGTAGCTTATCAGAAGATTCGTTATTTCGCCAAGGGAAGGACCCGAGAGACGCAATTAGGTTTATTTATCCAGCGCCGTTCGCCTAAGCTCGTGGACCAAGAAACTGGGCAACCATACACTGTACTATACTACAGATTACTCGTGTACGAGCTGCTTTATTTGTGGAATGCTATGCCGTCCTGTACCGCGGATTCATTACGAAAAGTGCTTCTGGGTAATCAAAACTTCTAATTACACTTTTCAATTATTATTCTAAAATCGAATACAGTGAATCCAAAAATATATTTGAACACACTCTCGAGAAATTGTCGATACTTAAACTGTGATAATTTTGTTTAAAAAAATAGTACAAACAATATGCCTGGACTTATTTTAAACCTCGAAGCCTCTACTTTTACAAACTATCACTAATAGTTTTTGGATCCGCTGTGTTTAAAATCGTTACGAAAAGTGCTTCTGGGTAATCAAAACTTCTAATTACACTTTTCAATTATTATTCTAAAATCGAATACAGTGAATCCAAAAATATATTTGAACACACTCTCGAGAAATTGTCGATACTTAAACTGTGATAATTTTGTTTAAAAAAATAGTACGAACAATATGCCTGGACTTATTTTAAACCGCGAAGCCTCTACTTTTACAAACTATCACTAATAGTTTTTGGATCCGCTGTGTTTAAAATCATTACGAAAAGTGCTTCTGGGTAATCAAAACTTCTAATTACACTTTTCAATTATTATTCTAAAATCGAATACAGTGAATCCAAAAATATATTTGAACACACTCTCGAGAAATTGTCGATACCTAAACTGTGATAATTTTGTTTAAAAAAATAGTACAAACAATATGCCTGGACTTATTTTAAACCTCGAAGTCTCTACTTTTACAAACTATCACTAATGGTTTTTGGATCCGCTGTGTTTAAAATCATTTCTAAAATCGTAGACGAGTAAAGAAAAATCGCTGATTTTGCAAAATTGACAAATGATGATTTGTTGTCAGAATGCAAGGGTAACAGGTCCGACGAACCTATGGTTGGACTAGCTGATCTAATCGAGGGTGCAGCTCACTCTTATCTTGGAGACAAGGAATCATCAATCGAGAGTTTCCGGAATTGCCTGAGACGACGAAGTCCGTCCAATGATTTGTGTGATCAACATATTAGCGCGTTTGCGCTTTACGAGCTTGGTAGCGCGCTTTGCATCACTAATGTGAGTATGTTTAATAAAATCAAGTGGATAGAATTCAGCTAATTTGGAATTAACCGTCAAGCAAGATTCAAAAAAAATCGAATGCAGCGGTGTCCAGCGTAGGGGCCCCTCACGCGCCTGCTTCCCCTTCCTACTGTCAGTTTGCGCAGGTGCAACGTGTTCTCATCCCGCCGACCAAAAGAACCGAGTAACCGACCCGCGCGTCATAAAACAATCGACGATTATCTTTTTAACGCGGGAAACGAGCATATTGGTAACAGTGATGCCAGAAATGTCAACTATTCGCGCATGCGTATTCGCGCGTGGCATCAGTACTGTACTAATTTCAAATTTTTGAGAGTTCTTTAAGGCCCTGTTTTAAAAATAATGTTTTTCATTCAACATTCACATACTTTCTTTACCTAAAAAAATTCGGATTTTACAGGATAACATAATATAAAATTTTATTTTATTTGGCAGAATCTATAAAGAATACCAACATTTGTTGCAAGACAAAAGAAAACTGCCAAGAATCTTTCCAGTATCCAAAATAACAAAACTATGTTTTTTAATTATATAAATAAACAAGTAATTAAAGATTAACATCCGTTATCTTCAAATTCGTCTATGGCAGTGCTAGATCTCGGCACGCGTTTGTCGCGCGTATACGTTACTGGATTCCGCACGCGCCGCAGTACGCATGCGCGAAAATCTAACATTTCTGGCATCACTAATTGGTAATCGGTTCGCCGCGTCTCGGCGATATGGAAACAGCGAACGGTGGTGGGGACCAGTGTCACCAGAAAGCACCGAAACGGATGCTTTTTTCTCTCCTCCTTTTCCCCTTCCACTATCCCATTCCACTACCATGAGCACACTCCAACGCCCCCCACTAAGCCCGTAGACTCGTCACGTGACGTGCCACGCGCGACTTATATTACTCTGGTCACCAGAGTGGGGGTAAATTGTATTTCCCTCGATTTCCTCGATCTGGCGACACTGGTGGGGATGGCGTTTAGCTCCCGGGAGCCAAGTATGGACATCGCTGATTTAATGTATCAATTTTAATATATCAATTTTAATATGTCAATTTTAATATATCAATTTTAATATATCAATTTTAATATATCAATTTTAATATAGCAATTTTAATATATCAATTTTAATATATCAATTTTAATATATCAATTTTAATATATCAATTTTAATATATCAATTTTAATATATCAATTGTAATATATCAATTTTAATATATCAATTGTAATATATCAATTTTAATATATCAATTTTAATATATCAATTGTAATATATCAATTTTAATATATCAATTGTAATATATCAATTTTAATATATCAATTGTAATATATAAATTCTAAAATATCAATTTAATATATAAATTTTAAAATATCAATTTTAATAGTAGTAGTATCTTTATTTCAAATATATGCCTTTCGGCGTTACATTTTGTTCTTCTTCCTTCATTTCTATATTCTTTATATTTACCTCTAAGTTCTTAATTCTACTTACATTCTAATATTCTCATAATCTAATATGTACATATACTATATCTATATATCAATTTTAATATATAAATTCTAAAATATCAGTTGTCAATTTTAATATGTCAATTTTAATATATCAATTGTAATATATCAATTTTAATATAGCAATTTTAATATATCAATTTTAATATATCAATTTTAAAATATCAATTTAATACATTGAACTACTAAATATTAATATTCATTGTTTGTGCGGGAGAGAAGAAGAGGGAGATTGTGAAGTTTGTGTAAAGATTTGCAGCACGTCACGAGACAGAATAATAGACATTTGCAACTGTTAATGTCCTATAAAATTAAAGAAATTAAATTGTTTAGAATTCCATCCAATATATTGATATTTGTTTATTTAATTTTCAGAACGTCGAGGAAGGAAGAACAGTCCTGTTAAAAGCCCTGAACGATTATACAGACTACGATTTCGAGAGTCGGCTCAGCGTACGAATACGTAGCACTTTAAGAAGATTCAATGACGACGAATGAACAATGACTACAATCACTCCCTGTACATATAGTGCAACTAGTATCCTCACGCTAATCAATAAAGAAAAATACTGGCTAATCGTCGCTATTAAATAAACCGTTTGACACTAGAACTACGTCCAAATAACGGTTTCCAAATTTTATAATATGTAATAATTAGTTTCATAATATTTGGGAAATAAATTCAATAAATTTATTTCTTTGAAGATATGACTAAAATGCAAATGATTTTTATAGGATTTTTTATTTAATTCAATGCTTTGATATTTTCAGGTATGCAATAAATAATTATCAAAAAAACATGATTCTTCGGATTCTCTTATTCTGATACGTTGTTTTTGATAATATAAAACTTGTGCGATAAGGATCAACAATTCTTTCTTTTCAATCAAAAAGAAATATTATAATTGTTCTATGACTCATATTCACTGAATATTTAAAAATTATTCTTATATGATTTTTGGTTGACTTTGTAAATATTTTATAAGAACGGAAATTTCAATAGTGTAAAAATTACTGATTCTCATTATGGTTATAACAATTATCTGAAATCTGGCTCGAGATCGATTAAACCGGAAGTTAGGCGTTTATCGGCAAACCTAACAAAACCATCAAATTTGACAAAGCCGAGAGAAACAACGCTAATAATTGATAAGGTTTTTAAACATTCTGATTATGAGGACGATCTAATGAGCGTGCGAAACACGCATTGCTGCGCCAATGGAGGAACCTGTCCAGCTGTTATACTAAATTCCTCTCGTCCATCCCCTTGGTACTGTAAACTCATCAAACCATTTGTATTTTGCGTGATTACGTCGTTATTAGGTACGTCTCACTCGTGATTAAACAATTAAACATTGTACACGCTAGCCCTCTAACAAACCCCTATCATAACTCTCTAATTATCCCGGCATTTCGATCACTATACTGTTCAGACTTTTCTTTTAACCTGACAAATTATGCTTGTTTAAGTTTATGAAGAAAACATTCATACACTAATGATTTTATCATTGTATTTTATTAGTGTTTCATTATTTTCTACCATATTGTCTTTATTCTATTCATTTTTGCAATAATTGCATAAAATCTGCACTGTAATTCCAACGAATATTTTCAAGATTAAAAAGATGTATGATTTTTACTATTATTTTATTGTTTGTCACCATTTTGTGTTTCCTCTACTAAGTTTTGCAATAATTGCATAAAATCTGCAATCTAATTCAAACGAATATTTTCAGGATTAAAAAAATGTTTGATTTTTACTATTATTTTATTGTTTGTTAGCATTTTGTGTTACTTTTACTAATATCTGCAATAATTGCATAAAATCTGCATTATAATTCCTACGAATATTTTCAAGATTAAAAAGATGTATGATTTTTACTATTATTTTATTGTGTGCCACCATTTTGTGTCTCTTCTACTCGTTTTTGTAATAATTGCACAATATCTGCAATCTAATTCAAACGAATATTTTCAGGATTAAAAAGATGTATAATTTCTGCTATTTTACTATTATTTTATTATTTGTTACAATGTTAAGTTTCTTCTCCTAATTTTTGCAGTAATTGCACAAAATCTGCAATGTAATACCAACGAATATTTTTACGGATTGATACACGATTTTTCCGTGAACAAGGGGTATTTGAAAATATTTGCCTAAATATAATCCCTACACTTAATAAATCCAAAGACATGAGTTTTGCTTCAGAATAAGATGCTCTCATTGCGAAAAATTTCAGCAATGTCCGTGTCCCATATTTGCGACAAATACTCCGCCAGCAAAACCTTCAAAGTAATCAGATCGGATCTGGTGAACCTGAGAGCTCATTTGAATACCCTATCGGTAATTAGTATACCGTTGCTTACATGTAATCGTAAACTTTTCAAATTGTATCTTTAAGCGATCTTTGCTCAGATGGAAGTGCAGAACGTGATGGAAACGCGTGACGATTTGAAGAGTAAATTAAAAGAAGTTGGATACGTGATCCCGAAAATGGCGGACGCCATTTTGTATTTGAGGAACGAGGTTTCCGAAGGTAATACAAATTCCTGTTATCATAACTTGTCGAAGTCTTCAACAAGTATTAGACTACAACATATTAAATGTTCAATTTTTCACAGCTATTTTCAATAAACATTGTTTGTTTTCCAAGCAGAGCATGCTAATCGAATCGTTTGTCTATTAACAACTTCCTCCATGATAAATTGCATATGGTGATTAAACCTTCCGTATTTTTCATAATTTTTTACGAGAATAAGAAAGTTTATGTTTATCACAAGTCTGTATACAGAGTGTAAAAAAATAATATGTCGCGGCTACCATTGGATGATTCTACACCCTCGATTTGGTTGAAATTGAACTAAGGAAGGCGCCGCAAAATTGACCTTGACCTTGAATTTTAAGGTCAAAATCTCACCCGTTTTTTTTAATTACATCGTATTTTACTCGTCGCGAAGGTCAAAAGTGCAAAAGGAACTATGGCTCGACTTTTGCACTTTTGGACCTCGCGACGAGTAAAATACGATGCAATTAAAAAAAAACGGGTGACCTTTTGACCTTAAAATTCAAGATCAAGGTCAATTTTGCGGCGGCTTCCTTAGTTCAAATTCAACCAAATCGAGGGTGTAGAACAGGCATGTCCAGAAGTAGCTCACTTGGAGGCAAATTCGAGGGAGACGCCTACTTCTCCCGCCCGCGTGTCTCGCTCCCCGTGGCGGCCATAGACCTCCGAGCTCCTCAGACCCGTGCCTACCGTGGGTGCGAGAGTCGCCCCAACGCGCCACAAGCGGTACATATTGCAATTGAAAAGTTTACAATGATTTATAAGGTAACTCAGACCCGTGCCTCAATTATAATCGGTAGCCGCGACATATAATTTCTTTACACCCTGACCAAAGCGAGAGTTTATTTTTATTCAAACGAAATGGAGAGCGTGTGTATTTTTTAAATTTTTGTACATTCTTTTAAATCTACTTTTATTGTCTCATTTTTTTTCTGCCTTAAGAGAACTGTCTACTATTTAAGAAAAAATAAAGTTTGACAATTTGAAACGAAATTATATTTGGTTCTTACCTTTGTTGTAATTAGTGTAAATTGTTAATTCATTCAAAATAGGAATGGACATGCACATGAAGGCACTGTTAAAAGCCATGTCCCCAGAAATGGTAAAAGATTTGGTGAAGACCGAATTGCAGACGTACGACGCTGACAAAACTGGTAGAACAGACTACGCTCTTCAAAGTTCAGGTTTCTCTGCCATAAATCAATTTTGATATTAACTTCGATCATGATCTATCGGAAAATGTCGTATATTAGAAGATACTCGCAAAGAATTTCTAAGTTGCGACTTTTCAGCGGCCACTTGAAATTATTAGCAATTTATGTTACGTTCACCGTTGATCTCAAAAAGTGTTTTAAAAAAATTGAAGAAAATTGGGTTATGTGAATTTCGTTAAATAAATTGATTTATTGTATTTTGCAATATTTAGGAGGCATCATCCTCTCTACAAGAAACACAGAAACGTATTCAGCTGGTGCTCCGGTGTTAAAACTATTTGGGATCCCGCTTTGTCAACAACAGAACACGCCCGAGGCTATAATTCAGGTTGTTAGAAACTAATTTTACGTTTGCTATAACAATATGTTGACTATTGACTCAGTAATCATGGCAATTTTTTCACGAGACTTGCATGAACATATTCGTGACGCTCTTCTGATTAAAACGAGTCCAAGCAGGACATTGTTCGATGTATATTTGCTACGTAATTCACGATTCAGTAACTAGGTAACTGAACGGTTCGGATAATCGAGGTTCTATTAAATCGTGGATTAAACAGACAAATATGATCCGAAGTGTATCGTGTTTGGACTCATTTTAAGTAGAAAAACGTCGCGTATGTGTTGAAAAAGGTTGATAAGAACAATTCTCGAAGATTTAACGCATATTAAATTGTTCCAAAGACTGGCGTTCTTCCGGGCGAGTGTTGGGCATTCAAAGGCAGCACTGGCAACGTTGTCATACAGTTACTGGGTTCTGTATTCGTTTCTGGAGTCAGTCTGGAGCATATTCCAGAATCTATATCGCCCACAGGTGAAACGAGCACAGCTCCGAAGGATTTCTCCCTTTGGGTAAACTTTGTCTATAATGTTCTAAATAATCTCTGCACTTATGACGAAAATGACCGATACGAATATACGATGAAAATTAAAATTAAAGCGATAATGAAAAAATAATAATAATCATGTGATACCATTCATTTTTAGGGGCTGGATTGTGTGGATGATACAAACCCTTTCTTCCTCGGTGAATTCATGTACGACAATACTGGTCAGCCCATACAATATTTTGAGATTCAGGTAAATTCTAAAAAACGCCATTTTCATTATTTCTAAAAATTATTTCTACATTATTTCTAAGAATTAGTTTTAAAATTTTTTTTTAAAAATCCCTTGACGTAAGGAGCACACTAATGCCTGTTAATATTTAAAAAAAAATGTTAACAAAATACTAGACACTGGGATATTTTTTCAAAGAATCGCTTGCAATTGTTGAACATTTTCCACGTGCATTTTTAAATTTGTGCGTAGAAAGAACCGTCGAAGCCGTACGAGATAGTCGAACTGAAGGTTCGCACGAACAGTGGTAACAACAAATACACCTGCATCTATCGAATACGGATCCACGGTACTCTAAGCCAGAAGAATAGATAATTCCAAACAAACTGTTCACACGATCCAGAAAATAAAGTAGAAATTTCAGCATAATTTTCGCGATCGAGAGAACTGGCTGGCTCCATGGGAATACCAAGATGGCGTCCACGTAGTATAATATCAATAATATAATATCGATTTCGATAGGATTTTCGTACGTATGTATTATGTATACTTTATCGTATAGTAAATAAAAAACTATATATTTTGATATCGTATCTTGCCAGAATTATTTAGCCATGGCAATTCCAAGATGGCGTCCATCAATTGTTAGTATAATATCGAGAACATTATTTGTTCATCCGATAAGTGATGCTTAATGCTTCAAATATAAAATGTAAATACTCGCACTTACTTTTAATCACCAATATATTAATAATATTTAAATTTTAAATGAACCAGAAGTTTTTTAATACCTTCATAATTCTCAAATACTTTTTTTCAAATTACAAAATACTAAATATTGTTGGACACATTGAATTATTAAAACCTCTGCTTTGAATTTCAGAAAACAACTTAAGTCACTTTCCTGCACTCAAAACAAATTTGTAATGCACGTCACAAATATTATATTAACATAGTATTGTACGTTCAACTGTATCGTCAATTTTTAAATTCAAACAGCATCTGATGGTTGACAGTTCCCTCTGTGCATAGCACAAAAACAATGTTACCAGAGACTCCACACCTCCTTAAAGTAAACCATCTAAACTAACTAGCTAAATCCCGGTCCGGCCCGTCCCGGATGGGTGTGCAGAGACCCTAAATAAAAATCGAGAGGTGTTAAATCATAATTTTAAGTCACCATAATTTTCATTCAACCAATTTCTAATTGCCCAGTTCTCCCCAAGTTTGTCCATTAAAACCCGGGACACCCTGTATATTTTTCTTTAACAAAAACTGTCTTTAGTGTCTTTTAAACAGAAAATTTATATAAAATATCATTCGAACACAATTTTAAACCGACAAGAGGATTCTCAAGAAAAGGAAAGAAGTATTTATAATAATATATAGCCTACACAAAATATTATTGTTCACATGTTTGAAACACAATATGAAACAACTTGTGCAATTATGTAATAACAAACCACAGACGATTGTAATTTAGTTTCATTATTTCACATTCCGAACTAAATGTTACTTAACAAACAAATTATTCATAGCCACTGTAAAATTAGATGCTTCCTCATTATTACAACAAAAATTGCAATTTTCTTAACAATACTCTTAACGTTTTATCACTTTTAATACTCAAAACACACCGTACCATACAATGTCACAGGAAAAATCCCAATTTCCCAGAAATATTTCACAAATACATATTATCTTACAAATCAAGTAAGACTAACACAAGATTGCTCGGAAATGAAAATCTCACGAATCTTTTACTGGAAAAGACACAGGCACGTCACCACTGGTGCACTTGCAATACGTAGAGTGTTTCACATATTTTCTTTTTTGACATTTCCGGATCGATCGTGTAACTTCGTACTGCCAGCGAAATGTATTCAATTTCTCAAGGACAAGCGAGGGGACAGAAAATTGAGACAAAAGTGCTTAGCTGAATAAAATATAGCGCTGTAATTGTACGACCGGGTCTTCAGAATGTATAGTTATTACGGGAAATCGGTAGAAAATTGTGATAATACATGGTTGTATCGTAGTTGAATAAAACATGGCAGCGAGGTGTAATTGGACAATCGCCGATGTCGTCTTTGCAGACGTTCCTCGTTGTCGATGAAGATGGACGTGTTCCAAGGGAACTATAAGATCTATTATTCTGTTATGTGTCTCGCTGGACTTTGGCCCTACGACGACTCTTCCTTCACGAAAGTCAAGAGGATCTTCTTCTCTCTGGTTATGGTCCTCTGTGTGATGAACCAGGTGACTCGATTCGATGCTAAATATTTTTTTTTCACCGCAAATTTTATCAAAAAATTCGACTACTTTTGTCCCAGACGTGCAAGCGAATTTTATTAATTTAAGAATTACTTGTGTAAACAGTTGAGAAAATTCCATTACATGGTATGGATTACTAATTGTATATCTGCAGAATGTAATCTTAAAGTTCCAATGCGGCCAAATATTTTTTTAGTTGAAATTTATACAAAAAATTGGATGCTTTCTGTCCTGCACGCTGCGAACGAGTTTTGTTCATTTAAGAATAACTCGTTTAAATAATTGAAAAAATTCAAGTTTATTTATGTGCGTGGCGTGGATTACTAATTTTGTATGTAGAGAATGTAATCTTGAAGTTAGGTATAATTACAGTCAAATATTTTCTTTTACGAATTTTGTAAAAAAATTGTACTCTTTTTGTCTTGGATAAAAATGTATTACTTGTTTAAAGGTAATTGATGTAATTAGGTGAAAATACCAGATTATTTTGCATGAATTGACAATTTTATATATGTAGGAAATGTATTCCCGAAATTTCTGCTTTTTTGGTTGAAAATGAAAAAATTAATTAGTTTCTGTTGAATTATGGTTACAAAAAAATGATTGCATCTACAACAAAAATTTGTGTGTTAAAATTATATATACCTATCTGACTGCGATTTTGTTTATTAAAAATACATTGCAAAATTGCGGATTTCCTTGTTGAAGCGTTTGTTATGATAAAAATGCGAAAAATCTGAATAAATACGATCTTTTTATTTTTCTAAGGCAACTATTAACAATGGTTTTCAACGGTTGGTACATTCATTGTTAAAATCGAGTGAAATATTTTTCAGATAATATCAATAACGAATATAGAGCCGTCGCTGTACGAGGTAGTTCTGCTAATATCGTTCGCCTGTCCGGTAATAATGGCTTGTATACGATACATATCTTCCATCTTGACGTTCCCAACCGTAAGCACAAAAACAAATGTAATTCTTTCTTAGTTGTATCGGTCAATCCATAATCAGGTATTTTAATCAACACAAACTATGATATAATATACATGAAATTGGGGGGAGTTTAAGTCATCATTTCGGTGATTGCCAAACTGTTTGCAAAATACAAATTTTTTAATTTTACAATTTTTGTGTAACCTCGTGAAAACAGCTTGTACATTAGTATATCTACTTGCGAATTTTTATTTCGAAAACTACAGGGCCGATTAAGTTGATTATTTTTTTTATTTTCATCAAGAAAGTGTAGGCTATTGGTTGAATATATTTATTAAATTCTTTCCACAATGTTGAAAATTATAAACAATATCTTCGTGTCGAAGACGAAATTTCCAACGTTCCAAGCTGTGTATTTGGATAAACAAATTCGGGACCAGTGGAACGACGATTTAACTTTGGAATGCCGGGAGTAGGGTCCACTTTGACCCACCGTTATAAAGTCCAGTCTAGATTCTGTGTTTTTACGGAACTGATTTTACAGAATGAATTTACTGAACTGACTGAATTTGTTTTGGCTTCAGATAAAATACATGATCGACAATATGCAACACGATTACGTCACACTGAAAGATCCCATCGAGGTGAAGATGCTGATGAAGGATTCAATAGTGGCGAAACGCATTATCGCGCTATACTTCGGTAAACGAAATGTTGCTTTTCAACCACCCGAAAATTCGCAAATACGAACGAGTCTACAAAGTTTAAATAAATTCTGTCCGCATTGATTTCTACGTGATCTTTTAGAGGGAAGTATCCCGTTTACAATGACCTCACAAAAGTTGATCTACGATTTATTTTTGTCACAGTTTTATTCTGTTTTGAATATAAAGTACGCCGCCAGTATCTAAATTGGTTTGAACAAACAGAAATTGAATTTTTCTTTCGATTTTTTAATTGAAAAGAAACTTTGCAAACATTGATTTATGTGCATGAAAATCTCTATTTTCTTGTAAAATAACCAAATAATAATAAGATATTGTAATATAATATAATAATATAACAATACTATAAAATAACAATACAATAATATAAATATACAATGAAAGCAATAAATGGATAACAAAATAGCTATAGTGATAAATAAATAGTAAAATAACTATAGTAATAAATTAATAATAAAATAAGCATAATAACGCCATGTTGGATTCCAGCTCTGACGTGTACAGGATCGGTATTGGGGTTGGGAATGTTCGGTGTGTCTACGATTTTGCAATCGGACGCACAAATTCGATGTCTATGGTTGAGCGGACATTATTATAATGAGAGAAGCTTGCATACTGATCTGACTTGTTTGCTCATACTCATGGCAATGACGTACGGTGTGCTGACGTTTGTATGCACCGAAGGCACGCTCACTGTTCTTTCCATTTATGTTAGTGGACTCATGGATATCGCTAGGTACGTGGGAAATAGTGTTTCGTAATAGTTAATGTTAATAATTTCTGTTTGCTGTTCAATACTTATTTATTCCTGTTTAGCATAATACTTTTCTGTAATTCGCAAATTATTTGTTGTATGAAAAACTTTATCAGACAAAAGTTGTATAGTTTCCAGAGGTGCATACGGTGCCCTAATCTGAATGTTATTACTTTGCTTTTTCATCATTGAGTGTTTCAAATAGAATGTTCAATATTTTTTCTCGAATTTGGATGAGGCACCAACTTTTGCGTAAAAAATTATTGTACCAAATAGGGCTTAAAATTTTATGATTCCTAAAATATCTGTAAAACAATTTTGATTTCAAGCGCTCGCTCTCAGTTATTAAAAAAAGAAATAAAATTTTTAAATGAGCGGTCCCTGAGGTTATTTAAAGTAACTTTTTCTTTTCTAAAATGACCGCCTCGGCTTTGTTAAGGAGTTATTAACGAAAAACACGATCCAATGAAAGCGCGGCTCTGGCATGCGAAGACGGGGAGATCTCGGCTCGACGCTGAGCGGAGTGATGGCAGCACGCTGCAATTAAGACGTGAACAAGAGAATGTGCAGAAATTGATCTTAATTAAAACTCGCTTATTCAGCCATAAATGCACTTTCTGCTTCGAAATGTGTGTCACTATGCGATAGTTAGTAGGTATAAGACATGCTTGGGGATGTATGATCAGGTCAATGATTTTGACTTTTGCTTTCAATGCGCGGTCGAAATTTTCTCAGAATACCCAATTATTGTTATCTAGCACTGTACAATAATTGCACGTAAGCTGACTCGATTACACAACAAAATTATAATTAACAAAGCCGGTCATTCTTACGCAGGAAAAAGTTACTTCAAATAATCTCAGAAACCGCCCTTTTCAAGGGCTTACAACATTTTTGACTTATAACGCTAATCAACAATATTAAACTTTTTTTGGGTATGGAGGACATCTATATACGTCCTTATAGACTTTCGTGTGGCGAACACGAATCCGAAAGTCATCGGAAAAAAATGCCGTCATATTTGGAAGGGTCCACAGAATTTTTCTACATAAGAATCACTCGTCTATCACTTTCGGCTGAAGTAGAAAAAATTCTAAAAGTTTAATATTTGCCTTTTTTCAAATTCAAATTTCTCAGAAACTGAGGCTAATGGCGACAAACAGCCTTTCGAATTTGTGTTCTGCACACAAATGTCTATTAAGACGTCTATAAATGTTCTCTGTGACAAAATTGATGTTGATACTAAAAAATCCAGATAGTGCAAAATACTACCGTTTGGCATACATCTTCCCAGAAAAAAATAGCAATTATTTTTGTTTCAGTTACCGAATAGTAAACGCAATCGATGAAGCAACGAGCTCGGGTCGATCAAAGATACTAAACATTCGTCCAGCTGTGGAAATGCATCGGCGAGCTATCGAGTTGGTATCTTAAATATTACTCAGATATTCGAATATTATCGGCGTCTAAATCATTCTATTTTTTGTTACGCGTTATGCTCTTGAACGAAAGGCAGATTAGAAGGTACACAGGGGACGTGTTGCTGCCATCATTGGCAATAATAATCGTGGCTATCGTCTCGTTCGGTGTGAACATATATCGCGTAAGTTTCATTCGAATATTGAACAAGAACAGGGGATAAAATCATAATTAGACTGTGGATTTGTGTGCAAAATTTTCTACATCACTGTTACAAGAAACAAAAGAGCCAAATAGAACAAATTGTTTTTCTTTTAACAATCGGAACATTAATTGTGAATTCTTTTAATTATTTCACTGCTTTAAATCCCATTTCAGTTCATTTTTATTGTAAATCCATGAAATCTGTAATCTTTAATTGTGCGTAGACTGGAATTGTTTTCATTAATTGCGAAACACAGGGACCATAGGAGAGGTTATTCATCACTTTTTTACAGTTTTACTAAGTTGTAAACAATGTGTTGATACTCTTTAATTCTTTTAACCTTTCTCCTTCCTCAAATCAGGTTGTTAATTATTTTAAAAATAATCGTTAGGATAATATATTATTCTATTTAGCTATATGCCATTTGAAATAATCGTATATTAGTTTATTTGAACAGGGGAATAATTTTTTTTCTAATTATTTAATTAATTGAATTGAATTTAAAATGATTGAGATAAGAAATTTTTCATTTCATGGATTTGTGTGCAAAATTTTGTACATCAATATTACAAGAAACAAAAGAGCCAAATAAAACAAATTGTTTTTCTTTTAACAATCGGGACATTAATTGTGAATTCTTTTCATTATTTCACAGCTTTCATTCCAGTTCATTTTTATTGTAAATGCATGAAATCTGCAGTCTTTAATTATGCATATACTGGGGATCTTCATGCAAAATAAAAATTGTTTTCATTAATTGCAAAAAACACAGGAACCATAGGAGAGGTTATTCATCACTTTTTTTACAGTTTTACTAAGTTGTAAACAATGTGTTGATACTCTTAAATTCTTCTAACATTTCTCCTTCCTCAAATCAGGTTGCGTGAATTATTTTAAAAATAATCGTTAGGATAATATGTTATCTTATTTAGCTATATGTCATTTCAAATAATCGTATATTAGTTTATTTGAACAGGCGAATAATTTTTTGGCTGAAGTTCGGAAAAGTTCCGCCACCCATTCGGCACGAGACTCGCGTCATTCGTGCAATGGCGAATGGCCAATTCGCGAGCAATGTTTTAGCATCTCACCATCGTCAATACTACAATAAAAATCTCGGAAATTCTAATGTTTCTATTTCCTTTACTGAAAATACCTTTTTAACAAGTTCACCCGTTATATAGGATGCTTGCCAGCCGCTACGTTGAGGAGCAGAAAAGAGAGGGGGGGGGGGTCTATGCTGCATACACGCAGCGGCGGGCCGTCTCGGGCCTGTTGGTATACGCACCATTCATATAGTTGTAGAAATAGTTTTTCGCGAATATTTCGAAAACTACTAATTTTCGCCAAAAATTACAATTACATCTCGCGATCAGCATGTCAAAACGAAGAGAATGACGCAAGTCTCGTGCCGACAAAGTGGGGGACTTTTCCGAAATCTTACCAATTTTATTTCTAATTCTTTAATTATTTGAATTTCATTTAAAATGATTGAGATGTGAAATTTTTCACTTTCGCCTTTCATTCGATCAAATAATTTGTATTCTCCAAAATACTATTTATTTCGTTTATTAAAGAATGTAATTGAAGTCGAATATTATTTGAAAATAATTTATTCGATTGCAACGCCAAATGAAAATTAATTTCTTATGTTATTTGGTAAACGAATGTAATAAAGTATTTAAAATAATTCATTACTTCAAATGATCATTTTCTGTTTCATTTATGAACCTTTTTATTTATAAACCAATGATTATGAAGTTCTCTGTTTGTGGCAGCTTTTTAAGGGCATTGTCGAGTTGAAAGAGAACGATAACATAATATTCAGCATACAATTCGTTCTGGCGCATCTGGCGTTCGTTTGCGGGAACAACTATAGTGGACAATTATTGTTGGACAGTGGTGACAGGATTATTCATGAAATGTAAGTTCAAAGTACCATTTTAACAACGATATATTGATTTATAATTTCAATTGGAATTTTTCGTTCAAACATTACCATTTCACCTACTAATTTCTCATTTAAAATTTGAAATAATAAACACGATGATGTTGTATAGATATAATTCGTTATGGTACCGTCTACCACCGAAGATGCAAAAACTGATGCTATTCACGTTGATTAGGACGCAGAACAAGCTCGAGATTAATCTTGCCGGCTTATTCACGCCATGCTTTGAAGGTTTCTCGATGGTAATTAATCGTTCCTCTACCGATTAACATTCTGATGATGGTGCCTAGGTCCATTTTGTAAATACCCAACTGTTCATCAAATTAAATGCGGAGCAATTTTGTCTCATTACAAATTAAATTTATTATTGTTTATACTTATATTTTGATTCGTGCTATATACAGGCACCATAGACTCCGTGAATCTTCAAGAAGTAACATTTGTACTCACCTATTCCAAATCCTATTTGAAATTTGGCTCAAGTAGCAATTTATCGAGAAATTAGACAATTTGTTAAAATTGAAAACATTTAAAAAGTAACAAAAATAACTATTAAATAAACATAAAGTATATTATATTATACACTGTTAAAAACGATTACTTGTTAATATTCTTCACACAAAATTTCACTACGATGTCTTTAATAGTTTAGAAGTTATAACAAAATGTCACCAAATTTCTCGATTTAGAATTTAGACCACTGTGACACGTTACGTAAGTTCTGAAAATGTAATAGTTAATGATTGAAAAATTATTTCCTTTATACAAGCATAATATATATGTTAGCGGAGATTCCGTTAACTTGTAGAATTATTTTATTCACACATAAAAACATTCTTTGACGTTTTAAAAATTAAGACCAATTATTGTTCACAGAAAGTAAAAAATAGATTGAAAAACTATATTTAAACAATACATTTTTTAATAATAAATATCAATGAAAAGTAATAAAAAAATTATTGTTTGCCAAATTAAAAAAATATTTAATCGTCTCTAGTTAAAAATGACTATTTTTTCAATATTTTTAGTGCAAATTTCAATGCAATATCTTCAATGATTCCAATGTCGTAACAAAATGTCACTAAATTCTTTGACCTGAACCACTGCGCGGCGCGGCGGCCGATCCTACTGAGCGGTAGCGTTGTTGACGCGCCGTGCTCGAATCGTGAGCAAGAAAAGAAGTAACAATTTATTTAAATAAAACTCGTATATTGCAACCGTAAATGTATTTGGTACTTCGAATTCTCTTATACTGAAATACCGAATTATATTTATCTAATACCGAACAATAATTGCACGCATGCTGACTCGATTCTATTGCTCACGATCCAGATGATTGTATGTAGGTACAACACTGTTGGAACATAAAAACAAATAATATTTCTGAAAGTCTCATTTTTGAGAATATTATAAGGTAACAGTTGTGCAATGAAATATTGCAAATTAGCAAATTATGTTGTAAGAGTGAGGAGAGTCGCATCACGTCTCTCCGTCACTCGTCAGTCGTCCGATCGTCTTATGTTTTATACTATAAGGTTCGGATGCGGCTCCGCTGGAGTCAGTGCCAGTCGAAACGCCGAAAAAGAGATATATATATATATATATATATATATATATATATATATATATATATATATATATCTTTTTACTTTTACCAGCGCGTTAATTAAATCAAGCCCTTTCCCACGTCCTACAATGTGTAATTGTAAATTACACAGTTGTGTATGCAGTACAGTAGTCGTGCCCCTTAAATTGTAATTTATGTTCATTAAGTATAATCTTACATATACATCTCGTTTAGAAAAAGTACGATGGAAAATAAATTTAGAAAAATGTATGAATAAGAATTAGAATGGACCTAGAATCATCGTTCAGAATATTTTAAAAAATGTCTTCTGACTGATAACAATGAATCTCGGACTGTTTCAGATGATGAGCACGTCGTTTTCGTATTTTACTCTTCTTTGCTCAGTCTAGGACCTTCGGAATGATGTGTGGCCAGCTTTTATGTTCCATTGTTATTGAATCGTCGATGATCGCAGAAAATCAGTACCTGATGGCTACTCAAGTAATGTGTCAAAAAACTCGAGCATTTATATTGTATAAATCAATGCTATCAAGAATGAAATACAAGAGTTTCAAAAAGAAATTTGTAACGTGACGAGGAACGTGCAACAAAAGATTCGCGCTTAGGTAACGCGGCCGAAACCTCACGAACCTTCTAGATTCTAGAACATCATTGGGCGAGAAGCTTTTCTACCCCTAGTAACGCGTTATTTATAAGGTTAGCAGCGCCTTGATATAAATATCGGTGGATTGCCGCGGAGCGTGCACCAGTGATGCCAGAATCGTGGAACCGAGGAACTTGCCCCTCCGGTGGATTCTCCGGCTGGACCCCCCATTGATTAAAAACAAAATTTGATTATTACGTGTGCAAAAAAATCAACTTAATTTTGTGTAAACAAATTCATTTTTTGCAGTGAAATTAATGTTTTACACATATCACAGGGAAATTTTAATAAAATTAAAAGTAGGCAATTGTTGCATTATTTCATTAGTTAAGGTTATTATCACAATATTTATATTTATCTAGTTCAGGGAGTTAAAACGTATTCCCCTCCGAGAACTGCAAGGCCCCCACCATTGAACCTCTTCCCACTACTACGTACCAGTGATGGGAACTCCGTGGGCGCTGGGCGAAAGTACTACCACCACTCTGACGTACCGTCGTCGCCTTACGTTGTTTCTTACTGCGCACGCGCTACACACAAGCGTACCTCGACGCCGTCGAGTCGAATAGGCAGCTCACACGGACAGACTAGAGGTACGCTTGTGTGTAGCGCGACTACATTTCCCATTAAAAAACACACAATTTAAAAAAAATTCAAATTTTTTCGACCTCTGGTTTCCGAGATATCTCAAAAAATATGGTTTTGACCCGCAACTTTGAGGGCTGTTTTCACCCCTTCAAAGTGGATCGTGACCGATAAAAAAAACACGTGTCAGATATATTTCAAAGAACTATAAAATCCCAGAAGTTTCATCAAAATCGGATTTTGGCATTTGAATATGTTCCCTTGTTAGCAGAAATCAGTGATATAACTCAACGATACGTCGGAAGTTCGGGAAAGATTGGTGGTTGAATTTATTACATTGCCTTTTTTTCTTCACTGGTAATTCATGCATAAAATGTTTGTATTTTACAGGAACCTTAACTAATATTCTAAGCATTTATAACGAAAGTCTAGAAAATTAGGAAAACATGATAGCAAAAGAGGTGGTACGAAATTTAATTATTTCGAGTCAACGACAAGTCAGGCGCTCCGAAATTTTCCAAAATTTCGAAAAATTGAATTTTATATTAGGAAAACATGATAGCAAAAGAGGTGGTACGAAATTTAATTATTTCGAGTCAACGATAAGTCAGACGTCGGAAATTTTCGAAAATTGAATTTTGTAATAGGAAAATATGATGATAAAAGAGGTTGCAGAAAAATTCAGTAGTTCAAATTGACGACAAGTCGGTCATTCGAAAATTTTTACTTTTTCGAAGTTTCGTTATTTTCACAATTCCAGATCAGTAGCGTGACTCAACGACGAATGTAGACTTAGCAGAAATCAGTGATATAACTCAACGATACGTCGGACGTCCGGGAAAAATTGGTGGTTGAATTTATAACATTGCCTTTTTTTATTCACTGGTGAATCATGCAGAAAATGTTTGTATTTTACAGGAACCTTAACTAATATTCTAAGCATTTATAACGAAAGTCTAGAAAATTGAATTTTGTATTAGGAAAATATGATGATAAAAGAGGTTGCAGAAAAATTCAGTAGTTCAAATTGACGACAAGTCGGTCATTCGAAAAATTTTTACTTTTTCGAAGTTTCGTTATTTTCACAATTCCAGATCAGTAGCGTGACTCAACGACGAATGTAGACTTAGCAGAAATCAGTGATATAACTCAACGATACGTCGGGCGTCCGGGAAAAATTGGTGGTTGAATTTATAACATTGCCTTTTTTTATTCACTGGTGAATCATGCAGAAAATGTTTATATTTTACAGGAACGTAACTTATATTCTAAGCATTTATAACGAAAGTCTAGACTGGTTCAGAGAGACTCGGCGCACCGTGAGACATCTACTGCTATACTGCGGACTGCCGACTGCGGACACAGGCGAGGTACAGACAATTATAGTGGGTGATTAGTCCAAAGGCTATAGTCGGGTTTGACATAGTAAATTTACGCGACATTCTACCCGCGATGAAACTACAATAGTCCTTCTTGTTTCGACTTACAGGGGATGCGCTCTCTGGGTTACGCTGACACGGTCCACCACCAACAACGATTTCCGGCCTGGCTTCTCGTTTTCGAATGCTCCTCGCCGTCGAATTCTCCCGGCTGGATTCTCCTCCTCGTTCAATTCGCCTGGCAGGATTCTCCTCGTTGTTGGGTTTGTCTCGATGGCAAGAATTCTTCAGGCGTGCACGTGACAGGCAGGGTGTTTTGCACGGCCGCTGACGTCACTCACTCGCTGGTATTTACCGAAGCTCCTGGGAAACCGTGCGAAAACCCAGGAGAGAGAGGTTGCACGTTTTTCAGAGCCTTCCACAAGTCGGCATCAGCTATCTCGTCCTCGCCGTTGTTGATGGTCCTGTTGTTGCAAAGTCCTTTTTTTGAATCCCACCGCTGTCGCTAGAACTATGTTGTCGCTGCGCGTGGTGGAATTCAGGGACTTTGGTAATTTCGGCTACCCGTGGAGCACTGAAGCGCTCTGCTCGTGGAAGGTGGATGTCGATATAAGAACACACTCTTTCGAATAAAAGTATGTGGAAGATAAAATAGACTTTATTGATGAAACTTCGAGGTCTATACTCTATGACACCAGAATAATATCTGGCGATATCTGCTTCTCCGAGAACCCTCCTCGTCCTCGTTCGGTTTTCCGCTGCCGCTTCGTTTCCTTGGCCAATAGGAAAATTCAGCACCTGCAGGTGGACGTTGATTCGCTGGATGGTCTCCCTCCAAGTCGTAGCGCGACGGTAATTGGCGGTGGTGGTGCCGTGGAACCGCGCGCATAAGGGTGGTGGTGCGTACGAGGGAGCCCGCCAAAACAAGGGATGTGGGGGTGGTCCGGTGGTACGAGGGAAACTTCCAAGAGCCCCTAGACCGAAGGTATGACCTCCTGTTCTGGCGAGTTTGGAACTACGAATTTCTAAGTGAAACGTGAGAATTCCTTCGAGGAGATACGTGACTGTGCCTAAATTCCTCAATTAGTCTCGCACATCAGGATTACATCTAGGTTTTCCGTAGAAACTCTTTCGTCGTCTCTTTACTTATTCTAAGTTATTCCTGCGATGAAATATACAACGAATCTGCGATTCTGGCCTAGACATTACTTTTATATTCAAATTTCTCTCTTATTGCCATTAATCAACCTATGGGGCAGTAGCGCTATCGTAACTACGTTCGCGTGGTCACGCAACAGCATTGTCTCGAGCGTTGTTCCGTTCAATATTGCCGCTGGTACAAAGCAATTAACGCTATAGTTTAAAAACAGTAAAAAGGTATATTTCATATTCGTAAAAATACACTTCAAGTTCAAAAGTCCTAAATACAATGTTCTAAAATGCGAATGTTCTATAGTTCGTTGAGTTCAACAGTTCTTTTAATTCTACCTTTCTTTTAATTCTACCTTTCTTTTAATTCTACTGTTCGTTCAATTCTACCGTTCGTTCACAGTTCAACCGTTCTTTCAGATTCAACGTTCGTTCAGTTGTACAGATCGATAAGTTCTGACGTTGTAATTCCCTACCAAAGTTCAGAAAGAAATAATTCCTTTGGTTGGGATTAAAAGGGAACGAACCACCAGTTCGGAGTGTAATCCTAAATGGTGCCACGCCTAAAAGCTCCGTGAATTTATTTTTCCCAAGTAAGCCTCGCAGGACGTTGCACGGAACACCCTTAATTGTCTAAGAATACTTTCCTCGAACTCGGTGTTGCCTTTCCGCTGTGTGTTGGTCTGCGATGCGTCAATTGTCATTGAGCGGAGTGCAGCTGATCTGTTTCCCCGTTTCGAAACAAAACACTTACTTCCAGCCTTACCCAAGTCCGTAGCGAATCGTTAGGGCCAAGCACGCAACAAATATCTAAAAATGACAGTGTCCCATTCGATCGTAGCACAAACCCAGACACGATGTCTATACAATTTTAATCACGCTTATTTTGTTTTTTGTCACTTTCGGATCGATCGTGTAACTACATAACGACATCGAATTATAGTCAATTTTTCATGGACTAGCGAGGGGACAGAAAATTGAGATCAAAATGTCCAGCTGAATAAAATATAGCGGTGTGATTGAACGACGTATTGTACAATTATTACAAAAAATCGGGAGAAAATTGTGATAACACATGATTGTATCGTAGTTGAATAAAATATGGCGCCGTGATGCAGTTGAGCAATCGCCGACGTCGGCCGCAAGGCAGTTGGACAATTGCAGACGTTCCTCGTTCTCGATGAAGATGGAACTATTCCAAGGGAACTATAAGATCTATTATAGTGCCATGCATATGGTTGGACTTTGGCCCTACGACGACTCATCCTTAGCGAAAGCCAAGAGGATCTTCGTGTGTATGATTATATTCCTCTGTATAACGAACCAGGTGACTCGATTCTATGCTAAATATTTTTTTTCACCGCATATTTTATCCAAAAATTCGACTATTTTTATCCCAGAAGTGCAAGCGAATTTTATTAATTTAAGAATTACTTGCGTAAGCAATTGAGAAAATTCCATTACATGGTATGGATTACTAATTGTATATCTGAAGGATGTAATCTTGAAGTTCTAGTGCGGCCAAATATCTTTTTAGTTGAAATTTATGCAAAAAATTGGATACTTTCTGTCCTGGACGCTGCGAACGAGTTTTGTTCATTTAAGAATAACTTGTGTAAATAATTGAACAATTTAATTTTGTATGTGGTGTGGATTACTAATTTTGTATGTAGAAAATGTAATCTTGAAATTAGGTATAATTACAATCAAATATTTTCTTTTACGAATTTTGTAAAAAAATTGGACTCTTCTTGTCTTGGATAAAAATCTATTACTTGTTTAAAGGTAATTGATATAATTAGGTGAAAATACCAAATTATTTTGCACGAATTGATAATTTTATATATGTAGGAAATGTATTTCCGAAATTTCTGCTTTTTTGGTTGAAAATTAAAGAATTAATTGGTTTCTCTTGAATTATGGTTACAAAAATCTTACTGGGATTTCGTTTATTAAAAATACATTGCGAAATTGCGGATTTCCTTGTTGAAGCGTTGTTATGATAAAAATGCGAAAAATCTGAATAAATACGATCTTTTCATTTTTCTAAGACAACTTTTCACAGTGGTTTTCAACGGTTGGCACATTTATTGGTAAAATTGAGTGAAATATTTTTCAGGTATTGACAGTAAGGAATTCAGATATGTCGCTGTACGATGAAGTTCTAATGTGGCCAAATATCTTTTTAGTTGAAAATGCAAAAAGTTGGATACACCAAATGTGGTGTTGATTACTAATTTTGTATGTAGAGAATGTAATCTTGAAATTAGGTATAATTACAGTCAAATATTTTCTTTTACGAATTTTGTAAAAAAATTGGACTCTTTTTGTCTTGGATAAAAATGTATTACTTGTTTAAAGGTAATTGATGTAATTAGGGGAAAATACCAGATTATTTTGCACGAATTGATAATTTTATATATGTAGGAAATGTATTCCCGAAATTTCTGCTTTCTTGGTTGAAAATTAAAATATTAATTAATTTCCGTTGAATTACAGTTACAAAAAGATGATTGCATCTATAACAAAAATTTGTGTACTAAAATTATATATAGCTATCTGACTCCGATTTTGTTTATTAAAAATACATTGCAAAATTGCGGATTTCCTTGTTGAAGCGTTTGTTATGATAAAAATGCGAAAAATCTGAATAAATACGATCTTTTCATTTTTCTAAGACAACTTTTAACAGTAGTTTTCAACGGTTGGCACATTTATTGTTAAAACTGAGTGTAATATTTTTCAGTTATTGTCAATAAGGAATTTAGATGCATCGGTGTACGAGGTAGTTATGCTACTATCGTTAATGTGTCCGATACTATGTGCTTGTATACGATACTTCGCTGGCGTCGTCATCACGTTCCCAACCGTAAGTTTAGAAACAAATCTAATTCTTTCTTAATCGTATCGGACAATCCACATCAGGCATTTTAATCAACACGAATTATGATATAATATACATGAAATTAGGCGGAGTTTAAGTCATCATTTCGGTGATTACCAATCTGTTTGCAAAATACATATGTTTAAATTTTACAATTTTTGTGTAACCTCGTGAAAACAGCTTGTACATTAGCATATTTACTTTAGAATTATTATTTCGAAGACTACAGAGCCGATGAAGTAGATTATTTTTTTATTTTAATCAGAAAAGTGCAGGCTGTTGGTTGAATATATTTATTAAATTCTTTGCACAATGTTGAAAATTATAAACAATATCTTCGTGTCGCATGTTTCGTGTCGAATGCGAAATTTCCAACGTTCCAAGCTGTGTATTTGAATAAACAAATACGGGACCAGTGGTACGACGATTTAACTTTGGAATGACGGGAGTAGGGTCCACTTTGACCCACCGTTATAAAGTCCAGTCTACATTCTGTGTTTTTACCAGCCAATTTAAATGATTAACTGTCTATATGAAGTTTCATAAACAGACTGAACTGACTGAATTTGTTTTGGATTCAGATGAAACACATACTCAGTAGAATGCAACATGATTACGCCACACTGAAAGATCCCATCGAGTTGCAGATGCTGATGAAGGGTTCAATAATGGCGGAACGCATGGTCGGGTTTTACTTCGGTAAACGAAATGTTGCTTTTCTCCTCCCGAAATTTTGCAAATACGAACGAGTCAACAAAGTTTAAATAAATTTATCCTCACTGATTTCTACGTGATCTTTTAGAGGGAAGTATCCCCTTTACAATGACCTCACAAAAGTTGATCTACGATTTATTTTTGTCACAGTTTTATTCTGTTTTGAATATAATGTACGCCGCCAATATCTACATCGATTTGAAGAAACCTAAATTGAATATTTCTTTCGATGTTTTAATTGGAAAGAAACTTTAAAACACTGATTTATGTGCATGAAAATCTCTATTTCCTTGTAAAATAACCTAATAATAATAACAAGATATTGTAATATAATATAATAATATAACAATACTATAAAATAACAATACAATAATATAAATATACAATGACATAATAACACAATATTATAATAAAATAACTACAGCAATAAATGGATAATAAAATAGCTATAGTGATAAATCAATAATAAAATAGCTATAGTGATAAATAAATAATAAAATAATTATAGTAATAAATAAATAATAAAATAATCACGAGAACACCATGTTGGATTCCAGCTCTGATGTGTACAGGATCGCTATTGACGGTGTTAATGTTAGGTGTGACTACGGTTCTGCGATCGGACGCACAAATTCGATGTCTACGGTTGATCGGACATTTTTATCACGAGAGAAGCTTGCATACTGATCTGACCTGTTTGCTCGTAATCATGACAGTAACTCTCGGTTTGGCGGTGTTTACATGCAGCGAAGGCACGATCGCTGTTCTTGCCTCTAATGTTAGTGGACTCATGGCTATCGTTAGGTACGTGGGAAATAGTGTTTTGTAATAGTTAGTATTACTAATTTATGTTTGCCGTTCAATATTTATTTATACCTCTTTAGCATAACACTTTTCCATAGTTCGCAAGTTATTTGTTATACGAAAATCATTGTCAGACAAATGTTGCATAGTTTCCAGAGGTGCATACAGTGCCCTAATCTGATTGTTGTTACATTGCTTTTTCATCGAGACATGATCATCGCCTTGAGTTTTTCAAATAGAATGTCCAACAGTTTTTCTCGAATTCGGATAAGGCACCAATCGTTGCGTAAAATGTTATTGTACCAAATAGCCCAGATAGATCTGAATGTCTGAAGACCTAAAATGGACGTCTTAAAGATATAGACATACCCGCTACTACCTGATCCGTCGACGATTCGTACATATACCACCATCTGATATCAGAGAGGAATGGGATTGCTCTCGCCCGTTACACGCGTATACTCACTGCGAGTGACTGTTGGCTCACGTCATTTTCCTCCCTCCATAGGGAGGTACCATAAAACTCCAGATGTGATACCCGATACAGGACGTGGCGGGATACAGAAACATCTATACAGGGTGTCCCAAAAATGTCTCACTTCCTTCAAAGGGGAGGTTCCTGAGGCTATTTGAAGCGACATTTTCCTTTGCAAAAATGGCCGTTTCGGCTTTGTTAAGGAGTTATTAACGAAAAACACGGACCAATCAGAGCGCGACCTAGAGGCGTATTGGCAGAGACGGCCGCGCGCGACAGAAGTCGAGCGATGGTAATACACCGCGGTCGAAAGCAAGGAATAAACAAGAGAAGAAAATTTTTCGAGTTCTATGTCGGATAGTTCAAATTTGAATATGTTGTAGTCTTTAGTAACCTATGAACGAATCTCGAAGGATTTTTCGAAATCTTAAAAAATGTTGGTTTTACAGACGTGTAAAGAACTTTTTTTCATTAAATTATAACACTAGAACTAACGTACCGAGGAAAATGAGTTTTTAGGAGCATGTATTGAACACAGAAGAGTATCTACTGAAAATATTTCGATTTTCAAAAAATGGTTTTTTCACCATTTATTTTGCAAATGTTTTAAACAAATGCAATTTCCCTATAGCCGGGACTGTTTTAAAAATTCGAAAAAAACGTGGTGACAGCTTCAAGTCTCCTCTTTACGGATCTATTTTTTAAAAGGCAGGCGCTTTAAAATTGACGGAATTAAAATTATTTAAAGCGAACTCTGCACCGCGATATTACGGAGGCGCGCGGCCCCGAAGGCGCGTGATTGGTCCGTGTTTTTCGTTAATAACTCCTTAACAAAGCCGAAACGGCCATTTTTGCAAAGGAAAATGTCGCTTCAAATAGCCTCAGGAACCTCCCCTTTGAAGGAAGTGAGACATTTTTGGGACACCCTGTATGTATACGTTCTTATAGACTTTCGTGTGCCGAACGCGAATCCGAAAGCCATCGGAAAGAAATGCCGTCATATTTGGAAGGGTCTACAGAATTTTTCTACTCAAGAATCATTCGTCTATCATTTGCGGCTGAAGTAGAACAAATTCTAAAAGTCCAATTTTTGCCTTTTTTCAAATTGAAATTTCTCAGAAACTTAGTCTAATTCGCGACAAACAGCTTTCGAATTCGTGTTCTGTAGCAATTATTTTTGCTTCAGTTACCGAATAGTAAACGCAATCGATGAAGCAAAGAGCTCGGGTCGATCAAAGATAGACATTCGTCCAGCTGTGGAAATGCATCGGCGAGCTATCGAGTTGGTATCTTAAATATTACTCAGGTATTTGAATATTATCGGCGTCTAAATAATTCTATTTTTTGTTGCGCGTTATGCTTTTGAACCAAAGGCAGGTTAGAATTTACACAGATGGCACGATGATGCAAACACTTGCAGTACTAATCGTGATTATCGTCTCGTTCGGTGTGAACATATATCGCGTAAGTTTCATCGAATATTGAACAAGAACAGGGGATAAAATCATAATTAGACTGTGGATTTGTGGGCAAAATTTTCTACATCAATATTACAAGAAACAAAAGAGTGAAATAAAACAAATTGTTTTTCATTTAACAATCGGGACATTAATTGTGAATTCTTTTAATTATTTCACTGCTTTAAATCCCATTTCAGTTCATTTTTATTGTAAATGCATGAAATCTACAGTCTTTAATTATGCATAGACTGTGATTGTTTTCATTAACTGCAAAACACAGGGACCATAGGAGAGGTTATTCCTCACTTTTTTACAGTTTTGCTAAGTTGTAAACAATATGTTGATACTCTTAAATTCTTTTAACCTTTCTCCTTTTTCAAATCAGGTTGCGTTAAAATTGTTTTAAAAATAATCGTTAATTTTAGAAATAATCGTTAAGATAATATATTATCCTATTTAGCTATATGTCATTTGAAATAATCAATTATTAGTTTATTTGAACAGGGGAATACTTTTTTTTCTAATTATTTAATTAATTGAGTTTCATTTAAAATGATTGAGATGTGAAATTTTTCACTTCGTCTACTAAAGAACAATTTAACATATCTACATGTAATAATTAATTTAATTACTTCAATAACCTCTTCTTCAGGTGAAAATATTCATTATTTTACTGCAACAAAGTAATTGAATTCTGATATTATTTGAAAATAATTTATTTGATTGTAACGCTAAATAAAAATTAATTTCTTATGTTATTTGGTAAACGAACATAATAAAGTATATAAAATAAAATTCATTAGTTCTAATGATTATATTCTGTTTAATTTATGAACCTTTTTATGATTATGAAGTTCTCTGTGTGTGGCAGATGCTTAGGGCCATTACCGAGTTTGAAGACATCGGTAACATACTGTTCAGCATGCAATCATTTGTGGGGCATGTAGCGTACATTCTTGGGGACAACTATTCTGGGCAATTATTGATGGACAGTGGTGTTAGAACTATCCATGAAATGTAAGTTCAAAGTACAATTTTAACAACGAAATACTGATTTATAATTTCAATTACAATTTTTCGTTCAAACATTACCATTTTAACTTCTAATTTCTCATTTTAAATTTGCAATAATAAACACGATGATGTTGTATAGATATAATTCGTTATGGTACCATCTACCACCGAACATGCAAAAACTGGTGCTATTCTTGATAATGAAGTCGCATGAACGGCTCGAGATTAATCTAGCCGGCTTATTCGTGCCATGCTTCGAAGGTTTCGCGATGGTAATTAATCGTTCCTCTACCGATTAACATTCTGATGATGGTGCCTAGGTCCATTTTATAAATACCCAAGTGTTCAAAAAATTAAATGCGGAGCAATTTTGTCTGATCGCAAATTACATTTATTATTCTTTATATTTATATTTTCATTTCTGCTTTATACAGGTGCCATAGACACCGTGAATCTTTAAGAAGTAGCGTTTGTACTCGCCTATACCAAATCCTATTTGAAAGGCTCACGGTAGCAATTAATCAAGAAATTAGAAGAATGATTTATTATATGTGTAACGTGTTTAATTGCAAAAAAATTTGCGACAATTTATTAAAATTGAAAACATTAGAAAGTAGCAAAAATAACTATTGAATAAACATAAAGTGTATTATATTATACGCTGTTAAGAACGATTACTCGTTAATATTCTTCATTCCAAATTTCGCTACGATGTCGTAAAATGGTTTAAAAGTTATACGAAAATTTCACTAAATTTCTCGATTTATGAGACGCTATATAAGTTCCGCAAACATAATAGGGAATGATTGGAAAACTATTTCCTTTATCCAAGCATAATATGTTAGCGGTCATTCTGTTAACTTTCAGAATTATTTTATTTACGCATGGAAAACATCCTTCGACGTTTTAAAAATTAAGACCAACACTAAAAATGATGGTTCACAGAAAGTAAAAGATAGTTTGAAAAGCTATATTTATACAATTCATTTTTTAATAAAAAACCAATGAAAAGTAATTAAAAATTATTGTTTAACAAAATTAAAAAAATATTTAATCATCTCTAGTCAGAACTGACAATTTTTTAAATATTTTTAGTACAAATTTCAATGCGATATCTCCAATGATTCCAAAGTTATAACAATATGTCACTAAAATCTTTGATCGGAACCACTGCGCGGCGCAGCGGCCGATCCTAATGAGCGGTAGCGTTGTTGACGCGCCGTGCTCGAATAACGAGCAAGAGAAGAAGTAATATTTTATTTAAATAAAACTCGTATATTTCAGCCGTAAATACACTTGCTCCTTCGAATTTTCTTATACTTTAATACCAAATTATGTTTATCTAATACCGAACAATAATTGCACGCATGCTGACTCGATTGTATTGCTCACAATCTAGATGATCGTATATAGGTACAGCACTGTTGGAACATAAAAACAAATAATATTTCTGAAAGTCTCATTTTTGAGAATATTATAAGGTAACAGTTGTGCAATGAAATATTGCAAATTAGCAAATTATTCGCAATTGTAAATTACATCGTTGCGTATGCAGTACAGTAGTCGTGCCCCTTAAATTGTAATTTATGTTCATTAAGTATAATTGTACATGTACAACCGGTTTAGAAAAAGTACCATGGAAAATAAATTTAGAAAAATTTATGAATAAGAATTAGAATGGACCTACAGTCATTATTCAGAATATTTTAAAAAATGTCTTCTGACGGATAACAATGAACCTCGGACTGTTTCAGATGATGAGCACGTCGTTTTCATATTTTACTCTTCTTTGTTCAGTCTAGGACCTTCGGAATGATGTGTGGCCAGCTTGTATGTTCCACTGTTATTGTGTCCAAAAATTCGAACTTTTATATTGTATAAATCAATGCTATCGAAAATATAATACAATAATTGCAAACAGAAATTTGTAACGTGACGAGGAACGAGCAACAAATGATTCGCGCCTAGGCAACGCTGCCGAAACCTCACGAACCTTCTAGATTCTAGAACATCATGGGGCGGAAAGCTTCTCGACCCCTTGTAACGAGTTGATATGGTTAACAGCGCCTTGATATAAATATCAATGATATAATATAAGCGTGCATTTCGCCGCACCTGTAGGAGAGGACAAGGTAAGACCACGGCACGACCACCCACAGGATGGGAGAGTACGAAGCAATACTATGGGACGGCCAGCAGCCTAGGAAAGGACAGGGGTTACACGTTACACCTGGTCGCCTCTCTGGATACATGGAAGGGGACGGCCATGGTGGGTGGCCGCCACCACGGACTTAAAGGACTGAGCATAAAGTGGGTTTATGGATCAGAGGGGTCGTGCCGCGAGCGGGGAGGGATGGTAGACTGCGGCCATGTTGGATGGCAAAACTAGTGTTGCCATCTATATAACGTTGCGGTAATATTGATATGATTTGATTCTGAAAAATGAATGCATAAACACTATTCAATAAACCATTCTGGAATCATATGCTCTAGACACCAAGACGGGATTGACTGTACTAACATACGCTGCCAGTATTACAACGTATTTGATTACTTCAGGTTAAAGGGAAAAGATTATAGCCCTGAAGGACATCAAAATTATAGTTATTTAAATATATATTGTGGCCAAGTGTCTTATGCAAAATTACCTGAGAGATATCGTCTTATCTTAGGCGTGAGCGGTACTTTAACTACACTAAACGATTACGAAAAAAAAAGTGATAAGAGAAACTTACAGCATCAAAGAGTATTCTGTAATGCCATCTTTCTTCGGTCATTGTAATTTAAAATTCGATACAAATAATGATTTTATATCTCGAGACTCGGAGGAAACATGGCGCAGTGAAATTTTTAGTCATGCAAATTCTGAGATTGGATCTGGACGATGAGTATTAATATTTTTCGATACAGATGTTGAAATAAATAAATTTAAAGAAACATACTGCGGTAAATTTGATCGCTTACATACGTTAACTGACAATACGAACGTGCAGACCAAAAAGAAGTACATCGATGAAGCAGGCATTGCAAAGACGGTAACATTAGCAACGAGAGGTATGGGTCGCGGTGTTGACTTTAAGTCTAGTGTTGCTGTGGAGAAGAATGGCGAAGTTCATGTTATACAGACGTTTTTCTCGCTTGACATAAAAGAAGAGGCGCGGATAAAGGGGAGAACTGCACGTAAAGATAATAAGGGTTGTTATGAGTTTATACTCTGTAAAAAACATTTGATCGATGCCTCGTTTCTAAGAGGAACAGAAACTACAGTAAATTATGAAACGTTATGTACATCCAGAAAACGATTAATTGAACAAATACGCAAAAAGGACTGGCAGAGGATTAATGCATCAGAAGACAACCATAAGACAACCATTGAGTTTCTTGAATCTTTTTTTAAAACATAAATGTAATACTAGTATAGAACAGCGATCTGTGAAACTAGCAGTATGTAAACAAAATAGGTAGAATAGAACCCAAATAGCCAAGACTGACATTACAGTCAAGGTAGGGTAAAGGTACGAGTCACCGGATATTTAGTAACGATTTGAAAGTTTTTTGTTCATTTGAAAGTATTCTTTAATTTATTTTGCATTACTTGTGATGAATGAGTAATTTTCAACCATTTTCTCTGTATCATTAAATGTTTTTCACATTTGGCGACCACTCGACGTCCAACTTTCGTTTCCGTCCTTCCTCAATAGCCGCGACGTGTCATAAACCAATAATTTCCGAAGAGTCGTCCTTTACCGAGGGTTACTTCGAGGAATTCCGACGACGCAGTCGAAGGTCCAAAGGACTCCACGGTCTTGCAAGTATCATCCCCACTCTACCCAAGACAACGCACGCTCAGGGCGGAACGGAAGGGTGGTGATGATCCGTAAAGAATGCGCCGATTGGGAAAATGCATCGGCAAGAACCAATTGGCGAATTTCTACTCAGCGACACCGAAAACCTCCCAAAACAGAGGAACGCCTACAAGTACAAAGGCAGCCTTTTTTTTTTTTAACGCAGGGAAGTGCTCTACGCATTCCCCGTCCCTCTTAGGGGAGGGACGGGGATATGTGGGACTCTCCCCCTTCCTGGATGGAAGGAGAAGGGGGGTATACCCACCAAAACCCTGCGGAGACCTGCCTAAGCGGTTTGGGACACGCAATGCCACCCCCCCCCCCATCCCGGGGACCGTCGGTCTGGACGAAACGCCCCCCAAGGCGTGTCGCCCGCGGCCCCTGGAGGGCTCGCCCCTAGTTGGACCCTAGGGCGAGCACCTCCAATACGCGACGGAGAGGGAGGCCTTATCTTCCACGGCCCCCACTCTCCGTTTTCCCGCAGCGCATGTCGCTCCCCCCCCCCCCCTTACACTGCGGCCGGGCCGGGGTATCGTGGCGAGGATTAAAGAGATGTGGGCTCCTCGCCGCGGCGCCCCGGTCCGTAACTACCCCAAGGGGGAGGGCGGATGGCCCCGTCCTCCCCCCAGACTCCGGCAGTGGGCAGCTCCTCACGCCCACTGCCGGAAACACCACCTCCCAACTATGCGCCCTCGACTAAGGGGGGGGGGGGCGTCACACCCCCAGTCACACCCGCAGTCTACCATCCCTCCCCGCTCGCGGCACGACCCCTCTCAAGAATAAACCCGCAGAAAAATTCAGTAGTTCAAATTGACGACAAGTCAGTCATTCGAAAATTTTTACTTTTTCGAAGTTTCGTTATTTTTACAATTCCAGATCAGTAGTGTAACTCAACGACGAATGTAGACTTAGCAGAAATCAGTGATATAACTCAACGATACGTCGGACGTTCGGGAAAAATTGGTGGTTGAATTTATTGCATTGCCTTTATTTATTCACTGGTGATTCATGCATAAAATGTTTATATTTTACAGGAACGTAACTTATATTCTAAGCATTTATAACGAAAGTCTAGACGGGTTCAGAGAGACTCGGCGCACCGTGAGACTTCTACTGCTATACTGCGGACTGCGGACACAGGCGAGGTACAGACAATTATAGTGGGTGATTAGTCCAAATTTGTACTACTATACCTCGCTTGTGTTCCCAGTTCTGGCAGCTGTTGGATGAACCTGCCAGCATAGACAAAGTATATTAATAGACCAATCACCCAATATATTTTATTCTGGGGGTAGGTGACATAGTATTACAAGATGTCATGGAAGCGAATACGTTTGATATAAACACAGATTATAATTACTACGGAGTCTTCAGTCGACGAGTCCTCTTCGTTCGATGAGTAGTCTTCGTCCGACGATAAAGATGATCAGCTGTTGTACTCCAGCACAGTGTCGCCAGATCAATCCAAAACTGGGTTGATTTTCCTCTCCTCCTTTTCCCCTTCCACTATCCCATTCCACTCCAGAGCACGCTCCAACGTCCCCCACTAAGACCGTAGACTGGTCACGTGACGTGCCGCGCAACGTGTTACATATTACTCTGGTCATCAGAGAGGTGGTAAATTTTATTCCCCTCGATTTCAGCGATCTGGCGACACTGCTACAGCACTCCAGCTGACTCCAGCTGAAGCAGACTAATCATAGTGAGACACAACACAATGAGGGAACCAAAATAGAATAAGACGATGGGACGGAAATGATACAACAAAGACGATAAAACAATAATGATGAAGATGCGATGAGATACGACTCAAAACCCAGTACACGAGTATGACCTAACCAACAAAAGCAAGATGAAGAACTGAAATCTAATGAATTGTGGACGCAACGACCTAAAAGCGAGTCGGGAGGGCCATAAGATTCAATGTCTGTGTCATAGACAATGGCGACCCGAGAAAATATTCGGCAAAGTTGTATTATGAATCAAATGGAATGTCCAGTGGAAAAAGTCGTAATAGTATTAATAGTAATAGCAGTTACAGTCAATATTAAACAGCCCGTCTTCTAAACTAATGATTTTTCGCCATAAGTGACTTAATACTTTTATGTAGGAAACGGCGAGTAGCATCGAATACTGCATTCAAAAATATACAATTCTATTTAAAAAATCAAAGTTGACCCGCATATGTCCTCTATGCGCCCATATAGAAAACAGATGATATAGAAACATTTTTTAGTATCGACAACAATTTCGGAGATATTCGACTGGGTCGATTTTAATAGTACACCCTGTATATTCATTCACGCCAACTGGATACGCGGATACGCTGTGCACTTTACAGCATTCACATTTTATAATAAACTATATTCTTGTATAAAGTGTTCCATTTCTTGTCTATACATACATCTAACATAATACAAATTAATAAACAATATTCAATTCTCCGGTATTTGTAGCATAAATCAAGCCCTGTCCAGGTTGTGGCAGCCATCTGATGCAGTTCAGACTCGAGTCACGAGGCTCTATCATACTGTGCAGTAATTGTTGGATACGCTCCATAATAAATCGTCTGTTATCAGACAATTGCAGGTTTTTGTCGCAGACATATAATGGGTCAATATATCTGTAAGATACATGCTTCTCACTTCGTTCCTCACGGTCTATTAATCGATAAATGTGAGCCATGTAATTAGCATCCGACGAGTTGCAATTTCTTGCGACACCCACCAGAAGATGCTGCTGCGTCGGCGAAAATGAAACGGAAACTGCAGATTCGCATGCTATGTCCGTGGAATAAATTTTTTCCCCTAAAGTCTCCCATTGCAAACTGTACACTGCTGAAAAATTACATCACGTTAGATGTACTTATGTATACTTGTGTACATTAACACTAAACCTACCATGGTCAAATGACCGGTTTTATATTTTTCAATTTTTGGAATTATAAAAATTCGTTAATGAAATATAATGGAATGAACTTCCTTGTCCAAGCATCTATTATATTGGAAATTACGGATAATCTGAATAAATCTAGTGTTGCCATTTTTATGAGGTAACATTTGCTGATAGTTTTAATTTTTAGTGTTAATAACTAGACAGCGAATTTTATGCATTTATGACAAAAATGAGTAGGTGTAAATTAAGACAGTGAAAACATGAAAAGAATTTAAAAATACTGTTACATTATTTTCAACTTATTAAACATATTGAGGAAAAAAATAAATATCTATTTCACTCCAGTTTGTTGCAAATGAGGTAGAAAACTTTTATTTTGCATAAAGATCCGCTGTCTATTAATAACCCTTATCCGTTTCTCGTGTTAATTTCACACATTTTTCAATTAAAAGGCACAAATGTTCTACAGAACAATTGATCTGAAACTTAAAGGACTATTGATACACGAGGGACAGATGAAGGTTAGGTTAAAAAGAAGTTAACTAAATATAAAAATGTCTGTACAGATCTACTAACGTATTTACAGAAGTGCAGTTTCACGTAAATCATTTACCTATGGTAGTCGTATCACACCTTGGCACCGGGGTCATGGCCGTTAACAATTTGCCATCCGAAGAAATATCTATGGTGGCATCATTACGAATATTGCAGTTTTGGACAACAATATTCTCCTCGTCTGAAATAAACGAACGTTCAAAATGAATGTAAAACCGTAATCAATTCTATGTAACACGAGCACACTTACAGTCAGCAATATCAGGTGTTTCTCCGTTAGAAAAGTCCCATGCTTGTACACGATAGCTGTGAACTACATGGGGATTAGGTCTGCTTACAGATACATAATCATCTGGCATATCTAAAAAGTATTTCATCGTACAGAGAAATTATGTCAGTACTGTTAACAATTTCATATTGTGCTTTATAATTAATGTGTCTTCGTAAATACAAGTTTCTTAAAATTTAAAGCACACGACTAAGCATTTCGGTAGTTTTATCTGAAACTTGGCGCTTTTTTCAATGGAAAGAGCTACATTATAAGATATCTATTAAACAATCATTTCACTGCCTTGAAGATGGATAAATAATTGAATTAATTCTATATACTTTTCCTCGATAATAGTATCAATCATTATGTTTACCTTCATTGGAAGATTCAAATCTGCGAAAATTCGTTGAAGATCGTGAAGTCTCTACACCCGAAAAAAGAGGTTCCGAATTCGAATTAAGTGATTGATTTCTAAATTCGGTATTCTGATTGTTTAATCCGTTGGCACTTCTATTCTGAAATAATATATTGCTACGTTGTTGTCCCATTCTTGCTATTTGGTCGATACATGCTGAAAGTAACAGGCTGGAACCAAAAACATTGTTCGTAAAACCAGATTGAAGGCTACCCTTGAAAGTCCGTTAATTACATTAATGTGCAACATTATTTTTATTAGTATACACGTCGAGGCCCGTAACATGACGACTTCAAATATCTCGTAAGTTATATGTTGTACGAAAAAATTTGTCAAACAAATGTACCATGGTCTCCAGGGGGACATACAGTGCTTAGACATTCAATTTGAAAAACTGAAGGGAACACTCAGATCTCGATAAAAAAAGCAACGTAACACAAATCAGATTAGAGCACTATATGGACCCCTGGAAATTATACAACATTTGTTTGACGAATTTTTTCGTATAACATATAACTTGCGAGTTATTTGAAGTCGTCGTGTTACGAGACTCACCCTGTATATGTATATTAGAAAACACACAGGAAATTAAGTATTCGTTAGTAATAAACATACTGCTGCACGTCCGTACATTCTCTATATTTTTCTTCATTTTTTATCGTTCTACGCCTTCGCATGTCTCGAGTGTTTGCAATACCCGTGACCAGCTTTTTTCCTAAATTATCAAATGCTACATATCTGAAACAGACAATATACAATGAAGTAATTATCAGTTCTTTGATAATATGATTTTTCCAAAAGAAAGAAGAACATTTTTACTTAGTGACTTACAATTTAGTATCGTTCTCACCTTACTTTTTGATACTCGGTTCTAGTGCTTGCTACGTCATAAGGTTTAGCTGCAGTCCAATCCCAAAAATATATTTTATTACATGTTGCAATAACAAGTAACCTTTCGGTCGGGTGAAAAGCAAGGGAAGCTATGACATTTTCTGTCTCCCAAATTGTACAACCATCCTATACAATGAAGTATATTGTAAATGACAATTATCCTAGTACCTTGTTAATACAGCTGTATTGTTCAAATTATTTATGAAGCGATAGAAATGGAACTGCAGTATAAAAATGTATTTATAATGAAACGATTAATCAAAGAATACTAACATTTATATCCCAAACACGAACTTGACCACCTAAACAACCGGAAGCCAAGATTTGACTGGAAGAAGGATGAAACGCGATGCACCAAGGAGTACGTGGATGGCCAACAAGTGTTCTAATATGTTTTCCAGTTGTAACTTCGGTAATATAGATATTATGGTTCCCATGCGTGGATGCCATTTTGGTCCTGGAAATGAAATTTTACATTTACAATACAATTCGATTATACTTCAAATTGTTATGTATAAAATTAAAGATAGTTTTTACCCGTCAGGACTAGACACCATTAAAAATGTTGCCTTGGGTATACCAGGTAGATTGTATTTCTATAAAAAATTAGCAACAGCAAAATTAATTTCGTACCAACATTAGAATAAATTTGGAAACACTTACCAGCTTTTTGTGACTTTTTAAAACAAGAATTGTTTCAGCTACAAAGTCTATCTGCATGCGAGATTTGTGTACAGCGCAGGATCCAAAATCTCTGTGAATTAAATAGCGCAAGATGTTTTGCGACTGACCGTAATGTACCAGTGACAATCTTTCCTGGATACTCCGCTCTGTTTCCTCCATTCTAAAAATTTTCAGTATTTCAGGTGTATCCTCGCCTCGTTTGTGCGTATGATACATATCCTATAATATATGTATATGTATATGTATACATATATATATATTATTTAACATATAATTAACATATAATTAATATATATTATAAATACAATACAATTTAACATATAATTAAAAATTGTCACAGGCAAAGGGATGACTAATTAAATATTAAAAACTATAAACGCACTGTACTTGCTTTTATTTATTGGGAGTATGAAATAAATGTAATTAAATATTGTTTTAGTTCGAAAGCGGGAGAAATTCACTGTATTAGATATATCATCGTTCAAAAATCAAATATCGTTCGATAATTAGTATCAACTCACGTTACCTACAGATGTTTTGGAGCGAAATTTTCGACATGAGAAAAATGAACCTCCGACGTTGATTGGCTTGGCTCCGAGAGACCTCAACGAGACGGTTTCACTTTGAAAATCATCCTTTTTATCACTGAACAACGATAAACATTTCTCTTGTACTGAAAAACTAACACTAAATGACATAAAGGTCATCAACGATGCCGAGCATAATCGATATGTAGAGATCACTAAAACTGCGAGTGTCTGCAGATCAATCTCGGAAACGATAAATGTAATTGCCCATGTACAGTAATGTTCGGATAAAAGCTTATTGATTGGTAATCGGGCAATTATAATGTGGAAAAATCGTTTTGAGTTGTAATAATTTATATAGTTAAATAGAGAAAAAGACAACGAGCGAAAGAGAAAGAGATTCCAGAGAAAAATCGATCGAGCAAACTATACAAGGTGTCTCACCAAATATTACCATACCAAAGTCTTGATTCACGTCATTATTATTATTATATTTCCTCTCCGTTATTATTCACGGCAGGCAATGTTTTAATTCCTAAGATGCGCATATTTGTGTTATTAGTTTGTTTGTAGATGGACACGTCAAGAATTTATATGAAGATAAACTGTGATTTTTTAAATGGAGCCATATATTTTTTACACATCAATCAATGCAGCTTTTTATTCTCCATGAGAAATAATTATTTAGTTTAGGAGATATTTTAATGTCTTACTAATGACAGAATATTTCTCTCTGCTAATGATAGCGATCTGTACACCAATACTATCGCAACAAAAATGCGTTTATCTTAGCAATATTTCAATTAAAATATCTTCTAAACTAATAATTTTTCGACGTGCATGGGTTAATTCTTATTTATAGAGTATAAAAAAATACATCGATTGGTGCATAAACATTATACTGTTCCATTTAAAAAATCAAGATTTACCTTCACACAAATCATTGACGCGGCTACCTACAAAACAAAACTAATAACACCAGTATGGGCATAATTCTCGCTGCGAATAATAATGATAATGACGTGAATCACAGTATGGTCACTGTTGTATGGTGATATGTATCTGGTAAGACACCCTGTACATCAGTGAGACCTCTGGCGAGACAATGCGCTAATTCGACAATGAAATTTTTTTATTTTTCACTTTTCTTGAACGAAATGTTCACTAATGCAATCGCTCAACTTTTCTGATTAAAACGAGACCAAACACGATATGATTTTAAGCATATTTGCGTATAACACAATAGGTAAATGCAATTTAAACAATACTGATTTTCTGATTGAGCAATTATACTCATTTTTATAACATATAATCTTTTTTGTATTCTACATTCTAATTTCTACAGAACTCCAGTTTTTATTTTAGGAAAGATTTTGGAACGAAACATTGAAATATGTACAATTTTTATTTTCTAAACGGCACATGCTTATGCATTTATAATAACATACGAATATATATATGTATATATATATATATATACATATATATATTAAGTACAGTTCTTCTATTTTACTTTCTTTTATTTCTAGCTCTCGCACAGAATAAAATAACATATTGTACACCTGTCGCGAATCCCCATGTACTTGACTACAAAAAATATGGTGAATCTATATAGAGAAATAAAAATGATAAAATTAATAAACACGTAGGCACACAATATTGCATAGCGACGTTTCCAATATTCTAGAAATAAAGATTGAGGAACTATTAACAAATTTTAATGTACAAAGTAATTGAATTATAATGTGATAATTATATATTACGAAGCTTGTAGTTAGAATTTAATAACAACTTTTCCTTCTTTCTCCCGGAACACAAGTTTCTAAAACTACAAAAATAAAACAAATAACTATAAGGATAAAGAAATATAAAGAACAAAAATTTTAACATAACGCTTAACTATAACTTTCACAATCTCTTTCTTACTACGATCAAAATAGTATTTCTTTATTTTCACATTATAAAGTTAAATTATTTTACCTATATAGGTACTTCTGTTATAGTTTTTTTCCAATGTACAATTATAACATGTATACTCTCGTTTGAAATATAATTAAATTTTTCATAGGAAACAAATTATATTATGAAAAATATAAATCATTTAATGATCCAAAATACGTAGATTGCCGGAGACTATTTTGTTTTCTAAAATTGTGCCCGATGGAAGATCTATGCGTTCTCCATGATTCGCGATGATGATAACTGTTCCTTTCAGAGTCACGCCTTTGCCAAAAGTAACGTCACCTGACACTGTCAAGTGATCCAACTCCAGAAGATCCGGTATAGTTGGGAATCTTGTGAGAAACTCTTTGACCTGAAAGAAAGTTTTGCATTTGATCATTCGTAATTAGTTTTATTCAAGAAATCGGTAAAATTTGTGTAAAATATGATAAAAATAATAACCTTGGAGAAATGATTATCGCCTAATTTGATAAGGGGTGTCGTTGGGAACATTCGTTGAGGACTCATTACTAAGGAACCATTTCGGAGTGTGTACAAATTACTCATAACAAGCATTAAATCTGAGGTCTTTTTTACTGGCAAAAATCTGCTACGTGGCACATTTATACCTATAATGCAGTTACAATAATTACATAATAACGAAAGTACAGATGACAAGCTCTACAAGGTGTGTAGGCGACATTGCTTACCAATACTTCCGTCAAATGATTTCATTGCAGCTCCTACAGCTGTTTCCAACTGGATAATGTTCAGACCATTTGGGAAGGTTTTATTATTAACGATAATCTCCATGTTCAAAGAATTTGTCTCAAGAACCCTTTCAATAGCTGCAAAATCAATTCGTTTCAACATCATTAACTGTCTAAACATTTTCTTCAGTCGTGACAACACAAAATACTTTTTTGTATATTTTTATTGGTTACCTTTGGGTGGGCTATCTTGTATTTAACTGTATTACAAGCAGGGACATAAAACCGATATGATTTTGATACCGTCATTTCACTATTAAGACTGTACCGAAACCGATACGATACCAAAATCGTTACAATACCGAAACCGAAATAATATCGTATTGTTTTTGACTCGCAAACATAGTGCCATATATTATCATAAACATGCTGGTAATTACTCTGATTTCGGTATCATAGCAATTGTAGTACTGCATATCAGTTTCGGCGTATGCTATCGTCATATAGATAATAAAATAATACTGGTTCTAAATTCGTGCTTAAAACTATTCTGGAAATTATAAGAAATTTTATTATTATTATAGACAAATCGAAAAAGTTACCGATAAATACTGCGGTAAATATACGGGTATTTTTATATATAGCGGTATGACGTCATGCCGGTATTTTTGTATTTTTCATAAGGATTTCAAAGGTACAACCGGAAGATATCGGTATAGTAGGTATTTCACATTTCGGTAAAAGTCCCTAATTGCAAGAAGAATATACGTACCACTAAGTTTGATCCACAAATTGTTCGTGTTGAAAAACTTGAAGGTTTTCACAGATTTAAAGTCGTCTACGTGGTCTTTTGGAACTTGTGCAATTTCAAGAAGGCGGAGCTTGTCTTCGTATTTTATTAATGTCCCACCCTAAATTTCAAAATAACCACAAAAACGCTCATTCAATCTGAAAGTTAAACATCTCGCTTTATCGCTGAAAATTTGATTACCTTGACGTCGGCACGAGTTTTATCAGTAACTTCCATAACGAATTCAAGGGGAGACGCCTCACGTTTGTCCAGCAATAACTTTAAAATCTTGAAGTCTACAGTTGCACCAAGATTGTCGATGTTTGAAATGAAACAATACTCACGCCCCTGCAAAAATGTCATTATGAGCCACGTGTCTGTTGTTAGTTTTGTCACGTGTAAATTGTTCGATAGAAACATACTTCTTTCAAGAATTTCTTCATTAAACCAGAATTTCTGAAGCTCTCGTAGAAATCTCCGTGCCCTGGAGGGTACCACCTGTAAATCAAATATAAATGTATGATTGTCGTGACTGACAATGTAGAAACAGTTGACGCATAAGAAAGTTTATTAGTGTTCTTACGATTCGATATCTTCTTGCACATCACAATCTTTTGCAATAGGTAGTAGAGAGTCTCTGTTGATGCGAGGATAACAACTTTGATTGAAGGTGTAGATGTCAACGTCTATCCCTTTGTATTTTCTGATAATTCGTTGTGTGTCATCGTCGGTGTTGAAAGAGTCCATCAGGATGAGAGGTACATTGGCGTTGTAAGTTTTGTTCAAGTACTGTTGACAAATAAAAAGAATTATTCAATCAAATAATTGCATAACAGTGGAACTACTTCAATCTTTACTAGTATTTAATTGTACAGTTCCTGGCCAAAAAATTAGGACCACTTATAACTAGACTAGAGTAATTGTAGAATTAATACGTAATTAATAGTACGTAGGTGTACGTACTTTAGCAGTTAATAAAAATTATTATTAAATTACATTCTGGCCTATTAACTCTACGATTACCACGAAAAATTTGGAAAATTATCAGTGGCTCTAATTTTTTGTTTACATAGATTACCTCAATTTGTTGGACCGTAAGGTCCAGGAAAGTGAGTCCATTTCGAACAGCTATCACAGACTTTGGTCCATGGCATCCCATGCTAGTTCCAAGACCACCATTCAATTTGATAACGACTAACTTATTTAAAAGGGTCTTCACTTCTTCGCCTTCCGGGGTTGACAGGGAATTGTAGTCTCTGATCTAGTAATAAAAAAATAATAATCGTGAATACTTCATGAAATAACTTGAATTAAATATCTTAACATTTTTTCATTCACATATTTTGCTTTGTATCTCGAAAACGAATAATGTTTTTCCACCTCTAAAGGCCGATTCTGAAAGGTGAAAATCTGGGCTATCGCGTGATGCAATTCGACTCCAGGCTAGATCATTATTCTTTATAAATGGGTATCTCTTGGACATTAAACATTTCTTACACATGTTTAGATGTTTATAATGTTACGAAAAAAAAAATACCGTCACATTTGTGAGAGTCTATGGAATTTTTTTTTGTAAGAATCATTCGACAATTAACGTTCAGATGATACTATTCTTTGACTTGCGTCGAACGTAGAAAAGGACAGCGAAGCTCGGGAGACCTCGGTCGCCGAGGAGTGTAACATAATACAGGTCGAGTATGTCGGCGTGAAAACAACAATTAACCCAGTGACAAAACTTGTTTATTTTTTATTATTTTTTGATGGAACTTACAGCAACATCTTCGTGGCATTTTTCTAATGAAAATAATACCAAATAAGATATAATTCCGTTGGTATTTATTTAAGTAATGGTATCATCTGAACGTTAATTGTCGCCGGCCGGACCCGTGGTGGCGACAATTATCGATGAAATACTATAGTATGAAAGAAAGAGGACGAAGAAAATCTCACCGCATCGTCTGGCAGTTTCTGGATGCGGTCCCATTCTAGAGAAGGTCCTTCTTCTTGCAGAAACCGCTGGAACAGGTGTGTGAATCCGTCGAATTGCCTCTCGAACAGCTCCTTGACTTCACCGGTGGATGCTGTCGCCTGAAGCTTCTCCAATTCCGATTGCAACTCGATCAGGGCATCCCTCTTGGTCCTCTCGCGAAATGCCTGTGTATCTGAGGGACTGCGTTGATGACCACGTGCCTGTGAATTTATTTACCGGGCCGATAGAATTGAAATTCGATAAATACCTTTCCCCTTGGCCATCATCGAAGCCCCGCCGTTCCCGGCATTCAATTTTGTGTAATCGTGCATGGCGTCACCGGATTATTTCGTTTAATTCGCTTTTGTCTTTCGATGTCTAATCAAACAGAACAGATATCCCGGGTGAAACTCGGAGCAAGAACACCGGCTCGTCGGACGATCGTTTTCAACGGAGAATACGACACGCGATAACGTCGGGGACAATTGAGGTTTTGTTTATCCGCGAAGAAACATTTTGAAATCTGTTTCGACCTCTCTTCTTCTTTTTTTCGCTGTCGAACTCGAGGGACGCTTTCACGTAGCAAGTCATGAGCACGAATTTTACGCGTTCGTGGCAAAAATGAGCAGGTGTAATACAAAATAGAAGAATGTAGATGAATTTAATATTAGTGAAGCGTATATACAGGGTGTCTCACATAAATGGGAACACCTAAATATCTGTCGTATTTACAGTCCTATCAGAAAACTTCAGAGGACAAAGTGACACTATTGCAGGGGGCAAATATAATGGTAGAGAAAAAAATTTTTTATGTCGTGTTTTTTAATGAAATTTCAAGGTCACCGATGTTTTTTTAAATGGAATAGAATATATTTTTTTACGATAACATGATAGACAATAAAAAACTGAATTTAGTGGATACCACCTTTTTGACCTTGAAATGACCTTGAGCAAGAATAATCATGTTGGAGCGAATAAAATGTGGAAGTTTAATACTTACGTGTTTCAGAAAAGATTACGCGTTGTTTACGGCGGGTTGACCGTTACATATCATAATAAATGTTCGAAATGTTGACCATCCTCATTTATGCAATATTGCAATCTTGCATTAAATGATCTGTAGACATTGTCGATTTCCTGAGACGTAATTGAAGCACATGCTGCAGTAATCCTTTGCCGCATATCCTCTGGCGTTGTGGGTTCATCTTTGTACACAATACATTTTATCTTGCCCCATAGATAAAAGTCCAATGGTGTCAGATCCGGAGAACGGGATGGCCATGGAATTGTTCCTCGTCGCCCAATCCAGCGTCCAGGATATTTCGTATTTAGCACCGTTCTAGCAACTTTAGAATAATACGCTGGACAACCATCATGTTGAAACCACATGCGCTCCTGATTGAATAACGTAATTTCTTCTAAAAGGCCCGACAAATCCTGGCGTAAAAATGCAGTATACTTTACACCAGCAAGAGTTCCTTGTATAAATTCGTTCGACGTTCAATTACGTCTCAGGAAATCGACAATGTCTACAGATCATTCAATGCAAGATTGCAATATTGCATAAATGAGGATGGTCAACATTTCGAACATTTATTATGATATGTAAAGGTCAACCCGCCGTAAACAACGCGTAATCTTTTCTGAAACACGTAAGTTTTAAACTTCCACATTTTATTCGCTCCAACATGATTATTCTTGCTCAAGGTCATTTCAAGGTCAAAAAGATGGTATCCACTAAATTCAGTTTTTTATTGTCTATCATGCTATCGTAAAAAAAATACTATTCCATTTAAAAAAACATCGGTGACCTTGAAATTTCATTAAAAGACACGACATAAAAAATTTTTTTCTTTACCATTATATTTGCCCCCTGCAATAGTGTCACTTTGTCCTCTGAAGTTTTCTGATAGGGCTGTAAATACGACAGATATTTAGGTGTTCCCATTTATGTGGGACACCCTGTATATACAGAGCGAGTCACCTAATGTTTGCACCTCCAATATCTTTGTTGTTTCTAAAGATACGTAAAATATGGTAAGGACAAAGTTGAATGGTACAATGGGGCTGACACGATGCCAAAAAATAATTTTGTTTTTATGTCATTTTTTTAGAGATATCAAGGTCACCTTGACTTTTTTAAATGCAACCACCCTTTTTTAAACACCTACAATGATAGTCCCTTTCATTACGAATTCAGTGACTATAATTACTCAGGTTAAATCTTATACGTTATCTCTGTTCGTGACCTTGAATGACCTTACATTTTCATGTAAAATTGAAATTTTCTAACTGAATTGCAACAAACTGGAGTGGAATAGAAATTTATTTTCTTTCTGAACATGTTTATTTAATAGATCAACAATAATGTAACAGTATTTTTACATTCGTTTGATGTTTCACTGTTTTAAATTACACCTACTAATTTTTGTCATTTACGGTAAAAATGAGTAGGACAAATTAAAGACAGTAGAAAGATTAAAAAGATTAGGACGTCGATATGAAATTTTGAATTTTTTTAAATTTTCAAAGATGGAAGACATTCCCAAATCGCTCCTGAATTTTGCAATTGATGCAGACAATTTTTTGTCGGGTTTATGTTATCTTTGTAAACGAGCTTATGTTACCTTTAGCATGAACAACGATATTAGTACTCGATCAGTATAAATAGCACCCTTGTTATTAATTAAATTGAGAAAGTATTTACAGATTTCTTTAACAAACAGGACGTTGCAAGTTCGAATACGCATTGGACAGTGTTGTTTTCGTGAAAATTGAATATAAATTTACTACGTATCTCCACAAAACCAATAGAAAAGAGTTTCCGAATTTTCCATGTAATTGCAGATCAGCCGAGAAATTTTCTCACCATATTTTTATCCGAGATAACGGATGAAGAAATACGGTACAGATAACTTATCATCGTCGCGCATGCTGCAAATGTCAGTTATGTAAAAAAACCCGAGAAATGTTAAATCAAGTAATAACTAAAATATTAGACAGAAATATATTGGTGTTATTACACATGTAAGACAGATGTAAACTGAGCTCGTCTCCTGACTGACAAAGCTGAGATTAACAAATAAATGACACCTGAATAGAATTATTGCATTAGTTTTTCATTCTCTGAATATTTAATTATAATATTTGGCAGTAACTGCTCAATATAATGTGTGCATTTGTATTTTATTTGAAATGCACGTTTGATTATAACGTTTGACAGCAACTATCGAGTGTAATGTTTCTATTCGATTTTTATTCGTAATATACAGGGTGTCTCACCTAAATGTGATACTTATTTTCTGTCGTACGAAAAAACTACTTAGAACAATGTTATATTATTTCTAGGCGTACCTGTAACAGTGGAAATAATTCCCTCAAGGTTATTTTTAAAAATTTCAAAGTAATACATATTTTTTTTTAACGACACCTTGTATTTTTTCTTCGATATTCTTGTAGAGCACAAAAAGACGAATCCCACGACTATAATGACCATACCATTCTGATCATTCAATCTCGAGATATTCATGTCTGAATGGTAACATGTTTGATGCCTTCAGACACAAATATTTCGTGATCGAATGATCAGAATGGTATGTTCCTTATAGTCGTTGGATTCGTAGTTTTGTGCTCTATATGAATATCGAAGAAAAATATAAGGTGTCGTTAAAAAAGATATAACGATGACCTTGAAATATTTTTAAATAACCTTGAGCGAATACTTTCCACTGTTATACATACTTGATATAATATAAGTTTGTTTTGTAAGGTTTTTAAAGCAACAGTAAAATAAGGCAGATATTTAGGTGATTCCAATTATAGCTGAGACACCCGGTATATTTAATGACAATGAAGGACGAATATTGTTTCAAGTTAACAAAATTTAGAAAATTAAGGAAATGTCTAGTAGAGAAGTACAAAATATATTACACTAGGTGTACTAGTCAGCGAGTAACTATTTTCTAATATTTTTTGTGCAATAAAAGATCATCATTTTTTTATTCGCTTATGGCTCGAAAAGTTGCACCGAAATGTCACCAAAAATTTTCCGTACAAAATCTCATAAAACCCGTCATGCACTCGACAATGAACTTGTTCAATGCAAATGAAAAAAAAAGATAGAAAATGATAGCAGAGCGTGCAAATCATTCTGACGTTCGCTTTCTTAAATTGCGACGATAGATCTCGTTCATACTAAAAGATAACGCGTGACGTTTAATCTCCTAAAGCCTCTCATCGATGACGACAAATCGAAGAATTATCTCGCCTTACGAAATGTTTGCAGGAACTACGCTAGGCGATTCTTCTTTTCACGTAATAAATTTCATTTCTCGATTGAGGACATTAATCATTGTATGCTCCACGTCGATTATGGGTTTTGTGTCTTAGAAGCGAAGCTTGGCAACTGGAAAATTCAAAAACATTTATACAGTAATGTAAAACATAGCTCGTCTGATGCTACTGATGGAATAATTTTGTTATTATATATCTTTAATCACATTCATATACATTATATACTGGGTGTCTCAGCCGATTTTGACATCTTGGTTTCTTCGCTATTGTTAGTCCTACCGAAAAATGTTTCAGATAAGAAATAAATGGTCCTGAGTGGGGCATAATTTGGTGTTATTAGTTTATTCGTGGGTTAACGCGTTAAGGTCATATGAAGGTCACCTTCGTTTTTTAAATGGAATTGTATACTTTTTAATACATCCATCGATTAGTTTATTCGTGGGTGAACGCGTTAAGGTCATATGAAGGTCACCTTCGTTTTTTAAATGGAATTGTATACTTTTTAATACATCAATCGATTAGTTTATTCGTGGGTGAACGCGTTAAGGTCATATGAAGGTCAACTTCGTTTTTTTAAATGGAATTGTATACTTTTTAATACATTAATCGATTAGTTTATTCGTGGGTTAATGCGTTAAGGTCATATGAAGGTCAACTTCGTTTTTTAAAATGGAATTGTATACTTTTTAATACATCAATCGATTAGTTTATTCGTGGGTTAATGCGTTAAGGTCATATGAAGGTCAACTTCGTTTTTTAAATGGAATTGTATACTTTTTAATACATCAATCGATTAGTTTATTCGTGGGTGAACGTGTTAAGGTCATATGAAGGTCAACTTCAGAGAAAATATTTAGTATTTGATAGTCGCGTTTCTAAATATCAGTTTGTGTATAAATTAATTTGATATACGTTATTACAATTGTTATATTATATTGATTTAATATATATACGACGGACATTGTATTATTTTAACGGGGGAACGTCTTTTATTCAAATGAGAAAATATTTTTTATTTGATAGTCGCGTTTCTAAATATCAGTTTGTGTATAAATTAATTTGATATACGTTGTTACATTTGTTATATTATATTCATTTAATATATATACGATGGACATTGTATTATTTTAATGAGAGAATGTCATTTATTTGTATGAGAAAATATTTTTTATTGGACTTGTGTGCAAATGTCAACCTGAATATGACATCGACGATTGAATTGTCTCGATAAGCCAGCACTTGAAATTAATTGCAAAGTCTACAGAGAACATTTATCAATTGTGCAACCCACCGTTATCCATTATCTTTTCGCATCGTCCTTTCATCTTTTTAAAGTAAATTCTCATAAAATGACGCGGATTCGCCAGCGTATTCAGCTGATCATCGTTAATAACGACCGTGACCAGCACATTTCTATGCACCCAACAATATTAATTTGTTGCTCACGAGCACTGGCTGTTTCGTGACGTAACGCAACCATGCTCGTTAGCGTCCACCAATTATTCCCGATCTAAACTTAATCGAAAACTAGACTACCCATTTAAAGCTAGATTTTATTACATTAATAACAAAAATGAGATTTTCAGAAAATTTCAATACTTTGCGTTATATTACTGCCAATTTCATAAAGTTAATTGACTAATTACCTAACCATTTCTTGCAGTTGTTCGAAACTTTATAACAGATACGTATACATGCAATTTGCGAACATTACATTGAAGCACAATTGACAGTCAGCATGAACGTGTACATTCGTAGTGCATGTTACTTAATAATGATTCATCTAGTTACTAATACAGTTGCTATGAATTATAGTGTTCTCGATACTATATTGTTACATGTTAGTTCACGTAGTGTCCTCCACATATTTTTATATTATTAGTTTATATAGTGTCCTCTATATATTTTTATATTATTTGTTTATATAGAGTCCTCCATATATTTTTATATTATTTGTTTATATAGAGTCCTCCATATATTTTTATATTATTAGTTTGTATAGTGTCCTCCATATATTTTTATATTATTAGATTGTATAGTGTCCTCCATTTATTTTTATATTATTAGTTTGTATAGTATCCGCCATTTATTTTTATATTATTAGTTTATACAGTGTCCTCTATATATTTTTATATTATTTGTTTATATAGTGTCCTCCATTTTTATATTATTAGTTTGTATAGTGTCCTTCATATATTTTTATATTATTATTTTGTACAGTGTCCCTTATATATTTTTATATGTTAGTTCATATATTGTTCTCTATACACATATTTTTATATATTAGTTTATACAGTGTCCTCTATATATTTTTATATTATTTGTTTATATAGTGTCCTCCATATATTTTTATATTATTAGTTTGTATAGTGTCCTCCATATATTTTTATATTATTAGTTTATATAGTGTCTTCCATTTATTTTTATATTATTTGTTTATACAGTGTCCTCTATATATTTTTATATGTTAATTTATATAGCGTTCTCTATACGCATGTTTTTATATATTATTTTATATTGTGTTCTCAATATCTTTTTATATTATTAGATTGTATAGTGTTCTCCATTTATTTTTATATTATTAGTTTGTATAGTATCCGCCATTTATTTTTATATTATTAGTTTATACAGTGTCCTATATATTTTTATATTATTTGTTTATATAGTGTCCTCCATATATTTTTATATTATTAGTTTATATAGTGTCTTCCATGTATTTTTATATTATTTGTTTATACAGTGTCCTCTATATATTTTTATATGTTAATTTATATAGCGTTCTCTATACGCATGTTTTTATATATTATTTTATATTGTGTTCTCAATATCTTTTTATATTATTAGATTATATAGTGTTCTCTATATATTTTCATATGTTAATTTATATAGCGTTCTCTATACGCATGTTTTTATATATTATTTTATATTGTGTTCTCAATATCTTTTTATATTATTAGTTTATATAGTGTTCTCTATATATTTTTATACTATAAGCTTGTATTGTGTTATCTATATCTTTTTATATTATTAGTTTATATAGTATTCTCTATATATTTTTATATCATCAGTTTCTATAGTCTTCTTTTTATATTGTTGACATTCGCAAATTTTAAAATTTGTCACTCTTCAGTGCGCAAGCAATTTCGAAATTGGTTCGTTATCATAATGCGGCTAATTATTAACTGACCTCAATCTTATCTAACATTTTAAACAAAATATGCAACCTTGACATTCTTATCGCCAAAAGTTGCATGCACTTATGATTGTAAGAGTTGTTTAAAGTTTCGGAACTTGCTAGAAAATTTTAAAAAAATCTATCCTGTATAATATAATTCTTTCTTTAAAACAACTTATCATTTATACTGCAATCTATACTTTTTATTACATTGTTTTTCATGCATAACCAAGTGTATTATTATATAGTAGATAGATTCCGGGAAAAAACGATGCAAGAAGATACTATGCATGTGAAAGAAGATTACATGATATAAGGAATTCATAGATTCGTTAATTAATTAATTTACAACGAACAAGTCCGTAATACTGACAGCACAGAAATATGAATTAACAATCGAATGAGATTCCAAACGCATCTACCGCGCGTACGATCCGCAACGGATGACAATATTCGTTTTGACGCGATATTGAGTCATCCGTCGATAAGGCGTTAACGCCAGTACCCATGTTTCTCTCGTTACACAAAATAAACAATAGTATATACCTATAATTTAATACTATTTTATGCAATAAGAAAATACAACAAGAACACTAACAAATTTTTTCTCTACACTTTCAAGACGGTCTTTAATTTTATTATTACGATTGGTTGTAATTTATAAGAAAAAAAATTAGAAGCATTCAAGAAAACTGAAACATACGTTTAAACCTACTAAAATGATTGGAAAACGAAGCTCATATAAGTTGTTGTCATTTCTTCCAACAGATGCAGACAATTTTTATTTTCCATAAAAATCTTCGGTATTGTGTCTACGCTGATGACATTATCAGCCGACGAACAAGATAAAATGATTGTTGGTGTTTATTCGAGTTTACAGCACGCCGAAACTTTGAACAGCTGTTTGCGCTTCGAACGCTTGCGAATTTGATTTCAAGTATGGACCGCTCAATTACCAAATTGTTTAGCTCTATACAATAAAAAGTAGGGCAAATCGATGAATAAATATATGCATTCGTGTTTAACTGACTTTTGCAGTCGTTAATAACTGCGAATTGTTATGAAAAATAAAAGTTTTCACTTTTTCTAAATTAATAATTCTAATGAGCTAAAAATAATGAAATAGTATTTTTCAATTGTTCAGATCATTTTACTGTTTTCCAGTTGATCTACTTGTTTTTGTCAGAAATGCATAAAATTTGCTAATAACAAATCTCAAGCAGAATATACTAAAACGAAAAATTGCGAATTCAATACATTATAATTATTTATATATTAACAACTGTATAACTGAACAATGACCATGATTGTACAAGTATATGAAGTAAATAACTATAATATATGTCAGAAAACCGTAATATACAGAATTTGTACATTTTACACCAAATTTTTGCAATATACAAAATCAAACATGTAACGATACAGGTATTTCCAGTAAAAAAAAAACTAATATCAATATCTAGCGTTTATAAAAATTAATACGGGCTATAAATAACATTAATATCTATTACATATCAGTAGACTGTAGGTTTTATGCAATTATGGTAAAAATAAGTAGTTGCAATTTAAAAGAAATGATTTCAAAATGCCAATCTATTATTCTCAGTTTTTTTAAATTATTAAAATAAGAATTAAATGTTTATCTGGCTCCAGTCTCTTACAGTTAACGCAGGCAATTTTTATTTTGCATAAAGATCGACAGTAAATCGATTCATATTAATTAATAATAAAACTTGGCAATGCATGAAAGTGTGCAGGGTTAGAATCAAAACTAGCAAGATGTAGTATATTAAATTATATCCGAATTTCTTAATAAACAGGATGTTTCTGTTAAATCGAATCACCTAATTATCTGCCTTATTTACTGTTGCATCAAACAACGTCTCAAAACAAAGTTATACTATCTCAAAAGACACATGTAACATGCGAAAAGAATTTTTTCTCAAGATCATCTTTCAACGAAACCTCAAGGTCATTGGACATCTGATGCTTTTTCTTAGATACTATTATAGTGCATGAAAAGACGAATCCAACGACTATAAGAACCATACCGTTTCGATCATTCAATCTCGAGATATTCATGTCTGAAAGATAATATGTTCGATGCTTTCAGACACAAATATCTCGAGAATAAATGATCCTAATGGTTTGGTCATTGTAGTCGTTGGATTCGTCTTTTTATGCTCTACAAGAAAATCTGAAAAAATGACCTTTCGGAACGATTCTTTCCACTGTTATACCCACCCATTCAGATAGCACAATTTTCTTAATAAACAGAATGTTTCAGTTAAATCGAATCACCTAATTATCTGCCTTATTTACTGTTGTATCAAACAACTTCTGAAAACAAAGTTATACTATCTCAAAAGACACATGTAACATGCGAAAAGAATTTTTTCTCAAGATCATCTTTCAACGAAACCTCAAGGTCATTGGACATCTGATGCTTTTCCTTAGATACTATTATAGTGCATGAAAAGACGAATCCAACGACTATAATAACCATACCGTTTCGATCATTCAATCTCGAGATATTCATGTCTGAAAGATAATATGTTCGATGCTTTCAGACACAAATATCTCGAGAATAAATGATCCTAATGGTTTGGTCATTGTAGTCGTTGGATTCGTCTTTTTATGCTCTACAAGAAAATCTGAAAAAATGACCTTTCGGAACGATTCTTTCCACCTACCCATTCAGATAGCACAATTTTATTCTGAACAATGTTACATGTTGCACTTCTTCGTGTGTACAATTTTTGTCCTGAAAAATCGTATTTTGCCGGATTTCGTCACATGTACAATTTCGTTCTGAAAGAATTGTGTTCGTGACTTTTCGCGTCTCTTTTTTTACAACAGTAAATACAACTCAAGTTATCCGAATTAGCTGAAACAAAACAACAATAACGTGCAACTTCAACCGATCAACAAAACATTTCGAATGTTCCGTTTGCTACAGTCCACGTTCGTGTACTCTTCACGTTCCGTCAGTCTATTCTGCACTAAATTGCTCAACATCGTTCCGTCAATTATCCACTGTCCCCACAATCTACCTCAAAACAAAATACGCAGAAGCCAGCACTTTAGACGCTTTTTAAAACATTCGAACCGTTCCGGCCAGCGATTAGGTGAACCCCGGGTAGCCTCATCGACAAGATCTCCATGCACACAAATAGATCCTCTCTACCTGAACAATACAGCCTAATCACACTCGCGCGAATCGAACAGCGTCCGCGTCTCGAGGAGCGCTCGCGTCTCTCGACAGAAAAAGAAAAAAGAAAAAAAGGGGCTCAAAAGAGGAAAAAAAAAAGGGGGAAAAATTACACTGCCCGCCGAAAATCGAACGGCCGACGATCGTTTCGCTACGCGAACAGTTCGCGCACTCTGTTCACTTACGTTCGACGACGTTGTCTCATCGGCGAACCGATTCTGAACGGTGTCGGACCGGTTCCGGATCGGCGCGCGAGATCTTTCCCGCGGAACGGCCCCAAAAATCGCGATTACGGGGATACGAGAGATTAGGGATGGACGGGATGGGGAAGGAGAGACAAATTGATAGAGCGAGAGGAAAAGGAGAGGGAGAGAGAGAAGCTATCGTTTCCGATTTCAGAATCCAGAAGCGGCGCAAACGACACGACGCGAGCACGTGAGCCGACGATTGACCGCGAAGTGTGCACGCTGCGCTCGCGTAAATCATCAAATATGGCATAGTTATGCTATCAGCCTATCGGCACACTGCTCTAGGCGACTCGGGCCGCGTGTCGGACGATTGTCTCTGCCGTATTGTCAACGAACGTCCTTCAACGGCTTACATTAGAGAAACAAGCAGATTTCGGACGGCGATCGCGTTTCTGGTTCCATGGAACCATTAACACTAGATTTACAGGATCCGTCAATTTGACGGATTTCAAATTTTGAAATGAAATACCCCAAAAACCATAGCATTAATTTGAACCATTTTGCATCGTAAATTAATCACTTCATCCGAGGAATATATACACACAATTATTATTTCCTAAAGCTTTCTAATCTTTGAAATTTCTATGTAGTATACCTATCTCTACGAAACCCGTCAAATTGACGGGCTAGCTTATTTCATAAACAATCTTTATATGTTTGCTTCGTTCGTCAAATAATAAATATAAGAATAAAAGTAAAGTCTTTATTTTCTCCTCCTCCAATTCGTTATATCAATCGCGCCTCGATAATGTAAACTAAAGCGGATTGTATGGCCAGAATGTTTATTTGAGTCTTTAACGAAATCGCTTATGCTTATTGCCGATGAGACCTCTAAAGCAAGAACGATCTTCAATATGATTGCTGCAGTGACAGTGTAAGAACGTTTTTCAAAGACAGTGTGCAAAAGTTTCATTTATTGTAGACAGTCTCTGCTTATTGTAAGTATTTACAATAGGGGGAATTGAATTTGGGCACATTTATTATTTTTATAAAGCAATGTAAAATAATCAATTTTAGTGCTCCGTAAACCTAGTGTTAACACGACATTCTTGTGCGCACGTATGAAAAGATCGATTTTTTGGAAAACATTTACTTGAAGAATACAGTTTCAGAAACGTACGTGCAAAAGCTTGTACCGGAACTCTTAAAATTAACGAAGTTTGTTTGAAGTGCGTTGATTGTTTAGACAAGACCCTCGTCAGAAGTTGCATGGGGGAGAGTACGATTTCCGTGGCCCCTCGTTTTGAGGTTATATTTGTGTTTTTGGGGTTATTTCAAGAAAAAAATGTATATACAGTATTTCATCGGTAATTGTCCCAAATGTCTCGCACATAATTGTCCCTGAGATATCCCTACTACTGCGGGGTGTACCCCCTTGAGGGGTCGCGAAGGTCGAGAGGCCTCGGTCGCCGAGAAATATGACACGATGCAGCTCGGGTATATCGGTGAGACCGCACTAATCCAAATTTCCAACTTCTTTATTATTCATCATTTTTTATGGGACTTCGATGACCATATTTGTGGCATTTTTTTAATAAAAATCATACTAAATATGATATAATTCGGATGATATTTAATTGTCTATTACACAAGTAAATCTCATCGGAATTGTGGCGGCTACTTCCTATGCTCGTCAACAGAGGGACATTACGACAACACCTTACCCGCTAGTACCTGAATCTTCCTCTGTTTGTATATATACCGTCCTAAACTGTCCTTACGACAACCCGCGTCTAAGGCACGGGTCCGCTAGATAGCCTTACTGATGAGTCCTCTAGCGGGCCTAGGACGAAACGCCTCCTTCTCCTTGTTCCTCCTCTCACACACTTTTCAGCCGCCATAGAATTATATCATATTTGGTATGATTTTTATTAGAAAAATGCCACAAATATGGACATTGAAGTCCCATAAAAAAACAATGAATAATAAAGAAGTTGGAAATTCGGATTAGGTATGTTTACATTTCTCGGTGACCGAGGCCTCTCGTGCTCGGCTGTCCTTCTCTACGTTCGGCAAAGTTCAAACATTGATATCCCTCGCGCATAATTGTCCCTGCGCAGACCCGTGTCGTGGACAATTATCGATGAAATACTGTAACATGGTGTCAAATTGGCCTGGTTTAGCCGGTAAAGTAGATTTCCTGTTTTTTATAAATTTGCAAATATTTCGGTAACTATGCGATAAATATGGCAAAATATCAAGAGACCTTTTTTGTAGAAAATGAAATTTTATTCATATAATCTTTGCATTGTAGCTGTCATTCAGAATTTGAACTAGTAATGGAAAAATCATATGAATAGAATGAGTTGTGGTTAGGTCGTGGAGGGGAGGTTTATTACGAGCGGCCACGGAAATCGTACTCGTGCCGTTGCATGGGGAGCTTGAACTTAACAAATTTACCGAAGAGTTAAACTTTTGAAAAACAAATTTTTGGAGAATTTTTCACAAGTGATCTTGAGCCCATGTACAGGAGGATTTGTTCGGATTCCGCAAATTAATTTAGTTACAGGCGTTTGAAGAGTGCAACTCGCAGTTGCAATGTGAAATACCCTAACGGGAGATACTGTCTCTACTGTGATGATTTTTGATGATTTGCCGATGATCTTAGTTCTTTTCTCATACAATGCATTCTATTGTACGACTCAGGAAGGGTTTAGTCTAGCCCTGTAGCTGAACAATTGTTGCATTATCTGAATATACAAGGAGTCCCAGAAATGTTAAAAATCCTTGAAATGAGCGGTTCCTGAGGTTATTCGAAGTAACTTTTTCCTTTGCAAAAATGGCCGCCTCGGCTTTGTTAAGGAGTTATTAACGAAAAGCACGGACCAATCAGATCGCGGCAACAGCAGACAGATTCTGGCTGGGCCAATGGTAACGCCACGCTCAGCGGAACCTGTCGCCGAGCCGGAATCAATCCGCTATAACCGCGCTCTGATTGGTCCGTGTTTTTCGTTAATAACTTCTTAACAAAGCCGAGGAGAAAATTTTCGCTAAGGAAAAAGTTGCTTTAAAAAACCTGAGGAACCGCCCGTGTCAAGAATTTTCAACATATTTGGAACAACCTGTATACTCCGTATCCCTCTATCTAACTAGTTCGGATAGTCGAGGCCCCACTATATCATGGATTGGACGAGTAAATGCGATAGAAATTGTACGGTGCTTGGTGTTGTTTTAACACGTTCAGCGCCCACTCCACAATCATAAAAATTATACAAAATCAAAGCAATATATTTAATAAAACAAAAACTAATAAGTTTAGTTTTGTGATATTAATTACTGTTTCAAACCTCTTCTATTCCTCAGATCGCAAGGAAATTTTGTACACTCTATCTACCACCGTAAAAATTAATTTTCAATTCTGTATAAATAATTCCGTCACCCAGTTATGGGTGACATGGCGCTGAACGTGTTAGTCAGAAAAGTGTCAGGAATGTGTCGGATAAATGTTTCTGTAATATTAGAACTTTCGAGAGCAACGTTGTGATCTAGATTTTTTATTTATTTTGGTTCATAGATGATCCATTTATAAAAAGAACTCTATTGATATCCGCTCTCATAGAGGTTCCAGTTGTTATCAGGGCCCGGCCTTCGGGGACGTGCTTTTATCATAACCGGGCAACGTGACTTCGCAATTGACGCGTGGTGCTCTCTCGGCTATTTCTTTTTCTTTATTATCGGAAACTTTTAGATTAGAGGACCGCCTATAGCCGCCAGGTCACGGCATTAGAATTTCTTATCAGAATCCGCGGTGGTTCGCTTCATTATGGAAAAGATGAGACCTATCCTCGTTAGGCCGATTTCAAAGATGGCGCGGAGAACGTTTCGCAACAGGTTTTTCACTCCAAATTAACCCTTACAAAATTCACCTTATCACGTTCAGCGCCCACTTCACAATCATAAAAATTACACAAAATCAAAGCAATATATTTAATAAAACAAAAACTAAGAAGTTTAGTTTTGTGATATTAGCTCTTTGCACTCGGAACTATTTCAGCTACAAAATCAAATATTTCTTCCGGCCTACAATATTTCAATTCTATATGATTCTTTTCAATTTATGTATATGAAACTGATGCAAGTTACTGGAACAATATTGAAATATTTAATAATTTATTAAATACAAACAAATTTAACAACGTACAAAGTAGTTTGGATATTGTATAGCAATTTTTAATGGTGACTCAGAGTCACCACTCGAGTGCAAAGGGTTAATTACTGTTTCAAACCTCTTCTGTTCCTCAGATCGTAAGGAAATTTTGTACACTCAATCTAGCAACGTAAAAATTAATTTTCAATTCTGTATAAATAATTCCGTCACCCAGATATGGGTGACATGGCGCTGAACGTGTTATTACAGATTAAATGCACCTATCACAGACCAAATTCGTCCTTTTGCAAATCAAATTCACCATTTGGGTGACTCGAGTATGAAATAACACTATATGTACCATTTTGTCGTGATTTTACTCGAAGTTATGCGAATCGAAGACAAAAAGCTTCCCAAACGCGTGTGTGGATCACCACAGACCCGCCCATCGTCATGGGAGGGTTAATTTCGCGAACCCTGAGATCTCTAAGAACGATCTCGACAGCAGCCATTTTAACGCTGAGCGATATTGCGAGTTTTATTATTTTAAAGTAATGAAATAAATTTCAAGCAACGAAGTAAAACAAGTTTTTACAGAAAATCGAATGAATAATATAAAAACAATTTCTAGATCGATATTTTTTGCGGAACCGAATAAATTTGATTTTGATTTTCATATTATTGTAGGATATTCTACGAACACATTATAATATTCCGTATACAAGTTCCGTGTACACGTTCATGTAAAACGACAAATTCTCATGATTTATTTATTAAAAAAAAGTATCTCTGTTTTATAAATTGTCAATGAGTATTAATTCCAGCCAATATAGTTAGACACGATTAGAACTGTGTATAGTGTGTTTACGATAGCAATCATGACAGAAACTCTTGTGACTGGTATGTGTTGCTTCGTAATAACGACATGACTAATGACAATATTATAAGAATCACGATGACTGACAAATCAATTCGATTCTTCGCTATTTATATTGTAACGTATGACCTGAAAAATTTGTTCAATTCTTTTCTGTGGAAGAGCAGGTATAATTCCAGCAATTTTAAAATAGAAAATCTGACCGGTGCTGATAAATTTGGCATTAACAAATGCAATAATAGTCGCTTTATTTTACTTCGAGAATCGAATGACTAAGACAAAACAACTTACTACAACTTGTCTCAGCTAATTAATTTAAAAGAAACTTCTTCTGAAATTATTATTTAAAACGAATCAATTTAGGTTTGATTTAATTATAGTAGAGCGATTATGAAAAGTCTATTAATAGGCTTCCGGCGGCTAAAGTACTAACACGAATGATTACCAATTGTTCGTGACATTTCACATTAACGCTTTCAAGATACTTGTTATCAAAACATAATTCATCTTTACAGAGATAATTTTACGAAATCCTAAACAACCTGCAACCGAGGAACCATGCCGCTAATAAATACACTGGTCGACCTGTTTTCATTTATGAATGCAATCACTACTCCTAATTGTTGGATTTTTAAAAAATCACTTCAAATGGAATTTGTACTGTTATATAATTTTTGTAATTTAATGTGTAAAGTGCGCACGAAGGTCAGCTAATTTTTTAGAATCATAGGACTTCTGATGCATCGATGCTGCTTTTATTTTTATAGAATATTATTAACCTACTTGTGCGAAAAATATTTTAGTTTCAGAGAAATTGAAGGTAGTATTGTGTTGTTGAATTTCCCCACTTGGAATTTGCACTCTCTATCTAGTTGACGTTTTATGACAATCGTAAAAAACAATTAGAAACTAGGCAATACAAATTTCTTAGATAAGCTGTTCAAAAGCTTAGTCATCCGAGAATTGACTATGCACTAATTATGCATTCTTCGGGCACTGCGATCTTAGGAAAACATTAGAATAGCCTTTGACATTGTTTGCTTCTACAAAATGCTAAATCGACGTGTGTCCTCTGTTCAGAAATGCTTGGGAAAATTACTATGCAACTAAAAGATAAATTTTTTGCATTTAAATGAAGCAGCTAAGTGATTCAAAAATTCCTCAAGAACATTAGACAGAGGAAGAGTATAAAAAAAATCGAAAAACTCCTTAGTTGCAAAAACAACAAAATGTTGTTCAATTTTAAACAAACCCAAACACAATTGAGCTACGATAAACTCATAATTTAACTATGACATGCTAAACTGTGAGTCATATATTGTATACGGGGGAATTTTGTTTTTGTAAAAATGTCTACGATTATTTTTGTATTTTATCTGATTATCTAGTTTTACTAATATATATTTTTTTCTTGTAGGTATTGATTAAATTTACAGCTTTCAAATAGAGTGGATCATTATTCTCCGATTTACGAGTAGTGGGGGTACATTGGACGGCAGAGTGGGGGACAGAGGGCGTTCCTAACGGCTACTTATCTAGATCAGGCATGTCCAGAAGTAGCTCACTTGGAGGCAAATTCGAGGGAGACGCCTACTTCTCCCGCTCCCCATGGCGGCCGTGCTCCTCCGAGCTCCTCAGACCAGTGATGCCAGAAATGTCAGCTTCTCGCGCATGCGCATTCGTGCGTGGCATCAGTAATGTACTAATTTCAAATTTTTAAGAGTTCTTTAAGGCTCTGTTTTAAAAATAATGTTTTTCATTCAACATTCACATACTTTCTTTACCTAAAAATGTTCGGATTATACAGCATAACATAATATAAAATTTTATTTTATTTGGCAGAATCTATAAAGAATACCAACATTTGTTGCAAGACAAAAGAAACCTGCCAAAAACCTTTCCAGTATCAAAAATAACAAAAATATATTTTCTAATTATATAAATAAACAAGTAAATAAAAAATAACGTCCGTTATCTACAAGTTCGTTTAAGGCAGTGCTAGGCCCCGGCACGCCACCTAGATGTTTCTCTTTTTTGGCGCGTATACGTTACTGGATTCCGCGCGCGCCGCAGTACGCATGCGTGAAAAGCTGACATTTCTGGCATCACTGCCTCAGACCCGTGCCTACCGTGGGTCCGAGAGTCGCCCCAACGCGCCACACGCGGTACATATTGCAAGCGGTAGGCACGGGTCTGAGGAGCTCGGAGGACTACGGCCGTCACGGGGAGCGAGACGCGCGGGCGAGAGAAGTAGGCGTCTCCCTCGAATTTGCCTCCAAGTGAGCTACTTCTGGACATGCCTGATCTAGATCGCTAGGCAAAGACCCCTAAAGCCCCTCACTGGCTTCTTATCGAGCAACCACCGTCTTTCAGAGCAGATTTTCAAATTACTCCAAGTAACACATTCTAATATGTATATGATAATATAATACTAATGTATAAATAAAGAGTTCCCTACAATTTTTGTTTTACAGGCACATCAATTTATTTATCGGTGCATGACTGGCGTAACGACAAGTGATCACTATCTAAAAATTCCTATCACTCTCCAGACAGTTAAAAACGTAACCGTTTAATGAAATGAGTGTCGATACCATGTACACTACAATCGTCGTATACGTATTTCTAACTCTGTTACGTTTTACGTGAAGAAAACCAAGTCAATTTTTATTTCTAAATTCTAAATTTCTATTATTTTACGTTCTGAGTTTTGTATTATTTTCGACATGATCGATGTTGTTGCATTTAATAAAATAAATCATACAAATGTACAAAATGAATGGACTATACATTAACTGTGAAAGTAAAATTCTTGTATAATTTTATACAAAATGGATTGACCGTAAAATTAACTATAGAACTAAATTAAAATTATTATGTCGCATTATTCTAGACGAATTGACAGTAAAATTAATTATACAACTAACCATAAAGTTTATTACATCAAATTATATAAAATGAATCGACTGCAAAATTAACATAAATTTTTTTAATCAAATCATATATTAAATAAATTTACTATAAAATTAACTATATAGTTAGGGATAAAACTGTTACATCAAATTTTAAATTAATTCACAATAACATTCAATGTAAAATTTTATAAAATTATATAAAACGACTGAGCTAAGATCAACAGTAAAATCGACCAAGGAATTATTATAGAAAATGAATGAACAACGTGTGGTCTGTTATCGAAATAAATGGTAGCAGCTAAAGCATTAAATGACGACATACTAACAGACGTTTTGGTATAAATGTGTCAGCTGTGCGCGGAATAATACCATCCGTTACTTAACATCAGATCAAAAGAGAGACCGTATTTACGGATGAAATCCAGGGGATTTAATGAGATAAACAGTGACTTATTTGATCTCGAATCCAGTGCCAGTTTCACAAACCGTGACCAAAATGAACTAATCTCTGAATCAGAAGGTTATCGGTATGTAGAAATCGAAGGCTATGATTCGAATGCGATCGTACATATCGGGAGCCACGTGTTCTAACAAAGGTATTTCTTTATTTTTTCAAAAAATAATCAAATCAATTCGAGTAGTATCGTCTGTACAAGCATTATAAAATGACCATACTTGAAATTCTTATCGTGATATCTTTGAAAAGATTAATCAATCTCTTCGTGTACAGTTACTCTCAAAATGAATATATTATACATGCTTTAAAACAAACACAGTGTATATATTATATTAGTATATTTTCTGCGCGATTAATGAAATATACTTTCTGAAATAATATAAACTATTTGTTGTTTAGATTCGAGTCTTTTTAAAAGTCCGCTGTGTGGTGCGTTCAAAAAACGCGCGCTCAATTTTTCGAATGATGCATATAAATATGATTGTAGGTATACAAAGATGTCAACCGAGAAATCGACGATATTTTACTGAGAATGTATAGCAAATAATTTTCAAAATTAATATTCTAAAAAGTCCAATTGTGGAACATTTAATCTTGCATTATTGGTCTCGTATTTTAAATATCTCTCTATCTCTCAGTAGAATTATTAAGAAATGGAGTTTCAAATAAATAACCGACACAATCGCATCCGTGAAACATTATGTCGATCTCGCGTAAACAACAGGTTAGAAAAAAATTTCCAATTGAATGTTAATTATTTGTCAAAATAAATAACCGAACAACTAGAACGAGTGCTCGAGTCACGCGTGACAGTTTCGAATAATTTGCTTCTAGCATCGATCTATAAAGCAAACATTGCTTATGCATACATTCAGGTACACAACCGGCAAGTGGAGATATGTATATCATTTATGTTTGTAGAGACCAGCATCTTCAGTAGCGAAATGAAGTGTAACCGCAGACAATCTACGTCACATAACCTTATGTAATAAGAGTCCTACGAGATGATAATACTATTCTATCGTTATGTCAACGCTGGGACGCGGAACGAGGAAGACAGATATTATTCAAACAAAGTCCTCGCAAATGAAAAACCAAATAGACCGTCTGAAATGCACGGTTCTTTATCACCGATGTACTTTGACAATATATCGATAAACAATTATCATATTGTCTAATTTTCCTTTAATTTGTATTCCTAATAAAAATGTATTGTTAATAGAATACTCATAACGTATAAAATTGTAGCAGCAAATAAAAAAAGGTTTGAATATTTGAAAACATTGATTCATGCCGATGACCTTCACTGATCAACATTAAACATAATTAGAGTGAGGGTCTTAGAGTTTCCTACAGGGGTTGAAAACAGTTATTATATCGGTTTCGGTTCTTGAAACAGTTATGGAGAACTGAAAACGTCTCGTAACTGTTATAAGGTCCTCGTTAGGTAATTGACTGAAAAATAACAGTTATAGAATCGATATAATATCCAACCGACATAACAGTTTGAAACCGTTATTTTCGGAACCTTTTCAATCCCTGATTTCCTATATTTTACTATAAAAATCAGATGATAAAAATGACAAAGGTACGAATAAACTACATGATCTACTATGCCGGAACTTTAACGAATAAAACGAACTCTATATAATAGTGATTCAGTTTCACCATCCGTAACATATGATGTAGTAATAGAAGCAGTCGTATTCATAACTTTAAAATTAGCAGACGAAACCGATTATCGATTGCTAATATTACGTATCGTGCGCGATGCATCGCTCAATGCATTATTTATAACATTTCAATTTCAAGATTCATTATAAGTATACCGTTACAGGTAGCCTTCTATTTTGAGAGTAATATATATAATATATCTGATGTGGATAAAATGCACATTTATTTACATCTCGTACGTGACTGAATATACATATGTTACTATTTGAACAGCTGTTTCTATGTTATTGCGACGTCAGAAAAAAAGAAAGAAACAAAGAGATTAATTCGTGTTATTTATAACACGCAGAGACAAAACACTGAAAACTATAATCGTACTGGCCACATAAACCCGTTCTTGATAACGTGTTGTTCATTAAAAGAATACATAACCTCAATACAGCAGGAAAATAAATTATATAAACGCACAAGGATAAGAGGAGAAGGGGGTGAGGTGAATTAACAAGAACAATATATTGCTTATAACGCTTCGATTACAAAACATTTAATGTCGTTAGAATGTCGCACGGATGACACGGAGTAAAGTTGACTATGAAGAGAGGGAATGGAAAATTACTGATAATGCGGTTACTCGCTTCTGCTAATCTTATCGAGACATATGTACTGGACAAGAAGTGAATTGATGCTTTACCTTTCTATCATCTACTTGCAGCATTGTTATCGACCACTAAGATCCACTAGAAGTTGCTTCCTAACGTAACGACTTTTATAATGTGGCAAAGGTTACAAGAAGATAAAGTGTTCGCTTTGGATCCAAGCCACCGTGTTTGGATTTTGCATGTACAACATCTATATGTGGCAGTTGTACTCAATCTGCGGATCCTGTAGTTCCTTAGAAAATATGCGCACGTGTATCGTATGTATATAGAGTGCTCCAAAAATGTTGTAAATCCATGAAATGAGCGATTCCTGAGGTTATTTAAAGCTGTTTAAAGTAATTTTTTCCTTTGCAAAAATGGCCGCCTCTGCTTTGTTAAGGAGTTATTAAAGAAAAACACGCACCAATTAGAACACCGTTACAGCGGACGGATGCCGGCTCGGCCAATGGTAATGTCGCGTTCAGCGAAACTTAATGCCGAACCGGAGTCCTTCCGCTGTACCGGTGTTCTGATTGGTGCGTGTTTTTGTTTAATAACTTCCCATTTTTGCAAACGGAAAAGCTACTTTAAATAGCCTCAGGAACTGCCCATTTCAAGGAGCTACAACATTTTTGGGACACCCTGTCTAACATATAACGCTTATGCTGTATTTTGTCGAAAAATTATGATTTCAAACATGGCTGAATAAATACACATGATAAGAGAATATTCGATCCTATGAAACGGGAACAATAACATTTTTACTATATATAATCTATACGTTTCGTGTAACATAACCTCAAAAATTAAACTTTGCCGTTACTAAAGCAAAATCATTTGATCAATAATTATGTACTGCATTCTATTAAAAGCGATAAAGGAATAAACAGAGTAGTGTCACTCAGTTAAAGTAGATTTTGTACGAATTAATTTGAGCAGTAGAGTATTATTGCTTGGAAGCAACTTCATTAAAAATGGCGGAAGTGCCTATAAACAACGACGAAAACCAATGTTGTCCAGCGAAGAAAATCAAGATAGACACGGAAAGTGCGTCTGAAAATGTTAACAATATACACGATACTGACATTTGTTTGTCCAACTTCGAAGTAAAAAAGATTTTGCAAAACAATTGTTTGAGAAAACAAGTATGCATCGAAGGTGTGTTTAAGGGTCATGAAAGCTCGAGCGTTATTTTGTTTGAAAAATCGCAATTTTCAGACGATCCATTGTCTTTGCAGAAACAATTGTTCAATAAAGACACAAGTATACGTAAACTTTACAGTAATGATATTTATGGGAACTATGAATGTTTTGCAGCCAAAGAATGTAATGGTATGTTGTTGCGAATTCATGTTAATAATATTTTCGTTTCATCTGTTCATTAAGTATTTATGTGTTATTCAAGGTTTAAATGTGATGTTAATACATCCTGCGACGCAGAAGCACATCGACAAATTCAAAAGGAAGGAACTATATATTGTTGATGAAACGTATGAACTTTATAAAAAAATTACTCTCCCACATATAGAATCAAACAATTTTTCTTTACAGGTATGTACGATTTTTAAATAACTTTATTATACAACATTATATATATAACTGTTGGATATCTGATTATTTGTGCCTTAATTGTTCAAATGAATTTTCAGTGGGTATATAATATTCTGGAGCACAAGGCGGAACAGGATAATGTTGTATTCGAAGATAATAAGGATGAGAAGACTGGATTTGTACTAGTAAATGATTTAAAATGGAATGGCCAGAAACACACCTTAAAATTGATTGCCCTCCCCTTTCAAAGAATTCAATCAATAAGAGAGTTAAACGCATCTCATCTTCCACTATTAAAAAATATTAGGGATGCTGGAACAGAAGCAATCGCTAAAAAATTTGATATAAATGCTTCTCAACTTAGGATATACTTGCACTATCAACCGTCGTATTATCACCTTCATGTACATTTTGCATATCTCATGTTCGAAACTCCAGGTAAATATGAAATACAAATAGTTGCGTGCTGTATGTATATTTATGAAAGTAGAACTCTATTTATTCGAATAAGGCCTTTTTTTGGTTTAGATAGTAAAATTTAATAATACTTGCCACTTATTATTTCAGTAAGAGATTTTAGCTATTTAAATTATTTTATTTTTAACAAATTTGAATAAATGAAGTTCTATTAATGATAGTATATACTATATAATGATTATTAGTATTATTATAATGCTGCTTATATTTTGAATATTCCTTTTGTGTAGGTATATACGTAGAAAAAGCTCATCTTTTATCCATGGTTATAAGTAATCTCGAATTAATGTCCGACTATTACACAAAAGCTGTACTTTCATTTGTGGTTGCTGCAAAAGATCCCTTGTGCACTAAATTTATAGAGGAAGGAGTTATAACAGAAGTAAAATCAGAGTCTGACGAAGTTGAAAAATAGTACAACTAGGAAGTAATACATGTTCAAACGATATATTTTCTACATGTTAATATAAGTCACGAAATACACCACACATAGCATTCTGAGAATACAAATGTGAATATTATTATTTATAGTAATTTGTAACCTCGTGATTGCAGAACATTTTATATTTCATCATTGTGATATAAAAGAATGAATATCAAAACTTTTTGAATTGTGTATTAAATATTTATTGTTATTTTTTTACTGAAATAGATAACACCAAGCATTTCTGTATTTAAAAATTTGTATTATTAATTCAATAGGTGGATATGAGACTTCAAATAATAAATCACATAAAAGAAAAATAAATAGTTTATTTTTTCCCCATTTTAAATTATCTTTATATCTTTATAGCTATTATATATAAATTAAGACAATATTATCTTTGTACATATTTATATTGCAGTCATGCACAACATAGTTAAAAGATAGTTAAAAAGTTAATGATATTTAAGACTCGTTTGCTTAACAGCACAGCGCATAAGCAACACCAGATCAACGTCAGCATTCCTATCAAAAAGAGGAGTATCAATGTTATGTTGTTAAGGATAGGTGGACACATTCACATCTCAAGTACATATAATAATGTAAACGCGTTGACGTCGGTCTGGTGTAGTTCATGTGCGGTGCTGTTGAGTGAGCAACTGTTTTTATACTCCTCCATGCATCCATCGTGATGTAAATACATATACTCACCTCTTCTAGTTGCCTACGATGACTCGTCTTCAACCTCTTTACTGGAGGTTGATACTCGGGATTCTGGAAATAATCCTTGAAGTTTACTTCTTCTATAATACCGAACGGTTGTAGGTCCACCTCGATAAGATTTACATTTTTTATGTCCTCGCTATCTAAACAGACGTAACAGAATATATAACACTATGGCTCCAATAAATTCAAAACTGAAATCTAAGAGTACCATATCGCTACACTGTATACTTACCAGAATACGAAATATCAGAATGATTGGTCTGATCTGCTCCCTTGACTGGTAGCGTCGTCTTATTCACACCGTGCGCTTTATCCGCATGTCTTATCAACCCTGAAGTCGAGCTACTAGTTCTAAATTTCTTTTTACACGCTCTGCAAACCGCATCACCATTTGCATCTTGGTCAAAGTATTGCCATACCCATGATCTTTTCATCTAATTAATTACAAATACGCTTGTACAACAATAATATATACATAATGATACTCTGACACACAACTATTATACACTACATACCTTGAATTGTTTTAAAAACCCAAATTTTCTCATACGAAGTGACAAAAAGACAACACTCGATTCAATAAATAATTACCGAGATAAGCACAAGCCCAAGTACTTCCGATTCAATCCTTCCTCAGTAATAGCAATTTATTAAATATTCTACTTTACGAACTGTGATATATCTTCGAGACAAACCGAGCCGAACGAAATCGAGACGATCCGAGCCGAATGGGATCGAGACTCGAGAGGTCTCAAGACTGGCTCGAGACGAATCGAGACTCTCGAATCCCGAGGCTGGCTCGAGACGGATCGAAACGGACAAGTTTCGAGACTGGCTCGAGACAAATCGAAACGGACGAGTTTCGAGACTGGCTCGAGACGAATCGAGACTCTCGAATCCCGAGGCTGGCTCGAGACGAATCGAGACGAATCGAGACGAATCGAGACTCTCGAATCCCGAGGCTGGCTCGAGACGGATCGAAACGGACGAGTTTCGAGACTGGCTCGAGACGAATCGAGACTCTCGAACCCCGAGACTGGCTCTAAACGGATCTGAACGGACGAGTTTCGAGACTGAAATATATAGGAACGTGCAGGCTCGATCCTCGTTTTTCTCGGTTCCTGAAATCTCGAGACTTTCAACACTTTCAAGCCTACTGAAGGCTCGTACAGTCTCGAGATGCTCGATTGTCGAATAGCCATCAACTGTGTATGTAAATACCTATGTATGCATGCACACAACACGTGTTCCAGAAGCATGTGGCGTGAGTCATTTACGCGCATAGGAATTTCCTCAGGTCTTACAGCCGATACGAAAGCATAGAATTCTTTAGAAAAATGTAACAAGATTGTGATAATTTTAAACTGTTGATTTTGAAAATGAAAATCGTCTGTATTGATAGCAAGATACTGAAGATATATAGACATTTATTTCTTATTTTAATAATTATGATTAGAGGAAAATAATATGACAGAATTTTTAAATGGTTTAAAATGTCTTTTCTATTTTGCATTTGATGTACTAATTTTTGTCTTAAATGTATAAAATCTGCAGTCTAGTGATAATTTTTTTTATATGCATACCAAAGTATTATATTTATTGTGTATGAAAATATTATAAGTATTTCAATTTCGTTATATGCAAATTATATTTCACTGGACTGCAATCACAAGAAGATCGAAGTTTTTACATATAAGAAAGTATTGTAATATTTTATTAACATGACTGTTTCCACTATTGTACAATAGCGCACAACAGGAATAGTCGTCTAAGCAGAGAAATGAAAGAGAAGGAAGAGATTTTAATTATTTAAGTTATAGTTACAGCGCATAACTTAGAAACTACAGTAAAGAAGGAACTGCTACTTAAAAACCAAGGGATTAAAATAATAATATATTCAGGACATCTTAAAGGGGAGCATGAAAATGTAATTTTTCAACCTTTTTACAAGAATACAATAGATTAACGCACACTCTGCCAAAAATTGATGTGTCTATTTCTTAACATGAAAAAGAAACCTGCAAATAAACGCAAAGTATTCATGTCATGTACATTTTCGAGATCAAGACAGTTAATTACAAATAAGTACCTGTATAAGGAACAAATAAATAATCATATTACATAAGGCATATAAGGTGTACTTACATTGATACATATTCAAATGTATTTATGCTTGCATGCATGTTTGTACGCACATTTGTATATAGTAAAAAATTAATTTAAATTAAATAGTATACCTTCAAAATTGTGTTTTCGAGAACTAAGAATTATTGTACTCTGTATAAAATCGTTCGTCCTTAATCATTGTTAGGTGAAAAAGTTTCATGGATTAATGATGAATTTATTATGACCTTATACCATCATAAAAAGTTGATGAAACAAATAGTCAAATTTGTACAGAAAATTATGAAACATGGGAAAATATGCGAATTCCTGATTTTTGAAGAAATCGAAAAGTCTTTTCCCATTTTCGAATTACAAAGCATTACTGCTTTGAACATATTTCAAATATCGAACTGTGTAATAGTTTTTACCAAAAGTTTCTACAAAAATCCTAACTGCGTGTATTTCGAAAATGAAATCTCAGAATCGTGAAAATGGTAAGAGAACTTTTCGACTTACTTTAAAAACAGACGGTTTTATATGTTTCGGCATATATGTATATCATACTCGATAGACTAGACAAATTTCAGTAGCGCCAAGTCTTTGATACAAATAAAGAAAATTCTGTGCATTTCTAATGATCCATGATAAACAACGTAACATATTAAAATTATAATTATCTTTATAGAGGAAAAGGGCATTTGCGTGCATTGTCATGACATTACGAGAGATTAAAAATATCATTTCCTACTGCATTACATATTAAATTTTGTAATGGTGCTTTAAAATTAAATTAAAAGTACAATTTTAGTAAGCAGGAAGTCAAACCGTGGAAGCATAATATCTCATTTATTAAAGGAACGCACTCAGTGCTTGAGAAAATGTTTATAACTATCTTCACTGAAGGAGTAATTGTCATTTTGGATCGATGAACATGCAATTCGTGTCTCTTTACCTATGCATGAAATATAAGAAAAAGAGTTGTGTGTATATTACAATAATGAAAGCACCTTCAATTCTATAATTCTACAAACAATTTTCACAGTAAACTCTGTACATTAACACACTACTGTAGGAAATCTGAATTGATTAATTCTGCTTTTATAAGACACAGAAACATTTTCAAGTAACTTCAGAATTTTCAATTATAAAACCATGTATAGTTCTATTCATTTTTCATAAAGTAAAAATCATAATTAAGCAGCAAATATTGACATTTTGTGAATTCTGAGTAACTTCTTTTTGTATACTAATATAATTTAATTGTTTCTATGAAATGGAGAAAAACCTTATTAATTGTAACATAATGATATTGTTCCAAAGCGATTAGCAATTGATCATGTGCCTATGAATTTCCCTTCGTAATAATAAAGTTGAAAACAGAATGCTTATAACTGCGTTTAAGTGATTACTGTTTGGCACGGAAAATATATTTTTACGACGTAAAATTAATGAATTTTGTTATCAATTTATTACAATAAAAGTTGTATAATACTATAGAAACAGAAATACATTAGTATATATTTAAGTGCATATACAAGTACATTGTATTACTATATACATTATCAGAAAAGCACAGTGAACTGCATATGTCTAACGTTTCGAGTTTGAAAATGTTTTTCTAAATCGCAATTTATTTATAAAATCTTCATATAGTAGAACCACGATTATCTAAACACCCTGCTTTACAAGTATCTCTAGATATATATTTTATGATGTTTGCGCATAGTTATCAGAAAGGACAAAAATATGAATTTGAAGGCAGAATATACTTTGATAATCAGTAATCATGATTTCAGACATTTGTTGTTTTATCGAATTAATTTTTAGGTAGTAATTATCTAAAAGCATTCTATCAAAAAAAAACGTTCTAAAATAGTAAGTGAGGATAAAAGTGAATCTATATATACAGGGTGTTCATGCTATCACTAGCCAGCATTTTTCTTGCAAACAGTAAGTATTAGAAAAATTGAAAGAGGTAGAAGTAATATGGTTCTTTGCAAGCAACATAAAGGTGTATGTAATTTTTTTGGGTCATTGCATCGTATGCGAATGAATTTTTCTTGACACACGCTTTCATATGATACAAAACAATATATAGTATTCCATTTAAAAAATGGTAGGTCACCTTCATTTCTAAAAAAAATAACACAAAAAAATCACATACACCATTACTTTGCTTGCAAAAAGCAGTATTACTTCTTTCTCTTTCATTTTTGTTCTAATATTTATGTACTTAGTAATAATATTTAAATATGGAGTTCATATAATCAAGATTCCACTGTAAGTATAATTAATCCAATACCTTTTATTACATTATTTTTCTTATAAAATGTATAGCTAAGAATCACACAGCTACTATTATACATGTATACATATGTATGTATAGTTGTAGCCATGAACAAGTTTTATAATTACCAATTAAAATTGATATATTAATAACTTTGTTCACATTTCAATTTGATTAGAATGTTATATACATGTTAATGAAAATACAGAACCGAATTACGATTTTCCTGCTTTACAACCTATTGTTTCAGTTACACCATTTTAGCGTGTTATTAAAAAAGAAGCAGAACAATCTTTTATAGATTCCTTATGATAATGATATTTTGTGATGTGATCATCAAAGTATAATATACAACATTAATTCACGGCTCTATTTTATATAATAATATAATGAACACACTCATTATATGTATACACATATAATGAACATGTGTAATGGAAACAATATTCTGATTCATGGTTTTACATCATTCTGTTTCACATGTCATATTTGCTATCTCAAGAATGTTACAGTTTCCTAGAACGGTTTATAAAGCTGTCATTTCGAATCTACATATAAATTTTTTCTCTTGTCCTTTGTGATAAAAACAATTCTTCTTTAATCTTTTAAGTGTTTACAAAGGATTTGTTACATATTTTAATCCTCGAATGAACCATTTGTTTCTGCAACTTAAAACTGTCATCAATATCATCATTCTCACAGTATTCACTTCCACACAAATAATATATTATTAACATTTTAAGCATAAAATAATACAGTCAGAAGACCCTCTACAGATTGTAAGATGTAATTAGAAAGCAATCATGCCATAGATGTAAAAAGCACCGTTTTATATAATTTGCCTCGTATCCTTGCGAACAATTAAATGTACGTGTATATGCTAGGAAAGTTAGGTGAACATATATATATACAGGGTGTCTCAACCGATTTGGACATCTTGATTTCTTTGCTATTGTTAGTCCTACCGAAAAATGTTTCAGATAAGAATTAAATGGTGCTGAATGGAACATAATTTGATGTTATTAGTTTATTCGTTGGTGAACGCGTTAAGGTCATATGAAGGTCAAATTCGTTTTTTTAAATGGAATTCTATACTTTTTAATACATCAATCGATTAGTTTATTCGTGGGTGAAAGCGTTAAGGTCATATGAAGGTCAACTTCGTTTTTTTAAATGGAATTATATACTTTTTAATACATCAATCGATTAGTTTATTCGTGGGTGAACGCGTCAAGGTCATATGAAGGTCAACTTCGTTTTTTTAAATAGAATTATACACTTTTTCTCAATCGATGCAGTTGGATATTCTTTATAAAAGAAGTACCAACCTATTTATGTTGAAATATTAGTCGTTTAGGAGATATTTCGACTTCAAAAATGCCGTGATACAAATGTCTGAAACGATATCTCTTAAACGACTAATTTTTCAACATAAATGGATTAATACTTTTTTTATAAAGAATATCCAACTGCATTGATTGATGTATGAAAAAGTATATAATTCCCTTTAAAAAAGACGAAGTTGACCTTCATATGACCTTAACAATAATGTAGAAACCAAGATGTCAAAATCGGGTGAGACATCCTTTATATATACATATAATGTCTATATAAGATAAATGTGTGCGTGCATGTGCGCACGTATGTGCGTGTGTATACCTTTAAAATATCACATTAGTTAAATATATATAAATAATCACGAATCACTAATCGAATAGAAAAAGTAAATTATTTATGAAAACAGCCTTACGTTCGAATTAAATCCGCAAATAGATATAGAAGACGATCCATCGGGAATAGCGATGACACCGAAATAATAAACTTTAGCGTTGAGAGTATATAAAAAAAATATTTTGCGCACGATTTGAACTATACATTGTGAAATGCAAATAATGGAGTTAATTAAAAACAGTTTATTTACTATTTTTAAATTATTTTCATTTTCATAGAAAGTACATGTTTGCCAGTATGTCAGTATTATGCAACGATTTTTTTTTAACAACTTAATACAATAAAATATAATTGGTTAACAATGATCCTTCGATTTCCAATATATAATGATCCAAAGCTTTTCTAAGAAGAAGCTAACTAATAAACAAATCTTTGTACACCATATTGTCTCCTAGAATATATTTCAATCGTATGAGAAACACTTTTTCTCATGCCATCGAAATTAACGGAATTGTTTAAACGATTTAATGTTTTATTGAGCCACTCTGTATTAGTGACAAACTAATAGAGCGTTCCCTGATCAGGTACTTAACATGCACTTGCAAGCATGTTGTTTTTCGAAAGAAACCATTTGTCTAAAATCAATGATTTTTTTTTTTTATAATGTAAAAACACGTTCTTCATTTTCCTCATTAACGACAGATTATGTTCGATCACATGTATATGCTACATAAAACAATATCTAGTAAATAATGAAGTTCACATAGAATTTTGTTTTGTATAAACAGAATGTTCAGTTGTAGAAAACGTTCATTTAAACAGTATCCTTGTTCGCGAACTATTACATGTTACTTAACACAAACACAGTGCAATGACGTTCACAGCTTGTCCACAGTCTCTGACTATAATACTGCGTTACCGTTTTGTCGTTACTCCGAAACGGTAGAATATTTTTCTTTCCAAACGATTAATTTCAACTTAATTTGATTTCGGTTGTAAATGAAAATGGAACTTAGATCTCGAATAACCGTATCAAATCACAAGATTGTATATTTAAAAAAAAAGCACGTTCTCTATTAAAATAAATTATATTAACAACTCTTATATATAGCACTTTGACTATGTCACGCAAGTGCCCAAACAATTTCAATCATTTTTGTTTGCGTTTGGTCTATTTCAAGTAATTATTTACACTGTTTCATTACATCAGGGGCTTACGCATACAATGATACAAGTTGACTCAGATAGCAGTCCAATGAAGCTTTAAACTAAGAAGAAACAATGCATAGGAATGAAAAATTAATCACCGAATCAAGTGAACCAATAACCGAAAAGGAAATTAATCAAATCTTCTGTGTACGATTCAAGAACTATTTTTCTTTCTTTTTGTAAAACTATAACTATCAAGGTGCACTGACGCAATGAAGTAAGCACATTAACCCTCAACAGTAGAACTGCCAACATCGGTGAATCGTTAGATTAAAAAAGAAAATATTTACATGCTTTCCAAAAACAAAACACTTTTTTTTCAATGGTGAAACACAAAAATGAAGTAAAGGTTTTCTCAGAGTTACACGACCTTTGTATTGATATGCTTTAATCTTTTCAAGCGAAAACGGTTTCTCCGCGTTTCTATGTTATTCGTGTTAACATAAAATGATACAAATAACTACGCAAACAGAGATGTTAATGTAGCTAGTCTTTAGTTTCTAACGATATAATATCATATACATATATAAATAATGAAACATAACAATTATGCTTCGAATACAATCATCGTGTAAATTGAAGAATACCTGTGAAAGTATTATGTAGTGCATAAATATTCTGCAATCAGAGTTAGTATGTGGATCATCCAAGAAATATGATAATTGATCAATGGAGAAAATCATAAATATTGTGAAATATCGCTTGGAACCTAAGAAGAGAGAAACAAAGTAATAATTGTTATTGCTTTTTTCATGTAAGGCGGAAATATCAAATGAATATTAGATACCTAATAAATATTTGTGCTTATAAAAATCCATTTGACTAGTTGGTCATGATCCACTATGCTATTAGTAAATTGTCATGACAGTGCCTTATATATACAATCATGGAAGAATGACTTTTATGATATATTAACCAGTCGTTAATTGTTCATTGAAGTAAGCAGGTACTGGCTTTCTTGCGGATTACAAAAATTCATTTTACGAATCATACTCTTGAATGAAACTTTTCACTTGTAATGCCATTTTTATTGTTCTCATTTATCATTACCGTATCATTTCTTAAACGAAATCAACATAGTAGTGCACTATTTAACGTTAATTGTTAACCCTTCAAGGTTTAAAAAAAAAAAAAAGCGAGAAGAAAGAATCGAAACCTAAATTCTAATACTTTTAGGAAAATATTTAAGTATCAAGCATTACTGTTATACATGCACGTGCTCTCTAATTATGTCGATCTCCAAATATACAAAAAAAAAACAAACAAAATTAATTTAGTACTACCAGGTATTAAGACTACGAACTTAAAGGGAAAGTTATAATATAAAAACAATATACGAAACAATGTATCGTACAATTGCTACTACTATGCACTTTTATGAGTTGGTCAAAAGTTTTATTCCATATATAATTTGTATTTTTAAAAAACAATTGTAAATCGTAACATTTTCAAATATATCGTTTTACAGGTAAATCCATCGTCTTACCATTTCGTTCAGACAGGTTAACAAAGTGCCATATAATTCGATTACCAATGACATTACAAAATAATGAAAATTTTAAATCTATAACTTGTCTAGTACACTTTACACGATTCGAGTTTTTCAGTACGTAATGTATGCTTAGTACTACTCCGTCTTCTAGTATAATAATATTCACTTAAGCCACCAATTTTCTGGATTAAAACGAATTTGCTTTCTCGTCGCAAAACAAACTTATCGCGCGTGTTTAACTTAACAATTTTTATACGAGCCCTTCTAATTATCACATTAAAAACTGTACACACCCTCGGAAAACGAGTTACAAAATATTTTAACGCTTACTTTATACCGTTCGAAAGCCAATACGCAAAATATATATCGCTGAACTAACAAATTATAGGCATTTAAAAATATTAAAAAGTACAGAAATAAGAATATCGATATATATATATAACGATGATCGTTTAAAAATGAATTTGGCGTTTTGACATTTTCTTTTTAATATCAATCTTCTTGAATGACGAACAACGGCAGGTATTTTCTTTTTCAATGTATATTAATGGCTGGTTCTGGATGATCACATGACTTAAAATGGCTTCACTTGCCAAAGACATTAAATACAGTTTGTATGCTGGACTAGCTTCGTATTACGACTTGAGAAAGATTTGTGCCTACAACAAGTCGTCATAGATTTAGGCGTATGCTGTAGGAAGATCACGTACATACTAAATTCTTTTAGTCTTTTTTGTTTTTTAATATCTCTAGTAAGTAAGAAATAAGCGCTGCTAACACGCTGATATCGAATTTAATGCTATTTTTCACATTCCCTTTGTATCTATAGTTACGGTGGTTTGAAAAGTGATACAACTGAAGCGCTATAAAAAATTAATAAAATATATATATATATTATGTATATATATTAATTTGAAATTTCACACGTTCTTCTTTCTTTCACGAACCATCCACAGGTTTAATATTTAATGCGATCTCAGCAGAAAATATTTTATATATAAAATCTACGTAGAAGTACTAAGTTTAATATAAAGGTCAGTGTGATTATCTACGATGATTGGATTATGTATACGTGTTATTGTTTTGCTCCATGTCAGTTTTACTAACTTTTGAATAATTCTGTCACGTATGTATGGAAAAAAATGAGATGGGCACCTGCAAGATCAACCTACAGCATTGTTTAACAGGACGCAACTAACTTTTTAAATATTTTTAAACCCAGTAGTAGCCGCGCCCTATGGTCATGTATAGATAATAACAATGTGTGTCATTTCAGATGACAAAATGAGATGCAAAACATGTTTCTAGAAGTCTCTCATGGAAGACATTAAAAGTTCTCGTCACTGAGCGTCCGACTCAAAAGATAGAATTGAAAAACCACTACTACATAGTGATTTTTAATAAAACATTATTATAAACATTCTATACAGATGATCTCAGGAGAATTAGAAGTTTGAATTTGTATTCGATTAAATTATAAAAGTTTCTATTCCAGTCGAACTATTTATATCTTTTATTATAAAGCATTATGAAAGTTTTCTAAATAAATTTGAGATATCCGGCGGCGAGTGAAACGCCTTCTTCCATTACGATAAAATAAATATGATACCGTGTGTAAAATCTAAGCTCGCGTTTCGATCTCCATTGAGAAACACACTTGAAACATGTTTAAGTAATCTACACTCAATTTTTTGTGAAGTCTTAATTGTGGCAAAGAAATTGCAGTTTCTTTAAGCTTCGGTAGACGCTATCAGGGAATTCTTAGGTGTATATGCTGTCGCGTTTGGATCCAAGTTCGACACTGTACACCCTGGTCGGGGACTTTCATTAGAACGTATTTTTGTAACTGCGACTCTCACTTCATTATTCAACCGAAGCTTAGATGTCGCACAGGTTGGCGCAGGACCAAACGTATCTTGTGGCATCACAGCTAAATCTTGGGCTATTTTTGTTTTTAGCATTTCAATTTCCTTTTCTTGAGATCTAATTAAACCTGATTCAACATAAAATGTACGATGTATAATATATATCCTACAGGTTGCTTTAAGGGGTTATATACACTTGTAAATGTTTAAAAAATCGATATTCAATCTGGAAGTATATTACCGTCAGAATATTCTGTAGAAATTTTAATACGAATCGTTTATTGTATATTCTTAATATACAGGGCGAATCACCTAAGACAAACCACCTGAATAACTTCTACATCTTTTGGGATAGAAAGAAATGTTTCAGACAGAAATTGTTTGGTTTCGAGGGACCCATTACGTGGTGTACATAACTTTTTTCTGGTGGAGGAGATTTGAAGGTCAACTTAGTTTTTTTAAATGGAACCACATATTTTTGGACACCTACGATCGTAGTCCTCCTCGCGACAATTTTAACCAGTATAGTCATTCCAGATCATTTATTTTATAAAACTAAGTTGACCTTTAAATGCCTTAAGCACCTCCACCTAAAAAAAAGTTATGTACACTGCGTAATTGGCCCCACGAAACCAAACAACTTTAGAAGTTATCCAGGTGGCTTGTCTTAGGTTGACCCTCTCTATGTATATTTCTGTATATTCTGCCATTTTGTACCGAATCAATATTTCACAAAACTGAACGATCAATCACTAGCCACTCGTATATGAAAGAAATATTTTTGGTCTTTTTTATTTCAGATAATTTGGCTTTGAGTAGCATTGCTCACCGCAAAACATTATAAATGGATATTTGTTTAAAAATATTGCTAAATATACTGCAAATGTTATTCTTTCGCATGTGAATCCTTAGATATAAATAAATGATTGTTTTCTTTCTAAAAATTGTAAAAAAACCGATTATTTAAGTATTTATAAATGTATATAACCCCTTACGGCAGGATTCTCGTGTAACTTGTCTGAAAAAGCAATCCTTTTAATTTCATTTTTTAAAAGTATAAAATCTTAAAAATACTTTCCCAAACATTAATACTGAAATTCATTGAAATGACAAAGTTATGATTGGGCCACGGATCTTTGCGGATATAATAAAAATGTTCTGCACTAATTTCGAGAGACAGGAGCTATATCAAAATTTTTTACTACTTTGAAATATTACAAGTTGAAACTAATATATCAACCAACGTTTATTTTTTCAAATCATAAAACCCAATCTTTTAAGCGGAAAAAATTGATTTTGGTATAAAAAACGTGAAACTAATTTTAGTCAGATTTTTGGTATAATCACAACTCAACTATCTAACTTTAAAAAACTGTTTTACCTTTTAGGAATTATTGATCGATACAAGTGCTACACTGCACACCGAATAGAATGCTAATTACAATTTGATGTAATAAGGATAAAAAGATGAGTATAGAATTTTTTCTAGTTTTTGGATGAATCTTTTTAACTATAAAATATTAAACTTTTATAGCTAGTAGCTTTCTAGGAAAAAAAAGTTCAACTATTAATCGATTTTCGTGCTTTACACGAGAATCCCCCTTGATTATTGTACTGCAATTTTGTATACTATATGCTGTAATCCGTCGATCATTCTTTGGTTACTCACCGCTTACTCACTTACATTAAGATATGAACATTTCTAATTAATTTGCTCGTATACTCGGTTATCAGAACTGTTTAAAACATATATATGTAAATTGAATGTTACTTACTGTCTTTAATTTCTAGCTGCCGCCTGGCTTCACCAAGTGCAGAGAATAAGTCAAGTTTTATACGTGTCTCTGCGCTTAAACTGTCTTCTAAGTGAGCAGTTTTGTCCTGAAGCGCATTCAGTGCTCCAAGTAAAATTTCAGACTCTTTGTGATTCTCCTTACAACGTGAGACGTCTTTCTCCAGTGTACTGCACCTGATGACAAAATCGTTATGTTGTACAGATCGAATTATTGAACGCGTGGCCAATGTGTCAATATTTTAATTCCGAACTTGATAGGTTTAACACGTTGACTGCCACGCAAACCTTAGACGATTCTCACAAGTTTCGCCTATTTTAATTATAGAAGCGGTCAGCGTTATTAACAATAATTGTTAGTTACTTGATGATGAAGCTCTCAGCTTACGCTAGAATCTAGTTAATTTCTGTATTTATAAACTGTTATTTAGTGGTATAAATTTTATGATAATCATTTTTAAGTACTTCCATAACGCCGTTCACCGATGACCACCCATGGCGTTCAACGTGTTAACTAATATTCGAAGAATGTAGTAGTTACAGTGTTTCTAATTCTAATTAGAGTTTTTGTTGTCTTCTGGTACGAAACATTTCTTAATTTATATGAGTATAAGGAATTTATGAACTACAATAAATAAAGAGTAGAATAAATACAGATAGAATAGAATTTTGCGAATTACTGTATTCTGGTTCATACGTTAACAGAAGATGTACTAAATATATCTGTCAAGTTATTTGACTGATTGGTTTTCGAAGTATTAGATTCACCAGAAGAGCTGTTTCGAACAAAAATACAGCATTTAAAGTTTTAAACTGAAACTGTGTTATTTGAAATAATATTTCAAACAATGTCATTTCCGAAGTGCCCACGTCTGATCACTTGAAAGTAGTATTTTGAATTTATACCTTTTGCTCATTTATCGCATGAGAATGAGGCACCCTCTTTAAAAGGTGCAAAGTGGTCTTCAAAAATCCTTGAAAATGTTGTCTACGTCATCATAATTTACATAAGAATACAATTCAAAATACATGTTCACACTTGGGAGTATCATTTACCGTTTGAAAGTGATTTCTGAGCGACAGAGATTTATGAACACACTGGACATAGTTGAAATATATCTGATTACCTTTCTTCTTTCGTTTTAAGTTCTCGTCGTAAACTTTTAAGGTCTTGCTCCATTTGTGTCCTACGACTTTTACACGATTCAGTGCACTCTTGTCTGATAAGTGGCGGAGGAGGTGGTGGGATTGCAGACCGTGCTTCTTCTGCAGCTCGTCTTGCTCGTCTTTCGGAAACTAAAGTCGCTTCGCAAGCTGTTCGCTGTTTCCTTTCGTCCGCGATTCTTTTCTCCAACGACATCATCGTTTGTTTATCTGATTGACGAGCTAATACTAATCCATTTAATCTATTAAGTACACAAATATAAAAAAAATTGCGCATACATTGGAAAAATAAAAGCACTGTTTTATAAATACGTAGAGAGTACTGTGTTTTCTAACACACTTCTGTATTGAACTGTAACTTAACAAACACGATCCTTTATTTTTACGGACTATGTTGCTAATAGCCACAACTAGTAATGCACTCCGGTTTATAATTAATGTTGACACGTATTATGATAATTATTTTTGTCCCACCGTAAGATTATTAAAATTTCCGTCTAATCCGTCCCTCAGTTTTGCAACTTAATGTGTCCATCGTGTGTCAAATTGAGATAACAGTGAAACATCAAATGAAATGAAATGATATATAATTAACTTTGCTACCTATTTTCTTGAGAATATTATCTACCTTACGTGTTCAGTAGATTCTGTTTGAAATCTTCATCACTAGTCTGACTCAATGTTATAGTTCAAGGGGTTAACAATGGTGTACGTTTTTAAATATTCATTTACTCACTTGGCTTGCAACTGATCATTGTCGTGCTGAAGTTGCTGTATGTCGTCCTTAGCTTGACGTTCTCCATTCTGTAGAGTATTTATTTGCGAACGAAGTTCCTGTTCCAGCTGTCGGCTGGATTGCAAGTCTGACTTCAAGCGCTTAATGTCAGCCTCGAGCCTGCGACACATCAGTAACCTATTTAAATGATATCAGATTACACTAAAGAAAAATATTGACAATAACTTAATTCTCTGCGATCTCGATAAGAGAGAAATCTTTAGTGAAAAATTTCAAACCTAGGAATAGCAATTTCTTCTTCTGTCGAGTGTTTATATGTATATCAGAAATAAAAAGTATATCAAGTTCGAAGGTTCATCGTAAGATTCGTTATTATATAGAAGAAGGATACAAAAAACTGAAACACTGTAATATCTTTTTCCTTTTGTCATAATATAACAGAATAATACAAATGATGTACCTTTGACAATATTCGTCTTGCTGTTTTTGCTGTTCGCTTATATTATCAACTGGGGTTTTAATCTGACGAGTTTTACGTTCACGTTGAGTATTAACAGTGGACGAGGATTCTCGACTTTCTTTAATGTTATTCCACTTGCCCGTCACAGAGCCATTGGTCTGCGATTTCACTGCGGTATGCCCGCAGTTTCCACCTTTGACAAATTTGTCTTTCTCTATTTCATTCACATCGAAATCATTCACAGATCTGTATTTTACACATTCTGTACTTTAGTCAATTTTTCCGAACACAATGAATATACATTCACAGACGCATAGACGATTACTTACCCGATCCTCTCAATGAATTGTATGTCATTGTGTGTAACGGTGTTCCCGTTAGTATGTATAAACCTTTTATCGTTTTTATCAGACTGTGATATACTTGTTATATTATGTTTATTGTGTTGCTGTTCCTCTTGTTTCTCACCTTTGTCTAAGGACTTTCTGTGATTATTTTTTGTGGTAGCGCTTTGAGCTTGTGATAGAATATGTGAACCTATATGTAAATTACCATTTTGTATACCTACTTCCGCAGAGTTATTACTGCATCCTATAAACGCATTCAATTATCAATTATCAAACAGTGCTCGATTATAAAGGACATCGGATTGCACAACGGAGACCGAAAGATGAAAATAAATACAAACTACCTCTGCTCTTTTCAGGACTTGGATTGTACTGTGGACAAAATTTATTAGATTGTATTTTCACGTGTTGGTCGAACGACGAATTAACGTGCGGTTGCGACTGCACTTGCTGAATCTGTTGCACTGTTGTAATTTGTTGTTCTAAAGGCAGTGCTTGCTGCAATAATTGTAGATAAAATTCGTTCTCTTTTGCCACATCTTTCTGTTTTCTCTGGTAGAAGAAATATTAAACATGTAGACATTGTACAATTTTCTTTGCTGTATAGGGTATCAGTTATAAGTTTGAATTTACTTTTACCTCTCTCATCCTATGACCGATAAAGCTTTTAAAACCAAAACCTAATGTAACTACAGGATAACCAATGCTGAAAACGAACAGTATTTATTACAGTATTGATACGGTACCTTCAAACAATATAATATTTAAACGATATATAAAGTTTTCCGATTATTTGTAGGCACAGAAAGTTTCAGTATTTAAAAAATATATACCAATGTGCTGCAAATGGTCGACACAGATCCCAGTGGAAGGGCATATGTCGTAAGTCTCTTAATCGGACTGCTGCCTCTATGTATAGAAATAATAACCACAGCATCACAGTCGGTAGACACACACCTTTGTCTGTTCAACAACAGTATTACATCTCCATTAGTTTCATTATTTAAATATAACCATAATATTATTTAACATGTAGACTGGGTGATTTTTTGTTTACATAAGTAAATATATAGATATATATTTAACACAATTTATGTCACATGACTTCTAGTAGCCAATAGTATACATCGAAAGCAAAACTTTGAATAATTCGATGAACATGTTCGAGTACTACTAACAATCTAAAATATTAAGTGGCATACATTATAAATGGCAATACATAAATACTAAGTATCATGTTTTATGACAATAACAATGAAATTCAGAAATGCTTATGTGTATAAATAAATGAAATGTATCAACAAGAAATATAAGTGAGTACAAATAGCAATTTATCGTCCCCAGTCTACAGGTTAAAAACTATTAATTTATGTTCAATATGTTTACCTGTATGCCACACATATTGTACCCAAACGTAAGTACTGGCAGCAAAGAACAACCATTGTACTGGTATAAAGAAGAAACAAATCATATCTGATGTAAGCGCGATACAAATAAAAAATACAGAGAAGGCCTGGAAATATAATAACTCATGTTATTTTAAAAGTAATTGTACATAGTCGATTATGTTAAATGAAATTATATAACATAATCTCGTTACTTACCAAGCCTTGATATTTGAAAGAATCGTAAACACTTCTGAGAAGTAGCCAAAATGGCCACAAAAATTCAAAACGGAATTCTAAAATGAAGTCTGCCAAAATTACCATGGCCCATAGTAGAAGAAATTTTAGATAAAGCAATGTACTGAAATCAAAAATTAAACTGTGTTATTTTTCAGTATAAAAAAGTGTATGTGTATACATAAGAGAAATTATATTATGCGTACAAAAAAAGTTTACAGTATCTATTCGTAAAACGTTATTTAACTATTTAACCATTTTGGTGTCAGGGGTCATTTTAAAAACCTTGTCGAATAGTGCCAAGCAGTGCAATCGAACCATTTTCTTGAACCATTTTTGCAGTTTTCGCATTACCAATTATGCATTGAGACTATGTAAACACTGTGGCATTATTCGACACAAAATATGAAACCTCGATCAAGCTGCATGGCACTGAAACTTGTTACAAAACATTTTTGGTTAAGCAAAGAACAAAGTTGATATGGCTAATATTGTACCAAAATAATTGCTTCGCCAAGCAGATGTACCAAAGCAATTAATTGGCGATCAAGGATATAATAGATTATAATTCTTACTGCGGCACAAGTTGGAGCACATAAAAAAGGAGAAACTCAAAACACAACTAGCGTTTACCTGTGTTGTTACAGTATAACGAAGAAGCGCTTAACGCATCGCAAACTACTTTGAGTTGTGTAGAATCAAATTAAATACAGCATTGTAAATTTTTAGTGAAGTTAAGTATACCAAAACGTGTGAAAAAGTTATAACTTTGGGGAAAAATGAAAGTTCAATATACACCATAATATGAGACAGAGGAATTTTTTCATCATTTTCATAGTAAAACGAATTATGTTTGTTTTGAAAAAGTATTATGTTCCTGCACAAAGTAAAGAAAGTTATGAATTTATTTATTAAGTTATGAATAGTCATTTAATTTTGTATGTAACTGTGTGCTGTTATAATAAGTGGAAATGTTACAAACGAACAATTTCAGAAACAATAAATACTATAAATGTGAATAATATGCATCCGCGTAAGGAAACGCAACGAACTAAATGTGCAATTGAATTTATAAAAGTTTAATTACATAATTATATATAGACCTGAAAACCGGTAACGAGTAAAAAACAGAAGTCGGACGTATTGTCGTATAAGCAGGTACCAAACGATTACATTTTCGTGACTGTTGCTGATCGGGATTGTTTGGTATTTCGAACGGTGGTTTATAAACACATAATGTTGTGCGTGGTTCTACGAAAACAGGCACGCATGGTCAAAGTTTTGGTAAATGTCAAGTTATGTCATGCAACTTCTGGAAAAGCGGCCGACAATCTCGCACCGACACAACGTATTGCGGTAGTTGATAAAGCTTATGGTCGAACGGTGTGAACAGAGAAGCATCTGATCGACGGGTCCGAAGCATCCAAGAGAACTGGTCTGCGAGGGTTTTTGATTATTTTCAAAACTAACGATTTCAATGAGACATATGGCGACGAAAATTTACCTTCCGTAGATTCCCTCGGTGAGCTTGTTGCGTTTCAAGGGCCTCCGAAGCTTACCGCACTCGACATTTCTTCTCTTCATATTCCTCGACACTTTCACTACGACCAAAGCGACGTTATTCGCGGCGTGCAACAGAACCGAAAAAACCGCAAATTTTCTACGGACTCGTGAAAAAATCCGCTGTCTCGCGCGCGACTTCTATCAGACTCTTTTGTTGTCATTCGTCTGCGGACAGATTCGAGGTTTTACAGCGGTTTACCAAGCAGCTGATTGGTTCATTGTGGGACATGGCGCTAATCACCAGCAAATATCACCTGCTGGAATATTTACTTCCCAACAAGCTTTTTGACAAGTTACCACGGGGTTTTCTTTCACGTTCCGACGAACAAACTCGTGTTTCACAGTGCAAATTGTTGCTCGAGATAAGTCTGGATTACAGGCTTTATCGATCGTATATGCTTGCGATTGCACCATAGGTCAATCGACTTGTTTCACTTACGTTCAGGGTTGCCGGGAGAATTCCCTGTTCGCGGGATTTTTCCCTTTCCCTTAACACCTACGTGACCCCCACCATTCTCGCCATTACCCCTCCTGTGCCACTGCTACATACGTCACATTACCACCAATGCCATCTGTAATTACTGATCTATGTCTATACAGAGCGTTCCATAGATGTTGTACTTCCTTGAAAGGGGTGATTCGTGAGGTCATTGGAAGTGACTTTTTCTTTTGCGAAAATATTTTCCGCGGCTTCGATTAACGAAAATCATGAGCTAATCCGGGCACAACTACCACGGATGGATTCCGGCTCGGCCAACACGAACACTGTGTTCCGTTGTAGTCGCGCTCTAATTGGTGTGTGATTTTCATTAATAACCACGCGGTGAATATTTTCGTAAAGGAAAAAATCATTTGAAATGACTACAGGAATCATTCCTCTCAAGGAAGTACAAGATTTTTGAGACACTCTGCAGCTCTGAGCTCAACGCTCATTGCCCATCAAGACTGATTAATAATCAGTGATTATTATTGTATTCTTAATACTGTTAATCAACTTGAATGGTTATTGAGTTGAATATATTTTATAATTAGAAACATGTGAGAAATAATAGTTAATAAAGTTTAAACAGAATTCTGAACTCTCTCCTAAAAAAGAGTGTTACAAGTATAATGTTTTTATGAATAAAACGTATAGTTACGGAACAAACTTTCATTTTCGAGTTTTAATTCTTGAATCATTCTGGTTTAAAAGATAAAGAAACTTTCTATATTTAAATGCACGTATAGTTAGATGTATATTTCAATTCCTAATAGAAATAGTTCTCTTTGATTCACTAGTTTCTTCCTTCCTCCGCATAAAAACAAGTCGCAAGTCATTTCTTAAATAAGTTCCTCATTGTATATTTACAAATTCAGAATAGAAAATGAAACACATGTATTACATAAATCTAGAAACATTTAAAAAATATTCCGAATTTATTTGTATGCGTAATAAATGTATTCCTTACATTTTTCTTACTTATTAAAAAAATAAGAAAAAACTATAGAATAAGATTTCTTCATACGAAACTTAGTTTCCGAGAAAATCGGGTTTGAAAATGCGGCGAATACGCGTGTTATTAGCATTAGACTATTAGCTATATAGGAATTAGAAATCGTCTGATCCTGACCAACCAATTCTACTTTGTTCTACTTCCTGCACGCGAACCCGATTTAAATGAGGCGTCAAACAAAAAAATGTTATTCCTTTTTTTTCGATTTATTATACATGTAAAATTATCCTCTGCCCGCTCGTAAATAATTGTTATTCGGCGTACACGTACATGTTATCTCACCCTGTATATACATAACATTCCACACGATAGATTGAAAACGCCTTCAATCAAAAGATAGGTTATTTTTATGAGCTGCACTACCGCGAACTGTGGACTAACCATCAATGCTTTTTATACAAGGTGTCCCCAAAATGTGATTTTTTATTATTGTCTCCAAAATTCTAGTTCCTTGCATGAGATGATTCCTGGGATTATCTACTAATAAGCTTTTCGCTTTGCGAAAATATCATTTGCGGCTTCGTTTTCGAGTTATTAACAAAAGACGGATTCCGACTCGGCGGTCGATTCTACTGAGCGGTAACATTGTTGTCACCAGAGAGGAAATTCCTCTCTGTTGTCACGTCATACTTGAATCGTGAACATACAATTGCATACAATCAAGTCAGCACTCAAGGGATACAACTCGTTGAGCGTGTACGACATTTTCACAAAGAAAAAAGCTTCTTAAAATAACTCGGATATTTTTGGGACACCCTGTATACAGTATGACAAAATCAAGTGTTCATGGAAAACTTGTGGAAAACTTACTTATGATAGTAAGTTTAAATACAATGTACATGACTGTAGATATTCTAGTACGATTTCTTCATAATCTGTTTGCAAGTTCATCCGATATGGCTATGAAGGAGGCAATAAGAAACATTTTTAAGGTGGACATTTTCATGACAATTTACATTGTTCATGTAATAATCTTTGCAATTATTTGTCCTTATGTATATGAATTCTTTTACGAGAGGATGCAAACATTTACATTATTATTCGCAATTTGGAGTGTACTATCAATCATGTTTTTAAAATTCATCCAATGCATTGATGGGAACAAAGAAACTGTTCCCAAGATTGATCTAATGCAAGGTTTGGATTATGGAACTGGAATGGCTTATAGTTATTACTATGGATATTTGAGAATGGTACTGCCTTCAACAGGAACAGCTCAAAAAGGTTTAGTTGAGAAGATTGAAAACCTCGAGGACCGCAATAATATAACAATAGCTGCCCATAAGTTGTTGATTTTAATTCCTTCGTCGACATACATTCCACCAGATCTAAAAGACATTTCATACCAATGGATGGAGAGCGCAGTTGAGTTAGAAGAGGAAATACGCGACCGAGCAGGAATAAAAGGAAGACGATATCGCAACAGCCTATATAAAATTTATCCTGATGGTAAAAGGTCAAACTCTACACCAATTTATGTAGTAGCAGAAGGTGCTACACCCATCTTGACATTCTTCGAAGTCCAAAAACACTCTCATCCTGAAACAAATCTCTACAAAACATATTGTACAAATATTATACATAATTTTTACCAAAAATTGAAAGAGTTAGTGGATAATGATCCAGAATGTAAAGGTCTTTGCGAACTAATTTATTATGATGATTACAATGAGAATGGAACCAAAGTTAACGTTGCAAAAGTTATACTAGAGAGGTTAAATCAAATTGCTGATCATGCGATAAGATAAAGAATATATATATATTTTTTATATGAAAATATAGATGGAGAGAGAGTGAGTGAACAACTTATTGGAAGTCTTAAGCCTAATGTAAATACCAGAGTAATATAAAACTGTTATTTGAACATTGGTTTATACTTCAATTGACTCCATTTGTAATAAATGTGTAATACCTAATAGCATTAAGTAATAAAGTAAAATGTGCTAATAAAAGATATACACCAGAATTGGTAGTAAAATTCAGTTCAAAATATGATCAAATTCAGGTAAAAAAGTAAGAATTCAAACAGTACATTTGCACACAGACGAATTTGGTTTAATGTATTGTGTTGTGAGGACAAAACGTTTTGTACATAAAGTAATTTTACACAAACACATAATTTTGACGTGTCTCGTAAAGCTAGTATTAAACCGAAAGATGTAAAATAAATATAAGTAGATAGCAGATTTTTATGCACAATCAAAATTGTTTGGAACAATTGCAAGAAGCAGAAGACAGATTAAAATTTCTTGTTTCCTTTAATAGTCTTAATAAATTGAAAATAATACATCAACGTACCTAAACTGTTTTAAATTGCACCAACTCGTTGTTGCCATAAATGCACGAAATCCACAGTCTGATAATCAGGTTAAAAGGAATATGAAGTATATACCTGACTGTCATGTCAAAATATTATTTATTAATAATGGTACCATTGTTTGTAGTACAATATAAAATAATTTATTATAAAATTCTTTTTTATCTTCACTGGCAATCAGAATGATGAATTGCTGTCATTGTATCAATCATGATTAATATTTTTTAATGAAATAATTTTGAAAACTTACATTTCTAAGGTCCAATAGTACATTTATACAAAAGGGTACATTACTAATACGTTTTCCCCAATTAACTTGATTATTACTATTCATATAAATGGCGGATGCAATATGAACACATTGTAATCACAGAGTTTATTACATATCCATCTCAAACTGTTCTGCAGATTCCTCTATTGCTGGTGTATCTGTAATAAATTTATTTAAAAATTGATGTTGAACATATTTATTGTATTCATTGGAATATTTTAACACAGTTAAGTAAACTTTATTTTCGATTATTATACATGATTGTGAAATTTAATTAAATTTATGCTGTTTGGATTTGTCTATGAATGTACTAATACAAACTTGCAGAACGTGTTACTGACAAACTATATTAATATTTCACAATTTAACAGAGAGATATAGTAAATATTTAAGTCTATTATTAATTACTGCTAGTAATTACTTTACTATTTATTACTACGAGCAATTAGTCTTAGCAATTATGCAACAACCTAATACAATTTTGTGTTTTACAAATTAAATCAGTATACTGACCTGTGTTAGTCTTCACAGGAGTTGTACTATTTGAAGATGTATTTTTTAGCAATACCGCTGGTATCGCAGATATATTTTGTGGTGGTGTTCGTGATATGGGAGAATTTTGTAAATTCATCAAAAAATCACGTTCATATACTATGCGGGTACCTGTACAATTTAAATTGATTCTCGATTTATTTGTATAATAATAGAATTCTTTTACATTTTTTTTTATTACATACTCCAAACATTCATTCAAAATCAATGTCTAATCGTCTAATAAGTATAATCATAATCATTGCATTCTTTATACATCTCAAAGACTTTGGAGGGGTGCATAAGTATTAAAAAAAATCAATGCCAGTTTGCACAAAAAAGTTATAAACTTTAGACAAGAAAGTTATATGCAATGAAACTTTTTTTTATATAGAAAAAAAATTATTCTATTTTTACATTTTTATAGTATTTGTATTTAAAAGATTAATATTGGTAATGTTTTATTTTTCATGTATGATTAGAATTTTCTCAACTTGGCACAATGAAACCTATTTCTGGATAATTTTATGATTGCGTTATACCACTACAATTGACGAAACTTAATAATAATAATATTTTTATTTTGAAAAGTATATTGGTAATCAAGTATAATAGAAACCACATGTATCTACAGGGAAAGAAGATTTTAGGAAACCTATTTTTTCTACTAAATTAACAATTGTCTACTGGTATATTTTATCACTATACTACAATAATAAAAATATATTTTATCTAGAAGTAAATGATAAATTGAGTGCAGGAAACAATTGTGTATGATTGCATTTCTGCATTGATCTAATAGAAATTAAATCAATATGTACTTACCAACCCAAATGAATATGCGTTTTCATTAATAATATTTTACTCTCCTTTTATCTGCAGCTTTTATAAAATTATAACAGTAATTGTAATGTTATGAAATGTTTCAGCAAGATTTATCTTTACTATCTGCTCTACATACAATAATTCTATATTCTATGTGTTGTTACAAAATTTCAGAATCTATGTTTAAAATTTGCAAATCTAGATTATTTTATTGATTTGTTTAATATATTTATATAGCTAAAAATGTTACTTGTCTCGTAAATAAAACTATAACTATTCTTTTAATCCAATAAAAGCCCTTTTAATCATTTTTAAATACAATATCTAGCATTTTATTCCTGCCATGGTAAATGAACGTAAGTATGTTTACAATAATATGACACAAGCATACAAACACTACCATACTCGGAATGTATATTGTAAATATATGATAATGAACAAATCAAAATCTTTTAAAAATCACGTTCATATATAGAAGTTTCAATTATGATCAATGGAGAGAGATTTCTGTAACTATATATACTAATGTTTATTATATTAATAGACTGCGGATTTTATGCGTTTATGACAATAGTTAATAGAACAAATACAAAAATAAAAAGTCATGAGAAGAGCATAGGAATAGGGGTTGAAAACAGTTATTAAATCGGTTTCGGTTCTTGAAACAGTTATGAAGAACCGAAAACGTCTCATAACTGTTATACGGTATATCGATTTTTCGGAACCGATAAATCGATATACCGTATAACAGTTATGAGACGTTTTCGGTTCTCCATAACTGTTTCAAGAACCGAAAACGATATTAATAACTGTTTTTACCTCCTTGTCAGAACCGATATATAACAGTTTGAAACAGTTATTTTCGGAACCTTTTTATTCTCTGATAGGAATACTGTTACATTATTTTCAACATTTCCGAGTAAATAAAATTTTATTTATCTTCGATTTCTTACAATTTTTATTTTGCATAAAGTTCCGCGGTATATTATTTAAATTTTCATGCTAATCGCGCTATCGAACGAAATTACATTAATATAAACAAAATCACTGACCTCCAGGTGTCGTTGAAAAAAGCGTTCCACCAGGGGTGGACGAATAATCGGCAGGTAACTGATTAGGATCGCTGAACAATATTTTCTTCAAAGGTATGCTTTGGCTCTGAGTAGCCTGCCTTGCAATGGGTGACGCAGACATACTTGATTTTTTGAATTCTTCGCACAGGAAAAAAAGACACGGATTTAATACCATCGGTTTATACGGGAAACAAAGACAGGGGTCTGTTAACGATTCGTTTATCTTGTAGATAACAGATTGTAGTGCGTAATTACAGTAAAACAGCACGTTCTGCGTACCAATTTCAAACTGGATATATATTTATCATCGTTCAACCGTAAAAGTAAAAACAAAAATCGCCTCGAAAACTTTACAGAAGCCCGTGGCCGCGATTTTTAAACATTACAATAATTTTTTTATGTTATTCTAACCTTGAACAATTTATAAACATGCACGTAACCTAAGAAAACAAACCTTAACGCGCGCTCTAGAATTCGATGACTCGTTTAACACCACGCGATAAGTAATTGTTTTATATAGTTTCACTTCACCTCCCTCTCCCACTTCTCAGAAACTATGGAAATGTTCTGAAAGCGTTTTTAGCGACGTCTATGAAACGTTTCGGGAACAAACTTGTTGAAGCTGGTCACTTCTTTGTTCAAAGTACTTTGTATTTGAACGTACATTTGAATTGCAATCTCTTCTTTATAATTCAATATAGTTCTTAATTTAAATATTAACGTATCTAATAGGAAAAATTGTTTAGAATAGTATTTTATTCTTTAAAATCTCAAACTTAAATCTGTTACAATTGTCAGCATATTTTAAAAATAAACGTTAGACTAAAAATAATGTTTTTTATAAGGGTCTTTTACTAAACCCTGTTTAGAACCATGAAAATTATAGATTATGTAAAATGAAAATACTTCATCGATTATTTCATCAGTAAATATTGAATTTATACACATTTCCATTGTTACAAAAATTATCACCATTAATGTAATATATAATACAAATATGAACTTAAGCTTGAAAGGATACATTTCTTGTTTACACACTATGATTACGAAAATAAATTGATAAATCAGTGTTATCGCTTACAGTATATATGTCAGGACAAACGAAATTAGATTCGACTATGGTATTTTAATGTACAATCTTCACTATGCCAAATATATAATCCTGTAAATGAGGAGCATGGTATCTGTATATTTATATTGAAAACCTAATATTTTGCAAAAGTAGTACGTACTATTTCATGACTGAAAAACTAACAAGACGAACAAAGTATTATTTCTGTACAAATACATGTTTATGTTAACTGTTCAAATGCATAGTAGAGGTACTTTGATCTCAATAGTCTTCCTAAATTATTTCATTTGTTGCTTTATAAATTACTGTACTCCATTATTATAAATAAATCGTATAGTTACAGATGCTTTTAACGTGTATTCATTCAATATATAAACTTCACATTTAAAAGAATAATCTAATATTGGGATACATTTAATCCACTGTACCAAATGGCAAGGTGAACGGGTATTACATGTATTTGAAATAAATAATGTGAAGCTATGAAGCAATGAATACTTACAAATAACAAGTTGTTAGTTCAATTTGATCACTGACATTTTACAATGGATAAACAGGAGAAACTTATAATGTGATGCCAATTCAAAGAATCGTTTATAATATTTGTATGATTTAATATTGAACAGTTTTCGAAAATTCGAGCAATTTCGTGAAATTGTTTCCCGTTTGAATTCATGAGAGAATACTCCAACTTTCGAAAACCATGATACGATGAAATCATTAGTTACCGTCTCTAATTGAATTTGATAAAAACGAAAGTTCTCACAACACGTCCGAAACAGATTCAATTATTTTTATTCCTAGCGAGACACACAAATATACAACTAATACGATAGAAAGTACTTTCATAGCTTTTTATTGACAAGATATAAAATGATTATATGAAAGGTTCCATAATTATTTAAGAATAAATTATGCAAGCATATATAAATAATAAATGGACATTTATATATTGCTGATAGCCTGCAAAAGGCAGGAAACTAGAAAGGTAATCGATTTACAAAACTTCTATTCGAAATTTGGTCTTTATTTTCCAAAAATATCTCCCTCATTTCTGGACTGCTCAAAATTGCCTGCAAATACAAATAAAAAACTGTGAGAACTTCTTTAGTAATGTATACGGCTTATAGAACTTGTTCCCGACTCGATCTGGCGACTTTACTCAAATTCGATATTTCGACATACACAGTGTTTGCTTTTCAAGAAGTTCGTTCCTTTCTTTTCCGGAGCGTTTTTTGTTTATTTATTAAAATGTTCCCAGCGAACGTGTGTGCGTGCATGTATTCGAGCATAATCAATGAATGTAATAACAAAAACCACAATTAAAAGGTCAAACACTTTATTTTCCTTAATGAAGGTATGTACGTGGGATTCGGGATATACAAAAAATTCATATCGTCTAAATTTGAATTGTACATCTCCTCCGGCAACGCTTGTGATTAAAGTATCCCTTCCAATACCCAACTAAACCTCTGCCTAGACGAACACGTTGCAACCGCGGTAGTAGGATTGTTGAAGAAGGGCCACAGAACATGGAATGAATCATCCAATTGGAGAAGGCGCGTAGAAGAAACGGTGAAACAATAAGATGGCTCAAGACAAAGTACTTGAAGGTCATAATCAAATTTGGACACACAGGGGGATTATACGGCGGGTGCATCTAGACAATAGAAAGTCTCGGAAGGGTAGTAGTAATGAGGTGTAAAACAACCGAACTGGGTGAAATGCCCGACTCCACACTTTTTTCTTTTTATCACCTTGCGCTAGTAACAATCGCGACGATTGTTATTATTATTATTAAATCCACAAATTCGTTCTGCGAAATTGTGAGCACTTTTAGTTTCTGCGACAGTAATACAAGGGTACCAGGACTATTAATAGAAGTTTTATATATATATATATATATATATCTGTGTATGTATATATATACGATAGAAATAGTAGCAGGAAATGGAGGAATAAATACAGAACGAGAAGAAAAAAGCGTAAGAGTATACACACCAGTTAACGGTAATATAACAGCGGTACGAGCGAAGAGTGGTAGAAACAGTAGTATGGTAATATATATATATATATAAGTATATATATAGATATCTGTACTGATAATTGTAATAATTATTATATGTAATATTACTAATTTTTCTAGAGTAGCGAATAACTATTCCTGTAATCTACTGTTATAAAATGAAATTGAGACGAGAACGTTGGAATATTTTGGTAAATCGCGTTTACATAAGCGATTTTAATTCACCAACTCACTCTATATATACTCACACACCATGAGAGATCAGCTGAGAGCTCCGTATTTCACTTACTTTTATTTCTTTTTTTTGTAATTATAATGAATTATAGCCAATAGTCAGATTTAGATTAAATCTGCAACATTCATTGGCATTTCATCAATGCGAGTGTTATAGAATTGTTCAATATCTTTTAAGGCCCGTTTGTCGTCGTCTGTCACGAAGTTAATCGCCACTCCTTTACGACCAAAACGACCACCTCGGCCGATTCTGTAACACAATTTCAAAAATTATTTCATTTTCAAATTATTCACGATTGATACATAAACACTTTACTACAGCATTCTCTCCGTAACTGTGGAAATTTCAGATTTGCAGAGTCAATGTTATAGAAAAGGTACTCATATTCTATGTAGTGTTCGGAACGTAGAGAAGAATAGCGATCGTGCGCGAGCTCAGCCTTTTAAATTCAAAAATCTAAATTCCTTATCTTTAGCTTTTCGTCAATGAAACTTTTGCCATCGCGTTTGACTCGTTTTTTTTTATTAAAATCACACTAAAATTACTGGTGTAACAAGCGATTCAAGTTTCGGACTTCACATTTATAAAATTTGTGTCTTTACCATAAGTTTCGTTAAAATTTTTTTTAGAGAAGTTGCAATCATCTGCTTTGCTTGCATTAGTGTGAAACCCTCAGTAGTAAGGATACAATTTTAAGATATTTTATACAGTTACGGAGATAATACTGTAAATGAAAGGAGATATTACTTCTGTGAAATAATTATGTATTCACCTGTGAATATAATTTTCACGATTGGAAGGTAAATCGTAGTTGATGACAAGCGAAACCTGTTGAACATCAATACCACGTGCTAAAAGGTCGGTAGTTATGAGGACACGAGATGATCCAGTTCTAAATTGCCTCATAATCAGGTCTCGTTCTTTTTGCTCCATATCTCCATGCATGGCGGACACAGTGAAATCACGGTGGCGCATGTTATCCGTTAGCCAATCTACTTTGCGCCGCGTATTACAGAAAATGACTGCCTGAGTAATACTCAATGTATCATACAAGTCACAAAGAGTTTCGAACTTCCACTCTTCACGCTCAACGTTCACGAAGAACTGCTTAATACCCTCCAGTGTGAGCTCTTCTTTTTTAACCAGGATTTGAATTGGAGTTCGCATAAAACATTGAGACACATCCAACACGTCATTTGGCATAGTAGCAGATAACAATATAACCTGAAAAACAACAATTTCTTATTTCTTCTTTTCTCGAACAGAAATCGTATAATCACGTATGATCACAAGTTACAACATTTCTATCCCTTAGAAAGAAAATTAATATTATAATGCAGTAACATTTTCTGAGTTCTACAGTGTTCTGTTCCCAATGCAGTATCGACGAAGTTAGTTGGTAGCGAGACGGACAATTCTTTTTTAATCTTTTAGAGTTCCAATTATAATTATAGTTAAAAATTATATAGCAAAATTTTAGATTTACCAAGAACTTTTTGTAACCGGCCGCGACATTTCAAAACGAAGTGATTGTATTCGGTCACATTCGATTATTCACCATCAACTTCAAACAGAGATACATATACAAATATGATAAAAGTATACCACATTAATTTCAACCGAAATATTTTTTAATGCGAACCAAATATCTTTTTTTCCTGACGAAGTAAAAAGCAAGAAATTTACATTGAGCAACCATTTATTCAATGCTTCCGATGCCAAGGTTTGCTTTGTGCTTTAAGTGTATGTACGATTTAAGTGTATGTACAATCCCGAATCATGTACATTGTAAAAATACATAGTCAGAAACATGTATTCTACTATTGTGCAAAATTAAAATTAATATTGAAGAAGATTCCCCTACCATTCCTTTGTAACTATTAAAAGTCAAGTGTCACTATACTGCAGTATCACAAGTGTATTTACAAACTCAACATACCTGCACTTCAAGAGGTAATAATTTGAATACATCATGAATCTGTTCCTTGAAACCACGAGAGAGCATTTCATCAGCTTCATCCAGAACAAACAGTTTGATATTGTTGGTGCGTAGCGCACGTCGGCTAATCATATCAAAAACTCTGCCAGGTGTTCCGACCACTATATGAACACCCTGGTCGAGTTTTCGCATGTCTTCGCGTACATTGGTACCACCAATGCATGCATGACATTCAGCATGCATAAAGTCTCCCAAAGCAATAACGACCTTTTGGATCTAAAAAATATGAAAATAATCGAATGATATTCCATTTATCTTATGTATGTATTCTCATTGTTATTACGAAACGTTATTTAAAACAATAAAAGCATTAGAAAAATTTGAAAACACAGTTATATTAGGTTCAACCTATTAAACGTATTAAGAAAGAATATAAATTTCTATTTAATTCGAGTTTGTTGCAATTCAGGTAGAACATTTTTATTTTGCACAAAGTTCCTCTGTCTACTTATTATGAATACTTACTTGTTGAGCAAGCTCGCGAGTTGGGGCTAAAATCAATGCTTGGCATTCCTTGACGTTGGTGTCAATTTGTTGCAGGATAGAGATGGAGAATGTAGCGGTCTTGCCAGTTCCTGTGAAACATTGTAAAAAAGTAGAATTGAAGTTTATAATTTTTAGAAGGCAATGGGGAAAAGACAAATATATTGTTGCCAAAAATTTACCTGACTGTGCCTGTGCGATGACATCGTGTCCACTAATACACGGCAAAATAGCACGTTGTTGAATCGCAGATGGTTTTTCAAATCCATAAGCATAAATACCACGAAGGAGCTCCTCTTTCAGGTTCATTTCATCGAAGTTGTCAACGATCTAATTTGTACACAACAACAAATGTAAAATCTCAAATTTGAATTAATTTCATATTCAACATGAACAAATTAATGACAACGTTGACTGCCGCTGTGTCAAGGTCAGCATTTGTGAATTGAGTATTATGAAACAAGCAACATATACTCGGCAGTCAACATATTGAATTCCAATGAATAATCATTATTATTACGTTATAACATCGAACAATAGAGTTATTAACTTACGAGGTCCCAGTTAGTCTCAATGATCCCATCCGGATCCATTCCAGAGGGACCATTGTACGACGATTGTTCACTTTCACTAGGACCATTTTTGGAGTCTCCTGTCCATTGATCATCACTTCTGAAATACAAATGAAACAATGCATTAGGATTTGCGAATGCCTGGCCAAGTTAAAGTATCTATGTCTGCGTCGTGATCCATATTTTTAAAAAAGTTTTTATTACCACGTTAACTATATTTTTCAAAAAAGAATAAGCAAAAATTCATTAGAATTTCTAACAATTTTATATTACATAGATTTAATCGATAACTTTGAAACCAAAACTGTGATACAAAATTTCAGTTTTCCATCTGAATGGCGATTAAATCGTGAAATTTAATACAACAGCATTTCAATCGAACAATATTCCATCGAAATCTCAATGATTACGGTACACATGCAACAATTCCGAAGAGGAACCGTTAAATAGATAGGATAATGATTTTATTGATGACTTGATGGATGCGTTGACAGTGACTCACGCGAAAGCATGCCCGAAGAACAGGTAAGGCGCGTTTTAATTAGGAAGACATCGTATCCATATTATATTCCGCGGTGTTTCACGGAGATACGGTTAATCCGATCGACGTTTTTTTCATAGAATTTCACAAGAAATTCATTTTTTCATTACGTAATTTCGCGTGTAAAGTAAAACGTGTTTGCATGTCGATTTAACATGCTGGTTTTCCCCGAAAATCCGATTTCGAAATACAGAGGAAAACGCGACGAGAGTTGACGGGCGTCGTTAATATTTCTGTCGCCTCGAATTCCGCAGGGCAGAAGGTTAGGAGACTTTCCCGACGGAAGATTGATATTAAATTTCTGAACAATGTGACAAAAACGAATGCACGCCATGTTGTCAGTCTCATGTCCATGAATTCGTCGATTGCGGCACTATTTTCCCGGAATATATCGCGAGCCGTGGACGTCCGATTTGGCCGAACAGAGAATCCGATGGAACACGGGGTGGCCGAAAAATTTGCAGAACGCAAAAAAGGCAAACACCGTTGGCGATTACGCGAGAAAAACCGAACTTACCTTCGCTCAGACGTATGCGACATGTTCCACTCACGATAGGTCGACGGAAAGGACGAGTTCCTATTGCGTCACAAGGAATATTCTTACGAATGCCGTGCAATGGCGCTGCGAGCGCTCTTCAAAATTTCACTAATCTCTCGAAGCGTTTCAATTCGTTTAATGTATTCGAAACAGTAATCAAACCCTTCGAGATATACGCTTTTAATACCACACGACTAGTTTCTAACAATTTATTTAATTCTCGATTATTTTTCGCCGCGAATGGTATTGCGCATAAGGGAAGTGCGTCAATTACCCACAATTCTCTGCGGCTCTTTAGTGGGGTGCGTGAGGCAAATACGAATATATTGCTAAGCCACATATGAAAGATTCAAACATTAAATTCTAAAACAGCTTAACAGCTGTAATAAACATGTATACGAGTATAGAAAATAATTTAATAGTTTCAATAAATAATATTTTCGTAAATTAGAAAGTTCAAAATAGGGAAAACCAAAAATTACTAGGTGGATTATGTACATATGTATATATTTATTTGTACCCATACAGGGTACAAAGGGGATCCCGTTCTCTTTACAAATCTTTTCTTCATTTTTATTTTTTATTTTTACCATCTAGTCTTTCTTTTTCCATCTCTCCTCTCTTATTCACACTTTCCATCCTGCTTTTCTTTCCTCTCTCTATTTAACATTGCCATCCACCCCCCTCTCTCTCTCCGTCTCCAGCTAATATCATGTTTATTTTCCCTTGTATACCCACCTCCATTCCTTCTTCTTTCCTGCATCTTTCCAGCACGTGCTCCCACGTTTCTGCTTTATCACCACATGTTCTACATCGTCTGACATCTTTCTCCTCTCATTTCATTTCCTAGTCTATATTTCGCTACCTTGCTCCACTTCTCTTCACGAACTTTGGCATTTTCTGTTCTCTTATATCCTTATACCATCTGTTATATCTTGATTCTATGGTCTTTCTCCAGTTCTCCTGTCTTTACATTTCCTTCTCTCTGCTTTCTATCCTTTCCCACTCCCCCGCTTCTAATTTTCTTCTATTTCCTCTTTCTTCTACAAATTTCTTGTTTCCTTCCTCCCATTTTGATAATTTCTTTCTTTCCCTTGCTCTAGTTTCTATCTCTTTGAAACACTGTCTTGTCCATTCACTTCCCCTTCCTTCTTTTAACCTTTCTTCAAATTTCTATGCCCTTCTTGCACTCTTTGCTCTCAATTGCTCCCTTTTTGTCTCCTCCCTCACCATGTATCTGGGGTGTAATCCACTCTACTCCTACTTGGTGGATTAAATAACGAGTATGCACTGTAAATATTTTTTAGTATTTATTAAAACATTTTAGCAAGAATATATGCATATGATTGGCCACATATGCAGTAAATTTATTCAAATAAATGTTTATATCTAACAATTATAATATACATACATATACATATTTTACCACATATTGTTTAGACAAATATATATACAATAAATATCTACAACAAACTGCAATTCATTTCATAATTGCAGATCCCAAGTTTGAATAAACAAATTGAATTACTTCTACATATATGTATAATAGAATGTATCGACAATAAATATTCATCCTAAAATAAATCCTTTACAGCCTCATTATCCTCGTAAATATACATATATACTTTCTATCTTTCATCTTCAGATTTTATTCTATAACTAGTCAATAATATTCGGACACTTTTAACCTTTTTTTCAATATTGTACCGGACGTCTTGGATTTTTTTGAGAAGTTCGAACAATTCGTTTATTACATAACGTGGAAAAGAAAATTTTAAAAAATTGCAAATTGCTCGGGATTGCAGAGAAAATACTGAAAGTTGTTTCTTATAACTTTTTTATTTGGGCCTATATTGAAAATTTAGGAAATACTTTTTGTAGAGCTGTGTCTTCCGGTTAACGCGGAAGAAAACTACAGGAGTCGAAAGATACAAGAATCCCTACATTTATTACAGTTTTATAACTGACACAGATTTGCAAAATGTATTTTTTAAATTTTTGATATAGATCCACATAATTTGATTTGTTTGAATTATAATACAACAATGAAATAGGTAAACCGGAAGTTCATCATAACCAGGAAGGGAAGGTCTATGTATAAATAAATGAAATAAAAATATAGGCCCACATAAAAAAATTATAATAAACAACTTTTAGTATTTTCTCTGCAATTTCAACCAATTACAATTTTCCCAATTTCTTTCTCACATCTAACTTCTCAAAAAAATTCAAGGTCAACTATTTAAAAAAAATTGTGTTTTTAAAAGTGCCCGAATATTATGGCGGGTGACTATAATTACTCTAATTTAATTCGTACAAGTTTACTACTCAATAACACATACTTGGTATGTGATCGATGGAACCGTTGTATTTATAAAAAGAAGGAGAAACGAGTATTACATAAAGGCACATGTTAGAATTAAAAACAATACTGCGATAGGAAAAATAATGTAAACTCCCATTCGTGGATGACAAACAGATAGAAGTAGGCTACTATCATCTATTTCGTATTCAACACCATCGCTAGATGGTACTTCGACTATCACTCTATCCGAAGAGAGTAGGCCGACTGGAAAGGAACATTTGGTTTGATTAATGCAAGACTTTGTTATGTTCTCGTACTGAAGAAGGGGTTTATAAATATCGAACACCGCGTGTATATCGTTTGAAACAATATCATTGTCGCTGTAAAATATATAATAATAGTAACCAGATTCTACAATATTCTGGATTGTTTGCATATGTTTTCCGCTGAGCAGGTAAGTAACATTAATGCACTGTTCGGACGGTGCGAATTCTTGGGCCATTAAAATCGAACCACCGTAACATTTAAACAAGCCATTTTCGAAGCTGGATACAGATGAAGCGTCGTCAATGTTTGTTGCATTCATAACAGCGTTTCCACCGTGTTTAACGCCTTGATCAAGTAAAAACGGTGGCTTAACAAGGTCTGGACTCCTCTTGACTTTTTTATTTAACATTGTATTTCCCATTTCTGCGTATTTTTCAGTATGATTTGCATCGTGTCTTTCTAAATTGTGCTTTACATTACTTTTTTGTACCATATTTCTCCTTTTCTCTTTCATTATTTTGGAATACTGCCTCTTTTTCGCATGCCTCAATTTTCTTGTACTATATGCAGCATTCTTTTTATGAATAGAATCTTTCGGATCTTCTTCACGAACTTCTTTGTTAGCCAATGTATTGTTTTTCACATGCTCGTGAAAGTTATCAAGATCTTCACTGGCAGCTTTCAAAGTGGCGTTCCGTGGAAATTTGTTTTTTGCAATTGTTAATAAACCATTGACTTTGGTTAAATATGTCTGGGTAGTAGCATCCTCATTGTCCGATTTAAATACCACTTTAACTTGATCCTGTGCTTCCGGCATAAATATACCCTCTACAATTTGGTCTCCGTGATTATGCTCTAACATACCGCATGTTCGAAGATTACGTTCTCCTTTAACAAGTAGTATCGAAGCACCTTCGAACCTGTGTGAAGATTAATTCTATGTTAGAAGATAAGTATTTTGAAACAAGGAAAGTTAATCAAGCGGTTCTCTTTGTTTTAAATGAAGTTAATATACGACAGTCTCAATGTCCTTTAAAAAAACGAATATCGAAGATATGGAGACATGTCTTGGACTGGTTCGTAGAAAGAATCTCTAATATCTAATGGAACTTAAGTTTGTACCTTGAACATACAGAAAGTGCTACGCTCGCTCCTTCCAAGAGATAAAATCCCCAATATTCTAGAGTGTCGTCTGGTATCAACATGCTCTTTTTAAGGCGTATATGTTTTTTATATGAAGTTATTTCTGGTTTTTGCGACACTTGAAATGCGTTGAAGGATCTATTCATTTGTATAGTATGTTCCTGTGTAAATGACAATAAGGCTGTTCATTGAGAAAAAATAAACAAGATCTTGTACATATAACATTTTCTAGCAATTACAGTTACTTGTCTATATCTTATCGATATACAGTCGGTGATAAAATTCGGTAGAATTAAAAACTAATAACTTTTTTATAATTGGACTAGACAACTTGAGCTATATTGTGATGTTAAAAGCATTAGATTAATTGGTAATGCATAAAAAAAATTATTTAAAAATTAACATTGGTCAAAATTGCGAAGTAAAATGCATAGGTCATGATTTTTAATTTTTTTGTCTGTGCCTCTTACATCTTTCAATGCCTATACCTTTTATATGCGTCAACTGGCTTCGATGGAAGTTTGTGCACATATATAACTTACATAAATCTACAAAATGCAAGGTTTAAATTTACATTGTAGGCTCAGATAAAGAAGATAAAAATCGCTACCTTTGCTTTTTTCTTTGAAATTCTGAGCAGTAGCAATTTTAAAAAGAATTTTGTACACATTACCTAATAAACTAATCCTTGTAATGTCTCAAAAGAGCACAAGTCGTTTAGTCCCATTTTTAAAACAGTCATTAGTTTTTGAAGGATGCTCACTTAATTTTGTCCCCGACTCTAGATTATCTACATTATTCATTTATATAGAAAAGGTGTAGCCTGGTCACAGAAAGTACAAGATATTGAATAGTAATACATAATGAGTAGACTGCGGATTTTATGCATTTATGACAAAAATGAGTTGCTGCAGTTTATAACAGGAAAAAGATTAAAAGAATGGAAAAGTATCAATATATTATTTTCGATCTACTGAAATTATTAAAGAAAGAAAGACACTCCTAAGTAGCCCCTCTTTGTTGCAGTTAATGCAGAAAATTTTTATTTTGCATAAAGATCAATAATGACTAATTATTGAAACAATAATTGCATAAAGATAATAATGACTCATAAGGGAAGGTCTTCAACCCAGAAATTCATAAGATTATGAAATCTCAAAGATCTGAATTTTTTGGTTGGAGATGGGTTTTTGTTAACAGTGTTACTTGCATAGTAAGAGCTCATAGATATAATAAAAAGTTCTTACAGAACAAAATATTGAAGAAACTCCATCAGTGATTTCCAAGATATCAGATTCAGTCACAGTATATGCAACATTAGCATAGAAATTATGTCGTAGGTACAACGGTGTAATAAGAAGTATTATTGGTAATATTGTTGTTAATATACAGAAGACTAATATCCTCCTGATACCTTGCATATTTACCTAAAATCACGAAACAGAATTTAAGTATACGAATAAATATATAAACAAATAAATAATATACATATAAACGCGATTATAAACCTAGGGATATCATGAAACAATTATTAATGTTATAACATATATTTCACTTGCTTTTTATTGTAGCAAAATTCGTACAAAAGATTATAAACATTATTTCAAATATAATTACTATTGATATGTAAGAAAAATACAGAATTCTAAATTGTTATTGTCATAAAAGTAAAAGAAAAGTGTAATTATGAGTAAAAAATGATCAATAACTAATTCTAAAAAAGTTTTGGAAATTAGATAATAATTTAAATGCAGAGCGATGAACGTAAATACATACTGAGCGACAAGATAAGCAGATATGTTCGTCATTTGTTTTCAATTGACTTTATGACGCTTAAAGTGTTTTAAAAAATGTTGTAAATAGTCGGACTATTATGTTTTAAAGATGCATACAAAGTAATAATTGTTATAGCATTAATTGATCTTTTTATATAAAATAAGAATTCAATATAGAAGTTACATTAAATACATAATACGATTTTTTTAACAAAATAAAATTATTTTACAGTAAGAGAGGTTAGACGTTTTGAAATGATAAAAGACGGAAACTGAAGTGTGATTGTTCGTGCACTCACACTGATAATTTAATCTCAGAAACATGCTCGATGCCATATCAGACAGCGACGAGAAGAAACAGACTCTCTTTCCTAAGCCGATTTTAATTACGCGATCCGCAAGAATGCTGCGTGGAAATGAATGTATATGAATAAGTATGTAGGTGTAGTTGCGAATTTGCAATACTAGTATGCATAGTATATTTATTTCGGCTTGTCGACACAGCAACATTGTTCTACTTCGTACTATATCATTTTCGAACGAATATGTCTTGCAGAAAATTATGGTAAATGACTGTAATTCATCAAACGAGAACTTATCGCACAATAAACTAAACATATTTTGTCCTACAATTTTCAAACGCAAGGAAGTAAACAGTTAAAAGGATCGATACAAGTAAGAGATACTAATATAATCAAACTTAAACCACAAATGTAAGGAAATGGAAAAGAGTGCAATAAATAGGGTAATAATAGATTAGGATAGAGTAGGAATGATTGAGAGAGAGAGAGAGAGAAAATAAATGAACTGAACACAGCCTTATATAAGATACCTACAGACATTACTCTGAATTACCGACTCTGTAGAAAATGCTCTAGTACAGACATTGCAATTGCACTACAGACATTGCAATTGCACTACAGACATTGCAATTGCACTACAGACATTGCAATTGCACTACAGACATTGCAATTGCACTACAGACATTGCAATTGCACTACAGACATTGCAATTGCACTACAGACATTGCAATTGCACTACAGACATTGCAATTGCACTACAGACATTGCAATTGCACTACAGACATTGCAATTGCACTACAGACATTGCAATTGCACTACAGACATTGCAATTGCACTACAGACATTGCAATTGCACTACAGACATTGCAATTGCACTACAGACATTGCAATTGCACTACAGACATTGCATCTTATGGGCTTTTCTGTCTAGGCCTCGGGGGGCCACAGTGGCCCCGTACCATTTCGGTGTCGCGCTCAATATTACCGATAGTTCACGAATTTAGCCGTATTAGCAAGAACTGAATATTCCGTATACTTTATTTTTACTACGGTTGTTTTGGAGGCTACTAATGCATACGGCGCGTGTATTTGAACGGTGAAAATAATATTTATGAAGAATGTATTACAAAAATACGAATTGTAGTAAAATTAATTTGGTTTCTATATGTAATATTATTTTTATTACTCGTGTCACTAATGAATATATATTATAATAGTTTTATACACTTTAAACCAATAGTTTACTTTCTTTACGGTAATGCGGCAACATGGAACAGATCCTGCCTCGACTTTCTACCCCCTCTAACACATGAAACAAAACTAACTTTTAGTCTGGATAAGAACTAGTTTCAACCAATTATTTAATTTGAATATAAAATAATGTTTCAATATCGAAATAATATGCGATATGTAACGTACATCTCAGTACGTACATCATATTTAGACTACATCAGAACCTACAATCTACTGCAGGAGTGCAAATCTATTTAACACTCGCTCACGAGAGCAAGAGTTACATGTATTCTGAAACGAAAACTTTGTATTTGGATTATTAATTGAAAATAATTGTTGAAGCTGGGAAATAGGAAAAGGAAGAAAGTATTAAAAGTCTTACATTCTACTATGAAATACATATTTACGCAAATTCTAAATGTGCAGCTATTAGCTCGATATTATCCACTACATGCGAGATACTATAATTTATAAATTATAGCATTTTGCGAAATGTGGATAATATCGATTGCCCAGGTCTCACCACGAGGAGGTTGCTGCACAAGAGACCCGAAAGGGAGTCAGAACGAAGTCTCCCTTCGTTCTGTCACCCTTTCTTACAACGACGATTCTTAGAAACTAAGTTTGCAGGTCGCTAAATGGAAAAATAGCCTTATTCACGGAAAAGACTTCTTTTCCATTTAGCGTATGTCGAGTAATTATTGCGGGGCAAAGTGTGAATCGGAGAAGAAGTCTCCGATCCACGAGGGACCATGGGCGAATCAGACAGAAGGCTCTGATTCTTTCAAAGAGACAAACAAGATCGAACCAGAGCAGAAGGCTCTGGTTCAAGGGTGACGCGACGCGTTCAGTGCTTACAAGTCCTGAGCCGACCAGCCCGATACCCGTCACTCCATCACCAAGAAAGATGGCAAAGAGATGCGCTCAAACGGTTTCTGGCGCAACTGGGGGCCATGAGAACGCAAGCGTTAACATGACTAGCCCAGGATTACGTTAACACAGAGGATCGTCAGAAGACAAGTGAACGAGTCTCTTAGACATCCCTCTCAATGACTTCACGCCGGATACCGAAACTGGACCGGCTCAGAACCTGCAAGCAAGGCCGACACGGCAGAAGGCTGTGTCGGAGTCGAAAAACGAAGTGAGCAAAGTCAATTTACGGCAATAATTACTCGAGATAATTACAACGACGATTTACAATGTTAATAAATAACGCACGCAATAAAACTAACTTATAAATAATCCGGAGTCTTCATTCGATGAATTTTCTTCGTTCGACGAATTTTCTTCGTTCGACGAATTTTCTTTGTCCGACAATGAAGATGATGAGTCGTTATATTCTAACTGAAACAGACTAACTACAGGTATACACAATACAAGGCGGCAATCAACATACAAGAGAAGACGATGAAGGTAGAATGAAATACGATTTTAAAACCCGTACACGAGTACGGCCTACCTATACTCATGAGAGCCAAGTTAAAACCCGCAAACGAGTGCAAACCTAACACCCGCTCACGAAAGCAAGTACGAGATGAAGAACTCAAATCGAAACCAAAATCGAAACCAAATCGAAACCAAATCGGAACCAAATCGGAACCGAATCGGAACCGAATCGGAACCAAATCGGAACCAAATCGGAACCAAATCGAAACCACATCGAGCCCAAATCTAATGTTTTGTGGACGCAACGACCTATAGGCGATTCGGGTGGCCCCGGGGACGCGAGTCCCCGTACCCACTCACGGGCCCCATCCCGTGAGTGAGCCCCTGAGGGAACCGACCGCACGAATATCAATTTCAAGAAAAAAATATCAATTTGGAAAAGTTGAACTTTGAAAGTTCGACAGCATATTTCAACTACAAATCCAAAAATTAATATTGAAGATGTTTGTTGATGGTACATGTATTCTGAAATAGAAACTCTGTATTTCGATTGTTAATTGAAAAGAAATGCTGAAATTGGTACAAGGAGAAACGAAGGAAGCATTAAGTCTTACATTTAACTATTGAATACTTATTAACTAAAATTCTAAATGTGCAGCTATTAGCTCGATATTATCCACTACATGCAAAATGCTTTAATTTATATGTTATAGCATTTTGCGAATTGTGGCTAATACCGATTGCCCAGGTCTCACCACGAGGAGGTTGCCGCACAAGAGACCCGAAAGAGAGTCAGAACGAAGTCTTCCTTCGTTCTGTCTCCCTTTCTTACAACGACGATTCTTAGAAACTAAGTTTGCAGGTCGCTAAATGGAAAAGTAGTCTTTTTCATGGAAAAGACTTCTATTCCATTTAGCGTATGTCGAGTAATTATTGCGGGGCAAAGTGTGAATCGGAGAAGAAGTCTCCGATCCACGAGGGACCAAGGGCGAATCAGGCAGAAGGCTCTGATTCTTTCAAAGAGACAAACAAGATCGAACCAGAGCAGAAGGCTCTGGTTCAAGGGTGACGCGACGCGTTCAGTGCTTACAAGTCCTGAGCCGACCAGCCCGATACCCGTCACTCCATCACCAAGAAAGATGGCAAAGAGATGCGCTCAAACGGTTTCTGGCGCAACTGGGGGCCATGAGAACGCAAGCGTTAACATGACTAGCCCAGGATTACGTTAACACAGGGGATCGTCAGAAGACGAGTGAACGAGTCTCTTAGACATCCCTCTCAATGACTTCACGCCGGATACCGAAACTGGACCGGCTCAGAACCTGCAAGCAAGGCCGACACGGCAGAAGGCTGTGTCGGAGTCAGAAAACGGAGCGAGCAAAGTCAATTTACGGCAATAATTACTCGACATAATTACAACGACGTTTGACAATCTTAATAACTATCGCACGCAATAAAACTAATTTAGAAATAATCTGGAGTCTTCGTTCGATGATTCCTCTTCGAGCGATGAATTTTCTTCTTTGTATGAATTTTCTTCTTTCGATGAATTTTCTTCTTTCGATGAATTTTCTTCTTTCGATGAATTTTCTTCTTCCGATGAATTTTCTTCTTTCGATGAATTTTCTTCTTTCGATGAATTTTCTTCTTCCGATGAATTTTCATCTCTTGATGAATTTTCTTCGTTCGTTCTGACTAACAAGAGCAAGATGAACGACCCAAATCGAAACAGAATCGAAAACCAATTGAAAGAAAATCGAAACAGAATCGAAAACCAGTTGAAAGAAAATCGAAACAGAATCGAAAACCAGTTGAAATAGAATCGAAAACCAGTTGAAATAGAATCGAAAACGAGTTGAAACAAAATCGACACCAAATCGAAAACCAGTCGAAACAAAGTCGACACAAAATCGAAACCACATCGAGCCCAAATCTAATGATTTGTGGACGCAACGACCTATAGGCGATTCGGGTGGCCCCGGGGACGCGAGTCCCCGTACCCACTCACGGGCCCCATCCCGTGAGTGAGTCCCTGAGGGAACTCCGATCCGAGCAATATTGATTTCAAGATAAAAATATCAATCTCCTAAAATAAATATCAATCTCCGGAAATAAATATCAATCTCCTGAAATAAATATCAATCTCCTGAAATAAATATCAATCTCCTGAAATAAATATCAATCTCCTGAAATAAATATCAATCTCCTGAAATAAATATCAATCTCCTGAAATAAATATCAATCTCCTGAAATAAATATCAATCTCCTGAAATAAATATCAATCTCCTGAAATAAATATCAATCTCCTGAAATAAATATCAATCTCCGGAAATAAATATCAATCTCCTGAAATAAATATCAATTTCCTGAAATAAATATCAATTTCCTGAAATAAATATCAATTTCCTGAAATAAATATCAATTCCTGAAATAAATATCAATTTCCTGAAATAAATATCAATTTCCTGAAATAAATATCAATTTCCTGAAATAAATATCAATTTCCTGAAATAAATATCAATTTCCTGAAATAAATATCAATTTCCTGAAATAAATATCAATTTCCTGAAATAAATATCAATTTCCTGAAATAAATATCAATTTCCTGAAATAAATATCAATTTTCTGAAATAAATATCAATTTCCTGAACTAAATATCAATTTCCTGAACTAAATATCAATTTCCTGAACTAAATATCAATTTCCTGAAATAAATATCAATTTCCTGAAATAAATATCAATTTCCTGAAATAAATGTCAATTTCCTGAAATAAATATCAATTTCCTGAAATAAATATCAATTTCCTGAGAAATATCAATTTCCTGAGAAATATCAATTTCCTGAAAAATATCAATTTCTAGACAAAAATATTGTATCAATTTGGTAAAGTTGAACTTTGAAAGTCTTACAAAATAATGTATTACCATTCTTACAAATTACATAAGAAATTTAAAACTCTAAGGTCTAAAATTCTAGATCGGTACTTCTAAAACTACTTTAAATCGCGGCTATTTATTCGCAACATTAACTAGACATTAAGTCATCTTTGAAAATTTATACTATTACAACGCGTGTTACAATTTGTTTCGCAACGCTACATAAAATCGCGAATGTTCTTATCTCACAGTTGATCGTTGCAACTGGAGCATGGGCGCCTGAAATATCGAATCATTCTAATACAAACGCGATCCTTTTGATGAGCAACGCTAATTCAACAAATCGAAATTCAAAATACTATTTATATAAGAAAAGAACTCTGACGTCTAAAATTCTATATCGGTGTCTCTAGAATTACTTTAAATCGCGACTATTTATTCGCAACATTAAGTAGGCATTTGATCAACTTTGAAAATTGATACTAGTATAACGCGTGTGACAATTTGTTTCGCAACGCTACTCGAAATCGCGGATGAGCCCATCTCACAGTTGATCGTTGCAGCTCGAGCATGGGCGCCTGAAATGTCGAAAGACTCGAAAGCAAACACGAAATTTTGGTGCGCAACGCTAATTCAACGAACAGAGATCCAAAAAAGATTACTCTAATTCAACAAATCGAAATTCAAATTACTATTTAAATGAGAAATTTAAAATTCCAACGTTTAAAATTGTACATCTGTATGTCTAAATTTACTTTAAATCGCAACTATTTATTCGCAACATTTACTACACATTTAATCAAGTTTTAAAATTGATAGTAGTACAACGCGTGTGACAATTTGTTTCGCAACACTACTCGAAATCGCGGATGTGCCCATCTCACAGCTGATCGTTGCAGCTCGAGCATGGGAGCCTGAAAAGTCGAAAGACTCGAAAGCAAACGCGAACTTTTGGTACGCAACGCTAATTCAATGAACAGAGATCCAAACAAGATTACTCTACAGTTTCTGCAAAACGAATCGCGACTATTAGTTTCGCAACGCTATACTTTAAACAAGCTATATCGCTGATAGAGACTACTAATATATTTAGAAGAAAGGCTAACTTTGATCTCTGTTCAAAATCGACTAACGCAACGCGTACTTTTTTCGCAACGCTAGTGCAAATCGCGGACGTTCCCATCTCGGCTGATCGTTGGGGCGGCGAGGCCTGCCCATGCATGCAACTAACTACTTTTACATTCTACTACAACTCTATTTCTACAGACGAGTATAACGACAAGGTAGTGAAAAATGACTCACTCGAAGATGCGAAGACGTTGCAGTGATTGTCCTTTTGAATGACAGTTTGTCCGGCATCTGTGGCATAAAACCTCGTCTGCTCCTTCGGCCCCATCCCGACAATTTGTTTTGCACCGCTACTCGATATCGCCGAAGTACTCATCTCACAGTTGATCGTTGCAACTGGAGCATGGGCGCCTGAAATATCGAAAGACTCTATTGCAAACGCGATTCTTTTGATGCGCAACGCTAATTCAACGAATCGAATTTAAAATGCCTATTAAATAAGAAATTTAAAATTCTAACGTCTAAAATTCTAAACAGGTATCTTTAGAACTACTTTAAATTACGACTATTTATTTGCAACATTAACTAGACATTTCATCAACTTTAAAAATTGATACTAGTACAACGCGTGTAACAATTTGTTTCGCAACACTACTTGAAATCGCGGATGTGCCCATCTCACAGTTGATCGTTGCAGCTCGAGCATGGGAGCCTGAAAAGTCGAAAGACTCGAAAGCAAACGCGAACTTATGGTGCGCAACGCTAATTCAACGAACAGAGATCCAAAAAACGATTACTTTAGATTATATGTAAAACAACAACAATATGAACTTTAAAAGCGCAGTTATCAAATTGAAATGTAATTTTGAACCGCGACTATTTGTGATTCGCAACGCTACGCTCTAAACAATCTATACCGTAATGTTAGCTTTAATCTCTGTTCAAATCGACTAAATTCAACGCGTGATTTTCTCGCAACGCTAGTGCAAATCGCGGACGTTCCCATCTCGGCTGATCGTTGGGGCGGCGAGGCCTGCCCATGCATGCAACTAACTACTTTTACACTTTACTACTACTCTATACTACTACTTCTACAGACGAATATAGTGATAAGGTAGTAACAAAATGACTCACTCGAAGATGCGAAGTCATTGCAATGAATGCCCTCTCTGAGTCAATCAGCACGGTAATGACTGCATGCCGGATACCGAAACTGGACCGGCTCAGAACCCAAGGTAAACGAAGGAAGCATTGAAGAGTCCATGGCCCCCCCCGAGCTAGCTTAAAGTAGGCCAAGGAAGTTTTAAATAACCCTTGGACTACCCTAAGCTAGCTAAAGGTAGGCCATGATAAACAATGGCAGGCCATTGGTGGAGGACCCTAGGTTAACCCTAAGCCAACTGAAGGTAGGCAAAGTAGACTAGAGTACTTCTGGAGGACCACTGGTCAGCCTCAGGGTAAGCAAGGGAAGGCCCCAGTAGCTCTGGATGACCACTGGTCAACTTCTGGGTAGGCAAGGGTAAACCAAGGTAGGCCACTGGTGAAGGATCCATGGTCAACCCTAAGCCAGCTGAAGGTAAGCAGGGGTAGGCTAGGGAAGTTCTAGATGACCACTGGTCAATGTCAGGGTAGACCAAGGTAGGCCACTGGTGACGGACCCTTAGTCGACTCTAAGCCAGCTGAAGGTAAGCAGGGGTACCTCTGGATGACCACTGGTCAAGCCCAGGTTAGGCCACTGGAGGTGGACCCTTGGTCAACCCTACGCCAGCTGACGGTAAGCAGGGATAGGCTAGGGTAGCTCTGGATGACCACTGGATGTCCACTGGTCAACCTCGGGGTAGGCAAGGGTAGACCACTGCTGGAGGACCCATGGTCAACCCTAAGCACGCTGAGGATAAGCAGGGCTACGCCAGAGTAACTGTGGATGACCACTGGTCAATTCCAGAGTGGTCCACTGATGGAGGACCCTTGGTCAACTCTAAGCCGCTAAAGGTGGCTCTGGAGGACCGCTGGTCATCCCCAAGGTAGGCAGGAGAGGACAGGGTAGCTCTGGAGGACCCCTGGTCAGCCCCAAGGTAGCCGAAGACTCTCCTGGTCCCGGAGCCCGTCCGCTCCTTCCGGAGCCCCCGGCCCGACTGACTGACTGAGCGCGCTCCGCGGGCTTAGGTAAGCAGTGATGCGCAGCGCGCAGCGAAGCGCAACGCTCCCCACCCCAACTAATTTTGATAGATCTCGATCGCCGTGATAATAATTATTGATAAATGTATTATTTCTGGCTGTATAATGTTTATAACAATTCCTCTTGCCAACGATGTCGACAAGCATCCTCTTGACTATCTACCATCTCATTTTTAAGTAAATATTGCTCATAGTACTCGAGATACAGAGTAACTTTTAACACATGAATATTACCAAACAACATTATATTAAGCAAATGTAATTAATAAATTTATTATCTCTGGCTGTTTAATGTTTATAACAATTCCTTTTGCCAATTATGTCGACATGCACTCCCTCGACTATCTGACCATCTCATTTTTTAGTAAAAATATGTAATGGAACTCGAGATATTGAATATCTTCTGACACATGAATATTCGCGTGCATTAATTTATCGAACACAATTCACTCATAAATTTATCATCTCTATCTGGTTAATATTTGAAACAATTCCTTTTGTCGATGATGTCGACGAGCACTCCGTTGACCATCTTGCCATCTAATTGTTTAGTAGAAGTAAGTAATAAAACTCGAGATCCAGCATAATTTATGATACACGAATATTACTAAGCATAATTATATTGAAAAAATGTAATTAATGAATTTGTTATCTCTGTTTGTTTAACGATTGTTTAATGATTTCGCAACGTTGTCAGCTTAAAAACCGCAATGCTGTCGCATTGTATTCGTACAAAAATGAAACGTTCGAGTGGATTCTTTCATAATTTTATCTTCGCAGCTATTAGCTCGATATGATTATCGATTTTTAATATTTCATAGAGCAACTGGTGTTTTATATGTTTGCTCAACAAAATATTATAAATCGAGAATCAGACCGATTATCCAGGTCTCACCACGTGGAGGTTGCTGCGATGGAGACCCACCCACCCACTTGGAATTTCTTTATCGTCCCACCCGACGGAAAATTACAAAATTACAAAATACAAAAAAATATCTGCATACTGAATATGTATAGACTCTTCGTGATACACATTTATCTGTACAACAAATGCATAGCAAAAAGAGCCTAATTGCAAGCCTACCCGACCGAATTCTTGTGTAAAAGCTAATCTTCCCTTTGAATGCGCATATGTACATATAGGCATTTTGCATATTGTCTTTCATTTTGTTTTACCCATTGTGTTGTGTGCCTAACTACAGTACTCCTGATTAATATTCGGACGCTCTTAAAACGATGAGAACTTTTTAAATATTGGACTCAAAGACTTAGATTTTTCTAAGAAGCTAGAACAATTAATTGGTTATGTGATGTGGGGGCAAAATTTGAAGAAAATTGTAACTGATCGGAGTTACAAAGAAAATTCTAAAAACCGTATTTTACAACATTTCTATGTAGGCCTACATAGAAAATTTTAAAACATACGTTTTACAGATCTGTGTTAATTATATACATTTTTCGAAAATGTTATGAAAATCGGTTCATGCGAAAAAAAAAACGACACGCATTGAAAGATGTAAGAATCCGTAGATTCATTACAGTTAGAGACCGAAAATCGCGAGAAACTGTAATTTTTACCATCTTTAAATGTTTGTAGCTTCATTACAACATTGACCGATTTTGATGAAATTTGCGGAATAGGTACGTACCTATTATCGACACAGACCTACAAAACGTATTTTTGAAATTTTCAATATAGGCCCACATAAGAAGTGTTGTAAAATACGGTTTTGAGGATTCTCTCGGCAATTCTGATCAATTTGTAATTTTTTCAAAAAATTTTTTTTGCACGTCATGTAGTAAACTAATTGTTACAACCGTAGAGACAGATATTAAAAGAGTTATCGTCTTTTTAAGAGAGTCCGAATATTTATTAGAGTCACCGTATGTAGGGGTAGCTAACCTATTCTCCACTTACATACACTTAAACATACAGACGTATACAAAATATGTACAATAAATTAATAAATAGAACATGCAACACATAAGACAAACGACACAACATGCAAACACGGACATATAACAATTTACACAACCAATACAATTTTCTATTACAACCACAAACGATCCAGAAGTGGAAGGCGTGTGAAACCTTGAACTTTGCTGTAATGGGGGTTGGTTCTGCGACGAGCAAAGTATCTGAAACATACTTAATTTTGGATAAACACATGAAAAAAAAAGAAAAAAAAGGGTACACACATATGCAAAATGGTTGTCCACTCGATACGTGTATTTCAAACAAACGCGTGCGAGTGGACCATTCTTGCGCAACGCTACTCTACGAAATGTACATTGAACATCTCAATAACAACGCGTGCAATGCACTATCCATCGTGACGTTAATTAATATTTGATTCAAAACTGCAAATTCCCGTGTGCACTTTCGTCTTTTTCTTACGCAACTCTAAATGGAAACGCGATGGCAGCCATTTCAATTTATCGGGAGGGAATCAAGCCGAATATCGTTCTTTCGCAACGCTAATATGCAAAATAAGTAATAAAATATCTCGATAGAAACGCGAGTAGTAGTGCATTATTTGTCACGACGCTAATTTATTTAATTCGATATGGAAAACTCCCGTGCACTTTAATTTCTTCAGACTACGCAATTCTAAGGGCAAACAATGGCTGCGAGTATTTAGGAGTAGGAGCAGGATCGGGGACAGTCGTTTCTGGGTGCAGTGCGGGCGGCATTTCATGTTTCGCAACTCTAATACAAAGCTCCTATATGTTTTAAATATTTTCGTAGATTAGTTAAAGAAAAACAAAAGCATTGCCGACCATTGTATATCGGTATAAATACGATTGGCGCACGCCTCTAGACAAGCATCGCATCGCGTGTAGACGCATGTTGGAGATCTTCTGCGTTAAACGGATCGGACTTGCGAATTCTCATCGTAACACGCGATTGGGGGGACTATAATTCGCGGTCCCGGCTATTATTACAAATTCGAACACTGCAAAATCAGTTTTGCATGGAGCAATGAACACTAAAATCCATCGATAAAGCTACGCGCGGCGCACTATCAGCGTAAAGATACCCCATCTTTTACCTTACGGGCCGACAAGGCGTTCTATACGCTGTACATACACATCGTGTATGTCTCACTAACGCGGGCGTACCACCACGTTGGTTGAAAAAATACATGCTGGTGAAACGCAGTGGCAGGTTCCTTGCATTTAGCGCTCACACACCATCAATTGGCCAAGGTGCACGTCGCTACGTTCAGATGAAGCTACAGCGTTACTCCGCCATCGCAAGTCACTCCAATATCCGCGGCTCCATCGCATTAGATGCTAATACGATGGTTACCGTGGTATTTTCGTGCGTACCACCACAGGTGACATAACTTAATATGTCTTTTTTTTGTGTACGGTATTTTCATACGACAACGGAGACACTTGTTCCATTGCTGGAACGGCAAACGAGTCGTGTGTTGGGGCACACCGCGGAGAATTGAACGTAGCCACGTGCACGTGGTATTGCGCGAACTGCCGTGGCAGCAAAAGGCCCGAGAACGTACCAATACTTTTCTACTCTACACGTAGTGGTCCGGTGGGCGTATGCTCCACGTTTTGGCCGGTGCCAAAAACTTTAAATCAAGAATCTAATTGTAAGCAACATTCATTCTAAATGGATTAAATCTAAATATCCAAATATCTATAGAATTCAATGTTCGTATGCGCCTTGCGGTATTGGTTCTGCAATGTTAATTTTGTACTACTGAAGCGCGGTCGCGACTCTTATAATTAAATCGCACCGTTTAGGTGTGTTCTCCAATATTTGTGTAGACGCGATGCGATGCAACGAGTGTCTAGACGCGTGAGTCAATCGCAATTTTATCGATATTAAACAAATGCAGGTCTGTATTAATTAGCAACGCTAACTTGACCCGTTGTGATTCTCCCGCAACTCTAATAAAAATCGCGAATGCCTACACCACACCGGGCAGCCGTTGCAACTGGAGCATGGGCGCCTGAAATGTCGAAACATTCTAATGCAAACGCGATCCTTTTCATGCGCAACGCTAATTCGACAAATCAAAATTCAAAAAGCTATTTTAATAAAAAATTTAGAAATCTAACATATGAAATTCTAGATCAGTATGTGTAGAACTACTTTAAATTACGACTATTTATTTGCAACGTTATCATGAACTTTCATCAACTTTGAAAATCTATACTTGTACAACGCGTATGTTAATTCGTTTCGCAACGCTACTCGAAATCGCGGATGTGCCCATCTCACAGCTGATCGTTGCAGCTCGAGCATGGGAGCCTGAAAAGTCGAAATACTCTAAAGCCAACGCGAACTTTTGGTACGCAACGCTAGTTCAACGAACAGAGATCCAAAAAAGATGACTCTACTGTTTCTGTAAAACAAATCGCGACTATTTGTTTCGCAACGCTATACCATTGGAGGGAAGACTAAGTTTCATCTCTGTTCAAAATCGACTAATGCAACGCGTAGGTTTTTCGCAACGCTAGTGTAACTCGCGGACGTTCCCATCTCGGCTGATCGTTGGAGCGGCGAGGCCTGCCCATGCATGCGACTAACTACTTTTACTACTACTCTATTTCTACGGACGAGTACAGTGACAAGGTAGTAACGGAGTGATTTCTCATCCGAAGATGTGAAGCCATTGCAATAATTGCCCTCTTGAGCGACAGTTTGTCGGGCATCTTCTTTTTCTTCGGCGGTCCGCCAACAAACTGTAACCCTAAACGTGCTCGCAGCGAAAACGATCGACGACTTTCGAGACGAATCACAAGTCTCGAGAGAAGCTGATAGTTTCGCTGGTGCAATCGAGCAGGTGCGCAACGTTTCGAGACCCTAATCCGCGCGCGTTCGCGTCCGCGTCCGCGAAAAGCTACGCGAGCAAGAAGAATCGAGCACGAAGCGTCCATCGAACGTCATGCCTCGTTCGATTTAGCTTCGAGTCGAAAGTTCAAGCTCTTCCAGCGACTGACTACCGCGCGAGTCGCGGCCTACCCGAAAGAGAAAGCGATAGCCAGCCCCGGCCCCTACCTACTTAGAATTAACAGTCACACCAAGAAGGTAAGCTACCTATCCTGCCTAGCCCTATATTTAAAAAATGGCAAAAGACACAGGCTCTCCAACACACTCGTTACACGGTTTTCTCACACAGACGCCAGGGTGCAATAGCCTAACACCTAGGGAGAACGTCCCGGGACGTCTCCGACACCCTAACGTTCGATCTCACCCAAGCACACTCTAAGGTACGTACCAGTTTTCCTGAAATCGACTGACAATGGTAGCGATCATTGCGGGACGTTAATTTAATTAATTACAGACCTAGTTTTCATCAATGAATTGAGAAACTACGCGCGCACATATTCCACGAAGATCCATGTAGCATGTCGCGGATCGACTGGAATATGCGCTACCAAATCAAATTAAAAGAACCGACGCAATTCCACTGCCTACCCACACACTCGCACAAGTGGAAAATGCGTCGTGCACGATACGCTAACCATTGTCAGTCGCCACACATATTTATGTTAGAAACAATATTCCATGTGCTCGTTGCTCTCACCCTCCCGAGTAGCGCCTGGGCACGCGAAAGGGTTCGAGCAACGAACAGGGAATCTCAATATCCTGAAAATCCTAACTAAAAAAATTATTTAAATTGTGTACGGTCTAATATTGTTTTATTATTACAAAATGAATCGACTTATAATTGAAAATTTAATTTTAATGAATATTCAAAATATAATTTTAATGAAGATTAAAAATTTAATTTTAATGAATATTTAAAATATAATTTTAATGAAGATTAAAAATTAATTTTTAATGAATATTCAAAATATAATTTTAATGAAAATTAAAAATTTAATTTTAATGGAGATTCAAAATTTAATTGGAATACATTTTGATAAATATTTCATGAATTTATTTAAAATTTTCAAGAAAATATTTAGAGACCCTCGGGCGATCCTTTCGACAAAGCAACGTTTCGAAATATTGGAAAAAGTTCTCTACTAAAGGTGAAGTACTCGTGCTTTGTCTTAAGAATCTACCCGTCGCGAATCGTCCTTTTGTACGTATTATCTAATGTTTTCGAGCAAAATGAATTTTAAAGAACAAACGATTTTTTTCTCGACCATAAAAAGTGACTACGTCGCGAATTGTGTACCAAATTGGGGAAGATATCTAAATACCTTCTCGCAAATTGGTGATCCAAGTGTCGAAATGTATATGTTTATAAAAGAACGCGACGTACAAAAAGACCCTACCTAACTAGGAAACAGATCACTACCCGCAGGAACGCCTGGCGTTCCTACGGTCACTATACTCGCCAAAATCAACTACCAACTACATCAACTACAGATAATTATAAAAAAGTCTGTTGCTTTTTTCTCACTTACTACTTGTTGGGGGGTGCGAGAAGCTACGTTAGAGTCCTAGAATCAGAGAAGGAAACAAAAAAATATTAAAGTCGATGCTTGCGATTTTTCATCGGGATATAAAGAGTATTTAAAAAAAAATAATTCATCATTTCAATTGAGATGATTTGCTATCATGATCCGAATGAAATGTGCCCAACCTTGCGCATATTCGCTTTTTAATAAATCGAAAATATATTAACAATAAAGTGTTACATTAATGTCATTTGAACAGAAAATGTTCAATAACAACCCTCAATTACGAATATCTGTGAAACACTCTCTGTGATAGAAAGAACAAATTCATTTATTTTCAATCGATCAACCGTCAAAGTACAAAATCTCAATAAATAGAAAATAGATATTTCAAACTGAATGTAAAATTGAGAGTAAATAAACTCGATACCTATCGCACAACACGAATTTAAATTTAATTGATCGACACAACACAAGAGTAAATTATATTATCACAAGAAAACGCAATTCGAGAATAAATTTAAACCGATGAACAGTGAATTCATTTCATTGAAAATAAAGATTAAAAATTTTGATTTCTAATTAAATATAAAACACGGAAACGGATACTCACCAAGTAACGGTCCTTGTTTTGCAACGTATACTTTCTGCATTGCAATAACACGCACACATACACACACGACGCGACGCGGTACACAAGGATTGAGGGTGGTGTCGAGATAAAGAAATACGCGTCCGATCACTTTGACTATTTTGATTGTAATGAGTCGCGGCCAAACTGTTGCTTCCGCGGGTGGCAGATGGGGAGAGTGCCAGGGGTACGGTGATGGGGTGTTACAGGTATCCAATAGAAATATTTGTCCCGATGACCGACTTCAAGGATCGGCGGTTGCCCGCGATTTCGGACCCGCGCGGCCCGGTGCTAAGGTGCGCAAAAAACCATCTGAGGCAATGCGTATATTGTAACGTTGCGTTCTTAGAAGTGCCGTACCAACGTAAATATTCATAGCCGAGTGATCAAGGACGTCATTGTGTAATCGTCGCGCAAATTTTCTCATGGCGTCCTATAACACCCCATCAGTGTACCCTTGGCCCTCTCCCCACCCGTGGTCCCAAAGATTCGGCTGCGACTCATTACAATCAACAAGTCAAAGTGAACGGATGCGCGTTTCTTTATCTCGGAACTACCCTCTGTCCTTGTGAACCGCGTCGTGTGTGTGTGTGTGTGTGTGTGTTATTGCGGTACAGAAAGTATACGTTGCAAAACAAGGACCGTTATTTGGTGAGTACCCGTTTCCGTGTTTTATCATTAATAAGAAATCAAAATTATTAATATTTATTTTTATTGAAATTAATTCTTTGTTCATCGATTTGAATTTATTCTTGAATTTCATTGTAAGTAGTTTCGATTGATTAAAAAGCTAATATGTACAAGGTTGGGCGCATTCCATTCGAAACATGATAACAAATAATCTCATGTGAAACAATGAATTATTTTTAATATTTTATTATAAAGAAATTCAAAGTGGGTGGGCGGGTCTCCCTCGCAACAACCTCCACGCGGTGTGACCTGGATAATCCGTGTGATTCTCGATTTATAATATCCTGTTCGGCAAACATATAAAACACCAATTGCGCCATAAAATATTTAAAATCGACAATCATGTCGAGCTAATAGCTGTAAAACTAAAAGTTGTGGTTAAATGAAGCAATTACGCACCGATCTTTATCTGTTCACTTCAAATAATTTTCTAAAAAAAAAACGGTCCCTCCGGAGAGGGGACATTTGCGACTGTACTCTTATTTTTTCTTCAAATTTTTCAATTTTTCGCTGCCGTGAAAACATTTCAATTAAATGCTCTTGTGTTTTGTTCGTTCAATCGTTATCATTTAATGAACATAGTTTGACATTTTATTTTCCGCATCTGTGGAACCAACAATTTTTAAAATTTCGAAAAATTCTTTATAACACGTTCATACGATTTATTAGAATGAAAATTTATTCGTTTGAAGTGTCTAAACTATTGCAATATACTTTTATCAATGACACGAGTAATAAAAATAATGTTGCGTACAGAAACCAAATTAATTTTACTATAATTCACCTTTTAAATACACGCGCCATATGCATTTGTACATTTGTCTCCAAATCGTATTGAAGCACCCGTAGCACAAATAAAGTATACGGAATATTCAGTTCTTGCTAATACGCCTAAATTGGTGAACTATTGGTAATATAAAACGATTAGCAATTTTTACTAAAAAATTAGTTGGTAGATAGACAAGGGGATGCTTGTCGACATCGTTGAAAAAAGGAATTGTTATAAACATTAAACAGCCAGAAATAATAAATTTATCAATAATTATTATCACGGCAATCGAGATCTACCGAAATTAGTTGGGGTGGGGAGCGAAGCGCTTCGCTGCGCGCTGCGCATCACTGGCTACCTAAGCTCGCGGAGCGCGCTTAGTCAATCAGTCGGGCCGGGCCCTCCGGCAGGAGCGGATGGGCTCCGGGACCAGGAGGGTCTTCCAGCGGTACCCTGGCCTCTCCTGCCTACCTTGGGGATGACCAGTGGTCCTCCAGAGCTACCCTTGCCTATCTTCAGCTGGCTTAGGGTGGGCCAAGGGTCCTTCACCAGTGGTCATCCAGAGTTACTCTGGCCTACCCTGAGGCTGACCAGTGGTCCTCCAGAGCTACCCTTGCCTACCTTCAGCTGGCTTAGGGTGGACCAAGGGTCCTCCACCAGTGGTCAACCAGAGCTGCTCTGGCCTATCCTTGCCTACCCTGAGGCTGACCAGTGGTCTTCCAGAGCTACCCATGCCTACTGGTCATCCAGTGGTCATCCAGTGGTCATCCAGTGGTCATCCAGTGGTCATCCAGTGGTCATCCACTGGTCATCCACTGGTCATCCACTGGTCATCCACTGGTCATCCACTGGTCATCCACTGGTCATCCACTGGTCATCCACTGGTCATCCACTGGTCATCCACTGGTCATCCACTGGTCATCCACTGGTCATCCACTGGTCATCCACTGGTCATCCACTGGTCATCCAGTGGTCATCCAGTGGTCATCCAGTGGTCATCCAGTGGTCATCCAGTGGTCATCCAGTGGTCATCCAGTGGTCATCCAGTGGTCATTCAGTGGTCATCCAGTGGTCATCCAGTGGTCATCCAGTGGTCATCCAGTGGTCATTCAGTGGTCATTCAGTGGTCATCCACTGGTCATCCACTGGTCATCCAGTTGACATCCACTGGTCATCCAGTGGAAATCCACTGGTCATCCAGTGGAAATCCACTGGTCATCCACTGGTCATCCAGTGGCCATCCAGTGGTCATCCAGTGGACATCCACTGGTCATCCACTGGTCATCCAGTGGAAATCCAGTGGACATCCACTGGTCATCCAGTGGACATCCACTGGTCATCCAGTGGAAATCCACTGGTCATCCACTGGTCATCCAGTGGTCATCCAGTGGTCAACCACTGGTCAACCAGTGGTCATCCAGTGGTCATCAAGTGGTCATTCAGTGGTCATTCAGTGATCATTCAGTGGTCATCCAGTGGAAATCCACTGGTCAACCACTGGTCATCCACTGGTCATCCATTGGTCATCCAGTTGACATCCACTGGTCATCCAGTGGAAATCCACTGGTCATCCAGTGGAAATCCACTGGTCATCCACTGGTCATCCAGTGGTCACCCAGTGGTCATCCAGTGGCCATCCAGTGGTCATCCAGTGGTCATCCAGTGGTCATCCAGTGGACATCCACTGGTCATCCTCTGGTCATCCAGTGGAAATCCAGTGGACATCCACTGGTCATCCAGTGGACATCCACTTTTCATCCAGTGGAAATCCACTGGTCATCCACTGGTCATCCAGTGGTCATCCAGTGGTCATCCAGTGGTCATGCAGTGGTCATGCAGTGGTCATGCAGTGGTCACCCAGTGGTCACCCAGTGGTCATCCAGTGGTCATACAGTGGAAATCCACTGGTCAACCACTGGTCAACCACTGGTCATCCAGTGGTCATCCAGTGGTCATCCAGTGGTCATTCAGTGGTCATCCAGTGGAAATCCACTGGTCAACCACTGGTCAACCACTGGTCAACCACTGGTCATCCACTGGTCATCCACTGGTCATCCACTGGTCATCCAGTGGACATTCAGTGGACATTCAGTGGACATTCAGTGGACATCCAGTGGTCAACCAGTGGCCATCCAGTGGTCATCCAGTGGTCATCCAGTGGTCATCCAGTGGTCATCCAGAGCTACCCTAGCCTATCCCTGCTTACCTTCAGCTGGCGTAAGGTTGACCATGGGTCCTCCACCAATGGCCTGCAATGGCCTACCTTTAGCTAGCTTATGATAGTCCAAGGGTTATTTAAAACTTCCTTAATTTAATGAATTTAAAGAATTTATGAAAATTTAATGAATTCTTATTCTTCTGTAGATGAAAAGAATGCAAGTACTTATTTTAAAAACAAGAAAACACAAGCATAGTTAATATATGTGTAATGTGTACGCACTCATCAACTGCATAGAATTTGTATTGATTTTAAGTGTAAAGAAAGTAAACTATTGGTTTAAAGTGTATAAAACTATTATAATATACATTCATTAGTGACACGAGTAATAAAATTAATATTAAGTGTAGAAACCAAATTAGTTTTACGACAATTCGTATTTTTGTAATACATTCTTTATAAATATTATTTTCACCGTTCAAATACACGCGCCGTATGCATTAGTAGCCTTGAAAACAGCCGTAGTAAAAATAAAGTATACGGAATATTCAGATCTTGCTAATACGGCTAAATTCGTGAACTATCGGTAATATTGAGCGCGACACCGAAATGGTACGGGGGCCACTGTGGCCCCCCGAGGCCTAGACAGAAAAGCCCATAAGATGCAATGTCTGTGTCTGTGCTGCTGCTCTCTATCTGTAGTCTGTCCCTATAGATGGCAGTTTTGACGCTCTTAATTAGCTTCGCTGTCTATCTGTTAGATGGCGTGACATTTCCCAGCACTGTGGCGGTTTTTTACTTGTAAATTCGAATTTGAAAATTCGAGGACAAAGAAGCCTTTCCTCAGTGAAAATGTATGTTAATATATTATTTTGTTTACTATTAAAGACATAATCAACTGCACATCTAAATAGGTATTAACCCTTAACACTCGAACGGCGACTCTGAGGCGCCGCTACGAATTGTTACACCATTATTCAGAATATTGTTTATATGATTAAATTTGTTTATATGTAATAAATTACTACACATTTAAATACTGTATGAGGTACTATATCAGTCTCAAGTGCAAAGGGTTAATTTATCTAATCAGTACTTACGAGGTGAAAGGTAATGACAATTTTTAACAAATAACACTTTGTACTTACAATCTTTTTTTATTCCAAGAACATACAAAAATTATGTACCAGGAAAAAAAATTGCAGAAAAGTTGCCTGTTTCATATAAATCGTTTTAGTCCAAAAATAAATTGTTTTCTCTGTAGTAAGAATTTATAGCATAATTTTATTCTTTCTAGCTGTTAAAAACAGAATGTTTTGTTAGATTAACTCCGTATACTGAATTGTTAATGCATTTCTCAATATCAATAATATAATACACACTATTCAGAGACCCTCGGTTAAATTAATTTTCGCTATTGCTTGATAGTATCCGTTGCTACTGATTGTGCCTTTCTGTGATATATGTATCTGTTTCAACACTGTTTCTCCGAAGCTAGTATTTTCATGGACCTAAAAATGACGAGATATTAGAATTTCATATTTGTATATGTCATAATATATATTTACTTTGAATATGTCTGTTCCATCGAATGTTCCATAAGGTACATTCTCGGTTTTCTCTTCATTTTTTTTTATTTTAAATTTTGTATTCATAAGTGTTACATGTAATGTAACATGTTCCCTTTCCTTGTCCATTAAACCTAAACAATATGTCTCCCATTATATACATTAATAGTTTATTATTGGAGGTGTGCGAGAACTCGAAAATGTCAGGCCGAGACGGGTTCTCGAAAACTTCGGGATTCCCACGGATAATCGTTTCGACCCGATGCCTTCCCGACCAGTCCTGACCATCTTGCACACCTCTACTTATTGTTGAAAGATTTTTTATTTTTACCTATGCTAGCGTAATAATTTACAATATCATCTAAAATTTCTTGCAAAGCATTATTTGAATCAATTATTTTTGCATATAGAACCTTTATCTCTCCAGGATCATCATTCATTATTGAAATCCCTTGTACGCGTATAGGAATTTCACCGTACTTTTTAATTGCAGGCCTATATTTGTATTTGTAAAAATTATTAATACACGAAAGATATTTAAAATGTTGACAACCACACAGAACTTTACATACATCACAATATTCTCTTTACAATAATCTAGGGCTTTAATAGCTTGTTCTTGTTCCACATCGTCGAATAGTTTTAACATTCCAATGGTCATATGCAGTTTACTCGGTGTCTGAAAGATAATTTCTTCTACACCTCTAGATGTTTTCCCAGAGTTTGTAAGTACATCATTTTTAAATGCATTAAATTTCATTATTATATGACCTTCATTCAATGGTATAGATAAGAAATGTGTATATCTCCATTTTTTCCTTAATGATGTTATTAATAAATCTATTCTACGGCGTGCGCTTATTATTCCCTTACGATAAAATCCAGTTATAACTATAAATCAATAATTACACAATACATATTATATACACAAGCTCTCTGTCAGAGTTTGACATTATTTAGCTCTTTCCTGTAGCAGCATTCAGAAACATAGGTAAGCAGTTAGTCGTAGTTGCACTTTTGCTGTTGCTTTCAGTTATGGAGTTTTTTGACTGACTAGTCTAGCAAACTAAAGCTTTTTGATTTGAGTATTATTTATATTTAAAACATAACTGCATTTTGAACCAAACGCACATAATATTATCAACAATACAATAATACAATGTGCTATGGTAAAAGTGCGTTGCTGTGAGATTCACGGACCTCGATGAGAAAGAGTTAATACAACAAATTATCAGTGATTACAATTTATGACTTATTGTTTGATTCAATAAATGTACAGAAGTAATAATAATTATTTTCAATCGTAATTCGTAAACATTCGTTATATATAAAATAATATGTGAAAATATTTTCAGATATTTGCTCTCGTTCTAGATAGAATGTATAAAAATAGTATGTAGTGAAATCAAACAAAATTATACAGATTTTGCACTCTTTTGCAATAATAATCATAATTCAAGAAATGTTACAAACATATTTACCAATATCACCGTCCTGACCTACTTTCGGGATTTGTATGTTTGTTTTGGTCTCGGCCTCTAATTTTTTACGCGTCGTGTGTTTTGCTCCAATTATTACTGGGAAAAATGATCTAAAATATCGTAAAGCTACATTAACATTAATCTATCGACTTTTGTTGTAACATCGATGCATGAAATCATATTTACTTCGCTACATGAAAAGTATGTTTATATCTTGATGACCCGTATGGGACAATTTCGATATCAGTGTCATCAAATTCTTCCCCATCTTCAATGTCAAGGTCATCGTCCTCAACATATGGAGTAATAGCGTGATCGCTCGAGTTCTTTTTTCCAAAGTGTCTATAACACCGACCGTCTACCCAAATTAAGTCTGGTTTTAGAACATTCATTATTTAACGAATTATTTTCTTGTCTCGTGTAAACGATTCACAATAATTCCCACACCACTAAAAGTTGCACACGATAAATATAGATCAATATAGATACTGTGATGTATTGCTTTCCAATATCGGGTTTTATCAACTATTTTATTTTTGCATACTTATATCTTTATGATACAAACTATTTCGCAACTGTAATAATCTTTTTAATCTTTCGATTATTCACGACATAATAACGACACGTGACATCGTCAGCTCGAAGTTGTAAGTAGTTGTAATTGTAAATTACAACTTGTAACTGTAACCAAGGTCCTCTGATTTGGGGACATCAACATGAAAGATTCGGACAGAAGTTTCGTTCCTAGTCGAGAATTTTGTGACATCAAAGATTCCAGCAGAATTTTTGATTTTCTTTTTTAAGCAAATACCAGAGAGGAAATTCTCTGCAAATATAATACTTGTATACAGAGCATAGAATACAGTATTTTCTGTGTCTGTACCAGTCTGTGTATACTAACCACTGCTAATCACTGAACAGATTAGTGACACAATACTATAATATACTAACGCACATCGCACATACTGACAACTGACATACTATTTATCAGCGCCTCCAGCGACACAGGCGGTGTAAGATTTTACTTTATGGAAGAATAAACAATTTTTGCATGGTTATGTAGAATAATCAAATTTATTTAACAGTATAAAACAATAGCTACTTATAAAAAAATTACAACATTCAAGTCCGACATAAATTTCCTTTTTTTTATTCCATCAATAATGTTCGATTGAATTTTCGCATTTATTGATGGAAGAATTAAAAACTTTAGTTAGCTATGCATCACTTGTTTATAATCAACGAATAAACATAATATTTGAATATTAAATAAAAATTCGGCAGTAAACATAGATTTCATTTTATTTAAAATCGTACATTGCTTTCGGTTTAAAAATCATGCATCACAGAATGAATTTTTGTACCATGTAGAAGAAATTTTTAAGAATATAGAAACTAATTTTATGAGTGCATTTACTGTCTCTCCAGATTACTTGTTTTTCTTTTTTATATGTACATATATATGTATATAAATGTACATATGAAAAAGATTTAGCGATTGAAACTTACTTTTACGAAACAGTTAAAAATTCTTTTACAGTATATACTATTTACAATATACGAGAATTCAGTACGATGTTTAACAATAGAGTAAAAATTCAATATTCTTCGTGAAACCAATGTATGGGATAAAGGTCAATATCTAAGTTAACTATGCAGGATTTACATATACATAATAGCAAGACATAAAATGCAATTCTTTTTTTTTTAAAAAAAAAGATTAACAGACATATTGTTCTATACTAAATGAAAATACCAAGTTTATACATTGATTGCGTACAGTTAGAAATTTAATAATTTCTTAATGGCTAAATTATCAGAATGTTTCTGAAGCATGTACAAATTCACCTATATTACAATAATAATAATTACAAATATATCTACATATGGGCATTATTTCAATATATTTCTACTAGATATATTACAATATTCAAGGTAAAGGATTCACGTAATAAATAACAATTTCACGTTATAAGTTACATTATTAATCGTCGTCTGTACTTTTCTGGTATACTGCACCAAACTTACTCATATACTTACGTACAAAATCTTTAGCTTTATGTTTAACATTTTCATTACATTGTAACTCATCAACACTTTTACAATGTTTCAACTCTTTTGCAAGTACAAAATGCGTAAGCTGTAACAATAAATCAAATTTCCAATTAATACAAATCTAATATATGTAAAAAAGAAAAACTATTACTAGACTAGATTATATACATTTATAGCAAAAATGGATGATTGGAACACCAAACTGTAAAGACATAAGAAGAATTTCTGAATACTATTGCATTATTTGCGACTCATTACAATTGTTGAAAGAAACAATACATTTTCGTTTAGCTTGCATTTCTTAGGATCTATTCGGTAAGTTTTTATTTTGCATAAAAATCTGCAATCTACTTATTATTAGGTTGTCTGAAAAGTTTCTTTCTCAATGTGGAATTTAATATTGTTAGACCATATAGGCATACTTCTTTAATGCGATCATCTGTTCGGTGTTTTAGTATTTCTGAAGCTTCTTCTTATTTACTCACGTCATTTTCTTTCTTACACATCCACTCGGAGGTTTTTCATTGTGCATATTAATAAAAAACGAAAGAAACTTTTTGGACAACCTAATACCTCTAGTAACTTTATTACGAGCATACCTTTCTTGCAAGATGTTTGAAATCTTCAGTGTTAGTTATTCTACCTTGTTTACAATCGTTCTTCCTGTACGGATTCAAAAAGTGTACCATCACGTTCGCCATATTTATCCTGAAAGTATCCTTGATCTTCCTCTCCGACATCGTGGACAAATCCGTCGAAGGCGATTGCAATTTATTTAAGCTATGACGCGAATGCGATTTCGATTTATTGCTACGTCTATGTCTCCGTATTTTGTCAACGTGCTCCTTGAACTTTGCCCTTTCCTTTTGACGGCGTAACTTCTCTTTAATACCCTTGTGCGTTTTATGGTCTACACGATCTTCTTCTCTGCGCGGCTGTAAAACATATCAAGTAACACAATAAGTACAAATATATTTAACACGAATAAGAAAAATTTTAAATCTCTATAAAAACGATTGTACTCAACGTACACTAATAATCCTTTCTTGAACCAAACCCTCTCGTCTTTTCTTCCCTTCGGGGAAAACCACCGTACTTCCGGTCGCATTCTGAACACTACCTTTTTTCGGTAAATTATGCTTCGAACCATTTAACGATTTCTCGAGTAAAGTGTTATTTAACTCTAACTCTTCGGGCTTCTGGTCCTCGTTGTTATCGTCTTCAATGTCTTCCTCGTCTTCGTTCGATGAGCTAGAGTCCTCGCTGGACTCTGAAGACGAGGAGGAGTCCGGTTGAACTCCAATGTGGTCCGGCGGCGGTGGCAGCCATTGCGACACTCGTTCTTTCACGTGATAGTAGTATGTTCTACCTCGAGCGTCGGTCGCACTCTTCCATTTAGGTGGTAGATCTATGGCAGGTATTTCCGGTTGCGGTGATTTGAACGATTTCGCGGAGAACTGCTGATCCGATTGCTTTTCAACGTGATCGTAAAGGGGCTGTGTTTGAATGGCTACGGGCGGCGTACCACTATGAACTATATTATTAGACAGTGGCAATTGACTCTCGGGATATTGTTGGTGACAGTGAGGTAGTAAAGAATAGGCTGTTGTGGTCTGATTGAAGACAGGCGTTTGGCTTAACGTGTACACCACCGGCGGTACACCAGAAGGTATGCTGCTAGACATACCAGGTGATATTTCAGAAGAGATCGACGGCGGTAGGACATGCGAGTTTTGCGGTGGTATTGTCGATTGAGAATGTCCAGGTACTGATTGAGGCCCCCCTACGTAGACCGGAGTGCACTGCTGACTTATCTCTCCTTCTGCAATTACAAATATTTAATGTATATAATATTCCATTACAATAAAACCATGTTTGTGTCTTCTAAAATATATTTTTGTTGTTGCAGTCAAATCTCACAAACGTCTCGAATCATGAACAAATTTTCCGAACACAAAGTGTCTCGAATGACGTATTGTGACTGTCGAGTTACGAACGAGTATCTTCAGAGGAAGAGGAAGGAAGGGTGGGAAACAAACAAAGTTCGTGTATCGAGGTTTGACATTATTTGACAAGCGTGCAGAGTACAGTAAATCCTCTATAAACGCATAAGCCTCGGGGGGGATAGTTATGCATTTATCTGTGACGGGTAGCTATTTTTCGAGCTTCTAAGGCCGAGCCAAACGTAGAGAAGGACAGCGCCTGTGAAGCGAGACCACGCGCGGGCCTTTGAAGTGGGCCGGCGACTGCGACTCTCCGAGTCTCTTTCTCTTTCCCATACGCTATCCTTCCTTGCGCCCGAAACGTTCATCGTCATTTAAACCGCTAAATACTACAACAGTATTTACACAGTTGAAATCATATCGTGTTTGGTCTTTTTTTAAATCAGAAAAATGCCACGAATATATCGATGAAAGTTTCATAAAAAAATAAGTAATAATAAAAAAAATTAAATATTGGTGTTACATTGTCATGACCCACGGGCCTTTGGATTGTGCCGACGACTGCGATTCTCCGTGTCGCATTAGTAGTGGTTCACACCGATATACCCGAGCCGAGATCGGATTACTAAAGTGGAGGGGATATATTTTCTGCGTTTATCTGTTACAGCTTTTATGCGTTTATAGAGGATTTACTGTACTCCGAAAAGTGTCCGATTTCGTGCAAAATTATTAAATAATAAAGAAACACGTACCCTGTGTAGTGTAATGTTGCCACTGTCCAAGCGATGGGTTATAAAACACAGGGTACCCTGTTTGAGGGTCCACCATAGCAGTCGTATGAGGATCTATACCCAGCGCCAAACATCTGTTCTCATGATCTTGCCACGATTCCTGTTGCTGGCGACGCTGTCGCTCCTCTTCTTCTTTAGCGACCTTCATAGCGAATAGTTGTCTGCGTTCGTATTTCGTCATTCGTGGAATAGGAACTAAACTACTTCTCTCTTCTATTCGTTTATCCTTCGTTCGAGTGTACTCAGATTCTGGAGAATCTCGCCCTCGTCTTCGATCGCTACGCTTTTCCGGCTCGTTTCTTCCATATCTGTCAGACCTATGTCTATAAAATAATAATCATTAGGGGACGGAAGAAACAACATTCGTCGGAGTTCGAGGTGTGCGAGAACTCGAAAATTCTCAGGAGTCCCTGACATATGTGTACAGGGTGGGGCACTATAAACAGGTCACCTGAATAACTCGCTTGCTTTTGAAGATAGAAGAAAATGCATCAGACCAAACTTACTTGATATCGAGGCGTTCGTAACCTGATGTCATTAATTTTTTTATAGGTGGAGACGTCAAGGAGATATGAAGGTCAACTCTGTTTTTTTAAATGGAACGGTATGGTTTTTTATTTACATTCTGATAGTGTGTTTCAAGACGAATACAATGACCTATTATGAAGGTCATTCAAGGTCACGCAAGAGCAACTGCAATAGAAAATAAAGTGTCTCAAAGCACTCTTCGAACACTACGACGATTTACATGTAACATGTTATTTACGTATTCACTGCTACTTCAAGTGTTCAAAATGACGCCCATGAACACGGAAACATAATCTAAAACGTTGCAATACTGATGATACTGCCTGACAAATTACAGTTGTATCTATTACAGAGCAAGCTCTTTTTATACGTTCTTGCATATCAACCGTGGTTGTTGGTTTTTTGCGGTACACTTGTTCCTTCAATTTTCCTCACAAATAAAAATCTAGTGGTGTCGGGTCTAAGGAACGTGCTGGCCATTTATTACTTCCTGATCGACCAATCCGACGACCTTCAAATGTCCTGTTCAGTAATTCTATAACATTTCGTGCTGAATGAGCAGGACATCCGTCTTGTTGGAACCACATGGACTGTCGCATGTCCAGTGAAATGTCCTCTAACAATTCTGGCAAAACGTCTTTTAAGATTCTCTCGTATTATGACTATTTAGCGTGCCATCAATGAATACGTAAATAACATGTTACATGTAAATCGTCATAGTGTTCGAAGAGTGCTTTCAGACACTTTATTTTCTATTGCAGTTGCTCTTGCGTGACCTCGAATGACCTTCATAATAGGTCATTGTATTCGTCTTGAAACACACTATCAGAATGCAAATAAAAAACTGCAAGAAAATGCATTTTCTTCTATCTTCAAAAGCAAGCGAGTTATTCAGGTGACCTGTTTATAATGCCCCACCCTGTATAATATGTAAGTCCCGACCCGACATTTTTGGGTTCTCACAGACCTCTAATCAGAGTATAAAAAGATGACTTTCGATTTTTGTCCCTGTTCTTTTTACCTGTCGTACGATGTCCCCCTTTTTTCTTCCTTTTCTAGTTCTTCTCTGTACCCACGATCTAAAAATGAAACGCATATTAATATAATGTTGAAAATATTGTATATGCACGTGAAATGAATGAATGACATTACCGGCTTCTCTTTCGTGCTCTTTCATCTGTTCGATTCTTTCCTTCTTAGGTATTCGAAAAACTTCCTTCAAGTTTGACCACTCAGCCAGAAGATTTAAAGCTAGGTCGGGTATAAGATTTTGATCCGCATTATCCGATTTCACTTCACCGATTGCTATGCAATTCTCGACATTACCGTCGCTCTTCTCAGTATCATTCAATTGATAGGAACTTTTTTTTTCGCTATTGTCATAACCGAGCTGCAACTCCTCGGTGACTGATTTTGATTTTCCCTGGTCGTCTTCCGGAGAGTCTCCGTTCGGTGAGAAATACAATCGTTTCGACCATTTTTCTATTACATTGTAAATCTTACTGTCCATCAACATCGTCTTGTTCGGAATCGGAAGTGTGTTCAGTGTTTTCAAAACTTCTAATCGGAACTGTTGCGCTTCTTCGGAATCATTTGTTGAAATATCCATCACGTAACTCCAAATTAAACGTAAACCATGATAGTCCAAAAATAATCTTCGACATGGTTGTTCTCCGCTTTGTATGAGCCGCAACAGACGGGTCCTATGTTCCAATTCTCTGCTACGTACCATAAGTCTGCTCAACGTCAGCGTGTGTGCTCGATTCTTCAAACCGCCGGAACACAATTTGTCTATTTCTTCTTCCAACTGGAAGTAAATCAAATATTTTAATATCCAAAAGATGATACCAGTCACTTGCAATAATATTCAGACACTCTTAACACTACACCTACCAAGCATTAAAACTATCAGGAATGTTGCCTTATAAAGATGGCAACCCTAGATTTATTCAGATTGTCTGTCATTTCTAATATAATAGATGCTTGACCAAGGAAATTTATTCCATTATTTTACATAAACGAATATTTCCAATTTCAATAATTGCAAAATATAAAACCGATTGACCGTGGTAGGTTTAGTGTTAAAAAATGACCTTTTTAATATATGGCCATACGAATTGGAGACCACGCGATTTTCAGACTATAATGACTTTTAAGGATTTTTACATCTTTCGTTGCCCGTCGTAATTTTGTCCGCCTCAACCGATTTCGATGAAATTTTCAGAATGTATATAATTAACACAGGTCTACAAAATGTGTTTTTTTTTTAACACGTTCAGCACCCACTCCACAATCATAAAAATTACACAAAATCAAAGCAATATATATAATAAAACAAAAACTAAGAAGTTTAGTTTTGTGATATTAATTACTGTTTCAAACCTCTTCTATTCCTCAGATCGTAAGGAAATTTTGTACACTCAATCTACCAACGTAAAAATTAATTTTCAATTCTGTATAAATAATTCCGTCACCCAGATATGGGTGATATGGTGCTGAACGTGTTAAATTTTCACATGTAGAATTTTTTCAAAATTTATTTTCATGTCATGTAGTAAACTAGTTGTTCTAACTTCTCAAAAAAAATTCCAAGTCGCGTGGCCAAATATTAAACAATTCGTAAGTTAAAAAGGGCTTACATCCTCATCTTCCATATAGTCAGTCTGTTTCTTTTCTCCTTTCTTCTTCCTCATGTCTTTATCGCGTTTCTCTTTCTTCTCTGTCTTCTCCTTTTCTTCCTCTGGTGTTTCTCCGATCCAACCACGACAATTGGGAGCTTCGCAGTAACATTTCTGTGCCTCCTTACTAATTTGGCAATAAAACAATATGACATAAACAATATCGTTCCTTCATACAAAATTAACTGTTTGCACTCGCAACTATTTTAACTCGAAAACCAAACATTTCTTCCGACCTAGAATTATGTCCATTCTATTAGGTCTTTGCACATGAAATGTCCGATTTCAGAATGCAAATGTTACGAAGTGTTTTCATTAAAAAAAAAAACTATTACAATCTACAGGTTTATTATATATCATTTGAAGGTACAAACCTAATCTTTTTTAAGTCCTATCTTCAGTTTCTATTTACATATCCAACTTTACTTTTAAATCAAGTTTATTTCAATATCATTCGATGTGATCGTCGTGTATTCTTTTTATACGAGTGGGAAAATAAACATTATGGGATGTTTAAAAAGCTCGAAAACAGAGATGATAGTCTCATAAGTGGACAGCGGATCTTCATGCAAAATAAAAATTTTTCACTCCTATATAACAGTATTTTTTCATTCTTCTGATGTTTTTACTGTTTTAAATTGCACCTACTCATTTTTATAATAAATGCGTAAAATCCGCTGTCTACTCAAAAATGAAGATCGTGAACGACCAAATAGTTCAACTTTTACGTAGTATAATCGAAAAACTGGTCATTCATTCATAGAATATGATGATTATAATGGCGCTTACTTTAATCAATATGTTTTATTTAGAGAAAAGTTATGTTTGTTTAAAGTTACTGTTACGCATCACACATTTCATATGCAACCACCTAATGTACAATTCTTTTCATTTTATGCATATGAAACTGATGCTATTTACTCATGCAATGCTTAAGTGTTTAGCAATTTATTAAATATAAACGAAGCTAATAATGTAAAAAAATATTTCCAATAATGATATCGCAATTTTTGGTGACGCCTCAAGATCGCCACTCGAGTGCTAAGGGTTAAACTATTTTTAATGTGCACTACACTTACCCATAACGTTGGAAATGATAATCAAACGTAATCTCTTCGCCGGCAGCTATAAATTTTTTATTAAAAAATCCTATTCTTAGTTCACCGTTCACCGTCCACTACAAAAAAATATTAAACATTTACATAAATGATTTACATATGTTTTTTAACACTAGAACTACCGAGCCCGTAAAAAATGGATTTCTTCTTTTACAATTCGTAAAGTTACAAAAATTTTGTAGTATATTTTTTTGTAAATCTGAATAAATTCAATCCTATTATTATTATAAAGAAATATACACCCGTCTCGTTTAGGGCTCGGTAGTTGTAGTATGAATTAGTTGTACATACTTTTTGTGTTTCAGAGTTTGGATCGCAACTGTGATTGATAAATCGAGAAACGTTCCCTTTCATGGTGGCGTCGATGATCTGATCGGACTTTAAAGCCATGAAATAATAATGTTTGTTCTTGTCCTTCGAATATTCTTTAGCTCTACGTCGAAAATCTTTTGGATCAACTACTTCACCTACATATTCCATTATAAATTCCCCCCTAATAATTAGAAATTGGATTCATCAACAAAATATATTATTGCATGTTTCCATCTTATTCCGTATTGTCGAGAAAACTTACGCTAACAGATCGACCATGGCGCGTAAGCCGAAACCTTTCTTCTCTGTCCTAAATACTTCGCATTTAGCGTATTCGCAATTCTGAAATCGTTTGTTTGTGCACCGATCACCGACCACGCATCTAGGCCCACTAGAATTTCCATAACATGTTTCATTATATCGATTACTTCGTAATATTTCATAGCTAATTTTAGTATACTCATTTCATACCATTCTATCATGAGAAGTCTATTAAGACAATCTTCTCCACAACCTAGTTCGCCTCTTTCGATGTCTTCCTCCGTCAAAAAGCAGTCGCACACCATACGTTTGGTTTCCTTATTTGTATACCTGGAAAAACTCATTACTGTCATCATTTCATAAACATACAATAGTAGTCAAAAGTATGGTATCAATAATTAGAAATATGACAAACGCTAACTTAAATAAATTTAAGAAGGCTAAAAGAAGATTTTAATTTGTATTTTTTTAATATTTAAAAATAACTTTTCGAAAAGAAAATTACTGTTATGCAGTTAACAAAATATAAAATCACTTGACAAGTCTTCAAGTATTTTACAGTACTCATTTTTTATGTGTTTTACGTGAATTAGTTGAAATATTGTTCATACGCGAAAAGTCAATTAATTGGGTAATCTCATACTTTTTAACTGATAACGTTGATATTTTTTACCTTTCGGTTAGATATAAATTTTCACGTAAATATTCAAACTGGCTTAATCTCTCCTCCATTTCTCTATCTTCTAATTCAGGAACCATAGATAACGAAATCTTCGCGCCTACAGTTTTTGGAATTTGAACAGCAGCTGTGTTAGTTACAACCGAAGACTCTTTTGTCTGTTCCGTTTCAACAACGGCTTGAACATTCGTCGTTATTACAATAGATCCAGATCCAGAATCGGAAGAACCAACGTCCATCACAGATCCAGATACAGATTTAAACATCGATGATCCAGATTCGCTAGCATTCGGAGGTAATGTGCCAAATGTAGATCCAACAGTTGATGTGGATCCAAATCCGGTACTCGATCCACCCATTTCGAGTTCGCTAGACCTTCGCCAACGAGACTTTACTTTAACAGGTTTGCAGGAATCTGAATCGTAGCCAGTGGTATTGCAAGTAGTCGCTAGCGGTGTCAACGAGTCGAATGTGTTCACTGTTTTGCTGACGTTATTCTCTTTGTCCGACTGTAATTCTGGTGGATTATTATCTACCTTTATTTCTTGAGCGGTTAAAGCAGCATTGTTCGGTACTTTCTCGCGCTCTTGTTGAGCACTTGATTTTGATACGTCTATGCTAGGTTTCGAGACTAAACCGCGTCCTCGAGATCTGAAACGTAATAGTACAAGAAATATATATTTCTTCACATGTTCAAACATTGTGATTAGAGCTGCGCGAGAACCCGAAAATCGGGACGGGTTCTCGAATATATTGGGATTCCCGAGAATAATCTCAACAATTTCGGGATTCCAGAGAATAATTTCAAAAATTTCGAGAGCCCAGAGAATAATTTCAAAAATTTCGAGAGCCCCGACCTATTTGAGAATCCTGAAATTTTCGAGAACCCATCATCATCCCGAACCGAAATTTTTAGGTTCTCGTACACCACTAATTATGTTACATACCTTTGCTTCATTAATCCAATTGATCTAATTCTACTGCTTCTCCTGACTCCAGAACTGTTAGATCCGCTTTCAGAACCTGTTGTATCGGTGCTACCGCTTCGACTCCTAAATTCAACTTTTTTATCGATATCATTAGAACTATTATTACACTTTGTTTCAAATTCTGTTAGTTTACAATTATTCAAGGACAATAGCATGTCGTTACTATTTTCACTGCTGCTCGATAACTTTGAATCTTCCCCATCGATTTTATTATCTGTTTCACTATCGCCATACAGTAATTCGTTAGCCTGTGATTGTGTAGACTTTCGTTGACTTCCAATTTTTTTATCTTGCAGAACTTTTGATTTTAACGAAGACTGATTACCAGAATCTGTTTTGTCGTTGAGGGCAGTGGATTTGTTCTGTTCGGTTGTGTTTTTATTAATGCTATCAGGTAAAGAAGCAAAATTGTTAGGATGATGTAACTGCTCTATTTTATCTAATATCGATGAACTACTCTCGTCGTCGATATTCATGGGAATTTCTTTTTCTGTATTACTAGCAATTTGTATCGGTGACGTTATATTTTCTGTACTAGATAAATCATTGACTAACTTTTCTATTTCTTTAGAAGATTCGCTAATTTGCATGTCCGCTAATTTGTTATCTATTCTGCAAAATGCATTGTCTTTACACAGAGTTTCTTCCAGCTCCTTCGCGTACATATGTCTACTTGTATATAAGTCTTTTTGATCGCTAGCTGCTTCCATATCCTGAATAGATAATTTTTCTAAAGTACACGATTTATCATTTGCGTCGCTAGAAGTCATTGGCACATCTATACACAAGGCTGATAGGGAATTTTCTGTTTCATCTCTTTCGTTCGAGTTACACGTATCCTTCTGCTCCGAGCAGTACTCTGCAACCGATGTACATTTCGAATTAGATGTATCTACAACCATGGACTCTGTTCCATCTTCGTTTTGTATCACAGTATATTCGACAAAATTTTTTCGTTTCAATGAAGAGTTGCTCACTAATAACACTTCTTTCACTATCATATCGTCCTCTTGCCTCAAATTATAATTATCATCTTTAACATCTTCTTTAACCTCCATCTCTTCACATATTATGGTTTCTTCTATCACATCTTCCGACCATATCTCGATTTCGTTAGAATTTGTTTCCATTACACCGTCTTTACTCGGATTGCCGACAACTACTTGTTGGACATCCTCGGGACTAAGATTTTCGGAGTGATCAATTATAGTATCTATTCCGTCTTGACTATCGCTTTCGCTAGTGTCCTTTTTATATTGTAACGTTGAATATTCACTCTCCTCGTTAATTACAAGTATATTACTATTCGAGGCATTCTTATGCTTGTTGGGTTTCCTCAAAGAATTTTGATTCTTTCTAGGAAGCGGCTGGTTCTGATCGTCCCCGGTACTTTTGCTATCTTCCGTATCGTTCGGATAAGATATTTGTAAAATGTCCCCGTTGACTTTCTTCTCTTCTAACTGCTTCTTAGCTATTTGCCTACTGGATTTTCGAACAGGTACATATTTAACTGTCGATTTCACTGAGGTTTTCATTTCAGTTTTACGTCTGCGTGCCATTTTGATTCCATAAATATTCTCTTAATCTGTAATATTTCAAGAAAACAACATCTTTTCATGATGAAAGATTACGAGCGCAATATTCATGGATTATATTGGCGCTATACAATACATCAGGAGGATGCTGTTGCAACTAAAAGTAGTAACAAAGATCTTACATGAAACATAAACATATACAAATGAAATAATATAATAAATTATTGTCTAGAAACATGAAATGAGTCTGAGATCATCTTGAACAATACATATGACAGAGAAATTACAATTAATTGTGAGTATAGTTACAAAAAATGTTACCATTTGTTTTATCACAGCCCAGAAAAAACAAGTCTTTATCAATCTATAATTCTAATAATGAATTGCAAATAACAATTTCGTAAAAATTGAATTGAGTAATCATTAAAAGTCGTGCCTGTGCTTTTTAATATGATTTTGTCGAGTAACTAAAGATTGTAATCTTTAGGAGTACGCGACATACTCCAGTTTTAAAGGGTATACATAACTGTTTGAAAACCAACATTAATTTGTAATCTTGCGATAATTATAACAATATACTGATTGGAGATCTATAAATTATTGATATTGAATGTTTTTGTGATTGATATGAGAATATTACATTAACATATTTGTACTAACAACAAATGGATAGCATTCTTTCTTCAAAACTCATGCTGCAACACATTTCAGTTAGATTGCATATTACAGAAGATAAAATAATCGAATACTTACCATATGCCTTTAAAATAATGTGTTGTAAGTTAAAGATGATCATTGTTTAAGATATTTCGTGTGGTTTTCTAATGAACACTTCTTTTCTAGATCTCAGTCTTCCAGGGGAAGCATAAACATAATCGACCCGTTCTAAATCATTGCACCGATGATTGTTTATTAAAAACAGCGAAGTTTGAGCGTTATTACTGAGTTTTGGCGCTTCAATAATATAGAATTATACATTACACACTGATAGAACTTTTTCGCCAATAGTAGATATCCGTCCCAGTCTTGACGGTTTCACTTTCCGTTCATCGCTCTCGACAGAAACGGTTCGAGATTTTTATCGCAATTAATACTTCCCAAGTCAACTTACAGATTTGTTTAGGCAAACATTAATCACCTGAATGAACGCATCATGAAGAAGTGCAAAGGATGCGTGATACTTGAATGATAAAGTGTGTATCTCAACCGCGTAAGTAGTTGCCTCTGAACATTGCTTGTTGTCCCATGTAGTGGCTACATATGGCACAGGGCTCACTCTTATGTTAACAGTTCCACTAGACTTTTCTTTTAGCGCTAGAACGTGAATTTGAATCACTTTCTTCTCGCATACAAATTTATCGAATTTCCCTTTCACCATTCAAAAATATTAGGTGAAGTGTAAACGTTGTATTTCATTAATTAGACATATTTTGAACGTTATCCAGTTATGTTAGGGACAAATGGATCTATCGTGCGCGCGCCAAGTGATGGCTGACAAAGTGTATTCGTTCTAACTCTGAGTCGATTCTTCGACCAATAGCAATCACCTACCATCGCACACATCGTCGCTATTGGCCGAAAAAGCGCTTTAGAGTTAGCACGAATATACTTTGCTAGCCGTCACCTAGCGCGCGCACGGTACGTGTATGTCACGTGACCCGTCTCTTATTGGTCCATTCTGCTTGCAACTAAACTTTCCTTGATTCCTGATTGATCGTCGTCGTCATGTGTTTATTACAGTTTATCGCGTCGGATTCACTGGCGCAATGTGATCATGAATGGAAGGGAAAGTTATAAATTTATTATACCTGCGCTTATGTACATAAATGGACATCAGTGGACATGAGATTCTTTTAGGTGGAACAAATGAATTTTAAATTTCTTTGAGTTTCTTACTTATTAAAATTCGGAATTATTTTCCTCGTGAATTAGCCTCAGAACTTATTTGAGTGTACGCATGCGTACAAATTTGAATATTCACGAAAATGTGCCGCCTTTTCCAACCTTCCAAATTTCTCGCATCTTTTCCTCCTTTTCCACCTATTGGCCCAGAGAATGGGATAGAAATACAAATTCGAAGTGGTGGCAACGCTGTTTGCATGTAAGTTGTAACAAAATTTCAGATCGCGAGCGTTAAAAATTTCAATAAGAGTTTCGCCTCTGGTGTTTCTACTCCGTGTTAGTACATTCCAAATTTGACTTATGAATACGAAGATTTGTATACATACTGATACATACTTCGTTTCAGATTTCTTTAAATGGCAGCTGTATAGTCGTTCCACGAAAAAAACATGTCCATTAACGTTACTGTCAACGGAAACCCTTTAAACATAAGGCAAGGGAGAATGGTGTTGTCTGATTTAGATCAAATTAAGAAAAATGAGCGGGACCGGCGTCGAAGGTTACGCCTGGAGCAGGTATACATATATTTACTAAATTATTTGAAAAATTAATAAACAGAAATATGTATTGAATAATTATGTTATTGTGTTGCATAGTCGATAACAAATGAAAATATTGAACAACAAACCATTTATATTTATAGGTAAGGCAACAGTCGAAAGAAATATCGGATAGACTTTTGGATCGTGTTAAAAATATAACTAGGCAAGAGCAAAAGAAGCTGGAGAGCAATGATAATTTGAGTTCAAGGCAGTTGTTTAATGAAAAAATTATGGAGATCCAACAGAAATATCAAGAAGACATGGCAGATATCGGTCTGGCACATTTATCTGCGATGTTGGAGCCTGATCATGATGAAATCATACAGGAACAAGAACGAAAGAATAAATTAGCAGCATTGAAAAGAGGAAAAGAAGCAGCTAAACAAATTCACGAGAAGCAACAGGTGAGAGTTTTAATGTACATGATTACGTAGGCTGTAGATCTTAGTACATTGTATTGCCTAGATTGAAATTTATTAAAATACAAGTATAATTTATGTAGAAAGAATCGGCAGAACAACAACACCAAAATCGACTGCGCCAAGTACGGGAATTAGAGAATCTAAGATCCACAATGGTAGCAAAACTGCCTCGCGTGAACCTGCTGGAGACAGACATTGCGGAGAAAGAAATCAATGAAGAATATAAACACAGGAAATCTGCTAAGAAAAAGACAAGGAAACAGTGTTTTAAAAAGTCACCAAGCACAATTACGAAATCACATACAAGGGTATAGTAGTTGGATATTAGCCCTCATCCGTCCCTCATTTTTGCAGAATAAAAAATTAAAAGTCACGAAGCTCCAGTTTAATTGTTCCTTAAATGGCAGAATAACATCGTCCCATACGTGAAAAATGTGTCAAATTGACACAAGGGACGGATGAGGGTCAAGATAACAGTAAATTTGTAGGTTCCTAAAGTTGAATTGTGCATTTCACAAAGCTAGAATTTATGCATCGTTCAACTTGTTTTTCCAGGCTATTTCCGGTAATTTAAAGACACGCTCGCCTCGTTTACAATCAAAACAACAGATGTTAATCAGTGATCCTAGGAAAGATGTTATATTAGAAGAACAATCTGTTGCTACTTCAACTACGATTCCATCTGCATTAAAAAATACAGCTACAACATTAAATACTGAAGGAACTCTGCTTGAACTTGAACATGATAAAATTTCAGAAAAAATGACGCCAACTTCAGCTGCCGCATCAGTAGAAGTTGATAAGACATTAAGGTATATGCCGTATAATTAAAATTCTAATATTAAAGTTAAAACAACTTCTTAATATTACAGATACAATCCACAGGATTACGTACAATCAGCATCAGCTTCAACTTCTAGCAGTCAAAGCGATAGCTCTAGTTCATTGAGCAATGATTGTTCGTGTCTGCCTACTAATACCGAACAATCGAAATGTATAAGAACACCAAAACAAAAAGTTAATTCGTCAGCAAATGATAAAGTACAATTATATGACCATAGTAAGCATCAAAGTAATGTATATAATAAACCAGTTGGTGTAGTTGAAAAAATACATGCATGGAACGAGGTTTGTAATTGCAAGCAAAGAATAGAAATTATTTATAGTGTAATAGATACACTTGATTCACAGTATACAAAATGCGTTATCCAACATTGAAATTTTGTAAATTCTTTATCTATAAACCATACGCGAGCGAAAATTCCATTCTAAACTAAATGATTACAGTTTCTTGAATTAAATCCGTATGATATTGAGATAAATGTATCAGGTTTCAATGATGAATAATTCATTCTATACAACTACAGTGAGGAGTAAAATTGAACAAATGAAACCATTTTTGAAAAAAATCATTAGAGTTCCATAGATTTCAAGAAGCATATGATTTTACATTTGTTTTAGCTTGAAAAAACGATTAATATTGTAATTCTATTACAATTAATTTATTAATTGAAATTCAATTGAATAATATGGGATGGAATAATAAAAAATCTCTTCACTACCTTCAGCGAAACAATTGTGGGACCAAGTAGAGGAATAGTAGAGATAAAAATCTCGAGAATTTAGTTAAAATCTAATAAGAAATATGTCAAAACGATATGCATCTATAAAATAAAATATTAAATATATTTCTAAGTTAGTATTTTGGACTGGCACAGAACTGAGCCAGGATTAAAATCCTGTAACCAGTAAATTGAATGTAACAGAATTAAAATATGAACCGTTTCTTAACACTAGGTTTATGGATCTCTACAAGTAACTATTTCACATTACTTTATAAAAATAATGAGGAAATGTCTATCCAAATTTGTAGCTATTTTTTTTATAATATATGCTCCAAGAAATAAATTTGTTGAATAATTCTTTGTGGATGCATCTTTACAATCTCAATAATAGTAAATTAAAAATATCAAATGAATGTAAAATCATGCGCCCCTTGAATAGTTTCTGATCCCGTTTTGGTAAACACGTAAATAATGATGCTCTGGAAAAATGGTGTCATTGCTTCAATTTCGCTTCTCACTATACGTTCTTTAATATTATAATACCGTGCAGCCAAGTGCAACAGACTTAGCTCAACAAATCGAAAAGTCTGAAGCAGTTAAATCGCATCTAATGGAAAGCCGCAAGGCTACTGCTCAAAAGCGTGGCGAGGACGCGGTGTTGAGAGAAAAAGTGCGACGTGATTATCAAACGCTTGTGCAAAATTTAAATCATCTAGCAGTGGAGGAGCGTAAATTGAAGGCTAACCAAGCCGAACATTATCAGGTACTTGTTTAGTTTTAAAACAATTTAAAATTTCTACATTTTAATCATCGACGTTCAATTCGCTGTATTATGCTTATGTCCTGCTAGAATGACGTGCATATATTACAAGAACGGAGAAAAATGTTGAAAGACCAGCATAAGAAGAAGCTAAACCGTGCGCTAAAAACTATGTTGCCCGAGGAATGTTTGGTACAATGCCCGTCGTACCCTATCGAAAGACAAATCACTCTGATGCCTAGAGAAGAAGTGAAAGATGTCGATGTAAACGCTGTCTGGGAAGACCAATGTTGTGTCAACGAACGCCCAGACAGCAGAACTGTACAAAGCCGGAGCAAAGAACCCGAGTCTTCGCGGGAGGAACAGATATTAGACATGTTAAAGAAAGTTGAAAAGCAGAAGCAGCTTTTGTTGAAAGAGTTTGGAGCAGATTTGCCAAGCGATATATTTAACGCAACCATGAAGCCTTTATTTGAGAAAGATAAATCGGTTCAAGCAGAATCAGCCACGCATCAGGCTTCGTCGGGTCAACAAAGACCTGTGTCACCAGAGATTAAAGTAATAAGCGCACCTTGTTGCACCGAAAGCAGTCGGAGGGATAAGACAGTGGCGAAAGGAAACGCGGTAAAAAAAGTAGAAATTGCTGTGCAAACTACCACGGGAACAAAAGAACACGTGGTTGAAGACAAGAGTATTCAAGTAGAGATCGTGCCAGAAAGAGGAAGTGAACCTAAGACGATTAACGATGAAGTTGACAAGGTTCCCAGACAGTATCCGCTTGAGCCAAAAGTTACAGTTATTACGCCGGAAGCGGACACCAACGACTCAACAAGCTCTGCATTTGCTAATACGTTGAACGACACCGATAATCAGAATTTCGAACCAATCGCTACGAAACACAAGAAGGCTACTCCTAGAAAAGAAAAGCAAAAGTCCTATTTAGGCGGTGTAAGTAAAACGCTATCGTCTGCGAAGAAGCTTCCGAAAACTTTGTCAAGATCGCGTCTGAACGGTCTGAGGAAACCTGTCCGTGCTGCTGCAAGCACGCCTAATAAGAAAATTAAAATATACGTTAATAAGACCGGGTTCAATATCGAGTTGAATCCAGCTCAAACGCCAGAGGTGACTGTAGACGCAAGCACGCAAAGTTCCCAGATACGTTCCACGGGCGTGCCGGATCAAACAACTACCAAATCGTACAGTGTTAAATCGCAATCGACACAAATTAAAATGAGAGATATCACGGATACGTCCACATCTTTTGCTAGTCCTCCACCAGTCAAGCCCAGAAACATTCTCGAAGCATTAACCAATAATATATCCATTCTTGAAATGTTAGACTCTTCGACGAATGAGAGTCTGACATTGCTAAGGAGGAATGTTAGCCCAGTGTCGACGCCAGAAACTCCCTCGCCACGTACCATGAGAATGCCTTCGAATGTACCTCACACTAGTAGACTAAGTAGAATGCTTAGATATTCCTCGATAGATTCACAAACGAATAATAGTAGTATTCTGTCCTCCACAAAAAATGATCAGTCACTGACGACAGACTCGTCTCGTGGTCAACAGATAGAATCTCAACCAATGCGAAAGCATGCTTCGAAGCAAACAAGTTCTTCAAACGGAGCTTGCTCGTGCGAGAATCCAGAATGCAAATTAATGGATGCGAAGTTTCATCACATTCGCAATTACGCGTTGAAGAACTGCCCTGAAATATTGCAAAAGTACGAGGACCTTCAAACTATGTGCACGGAAAGAATTGTGTCGTTAACGAATCTTATTGAGAAAGTCCGAAGTGAACAGAAAGGTATGGTACAACGATTTAGCATTGGATTGCATGTATGTATGTATTTACTTATTCCCTTACGGGGTACAAAGTGTGGATCCCGTTCCCTTTACAAATCTTTTCTTTATTTTTATTTTTTATTTTTAATCCTATATCTTCATTTTGCTGTTTAATTGTTACTGTGAACTGATAAATGTATTACAGTACTAATATACGCTGGTACCTTTATAAATATACAGGGTGAGTCACCTAACGTTTGCACCTCAAATATCTTTGTTGTTTCTAAAGATTTCTAAACACATACAGTGATAGTCCCTTTCATTACGAATTCAGTGACTAAAATTACTCAAGGTCATTCAAGGTCACGGACAGAGTTCAACGTTCCTTCAAAGCCCGTTTACAAGCATCTATCGTTATTAAATCTTATACGTTATCTCTGTCCGCGACCTTGAATGACCTTGAGTAATTATAGTCACTGAATTCGTAATGAAAGGGACTATTATTGTAGGTATTTAAAAAAGGGTGGTGCCATTTAAAAAAGTCAAGGTGACCTTGATATCTCTAAAAAAATGACATAAAAACAAAATTTTTTTTGGCATCGTGTTAGCCCCATTGTACCATTCAACTTTGTCCTTACCATATTTTACGTATCTTTAGAAACAACAAAGATATTTGAGATGCAATCGTTAGTTGACTCACCCTGTATAAATTGTAGATGATCATAAAGAACTTGAAAAAGTGAATAATTCCACAATTGTTTCAGGTGTGGAACTTTCAATAATAAATCCAGCCGATGAAACCAGTTTGATGCAACTACCTCCAGTGAAGCCAAAGGGCAACGATCTACAGAGTGTTCGTGATCTCGTTGAGAATATAGAAGCTATTCATAACCAACTTTCAAAAACGCTCGTTGAATCGCAAAATATTATAAAGAATAAAACGACCTCGGCACAACACAGCAGTCGACAGAATGAGATTAATATTGAGACTCAAACGAATGAAGATATACAGAAGATCACGTCTCCGTACATAGCGTCAAAATTAGAAGAAAGAGTCAAAGCCAAGCCAAGAATTATAAGCGATAAAAGGGTTAACATACAGCTTGACACGTACAGTGTACAGAGTAGACCAAAAACGTTAGAGGCAGCAACGCAAGAGAATAATGCCCGGCTCACTTCAAAGTTACGTGACGAGGAGATGATAGAAACGTTGTCACAAGAGATTCTAGAACAAAGTAAAAGTCTTAAAAATAATTTACTAACGACGAAAGAATGTGTCGATTCAGCGGTAGATTATTCGCTTCACACCGACGTTGTTGACTCTAAGAATGGTTTTCCTTTGAGCTCGACGAGAAATGATACAAGTACGCAAAAACATTTTTCGAAAGAGGTAATTTGTATTTTTAATTATTTCTGAACACTTACTACACTTATTACTACACATATTACTACACTTTACGCCAGGCATGGACAGAAGTTGCTCCAGCGTAGGCGATTTTCAAGCGTTACCCCCACTCCACACTAGTTTTTATGGTACGGGGGCCTGAGCAGTGTCGCCAGATCGCTGAAATCGAGGGGAATACAATACCACCTCTCTGATGAGCAAAGTAATATGTAACCACTGATTATCAGTGTATGTAACACGTTGCGCGGCACGTCACGTGATCAGTCTACGGTCTTAGTCGGGTACGTTGGAGTGTGCGCAGTAGTGGAAGGGGAAATGGAGGAGAGGAAAATCAACCGAGTTTTGGGTTGATCTGGCGACACTGCGTTGGAGTTTGCTCAGAGTAGTGGAAGGGGAAAAGGAGGAAAGGAAGAATCTCCACTGGGCCTAACGTGGCTCGAGTGGGGGTAACGCTTGAAAACCGCCCCCGATAGAGCAACTTCTGTCCATGCTTGCTTTACGCCATCAGCTTATTTCGTATGCACCAATCAAATAATTCTGAATTATTTTATATCCTGTTATGACCTTGTTTAGGCGAAAGAAGCTAAAGATTTTGTTCCATTACTCGCTGACATTCCAAAAGTGTCAAGATCAGTAGATGCACCTATACTGGTCAATGGGAGAAGCAAACCACCGGTAAGCCTACTTAGCGGACCATATAGGTGAGAGTTTTTATTCTACTATATATATATGTATTACACTTTTGATGTATGCAATTTTCACGTGAAAATTGAATTTCAGGACTGAGATCGAATCGTCAGGTCACGAGTTATCAACGATAATTGAATTTGACACACCGGACACTGTGAACAAAAGTCAGAACAATGCGAAATCACCGTCATCGGTGAGGAAGATCACAGAGTCACGGGCTACTAAAGCCACCGCTTTAATAGACCCAACGAAACATGTAGCTGCTTCAGTGAACACACACGAACAACAACAGTTTACACAGTCTTACGATCCGTCCACATCGATATTAGCGTCAGAAGTTGCGAAATATAGAATACAAACGACTGCAGCTCGTTTTGATTCTCCAAGCGCGTTCAAAACTGTCCCTTGCCGAACGGAGGGCAAAGAAACCATGAATAAAAAGTTACAATGCGATACACAAAATAAGAGACTGTCGCCAAAGGAACAGGTACAGCCACCGATCCATGGTATTAGTGTTAATATAAATGACGAGAACAAAAATAACGACAGAATAACGTCGACAAGCTCGAACAGTTTTTCTGGACTGTCTGGGATCTCGCAAATAGCAAGTACACCGTCATCCGATGTATTAAAGTATGCGTCTTCACCGGAAGAAATGGAAATAGCACTTAAAAAGCTTGGCCTAGGTTGGGCGATAACGACATTGAAAAAGACGAGAGAAGCGAGTGCCTTGAGTTCGTCATCGACATCCGATGATAGAACGCCGATAAATACCGGCAAGAAAATATCACCTGTTAAAAAGCAATTTGAGACTCATTATGCCTTGCCAGATTTCAGTGATGTGTCTTCTATATCTGTCAAAGAAGCTAGTAAGAGTACAGAGCATGCCGTTCTTCTTAAAGGGAGAACCTCTACACCGTTGCACTCGAAATTGCAGAATTCAAATTCGAACAACAGCGCAACAACGAACACTAGTACCACAAACATTTCTGAAAACTTTCAGGAAGCCAGCGAAGGTTTGATCATACCGGATATAGCCCTTACCAGTTCGAAAACTAATATCAAACGACTAGAGAATCTCTAATATATTTTATTACTGACTTACATGATAAATTAAGATAAATTATATTTTTAGCGAGTACGTAAATTTAGCGTTTATGAAATATGACTAAATACTGATATATTTACAGTGTTATTTTTACTTCTAGCATGTAAGTGCAGTCCGAGAGTAATTGTTGAATCTAAACTGAAAACGATTTCCAAATAATATGCAATTTATATAGAACAAATAGTTTATTAACCATATTACCTGGTTTTGCAACTTGAAAAGTACATTTGATGAATTTATTTCTTTACACGATTTTAATATACAATTCAATGTCACCGGTAAAGGTGTACATGTACTACAACGGCGATACTTTAGCTGTCCTCTCATATAAATCATTTTTATACTTAGTAGAATTATATTTTAGACATTGTATATTTTATTAGCGTATGGGAGTTTGACAATATGAGTAGTTGTTTGACAAGAAAAAACTCGAAATTGACGTCATCAAAGGAAAACCCTATTATTATAGATTACGTATATATCATTTGAATTTCTTTAAGTAACGCACTGATCGAAAATAATATTTTAGAGCTAGATGATAAAATAATTTTACCTTTGACCTGTTATAATTCATTCCAATAGAAAAAGTTCGTAGATCACTCTGCTAAGGTACGACGTAATTATTATTGTATGATTTAATTGTTTTTCTTCGTGTGTATATTTTTAATGAATTGAAAATAAATTTTTTTATACAATTTTCTCTATTACATTCATTTTGAACAATTTTGACCGCAAAGGATCAGTAAGCATACACATTTACTGCATGCTATTATTATAATGTATAAAATAAATCAGCGAAATGTTGTTACCATCCCAGACACACAATGTGGAAGTTTCGCGTATAACAATTTTTTTGTACATTTTCTTTTAAAATATAAAATTTATGGCTTTAGCTTTTCATGCTGCAATTACTTTTGTCGTTGTCGATGTATCATTTTCTAGAAAGATTATAAAAATTTTACAGTCCAGCTACACGCTTGATAAAATTGTTCAATAAAACCTTCGAACATTCTTTTTACAGGATAAATTACCTATACATACATATATGGAAGCATAAATTTTATCATGCGTGCAGTTCATATTCCTCGCAAGATATTTATGAAATAATCTATTTTATCTAGCCATTGTAAATCATAGAATATTAAGTATACCACAACAGGGCTTTTAACAAGTTCACTGCCGAACAATAAATCCTTAAAATCCAACAAAATCAGAGTAACTTGGTCATTGTAATAAAAACTGCGAAGTTAAAGTCTATCACAGCGGTTACTTCTTAAACCCTTTTAGACCCTACAAATGCTAATAATGTGCATTATAAACAAAATTAATTTTTAAAGACGAAAAACTGTGTCACCCACGTATGACTGACATGGTAGTCAACGTGTTAATATTACACTTATTGAGCATATTTGTCGAATATAGAAGTTAGCGTGAAATTCGTTATTGCAGTCTAATGATACCCATAAAAACGTTATCATTATACATATAGAATAAAATGAGTTAAAACGAGAAAGAAAACATTGACATTGATATTTATACAAAATTCATTAACTACTTACGAATAATAAATACATCTAAGGTTTGAATGATTTTTTTCTAACATCTGTAATTATCTCTTAACATTTTAAATGCTTACATGCGTATCGTACATCTGTACGGCTGTTATAAATGTAGGCTTCTTCATGAAGGCATATTCGAAATGTTTACATAGACAATTTGGCTTATCAATAATCATGAAATTAAAATAAATAACGAAATTCAACTCCATACATCGCTCGAATAACGTTTCTGTGAGTCCATCTTCTTAATGTATGTAGCTGCATCAAGCTCCGCCATATTTCCTTTTTCCATCACAACTTTCAGCAATATATTATGTACGTCGCGCGCCATGTTTTTAGCGTCACTATAATAAAAAGAAATGCGTACTCTCTGAAATGTTCTTTCGGAGAATATAAGAATATCATTAGAGAACGAAATACTAACCCGCAGATATAGATATGGCCATTCTGTTCACCAATAACTCTCCACAGTTCTTCCTTATTCTTTTCCAGTAAATGTGTAACATACACTTTGTGACTTTGCTCTCTGCTGAATGCATTGTGCATAATCAGAGTGCCATTTTTCACATATTCTTCAAGTTCTTCCCTGTATAGGAAATCTTCGTCTCGTTTCCTACATCCGAAGTACAAAATTGTGTCGCCAACTTCTTTGCCTGGAGAACATAAAATCATAAATATTAATCATTTTGTTAGTTCTATCTTTTATAAGTTCTAAAACTGAAAGGTCAGACTCGAGAGAGATTATTTTGCAAACAATAAATATTATAAAAAAGTAATACTATTTTCCTCAAGCAACCTAAAAGGTATAATACTTTTTTACGCAGAATTTGGTGCTTTATCCGAATTTGAGAAACAATATTGGGGGCGGTCCATTTAAAAAACTGGAGATGATCCTCATATCTCAATAAAAAAGCAAAGTAATAAAAAAACAGATTACAGCACTGTATGTCCCCGTGGAAACCATGCAACATTTATTTAAATAATTTTTTCGTACAACAAATAACTTACTAATTATGTGAAGTCGTTATGTTGTAAGACTCGCCCTGTGCGAGTATTTTTAAAATGTAATATTTTGGAATCGCATTGTTCACGTGTTAAACTATTATCATTTGTTTGTTTTATTAAGTGTATTGTACCTTCACGTCTAGCGAGATCGCGTTCCTGGATAAATCCTCTGAACGGTGCAAGACCAGTGCCTGGACCAACCATAACAATTGGCGTGGACACTTTGGTTGGCAAACGGAATTGGGATTTTCGCACAAAAATGGGAACTAAGCACGGTGGATCTGATGGGTGCTTCTCCTTCAACCAGCTGGTTGTTACTCCCTTATTAACTCTTCCAGTGGGTGTCTTATATTCTACCACAACCGCAGTAATGTGAATTGACGTAGGGTGCAACTGTAAAAAAAAAATTCATCGAAACATTATTAATACTCCAGGATTATGCTACACATAATGCATGTATAATATTAAATAAGAATCTCCAATTGGATTACCTTTGGCGATGAGGAAATTGAATAGTAACGACACTGTAATCTCGGCAGAAGTTCACACAAGTGATCCAAAGCTGGTTTTAGACTAGGAATATCTTCTAAAATATGCACTATATTTCTGTTTCCTTGAACTACCCATTGTTGGTATGCAGCCTTGCCCTCTGCACTGGTTGACGTCATTAACTTCAACTTTTCCTTGTCCTGCGAGTCGGTACAGTACTCTGCCAATTCTTTGAGAATATGAGTACGCGGATTGCTAGTAATGTCCAAATAATGCGTTAAAGCTGTTCTATAAGAACAGGGACAAGGGAATGGATGTTTCTTCGTAGATTCCTCTGTAATAACAAGAGCAATAAGTTAAAGATATCGTTAAACAAGTATCACTTTATTAAATGTAGTTTTGAAATTTACCATCTGTGTTTGTAAGCGTAAACACAGTGTCTAAATCCACACCGCATTTCTCTCCAATTTTGTTTACTAGTTCTGTGTTATTTACAGGGTACACTGCCAAATGATCGCCAGCTTCGTACCGCATTTTTGAGCCTTCTATATCAAACTCTATGTGCATGCAAGACCTGTCCGAGGTCGGTCCATGAAGCTCTCGATTCACTTTGACTGGAGCCAAGAAAGGATTCTTCGCATCGTATGGCCTGTAGAAGTAACAAAATAAATGTGAGTATTATGAATACTATAGGTACATACAGGGTATTCATCCTATTACTAACCAGTGCTTTTTTTGCAAATACTAAATATTATAAAAAAATGAAAGAGGGAGAAGTAATACTATTTTTTGCAAGTAACGTAATGGAGTGTGTAATTTTTTAGTTTGCACTATTTTTCTAGATATGAAGGTGACCTTCAATTCAAAATGTTTCTTCCATTTTTGGCCTTGTATAACGTTGAAGGTCATTGTGTTGTATACAAATGAATTTTTCTTGACACACACCTTCATATGATATCAAAAAATGTATAGCATTCCATTGAAAAAATCCCCTTCATTTCTAGAAAAATAGTGCAAATACAAAAATATTACCCACGTCATTGTGTTGCTTGCAAAAAACGGTATTACCTTTTCTTGTTCCGTTTTTTAAATAAAATATTGAAATAACGTACGCTCGTTGAGTCTTGAATGAGTGAAGACGAGCTATTTCACCAGTGTAGATACGTTCAATGGGTAAATCACTGTGCTCAGTAAGTTGATACTGTCGAATGCTAACATCTTCGCCTGCACCTTCGATTCCAAAGAACTCGCACACCGCTGGCCAAAATTTGTCCTTCCATGTGATGAAATCATCTTCTATACTATAATAAAAACGTTTTACACACAAGGAAACCATAAAGGCTTCCACAATCAATTGATTCATTTAATGTAAACAGAACTGTACTATAATGAACAAAAATGAACAAGCTCAGTTAGTAGCAGAAACTTCTAAAATATTTAATTTAAATTTTAGAAAGTGTTAAGCATTCAGACGTCGTGAATATTATAAAGTATTTAAATATTAAAATCTGTATTACTTTTTATTTGCTGCTGCATGGAATGTAATAGAGTAATAGAGTTAAATCTTGGCTATAATTGATTTATAGTTTTTAAAGACTGTGTATACTTACTTCGCATCGTCGTCTCCTAAGCCGAGTTCGAAAACTCGAGTAGCACCAAGTTGTTCTAATCTATGATCAACATATAATCCTACTTCATTATAATGTTCGTATGTTTTATTTCCTAGGGCAAACACCTGCAAAGTATAACAGAGAAATATGATATTAAAAACGACGAATGATCATTGCAATTTAATGCAATTAACTGTTTAATGTAAATGACAAAGTCAACGCTACAAACACTACATAAAAGATTTTGAATTTGAATAAAATAATTTGTGTACATTATTGAAGAATGAAAAATATAATAAAATCTGAAATTATTTACATGAAGATAACTGAAATAAAAAGGTTGAAGGAACCATGCAAGTCACTTATATTACCAAAATTTATATCTGATAAACATCTTAACAAGTACCCTTTGCTTTGATATTTTAGATTGAATATTTTCAATATTCGTTATTCATTATTTTATGATAGAAATGTGATCAAATATAAATAAGAGAATTATAATCAAAAGTTGCAGCAATAATGAAACGAAAACTGATTAAAATTACTGCAACATTAGTCACACGAAAAAAGCACTCTACAAGTACCTCAAATGTTGGCGGCAAAAATAATGTTGCAAACGCCCGATGGGTGGCGCTATCGTACCTATAATGTTTGATTATCACTCGTAAAAGTTTATCGAATTTATTGAAGTTCATTCTTAAAATATTTTTAAACTTGATTATACTTTCGTGTAATTAACTAACTACTGTTGTACCATTGATGATATGAACATTATTTAGTTATTTTTCGAAACGTACGCATATGAAAAATGTGAGTGACTGTGGTGTGTACCACGTGTGCGTGGTCGATACTCGATACGAATTGCTTACGTAATGCTACTTATTCAAGTGACCTGAACCTAACCTCAAATATTTCCACTGCGTATAATTGAATGATTCAAACATGTACAAAAACGGACGTTTTACCAATGTGTACACTAAGAATGTGCAGAATCATGTAAAATCGTCTTAGGAAGTAAGTTCATTTTTCTCGCTAAATACTTGAGTTCGAAGAAAAGATAGCTGCCTTATCGCTGAACGATAAAACATTTTTATTGAATATTAACTATATCATAACTGCAATTTTGGTATTAAATTGAAATAAATGCGATCAATGTGTAGCTTCACAGTGTTGCAACCTTGAATGCGCGTAGTAACGTATGTATTGATTTCGTGGGAAAGTAATGTCGGCTTTCAATCATGCTCTGATGAAACTACTTGTTATTGTTTATTAATTCAGAATTAAAACTCTTGCTGAACAATGGGACAGAATCGTAGAGTGGACATTAAACAGGGTGCCTCACATAACGTGACAACAGAAAATTCCTTCTAAATTGTTGACTCTATGGAAAAACACATACAAAAGTTGCATTGCCTCTATTCTTCACTATTCTTAATTTTTCGTTGAGATACGAAGGGAATTTTTAGTTTTTTAAATGTCTCGGAAAAAATAAGAAATGGTAATAAAACAAATTATTGCATCATGCTAACTACCTGCACAGTCAATGAATTCGCAAATAATTTTAAGTCATCACGTTAAGTGATTCATTCTGTATAATTAATTGAGGATGACGATAGTGAATTAATTTTTGTACACACAACACCAAAATTACTTTCCAATCAGCCCGTGTTAAATATTTTTAGTGAAGCATTAGCGTTTCTATACAAAATAGTAGTATAGTCAACGTTTTAAAGTTTATGATTTTTCTGATAAATGTCTAAATTGATTAATTTATTTAATATAGAAGCTTAAGAACAATATCCATAAATCTACCATGACTGTAAACATAGAACATTTTGGCATTTGTCTTCGTATACAAGAAATTGGAGCAATTAGTGCTACTTTCAGTAATATGAAATTAAACATTTGAAATTACATACATCGAGCAAAGATGTTAGAAAGTATCAAAATATAGTGTTTATGGATGCAGTTCTTTAGCATGTATAACACAAGAAACAATTAATACGTACAGCATAATTCAATCCGTCAAGATTGACATCCCCATTTTTGAGCCAATCTACAAACTCCATGGCGTTATCCGTAGGGTCACCTTCTCCATATGTAGCTAGACAGAACACTGCCAAACTATTTGGAATTGACTTTAGATTTACCAACTCCTCCTGTTGCGGAAAATTACAATTATTGTAGCTGATAAGACTTATAAATAAATAATCTAAGGTTTTGAAAATCTGTTCTACTTATTAAAAATCTTCTTCTACTTATTTACATGTTTCTATTTCCGACTCTTCTTGAATGTATACTAACCCGCATTAGTACACTAACACTTTGTATTTACTTTTCTAATTGAATCTGTGCAATGCAAATGAGAGTACATTAAATTTGTACGTTTATTAGTTATTTATGCATGCCACAGAAACAAACCTAAAGGATGATTTAGTGTGGCTAATTATGTATGGCAATGAGTATTTTGAAGAATTTTTATCGAGATAGAAAAAAATTATTATTATTATAAAAATTATCTTCGATATTAAAAATGTTATTATTCTTAACTTGTTACAATGTTCGACAAGTTATAACTTTATTTTTGAGCTTTGATAATATCAATAGCCGACTTTTAAAAATTTTGATGGTCTGAATAAAATAATGCGAGCCATTTTTCTACAAAATTTTCAGTTTTCGTGAAATTTAATGTAAAACAAAATAAAATTGTCTACTTTAAAAATTTCTTGTGCATTAAGTGTAGAAATTATGCATTTACAACGATATATTTTTTTATCACGTTATAAATATTTTTCTCTAAGGAGCACAACAAATTTGTAAAAGTGAAATATTTTCTAAAACTTGAAAGTGATCGAAAAAAATGATTTAAAATCTACTGGTCAGTTTGTCAAGGTCTGTAGCAGAAGTTATTTATGAATCAAGGAAATATATATAGATTTAAAGTTTGTACCATATCGCATTCTTCAGGATCAGCCACCATGCCTTTCATTTTATAACGGATGCCCTCTTTAGCCAGCCGACCCGCAAATTCTTCAGCAGTTCCGGTCTGACTGCCATAAAATACCACTAGACTTCTGCCAGAAGTCTTCAATTTTTTGATGAATGAATTTTCCGACGGCGTCACCGTGGGATACAACGTCGGCCTTTAAACGAAAATAATTTTCAATCAATCTACAACAATTACCAATTAATATATAAATAAATGTATGCTTTTTCCTTTTTGCAAACCGAAATAACATTGTACTTTTCTAGTAGGAATATTTAGCCTTTTTAACATGTCAAAGCGAACATAAATGCAAATTTTTTATTTCTTTTCAATATTTCCAAAATATTTTGCATTTATTTTTTCAGATTTTTTGGTCAGATGCGTCATAAATATATGTATAGCAGTCGATATTTGAAATTCCCAAAATGACAGGACGGTGTTTAAAGTTTAAATGATTTAATGAAAAGTCACCTACGCCTAAACGTATAGGTTTCCGACTTGTACACTGGTCTTTCAATAAATCAAGATTTTCCTAAAAAACAATTGTGAAAGTTCAGCCCGCATTCCCGTGTCTTAGGTACAGGTGATTTGTTAAACTATATCAGTGTTCTTGTACAGGTGAAATCACGCTGCCGCATTTTCTAGCAGATCCTGAGACATTTTTCAGTTAGTGTAATTTACAGTACACTTATATAATTTTCTAGCGTCGCTATTTTCAATTTCAGTTATTCTCAATTATTCAGAATTTATTCAGTTGGTATTAAACAGATCTAGAGTTCTATACATCTCTTAATATACTGCATAATTTTATTGCTATTCAAAAATATTGATCTTTCCATCGCATTGATAACCATTGTAATTTGAACTCTTTCTTTGTTTCTAATGATTTCTTTATAAAATTTTTACCAAAACACGCGTGACATTTTTCTGATTAAAATGAGTCCAAACACGATACAGTTCGGATCATGTTTGCTCGTTTAATCCACGATAATGTAGAACCTCGATTATCCGAACCAATCAGTGGAACCCAGTGATGGGAACTCCGTGGGCGTTGGGCGAAAATAATACCACCACTCTGACGTACCGTCTTCCCCTACTTTGCCTCTATCGCGGACGCGCTACACACACTATTCTACACGGACAGAGTAAAGGTACGCTTGTGTATAGCGCGTGCGCGATAGAAGCAAAGTAGGGGAAGACGGTACGTCAGAGTGGTGGTAGTATTTTCGACCAGCGCCCACGGAGTTCCCATCACTGGTGGAACCTGACAGATAATAGAACAGTTTCCTACCTATGGGATTAAATCTTTTGCCGACTTGTGACATGAATTGCGTTGTGTATGGATTGTTTTAGATTGAGCTGTTTACTGCATATCATCGGTTCGGATAATCGAGGCTCCACTAAATCCGTCAATTGGACGAGCAAATATGCAACGAATAATATCATGTTTGGACTCGTTTCAATCAGAAAATTGTTACGAATATGATGGTAAATGTTTCAAAGATAAATTTTCAAAAAGTGAAGTCTTGTCGACTTAATTATTTATTTTTCTATCATATTGATATTTTGCTATTGTGTCAATCTGACATAAAGAGACACATTAAGCTATAGAAAGGTGGCCGGGCGTTATTGGGATCTGACATTTTGAGTGGCGCCATCTGCTGCCCAGAAGTAGAAATACTCTAAGCTTGGCTTGGCTTGGCTTACAGCAGGTTACATTGTTAACACGTATTAATTACAGTCTAAACTTACAGTGTTAAAACAGGTGTTAATTAAAAATAACGTTATGGAAGCTCCAATTTTTCCACCCGTAATCTTTGCTGAAACACGTAAGTTTTAAACTTCCACACTTTATCTGCTCCAACATAATTATTCTTGCTCAAGGTCATTTCAAGGTCAAAAATGTGGTATCCATTAAATTCAGTTTTTTATTATCTATCATGCTATCGTAAAAAAAATATACTATTCCATTTAAAAAAACATCGGTGACCTTGAAATTTCATTAAAAAACACGACATAAAAAATTTTTTTCTTTCGCATTATATTTGCCCCCTACAATAGTGTCACTTTGTCCTCTGAAGTTTTCTGATAGGACAGTAAATACGACAGATATTTAGGTGTTCCCATTTATGTGGGACACCCTGTATATTGTCCACGCCCCCATGTCAGATCCCAATAGGGTGTGCGGAGACTTTTTTTAAATGGTTTTAGGCATTTCTGAGAATATTTTTGGATGCACAACTTACTGAATGGAGTATGATTTTGCGCTGGCAGCATAATCGTCCTGTTTATTCCTGCGCATCAGCCACCATATTGCTGCTAATAGAAGGGCGCTTAAAAGTACTATGTCGAGAACACTGAAAAGGGGCTCATCGATAAATTCGACCTCGTCTTCGTTCTCCAGCACTGGAGAACCTGTCATTCTTACAGCCTTGGGTTGGGATGCGCTTGCAGTCTGCAACAGAAACAACAAAATTAGTAAATACAACGTCCGATCGAACTTACAACAAAGTTATTTCTGCTCTGACGACTACACTCGTCACATGAAAAAAGTAAAAAGAATTTTTACAAAAATTCAAATATAAACGTGTCTCAGACATTCTGGAATAATTTATGACAAGGACAAAGTTGTAAAAATTCAAATGTATTCGTAAATTTCAGACATTTTAGACTATCTTTAAAAAAGGACGACATCGTATTTAATTTTTGTGATACGACAAAATTTTGTAAATCTATTTACGGAGTTAAACAGACTTGAAAAATGGAGTGGCCAAAATGTCGAATTTTATTACTTTAAAATCTTGAACTTACTCAAATGATTGAGGACAGTAATTTATATACAGGAAGATACATAAGTGGTCCTAATTTACATTAGGAAAAATGCAGTAGGTGTTGAAAGTACACAATTATTATAGCATTTATGAAACATGTGCAGTTTGATCAGTGTCCTTTAAGTTTTCCTTGGACCTTTCATCATTTTCTTTTTCTAATTGCAATGAGGAAACATGGACAACTTGTTTCAGTGGAGTGAATCATACTGTATTAACAAACGTACAACATGCGTACTGTTCATTTCCTTTCCAATTTTGAAAACACTCCTAAAGGGACATTTGCAAATATATTTATAAATTTAGAGTGATCAATTTTTATTTAAAAAAATTTTGCAAACAGCTCTTAAGACAGTTGTCTATAAAAAGGGACTTTTGCAAATATATTTGTAAATTTAGAGAGTGATCAATATTTATTTTAAAAAATTTTGCAAACAGTCGTTATATGGTTTTTAGATGCTGGAGTAAAATAAAGAAGATATGAAAATTGTCGGACTTCTGCTTCACAATGTTTACGTTTTTTAAATTACAGATTGCGACAACGTTAGTAAAAAAAACATATTGTTCTTAGGTGATTTTATCGTGATCTTATCGTTTACTTTTATCGGAGGAAATCTGTACAATGGTGTTGACACGGTTGCTGTACCGAACGTAAGAAAGTAGTATCTAAAATGGCGACGATAAGAGTCCCTCTTGAGGAGGAACGGATTAAAAGTTCTGATGGATTGTGAAACTGACAACACTGTCCAACATCAAATTTATCTCCTAATTACTGTTGGGTGGTTCTTATAGAGTTTTTTGCGTTGATTCCGAATCTGCCCTTACTTTTTCGCCTACACGCACAGTTTTTGAGAAACATGACTTTGAAAAAAAAACCTATTTTTCAACTTTAAATAAATATTGTGATGTTATTATAAAAGATATTAAATTGTTCTTTGCAGCAAAAGATTCTGTTGACTTTCCCGAATACAGTGATATCCAATATTAATACATTATGAATGTTTAAACATGTTTAAACGATCATTAAAGACGGAGAGACACCATTTTTGCACCAATTTTTGAGGATATTTTTGAATTTATTTCAAAAAATGAGGGTCCAGCGTAAAATCGGACTATATCACGCGATAGAGCAGACTTTTATCTTGAGAAACCCCCCTTTGAGTTGCCGCCAGTGGTCTTCCACTAGCGCGGTTGTTCGTCGGGATACGGCGCTGCGTAACGGCGATGCAGTGGCTAAAAGCGCGCAATTATGCCAGCTTATTTAAATGTTATTTATTATTTATTAGTACATTTATTCTGTATAAATTATTTTATGCATCTTTTTAATGTTAGTCTTCTGTTCATAGTATATTTCATACTATAAAGGTCTTTTCTAACAAAAAAATAATTTAGTATGTTTTTCCTTTGTATTTAGTTTTCTTTATTAAGCATTTCCACAATAAGGATATGAAATAGATTTTTTTATTAAATTATTTTATGTATCTTTTTAATGTTAGTCTCTTGTTCATAGTATATTTCATACTATAAAGGTCTTTTGTAACAAAAGAATAATTTAGTAAGTTTTTCTTTTGTATTTTGTTTTCTTTATTAAGCATTTCCACAATAAGCGATGTGAAATAGATTTTTGTATTAAATTATTTTATGTATCTTTTTAATGTTAGTCTCTTGTTCATAGTATATTTCATACTATAAAGGTCTTTTGTAACAAAAGAATAATTTAGTAAGTTTTTCTTTTGTATTTAGTTTTCTTCATTAAGCATTTCTATAATAAGCGATATGAAATAGATTTTTGTATTAAATTATTCTTTGTTACAAAAGACCTTTTTAGTATGAAATATACTATGAACAGGAGACTAACATTTAAAAAAATACATAATATAATTTATACAGAATAAATGTACTAATAAATAACATTTAAATAAGCTGGGATAATTGCGCTCTTTTAGCCACTGCGTCGCCGTTACGCCGCGTAATTATTTATTATTAGGAAACATAAAAAAAGTTGAAATTTGTTGGACAGTGCAATCAACGATTTTCTTTTTAATTACGCGTTAATTTACGGCTGATCAAGTTGTAGATTCTGATTTTTGGGTATTTTGAAAGTTGTGGAAGATTCGAATATATTGTTACGAATAAAAATGTAATATCTTGTTGAAAAACACGCTGCAAGATTATAATTTGAAACACAATTTTGTGAGGATTATATAACAAAAGAAAATGTTAAATTATTACATTAACAATTTTGTTACACTTATCGTAGTTTTCAAAGTAGAGAACTGAACAGGAGGTCATGTTGGAAATTGTGTAAATTGTGTGTATAACATTCATTTATTCATATCATTTTACTTCGCACAATTCCCTCGTAGTTATCGGCATTTTTCTAATTATTAGTATGACGGCTGTTGATAATTATGGTCCTTGGTTAATTCAAACGATTTAAAGTATAGCATACTGCACTAAATTCACGTTTTCTTAATAAAATACGTAACAATGTGTACCTTTTCGCATTAGAAGATTAATTATTTATTTTCAAAAAATGTAAAATAAAATAAAAAAAGGTAGAATGTAAGAAACACGAAAAGAAAAAATGTAAAATTAATTGAATGAAAGTGTGAAGAATAGAAGATAACCGATATTTGACAATGCTGAAATATTTTATTTATATGCTAGTTGTTATTCATTTAATCATTAATTTAATGATAAATATTTAATGTTCAAAATCACTCAGTATCATGCTGCACGACTGCATGTTTACCCTGACATAGATTGTCTATCTGTATCTATCGTATTTCCTGCTGGTACGGCTCCTCAGAATGACTAGAAACAATTCCGTTTGAGTCATCAATAACATTTATCACTAGTAGAAAATTTTGAATTCTACAAGGTGTCTCGGAAATACTCAAGAATCTGCCAATGATACTGCTTAACGTTGCAAATAAAAATTGCATTGGCTCAGAGTCACAAAATTTGTGTGATGATAGTAATTTTTTTTTAAATAAATCTTCAATTCAAATTAAATGTAATAATCGAGGTCATAGAATGAAATATTATATGTTTAGCTAGAAGCGGTCTAGTACTTTTTTGTAGAGAATTACAAACTGCATCGACCAGTGCATTAGAAAATACATGATCCTATTAAAAAGATAAGGTTGACTTTGAAATAACCTCTAAGCATGGACCTACGAAAAAAATTCGTAGACCAAATTACGTGCCCTATGAAACCTTGCAACTTTTGTCTGAAACATTTTTTTGTATCGCCTACGGTTACGAAGATATTCGAGTGGGCCACCCCAAATGAATCACCCTGTATAATATGGAAATATTAAGCCATTAATAACTTTGTACACGTGAAATATTTCGAAAAACGTTTCAAACAAAAGTTACTCAATTCAGCAAGGACTATGTGTTCACATAAAAATTATTTTCAAAATCCACTTAAAACCATAAATTGATATTGAAATGTCGCCTATAGTGTTGTATACAAAAATTCCATTTGCGCCACAAGATACTCCCATTCGTACCAAACAACTGTTACACGAACAATTGTTTGATATCGCGAACCGTTTACGAATTAATTACAGTGTTCGCGGTAAAATGAAACAGACTGTAGAATTCGCATTTTGCGAATTTTTTCGCGACACCTTGTATGTAACTTGGGCGCCCGTAAGATCGAAATAAAAGTGACCACGCGTGACCGTTTGACCTTAGGGGGTAAAGCAATGTAGAATCATTAATTTATGGCAAAGTATGACTGAATCGTGCGTGGTCGTTGTTATTGCAAACCGGCGTGTTAGGTGCGTGTATATCAGTTCAATAGAAAAATTACTGCCACAAGGATTCACCTATTACGTAATCCCGTGCTAGTAAATTATGATGTAATAGTGAACTACGTCACCGGCTGATATTTTAATGCAGTGGAAGAGAAACAGTTTATTAAGGACTATTAAATTAAATTAAGCAATCCGCGATAGTAGAATCCACGTGTCTGCAACTATGCTATCTTCTTCTCTTACCTCACATACAGTGCCATACAAAAGATTCAAAGCAGTATCAAGATGCTACAATATACTGTATTAAACGTAATATAATTTATAATATACTGTAATATAATATACTATAATATACTATACTATAATATACTATAATATACTATAATATAATATACTATAATATAATATACTATAATATAATATACTACAGTATACTATAATGTAATATACTTTAATATAATATACTATAATATACTATAAAATACTATAATATACTGGATAAAAAGTAATATAATTTATAACATGCTATAATACGTTGTATTAAACGTAATGTAATTTATAACATGCTATAATATGTTGTATTAAACGTAATGTAATTTATAGCATACTATAATATACTATATATTTATATATTATAATGTACTATACCGTACTATATATTCAACGAAATATAATTCGTAATATAGTATATTAAACATAATAAGTGAAAATATTATTGCTAAATAAGAAATAATAATTACTATAGCTCGTATGATGCATTAAAAATTCAAACAATGTTTATATCATGAATATTATTCATTAACGTTTTTGTGTATAGTATGTATTTTGAATTTCAGCAATTGCATTCAGCGAACATTCAAAATCAAAGTGATAACAAATAATTTTGAGAGTGAGCGATCGAATGCAGTCATCGAACTTTTATCAGATCCACGTGCCAAATTGAATGTATCAATTTGACCGGTAACCGCTATAAGTGTCCATGTGATAAGATAAAAAAAACTTAAATAAGAAACAACAGCATTCGATGGAAAAAATGCAGAATCGTCGGCAACGACGCGGAGATCAACTATTGAATGACGCTGTTTGGGTCTGTGTGGATCTGTCTCATTAAAAGTGTTGTCACAGCTATTCAACTACTAACCACACTACTAATGTCACTAATAAATAATTACGGATAATTATGTAAAATAAAATATGATAAAATGGAATTTACTAAAACAAAATACATTAAAAGATAATAAAATAGAGTAAAATACAATATGATAATGAGTAGGTTCTATGCAAAATAATGTCATGATAACTAATAAATGAAGTTCGTAACAAGGACCGTTCTACTATATATATTATCTTTCATATAGTTCTTAAACAGAGCTGCTCTAAAATACCGTATACGTTAATAATACGTTCACAAGTACTCATTAAGCTCAACTCAACATCGTGAAAAACTTGTGATGTTTCATTGATCGAACATGTTTAGATAGTTCTCGATTTTTGATAGTGTATCTTCACCGAGACCTTCTCAACGGAAATATATAATTCTGAAATAAATTACGATCGAAAACCGACTTCATTAGTGTAGAGCAGTGGTGGGCAATTTTGCCTCAATTGAGGCAAAACCGTCCACACCGTAGCGCCCTCTGTCCCCTTCCATCAAGCGCGGTACAATGGGACAGCAAAGACACGAGACATCAGCGTACGCAACGAATGTGCGCGCTGTATGAAAGAGAGGTTGGTAGGAGAAGCAGGCGTTTGAGGGGCTCCACCCGTGCCCACCACTGGTGTAGAGACTGCATCACGGTGGTCGTCTATTCGACGCAAATGATTCAGTTGACCATTTCTAATTAACAGTGGTCAACATTAACGCGCGTCCTCTATCGACGTCACTCATCTTTGAGGTCACGATTAGCTTATAAGCGACCGCCGCCACGTACGCGTGACGAATGCATAATTTAGCATTAACGTCCAAATGTTTCCAACCAGTCCAGATTTCTACCGATTCATTCCAGAGAAATCGAATTTTATTCTACTTTTCTTCTTTCATAAACTTTCGTTCTTCGTTAACAAAGTTCACTTTTAAAACATCTTGCCGGTAAAAAAGAAAGTCTTATATTAAAATATACCAGGACGGCGCACCGTTCATACAACTATACTACAATATAATCGATGATGTTTAGTTATTAACTGTTTTATTTACTAATTTTTGGAAGCATATTTTTGGAGGCAACTTCTTGTGAACAATTTTAGTCTTTCTGTTGTGCAGGTAATGTAGCAGTTGTTCATTGAATTTAATCGTCAGAAACTGAGTATATAAAATTAGGTACGACGACATCGATATGGCACACTGTGGCGGCTACTTCCTATGCGCGTCAACAAAGGGACAGCACGACAACACCTTTTCCGCTACTACCCACGGACTTAAAGGACTGAGCATAAAATGGGTTTATGGGTGAGCGGGGTCGTGCCGCAAGCGGGGAGGGATGGTAGACTGCGGCCATGTTGGATGGCAAAACTAGTGTTGCCATCTATATAACGTTGCGGGATCATTGATATGATTTGATTCTGAAAAATGAATGCATAACAAGTGTATTTGTATATATATATAAAATATTGCACATTCGGCTCCAATATAAATTTATAAATAAATTATGTGTATCTATTTCCCGCATGATTGCATTGCAAATTCGCGCAACAAGCATTTGATGTTGCCTATAGATAGCGTTGGGATATAGTGCAAGATTTCACGCGCATGCGCGGCCAAAACAAATGTATCTATATCATGACGACAGAGGTAGTGGAGCCCTGAGACAGTTGTATTGGCGGGAATGTCTCGAAGCAATCTATTCCGGAAAAAAGACTTCAGGACGAGTCCTACGAGTTACAAAATATACACAAATACACATGTTATACACTCATTTTTCAGAATCAAATCATACCAATTTTTTAAAATTCTGCTGGGTGCTCAAGGTACCCCATTTTATCGAGAATTTTACTTTACTGAGGCTGAAATCGCCGCGCATGCGCGTGAAATCTTGCACCATATCCTAACACAGCCTATAGAGCGCACCGCAGTGTTTGCCATCCAAGATGGCCGACAAGTTGATGCCCCTTCCGTCTTTCGCCTCACCCCCGCAGCATAATGCACAGTCTTTAAGTCCGTGCTACTACCTGAATCTTCCTCTGTTTGTATACAATATACCGCCCTAAACTGTCCTTACGACATCCCGCGTCTAACAAGGCACGGGTCCGCTAGATAGCTGTACTGACGAGTCCTCTACCGGGCCTAGGACGAAACGCTTCCTTCTCCTTTTTCCATCTTTTCATTAATTCGACTGCTGCCATACACACCATGAAAATTGACGATATATTCAGTGTACTCAGATAAAAAGTAGTGGGTTCAGATTAAAAGAACTAAAAATCGTGATCCTCACTTTGTTTCTTCACAATTCTGATCAATAACAATTTAAAAAAAATTGTTTGCTCGCGTTAGCTAGAGAACTAATTTTTCTAATATTTAAAAAAAAGTCAAATTCGTTTGGTCAAATTTTTAAAAAGAATTATTGCTTTTTAAAGGTGGCGCCATATATTTTTTGTTCGGCACTGTATTCAACTTATTATTTAATGCAGGAAACATGACACAACACAGTTCATGTATTCGGTACTAGTCTGATATTATATAACGTCGTAATTAAGAAAGTGAATTCCTGACGAAAGAAATATTAGCAATCTAGCAGGGTCTATGACAAACGGTTGCGCAAGCAAACGACGTGTCCATAAAAGCTGATAACACTGATAATTGTTTTGCGCATTACGTGCTGCGAGAATAATACGTAACTTTCTCTTGAAAGAGTGCAGATGAGTTATAGTGATTCTACAAATTTTCATTAATTTGGAAAAACTGCGATCACAGAGACTATTATTAAGCGAAACCAAAAAAATCATGACGTGCATGGCTAGTATGCCAATCTTGATTAGAATAACTAAAATTAAAAAAAAAGAAAGAACACATAGCTGAAACGACATATATAATATCTCAAAGTCAAAGATATTATGTTCGTTTTAAAAATGGCTGATTGTGAGTCGATAAAATGCTATCTGGTGAATGCATTTGTAAAGTTTTAAGAAATCGAGTGAAAAATATTGTATCGACAAAAGGATATTGAAAGTTTTATACATTGTTGTAAATCCATCACAAATTCTCAACAAAACTAGATATTAACAAAAATCGTTATCTAATAATCTGAAAAATAATTTGTCGAGAAATTTGTTCTAAGCGTATTATAACATCGAATAAATGTTCGCGAATAAAAGTGTACATATGGTTGGCATAAATCCAACAGTTCGGCTCATCTCGCATAAAAAAAGACCGCAACAGCCATAATTTTAGTGGGCTCAACCCGGCGAAAGGGAAGAGAAACAAAAAGAAGCTATCACTCCTCAAAATTGTATGAAGCATTTCATTATAAATATATTATACTATTATATAATTGTAAATATGATTTAAATATAATGATCTAAGTGATATAACAATTCTATTGTGTTCAAACTCGTTAAAATCATGAAGAAAAGAAATAAAAAATATGAATGTCTTCACAGTTTCGGTGTCCTGCAATTATAGCAATTTTTATTCTGCATAGAAATTTGCAAAGTTTACTCATAACTCTATGTATGCAATACAAAATGACCAAATAAATTTATATTGTATAGTTTTAAAATATTAGCTTTTATTGCTATATTTATTAGAAATATTAGCTTTTATTGCTATATTTATTAGAAATATCAGTTTTGGTTTACCCACACTGTTATAAATGGTTAAAGTATTTTCAAAAATTAATATAATCATTGAAAACATACGCTTATTGAAGATTAACGATGTAATATAAAATCAACGTTATATTTAGGAAAACAATGTTAGAAGACTATTCTTCAAGAAAATGCAACAAGGGTAATTGAACTTTTTAAAAATTTTGTATTAGAATACAACCTCGAAGGAAGTATCACGCATCACGCATAACACGCTCATTATCGCAATAATTATAATAATACTAGATATAGCTTTCAAGACTGTTGCAAGTACCATAATTACTGTAAATATAGCTTCTACTATTACAGTATTATATCGATATCTCCGTCCACAAGGCGAATCCTTCAAAGACATTTGTCAAAGACAATGACAGTTATCGGCCAGGTATACTATTCTTTGACTTTTGCCGAACGTAGAAAAGGACAGCGAAGCTCGAGAGGCCTCGGTTACCGAGAAGTGTAACATAGTACGGGTCAAGTATGTCGGTATAAGACCACTACTAATCCAATGACAAAACTTCTTTATTTTTTATTATTTTTTTATGGAACTCTCATCAACATATTCGTGGCATTTTTCTAATGAAAATGATACCAAATAAGATATAATTGCGACCGATATTTACTACACAATACTACACGTATTATGTTACACTTCTCGGCGACCGAGGCCTCTCGAGCTTCATAGCATCTCACGCGGTATACCCCGCGGAAGTGGGGATTGTTTTGGGACAGATATCGGCCAGATATTTGGGACAGTTATCGGTCAGATATTTGGGACATTTATCGATAAATTACTGTACTGTTGAATTCAAATAAAATTTGTTCTTTATGTTACAGCAATTACAAACGGTTATAAAATATTTCAAAAATATAAAATATAGATTATTTAATTCATAGAAATATTACGACTGACATTGCCGAAGCAATCTTGTTGTGTCATTTATTGAAAAGTGCAGACAGAACGCATTCGAAAAATTGAATGCTTATCGTTGCTCTCCAGTTTTCTCGCCTGCCAGATATAATTCTTTACAGTTATAATCGTCTCAATGCTCGAGAATTTTGTTTTCGTCAGCTTGTTGTATCATTATATTTACCTAATTTAGTATCTCGAGATTATCATGTATACAAAAAAATTAAAAAATTCTTGGAAACAATGTATTTTTAGATTTGAAATGAAGTACAAAAGATGAGTTAGTGGGGAACTCTATAAAAGTTCTTTGAATATTAAAAATTCTGTAAACATTTCCTAGAACACTTTCAAGTACCTAACTCAAGCCCATAAAGTTTAATCGCCCGGAAGAAATGAAACCAATTATATATTTGCAATTATTTTACGGTATACAGAAACTTTTGCTTATGTCCGAGAGACTCTAGTTATCACAGTTTATTATCCATTAACGTAAGTAGGTACTTTAGTATGCCATTAAAGTCCCATCACTAGTATAAGATTAATTATATATAGTACGCCATTTTTTAGTTTTCACCATTTACATTTCACCATTTCACTATTACTAGTATCAGTATCACTAAAATACAGTAAAGACTACAGACCATAGATTATAAGATACAGAACAATGTTAAACGAAGTATGATACTTTTTGAAGTATGTACACAGAAAAATCCCAAATTTCTCCTAAAATCCTAAAATCTTATTTCTCAATGCTTTCAGAAGAACATAAAAAATTGTTAAATGCTCTATGCCATTTTTAGAAGAACATAGAAAATTGTTAAAGGCTCTATGCTATTTTTAAAAGAACATAGAAAATTGTTGGAGGGTCTATGCCATTTTTAAAAGACCTCAGAAAATTCCTCCATATTTCTCAATGCTTTCAGAAGAACATAGAAAATTGTTAAAGGCTCCATGCCATTTTTAGAAGAACATAGAAAATTGTTGAAGAGTCTATGCCATTTTTAGAGGAACACAGAAAATTGTTGAAGGGTCTATGCCATTTTTAGAGGAACATAGAAAATTGTTGAAGGGTCTATGCCATTTTTAAAAGACCTCAGAAAATGTAGAAAGGCTCAAGGAAATTACTAATAAAGCAACCATAGCATTCAGGTACCGCTACAATGGTCAATCAAAGAAGTATGCTTACCGGTAGCTCCATAGTTTTTTATCAAATTCTCCACCAAGATCCCACAAAAACACGTCTAAACTGAACCACTTCGGTAGCAGGTGGCAATATCAATGTGTGTGTTCCGATGTGCGCATGTATAGATCTCCCGATGGCTTGCGATGCGAGAGTATCCGGTTGGACACTGATTCCGAAAAAGAGATAACGCTTTCTTTCCTCCGCCGTCGTCTTCCTTCGTCGTGGTTCGCGGCACTCTGATGTCCCACAAAAACAACGGGGAGCACAACAGAATGTTGTGACGATAGGAACGAAAAGCTGTCAAGTCATCCACCGTACGCGTTCGAGCGTATATGCATAACTGCGCGAAGCCGACGCACGTACACCGAATTACGAATTGGCAGGGACACGAACGACAACGTCGCTAGGCTCACGATGGAACGCGACGCAAAATGTCGCAGTGTGTCGCGTGGCGTCGCTAGACTCACAGAACGCGTCGCGTGAGAGATCAAACTTTTATTATTAGTAATAAAAGTTATTCGGCAGAAATTTAGTACTTTATGAGAATTTAGAATATTATTATAAAAATCTTATATTTAAATCGAAAAAATTCCAACGCATCGGACACTGGGAAAACGCGATATAAAATGTCGCAGGGCATCACAGGACGTCGCATAGGGGATTCAAAAATTTCAAAGAAGTAAAAATTGTTTAATAGAGATTTAGTAGTTTCTGAGAATTTAGAGAGAGAGAGTTTGTTTAGACTATTATAAAAATCTACTACCACTTGCTCGACGATGCTAATGCATCGAGCACTGGAGAAACGCGACATAAACTGTCGCGAGGTGTCGCAGGGTGTCGCATAGGATATTGCAAATTTTAATAGAATTAAAAATTATGTAATAGAGATTTAGTAGTTCATGAGAATATAGAGGGTGTTTGATGAAACTATTGTAAAAATCTAATTTTTAAGTCGAGAAGATGCTAACGCGGGAAAACGCGATATAAAGTGTCGCAGGGTGTCGCAGGGCGTCGCGTGGGAGATCAGCTGTGTCGCGAGTAAAGTTGAGATCGAGTTTCCGTCGGGTAAGCAGATACATACTAACGCATCGGACACCAGGAAAACTGACTTGTAGTCGAGAGGTGCTGGACATGTACAGTCAGCGTAAAAAGTATTCGTACACCGTTTACAAACGAATAAATTTTTTTTTTAAATCTAGACTGCTTGAATTTTTTTCAGACGTGAATCTATGCTATAAACGCATAAAATCCGTAGTCTAATTATAACCGAGAGACTGTTCTAATATTCAAACAGTCATGGTTCATACAGACTGCGTACGAAAAATTGATAATAAATTAATTGATGAAGTATGAAGGCATCAGACCTCCCCAAATTTCATCGGAACACGATTAGGTTTATTTGCGATGTCTCCTACGTATATTACGACTCCGTCGAAGTCAGTGACACTGTTTCGACCGACAAGAGTGAACCCAAACCAAAATCTCGCCAATACCAATGCCAAATCAACAACAAACGACAATAAATATAAACATTGCACTTTTTGAAAACTTTGTGCGTCATTAACTACGTGCGTGATAAGATGAGCACACGTACAGGGTGTTCTACTTACTTGAGTGGCTGAATTTTTCAGAGTGAAGGATATAATCACTTTTTCTGTTTGATTGAAACATTATCACTATTGAGATATTCTGTAATCCAATAAGATTTTAATTTTTGTTTATTTGGAATAATTTTTAATGTAAACAAAAAGCCGAACGTACATGTGCCAGTGTCACCGAAGAGATTAAATATGTAATTTATTATTAATAACAGAAAGAAATATCAGAGGGCAAGATAAGTAGAATTGAAGAAATAAATATTGTGGTGATCAGCCAATTTTGTTCAATGTCACATTTGACACGTGGCTATTTTCATTAAATGAGACTAAAAATTCATGAATCGAAATTTTTATTCAATAGGGCTATAAATTTTTATAATATCTTTTATTATGTGTAACATACTTATAATATCATGAGCTTCATCTAACCTCGAATACCAAGACTAATACTAAAACTGTACGTGCAATTATTACGTACTCGGGGAACAGTATATGTATAGTGAGGGTCAGATAATCGAAGTTGTCAAATTAACAACGATACAAAATTATCATTTCAACAAACTATATTTCGAGTGTAGTTATTGTTTGATTTTATCTATGGTTAACTAGTTATGGCGCCCAAGGTCGAATTAAAGTCATAACGTTGTATGTCGTTGGAATCATTTTGACCGTAATGAATACGTATACATAGTACTATTTTAGAAAACGAAAACCGACTAACCGTGAAATCCTGATAAACGCGTCATTGAGAATAATTTATTGCTTACCATAATGTTTGTAATTGTTTCTTCCTCTGATAATGTTTTTTATCGTTATTGGTAGTAGGAAGACATTATGGTGATTGATTCATAATAATTAGGACACACTGTCCTAATTACTGTGTATGCCTTAAAATAATAAAATAAAATAATAAAATACCTATTGATCGTAAAACTGGACTCGTCAGAGAATTGTTAATGTCAATCAAACTCGCTTCGATAAGCTCTTGTCAGTCAAAACAGTATGAGTATGCTATAATATGATGAGACACGTTTCATCGCATAGTTACAGCGCATTTGCGCATAATCCTGCATTTTTAGTATTAAACATCCTCCCATTAATCACTCTTTTCAATAGAAAATTTCCATTTACTATAAGTAACGATAAATTTGATTCAAGTTTCGTGTACATTTCAAGTGGGCGAAACTTGATGAAAGGTTTATTTTTCATAAACATATTAAATACCAGCAATATTATGACTTAAACATCCCCTAATTTTGTATACGCTACAGCCGTGAGGGGCACGGTAGGGGCTCCTCAAACGCCTGCTTCTCCCACCAACCTCTCTTTCATGCGCGAGGCCTGCGCACTGTGCGCGACGGGCGAAGCACGCCCTTCCTCTATGGTAACGGCGGATGCTGGTGGGGGACAGTAGGCGCTATGGTGGGGACGGTTTTGTCTCAATTGAGACAAAAATGGCCATCCCTGCGCTACAGTATAGTCCATTTTGAACCAAATCCCTGACAGTCGACAGTGTTTTCTTTTATTTTTATCACATTCCAATGAAATAGCTCTTCCCCTCGTTCCTATGTTTATTAGTTCTTCGAAATATTTAATATTTATGATTAACGTCGGTCGAGTTAATCGTTGCAAACCAATATGGAAAATAACGTTGTGTAATAGATCGTCCGATAGCTGGGACATGAACCTAGATAACGAACGAACAAATTTTGCGATGTTGTGTACATGTTTTGCTATCAGTTTCAATAATTTACAAGTGCAAAGAATTGATGACCACAGCGGTACAGTAAAGTAAACTAGTCGATTTGATCACACTGAACACGAGCCCAGGTCATATCGATGTTTATTATCGGTATAAATTAAATCGATACATTATCATCACTGTCATTCATAACATTTCCGGTGCAGATATGCACCGAGACAGAAGAGTGCGTGTATCGTGTTTCGTGATCGATTTATGTAAAGAAGTAGCCGATTGGCGTAATCTGAATTTCTTAGTGTCTCCTTGCACGCGAAAATAATCGTTTAGAAACATGAATAATTCAAAAGTAATGCAAGAACAAAAAATTTTACAGCAACAGATCCGTTTGACATCACTAACAATCTGCGGGAAAGTCGAGAGGTCACAGTAGAAAAGAGACGTTAGTGTTCGAACCGTTAGAAGTACAGTAATACCTCGATACATGTGAGAAACACGAGCAAAACACTTTTATGTACAATTATTTTTTTATGAAACCTGTATCAAAGTATTTCTGACATTTTTCTGATTAAAATGAGTCCAAACACGATACACTTTCGATCGTATTTAGTTGTTTAATCCACGATTTAGTAGAACCTCGATTATCCGAACTGATGTCTGAATCCACTTAAAATGTTTAATCTAAAGCGATCCATACACAACAAAATCTATGGTAGAAATTAATAAAGAATTAACCTAACTGTAGCTCGGTGACTTTTCTATTACAGTTCGGATAATCGAGGTTCTACTATATTGCGGATTAAACGAGTAAATGCGATCCAAATTGCATCGTGTTTGGACTCATTTGATTCGGAAAAGTCTCATAAATGCGGCGGTAGAAGTTTCATTATAAAGTCATTAGAAACAAGATGATTTTATGTTTCAATATTGTTCGCGCTGCTGACCTAACACGGTTATGTTCCTATTATTGGAGGCTCCGAAAGAAGCTGTACAAACACACCGACACACACTGACAGGTATGAATGAACTAATTATAAATCTGTGTAATCGCAATGCAATCGCCCATTCTTCCTCGAAATCGGAACACTAACAATGGTTTTGTTAAGTACAATCGTTGAATATTTAATTTCGGTATTGTATGTAAAAAAATGACCGATGCCTCAAACATATAAATCGTAATGTTTTAAAAATAGGGACCGAAAGTGTTACGGAACTTTGTTAATAAGAATGCTCTCCGATTGCAACGTTGCAATAGGAACATATAAAGAAAATCAAAATAGTTGTGTTATAATTATTATTTATTATAGTCTGGCTGATTTTGTGTTCACGAAAGCGCGCTGGTGAAAACGCTGTAATTCTTAACACGATCGTGGTCCATGTGTAAAAAAATTACTGTACGTTCGTTAAAGAGTGATTAACAAATCCACAACGTTTAAATTCAATACGTTTGTTAGTTTCTTTTAAACAAATTCTAAACCGTCACATTTTGGCAGTGAGCACTTATTCACTGGTTAAAATGGCTATAAATATTATTCGATTGTTAATAAAATGAATGCACATCATGTGATTCGCGTAAGGCAGGGATGGGCATTTTTGTCTCAATCGAAACAAACCGTCCCCACCATAGCGCCCACTGTCCCCCACCAGCATCCGCTGTTACCATAGAGGAAAGAGAGGTTGGTGAGAGATGCAGGCGTTTTAGGGTCCCCTAACGTGCCCATCCCTGGCGTAAGGCCTCTTCGCAGAAATAAATAAAGATCCCCAATGCTCGTGCATGTTTTATTCACGTGCGTGCGAAATTCCTCGGTCATCGAATAACGCAATTGCGCTCGTTATTTATTTAACGAAAATAACCATGAACTTCGTTTGCGCAGCTGTTAGTCAATTTTCTCGTTGCTTCCCGGAAGACCATTCAGTTCTGGATACACATATAGAATACGGAAATAGCAACATTAAATTCTATTTTGTATACCATTTAAAGATAGGCTATTTAAAAATGGCGTCAAACATTCAGAAGAATTTTTTTGAAATGACAAATGGAAATTTTCCACTTTTGAACTGTGTGACTTTGTGTTTGCAAACGTTAGGTAGAATTTTTTGTCTTTGTACTACGCAATATATTATTAACAATTTTTTAATCACATGCTATCTTTTTGATTTATTATATAATTAAATGATACGATGTTTCCTTCAACATTTTTGGAATGCCAGATTGTATAATGGTCACAGATGACTGACGTTACTGAATTTTTTAAACGAGTTCGATTAGGCGAATGAAGACGAACGAACACGAAAATTGACGAGCAACTAATTTGCTGAATGTATTTACTAATTTCTGGTAAAATCATTTGCGGAAATTTTTAATTTTTAAATTAGAAGAAATTGCTTTTGCTTCCGAGATTGTTTTCAATTTCAACTGGCCATTAACGGTGAAACAGCTGTCCCGAGAGGAACAAGAAGGTAAGGGTTAGATAAACTATGAACATAGAAATATTTTACTTATTTATGTCACTGACCGTTTATCTCGCCATACGTAATACGGATAGTGCGTCAGGCAACGAGAAAGCGATTACACAATAAAAACACGAATACGTGCGCACATAGCCGAAGTTACACCTAACTGCAACGTCATCGCGTTTCTTACCAAGAAACGGAAGCTTGTTAGAGTGTCTTCCGTTCCATAGTACTCGTGCACCTGACAATTCTATTAATATTGATATTATAAACATTATATACAATGAGTCACAAAAGTCGTCGTACACCTGACGACTTTATTAATATTAATATTTCAAAAATTATGTACAATCAGTGACAAAAGTCGTCACACACCTGACAATTTTATTAATGTTAATATTTCAAAAGTTATATACAGTCAGTCACAAAAATCTTCGTGCATCTGACGATTTTATTAATATTAATATTATACTAATTTTATGAGTACAATCAGTCACAAAAGTCGACGTAAATGTGACGATTTTATTAATGTTATTAATTTGAAAATTATATACAATCAGTGACAAAAGTTGTCGTAAATCTGACAAATTTTATTAATGTTAATATTTCAAAAATTATATACAGTCAGTCACAAAAATCTTCGTGACAAAAGTCGTCGCACACCTGACGATTTTATTAATGTTAATATTTTGAAAATTATATACAGTCAGAGATAAATGTCCTCGTAAACCTGACGGTTTTATTAATATTAATATTTTGAAAATGGTATACAGTCAGTGACAAAAGTCGTCGCACACCTGACAATTTTATTAATGTTAATATTTTGAAAATTATATACAGTCAGAGATAAATGTCGTCGTAAACTTGACGGTTTTATTAATGTTAATATTTCAAAAATTATATACAGTCAGTCACAAAAATCTTCGTGCATCTGACGGTATTATTAATATTAATATTATACTAATTTTATGATTCATGATTCATGTCATGATAACTAGAATATGCTCGTCTTTTGCTACAGTCATTAAAACGCGAATGACATTTTTGCTTTTGTCCCAACAAAGTCGTTTCATTGTTATTAGTACTATCGCATTTAGCCATTGTTATTCAATTTAAATTAATTTAATACTGCATTAATTGCTACTGTAAAGCAACGTATTATGTGTGCATTAATTACTGACTTGAGCCACGCGTGACTGACGAGTTCGTTGTCGTTGTCACACAATATTATTAATTGTACATAATTATTTCTGCAATCGTTCATTAGCATTAAAACTACAGAGATGTCCAAACAATTTCGTGCAAATATTTTTACCGAGATTATAATAAAAATATGTCTTAAATTCCTTTACACGTTATATAAATTTCCCAATTTTTTTCTCAAATTTGATAAATTACCAATTGTAATGGCAAAACTGCGGATCTTTATGCAAAATAAAAATTTTCTGCGTCAATTACAACAAACAGGAATAAAATAAATATGTATTGGGTTGGCTTTGTTATACATACACAGAGCCATTAATGTAACTATAACCGAAGTAACTGAAGAGCTGTGTAAAATGAAAAGAAAACTAGATTTTATTCTGTAAATAAATTGCTATAATCATCTTAAAGGATTTTATTTAATGTGCATTAAAAATCATTCTGTGGCCTGATACAAAAAGCTTCAATGCCAGTATTTATGAAGTACATCTGTAGATTCGCAATTCTTGCACCACAGGTCACAAAATTTTATCTGTTCAACTCCCCCCTCAAGGTTAAATCCTGAGTGCGCCACTGGCTATATACAGGGTGTCCCGAATTTAAATGGCAAAACTTCAGGAGCATGTAGGGGACCGAAAAAATAAGACAAAAGGTCTTTTAGAGATTGGCTCGTTTTTGCTTCGTTTTGGAGAAAATCGCAAAAAAAGAAACAAAACAAGTTTTCATTTTTGCACTTATTTATTTACATTTTATTTACGTTATCATCTATTTAATGTAGATATTGTTCAAAATGTCGCCTTCTTGCAGCAATGCAAGCATTACATCTAGCACTGACTTGATAAATTGCAGCTAAACATTGTTCTGGTGATATTTGGTGCACTGCATCTATGATTCGGTCTCTTAATTGCTCTCTTGAATTGATTGGCACCGAATAAACTTCCTGCTTCAAGGTTCCCCATACGAAGAAATCCATGGGTGTCATATCAGGTGATGGGGGTGGTCAAGGTACTATTCCTCCACGTCCAATTCATCGTTGTGGATAATTTATATTCAGCCAAGCTCGAGCAGCGCTGCTATTAGGTTGTCCCATAAGTTCGTGCCGCGGATTGAAAAGTATTTTAACGAAAAACCACAGAAATTTTACAGTGACGGTGTAATATCTTTACCAAAAAAGTGGGAAGAGGTTGTAGAGGAGGTGGTTATATTTTTTGGTTGACTTTGAAAGTACGTTTCAAATATTAATTTAAATAGTAAAACAGTAAACGGCACGAACTTATGGGACGACCTAATATAATGAGCTGGACATCCATCGAGTTGGAACCACATTTCAACCCGCTGATGCAAGGGAATTCCCTCTAAATAATTAGAAAAGTTGTCCTCCAAAAAAAATGCGTAAATGTGATTAATATACAACAACTCAAGACAGCAACTGACAACGAGATATTGAATTTTTGCAATTTTCTCCAAAACGAAGCAAAAACGAGCAAATCTCTAAAAAACTTTTTCTCTTAGTTTTTCGGCACCCTACACGCTCCTGAAGTTTTGCCATTTAAATTCGGGACACCCTGTATAATATATTTTGTGGAAAGAATGACGTGGAAGAGAAAAGGTCTAAGGGTTGCTTGGACCTAATGACTCAGATGTTTTGGATGATGTATCTGCAGCTTAGTAATCATGATGCGTTGGCGTTTACATGAGTTATCGGGTATACAACAACTAATTTGAATAAGTCGAAAATAATAAATCATACAACTATAAATTTTACCTAATCATTTTAATGAAAAATTTCATTAAATTCGCATTTTAGTGATTGCAATATAGCATAGCAGTTTTTACTATTGATATTCTCTGGTCGGAAAAAGAATTAAATGGAGCCTTCAACCGGAAATGGCATAATCGTCAACCAGAATCGCGCACGTGGCTACTGTGTCTTCACTTCTCATAATCCTGAGTGAACAATACACAGATAAGAGAATCTGAACAATGATAGAACCGATAAGAACCTATTGATCAAATTAAAGACTATACATATAATGAAATACGTTTGTCATGCTGAATCATCTATAGATCTAATTTGATTGTATTCGATTATTAATCATCAGTGACAGGGTGGTGTGGTACCGGAAAACGTTCCACTGTATGTATTTCGAAATAACGAAAATTAGACACGTTATCTACCCATTGATGTAAAATCTCCATAATCTCGTAATAACAATTTCTAACGATTAATTGGAAATAAGAAATAATTATCTTTATGTAACATAGAATCTGTACGTATTTTTTAGTTCATCTAAAATCTATCGAACTATAAAAATATATTTTATTACCAAACATTTCAAAACATTATTACGAAATAAAAATATATTTTATTTCATTTAATATGTTTCTTCGGGAAACACGACTATGTTGCATGACAGTAATGATCATCGTTGTATAATCCCGGTTATATAAATTATGTCCCGGGACTTCATCATTAGACAGCCTTTTGACGGTTCAAACCCGTAAAAGACAAGAAAAACATTTTCCATTTCGGCAAATTATTGTAAATATGATCCGAATTATATCGTGGTTGGTACGATTTTAATAAAAATAATGCTACAAATATATTAGTGAAAATCTCATAAAAAAATAAGTAATAATAAAAAAGTTTTTTTATTGGCATTACATAGTGGAGACACCCGGGCCTTTGAACTTTGAACTGTACCGCCGACCGCGACTCTCCGCGTCTCTTTCTTTCCCATACGCTGTCCTTCCTTGGGTCCGAAACTTTCATCGTCCATTACCCAATTAAATATCATCGCAATTATATCTTATTTGGTATCATTTTCATTAGAAACATGCCACGAATATTTTTGTGAAATTCCATACAAAAATAATAAAAAATGAAAAAGTTTTGTGATTGGATTAGTAGTGGTCTCACATCGATATACTCGAGCCCCGTATTATGTTACACTTCTCGGCGATCGAGGCCGCTCAAACTTCGTGGCCTCTCACGGGGTATACCCCGCGGGAGTGGGGATTGTTTTAGGGACAGTTATCGCCCAGATATTTGGGACAGTTATAGATAAAATACTGTATTAGCTTTCCACAAAGCCGATGCTCGCAAATGTTTGCGAAATACATAATTCGATGGCGATATCACTTTTTTCCAGTGAAAGTATCGCGTTATCTGTGACCGGGAACAGGAGTTTCAGTTTATCTCGGGAGAAAGTGAAACATGGAGCGAAGAAATGCCACCCGTGGTTACGTGTCCCTTCACCAATAGGGTCTTCCATTTACACCAGGCCTGGGCGCGGTTGGCTCGCGGAACACATGTTGCTGCTTCTCCGCTTCGCCTGGTCGGCAAGCCAGTCCCCACCACGGCCACTCCGACTCTTCCCTTAGCGTTAGCCTTAGCTCTTCCCTTAGCTAAGGCTAACGCTAAGGGAAGAGTCGGAGTGGCCGTGGTTGGGACTGGCTTGCCGACCAGGCGAAGCGGAGAAGCAGCAACATGTGTCCCGCGAGCCAACCGCGCCCAGGCCTGATTTACACGTTCAATACGTTTGAAATCATTCAATAATTATTTAACGAACCCGCGGTCAACTAATCTATTGCATAATTATACAGTTGACGGTGATCGAATCTTTTCACATTACTATGCATACGAACAACATTCGTACATTCTTATCACTTCTAATGATAAGAATGATAATAATTATGTAAAATGATGTAAAACAATAAGTTTTAGTGGTCCGTAAATTTAATATTAATTGTCAGCCAAATAGTCCTCAGAGCCACGCTAAATTTTTCACATAATTTTGTACAATTTATTTCATGTACAGTCGGGGACGGCCTTAAAAACATAAATTTTTAAACTTACTTTTTAAAATTACCAATGGTAATTTTTAATTAATTTTTTTGTATACATTACCTAGTAAACTAATACTTCTAATATTCTAACAAAAACTTAATTGATTTTGCCCAATTTTGGAAAAGGTATTAGTTTTTAAATGGTGTCCGCTTAATTTTGTCCCCGACTGTATAGCGATCAAAATTCTATTCACCCACACTCGTCATCTACCTGTCTATGACGTATCATGAATTGCATTAATTCGGTACAAGTGTTTTTTCAACTTCGTGCATGCTACGAATTAATTCATGCAAATGGTCAGATTGTTGACTACATATAAGATGGTTCACAGTGAGCAGTCGTCGGACTGATTATATGTTATATAGATAAAAAGTGAATATCAAAACATTTTCACTTGTAATTGCCACTAGCGTCGTTAATCTTTGATAAGTATATGTATGATATACGTACGATCAGATTACATCACAACAACATTTGCCATCGAAGTTTTCAAACCGTGATCTAGCGTATATTGTGTTCGTGATGACTCTAGTACACTATACATTCCAGTTACGCAATACATGCACGTCACAGAACTACCGGGTGGTAGTTCTAGGTTGCCTCGAAATGACGAATGGTCAAAATAAGTTGTTTCAGATTTGTAGTAAATTAATTTTAATCGCTTGGAATTTCTAGTGTCAAATGTAGGAATAATCGTAGAGATTTGACAAGTAAAAAATTATTAACATTCAATCCTATAATGCAAGACATACTGCGTAAAAACAGTAAATAAAAAGTGTGACACCTCCGAGCCAATGTTTTTAAGCGTCTCGCTCGTTGGTATTCTCGTTTATGCTTTTCTTGGTATTTATTTCAATATTTCTATGAATACTAAATAGAGAGTATTCCAGGAATAATTAAAAGTAAATTATAGCCTTCTTTCAAATCCGAGGACGGTTATCTAATAATTTTTTTTATAATTTCAGTCTTGTACTGTTTTACTTTATGTAAACCGTTCTTTCAATCATTCTATTATACTTTTATTACAGAAATATATAAATTAGTGTGAAATTAATATTTTATATGTTAAAATCAAACTACAAATAAATGTTTTCCTGTAATTTATGGGTCTCTTTGAACTATCTTAATTCATGAATTATTTGCAAACATCTAGTAAGTTCTAATCATGTGTTGCGAGCCAACAATATTAAATTGCAAATGTATCATTTCAATATGCAAAAAAAAAACGAAGTAGACATTTTTTACAAAGGAGTAAAAGTTATTCTAATTTATGTTTTAATATCAGTAATAAGTCCTGAACGTAAATATGTTATTTTTGTTTTAATATTAGTGTTAAATTATATTCAAGACATGCTGTTGTTTTGATTTATAATCCCACATGATATACAATTTATAATTTCCTTGGTACACTGTGTATGAATTAATTACCAGGTTGAAGTTAAGTTTATATAAGAGAATGGCTAGGAAACTATAGAGATAATTAAATTAATAGTAGAAACTATAGAGAACCTATAGTTACAGATAAATTTCATGAATCAGTCAAATACACGTAGGAAGAGTGATAAGATAATACTGCTTTGACTTGTAAGTACTAATTGAAAAATGCATTGCAATTTTTATGACTGATACAGTCATGAACAAAAGTATTGGCACAACTAGTTTTTAATATAATTTAATAGTATAATGTTATTGAATTAATTTATTTAATAGTTTGTACATATTGCATTATAGACATTATCATTATAATTTTTAGAGAAATTAATCATCTAGAATGCATGTGCTATTGTACAAGAAAATAAGGCTACCTTGATAGCAATATCAATAATTTTTTTCATGACTGGATACAACTTTAATTTAGTTATTTTTAGTGTAAATTATAATTTGAGGAGATCCAATAAAGAGCGACGATATACAGGGTGTCTCAAAAATGTTGTACTTCCTTGAAAGGAACGATTCCTCAGGTTATTCAAAGTAACTTTTTCCTTTGCGAAAATTTTCTCCGCGTCTTCGTTAAGGGGTTATTAACGAAAAATACGCACCAATCAGACTGCAGCTACAGTGAACAAATTCCGGCTTGGCCAATCACACCAATGTCCGTTGTAGCTACAGTCTGATTAGTCCGTGTTTTTCGTTAATAATTCCTTAACAAAGCCGCGGAGAACATTTTCGCAAAAGAAAAAATTACTTTACATGACCTCGGGAACCACCCCTTTCAAGAAAGTACATTTTTAGGACACCCGTATATTAATCCTCTAAACGGTATCGCTCTTAGAAAACATAATCTACACCACACTGATAAAGTTAATCTATTTGAACAATAACAATATTTAGCAACTGTGTTGAATTAAATTGTATTAGATAAAATAAATTAATAAAAATATTACATACGTAAAAACCATAACTAAAACAGAAATGGCTTTGTGTTGATTGAAAACATATCTCTGATTGATATATGGATGCAGACACTTAGCAAACTATAAAATTTATATTGTTTTTGATTTAATGAAACAGCTGGTGTATCTGCTTTATGTCACACCAAATCAGACTATCCATTTACATAGACTTTATGTGTCATAGGTTGAACATGTACAAATTCATGAAAGAATTATTGGAAATTGGAAATTAAAAAGAACTATTTGTACGACTATTGATGGTAATTTTTAAAATAACACTATTATACGTTATAATTTATAATATAGGTTTTTAAAATTAAATTAAGCATATTCGTAGCAGTAGTAATAGTAGTAATCTAGATTTAAATATGAAATGAAACTGCTGCAGTTACGAAATTTATTTAGGTTTGAAAATTAAAAAAAATGAAAAACTGCTTAATATGTTGACAGGCAATTCATTAATAAAATATACGAACCTTTTTATCCTAAATGCATAAACATATTTTTCAAATTGCAAATATCTGTAATTATATTTACTTTCCTATAAATCTTAGCTTTTCGAATAAAAATACACAATATGATTGACAGAAAAAGTATACCTAAAATGATTTAATCCATTCTTTTAATTTCCTCCGATATCTCCGCTTGTTTCAAACGAGATCTTCACGCACCCACAGCCGCAGTTACTACTTACTACACGACTACAACCACAATTGACACCTGTTGAAATGCACTTTCTTATTTACCTGAGGAAGCGTTTTCGGCGAAAAGAAATTTCAATTGTCGGTCGGCAGCTTTTCCCGTGGAATTTTTCTGAGGATAAAGTCGTGAATAATGCGTCGCTCCACGTGACTGCACTTTCTTTAATTTCAATTCGTTGCACTCACGACAAAAAATGATCTAGACTCTGCGGCGGTTTTCACTAATGCAGAGGATCGATGCACGCAAGTATACGACGCGAGTGTCGCTGGCCTCTCGATGCGCCACACATTAAACGATTTAGCCTGACTGACCGTGTCTCGTCAACTTTATCTGTCGAATCTGCGAGCAGAACGTATATCTTCCGGTTACGTGAAATACATAAGTGAATCCAAGCCTAAGGAGGACGGATGAACACGAAGAACAAAGTCAGATTATCAAATGAATCCGTAGGCGATACGTAGCCGGAAGATTCCTTTGTGGCGCCTAATTTAAAACCTTCAACACACCGAACCACAATTTTCGTTTTATTCAACGTTCATCATTAATCAATTCGTATGTTCAACTTATTAATCGACTAATGCTTACAATTAAAAAATACGTATAAAAATCATAATTGATTTAATTGATTAATAAAAATATTAATCGTTAACCATTAACTGATAGTCCTTTTTTTTTTTTGGAAATTGTACCAATTGTGTCGAATTATTATATGATATATCACACTTATTACTTCAATTACTGTTTAAATTCTAATAACAAGAACAGCAAAAATGTATTGCACTACAAATATGTTTATTTATTACAGTCTTCTAGTATTTGATAGTTCTGTACCCACGTATCTTTTTTGCAATGTAAAGAGGAGTTATTAAATTGAAAAATTTTGTTTCTGTGCAATTACAATGTAACTTTATTCAGATTAAAATTGTCGTTCCGTTTAAAAAAACACGTCACAAGTCTTATTTCTCTTGTATGTTTTATACCTCTGTTTAATATTCTATTACTGACCCTGGACACTCGAAGCATTTATTCTTCCTTCTTCTCTGCTTAACACTTTTTGTCTGATCGTTAAGTGCTAAAAGAAACATACTTGGTAATTGTGAAGGAAACTAAAAAAATTATCTGTGCAGCAATTTTACATACTTATTGAGTCTGAGCCAATATTGATTTTCTTTTCTGCGTTTTTTAAATCGTTTAAAACTGTTGAGTGAAAAGTTAATACAGCAACTCTGGCGAAGAATTCTGATACTCCATCTCCTGTTTTGGATGATACTGCCCAGAATTCTGCATTTAGTTTCTGTGCTATAACGATAGCTCTCTTCTCTATTATTTTATATATTTGATTCGACTGAAAATATTATTACATGATTCAGAATTTTATATTGAAACAAGTTTAATAAGATTAGAAACCAGTTTCATTTTTTAAAAAGTTAATGATCTCTTGTTGTATAAATAATGGTCTATATTAAATTCTTTCACTATATACTCTTCAGAACTATTACATAATCTAATTTATTGACATTGTCATTTCTTCCATTAGATTTCTTTCCAGCCCTGTGTAGTACTACATTAATGTAGATGAACTGTGTAATTTACCAATAAATCTCGTTTGGTGCCTACTAGAAATACATGGTACGGTTCTGCATTACTTTTAGCAGCTTCGGACAACCATTGTTCGCAATGTCCCAAAGATATTAAATTGGTCAAGTCAAATGCAACAACGATAACTGAAAAATAATTGTAAATAACTTTTATGCTGCTGTACTTTTATGTTCGTAGTATAACACACTAATATAAATGTTTGTACCATTTGCACTCCTGTAATAGGAAGCAGCAATGGACTTAAATCTTTCTTGACCAGCTGTGTCCCATCTAAAATAAAAAGGGAAGACAATAATATAGTAATTGTTCAATAAATCATACCAGATTTTAAATCTCTTGATAAAATGCATAAAATATGATTACTATTGTTGCAAATTTCTATAACAACGTTTACAGGCTTGTAGCTTACATTTGTAAGTGAAAGGGTATGCCAAGGATATCAAATCTCTCCACTTCAAAATCCACCCCAATGGTTGCTTTGTAGTTAGCATCAAACGTTTTATGGCAAAATCTGTAATGTAAACATTGTTGATTTTTATATTTAATCTTGTATTTCTTTTATTATGCTTGTAGCAAAACTAATGACCGATTTACTAAGCATGATTTTCCGACGGAAACGTCTCCGATTATTATTGTTTTTGAAATTCTCAAAGATATACTTTTCGAGGCACATGATCGCCTAACAAGCGTACTGAAGTTTGTTTCATTGTACGGCGTAATGTCGGATGAAAATGGTGGCTGCCAATTGTCGATCTAAGAAAATTTATACATTATTAATACACAATGTATTTAAAATTTAAATACATGTAACATATATACTTTGAAAATGAAGACCCTCTATGCAATTCGTAAATCAATTATAAAATAACAATTATGTTATACCTGAGAACGTTCAGAGAAATTGACACATAATAACAAATGAAAAATTCAAATAAAACATTAACAAACATTGTTATTTTACACAGTGATAAATTCACTAAATTTTATCTATTTAATTTTTTAACATATATAATTTTTTTTACAGACCTACGATTAAAAAAAAGATGCTTTTCTAAATTATACCTGTCTTTCATAGCGCGCATCTCCTAACATTTTATAAACAGCCGAACGTGTTTCTAACATTATTTACACAGCACACAATTTTACAGGTATAATTGCAGTAACAACGAAATTATAAAATTTGAAATTATTTTTATCATATATAATGTAAATGATTATTTTATTAAAGTAAATTTTATTAAATTACTGCACTCGGACATATTACTATGCAAACGCAAGTTACAAAGTTTCAGAGGGCATTAACATGCTATAGCTTGCATTCTCATTGTCAGTGAAAATGATTTTGAACTAAATAAAAACATTGGTTGCTGTGGCAGGTGCACACCCCCATCTGTTTCATATTAACGCGTCGACAAGGTACATTATACATACATGAATGGAAATAGAATTCTAATTCATACTCGCTGAAGTATTAGATTAATATTGTATATTGTTACACACTAGCGCATGCTTTTGTACACCAGTTAGTTTGTTAATTTATTATAATTCTAAAAGAAGGGCGTACATCTATACGACCATATTGTAATTTGTATTGTAAAAGAACAAATTATAAATTGTAACTTCAACTATTTGAATTATCATATCCATTTCTGAAAATTACAATGAATTTGGCAAACAGTGTTATTTGCAATTACGATAATTTTGTACTTTAAGAACTTCAATTTTGTTGTAACTCACAATTTGATTTTCTTAAAATATTGAATTTGGATGTCAACGACTAACGTAGTGAATCGATCCTCCACATGTCTACTTCCGGTACGTGCTGTCTTTCTTTTTAGCAAAATGGCTCCAAAACCTAAGCCCACGGACAAAGCAGGTATGCCTTTAAAGTGTAAATAAAGCAGGAATTTCTTTAAAAAGGTTGCAAAAGTTCTATACAAATTTACTAATAAATGGTGAATGAAAATATGTTTATTAAAGAAGCGATATGTAACTTCATTTAGTAAATGTATGCGCACTTACAACGTTAGCCATGTGGTTGGGTGTATATGTATATTCCGAGTAAACATCAACATTTGAATAATCACCTTGCTTTAATAATAATTTTAAAATAATTATTTTACACATTTCAACTATTAATACAAATTGAAAGTGTCAACTTGCGAAATTGTCATTCTGTAGCTGTGTATGGTTTATTATAACCTAAAAAGTGCGCGTCGAAATTAACCTGCAGTTTCAATTACCAGTATGAGGATGAACTATGGGTTGAAAGTAATAAGCTTTAGGCAGTGTAATTAATGGATTATAGTTTTATCATTTGTTGTTAATATTCAATTTGTTGCATTTTCGTTTTTAGCCGGCAAACCGGCTGAGAAGAAGACAGAGAAGAAAGCGGAGAAGAAGCCAGCAACAGCTTCCTCTACATCAAAGGCGACGAAGCCAGCTGCTAAGCCAGCAGCGAAAAAGCCAGCAGCTGCTAAATCTGCCACTGCGGCTAAGCCTGCAGCGAAACCAGCAGCAAAGCCTGCGCCTAAGCCTGCTGCTAAACCCCTGATCAGTAAACCCAAGAAGAATGTCCAAGCTACAAAGAAGACACCTAAGGGTGGAAAATCAGCCGCATCTGTTCAAAAGGCACTCAAAACACAGAAGAAGGTAATATATATGCATATACACAATACAGTAGGTTCTCGCTCATAGCACTTTGTTATATGTACACATTGATCGTAGCTTCGATTTAATAGTGGGGGAGTTATAGGTGGGAAATCTTGTGCGACTGATTGGTCACCTCGTTCATTGCAAGAACTTTGGATCTTGCTTGAAATTCAAGTCTCGTTTTCATGCAATGAGCAAATATCTACTGTACAGTTGAATCTTGGTAACTGGAATCTCTTATTATTTGAAAACTTTGATCATCAGTTGTTTAAAGTTGTGATCATCAGTTGTGTAATAATGTAAATTTTTTCCTTGAAATTCAAATTACCAAGATTCTGCTGTATAATACTTACCAAATGCTTATTTTGTAGGACAATTTTTTTATGATGAAATTACTAGGGAATCTCTTTGAATGTTTATGATAACATCATTATATAGTACTGATTTGAGAAAACTACCATAACAAATGTTATTTTATGTAAGCATATACCGAACACAATTTATTTCTATTGTATAGATCTTGAAGGGTGTTCATGGATCCAGAGTAAGGAAAATCAGAACATCTGTACATTTCCATCGTCCGAAAACATACAGGCCCCCGAGGAATCCAAAGTATGCTAGGAAATCAGTACCAAACAGGAATCGGTAAGTTCTATAGACAATTAATTTCAGTACATCCCAGATTTGTTTTTGTAAGTTAATACATGTAATAACTGAAATTAATTTGTAATATTTTTCTTCTTTCAGTATGGATGCCTTTAACATTATCAAATTCCCGTTGACCACTGAGGCGGCCATGAAGAAGATTGAAGACAACAACACGTTAGTTTTTATTGCGCACACACGTGCCAACAAGTACCATATTAAAGCATCCATCAAAAAGTTGTACGATGTCGATGTGGCAAAAGTTAACACTTTAATCAGGCCCGATGGCAAAAAGAAGGCATACGTGCGGTTAACGCGTGACTACGACGCGCTTGATGTTGCCAATAAAATTGGTATAATATAAGTATACATAACTTGTATAGGAGAAGAAGAAAATCTGCACTGATAATAAATATTGGTATAAAAACAATTTCGTTTATTTCTTCAGTTGTGAAATTCATGAATTTTAAACATGATGTCCATCATATTCCCAGTTGATGTAATTCTTAACATCATTTCATGTATGAATTAAGAGATTTTGTAACAGGAAAAAGCATATCAATTTTTGTATTTAAAAAGAACAAGTCAAAGATACCTCATGTACTATTAAAACAATTTTTATGGTTTAATACTTTTTTTTACACTATATAAAATAAGTCCGTACGTGCCAACCCACGTAATTTCATTAGGAGAACATTATAAATTGTATAGTACACTACTATTCTTACTATTTACACATTTTCAGTTTGTAAATTACTAGACTGCGGATTTAATGTATTTATGACAAAAGTGAATACGTAAAACACAAAACCGTGAAGACATTGAAAAAATTTGGGAACGTTATAACAGTATTTTCGACTTATTAAAATTGTCGAAAATCTAACTTCTATTCCCCACAATTGACTCGGAAAGTTTTCATTTTGCATAAAGATCCGCTGTTTAGTGATTACAACCCTAGTCTGCCAGGAGTCTTGCGATAAGGAGCTGGAGTTCCCGGTTCTCTGATACCAGGTGTCAATATTTCTTTCCTGCAAGAAGATAATCAAAAAATGAAGTAACCAACGAAAATATTGCTAATCGCTAGGGGTGCGCGAGAACCCAATAACCACCCGGCAAAGAGCACCCGTTATTTTCCCTACCCGGTCCCACAGGCGGAAAAGTAGGGGAAGCAAAGACAGGCTTAGCAGTGCATACAGGCGAGAGGCGGAAGGGTAAGGGGCCTGGCGGGACGCGCAGCTGGTAACCCTGGTCGGGACAAGTCGGGTTTTTGAAAGTTTCGGAATTTTTGGGATTATCGAGAATCCCAAAATTTTCAGGAATCCCGATATATTTATGAACCCGTCTTGATCCCGAATAAAATTCGTGACCCGATATTTTCGTTTACTCGACAGCTCTATAAATCACCTAACTAAAAATAGTAACTCACTTCCTGATAGAAGCCTGCTCACGTTCGAGTTGCTGTTGAGCCCTAGCTTTCATCTCTTCTTCTGCTTCCTTCATCTGTCCCTCCATCTCATGCAGATGTTGCATAGCTCTTCGTCTCTTTGCTCGCCCGCTTCTTCCGGTTTCCTTCACGCTGAAGAACATAGGACCCAACTCGGCAAGCCAGTGTCCGTCAACGGCAGTGACACACTGCATGTACTCTTTAGCCGTCATAACAAGCTCATGGTACACCACATAGTCCGGTGTGAATCCCATGCCAAACAAAGCGGAAGTTGGATGAAGATGACATGGCATTCCGGTACGGCAATTAACGTATTCGCCGATACCCTTCAGTCGGGCTGCTTGGTGGAAATACGCCGAGCAGATACACTTCCTGACGATGTCCCAGTCTGTCCCGCAACTTACAACTTCCATCTTTTGTTGCTTCAGAATTTCTTCAAGTTGCTGCCGTACTTCCCTTACCTTGCGCATGGCTTTCGCGTGAATAAAATGGTCGTTGCACCATGAACTCGAATAACCGTTTGCTTTCCATTGATTGTACACGTTCAAATATGTCAAGTGATCGGATTCAGGTACTTGGAACTTCTCTCTAGCTGAATCAGAATCTTCCTCGCGGCCTTTGGGCCGATAGAATATCGATGGGACTGATAACATTGAAACTGGAAAGAAAATACATTTTAATTCAATGTATCACTTGTAGACAGGGCTTGAAACGGTTCCGAAAATTATTATTTAAAACTGTCATATAAAGGCTCTGATTAAAACAGTTATGAAGAACCGAAAGGGTATTAGCCGGATAGATAAGGTGGTCAAATGTGCTCTCAAACCAAATTATCTTTCATCATACCATTTGATAGCACCACCAAAGAAAACTCTGTATGGCAAGTTTCAAGTCGACACCCCCATCATAAGGGTAGTTATAGTGTGAACACGGTTTTAATGAATTATGCTCTATTTATTCTGTTCTGCTCAACAAATCTTACGAAAAAATTCATGAACATTATACCTAATAGCACACACAACTGTGTATTTTTCATTACAAAATCAATTTTTATAAAATTCTAGAAACTTGAAATTGTTGATTTTTTATTGAAGTTATCAGATGACCACGTTTATATTAATATGGTAGGTGCGTCTTATTATTAATTAATTAATGGGTATTTTTTTGGATTTTTCGGATTGGGCACACACGTTTGAAAAACTGAAAATCTCCAAAAATTCGAAAAAATGCATAATTCTCACAGAAGTTTTAGAGATACCAGTTTTATGCAATGTCTTCAATTTTTTTAGATTTAGTTATGTTCCGAACGTACCTATAATAAGTATATCGGCAGTACAACCAAGTTGCGAAGCCACTATCAACATTTGACACTGAGGAGGATCCAAAGGAAACTCTGCCATTTGACGTCCTAAAGGCGTGAGACGTCCCGTGTGATCCAGAGCGCCCAAAATCCATAACTGATACAACGAATTCAATATATTGTCTTGAGGCGGAGGGTCCATGAAGTGAAACGCTAACAAATCTTGTACGCCCAAGGACTTCAACAGTAACACAGTGTTCGCAAGATTGGTTCGCTGTATCTCAGGAACTCCAGTCAGAAGTAACTCGTCCAAGTATTGTCTTCGCGTGTATAATCTGTAACATGTGCCAGGACCAGTACGCCCTGCTCTTCCCGCTCGTTGATCTGCGTTGGCTCTGGAAACAGGATACACTTGCAAAGCGTCCATACCGATTCGTGGATTGTAAACCTTCAACTTGCAATATCCAGAATCGACGACAAACACAATACCATCCACGGTCAACGAAGTTTCTGCAATGTTTGTAGCCACGACACATTTTCGCAGACCTCCCTCTGAACGCTGAAAAATTTTAGCTTGCAAGTCCGAGGGCAATTGCGAATAGATTGGCAGAATAGAAAGCATTGGAGCTGATTCAATCTCGGCTAAACGTTCCTTTAACGCTTCACAGGTGACTTCAATGTCTTCTTGACCAGGCATGAAGACTAATACGTCGCCAGACCGTGGTTGCAAGTGTATTTGCATCACTTGCTTTACAGCGGCGTCCACGTAATCGTCTACTGCATTCTTTGCGTGCAATATTTCCACCGGAAATGTGCGACCTGGAATCTGGAACGTCGCAGCGTTTCCGAAAAACGCTGAGAATTTATTGGAGTCCATTGTGGCGGATGTTACGATTAATTTTAAATCGTGTCGCCTAGCTACAACCTGCAAGCATTAATAATTATTCAATAGCGGTGTGCGAGAAAATATCGGGTCGAGAATTTTATTCGAGGTCTGGAGAGGTTCTCGAAAATTTTCGGGATCATTCCCAAGTATAATATTCTGGTCTCTAATCATTAATATTCAAGGTTTAGATATTTGAGATATTAAAAGCTCCTACCTCTCTGAGCAAACCAAATAATACATCAGTGGATAAAGATCTTTCGTGAGCTTCATCCATAATAATAACACTATATCGATCCAAGTCTCCCTCCCTCAAACTTTCTCTCAATAAGATACCATCAGTCATATATTTAATAACAGTCTGCAGAAAGAAATAATAATTTAAGCAATTTTTATCAAGGTTACCATAACATAGTTTAAACGTAATACATACATCTTTTGAAGTACAGTCCTCAAAACGAATAGCGTAACCAACTTTGTCTCCTAAGCTGGTAGCCATCTCGTCAGAGACTCTCTTGGCTACAGACATAGCTGCCACTCTTCTGGGTTGCGTACACCCAATTATTCCATTACGACTGTAACCGTCTTCATGGAGATACTGTGTTAATTGTGTAGTTTTTCCACTACCAGTTTCTCCGATTATAACCACCACGCTGTTCTCTCTGATAACGTTCAATAGTTCTTGGCGTACAGCAAATACAGGTAGACTTCTCCTTTGATGTTGAATGGTTCTGTATTTAGCTTCCCCTGTAACTTCGTCAGCTCCTATGTGACGAGCATATTTTTGACCAGCTTTAAAATCGTGTTCTTGTCCTGGTTCTTCTTTGTCTTCTTTATTCTTATCACGAACACCCATAATATTGCCAATATGAGTCCCAGCTAATTCCCAATGCTTTTTCTGGGCTCTACGACGCTCTTTCTGCTCGCGATACGCTCGTACTAAAGCCGAACCTTTTCTTGCAACAAGCGCCATATCAGAAGTGGGATCGCGCACAGGTACTACAGGCTCTGGCTGTTTAGTGAACACGATTCGACCTGGACAATTTCATAATTTTATAGTTTAATAAGTTACAAACTTTAAAAACCAATAAATAGATTTTTGAACCGTCATACGGCCCTCGTGTCAATTTGACACATTTTTCACGTAAAGGATAAACCATACTTTACCGTCTAAAAATGGTGGAACAACATTGTGAACCAAGAGATGCACTCTACTCTCTCCTTCGTCATCCGGGTCATCGTCATGGTCTAACGAACTTACAACACCAGACGTTAACATTCTATTACGTTCCCACAACTCATTATCCTTATTTATTTGTCTTTGCTGTGCAGAAAGACGTTTTTGTCTTTTTGCTTCAAGTTCCATTTCCTTTTTCCGTGTATATTCCTCAGACACGTCGGCAAATGCATGGTTCTCACCATCATCTAAGGCATACCATTCCCTGTCCAATCTAAAAACAAATGTTTAGTTTTTGATCAATGCAATAAATAAAAGTACAATTGTTGGAAGTGTTATAATAATGGATACCTTTGCTGCTCTTCTTCCCACAATTCTTTCTCTTCTCCATCTACCATAGGCGTAGTGCCGCTGGCTTTATCTTTATTCCAAGAATTATATTTGTACGAAGGCGTGAATTCACTCCTGATACTTTCACGACCATCTCTGCTGCTGTAAAGATTTGGTGTTGGATGATCCCAACTTGACTTCCTCGGTTCTTCATCCTCGTCGTCGTCCCAATTACTTCTGGATGTTGGATCCTATACCAATCAAAAGACATAACTACATTTTAGTTACTCACATTAACACAATGCGTACGTTGAGACCAAGTTACAAGATGTCTCTTTCTAATGCGTTCTAACACATGCGTAGTGACGATTCAACGAATTGAAAATAATTTGATCTGTCTGTTACGTTGCCAAGGTAATCACAAAAGTGCTTGTATGCATTGTACTAAGTTTCTTTGGCATGCTCAGAAATGTAAAGGCCCTGCAAGCACATTGTCTCGAACAAAGCACCGTATTCTATGTGTTGATTTGAAATGATAACTTTAATTCACATAGAATTTGATATTTACCTTCGTTTTGAACATTGGCGTTTGTGGCTCATCCTTAAATCTCAAAGGTGTTTGTCTAAAGCTACCCCTGCTTCTGCTCCGTTCTCTTTCTCTGTCTCTGTCCCTATCTCTGTCTCGTTCTCTACTTCTGTCTCGTCTTCTAGAGTCGCTGTCTCGATTATGCTCCCTGCGATGTCCGTGATGCTTATCCTGAGCACTTAATCTCTGATGTTTCAGTCGCGATTCTAATCTTCTTTGTGCTTCAGAATTCACTCCACCAGTATGAGTTGGTGTTTCTTCAGCATATGATCTGTACTTTCTCTCTTTAACCTCTGATTCTGGCGAGTTTGATCTCGACGAATTTGGCTCTTGCGCGTTTTCTTGTCTCTTTCGTTTTGCAAGCTTGTCGAGACCCAGAACAGACATTTGGGGCTTCTTGAAAGTGTGATCAGACGGCTTTTTACGAATAATCAAACCCCCAGCTTGACTTTTGTCAGTCCCTTCTAACCTATATAAACTTGAATCGTTCAAACTATCCATTTTAGCTGAATGTAATATTTACAATTATCACATGGAATTTAAACGGAACACTACTCCAAGAATGACTATCCTCTCTGTGACTATGGAACACAAACACTGCAGGAAAAATGTTGCATAGACAGTAGCATATACATATACGCATGTATATTTAGTGGTCAAATTGACAGCCCCCTCCACTTTTTGTGCACGGATCATTCAAAAAAATATATACGTTGTTATTACTTTTATCAAACAGTTTTAAATCAAGTAATAGAAAAGTATCTTAAATTTATTAAATCTGCTGTCGCTTTATTGTTTAGAGAAAAGTGAAGCGTGTAATTCATTTTTTTGGCAGACAATAGAATTTGATACAGTGTACTACATATACCGAAACAATAATTTATATTATAGGCAGCGGGGTATATTTTTAAAAACTGTTACTGTTTAAAATTTGTGTCTATTAAAAATTAGTTGATTTTATATATAAACAATGTACAGTTGCAGTTAGATAAAGAGTTTTAGATCCGCATAAAAATGATATGATAAGATTATTGCAACAATATCAATTGTTTGATATTGTAAATCATTGTTCAACGTGAAGTCGAATGAGTTAACAAAACGTCAACAATGGAAATGTTTCATTTAACTCATCCTGAAGTATTGTCAGATCCTGAGCTTCGGGAAATCTTAGAAAATGTAAGCTCGTTAGGTTATGCTTACTGACACTTTGTTTTTACTATAAACTATACGTAAATTACTCTTTTTATGAATTAAATTATCGCTTATTTAACTATAAATCTATTTAAAATGTAGCGATTTATGATGCGCATAAAAATGAATGTTGCATCTTTTGTTGTAAATAATATTGGAGTACTGAAAAATGGATTCTTAAATTAAATGGATACTATTTTATGAAGTAGCGATATGTACTGCGATTAAATACATATGTATTTATTTGTTTACAGTGTTGCATCGACTTTAATAATTATAAACATTTATCCAGATCTCAGTTAATAGAATTATATAGACGAGTGGCAATGCCCTTGCCTAAACGAGGAAGTCAAAATTCTCAAAACTCAGATAATAACAAGAACGACGAACAGGAGAAAAAGGATTTATCAGACGAGTGTCACAGTGATGTAGTTTCATCGTAAGTATTAATATCATCTGAGTTTACTTTTTAATTACAATAAATTAGAATAAATTTAGCTTATCATAGCCATCTTGTGTTTTATAAAGTATTTATTTATTACAGCAATGGCATATGTAATACAAATAGAAGTATAAGTGAAACAAAATCACCCTTGTCTTCTTGTTCAATGAAATCAAAATTTCCTGTGAACGAGCTTAAACAAACATCTAAAAAGATACGTTTATATAATTCGAATAATCTGAGAGATTATAATGGTATTGATAAACGTGGGAACGATGGAAAACATGATGTATGTACATTTGTACTTTATAAATCTATATACTATCAATTTATAGATTATTTAATCGAAAAATTATTTATTGCAGGAATCTCCATCAAAGAAGAGACAGAAGATTACATGGCCGTAGTAGTATTACGTTATTAAATAATTACGACATATGAAAATTATTTTCTTAAGAATACGTTTGTTGATCTTGTGAGCGATAAGAAATCGTACATAGATCTATAGAACTTCGCATTATTACGTATACGAAGCAAACAATGTACATAGTAGAATTATTACTTGAAAACTGTTTATACTACATGGAAATTCATTTTATCAGCTAACAATTAAAGTATATGATGTATTGTAGTAAACAATCAAGTTTTTACTATCTGTTAAACAAAGACTAGTATATGCAACTTTAAATACTTAAATAATATTTATGTTACTAATTACTGTAAGAGAAAGTAGATTATATATATATACTTTTAGCTTTATTTTGAGTTAAAAATTTTATATTATAAGTAAGCTAATTATAAGTAACCCGATCGATTTGAAAATTTCCGGGTTTTAAAAATGGTTATTTCGATTTTTCGGCTTTATTTCGGGGTGTACACTAATATTCATATATAGCATATTTTATTTACAGTATCACTTTTTCGTCTTTCATTTATTTCCAATATTTATTATTTCCAAGAAAAACGCTGGCTAGTAACAGCGCGAACACCCTGTACATTATTTCTTTACTGATATGGTTTCATACTGTAGTTATTTTTATTTGAGACTATGAAGAATTAGTGTATACAAGAAGAATGGTTTGTTGTGCTGGTTGTTGCTATGGTAAAATCAATTGTCGCGCATGCACGACGAAAATGTTGCAGTCTGAAACAAAGCAGACAGTGCACTGTTGTACTAATTTTTAGACAAGACAATGATCCATAGTCTTTCTCCTATGTTTTTTTGATTGTTTTAAACTTGAAAAGTCAAGCTAAACATCTAATTCATTCTGAACATGACTCTACCATTATCAAGAATTGACTATGCAGCTGTGGGTGTCACATCGAGAGGCACAACAAAGATCTTCCCTCCATCAGATCACAGACAAACTCAAAAATTTGCTGTCGGTGATCACGATGGAGTGTTACATATATACAGTAAGTTTTTTGCTGCACTCGACTGATCGAGTCTTCGCATTTGTTTCATCGATGAACCCTTCGCTGTAGGCATCAAGAAAGGAGAGCTACAGGTGTCGTTTAAATCCCTGCCAGGACCAAAGATCAACAGACTGGTCCTGAGAGGCACGGGAGGTGACAAGGTTTACATTGCCCACGAGAACACTGTGAAAGGATACACGAAGAAAGGAAAATTGTTCTTAGATTTCGACACGAATCTCATAGATCCCATTTCAGCAATGTTAGTTTTTTATACTAGTTGGAGCATTTAAAACAGATCTGCGGATCTTTATGCAAAATAATACTTGTCTACCTATCGCCTATTAGCTTCCGATGGATAAAGTGTTAATATAAGTTAACATTCTTTTAATCTTTATACCATTTCGAACTGCACCAGCTCGTTTTTGACATAAATGCATAAAATGCGCAATCTACAGATCACTATATCATTCCATTCATAGGTACGTGCTTGGACCAGATCTAGCAGCATGCGCCAGAGATCTGTACCACAGGTACCGCGATTGCAAGGACGCTGACTCTTACCTGGCAGGCGAAACCTTGTACGATGTGCTTCTTCTGCCAGCTGAGGGTGCAACGGTGTATGCGCTTCTTGCTTGCGGTGATTGTGCAGTGAGTGAACGGATTTACAAATCATCTAAATCAATTTCGACGAATCTCACTTCTTCCAGATACGTGTTGTCCATGGCACCAAGACTCCAGCAGTTCTAAGACTACCAAGCATACCCACAGTGCTAGCTTTGTACAGGTACCTTGTGCTCCATACAACTTTTATTAAGGATGATGTTATTTTGCTTCTTGTAGAACAATTGATCTGAAACACTGTGACTTTTATCTTTCCAGCATGAAATACATATATATATATACATATAGTATTGTTAATAGCAAAACATGCGACAAAAAAATGTGGCAACATTTGTTACAAAAAGGGCCCCACCCAGTGTGTTAATCTGGCGCACATAATTTTCACGTTTCTTCAAGTCCTGAAATCATTAGCAAAGTTCATTATTTATCGTTTCATTTCATTCAATGTTTTACCATTGTGTCGATTTGACACACAAGGGACACATTAATTTGCGAAAATGAGGAACGGATGAATTTTTTTCTTAACAATGTTTCTTATGGTTTCGCAGAGAGGGTGAGCGTGATTCCAAGGACAGAGTTCTACTGGGAACCATGGATGGCAGAGTGGGACTACTCATTCTTCAGAGTAATAGAACATTGAGGATCACTTGGTTGCTAAATGTGACCGGCTCAGAAGTCACTGCTTTGGACACGTACGAATTGCAAGATGGTTTGGATATACTGATCGGTCGGCAGGATGGTACTGTTGATGTGTACACTTTTCCCGACGAGGAGTCGTTGCCATCTCTTCGGTACCGTTACGTAGGTACATCGTGATCTGTCAAGGGAATGTATTCAAGTTACACAAGGTTACACTACGCACAAGTTACAAGTCGTAGAGTCCATATTAAAAAAGTTACCGTCTTTTTGAGAGTTTTAAGATAAATTTATCAGTCACTGTAGGTGTAAACAAATCGAATCAGAAATACAGTGACATTCTTCCAGAATGCTAGCGAAAGCATCACTTCGGTGGGTGGTGGAGTCATTGGAGCAGCAGGATGTCCAGAGGTTCTGGTCACTACTTACTCGGGACGAATATTTGGCCTAACTACCAGGTCACCTGGACTCCTAGAAGTTGACCAGAACGAGGGCATGGCAAAGTTGAAAGCAGAGATCCAACAATTACAAGAGAAACTTAACGAGGAAAAAGAGGCAGCTAATTTTACCGTCGATCCTCTGGCACCCTTAATTTTATCAGTAAATCATAGGTAACAGATTCATCGTTCGTACATAGGTCTTCCAGAAATTTAAGTAAATTGCTTCCAGAATGGTTTTGAACAAGGAAGACGCATCATACTCGCTTTCCATAGAACTGGATACTCCTATCGACAACGTTTTGGTGCAATCAGATACACCGATAGAACTGTTGGATGTTGAGAGTAACAGTGCAGTCGTTAGTCTCTCTACCTGCAATCCGAGGGAAGGTAATTTTGTTCTTGCCACCTACCGTTGCCAAGTAAGTGAAAGCTGTCGAAGTATGCTCATTGATGTATCAAGCTTGCAGCGCGGGATTAACCAATAAGCAAAGTAAGCGCGTGCTTAGAGCATCAGGAGAAGTGGGGCTATAGAAATTTTCTGAATTGTACATCTTTTACATAGGGTAATAATATTGCTAAGTGTTTATGTATACACACATGAAAGATGAAAGATGAAAATTAGTAACGAGCGAGAAAAACTCTAAACTTCTATTAAAAATACTTTATAGTCAAATTATCGAAGATGCCTAAGAAATCGTACCGGTCCACCCTATATACATTGCGTTAAAGTGATCTTGTATATGAGGGCCACTAGAGGTCTTAATCCGGCACTGCAAACTTGTAGAATATTTTAATAGTAGTTATCATGTTAATAGGTGAACATTAATCATCTTGAAATGAGAATAAGGACTATTGAGGGTCAGTCGGGCACATTGCAAATCTATGTAACTTCACAGGTACAGAATATATGTGATAGACTGCAGATTTTATGCATTTATGATAAAAATGGATCAGATACGAACCAGCGAAAATATTCAAGGAATTTGAAAACACTGTTGTATTATTTTCGATCCATTAAAATTGTTAAAAAATAAATATGTATAATTATGTAGCTCGTATAGCTTGCAATGAATATAGAAAATATTTATTTTGCATAAAAATCCGCGGTCTAGTAATAAATTATATACAAGGTGTCCCGTTTGAGTTAATCATTGTAATTCATAAATATTCTGTATTGTAGGTGCAGCCAAAATGCTGTCGCAGAATATTAATACCTATATGCGCCCTTTCGCTTCACGTAAGACTATTCGAAGATGAGAATCCATTCTCTCCTGCTGGACCATCTAATGAATTAAAATTAATAGGAGGCTTCACAGTTGCTGAGGTACTTTTTAAGATACATCTTCTATATTGATTTTGATTAATTACATTCTGATACGGTTTAGATGCATGCCTGGCTTTCTCTGGCATTGCCCAATGTACCCCAAAGACCTCAATTACAAGATGGCGAAGCTGTTTTAACATACATCTCATCTTTCGTGGGCACAACCCTGAAATGCACATACAAGTAAGATGTCCATAACACGTTGGCCTTGCTTAGTCTCATATGCTAATCATTTTAAGGAAAGGAAATGCTGTTTTCCTTGGGGAGAACATATCGAGTATCATAATCCTGAGGGACATACTGACCAGGGAAGCTACGAAGAGGAAAATCAAGTTGGATGTGTTTTGTGGTATGGTATTGTCACACTGTTGAAGGGTTGTCTGGTTTTTTATTTTCCAAAAAACGGATTTTCCTCTTTTTACATTTTCTTTAACCCTTTGCGACCCAAAGTGTTTTTTTTGTTTCCGATCAGTAGGAAGATTGAAATCATGATCAACGTCGACCTATGTTTTCCGAAACATACTCTACAAAAAAATATATGACTCATGGAATTTTGATTATTTTTACTTGAAAAAAATCACAAATGTGCTTCGAATACCAACAAATATGTGCGAAGAATCCCTATGCAAAAGGATTAATAGTTTTTCTAAAACAAATTCTTAAAAATTCATGCAAAAACGGCCTCGAGAACCAGAATACCCTCTTAGATCTTTTTGAGGCTGATGCAAAGTACAGTGAGGAATGTTTCTATAGGTATAGCAGAAGGAAGCATATCTAGAGTACTGGAACTAGTACTGCCAAGATTGAACGCTGCCCACGAGCTGACCACAAAGATGAAAATTTTGAATGCGCTTGAGGAATGGGAATTGAAGGAAAATCCGAAAGAGAATCTGAGCTCCGAGTACCAGGAGCTGCTGCAAAATGAAGCAGAGATTAAATCACAAATGGCGAAGGACAATGAGATTTTAGAGAGACTGCACGGAGTGATTACTGACCTCTACGTTGACTGGGAGAGAGCTAAACGATCTCGCAGGTAATGGTATAAACAATATGATATGTATTGATAATATGTTACAATTAACAAACTCTTCCGCTTCAATTTTGCTTGCCGTTTATTCATTTTTCTATTCAGTTCTTCATCTTTTCTAGTCCTCGTGTAAAACATCGTTCGTTCATTTTCCCTAACTACATATTTGTACAAATTATAACAAAAAAAAAAATTAGGAACATAATTTCAAACGCAATACGAACAATATATTATTCGAAATCTTTGATCTCTAATATCGCGTTCGTATATCAAAGATTAAAATTCAATTGTTAAATTCCATTCTATCGGAAGTTAAAAGCATTTCGTTAAATTGAACTGCTGTACGTTCTACAACGTTTCAGAATTAGTAGCAAGGATGCTGCCGAGAAACTGAATGCAGCGCTCGCGACAAGAGAACTGGCTCAGCTTTTACATGTTTTCATCGACACGAGTAGCACGGCGCCCGCACCATCATCAACGTCATCAATTACCTAAGACTGACCTACAAACATCGTTTGTGGAGAATTGCAATAAAAGTGGACCACGGTGTTTCTATAAATGTCTTTACGTAAAAAATATATTTTTCAACGACGATTCGCGATATAAACGGCTAACTTACCTAGGACTTAAAAATGTACATGTACAATGTTATCCTGTATTAGCGTTAATTATAGTACAATATATATATATAGATGCATATTTATATATATCCATATCTATGCAATTGAATTGATATACGTTCCGGTAGGATTCCCTTTAGTTCAGTACTTTCCAAGAATTCTCTGTTAAAAACAGTCTTGAAGCGCTTTTTTAAGGAGTATACCGCAGAGAAACCGGAAAATAAACTATGCACATTATGTAGGCAGTGTGTGTCGGTACGTTGCACTTCGATTAGTCATTTACAATAAAGGTTCGTCACGTCCCGAAGCTTCGTAGTTTATAAAATAGATATTTCACAAATTAGTTTCACAGTATCCCAAACACATGACGGTGCGCTACAGTACAAAAACAACTTTCGGCTTTACTCCCAACAACTGTTACATGAAGAAGTACTGCCTGCAACAGGAACAATAAAACAATTCAATTCTCAAACTTTTCTCAATACGGTAAAAAACACTGTACAACGCCAAATTTGATCAACAATATTCACCCAGTGATTCTTATACGGTTTCTCATTCTAAAATCAAATCCAGAAGCAGAATTGCTATACATATGCAGGTTGTCCCGTTTAAATCGATCCCCTCGTATATTTCTGAAATTATATATGATACCGGAAAATATTTCAAACAAAAGTTGAATGGTATCGAGGGGAACACAATTTGATGTGAATAATTTCTTTGTAGGTGGAGGCGTAGAGGACTTTTTTTTAGATGGAACTGTATATTTTTTATTGCATTGATGCAGCCCGTCATTCTCTGTAAAAAAATTATTAACCTATTTATACCGAAAAGCTGTTAGTTTGAGAGAACTTTCGGATTTGATTTCAACGAGAAACTCTGTACCACCTAGTGAATATTGCAGATCAAAATTGGTGTTACGTAATCAACTTACATGTTATCAGCAGTGCGTACAACCGCTTCTAAAGGATCCCTCTCTGCGTTAGTATCAGAAGTAGTGGTCACCGTGTACTCTAAAGCGGGTCCTCCAGTATGTGGTAAAATACTTTCAGGATTATCATCTGGCGGGATGATTTCGACGACTCCGTTAGCCTCCACCTCCAGTTTCAGATCCCTAACAAGATCCTGAATGGTTTTCGCTTGTGCTTTCTTGTCGTTTTCGTCCTCTATGTTCTTCACCGTGATCACCCTGTTCAAAGACCTTCCTTCCGGTCTTGTCCTAGAATGCGTGTGCATGTGTCTCTTCATGTCGCTCCGCACTCGGAAAGGCTTTCCGCAGACTGTACACGGGTGCGGTTTCTCTCCAGTATGAATGCGACGGTGGTTCTGCAAGTAGCTACTCGCTCTGAACGTTTTGTTGCAGTACTCGCACCGATAATTCTTCTCGCCCGTGTGGATTCTTCTATGGACGATCAGGGAGTACTTCCGCGCGAAATCTTTCCCGCAGTACTCGCACTGGTACTGTTTCTGTTCCGAGTGGATGCTCGTCGAATGGTACTTCAAGTCACCCCACTGGCGAAAATGCCGGCCGCATTCCTCGCATTTGTAAGGCTTGTCGCCGCTATGAAGCCGTTTGTGCACCTGCGTTCAAAGCAACCTGGTTAATCAAAGCGTCTACAGGGTGGAGCATTTGTAACGATGTCGACAGTGGGCTGGAAACCCGTTTCTCGTGGCCAAAATTTAATCTTTCAAGTTTTATATTTTGAACAAATTTTTTTACACATCAATCGATAACCCTTCGAAACTTCAAAGTCCAAAATATCAGCCATTTTAGATAATCATGTGTGCGGAAACATCACTCCGAAGACAAAATTCAGAAATACAAAGTGAACTCGTTGCAGATCATGAAATCACAGGTTTGAATTAATGTTTTGTGTACAGGGTGAGTTTCGTAACATGATGCCTCGTTGTATTGAAAAATTTGCCGAACAAATGATCCACGGTTTCCAAAAACTCGTATATTGCTGTAATCTGTTTGTTGTTACTATGCTTTCTTATCGAGATATGAAGGTCACACCTTCGGTATTTTAAATGGAATGCCTAATATTTGTTCTCGAATTCGGATAAAGTAACTATCAATAATCAACCATCACTAGTAACTATTACTTTTTCACTCTATATACCTTAATCCTTGAAATTTTTTGTTATGTAACGGAGTAGGTTACGCGTAAATTCAGGTGTTACAGTTAAGTGACTCACCCTGTGTATTTTTGACTTCATAAAATTCTAGCCGGTGTCGAAACGAATTCGACGACCTACTGCACTATAACCTTAACCGTAGAGATAACGCTAAAATAATTTTGGTCGCAAGATACGGGTTTCCAGCCCACTGTGCGGTGGAGCTTCAGCCCCGATACCTTTAACGCGCTCGCTGCGAAAAAGCTTTTCCCGCAGACTTCACACTGATGCGGCCGTTCCCCACTGTGAGATCGCATATGATACACTAAACTATTTTTATGGTGGAATGACCGATCGCATTGCGGGCATGTCAATTCGTCATCTATAAAAACCAAACGATTTCATTGAAACGCGTCGCCCGAGAACGGAACGTCTCGTCCGCGAATATACGCACTTGATTTCCGAGCTTTTAAAATTTTCTTCTTCTTTGATGTCTGCGGAATGTCAGTCTTTTCTTTTTCATGTAAGTCCTGTTCATTAACAGTCGACGGTTTTACCTGGTCCCTATGTACCTGCTCAGTGACATCTGTAATAGTCCACAATGGTGATTCATTATTTACGGTAGATAGTGGAGATTCTGTATCATCGTCTATGTGAGCACCAGTTTCTTCCACTGCAAATATTGGGAATGTGTCAAAACTAAAGTGTACTTGGATCGTTAATAACAGTTTGGCTGACTATTGTGCAGGCTTACCAACGCCCCGGATGCCTTCCATGAGATCCTCGGGTTCACTGAACTCCTCGATCACAGTGTTTTGAAGATTCTGAACCGATTCCGGTACGGATATAGTGATATTCGTATTTGTCGCTTGTGCTATTCTGGTTTCCTGCTTCACAGGCTCGTAGTGTACCTTGTACAAGCAAGATCTCATTACGGTTACTCTCAATTACAATTTGAAAATTATGCACGAACACAACGTACCTTAAGATGCTCGAAAAACTTTAATTGACTGCTAAATCTAGAGCTACACAGCTCACATTTAAACACGTGCGCTTGCATTTCCCCAGTCGCCTCTGCATTCGCAGCATTCGAGTTTGCCTTGCCACTGTCCTTTCTGGCAGAGCTTCTCTTGGTCTGTTGCTTCAGTTTACGGGGGATTCTCTTTTTGTGAGGCAAAGATCTCTTTGGTCCGGAAGTTGGCGCAGCGTCCTCACTGCTTTCCGCGGACACGTCCACATCGTACTCGCTCTTTACGTTTATGAACTCTTGCTTGACATTATGCGAGATTCGTTTGAAAGGCTGCAAAGTTGGGTACACCGGTGGACCGTTCGGCTGTGTCACAGTTTGAATGGAATAAGTATTAACAGGTGTTAGGGTTTCTAAGTGAGAAACATCTGGCAATGTCGGATCGTCGTGTTGAGACTGACTGTGAAGTTGCTGTTGTTTTTGTTGTTGCTGCAACTGAACCGCGACCAGAGCTGCCGCCAATCTACGATCTTCCTGTAAAAATAATCAAAATTTATTTGTTATTACATAGAATCAATAAGGTTGACAATTACCTCTGTTAATTCGTGCTGTAACAGATCATCCGCTTCGTAATATTGCGTCGCCGTAGCATAATCCGTGCCAACACCAGCATTGATCATATCGACAACCATTCCCTCGGAAATCAGCTCTCCGTTCAAAGTCAAAAGTGGCACACTCTTGCCCAGGGACTCTCCATCGGCCCTTTGTATGGTGATATATTGCGCACCTTCCATTCCTTCGAGCAGCACCGTTTGTCCCTCTTCCGTTGTGACTTCCATAGCGAATTAGTTCGGCTGCTGACGGGAGAAAGTGTTGTCTATGATTATTTCCTTTCCATCTGTGAAAGCTAGCTGTTTGTGCCTGGAAATCACAATGTTTCTGTGTCTAGAATTTCAGAAACAAAAATTTCAATTATACTATTCACATTTATAAAATGATTCAATATGGTTTAAAAGAGTTGTACGACTAAATCAATCAGCACGGAGAAGCAATGGAAACAATTGTTGTTTCTCAGTTAGGAATGAGTTTCGCGGCTCGAGAGGGGATTTAAATTTCCCGCGTCCGCGTACTTTAGAGATGACAGCGGAATCAAGGTCACTGCACCCGGAGCTCTGAAAATTCCTCTCGTGGCTTGATTCGTCTCCTGCTGGAAGAAACGGTGTTCTCTGGTCTCCCTGTACCAACCTTCGTGAACCCAAAAGGATTTCTTGACTTCGTTTCGCGAAACTGGAGCGACATAAACAAAGCAAAATATTGAAACACTGTAGGCCAAAATGTGACAACAGTGCTTGGGTCTTGACGCCATTAGAACGGATGTTCCCTTTCCTCGCCGCCTTCACGGATAACCCATCAACAACAACATGAGGCTTCAAAAAACACTAGAATCCCGATTCTAACTGATTCTAATCGCGATCTCCTGCCTGAAACGTTTCCCCTTTTGATCATTGTTGCAAAATATTTCAAACACATTAATGAATAAATGATTCTCATTAGATTTCAGTGGAGTTTACAGAGAACTTTCGAGTTTTTCCTGTTGCAAGCCACTTCCGGGAGCGGAGCTCGATGCAGTTAGGCGCACGTACCTATATACGTATAATTACTAAAAACTGTCAAAATTTGCACTCGTTTGGTTTTGATGTTATGATGAATCGCATTGTCCGGATAGCACTGCGGCGATAACCTGTTAATTAGACCCGTGTAATAGGTATTACATAAGTCATTTCACTTTCGCATCTGATCGATTCGAATTCTAATAGAGAATGTCACTTTGTAAAATACAGTAAGATTGAGTGGAAATAGGTGTCAAGGATCGAATTAACACCACTGCTGTATGCTTCAATTTTATTTATTATATATGTTCTGACAGTACACAGATATTTAATAAACCATTTTAACTAATATTGTATGCAAGCTATCAAGGGCTGAAGCTCCGAAAACTAGTGAAACCCGCTTGAGCTCAAAACTTTGCAAATAGCTGCATTTTGTATTAAAAGCATATTTCCCAAAATGATTTTTGGCGACTCAAAGAAAAATGTTCATCATATTAGTATTATTTTTTAACTTATCGCCATAACATTTACTACCTTACCGACATAACGTTCGGACCTAGACATTGCACACAGACTTTCAGTATGTGACTGAAGTGTCGTTTCTGAATCTGTTATTGCTGTAAACAGTATAAATAAACACGCGGATTGGACGAAATAGGTGTTTAGATTCTTGATATTTTTATACAAGGTATCTCACCTAAGTGTAACCCCCTTCTTTATTCTTCTTTAATTTTAACAAAGTAAATGTTTTTTGGGGAAAAATTGCAGTTTTTCACGATTTTCAACTTATAACTGCTATTTTTCCCACTTTTAATCGTTTACAACTCATAAACTAATTAATCAATATCGATGAAATTTTTTGCATGTATATAATTTCTTTGAGTCTATGAGACACAAATTTTTTAAATTTTCAATACAGGCCCAGGTGAAAAAGTCATAAAAATCAACTTTCACTATTTTTTTTTCACAATTCTGACAAATTGTAATTTTTTAGTTGACTTTACTACGAAGTCTAATTTTTAAAAAATTATGTTGTTTCAAATGGTGTTGATACACTTTTGCTCTTCACTGTATTCCTATTGCTTGCCCGTGTAATTCTGTCTTCGGCCGCAAGTCATTTTACTACATTATACTGCAAAAGAAAATCAGCCAAGCTTGCGGATGTCTGCAGCAACTTAATGAAATCAAATCGAAATTAATAATCCCGCGGATCACGTAATTAAGGACGCGGAAAGGGGGGAAGTATCTGGCTTCCCCCCTTCCGTACTGTCATTGTCAGCTGACTTGTTGGTTCATCGTCGATTCATCGTGCGCGACAAGGTTGTTATGACTTTTTTAATACCTTGCTACGTAGTACTCTAACAATGTTTACGGTGTCATCTCAGTGTGAGGAATCGTGAGACTGGTCTGTTAATGGTGAACAGTTCCACGTTCAATGGAAACGTCGTTCGAACTTGTCCATTTAGCCGCCGAGTCGAGGAACATTATTTAGCTAGGTTCGCATAACCTAGAAATCTCGAGCGGACACACGATGCTGTCAAGAATCCTGTCAGGCTACATTGACCGTTCTTTCAGAAGTTGGAGCGGACCGACCGGAAAATTATGTGATAGTTCCATTTCATTTTGAATCCTTCAAAAGTGATGGCTTCTATTTGTCGCCGCTGGAGACTATGGATTCTACCAGTTCTAACGTGTCTCTACGCACTCCTCATTATTATCCTGGTGCCTATTTTGCTGGCGAACTCTATTAAGAATGGCTTCAAGAAGCAGGATCAGGGAGCATTGGTAGGCGGTGCGTTCGTGTTGCTCGCATTGCCTATTGCTTTCTACGAAATTGTGCAACACATGATATATTACACGCAACCCAGGCTGCAGAAATATATAATCAGGTGAGACGATTGATACTGTCTGGTTCGGTTCAAATGCGACACTTGTTGATCTTCTTGATCGTAATCATTCGAGTAGCGTAGACGAAAATTGCTTGGTTCGAGAATACAAAATGATACAGAATTAAGCTACCGACGCTTGGCTAAAGAATTTTAAATGATGCAAGACTGTGTTACTAATTTTGATTGCATTAAAGTAGTACATCATTATAATTCTCACGCTATATGCAATGTATTGTTCGACTTTAAATGATGGGCTGTAATAGTCATTGTTTGCACAAATGAAAAAAAAACTACAAAAAGGTAAATCATTTTTTGCAGTGGAATATTCCTAACTCGTGTTGATTTTTGCCTAGATGCATTTCCATTTTATCTCTACTGTACTATTTATTTACTATGTGATTAATGTTTCCTTAGTTCCATTTACAGTATTATTATTAGACTGTGGATCTTTATTCAAAATAAAATTTTTGTGCGTAGATTACAAGATGCAGGAGCTACATAATAATATGTTGAAAATAATATGTCGACATCTTTGAATGCTTTGAATCTTTTCACAGATTTAAATTGCACGTATACCTTTTCACCATAATTTTGGATCTTAATAAAACATGTATGTTTTAGGCACTGAACGTCAAAGGACTGTTTTGATTGACTTTTGTTACAGTAAATATCAAGAGTTAGGGATTTCAAATGAAATCCTCCTTTTAGACACTAAATTATATCGAAAACACAGAAGTTCGATATCATTTTTTGATGGTTTTATTTAATTGTAGCATTAAAATAAGAATAATATCAACGCTTTGTACATTAATGAAAAAATTCGATTCCAGCGTTATATTTAGTGTTATGGGGAAACAATAGAGGGATAAAATCATCATTGAGAGAGAGCAACAAATCAAAGTTCACTTTCTAGGGAGACTGATATAGAACGTAATGCATGATTTAGTGGCTATCATTCTTCTACAACAAAACGATCTAACTGTGCAGTATAAACTATAGTCTTATTATTTAAATATCTCTGTAAAATCAAAGATTCATTTAATGTGTATTAACACTCATAGTTTTTAATTCTCTCAGAACTATTAAATATTATTATTGTAAAGTCGACGGACTGTTTTTAAGTACGTCCGATTTATTGGTACGCAATCGGCTAGATTCTAGACTGTTTCCTATACACACTGATATCGATCTAACTTTCATATACCGGGTGCTCCGACAACCCGATTATTAATTCAGCACTCGAACGACGTAATAAAAATTCTTGTCGATCATGATTGGAATAGATTACTCACTCAAAATCTATAGACTATTTTAAAATAATAATTATATACAAAAATAATTCGCACAAATTCGTGTAACAATAATTACATACAAAATAATTTACTCAATATTGTGTAACAATTTATACAATATTAGTAGTTATTACGTGTACTGATTATTCATATTTTATAAGAATTTGATTGAATCTGGCTATAATTATTTTCCTGCTTGTTTCAGGATATTATGGATGGTACCAATATATGCAGTAAACGCTGTAAGTATTCACCACTCTGTTTCAAGGAATTGTAATAATATTTGTAAATGTTAATAAATGTTATCGATCATTTACAGTGGCTTGGTTTGGTTTACCCAGAGGGTAGCATATACGTGGACAGTTTAAGGGAGTGTTACGAGGCTTATGTAATATACAATTTTATGATGTATTTATTGGCCTACTTGAATGCGGACCGTCAGCTAGAACACAGGCTGGAAATCTCTCCTCAAGTGCATCATATGTTTCCGTTGTGTTGTTTACCTGACTGGGAAATGGGAAGGGAGTTTGTACATATGTGCAAGCACGGGATACTGCAGTACACTGCTGTTAGGCCTATATCGACTTTAATATCATTGTAATTATCTTATTACGCTGTATATATATATGAGTCTCGAGAAACAGAACACCTAAGCATGAAATTAATGATCTAAACTCTCTTTTATGTGTTCTCTTTTCTGCGACTCAGCCTGCGCACGCGAAGTACACGGTGTACAGATACAATTTGCTACTTTTCAGTATTTGCGAGCTCAATGGGGTATATGGTGAAGGAGAATTCAGAACAGACGTCGCGTTTCCTTATATGATAGCTGTAAATAACTTATCGCAGTTCGTAGCCATGTACTGTTTGGTGCTTTTCTACCGTGCCAACGCGGAATCTTTGAAGCCTATGAAGCCTGTCGGCAAGTTCTTGTGTATTAAAGCAGTTGTGTTCTTCTCCTTCTTGTAAGTCTCGCAACGTACCCACAGATCGTCGCACAGAATCAGTCTGTGATAATGATTTTCTCTGTTACAGTCAAGGAGTAATGATTTCGTTGTTGGTGTATTTCGACGTTATATCAAGTGTATTCAACACGAACGACATGGACGATATCAGGAATATATCGTCGAAGCTGCAGGATTTTCTAATTTGCATCGAGATGTTCCTGGCTGCGGTGGCTCACCACTACAGCTTTTCTTACAAACCTTTCGTTAATCTAGCACAAGGACAGGCGTGGTGGGATGCGTTCAGGTGAGAACAAGCTCAATAGATATATATTTTCATATTAAATCTCACGAAGAGGAATCATCAGATTTAAATGGTAAAAGCATTGAAAGAATTTGAGAATGCCTATATATATTGTCTTCAACTTATTAAGATTGTTGAAGAACAGAACAATGTTGTGTATATCTACAAGAAACTGCGTAATGTCCATTAAGCCTACGCGTGAAAATAAGAAAGTCAGAATATGCGAAGCTTGTGATAAGATAAATGTTGAGCAAAGTTAGAGAATCATTTAAACAAAGAATTGTTATTAAGTGAATTGAAGTAAAAGGTAATCATTTTGAACACATACTAAACTGCAGTACAAATAAACCGATCACACCTTTTCTACATTTCCCTGCAAGTTTGACCTTGCATGACCTTGAGTCATAGGTAATTGAACTCATCTCAAAACGCACTATATAATGGTGGATAAAAAACATCGTTCCATTTAAAAAATGAGTTGACCTTCACCTCACCTTGGAGTGTCCATCAGGAAAAATAAAAGTCCCACCACATGGTGGGATGCCCCCCCCCCCCTCCCCGGGACTGAACAACTTTCATCTGTAGGATTTTTGCGTAAAATCTCTGTAGATGTTCTCTGTGACAAGAAAAAAAAATGCATTTTGTTGTAATGAGTACTCATTACATTTTTATTACGTTGTTGACCGGTGATATAAGAATGTTATCGAACATCCGATTATTTCCAGGGCCATGTGGGACGTCTCGGATGTCCACAATGACATAAAAGAGCACCTGGGCGTGGTAGGATCGTCCTTGAGTCGCAGGATACGTGGTCGGAGCGCTTATCAGCAAGCGTGGGGCAGCGCCACGGAAAGAACCTTGCTTTTACCCGAGGCCCCGGTGCCGACAGCCAAGAGTGCGCCTGCTTGTTCCTTTTCTGGCTACCATACGGGTGAGATCGGACAAAATGACGGCGTCGACGTTGTTCCGGACGTGCAGGATAATGGGAACTCGGTGAAGACGTAACTGAACGGTGATATTTTCCTTTTCGATTGAACTGGATAGCATCGGGAAAACGCCAAGACGCTACTCTTGTTTTAGAACAATTTGTCCGAGATCACTCTCTGTATCGCTAGCGCATTGTACGGTTGAAACAAAGAAGTCTAGTTTTGCAACGAGCACCCCTTGACTAGGCCCCCCGCCGCCACTCCCCTGAAAAACGTGTACTGTACAAATTTAAATTGTCCTAATTATGCCAGCCACACGCTCATTCGCGGGAGACCATGCGTCACACATTATACGAATTAAGGATTTGATATTTATACACACACGATATTAACGGTCAAGCGGCTGAGACAGTAAGGTGTGTCGTCTTACCTCGTCCAATTTTACGAATACGCTTCTTTTCCTCTTGATTTGCGGGCAAGCATCATCGCCGCCTTCATTGTTACCAATGATGTACTACCAAATAATTGTATATAATAATGTTTATATTTAGAACAATATATCGGTACAGTCCTATTTATAAACGTGTTGCGCTAATTATCGCTGGTTATCGACCTCCGGCAATACTCGGCTGGACAGAGTTTGGCACTTTGATTGTAAAATAAATTGCGAGGAATCGACGCTCGAAGGGATTGCGTATCGATTTCGATCACAGTGTTTGTTTGTCCGAGAGAGATTAATGAACCGCCTCAACTCTGACCTCTGAGTATACCGTAAACAATGAGGAAAAAGAATATTAAACATTCCTGCCAATTGTACATCGTTGTTTAATTTTATATCAGCTGCGTTGAATAGAAAAAAAAAGTGTACGAAGAAAGTAAATACTCAGTCACACACACACACACACACGCGCGCGCGCGCGCGCTCACACACACACACGTTTTAATGCATCAACGATAAAAGAAAATTGACATTTTCAAACGAGCCGATTTTGAACAAAGAAATTTTCCTCTCTCGTTTTTGTGTTTTAATATATACACATAACACGCATACGCGTTTACATCATGTTGACCTATATCTCGTGCATAAGTGGTGTTAAATTATTATAGAGAGAAATTTGACGAGAAACGGATTTTATTTTGCGTACGTTGTTTAGAACGATCGATAATTTTTACAAAATTTTTCGTAACTTTAGCCGAATAAAGATTTACAAATGCTAGAGATTATTGCATGTTTCTGTGAGACATTTGCGTGGGAGTGTAAGAATTTGAGATATTTTGTCAGACACATCCTGGACCAAAGATAGGATATATTTTCTGTCGAAAGTAGCATCCTCAGAGTTCGAAGACAGATTTAGAGAAAACGATCGTAGTTCTCCTGGCTGACCTAGCAGTTTTACATCGTCAATTAAATATCCTCGGAGAATAGAAAAGGAAATATTTTTAATATGTTTCTACCAGGTTATTTGTAACGTTGCAATGTATGTGGAACAATTAGTTATTATTTTGTGTCTTTACAATGCTGATAATAATAATAATAGGAATAAAGATCGTCAGGATACGTTGTAAACTTTACATACAACCAGAGGAAAACTTTAATATAAACATTGTGTATTTTAATAATCTCTCTACCAATCTTATACAATAGTATATCTCAATTTCATAAGTACTTAAGACTCGGCGAATCTGCTGTCACGGGCAAAATTTCTGGGAGAATGAAGGTGATGCATACAATAAAATGAAAAAACGCATTCGAAATGATATTTGTGTAAAAATCATCACATGTACCGAATCAATTTTATTGTATTACCAAGAGAATATTACTGTTCTTTCTCGCACGATACATTTTAATTTTTCTTAGAAAAAAGAAACGATCAATCGTGAAAATAATCTTTGCTGTACCATAATTTTAGAAGCGTTTGAAAAAGCACTCGCTGTTTACGTTCCATCTCCCTTTATTTCAATCGGTTTCCTATTCGTACAACGTCTTGCTCCATTCATCCATCTTATTGAGACAATATATACAAGATGCAATGACCGCTATTGTTTTCACATCAATTGTCAAATGTGTGTGAGAATTACTATTTACACTGAACATGTTATTAAACATGTGCGCGCCGTTTAATACGTATACGAAAGCGTTATTTTAGAAGTGTCCTCCATTATTTTGTTATGATCAGCGTCGATGACACTCAGGGGATCATTTTCAGGAGAAAACCTTTGCCGAACAAGAGCAAATAATCAATTTCTAGCTATCACGCGTGTTTGATAATCTTTTAAGAAAATTTCTCATTGAAAACTGATGACTAGTAGTCTATCTATTCCAGTGCTACGTTCAGCAATGAGAAGAATAAATTAATTATTAAATTGTATGTCTAACCATTCGCGCCTCAGCCACCAGGGCTGTTATCGTTTATCACATACGATATTAATCTGGTTTCGAATATCTACACTCTCAAATGGTCCTCTTCATTTCTCTTTATTCAACGCCTGAATGAACTCCTCCAGCTTCTCTTGAATTTGCCTGACGCGTTCTGAAACGAAAATGCAATGTAATTTTGTCAATCTGAGAAAGAAACTATAAAGTGTATAGCCGGATGTGGCCAAATTATACCATTCGATAAGGCCCCCAAAGAAAACCCTCTATCATACGTTTCAAATCGATACCCCTACCACAAGGGTAGTTATAGAGTGAACACGGTTTTAATGAATTATACTCTATTTCCTCTGTTCTGTTCGACAAAAAAGTACGAGAAAATTCATGAACATTCCACCTAATAGCATATACGACTATAAATTTTACCCGAATTGTTGACTGCAAAATCGATTTTTTTAATAATTCCAGAAACTTAAAACTGCTTATTTTATATTGAAGTTGCCAGATGACCACGTTTATATTATTATGATAGTTGCGTCTTATTATGAATATTAATGTGCATTTTTTCAGATTTTTCAGATTAGGCAAACATTTTTGAAAAAATTGAAAATCTCCTAAAATGCACATTTCTCGTAGAGGTTTTAGAGATACCGATTTTATAAAAATTCAGTGGTGAGACATTGTCGAAAACAATGTTTTCTATAAAGTGCATCGTAGTTAATGAAATTAAAAAATCGATTTTTTAGGGTATTCATCGGGAGCCCTTTCACCTATGGTATGGTGAAAGATCTATTTGGTTTATGGACCCATTTGACCACATCCGACTTCACCCTTTAAAGTTTAACAAACTTACTGAGTTCCTCGGCTAACGTTACTCTTCTACCGGTCAGCAATTTTTTCTTGATCTCGCTGTCCTGGCTATAGTCTTCTAGCACCTCTTTGATTTCTTTGTGCAGTCTGCGAGCCTCGCGGTTCATGATCTGCTGTCGGAGCGCATTGGCAGTGACTTTCAGCATTTGTTGAATCCTCCAGAACAGCACCACGTCGTTACACTCCATCTAAAAGACATTGCTCAATTAGAAACTCATTTCCAGGACTTGAAGCGGCCCTGAAAACAACTGTTAAAAATTGTTACATAAAGGTTGTGATTCAAACAGTTATTCCAAACAAAGGTTCTAACTGTTTTAAGAATCGAGACCGACATTATTATAACAGTTGTCAAGCCCTGCACATTTTCCTCGTGATTCACTTAATCCTCATGTAACATACTTCGTCCTCGTGTCCGGTATGGTACAAATAGTACCCTTTTTTGCAGTCGTATGCTCTGATCAGACTCTGCTGCAGGAAGTACCTCCTGTAGATGGGATGCCACGTTTCCCGGATAAATTCATGATCAACTTCCACGCCGTTCGTTTGCAAGTTCTTCCTGATCACTGTGAGCTCATCCTGTGTAAGGGTGGGAGCGTGTCTCTGTTAACAAAAATATATGGCATTTAATATTTTTATTTTAAACGATATCCAAGGCCGCCTTCTCCACTCACCTTGCGCGACCGCAAGATATGATCCAACTCATCCTTCACGGATGAACGTAACTGTTGCTCTGCGGTCGGACTCTTCCAATAAATCCACCGCTCGCTGCGGCCAGGACCCACCATTTCCTTCAATATCTGCTCGGTTACTTGCAGCTTATCTCGAATGAACGTTTCCAAGAAACGCACTGCTTGGTCCCAGTCCCTTTTGTCGTTTATGCTTCTGTCCTCCAAGGTGTTCAGCTGGATGACTCGCAGCATCTCAGATGCCTAAACGCAACAGTGTTTGCATGTAGATACGTTATGGTGGTTCTTATTTTTCGACTTTCCATTTTTTCTGGTCTTACCAATATACAGGGCGAGTCATTTAACTGTGCCATTTACAGAGATTATCTCAGTAACTATTAATTTTTCATACCGTATACTCCTATAGTTTTTTGTTCGCGATTCAATTCTCATTTCAATCGCAAGCTTAAAATTTAACCTTTACAATAAAGAATCTCAAGGTGACCCTCATATCTCGATAAAAAAGCAAAACAGAAGAAAATGAATTACTACACTGGATGTTACTTTTGAAACCATGCAACTTTCGTTTGAAAACATTTTTAATATAACAAATAGTTTACGAGTAAATTTAGTTGACACAGTTAAACCCTGTATACACTCTGATCAATGTAGTTGGACCTCGATTATCCGAAGTCCCGACATGTTTTACATTTACATAACTTTACCGTTATGATTAAGTAACTGTTCTATTAGTCGAACACTAATAGAACTTATAATAGAAATTGCTGGACGAATTTACTTTCTCTTCCCAGGAATGTCGCCTCATCGCCTCGTTGACCACCGCGTTCTTCAGCTGATCGAATAAGTCGTCGTGGTCGGCGCTCCGCTTCGCTTTGTTCATGAAGTGCTCGAACTCGTGTTGTAAACATTCCCAACCACTCTCGACGCTTTTAGCTGGCAATTGTTGCTCCGCCCAGTGTCGGAGTTTTATGTCGACGGTCGTGTTGAATGTACCTGAATTAGAAATGATTTTTGCGGACACTTTCGCGTTTTATTCGGTTGTAATGATCGCTGTGACCAATGTACCTGGGCTTCCACTTTCAGCAGCTGGCATGTAGATATTCTCGAACACGTGCATACTAACTTTATTCCACATTTTAGCCAGCAACACCTCCTCCCAGTGTCTCGGCGTGACTTGGGACAGGTTCACCACCTCGTCCAGTATGTCGCTTCGCGCTCTCTCGAATAATTCGTCCCTATCTAATTCTCTCAATCTACAAAGAAATTTCATTAATTTAATAAACATATTTAACACTAGGTTTACGAAACACTAAAAGCGCCTATTTTACATTACTTTATTAAAATAACGAGAATGTATCTATCCAAATTTCTAGCTATTTTTTAAATAATATATACCCAAAGAAATATATTTGTTGAATAATTCCTCATGGATGCGTCACTACAATCTCAATAATCGTAAATTAAAAACATATTAGAACGCGTCCCTTAAACCTAGTGTTAACCAATATATTTGGAGTTCTGACTAATCTTCATGAACTGTAATCCTGAATCTGTAATTTTTTATCTACCTTGGGAAATTATTTTTCCATTCCGTTTCAAGGTTAAACCTGGTAGCTTTAAATACATCGGCCTGCTGCTCGACTGTCTCGCCAACCATCTTCCAAAAGCATTCTGCGACCGCAAGACTCAGGTTCCTCGTGGTCACCTGTCCTGACATTGCCAAACCATCCCTGTTCGAATGATTGGAAATGATCAAACGCATGAAAGCTTTGTGATATTGCGATTGTGGACGTACTTGAACATCTTAGAATTCCGAAAGAACTTTTCTTCATAGTCCCTAATCGTTTCTATGCTGTCGTCCTGTCTGCCACGACCAGTGACCACGGCGAAGTAGCCTAACGCTTTCATGGGGAACAATTTACCAGACAATATCTTACGCAAACGATCTGGATTGGCCATATTCTTTTCTGCTAGGTCTACCTGTCAATTTCAATACATTATACAATTAATCCTATCACGTTATACCTCGACTGGTGACGTGGGTGAACCTGCAGAACAACTACCATCGATTTTCAAAAAAGAAAGAAAGGCAAAATTTCTTCAAGATATCAACTTCTACAACATGTCCAAAAATCATCGATATTGGAGGGTTTAGCTGTTTCGCAGGTTCACCGTGACATAACACATTTTAAAAAGAACAGTACTGTATTTATTAAAATTGCAAACAAAATTCAACATGCTATTTCAATAAATGACTTTTTCTGAAATTTTCTTGCACAATTGAAGTACAAGAATTTCAAGTACATATATTAAAATATGTTTCAACGTCACCAGTTATTCAGCAACTGTCAACGTCGTTCTACCTTCGTCAAAACGAAAATAGTCCGTTTGCCCGTAGGATCCATCTGAGACACAAGATCAGTGACATTGCTCCTCTCAGCGTCCACAGAACCGTCTTGTATGCAAAGGATGATGGCATTAGGGTTGCTCATGTACTGTTCAGACATTTGTCGAATGGCATCTCGAGTGTCTTCTGCCATGTCAATTGTAACTGTCTGTTGCAAAAGTTTCGTAAATTACGAATTGTCTTTCACGAAGAATAGGATCCAATCAAGGTGTCGCTTACACTAATTATTCCAGGCAGATCAATCAGAACCATGCGTTGAATGCCTGGTCCTTTCACTGTCATCGAGATTACATCCGGACTGACTGTCTTTCCATTTTTTACGCTGTTCTTCATGCGCAGCTCTACTTCGCGTCTCAAATCAGACAATTCAGATTCTTTTGTTAGATCAAACTCTCTGGAACTGTCTTTGAACTGGGCTATGTGATAGGGTCCTTCGCTTAATGTGACTTTGACTGGGGCTCTTGTCATCATCTCTCCACCACCTCTGAAAATCAATTATTACAACGAGAGAAATTATTGAAAGAGTATAGCCGGATCTGATCAAATGAGTCACCACACAAATTGATCTTTCATCACACCATTCGATAGGGCCTCCAAAGAAAAGAAGGCCTTTTGCATAAAAAAAATTAGAATGCAGAATTTGTTACCGTACCTGGGAAATATTCTTGCCTGGGCAATCATTTCCAGGACAGAAGTTTTACCAGAACTCTGATCACCGACAACGACCACCTTCGGTAAATGATCAGCAGTGGAGTAAGCATTATCGTAATCGCAGAGTTCGTCTAGAACGTCACTGTACATGTCGATCAACGATTTCTAGAAAAATTTATAACGTTATAACACGAATAGCAATAATCGAATAGCAATAACGAAAAGTTTCTAAACGATTGGTTACTTTTATTTTCTTGCTGCTCAGTTTTTGATTGCCCCGCAACAGCAACTGCTTTCTAAGCTCTTTGTTCTCTCTCTCCAGTCTTTCAAGTTCACGTTGATATTTCAATTGCATTTGCATGATCTCGTCTTGCATAGCATTCAATCTTTGCTGCGAGTTTCCTTAAAAGAGAAATTGGAGCGTTTGTAACCACAAGTTGTCGATAATTCCAATAACGAATTTACGATACACTAACATGTACATACGAGCTTTCTTACGTTCCTCTTCAATATTCTCGTCAACTAATGGCTGGGCGTATGCTACTGTACGGTTCAAAAATTGATCCTTCGCCTCTGTTCAATAAGACATTTGGAATTTCAGTGAATCAGGGCAACTTGCAAGAAAGCTGGTAATTGCTAACAATAACACTTTACTAACAAGGAGGATTTGTAAGCGAATTAACGCATTTGATATTATAATGATTGAAAAACGAGCTAGGTTAATAGTAAATCAATCGTATAAAACCAATTTCTGGTAAATATCTAGAGAAATCTCCTAGATATTTACCAAATTGCTGAACGATACATTAATTTTCGTCAGAACTAAATGGCCATATATGAATATCGGTAAAGTATTAATGTCAATGATACACAGTGCAATCATATACTAAAAATAGTAAAAATATGTGCTATACTATTTAAGTTAATGATTAGACTGCGGACTTTATGCTTTTACGACAAAAATGGACATGTACAATTTAAAGCACTGGGCATATTAAAAAGATTTAGGGTCATCAGTGTATTAGTTTCAGTTTAAAAAGATAATTAAAGGAAGAATGAAATTTCGATTTGGCTCCTGTGCTTTGCAATCAATGCAAACACTTTTTATTTTGCATAAAGATCCGCAGTCTGTTAATAATGAATCGATCTGATTTGAATGTGCAAAAAAGAAAAAAACGATAAACGGGTCTGTCCCATTCAGTATTTAAGTTAAGTTTTACGTTCGATTGATAATAATTTAAAAAAAAAGCTGTTAGCCGTGTCTACATTAACGTGTACAACACGTATTAGAATTATCCTAAAACTATAAAAAAAAATGCTGAATGGACAGACATTAGTACGAGGATAATTCCAGAGATTTTACACACCTGAGTAAAGTTGATTTGCTATTGCTGTGATAGTGTCAAATAAACCTGAACAGAACAGACCATAATAATATAACTCTAAATGTACAATGAATAATGTGTGATATGAAACTGAATAATAATACAACATACTGGTTACTAACTATCGAATCATGAATGATAAAAAAAATAGTAATTCGTAAAATGATTTAAATATGAGATGTATGTATTGTTAACTTTATTTTATGTACCATTCATGTGCCTGTATTGTTAGCTTAGGGTATGCTGTGTCAAAACGGCTCCTTCATATTAAACAAGTAATTATTAGACTGCGGATCTTTATGCAAAATGAAAATTGTTCACAACAACTGCAAAGATTAAAATCCAAATAAAAGTTTCATTCTTCTTTTTACAATTTTAATAAGCTGAGCCTAATACATTGATGTTCTCGAATTCTCTTAATTTGTCTACCATGTGAAATTGTGCTCACTCATTTTTATCATAAATGCATAAAATCCACAGTTTAGTAATTAAAATAAGAATAGCTTTCCTTACCTACACATTCTATTTACAGGCCCTGGTAGGAGAGAATGTATGAGTTTTCAGTGACAAAGTGTACACTAAATTAGTATTAAGATAGTGACAAAAGCATACAGTACAGCTATGGCTAGAAACAGGTCATTAATCAGGTAAGAAAACGTCAGGCAAATTAATGGGTGGTAGCAGGGACACGGTGATAACATAGATGAAAACATCATCGGCATGCAATAATTAAAAAAAAAGACCTGCGAACAACTCACTCTTAGGAGGTACCGCCACACTCATATTATTTTCAGAATCATTGGCTGCTTGGATAGCATCGTCTAATCTCTGATTAAACCAGTTTCTGTACTCTCTATATTTAGCTTCCCCATACTGCTTTATACGTGGATCTGTTTGTGTCATGTTTCATAGCTTCAATTCGTATTGCCTCACGTTTTCACATATGCGAACTCTACTTTGCATTCGTGCACTCACCGATCTCTATTTTCTCTGCTATGGTATCCTTAACGGTCATTAGCGTCCCACGAAAATTTTGCCACTCTTTATTATCAGGGAGAAAATCGTCTATCCAACTCATATCGGGGAAAACTTCTTTCCACTGCTCATATTTCTTAAAAGGACAAAAACATGATAATGACGTTGTTGAAGTAGATATAATTTTTTTTAGTATATTCACCTTCTGTAAAGTTACTCCTCCACCAACGGCACCGCCCAATAATAGATACCGAATTCTTAAAGCACCCCTCAAGATTCTTCCGATAAACATTGCGTATGTACGACTAGGATTCCCAAAGTACCGTACATGGGGCGAGGATAACAGTGGTCGATAGACTCTGCTCATCCCACCTGATGTTAACTTTCGTGTACTGATTATGGATAACGGGTATCTGGACGACTTCGAGATCAGCAAAATGCTGTCCCTGAAAAGAAAAGAACATCTAATACTTTGCATACGACAACGCGATTATTTTATAATTACATTCGATCTAACAGCTTATCAATAGGTTGTCCTCCATATATTTAATGTTTAAACCTTTTTGCATCATACTAAGACGCCAAATAAATTATACAAAAAAGGATTCCTCACAAAATAAGACTTGAGGTGAACGTTCTTCATGTGCTTCAACACAACCATAAAAATATTCCGTAGCATAAAATGTTCACGATTCATTTATATGCGAAGAAGTAGCTAGCAAAAGAGATAACGTTGACAGAGAAATAAGATGTTAATGGAAAATTACGATACTTTCACCGATATAGGCAAGTACAGAGACATAACCTAAACATTGCGAAATCTGCCAGAATAAATGCAGACAGTGGAAGTATGTCACGATCTTTAAAGTAAATTAGACACGATTAAAATATTTAATTCTTTATGTTTGTTAAATTAACCGATTGAATAATCTTACCCTATCTTGCCACACAGAATTTGTTTCATTTTGTGGGACACCACTCAGCGGCGAGATATGAAAAATGTGTTACTAAAATATACTTTTCTCGGCGTTGTACATATAAAATATCAAACCAGGCTTGTAAAACTTCTCTAAAATCCAATAGCGCCGGTCTACTATTTAATTAACAATTCGTCATTTCGTATCCCAACCTATTCGAACAATGTACACAGGCATTACAAAAAGGGAGACACTGTTTTCCAAAAGCACATGCGTGAACATTTTCAACATTTCTACGGCCTGCCAATCGTCTAAATTTAAATCTAGATTTCGAATCTAATCTCAACAATCGCGGTAAACATGAAATTAAATTTATATTTCTCGCATAAATTTGGCGTCAATTTAAAAAAAAAAGGGTACATTTCTGGTAATTTTTTAGAGATCCCTTGCATTTGTGAGCCTGCAACATTGTTATGTAACTTTTTGAACTTCAAATTTTCCCGCGTTCTTAAAAATGTGAAATTAGAAATGTGTGATTGACATACGTGGTAACCCCGCGATTTACAAATTTGAATCTATTACGTAAATGAATACTGAGAATACTGTTGTTGCTAGAATTTGTTACTTTTTGTCAAGGAAAAACGATGAGAATACATTACTGAAGGAGACTTGAAGGTTTCGATTTGTAAATGAGATTTCCTAGAAAATGAAAGTTTATTTGTCGAGTAAATTTGATTGTGAGAATGATAGAAACTGAGTAGGAAGTGAAAAATTAAAATATCGTTCCAGATGTAAAGAAAATGCTATTCTTCTATAAAAGGAATTTTAATACGTAACTTTGCAGTATTTTTGTGTGTTTGTGTGCGCGTATCAAGTTTCCTTATTTCTATCGATAGCGTCAACTATAATTACTTGCAAGAAGAAAACTCAGATCAATGGAGGTTTATTGAAATTCACTTGAAATTTGCTACACCAAAGCTATTCCGTGTGTACCACAACTTCGAGATACCCTGTACATACACGTTACAATGCAAAATAACGTATGACATCTGCGTTTGATCATGCTCCGCAAGCAAAGGTTCCTCATTCATTCCATAACACGTACCATTAGGATGTGATTCTTTAATAATTTTATTTTTCCTTTGCAATCCTTATATTACAAAACATACTTTTCCAGACACATTGAAAATATGCTCTATTTACATTGGATTGTTGTCTAGTTTTTTTTGTGCTAAATATTTCTTTTCATCTTCTCGTCGCTGTCGTTCTGGTTGTTCATCTTTACAGGAATATAATAATTAATAACTATTCGCATAGGCTCTCGTATATAATAGTATGATTATGGCAGTACATTTACATTAAAGTCTATGATAATTTTTTTTTTGTAATTGTTTCTGTTATACATTCAATTTATTCTCTCATATTTATATTTATATTTACATACGTACATGAGAATATATGTGTACATATATAAATACGTGTATAAATATGTATATATGTTTATATTTATATTTATATATATATATATTTATATATAATCTTCATTTCATTTATTTATATATTTATATATATATGTGTGTGTGTGTACATACATATATATAATTATTTATATTTATACCATATGAAAATCTACGGTACTTAGAATTATGTGCATCAACTAGGCGTACGAAAGGAAAGTTTCTCTATCGCTTCTCCCTCTGCTTTGTTTTATTATAAGCTTGTATATTCCTTAAATACGTGGCAATCATCACAAAATCATTGATGACGCGACATGAGATCTAGGAATTCGAACGCATCAAACGGAAACAAGAGGTTTTGCATTAAAAATGGTTTGCGAACGCGCCAAGCAAAATCCTCGAAACTCCTGGATTCCCCTATTACAAATACGTCTACGAAAAGGAAAAACTCGTCATCCGTGATTCTTCTTCCTCGAGTTTCGCGAAATGTACGATCACAAGAAAAACAGAAAAGCCAGCGAAAGCGCTATACTCGATTGGACCCCAGTTTACAATCGTCCTTTCAAACAATTTAAATTTGCCGCCCTCTCCTCGTCCCACTACCCCATTTCCGTTGTCGTGTACCAACTTAATACATCTCCACTTCCTTTCCTTTTTGTTTTTTTTTAAATAATATTTTTGATCAGTCACCTAAAGATCATCCGCTAGGGATAAACTAAACATTACAAATGTCCTAGGTATTGTCTAAAGGTGCTCTTTTTTCATACAATGTTTTTTTTTTGTCGGTTTCTCGTTTAATTAATTCCGCTATTTCTCACATTCAGTCTAAACGGTAGGTAATATTTATAATATGTATAAGAGCTTGGAATCATAATTATCCCTTAAACGTAAATACGAGCTTGCCCTTTTTAAAGTGAAACGCCAAGCCGCTATGTACAATACAAGGTTTTTACTCTAACACCCGCACTTCCGGTCTTCTTTCTCGTTAAAAAAAAGAACCGAAAAAAAAACAAAACAAAATTTAACATCTCGCTGCGATGCGTCAACGAAAGAAGTTGAAATTCTTCTCTTGGCAGTACGTTGCGTTTTGTTCGACGTAGAACAAATAAGCGTCGGTCGGAACAATTGAAGAATAAGATCGTTTGCCGTGTTGAATTAATTAAGAACATTCGGAAAGAGAAACTAAATTCGGTCATTTGCATAGAGAACGCAAAGAAAGCTACCAGATTCATCTCCTTCCACTATGACACGGTCCGTTCCCTAAATTAGCTAATCCCAAGTTTTCGCTCTATCAGATACGAACAGGCTAAAAAGTGTGTGTTCTGTAGTCCCTCGTTGCCGCGTCGGCAACATGGTTCATCTACCTCGATGAACTGAATTCCTTCGGTTACCACAAACCTAAGACTAGTATCAAAAAGACCTAGTTACGCTACTTCTTCTTACAAAAGTCTCTCTTCTATTCTTCCCATCTATCAATCCTGGCATGCGGTTCTTTTTTTCGGGGGGGGGGGGGAGGGGTGGGGGATAACCTCAAAAAGTGAATAATCTATCTTCAAGCATAAAGTTTATCTCATCTCACTCTCTTCTGCAGAAAACCACCGTGTCCTTTCGGTCAAAGAGAAAATACCTAACAAACTCTCCCCGGTATCTTCAAAGATTTGAACGAACCTAATCGTGAAACACGTATCAAGAGGTGCTGTTTCTATGCTTCTTCGTCTTCGCCTTGCCAGGCTCAAACTCGTCCTCGCTCCTCCTTCGTTTCTCCTTCAACTGTTTCTCCATGGCTAGCATGGTGATCATCCTCTTATGGGAATCCCCTACGATCCAGCCGTGCTGCTCCTGTCGATCATCCTCCTCCTCTTCCACAGCAGGAACCACCTCCAGTATTTCTTCTTCGTCGCTGGAGCTGGACCAGTAATACAACTGATTCACAGCGGCGCGTTTCCTTCTTCCAATCGCGACTCCAACGCCCTCTTCGACTTTATTCCACGACTTTGTGGTCTTCAACTCTTCGTCGTCAGAGTCTCTCCGACCGCTAGAAGACCTGCGCTCTTTGTCCTTCGACCCCTTCGTGTCTGTCCTGCTCCTGGCTTTATCAGAGGTCGAGTTTTTACCTTTCTTCCCTGTTGCAGCGACCTTTGACTCACCCTTTGAGTTCTTCTTAGGCTTGGCCGGCGATTTCGTGTGCTTCTTTTGCTTGTTAGGAGACTCCTGCTTGTCCTCGCTCTCCTGGTTGCTCTCCCCATGGGTGGATCTGTTGCAATTGTTCTCGACGTCGCTCAATTGTTCACTATTCTTCTGGACGCTCGCCTCGTCCTCTTTGTTCTTCTTCTGCTTCTCTTTCGTTTGGTGCTTCTTCTTCCGTGCTTGCTCCTGAACGATCTTATTCTCCACCGACTCCAGATCCTTCGACTCGCTCTTCTCGTCAGAGTCTGATCTTACATCCGTCGTACCCTGCTCCTTCTTCTTCCCAAGCTCCCGCAGGATCTCGTCCTCTATAGCCTTTTGTTCTTTGGCTATCATTTGTTCGTGCTTCTTCTCTATGTACCTCTCCTTGCGTTTCTCTTTCGACTCCCGTTTCTGTTTGCGTTGCTTCTCGTGATCCAATTTATCGCCGGACCTCTTGCTTTCCTTGAGACTTACCTCCTCGTCCGAGCTGCTTATCTCTGCCAGCAGGCCCTGCTTACCAATCGCACACTTTCTCTGCCTCCTGGTCGGCTGGAAGTCCAGCAGGATCCTCTCCTGTTCCTCCTGTATCTTCTTCAATTGTTGCTCCTTTCTCTTCTTCGACTCCTGGACCTTTCTACTGAGGAACACGTGGAGCGGAAGGTTCTCGGACTCCTTCTGCGGATTTTCGTTGGTGGACAGCTTCTCTGGGAAGGCTAGCACATCGTCCTCCTCCTCCTCTTGCTCTTCTTCGGGGCTCTTCTCTGCTGTCTCTTCAACTGGATCAAATTGATCTTCCACAGGCTCTGTCGACGCTACAATTTGTTCTTCAGGCTGCGCCTCTTTGTTCAGATTATTGTAGCTTGCTTCCAGGTTAGCGTCCGTCTGATCGAGCAGGTCTAAAGCCTCTTCTAGCGGGATCAGCTCATCCTCCCTCGGATAGTCTGCCTGATCGCCCGCCTTCTTTGGGGATAAACTCTTCTCGTTGGGTTCGTTAACACCCTGGGCCTTTGAAATCGTTGGCTCGTCAGCGTCCGACTCAGCCATCGAACTGTCCTCTCTGTACAGGTCGTCTAACTCGAAGTTCCTCTCGTACTGAGCCTCCGTCTCCTCGTCGCTGTTCCTCTGCTCGTCTGAGTCCTTCCTCTCGTCGATAACCAGAGGTTGATCAGACATCTCGGACTCCGACTTTTTATTGTCACAGTCGTTCTTGTTACGATCGTCGGCCCTCAAGTTCCGGTCTCTCCACTCGTCCTCCTCGTTCTCCAACCGGTAATCCTCCTCGATCATCTCTCCGCCTTGACCGATGTTCCCAAGATCTATCACCTTCGTCGCGCTCTTTTTCGCCTTTCTCTGCTTCTTCGTCTCGTAGTCCGCGTCCTCGTCGTCGAACTCGCTCTCGGACGTGTACAACTCCGCGAAGATGTTCTGCTTGCCTTTCGAGCAGGTTCTCTGGCTCTTTGTGATCCCAACGCCGACGTCCTCCTCGGCTTTCACCGCGGTCCTGTACTCGTCGGAGCTATCGTTCTCGTACCAGGCGTTCCTGCCCTTTTTTCTAGGATTTTTGCTGCGCTTCTTCAGCTTCGAGTGCTTCAGGTTCTGCTCCGGGACCCTCTTCGACTTCTGCTGGTTCCTCTCGACGAACTCATCCATGGGCCCGGTGACGTGGCGTTGCTGTTCCTCGCTCTGGAATGCTTTCAACGCGCCCTTAGTCTTCGGGGCAAACTTCTCCAGCTCCTTGAACTTCCTGTCTATCATCGACTCGAGCCTGGTGCTCAACGCGTCGGCAGTCTTCCCATTCTCCAAGCTTTCGCCGATTGCCTTGGACATCAGGCCCGCTACGTCCACCTCTTTCGTCCTCAAACAACTCACTTCGTAGCCGGGCCTGTTCCTATAGGACATCACGCCACCCAGGTTCGTCTCCATCTGGCTCTCCTCCTCGTCGAACTCGTACACGTCCTTGATCCTGTCCGACGCAAACTCCTCTTTCCTCTCGAACCCGTCCCGACGCTTCTTCCTCTCCACCATGCCTCCATGCTCGTTGCGACGTATCAGGGGGAAGTCCTGGTGCTTCTTGGCCTTCTTGGTCTTCCGCTGTCTGTGCACGTTCAGCTCTCGAAGTGCAGCCTCCGTCTTCGACTTCTCCTGCTGCTTCCTCTCGTTCATCTCCTTCTTTCTCTCAAACAACTCCTTGATGGGGTTCCTAATCTTTTTCTGCTGATCTTTAGCAACGGTTGGTGGAATCGTTTCGGGAGTGGACTCCTTGTTCAGCGAACCGGTCTTCGTCGAGAGCTGAACATCTTCTTGGGAGGTTTGGTCGCCCGCTGTGGACGTCGGGGCTCGGGCGCAAGCTAGCTCTGCTAGAACCTTCATCGGTGTCGATCCACTGTGAACAAAATTGTTGTTGTATAAGACAATCTGTAGGTGTATACTTTTACATTAATGTTTTTACATTCCATGTATGACACAATTGCAATACTTACTTATGATCGTGCTTTCCATTGTTGTGGAGCAAGTTGGACAGAGCTTTGTCCAACAAACCACCCAGCGTAGAGTTCATCTTGCTCTTGAACCCTGGAGAGTCCAAGTTCAGCTTCCCAGAGTTCTGTTCTTGCAAGCATCTGACGTGCAAGTCATCGTTGTAGTCTCCATTCGACAGATTGGTGACAGTCATGTGGCCCTCTTCGGTCACATGGGTGTAGGAGTTCCTCAAAACGTTCTGTTCAGTGTTTTTCAATGGGTGTTCGCCATCCGTAATCTCATTGTCGCTCTTGTGGCCAAAGGTGCTGGCTATCAGACTTTCGCTCTCCCTCATACGCTGTTGGATCTTATCCCTGAGCTTATTGTTGTGTTCGAACGCTACATCCAGACTGTCCTCGTACCCCAGATTCTCTGCTCTGGACATGTCTGGGCTGGCTGACCTGCTGGAATGTTCGCTTCTCAGATTCCTACCTCCTCGCTTTTGGTAACCCCTTTCTCTGGCACTGTACATCTCTTCACCGAGCAACTGAAACCGGTTGAATTTGTGAATATTGGTCGATTTCAGCTGAAACGTCCCCTGCAATGAAACTCAACGTGTCTTTAACATTGCTTTTAGTCTCTGCGAGCCTACAAAGCGGACCATTTTGGAATTACGTCGTTTTGACGCGTCCGGTAAACCAACTATTGAAAAATGTTTATCCAATATTCACAACTTAAATGGACCACTTTGCAACCGTCAGATACATGTTAACTAATTAGATTCTATCTTCATATATTAATAGCCAGATTTCTTTGAGGAAGTTTAAAAAGAGATCTAGTTTCCGTCAGACTGATCAAATCGGGAAGAAGACTGTATATACCAGTGAGTGTAATGTTAAAATTAACTAGGAGGGTTAGCAATGCCAAGCTGAACATTCGTTTCTACTAAAAAAAAAAAAAAAAAAAAAAAGAGGAAAGCTTTAAGTTGTCGTTCTGAAATCAATGGCATGAGCATGAAAATTATATAAGTATGAGACTATACAGGGTGCGGCCAAATAACATGTAAAAGCGGGCAGAGGATTATTCTACATATACAAATAAATCGAAAAACAGGAATAACTTCTTGAAACTTGATTTTCATGAAAACGAGGTGTCAAACGAAAAATGTTATACCTTTTTTTCGATTTATTTTCACATATAGAATCACCCACTGCCCCCCCCCCCCCCGTACATGCTATTCGGCCCAGTGTCGCTAGATCGCTGAAATCGAGGGGAATACAATTTACCACCTCTCTGATGACCAGAGTAATATGTAACACGTTACGCGGCACGTCACATGACCAGTCTACGGTCTTAGTGGGGGACATTGGAGTGCGCGCAGGAATGGAATGGGATAGTGGAAGGGGAAAAGGAGGAGAGGAAAATCAACCCAGTTTTGGGTTGATCTGGCGACACAGATTCGGCCGCACCCTGTATAGTTGTGTAGACTATACAGCGAATGAATCGAGAGTGTAATTGAAAAGTTGTTTAGTAGCAGTGTTGGGATATGGTGCAACATTTCTCGCGCATGCGCGGCCAAAACAATAACGTATCTATATCATGATGACGAGGTAGTGAAGCCCTGAGACAGTTATATTGGCGGGAATGTATCGAAACAATCTGTTCCGGATAAAAAGACTTCAGGACGTGTCCTACGAGTTACAAAATATTCACAAACACACATGTTATACATTCATTTTTCAGTATCAAATCATACCAATTTTTTAAAATTCTGCTGGGTGCTCAAGGTGCCCCATTTTATCGAGAATCTTACGTTACCGAGGCCAAAATCGCCGCGCATGCGCGAGAAATGTTGCACCATATCCCAACCAGTGATGGTATATGGTCTCGGTATTCTCACGCATGCACGACGATTTTAGCGTCAGTAAAGTACAAAGTTGGGTTAAAATGGGGTAACTTAGTCACCCCGCATAGTTTCGCAAAAATTTTTTTTCGATTTTCAAATGTGAATTGACAAGTAGCTCCTTCGCCAATACTAGTTGCCATTATGAAATCGAATATATTACCATTAAGTTATCAAAATTTCGAAGTACGATCGTCTCGTCGTGTCGTCTTGCACTCTTCTGCCCGGTTTCCCGCCAATAACAGTTCTCCCCTACTTTCCCCACAAACACAAGACGTACGGTACGTTCCTGCATTTAGTCGCGCATGCGCGAGAAACCGGGACCGTATACCATCACTGATCCCAACACTGTTTAGTAGCGGTCAGATTGGATTATTTGTTTGATAAAACCGAAACAATATTATGCGACATCATTGTAATGGCAGACAAATGTCATAACTACCGTACACACTAAGAAATGTCGAAGGAATGAGAGAACTACCTTTTGCATGCATACTGAGAGACATTGTCTGTATAAAGCTGGTTCATAGGTCCTGCAAACATTATCACAATAATGTATAAAGTATTTCCTTTGTGGAATTCCATGTAAGGGTGTGATCCTTTGGTCCGTGTATATCGAAATGTGAAACCAAGTAGAGTCTAATTAAAAATATGATAATGTTGGTAATGTTACAGATTATACTTTTTTTTTAATTTTTTACAGAAAACTAAACATTTTTACGCTTCTGCACAAATTAAATTAGAGCAAAAAGTGAACATTTTCAGCCAGAGATCTTGGTTGTGATTTGTTCAGGAGACACCCCTACAGATAAAAATTCCATGAGCATGTATAAAAGAAAATGAAACTTGCAGAATCAAAAGCTTTCTTCATAATCAAAACATACAGCACACCGAGTGAGATCAGAAAGCGATGGCAGAAAAAATGGAAAAAAAAGGAAAGAAAGACTGCATGCAATGTGTAGTGTTATTGTGAAACAGTGGACTTTTGAGAATCTTATGAAACAAAAGTAAACATCTTCCGGACGTAAGAATGCACCGGAACATCCTCGACTTACCGTGGAACTTTTAATTAAAGACACTCTCTTATACAGTACAATATAGACAAAACCATTATCTTTTAAATACAACAGTGTCGAGCTAATGCAAAGCAATGGAACCCTTTTCAATTCAAAATTTCTTTTAGAATCGTTAATTAACTTTGCATCATCTCACAAGGAGAATGCATGATTTTCGAGTCACCGTTTTTATATGAAACTGCACACTTGCAAAGGTCTTCCTTCTGTTTATGAATATGTATCATTTATACAGGGTGTCCCAAAAATGTACCAGTGTTGGAATAGGACTGCGTGACAAAACAGTATTTTGAGTGTTAATGAAACTTTAATTGTTAATATCTCGAAAAGTATTAAGACTCTACAAGTTGCCATTTGAAGTAACTTTCTCCTTTGCGAAAATATTCTCCGTGGCATTGTTAAGGAGTTATTAACGAAAAACACGGACCAATCAGAGCGCGGCTGCAGCGGGCAGAGTCCAGCTCGGCCAATGGCAACGCTACGCTCAGCGACACCTTTTGCCGAGCCGGAATCTGCACGCTGTAACGGTGCTCTGATTGGTCCGTGTTTTTCGCTAATGACTCCGTAATGAATCCGCGGAGAATATTTTCGCAAAGGAAAAAGTTACTTCAAACGACATCTTGTAGAGTTAGATACTTAATACTTTTCGAAATATTAACAATTAAAGTTTCATTATCACTCAAAATATTGTTCTGTCACGGCGACCTATTCCAACATGGTACATTTTCGTAAACAGAAGATTGAACTCTACAAGTGTGCAAAGTTTCTAAATCTGTGGCCCGAATGTCCTGCACTGTCCTTATCAATCATAATCTTCCCACACTATCGAGTGTTCTTCTCACGAAAGGACGATGACAAAACTCCAAATTGCAAAGCATGCAGTTCGAACACTCTATTTAAATACTCACCTGATTAACGGACTCCAGGAGACTTCCCAGACTATTTTGGCTCTCGACGTCCCTCCAACGGTCTCTGGGCCCTCTGAATCCAAGAAGTTGATCCTCCTTCCTATGATAACCATCGTTATGATCCAACTTGATCTTCTTAGCTCCCCTAAGCTCGTTCTCGGTGGTAGCTTTCAACCTAGAGCAGCACTCGACAAACAGTTCCTCATCAAAGTTCAACACCTTCCCTTGCCTGGGTTTGGCAGCCTCGATCTCCTGGGGAACGTCCAACGCGTTGTCCTCGATAGCATCGGTGGGGGCGATAGTGACCATTTCAGTCTTGTGCGTGGAAGAGGGCGATCTGATCACTATCTTCCCGCTGGAGAACTCGCTGGAGCTTCTCTTCCTCGTCCTGACCTCGCTGGCATGAGCTTCTTTCTCGTCCTCCTCTTCGTTCTCGCTGTTAGAACTGCTCTCTATGGAGCTTCTAGGTGTCCCGCAGACGAACAAAGGCGATATCCTCCTGTGGCCCATATCCTCGTTGTCCTCTTCCTCGTCGATATCGGAATCCCTCGATGTATGCGAATTCCTATCGACGCTGGGCGATCTGTCCCTCCCGTCGCTTTGAGCGAAACTACTGCAGCTATTCGAAGAGTCCAGATCAGCAGACAATTGATTAACCAACGCGTCCCCTTCAGGGTTCTTCAGCGAGTCATCCTCCTCTTCGGAGTCCTTCGTACTCTTCTCTGCACTCTTCTCCATCGAGTCTCTCCATTCACTCTCATCGCTCTTACTTTTACTCTTCCTAGACGAGGAGGACGACTTCCTCTTCTTCGTCGGCCTTCGATCTTCTTCTACAGGTTCCTCTAGAGCCTCCAACTTTGACGGATCATCTTCATAGTTGAAAGACCCGTAGCCATTGTCTTTGGCGCCGGAATCCTTCCCTTGGTTCCTCAAATCGTAGTTGATCTCCTTCTGCTTGTTCTTCTGGATCTTATTGCCATAAGAGTCCAACGCATCGTCCTCGAAGGCTCTGGAGATCCTTTCTTCGGCTCTCTTCTTGCTAGGCCTGCAGCTGGTAGGAGGCAGGACCAGGAAATAGTAATTGGACGCCTCCGCATCACTCTTCTTCCTGTTTGAGCCTTTCGATTTAGCATGTTTGGAACGATGCTCCTCCTGATCTTCAGCTGCTTGGTACTTGACCTTGTCAGACGAAGAATTCTTCCTTGATTTCTTCCCTGCTCGTTTCTTCTGACTCGTGTGCGAGGACAGAGAGTGTCTCTTAGCGTTCTTGTCTTCGTGCTTAGCCTCGGAATTCTCCCTCCCTTTTAGGTGTTGGTGACTATCAGGTCTAGATGCGTCCGAGTCGTCCTCTGACTTTGATACCCAATCATTAAGGACTTCTTTCACTTTATCCGTCTTCTCACCGCCGAACACTCTTCCGAACACGCTCTTGACGATCTTGTTCTTGTTCTGGGACTCCATCTTGTCTTCTCCGTCGCTGTCGTCGCTCTCACTGGTCAGACCAGCAATCTTGCTTCGTTGGGACACCTTCTTGCTCCTGGACTTCCGGTGCAAGTCCTTGCCACTGTACTTGTGCGACTTGGACGACTTCCTAGTCGAATTCTGACGGTCACTGACGTTCGATTTTCGGCCATTGCTCACTGTCTTTTCGCCTACAGTGTTCTTAACCTCTGTAACAGCCTCTGTGTTTTCGCATTCCGATGAGATCTTGTCTGCCTCCTTGTCAGAGTCTTCCACTGGTTTTAATACTTCAGATTCGTTCTCCGATGGGACTTCTGGAACAGCCATATCCACTGGTTCTTCATCGACAGATTTTAGAGTCTCCGTATCAGGCTCTATGTTTTCTGAAGTGGTGTCCGGCTGGTTTTCTATTACTTCCTCAAGTCTCGTCTCCTCAAAGGCCTGCTCCTCTTGCTTCTTCGTCGTCTGCAATTTCTCTTCGGCCATCAGCAAAATTTGTGACAAAGGTTTATCGTCAAGGCTGGACGACGACTCATCCTCCTCCTCGAACGGCTTCGCTTCATCTCTTTCGATGCAATTTTCATTCTCCGCGGACTCCTTCGGTAAAGTCTCCACGTTAGAATAGAACTTCGGACTGCCAAGAACTTCTTTCTCGTTAGATTTAAACTCAACATCATCGCAAACCTGTTTTTCTTCCACCTGTGAGCTAGACAACGATGACTCCAATTTCTCTTCGCTTTCGTGGAGCCTTGAAATTGTTGAACAATCAGCTGACAATATCTCTTCGTTTTCACGGAGCCCTAAAATTTTCGAACAATCAGCTGACTGATCCTCATCGTTCACAGTCTCTGCAGGTTTCGCGCATGCCTTCTGTTTGCTCTGATTAACTTTCGACTTGCTTGCCTTCTTCACAGCTGGAGCATCTGGAGAGTTGTCTGTCTGTTCGTGCTTCTTGCTTTTGCTCTTCTTGGACTTGCCATGCCTCGAGGTCTTCGTAGACTCTGCCTTATCTTCTGCGACCAAGGGAAGACTCTGATGATCAAGCGAGGCACTCAACTGATCTGTCTCAATGCTCCCCTTGTCTTGGTCTACTTGCGGGGCCTCTTGTTGGTCGTTCAACAAATTCATGCTTGAGTCAGGTACCTCCTCAGGAGGCTTCGAACAGTCCGATCCCTCAATGGACTCTTTCCCTATGCGATGCTCTGAAACGTATGAACTATCAGTCTCTCTGAAGGTTTCTAATTCGTTGCTGATACTGTCTGATCCCTTAGGACTTTCTTCGTTAGATTTATTTACGGTAAGCTCTAGGCTCAGAGGCTCGTGATTATCTTGTGAGGTAGTATTATTGTCCGAATCAATTACTGGGAAATTCTCAGTCTTCTTAGCAGGACGCCCTTTTAGATCGAACAACTGGCTCTCGGAGCACTGGATCTTCTGTCCGTTCAACTTCACCGTCTCCATGTCCTGAACTTCCGGTACGAAGTTATCGGTGTCTAAATGATTTTCCTCGAGCCGCTCTTTCTTTTCTAACGAGACTAAATTATTCGCAGGAATCTGCTCATCTTCGGTGTCTCCCAGAACCTGACTTTCGTTGATCGAGGTCTCGTTGGAGTTCATGATGGAAGATTCGGAAATTTTCAAGGACGCGCTGCTGTCCAGAATGTTCAACGTAAGGGAGTCTAAGAGCGCTTCAGGGTCGGAAGTATCGGAAGGCAGTTGTTCCTCCACCAAGTTCTTCTTCTTCCCTTTGTCCTTTTTCTTCTCGTGTTTCTTTTTCTTCTTCTCCGTCTCAACCTTTTTCTTAGCCTCCGCTTTGATGGGCGTCGAGGTGCATTCTTCCGGCAATGGACTGGTGTGCTCGGTGAGCACATACTCTTCGTGACTCATGTTCTCGGTGATCTTGCAGATCTCCTCGTCCAGGAGTTCGTCCTCGAGAGTGCGCTGTTTTATCTGAGGATCGATCAACAGCTCCTGCTCCACATGGACGTCATCCTCCAATTTTCTCAGGCTATCCAGCTCCTCCGAGTCCTCAGCTACAGGCGGGTTAGACTGTATCTCCTCGTTGCAATATTCCTGCGACTCGTTACCCAAGTTCTTGCTCTCGTCGCTCGCAGTCTCGTCCTGACTGGACTTCTCGCTCTGCCAAACAGCAGAGGCCTCGTCGCTGCTCTCGCTGGCTGGTTTCTTAGAGTTGATGATCTGCAGCAGGTGGGACTGAGACAGGTTGTGCTTCTTCAGCGAGCTTTTCCTGGTGAAGCTGGTCGCGCAGACGTCGCAGAAGAACCTGGCCGCCTCCTTCGTCAGCTTCTTCCTCTTCTCCACGATCAGAATCTCGCCTGTCTTCTTGTGCACCACCACGAAGTTACCTGCCGCGCGTTTCTTCGGGGTCTGGAAGTCCTCCTGAGTCTGAGGAGCGTCGTCCGCTGTAACATTCGCCTTCTCGACGTCCTTGGACTCTTCCTTGGACTCTTCCTTGTCCTCTTCGACTGATTTCTCGGGCTCTGCGGGTTTTACAGGCTGCACAGGTTCTATAGTTGCTTCTTCCTTCTCGATCACCTTCTCTTCCTCATTCTCCTTGCTATCATTCCTTGCTACCTCTTCGTGTACCTTGTCATCTGCAGCAGCTGATCGAGTCTCCACACGATCCAAGCAGTCTTGGATGTCCATGGGAATGTCAAAGTCGTCGACAAGATCGTATTGGTCCTCGAAGAAGGATATATTCTTCTTGGCCCGCCTCTTCAGACTCTGCCTCCTGTCGGTGCTCTTCTGCGTATCCACGGACTCCGAGTCGGTGACCGAAGTGTCCGTCTGAACGTCCTCGGCCGGCTCCTCGAAGTCCTTCTTCTTCTTGGAGAAACGCTTCTTCCTGAAGTAACTGGACTCGCTGACGCAGGAGCTTTCGGACAAATTGTCCGTGCTCTCCGGCCGATGGTTCAGGCTACCCTGCTCGGACAGGTCCTCGGACGACAACTCCTTCCGCTTGGAAGACCTCGTTCTATTGGTCCGAGTTAAATCGATCGACCCCGAGGAGCTGGATCTCTCCAGAAGCTTGTTGGAGATTTTCGAAACACGTTTCCGTCCCTCCGACGCTTCTTTATGTGCATCAACTTCCTCCTCTTTTTCGGTGTCGGTCTTACTTCCGTCGGAGCTCTCAACGTTGCTCACCTCAGGGTCCGTTGAGGGGAGACTGGTTTGGACCTCCAGGTGTTCATCGGTCGTTGACTTTCGCTTCGACGTCCTCTTCTTGGTGTGCTGGAGCACCTCTGTCAGCTCTGGAACTTTGAAGTTGTCCGAGTTCGAGGACGCGGATCGCTGAACTTCGGCTTCCTCGGTGGCCCGATTCACTCTCGAGGATTTCCTGCTGGGAACCTGACTAGCAGCAACGGTTGACGGTGGTTCTGGCTCCGCAGGCTGTTCATCCGCTTTGGAAGTCTCTTCGGTATGATTAGACACCGTCGCAGGCTCCCCAACCGGCTTCTTCTTGCGGCCACGTTTCTTGAACACCTTGGCTTCCGTCTTCTCGGACTTTTTAGGGTTAGGTTCCGGCGCCTCTTCTTCTTTACCTGTCTCTTCGCTCTCTGTAATTTGGAGACTGGAGTCCTCTTCAACGATCTTTACTTCTTTTACAGATGCTACATCTTCTAGCGGAGGAGCATCATTTTCTGGAGAATTCTTCGTAGATTCTTCAACAACCTCTGTTACTATATCGTTACTAGCGGTGACATTCTCTTTTGGCAGCTGTTCTTCGTTTGATTGGACACTTAATTTCGACCTCAGAGATCTTCTTCTCGGCGTCTCGACCGCCTCTGGGACAGTCTTAGACGATACTTGTTCTTCTTGGTTGAGCTTCTCTTCTGCAAACGATTTCCTCTTCGAGGACCGTCTGAATGGAGACTCTACTTCCGGTTTACTCTCAGTGGAAGACTTTCTTTTCCCCGTTGCTTGCGGCTCCTCTTGCTCAGCGTTGAGAAGAGTGTTCTTCCCAGCGTCGAGTTGAATCTTTTCTTCGACGTTCAGAGTCTTCTCTTCAACTTGAGTCTTTTCCTCAACTTGAGTCTTTTCCTCAACCTGAGTCTTTTCCTCAACCTGAGTCTTTTCCTCAACCTGAGTCTTCTCCTCAACCTGAGTCTTTTCCTCAACTTGAGTCTTTTCCTCAACTTGAGTCTTTTCCTCAACTCGAGTGTTCTCTTCCTCAGGGCTCTCTTCAACTTCAACAGCTGCGTTACTCTCTCCATCTTCTGCTCCCTGCTTCGCCACTTCAGTTTCCGATTTAAACTTCTTCACCCCATCACTACTGTCCATAGTTTGTACTTCAGTGTTTGCTTTGCTACCCGATGAATCCTCCGCGCGAGAATCATCATCGTTCAGCGTTTTTCTCTTGCCAAGCACAACCTTCTCGACATGGAGCTCATCCTCGCCGGTTTCTTTGGTAGAAGACACTTCCTTTGATTTGTTGATCAGCTTCATGATGCTGGCAAGGTGCGACTCCTCGACGATCGGGTTCTCTTCAACAATGTCCGCCGGGTCGACGGACTTTCTCTTGTTCTTCTTCGGCGAGCTTCCTTCCAGCGACCGTTTCTTTGACTTCCTGTTAACTTTCGGCTCCTGTGACACAGACCCCTTCTTCGTGTCCTCTTGTTTGTCCGATTCTATCATGCTCGTGGATTCCGAGGTACATTCTTGCAGGGGCGGTAGAATTCCGTTCGGGATCGGCATCGGCTCTTCGACGACCACCTTCGGTTCTTCAGGAACAGCTACCTCGATCTCCGATAAATTATTGTCACCTTTTCTCGAGGATTCGGATCCCTTGCCCGAAGTCTCGGAGGACCCAGGCTCGACGTTTTGGCCCACACAGCGTTCAACAGATTCCCCTATCGCTTCTTCTTGAACGATCTCATCATTTACCATCTCCTTCTGTTCGTCAGGCTCGATCTTAGATTTCAAATCGGTTAAGCAGTTCTCATCGGACTTTGCTTGGCTGCCAGATTGAATCCTCTTCTGGACACTAGTCTTGTCGTTCTTCGCATCCGCTGAGCCGTCTTCCGCGAAGCCAGGCGAAACTTCGTCGAGAATACTGGTCAGCTCATCGGCAGCAGTGTCCAACAGTGACCCAACCTCACCCTCCAACAGAGCGTCCTTCTGTTTAGCTATCTTCGAGACGATCTTCTCCAAGAAAGAGCCTTTTCCCTTCTGCTTCCTCCTGGATAGGTCCAAAATGATGTCGTTGGCAGGCTCCTTGCGATCATTCGGGATACTATCTGCTTCCTGAGTTTTGGCCAGCGGGACTTCAGCGTTCGGCTCCTTCTCAGACACCTGTGGCTCTTGCTTCTCCTCAGAATTCTCGACACAAGAGCTCGGCTCTTCGGCTGGTTTATCCTGATCGACCTCGATCTTCTCGTTCTTCTCCAGGTCTAACGATTTCGGGCCCTCCTCCTCAACTTGCTGACCGCTAGCTTGAACAGACCCATCGTTCGCGTTCTCCAAACTCGTCTGTACGGTCAGGACCACGCTCTGCTGAGACTCCACGGGGATGTTCATGCCCTCCGTGAGGATGCCGATCACGTTGTTCAAGGACCTCTTCGACGCTTTCTCGCGCCTGGAGCCCCAGGACTTTCTGGGTCGGCCGACCTTCAATTTCTGAACACCGACCACCGTTTCCAGAGAATTCTCCTTGCCACTGTCCATCGAGCTGCCGGTCTCCAGCTGCAGATGGTTCACGCTCAAATTCACATTTCCTACCTCAACTTTCTCGACCTCCGGTGGATGGACTTTAACCGGGCTCTCCGAGTCCTCTTCCTTCGAATCATCATCCTTCGGGGACGTTGCTGTCTTGTCTTCAGTATTTCCTTTATTATCCTCCACGTCGTTGTCCAAGGTCTCCAGCTCGGTGATGCTTTTGTCTTCCTCGGTCTTCGACACCTCGGCGTTCTTCTTCTCAACGGCGTCGTTGCCGGATTTGATCCTTCCTCGCCTCTTCCCGAGCGAGGTTGTCTTCTTCAGAGACATGTCGTTCGACTCCACGGGGGTCTCCTTCGTCTGCTGCTGGTCCCCGTCGGTGGTGTTCATCAGCGAACCTCTGGTCTGCCTCTTGTTGCTAGTATTCTCGTTATCAGCTTCCGGAGACTCGACTTCTTTGGCTGGGTCCTCGGAGACGCTGACCACCGATTTAGGCTCATTGGCGGGGTCACCGCTGTTCCTTCTTCCCCTAACAGCTGCCTTAACTTCATTTACCGCGGTCACGGTAATTTTGCTCGCATCCTCCAGCTCCTCGCTCTTGCTCGCTGCCTTCTCCGGCTTCTTCTCCGTCTTCCTCAAAGACTTTCTCCTGAGCTCCGACTTCTCCGACTTCTCTTTCTTCCCGTCTGGAACGGTTTCCTGCTCAGGGACAGACTTCTCCGGCTCCGAGTCCTTCTGAACCTTGCCCTTACCTTCGTCCTTCGGCCTCGGGGGTTGCCTCAGGCAACGCTTGGAACTGGCAACCCTGGACGTCAACACCAGCTTCGTCAACAGATCCTCCTTATTGTTAGACCCTATCAGCTTCTTCACCTCGAACGGCACGTTCTGAATCTTTATCTCAGGGTCCGCAGCCTTGTCCAACTTTGCCTTAGAGTTGCTCCTGGTCTCCAGCGTTTTCTGCTTAGCATCCTTCTTCGGGGTCGTCTCTTCCGCAGTGGTCTTCGCTGTCTTCTTCTCTTCAGCGTTCGCAATCCTGCACGGCGCGCTCTTCCTCTTCATCTTCTCCTTCGCGACCTTCGGCTTCAAGGAGTCATCCTTAACGTTCTCTAAATTTTTCGCGTCCCCTTTCTGCCTCCTCGTCTTGGCCCGCGTCGCGTCCTTGTCCTCTTCAGTCGATTCCCCCGCAGCATCCTTCTTCTCTTCCGCCTCCTCATCCTTCCTGGGACTCTCTTTATCGTCCGAGCTCTTGCCAGTCGCGTTCTTGCCTCGCAACACCTTCTCCGTGCCCGATGGAGTAACCGGCGATAAAATCGGCAGGTCGTTCACCGTGGTCTGCGCGTCTTCCTCGTTACCGGAAGTGATCTGCACCGCGGGCTCCAGCGTCGGCATCTTGTCGCTGTCCGACGACAATCTGGTGATCCTCTTCGGCAGTTGGACGCCGCTCTTGCTTTTCGACACGGTCCTCAGCTTGGACCTGGTGACGGTCTCTGGACTAGCTTCGTTGTTTTTACCTTTAGCCCCCTGGCGAACCGGAGGAGGCTTCGCTTCTGGCGTCTTCTGAAGACTTTTGTTAGGATTCCGGGCGAACTTCCCGTCCTGGCTTCGGAGCTGCGACTTGGCCTTGATGGAGGCGTTCAGAGAAGCCACTGGGTCCACTGGCCTCTTCTTCTTAGGAGTGGTCTGGATGGACAGTTTGTTCTTCGTTGGGGGACTGGAGGATTTAGACTCGGGAGGACTGGTCTCCGGTTCTGGTTCCTTCTCGCTGACTTTGGGCACAGGTTTCACACCCTTTGGAGTCTTCGCAGGCTCGTTCGGGCTCTCCGCTTTCCCCTCTGGAGAATTTTTCATCATTTTGGCCTTGGTCTTCAAGTTACCCGGCTTCTTCGCTTGCTCCAGGATCTTGGCTCCTCCTTGCTTGATTTTCATGTTCCTCTTCTTGTTCAGAATTCTAGGACCCCTCACGATTTTTGTTTTCGCGCCTGATTCCGGTACGGATTCTCCCCTCGTCTCGTCTTCCTTTTTCTCTTTGGCATCCTTCTCAACGTTTGTTTTCACTACCTCGGTCTTCTCCTCGGGCTTCTTCTCCTCCGTGTGGTTGTAGTTCCTCACCACGCTCTCGATCACCGCCGATATGTTGTCGATCCGGCACCGGTTCCGCTGTATCGACTTCGCGTTCTTCAGCAACTTGTTCTTCAGGGCCGCTTTGTTGCGGGACATTCGCGACGCGGTGGAATTGTCGCCGACCATTCGCGGTCTCGATCTCGTTTGTACCTGTACAGATAGGTAAAAAGCCTTCGTGGTACTGTGTGAGCTGAATCTGGGGATCTGAGAATGATCGGAGACTCGCTGAAATGTCGGCCGCAGCCATTGAGAATCTTTACTACGCTTGGTTCGAACGCTGGACACCTAGGCTATCATTCTTCTAAATTGCACGACTGCTTCAGCAATTTATATGAACGTTACATAACCTCTTAGAATGTTTTTAGTAAAATCTTATGCAGGTTGGAGTCATTTAAATATTTTGGTATCGATGGTGGAATTTGCTTGGTTTTGAGGGACCTATAATCTGTTGCTGTTACAGTGATGAGCAAAATTGAACCAATGAAATCATTTATCCAGCACATCATTATTTATAAGGTTATTAACACGTTCCCGCCGGCGCTGATATTTGTGTTTTTGGCCGTGGGGCGGCGCTGTTGTCTGCCCTATCCACGGACTTAAGGACTGTGCATTATGCTGCGGGGGTGAGGCGAAAGACGGAAGGGGTATCAACCACGGACTTAAAGGACTGTGCATAAAGTGGGTTTATGGGTGAGAGGAGTCGTGCCGCGAGCGGGGAGGGATGGTAGACCGCGGCCATGTTGGATGGCAAAACTAGTGTTGCCATCTATATAACGTTGCAGGAACATTGATATGATTTGATTCTGAAACATGAATGTATAACAAGTGTATTTGTATATATATATATATATATATATATATATATATATTTGTATATATATATATATATTTGTATATATATATATATATTTGTATATATATATATATTTGTATATATATATATTTGTATATATATATATATATATATATATATATATATATATATATATATATATATATAAATCGCCGCGCATACGCGTGAAATCTTGCACCATATCCCAACGCTATCTATAGGCAACTTTAAATACTAGTTGCGCGAATTTGCAATGCAATCATGCGGGAAATATATACGCATAATTTATTTATAAATTTATATTGGAGCCGAATGTGCAATATTTTTATATATATCTGTATATATACAAATACATTTGTAATGCATTCATTTATCAGAATTGAATCATATCAATGTTCCCGCAACGTTATAAAGATGGCAACACTAGTTTTGCCATCCAACATGGCCGCGGTCTACCATCCCTTGCACTGAACTTGCCCCTCCGGTGGATCCTCCGGCTGGACCCCCCACTCTGACGTACCGTCGTCGCCTTACGTTGTTTCTTACTGCGCACGCGCTACACACAAGCGTACCTCTAGTCTGTCCGTGTGAGTTGCCTATTCGACTCGACGGCGTCGAGGTACGCTTGTGTGTAGCGCGTGCGCAATAAGGAACAACGTAAGGCGACGACGGTACGCCAGAGTGGGGGGTCCAGCCGGAGGATCCACCGGAGGGGCAAGTTCCACGATTCTGGCATCACTGCTGGGCACGGGTCTGAGGAGCTCGGAGGACTACGGTCGCCGCGGGAAGCGAGACGCGCGGGCAGGAGAAGTAGGCGTCTCCCTCGAATTTGCGTCCAAGTGAGCTACTTCTGGACATGCCTGTCCTAGAACAATGAGCTAAAGGCAACTAATGTACCCTCTCGGCGAGGACAGCGAAGGAGGGAACATAGCCAGCAAGTGACCAGGAAATGAACAAAATCATCCCACCCGTGCGACCACGGGACACATCCTGTGTGACTGTGCGAGAGCCACACACCGTGTCGTGTTTCCCCGTGTCACGCTTCTACACGTGGAAGCATTGGCGTCGTGTGTTGGGTAATCAATACTCCACTTATATCCGTGTCGTCCAGCCGGAGTCGGGGTCCCGCGTTATTGCCTTATCATTATCGAGTTTCATCTTTTTCGTGCGAGCAAGGAAGATTCGGGTCATCGGCTAGCTACGACTCGTTTACCTAATTTCAAAGAGCCAGACACACACACGCGCAGCCCCCCTGGGCCGGGTGAATCCCCGTTGCTCATTTTCCCACCGATTTTCTTTCTGAACCCTCGATCATGGTTCTCGTTTACTTCTTTCGTTCTGGGGAAACCCCTTGTTTCCCTCACTCATGGGGGAAAACCACGATGGTTTTAAGAAAGAATTTCTATCTAATCTCCTCGAAGCATTTCTCTTAGAATTTTAAGCATAGAACATTGTTCTTCTTTTAATAGAACTTCTTTTCATAGAACATTGTTAATGCTAAAATATAGTTTGTGGATTTTAATGTAATTTTCCAAGAGTAATTCACTTCTAAGTATATTGTGCTGATGCAATTTTTAAAGTGCACTGGGTGGATCTTGTTTTAATCTAATTTTCTCAGGGTAGTTTTCCCAGAATTTTAAGTATAGAATATTGGTCTTTTTTATCATAGAAAGTTGTGCTGAAGCAATTTTTAATGTGCACTGTGTGGATCTTGTTTTAATCTAATTTTCTCAGGGTAGTTTTCCCAGAATTTTAAGTATAGAATATTGGATTTTTTTTAACATAGAAAATTTGGCTGATGCAATTTTTAATGTGCACTGTGTGGATCTTGTTTTAATGTAATTTCCTCAGGGTAGTTTTCCCAGAATTTTAAATATAGAATATTGGTTTTTTTCTATCACAGAAAATTGTGCTGATGCAATTTTTAAAGTGCACTGTGTGGATCTCGTTTTAATCTAATTTTCTCAGGACAGTTTTCCCAGAATTTTAAGTATAGAATATTGTTCTTTTTTATCATAGAAAGTTGTGCTGATGCAATTTTTAATGTGCACTGTGTGGATCTCGTTTTAATCTAATTTTCTCAGGATAGTTTTCCCAGAATTTTAAGTATAGAATATTGATTTTTTTTATCATAGGAAATTGTGCTGATGCAATTTTTAAAGTACACTGTGTGGATCTTGTTGTAATCTAATTTTCTCAGAGTAATTCTCTTCGAATTTTAAGTATGGAATATTGTTTTTTTTTAATCATAGAACATTGTGCCGATGCAAATTTTTAAAGACCACTGTATGCGTGCTGTTTTAATCTAATTTTCTCAGAGTAATTCTCTTCGAATTTTAAGTATATTGTGCCGATGCAATTTTTAAACGTTTTTGTGCATCCAGAGTTGCAAGTTGGAGAAAATATTGTACGCACAGTGTAGTACAATATAGCACACGAGTTTTTCTTTAGTTATCGCAATTGTTATCATTGTTTAGAATTATTTAGAGCTGAGTTTGTTTGGCACAAACAGATTTTTCTGCATCAAACTGTTGTCGCTTTAAGATTCTTGGAAATTCGTCGTTGTTAAACGGTTGAGCAAGTTTTAAACAATTTTTAGAAGGAAGCTTGTATTAGGTAGAGATAGTAGAGTTGTTTATAGAAATTATAACTTACATTGCGGAGTCTACCCTGTGTTCTTAGTGCACTGTCCTGCATCACTTTCCGGGTGGCTCTTTTCGGTGGTAAGTTTGCCAACATTTTCTGAATGCTCTCACCTACAAATAAAACAACATACAACCACGAATTATTACAGTAGAATTAAAGACTATTTGCGAATGTATAGCTACACGAGTACAAATTTTTATAAACTATGTTTCACATAAAGTGGAGTTGAATAGAAATGTTATTATCCTTAATACACATACTATTTTAATTTCAGTTCGTCTATTTATATTTGTGTATAGATTCACTAACTAAACTGTTTACTCAACTTTATCATTCTATCTTGAAATTATTTTTTTAATACTTTTATCCAAGTATAATGTCCAAGTGCATTAAAATGCAACAGCTCAAAGATTGCTTTTATGTTATCGTCTTGAACAAGAACTAGATCCCTTTTCAACTTTTCAGAAATAACTTCCAATTACTGCAAGACTTCCATACTAAACGAATTAAATAATTTAAAATGACAGGGGTTGATTCGAGCTAATGACCGTCATTCAAAAGGCGCGTAAAGCTTGTGTCATACATTATGCACAGTCATATTTCCTGTTCTGTTTCGTTGAATTTTTAATTACTCGAGGGCAACTGTTGCATTCAATGAAACAGCCCTGTTGCATTCTCTTAATAGGGCAGCAGCGTTTCTTCTAAATTCTATTAGCTAATCGCAATAAAATGTTAAACGTTAATCCGGACATGATTAATAGATTTATATGCCTCAGCCAGGCCCGGTGAAATGATTGCGTGACTGATGGGAAGTTGTCGTATAAGTGATTCGACTAAATGAAACAAAGTTTTAATTAGTGCAGTAATTAAACGCTCTTCTGAACCGGAGCAATAAATACCACGGCCTGGAATATTCATATTTGCATTTGCTTTTTCATTAACCCCCATAGTGATCCTGTGTTTGTAATTTCCTTTGAAACATGTCGCTGCGCCGGAAATATTTGTGTAATTTCCCTTAAAAATCCCAGAAATTTAATCTTAATTGGAGCCAGTCATTTTTCATTGAAAAAGAAAACTTCATAGTATATTTTAAAACTGCGAACATAAGCTGCAATAATTTCATCTCAAATACTTTGACTAATTAATTATCCCGGGTTACATTTAATGGGAGTTTTCCGTGCTTTGAGTAAAATTTTACAAAACTTTTATTCGATTTAATAAACGAAAATGAATAACTTCTTTATTCTGCCGTTGCAGAGGCGACTATGTATTTTGCTTTTAAATTCTCCCGCGTTCAACAAAAGAACTAGGAAACATTTTGGCCAACATAATAACATAAATGGTCACTAGGAACAGTGCCAACACAATAACACCAAATATAACCTACGCCATAACTCATGTGTTCCCTTCCAAGATTTAACATTTTTTAACTTGTCCTTTTTCAATCGTAATTCATGTATTTTCAGCCCAAACTCATTTTGCAGGACATTATATTCTACAGGGTGTTTCATTTAAGTGGGTGCGGTAGAATATCTCGTTAATATCATCGAATGAAAAAGTATTAAATTTTTATTTAGTACGCAAAAATAGCAGAGCCACAAGAAATGAGGAAATATGCTCCCATTTAAAAAAAAAAACACGACCTTGAAATCTCCGCTACCATTCCACCCACAGAAATATCATTAATAATGCATAATGTGTCCCTTAGGACCAAACAACAACATTTATATAAACATTTTTTTTTACTACCACGCACACTTAAATGGAACATCCTGTATATCTTATTTCCCAAGAAAAATCTCCACTGTTCAAAGTCCCTGTACATCGAAAAATGACTAGATAATTATTGTGTCAATATAAATAATATTATAGATAATATTTCAGACATACATTTTAGGGAATAGGACTTACGGTCACTAGGTCTGACTCTAGGACCAGTCGGTTGTTTCTCCTTGGGTGTAGTCACCCTCGGTGTCTGCGAGTTCTGTATGTTCCTCTTCATCCCCCTCTGTCTTCTCCTTCTGCTGCGGCTACCGAATGGCCTCCATTTGCACTTTTTCTTCCCATTGCCGAAAAGCCCTAACAGCCATGCCTGGTCTCCTCCGCACTCCAGCATGTGCCTGTGCAGCTCCGGCAGGGTGTTGTAATTCTTGGAGCACTTGGTGCACACCTTCTCGATCAGGATGGCTGCTTTCGCTTTCGCAGTGGGTACGTCTTTCCCTGGCAGGAACAGGTGCTTGTACAGCTCCCTTTGGTCACCAGAGAACTCGAAGTGGGAGCACCATACATTTGGATGAAACGAGGCTTTGTGCTCCTCCATCTCCCTCAAGGTGACCTGCAATCAGCCAATGAACACTGCGATCAGTCACTATGAATTATGTACCTGAAACGAAGTTTCATAGCTTGGCAATTTATTTTTTGATTTATTAAGGGTCTATTGTTATTTCTTAACCTTATTTTAAGTCGCAAATTTCGGATGTCATTTTTGTTCCTTACAGTGTTTTATAATATTTTCAGCTTTTTTTGTCATTGCATCAAATATGGACCTGAATATAATTAGAAGTGTAGCTGAATTTTCCAAGGTTCGATTTCACCCCCTTAAAGTAAATTTGGGCGGCAAAAAAAAATGGCGTTAATCTGCATATACACTACACAGCTAGAATGTTTCATAATTTTTTGAATTTCCGGGCTCAGAATTATTTCTGGTGAGATACGGATCGATAAGTCGCATGTCTGGTGTCAAGAGACGAATTTCACGAAGAAGAAAATTAATTACTCCGACCAGCACAGTCACACTTATTCAATTTGCACATGGAAACGATGTGAACAGAGACCAGTTGATCAATCGAGATTCATTTGATGCCAACTAATTGTCAATCAATAACAGAAGACGTCCTCTCACCGGTCCTGATATCGATCGATAGCTGCCAATCAAGTGGTTGATTAATTAACTAATCACTCGGTATTGCCAACGCAGACTGTGCATAATAGCGTTCGTGAAGAGGTCAACTATCTTAAACGAATCTTCCCCATCGCATTCATTTTCCGAGTTGTTCCATCATTTTCATTGAAAGAGTCTTGCAAAGATCTTGCTAATTACACTTTTGAATCAAAGAAACATACAAACTTTTCACTTGAAAGCTACATAAATTTGAATAAAACGTCGATCTATTAACTGTAGAAATTAATTCAGTGACCTTCCATTGAAGCAATTGCAGGATCATTTTAAATTCAAACATTTTCCCGCCGTTTTCGTAATTTGGAGTACCAACTTCAATACTTATAAAGAACTTTATGAAGTAGATATACCAAATGTACAAAGAAACATTACTAAATTCATGGACGTTTAAAAACCGTCATTTTCAACGAATCAATTACAGAAGCATTTCAAATTTAAATATCTTCCCGCCCTTTCGGAATAAGTACCAACCTCTGCGAAATACTAACTACAACACTCATACAAAAGTGTCTACTTTATTATATCAAAGTCGCCCTCTTTACAAACATTGCGGCTACATTCACCAGGACAATAACTCCAAAAGGTTCACACCGAGAAGCCTCAATAGTGATAAACAGACTGCGGATTTGGATAGAAATTGTAGAAATAGATAAATGGAACATAACACTCCAAATACATTAGAAGAATTTGAGGGTGGGGACTCCTGCGCGCAGCGCTCCAAGCGGCCGCTAGGGGAAGCTCGAATGAGAATGTGTGGCACACACACACTCTGCTAGATTAGCATATACGTATACGAGCGGAGAGCAAACTCGTACGAGATTTCAAGCTACTTCAAGGTTCCGCGGGGCCCGTTTTCACGGCGAAAAAACGCAGAAGTAGGAATTTATTTATTTACGTATTTTAGGCGTAAAAAGTAGACGTTAGTTCGGTTATCGATCGTAAATTTGTTAAACACAGAATAAATAATGTTATTGGCGCAAAGGTTCGATCTAAACAGAATATTAAAGCAATCTTGCTAGTTTGTTAAAACTTTTTACGTTTCGATCCTAATGTGGATCTTTTTCAAGAAAGAATGAGAGCTGTGTCTGAAAGAATTTTATTTTTAAAATAGACCAGATTTTAATATTATAATTTATGATCAGAAGTCAAAATACTGCATTAAATTGCTTACTTGCTTTATAAAGATTTGAAAAACGAAAATCTGGTCTATTTTAAAAATAAAATTCTTTCAGACGCAGCTCTCATCCTTTCTTGAAAAAGATCCACATTAGGATCGAAACGTAGGAAGTTTTAACAAACTAGCAAGATTGCTTTAATATTCTGTTTAGATCGAACCTTTGCGCCAATAACGTTATTTATTCTGTGTGTAAAAAGTAGACTTCGAGAAAGACATAGTTCCGGCATTTGTCGCTACGAGCGCTGATATCTGTATTAGAAGTCTACTTTTTACGCCTAAAATACGTAAATAAATAACATAATAGACGTTCCATCAACATTGTGTGTGCCCTCGCTAGCGGGCGTGCATCCAGATGTCTCTATAAGAACCCTAAATCTCCAGATACTTAAAGATTCAACATGTCGTGACGTCACGCGGCCTACAACGATTTCTGATGGGCAACATGCTGCCGAATATCCCAAAGTACGCCTCAATATCGCAAAAGTAGGCTGTCTCTATAGTCAAGCGCACTAGATTTATCTTTCATTTAGTGGATGCGTATACTCAAAACTCCTACTTTTGCGTTTTTTCGCCGTGAAAACGGGCCCCGCGGAACCTTGAGATAGCTTGAAATCTCGTACGAGTTTGCTCTCTGCTCGTATACGTATAGGCTAATCTAGCGCAGTGTGTGTGCCACACATTCTCATTCGAGCTTCCCCTAGCGGCCGCTTGGAGCGCTGCGCGCAGGAGTCCGCACACTTAAGAACATTGTTATTGCCAACGTATTTAAATTTCTGGAAGAATAGATACATTTCTATTCAGCTTCTATTGCGTATAATCCAGTTCACAAAATGTTGCATAAAAACCCGCAGTCTGGTGGTGAACATAAAATTTGGAGAATGTCAAAGCGACTCACATGTTTGGAAGCGCAAGCACCGCAGATGTAGATCCTGGGCCTGGACCACTCGCCAGTTAGCTCAGCGTAGACGACCTCCTGCATCTTAGCAGCCTCGCTGAAGGTCTTCTCGTTCCACTTCCTTAATCTAAGGAAGTTACCAAATTCGGAGGAAAACTCAGTGCTTGGTGAAGGCTTCGTCTCGCAGACCTCCAAGTCCTTCGACTTGGCAGCCTCGCAACGCGACGTCTGCTCTTCAGCGTTCTTCCTGTCCCCTTGTAGCTCTTGAGACTCTTCCGACTCTCTGACACCACCGAGACTCTCTTCCTGAATGATATCGGTGACTTCTAGAAGCGGGACCTGGCGTATCCTGTTCAGAGTGATCCGCTCTTTGAGCAACTGCTGCTTCTTCCTTAGGGACAGCTGCGTGGAGATGTCGAATTTGCTGAGATCCTTGATAGAGCAGGTCCATTGCTCCTTGCCGTCGTACTTCCTGGGGAAGTTGTACTTCTCGAAGGACACTCGTCTGGGATGGGACCTGTTGCTCTTGCCAGGCTTCTGAGCGTATTCGCTGGAGTTCTCGTAGTCCTCGTTGTTGTACTCTTTGGAGTAAACCGGGGTCGCAGCGGTCAACGAGATGTCTATGGGAAGCTGGATTTGGTTGATGCTGTGCTCGTAGAAGGTTTGCTGGGGCTGTTGCTGCTGAGGCTTCGCGTCCACTATGGAGGACGTTGGCGTGGCCGACGTTGGCGTGGTCGTCGTCGACGAGGAGCTCTGCAGCTTACCATCCAAGTGGTGAAGAAGGTTCTCTCTGATGTTGCAGCTGACACTGCTGTAGAAGGAACTGTCGAATTCTGGGCTGCCTGGGTTGCTGAAGATATCCTTCGTCGGGACTATCGGTTTCAGCAGGATGGACTCTGCTCGATGCTCATGGTCAGGCTCCTCTGGTCTGCGCTCTCTCGGGCTCAGGGGCTCTGGCTTGTCCCTGGTGTTCTGGGTAACCAGCTCCTTGATGGGGATAGACTCCTTCACTTTTTCCTGAGGAGGAACAAGAGAAATACAGTCACTTTATGAACTCAGGTTCTAGATTGTCCTTAGAAAAAATGTCCTTGCGTTGCAAGCTGGGACAATCATTATTAGACTGCGGATTTTATGCGCTGGTAACAAAAATGGGTAGGTACAGAATTTAGAACTATAAAAAGATTAAAAGAATTTAAGAATACCGATTATTTTCATTTTACTAAAATGATCAAAAAGAGAAGAACTTTTCCATGGTTCCTGTTTCTTAAAAATCGATGAACAACATTTTCATTTCGCATAAGGATCCGCAGTCTAATCGTTATACATTCCAGATATCACCGTACATCCATTGGACGTTCGTTTCTTGTCCAGTTCATGTCTGAGAGTCCTGCGTCCATTTCGGACGTCCCATGGACGTTTGCACGAGTTAGATTTCGTACGTTCTAGGAACGTCCATTTCTAAAGCTTATGGATGTTCTTAGAACTTCGAACGTTCTTAGAAGTTCGAATGTTCTAGAAACGTCCCTCTCGAAAGTCCGGCAATAAACAATCTATAATCGTTTCGGAAAGAAACGATCATGAACCTCGAGGATATACTATATCATAGACAATAAAATAGTATATTAGAGTATATGTTGCATAGTCTGTTTAACCTGACGAGTCCAGTGATGGTATATGGTCCCGGTTTTTTCGCGCATGCGCGACTCAATGCAGGAACGTATGTACGTCTTATGTTTGTGGGGAAAGTAGGGGACAACTGTTATTACAACTTGTTATAATCGCCGCAAGAGGTTCGTTGCATAAACATACAACGCACGTAATAATGTCTATTACTATACCGTAGTATTATTCGTTGCAAATATAAAACAAGAACAACACAACAAATACAGAAACCTAAAAATGAACGGAAATACAAGTTACCAATATGGTGTGACAAAGCCGGCCCTGAGAATAATTGACTAGCGTTTACCGCGCGCGTCGCCACCGTCACCACGCGCATATTTTGTTTACGTCTGGTGATTCGTCTTGTTGAACGGTCCAAAGTGTATTATACATGGGTAGTGTATTAGTGTTATACAATCGCATACGTGTTTGTATTCAATCGTTTCTTATATACGTATACAAACATTGTTCAACAATTTTAAAACGTTCGCAACGCGTTACGTATACGCCTTTGAAGAGGTTAGGTTTTCAAAAGATCTGTCAACGTTTTGTAAACATTCTGTAAACGCCCACAGATCGTTACTTTTGGACGTTCTCAAGATGTTGGACCAGGACGTTCTCAGGATGTCCCACTTTGTAAATGGGACTTCTCTACAACATTTATAGAACATAACAAGGATATATGGGTGATGCATGGATCTTGTCAGACTGTTCCCAGAACGTACACAACACTTCCAGCACAGACGTACATCGACGCAAGATGTTATTGTGCTATTTGGAATAGTTTAGCTCACCTGAGTTTGAAGGTTCCTGTCTACGCTTCCCCCATGGTTTTCGCTGATGTGGCACACCAAAGCTTCTCTGTTTGGGTACCTCGTGGAACATTGAACACAGGCATGGTATTTATCCCCATGGCTGCCCACCATGTGCTGGAACAGTCCCTCCAGACTCTCAGCACACTTGTCAGAACAGTACTGGCAGTTCTGCGAGGGTCTCCTCGAGTTTCTCTCCGACCTCCTGCCACCGCCTTGCTGGTGGACCCTCTCGGTATGTCTTTGCCTCAGAGATATGGAGAGAAACTTTCTGTCGCAGTAAAGACAGAGGTGTCTGACCGTGGGCGACGGAGGTTTGAAAGGAAACTTGTTTCCCTGAGAAGAAGAAGACGAAGAGGAAGGGGACGATGGCAATTGAGGACCTGCCGAGTCATTTGCCTGGCAATTCTGGAGCACGGAGGCTACTTTGTCTAGAGGCAAGCTACAGTGAAGGCTCGTCATGACAAGATCAGGGTTCCTGGAGCTCCTGGACTCCTCGGAACTGTTGTTCTCCGGCGTCTTGTCCTCCTTCTCCAAACAATTCTCGTCGATCAGTTGATTGATACCGTTCAAGAGATCGTTCAGTAGGTCCCTGCAAACATTCCTGAGCTCCACGTTCTCCGAAACGAATTCCCTAGGGTCCTCCTTGCCAGATTCCGCGCTAGTCTTCTCGTCCACCTGATGATCGCTTAGCCTCTCCATGATGATCGTTCCCAGCGAACGGTTCTCCGTCTTCTCCTCTTCTTGGGCCTCGCTCTTTGCAGCCTCTGAGCCCTCAGACTTTGCTTCTTTGGAAGAACATTTACTGTCTTTACACGAATCCCTCTCGTCGACATTGTCAATCTTACAGGACACAATTTCTCCCTCCGTCTCGCTAGGCTTGGCCTCCACAGAACCAGAATCGTCTAATTGCTGAGGTCCCTCGTCCTTGTCATTCGACTTCTGATACTCCAGACAGGGCTCTTTACCAGCATTGCCTCCTACAACGTTCTCAGATGCCTCGGACTGTTCCAACAGCAAGACAGCAGTCTCCGTTCTGCTCTCGTTTGGCTTGGAAGGCTCGAACTTAGCACCGGGACCCTTGGAGTCCTCGTCCTCGTGATCCTCGGCCAATTTTTCCTGCTCCACGTCTTTGTCCGCCTCCTTCTTCTGCCCCACGTCGTTGTCCTCTTCGTCCTTGATCACGCCATTCAGCACCGTCATCACATACTTCTCCAGGGTCTCCAGGTTCCTCTCCACACTGTTCCTGTCGTCCTCCTCTTTTCTAGCCGAGTCCCCGTTCCGCGGGTCGGGGACCTTTTTCCTGAGGTTGTTGATCACGTTGCTGAGCCTGCTACGTTTGTCCTGGGCCGTTTGAGCTGACCTGTACGTGTGCCCGTGCTTTTCTTGCTGCTGTTGACGGTCGCCGTTCGCGCTCGCCGGATGGCTCACGCCGAGGTCGTCGAGGTTATGCGTGGAGGCGACCATTCTGGCGTCGACGCTCGACGGGGACGACGCTGTCGCGGCCGTGTTCGGCGTCGGCGTCGTCGTCGTCGTCGACGAGGAGAACTTCGCCGCGTGGAACACCTCGGCTGCTTCGCTGCTCGTCTTGCTACCAGCCACGTCTGCAGAGGCAGCTTCTGAAAATTAAATTACCAACTGAAATAAACAAATTTATGTTTTCCTCTACCACAGTAGTTTCCAACCTGTGTTCCGCACGGTAATTGGATAAATAACAAGGTATGTATTGCTATTATTGTCGTACGTAGAATTACAGTAATTTGCTCGATCTAAGTCCTTTTTCGGTTCCGTGGCGGGACTTAGATCGCGAAGGAACACTATTCTTTTGTGACCGCGTCGACCGTAAAAAAGGACAGCACGCAAACACGGACCGCGCGGCCGAAGGCGCGACAAAAAATAGCGTATCGATGAGACAATACTAGTGCAATAATAAAACTTCTTTATTTTGTATTATTTTTTTATGGAACTTTCACGAACATATTCGTGGCATTTTTCTAATGAAAATGATACCAAATATGATACAATTCCGATGATATTTACTTGTATAATAAACGATGAAAGTTTTGGACGTAAAGAAGGACAGCGTATAGGAAAGAAAGAAGGGACACTATTCTTTTGTGACCGCGCCGAACGTAGAAAAGGATAGCATGCAAACACGGGCCGCGCGGACGAAGGCGCAACAAAAAATAGCGTATCAGTGAGACAATACTAATGCGATAATAAAACTTCTTTATTTTGTATTATTTTTTTATGGAATTTTCACGAACATATTCGTGGCATTTTTCTAATGAAAATGATACCAAATATGATATAATCCCGATGATATTTACTTGTGTAATAAACGATGAAAGTTTTGGACGTAAAGAAGGACAGCGTATAGGAAAGAAAGAGACGACAAGAGTCGCGGCCACCGGCACAGTTCTAAGACCCGCGTGTCCGTACAATGTAATGTCAATAAAAAACTTCCATCGTTCATTACACAAGTAGATATCATCGGAATTATATCATATTTGGTATCGTTTTCATTATAAAAATGCCACGAATATGTTGGTGAAAGTCCCATGAAAAATAATAAAAAATAAAGAAGATTTGTAATTGGATTAGTAGTGATTCACACCGATATACCCGACCCAGGATCAGATTACGCTGCATGTTTACACTGCTGGGCGACCGAGGCAGCTTGAGGTCCACAGTGGAAGGAGTAACCAAGGGACATAGATCGAGACGTTCCGTTGGACTTAGATCGCGGAATTACTGTACTGTTTGTGTGTTAAAGATGCTTCGGATTTATTTCTTTTAAAATGAGAAAAACCATTTATAATTTTACGAGATATTTAGGTAAGCGTTCCGCAAACAATTTTTACTCACAATAGGGTTCCGCACTTTAGAAAAGGTTGGGAACCACTGCTCTACCACATACAGATGTTCTACCAAACCCGAGCACCCTAAATACAGTAATGCCGCGAAAAGTGCAACGACTTCGGGTCCGAAACATTGACTCGATTCCTCGAGGTTTCTTTATCTTTTGTCGTCAGCGTCGAGCCGAGCGACCCAACCCTGACGTGTATCGGCGAGCCAAAACTAATGCAATGACAAAACTTTTTTGTTTTTAATTATTTTATCATGAAACTTTCACCAACATATTCGTGACATTTTTCTGATTAAAATGAGAACTAATATGACATAATTCTCTAATGACAAAAATAATTTTAACTCTTCTAATAATTTTAACAAGTTGAAAACAACAGAACAATGCTTATCAATTGCTCTAAAATGTGCTTTGTATTTCATCCACCCATTTTTGCCATAAGTGCATAAAATCCGCGGTCTAGTCATCATTCGTTGACGTTAACTTTAACTATAAAATAATCGTATTTTTATTTTTAATCATTGAAGTACTGTCCAGGTGATTTTCAATGGTATATTATTTGCAAATAAAGGATTGTATAGTTGATCTCAGTCTTAAGAAAATATAAGTGTTGATTTCTTTGGAAGACTGTCTCTGACGAAGAATCTATGTTTTTTCCTTTCTCGAGGAGCTTCCTGACTAAAGATTTAATTTGCCGCGGCCGAGTGCAATGGCGGATCCTTCGCGAGCTTTTTCGTACCAGCTCAATGTCGGTTGCCGACCGTAAAACGACTTAATCGGCTTACGTGCTCGCTTTAATAACTTCTACACAGGATATTAAACGGGAATCGGCGAACTTATTCCGCCAGTGTTATTGCAAGGATTGTTTGGCTTCATGTAAATCTGTTTTCCCTCGGAAGAAACAAGATTCTGTTCAGGGGGTTGATTCATCATTGTGCACAGTAGGTTTACAACATCACACTAGACGCGACGATTGCCTGTAAACCTCTTAAACATTTAACACTAATCGTACGAAGAAAAAATATGACTTACATATGTTGTTTTATAAAAATTACAAGACTGAATTTATTGCCGAACTCGCCCTAACACAATACCATTATTAAAATGAGAAACAAATGTATAACTTCTGTGTTTTTGCTTAAGTTTCTGGAATTTTTTAAAAATCGATTTTGCAGTAAAAAATTCAGAAAAAGTCTCACTCGTGTGTGTCATTGGGTAGAACGATCATAAATTTTTTCGTAATTTTTGGTTAATCCGAACAGTAGAAATAGAGCATAATTCATTAAACAATGTTCACCCTATAACTAGTCTTAGAATTTTTTGGAAATCAATTTTGCAGTAGAAAATTCAGAAAAAAATCGCAGTCGTGTGTGCCATTAGGTAGAACGATCATAAATTTTTTCGTAATTTTTGGCTAATCCGAACGGAAAAAATAGAGCATAATTCATTAAACAATCACAATATAACTAGTCTTAGAATCTTTTGGAAATCGATTTTACAGTAAAAAATTCAGAAAAAAATCTCACTCGTGTGTATCATTGTGTAGAACGCTCATAAATTTTTTCGTAATTTTTGGTTAATCCGAACAGTAGAAATAGAGCATAATTCATTAAACAATGTTCACCCTATAACAACTAGTCCTAGAATTTTTTGGAAATCGATTTTGCAGTAAAAAATTCAGAAAAAAATCGCAGTCGTGTGTTTCATTGGATAGAACGATCACAAATTTTTTCGTAATTTTTGGTTAATCCGAACGGAAGAAATAGAGCATAATTCATTAAACAATGTTCACCCCACAACTACTCTTTTGGTTGCGGTACCGACATGAAACTTGCTACACAGAGTTTCCTATAAGGCCCCTATTGGATGATACACGAAAAAGCAATTACAAATCAATTCTGTACCCTATCTATTAACAATTGCATTTTTCTATTATCAAGCAACCTCAATTAACGTTTCAAATGCTAATCCGAGTAACTGTGTACGCTAAACGAGAGTGAGCTTTGTATCACACCTCCTCTCCTTTTTCACACGAGGCCCAAGAAGATTAAATTACAGGTGATGGCAATCCATAATCCTGGAAGAGAGAAATCTGATTCAAAGGTCCTCGGATTTTCAGATGTGGGCGGAACTTAAATTAGAAACTTGATGAATAGACGTTTCAGAGGTCTGTGATATTAATAGACAGGCAAGTATGAACAACGAGGGATTCGAATCGGATGGAAATTGTAGATTCTCCGTTTCTATGGAGGTAGCTGGCCAGGTATATAGTCTAAGGTTCGTCGGGATTGGAATGTCGAAAGGAAGGGTCCGCTTCGGTCGAGATGCGTTTATTTTCACGGGCGGAACGCCAAGTGGTGCGCGATGCCGTGTCTGTAGAATCGCGTTTCGATATCTCGTTACTCGTTCACGAGCTTTTCCGCTAGTGAACCTTCCTCTGAGATCGAACTGGACTTCCGTGAACACCGGGAAAAGAAATGGGAGTTGAAAAATGAAATACACTACTCCACAATATTAACCCTTTGCACTCGAGTGGTGACTCTGAGGCACCACTAAAAATTGCTATACCATTATTCAAAATATTGTTTACATTATTAAATTGATATTCAATAAATTAGTTACCAAACATTGAAGTATTATATGAGGTATTATATCAGTTTAATTTCTTCGAAATGAAAAGAATCATATAGAATGGAAATATTCTTGATTGAAAAAGAAAGTTTGGTTATGGAGTTAAAATACTTCCGAGCGCAAAGGGTTAACCCTTCGACGACGGTGCCCGAGTCTATTCTGACCCAGACTATTAAAATCGTCATTTAATTACTCAATTTCTCATGATTCAATTGAACAAATAGCTGTTAATAAATTTTAACTAAATTTTATACTAAATTTTAATTTTCCAATAGTTTCTTCATCAAATAAATTACTTCGATTTTACGAAATGTTTGAGGCCATTGCTTTGGCAGTCAAAGTGCTAATAAATACGTAGGATTACAAAACCAAATAACTAGAGTAATGTAATATTTAAAACCAATGTTATGAATTTAATGAGTAGGGAAATGTAATATTTAATAACAGAACAGGAAATTTAATAACAGAAACCGAGAGCGATCAGTTTAATAATTAGGGGAAAATGATAGTAACATTCGTTCAAACATCAATCCAATTACCAGAATGTTCAAACATACATTCGATCTATCATTGAGATTGCAAAGACTATGTTGCATCGGAAATGAAATATTGCAACTCTCCGTTATCATAGTAATTACAGCGATTTTTCTGTTCATGTTGGCTGGCATGATCTCGATGAAAGTTCTTCCTCTCGATCGATCAAGGGAACTAGCTAACACCAGGATCTAAATAAAACAACTCGGTAATATCTTGCCCTGGCTACGGTAATGGATTTGATGCGTAATCGAGATTGCAGAATAGTAAGAATTGCACGCTGCAATTCTACCCGAGTAATTACAGTATATCTCATCCGCTTCGCTTTTTCTGAAACTTGGCCGTGCAAGTTCGAGTAAACTTAAATAGAAGTTTTCTAATTGAACGCGCCATTCTGCAGGGAAAAAGTTATCGCACCGCCATATTGGAAACTCGTTGCGTGCAGAACGGTTTTCAACAGAAAATCCCTAGGATTTCATATTTCAATGGGACTTGGAAAGTTTCTCTAATCTGGAGGACAATTTATGATCTTTATTTTGCAATTCAAAACTCCATTCATTTTTCAATGAATTATATCTCGCATTTCCATTAAAAGTAGCAGTTACTATATAGATGCAAGCTAATCTAACCTAACATTACAGTGATGAGAAGGATCCATTTAGTTTTAAGAAATCGTCTGATCCTGTAAAGATGGGTTATAATTATAGGAATTTCTTACTGTATTAATGGCGAGGATGATTTTAGCATAAGGGGACACCCCCAGAAAAGAAAATTAGCGGAGGATTGACCTAACCTAATATTGCATTGATGAGGACTTATTTAATTTTGAGAAAACGTTCGATCTTGTAAAGATGGGTTATAATTATGGGCATTTCTTACTGCATTAATGGCGAGGATGAATTTAGCATGAGAGGACAACCCTAGAAAAGAAAATTAGCGGAGGATTGACCTAACCTAATATTGCATTGATGAGGACTTATTTAATTTTGAGAAAACGTTCGATCTTGTAAAGATGGGTTATAATTATGGGCATTTCTTACTGTATTAATGGTGAGGATGCTTTTAGCATAAGGGGACACCCCCAGAAAAGAAAATCAGCGGAGGATTGACCTAACCTAATATTGCATTGATGAGGACTTATTTAATTTTGAGAAAACGTTCGATCTTGTAAAGATGGGTTATAATTATGGGCATTTCTTACTGTATTAATGGTGAGGATGCTTTTAGCATAAGGGGACACCCCCAGAAAAGAAAATTAGCGGAGGATTGACCTAACCTAATATTGCATTGATGAGGACTTATTTAATTTTGAGAAAACGTTCGATCTTGTAAAGATGGGTTATAATTATGGGCATTTCTTACTGCATTAATGGCGAGGATGAATTTAGCATGAGAGGACAACCCTAGAAAAGAAAATTAGCGGAGGATTGACCTAACCTAATATTGCATTGATGAGGACTTATTTAATTTTGAGAAAACGTTCGATCTTGTAAAGATGGGTTATAATTATGGGCATTTCTTACTGTATTAATGGTGAGGATGCTTTTAGCATAAGGGGACACCCCCAGAAAAGAAAATCAGCGGAGGATTGACCTAACCTAATATTGCATTGATGAGGACTTATTTAATTTTGAGAAAACGTTCGATCTTGTAAAGATGGGTTATAATTATGGGCATTTCTTACTGTATTAATGGTGAGGATGCTTTTAGCATAAGGGGACACCCCCAGAAAAGAAAATTAGCGGAGGATTGACCTAACCTAATATTGCATTGATGAGGACTTATTTAATTTTGAGAAAACGTTCGATCTTGTAAAGATGGGTTATAATTATGGGCATTTCTTACTGCATTAATGGCGAGGATGAATTTAGCATGAGAGGACAACCCTAGAAAAGAAAATTAGCGGAGGATTGACCTAACCTAATATTGCATTGATGAGGACTTATTTAATTTTGAGAAAACGTTCGATCTTGTAAAGATGGGTTATAATTATGGGCATTTCTTACTGTATTAATGGTGAGGATGCTTTTAGCATAAGGGGACACCCCCAGAAAAGAAAATCAGCGGAGGATTGACCTAACCTAATATTGCATTGATGAGGACTTATTTAATTTTGAGAAAACGTTCGATCTTGTAAAGATGGGTTATAATTATGGGCATTTCTTACTGTATTAATGGTGAGGATGCTTTTAGCATAAGGGGACACCCCCAGAAAAGAAAATCAGCGGAGGATTGACCTAATCTAATAATGCATTGATAAGGACTCATTTAATTTTGAAAAATCGTTCGATCTTGTAAAGAGGGGTTATAATTATAAGAATTTCTTACTGTATTAATGGCGAGGATGATTTTAGCATAAGGGGACACCCCCAGAAAAGAAAATTAGTGGAGGATTGACCTAACCTAATATTGCATTGATAAGGACTTATTTAATTTTGAGAAATCGTCCGATCTCGTAAAGAGGAGATATAATTACAGGAATTTCTTACTGTATTAATGGCGAGGGTGATTTTAGCATAAGGGGACACCCCCAGAAAAGAAAATTAGCGGAGGGTTGACCTAACCTAATATTGCATTGATAAGGACTTATTTAATTTTGAGAAATCGTCCGATCCTGTAAAGATGGGTTATAATTACGGGAATTTCTTACTGCATTAATGGCGAGGATGATTTTAGCATAAGGGGACACACCCAGAAAAGAAAATTAGCGGAGGATTGTCCTAACCTAATATTGCATTGATAAGGACTTATTTAATTTTGAGAAATCGTCCGATCCTGTAAAGAGGGGTTATAATTATAGGAATTTCTGACTGTATTAATGGTGAGGATGCTTTTAGCATCACACAATGTACATCCCCGGAGAAGTCGGCAGTGCCGACGAGAGTGACTCTCGCTTAGGGATGCATAGAATTTTACAGAAGCATCGTCCTAGCATTCATCAGCTCGCGCGCCTTGAATATTTTCCCAATATTTTTCACTGCATACGCTAACCCGACATTTCCGACGACAGCTGCACTGAAATTCTTCCAGACCGAGTTTATCCTCCGCTTGGAACTTCTGCCGAGACTTACTTTCGCCTCTTTGCTTCTCTGGGGACTTTTAATTCGGATAGAGTTCTCTTGGCAAGACGGGGACGATCTGAATTATAATTACTTAATTTCATTCCATATTATTTTATCCTACTTTGCTCCATTTTATTTATTACGATTTGCATGTATTACAGACTACTAATTACTATTTATAAATCTATTATTAACTGTTATAATTGGAGACGGATTTTATGCATTTATGAGATAAATGGGAGTAAGTGCAGTTTATAGCAGTGGATGGATTAAAATAATGTTGAAATATTAAGCCGATTAAAATCACTGAAGAAAAAAATGAAAGGACTATTTTTATTTTGTATATAGATCCGCAGTCTGGTTATAATAAATAGTTATCTATAATATTCTAAAAATGAACGGTATTTTGGATAATAATAAACATGCTCTTATTTATCTGTTACAAATATTAAAAACGATACATTGTTCACTCCAGCAAAATAACAAATATATTTCCATTAATTCGTAACTTCATCGAAACGATTGTGTGTATCCTTTTCGATGTTATGTATTCGCAATTAAACAGTATTACGTTTTAGTAAAATATTTGTACGATCGTGTGCGAAAGTAGACTGAATAGTCGCTAATATGTTCGCGATTGCGCGTTCAAGCAAATTGCAAAAACAAAAAATTGAGGGAAGAGCCACTAGCTCTTGCAATTTTATTGCGTACATAACCTTATTCCCCATCCCCACTCTTCCTCCTCCTCCGTTCCCTCCCCACGTTGTACAACCTTTTCCGCCGATGTAGTTTCCTCTCGAAACTCTTCCTATTTCTTTACTTTTCCCCGGGAACACCTTGACCCGTGATATTTCCACGGGATAGAGGATAAAATAAAAAAGAATGCTGTTCGACCGGTAAACGAAGAAATGAGAAAAGGTCAGAGCATTTTTCGCAAACAGACCCGTAACTTCGCATCTCGAATAAAATGTTCTTGCAAATAAAACGGTGACAAGACCGTTCATATTATTTTTATATCATTTTTTATATAAAAAAATCGGTATACGAATATTCTGTAATAATTTTTAATTACACACACGTACACACACACACAGAGTCGGTAGCTTTGTTAGCTTTACTAAACAAATTCAGCATTATCTGATATTTAATCTTCAGTTGAAGTATTTGAACAACTTGATCATAGTTCATACAACATTGTTGGACGCGTAACATCTTAATGCTTCCCATAAAATGTGATTCATGCCAAATATATACTCTGCGTTAAGAGATTTATAATTCTGAACAGTTTCTGACTTGTATTGCGACCAGGCATTCTGCCAGCATCATTTTATTGGTCTGCTCAAACAAAAACAAATTGTGTTTCTTTATTATTATGGACTTAAATCTAGCGTTAAGAAGCTAAACAAACTAAACGACCATTTTATTTGATGGTTTACTATCGGATTCGAAGAAAGAAAGGTTTAAATAAAAAAATGTGTATATTTGCAAATTTTGGGGAAATGCTAGTGGTAGTTCTGTGGAGATGAAAGCGTGCATTAATATCTGCGTCATCAGAGCAGAACTTGGCAAATTTTATTTCAAATAAAGATAATAAGTTAATTATTGAAAATAACATTATCTCAAATAAACTCTATGAAATAACTATTTGAGAGGAATTTATTTGAGTACATTTATTTTAAATAACAACTTTATTATAATTTATTTCGGCGTAGTCATTTGAAATAAACTTATTTGAAATAATTAAGAGAAATGTATGATAATAATTGTAAGATGAAATTTCGCCTTATTTATGTTTAGTTTGGAAAATAAATGATTGATGAGCAGCAATAAAGATTTAAAAGAACACGAACCATATTTTCATTTATAACATATTTTTAATATTCATTGTATGAAATAATAAAATAACATGTTATTTGACATTTGAAATACTTATCTCAAGTAAGAAAATAACTTGTTATTTTATTATTTGAACTGATGTATTTCACGAAATAAAAGAATAGATAATCATTTCCTAAAATTATTTTGTTGGACAAAATATAACATAATTTATTTCAAATAGTGAAACATTTTTGTGAAATAACTTTTTATTTCAAGTAATATTTCAAATAAGTTTTAAAATATTGTATCTGAAATAATGCCCAGCTCTGCATCAGAGATGCCTCGGAGTGCCTAATTAATGCTTCCCATCAAACATGCTGCGTCTGTTGATGCAGGTTATTTCGATCAGAGTAGTCCGCTGGTATCTAAGTGATCTATATGTCTCATTTTGGAAACAAATTTCCAATTGTTCTTTTTTTCTAATAACATATTCCCCCCCAGAAAATAGAAGCACGTAATATTTTTTAAAACAAAATACTAGTTTAAATGAATTCACGGAAAATACGAATCACTGTTAATTGATTCTTTGTAATTGATCTATATGTCTAATAAAGATTCTTTCTAAGTGATCTATATGTCTCATTTTGGAAACAAATTTCCAATCGTTCTTTTTTTCTAATAACACCCCCCCCCCCCCCAAAATAGAAGCACGCAATATTTTTTAAAACAAAATACTAGTTTAAATGAATTCATGGAAAATACGAATCACTGTTAATTGATTCTTTGTAATTGATCTATGTCTAATAAAGATTCTTTCTAAGTGATCTATATGTCTAATTTTGGAAACAAATTTCCAATTGTTCTTTTTTTCTAATAACATATTCCCTCCCAGAAAATAGAAGCACGCAATATTTTTTAAAACAAAATACTAGTTTAAATGAATTCATGGAAAATACGAATCACTGTTAATTGATTCTTTGTAGCCCATGCCAACTTTTAGGCGGTCTTTAATTAGCAAACTTCCGCCTTTGATAAACTAAAGCTCGAAGGCAGCTTTGCCAGAGCATTGAATTATTTGTTATAGTAGTTTTCTTCTTGAAGCCGGAGTCCCGGAGTTTCCGAGAAGTCAAACACACAAAATGGAAAATTCGTTTGCAGCGTATGCTGCTTTCGAGAATTAATATAATAATAACTCGTTCCTCGATAATCCATTAGCTTAAGCATCATTATAGTAAATTCTGACTTTAGAGTGCTTCAGTATCCCCCCCTCCCCCCAAATGATTATTCAAATGAGCAGCTTTATGCAACAGTTTTTCGAAGTATTAAATTCGTTTTCTTGGTTGCTTAATTGCTAATAGAAATAAAATAAATAATAAATAGATAATAAAATAAATAATAAATAGACAATAAAATAAATAATAAATAGACAATAAAATAAATAATAAATAGACAATAAAATAAATAATAAATAATAAATAGATAATAAAATAAATAATAAATGGAAATAAAATAAATAATAAATGGAAATAAAATAATGAAATTATTAATAGAATGCAGTTGATGGAAATGTATTCTTTAAAAAATTCAAAGACACAAAATACAGACAAAAGTTTTCCGTATTATATTTTGTTGAGGCGTTTTACGATCTATTTTTTTTAAATAGGAGTTTCGTTGTTGGTCGTTGTATTTAATAAATAAATTTCTGTTTAGATATGGAGAGTATTTCTGGAGTTTCTGTAGCGCGGACTATAATTTCGCGAGTCTGCCAGCATAGAAAATCAGTATAACTGTATTTAGACTATCAGCCAGTTCATGTAAAACGTTTACGTAGCCGTAAGGTGCATCGAGTGGAACGGTCTAACTTGCATACTCCATTTCCGGTGGACGTGGAGTTTGCAGTGGGCTCCGCAACTTGTAATTGGGTCATTTGGATGATACTGTACTGAACATTCGATTTGTCAGCCTCCCTTGCCGCCGCATCCGTTATCACGTTATTACACGAAAATCAAAGAAATAGGTAAGCGAATTGTCAAAAAATTAATTATTACAATGTATGCCCGGCTTGAAACCAAACAACTTTCGTTGCATGATTTTTTAGACACAACAAATAGTTTACGAGTAAATTTAAGTGGCACAGTTAAATAACTCACCCACGGTCAAAAGGGGGCCCATGAACACAAACCAAATATTTTGTATTTTTATGTAAAAGGTTTTCATGGATGAAGGAAAATTTATTTCACTTTTTATGCAATAATAAATATGTAGATCTTTTTACAATTGTTTTATTTTTTCCAACGTGAAAGTTATTTAGTTGGGGTTAGGGGCCCCGAAATTCTACTTTGCACAGGGGCCACAAGTAGTAATAACGCGCCACTGCCCACGGTATACAGGGTGTCCCATTTAAGTTGAGATTGTCAATAATTTCGAAGACGTGAGATTTAAAAGTTCCTAAAGGAACAGTAAACTGTTCCAAGTGGGGAGTCAAATGGCATTACTAGTTTTTTAATGCGTAAGCATTATCAAGGTTATTTCAAGGTCATTTTGTCTTTTTTATGATAAACCCATATTTTTTATTTCGGAATCATATTCTACGTTAAAAAATGCACAACTTTTGTTTGAAACATCTTTTTGTAAGATCAATATTTTTTAAGATATTTAGCAGATTTTTCATGTTTATGTCAAAGATAATTTTGTTTTTCTATTAAAATGACAACGTTACTTTCTTCTGGAAGATCTTTTATTTCATTTAAGAACATCATGATAAATGCTCGAAATTTTTACCCTCAACTTCTAGACGCTTAGTACTTTGTTTAATAAAAGACTCATGAACACATAATAAAGTTTTTACAAACTTACAAAAAAATGTTTCAAACAAAAGTTGTGCATTTTTTTACGTAGAATATGATTCCGAAATAAAAAATATGTGCTTACGATAAAAAAGACAAAATGACCTTGAAATAACCTTGAAAACTTCCACGAATTAGAAAACTAGTAGTGCCATTTGACTCCTCACTCTAAACGCTAAAGGACGTATGTCAGTTTGTTTTTTTTAAATCTTAAATGAGACACCCTTTATATAAAAACACGTTCTTTTGAATTCAGATTTTTCCTTCCGCGCATGAAAGGGTAAATTAACCGACAATTTTTCTAAAAATACAATAGCATAGAATGAAACAACAAACGATGTCGAAAAATTGTCGGAACAACTTCGGACAGAATCCCATTGATCCCTAATGATTCCATGGGATCGGGGTGGCGGCAAATAAATCGGTTGATAAAACTTTTGATCAATCGGCATTGTTGTATGAATAATAATCTGAAAACAAGTCCGCTGAAATAACACTCGGGGCCTCTGGCTTAAACGATTACCTGCTGTGTTTGCGTTCGCTCGTGCCGAGTGTGTTTTGCATTTCGCTTCCCTTGTTTCCCGGCCGCTGCACGTGACGCACAGTATTGTAAAACAATTTTTATCGCTTGAAAAACCTTGTACCTGTGCACCACGCGCGTTCCGGTGTACGCTTCTTCACCAGCGCGTTTTATTTATCACGATATTTCAATACCTCCCTCTCGACCACTTTTTCAAACGAATTTTCACCCCCTCCCTGCCACTCTCGTCCGGAAGAGATAATCATTTTTTCAATATTCTTCGATTCACTTTTCGAAATGAACGGAAATCGACAGATTATTATTTTACAGCTGGAACTCGATTCAGGGGGTTGCGAAACTGTTTCGACCTTCGAAAATGACTATCCTGCACCTTTTCAGTCTGTCACCCCTCGAATTGCAATTCTACATTGCACTATTTCTGCTGGCGTGTGTATTATGGTCTCTATACCGTAATTCTGTCTTTCATTGAATTTTGAAAAAGGTTCAGCGATTATATGCTTTTCCATTTATTCGTTCCATCCTCTTATCGTTATTTATTAAAACCGATGATGCTGTTGGATAATTTCATTTCATTTATAAATTAGACCTCGAGGAATAAATGTTGGGTTTTACTCTAATGTATTTCTTCATAAAATTTGCATTATACAATCGAACGTTTTAAATTTTAAAATGTTTTTAATGGCTTACAGGGGGTGGTCAAAAATATTCGGAAAAATTTCAATGGCTCCACTGTTTGTTTTCTGGTGACTGCACCACACCCTGCAACCACTTTCAATCAACAGTACTGAAAAATAGATTGGAAAACATGTTTACGCTGACGTACTACCCTTAAAGCCAAAACCTACCCCTCGTGCCAGAAAATATTATTAAAATATCTATCAAAATTACAATTCTAGAATCATGTTCAGAGTCTTACGGCTTAACGAGGTAAAGTTAAAGAAATTGACTTTTTAGAGCATACATGAATTTTACCAACGCCCCCAAAAAATAAACTACCCCCCTCAGAATAAAGTCTGCCACCAAAATCAAAAATTTCTTCTTTAATTGTTGAACGAATTAGAAGAGCACAGCTTAAGGAGTTATAGAAATGGATATTTTAGAGCATATATGAATTTTACCAACGCCCTCAAAAAATAAACTACCCCCCTCAGAATAAAGTGTGCCACCTAAATAAAAAATTTCTTCTTTAATCATTGAACGAATTAGAAGAGCAGCTTAAGGAGTTAAAGAACTAGACTTTTTAGAGCATATATGAATTTTACCAACGCTCCCAAAAAATAAACTAACCCCCTCAGAATAAAGTCTGTCACCAAAAACAAAAATTTCTTCTTGAATCGTTGAACGAATTAGAAGAGGAGCTTAAGGAGTTAAAGAAATTGACTTTTTAGAGCATACATGAATTTTACTAACGCTCGCAAAAAATAAACTACCCCCCTCAGAATAAAGTCTGCCACCAAAATCAAAAATTTCTTCTTGAATTTTTGAACGAATTAGAAGAGCAGCTTAAGGAGTTAAAGAAATGGACTTTATAAAGCATATATGAATTTTACCAACACCCTCAAAAAATAAACTACCCCCCTCAGAATAAAGTCTGCCACCTAAATAAAAAATTTCTTCTTTAATCATTGAACGAATTAGAAGAGCAGCTTAAGGAGTTAAAGAAATTGACTTTTTAGAGCATGTATGAATTTTACCAACGCTCCCAAAAAATAAACTAACCCCCTCAGAATAAAGTCTGCCACCAAAATCAAAAATTTCTTCTTCAATCATTGTATGAAATAGAAGGGAATCTTAAGGAGTTAAAGAAATGGACTTTTTAGAGCATACATGAATTTTACCAACGCTCCCAAAATATAAACTAACCCCCTCAGAATAAAGTCTGCCACCAAAATCAAAAATTTCTTCTTTAATCGTTGAACGAATTAGAAGAGCACAGCTTAAGGAGTTAAAGAAATGGAGTTTTTAAGATGAATTTTACCAACGCCCCCAAAAAATAAACTACTTTCTTCACAGGTAAGTCAATCACAAAATCGAAAATTTCTAATTTAATATGAACGAATTCGGAGAGCGATGGGGTGTCGTTTGAGTGATACTATTGTTCGAAAATTTTCAGTAAAACATCTGCGGTTGTCGTTGTTTGTTTTCCGTTGGCCAGTTTCTCCCTCCAACCCCTCTCGACCAGTAAACAATATTTCCGCTCCTCTCGTCGGCTGGTCGTCCTCATTCGACCAGTTTCCAGGGTGGAACGAGAGGGACAAAGGGAGAGACAGGGTGAGGAGACTGGAAGGGAAACGAGAGAGAAAAGGAGAGCGACCAGGAGAAAGACCGGGAGTGGGACAAGGACAGAATGTTGTGTAAACGCGGGAATTAGAAAGAGATGCAACGATGTATGGCGTTGAGGATAGGGAAGGGGAGCGAGAGAAGGACAAAGGGATTGTAGGAATAAAGGGGGAGACAAGGAGAACACAACGAGCAGGAGAGAAACGTGTGGAGTGAGAATTGTGAGGCGCCGGGGCGGGGGAGGGAAGGCAAACACGTAGGGGAGGAGAGAAACGTGTATACAGGGTGTTGAAAAAGTACGAGGAAGAGACTGATGGTCAGACAATGTTCTAGTACATTTTTAAATTCTTTCTTGCCATGCCTACAATTTTTTTGTTGCTTCAAAATTCTTCATTAGTTTGTCTAGAATCTTCTCTCTTATTTTCAAATTCTTTCTTAGGCTCCCTAAACATATTTATTGTTTCATAATTGTTTCATACTTTATAATTCAATCTACAATATACAGGGTGTTCATGCTATTACTAGCCAGCGTTTTTCTTGCAAACAATATTAGAAAAAAAATGAAAGAGGAAAAAGTAATACTATTTTTTGCAAGCAACGTATTGGCGAATGTAATTTTTTAGTATTTGCACTATTTTCCTGAAAATGTCGGTGACCTCTAATTTTTGTACATGGAATGCTATATGTTTTTTTCATACTATATGAAAGCGTGTGTCAAGACTAATACGACACAATGACCTTCAAGATCATACAAGGTCAGAAATGGAAGAAACATTTTGAACATTGCATTTTAATATTACCTATTTTTTCGTCCAGAAATATTAAATTACTTTACAAGAATTTTAATTACGATTTAACACTAATAATATATCAAAGAGCATTAAGACCAAGTTTCAAGCAAATCCGACCACAGATAAAATATTTCTCATACAAACGTTGCAACACCTTTTCACCCTCTTAGGGGTTGAATTTCGAAATATCATTTCTTATTCCTTGTGTAGATCATAAAGGAAACCTCTGTGCAAAAGTTTAGCCTGGGCGTTGATGAGCCAGTGAGTCAGGACTTTCTTTTTATATATATATAGATTTTAAGTGAACGATTTCTGTAAATAATTATTTTGGTAATCTGAAACATAAAATAAAATATTTGGATTTTGCGTTGACACTAAACCTACCACGGTCGAATGACCTGTTTTGTATGTTCCAATTATTCAAATTATAAAAATTTATTTGTGGAAAATAATGGTATAAATTTCCTTCTCTAAGTATCTATTATATTGAAAATTGCGAACAATCACAATAATTATAGTTTTGCTATTTTTACAAGACAATATTTACCAGACACTTTTAATGCTTGGTAGGTTTAGTGTTAAATCGTAATTAAAATTTTTGTAAAGTAATTTGATATTTCTTGACGAAGAAATAGGGAATATTCAAATACAAGAAACCATAACATTTTCGAAGTCGATTTTCTCGGATACACTTTCTCTTGAATAATGATCATCCCAGGATTACGATATTCTATTTGGGGATATCTTAATCTTGTGCTTGTGTTCGGCGATTTATATTAATTGCATTTATAGGATAAAAAGTTTTCAGATTTTATTAGATTTTGTTTTCATTAATTCAGAAAATATGCTACGGTGTATATGCAAAATTTTGGTTATGTTTTACATAATTTCCCTAACTGTGTTTTAGTTGAAACCATCGCGCAATATCAGTGACAAAGGCCGACTACAGCTTCGAAATTGCGATCAAAATTGTCAAGTCTTGATTTTTCCCAATTTTGAAAATTTGTGCAACACTTATTCCTTTATGACTCTTTTACCATCATATTTGTCACATTTTTCTGATTAAAACGAGTCCAAACACGATACAATTTGCATCACAATTACTCGTGTAATTCGCGATACAAAAAAAGGATCGGATAGTAGAGGTTCCGTTGTATGGTGAATAAAACAAGTAAATATGATGCAAATTGTACCGTGTTTATACTCATTTTAATCAGAAAAACGTCACGAATGCGACCATAAAACAATCACGAAACAGATCGTTACAAACAAAAAGAAGTTAAATTAACAAAACCGTTTTTACCCTATTTCCCAGCAATTTAAAGGCACGCAACACCGTAATTCGACCGCGAACGACCCCTAAACTGATGAAACAAATTCCCGGTTGGCGGGAACCGTTTAAAAAATAAAAAAACGGAAATTCGCATAAATATCCGCAGCGGGCCGACAACGGGCGCAATGAACAAGATACAATTCTGCGCGTTGGGCAAAACGAGAAAGCGGCTGGATCCGGGGCTGGGACGATAAAACGTGGAAAAATGTAGGGTTGGGAAACGAAGAAAGCGCGAAAGAAAGGGAAAGAGGAAGAAGAGGACGATGGAGGTGACGAGGGAGTGGAGGGGAGAGGCAGAGGAGAGATAAGGTCGTGCTGCGTTTCTCCTGACGCGGTTCTATCCGGAAGTCGAGCTGGAGGGGTGCTCTAGAATCGATAACCGCCCCTCTGCCACGTCGAAAGGGGTCGCCGCCACCCTCCATTTAAAAGAGGGGGCCGGAGAGAGAGGGCGAGAGCCAGAGGGAAATGGAGAGAGAAGGAAAGAGTCGGGGAGAGAGCGAGATAGAGAAAGAAGGAGAGAGTCAGAGAGAGAGAGAGAGAGAGAGAGAGAGAGAGAGAGAGGGGGGGATACAGAGAGAGGGAGACAGAGAGAGAGACAGAGAGAGGGAGAGGGAGACGGAGTTACAGGAGCCAGAGAGAGACATAGAGAGCGTCAGAGGCAGTCACAGGGAGATAGAGAAATGGAGAAAGAGTCAGAGAGAAAGGGGGTGAGAGCCAGAGGGAAATGGAGAGAGAAGGAAAGAGTCGGAGAGAGAGCGAGATAGAGAAAGAAGGAGAGACTCAAAGGGAGAGTGAGAGGGGGTTACAGGAGCTAGAGAGAGACATAGAGAGCGTCAGAAGCAGTCACAGAGAGATAGAGAAATAGGGAAAGAGTCAGAGAGAGAGAAAGGTCGAGAGCCAGAGGGAAATGGAGAGAGAAGGAAAGAGTCGGAGAGAGAGCGAGATAGAGAAAGAAGGAGAGAGTCAGAGAGAGAGAAAGAAAGAGGGAGAGTGAGAGGGAGTTACAGGAGCCAGAGAGAGACATAGAGAGCGTCAGAGGCAGTCACAGGGAGATGGGAAAAAAGATGGGGAAAAATGGGGAAAGAGTCAGAGAGAGAGAGAGAGAGAGAGAGAGAGAGAGAGAGAGAGAGAGAGAGAGAAGGGGGGGTACAGGGGGCCAGAGTGAGACATAGAGAGCGTCAGAGGCAGTCACAGGGAGATAGAGAAATGGGGAAAGAGTCAAAGAGAGAATGAGACAGAGTCAGAGAGAGTTAGATGGGGCCCGACAGAGAGAGAGAGAGAGAGTGGGGGGGATCCAGAGGGAGTCACAGAGAAATACAGAGAGTCAGTCAGTCAGAGGGGGGGGGGGGGGCAGGTTCGAACACCAGGTCGACCCCCAAAGGGGAAAACTGGCTGGCTGAGCAATGACGCCGACGATGACGATCATTCTCGCGGCCTGTGATCATTTTAAAAGGCTCCCGGCACTTCCGAACCTCAAACGCTATTTTTTCTGATCAGTTCAAGCTATATTTCTTTGCTCCAAAAAAGAATTTGTTCGTCTATTGGACTGTAACTTCTCTTTAAATGGCGGGTGATCAACTTTCGGTAGATTGGAATGTGAGCCTTATATTATTTGATGATCCGACAAATGTCTATTGTAAAAATAATTCTTCAAAAAATGTATTTCAATGGAAAATACATGTGTGCTTTGGAAATTGTACTGTAAACCTTGACGACGCGCAAATGTCTGCTAATTTTGTTGCTAATTGTTGTCATAAATTGCTGTTCCTGTCGATAAGAATTCATTTCCACTGTAAACGAGCCATTTTTCCACGAAAATACACATCGGACAGGTAAAACTGACTCGCGAAGGTCTTTAAACAGAATAATTCTTCCATTCCCTTAAACAAGACCTTGTTCGTTGAACTAATTTTTCAATTTTTCTTTTCTGCTTATGCGTCGTCTGCACTAAAATATTTTTCAGTTTGCTCCACATACAAAATCTAAAAAAAAATGTTTTTTTCCAAAACAGTGAAATTACAAATATGATTGAGCAGCTGAAAAATTGTTTTATTTACTAAATCCAATGTAAAAGTAAATCGAAGTCGATGACAATTGAAGATACAAACGAGCCTGCGTCGGGAGTAATTTTTAAATTAAAGATTCTTCGATTTGGATTTTTCATTATAACATACAGTTTGTTTAACGGTTACGGGGGATTGATAGATTCGACGTAAGTGCGTCGCAATTCGAGTACAAAGTCCTAGCAAAGTCAATTTATATGAGAAGAGTGAAATCAAGAGATTTGGATTTTTCATTATAACATAAAGTTTGTTTAACGGTTACGGGGGATTTACAGATTCGACGTAAGTGCGTCGCAATTCGAGTACAAAAACCTAGAAAAGTCAATTTACATGAGAAGAGTGAAATCAAGAGATTTGGATTTTTCATTATAACATAAAGTTTGTTTAACGGTTACGGGGGATTGACAGATTCGACGTAAGTGCGTCGCAATTCGAGTACAAAATCCTAGCAAAGTCAATTTACATGAGAAGAGTGAAATCAAGAGCAGGGTGGCTTCGATTGAAAGGATAAATCATGAATACTCCATTTCTGTTAACAACGGTCTGGGCGTGAATGCAACGGGAGGGGAAGTAGGACAGCCTGGCAACCTGAGTACCGAACGATTGATGCAACTCTGTGCAGAACTTAGTATTTCAGACGAGTTTCCAATTTAGTTTGCAGCCGTTCTCTCTCTCTCTCTCTCTCTCTCTCTCTCTCTCTCTCTCTTTCTCTCTTTCTCTTTCTGTCTGATAAGTTTGCGCGCTCGAATTAACTTTTGCAGCGAAAGAATTACTGCTGCGAATTAGAGTCCTGCTGCTCAGACTAAATACCAATTCTCTAGACTCACAAACATGACGCTCAGAGAATAATCACAGTAATGACTCAATATTTGTGAGAACTGCATGTTGAAAATATTATTTACACTGTATACAAATAATATTGCTTCATTTCTTGCCCTTCTAGTGTCGAACGTGAAAGAGGACAGCGAGAAAACAAAACATCAACGCGAGAGTATCGATGAAACAATAATAATTTATTTTAAACATATCTTGTTTGTTTCAAATGATTTATTTATGGGACCTATACTAGCATATTCGTGACATTTTTCTGATTAAAATGATACCAAACACGATACAGTTTGGATCATATTTGCTCGTGTAATACGCGATATAGTAGAACCTCTAGTATCCGAACTAGTTAGTAGTTCGGTTCGGATAGTGATGGGTTCTATTGCATTGTGGGTTGGATAAGTAAAAATGATCCAAATGGTATCGTGTTTGGGCTCATTTTAATCAGAAAAACGCTACGAACATGTTGCGAAAGGTTTCACAAGGAAATAGTTAAATGTAAGAATGTTATGCAATTGGATTAGTATTGTCACACAGATGTATCTAATCTCGTATCATGTTACAATTTATAGTGGAACACTCAGAATTGATAGTGTCGCAGAATGGACATAAATAACTTTCGATTAGCGCATATCAAAAATTGACGACCCTTAGCTCAGTACTCGCTAAATGTTTCGGGAGCTCAATAAACAAATAGAAGAAACATAGTCACTGGAATGTTTACAGATTGATAGAATTGAATAAAATGCAAGATAGAAAGGGATCCGAGGGTCGTTTTAACACTAAAGCTGAAGCAGAGGATGAATTTTAATTTTCGCACATGAACATCAAGAGGTAGCGACTAAATTGAATACGCAGAAGCAGTATAGTCACAGGAATATTTAGAAATTGATAGAATTGAACAAAATGCAAGATTAAAAGTGATCTGAGGGTCGTTTTAACACTGAAGCTGAAGCAGAGGAAGAATTTTAATTTTCGCACATGAACACGAAGTGATAACGACTAAATTGAATACGCAGAAGCAGTATAGTCATAGGAATATTTAAAAATTGATAGAGTTGAATAAAATGCAAGATTGAAAGGAATCTGACGGTGGTTTTCGCACTGAAGCTGAAGCAGAGGATGAATTTTAATTTTCGCACATGAACACGAAGTGATAACGACTAAATTGAATACGCAGAAGCAGTATAGTCACAGGAATATTTAAAAATTGATAGAATTAAACAAAATGCAAGATTAAAAGTGATCTGAGGGTCGTTTTAACACTGAAGCTGAAGCAGAGGAAGAATTTTATTTTTCGCACATGAACACGAAGAGATAACGACTAAATTGAATACGCAGAAGCAGTATAGTCACAGGAATATTTAAAAATTGATAGAATTGAATAAAATGCAAGATTGAAAGGAATCTGACGGTGGTTTTCGCACTGAAGCTGAAGCAGAGGATGAATTTTAATTTTCGCACATGAACACGAAGTGATAACGACTAAATTGAATACGCAGAAGCAGTATAGTCACAGGAATATTTAAAAATTGATAGAATTTAACAAAATGCAAGATTAAAAGTGATCTGAGGGTCGTTTTAACACTGAAGCTGAAGCAGAGGATGAATTTTAATTTTCGCACATGAACACGAGGATGTAGCGACTAAATTGAATACGCAGAAGCAGTATAGTCACAGGAATATTTAAAAATTAATAGAATTAAACAAAATGCAAGATTAAAAGGGATCTGAGGGTCGTTTTACGCACTGAAGCTGAATCATACGATGGATTTTATGTTTCGCACATGAACACAGGGAGGTAGCTACGAAATTGATAACTACAGCTCCGTTTGATGACTTCTTGACGTCAGCCAGAGCATCGAAAGAAGAAGCACACTACGAGCCAAGTGATAAAGGACTAATCAGTCGTGGAACCAGCAGAATCCGTGTCAATCCCGAGACCGAAAGACGTGAGGGAAGATTAAAAGGAAGAGCTGGCAGTGATCCAACCGGACAAGATTCCAAAATATCGTGATTCACGAGGACACGAGTCGAGAGACATGGTGCTCCGTCGTATCGCCAGTTGTTGATGATGATTGCGAGCTTCATAATTCCAGGTCACGCTCGTTAATGATCCCTCGAGGAGTACGACCCTGTTGCAGTGGAATCAACGGTGACGGTTCATTGACGAATTCAATTGCGCCGAATGGAATTTACATGGTTTCCTGTGTTAACGGCGACTTGCGTCGGCGACGCATGCTGGAATTGCCCGGGCTTAAGCTTGATCATTACGCGCCCGAATTGAACGTTCGTTGATTGAACCTTAATAATTTGTAGTCTACCCCATAACACCGACATGTTCGCGAACTATTTTACGACGATACGCCTTGTATCGATCGCGATCTTTCAACTGGAAATTGAATCGCTAATGGGGAATCGACTCGGATCTCTAGAATGAATTAACCCTCTGTCTACCGTAAAAAAAACTTTCATTATGCGATAGAAAATTTATACCACAAAACGTAGTAAATATAAAAAAATTCTTTTAGTTTTAAATAATAAAAAATAAGAAAAGTAACAAAGTCATGCAACGACAAGATCTCAAGAATTTTTAAAGTTTAAATAACCGCAGTATCTACATACAGTCGGGTCCAATGGACCCGCTTGGTAGACAGAGGGTGAAAAAGCTTTCCAACAAGACCAAGACCAAAGATAAATTTCAAACAGTAACTACAGTCGAAGAAGATACAGTAATTGCGCGATCTAAGTCCAACGGAACGTCTCGGTTAGTCTTCCAAAGAAATCAACACTTATATTTTCTTAAGACAGAGATTAACTATAGAATCCTTTATTTGCAAATAATATACCATTGAAAATCACTTGTACAGTACTTCAATGATTAAAAATAAAAATATGATTATTTTATAGTTGAAGTTAACGTCAACGAATGGGGACTAGACCGCGGATTTTATGGACTTATGGCAAAAATGGGTGGATGAAATACAAAGCGTATTTTAGAGCAATTGATAAACATTGTTCTGTTGTTTTCAACTTGTTAAAGTTATTAGAAGAGTTAAAATTATTTTTGTCATTAGAGAATTATGTCATATTAGTTCTCATTTTAATCAGAAAAATGTCACGAATATGTTGGTGAAAGTTTCATGATAAAATAATTAAAAACAAAAAAGTTTTGTCATTGCATTAGTTTTGGCTCACCGACACACGTTGGGGTTGGGTCGCTCGGCTCGACGCTGACAACAAAAGATAAAGGAACCTCGAGGAATCGTGTCCCATCCGTAGAATGCAATGTTTCGGAACCGAAGTCGTTGCACTCTTCGCGGCATTACTGTATTTAGGGTGCTCGGGTTTAGTGGAACATTCTGTATGTGGTAGAGCAGTGGTTCCCAACCTTTTCTAAAGTGCGGAACCCTATTGTGAGTAAAAATTGTTTGCGGGACGCTTACCTAAATATCTCGTAAAATTATAAATGGTTTTTCTCATTTTAAAAGAAATAAATCCGAAGCATCTTTAACACACAAACAGTACAGTAATTCCGCGATCTAAGTCCAATGGAACGTGGAGATCTATGTCCCTTGGTTACTCCTTCCACTGTGGACCTCAAGCTGCCTCGGTCGCCCAGCAGTGTAAACATGCCGCGTAATCTGATCCTGGGTTGGGTATATCGGTGTGAATCACTACTAATCCAATTACAAAACATCTTTATTTTTTATTATTTTTTCATGGAACTTTCACCAACATATTCGTAGCATTTTTCTAATAAAAACGATACCAAATATGATATAATTCCGATGATATTTAATTGTGTAATGAACGATGGAAGTTTTTAATTGGCATTACATTGTATGGACACGCGGGTCTTAGAACTGTGCCGGCGCCGCGACTCTTGTCGTCTCTTTCTGTCCTATACGCTGTCCTTCTTTACGTCCAAAACTCTCATCGTTTATTACACATGTAAATATCGTCGGAATTATATCATATTTGGTATCATTTTCATTAGAAAAATGCCACGAATATGTTAGCGAAAGTTCCATAAAAAAATAATAAAAAATAAAGGAGTTTTATTATTGCACTAGTATTGTCTCACCGATACGCTATTTTTTGTCGCCCCTTCGGCCGCGCGGTCCGTGTTTGCGTGATGTCCTTTTCTACGTTCGGCGCGGTCACAAAAGAATAGTGTCCCTTCGCGATCTAAGTCCCGCTACGTAACCGAAAAAGAACTTAGATCGAGGAATTGGCCGCGACTCTTGTCGTCTCTTTCTTTCCGATACGCTGTCCTTCTTTACGTCCAAAACTTTCATCGTTTATTACACAAGTAAATATCGTCGGAATTATATCATATTTGGTATCATTTTCATTAGAAAAATGCCACGAATATGTTCGTGAAAGTTCCATAAAAAAATAATAAGAAATAAAGAAGTTTTATTATTGCATTAGTATTGTCTCACCGATACGCTATTTTTTGTCGCCCCTTCGGCCGCGCGGTCCATGTTTACGTGCTGTCCTTTTCTACGTTCGGCGCGGTCACAAAAGAATAGTGTCCCTTCGCGATCTAAGTCCCGCCACGGAACCGAAAAAGGACTTAGATCGAGGAATTACTGTACTTGCCGAAGATACTTGCAGAAGATTACTCTGGTCGTGTTTCACAGTTTCAATTGCAGTTGTTAACAGCTTAGTCAAAGTTTCTGTCCATTTGTCAACATCGTTGAACATTCTCGTCATCGAAGTCACAATGTCATCATCATAAAACACAATTACGGATTCTCAATTCATCCGCATCTTCATTGTACGTGAACCGTTGGCATCATCAACGTCAATAATATCATTAAATGATATTGAAATTACAAAGTGTCTAACATTACTATAATCACACAAACAATCATCATCATTAACAGTCATCCAAGTGATTACCACCGTCGATACTATCGACTCTATCGTCAGTGAACATCGTTACAGTCAACGATCACCACCATCATTAAACACCATCATCGTTAAACCTCATGAAAAATCATCAAAGTCGACATCATCGTAGACACCGAAGTGATAATCGTTATCGACACCATCAACGCCATCAGGAACATCGAACAGAATCATCATCAACGTCAAAGGTATCGCAGGATTAACAATCGCCTCGTACAGCGATGATGGCGCAGAATTCGAAGATGAAGTTGTTTGCGCTTCGTTCCAGTCGGCCGAGGAGTATTCTGATATCATCGTGATCATCAACCGGAAGTAGAAATTCGATCTAATCAAAGCGACTATAGATCGTTGTACGAAAGAGTGCACACGATGGTAATCAGAAGCTTTTCGAGGGGTTAGGTTCGCGATCCAGTTTTCCTGGCGTTCTTTTGTCCCCGGCGAGGAATCATTCATAAAAGATCCAGCCAGGAAGTAACCCAGGCTACAAGAAGAAGAATAAGCGTTCTTGAAGCGCGTTGGTCGTCATCGATCCTTGTGTGTGCCCTAAACCCGAGTTTCATTGGGGCCAGGTTCTCCTTCGAGCTAAAGAAGTACTATGTTGTTCCGCCGCATCATTTAATCAGACTTACAACCGGACTGAATTCAATGTTGTATTCCGGGTGAAAATGAACTTTAACTCGAATGTTCACTAATATATATATATATATATATATATATATATATATATATATAATATATATTTAAATATATATATATATAAATATATATATATATAAATATATATATATATATATATATATATATATATATATATGTTTATTCGATGTTACGGTTTATTCCGAAAGTACACGATATTGAAAAGTTTGTAAGTACAGTGCTCGGCAAGTATCGATTTGGTCAGAGTTTCCGCGTGGAAGTTCGGAGTTAGAGTCTGAATGATGAATGCTGAATTATGAATTATGAATTATGAATGCTTAAGATTTAGGAATACGCGTACTTATAACTAGAAAGTGGAAGGGAAAGGGCAAGGGTAGAGCTGAACCGTGGACGTTGTGATTCAGGGTTCGGAGGTGATTCTGTCGAAGGTGGTCGAAAACATCTTACTCACTAAGACAACGCGGTGCGTTGGCGGATATCGCGGGTTGGTCATCCAACATCAACCGGGCTCGCCTAATGGGGAAGCTGACCCGGTTCTCCTTTCTCGGATGGCAAAACTTTCCGGGAATTTATGAAACGTCCGCGATGATCGATGACCGACCGGCTCCTATCGTTCAATGCGCAGACACGCTGTTAGCACCCGTGCTAGCAATTATAGATTCTCCTGGGCAGAGAGAGAGAGAGAGAAAGAGGGAGAGATCAAATACCGGGACACACACAGGGCTTCGTGTAAAGTGAAAATAGGATCAGCCGCTGGGAAAGGGAACCCGGGCAAATAAAGGTTTACCGAGGAAATTGATCGAGAACAGTGTGTCCCATTGTCGAAATGTATAACATTAGACCCAGCAGGACATCGCGGATGGGATCTGCGCAGAATGGAAATCGGGTTCCCCTGTGGTCTAACTATTTAGGGTTACCCTGGGATCGTCGACAACTCATTTCATCGACACTGTTTTCATCGACATGATTTAAGGGTGCGCAGGAGCCAGAGCAAAACTTCGAGCTGATTTCAGCGACAGTTGCGAACACATTTTTTTAATTTTCGATATTGGCCCAGACAAAAAAGTTGTAATAATCACTTTTATTATTTTTTTTTCACAATTCCGAGCCAATGCATTTCTTCAACATGTTTCTTAGACGTCAATTACCAAACTAGTCCTTCTAGCCCTACAGAGAAACTGAAGTCGTTTCGTCCATTCATAAAATAGTTATACCGATAAAAATTATTTGAGTAATTCTATGTACCAGCGCGGGGGCTCGTTAGTCTTACTACGCTACCGAACCATGCTGAAAAGCATTTTTAGACAATCGACACAACAGCAGAGGAGACGACAACAGCGCTGCGGTGGACGGCGCGAAAGTCAGCCAGCCATTTTTTATATAAATCCCGAATTTCATAACGATAACTTTACTACAATTTCCTGAAGCGAAAAAGCAATATTTTCTCACGGGACTTTTTTTTAAAAAATTCTTTATTCTACTCCGCGTCCCCGTACAGTGCCCTTTTTGGCAATTTGGCTCTTGAAACTTTATAAAAAATAAACGTGTACGTTTTTATGGAATAAATTGTTTTCTGTGCAGTTTTTCCAAAAAAGGGGCTCTGTACGGGGACGTGGAATAGAACAACGAATTTTTTAAAAAAAGTCCCGTGAAGAAATATTGCTTTTTCGCTTCAGGAAATTGTAGTAAAGTTCTCGAAAATTAAGCTGCTTGGTTATCTATCTGTCTTTGTCTCTCCTGCGAGTGATATATCTCCCTCTTTGTCGCAGCCCCATAGGAGAAACAAGGATTATTTCTCCGCAACTGTCGCTGAAATCAGCTCGAAGTTTTGCTCTGCCTCCTGCGCACCCTTAACCGGCATTAACTTTTGTCGACACTATGTTTCCATCGGCAGGGTCAGATCGTCGACAAATGTTTTCATCGACCGTCTACATTTAGCGACACGGTTAAGTTCATTCGTTTCACTGACATAATCCGTTGCATTTCAAATTGCATAAGTCTTGGCTTCAAAAATGTTTAACTTATAATCCTCAAGCAGGGTGTGGCCACGGTGTCGACAAACGGTGGGCAGGGTGTCGACAAAAGTTAACGTCGGTCAAATCGTGTCGATGAAAATATTTGTCGACGATCTGACCCTGCCGATGAAAACATAGTGTCGACAAAAGTTAATGCCGGTTAAATCGTGTCGATGAAAACAGTGTCGATCTTAGACCATATATACTAATAGACCCGGCATAGGTATAGTATGTGTATAGGAAAGCCGAGAGTTCAGTGAGGCAAAGACCACGGAAAGTGTGACTCATAAAATAAGTCTTTAGATAATTTCAAAATGGCTGACATAGCAGACCGCTATGATTGAATCGTCCTAAATAACGTCAATTATAAATTTGTACAAATAATTCCACCGTCCGAGTGTTTAACCCTTTGCACTCGAAGATATTTCGACTACAAAATCAAATACAATGAACTCTCGATAATTGTCCAAAACGCGGGTCCGGCCAAGGACAATTATCGCGCAGAAGATACTATTTTTCAACTTCTGCTGAAGCATGAAGAAATTATTATTTTATTATCCTCTGGTGTATGTATCACAATTTCTGAGCATTTCCTATAACCGGAAACGAAAAATTGTATTGTCTCGTGTAAATAAGGTTAGCAACTAATAATTTCTATATCTTAAGCAAAAATTATTGTAACACTTTTAATTTATATACGAAGGTGAAACTAAAATTTTATTTTGAGAAATATAATCATATTCTTATGAATTTCTAAAAAATTTGTTTCGTAGCCGAGTGGGTGGGGGGGGGGGGGGCACGGTAACTCGTACCTTTACCCTAATACTATCTAACTGGTTTTGTTTTCCGCTAAAATGTTTGCAACAAGTTCTCAGTCCTCCTAAAAGACAGAAGATTGTTTTTTGTTTTTTAGTTTTGAAGATCTTAAAAGCCCGTATGATGGGTAACATCTGTTCCAACGCGTAGATGGATAACACCCGCAACCCTGTGTACGTCCTTTGGAAAAGCCCGGCGACAGTTAATGTTCCACGGTTCCCCATACGTTTCGCCACCCTGAAGAGTCTCGTTTGAGGGGACCCCTTTTCACCGAGCTTGACACTCTTTCAACTGAACTCGTTCTTCCCCAAGGGACATTACATCCGAGTCATTAGGAGGACAGTGGCGCAGCGCGAGCGCAAAGGAACCGTAGATAATCCGTGTGCCAGGCTCCTCGCCATCTTTGGCAGATGTTTCGAGACGCATATAGATGTGCCATGTATCACCGATTGCTTCCGTGTTATCTTTGATTTACAGGAGAGATAACGTCCTCTGAATCCACCGTTTCGAGTGGCTGATAACTAGACTGCGGATCTTTATGCAAAATAAAAAGCCGATTGTTGGGAATAGAAGACAAATAAAAATGTGTTCCTTCCATTGATTATTTTAACTAGTCGAAGATAACGAAATGCGAACTCTTAAATTTCGTTTAATGTCTTCACAGTGTTGTATATACAGGGTGGCCCACATAACTCTGAACAGCTCAATATCTCGAAAACTATGCCATCGATTTTAAAATTCTTAGCCTTAAATTGCATGGAACTGAAGGGCCTTTCTGACTACATAAACGTGAAGTGGCCTCCCTTCCCCTTTAACGGGGGAGGGGAGGTACCTTTGTAATTTTAAATGGAACCCCCTATAAAATGTTATCGTCGATCCTCCGATCTAACATCATTAGATTTTTTCTTACGGGGATATGTAAAGGACAAAGTTATGTTTGAATCACCGACGACAAAAGAGGATATGAAACAAAGAATACGTGACGCTTGCGCTTCAGTGACTCCCGAAATGTTAAAAAATGTTAGAACAACTTTGATGTTTCGAGTAAATAAATGTTTACAAGCCCGTGGTGGACATTTTGAACATTTAATTTAAAGTACATTTAATTTAAAGTACATTTTATTTCTTCACGAATAAGCAAAGGACTCAAGCGCGTATAATTCCATAACGCTATTTCCGAGCGCTTCAAGTACCTACAACTCGAAACTTCAAACTGTTATATCTCATCATGGAAGTATCTGACAAAAAAATGTTTCAGACAAAATTTACTTGTTTTTTTCCTGTAGAATCTAAATATGTAACATTTTATAGGGGGTTCCATTTAAAATTACAAAGGTACCTCCCCTCCCCCGTCAAAGGGGAAGGGAGGCCATTTCACGTTTATGTAGTCAGAAAGGCCCTTCAGTTCCATGCAATTTAAGACTAAGAACTTTAAAATCGATGGCATAGTTTTCGAGATATTGATCTGTTCAGAGTTATGTGGGCCACCCTGTATATTGATAGTTCTTATGATTTCGGCGCAAGGTTCGATCCTATTGAAAATCAGCAAATTTGCAGTTAGATTATTTTCTCAACGTATCGATCCTTGTGTGGATCATTTTCAAGAGGTTTTAACCCATTGACTGCCAACTACGAGATATCTCGTAGTAAGAGTCTGTACCAAAACTGCCAGCTAAAATTAGTAATAAATCGATATATGTAGAAGTAGAATTAATCTAGAATTATTATCCCTACATATTGTTCGATGAAGCAAATACGAGAACATTAACGAGACACCTGTTATTTATAGAGTTCTATCATTCTTCAAGATACACACACTGACGAAATGGAATTAATATATAATTAGAAAAGAATTGTTCTCGCTAAAATAGAAGGTGCATTTTTACATTTCTTCATTGAAAAGTCACGCCTCGCGACAACATAATTTCCAGTGAAGTGAATGAATAGAAAGAAACACGGTGCGCCTTCTAATATTTTCTGCCATCTTGGTTTTCATTCTGAAACTGCTCGTCAAGGTTCCAAAGAATCCACCAGAGCATCAAAATGTTCCAAGTAGATGGAACAGAATAACCCAAGGTGTTCCAGATGGAAAAGAATATTTCTGGGTTTGTGGATCCTTTCTTCCACCAGGAAAAATGGTGTCTCTAGTGGCTAGATTCCAGGCTCGGCTATAGACAAAGCTGAAAATAAGTTGCAGGAGCCTGGAACGGTCGTATCGGTGATAATTTAGTCGGGGGCGGCTTAGAATCACTGACGAGGTGAAAAACGACGCGAAAATGAACGAACACCGCTGCTGTGGATTCAGCAAACCCGGGTTCGTTGAACCCCTTCGTTTAATTGCACGGCTCCGCACCGGCTGCAACGGCCACTGAAACGATACACTCGGTCGCATCCTTCAGACTCCGTGTTCTAACGATTAGCATGATCATCTTTATTAATTCGATGACACGTTCCGCTGAACCGACTCGATGCCCCCCATCGCCCTGTACAACGGAAACGTAAAGTCTTTCTCGGAACGGACAATTTTCATCGTCGGCGCGATCGACATAACCTCAAACTACCGGAACGCTTCCCTAGGGACTCCGACGGGGTGGAACGACTGATACTCTAGCATATCAAAATTCTTTTGTAGAAACTGCTGTATTAGAGAGTAAAGACTTACTTTTCTCAAAAATAAATATCGTGACGAGAGGACAATTTTTAGGTTATGTTTTCTAACATTTATAGAACTATTCGTTGCTCGAAGTAATCTTGACGGTTTGATCGGAAGAAACTATGTTTGAGGTTAGAAAGTCGGAACGCGCGATCCTGTGGTATAACAAAATTGTTTTGTTAAACAGTAATGACTTATTTTTCTCAAAAATATATATCGTGAGAAGAAAATCGAGAAGACAATTTTTAGGTTATGTTTTCCAACATTTATAGAACTGTTCGTTGTTCGGAATAATCTTGACGGTTTGATCGGAAGAAACGATGTTTGAGGTTAGAAAGTCGGAACGCGCGATCCTGTGGTATAACAAAATTGTTTTGTTAAACAGTAATGACTTATTTTTCTCAAAAATATATATCGTGAGAAGAAAATTGAGAAGACAATTTTTAGGTTATGTTTTCCAACATTTACAGAACTGTTCGTTGTTCGGAATAATCTTGACGGTTTGATCGGAAGAAACGATGTTTGAGGTTAGAAAATCGGAACGCGCGATCCTGTGGTATAACAAAATTGTTTTGTTAAACAGTAATGACTTATTTTTCTCAAAAATATATATCGTGAGAAGAAAATCAAGAAGACAATTTTTAGGTTATGTTTTCCAACATTTATAGAACTATTCTTTGCTCGAAGTAATCTTGACGGTTTGATCGGAAGAAACGATGTTTGAGGTTAGAAACTCGGAACCCGCACGATCCTGTGGTATAGCAAAATTGTTTTGTTAAACAGTAGAGACTTACATTTCTCAAAAGTAAATGTAGTGGTGAGGAGGACGAGAAGACAATTTTTAGGTTATGTTTTCCAACATTTATAGAACTGTTCGTTGTTCGGAATAATCTTGACGGTTTGATCGGAAGAAACGATGTTTGAGGTTAGAAAGTCGGAACGCACGATCCAATGGCATAACAAAATTCTCTTCTGGAGCCTGAGGATTTCTGGTTGTTTTATTAAGCAATAAAAACTCGCTTTTTTAAAAATAACTGCCGTAGCATGAGCATCTAGAATTGGTACCCTAACCTCATACTTTCCACCGAAATAACATGCTACAGTTAATCTGAGGGATTTTATCTTTTGTCTTCACGGTCTAGCGGTAATCGTGCACAAGCTAACCAACACCGCAACATTTTCTAATTAATAAGTCTGTAATAATGGTGTCTGAGAGAGGATTGTTTAATCTTGATCAACAGATCGAATAGTAATAAAAGAGACGTGTCCATGTTTAGCCATAAAACAGAGGTACGTCTCTCTCTGCCCCAGTAATTCGCAATAGCCTCTGGGAAAGTGGACGGGCAACGATCGGAATGAGTTTGACGTCCATTACGCGAATCATTATTCCGGCTAAGATTAATTAAGTTCAGCCTCGATGCATACGGGTCTAGGACATTCGACGCGTGTTGAACACATAAGCGTTCAAGGCCCGACGCCGTGCATAATTGAAAAGTTAGAAACTCCTGGTAAGCAATTACCCTTACGACTTCCGGGTAGCCCCAACGAAATTCGTTTCGGATTCCGGTTAACGTAGACCGTTTCGGACTTTATAGTTAATTTTGTATACGTTTCTCACTATGTAGAGTGTATGAAATTAGACCGCTAATTAACCGGGCTTTAATACGTCATTGGTTAGCTGGCGGTGGAGGGTCAATCAATCTATTCTAGTCACATCTAGTAATATTTTTTCTCACTAGATGTAGTTTGAAGCAATAAGTCAGTACTGGAGAGGAAAAGCCTAGAGATATCGAATCCTTATCTCAATTCTCTAGTGATTTTTCTCCTGTACATTTTTCACTATATTGAGTTATGAATAAAATAACTAATCAATGGTTTTTTCAATATACTTTAACGCTGCCGGTGCTGGAAGAATACAATATTATTCGTATGCGTGTTCAAATGTTTTAGGCACTTTCTTTTATACAGTTGGTACTGCAACAAATTTTCAGTTCTAGTGTTAAAGTTAATTTTCAATGGTGCCAATATGAATTTAAGATTAATGGATTATTATAGAATGTTAGGGATAGGTCTTATAGGTTAGGAATGAGCCCATAGCTCACAGGATACGAATTATTATAGGAGGTTTAACACTTGATCTACCATATAGTTAAGGTTAATTTTTAATGGGACCAATGAACTAACTCAAAATTAATCGTTTATGAATTATCACAAAACATTTGAGGATTAGAGCTACCAAATGGGTCCACCTCAAGCATGGAGCTTTAGCATTAAGGTTAGTTTTCAATGGGCCCAATGAACTAACTCAAAATTAATACTTTATGAATTATCATAAAACATTTGAGGATTCGAGCTACCAAATGGGTCCACCTCAAGCATGGAGCTTTGGCGTTAAAGTTAGTTTTCAATGGGACCAATGAACTAACTTAAAATTAATAGTTTATGAATTATCATAAAACATTTGAGGATTAGAGCTACCAAATGGGTCCACCTCAAGCATGGAGCTTTGGCGTTAAAGTTAGTTTTCAATGGGACCAATGAACTAACTCAAAATTAATAGTTTATGAATTATCATAAAACATTTGAAGATTAGAGCTACCAAATGGGTCCACCTCAAGCTTGGAGCTTTGGCGTTAAGGTTTTTCAATGAGCCCAATGTTTTCAGTAATAAAAGAGAATGAGGAGTACGCGTGCAGTGTTGCCAACAATTTCCGTCCGAAACCAAAAAGTCTAGGGAAACAACAGTCTCGCGACAATCATCAAGGCACTAAAAAGCCTTTACTGCGTGCGCCGTCGGGCACTGGCATAGTTTTAAGGCGCCTACGGTTTTATTCGGCTGCTTAAAGCGAAGACGTATGACCAGCGCGAACGAGGGAAAATTACAATGTTCCACGCTCTCTCGGGGAATAGGCTTGGACCTTTTGTGAAACGCTGGCGCGACCGAGGAAATGAGCGAAAGATGTTCCGGCGTTGAATAGCCTCACGAAAAGGAGGCGAAGAACGTCGTATTCGAGCCGACGGCCATGATCGAACAAATAATGACGGCAATGAGGAATATGAGAGCCGAATGACGCGCTCGGGAGACATTTTCAATTTCACTATGACCGAGTCGTATAACGCTAATAACGTTCGAATTGAAATATCTTCGAAACTAATAGCTTTAAGATGGAAAGTCCTCCGCACTTTTCTATAGAGAAGTGCAAGTTGTATCGATTCATGCATTAAAAATAAATAGGTGGCTTTTTAAAATTGGACGTGAGCTTGACGAAATTGTAGAAAGGTCACCTTGAGACAAAAATGTTTGTATTAATATACGTATCCGTTAAAATAGTGTAAATTTGTCGGGAAATATTTTTTTTATAAGCATATATAAGACAGTATATTTTGAAAATAGTTTATCTCAGATTTTTTTCAGCCACTTTCGCAATTATTATTTATTTAAAATTTTTTCACAAGATCGATTTGTTTGAAACTCGACAGGGATATTCGAAACACTTCTATCTATAGTCAGAATTAAACTTACATCGCTGGGTTAATTGTTTATATTTTTTTAAACAGGCAAACTGTTAGGAAACCTGTAAAAATTGACTACTTTTGTTGAGATCGTTGCCATTCCACTACCAACAATAAAAAAAAATTCCCTTTTCAGCTATACTCAAAAACATGCTGACGAAGATGTACGTTGAATTTTTTAAAATATTTTTGGGAATACTGCCAAAAGACAACACTGACGTCGCTACAATTCACAAGGAAAAAAAAAATCGTAATATTTTTCATATAAAAAAAAGTACTGGATAAAAGAGCGATCATTAAGGGATAAAATGCAAAAAGTCGCGTTCGAAAATATTTTTTCGTTTCCCTAGGAAAAAATCGTGAAAAGCGACGAAACCGGAAAATCGTGAAAAGCGACGAAACCAGAAAATCGGTCGAAATCGAAAAACTGTATCCTCAGGATTTCGATATTTTTTTCGGGCACAGCGTTCCGGAGGATTCGCAAACTTTTAATTGCAACGCGTGGTCCGGTTTCGCGCATGCAACACCTCGCTGTCGGGCAAAAAGGAAACCCTGCAGGGGCTCGGTCGGCCATCGCATGCAGACACCGTTATGCATGTCGTACGTGCGAACGAAAGGGACATACCCGCGGGGAATGCAATCGCGAAGCGAGAAAATCAGCTTTCGCAGGGGTTCTCAACTCGTGAATTCGGCGGACGAACGTGCCCGATAATGCTTTGATCCGATTAGTTTTATCTCCGTCTCAAACATTTTGGAATTCTGACGAATATATCCCTAGATCTATATTTCGGTGATATCTCGTTGAATGGGAATCGAATTCTCTGGCATGGGGATTTTTATTTATTTGCTTTTAGTACAGTGTAACCCTAATTTTTAATCTTACCATGATAGTAATCTTAAAACTTTCAAATTTATAAGAAATTTCAATGTTCTAGGGATTTTATGCTGCATGGGAATTTAATTGTTCGAGACCATAGGGAATTTTTGGGTCCTTTTGGTAAAGTGTAACCATGAGTTTTAATGTTGACATGCTTACAATTTTTAAATTATTATAGGAAAAAAGTTTTACGTAGGCGTTCTTCAATAGATGAGAAAGAAATTGTTGAAGGCCGTGTACTAGGGATTTTATGTTGATTAATTGTCCGAGACCATAGGGAATTTTTGGTTCCTTTTGGTATAGTGTAACTATGAGTATTAATGTTGCCATACTAACAATTTTTAAATCATTATAGGAAATTTCAAAGTTTTACGTAGGCGTTCTTCAGTAGATGAGAATGAAATATTTGAAGGCCGTGTACTAGGGATTTTTGTAAATTCTTCTCCGATTTACAGTGTTACCAAGAGAATTCTCCTAAAAGTTAATTCAAGGAGTTTAGGAGTTTTCTTACAAGTTTAATGAAAATCAAATTGTTTGTCTATCTGTGCTAGGGATTTTTCTACATTATTTTCGTGGGAACAGTGTAACCCTGATATCCAGTGTTACCAAGAAAATAACCCTAGACTATTTCTAGGTTATTTCCACAGAGATAATCCCTAGATTATTTCTACCGTTACTACTTTTCAGTCACAAATATCCCTTTCAGTCGAATTGTTCTGTAGATTTTGTAAATGTAGATTTTGTAAATGCAGATTTTACAAACTGCACAGTTTATCTGTTAGCAAAGCATATAGCGAGGTTGAATAATAGTGATAATTTGTACGGAACGAATTTTCGTTCGGAAAAAGGGTCGATTGGAAACGTGTGAGCTGGGCGGTGCAGTGTTGGCGATTGAAAAAGAGGAGCGGAACCGGCCATATGCGTCTCCCACAGAGAAAAAGGAGAGCGCAGGAGAAACACAGATCGCTGCAACTCGATGCAACGACCGATCGATCACAATCGGACCAACTGCAACAGTCAAAATCTCGAAATATCTTTCCCTTACCTCTCCACAATAATTTAATAAGAACGGTGGCAACAACTCGTTCACAATTTTACTCAGAAATATTTATTGACATAGATACGAGATTATTTTTATGTTTTTAATCAATTTCTTTTATGGAACTTTTACCGTCATATTTGTGACATTTTTCTAATCGAAATGATACAGTTCGGATCATACTTCCATTATCCGAATCGAACCACTGAGTCGTTCGGATAATCGAGGTTCTACCTTATCACGGATTACGCGAGCAAATAAGTTCCAAACTGTATCGTGTTTGGGTTCAATTTAATCAGAAAAGTGCCAAGAATATGCTAATAAAAGTTTCGTAAAAGAATTGTTAGAATTGTCATATTTCTCCGCGACCGAGGCCTCTCGAGCTTCACGGCCCCTCAAGAGGGTACACCCCGCAGTAGTGGAGATATCTCAGGGACAATTATGTCGGAGACATTTGGGACAATTACCGATGAAATACTGTATCGAGACATTACTGCATTTAAAATTCCCCAGACGTTCGTCGAGCGTCGGCAACAATTCCGCAGAAAATCGCGGCTGTTTTCAAGGCCCTGCCGATCGGCTCGTTTCACTGGCACACATAGCGTGTGTACGTGGAACCTGTCTCGCTGGTGTTATCTCGCCTTAATATCGCCGGCTTATCGTTACTAGTTCTCCGGGTGCGTGCGACACCCGCACGCATCCGTGCACACAATCGCCTGACGGTGCAACCTGCGAACACAAACGAACACTGCCGCCGTCGCTGTCGCGATTACATAACACGCATCATTCACAAAACCCGGCTGTTATGCGGACAAACTAGGCGTTTCGAAAGTAATCGGGCAACGCTGGATGACAATTAGACGCCTAGAGCGACGTCGGACACTGTTTCGCCGGCGACCAACCCGTCGTGCGCGGTTATTATTAGACTGAACTCGAACTCAAACGGTCGAACGTGTTCGTTTCCCAGATTCCGATAGATTAGGCGACCCTAAACACGGCCGTATTGATGCTAACAGGCTAGTCTTCGGCATCGATACAATTTGAGACCATTCTTCTAGATTTGTTAAATGTACTCAGGGTCAAGATAGACCCAGGCACCGTTGGGATCAACCGACTGCTAATTCTTGATATCTAACGAATTTTTCGGGTTAATTATTGGAATGCTATCAGTGACAAAGTAACGATATACCGTGGGTCAGGAAAGACCCAGGCACCGGCAGAGACTTCCAAGTGCTAATTTTTTGTTTTGAATAGATTGTTTGGGGTTAATTATTGGAATGCTATCAGTGACAAAGTAACGATATACCGTGGGTCAGGAAAGACCCAGGCACCGGCAGAGACTTCCAAGTGCTAATTTTTTATTTTTAATAGATTGTTTGGGGTTAATTGTTGGTATACAATCTAATGACGAAGTGACGACTAACCCAGGGTCAGGAAAGACCCAGGCACCGGCAGAGACTTCCAAGTGCTAATTTTTTATTTTTAATAGATTGTTTGAGGTCAATTGTTGGTATACAATCTAATGACGAAGTGACGACTAACCCAGGGTCAGAAAAGACCCAGGCACCGTGAGAGACATCCAAGTCCTAATTTTTTATTTTTAATAGATTGTTTGGGGGTAAATGTTGGTATACAATCTTAATTTCAAAGTGACGACTAATACTGATCCTTGATCTTTAATAGATTGTTGGGGTTAATTACACTGTCCAACAACTATCAACGCTTTTTATGTTTCACAATTACTGTTGGACGGTTCTTATAGAGTTGTTTGCACTGATACCGAATCTGTCCTTAATTTTTCTCCTAGACGCACACTTTTTGAAAAACATGATTTTGAAAAAAAAACATATTTTTCAATTTTAAACAAATATTGTGATGTTATTATAAAAGTTATTGAATTGTTCTTTGCAGCAAAAGATTCTGTAGACTTCCCTAAATACAGTGTATATTATATATATTATTATATATTTTATCATTATATATTATATACACGTATATTATAATATAGTATATTAATACATTATGAATGTTTAAACACGTTTAACCAATCATTAAAGACAGAGAGACTACTTTTACACCAATTTATGCCTGCTCATATAAATGTCATATTTTATTAAATGTTAGACTATTCTTATTTATTATTTATTAGTATATTTATTCTGTATAAATTATTTTATGTATTTTTTTAATGTTAGTCTCTTGTTCATAGTATATTTCATAGTAAAAAGGCTTTTTGTAACAAAAAAAATAGTTTATTACAAAAATCTATTTAATGTCGCTAATGTAAAATATAATTATAATATACATTATTATTACTATTATTATTATTATTATATTATACATTATTATACATAATTACATTATACATTAGCGATATTAAATATCGCACTGTACCCGCGCCGTATCATGACGAACGACCGCGCTAGTGGAAGAGCACCACTGGCCGCAACTAATGTCGGACGAAGATATATTACTTTCTGGTTCGGTAAAAACGTCGATGTTGCAAACTTCAAAGGGCAGTTTCTCAAGATAAAAGTCTGCTCTCTCTCGCGTGATATAGTTCGATTTTACTCTGAACCCCTATTTTTTTAAATAAATTCAAAAATATCCTCAAAAGTTGGTGCAAAAGTGATGTCTCTCCGTCTTTAACACTAGATTTACGGGGCCCCTCAAAATGGCGGATTCAAAATTTTTTAATTTACGATTATTAAGAGTGTAAGGAGGCATTCGTGAGGAATTATTAAATAGATTTTTTTTTGTGTACATATTACAATAAAAATCGCTGAAGATCTAAGTAAATACAATTTTATATATATATATATATATATATATATATATATATATATATGTATTAAAATGTAATATATACATAGGTACATAGAATATATAATATTTATGTATCTATGTACAATATAATATAACTTACTCTTCTTCATCATCTTGGGAATAAGGAAGGGAAGGGTACTAAAATAACTTTAAACGAAATATATAATGACAAATCCACGACTTTCGCTCCAATAGTACCCCACAAACCTCGGACGTAGCTTCGGTGCTGCCGAAACTCGCGCATGCGCGTGAAAAGCGCCAACATTCCCATCACTGATCAGAGTGTCAATTTTGAATTTTTAACGAATCGTTATGTTTGTTCATGCTGGTTCATACTATGAAAATTGTGCCCGTACACAACCCATTGAAAGTGCAAGTATATTTTGCTTCATGGGGGTGGCGGGGTGAATCATAGGGGTAGCGACGAGTCGAAGTAAAATATGCTATGCTATTGAATAAGTGACATGAGTCACGTAGAATGAAACTCACCTCTGGGTGGAGCCGGTGGTGCCCTCTTCGGGGTGTCGTCCGCAGAGGGTGTTCTCTCCCTCATGCTTTCCTATAGGACCCCTTAGAGCCACCACTTCGGTGAACCCATATGCCACGTCCTCCTGTAACATATCACAGATAGGAATCTTAAAGACTCGTTCAATACCGGATTCCTATTTCATTTGGAACCGAAGAACGTTGATGAAAACGCTTTCAGTCGTTCGAGTCGTTCGCAAGCCAAATCGATTAACCACCCTTCAATTTGTTCAACATTTCACAGCCGGAGTACTCGATTTCTGCTCAACCCCATTACATTTACAATATATTTCCTTAACACTAGGTTTACGGAGCACTAAAATTGATTATTTTACATTGCATTATAAAAATAGTAAAATTGTATTTACTTAGATCTTCAGCGAATTTTATTGTAATATGTACACAAAAAAATAAATCTATTTAATAATTCCTCACGAATGCCTCCTTACACTCTTAATAATCGTAAATTAAAAAATTTTGAATGCGTCATTTTGACGGCCCCCGTAAACCTAGTGTTAATTGAGATTATGAAGATGGCTTCGTTGGAAACGATTAAACAAATACAGGGTGGGGCAATAACTTTGTCCACCTTAAATATCTCTGTTAGTTGTAATGATATGAGAAAATGATATATACAAAAGTTGCACGGTATAGAGGAGGAAATATTATGATATAAAGATTTGTTATGTGCGTGAAGGCATTTCGGAGATTTCGAGGTCCCCTTGATTTCTTTAACACTAGGTTTACGGACCACTAAAATTGATTATTTTACATTGCTTTATGAAAATAATAAAATTGTATTTACTTAGATCTTCAGCGAATTTTATTGTAATATGTACACAAAAAAATAAATCTATTTAATAATTCCTCACGAATGCCTCCTTACACTCTTAATAATCGTAAATTAAACATTTTTGAATGCGTCATTTTGACGGGCCCCGTAAATCTAGTGTGAATAATTAACCATTAGATGCACGGATTGAATGTCCGAGACCTTTGAATCTGTTCTGTTTTTAGTTTCTTTAAATTATCGATAAATTCTTGAGTGAATTCTTTGTTTCGCTAGAAACTATTTTATGCGACAAGAATAGCATTGTCTAAGAAAAGATTTTACAGGAAAAACATTTCAAAATGAATGTACAATATTTCATCAATTTTTTCTAATTCTCATGGAGGTAATTGATTCGTCAAATGGGCAGCACATTTGTTAACACTATTTCTACCGCAGTTTCATGTTTCGACTTATTTTTTAATGTAGAAATCCTTATCAGTTGTATCACTAAATAATCCTGCATACTGCCAGAAATAGATTTATTGAATAAGTTCTGTCTAATCCATATGTACAGTCTCGATCAATTTTTATTTAAAATTGTCCTAAAAGTGTGTGCCTGGACATCATCACTAGAAATAGTGTTAGCACACGTTAAACGCGCAGCAATTTTCTTTCGCTTTAAGTTTGACCCATTGACTGCCACGCAAATTTAGCGCGTCTTGCCCTGGGCGCCACGGTTTTATTTTAAAGGAAACATGAAGTTTCGGACAGAGTTCAACATTCCTTCAAAGCCCGTTTACAGGCATGTATCGGTGTTAAATCTTATACGTTATCTCTGTCTTCGACCTTGAATGACCTTGAGTAATTATAGTCACTGAATTTGTAATGAAAGGGACTATCGTTGTAGGTGTTTAAAAAAGGGTGGTTCCATTTTAAAAAAAGTCAAGGTGACCTTGAAAATCTCTAAAAAATGATGTAAAAACAAATATTTTTTTGGTATCGTGTGAGTCCCACTGAACCATTCAACTTTGTCCTTCAGACATTTGACGTATCTTTAAAGACAACAAAGATATTTGAGGTGGCAATAGTTACTGCCTCACCCTACAATGAGAGCGCCTTTCATTACGAATTCAGTGACTATAATTACTCAAGGTCATTCAAGGTCGCGGACAGAGTGCAACATTCCTTCAAAGCCCGTTTACAAACATGTATCGACGTTAAATCTTATACGTTTTTTCTGTCCTTGACCTTGAATGACCTTGGACTAATTATAGTCACTGAATTCCTGATGAAAGGGACTATCATTGCAGGTGTTTAATAAAGGGTGGTTCCATTTAAAAAAGTCAAGGTGACCTTGATATCTCTAAAAAAATGACATAAAAACAAAATTTTGTTTTTGCATCGTGTCAGCCCCATTGTACCATTCAACTTTGTCCTTACCATATTTTACGTATCTTTAGTAACAACAAAGATATTTGAGGTACAAACGTTAGGTGACTCACCCTGTATGTATTGTTTTGTAAATTGGATACCGCCAGTCCCCAGAGACTGGCGCACAGCGTTTCGATTTTCCGAATTTTCAAGTGCAACTCAACAACGATTGAGCACCACTGTGGTCACTGCCAGATCGCCTGAACGCAGAGACTACATTAATTAGCGTTACCATTGTGTATAACCTCACTAGGCTCGAATATATTCGTCATTTCGACGAGCTATTGAGACAGATTGGGAACCACTGTTCCAACGCTCGATGATGCAGTAGGAGTAGGAGAGGTCTAGAGCTGCAGCCTGGTCATATCGCGATGCTCGGCGCAGCTCGTGTCGCGTAATGGTGTTGAGACTATCCGTATGTGTCTCTGCCCTGTGCGTACGTGTGCTGGTGGTGCTTGGTAGCTTGGTGTCACCTGCGCGATACTGGCATTCGATTCTGCGGAGGCCCGGCTTTTTCATCCGGCATTTGCGTTGCGCAGAATCCGCAACCGGGCCTCGGTTTTCCGTGCTTATTGGAACGCGAAACACCACCAACCACCGCCAACCAACCCCCCAACCCACCCTTCCGCCGCGGATTCACCATCGAGTGGATACCACCTCGTGCACACGGTGAGTTTCGGCCGGCTTTATTTGCCCGGGTTTGATTAGTTCATTCGTTTCACACGCTCCTGTTTTCTTCGTCTCTCTCTCTCTCGCGCGCGCGTGTGCTTGCACGCACGTGTCTCGGGACTGGGTTTCTATTATTAGGGAACACAAAGGCGAACGGCCGGTGATCGAGCGAATTTTAAGTCGCGAGAGATACTATGTCCGTGATCGATCGTGGATCGGGTTTTGCTCGAGGTCGGGGGATACACTCGCCAATGACGAACATACCTGGCTCGTGTACCTGGACATGTAGGCTCCACCTGTGTTAAGTGTGTGGGGACACAGGTTCTCGTGGGTAGCTGAAGCTAGGTTACGGAATCAAGTATTCGTATCAGTATTTACCGAGACAAGTATTCTTTAGGCACTGTAAAATCAAAATCTAAACCGAGTGACCAGAATTCAGGTACTCGTGGGTAGCTGAAGCTAGGTTACCGAGTCAAGTATTCGTATCAGCATTTACCGAGACAAGTATTCTTTAGGCACTGTAAAATCAAAATCTAAACCGAGTGACCAGAATTCAGGTACTCGTGGGCAGCTGAAGCTAGGTTACGGAATCAAGTATTCGTATCAGTATTTACCGAGTCGGGTGTTTTTTAGGGATTGTAAAATCAAAATTGTGGCGGGTACTTCCTATGCTCGTCAACAGAGGGACACTACCGCAACACCTTTCCCACTACTACCTGAATCTTCCTCTTTTTATCACAGATCACGTCGGGGTCACCAGATTCAGGTAGTAGCGGGAAAGGTGTTGTGGTAGTGTCCCTCTGTTGACGAGCATAGGAAGTTGCCGCCACAAAATCAAAATCTAAACCGATTGACCAGAATTCACCATATCCACAGATACTGATGTAACTGACCAACACCCACTACTCCCCACCACTATACAAAACGTTACTCAACGGTAACTAACCAAATTAAGTACTCCCACCCCCCAATCAAATAAAACATAATTTCACGGCTAGCATGAATGTCTCGCGGGAAAGGTGTTGTGGTAGTGTCCCTCTGTTGACGAGAATAGGAAGTAGCCGCCACAAAATCAAAATCTAAACCGATTGACCAAAATTCACTATATCCACAGATACTGATGCAAGTGACCAACACCCAGTGCTCCCCACCACTACACAAAACGTTACCCAACGGTAACTAACCAAATTGAGTACTCCCAACCCCCATTAAATAAACATAATTTCACAAGTAGCATGAGTGTCTCGAATATCTAGCTACTGGCGACACTAGGCGATAAGAAAAGCGTTCGACTCGGGTATATCTTACATGGGACGGCTCTATTCTCTATCGATAACCGAATGAACCCGAATTACACAATACACATAGATATACGTAAGTATGTATATCGTACACTCGCACGAAAAATCGTACGTTAAGCATTTCTCGTTCTCTCGGACGAGCCGAACACACGGTTCCCGACGTGTTATTAATAAATAATTTCTATGAATAACAGAGACAACAGCGATTTACGAGAGGGAGGAAAGAGCCGGATAAGGTAAACGAGCTAAACATTGTTCGCCGGGGCGAAAGCTAAACAAACGATAAGGCGGAATTCGCTCGTTTCTATCTCGCGCGCGGTGCATGCGAGAGCTGGCGTAGCCGCGCGTGCATCCATAATCAAGGCCAGCGGTGCTCAATTACCAATTTCCACGGGCGTTATACTCAATTTCCGCGAAACGCCAGGCATTTCGTATCGTCGAAATGTCGCGCGAACAAACACGCCGCGAACGGACCGGAGAGCTTGCGCTAATGCTGTTCGAAGGATCATGGTCTCGGAACAGTGGTTCTCAACCAGCGGTATGAACTTTTCTTTTTTGTCACAAAAAACATTAATACGGCACTTTCGTGCGTTGAATACGAATCCGAAAACCGTTTGTCGCCATCAGCTACAGTTTTTGAGAAATTTGGTCCTGAATTGCGAATACAACTTTCAGAATTTTTTCTGCTTCAGCCGATAAAGCTAGACGAATGATTCTTGAGTGGAAAAATTCTGTAGACTCTCCCAAATATGACGATATTTTTTTTGTAACTATAAACATTTAACCATGAGTAAAAAATTTTGCACGAATTTTTGGGATTATTTATTATATGTCTTTTTTTACAGTAGTCGAATTACTACTATAGCCGCGTTCTGATTGGCCCGCGTTTCTCGCGAATAACTCCTTAGCAAAGCCGCGGAGAACATTTTTGCAAACGAAAAAGCTACTTTAAATAACCTAAGTAATCAATCTTGTAAGGGAGAACTACATTTTTCAGACACCCTGTATATTCGGCACATTTTTCTGATTAAAATGAGCCCAAACACGACATCATTAGAACCATCTTTGCTCGTTTAATGAACGATTTAGTGTAGCACCTCTATTATCCGAACTAGTCAGCTGTTTCGCTCAGATGAAAGAGGCTTTATTCAGCAGAAAAATTTAAGCAGAAAATCGTCACGAATCAGATGGCAGAAGTTTAATTAAAAAATAATTAAAAACTAATCTTTAACCTAACAAAACTTCTTTCTTCTTAATTATTTCTTTATGAAATCTTCATGGTCATATTCGTGACACTTTTCTGCTTAAAATGAGTCCAAACACGATACTATTTAAATTGTATTTACTTACTTAATGCACGATTTAAGAGAAACATGTGTTCGGTTCGGATAATAGAGGTTTTACAATATCGTGGATTACTCGATTAAATACAGTTCAAATTGTATCGTGTTTGAACTCATTTTAAACAGAAAAATGTCATAAATATGATGGCGTGGGTTTCAAAAGACAATGATTAAAAACAAGCAAGTTTTGTTAACAAATTATTACTGTCCCACCCATATATCTAATCTCGTGTATCGTGTTACACTCATCGAAAAAAAGTTTCCAAGCTCCCGAAGGTGTTTTTCCAGTGGTTCTACAATTTTTCCCAAATATCGTGCACATCTCTTGAACATATATCGAGGCACTACCGTACATCTCGAACGAGGTTCCCGGTGAGAAAAAAGAGAAAGAGGATCGATATCCTTCGGTTTGCGCACGATTGATAGGAACGCCGCGCAAACAGCAATTAAAACAAAAAACCACCTAGTGGATTAATTGAGTGCAAAACCGAGCCGGTTAATCGATATCACGGTCACTTAAGAGTGCTTCTGTGCAAACGGATAAAGAAGACGACGGAGGAGAGAATAGCGACAGATGGGCGGTCAGGGGGAGGACAGAGAGAGAGAGAGAGAGAGAGAGAGAGAGAGAGAGAGAGAGAGAGAGAGAGAGAGAGAGAGAAACGGAATGGTTCCAGTGCCAGTGGTGCAGTGCAGACTTTTCCACGGCGGAATGCCGCGTTTCAGCATTCCAGGTAAACACTGGAACCCTCGACAGACTTTGATTTATAGGGATTCAGTGTTTCTGGCTCGCCGTGGGGGGCTAACTTCTAGGAGGCTGCTCTTCCTTACCTCGTTACCATCCCATCCGCCAATATTAGGTCTGTCGATTAGGGTGCTGAGAAATTTCTAACGATTCCCCGCCATTTTACTTCGTTTCACTTTGTTCGAAATGGCTGCTTAGGTTTCAAAATGAATCTGAAAATGGCGCGGAGCGTTCGTTTTTGTCGAAAGTCCCTAGATCACGAGAGAGCTCACTATGATCGAGTTCAAATTATGCGTTAGTATCAGAGCCGAGTAAAATGTTGGGCAACAGATATTTTAAAGATTATTTTAAATAGTCGTTGTTCGGCAATTCAAATAAAATACAGTTTTAAGAAACAGTAAAATTTCTGTAGTTAGAATATTTTTTTTGATAATATAAAAAACATAAGATACAATATTCTTATTTTGCTAATCCAAAACGTTGAATTTCGCGTGGGAATATTAAAATGAAAGAAACCACAACATTTTTTAAGTCGATTTTTTCCCGGAAACGTAGTTTCGAATGAAATAAATTTATTGCATATTTTCGATTTATTTTCCCATGTAAATAAAATTTCCCTTCAAATAAAATCCACAGTATTCTGAGAATTCCTCAAATAAAATACTATTTTGTAGGATCAAAGATGATAAATATAAAGATGTATATAATTTAACACAAAAATCACAACTGGTACAATAAATTAAACTGTTTCACAACTTTTTCACAACTTTTTCACGTCTCAATCTCCGTATGAGATTTACAATTTTCGTCTCGAATCATTCACGTCGTACTTTTTATCTGTTCTGAAAACCGCAATCAATAATATTGTTTTTAACAGATCGTCGCGTCGTTACCGTTACTATCATCGTAGTAATCGGCGGTATTCGGTACGGTAATTTGGTACAGTATCATCCCTACACTCCCTACAATTTTAAAAATATTTTCTAACAGATAAAATATATTATTTTTGAAACTTAACGTACAATTTCAAATAAAATTGACTAGTTACTATATTTACTATCTGAAATAGTATTTTACCCAACTCAGGTTAATATTATATAAAAAGGGAATTAATTTTTAATTCATTGGTCGCGGTCTTCAGTGTTCTCCCACTTGTTTCAATGTTCAGTTTCATCACGCGATAATTGTTAGTTACATAAAAAAAAACGGACGTTAGAAGTCAGAGCAGCTCGGTATTGCAAAACTGTGGCACGATCACCTCGCAATGGTTAATAAAGCTCGTACTACATATACTATATGGTTACTATACAGTAACCATCACCGGCGGTTTTATTCAATGATGCCAATGACACACGCACAGCACATCATGTGCAGATGCAGTGGCTCTCATGACTGTCGAGAATATCAGGTCAATAATCGTGAACATATCAAAATTATAGTCTATATTTTCTTGTATTGTTGATATCATAATATCAATTTTGATAACGTTGACTATAAATTATTTTCAGTTTTCGGTTATCGATGTTGGTTACTGCACATTTGTAGGAACGAATAATATGGAATTTTTTAAAAGCTCCACAATAAGATTGCATTTTGACCACGCCCTCGTCAACTATCTTTACTCTAGTCGAGTTGACAATTTTTTAACACTAGATTTACGGGACCCGTCAAAATGACGGGTTCTAATATTATGAATTTACGATTGTTTAGATTGTAAAGATGCATCCATGAGAAATTAGTCAACAAATTTATTTCTTTAGGTATATATTCTTTAAAAAATGGCTAAAAATTTGGATAGACTTATTCTTGTCATTTTTACACTGTTCCCTAGTAGCATTTATGGTTGGCCAACGGTGGCCAACGGTTGGGAGTTAGTTGGGATATGACAGCGACCTTGACTTTTTTGTTGAAAATCGATTTTTTTTTTAATTTTAAAAATTTCAATTTCTTGTCGGTTAAATACTGATTAAATTTGGTAGGGAACATTTTTCTGTCCGACCATCCGAAGGGGCTGAAAAAATGTGGGGACTAATTGGCGCCGCACCCTGTATATTTAATCAAAGAATGTATATTTGAAGGCGCGAATGGGGGGATTGAGACGTGGGAGCACGTGTGGGAGGAGTGCTTGAAAGTGGATGAGGGAAGAGGATGGCAAAAATGGGTATGGGAGGTGCTGGAGGACGAGGGGGGTGGGGAGATGTGGATGAGGAAAGTGGAAGAATGGAGAGAGGGGTTATAAGAAAAGAGTCGGGAAGGGATATAAGCGACCGGAAGAGGGGGTCCGAGGGAAGGGGAGGGGGGAAAAATGTAATTAAATGTAAAAGTGTATGTAAATAATGTAAAAAATAGTTAGTAAGATTCTATTGTAAATATTTTCTCTCTCTCTATGTAGTTTAAGTTAGAATTAAGGTAGGTCGTAAGATAGTATGTAAGGATAGTGCTAAGTTGCAATGTAAGAGCGCTGTAAGGGGGAAATGGGAAAAGATTGTAACCCTAAGGGGAACAATAAAGTTACATACATACAAAGAATGTATATTTAACGTGTCCTAGTATTTTCGTTAAATCTCAACATTTTAGAAAGGGGACCCGGCAAATCTCTCAAGGCTCCGCCTCCTTGGCCCCGCAGACCTCAAGCCACGCCCACAAGATCTCGACCAGCCGTCTCAGAACATTGGAAACCGTAATATCACTGGCGATACGTGATTGTTCCCATTCCAGCGAGTTGTTTAACAACTATGGCCGTTAATCGGCCGCTTATACCGCCGGCTTTATAATTACAATCGTTATTGGCGGCGTCGAAGTGGCCGGAGCATTCATAATCGATGACGAGCGACATTTAAATCTATTCCGCGTGTGAATTGCCGTTAATTGACTCGCAATGGCCTTTGCAAAGTCGCGCGACAAAACGCGGCCCGCGAAACACCGGGAAAATTCCGTCCGAATTCGAAATCGACGACGATGATCCATTTTCCCACGCACACATCCTGTGCACACGTCGCGGAAAAAGCAAACCCGGAAATTGGAAAATCATATTTCGACGGTTTCCTTTGTTTCCGTCGCTGTTCTGTTCGCGTCTTTTTAGACACCGAAGACATTTTGGGCACGTTTGATTCGGAGTAGAATTAAAAAAATAATCATTTAAAATAATAATAAAAAAATATTCATTTAAAATAATAATAAAAAAATAATCATTTAAAATAATAATAAAAAAATAATCATTTAAAATAATAATAAAAAAATAATCATTTAAAATAATAATAAAAAAATAATCATTTAAAATAATAATAAAAAAATAATCATTTAAAATAATAATAAAAAAATAATCATTTAAAATAATCAATTAATTTAATTTATTTTTATATGCAATTGAAAAATATAAAAGTTATTTTCACTTGGCGTGTAAGTCAGATAACATTTTATTTAAGTTACAATGTTCAAATAAAATAATAAATAATTTCACCTCGAGAAGAGGTAATATATTATTTTAACAATTTTTTCCTCAAATAATTTATTTCGTTAATGCATAAGCCTGAACTGGAAAAACTAGCCTTCTGATAAGTAACCGCCAGATAACGGACCCACTAAATAATTTTTATGAAAAATAAAAAATAACCTCAATAATTAGCCTCTGGAATCCAAAATTGAAAATAATAGTAAAGTTATTTTTGGACTCGTGTTCAGAAGACGTAAAAATCAGTTTGAATGTTGTGATGAAATTCACGTTGATTTGATAATAGACTATCGGATCCGGCTCCGCCATTTTGCGGAAATACTGCGAAAATAAATAGCCACGTGCCAGGAGTTCGATTGTATAAGTCCCCTCTGCGAATGACACCCGGTTCCACATTTCTATCGGACGTCACGCGCAAACCTCTCCGCTGCGAAAATTCGCAAATTCGAACACCGTGTTACGCTCCCAACGTTATGAACCACTGTTGCACTTCTTTCTTCTATTCTGTTCGGTAATTTTTCAATACACTCTTATTCTCTCTTATTCTCAATTTTCTTAATTTCATGATGAAACATAGAACAATATCTCGGCGACATTTTCCCGATTAGAACGAGTCCAAACACGACAAGAATCGCAGCACATTTGTTTGTATAATCCACGATTTATCAGAGTCATTGATCAGTTCGTATAGTAGAGGTTCTACAAAAACGCGGATTACACAGACAAATAAAATCCAAATTCTATCGTGCTTGGGCTCGTTTTAAGCAGAAAAACACGAGGAATACGATGATGAAAGATTCGTTAAAAAATAATTAAAAACAAAAAAGTTCCGTCACTTTTTCCTCCTCCTGCTAGCAGCAAGCGATTAAAAGACAGCGTCTGCACACCATTGGTTGCCACCATTCGTTGCCAACATTTTCACATGCGTCAAGATGAAACCGTTAAAAGCAATACTGAGACCTTCTTCCGGCAATTTTCAAGCAAGTTTACGATCGTTTCCGCCGGTGTATACAAATTTCGTTCGCATTTTTCGGGTAAATCGAGGACAGGCGTCGCGCGACACCCTTTGAAAATCGAATCAGCCGATCAAAGGAGACGGAGGCCGACGTTTCCCTGGCACAATGGCATTTCGGGTAGCCTTTCCGCAATACTCGAAAAACAGAAGGACGCTCGAACGCGTCCCGGACAAAAGAAACGGGTCTCTTCCCCTCATCTTTTGTCCTACCCGTTCCCACTCTGTACCTGAATTTCGAGTCAAGGGGCGGAGCGGGGGCGTGAGGGGGGGATGAGGTAGATGGGGGACGAGGAATATTAAAGAGAAGAAAAAAAAAAAGAGGACTGACCGGGTTAGGTCCGATCTATCGCGGTTAGAAACGAGAGACGGACTTCGGAACGAGAAAAACGGGGAGAGAGAGGAACGAAGAATCGCGTGAGCAAAAGGGTGAAAGAAAGAAAGAAACAGGTCCCGTGAACAATACGCAACCTCGTCCGTGAGAACCTCTCTCGCGAGGCTGCGAGGATGACGACGATTCGGCTCCTGAATAGCGCTAGTTTCATTAAACTTTTGTTCTTTCGGTCTTGGGAGCTGTTTCCATAAAGCGTCGGGGGGCACTTTTTAGCGCGATAGAAACAGTTTCTGGCTGAAAGAACATTCCCGATGCTTGCATTCCTATTTATTAACTATCTGTCTGTTTGTTGGATGATCTACGGACTTCCCAGTAAATACATTCGGGGGCAATATTAATCCTTTGCACTCGGACCCATTTTAATTCCAAAAACAAGATATTTACAGTGGCGTGCAAAAGTATCCGGACACCCTTAAAAAATGAATAACTTTTTCAAAATTAGTTCAAACGGCTTGAGATTTTTTGAGATGTTAGAAGGATTAGTTTACTCCGTAGCGTGTAAATGATTATTCATACAAATTACAAATGGTCGAGATTGTGAAGAAAAAAGTAAAAATCACAATTTTTAACTTTTTTATCAGTGCCTGTAATGAAAATTTAAAATATACCTTTTGTAGATCTCCATAGGGTATACACATGCGCAAAGTTTCATCGAAGTCGGTTAATGTTGCTATGAGCTACGAACATTGCAAGATGGGAGCTTGCATATTATGTTGAAATATTATTTACAGCAAATAAAGTGAGTTATAAAATCATGCTTGAAGTATTTTTCGTGCATTAATTTCTTCAAACGATTATAGTAACAATGGTGTTATTGAAAAATTTATCAGTATCCATATTTACTCTAATTATGTACTTTTATTATTTGCTGCGTCGCCGGTCACCGGTGGCCCCCACGGCGCTGTAGCCAAGTCGAGTGCCGGTCACCAGTGACCCCCATGGCAGTCAACGTGTTAAGGGTGAAAGTCGCAGATTTTCGGTCTTTTCAGGGAATTTTGTCCTTATGTAATCACCTTCAAATGTTTGCAACTCATAACAACGTTAACCGATTTCGACGAAACTTTGTACATGTGCATAACTTACTTTGACCTATAAAACGCGTCTTTTAAATTTTTGTTACAGGCACAGATTAAAAAGTTAAAAATCGTGAACTTTCCTATTTTCGTCGTAATTCCGACCAATAGCAATATATAATAATTTTGAAAAAGTTATTCGTTTTTGAAGGGTGTCCGGATACTTTTGCACGCCACTGTATTTCAACCTAGAACATTTTTATTCCACGTATCTTTTTTTTACATTATGCACCTGAAATCTGTTTTCTCATACAACATTTGAATTTTTAGCAATTTATAGAATAGAGACGAATTTAATAACATGAAAACTGTTTTGAATAATGGTGTGGCAATTTTTACTGTGGCCACAGAGTCACCATTCGAGTGCAAAAGGTTAAGTAGACAAAATCCAGAAACAAATAATTTTCTTAAAATTGAAGAATTTTTTATCAATTCTTTTTATGCTTTATCTAGTAAAATAAACATTCTAAATCCCCCCCCCCCCTCCCAAAACGTCGTTTTGTGCAATTTGAAAAAAGTTTTAACACGTGCAGCGCCATGTCACCCATATCTGGGTGACGGAATTATTTATACAGAATTGAAAATTAATTTTTACGTTGGTAGATTGAGTGTACAAAATTTCCTTACGATCTGAGGAATAGAAGAGGTTTGAAACAGCAATTAATATCACAAAACTAAACTTCTTAGTTTTTGTTTTATTAAATATATTGCTTTGATTTTGTGTAATTTTTATGATTGTGGAGTGTTAAAGTGCGACCACTTAATTTTGCTCTTGACTGTATACTATAGAGAAACGTGCTTGAGGAAGTCTTCCATCGACAATTTACATCAAAGTTAGATGTCATGTTCGATAGGAGCTGTTCTTGTTAGTAATAGTAAAGCAGGATTTTAATGAAGACAATTTTCCCGGGATTGTTTTGTCTCGATACGCGACAGTGACGCGTTCAATTGTGCACTTTATGTTAACATCGTTGTCGGCCGATTCGAAACCGCCGAAGAAATGCTCAAACACTTTCACAACCGCCCACATAAGGGCAAAGAAAATGGCCGGGGACAGCTGCGGCCGTGCAGCCAACCAAACACCGAATAAGGATGAAGTTTCCCACTAGCGTAAGGAATCGTATTCACATTTTTACATGCAATTAATCGTAGTTTGCATTTACAATGTTGCATAATGCAAGAAAGATGTCGAACAGTTCAATAGTTCATTAACAAGTTGCGCAAATGCTATGATGTTCGAAACGTTCGTTTATCTGAGCAGAAAAATCAATCGGAATCAACATACTGTTTATTATTTTTCGTTACCACCGATTAGTTTTTATTTATTTTTTCATGAAACTTTTGCCATCGGATTCGTGACATTTTTCTGCTTAAAATGAGCCCAAGCACGATACAATTTGCATTGTATTTACTCGAGTAATCCACGATATTGTAAAACCTCTATTATCCGAACCGAACACATGTTTCCCTTGTATCGTGCATTAAATAAGTAAATAGAATCTAAATAGTATCGTGTTTGGACTCATTTTAAGCAGAAAAATGTCACGAATATGATGAAGGTTTCACAAAGAAATAATTAAGAAGAAAGAAGTTTTGTTAGGTTAAAGAACAAATGATCAGGAAAAAGTGCACAAGGTTGTCCCAGACGAGGAATTATCCGTCCGATCTGCGATATCCCGACTTCCACGGGGTCTACGGGATAGATTTGGCTTCGACAGAGCCGGCGAGACGATTAAGGAATGGCCGAGGTGTATTTTCGTCGGCCTCGGCTCCTATCGGTACCGTAAAATCACGTTGCGCCATTCCCGACGACACCGAACTTGCACCGTTGCATACAGGGTGTCCCAAAAGTACGTTTCATCATGAAGTATCTCCAAAACGTGCTTTCTAAACAACATTTTGAACCATCCTAACAATTATAAAATTATACAAAATATACCAGAATGAAATTATACAAAATATACCAGAATGAAATTATACAAAATATACCAGAATAAAATTATACAAAATATACCAGAATAAAATTATACAAAATATACCAGAATAAAATTATGCAAAATATCACAAGTCTCCAACGATTTTATATTGACTACAGATAAAAACAGAAAAGAAACGAAAAAATTGTAGAATCTTGATTTTGATTAAATTCAATTGCATTAAAATAAATTCAGCTCCTTCTAAAATCAAGCAAAATAGAAACAGTACAAAATGAACAAAAATATATTAAAATTGGATAAAACAAAATAACTGGACTCGGATTGGGGACTGACCACTGAAGTCAGTGTCACCATCCAAGCACACGCATGCATGTGACAATCGAGGCGAAAAAAAATCGCGGAAACCATAAAAGCTTGCTTTTTGTGCATTCGTGATCGGTAATATCGTGTTTCTGGCGTTCGCAAACAGCGTCGGTTTCGAGCCTGTTCCGCGCACTGTCGATTTGCAAATAAATTACGGCAGACGTCGGTAAATCACGTTAGCTGCATTCGCGGCAGCGTTGCACTCGCCGTTGCACTCGCAAGACCCGTGCGCGCATACGCGACACGTACTAACGCTTTCGAAAGATATTGCCACGTGCCATTAGCCGCTGACGTGATCGGGCACTATTGTCTTCGGACACCATAACTGTCGCTTCCATAGGTTCCACCGTATCTTGGATGATAAGACCGACTTTTGTGCATCCACTGCGCGTTTTGGTGCATTCCGTTGCTTTTCTGACCAATGCACCGTAAATAGAAATCTAATTTTGACTAATCTAATTGTCATATATTTTTTCAACTTGTATCTAGTTTTTTAAACAAGCAATGGAGGCCAATGTGAAATTTATTGTAAATGTTCCAGATTATTTCACCAACATTTTCGTGACATTTTTCTGGTTAAAACGAGTCTAAACACGATACACTTTGGATCGTATTTACATGTTTAATCCACGATTGTAATATTCCACAGGTCAGTTCTGATAACAGAGGTTCCACTGTATCGTGGATTATACAGGCAAACGTGGTCCAAATTGCACCGTGTTTGGATTCATTTTACTCGGAAAAACGTCGCGAATACGTGAACGAAAGTTTCAACAAATAAAAATTAAAAGCAAACGTGATCCAAATTGCACCGTGTTTGGATTCATTTTACTCGGAAAAACGTCGCGAATACGTGAACGAAAGTTTCAACAAATAAAAATTAAAAGCAAACGTGGTCCAAATTGCACCGTGTTTGGATTCATTTTACTCGGAAAAACGTCGCGAATACGTTAACGAAAGTTTCAACAAATAAAAATTAAAAGCAAACGTGATCCAAATTGCACCGTGTTTGGACTCATTTTACTCGGAAAAACGTCGCGAATACGTTAACGAAAGTTTCAACAAATAAAAATTAAAAATGGCTACTTCCAGCATGTTTCAATCAAATTAACATCGAAAAAAATGGTGCGATGACTACTGTATATAAATGGAGTAATTGTGCGTCGGTAAGTGATGGAATCTCGCAGGATGAGTACGCAAAACTAAAAAGGGATGCGAATGACGGGGGTGGTGGCTCGCCCGGTTTAAAAGAACATGGAAATGTTTCGATTCGTGTTTGCTCGTCGAAATGAAAATTGCAAGCCCGTCGTTGCACCGGGAAAATCGAGCCAAGTAAACCGTGCAAAGCTGCGACCGTTCGTTTCGCCGACCATTAACTTTTTACGCGGTCTGTAACGTTTTTCGGGAAATTTGTCCGTTCGAAAATACGGCCCGCGAGTCGCACGTTTTTATTATTCATTTCTGTTCAGAGGCTACACACGCGCTCTGTCGACGCGCGATGATTATTTATAAACATTTGAACGTGCCCCTCGTTTTCTGCAAAACAAACCATGGCCGACTGACAAAATGTGCATTTAGGTTTTTGATTTTTTGTGAGAATCTCAGTGGGGAACAATTAAGTTTCTTTTTTCTAAAAAAAATTTAAATTCAACGAATTTAACCGGTTTTTATTTTCCGATTGAAAACTGCTAGATTATGCTAAAGAGAATTGTTGCAACAAGAAGAGCATAACATTCAAGAGTATTGCAGCAGAAAGAGCAGGGCCAGTAAAAATAGAGATAGCAAAAACAGATTCTCAAGAATCACGATTCCATTTTTAAACGAAACAGGTTCTCCAGCTATACAAATCGCCGGGACGCTCAGGAAAGTATAATGAGCCATTAAGCGTCGTCTAACAGTACGGTAGAATCCGATTCGTCCATGAAACACGCTTCGGTTGATTAATTCGTGCCGCTCGGCCCGTAAGCAGTCGTGCGTCTGACGGCACGAATCATTTTCCCCGACGGGCATCGAAATAGAGTAATACCTCGGTATATGCGAAAGAGATGTACACGATATTTTTGCACATTTTATACCCATCACTACTACTACAAAAACTTCGAAAACCTAACGTGCATAATTCTACTTTTAAACAATAACTACAACCGGCTTCATATTTTTTAATTTATAATTATTGAAACTACAAAAATGCTTCCATTTAGGAATTATTAAACAATTTGTTTGAAAATAACGGGAAGCCTAAATAGATTCGGTCTTGTAGTTTTTATAGAACAAAGTATCCCAGTCACATTAACCCTTTGCACTCGGAGATATTTCAACTAAAAAACCTAACATTTCTTCTAACCTAGAATATTTCCATTGTAAATCATTTATTTTCATTACATGCGTAAGAAACTGATATAGTACTTCATACAATATATAAATGTTTTGTAATTTATTACATATAAACAAATTTAATCATGTAAACAATATTCTAAATAATGGTGCAGCAATTTGTAGTGGCGCCTCAGAGTCGCCATTCGAGTGCTAAGGGTTAATAGCTCATGTGTCATTAATTAGTTCGGATAATCGAGAAAACGTCACAAAATTCGCAAATTCTAACATTCGTACTAAACCTCCGAATCCACGAACTACTGTTGCACCTGTTCCTTCTATTCTTTTCGGTAATTATTCATGTACAAATAATTTTTCATTCTACTCTTATTTTAAATTTTTGTAGATTTTTTTTATGGAACTTAGATCAATATATTGGCGACATTTTTCCGATTAGAATGAGTCCAAACACGACACGAATCGCAGCATATTTGTTTGTTTAATCCACGATTTATTGGAACCATTGATCAGTTCGTATAGTAGAGGTTCTACAAAATCGTGAATTACACAGCCAAATAAAATGCAAACTGTATCGTGCTTGGGCTCATTTTTAGCAGAAAAACGTCAGGAATACGATGGTAAAAGTTCCACTAAAAAATAATTAAAAACAAGATTGTTCTGTTACTTATTAATGTTCTTCCTAACAGCAAGAGATCAAAGAACAGTGTCTGCACACGATATAAGCGACGTTTCGATCACGAATTTTCACATTTATCGAGGTATGACTGAGTTCCTGATAGAATCGAGTCGTTTCACCGATCGAGGATATTTTCAAGGAATCCCTGCCGCCATTAAATCAATCAGGCTGGTCAGCTACTCCGTCAAAGCCGATCAATCGCGGAGCAATCATCGCGCGAATTAAAACGTCAAACGAATCGCGATTCAATCAGACGATCGTGGCCCGACTGTGCGCACAGAAGACAGACTCGTTTACTTCGAGTGTTAGAAAATCGATCGACCATTGCCCATGAAACGTAATTCTCGTTTGTCGATGATTAACACCAGGTTTACGGAGCACTAAAATTGATTATTTTACATTGCTTTATAAAAATAATAAAATTGTATTTAGTTAGATCTTCAGCGATTTTTATTGTAATATGTACACAAAAAAATGAATCTATCTAATAATTCCTCACGAATGCCTCCTTACACTCCTAATAATCATAAATTAAAAATTTTTGAATCCGTCATTTTGACGGGCCCCGTAAATCTAGTGTTAATCAGTTGGAAGAAAAAACAAAGAAAAATTCTGAGCTTCTAAGTCGTTCGAAATTGCCGCTTAAAAATTTATAGACCTAATTTTTTATCAATGTCGAACAAGATGTGTATTATGAACTTTTTCTGTACGACTCTTAATTGTCGAGAAAACCGAATTTGAATATTAACGTTCAGGATTATTCAAAACACAATTTGAAACAATTATTGCAGAGCGTACGTTACAAGAAATAGCATAAGGATTACATAGGAAGATTCTACATGAAAATCAGCGTTGAAAATCTAGAATGACTTTTTTCCATGCAACATTCTGCCTTTAAGAAAATTGCATTTGAAAATGGGGCGCCGCAAGTGGGTCACGTGGGGCTCTCGTGTGGCACACATTTTCAAAATTGATTTCCTCAGCAACGAAGCGCCGTACGGGAAAAATTCGTTCCACGTTTCCGACGTATTTTCACGCGGAGAGTAATCCTGTCTGCGTTCAAGAAACCGTCAAGAACGTATTAGTACGTTAAACTGCATTTTCCTGTGGCACGAGAACGTTAAACGACATTTTTCTTGAAATGTTGGTTTGCTTAGAGAAATCACGGCAATCAAAATTACTGGATAATATTATAGACCCTGAAGAGTACTCGGGAATTTTTTGCAATTTTTTCGAAACTCAAAAACCTAAAAAAGAAAATAGTTCAGTCGACCCAGTATGCAGATGCTAGTAATTTGCGCATAGAGGATCGCTCGGACAGCGTCTCGGCGAACCGAAATTTTTATTTTCTGTGTTGGCGAATTCCACGGAACGCCAGAATCCCCGTTAATTTCGCTGCAACGACCGACATCTTTTTTTCCCTATTTCTCTCTTTCTCTCTCTCTCTCTCTCTCTCTCTCTCTCTCTCTCTCTCTCTCTCTCTCTCTCTCTCTCTCTCTCTCGCTCGCTCTTTTCCCATGGCGGCGCAGGATTAATACGTTCGCCGAAGTCTGGCTGGTTTTAATTCGAATCGACGATGACGGGAAAATCGATCACGTCTGATGAAAGAGAGCCGGCCGATTCGAAAGCTTTAATGGAATTCCTGTTTCCGCGAAAACAAGGGAAAAGTTGCGAATAATGCCGCCGTGGTGGGGGAGCGGACCGTCGCCATTAGATTTGCAATTTTCATTCGGCTAGAATAATGCGATTGCACCTCCACGGAAGACTACCGTTCTCGCTTGCGAAACACACAAACGCGCAAACCGACGCGACGGCACGCAGAAACGGAAATCTCACGGATCGTTGCGCAAACATTTATACTGTAACTAAGAAATCGAACAGGCGCAGTTACCCATGCAATTTTTCAGATTTTACAACAGAAAAATGACTACAGGTTATACTAAATGTGTTTACTTTAATTATTTTTGTATGAAACATTTACCAGCGTATTGGCGCAATTTTTCTGATTAAAATGAGTCCAAACACGACACTGTTTGGATCTCTTTTACTCCTTCAATTCAGGATACAGTGAAACCTCGATTATGCGAGCTAGAAGGTGGGATATGAGCGCAGTGATGGTATATGGTCTCGGTTTTTTTGCGCATGCGCGACTAAATGCAGGAACGTACGTACGTCTTATGTTTGTGGGGAAAGTAGGGGAGAACTGTTATTGGCGGGAAACCGGACAGAAGAGTGCAAGATATATTTATATATTATATGTACATACACATAGAATTTTAATATAACATACGCATGTTAAACATTCATATTTGAAAATCGAAAAAAAAATTTGCGAAACTATGCAGGGTGACCAAGGTACCCCATTTTAGCCCAACTTTGTACATTACTGACGCTAAAATCGTCGCGCATGCGCGAGAAAACCGAGACGATATACCACCACTGTATGAGCGTCGAGAATTACAGAAGTAAACGAGATCCAAAGTGTATCGTGTTTGGACTCGTTTTAATCAGAAAAATGCCAATAATATGATGGTAATGGTTTCGTTAAAAAATAATGCGAAATAACAAAGTTAAAAATGTATAGTTTATTTGTGACGATCGTGGGATCAACGCTACCTGTTCGAGACCCATAGAAACTGAATCCTCGGCGTCTACCTGGCCGAGGTGAGTTAGAAAACACGTTCTAATTATTTCTGTCGAATGCAGAGAGCCCGGCCCGATGCTCGATTCGCTCGCTGCGAAGTGGAACATGAAATTATTTCCGACGTCGTGGCTCCCGGAGCCGGCAACCACGTCGACATTAATGCAACGTTGAACATTTAATATCCGAAGAACATCCTCAAACCTGAAAGAAAACTCGTAAATCTGATACTTGAACGCTTTGAGTGTATCTCTTCCATCGAATCAGAAAATAGGTCATTTTTAGAAATTTTTTACTGAAGAACTAAACGAGGTAGAGGCACAATACTTTTTGGGATATGTTCGTTTATGATTCAGTGTTGCTGAGGAATTTTTGTTCTATTCTGGATTTAGTGGTGCTTATTGGAGGCGGTTCTGATTGACTCGAATGCTTGAACGGTTTGAGAATGTCTTTTTGCATCGAGTCAGAAAATACGGCACACTTGGGAATTTTTTACTGGAAAACTAAACGAGGTAGAGGAATAATACTTTTTGGGATATGTTCGTTTATGATTCAGTGTTTTCGAGGAATTTTTGTTCTATTCTGGATTTAGTGGTGCTTATTGGAGGCGGTTCTGATTGACTCTAATGCTTGGACGGTTTGAGAATGTCTTTTTGCGTCGAGTCAGAAAATAGGGCACACTTGGGAATTTTTTACTGGAAAACTAAACGAGGTAGAGGAACAATACTTTTTGGGATATGTTCGTTTATGATTCAGTGTTGTCGAGGAATTTTTGTTCTATTCTGGATTTAGTGGTGCTTATTGGGGGCGGTTCTGACTGACTCTAATGCTTCAATGGTTTGAGAATGTCTTTTTCCATCGAGTCAGAAAATACGGCGCACTTGTGAATTTTTTACTGAAAAACTAAACGAGGTAGAGGCACAATACTTTTTGGGATATGTTCATGTATGATTCAGCGTTGTCGAGGAATTTTTCTTCCATTCTGGATTTAGTGGTGCTTATTGGAGACGGTTCTGATTGACTCAAATGCTTGAACGGTTTGAGAATGTCTTTTTCCATCGAGTCAGAAAATACGGCCCACTTGTGAATTTTTTACTGGAAAACTAAACGAGGTATAGGCAAAAGACTTGTTGGCATATATTCCTTCATGATTAAGTATTACGAGTAAATTTTTGTTGCACTCTATACGCCAGGCATAATAACAAAATAACGGCATCGTAAATCGTTCAAAACGAAAAAGTGATCGTCAAGAATTCAATGTACTCGCGTAAAACCCATTACATCACCACTGTTCACATAAATTCGAAATTTCCCAGGTGACTATAAACTTCGATCACCGACCATAAACGGAAACACAGCTTTGATTTTATCGAAATGGCGTCCAGGTCCGTGCAAAAGCGAGCGCTCCATTGTTGACTATCGCAACAGAATCAATTTGACAAAGTACAACCGCCCGTGGGAAACATATTTTTCATACATTTTAATAACATTTTACGATGTTACTCGGCGTGCTCATCTATTTTGTCGCACATTGTAGACAACTTCCAGGGAACGGAACTCCTAAGTTCGTGCAACCATGGTCGCAAACTTCTCTCGGAAAACGAAGGTTGACAAGCTCCGGTGTGGCACTCAAGATTTTGATATATCGAAGTTCGACTGGCAAGTTTTCGATGCTTTGGACGAAGAGGACTGATCAATGCAGATGCACACTGAAGGGCAAAGGTGAATTCAACATTATTTGAAAAAGCATTACTTTTTTAAAATTAGACCAAATAACTCGAGCGTTTTCGAGAAGGATTAGCTTATCAGATGTAAACAAATTTTTGAAAAAATTTTAAATGGTCGGAACCGCGAGAGAAATAATAAAAGTTGATTTTTACTACTTTTTTTATCAGGGTATGTATATGAAGTTTAAAACAATGTGTTTTGTAGATTCAAGTAATGCATGCTGAAAATTTTATCGATATTGGCTCACGAGTTATAAACGATTAAAAATGAGAAAAATTGCAATTCTTTTACACGTTGTCTAATAAACTAATCCCTTTAAATTCTTAAAAACACTCACGGCATTTAGTCGAATTTTCATCAAGTTATGTTTTTTTTTTAAATAGTGTTGATTCACTTTTGCTCTTCACTGTAAATTCACCTTCAGAACATTGAGAACGTAGTATAGTACGTGCTGCTGGAGGATTTTATTTGTTTGTAGCGAAAAAATGGGTAGCTGCGTTTTTAACCCCTTGCACTATCAAAGGGTAAATTATTAATTTCCTTTGAAGCGAAATAAAATTTTATTTTGTTGCTTTCAATATATAGCCATTGGGGAATATACAAACATATAATAAATTTAGATTTTCTTTTTGTTCTAAGAATTGATGGACGACAATCAAGTTCTTAATCACTGTAACCGTAAAATAAATCATAGTGCAAGGGATTAAACAGGAAAATAATTAAAAGGTTAAAACTAAAAATTTATCCTCCAATTTTATTGATATTTCCAATATGTTCTGCACTTCCTCTATGCGCTTTTGACAAAATAGGCAGACTGGTGATATTTGATCTATATCGTCTGTATTTGTTTGTTCTCATTATGTGGGCTATTGGTGGAGATAGTGTGGAATATAGAAAAGTCCCTGGGAAGAAGACAAAATTTTCGAGCATCTCGGAAGCGTCCTTGTTTGTCCGGGCTTCGCAGACCGATCCTCGTACGCGTTCTCGACAAATCGATGCTGACAAAAACTAGGCGGTCCTCCAGAACGAGTGGCGCTCAACCCATTTCCTCCAGGGCGCGAGAATCCGCTCGAAAATCGGTTAACAGTAATATCTCGATACCCGTGGAAGAGACGTACACGATATTTGTGAAAAATTTCACCTCACTACCGTAGGAAACACCTCAGACAGACCCGGGAAGCTTGATACATCGGGAAGACTATACTAATCCAATGACAGAACTTTTTCGTTTTTAATGATTTCTTTATGAAACATGTACCATCGTGTCCGCGACATTCTTCTGATTAAAATGAGTCCAAGCACGATACAATTTGGATCATATTCATTCGTTTAATCCGCGATATAGTAGAATCTCCATTATCCGAACTGAAACACCGACTATAGAGTTTTTACTGTATCGTGGATTAAACGAGTGAATACGATTGAAAGTACATCGTGTTTGGGCTCATTTTAATCAGAAGAACGTCGCGAATATATTGGTAAAGGTTTCATACAAAAATGACTAAAAACAAAAAATTGTTATCAAGAAATTAATATTGTACATTCGTTACGATTTGACCACCGCTTTCATCATCTCTTGATCTTCCAACCATCGTATCCGCGACATTCTTCTGATTAAAATGAGTCCAAGCACGATACAATTTGGATCATATTTATTCGTTTAATCCGCGATATAGTAGAATCTCCATTATCCGAACTGAAACACCGACTATAGAGTTTTTACTGTATCGTGGATTAAACGAGTGAATACAATTGAAAGTACGTCGTGTTTGGGCTCATTTTAATCAGAAGAACGTCGTGAATATATTGGCAAAGGTTTCATACAAGAATGACTAAAAACAAAAAATTGTTATCAAGAAATGAGTATTGTACATTCGTTACGATTTGACCACCGCTTTCATCATCTCTTGATCTTCCAAGGCGTTTCACGGTCATCGAGAAACCCAATAGCCGACTGGGACTCTCGCTGGGCCCTCGTTGAATTTTCCACTACGCCCCCTAGTGACAATTAAGCTCCATTCCCAACGAGCCGATTTGCTTTCGTTAATTGTACCCGCATGACATTTCCATTAGCGTCGCTCTCGTCTATTCTGGCTTGAATGCATCATATTATTTAGATTCGTCACATTTAACAACTTTAGGCAGATTGTCCATATAATAGTCACTATCTAGTGAATTGTTAACGATCGAACTCTATACAAGTACTTTCTGTACTGTTCTTTTCTGTGATTTTTCATGCTTGCTATAAATTAATTACTATTATTTAAAACGAATATTTTTTAAATTACTAGATCCTCTGGGGAATTCTTTATGTATCAGTTTTCAAATTACCAACTTCCCCATGTCCACCACTAATTCACACCTTATTTTCGACTACAGTACTACAGTAATATTCTTACAAAGTCTTTACTGTTTTCAGTGGATTTACTAATTTCTAAAAATTACTAGATTGTCTAGGGAATTCTTTCTGTATCAGTTTTCAAATTACAAAGTTTCCCATGTCCATCACTAATTCACACCTTATTTTTTACTACAGTACTACAGTAATATTCTTACAAAGTCTTTACTGTTTTCAGTGGATTTACTAATTTCTAAAAATTACTAGATTGTCTAGGGAATTCTTTCTGTATCAGTTTTCAAATTACCAAGTTCCCCATGTCCATCACTAATTCATTCCTTATTTTCGATTACAGTACTACAGTAATATTCTTACGAAGTCTTTACTGTTTTCAGTGGATTTACTAATTTCTAAAAGATTACTAGATTGTCTAGGGAATTCTTGCTACGCTTATTTCCAAATTACGAAGTTCCCAATATTCTCTTCTAATTAATTCCTAATCTTGTCTCTAATTTCCTAACTAAATCTCTAGTGAATATTAGTGGGGGATTTTTAACAAATTTCCCTAGCTCAATTCGACTATCCCCACGACGTCCAACACGGTCCAGCTCGTAGACAGAGTGAACTAGTAGGATTCATCTATCTCAATCTCTCATCACGCAATAATACTATCCTCTTATGCCTCCGCAGCGAGCAAAAAGGCGTTTAACGATCGCCAACGTGTTCTTGAAAGAGGGAGGACACTCTTTGTGGCTGTTCGGTGTTAACATATCCACGCCGATACATTCAACATTCAGATATCTAATCTGACTGGTCGTTGCCCAGTGGTTCTCAATCGGTGTCGCCGAAATAAAATTCTTTTTCACTCCTACGTTTTCATTGTGCCTTAAGGTTATCCAATTATAGCAAAATCTCCACCAAAAGTCCCTAGACGCTCCCTAAAATAGCAACAATTCTAGTTTCCTAGTAATTGTTCTAATTATCCTACTATGCACAACAAAAGAAAATCCATTAAAAAGAGACAAAGAAAACCCAATTTTAGTAACATTCTCCATCACATAAAAATCCTCAGACGCTGCTTAAAATATAAAAATTTCGTGCACGAACAGTATCTAGTAATTTTTCAAATGATCATGCTATATGCAGCAATGGAAAATATTCACAAAAAGAAAACCCAATTTTAGTAACATTCTCCATCACGTAAAAATCCTCAGACGCTGCTTAAAATACAAACATTTCGTGCACGAACAGTATCCAGTAATTTTTCAAGTGATCATGCTGCATGCAGTAATGGAAAATCCACGAAAAGAAAACCCAATTTTAGTAACATTCTCCATCACGTAAAAATCCTCAGACGCTGCTTAAAATACAAACATTTCGTGCACGAACAGTATCCAGTAATTTTTCAAGTGATCATGCTGTATGCAGTAATGGAAAATCCACGAAAAGAAAACCCAATTTTAGTAACATTCTCCATCACGTAAAAATTCTCAGACGCTGCTTAAAATACAAACATTTCGTGCACGAACAGTATCTAGTAATTTTTTAAGTGATCATGCTGTATGCAGCAATGGAAAATCCACGAAAAGAAAACCCAATTTTAGTAACATTCTCCATCACGTAAAAATTCTCAGACGCTGCTTAAAATACAAACATTTCGTGCACGAACAGTATCCAGTAATTTTTCAAGTGATCATGCTGCATGCAGTAATGGAAAATATCCACGAAAAGAAAACCCAATTTTAGTAATATTTTCCACCAACCAAAATTCCCTAAATACTGCGTAAAACTGAAATAATTTGTAAACGAATAGTTCCTAGTAATTATTTGAACTATCATGCAGTGTGCAGTGCTTGGATATGCACGAGAAGAAAATAAGAAACAAAATGGGCCTGGAAGCTTCCTGAAATCGACAATGAAATTAAAACCACCTAACATTTCGTAGCCGCACCATCCGGATTACTATAAAAGTAGAAAACGCAACGAAAGAAGCACGGGAACGAAAGCACTCTTGATCCCCCATTACATTATTCATATATAACTCCACTAGATTATGTCTGCAGCATATTCAACCGGTAAAGTGCACATTTCAAGGTTTTTTCCTCTCGGAAAATGCATTCACGAATGCCGAGTTTTAGTACCCGAGATGAAATTCTGGCTATCTCTTTAAATGCTTTTTAATATTTCAAACTAGCCGGAGAATGTTAGGGGATTTTTCGTGGTTTTTACTGGATCCAACTTTAAATTTACTTTGCTTTAGCAATTTTCTTTTTCAATAGCGTTAAATACAACATTAACAGCATTAGACACAAAATTTTACTATCTCACCGCTTCTGTGGATAAATCTTTCTAAAAATCACTATACTTCCGGTAAGAAAAACCTCCAAACACAAATTCCTATAAATTCTAGAGTATTCCATTAAAACAACTATTTAAAGAAATAGCGCAAGATTTGGTTGCATAAAAGTCTTGAAAATCCAAGAAAAAGAAAGATCCAAGAAAATCATCTCTGGATCTGTTATTTTCCTTGGGAAAGTAGGCGAACGAAGAAAAACTGTCGATACGCCGCACGCTCGTGCGATCACAGAGCATGAAGATGGCGGTCGCAACGCCGACGAGTACGCGATTTTTCAAGGGAAAGATGGCGGCTCGAAAAATCTGTTTGTTCCTCGGAACGGTACACGTCACACTTGCAACGATACGTACACAGCGTACACGACCGTTACTCCTGATTTGCCTAATGAGTTAACGATGCCAGCGAAAAATGGCGTCTAATCGTCTCTGGATTCTCGCGGTTCTGAACGCCGTGTTACGTAAGTGGCTATCAATTTCATAGATTCGCAAGCCTCACGCGAGTCCCTTCGATCGCCTTTTGCGAGCGAAAATGGCGGTCCGATTCGAATCGGTCCGCCATGTTTTCCACGTTTCATAGGAAACGTTCGCAGGAGGCAACGCGTCCACATCATCAAACGTTTCGGAATCCTAATCGCAATTAATCCGCATCCTATACACATCCATCCCGGATCAAATATTCATCGAAAAATCCACTACACCGCAAACTAGCCTAAAACTCGTATATTTTTCATCGACGATCGATGGAAGCGCCAGAAAACACGTGAAAATTCATGGGTCTGATTTTCCAGCTCGTTAGTGGAAGAGTAGTTACACTCCAATGTGAAGGATATTCAAGTAGAATAGAATATTATTCTTATCACTGGACTTAGGATTTGGTGCGTTCGTGGCAAAGACGATAGATAAAATGCAAAGTAAAAAAAAAACATCTAAAGTTTAAAAATATTGTTTCCACCTGTTTACAATTACTCTGGAAAGAAATAAATGTCTACGTAGCTTCTGTGTCCTGCAATTAATTCGGACAATTTTTATTTTGCATAAAAATCCTCAGTCTACTTATCTCACTTCATCAAGATCTGTTTGGAGATTATCAAGAATGTCGTAACTATCAAGTGGTCAACTGTTATTCAGTTTGATGAGAAGTATCAAAATAATAAAAAGATCAATACTACTTCCTATTTTAAAAAATGTTGGGGCCCCTCTTCCCCCCACCCCCTCAACAGTTACCTCCCACAATTAATAATTAATATAATTGTGATTTCTATCGATCGAATTTTGAATTATGTTAAAGAAAATTCGATCGATAGAAATCACAATTATATCATGGATGGCGAAACATTTATAAACAACCAGACATTTTTTGCGTCAATGTCAAGGACTGGTCGTACACGAATTTATCCATAGCTAAGATAAGTAACAAAAAACTTTTTTTTCTAAAATGTAGATTCAATAACATTATTCCTAATTTCATTTACAAAAAAGTTTTTAAAAAGAAAAACAATTTTATCATTACGTCTCCATTCACTCATGACAAGTTGTTGAAATTACAGAGCAGATATATACGAAAAAAGTTTTAAACATTACTATTAAAGATACACAAAATTTACACAGTAAATTACTTAATAATATTTCTGAATTAAACGAAGAATTACAGTTTCTTATTCCCCGACAAATTCTAGAAAAATATTACAGATTTGAAAATAAAAAATGTTTGAAACTCTTCAAAGAACAAAAAAAACTGTAGTGACATTTTCTCTCCGGAATGGTCCTGCAATTAAATATGGGGTCATAGCGACTATACTTATAGTTCAATAGCTGCGTGGCCGGATGTAATATTTAAAAACGAATTAATAGGGAAACATTCAGGGTCTGATTATGCTGGTTGTAAACGCGATATAGTGACGACATTTTCTCCCCAGAATTTTCCCCTGACGAGGAAATCAATGTTGCATTTGCATCTGGTAACACGACTCGTTTCTCTGGCTCCTCCACGGACACATACTTGCTAGAGGAACGAGTCTAATCTTCGAAACTATGTACAGTCACTCCCATTAATATTCGTACACTCTAAAAGACGATCACGTTTTTAATATTGGATCATGTGACTTGGATTTTTTTTTTTGAGAAGTTAGAACAATTAGTTTACTACACGTTGAAAAAAAGAATTTTGAAAAAATTATAATTGGTCGGAATTACAAAGAAAATACTAAAAGTTGTTACAGTATTTCACCGGTAATTGTCCCAAATGTCTCCCGACAGAATTGTCCCTGAGATATCCCCACTAGTGCGGGGTGTACCCCCTTGAGGGGCCGTGAAGCTCGAGGGGCCTCGGTCTTCGGTCAATTTTCGGCTTTAAACTGTAATAAATCGAATGATTCTTACGTCATTCGTTCCAAAATTACTAAATTTACGTCATACATTTCAAAATTTGAAAATGTATACAATTGATAGAGATCTACAAAATGGATGTTTTAAATTTTCAACATAAGCCACATAAAAAAATTGTAAAACGCAACTTTCAGTATTTTCTCCGCAATACCGACCAATTGCAATTGTTTTATAATTTCTTTTTCACGTCATGTAGTAAACTAATTATTCTAACATCTCAAAAAAGTCCAAGTCGTATAGTCCAATATTAAACAAGTTATCGTCTTTTTAAGAGTGTACGAATATTAATGGGAGTGACTGTATGTATGTACTACTGAAGTCGGTTCAGCGGCTAAACCGACGCGCACACATAAGTGCACGCACACGTAAGTTACGTTCTTCTTGAACCGCCTTCACACATGAGAACACCAACCAGCGTTACAGAATTCCCTGGGTACGTGACTCCCGTGTAAACATGTATGCCCGTTCACGTCTACTAACACTAACACCACCACTACCACTATCACAACTGCCATCGCGCTCCTAATATTATCATAATTCGACGGCATCCGACGATCGAGTATTGTCGTTCAATTTTCACGCGTGACTAATTCGATCCTTTTTCCGCGACTTCTCGCTTGTGAATGAAGTTCGATAAGTAAAGTAAGCGAACACGCTATTCGGACTGTTTCGGACTGGCTCGGGTTCCGGTTCGGACGTTTTTGAAGTTCGAGTACGAATGATTCGGAAAAATCAATTTACAGTATTTCATCGATAATTGTCCACAACACGGGTCTGCGAAGGGACAATTATGCGCGAGGGATATCATTCTTTAAGGTCCTAATCCGAATTTCCAACTTCTTTATTAATCATTATTTTTTTATGGGTCATCGAAGTCGCATAAAAAAATAATTAATAATAAAGAAGTTGGAAATTCGGATTAGTGTGGTCTCACCGATATACCCGAGCCGCATGGTGTCATATTTCTCGGCGACCGAGGCCTCTCGAGCTTCACGGCCCCTCAAGGGGGTACACCCCGCACTAGTGGGGATATCTCAGGGACAATTATGTCGGAGACATTTGGGACAATTACCGATGAAATACTGTACTTGGAATACGGATAGCGAGTTACTGTTCTGATAATTCAGTAAGGTCAATTTGTTAAGCTTTTTTGTTTGTGGACCTATTATTTATATAATTCAAAGGAGTCAATTTATTACAAGTTTGATTTTGAACTTATTAATTACATAATTCAACGGAGTCAATTTATTACGAATTTGATTATGAACCTGTTAGAATAATTCCATAATAATCAATTTGTTGGGAGCTGAATGATGACCTTATTGTTTAAATAGTTACAAAAGTCGGTTGGTTTGAGGTCAGTATATGAATTCACTGTTTAAATAATTCAGTAAGGTCAACCTATTAAGAATTTATTATTTTAATAATTCGAGAACGAACGATTTATTGGAAATTTGAGAACGCCCTTATTGTTTAAATAATTAGGGAATTTGATTAATCGGAACACGAATTTATTGTTAACACTAGATTTACGGGGCCCGTCAAAATGACGGATTCAAAAATTTTTAATTTACGATTGTTAAGAGTGTAAGGAGGCATTCGTGAGGAATTATTAAACAGATTTATTTTTTTGTGTACATATTACAATAAAAATCGCTGAAGATCTAACTAAATACAATTTTATTATTTTTATAAAGCAATGTAAAATAATCAATTTTTGTGCTCCGTAAACCTAGTGTTAAAACATCTCGAAAAAAGTATTGTATGCAAATATCGAGTGATTCAAAGGTGAGCCTCTGGCAAGTATTACTAAATATTTAAATATTGTTCTTATCAAGAATTATCACCCAGTTATTTTTGACTTATCGGTTTAGGTTGATGGCTTTGATATCTTTTTTTGAAATCCTTTTTCTTCACTACCTAGAGCACCAACGCTGACTCTTATCAAAAGTTGTTGATAAGTTCAAGCTGAATGAACTTCAAATAAATAGTAATTAACATTCGGGAACTTCGAGATACGAATTATATTACATAAGAGATTTATTTAAAAAATTGTGAGACTACTATGTTTTGATGATGGCAATATTTGCGTGTACGTTGTAAATTGCGTATAATATATACCATTGATTATTCATACTACATTCATAATGTACATTGTAATAATGTTTATACTTTAACACCTATTTTGTACTATTTATCATATCTTAATATTTATACTGCATATTATGAATGCAATGCGCACATACGGTACACAATTTATAATATACGTATAGTAGATGGAATTCTTGATGACTCCTTTTTCACAGATATTCAGAATATATACGAATTAGTAGACATTTATAAACATATGGAGGAACCGCAGAAGGCGCAATAAACAAAATTCAATTATAATTTCATTTCGCGTTATCGCCCATAGTTTCCCGAAGGTTCTTTAACGACACATTGATAAAATCGTTGGTCATCAATGAATAATCGATAAGTTATCGGTAATCGGTAGCAACCCCTCGAAACCAAACTCGAGGGTGAAATGTTCAAATTACCAATTCCGTTAGGGTTTCTGTTTCCGACGAGCGACACGTCATGGCCGTGGAAACACGCCCGAAGGCACTGGAGAAAATATCAGTTCTAACGATAAACAATACACACTTCGCTGCCTTTGCAATCTTGAAAAATATTTCACTGCCTTTCCAATCTTGGAAAAGTAGTATCTCATTCATAAAACAATGGGGCTTTATTTTGAAACAATTTATCAATTCGAATTTATTTTTAGTTTATCTACTTAAAATAATCCTGTGCATTCAATGTATTTATTAGTCTAAATCAGTTTTAATCGTCCAGTATAAATAATATTCTTTTCTATATGTAAATGGTCGTGCACATATGCAATATAAAATGACTGCCTCAAATATTATAGTTTCTTGCATCATAGTATCAATTTTTCCTATAATTCATCCTAAAAGCTAAAACATCTCTCTGGATTATAAAATTCTATATCCTGAATATTCGGTGCCATAATATTATAAACATTGCTATTTTTCTAAGAAGATATAATTACAGCCATTAATTTTCCATCTATCGTTCTACAGCATGCACAAAATGAGGAAATGCAATGAAAACGTAACACTTATGGCTGCGATCGCGTTTCCGTATTTCAACTTCCAAAAATCCACAACAAAATCCATTACTTGGCTTGTACACAAAATAAAAATTGCCCACATTAATTGCAAGATATAGAATCAACATGGATATTTCTTTCTCATCCTAATAACTTTAATGGAAATAATGCAACAGCATTTTTAAATTCTTTAAATGTCCATACTGTTTTGCATCGATTCCATTAATTATTGGTACAAATGAGTTCATCTGAAAGACTTCCAACAACGTCGCTACCCAAAAGCAAGCAAAACAAATGAAGCAACACGCACAAGAAGACGAAAAGGCGTGGAGTAAAACGGGCAGTGCAGGTTTAATCGAATAGAGTGGAAATTTCCTTAGCGAGGTCCTTTACAGAGGAATATTTTTCGTCGGGCCGAATATTGTCTGGCCCGACTTCCATCGACCGCGCAAAGTATCAAGTAAACCAATTTCTCTGGAAATTCTATCCAGCCTCGCCGGCGGAGAGTCATCTATGGCTTCGAGCCGAGAAACCGGAAATGGGAAACGCGCCGCCAGTGTCCTGATCAGAGGGCCCCGTTTTCGTTGAACGTTCCCGTCGGGACGTGCCTCCATGTTAACCGTCGCCTCGAGCCGCCTTTATTGCGCAGCGACCACGTCGAAAAACCTAACTCGCTAACTACCGCTGTCCTTCTCTCTCTCTCTCGGAAACCACCCAAAATCCCAGTCCCACGATCCTTCGGCCAACAATCCACACGACCCCCTCGAAAATCCTCTTTAAATTCTAACAAAACAGTCGTCTGACGTCAACAGCGGGCTTCGAAAGAGAGAGAGAGAGAGAGAGAGAGAGAGAGAGAGAGAGAGAGAAAACGGAAACTCGGAACGATCAGAAACCCGGGGGAATACGAAGCTCAGTTGAGCAGCCGATTTTCCTGCGAATCGATAGCTCGGGTAATTAACGAGGTACCCGTGTGGACACTCTTAGAGTCTTAGAGTACCATTTCCAGTTCGTCCAAAATATTTACACCGGGAACAAAAGAACGTGTCCCCAGGAGCGGAGAGTGAACGCCAGCGCCACGATCGAGATGAGAGAGAGAGAGAGAAACAGGGAGAGGAGGAAAGAAAATGATCAAGATTTTCGACCCATTTCCGGGCCGACCTTCGTACCATCTGCGGCATATAAACAAGGAACGATCGGTAATTGGACCAAGGAGACGGGTAACTAGTCGGGTATAGAGATTCCGAGCAGCTACAAGCTGAATAAAAGGAAGTAAGGCTTTCTTACCGAATTTCCTCTCCAGAGAGGAATTTTTTAGATTTTTTATAACGGTGGATTAATACTGATGTGTTAATGCTAATTACTCACTGCATCTCGACGACGGCCGGGCTCACGGTGCACATCCCGCTGGCGACGGCACGGCAGTCACGGTCACAGTCACGTAAGCACCGAGCGGCTGCAACGATGATGGTGTCGATGCCGTGCACAAACGGAGAAACACTCATCACTGTCACCCAGCACCCCGATTTTGTCGAGAGAGACAGAGAGAGAGAGAGAGAGAGAAAGAGAGAGAAAGGGAGAGCCTCGAAGCCTCTCTTGCTTCTTCTCTTTTCACGATACGCTAGGGGGGAGAGAGTCCAGGAGCGGCCGAGGAAAAACCAGAAACGGACTTGGAAACCAGAGACCGACTCGAAACCGAGCGTTCCAGACCCGTCTAGATTTCTAGAGACCGTGCAGGAACACCGAGCAGACCGACCCGAGACACGCCAAATCGACCCGCACACTTTCGACCGAGACGACTTTTTTTTCACCTTTTTACCCGCCCCGTTACGCCGCGCGGCACACAGTATATCACTTCTGTCGGCGGTTTGTCGAGGCGTTTCGCGTTGTTGGGTCCCCGCGGTGTTCGGTTCTGTTGTGGTTGTTGGCCAGTTGGGCCAGCAACCGCCGTGATGGCCACCAGCCGATCGCCAGGCAGCAGAGAGCACCGCGCTCCTGGCTCGTAACAATTTTTAACCTCGCTCGCCAGGACCGATTCGATGCAGCCGAGTTTCTTGACTGAGCGACCGATGCTCGCCGAGCCGTGCCCCGCGAGACTCCATGCTTGCCAACGCGACGCATGCGCCCGCGCAAATGTTACTAGATTAGGCGTGGAAACGCGGACGTTGAGCGCGCCGCTCGGCGAATCGATCGTTTCGATTGATTACATTGGAAACGAATTGTATTGATTCTTTCGATCGATTGATCAAAATAATAATCGCATTACTACATTATAATTTATGGATATGTTTCGGTAGTAACTCGGTCAAAGGCTACTTTAATATGGGCATTTGGTTCGTTATTTTTTTTTCAAATTATTTATTTATACAGGTTGCATCAATATCTAGGCCATTAGCGACTACAAGAGTGTATACAAATATATACAAAAACATAGGTATAACTAGAGGTATATCATAAAATAACAATTCGCAGATTGTAACTACAATCACGATTACAGCTTGTTATGGTTGTTTTTGGAATTTTATGTTGGAAAAAACATACACAGATTTACATACATGGTGAGTCAGTATGAACTAACGCATAATATAGCATTTTAAGAGTAGCATCGAATGAGTACAACTTAATATCTTTATATCCCATTGTCAGAAAAACGAGATATAAAAATATGAAATTATACTCATTCGAATATTTCGTTAAATAATTTTTTAATATAGCCAATAGATACTGAGTTAGATAAAAATTCTTACTGACCCACCGTGTATATATGTAGACAATTCGAAAATTCGTATTTTAAACGGATTAATATGGAAAAGTTTATGAAAACACCATCGAACTTCTATAATAAAGTACATGAATAACAGAGTAGAAAAAGATATGAATAAAATACAATGCAGTGTAAAGAAAACAATTAAATTAAAGATGAATAATAAAATAACATAAAATCTATATAAACCAATACAATAAAAATATGAATAAAATAAAGCAACAAGATATAAATATAATCGAATTTATTAATACCATAATTTAATGAAATATAAACGAATTCTTATAGAGATGATTTCATGAGAAATGTACAACAATTTGTTGATGACGAATGGTATTTTTCGCGCTTGATCTAATCAAGATATTTCTCCGGAGCGTATTCGAGAACAGAGATAAACATGTCTACGTTAATTTAGAGCGAGGAGCTCGTTAAATCGATTAAGAAGTCATCGTGGATCGCTGCAGTATCTTGTTCTGCGAACGAAAGCGCAAGATGTGAGAGTGACCCTCTTCCGCGGGCTGCTACTAGGTCGCCGAGAATTTCTCATTTAAAGAAGATGCGTTTCTCTGATTTGCTTCTCCTGCTGTGGATAATTATTGCAAAATTCTTATTCAACATGATTCACGGGGAAATTAACGGACCAGAAACTTGTTCTACACGATGTTTGTAGCCGATCGGACTGGCGAATTGAGAGTATGTTCTCATTAGCAACTTAAATTTCAGGGAATCTATTATAAATTACACTGCAGTGTACAATCATTATTGTAAAAATATTTGTCCGAAAATATGTTTGTATTTAATACACAGAAAACAGTTCATAAAAACTAGACTGATGATTGCAACAATGATAATTAATAAGAACTAGTTATTGTTCTCCAAAGAGATCATTAAAACAAATCAATAATACATCTCTCTTTTTCAAATTATAATACAAGATACATTTAAATAAAAATGCATCAAAAAGATTACGAAAACAAGTAACCTCGTTGTTCGCTGTTTATTACAATAAATTCTACACAAAATTGTTATTCATGTTCAACAAACAAGCCGAAAAGGCAAAAAGGAACGACTTTGCAGCAAGTGATTCTAAAAGATTCGTTCCAGGGGATATTTCGAATTCGCGGGTTGGCAGCGCGGCGTCGGTGCATTGGTCACCCGCCAAAGTGGCGGCTCGCGATTGGTCGACGCGTCACAGCGCAGCAATGGCGGTGTCCAGTGGTGGGGTGATCGCGGTGCACTAAGCCACAGCCTACTCTAGTCTTAGATGGTCTAAGGCTGTGACTAAGCGCGTTGCATCGCGCAGCTGAGTTCGTGTCCGTGCCGTGCGTATGCGTGCGTACGAGTCCCTAACCTGTCGAGCGTGGTTCGTGTCTTGATCGCGTCATCGAGTCATCGATTGCTGACTCCGCTCGTGTCTCGCGGCCGCGTAATTTGCGTCTGGCTGGCCAGACAATCGCGTCGCGACGCCGCCGTCTGCTGTTCAACTGTGAACAGTTTACAACGCTCGAGGACGTGGCGATGACGGAGAGCTGAGGGCAGGATCGCTCTTATTGTGAATGAGGTAGGAATAACGTGTGTGTTCTAAGTGCATGATCGATCCCTCACCCCCACCCCTCCCACCCGGGATCGAAACGCCGAGTGAAACGATCGTTCGCAGATCGAACGTGTTTGTACAGTGTAACAAAACCGTTTCGAGCCGCGCAAGTGTCGGAAATGAACGTTCGGAGAATGTTTTTTCTCTATCGATTTCGTGGACGCGACGGTTTTACAAAGTGGGGTTAGGTTAATTGTTATTGTGACATGCGGTTTCGAAATGGAACGCGAGACTCGATGAAGTTCTGATTGAGAAGTGGAATGTCAGTTTAGGTACGATTGTTGTAATATTGCTATTGGAATATTTCGTTGGTCGTTTGAGATTGGTTTAGAGATTGTGTCAGAATATGCTCGTTCGATTTTGACAGGTTTTTGAGGTTTGGAATAGTTTGTGTATCTTGACGAGTGGTGTAGTTTTATCGAAGCTGCTGGTATATGCTGATAACGAGGGATGGCAACGCTACATCGATGTTTTGGAAATATCGATATTTTCTCCTGATATATCGATATTTCGAGTTCGATATATCGAAATCATCGATGTTTTGAAATAGTTGAAATGGTTATATTTGATTTGGATTTTTAGATCATCCTATAATTGACCGGGTCAATTTAACGAGTCGCACAGTGTAACGCTCCGCGTTTAAAAATAAAAAAATCGTTTTAGTTACAAAATGTAGTTAAAAGTTGAGTAAAGACACCCAAGTCAACATAAATTACATACAGTCAATATTTATGAAGTGAAATTTTGGTGTAAATGCAAGTTATTTTATTTATTTCTTTTTTGTAAATAAGTTAAAAGTATTTTATATATATATATATATATATATATATATATATATATATATATATATTTATAGACTATATAATGTGAGAAGGAATTTCTTTCAAACGATTAATATCGATGTTTTACTATTGATATATCGATATTTTTGCATTTTTGCCATATCTACTGATAACTCGCAATGATAACGCTGATCGATAGCCTGTGGTAACACGTGCGGCAAGAAGGTAAATATTTGTACCGTTGTTGCCGGCTTTTGCCGAATACAGTCTGGGATGAAATTCGATGAACACAGATCAACGGGCTGTGTGTATAATTTTGAATTAACACTACTGCTATATTATGCTTTATAAAGAGAAGTGTAATTTTTTAGAGAAAATATAAAAAGAATTGTATATTGTGCCTTATATTGTGTATTGAATTCTGTGAGGAATTATTGACTGTGTAATATGGTGGTTTTCATGAAGTACGATTAGTATTTTAGTATGCATTGATGAGACGATGAATGCAGAAAAATGTGCATGGTTGAGTGTTTTAAAACTGTACAGTCAGCATTCGAAAACGATAACTGAGATTATATTTACAATCTGATATCCAGTGTATTAATTTTAATATAGACTTTATGTATTTCACATTTGATAATACAAATATCCACTTGACATTTTTATTAATTAGTTTTTACATTGAACTAACAATATTAACTTCAAGCATTCGTTGAACAATTCGTGGGGATATGTAATAACTCAACCGGCAGCAGTGTTAATTGAATAAAACTTTAATTTTGTTCTCGACTGTACAAAATGTTTGAAACGTTGCATAGTCTCTGCTGCAGCATGTTTTTCGTAAAGAATATAATTTTAATACAGTCTTTAGGTATTACATATTTATGGTGTGTTTACACTGAACTGTCTACATTAATTTCAATTATTTATTGAATAACCTACGATAATATACATATAATAAATGAGACTGAAACTTATAGTATAATTCAATAAAACTCGCATTTTGTCTCCGACTGTACAAAATTTTTGAAACGTTGTGTAGTCTATGACGGCGCACCGTGTTTTCCTTAAAGAACAATTCGATTGAAAGTAAAGGAAGGGATAGCGTTGTTTAACGCGATGTAATCATCGGCGGGTCATTTAGGTTAACGATGTGCTCACGTGCTGTATGATGTATTTACGCGCGATGCGTTCAAATCACTTGATTGTTATCCGACGATACTTCCTCGATAGCAGAAATGACAAGTTAGCACAGTGTCATAAGTTGCCGGAAACAAGCAATTAGATTTCTCGAATTATTCCGCATTCTTTAAAGATGCGCAAAGTGTAACTAAAACCCAGGGAATATTTAATCGAGCGTTAAATTTCTCGGTGGTGCGCGGCGCATCTCCGAATCGCAACGTTTATGACGTTACACCGTGTTCGTTCAAAACCGGTTTCCTCCGGTGGCCTTCGGAGAACTTTATCGAATCGGCGATAAAATAATTCGCGATTTTTCTCGGTGAGTCGAAATATTTCACGAGCCCGGAAATATCCGGAGGTCGGATATTAAGTTGATTAATGTCCGAGCGCAGGTGTGCCAGATTAACGGGTCTGACACTAAGAATATGTATAACTGAAAAATATCAAGTATCAACGTTCGTTCTGATATGGGCATTTCTAGGTTGGAAACTAGATCAAACGATGTTGCCAATAGAAAGTAGCATGGGGTCACGGATCTAGATTATATCGGAGTCAATGGACTCGTCAATCAACAAATCAGGATTTAAAAAAATCTTAATTAATTCGTCGAGAATTATTTTAAATTATGTACACGATATGAAATAATGTTTAGAAAATTGTTTCAATTAAATGCCTTATGCGGACGAGAAAGTAGATCTTATTTAATATAACAATCTTGGATATCCTTTTTCCTTTCGAGGATAAAAATAACCCCTTGAATTATTCATAGCTGCAATCGCGTATCCTACCTTTCTTGAATTTTTTCTTAGCTTCTTGGGACATATTCCTTGATTTTTTTTAGACGTGTTCTACATTCTTGTAGTCAATCATGCTGCCTGTTTTTTATTCCATTAAATGCAAAAATGGTGCAGCAGCTGTTATCTAACAATTACATCAATAAACATAGTTGTACGATAGACCTTTTTTATACACCATATACCATGATATGTATACTTTTGTGTTATAATAGCAATATAATTGTAGATTATAATTACAATATAACTTTATAATATAATGCAATACAGTTATATTGTATAATTATATTGTACAATTTAACAATTAATAGCGAATGCGAAGAACAAAATACAATAAAATAAATAAATTGAAAATAATCCTGGGAGGTACTTTAAACATATACAATAATTACATTGTATAACCTATATATCTTTCTTTTTATTTAAATAATCCTGAAAGATTTTAGCATACATTTGGCCTGACAATCAAACAGAAACGAAACGAGCCGGTCAGATTACATTACGTATGCTCGTGCCCTCATCGCAATTTACATTCGTTCTTGCAAAACCGAATGAAATGTAAATTGTAATACAAATATACAGTTCGTTGTTGAAAATCGTAACAGAACTGGGAGGGGGGCTGATTTTCGGAAGAAAAATATGTTGAAAATACACAATAAAATTCCTTGTTCATCGAATAAAATTCGCAAATATTTTTTTAGGAGAGAATCAAATTTGAAAATTTGTCGGGTACACGCGCACTTCGTTAAGCCCTGATTGAAACCGGTGGAAATACAATAGAACGTTAAATCTTCGGGTCCATTGTATTATTTTCTTTTTGCGTCGTTGCGCCGTTCGTTCATATGTATTATACCCGCTATAAATTTTTATCTTTTGACGCCGTGAAATTAAAAGGCTCTCCTATTTTATGGAATTCCCAGGGAGTCTAGAAATGTATTGTTTGTTATCTCTCTTTTCGCAGAAATGATGGGCCACGCATATATTCATCTTTTTTATTGTCAATGAGTTCGAAACGTGCGTTCATACTTACAGTCACTCCCATTAATATTCGGACACTTTTAAAAAATTGATAACTTTTTTAATATTGGACTTGGACTTTTTTTCAGAAGTTAGAACAATTAGTTTACTACATGATGTGAGCAAGAAATTTTGAAACAATTTCAATTGATCGGTACTGCAGAGAAAATACTAAAAATTGTTCTTTACAATTTTTTTATGAGTGCTTGAAGATTTAAGAAATACATTCTGTTACATTTTCAAAATATAGATCCATATAAAACAGTTGCAAAAAATTATGCACGAGATTTGGTGTTCATTGACTGATTCAAAATATTCAACGCAAAAGGGGTTTTGTAATTTTTGTTTTCCACAAGAATCCGCAGTTGGTTAATTAGCGAGCGGTTCCATTAAAAAAAAAAACATGTATTTTCTTCGGTTCAAAGGCAAAAAAACGAGCAGAGGATCTGCAGAATTTTCCAATCGACCTAATAGGAAGCCTATAGCACACGGATGTACGGACACACGGACGTGTGAAAGCAGACGAAAGGTAGCCAGGATCTATCGCGCGTGCTCGAAAGTGTCAGTGAACTCGAATTCAACCGCTAGCTACCATACTCCGCCCGGTGTGTCGTCTCCCTGGGAAAACGTCCTTCATAATTCGCATAATCGCCAGAGAGAACCTATCAAATTGTTCAACAATTTTATCCTACTATTTTAATAATTATTTCTGGGTACAGTAACATCACGATATATCTGAAACAGATATGAATATTATTTGTGAGCATTTTATCACCATAATTTTTTTTTGTTTTTTAATATTTTTTTATGAAACTTTTACCATCATATTGGCGAAATTTTTCTGATTAAAACGAGTCCAAGCACGATACTATTCGGATCTTATTTACTTGTGTAATTCACGATTTAATAGAACCTCTACTATCCGAATTGAATTACTGACTAGTTCGGTTAATAGAGGTTCTGCTAAATCGTGCATTAAACGAGTAAATATGGTCCGAATGGCGTCGTGTTTGGACTTGTTTTAATCAGAAAAATGTCAGGAACATTTTAGTAAATGATACATTGACATAGATGCTTTTTTCAACAAACGATTTCATAATTATTGTATATATTGTATATACAGGGTGGCCCACATAACTCTGAACAGCTCAATATCTCGAAAACTATGCCATCGATTTTAAAGTTCTTAGTCTTAAATTGCATGGAAGTGAAGGGCCTTTCTGACTACATAAACGTGAAGTGGCCTCCCTTCCCCTTTAACGGGGGAGGGGAGGTACCTTTGTAATTTTAAATGGAACCCCCTATAAAATGTTACATATTTAGATTCTACCGGAAAAAACAAGTAAATTTTGTCTGAAACATTTTTTTGTCCATTAATTCCATAACGCTATTTCCGAGAGCTTCAAGTACCTACAACTCGAAACTTCAAACTGTTATATCTCATCATGGAAGTATCTGACAAAAAAATGTTTCAGACAAAATTGACTTGTTTTTTCCGGTAGAATCTAAATATGTAACATTTTATAGGGGGTTTCATTTAAAATTACAAAGGTACCTCCCCTCCCCCGTTAAAGGGGAAGGGAGGCCACTTCACGTTCATGTAGTCAGAAAGGCCCTTCACTTCCATGCAATTTTAGACTAAGAACTTTAAAATCGATGGCATAGTTTTCGAGATATTGAGCTGTTCAGAGTTATGTGGGCCACTCTGTATATATTGGCATTATTTCTACTGTAATACACATAATATAGTACCTTCAAGAAAAGGAAAAGGAGTCGTGGGAAGTTATTTTTATAGGGTTGATATTTCTAGATGATATGTTTCCATTTAAAAGAAATTTAGCAAATGGGAACAACCCCTAATGGTGACGTGTAGAAACGGGGACCGAAGTGCTTCGATAAAAAACGGTGCTGGCGTAATTACCGGTGTCGAATTTCAGACGTTCAGCTCTGCTCACGTTACACCGTATACATACACCGTCGATCGAAACTTCTGATGATCAACAGGATACTTGGCTAAAGGGGGAGGGGGGAACAGGTATTCGGTAACACAGGAATAGGAAAACCTATGGGAACCACCGCAATGCAGGATGTGTCTCACGCAACGTCGCGAAGCGCCGAGTCAACCATTTTGTTCTGTCGAAAAATAATTTAAACAATTTTCCTTCCAATAAAATAGAAATCAATATAATTTTATTCTGTCAATAAAATGAAAATCAATATAATTTTATTCTGTCAATAAAATGAAAATCAATATAATTTTATTCTGTCAATAAAGTGAAAATCAATATAATTTTATTCTGTCAATAAAATGAAAATCAATATAAATTTATTCTGTCAATAAAATAAAACTTAATATAATCTTAGTCTTTCAACAAAATAACAATCAATAGAAGGGTATTCTTTCAATAAAATAAAAATCAATTATGGTTTTTCTCCTTTAAATAAAAAAAGCAATCACGATTTTTTCTTTTGAACAAAATGAAAATCATTTACGACATTTGCTGGAAATAATTTTTCACGGAGATTGAAGAATTACAATTAATACAAGATGAGAGAATTTTTTTAAAATATCACGAACTAGAAAATAAAATGAATGGAGAAGACGTCACTCGAATGAGAGATCAGTGTTCATTCGTTTTATTTCTTAATCTGCCACACACGGAGGTCGACAACAGCGAGTTTCATGACTATTAATAATTAACGTTGTGCCATTCGCATTTGCGTTTTTTTATTATTGATACGCAGCGTCGCGTCGTTTCGACAGTCAGTCAATAAACCAGGGCAATAATTGTCGACGTATAATGAATTAACCGCCACGATTGGCATCATTATTGCCTATTATATTAGGTTACTATTAACTAAACGCGTAGCGCAATAGTTAATATGTACACAGCTCGGTTACGTGTGCGCACACGCGCTCAGGATCTATCGGAATAATTTAGTATTAATACGTGGCTTTAAGAATTTATAAGTTCTTTCCACGGATAAATTATGCACCGGCGAGAAGTGGACAAGGACAACTGAGAGTCGAAGGTCTCCGCGACCATAAACGCGACGAGAGATCGAGAAAAGTTGGAATTGGCGAGTAGTTTGTACCTTATTTATTTATTTTACGATTTTAGCAATAATTTGGGAAATAATTTAATCGTTGAAAATTTATTACTTTTTATTTTAATTTTGTATCTTATTATTTACATTATTTATTTATATTATATTATTTTATTATTTTTTAATGTTTGTTTTGATAAAGCACGATGTTCGATTATTATGAAAGGATCATTAGCGAATATTTTACTAGATGCATCATTTTCTCGTGGCTGCCCGAACGTTACATTTGTTGTAATATTCCGCGGCGATACTAAATCACTGCGTATTCCCCCAGCGGTGTGGCGATAATTTTCCCGCCAAAAATTTATGAAATGCGGACTGAATTTATACAGTACATTAAACATAGTGGCGGGAAATGCCGCGGGCTAAATTATTGATCTAAATTGAATTTGGTTTCTACCGACACGAATATTAATCAGATGGTTTATCGTCGGCGCCTTGTTAATTATTAAATATTCCTGGGCACCGTAACATATTTTCTGTCTTTGACAGCTCGATTAATAGTGCTAGCGAGTCTACTTAATTCATTATCGTTGTCGTTAGTTGAACCCTTTATTTCCACGTGTGGCTTAATTGTTTAAACTAACACGATGACCGTTGCGGACGAACTAATCAATTTACTGTTCGCGGATTATGCCAATTATTCTGCCCAGGCAAAATAGTGAACATTGTTAATAATTTCGAGTTATTATTAATTTATTGTTAGTGCTTTGCGACTTTTTATGCATTTCATCTTTCTGAGGTTTAATTTGTTTTGGGTATATCAGATTAAATTTAGTCAGATAAAGAAGATTTTATGCAAAATAATTAGAAAATTGTTTGTTAAAAAAGCATCGATGCAGCTGTTACTAAAATGTCCGCGAAGCTTCTCTGATTAAAATGAGTCCAAACACGACACAGTTTGGATCACATTTACTCGTTTAATCCACAATATAGTGGAACCTCGACTATCAGTTTGGATAATAGAGGTTTCACTAAATCGTGGATTAAACGAGTAAATAAAATCCAAAGTGTATCGTGTTTGGACTTATTTTAAACAGAAAACCGTCACAAATATGATGGTAAAAGTTTCATAAAAAAATAGTTAAAAATAAAAAAGTGGCAGAAATAAATTCTTCGCAAATATTGTATTATCTACGTCTCATTCAGATAAGGAAGGATAAAAATCATAATTGATACATACAAATATAGTAAAATGAAGGTTTTTAATAACAATTTTCAAAAATATCTACTACAAAAAATGTTCGAAAAATCTGTCCATCCTTTTTTTGCTTGTCGGCGGGAAAAATCAAGCTTTGCAGAACTATTCACCAGTCTTTGTAACGTTGCTAACTATATCCAGCGTGCTGACAGCGAACCGCGGCCAATACGGAATATCTAGTTTCCAGAATAAAATGGCGACGACTCCGAGGGAACCAAAAACGCGGCGAGGCCGGTCGACGTGGGATAATATCGAGGGATCGCCTGGGTAACCAGTGCAGCAGGATTTTATCTGTCCCTTTTTCCCGGTGATATGATAACCCGACGTGATACCGACACGGGAACCGAAGATAGCTGTAATTTTCGAAAAAAAATTCGCTACGGACGCCGTTACGCGAACGCGGCGTATCAATCTCACGTTTCCAACCGTTTTTCCTATCGCAAATGCGTGCTAAAACAAAGAACTTATGAGAGAGTCTGAAGATAGAGATTTTTCTCTGAAAAACGAGCTAATCTTGAATTTGTTAGTTTGAGTGTGAATTTTTCAAATATTTGTAGAAATGATTGAATCGAAATTTTTTGAGAAGGAAAAAAATTCTTCCATTTTTTATTTATCTTGTATTACAAAAGTGTCCGATAAGAAACAAAAATTAGCAATTGTTGAAAGTAGAGTTGTCGCCCTGTAAGATGAGATTAAGTTAATTGCTCTATGACCATATTTTTAAAATTTACGATTTGTTAAACTCTCCAATCTACGCAGAGACGATTGAATGCAACATTTTTGACCAGGTAGCCATTTTGAAAATTCAATTTCAAAATGCGATATAAAATCGCAAAAATTAAAAATCTTAAGGATGGTAATACGGTGTTGGATAACGTTAATTCTTGTGTGTTTTACTCGGGGGGGATAAGGTCGGCCTTGAAGCACTGGGCGAAGCGCTAATTAATTGAAGTACACGCAACGATCTTCTAATTCCAAGGCAGGGTATGAAATAATGATAGGAGGTACCAACCTACGATTATATTTTCCCCGTGTATCTCCACTAGCTTGCGAGAGGGATGAGAGATATAATTAAGACGTATTAGATGGAGGAGGGGGCGGAGACAAATGAGTTGTACTAGCTGGTTGTTCTATGGTGTTCGGTTTAATCCCTTTAATTCCCTAATGCCGGGGAAATAGAACTGTGTCACGCGATCAGCCCTTTACATTGTAACGTAATACCTGTTAATTATCATTTAACTTAATACGGTAACATCCTGATATATGCGAGAGACGTGTGCGCAATATTTACGAAAAATTTCGCCACCATACTGTGAGGTATACCCCTTTAAGAGACCAGAATCTTTTTGTTTATAATTATTTTTCACTGAAACTTTTACCATCGCATTCGTGACGTTTTTCTGTTTAAAATGAGCCGAAACACGACACAGTTTGGATTATATTTACATGTGCAATCCACGACTTACTACAATCTCTATTATCCGAACGCGGACACGCAAACGAGTCAACGTGGTCCGAATTGTGTCGTGTTTGGACTCATTCGAAGCAGAAAAATGTCACGAACATGATGGTAAAGCTGGCTTAGTACGCTCGTGCTTAGTATGTTTAAAACAGATTCCAGAGTATCGAACCACGGTGTGGTATCGTAGGAGCGGAGGCACGCGAGGAGAAAACATGAGCGGAAGACATAATTAGGACGAGCCATCCTTCGTTCAAGTTGCAGAGCACTAGTTGCAGCCATTACGAATTCTGCGGCCTTGTTCTTTGCTCGTTAAATTTAATGCCGGCCAATTCCCTCGTCCGCCATGCTCGCTCGCGTTTCAGCAGCTACCTTCTCAAATCTGCTTTCACGGGGACCGCCGTCTATTCGTCCGCGGTTCCCGTTATCTTGTTTTTCCATAGTGTCCCCGTAAAGTCCCGTGCAGAGCTGGGCATTATTTCAGATACAATGTTTTAAAACTTATTTGAAATATTACTCGAAATAAAAAGCTATTTCACAAAAATGTTTCACTATTTGAAATAAATTACGTTATATTTTGTCCAACAAAACAATTTTAGGAAATGATTATCTTATTCTTTTATTTCGTGAAATACATCAGTTCAAATAATAAAATAACAAGTTATTTTCTTATTTGAGATAAGTATTTGAAATGTCAAATATCATGTTATTTTATTATTTCATACAATAAATATTAAAAATATATTATAAATGAAAATATGGTTCGAGTTCTTTTAAATCTTTATTGCTACTCATCAATAATTTATTTTCCAAACTAAACATAAATAAGACAAAATTTCAACTTACAATTAGTATCATACATTTCTCTTAATTATTTCAAATAAGTTTATTTCAAATGACTACGCCGAAATAAATTATAATAAAGTTGTTATTTAAAATAAATGTACTCAAATAAATTCTTCTCAAATAGTTATTTCATAGAGTTTATTTGAGATAATGTTATTTTCAATATTCAACTTATTATCTTTATTTGAAGTAAAATTTGCCCAGCTCTGGTCCCGTGACATACTCCCGGTAGCCGGACTTTTTAATATCACAAAACATTTTTTTTGTTTGTAATAATTTCTTAATGAGACTGCTACACAAATATTCGTTACACTTTTCTGATTTAATCGACACCAAACACGATACAATTCGGATCTTATTTGCGCGTTTAATCCAATATACAAGAGAACCTCGATTATCCGAACTAATCGATGGAAGCTATTTAGACTCCAAACGGTAGAATTATGCGCGTTGGAATTAGGTTAGGTAACAATGGATTTTTGAAGGAAATATACTTTCATTCCGATAAAAAAATTAGTCTTATATCGTAAGAAAGGGTTAAGATTTATTTTTCCAAAGAGAACACATTGAATATTTTAAGGGTCGAAACCGGATCGATGGAGGGAATTATGCAACGAGGAGAATCGTGCGTGACACAAGAGAATAGAAATTCTTCGTACGGCTCATCGCAGTCGTTGACTTTCACTCGCAGTTAGCGATGAAACGTAGACTATGACAAGTGCCGGCGTAAATTACGTTCCTGTTCTCCAACCTCTCTCACCCCTTGACCTTATTCTTCGTTTTCACTTCGCCGTAGCGAACAAAAGGATTCCCCGTTCGTTTCTACTCGAACGAGCGTTCATCTTTCCGTTTCTCGCTCCGCGGAGACCGTTTACACGATCCTCTTTCGAAATTCTTGTTCCCCCTCGATCTTCGTTTCTGTTTTCTAATATTTATTCCGCTCAGATTTTTCTGAAACCCTACTCGCCTGTAGAAATCCATTACCAGTTATTGGTTCCTACCCAGAGCTGGGTACAATTTTCAAGAAAAAAAATTTCAAATATGGAGCATAATTCAGTAAACCGTGCTTAACCTACAACTACCCTTATATTAGGGGTACCGATTTGAAAATTGTGACACACGGCTTTCTTTGAGGGCTCTGTCGAATGAATGATCAATTTTGTTTGTTGGCGCATTTGACTACCGTACCCTTTCTACGTAACTCTAACTTTTTTAACTCGATTATGTAACAAACTATGTCGTCTTTGTTTGCAGAAATGAGTGGTTCTCGACTTGGCAGGGGCCGGGGTGGCCGCCTGGCCCTCTATGTGGGATGCGGGGTGGTGGTTGTTCTTCTGGTGTTCCTCTACCGTGCTGCCACCTTGGAAATGGCCAGGCTTCGAGAACGTGAGATTCAGTGTACTCACCAGCAAGGGGCACTTGCTGCTCAACTCCAAGGTACTGATCATCCTAAATCATACTTTCAATTTGTAGTTCAACAAATTACAAATTACAAATAGTACTTCTATCTCCACACAGAAATCTATACAATGATCTTTTCATCATCACTTACACAATAACATCTTGTTATTTGTCAGCAAGTAGATGGTATGATAGTCTTCTCTGGTTTATTTTCAGTTATATTCGAGTACAAAACACGTTTGGAAAAGTCTCTGGCAGAGGAGAAGACTTCGAACGCAGCAGTGAAGCAGGAACTCCAGCAACGTGCCACCAGAGAAAAAGACCTACGGGACAAGGATGGTCGGGAAGCAATGCAGAGATTCGAGTCTTTGCAGCAGACCTACAAGATGCTGCAGTCGGAGCACCAGGACCTGAAAGAGGGTTGCAAGAAACAGGAGACGCAAGCCTTGGAGAACATGAACAAGCTGGAGGGAACGCTTCAGAAGCTACGCACTCACATAAAGCAGCTGAAGGAGGAGAAAGAGACGAAAGTCAGGGCCTTAGAAGATTTGAAGAACAAGTACCTGGAGATAGACACGGACAAGACAAGGCTCGAGGAGAAGTACAAGGATCTGTTGAAAAGCAATGGTGACACAGATAGTACTATCCAGCATCTAAAGAAAGCAGTGTTTCAGTTGACTAGGGAGCTAGAGGGGGTTAAGGTATGAAGCAGTATTACTTTTGGCTATACTTCACTTCAGGGTACAGTATTATTATACGTTAGCAGTATTATTAATTACTAATGAATTCAACACTGTGGTTTTAAATGGTGGGTTGTGAATGTAGCCCTGCTTCAGTGAGACCTGTGTCACTATGAACGCTTAAAATTGTTTAAAATTATATTTTTGTAAAAAAAAATCTAGAATTTTTGGTCCCTCGAAGTGAAGTTTAACCTAACTTTCGTTTCGTGTTTTCTTGTTACGAAGCTTTAGAGGGTGCTAGGGATTGATCTCATGCGTGGAGAGAATGCGTTTCGATGGATCTTCGTGTCTTTCTGTTGGCAGAAATCTACGAACATCTCGCAGAGGACGGAGCAACAGGGTGCGAAACCTGCGGTCGGCTCGTCTCAACAACAACAGGTAAGTCCGCCGAACAACAATGATACAAACCCGCAGCCCCTACACGCACCCCGCAATCATCACGCAATAGGAGACCCCCTAGACCCCCTAGCGAACGAGGACGCGAACGAGAACCAGATACGTTTCGCGCAAAGGAACGGAAACATCGTGCCCGTTGGCGTAAACGAAGGAAAGGACGGAGAGTCGCAAAACTCGCTGCCGTTGCCGTTGCTTTACAACTCGCAGGCAAACAGTCAAAAGAAACTGGACATTCAGGCTAAAGATGAGAAGCCAGGCGGCAACGTCGAGAACCCAGACGAGGATCAGCTAAAACAAGTGATACCGCCGCCAAATCAAATTAACGAGAACGTTGTCGACAAGAAAGTATCCTCGAACTCGCCAAACCTCGAGATCCCCTTGTTAAAGAACGATTCCCCCGATTAGTTCGATGGGAGAGCTGTGATCGCAAAGAAACTGATAGCCAGGGAAATTTTAAACCATCAGGTTCATAGACTTAGATATTACGTGTGCTGCGAGGTCTTATGTAGCAATTTTGCTACTGAGACGAGTTCCGATGACAATTTTTTTTTTTTAAGAGGTTATACGATGATCAATTTTGCATTTTTACAAATCAATTTTTTGGTAATTGTTTACTTCAAAGGACACCACGAGTAGCTTTTAGTTACAAGTTCATTGGCAGTCTCATATAACTTCTGAGATATTTAAAGTTTAATTGTTAACTATGTGAGACCATAGCTAATGCAAACCTATTTCTGCTTTGGAAGCTCAGAATGTTGGCCTTGACAATATATCTTGAGGTCATTCAAGGTTATCGAGCAGAAATAGATTTAGGTTAGGTTGTAAATAAGATCCCGATCTTATTAAACATTAAATATCTCGGAAATTAAATTAAATATCTCGAAAGTTCTTTTTATAAAAGCTTGTGTATAGCTTAGATCATTTTTTTCCAAGGCACAATGTTACTAGGGTTACCAGATGTTCCGGTCTAGAGAACCCGGGAGTTTTGAATTTAAGAAAGGAATGACTCATTAAGCATTAATGGGAGATTTAAAGATGTGAAAATAGACTTTTTTAACATTGAGAGTAATGTTTACGAAGGGTTTTATTATCTTTGCTCAAATATGGTAACCCTGTGTATTATACTTTTGATAAAGTAGTTGAGAGTATTATTTACGACCTGAATATGAAATTTGGACATGAATTAGAGAAACATATTTGAGGCCCTCTACTAAGGGTCGACAAAAGTGCCTTGAAGCACCATAGTTGGCGGTGCCCTGTGAAGATCAGAGATCCCTTTGGTGTCGCTGGTAATGTTCACACATGCACGTAACTTGCATGGTACGTACTGGGTGCTGTAGATAGATATTTGTACTGGTCCGAACCAGTTTTTGGGGAGAATCAGTTGCTCTTCGCACTGCTAGAAAATTGACAGTAGATTAAGTTATACAGTGGTGGTGCTCAAAACGAACAAACTTGTCTCGCGTAAGGCATTAAAAGATATTACTGTTAAGATGGTAGAAAAGGTTGTACGTGTGACGTAGCGTTACACAGAGGATAGATATTAAACGAATTTTATTGCATGACATCTCAACTTAACTGTTAATTTTTCCTCTCTTTTGTTTCTTTAATGTAACACGATTTTATTTTTTAAGACATGAAGATGCGAGATTTGCCTTGTTGTAGAGTATTTTATATTGTGTTGAGTGAAGTAACAATGAAGACAATTTAGTGCCAACAGTGTGGAACTTCAATGATTCGGTGCAAAGTGTAGAATATTGTAAAAAAAGAAATCTGTGAAGAACATGAGCGTTGTGTATACAAGTATTTATATTATGGACACATCAGCTTTTGTCTTTTTGTTACGCATTGTCTCGATGAGGTTTGTGATGTATTTTTTTGAAAAGTTGTACCGTCAAACAATCTATCGGTATGTTTATATCGATCACTGATGTAAAGAAAATTGACTAACACTTCTCTATATTATTTTAACGGCTGAATTGTTAACACCTTCGCGTTAGGTATTAACATTTATATCTACATAGCCTTTTTAATGAGTAATTTGATCAAATGCAATGTTCTAGACACATTTGCTGTAATAAAGTATAGCTTACAGTGATTTATCGCACAATTATTTTTAGTAATTGTGTAAATGTCAATTTTTTCATGTTTTCATTTATGCTGTTATACTTAACGATTTGTATATCCGTGAGAATGGATACAGTAGTCTGTCGAGGAGTTAATCGAGTGAAAAAGAATGGAAGAATCCTATACATGTAGCCTGCAAGCCGTACTGAATGTGCCTGTATGTCCGTGTTAATCAATGCATTTAATAAATTGTTATTATTTTGATCTGCTTGCATTTTTTCTGGCACCCTTGCACAACCTAACTGAACTAAAATCTGCTTCCATTTTATTACTCTGCTATAACGATACAAGTATACATTACAATTGGAATACATGTTTATTATACAAGTTACAATTAAATGACACAGGATCAAAATGTATTTGAACCTAGCGCTTTTGCTTTCTCGTTAAATGAAACTACTTCACAGTTGCTTGTACCATTTTTGTTCAATGAACTTTTCATCGCAAATTCCAAGAAAGTTTTCAACGGTCCAAGAAAATTTCGATGATCGTCGTCTTCGGAAAGTTTAATCTCCTCCTTTCTAATACTATTTGTAGTTTGACTTCTGTCAGGTGGTTTTGTCTTCGCCAAGTAGCATGCTTTGAGCAAACTTCCATAGTAATGCGCTTTTGTAGCTTCGAGAGAGAAAGAGGCCTAGATTTGAAAAGCACCTATCCTTCTCCGCCAAAGAGTCCAGGCAGGTAAGTTGGTGTTCTAACATGTGATATGCATTTAATAGTTTTACACTAGTTAAGTTGAGATTACGTAAAAGTCAAACAATCATGGGGCATTTTATTAGAGATTGTTCAAAGGCTGGGCAGTTAGAAGTCAACAATAATGGGATGCACAGTACCTACAAGGATTTTTCTGGAATTGGTAAATAAATGGAAATAAATCAATTTTTCAGAGCACAGTGGCAAGCAGCTCGATGAAATCGATCCCAGCAGTGAAGTTGGAGACTTCGACGTACGCGAACAACCCTAATCCCCTGTCTACAGCTGTGGTTAAGCCACTCCCAGCTGCAAAACCGTTGTTGAAGTCCAAACTTCCGGTGGGTGTACCGCCAATTCCGGTGCTGATTGACCAGAAGCTCGAAAATCCGGAGGAAAAACAGGATGACACACAGGGAAGACTGAAGAACGAGTCCAAAAAGAAAAAGGACACAGAGAGCAAAGAGAACGAGGACGAGAATGGCAATTTAGCTGCTCAGTTCCAGGGCAGGAGGAACGAAGAACATCATCCTGACAGGCGAGGTTGGCTCAACGTTGTTCCTGGGATCCAGGAAATTGGGGACGAAGGCAATCATCTTCGACTTTCTGGGTACGCACTCGTTTTAACAATTTTTACTTTATTCACTTGATGAATACTTGCTCAAAAAGTTCACAATATACTAGGAATAATTCTTTTATAAGTGGGAAACGGTACAGGTAAAATGGTGCAATGTGCCACATCTGTGCAACATTTAAATTTGATAACTCAACATGTTTGAGCTGTGTATTAACATATGTATTAATTATTTTCAGTTTCCAAGAGAGCGCTGACAAAATTGAGGCCGGTGATGATCAGTACGAAGTGGTAGATTATGGCAAGGAACCTCAGCAGAAGAATAACGATATTCACTTGGTCGAAGGGGAAGACGAAGGGGAAGGTAATTAAAACTTTTCAAATATGCACTGCTAAACTACGTAATATAATATAAATTATATTTGTTGTTTCTTTTTTTAGACGAAGACGAACCGATAGAATACCCCCACAATTTAAAACAAAAGAGACGCAAGTGAAGAGACGTTCTTAAAAGCAATAAGACGTTACCGAGGTTACTTAAATACTAATTTATGTTCGACACGAAAAGTATAGTACTTTCTCCGTACCACGTCGAAGCAGTAGAGGTAGAAACGTGACACTATGGAGGGACTACTGTATTTATGTTTAAGGATTTTGATTCGAGGAAGGAACAGCTTTATATTTAACAATTGCAATTAACTATACTTCACTTTTTTCCATTACTTAACAGACTCGTCACTAACATACATTCTTCGCGAGAAAACGAAGACTTCGTTCTATCTATCTCTCTCCCTCTCTCTCTCTCCTCTCTGCGTTCTAGATTATGAAATTGGGAAATCTCGTACAATGATCTAGCCAAAATGTTTAGATAGGTGATATTCTATGCAGATGTTATTTAAGAGCTACTGCTCGGTTATGGGACAAATTGTATTTTTATCCAGAAATTAGTGGGGACGTCCGAGCAGCGTGTCGATAGAAGAAACAGACTGTATTTTTCTAGATTTAAAGATACCATAAGAAAAACTGAATTAGAATTTTCACAATGAAAAAAAGTAATCTGTCGCAAAACATTCTCTTTCAATGGCAGAATTTAAATTAAAAAAATTATATATACATTATGCATTTAGTTCACATCGTACCTCGTTGATAGTTTCAGTGTTTTCCATTTATAATTATTTTTTACCGTGATTAACATTATAGTTTTTGTTAAAGCTATTCTGCCAGTGTAAGAGTCAATCACTTTCTTCCCTCATCATGACGACGAAAGCGGAATCGTGACTTAAATGCACTAAATATTTAATACGCTAGATGAATAAATAAATTCTGATTTATTTATTGCCTATAAGCCGTTATTCAGGCGCTAACAATCAAGACTTAAAACAGAATGAAAGATGATATACTTTAAGAAATTTATTACGGAAGATATGTTAATATTTGTTACGATCGTAGACGACTACTTGTATACAGACACCGCGATTTACGTGTAAATAAAATTCTTTTGGTAATAAAACATAGAAAAACCAACCGCTGTAGTTTTATCATCTTCATATCTCATGGACTTGAAAGGCATCGATTACTATCGATTGTTTTTACGACTCTGATATTTTTCATGTTGATATAGTTTTTGTTTTAATCTTTTTTTATGGATCATTAATATTTCAGCAAATTTCGTATTATAGATCATAGAAATAGTCATTTCTTGATTCGCTAACATCAATTGAGAGTATACGTACATATTAGTGATTATGATAATTTAATTTCACGTTATTTCGAAAAACTATTTGAAAAGTTACGCGAAACCCGCCACAAGCAGCGGCGACAGTGGCGGGCTTGTGAACTATTCTTCCCTATCTTCGCCGTGTGTAAGTCAAAGAGATAGCTAGTGTGCGACAAGGACAGAGTAAACTTTGTGCCACCTACTTTTCTGCGAGACTTCGAATCCCCTGGTAAGTATTACGAGAGCATCATGAGCAGGAGGTATCCGACGGAGACAGACAATGAAATTATCAGACAACTAAATTCAGTAATTATAAAGTAGTTTGTACATTTTATTAAAAATCTACTAAGACAACTTACAAAGTTTTTTTTACATAAATAAAACTTACCAGAATTAATATTGTAAATCCTGTTGTTTATCGAAGTATAAACAGTGCGTTATACGTTGTAATCTGCCTTTTATTCTATAAAAATTAATTTAACGCAAGAAAGTAAGACTATACCCGAGAGTTGATTTCACATGATCCGAGAATTGATCATTCCACAAAAAAAAAGAGAAATTTAAGTTGTATCGGACTTTATTTAACTTAATTTATTTATTATTAATTTATTTAACTTATTATTTATTTAACATTGACAATTTTTCTGCTTTCCTTCGCGCAGATTCAATTTGCTCTTGTGTGACCGTTGGTTTTACTCCGCACTCCAATTCTTCTTTTAGAATAAATGCCAGTTTCTCAGCTTTGTCACGATAAAAGATCTCCTGCTTAACTTTCATTTCAGCCTTGTATGCATCAATCTTATCTTGCATGATTTTGTCGCAATACTCTTGTGTTAATTTTCTAATTGAATCTTTCCTTGACACCTTACCCATCTTCCTGTAATTTTTAAGATTCAAATGATTAGTTAATCGAACTGTTAACTAGAAAGTAGTGATCGATGATGAGGAAGAAATACTGTACTCTGGAAGAGGTTTGTAAACAAGATTCAAACGCTCCAGAATCCATTCGAATCGTCTGTAGTCCCATTTACGCAGTTGCTTTAGTCTCTTTTGTCTTTTCTCAATCAATTCTTTCAAGAATATCCTTGCTTTTTTGTTTCGTTGATGGTTTTCAAAGTACTCCTGCATGTGGTGAATCTCGCTCGTCATTGCTGCGACTGTAACAGTTCACAATTTCATAGAATCTTCCAAATAATTCATACTCTATTATTTTGGGGATTTGACATTCCATGCCCTCTTAAATGAGACATCCAAATTGCTAACTAGATTCACTTCTTCGAGGTTTCAGTTGAGAGCAATGGAATAATATCATACTTACTGGACGATTCTGCAGACCCCCGATCGGAGTCATGCCTCTTGACTAATGCCATGACCTTTTCCCTTGTTAAATTTCGGACTTCTCTTCTGTGTTGGAATTCCAGAGAGAACATTTTCTTCACTATATCGCATGCACTGTATCGGACAAATGGATAGTTAATACGTACAGTCAAACAGTGTGTTCGACTGGATGTGTCAAACGATGAATTAATAATTAAAAAATAAACAATCGCTATTCATAAGATACTTACTCATCCAGTTCCTTCGAGCGGTCATAGTATAATTTAATCTCAGTTGGTTTCACGGTAATATCCAAACCTAAATCTCCGGATTGAACAGGGTCGATTTTAGGTATCTGCGGTGGTCGGCTCCATTTAATTTTATACTTTTCAAGCGTTGAGGCATCGCGACTCAAGCAAGCACCGAACTTGTAAATATTATTAACCCTGACACAACCTAACCTCAAAACGTTGGCTGCCAAATTCATCCTGATTAGGCGTTGGATGATTCTGCCAATTAATTTCCGTTCGGAATATTAAATGTATGAAATATATAAAGTATTAACAAAAAATGACTAAAGTAACAATAGCAGCATAACCTCGTCCGTACATAAAGGTTGCTGTAATGCTGTAATACAGTAGATATCAGAGTCCTCTATGATAGCAATGATCCCTTTCTCTGTAACCAGAATACTTCCTGTTGAGCATGTGTCGTACATTCAGGGGTTGAAAAAATTGTTATTTTTCAATTTTAGAGTCGGACATTGTTTAAGGAGAAGCCTGCATTACTTAACTAGAAATGTTTTTATTGAAAAAAGCTATATAAATGTACATTAAAAATAATGTGTTATATTTGATTCACCGCTTGCTCATTGCTATTGATTCAATCTTTGTACATAAAATTACAATTGCCAAAGAATAATTAATGCAAACTTTAAATCGAAGTTTTATTTTAATAATGATACAAATTCGTGTACTTGACAATTCAGAAACAGCTGTTTCATCCTACTACTGTAAGGTAGGAAAAAGTCTGAATTATTTCCTGTTGCTCTGTAATACAAAACAACATTCAAGCAAAAAAGTATTGTTGAATTTCTATCCGATTCTCGCATACGATCGCTAGTAGTTAAGTAATAAATACATATGAATAAACATATATAATAGTCAGATCACGACGAAGCAAATTCATTTTAATACTTCGTAAGTTTTAATGCAAAGTTATAAATTAATTATGACTATTGCTTTCTGTTAATTCAAGGCAAATATCCTATCAATAGATTCGAGTATTCTGTGAACTCAAACATTTCGGCACGTGTTTGTTATATTTTTAACAAAATATTCCGAGCGTTTGGTTGATTACCAGCATCTTCAACTATTTATTTTCCAACCTTGCCTAGCTTTGTGTCCGTTTTGGGATCAGCAGTGATGCTTTGTACACGAACAATTACTTCATTGATTTTCGTTTGAAGATTTCTGATGTCCTGAATGTAGAGAAGAGCCAAGATTTTGGCTGCGTTCTCGACACTGGGTTTAGTCAGGTTGAACCCGGGAGCAATATCCATCACAGGGAATGGTTTTCCTTTTAGGATTTTAGAATTTGGATTTTGCAGGCACTCAGGGTTTAATCTCCTCTGAACCATCTTGCTGCAGGCTTTCAATGTGATTAGGTGATTCGGGTGCTCCGGAATCCGGAGGATCTTTGCCAGAGAATATACTCCTTTCTTGAACTCCACGCTTTCAACTAATATAATCACAAAAATTATAGAACAGTCGGCGAAACAATACTACATTGCCCATATACTAGTATAATACATGTATACTCACAGTCCAGATTGTCGAGTGGATTTTTGGACTTAAATTTAGGCACCAGTGCTTCTTTCTTCATTTGGATTTTCAACTCTTTCACATTTTCTGAATACGCCTTGCCTAAGTTATATAGTCCAGTTTTTAAAATTCATTTTAATCTGAGAGAGCATGCTGTATGTAAATTTATTTTCTTTTTAGTTAGGTTCTTACTATTGTTTTCCATTTCCAACCAAATCGCGTGTCCAATCAGCCATTCAAGTTGGTCCATGGTGTTGCCACTAATTGGACATTTAACATCCTCGCAGTATTTCGCGAAAACCTTGGACCACGTTTCACTTTTCAAGTCGCGCAATTGTTTTCGATCTTGAATATCATAGTGGCGTATCTTCTGGTCCTCCAGCCAGACTACTACTTTGCGAAAATGCTGTGCGTCTGCAATATATTAAATATGTATATATATTATCTCTATTTTCAAGTGCAGCATTCGTTGAATATTATGTTATAGTAAATAAAATGAAAAATGCCACGACGTGTGACGTTTCCTAATTTGTTAACATAATGTAACATCGTGATAATTTTGGTGAAACGTACCGTTCACGTCAACTTTGTTCCATTCCACGTAACCTAAAGCCTGAAGTCTTTTCTTAAGCATGATCGAGCCTATGACAGACCAGACGCGACTTAATTGTAAGAAAAAATTCGAAACTTGTTAGAATACCATTAAACCGGCAAAATTTGTCAATCAATTCGATACTGTATGTGCATCACGTTTCTTTCAGCTGATAGTGTGATAGTGCAGCTCCGGCTCCGGTTTCGAGAAATTTGATCACAGTATACTTACACCATTGCGTATCGTCATGTACATTTGTACATTTTCGAAACACACACATGTATATCATCGGAAAGATACTTAGGCACCATCTGGGGACAAAATGTAGTACTTCTAATTTCTTGATCATGTTGTCACAGACAAAGTATATTAAAAGCACAAACGAGATATAGGACTACCAGATCCTATACACAGACTGCAATGCATTTTTCTGTCTACGGTTCTGAATTACCGACTCTGTAGAAAATGTCCTAGTAAATACGATAGCGGACTCTATCGAAATGGAACGGTCAGGTGGTGAACTACATGAGGTTGCAACACATACAGTGTGTGTCTGAGGAGGCTCGATTTTACAGCGTTGTCAACTTTAAAACGCAATTGTATTCGTACAAAAATACTCCACGTATTATACACTTGTGCCGCCTATTTTTTTACAGGACTTCGAATCCCCTGGTAAAAATTTGGCGAACATGATAAAGAAGTTTGTATCCGACAAGGACGAACTTATGCACATTTAAGAAGAGAAAGAAAGATAGTCACAGAGCTGCTGAATACTGTGCACACTCGACAGAAAATTGATTAGTAACGCACTTGTGAGGGATTGTTTACAAATATTTGCAGTTAGGAAATATAGAATAGACCTTCAGCTACTTTCACATATAGTTTATCGTCACATTTTATTTCTGACTAAATAGTTATAAACAATTATTCTAAGTCTCGTTCTAAAATAAACTCAAATAATTTAACAAATCTCTGGTAAAAAATAATCTTCCTTGTGATCGGAGGATCTAGAATGATGTCTTAGCTACATTTCTGTTGCAGTTTTATGTAGATTCGACGCCTAGTTAATTAGTTATTTACGATTTCCAGAGAGGTGACACAACGATTTGTGTGTTTACCTTTGACAAATACTCGGACTCTCCTTGTCTTACTCATTGCGGGCATAGAAGATAGAAGTTACCTCCACAAAAATTGTTGATAAATTACTTCAGGTAATTTTTATAAATATTAGCTCTCGAAGAATATAGAATGGACCTTCGGCAACATTCATGTATAGTTTTCAATTCGATTCTAGAAGAGGTTAATTAGTTATAAATAATTTCTGTTACTCTTGTTCTAATGAAACTGTGCATACTAGTGAGAATTGAATATCTTGTATACTCCAAATGTTCATGCATAAAAGTTAATCTGTATCTCGAGTACTATTAGCTATTTTTACTAAAAAATTGGGTGGTGAGGTAACCAAACATATAATCGTTGTAATCGTTAAACAAACAGAGATAACAAATTCATGAATTACACTTTTTCAGTATAATTATGCTTAGTAATATTCATGTATCATAAATTATGCTGGATCTCGAGTTTTATTACTTACTTCTACTAAAAAATTAGATGGCAAGATGGTCAACGGAGTGCTCGTCGACATCATCGACAAAAGGAATTGTTTCAAATATTAACCAGCTAGAGATGATAAATTTATCAGTGAATTGTGTTCGATAAATTAATGCACGCGAATATTCATGTGTCAGAAGATATTCAATATCTCGAGTTCCATTACATATTTTTACTGAAAAATTAGATGGTCAGATAGTCGAGGGAGTGCTTATCGACATAATTAGCAAAAGGAATTGTTATAAACATTAAACAGCCAGAGATAGTAACTTTATTAATTACATTTGTTTGATATAATATTGTTTGGTAATATTCGTGTGTTAAACGTTACTCTGTATCTCGAGTACTATTAGCAATTTTTACTTAAAAATAACATGGTAGATAGTCAAGAGGATGCTTGTCGACATCATTAGCAAAAAGATTGTTATAAATATTAACTAGCTAGAAACAATACATTTTTCAGTGAGTTGTGTTGAAGAAATTAATGCGAATGAATATTCATGGTTTAAAAGTTGTTCTGTACCTCGAGTACGATTAGCAATTTTTACTAAAAAATTAGTTGGTAGATAGACAAGGGGATGCTTGTCGACATCGTTGGCAAAAGGAATTGTTATAAACATTAAACAGCCAGAAATAATAGATTTATCAATAATTATTATCACGGCAATCGAGATCTACCGAAATTAGTTGGGGTGGGGAGCGTTGCGCTTCGCTGCGCGCTGCGCATCACTGGCTACCTAAGCTCGCTGAGCGCGCTCAGTCAATCAGTCGGGCCGGGCCCTCCGGCAGGAGCGGATGGGCTCCGGGACCAGGAGGGTCTTCCAGCGGTACCCTGGCCTCTCCTGCCTACCTTGGGGATGACCAGTGGTCCTCCAGAGCTACCCTTGCCTACCTTCAGCTGGCTTAGGGTGGACCAAGGGTCCTCCACCAGTGGTCTACCAGAGCTACTCTGGCCTACCCTGAGGCTGACCAGTGGTCCTCCAGAGCTACCCTTGCCTACCTTCAGCTGGCGTAGGGTGGACCAAGGGTCCTCCACCAGTGGTCTACCTTGGGGTTGACCAGTGGTCATCCAGAGCTACTCTGGCCTACCCTTGCCTACCTTCAGCTGGCTTAGGATGGACCAAGGGTCCTCCAACAGTGGTCTACCCTGTGGTTGACCAGTGGTCATCGAGAGCTACTCTGGCCTACCTGTGCTTACCTTGAGGCTGACGAGTGGTCTTCCAGAGCTACCCTTGTCTACCTTCAGCTGGCTTAAGCTTAACCAAGGGTCCTCCACCAATGGCCTACCATTGTTTATCATGGCCTACCTTTAGCTAGCTTAGGGTAGTCCAAGGGTTATTTAAAACTTCCTTGGCCTACTTTAAGCTAGCTCGGGGGGCGCCATGGACTCTTCAATGCTTCCTTCGTTTGCCTTGGGTTCTGAGCCGGTCCAGTTTCGGTATCCGGCATGCAGTCATTACCGTGCTGATTGACTCAGAGAGGGCATTCATTGCAATGACTTCGCATCTTCGAGTGAGTCATTTTGTTACTACCTTGTTACTATATTCGTCTGTAGAAGTAGTAGTAGTATACCGTAGTAGTAAAGTGTAAAAGTAGTTAGTTGCATGCATGGGCAGGCCTCGCCGCCCCAACGATCAGCCGAGATGGGAACGTCCGCGATTTGCACTAACGTTGCGACAAAACCACGCGTTGCATTTAGTTCATTTTGAACAGAGATTAAAGTTAACATTACGGTATAGATTGTTTAGAGCGTAGCGTTGCGAATCACAAATAGTTGCGGTTCAAAATTACATTTCAATTTGATAACTGCGCTTTTAAAGTTCATATTGTTGTTGTTTTACATATAATCTAAAGCAATCTTTTTTTTGGATCTCTGTTCGTTGAATTAGCGTTGCGCACCAAAAGTTCGCGTTTGCTTTCGAGTCTTTCGACTTTTCAGGCTCCCATGCTCGAGCTGCAACGATCAACTGTGAGATGGGCACATCCGCGATTTCAAGTAGTGTTGCGAAACAAATTGTTACACGCGTTGTACTACTATCAATTTTTAAAGTTGATGAAGTGTCTAGTTAATGTTGCAAATAAATAGTCGTAATTTAAAGTAGTTCTAAAGATACCTGTTTAGAATTTTAGACGTTAGAGTTTTAAATTTCATATTTAAATAGCATTTTAAATTCGATTCGTTGAATTAGCGTTGCGCATCAAAAGAATCGCGTTTGCAATAGAGTCTTTCGATATTTCAGGCGCCCATGCTCCAGTTGCAACGATCAACTGTGAGATGAGTACTTCGGCGATATCGAGTAGCGGTGCGAAACAAATTGTCGGGATGGGGCCGAAGGAGCAGACGAGGTTTTATGCCACAGATGCCGGACAAACTGTCATTCAAAAGGACAATCATTGCAACGTCTTCGCATCTTCGAGTGAGTCATTTTTCACTACCTTGTCGTTATACTCGTCTGTAGAAATAGAGTTGTAGTAGAATGTAAAAGTAGTTAGTTGCATGCATGGGCAGGCCTCGCCGCCCCAACGATCAGCCGAGATGGGAACGTCCGCGATTTGCACTAGCGTTGCGAAAAAAGTACGCGTTGCGTTAGTCGATTTTGAACAGAGATCAAAGTTAGCCTTTCATCTAAATATAATAGTAGTCTCTATCAGTGATATAGCTGGTTTAAAGTATAGCGTTGCGAAACTAATAGTCGCGATTCGGTTTGCAGAAACTGTAGAGTAATCTTGTTTGGATCTCTGTTCATTGAATTAGCGTTGCGTACCAAAAGTTCGCGTTTGCTGTCGAGTCTTTCGACTTTTCAGGCTCCCATGCTCGAGCTGCAACGATCAGCTGTGAGATGGGCACATCCGCGATTTCGAGTAGTGTTGCGAAACAAATTGTCACACGCGTTGTACTACTATCAATTTTAAAACTTGATTAAACGTGTAGTAAATGTTGCGAATAAATAGTTGCGATTTAAAGTAAATCTAGACATACAGGTGTACAATTTTAAACGTTGGAATTTTAAATTTCTTATTTAAATAGCAATTTGAATTTCGATTTGTTGAATTAGAGTAATCTTTTTTGGATCTCTGTTCGTTGAATTAGCGTTGCGCACCAAAAGTTCGCGTTTGCTTTCGAGTCTTTCGACATTTCAGGCGCCCATGCTCGAGCTGCAACGATCAACTGTGAGATGGGCTCATCCGCGATTTCGAGTAGCGTTGCGAAACAAATTGTCATACGCGTTGTACTAGTATCAATTTTTAAAGTTGATCAAATGCCTAGTTAATGATGCGAATAAATAGTCGCGATGTAAAGTAATTCTAGAGACACCGATATAGAATTTTAGACGTCAGAGTTCTTTTCTTATTTAAATAGTATTTTGAATTTCGATTTGTTGAATTAGCGTTGCACATGAAAAGGATCGCGTTTGTATTAGAATGATTCGATATTTCAGGCGCCCATGCTCCAGTTGCAACGATCAACTGTGAGATAAGAACATTCGCGGTTTTAAGTACCGTTGCGAAACAAATTGTAACACGCGTTGTAATAGTATAAATTTTCAAAGTTGACTTAATGTCTAGTTAATGTTGCGAATAAATAGCCGCGATTTAAAGTAGTTTTAGAAGTACCGATCTAGAATTTTAGACCTTAGAGTTTTTAATTTCTTATGTAATTTGTAAGAATGATAATACTTAATTTTGTAAGACTTTCAAAGTTCAACTTTACCAAATTGATACAATATTTTTGTCTAGAAATTGATATTTTTCAGGAAATTGATATTTCTCAGGAAATTGATATATTTGCCTTGAAATTGATATATTTGTCTTGAAATTGTTATTTATTTCAGGAAATTGTTATCTATTTCAGGAAATTGTTATCTATTTCAGGAAATTGTTATCTATTTCAGGAAATTGTTATCTATTTCAAGAAATTGTTATCTATTTCAGGAAATTGTTATTTATTTCAGGAAATTGATATTTATTTTAGGAAATTGATATTTATTTCAGAAAATTGATATTTATTTCAGGAAATTGATATATTTGTCTTGAAATTGATATTTATTTCAGGAAATTGTTATTTATTTCAGGAAATTGTTATCTATTTCAGGAAATTGTTATCTATTTCAGAAAATTGTTATCTATTTCAGGAAATTGTTATCTATTTCAGGAAATTGTTATCTATTTCAGGAAATTGATATTCATGTCAGGAAATTGATATTCATTTCAGGAAATTGATATTCATTTCAGGAAATTGATATTTTTTTCAGGAAATTGATATTTTTTTCAGGAAATTGATATTTTTTTCAGGAAATTGATATATTTGTCTTGAAATTGATATTTATTTCAGGAAATTGTTATTTATTTCAGGAAATTGTTATCTATTTCAGGAAATTTTTATCTATTTCAGAAAATTGTTATCTATTTCAGGAAATTGTTATCTATTTCAGGAAATTGTTATCTATTTCAGGAAATTGTTATTTATTTCAGGAAATTGATATTTATTTTAGGAAATTGATATTTCTCAGGAAATTGATATATTTGCCATGAAATTGATATATTTGTCTTGAAATTGTTATTTATTTCAGGAAATTGTTATCTATTTCAGGAAATTGTTATCTATTTCAGGAAATTGATATTCATGTCAGGAAATTGATATTCATTTCAGGAAATTGATATTCATTTCAGGAAATTGATATTTTTTTCAGGAAATTGATATTTTTTTCAGGAAATTGATATATTTGTCTTGAAATTGATATTTATTTCAGGAAATTGTTATTTATTTCAGGAAATTGTTATCTATTTCAGGAAATTGTTATCTATTTCAGGAAATTGTTATCTATTTCCGAAAATTGTTATCTATTTCAGGAAATTGTTATCTATTTCAGAAAATTGTTATCTATTTCAGGAAATTGTTATCTATTTCAGGAAATTGTTATCTATTTCAGGAAATTGTTATCTATTTCAGGAAATTGTTATTTATTTCAGGAAATTGATATTTATTTTAGGAAATTGATATTTATTTCAGAAAATTGATATTTATTTCAGAAAATTGATATTTATTTCAGGAAATTGATATATTTGTCTTGAAATTGATATTTATTTCAGGAAATTGTTATTTATTTCAGGAAATTGTTATTTATTTCAGGAAATTATTATCTATTTCAGGAAATTGTTATCTGTTTCCGGAAATTGATATTCATTTCAGGAAATTGATATTCATTTCAGGAAGTTGATATTCATTTCAGGAAGTTGATATTCATTTCAGGAAGTTGATATTCATTTCAGGAAATTGATATTCATTTCAGGAAATTGATATTCATTTCAGGAAATTGATATTTTTATCTTGAAATCAATATTGTTCGGATCGGAGTTCCCTCAGGGACTCACTCACGGGATGGGGCCCGTGAGTGGGTACGGGGACTCGCGACCCCGGGGCCACCCGAATCGCCTATAGGTCGTTGCGTCCACAAAACATTAGATTTGGGCTCGATGTGGTTTCGATTTGGTTTCGATTTTGTTTCGATTTTGTTTCGATTTTGTTTCGATTTTGTTTCGATTTTGGTTTCGATTTGAGTTCTTCATCTCGTACTTGCTTTCGTGAGCGGGTGTTAGGTTTGCACTCGTTTGCGGGATTTAACTTGGCTCTCATGAGTATAGGTAGGCCGTACTCGTGTACGGGTTTTAAAATCGTATTTCATTCTACCTTCATCGTCTTCTCTTGTATGTTGATTGCCGCCTTGTATTGTGTATACCTGTAGTTAGTCTGTTTCAGTTAGAATATAACGGCTCATCATCTTCATCGTCGGACAAAGGAAATTCATCGAACGAAGAAAATTCGTCGAACGAAGAAAATTCGTCGAACGAAGAAAATTCATCGAACGAAGAAAATTCATCGAACGAAGACTCCGAATTATTTCTAAGTTAGTTTTATTGCGTGCGTTATTTATTAAGATTGTAAATCGTCGTTGTAATTATGTCGAGTAATTATTGCCGTAACTTGACTTTGCTCGCTCCGTTTTCCGACTCCGACACAGCCTTCTGCTGTGTCGGCCTTGCTTGCAGGTTCTGAGCCGGTCCAGTTTCGGTATCCGGCGTGAAGTCATTGAGAGGGATGTCTAACAGACTCGTTCACTCGTCTTCTGACGATCCTCTGTGTTAACGTAATCCTGGACACGCCATGTTCTCATGTCACCCAGTAGCGCCAGAAACCGTTTGAGCGCATCTCTTTGCCATCTTTCTTGGTGATGGAGTGGCGGGTATCGGGCTGGTCGGCTCAGGACTTGTAAGCACTGAACGCGTCGCGTCACCCTTGAACCAGAGCCTTCTGCTCTGGTTCGATCTTGTTTCTCTCTTTGAAAGAATCAGAGCCTTCCGCCTGATTCGCCCTTGGTCCCTCGTGGATCGGAGACTTCTTCTCCGATTCACTCTTTGCCCCGCAATAATTACTCGACATACGCTAAATGAAAAAGAAGTCTTTTCCGTGAAAAAGACTATTTTTCCATTTAGCGACCTGCGAACTTAGTTTCTAAGAATCGTCGTTGTAAGAAAGGGAGCCAGAACGAAGGGAAACTTCGTTCTGACTCCCTTTTGGGTCTCTTGTGCAGCAACCTCCTCGTGGTGAGACCTGGGCAATCGATATTATCCACATTTCGCAAAATGCTATAATTTATAAATTATAGTATCTCGCATGTAGTGGATAATATCGAGCTAATAGCTGCACATTTAGAATTTGCGTAAATATGTATTTCATAGTAGAATGTAAGACTTTTAATACTTTCTTCCTTTTCCTATTTCCCAGCTTCAACAATTATTTTCAATTAATAATCCAAATACAAAGTTTTCGTTTCAGAATACATGTAACTCTTGCTCTCGTGAGCGAGTGTTAAATAGATTTGCACTCCTGCAGTAGATTGTAGGTTCTGATGTAGTCTAAATATGATGTACGTACTGAGATGTACGTTACATATCGCATATTATTTCGATATTGAAACATTATTTTATATTCAAATTAAATAATTGGTTGAAACTAGTTCTTATCCAGACTAAAAGTTAGTTTTTTTTTCATGTGTTAGAGGGGGTAAAAAGATGAGGCAGGATCTGTTCCATGTTGCCGCATTATAAAACTATTATAATATACATTCATTAGTGACACGAGTAATAAAAATAATATTACGTATAGAAACCAAATTAATTTTACTACAATTCGTATTTTTGTAATACATTCTTCATAAATATTATTTTCACCGTTCAAATACACGCGCCGTATGCATTAGTAGCCTCCAAAACACCCGTAGTAAAAATAAAGTATACGGAATATTCAGTTCTTGCTAATACGGCTAAATTCGTGAACTATCGGTAATATTGAGCGCGACACCGAAATGGTACGGCGGCCACTGTGGCCCCCGAGGCCTAAATATTTCGTCTGTGTTTTCACCTCCCCTAACGCATGAATCAGAACTAGCTTCAACCAATTATTCGAGTACTATTAGCCATTTTTACTAAAAAATTAGATAGTAAGATGGTCAAGGGAGTGCTTGTCGACATCATTGACAAAAGGAATTGTTACAAATATTAACCAGCTAGACTGATAAATACATATTTTACCTTCGAATTGATATTTCTCTGATCGGAGTTCTCCCAGGGGCTCGCTCACGGGATGGCGCCCGTGAGTGAGTACGGGGTGTCTCGTCCTTGGACCGCCCGAACCGCTTATAGGTCGTTACGTCCACAGTTCATTAGATTGGAGTTCGAAAAGCTACCATCTACTATCACTTGTGCGCTGCCACTTCGATCTGCATGCGAAACAGCCGCTGCCAAGCTGCATTTGGTTGTATTTCCCTTATCTTTATTGTGATAAGCGCAGATGTTTAAATGTATATTGAATAAAGAATATGTGTTACATAAAAACTATGTGTCTTTATATTCCACCCTATATGCACACGTTTAATATTGTAATTTATTTGGTAAGAAATAAAGAATATTAGTTACAACAGTTAATGTGTTCACTTTTCTCTACCCTGTATATGAATATTCGATATTAGAATTAAATTAACAACTTCGAAAATTTGTGGAAAAATTCGGATATTAGAAATCCTCAAAAATTGAGTTGTGTATTAGGCGAATATGAAATCGAAGGAGGTAGCACGAAAGTCAGTAGTACAAGTCAATCACAAGTCAGGCATGTAAAAATTTCCGAAAAATTTAAGACCTCGAAAAATGGAGTTTTGTATTAGGCGAATATGATATCGAAAGTGGTAGCACGAAAGTCAGTAGTACAAGTCAATCACAAGTCAAACGTCCAAAAATTTCCAAAAAATTTCAAAACCTCGAAAATTGAGTTTTGTATTAGGCGAATATGATATCGAAGGAGGTAGCACGAAATTCAGTAGTACAAATCAATCACAAGTCAGGCATCCAAAAATTTCCGAAAAATTTTCAACATCTCGAAAAATTGAGTTTTGTATTAGGCGAATATGATATCGCAAGAGGTGGCACGAAATTCAGTAGTACAAATCAATCACAAGTCAGGCATGCAAAAATTTCCAAAAAATTTCAAAACCTCGAAAATTGAGTTTTGTATTAGGCGAATATGATATCGAAGGAGGTAGCACGAAATTCAGTAGTACAAATCAATCACAAGTCAGGCATCCAAAAATTTCCGAAAAATTTTCAACATCTCGAAAAATTGAGTTTTGTATTAGGCGAATATGATATCGCAAGAGGTGGCACGAAATTCAGTAGTACAAATCAATCACAAGTCAGGCATGCAAAAATTTCCGAAAAATTTTCAACATCTCGAAAAATTGAGTTTTGTATTAGGCGAATATGATATCGCAAGAGGTGGCACGAAATTCAGTAGTACAAATCAATCACAAGTCAGGCATGCAAAAATTTCCGAAAATTTTAAGACCTCGAAAATTGAGTTTTGTATTAGGCGAATATGATATCGAAGGAGGTAGCACGAAATTCAGTAGTACAAATCAATCACAAGTCAGGCATCCAAAAATTTCCGAAAAATTTTCAACATCTCGAAAAATTGAGTTTTGTATTAGGCGAATATGATATCGCAAGAGGTGGCACGAAATTCAGTAGTACAAATCAATCACAAGTCAGGCATGCAAAAATTTCCGAAAAATTTTCAACATCTCGAAAAATTGAGTTTTGTATTAGGCGAATATGATATCGCAAGAGGTGGCACGAAATTCAGTAGTACAAATCAATCACAAGTCAGGCATGCAAAAATTTCCGAAAATTTTAAGACCTCGAAAATTGAGTTTTGTATTAGGCGAATATGATATCGAAGGAGGTAGCACGAAATTCAGTAGTACAAGTCAATCACAAGTCAGGCATGTAAACATTTCCGAAAAATTTTCAAAACTTCGAAAAATTGAGTTTTGTATTAGGCGAATATGATATCGAAAGAGGTAGCACGAAAGTCAGTAGTACAAGTCAATCACAAGTCAGGTATGTAAAAATTTCTGAAAAATTTTCAAAACTTCGAAAAATTGAGTTTTGTATTAGGCGAATATGATATCGAAGGAGGTAGCACGAAATTCAGTAGTACAAATCAATCACAAGTCAGGCATGCAAAAATTTCCGAAAAATTTTCAAGACCTCGAAAAATTTCGACATTCAGTAGTCTAAGTCAGATTTTCAAATATTTTTGTTTTTCCAATGTTTCGCTACTTTCCCAATTTAGATCAGTAGAGCGACCCAACGATGAGTTTAGATTATGTAATTTCTTTCGGAAATGAGTGATATAAGTCAACCACAAGAAGGACGTGCGGTAAGGATTGGTGGTTCAATGATTTTGTACGCACATACTTTTTTTTATCACATTTTCTTTATTTATCCATTGTTGATTCATACATAAAATTATTGTGTTTCGCATATACGTAACTTATGTTCTGAATATTTATAACAAGAGTGTAGAGTGGATCAGAGACTCGGCGGTCCACGAGACTTCTACTGCAATACTGCGGTCTGCGGCCACAGACGAGATTGAAGTATACAAGATAGTCGATTCGTGCTAATATGCTCGGATTCATGAGTTATGTTGTGTGCGTTGTGATCTAGTTCAGCAGTTGGCTGTTTTATTCGGTGGAGGTATATAGAGGGCGCAAGAAAACCATTGATTTTTAGCAGATGTCGGTATTTCAGATCGTGCGACCTACTCCTATACCTCGTTTGTGATGTGATTTAAAATTTGGCTAAATTTTCTAGGAAATCAAAATCAAAAAAAGGTATAAATTAATTAATCATTTCCACTATTTTATCACATTAATTTTGAACACAGAATTATTTAGTAAATACTTGGATGAATTTTATTACACAGCTGGTGGTCATTTGCTTCTTCAAAATAAATTTCTAATTATTTTAAGATTATATATCGTGTAAAGCGCCACGATATAATTTTTAAATTATTATTTTATTCTAATCTATTAATTTGTAATTACAAATTATAGTCCTGCTAGCGGTTTTAATATTAATCGTGCAGTATTTGGCTGGCTACAGATTACCTAAACCCCTTAACATGCCCCTGAAGCTATACAACACGATGCTATTCATTCTACGTAAGTGAAATTGCATTTCATCGTAAATAAATCAGTATGGTAAAATCAAATTACCATTAGAAATATGTTACTACTGTACTATTGCTTTGTAATCCATTGTATTATCTCAAATAAATTTATATAACAATAATTTCTCGCCGTTTTTATTTCGATACGAACGTAAAATAAATGGTGTACACCGAGCCACAAAATAAATACCACATCCTTTGTTGGATCACGCGTGCGCGGCACTATTTGAAATCCAAACCCTAAGCGATCCAGGATAGTTTTGTTTCAGTTCTGACACAGTGAGTCGCGTTGAAATATCCATGTCGTCAATAGATTTCCTAAAAAAATGTAGTTCGCTGACATTAAGAAATTATTATTTTTCTATCAGTACAATTATCACCAAAAGAAGATGTTTCTTTATAAATAAGTGCGCGTTTTGGCTTATAAGTCGCTAATATACGAAAATATATTAAAAAGCACAGAGAAGAGTTTTTCTTTTTTTATTATAAAACAGTGTAGTTCAGCGATGGCGAAATTCTTAGCGACCATCAAGGCGATCATCACGCGATTAGTTTTCGCTTCTCACGGTTTTATAGCCATTTGGCAAGTGACCACTTTTAAAAAGAATCCTCTCTTCTGGTACCTCAGCTGTCCGATACTGCTGCTGTTCCTCGAGGGCATCTTCACACTCACTATAAAAGAGAACCAAGAATGGAAGTGGTAAATAACAAAAATAATTTTCCCCTAAGATTCTTTTAAGCAGAGCAAAGTGATTAAAAATTGAAACGGTTGTACAGAATTTCAAATACAAGACAGTCTTGAAAAAATACCAGAAAAACAACTGCAAATATTCTTTTGATTTTTGATAACGTAAATATCTTGGCAATGTTTTTTAATCCTTTATTAAATATTAATTTCGAGACTGCGGATTTTATATATTTATGAGGAAAATGGGCGGGCTGTATTTTAAACAATAATCAAAATTACGAGAAATTATGAATATCGATGTATTATTTTCAATATATTAAAATTATTATTTGGTTCCTGTATCTTGCAATTGATGCAAATAATTTTTATTTTACATAAAGATTCGTGGCCCATTAATTACTATTTGCAAGCTGAATTAATTGAAGTCTTTAAATTGCACATTTTTGTAATATTTTTAGATTTTTTGTATTACATGATTTAAATATGTATATCGTTTTTTACAGATTGTGGGCTGAACTTTACAATCGCCCTCAAACTTTAGCACATTCAGGAATTTTTGTCAGAAAAACTATTGAACCTTTTGCATTGGGATTTTAAATAAACATCTATCAGTATTTAAAGTACATGTGTGATATTTTTTAAGTAAAAATAATCAAAATTGCACGAGTTATATATATTTGTGTATATACTATGAAAAACCAGAATACCTCCTTAATGTTTGCTGACAAATATAAAAATTATTGTCGACTTTTTAGTTCTTGGATGACTACAGATTAATTTATTTTTGAGACATAAAAATATGCCTTGAAACTATATAAAGTGCAGCATCGAATATCGTAGAAAATTTTGGTTATTGACATTAGGGTTGAAAAAAACGATGCGGTACCTTTTCGACTGGTCTATTGATTTTGTTGTTTATGAGTGTATATAAAAAAGAATTTGACAAAATAGACGAAGGGGTCGACAGACATGTGGGAGGGTGGACAGAGTAAAACAAGCCTACTTTCCTGAACAAGGAAGGGTGTGTTGTTGTGGGACCATCTCGGTTTTGACAGTCGGAAATTGGAGCATTAGCGACGGGAGTGGGACGAGACACAATCCACTATCACTCTCAGATACAGAAAAGGCTACGTGTAACAGTGACCTCTTTCTCTAATATCCTTTCCCATTCAAATCTTGTAATCGATTCGGCCGAGGATTCAGCAGAAATCCTGCACGAGCCTCTTGGAAAAAATTAATGCCACTCCGATATTAATCTTGCCAATTGACTGGCTGCCATGAGTCCTGCGAACATTTTCAAAATAATATAATCAACAATATATAGTAGAACGTTTTCACTTTAAAAAGACTGCTAGCTCAAAAATAATTAAATCTTGAACATCCACTTCATTGGAAATAAATGAAAATACACTCTTCTACTTGTGATAATAATGGAAATATTTAAACATTCCATTTTAAAAAGTTCTCAATGACATAGAACATTATTAAGATTTTTAAATTAATTTGATACTAGAAATAATTGACTCTTGAACATCCACTTCATTGGGAATGATTGAACGGACACTCTGCTACCTGTAACAATAATAGAAATATTTAAGCATTCTGTTTTACAAGATTTACCATGTATAATAATTATGAATGGACTGCGGGTTTTATGCAATTATGACAAAAATGAGTGGGTGCAATTTAAAACATTGAAAATCTTCAAAGAACTCAAAAATGTCCTTATTAACATGCTATAATTATTAATGAGGGAAATCAATGTTTACTTAGCTCCTGTATCTTGTAATGGATGCACAATAATTCTATTTTGCATAAAGATCCGCTGTCTAATAATATATACAATAAATAAGTGTATAATAATTTTGATTTCTTTCATCGCATAGGTTCTGTCCATCAGTATTCCTGTACCTCAGCAGCGTGGTGCCAGCAATTTGGCTCTTGGAGTTGGACAAGGTCGACAGAAGACTGAAAGCCTTCGAATCCAACGTGAACATATCAGAGAACCTGGACCTGACCAACCTGGCCGCAAAGGACTTGAAACACCTGGAGAAAGCGTTGGGTGTGAGTGGACCTCCAAACCTTGCAAACAAAATCCACACAAACAATGTCAAAAACTAGCTTCGTTAATTAATTACACAGGTGAACATAAATCTGCCAGACATCCAAATATCCACAGAAACTTGGGTCACTCTGATAGAGCAATTCCTTATGCTGGTCCTGATCATTGGAAGATGGATGCTGCCAAAGGGTGACCTGACACGCGACCAACTCAGTCAATTATTGTTAGTTTACATAGGAACAGCTGCAGACATCATAGAGTTCTTCGACTCTTTCAAGGAGGACAAAATAGCGCGTGAACCCGTGCTGGTATATCTGACGCTGGGCATTTGGGCGTGGTCCTTGATGCAGTTCACTGTTGTTCTGACTGCAACCAAGTCCAGGAAGTCCAGGCTGTCCTCAGGGAACGCTGTGAAGAAGAGGGTGCACAGTGAGACAAGCTGTTGCAGCATCGATGTGTGGGGAATCGCTTTGAACATGCTACTTCAGGTAGCTCCCGGTGGCTTTTATTCTTAGCAGAGGTGTGCGAGAATCCGTAAATGGCGGATCGAGAATTTCATTCGGAATCGGGAGGGGTTCTCGACAATTTCGGGATTCCCAAATAATATATTGAGATTCTCGAATATATTGGGGTTCTCAATATATTCTAATATATTGGGGTTCTCAATATATTCTAATATATTGGAGTTCTCAATATATTCGAGAATCCCAATATAAAAGAATATATTGAGAACCCCAATATATTAGAATATATTGAGAACCCCAATATATTAGAATATATTGAGAACCCCAATATATTAGAATATATTGAGAACCCCAATCTACTCTTATATTGGGATGCTCAATATATTCTAATATATTGGGGTTCTCAATATATTTGGGTTCTCAATATATTCTTTTATATTGGGATTTTCGAATATAGTGAGAACTCCAATATATTAGAATATATTGCGAACCTCAATATAAAAGAATATATTGAGAACCCAAATATATTAGAATATATTGAGAACCCCAATATATTAGAATATATTGAGAATCCCAATATATTAGAATATATTGAGAACCCCAATATATTAGAATATATTGAGAATCCCAATATATTAGAATATATTGAGAACCCCAATATATTAGAATATATTGAGAACCCCAGTCTACTCTTATATTGGGATGCTCAATATATTCTAATATATTGGGGTTCTCAATATATTCTAATAAATTGGGTTTCTCAAAAATTTCGTGATACCCGAGCATATTGGGCTTCTCGAAAATTCTCGGGAATCCTGATATAATCGAAAACATGACTTGTCTCGACCAGTCACCATCGGGTGGTGCCCGACAATTTCGAGTTCTCGCAGACTACCAAAATCTAACGATACAGACACGTTTGCTATCGCTGTTCTGATTTCAGGATGGTCCTTTCCTTGCGTTCAGGCTGATCCTCATCATCCACTATCGTATCGTCAGCTACATGAACATCTTCTTCACTTGCAAGAACACTCTGGTGATACTTCTACAACTCTACAGGCTGTATGTGGTGCAAACTGAGAATAAAAGCAAGCAGAAGAAGAAACCTGTTATGAGCAACATCAGCATCATATCGAGAGGAGACGTATACAGGGATGTTAGGGGTAAAAGGGTCTGCGAAGACAGAAAGAGGAAGAGAAAGAGGGATGTGGAGGCTAATTACTCGGAGAGCGAAGAGACCACTGAAGAGACAGATAAATTCGAGTCCTCTCCTAGGAACATAGGCCACTCCAAAAGGTACCGGCATCGCTTCTTCAACCCTAAGGTCACTAACCAACATCTTCTATGAAATTCAATGCTGCATTTTATATAGTTTCAATGCGTATTTTTATGTCTCAAAAATAAATTAATCTATGGTCATCCAAGAACTAAAAAGTCGACAATAAGTATGCCATTTGTCAAGAAACATATTAAGAAGGTATTCTGGTTTTTCATATACTCTATAAAAAAATATCTAACTCATGTAATTTTGATTATTTGTACTTGAAAAAAATCACACTCATACTTCGCATACCGACAACTATGTCTGTAAAATCCCACTGCAAAAGGTTCAATAGCTTTTCTGAAAAAAAATTCCTAAAAATTCGTGCAGAGACGGCCTCGAAAATCAGGATACCCCCTTAAAAGAAGTAAAAAGAAATTAAAAATTTGTACTAGATTATAGACATAAGAGTTAAAATAAAACTTCCTACACATCTCTTTCTTCAAATTGAACAGGAAGGCTAGACAAGACACAGGCTACTCCACATCCAGTTCTCGCAACTCTGCAAAGCGTAGCAGGTCCCAAAGGAGTGAACACAAAAGAAGATCTGCGCACAGAGACGAGTCCAAGCATGAAGTCTCCTCTGACGATGAGAGACGGAAGAGGAGAACTGAGAAGAAGTCATCTGAGAAGAGCGACAGGAAGTATTCCGAGGGTGTCAGGTCGAAGAGCAAGAACGATGATTCGAGTAAGAGTTCTAGCAAGAGCAGGAAATGCAAGGACAACAGCGAGGATCAATCGACGACTGAAGAAATGGCTGAGAAGACTGTCAGCGAGGGAAGCGAGTCAGAATCTGAAAAAAGGAGGTAAATGTGCCATTAGACGCAGCGTGTGTGATTTATATTAATTGTATTAATCTTACCAGTAGAAAAATAACATTTACATAACTTTTATAAAAATGTAACAATAGTAAAAAGCTAAATTTTTGGAGTGTCTCCACAGGTACGCTCATCGAAAGCGAAGACAGAACAGAGACTGACAACGAAGTCTCGGTATAGCTGCTCTACTGTGCGTCTATTCCGCGATTGTGGTTGTTTGCATGTTGTTCATACACGCGGCCATAAACGACGGCTTGGTGTTGACAACCGTGGATGGAAGATTTTACACTAACTCGAGCAAATTTACTTTCTCTATGTTCGATACAAGTGCCTAATTCTCTGAAAAATGTATTCGAAGTACAAAAACGTGTGTATTTAAGAGCACAATATGTTGTAACATTATTTCTATGTCTTGTTTAAACGAGTCCCGAATACATCGAATAAAAACGATAATCTCTAATGAAACAAAATTAATGTACTAATACTATTTTAATAGAACTACCCGTGTCTTGAACAACTTAAATTATTTCATACATTTCTACTATGATGCTGCTCCGACATTCTATTACATAAAGAAATTAATGCATAATCTTTTTCAACTTATCTCAAAAATGAATACAGAATGCGAAACAGTTCTTTGGCTTTGGTAGAGCTACCGGATCGTTGGGAATTAGAGTGAAGCAACCACACTTCACAAAACTCCTCAACTTATATACTGTAGAAGACAAAATTAAGTGGATGCCTTTAAAAACTAACTTTTTCGACACTGGGCCAAACGACTCGAGCTTATTTGAGCTGTTAGGAGTAATTTGCAGGTAAGACCCAATTCGAAAAAAAATTATTAGTAGACTGCGGATCTTTATGCATTTATGGCTCATATATAAAGTTTGATAGAGTTTAGTACGACTTTTATTTATTTTCGGTTTAAAAAGACTATTATTACTGAAAATACTATTTGATTTATTTATATCTCATGACAATTTTCAAAAAAGTATTAAAATATAATGTCCATTGAAAATAGGATATTGATTCTACTTTCTTAAAATTTGTCTACAAAAATTGAAAAGTGCACAAACATCCGGAGTCTAGTTGTCAGTTTTAAATTCCGCTTAACTTTGTCCCGTGACTGTAAAACAGTTGTTCAGACAGTCAAATTCTTGCAGGTCTCCAGCCACTGTATGCTCTGAGCAGCGTCTAAACTATCGATATAGTACGCTAAATCATCCTGATGCGTCCCAGTAGCAGCGCAATACAACATGGCCGTATTCTCCAACAGTTCTTGCAAAGACTGAGTCTTCATTGCTGACGCGTTCACCACAATCATCGAATTATTTTCTTTCTTCTCCTGCTTAGTGCTTTGGGACAATTCTAGGTACTTGAAGTTTTCAGCATGCCTCTCTGGCGCAGGATCTACCGCTGCATGATCGATCTTGAATATCGACTGTCTGTTCGAAACAGCTACTGTTTTCCTTTCGTTCGAACTGCTCTTCATGTCTTTCAGCTTTTCCACGGTCAAATGAAATCGCCGCCATTTTCCTTGCGGGAATTTGATGTTCGTGTTCCTCATCAAGGAGGTCTCCTGAGCAGACTGCTTCAAGCTATCGTCTTTATTGGACACCTCCTTCATGCGAATGTTCTTCAGATTGGCGTAGAATCCCTGGTTCTCGATGGCTGGCTTCTTCATGCTGCTCTTATTATACTCTGACAAGATTTTAGCTATTTCTGAAGCATCGCTGGCGCACCAAGTCTTGTTCAAGCCATCGGATATTGTCTTGGCGTTGACTTCTTTGGTAGTCGTCTCGTAAGGCAATTTATTCTCGCTCATGTTCGGTTCTTTTGGTGCCAGGACTCTGTTCTGTTGCGAGTTATCAAGAAGGTACTTTGTCACAGTGAACTCGACCTTGTTCCCACGCTTCACGGGAGGCTGCTTCAAAACCATCTTTGAACTCTCTGGCAACTCGTCGCAGGGAATCGCGTTTTTGAACACCGAAGGTATATCGAAGAGAGTCTCGTTGTTGTCTTCCAGCTTCATCACGTTCATGTTGCTAGGTAACGGTCTCAAAATCTGAGCGTCTTTCATTTCCGAAGTATTGACAAGGACCAGAGGGTTGCTGGAGGAGCGCATCATCTCTTGCATCTTCAGGTGTCCACTCTGAAGAGTTCTGTGCGTGGTGAAGACAGCTGGCTTGTGGGAATTAGCGACGTATACCTTCTGTGCTGGGAACAGTCGCGGTTTTACCACTTGATTCAAGCTCTTAGCATTCTGGGACATAGTAGTCGCGGAGTAACTGTTCGATAGCTTGTTCCTGTCTATCAGTTTCTGTAAGTTCTCCCGATTACTGGCCGACGATTTGTATTTCACAGTAGACTCCGCGATATTTCTTGTTAAAGATGGCTTTTCTGGCTCATTTAGAATGTTAGGCGACTTGTTCTCGGTTAATTTGTTTATCTGCCCCCCGACACTGGTTTTGTAACTGGGAGCCATCACTTGCGAGCAGTAACCCAGGACACAGTGGAAACTCTCGTGCATACAGCTCTCGAAGGACTTCAGTTTCTTAGCTGAAACTGTCTTTGAATTTTGCATCTTTGTTCTTCTGTTCCATTTCTTCTCACCGGAGGAAGGTAGAGAATCACAGTGAGGGTCTACGGACACCACTTCTATCTCAGGACGATCGACTATCTCATGGTAAGTCAGACCATCGAAGCTGGTATAGCAACGGCCCAAGTACTCTGCGGCTAGGCCCACCTGAAAAGACCAGTGTTGGGTTAATCAATAAGCAAATTAACCACGTGTTTACGGCATCAGGAAAAGTGGAGAGATAACCATAGAAATTTTCTGAATTTCACATCTTTTACATAGTAACAATATTGAATATCTGTAGCGAGCGAACAAAACTGTTAAAAACCATTTTTAGTCAAATTATTGAAATTGCCTAAGAAATCATACAGGTCCACACTACATTGCGTTGAATTGTTTGTATATAAGGGAGCCTCAAAATCCTTTAAGTGCTTAGGGCCTCTAAAAGTCTTAATCTGACACTTGAAAAAACTATCAATATTATTAACACAAAAGTACATGACATTCCTTACAGTTGTGTAACAATTACAAAACTTTTTGTAACAAATGTTGTCACAGTTTTTGTGTCGCATCATCCTCTACATGAAAAATGTGTCGAATTGACACAAGGGATAGCAGAGAGTCAATAAACAATACTCCTTGTGTCTTATGAATTTGAAAATCTTACCTGAGGATGAAAGACTGGTCTCTCGTGCATACCGTGCACTGGCCATTCCTTCCATTCCATTTCGTCTCTCGCTGTAGGTGCTTGATAAGTAGCTCCCACATTGTACATCTTCCTTGTGACCGATCGTGTGTTCATGTATGGCATTGTGGAAGACTTGCCTCGTTTAGCAGGCTCTACATCAAAGAATGTCTCCTTCTTCTTCGCTGAAATCAATTGCTGTCTTGGTCTGGAAAATCTTTTGTCTGGATCCTTCTTTGTTACACGTATCGGATTCCTGCGAATTTCTCTGGTCCCACGACTGCAAGTTTTCATTCAAGAAGCAATTCTTAAATTACAGATTTGTAATCTTTTTTAAACAATTTTAAAAAAGTACTATGACTCAAGGAAACATTTATATTTTATTAATCTGTCATTCATCTTTTTTGGTTATTTGAGAAGGGTAAAAGAGAAACATGTGGCACCCTTTTTAATAGTAACTATTGGATATTTATAAATCGTAGAAACATATAAATTAAAGTTGACGAAGCAAATTTCTGCTTCTACAGATCAGATTATGAATTACTCTGCGCCCATGGTAGGATTAACGGAAGTTATAAAAATTAATTTTGTCTTTCAATAATTTCAATAAATCGAAGATGGTATCGCAACGTTCTGAAAGTCTTTTAATGTTTGTAGTTTTGATGATTTACGTCAAAATGCATAAAATTTCTTACGTTCTTCTCGTGACTCGATGAACGCGCCTAACTTTCGTAGGTGCACCGGAAGTGGATCCTCCGCTGCTGGTTTCCGTCGAGTCCTTCACATAATCGCTGTCATCCTTATATTTTCTGTCCTGTTTGTACACAAACGTTGCCGCAGGCAGTTTCTGCAGCATTTCGATTTCTTTGTAATCAACAGCCTCCGTGGACAACGGGTCCGAGTCTAACCGTTTCCGGAGGGTCATTTTCTGATCATTACCGAGCTCGGTGACTCGATGATGGTTCTGCAACCGATGCTTGATCAGACCCGATTTGTTAGGTTGTTTATGCGCCGGAGGTCTGTCATTTTCTTTCCCTATCACTGCAATCACGCTCACATCGTCGTCCTGTTTGTGCTCTATTAAATTCAGCTTCGTTGAATTGTCCATTGGATTCTTCTTGGCAGCCGAACATCCGGTTATGGTGAAGCTGTCGAATTTATTTCTACACCATGTAACACACAGAAGTCACCGTAGTTGATGGACAAGATGATTACGTTTTGATGATGAATTGTTTTCTTAATGTTTCAGTGTTTATTGTGATGATTATAGGTTTGGTTGCAGGTGATTGTACGGGGGTTCGATTAGTATGGTGGGTTAGACTCTTTTGTTTCTCGCGGCTGAACGGGCACAACGGTGTCATCTAGCGATTTCTGTTTAGATGACGTAATCAATGCTTTGTTTTGGAATGTGAACCGTACCAACTGTAGTTGAAGTAATAAAAGTTGAGTATGTATTTGATAATTGTAGCTTGAATATAAATGTTCTTTGATGGTTGATGTATTGATTGGTTAAAGTGATTTAATTTGATGCTATTGTACAAATTGCAGAAATGCATTTGTTAGGTTTTAATCGATTGTTGCGCGTGTATATAAGTTTATTAGGTTGGTAAGTTGTCGAGAACTTTGAATTTGAATTTGAAAGGTTCTCAACCTTTTAATAATTATGTTACTACTTTTAATAGTAATAAATACTTTCTGTCAGTGAAATTGTGCCAATTAAAGAAATATTTGAATTACAGTAATTATAATACTAAATGATATGCAATAGACAGTAGATAAAATATAAATAGAAAATAAATAATAGATAGAATACATCAAATCCTTAGTATACTTTGTACCTAATTAAAAAATGGTGTGTAACATACAATATAATTAAATAAATAAATGTGTACATTAATAAATATCTATAATTCATGGGAACAAGAAAAAAGGAGTAAGTTTGGAATGAATAACTCGCTCGAGTTATGGCTGCCCGCGAGCGCTGATTTTTATTCCAAACAAAATACTAAAACTAGAATGGCTATCCGTTCGTACACGCGAGTATTGCAATTAGTATGTATAGAAATACGAAATATAATATATGTATATATCATCGCTCGTATTGCACGTAGACGACTAGAACCGAAAAAATGTACAACATTCATATTTAAAGTAAAATGTCCTTTGGCACTCTCTATTCCAGCTTGGGATTTATTTACAAAGAAAAGGAGAAAAACTCTCTTCAATTCATGTTGTCTGTGGTCAGGGCGAGGGTGGTTAACACTGATCGTCTGTTAGGGTTCACCCCGAGGTTCTCCCAATTTATCCACGACAACCGTGCTGTCAGATCTGCAAAAAAGAACATGCACAATCAATCCTCGAAATAAATTCCTACATTCCAAAAAATTACAACAATTCACGCTAACAATTTAGTCACAGGGCTGGGAAAATTTTTAGATAGTTTGAGATAAAATATTAGAAATTAAAATATTTCTGTAAGCAAATACTGTATGAAAATACTTGAATCAAATACTACTTGAATCAAATACTACTTGAATCAAATACTACTTGAATCAAATACTACTTGAATCAAATACTACTTGAATCAAATACTTCTTGAATCAAATACTACTTGAATCAAATACTACTTGAATCAAATACTACTTGAATCAAATACTTCTTGAATCAAATACTACTTGAATCAAATACTATTTGAAAATACTATTTCATTTAATGCTTGAATCAAATACTACTTTCATCAAATACTATTTGAAAATACTATTTCATTTAATGCTTGAATCACAAATACTATTTGAAAGTAGTATTTTATTTAATGCTTAAATCTTGAATAAATACTATTTACTATTAATATTCGAATATAAGAAATAGAGAGTGACATGTATAATTTACTTTAATGGAATGTATCTAGTTATTTATAAACAAAATAAATGTATTCTATTATTGATAAAGCTACATGTTCAAGTTAAAATGTGCTTACTTTAATATTATTTGAAATAGAAATTTATGGAAACATTATTATTTGAAATACTTCTATCTCATATTTCAACTAAATATTAGTTTCCACAATAGTATTTGTACGAGTCAGGATTCAAATATTCGAGATATAACTATTTCTTTTATATGTAATTACTATTTAAAAAAATAAATTACTATATACTATTTAAATAAAAAAAATTTATTTGCCAAATCTCGTATCGCTTGAAATAATAAAAATATTCATTTCAGTTTATCTATTTCAAAAATCTATTTTTCCCCAGCCCTGCCGTTATGGTTCGGGATTATTAAGATAACAGGTGATTGGGAACCTGTCTACAGACCACTCGTGTTCCATTCAGCACGTTCCCCGTTGATCTCTCCTCTAAGGCACCTCTCGACGTATGTCAGCGGATCGAGCCTCGCTGCCAACACTTCTCGCAGTAGAGCAATGTATGCTATAGCCAGACGCAGGGTGTCGATCTTCGACAGCCTTTTCTCGTATGGGAACGTTGGTACGTGGACTCGTAGTTCGTCGAAAGCCGAGTTGATGCTGCTAAAAACCGTAATCAAACTGACAATCCGTTTACTCGTTCAGCGGACATTGTTCCCGTCGACTCGTCCCTAATACTAACCCTGGTGAAAAATACTAATAATTTATCCTCTAATACTACTGGTAAAAAAAATGCTAGTTTCAGTAAACCAAGTGTCTGTCATTGTAATTGTACAGGCTGAACCATAAAACGTGATTAATTACGATTATTCTATTGCTAGTACCCTGATTGAATATTCTCTTTACTGGTGTAACTTGTTTGTTTATAATGATTTTGTAATAAAAATTTTACTGACATATCGGCGACATTTTTCTGATTAAAACGAGTCCAAACATGATATAGTTCGGATCGTATTTGCTTGTTTAATTCGCGATATAGTGGAACCTCTATTTTCCGAACTAGATCGAGTGTTCCACTGTAGTTGTGAATTAAATAGGTAAATGTGCTCCGAATGGTGTCATGTTTGGACTCATTTTAATCAGAAAAATGTGACGAATATGTTGGCAATGGTTTCATAAACAAATAATTGAGAACGAAAAATGTTTTTATTATAAAAATCATATTATAAAAAATGTATCTTAAAGAAATGATTAAGTTACGTTACTAGGGGTGGTTTTTTTCGTGTACAATTAGAATTTGAAATTAGAATAATTGTCGGTGGGTGGTGTGTTGAGAATAATTTCTCACCTGAGCATACGTTTTCTTTCTCTTATGTTAGCAGCGTGTCGTTGGATTCTGTAGGGGCTGCCATTTGGATAGTAACCCTCCTCGACACCATTTATTTCTGTGTCGTTGTGATCTGTGGGAAGAAATAACACTGACTTAGTTTTTTTGAAATTTTTAATGCAACGTTATTTTACAATTTTAAATTAGCAATCTGACGCCATAAAGAAAAAAAGTTTTCTTTAATCTTTATATCAATGAATTGCAAATTTGATTACCAGGTGTGGAGACAGGCATGTGATAATGTAAAGGCGAGTGCGTGTGCGAAGAAGTATGTGGAACATGCTGAGATGATCTTCCAGCATAAACGCACGATGGCAACTCTGCTAAATCCTCTTCACTGATGTCGCTCGTTGGTCCCACATAGTACTGTGTACTGAAAACAAAATAGTAGCGTGTTTTTCTTTGTGATTATCTTAAGAAGTTGCAGAAACAATGAAAAATTATATTAATATTGAATTTTCTCTAAATTTTATTTAAATTATTTTAACCCATACAAAAATTGATATTTCTAAATACTTTCAATCTTTCTGTTTCATGTTACATCTACTGATTTTCGTCACAAATGTACACAATCTGCAACCGATTATACTTCTTTTCCTAACCTGATTTTGTGGCTGCACCACATAAGTCACAAAAGACAATTTTCCATTAGGAAATGGATCTTTTATGCCTCATAATAAGAATAATTTTCTGTTCTTTAAATTTTACTTACCAAGACTGGGTCTACTTAGACCCAGAGCGTTAAAGTCATTGTTCCAACTAATAGAAAATAGTTGGATAGTGAATTGTAAGTAGAAAGTAGGTGTAATGTAAATAGAAAATACATAATACAGATAAAAAATAGAGAAAGAATAGTATAAAATTAATAAAAAATAAATTGAATAGATAAGAAATATAATAAAATAGGTACAAAATAAAATAGATATAAATTAAATTGAATTGATAGAAAATTATCTTCAAATAAATAATACACAGAAAATTGATAGAAAATGTATAATAACAAATATAAAACTAAATATTATAGATAGAGGATATAGACACAAAATGAATGTAAAACAAATAGAATAGTTAGGAAATGGATATAAACCAAATAATACATAGCAAAATACATAGAAAATATATATAATAAATATAAAATAAATACAATATAGATTTGAATAGAATTTGAATAGACATGAAATGAATGTTAAATAAATAGAATAGATAAGGGATGGATATAAAATAAATAATATACAGAAAATAGCTAGAAAATGTTTACGAAAAGTACAAAACAAATACAGTAGATAGAACATATACATATAAATCAGTTGAACGGATAAAAAATAAATAGAGTAGACAGCAAATGAAACAACAATAACACAACCATACCTAAACAAAGAACTTACAAGATACATTTTAATAAATTGTTAAGCAATCTATAGACTCAATCATCTCTATAATTATCCAGAACCACACTCTCAAAAATTAAATCATCATCTTACAACCCCTAAATCAAGAACCTCGTAAATAACATAAGCAACAAAATTCGCAGGACAGACTTATTACACAACAATTGACTTTACAGTCCAAATTCCATAGAAAAAACGTGTTCTCACCTGGTGCAGGCCACAGAAGAATCAGCAGGCCTAGCGTTCGCAGCCACCCTGTGCCTCATCCTCTGCCCCCTGTCCTCGTAATCATAATTAGAGTGACTCGCCATGCCTCCCCCTCCTCTTCACCAGCTCATTAATCACTTCACTGATCCTGGAACCCGTTCGAACCGATCCAGGAGTCGATTTCTACCTCGTCGGCCTCTGGTACACTTAATCTTCTCGTTGCTCCCCTAATCCTTTCTCGTCTATCGGTGCTAACTCGCCTCTAGATCACTCCGCGGGGGGTGGGAAACGAGGATCAACGGTGCCGAGCAGGTTTCAGACTATCGGCCGTGTCCCTGGGGAGGCTGGTTTATATAGCGAACGCGGCCACAGCGCGAGGGGGATGATCGATACAACCCCTGGGCGGAGATTCCGTCCAATCGCGATGGTTCCAAGCCTAGAACTCGCTGCCGATTGGCGGACCGGTTAATAGCCGGCGCTTTATGTCCCGAAAGTTCTGCGGTTCATTGTTACTGCCCGACTGAAATTTTATTTCCATCGTTTCCCGCCACCCCCGCGCTACCAACCCCCGTCGACGGGGGATGAAATTGTCCGGCAGGGGTGGAGGAGTTTCAATTTTGCCGGCGATCAACCGGAGACGGAGAGCAGTCTTTCCCCGAGAGATTTCTTAAAATCTGCCAGTTTAGCGGAAAGGAATTTTGAATTTCGCTAGCTGGACCAATGAGACAGCTATCAGTTAATATGCATCCAGGCACCGTGTATGGTGCACTTCTGGAGACACTGGCTAAAATTTAATTGTCTGATTGAAGGCTGCAGTAGGAGTTAAATAGATAACCCTTCGGTGAACGAATGCGGCTGCTGCGGCGCCATTCAAATTTATACTAATGATTATTTAAGAGAGTATTCGGAATTTTTTATCGGAAAAACTATTGAACCTTCCACATTGGGATTTTACACACATGTTTATCGATATTTGAAGTACATGTGCGATTTTTTTTTAAGTATACATATTTAATATTACACGAGTTATATATTTTTATATAGAGTATGTTTTAATCATGTGGTCTAAAGCGTTATTTTGAACGTTTCTTTTTAAAGAAATCAGCGCATCGAAATCTACAAAATTCACCTACGGCAAAATTCACCTACAGCAAAATTCAAATTCCCAAATTCCCAAATTCCCAAATTCCCAAATTCCCAAATTCCCAAATTCCCAAATTCCCAAATTCCCAAATTCCCAAATTCCCAAATTCCCAAATTCCCAAATTCCCAAATTCCCAAATTCCCAAATTCCCAAATTCCCAAATTCCCAAATTCCCAAATTCCCAAATTCCCAAATTCCCAAATTCCCAAATTCCCAAATTCCCAAATTCCCAAATTCCCAAATTCCCAAATTCCCAAATTCCCAAATTCCCAAATTCCCAAATTCCCAAATTCCCAAATTCCCAAATTCCCAAATTCCCAAATTCCCAAATTCCCAAATTCCCAAATTCCCAAATTCCCAAATTCCCAAATTCCCAAATTCCCAAATTCCCAAATTCCCAAATATAAATTCAAATTCAAATTCAAATTCAAATTCAAATTCAAATTCAAATTCAAATTCAAATTCAAATTCAAATTCAAATTCAAATTCAAATTCAAATTCAAATTCAAATTCAAATTCAAATTCAAATTCAAATTCAAATTCAAATTCAAATTCAAATTCAAATTCAAATTCAAATTCAAATTCAAATTCAAATTCAAATTCAAATTCAAATTCAAATTCAAATTCAAATTCAAATTCAAATTCAAATTCAAATTCAAATTCAAATTCAAATTCAAATTCAAATTCAAATTCAAATTCAAATTCAAATTCAAATTCAAATTCAAATTCAAATTCAAATTCAAATTCAAATTCAAATTCAAATTCAAATTCAAATTCAAATTCAAATTCAAATTCAAATTCAAATTCAAATTCAAATTCAAATTCAAATTCAAATTCAAATTCAAATTCAAATTCAAATTCAAATTCAAATTCAAATTCAAATTCAAATTCGAATTCGAATTCGTCACTACCTTTCCCATTTTAGAGGGTGCACGGAAGACACTCCCAAACAAGCTACTCATTTTTCAATTTTTAATTGTTAATCCGGCCGCATGGTGAGGGATCGCATTCGCGTTGTGCAAACAGGTAAATCCCGATCAAAAGGTTCTACCCGAGTAAATGGTGCATGCTCGAAGGAACCATGACAGCCTGAGAAAGAGTTGTGCCAGCGTTGTCGATGCTGAAGAGGAAGCGCGACCAGGCGCCGGGGATCCCCTTTATCAGCGATCGGGCTTCCCAGAGAGAGAGATATGAATGGGCCAATATTCAAATGAGACGTGTTTAGCGGACGCACAATGAGAAACGCGGCGGCGTCGGTGGCGACGCAATTATGCAAGGTGTTAATACGATCACAATGGTGGCGCGGGGTCTATGAGCCCGGGCGAAAGTTTTGTCGGGCATGCTGCCCCGTGGAAAACGAGTTTCTAGTCGCGGACAGGAATCATCGGACAGGATTACTATTGTCGGCCAATAACTACGTACATATACGCCGCGCACATAATTCAGATTAACCCCCTCTTCACGCGAAACCTATGAGAACACGCCCTCGTGTACGAACACGGCCTCGGTTTCACGATCAATTTGCATATTTCGATGGTATCCGACTTGAACCCAATTGAATCAGATCCGATCGCTGATCGAGAGACACTTTTTAAGTGACCCTGTTAGTTTTTGGAAGTATAGGGTGAACCGTTGGACGTTAACACTAAAACTACCGGACAAGTCATAATGATTGGTTTCTAAATTTTTCTTTTACAAATATTGAAATTATAAAAATGTTTTCCGGAGTAATGTTTTAGTCAACTTCTCTATTAGAGTACATATTGAAACAAAAGTTGTACGGAAGTTGAATAAATGCATTCTTGTTGTTATTAGAAGGCAATATAAACCAGTCGCGTTTAGCGCTCGGTAGTTCTAGTGTTAAAGCTGGGACGCTAAATCTTCACCCGAATTTATATTAGAATTATATTAGAATTTCTTAGCAGCTAGCTTCAAGTCAGTGGCTATTTTCAGGTACAGAGTGTGCTTAGAGCCTCGATGGAAGCTGGGTCCATTGCGACCCTATTTTCGACATTTTATTATTTATTTTTAAAATTGGGCCGAGGATAAATGTATAACAGGTAGAGTTTTAGTATAATGACAACGCCCGGGGTGGCGGGTGGTGGGGGCATATGGTGAGGGGGGAGGGGAGTAATATGAAACCGAAAGAATTGTTTTGAGGAAATGAACTTAGATGAGGGAGACGAGTTCGCAGAGGGTGAATTTATTAACCCGTTAATTTAACACGAAGTAAAAACTGCTTAAATGTATCTGGAAGAGTTCATCATTTTACAATTTGTCCAAATTAGAATAACATACCTATTGCAAAATAAAATTGGATTAGGGGGAGAGTTGAAGTCCTTGATATGAAAAGAAAGAATTTTAACAGCAAGTAAAGATTGTTTAATGAGTAGAACATATAAGGGAGGTATCAAGACAAACGTTGGCCCCCCACTCTACTTTTGTTTCTAGTCAACTTCACACGTCTTCGGTCTCTCCCCCTAGGAGTACATCCCCTTCGACCCTGGTGCTCTTTGTCCAGAGCACTTTCTCTCTCCATCCCCATGGACTCTTTTCAACGTCAGACCGTCGATTGGCCGCAATTCAGTGTCGCGTCGTTGCACACAGTTTGCGGCGGTGGACGTCAATTGCATTGCTCCGCATATTTCATTTCAGATTCCCGGTTCCGCGACGGGGACTCTAATGATCATCGGACGACTGCCGAGTTTATGCATTTATGGGAGACGCGCGGTTGTCTGAAGTTTTCTCATTGTGCAAAATTTTACAGGAGGTAAATCACTCATTGTGCTTGGATTTTAAACGAAATCGAAAGCGAAATTTACATTTAATTAGATACATCAGTGACACACATAGATCATGATAAAAATGTTTTGTTTGTAATGAAACTATCACCAACATATTCCTGACGTTTTTCTGATTAAAATGAGTACAAACACGATCCATTTAGGAGCACGTTTGCCCCTGCAATTCTCGATTGCAGTAGAATTAGTTCGAATAATAATAATAATATACCGTGGATTAAACCAGTAAATATGAACCAAACTGTGTCGTGTGGGTACTCATTTTAATCAGAAAAATGTGACGAATATAAATGCGAGCATTGACTACAATTATCTCGACGATGAGTGCAATAACAATTTTAAATTATTGTAATATATGATAAACTTTCACCAACCATTTTCGTGTCATATTCCTGATTAAAATGAGTACCAAGATGGAGCTTGGGAGCACATCACCCTCTGCAATTCACGATTGCAGTAGAATCATTTATTAGTTCGAATAATAATAATAATATACCGTGGATTAAATGAGTAAATGTAATCTAAACTGTACCGTGTGGGTACTCATTTTAATCAGAAAAATGTGACGAATATAAATGCGATCATTGACTACAATTATCTCGACGATGATTGCAATAACATTTTATAATTATTGTAATATATTATAAACTTTCACCAACCATTTTCGTGGCATGTTTCTGATTAAAATGAGTACCAAGATGACCCGCTTTGGAGCACATTTCCCTCTGCAATTCATGATTGCAGTAGAATTATTTATTAGTTCGAATAATAGACATTCTACTCTACCGTTGATTAAGTGAGCAAATTTAAACTGTGCCGTGTGGGTACTCATTTTAATCAGAAAAGAGTGGGGAATATGTTGGCGAAATTCCATAAATAAATAGTTAATAATAAAAAAGTATTCCGATTGAATTAGAATTGTCTTACTTGTTATTCTTTTCTATTCTAGAGAGTGTCTGTACACGATATAAATGGTACTCCGGAGCCGAAGTTTTCGCATAAATCGAGGCATTTCCGTGTTCTCGAAATCGCCTAACTTTGTTATCCTCATCCTCTTCGCAACGCCACCGGTTTCGCGCATACCAGGGGATCGCGGATATCCGAGCAAACATTTAATTCGTGATTACATTATTTCCTAGGGGAAGGGGGGCTCCCTGTCAGCACCAGTTCGTTCGAACACACACATACAAGCACCATGGAACAACGGGGTACCATTCCAACCCCTCGATAATAGAGATTTCACGCCGCGGGCCCCACTTCGGTTCTCACAGTAGGGGTTTCGCCAGCAACCGATCATCTATTGTCCACCGAACCGTCCTCCCATTCTACTGTCGAAACGGTCAATACTTCTCAGGGCAGTTTCGAAGGCAGAGTCGCGTGCCTCTAAGTATCTGTTTATAGTCCCCGGGGATCAATTTGTTTGCTAAATTATTTATTGGAGCAAACATGCCGGTCAGCCAGCGTTTTCACCTTCCGCAAACCCGCGGATCTGTTTGACCTGCGGTTTGGGAAAAGTAAACCAAAGGAATCGCAAACGATTGTTCTGAACCTTTTTCTTTTTTTTTTTAAACGTGGTCAGCGTCCGCCATTGTTAGACCGAGGTTCTATTTGGAGAAGAATAATGACAGTGTATGTAAGTCGGTTGTTTATTGTTCGAGTTTATTATTGTTCGTGTGCCAGAATTTTGATTCGTTATTTATTATTCGCAATCAATGCTGATTTATTAATTGAATCCCTCCCCCCCTCGACTAATGAATATTTATTGAATAATATATTCGTAAATTTGTAATAATAATATTATTCAATTTAACTATACTATTTTGTAGTTAGTTTAACAGTTTATTCAAGAATTTTTAACAATTGTATCATTTAATTTAACTGCACTGTTAACAATGTAGTCGACAATTTTTAACAATTATGTCATCTAATTTAACTGTACTATTTACTATTTAATTCAAGAATATATTATTTAACAATTTAACTGTACTATTTATTATATTTATAATAAATAGATGATTTATGATTAATAATATTTAACCAATAAGTGCAATTATAAAAATTTTAGATAATGAATCAATACAACAATTTTTAACAATTACATCATCTAATTGAACTGTACTATTTACTATTTAACTCAACAATATATTATTTAACAATTTAACTATACTTATTTAATCAATAAGTGCAACTATAAACGTTTTAGATAATGGTCCAATACAAAATTGAAAAATTTTAAGCAATGAACAACTTCAATTTAAAAGATTTTAACAATGAAATACACCTCAATTTAAAAAAATTTTAAATAATAGACGTTGCAACAAATTCCTTCATTTTTTGTAACATAGCCATATATTATATAATTTGTAATTTATATATGCTATATAAGCCATGATTTAAAACAGTAAATAAATAATAATATTAATAATAAATGTGAAATAAAACAATGGCTGTCCGACCATGGAAGATTTAGTGTTAAATAAATAATCTCTCCGGATAATCTTGTTGGATTACTTCCAGTGGCATTGGTCTGTTGGCAAACATGGCGGAAAGAATTGCAGATACTGTAGCCCGAAATCGGTCAGCCAACATCCTCCACCCTTGCACCCCCCTCCCCCGCACCCTTCTCGGAGAACGTGACAAATTGAGATAAATAATCGTTTTGCGGGGACACAATACCCTCTTGAAATTTGTCACGGCGATACTCGAAACGGCACGCTTCGGAACGTTTGCGAACTGATACTCGCAAAACCGATACTCGAGTTGCATCTGGTCCGCGTTCTCCTTGCGTCGATGGCCCTTCAAGATCTGATACGTCGACAGTTTTTCCATTTACAGTTTCGTAATCACCGCACTGTCATAATTAGACTGCCGATTTTGATGCCAAATAAAAATTGTCTGCGTTCGTTGCTACGTATAAGAAGATTTTTAATATATATATATATTTTTAATATATATATATTTTTAATATATATATATATTTAATATACATATATTTTTAATATATATATATTTTTAACATATATATATTTTTAATATACATATATATATATATATATAATTATATAATTATAACTACATATTCCTTTCTCTTATTAATACATATATTCTCTTATCTCATGTATTAAAAGCAACAAGGTTTTATTTATATTTATTTATTATAGGTTTTATATATATATATATATATATATATATATATATATATATATATATATATACGACGGAAATAAAATTATTATAACTTTGTTGTTCATAATTTGTATATTTACGAAACTTTCACTAGAATGTTCGCGACATTTTTCTGATTGAAACGATACCAAACACGATACAGTTCGCGTTGTATTTACTCGTTTAATCCGTGATTTAGTAGAACCTCGATTATCCGAACGAATTAAAGCGATGTGGCTGTCGTAATAAATTGAACGAGCAAATATGTTTTGAAATGTGTCGCGTTCGGTCTCGTTTCAATTAGTAAAATGTCACGAATATGTCGACGAAAAATTCATTAAAAAATCATTCACAGGACAATTCAGATATCGGTTCGGATAATCGAGGTTCTACAAAATCGTGGATTACACGGACAAATATGAATCAAATTTTATCGTGTTTGGACTCATTTTAATCAGAAAAATGTGGCCGAAATTCCTGTAGAACTTTCATCTAAAAATTCATCTGTACCTAAACAGTACCATAATGATTAAAAAATGTTTATTCACCGAAAAAATTGTGATAGCTCGAAAATGGGTGGATATAGTGATCCACCTTCGCAGAAACGATCGAGAGATTAGTGACGATCTCAGATTACACGTCCAGGGTCTGTGAAGAGTAGTCGGAGAGTCCTGTAGGCAGATCTGCGCGTTAGTATATCGGGTCGACGAGATCAGGCGAGTCAGGAACGGTCACAGGAACGTGAACCCGATGAAAGGATCGACTTTGCCGACGGTGGCTGCCGGTTTGCCCCTAAAATTAGCCACAGTGACATATTGAGGAGCGGGCCGGGACCCGTCGGGGGCAAACCCATCCCCCCTAGCCTGCCTATTACGGACAAAAGCGGCGCCCTGGGAAAATCAACTGACGCGTAACTAAACGGTGTATCATTAATTCCGAACGTGTATGTTTATATCGACAGCGTTAAGCAGCGTGCACCGCGCGTTTGCACGGCTAATTTTACGCGACGATTGCCACCATGATTTTTTTTTTCTGTTCCACCCTCGAACGATCTATCAGGTCGCCGCTTATACGAATTGTACGATTTCAGAATGCGAATGTTACGAAGTGTTTTCATCAAGCAATAAGATTATAATCTACAGGTTTCGGGAGTATTAATTGCTATAAAAATTATTCTCAATCGCAGAACGGTAAAATTGTTTGGGCTACTGTCAGCAGACACGCGTCCGCAAAGGGTTAAGAGTAGGGCTGTTACTTTTCCGAAGGATTCGAAGGATTCGAAGGAACGAAGGGAACTTCGAAGGTGATGAAAATCGAAGTTTCGAAGGTTCGAAGATACGATTCGTTTCCAGTTAACGGATAGAAGAAATAAATTTTCATAATTTGTTTCTATATTCACTATTTAAATTATTTCAATAATTTATTGTTAAGATAATATATTTATAATTTGAATTATCCTTTCGATAATACAATGTTAAAATAATTGTTTAAATAAATAAATTTTCATAATTTGTTTCTATATTCACTATTTAAATTATTTCAATAACTTATTGTTAAAATAATATATTTATTATTTGAATTATCATTTCGATAGTTCACTGTTAAAATAATTGTTTAAATAAATAAATTTTCATAATTTGTTTCTATATTCACTATTTAAATTATTTCAATAATTTATTGTTAAGATAATATATTTATAATTTGAATTATCCTTTCGATAATACAATGTTAAAATAATTGTTTAAATAAATAAATTTTCACAATTTGTTTCTATGTTTATTATTTGAATTATTTCAATAACTTATTGTTAAAATAATATATTTATTATTTGAATTATCATTTCGATAGTTCACTGTTAAAATAATTGTTTAAAGAATGTACAAGTATTTACATAATGAATGTGGGAACACATTTCTATAGATTATAAAAATTTCTGTAGATTACAAATTTTTATACTCTATAGAAATGTGTTCCTATATTAATTATGTAAATACGTGTACATTGTCTGAACAATTATTTGAACAATAAATTATTGAAATAATTCAAATAATGAATATAGAAACAAATTGTATAAATTATTTATTTAAACAATTATTTTAACGATGTGCTATCGAAAGGATAATTCAAATTATAAATATATTATCTTAACAATAAATTATTGAAATAATTCAGATAGTGAATATAGAAACAAATTATTCTTCGATTTTCATCACCTTCGAAGTTTCTGAAATCGAAGCTTCGAAATCTTCGACCTTCGAAGTAAAGTAACAGCCCTATTGAAGAGAGCTGCACCATACAGATGTCTTTAAAATAAATAATAAAAAATACAAAGCCTCTCCAATGTATGAAAAATTAAACTGATCGCTAACGCGTTTGCTTATGATCGTCCGTTCCTGCGATTCTTTCGAAAGGTTTTCCCTGTCTTTCAGTGCTGTCTTCCCCGACACCTAACTCTTCTACGCCCCCCTTTTTTTTTATTCATTCCTCGACGCCCTATCGCAACGTACGGATACCTTTTGTGCCAATCAACGGGTTCTCCATCGCCGAAAGGTGAACGCCGATAATTCTCGCCGGAGAATCGACGTATCCGCTCGACAGCTCCATCGCGAAAAAAGACAGAATTATCCGGGGTGTTAAAAGCAATGGACTCTGCTCCGGCTAGTTGAGACTGCGATCGACTCATCGCGGCACCTTTCGTGTAACCAGATTTATTCGCTACTAGAATGTTCAAATTTCGTATCAGTGATCAGTGGCGTATTACCCTATGGGCAACTTGGGCAAATGCTTGGGGCCCCAAGCAAAAGGGGGCACCGAAGACTAACCAAATAATCTGATAAGATGCTATTGGCGCAAGGTTCGATCTAATTGAATCTTTTTTTTTTTTTTATAATTTCAACAATTTGTCATGTGTGAATGGGGCCCCGAAATTTTATTTTGCTCGGGGGCCCCAAGTAGTCATAACGCGCCACTGTCAGTGATGTGAAAATATTGGCAAGATAAAGAACTGTGAGATTCAAGATGGCCGTCGGAAGTGTACATTGTTTATTAAATTGTATATACATACATTTTTTAAATAAAAATTTCAATCCTATACAAATTTACCGATATTATATTACTAATTTAAATAGAGTCTAGAATTGATCGTGCCTACTATTGTTGTTTGCGTCACGGTCCCCAAGATATGTAATCTTTGTGAATTTAAAAAGAAAGAACGAGTTAGGTAATTGAGATCAATCCTTTTCTATATTATTAGCGGTAGTTTCAAGTAGGTCTCGTAATTTTTTAATGATAAAATATTAACAATTGCCAAAGATACGCGCGCTCTTCTAGGCCTCCTTTCTGAGGGTAGAAAAATTGTTGAGAAAGAAGACTATTAGAAGAACGAATTCAAATTTTTCCTTTTTGAGAATATGTGAACTCGTTGCAATAAATCAAACTGCATATGAAGAGTCATAGTTTGAAGTATGTATCATAATTCTTTCACAGCAAAATATTAATAATTGCCAAAGTTACAGACACCCTTCTAGACCTCCTTTTTGAGGGTAGTAAAATTGTTGAGAAAGAAGACCATTAGAAGAACGAATTCAAATTTTTCCTTTTTGGGAATATGTGAACTTGTTGGAATAAATCCAACTGCATATGAAAAGTCATAGTATGAAGTATGTACCACAATTTTTTTACAACAAAATATTAATAATTTCCAGAGATACTCTTCACGACTATCTGTTGTAGGTTAGTAAACTTGCTAAGGAAGAAGACTCTAAGAAGACTGAATTTCAACTTAACTATTTTGGGAACACGTGAACTTTTTGGAATAAATCCAACTGTATATGAAGAACCATAGTATCAAACAACTACCATAATTTTGTCATGAAAAAATATTAACTTTTGCCAACGTTACAGTCACTGTCCTGGACCTCCTTCTCGAAGATTTAAAAATGAAGAGGTAAGATTTAAGAAGAGCGAATTTAAACATTTCTCTTTCGACAATCCGCCAACATTTTACAATGCATCCAACTGCATATGAAAACCCGTAGTTTCAAGTATGTATCTTAATTTTTTAAGAAAAAAATATTCACAATTCCCAGAGATACAGGCACTCTTATGAACCTCCTTTTTGGGGGTGCAAAAGAATTCCTGATGAGGACGACACTAAGAAAAGAGAATTCTAACTTTTCTGTTTCGGTAACGCGTAAACCTTTTACAAATGAATCCAACTGCATATGAAAACTTGTAGTTTCAAGTATGTACCATAATATTTTAAGAAAAAAATATTAACAATTCCCAGAGATACAGGCACTCTTATGAACCTCCTTTTCGAGGGTGCAAAGGAATTCCTGATGAGGACGACACTAAGAAAAGAGAATTCTAACTTTTCTGTTTCGGTAACGCGTAAACCTTTTACAATGAATCCAACTGCATATGAAAACTCGTAGTTTCAAGTATGTACCATAATTTTTCAAGAAAAAAATCTTAACAATTCCCAGAGATATAGGCACTCTTATGAACCTCCTTTTCGAGGGCACAAAGATATTGCTGATGAGGACGACACTAAGAAAAGAGAATTCTAACTTTTCTGTTTCGGTAACGCGTAAAACTTTTACAATGAATCCAACTGCATATGAAACCCCGTAATTCCAAGGAACCCCTGTAATTCTTTCACAGTAAAATACTTACAATTACCAAAAATACAGCCACTCTTGTGGAGCTCCTTTTCGAGGGCGGTGAAATTGCGAAGAAGACTACGAGAGAAGGACAGCACGGCACGAGCTCAAAGAGGAGACTTCTGGCGACCCCCATGGTTTCTGGCACTTATGGGTACCCCAAAGTCGTCCCACCGGCAGTCACGTGGCGTCGCGTGCCGCGCTTTTGTCGCATGGGCCGGTCTCTCTCGTTCGCCCTTCTCCCTTCTACGCGTGTTGGGCCGGGGAGGATCGTCGAGATTCAACGTGCAACGACACGTGTAGCAAATAGGCTTGGTGGCCCAAAGCCTGTTTGCCTCGGCCCGAGGACGAGGACCACCGTCGCGACGGCCGCGGACACAATGGGACGTGCGGTTCTTCGGCTCAGCTCGATTGGAAGGATCAGAGACCGCCGCGAAATTAAATAGGCTACATTCGACAACCGGCCTGGACAGGTAGAACAATGCAATCTGCCTGGACACCTTTCAACTAGATCCTGTCTGCTTTTTCTGGTCAGAAAACGAATTTTTTTAACACGTTAAAACGCGCAGCGATTTTCTCTCGATTTCAATGTCATTTCTTGTTTAACCCTTAGCACTCGAATGGCGACTCTGAGGTGCCACTGAAATAATTTATTAGAGACAAACAAAATTTAACCCTTAGCACTCGAATGGTGACTCTGAGGCGCCACTGAAAATTGCTATACCATTATTCAAAGTATTGTTTACATTATTAAATTTGTTCTTATTTCAGTTCTGAAACCAAACATTTCTTCCGACCTACAATATTTCAATTCTATCTGATTCTTTTTAATTTATGCATATGAAACTGATGCAATTTACTCGCACAATATTTAAATATTTAATAATTGATTAGAGACAAACAAAATTTAACCCTTAGCACTCGAATGGCGACTCTGAGGCGCCACTGAAAATTGCTATACCATTATTCAAAGTATTGTTTACATTATTAAATTTGTTCTTATTTCAGTTCTGAAATCAAACATTTCTTCCGACCTACAATATTTCAATTCTATCTGATTCTTTTTAATTTATGCATATGAAACTGATGCAATTTACTCGCACAATATTTAAATATTTAATAATTTATTAGAGACAAATAAAATTTAACCCTTAGCACTCGAATGGCGACTCTGAGGCGCCACTGAAAATTGCTATACCATTATTCAAAGTATTGTTTACATTATTAAATTTGTTCTTATTTCAGTTCTAAAACCAAACATTTCTTCCGACCTACAATATTTCAATTCTTCCTGATTCTTTTCAATTTATGCATATGAAGCTGATGCAATTTACTCGCACAATATTTAAATATTTAATAATTGATTAGATGCAAACACAATTTAACCCTTAGCACTCGAATGGCGACTCTGAGGCGCCACTGAAAATTGCTATACCATTATTCAAAGTATTGTTTACATTATTAAATTTGTTCTTATTTCAGTTCTGAAACCAAACATTTCTTCCGACTTACAATATTTCAATTCTATCTGATTCTTTTTAATTTATGCATATGAAACTGATGCAATTTACTCGCACAATATTTAAATATTTAATAATTTATTAGAGACAAATAAAATTTAACCCATAGCACTCGAATGGCGACTCTGAGGCGCCACTGAAAATTGCTATACCATTATTCAAAGTATTGTTTACATTATTAAATTTGTTCTTATTTCAGTTCTAAAACCAAACATTTCTTCCGACCTACAATATTTCAATTCTTCCTGATTCTTTTCAATTTATGCATATGAAGCTGATGCAATTTACTCGCACAATATTTAAATATTTAATAATTGATTAGATGCAAACAAAATTTAACCCTTAGCACTCGAATGGCGACTCTGAGGCGCCACTGAAAATTGCTATACCATTATTCAAAGTATTGTTTACATTATTAAATTTGTTCTTATTTCAGTTCTGAAACCAAACATTTCTTCCGACCTACAATATTTCAATTCTTCCTGATTCTTTTCAATTTATGCATATGAAGCTGATGCAATTTACTCGCACAATATTTAAATATTTAATAATTTATTAGAGACAAATAAAATTTAACCCTTAGCACTCGAATGGCGACTCTGAGGCGCCACTGAAAATTGCTATACCATTATTCAAAGTATTGTTTACATTATTAAATTTGTTCTTATTTCAGTTCTGAAACCAAACATTTCTTCCGACTTACAATATTTCAATTCTATCTGATTCTTTTTAATTTATGCATATGAAACTGATGCAATTTACTCGCACAATATTTAAATATTTAATAATTTATTAGAGACAAATAAAATTTAACCCATAGCACTCGAATGGTGACTCTGAGGCGCCACTGAAAATTGCTATACCATTATTCAAAGTACTGTTTACATTATTAAATTTGTTCTTATTTCAGTTCTGAAACCAAACATTTCTTCCGACCTACAATATTTCAATTCTATCTGATTCTTTTTCATTTATGCATATGAAGCTGATGCAATTTACTCGCACAATATTTAAATATTTAATAATTGATTAGATGCAAACAAAATTTAACCCTTAGCACTCGAATGGCGACTCTGAGACGCCACTGAAAATTGCTATACCATTATTCAAAGTATTGTTTACATTATTAAATTTGTTCTTATTTCAGTTCTGAAACCAAACATTTCTTCCGACCTACAATATTTCAATTCTATCTGATTCTTTTTCATTTATGCATATGAAGCTGATGCAATTTACTCGCACAATATTTAAATATTTAATAATTGATTAGATGCAAACAAAATTTAACCCTTAGCACTCGAATGGCGACTCTGAGGCGCCACTGAAAATTGCTATACCATTATTCAAAATATTGTTTACATTATTAAATTTGTTCATATTTTGTAACTTACTAAATATTCACGTATTGTACGAGGTATTATGTGAAGTTTCATATGCGGTACATGGAAAAAAATCATGAGGAATGGAAATATTATTGGTTGCAAGAAATTTTTTAATTAAAATCACTCCGAATGCAAAGGATAACAATGTGAAAAATACACTACTCAAAATATTTTTCACATTGTTACCCTTTGCAGTCAGAGTGATTTTAAATAAAAAACGAAACATTTCTTTTAATCTAGAATATTTAATAATTTATAAAATAATTACAAATTTAATAATGTAAACAATATTTTGAAAATTGGTATAGCAATTTTTAGTGGCTCCTCAGAGTCGCCATTCGAGTGCTAAGAGTTAAATTTTGTTTGTTTCTAATAAATTATTAAATATTTAAATATTGTGCGAGTAAATTGCATCAGCTTCATATGCATAAATTGAAAAGAATCAGGAAGAATTGAAATATTGTAGGTCGGAAGAAATGTTTGGTTTTAGAACTGAAATAGTTCCGACTGCAAAATGGCGGAGTTGATATACAAGAATACAACCGTGTACAAGCAAAAGACTTGCTGACGCCATTTCTGTTTCATCTATATGTTGCAATCAAATGTCTATTAATACGGTGTGAACATTTTTTAACATATGAATTCTACAGGGTGCCCCAAAAATAGTGAACATCCTTGAAATGGGCGATTCCTGAAGTTATTTAACCTCTTGCCATAACATTTTCTTTACGGCTACAATAATTAGAACGTCTTTGCCCCCAAAAATGTCACGGAAGAGGAAAGAAAATTTATATTTTTGCATGACTATACATATTTACTTCAATATAACTTTTGTAGCTCATAGTATAACTTTTATCTTTGTTAGATTTTATTTAATATCTTCATCACCAGTCTGACTCGTTAAAATACGACAAGGGGTAAAATTAACTATAATCCAAATTGTCTTGTGTGTGGTTTCGTTTTAACCAGAAAAATGTTACAAATATGTAATGTTTAGTAATTACTAGTTACCGTATAGATTAAATAAATAATTATTTTGTTTTGCTAGGTCTCATGATTGCATGATTTTTTTTCTTCTTACTGAATCATGAAAATTATGAAGCAATATAAAGATTTTTGGGTTATTATATATAATTGATAATTAATGTAGTTATAGTAAAGATAAATAGATTTAATATGAAGTTTAGAGCTGAAATGTTATTATTTATGATTAAGAAAATTATTATTATTATTAAGAAGTAAAATAAGATTTTTAAAATTAATAGCTGACGTTTTTGAAAGGTAGGTATTACCTGTTTGAGAAGTTCTGTAAGTATAGAGAAGACTAGAATAACTATTAATTAGTGTATGAATTGTTGGAATAATTTCTGTGTGCAAAATTCGTTCTGCTACGTTTTATAACACAGTTTACACTTGTACGAAAACCAATTATTCCCCTGGCGACGGCACGAGAACGGTAAATAACGATTAAGCGTCGAAATGTAAACGAGTCAATACGTTACATAATTGTCAAGCCAGTTAATTATCTCGCTTTAGGGGATTTTGCTTTGGGTGTGGATAATAAATGACAGAAGATGAAATCGATCGATGTGAACGAGAATAATTCTACGTTTTCAGCGTCGGAACGTTTTATATTAACAATATTTATCCTATAGTGACTAGACTTTTGTGAAACATAATTTGACTTTAATTAAAGATAATTTTGACTGAACATTATTGTTTAATGAGACTACATTTTATTTCTTAAAACAGCAAAGCTTACGGGAACAAAACCCACAATTATTTATACACAGATTTAGTAGAAATATGCTGCGAAATTTTCCTCAAAATAAATTATAACAAAAATATAAATCTTTACACAATTTAATACAAAATTAACCGAAAGTAAATCTATTATAAAATTAATACTAAACGTTACAGCAATAAAATCATATGTATAACGCTACAAAGATCCCCATAAAAATAAATATTAAAAAATCACGGGATGCCCAATTCAATAACACGGCACCCCTAATAGTAAATCTATTCTAAAATAAATCTCTAGCATATAAAATCACAATTTTCCGTGCACAAGTCTTATTGAACTACTCCAAAAAATTCCCCCCCAAAAGAAATAGTAGAAAAATACAAAACCTGTCTAATTTAATACATAACCACCCCCGATGAGAGTACCTCAATACTAAAACAACTAGAAAACGTTACAGTAACAGAAACCACAATTATTTATATATGTAGAGACCTAATAGAACGCCATAAAGTTCTCCCCAAAAGAAATAGTAGAAGAATACAAAAACTGTCTAATTTAATACATAACCACCCCCGATGAGAGTGCCTCAATACTAAAACAACTAGGAAACGTTACAGAAACAGAAACCACAATTATTTATATATGTAGAGACCTAATAGAACACCATAAAGTTCTCCCCAAAAGAAATAGTAGAAGAATACAAAAACTGTCTAATTTAATACATAACCACCCCCGATGAGAGTGCCTCAATACTAAAACAACTAGAAAACGTTACAGAAACAGAAACCACAATTATTTATATATGCACAGATCTAATAGAACGTCATAAAATTCCCCCGAAAAGAAATAGTAGAAAAATACAAAACCTGTCTAATTATAACCATATAACCACCCCCGATGAGAGTGCCTCTATACGAAAACAACTAGGAAACGTTACAGTAACAGAAACCACAATTATTTATGTACGCACAGATCTAATAGAACGTCATAAAATTCTCCGAAAAGAAATAGTAGAAAAATACAAAACCTGTCTAGTTTAATACATAACCACCCCCGATGAGAGTACCTCTAGTCTAAAACAACTAGGAAACGTTACAGTAACAGAAACCACAATTATTTATGTATGCACAGATCTAATAGAACGTCATAAAATTCCCCCGAAAAGAAATAGTAGAAGAATACAAAAACTGTCTAATGTAACACATAACCACCCCCGATGAGAGTATCTCTACTAGGAAACGTTACAGTAACAGAATCCACAATTATTTATATATACACAGATCTAATAGAACGTCATAAAATTCCCCCCAAAAGATATAATAGCAAAATACAAAACCTGTCTAATTTAATACATATAACCACCCCCGAGAGTTATTCTAAACTAAATACCAACGACTAGACCAACAAAAGCCGCAAACTGTATGCACAACAAAATTCTCCTCAAAGCAAAGAACACCAACGAAAGGTAATTAAACTAAACCACCCCGCTACGCCTCATCATCTCCCATCATCCCCCATCAATATCGTCTGAAATCTTCATCATTAAACTTTCTACAAGACTTGCGGACTTCCGTCGGTCCATGGATCGATAATCTCAGTCTTCAGTCTGGCCAGGATCGAAGGAGAGATCCACGGAGTTGGAGAGGGTTAGATAATTAATTACGGAAGACGATCGGTAATTAACAGTAACTGGGGCTGGATAACGTTCATACGGCGGGCTTGATACGGAATATACGAGCCGCGGCACGGCTGTAGCTGACTCTTTATGGTGGGGTGTGCTCGTGACGTGAATTATTAGCCCTTCGACCCTCGGCGGACCCTGCGGGGGTGGATTCGCGCGCGGGCGTGGCCTGCCACGTCGGGGCCACGCCCGCAACCCTCGAAAAACCACTCGCCACCCTCTTCCCCAAGGATACACGGAGAATTGATTCCGGACGGGTTCCATTTCTTATGCGCGAATGCAGCCCTTCTTCCAGGCTCTGCTGCACACTGTCTAGTTCGACGTGTCCCTCCCTCCCCTATACACCCCTTCAACCCGCTAAATCAATCCTATGAAAAATAGCATTTTTTACAAAAAAATAAAGAGTGTTGGATTGGCAATAATACGTAGTCCTAGCTGACACTACAATAATCTCTTGATATACGTAACGACCAGAAGAATCATTTTCTGATTTCTATGAGAGAGGAATATACCGATAAATTTTGAAATTATCCATCGCTGTTATATCATATATTAAAAAGTTGAATTTTGTTTTAAATCTTTAAGAGATCTCAGTTATGATCTCAGTATAATAATCTTGTACAGTTGATGTACAAACTTTTGAAAGCATCTTTGGCAATTTCTGCAATCAGCATGGAAAAATATGAAATTAGAAACACTAAAAAAAGTAATTACCAGGATGTCCAGAATATGTCAGGTTGTTATTAAAAATAAGGTTGGTTCTTTTTGGAAGAAGAATTTAGAAGAAAAATTTGTTTATCGAATTTTTTACTTTATATAAAATATTGTGCCTTTATCGTTTTCTGTGGTTGGAATAATATTATAGCATATATATTTTTAGCCACGAAAAATTCTAATAAATTCGCGGCAATGCAAAACTCTGTTTTATTGTGGTCCAACCATTATTGCAACTTCAATTTAAATCGATATGCCCCGATGCAGTTTTCTGCACGGTGCGCGTAAATACATTCGCGCGATGCTATACATTAATCTACCGGTGGAAAAAAAACAATTGGAAAGATTGATGAAACAGCGAATAAAATCTCGCGAAAAATCGCATCCTAAAATGAACATTCAAACACCGTATTCATTTTTCCAACTCTAATATTTTATTAACTAAAACCATTTTTTAATCTAATGTTTGGAATCTTTTTTTAGCAAATAAAAAATTGACAATCTATAATTCAATCTATATCTAGATTATTAGAAACAAACTTTAATATATGCACCGATTATTTTGAAAGTGTTGTAAATGGCATAACTGTTCCAATCAGAAAATTTATATTATATTATAATACGGTTTTTATGCATTTACGAGTGTACTACAAGTATTAATAAGTATGATTTGTTCAAAGAATTTGTTATATCACTTATACAGGGTATTCACGCTATTAGTAGCCAGCGTTTTTCTTGCATATAATAAATATTAGAAAAAAATAAAAGAGGAAAAAGTAATACTATTTTTTCCAAGCAACGTAATGGCGTGTGTAATTTTTTTGTATTTGCTCTATTTTCCTGAAAATGTCGGTAACCTCTAATTTTAGAAGGTCAACTTCATTTCTAAGAAAATAGTGCAAACACAAAAAAATTGCACACACCATTACGTTGCTTGGAAAAGATAGTATTATTTTTTCCTCTATCATTTTTTCTAATATTTATTATTTGCAAGAAAATCGCTGGCTAGTGATAGCGTGAACACCCTGTATAACTTCTAGAAGTTAGATTAGACAGTTTTCATTTTGCAATAAAGATCTACTCATAACTGTTTTAACACTAACAATGAATCTACCCATTTAACAATTATTGAAAATATAAAGATGCTTTCATTGAAAAGCAGTGAACTAATTTCTCTATTCAAGTTAACTTTCCCATGCTAAAAATTGCACAGCATCTGAGAAAATTCAATGTTGTCAATTTAACACCAGGATTATGTCAAAATGACTCGTTCTAATATTTTCAATTTACAATAAGAAATCCACGTATTTTTAATTGATGACAATCCGCATACACATGTGTACCCAATTATTTATGTATTATAGAAAAATGGCTAAAAATTTCAATGGACACATTCTCTTTTCACAAAGTAATGTAAAATAGTTACATTTAGTGCTCCGTAATATTATAAGAACAGTTTCGTTCTCAATAAATTTCACTTATATTGTTTCCTGTTATAACAAGTATGCAAAAGATTTTTCTTTTTTTTTTAAATGACCACATCATATGTTACATTCAACGATTACTACAGTTAAATTATGTTACAGACGCAAAAAAATCTCACTCTTGAGAATAATCCACATCTGGGTCGAAACGTCGAGTTTCCTAAGAGGTTTCTAATTTGCAAAACTGCTATTTTTGTATCACTGATCGAACCTATGCGTCGCAACCATCACACATTTAGTTTCATAAGAACAGAGTCCGATATCTTTTTGTAAATATTTTAAAAGTAGAGAAAAATAAATAGTAAATCCAACGTTACTAAAGTAAAACGCGCAAGTAACTTTAGCGCAAGTTAGAGCCTTTACAGACCAGTTTTGAACAGTTTTGAACAGTTATTTTGGGTACAGCTTCGAGAACCTTGATTTCAACGATGAAAACAGAATCTCCATGTTCCCGGGATCGGAGGGTTGTGTAGCCAAGGGTGGTTTCCACCATCTTCCCGCAGGAAGAGCAAGTTGTACGAGTGGATGAGGACCGGCCGAATCCCGGAGGAGGGAAACAGACGCAGAAAGGGATGGAACGAGCCTGCGGGGACGGAGGGAGGAGAGCCTTCGCCATCCTCTCGGTTCCCGGAGCTCTGTGCTCGCGTTTGTACAGTGGTAATGGGCTGTCAGGAGCAGACGTTCGCTGCTCGTGCCTTATATACCAACACCATTACGCTCCTCCTGGGTCGGTTCCTATCGGCTTGCTCGTATTATCAACCCCACTGATTGCCCCCCCTCCCCCCACTCCTCCCCATCCACGCCTACACCTACTACCTACCCTCTTACTCGGCAGCTCAACCTTCGCCTCCTTTGATAATGTCTTCTCCCGTGGACCCATCAACCGGTATGGCCAGCGAAGTAAAATATCCTCTGGTATCCAGTGCCCCAAAATTCCTCTCGCTATACCTCTTCTTTCCCTCCTCCGATTTTGCAAAATATTTCTGGCAATTGTATTTGGCGGCACAATAAACTAATAGAAATCATGAGAAAATGGTACTTGCACGATTTTCGGTTTATTGGCATCCAGTGGAGCCTTTAACTTTTCTTGGTGCACCTTGTACTTCTCTTCTGTCCCTGGAACATGACCTGGCAATTGCATTTGTGTTAGTGAAAGCACAATAAACTAATAGAAATCATGAGAAAGTGGCACTTGCATGATTCTGGAGGTGTTGGAATCGATTGGAGTCTTTGACTTTTCTTGGTGCACCTTGTTCTTCTCTTCTGTCCCTGGAAAATGTCCTGGCAATTGCATTTGTGTTAGTGAAAACACAATAAACTAATAGAAATCATGAGAAAATGGTACTTGCACGATTTTCGGTTTATTGGCATCCAGTGGAGCCTTTAACTTTTCTTGGTGCACCTTGTACTTCTCTTCTGTCCCTGGAAAATGTCCTGGCAATTGCATTTGTGTTAGTGAAAACACAATAAACTAATAGAAATCATGAGAAAATGGTACTTGCACGATTTTTGGTTTATTGGCATCCATTGGAGCCTTTAACTTTTCTTACTGCACCTTGTTCTTCTTTTCTGTTCCTGGAAAATGACCTGGCAATTGCATTTGTGTTAGTGAAAACACAATAAACTAATAGAAATCATGAGAAAATGGTACTTGCACGATTTTCGGTTTATTGGCATCCAGTGGAGCCTTTAACTTTTCTTGGTGCACCTTGTACTTCTCTTCTGTCCCTGGAACATGACCTGGCAATTGCATTTGTGTTAGTGAAAGCACAATAAACTAATAGAAATCATGAGAAAGTGGCACTTGCATGATTTTGGAGGTGTTGGCATCAATTGGAGTCTTTGACTTTCCTTGGAGGCCCCTGGTCCCTTCTTTTATTCCTCCATAATGATCTGGCAATTGTATTAGGTCAGTGAAGACGTTTGTGCTCGATTCCTTGTTGTATTTTAATAGGAAATTGGGCATGAACTTTTTCCAACATTTTCGTTGATAGAATTTCAGTGAACTACTTGTGGTAACGATTGAACAATTGTAGTCCCCTAAAATTTAAAATTGATACATTTCAACTGTACAATTTTTCAAATATTTATAGTTGTAGCCTATATTTCTCTTGCTTTTTTACAAAGAAATGTCACAAAAATTAAAGCTGAGTTAACAGGATTGTAATAAACTAGTGAATCAAAAGATGAATTCAAATATAAAAAAAACCTACTATTATATAGTCTCAAAGATACTGGCTTCTACAATATACCTTCTACAATCCCACTTTGTGTTTGGTGATAATTGTACAGCATTTGAGAAAGCTAAGAGGACTACAAACAAAAGTTGTATTTTTGCATTTAGATATTAGATAATTAATCCTGGTAGCCAAAGCTCCTGAAATCTAAATTTGGTTCTAACTGGATCAATACTCCCAACACTTTACAATGAAGAACATCCCTGACATGAATTTTATTCATAATCTAGCTGCAAAGCATTGAATGTTGTATTGCAAGTTAAATTAGCTTCTGTTGTTTGGTCAGAATTTTCCTTTTTCTGCTCTCCCATGTATGGGGAGGAAAAATCTACCTCCCACCAGAATTTAATGGGTGGCCACGTGCTCACCGGCTACCTCCAACGTGCCTATCCCTTTCAGAGTGATCAATACTGTATGTCTTCTGCAGAGGACAGGTACGTGGCTGGTCCAGATTTCAGTTTGGGAACAACAAGGCTGGAAACAGATCTGATTCCACAGCAATTCTTCCAAACCATCGAACAGGCTTTCACTTTCCATCTACAATTATAACAATTTTCCTTTCATCCTTATCTGGAATCAAAATTTAAACTGTTTTAATCAAATTTAGAGATTTTACTTACATTTTTACTGCCAAAACAAATCTCGAATGCAAAATTCAAGTCATTAATAAGAAATACTTCGATTAAATATTGTTAAAGAAGCTCTAACTTATATTCAATAATGTAATTGTAATTTTCGCGCCCAATTCTCAAACATTAATTACTAATACAATCGTTTAACCATTTGGCTGTTCAAATTGCGCGCCGGTACTACTGGCGGTCATACCATGAATTAAAGTTTTAATTCTGAAATGGCGGGCGCTTTTAAGACTTTTACAATTTCACACTTACTTTATTAAAAGTATTCTTTTTTAATTATACAATACAAGTAGATTACTATATTCAATTCATCAGTAATATTATACTATAGTTTTCATGTTTAATTTTCAAATATTAACTAGTAATATAGTCGAATAACCCTTTGACTGTTTGAATTGTGCGCCAGTACTACTGACGGCCATATTTCAAGTTGAGGTTATAGTTTGAAAATGGCGGGCGTTTCAAAACGTGTCTTTTGATTTAAAAAATTGCATGTTTCTTAGCAATGGAATATTGCAATTACATAATAAAATAATACACTACAAGCATAATTGTATACTAAATAATACATTTAGCTGCTGAACAAAGTTTAAAGAAATTCAGCTATCGCACATCGTAGGAGTCAATGTTTTCCACGAAGATAGTCAATTCTCTGAAACCAGTTGCACTTGATCACATTGTTTTTTTCGGCAAGTGTTTGTGTCGTGATTTTTCCGTGTACACATAACCTGCAACCACTTTCGTCTTTTTCTTTTCGAGATCGGAGGGTTACGAGCTCGAATTTTTATGGTTGTCAGGTGTCGAAATCTTCGTTCAACTTCGTACACGGAATTTGTAATGAAAAAAGTACGATGTCGAGTGCCCCTTGGGTCTAATTTTTGACATTGTACGGCGACACTCGTGTGCTCCGAATGAGTGATACGCAGCACAGAGGAACCTTGATCATGAGTGGATAATTAAATGCTCTTGCTACGCAAGGTGCTGATCAACTTGACAGTTCTGGCCGTGATTCTGGTGCTGTTCTATTGTTATCAAACATCAAATGGTAAACAGTGGTCGGCGCACACTGCCCCAGACCATGAAACTACTTCGACTGCAAGGTCGAGCAGTTTCGGGGAGGAGGAAATACCCGAAGCCCTCCTCGAGGTTGAAAAGGTTGAAAAGGTTGAAAAGGTTTACTACAATGTCTGGTGCATATTCACCAAAGTTGCTAGCAACTCGCCAATGAGAAGAAAGTTCGAGATCTTTGCGGAGTCTTTGCTCAGACTATCCTCCGTTGACATTGTCTTCCACGTAATAACCGACGACGACAGCAAAGACGTCGCGGAGAACGTGTTAGATGGAGTTTTGTTATCAACAGGAAAATTTATGAAGGTACGGACAACATATTCTACGAAATTCACCATAAATTTTGCATTAATAAGGTTTTTCTTTTCAGGTGCAATATTACGATGTCCACGAACTGGCATCACAGCTAGAAGACATCGTATCGGTGATGTCTCCACATTTCAGCAGTAAGCCAGGAACATACTACTCGGACGCGCTGTTCTTTCTGTCCCTGGGTTTGCATCGAATAGCTCCAATAGAGCAAAGCTTTGCAGCAATGTTTGATGCTGATACGAAATTTCGTAAAGACATCAAGGAACTGTTTGAAGAATTTAATAGTTTCGGGGACCAGGCCCTGTTTGGCCTGGCTCCGGAGCTCACTCCAGTTTACAGACATGTTTTGTACCTATATCGCAATAAACACCCCAATACTCTGTTCGGGGAGCCTGCCCGAGTGGGTGGATACCCTGGTTACAACAGCGGGGTAGTACTTTTTAACTTGGATAGATTGCGGAACTCTTCTGTTTACAATGAAATTGTTCAGAAGGATACTGTTGATGCAATGACCGAGAAGTATCACTTCAAGGTAGTCAATAGTAATTTTATTTTAATTTTATTATTGTATATGTTGCTATGGATTATTGATTTGAGAATCTGTTTTACAGGGACACTTGGGGGACCAAGATTTCTATACGCTTTTAGGAATGGAAAGGCCCGAGTTGATTCACACTATAAATTGTGGTTGGAACAGGCAGCTGTGTACATGGTGGAGAGACCGTGGCTACGCGGACGTGTTCGGAAACTATTCCAGATGCGATTCAGAAACAAAATTGTGGCACGGGAATTGCAATACTCCAATACCTGACAACTAATCAACGTCCAGAATACTATACCCTGTTTTTCGAAAGTAAAAACTTGAAATACGTTCGCGAAATAACTATCAACTAATCTCCTACGTTATCAATTTAAAATAATAGGAGTAGGATGGATAGTTGTTATGATTATGAGTATTCTAGGTGTCTTCTTGCGAGGAACAGGCCTTTTATAAACATGACAATACGAGATCTCTTTTTTTAATTACCGTTAGTGCAATTATAAGGTGGATAACGTAACTGTACCTGGTGCTGTTCAACTGTTGTATCGAGAATATTTTTTCACGATGGGGGCTGCCCGGAATCTGTGATCCATCGGTGGCAATACACGTCTAGATCTTTCATTGCGTTAGCAATCTATTTATACAGATACTTAGCTCGTAAGTCAGATCGTTTCACGGTGCCTATGAACTAGTTTGTAAGATGTTGATTCTCGATGTTGTATATTTGACGTATACATGACGAACAAATTACCGGATTTGCGTCCTTATAGGAGGTGGGTGCTACTGTACAAAATGCCGACAATAATTAATATTTAATGTTAGAGATGCCATTGTATCAGCGTATTTTTTTCTACGATTAAAATATTTACAAAAATGTTGGACTTTGATTTTATCCCTTACTTTACCACTAGTCTATTTAAATTTTTAACCATTTCTTAATTATGTATACCTAAAGAATTAAATTTGTTGAATAATTCAATAACTGTAAATTAAAAATATTAGAACGCGTCCCGTAAACTTAGCGTTAATTAATAGTTGACTTTATTGTAATGTAGATACATTACGGCAACCGGAAATTCCAGGATATGGTTTTAGGTTATAGCTTTCCCTATTTGTTAATAAGATAAAAGAATGAAGAACCGATGTTTTCAAACTTTTTTCTGGTACAACTTTAATGGAACTGTAAGTGATAACGTATATAAATAGGATTGTCGGCGTATTATTATATTTGTTGACGTAAGTAAAGTATTAAATACAATATTGACAGTAAATGCTATTTACAGTTACGACGAACGCTTATAATACGGTGATTGCCACTCGCCGCAAAGCACTCCCATAATTCGAATCCGTAAAACAAACGAACGTTCCTCGGGTTTCTTGACTAAAGACAATAATCCCTTCTTTAAAACAACGTCATCCTCAACGAAACATCAACGCAACAATTATATTTTTCCCATTCAACTTTCTCGAATCGTGTTACACTGTTACACAATAACTGTAAAACACATTCGAAACGATTGCCTCCGGCGGTTTTGTGTGAACGATGTAAAAACAGAAAATGTTAAGTCGTTAAATAATTCTTCGTTGTACCAAGCGAACATCAATTAGTACCGCTGTCACACACACCGAAACACTCAACCAGATTACCAACATACAGATTATCATCCTACGACTGACCAGATTATTTCTTCGAAATGAGAAAACAAAAAGAAAAGAACGCTAATCCGAGGTCTACACACACACACCCTACTCTGTATCTAGATTCGTTGTACAGTACATAAAATAAAAGACGTCACCTTTGGTCCCAGTGATAGAAACTTAAATGTTAATTGATTAGGACGTGTGTTAGTCAACGTGGACTCTCAACCGTTTGGATCTAACGGTTCCTTCTTATTATTCCTGTTTCTTTTTAAGTTAGAACAGCACGGTTGAGCGAACTAGAATGTAAAAGGAAAAACTTAACAAAGAAAAACCGCGTGGACTGCGTCGTGTAATGAGCAAACTCGTTTCGAACGAACCGGGGACAGGTTCGTTGACTATTTGGACATGATAATACGAAGACTCTCCCTCCCCCTGTTTTGTTGAAAACTTTACACGTTCTATGTACATTCTCGACCATTGTTAACGACAATGTTTCTTTCTCCCACTCGGTTGTCCACCCTCTTTTTACACACGATATTTACACGCAAATTACTCTCAGCAAGAACAAACAACGAAACACATAAATAAACCCCACGATCGCATGATTCATCGCTACGGCTTTAAACATGAGCACCAAGCCATCTTCGGTACGGTGTTCACCACCATCTTCGGACGATATTCGAAATGAATATTCAGGAATATCGGCGTGGATTCAAACTATTGCAACAATGATAATCATTTTTTGCAATTCATTCGAATGGTTCGCCGTCGGGAAGGCATTTAATCTCTTTCCGTAGCCTGCAACCATAAATTCTCGTTAACCTTGCGCAGCCGTGCGAACCACTTGTCCATGCGAAATGAACCAATGAATTTGCTAAAAAAGAATCTTTTAGATCCAAGTATGCAACTTTGTTGGCTCAAGAAAATTTACCGAATTTTTTAATTTACGGGGTATATCAAATCAAATTGAAGCACTATTTACAACATATCTTAAGGTACTTACCAACTTCTTTCGTATTTTTTCGATCCAAAATGGCGGCGCTACTGCTTACAAATAAAGAATTTCTTTCGAATCTAAAATGCCTAAACAGTGTCGCCAGATCGGTTAAATCGAGAGAAATACAGTTTACCACCTCTCCGATGACCAGAGTAATGTGTCACGTGACCAGTCTACGGTCTTGGTGGAGGACATTGGGGTGTGCTCATGGTAGTGGAATGGGATAGTGGAAGGGGAAAAGAAGGAGAGGAAAATCCACCCAGTTTTGGGTGGATCTGGCGACACTGTGTCTAAACATCAATATTTTCAAAAACCCCTACGTGCATCTCTAGGCATTTTAACATAGATTCGAAGGAAATTCTTTTTTGTTCTAGATAAAGAAATGTGGACTTCCGTAAGCGGTAGCACCGCCATTTTGGATGGGAAAAGTACAAAAAATTTTTTTTTAATACTTTCAGATATGTCGTAAGCAGTGTGTCAATTCGATTTTATATAAAATTATTTTTTTATACTGAAAACAAATTCTTTAACCTACTGATGTTTTTACTCCCATTACTATGACCATACTCCATAATGAGATGCTTCCGGAAGAGAAAAGAACACTTCCAAGATTGCATGACGCCTTCAAAAAAACAATACAAAGTAAAACCAAGACTATTTTCTAGCATCCAGTGCTTCACTTCCGTCTTTATCTCTTGCTCAGTCACTTCCTCGAAGGACCTCAAGCAAATGCATCATGTTCACGTTAGTATGCTTACGCTCTTCAAGTTCTCGCGACCTCCAAAGTTCCGAATTGACTCCAGCAACACGTCCCTCGTGTCCACCTGGACAGGCATCGACTTGGGCCTGGCACTTTTCAAGGTGACTCCCGTTATGACAGGCATCGTGGGTGGCCTGGGTGGTTGGGGGACACACGACTCTTTTACAGACTCTCTGTTATGGTTGTTCTGCTCACCGTTCGAAACCTTGAAACCTTTGACAACAGGCAAAGACTGATTGTTCTTTACAGTGATGCCGTTTCTAAGAGGAGCCTGATTCTGAGGTTGCAAGCCTACTACTGTGGTGAACCTTTTGGGTTTCGAAGAGTCCTGGCCACCATTAGTCAGATACTCGTTGCTACCATTGACTTTCACAGAGTTGGAAAAATTGCTTTCAAGTTGGAGGTCCGAGCGCCGATTTAGTATGTTCCGTTTTGGCTTAGGCCGAAGTGTGACGTCCTGGCCGAAGGCTTTAGACAGTTCCCTGAAGTTCACAGGAGTAGTATCGATAACAGCATCCTCCTGCTTGCTATCTGCAGAGCTCTTCTTCAGTTCCACCCCGGTGACCACTGGTTTGGGATCTAAATGGACCTTGTTCAACACTGGTTTCTTAAAGCCCGTCGCTGTTGTATGCGTGATCAGCTTTTTGGCTAACTCGTTAGGCTCTCTCCTTTCTAAAGATGTAGCTTCGATTTTCTTGCTTTTTTCCAGGATGTTCTGAGGTTTTTTGAAATCGTCGCGATCACTTGGACCGTCTCTCTCGTCCTTGGCGCCGTTTATATTTACAATAGTTCTGTTGCTGGCCTTGGGCACGCCTAACTTACTCTCTGTGTCCCTCTTTATGTGGATGTTGTGACTCGGTCGCTCTGACCAGCTGCCTAAACTTATGGCTGGCGGTCCAGAGTAGATGTAACGTTTCGTGCTGGTTGCTGGCGGTGCCTTCTTCGTTTCTGGCTCGGATTTCTTATCGGTAGAAGCCGACGCTACATTCGAGTCCATCGAATGTTCGGTAGACGTAGTCTCGGGTCTGAAACAAATTTATTTTTTATGAAGAGAAGACATGTTCGGATCAATCATTGATGCTTTATTCATCAATTTAAAAGGTTTCCTAACAGTGGGGTTATCTAACCTATTAGGTTTACGAGCAATGAGGTAATCTAATCTACCAGGTTTACGAAACCTAAATAGTAGATCTGTTAATCTAAAAATTCGCTCTTTTTCAAGAGTGCTCACCTTGATTTCTCAGGCAGCACTGCGTCATCAGATTCTTTGGGCACATTTTCCTCCGCCTGTTGAGCACTTTTCAACTGCGGCAAAATGCTTTTCATTACCTGGAAAAATTAAATTAATGTTAGAACCATAGTTCACCTTATCAATGACTTGATATTTATGTACCTGTAAAGACTGCAGTTGCTTTTCTTTGGTAGGTTCCTCTTGCCGCTTCAGGATGTTGTCCCTCCACTGTGAGAACTTCTCATTGCCTTTGGGTGTGCTTAGATTATTAATGCTCGTGGCCTTCTTCAGGCCAGCATCATCCATCTTCACATTTTTACTGTTCCTGACATCTTCGTCCTCTTCCATAGTCTCTTGGAACTTGATCTTATCGCACACAGAGACATAGCTCTTGGACCTCTGTATATTGCTTTTTTCGTTACCAGACTGCCACCTGTGCAGGGTCTCGGTATTTGTCTTTGGTTCCAGCTTTCTATCACCGGTGTCCTCCACCTTCGTCTTCCTCTGCAACGTACCAACGCCAAAATCCTTTGCAGTTTTACCATCCGCCTCATCGTTGCCAGTTTTATTCCTGGAAAGAGTTGCGGAGGACTTGACAAACCTCTCATCCTTCTCTCGGGACTGTTTCTCTACCTCCTCGAATATGTTCAAACTTTTCTGCCTGGTATAAGTGGTGATAGTAAAGTTTGACAACGTATTGTCTATAGGAGCAATCTTGGGAGTAGAGGAGCTGTCCGTAGCCTTCTTCGAGTCAAAGTCCTTGGGATTCTGGGGCAACGTACCTATCTTGTTCTCCAGCTCGGAGATCATCACTTTCTTCAAGTTGGATTCCAGTGATTTCAACTGCGCATGATGTTTCTCTTGCTTTACATCCTTTTTAGCTTCTTCGAAGCTATTTTTGCTCTTCGATACTGACTGGTTCAAACCGGTCCTCTGATTCCTGTTCAAAGGATCGACGTTGACCTTCAGCTCTGAATCCCTAAACGATTCAGGCGACGAAATTACTTCATCATAGTTCTCAAACACTGGCGAATTCGAGTCCCTGAAGGCACTAGGTGGTGCTGGGAGCTGGTATTCCCAGTCTGCGATGGACAAATCCTCGTCTCCTGCTGATACGTAGTCCGATGTGTCCTGCTGTGAACTGACTGTCTGGTTCGGTGTGCTGGTGTTCACTATCGTACCATCCGTGAATTCGTTGTTCTGTTGCTTCGAGTCCTCTTCGATCAAGGTCATCTTAGAGGGAGTTATTTCTTTGGAAATATCTGCTGGTTTTGACTTGGTCTCGACAGGAGCAACGAACCTCTTCGCAGGTACTTGGTCGGAGCTTGAAACTGGCAGAGAGTTGGACAGTGTGTCCGATACTTTCTGCAGCAAGACGTCAGTCTCTGAGAGATTGGCATCTGTTTGTCAAAATGCAATGAAAATTTGAGTATTCGTTACTGTAAAAATAAGATAATGTAAAGTGTTCGATTAGATAGATGTTTTAAAGGGCCATTCTCGTGTAATTGGTCCAAAAAATCGATTTTTTTAATGGTATCTTTTAGAAGCATAGATCCTTATATATGCTTCCCAAAATTTGATACTGAAGTCTATGACAAAGTTACGACTAGACAACGGATTCTTATACGAAATAAAAATGTCAACATTGCAACAAATTAAAATTAAATGGAAATTTATTTCTATTTAGTTTTCTAGACTAAAAAAATGTTAATTTTCCTGTTTTACACGAGAATCCCTTTTTAAGTAAAGAAACTGTGGTTTTGGTTTAGTTTTCGAGTTGAATAATTTCACCCTGATTAATAGACTCCCTGTACAACTAAAAAAACTACGTGAAAGTATTTTGTACAACTCATCTTCGAAACGCCAAAAAATTCAATAAGCTAGTTGAATTCACTCCAAACATCCTGTAATCTCAGAAGACTTTAAATTACAATGTTTGAAATGATTCTCCGAGAGAGATTTCAAGAGAGAAAAATGTACGTCCAACACCACCCTGTTAGTGATATGCAACATGCACCTGGTGCACCCAATCTGCAACTTGATATTCCTCCACCATCACCCTGGAAACCAACGTCCTCGTCCCCTGGTTGCTGAGCGAGATTCCCAACGTTAGACGCCACATTCAGATTCAAAGCGAACGTGAAGTCCTCCGCGTGCGACGTGAAATGCCTCTTTTGCTTTTCTAGAGGGTTAGTCTCAAAATCGTTCAACTTCGACGCTGTTCTAGGAATCCTCGGTCTTCTCGCACCTTCCCCATTCTCGCTTGTATTATCAACGTTTGCCTTCACCTCAGCACGCTTCTTCTTGAACAACATGCTTCCCTTGCTCTCTGTCAGTTCGTCAAGGTGTTTGCACTTGGGCATGGTTGAAATCACTGCGCACAGTTTCTTTTCTTGGCTGGCAGCCCTCTTGGGTGTCAAAGGACTCTGTTCGGTTTGCTTCTTCGCTGGCATCTTGGTCATCATATCATCCTCCTCATCCTTTTCTTCTGATGTTATCGAGCTGCAGTCTACGGATGATGTTTTGGAAATGGTACGATGGTTCTTCGAAGGCATTTTAATCATTGTATCCTCATCCTTCTCTTCTGATGTTATCGAGCTGCAGTCTCCAGATGATGTTTTGGAAATGGTACGATGGTTCTTCGAAGGCATTTTATTCATTGTATCCTCATCCTTCTCTTCTGATGTTATAGAGCTGCAGTCGAAGGATTTTTTGGTGATGCTATTTTGATCTTTCAAAAGCATTTTAGTCATCGCACCCTCCTCCTCATCCTTTTCTTCAGATGTTATCGAATTAAAGTCAAAGGTTGCATGACTCTGGTCAACTCCAGGAGTAAAGAACACCTCATCCTCATTGACAGAGCAAGCGGAGGCAGTTTCCAGTTTCTCAACTGTCAGATCAGACCTGGCGGAGCTTCTCCTGCTAGAGTCAGCGCTGTTGCTGCTAGCGGGCGTCTCAGGAAGGACGTACGAACTCGCGTCATTGCCAGTGGTGGTCTCACTGCTGGAGTATGCAGGAGCCATACGGTCTACACTGCTCGCGATTAGCGTTCTACACGACGGGGAAGGTGGTGCTAGCTTGCGTTTCAATACTTGTGGCCTCACCGATGTGTTACTGCTGGTGGAGGTTTTTCTAGGCTTGGGAAGCGGAACGGGTTCTCCAACTATGCTCAGAGGAAAAGAAAAAGAGAAACCGTCACCTATAGGTGAAATTAGCAAGCAGGTGATTGGAGGAGCATTTTGTCAAAAAAAAAGAAAGAAAATTTTGGTCGTGCAATTGGGTGCAATTTTGTGAGAACATGCAAGAATCAAATTTAGCTTTGGGTAGTAGCGTTACACTTCTGCTCGACTATCTACTTCTATAATAACTATACTGCGGATCTTTATGCAATGCACAATTTCATCTTTTAATCATTTTAGCAATTAGAAAATAATATAACAACATTATTTTTTATACTTCCATATTTGACCAGGTATTCTATTTTGTTATAAATCCATAAAATCCGCAGTCTAATAAATACGTTCTGTAACACGCAGAGTCCCAGATAGCACCGTATATGCACCGAACGTCCGTTACACGTACAGTTTATTTCCGAACGTCCTACGTTCATTTTGGACGTCCTCAGGACCTAATCTACGTGTTTGTATTCAATTTACCCTTATATATACATACATAAACATTGTTTAGCAATTTCAAACATTCAAAAAGCGTTCCATATACGTCTTTGAAGAGGTTAGGTTTTCAAAAGTTCTGTGAACGTCCAGAGAACGTTATTTACGGACGTTTAGAGAACGTTTTGCGGATATCGGTACAGGACACTTTGTAAATGGAACCTCCTGACGACATTTGCAGAACGTAACGAGGATGTATAGATACATTAGGACCTAATCGGGATGTCCCCAGAACGTACATAAAATGTCTTCGTGCTATTTGGAACCGTTTCATAACACAGTATCTTCTCAGGGGATGGAACGAAATCAAAAAGAAAAATTACGTCTACACGAATTCGCCAACCCGGGTCTCCAAAATGGAATTGAGCTGGACCAAGAACCTGTTCCAACTCTCTGTGGACTCCTCTCTGCTAACTAGACCTGGCGGGGGAGGTTCTAAGATGCTCAGCTTCATCTCTGACTCTAGCCTGCAGTCGTTGTGTTGAATAATAGGAAGGGATGGCAATTTATCAACATTACTGGGGATCGAGTCCATGGTGATCACTGGAATGTCCAAGGGTTTAGTAGAAATCGCAAAAATCTGCAGATTGCTCAGAGGAGGAGCCGAAGGGTTGGACCTATGGCTGTCTAAGGGATCCTCGAAGGAGTCCCCGTTGAGACTAGAGAAAATGGACCCATTGTGGCACTTGGTGGTGCTAACATTACCCAATTGAGGTTGCCTATTCTCTATCGAGTCCGATCTACCATTTCTGACGCAGAAGCTGCGGTTCAACGTGCTTGGTTTCTCGAAGGTGCTCACTATTTTCGTGTCCTTCAGCTTGATGCAGTTCTGGAAGCTCAAGCTGTGCTTCAAAGCCTTAGCTTGACACTTATCGTCGCAGATGTAGTTGCCAGAGTGCAGGTTCGCAGGGGTGAATCTACGCTCCAGCACTCCGCACTCTGGCAGATTTTCTACATCCGTTGATATATTGTCCAGGTCCAGCATCGTCTGCATTTTGATCAATCTACTCTGGGCCCTGAACGAGTCCTGGCTGGAGGACTTAGGGGTCTCGCGAATGACAACGCTTTTAGGTGACTCCTTGGTCCTTGAGTTACTTGTGCTAGCAAAGCTCTGAGACTTCTGCACCTTAGAACGCGACTTGGAATCGTTCTTCTCTAGATCTAGAGACCTGGACGTCGATTTTAACAACCGGTTACCAAACGTTTCGAACGACTTGTCGTGCTTAGTTAGACTGCACCTGTACTCCTTGATCTTGGAGTGCAGTTTCAATTTTTCAGGGTCAAACAGGCTCCGGTGCCTCCTGATCGTTCCCGTCCCTTCCCCTTCCTCTATCACCTGCTCGAAGCTGTTCCTCGACACAAAGCTGTAGGAAGGCGTGCTGTCCTCTATGCTACCGTAACTACGCACTAGCTTACCTCTTTTACGGGGTACTCTAACGTCTACGGGAGCGTCTTCTACAGGTACGGTCTTCCCCTCGCTGCTGGGCAACTTAACGTTTATGGATCCGGATCTGTGACGCGGTTCGACGTCCATGTTCCCAGGCTTCGAGTCCACGTTCAGGGACTTCGGCTTGGCGAAATCGATCTTCGCACCCACGGTGGTCACTCCGATGTCTGAGCTAGCTTTTGGACGTTCCTCGATGTCAGAGTTCGCTTTCGATGGAGCACCGATGTCTGATGGGGGCTTGGACGGATCCATGTCAGAGGTGAGGGACTCTTCGGAGTCCACGATGCGCTCCAGTGCTTGAGTGGAGATTGCTGATGACAGCGGTCTGGCTCCTGGAGGAAGGGGTGCTGCTCTTTTCTTTCGCAGACCTGTCGAAGAGGTGCTGATCAGTGGGATCAACCAATTGCGGGGCAAGACCATCCACAAAATTGGGTAACAAGTGATTCTATGTGTACAGGGGTTGGACAAAACAATGGAAACATTAACAACAATGTGTACGTCAGACATACGTACAGTGGCGAGCATATAAATAAGGAAATGTGTAAAATGAATAAAAATTATACGATTTAGAAAGCTTAATAAATGTAGTTTGATATAGTATCCCTGAAAACTCAAATTTGTACTATTACATTAAAATATACTCGCCACTCTGTATGTGGACGATTGTCAGCTACGAACTAGTCAAACGACACATGTTAGTATAGGATAGTCTAGCACAGTTCTTTACCCTTTAATGACTAAATAACGTTATTTAACTAACTAAGGAACACGAGATAAACGGAACTTTTCTAATATTAAATTTGTTTAATTAAAACGGGTACCATTACTGCAACGCCTGTACTTAAGATCAGACTTTGAATCATTGGAATTGTTGCGTCATCAACAATCAATGACGGGAGACCTTGAGAGGGTCTGGGACTAATACGACAGAAGGAATTCTACCTGTAGAACTCAACGAGGTGCTGCTAATTCCCCGGGAAAGCGTACCAGGCACGCTAGCCAGATTGCTGAGGCTCTTACTAGACTGAGAGGTTTGGGCTAACTTCCTCGGTGTCTCTGACGGCAACCTGCCTCTTCTGGGAAGGGTTTCCGGGAGTCTTCCAGCAGAGTCCGGGTTGTCGCTCAACACAGACGCCTCGTGATATCCGGAACTGTCACTGCTGTTGCGGCTGTGACTTATGACTACCTTGTCCTTGCACGAGTCCCCTGCATTCTCCTCGGAACCCTGATTCAAATAGAACATTTTTATTCCGCATAAAGGTCCGCTGTCTAATTATTGGGGTTGGGACATAAGTTCATAGCGTTTTATTGTTGAAATTAGAAAACAAAATTAAGATATTTGTCCATAACTTTGTTCAACGATGTGTTAGCCATATTGTTCCAATACTTTTTGCCATCTTTTAAAATTACCGCTTTTGAAACGGATTTTCTTCCATCTCACACCATACTTTAAACACACTTCGAATCGACTTATCAAAACCGGAAACGCAAGAAATACACGTTGTATCATGACCTCTCAGAATCAGTGATACCAGAAACACCCAAAACTGGGTGGATTTTCCTCTCCTCCTTTTCCCCTTCCACTGCCATAAGCACAGTCCAACGTCCCCCACTAAGACCGTAGTCACGTGACGCGCCGCGCAACGCGTTACATATTACTCTGGTCATCAGAGAGGTGGTAAACTGTATTCCTCTCGATTTAACCGATCTGGCATCACTGCTCAGAATGTGTAAACATGTCTCTTGTTTCAGCTACGGATAAAGGAGATTCGTATGATCAAATGCTACCTATTCAAAAACGTTATAAACTTTTGTTCCAACCCAACAGTAGCTCAAAAACAAGTTCTCCAATTAAAAAATACTGAAATTCTGCCTCTCTAAGGCTGCTACCTGCTATGATAAGATCTCCAGTCTTTACTTACTTCCGGCTGAGCCTGAACAGGCGGTTTCGGAGCGGGTCTCCGTTTCCTCAGCGGCCTAGCAGGCGGTTGAAGAGGACTAGTGCTTCTCCCAGTCTCGTCGCTCCTAGCTGGCGAAGCGCTTCGACCACCCAGGCTGTCCGTGCTCAAAGAACACTCCTTGGACTTCTTGAACACAAATCCGAAGACACCTTGCTTCGCCTGCTGCCTCCTCCGCTCCTCCTGTCTGTGCAGAGCCATTATGTCCTGCGTGCTGAGAGCTGAGCCTAGCGTTCCTCCTTGTTTCGCGTACAACGTGACCTCCTGGAGGTGGTAGTCTTGCAGAGATAACGAGAGGTCCAGCGTATCCAGGTTTGCTGGAAAGAGAGAAATATGTAGATGTTAGTATGGTTACTTTCGAGCGGAAGGTAGTAGATATATTAATTTCCACTGTGTCTTAGACCAGTACAATGACTCTATTATTTTTGGATCTCTACGACTCAAAATAAAATGTTAATTGTGGGACACAAAGCTCCACCCCTTACGAATACTAGATATTGGTAGTAATATAGGTTTGAATTGATTGATTAATACACTGAATTTTTAATATTGAATGTACTATGTTTTAGACCAGTACGATGACTCTACTATTATTCTTGGACCTCTACGACTCAAAATAAAATGTTAATTGTGGGACGCAAAGTTCCACCCTTTACGAATAGTAGATATTGGTAGTAATATAAGTTTGAATTGATTTTGAATATTGATTGATTAATACAATGAATTTTTAATATTGAATGTACTATGTTTTAGACCAGTACGATGACTCTACTTCTATCCTTGGACCTATACGACTCGAAATAAAATCTCAATTGTGCTACGCAATGTTCCATCCTTTGTTAAATATTGTCCATAATATAAATCTGAATCAGTTTTGAAATCTTCTAGTTGAGTTACTATAAGTAACTTGAGTTTTATCGAGTATACCAAGTTCAAGATTTCAATGGGACAGCATCAGATCCTTAAAGATTAGAAAGGTAGCTATGGTCGTCGACCTATGCTGTAATTCGAAATAAAAGTGTGATAACCGAGTAGGAGATCGAAGTTAATTAGGACACCTTCGGAGGAGGGTTCGCAGGAATTAATTAAAACGACCAGCAGAGGAATTCCCATGGAATCGAGATTGGCCGATGGTGCGAGCTCATCCTAGAAGGGGATAGCAACGCCGAGTACGCGAACGGAGACCGTGCACGGTTAACGACTAGGTGTAACAAGTGGAAGAGCTGGCCGCGGCAACCTTGCGATAGCGATCTTAACACAACTGGCTGGTGTAACTAGCTAACTGAAATATCTCGTGCACCGGCACACGTAAGGACTCGGTATATACAGGGTGTCCTGAAAATACAAGCCTAGAAAAAGCATATTCTTGATGCACATTGTAACTAGAAAGACCTACGCCATTTTGAGAAGCTGAGACTTTGTTTTCATGCATTTATGACAAAAATGAGTAGATGAAAATTAAAACAGTAAAAGAATTTTAAAAAATTTAAGAATATCGGTATATTATTTTCAGTTTGTTGAAAATATTAATACTGGCCTGACACGGAGCATTAAAAATGACTATTTTGCATTACTTTGTAAAAATAAGCAAAATATATCTCTACAAATTTTTAGCCATTCTTTTTACAATGTATACCCAAAGAAATAAATTATTTTGACGGGTTCCGTAAACTTAGTGTTAAAAACAAAGAATGACAATTTTATTTGACTGCTGTTTAAATAGCCGCAATCTACTCATGACCTTCGTGTGACCTTGGATGTCATAGGCTACCAATTAATAACTGAAGTAATATTTTTATAAATTCTGGAAACAGAAGTTGGATAATAATCAGAGGCTTTACGATGGTTAGTGACTGATCTACTTTTTCGCATTCTAGTTTTACACACGATTGGCAGAAATCTGGATCGTGTCACATGCTGAAGACTCTCATAAGAAGACTTTCATACGCGCGGTCGACGGGAATGCAGAATTTCAGCGAAATCGGATTGCGAAGGCCTGTTATGTACATATACATATGTACATTATATGTATATTTATATGCACGGTCTGAACGGCTTCGGAAGCCATATTGCTCCGTGCAAAACGAGCCACGGAGCCACTGACTTTTCGAACCTGATACCATCGCACCATTTGTTTTTATTTTTTCATGAAACATATTTCTTGGAACAATGATTTTCAAAAATTATACTACACTATATTTATTACTATAAAGACACTATTTTCAAGATGTTCACTTTCTATTGTGAATTGCATTCTCTTTACTTAAAAAATACAATAAACATTCAGTTTATATGATTAGGACATTGTTCAAAAATATTTTCGTTCTTTTTTAATTGGAAAATTAAGAAGACAAATTATTGAACAAAAATAAAATGTACTACACTGTGTGTTATTAAACAGACATTATTTGCAGACACTTTCCATCGTAAATTTCTCTATTAAAAAAATGTAATAAAAAGATATGAATTCTTTATTATTTGAAGGCGATTGTTTAAAGATATTTTCCACATTCTGGGACCAGTTGTGGCTGGGAACGACCGCAGACAAATATTACTGAATCCTGCGATACGGGCCATAATGGCGTCGAGAACCGTGAAGCTCTCCGATTTAAAATATTCGCGTCGATTCGATTCGATTCTACGAGCGAACACGTACTGTAACAGGCGATTCACGATTCACGATTCACTCGAATGAATCACAGTTCATTAATATGCTATCTATATGTCCCGAAGGCTGGATCTAACGTTTTTTTCGGTAATTGCCGGTCGATAACACACCAGGTCGAGGAGCGTGTGTTTTCAACGTTGGCGCGGGCGTTTATCAGAAACCGTGAAACTGTTCTCGCCGATAAGTTAATAGCGAAGGACCTGTATAATTTTATTTTATTCGCCGATGCTTGCCAAACAGGTCTCGAGGAAATAAACAAGAAACCGCTTCAGAGAGAGGAGACGAGAGAGAATATTTCAAGCGATTCTGAATGTAAATTACTGAATGGAAATCCAAGATGGCGGACGTCGCACACTCTGCCTGGAGATGTTCCTGCTGAATTATTAACAAAAGTTTTGCTACAAAACACAAAACAATAGTTATCTTCTATTTATTTTTGATAAAAGTATTCGTTTGTTTTTTTTACTGAATGGAAAACCAAGATGGCGGGCGTCACACCCTCTACCTGGAAATATTCCTGCTGAATTATTAACAAAAGTTTTGCTACAAAACACAAAACTATAGTTATCTTCTATTTATTTTTGATAAAAGTATTCGTTTGTTTTTTTGTTACTGAATGGAAATCCAAGATGGCGGGCGTCACACCCTCTGCCTGGAAATATTCCTGCTGAATTATTAACAAGAGTTTTGCTACAAAACACAAAACAATAGTTATCTTCTATTTATTTTTGATAAAAGTATTCGTTTGTTCTTTTTACTAAATGGAAATCCAAGATGGCGGGCGTCACACCCTATGCCCGGAAATATTCCTGCTGAATTATTAACAAAAGTTTTGCTACAAAACACAAAACAATAGTTATCTTCTATTTATTTTTAATAAAAGTATTCGATCTTGTTTTACTGAAAAAAATTATTATTGTTTCATTGAAGTAGTGGAATTCTAGTATTTTTATCTGCATTGTTCTTGTTACACTGAAGGAGTTTATTAATCAATTACTTGAAAATTGTATTGCATTCAAACGTTTTTGTCAATAATATTATCAAAAGAAAATTTTATTACATCATATTCCATATCATTTTTTAAATTGACAATATTAAACTTGTTATTTCTATGAAAGATTAATTAACTAAAAATTGCGCTATATTATTTACTGATTTCTGAAAGAGTATTAAATAATTAATCCAAAGAAGGTTCTGTTACACCATGTTCGAAGTAATTCTTTAAATTGAGAATTGATCTTGTTATTTTTATGAAAGATTGATTGACTAACTAAAAATTCAGCAATCGTTTATTGATTTCTAAAAGAGTATTAAATAATCACCGGAAAGCAACGCGTTACTAATAATAAAACCGGTGTAATAATTGAAATGATTAAGATAAATGCATACATCTGTAACAGTAATTAATGATAGATCGCGTCGCGTAATTAAGACGTTAGCAAACGGTTCTCAGTGAAAGCAGACGAGTATTATCATTTGAGGAAGTGAGGAAAAATCATCTGATAATTGTGCTCAGATTTGATTGGCTGGGAACTATTACTCGAGAGCATGATAGTCTGAAATCTCATGGTTAGAGACATAGATAGATTTCCTTGCGTTTGATATTTAAACCGGTAGCACTGACCAGTTGATAAATTTCTTGCTCTATAACAGGTTCGAGCACCTAATCTCGTTGATATTTTTCGAAATAGAAAAAATCTTATCGCCGAGAGACGTAGATTGTTGAAAACCGACCGAAAAACAGGATCTCCTTGGTACACTTTCAAATTTTCATTTATTTATAAGTGAAACTTGAATGCTAAAATTCCAAACCAACAAAATTCACTTTCTCCAGACGCGATCACTATTGCGAATATAATGCTTTCATCAAACGAGTGTTCATTAGAACCATTGGCGAAGTAACTAATTCGAAATTATTTATATACATACCTCAAATATCAAAGAAATTAAAATGAACTTTTTAACCATCTAATTCGATTGATTAAGAACGTTATTTAAATTATTATTTAACAATGCTGGTCCAGTTCAACCCTCTTAGAACTTTTACAAAAATAATATTTAAATAATGCATTGCTAATAATCGAATTACTTACATACAACTCAAATATCAAAGAAATTAAAATGAATTTTTTAACCATTTAATTCGATTGATTAAGAACGTTATTTAAATTATTTTTTAACAATGCTGGTCCAGTTCAACCATCTTAGAACTTTTACAAAAATAATATTTAAATAATGCATTGCTAATAATCGAATTACTTACATACACCTCAAATACCAAAGAAATTAAAATTAACTTTTTAACTATTTAATTCGATTGGTTAAAAACGTTATTTAAATTATTTTTTAACAATGCTGGTCCAGTTCAACCCTCTTAGAACTTTTACAAAAATAATATTTAAATAATGCATTGCTAATAATCGAATTACTTACATACACCTCAAATATCAAAGAAATTAAAATGAACTTTTTAAACATTTAATTCGATTGATTAAAAACGCTATTAAAATTATTTTTTAACAACGCTGGGAATATTAAATAATGCATTGCTAGTACTGGTTTTTACATAAATATTACCCAAGGTGTTGTTCTCGAAAAATCAATAAATTTCTGTCTAGCCATAGTAAATGTTTTAAAATTTAAAATAGTTTATAGAACGTCCTGCTATTTTACCTGGATGACGAAGCTCGTATTTGCTCCTATCCAAATTCTTTTCACGACAGACTTCATCCAAAATTTCGCCTAAGTTCATTTTTGGACTGACTCTGGATACGTACAGTTGGTTCCTCGGCAAATGCACCTGCAACAATTGTACAAATATACAACAATCATCCAAATCGTTAACCGACATTGATCGACATCAATGTGTCATAGATAGATTATTGGAAATAGAACAATGACGTGATCAGGTTTTATCGGTTACTTGTAGCGTGAAGGAGATAAAATAGTAATTCTCTTTTTACCTGCAACCTGAAAGTCGTTTCGAACGGTTGATTAGCCTGCTTCGTCTTCCGGGGTACGAAGGTTCCCTGCTTTGGTAGCAATTTTACCTGTAATGTCAAACATTGTCAAACCTGATTAACACACGTCTCTTTTGTTCGTCTTTTGGTAGAATTTGGTAACAATTCTTTCATTTGTTTGCTTAAATAAGAATTTTAGTAACGTCAAACAACGTCTAACATGGTCAAACCTAACAACACACTTTTAATTGTATTTGGTAGAAATTATTTTGATCTATCTGTTTCTGTGACAATTCTTTTATTTGTCCTTTTCGGTAGTAATTTTATTTGCAACGTCAAACATCGCCAAACCTGATTAACACTAAACCTACCAAACATTAAAAGTATCTGGTCAATGTTGCCTTACAAAAACGGCAATACTAAATTTATTGGGATTGTCGGTCATTTTCAATAGAATAGATGCTTGGACAAGGAAATTTATTCCATCATTTTCCATAAACGAGTTTTTAGAATTTTAATAATTCCGGTAGTAATTTTATTTGCCACGTCAAACATCGTCAAACCTGATTAACACACTTCTCTTTTGTTCGTCTCGTGTTAGCATTTGGTAGCAATTATTTTGTTTGCTTGCTTAAATGGTAATTTTAGCAGCCGCAAACAACATGTAACATGGTCAAACCTAACAGCACACTTTCAATTTTATTTAAATAGCATTTAGTAGGAATTATTTTGATCTATCTGCTACTGTAGCGATTCTATTATTTGTCTATTTCCGTAGCAATTTTATTTGAAACGTCAAACATCGTCAAACCTGAATAACACACTAAACCTACCAAGCATTAAAAGTATCTGGTGAATGTTGCCTTAAAAAAATGGCAATACTAAATTTATTGGGATTGTCGGTCATTTTCAATAGAATAGATGCTTGGACAAGGAAATTTATTCCATCATTTTCCATAAACGAGTTTTTATAATTTTAATAATTCCGGTAGTAATTTTATTTGCCACGTCAAACATCGTCAAACCTGATTAACACACTTCTCTTTTGTTCGTCTCGTGTTAGCATTTGGTAGCAATTATTTTGTTTGCTTGCTTAAATAGTAATTTTAGCAGCCGCAAACAACATGTAACATGGTCAAACCTAACAGCACACTTTCAATTTTATTTAAATAGCATTTAGTAGGAATTATTTTGATCTATCTGCTACTGTAGCGATTCTATTATTTGTCTATTTCAGTAGCAATTTTATTTGAAACGTCAAACATCGTCAAACCTGAATAACACACTAAACCTACCAAGCATTAAAAGTATCTGGTGAATGTTGCCTTAAAAAAACGGCAATACTAAATTTATTGGGATTGTCGGTCATTTTCAATAGAATAGATGCTTGGACAAGGAAATTTATTCCATCATTTTCCATAAACGAATTTTTACAATTTCAATAATTGGAAAATATAAAACCGGTCATTTGACCGTGGTAGTTTTAGTGTTAACACACTTCTCTTTTGTTCCTCTCGTGGTAGCAATTCTTTTGTTTGTTTGCTTAAATAGTAAATTTAGCAGCTTGTAACTTCAAACAACATCTAACATGGTCAAACCTAACTGCACACTTTTAATTATATTTAAATAACATTTAGTAGTTATTATTTTAATCTATCTGTTTCCGTAGCGATTCTATTATTTGTCTTTTTCGATAGTAATTTTATTTTCAACGTCAAACATCGTCAAACCTGATTAACACATTTTTCTCGTAGTTGTCTTCTTCAATTTCAAAGATGATAGTTTCGAAGATCAGGAAGACTGTTTCGCGAACGCTAATGCTACCACCTTGTCTGCCTTGTTCGCCGCAAGTTAGCGAAATAACAAGGTAGAGATTTGAGGATTTCTGCGGAAGGGAGTTAATACGTTCGAGGATCACACGGTTCTAGGAAGCCTTGGGGCACTTCCTCAAGAGCAGGCCTTCATTTTCTCAAGAGGAAAAAGGGGAGAAGTAACGACTGTTCTTAGTCCAGCTACAGAAACGACCGATCCCTGTGTTTTTCAAACTAATATCGCAACTTACGCGGCCTTGAAGCAAACATAGTACAATTTTAGTTATTTTTTATTTCTAAAATTATTTTTATACTATAGTGTCTGTACTATTTACCTGAAGTGCATCCAGTGCGCCAATAGGTGTATTCGGTTGATGAGGTAGAACCATACCACGCTCTCCTATAGCTTGCAAAGTATAACTGGAAGCTGTCAACTTGTGAGCAGTTGCTATCTGCACAAGAAGGTCCATCATCGGCGTACTGTCAACATAAAACCAAAAATTATCATTAACATTTCACCAAAAACCTTCTTAAGTTTCAACTGTTATCATTTAATATAATATAGCATAAATGCAAAAATTCATTTCCTTATCCAACACCTCAATTTTTAATAAAAAAAAATGTCTTTCTTTGTTCAAATACAAAACAAAAAATATTCTTCTCTTTTTTTACAACAATTCGTTCCATTGTTGAATTAAAGAAAATGTACAAAATTGCTGGTAGATAGTAAAATCAATTTTTAAAAATATTTCAAAAACAATAATTCTTTACAATAATACAAAACAAAAATCAAAAATGACAAAGTACGATTTTAATATTCAATGTTCATCCTAAAATATTTCACAAAAAATATTTTGCAAAGAATGTTTAATAAATTGATCAATATCAAATATAAAAAAATATTTTTATAAATAAGTATAAATAATATTTTAGAATAACTATAGTTTTGAATACGAACACATTTTTCGAATGAAGTCTTGCAGCATTTCGAGAAAAATCATTCCCAAAAATTATATTAGTTTTGGCCTTCTAAGGTGTATAGCCCCTGGAAAGTGACTTTATCGAGCGGACTCGGCAAAACGACAATCTCCCGACGGATCAGAGACAAACATTTCTCCTCGGAGCAATTCAATGTTAACTTTCTTTCAAGCGGAGCGCACTTCTCGCGCTGGTGAACGCGTCATTAGTCATGACAGTCATGACTTCTGCGACGGAGGCCCGCGGGACACGTGGTTTTCACCTGGAGACGGTGTAAAACGGCAAACCACGGCGCGACCCGAATTTCTGGAAAGCGCGAGGATCACCGTCGCCCGATAGAAAAACGTCCGAGCGGCCGAGGAGACCAGGGAAAAACTGATCTCGACTGAATTTCTCCTTGGCTCTCTTGGTGTCGTTAGAAAGCACCGAGGATGATTCGCTACTGTGCGATAGAAAATTCCGAATGGGAATCTTGTTGCTCGGGACACCGTTACTTTCCTTGCGACTTTATTTTAAACCTCAACATTTATGATATTACAGTAATAACTATTTATGTAAGCATTTTTATTTTTGATAATTTTTTTATGAAATTCCCACCATCATATTCATGATGTTTTCCTGATTAAAATGAGTACAAACATGACCCACTTCGGGGCATATTTGCCACTGCAATCCACGACTGCAGTAGATCCGCATAATCGATGTTCTACTTTATCCTAGATTAAATTATCGTAACAGTGCCGTGTGGGTACTCCTTTTAATCAGAACAATGTCACGAATAGGTCGGTGGAATTATCTTCTAAAAATTATAAAAAATAACAATTTTAAAATACAACTTCTCTATTTTTAATAATTTTTTTATGAAATTACTAACATCATATTCGTGACGTTTTTCTGATTAAAATGAGTACAAACATGTCCCACTTCGGGGCGTATTTGCCACTGCAATCCACGACTGCAGTAGAACCATTGATTGATCCGCATAATCGATGTCCTACTGTATCCTGGATTAAATTACCGTAACAGTGCCGTGTGGGTACTACTTTTAATCAGAACAATGTCACGAATAGGTCGGTGGAATTATTTTCTAGAAATTATAAAAAATAACAATTTTAAAATACAACTTCTCTATTTTTAATAATTTTTTTACGAAATTCCTAACATCATATTCGTGACGTTTTTCTGATTAAAATGAGTACAAACATGACCCACTTCGGGGCGTATTTGCCACTGCAATCCACGACTGCAGTAGAACCATTGGTTAACTCGCATAATCGATGTTCTACTGTATCGTGGAATAAACGAGCAAATATTATCCGAACTATATCGTGTTTGTACTCATTTTAAACAGAAAAATGTCACAAATCTGTTGGTAAACGTGCCATTAAGAAATCATTAATAAAAATTTTAATAAAAATGTCTTATCCTGTTAAGCATCACAAAAAGATTAAAATAATGAAACTATTTCTATAGAGAGCCTCAATATTAACAGCAATCATTGAACTACATTCGATAAAATACTACCATAATTTTAAAAATTATTTTTAGATATCCTAATAATTTCATCAAGAGAGCTGAGCACAAAATTATACATCTTAGAGCGACTGTTCGCGCAGAGCAGAAATAATCCAGTCTTAGATTCTATTAAATTCCAAATCTTCTTGTTTGGTAAAAGAGAAATTAGCATCAGCAAGATTCGAAATCTGTAGTCTACTGTACATGCAATTACATGGAACTGATTATTATATGGTAACATATTTAACGTGGAATTACACATAACGGTCTTTAGCAGAGCTTCTCTGGGACAAGATCTAATCTAAATCTGCAACCCATCATCAGATTCCAAGGTTCGCTTAATTTAACTAGAAAAAGGAAAGGAAAGAACACTGTCCCAGAAAGTCACACCATAATTTCAGATTAACAACCGACTCCTTACTAAAAGCGACTCATTTATTTTTCCGCATTCTAGGTCGAAACGACCGGGATTTTAAACAATTTTCTCGGCCTGTCGTATTTAAACCAATCCGATCTAGCATTTATGGAATTGACGATAAATATTGCTCGAAAGTGTCGCGAATATTTCAGGCGATTTAATGAAATAAAAAATAAAAAAAATTATGAGTTCTCGTAGAATGCTATGAAATCACCGGTTCGTACCGGAATGGTTCTCGTGCAACAAATCGATTTCATTAAAAAAACAAGCGATATCTCCGGACCGTTAGACGATCTCTTTGTGACCGTGCGTCTTCCGAGTCCTTTCTTCGTGGGAGAGAACGTGTGAAAATTGCGTAACCGTGAAGACAGGTTCTTCTGAACCGATCCGTGCTCTCTCGAGTAGAAACTCGTAAATTAGAACACCTGACAAGAGGAGCTTCTTCTCGCCAGATGCGTTCAATTACGTTCCGGACAATAATATCGTTCGACACAAATTCACGCTCACGAGTTGGACCACTTGACTATAATAACTGTTAACGACGGACGACGAAATGTAAATTTTGTGAAACACGTCTGCCAATAATGTCAGCACTGATCATGCAAAGGAGTGAATCAAACACCGACGACAGCGTTATCGCTCAGACAATAATAATTTAGAGATAAAAAATTGTTGTTTCAATTGATTTTTAAAAAATACTCTTACCGACACATTCGTGACGTTTTTCTGATTAAGACGAGTACCCACACGACACAGTTTTGCTCCTATTTATTCGTTTCATCCACGATACAGTGGAACATCGATTATGCGAGTTAATCGAAGGTTCTACCGCAGTCGTGGATTGCGCAGCAAATATGCTCCGAAGTGGGTCATGTCGGTACTCGTTTTAATCGGGAGAACATCACGAATACGATGGAAATAATTTCATAAGAATATTATTAAAAATAAAGAAGTTGTATTGGAAAAATGATGTTCCTACGAAGTTTCTAAAGATTCTTTCACCGACATATTCGTGACATTTTTCTGATTAAAATGAGTACAAACACGATATACTTCGGATAATGTTTGCTCGTTTAATCCACGATACAGTAGAACATCGATTATGCGAGTTAACCATAGGTTCTACTGCAATCGTGGATTGCGCAGGCAAATATGCTCCGAAGTGGGTCATGTTGGTACTCGTTTTAATCGGGAGAACATCACGAATACGATGGAAATAATTTCATAAAAATATTATTAAAAATAAAGAAGTTGTATTGGAAAAATGATGTTCCTACGGAGTTTCTAAAGGTTCTTTCACCGTCATATTCGTGACATTTTTCTGATTAAAATGAGTACAAACACGATATAGTTCGGATAATGTTTGCTCGTTTAATCCACGATACAGTAAAACATCGATTATGCGAGTTAACCATAGGTTCTACTGCAATCGTGGATTGCGCAGGCAAATATGCTCCGAAGTGGGTCATGTTGGTACTCGTTTTAATCAGGAGTACATCACGAATATGATGATAGTAATTTCATAAAAAAATTATAAAAAATAAAGCAGTTTCATTTTGAAAAATATTTACCTTCTTTGCACCGTGACCCTCTGAGTTTGCTGATGGTGTTCACGAGGCAACTGGACCAGAAGCTCCATACTTCCGGCCAGCATGTCCGCAGGTGTATCCTCTGTCACTGTTAGAACCATTCTGGATGGCCTCTCCTCTCTATTCCTGAAAGATAAAAAATTTCGCTATAGTAAAATACAAAATTCCAAGAAGATAAAATAATGAAAGATTGCTATAATAGAGTAATAGTAAAATGGCATCTTTTGGCCGAAGAAATATTTAAGAATGTTCAGTTTTCATAGATTGTCGAAGTTGGAAGTGTCAGGTCTCGGTGTTAGCGCCACAAGTGTTAACTTGTTAACAGTAATGGCCAGATTCTGCGACGAGTAACTGGATATACTGGAACGGCGACACTTGGAAGACGAAACGCACGATAAAAACGAGAGGATCGTTTCCCATAACTCAATCTGCCTTATCGTTCTCTTGTGTCCGACGATGTAGACGGATCGGTTACCATTTACGTGTGTGCTACTGATCACTGCTCCTAGATTCGAGACTGTATTTGCACTGTGTTTCGAATTTTTGAATTTACAATTTTTGAAAAATTGTTGAATTTACCATAAAAATTTCGTAGTATCCTACAGATCTGTTGTATACTGAATTCGTCAGTATACATATATATAAAATGGTCGAAGTACCATTTTTCATAAATAACTAGTCAACGTTCGAATTCTTTCATTCTTTTGTGGTCTGATTTGATAGTGAATGTGTTAAGGACATTTTTACCATTTCTCCTCGACGAAAGAGTTTTAAAAAGTGAAATGGTCAAAGTACCATTTTTTACAGTTATTTTTAGTCATCGTTTGTACTGCATCATTCTTTTAATATCTGATTTAATAGTGAACGTGTTAAGGACATTTTTACCATTCCTCCTCGACGAAAGAGTTTTAAAAAGTGAAATGGTCAAAGTACCATTTACTACAATATTTTTAATCATCGTTTGTACTGCATCATTCTTTTTATATCTGATTCATAATGAACATGTTAAGGGCATTTTTACCATTTCTCCTGGACGAAAAAGTTTTAAAAAGGTGAAATGGTCAAAGTACCATTTTCTACAATTATTTTAGTCATCGTCTGTACTGCATCATTCTTTTGTTATCTGATTCAATAGTGAACGTTTTAAGTACATTTTTACCATTTCTCCACGACGAAAGATTAAAAAATAAAATTGTCAAAGTGCCATTTTTCACAATTGCTTTTAGTGAAATTTTTATTCTTTTACCGTCTGGGCCAGTATTCAACATATTAAGCACACTTGTGCCCATTTTTCGTGGACAATAATATAAAAATACGAAAGTATTATTTTTCAAATGAGTATAATTTTTTTAATTAGTCAACATTTGAACTCCGATGCTATATTCTTTTTTATTATACAACATCTGGGACGTACAAATAATGACAGTGTCATCGTGTGTAATGTTTAATAGCAGCTTTCACAAGACACGTGCTACAGCAAAATTGTTACACGCATAATTCCCCAGCTATTTCCTCATTAGATTGATTACTATACTCCGATTTCGAAATGTAACGATTTTTTCCACGCTATCATCATTCGACGAGCCATAATTCTGGCCAAGGCAAGCCGGTGTTTCTCCGGCGTGATTTTTCTCTATTCCATTATATAATGGAATTATGCAGCGTCATCGGTCGAGCTTAATTACACTTTGTTTCATGATATAATAATTATAAGACACCTCGTGAAACTTCTCGGCTCCACAATGCCATATCATCGAGAATCGATTTATTTTATTTATTCTCCTTGCTTACTTCTTTACCGTCCACCGTGTCTCGTTAATCCCTTTTTCCGAGGAATGAATAACTGAATAACTGGCCACGGTGTTATACAACGCAAAACCAAACCATAATCCCTGTGAAAATTATGCCAATTGCGCACGGTTCGTGAAATTGCGATAAAACTGTCGAGTTCGCACCGGAATAGTATCTTTTTCGATGCGGAATGTCTGTTCTTGTCGATTTCATGGAATTGTTAGGATCGCAGGATTATGGAAAAATAGTTCAGGGGAAATTAGGAGAGGTTTATGTCATCATTTTGCTGGTTGAGAAGGAGTTCGGGAGATACGGAACGCTGAATGTTTTAATGTTTGCAGTTATCACGAAAATAGGCTTGCGAAGTTTTATGTCGGAAACTATTTGTTGGACTGGGTTGGAATTGGTTTTGTTTTATTCAGGAAGGTTTGGATCTAGCGTAGAAAGTTTCTTTTTCATTCGAAAGTTAATTTTTTAATGGTTTATCTACTGGAAGTTTGTTAATTGTTAGATTAAATATCTCCTTTCTAGTTGTGGTTTGATTTCAAATGGTAATATTACTTTTCGCTACTTCGCTACTTCGCTACTTCGCTACTTCACTACTTTACTACTTCGCTACTTCACTACTTTACTATTTCAATACTTTACTACTTCACTGCATTCTTGCTGAACTGTATGACTATTTACCTAGTTGACTATTTGACTATTGGAGTACTGAAGTACTGACTATTCGATACTTGAATACATTACAACTTTATTACTATAATGCATCACTAAGTTATTACATCACTATTTTACTAATTTAATACTTCACTATTTTACTAATTTACTACTTCACTATTTTACTAATTTACTACCTCCCTATTTTACTAATTTACTACGTTAATACATCATTATTTTACTAATTTAATACTTCACTATTTTACTAGTTTACTAATTTACTACGTTAATACATCACTATTTCACTATTTTACTAATTTACTACGTTAATATATCACTATTTTACTAGTTTACTAATTAACTACGATAATACATCACTACTTTACTAGTTTACTAATTTACTACGTTAATACATCACTATTTTATTAGTTTACTAATTTACTACGTTAATACATCACTATTTTACTACGTTAATACATTACTATTTTACTACGTTAATACATCACCATTTTACTAGTTTACTAATTTACTACGTTAATACATCACTATTTTACTAGTTTACTAATTTACTACGTTAATACATCACTACTTCACTATTTTACTAATTTACTACGTTAATACCTCACTATTTTACTAGTTTACTAATTTACTACGTTAATACATCTCTATTCTACTAATTTACTACCTCCCTATTTTACTAATTTACTACTTCACTATTTTTCTAATTCCCTACTTTGATACTTCATTACAATTCTACTGAACTACCTGACAATTTTACTAATTTACTGCATAACTATTTTACTACTTTAATATTTCACTACTTTGTCGCTGAACTACTTGACTATTTGACTACTGTAATACTTCACTATTTTAGTAATTTACTAATTCACTATTTTACTTATTTACTATTGCACTAATTTACTACTTCAACACTTCACTACCATTCTGCTGAACTACTTCACTATTTTACTACTTTACTACTTCACTAATTTACTGTATGACTACTTCGCACCTAAACTGCTTAACTATTTCTTTACTATTTGACTAATTGAGTGCATTGCAGCTTTACTACTTTACTACTTCGCTGTTTTACTAATTTACGACGTCACTATTTGACTATCTTCCTTATTTATTATTTCACAATTTTTCTGCATTACTATTTTACTATTTCAATACTTTACTACTTTCTTACTAAAATATTTTACTACTTGTTGAACCGGCTGACTACTTGACAAACAATTCTTGCGCAGCACTTTCATTGGTCGTCATCAAAGAAGCGCCAATCGAAATTTTTTCGCGCCAGATCTACGGATCAGATTGTCGCGGCAGGTCGTTCGAAAAAAAGCTGCTTTCCTTTCGGGTGATTAAGGAAACATTAATCACAACGATGTACACCCGGAGGTCGTGAATGAATCTTATCTGTGGATCGCGCGGGAAAGAGCAGATTTCAACAGTGATTTCATAAGTGAGCCTCGCTGCTCGCTAAGATTGCGATACTCGCGGTCTGAATGGACGTGACTCTGCCTCGACTGGTGGCAAAACAGTCGTCTCTGATCGTTTAAAATTCCTTCGCGACCAGATGCTGCTTTTGTGTGGTGCCACATGTGCTGACAGAGAAGAAATTCGAATTAATCTTATCGGGCAGTGTGACACACTATCGAATCGATGCGGTCATACTTAAACAGGTTTCGTGAAGATAGGCGATCTTTACGTGTGTAATGTTTTCGTGAGACTGTTTCCTAGGTGGGAATAAATATATCGAAACTGGCACGGTACCTGTTGACATTGTTCTCAGATCATTAATTTTACTGGCCCATGTAACATTTGTTTTATTGTGGGCATAGTCGAATAGTGAAGTAGTCGAGCAATCGAGTAGTTAAGTGAACAAGTAAAGTAGTCAAATAGTGTAGTTGACAATTAATCCATTCATCAAATAGTAAAGTGGTGAAGTAGATAAGTTGCCATGTAGCTGAGTATAGTTAAATTGTCAGATAGTTAGATAGGCAAATAATCAATTCAGCAAATAGTCGAGTAGTGAAGTAATAAAATAGTAAAATAGTGATGTAAGGAATTAGTAAAATAGTCATGTAGTGAATTAGTAAAATAGTGAGGTAGTTCAGCAGAATAGTAGTGAAGTATTAAAGTAGTAAATTACTAAAATAATGAAATAGAAAATAAGTAAAATAGTGAAGTATTACAGTAGTCAAATAGTCAAATAGTCAAATAGTTCAGCGGCAAAGTAGTGAAGTATTAAAGTAGTAAATTAGTAAAATAGTGAGGTAGTTCAATAGAATAGTAGCGAAGTATTAAAGTAGTGAACTAGAAAAATAGCGAAGTATTAAAGTAGTAAATTAGTAAAATAGTGAGGTAGTTCAGTAGAATAGTAGCGAAGTATTAAAGTAGTGAACTAGAAAAATAGCGAAGTATTAAAGTAGTAAATTAGTAAAATAGTGAGGTAGTTCCACAGAATAGTAGCGCAGTGTTAAAGTAGTGAATTAGAAAAATAGTGAAGTATTAAAGTAGTAAATTAGTAAAATAGTGAAGTATTGAAGTAGTAAATTAGTAAAATAGTGAAGTATGAAAGTAGTAAATTAGTAAAATATTGAAGTATTAAAGTATTAAGGTAGTGAAATAGTGAAGCATTAAGGTAGTGAACTAGTGAAGTATTAAGGTAGTGAAATAGTGAAGTATTAAGGTAGTGAAATAGTGAAGTATTAAGGTAGTGAAATAGTGAAGTATTAGGGTAATGAAATAGTGAAGTATTAAGGTAGTGAAATAGTGAAGTACTAAGGTAGTGAAATAGTGAAGTATTAAGATACTAAAATAGTGAAGTATTAAGATACTAAAATAGTGAAGTATTAAGATACTAAAATAGTGAAGTATTAAGATACTAAAATAGTGAAGTATTAAGATACTAAAATAGTGAAGTATTAAGATACTAAAATAGTGAAGTATTAAAGTAGTAAAATAGTGAAGCAGTACATTAGTAAAATAGTGAAATAATCAAGTAATTCTGCAGCAAAGTGGTGAAGTATTAAGTAGTACACTAATGAAGTAGTAAATTAGTAATCTAGTCAAGTAGTGATCTAGTCAAGTAGTGGTCTAGTCAAGTAGTGGTCTAGTCAAGTAGTTCTGCTGCAAAGTAGTGAAGTATTGAAGCAGTAAACTACGAAAGCAATAAACTAGCAAATCGGTGATAATAAATGAACAACGATTTGACTATAAGACTGAGGTGTAAATATCCTGATCTAAATGTATGCATTAATACTGAAGAGTATAATCTCAAGGATCGCCATTTCAAACCATTCGATTCACCCATTTGCTCCGGAGCAAACTCCGCCAGAATAATCGCGAGTTTATTATTCATGTGCTCAAGCAACGGCTACTGTGTCTAAGAATGTGCGCGGGCAATTAGAAATGTTAAAAACATGCGGCTTCTGTAACAGGCCGATGCTAATGAATTTTCTACTACAATGTGAACACATGCATAATGAACAGTAATTGCCTCTACGCCGTTCTTCCATTTGCTACTCGAATTAATGACTCGAATTACACACACCTCAAAAAACCAACTACCACACAACTTCCTAATTTTGCATTCCCGGATCCTCTTACATAAACAAAAACGATTTCGTCGGACTATCACGCAACGAAAACCATTATTGCATCAGCGAAACTGATTTCCAACAATGTTAATATTGCTCGACTCCTACACGACCTATGATCTCCATACGAATTTCTATTGATAATAATTTTTTTATAAAACTTCTACCAACGTATCCGTGACGTTTTCCTGATTAAAACGAGTACAATGACGACACACTTTGGAGCATATTTGCATGTACAATTCACGATTGTGATAGAACCATAGGTTAGTTCGGATAATCGAGATTCTACTCTATCGTGGATTAAACGAACAAATATGAACCGAACTGTGTCGTGTTTGGTGTCATTTCAATCGGAAGAATGTCACGAATATGTTGCTGGAAGATTAAAACAAAAATTATAAAAATAAAATTTTAATAAAAATGTTTAATACAGTTACCCATCAAATTTAAAATATAATGTGACATATAACTAAAATAATTTGAAACAACAAAAAGAGTTTCACGAATATTTAAATGATAAATTCCCACAAAAAAAAATCATTAAAAATACCAGTTCTATTTTGAAATTAGTTAAGTAATGTCTCGAGCAAATATGATCCAAATAGGGTCGTGTTTGGTCACTCTTCAATCGGGATGAGTACTACGCAAATATGTTGGTGAACAATTCATAAAATAAAAATAAAAATTTCTGTGAAATCTGAGACGAATGTTTCACAAGCGCGCGCGTCTTTTAAATACAATATTGAGACGTTGCTGTGTGCATATCAGTCCGAGGAGAATTCCCAGTGCTCTCACTTCCCGAGACAGCCGTGAAATACCATGGCAGGGGAGCGCGTGAGGATTATCGGAAATTAATAAATCCTCGGTCGTCGAGGAGGAGGAGGAGGACGGGAGCACGTGTGTGTCCACGTGACTCGAAACGCGACTCGAAGCGCGTCCCTAGAGCAATTCAAGGCATTGCTCAATCGGATTCCGTGGCCGCACACGTTCTCCACCACGAGGTCCGCAGGAAAGAAATGTAGTAATGAGCCGGCAATGCGTGCCCAAGAGACGCTTGGGATTAATTCCGCTCTTGCGACACGGTGGCCTAACAACGAAACTGTCCACGTTCCTCTTACAGAAACCACCGCCCAACAAGTCCATTTCTAGCATCCTCGAAAACAGCTTTTTCAAAACAAGAACACGCCAAAAACAAACACAACCCATCAAAAATGATAGAACATTGATTTTTAACACAGTTTAACTTGGCAACAATTGAGGAACGTTTAGTCAAAGTGTCTCACAAGTTTGAAGTCGATTTGACGAGGTTTGACATCGTTTCAATCCATACACAATGGATTAAAAATTACGGATTATTAATTTTTAACGCATTTTAAGTTGACAATCATTTAGGAACGTCTACTGGGGATGTCTGACAAGTTTGAAGTCAATCTGACGAGGTTTAACATCGTTTGAAGTCATTCATAACCGATTCAAAATTATATAACATTGATATATAACACACTTCAACTTGGCAATAATTTAGGAACGTCTACTGACGATGTCTGACAAGTTTGAAGTCAATCCGACGAGGTTTAACATCGTTTGAAGTCATCCACAACTGATTAAAAATGATATATTATTTATTTTTAATACAATTTGTATTAAAATAATGTGTCTGAAGTTAGAAGACGATTTGACGAAATTTTACATCGTTTGAATTAAGCTTGACGAAATTTTACATCGTTTGAATTAAGTTTGACGAAATTTTACATCGTTTGAATTGAGTTTGACGAAACTTCACATTGTTTGAATTACGTTTGACGAGTTCTGAATAAAGTTTGACGAGTTTTGAATAAAGTTTGATCTGTTTTGAATAAAGTTTGACGAGTTTTGAATAAAGTTTGATCTGTTTTGAATAAAGTTTGATCTGTCTTGGATCAAGTTTATCGAGTTTTGGATCAAGTTCGACGAAGTTTGAATAAAGTTCGACGAAGTTTGAATAATGTTCGACAAAATTTGAATAAAGTTCGACGAAGTTTGAATAAAGTTCGACGAAGTTTGAATAAAGTTCGACGAAGTTTGAATAATGTTCGACAAAGTTTGAATTAAACCTGTAATCAAAATTACAGAAGCTTGTCATCACTTATAAAATTACGCATCTCCTACCTTACGCGGTCCATACATACAATTACTATCTTTGCTAAACAAAAATCGTTGATTTACTAAGAATCTTGAATAATGGTCCCAGATTCAGGAGTTACCATCCATTACAATGTCACCGTAGGAAAGTGTATGCAAATTCTCAATTTTCAAATGTTATTTAATATTAATCAGTATTAGGGAAAAATCTTCTTCGTCAAGTAAAAAATATCTTATTATAAATATAAAACAAAAATGGTACTAGTTCTTATTAATGCATACTATTTTCTACTCTTTTATAAATCTGCACATGCCATAAACGCATAAAGATCGACAGTCAACCGATGACCAATGTGTTCGCCAATCGATGACCGATTTAAGACGTGTCCTTCATCTTCAACCAGTTTGCTGCTATGCACTAGGAAGGAACTAAGGAGCGTCCGCGCTTATGTCACAGAAAAAAAACGGCCACTCCTTCGCAAACGAACGACGTCGTCGTCTATGACTCAACAATGTTCTTCTGGCGGTTGGTTAACGCACGCTCGCGTACCCGTGCGCTGCGTGCGTGTAATTAAGAAGTGTCGATACCTGCATTCACCATTTGTAGCCGGGTTTACGTAAGCCGGCTCCCCGAGAGCTCCGAAATTATGTAACTGTGCCATTCCTCCGGTAATCGTCGTGTACCCCTGTCTCTCGCCGGTGATTGATACTGAAACGGGAGGCGCGTGGATCTCAATTTGCTTTCTAGGATCGCGAGCCGGGGACGATGATTTAGATCCTCGACGATGCCTGTCGGCTCGAGAATAAACCGCTCGAACGAATTTTCATTTGTCAACACCTCGGATCACTCATCCCCTGCTTGCCGGTGATCATTGGAAAAACTGATTATGGTCGGATCGTTCTGACAGTTACCAAACATTTACCAGCGTATTCGTCACATTTTTCTGATTAAAACGAGTACCCACATGACATAATTTGGTTCACATTTTCTAGTTTCAACCTCCGACGACGGTGCCTGGGTCTTTTTTGACCCAGTTTGTTTAAAAATCGTCATTTAATTACTTGATGTTTGGCGATTAAATTAAATGGATATCTGTTGGATTAGTTACAAAAAAGATAGACTACCTCTGAAAATATGTTAAAAAAAATTGGTGAACAAAGTAGTAAATAATTCTTAACATCTTCAATTATATGGTTGTAAGAATGGTCAGCCGTCCGAGAATTAATCCACGATATAGTAGAACCTTGATTATTATATAACCAATGCATCTACTAATATACGTGAATCGCAGAGGCAAATATGCTCCGAAGTATGTCATCATGGTACTCATTTTACTCGGGAGAACCTCGCGAATATGTTGGTAACGATTTCATTAAAAAATAATTAGAGATGCAAAAGTTCCAATAATTTATTGTTAGGATATGCTTTGTCGATCAGCACAGATTCGTTTCAGTGAAGCTGTTATTTCAACGATATCAATTATTGTAGACCAATAGGATAAGGCTTGAAATTTTCGAGTGTTCGGATAATAGAGGTTCTATTAAATCGTGGATTAAACGAACAAACAGAAACCAAACTGTGCCGTGTTTGGTATCGTTTCACACAGAAAAATGTCGCGAATATTTTAATAAAACTTTCATTTGAAAAAAAATTAACCATTAAAAACAAACTATTTTCATGAAATTAAGTACTGTTTCACCTGTTCAATTTTGCCGTACATTCACCGTCGCGAACGTTACGGAACGAACTCTGTTGGAACCGCAAGCAATCACGGAGGTGTACCTGCAGTTTACGTAACAGCATGCGGGCGAAATTAATGGTAATGCGTGCGAATATTGCACGGTGCGCGGAATCCACCGTGGTGCTCATTAAGGATTTTCGTTACGTGCGCATTGAACTGCGCGACGCGAAGCCTGTCGAACGCATGTCGCATTGTCCTGACGACGGCACGTGACCATTTTGCCAAAGCAAGTCTCGTGACAGCCTCGTGTGACCCTGTGCTATCAACAAATTCATGCGCACTTCCATTCGCAATCATTACTGACACTCGAAATGCATATGGGAACCAGGAACAGGGAAATTGAACGCTTCTCTTAAAATATTCTCGTCTATACACGAGGGAATTAAAAATTTCGATACGTGAGTCGAAAGTGGATTCTTCTAGCTTTAAAATGGCTCTAAGCAAATGGAATTTGGTCAAATTATAACGAAAATATTGATAATTAAAGGATTGCATGTTTCCTAAAATCTGCGAATGTGAACAAAGTTGAGAGTGTAAAATTGCACGTTTTTCTTAAAATATTCTGATCTGTAGCCGAGGAAATTAAAAATTTCGATACATGAGTGGAAAGTGGATTCTTTCAGCTTCAAAATGGCTATAAGCAAATTTAATTTGGTTACATTATAACGAAAATATTGATAATTAAAGGATTGCATGTTTCCTGAAATCTGTGAAGATGAACAGAGTCAAAAATATAAAATTGAACGTTTTTCTTAAAATATTCTCGTCTATACTCGAGGGAATTAAAAATTTGGATACATGAGTCGAAAGAGTATTCTTTCAGCTTCAAATTGGCTATAAACAAAATTAGTTTGTCCAAAGTAGCACGAAAATATCGACAATTAAATGACAACACCTTCGCTCAATTTTTTAAAACTTCGACGATCGATGTTTCGTAAACTATAAAAACAAGCTGAATTTTTCGAAAAAAGTATAATGTTCTCAAGACCGAGAATGAACAACTTCCTTCGACAAAAATGTGAATGTTTAAAAATATCACCGAGTACATATTAAATTCTGCACTATTTCTGCGAACGGGGTTAGAGATCGTTCTTCATCGAACTTCCTCGAAATGCTTGTTCTTCCTCGAGTTCCTGGCAACCGAACCGATCCTGCGCGATCCTTGGAGGATAATTGACCAATCCGGGATCGAGAATTACCAGTTCTTCCTGTAAATTATCCTTGAGGACGATTCCCGTGCGCGCGATTCGGTCCGTCGGCCACGGTCACAGAAACTATTTCTCTTTTTCTTCGCCGGTTTTTCTCGGATCGGTAACACGGTTCCCTCGGTTGGTTTTGTTGGAAATCTGCCGGAAGAGCGGTTTACAGCGAGATCGGGCTTTTTATCTGTCGCCAGGAAATTAGAGGAAAAGCTAGGCTCGACAGGACGCTTTCCTTTCTTTTTCTACGCGGAGAATATAACGTGGCCGATCTTTACCATTATCGTTTTTTGCCGAGTGATCGCTCGGACGAGAAGGATCGCGAGCAATCTTCCACTCGAGTGCTTGATCTTTGCGCGAATTTGCGGAGATTATTCTAGGAAAATCAACGCATCAGACTAATTCACCAAAAAAAAGAGAAACAGAAAGAGGAAAATGAGAAAATTTTATTCCCATTACTGAGGGAGTTATTTATACATAACAAAACTATTTTTAATGATTTTTTTTATGAAACCTTCACCAACATATTCGTGACTCTTTTCTGCTTAAAATGAGCCCCAACATGATATCATTTGAGATATATTTGTCTGTGTAATACACGATTTAGTAAAACCTCGATTATCCGAACCGATTTCGGAAATTGCTATTGTTCGATAACTGGCAGACGTGAAAATCAAAATTTTCATTTAGCTATACTGTTGTTTGCTCGTGATTGCTATTTCTGTTGATTTGAGGAACTCGTGCAAATTGAAAATTTATTTAAAATTATTTATTTCAGTGAACCAAGGAAGATAATTTTCTTTTAAGTTTTTTCCATGAGCGTCTTGTTTGGACCGCCATAACTCCGGGTAAAATAATCATTCACGCGTGAAAAAAATCCTGCATGTTCTCCAAAGATTAACGAATGAGCCTACAAAGTTTTAATCCGATATGTTATTCGGTACCGTCGAAAAAAAATAGTATAGTTGTTTTTGGGCGATCAAACTGTGTAGAGAAGCAGATGACTGAAGACGATTTGATATTAACTAAGACCCCTATAACTCCGGGAAGAATAATCATTCAAGCGTGAAAGAAATCCTGCATGTTCTCTAAAGATTGACGAATGAGCCTACAAAGTTTTAATCCGATATGTTATTTGATGTCGTCGAAAAAAATTAGTATAGTTGTTTTTGGGCGAGCAAACTGTGAAGAGAAGCAGATGACTGAAGACGATTTGATATTAACTAAGACCGCTACAACTCCGGGAAGAATAATCATTCAAGCGTGAAAAAAATCCTGCATGTTCTCCAAAAATTGACAAATTGACCTACAAAGTTTTAATCCGATATGTTATTCGGTGTCGTCGAAAAAAATTAGTATAGTTGTCTTTAGCCGACCAAACTGTGAAGAGAAGCAGATAACTGAAAACGATTTTTATTAAGACCGCTATAACTCCGGGCGGAATCATTATTCACACATGAAAATAATTCCATATATTCTTCAAAGATTAATGAACAAACCCACAAAGTTTTAATCCACTGTGTTATTCTGTGTCGCTGAAAAAAATTCAGACATGTCGCATAGTTTTGCTAGGACCGAAGTGCGAATAGAAGCAGGTGACTGAGCACTATGATATGTTAGGACAGCTATAGCTCCGGACAGAATCATCATTCACGCGTGAAAAAAATCCCGTATGTTCTCCAAAGATTGACGAATAATCTGACAAAGTTCAAATCCGATATGTTATTCGATGTCGGTGAAAAAAATTCTGGAACGTACAGTTGTTTTTAGAGAATCGAAGAGAGGAAACAGGTGAACGAAGATTCGATGGATCGTTCCATTCATAATCCTTTGGAACGACTTGCGGCGCGGTAAACGGACTGGAAAGTGGTCAATAGTTCCTCGGGCATCCTCGATTGGACAGGTGGAGGACTAACGGGATGCGCTGTTGGAATTTAGGAAGGCCGAGGCCCGGAGCTATGGGACGGAGGACGAGGCTTCTTCTCTCTGTGCAACATTCTCGTCCCGCTTATGTAACTTTTGGGGGTGTGCATCGACTGCAATTGACCCTCAACCATAATCAGGCGATAGCTCTTTCCAAATGATCGTGCGTCGAACCCAGAATCGGCATAGTTCGCCTCTAACGCTAGTTAACATTTCAGCTACCGAGTTACTGTCATTTAAACAAAATTATATGTTCCACCATTTTGTACAATTTTCTGCCATCTTGTTGATAAATTGTTTAAAAAGATTAAATTCTTTTACTACTTTTCAACCATCAATATTCTAAGAATGCCCTTTTAAAATATTAAAAATAAATTTATATTAAAAATTATTTTTAATATTATTAAGCTTACTTCTAAGTTTCCTAATAAGCAGTGACATAATTTGTCATGATAAAAACCAAAATATACACATTGTCCTATTAAAAACAATAAAACTTTTCTTGAATATCTCCTTCGCTACTCGACTTGTAAAAATGAAATTATTACACCACACTTGTCACTTCATACTGAACAACTTTTGTTTAAACATTTTTTCAATAGGAGCAACACTTTACGAGATAGAGGGAATAATGTGGAGTGCGCCGAGTGGGCGGAGCGTCGAGTGGGCGTGGCTCCAACGCTCCAAGCTTCGCGAAGCGCCACGGCGATGCTCCAGAGGGCGATCAATGTTTAGGTGACGATCTCGGGGCGCCCATCGGCGTTTTCAGCACGTGCTCGCACGGTTCACGGAACGCGACAATATGTGGCGCCTCCCGACGGAATATCGAGTGATGCCGATGTAAAAATAAGTATGTGAACGGTGCTCGGTTCCCCCATTTGTTCCGAGAAGCCTAAGTCGCTCTCGAGGCGTGTCACGTGGCCAACCAGTCGTTTTTTCGCTCGTGCGTCGAATTACACGCGCGCGCGCACCTGCGCCCGAAAGAATGCGCGTGCGTCGTGTGCACAACGAGTCGATCCATTGTTTTCCACCGGAGCCACGAAACTCCCGTGAGAACCGCCTTAAACAATAAGACGATTCTGTGCCCAGGGAAAAAAGGTATCGCTCCAATTCCCCAGAGCGGAAGCGTTTTTAAGATGAACTCCCTTGAAATCCAGTTTTCTATCTTGATTCAAACGCCAGAGAAATACTTGTTATAACCTTTTTTTTTACGTTAACAATCGTATACATTTAATATTAAAATTTCAGGATTCCGGGTCTATCGGTCTCGAATAATTGATATCTTTAAAATAGCTGCTTCGGTGATGCTGAAATGAATCTGAACCAACCAACAAAGTATACTAACAATAAATTATTGAAATTCTTTCGATTTTAATTATTCTCAAGTGAAACTTTTACCATCGTGATCGCGACGTTTTTCTGATTAAAATGAGTACAAACATGACACACTTCGGAGCATATTTGTTTTAAATTGTTAAGTAATTAAATCGTGGATTACTCAGGCAAATTTGCTCCGAAGTGGGTCATGTTTGTACTCATTTTAATCGAGAAAACGTCACGAATATCATGGTGAAAAGGAAATAATTTAAAACATAAGCGTATTCAAGAAACATGATTGTCTCTCTCGGTCCAAGAAGAAAAGTGCTGATGAGAACTAAGTTGAACACCCGATGCACGTGCAAGGTCTCTCACAGCCGCGACAAGATGAAACGTGTGGCATCCTGGGTAAAAGGAAAAAGGTGGAAAAAATGGATTTAACGACGCGTGGATAATTGCGGGATTAAGATGGTAGATCGCAAGGCGATCTTAAAGGCATAACACGCCGGCGCGCGGCTCTTTCCGTCGGGTATGTAGAGCATTTCCTTTAACACAACCGGTATTTCCATCGCGTGAGACAGGATTTAGCAAAGGAGCCTTCAACCAGATTCAATGCGGGACTTGTTTCGGAGCTCTCGTCCCCTGTACTAGACTTCTAGGGCCATTTTCGTAGCGCGTCTTTCGGTCATTAGCCCACATTTCCGATTTATTTTCCGATCTGCTGTCGCAAGTGAAAATACCCGCGAATGGGGACGCTGTTTTTGCAACCGAATGTCTTTCCGGAAAAGTTGCACTATTTGAGACCAGTTGCCAATAATCTTAATAGCGGAGTGCCAATCTTTACGCGTTTCCACTAATTAAAACATTGCAATTTTACTCGTAATGATTTTTGCAAAAGTTTTACTAATATATTCGATTTTTAAGTGAAAAATTTTAATTTACTTTTCGTGATTTTTTAATAATTTTGAAGCGTTCATTAGTTATTAAAAAATTGCAATTCTACTTGCATCGATTTTAGGAAAATTTTATCAACAGAATAATCGACTTTTATGTAATCGCAATAAGTAAACAATTTAAAATTATTTATTGAGATTTTTTAAAAATTGTGTCGGTGCAATGCCGATTTTTTAAGCGATTATTTGTTATTAAAAAATTGCTATTCTACTGGCATCGATTTTAGGAAAATTTTATCAACAGAATAATCGACTTTTACGTAATCGTAATAAGTAAACAATTTAAAATTATTTATTGAGATTTTTAAAAATTGTGTCGGTGCAATGCCGATTTTTTAAGCGTTTATTTGTTATTAAAAAATTGCAATTCTACTCGCATCGATTTTAGAAAAATGTTATCAACAGAATAATCGATTTTTATATAAATTTTAGTAGAATGATTTTTATAAGCGATTTTTAAATTGTTTACGTAGCAGACAATGGTATAGTAATGGAAGTACATTATCGGGTATAATGTTGATTAATGACTACCGCGACTTACTCGAATGAAAAGACGGCTACGTTAAGGAATAATGAATTGGACGTTTATATTCATCTTTGATAAACGAGGTGGAATGTAAAACTTCTGTCGTTCAAATAATTATAAATGGTTCGATGTATCGTGTCATTGCGACGAGACCAGATAAGATTAGATAAATTTATACCAGGGATTTGATTGATGAGACTTTCTTTCAGTATTGTACACGATAACATTATAATCATTATAATGATTGCAGTAGGTGCTAAAACCTGGCGCACTCAATTTTCGTACGAGGTTAATAAAAAATGATATTATTCAAACAATTACTTCTATGTTAAGAGAAATTCTTATGATAGTGTTCAAAACCATACAATATCCGATTCAATCATTATTGAATTTTATGACATCTATAAGAATTTTTTTTACGAAAGTTCTGCCATGAAAGTGAAGGTTAAACTGTACTTTGGGGGACCAATTTTTTTAAACTTCTTTTTATGCAGTCCTATGGATTTCGACGAGAAAACACCGAAAATGAAAGTTTTATTGCCAGGAGTTCACTGGCTCAGAAGTTATACGCGTGTAAAGTAATACTGACTCACAAATATAATTCAAATTAATTTAAACAGAAAAATTTCATGGATATTCTAGTCAAAGTGTCATAAATAAATCATTGGAGGCGAAGAAGTTTTGCCATAGTTCAAATTATAATTCAAATTAATTTAATCAGAAAAATGCCATGGATATTCTAGTAAAAGTTTGATAAATAAATCATTGATGAAATTGAGTACTGACTCACAAATATAGTTCAAATTATAATTCAAATTAATTTAATCAGAAAAATGTCACGGACATTCTAGTAAAAGTTTGATAAATAAATCATTGATGAAATTAAGTACTAACTCACAAATATAGTTCAAATTATAATTCAAATTAATTTAATCAGAAAAATGTCACGGACATTCTAGTAAAAGTTTGATAAATAAATCATTGATGAAATTAAGTACTAACTCACAAATATAGTTCAAATTATAATTCAAATTAATTTAATCAGAAAAATGTCACGGACATTCTAGTAAAAGTTTGATAAATAAATCATTCATGAAATTAAGTACTAACTCACAAATATAGTTCAAATTATAATTAAAATTAATTTAATCAGAAAAATGTCACGGATATTCTAGTAAAAGTGTCATAAATAAATCATTGGAGGCAGAGAAGTTCTGCCACGAAATTGAGTACTGACTCACAAATATTATTTAATTTATAATTCCAATTAGTTAATCAGACAACTGTCATGGATATTCTAGTAAAAATTTCACAAATAAATCAGTGGAAGCAAAGAAGTTTCGACTCACCGACACGTCGATATTTCCACAGATGAAATATGCTTGTCCCGTTTATCACGTAGGTCGTCGAGAACTTTCTTTCGGCCGTGGTTGCACATTGAATTAAGACGAAAAAGAAGATAAAAAAGATAAAAGAACGAAAACTCAGCCTTCGGAACACCGATCCCGATACGTCCGTCGGCGTAATCCTTTCACTGCACACGGTTTAATCATTTCCTCGACGACGCGATCCGAGAAATCGAGATTCAACTGCATTGTGCGCGAGCTGCGCCGGCAGATCGATCGGCGTATCGACTGTTGCAAAACGATCCCCCGGTGAAAACGGTCCCTCTCCCAGAAGCCAATTTTCTAACCTGAACGCGCGCCACCTTTTTCTTTCTCTTTTCCATCTGTGCGCGCCCTTCACGCTTCACTTTCCCACAAATCGTCTACCAGCGAATCAGAAAAGCTCAACAGAGGCACGCGATTCGCTTTCGTTCGGAGTTAGAGTGGGGTTAAATTCTCCTTTTCATTTATTTATTTATTTATTTATTTTACGTCGCTCTCGACTCTTTGCTAAGGTTATTTCGCGACGGGACCTATATATAGTTTATTAAGGTGGGTTCTGAACACGGACCTAAAGGACTGAGCCTAATTCTGCGGGGGTGAGCCAAAAGACGGAAGGGGTACCAACTTGTCGGCCATCTTGTGTGGCGAACACTGTGGTGGGCTCTATAGGCAACTTTAAATACTAGTGTAACCCACGCCACAGATTTGTTTATTTTTACTGTTTATTTATTTTAATTTTATGTTTCAGAAAAGGCAGCCAAATGTGCAATATTTTGTTTTATGTATTTATTATTAACGTAAGTTTTGTTTTAGTGTTAAACTATTTTCTAATACTACAATGTAATTTTTGTTTTGTGAATACTGGTAAGGTTTTGGCAGTTTTCTTTATCCTATCAACAAATGTTGGTATTCTTTAATTGTCTCTGCCAAATAAAATATTTTATTGTTTTATTATGCACTTCGCTTAGTTATTGTAGCACTCCTTCTCTTTCCCATTCTCAAAATAAAGAATAAGTGTGAATTATATTATATTAGATATACATATTTATATATATAATATAATTATAATAATATAATATAATTATATAATATAATATAATTATATAATATAATTATAATAATATAATTATAATAATATAATATAATTATAATAATATAATAAAAATATATATATATATATATTTATATATATAAAAAAATATATATACATATATAAATATATATATATACATATATAAGTATCACATATATACCTCCGTGCCACTTAATATATATATGTATAATAATATAATATATAAATATTATAAGTAGCACGGAGGTATATATGTGATATTTGTCAATTCGCCTACCCCCTCCACTGGGCGACATACCCCGCGAGGGGCAAAGAAGCTCAAGCAGTGTAAACATACTGCGTAATCCGATATCGGTTGAGTATATCGATGTGAACCTAATCCAATTGCAAAGCTTCTTTATTTTATTTTACCACGTTTTTATTAACTCGCTTTCTTGTCTGTCTGTCTGTCTGTTTGGTACAAATTTTGCAATTGATTTTAAACTATGATTAAACTATTTTAAACTATCCCGATGAGCTAGAGACTTGAAAGTTTAAACATGACTCCAGAAATGGATGACAATGCAGGTTATTTAAAAAAAAATTTTTAATATACCAAGTTTATAAGACGGACTAAAAAGTATAATTTAAATTTTAAAAAATTTTTAATATACCACGTTTTTATGACAGACTAAAAAATATAAAATAATTTTTCCTAGCCCCATACAGATATTCCTGAAAATTTGTGATTGTAAATTGTTAGTGACTTAGGTGAACCAATCATGCATCAATTATCTATAGCATGCGCCCCACGTTTTTCGTTTTAAATTTTACAAATATTTTCATAGCTAATCAAAATTCACAATTACAAATTTTCTGTATGGGGCTAGGAAAAATTATTTTATATTTTTTAGTATGTCTTAAAAATGTGGTATATTAAAAATTTGTTTTTCATTGTTTTTTCATAGGATTTTTTTTATTCAACTTGTCTGTGGCACTTTTTTTATTAAAATGACAAAAATTAGTATTGTAATACTTTCGATTTATACACGAATGTGAAACTTAAATTTTATGTTTAAAGATATAGTAATATTAATAGGTATTTCATGTTATTTTTATTAATTCCTAAAAAAATTGGTTTTGTGTCCGTTAACGGGATGGGTAAATGGTACCTTTGTCCTATTTAGATCGAGCATTTTTCTCGTATTAAAAAGAGTGGTATAAGAAATATTTTTGCAACATTTGAGATAGATATTTAAATAATATTTTCGTGCAACCCGGAGCTTTCATGATTAATGGGTTCCCGCAGCCGGCGTTCGATTAACGCCTTAATGCGAAACCTTGTCGCCCCACATAGCGAATTATAATGGCATCTATCGAGCAGATTACCTGCGGAGCCAGGCACGCGGAATAATCTGTTCGAAGGCGGCGGACAGGTTTCTCGGACTCGTCGCGCTCATATTTGCGGATGCCATCGACTCCCACCGAAGCCAACTAACTCGCATTTCCATTCTATTTTGTTTTCCTCGATGAGGCAATCGCGCGAAAAACCTGTATTTTCATGAAAAACATCCAAGGAAATAATTGCGTCACAGGAAAACAAATTCTTCGAGCAAAAAGTGTATCAACAAATGGAGATACAGTGACTAGTAAATATACGGGCAGTCTTAAAAATACCATAACTTTTTTAACACTCTATTTTTATCGTACATATCACTTCTGTTCATTGGTCTTTGGACTGTAGTCTTTGTACTGTCGTTTTTATTTTTCATTCCTTTTCTTTGATTCTAGCCTTTGGACTCCTTTCTTTTGACTCTTTAAGAATTACAAAGATGAGAATCGAAAGGGTAAGGCTATAAAGTTCTATGGACTAGACTTCATAGGCTAGAATCCAAAGACAAGAGTCCAAAGAAAGGAGACCAAAGAAAGTTGTCCAAAAGACAAGAGTCCAAAGAAAGGAGTCCAAAGAAAGTTGTCCCAAAGACAAGAGCCCAAAGACAAGAGTCCCAAAGACAAGAGCCCAAAGGCAAGAGTCCCAAAGACAAGAGCCCAAAGGCAAGAGTCCCAAAGACAAGAGCCCAAAGACAAGAGTCCAAAGAAAGGAGTCCAAAGAAAGTTGTCCAAAAGACTAGAATCCAAAGAAAAAATCTAAAAGCCAAGGATTCAACATCAAAACCCAACAATAAAGATGCTAAAAGTGTTTCCAACGGTAACTTTCGGAAAGACAAAAGTCCAAAGAGAGGAGTCCAAAGAATGTTGTCCAAAACACAAGAGTCCAAAGAAAGTTGTCCAAAAGACAAGAGTCCAAAGAAAAAATCTAAAAGCCAAGGATTCAACATCAAAACCCAGCAATAAAGATGCTAAAAGTGTTTCCAACGGTAACTGTCCAAAACACAAGAGTCCAAGGGGAGTCCAAGGGGAGTCCAAAATTCGTCGATCCGATTACACCCTAAATATCGAAAAGATCGCCAGAATCTTCCGGGCCATCCTCTTTTTCCAGAACACCGGATCGCCTGGTCGAGTCGATTTAAAAACCAGTAGCCAGAGAAATTTGGTATTCCCCTCGCGACTTGTTTCGCTGTGTTGCTCTTTTTCTGGCACGTTGTATGGTAATGTTGGTGCCGTTACCGAATGTGGAACAAGGGTTTCCCGGAGAAGACGGATAGACGGACGGAGAGACAGACGGACAGACAGACGTACAGGCAGACAGGGAGACAGACGTACGAGGACACGAACCTGACCTCACCAAAGAACGAGACGTCTCGGGCACCCAGGAGAGCTCGTAAAACGCAACCGACCTCAAGGTGAAGTTTCAATGCTCGCCGAACTTTCTCCGATTTGCTCCTGTTCGTGTCCAGGAGAATCGACTTCTTTGTTTTAAACGAGGGTCTCTGTCGAATGGCGACTCTGAGACACCAGTAAAAATTGCCATACCATTATCCAAAACAGTTGCCATATTATTAAACCTCTCTGTACTGTTACAAACAGATCATATAGAATAAAAATATTCTAGGATGAAAGATTTGTTTTGATTTTGGAATTCAAATTGCTTCGAGTGCAAAGGGTTGACAACGCGCGCGCGCCGCGTCAAAATGTAAGTTCTAATTGCACCGTAAAATGGCGGACGGTTATTGCCTCGAACACTTCGTCGGGCAAAGAAACGCATCCCTAATGGTAAGTCGCGTGAGGAAAACCGGCGCAATGTGTATCGATTTTTAGTGCCGTCATTAAATTAAACACCGTTATCAAACGGAATTACGTTCGTTACGTCACGAGAACCAAGAATAACGATTACACCGCCTCGCATGGTTCGCCATGCAGCGACGGCAAGGGACGCGTTTCATGCAGCGATGGCCACACGATCCCATCCTCTTGGGAAAGATTTAGTGTTGCCCGGTGAAGCGTTTAATCAAATCCCCATGATGTACCTTTTCAATACTTATGCTCGCGGATCCCGCTTCCGCGTCGTTCTGATTGCAGTGCTGGCATTCTTCTGCCAACCTATATTAAGACAGCTGATCATAATCGATGGAAAATTGGGTTAAAAAGTGACGGTCACCGGTGACCGGCGTTAAAATTAGGTTCTGAATGCGTTGAAACATGTAAACATGGTCTCTGCAAATGGCTGATGTCTTTAGAATTGCGTACTTAGTGACGGTCACCGGTGACCGTCACATAATATTGCAATATAAAGGTCCCCAATAAAAATCCTCTTTATAAATATAATCTATGTCGTTTTTCGACGTCTGTAGCATTGCATAGTTGGTGTCGGTCACCGGTGTCCGTCACAAATACAGCAGTCCGTTAGAAATCTTGACACGATTCACAGGACGAGACTAATTTTCATTCCACAGACGTTAGCAGTTGTAAACTGGTTTCACACCCAATAAAACATTCTCGCAACGAAGTCCGCGTTCCTGTTCATTTACAAGGCATCCTTAATTCTTTAATTACCAGAGAGAGAGAGAGAGAGAGAGAGAGAGAGAGAGAGAGACAAAGAGAGACAAAGAGAGAAAGAAAAAGAATGCCCGACGGTTTCTCAAGCAAGATCTTTTCACCGATCCCGGCGATACGTCTCCGTCGCGTCGTTTGGATTCTTTTTCATTTCGTTGCATCGTTTACGAGCAAATTGCATAACGCCGCGCACGAGTAGACGATTATGCAATACGCGTAACAGCGAACCAGGCGCGATGCACTTCGCCAGGTGGCAGTCTCGAATTTTTCCTATGCGGGTCAACCGACGACCATCATCATACTCGATTCGCCAATCATTTTTACGCGAATACACAATTTTATACAACCTTAATACACCGCAATAATAATAAAACAAAATAGTAAACGACTGTAGATCCATACAGTCGAATATTGTGATTGTTTTATAGCTACATTCCAGATTTCTCGGCAATATAAAAATCGTTTAAATCACTCACAACGTACAGGAACTACATAAATATTCACTTTTCTTTTAAATTATTTTAAACAGCTGACAATAATAAAAATAAAAATAAAAATCGTCTAGATTAATTGCTAGATGCAGCAGCAACGTTTATTTCATTATTAAATAATATTAATCAGTCGAAAATGACTGAAATAAAAATCGCCTAGATTAATTGCAAGATGCAGCATCCACATTTCTTTCATTTCTAAATAATACTAATCGGTTGGAAATTACCGAGATAAAAATTGCCTAGATTAATTGTCAGATGCAGCAGCCACATTTCTTTCATTTTGAAATAATACTAATCGGTTGAAAATTACCGAAATAAAAGTCGTCTAGGCTAATTGCATGATATAAGCACTATATAAACATTTATTTCATTATTGAATAATATTAATCAGTCGAAAATGACCGAAATAAAAATCGCCTAAATTAATTGCAAGATGCAGCATCCACATTTCTTTCATTTCTAAATAATACTAATCGGTTGGAAATTACCGAGATAGAAATCGCCTAAATTAATTGCAAGATGCAGAAGCCACGTTTATTTCATTTTTAAATAATACTAATCGCATGAAAATGATCAAAATAAAAACGTCTATACTAATTGCAAGATATAAGTACCACATAGACATTTATTTCATTTTTAAATAATTTCAATCACTCGAGAATGATAAAATATAATTTCTCTATGCTCATCTTACTTACTCACGAATGCACGAAATCCTCATCCATTCACTTTTCAAAGCCAGACGCGCCGGTTTGATCGTCGATCGAGAAACAGAAAGATACCGGACGATCGATCGAGAGTTTCTCGACGTTGATCTAGCCTAGCACGAGAGCTCGTACAGATCGCTAGATCTCTGGACACGCGCCACTTTTTCCCGCGAGTCGATACTCCCATTCCACTTAATTACGTTCCGCATCGACGGGGCCTGCGATGGAAATCGATACCTCTACGCAAAATCGATCCGCCGATCGAGTACACGGTACATGTCTCGTGGTATCATTGATAGTATAGGCTCAAGGCGGTGTGTTTCATTCGTTCGTCAATACGGGATCCATTTGTTCAGCTTCCGTTGCTCCTTTTGCCGGGCTTCCTTCTTCCCAAGCAACGAGAAACGTTGCCAACGTTGTTTCTGCTTGAACTGCGCGATCCGACGCAGCGATGGAGAGAGTTGTGAAAAGTTATGGCAGAAATACTATGTATAGGCATCGGATATGTATGTACATACAGAGTGTCCCATTTAAGTTGAGATTGTAAATAATCTCGAAGATATATGATTTAAAAAAGAAAAACTTTACACATGTGGGGAGTCGAATGGCACTACTAATTTTCTAATTCGTGGGCGTTTTCAAGGTTAGAAGTTTTGTCATTGGATTAGTACCGATGTACTCGGTTTATTATGTTACATATTATATGTAATATATTGACTTTTTTACATGTTATATATTATTATGTTACACTTCTCGGCGACCGAGGCCTTCAGAGCTTCGCGGCCGCTCACGGGGTATACCCCGCGGAAGGAGTAATTATCGTTCAAAAGTACACGACAATTATTGTTCAGAAGTTCACGACAATTATCGTTCAGAAGTTCACGGCAATTATCGTTCAGAAGTTCACGGCAATTATTGTTCAGAAGTTCACGACAATTAACGATGAAATGCTGTACCACAAAGTGCAACCCCGTGATTTACGTCAATAATTTATGGCCGTGGACATTAGTGTTTCAAGGTTATTTCAAGGTCATTTTGTCTTTTTTATCATAAACTCATATTTTTTATATCGGAATCGTATTCTACGTAAAGAAATTCACAACTTTTGTTTGAAACATCTTTTTGTAAGTTCAATATTTTTTATGATATTTAGCTGATTTTTCATGTTTATGTCAAGGATAGTATTGTTTTTCTATTAAAATGACGACGTTACTTTCTTCTGGAAGATTTTTTATTTCATTTAAGAACATCATAATAAATGCTCGAAATTTTTACCCTCAACTTCTAGACGCTTAGTAATTCGTTTAATAAAAGACTCATGAACACATAATCAAGTTATTACAAACATACAAAAAAATGTTTCAAACAAAAGTTGTGCATTTTTTTACGTAGAGTATGATTCCGAAATAAAAAATATGGGTTTATGATAAAAAAGAGAAAATGACCTTGAAATAACCTTGAAAACGCTCACGAATTAGAAAACTAATAGCGCCATTTGACTACCCACTCGAAACGCTAAAGGACATGTGTCAGTTTGTTTGTTTTAAATCACATGTCTTCGAGATTATTTACAATCTCAACTTAAATGGGACACCCTGTATAATAGCACTGGTATCCTCGATACGGTGGTTAGGCGAGATTTAGAGACAGCAGTAAGATTTACTACTCGGTGATACAGTTTTTCCCGAGAATTGTTATTTGTTCTGGTGGTGGATGTTGGGCAGAACAATTTTTCTAAATGGATTTTTATACAGATTTTTATACAGGGTGAGTCACCTAACGTTTGCACCTCAAATATTGTTTTTTCTAAAGATACGTAAAGTATGGTAAGGACAAAGTTGAATGGTACAATGGGGCTGACACTGTGCCAAAAAAAAAATTTTTGTTTTTATGTCATTTTTTTAGAAATATCAAGGTCACCTTGACTTTTTTAAATGGAACCATCCCTTTTTAAACACCTACAATGATAGACCCTTTCATTACGAATTCAGTGATTATAATTACTCAAAGGTCATTCAAGGTCGCGGACAGATATAACGTATAAGATTTAACATCGATACATGCCTGTAATCGGGCTTTGAGGGAATGTTGAACTCTGACCCAAAGAGGATCCAAAGAAAACTGAGAGGTCCAAACAGGGTCCTGACAGATCTTCAGAGATCCTGAGAGATCTTCAGAGATCCTGAAAGATCTTCAGAGATCTTCAGAGATCTTCAGAGATCCTGAGAAGTCTACAGAGATCCTGGCGTCGCAGAAGAGTTCCCAAGCACCCGAGAAAAATGTTTAAGTATTCAAAGAGGCCTGTGAAATTTCAGAGGATTCAGTAAACGGCCTGTAATATCTATTCTTCGTTTATTAAGCCTCTCCAAAACGAAGGAGCTATTGTCTGAACAAGACGGTAATGCACTTGCACAACTTCCAGGGTAACTCGATCCTTGTCGCCAGGGTTCCTATCGGTGGGAACTCGGGCATTATGGAAGAGCCATTCTCAACCGAGAGACTTTCCATCCAGGCTAGAAGAACGCGACGACACGAATACCCCTAGAAGAAATATTTAAACTTTTTCATTCTTTTTCTGTTTGCTAGATACGACATTGTTCGAGCCACAGTTGACCATTGTTCTCCATTGTTCTCCTGGGATTAATCGAGAAGTGGGTGAAGAAAGTACGGAGAGGAGAATAGGTTGCTGAACTGGTTCGATGTCGAACAAATTTGGAACCTCTTGCTCGATTTTAGATCATCGCATTGCATTCACTATACTCGAAGACATTCCCATGAAAATCTAAGAGATTTTGATCTTGAAAATTGCCTCATTTTTTTTATTAAAAAAAATGACAATATATGTATAGAACTTCAACGAGTACCATTTTGATAAAAATAGCTGTTGTCCAATTTTTACATTAAAATTACACTTATATTAAAAAGTCGACAATATATTTTAGCTCCTCGTATTGCGAGTTTAAAGATCACTATACTCAAAGACCTTGCTATGAAAATTTGACAGATCTCAATCTTGAAAATTGCCTCACACTTATATTAAAAAATTGACAATATATATATTTTTTTATTTATGACAATATATTTTACCTCATCAAATTGCTAGCTTAAAGATCACTATACTCGAAGACCTTGCTATGAAAATCTGATAGACCTCGACCTTGAAAATTACCTCGTTTTTATATTAAGAAATTTACAATATATGTATAGAACTTCAACGAGTACCATTTTGCTAAAAAGAGGTGTTGTCCAATTTTTATATTAAAATTACACTTATATTAAAAATTCGATAATATATTTTACCTCGTCGAATTACGAGTTTAAAGATCACTATACTCAAAGACCTAGTTATGAAAATCTGATAGATCTAGACCTTGAAAATTGCCTCGTTTTCATATTAAAAAAATTGACAATATATGTATAGAACTTCAACGAGTACCACTTTGTTAAAGTTAAAGTGTATATATATATAAATATAAAATAAATAAAATTGCTGATTGTTAACACTATATGTGGATCTACCAGACCAGTCAAAGTGACTGGTTTCCAAGTTTCTCTTTTACAAATATTGAACATTATAATTGTGTGTGTATTGTCAGCGAAGAATAATTGAAACACTACTCTTGTATTTACCACAGAGTACTATAAGGAGTCTCGAGGATAGAGAGCGTGGGTTCAAGTTCATTAATTACAAGTTCACGATGGCGGCTCGTGCAAATACGCATTAGCGTAACAAGGTCTGTTTGTAACGGCAGCGGCGTATTAGAACAATTGTAGCGGCTGCAGACCGGCTAGCAATCACAATAAACAATGCCGCACGGGTGTATCATTAGCATATGTATTAATACCTGGGTGGGATTGTTATTCTTACAACATCCTGACCTTCGAATTACAATTACAATATCCTCCGAAGGATTCGACGATGTATACCCACCAGTCGCTATGACACGCTTTGCATTCTTGAGCGACGCTCTATTCTATCGACTATCCGATCTAATGGTCTCTATTCACAATCATGAGATTCAACATTTTTCACACGATTTCTTTATGAAACTTTTTTTATTAACATACTCGTGACGATTTTCTGATTGAAATGACGACTCTTATATTCGCTTGTTCGGATAATAGAGGTTTCAGGAAAAATGTAAAGTGTGCCGTGTTCGTACTCGTTTCAATCAGGGAAACGTCACGGGTATGATAGAGTAAGAATTTTATTGAAGAAAAATATGATTAAAGTTTTATATTAAAAAAATGTTATTTCTACTGATTTTTTAAAGATTCTTTCACCGGCATATATTCGTCACTATGGTTCACGATATTACAGGGAGAGGCATTTAAAACGGGACATACTTATTTGGTATCGAAGAGCTCATAATCTGATGCTACATGTTTTTTGATAGGTGGAGGCGTCAAGGTGATACGAAGGTCAACTCTGTTTTCTTTTTTCAACACTTTGACTGCCAATCGAACAACCTCAAAAATTTCCTAAAATTAAAATAATTTATCTAATGAAAAAAAAATTGAAGAATTAAATTTTATAATACTGAGTAGTCCTTCAGTCTTATTGTATTTGTTATGTCCTTACCAAAATTGGTACAATGAATTATTGGAGTAGATATTAATTTTTACATCTGGACAAATAATTCCGTCACCCATATATGGGTGACACGGCAGTCAACGTGTTAAATGGAACAGTATGAATTTTTACTTACATTCTGATAGAGTATTGCAAGACGAATACAGTGCATTAAGGTCATTCAAGGTCACTCAAGGTGAACTGCAAGAGAAAATAAATTGACTCAAAGCAATCTTCGAACACTTCGACGATTTAGGTGTAGCATGTTATTTACGTACTCACTGCTAATATATGTGTTCAAATTGGGTGACCTTGAATGAGTTTAACAATAGGTCACTGTATTCGTTTTGGAATACTCAATCAGAATATAAGTAAAAATACTGTTCCAATTTAAAAAAAAAAAAAACAGAGTTGACCTTTACATCACCTTGACGCCTCCACCTATCCAAAAAAACTAGTAGCATCAGATTATCTTTTTTTTATTGAAAGCTTAAGTGGAACTCCCCATGGAGGGTTATAAAGCTTAGGATTAACATAATGTCTGATATACAATTGGTTAATATGACTGCTTACAATTATACATTAGTAGTGTAGGTACAGCAGAATAGAACGCATTAAGTACATGTAGGATCTTAGGAAAAATGAGGAATTCCGTGCCGGGAATCGAACCCGGGACCCTCGCGGTTGTAGCTGATCAACTCTTACACATACCCACGGAACCCTCCTACTCTTCCTAATCTCCATACAGTATTTGGTCTGGGAGGTCCTGATCCCACACTCGGCCATCCTGCTCCGGCATTCGCCCGCGAATGTCCGTCGCAGCGCCATCTTCTTTTTTGGCCTCAGCGCCATCAACACAACTCGTCACTAACTTCGTCACTTTTCGGGAACCCCATCCTACTCGCCTAAAATACCTACATTATTTTTATAAAGCAATGTAAAATATTCAATTTTAGTGCTCCGTAAACCTAGTGTTAAGGATCGCAGAAGGACACCCGGTAGATTCTAAGCGGGCGCATTCGAGTCGAGATATCGAGCTCAGGAGGGCAACGCCCGAAGTGGCCTTGCTCGCGACCTCCTCGGAGAGAGCTTCTCCGGAGGCTGGCCTCTTCAGGTTTGCGATCATGCGCGCGATCATGCTGCTCCCGGCCACGCATGTGCACACGCTCACGCACACACACACACACACAAGCGCGAAACACGTGAACACACGAGATCCACAGGTGGATGCGCGGCTCTGTTCTGTGACGGTGCGTCGGAGAAGTCGAGGAAGAGCGACGGAATGGCGGAACACGAGCAAAACGAATCGGAACCAAACGATCCGGTGTTGAACGGAGTTAGGGAAGGCCAAGGAGCGATCCACGGAGATCCAGAGAGATCTAGAGAGATCTAAGAGAGATCTTCAGGCATAGTATATCCAGATATCTCCAATGTCTACCGGTAGGAGTCTGTACTTGTCCTTGAGGAGCTAGAAACACCTGGGAGTTAGAAGGCAGGCTCGATAAAAGAGATTTACAAGAACTGTGAAGTGTACAGGGTCAGCCAGAAAAATCCGAACAAAATAAACAGTGCATTGAAACACTTGTTTCTTTAAAAATAACTTGTATTGATGATGTGGCGGCTACTTCCTATGCTCGTCAACAGAGGGACATTACGACAACACCTTTCCCGCTACAACCTGAATCTTCCTCTGTTTGCATATATATAACGTCCTAAACTGTCCTTACGACATCCCGCGTCTAAGGCACGGGTCCGCTAGATAGCCTTACCGACGAGTCCTTTAGCGGGCCTAGGACGAAACGCTTCCTTCTCCTTTTTCCTTCTCTCACACACTTTTCAGCCGCCATAATGAAAAAAATTGTGTGTAGATGAACACGTCGACTGCCGTGGGGGTCACCGGTGATCGGCGACACGAGCAATAGTAAAAGTACATAATTAGAATAAATATCGGTACAGATAAATTTTTCAATAATGCCATTGTTACTATAATGGTTTGAAGAAATTAATGCCATGTAGAATACATAAAAATCATTTTATGAACACATGAAAAATATACGTATTATCTGTATGTATCCAAGACGGGACGACAAGAGGAGCGTGCTACGAATTTTTGGTATTTCATTGACATACACATGTTATATATTCATATTTCAAAATCGAATGATAAAAACAATTTTGCGAAATTATGCGGGGTGACCAAAGTATCCCATTTTAGCTCAACTTCGTACTTTACTGACGCTAAAATCGTCGCGCATGCGCGAAAATAGTCCAAGCGGGTCCAAGTGGGTCCAAGCAAGTCCGAAGTGGTTTAAAAGGATCAAGAAAGGTCTAAGAAAGTCCAAAAGAGTCAGGATAGATTTAAAACGATGTAGGATGTTCCAAAAGAGTTCAAGAAGATCTAAAAAATTCCCATTAATTCTGACAAGTTACAAAAAGATCGAAGCAGGTCCGAAATGGTCCAAAAGGATCAAGGCATGTCTCAGAATGTCCAAGTTGGTCCAAAAGAATCAAAGAAGATCCAAAACCGTCGAAGAGGATTTAAGGAGTCTTGGGATGTTTCAACAGAGTTCAAGAAGATCTAAAAAATTCCAGCAAGTTCCAAAAAGGTGCAAGCAGGTCCAAGCAGGTGCAAGCAGGTCCAAGCAGGTGCAAGCAGGTGCAAGCAGGTGCAAGCAGGTCCAAGCAGGTCCAAGCAGAAAGTCCACACGAGTCAGGAAAGATTTAAGAAGACTTAGGATGTTCCAAAAGAGTTCAACAATATTTAAAAAATTCTAACAATTTCGAAAAGGGTCCAAGCAGGTCTGAAATGGTCCAAAAGGATCAAGGTATGTCTCAGAATGTCCAAGTTGGTCCAAAACAATCAAAGAAGATCCAAAACCGTCGAAGAGGATTTAAGGAGTCTTGGGATGTTTCAACAGAGTTCAAGAAGATCTAAAAAATTCCAGCAAGTTCCAAAAAGGTGCAAGCAGGTCCAAGCAGAAAGTCCACACGAGTCAGGAAAGATTTAAGAAGACTTAGGATGTTCCAAAAGAGTTCAACAATATTTAAAAAAATTCTAACAATTTCGAAAACGGTCCAAGCAGGTCCGAAATGGTCCAAAACGATCAAGGAAGTTCTCATAAGGTTCAAATTGGTCCGGAAGTACCAAGAAAAGTCTAAGAAACTCCAAAACCGCCGAAGAAGATTTAAGAATGACCAGGATGTTCCCAAAAAAGATTAGAAACATTAAGAAATTCCAAGAAATGTTACCAATTTTTCCAAAAAGGTTCAAGAAGACACAGAGTGCCCAAACCAGTCCAACCAAAATTCTGTAGCAGAGCTGTCCTTTTTGCAGAAGAAATGTCCTTACAAACCTTCCAAAGATCAACAAGTGCATCCAAAGCAATAGAATGCACAGAAGATTGGTAAGATCCAATAAAAAAGAAAAAATTACGGAATAAATATTAACAAGACTAGAAGCGAAGGATGTAACCAGCACAGGCAAAAGACTGGCTTCTAGCAGGAGGCTGCAGGGGGATAAATCTGCGGGAAACGGGCAAAGGCGGCGAGGAGAGCGACGCATTAATCAGAAGACCGTCATAAATACGTCCAGATTCCATCTGCGATCCCTTTCCGAGGCTTTCCGTCGCCCTTCTGCCTTCCTGGCAAGCTTCTCCCGGTGTTCGCCGCCATGCTTCTGGGTAGGCCGCACTCGATAACTAATGACACGGGACAAGGAATGGCCAGACCAACCAACCGGAGGAAGCCGAAGGAGCTAACTAGAGGAGCAGGATTTAGTAGGCTGGCCGAGAGAGGAAAGCCTCGAGAAGAGGATAACGTGGAATTTCAGCGGAGGAGAGCCGGAATATGCACTCGCACAGGAAAACAGGAATGTTAACGAAGTCGGTCCTCGTTTGTTCCACGAGCCAATCGTCCCGCCGATGCTTCTTCTGTTAACCTTGTCTTCCACTTCACTTTTTTCTTTAAAATGCAAAAATACGCGTCTGTCCGTCAGCAAAAGAATTGCTGACCTCGATTCTGTTCAATCTGTTTCGATCAAATCTATCAAGACAATATTTTTTAATATTTTATGAATTATCGCAGTAATATTCGAACACGTTTAACACGTTGACTGCCGTGTCACCGATATATGGGTGACGGAATTATTTGTCCATATTTAAAAATTAATTATTACGCTAATGTAATCATTGTATCAAATTTGGTTAATATCTGGAAAATGCAAGAAGGTTAAAACGTTACTCAGTGTCACACATTTTAACCCTTTGGACCCGAATGGTGACTCTGAGTCACCAGTAAATATTGCCATATCATTATTTAAAATAATTTTTATATTATTAAATTCGTCTGCATTCTACAAATTCCTAAAAATTCAAATGTTGCATGGTAAGATAGGTTCAATTGTATGTGCATAATGTAAAAAAGATTACGTACAATGAAAATGTTGTAGGTTGAAAGAAATGTCTTGATTTTGGAATTAAAATTGCGTCGAGTGCAAAGGGCTAATTCTGTAATCATTATTTTATTAAATATATTGTTTCGATTTTATGAAATTTTTGAGGTCGCTGCTTTGGCAGTCAAAGTGTTAAAAGAACGATCACTTTTTAAAGATTGGGCCCAACCACTGGGATGTTTTTTTTTTTAGAATTCGGAACAACTAATTAACTTAGGCACGAAAAATATTAAAAATTCACGTTTAAAAGAACGTTTAACGTTTAAAAAGACACGTTTGAAAGAACGACCACTTTTTAAAGATTGGACCCAACCAATTGGGTGTTTTCTTTTCCTTTTAGAAGTCGGAACAACTAATTAACTTGGGCACGAAAAATATTAAAAATTCAAAAGAATACATTTTGTAGATCCGTGTCAATTATACGTATTCGGAGAATTTCATCGAGATCGCTTGATTGCGGAAAAAAGATGAGAGCTGAAGAAAATCGCGAAAAACTGCAATTCTTAACATTTTTAACAATTGTACCTCATTGCAATATTGATCGATTTTGATGAAATTGTTACCATCATATACGTGACGTTTTCCCGATTAAAACGAGTACAAAAACGACACACTTCGGAGCACATTTGCCCGCGTAATCCACTATAGCAGTACAACTATTGGTTATATCGAATAATCGACGTTCTACTGTGTCGTAGATTAAATTATCGAAACTATGCCGTGTGGGTACTCATTTTAACCAGAAAAGTCTCACGAATACGGTGATAGCAGTTTCACTAGAAATTGATTAGAATTAGAATTTTTGCGGACAGGTTAATCTGTGGTTCGCCGCAGATTTTCGAAAGAGAGAAACGCGGCGAATAATATCGGGAACCGGTTCCTCGATTGGCTGTGTCCTCCCGACGTGAAAGTAACACAGTTGTTGACTCTATTTATTATATTCGTTGAACTGCGGCCTCTGACCCAGAGACACTCGTAACCGGCGGCGTTCGTTAATTGCAGGTTTTGTTCATCTGATTGGAAAGCGGCCTTAAGCAATGAAACACCGCGAGAAGTTTTTACCATTCCGGGGCATGAGTGTGATATCGCATCCCCGATCAGAATGCCGCGAGTGCACGAAGATAATCAACGCGGATTCTTATCTGCGATGAAGTAATAAAGCGCTCGCGAAGTCTGGCCGGATAGAAATTCGCTTCTGATGGGTATTCGAAATCGAGAAACCGATTTTCCGTTAACAAATCGCATGGAAATTGTACACGGAGCCCGTCGTTAGCAATATAATCTGGCGCGTGGAGCGCGCAAAAAGCCGAAGATTAGGAGATTATACAATTTAAGAGAAAGTTTAATCGGCAACCGGAGTCAAATGAAGTGTGGAATGATATAGGCCGATACGAGCTTTCTACTCTATAATTTTGAGACATGGTACACACGCGGAGAATGTAATGGACGATTGAAAATACTCGTCGGGAATTATCCTAACCTCCTCAAGTTTGTTCGATATTGAATGTACACGTAAAATAACAATTATCATCTTGCACACAATATTTTTCCGACTCGATCGACACCAAACACGATACAATTTGGATCACATTTACTCGTTTAATGCACGATTCGATAGAACCTCTATTATCCGAACACTGAAGAATGTCAGGACTAGACTATTGGTCTATAGTAATTGATATCGTTGAAATAGCAGCTTCAATGAAATGAATGTGAACTGGCCGACGAAGTTTATCCTAACAATAAATTATTGAAACTTTTTCATTCTTAATGATTTTTTAATGAAATTGTTACCTGCATATTCGCGAGGTTTTCCTGATTAACATGAGTACACACACGACACACTTCGAAGGATATGCCTATGCAATCCATGATTGCAGTGCGACAATTGATTATCTCACATAATCGATGTTTATATCTAATCGATGTTTATATCTAATCGATGATATACACGACCCGTATGATGTCATACTTCTCGGCGAGCGAGGCCTCACGGGATGTACCCCGCAGGAGTGGGGATTGTTTTGGGACACTTCTTGTTCAGAATTTTGTGACACTTAACGATTATATACTGTATTGTGGATTAAACGAATAAATATGATTGAAACTATGTCGTGCGACCACTCATTTTAATCAGAAAAATGTGAGGAATATGTTAGCGAATGCAAACATTGACTCTGATTATTTTGAAAACTGTTCTACGATTAGTATCACGCGCCACCAGTGGCAACATTGGCAAAAAGAAAAAGCGAGTTCAAGAGCGAGTCTCCTCGGATCGCATGGGTGTTTCACATATTAATTAATGGGTTCAGTCTTCCTTTCGACCGTTGCTTTCCTCTCGGTTGCGAGAAAGTAGACTCGACCGGCTCTCGGCAATGCTAATCTGTATCGCGCTGCTTCACTCCCACGACTTTCATTCGTTTCAGTCCCGGGAGGGGTTGCATAACGAGATCAAATCACGCAAGAAATCCCGCAAAATCCGGAAACAAGCCGCGGAAATTCCCGAATGCGAATTTTGCACGACACGGAATCGCAAGCCGCGAATTTTCACGGTTCCTCGATCGATACCCGACGTGACTCATTCAACGATACACTTCGAAATGGTTTACATAACACTGTCAGTCGGCTGACTAACCGAGACACTGGCTGACAACGATCGCTTTCGGCCGAGAACGAATTGGCGAAAAATTTGCCATATTGTCTTGGTAATTACCGTGTAAAAACCGAAGAACTGGGCGATTCTTTGACACTTACACGATTATCTGCGAGTCATTTTTCACCTGGGAATATGAAGTTTTATTGAGAATTTTTTTTCTACCGATTTTTGCGAGATTTTTCCTTTTTAATATATAGTTTTAATCCTGAGAAATAATGTACTTTAGTATGGAATACAAAGTATGTTTCAATCTAATCATGCGAGACTCGAGAATGAGCAATCTTTTTATATCTGGGTCAAATGAGACCCATTCAGATTAATAAATGGACAGTACAGGTAAGTTCAATTCTTCCAAAGTTTCTGCTGTTTTATATTTCACCCAGAAATGCATAAAATTCGCAATCAAGTGAATGAATCATTATAATCGCTGAGAACTGATGCAGCATAGTTCAGACGAAACATAGTTAAAAATTCAAGGAAAATTTTCCACTCTAGAAAATTTGACTTATTAGTTCAGCCAGCGCGTGACCAGAGCAACTGCTAATAGAAGACATTGTAATATAATCTAAACCTTATACACGAGATAACGGAGTGTTACCTGTTGCCGAAGTGCTTTACATAATTCCCCCCTCATTTTATGAACCGATACGACGTGCGAAACAAATTACTACAGCGTGAAAACTATCTGAGCCACGTGTTTACAAGATAAGCCATAATTGTCCCGATTTCAGGGTCTGCGAAATTTATGAACGCCATTTAATGATGACGATATTGCGTCAATCGTCTAAAAATAATTGTTCTAATCCCCAGGACATTGAAATGGCGAACAGCTGCGTGTAATTCTTAATTACAGTCGGTGTAACATTAACTTCGGACAAACAATTTGCAATTTTACCATCGTCGGGATCATCGAAACCATCACAATCTTCAACATCATCGAGATCATTGAAATCATCAAAATCATCGAGATCATGAAAATCATAGAAATCGGCAAAATCATTGAAATTATCAAAATCATTGAAATCATTAAAATCATTGAAATCATTGAAATCATCAAAATCATCAAAATCATCAAAATTATTAAATCATCAAAATCATCAAATTCATTCAAATCATCAAAATCATTGAAATCATCAAAATCATTGAAATCATCAAAATCATTGAAATCATCCAAATCATTGAAATCATCCAAATCATTGAAATCATCGAAATCATCGAAATTATCAAAATCATTGAAATCATCCAAATCATTGAAATCATTGAAATCATCAAAACCATCGAGATCACATCATGCAGATCATCAAAATCATCAAAATCATAACATCATTCAGATCATCAAAATCGTCGAGATCATAACATAATCCAGATCATCAAAATCATCGAGATCAGGAGATCATCCAGATCATCGAAATCATCGGAATGAGAACATCATTCAGATCAACAATGATGATTGATGATCAAGATCATCAAGACCGATCGTGAACATCGTCGTGATGGAAGCCATAAAAATATCTTTGACAACATCGTCAGCGTAGTCGAGATCACCAAGATATCAACTCGTAGTCTATAACATCGTCTAAAAACAATTGTTCTAAATCCCGCAATATTAAAACAAAGACTAGCTGGATATAATTCTTAATTGCCAACCAGCCGTGTGTAATAATAACTCCGCACAAAAGGAGTGCACATTTACCGAGACCTGACGTCATTCTCCTCGGGTCGGGATTCTCATGGGACGCGTTTTCAGCTTACCTGCAACAGAAAAATTGAGCATCACGTTAGCGGTGTGCAAGAACAATTACCCCGTGGTTTACAAGGCCGTATTATCCGCGAACGACCGGCTTTTATATCTTATCTAATTCGCAGCCCGGGGATGACAGCCTGTTTACAAGGCTCAGGATGCAATAAAGACGAGCCAACTATTCTCAGATTAAACTCAGATTAATGGGTCGGTAAAAAAGGAAACTTGCTGGCGAGATCAGGTGTATATCGGAGAGGCCTTCTCAAAATTACACGTTCACCCGATGATCGTTAAAGATGCAAAATCATCGAGTACGCCAATGTCGCCTTGAACTCTACTATTATTATTATTGCTAAATCATCAACGTTGTTGCTATCGGTATAATTGCCCCGGTATGAAAATTGCCAGTAGATAAAAGCCCTTGCTCTCAGTGGCGTATTACCCTAAGGGGCAACTTGGGCACATGCTCGGGGCCCCAAGCAAAAGGGGGCCCCGAACACAAACCAAATATTTTTATGTAAAAGATTTTCATGGATGAAGACGGATTTATTTCACTTTTTATGCAATAATAAATATGCAGATGTTTTTACAATTGTTTCATTTTTTCCAACGTGAAAGTTATTTAGTTGGGGCCCCCGAAATTCTACTTTGCCCAGGGGCCCGAGTAGTCATAACGCGCCACTGCTTGCTCTCTTTGCCATAGATAACAATGCGCTAACGACGACGTTCAACCGCATAGAAAATTACATCGATGCACTTGTTGCGCCGCCGTAGAGTCCTTATCGTGACGGGAAGAACCGATTAGAATTCGTGCGAGCGAGTGATACAGGTGTGTTAGTGAAAGGGTGAAGGGGAACGACCGAAAAGAACTTTCCTCGTCGCAGATAGGCAGAGCAATTACGAACGCGGAAGTATCGCAGTGAATCTTTCACTCTGTCAACTGTGACACCTTGGGTGAGACGCCGGTGTTACGTCATAGCATATCAAATACCTGAAGCTAGTTAACGCAACACCAATTACACGCTAGGCATTCAAATTAACACCTACCAGTCCAGCCTGTAGCCTCTAACCGCCGCGCCACCTCACCTCTCCCAAAAAAAATCAAATGCAAACGAGTTAAAACGTTCAACAAGCCATCTCATAATTTAATATATAATTTATTTTCGGATCGTATATTTAAAAGAAAATGATTAATGTACCTCTTAACGTGGGCAGAGATTATTTTCGAATAGCCGCATCAAGAACAAAGATTGATCTCGTAACAGGTAATCCTCGTTATTGTGCAGTTGTCGCGAAAATTAAACATACAAACCGGATGAAAATAACCAACGAGCGCGAAGGAATCATCGAGATCCTATCTCATGTAGCAGGCAAAGTAACTTCCAGGAATTTCCATGTCGCAGATAAATCCGGTATCGAGTAGGAAACACGACACTGCAATTAACTGACTCGTTTAGGAGCTGGTTACCGCTTTTCAATCGACACAGAGCAACAACGTTCAATGTTGCACGATTCTTTTGACTCGAGTCTACTATTAACTAGAATTCCAGTCACCTCTGGATATTTTCTATGTGATATTAATGTGGGCTGAACTGTACTTTAGAGGACCAAAAAATTTTCAAGTTTTCTGGATGTAATGCTACACATTTTGAGGAGAAAATGATAGACGTGTGAGTTTTAGTACACGAAATTCATGTTTTGGTTAGCGGAGTTCACTGGTCGAAAAGCTACACACGTGTAAACATGAGCAATTTTAAGTGTTTTTGACAGGTTAGAGCGTCGCCATATTGAATATTCCTTGGGTGGTAAAGGGGTAGGACTGTTGAGTGCATGCGCTGGATAGATGGTGGTTGTTCAGCCCAAGTTGGTTTGGGGTTAATTCAAACTGCTCAACTTTACACGCGTACAACTTCTGAACCAGTGAACTCCTGGCAATAAGACTTTCATTTTCGGTGTTTTCTCGTCGAAATCTATAGGACTGCATGAAAAAAAGTTTTAAAAAATTGGTTCATCAAAGTACAGTTTAATTGTACCAAAGTACAGCTTAAGAAACTGTAGGTCCTCAGCTGTATAGAACCTATATAGGGACCTGAGTAAACTTAACAAAAAAAAAGAAAAAAAAATACTGGATTTCCACTCATATCCAAATAGACATGTTAATTCACACCACTGAAGTAAATTTCAATTAGAATTATTTAATTAGAAATTTTCCTTAGAATCATCATAAATCTAAAGATCACAATATTGGAAAAAATATTGGAGTTTGTAGCAAAGAATAAAATGAGTACCAAAATTCTAATTTGTAAATTGAACATCATCGAGATCGTGGAGATGATTAAGATCATTAACGTTCCATTGAGACTTTCGAAAATCATCGGGACCATGGAAATCAATGAGATCAGAAAGAATGCAGTCGAAACTGCAACCGCAGCAATGAAATGTAAATTTTTCGAAAGCGCAGCTCCTCGCTTCCTGATCCCCTATTTAATCGTGCGCATCAGTATGCACCCGATATCCGGTCGATTGTCGCCGCGTACAAAAGAGAAAGTTTCGTAACCATTGTTTCACGCAGCCTCTGCCCTTCTCTATGATAGTGGCATATAATAATAACCCGCAATAACAATGATTATGCCGTACCTTGCGTGCGGGGAACGCCCATGCGCAATCACAGATCGCGGTAAGTGTAGCATGATCTATCACTCCCGCACAATGTTGCTATTAATCCCATAAAAATACTTGTGAACTCTCCACAAACATTCAAATACGAGCACAAACTTAGAAAACAAAATATCATATAGCTCCTTAATAAAACAGAAAAAAAAATCACAATATTCACCACTTTTCACTTATTTTCTTCAAAACTTATTATTAACATTTCATCATTTTATAACCTTCACAATATCCAGCGATATTTAACGAAAAAATTCGCGAATGTTTCAAAAGCACGTGTGAACACATGGGTAAAGTTGTATCAGCAGAGGATGATCGAAGAATAATATGTCAAAGATCATCAATTTTGGATCGTGAAGAAATGAAGATTCTGCGTGTTTACTTTTACGAGAATTGCTTAATTCCATGAAAGATGAGATTGAGGATAAGAGTTCACGGAACACGTAGACGATGGGGCAGTTTCGGCAGGCGATAAAAAGGTGGTTGAACCGACCGCGACGTCGCCAGGGAAACCGCAATCTCGCATAACGATAACAGTCGCGACGAAGAGGACACGGGACGAAATAAACCGGAGGCAAGTCGGGCTCCCACTGAACACGTAGGTAGAGCGTTTCAGTGTCGCGAGGAGGAGACACGGGGTCCGATTGCATCATAAAGATTGCGACACCCAGGCCAGCAGCCTTGCAATGCCGTCGCCGCCTTCTTTTTTTTTCGTTCGTTCGGACGTCGCAGGGAGGCCGCGTAAGGTCGACGGAGAATGCCATTTACCATTGTTCGAGCGGATACTTGATCGTTACCGATCATGGTAACCGAACGTCAACGGAAATCATTAGTAGACCACGCTGCTTCCGATAATGAATCCTCGATACGGTAGATCCCGTTCATTCGAACGAAATCATCGAAGTTATCCAAAATAATTTAAGCTACGAAGATCATTAAATTTAAATCGGTGAATAATTGAAAACATCGAAATCTCAGAGATCATGGAAAATCACAAAAATCATTCAAATAATTGAAATCATCGAAATTGTTGAAATCATTAAGATCATTGAAATCATTAAGATCATTGAAATGATTAAAATCATTGAAATCATTGAAATCGTTGAAATCATTGAAATCGTTGAAATCATTGAAATCATTGAAATCATTGAAATCATTGAAATCATTGAAATCATTGAAATCATTGAAATCATTGAAATCATTGAAATCATTGAAATCATTGAAATCATTGAAATCATTGAAATCATTGAAATCATTGAAATCATTGAAATCATTGAAATCATTGAAATCATTGAAATCATTGAAATCATTGAAATCATTGAAATCATTGAAATCATTGAAATCATTGAAATCATTGAAATCATTGAAATCATTGAAATCATTGAAATCATTGAAATCATTGAAATCATTGAAATCATTGAAATCATTGAAATCATTAAAATCATTGAAATCAGTAAGATCATTGAAATCAGTAAGATCATTGAAATCAGTAAGATCATTGAAATCAGTAAGATCATGGACATCAGTAAGATCATGGACATCACTAAGATCATTGACATCACTAAGATCATTGAAATCTTCGAAATAATCGAAATCATCGAAATCATCGGTATCATCGAAATATTGAAATCATGGAAACCTTTGAAATCACTGAAATCATTGTAATCATTGTAATCATTGAAATCGTTAAAATCATTAAAATCAATGAAACTAATGCAACCAATGAAACTAATGCAACCAATGGATCAATGAAATCAATGAAATCAATGAAATCAATGAAATCAATGAAATCAATGAAATCAATGAAATCAACGAAATCAACGAAATCAATGAAATCAATGAAATCAAGGAAATCAATGAAATCATCGAAATCATTAAGTTCATCAAAGATCATTGAGACCAATGAGAATCTTGGGCTAGAGCTGGAATCCACGTGGAAAAGGTGACAATTAGAAACGTGGTAGCGACTAGAAGGTCGCGGACTGGTGTCATCACCTGTTCCGTGTACGCTGCATCCTTAAACGACAGTAATTGCCGGTCGTGTGACGCAAATTGATCTATCGTATTATTTGCGCACGATCCAGGGTCACAGGCGAGAATAATTTATGTCACCCGTCGACCGACCGATCGTTCTGCACGATGTTTGCCTTTTTGCATTCGAATTTGAACGTCATCTAGTTTCTTCAAACTCCTCTGGGTTCCTAACCTGCGGTTTTCTTTTCCTAGTTACACATAAATTCTTTATCCTCTTCTGCAAGCATTCTGTTTCCTATTTCACTTTCTCCGCTGTTCTCATACTTCGTTCTTGGTCCACGGTTCCCAGTATTTATCATCATTCGATTTCCAATAACGAGAAGCCGTGAAAAAAACCCGAGATGACACACCGGGATAGAAATTTCTATCTAGAAAGCACATCCTCGTGAATCCCCGAAGCCCCAATGACTCAGCTAGAGAATCTTTCGGTTTCGAAACAGGAAAATGTGTCCCGTTCCTCGAATGCTTGCGCGGATCGGCTCGTAACGATCTAGAACGATTTTAATTTGCAATTTCTGCCCCCCCCCCCTCCGTATCCTTTCGAAATTATGAATACATTGAACGTAGAAAGAGGAAGCGTTTAGCGCGACATGTGATTGATAATGTTCCGTAACGTCGCAGCTTCTGTTTCGCAATGAGCGATGACTGGCGACGAAAAAAATATCACGCGTCAGAGCAAGTTTCAAAAAGGTAATGCGCAGTGTCATTCTCTCGCAGACAAAATAATCGATCGACTCGTTTACCCGCGAGATCATGAAAATTTATGAACGCCAAATCACTATGCAAAGTCAGCTTTTTATCATGTCGAGAGAGAATTTAATAGAGCGAATTGGAGGTTCGACCGGCGAACGTGGAAAATCAACAAACCATTAAAACGACGTTTCTCAACGAAAATTTAGCACGGTCGAGACGCGGACGTCGCTCCGATCTTCTTGAAATCGTGTCCGAAGACGACGCATTTGCATAAATAGTAGCGGCTCGGCAGTAAACAAATATTTTATATGACAGTCGTTTAGCATTTAAAACGAAACAGAAAAAGTAGGTATTTAGGACTGAACCTGATCGGCATGCAAATTTCTCGAGATCGATTCTACTGAAATCTTTCTCGAGACACGTATTCCCGTTTAACTCTTTGCGGCACAGGATTTCAGATAATAAAATGGACCCATGTTGCATAGAAATTTTATTGCGTTTTAAATGAAACAAAATTGGTATATTTTTATTAATAAAGTTACCACATAATGTAAAAACATAAAAAATAGTAATAGTTTAATTAAATTTGTTGTTATAGGGTGGGACTCAAATAGTCCACCACCACAAATTTAAGCTTTAGTTTTTATTATAAAGCTCTTCACTTGCTTATATGGAACTAATTTTTATAAAAATTAACTTACTTCTACGATTTTTCACATAAAACCAGGAAAAAAAGATTGTCGCAGTAAATCTTTCGCTTGCAACAATTGATGAATCTGTATTGGCATGTTGAATGTTGCCAACACAAGTGAATACATTTGTAACATTTGTTGAAGATGTCACCAACTGCTTTACGTAAATAAAACGAAATATAAACCTGTGCGCGTGCAGCTATTGCAATATTTCGAGGTGGGACTAAAAATGTCCCACCATGCATTACGGTGCATCAAGAAGGTGGGACACTTTTAATCCCAGCGTGCCCCAAAGAGTTAAGAAATCGGAACGTTTGAAAGCGCTGCAAATCATTTCTCTAAAATCCATCATTTCCATTTTGAAACTGCTACTTGATACTGACATTTCGTAGATATTATTTCACTATTTTTATATTTCTTAATTTATTGATGAATATATTAACAAATATACATATATAATATTAATTTTATAATAAGGAATAATAAATATTTTAATAATAATTTGAAGAATAATATAGGAGCTGTAGTCGATGTGTCGGTATCGTTCGAGCGAAAGAAAGGTCGGCGAAGAGGAGACATGAACCCAAGGATCGCAACCTGCGAACGCCCTTGTCAGGAATGCAATCTCCGATCTCGCGGCACGTTCGAATGCTTCCGCAACGCTTGTATGCAGATGCGTGTGCGCCACGCACACGGCAGAGATCGCGCCACAGGTAACAGTATCGTGTTTTCTTTCCTCGGTTCGGTGGAGAATGAATCACAAGCCCCTCTCTCTCTCTCCGTGTACGAACTCTTCGGCCGGGTTCGTTGACCGATTAAGTTACATTTTCGGGATCGTGGACCTTTGGACGCTGTCGCGGACACCGGATTTGCTAGCAATCGCGAACGGTACAGTGGATTCTCGCCAGCATCGCCGAAACACCAAAAATACGATCGCTACTCCAATAGAAACATTAACAGTAAATACGACTATTTTTCTCTACGCCACTGCATTTCCCACCACGTGGTCACGTGGTCACCTATCCGGTGGTCACATGTGATCGGCAGTCAAAATCTTAACAACGCCATAATATCAACCATCAGCGATTATAATGGATCCATGAATTTTCTGTGGAGATGCAAACTGACGGTCACCGGTGACCGTCACTCAAATTCTCAGCTACTGCGGTTTATTATGTCTACCGAAGACTGACGTTGAGTTGGATATGTTTGTTGGAACAGCCCAATGCGCCGGTCACCGGTGACCGACACTTTAATTTTCAGCTACTGCGGTTTATTATGTCTACCGAAGACTGACATTTAGTTGGATACGTTTTTTGGAACATCCCAATGCGCCGGTCACCGGTGACCGTCACTATAATTTTCAGCTACTATGAATTATTATGTCTACCGAAAGGCTGACATGTAGTTGGATACGTTTGTTGTAACGGTTCAGTGCGCCGGTCATCGGTGACCGTCGCTATAATTATCAACCGCAATCTATTATGTCTACCGTACAGTAATTATGCCTCTGACATTTAAACGGAAACGTTTAATATTGTTGTCGAACGTGCCGGTCACCGGTGGCCGTCAGTCGACGTAGAATGGCACGACTGGTTTAGCCTAGAAATCGCCGAGCGTTGAAATTAATCGGCACGTTCGCGCGACGTTCGCCGTGTGTCTAATTCCAGAGAGCAACTATTGACCTAATCGCTGTTCCGACCCACTAAACGTTACTCGAGGCGAGAATTGATTCATTCGACGGTGCGAAATGATCTCATATTCATTCGTGTCACGATCCTCGTCAGTCAAGGGGATTACGTGCAGGAAGGAGAATGTAGCCACTCGTCATCCGGCTGCTTTTTCATTCAACCTTAACGGCCATCCCAGATTTTCATCATCGAAAAATAAAGGATGACGCAAGGTTATTTGTCGAGCCGAGAAAAATTAATCGTCGCGATCGATCGTAGAAAGTAACGTTTGAGGGACCTTAAATTCTCGAAAGTAACACAAGTCGGATCACACCTGTTCCTTTTTCCATCTTGGGATTGAAAAATTTATTGAACTCTTTTGTCGAGGATAGATGGGGCAATGGCGGCGGAGCGACGGGGCTATTGGTTGGTTACTAATAACGCGAACGAACCCAGGGGAAAAAAGGGGAGCTGTTCGATCGAGCTTCTCATGGCCGAACATTCTTCGGTACGCTATAAGGAAAGACCGGTGTCTCTGGCTTCGTTCTTCTCCGGCGAGTTAATTGCGACCTGGGCTCCCCTGAATCGCCTAGGAACGATCATTCATGCGATCGTCCGACCGAGAGTTCAGGGAAGACTTTAACGATCCGGAGAATCGGAGGCTGGGGATATCTCGGGCTAGCGTAATTAACCATCGGACTATGCTCGGAACTGGACGACTCCGAGCCGAGAGAGATCAAGACGTCGCGCCACCTCGTAAGTGGGACAATCGACACGGGGAACGCTAAAATCATTAACTCGAATCGCGAGTGTAATTGTTTCATTCTGATCATTCACTAGACCAGGCCTGGTCAACACACATGTTGTACATTCATTTTTCAAAATCAAATCATAATAAATTTTGCGAAATTAGCGGGGCGACCAAGGTACCCGATTTTCGTACTTGACTGAGGCTAATATCGCCGCGCATGCGCGTGAAAAGTGCCAACATTCCCATCACTGTCCCGAGCAGGCATACAGCAGGTATGTGTACTTTTTGTGTTATGATTCGATACAGTATCAAATTATGCGTAAAAATGTATTTGACCTCTATGTGTCCTAATGTAATAGTTAACAAGATATTGTCGAATTAATTTTCTATACGTACCCACTATGTGCCTGGAAGCTTATCGAACTGATGTATTGAAAATTATTTCGAATAATATCTCGTTAACTATTATATTAGGACATATAGAGGTCAAATACATTTTTACGCAGAATTTCAGACTCTATCGATTCATGATACGAAAAGTAGGTCTTTACATTTAAAGAAGTCAAGGGTACCTCGAAATCTCCGAAATGTCTTCACACACATATTAACCCTTAGCACTCGAATGGTGACAATGAGGCGCCGCTACAAATTGTTACACCATTCTTCAGAATATTGTTTACATGATTATATTTGTTTATATGTAATAAATTACTAAACGTTTAAATATTGTATAAGGTACTGTTTCGTACGCATATAATGAAAAAAAGTTATGTACAATGGAAATATTTTAAGTTAGAAGAAATGTTTGATTTTTTAGTTGAAATAGCTCCGAGTGCAAAGGGTTAAATGTTTACATCACAATACTTCCCCCTCCATACTGTGCAACATTTGTGTATATGAATGTAACATTTTTTCATATTATTACAAGTAATGGAAATATTCAAGGTGGACAAAGTTATTGCCCCACCCTGTAAAAAATAATTATTATTCAAAATCAATCGCAATACACGCAGAACGTTAGGCCGACTATTAACGTGCACACGTTAATGCGTAAATACTATAAATGTACCACGAGTCTGTCACATTGATGCGCATTATGGCCGCAACAATACACCACGAGTCGGACTCGTTATTCTATGTGAATGGGTTATATAGTGTCTTTTTTTTGTGCGTGCGGAAGTTTGCAATTCTCGGTGTAAACTTTCACGATGAACCTTGAGTGCATCGATTAGGATTGAAATTGGGAATGTTGGTTCTCGGTAGTACTACTTGAGAATAACTACCGAGAAAAGTTTCAGGTTCTTAATATAGACGGTATAGAGTTTCGTTAATCGATACACTGTGAGTTCATAAGTAGATCGGATTTTTGCTGCGTCTCCACTTGCAATAAACAGCCATGATTAAACTAGACGTTTAAGAGTTTACAATACGATTTCGTAAGTTGCGGGTTAAGCTATGTCTCCATTGGGAAACTAACAAATTGAGGAGAATGACTAAGCTCTGTAAATTTACGCTGCATCTTCACTTGATCATTTTCTAATACAACGTAAGATAAACAGCTAGGTGTTCACTTATAAAACAACATTGAAGGCTTCTTATGCCACGCGTTGTCAACAATTCGAGAGCAGGATTAAAGCCAGGTATCCACTTGAACTAGTCCCTCAAAGATGTTTGCTGCGTCTCCACTTGCAATAAACAGGCATGATTAAGCTACAAGTTTCCGAGTTTACAATATGATTTCGAAAGTTGCGGGTTAAGCCATGTCCCCATTTGGGAACCAACAAATTGAGGAGAATTACCAAGCTCTGTAAATTTACGCTGCATCTAAACTTGATCATTTTCTAATACAACGTGAGATTAAAAGCTAGGTATTCACTTAGAAAACAACATTGATGGCTTCTTATGCCACGCGTTGTCAACAATTCGAGAGCAGGATTAAAGCCAGGTATCCACTTGAACTAGTCCCTCAAAGATGTTTGCTGCGTCTCCACTTGCAATAAACAGGCATGATTAAGCTACAAGTTTCCGAGTTTACAATATGATTTCGAATGTTGCGGGTTAAGCCATGTCTCCATTTGGGAACCAACAAATTGAGGAGGATTACCAAGCTCTGCAAATTTACGCTGCATCTTCACTTGATCATTTTCTAATACAACGTGAGATTAAAAGCTAGGTATTCACTTAGAAAACAACATTGATGGCTTCTTATGCCACGCGTCCTCAACAATTCGAGAAGAGGATTAAAGCCAGTTATCCACTTGAACTAGTCCCTCAAAGATTTTTTCTGCGTTTCCACATGATGACGTACTTCGATAACAGGATCAAAGCTATGTATCCACTTGACATGATCCCTCGATCACAGGAGGTGTATACTGCATCTCCATATGATCCAAACACTTGAAACCGTATGCTGCGCCTCCACTTGAGACTGATACTGCAAAGTTGCGAGTTAAAAAAACTGTCATTACAGAAACCCTGAAAGCTTATATTTTCCACAAGAATACAATCATCATGCTACGCGTTCACTTGAAACAAAATTTAAACTCTAAGCTGCATCTCCACTTGATGCAGCAATGCATCTCGGGAACAGATTTAAAGCTAGCCATTCATTTGAAAGAAGATCTGAAAGAATGAACAATTATGCTGCGTCTCCACAAAAGATTATTCGTCGAGCCTGAACATCTAAAGGTGCGTCGACACTCGGGGCGAATTTTGAGGGAAAAATTGAAGATGAAATTGAAGATGAAATTGAAGATGAAATTGAAGATGAAATTGAAGATGAAATTGACGATGAAATTGACGATGAAATTGAAGTGAAGTTTGAGGACACCCGGTACGTGGACATGTGCAGGAGATCAGCTCGGACGGAGCTTTCATCGCGGAAGAGAGTTCGCTTCGCGGAGTGTATAAGGTCACGCCACGGAACACAGCTCATCTGACAGGATCGTGTTTCGTCCTGAGATGTGTGTTACAACGATTGAGAGCCGCGGACGGGTTCGTTTGTTACGTCCGACGTTACTCTACGCGCGGCGTGTGTTACGTTGTTACGTGTCCGCGAAGTTCGAACTGCGAGCCAAACGCGTCACGGAACGACCTTACGATTCAATTTCTCCCGGGGCTTTGGGGCCGCTTATGCAACCCATTTTTCCCTGTAGGATCTGCTGGACAGCTTCCTGGATAAATCTTGGATCGCACGCCTTGTTGCTGCAGCCGCCGCCTGTTGCCTCATCGAACGTTCTCAGTTTTCAGTTTCGATCCTCTCGGATGATGCACGTTTGCGTTCGTACTAACACGTGTGTACATAAATTACCTTTGTGGTCTTTCTTATTTACATAGAGCTTTGGCAATTTTTGTGGTTAATCTACAAAATGGCGCCTTTCTGATGAAACAAGAGCGAAGACGATCCATCGAGTAGATATAAACTTGATATGTTTTTCGATCGAAATTTTAGAATAAATATGTGATGGTTTCGGCGCACAGGTTCGATCAGTAATACAATAATAGCAATTTTGCAAATTAAAAACTCGACGTTTTAATCCAGATGTGGATCATTCTCAAGAGTGAGATTTTTTTGCGTCTGTAACATAATTTAACTGTAGTAAACATTCAATGTAACTTATGATGTGGCAAAAAAATCTTGAGAATGATCCACATCTGGATCGAAACGTCGAGTTTTTAATTTGCAAAATTGCTATTACCATCACACATTTATTTCATCGAGTAGATCTTCGGGAATTAATTCTTGAAGAGCACAATTTTTCTGGAACTAATTCTTGAAGAGCTCAATTTTTCAGAAATTAATTCTTTTGAAACTTCAAAGATTTTAAAACGAAGATTGAAGAGACCATGATGTAGTTTTTCTGGTGACGTTCCGAACGAATCATCTTCCTAGGAGGCGGTCGCGTTTGTCGCGTTCCACGCGGACTGCGACTCACCAACGCAAATAGAGCATCCTTTCTTCCTCCGAGAAAAGAGTGCTTTCTTCACGGGTAATAAAGTTCGAAATTACAAGACGAAGAGCGGAGGAAGGAAGGAGGTCCCAGGTGGAGTGCCTCGGGGACCATTTGCTAGTGATGGGTTTCGACTGGGACAAGTCACGTTGCATTCTTGTGGCATCAAAATTCATTTTGTTACGCGTCCAATGTGCTTCAAACGTTCGTAAACATTTTATTTAACACATGATCGTTAAAAACTGTAAACCCTAGTTTGCTACTGATGGGTTACGGCTGGGACAAGTCACGTTGCATTCTTGTGGCATCAAAATTCATTTTGTTACGCGCCCAATCTGCTTAACACGTTCGTAAACATTTTATTTAACACATGATCGTTAAAAACTGTAAACCCTAGTTTGCTAGTGATGGGTTACGGCTGGGACAAGTCACGTTGCATTCTTGTGGCATCAAAATTCATTTACTTACGCGCCCAATCTGCTTCACACGTTCGTAAACATTTTATTTAATACATGCTCGTTAAAAATTGTAAACCCAAGTTTGCTAGTGATGGGTTACGGCTGGGACAAGTCACGTTGCATTCTTGTACCATCAAAATTCATTTTGTTACGCGTCCAATCTGCTTCACACGTTCGTAAACATTTTATTTAATACATGCTCGTTAAAAATTGTAAACCCAAGTTTGCTAGTGATGGGTTTCGACTGGGACAAGTCACGTTGCATTCTTGTGACATCAAAATTCATTTTGTTACGCGTTCAATCTACTTAACACGTTCGTAAACATTTTATTTAATACATGATCGTTAAAAATGGTGAACCCAAGTTTGCTAGTGATGGGTTACGGCTGGGAAAAATCACATTGCATTCTTGTGGCATTAAAATTCATTTTGTTACGCGTCCAATCTGCTTCAAACGTTTGTAAACTTTTTATTTAACACATGATCGTTAAAAATTGCATACCCAGTTGCTGGAACCATTTTCAATCACTAAAAGTCATTGAGGATCATCGAAAAGCCTTCGAGGAACAGCTAAACCTTGGAATGAGCTTGCAACCATTTTTGGTAAATGTTACGTTAAGGGGAGTCACCTCGGATGACCTTGACCTTGACATGTGTCGTCAAGGACAACATTCTGAACAACTTTTCTCTATACATCTATCCCACATCTAAATTTTGGTTGCAAGTACACTTTATTCTCGTACAAACTGTCAATTTTTGTGGAGTCAGCTAAGCATTGAAATGAGCTCGCAACCATACTAGCTTACGCTCATGTAGTGCACCAGTTTATCAAAAATTGAAAAATCCATATTCCGGACCATTTTGTAGCATCGAAAGTCTTTGAGGATTCGAAAACCTTTGAGGATCATCTACGGTCTTCAAGGAGTATTGAAATCCTTCGTGGAGCCAGCTAAACCTTGAAATGAGCTCGCAACGATACTAGCTTACGCTCACTTAGAGCGCCAATTTATTAAAATTGAAAAATCAAGATTCTGGAGAATTTTGTAGCATCGAAAGCGTTTGAGGAGCATCGAGAGACTGTTAGTACCATTCAAAGTCTTTGAGGAGCATCTCGGAGGAGTAGCTAAACCTGGAGCGCGAGGTGGCAGCCATACTCGTTCGCGGACCCATCGCTAACTATGGCGGAATAAGGGGAGGAAGGGGACGTGGTGGAGCGCACGAAGCGGAACGGGCCCGACGCGTGCATTAATAATCCCCACGAACGACCAACAGAAAAAGAGAAGCCGATTTACCGTCAGGTGAACCGGGATGTAAACAGGATGCCGTCGAGAGAGGATAACGCGAGGACACGTCGCGGTCTGGCAAGGTCGTTGCCACCCGGCCCTCAGGCTACTCACCTGCGCGAGTCCTTGCGAGAGTCCTGGATCATTTAAGGCTCTCTACGCGTATCCTTTGTCGTTTATGCGTCCCCTCAACACTCGTGTAGCCATTGGGGAAGAACCGGAACCGACGTGAAATTATATCAAAACGTTCGCGTCGATTCCGTTTCATCATAGTGTCATTGTTGGTTCAACAAGCTGGTACGGTAAATCTTGATATACAGTCACTACTCCCATTAATATTCGGACATCCATAAAAAGACGATAACTTTTTTAATATCAGACCTGATATGACTTGAATTTTTTTGAAAAATTAGAACAATTAATTTACTACATGACAGAAATTTTGAAACAATTGAAATTAATCAGAATTGCAGAGAAAATACTAAAAATTGTTTTTCTACAGTTTTTGAAGTGCAACTTCTTTAGGCGCAAAACCTCGACGCGGTAGGAGTAAAACCGATGTGGCGATGAAACGATGAAACAATGATACGATGAAACGATTTAGTAAAACCTCGACGCGGTAGGAGTAAAACCGATCTGGCGATGAAACGATGAAACAATGATACGATGAAACGATTTAGTAAAACTGATCTGGCGATGAAACGATGAAACGATGAAACGATGATACAATGATACAATGATACGATGAAACGATTTAGTAAAACCTCGACGCGGTAGGAGTAAAACCGATCTGGCGATGAAACGATGAAACGAAATTCTATTCTATTAGCATATACGATTGAGGGTTCGGCATTCCTTAATAAAGATTACGATAAAATTCCGATCATACTAAATGAAGATTTCTACGTGAACTTTGCATCGGAACAATCAAAATTATTAATAGAATTTTTTTGAAGTAAATTGAGATTGGAAATGGTAAATAATCCTAATGAAGCGACAACAAGATCAGGAACAACTCTCGATGCAGTATTTGCAAGACATTTAGACAAAAGGGAATCAAGAATATTTATATCATATTTTAGAAATTCGAAAAAAAATTTAAGAAAGAAGTTTCACTTCAGCAATGTGGTCTAAGCACACAGCAATTGTTAATATCAGACCTGATATGACTTGGATTTGTTTGAGAAATTAGAACAATTAATTTACTACATGACGCGAAACAGAAATTTTGAAACAATTGCGATTAGTCAGAAGTGCGTTTTTTAAAGTATTGTATTGTATCGTTTTAATCAGAAAAATGTCACGAATATGTCAGTGAATGTTTCATTAAGAAAAATCACTATAATATAAAATACATAAACAAAATTCCCTCGTTTAAACTCGAATGCACAGTGGGAAATGAAGACTCAAACGAGAGAAAGTAAGAATATCAGAAATGGTGTTCGATACGGCAAAATGAAAGGCTGAAGGAGTGGAAACTAATATCGAACACGCGTATCTCGATAGCGATAATGAAAAAAAGATTTAATGGGCCGGATCGAGCGGTTTAATCGACGTTTAATTGACGCGGAAATATTGGTCGCGGAGGCACGGCCCCGAGAGATGAAGCCCGCGCGCCGATCGATAATAATTCAACGGGAAGATACGCGAAAATCGACAGCTGCACGCGATCGAACGCAGAACTTTGTTAAATATACATCCGGTCGAGCGTTTCTCTCGGCACGAACGCGCCAGTCCCGATTTCGCACGCGAATTCGCGTGCGAATCGGTGGTCTCGTCTTCGGGACGCCGGTTTAACACTTGTCTCGTACGAGCGTCCCCTAACTTTGCGAACCGTATCCTCTTCATCATCTGCCTGGGTCGATTGTGACCCCGAACTAAAAATCAGGCTTTCAATTTGTCACTAGCTCAACCCTTCGCACTCGAAGCTATTTTACCTCAAGAACCAAATATTTATGCATACATAATTTATAATTTATAACATAATTTATTTAATTTTATAACGACTTTCGTGCCTGTGAACAATATTGGAACAACATTATTTGAAATATTATTTGAAATATTATTTGAAATATCATTTCAAATGTAGTATTTTATCGATAACTGTCCCAAATATCTGGCCGATAACTGTCCCAAATATCTGGCCGATAACTGCCCCAAATATTTGGCCGATAATTGTCCCAAATATCTGGCCGATATCTGTCCCAAATATCTGGCCGATAACTGCCCCAAATATCTGGCCGATAACTGCCCCAAATATTTGACCGATAATTGTCCCATATACCTGGCCGATATCTGGCCGATAACTGTCCCAAATATCTGGCCGATATCTGCCCCAAATATCTGGCCGACAACTGTCCCAAATATCTGGCCGATATCTGTCCCGAAACAATCCCCACTTCCGCGGGGTACACCAGGGGGGGGGGTGGGGGTCACGTAAAGCTCGAGAGCCCTCGGTCGCCGAGAAATGTAACATAATACAGGTCAAGTATATCGGTGTGAGACCACTACTAATCCAATGACAATACTTCTTTATTTTTTATTATTTTTTTATGGATCTTTCACCAACATATTCTTGGTATTTTTATAATGAAAATGATACCGAATAAGATATAATTACGATGATGTTTACTTGTGTAATGGACCATGAAAGTGGTCCGATAACTGTACGATAAATGTCCCTGGCCGAACCCGTGTTGTGGACAGTTATCGATAAAATACTGTAACATGTTATTTCATCGTGTAATTATAAAATATAAACATGTCACATTACTAGACTGCGGATCTTTACGCAAAATAAAAATTATCTGCATCATTGACAAGGAGAGGGAGTTACATGAAAATTGATTTCTTCTCTTAATAATTTTGATAAGTTATAAATAATGTATAAATAATGTATAAATAATGTATTCCTCTGATGTTTCTCGTATCTTGTCTTTCTCCTACTAATGTTTGCCATAAACACATTCCAAAGCGATTTTCAATTTTCTTGAACCGATTCTTGGATATATTTTGAAACGAATCGATTTATTTAGTTATAAATCGATCTTCAATTCAAAGGGAGGCACAGAAAAGTCCTGGAGTATAATAGCAATTTTTCAAAATTTTGTTTTCCTGTTATTCAGTAAACTAATACTTCTACCAATTTAAACAAAAACTTAAGTCGTTTAATCCCACGTTAAAAAAGCTATTAATTCTTAAAGATTGTCCACTTAATATTGTCCCCGACTGTAAATAGTATTTCGATAGATTTTGTTTAAAAATCAATTTTTTAACATCCGATTTTCTATTGAATCGATTTTTGTCGCTGCGATTCGGAATCAATTTTTTTTATTTTTGCAAGAATCGCCCATTCTAAATTAAAATTATTATGACTGTTAGAATCGTAGGAATTCGATTGCTGGGTCGCGCGGGATATCTGTCGCGGTTCCAATGGTTCACGGCTCAAGATCACAGAACTTTCTACTGGTTCATTCTGCGAGGCAATGTCGAGCGACGTGTTCATCCGTAACACTTGCGCGTCGAAAAAATGGCGCAGTCGTATCTCGTAACAATGCGAATCGTTAGCGTGGGAACAACGATGCAGCTCCGGAGGCCAGGATGTACACACTAACGTATATCGGTGCATAACCGTGCGGCAGAAAATGTTCCGACACGTCGGAGAAAGTGCCTAACTCGCTAACAATTCAGGTGACCGGTAAAAGGTGTAGCCGCCCCACGCAACACGGTGATCCATCCAGACTCGAACATGTCCGATCTGGTCCTAACCTGGCTCGAACGGGTCGACATGATCTCGGTTCACTTATACTTGGATCGAGAAAGTCGTCGTGCACTCTTTCAAATATGTAGAACAGAGTAACGTCTCCATATATGTTAAAAATTTCAGTATCGACAAAGTTGCTTATATCGTGTATGGAAAGAAATCAACGAATTTTTTTCAAATTAATTAAATTTCCAACGAAACTTCTATTAACTTGTTCGTGACATTTTTCTGATTAGAACGAGTCCAAACACGACACTATTCGGAGTGAATTTATAGAACCTCGATTATGCGAACGAATCGGTGGTTCTACTACAATCGTGAATTCCACAGGCAAATATGCTCCGAACTGTGCCGTGTTTGTACTCGTTCTAATCAGAAAAATGTGACGAACAACTTAACGACAGTTTCATTACAAAATGAAAAAGTTTAAATAATTTATTGTTAAAATATACTTCGTCGATTTGGTCAGATCCATTCGAAAATCATTGACGCCGCTATTGGAACGATATCAATTACTATAAACCAATAGACTGAAGAATCCTGAAGTTTTTGAGTGTTCGGATAATCGAGGTTCCTTTAAATCGTGTATTAAACGATTAAATATAATCGAAACTGTATCGTGTTTGGAGTCCTTTTAATTAGAAAAATGCCACGAATACGATATTAACAGTTTCATATAAAAAAAGAACACATTACTAATTTTCCAGTATTTGAAAAAAATTAATGTTTAAAAACAAAAGCACCGCGTCGTTTCTCGAGGGTCGCGCGGTGCGGGGAGTGTATGATCCATGGAAACGAGACTGAACACGTCGAAGAAGGTCGAGCGTGTAAAGAGAAACGTTTTCGATCCCCTTTGGAGCGTCGGTCACGAATCTGGTGTTCGTTAATTGAGCCACATCGATTCTCCCGCCTCAGCTCGCGCCGGAGGAAAAGAGAATCGAGCTCGCATCTGAAGCCGCGTTTCCATGTAGCCCCGGCGATTTAAGGTCGAGTCGCGGGAAAACGGAGATCGCGGAAAGGATGTCACGGGGATATGTCAGGGTGGCAAGGTCGTTGTCACCGCGGCGCGTGTTCACATTTCAAGGACCTTTCTCGGTCGCGTGTCGTGCGCGTACGATCTTATCGGTCCGAGCCGCGGGAGCAAAGGTACACTGGGTCAAACGTGTCCCGTGCATCCTTTCGAGCTGGGATTGCTTCAAACTGGACCAAACGATCTCGGCACTCTTCGCTAAATTATTGGTCCGCTAAATCGTGAGTGAAAACATTTTTTCGCCAGAATCGATGTTGGTTGAAATTGCTGAAAGAAAATTGCTGAAGTTCAATAACAAAACATTTTTGTTTTCAATCATCTTTTTTCAATGAAATTTTTATCAACATATTCGTGATATTTTTTTCCGATTAAAATGAGATCAAGTTTATTTGATCGAATGGTCCCTATTCACAACCATGATTCAAAATTTGTCGCATGATTTCTTGATGAAACTTTGATCAACATAATCGTGACGATGTCCTGATTGAAATAAGTCCAAACATGGCACAGTTTGGATTACATTTGCTTGTTTAATCCACGATAAGAGGAGGAGCCTCCATTCGGTTCGGATAATAGAGACTTCACTAAATCGTGGATTACGTAGGAAAATATGGTCTGAACTATGTCGTGTTTGTACTCGTTTTAATCAGGGAAACGTCGCGACTATAATGATAATAATTTCATTTAAAAAATTATTAAAAATAAACAAGTTTTATTTTGAAAAATGTTGTTCCCTGTGATACTTTCACCGACATATTCGTGACATTTTTCTGATTAAAATGCAATCAAGTTTATGTGATCGAATGTTCCCTATTTGCAACCATGATTCAAAATTTGTCGCATGATTTCTTGATGAAACTTTGATTAACATAATCGTGACGATGTCCTGATTGAAATAAGCCCAAACATGACACAGTTTGGATTACATTTGCTTGTTTAATCCACGATAAGAGGAGGAGCCTCCATTCGGTTCGGATAATAGAGGTTCCAGTAAATCGTGGATTACGTAGGAAAATATGGTCTGAACTGTATCGTGTTTGTACTCATATTAATCAGAGAAACATCGCGACTGTGATAATAGTAATTTCATAAAAAAATTATTAAAAATAAACAAGTTTTATTTTGAAAAATGTTGTTCCGTGTGGTACTTTAACCGACGTATTCGTGACATTTTTCTGATTAAAATGAGTACCCGCACGGCATAGTTTCGATCATATTTACTCGGTTGATCCACGATACAGTAGAACATCGATTATGCGAAGTAAGCATTGGTTCCACTGCAATCGTGGATTGCACGTACAAATACGCACCAAACTGTATCGTGTTTGGGCTCATTTTAACCGGAAAAACGTCACGGACATGCCAGGAGAAGTTACACAAATAAATCATTAAAAACAGAAATATTACTTTTGTTGTTAAGAATAAGTAGAGTATCGAAAAATATTCGACGTGAAAGTAACGCGATGGCGGTGGTAAAAGATTAATGCAGAGCCTCTTTCGAGGACGAAACGGACAAGATTGATTCTCCAGGTGAAACGCTCGCCGATTAAGTGTTAAATTATTCGAGCCGGTGATTCCCGTTCGGCAGATTTGATCGGTGAGTAAAAGTCGCGGTGAAAAAGCCGCGTTACATTTAATCAAATCGACGATTTCCATGCATGTCTATGCCTACGCACTACTGCGTTCAACCACAGGAACAGAACCGAACAGGACTAGCCATTTCTGTGTAATGGTCATACCGGGGAAAAAATTGTTAAAAATTACTTGTTTTTTTTACCACGAGAAACTCCCCTTAAATCGAACCGAGGTCAGGGTCGGCTACACAGGCGAAAGCGTTAGGGGGAAAAAGAAACCACCTGGTTCGCTGTGTTCTGCATCCATATCCGGCCAAAGAGAAACGACTCTCGTTCGGAGACAGATGGATCAAGATAATTGGAGAGACGCGCACCCGGCCGGGGGATGGAAAAAGTTGAATGAAAGTCCTCCAACAGCCTCTCGCGGAACCTGAACAATCGTAACGAGACCTCGAGAATTTCTAAACCAGCCGTTTTGCTCCAGGCTTTACGCACACTGTCGAACACTGTCAGGCACTGTCAATTATTGTCGGGCACTGTCGATTTTCGCGCGATCTTGCTGGTTCCAAACTTTTGAAATGCAAGAAACTGTTTGCGGACATCTTCGACGCTCGAACTGTTATAACTTTGTTAAAAAAAGATAGTAGAACGATGAATCTGGCCTTGTTTTAAAGCCTGAAGCTTCTATTTTTATAATCCACTGTTCGTTTATTTTTTGATATTTTTTGGACGAAACAGTAAGGTAAGGAACTGACTGTGTGGTTCTGGATGCATGATTTTCCGAAGAATTGTAATAACTTTGTTAAAAAGGATAGTAGAACGATGAATCTGGGCTCGTTTTAAAGCCTGAAGCTTCTACTTTTATAATCCACTGTTCGTTTATTTTTTGAAATTTTTTGAAATTTTTTGAAATTTTTCGGAGGACACAGTAAGGTGAGGAACTGAATGTGTGGTTCTGGACGCATGATTTTCCGAAGAATTGTAATAACTTTGTTAAAAAGGATAGTAGAACGATGAATCTGGTCTCGTTTTAAAGCCTGATGCTTCTACTTTTATTATCCACTGTCCAATTATTTTTTGAAATTTTTTGGGCAACACAGCAGGTGCTAAACTGAATGTGTGGTTCTGGACACATGATTTTCCGAAGAAGCGTTAACGATACTGGGACGAATTGAAGTATTTTTGAAAAATTTGGAAAACTTTTTCGGCGATTGAATCTACCATGGATTTGAAGCATGAATATTTCTCTTTCCAACGAGTGCTTAAAAATTGGTCTACGATTTTTTTTTCCGATCATTTTATGGAACATTTATGATGAATTTTATGTTAACGAATTTCGACGAATTGCATATGAAATTTTGGAGCTTGACGTCTAAAATTGAATTAGGGTTAAATTGTTATATCAGAATGTTTATATTGTTTCTGTGATCTTGAGCCGACTTCTTTCATTCTCGCATTACGAAACTGCACTTTCTTCAAGCACGGTTGCGATCTTAAAAATCGTTTCCCGACTGGTTCGTCCCGAGCACGGGCGGCTGTGCCCGAGACGTCCGTGATCGATGCCATAATTAAAAAAATTACTGGACCAAAGAAACTGCCGGGGGTCCGTCTCCATATCGGGGAGAGTCTGAGAGACTCGCTCGCAGCATCTCGGCAAAGGCTTCATAAAAATACATCAGGGATCTCCTCTCTCGAGAAAGTTTCACGAAAGTCGTCTACGAGGTCTGCTCAACGCGATGGGACCCATATTTCGTCATTTTGGTAACTATACCATCGCTCCAATCGTTTCAAATTTCATATACATAATCTCGATATTTGTTCTTTATGGTATTCGCAATGAATCAATTCCAGAACTTGAGCCTAACGTGCACAATACTGCTGTTTGAACTCTTGCAGCATCCAGGTACCCAAATACTGAATTTTTGAAAACATTCAAATACTGAATTTTTGAAAACATTCAAATACTCAATTTTTGAAAACATTCAAATACTCAATTTTTGAAAACATTCAAATACTCAATTTTTGAAAACATTCAAATACTCAATTTTTGAAAACATTCAAATACTCAATTTTTGAAAACATTCAAATACTCAATTTTTGAAAACATTCAAATACTCAATTTTTGAAAACATTCAAATACTCAATTTTTGAAAACATTCAAATACTCAATTTTTGAAAACATTCAAATACTCAATTTTTGAAAACATTCAAATACTCAATTTTTGAAAACATTCAAATACTCAATTTTTGAAAACATTCAAATACTCAATTTTTGAAAACACTCAAATACTCAATTTTTGAAAACATTCAAATACTCAATTATTGAAAACATTCAAATACTCAATTATTGAAAACATTCAAATACTCAATTATTGAAAACATTCAAATACTCAATTATTGAAAACATTCAAATACTTAATTATTGAAAACATTCAAATACTCAATTATTCGAATACTCGTGTACTAAAGCATGCAGTACTCGATTCTTAGGTACTCAAACATGCACATACTTATTGCTCAGGTACACAAGCATACAAGTATTCAATTCTCGAGTAGTCAATTACGAAAAATATGCAAGCATTTAATCATTCAAATACTCAAGTACTCAAGCATTTGTGCGAGCTATAAATGCATCAAGATCAGCAGTTTAGTTATGATTAAACGAGAAACGCCGAGAGAAAAAAGATGAAACAATATAAGGAGATAAACGAGCGTGTAATATACGCTCTGTTACCACTTATCTCGAGACGTTCAACGTCGGCAAAAGAATAGCAGCGATATTTTTTTCCGCGTTCCCGATAACACCAACGACTTGAAACAATAGGGGAATCGTGTCGGGGAACCTGCTACAAACTGCCTGTGTTCGATGGAACGATACCTGTCGTGTTTCTCGGTATTAACTATTAATAATCGAACTGCATACCTGGCTCTACAAGGTGTCCCATTTTAATCAAACATATTTATATTTTTGTGTCATATTTATATTTTTGGGTCATATTTATATTTTTGGGTCATATTTATATTTTTGTGTCATATTTATATTTTTGTGTCATATTTATATTTTTGTGTCATATTTATATTTTTGTGTCATATTTATATTTTTGTGTCATATTTATATTTTTGTGTCATATTTATATTTTTGTGTCATATTTATATTTTTGTGTCATATTTATATTTTTGTGTCATATTTATATTTTTGTGTCATATTTATATTTTTGTGTCATATTTATATTTTTGTGTCATATTTATATTTTTGTGTCATATTTATATTTTTGTGGCATATTTATATTTTTGTGGCATATTTATATTTTTTCTGTCATATTTATATTTTTATATCATATTTATATTTTTCGGTCATATTTACATTTTTATGTTACACTATATTTATATTTTTATATCACACTATATTATATATCATATATTATATTATATTTATATTTTTATATCACACTATCTTATATATCATATAATATATTATATTATATTTACATTTTTATATCACACTATATTATATATCATATAATATATTATATTATATTTATATTTTTATATCACACTATATTATATATCATATAATATATTATATTATATTTATATTTTTATATCACACTATATTATATATCATATAATATATTATATTATATTTATATTTTTATATTATATTATATGTATATTTTTATATCATACGTATATATTTTTATATTATCTTCAGTCTTAAGTTTGCCGGCGTTTGCCACAAATGCATAAAATTCGCGATCTAATTACAACAAAAAGAAGAAAGAAATGCAAAATTGTTTACAACTTTCTGGACACCCTGTACATTGATCAGAACGTTAACCCCGTCCAACATTTGGTTTATGCTTGAGCAATAAACAGGTAATTGGCTTGTAACAAATTATTTGCGCACTAAAGCTGTGAGAGTGCGTAATGTAATTTATTTTATAGTTACATAATAGTTCACATAATTGCAAGTTCTGTAAACATTTTTGATAGCTGCAAGGCGAATGATGCGTAAAAAGTACCACGTTTTTCTATTACGTAGGTGAAGCACGGTAAAGTTATAATGAATATATGTAAAATTCCATTTCACACTCTATAAATTTTGGAAAGCGCATGTAACTGCACAATCCATATACCATAACAGATATTAATGCCATAATAAATGTAATAGTTGTGCAGCGCGATCATTACAAAAACAGGTGAAGAGAAATAATAAAAATATGCATCGATTGCGTAACTATACTAACTATTCCCAGTTCGGTTGTGATAAAAATTTTCTTAATGGATCTTGGTATTAATTATCGCTAATTATGCGGGCTAATACTATAGTAGCACTCATTCATATAGGGTAGTAATAACGATCGAAGGAAGAATAATTATATAAGGCAATAATAATAACTATGGAAGTTGTAACAAATTATAGAACCTAATAGTAGCAATGCAAAGAATCATAAAACAAATTAGAAGAAACTTTTCTTCAACAAAAATAATTTTCGAATATCTGAAATTATACAGGGTTTATTAAACAAATTAACTAGCATTGTGGGAAAATGATTAAAAAAGTGTTAGAAATGTTTTTCAACAATTGAGAGAGAAAATTCAACTTGTTTATCAAGCTCAAGTAAACAAATTCGATATTCTCTATCCAATTAAAAATATAAATATTTCCACGAACTAAAATAACAAAAATAATTATGAAAATCACAAATATAACAAAAAGAAAAATTTAAACAGCTAAAATAGATATGTGTCAATAAACTAAAGTAACAAAAATGGTAAAATCATAAATCTAACAAAAAGAAAAATTCAAACAGCTAGAATAGACATGTTTCAATAAACTAAAGTAACAAAAATGATAAAAATGACAAGTCTAACCAAAAGAAAAATTCAAATAGCTAGAATAGAAATGTTTCAATAAGCTAAAGTAACAAAAATTACAAAAATCACAAAAATCACAAAAATTACAAAAATCACAAAAATCACAAAAATCACAAAAATTACAAAAATTACAAAAATAACAAAAAGAAAATTCAAACAGCAAAAGTAACAAAAATTACAAAAATCACAAAAATTACAAAAAGAAAAATTCAAACAGCTAAAGTAACAAAAATTACAAAAATCACAAAAATTACAAAAATCACAAAAATTACAAAAATCACAAATCTAACAAAAAGAAAAAAAGGAAACAGCTAAAATTATAATATAATATAGGAAGAAATAAATGTAAGGAATGAAATACATATAATATACATATGGAGTGTCTTAACAAGTTCGCACGGTTTTGTAAAGGATTGGTCGAATGAAAATTTTTTTGCAGTGGCAGAGGAAGAAAATTCGACACATTAGCCAAGTTTAATTAAAAGAGGCTGACTATTTAAAACGAAAGGACTCGTATTTGTTTGAGATGGGGCCGCGTAAAAGAACGCTTTCTTCGCGCTTCACCGATAAATGTCAAGTCGAGCGGAACGTCGATTCGATCCCTCGAACGCGAATCGACTTCCGGTACGCGAACGAGAGAAACTTGTTACGATTATGACAAAGAAAACGATTATGCGCGGATCGTCGAACATACCCGAGTGGAAAAATTACGAAACAAAAGCTGACCGCTTTTTTTATCCACAGCATTCGTGAAATTCCTAAATTTATAATTTTTTTAACTTCATTTTCAATTGTATTTCTAACCGAATCCATAATTTTTTTGGAATAAATTTTCAATTGTATTTCTAACCGAATCCATAATTTTTTTGGAATAAATTTTCAATTGTATTTCTAACCAAATCCATAATTTTTTTGGAATATATTTTCAATTGTATTTCTAACCGAATCCATAATTTTTTGGAACAAATTTTCAGTTCAACTGGTAACTGAATGCATAATTTTTTTAGAATTAACGTTCAATTGAATTTGTAAATAAATCTAAAATTTTTTCAACTAAATTTTCAATTGAATTTGTAACTGAATCCATAAATTTTTTGGAATAAATTTTCAATTGAATTTGTATCTGAATCCATACATTTTTTAGAAAAAAATTTCAATTGAATTTGCAACTGCATTCATAAGTTCTTTAGGATAAATTTTCAATTGAATTCGTAACTGTGTCCATAAATTTTTTGGACAATTGAATTTGTAATTGCAATCACAATTTTTTTAGAATAAATATTCAATTGAATTTCTAAATAAATCCAAAATTTTTTCAACTAAATTTTCAACTAAATTTTCGATTGAATTTATAACTAAATTTATAAAGTTTTCAATTGAATTTCCAAATCTTGTAACTATAAATTTATAATTTTTTTAACTAAATTTTCAATTGAATTTGTAACTGAATCCATAAATTTTCAATTCAATTTGTAACTGCATTCATAAGTTTTTTAGAATAAATTTTCAATTAAATTCATAACCGCGTCCATAAATTTTTTGGATAATTGAATTTGTAATTGCATTCATAACTTTTTTATAATAAATTTTCAATCGAATTCATAACTGAACAGGATTCTGTGGTCCAATTTACAAGGCAAATGATTTCACAATAGGATTTGCCTATCTTGAACAGATTATAATAATTTTAATAATTTTTTAGCTCGATTTATAATTAGAAGAATTTTGTTTCTAAATTAGTGGATGTTTGAATAGTTTCGTAGCCGTTTAAAAATGTTGCATCTTCGTCAATTAGAGGAGGTTTCGAGTATGCAAAACAGTTTTGCGCAACCTGGCGACGAGCGGACCGGTTATCATAATTTAAACAATTTCTGGGATGGAGACCGTTATATCCGGAATTTATGGCTGGAGATTGCATCGCGACCAATACAAATATTTGAACTACAATTAGGAAGCTTTAAAAGCCGATTGGCGCTAGTCGAGTTGATAAGGTCGGCAAACAAACTCAGACATTATTCAAATAAAATCGTTTTCGAACGTGCTGTGCACGTAATTAGGTTAGATAATAGTGCAATCACTTTTTATGCGGTCAATAGAATTTTAGATAAGATCGTTTATCATTTGCGGGCTCATTTAGCAATAATTATCTACAACCTCAAATTATTGCATCTGCATCGATCTTGAACGTTTTTCAAAATTCAAGAAATTTAACGTTTCTAATTTACTATTATTATTATCATCATCATCAGGATTCATAAAAACAATTTTTATCATGGTCGAACACTGCAGATTTTATTTATTAATATTATTAATTAAATTTCTAAATTACTATATTTATTTTTCAAATTTTGAGATTTCCTGATCTTCAAGAAACTGCAAAAGATCGAATTCCTTTAAACTTCCAGAATACTTTTTCTGTGCTAGCCATAATCGGAGTTCGATAATAAATTATCAAGATTTATTAACAGTTATTTCTAGAACTGTTTTGTGCATTCATTACACGAATCGTTTTTGCTACCTAATATCGTTTAAACGACTCCACATGGCTGGTTTCTATGAATTCATTCCATTTCGCCTGTAAACCGGTTAGTCTTGCACGGCAAGAATCCCTCGAAGTGTTCCTTATGCGACGTTTTATTTAAATTTTTAATAAAAATCTTTACTGAAATACTTTCTTCGGTGAAACATTTATTGGTGACATTTTTCTGATTCAAATGAGTACAAACACGACGCGATTCGGTGCATATTTAATCATTTAATACGCGATTTAGTGGGATCTCTATTATCCGAACCAACGACATAAATAGAATACATGCTTCACCTGAAAACAATTCAAAAAGCGATCAATACACAACACTATCCACCGTACACATCGATGAAGATACAATCTAAGACAGCAGCTAGATAACTGCCCGTTCGGATAATCGAGGTTCCCTTAAATCGCGAATTAAACGACCAAATACGATCCGAATCGTATCGTGTTTGGTATCGTTTCAATCAGAAAAGTGCGACGGATATGTTGGTAAAAGTCCCGCGAAGAATGCATTACAAACAGAAATGTTTTATTATAATATTAATGTAATGTCCCAGAGTTCAGTATTGAAAATTGGGTTGAAGTGTGACGTCCAATCGAGAGTAACCGACGATTAACGTTCCCCTGGCCGAGGACTTTCGGATGATCGTATTTGTCCCCCGAGGATCGATCCGCAAGAAGCGGTCTTGCGAGATCAAGCGTGGATCAACGCACCGCGCGATCCACGATCCACGATGGAAAAACTGGTCCTCGGCACCGGCCACGTTTCTTTTCTCCTCCAGAGCATACTTTCATTGTTGCTGGGCGACTGAACATTTAGTCCATCGCGACGCCGTTTACAACAAATTAGACACGTGTTTATAACAAATATATTAGACACTAATCTATAAGAAAATTTAATAAACGAAACTGAAAACAATGGAAAAGTACCAAATTACTGCACGGGATCGCAATTACAGTATCTGATCGATAAATGTCACAAGCACGTGTCCGGCCGGCGACAATTAGCGTTCAGATAATACTACTCTTTGACTTGTACCGAACGTAGCCTAGTGACAAAACTTCTTTATTTTTTATTATTTTTTGATGGAACTTTCACCAACATATTCGTGGCATTTTTCTAATGAAAATGATACCAAATAAGATAGAATTGCGATGATATTTACTTGTGTAATGGACGATGAAAGTTTCGGAAAATTATTGTAAATATGATCCGAATTATATCGCGTTTGGTATTATTTTAATCAGAAAAATGCCACAGATATATTGGCGAAAGTCTCATAAAAAAATAAGTCATAATAAAAACGTTTTTTACTGGGATTACATTGTGAAGACACGCGGGCCTTTGAACTGTGCCGCCGACTGCGACTCTTCGCGTCTCTTTCTTTCCTTGCGCCCGAAACTTTCATCGTCCATTACTAAAGTAAATACCATCGGAATTATATCTTATTTGGTATCATTTTCATTAGAAAATTGCCACGAATATGTTGGTGAAAGTTCCATCAAAAAATAATAAATAATAAAGAAGTTTTGTCATTGGATTAGTAGTGTTCTCACCGATAGACCCCGACCCGTATGATGTCATACTTCTCGGCGAGCGAGGCCTCTCGAGCTTCACGGTCCCTCACGGGGTATACCCCGCAGGAGTGGGGATAGTTCTGGGACACTTCTTGTTCAGAATTTTGTGACACTTATCGATTAAATACCGTATTCTTAAATTGCAATAATTCTATCACTAATTGTGCTCTTTCAGCTTTATTTTGCACTATCAGAAGCTAAAAAAAGACCACAGAATGGGATTGCAAAATCAATTTGAAGGATCCCATTCATTTCTCATACAACAGTTGAATGTTTAGCACTTTATAGAATAGAAAGGAATGTAATTATATGAAAACTGTTTTGAATAATTGTATGGCTATTTTTAAAGGTGACTCACAAGTGCAAAGGTTTAAGTAGAGTCTAGATTGTGACACAGTTTGACGGGTCAGTCGACTGGAGGGACAGGTTTGGTAATGTTTTTGGCAGGAATGAAGCGGCAGAGTTAACAGTCCACTCTCGCATAGAGGAAGTACTGTTATGAATTAGGCTGAACGACGACTGCGTCGTGGAATTTGCATGACTTCCGATTATCGGTTCCCTGGACAGACGTTGAAAAAACCGGTGCATCCCGGAGAGGCTAGTAAACGGGTATAAACCGTAACTGCACCCGGTGCACGATCACCTAGACCGAGACGAAATGCACGTTACAGTTGAAGAACGATATATTACGCCGACGATATGTATGTATATTACAGCCGCTAGTGAAACTTTTTCTCCCGGAATTCCTAGTCGTTAGTATAATTTTTGTGTCTTCCTTCATGCCGGGACGATCGTTAAATAATTTATTAGCCGGTCGCGTTGCACTACTCTGCTCGATAACGGAGCGTAGAATCTTGCACCGAGTTATCGACATTCTAAAATATTTCATTTGACCGAGATTAGGTCTACGAATTTTTTTTATGGAAGATCGACTGTTGAACTTCTTGAAAAATTGCTTGGAGATTTAAGTACTTGATTGTTTGTAGATACGAGTATTTTGATCATTCGAGTAGGTGAGTACTGAAGTATTTGAACGGTCGAGTAGGTGAGTACTCAAGTGTTCGAACGATCGAGTAGGTGAATACTCAAGTATTCGAGCGATCGAGTAGGTGAGTACTCAAGCATTCTAACGATTGAGTAGGTGAGTACTCAAGTATTCTAACGATCGAGTAGGTGAGTACTCAAGTGTTTGAACAATCGAGTAGGTGAGTACTCAAGTGTTCGAACGATCGAGTAGGTGAGTACTCAAGTGTTCGAACGATCGAGTAGATGAGTACTCAAGTGTTCGAACGATCGAGTAGGTGAGTACTCAAGTGTTCGAACGATCGAGTAGGTGAGTACTCAAGTATTTGAACGATCGAGTAGGTGAGTACTCAAGTGTTCGAACGATCGAGTAGGTGAGTACTCAAGTGTTCGAACGATCGAGTAGATGAGTACTCAAGTGTTCGAACGATCGAGTAGGTGAGTACTCAAGTGTTCGAACGATCGAGTAGGTGAGTACTCAAGTATTTGAACGATCGAGTAGGTGAGTACTCAAGTGTTCGAACGATCGAGTAGGTGAGTACTCAAGTGTTCGAACGATCGAGTAGGTGAGTACTCAAGTGTTCGAACGATCGAGTAGGTGAGTACTCAAGTATTTGAACGATCGAGTAGGTGAGTACTCAAGTATTCGGACGATCGAGTAGGTGAGTACTCAAGTATTCGGACGATCGAGTAGGTGAGTGCTCAAGTATTCGAACGATCGAGTAGGTAGGTAGTCAATCATTTAAACGATCGAGTAGGTAGGTAGTCAATCATTTAAACGATCGAGTAGGTAGGTAGTCAATCATTTAAACGATCGAGTAGGTAGGTAGTCAATCATTTAAACGATCGAGTAGGTGAGTATACGAATATTTGAATGATTCAGAAAGCATGTACTCACGTATTTGAACGAATGAGTCGGTCGGTTTTGTGTAATTGAGCATTTGAGAATATAGTGTTTTTTGAATTTGAGTGTTTGAGAATGTAGTGTTTGTGTACTGGAGCATTTCAGTGATTGAGTACTCAAATGATTAAATGCTTGTATATTTGTTGAGTGCTTCCGAGTGCTTAAGTAATTGAATACATGGTATCTTAATAGTTGCACCCTTGAGTACTGCTTGAGAATTGAATAAGTTGCAGCCTTGAGTACTACTTGAGAATTGAATACTTAAGTACTTGAATGACTTAAGAATTTGAATGACCTAAGTATTTGAATGACCTAAGTATTTGAATGACCTAAGTACTTGAATGACCTAAGTACTTGAATGACCTAAGTATTTTTATGACTTAAGTATTTTTATGACTTAAGAATTTGAATGACCTAAGTATTTGAATGACCTAAGTATTTGAATGACCTAAGTACTTGAATGACCTAAGTATTTGAATGACCTAATTATTTTTATGACTTAAGTATTTAAATGACTTGAATGATTTAAGTATTTAAATAACTTGAATGATTTAAGTATTTAAATGGCGAATGATTGAAGTATTTGAATGACTTGAGTACTTGAGTATTTAATCACTTGAGTGCTTGAGTATTTAATGACTTGAGTGCTTGAGTATTCGAATGACTTGAGTGCTTGAATATTGTCAACAATTGAGTACATAGATGCTTGAACAAGTGGTAATTGAGTTAGCACTTAAGTACAGGAATAACTCATCAATTTCCGAAGATCACCGACTTGGAATGTACGACACAATTGTAAATTTGAAAATCGCTTAACGTAAACAGTAAACACACAAGACAGGAGCGTATCTGCATTAGGTTCAGAGGCGCCGCAATCTCGCATTCGTTTCCAGGAACGCAGGCCAGCGAACTGCACACGGAGCACTGTGTCTGATTTATGCAGTATGTACGATTAAGTAATCGTTCGTTCCCGATCCGTTTACGTAAGTGCGTGAGCGAGCCACGCTCGAACACGCGGGAGATCTACTACGTGACCGTGTGCTCCCCCGTGCGCAGAAACCGAAAACGGCCGGCAATCAACTACACGATTTTTCTGGATTTCGTCAAGGTCGGAAACTGAATCGGCGCCGCCGCCGCCGTCACTCCGTTGTATTTCGTATGCATCACGACCCGAGACACGCGTAGGATGCACCGTTACTCGCCCTGCAATGCAGATTCCGTGATACGTAAATGCAACGGCGGATTGTGCTCGACGAGATCAGCCTCCGGGACTTGCAATACGAACTCTTTGTGTCTTCCTCTCGAATAAATTCAAACTGGACAACTTATCTCTTGCTCGGATCGGTCGAACTATCTCAGAGAATTACCGTTTTATATTCAATACTAGAAAAATCGATGTTCTTTACAGTACAGTCCGAGGACTCTACGAAACTGTTAGGATTTTTATTTACAGCTAACCTCGCCGCCTAAAATTTTTTAAATCCAAATTTCTCTTCTAATTAATTTATAGAAAATTTAATTTCTTTTTTTTGCTTGAGTATTTGAATGACTTGAGTTCTTGAGTATTTGAATGACTTGAGCACTTGAGTATTTGAATGACTTGAGTGCTTGAGTATTTAAATGGCTTGAGTGCTTGAGTATTCGAATGGCTTGAGTGCTTGAGTATTCGAATGGCTTGAGTGCTTGAGTATTCGAATGACTTGAGTGCTTGAGTATTTGAATGACTTGAGTGCTTGAGTATTCGAATGGCTTGAGTGCTTGAGTATTCGAATGGCTTGAGTGCTTGAGTATTTGAATGACTTGAGCGCTTGAGTATTCGAATGACTTGTGTGCTTGAGTATTTGAATGACTTGTGTGCTTGAGTATTTGAATGACATGAGTGCTTGAGTATTTGAATGACATGAGTGCTTGAGTATTTGAATTACTTGAGTGCTTGAGTATTTGAATTACTTGAGTGCTTGATTAGTTGAATGACTTGAGTGCTTGAGTATTGCAATGACATGAGTGCTTGAGTATTTGAATGACTTGAGTGCTTGAATATTGTCAACAATTGAGTACATAGATGCTTGAACAAGTGGTAATTTAATTTCATTTTTCTTGTGAAACTTCTAAGATTGTGTTTGTGACATTTTTCTGATTAAAACGAGGCCAAACATGGTACACTTTGGATCAGATTTACTTTTATGGAATCTATGACGCAATAGAACCTCGATTATCCGTACTAATCAGATGTTCTACAGCAATTGTGAATTGCGCAGGCTTATGTGCTCCGAAGTGGGTCATGTTTGTACTCGTTTTAATCAGGAAAACCCCACGAATACGTTGGTAATAATATTATTTAAAAAATCATTAAAAATAATATTCTTATATTCCTATATAATATATAGTATTTATTATCTAATAGTATTATCTAATAGTATTATGTAATAGTAATTATTAATATCTAATAGTATGTATTTTCGCATAAGATAGGATTCCAATATTATTAGAAATCTGTAAATTAGAATAGAACAATCGATATATCGTTGTTCGGTACTAAAATTGTTAAACAAATAGACATTCTTCGAATCGTGTCATGTTTGGGCTCGTTTTAGTCGGAAAAATGTCACGAATATGCTGATCACACTATCATTTAAAAATACGTGAGATTTTCATTGAGTGAATAATGTTCACCCGATCAGCAATGGATTAGCATTTCAGTCGAGACGTTCGCCGATATAATGAGAGACACGGCTGTAATCGGATACACCGGGGTATCGATTTCCTTTATAATTTCTGATTCATAGAACCCGATATATCGGACTGGGCCAGTAACACGTACCGAGATGCTCTAAAGTTCCACTACTGCTAGCGAGACTAACAAAAGCAAAAACCGGGCTCAATTCTCGGCGATTGAGCAGTTTTTCGAGGATCGAAAAAAAAAGAAGACGATCCGTTAAAACGGATCGGTGGCCGCATACACCCGAGAAACGTATCCTAACGTGGAAAGTATCGACCTGGTGATCATATCCTTTCCGGGCGAGACGATCTTCTCGGATGTGAAGAGAGAGAGATGGAGAGAGAGAGAGAGAGAGAGAGAGAGAGAGAGAGAGAGAGAGAGAGAGAGAAAGAGAGAGAAAGAAAGAGAGAGATGAAAAAAGTCAACTCTTACGGATTGCGTTTTACCGTTACACAATCGTCTATTTCCGACGACAATCTGCTCCAGCTACTTTAGGTCGCAATTATCAAACTTATCATATCAGACGACTCCTCCTGTCGCTGGTAAAATGAATTTGAAATTCTGATTTAAGAGAACACTATTGTGCATTTATTCAAATTACGTTTTGAGACACCCTATATTCCCACTGCTTAAGTAAGATACGTTTTTTGAAATTATGTTTTGAGACACCCCATTGCCAGTGCTGAATGATTGGATATTTGGTTATTACGGTTTTTGAGTGGTTTGACATTTGAATGATGGATTATTTGAGTGCTTGAGCGATTGAGTATTTTTATGATCGAGTATTTGATTATTTGAGTGATTCAATATTTGAGTGATTGAGTATTTGAGTGATTCAATATTTGAGTGATTCAATATTTGAGTGATTCAATATTTGAGTGATACAATATTTGAGTGATACAATATTTGAGTGATTCAATATTTGAGTGATTCAATATTTGAGTGATTCAATATTTGAGTGATTGAGTATTTGAGTGATTCAATATTTGAGTGATTCAATATTTGAGTGATTCAATATTTGAGTGATTGAGTATTTGAGTGATTGAGTATTTGAGTGATTCAATATTTGAGTGATTGAGTATTTGAGTGATTCAATATTTGAGTGATTGAGTATTTGAGTGATTCAATATTTGAGTGATTCAATATTTGAGTGATTCAATATTTGAGTGATTCAATATTTGAGTGATTCAATATTTGAAGATTTGAATATGTCAGTGATTGAGTATTTGAATATTTAAGTGAATGAGTACTTGAGTAATTGAGTATTAGAAGATTTGAATATTTAAGTGATTGAATATTCGAATATTTGTGTGATTGAATATTCGAATATTTGTGTGATTGAGTATTTGGATATTTAAGTGATTGAGTATTTAAACTTTTGAATATTTAATTGATTGAGTATTTGAATATTTCAAAGAATAATTTTTCGAAAGAATGAATATTTGAGTATATGAATGAATATTTGAGTATATGAATGAATGAATATTTGAGTATATGAATGAATGAATATTTGAGTATATGAATGAATGAATATTTAAATGTTTGGATGAATGAATATTTGAATGTTTGGATGAATGAATATTTGAATGATTGATTATTCGAATAGTTGAGTGATTACACATTTGAATGATTGATTGTTTGAATGATTGAGTATTCAAATAATTCAGTATTTGAATACATGACTATTTGAACGAATGAACATTGGCATGATTGAATATTTAAATAGTAGAGTATTTCAGTGATAGAACACTCGAATGATTTGGATTTGAATACTCGACTTCTTGTCCCCGATTGAGTACCTCGAATGCCCGAATACTTGACTTATGGTGACACGTCAAAGAAAACTGAAAATCGCGACAGAAAATAACCAGCCTTCTTCTTCTTCTTTTTCTTCTTCTTCTTCTTCTTCCTCCAGAGAGTAGCAATAAAGAGAATTTAGACGATAAATAAAAAGAGAGCGAATGCAATGGCGAGACGTGTGCTCGCAACCGGCGATTGTATGCACTCTGATTACAGGGAGCCGATATACCGAGTGCAATGTGTCCCAGATTTTCGAATCAAGGCCAAGATATTTGCTCACACCTGACGCGCAAAAAGGCGAACGACGGCGAAAGTGTTTTGCACACGCATCCGCGAGACTCTCCGCGTGTTACAGAATCAGAATCGCAGAAAAAGGAGGAGAGCCATCGGTGATCATTCCTCCTGGCTCTCCAGCTGTATTCGATAACGTCTAGTCCAATTAGATAAGACTACGGCCCCGACATACGCGACCGTGACTCGCTACCCAACCATTTCGATTACTCGATATTGCATACGTTGTTGAGTAACACGTTATAGAAATCGGACCTTGCCATTTTTCAGATAATATAGAATTTATTCATACATCATTTATTCCAACAAAAAATTATTTCATTTGCTAATCGAAGAATAGCAGCTACAATGCGTTCCTCGCGACAATCGATCGAAATTTTGTAATTCTCATCGCGAAATGGTAATTACTTATAAGTAGCAACCATTTCAGCGTAAAGTGCGTTCTTTCATCTTTAATTTGCACTTTTTTAAATTAAAAAATCTCCACGGCCTCACATCAAAAATTAAATTGAAGAGACCCTTTATTATTATATCGTGTTCGCGGCAATTGTTTGAAATTTTCGAAACGATATCGAAATTATTTTTATATAACAATCATTCCATCATGAAGTGCGTTCTTTCAGCTTTAGTTTGCAATTTTTCAAATTAAAAAATCTCGACGGGATAAAATCAAAAATTAAATTGAAGAAACCCTTTATTATTATATCGTGTTCGCGGTAATTGTTTGAAATTTTTGAAAAGATGCCATAATTATTTTCATGTAACAATCACTCCATCATGAAGTGCGTTCTTTCAGCTTTAGTTTGCAATTTTTCAAATTAAGCAATCTCCACGGGATCAAATCAAAAATTAAATTGAAGAAACCCTTTATTATTATATCGTGTTCGCGGCAATTGTTTGTAATTTTCGAAACGATACCGAAATTATTTTTATATAACAATCATTCCATCATGAAGTGCGTTCTTTTTCTCCTTTAATTTATACTTTTTGAAGTTAAAAAAATCTCCGCACAATCAAATACAAAAAAATACATTTTGAAGGAATCTCTTATTATTACCCTGTGTTCGAAGCAATCGATTGAAATTTGGAAATTTTCGAGACGAGACTGTAAATATTTTCAAGTAACAATCACTTTATAATAAATAATAAATTTTGTCGTTTCGGCGCACGGTTCGATCAACTTTATAATAAACTGCGTTCTTTCAGCATCTATTTGCGCTTCTTCAAGTTGAAAAATCTGCACGGAATAATATTATAAAAATCGATTTTGTAACCTCTTATTTTCTGCTACTTTAAACAATATACCATTAGATATACACAGGTTGGCCTAATTCCTGTCGAACAGTTAGTTCCCCGAAACTCTTATTAAACAACGGTTAATTAAACTTGTATGGAACACCTCGGCGCTAATCCACAATTAGTATTCCTGTCACCTAGCGGATGGCCAGCTATAAATATAGAGTGTAACGGATTGCGCGTCGACGACCGTAAAATAAAAAGGACAATTTTTACACGTAACACGACGCGGGCGTGTCACGAAATAAGCATACGTGCACGTAACACTGTTGCCTGGGTTCGAAATTGTTCCAGGAACAAAAAGGAAAAATTCAGAATCAACGCCAGGTGTCATCATCGAAGACACGCGCGAAATCTGAATGACTCTTGCCACTATTCCAGTATGGGATCCCAATTATTTTCAAATTGCAATTAGGTAGTCATAAACTACGTTCTTTTAGCTTGAATTTAAGTTCAGAGAGATTAAAAAAATTGCCACGGAGTGGTATCGCAGAAATGATTTAAACAAACCCTCCTTTTCCCCTACATCGCATTTCTTGTCGAAACCAATCGCAATTTTTGGATTTTCGGCAGGGTATTCTAATTATTTTCAAATTGCAATTAGGTAGTCATAAACTACGTTCTTTTAGCTTGAATTTAAGCTCAGAGAGATTAAAAAATTTCCACCGGATGGTTTTGGAAAAATAATTTAAACAAACCTTCCTTTCCCCTATATCGCGTTTCTTGTCGAGACGGATCGCAATTTTTGGATTTCCAGCATGGGATCCCAATTATTTTAAAATTGCAATAATTCTATCATAAAAAACGTTCTCTTAGCTTTAATTTTATTTATCAAAATCTAAAATATCTCCTCGGGATGATATAAAAAAATTAATTTTACGAAACCCTTGCAGTTAATCGCTTGGGGAGTTTCTCCGAGGGACCTCGAAAACATGATCGAAAAGGTCATGTGCTCAGTGTTTATGCTACTCGTTCCGCAGTCCGATAAACGAGAAATTTGTTGACCGGTTCCCTGTATTCCATAAAATGGACGATAACCGGCTCGTTAACATTTCCCATGTGCGAGGAGCACTCGTAGAAAAATTTATCCACTTACCGCGCGGATATCTCTCTAATGTCTGTTTCGATGTTCAGTCGAGTAAATAAGAAAATTTTTCAAACTACCGCTATATTGCTTTGCCGTAGCGTGTACCCCGGCCGATTTACCATACCTGCATTGATTATCATTGTTGCTATTAGTAGCGCATTTGCAAGTACAATTTTATTATTGATAGTGGCAAGAGAACGAAATTACACTTGGAAATGTGCTCGATTACGTGTTAATGAGTATTTGAGTATTCCGGTGTCTTGAGTGTCTTGAGTGGATGACTGTCTTGAATATCTGAATATTCCGGCAGTAGAGTAGTGCAACGATGGAGTAGTGCAACGATTGGGTGCTTAAGCGATTGAGCATTCAAGCGATTGAGTATTCAAGCGATTGAGTATTCAAGCGATTGAGTATTGAAGCGATTGAGTATTGAAGCGATTGAGTATTGAAGCGATTGAGTACTCAAGCGATTGAGTATTGAAGCGATTGAGTATTGAAGCGATTGAGTATTGAAGCGATTGAGTATTGAAGCGATTGAGTATTCAAGCGATTGAGTATTGAAGCGATTGAGTATTGAAGCGATTGAGTATTCGAGTGATTGAGTACTCAAGCGATTGAGTACTCAAGCGATTGAGTATTGAAGCGATTGAGTATTGAAGCGATTGAGTATTCAAGCGATTGAGTATTGAAGCGATTGAGTATTGAAGCGATTGAGTATTGAAGCGATTGAGTATTGAAGCGATTGAGTATTGATGCGATTGAGTATTGAAGCGATTGAGTATTGAAGCGATTGAGTATTGAAGCGATTGAGTATTGAAGCGATTGAGTATTCAAGCGATTGAGTATTGAAGCGATTGAGTATTCAAGCGATTGGGTATTGAAGCGATTGAGTATTGAAGCGATTGAGTATTGAAGCGATTGAGTATTGAAGCGATTGAGTATTGATGCGATTGAGTATTGAAGCGATTGAGTATTGAAGCGATTGAGTATTGAAGCGATTGAGTATTCAAGTGATCGAGTACATAAGTGGCGGAGTAGTTAAGTGATTGAGTATTTGAATCAACACTCGAGTAGTTAACTATTTTGTGTTTCAAAATATGCATACTTAAGAACTTGAATAAGTGAGTATTTCAGTGGTCGAGTGTCTTAATCACCCGAGTACTTCAATATTTGAATAATTGAGTATTTAAGTGCTCAAGTATTTAATTGTTAAAAATTGCTTACATCGTCAACTGAAAAATTACTTTGTAGTTTTCGCTTGCCGATTGCGCCATTCCAAACAGAATCGAAATATTCGTGTCAATTCGATCGTATAAAGCCTATCTAAAAGTGGCAAAGAATCATTTACTCTAATCGAAATCAGTCTTCTCAAATACTCGTGGATTAATTTCTAACATTCCGCTGCGATAAATGTATTTAATCTTTGGACAATATCGATGACGGATCAACGTTAGAATCGAATTTATCGGGAAATGACCTGATTTCGCTGAAAACAATTCAATTGATCTGAAAATGATCACACACATTCTGATGGGGCGCGAATCGAATTTATCGGGAAATGGCCTCGATTCCATTGAATTCGATTGCACGCGGCACCCCACCCCCCTCTCTTTATTCTTTAATGTACCGTTTTGATTTTGAGAACGGTACCTCCTCCGTGTTGACGCGTTGCGAAACGTTCGTTTCTTTTCCTCTCGTCTCTTTCGTTTTTGTTTTACGTAACGATCACGCGCTGTCAGAGGACTTGATCGATTCACGCGCGAACCGGTAACTCGTGACGATCGCGCAAATTTCAAAAATCATTAAACTTGTGGTTCTTTATGTATTTACACCGTATGCAAATTTCTCAAACACGGGGGGTACCTCTACATCGACCAAAATAAATATTTTTACTTAATTTCCACCAGAACGTATTTTCATCAAAAATTTTCTTAGTCCTGTAAAATCACTTTACATATTTATTGCATGTATAATTTGTTTCTAATTCAATCGGACATGTATATTTATTTTACTTTTGGGTACAAGGAGAATTTTCTCAGTTGAAGAAATAATTTTTTTGTTTTGGTAAATTATTTAATCAAGTATGAAAATGGCAATTTGCATAAAGATCGACTACGTAGATGCCATAAATAGCAGGCTAGACAAACAGACAGTGTTTGCCACTCTCTATTTGAGCAGACTCTTCCTTCCAATACTAAATTTTTTCAAACGTCTCCAAATTTACTGTTCTCCCTCCTTTCCGTAATTTCTAAAAACTATTTCTAATAACTTATTCAAATATTTTCTTCTGCTTTTTGCATAATTTTTTTATTCAAACGAATACACATATACAGGGAGTACCAAAAATTTCTGTTAGACAAGAAATTTGTATGGTTTTCAAAGCTCTATAGAAAGGTGCATTTTTAAATATTCTATTTGACGTGTTGAAGGTCATTTTAAGGTCAAGTTCACTTTTTTATATGGGAACATAATTTTTTGATTACACCAACTTATTCTATGAGAAAAAACAAATAAGTTTTATTCGAAACGTTTTTTAAGTAATTCAACGATAAAGACACAAGAAGAAGTGCCTAATAGGCCAGCGCGCTCTCCTGATTAGACGCGATTAGTCTATTCATGTCTTTATCATTAAATAACTCAAGAAGTTGTTGTCGAATTAAAAAACGTTCCGAACAAAAATTTACTTGTTTCTTCTCATAGAATAAGGTGATATAATCACAAAATTATGTTTCCATTTAAAAAAGCGAACTTGGACTTAAAATGACCTTCAACGCGTCAAATAAAACATTTAAAAAGTTGTTGTCAAATTAAAAAACGTTTCAAACAAAACTTACTTGCTTTATCTCACAGTATAAGTTGGTGTAATCAAACAATTATGTTTCCATTTAAAAAAGTGAACTTGACCTTAAAATGACCTTCAACACGTCAAATAAAATATTTAAAAAGTTGTCGAATTAAAAAACGTTTCAAACAAAACTTACTTGTTTTATCTCACAGAATAAATTCGTGTAATCAAAAAATTATGTTTCCATTTTAAAAAAGTAAACTTGACCTCAAAATGACCTTCAACACGTCAAATAAAATATTTAAAAAGTTGTCGAATTAAAAAACGTTACAAACAAAACCTACTTGTTTTTTCTCACAGAGTAAGTTGATGTAATAAAAAAATTATGTTTCCATTTAAAAAAGTGAATTTGACCTTAAAATGACCTTCAAAACGTCAAATAAAATATTTAAAAAATGCACCATTCTACATAGCTTTGAAAACCATACAAATTTCATTGGAAGAATTTTTTTTTCTAAATACGATGGATAAAGAGATATCCCGTGTAACAGAAATTTTGGGACACCTTGTACACAAAAATGTAGAGAAATTTTAACCTTCTGCGCTCGAATGGTGACTCTGTGTCAACAGAAAAAAATTGCCATACCATTTCTATGCTAGAAATTGCAAAAATTTCAAAGAAAACAGATTTAATTTTAGGTGCACAATGTAAAAAGTAACATAGAATAAAAATGTACTAGATTGCAAGAAATATCTTGATTTTCGAATTAAAATTGCCTCGAATGTAAAGGGTTACTATAAATGTTTTTATAATACATATAATATGAACGAATATGGTAAATAAAAAATTGAAAACCGGTATTACGATGGATGAAAACATGATTGTAAAATTTCGATAATAAAATATGAAACAACCACCACAGAAATTAAAATCCCATAAAATATTCCGATAATGTTACGATCCATAAATACATATGAGCCGCTCATTTGCCAAATCGATTTTTTGTTTATTTATTGCCAAATCGATTAACTCCATAATTTTAAAAATAGAGTAAATCGATGAAATAGTGTATATTATTATTTTTTTAAAAATTCTGTCAAAGGTTGTCATTCAATGATATTAAGCTTAATTATTTACGAAATTCAATTAAAATGCAAAAATTTTAACGTCAACAAAATATTGTGGTAGAAAAATGTAAGAAAATTCGAAAGGTAGATAATCGATTTGGCTAGCGAACGGCTCATATGAAAAATTTACGACGAATATTTCCATAATAAATTCTGTAAGTGATTAAATATTCAATTATGAAATGAAACGATGCCATCTTCTGCATAATAAAACGTGCGCGTTGGTAAAAGAACGAATTGGCAATATTTTGTAACGGAATTTCCGTGTCGAGTACCGCTCGAAAATATTGATCATCGAGAAACACGAATTCCGGCACGAAACCATTCGATTGTTATCAAGACTTTTGCACAACCATAACGATAAACGTGAAATCGTACGAGTGCACTGTTGAAACCCGTATAGTGCTTGCATCGTATTGTTATCTCGTTTTACGAAATCACGAATCACGAAAACAATCATCCAAGTAAATTGTACCGTCACGATAACGATTTGTTTATCTTTGATTACAGGAAAAAAGTGGATCAAAACAAGCATATATGTCGTATCATTGGCTCAACATAAATCAATCATCCTCAATGGCATCCAAATTCGACAAAAAAATACCAAACAATTCAACATTGCTCAAGCCTAAATCCTATTTTATTCAATTCTTATCAGATCGCGAACTCTTGCTTTGAAATACTACAATTTCTCATTAAAAATATGTACTACCAAAATTTTTTCATTAAATTCTCCGATTAAAAAAATCCTAGCAACTTATTTTATTGTCAAGCTAATATTCAATTTAATTAACACTAACCCTACCGACCACTAAAAGTGACTAGTCAAAAAATTTAATAGAAATTCATTTTAATTTAATTAGCTCCCCTAAAATTTTTTAAATCAAATTTTTAATTCATTTTAATTTAATTAACACCTCTAAAATATTTTTAAATCAAAATCTTAATTCATTTTAATTTAATTAATCCTCCTGAAATTTTTTAAATCACAATTTTAATTCATTTTAATTTAATCAACCCCTCTAAAAAATTTTAAATTAAAATTTCAATTCATTTTAATTTAATTAAGCACCCTAAAATTTTTGAAATCAAAATTTTAATTCATTTTAATTTAATTAACCCCTCTAAAATTTTGAGAAATCAATATTTTAATTCATTTTAATTTAATTAACCGCCCTGAAATTTTTTAAATCAAAATTTTAATTCATTTAATTCCCCTAAAATTTTTTAAATCAAATTTACTTGCCCCGATATGAAAATCGAACGATTGAATTAATTTAGGTGCTGTGCCATTTTTATTACAATGTATACTTGAATAAAAAAGTATGCGTAATTATTTCCAGTGGTAGCATCTCTATAACTTCAATAATAGTAAAATAAAAAGTCTGAAATTTAAAACTAGGAACTACCTAGCACTAAACGCGACTATCGTACACTGCCTTATAATAACAACAAGATTTATTCAATTGTTGTTTAAATATGCGCTTCGATAGAAAAGTTTACTAAAAAAAAATTAAAAGAAATATTTGCAAAAGAAATCCGGTAGTTCCAGTATTAAAAAGTCACTTCTTCGTTACCCTATTAACGTAGTACCAACATGGCCGACTTAAGTCGCAACGACACAAGCCAAACACAAATAAAATGATGTCTATACTCGAGATATCGAGTTGATAAGCATCCTCTACGAAACCATTGTGTAATGACGTCCATTCACGATACGACATTCTTCAAGGTCTTTATTGACCTTTTTATTGCAACGTATTTTATTCTAGTCAATAACGTTATTACACATCTCCTAAACCGTCTGTAGGAAACATTAATCAATACGATCTCAGCTAAACGTATTTCGAAAACATTCCAAAATAAATAAAAAAAACAGCAGAAATTATGCAAATGTACAACGTCCACATTATACAGTGTAATAACGTGGCAACAAATTTTAATATAAAACTATTTCAATATATTAATATTTCCAACAGAATACTACATTTATGATCAAGAAATAAATTGCCAATAATTTACTGTATAACGTCTGTTCCTTCGAACAGGTCATTTTACGTTTAGGCCATATACAGTGACTAAACAAAAAAAGTTTTGGCATACCTTTTAAAAAGGAATTATTGTTTAAAAAATTCACCAAACGACTCGAGTTTATTTTTGAGATGCCAGATAGATTAGTTAGGACATTATAAAATATTCATTAGATAGTATATTAACAATGAGAATGCTTAAGATAGCAACAATTACCCAATTAATTAAAAGTAATAATTAAGTAATAATTAGTAATAATTAAAACTAAATATAATTTACTTAGATCCACAAAATGCATGTTTTAAATTTACATTGCAGGCTCAGATGAAATAGTTAAAAATTGTAATCTTCTCTTATTTCTACGCAATTCTGATTAATAGCAATTTCAAAAAATTTCTTTATTAACATTAGATATTAAACTAATTCTTCCAATATTTAAAAGAAATTCAACCGTTTCGTAAAATTTTGGTAAAACTTCCGTACTGCGACTTTTCCTAAAAATAGGTTAGGTCTGGTAATTGAATATGTATACATTATATTAATTGTAAATACTCTTAATGCAATTTGCAAATTTTGTAAACGAATTTTAAGAAAGTGGTATCAAATAACATCTTATTTTCAGTGACAATAGCCTTTGCAGATATGAAATAAATAAAAGTCGTACTAAATTCTGTCAAATATTATACTCTAACGTTTTTCGAAAATTTTCAGAAGCCGTGAGTGCAGAAAGATCCGCAATCTAATTATAAAACATTGTATTACATTATATTAACATATTATATCACATTACATTAATTATAAAATATTATATTACATTATAATAATACATTATATTAATTTAGTAAACACTATATTAAATGAATATACCTAACCCAAACCTCCTCCCCACCACTTTTTTCCAAGTTTTTAAAAAATGTGCCGTTCTAGGCCGAAATGAAAAAGAGTTCAACCCATATTTAGGAAAAGCCGCAGTACGGAAGTTTTACCGCATTTATTTTTCTGCATACGACTCATTGATCGTACAACGTAGAATCGAGTTAGTATTGAAACGTCAATGGCCAAGCAAGAAAGCGATCGGCGTACCGTTTACGCGGCGTGCACAACACGGGGACGTCAACAAACGCGATAATATTGTAATCGTTGGCTATACACGTAAAATCAGGCACACAGTTCGCGGAACACGTCACGGGCATTGCCTCTCCGGTTTGTAAATACGAGACGAGGTGCGTTCGTGTTCGGAAGAAGTGGCGCGAAACAGTTGCCCTTGAAAAACAGATAGTCGACTAACCTCGTAATTAAATCCACGCCGGTGTCATCGCGTGGTCGTCGAACGTGCACTGCGAACTTGCCTTTCGTTTACAGCCACTGATCCCCCACGAATATATTTGCTTCACTGACACTCGCGCGCGAGACAGACTCGACAGAAACGTTTCTCAACGACTCGACAAACAGAAACACATGACAGACTATGTCCGAAAACGTGTGGAAAGACACGATTGATATAGCGCACGTGGTTTTTGAACAACGGTCAACACCTGCGGAGCGCCTGACTACGACTGACTCGCTCAGGTAACGGCTTTCGCGCGGCTGACATCGGCAATTCTCGAGCTCGCTCGTTCGCCGGCGATCGTTCGGCCGGGTTCGGTCGCGCTCGGCCGGCGCCGACGCCGGTCGAGCGGACTGGCGGGTTTTCGTGATTCATTCCCGGTGGTTTAGGAGTATTTAAACTTTTTTGTGGTGTTTAACCCAGACCCGCTTTAAATCCGGCGTTTTACAACCTGTGGCAAAAAGTATGTAACTACATTTAAAAGTCATATAATTTTCTTATAATTGAACCATATGAATTAAGAGTTTTGACATCTTAGAAGAATTAATTTACTAAATAATGAATAAATAAAATTTGGAAAAAATACTATTGGTCGGAATTACAAAATAAAGAGTAGAAGATTTTGATGAAATTTTCACCATGCATATAATTGACATACGTCCACAAAACACTTACTAAAGCCACACTACAAAGTCAGATAAAGAAATTACAAAAAGTTTTTACTCTTTTCGTCGTAATTCCGACCAATGGCAATTTCTTCAAAATTTTGTTTACCCGTTACTTAATAAAGCAATTCTTCTAACATGTCAACAAATCTCAAATCATTTGGTTCAATTTCAACAAAATTATACGTTTTTTCAATGCGGTCAAATACTTTTTGGTAGGGGTTGTGCGAGCATTTTAATCGTTTATAGATTGTAATCGCGTTATTTGTAGATCATTTTCGTCTTGCGGAAAATATTTTAAAAGGATTAATACTGTTTTTAATGAAACGTGGACACGAATACACGAGCTAGTATCGTTTCTTATCTATGTAAATAAATACAAGATAATTAAAATTTTTAAAACTGCTGCATACGAAAATTTTAACTTGTCACTATTGAAATTTACATTTGTAAAACGAAGGTTCTTGAATTCATTATTGTTTAAGAATTATCTCGGTTGTTAAACATAATTATTTCGATTGTCGTTTGTAAGCTACTTTTATGTCACAGGGTAACTGTTGGTAGATATATACAAACAAATTAACGAATGTAGTACCTCTCCCACTCCTCCTAATGTCATTACCTACTCCACTACTTCAACGTCCAAGTGGTGGGGGTGTACCAGTTCCTATATAAACTCGTCGAAGACGTTCCGCACCTCATCGTCGCCTAGGCGACCTGGCAAGAAGCATGGGTTTCCGTGCATTCTTTTATTTCTTAATACGACCTACCATTAATCTAGAATATTTGAGCACATAAAAATTAATGTAACCACTAATCAAGAAAAAAAAGACATACAAATAAATATTTGAACGAATTATTTGTTTTCCTTTTCCTTCTATAACATAAAATTGACGCTGTAATTTATGATTAATGAGAGTATAGATACAGTGTCTTTAGAATGATCACGGAACACAATGTATAGTTAAATAAATACTTAAAATCATATAATAAATTCAATGGTTTAACACTGTGGGCATAAATAAATAAAATGTCGATTCTGCGAGAGGAAATCGTTTCCTCGAAAGCACATCCCGATCGCGGTGGTGTTCAAGGTTGGAGTAGTATAAGGTCAGTTTCAAGGTCACACACCGGGGTACTCGGTCACGCCGTCATCGTAAATCAAGACGTAATACTCTCGGCGTCTTAGGTGAAACGCGACGAAGCCGCGAGAGAGTTCTCGATTTTCTTATTTTCCGTTTTTCATGTGTTTCCGTTTTTCCCAGCGATGATCGCGGTGGGGAATTTACGAGTTTCCGGTTGATAAGAACTATCCGAGGAGCGTGCATCCAACGTATCGAAGTATTTACGAGAGTAATTTACCGGCCTTTACCGAAGCCCGCGAATGAGAGAGCCACGAGAAACAAGACTTGGACGACATTAAATTCACCGCGATTCTCCCGCGTTTTTGCGGTTCGACAGGTATGCAAGGACGCCTCTCCTTGATAATGGAATTGTTTATTTCCTGCTGACGACAGCCGCCGCAAAAACTCTCTTTCTAATTGTCTACATAAATACCAGAGCGAGACAATAGATCTGAGCGTTTAGCAAACACTAACACACCGGCGTTTGGGACCCAGGCGCAGTGCTTCCCAACTTTGCCTTTCTATTAATTTTCTTCAAGAGAATACACATCTTAGAAAATTGTCAACTGTTTGTCTTTAATGAGATTAAATTATTAGACGCGTGTATTTCTTATTCCGGTGGTTTTCAACTTAACTTTCCTATGATGTTGAAGAAAATATACTTTTCGACGATTACGATTATCTTTCATGATATTAGATTAAATTAAATGCATTTTTTTATTTAGAAAATTTTAGATTTCTTATTCCAGTGGTTCTCAACTCCGCTTGTCTATGAAGTTAGAAAATAAATTCTTTTAGAAAATTGTCAACTGCCCGTTTTTCATGAAATTACATTATTGAACGCGTGTATGCATTTAGAAAATTTTAGGTTTTCTTATTCCAGTGATTCTCAACTTCACTTTTCTACAAGGCTAAAGAAATCTTTTTAAAATATTGTCAACTGTTCGTATATGATAAAATGAAATGATTGAACGCATGTTTGTATTTAGAAAATTTCACTTTCTTATTCCAGTGGTTCTCAACTTCATTTTTCTATGAATTTGAAGAAGACATACTTTTCGACAATTGTCAACTGTCTATCTTTTATGATATTAAATTGAATTAAATGCATGTTTGCATTTAGAAAATTTTAAATTTCTTATTCCAGTGGTTCTCAACTTAACTTTTCTACAAAGCTAAAGAAATCTTTTTAAAATATTGTCACCTGTTCGTATATGATCAACTGAAATGATTGAACGCATATTTGTATTTAGAAAATTTCACGTTTCTTATTCCAGTGGTTCTCAACTTAACTTTTCTACAATGCTAAAGAAATCCTATTGACAAACTGTCGACCGTCTACATTTAATTAAATTATATGAAAACACTTTTGTTTAACAAATTTTGGGTTTCTCGTCCCAGTGGTTCTCAATCCTACTATCTCCCAAATTTCTCTTCTCTAAAGAAAGAAATGAATAACGAATAATGCAATAATTTTACGTAAAAATAGGAAGTATAGGAAACCTAACGGAGACCTTAACCTGTTATTGAACAGCGTACAGGACGTTTCAAAATACACAATCCAATCTTTAAAATTGTGATCAGTATTGAAATAATTTTGAACAGAAATTGTTATGGTTAAAGATTTTCTGTGATTGTTAATAATTATCCCCGTTTGTCGCTTGGTAGTTTCAGTGACAGAACACGATGATCATTTCTATCTGGCAGAGATACCGTTCACGCTTCTCTCGCATGCCAGGCTAATTGCATGCTTTCGATTCAGGTCTTTCTACGGAATCGCATGGCACCACATATTATTCGCCAATTTGTATAATAACGTTAATATCGTGGGTTCGAACACGTTCAGAGTACATTCGAACTTCCATGACGTGCGGGAGAAATTCTGTGTCGACGAACCGTTAGATTGCCACCTGTTCGATGTGTTTCGCGGTGCGAGGGCGATTTTATACGAGGCCCGACGATATTTGCATTAAAAAATATCGCTTTAAAATAACAGCGAGCTCGATGCGCCTTGGGGAGTGAAACCGAAACAATTCACCTGGACTGCAAAATTCCCACCGTGTCTCCTGTACTACAGTCTCCCTCAAAGTAGACGTTCCCATGTTGCACTGCTCTCAAATAGATTGAAACGATTCATTTCCAAAACATGGAATCGTTGAATTCAAATATAGTTCTGCAAAACGTACATTAAAATTTGAACATGCATTTTGAATCGCCCTGTACACTGTGAAATAACAAATAGAATTAATATTTTACTATATAAATTTTTATCTAAAATTATTTTATTAGTCGTTACTTTCCTTTTTTAAGGAATCTTGTTTTTGTTCAAAATGGTGCCTGTGATTTGAAACAACCTGTACACTGTCTAGCATATTCTAATCTGATTTAAACTTGTATTTTGAAAGATCCTGCACACTGTTCAATAAGAAGTAGAATTAATATTTTCCTACATCAATTTTTATCTAAATTTATTTTATTAATCGTTAATTTCCTTTTTCAAAGAAGTTCATTTCTGTTAAAAATGATGCATGTGATTTGGAACAACCTATACAATACCTAGCATCTAATTTGACATCTACAAAAATAATGGAAAGTGTCTTGTGTATTTTTAAGTCATTCTTAAAAATGTGTCTAACATTAAAACTGTAACATGTATTTTAAAACGTCTTGTACACTGTTTAATAACATGTACAGTAACCCTTTTTTACAATATTGTACATACTTTAATGGTCTTTTAGAAAAGAATTGTCCCTGACCTTGTTTTATTATATCAAAACATTCGAGGTTGCAATTGGTGACTTCATGGACTAAAAAATTTTTTTTGTACAAAACAAAGTCAACGGAAAGTCGGCAACCCATTTAAACAGAACTTTTTTTTTCTCGAAACTCACCGTACGTACCGACAGAGCACGATCATAATAACTGCAAGAAGATGCCAGCCGGTTTCGCGGAACCTATACTTTTCCCGAAGACATAATTATATCAGTCGATGTTCTTCAAACCACCTCTCGATGTGGTCACAGTCCAGTAACTGTTAATGATTCTGATATGCAGTTTCTCCACATTGAATCTCGCATTTTGTCATCTTTGTTTTAACAGAACGATTCGTCTGCGATTAAAGATCGAATGCATCATCGATTTCGAAAAAATCGGGTAAAATTATATACAATTTGACTCGCTCGTAACGACCATTGCCATTAGTTTTAAAAATCGCAATCAAATAAAAATCTATTCGATGAAACATCCCACGACGTTCTAAATAAAATAAAAAATTTTTAATGTTTACTAAGAGGGTCTTATTAACAAAATCACTGATAATATTTCACCGAGACAAACCTATGCATGTTCGTGCAACTCAACGCTTGACATGTGCGATTAAAATTGTAATAAGACGCACTGCAGACTAATGATTTAAATAGCGTGTTTTAACAAACCTTTAATAACATAATTTCGCACGACAATCCTCAATGAAATAATAAGATAAAATCTTAAAATTAAATTTTGCCAGATTCTATATGTACCCATCGAAAAGTCGATTTTCTGAAAACTAACCTTCAAAACCACGAACTCAATATCTTCGATCTAACAAGCATCTAATTCGAACTAAAATAACTCCAATCTAATAAAACGTATAGTAAATAACAATGTCTGGCTGAAATACAACAAAATGTCTCCCAACCAAAAAATAGACCATAAGAGGTTAATCGTAATATGCGTGTTTCAACATGTCGAGCTGCCACACGATCGACAGATCGAAACCCGTTAAAATTATTAACTGAAACGCGGCGAATTTAATGGGGATCGACTCACCATAATCCGGTGAATAAACGGCGCAGTTTCAGTCCCATTGCCCGGCGGTTTTCTTCGCTGACAGCGACGTATCCTTCACTTCACGCGAACTCGTTTGAAAACATACTAAGGGTGCGTGCGAGGGTCACGCATGGTGCGCCGCGACCGTTGGAAACAGTCACGTGCCAAAACACCGCAGCCAGCTGCCGAACAGTCGGGTTTTTACGCGGGATGCGTGTTGTTCGCCTTACCGTGCATCCCATTGGCTCCCTTTTTACACGGCGGCGCATGCACCTATTTTATCGATCCGAGAAAACGTATCGAAAAAACTTAAAAACGATTGCTCCCCGCTAATATATATGTACATATTAATTTAATTTCAGGCCTATCGGCCATGAAAAGGATTTGGTTTACAATTTTTCTTTAAAAACACTTCTCTCCACTTTCATTCTCACCTGTTGTGATTGTTTGCATACCCACTTCTCTCGACCTTAGCCAGTCAGTTAACAATCTCTACACTATTGTAACCTAATATTGAATCGATATAAATAAACAATTTACACAAAAATACCAAACAACTGTTCCTCCGCACAAACGGCGTACGAGCTGTACTCGCGCCGTAACCTCGCGCGCAATCTGTTCGCGCATGCCTCTGCGCGTGCGCAGCAAGCGATTCGACGCACTTTTACAGCAACTGTCATATAATGCAATTCAAAATTTATTTAAAAAGAGTGTATTCGTATTTTCTGTGGCATTAAGTGTACTGACTCTTGAAACAATTTTTTCTACACTTTTTTCGCACATTCACTCTTCTATAAATGCATATATACAGTATTTTTAAACAGATTTATCGATCAGGACTACAGTGTACATTCTAGAAGCAATCCTTTGCCAAGACAAAGTTATACATTTAATTGGCAACTATTTACAACTACACTATACAGTATTAATTAGCTTGCAAATCGATTCCGAATAGGGAATATAATTTGAGACTGTTCAAGTGAAACGAGACAACCAACTTTCGCCTATAAAGACGCAGCCGCGGAGTATGCAACCCGCCTGACGCGCGCGTAAGCGTGGTTGCAGCTCAACAGGCGCCTAGATACTGGTACATAGGATACGTGTAAAGCATTCTTTTCTTTATATTTCTGTTACATTTTATATTTTTATTTCACTTGTGGAGTTTCTTGCAACTTCTCCAGTACTTTATTGGACAGAAAATATACATTTTATATAATTTATAAAAGCTAGATTTAATGTGCAAAGCGTTCTTTTCTTTCCACTTACGTCACAATTAATTTTCGAATCTTTATACACTTCTATGTCATTTTACAAAATAATTGAGGATTAAACTAGTACATATACGCCGACTGGTGTTGTGTTTGGTCTCATTTTATTCAGAAAAATACGCCACGAAAACGTCAGTAAATATTTCATGAAAAAATCATTAAACACAATACAGTTTTGTGATTGGATTAGCATTATGGGATAAATTTTTCTCCTTCAAAATCTCGCGTCGGTCTCCGAGCACCGGTTTTATAGCCGCGCATCGGGACAGGTAGACAAAAGCCAATCGCCTTCGCGTCTCTATTTTTAAATCAATGCCAAGTCGGGGTAAAATCGCATGATCAGAATGATAGGCGCGTCGCCGTTGATCGACGATCTGAATTCCGCGAGGATCGAGGCATTTAGCATTAGCCACACGCAGCCATTTGGCACGAGGGTGCATCGATATCAGGTGTGCCCCGCCTAGTTGCAGGGAAACGAGCTTGATCATCGCCAGTGCAGGTTTCCAATCGTTCAATTATTCCATCCGCGACTACCCGTTTCCGTTCCCCGGCGGGAAGTGATATGAATTCGCTTCGCTATACCCGATAGACCTTCCTACCGTCTCAATAACCATCCCGATGATACTTATCTTTACACCCTTGCTTTACAATTTAATCCCAAGTCTCTTGATTAAAACACACCGTCGAACGAAAAACTGTTTGCGCATGAAACTCATTTGGTTTCAAACCTCAAAAATGACTAGAGAAACGAAACAAGTTCCGAAGTAAGTTCTTTGAATTTCAGATTCATAATTAAAGACATCAGGAATCCCAAAATACCAAGTTTTGTCCCATTCTAACAGTTTTTGATAGGTTTAATCTCCATTTTACAGCCGCAATTTTACTTTTTTGCGATTTTGATTTTAGATTCGTAATCAGCGACCTCGAAAACACTGAGATACCTAATTTCGTATAAATCAAAGAAAAATTTTATTTTTGGCCACGTTTTGGATTAAATCGACCACTGTGCAGCGGTGGGATTTGAACTCACGATCACATTGTTTGTAGTCGCGCGCTCTATCCACTGAGCCATTGCGCGCCCCCAGCGCATGCCACTAATTTAATAATTTTCCTCGGTCCACGGTAAAAGTTACGATCAGAGATTCTAGTCGAGCATTCCGATACGGTGGTAAAGATCGCCAGGAACTTTCTTCAAACAACAAAACAAGGAAATGTTTAGAAAACCGCTCTCCATTCGACCGTAGATTTGGTTTCGCGTTTGACGAACGACATAATTATTCAATTATTTAATAAGAGCCGAGGTCCAGTCGACGGTAACAGGGCGAGACCGGTATAAATCATCTCGGCGATACTTTCCGATCGGTAATGGACAGTGTAACTAACAGTAGTCGGTGGCAGCTCGTAAATCAGCCCGCCCTGGTGCAATTAGCCGCTCGGCGCGGCGGTGTTTAACGTGCTCCGAAACCCGCGAAATTACAGTGGAACGTTGAAATCTAAATATTACGGCCGGCCAATTTCGAAGGAAATTTTCAGCAATAAATTCACTCGCGTTCGAGCTCGTACGGGCGCGCGCGCGCGAGGACGCTCGTGTGTGCGTTCACGCTCGAACGATCGTTCCTTATCCGAGGGCATCTTCCTGACGAGTCAGTCCACAACGTTTCGGAGGAAACCATGAGGAAAGAGAGGAGGCAGGAGGAGCCATGCTTTCTAACTTTTGCCTTGTAAATCGCGTGCGCCATCGGAAGACGTGTGCGAACCGATAATATCTAACGCCCCCCCCCCCCCTCCCTTACCTGCTGTGAAAACGAAGCTGGCTTTTGGGAGTTACTGCAGTGCCTCGATATTTACGATCGAATTCATCCCCCATTGCTGCAGTATATAGCCTATATCCCTTTGAGAGGCCCAGAAGCTACATTGATGACACAACACTAATTTATTGACATAACTTTGTTGTTTTTCATCATTTCGGGATGAAACCTTTAGCAATACATTCGGCGCATTTTTGTGGTTAAAACGAGTCCAAACACGGTACAATTCGGAGCACATTTTGTAAAACGTCTATTATCCGAACGGAATGGAGGTTATACTGAACATGCTTCGAATTGTGTCGTGTTTGGGCTCATTTTAATCGGGAGAACGTCACAAATACGATGGTAAATGTTTCATTGAAAAATAATTAAATGCAAAAGAGTTATGTCAATAAATAGGTATTGTCTCACCTTCTGGGCCCCTCGAAAGAAGTTCTAGGCTATATCCCGCAGTAATGGGGATGAATGTACAACAGTTGATTCTCTGACAGGTTTAAACTTGTACAGACTTCCGGAAACAAATATTAGCGTGCAAGACAGCTTCCATACTCAACGATTACCTCTCACGGAACATCTCAACTATTTCCTTATGTACTTTTACTTTCTCAACAATGAATGACTGGCTTTCGATCGATCAACCGAGCAACGGCCAAACGTCCACCAGCTGAACATCATAATCGAATCACGGTTGCGACAGGACCGGTTCACGGACGCAGCCGTCTAATCTCGAGAATCCACGGTGGTTCTTTGTGGACGGTGACAGGACCTGGAATAATCGTGACAGTGAAAGGACAGAGAGGCGTCTCGCGAGCAAGGACCAAAAGTAAAGTAAACGCCACGCATGGAAATTGTTCTACACTTTCTACGAATTCGCTGGGGATTTTCTAAAGCAGTCGACACACTCCGTGAGATCATCTCGTTGGAGAACAGTGTATAAAACGCGGCAGATAACGGTGTATAATGAGGACATTCATGAAACGACTCGAAATGCAATCTCCGCGGAGCCGACAAATTGTCTGAGAACAGTGTCGTTCTCAGAGCTGGGCCCAGAGTGCCGGGGGCAAATGGGCATGATTCATTCTAATTACCGGTAATTACTCGCTACTCGCGGATCCATCCTATTACGTAACACTATCGTTTCGACCCGATCGGCAAGGAAACAGGATCCGCGAAAAATCGGTCGATTTTGAAGCATTTTTAAGAAAACGCTGCGCGTTCGGTTCGTACGATTCTCTGATAACGAGAACTTTCTTCGGTTTTCTCTCTTAAATGGGAGACAAGGCGCCGACTCGAGCTAAACATTCTCTTAATTAGTCATTCGTCGTTCTATAAACGAACAGGGGCTATTAGTCAATCCAATCAAGATGTTATCTTTTGTATCGAGATCAACGATACCATTGTCTGGACGCTTGTAAGTAGTCGGGTGGACGTCAAGGGTAGTCGTAAAACTCAAAGTTGGGCTAAAATGGGGTACTTTGGTCACCCTGGATAATTTCGCAAAATTTTTTTTTTTTTTCGATTTTCATAATGAATGTTTGACATGCATATGTTATATTAAAATTTAATGTGTATGTACATGTAATATATAAATATATTATAATTGTGTATATATGTATAACATACTCACTCTTTTCCTTTATTTTAGGGATAGGGAAGGGTACTAAATATACAGGGTATCCCACATAAATGAGAACACCTAAATATCTGTCGTATTTACAGTCCTATCAGAAAACTTCAGAGGACAAAGTGACACTATTGCAGGGGGCAAATATAATGGTGAAGAAAAAAATCTTTTATGTCGTGTTTTTTTAATGAAATTTCAAGGTCATCGACGATTTTTTAAAATGGAATAGTATAATTTTTTACGATAGCATGATAGGCAATAAAAAACTGAATTTAGTGGATACCACCTTTTTGACCTTGAAATGACCTTCAGCAAGAATAATCATGTAGGAGCGGATAAAATGTGGAAGTTTAAAGCTTACGTGTTTCAGCAAAGATTACGCGTTGTTTACGTCGGGTTGACCTTTACAAACCACAATAAATGTTTGAAATATTTTTCATATTTCTCTTCTATCACTGGTCGGAATTAGAATTGCGGTACAATGTCTCGATATTCGGAGATGTGCACGATATTCGCGGGAAATTTATCCCCACCACTAATACTGCGGTGTCGAATCGGTCACCTCGAAATAGGGGACTTATATTCGATAGGATTTACGAAGAAGGGGTGCAAAATCCAACTGCACCTGTTTTCGCGCTTGCGCGACGATTTTAGCGCCAGTAAAGCTCAAAGTTGCGCTAAAATGGGGTACTTTGGTCACTCCGCATAATTTCGCGAAATTTTTTTTTTTCGATTTTCATAATGAATGTTTAACATGCATATGTTATATTAAAATTTAATGTGTATGTACATGCAATATATAAATATATTATAATTGTGTATATATGTATAACATACTCACACTTTTCCTTTATTTTATGGATAGGGTAGGGTACTAAATATATAAACCAAATATATAATAAAAAAATAAAATATTTTATTTGCATAGGACATACGTACGTTCCTGGATTTGAACGCGCATGCGCGAAAAAAGGTGCAATATACCATCACTGGTCGGAATTAGAATTGCGGTACAATGTCTCGATATTCGCGGAAAATTTATCCCCACCACTAATACTGAACTTATAATAGGGGACTTATATCCGACAGGATTTACGAAGAAGGGGTGTAAAATCCAACTCCAGAGAACAAACTCGTTTATTTCGGTTAGATCTAAGTTAGGTTCGGCTATACTTCGAGTACCTAGCTACCCCCCCTTAGCTTAGGGTAGATCACCGTGGGGTATACCATTGGGCTGTACAAGTCCAAGGGGAGTCCCACATAACCCTGTCCCTCCCCCAAGGGGCCAGGATACGCGTAACGCATTTCCCCACGTAAAAAAAAAAAAGGCTCGGCTATACTTAGTAGTACGGGTTGAAACGGTTCGGAAAATAACTATTTGATACAATTATATATCCATTTCTTACTGAGACAGTTATGAAGAACCGAAATGATGTTGTAACTGTTATGAGAATATCGGTTCTCACTCATATCGATTACGGTTACGGTTCTTGAGAACCGATATTATAACGATTCTATAACTGTTATTTTTATGTTCTGGATCTCGGTTTTGGTTTCGGTTCTTCAGACTTCAGAACCTATAATATTAACACTCAATATTAACAAAAATCGTTTCAATAGTGTCCGAACAGTTTGTCAGAGTCACTGCAAGTTAAAACTAGTAACTCTTTTAATCTGTCTACTGTTTTGAACTGGACACTACTCAAGTTTCGTCAAGAATGCATAAAATCAGCAGTCTAGTGGTAACGAGACATATTCCCGGACACTATTACGATCGTTAGAGTATGCCTGGATTGCTCGCAGCCTCCGGGGAAATAAATCTAGGGGAAGAAGAAGAAGACGAAGAAGGACAAGAGGGCAAGGAAAAGAAGAGGAGTCTCGCGAGATGAATTCCTCTGGAAAAAGGAGCATCGGAAATTGATTTGAAGCTAGCGAACAGGTTGAAAGCATCTCGTGGACACGGTGGAACAGGTCTTTCCACACTGATCCCGGCTCCATTGAATGGATAATCAAAGCAGAAAAGAGACGCCGAGGTGGGGGAGGGGGGGGGGGGCGGTGGAGATGCGGAGTGAGGGGAGAGAACGGAGCGCGAGCGAGATGATGCGCTCAGGCATGTTACAAACAGATAAGAGAAACTGGTTGGGGTTTCGATTTTCACGAGGGGTGGGGGCGAGGGAATCAGCCACGGGGCAAAAATCGGCGGGCTGCTCGATGGTTTTCTTGTTGGCATGCCGAGCGATAAGTGCGGTGTTAAGGTTACCTAAGCACTTTCTATGCCAACCGATGCCCGATCAGGCCGATTCCGAATGGAAATGATGTCGACGGGGCCGCGGTTACGTGGAATGTCGTTCCCTGATAATGAGGGACACTTCCAAGGATACCGTGGCTGGCTTGCCCCGACCCGCCACCGCTGCCATTTCGTTTCATTCACTGACAATCTCATTGACGGTGACCCGCGACTGTGGCATTGCCACTCGAATTTAACCCTTTGCACTCGGAGCTATTTTAACTACAAAATTAAATAATTTTCCGACCAATCATATTTCCATTCTATATGATTACTTTTCATTTTGTAGATATGAAACTAGATATAATTCCTCGTACAATACTTAAATGTGTAATACCTAATTTATTGTATATTTTAGTAATGCAAACAATATTTTGAATAATAGTACAGCAATTTTTAGTGGTGCCTCAGAGTCACCACTCGAGTGTTAAGGGTTAAACGCCATCCGGAAAAAGTTCGACCATCCAAACGAGATCCGGCGGCCCACAAAATTGACTTACTTCTGTATAATTTAACGGTATGATACTTTGAGAATATACTCCTAAAAGCGGTCAATAATACTCGGAGAAATGAGGCGCCTATTGCCATAATTGATATCATTTAAAATATGTATATAATTCATAAAATTTACAAACGTTTTATGAAATGCATAAACTTATAAATATTAAATACTTAAATTTTAAAATACATTAAAATTGAAAACATCGAATTCTATGCTTTCTTGTAGCTCCTTCGACAATATTAGCTGCCATCGTGCAATCAAATATTAACCCTTAGCACTCGAATGGCGACTCTGAGTCGTCACTACAATTGCTAGACCATTATTCAGAATATTGTTTACATGATTAAATTTGTTTATATGTAATAAATTACTAAACATTTAAATATTGTATGAGGTACTATATCAGTTTCTTACGCACATAATGAAAATAACTATGTACAATGGAAATATTCTAGATTAGAAGAAATGTTTGGTTTTTTAGTTGAAATAGCTCCGAGTGCAAAGGGTTAATAATAACTCACTAAAAATGCAGAGCGTGGTCCCCTCCTGTCGTCCTGGATTCTTCCGGTACTTTTCCGCCAATAACAGTTCCCCACTACTTTCCCCACAAATTTAAAATGTAGATAGGCTCCTGGATTTCGACGCGCATGCGTGAAAAACGCATCGAATATACTAGGGACGGGCATTTTTGTTCCAATTGAGACAAAACCGCCCCCACCATAGCGCCCACTGCTCCCCACCAGAATCCGCCGTTACCATAGAGCAGGGATGGGCACGAAGCAATTCTTTTCTCTATGGTTTCGGCGGATGCTGGTGGGTGATAGTGGGCGCTATGGTGGGGACGGTTTTGTCTCAATTGAGACAAAAATGCCCATCCCTGCCATAAGGGAAGGACCTGCTTCGCCCGTCGCGCACAGTGCGCAGGACTCGCGCATGAAATTGAAGTTGGTGGGAGAAGCGGGCGTTTCAGGGGCCCCTACTGTGCCCATCACGGCAATATACCATCACGGCAATACACCATCACTGACTCGAACTCGAAGAGGTTTAAACGGCAACCCTGATTTCGTAGGTCGAAAAAATCGATTTTTTTTGCATTCATCGAGTGTGGTGTTCGTTGAACGTCCCCGATAAATGTCACAAAGTTCTTTTATTGGGGTTCTTATATCTAATTTTAGACACATAGGTGTCTTTTATGGGTCCATCCGTTGCCCAGCGCCAGATCAATAAAGATACCCAGTTTCCTGATGCATCGCGAACCCTCGAAGCGTCTTCTCGAGATTTTTCCTTCACTTCGAACGTGTTCTCCGCGTTTATTTTGTAATGGAATCTACGCTACTTCGTTTATAACTTTATCTTCCCAAGAGATTAATATGGACATCCTGTTCCCTGATGTTTTCAAGTTGCCCGTGAATCTTCACACATCCAATGTTGCTCGATGAAGATACATAGATTATCATAATCAGCGTCCCCGATCTCGATTTTTACACGGATTTTTCATTCCCGTTGTTCTTTTAAATATTTAACGAACGAAATTACCACCCTTATCCTATCATTATCAGCAAATTAATAATACTACATTCCCTAAATCATTTTTATTTTTGAAAATTCTAGAACTGTGCTTTTGGGATGGACTCGCGAAGAATCACTTTAAAATTTTCTATCTGGTGTTCCTTATGAATTTTGACGATTAGAAAAAATTGTTGCAGGAGAGCAAATCTTCTAGATTAAGAGAAAAAAAGATTCATTACGATATGATAATTACTTTCCGAGATAAAAATTCATATGCGTACACTGGTTCCAGAAAGAAGAGTGAACATTCGAAAATGAGAATTTCTTTTATAATTTTTTATTAGAAGTTTTTTATTAATTTGTCGATTGAAAAAAATTGCTTTAGTAGACCAAACCTTCTAGATTAATTTAAAAAAAGATTCATCTCGATCCGATGAGTAGTTCCCGAGATAAAAATTGAAAAGGACAAGTTTTCATGTAAACGATTTTCCAAGAATTCTAAAAATTGAAAAATTCAAACATTTATATCTTACGAAGAAACTCAAACTCGGCAAACTGATGACTTAAACTACCCCTAATTTCGTATGAATTACATACTACCAAATTTTAAACAAAATCCTTGATGTGCAATGTGAAGAAAAATTGCCAATCTCGAGCGTCCCACGTGTCAGACATGTTTTTTCGAAACGTCGTGTACCACGTGGGTTTTTAAAAAAATGTTCAAGGTAACGTCGAGGATCTAAGACGCCTAATACAGTACGCAGCGACCCGTATATTCGAAAGACCAAGGCTGAAAGGATTAACCGTTTTTTTCTGGCTAATCAATAGCCACGGTACCATTATCACGACACAGAAACCTACGCAACGCGCCATTTTATGGTAGCCACGGGTTTTTATCGGTCGAAGGAACACGTCGCTTACGTGGACGGGACCAGTTACAAGGCGAAGAAGACCCGATCCAGCTTTATACGTCGATCGCGGCGGTAATTAACGTACAGTGACACGATTCCAAGCGGACTTCCAGCTAGGAAAAACCATCCGCGACGAAGGAAATGGCACCAGATAAGGAACAATCGGATTTAATCCGACTCGTGTAACCTTCTTGCATCGCTATTAAAATGGGGACATCGGTGGACTAGGTAAACGATGTTACTAGACACTAACAAATACATTTCTGTACCTAACAATCAATTAATAACAAACCTTTGTTGTTTCTAATAATTTTTTAAAATTATGAAACGTTCACAGGTGTATCCGTGACATTTTTCTGATCGAAACGAGTACAAACATGATATACTTCCAGTATGTCGAAACGAGTTCAAGCATGGCGTCCTTTTTAACGTATGTAAATGTAAAGGTAAACCTTACGTTTAGGGGAGGATGCTCCGATGACCTTGACCTTGACATATGTTGTTGAGGACAACATTCTGAACATAATTATAATTTCTATCGATCGTATTATGAGATATATCTAAATAATTTGATATCGGCGCAAGGTTCGATCTTTGGTGAACTATCGACCCGTCTACTTCAAAATTTTTGTCATTCGCTCTCAACAGATTGTTAAATTTCTTTATACAAAGTTCTTTTTGTTCTTTGAAGAGTTTCAGAAATTTTTTATTTTCTAGTCTGTAGAATTTTTCCAAAATATGTTGTGGAATGAGGAACATCAGATATGTGGAATATCAGATATTGAAAAAGAAATTGCTAGAACCCAGAAAAATAAAGGTTTGTACATATTGAAAAATGTAACGTTTCATTTTTCTTAAACATATTTTGAAACACTTACGTTCCCCTATCTTTTTATGACACATGTAACAATTTTAAAAGTAATCCAAAAATTTGCAAACATTTTTTTATCGAATAATTTCGAACAGAATTTAAAAGAATTTTCTTCAATGTCTGGAATATAAACGAAGTTCTATCCTAATTTGTTCGTGATTATTAATTGCCCTTTCTTTGTAGAATCCCGATTATCTGAACTGATCTGTTCGGATAATCAAGGTTTCACTAAATCGTGGATTATTCAGACAAATATGTTCCGAATTATATCATGTTTGGACTCGTTTTACTCAGAAAAATGTCACGAAAACGTTGCCGAAGGTTTAGTAAAAATATATTCAAAAACAAAAAAGTTGTGTCAAGAAAATGTCCCAAAACTTCGTTCACGTAGTTTAAGGATGTATCTACACGTTGCAATCGAATTTGTTCCCGCAAAGTCGATAACTATTGCAGACAAAATTCTTAAAGATCGCGTTACTTTTACGGATTACCCTTGAAGAGAAAGGCAAGGAAAACTCGATGAAAACTCGCGGTAGAGGACACACAGACACCGCCGAGTTCTCTACAGAAGCTGATCGAGGCTATTGAACAGTCAGCCGAGCTTCCAGCCTAGTAATCGAGCGAGTAATCGATTGTAGCTAGCGGTTCTCTAAGGAACGCGATATCCTAGGCGCAGAATTAGTTCGCCGGACGGACAATCGAGCATTAATCTTCGACTTCTGTTGCGTTTCGAGGATGGAAAAGTAAGGAGGGGAAAACGAGAACGGGAACGAGCTGGAGAAGGAGGAGAGATGATCGTTTCCCATCGGGGAGAAACCTAACGATTGTTAGAATCCGGCTTCTTTCGGGACCGGTGTGTATCTCGACGTGAATATACAACAATGGGCCACCGCGGCGACGACGGCAGGAAGAGAAAGAAGAGCCTAAGCTGGCCTCTAGCAGGATAGATCTATGCAAACGATGGGGGTCCTTCATTCTTCGCAGTCATCGATGTCGTTGCTGTACCATTTTTACATCATTCAAAATGTACATCCTCTTCAACTGCGTAGAAACGCTCGGAGAGGACACGGATTTTGTGAATTTGACTAGCGGGCGCCATTATTACGATTTTTTTAATTATGACGCAATTTTTGTAGGAATTAATCAGTGCTATTTGGTCCTCTATGTCTGTTGATGTAGTTAGAATACCATTTTTAATTATGGTAACCCTATTTTTTTTAGGAGCATCCAAAAGTTGATATAGGTTAGGTGTCTTCTGTGATTTTGACTAAGGGGGCCATTATTACGAATTTTTTTAATTATGACGCAATTTTTGTACGAATTAATCAGTGCTATTTGGTCCTCAATATCTATCGATGTAGTTAGAATACAATTTTTAATTATGGCAACCCTATTTCTTTTTGGGAGCACCCAACAGTTGAAATAGGTTAGGTGGCTTCTGTGATTTTGACTAATGGAGCCATTATTACGATTTTTTTAATTATGACGCAATTTTTGTACGAATTAATCAGTGCTATTTGGTCCGCTATGTCTATCGACGTAGTTAGAATACCATTTTTAATTATGGCAGCCCTATTTTTTTTAGGAGCATCCAAAAGTTGATATAGGTTAGGTGTCTTCTGTGATTTTGACTAAGGGGGCCATTATTACGAATTTTTTTAATTATGACGCAATTTTTGTACGAATTAATCAGTGCTATTTGGTCCTCAATATCTATCGATGTAGTTAGAATACAATTTTTAATTATGGCAACACTATTTCTTTTTGGGAGCACCCAACAGTTGAAATAGGTTAGGTGGCTTCTGTGATTTTGACTAATGGAGCCATTATTACGATTTTTTTAATTATGACGCAATTTTTGTACGAATTAATCAGTGCTATTTGGTCCGCTATGTCTATCGACGTAGTTAGAATACCATTTTTAATTATGGCAGCCCTATTTTTTTTAGGAGCATCCAAAAGTTGATATAGGCTAAGTGGCTTTTGTGATTTTGACTAACGGAGCCATTATTACGATTTTTTAAATTTTGACGCACTTTTTGTGGAAATTGATTAGTGATATTTGATCCCCTGTTTCTATCGATATAATTACAATACAACTTTTTATTATTTCAATTCTATATCTTCTTCAGAAACATCCAAAAGTTGAAATAGGTTAGGTGGCTTTTGTGATTTTGGCTAGCGGCGCCATTGTTACGATTTTTTAAATTTTGACCCCATTTTTGTGGAAATTAATTAGTGATATTTGTTCCCCGATGTCTATTGATGTAATTAGTATACAACTTTTTATTATTGCAATTCTGTGTCTTCTTCAGAAGAATCCAAAAGTGGAAATAGGTTAGATGGTTTTTGTGATTTTGACTAGCGACGCCATTATTACGATTTTTTTTATTTTGTCGCAATTTTTGTAAGCATTAATTAGTGCTATTTGGTCCTCTATATCTATCGATGTAGTTAGAATGCCATTTTTAATTATGGCAATCCTATTTATTTTATTAGGAGCATCCAAAAGTTGAAATAAGTTAGGTGGCATTTGTGATTTTGACTAACGGGTCCATTATTACGATTTTTTAAATTTTGACGCAATTTTTGTGGAATTTGTTTAGTGATATTTCATCCCCTATGTCTATTGATACAATTACAATGCAAAAGTTGAAATAGGTTAGGTGGGCTTTTATGATTTTGACTAGCGGCGGAATTATTATGATTTTTTTAATTTTGACGCAATATTTGTGCAACTCAATGAGTTCTTAAAAAATAAGTATATTAAATCTATGTATATGTATATATGTATATACATATTTTTATTACATTATATATATACGTATATAAATATATGTGTCATGTTTGGTCTCATTCCAATCGGAAATAGAAGAGAATCACAGATAAGGTAGCAGTTAACACCTCGTGGATCATTAAGAAAATGACCTTCGCGGAGAGGCAGAGAACAGCTTTGTCTCAGCAGTGTTGGGAACGTCAAAGATAAAATACAGAGGAAAGAAGAAGAAAAAAATAGAATGCTGCTAATAAGTTACGCAACGTGATATCGCAATTATGATTAGCGCCGTTGCTCTTGTCTTTTCCCTCGATCTCTAACGGTAGCAGGAACTAATGACCGTATTCAAATCCGCGTTCTGCGGACGTTTACGTAGACACGGTGAATGTGTGTACGGATTAAAACCCGAGGATACACGGGAACCGAGAACCACCTATTAATCGCGGGACAATTAAAAACCGTTAGTGCAACATAGGGCGTGATCTTTTTTACACTGAAGATTACATCTCGAAATTATCCATCCTTGATTTTTCGCAAAAATATAGAAATGCTTCTCAAACAAGAATATCCATTTCCGTTAAATTGTAAAAAATTAAATAAAATGAATTTTTTAATATAATAATTTTTTTATCAAACTATTAGCAACGTATTCTCGACAGTTTTCTGATTAAAATGAATACCAACATGACATAGTTCGGAGCATATTTGTTCCGCTGTCCAAACACTCATTCATCAGTTCGCATAATCGAAGATCTGCTATTTCGTGGATGAAACTATTAGCAACGTATTCCTGACATTTTTCTGAATAAAATGAATACCAACATGACATAATTCGGAGCATATTTGTTCCGCTGTCAAAACACTCATTCATCAGTTCGCATAATCGAAGATCTGCTATTTCGTGGATGAAACTATTAGCAACGTATTCCTGACATTTTTTTGAGTAAAATGAATACCAACATGACATAGTTCGGAGCATATTTGTTCCGCTGTCCAAACACTCATTGATCAGTTCGCATAATCGAGGATCTGCTATTTCGTGGATGAAACTATTAGCAACGTATTCCTGACATTTTTCTGATTAAAATGAATACCAACATGATATAGTTCGGAGCATATTTGTTCCGCTGTCCAAACACTCATTGATCAGTTCGCATAATCGAGGATCTACTGTTTCGTGGATTAAACGAGTAGATATAATCGAAATTGTATCGTGTTTGGACACGTTTTAATCAGAAAAATGTGAAAAATACCATGGTAAACGTTTCGTTAAAAAATATTGATATTTGTTAGTTATAAAGTGTCAATAATAATATCAATTTTATAGTTTTGGTACTCTCGATCTCCCAAAACTCTGCATAGAAAATTCTCTAAAATTGTTCAACGTAATAATTACCATTTTTAGACCACAATAATTTTTCTTAAATTTTTCTCGACTCAATCTTCTCCGGGATCGTTGATTTTTACTCACACTAATGGTCCACGTTCTACTTGAATTCCGACGTTTCCACCGTCTAAAAATGTATGGGTTCCGTTAAAAAAAAATATAAATAAAATGTAAACGAAAGTGGGCGTGCAAAAGCTCAATAAATTGAAAGGCAGGAAGCCAATCGAGGAGCTAGAAAGTTGCTATTCGTTCGATCCAGAACAGAAACAAAATGACCGAAGATTCGTATCGACCTCGGTATTCATCAGGATAAAAGGAACCTTCGAGGCATCATCTGCGATCTTATCTTCATGGTAATACCCATTTGGGTAATGTTGAGGAAATTCATGGAGGATGTTGCACCCTCGTTGGCCAAGTGAAAGTCATGATTTTACAAGTCACTAGGTAGCTATAAGTGAAATTTACGCGTCCGGAACAGCGCGATCACAGTTCGAGCTACGACGAACAATTTTCCCAACGATATCGATATATCAACGGAAACGAACTTTTCTATAATTCTTGTTTAGAAAGTATAAATAATAGTGTCAAGATTAACTTGAAAAATGATGTACTGACAAATCTGCGACTTGCCAATTAAATTTAAAACGTAGATACGATGCAAAATCTTATATTTATTTATACAGAATCCACTGTGCTTGCATTTTAAAATTGTTTAATTGATATTCTTTAATGCAGAATCTCAAGACGCACGTAAATTAATTTTACGAATTCAAACAAATCCTTATTCTGCACACATGCTTAAACAGAATGATTTTTTTGAAAGTTCAAAATTTTATTCATCGTCAGTTCGGATAATCGAGGTTCCACTAAATCGTGGATTAAACAAGCAAACATGATTCGAACTATGTCGTGTTTGGACTCATTTTACTCAGAAAAATGCCACAAATGTCCCAATGAAGTTTCCATAAAAAAAAATTAAAAACAAAAAGATTATGTTAATGTTTCGTAAAAATGTTCCTTTATACATGGAACAGATTGACACGCGCTCTTCAAACATTAAACAAACAAGAGCAATAAAAAAAATATTTTCCTGTAGCTTAAGGATGTATCTACGAATTGCAATAAAATTGGTACCCGTATCATCGATAAGTTCGTGGCAAAAAATTCCTGAAGATCACACTTTTATAAGGGTTGTTCGCTACTTTCACTGATTTCAAGTGTTCATTTGCAAATCGGTCTATTTCGAATCGACGCGACACGGTTTAAAGAACGACCTGATTTTTACTTTTGATTTCATACACACTGTACCAGCGAGCAGCGGTCGTAACGCGAAGGTCGACCGGAGGTAAAAGTAGACGGAATTATGGTTGTGTGCGGGGTACACACTGGCGCAGCGCGGCGAACAAGTGGAATAACTTCCTACGCGTGTGCGTCGACGGAATGATCGACGCTCCACGATCGCCCTAAGGATCGACTGTGGTCCTGGCCTGATCGCGGAACGCAGTCACGTGTGACAACAGCATGTAGGTGGGACATTGCAGTCGTTTTATTTTTTTTTCCGCGGAACGATTCCCTTTTACGAGAACGCGATCGTTCGTTGCATCAACCGATTCCGATTTCCTTTCGTTTTTCATGTCAGCAATCGTTCCCCTGGAAACTGACGTAAAACGGAGTTACGTCGCTGTCTTTCATTATAGTCATTTCTGCCGGGACATACAGCGACGTGCAAAAGTATCCGGACGCCCTTTGAGAACCGAATAAATTTTGCAAAAGAGGTTTCAAACGGCTCGAGTTTGTTTTTGCGAGACGTTAGAAGGATTAGGTCACTAGGTACTTTATAAAAAAATATAATTAAAAATTGCCATTGGTCGAAATTGCGAAAAACATGCACAAAAAGTTATAGGAGAAAGGGCACGAGTACGATTTCCGTGGCCCCTCGTACGATTTCCACCCCCTCCACGACCTAACCACACTCATACTATTCACACGATTTTTCCATTACTAGTTCAAATTCTGAATGACCTTTTTTGTAGAAAATAAAATTTTATTCGCATAATCTTTGCATTGGAACTGTCATCCCCCCCCCCCCCCCACCACGATCTAACCACAACTCATTCTATTCACACGATTTTTCCATTACTAGTTCAAATTCTGAATGACAGTTCCAATGCAAAGATTATGCGAATAAAATTTCATTTTCTACAAAAAAGGTCATTCAGAATTTGAACTAGTAATGGAAAAATCGTGTGAATAGAATGAGTGTGGTTAGGTCGTGGAGGGGGTGGAAATCGTACGAGGGGCCACGGAAATCGTACTCGTGGCCTTTTTCCTATAACTTTTTGTGCATGATTTTCGCAATTTCGACCAATGGCAATTTTTAATTATATTTTTTTTATAAAGTACCTAGTGACCTAATCCTTCTAACGTCTCGCAAAAAGGAACTCGAGCCGTTTGAACCGCTTTTGCAAAATTTATTCGGTTCTCAAAGGGCGTTCGGATACATTTGCACGTCGCTGTATGTCCCGGCAGAAATGACTATAATGCAAAAAAAGATTTTGACTACTGCGATTTTGGGGAAAGGGTGTCAATCATTGTAAAAATTTTATACAAATTATGTTTTATTTAATTAACCCCCTAAATTTTTTAAATTAAAATTTCTGTACAGTTTACCCTACCTAGTAAAGTTTTTTATTTAATTGCCTAGTAAACTTCCTAATTACCTAGTAATTTTTTTTATTTAATTACCTAGTAAACCGATACTTCTAGCATCACAAAAAAGCTCAAGCCGTTTGAACCAATTCTGAAAAAGTTATTCGTTATTCAAGAGTGCCCGGATACTTTTGCACGACACTGTACCTAATTGCTTGTCAATCGTAAGTTTGAGGTACCCCACGAGTTCTCGAAATGATAGTGATCGATGGTCGTGCTTGGAAGACCACGGGACTCGGCGTAAATGATTTCGTACGTGTTTCGATCCTTGAAATCCTTTGAAACGGAATTATTTAAAAAAATTTTCAGAACAAAGGAAAAGCCAACAATGAATTGGTAAAATGTTTGGTAAAACTTTTGGTAAAATGTTTTATGTATTTCTTGCTTAAAATGTACCAACATCTAGTCACTATTTACCACTCCCATAAGTGACTAACGCGACATCAAAGAGAAACGATTGTACTCCAATTATTCGACAATGTGTACACACACGCGCCGCGATCATTATCATCGATAAGAGTTAATCCGCGAATTCAACGTTTTACGAAAGATACGTCAAATTGCATTGTCTTGCAATACTACTCTCGCATTGTACTGTTATCGGTTGGTCAAGGGACGTTTGCTAAAGCGATTTGCCATGTCGAAAACTGGCAAAGGCGGTGCTATTCTTGTATGACACTTATCGCGGTCGATTGTCCTCGAACGATGATGAATCATAACGAATGTAATAAAACGAATTTTCAAATTAATCATTTCTTCACGGGACCTGTACCAATGTATTCGTGACATTTTCCTGATTAAAATGAGTACAAACATGACATACTTCGAAGCATATTTACTTGTTTATTTTATTATTGGACGTTTGCAAATTTGCTATTTGCAAATTCTGACTATGTCATGTTGGTACTCATTTTAATCAGAAAAATGTCAGTAACATGATAATGATAATCTCACAGAAAAATTATTGAAAATAATATAGTTATACCATTAGATAAATATTGATTACTCATACATCCTTTTGTAAAAGATGTTTCTTCAGCGTTGCAAGTTCTTCAATTGCATTTGGGGATTATAAGGAATAATTCTGAGCAGTTTAGTAGTGGTTCTCCTAGTGATAATAATTAACGGAAGCGTGAAAATCGTGATTAGTATGAAAATGGGTGCCCCGGGCGGTGTCTCTGATCAAAGTGGATTTAGCAAACGATCAAATCGGACAGGAAAGGTGACTCACCTGTTCTTACGAGGCAGTGTCGTAATAGCCATGTCCAAGGACCCCTCGTAGCGATGATTATCCTTCTTTGCTCGCCTGGGTAGCTCCGCGCAGACGCCCTGCGTGAAGCTGTAGGTCCTACGTTTCTTCAGGCACAACATCTTCGGGCTGCTTTCTGCTTCGATCCTCGCGCACTGTTACCTCATTACGAACCCACTGAGACACTACCGTTTTCTTTCACTGCTCCCTGCGACAGCTGAGCCGTGTCCCTGCCTCCTCACATCTGGCCCTGTCGAGACACCGAGAACTCTTATTGTCTTTTGTCAAAACTATCCACCTTGTGGCTTTATAAAAAAAAAAAATAGCCGTTAATATGTTCACCGAAAAATATGTTTTCTCTCACCAACATTCGCCACAATTCTAATCAGATATTAAATTTAATCAAAATCAATTTAACACAATTAACTGTTAATTAATTAATTTAACCCAACTGTCAATTGGGATCCCCCCCAAACAAATTTAAAGTTCAGATAAAATATGGATACTATATCACAATTGATCGAAAAGATTATTTAATGAATGAAAAAGAAAATGAAAATACACGGGAAGATGATAGTGGACAGGAACGACGAGATAATTGATCTCAACCGGTTAAATAGTTAAATATTTTTTGAGACTGTTATAATAATTCTGAACCAGCGATCTGCTATCAGATCATTGGCTGGTAACGTGGCTCTTAAGACTTTCTTTTAAATTACTACCTACGGTCAGCTAAATGTCTACTACATGTTATAGCAAATTGCTTCTTTAGATTCTCTTTCGTGGTTATACGCAAAATGTAGGATGACATGCTAATTGTTCTGCGAGCGATTCTCTATTCAAAAATGGGGCGCCTAGTAGATCTTTTTAAAAAGAACAATAGGATATTGAACAGGATCTCCGCGTAACATATTGATGCAAAAAGATTGCGTGAAAGTATGGTCTATCCATCTCCTACCAGTGACCGTCGTTGAATGAACACTGGGAAAATCGTGTATATATTCTCGAAAGCAATTGTCGGTTACCATTACTGTATAAACGGAACGAATACCAGATAAACTTGGTGACGGTCACCGGTGGCCGCGGATACACGAACAGAAGAAAAACTCAACAACAATGACTATGGCTTGCATGGGTAGAAAAAGAATCATGTAAAGTTTACATTGTAAACGGCATGATGGGTGACGGTCACCGGTGACCGACAATGCATAGACAGGAGCACAATTGCGTAAGAGGACTTCTAGTTGCTGACGTTTCCGTAAATCAAAGAAGAATTGTGTATATTAGGAATTCAGTGACGGTCACCGGTGACCGGCAATGCGTAGACGGAAGCACAATTGTGTAAGAGGAATTTTACTGACCGCTGGTTCCGTAGATCAAAGAAGAATTGTGTAAATTAAAAATTCAGTGACGGACACCGGTGACCGTCGTTGCATGAGTAGAAGAAAAATTTTATGAATACACTTTCAGTGACTGTCGTTTCGATAAATCGAAGAATAATTATATAAATTGGGAAGTCCGTGACGGACACCGGTGACCGTCGTTGCATGGGTAGAAGAAAAATTGTATGAATACACTTTCGGTGACTGTCGTTTCGATAAATCGAAGAATAATTATATAAATTGGGAATTCAGTGACGGTCACCGGTGACCGTCGTGGCGTGAACAGAAGAAAATTTGTATAAATGACATTTGTCAAAGTCGTTTAAATTGTTAATATCATGACGGTCACATAAATTCCACAAATAAAAGAAAAATTGCGTGAACAACAATGTCGCATTTCCTAGATGCGTAATAAAATTCGCACGGCCTAATAAACGAAGATAGATCTCGCAAATCCAGCAATCACTATCAAAACAATTCAACAACACGTTTCAACACCATATAAGGTACCAAATTGTCTATATAATCAATGAATTACTCTATGAATCATACTAAAGATAACAACGAGATACAACCGCTACTAAGATCACAATCTTTACACGATAATCGAAATACCGTACAATCTCTACAGGTGCATAGCAATTCCAAAAAAAAAGATCAGTTACTATAACAAAAACCCTTTACCATCGGATATCACGATCGCTCGTATAGTTTCGTACAAAAACAAACCGCAGAGATGATTATTGAAAAAAAAAGCCAGTATTCCACCTGGATAGACTACCTAAACCACTTTATCGACTCTGTGCACAGTGCATTCGATGCACTCTCGACAACCAAAGAGAAGAAGAGATATCCGTGCACAATCTTCGGTGCAATTTCTGTCCCCGGACACTTAGACTGTACGACCACTTTTTTGCCTTCACGGAAACAACACTGCATTGACCGGTGATTTCAATTACTGTCCCTAGATTCCAGAAAAGACACTAGACAAATATATACCTTGGAGTAAAATCTCAATTTTTCTATTCCTGTTCGATCGCTCCGAAATTGTTCTTAACGTTAAACCTACCACGGTCAAATGACCGGTCTTCTATTTCACAAGTATTGAAATAATAAACACGCTTTCATAGGAAATGATTCAACTGAGTTCTTTATTTAAACACAGATTATAGTGAAAACCATAAAAAGTTTAGGTAAATTAAACCTGCTCACTTCTATAGGGCATTTCACTTTTATATGTTTTGTGTTTGGTAGGTTTAGGGTTATAAAAAAGTTAGGAGTTTCTACTGTCAAATAATTGCACTGCGAATTTTGTGCATTTATGACAAAAATGGGCAGATGCAATTTAAAATAGAAAAACTATAAAATTTGTCCCTATTACTTTGTTAATGGATTTAATATTCAACACATTTAATACACAGCGCAGAAGCCAAAGAAAAATGGCGTACCGATTTTCTACAAATTCGGACGAACAACAAAAGAACCAGACTCGAGACCCGGACAATAATTGAGCCTAACAGTCGATTAACAATTCTGTTCCTAGATTCCAGAAAAGACACTAGACAAATATACCTTGGAGTAAAATCTCGATCAATTTTTCTATTCCTTCGATCGCTCCGAAATTGTTCTTAAAAAAGTTAGAGGTTTCTGCTACACAATAATTAAATCTTTATCTTCTCCATATTTTCTGGAATTTTTCAATTCTATTTTCTCCGTATTCCTCTGTTAATGAATTCAGCAGTAAACACATTCAACACATTTAATACACAGCGCAGAAGCCAAAGAAAAATGGTGCACCGATTTCCAACCGATTCGGACGAACAATAAAAAACCGGACTCGAGACCCGGACAAAATTTGAGCCTAACACTCGATTAACAATTCTGTTCCTAGATTCCAGAAAAGACACTAGACAAATATACCTTGGAGTAAAATCTCAATCAACTTTTCTATTCTTCCGATCGCTCCGAAATTGTTCCTAAAAAATGTTAGAGGTTTCTGCTACACAATAATTAAATGTTTATCTTTTCCATTTTTTCTGGAGTTTTTCAATTCTATTTTCTCCGTATTCCACTGTTAATGAATTCAGCAGTAAACACATTTAATACACAGCGCAGAAGCCAAAGAAAAATGGCGTACCGATTTCCAACAAATTCGGACAAACAATAAAAGAACCAGACTCGAGATCCGGACAAAATTTGAGCCTAACACTCGAGCAACAATTCCCGGTGCACTGAGTGGTTGGACAGGCTCCGGACCTGTCCAGTTTCACGGAGCACACAGTCGGACAAACGGTTCCGGTGCGGGGATCGAGTTTCTGGCGCGCGGCGACTGATGAAACGAACACTGTAGGGCCCCCGATAACGAACCGAAAATACCGTGTGTTCCAACGTTCAACGTGTTTCTCACTTGCCTCTCGAATTTTCTTGAACAATTTCGAAATGTGAAAAAACGAATAAGATTGATAGGAGTGTCCAAGTAAGAGGATGCGACTTGCAACCGAACGAAACCGCGACTGCAGTCAATTGTGATCCTTTGATACTGGCGAACCCCGGCCGCAGGCGACGAGAGGCGAGAGGACGTTAGGCTCGCAGCGAAGTTATAACTGTACTGAAGGCTGCGCTCAGAATCTTTCCCCGTGCACGAGTGCCCGCCCGGTGATAATGACCCCCACGAAAATTACGGGGGCACACCGTGTACCCCCCCGTGATATCCCTTCCCCCTCTTCCCCTCTTACCGACAGTTATCCACCTCTGTCCCGCATGCATTTCGTCGGATTCCGTTGACTTTTTTTTTCCTTTACTCCTTTCCCCCCCTTTTTTATCTGTTTTTCGCTCGCCCCCTTTTTGCTTTTAATTGTTACGCGGGCTTCACACGTCACCAATGCCTTGTTGTTCCTGGTGTCTTGTTGCGGCCAAGGGAAATTGATTGCGGACTTTTGCACCTGGGTTTGTGAATCGGTGGTTCGGAGATCGTTTAGAAGTAGTTTGGTGGGGATGGAGTCCAGATTGAGGGAGTTATGGTGTTTTGAGTGGGGTAATACTAGTTTGTGATTGGTGGAACGTGTTTTGAATGGTAAATGATTATAAAAAATTTGTATAGTAATAGCAAAAATTTAGTAGGTGATGTTTTAACAGTATGAAAATTTTAATAGTAAATATTTTTACGAATGAGAATTTTAATATTCAATTTTTTCTGAGAATGTAAATTTTAATAGTAAATGATTTCGTAAGAATGAAAGTTTTAATAGTAAATGATTTCGTAAGTATGAAAGTTTTAATAGTAAGTATATTATAAGAATTAAAATTTTGATAGTGAATATTTTATAAAAATGTAAATTTTAATATTAAATATTTGATATAAATGAAAGTTTTAATAGTAAATATTTTATAAGAATACAAATTTTGATAGTTGATATTTTACAAGAATAAAAATTTTAAAGGTAAATATTTTATAAGAATGAAAATTTTGATAGTAGATATTTTATAAGAATAAAAATTTTAATGGTAAATATTTTATAAGAATGAAAATTTTGATAGTTGATATTTTACAAGAATAAAAATTTTGAAGGTAAATATTTTATGAGAATGAAAATGTTGATAGCAGATATTTTACAAGAATGAGAATTTTAATGGTAAATATTTTATAGGAATGAAAGTTCTAATAGTAAATATTTTATAAGAAAGAAAATTTTAATAGTAGATATTTTATAAAAATTTCATTTTAATATTAAATATTTTATAAGAACGAAAATTTTAATAATTAATGATTTCATAAGAATGAAAGTTTTAATAATAAGTATCTTATAAGAATTTGTAATGTTGATAGTGAATATTTTATAAAAATGTAAATTTTAATATCAAATATTTGATATGAATGAATGTTTTAATAGTAAATATTTTATAAGGATGAAAATTTTGATAGAAAATATTTTAAAAGAATTAAAATTTTAATGGTAAATATTTTATATGAATGAAAATTTTGATAATAGATATTTTACAATAATGAAAATTTTAATGGTAATTATTGTATAAAAATGAAAATTTTGCTAGGGTACATATTTCACAAGAAATAAAATTTTAATAGTAAGTATTTCATAAGAATGAAAAATTTTGATTACGCATATTTTACAAGAATGAAAATTTTGATACCAAATATTTCATAAGAGGGAAAATTTTGAAAGTAGATATTTTATAAAAATGATAGTTAAAATATTAAAGAGTCTATAAGAATGAAAATGTTAATAGTATAAAAATGATAGTATAGAAATGATGGCCATAAAAAATAAAAATAATAATCCTGTTGTTATTATAAAAGAATATACCATCAGTCTCATCAAAATTTTCTAAGGATTAAATTAAATAGACATTGAATAGATAGTGAATATCAGTGAAAAGAAAATCTAAAAGTAAGTTTAGAAGACATTTGCCAACGCATCGGAATTGCATTCGTCTGCGGGAAGCCGTCCAGAAACTGCTTTCGAATTCCCGGGAGTAAAATCGAATTGGTGATCGAGAGGCGTCAAAATGGCGACGGTCGGCCGTTCGCGTCGCGAATGCGAATTTTCAAATAGAAATCACGGGCCGGGAATAACAAAAGCGTGGCGGCGGCCAGGCTCATGTAACACCCCGACCACTTTCGAGCTCTTTCTACTTTTCACCTGGAATAATCCGCGCCGATGGGAAAACACTCGCGTCGCTCTCGGAATTGTGTAACGCCGCTCGTCAATAAAAATTAATTATGCGACTCGACGGGCTGACTGCCTTCGACCACTCGCGCCTTTCGACAATGTAAACAGAGGAGGAGTCGAGAGCCTCGTTCGAATCGTGTTACGAAAGAACACGATTTCTGGCGTGTCGTTAAAATTTACCCGACAAACTCGTAAAAAACCAATTTCTTTTTTTCTTGCTTTTTGTTAAAACGATCGTACACTCCTCTGAAACAGCTGCTCGAAAGACTCTTGTTCGAACGCCTTTTAAATCGGAATTACTTGTTTAAAATTTGTACCAAACGACTTGTATTTTTTTTTTTAACAATTAAATTCATGGATTTACTAAATAACGTGCGAAAAAGATTTTAAAACAATTACGGTGGGTAGAAGTTAAAGGAAAAACTAAAAAAGGCAATTTTTATAACTTTTTGTAATTTTCACATGTAATTCCTACCGACTGCAATTTTTTCAAAAATTTCTTTTGCACGTCATTTAGTAAATCAATGCTTCTAATTACTCCAAAAAAGTCGAGTCGTTTTGTGTAATTTTAAACAAGTTATCCTCATTTAAAGAACGTTATATCGTGTTCAAAACTATTCCCTGTACTGTTAAAACTGACATAACTTTTTTATTGTTAAAGATTTTTTAACGAAACCTATTCCAGTTTATTACTGACTCTTTTCCGTTTAAAACGATACCAAACACGATACGATTCGGATCGTGTTTACTCGTGTAATTTACGATATAATAGAACCTCTCTTATCCGAACTACTCGAGGGAACGTTTGGGGTTTAACAACAATTTTTTAACCTGACTTGTACAATCAGTTGGGAGGTGTATATGAATCGTGGAAGCGAATGAATTATTAAAATTGAAAGAAAAACTTCCAACTTGATTAATAGTGACAATCATTTGTCGAGTGAGTCTCGCAATGGAATAAGATAATCAGGTGCAGACAGGCAAGCCTATCGTCGAAATTCGCACGCAAAAAAGCACGTTCAAAAGTGATTCAGTGCATTCCATGAATAAAAGAATTCACAGAGTGATAGATTCCGATGTTCAGAATAAATTAATTATTTTTTACTGTTACTATTAAAATAGACACACACGTTCCCACGGAATGAACTTCCATTCTTCGGCCTCTTCTTAGCGGAAATAATAACAAACGAACGTCAATTATGTAACAGTTCTTTAGGTAAAATTAGACCGGCTTTGTTAGGATGGCTTAAGATTTGTGCACGAAGAATAACAATTTATTCTAGGATCGTGCGAGGGGTTTCTAGCATGTCTTATTAAAAATTGTTGTTCTTAAACATTTGTATAGGTCGGTAAAGACATCAACAAAAAACGTCGACAATAATAATTAATAATAGTAGACTGCAAATCTCTGTGCAAAATAAAATTGTTCTACCTTAAATTCCCACGAATACGTTTTGAATAAAGTATTTTCCCTTTCTTAATCATTTTAATAAAACCAGTATAATAATATAAATTGTTCACAATTACACTTGCAAGTTTGACAAAATTTTAAAACAGAGAATTATCTTTCTCAGTAATTTTTTTTTTACTATAATAATATAAATTGTTAGGAATTACTGACACTCTTGCAAGCTTAAAAAAATTTTAAAACCAGGGATTATTTTTCTCAGTAATTTTTATTTAGTACAATAATATAAATTGTTAACAATTACTGACAGTCTTGCAAGTTTAGCAAAATTTTAAAACCAGGGATTATTTTTCTCAGTAATTTTTATCTAGTACAATAATATAAATTGTTAACAATTACTGACAGTCTTGCAAGCTTAGCAAAATTTTAAAACAAGGGACTATCTTTCTCAGTAATTTTTATCTACTATAATAATGTAAATTGTTAACAATTACTGACACTCTTGCAAGTTTAATAAAATTTTAGATCAGGGCATTATTGTATAATGTGTTACTGTTTCATTAGGCAACTCGATAACAGCGAGGTGAATGAACCAGTGTTATATAAAATAATGAACGATTCCATCGCGGATAAACAATCTATTTAGATTGATTTCACGTAACGAATTAACAAGGAACGAAATTAAAGGCTGCCACTGTAACACGAATAATCCAGCACAATAGAATCAGTGCACCTCGAGCACTTAATTATCCTCGCGAGTTTCTCTCGCTTTATGCAGCGTTGAAAAATTCTATAGCAGGGGTTACAAATTAATTCCGTGTCTTTACACTCGTAAATTACGACTCCATTTGAATTCCATTCTGAAACTTCAACAATTCTATGCTAATAATACAGAAGACGTGATTTCAGGAAGAATGTGTCTAAAACATGCTATCTCATTCTCTAGCCTCTGCAGAAAATTGTTCAATAAACGTAACGAAACTTTTTTCGTATTAAATGAATTTTTTTAAAACAAATCTTTTACTGAAATATTCGTCACATTTTTCTGGTTGAAACGAATCCAAACACGATATAATTCGGTTCTTATCTAATTGTTCTATTACCACCAGTTCGGATAACAGAGGTTCTATTCAATCGTGAATTTAACAAATCAACATGATCCAAATGGTATCGTGTTTGGACTCATTTTAAGCAGAAAAACGTCACAAATACGTTGGTAAAAGTTTCATAAAAAAACTGTTACAAATGAAAAAGTTATGTCATGGAATTAGTATTGTCTCACCGATATATCTAATCCCGTGTCGCGTTACACTTCTCAGTGATCATACTTTTGGCATCATGCATATCTTATTCGCATAGATTAGCATCGACTATTACTGTATTCTTAAATTATTGTAATGCCGTCATTGTTTTTTATTTAACCTGCATATTGCTCTTATAAATGCATCAAAACCGCAGTCCAGTTACTAAACGCATTCTCAGAGATTTTATAGTAATCGTGTATTATACGAGTTTGAGGAAAACTTGATCGGATTTTGAATCGAGGACGTTACTAAGAGCAACTGATCCGTTCCAGCGACGAAATAGGGTGGAAAAAGTGGATTTACTAGCAACGGAACCGGGTAAAGTTATCCGTGGCGTGACAATATGATCGGCCACGTGCAGCTGAGAGAACAAAAGATCGTATACTATCTCCTAAATCATTCATATAACTTTTACGATCGAGGCAGCAAAATTCTGAAAGTCGAAAAGACGCCTCTTTTTCCACAATTAACAAGTTGTTGTTAAGAATTTTTTTTAGATCAAATATTGAAGTAGAAGTATTTTTTTTAAATTAATTTCGTCTTATTATTTAGTGTATAATATACAAGAGTGATGTTCAAGGATTATTTTTTAGATATTTGATATATCAACCTTAGTGTTCAATTTTATACGCGTATAACTTTTGAACCAATTAATTCCTCACAATAAGATTTTCATTTTCGGCGTTTTCTCGTCGAAATCTATAGGAATGTATAAAAAAAACTTGAAAAAAAAGAGTTCTCCAAAACGCAGTTCAACCTAATTATTGGATATCTGGGATGTACCTGTTTGGGATGTAAACAGTCTTGAAGTACAAGTATTTTTTAAAAATTAATTTCTTATTATTTAGTGTATGATACACAAGAGTGATTTTTAAGAAAATTGTTTAGAACAAAATGAGAAATTTTCTTAAAGTTTTAGGGTTGGAAAGAAAAGTTTCCTTTTTCTTGGTCGATTAGTTAAATCTATACTGTTCAAAAAAATATTATAAATAAAAAATCGATATTTAGATCGAATCTCTAAAAAAATGTTTCAAGAAATTAATAATAATATATAACGAGCTTCGACGGAAGTCGATTACTTAACTAGTTTTTCATTTATCGTGCATGCCAGTTTAAAAAACATAGTGTCGAGAAACATGCGTATTATACAATAAATAAAAAGTAGAATTGAACTAAAAAAACCACTCTTGTATTTCAATATTATCTGTTTATATCCCCAAAAGGTCTAGTCCCATTTGTCCAACATTTATTGTGCAAAAAAAAATTACTTGTTTCCGTTGCCGTTACACGAGAAGTCCCCCGATAACATTTTTCTAATTGTTGTTATTCATCGTGTAAAAATTAATGAAAATTGCCTGTCAGTTTATCGAGACGCAAGATTGGTATTGGACAGCGTAATTACCGAAGGCAGAGAGATGTAAGGTGCAACATCGTTCGTCGGGAAAGGGAAGTGCATTCCGCGTGAATTCTGCTGGCAAGTCTATCCGTTAGACGCCAAATGAATAATTCATTGGTGGGGGGACGGGGACGGGGCGGGCCTGAATCATCGACATACTGACGTTACAATGACGATACTGACGACACTGAGACGGCGTGTATTAGTCTACGATTTCAACTTAGTAAAATTTTAAATACTCATTTATAACTATTTTCTACTAGATTTCATGTACAAATAAGCATGAAGAATTAGACACTAGGAAGTCTTATTCTGTAATTATACTTTACAATTTTTTGAAAACTTAAAACTTAAAATATGATAAAATATAAATTATATTAAAATAAAACTTAAAATATTTATACAATTTCATTTTAATTTCTATGTATATGTACAGCTCGGTGCAAGTCCATTCGCAACACTATTTCTCACAGAATTCAATAAAGATTGAATTTAACCCAGAAACTAATCAATTCTGTGATCGGTTCGGATAATCGAGGTTCTACAATATCGTGGATTACTCTTGTAAATATGGTTGAAATCGTATCGTGTTTGGTATCATTTTAAACAGAAAATTGTCCGGGATATGTTAGTAAAAATCTAATCAAAAAATATTTGAAGACAAAAAAGTTATGGCATTAAATTAGTATTGTCTAACCGATACGCTACCGATGGTCATCGACATTTCTCATTTATTTCTTCGTAAATCTGCGATAAATTGATTGAGAATTAACTAGAAATGAATCGTGTTGATTATTCTTGGCTCTAAAGTTTATTCTTTGAATTTTCAATCAGCTAGAACTGTGTTTCAAAGCAAAATGCAATGATGAAGAGAAGACTCGCCGCAACTGAAATTCGTTTTCCTTCGTGATAATTGGTCGTTAGGGCAACGGTTGCGTTCTCCCGCGATGCTAATCGGGAAACGTCGGTCCGCTAATGGAATCAGGACCCCGTGAGAATCAATCTTCTATAGAGGATCGCGCGTGCAACTGCTGATCTACGTTTCCTGCCACCGACAAGATACCATGGAGCAAGGACAACGACGTTCGACAACACAGATTTCGATGATTTTGAAATATTTAATAATATGACACAAATTTTTAAATACATGATACATTCTAATTTTGAAATTTCGAAATTTTTAATTATATGATATAAATTCTGAAATTTTTAATCATACGATACAAATTTTGAAATGTTTGTAATGTAAAAATTTAGAGAAGCTTTAAAGAAATTTTGAAATTTTTAATTGAATTGCAAAAATCGTACGAATTTATTAAAATTAAAGATACAAAATTCATTAAAGTAGAAAATACATAACCCTTTAAAATTGAAAATATAAAATCCTTCAAAATTGAAATTTGAAATCCCTTAAAATTGAAAATATCAAATCTTTTAGAATTGAAAATATAAAATTCTACAAAATTGAATATATAAAATCGAATATATAATATTGAAAATGTAAAGTCCCTGAAAATTGAAAATACGAAATCCTTTAAAATTGAAAATGTAAAATCCCTTAAATTTGAAAATATGAAATCCTTTAAAATTGAAATTTAAAATCTTAGAAAATTGAAAATATAAAATCCTTTAGAATTGAAAATATAAAATTCTTTAAAATTGAATATATAATATTGAAAATGTAAAGTCCCTTAAAATTGAAAATGTAAAATCCCTTAAAATTGAAATTTAAAATCCTTTAAAATTGAAAATATAAAATTCTTGGAAATTAAAAATATAAAATCCTTGAAAATTAAAAATATAGAATCCTTTAGAATTGAAAATGTAAAATCCCTTAAATTTGAAAATATGAAATCCTTTAAAATTGAAATTTAAAATCCTTTAAAATTGAAAATATAAAATCCTTGGAAATTAAAAATATAAAATCCTTGAAAATTAAAAATATAAAATCCTTTAGAATTGAAAATATAAAATCCTTGGAAATTAAAAATATAAAATCCTTGAAAATTAAAAATTTAAAATCCTTGAAAATTAAAAATTTAAAATCCTTGAAAATTAAAAATATAAAATCCTTTAGAATTGAAAATATAAAATCCTTTAGAATTGAGAATATAAAATCCGTTAATATTGAAAATATAAAATTCTTTAAAATTGAATATATGAAATCCATTAAAATTAGAGGCATTGCAAAGCTACTAACAATGCAAAGGATTGCGAATTTATGATGCAAACATTTGCGATTAATATGTAATATAGAGAAAGGGAAAACGCCAGAGAGTCACCGGAGCAAAAACTATAATGCAGTAAGCAGTTACCGAAGAGGCTGAAAAAATACCGTAAATTTAAAACCGAGAAAAAGGAAAAGTGAAGAGGCTCGTGTGGAAAGATAGCAAGCCAATGGTAACAAGAATTGAAAAAAAAAATAAGAAGAAAGAAAGAAAAAAATATAAACAGCCAAGATCCCTCTTCAATTATTCATTTCCGGTTATTAAAGTTGTTCCAACGAAAGCAAAGAGGCGATCCCAGCATGATACTAAGACGAAAGGAAACATTGTCCAATCGTTGCAATAATTACACAATCAACCAGTGTAAAAATTTACTTGAGATGCAATGTGTATATATTCAGACACGGATATTAGTGCAACTCGGATGCGCTAAAGCGAGGAACACGACCGTGAACCAGATACCATACGAAATCGAAAGAGGAGAGCGAAAAAAATATTTCATACATTTTATATTAATTACTAACACCACCAGCAACGAAGAAAATCAAATAATTAATCTGAAATTTTTCAAAAATTTGAAATTATTAGTTATATAAGTAAACTATGACAAAATTTATTATTACATTAATTTCCAGGGTGATCGCTCTTAAGTTTCAATATGAAATCTGTATTTTTTCGAGTTCATCATTTTTTACAACCAGAATTTGCAACTTAAAAAATCGGAAAAAAATTCTCGAATATGTGGTTTAATATGGTAAATTTGACGGATTATTATTTAGAATATTTAGCTGCGATTATGTAGGAAAAATGGTGCAGAAATTTGGTTTTCCATTGCTTCTCGTAACTATCCTAATAGACAAGCTATACGGCTGAAACTTGGTGAGGAAGGTTCTTTCTTGGTAAACTATCGAACGAGACATTTCCGGTAAAAATCGGCTGAAAGGCATTTTTCGCTACCTTTCCCGGCTAGACTCTTCAAAATTTATTTATAATAGCGTGCCTATTCACTAGGCCAATGGTTCTTAAACTTTTTGAAGTCAGGGAACACTTTTGATTATATGAAAACTTTAAATATCTCCGAAACTAGTGGGCAGATAAAAAAAAGGATCCTACGAAAATTGCTGGTCTTTTTACGTAAAATAAGATCCCATAATAAAAAATATAGGTTTCCATTTGAAAAACAAAGTTGACCTTCAAATGACCTTGAAAACGCCACCCAAATAAAAAACTGATATTGCACCCTTTTTTCCCCCTTGAAATCCTTGGAAACTTTTTTAATATCTTTCATAATTTTCAAGATATTCGGCTGGAAAGTTTTCAAATGAACACCCTGTATATAACGTTTAAATTAATATCTATATATTATAAAAATGATTTAAAAAAAATAATTCGGCTAGCATAATTTTTGCGGAACACTTGCAAAAAGGTCACACCGGTTAAGAACCAGTACACTAGACTGTGGGATTTTTAATGAAAATAAAAATTTTCCGCACGAATTACAACAAACCGTGTCGAAGAAGAAAATTACTTTCTTTTTGGATCTGTTTAATAAGCCGTGAATAATACAACAACATTTTTAAATTCCTCTAATGTGTTTCCCACTTTAAATTACACAAATTCAAAAATTATTTAATTTAAAAAATTATGTAATTTAAAAAGTTATGTAATTTAAAAAATTATGTAATTCAAAAAATTATGTAATTTAAAAAACTATGTAATTTAAAAAATTATGTAATTCAAAAAATTATGTAATTCAAAAAATTATGTGATTTAAAAAATTACTCATTTCTGTCATAAATACAGAAAATCCGCAGTCTCCTAATGTCATGACAAGAGTCTCGAAGAAATAAAAATGTCTGTCCCCAAAGTTGGTAAAAAAAGATCAGACCTCAACCTTCGCAGCAAGGTACAAAATGGCCCTTTATAATATTCGGTAGAAAAATTATCTTTCTCAGAATAGTTATGACGAAATTACGTTGCACAAAAGGGTCAAGTCATCAGAGGAAACATCTACGGGGACGTCAGGAGTGATTGTTGTGCAGTCACAGTCGTACAGATGCTCATTTTGCCGGGGTGGTTTTGAATGAAGAAGGCACTTTACGCGCCTCGATCACCTGGCCAGGACCGTGTTCACGATTAACAGTGACGTGTGATTGTGAATAGAGAGACCAGTCTCGTCAGATAGTCACGGGACAGACCGGTTGTCGACTACCTAGCCGGAAATGCGGCCGCTTCCCTGCGCACCTCGCATCGCGCGCTCGCTGTGGTCGCCGGTCCTGTTAACTATTACAGCGGCTCACGAACGTATTCGAATGCCCTTTAAATCATAACAATTTCTTTACAATTCCAACGAAGTTAAAATTGCCATACCATTATTAAAAAAATAGGTTTATACACGAACGTATTCGAATGCCCTTTAAATCATAACAATTTCTTTACAATTCCAACGAAGTTAAAATTGCCATACCATTATTAAAAAAGATGTTTTATAGAAATATTATTCAATTCGTCTCTATTCTATAAATTGCTAAAAATTCAACTGTTGTATGAGAAATCAGATTTAATTTCGGTTGCACAATGTAAAAATGATACATAGAATAAAAATGTTCTAGGTTGAAAGAAATATCTTGATTTTGGATTTAAAATTGCTTCGAGTGCAAAGGGTTAAACATTTGCAGCTGATTGCAACGTTGAACGATTCCGAGGAAATTTTCAGAATAATTATAAATTGCCACAAGGGTGGAAGAGTGGAGAGAGGTTATGAATGAAAGGATTGGGAAGGGCGATGTGCGACCGTAAGTGGGGGTACACAGCTAGGGAGGGGGGAATGTGAGTAGGGGTGTGGGAAGGGGAAACGGTAGAGTAAAGGGAATATTGTAAATGTTGTAAATATTGTAAATAGCGGCTTTTGTAGATGTTTCTCTCTCTCTCTCTCTCTCTCTCTCTCTCTCTATATATATATATATATATATATATATATATATATATATATATATATATATATATATATATTAAATAAAAGTTTAGATTTAAATCAGGATATAAGATAGTAATAAGGTTAGGTTAACAGCGGGGTGAAGGAGTGAAGGGATGAAGGGGGTGTAGAGATAAAGAGGAAGAAGGAAAAATTCTGTAATGATTGTACCCTCTCTCTCTCTCTCTCTCTCTCTCTATTAAATACAAGTTTAGATTTAAGTTAGGATATAAGATAGTAATAAGGTTAGGTTAAGAGCGGGGTGAAGGGATGAAGGGGGTGTAGAGATGAAGAGGAAGAAGGTAAAATTCTATAAGGATTGTAACCCTCTCTCTCTATTAAATACAAGTCTAGATTTAAGTTAGGATATAAGATAGTAATAAAGTTAGGTTAATAGCGGGGTGAAGGGGTGAAGTGGGTGTAGAGATGAAGAGGAAGAAGGTAAAATCGTGTAAGGATTGTAACCCCACGGGGAACAATAAAGTTATACATATAAATTTTCACGGATTTACAAAACGTATTTTTTAAATCTTCAATATAGACCAACAGAACAAAATTGACAAATACAACATTTAAAAAAAGGAAATCCAAGTGGTAGAGTTTGATATTAAGAAAAGTAATCGTTTTTTTAATAATGTCCGAATATTTATGTGAGTCACTGTACTGTGCGGCGTACACCAGAGGTGCACTCCGATGCCCAGAGAGCCGGCAAGTGCAGTTATGTTGCACTGACCGCTAGGATGCACCGGCCCGAGCACCGGGGGACTCTTGTGTTGCTTGTTGCCATGCAACGCGACGTTTCTTCGGGAAATAAAAACGCGTCCCGGTGTCGGCAGGGAAACGCGGATGCAGATCCCGTGGAACCAAAAGAAAAAGAAACAGCGGGGGAAGAAAAATGCAGAAAAAATGTGCGTGATGTAACGCTCGTTTCACGCGATCGCAATCCGCGGGCATTTAACGGGGCATGTCGGCGAATCTTTAACACAGAACGCGCAGAGTTGGGTAAAATAGTATTGCAAATACTCCATTTTATTTGAAATCATATGCGCACGTTTAAAAATTTTATTTGTTAGAAAACGTGTTTAAAATAGGATTTTATTTGAAAAGGATTCTGAAAATAGTGAGAATTTTATTTGACCTCTCGTGTAATAGACAATTAAATATCATCGGAATTATATCATATTTGGTATGATTTTTATTAGAAAAATGCCACAAATATAGTCATCGAAGTCCCATAAAAAAATAATGAATAATAAAGAAGTTGGAAATTTGGATTACTGTGGTCTCACCGATGATATACCCGAGCCGCATCGTGTCATATTTCTCGGCGACCGAGGCCTCTCGAGCTTCGCGGCCCCTCAAGGGGTTACACCCCGCAGTAGTGGGGATATCTCAGGGACAATTATGTGCGAGACATTTGGGACAATTACCGATGAAATACTGTAATAAGGTTAGGTTAAGAACGGGGTGAAGGGGTGAAGGAGCGTAGAGATGAAGAGGAAGAAGGTATAATTCTGAAAATACTGAGAATTTTATACGACGGTGTGATACTACGCAAATAGACTACGGATTTGATGCATTTATCTAAAAAATTAGTGGGAGAAATTTTCAAATAGTGAAGAGATTAAAACAATTTAATATCAACACCTTTCTTACGACTTAACAAATCTACGAAAAAGAGAAATGAACTCCTACGTGGTTCCCGTGTCCTACGATTAACGCAAACAGTTTTTATTTTGTATAAAATTCCACATGAGAAAATGAATCCAAATATGGAATATAAAATTATTCCATTCAACACCTCGTTTTCGAGAAAGTCGAGTTCGAAAATGTTTTAGTTTCTTGCATTTTATATACCAGAGTTTTCTCAATCGATTTTTATCGACAAGAAATATTTTTATTTTCGGAGGTTTTACTGTTCATTTAAAACAGTATTTTATTTGAATTGTAGAACAATGACTATTTAAAACAGTCACGTTGTATAATAATAATTTGACTCAGTTCATTCGCAGCTTGATCGTTCAATAAATTTTTTATTAAATTCTAACAGTACATCTCTCCGTACAAATAGGTAACCGATGAGTAATTGAAATAGTAGAAATAATAATGATTGTATAACAGCAATGTTACATAATAGTAAAAATTTATATAATTGTAAGAAAGTTCCTCCGCGAATTCGAATTCACTCGATTTCACTTATATTAGTAGAGTTCGATGTTACATAAATTCGAAAATAAATGTAATAATTAGGAAATTGATGCCGGTGATGTTCATCGACTTAGTAACAGGTCTATCTAGATTAGGTATGGCGTTATTAACGACGCCGAACTTGTAATCGTATTACGAACGAGGAAGTACCGGTTCATAAATAGGAATACATATGTAGGAAGCAACAATCTAATCGCTGCTCATCTTCTTAACAAACTTATGCAACATTAGCGGCTTTGGTTAAACATCTTCGAACACATGCATTCATGCTTGAAGCTCTGACCCGTATTCCATGTGTGGATCCTCTTCAGGGACGATTAAACGGTCCGGTTATGCCGACTACGGAATTCTCGATCATCCGATTAATAAGCTCGGTTTCAGCCGCTTAAACTTTTCCAGTCTATGCTTTCATGATACCAATTGTTTCTAATGATTTTTTTATGAAACTGATACCAACACATTCGCCGAATTTTCCCGATTAAAATGAGTACAAACACGGTACACTTTGAATCGATGATTGTATAATAACAATTGCTTCTAATGATTTTTTTATGAAACTTTTACCGACATATTCGCCGAATTTTCCCGATTAAAATGAATACAAACAGGGTACACTTTGAATCGATGCTTGTATAATAACAATTGTTTCTAACGATTTTTTTATGAAACTTTTACCAACATATTCGCCGAATTTTCTCGACTAAAATGAGTACAAACACGATATAGTTGGGGTCACATATACTTGTTTAATCCACGAATCAACAAATCGGTGATTCGGTTCGGATTAGCGAGATTATACTAAATCGTGCTCCAAAGTATATCATGTTTGTACTCATTTTAACCAGAAAATTACGACTAATACGTTGATTAAAGTCTCACAAGGAAATAATTAAAAACAAAAAATATCATTAAATAACATAACTTTCACATGTATCGAGATGTTACTGTACTACTTTAAAAGCTCTTTCCCCCACTGAAGGGGTTAAGAGACTACCCACACGAATTTGTATAGTTCTGAAATGATCCCTTTCATGTGCGCCGACCCTAACGTGACACAATACTCTCTCGGAGTCCCTTAAAGGAACATACTCTGCGAGATGGACGCTAATGAGTCGTCCAAGATCAAAGGGGGATGCAAACAGTATTTAGAAGGTGTGTCGACGTTATAATCCAACGTTTTCCCCCGGATATTTGCATAATTGGTCGATCCTGATGATTATCGCGTAGCATCCGCGGCTCACTTTCATGCTAATGAAACGCAATTCGCTTTCGTGACTACCTAGGGGTTTATCGCATCGTCCATCGCCGCGGCGACGAGGATGCATGCTCGCCGACGTAGAAATATTAGCGTAATTCCGATCCGAGGCTTCTCTTATTTTGCCCGTGCCGCGCGAATTTCGTAATTCCCGCGCGACCGTTATCTCGTGAGCGCGCGCTTCGTCAGAGGCTTGCTATTGGTCGTCGAAATAATCGATTTTTTGAACGGTCTAACCTGACAAGATATCACGTGACATCTACCGCAGGTGTCTACTAAATTTGAAATTAATCCTAGGTAGTTTTGACATAATTTGAATTAAATTTGACGCAATTTCAATTGAATGACAAAATTTGAATTGCATTTGACGGAGTTTGAATTTTGTTCGAAAAGAAAAGGATTGATCTCTTTAAAGTTCAAAACCAGAACACTCCCATAAAGGTACGTTCATACGGTATACATAGAAAATGTAATGAAATCCCGAGTATCACAATTTTTTTCACAAACAGTTAGGGGAACGCCAACCGAACATTAGGCGATCGGATTCTTAACGAGCCCCGGCGGAACCGGCAAGAGCCGACGATGAAAATGATTCACGATGCGCCGGGCCACCGTTTTGCAACTGGTTACATGATAAACAGAAATATGTGGAATTTGAAAACACTTAGAAAGCGTATAGCTCGGGTACGAAACACATTCCTCCGGACACAATGCACCGCGGACGTTGTAATATAGAGCTGACATTCCTATTACCTTGCACCGCCGGTGCAACGTGCTACATTCTCCTGCTATGCAACGATAAACTGCATCTCTTTAGACGTTCCTTCCGCGCCGCGCTCTTGCCGTAAATAATGAAAATCGGCTGCGCGACCCAATTTGTCCGATGCTCGTTAAAAAATTGAAAAAACGCGCTCACCGGCTTGCACAAAACAATTAGAAATCGCCAATCCTTTATCTTCATGAAATGATTTCGTTTACGCTGTGTTATTCGTGATATTAATTGCAATATTTCTAGCAACCACTTTATGCGTCCCGAATAATATTCGTTCTGTGTCGTGCGTGTGTTACGAATTTCTAGGCGGATGTTAATCGTGTTATCCGCAGCATTACACAAATATTATTCATGTTGAGCATGTTATTTGTGTCATTCAAGATATATTATACACATTATGCGTGCTATTCGTGCCGTTCCACAAACATTCCTGATGTTATGCGTGTTATTCGTGCCGATCCACAAACATTCCTGATGTTATTCGTGCCGTTCCACAAACACTCATGATGTTATGCGTGTTATTCGTGCCGTTCCACAAACATTCCTGATGTTATGCGTGTTATTTGTACTGTTCCACAAACATTCCTGATGTTATGCGTGTTATTCCTGCAATACAACAAATGTTGCGCGTGTTATGTGTGTTTTTCTCGCCCTTTCATATAAACTATACATGTAATGTGTGCCATTCGCGTCGTCCCACAAATGCTGCACATGTTATGAGTGTTATTCGCACTATTCCACAAATGTTCAAGATGTTATGCGTGTTATGTGCGCCAAAAATCCGATATTATACATGTTATTTGCGTTATTCCACAAATGTTCCAGATGTTATGCATGTTATGTGCGCCAAAAATCTGATATTATACATGTTATTCGTGTTATTCCACAAATATTGTACACGCTATGCGTGTTATCCCTGCAATACAACAATTATTGCACGTGTTATGCGTGTTATTCGCGTCCTTCAATAAATATTATACATGTTATGTACTCCATTCGCGCTATTCCACAGATGTTGCACATCTTATGCGTGTTATTCGCGCTATTCCACAATCATCCCAGATGTTATGCGTGTTATTCATGCCATACCGCAAATGTTGCACATGTTATACGTATTATTCGTGCCAATCCTGAAATATTATAATGTTATTCTAGTGACTCCACAAATATTGTACACATTATGCGTGTTATTCGATGAGCGTGTACCAATGTAACAGACTCAATGCATGTTATTTACAATATTCGATAGATGTTATGTATGTTATTTACGTCATTCTGTCGACCTTATGCGTGTTGTACGTGTTATTTGATAATTGTTATGCGCGTTATGTGTTATTCGATCACCTTTATGTATATTACATGCTATTCATTAGACGCTGTGTTATTTATACTAGTGTGCCGATGTTATGCACGCCATTTTTTGTTCTATAAACGTTACGATTTATTATTTACATATTAACATATTAAATAATCGATGCATCGACCTGAATCCCTCACCTAGACTTCTTATTGAAATTTAACCCCCCGGTTATTCGTATCATTAATTTTAGGCATTGTGACTATATACATACGACAGAGAAACTATATCTATGACTTCCTGTTGCTCTAATAAAGAACAAGAAATAATCTCCGAAAATATCACCTCAATCAATATTTACTTTGAACAGAAAAGAAAACAATATCATTCGCGTTTAAAAGCTATGCAGTGCGTGATAGAATTGTAACATCCTCATATAACTTACCTTAACTGGTTCAAACATCGACAACAGCAGGTTAACTTCCACCAAAAAATGTTTCTTCCATTCCAGCATTATTTTTCAACTATTTCTGCAATGTTCTCTGCAATTATTCACGGCACGTCACTAAACAAAACACACGACAATTAATTCTAAATTTTCAGACGTCTGTCTGCGAACTGAACCGCGTTCTATTTTGCTCGAACCTGCGAGAATCGAAATAAGTCGATAGTTGGTGGGATGAAAATCGATGCTCAAACATCGATGCAACAACAAAAAGAACTAAACTCAAATTTACGAAGCTATGTAAACACGTAGAGTCTATTTCTGATCACGGAAGTTGTTAACGATAATAGGTGACATTTGCTGGAATAAGTGGAAATCTCAAATGAAATTACAAGCTATGAAACAAATTCATTTAGAGAAAGAACACAGCGATGTTGATCCGACCGTCGATTAAAGCAAACTGAACTGTCACGAGTAACGCGCACTAGCCTGGCCGCCTGGCCGTTCGCTGTTCCCGCGTAAAAAATTTGTGCGCACGTGAACAACATTCAACACCAACCGCAAACCCTTTGCTAAGATAGAACGGTCACGTGGCAATTATTACAACAAAATAAAACCACCGTGCACTGTATTTGCTTCAGAGAAGCTGAGCAGTCAATGTTAATAGCAGGAAGAAATTTCCTCTCTTTTAATGCTCAATTAACTTTCAATCAATGATAGGTTGGTACACTATTTTATTCATGTTCTCTATAATAAAAAACATAAATTGAAATATTTTAGTAGGTCGTTTTCAATTGATCACGCTGCATTAATCAACACAACTGCAACCGTCAACCGTTCACTAGTTACCGGAGATATTCGATCAATTTTTAAAGAATTGGATTGGTACAGCGCAGATGCGCGCGGGAAATTTCGAACGGCCATATTGCATATCGACTCAAAAGACAAATATTTTAGTAGAGAGTTTAAAATTCAGTGTACAATAAAATTAATTAAATTGCTTAACTGAGATCTAAGAAATTCAAATTGCCAAAGAGAAACTCATTCAAATTATCTTTCTTCTACATATGTGTTCATGAACCACCTTTCACCAATTATACAGAACAGTTCCTTTCAATTTATAAGAGGATACATTTCCCAACGTTTCTAATTTATATTTTAAATGATCAACGATTGATATGAAAATTGGAAAGCACGATATACTTATATGGGTTAATTATTGTTTTCAGGATCAAGGCGTGCTTTGGGTCTAACCTCTCTAAGATGAACGGTTTTAAAAACATTTTTAAAAAACGAGTAAAATGGACTATTTAAGTAAAGAAAAATTCTGTTCCTACGAATCAGGAAAGAAGAGAAAAAAATGCTGTTTTTCTACGCAACAAGAAAAAAGAAAAGTCGTAAGAGAAAGACAGGGGCCTGACACGAATGATCGAACCCACGTTAGGTTTGTTGATTTATGAATGGTGTATATATTATCGTAAATACAGTCGATATAAAACATCTTCATGTTTTCCGCGCATGATGATCATGTAGAGATGTATAAACGTTGTTGCCTTATCAATAGTAAAATCGCGTATAAAAAAAACGGGTTATAGGATGAACTTACACCTACTCCATCGAGAGCAGTCGTGTTCCACCTGTTGCAGGTTCAAGCTTAATTTCGATTATTATTCCCGAAGTGACGATCCTTGAAAGGAAACGCGCTCGTTGATGCATCATCGGGCGCAATGATCTCGCGCAAAACGATCGTACGCACTCATGCAAGATTCACCGAAAGCTCAGCTTCGTCAGGAGGTTCACCATAAAGATGTCCCATCGATTTTCCCCATTTCCCGAGAATTAAGTAAGTACTTTATCGTAAACTTATTGAGGTGTATACTCTTATACAGACTCGCTTACAACGAGATGATTCTAGTTAAGTTTCTTAGTGGTTCCTGCACAAAAATAGTTGATCTCTTTATACTGAACACTACCGTGTCTCAAAACCTCCCTCCTGTCACATATACGCTTCAATGTACACTCCTAATTGAATTGGAAATGCATCCGAACAACTTATCATAAGCTCAAGACGTATCAGGTTACTTAAAAGCTCTAGTCATTTACGTAATTTAGGCACTTAATACTACTATACTGCTCCGAGCAACTAAACAACTTTTTACACGAGTTTGACAACTCCAGTCTTAGTTTTAAGAATTATTCCTGATTACAAATCATTTGGGTGCGAACAATCATTGAATTCTTTTGAAGCGAACATGTGACAAGACAGAAGACTTATTCAGCATAAGAATATACGTAACAGGCATATTTTTATTCAGGAACCGAAAACCTTATTGTTCAATGTTATTACAAAAAAGTGCTAAGTAACATTACTTAGGCGTTTCTCGTAAGCTCCTATTTGGCTTCGTTGAAGAATGCGAAAGTACAGAAAGGATTTCGCATGTCTTAGTCAATGAACATTACGTTTCTCTCGCTTCATTCACTTGTTTTCATTTTTTTCTCTTTCACTTTTTTAATATAACGTTTACAAACATACTAGTGAGCAAATGTACTCATCGAATATACTTCGACTGGGGCGATCGTTCAAAGGAAGTATGTCGTAGAAAATGTCTCTGGTAAAAAAGGGTGTACATGGAAAAATATTTCTCAATCAAGTCTAACAGATCCGCCCCAGTCGGAGCTCAGTTCGATTCCGGATATGTTTTTCGACGTTTGATGAACATTTTCTCGTACTCGATCCAGTATTCTAAAACTCAGGCAATCCAAAGGTGTGCTTAGAAACGTACCACAAGTATTATAAAAATTGTTCACCTTCGGATTGCGTGAATTCTATCATGCATTGATAATCGACGGTGCAAAAAAAAAACAAAAAAGGTTTCTTCTATCTGTGACACCTACTGGAAGATTACAATAGAAGTAGAAAATTAATAACAATTTAAACCTCCCCGGCTAAGGTCACCGTAATTCAGTTCGATCGCGACTGACGTCAGTACATTACTTTCTTTCACGCATATTGGTCGAATCCTTTCAGTCATTATACCTCTTACAACTTAACAGATAATAACGCAAAAGCCCATTGCCGAGCAGACCTGGATTTCAATAAAATTAGTTAATATTCGTTTGGTCAAAAGTGATTTTTCAATCATTTATCCGACAAAACAAATCCCTCTTTTTTATTGTTTCCAAATGTATGAGATTTTTATTGTACGAAGTCTGTGATACATTATCCGATGCCAATATTCTCATTATTGTCTCGTTTCGGTTAATAAATTTGGGTAAATGATTAAATACTTTAATAATTTACTCCTTATTTCTGTAGAATGAAATGATTTTGTCCAAGTGCTATTTTAGAAGCGCAGACAGTGAAATGGATATTGTTTTTTGGTCTGCTACGAAGGGCTGATATAAAAATCAATCTTACTGAACACAAGAGATTTCATACGCAATATTTGGTGCTTACTGTACCCTACTACCGGGTAAAATATAAACGTTCCACGCTACCAAAAATTGTTTACCCCTGGAAACGAAATACGTAACAAGCTGATATCTCTACCTCTTGTATTTGTGCTAGTCCTCAGCAATGATTACGCATACACGACACGCCTAAATCTACCACTTATCTATATCGGATTAACTCACGGTTAATAGAGAGGAGTCTCTAGTTGCAAACAAAAACTGTGTATGTGTTTGGGTTTGTGTGTTTTTGTGTGTCCTGGTGTTGGTGTTGGTGTGTTACGTAGAATCAATACAATGTGAAACACTAAGCTATAGTGCGTAATGATACCCAAACAATAATACCGTGAGAATATTATCTTTGGAATCGAAATCTGCTTCTGTCAGCAAAACGTATTAGCGTTTTTCTTTGTCTCTTCACTTTCAATAAACGGCAGAGGTCCGAACGCGCAGTATGATTTAGGAATTAGTCGACACACATTGACGATTCACTACAAAAATGATTGTCTCCTTACAAAATACATGATTTCGTAAAAGTAATCATGAGTGGCGGTAAAATGAAACGCAAAATATAGAGAGTCTCTGATCACTGTATCACACGATACAAGAATTATTCGCTGCTTAGTTGTAGGCATTGTAATACTTTTCTCTTAACGCTTTGCCTAACTCAAGATGCAGAATATATATATATTATATATATATATTGGCTTAGCCCTTATTCCACAATCATTCGATTAGGAGTACATATATGTATTGTGCAAATTATTAACAGACCCTAAAACAACCAGATATCTTCATAATCCCATAATTTCTGTGGAATATTACTAGCCACAGATATAGACATTGCAAGAGTATCTTTACTCTAATCTGCAAATAATAATGACATTAAAGTATTAAATCAAATAAACTATAGATCATTTATAGGTTAAGAAAGAATCCAGAATAATAGCTAGATCTCATTCATTCATCTTCCAAATCAAATCTAGAATGAACATTACTAGTCTCTCCGATAGAAAAATCAATTTAAAAGCACAAAACTCTGCAACACTGCAACTTTTCTATTTCGATTAACAATATTCCACAAATTTTTCAAGATATAAAGATGAAAGGGCCATTCAGTTTGCAAATACGCAAAAGAAGAAAAAAATAATTTAATTCCTTCGCTAATGGTTAAAGCGAACTTATAAACAAAGCTATTGATCTGCGTAGGTTGGTTTGTGGGAAACAGAACACATGATCTCCCTTGATGTTAACAACAGTCGGTCAATCATTGGCACTTTTCGAATAAGCGTGATAGAATCACAAAAGACTAAAAAGTTCTAAAAATCTATAGTTGTTTATTGTATATTTGGACCAGTATTGCGGGCGAAACGACTATAGGAACTTCATAAAATGCTCTAGGGTTTCAAACCACAATGTTCTAGGCGAATAGATTTCGACTGATCCTTTCTGAGTATTGAAGTTACCATTTCCTAACCTAAAAACGTACGTGACAGTTTATACATACGAACAGTATTATCTAATAACCCTAAGTTCCAAAAACACCCTTCTACACTCGTAAGGCCGGTTGCACTACCCACGCTGAAGTCGACTACCAATGCATAACCTAACTCCTTAACTCCTCGTACTACAATATCGAGTCAGACTAGTGATGAAGACTGAACAAAATCTGCTAAATATGTGTGTTATTAATCCCCCTTACATTAAAATGAAATTCTATTTTATTGTAGTCAATATGTATCCATAGGAGAATACGCAGATACGCAATAAATATAAATTTACTTTTTCTTCCTAGTAAAAATCTAATAAACGTCCTAGAAGTTCCTAATAAATGTCAAAGAAGTTCTAATCATTGTAATCATAAAATAAATCGTAGTGCAAGGAGTTAAGAGCAAGCAAGAGGTGACATTCGTTTCGCCCAGAATACATTCTGCCCGTACCACAAGTGTTCTGTCCCCATACCAGCCTGCAGCTTATATCGTTGGTAGGAGAAGCTCAGTCACGCTAAATTGGAGTGCCTATCTCATCATGGGCAGTAGAAATAATACGTCCGAATACTATTCTCGTTCTAGTAACCCTAAAATAATAAATAAACGTCGCTTCAATTGATCTAGCTTTCTACACACGGGACAAACGAGAACGGTACAAGAAAAATAATAGAGGAAGAAGAAGAAGAAGAAGTAGAAACAGTAAAAGAAGAAGAAAAAAAGGATAAGGTATCCTGAAAAAATACTATTTACCCCCCGAGAACAAGTCGAGTCCAGGCGACTACCATCCTCTGTGAACCGACACGCTCCCAGATGGGCTCCCGAACTGGGCCAGGTTGTTACCGAACACACTAAACTGCTGCAGTGTCATCCGTGTTGCGCAACAATGCAGCCGCTTTGACGACGTCGCCGGCACACTGGTTCAGCATCACCTTGCAATCTTCCAGGCCGACGAAGTTGTTCTCTTTTTTCAGCAAGCCTTGAAGCCGCTCCAGTTTGATCGCCGCCAGGACGTCCCAGTCGGTGACGTTGAGGGCTGCGATGCAAGACTCCGGCGTGGACTGTTCGTGCAACACCTTCATCATGATCCTGACTTCATCGGACTGCTCCCCGTTTCGAGGTCCACGCGTCCTCCTCGCGTTAGGCCCGTCGCAGGCAAACTCCAACAAATCCTCGCAGCTGACATGGTCCGACTGACGAGACAGATCGCTGGTGCGACCTGGTAACTTCTCGCTGGACAGCCTGTTGTACGTTTTGGACGAAGAATGGAAACTGTCGGTTGGCTCAATCGCGGACGACTCTTTAGGCTGCATGCCTTCGGACTGCTGTTTACCCTTCTGCGAGTTATTCTCCGAATACTCTCCATAATCGAAGTGCATCATGTAGTTGGCGGGCCTCTGGACTAAAATGGTCCTGCTGGTCTGGAGCTTGCTGGAGGCAACCGAGTCCTCAGATTTGTTTGACCCTGTCGGAGTGGAGTTCCTGCTGGTCTCACCGGTCTCGTTTTCTTGGACACGCTTGGAGGTCGAGCTTCGCATTGAAGATTTGGACTCCACACTGATCTTTCTTTGTAAACGCTCCGTCGACGAGTTCGTCGACTGCACGTCGCTCTCCTGCATGGTCTGACGATATTCCGGTGTGTCGCAGTCTATCAGGTTGTCAGAGAACTCGAGCAGGTCCTCGGAGATCACGCTGAAGCGGTGCAGTCTGTTCTCGTCGACTGGCAGGGAGTCCAACGCTGCCAACTCGGAGTCTATGCGTTGTTCGAACTCTTCGGGACTGTATGCAGAAGTAAAACCACATCAAACCTCTTCTCACTGTGCCGTTAAGCTAACTTGTTACTTCATAGGCTCAGGCTCACTAATAGGGACAAGTACGCTACTAAATTATTAGACTGCGGATTTTATCCATTGATGAGAAAAATGGGTACGTACAATTTAAAGCGGTGGGCATATGAAAAAGATTTAAAGACATCGGTGTAATAGTTTTAGCTTAATAACCCAGCTACAACAAGAATAAAATTTTTATATGGCTCCTGTGTGTTGCAATCAATGCGAACATTTTTATTTTGCATAAAGATCCGCAGTCTATAAATTCCAGCAGGTTACCTCGAGTCGTTACTTCAACGCTTCTCACCTGTTAGCTGAAGTCTCAGACGAGTACCCTTCCTGCAGCGAAGCGCTGACTACCGAAGAGCTGGCGCTCTGCAGACTTCCGTCGACCTGGTCTTCGATGGGCGGTGTGGTCACCGCCATTTTGGCCAGAGTCCTGGTGACTCCGCCTCCGGGGATGATCAGCGGATGCTTTCGCTGGTGTCTGGGCAGGCTGGACTTCGGTTGCAGGGTCTTCGATCTGTCTCTGGGCGGCAACGGTATCGGATTCTCGTCCACGTTGTTCTGGTTCTGGTTGTTCTCGATCTCCAGGGCGGAATGGTGTCTCTCGAGGTGTCGCATTTGCGGTAGCGGTGGCGGAGCGTGTGGCAGAGGCGGTGCTCTGATCTTGGGTAATGTCTTCGAGCCACTGTGATACGCGTCGCAGTGGAAGTTATCTCTGGACAGGTCCTCCTGGTGGGAGCCGGTGTGAGCCAGGGTGGCGTGCTTGTTCCCACGGATCCTCGGTCTGACTATGGGCACGCCGGAACGCAGCATCCGCAACGGATTCGTATCCGGTGCAGTGTCTATACTCGGTGATTCCACTAGACTGTTGTACACTTCCTTGGCCTCGTCCGACAACGTAGCCTAAACAAGTCGTGGGAGGGGATAGATTCGGGAAAGAAGAGAACAGAAATTAAAAAAAGAAAATAATAAATGAGGAGTGAGAGAGAGAGATAGAGAGAGAGAGACTATGGCATGAAAAAGAAACGTCAGTGTGTACATGGGTCTAGCTCCTCTCTAACAAGAAGGAACACCAGATACGAATTGGAGGCAACGCTGCTTGGTCACACACTCTCTCAAGTACTGAAGTGCAGAGGTGGTGTACGTGGGGATGATGTGAATCGTGTTGGGTTGGAGACGATATAGGCTACTCCAAAAATGTGGTGGATGCAGTAGTGGATGGAGCGTATCGAGCACATCATTGGGTAGAAAAGTCTGTATTACGGTTGGAAATGAAAGAGGTATTCACCATGTAGGTCCGGTTACACACTCCAAGGGTTCCCATTCCAATGTGTCCCCTCCCCCCCAAAGTACAAATAGTATAAACGTGTAAATGCATCCAAACATATTAACCGCTAGATGTTATTTAATAATTAATGTAACATGCAAGCATGCTAAGCGTATGTGGGGTGAACTGTCTCTGAACAGTTCCTTGGTTTAAGTACACTGAGTATTGTCCAGAGTTGGGTATTGTTTCATATTATTGTTATAATTCATGACCCCGAAGCGACTCTCTCAGAATTCTGTCATTCGTCGTCCCAGCCATACATCACTGTTGAGCAATATTCGTACGTGTTATCATTCTACGAAACATTATAGCTGCTCGACTGTTAACACTAAAAACTACTTTCTATGGCATAAAAAAAATCTGGTTATTTAGTTTTATCAAGGACACTATACGGTACAAATGAAAAGCTCTCTGCGAATGAACTGTTCGAACAAAATTGAATGTCTACGAAGAAGCTAAACAGAATTTCTTGTAAAATATATTCGTCCACCTTCGTTAGAAATATTAAATATTGCCCAACTCTGGTGCCATCCTATACAGGGTGTTCACGCTTTTGCCAGCCAGCATTTCTCTTGTAAATAATACATATCAGAAAAAATGAAAGAGAGAAAGTGACACTGTTTCTTGCGTGCAACGTAATGCCTTAAGTAATTTCTTTTGTATTTATGCTATTTTTTTTTTAGAAATGGTGACCTTTGATTTTTTTAAAATGGAATTGTATATTCTTTTAGATCATACGAAAAGAATGTTTCTTTTATTCCTGATCTTGTACGATCTTGAAGGTCATTCGTATACAAATGAATTTGTCTCGACACATGCTTAATTTGAAAACTCGAAGGTCACCTTCAATTCTAAAAAACTAAAGCAAACACAACAAAATTACATACGCCGTTACAATGTTCTCAAAATACAATGTTCCTCTTGCGTTCTTTTCCAATATTTATTATTTCTAAAAAAAATGCTGCCTAGTAATAGCACAAGCATCCTGTATATTATTGTCAAGAACTCGACATCTCGACAACGACACGTTACAGTTCCAGATCTCAGGTTCGACCAAAAATATTACAAAACTCGGGACGATTCGAACTCTATGGAGCAGGGGAGGGTGGGAAAGTCAGTATGTCGCTTGTGAACTCTGGATACTCTGAGCTGGTATCGGAATCCAGGTCAGAGTTGCTGGTGAACGTTAAACTAGAACTTGGAGCGCTTTCCGGCCAAGAAAGCAGATTGTTTCCGGAGGAGAAAGGCGGTGAGAGCGAATTCAAAAAACTGGTCGACGGCGGGGGCGATTTTCCGCAGAGTTCGATCGACGAAAATCCTCTGGCCGTTTCCGGATGCAGAAAGTGGCCTTTGTTCTTGAAGTTCAAGCGCAGATTGTGTGGAAGCTTCTTGTGGCGTCGTTTGTAACGCAAACGACTTCGTATGTCCGTTTCCGAGTGCGATATCGAGTCCGAGTCTTCGCTGGAGTCGTTCGTCGGATGAAACGACCTCCTTATGTTCTTAAGGGGTGGTTTCCTATTCTCGGAGAGGGATGACGTTCTCTGCCTGTATATATTGACCGGCGTCGACAATTTCTCCAACAGAACATCAGTCTTGGGTACCTCTTTCCTCGAGTTGTCGTTCTGATACAATTTCGGTGGCTCCAAAATTTGTTGGTGTATGGTGGGACTCGACGGAGGGTTCACTTTTTGCGTCACGTTCATTTTCGAATTGCTCTGAGACTGACACTGCAAGGGAATGTTCAGATCTAAGTGTTTAGGCTTCTGGATAGGAATGTTCAAGCTCCTAAGCGGTGTCTGAGTTTGTCCAGAGAGGTCCAAGTTCCTGATATTGGTGACCAACGACTTGGAAGGGGTGGTTTCTATGTTCCTAGTGTTCTGGGCGATGTTCTTGCCTAGCTGGATCATATTCTGCGTTAATTTACCAAGCCCCAGGTTCAGTCCTTGACCCTTCTTAGAGTCCAGATAATTTTTTACGCTTTCCAGACCGGACACTTCACGCTGATACTTCTCAGCCAACAGTTTGCTGCTTAATTCCACCTGATTGTTTGCCTCCGCGTCGCTTTTTCTCCTGAGCCTTTGAAAATTGACTCTCAAGCTTTCCGAGCTGCTGTAAAGAGGGGATTCCTTTTTCTCGGACTCCGCGATGAACAGTGGATTGTTCGAAATAACGAAAGGAAAGCAGTCGTGGCCGTTTTGGTTCTGCTCGATCTTGCGAAAACTCTGTATATTGATCCTCACAGCCTCCATGTTTCCTCTAGGACTATCCGATCCCCCTCCACTCTTCAAATTCGTCTTTATGCTGTCTGTCGAGCCGTAGATGGCACTTTTGGTGTCCTGATTTGTACTTCGAGGGACGTAGGGTACTTTACCACCCCTCACCTTTGGAATCTCGATTTTCTTCGGGAACTCTGGTATGTTCATTTTCGACGAGTCGCTGAAGGAGCTGGAAATTTTAGGTCTCGTTCCGATGTCCAGATTACCTACCTTGGTGGACTCAAATTTGACCGGTTTAGAACGAGAGAAATCGACGAAGTTCGAAGGCGTGTCTTTCACTAGGTCGAAGCTGGCTGTCTCATCGTACTTTGAATCAAAATTCGTAACATTGTCTTTGACAGGTTGATCGCAGTTGCCGAATTTACTCTGCATCTGCTGAGCAGGCTTGTTCGATACTACACCTTGCTCTTGGATGTTCGAGTAGCAAGCAGACCTGCCCGGCTGCTCCAAATTGTTGATCTTGTCATACTTGTCTAACCTCTCGTCGCCGAAGTATGGCACTTTCTCGCTGGTACAGCTCAGACTACCATCGTCCTCGAAGTACTTCGGCTGCTCGAAGTACCGTTCCACGTAGCTGGTGGACACTCTCTTCGAATCACGAGGGAAATCGTAATTGGAGTTCTCTACGCCCGAGGCTACCTTCCCGTTTTGTGGGAAAACGTTCAGTTTCCCCTCTTTGTCGGCGACGTTCTCGCAACTGAAGTTGCTTCTCTTGTTACCGTTCTCCAGAAACTCGGTCGACTTAACCAGATTCTGCCTCAGAGCAGCGTTGTCGAGGATGTGCGCGTCAAGCTCTATGTCCATGTACGACGTCCAAGCACTGGGCTTCGTGAGAAGCTCGCGAGACTTAGCGAAACAAAACTCAGCGGACGCTTTGTCCCACAAAGGCAGTTTTAGGGTGGATGGTGCGCCAAGCGACTCTATGCTGGAGACAGTGGACGACAATGATTGCAAACTTGAGCACAACCACTTGATTGTTCCACATTGACGAACCGTTGGCATGCAGTTTTGTTCAAGGAGATCGAGAAAGTAACAAAAAGTCGGTGATGAATTGTCATGCACAATGTAGGAATGGTCACGCATATCAAAAGAACAAAGCCACCACGTGAGAAAAAACAAACATAGTTTTTTTTTTTACCCAAGATTCCAGTCAATGATCACACATTAATCATATACGAAGAAGAAAAAGAAAGAAATATTCTCAACATGGCGATGCAATGATCAACAAAACATGAAGGTAACGAAAATCGAAGAATCGAGAAACAAACAAAACGTAAACAGACAGGACAGGATTAGAGGAAAGTCAAGATTAGTCTTATTCGTAAATTAATAAGCATTGTATCAACTTAAGGTACGAACAAACGGCTTAGATCGGATTATTAAGAACAGACACAAGACTGCGATATACCTACTCTTCAGTGTGGCAGCAGGAATTAACTCTGTTCCATAACAGTTTCGACGAAATTGATTTGAATGTATCAAATTCAAATGTATTTTTACAGTGAACCAATTTACATAGTTATCCAGTAATATTTTCCAATATTCTCGCCTTTATGTATTAGTTTTATGAAAATCAATTGAATTCGAACCATTCCGTACCAGATCGACTACTTTTTGCCACCGGTGTCAAACATTTTGTTCAAAATGAAATACAATGTGGTACAGGTAAAAATTAGGGTAAAGTAGAGGACCCTATTTCACGTGTAATAAAAAGATACCCATGTATTTTAATCTCATGAGGATTCGTGTATTTACATTAAACGTGTATTTTAATATACACATGGAATAAAATGCCTAATTACACGCAGAGCTAGGTAGAATACTATTTGAAATAGTAAATAGTAAATAGTCTATTTTATTTGAACTCATAGGTATATTTTTACAAATAAAAATATTTAATTTGCGAATATTTCACTGTTTATTGAAAACAGCATTTTATTTCAACTGTAGAACAATAATTATTTCAAATATTATTTCAAATATATTTTCTCCAAAATTTTACCTAGCTCCGATTACACGGGATACTTAATTCGCGAATACACGGGTTCCATGTACACGTCTAAAATTGTACTCGAATTTTGAGGTTATAATTTCGAATCGTTCAATTTCATTTTGAGCGAACTGCCCGACATCGACAGCAAAAGAATGATCGATTCGGTGGTGGAATGACTGATCAATTTGTAGTGCAATGTTAGATTGTGTTTTGTTAGTTTGCGTATATTTTAGTGTTCTAAAAAACGTTTAGTGATTAAACAAAAACTGTTTAATGTACCTGTATGTCAGGTATACTGGCTGCTTCTTCTGAAAAGTGTCGTCTGTCTGGTTTGGGACTGTGTTGATGTGGCAACTTAAAAGAGAACTTTCTGCGTCTTGAAGGACTGGCGGGTGTTCGGGGAGACTCCGGTGGATGTTCAAGATCTGTCATGGAACGTGCTGTCAATTCCTGTGCCATAGCAATGGCTGAGTAGAGAGTTTTCTGATCGGCGGCTGAGATAGGCTTCACCTAAATATAAGAGAAACGTTTACCATCTCTGGCTAGTGGACGATAGAAAACAAAAACTTCTGCTTTTAGCGAGTTCATCGCTTGCGTATTCATTTTATTGTACAGAAAACGTACTGCGTCTATCTTTTGTGACAATTCTTTGCTAATTCTGTTCTTGAACGCTAACAATTTCGGGTTCTATGCTTTCCCATGCACATGATACGTACATATGCATACAGGGTGAAGCATTTAAAACAAATCATCCAAATATCTTGCTTCAACAATCTTGAATGACCTTCACAAAATAGGTCATTTATATTCCTTATCAGAATATAAATAAAAAACATTCTATTTAAAAAAAAACAGGATTGCCTTGTAAATAGCAAGTGAGATATTCAAGTGATCTGTTTCACACGTTCCACCCTGTGTATATGTATTGTTAACGACAATCAAAGTGGTACTCGGAAGGAATGCGAAAGGAATTCGCAAAGAAACCGTCTGATTGGTCAGACGCACACAGTTCAATCACAGGCTTCTCGCTAATCGTTGAGAAGATTACCACTCCTACTTCAGGGGTATCGCATCGTGTGTATGAGAACTTCGCGCCCTTTGCTCCTGTGCCGTCTCGAATACCGCTTTGACTGCCGTGAGCAATATATACGAATATATGTATATATAATACGTAGAAACAAATGATACATAGCAGCAAATAATGAATAAAAAATGAATTACAACCGATAACACATAAAAGCATAATTATAAATAAGAAAAAAAAATTACTGTACATTTATTGGACTCACGGTGGCTTGTTTCTTCTTGTTGCATTGCTTCGCTTGGATCTCTCTCAGTTCATTCCTCGCATTACTCGATTCATGCTCGGTAGATAGAGGATGAACTGGAGGTGGTGGTGGTGGGGAGGAACCTACGAACAAACACAAGTGTATAGAAATATTATTTTCTTCAATTAGAAACTTCAAATGGAACACCCTGTACACCGCAAGAATTAATACGATGTTTACCCGAGTTTCACTAAATTTACCTAACGATCTGAACATTTGATCCATTTCAGCCAACAGGCTGGGGCCAAAATCGAAATTCAATGTTTTGTCAAACCGAAGAGGACTGTCTTGGTTCTCCTCGTCGCTGATCTCATGGTATTCGTGGTCTGCCCCCAAAACGTCCGTGCTGTTAGTCATATTCGTAGAAATAGACTGCTTACTGGAATTAGGTATTGACCCCAAATGGCACATCTCCGAGCTCGTGTCCGACCATAAACTCTCTACCAAAGAACACACGATGTTATATTATTAATTTGTTGCATACACAAATATCCGATTTTAGAATACAGATGTCATGAAAGACATGTTATGAAATAGGAGTTCAGTAAAAATTTATTTCTTTGCTTAATAGTTATAATAAATGGACAGAAATATAAAAATATTCTGAAATTCTTCTTGTGTCTTCACCAAACACGACAGTCTTATAAATGACGAACGTGAATAACCAAAAAATTCAATTTCTACCGTAATACAATCAAGGAACCTGTAATTTATTGGCAGAAGATGTTACAATGGTGCTAAGACTTATCTAGAAAAGTTTGTTCAACTTTACTGTTTAAAATCCGGCATTTCATATGCAACAACCTAACAACAATTTATCCTAACTATTTGATAAGTAGATAAAACGCATACCATGCTTGTTTTGAATATCCTGCTGCATATTCCTGTTGTCCCTCATCATTTGTCTGTTTTCCTCTGCGTTTCTCGCGTCTTGGTTAACAATTTGACTAGAATTATCCGTGATGTCTTCTTGGGGTTTGTACGGGGATACCACCTGCCTAGGTAAATGAGGATTTTTACCACCAAGGAATCCGATGTCGCCGAAATAAGCTCCGTCAAGTCCTACATGACCGGTGTGCTTCAGATCGCCTTGCGGAGAAGATATCATATCTGTTCGAATTTTTCTTCGTTGGGAAGAAAATGCGTTTTTACCATCGCCACGAGTAAATTCTCCAGGTTTGTTACTCGGCAAATTAGACCCGAGGTACGCTATTGTATGAGCAGGATTGAAAAAGCCGGTTTTTCCATTATTCAGAACGCCCTTCCACAATGTGTTGCTGCTCCCCTTATCTAACACGGTAATAACATCGCCTTGTCTGTAAACGAGCTGACCTGTCTCCGTACTGTCCTGAACTGCCTGAACTTGTTCCGGTTTCAAATCAGGCAGAAGATTAATTAATTCTGAGAACTTTGGACGCTTCGTTGGTTCGTGTTGCCAACACTGTTGCATCAGCGAAAAATATTCTTTCGGGCAACACTCTGGCTGCTCTAGTCTTTGAAAGTTTGGCTCGTCTATTGCTTCCAGGATCTGGTGGCCCGTTAACGCTGCCCACGGTTGAAAACCATAGCTGAACATTTCCCACAGAGTCACTCCGTAGGCCCACACGTCGCTCGCCGATGTGAATTTCAAGTAAGATATACATTCTGGGGCACACCAAGCTATTGGCAGTTTTAAATTTACATTGAAGTTCGTTTGGTAATAGTCTTTCCCGACTCCCAGAGCACGGGACAAACCGAAATCAGATATCTTTACTTTATTCTTGGAGAAGACTAAAATGTTCCTCGCAGCAAGATCACGATGTATCAATCTTTTTGCTTCTAGATATTGCATACCATCTGCAATCTGTACCGCAAAGTCGCAAAGAGACAGAACTGGAAAACTGGGACGTAAGCTTGGCTCCTTCAAACATTCCAGCAACGATCTCAAAGGTGCCAGTTCAGTCACGAGCATCAATGAATTTGTATCCAAAACTACACCGTACAATCTCACTATATGTTCGTGATCGATCGCATGCATGATGGCTGCTTCTTTCAAAAATTCTATAGGATTATTCTGCATTCTCTCTCGCGACAAACATTTAATTGCTACTTGTATCCTTTCCCCATCGTTTGTCCAAACACCTTGCTGCACAACTCCAAACTCTCCTGTTCCTAGTTCTTTATTTACAATAATCGCATCGGCTGGTATCATGTGCTTGTTAGGAACACGAATTGGCGGCCTGTCTTGCCTCTCCTCCGGCAACATGGTCAGAGCGCCCGAAGTTTGTTCCTCTCGTTTCGGCAAGAGCATCTTTTTGAATTTGGAGAGGTAATTTTGGGGGAAGTGTTTCTGAAAGTATTTCTTTAAACGACGCATCTCTGGTTTACTCATTCCAATAGCGTTTAAGTCCTCTTCCGTTACATATTTTAGTTGAGCGGTTGTTTGTACTTTCAAGTCCCCTGCAAGGGCAAACGAAGAAACGCTACAAATAACTGTTCCAGGAGGGAATCAAGGAAATGAGAATACGTTACCTCGAATTCCAGGATAATACTGTTGCAGCTCTGCTTCCATAAGGAACTCGTACAAGCCAGGTCCAGTGTTGCGGGACATTCCTCCTTGTGTGTCTTGGAACACAAACGATTACAAATAAATACCATCGAGCACGGCACACGAGATTATCATAATGCATCACTGTCCGCGAAAACGATCTAGCGGCACATGACAGCGAGAACGTCAAAGGGTTTCGTTACATAAATGTTATATAAATTGTTCGCCGGCCGAGTATTATCTAGAGACTCGCGGAGCGTTATCAAGCGGCCAGCAGGCGACGGCAGGATACGCGGAAGGAAAAACACTTCCTGCATCGGTTCACGCGTGAAATGCGTCGGCGACGAATTTCCCCACTGATAAACGCACTCGTTCGAATAACACGACCGGACGAGTTTCGCTTTGTTTCGTGAAACTACGCGCGGCGAAGTGTTCTCGGCCGTCCGGATGAAAAATTTCTCGGTTTCCACGGTCTTTATTGGGAGCTGATAATATGCCTGGCGACACACGATCGAACGCTCATTATCTGTCAAGGATCGCGCGAGCATCGAGCCGTGAGGACGAGTTTTTGCACGACGAAGAAAACTTGACGCTTCTATATGTAGAAGGAAAGCACGAAACGCACGACTCGAGGGAAAATAGAAAATAATAGAGGCGGGAGCAGGAGTGGGGACACGAAATTCCTGGCACGCGACGCTGGCCCCGGCGTGTGTGTACCGTGTGCACCGGGTCCATGGCTCGCAGTGAAATGCTGCTTAATAGCAAATAGGTTACCAAGGTAAATGTCCCAATTAATGACCTCTGTATTAATTATTGACACTTTATCCTTTATACATTTAAATATGAAATTTTCTATGTTAGGACCGGACATTAAAAGTATTGAATTCGATTCGTGTGAATAATCAAAATTCGTGCTTACGACTTCGTTAATGTATGTCATAACTAGACAGCGGATCTTTATGCAGAATAAACATTTTCTACCCGAATTGCAACAAACTGGAGACAAGTAGAAGTTTATTTTTTTTCTTAATATGTTTAATAGGTTGAAAATGATATGTACAACAGTATTTTTAAATTCTTCTAATATTTTTGCTCTTTTAATTTACACCTACTTATTTTTATCATAAATACACAAAATCCGCTGAGTAGTCGTAACATATAATTAAATAAAAATTAAATAAAATGATTTCTTGTTTCCGAACTAAAGAATGGCAAAATTTTATTTATTAAATGTAAGACGAATCTATTCAAATAAGTTCGAAAATAATTGTAAATTTACTATTCAAACAATTGCATCGAATTTGTTTTTTATTAAGCTCATAATAATTAGAATGCACGAGTTCCTATTATTGGCATGAGATGTCATGTCAATATTCCATCTTGCGTGTATTGTCAGTCTGCATTTTGTCTTTCAGTTTGTTTTGTACTTGTTATTTTATAATGAGGCATTTTTCATTCCACCATTTTGGTGTGAGAATTGTGAACTCGCATAGCAAGAATAAATCTAAAATGATAAGATAAAAAAATCTCGTTCAAATCGGTCAACTTTTATAAATTAATGATAACATCGCGTTGATAGTATACAATTGTATACCGGTACGATTTAAAAATCAATTCTTCAGCTTCTTATCGTTGAAATCGTAAGGGCGTTGGAGCAATAATCAGAAAAGTCAGACTATATTGATTAAATATACTCTTGTGTACTCTATGATTAAATATACTCTTTTTTTCTATTAATTGATATATTGCAGAATAAATTCTTGTGTCAGGGTTACTGTGGATATCAAAATATTAACGATAATTTAAAAAAAAAACAAGCAAACCGTATCCTTCATAATTAATATTGCATTCAACTACAAACAAAATTCCATGAAAATAGGACGCTGCGTGTTGATGTTGATTAAATTCTGGTATCTCGCGAAACGAGATGCAAAATGATTTCGCCAACACGACTATCAACCCACCCTGTATACCGTTTCTATTCGTCATCGATCATTCAGTGAAAATTTCGCCCGTGTCTGGTATCATCGTTGGTCATTGAACGAAAGAAAAAGAGAGGGTCACGTGATCCGTACCAAGACACGCCCCGCGAGCTTCAAACCACATTATTCGTAACTGTACGGCGGAATTTTGCAAATACAGATCACTACAAATCCCAACGAAACGGATAATTATATTCCTCGTTAAAAATGTCTTTAATAAACAAAACTCGGTCTTCGTACATGTACCACCAAAATGGCGTGTAATGATAAAATTGAATAAGAATTTTCGTTCTTTTTCAGCAGGATTGTGTGTTCTGTGAACGGATAAAATCCACGGGGTCTATTTTTAACCCTTTTAGTGCCGAACAACGATATATCGTTGTTAGCGACACTTGCGAAAATTGCCAACGACGATATATCGTTGCGTATGCGATGGCGTCTTACTATTCGCATCGCGACAGAACTCTGTCTCAAAATAAATTTATAAAACGTTATAAATGGTTGAATTCCTTTTCAGAAGTCCTATGTGAGATGTTCCACGAATTGAAATAATTGTTTATAAGTGTAACTTTTTGTTATATTCTGCAATGATTGATATGGAGTCTGTGTATACGCTAGAGCAATAAGGTAGAAATTCTACACAGGGATTTGCTTGAGACTGTAATCAATTTTGGAAAAATGTAGTTCTTTCAATTTTTTCAAGGATGGTACTGAATGCATACAGCTTGTATCAAATGAATACTGAATGCAAAATTATAACTCGATGGGAATTTATAAATGAAATAATTCAATCGATAACAAAAGAATGGATGGCGGAAAGGAGAATAGAATAGACAAGATCGTTGGGTGAAACATCCAGGAATGCAACAGAGTTCAAGGTATAGTAAAACTTCCTACAAAAAGGGAGAAAGTTTGCATGGTTTGCAGCAAAAAAAATGGTGGACCTGTGCACAGATCATGTACAATTTGTGATCTGTGCTATAAACAATTACACGGTGTATGCATTAGTAAGCATCAATACTGAGTAAATTATCTGTGTGAGTAATAGTGAGTAAATATTACACATTTTCAATAGTCGGATAACTATAAATGTTTATAATACTAGAATGTTATTTCAGTGATGTTATACTAGCTACACAATCACTTGGTTTGTAGCAGGTAATCATCCTGATACTTGCTGCATATCATGGTAGTTTTCTGTGTTTCGATATTAGTAATTTTGTTATAAATAATTGAAGATGCAGTATTTATGCTTTATACTACACTTTCTACATCTAACTATGGCCAAACGATGATTCTTTTTATTTGCAAATACTGTTTATAAAAGAAAACTGATTTTTCCATTTTTTTCTAACGATTTTTTCTAACGAAATACAACTGGTATTCATTTATTCTCCCTTTATTTCGTAATATGTTCCTTTTTGAATTTTGTAAATATCATTCTTACTATTCTTTTAATGATTTTTGCTCAAACCTTACTAAATTACATCAAATCGGTTCGGTATTTTTCGTTAAGTACATTTCTTTCGGTCGGCACTAAAAGGGATAAGCGTTTTTCAAGCTCGCTACTTGCCGCTCACCCATTCTACGATGACGCAGCACGGTAGAACAAGAGATCCTCTCCTGGTCATGTGGCGCGAGCGTCTGTCACTTTAAACAGCCGATCTTGCAGCGGCGATTGTTAAATCACGGGACACCTCAATTCCCACCGAGCTTGTTTTCCTCTCTGCCACACGAGTCTTGACCGGAGTCTGCTCGGGTTAGCATTTTTCTGGATCCTCGTAAACGCTTCCACCACCTCGGGAAAACGATTTTCGTTACGGACGAACGAGCTGCTTGCGCGTTTAAACGGACGGCTTGATACTCAGCTATTTACCGTGCGAAAGCAGAGATTCGAGCAGCTCATCACACCGAGATCTCATCGCGAATCGTTCGATTTGTTTGCGAGCCGTTTCGTGGACTGATCACGCTTCGTAAACTGTTCGCTAGAGGGCGACGATTTTCGAATTTTCTCCGAAAAGGGGTTGGTTCTCGATCGTTCACTTTGCTACGGGACACGGGACCTGAGAAAGAAAACACTGACATTCAAAATTATTGTTCATCGCACTGTGACAACGAGACTCGACAACTGAAATGGGAGTGGGAGTTCTCCTTGAAGAAGACGTAGGGATTCGTGGTGGGGGGTGAAGAATGGTGAGGCAACACCCATGGGCAAACGCCTGAACCATTTAGCAATTAGTTCCATGGATCCTCTGTAAGGTGGCGCAGCGATGCTTTTGTACGACCACAGACAACATACTTTGTCTATGGTGCAACTTCAGGTTCTAAATAAGCGCGCCAGTTTTAAAAGTTAATAAAGTTTTTAACGCGTCTGTTGTCGACGATTGTTTTGACAATTATATTTATAACCCTATCGGCACCTCTTCAGGTGAACTATGAAACAGTTTTTCGCAATTTTCTTGCTTAATTATGAAAAGACTTACCAATCGCTTTTTCGGAAAAATTGCCAAAAAAAATTCTTCTCTAAAAACATTCTATTGAGTGCAAAACATCGGTGTTGTTAAAAACACGGGCCAATCAAACCGCGGCTACAGCGGACGGATTCCGGCTCGGCCAATGCCAACAGCACATTCAGTGGGACCTATGCTCTGATTGGTCCTTGTTTTTCGTTAATAACTCCTTAAAAGAAAATTTTACTCCGTAAAAGAAAAAGTTACTTTATATGACCTCAGGAATCATCCCTTTTAAGGAAGTACGTAGAAGTATATGTAGAATACTGTGTGTATGAACATACGTAAATACATACAATAGAACAATAGAATGAGCATCACTGAATAGCAGATTGGCCAAAAAAACTACCTTATGCTAACTTTTGCTCTGTTATGTACATGGTAGATTCTATTATTTTGAATTTTAAACAACCATTACAACTGCTAAGAGACTCTCGAACGTTTACAGACAATTTTGTGAATTGTTGAGTTACAGTAACAGTGTAAGCGTAAAATATTTTTAATTTTGAATAAAGGTTGAGATAGATCAGTACCAGAATCCACCGCATGGTGTGCGAAATATTGTCAATGTATGTGTAAATATGTATACAAGATCTTTGTGACGTCAGCCTAGCGAAAGCACACAGACCTAGCTATACATTTCTGGAGGCATTTAATTGCCCTAAGTTCATAGTAAGTACTGTGCATATGATGTTGCGTTTTATTAATCGTATTCAAATGTATTTTATCCTGACAATATTTCTTCCAGTATAATGGCATCGATTTTTGGTGTCGGTATTTCAAGAATCAATCCTGTGGCATGTTTAAATCGATTATGTAAGGTTAGTATACTTAACAGTATAGTTGAATTAACAGTGCCAATATAATTAAGGTATATTTCGCGAACTATAATAAACGTATGTAAACGGTTATTACACGTGTGATAAACGTATGATAATTGTTTTAGTAAAATCTTTAAGTTTCAAATTTTGACAATTGTCATTTTCAGTTTTGACAATATAATTGTTAAAATTCTCATTGTTATAGAGTGCATAATTTAATTCTATAATCTTGAAACTATCATGTTGTGTCAGCTTTTATTCGATTTTTCAATTTAGAAGTTTTTAAATGTATTTACTTATGTTTAAGATCGAAACAATAAACTATATTACTTTGTTACGGTGGTAAATTATATAAGTTAAAGGGTGTTGCTCATTCAACAGTACATGAACGGTACTGGACCAACATCAACATATTCATTCCTATTGAAAGGAGGATAAAGGATAAGAAAGGAATATCGATGCTGTGCTGTTGCGGATAGGTGAACACATTCATATTTGAACTGCTTATAAGAATGTAAACGTGTTGACGTTGATCTGGTGTCGTTCGTGTGCAGTCCTATTAAGCAAGGACTGCCTTAAATAATAAATGATGGATAAAAAAGAATTTGATCTTGATTATTTGACTTTTAGATATCGAAAAATCACAATGTAGTGCAAGTGGCATTGATGACAAGAGTTGCTGATCAGAAAAGTTCGAATAAACCTCCTCCATATCCATATTGGGAGAAGATATGGTCAGGCCTCGACAGAATAACTGATCCAATGGTATATAGATTCGATGACAATACCAGATTACTGGTTGTAGATGGTCCGCCTGCTATGGGGAAGACTAAAGTCTGTGAAAAGATAGCAGCTGATTTCGGATTGTTATATATGCCACCACCAACACATGAACAACTGTATGTTGACAGATACGGATATGATATTAGAACAATAGATGATCAGATGCCACGGATAGCAAAGTCTTTTGATGTACCAAGATTTTTGGAAAATCCCAAAGATCAAAGAACAGCATTATTCCAAGAACATTATTTATTAATGAGAATGGATCAATACATGAACGCGTTACTCCACATAGTATCGACCGGTCAAGGTGTGGTCCTCAATAGATGTGTATACTCGGACATTGTCTTCGCCGAGACCATGCTCAAGGCTGGGTATTTATCCTCCACAGTGTACAACCACTATATGACAATGAGAAATGTTGGATTATTCGCTTTGCCGAGACCACACGCAGTAATATATTTAGATGCACCTGTAAAGGTTGTTCAGGTAAAATTCATTTGTTAATTTACAGCAAAGTATAATACTTCCATTTACGATTGTCGTTTTGTATTGTTTCACTTCAGGATAAAATTAAGCAACGAGGTAGACCAGAAGAAGTGAATTCGAAAGTATTCAGTACGCAATTCTTGACCAATTTGGAAAAGTCGTACAAAGAGACATATCTGAAGTATTTATCTAGTCATACCCACATATTAGCTTACGATTGGACTAAAGGGGGTGATATTAATGGCATAACGGAGGATATCAATAAACTGAATCTCGACGATTACTCAACCAATATGCTACAAGACTGGGTGTTTAATTCCAGAGAAGATCTTGCTCTTTTCAGAGAATACATTGACACAGAACGAGTAGAACTGTACCATACCATGTTGACGGCATGCGATGGCTTAGTTACCGAAGACTTGTATCTGGATGACGATGAAGGCTTAGAAGAAGAGCTATTAACACAGAAGGTGAGCGTAGTAATGTTAAACAACTATCAGATGGTACCGAAACGAGTTATGAATGTGTAATTGTGTTTTCTTTAGCATTTTCCTAGTCGAGATTTCATAGCCGGTTTCAATCCCATTGCTGGAGATAAAGTTTTCACCAAAGAAGATGAGAGGATACTAAGCTTCTGTAGGCAAACTGTTGGGGGGGATTATGTAAATTCAGATTTTGTTAAAATAAAGTAGAGCATCTTTCGGATAATAGAATATCACTATTCTTATGCTTAATGCTATAATTTATAATATAATAAAATAAATACGTTCAACGAACAGTATGGACTACTTAATCTATGAAAATATTAGTTATAAAGCAGGCTACGATGCGAAAATATTTAAAAGATAAATCGTAAGAGACACTCGAGACATGTCAATTTTTGCAGATATTTTTCAATTTATTTCGAAACTATTTCTTTCGATTGATTTTACACTTATCGAAACTTAAAAGTCTGAAACTATTTAAAATTTATTAATAATTTTATATAATTTATTCCCTAAGATTAATCCATATTCTATTTATTTCCCGAATGTGCGAAAAAAATAATGAATAAAAATTTCATAGCTTGCTTCTGTAAGAGTATATATTTTCTCAACTGTAAATAATTCGTGGAGTAAATTGATCTATAGAACATGATGTTTACTTAATAGTGTTATTATTAATCCATTATCATGTCACAAAAAACATGCCTTAAAAATATACATTGTTTACGAAATTATATTCGCCCATATACACAAAAGTTACAAGTAATTTAAATATATAAGTATAACATTACATGTCGAGGTACAGATTTTTGAAAACTAGAATGCTAAATATCCACGTAGACTGAAATTGTTATTTGCACGTTTCTTTTTGGTAACAGTACAATTTGCACAATATGTATGTATAAATGCTTTGGTATGTATATAGAAATTTCCAATAATAATTTACACACGTACAAGACAGTTTCATTCGTCATCGCTCTGCAGGTTTACAAAATGTATATTTAAAACGATGTAATCAACCTTTTCTATTGATATTACAACAATAATTCTGATCGCATGAGGTTGTTAAAAAAAAACATCTTCACCAAATCAAGTGCTTCTGTTAATTTGCTAAAAAAAAAGAAAATAACATGAGCCAACTAAAGGAGCAAACAACTATAAAAATCAATGGACACTACATATTGCCAGCTATGCTGTGATATAAATTAAGAAGTTGGACAAACACATCTCATTTCAGTGCACAAACAAGTCTGAACATTGTACTTACAACATCTACTTCTTTTTCAGCGAGGTGTTTTGAATTAATTCTATTTGTACCACATTTTCGGAAGTTATATTCGGATTTAACTAAATAAAATCGGAATGTATATCTGTTTCTCCGAATCATTTACCTTATCGTTCACTTTCGGACAATACATTCCTGCAGAAAAGCAGTAGAAATCAAGATAGGTTGCTGGCATAACAGTTGCCGTTTCTTTAAAATCAGTTAAGCGAAGCCGGCAGTGGTTTAACATTTAAGTGTCACCATACATTCTATATATAAACAATCTGTACATTTAATATTCAACTTTGCACATGACAGAACCAGAAACATCTTTCAATTATTTCTTTTAATGAAACATGTATAATACTAAATATTTGCACTTTGCACTGTCATTAGAAAATGACAAGTATGTTTGCTGGAGCACAGTCAGCATAATCCGTCGATAAAAGTCTTCATGGTGCTAAACTGCAACAAGAATTAGTTTTTCTTGCAGTTTTGTAGAATGCTTTCGACTGTGCACTAAGTCCCTCTGACTTCGCAACAAGATCATCCAATTTCTCTCCCCTTTGGAGGACAGCCTCTAACGTATTTTGCTATAAATTGTATGAGAAATAATTACTTAAAAATACTATTTAGACCGTTATTTTTCGGTGTTACTCACCAAAACAATTTTTGTTTCATCCAAGTCATTTTGCATCTTGGTAAGAGGATCCGCTTCGTTAGGATTTTGGTACTTCGCTAGGTACAAGTTAAGCTGTGGGAAATCGGTGGTCGCTTCGGTGAGAGTGTCCCATGTCGAACTTGGATATTTCGTAGCAAATTCGTCCATGAATTTTGTAATCAACGTGTGAGCTACTCTCCTGGGATACTCATGATCCGATATAAGAACTGCGGCTAAGTTGTCCGCTCTCACATATACATGACACATGTAGTCTGCGAAGAAATTCGGTTCATGTTACTTTGAATCATTATGTACAATGGAGCATCGACAACTCGAACCACGAGGGAAGAGAAAATATCTTTGAGTTATCGAGGTTCTGCTGTATATGTAATTGCTGTGAATACAAACATTGAATCAGGTCAAAGAACGATCAGGAGGGAGTACGAGACTGCTAGCAAGGGCTAGATGTGGAAGTTTTGAACCGTGAAATAGGTATTGGATGAATAAGGAATATAGGAGATGTGGGCTATGCGAGGATGGGCAAAGTACTACAAAACATCTTGTCGAAGATTTATTAACTGACTGGCTATGGTCGAAAGGAAAAGGAGAGGCTGAAATTAAATAAATATATATATATACAAACATTGAATCATTGTGGATCTTACCTCCTTCTTTTACACTTTGTCTGGAACTGACCTGAGTCCTCTCGACAATGGTTTTACTTACAAAACCCATAAACTCTTTAACGCTTCCCCTTTGGAAGAACGAGAATGACTCAACATCGTAGGCAGCCTTTAAGGTTGTCGCAGACGTAGGCTTTTTATGTAAAACAGATAATGCGTACAATTTTACCATTTTTCGGCTATAACATAAGCATACTATTTTTAATAGATTGGGCACTTATTCACTGGTGTGGAGAACCAGTTGGTAAATCCAGGTACAGAAGATACTAGCAACAAAAGAATAATGATTTAAAACACTCCGTTATTACTAAACAAATCGATTTAGTGAATTTTATATATTGCTGATAATTATTTTGTAAAGATAAATCGTGGTTCGTCACACGTGTCATAACAAAATAGAAATAAATATGTCTTTTAAATCGACAGATATTTTGTCAAACTTACCACCGTATATATATAGTATAAACTCTCCTCTTGTTTTATTTATTAAACGCGCAACACTCGTCTTAAATATACATGCGTTTGATCAGAAACGTTTCTACTGCCAGTAATGATTCAACAACTATTCCTATATAGTTTCATTCACGACTACACCTACATTACTTCAATTTTAACAGACGAGGAGGCCGCCATTGTGCGAACAACGGTTCTCAATTCGATAGTTATTTTTTAAAACTTCAATGATAGATTCAAAACTTCAAAACTTTAATCAAAAAGACGAAATGGTATAAAATATGTATCTGGAATGGAAAGTTTCGTTATTGGAGTCGCTATTCTTTAATCTGTTGTATCTTCGCCAAATATAAGATAACAAATTACGTACTAGACCGTGATAATTATAAAAATAATGAAGTAACATGACTGTAATCTCAACTTTCCAATTGAGATCGAACCTTGAACGAATAAATGGCAAAATGTACGAATTTCTTTTCGCAATAGTATAAATAATTTCGTTCGTGCTGAAATCGAAATTGCAATCGATCGATAGCGCAGATTTACAAACCGATGATAAACAAATGTCGTAGAGCGTCTACAGTGACAGTGCAGTCGTGCACAGTCGTGCAGTCACTGCTGAAAGTGGCTGAAAGCGAAGTTGCTCGAATCGGCTGAAATTAGTGGAAATAAACTGTTTCGAAACAAGAAACTGAAGACGGTTTCTGTTGGTAGAGACAGTTCTGTGTGTTGCTCTCTCCGTTTTCTTTTTTGCTTTAGAAATAAAGTCTTGAAAAAGAACGACACGATGTGATGATTCAATGAAGAAACCCTCAGCCAAAATTGTGATGGTTTGTCGCAAGGATCGAGTCGACAAAATTTTAATTACGCGTTTCAATGTATTTGGTCAATATGCTGCGAATGCGTAGGTAAGGTTATCTATCATTCGAGCTCGTCTTTCCTTCTCCTCCGCTCTTTCTCTTGAAAGAGAGAAATTTATAAACAATTATAACGCTTGGCAGAGTCTTATTAACAACCCTTTAGTAGCTTCACTTTTTTTCTTTTATTTTTTTATGCGATACTGATTACCTTTGTTTTTCGTGATGTTGAGTGAACATAATGAGGAGTAAAATGCCACCGTTTCGAAGGAAAAAATCTGGAAAATCTTTCCCCGTTAAAGTCTGTACCTTGGATGCTGAGCTGGAATTCAATTTAGAGGTTAGTTAGACCTCATCCTTCTCGAGTTACCTTGCTGCTGCATATTATGTAAAGATCTGTTAATGATGTGTTTGATCTTCAGTGGAGATCAACGGGAAGGGATCTCTTCGATTTGGTCTGCCGTACTATAGGATTAAGAGAAACATGGTATTTCGGGCTTCAATACGAAGATGCCAAAGGATTCATATCTTGGTTGAAACTAGACAAGAAAGGTAAACTCTTAAACTCGTCTATCCAGTCTGTATGTCTCATATCGTTTGTCCATGAAAAGAAGCTGCACATTTCGGCAGTGGAGCTGTAGGGGATCTCCAAGTCATGTAGCGCATAGTAGAGATATTGGGTAGTGGGGCATAGATCTCTGCAAGCATATATGCACCTTCTTTTTGTGGACAAACGATACATTGTCAATAGAAACTAATTTTCAATGTATTACAGTTCAAGATCAATGCATCTCTCAGCAACCCACCACACCCTTCATGTTCTTGGCAAAGTTTTATCCAGAAGACGTTGCCGAAGAATTAGTTCAAGAAGTGACCCAACATTTATTCTTCTTGCAAGTGAAACAAGCTATTCTTTCGATGGACATTTATTGTCCACCTGAAGCATCCGTGTTGTTAGCTTCTTATGCGGTGCAAGCAAAGGTGAATAATTATCTTTACTTTAACCATTTTAATGCCAGGGTTTATTTAAAAGACTGTATCGAATAGTGCCAAGCTGCGTGATCACTCTGTTTTCTGAACCGTCTTCGCAGTTTCTGCACTACTAATTGAGCATCGCGACCAAATCCTGTGGCATTATTCATGATCATGATAAGAATATTAACGAGGTTCCGATGTATGCTATATTTTCACAGTATGGTGACTACGATGAAGTGTCTTATCGTCCTGGAATGCTTGCCAGCGAAGACTTACTGCCACAGAGGGTTATAGATCAGTATCAGATGACTCCTGAAATGTGGGAGGATAGAATAAAAATATGGTACGCGGATCATCGAGGGATGTCTAGAGACGAAGCGGAAATGGAGTATCTTAAGATTGCTCAAGACCTGGACATGTATGGCGTTAATTATTTTCCTATTAGCGTGAGTATCCTCGTTGAATGAGATTGAATCGTTGAACTGTAATATTACGTTTTCTAACATGACCGAAATTCTAGAACAAGAAAGAGACTGACCTTTGGCTGGGTGTCACAGCCCTGGGATTGAATATCTATGAGAAGGAGAACAAGCTGGCCCCGAAAACTACGTTCACGTGGTCGGAGATACGGCATATTAGCTTCGACGACAAGAAGTTCGTAATTAAACCGGTGGAGAAGACGTCGCCGAACTTCGTTTTCTTCTCGCAGAAAGTTCGCATGAATAAACTGGTAAAAACACAGTCAGATGTTGGCAGCTGGGTGAAGGGTTTGATAGCTTTAGGATTGAACGAACATAGCAATGACAAAGTTGCTCACATATTATTTGTTAAGATCCTGGACCTGTGTATCGGAAATCACGATCTGTTTATGAGAAGACGCAAGCCAGACTCGATGGAGGTGCAGCAAATGAAAGCGCAGGCTAAAGAAGAAAAGTCAAGGTCAGTTTTCTAGTATACATCTATTATAATATCGTGTTTTATTGTGCTACCACACTGACTCCTCTAACACGTTGACTGCCATGGTGGTCACTATAGATTACATTGAAAACAATTCTCATAAATAGACAGTGGATCTCTGTGCAAAATAAAAATTGTTTGGGCCAATTGCAAGAAGCAGAAGATGTATTAAATTGAAAATAATACATCAACATTCTTAAATTCTTTTAATTTTGTTACTGTTTTAAATTGCTCCAATTCGTTTTTCTCATAAATACATAAAACCTGCAGTCTAGTCATAAAATTAGTAGCACTGAATAATAATTCATTCGTTCTAAAATGAACTAAATTATTGTGTAAGATCCCAACTTCATCATCAAGTAGCTAATAATAATTATTAATAAGTCTGATCGTTTATACGAATGAAATATACAGGACTTATGCGAAATACATGAAATTCACTTGGCAGTCAACGCATTAATATAAGATCTGATTGTATCATTAAATATATTTATAAACTAAAGGATTTAATAGCTTTCCAATTAATCGGCATGTTACTTAGCCATAACGCTTTATTAATTAATATCTGCAAAAACAATGAAGTATTTATGTAAAATATAAAAAAAGAAATACAGGAAAAATATAATAATTCGAATTTTAAGTCTGTTGCCTGCTCTAATAAATCGTTTCTTTGTTCCTTTATGTGTGTACTTCATTTGTAACAACTGTATCTTCTTTTCTTCTTTTTTTTGTTATTTAACATTTTGTAGGACCTGAAATCTACGAATAATTAGATAAATGTATGTTCAGGTTAGTACACACTTATTTATATGAATTACAAGATGTCTTTAGAACAAATCGATGTTTGTACTTGCTGGATATGTACTTCGTACTTTGTGTCTTTTGTGACCATTTTTATTTTCATAGGAGACAAATTGAAAGAAACAAGCTGGCACGAGAGAAACAACTCAGAGAGGCTGCGGAAAGAGAGAAGGCAGCTATGGAGCAACGGCTTCTGCAATACCAAGAAGAGATTCGACTAGCGAACGAAGCACTTGTAAGATAATCATAGTTTTTAACACTTTATCTATTGGAAGCTTATTAACACGTCGACTGTCGTGATGGTCACTTAAAAATGATGTAGCAAATATATAATACCTATAGGAAATATAGACAGCACCTCTAAAAAAAAAACTTATTAGATTCCGTGAGATTAAGATATATTGAAAACAGCGTTTTAATTCGATTTTATATTAAATTATTTTTTTATACTGAAAAAAAATTGTTTAATTTATTGATGGTTTTGGGCCCGTTACCCCGTAATTAATACTTGGCCAAAGAGCAATTAGTATAAATAAGGATTTAAACGAAATCTATTACAGAGAAGATCCGAAGAGACTGCAGACTTATTGGCCGAGAAGAGCCGCGTTGCTGAAGAGGAAGCAATGTTGTTAAGCCAGAAAGCTTCAGAGGCAGAACAGGAGATCACACGTATACGATTGAACAACATGAAGACAGAAGAGGAAAAAGTTCACCTAGAAAGGAAGACTAGGGAAGCCGAATTGCTAACTGAAAGATTAGTGCAAGAGTCGGAAAGAAGAGCCGCGGAAGCTGAGAAGTTGAAAGACGAATTGTTACGTGCACGTATCGCAGAAAAAGAAGCGAAAGAAAAGCTGCTGGAGTTCCTCAGCAGAAACGCTTACACCGCCACTATAGCCGTGAGTATACTTTACACTTAAACCATTAAGGAGGTATTCTCATTTTCGAGAGGCCGTTTTTGAGCAAATTTTTAGGAATTTTTTCCGGAAAAACTGTCAAACCTTTTACATTGAGATTTTGCACATATATTTATGGGTATTTGAAGTATACATGTGATTTTTTTCAGTAAAACTTATCAAAACCACATGAGTTATATATTTTTTTATAGAATATGGGCTAAACTTTACATTTGCCCCCCAACCTTTTGCACATTTTTGCAAATCTTCAATCTTTGCATACTTTGTCTTGCAGTCTGTGCCGAACCTATTTCCATCGACGCAAGTACTTCCGTCGGACTTGCAAGCGGATCTTCAAACGTTGCAACTGGACACAGACCCGTTGCCAGCTGACTTGACGTCATATGACCTAATCGCCGACGGTGACGTCGATCAATTGTCCTTAGAAATCGAGAAAGAAAGGGTAGACTATTGGGAGAAGAGTAAACACTTGCAGGAACAGCTGAGAGAATTGCGCACAGAGATCGAAGTGATGAAAGTCGGGGAGAAACAGTGCGAATTAGATCAGTTGCACGAGGAACAAGTGCGACTCGGTGAAAACAAGTATAGTACGTTGAAAAAAGTGAAGTCCGGATCCACTAAGGCCAGAGTCGCATTTTTCGAGGAATTATAGTTCTATCTCTAGAATTTTCAAAACGAATAGACACTTGTGCGGATGCAACAAGAAACGAAGTAACATACGATCGGGTATGAGAGCTATGAGACATAGAAATCATGTTAAACACGTGCGTATGTATACGTTGTAGAATACTGGAACGTACGTTTCACCTATACATAACTATCTGTACATTTTGCTTCATTCGTATGCATTAGTAACAATTCGATTTACTTACTAATATTTAAACCGTCGAAGTTATTATTAGTCCATACGTAAGTTTTCTCATTGAACGGTAATCTCAGTAAACAAAAAAAAGAAAACGTTTCCTTTCTCCTGTGCTTGCAGTTTCACTATACACCGTCGTCTATTATTTGCACGTAACTGCTGAAGTAACTTTAGATTTCGAACGACTTTTGCTAGAGTAGATTTTCACAAACAGAAAGCACATACGCAGAAATCAAAATTACAACTTATAACTCTGTTTTTAGGTGTTACGATTATACATAGACCTAAGGTTAATTCCTGAATGCGCCCCAACATACTGGTTTTGCACTCGAAATTAACCCTCACACGGATCAAATTCACAGATTAAATTTTTACAGATTAAATTCACCTTTCTACAGACCAAATTCATCCTTTTGCAAATCAAATTCGTCTTCGGGGGTGACTCGAGAATGATATAACATTTTGTCGGGATTTTATTTGAATTTGTGCGAATTTTATTGACTGTTCACTCAAACGGCAAACACTTTGCGGTCACTATAAGTATTTTTGCGAATTTCTTTTACACAACAATTGAATGAACATAATCTGGAGAAAGTGCGTAGTAGTCTCTACAATTCCCAAACCCAGTTTCAATTATTGACTTTTTCGTTCAAGGTTATTTCAAGGTCACGATGTAGCAATTCATTGAATTCGTCTTGATGATTACTACAATGTTGTATTACAAAAACACATGTGTTAATGTGCAAACAATGTCGATGACCTTGAAAGTCGGGGGTGGAAATGACCTTGACAAAAAAATCATACCGCAAAATATTCTTCATTCCGTACCAAACGACTTTGTCATCTTACATTTTCTTGGATAGGCAAAAGTACCATTATAAATAGAACCATTATAAATAGATGAAACTACATGTACTGTTAAGTAAGTATTTTACATTTGTTCATAGTTACACGCAATAAAACTTTGAATTTCGAAAGGATGAATTTGGTTTGCGAACGGATGAATTTGGCCTGCGAAAGGATGAATTTGATCTGCGAAAGGATGAATTCGTTCTGCAAATGGGTGCATTTGTTTTGAAATAAAGGTGAATATGTTCTGCAAAATGGTGAATTTGGAGTGTAAAACCTGTATCATTGTTTCCATGGAGATCTGTTAAAAACTGTGCAAACCGTGTAGATAAACTTAAGTCAGTAGAGTCAAGTGAAAATACACGCGTGCGTAATAGAGAATTTATATTTTTCTGAAACGTAAATGTTATCGGTGAAACTCTAATGTTTGATATCGCATGTATTTCTTAATGCTTCTATATTTTTTATATAATTCCTTGGTTACACAGGACTAGCGATATTATAAAGCATGCATAGATACTGTTGCTGTCGAAAACTGTTAGTACTATCGAATATGAAATTGTTGAACGCATGTCCTTTGCAATTGCATCCGTTGCGAGATAAGAATCCATAGCAGAAAGCATTGAAGCAGCAGTCTAGTCAAACAACTTATGAAAATGAACTCTGGCTATCCATTAGAAACACGACTAGAAATGGCAATAAATATTTCGATTCGATTTTTAATCGTTACACAAATTTTGGGAATGATCCGTTCGTTTTCGTAATGTAGACATTTTGTAAAGTGAATATATAGTATCAAGGAAATTGTTTAAATTGACAGAGAATTTTTTATTTTTTGTAATACGATATATACTGACCGCGTAAGAAATTATGATAAATTGTTGATTATACATTTGAAAGTCTGATAATGGTAAAGGCAATACATACTCGTGCACCGGTCACTTTTACGGAAGTAAGTTTTTTTTAAAAAGACTGTCAATGTTTATGGAGCTTTTACGTAAAAAAAAATAAATAAAATGGTTGTGCTCGTATAGGATTTTCCGGTGCTTCGAAATTCGTATTTTTAATGTTATTAGGGGAAAGATGTTGAATTTTCAAATTGTTGACCAATGCATGAGCATGTACGTTGACATTCTGTTAAGAAATCTGTGTATAGATGTAAAGCGAAATATTGTTAAAACAATTTTTACGCCATGAACCGGCATGCTACGGTATAGTTAGTTTGATTAGACTAGAGCAGCAGAACTTTTGTGCATTAATTGTGGCCTTGAAAAGGAATGTTCCTATCAATGTGATAGAGAACTCAGTGTTCGAGTATTTTATTATAGGAGTTTTCACATATTTTTTTATAAAAGCAATATAAAGAATTCGTGAATTTTAAACATTCGATGCGAGAGAATAAGTAAGTGAACGATAATTTTTTGTAGAAATAGAATCTACGTTCCTAGATATTTTTATAATTACAATTCAATGGAAAATTATTACGAGAACAAATATTTTTCATAAATACAGAAAATACTATAAAAAGAAAGGATTTTAAGTTTTATGCAATATTAAGCATTGCGTACATTTTGTAAACCTGCATTCCTAAAATATCATTTTATCCTTCTCCTTCTATAACAATTTATTTGTTTTTAGTACTTCAAATTAATTAAAGTAATTCAGTACGAAAGGTAATACTTGATAATCTTATGTGTGAGAATTTTTTATTGTCCATACACTGGAATGTTTGTTGTTTGAACCCATACAAAAGTGCCTTTCGTAGAAAACAGTGCATGTACTTGTGTAACTGTTACTCGAACACTGATTATTTAATCGTACGAAGATAATTGTATACAAATTGTTAGATTTTTAAAACGTAGCTCTTTCATGTTACAAAACCAATCTGCTTCGTAGACTCTAGAGAATTGTTGAATTTTTAGTATTCAGTACTGAATATAATTATGTTGCGTAAGAATCTTGACCAAAAATGTGGTGCGAGTGTTCGTAATTGGATTCGATAGCTGGAACTTCTGGCGCCGTTGTCTGTGATTCGCGTACGCGAGTGTATTGGATGCTAATCGAAAAGTGCTTCGGCCATAATCAGTATTTTCTGTAATATAGTTGAATGTACCTGTAAATGTTATTCACAACTGCTTAATCAATTAGTGTACTTTATAATCGATGCCATGTTTTCTTCCTTAGACTCCAGGTTAATATTAAACTTTACGATATAATATGCAATAAATATACCGATATTTTCAGTGATGTACCGATCAATTTTTACTCCCCTCCACATAAATTAACCGTGAAATATTTTAAGAATAAGAATGCCTCTTTATTCGTATTTACAGCGCATCTAAAAAAATTCTATGCCTCGCTTAATCTAAGTATAAACGTATTAAATCGTCCTCTTGAGCAGGATAATTCGTTACTGGACACTTTTCAGTTTCGCGTATTACAGGGAGAATACACTGATAGCAGAACGCATATCTGTAAAAATTCCATGTTTATAGAATATAATTTTTTACTTACATTTTCGATAGTATTTTTTTACAAAATTTATACATACCCAGAAGTTGAAAGTACCACGGGTACTCTAAACTCTTTACAACAAATGGGACATTTCCCTTTATATTGTTTCGCTATTTCTGGAATCTAATAACGATCGGGATTAATTTATGAACAATTCGTAGTAAAGTGGCTATGATGATTGGACAGCGGGTTTTATGCATTTCTGACAAAAATTGGTAGGTTTAATTCAGAACAGCAAAAACAGAAGAATGAAAAAATGCTGTTACATTATTTTCAACCTACTAACCCTCGGACGGCGGACCGTTCTTACAATTTAATAATTGATGATGTTTAGAACTATTCTCTGCTTTATCAATTTTTTAAAATATATTTTTGGTTTACAAAACTTGTAAACACATTAGTCTTTCTGTTGATCATAATGTAACTGCTGTTCATTTAATTTAATCGCTAGAAACTGAGTAATTAAGAGATGATTTTGATACTCTGGGTCAAAGTAGATCCAAGGTTCCACCATCAGAGAGTTAAATATATTAAGGAAGAAAATAAATTTTTATTTCACTACAGTTTGTTGCAATTTAGATAAAAATTTTGATTTTACATAACGATTCACTGTCTAATGATTCTTACTTGTGGTGGTGGTGGAACGGGTAAGGTCATCAAACTTTTCTCGTAATGCTCCTGAGTCCACCATGACACAAATTGAAGGAAGAACGCCCCAAATTCTAGAGATGTAGTTACCGAACGTTGTAGTATATCTACAGTATCATTGATGCCGAACGAATTGTGTTTTATTTTTCTTAATAAATCAGCAATGCTAAGCACCGGTACTGGCTCAGCATACGTCAATGCAACAGATAAAAGTCTCAGAAGTGGTGATTGATATACTGACTTCCCAGCAATATAAAGTATATAATTGTATAATACCATGAATTCGTATATCATGAAGCTTATCGTATACCCCTTGACAACGCAATCACGATATAGTTTCTGCCATTTCTGTAATAAAAAATTAATTGTAATCTGGGAAAGTACTTCTTTTAATGTATATAATGGTAAATGTTAATACTAACGGATTGTGGAACAAATCCGTCTATTTTTTCCAGTTGATACCGCTGGCTTAATTGTTGAAGCTTGTTTTTCAAATACGGGAATAAAACAGTTATTATTAAACATAGTTTCTCTTGTCTGCTTGATAATTTATGATTAATTTTGGAATCCACTATGGCTAGACGTTTCAAGCCATAAAATGCTTCAGAAAAAGAAGCAGCTGAAATTGATACATATAACAAAAGTAAGTACTACTTTCAAAGTTATTAAAAAACATAGCAGGAGTTGGTTACTTACAATATTTTTTGAAATAATGTCTTTGAAGAATTATATGAAAAATTAAGTAGGCTTCATCAGTCCATCTGAGAAGGTGTCCATACCGTTTGGGATTAAACGACAAAATAAACTAGAAGAAAAACTTTATTGATAATACATTATTATTATTATTATTGTGTACATAATGTAACAGTGTATTACTAGTGTATTAATAAAAGTATCAATAATATTTACGACTAAAAAGTTAATTAGATAAATTAACAGAAAACATAACCTACCGAAAAAAGTTTTTTAAAGGCCGGTTGAACAGTTGACGCAAACGATTCCTGAGCGATAATTTCGAATATAGAGGGTCTTGTAAACGTAGTTCCAGTTAGATGCGCTCCTTTTTCAGCCATAATTTATATTCTTTCTTAAACGTTACTGTACACCTTTTCATTATTTACACTTTACACTTTTGACCTATGACCCCACTGCAATTTCTTACATAAATTAGAAATGTTTTAAATATTGAGCGGGCTTTGCCAAAAGTTTATCAATGCGTTATTATCATTTATTATCGTTTATCATAAATGCAAATTTTTAAACGTCACGTTGAAGCGTAAAATTGAAGGTTTGGTGCAAACAAACAGCAAATGACATCACAAGTATTCAAAAAACTTACAAAAACTCATTTCACATTCTTACAGAATGTAACATCAAAGCTTTTATATTTCATTCTATTTTGCGTATATAGTAGCAGATGCGGCGAATGCAATTGTGTAAGTTATGGAAGCAACTTGGTTGCCAAATTTCATTTGATGGGTCTAATATAATTAGAACTTTATCAAGTGATAATCGCAACTTCAATTGAAAATTATTCCCGCGAAAACGGACACTTTCCTGTGGACTATTTTGGCGAATTTGCCGTTAGATGACACCATCGGTCCATTATCGCGCTTTCATGTGGGTGTTTAGGTAGTTAAATAAACAATATTTTTCTAATAAACTGATGAAAGTAAAGCTACATTTTATTCAATTGGTTACAATTTGGTGAAAATCGATCGGTCCGTTCTGCGTATTGTTGTCTCAGTTGGACAAAGCAGTCATTGTCGAAATTGTTTATGGATACTTCATAACCTAAAATACGTGACGACGTCTTCGAACAATGAATTATTGACAAATTGAAGATAACAAACCAAAGTTGAATGACAATTAGATTACTCGAGGTAACGCTGAAACTGTCGGTCGATGGCGAGCTGAAGAATCGATTACTAAAGAGGTGAACGATCTAAGTGTGAAAATGGGAGGAAAATGAGTCAATCCTGGAGAGTCATTTAAAAATGAATGTTTGTTAGTATAGTAAGATCGTGACCGACACCAGAGCATTCACCCGTTGTATTACGTTTACCACCATGTCGGGTAAAGGCAAGCAAAGTTCCAAAAAAGCTGTTGTCAAAGTCAGAGAAAGTGGGAAGACTGTACAGTCTTCGACGCTCAATTCGGACACCAGCTCGGAAAGCATGGAGACAACGATGTCTCTGTCTATTTTAAAAATTGTCGACAATAGCCGCCTTCTTCCACGGTATACTAGTATTCTACAACGGAACGTGGAAGAAGGCGTTGGAATGGAAGACCTGGATACACTGCAATTAGAATTAGAAATGCTTCTCTCATCCGTCGTTGTGCGACATCGTATGATTCAAGATGAGATAGCAAACTTGTCGTCGGCGGAAGAACGGAGGGACAGAAGATCCAAGAGTGGCAAGGGTCTTTCGCTTCTGGACAAGAAAGTTCGAGAAGAAAAGTTTAAACCAAAGGACCTTAACACTAAAACTCAATCTCCTCTGCCGGCGAAGCTTTTCAAACAGAAAGCTGTGGCTAGTTCGAATTCTCAGGTCATTCCAAATGTCCATGAAATGTCTAGAATCGAAGGTTCGAAATCTGAATCGCCAAAGTTACTTCTACCAAAAAACGACACCCCGAACAAGTTTTGGGCGTCAGTTGACCCGTACTGTACAGATATTATGCCGGACGACATAAAGTTATTAGAAGAATTAATCACTACACATAGCGATATCAGCGAGTTCAAAAAGATTCCCCCGCTAGGCAGACACTACAGTCTAATGTGGGCGCACAACGATTTGTTGCAAGAGGAGGATGCGGCGAATCCAAACAGGGACAAGAAGAAAAGTCGTTCCGACGTCTCTTTATTAGTAGGGAAAAATGACAAAAAAGCACATAGTATAGCAGGACCTCTGACGCAGAGACTGGTCTCTGCTTTGCTGGAGGAAAATGTGTATGTTGCGAACAACAACACAGATAACAAACTTTTCAGGGATAGTGATCCTCCCGTTTTAAGGGACCTTACTATTCAGAACTCTATTAATCTAGAATTAAGGATGCATAAAGAACTAGTTGAACAGGGAATTTTAGAGCCGGACGCACAGAAAAAAGGCCAGGATGACGACGAAATTTTGACGGAAATTAAAAGATGCCAGCAAGAACTTACTGCTCTTTCTAATCATAACGTAATGCAACTGAAAAGACTGTTGAATTTGGCGCAGGAGGAAAGCAAACGACAAGCGTTAAAAAGAAAGATCAGTACGGCGGATAACGAGGTGATAGAACATTACAAGAAATTGATGCTATCGAAACAACGAAAAGTGCCATTGACAAAGAAAGAACAGGAAAAAGCGTGGGCATGTCTACGAGAGAGGGAAAACCTACTAGATCAACTTAATATGTTACCACACAACAATTTAGGAGAACCGCAAATAGGCTTTGTTACAAAACATGTAAAGTTCATTGAAAACTGCGATGGAGAACGTTTTTAAATGAATAAAGACGAAAGACTTTACTTACATTTTTTAAGTAAATATTACTTCTAATTCACTCATACTAGCCTTGGAGAGCATTCATTTATTGTCTCGCATAGGTGAGAAAGTAAAGCATAAAGCATTTCACGCATTACATATGCCTCTAATATCGTATAATTCGTTAAGACTAACTAGCTATCTCAATTTAATAATTTAATGATTACAAAATTTAATTTTAATTAGAATAATGCCTAGACGCATTTGGCCTATGTTCAATATGTTATCAACAACTGTTCTCGAATTTACGTTTCGTATTTAATAAACACATATAGACAGCAATCGAATGTGTACTCATTTACACACTTGTATCGTAATTGCATGTATGTATTAAGTAACATAAGATTATAATATCGTGTTCTTTAAAATTACATTTGAAAAGTAAATGTGGCGAAGTAACAAAAATTAAGAGTATATTTCAATGTAATATTAATAGTACTGAATATGTCCAATATATCTTAGATTGGTCGTTCTTCGATTAGTATTTCATAAATGCAGGTTTGATATATTTAGAAACTATTAGAGGTGTGCGAGAACACGAAAAGGTCGGGTCGAGAATTTTATTCGGAATCGGGACGGGTTCTCGAAAATTTCTAAGATTACTCTTGAGAATCCCAATGCATTCGAGAACCCGAAAATTCTCGGGAATCCCGATATACATACATATTCGAGAATCCCGAAATTGTCTCGTACACCTCTGGAAACTACAGAACGTCGAGGTATCGAGCTATCGAGGAGAAGGAGAATTTAAATAAATGATGAATACAATAAAGAATATTTTCACGACAAAAGTGTTTATTCGATATCATTGTACAATTCTTCGTCAGGAGTTACCTCAACAACGTGCGCACGCGACGGCACAATGATAAGCCATATTCGGGTAACAAAAACGTTCAAAAGTGTAGTACTACTCTTTTGGATCAGTAACATTAATGTCAAATACGTACGTGCGTATTATGTATGGGGTATGCAAGTGAGGCTGTTTTTTATCTTTTCGCTTTTTTAATAAAATTCCGGTAACGTCTTAGTTGTTGTTTCTTTTTTTATATAACAATGTGAATTACGCTACATGAGACAGTAAACCATGAAATGATTACAAACAAGTCAAAAGGCTTGATGGGGGTAAGACGGTCCGATTGATGATTTTCAACACGTGTGTACAGCCTGGGTAATATTTGCATTAATTTGTTGTCGTACCGTCGCACACCCCGTCGAACCAGATACTCGAGCTTCCTCTAATGATTTCATGGCATCCCGTTTGCCAAGGACAACCTCCGCTGCTCCCCAATCAGAGTCAGAAGACGCTGGTCTTGGCAGTGACGCACTAAAACTATCAGAAATTTCTTATGCGATTTTGGTGACTTAGAACGCGAACAAGAGCAGGAAGGCCATCATAAGACAGAAAAGACCCATGGCCTCGGACAGGGCAAAGCCCAAGATGGCGTATGAGAAAAGCTGCTGCTTGAGAGAAGGATTCCTGGCATAACCAATGATCAATGATCCGAATACCGAACCAATTCCAGCACCTAAAATCGTAACAGGGATTTTCTCAATATTTTTTAAAAATCAGAATCGTATATCTAGGTGAATACATGAATTTATAACTGTACTGTGATCAGGAGTGCTCAAGGGAATAGGGACTAAACGACAAACAATAGAATGAATGCTATCATCAGGCAGAAAAGGCCCATTGCCTCTGATAACGCAAAACCGAGAACAGCATAGCTGAAAACCTGCTGTTTCAGGGACGGGTTTCTGGAATAACCAAGGATCAGGGAACCAAAAACTAATCCAATACCAACCCCTGGAAAAAGGAGAATGAAAAGAGATAAAGATTGTTACTAAGGAACGAGAAACAGGAATTAGGTCTGCAACAAACTTTCAGTATAGAAGGAGTATGAAACTGTGCTTTTTAATTATTGTATACCTGATCCAGCAACACCAACTGTGGCTGCACCGGCACCGATGAACTTGGCAGCAGAGTCGATGTCACGGCTGATTGTGGAAGTTTGGAAGTTACGCAGAATAGGTGACTGCAGAAAATAATTGGAAAGGTAATTTTCATAACTACTATGCGGTAAAGCTAGCATTATTAAACTAAAGAGTTTTACGTTAGAAGTTTTGAAAACATAAAATTTTGTGTACTTAATCTTTTATCCTTTCAAGCGATGGGATGTCTATGGTTTAAAATAATTCTAGGTTACCTAAGTATCTCTACATTATATAATCGCTTCTACAATGTAGCATAATCAATCGATTCTTTCAAAAAATCAAGCTAAATTTATTACATCTTTGATGAAAACGGAGATTGCTAAACAAACTGCATTCGATTTAATTATCAAACTGCAAGTGCAAGCTTGACAAGATAAAAAATCGAAAGTTTTGAATTAAAATAATCAATTTCATGTGAAACTATTTCTCAATCGATTATTACATAAATTAATCTATAATCTATAATAATGAATATTAATTTAACTCATTACAAGTTCCCAATGTCATGGCTTCGGAAATCGTTCATGAAACACACATCAACAGACAATGTCAATACAAAACTCTGCAGTTTACGAACGACTGTATTCCGAACTGAAACCGATTACTTAATTTCTCTTTCTAGTCACGAAAACTGTTATAATGTAAGAATAAAACCGCTTATGTAACCTCGCGCACGGGAAAGAGGTTATGCAATGTGTAAAAAAGTGAACTGCACCCCATACAATACTCACCGGGCTCTGGTTTTGATTTTGTTGGAGAATTTGGCTGTGATTGATTACGGCACTGCTCAGCGGCCGCATGTAGCTCTTGGTTCCAGAGATCAACTGTGAAAACGATCCGGAATCACGATCAAAACGCGTTATATAATGATCTCGTAGACGCGAGCTGGAATAAAATGAAAATAATCTTTTCTACTCACAGTAGACCTGGCAAGAGGTGCGATGAATCGGGTGCAAGCGAACATGGTGACGTTTGACGTTATGTGGTCGCTGAGAAAGTACCTGCAAACCGACCGATAACGTTTAATAAAAGAGACAGTCTCGAAAGAGAGTTTGTATGTAAGACGCGTGCACACCCCGCGATCTATACTGAAGAACCACTAAGCCACGAACTAAATGCACGAACGTGGATTACGTAACGCGTTATATCAAATCATTCCGACACGGGGGGTTCGCGGAGGGTAGCAAGGTCGAAATAAAACATGAAAAATACCAATTTCTCCGCGTTGTCAGGGTAGCAATAATTACTGGGAATGTGGAACGTAAAGACGAAAGATCGACTGATACACTAGAAAATGGCTACTACTCGTGTTCCTCCTCGATGGCCGGACATATCGCGTATCGAGTTTTTCCGAGTTTATATCACGAGAAATATTAATGAATAAATCGTATTTCTATGGATGATTTAACGCGAAAACGAGTCAACCGGAGAATCTGCGAGATATTTCTGAAAGTTTCTTTGAATTTACCACGGAGTTCAACCAGCGGGCGGTCGGACTTACCAGAGGACAATGTCGAAGAGGCGGTAAGAAGACCCGGCCTTTGGAATGTTGAATTGGTGAGTGACTAGAGAACGAACCGAGTCCACGAACAGCCTATTCTGACGGACCGAGAGGAACCGACTTCCGTGCAATGACCTATTCGCTACTTCCAACGGGCCGAAGATTGCCGACTCGCGGTATCGACCAACCGAATTTAGCCGAGCGCCGTTTTATCTGCAATTACTGATCGATTCAGCTCCCATTCCGCATTTCCGGCAACATTTTCTCAATTTACTTCTCCGTTATTATACATGAACAATTCTTATCTCCTCTGATTACGTAGATTTCGCTGTTGATCTCCTAAAAAACCATTCAACTTTTTTACCAAACCGTCGGCGAACACAAACGCTCATTTGACTATATATACAGGGTGTCTCAAAAATGTTGTAAATCCTTTAAATGACCGTTATATAAAACAGAGAGGATATCCTCACTGTTTAAAGTTTTTTCATTTGAAAAACTGGCCGCCTCGGCTTTGTTAAGGAGTTACCAACGAAAAACGCGAACCAATCAGAACACAGTTACAGCAGATGGACTCCGGCAGGTCCCATTGAGCGTGGCATTACTATTGGCCGAGACGGAGTCCATCCACTGTAACGTTGTTCTGATTGGTCCGTGTTTTTCGTAAGCCGAAGCGGCTATTTTTTCAAGGGAAAAAGGGGAAAAGTTACTTTAAATAACCCCAGGACAAAGAGTAGGGTCCCTACTCTTTGCTTAGGAAACGCCCATTTCAAGGATTTACAACATTTTTGCGACACCCTGTATAGTTATAGAAGCCATAGAGTATTCGTCTATGAGAACGCATAACAGTGTCACGAGCGATATCGCTATACGGTTTCGACGAAAAGTGCTCGCAGAAGTTTTGAATAAAATTGGTTCGTTACGTTTAAATTCGTTTTATGGTACATAACAAAATATACACATCATTCGTCAGTTTTCTTTTTGTGTTGTAGGTACTGTAAATCATTTTCGCGTTCGAGTATAGCGTTCGCGTTGTACGTTTGAAAGAATCGCTTGCCGTGTTCGAATGTAGCGATCATTATCGCGCAGGCTGGGGCCACTTTGATTATTCGGGGAATCAATCCTGTGAACAAGCCTTTCACGCCGTTTTGTCTGTAGATTTTCCCTATTACGGGCCAGGTTCCACGACTGCGTCCGGGTGTATCTACAATGAACATTGATAATACAGTTGATCTGAATTTTGTTTGAAATTTTTATAAAATAGTCATGTATGTACACAGATGCATAGAAATTTAAGAAATTAGTTTGGGAACAACCACCTGAATAGATCTCCTTCTCTCCCATTTCTATTTGTCTGTGTGTCTTTACTACATCGAACGGTATCGTTACAAACGCAGCTATCTGTAAAATAAATGTATTTTAATATCAAATTTAAATCATCGAGAATTAAACCGTAAGGTGTACTTACAGATCCTGCTATAGCACCCGCTACAAAGTTAAAAGTAAAAGTTTCTTGTGTCCCACGAAATGTTTGCTTTATACTTTCGTAATTTAACCAATAAATTGCACTAAAAGGTACGTCGCGCAGAAGAGTGCTGCTTAATCCCATCCATAATCCAGGTATACCATTATGCCTGACAACAGTTTTCAATGCTTGCAATATTTCTGGAAATAAAGCATACAAATTGAATAACTCAAATTGTAAAAGGACACTATAAAGCCGCTTGCACAACTAAAAAAAATATTGTATATCAAAGCTACCTGCATAACTTAGTCTTTGCGATTGCATCTTTGTCCTAATTAATTCTAACGGGCTAACTAAAGTAGCAGCCCAAACCCGTGCTATGGCACCAGCAAACATAGGAATCCAGAATGGCTGCTCCTTATTCTTAACGCTAATTTTTTCTTTTATAAATTTCTTATTATATTGATCCTGAAAAGAATGTACGATATTGGAAGATGAATGAAAAAATACAAGCAAGGCTAAACAAAATCTTATGTTTACCTTAAAATATAATCTTAGTTGCTCGTACGAAACGAAGTACACTATAGTTGCAGGTACAGCTAAAATAAGAGTTGGACTTAGACCACTCCATAAAGAAAGAATTCCTTCGTTTTTACCAATTTTCATAAAGGCATCCTGTGAATATTTATACGTTAATGTATATCATAATCAAAAGATTATGATTCATTTTACATACAATTGTGCCATTAAACTTTTCATTTCCACAGGCCCATGTTGGACCTCTACCATTTGGACAAGGACACAAGTGGTCCATCAAACCATTGCAATAAAGGAAACATTTATTTGAAAACATAGCTTTCTGTTGTGCCTGAAGACGAATTTTGACCACATCCAAAGGAGTAACTTGAAAAAAGAAATTATTCTTATCTTAATCATAATATAGAACTCATTAGATATTTCTACTATATTAAATTATACTACAGACAATGTGAAAGTTACATTCATAATTCAAGGCACTGTTTACATTGAAGTCTCTGTGCAAAATATGATTATTATAATGTCATCAATGATAAAAATAGAAACTAATTACTATATAATTAATTGCTCATAGTACATATACATAAGATAATTTTTAAATTCAATATATATTTTATTGTATGACGATCGTCTTTCTGTAAAATTAGAATCTATATTATACTTTACATGTGATTATAACAATTAACTTACCAAAAACAGATGTGATGAAAGCACCAGTACACGATGCCACAATTTGTTGATAAGGTTTGATTCTAAATCTTGGGTCGTCCAGATCCAAATTGGGTGGAATACTGCTTAGTTTATTCATGGTTGATCGTTATCTTGTTTTGCACCGATTTGGGATTAGATTTTAGCTTCCATAATCAATGACATTCTTGCATACCGATGATTTCATGATCAATCTGAAAAGAAACGGCAACACGTGCGCATTACAACGTAATGAAATGTCTGTCACTTTATAAATTCAGAACAAATTGTACCGGTCGATGATATACGACAGCGGAAAATAATTCTGACATTATCGGGTTACGCGATTTCATCATAATTTACGATAAGTTGATCGTTGCCGGAGAATTGTAAATTATTGTTTGCTAATATTACTCAATCTCTAGATAACCAATTAAAAGGTAAAGGAATGATAACTTACCTTCATCACGTTTTTTTTCGCTCAATACTCGATCATAATTTGGAAGTCATTCAATTATATTGTAAAATTACGATCTTGTATAGAAAAATACAAATACATAATCAGCGTGCGTTACACTTGTGTTGTGAACAGCCTGCAACAAACCGATAATATATATATATATACGACCATACAGTGTGCGTTTCTGTGATGGGAAAGTAGATGCCGACTGCAGTTGGATTTGACTAACCCGCCATTTGAAGACCATTAGGTACTAGATCAATGATGTACAGGGTAATCTAAAAATAGTGTACTTCCTTGAAAGGGGTGATTTTTTAGCAGGCCTGTGGAAAAATAGATTTTTGAAATTCTGACAGATAGAAATGAATATCTTTATGAAAGTGCTTATTCCCGGGGTTTGGTCGTGCCAACTTTTTCTTTTTACTTCTAAGCCTCGAACATAACCTGTCTCAACTTTTGACCCCCTCTAACGCACAAATCGGAACTAACTTTTACCTAACAAAATCTACCTCATCTTTTTCCTCCTTCTGTGGCATGGATCAGAACTAGTTTCAACCAATTATTTAATTTGAATATAAAATAATGTTTTAATAACGAATCAATATGCAATATGTAACGTTTATCTCAGAACCTACATCATCTTTGGCCTGCATCAGAACCTACAATCTACATCCCGCACAGGAGTGCAAATCTAAACCCCGCTCAAGTGAGCAAAACTAATCTCACACACGAGTGCGGTGTAACCAAGAGTAAAATGGAGAATCCAAATTGAAACCAAGTCAAAACCAAGTCAAAACCAAATCGAAACAACATCAAACTCAAACCCAATGAATTGTGGATGCAACGACCTAAAAGCGATTCGGGTTGTCCCTGGGACGCGACACTCTGTACAAAAAAAACAACCCCGAAAGTTGAACTTTGAACGTTCAACAGCAGATTCCGATTACAAATCCAAAAAGAAATATGGAAAGTGTTCGTTGAACGAACACGTATTCTGAAACGAAAACTGTATTTGGGTAATTTATTGAAAACAAATGCTAAAGCTGGGACAACGGAAAACGAAGAAAATATTCAGTGTTACATTCTATTATAAAATACTTATTAACTAATATTCTAAATGTGCAGCTATTAGCTCGATATTATCCACTACATGCAAAATGCTATAATTTATATGTTATAGCATTTTGCGAATTGTGGATAATACCGATTGCCCAGGTCTCACCACGAGGAGGTTGCTGCACAAGAGACCCGAAAAGGAGTCAGAACGATGTCTCCCTTCGTTCTGTCTCCCTTTCTTACAACGAAGATTCTTAGAAACTAAGTTTCGCAGGTCGCTAAATGGAAAAGTAGTCTTTTTCATGGAAAAGACTTCTTTTCCATTTAACGTATGTCGAGTAATTATTGCGGGGCAAAGCGTGAATCGGAGAAGAAGTCTCCGATCCACGAGGGACCAAAGGCGAATCAGGCAGAAGGCTCTGATTCTTTCAAAGAGACAAACAAGATCGAACCAGAGCAGAAGGCTCTGGTTCAAGGGTCACGCGACGCGTTCAGTGCTTACAAGTCCTGAGCCGACCAGCCCGATACCCGTCACTCCATCACCAAGAAAGATGGCAAAGAGATGCGCTCAAAAGGTTTCTGGCGCAACTGGGGGCCATGAGAACGCAAGCGTTAACATGACTAGCCCAGGATTACGTTAACACAGGGGATCGTCAGAAGACGAGTGAACGAGTCTCTTAGACATCCCTCTCAATGACTTCACGCCGGATACCGAAACTGGACCGGCTCAGAACCTGCAAGCAAGGCCGACACAGCAGAAGGCTGTGTCGGAGTCAGAAAACGGAGCGAGCAAAGTCAAGTTACGGCAATAATTACTCGACATAATTACAACGACGTTTGACAATCTTAATAACTATCGCACGCACTAAAACTAATTTAGAAATAATTCGGAGTCTTCGTTCGATGACATTTCTTCGTCCCACGATGAAGATGATGAGCTGTTATATTCTAACTGAAACGGACCAATTATTGTTATACACAATACAAGGCGAGAATCAACATAAAAGAGAAGACGATGTAGGTAGAATGAAATGCGATTTTAAACCCCGTACACGAGTACGGCCTACCTATGCTCATGAGAGTCAAGTTAAATGCCGCACACGAGGACGGCCTGACCAACAAGCACAAGATGGAAACCCAAATCGACACAGAATCGAATACCAGTTGAAACAAAATCGGTACCAAATCAAAAACCAGTCGAAACAGAATCAAAATCACATCGAACCCAAATCAAATGATTTGTGGACGCAACGATCTATAGGCGATTCGGGTGGCCCCGGGGACGCGAGTCCCCGTACCCACTCACGGGCCCCATCCCGTGAGTGAGCCCCTGAGGGAACTCCGACCGGAGGAATATCAATTTTAAGACAAAAATATCAATTTCTAGACAAAAATATCAATTTGGGAAAGTTGAATTGCGAAAGTTCAGGAGCAGATTCCAATTAGAAATACAAAAATTAATATTAAAGGTGTTTGTTGAACACACATGTATTCTGAAAGCAAAACTCTGTATTTGGATTATGAATTGAAAAGGAAATGCTGAAGCTGGAACAAAGGAAAACGAGGAAAGTATTAAGTCTTACATTCCACTATGCAATATATATAAATGCAAGTTCAAAGTGTGCAGCTATTAGCTCGATATTATCCACTACATGCAAGATACTACAATTTATAATTTATAGCATTTTGCGAATTGTGGATAATACCGATTGCCCAGGTCTCACCACGAGGAGGTTGCTGCACAAGAGACCCGAAAAGGAGTCAGAACGAAGTCTCCCTTCATTCTGTCTCCCTTTCTTACAACGAAGATTCTTAGAAACTAAGTTTCGCAGGTCGCTAAATGGAAAAGTAGTCTTTTCTTGGAAAAGACTTCTTTTCCATTTAACGTATGTCGAGTAATTATTGCGGGGCAAAGCGTGAATCGGAGAAGAAGTCTCCGATCCACGAGGGACCAAAGGCGAATCAGGCAGAAGGCTCTGATTCTTTCAAAGAGACAAACAAGATCGAACCAGAGCAGAAGGCTCTGGTTCAGGGGTCACGCGACGCGTTCAGTGCTTACAAGTCCTGAGCCGACCAGCCCGATACCCGTCACTCCATCACCAAGAAAGATGGCAAAGAGATGCGCTCAAACGGTTTCTGGCGCAACTGGGGGCCATGAGAACGCAAGCGTTAACATGACTAGCCCAGGATTATGTTAACACAGGGGATCGTCAGAAGACGAGTGAACGAGTCTCTTAGACATCCCTCTCAATGACTTCACGCCGGATACCGAAACTGGACCGGCTCAGAACCTGCAAGCAAGGCCGACACAGCAGAAGGCTGTGTCGGAGTCAGAAAACGGAGCGAGCAAAGTCAAGTTACGGCAATAATTACTCAACATAATTACAACGACGTTTGACAATCTTAATAACTATCGCACGCACTAAAACTAATTTAGAAATAATCTGGAGTCTTCGTTCGATGATTCCTCTTCGAGCGATGAATTTTCTTCTTTCGATGAATTTTCATCTCTTGATGAATTTTCTTCGTTCGTTCTGACTAACAAGAGCAAGATGAACGACCCAAATCGAAACAGAATCGAAAACCAGTTGAAATAGAATCGAAAACGAGATGAAACAAAATCGACACCAAATCGAAAACCAGTCGAAACAAAGTCAAAACAAAGTCGAAACAAAGACGAAACAAAGTCGAAACAAAATCCAAACCACATCGAGCCCAAATCTAGTGATTTGTGGACGCAACGACCTATAGGCGATTCGGGTGCCCCCGGGGACGCGAGTCCCCGTACCCACTCACGGGCCCCATCCCGTGAGTGAGTCCCTGAGGGAACTCCGATCCGAGCAATATTGATTTCAAGATAAAAATATCAATTTCCCGAAATAAATATTAATTTCCCGAAATAAATATCAATTTCCCGAAATAAATATCAATTTCCCGAAATAAATATCAATTTCCTGAAATAAATATCAATTTCCTGAAATAAATATCAATTTTCTGAAATAAATATCAATTTTCTGAAATAAGTATCAATTTCCTGAAATAAGTATCAATTTCCTGAAATAAGTATCAATTTCCTGAAATAAGTATCAATTTCCTGAAATAAGTATCAATTTTCTGAAATAAATAACAATTTCCTGAAACAAATAACAATTTCCTGAAATAAATAACAATTTCCTGAAATAAATAACAATTTCCTGAAATAAATAACAATTTCCTGAAATAAATAACAATTTCCTGAAATAAATAACAATTTCCTGAAATAAACAACAATTTCCTGAAATAAATAACAATTTCCTGAAATAAACAACAATTTCCTGAAATAAACAACAATTTCCAGAAATAAATAACAATTTCCTGAAATAAATAACAATTTCCTGAAATAAATAACAATTTCCTGAAATAAATAACAATTTCCTGAAATAAATAACAATTTCCTGAAATAAATAACAATTTCCTGAGAAATATCAATTTCCTGAAAAATATCAATTTCTAGACAAAAATATCGTATCAATTTGGTAAAGTTGAACTTTGAAAGTCTTACAAAATTATGTATTACCATTCTTGCAAATTACATAAGAAATTTAAAACTCCAAGGTCTAAGATTCTAGATCGGTACTTCTAAAACTACTTTAAATCGCGGCTATTTATTCGCAACATTAACTAGACATTAAGTCAACTTTGAAAATTTATACTATTACAACGCGTGTTACAATTTGTTTCGCAACGCTACTTAAAATCGCGAATGTTCTTATCTGACAGTTGATCGTTGCAACTGGAGCATGGGCGCCTGAAATATCGAATCATTCTAATACAAACGCGATCGTTTTGATGAGCAACGCTAATTCAACAAATCGAAATTCAAGATACTATTTATATAAGAAAAGAACTCTGACGTCTAAAATTCTATATCAGTGTCTCTAGAATTACTTTAAATCGCGACTATTTATTCGCAACATTAACTAGGCATTTGATCAACTTTAAAAATTAGTATAACGCGTGTGACAATTTGTTTCGCAACGCTACTCGAAATCGCGGATGAGCCCATCTCACAGTTGATCGTTGCAGCTCGAGCATGGGCGCCTAAAATGTCGAAAGACTCGAAAGCAAACGCGAACTTTTGGTGCGCAACGCTAATTCAACGAACAGAGATCCAAAAAAGATTACTCTAATTCAACAAATCGAAATTCAAATTGCTATTTAAATAAGAAATTTAAAATTCCAACGTTTAAAATTGTACATCTGTATGTCTAGATTTACTTTAAATCGCAACTATTTATTCGCAACATTTACTACACATTTAATCAAGTTTTAAAATTGATAGTAGTACAACGCGTGTGACAATTTGTTTCGCAACACTACTCGAAATCGCGGATGTGCCCATCTCACAGCTGATCGTTGCAGCTCGAGCATGGGAGCCTGAAAAGTCGAAAGACTCGAAAGCAAACGCGAACTTTTGGTACGCAACGCTAATTCAATGAACAGAGATCCAAACAAGATTACACTACAGTTTCTGCAAAACGAATCGCGACTATTTGTTTCGCAACGCTATAGTTTAAACAAGCTATATCGCTGATAGAGACTACTATTATATTTAGAAGGAAGGCTAACTCTGATCTCTGTTCAAAATCGACTAACGCAACGCGTACTTTTTTCGCAACGCTAGTGCAAATCGCGGACGTTCCCATCTCGGCTGATCGTTGGGGCGGCGAGGCCTGCCCATGCATGCAACTAACTACTTTTACATTCTACTACAACTCTATTTCTACAGACGAGTATAACGACAAGGTAGTGACAAAATGACTCACTCGGTGATGCGAAGCCGTTGCAATGATTGTCCTTTTGAATAACAGTTTGTCCGGCATCTTTGGCGTAAAACCTCGTCTGCTCCTTCGGCCGCATCCCGACAATTTGTTTCGCACCGCTACTCGATATCGCCGAAATACTCATCTCACAGTTGATCGTTGCAACTGGAGCATGGGCGCCTGAAATATCGAAAGACTCTATTGCAAACGCGATTCTTTTGATGCGCAACGCTAATTCAACGAATCGAATTTAAAGTGCTATTTAAATAAGAAATTTAAAACTCTAACGTCTAAAATTCTAAACAGTTATCTTTAGAACTACTTTAAATTTCGACTATTTATTTGCAACATTAACTAGACATTTCATCAACTTTAAAAATTGATAGTAGTACAACGCGTGTAACAATTTGTTTCGCAACACTACTTGAAATCGCGGATGTGCCCATCTCACAGTTGATCGTTGCAGCTCGAGCATGGGAGCCTGAAAAGTCGAAAGACTCGAAAGCAAACGCGAACTTTTGGTGCGCAACGCTAATTCAACGAACAGAGATCCAAGAAACGATTACTTTAGATTATATGTAAAACAACAACAATATGAACTTTAAAAGCGCAGTTATCAAATTGAAATGTAATTTTGAACCGCGACTATTTGTGATTCGCAACGCTATGCTCTAAACAATCTATACCGTAATGTTAACTTTAATCTCTGTTCAAAATCGACTAAATTCAACGCGTAGTTTTCTCGCAACGCTAGTGCAAATCGCGGACGTTCCCATCTCGGCTGATCGTTGGGGCGGCGAGGCCTGCCCACGCATGCAACTAACTACTTTTACACTTTACTACTACTCTATACTACTACTTCTACAGACGAATATAGTGACAAGGTAGTGACGAAATGACTCACTCAAAGATGCGAAGCCCTTGCAATGATTGCCCTCTCTGAACCGATCAGCACGGTACTGACATCATGCCGGATACTGAAACTGGACCGGCTCAGACCCCAAGGTAAACGAAGACAGCATTGAAGAGACCATGGCCCCCCCCGAGCTAGCTTAAAGTAGGCCAAGGAAGTTTTAAATAACCCTTGGACTACCCTAAGCTAGCTAAAGGTAGGCCATGATAAACAATGGTAGGCCATTGGTGGAGGACCCTTCGCCTAGTTTATGCCAGCTAATGGTAGGCAAGGGTAAGCCAGGATAGCTCTGGAGGACCACCAGTCAACCCCAATACAGGCAACGGTAGGCCAGAGTAGCTCTCGAGTAGAACAGGGCAGACCACTGCTGGAGGATCCTTGGTTAACCCTAAGCCAGGTGACGGTAGGCAAGGGTAGACTTGAGTACTCCTGGAGGACCACTGTTCAGCCTCAGGGTAAGCAAGGGAAGGCCTGAGTAGCTCTGGATGACCACTGGTCAACCTCGGGGTAGGCAAGGGTAGACCACAGCTGGAGGACCACTGGTCATCCCCAAGGTAGGCAAGGGTAGACCACTGCTGGAGGACCACTGGTCATCCCCAAGGTAGGCAAGGGTAGACCACTGCTGGAGGACCACTGGTCATCCCCAAGGTAGGCAAGGGTAGACCACTGCTGGAGGACCACTGGTCATCCCCAAGGTAGGCAAGGGTAGACCACTGCTGAAGGACTACTGGTCATCCCCAAGGTAGGCAGTAGAGGCCAGGGTACCTCCGGAGGACCCCTGGTCAGCTCCAAGGTAGCCGAAGACTCTCCTGGTCCCGGAGCCCGTCCGCTCCTGCCGGAGCCCCCGGCCCGACTGACTGATTGTGCACGCTCCGTGGGCTTAGGTAGGCGCGGCGCAGCGCGCAGCGAAGCGCAACGCTCCCCACCCCAACTAATGTCGGTAGATTTCGATCGCCGTGATAATAATTATTGATAAATGTATTATTTCTGGCTGTATAATGTTTATAACAATTCCTTTTGTCAACGATGTCGACAAGCACCCCCTTGACTACCTACCATCATATTTTTTAGTAAAAATTGCTAATAGTACTCGAGATACAGAGTAACTTTTAACACATGAATATTACGAAACAATATTATATCAAGCAACTGTAATTAATAATGTTACTATCTCTGACTGTTTAATGTTTATAACAATTCCTTTTGCTAATTATGTCGATAAGCACTCCCTCGAGTATCTGACCATCTAATTTTTCAGTAAAAATATGTAATGGAACTCGAGATATTGAATAACTTTTAACACATGAATATTCGCGCGCATGAATTTATCGAACACAATTCACTAATAAATTTATTATTTCTGGCTGTATAATGTTTATAGCAATTCCTTTTGTCAATTATGTCGACAAGCACTCCCTTGACCATCTTGCTATCTAATTTTTTAGTAAAAGTAGGTAATAGAACTCGAGATACAGAATAATCTGTGATACATGAATATTACTAAGCATGATTATGTCGAGAAAATGTAATTAATGAATTTATTATCTCTGCTTGTTTAACGATTACCATGATTATATAATTGGTTAACTCACCACCTAATTTTTTTTTCGTTTCGATTCGCTATTAAAACATTATTTTATATTCAAATTGAATAATTGGTGGAAGCTAGTTCTGATTCATGTGTTAGAGGGTGTAAAAAGATGAGGTAGGATCTGATCTAGGTAGGCTAGATTTAGACTAGGGGGCAGCACTGTACCGGGCACGGCAAAACCCCGGGTGTGAACACTCTCATTCCCCAGGAACCGCCCGTTTTTAGGATTTTCAACATTTTTGGGTCACCCTGTATGTATAAGTATTTTTGATGCTACATTTACGACGTACACACTTGCGTGCGCATGCGCATTTGATTTCAAGGTTAATTTTACGGGAGACCTATCTACGAACGCATGCGCATTTGTGCGAAGTTGTATTAGCAATGATCCATTTCCGGACGCATGCGCACCGAAAATTAGTTATCGTGAACGTGGAAAATTCATCTCTGGTACAAATGATCTGTGATTCGCTGCTAAAATTCTGATGTAGAGTGAGCGTTCGTCGTGTTCGATCTGCGCGTGCGTGGGATAGGCACGCATTGCGCATGTGTAATTCATCAGTTTGGAGGGGCGTAGAAAGGAGGCCATATTGTACAGCTAAATTGAAAGAACGAAAATAATTATATCATCGTGTGGTCGTGCCTGTTTCGTTTCGTCTTCTCGCTGTGTACGTTCAGGACGGTGTCAGCCGTTAGTTCCGCGCAAAGTAACAGCGTACGGGGCCCGACACGAGGCTCCTTCATTTTTGTAAATAACTATAGAACCGTAGCAGTGTACCCCTGATAGATCTAGGCACCGTCCGTCAGTCTGCTCAAAGGGGTTTATAACTTCAAACGAAATGGGCACTCGGGAGGATGAATACGACTATTTATTCAAAGGTAAATCAATCTTAGTCAAATTCTCGCGCTCAATTGTCTCTCGTTTGCGAAATTTTCGGTGAATATTTCTATTACACATATAATATATTATTTGCCTGTATGCGAATACACATACATACACGCGCGCGCTCGATTCTGTCTCTTTCTCACAGACACTCACAAACGAATTTCCATATTCTCTGTACCACACGTACGTGTGTACGTGTCTCTGTTGTTCATATACATATTGCGTAGTGTACACGTATGAATTTAACCCGCGTACATATGTGACCGGAGTTCATGCATGTACGTGTTGGTTTAAAATCAACAATTGTCATCGTTCAATAACACGGGTACGAATTAACGTCAAGTTCGAATTTCAACTGTTCGAACGGTTGACAGAGTGAACTGGTGTTCAGGGCATCAGGTTTAAACGATGACATCAGACACCCTGTATCGTCTTTAGGACACGAAATATTATAGACAGATTTCTTGAGGTAAAGGCGTTATACAGTTAGTCACGTATGAGTCAACGATACTTCCATTTATTTTCGAGTTATCGCCGGGGATTCTATATCCGAACAAAGTAACATTCTCCTCTGATTTCTCAATAGTTCGTGTATCGTCCGCTCGATTGTATTCGAATCGCACATTTTGTCACCTACTTATTTCATCGTGGGATCGTTTCTACACACACTCATGAATATTTTTGACATCGTTATTTAAACTGTGAACTTCAAGTATTTATCACAACACATCGTCACCTGATATTTGGAATTTCGAGCCTAATAAAATTTTAAATAAATTTCTACTCGAATGTAATAATTTTCAAATATTGATTTTAATATCATCCTCGCAAAAAATGACAATAACAGTAAAATGCTGTTGTCAAAATAATGCATTCTAATACGAATGTCAAGGTCAAAATAATGCATTCTTATTCGAATGTCAATGTCAAATTGTTATTTTATTACAATTCCAAACATTTTCTTGTTATATTTTTCCTGCTAAAAAACATTTGAAATATAAACGTATAATCAGCAGAAGTACAAACATACAGCATTAAAACAGTCAGGTTTTTATGTCATGAACATTTCATTTTTTTATGAAAAAATTTTATCTCAATAAAATCTTAACCCTCTGTCTGGAATCGTCATTTATATCTGGAGGGAAATTTGAGTCTTGAATTTCTTTCTTTGCAATATTTATTTTTTTCCCATTAATGAACATTTGATGTTCTGACGATCATATATTAGAAAAGGGACTTCAATACGTATTTCAGAATTTTTTTAGTTTTCTGAAACCCTAGAAAATAAAAAAAATTTGTTGTCAATATAAACGACCTAGTATGCAGATGCCATTGATGAAAATTAAATTGCTGATGGAGGATAAAAAAATTCATAGTAGGGTTTGATTAAGTCTTGTTTGTTTTGCACAATAATAAGTATGTGGTGCTATTTCAGTTGTTCTTATTGGTGACTCTGGAGTAGGAAAAAGTAACCTTTTGTCAAGATTCACGAGAAACGAATTTAACTTGGAATCGAAGTCTACAATAGGAGTTGAATTCGCGACGCGTAGTATACAAGTAGATGGAAAAACTATCAAAGCTCAAATTTGGGACACAGCTGGACAAGAACGATACCGTGCTATTACGTCTGCGTAAGTTCAAGTTATCGAATGAAACAGAAACAAGAAGCCACTTTACTGTAATCTTCTGTGCAAAATGATAGAGCATTGTAAAAAATGGTATATCAGTTTGACAATTTATTATTTTATGAATACAATGATAGCGTGCAACTTGCTGATCTTATAAACTACAGATCGCACAGTTTATAATTGTGTGTTTTTCTGAAACTTATTAGGTATTACCGTGGTGCAGTCGGAGCTTTGCTCGTATATGATATAGCGAAGCATCTGACATATGAAAATGTCGAAAGATGGTTACGAGAATTACGTGACCACGCAGATCAGAACATAGTAATTATGTTGGTGGGGAACAAATCTGATCTGCGACATCTTCGAGCAGTCCCCACCGACGAAGCCAAAGGATTCGCTGAAAGAAATGGCCTTTCTTTCATTGAAACCTCCGCCCTCGACTCCACGAACGTTGAAACAGCGTTCCAAAACATCCTAACAGGTAACATGTCTTGTTTGATTTTTACATCGATTTTTTAATAGTTATCATTTTTCTTTGGTAAAATTATTAATATATTTTGTGTGTTCTTTGAAAATAATATTTCCATGCCAAATCGATCATATTTTTTCATACTTTATTTTGAAAAGTAATCGATACGGCATGGAATTTCATTTGATAGAAAAATAATTTGATATAACATCCTTCGTAATTCTAGTAATATCTCTGATAGTAATTAGAAGAAAAAATCTGTGATTGGTGGAAGCGCAGGGTGTCACAAAGAACTTGATCATTGCAGAAATCTACAGAATCGTATCGCAGAAACAGATACGTGATCCACCGGAAGGTGAAACGATCCGGCCACAAAACGTAGAACCCATCGACGTGAAGCCGACGATGAATTCGGAGGGAATGCGTAAACAGTGCTGCCAGTGACTCACCTTGCTGCTTAAAATGTGTGTACATGCAAATACAGTATAAATATCACGGGAGTACACTCGAATAATATCTAAGTTACTAAGAGAAAATTTAGTCTATGGTCCAGCAAAACGTGAACAGATAAATGAAAGTTTCTGGGATAATTCTTTGTACGATAGCATAGTTTTAATATAAGAAAACTATGATTAGTTAATTATAAATATTAAGTTGATTTGTAAATTGAGTTAATTTTGACATACATCAAAATTAAATACTACTACAGATACTTTTATTATGTATTTTTTCTTCCAATATTTGTTACTGACTGTTCTTTATATGTTTTGCGAGTACACGCAGCAAGTGTATAACGCTCTTCTCTCTCTTTCTCTCTTTATACATATATATATATACATATATATGGATATGTACATATATGTCGTACAGAATTATTAATTAGAATGAAATAGACTGAATAACATCATATTATACACCTTTACGTTTTATAGGAGTTACTAAAAAAAATACTATTTTTACGAACGGCAATAGATATTACTCATAATTTGTTTTCTACGTTCGGAGACAAAAATATATGCTTTCTTTTTTTTCTTTGGTCGATACTTTTCTATTATAAAGCGAGAATTGAATTCTTTTAAATTAAAGACTATACTTATCAATGCAAGAAAAGTGACTCAATGAATGGTATGCTTCTTTCCAATTATACAATGTCTTAGAGCTCTCTGTCTGTTATTCATGTTGTTTATTTACATCGGTACTATCTTTTGAATGTTTTAGCGTGTATATATATACATATATATACACACATATATATAGCGTACATAGATATATATCTCAGATGTGTACATGTGTAATACGCGGACGTGTTTTGTGAAAATGCTAATTTTTAAGAAATATTTATGAACTGATAGCTTTAAAACTTGAAACACACACACACACACGCGCGCGCGCATACACGAATTTATTTTAATTCAAGCATAAGAAACTTATGTATAGTAATAGCTGGCATTCCTTTTTTACGTGTAACTCGGATGCTAAGGGTTTACAATGGATCTGTTTAAATTAGCGGTAGTGGTGTACAACTTTCGACTGAATAAATGTTTGTTTCGATCATTCAGACGCTATCCAGTTCTTACGAATCAATTTACGGGCACATTATTCCACGATGTCGAACACTTGTAATAGCCAAAAGAAGTATACGATCGATGAAAAGTAGAATTCCTTATCTCTGCTTGCCTTGCATCTAAGAAATGTTAACAATTCACGCAAAATCATCGGCTACGTAGAATTTACTTATTCAATTCGATTCCTCTGAATGTTACACAAAGCTGATTAGATACATACGTCTTCTTTTGGTCTGATTCTTGGTGACCTCAAGAATGAAGAATGCGGTATCAGTCATCGGTGACTGCTATGGTAGCAATGAATTTTATCGACCACTTTTAAAATTTGTACATCGAATGATTGTTACATATGGTGAATCACCATCATATTGTCTGCTAAACTCGAAGTCGTATCGATTACAAAAGAAATCATTTTTTTTTAAATTCTTTGGACAAAGCGGAGTCGTTCGAATCGCTTCCGAAGCTGAAAAATAAATTTCCTTTGTCTCGCAAGCAGTTTCTATTACATTTCGTCCTATCTGCGAGCGTTCAGGATCATTATGATCTGATAATACAAAGAAACAACACCACCAGTCGCGTAGCGTATAGTGCGCATAATAACCGGGGCTGCGTCCATTTTGTTTTTGCAGAAGGACATACAAAGAGGCAAAGGAGAAAAGAAAAGTGGTCGACGGTAAACGTAACAGGTGCATACAGTACAAGTGTCAAGACTATTTACGATTATAAGTATACACAACGACTAAAGTCTCCCAAATAATCCGCGGTGGGTTTCCGGGACAGGTTAGATGTCTTTCTACAGCGTCGTTGAACTCTGTCGCATGGAAGCGGATATTTCTAGACAAGTGGCCTGCTGCGAGCCGTACTTACTTAAAAAGACTTATTCTTTCCCGGCATATCTTTCGTTCTTGGTCGCTCAGCTTCGACGAAACCTCTATCCGACATCGACAGTGACTCATAGTAAGATTTGGACACTTTGATAAGAACGGTAACTTTTTTAAGATTGAACCAAACAACTTCAATTCTTTTTAGAAATTAGAAGGACTAGTTTACTACGTGACATAAAAAAAAATGTTTGTAAAAATTATAATTGGTCAGTATCGCGGATTAAAAAACTGCATTTGTTAGATACGTATCAGTTATATATATTCTGAAAAGACAGACATTTAAAGATGTAAGAATCTTCAGATTTATTACAGGGGCAACAAGTCATGGAAACATAGGATTTTCACCATCTTTAACTGTTTGTAGCTCGTTACAAAGAATACCGAGAAATTGAAATTTTTTCAAAATTTCTTAACTGAAATCTCTAACTGTTGTAACTTCTGCAAAAAATTCAAGTCGTATGATCCGACCTTAAAACATTGATCGTCCTTTTAAAAATGTTCGATTATTACCGTGACTCATTGTAAGTCTTTCGCGAAACAAAGCGGACCTGTTCGTTACTTTCTAAGCGGCCCACTCATTCTTTCTTTTTCGCATAAGCGAACCCGATGGAAGTACACCTGACAATTCCCCCACCCCCTCCAGATTGTTTGGGAGAGTTTAAACACGGTACATCCCGACAGCTAGAAAAATCATGACGGAAGAGAAAAGAGGATACCTAGCGACACGTGTGCACAATCGAGCGAATTAAGATCATGCATCCTTAAGGACGTCAGTGGTAATCAATTCCTACAAGGAAGAAAATCCGCATGCACTTATCCTATCTCCGGAACAGTTCATCCGACCTCCTTCATTTTCTCCTTTTCCAAGAAGAACCTTTTTACCCTCCTTTGTCTCTCTCCCTACCCAACCCCACTCTCTATCTTTATCTCTGATACATTACAATCAAATCAGTGTCGTATTACTGCTTTTTGTAGTACATATACAATTCTACTCAAAGCGTAGTAAGCAGTCGTCTGAACACGCGAACGATTTCTAATGTTACCTCGAGCTACAGCTGAAATTATTGGCCAAAAAAGCGAACAGTGTTTTCACTGGCTGCGAAGATGAAGAAGCTTAGATCTGGGTGGTCGTGCAGGTCTGCGGTGGCTAACAAAGAGACTCTTTGATGCAGGTCAGTTACGTTAATCTTGTCTTGGATCTCAATGTTAATATTCCACGGTGTTGATAAAGTATTATCCAAGAGAGCAAATCACTTTGATCGTTGAGTCATTCGAAGGCTTAACTCTGTCTTGTCATCCTTGCGACACGTACAACACTCATCGCATTTGGCCATAAGTTTCAGCCTGTAGCATAACACGTGAACTCTTACGGTTTAGATATAAAAAGTGCACAGCAATAGTGGCAACCAAACGAATGATATAGAAACAAAAAAATAAATGCTTACCAATGAATGTACAAGTGTAAAGAAAAGAAATCGACGAATTTTCCGAACCGGGTTATACACTTTGTTGTTGCTCACTCTCTGCTTTGAAATTCGCATCTGTTAGGCGCCTAGCTCGAAATGCGACGAGAAGCACGCCCGCTAAAACGCTTTCGGGAATGGTACCTTTTATTTCTCTTCTTCGAGAAACGAAAACAAAACTGATAGGGAAAAAAAAAAGAAAAGAAAACGCGAGACCAAAGGGGACGAAGGGAAAAGGTCGTGACGCGACAACACAAATACTGAACACCTGTGCGTGAAGTGATATGAAAGTACGCGTGGACAATTCGCGAAAAAAAATTAAGATCGCCGTTAGATACTTTTCCAGTGTCTCTAAATAAGTATTGCTTCGATGTGTGTAGCCGCAATGTAATCTGTTATCGTTACGAATCCTCGTTGTATCTTGATAAATAAATAGAGAGTGAGTAAGATGTTGAAAGATTGAGATGTTTGAGAAACTTCAGTCGAACGGCAACAAAAAAAAAATGAGTAAATTAAATCTTTCTAGGCCGACTCGGAGGGAGCACAGGAACGAGTCTTGAACAATAAGCCATTTGATGGACACTACTTTAACATCATGAAATGTTATCTGTAATTACCGCATTACAATTAGTAGCTTGTTGTTTCTGTTAGCTTTTTCTACGTAATTCAATGGTGGAAGGAGTGTTCGGAAAATGGTATTGTGTTTAACACGTTCGCTATCAGCGTCACGTACGATTTTGTATTTTATATTTAAAGGAAATTAAATTAAGTTTATTAGGTCGTTATTTAAAATTATAACGCATTTCCCTTTTGGGAAATTTACAACTTTTCTGTGATAGTATGTTTTTTTAGATTTTACATTGTAACTACAGAGGCTGTTGCTGAAACGAATGCTGGTAGGGAAAAAATAATAGTTTACTTTAGAATGGTCAATTAAAAGGTAAACAGTAACACATTGAAGAATGTGCAATGTCTTTTGATGAAACAGATAGACCTGTATTTCTTGCGTGCTCCCTCGCAGGGGTCTGTTTTGAAAATGTAAATTCTTTCAGAAGCAAACGCGGTAGTCCGAGATAAATTGTACTTTTTTATCGTGTGTGCGATAAAATAATATCAAGATAAAGATGATACATTTCCATCCGGATAAATAATATCCTTTTAGTTTCCCCCCATCATATTTTGTATATCCTTAGGTTACGAAACACACAATCCTTGAGACCTGAATTTTCGTTGCGCCAAGCAAGAACACATTTGTACGAAATGGAATTTAGAAGATAAATTACACATCATTGTAAGATTAGTTTATTCTCTTCGTTGATCTGAATATAAATCAAATAAAAAGAGATACACGCCGGGCCCGCGTCAACCCGCGGCCGTTTCATTACTCAATGCTTTGTACTTTATAATTTTATTAATAAAATAACTTTTGCTTTATACATATCTACGTACTAATGATCTAAACGAATTTTTAGTAGATAGTTGCAACGGTTTTTTTCAAGTGGCACGTTTTTGTTTGATTTGTTTAAAGAAACGGAATATTGTTTATTTCTTACGGAAGATTTATTTATTATCGATATCAGTTATTTTAGCGTAAGAGGCAATAAAATATTCAACAATAAATCAATTTCTCTTTCTCATCGGATCGAGTTATTTGAACTACTTTATCGTAGCCAATACATTGCATTTATTAGCGTCGGACGGTAACAATAATAAGAATCAATTTTATGTACAAATAACTGTTGTATTGTAACTTTTTACAAAAAAAGGACATGCTATAATAGAACGCGAATAAAATATACAATTATTTACAAAATTGTCGCTCATGTAATTAACTTATTCTCAAGGATTTTCACATACTTCTACCAGGTTTTATTCAATTTTTTATACGACTATGCTAAAAAAGATCTACTGAGTAGTCTTCTAAATGCTAACTAAAATAATCTATACTGATTAGATTCTGTTCTATCGAACACACTGATAAAACCAATTAAACACGAAAAAATTGAGAAACCTTATGGTAGAAGTATCAATGAAAGGACTTTTTTTTATAATACTATTAACTTTTAAAAGTCACTACGAATGCATAGGAGTAGATGCTGTTTCGAGACGTATCATACTCCTCTGAGCAGCTCCCTGATTTTTCTGCCGCCATTCGAGCCAACGTAACAGCTCTGGACTTTGTGTTGTATCATTAATATCTGTCCGGGCCTCCAATTGTTGATAATACGCTTCACGTAATAATCGAAAAGTTTGAACGTTCTTATACGGCAATTGAGTCATAGGGTCCAGATATTTTGCAGGCAGCCTTCATAAATTTTTTTCAATTATGTTTACTCAATCGAATGACGTATCTCCATTCCAGTGTAATAAAACTTGATACTCTACCTTGTAATCGCGCACAATGCTTTCGACGGTGGTATCTGAGCAGTAGATTTCTTAAAGGCATTGGAAAATAATTTTTCATTTTCAAAAGTGATGAACGTTCGTTCGTAAAACCTTTTCGATCCTTCGTAACGATGTTTCGTGACAGACTCGGTTTTGCTGGTGTCTTTCGCGTCGTTCTCTAATTTTACAACTACATTGCTGAAATCCATTTGATCTATATGAGAATACTGTCTCGCATTTCATAAACGTACCCACATTATACCTGTTTTCTACTCCATCCGAACTTTTAGTCTCAGAATTCGCTTTTACGTTCTTTTCCTCGTCCCCTTCGACATTAATTTTATTGTCCTCTTTGTCGGCGTTCACCTCGGAAAGCACCATAACCGGCATCGAAAGCGACTGATACCTGATCATAGGTCCAGTGTGTGCTTTCCTCACCGTTCTAGTATTTTTCTTTTCATTCTCTAATTTCTGATATTTTTCTGTAACGTACACAGAGATTGTAAATAGAACAAAAAAAATCAGTGTCCTTTTTAGAGCAGAGTATAGAAGGATAGCGATCGAAAAAGGAAGACCGGCTGAAGTTCGAGGCGTTCGGTAAACATTAAAGGACACGTCCGAGCTCGGCCTTTTAAATTCAAAAATCAAACTTCCTTATTTTGGTTTTTCGTCAATGAAACTTTTTACCATCGCATTCGTCTCGTTTTTCTGATTGAAATTACACCAAACACGAGATAATTACGATCATAATTGCTTCTGTAACAAGCGATTGAACTTTTGGACTCCATATTTACAGAATTCGTGCCGCTATCATAAACGTGAAATCCGAAATTTCAATTGCTTGTTACAGAAGCAATTATGATCGTAATTATCTCGTGTTTGGTGTAATTTCAATCAGAAAAAAGACAATTACAACGATGAAAGTTTCATACAAAAAAAAAAATTTTAAAAGTTGCATGCTTTTGCTTTGCTTATATTAGTGTGAGTCTCACACTATCCCCCAGTGGTAGGGGTAAAATTGTAACAGTTACGGAGAGAATACTGTAATTGTTATTAAACGTTTACCCAATGATTTCACATTGATTTGTTCAGTCTGAAGCGCTTCCTCCAATAATTCTTCCTGAGTCGGTTTCCACGTATCATGCCTTATGACTCTGGTTTTTCTCTTCTGATCTTCATTCCTTTCGCGCAAGCGTCTCTGCGTAGCAGCAGACTTTGCAGCAGTGGAACGACGTATAGATTTTCTCTCTGCAAACATTTATAATCCTTTTCTTTCTTACATTTACGAAATACCATGAAAGTCGATTTTCTTTTAAAATATTGACCTGTACTTTCTATAAAATGTTTATGCTGCTTCGGTTGTCTCACTTTCTTCTCTTTCTGCGGCAGCTGGGATTGAACCTTAGGCTCCTTGTAAGCTTTCGTTACCAGTCTACGTTTCTTTTTAGGCCCTTCTTGCTCCGTGTCTGATATTGGTTCGTCGTTTTCATCTATACTGAAATCGGAGTCTACTTCGTCCTCCCCTTCATCTTCTTCCCTGTAATTGCAAACCGTTTACTATTGGGGAAGGCTTTTGAAATGAATGCTGGCACTAAATGCAACACAATAATAGCAAATTGATAACGGAGTGGTTGTAATTTAAAAAATTTAAGAACATCAATGTATTATTTGCAGTTTATGAACATTATCAAAGCATAAAAGAAATTCTGATTTGGCTCTTATCTATCCCCTTGATGTAAAGAATTTTTATTTTTTATAACGATTCGCAGTCTAATAATAACGTACAACTCAGTTGTAACTTAAGTTGTACATGATGACTGAATAAATGACTCGGTAATAGAAAATAGCGAAGTACTGACATGTAATCATGATCCTGTTCGGTTTCATCGAAACCACCGTAAGTGGTTTTGTAAAAATCATCCTCCTCCTCTTCGTTCAACAACTTCGACATTTTGTTCCCGGCATTTGAACGTCGTTCCCTGTTCGATGCCATTTTCGTAATCACGTATTTTCTTCCTCGCTGAAATTATCCTGTTCGTGTTTATCTTTTCTTCTCGTTTCACTGATAAATAGGTTAACTTTGATTAAGTTCCGTACGATAGTACTACACAGTATTATGCACACGCATACGAACTAAGAATCACGTTTGATAATAAATAACAAGCTATTGCCATATCTTGTTGAAAATTTAAAACATTAAAAAATATTGTTATTCAGGTACTTTTAGTGGTTACCACATCTGTTGTTTGTATACCAACGCTGACTAACGAGAGCTACTCGCAATCGATTATCCAGAATGCCGTCGACCACGTATACGGCTATCTCGATATTAATCGATTAAATTTGAACAAATTTCGCAGTATCAAATGATTCGATTTAAAATTCAAATTTCTATCTTCTATTCTAGATAGAATTCTACAATATCATTTTTTGGGCCTTATAATTACTTTTAAAATTCCTTTAAAAAGATTTTAAAAATATAAATTAAACTTGAAAAGAAACTGAACATTCGTGAAAAATAAACAAATATACATGCAAAATGTTGATATTAAGAAACTTACCTAAAAAGACCAAAAGAAATGAGATTGTAAACTAGAATACCCCCTTAATGAACTGGAAATGCACAAATAGAAGATGCAGTAACAAAATTATTCCAGTGCAATGTTTACATAACAACAAGAAAGCAAAATAACATTTATGATAACCGAAACTTCTTTGAACGAAAACAAATGAAGAATTCAATAATATATTTTGACTTGAGATTGACATTGTCTTCCGATAATAGTGTTTGCTTCTATTGTCTTAGAGATAGCAGAAACAAATATAATTACACACGTGATTGCACGTTATCAATTTTATTGTATAATTCCTCATACAATTTCTATAATAACGAACATAAAATAAAACACTACTGCACTACTATAGAAACTGCAGTACATTTGAACTAGCTAAATTTTTCAAAAATATTGAATTTCATTTTATACCTCTCACACCCAGACGTTTTTGGTATCGCCTGGAAAAAAATATTGTAAATGTAAGAGAAAATCTGCTTTTTAATATATTTATTGCGATTGCATAGCAAATCGTTTATCTTCGTGAAAATAAAATAAATTCAACGGTATCACTGGGTCAAAGTTGTCGCATCCAGATCTCAAAATATGCAAAAACCAGACAATAATCATTCTTTTAATGAGCGCTAAAACATTATCGCCTATCAGGTTCGTTTCGTACGATATGGGACAGGTACTATACCGTAATTTTGGGGACGATATAAAGAAGTTGATTAAACGGACGCTAATCAGCTTGTCGAAAGGGCATGTTGTTAACGATGATTAACGACCGTATCCCCGACGCGTGTTTACGCGTGCCACCGGTATATATATTCGGTAAAACCCGTGTCAGACCATCGAGTCAGCTACTCAACTCAATTTCGTTCACAAGTATCATAACGACGTTGTTGTGAACTACATCGGCCAACATGCACAAGAGCATGCAGAAGAATATGTTCAACCAAACCCTCGAGGACATTCTGGAGAAGAACCTTCCAGAGAAGGAACTGTCTGAAGTGAAACGTTTGTTATACGGCCGTGAATTACAGTAAGATTTACCATTTTTCTTTTTCGCCTACTAGAATGTCGCATTATCACTCCTAGGTCAGTTATGCAATTTTTGTCGACCAGTTGTACTATTCGCAACAAGTGGGAATATTTGATACATGTATTAGTATATGTATGTACATTGTTTCCTACGCCTTTGTAAATACGAACAGCACTGTGGTCGTTGCCGCCAATGCGAACGCCTACGAAAATAATTCCACGCGTAATATTTTTAGATTGACCGTGCACCAACAAAAAACGCGAATGCATGTTTTCCGCAGAAAAACTGTCTCTATAAATAGACTTCCTTCCGTGGACATTGACACCGTGTTGAATGAACCGCTACGTGGTACAGTGATTCTCATTTAAGGACACTATAACGGTGGTTTAAAAATGAAAATACGATTTTTAACTTCAATTAGACGCTTCTGATAGGCTTTCACTAGCTAAATACCAAAACTGTACATTTATTTTCACTCTCACGAGTGAAATTCGAGAAAGAGTAAAATAGTTTGGCGTTTTCTAAATAGAAAGTGATTCGTATAGAAAATGTCAGTTTAAATGCTCTAAATATAAATATTAATGTAGCGGAAAAAATTCTTAGACGTAGAGAGAAATTTCTATAAAAATCTGAACAAAATGTTAACAAATTCAGAGCAACAAAGAATCCCAGTTAATATTCATTGTCCAATTATACAGAGTGTCCCACATAAATGGGAACACCTAAATATCTGTCGTATTTCCAGTCCTATAGGAAAACTTCAGAGGACAAAGTGACACTTTGCAGGGGGCAAACATAATGGTAAAGAAAAAAAATGTTTGTCGTGTTTTTTAATGAAATTTCAAGGTCACCGCTGTTTTGTTAAATGGAATAGTATATATTTTTTACGATAGCATGATAGACAATAAAAAACTGAATTTAGTGGATACGACTTTTTTGACCTTGATATGACCTTGAGCAAGAATAATCATGTTGGAGCGGATAAAATGTGGAAGTTTAAAACTTATGTGTTTCAGCAAAGATTGTTCGCTGTTTACGGCGAGTTGACCTTTACATATCATAATAAATGTTCGAAATGTTGACCTTCCTCATTTATGCAATATTGTAATCTTGCATTAAATGATCTGTAGACATTATCGATTTCCTGAGACGTAATTGAACGTCGAACGAATTTATACAAGGAACTCTTACTGGTATAAAGTATGCTGCATTTTTACGCCAGGATTTGTCGGGCCTTTTAGATGAAATTTCGTTATTCGATCGGGAGCGCATGTGGTTTCAACATGATGGCTGTCCAGAGCATTATTCTAAAGTTGCTAGAACGGTGCTAAATACGAAATATCCTGGACGCTGGATTGGGCGACGAGGAACAATTCCGTGGCCAGCCCGTTCTTCGTATCTGACACCATTGGACTTTTATCTATGGGGCAAGATAAAATGTATTGTGTACAAAGATAAACCCACGACGCCAGAGGATATACGGCAAAGGATTACTGGAGCATGTGCTTCAATTACGTCTCAGGAAATCGACAATGCCTACAGATCATTTAATGCAAGATTGCAATATTGCATAAATGAGGATGGTCAACATTTCTAACATTTATTATGATATGTAAAGGTCAACCCGCCGTAAAAAACGCGTAATATTTGCTGAAACACGTAAGTTTTAAACTTCCACATTTTATCCGCTCCAACATCATTATTCTTGCTCAAGGTCATTTCAAGGTCAAAAAAGTGGGATCCATTAAATTCAGTTTTTATTGTCTATCATGCTAGCGTAAAAAAAATATACTATTCCATTTAAAAAAACATCGGTGACCTTGAAATTTCATTAAAAAACACGACATAAAAATTTTTTTTCTTTACCATTATGTTTGCCCCCTGTAATAGTGTCACTTTGTCCTCTGAAGTTTTCTGATAGGACTGTAAATACAACAGATATTTAGGTGTTCCCATTTATGTGGGACACCCTGTATTGTTGACTACTTCTAACTACGTTTTATATTAACACTAGGTTTACGGAGCACTAAAATTGATTATTTTACATTGCTTTATAAAAATAATAAAATTGTATTTACTTAGATCTTCAGCGATTTTTATTGTAATATGTACACAAAAAAATAAATCTATTTAATAATTCCTCACGAATGCCTCCTTACACTCTTAATAATCGTCAATTAAAAATGTTTGAATCCGTTATTTTGACGGGCCCCGTAAATCTAGTGTTAAAATGACGAGTAATGCTACGAGTACTTTCTCTTTCTACTGTACTGGGTGGTCCCGAAAAATGTATTTAATACTTCCAATTATTAAAAGTGATATTTTTATTGATTAGGTGCTTGGAAGTTCCACAATGGACCGGAAAGACGGAATTGGACGTGAAAGCATACATGATGAGCGGTGGAGTGTCAGAACAATTACGCCCTCCTCGCGTTGTCCGCGTTGGATTAATCCAAAACTCGATTGTTTCGCCAACCACTGAGCCGCTGCAGAAACAAAGGCACATGCTTCACCAGAAAATCCAAAAATACGTCGACTACGCCGCTGCCTGCGGAGTTAACGTACTCTGCCTCCAGGAAGCCTGGGGTAAGCGAATAAACAACATCTCGAATTTTTCTAACCGAGAAAAACAAGCTTCGCGTTCCTCCGTCGTAATATTATGGTTTGGTACATTTGAACGAACACAATCACGTAATTCACAGATAAATCATGCCATTTTTATCGGCTCACACGACCGTAGATTAGACTTGAACTAATATGAGACGATCTGATAAGGCTGGCCTTTTTGTTTACATCCTCCGATAGTGATACTAATTTCGTCCGGTAAAATGATGCATAGAAAATATTTGCCCGTTGATGCAGTTTTTCTAATTTTCCATGTGATTAATATAGTACACCATTTGACCTCAGAGTATAACAACAAACCTACCCACGGTCAAATGGCCGGTTTAATATCTCCCAATTATTGAAATTATAAAAATTCATTTACGGAAAATAATGAAATAATAAATTTAGTGTTGCCATTTTTACAAGGCAACATTGACCGGATACTTATAATGCTTGGTAGGTTTAGCGTTAAGCGTCACATTTTTGTGTTCGGTTTTGTACCAAAGACAGAATGTTTTGATTGCAGCTATGCCATTCGCTTTCTGCACAAGAGAGAAATACCCTTGGTGCGAATTCGCCGAGGAAGTTGGAACCGGCCCAACAACGGTGTTAATGTCGGAGCTTGCCCAGCGTCACGGCATGGTCATTATTTGTCCGATTTTGGAGAGAGACATCGAGAATGGTGAAACCATGTGGAACACGTCGGTGGTGATCGGTCCAGACGGAAAAGTCATTGGAAAGCAGAGGAAAAACCACATTCCACGCGTAGGCGACTTCAACGAGTCCACTTATTATATGGAAGGCAACACCGGACACCAGGTCTTCGACACTTGCTTTGGACGTATCGCCATCAACATCTGCTACGGGCGTCATCATCCCCAGAATTGGATGATGTACGGTTTGAACGGTGCCGAGGTACGAACGTTACTCTAAAAAATTGAAAGATGTTTCAAACACATAACAGCTTCACGCAGCAGAGTTGGACATTATTCGAAATAACTTTTGCCCAACTCTGCTCCACAGCACCACAAAGTACCTACAGTCTGTTACAGTGACATTGGAACATTTTTAAAAAACTTTTCCTATATTGGACTATATGACTAATTTTTTTTAGAGATGTTAGACTAATTAGCTTACTACTTGGCGCGAAGAAAGAATTTTGAAAACATTGCAATTGCTCGGAATTGCAGAGAAAATATTAAAATTTGTTTTTCACAACCTTTTCACGCGGGCCTATATTTAAAATTTAGAAAATATGTTTTTTAGATCTAATATGACTTATATATATTCTGAAAATTTCCACGAAAGACGTGTGGCAGCCTTTAATCATTTTAACTTGAATTTGTGTAGATTGTGTTCAACCCATCGGCAACCACCAGCCATACATCCGAGCCCCTGTGGCCCATTGAAGCCAGATGCGCCGCCATCGCCAACAGCTACTATACTTGCGCTATCAACCGCGTGGGAACCGAAATATTCCCGAACGAGTTCACATCTGGAGACGGTGCGCCAGCACACCATGACTTCGGTCACTTCTACGGATCCAGCTACATCACTGCTCCCGATGGCACCAGGACTCCCGGTCTGAGCCGTTGCAAGGACGGTCTGCTTGTCTGCGAAATGGATTTGAATCTCTGTCGTCAGATGAAGGACATGTGGTGTCTCAGAGTTAGTATTTCGATCTTGATTCTGGTAGACTCATCTTTGAGACTGTTTCTTCATGCGTGTTTTCCTGTTCCAGATGACGCAGAGATTGGACATGTACGCGAAAGAACTTTCCGAGTACGTGGAGAAGAACATGAACTTGAACGAGAAAATGGACTAAGCTCGTACACATTGTGTGAAAGCTTGTCAAAAGCTGTTCGAACGAGCTTCGCCATAGATTCTGTATACAGCAAAAAAATATGTAAAAAATATACACATATATTTTTGATAACGCAACGCGCCAGAGTTCTCGACCTTTTACTCCTCATGTAGAAATCGATTATCGTATAAACAATGATTTATTCAATCATTTAAAAACGTTATAAATAGAATTTTGGAAAAGTGCGACTTAATGATAAGTCTATAAGTTACATCGTTTGGTTAAAATTCTTTTTACATACTTACAAATGTTGTGCTAGCTTATTTATAAGTAACTATCAAGATTTCGGAAATTAACTAGTCGAACCGGCATTCAATGTTGTGTTGTGTGTCTGTTTGCGATAGTGAAGCGCTTCTTGGTAAGCCTTCTTCACGGCTTTCCTGTCGGCAGGCTTCCGAGATTCGATCAACTTTGCCTCGTCCAGTTCTTGAGACACTCCGAGTTTCTCCAACTTTTCGCCTGGCAGCCATTGCCTGCAACGGATTCATGGTTTCATGAATTTCAACAAAATATAAAAGCAGTTTAAGGGGTTATACAGTAGTACCTCTTCTATAACCGTGACTCGGCAGACCCGATGTTTTTTACAGTTACGGAGAGAGTGCTGTGTTTAAGTATTTACAACTGTATGTAACCCGTTAAAAAGGTCTACCAGTCCTATGGGTCATATGGGCTCGGCTCTCCAAAAGAGCTTAATTGTATATTGTGGGGGAATGAATTACCAAGTCCGTTTGGTGTCGAAGAAGAGAACGAGAAATACTGGTTCCTTGTAATTGACTGCAAGTGCCAATACGTCATCAGGCGGGGCAGGTATCGGTACACCTTTGTGCACGGTACCTCTGGGCGTGTTGGGGTCTATTATCAGAGCCGGATACCATGGATAACCACGGCACTTGGCCCACACAAGCTGCAAAGCCTCTAGTCCGTTGCTAGTCGTGCTTTGCTTGGTCTCGACCTCTTTCTTCGCCTCGCTCGCCTCTTGTCTTTGTTCCTCCTCGTCCGGATCCGGAGTGGTGGATCTACTTGTCGAGCAACTGCTGCAGCTCGACGATTGACTTTCACCTTCTCCTGCGTCACTGTCCATTGTCCCACTCCTATAATTATACATCTTACAATGTTACCGTAGCTGACTAAATGCCAGAGCAAGCAGTTAATTTTAGCTTCATTGAACAAGCGTTCCTTCCGAGCAAACAATGTTATATCTACCTATACACTTTGAAACTGTCGCTTTGTTTCTTCCTGTCGTCCTCCATAGGGAACATCTGATTGCTCCTACTCGCGCGTGCTCTGGCTTTGCGAGTGAATAACACTGCTGTTCTCCTATTCACACCTCCACCGCCTATCTCTTTCTCTCCAAGCTGCAATTCTGCCTCCCCGCGATTCCTATTAGTACGATCCCTCTTTCTGGATTTAGATCCTGTTTGCTCGGATTCACTGACTGGATCCAATTCAGGATAATCCTTGCGAGCTTGATCTATCAGGGCGCTTCCTTGCTCCTTCATTTTTATGCCAGCTCGGTAAAACATGGTATCCTTGCGATTGTATGCTAGACAATTGTTCACCATCAAGTTAAAGTCTGCTTCGAAAGAGCCAATCGTATCATACTCCTGTCTTTCTATTTTCACCTGAAGCGTTACAAAAATAGATATTATACGCATCAAATAGAGGCGTGCGAGAATCCCGAAAAGGTCGAGACAAGTCAGGTTCTCGAATATATCGGGATTCTCGAATACTGTTCTTGTTGATGTGAGTAAGTATACCTGCATGGTAGAAAGATCCATGGGATGCGATACGATCTCCAAATAATCTGGAACCTCTTTCGTGTTCACTGGCTGCCCGAAAACGTCGTTCACGTCTTTCGCTTTGATGGCCTCCAACAGAGTACGCAGTATACTTTCCAGTGGACGTAGTTCGAACCAGAGGCACTTCTCCTTGCTGTAAGATTAAATCGATTAAATCAATTATCTGTGCGCGAATCAAGTTGTATTTCTCTAAAATAATCTTACACTTTAAACAACTCTTTCTTCAACTTCTCACGCTTGCGAACCAATTCGCAGAGTAGTCGAGCACGCTCCAGGTCCTGACGCAAGCATTGCCAGTATTTGAGCTGACGATACAATTCGCCGCGCAATTCGCTATCCGGTGGTGGCGAAGAATGGTCCCCGAGTGGCGGAGGTCTGGATTGTGGATGCGAACTCTGAAGTCTCCTAAGTAGAGGAACGCCATTTCTATATTGGCGTTTGAGAGTCCAGTATGCTATGAGACGTTGTATCAGTTGGCTCTTCTTGGGCAACCCCTCGGCTAAACTGATGAATGGAACAAGAAAATAAATCAGTGTTTATGCAGCCCTTGTTTCGTCCAGTCGATTCACAAAGATCCACAGTGTAACTATAACCATTTAATTATTACCTGGCGATTTCTTTAATGCGTTCCGGTGGTATAGTCGGAATAGAAATAACAGGTGCAGAGGAGCTTTTCTTGTTCGCAATGGCTCTTCTTCTAGCATCCGCGGGGTTGGTGGAAGGATGATAGTCGGGTGGCGTGTGTGATTCGCAGTAAGCTGTCTTTTGCACCAACATCGGTTCACCGTTTGCTGGTTGTACCGTCCTCATACGCATACAGAGACCAGCTTGTTGCGCACAGGTCACGTGAAATGCGGCGTAACAGTTGCTCTTGTGACACTGAATACAAGCGCCCGATCCTCTACGTTTGCACACGCAGCATGTCAGTCTCCATCTCGCGGCGGGTATACTTTCGATGCTGTCTATAGGCTCCAGAAACACGGTGTTAGCGAATCTTACTTCCGGTATCCACAGAGCGCACACAACGTGGGCCCAGGTAGCTGGACGATCGGTTTGCTTGAAAGCTCCACCTCTGTTCGGGCATAGAACGCAATCAACAGCCCTCGAAGGACTCTGCAAGCATCTTCTACATAACCATTGCCCTTCAGGAATGTACGGTACGCCATAACAATCTTGATGTACGGCCAGATTGCACATATCGCAGAACAATATTGCATTACTGTTTTGACATTCTCCGTCCATGCAGATGCAGCAAACAGCATCCTCGTCAGCTGCTACTCCTCCACCTCCGTTAGTCTGCTGTTGAAAATATGATTCCTTTTCGAGTCTGTCCATTAACAATTCGAACGTGTCAGGCTCTAACGGAGGAGTCAGTCCTGACGCTAATCGTCTCTCGTTGACTATCGACAGCCATGCAGTGTCTTCCTCGTCCAAATCGTATTCAACTTCACCTGAAAAAGTTTTGATCAGGCTTAAGATTAGATGTCTAGTTATAATACATAGTAAACTTACCATCAAGTTCTTCTCCACTACGTTCCATGAACCTAATGTAGGAATTCGGAAGTGGTTCTGCTTCACCTAATTGTTGTTCATATCCATCCAATTCCTTTACCATGGCAACTGGTAAACTACTAAGTACATTCTTCTCGTCCTTCTCTTTCTCAGGTAAAGCAGTATGACCTTTCGGCGTCATACTTTTATCATCGAACCCATTTTCGTCTAAGGAAATGATTGGCACAGAGTCTGAGATTCCAACTTTGAATGTCTTGTTTGTGTCTTCTCCGATTGGATTTACCTTAATGAATGTAAACAAAAATGTGAAATTTCGTTAACGGGATACTACTTAGAGTATCGGAATTGGAATTTATATGTAACAGAGATTATATTAGAGATAAAATATCATGTGTTGTCAAATTTCATACCAAAACAAATTTCGATATTTCCTGCGTGTTTAACGGTTCGACATTCGAAGGGCTGGTACTGTCGTTATTAATACCACCCACTCTGTTTCTGCCTTTCTTTTTATTCGACTGTGGAGTATTCATCTTCCTGGTATTTGTTGATTCGTTTATTGTTTATCGTAAACAAGCAACGTGGTTATATCTCACTCTCACTTTATTTTCAAATCTCCCTTACATATGTTTCGCATTGTCAAAATGTGTCGTTGAACTTGCATTCACGTCGGATATTAGTGTCGAACAACTAATAAGCATAGTCATTTTTTTCCAGTTTGCACCCAGTTGGGAAAGTTTGCGTTCGCCTGCAATGAATGCGGAGAAAAGAAGCTTGTAAACGTTTGAACGAATTAGTTAACCAATTTGAGCGGCAAACGTAACGTGCATTGACATGTTGGTACAACACACCTTGCGTACCTGCCGCGAGAATTGCTTTCTGATTGGTCGATCGCGGAGACTTACATTTTTAATTTATTATTGGATGTACATTGATCTTGTTGATATATCCATAAAAGACTAAATAGATTATACGTTTAGAGTATATTTATTTCAAAGAAGTATTACAATAATACGTTTGGATAAAATTGGGAATCTGCCTTTAGGCAACATAACCATTAAACTACAAAGACATGTGTTAAATTTCTATCTCGAAGTAGGTATTTTTACAGTGGGAATGAAAACATCAGTGCTAAATTTTCCTGTAGTTCGTTCGAATTGTGTGTGAACGGGATAGAAAATTTGAAATTAATAAACGGAATCCTCAAGCGGAGGATTCGACGGTATTGTATATAGTTTCCATGTGAAAAAGGCACTATATAATTTCTTTGGTTCGATACGCAATTTGTTTCGTGTCATTTTTCGAATTGTAAGAATCGAAACGGGCAACGAGAAACAATCGCGTGCCGTTCGTGGGTCATTAGACGATTGGGCGACCGTTTTCGAAAATTTTCGAGGCATTTCCCTAAAAAAAAAGTGGTGCCGTCTAGTGTTAAAGGGTGTTTGGAGAGTTGACGGCCCCCGTTGAAGCTTGTCGACCCTGGTTCCGAGTGGTTCGCGTGCGGAGTGGGGGAGGGTAAGAGATCTAACTTTACACCAGTCATCGGCAGTATTTGTTCCTGTGCCCGCAGCTTTGGTCGTCGTATCTCGTAATTGAAAGTTTTCGTGCGAGGACTTAGTTTACGAGACAACCGATATCTGTGTATTTGTGAAGAAGTGCGGGGCAGCGTCGCAAGCAGCTGGAAATCGACTGGATATTGCTATAACGAGGCTGCTCGATGCTTCGCTGAGAATTATGTCGGATACTGGCGCAGGATTACGATCGGTCACACGTCAAGTCAGCTGACATATTGCGCCCTGCTACACCGCAACAGCTCTTGGTAAGTGTCGCAATCGGTCTGCCCGTTCCTCGATCACGACTATTTTTATCTAATACCCATGAAATACGTGCACGCCTGACCCGTACACCCGTTCTAATGGGCCGTTTCGCGAAAAATGCCTGCCAGGGGAATCTAAGCCGTCTCTCTTTGTCCCCGTGTTCCCTCTTCGAAGACGGGGGGTAGGGGGGGGGGATGGTGGTGGTGGTCCCACCGATTATATTCCCTTCTCTTATCCCGTCCCCTTTCCATTGATAACAAAGATGTCCGCGCGCGCTCTACGGTAGTGTACCAACGATTTACCATCGGCGGGACAAAGGGAACAAACGACGCAATATATGTATCTGACCAAGTGCGAACACTCTCAAGGATGGAAGCCATGTCTCCTGGTGTGTCCGTCCTGTTTCTTCGTGCTCTTCGACTACGCGCGTGTGTGGCCTCTCGTGTCCGCACGACGGCTGCGCCGATACAATTCCAAGCGCAAATCCACACTTACGCGTTTATCCTCTTCCTATCCCCTTTTTCCCTCCGCCCCGCGGTTTTCATACCCCCTTCCTCGGTGCCCGCATCCGCACTGGTCTTAAATCCCCCTCCCTTCGGCCCTTCGTACACTCTCCCTGGGCCAGCGACGACGGCCAGTTTTTATGGGGGCGCCCTAAAACTTCTCTAATTACCGAATGGATAATCCGCGTTCTGACTACTTTCGACCGTCACGAATACCCGGAGTCTTGACGTTATATAAAAAAAAGGAAAGAAAAGAAAACTGTCATAGGGAAATTAAATTTTAATTGAATTCTGAAAAGAATCGCCTCGGTAATAGTTTCCCCGAACTTTGATCGACGCGCAACTCTCGAGCGCTTTGAAATCGCGCTAGTCCCGTTTACAGTCGCCCGAAGGAAGCAACTCGCTCTCTCAGGTTGTTCGTTTTTGTGTTCATCGCCGCGTTTGGCTCTCAGTCCGATGGATGCGGTCTCGTCTGGAAGATGGAGAAGAGAGACGATCGTGTCTCTCGTGTGATAGAGCCTCTCGTAGGCGGCATGCATATCGACGAGACTGTAAAATCGAACGGTCACACACGACCACGGGGACCGAAGGGCGTCGCGCGGGACAGAGGAGAGAAGGCTTCACCGATGTCCGTCGGTTGTGTTTTCAATCGGATTTCGAACTACACTGTGCGACAAGAAGATAGCACATCTTACGTTTTTTAAAGTTCGATAAGGAAAACTGGTGAAAATACATTTTCCATGTTGTTACTGATTTTCGGCATACTTGTATGTATGCTCGGTATTGTCCTGTATATTCAGTTCGACAACATTTGACAAATGTAAACGAGACAAAATGATAGCACAAAATCTACACTTTTCAATTGTACGTAATCGACCATATAACAAGTATCAAACATGGAACATAGTTAATCAAATGTATAACATTTTGTGATTGAAGTGGAAAGTAATTAAGTGCTCCTGAAATGTATACCGTATCGTAACTAGAAAATGAACAATATTCAGTGGCGATAACATTAAAAGTCACAAACAGAAGTCGTAAAGTTGTAACGGATCTATTGAGAGACCCAGAAAATGGAAAAACAGTTCTGGAGGTTCACAGAACCTATCCGCTTACGAAAAACAGATAATAATAAGAATGACATAGAATTTGATGGTAACTGCAAGACAAATTGTACTATTGACCTAGACACTGATAATAATTTGAAAGAGCTACATCAAAACAATCGTCTGCAATTTGTAGGAAAGCATATATTTATGAAGTGTAATGTGTACAAACGAGAAGAGATTCAACTTACAACCTGTTGGATGAACCTGATAGTCTCAATTATTATTATCATGATTGGAGACAGGAGCAACAAATTTCATGCCATCACCGCATAGAAAGTGGCAACGTAACGATTTGATCCAATACTGGCTATTATGGGAAAATGGAAATAACATTTATTGCTGGAAAAATGAATAGCACAAATTACTTAGACATTCTTGATGAACAAATACACACATGTGCTACAAGCATTAAGATAAATTCACTTTCTAGCATTAAAACACGGTGGTTCATACTGTAAAGAAAGCGAAGCAATACTTTTCTTTAAAAAATATCATATGTCAGATCGGTAACAGAACCATTGCAATCATTAAACGTAAAGAAGTTGCAACAAACATTAAATACAAAGTATCATTCACAAATTTGTTGATATTTTAGGTTTCTATACACGTGTGCTACTATTTTGCCACGCTAGATGTTATTTTTGTCGAATAAAGCTAAACAGGTTGGTAAAATCCAATTTGATTTTACATACAGTAGCCCATGAAAGTGTTCGAATGCCCTTTAAAACAGTATAACTTGTTTAAAATTGCACCAAACAATCTGATTTTTTTTTTCAGCAAATAGAAGCTTTGGCTTACTAAATGACTTGCAAAAAAGATTTTGAGAAAATCGCAGTTGGTAGGAATTACGTGAGAAAATAAAAAGACACTTTTTAAAACTTTTTTATTTGAGCCTGTAAAGAAAATTTTAAATATGCGTTTTGTAGATCTATGTTGGTTGTACACATGTTGAAAATGTTATCGAAATCGATTAACATACACGCGAGTTACGAGCTTGCGATGCGTGTCGTCCTTTTCTGCGTCAACCGATTTTGATGAAATTTTCAACATGCGTATAACCAACATAGATCTATAAAACGCGAATGCATATTTTTATTTTCTCGTGTAATTCCTTGCAATTGTAATTTTTTCAGTATGTTTTTGCACGTCATTTAGTAAACCAATGCTTCCAATTGTTCCAAAAAAATTGAGATCGTTTGGTCCGATTTGAGAAAAGTCTTGTTTTAAAGGGCGTTCTAATACTTTCGCGAGTACATACACGTTATTAGACGTGTATCAATTTCAATGCAAAGATAAATGAAAATCCTGTAAATCTCAATGTGTGCTATCATTTTGTCGCACAGTGTATGGCGGTTGGCTGCCGCTGGATTGTTTGTTAACGACGCGAGGTTAACGCGTGTAACCCTGCCTCTCTCGGTGTATGGAAACACTAATAGGCTGTGCGAGCGCGCGCGCGCACGCGCGTGTGCAAAGCTATACCGAACGGAATAGTCGCACTCGCGATAAAAACGATTAGCAGGTTGACGCTTGTACACGCGTAGATTAGAACCTTAGCCACTCCTCGCTTTCTTCCGCTGACTCTGCCTGATGTGCCCCGTGAAATGGCTATATACACAATTACCGTTGGAGAAGTAACTTCTTTCTTGAGAATTTTACTGCCGATCGTCGGTAGCCTGTGCGCTCTGTTGCTCGCTCACGCGTGCGCGTGCTCGTTCGCTCGCGTTCTCTTTTACGTCAATGAAAGTATTAAGAGTCTTATATTTTTCCTTTCGCTCGGTCTTGAATCCAGCTTCACCAGAGTCCATAATTAACTTGTATGTGTGTTTGTGCGTGTGTTTCGTACATTGTTCTTCCCGAGGACGATTCAACAACGGAGTTCGCTTATCAGCGAAAAACGGACGCGTTTGAAAATCTCAAATCGCGTACGTCATGCTCGCTGTGAAGATATCCCTACCACGTGTCCACATGCCTCCTTAGCACTGTACAATGTCTAAAAATTACTCCCAACCGTATAATATACATAGAAAATATCATATGCGCGTGTTGACGATTGTTCCGTGTGTCGCTAAGTATCTGAACAGTTTGGTATCTCGGCTTGAGACAATTTTATAATTTTGTCCGTTAAAATCCGGCGAAGGTTGCGTGTATTATCGTGGGACACCGACGGTTGTGAAACAATTCTTGAGCACACAAGGTAAACAAACAAATCGCAGGTGAATTATTACATAGATGTCGATAGGTTCACTTCCTTCGAAAATTCGACGCCGTTTCGGAGATACTCCCTGTCATGTGACGCTTTCTGTTTTGATCTAGCAACAGTCGTCGATTAACTCTTCGAACCGTACGCTCGTCTCCAGTTCAAATAGAAGGTTATGAATCTTATATATCATTTTTCTTATCGTTTCTATTCGATTACCCAGAGTTGCACGATCTTGCATCAGAAAATTATTTTCGACCAGCGTACACAGAGGAGCTATTTAGCACGGTTGTGGATAGGAAAGATCGCAAAACATGTTTCCTTCGAAACAAAAGCGGCCCGATAAGTAAACGGGAAGTGCGAGCGAGTCATTGTTATCCAGACGGGAATGAGTCAAACGTGGGCAATCGCAGTTAGAATCATCGGGGACATTTTCAGTACGTTTCGAGAATCTGCTCGTGGCCTGTATCTGTATAGTCACCGTCGCGACGTTGATTGAACTAGTTCTAGTTACTTTCCGTTGGAGAATTTATATAGACCATTTGCGTTCACTTAACCTTTTACTTTTCACTGAACAATGTCCATGTGTGGGCTCCTCTGCCATGTTGCTAATTGAAGATTTCGCGGAACGAAAGGATACAAGGGAATTAAAGGTACCGATTTGGATACTTCTACATTCGAACAGAACCTGCAAATGTTTAGGGGGTATTTAAAGGTTTTTTCGAGCGGGCGGTTAAGCAGTGGTAGGGATATGACGTGTACGCTTTTAGAGGAATCATGATGACGCCAAAGTTTATAGGGCGACGATGATGCATAGTTTCGGACTCGATAACGCGGTCCAACAAGGATAATGCGATGTTTGCGGAAATAGGAAGTCGAAAATATTTGCGCTTATGGGTAGAATCGGGTACACTATAAAAATAATGTTTCCTGTATACCGGGTGGGCTATAAATAGAATCCCGTAATTTCCTCGAACCAATTTGTTATAGCAATAATTGCGAATCAAACACGTGTCGGAATATCGACGAAAATGGTCGTAGACTTAAAATCTTCGAGTGTCACGTGACTATTCTGAGAGGAAGTGGCGGGACTATATAGTAGATAAAATGCCTCGAGAATCTTCGAAAACGCAGGTCGCAGGAATTTTTATCATGTTGCTTACGGAAATGAAAGTTTTTTGGGTCACTCGTCGTGCGTGAACGTCTCTTATTTTATCGTTAATACTTTAAACAGTTGATAACCCTGTTTCTCGCGAGATCCTTTGATATCTCTGAGACGTCGAATTTGCCGATTACGTATTTCCATGCGTACACCGAATTCCACGAAGCTCGAATTCGTGTTCGAGGTTTTCGCGCAGGGACCGGACAATTATACATGTGAAATATCGTTGTGCAATTAAGAATATCATTTATTTATGTTATGTGTTAACGACGAACAATTTTGTACGTCACGTGGACGCATTGTTAATTTTGATACATGGCTATCTCTAGCCGTTAGATGTTTATTGCACGATTGCAATTCGACGAGCGACTAATATTAGAGCTCAAGATCGTTCGTAATTGTACGTCAATGGCGAGTCAATTTCACTGATCCCTTTAAACCAGGGGTTGAAAATAGGGCTGTTACTTTTCCGAAGCTTCGATTCTTCGAAGCTTCGAAGGATACGAAGGAACGAAGGGAACTTCGAAGGTGATGAAAATCGACGGTATATAATTCAAATAATTCAAATAATGAATATAGAAACAAATTGTAAAAATTATTTATTTAAACAATTATTTTAACAATGTGCTATCGAAAGGATAATTCAAATTATAAATATATTATCTTAACAATAAATTATTGAAATAATTCAGATAGTGAATATAGAAACAAATTATGAAAATTTATTTCTTTTATCCGTTAACTGGAAACGAATCGAAGATTCGAAGTGTCGAAGTTTCGAAGTTTCGAAGTTACGAAGGTTCGAACCTTCGAAATCTTCGACCTTCGAAGGAAAATAACAGCCCAAGTTGAAAACAGTTCTTATCTCGGTTTCGGTTCTTAAAACAGTGGGAGAGCCGAAAAAGTCTCATAACTGTTGTAAATGTATATCAGTTCTGACTTGTATCGGTTACGGTTCCGGTTCTTCAGAATCGATATTATAGCGGTTTTATAATATTTATTTTTCGGTTCTTGGTTAGAATAACTGATATACATATATCAGTTCTGATTAACTGACCTAACCGATACAATATTGGTTCTAAAGAACCGAAATCGTAACCGACACTAGCCAGAACCAATATACCTTATAACAGTTATGAGACTTTTTCGGTTCTCCATAACTATTTCAGTCAGAACTGATATGTAACAGTTTGAAACAGTTGTTTTCGGAATCTTTTCAATCCCTGCTTTAAACTTACGTCTGATCGTTGCACCATCACAGAGAAAAATGTTTCTCCTAACACTTCCGGCCTATCGATCACGAATCAGCGTCTTTGTTCATTACCGACTCGATGTAATTCATCAGCTAATTTTTCTTTGTTTTTTTCTTTCTGCTTAAGCATACTGTATACTCGAACAGGTATAAATGAATAAAGGACATATTATTTGATCGAACTTTTAATATGTTTATCGACACGTGCCCTATCGTATCGACGTTACCATCTGTCAGTAAATTTGATGATGATTGATCAGTTGAGGTGGGGAGGGAGGAGGCTCGTGAATTTTATGTCGTGCGCAATGGGAACCGAAAATGAATCAACGATAGGTGACTAAAGGGATATTTCACTTCCGCCAACCGCATTTCTTTTTTCCGCATATTGCCCCCACCCCTTCCCGCGATTCGAGTTTGATTTGGTTCTCAATTACTGGCCTGTGACGTCACACCTGGTCTGAACTAACGGATTTAAATCCCGTTCAGTTCGTTCTTTGGCCCTTTCACTGCGGAATTTCACCGAATCACGGACGCGCTATGCAGAACGCAGTTAATTGCTTATTTGTTGGAAACGATTCCTGATATATATATATGTATGTATATCGGGCACCTCCTCGCCTCGTGTGTTTTGTTTAAAACCTTCAAAGCATTCAAAGCAACAGGTTCGATAGCCGTTGTCGAAGGAAAAACAGATTCTCCACGAGGCGAATAATTAAATGCGCACGGTATGTACACGTAAACGCGTATGTTTCACGATTATGAATGGTAGAGGAGTGGTTGTTAATTGTTCGAGAATCCGTTTCTGACAATGAGTAACGTTCTAAGACTATGAAAACGTAAACGCGACTTTTAGCCTTAGAAGAGACGCGCCCCGCTTTGCGGCTTGTGTTTTATCAATAAATAGAGAAAATAAACGTTCGTGATACAAGGAAAACAGCCTTTTACCTTCTTCTTTTATTTCATCTGTCGGCACGCATCGAACAGCATATAGTTTTGATTTTATTCCCTCTTTTTTATTTTTTTATTGAAGAAATACGGCTGTAGACTAGAGCAGGACTATTAGCCATAATACATACATATATAAATATGAGTTTATACTATGACTTGTATGAAAATATAACATAACCTAGAATATAATATACAAAATATAAGTCTCGCTTGGTAATACACTATAAATGTGTTCTTATTTCTAGTAGTTCTATAACAATTAAAACTATCTGTATTTTATTCCGTCACGTAGCCAGCACTGGACGCGACATCTGGCGGTTCGTTTGAAAGACAGTACGTGTCGCCATGTAACGTTAGAGTATTATTAGACATTTATAGGAAACCTGTGTGTAAATTTTCCACTTCCCAAGAATTTCATCGACTTGTCCCATCGTACAAAGACAATTGTTTATTTGTCGAAAATGACGTGACAAATTAGAGTTTCGGTTTTTGGCGTGTTAACGTGGAAAGCAAGAACTACGTCACCGAGTCAATATTTAAAAGATATGTATGTATATTTAAAATTCGATATACAGTGGATGTACAAAATATTCGTACACTTTTTAAAAATGAATAACTTCTTTAAAATTGGATCAATCAACTCGAGTTTTTTTGAGCTGTTACAAGGATTAGTTTACTTGTTAATGTGTAAATTTGTTTTTTTTTTCATTAATTGCTATTGGTCGGAATTGCGAAGAAAGTTGTACATGTCACAGTTTTTAACTTTTTTATCTGTGCTTATAATAAAAATTTAAAAGACGAAAATTAAATTTAGAAATTTAACGACGTTTCATCGAAATTTGTTAAGATTACTGTGGGCAATGAATGATTAAAAATGGCAAAATTGTAGGGAACTGCGATTTAAATGAATGCAAAGATTTTTGCGACTAACAATAGCTATAACTTTTTTATACGTCAAACCGAGTTACCAAAGGTACCTTTTAAATTTTCATTACAGGCACGGATAAAAAAGTTAAAAATTGTGACCATTTTTTATCGTAATTCCGATCAATAACAATTTCAAAACAAATTAATTACACACTACCTACTAAACTAAACCATGTAACATCTCAAAAAAACTCGAGTCGATCGGTACAATTTTGAAAGAGTTATTCGTTTTTAAATGGTGTACGAATACTTTTTACACCCACTGTACGTATTTACAGAAACTACGTGAATTATTTGAGACATCTGGGGTAAGATACACCTGTTTTAATACATGAATCGTGTCTCGTATCTAATCGAACTTAATTGAAAATTCAAATTCGGAACGTTGCGCATTGCGATATTTCGGCAATTTGGCGGGAAAGTGGTCTCTTTTCAAATGGCATTTTATTAGCCTCTCTACTCCTCGTAATAATTAACTTTCATTTCAAATACATTATGTTAGTTTATACAATTTTGATATTTTTCTTATTCAAAAAGATTTAAAAGGCTAATTCAAATTATCAAAATAACCAATTTGTATTCATCGGAAAATTATTTATATGATTACACTGCAAATTTGCAAGAAAAATAAAAATTGTCTGCATTAATTGCAAGATAAAAGAGCTACACAGACATAATTTTAATGCTGCTGTTTTTTCATTTGCATTTTTGGCATAAATGCGTGAATTCCGCTGTCACATAGTTTGTTTGTTTATTTTATATATAAATGTCAAGTATATATTATTACAAAAATTTAATTCAATATATGTTTATAATCAATAGAAAATCCAATGGAATCTTTGAAAATTAATATTCCCACGATACAATAATGTTCAGCTAGACGGCTAAGAATCACATTATGCGTCATCCATAATTTCCCAACGATCGAGCACCGTCGCGCAAGTCCCGTTTGCATGAAACGTAAAACAGAGTTCTATTTCGTTTATTTAATAAGTCGATGTTACGTAGTTTGCTAACTGAAATCTGTATGCAGTTAGTAACTTTAATATTCGGACACCACGAAATTTTGGTTTTGCCGCATTATAATTTTGTTCAGAATGAAAAAATAGCACACGTGGTCAGGCATAATGGTTGTACTACTGTCTCTAGTTAACAATAGCATATATTTTATTTATGTAATTTACACTATTTGACACTATCAATGTTACTTTAATAATCGGGCACTTAGAAATGTATTGATTTTTTATAACAACGAAGGAAAAGCGTATGGACAAATTGCTAAATACCATGCTCGATATAAGTAAAAGCACAGTGGGAGATATCATTACAAGATTTAAACATGAAGATTGCCTAAAGTCGATACCACAAAGAAGCCAAACAAAGAAAATGAGTTTGTATTGATAGCATAATGGACAAAAACATATATCTGAGTATTCGAGAAAATAATTTACGATAAAATGCACTAAAAATTGAAATTCTTGACACCTCGAAGTGTTACCAAGACAACAAACTTTAACATAAAGCTCGAGTTGTACAAGAATATTGGCTGCATAATTTCGAGAAATTATTGCATCCACCACATTAGCAAACGGATTGTAAACGCATTGAGAATTTATGAGACGAAGTAGAATGACCAATTAGAGAAACTACAATAGCTTTTTAAAAAAAAGTTGAAACGCCAATTAAGAGAAGAATGGAATAATATTACCTCTCACTATATGGTAAAAAAATAATTTGAAATATGCGTCAAAGCTTGAAGGAAGTTATAAGTCAAAAAGGTTACCCTTCAAAATATTAGATTTCATTCTAAATATAAAAAATAACAAAAAGATCATTAATTTTCGAAACTATCCGAATATTAAAGTAACGTTGAAATTAAACGTTATTTCATTTGGAACGAATTACTTAACAAATAACGTAAATTATACAAATAGAATGTATAATATTATTAACTAGGAACAGTAGTACATTATACTTGACCACATGAACTATTTTTTCATTTTGAACAAAATTATAATGCGGCAAAGTTGAAATTTCGTGATGTCCGGATATTAAAGTTACTCACTGTACGATCGAGCCGTGCCCTAACCTCACCGCGCGGCGAGCAGTCGCGATTGCGCGTCCGCCCAAAGGCAGCACATCCGCGACGATCGCCATCATGAAAACATTCGGCCGTCGTCGTCGTCGTCGTCGTTATCGTTGTTTCTCCTCCGTCCTTGCAGGTTCCTCGGATTGAAGTAATATCGAGCGCTCGAGCGCGAAGTTGCACACAAAGAGCGAGCGAGAGAGAAAGAGTGAGAAAGAGAGAGTGAGAGAGAGAGACTGCGAGAGCGAGCACACGGGCGCGCGCGAGAGAAAGAAACAGAGAAAGGGAGAGCTATTTGGTAACGTTTCGTTTTAGCTTGCTGCGAAGAGCATCGGGAGACAAAGCGAACGCGCGCATTTAGTGGCCACAGGCGAATTTCGCCGAGAGATTCACGAAACCCGGGGCTTGAAGGAGAGACTCTCCCCCGAGCGACGGTTCTTGGGCTATCGATGGCACGTCGTCTAACGTCGCGATAAGGATACACACACACGGGGAACCCACTTAAATGCCTCGAACCAATTCTTACTCCATGTTGTGCATTGGTTGCGACACGACTGCGTGTTGGAAAGTGAGTAATATCACGTTTCCCGATCACGCCTCTCTGCGATGGGACTTTATCGCGGTTCAAACGGGAAAATCGAGTCGGTTGTGAGTCGATGATACACCGTCGCGCTCGAAATTCCCCCCCGTTGACCGTGCAGATTTCTTCTTTCGTTCTTCGTCTCTCTCTCTGCTTTCTTCCCCTTTTTTTATTTCTCTCGCACTTTCTACCCCCGTCCTCTGTTTTCTCTCTCTCTCTCTCTCTCTCTCTCTCTCTCTCTCTCTCTCTCTCTCTCTCTCTCTCCTCGTTCCCGATTCTCCCCGAGAGAATTTTACTTGCCCTTGGAGGAATCACTCGCAGCGACCAGCATGAGGGGAACGGCCCTTGCTTTGTGATAATCGTTGTGCCGCTGACGATTTCTAATTCTGTGTGTTGTTGACTGTCTTCTCTCTCTCTGTGTGTGTGTGTTTTTGCACCAGTGAAAAAATTCTATACGAGATCTCCTGTGCGCTTATATTCAGTTACCTGTTCTCTTTCCTCTCTCCGAGTATCACGGTCGCTCGCGATTCCATATATACAATTGTATCTATCGTTTTTTGGTGTAATGATATTGGTCGAACGAACTGCTTTCGTCCTGTTTAAACAGCTAGTGACAACTCGTATTACAACAGAAATAAAACGTGAGCAACTGCACCCTATAAAAGTGTATTTATAAGGATACCTCGCTAGAAGAAGCCTGCGTCAACAACAAAAGCTTTGCGCTATGGTTCGCTGTGTTCTCTGTTGTCTTTTTAGAAAATTTAGAACCATTTTGTCAAAACATTGGGACATTCGTAGTTCATTCGACCTGGATTTGCCAGATCATGGTTCTTTTGAAAGATTTCACTTTCCTTCTGTCAAAAAGTGGTTCAAGTTGTTGGTCGCTTGTGTAATTCCTTTGCTGTACACGCGTTGCACAGATGATATATGTATATATATATATATATATATATATATATATATATATATGTATATATATATATATATATATATATATATATATATATATATATATACATATATAGAACAAGAAAAAGTGATCGCTTTCGTTGTTCAATTACTCGAGTATTTAATGATCTTTCTTCTTTTAAATCACACAAGTTGTGACTGTTATTTGTGTCGCTTATATATATATGTATGTTATACACGATATATATAGTACAAATAGATTAGATTGAATGTATGTACGAACAAATTTTTGTTTTCTCTTGTATGGAATACTAAAATGGAAAATTAATTTTGATAGGTGAATATATGGTGACACGCGGTCGTGAAGGAGCAACCAGAGAGCGAGCTGTGGCAAGAGACACTTACTTATCCCTTATTTAGCTGACTGCAACTACTCGGTATTCGTCGAGTGATTGCAAATAATAAAGGAACAAGGACTTGTTTAATCTGAAAAGTTCTACCGAAATAAACGGAAGAAATGGAACGAGAGTCTAATCCAATGCAAGCTCTGTGCCGCAGCGGCTGTGGATTTTATGGCTCACCAGCCACGGATGGCCTTTGTTCTCTTTGTTATAAAGAAAACCTAAAAAAGAAGCAGCAACCTCCTGTGTCAGCTGCCACTGTACAGACATCACAGACCGTCTCTGGTAACGCTGGCACGTTGCAAGGCGGTTTCGGTAGTCCAGCAGCTACAGGAACTACAGCCCAACCTACCATTCCTACTATACCTCAACCAACGACAGATCTGCCCAACCCCAAAGAAGTAAGTTCTTATTTTTCCATTCGTTACCTTAACCCCTTGCACTACAGTGTAGTTTACAGTATATACGTCTATTGTATACCTATACATTTCTCAATGGCTGTACATTAACAACAACAAAATGGAATTTGATTTTGATCCAAAAGAGATTAATAACATATATTTATTAGACTCTGTTTAGAATTAAAAAATAATATAAAAGTCTTGTAGATGTTTGAATGATGTGTAGTTAGAGCTAATCGTTATTTTATGCATTATAAATGGAGTAAATGATTTCTGAAGTTTTGTAAGGTCTAGTAGCAAATAAGGTAAAGGTATTCCCATAGCAGCATTTTATACCGTTATGACACTCGTATCAGTAAATTGAGCTGCTAATTCCATGTATTACGCGATGACTTTGAAATTGCTAAGTCAGACTAATGTTTTCAGTTTTCATTCAAACTAATTGAGCTTTACTAGGCGTGCGTACAATTATCAATAATTCAATATTACATACGAATAACGTCATCCTATAACTACTGTCTGAACAGCAGCCTTAAATTTTAAGTAGTATTAGCAATAGAAGACTCAGTAGTGGGGGTAGCAGTTTCAGTGGCTTCATAGTGGTGTGAAATGTAGTTCTAACCGAGTAAAAATAAGAAAAATGTGCCATTTCTAATCATTTATATTTCTGCTGAAAATATTCGGAATAATTTAAATAAATAAATTGATAGTGCTGTTAAATCATCATCGATTGTTGCTTATTGCTTTTATGAATGTCTGGTTACTAATAATGCTGTTTTTCGACAGATAAACAGGGAAGATCAGGAAAGTGAAGTAGGTGTAAGCAGTGGAACAGTAGCAGAAGGTTCAGTGAGTAGCGGGGACGCAGATGACTGCTTTGACGGCAAAGAGACTGACAAAGAATCTAAGAAGAAGAAAAATCGTTGCTCAGTGTGTCGCAAAAAAGTTGGTTTGACCGGTAGGTGGATCCCTATGATTATAAACTATCGTAGCTGACCTATATATTTCTATACAGATCTTTCAATTTTATTTTAGGATTCGAGTGCCGTTGTGGAGGACTGTTCTGCTCTGTGCATCGATACAGTGACAAGCACGACTGCAAGTTTGATTACAGAGAAATGGGCGCTCAAGAAATTCGGCGCAACAATCCAGTTGTTGTTGGTGAAAAAGTGCAAAAAATTTGAACTATTTAGTGCGTAGTCGTTGGGAAAATGGTTATATAACTATATAAACAAACAGAATATAAAACGGAGAAAACGAGATAAATTATCTGGCAGCTGATTGCACGTCGAGGGGCGAAACGGGTGAATGCGAGTTCATGTACGAAAGACAGAGACGCGGAAATACGTGTGCGTGTGTGCGTGAGTGAGACGACGAGAGAAAGATGATTTAATGTGAGAATGCAAGGAAACGAGCGAGATAGCTTAATACATACGAGAGAAAGAGGGAAGGGAGAGAGTGAGTAGTAAAATTGGTTTGTAACACACGGTATATATATATACGCGGTTAGGGAAACGATGAAATAATTGAAATTTTTCGGAGAAACGGATACGAAACGAGTTTAAGAAAAATATGATAGAACAAATGAATATTTAGAATGCGTGCCGCCGCGTGTACGAATGCTTCGAAAAAATCGGATGCCAGTGCCATGTCAGTTTGTCATCTTATCGAGAGTTTTAATCGAGAATATATTTGGTTCTAACTGCTGCCAGCTTACTACACTACTATTACCTATTATTATGTACAACTATTACGGTTTATTATTATTCTATATTATGTTTATTAATTTACTTAAACGCAAAATTCGCATACGAGATGAAAGCGAGATACAGGGAGAGAGAGGGAGAGAGAGAGAGAGAGAGAGAGAGAGAGAGAGAGAGAGAGAGAGAGAGAAAGAAAGAAAGAGATAGAGTGAGAGTGAGAGTGAAAGAAAGGAACAAAAATGTTTGTTTTCAAACTGAACGAACCTCACGAATTCTTGGTGCGGTCAGTCTGTCCGAGACATCTCATCGGGGGTTGCGGTTTTCTGAGTCGCGAAAGCAGAACAAAAATTTTATATAAATACCATTTCTGTTTGGTTTCGTAAAATATCAAAACTTACAAAAGTTTAAAAAAAAATAATATAAAAGGGAATGTTGCTTAGGTAGTGGCTGACGTTGATGGGTGATCACAATCCTAGGTTAACGATTAGTCTAATAATTATTAAGTATATTAGTCTATTGATTCATAAATAATGCAATGAACTATAAGTAGTACTGTGTGTTTATGTCCAATTTCACGTGAATATAACCAGCATTATTCCTCATTAAATATGTTTCAAACTATATTGCAAATCATTATTTACGCCGTGTTCACGAATCTCCGCTAAACGAATGGGAAAACTAAACAATGGTGAAGTACCTTGTTCTCTGTATATTTACTAAAAAAACGGTTTCAGTAGTGGATCAGTTCGAATCGGAGCTGTGTTGTTGAACCGAATCGGTTTTCTCGATTTTTCTTCTTTTTTCCCTTCTTACGTGTATAATCGTACGTTTAGAAGTGTGCGCGTCAGAGACACAGAGAGAATGAAAGGATGAAAGAGAGAGAAAGAGAATAATATTGGTGCTAGTTTCGCTTGTACCACGTGCAAACTGAAGACACGATGACGCGTCTTAAGAAAAAAAAGGCCAACCCGAGAAAAATGTTTAAAAGAGAGTGGCCCCTCGACGAAGGGACGACTATCGCCCTCCACATTAGAGCGATTATATACTTTTCCTTCAAGATAATTGAGACATATTTCTCCGTCTGTTTTTTAACCATTTTCTTCCGTGTTGCAATATACACAGTTTCAGTTTTCGCCCAGCGTGTCCGAAAACTTTTTAATTAGGGCTCGTAGAGAAAAAGAAAAACAAGAGAGAAAAAGAACATGAAAGAATGCGTGTGCGTGCGTGCGTGCGTGTTCAGTTGCCGCGGTTAGGTTGTTCTGAGTTTTCACGAGTCATTTCTGTTGAGAGGATGAAAGAGAAAGAAAAAGAGAGAGAGAGAATGAGCGAACGAGAGTGGGAGAGTGGAGAAAGAAAAATTAAACAAAAACAAGGGAAGAAGTTTCTTGCGAAGCGTGCAACGAAACCGCTTTGTGGTTGCTGATGTACTTTTCGTTTTCATATTTTTCTTTTGGTCTTTTTTCGACAAGGGACAAAGAGAATATATTGCTTTCTTCGTTAGAAACGATGTGAATAGAAAATCCGATAGTCGTCACTGGGTCTTAGCAAATCTTTATTGAACGGAGAGAAAGAGCGAAAGCAAGCGAGAAAGAGTGGGAGAGAAAGGGAAAAGAGTGACAGAGAGAGACACAGAGATCGAGAGAGGGTGTGTAAAAAGGGAGAGAAAGAGAGAGACGAAAAAAACCGCGCCGAAAAATCGCAATATCATCGCACGTTTTTCGCTGTCTTCAAGAGATACTTGCGTTTTCTTTCTTTCTTTATTATTATTATTATTATTATTATTATTTTTTAGACGAGTATATCGATCCTTCGCCCTTTTGAACTTGCGTGTGACAGCCGATAGCGACAATTTAACAAACAAACAAAAAAAGAGTAAAACGAGAAGTCTCTGATGAAACGCAAAAGAAAAAAAGTACTGTATCGAATTACGTTATAGAATAAAGTAAATCGTTCTTATTTCAGTATCACACGTTATCGATGCTCCTCTATATATATACATATATATAGATAATATATATATTATACAAATATATATATATATTTTTTTTTCTTTAGTGAAAATTGTACATTATCCGTCAGAGAGAGAGAGCGAGAGAGAGAGAGAGAGAGAAAGAGAGAGAGAGAGTAAGTAAAAAAAGAAAAGAAAGGAAAAGGGAAAAAATGGGGGACAAAAAAAAAAGAAACAGCCAGCGAGAAGTTCGAAGTTTCTGATGACAAATTACTTCGGTCGTACCGGCGTTTTGATGACTCGCGTAGCCATTTTGCCGTGACTCTGAGAAACAGAAACACTTTGACGCGACTAAACGTTTGTGGGACAATATTATGTGTGTACAGAGAGTGAGACTTATCGGTCGTCACAGTTTTTCAACTTTTTGTAATAATCGTCGTGCGAAGAAATGTTATAAATAAAAATCGTATTGTTTCAATAGAACTACGAGGATATTTGACACTGTTGAACGCTTTCACATCATCTTACGTATACGCTATGGAACTACTATTTCGGGATCACGCACATGACGTCGTGGTCCCAATTTCCTCTTTTCTTTTTTTTGTTTATAATTATGAACATAAATATATATATATATTTTTTTTTTCTGTTCGAGAACGTTCAGATTAAGCATTGTAATTTAAGCGGACATAGAGTCAAGGCTGCGGAGAACATTTTGTACTTCCAAATAAATATGACTGGGGACCGTTTCCGTCGTCCTTCACGCAACGCCATGTTGTATATTAACAATAACTATATACCATGTTTATTGAAATCATACGATTGTTATTTGACGTTCTATTACTATTACTACTCTTCTACTTTCATTCTTTTGTTTTTATGTTCTTTCCTTGATTGGAAATTTAAAGATCCTGACGGCTATGGGAAAGTCTCGCCCCTTCTCCTCCCACCCCTATCACGCTTGCATGCCGGTTGTTGTTGTTGCTGCTGTTGTTGTTGTTGTTATTATCGTTTCGTTGCGGCGAGAAACAAAAAAAAAAGAGAAAAGACAATGAAACAAGTGATTTTTTGTTTTTCCCGAGAGAGAAGATTCTCGAGGATGATGGAGAGGAAGTACGCACACGCCAAGATTATCATGCAATATCGACGGGGAAAAAAAAAGAGTACGGTTGCCTTCAAGCTCTCATCCTATTTTAGGCATAGCATATTTTTCTAAAATGTAACGCGACTCATCGGGGTGCGGTAATACCCCGAAATTTGTACACCGATGCACCCCCCACCCCCCGTCCATCCCCCCAAAAAAACGGATTATTCAAAGAGCTGCGAGAGCCCACGAGAATGTCTCCTCCATCAGTGAAAAAGGAAGTTTCAATTTTTTATTTTTGATAAATTAATCTCGGCTAAAGCCACCGCACGTTTCCTGTACAGAGAACACGATCAATCGCTTCTATTTTTCCGCTCTATCTTCAAATATATATATAAATGTACTCGAACTTTCTAAAAAAAAAAAAAAAAAGGAAAATTCAATTTTTATTCTTGGACGAGCCATTCTATCTCGCTTGCTTCGAAGTCGCGTTCTCGAACCCCTCCGAGGGTGAAAGTCTCGTGTAACATCTTTCTTTAACAAAACTATCCAACCTATTTTTTTGAAATTATTTTCCGACAGACGTAGATCAAGATTATATGGAGCTTATTTTGAAAATAATATATAATTGTAAGAGTTAGTTGATTAACTGAATAATATGATTATCATTGTTCGATGTTAACGAAAGTTTCAACAAAATTGGCTGAATAGTTTTTGTGTGAGCCTGTGCGCCAAATTTTCAGTAGTTAGGTTTAGTTGTTAACTTTATGTTGACGTTAAGGAATATATTTGAGCTGAAATCTTTCTGAAAAGTTGATTATTTTAGCCGGTTACACAAGGCTAGCAATTTGTACCAATGGTATACACCTTTAGGGGTATTATTGTATCGTTTTACCTAATGAAAGAGAGCGACAGAGCAAAGCTACGCCACAGAGAGAAAGCTGGAGTAAAAGTGTGAGAAAGAGAGTGAGAGAGAGAGAGAGAGAGAATGAGTGAGTGAATAGGAAGAGTGGAGAACAATAAAGAAATGAGAGAATGAACGACGGTGTGAATGGAGGGGGAAAATTACGTTCAAGAGACAGGTGTTGAAATTGAAATCGTGCTCGGCTGACTATATAAGGACGTAACGATGCTTGTAATTATTACAATTGATATTAGTATGTTTAAGCGATTAAAGAGTAACGTCAAGTTTAATATATATGTAATACAATATACACCCGCAGCTACGTGTATATATGCATTTCTATATATTAACGTCATTACAATTTAACAACTTCTGAAACGCTTTAAGCACTTTAGGTTCGGATATAGCTTTACGAGAACTCTTTACTGTATGTATTTCTACATCCCCTTTCCCCCCACCCCCCCCCCCCCTCTAATCACTTGGCTACGTATATTTTTTATTATTTTCCGAACGGCATCTTCTCGACGAGCTGCTACGAATCTCTTTATCTGATCGTATACAAATATTTCCGCCGATGGTTCTTAACGTTTATAACTATAGTGGACTATATTTATGTATATTTAAAAAGAAAATATATATAAATTTATCGCCCTAGAAGACGCTGTGACCGGTACCGTAGTTCTCTTAAAACGATCTGTAAACGAGTCTCACTTTGGGAAAAAAAAGCATTTCGACATTACTTTTTTCCGTTCGACAGCCAATAAATAAATGGTTATTTCCGATATGGAACGAGTTCTTTGTGTCAGTCGAGTTGAATTATCATTATTATTAAATTGAATCGAACTCGACGGACGAAGCGAGAGCGTCTTTTGTTGGCGCGCTTTTTCTTTTTCGAAATTGAATTATGATCACGTGAACAGTGGCATCCCCTCCACTTCGGTAAGCACTAGCCGCGCGCGAAGGAACGTTGTAAACGTTTGGAGCCACAGGAAAAGCGAGGTTATAGTGCGTAAAGGATTTGGATATCGGAGAGTCTCCAAAAAGCAAAAAGAGCAGATCACAAGCTGATCGAGCAGAATTTCGTTCGCGAGGATTAATAAAACGATTCGAAATTGCCACAATGTCGATCGGAGTACCGATAAAAGTACTCCATGAAGCCGAGGGTCACACCGTAACCTGTGAGACAAACACTGGCGAGGTATATCGGGGAAAATTGATCGAAGCCGAGGACAATATGAACTGTCAGATGCAAAATATCACGGTAACATATAGGGACGGACGTGAAGCGCAGCTAGAAAATGTTTATATTAGAGGATCGAAAATGAGGTTTCTCATATTGCCAGATATGCTGAAAAATGCGCCGATGTTCAAAAGACCGGGCGGCAAAGGCTCCGGAACCGCTGGCAGAGGGAAGTCTGCTATTTTACGTGCTCAAGGTTCGTGCTCATCAAATTCTATTATTCTAATACCTGTAGATTATCCTTTTCCTTCTTACAAATCTGTCCTTTAAAGTATATTATCCTGTTTTTAATAACAGCGCAGTCCCATCTCAATATTGTTACACGTGCTATAGATGGATAATTATTTGTTCGTCTGTGAGAAGATTGCATGTAGAAACTTTTAGGCATCTATGCCCTGCTATATGATATCTCTATATTACGTTACAAGTACTTCAAAATTGCTTGAATCGCTCAACTATCAGATCAGATAGAGCAAAAGGAGATTGCCCATTGGCCCTCTTTCATTTTGCATGCTATCTTCTTGTGAACAAATAATACTTTTTACTCTGCTAAATGTTCATAAAGTTATTGTGTATAATAGATTTATAATAATCACTTAGCATTATCTCTAATAATGTTATTATTCTGTTCAGCTCGTGGCAGAGGAGGTAGAGGACAAAACCAAAGAGGTAGAGGCACAGGCTCAGCGCCTTGGCTCAACCAACAAAACCAACCAGGAGGATCTCAAGCAGGAAGAGGGCGAGGTTAAATTATGCATGTGGAGTATAACAATAAGAGAGAAACCAATAAAATAAGCCTGTGACTATTCCATTTATAATGTTTATAAGAATATTTCTCTAAATTCCAATTTACCAGACTCAGGAGTATTAATAAACGAGTGGAATGTCTTTTCCACATTACTTTTCAAGTAATTGTAGTTTGTCCTTTGTTCAACCCACAGAGTAGTCAATAAATAATTTTAATTCGATTTGTATTAGGTCAATGCAAAAGTTCGTGCCTGATTCCTTGTATTTTAATACGAAATCGGGCACGAACTTTCGCACTGACCTAATATATTGTTATATATATTTTTATAATAGTTTTACGATTTTAAATTTTAGTTACAGGCCCAGATAAGTATGTGAAAAGAGACCTTCATTGTTTTCTTCGTGATATAATTTAATCCTGATATACTCGAGAACCCGACTTGTCTCGACCATTCCCGACCATCTGGTTCTCGCACTATACATGGTGCTATGGACCTGTATGCTATCATTATACTAAAGCTTGTTAAACTGAGACAATCAGGGTCCTTCTTTAAGGAGAAAAATAGTTTTAATATTGAAAAAAATGTACGAAGGGGTTGATGGGAATAAATTTTTGTGACCTGAGAACTTGCGAGAATAGGGTCGTTGACTGCAGTTGGCAGCCACCTGGCGGCAAACTCGGGAGACGGAGATTCCCTAACTAATTGATAGTGGTTAGTGCGGCAGGATGTCGACCCTGTGCTGCGGTCAGGAATGTCAGACGGGCTTGTATTCCCCTCAAAATGCTTCCCCTTCTACTCCTAAATGTGGCTCGATTCGCCTCTAGCGACACTAGCGACGACTCTCTGCATGATGGGGAATTTTCTTTCACTCTCTTTCGTGCAGAGAGTGCAGAGAGTCGCGAAAGGAGAATTTGATGGAGGAGGGGAAGCGTGAAGACTTTACGCTGGCATTCCCTGCCTGCGGTCAACCTCTGTTCACCACCAGGCGAGATAATTGCTGTTGATGCGAGGGTCGCCGAGGATGATGCCTGAAATTGATTATTAACCTGTTTGGGAGGGAGACACTCGTAAGTATACTCCTGTGCCTGGTTTTTTCCTCTATCGATTGGTACCGATCCGCGACTATATAAGAAAGGGACTCCAAAACGGTGCGACAATTTTGACACAGTAGCCACCGGTAGATATTTAACATTTTTTAAAAACTACGATGCACACCTGAGAACTCCTTAATTAATTTTTCGATAGCAAACAAGAATTTCGATTGTTTATTAAAGAGTCAGTCCTAGTAACATGATTTAACGATTTTTTTTGGGATCATTATTTTAAAAAATGTGAGATTCTTTTTGGTATGAAACATTCATTGAGAATCCTGTTTTAGGTTTCTGGTAAATAAAGTGTTAAAAAACTAATCGCTATGGAGAAAAGTGCTGCAAGAAGGTACGAGGAGGATGCAACAGAGCAGTTGGTCGATTACAGCAAAAAATACAACGAGAGGAAAGCGGCTGTCCACGATCATCCGATTGAGAGCTCGTCTAGAGATGGTAGATCCTGTAAGAAGGAATACGGGGAGCGTAATTCCAAGGTAGATCTCTTTGGAGACTACGCTGAGACCGACCTAGATCAGCCTACAGATTATAGTCTGAGATACGCCGAAGATGACACGGATGACGACGAGAAACAAAACCCAGAGTACTTTCCAGGCAGCGTGCAGGAGGACACGGTGAAGACGTATTGTACAGAAGGAACTCCGTACGAGACACCTTTTAACTTTTCGACTGCGACTTCCATGTCTGATTTGCGACTGGAGGACTCGAAGGAACCTGTAGACTCTCAGAAGAAACTGAATAAAAAGGTTCTCGATCATGATGGCAAAGATTTGTCTTTCGAGCATAATCTTTCTCTCAATTGCGACGAAAATCAGTCGCATCTCGACGAGAAAGAACTGGAAGTCTCTGATACATCTAGAACACGAAAGCCTAATCTTTCCCCTGAAAAGTTGCATGATTATTATCCAGCTGGGTCGTCGAATGGTTTCTCTCGTGCTAACTCACCGAGTTCTCTCAGCAGTGCGATAACACAAAGAAACAATGTTACTGAAGTTATTCCGAAAATAAATAACATGGACTCTTCGGATAAGATTGATGGTACATCGGAGAGAGCGGATCTCAGTGAAGTCACAGCAGCGGTTAACGAATTACATATATCGAACGAATCCGATAGCCCGACAGAAGGGAAAAGTAATTCCAGAGTTGTGGACAAAGAAGGTACGTTGAATTGTTTATTATTTAACCCTTAGTGGACGGGGATTATTTATAGCACACTTTTTTTGCTGAGGAGTTTGGTGTATGAATTAAATGAAGGGAAACGAAGTGTTGTGTTCAGTAAAAATTTGTTTCATATTTTTCGGGAGTATTAATTGCTTTAAAAATTATTCAAAGTCGCAGAATAGTAAAATTGTTTGGGCGACTGTCAGCAGACAGGCGTTTGGAACGGGTTAATATCCTTCGTATAATATTCTGAAAAACGCTGCTTGTTCCAGGAAAAATGGTGACTTTCAGCAGACAGGATTTTTATGCAGAGCAGACTCCTCTAATGTTCTCACGTTGTAGTTCTCTTGGTTCTTTAAGTGGTTTTGAACAGCATTCTATTCACGATGATCGCAGTTCCATTGTCAGTGACTTTAGGTAATATATCATTTTAGAAAATTGATTGATGTTAAGCTGGGGCAACTTTCTCACAGCAGAAATTACTGCGCTATTTCTTCAGATCTGCTCAACAAAAAACTACAAAAAAAACTCATGTACATTCTTCCGAATTTTTTACTTGCAAAATCGATTTCTAAAAAAATTCCAGAAATTTGAAATTGCTGATTTTATATTGAAATTATCAGATGACCATGTTTATATGAATGTTATTGTTTCTAACAGTCGCAGGACTAGCGGCGTTGTTTCCCCGAGTGAACTGCCAGACTCACCGACGCAAACTATACCTCCTAGTCCACGCAATCATAAGAGTCAGTGTACGGATTTCATAAGCAAAATACCAGAAGAAGCAGTAAGACCGTCCGTTCGACATTTATGTATGCAATACCATTGATTGTCAGTAAAAGAAATAGTATTAGCCAAAATAACAGAAGTTATACGGATTTCAGTTTGTGTAAATACTCAACGTCCAACAGCTTTATGTAGCTCTCTAAACGAAAGTACTTTTCAGCGTACTCAAAGTGTCATGCTCCCCGTACGAGCGTTTTCGAAGATGATATCGCCACTTTCAAAGAAGAGTCCACACCGATCGAATTCTCCACGGCCACCAGTCTCAGTTCCCTCACGATCGACGATGACGTGAAAATTCCCAATAGTTCGAAAGCGGTGTCAGAGATAAAAGAAGTCTCGAACGACATTAATAAAAGCCCAAAAGAAGATTTGTGCAAAGAAAAGACTGTCAACGCGGAGGTAGAGAAAGATCAGGAGCAAGTCAGCGATGGCGACGAGGATGACGAAGATATGTTGGCTGCTTGCATCAGTATGGGCATACAAAACAATAGGTATTGTCTCATTAAAGATTTTATTTATGGTGTAATAGATCTTTAATGATGAATGTGTCACAGGTACAGACAATCTTTTAAAACATCTACTGCCCAGAAGTCTATACAATCCGAATCATCGAACATGCTAGCACGCTGCCAGAGAACTACTGTTATAAACAGACTGGAACCTCGAGTTCCTGTGACCAATGTAGACACCCCAGCTGCGAATGCTAAAACAAATAAGAATAACATAGAGGTGGTTGCTTCACCAGACACTGTGCACGTTTATTGTACAGAAGATACACCAGCGGACATCTCCCCTGTAGGTTCGCAGTCAAACCTTTCCGCATTATCAATGCCAAGTGTCCAAGAAGATGTTGAGAGGATCGAAGAGGATAAACTCTCCAGCGAAGTGGAGTGTCACAGGAATGACCTCTCCGATGAGAGCTCGAATCTGTCCGGAGAGGATGAGAAGATGCTTGACGAGTGTATCCAGTCGGGAATACCAAAGGTAATTGACCTAAGTCTCTTGCAAACAGGGACTTATATCATAACCAAGCTCTACTTGGTATAATGCTTTCTTACGTAAAATTTGGTGCTTCGTCTGAATTCGAGACAAAATATTAATTCTTCTAACGTGTCAAGAAATCTCAACTGATTTGTTTAAATTTTAAGAAAATTATGCGATTTTTAAATGTGATCGGATACTGTTTGCCAGGGGTTGTAATTACAGAAGTAACATTGTGTTGAACGTCTTTATCGTAATTCCTAGGTTCGACAAATCACACCACCGCCATCCAGCTCCATCTCCTTCGCTCAGAAGACAGAGACGTTGCCGCAGAGATTCAACATATGCGGCACACCATCCTCATCTCCAGTGGAAAGTGGCAACAAGAACCCTATCCTCGGTAAATCTGTGTGTCGCACGACTCTGCAGCATGATAATGACCTCTCAGATGAAAGCCCCAATCATTCAGACGACGAAGCCATCCTGAGCGAGTGCATAAGATCAGCGATGCCCAAGGTTTGTCTCTTTCTTTCACCGTCAAGAATATTAATGAGTGGACTGCAGATTTTTATGTAAAACAAAATTGTCCCTGGTGCGCATGTACATAAGGAACAGAGTTTAACACTAAACCTACCAAGCACAAAACATATAAAACTGAAATGCCTTATATAAGTGAAAAGATTTAATTTACTTTAACTTATTACGATTTTCATTATAATCTGTGTTTAAATGAAGAAGTCAGTTGAATAATTTCCTATAAAAGCGTTTTCATAACTTCAATAATTGTGTATAGGAGAACCGGTCATTTGACCGTGGCAGGTTTAGTGTTAACTTACCGATGAGCAATCGCGAAGTTAAATCTATTTCAATATTCGAGAGTCTGTTAGTAATTCTTTAAATTTCCAGGCGGTGAACGCTTCCGCTTTGTCGAACTCTTCTCTGATCTCGAAGAAGCCATCGGAGCAGTATCACAAAGCCAGGCTAGCTCCTAGCGGATTCTCCTGTGCAAAGAAGCATTACTCGACTGCCAGGACAGCCACGGCACAGACACAGACGCCGCTCCACAAATCTGAGAACGGCGCACCGACGTCTATGATCAGCGGACCATCTTACTCGTCTCATTCTGCCAAGATGTCCGAGATCAGGCGAACTATACGAAACGGCGGGATGAATATCTGCGAGAAGGGTCCGTTGACTTCCTGCAGGAAGCCTCCTCCAATGGACCAGGAGCATGTCTGCGAGAACGGGTCGTCGCGTCATCAAGTACCCAATTGCAGGTCCCCTGTTTCCAATGGAACGGACAACGATGACGAAGAGACGTGCCGCGGTACCACGAAGTCAAATGTGGCGCATTCTCGGCACAGTTCGATTAGCTCTCTCAGCGAGGAGGGCTCTTTGGGGTCTATAGAGGAGTGGGCGTTGCTGGAACTGTGCATCGTCGCCGGAATGCCCAGGAACAAGTATCGCCTGAAAGGAATGAAGGCAGCCGAGGGCAGCAGCCACGAGGAACGCGACACCATACCGGAGGACAATTACTCTATATGTAGCTACAATTCGTATGTTTGTAAAACATAAGCTAGCTTGTTACACGGTCCAAACGTATGTTGAAAGACTGAACACGTTTTTACAGTAATTAAGCGGAGTGCGCGGACGACTGGCTGATCCACGAACACGTTGAAGAAAACGGTCTATCGTTTATTTTTTTATGTAATATTTTCGACCGTTTGACGCGCACAGCGATCATCTATATGGGAGTAGGATAGAGAACTATATGGTGTTCCAAAAATGTTTTACTTGAAAGGGAGGATTCCCGAGGTCATTCGAAATAACTTTTTCCTTTGCGGAAATTCTTTCTGCAGATTTGTTGGTGTGGCGGTCCGCGGGTCCGTGTTTTTCGTTGGATAATTCGAAAAGCCGCAGGGAACATTGTCGCAAAGAAAAAAGTTACTTCGAATGACCTCGGGAATCACACCTTTCAAGGAAGCACAACATTTTTGGGACACACTGTATAGTGTTCTAGGGAGATGTATCGGGCGAGTTCGTCCAATGGTACATTCGGAGGTTTCAACTGGTTAGCAATTTTAATCATGTTATACATTATACGAGATAATTGGAGGATCAACGAACAACTATACTGCCCTTCGCGCTCGCTTTTTTAGCTCTATTTTTAATTTTGGTAATCGTGATCCTTTGATTGTTCGGAATTAATACTGTCCTGGAGTTGGGTCCTTCCAATGCTTCTGTCTTTCGTGTAAGCTAACTAACGGGAGCTGTGTAAAGTGGTGTGATAGAATAGGAAAGTTCGTTTGCTTCCGCAAGTTGATATCGGATAGCATAGTTTTAAATGCTATACAATATATACAGTTTTAAGGAGATGGTACTTGAATTAGGGTAACGAGAGAGAGAGGGGTTCCAGACCCATCTCATCGCAGCGTAGACTGTTGACTGTTAGACACGACATTGTCAGGCTTGTGTGATTACGTTTTAACTCGTGTATCATCGGTTTCACTGTATGATTGTTTACAGTACGCCTAGTTCTGAGCATTACGTATTGAATTGTTACTGATCAGCATGCGATATTCGGTTCACGTATTAGGATGGTATACAGTTACAGTTCGAGAGATTTTATTACTAAGCTTCTTTAGCAGTTAGCGTTTCCGTTTAGTCGGCAATTATGAGATTCGAACGAGGTATGCGAACGGAACACCCGTATTCCATACGATGGACGAAAAACTGCGTTGTTATATTATTACAGTATCAATATAATAAAGTTTTGAATTATCGATTTATTAAAAACAACACGTTTTGTTCTTTGTTCTCAGGGTACACCGGCTGATTTATGTTCTACTCCTGCCCCCACTTTTTTGTCTGGCTGTGTGTGCGTGTGTGTGTGCGACGTCGTCTGATTCGTCGAAGATGTACCGCAAACTTGTAGATCTGTAACATGATGTATGGGCGCACTGTAATTTCCGGCCGAGTATGAATTTACAGTACACGATTATTGCCTTAAACTGTTCATTTACGAACAGGAAGAGCGAGGTGCATCTGCTGGGAACCGTTTGAAAAGAAAATTACAGTGATACCCCGGGGTCAATTTGTTGCGAGGCTTCGAGGATTTTGCTGGCACTCATGCTGCACGGAAATCGTGAAAGAATATAGCCGGATAAGATGGTCAAAAATGCCCCTAAGTCAAATAGAGATTTTTGGTCAGACCATTCGATAGAGCTCCCAAAGAAACCCCTCTGTGATAAATTTCAAGTCGGTGCCCCTACCACAAGGGTAGTTATATGGTGGACTTGGTTTTAGTGAATTATGCTCTATTTCTTCTATCGTGCTCAACAAAAAATTATGAAAAAAGTCATGATCATCTTACCTAGCGGCACAAATGACAGTGAATTATTTAAGAATTTTTTGTTGCAAACTCAATTTTTTAAAAATTCTGAAAGCATAAAATCGGCAATTTTATATAGAAGTTTTCAGAGTACCGCGTTTATATTATTATGTTAGTTGTATTTTGTCGTGATTATTGATGTGTATTTTTTTAAGATTTTTTTGATTTTGCGAACGTGTTTAAAAAAATTGGAAATCTCAAAAAATTCGAAAAAAATACATATTTCGTATTGAAGTTAGGGAGATACCAGTTTTATAAAAATTCAGTAATGAGATATTGTTGAAACCAATGTTTTTAATTTTTTTCAGAATTTTTTACATAGTACATCATAGTTAAAAAAAAAACATTTTCTCGATGTTCCTTCACTTTTTCGTAGGTGTATTATGCGTAATATTGAATATTTTTACATTCAGAAAAATAATGTACAAACTCAAAAATACAATATAAAATACTTGACATGTGTTATATTTCAATTTACTGTTAATGAATAGAGTATAATTAACTAAAACCAAGTCCATCCTATAACTACCCTTGTAGTAGGTGCACCGACTTGAAATTTGTCACAGAGGGGTTTCTTTGGGAGCTCTATCGAATGGTCTGACCAAAAATCCATTTGTCTAATATCTATACCCATTGTTTTGGATCTAATAGTCTTTATATATTTTCATAGTGGTAGATGAGAAATTACCGTTTATGAGTTCTGAAGGTTTGGGTTACTGAAATTATAAGTTTGCGTTCAAATGAGCAGTCCAGTTACAATATCGTAAATACAACTGTTCTATTGTGACTCAGTTTTTTTTGTAAAATACAAAGTGATCAAATTAGAGGGTTTAATTTAAATCCAAAATTATAATAATACTAATGAAGTTAAAATATTATTCTTGTAATTATTTAAATAAGTCGTAGTGTAGAGTAGTGGAAATAGAGAGAAAAACAAGAAGTCAAAGGTTAGCCCTGTATCAAATTTATATGGTGTCCAAAGTAAAGGTCAAGATCCAAGTCAAGGTCAAATAAGGACACAGAAGAAGAGGGTGAATTTTTATCATTTTTAGAGGCTAGACAAATTATTTCTGTAAAGTCAGAAAAATCAATCACATTAATTTTACGAATTTCTCAATTTTGGGGAATTAGTTTAAAGGTAGATATATTAAAAAAAGAATGTTTATCTATCTTCAGATGCATGAAGAGCCTCAAGAAAAATATACTTAAAATATGAATTTGGATAATTACGGAAAAACATCAGCTCGGAAGAGAGCACCGGAAGCGCCGCCATATTGGTTTCACTAAACCTTCCACTTTTCACCAGTTAAAAACGTTCAAACTGAAATTGTCGCTCGGTTTTTCAGACGATTATAGTCGTTTCGTTACGAATAATTAAAGGTTTAAACAATAAATAAAAAAATCCTCGTCCACAAAGGGTTAATTAGCACGTATTCCGGTACAGTAAAGAAAATTTATTATGTTACCAAGTTCTATTTTACAGAAGAGTGCCTCGAAAATCGCCCCTCTTTAATTATCAAAGGCCCGCCCATTTTAAATGGAATCCCAATCGGATTTCATCAACAATTTATGATTCTTAGTAACGATTCCAAGGTAGCATGTCCAATCGCAGTCATAAACGCGCCGTCATGCAGCCCTGCGGCTGATCGATGATTTGCAGTCCCGGGTTGCTAGAGCATAAAAAGCGCCGCCTTTTGACCGCTACCTTGATGAATCGTAATCACCATCCAACCGACGTCCTAGCCTATTTCCTGTGCGTATAAATCTTCAACTACTCAGGTCTGCAGGTTTACAGTGCATCTAAACCTAGCGGAGAAAGACGTCCTCCAACTGACGCGTTTGTGTTTAAAAAAAGCCAACTTAATTGAAAACTGAGCTCTACTCAGGTCCTGGCAATCGTCAACGAAGAACAAGGTCCACGAAGAACTCAAGAAAAATCTCGAAGATCTACAGAAACTACAAAATTATTAATACCACTTGTACGGTGGACTTGAATAAATTGATTGATCGTTCGATTAGCAGAAATATCATTAATGGAACCGCCGTGTGGACAGAAAGCAGCGACACATGTTGACGACAGTGAAATTCTGTCGTGACTCGACTAGAATTCGAGGCGTTTATACAGTCTAAGGATTTCCGGCATCTTTCAAGCGAAGGACCCATGTTTCTTTCAATGCAGACACGACTTTACGTGTTCGCCCTCGTGCCCATTGCACTCGGTCATGCTGACCATGCCAATGTCGATGAGAAGACGAGATGGTACCACAGTTTGGGTACAGTGATCAAGGATTGTCCTTACGAGTCCCGGAGCAATGCTGGCCAGGAGGATTTCTTTGAGAAGTACAGGAAATGCGTGCAGCAGAAAGCCCTAACTGCTTTGGACCTGATACTTGCCGATGATGTTATTCCTCTGATTGATGGATTGGACCTGGTGAGGTTTCACGGTGACAGGTCGAATTCAACGAAAGAGAAACCTGCGGACAGGTAAATCTCGGATTAGTCTCGAATGCGGTTGTTAACCCCTTGCCTTACGATTTATTTTACGATTTCAATGATTATGACTTCTTTGTAGTTAAAAACTTCCTAGACGAATGAGAAAATGTTTATCTATTGTATGTCTATATGTTCTCCAATGGTTGTACACAAACAACAATTGAATAGAATTTTACTTCGGTTTAATGGAAATTAATAACGCACAAATTTATTAGACTCTGTTCAGAATCTTCATCACGTCTTTCACACGCGTATGGAAGGCAAGGGGTTAATTCCACTTTTTACCGAGACGCGATTTTTACGGTTTTGGAAGCTGACGCGGTGACCGGGTCTATTTGGGCCCGGGGTATCGAAGTTCATTTTTAATCGGGACATGATTTCGACGGTTTTAACTCTGACGCGGTGGTTGGATCAAATGTGACCCAGGATACGAATGTTCATTTTCGATAGAGGCAAGAAACATTGAATTTTTAAATAAGACGCCTGTGGCTGGGTCAGTGGTAATCCAGGATGTTTATGATCATTTCTAATCGAAGTAAAAATCATTCAATTTTCAAATAAGACGCGATGGTCGTGTCAATTGTGACCAGGGGTTGAAACTGTTTGAAACAGTTATACAGGGTGTTCACCCTATTACTAGCCAGCGTTTTTTCTGCGAATAATAAATATTCGAAAAAAATGATAGAGGAAATAGAAATAGTGTTTTTGCTAAGTAATATAACGGCGTATGCAATTTTCTTGTGTTTCCACTATTTTCTTGGAAATGAAGGTGAACTTCAATTTTTTAAATGATATACCATATATTTTTTTATATCATATGAAAGCGTGTGTCAAGAAAAATTTATTCGTATACAACACAATGACAAATATTTATTATTTGCAAGAAACACGCTGGCTAGTAATAAAGTGAACACCCTGTATATCGGTTCTGACCGAAACAGTTATGAAGAACCGAAATGATGTTGTAACTGTTATGAGAATATTGGTTCTCGCTTATATCGGTTACGGTTTCGGTTCTTGAGAACCGACATTATAACGGTTCTATAACTGTTAATTTTAGGTTCTGGATTTCGGTTTCGGTTTCGGTTCTTCAGACTTCAGAACCTATAATATGTCTCGTATCGGTCTCATATCGGTTTTGCAGTTCTGTAACTGATATTTTTTGGTTCCGTATCGACTATACAGGGTGTCTCAAAATTCTTTCAACATCCGGAAATAAGAGGTTCCTGAGATCATTTGATGCGACATTTTCCTTTGCAAAAATGGCGTCCAAAGCTTTGTTAAGAAGTTATTAATTAAAAATACAGACCAATCAGGAAATCTCCCGCCCTCCCTTTCCCTCACGCACGTAAAGGAAGTATAATAACATGTTACAAGTTCCTACAACGGACCGGACGGATCGAGAAAATTAAAATAAAAACTCGCTGAAGAACCGAAACCGAAAAGTAACAGTTATAGAACCGTTATGATATCGGCCTCAGGAACCGTAACCGTAACCGATATAAGCCAGAACCGATATTCTCATAACAGTTATAACAGCTTTTCGGTTCTCGTAACTGTTTCAAGAACTGGAATCGATGTCATAACTGTTTTCAACCCCTGATTGTGACACAAGATGTCAATGTTCATTTTTAACCCTTTGGGCTCGGAAGTATTTTAACTCCATAACCAAACTTTTTTTTCGATCAAACATATTTCCATTCTACATGATTTTTATCGATTTGAAGAAATGGAACTGATATAATACCTCATAGAATACTTCAATGTTTGGTAACTGATATATTGAATATCAATTCAATAATGTAAACAATATTTTGAATAATGGTATAGCAATTTTTAGTGGTGCCTCAGAGTCACCACTCGAGTGCAAAGGGTTAATCGCGGCAAGAATCGTCCAATTTTAAATCTGACGCGGTAGTGGCAGAATTTATTTTGAGTATGAAATTTATTTTGCATAAAGATCCACAGTATAATTACTTCATTTTAGACGGAAAATTCAACTTGATAGCAATAAAAAAACCTAACGTGTCTGGATTTTATATATTTTTGTGTATGTGCAAAGATCGATAAGTATAGCTCTAGAATAGTATAGTCGTAGTAATTCCAAGTGTCTAAAAGGTCAATTTTAGCCGTGGTAATTCCAAGTGTCTAAAATGTCAATTTTGATCCATCAATCTAATTTGACAGTTGTTTCGATCAGGTGTAAACGAGGATCGAAAATTGATGTGTAGCGGTCCGAATGGTCGACCGCAGCATCCTCGTCTATGAACTCCTGAGAAACCTCAGCTGTCGAGAGGGTTAAACTGAACTCCATTTACGCTGGCATTAGTGCAGCTCTCGACGTAATCCAGATTAAAACTACTTTGCTTAATTTATTTAAATCAGACTTAACCAAGAGCTATATCCTCGAGTTAATTTGGTATATTGTCGTTACAGCTTAAACGATGACCAGAGAAGATCGAGCACCAAAGAAACCTAACACTGATCGAATTTGTCGTTAGAATGGAAAAAAAACTAATCGAATATTTTATTGCAACTTTAATCAACAAATTCATCTGGTTTAGTCTCTGATAGATTTAATACATCTTGACCCTCATACGTTCCTCAGGGAGAAAATTCACCCATTTATTATTTTTATATACTGGAAAATGATTGATCTCATTCTGTATGTGTTAATGAGGCGTTTTTCTTTAAGATGCGGCGTTCTAAATAAAATATAATTTGTTGACTTCAAGTATAGAGCAGAAATAGGCGAATTATTATACTAGGATCACTTAACTCTAGATTTACGGGGCCCGTCAAAATGACGGATTCAAAAATTTTTGATTTACGATTATTAAGAGTGTAACGAGGCATTCGTGAGGAATTATTAAATAGATTTATTTTTTTGTGTACATATTACAATAAAAATCGCTGAAGATCTAAGTAAATATTTGGTTAATATCTGGAAAATGCAAGTTAAAACGTTACTCAGTGTCACACATTTTAATTCTGTAATCATTATTTTATTAAATATATTGTTTCGATCTTATGAAATTTTTGAGGTCGCTGCTTTGGCAGTCAAAGTGTTAAGACATCTATCAAATTCAGCTAATATACCCCAGTCTCTTAATCTGAAGCTAAAAAAAAATAAACCCGCCTAGTTTCTTTGTCAGTTTTGGAAACCGTATTCGATCGATGTGGTTGAAAGCTGCATAGCGATTCGAGCAACTTTCAATCGCAGTTTTTCACGGAAGTGTTTTAGGCAACGAAGGTGCTTGCACGCAGATATCACGGCTATCGATAACAGTACGATCAGTTGCGGGTTCGTTTCGCTCTATTTCACGCGGACAGGAAAAATATCGGAACTTTAATGGAACGCTCGGAGCGTTTGACTGTAGACGAATTTCAAGTCACGCGATCGCTCGCCCCGAGGAATCCGCGTTTAACACTAAACCTAACAAACATGAAAAGTGAGTGGTATATAATAATAATAATTTATTTACTTTCGACCTCGCGATCATGAAATGGGACTTGGTTCACAATTTGTTCTTGTGCCATTCAGTGGCTCACTCAGGATTTAATCTTGGGTGGAGGGGGGGGGGGGGGTTGGGGGGCGAGTTGAACAAATAAAATTTTGTGACCTGGTGCAAGAATTGCCAATCTATATACAGGGTGTTCACGCTATCACTAGCCAGCGTTTTTCTTGCAAACAATAAAGATTAGAAAAAAATGATAGAGGAAAAAGTAATACCTTTTTTGGTAAGTAATATAATGGCGGATGTAATTTTCTTGTGTTTGCACTATTTTCTTAGAAGTGAAGGTGACCTTCAATTTTTTAAATGAAATGTCATATATTTTTTTATATCATATGAAAGCGTGTATGTCTAGACTCTATACGAATTCATCCGTATACTGTACAGTGATCTTCAAGGTCATGCAAGGTCAGAAATGGAAGAAACATTTTTAATATTTCATACCAATGCGTTTACATTGTTTACAAGTATTCTTTATTGGTGAGACTACAGTGAATGTTCAATATGAATTCCTTGTGCATGAATGCACATTTCAGCTATACTAATTACATTTTTTGTGACTTCCAATTTTGGCTACCAAACATCGAATTGATTCGAAACTCATTGATTTGTTCGGAAACTTGCAAGACAGAGTATTGTATGCCCATCACTAGTGGTATACAGGGTGTCCCACATAAATGGGAACGCCTAAATATCTGTCGTATTTACAGTCCTATCGGAAAACTTCAGAGGACAAAGTGACACTATTGCAGGGGGCAAATATAATGGTAAAGAAAAAAAATTTTTATGTCGTGTCTTTTTAATGAAATTTCAAGGTCACCGATGTTTTTAAAATGGAATAGTATATTTTTTTTACGATAGCATGATAGACAATAAAAAACTGAATTTAGTGGGTACCACCTTTTTGACCTTGAAATGACCTTGAGCAAGAATAATCATGTTGGAGCAGATAAAATGTGGATGTTTAAAATTTACGTGTTTCAGCAAAGATTACGCGTTGTTTACGTCGGGTAAAAATTCTTCTAATATTTTTACTGTTTTAAATTTTACCTACTCATTTTTGTCACAACCTGCATAAAATGTCTATTGACCACCCTCGTGTTCTTTTTGTGATTCATTTTTCATTCTTCGTCGATCTGTTTGGTACAAATTCTACTTAAACAATTGCTAATACTGCAGATTCTAATTGATATTTTTAATAGTATTTAAAATTTGTAGTTCAAATATCGAAATAAAAATTCAACAATTTTTAGGATTTGTTTCACGTGAATCAGTGCGAATTAGCCGGATCCCGGTTCTATTTGCAGTAGAATAAATTTAATTATAATATTTGGTAGTTGACGGTTCATATTTTTCCGGGTCGTTTTACTGACATAGTGGAACGTTTCTGTTGCAGTGAGCCCGAGGATGATTCAAACTGGACAGCAATAATCGTAAAACGACTATTACGCGTTTTACGCACCCATGTTTTCAAAGTGGACGTCGACCACCTCACCAGCGTTGCAGCTTCCTCTCTAAACAACTCCAAACCGGAAATGAAGAATAGTATATTCGAAGGTTCGCTCCGAACACGCTCTTCTCTCTCGATTCTCAATTTATAGTAATATCGCTCGGGAAATGTTCAATTCTTAACGATAAAAAAAACTTAAATTTCTTTTTTTAAATAAAGAGTGTTCGGTTTAACATAATTAACACAATTCATCGTATCATTTTCGTTCTCGATTCATGCGATCCAGGAGAATATTTTCAATAAATTATATTCACTTATAACATTGTAAAATTAGTTAATTTAATATGTTACATTAGCCTGTATGTTATAGAATAATAAAAATGGCTATTTCATATACAGGGTGTTCCTGCTATCGCTAGCCAGCGGTTTTCTTGTACATAGTAAATATTAGAAAGAAATGAAAGAGGAAAAAGTAATACAGTTTTTTTTATGCGCAAGACAATGGCGAATGTAATTTTTTTGTGTTTATACTATTTTGTTAGATATGAAGGTGACCTTCAATTTTTTAAATGGAATGCTGTATATTTTTTTTATATCACATGAAAGCGTGTATCTCTAGACTCTAGACGAATTCATCCGTATACTGTACAGTGATCTTCAAGGTCATGCAAGGTCAGAAATGAAAAAAACATTTTGAATATTTCATACCAATGTGTTTACAAGTATTCCTTATTCATATGAATCAGATGATGTTGTTATTCACTATCAGAGTGTTCACTTCTAGTTTCTTCTATAATGAGACAATTTACGAAAAAAATTGGAAGCCACAAAAAATGTAATTAGTATAGTTGAAATGTGCATTCATGCACAAGGAAATCATATTGAACATTCACTGTAGTCGCAAGAATAAAGAATACTTGTAAACAATGTAAACACATTGGTATGAAATATTAAAAATGTTTCTTCCATTTCTGACCTTGCATGACCTTGAATCTAAAAAAAATGTTGACACACGTTTTCATGTGATATGAAAAAATATACAGCATTTCATTTAAAAAATTGAAGGTCACCTTCATATCTAACAAAATGGTATAAACACAAAAAAATTACATACACCATTTTGTTGCATATAAAAAACAGTACTCACATTTTCCTCTATCATTTTTTTTTCTAATATTTACTATTTACAAGAAAAACGCTGGCTAGCGATAGCGCGAGCAACCTGTATAATAAAACAATCTAGTAATAATATTTTAGTCTAGTTTTCATTTTTAAATGAATTGTATTTAATTATATTTGATGGAATTATCAAATTGTCCATTCCATGTTCAACAACTTCGTACCATTTTCAAAGAAAATGTATTTACTTATATTTTATGCTATTATAAAAATGGCTATTTCATATACCAAACAACAATCTAGTAGTATTATTTTATTACTTTAGATTAGCTTCTATTTTATAAAATTTTACAAATGATTATTTTAATTCATGTACGACGATATAGTGGTGACTTTTTAGTCAATCTAATTAGCTTGAATTTTATGAAATAAGATATTTTCTATGCAACGTGTTTGTTAATAATATTATAATGTTTGCAGGCCGCAGGCGAGGTATCAGGCGGAAGAACAACCACATGGTGCCGTTGCTGATGATGGGGTTCGTGTTGATGGGTTCCATCCTCATACCAATGGGTTTTCAATTCTTGGCAGTGCTCGGTGGCAAAGCGTTACTTTTAGCCAAAATGGCGCTGATACTCTCCAGTATACAGGGCTTGAAAAAAATAGCAACGAACGGCGTCAATTATGGATTATATCATCATCCTGTGGATCATGGTTGGCACGACAGAAGCCATTTAGAACCACTTTCGAACGTGGATCAGCTACCTTTCCCATTGCCTTATCGTCCTTAACACGTTGACTGCCAGGCGCATTTTCCATGGTTTGCCCAAGGCGCCAACGTGAATTTTTCATTATGCAATGCATATTATTTTGAAATATTATTTGCAGCAAATAAAGTGAGTTATAAAATCATGCTTGAAGCATTTTTCGCGCATTAATTTCTTCAAACCATTATAGTAACAATGGTATTATTGAAAAATTTATTAGTATCTATATTTACTTTAATTATGTACTTTTATTATTTGCTGCATCGCCGGTCACCGGTGGCCCCCACGGCGCTGTAGCCAAGTCGAGTGCCAGTCACCGGTGACCCCCATGGCAGTCAACATGTTAATGTTTCTGGTCACTAAACTGTACTGTTCAAACCGATAATTGTTTGATAAACAGTTTCTCTGCGTAGTTTTGCCTGGAGACCTTAACATGTTCATCAGCCACTCGACAATCATAAAAATTACACAAAATCAAAGCAATATATTTAACAAAACAAAAACTAAGAAGTTTAATTTTTGTGATATTAATTATTGTTTCAAACCTCTTCTATTCCTCAGATCGTAAGGAAATTTTGTACACTCAATCTACCAACGTAAATATGAATTTTTAATTCCGTCACCCAGATATGGGTGACATGGCGATGAAAGCGTTAATGGACATTTATTAACTAATTGCTGAAAAACGTCTGCGTGTCCAAATATTGTTCCAAATTTTTATGTACAGTTTTTATAGAGCTTAGAAATTAATTCAGCCTTGAGAATCGAAAACTGGATGTCGCAATTACTGTAATTAATTATGTTAACAAATTTTCTTCGAATATTGTATACTTGAACTTGCTCTGTTTGAAATATTGATTGGGAATCTGTATTATTTTTAGAATTGATTCCAGCTTCGAAAATTGGAAGATTGAATATTGTAACTTTTCTGTACAAATAACAGCTATTCGGTAACGTTCATTAATTAATTAGAAAGCCGCTTGTACAATGAAACATTAATATATATGAGATTGCAAAATGTTTCCGTTTAATATAATTAAATCAAATACGAAGTGCGGATTTTATGCATTGATTGGACACGCAAACAACCGAAATATTAAGACGCAAATAGCACAATACACATTTGATTAAAGCGTTCCAAGTTTCCCATAAGATTGATTGAACGTTTTATCGATTTATTTCATTGACTTCAATCACCTTCTTATGAAACGATTGCAAAAGGTCTGCGTTTTGTTTTACTTATAAATGTTTATAACGTTCTCTTGAACGCCCATGTTTCTTCGAACTGTGCTCGAAAGTATATAAAAGTATTTTAATGTATGTAAAACGGATTTTACCTTTTTATACAAACGGCAATCTAGCGATTGTTGGAAAGAAAAAAGGACGAGAACACGGAAGAACTCTCTGCGGAGCATTAAACAATATGGTTACGCTTGATAGTAGCATGAATTTTTCTGCAAGCTCCTCCGAGTCTCTTTTCTCTTTTTTCCCCTGGAATCCTGTACGAGAACGATCTTTTATTTAATGCGAAGAATAAATTTATTATGTAAGAGCTAAGTTTAGGATTTACTCAGATGGTGGAAACATGCGTTACAGAATTGTCCTGACATTCTCAAAATTCTTCACCACGTTCCTCGATTCCCATTTCTTATATCTGTGTACAAGAATGATGTCTCGATTAGTGCAAAGAGGGAAATTTATTATTTAAGTATTGTGTTTGAAGGTGTACTGAGATGATTGAAAAATGCTTTGTGTTGTCAAGAATAATTATGAGAGCACAAGATTGTGTAAAACATTACTCAATTAATATTTTTATTATGTTTGTCCTGATCGTGAAATCATTTAGTGCAAAGAATGAATTTATTATTTAGATAGTCTGGTTGAAGATGTACTTAGATGTTTCAAAATGCATTATGTTGTCTAGAACAGTTATGACAGTATACAAAATTGAGTGCAACATTTCTCAGTTCACATTTTTATCGAGACATGTGAATAAAATTTTATTTAGTGCAAAGAATAAATTTATTGATTCAGGTCCAAATTGTACTCTAAAAATGTTATATTATAGAGAAAATTGTTTCGACAGTCTTAAAATGTAAAGAATTGTTACGACAGTCTTAAAATCGTGTAGAGCAACCATTAATTCCTGTTTTTATTTTTTCCATCAAGAAGTATGCTATTAATTTAAATTATTTTCTAGAGTTTGTTTATTTAGAACGTTACTGTAATAGAAATTAATTTTTAAGACTGTCACATTGGTTAACTATGGATAAATTCATGTTTCGTTTTACTTATGCATACCAGCAGTCTCTTCGAAGGGAATCAGTAGTATGTGACAGTCTATGGTCAGGCAGCTGTGATAATACAGACCGTGAGTCAGTAGAAACGGAATAGACGATCATATTGAAGAAATTCCTTGGTTTAAACTTTGCAGGTGAAGATTTATATAAAGTGATTTTCATTCATAAATTTGTTGTTTCAACATTTACAAAATTCTGCCAATAAAGTCTGACATAATATTAATATTGATGAACGTTAGAAATATATTAAAAACAATATTTAATTATATAGTATATTGCCAATATTATACATACAAAAATATACAATTATTTTTTAAAACTTAGTAAACTGAATACACATTACATTTTCAATAATTTTTGAATGAAACTTTTACTAACATGTCACACTTTTCTTATTGGAACAACACCCATCATGACCCGCAATTTGAATCATATTTATTTGTTTAATCCACGATGTAGTGAAACCTCGATTATCCGAACTAATCGATGGAATACGATAATCGTGAATGAAATTGGCAAATGAGATCCAAAGTGTATGATGTTTGGACTCATTTTAAACAGAAAAATGTCCCGAATATATTGTTAAAATATTTATAAAAATATAACTATAAACAAAAAAGTTTCGTCATTGAGACATTGTTTTCAAAAAATCTTGCAGGTGTCATGGAAGACATTATCCATTAAAAGATTAACAATTTAGCTTAACAATTTCCAAAAATATTTATTCCACTAGAACAGCTTTCGACAATAAATAATTTCCGGTGCTTTTTGCCAGTCTGTATCGCAGCTTATTTTATAGGAAGGACGAAACGTTTTTCTCGCGAAACAGCTGGATCCCTAGATCCTTGTAGATCGTCCAGGATTAAGGGACATTTTACTTGATCAAACAATCGCCGACAAGACATAACGGCCCACGTCGCCTTCACCGGAAGTCCTCCGGTTGAAATATCGCCGTAAATCTCTTGGACGTGATTTAATAAAATTCAGAAGCGCCCCAGTGAATAACTCAACTGGTCTCGTCGAATGCACACCCGGGTCTATTCTTGTACAGGAAAGTGTGCGGACACTTAGTATAACCGACACTCTACCGCAAATGTTGAACCCCGCTTGTGGCATTTTTATTCATGGCCAATTAAAATATTTATTAGCTTCCACCTATTGTACCTTATGAAACATACTGTCTTTCAAGATGGCGATCCGACGGCTGAACAACTATGTTTCGATTTAACACTCCATAGATCATTATAGCAATAAAATATAATTCAGTTACAAATTATTACTATTAATTATTACTACCATTATTATTATTATCATTACTATTATTATTATTATACTATTAATATTATTATATTATTATTAATATTATTATTATACTATTATTATTATTATTATACTATTATTATTATTATTATACTATTATTATTATTATTATATTATTATTATTATACTATTATTATTATACTATTATTATTATACTATTATTATTATACTATTATTATACTATTATTGTTATACTATATTTTTATTATACTATTATTATTATTATTATTATTACTGTTATTATTATTACTATTATTATTACTATTATTACTATTATTACTGTTATTATTATTACTATTGTTACTATTACTATTATTATTATTATTACTATTGTTACTATTATTATTATTATCATTATTACTATTATTATTACTATTGTTACTATTACTATTGTTACTATTGCTATTATTATTATTATTACTATTATTATTATCATTACTATTATTATTACTATTATTACTATTATTACCAGTGTTACAGTGGCAGCGAGCACTTTAAACATTTTTTAAATAGTTTTAGGTGTCAGTAATGTTATAAAAAAATATACCGTCGTATTCGGGACAGTCTGCAGGATTTTTTTCTTCGAGAATCATTTTTATAGCTTGCGCGGTTGAGGCTCAAAAAATTCCCAAAAGATAATTATTCGATTTTTCTTATTAAAATAATTTTGTACAGTCTGCTATATATGAAGTTCAATAATAAAATATAAAATTTGTGTTTGATCTATACATTCAATTTTTATTATACTTATGTAAGGTTATTGAACATGTTTATTATTTTATTTATAGATAATGTTCAGCCAGCAAAGGTAAAGGGGCTACTCTTGGAGAAAATCGTAAGGCAGCAGATTGCAGGTAATCTTAAGGGACGAGATAAGAGGTTAGAAAACAGCTCAGAGTCTTGGAAGAAGCATTTGTAGCTTCAACAATGTTCAAACAGATATTCTCGCAATGTGCACACAAGCTTCCCGACTACTTCGAAAATGTAATAAATTCTGAGAAGTTACATCCCCGAGGTCAAACTTGAAAAAACCATTATGGTAATATCGAACTGTTGTCGCACTTATCATTCAGAATTTTTTGATTCGTTCTTTCACGTACTTTCATCAAATTTCATCTCGAACATTCTTAAAATAAATTGCAAAGTGTCTGAGGAAAATGAGCTGACATTGACAGTGATCACTCTAAACATTTTTTAAACAATCTTAAATGTCCAGAATAGTATTAAGAAAAATATCATTGTATTCAGGACAGTCCATAGAATTTTTCAATCCAAGAATCATTTCTGTAGTTTTCACGGTTGAAGCACAAAAAATTCCCAAAGTTGAAGACTCGAATTTTCTGTTTTCCTCATACTGTTAAGCATCAGGAGTGATAAAAATCGAATTTAAAAGAAAATTTAAATGTTGATAATATGATAAGAAAAATATCATTGTATTCTGGATAGTCCATAGAATTTTTCAATGCAAGAATCATTTCTATAGTTTTCACGGTTGGAGCACAAAAAATTCCCAAAGTTGAAAATTCGATTTTCGTTTTAAAATAAAACCTCTGAAAAACTGGAAGAGATAATGAAGAACGATTTTTGGTGATAGGTTCACCGTATCAGAATCTATAAGAACAGATTAATTCAGCTATACTTCTTGACTCTAACTGCGAGAGATTGACAGGAAACGACCAACCGGAAGCGCGGATGTTTTCCTTAAAAATACGGCGTCCGCAACCGTTGGTGCAGCTTATAGCAATTACTGGTTCGGATAAACATCGCGGTCAGTGGTCTTAATTGATCCTAGCCCAGGGCGCGGAGTGTGGAACAGGGTGTATGAAACGTCAATGCCCATGTGCGCAATTGATTCTTGCCGTTCGGCCCATAAGACGCCCATATAAGAGCGGCACGAATCATTAGTCGCTCATTCGATCGTCGCGCGAATAATTCGTGCCGCTCGTATACAGACGTCTTATGGGTCGAACGGCAGGAATCATTCGCGCATCCCCTATTTTGTCGATGGTTTGTTTCTCTTGCAGGGGACAGCAATATAAATTTACCTCCTGCGGAAGATGTCTTCTTCGGCACGATCTATGAAGATCAGAGAACTAAAAGAAGTATAGATACACCCACGATCAAAATTAAAGGTTCTTAACCCTTGGACGACCACATTTTTCACTACTACATAGTCGTCCATTCTTGCGACCATTTTCAGCTGCATTTATCAATCTTTTAAAAATATTTTCGGTGGTGCAAAGTATTGTATATTTTTATCCGTTTCATTTAAAAAATATTAAAGCAGATAAATGTATATATTTTTATACAAATCGATCAACTAAAATTGAAATTATATTTAACAATTACAGTTGAATTCATGTATACATATTTTTAATTCATTTAACAAAAATTGAAACTAAATTATAGTAGGAGTACCCGTAAGTAATATTGTTTTTACGTATGCAATTTGCTATAGTAAGATGTTTCATAATTCGTTGTATGCCTGTTTTATTGTTTCAGATGGAAAGTTTGCAACTGCTAGGGTTGTTGTATCAACATTGTACCTTCGCTTGTCACTGTACACTGTTGCCGTTTGAAACAGCGAAACTCTCGGCTCTCTTACCAGTTTTATAGGGACAACCTACGATACACTGATACGGAGTCCAGCTTCTGAACGGTCAACTCGTTAATTTAGTTAAGTGAAGTGTACTAGCCATAATGAGAACAATTTTTCCTTTTCTCTTTATCAGATAATAACATGGGCGACTTGAATCCTCCTTGATCCTTCTCAATCATGCTTTTCATAACGTGAGTAATAATTATACAACAGTCCTTTTTTTCCTTTACAGGATTATTTAATATTTTCTATTGTTTATCATCGTTTAGCCTTATACAACAAAGATAATTATAAAGTTGTTAATAATTATTTTCATTAAATTACTATTTATTATTATTTCAGATTAACAATAAATTTAAATGTTTCAAAAAATTCGTTGAAGTTTAAATAGTACTCTTAATAAGTATTTGTGTTGGTGGTTATGATTTTCTCATTATTCTGTGAAGGTAAAAAAAATTGTTTTTCCATTCTAGTAATTCTTGTTTGTTTCTGCGACGCCATTTGTTTAATTAACCAACGAAAAATCGTGCTTATCGTACGTGTGGGATTATCAAATGGAAATTCGTTGTTTAGTCTTGATCCCGATGAACGTAGGTATGTCCGTTATCGACATATCGTGTTAACCGGAAGTGACACCGGACATTCGATGACGTTCCTCCAACTGCGAAAGGTACACTGGTATCAGCATCCTATTTTGGTCAAATAGATCACCTGCGTTTTGCTAAGTGAACGTACGAGATGCATATGTTTGCAAAATCAATATTTGAGTAGAATCCCACCGAGGCCAAGGACTTGCAAAATACGAGATAAGATCTGCGATTCTACAGCTTCTTCGAGCAACTTCAGATAAGACATAACTTTCGTAGAACTTCATTTTCCTTGAGCAGAACTTTTTTTGGCTTTTTGTTAGTATTTTTGTGAAACTTCTGTTGACACATTCGCCACATTTTTCTGATTAAAATGAGTACAAACACGATACAATTAAGATCACGTTTACTCGTTTAATCCACGATATAGTGGAACCTCGATTAACCAAACTAATCAGTGATTCGGTTCGGATAATGGAAGTTCAAATAAATAGTGATCCAAATGGTGTCGTGTTTGGACTCATTTTAATCAGAAAAATATGACAAACATGTTGGGAACAGTTTCATGTAAAAATTATTAAAATCACAAAAATTATGTTATTAAATTATTACTATCCGACCTATTGGATACATATCCAATCCTATATCATCTAACAAATCTTTTTAGTCAACGAAACAAATTGTACCTTTGTCCAAGTTTTCAAAAAGTAATAAACGAATATAACTATTATGCAAGAAAATTAAAAATTGTTGCACCTTCGTGGCCTTTACATCGCAAGAGCAAGGAGTAGACTTTGACGTTAAAATTATACAACAAAATCTCATTTCGATGAATATCGAATCGGAAACCTGCTTGTAGAGGCAAATGGTGTTTTATTATTAAAGAAACAAATTAAATTCGCTCAGAAATCACTGTGAAAGCTAAGTATAAATGTCCCATGCCATTTCCCACCATAATTGCATCCTCAGCTGGCGGTATTAAATCTAGATCTTACAATTCAACATATCCAAATTTAATTAATTCCATTTCAATTATAATTTCAATTTTCAATCAATGCAATGCACACATCAGCTAGCATACAATACAATTCGATTCGATTTTCCGTCGGACCCTTATTTTTCTTGATTAAAATCGAGTACATATTTCCCTTATCAACGGCGTCCCGTTCGCTTTGAACATTATTTAAACATATTAAAACATTATAAAGAGACATCCTGTCGTATTTAAACAATTTTATAGAATTGTTTAACACAAGAATTGTCTGTATATATTTAACGATGAAAATAAAATAAATTCTGAAACTTGACTATTCTTGGTTAACATTCAATTTTTTAGAAAATAAGATTGATTGACGAAAAGGGTTTTCGAAACTGTGTTCAGCGTACCAAAAAGACGAGGAACATAACAAACATGTTGTGAAAATCCGTGGGTCAATAACGGAAAGATAAATCCCAATTATTTTGCTCAGCGAAGTCATCAATTACAGGTTGGTCCCTCTTAAACAGGATCTATCTCCACTCGAATCTGCTCCTCCACTATGTTCAAAGAGTCCCTGATCCTAGATAATGATCCTCCTTGAAATATTCCTTCCCTTTCATGAAAGACACGTTAACAACGAATTCATAATTTTCCAACTAAGGACACTATTTCTACACAATATTAATTTCAGAACTTTGCCATTTTCAATTATTTTGCTATGATACTTTCACCAACATATTCGTCACATTTTTCTGATTAAAACGAGCCGAAACACCATATACTTCCCATTTAATCCACGATTCTCAAATTCCATCGATTAGTTCGGATAATCGAGGTTCTACTATATCATGTCTTGAACGAGTAAATACAATGCACTCGAATCTGCCCCTCCACTATGTTCAAAGAGTCCTAGATAATGATCCTTCTTTAAATATTCCATCTCTTTTATCAAAGACATGTTAACAACGAATTCATAATTTTCCAACTATGCATACTATTACTACACAATATTAATTTAAGAACTTTGTCATTTTCAATTATTTTCCTATGATACTTTCACCAACATATTCGTCACATTTTTCTGATTAAAACGAGCCCAAACACGACACACTTCCCATTTAATCCACGATTTTTAAATTCCATCGATTAGTTTGGATAATCGAGGTTCTACTGTATCATTTCTTGAACGAGTAAATACAATGCACTCGAATCTGCCCCTCCACTATGTTCAAAGAGTCCTAGAGAATGATCCTTCTTTAAATATTCCATCTCTTTTATCAAAGACATGTTAACAACGAATTCATAATTTTCCAACTATGCATACTATTACTACACAATATTAATTTAAGAACTTTGTCATTTTCAATTATTTTCCTATGATACTTTCACCAACATATTCGTCACATTTTTCTGATTAAAACGAGCCCAAACACGACACACTTCCCATTTAATCCACGATTTTTAAATTCCATCGATTAGTTTGGATAATCGAGGTTCTACTGTATCATTTCTTGAACGAGTAAATACAATGCACTCGAATCTGCCCCTCCACTATGTTCAAAGAGTCCTAGAGAATGATCCTTCTTTAAATATTCCATCTCTTTTATCAAAGACATGTTAACAACGAATTCATAATTTTCCAACTATGCATACTATTACTACACAATATTAATTTAAGAACTTTGTCATTTTCAATTATTTTCCTATGATACTTTCACCAACATATTCGTCACATTTTTCTGATTAAAACGAGCCCAAACACGATACACTTCCCATTTAATCCACGATTCTCAAATTCCACCGATTAGTTCGGATAATCGAGGTTCCACTATATCATGTCTGGAACGATTAAATACAATCCAAATGGTATCGTGTCGGGTATCATTTTAATCAGAAAAATATTGCGAATATGATGATAAAAGTATCACAAAACAATAATTAAAAACCAAAAAGTTATTAAATAAAACGTAACAGAATAAAACTACGACACCGTTCCTCAATCTAAAACAAATATAAAATCGTGTGCCTCTTGATTTATTCCTAATCATCTGTCATAAATCTTTCTAGTAGACACATAAACACCGATTTCTTAAACAAAATGGCGCCATTTATTCTAACTTCTCACTCTACAACTTTTGAATAGAATTATTTTTTAAAAAAGAGAAAGTCACCTGTTCGTTTCTTGTTTACATTTGATGCCGCTTCCACGCGATTTCTAGGTCAGTTTTCGAAGAAAAATGGAGGTCGATGGTGCACCTGGGAACCCGAAGACCGTTCCTCGAGCATTTAGGCCCGAAGACTCGTCGGTTATCAGCGTTATCGTCGTTAGTATCGTGGCGAGCGCTCGGGGATGCGCAGCGTGGACGAATCGCGGACTGGACTAGCGACTATAAGAGGGACGCCGCGCGTCGCGACGCCACACAATCTCCAGTTTGTCCTGACTCGAACTCGACGCGCGTCCTACCGAAGTGTCGACCGGGAGAAATCGGTGCCGATCGCCTACGAATCATCAACGAAAAAAAAAAATCCAAGAAAAATCTAAGAGGAAACCAAGGCGAAAAAGATAGCAAATCGTGTTCTTCAGGTTCAGACCAGAGGGTACCTCCCATCGACGATTAGGATAATGATGGTTCCGGATGGGTCATCTGGCCGGCTGCCGTGGCTGCTGTTGGCCACAGGTCTCTTCAACATCGTCAACATCGTCAACGCTGTTATAAAAGGGAGCAACGATTATCAGCAGTATCAGCAACAGGTATGGTGTTGGTTTATATAAGTTTTGTTCGGTGCTGGCCGCCGTTGCCGGGACAATGGCCACACGGTTCTTTTAAATTTCGAGGATGTCATTCTCTTATGCGACTCTGTTTGCTCTGATCCGACCGATAAAATCATTCGTTTTCTTTTTTTACTTTCTTTTTTTAGTGATCCCGGGAGAGTAACGAGTGTTTGCATACATCGAGACACGCATTAATATTTGGGTACTCTTAAAAAGACGGTAACTCTTTTAATGTTGGACCTTACGATTTGAATTTTTTTTTTTTTTTAGAGAAGTTAGAACAATTAATTTACTATTATCTTTCAATATTTGTGAACGATCAAATTTATATCAACAATTATCTAAAACTAGAATTAAGCTATCAAGAATATGGAAAAAATGCGATGCGAGTTAATTGAAGTTTGAGGGAAATACTTGTATATATCATGGGTACCGTTTGGATGGTGTTGTGAACAATTAAATTAATATTTTTTAATATGGGTCGACATAAGATAGTTGTAAAATACAACTTTTTGGATTTTCTCTGCAATTTCGGCCAATTGCAATTTTTTCAAAATTTCTTTTTTCGCGGCATGTAGTAAACTAATTTTTCTAATTTCTTAAAAAAAATCCAAGTGGTAGTACATTTAATAGTAAAAACGTTATCGTCTTTTTAAGAGTGTCCGAATATTTATGTGAGTCACTGTAGGGGTCTGTTTGAACGAACGTCGATGCGAAGTCGAGGACTTTTTCGATTAATTGTTTGACGAGATGTGACAGAGAGAGAAGGAGAGAGAGAGAGAGAATGTGTATTCTTTTTCGATTTCTTTGATTAAAATTGTATGTATTCAATTCGTTTTGTTTAAAGAATGTTAAAAGTAGATTTCCATATATACATATGGAATAGAAATATGTAATTGAAATATACAAATGGAATAGAAATATATATATATATATATATATATATATATATATTTCTATTCCATTTGTTTAACGAAATTGAATTCGTGTATATTTTTATTCGTTTTAATCATCAAAAATTGAATTTTTGTTCATTTTGTTTCACAAAATAAAATTCAGTCTATTTTCCATAATTAGACTGCGGTTCTTTATGCAAAATTAACATCTTCTACCTGAAATAGCAATTAATTATCTTCCTTATAATGTTTTAAATATTCTGAAAATACTATAATAGTATTTTTTATATTCTTGTAATGTTTTTTCTCTTTTATTATAAATAATATAAATTATATAAATACTGGACTCAACACTGTATTATTGAACAATATCAATTTTGGATCGATTTAAAATTCCATTATTACATTAATATTCCTTTTTATCAACAGTTTATTACGCCTCCTTAACTAAGAATTAAAAATCTCACAGAACATGATCAAACACAATCCTGCAAAACTGTAAATATTATGTAATGGACCAGAAAATAACATTTAGCTTCGCAGAAAATTTACATTATACAGCCGCAAGATTGAAATGTTTGTTTCCACGAAGCAGTAAATATTGTTTTCGCAAAACACAATTGAAATTTCATTTACCGTGATTGACAGGCCGTGGGTGTTTTCGTTACGTTTTAGCGGAGATACTATCGAAAAACAGGCTGTTAAATAATTGGAAATGACGAGGCCTACGTAATTCGTTGACCAGTCGATACACACATGTCTGTTCCTTGCTATAGCAATTAATTGCATCGGTGGTTCAAAGTAAACGGAACGCGTAGGGTCCCGAACAAATATTCCTTTCCCTTGTCCACCTACGAAAACAGGTTCCCTCTGGTCCCGTTGAAACGGGAGACAGAATACAGGTGAAACACGAGATAGATTAATCAATTATTGATGTCGCAGCTTCTATTCAGATGTTTACGAATTATTAAAAACAAAAAAATGACTGAGAAACCTAATTTCTGAAATGAAAACCTCGGATAGATTAATCAAATGTAATGAATTAAATAATCTATCATGGGAAATATAGCAGTTGAATTGAGTAATCTATCATGGGAAATATAACAGTTGAATTGAGTAATCTATCATGGGAAATGTAAATGGGAATAGATCAATTGAGTAATGGAATATTATTTCTAATAGTCACTGCGTCTATCAGCTTATTCTATCTAGATTATTTAAATAATCTATCATGGGAAATATAACAGTTGAATTGAGTAATCTATCATGAGAAATGTAAATGGGAATAGATCAATTGAGTAATGGAATATTATTTCTAAAAGGCTCTGCATCTATCAGCTTATTCTGTGTTATGATGTATTCTGCCATAATCTATGTTCTATCTCTATGATGTATTCTGCCATAATCTATCTAAATCATCTTCTCGGATCTATATCAACTAATTATAGATCATCTATTCGATAAATTTGAAGGATATCTTAATCTACAAGATTTAACTATAGATAATATTTCTACAAGAATTAACTATAAGTAATCTATAGATTTAACTATCCAAATTTTGAAGCGTCTATCTAATTTACAAATGCCTCTTTATTATCTTTGATCTATTTAGAGAATTATACATAATTTCTTCCAGTGTATTTATAGAAAGCAACCGACATATGGGATGCTAATTTACATAACTGATTATGCATTCTATTTACATGATAAGTAGCAATACCCATATCGATCGCAGTCATGACATAATTTATTCATCCAGTTCTCTTAAGATCATGATCTATCGGCAGAATCTGTCTGCAGAGCTTGTCTTATTGTTGCCAAGCAAATTATATAATCGTACACACCAATCTTTCAGAGCTGTCGTACAATTTAATATCAAACTAATCTAAATAATTTATTGCACTGTTTAACGCCAACCTATTTTATGTAAAAAATTTATTCGACTTTTCAACATCAACATAATCTGTCTAAATAATTTATTCTACCGTTCAACGTCGATCTAATCTATCTAAATAATTTATTAGAAAGTTCAATCTATTTAAATTTTCATACTACCTATATCAGTGGCAATAATATAATCTATCAATCCAATTTATCTATATCTACAATCTATCAGAAAAATCTATCAATATAATCTGTCCTAGAGATTTATGTTTACGTATAAATATTAATAATCTATTTACTGAGCTCGTAATCTATCTATCGAATTTATCTGTCCCTTTATTCCTCAGAAAAATCTATCAATATAATCTTTCCTAGAGATCTATTTACGCATAAATATTAATAATCTATTTACTGAGCTCGTAATCTATCTATCGAATTTATCTGTCCCCTTATTCCTCAGAAAAATCTATCAATATAATCTTTCCTAAAGATCTATTTACGTATAAATATTAATAATCTATTTACTGAGCTCGTAATCTATCTATCGAATTTATCTGTACCTTTAACACATCAGAGAAATCTGCCAACCTAATTTATTTCAGAAATCTATTTACGTATCAATATCAATAATTTATTTACTGAGCTCGTAATCTATCTACCGAATTTATCTGTATCTTTAACACATCAGAGACATCTACAAATATAATTTATTCCACAAATCTATTTATGTATCAATATTCGTAATCTATTTGCTGAGCTCGTAATCTATCCGTCCAATCTATCTGTCCCTTTAATCCATCACAGAAATCTACTAATATAATTTATTCCAGACATCTATATATTTACGTATCAATATTTGTAATCTATTTGCTGAGCTCGTAATCTATCCGTCCAATCTATCTGTCCCTTTAATCCATCACAGAAATCTACTAATATAATTTATTCCAGACATCTATATATTTACGTATCGATATTTGTAATCTATCTGCTGAGCTCCTAATCTATCCGTCCAATCTATCTGTCCCTTTAATCCATCACAGAAATCTACTAATATAATTTATTCCAGACATCTATATATTTACGTATCGATATTTGTAATCTATCTGCTGAGCTCTTAATCTATCCGTCCAATCTATCTGTCCCTTTAATCCATCACAGAAATCTACAAATATAATTTATTCCAGACATCTATATATTTACGTATCAATATTTGTAATCTATTTGCTGAGCTCTTAATCTACCCATTAAGGGGTAATTTATCCGTACTTTTAACCAATCACAGAAGTCTACTAATCTATTCCAGAAATCTACTTACGTATCGATGTAACAAATTTGCAAATAGACAAGACCGAAATAACTGGAAATAGAAGCTAGGGGAAGTTCGTCTTGTAATCCACTAAACGATACACAGATTTCGCATCGGTGAAGTTAAGTCACGTCACCGCGGATAGATTGAATATACCCCGAACAACAAGTCGTAGAACTTCATTGGATCTAAAAGGGCTCGGTGCTCACTCAATCCCGGGCCGTATACTTCTTCATTAATCAGATTGGCTGTTCGTTTCGAGAGACCCAGAGCGAAATGAGATAGACCTCGGAGATCAACGGTTTCCGTTAGAGAACACTATACATATATACACCGAAACGAAAGTATTGGGCAATCCGGGGGCTGCTTCTGTTTCTTGGCCGAGAAAACGATCGCCAACCACCCCTCTGTCCCACTCTCCGACATTTTTATTCCTGTGAAGGGTCCTCCGTTAATAACTTCTGGCTCCGTGTCGCGTTCTCTCCGAAAATATTAGGTTCGGAGACATAAAATGCCCGATTTTATAATGCCAACGTTATAAACCGTTTCGCTCGAGAAATATTATGTCTTCTGGCGCGTAATGTCACGTCGCGTCGGTTCGCTGCGAGCAAACCTCATTATCATTTTTTAAATTAATTAATTAATACCTGGTTCTATTTTCAAATGCCGTACATCGTGTTTGACTGCAATTTTTAAAATGCTAGGACATGTAAAAGTGGGAAATAATTTTATAAAATTAAACGATGCAGCGTTTTTTTAATAATTTTATTGATAATTATAATAGAATAGTGAGCTATTTCATTGTGGGTCAGACTTTGGATCTACCATCATTGAAAATAATGAATTTTATTTCTGTACAAATTTTGTTTATTTATTAGTTGCAAATCGAACATATTCTTTAATAATATAACAAATTGAGAATTAAAAATGGCATACTAAAGTTATTAAAGTGGAGTACAGGGTTTGGGCACATTTTATTTGAAATGAGACAACAAATAACAATATTTCAACTACTTTATTATTTTTATTTGACATATAATATATAGAAAACAAATAATTTTTTCACCCCATAAATACTTATCTCGAGTGAAATGACAAATAATTTTACATAAATTGTTCAACTACATTACTATTAATTAACTGAAAAACTATTCAGTCAAATACAAAATGATATGAAAAATTATCTGAAATATATTCGAAATAACTAAATAAACAAGAATGATTTGTCTGTTGAAATAAAATAATACGCGAGTCTTTCAAATAACATATAATAATTTATTTGGATAATGCCTAAGGTTGTCCTTAAAATATATCCTCCCTGAAATAAATGGGTTTTGTTTTAGAAAAATTCTTTCCGCTCGTTAAAATTCATATTAAAACCAGAACATTTGGTATGTAACAAACTGATATCTCGTTCCGAAGAAGATCCCGAAAGCAACGGCATCGAAACTGCGCGTTCCACGGGTCTTATCGAAGGCGGCGTTCGGTCTGCCGACCTGTAAAGTGGAATTGCTTGTTGTCAGTGTAAACGCAATTTATGCGCTCGAGTTACTCGCAAAAATCGAGTGGCAATGTACTTCGAGGTTCAATCCGGCGAGGTTACAGACCACGAAACGATGTAAATATACGATCTTATTGTGCTGATTGAAGCAAGGTACTAAAACCGGTCCAACGAATCTTTGGTGCTGGAGGATCAATCGAGAAACGGGGTCAGAAAATCCCTTGGACCGATTTATGAGCACTAAAACGCTTTTTATTTACTAAATCCCTCAATTGTTCACTTATAAAATTGTGAAAAATGTTTTACACCTTCTAAACATATTATTTTATATATTTTTCTAAATTTTTTGGCTGAGATGAATCCTTGCTCCAAAAATTAAATTTCTAATTTTTTTGACGATTTTGATTGAAAATACAATTTTCTCATAATCCTTTATGTGGTACATTATATTTATATTTTTGTAGTGGAGATTTATAGTCTGAAACGTAATCCTCGAATTTTCTCAGAATTTTTAATAACGTTTTTTATAGTTGAAAAATTAATAGAAATGTTTTTAATCTCCGGAAAATGAGTAAATAATTGATAGAATTGTTTGTATTTTTACAAGACGATAATTTATGAAACGAGTTTGCGTTCAAAACGAAGTTGAATTAAATTATAGTTGCTAACTTGATCGAATGCTGTACTTCGGGTAAGTACGTACAATTACGAAGTCAACTTCGAACTTGAAGTAATATAATAATAATTTTACAGAATTTCCCTATATATTAATGTGGAGATTTAATACGTTAAAATATTTCCCGAAATTTCGGAATTTAACTTTAAATCCTACTTAGCGAACATAGTTTCGAAATTGAATTCCAAGCGCCAGTAGTGAGTCAGTGCAACAATGTTTAGGTTCAATTCTCTTGACTAACGTTGTGTTTCCGTTTCAGCTTATTCTCTTTGAGCACAGATTTTTGAGTAAATAATCTATTAATCACGCGAACAAATTGCGACAATAATCCTCGACGTCAATATTGAGATTTCAGTTTTCGTAGGATCGACTACTTTATGTAGTAAAGCACTTCCGGTTCTTAATAATTCTTAAGAGAGAACTCTTGCTTCTTGCGGTTCGCGAACAATCTTCGCAAGGTGAATCCGTGTCACAGCAAATATTTACAACGGCTGTTCCGCTGTTTGTATCTCGATTACATGCTCTCAGTCGATCATAAATCACCGGCCGCTTGTCTGCTTAACGCGTAATAATCGAATACTCCGAACAACTCCGAAGCCGCGTGTATAATTCTTCGATGCATAGTTCCTGCAACTCTAACACGCGCCGTGCACACTATACATTGTTGCAAATTAGCGGGAGAATACAATCCATACTATTAAACCGCAGAAAAACAAATTTTGTTCATTAATGAATTAGTTTCACTTTCCTAGATTCTTGAAAATTAGATTCTTACTTAAATTCCGCCTTTATTTAACATAACCTCATTAATCCTTATATCAATAGCCATAATATATTTCTATTATAAGCACTTTCTTGTGAATAAAAATATTAAAGAAATTGAATGCGGGTACCCGGTTATAGACAAATTTTTTTTTTTATATTGCTTTATTTAAGGTCGCATCAACTTTATTAACATAGATTTCAACAATACACAATACCGTATTACTGAACGATAAAAATGTCTATATTATTTTTTATTGTATTGTATTTATTGTTTTTAACGTCGCATCAACTGCCAGTTACACAATAAATTTCATAACATACTAAGTGTACAATAATTTTTAACTAAATAGTAATTATTAGTATAATTGATGGATTAATTATTTTGGTACTGTTTCGTATTATTCTTTTTCTTTCTTTTTTAACGTCGCATCGACATCTTGTGGAACTCCATCACATCATGGGGGGGGGGGTTTGTTTTGTAGTATTTGAATATTTACAAATAAGTGGTAAACATATAAAACGAAGCGAGCTCTAAAATGGTTATTACAAGATACATTTACACGGAATCACTTTCAGATAAAGAATCTTCTGACGTATTTATATCAGTTGATGGTTCTTCCAATAAATCTGATACACTCCTGATGCAATATTTCCTCCCTCATTTTCTGGGGCAGCACGTAAACTCGCGAAGAGCTTTTTTTCTGAGCCGATTAATAATCTATTTTTAATGGTAGTGTATATTATTAATTATAATGAATAAGCTACATCGATGATTGCGACTCGTGTGTTCATACAGCGAAAATGTCGGATGTCACATTTTCTCGGAAATCTCAACGCTTTATATAGGTTATAAATTTTAATGAGACGGATTTCAAACACTATACTAAACGCAATCATTTTATATAATACAATGTCTTGTAGATGTGAATATTTATGTAACAGAAAAATTGTTTTCACAGTAACAGGATACTGGAACAAATATTTGCTTTTTCCTCTAATAACTCTGATAAGTTAATTTTTCGCATAGTTTGTGCGAAACTTGAAATTTCAAAATCAAAGTTCGATAACTCGAATGTCGAGGAATTCAAATATTCGAATCAAGTCTTCGAGGTATCGAGATTGCATTGATTTGTTTCGTACGAGATTGACGTTCTATCTTTCGAATATTGTTGGAATCATTGTCCAGAATGCATCGCGTGCAGTTAGTTTGAGATCACGTCACCGATCGAATTCAATTTCGCCGTTATCTGAACATGGTTTTCCGCCGAAAACGCAGCTTCAGGTAAAGTGAAGAGAATCAGCGAACCGTGATCGATCAATCGAACAGTCTGCCTGAGTGATCGAATCGAACCGGGCCGGCTGAAATATCAAAATAAGCCGCAACTTACGATTATCGATTTTCGATTGGCGCGCGGGTCACGTAAAACGCCAAGAGGCTACTTCAGAGTGGAGCTAGTACCTTTACCCGGGTACCCCGGTAATTTTTGTTTATCCGGGTAACCTAAATATCTCATAAGTAACAGCTCTACTTCAGAGATCATGTCATCGAATGTATGCACGTAAAAATGCAAAGAGTCAATGGCGTGTTCGATAAAACGTTTGTAAGTGTTATTGCGTTCAATTTATACGGCGGACAAGGGCAGGAAACTCGTGTCACAAGTCATATAAACGGCCGAGAAAACGCGATCTTGGAAATAGGTTATAAACGCGCGTTAAAATGACATCTGCATACGGCTAGTCAATTGAACGACTGTTTCATTTTCAAAGGGAACGGATAAGGGGTCAGAAGCGCCCTTGGAACAGAATGAGATCCGTGGAGGACGGTTTACAAAGAAAATACATTTCATCGTGCGTTAGATCCCTCTATTTTCACCGGGGTATGCTCGGAAAAAATCGGATTAGTCGTTTTTGTCCCGTTTAATCCCACGCGTAGGTATTGAAAAATCTAGCACGTTCTAGTCATATTTCAGAATACTTTTTCCGATTTTTAGATAGACAATTTCAGTTAGAAAAAAAACATACTCTAAAGAACCGAAAAATACCGAATTCCTGTGGAAGTATGAAAATATTGAATATCGAAGTCTTGTATCAAGAATTCTTTTTCCATTTTTAGGTTAACTATTTTCGTTACAAAAAACCGACGAATCTAAAGCATTGGCTAAAAATGCAGATATCTTATGGAAATTTGATCTTATGAAATAGATTTATTAAGTAAGTATTGTAAATAATTTTAAACAAAATGGAATGTGAATTATTGATATACATACAACAAACAACTCCGTTCGAAATTGATTAAAAAATAGAATATGCTCGACGTGAATAGAATGTTTTAAATTGACTAGCGCAGTAATCCTTAAAAACGGGGCGGGAACACGATTTTTCGATTAAGGATCGTAACAAATAATTTCAAACGAAACGGAACATGAATTGGAGAAATTAAAGATTATACACAACACAGATTTTTTAAAAGTACAAACAAAAAATTAAATATGCTCGATATAATTTTAGATGACCATTCATTTTCGAAATCTCTGATTAGCGTAGTAGCTCCCATAAACGGGGCGGGAACACGATTTCTCGATCGATTTATTCACGTAACAATTCATTCTCGAACCTGTTAACTACGCGAGTCATACCGCGCGCCATTTATTTTTTAAATATAATTTCGGTGTGAGTAAAATGCATACCATGTCCTCGTTTTTGAAATATTCCGAGCGTGGCAAAGTTTTTGTCGAATTGTAATAAATGTAACAATGCGACGAAACTTAATGCAGTCAGAGTTGAAATAAACGAACGTGCGTACCATTGTAATTGGTTCTCGTATGCCATTCATTGCCAGTATCATTACCATAATTTTGAATACAATGGAAGGCTCAATCCTCGGTATAATAACAAAAATTTTGAAGTTTGCATCAGGAAAAGTCGTCCAAAAATGACAAAAATGGTAAACCAAATTTATCTTACATTGTGGTCTACTTATTTGTAATACAATGATAAATGTGCTCGTGGAATTAAAAAAACCCCAATATTTTATGCAACCGCAAATAAATTAATTGCTTATTGCAATTATTAAACATTTCTTACAATTGTTTGGTAAATAAATGAATTTGAAAGGGAATAACTATCCGTTATTTTAGTTTTAAAATATGGAGATATAAAATATTTCTTCCTATTTGCCTTTATTTTTTTGATACCGTATTTAGAATACATTGTTGTAAAATATTTGTTTGAATAATCTGTGGAGATATATGACTTCTTTTTCTGGGATTACTTCAGAATTTATATTATTGTAAAATATTTGTTTGAATAATCTGTGGTGGACATTTATTTATTCTCCTTTTGCTGCATTTTCTCCGTTACAAAACTGCTTATTGCAATTATTAAACATTTCTTACAATTGTTTGGTAAATAAATGGATTTGAAAGGGAATAACTATTTGTTATTTTAGTTTTAAAATATGGAGATATAAAATATTTCTTCCTATTTGTCTTTATCTTTTTATGATATCGTATTTAGAATACATTGTTGTAAAATATTTGTTTGAATAATCTGTGGAGATATATGACTTCTTTTTCTGGGATTACTTCAGAATTTATATTATTGTAAAATATTTGTTTGAATAATCTGTGGTGGACATTTATTTATTCTCCTTTTGCTGCATTTTCTCCGTTACAAAACTGCTTATTGCAATTATTAAACATTTCTTACAATTGTTTGGTAAATAAATGGATTTGAAAGGGAATAACTATTTGTTATTTTAGTTTTGAAATATAGAAATATAAAAAATTCCTTCCTATTTGGCTTTATTTTTTTATGATATCGTATTTAGTATAAATTGTTGTAAAATATTTGTTTGAATAATCTGTGGAGGTATATGACTTTTTTTCTGTGATTACTTTAGAATTTATATTATTGTAAAATATTTGTTTAAACGACCCGTGAGGCGTTCTTTTTTGCTTGGATTATTTTCAAACTGTTTTTCTTCATTCCCGGCCATTGAGTTCTTCTTCCTTTTATTGATCCTCTGTCATTCTCATTGTTTTTCATTATGGACATCATAGCAGCCCAGTTTGCGGCCACTTGTGAACGATTATTATTAGAGATGCAACGACAGCATTATCGACGAACGACACCCCCGCCCCGAGATTGCGTCAGTGTCTACAAAAAAAAAAATTCATGAGCCCTTCGGTATGCCGATTTTTTGTAAACAAAATTTTGCTGGCTAGGCCGCCAAACATATGCAGAACACCGTCGATATTGGATTCCATCCCTCTCCCAGGAGCAGAACTTTTCTCAAAAAACGTAAACAGTTTAAACCTTCTGTTTGTGTTATTTTAAATTTTAAATGAACCGGCGCGTGAAATATTTTTAAGAATGCATTAAATTTTTCTATTTTGCCTCTATCTTTCTCTCCCTTTAACGCACACACATGGTCTGAACGAGTGCAATTAAAAGACAACGATGGCGGACCACGTCTTTTTAGGGAAGAAATAAAACTGAACCGGATGGTGCCTGTAGGCAAATGAAAAACGAAGTAGGATGCTGCGTGGGTGGAGGTAAAAGAGACGGTAAAATGAAATTCTTCCGGGAGAATTTATTTAAAAATTCTATTATAACACAGGGTGCCCTCAAAGTATAAGTAAATCAAGCCTCGCGAGTACGCAATAATGTCCAGTGTTGGGCGAAATTAAAACATCATCCGAGATAAAGATTTTCGATATTTAATCCTCCGTCTGCAATCTTATTTCTTTTTTTCTAGGATTTTAAAACAATCTAAGGAACATCCGTATTCTGGCAATCGACATCACCAATGACAATCACGCCGTAATATCCGTGTCTGCCGATAAAGATATTTCCGTTGACTGCCCCACGGGGAAATAGATTTTCCCGAAAACACTGAATCGTCGGTGATCCACTGATCGAATCTGTAGATATGGATTCTACGACAGGATTAAATTTTCCGTTGAAATTAACGTTTCACCGTAAGACGTAAAATCTTTCCATAGAAGAAATATTATCAATCGATGAACGACAAAGGTCGCCATCTTGGTGTCCATGTACAAAATATTTCTGTTTTATGCATTAATTAGTTGAACGTTTTTACAATTTTTGAATTACTTCTTTTCGGAGAACAAGTCTCAGTTCTTAAAATGAATATATACAGGGTGAGTCACCTAACGTTTGTACCTCAAATATCTTTGTTGTTTCTAAACATACGTAAAATATGGTAAGGACAAAGTTGAATGGTACAATGGGGCTGACACGATGCAAAAAAAATTTTGTTTTCATGTCATTTTTTTAGAGATATCAAGGTCACCTTGACTTTTTTAAATGGAACCACCCTTTATTAAACACCTACAATGATAGTCCTTTTCATTAGGAATTCAGTGACTATAATTAGTCCAAGGTCATTCAAGGTCATTCAAGGTTGCGGACAGAGGAAACGTATAAGATTTAACATCGATACATGCTTGTAAACGGGCTTTGAAGGAATGTTGCAGTCTGTCCGCGACCTTGAATGACCTTGAGTAATTATAGTCACTGAATTCGTAATGAAAGGGGCTCTCATTGTAGGGTGAGGCAGTAGCTATTGCCACCTCAAATATCTTTGTTGTCTTTAAAGATACGTCAACTGTCTGAAGGACAAAGTTGAATGGTTCAGTGGGACTCACACGATACCAAAAAAATATTTGTTTTTATGTCATTTTTTAGTGATTTTCAAGGTCACCTTGACTTTTTTAAATGAAACCACCCTTTTTTAAACACCTACAACGATAGTCCCTTTCATTACAAATTCAGTGACTATAATTACTCAAGGTCATTCAAGGTCACGGACAGAGTGCAACATTCCTTCAAGGCCCGTTTACAGGCATGTATCGATGTTAAATCTTATACGTTATCTCTGTCCGCAACCTTGAATGACCTTGTGTAATTATAGTCACTGAATTCGCAACGAAAGGGACTATCATTGTAGGTGTTTAAAAAAGGGTGGTTCTATTTAAAAAAGTCAAGGTGACCTTGATATCTCTAAAAAAATGACATAAAAACAAAATTTTTTTTTTGCATCGTGTCAGCCCCATTGTACCATTCAACTTTGTCCTTACCATATTTTACGTATCTTTAGAAACAACAAAGATATTTGAGGTACAAACGTTAGGTGACTCACCCTGTATAGACTTAGTAATCAGTTGAACATTTTTACAATTTTTGAATTACTTCTTCTCGGAGAACAAGTCTCAATTCTTAAAATGAACATTTATAGCCTTAGTAATTAGTTGAACATTTTTACAATTTTTGAATTACTGTATTTCATCGATAATTGTCCACAACACGGGTCTGCGCAGGGACAATTATGCGCGAGGGATATCATTGTTTGAGGTTTGCCGAACGTAGAGAAGGATAGCCGAGCTCGAGAGGCCTCGGTCACCGAGATATGTAAACATACCTAATCCGAATTTCCAACTTCTTTATTATTCATTATTTTTTTATGGGACTTCGATGACCATATTTGTGGCATTTTTCTAATAAAAATCATACCAAATATGATATAATTCCGATGATATTTACTTTTGTAATAGACAAATATCATCGGAATTATATCATATTTGGTATGATTTTTATTAGAAAAATGCCACAAATATGGTCATCGAAGTCCCATAAAAAAATAATGAATAATAAAGAAGTTGGAAATTTGGATTACTGTGGTCTCACCGATATGCCCGAGCCGCGTCGTGTCATATTTCTCGGCGACCGAGGCCTCTCGAGCTTTACGGCCCCTCAAGGGGGTACACCCCAAAGTAGTGGGGATATCTCAGGGACAATTATGTGCGAGACATTTAGGACAATTACCGATGAAATATTGTACTTCTCGGAGAACAAATCTCAATTCTTAAAATGAACATATATAGCCTTGGTAATTAGTTGAACATTTTTACAATTTTTGAATTACTTCTTCTCGGAGAACTAGTCTCAATTCTTAAAATGAACATATATAGCCTTAGTGATTGGTTGAACATTTTTACAATTTTTGAATTGCTTCTTCTCGGGGAAGAAGTCTCAGTTCTTAAAATGAATATATGTAGCCTTAGTAATTAGTTTAACATTTTTACAATTTTTGAATTACTTCTCGGGGAACAAGCCTCAGTTCTTAAAATGAAGAGATATAGCCTTAATAAACATATAATAATATTATGAGTGTGCAGAAAAGGAGAAAGAAAATTCCACGTACTTTTTAATGATAATTTATTATATAAGTCCGGGTTTACTGAAGGACTCATTTCTTTTTGCAGCTCACGCCGGACCATTTGTCAAAGGACTTTTACCGTATGGACTACAAAGATGGCTTTTTAAGTTCATACCCCCGCTTCAAGCCCATCACAGGTGAAAGTCGCGTTAAAGTCTTCTGTGGGCAACCAGAATGTGTAAAATATACATTTCATTAGCATAACGAATAAAAATTAAATACTGAATAAAAAGTAAAGAATTTTTAAGCTTTAATACCTAATATATTCTGGTATTATTATTTGCAAGTGAAACTCTGGCTAGTAATAACGTGAACACCCTGTGTATAACGTATACGAATCTACAAAACACATATTTTAAATTTTCGTTACAAACCCAAACAAAATTTTCCAATTTTAACAACTTTTCCCAAATTTTCATTACATATCATCTAGCAAACTAATTTATATGAATTAGCTTGCTAGACAATATTATCTAACTTGGCAAAAAAATTGAAGTCATTTGAAGTGTTTATAAAAGAGTTATTCTAATTTGAAGTGTGTGCCATAAATTGTGGATTTCGGATTTTCTCTGCAAAATGAAAATTGTTTGTTTTAGTTGCAAGACACAGTATCCACATAGACATTAATTTCTTCGGTTATTGATTTAAATAAGTAGAAAATGTCACAACAGTGTCTATAAATTCGTTAAATGATTTCACAATTTTCCATTCAGTCTACCATAAAGTTTTTTGTAAATGTATAAAATCCGTAGTCTAATTAGTAGATTTATTATGCACACCAGGTTGCCCACACAAGAGTCTGCTAATCGCTATCTCTCATGGACAAAGACTATAGCATTGGTTCCTTTTGTCAGATTGCATGTTCGTGACGACAGAGCCCGGTGCTTACATATACACGGCTAAAACCGATAGCGAAGAGGTTTGCGGCGTCCATTTCCTCGCCGGACCCGACCAGAAGGTAGAGATCAGTTTCCTCAGCTTCGACATTCCATGCGAGCATCATGGGCTTATCTCGGTAAGTATTGAGAAATATATACAATATATAAAAAGAGAAAGAGAGAGAGAGAGAAGGACCAACGAAACTCTTATCAGAGCATAAAAAGCATCACGGTCCGTTGAGCGACGGAGGGTTGATCTACACTTTATTTTTGCAACCCCGCAGGCGGTGGACGGCTGGGAGCTAAACGGCGAAGTGTTCCCCAGCGAAATGGATCATCGATTACCCCTGAAGCAGAGGATCAGCGAATTCTGTGGTAAAAATATCGGCGTGAAGAGGAGCTTCGTGAGCTCGCAGAACGTTGCGGTCGTCAGGTATAGGATCCCCAAAGCCGGCAAAGGGTTCACCATCCTCGCGAGGTTCCTGAAGAACCCTAGACGTAAGCAGAGCTACCGGAAGATCTTTGGAGAACGCTCTCGTAACCATCCGTGTTAGCGTCGGGATATCTTCGTCGCGTGTTCCGTTACAACCTGTTTCAGCATTTAAACATCAACGAACGCTTTCATGCTTGAGATAATATATTTTTTATATTCATTTTAACACTAGAACTTCCTGCGAGATTACTGAAATTATAGAAATGTTTTCATCGGAAAGTTTCGAATATACTAGAATATGCTAGAATATGCTAGAATATACTAGAATATACTAAAATATACTAGAATATGCTAGAATATGCTAGAATATACTAGAAAATACTAGAATATCCTAGAATATACTAGAGTATGCTAGAATATGCTAGAATATATTGGAATATACTAGAATACACTAGTATATACTAGAATATACTAGAAGATACTAGAATATACTAAAATATACTAGAATATGCTAGAATATACTAGAAAATACTAGAATATCCTAGAATATACTAGAGTATGCTAGAATATGCTAGAATATATTGGAATATACTAGAATACACTAGTATATACTAGAATATACTAGAATATACTAGAATATACTAGAATATACTAGAATATACTAGAATATACTGGAATATACTAGAATATACTGGAATATACTAGAATATACTGGAATATACTAGAATATACTAGAATATGCTAGAACATATAGTGAACGTCTTTATTGAAGAATATATATTGCAATGAAAATTATATAAAGTCTGAATATAGATGTAGTGTTGTCATTCTTGCAGAATAATATATACATTATCCGCATTTATGACTCGGTGGTTCTAGTGTTAATATGTGAAATTCGAATTTGAATCGATTTATCGGAGATACTACGTTAAACTACATTTACTAAGCTTTCGAAATCGTAATAATTTTTATTCATTTTGATATACAGTTTCGCGTGTGCATCGAAATATATAAAAATAATGAGTGCTTTCCGCTTGGTGCAATTTATAACGGTGGAAATAACAATATACAGGGTGTTTCGTGTAAAACAGGACACCTAAATATCTCCTCTAACTCTGAAAATACAAAAAATGTTTCTAACGTAATCTAAACGGTTTCAAAAGACGAATCGGATGGAAGAATCGTTTTTTACAAATTGTAATTTTTTAATCGTTTTTTCAAGGTCAGTCGTATTTTTTTATATACATACACACATTTTTTGTTATTGTATGTTATAGCAAACATTATTGTGCATTCATCCATGTTTAATAGCACGACCTTGAAATGACCGTGAGCTCTAAAATTTGAAAATTAATGCAGAAGGAGATATTTAGGTGTCCTGGTTTAGACGAAACACCCTTTATATTGTCTTCGTTTGATTAAGATTATTAAAAAAGAAAAGAAAGGCCTATATACGGTATTAATGTTTCTTGCAGTTGCTGTCGCCAATCTTTATTTTGCATAAAGATCCACAGTCTAATTACTATGCTACAGTAAATCAACGACTTCAAATTTCCGCATTTATATGCGTTGTATCTACAGTTTTAAATTGCACCTTCTCACTTTTTAAAATATATGCATGAAACCCACAGTCTAGTTACGCTCATGATGCAACGGAAACGTTGGTCGCGAACCGCGTTAAATGTATTTACTTAAACGAACTTCGTTGTTCCATTTATATATTAATATTCTGTTTGCAATTTTCCAGCGTGCAACGTGCTAGCGGCAAGCCTGACGTTGCCGTTCACTTTACGGAATTACGGAAGACGCATAAATTGCACCTACGTCGCATTATACCCAGGAACCGTGCAAGTAATCGCTCTCGGAGTCGGCGTCACTAATTTGCTGGGATCCGGTCGCACAACCGAAACCGGAACTCTGCGGAAAGTTCGTATACACAACGGCCTTTGTTTGAGAAAATGTTTTGCAAGACCACGAGTTACCAATTAACACTTCATTGAACCGGGGAAACCTTTTATTTCCAGTGCGACGAGAGAAACCCGCACGATCAAGCGATAATTGGTGGCGGTTACGGTCTAGACACGACCAAAGTTCAGGTGGTGGACTCCATCTGCGGAATAGACTCGAAACCCGGTAACACAATCAATAACTTCTGCTATCATAAACTGATTAACTTGAGTGCTTGTCGATATTCCATCTCGTAAATACTTGCCGTCGCTCAACGGCTTGAATATTTAATCGCGCGAACCTGGGAAATCAAGGCACGCTGTTTGATGTTCGATCAAAAGGCTCGAGCACTCGCTCCGGCTGATACGACGAATTCCAGCAATCCGAAATATTGATATTCAATCCATTAAATCAATCACTGAAGAGCAAACGTTTAAAAAGAAATGATAGTAATTAAAAACGTTGAAGTTTAACATGTTCAGCGCCCACTCCACAATCATAAAAAGTACACAAAATCAAAGCAATATATTTAATAAAACAAAGACTAAGAAGTTTAGTTTTGTGATATTAATTACTGTTTCAAACCTCTTCTATTCCTCAGATCGTAAGGAAATTTTGTACACTCAATCTACCAATGTAAAAATTAATTTTCAATTCTGTATAAATAATTCCGTCACTCAGATATGGGTGACATGGCGCTGAACGTGTTAAAAAAGTTGAAGCATATTTATAATTCATTGCGATAAAAAGGCTTTTACGTTTTAGACTATCACGAGGTGGTGGAGTACAGTGTCACCTCGGTGAGGCTGATATCGAGTGGCTTCTTCGACAACTCTGTGACCGTGAATATCCAGCCGCTGAAAGACGAGTTTCTGGACAGGAATTAAAATCCGGGAAGCGATTTTGATCATAGAACACGATCGAAGTTTCAAGACCTCATTGTGAATGCAGTTACTTATAAGAGGAAGGTCCCAAAATTTAGCCATTCACACACCGAAATAGATGCATATGTATACTCATTTTTGTTCGACGAATTTTGGGAATTGAGTTCGTTCTACCTTTCTAAATGATGTTTAGATATATACATACATACATATATATATTTCTTCATTATTTATTGTACTTTCATTGAGCATTTATTTGATTCACTGTACCTTCACACACGTGACTGAGTACACGATTAATCGTTTGAATTCATGACTGAGAGACTATATATTGTTTGGGAGCTCAAGGTTTCTGGAGTACTATTCTATGTGCAAATGATTTTACATAGATTTGTCCTTTTTCGGAGATGATTCATGATTTGATATTGTACGACTTGTGATAAATGGATTTCAATAATCGATGATAATAGGTGTATAGACTTCTCTGTAGCTGCTAAAACGTTTTAGTACTTTAGAGAAAGGCCTCGAATTTTTATTCTTGTAGAGTGTAAAGTTCTAAACGGTGCTGTTCGGTTGAAGCGTGCCAATTTCTTTTAAACGACTATACACTGAATAAACGTTAATTCCTCCAGCTTCGCTTCTTGTCTGAGACTGTTCCTTGTAGGAATTATAGTTGCTTCTACTTAGTTTTATTAATAGCTTAAGAGCCTCCTCAAATTGTATCAGGAAGCTAATCTATCGTAAGTGTGTGTTAACTCAATTAATTTAATTAAAATTCGATTTCGTTTTATTTAATTTTATTTTAATTTATTCAATTTTCAGGATCGATTGAATATTTTTTCGGAATGGAACGGAGTTATTTGCATTCAATTCCAATTCCCTCCACATGTGAACTCTTCGAAGCTGTTGCTAGGCGACCAAACCGTATACAAATCAGCTCACGCTGATATACATCAGACAAACATGGAATTTCCGACGTGGAACAATGTGAACGAAGAAACATTCAATTAATCGCTAATTTTACAGGATTTTTATTGCTATTTTCTGATATTGTCGATCGAGAATCATGCTGCTTAAATATTTGGGAAATGTCATGCCTCCACATGTGAGTGTCGACATACAACTTCCTATCAGAATAGAATAATTTCCACGTGTTAATTAATATCTACCTAATAACGATTTTACTGTATACTTTCAATGTAAAATAGGAATACGAGAATCGAGTAGTCAGTATAGTGTGGTCACCAAACAACTTGAAACTTGCTGTCGCTTCCTCCGATCGTTCTATTTATCTGTTTGACGAGAACTGTGTGAAACGAGACAGGTTTCCCACAAAACCTGTCGATTCTAAGGTACGTTATTAATAGGCTGCGGATTTTTATGCAAAATAAAAATTGTTTGCATTAATTGCAAGATACGGAGCCACGTAAACGTTTATTCCTTTTCTGAATAATTTTAGCGTATTGAAAATAATACAATAGCAGTTTTTACATTTTTCAAATGTTTTTACTGTTTTACAATGTAGCATATTACTGAGTGATAGCAGATACAAAAATTAAAATCATGTCTTCTTCCAGTTTGGTAAAAAGAGCTACGTGATCAAAGGTATAGCGTTCTCCCCAGATTCAACCAAAATAGCAGTGGGTCAATCCGATTGTATAATCTACGTGTACAAAATTGGTGAACAATGGTGCGCTCGCATCAAAATTTGCTCATAGCTGTAACCACTGTCCACTGTATCACTTCATATTAGTTACACATATTTTTAATTTCACATGATATCAACAGGGGGGACAAGAAAGTAATTTGCAACAAGTTTCGCCAAAGTTCCTCCGTCACCTGCTTGATCTGGCTCACCGAAGGACCTGTTATCGTTGGCTTGATGGATGGGAAAGTTCGCGCAGCCTTACCGAAGTCTCAGAAAGCCCAGACTCTCTATACAGCTGACTCAATTACAATTGCGCTGGCTTCAAAGTAACTTGTATTAGTCCTACGACCTGTCTACGATACATACTATCTCTATCAACTTTTTCTGTATTGTCACATTTAAATTATAGTGTCAGAGGGACAGCGTTCCTCTCCAGTCACGCTGATGGCAGTATCATAAAGTACAATTTAACGGAGGATGGAAACCACGAACCTTCTGGACGCATCTGTACGCACACTGTGCCAGCCTATGCCTTGGCTTGGCCTCAGTCCCACATCCTGGCAGCAGGATGCGACAGACGAGTGACCTTCTACGACTCTCGTGGCAAGATCACCAAGGTCTTTGACTACAGTCGTGAGAATGATAAGGAGATGTCAGTGGCCTACTGCAGCCCCAGCGGGCAAAGCGTGGCAATTGGATCTTGGAATAAAATACGAATCCTGGACTGGAGTCCTAGACGCTCCATCTGGGAGGAAGCGAACTCGAAATCCTTGCCCAACTTCTATACTGTCACTGCGATCGCGTGGCGACGCGACGGATCGAGGTTAGTCAACGAAATCATTCTCTGAAACCTAGGATATTGCCTACACCATATTCCTTTTGACCCTTATGGTCTATTAAGTTAAAATTAAAAGTAATAATTACCGAGATATTCTCAAACTTATTTCATTTTTTAAATTGAATATAAACGTTTCTTCCATTTCTGACCTTGTATGACCTTGAACGTCATTACTCTATATAACTTTTTCCGTAAAGAAAATTCAAGTTTTCAGTGGACAAATACCGGCCCTGTTAAGGTTAACGCATTACTTACTGATGATTATCTCGCAATTTTTGCAAGTTTGTGATCCATGGTTAAAAACTTTCTAATAGATCCTTTAGTAGCAATAGCTACCTCAATCGTAAACCAACAAGTCACCCCTAAATAGTAACGTAACCTAATAATTTCGTTTAGTATTATTATGGAAAAGGAGATTCTTTAACTTCCCTTTGATTCACCGCTATTATACAAAATCCTATTAACAGGCTTGCAGTAAAAAAAGTGTTAACGTATAATGAAGTATCCCTGTAATCTCTGAGAACTCAGTTGCTCAAGAACTGTTCCAAAAAGTAAGGTACCTGTCTCCCTCGACAGTGAAGCGTTATCTCTCTCCTAGATCGAACACTATTTTCCAGACTCGTGGTGGGCAGTCTTTGCGGAGCAGTGGAGCAGTTCGAAACAGTGCTCAAGCGATCGGTGATCAGAGGCAGCCACGAGGTAGCCTACGTGGGCCCTAATCAAATAGTCATTCGTCCCTTGCAAGAGGGTAACAGGCCAGTCATCATCAGATCACAGACTGGTAATGAAATAGAGGATGTCAAGGTTCTAGGACGTGCTGACAACAATGTGGTAGCTCGCACAGCTAACACGCTGCTGCTCGCAGACATAGAACTGAATCTGATCAGTGAGATTCTTTGGGACGACAAGAGCAACAGCGAGAAGTTTTTCTTCGAGTTTCCAAGAGTCTGTCTAATTTTCTGCTCCGGAGAGCTGACTATCGTTGAGTATGGGAATAATGAACCACTGGGCTCTGTCCGAACGGAAGCAGTGAATCCTCACGTAGTTAGCATCAGAATTAACGAGAGGCAGGTGCCAGGTGCTGCTGACAATAAGCGGTTGGCTTACTTGTTGGATCCTAGAACTGTACGCATCGTAGATCTGATAACGGGTGTCACAGTAGCGATAATCACTCACGACGTTCGCGTGGACTGGTTGGAATTGAGCGAAACTGGTCATAGACTGCTGTCGCGGGACAAGAGGGCCAGGTAATTAGATACTTGTTTCTTGTAAGAGAACTTTAACTCTTTATTTTAACTCCACAACCAGGACATTTCTTCTGGCCCAGAAAATTTGTACAAGTTTCATTCCCTGTTACGCATATGAAGTTTATTGCTATTACTCGACAGCACTTAAATTTTTAGCAATTTCTCAGATACAGACATAGTGATGTAAATATTGTTTTAACACGTCAAACGCCACAGGTGGTCTTTAGTGACCGGCATTATGAAATTACTTTAAAAATGATTCATTTTGGTGAATCACGATTCATGGCTAGTAAATGTCTGTTTCTTTAATACAGGTTATGGCTGAACGACGACCTGGGTAGTCGAACTTTACTGCTAACCGGAGTCAGCTTTGTCTCCTGGGTGCTAGGCAGCGACGTGGTCGTAGCTCAAACGGGTCAAACACTAGCAGTTTGGTACAACGTCGATGCCCCAGAGGTTGCCACCCTGATCCCCATTCGTGGAGACGCAGTGGACATCGTCAGGGAAGACGGTAGAACATCGGTCACCGTCGAAGAGCTAGGTGGAAAAGTTGCTTATCTGCTGGACGAGCCTTTGATCGAGTTTGGCACAGCCTTGCACGACAATGATTTTGGCAGAGCTCTACTGTTCCTGGAGGAACTGGCAGACAGACCACAGGCTGAGGCTATGTGGGAGAACGTGGCCAGAAACGCCATGGCTACTAGACAATTGCTGGTCGCTGCTAGATGTTACGCTGCTCTAGGAGATGTCGCTTGCTCCAGGTTTTACTAAATGAACTGTATTAGGTTGTAACATAAATTCGTTCGGCTCCAAATATTGCTGTAATTTTAACGATATAGTTGTGTTACTCATTAAGTTAAGATGAAATAGATCCACAGTGTTCTAAAACTGGATCTACGATTTTATAATAGAGCGCAGCACATGTTTAACCTAGTGCTTTCACAGGTTCCTCAAGGACATCGTGAAGACCGGCGAGAAATACAGCGCCGAAACTGGCAACGACGATCCCCTTTCTAGTCCCGACTGTTGGGCAAAGTTAGCGATACTTAACGGAGAACTGAAGACAGCGGAAGCAATTTACCTGGAGCAAAACGAACTGAGCCAGGCTCTCGACATGTACCAGAAGTACTGGCACTGGGAGGACGCGCTGATCCTAGCACAGAATCGCGGATGGCCAGGTCAGCAAGAGCTCAGGGACAGACACCTAACCTGGCTCCTCGAGAGCGGACAGGCAGCCAGGGCTGCAGCTATCTTGGAGTCCACGAATCCTCAACGAGCTGTCAAGTTGTACTTGGAAGCTCGTCGACCTGGACGAGCAGCTAGACTGGTTCTAGCCGATGAGGAGCTGCTGGAAAACAAATCGATTGTAAACGACATCGTGAAGGTGCTGAAAGCGACAGACTTGATGGAACTCGCTGGGGAGTTGTTGGAGAAGACATCGGAGCATCTAGAGGCTATACGTTGTTATGCTCAAGCTGGAGTGTTCGCTAGAGCGCTGGAACTGGCTAGGAAAGTGGACCCCACCATGGTGGTGGATCTTGAACGTGACTGGGGCAAGCATTTGGCTTCAGCTGGCCATTACGATGCTGCTATTAATCATTTCATTGAAGCTGGGGAGACTGCGCTGGCTCTCGACGCTGCTATAAACGCTCATCAGTGGAGGAAAGGGTTGCAGATCGTACAAGTATGCTTTACATATTACGGAACGCGGTGAAATCAATTTTATTACATGTTTTGTTTCGAAATAGGTCATCGAGGACGATGATCCCACGATCAAGAAGCAATGCGAGAAGCTGGCCGAGTACTTCACCTCCATAGGCGAGAAAAATATTGCGGAGAAGCTGTACATTCGCGCAGGGGACGCGAATCGCGCTGTGGACGTCCACATACAAAGCGGCAACTGGAGTCGTGCCCACGAGGTAGCACAAGAGTACATGGACTCTGAGAAAGCCAACAAAGTCCTAGCCAAACACGCAGCGGCTCTCTACGAGACTGGTGACCTCAAGCACGCAGAGGAGTTATATCTTGCGATAGGCGAGCACGATTCCGCCATAGCAATGTACAAGAAGGCAGGACGTCGGACAGACATGGTCAGACTCGTGGCGAAGTACAGACCGGACTTGTTGGAACAGACACATGTACACTTGGCGCGAGAGTTAGATTCTTCAGGCAAACCCAGGGAAGCTGAAGAACATTACCTTGCTGCAGGGGACTGGCGGGGCGCTGTGACCGCTTATCGCTCAGCTAATATGTGGGAGGATGCCTTGAGAGTGGCTAAACAGAATGCTGGAGACAACGCTGCTCAGCAGGTAGGCCTATCAAAGATTTTGCTGACTCTAGAAACAGAGATAAGTTTTCATTATCAGTAACTAATAATAATTGTCAAATAAGCAAGACTTGTATGAAAAACGCAAAAATCACGAGACGGTCAACGCGTTGAATAAAAGAAAGGAAATTTTTATTTAACGGACGACTGAACAATATTTTTCCTGCAGGTTGCTCTGATGTGGGCCCGCACTTTGGCTCCGGAGCTAGGAGCAAGGTTGTTGATGAGGTTAGGTTACCTAGATGGCTGTCTTCAGCTGGCCTGCGAAGCTAACCTGTTTGATTGGGCCCTGGAAATTGCGAAGTATGGCACGCCGGAGCAGAAGAAGGAGGTCCACTACAGACACGCCATGGCTTTGGAGGATGAGGGTCGTTTCTCCGAGGCTGAGAAAGAGTTCATTAACGCAGGAAGAACCATGGAGGCTGTGCAGATGTACATACACACACGTGACTGGGAGTCAGCTGAGGATATAGCACAGTCGTTGAATCAGGACGCAGCTGCTCAGGTTCTGGTCGCTAGAGCTAGCGAAGCTGCTGAGGCTCAGGACTATTCACTCGCAGAGACTCTATTGTTAAGAGCGCACAAGCCTGAGATGATCATAGATCATTATAAGGTAATTGTAGACTGTTGCGAACTTTTCTTGGCATGGTTGAACGTGTAATAAACATTATAGACAGCTGGGATGTGGTCGGAAGCGTTGCGAGTCTGCAGAGAATACTTGCCCAGCCAAGAGGCTAATCTCAGACGAGAACTGGGGCAGAAGAGTGCTTCATTCGCTGGGGCAAACGTTTTCGAGGAAGCCAAGAAATGGTTGGAGGTCGGAGAAGTGAAGGCTGCCTTGGATATCTTGATCTTAGACCCACAAGCTACTAGATCCTCTCTGATCCGAGCTGCAGAGATTTTACTGCATCAAGCAGACCCGGAGACTGCAGCCGCTGTTGGAGGAGACCTTGGGTCGAGACTGTTTTCCGTTGGCGAACATGCTCTGGCTGCACAGGTTTTTATAAAATCTCCGCGTTCATTTGTTTCAAAGTTTTGTCCATATTTGTGTCGTTTATTCGCAGGTGTTCCTACAAGCAGACAGATTGAAAGACGCCATCGATGCTCTGGCGTCTGTAGGGGAATGGGAAAGAGCCAGACGTATAGTGAAAGAGCTGGCACCTGACATAGAGCCATATCTAGAAGAGAAGTACAAAGACGCGATGTTGAGGGATGGACAAATAGATAGATTGGTGGAGATTGATGCAGACGCTGGTTTAGAGATATTGGCTAACAGAGGACAATGGAATCAAGTCTTCGAGGCAGCCAGCTCCCAGGACACTCAGACTCTGCACAAATATGTGGCGCAGAGAGCTGCACAGCTCTTGAAGGCAAATGTTCCTTTGGAGGCTTTGCAGCTGTACGCGAAGTATGGGACACCACCCATTCCACAGAACTTTAATCTCTATTTACAGATATCTGAAAATGTTCTGCACTCTAAGGTTAGGATTAATAGAACATTTGATCTCCTTGTACAGCAGAATATTTTTCAAATTTAAATTCTAACAGGCGTACTATGAGTATAGACATTTGGCACTGCTCAGATCAGTCCTGTTGGATCTCTCAAAGAACTTGAACACTCCCAACGCAGCCAAATCAAAGTTCGAAAGACTGCTCGAGTCTACACACTACTCAGCAGTGAAGTGCGGATGCAAAGACTACCCTGCACTCTCTGGACTAGTTTTGAAGGCTTCCGTAACCCTATTGAGGTATACCGATCTGGTCCTCGTTGACAGAGCATACTACGAAGCTGGTATCGAAGCACGAACAGCAGGCTTGAACAGCGAAGCATTCGTCTTCCTCAATCACTTTCTTGACTTAGAGGAGTGTATCGAAGAAGGAGACAGTACTGTGCTCGACGTCGATGATCTAGCTGTTACAGACTTCCCTGTGGAAGTGCCATTACCAAACTCTTTGGGTGTAACGTCAGAACAGAGGGAAGAAGTTCGGGAATGGCTGCTAGCAGTGTCTATGGATCAGAAGGTAGAACAGGTTCTGCCTACTGATCATAGAGGAGTTTATGTAGGCTCGTTGACATCTCCTGCTGCAGATTCTGCAGCTATTCAAGGTTGCATTATCACTGGTTACCCTGTACGAGGTTCCATAATTCGGTTTTCTGAGGTACAGGAATATATTTACTTATTCTAACGTCAAAAAAAGTCCTCTGAAAGTAGGAAGATTCCTTAACCCCTTGCACTATAATTTAGATTCGTGACGAAGATGCCGATACAGAATCTACTAAATATGTATGGTAGTTCCTATGAATCGGAATAAAATTCTATTTTGTCATTGTGGATATAGAGTCATTGGAGAACGTATAGACATACAATAAATACAAAATTCTTTTTTATTCTAAGAAATTATGAACGACAAAGGAATTCGAATCATCGTCAGCATAAAATGAATCATAGTGCAAGGGGTTAAATGTGTGTACTTTATTACATATACTTTTGTACATTTATCGTAATTGTTTTAATAAGGGTGAACGCATTGCCGACCGTGACGACTGGACAAAATTAATCAACACAGCTCGCCAGGCTCCCCAGGACTCAAATCTTAACGATATTCTAGCTTTTGTTCAAGAGTGGTGTGGGGCAGTGCCTACTTACACTTTCTGAACACGTCTTACACGATTTTATATTTGAATTGAATCAAATCTTTTTACGATTATAGTTATCAGGTAAAATTTTTCTTTCCAACGCCCAATAGGGTAAAGCCATTCTCTAGAGCACGAGACACAAATTTTAATTTATTGCAGGTGATCCGGAGTCCATTTGTTGATGCATTGGTTCAACGAATTAGTATTGATGTTTTCGCTTAACAGGAGATACAAAGGCAACAATGTTCGTTCTTGTTTCTCTAGAATTTATTTAAATATTGCATTATGTAAATAATTAATCTAACTTAAGCATAAATAGTTCTATACGGTGTGAATATACATGTAACGTGAGTCCATGGGATTCTCATGTTTTTATCTCGAACCGAATCTCTATGCAACGATCGAAACCCAAGCGAGTTATATCAACATAACTCGTTGCCTGAACACCTATCCGCGATGGATATTTATATGACTACTTTGTGATGACTATGCAAGTTTTGCATTTATACACAGGCTGCGTGTATGAAAAACAACAGTACAAGCTAGAGATGAGAAAACCCAATAGTATCAAAATACTATTTTCTTTCTTTCTCTCCAGTGTGAATCGAGTCTCCTAGAATTGATCAAAAACCTGTGCTTTAGACGTTTGCGTTGACCGAAACTGAACACAGAGAGCGGAAGTGTATCGAACAGAATTGAACATGAGATATTTTTGTGTGAAACAACCGGAAGTGAGAAGAATTATAGTTTGAGTTGGTTGAAAAAAAATGTGGGAGTGTTTTATCCACTGCATTCGAAGTCCGAGTTTCCTTCAGAACGAACGCGTTTCTCTCGGAAGAAAGCAGTCGTCGTCGTCGTGAACTGTTTTATTTCCAATTAAGTATCCGCCACTTCCCGCTTATACTATCGTTTTCTAAGTATTTCAAATATACATACAGTGTCTCGAAAAATGTACCGTAAAAAATAAGATCTCTAAAGTCCGAAACAAGACAATCGTTGAAGCGTCTACGTGGTACGAAGATTTATTTCTTTTTATAACTTATTCAGGAGATGGTCACGGGGGTCGCTAATCGATTCTATAAAAATATGGAAAATTATCTTATTCCCCACTCAGCAATCTGACTCGCCTATGATACAGTATACTTCGAGAGACACCTTGCATATGATTATGTTTAAATATACAAAACGTTTCATAAATAGTGCATTTTCTGGGGAATAGGATCTTTCGCTCACGACTGGCACGACTTCCTAGAAGATCATCGAACATTTTAAATAAATTGACTATCAACTTCTGTGGAGCCGTTAATTTTTTTTTTTACACTTGGCACGCCTTATCATCCGATTTAACACTAGGTTTACAGGAGCACTAAAAGTGACTATTTTACATTTATAAAAATAACGAGAACGTGTCTATCCAAATTTTTAGCAATCTTTTAATAATATATACCAAAAGAAATAAATTCGTTGATATGAATAATCGTAAATTAAAAATATTAGAACGCGCACCGTAAACCTACTGTTAACATCACTAACATTTATTTTTATATTTTACAGAACTTATGCGTTAAGAGTGTTTAAAAAGAAACCCTGATAGACAAAGCAAAATTAAAAGAATTTACACCTGGGAATGTTTCGTTAAAATTACAACCGATCGACAAAATCATTAAAGAACTCCAAGATAACTTCTCTGCGTCCAGAAAATGCGTTATTTATGAAACACCCTGCGTATACGCAATCGACCGGATATATAGGTCCTCCATTGAAGGCTCTTCCTTAGAAAAATGAAGACCGTAGTAAATACAAAGGAGATTTCGAAACATATACAATACATACACGTTATGCTTCCCCTAACGTTTCACATAAAACATCGTTTCTCATACCGTTCTGTTTGCACGTACCCTTGTAGCATTCTTTTGATTTCTGTATCGGAGAAAATAGTTGAAACGAATACTCGCTCCGTACAGTGTAGACACGTTTTCCATGTATAAAGAAGATTCTTATAAATTGCACAAATAGAACAAGTATCGTCTATCATTTTCACTATCTACATACACAATATTACAGAAACTCGATGTTCTCCAAATAAGAAAAATCCCTACCAGAATCAAGTCAATATTTTCAAAACTTCAATTTGCTATGGCACCTAAAACTTATAATACAAGAGCCACGAGTTTCAACTGACTGCCATTTTATAACAAATCCGTCTAAATTTGTGATCGTAGCAGGGTAGACAGCCTAAAGCTTGAGAAACTAAAATACCCTGAAATCGGCTATCCGGACCAAGAATATTCCTTCGTTCCGCTATACAAGATTCTTCTATCATCATTAAAGGGGGATTCGCGCCCGGTAATTACAAGAATCGACTTTATACATCGTTAGAGCGATCAGAAAACACTGCCATGTTCCTTCTAATCCATTAGGGCGACTATTGTTGGGTGATCCTGAACACTGGGCCTATCCTCAAGAAAAATCTCCTAAGAACGGACCTCAACTCCGGTTTGAGGTCGAAGCACATAACTTCGCATAGCAGCGGGTAGCAGCTGGACGCATGAACGGCGAACCGGTTGTCGATCATTTTCAGAATTCTGGTCAGAAGTAGCAGCAAAATGGGGGTCCAGGCTTCCCGGTGAGCCTCGTTCGACAAGGTCAAGAAATATTTCAATGCTTCGCAGGCCACCTCGACCAGCCTGGCCTCCACTTTGCTCCAGTCCGCTCTGTGAGCTTCGTCGCTGTACATCTTGAATAGAATCCTTAAAGCGCAGGCCAACGACTGCGTCTCCTGCTTCAGTAGATTAGGCTTGACATTGCCCCTGAAGCCTGCTTTCCACAGGACGTTCCGTTGCTCGTGATTGGAGTTGAAGTCCTTGGCGAACCGGTGTGACTTCAGGAGGCATTCGACTAGCTGCAATAAATGCGTGGTGGTCAGGGCACAGTACATGCCCTGTTCCTCCTTCTGCTGGTCCGCTCCGGCTCGCACGCTTAATTCGGACTTTCCTTTGAACATGTCAGCCTGCGCCAGCGCCAGATTCTCTTGGTCCTCCTTGCGCGACGTGGCCGGGTAGAATACAATGTTGTCTATCGTTTGGATCAGCTCCAGCTGGACCACGCACTTGATCAACAATGCGGAGAATACCTTGTTCTTCGACGATTCGCCGTTCGTCAGACTCTGGGAGCTGTTGCTCCTCTTCAGGATGCCCATGTGGTTGTCAGTCTCTCCTGTGATTACGTCGAGGTCGGATTCTTTGTTGGGGGACTGCGGTTTCCATGTTAACAATACCGACGGCAAGGTGCTCTCGAATATGTCGAACACACAGACGCCGGTCTTCTCCCACGTCTTCTCGTCGAACTTAATTCCATTGCTGATGACCAGATTCTCGAGGCAATTGGTACCCGAACGGGCCAGCTGCTCGTTATCCTGTTGCACGCACCACAACAGCTGGGAGTATAGTTGTTCCAGTAGAAGCGGGCCCAGAGTGTCGTAGAACTGGGAGAAGACGTCCACGATAGCGTAGAGAGCGTGGTTGCACGTTGTTGTCATCCATTCCGCTTTCTACGGATTGATAAAGCAGCTTGAGTATCGGGAATAATGTTGTTTGAACTAATAAGTTAGTGCACGTGAAATGCTGGATTTCGTTTATGTTCGTGAAAGTTTGTTTCCGTGGTTTCGTTGTTCTATTTTTCACATAACCTCTAGAACAGTTTGATCATCTACGTCAAGCGTGACATTTTGTTGAAAAAATATTTTAATGCACATGTTTGCTATTTTTTAAATAAATCGAGTCAAACACGGATTCCGCCTGGTATTCGTGTAATTTTCTTGTATGAATATAAACTTGGCAGCAATTCAGCACAAACCATTCGCAATATAAACAAGGCTTTTGGGGATAATACTGTGAACAAGGGGAAAGTGCAGCGTTGGTTTGCAATATGGAACATATTTTGACTAAGGAAAATTCATCTGGGAAACGAAATGGTCTAATTGTTATTTCAAGAGAAAATCCGACATTTTTTATGAACCCACCTAATACAGTCAACCCTCCAATAACGCGATTAATTCGTACTATGTTATAAGAAACTCAGAATTAGTACAAATAACTATTAGTACAAATTCCTCCACGTTATAGTAGGGCTTACGGTATTTATGCTGATAGTTCTTACCTCTGTATGTTGCTCGGGAAGTTTCATGTTGTCGAAGATCCTGAACAGAACTTGGAACAGGTCCTTCCACCAGTGAGGTTTAAACGATGCGCCATGGGTTTTCACGACATCGAAAAGAACTGTCAGTGCTCGTGTTCGCACGTCCAATTTACATCTGCTCACTATGCAGGATAATTCGAACAATAGTGGGAACCAACCCCTTACCTAGACAAAACATGAAACATAATTATTAAGGGATTATTAAGCAATATTTAAATATGCGTACCCAAGCTCTGTCCTCTTCAGACACCATGCCACTGTCATCCATCATTCCCTCTGCGAATAGATTCGGGTTGACGTCAATGTAAGAGGCGCAAGACCTTATTAATCTTATGGCCTCCATGCTTGTTTCTGGGAAGGAGGCGTTGCAGGCGAACTCACTGAGGCACTTGACGGCATCTTGGAAGGAGTCTACCATAATACTGAAGTCTTCTGCGTACAACTCGTCTGTAAAAAAAGCATTGGGTTCAACCTCTGTTTCTTCATTGTTAAGAGTGTATTCTAATTACACATTTTCAAAAAATCGATATTTTGCATTTTCTTTAAGATGTTTGAATTTGTAAAATTAAGTTGATGATGAAAATATTTTTACTTTTAAGAAATCACACGTATAGGATAAATACCAATAAATATGTGTACAAAATCCCAATACAAAAGGTGCTATAGTTTCTTTGAAAAAAATTGCTAAATATTCGCGCGAAAACGACTACGAAAATCGGAAAAACCCCCTCCATCCTACATTGCAAATTCTAAACTAAATAACGTCTCATCGTAATGCAGCCACGGGGGTAACTGGAGTTAACTATTGCTATAGTTTCTTTGAAAAAAATTGCTAAATATTCGCGCGAAAACGACTACGAAAATCAGAAAAACCCCCTCCATCCTACATTGCAAATTCTAAACTAAATAACGTCTCATCGTAATGCAGCCACGGGGGTAACTGGAGTTAACTATTGCAAAAGTGGATCACTCGCGCGCGTTTAAATGTCGATTCCAAATAAATTTGATTTATGAGATAGTAAATTTCAAAACACTGTAGTAGACTAGGGTTAAGTCTCCTTCTACTCACTAATAATTTTTCCCGTCATCGAGAAGGCCAGCTCGACCACAGCCTCATCCCTGTCACTGGCAGCATGATGGAACACGCTGAATATGTTCTTCCAGCCGGAGCGAATGTTAGGGGCCTGCGAGTGAACAATCTGTGCGACGCAACGAACGACCATGTCTTTAATCACCGGTGACCTATTCTTCTTCATGATATGTTCGAACGGTCTTAAAAAGTCCTTTTGAAAACGGAAATTCGCGAATTCACCCTTCTCGATGAACTTCGTGGCCAGTTGCCTCAACGAGTCAACCGCGAAGAACGCTATGTCCTGGCGAGGACTGCAGCCAACTCTGTCGAAGTGGTCTCCGATCACCTGCCAAATCCTGGACCACTGGAGCCTGATGCGACCCATGTTGTAATAGGAAATCTCGACGATCTTGGTCAACGAGAACATGCGAGGCTGAGTTGGGTGGGACAATTCTTCTAAGGATACCTGACAGAGAGCCTTGACGAATTCCACGATCGCATCTCCATCCAATCTAGTGGATCCTGTGAAGATCCTGTCGACTGCCACCACCACGCTCTGGGAACTTGTTTCCCCTATTGACTCTTTTACGCTTGCTGCAATTTGAAAGTAACCAATGAGCACAGTGCGTTGTCAATTTAAAAGGTATAGCAGAACAAGGTGATCAAATGTGCCCCCAAAGAAAACCCACCGTGGGATGTTTCAAGTTGGTACCCCTAACGCAAGAGTGAAAGTATGGTGAATGATCAATTTTGGCACGTAGGCACATTCGACATACCTCTAAGCATAACAAACTGATAAGTAGACTGCAGATACATTTATGAGAAGATCGAATAAGTATAATTTAAAGCAGTAAACAGGTCGAAAGAATTTTGGAACATCGATGTATTATTTTCAGCCTATTAAAATCATTAAAGGAGGAACGGAGTTACTATTAGGCTCCTGTTTGATGCGATCGAAGCAGACAATTTTTATTTTGCATAAAGATTCGCAGGTCTACTGATAAGAAATGCATCGGAGGAGACAATCTACAACTTCAAAAAGTCCCCTCTGAAACAGCTCTTGATGCAATTACACTTACGGTCCAGAGAACTGAGATTCAAATTGTTGCTTTGATGGGAGTTGTTATGGGTCAGGTTGAAGGTCACCAATGGCGACGGGAAGTGTGGCTTAGACGGTGGACCCAGAAGCTGTGGTCTGACTCCGGTCCCTATCAATTGAGCGAGCTCCAACTGCGAGATGCATTTCACAACATCCAGCCAGGAGCTGCCAAGGTAATTCCCGTCGGTATGCGCCACGGTTATCAGCGTCTTTATGGTGTCTATGTTCTTCGCCTTCATCTCGGTGATGGGAGAGTTCGCAGTCAGCAAAGTGAATCGCGCCAGCGCCTGCACGTACGCGTCCCGCTCCAACTGCGTTCAAAAAGAACATATATTCGCACCAAGGATTTTCTTATCTGGTCGACTATTGTTCTATTATCGCTGTACGCTAGAACATTCGAGCAACTAAATATTTTATTTATCGTTACAAAATAAAATAGTTGATCGTCGGTAACGGCACCGGCGCGGTCATGGGCTTACAAAGCAGAATTGCTATCGACCGTGCAAAATAATTTACCGTCATGTGAAATATGCAAGCGATGCGGATCGCGCATCGGATGCCGTCTAAGCATAAAGAAGCTATTTCAGGGTCGTCGCAGTCTTGAAGACCGACGCTGAATGCGGCCAAAAACGGTGTCCAAGCAATTTTGAACATTGGCCGCACGTGTTCCAAGTGTTTCGCCGTTGTGAACGGCGCCTGAACGTGACTGACCGACTCCATCAAGTTCTTCGCCGCGGTCGATATCACTTCCATCTCCATGTTCCACAAGAGACGTCGTTTCTTTTCACTGGATATTACTGAAACATCGGTCGGGACAATTATAAACAATTGCAACCTCGCACGATTTCATTATAACTCTACAGCGGATTATTATGGGAAATAGAAAACTGTCCAAGTTAATTGTAAGAAATCACAGGTAAATGAAAATGTATTTTCTCTTTCAATCATCTTACTACAATATAACAGTATCCTTAAATAGTTCTAATGTCTTTTCATTGTTGTATTTGATTTGTTACGTTTTTGTCGCAAATGCATAAAACCCGCAGTTTAATTATAATTGCGGAGTTCTTTGCAGGAAGAACAAATCAACATCATCCTTTTCCTACAGCTTAGTTGGGACCAGGAATATTACCTTGTTTCCCAGGCCTGTTCGGATTTGATTTCATCTTAATCTCGTTACCAGCAATCTCGTCGTAAATCTTTGACAAATATTCTTCAGGTAAGTCTTCGTTATCGCTAATACGCCGGTTCAACTTGATATACTGCTCTTTCGTCATTTTATTTTTGACTTGTGGCGAGTGAAGGTCGGTCGTCAGCATGATTATGGAGAAACCCAGCACGTAAGCGGTGTCGGCGCTTGTGAACAGTCCATTACTGCAAAAAGCAACAACGAACTTTAATTCTGTTCTGTTGAACATTCGATAAAAAATAAATAGTCAAACATGAAGAACTAAATGACAAGAACACTTAGTACATTATCTACCGGCGATTATTCCATAATTTTTGGAAATGATCAAATAGCTCTGGATTCTTAAATAAATCCTTCAACAGCAATAGAAACGTCAATCGTAAACCGATCAGCTCACCCTCGATAGCGTAATTGAATAATTTCGTTTGGGATTATGGTATAGAATATAGAGTATGGTATAGAATATATCTATATTCTATAGAGAATATAGAATATATATTTAAGCTTCCATTTGGTACAGTAGAATAAGCTTCCGGTAGATAAGATCCAATGTTAAGATGATATTAATTTGAATAATTAGGGGTAGGTCATGGTTCTCGATAGCACTCACTTCGGATTACATTCGCAGTACCGGCTGGCGAACTTCTCCATAAGTCGATCGATCTTCTGAGCCTCGCCGGGCAACCGGAAGCCCTCGAGAAAGTATCTGAGGGCTGTAACTAAATCGCGGTCAGCAAAATTCATTTGATCAATATAGCTGTACATCACCTGATTGTGATTATGATCCCCGAGAAAATCGCCGATCGCGGTCTTATCGAGTCGTTCGTCCATATGAAGCCAGCGGGCAACGTCGTCGGACGAATTACCTAGAAGACCTTGTTCTTGAAGATATTGTACCCCCTTGCTTGGCTTTCGATTAAAACTAGAGGTAAGAATACCACTTAATTAATAGAAACCATGCCCATTCAACCGTATTCCTAATCGTTCAGCGTCTATGAGATACCAGGATGTCTCATCAATAGACAACGGATCTTTATGCACAGGAAAAATTGTCTGCGTTAATTGCAGTGATCAGAAGCCATATGGAAGATTTGTCGTGCCTTAAATAAACTTAATAAATTTGTTTAATCTATGTACTATTTCAAATCGCACCAGCACGTTTTTGCCAATAATGCATAAAATCTGCAGTCTATTTATAACGTGTCTAAGAATCATCGAAATCGAAGGGTAGGTAGCTGTTCTGCGGGTTCACCCTCTTTAGTTTCGAGGCAACCTGATACCTCAGACCAGGACGAGCGAACAAGATGATGGATGAAAGACTAAAGATCTTCGGTTCGTACATGTCAATTCCGGTTTCCCAGACTTCCTTCTGCTGCTTCTGCACTTCATATTGTTCCGGAGAGTCCGGAATCTCCTTGTTCCCTGCCAGACTAGAATTCGCGGACGACAGACTTCCTGCGCTGCCATAACGAGGCAACGGCGGCTCGGCAGGAGGATCCGGCGGCTCCGAAGGCAGCTGTTGATCAGCCGGCACGCTCGGGTTCACGTACAAGTCTCTGCTCCACTCGACCATGCATTTCAGAATGGAAACCAGGCATTCCAGGCCCCTGATACGCATCGATTTCTCCTGATTAGGCGAGGCACCCAGTTCCAGCGCTTGTCTGCCTTGCGCAATCTTTGACAAATCATTCACAAGCCTGCAAAATAAGACATGTATACCGTTTCGTCGCTGATACCGATCGCATTACGTTCTACGGTGTTCTCTTCGTAACTGTGAAAAAGATCTCACCGGGACTGTTCAAATTTTATTCATTGGAACCAGTGACCGAGCCAGCGAGGTGTCGAGTATCAGCGAGACTCACGCTAATGCAAGCGAAGCGAACGATTGCAACTTTTCTAATTCTTGTTCTGTCTACAGAGCTGTGCGGACTCCGCAGTCCCAAAGTTTTTACAGTTACGGAGAGAATACTGTAATATGTTTCCTCACCTTTCGAATAAGTTTGCAGCCGATAGATCACAATCGTAGTTCACGTATATGTCAACGACGCTCTGAGCGTCCGCGCAGATGCGCGTCAAAGCGTGGATCACCATCCATTTGTGCTCGAACGAGCTACTGGAAGTCTCGAGGATGTTCATGAAAATCTCCTTGAAGAAGACCTCTATCTGCATTTTTAAGTGCACTTTGAAACGGGCCAGCAGGGCCAAGAACAACGCCAACGAGAGCTCGAACACCTCGGGAACCGACGAAACACCGTTCTTCGAGAGCGCCACGCACAAGTATTGTTTTATAGCTATCACGAACATCTCGTTCGAACGTAACACTGGTCCCGCGTTTTGCAGTATGCCCAGAAGCAGTTGCAACGAAAGGATCTTTGACCTGAGGTGGTGTGACCTGGAAAAAAAGCCCAATGCAATTTTACGAACGTGTCTTTTGTATGAAGTTTTGTATTCGTTTATTGAATTTTTTAAAAAATTATTAAGATAATTCCCCACCGCAAACGGTTAATATTTAATTTTCTCGAAATTTCCCTTCCATGTCGCGTGGTGAACTAGTTGTTCTAACTTCTCAAGAAGTCCGAATATTATTGAGACTTCTGTATATATACATACTTAGGATCTAGATTGCCATCGGGAAGGGGTTTCATAGAAAGTTTGCAGAGCGCTCTGAAGACCAAGAAAGCATCCTTCTGTAGGACGTGGGTAAACTTCGCCCTGACCATATTGTCGCTTTCTGCCACAGTCTCGTCGGAGTTGTCGTCCATAGGCACTTGGTCCAAGCTCGCCTCCTCCGAAACTATTGTCGCTGCACTGGTCACATCCTCCGGTACCACAGAATTGACTACATCCTCCAGGATCCCTCGTACAATCAGATGCGACTCTTGGCTATTTTCCGTAGCAGTCTCCTCATTGTTCACTGTCTCAGATTCCAGTTCTCCGCTGGCAGTGCAGTTGGCAGCGTTTATAGCAGCTTCTGTGTGCTCCAGTTCGTTCTTAATATTCTCTTCCTCCTGGAAAGGAACAATGGAAGATGTATAATTTCAATTATGAAAGTGGTGTGTCATCTAAATGTTTTAACTTACTGCTTGTGTTTCCATCCGCGCGAAAATCACATTGATCATCTGTGTGAGTGTGGCGCGAGCCGTAGTTTGGTTAACCAGGTTCTTAGAGGCCAAGTAAACGCTGTAAACGATGCGTATTGCGAGAAGCACGGTGCCCTCGTGAACTTCGACATGCTGACTAGTCATCACTGTCAAGAGTGCTTTTATTATCTGCAACTGAACACCCTCGTCCGTTTGCGGCCCTATGAAACATCCACAGATTGTTTCGACGATCCGGACAATCAATAGTTTGTTCGGCTCGGTAGAGTCAGGTACATTGCCAGTGAGGTGGCCGTAGGCGATCAATTTCTGCAGACAGTCTAGGGCAGTGACCACAATTCGTGGCGACTTGCTCTGGCAGGCCAATTCGAATGGTAAAAAATACTTCTCCGCAGAAATGACATAGGAATCGCTGCGGGGCTGGGGCAGCGCAGTCGAGACCTGCGTTCCCGATACTTCCTTAATTTCATTTCGCAAGTTATCTGAAATTCAGAACATATGTTAGAATCTAGAAAAATTATCTTGCATGTACATGCATTCGTTACAGACACAATTGCATCCCCACCCAGTAATAAAGTAAAAATAGATTAGAACAAAGAGTGATCTGTTATTGACAGATGCTAATTGGCTGTTATTTTTGTGTACACTGTATGCGCACATTTAATGCAAGATCAATTAATACACACAATGAAAGCTAGAAGCTTTGACATTCTGTATGCTCGATGAAATAAGTAACCTTTTAGAAAGAATCTTCTGTTTACTGGTACATCAATTTTATGTTTTCAATATTCATTATACAGTTAGACCAAGCATCCAAGAATTAAGAGTAGATGATGATGCAATGTATTAAGTGCCATATGAATATAATTCAATTTAAACCTCGCCGTGAAGACCAAGAAATGCTATCACAATATATAAGATCTTGCATATCTCATTTTTATCTAAAATACAATGTATTTATGGCAAGGAGGACATAGTATAGTCACAATCTGTCAGGCTTGTTTTTGTACCTTACAGTTCACTCGGACATGAGGTCAATGAAAAGATAACATTTGATAATTAATGATATGAAACCAATAAAAATTCAATGAAAGTAATGATGCTGTAAAATTCCATTTGATATTTTCACAATGCTCCATTAATGAATAGTTCTTGCAATATAAACTTGGCATTTCAACATCTGAGTTTACATTAGCAAAAACATCTATTTCTAAGAAACTTATATACTTATTCTCTTGACTGTGAACTTCTTGGCACCTGATCAACAACTATAGATACTTATTGTTCCGTATACAAACTGCTTATGTACTGCACAGAGTAAGCATCTTTATGCACAGGAAGTCGATCATAAAATGAATACATTGCAAGTACGCTCGTCTGCGAATAGCATTCAAAGCTCCACGAAGTGTGGCATGGATAGCGAACATTTAGGATTTGTAAGTGCATATTGAACTATGTTCTATGCATAGTTAACACAGCGAAGCTTGTTCTCCTTGAATAGTATTTGAAGCTCACAGAATGTTACTCGGACAACAAACGTTTAGGAGTTTTAAGTACATATTGAACTCGATTTTGTGCATAGTTGATGCAACAAGGAGGGAGGGGGACAGAGAGAGATAGAGAGAGAAAAAGAGAGAGAGAGGAATGGAGACAATAATTACCGAGTGCAGTCTCGCAGGACTTTCTGAGTTGAGAGAGGTGCGACCGTTTGACATCCCGGTCAGCCAGGATCTTTTCCAATGCTCGGATGATGAACATTTCTTTGGAGTTATCTTGCATCGTCACCTGGGCCAAGCTCAGTCCTTCGCTAGGCTGGCACGGGTGAACACGCGGCTCGGTTCGAGACACGCATTTTCACGACCGTGACTTTCTCACCGGTGCCTCGTGCATCGTTCGCGATCACCTCCCGGAGGTGAGCCCTCCTCCACCAGCTCTTCCTCCTCCTTTTCCGCCCCCACCTCCTCCTCTTTGGTCACTGGCAGCTTCTGAAGCACTGACAACGAGACTCTAGATAAACCAGGAATTCCGGAATCAACAGACGATAGCTAATCGAGAAACTTTTGACGTTTCGTCACAGTGTTACGTGTCGAAACATACTCCACGAAATCACGCGAAACGATGACGAAACAGGGAAAATGACAGCAGCTTCGTGGATCAGTGAGGGAACCAGAAGAGAGTCCTCGACGGCGAACGTGTTACACACGAACACGCTAACATCTCGCGGCGCAACGTTGAATCTTTTCCTCGAGAGCGTAGGGTGTAGAGGCGAAACTCCTGTCGGAATTTCTAACCTCAATATTCTCAATTTATATCAGAGAGGAATGAGAGTGCCCGTGCCCTAGGTTTCGGTGTTCCCGGTACAGTAATGCCCCCTAGTCTAATTTTAGCCTGGATCAGAACCTACCTCATCTTTTTACGCCCTTGAAACACTGTTTGCATAGATTGTTGCTTTTTTTTTATAAATTAATACTTCGTGGACCACTGGATAAAAAAAAAAAGAAAATGTTGCGTGTAAAAAATTAATTTATTCACGATATTGAGTGCGCACAACTTGTATACACATGCGCATTGGAAACTAATTTTCGTAAGGCCTATTCGAGAGTTTTCATGTGTATAATAAATTAATTTTAAATCTTTAATTATCGCATATAAGAATATTAATTCTAATCTATTCATTGTAACTATGTGAGTATTATAATGCATAAATACGAATGTTTATTATGTTTAATGATTATCTAAACGCGCTTTTAAGTAGCGCATGGCGCCATCTATGAACTAACTTGAATTCAAAGTTTATAAACTGTAAACGAAGTGAAACCGTTATTTATACTGGTTGACACAATATTTTTTGATAAACAATACTGTTTACGAATGGTCAAAGTCTCAATGTAAAAATTTTTAAGTTTTATTGAATTTTTTAAATCATGGCAAACTCCAGCTCCATCGAAGAAGTCCTGGAACGACAGTGCGTTAAATTACGACATTGCGAATCTGCAACTGTATTGCGTCAAAGTACGATTGAATTAAATGTTTATCACAAAATGTACTTGTAAAATTCTTCACCACGATACTTATATTTTTGTTTTAATCGTGTACAAACTTTTTACATCGTTCTCGTTATACTAATTTCAATATTTACGATGCAGATGAAAATGCAGTGAAGGAAGAGCTCCTGGAGATGCGCGAAACAGTTTCACAGATGTCTAGTGGCATCGACGAATTAAGGAAAAAATTGTACGACATGCGAGATCAGGTCAAAGAATGTCAAGTAAGAACTTAATTCTTAGAGTTGTTGTTTTATCAAGTTTTCTAGTAAAACAAGCCTAGGACAATAGTTAAGACGTGTACAATGCAATACAGATTATGAACAATTGAAATTTTATAAATAACAATTTTAGGAATTATTATTGTTGATGCAAAATTTGGATGATAAAATTGTTCATATGGCAGAGAATGTTCCGCCCCAACTGATCCATAATTACCATCACACCAAGGACGAATTGAATCATGTTCTCAAAGAATTATTATCATGCAATGATGGAGAAGAATCGATAAATAATGAGAGTGATACAGAGAAACCAAAAGAGTCACGTTGCTTGCAGAAAGACTGCAAGAAAATCTTGTTTAACGAGCCTGACGTTTACCCTACGATAGCTTTAATATCTGGCAGTGAATTCAGTACTATTCCAAAGTATATTATTGGAAGACAGTCTCTAGAAGCAGTGAACAGTCTGATAGATGCCATTAATCAGATTTTGAAAGCAAAGTATACGCTTCTGTCAACGGGAAAAGCACAAATTAGAAAACAAGGCAATATGAACCTCTATCTTCATTATAAGAAACAAGACTTGGATATTTGTACTAAGAATGGTGAGTAGTTTGTAATAGATTATGTAAAAGTTCATGCCCGATTCCTTCTATTTTAATACGAAATCAGGCACGAACTTTTATATTAGTCTAATATAATGTTTGATTTAAAGTATAGGGGGCTAAATTATGCTGTGTTTCAGAGTACATTTATTTCTTCACCAACGAAGATTATGAAATGTACACGAAAAGTAAACTTAACAAGATTAAGTTAAACTTACTGACTGTTTTGAGGCATTGTAAAAGATTAAGAGAACATAGAGTGAAGAATGATCTACGATACGTTGTAATAACGCAATGATAAACACTGTTCCACAAAAAGTTTGTCAAAAGTCAATATAGTGTGGAGACTTGACTTATAAATCATGCAGAGGATGCAAAAATATATACTATAGTTTTATAAAAACTTCACTGTAGAATTAGTGAGGTTTTTTATTATAAAACTGTATGGAATGTGACTTTGCTTGACTGATGTATAATTATTGGGATAACTTACAAGTGTAACAGTCCAGTAAAGTTGAGAAAATACTTTCTAAGGATCGATAGAAATATGTATATATGTCAGTTTAAATAATTTTAGCTAGATTATATTTAACAACCAATGAAGATAAAATGTGCACTATAAGTATATTAATATAAAAATATGTTATATATTGTTATTATAATGACTACAACAAAGAAAAGATTATATTGTCTCAAATATTTTAATAAACTACGATAGCATAAGATGTTTTCTTATAGAATTTATTGTTTAACTAAGATTCTACCATTATTCTATTTTCATCATCCAATTAAATGGACTTGTTAAATTTGAAAAGAGCCCGAGATTCGCTTTTGTTTCTGTTGTCGTGACAGCGTGTTTACCGGAAATGCTCTCTGCTAAAAAAAAGTCGGCTCCTCGTTGAATTGTTTTGCAACACGAAGATTCAAGTTTAGTTTGCCATGAAAGAATCCTTACATTATTTCCAAGGAACGAGGTAATCTACTCCGACATACTTTCGATCATGCACCCTCCGTTTCAATCCGCTCGCGAGAAAGCGAAAATGAAAGATGAGAATTGATTCCTTATCATTTAACAATAAGAATAATCATTCAACGGGCATATAATATAAGAATAAAGATGTGATTTGTAAATTAAGTTATTGATACAGAAATTATTATAAGTTGTGTATTTGTAACACAACAAAGGAAGTATCATGAATAGACGGAATTGCGGAATTGCGGAAAATGTGGATTTTACGCATTCGTGACAAAAATGTATAGGAGAAACACGAAACAGTAGAAACATTAGACGAGTTTGAAGATACTGATGTGCTATTTTCGACTGATTAAAATTATTAAGAAAAGAAATAAATGTCTATGTTGATCTTGTATTTTGCAATTAATACAGACAACTTTTCATTTTGCATAAAAATCAGCAGTCTAATTATGAATTTGTAACAGTTTTAATGCATTGTCTTGCTTGGTTTGTTCACAATTTAATTAAATTATTAGAAAGCAGGAAATATTGATTTTTTATTTTGTATTTCAGATAAATAAGTATACAATTTTTTAATATGAATATTGGAAAGACAGAATCGATTAGCACACTGAGTGATCATGAAAACGATCTCAACGATTTCGAGGCATCAATCATTTGGTCTCAGGATGAACCATTATCCTCGAATGAAATTTTAGAACTGCCTCCTGATTCTGAGAATCAAAATCATTTGAAATCTCTGTGTCGTTTATGCGCAGGAGAAACCTCTAATCCTGTTTACATTTATTCAGAGTTCGGAGAGTCTTTAAGACTTTTGGACAAGATAAACACATGTTTAAGTGTCAAGGTACTGATGCTCAATTAGGATACTTTCTTCTTTCATCAGCTTCAATTTCGCGTATGACTTTTAGGTGAAGAAAACAGATCCCCTTCCTAAACAACTTTGTCCAACGTGTGTCGAAAAGATTACCTGGTGTAACGACTTTGATGTGCAATGTATCAGAGCCGAGGAGACTCTCATAGACATTCTCAAGCAAAAACATTCTTTTCTAAGAATTAACACTGATGGAAACTGTTCGGAGAACACCGATTCGTGTCCTCTATGCGTCGAAGGGCAAATGAAGATCTATGAAGAAGCTAAGAGCGATGAAAAGGATATCAACTTGTACGACAGTGACATTGTTCTTGAAAGCAGTGACGAAGAACAAATTCCAAGCGAACTTAGAGCCGACGAAGGAACTGAAAGTGGAGCTATTACACTGTTTTGTTTGGGAACCAAACAAAAATATTTGAAATGCGGTGCTTGTATGAACCTTTATCATACAAAGGAAACTCTAGATGAGCATAAATGTAAACCCAACTTGCAGAGCACATCCAAGCCATATAAGTGTGATATCTGCCTCGCAACATTTACCTTCGAAGAGCGATTGCAATTCCACCAACATTTTCACAAGGAAGCGAAAGCATTATATTGCGAAATCTGCAAGATTACTTTTGGGAAGGAGTTAAAGTTATTTTATCACTACAAGAGGTACGATGATATTTCATTTTCAATATGGTATATTTGATTTTGTACATTAATTTTACTATAGATACCATTGTAAAGATGGCAGAGTATCCTGCTTGCAGTGTGGAAAATTATTTGAAAATCAAGAAGGATTAAAGAAACACGTTTGCGTGGACGGTAAAACAAGACCTCACGTGTGCGAGGTCTGCTCTAAAGGATTCTGTGACGGGTGAGTCAGTCGAATGCTTGTAATTAGATCTTTATGCAAAATAAAAATTCTTCAAATCTACTGTAAAAACCAGAAATTAAATAAAAATGCATTTCCTTTTCTAATAATTTTAATAAGAACAATATAACAACATCATTCGATTCCTTGAATGTTACTACCTGTATTCGACCATTTTTGTGATAAATGCATAAAATCTGAAATCTACTTATAATATTATAAAAACAATACTCAATTAAGTCATCTTTATTTTAGGTACACTTTGAAGCGTCATGTGGTAACCCATCTCCCAGAAAAGCCGTACAAATGCCCAGAATGCTCAAAAAGCTTCACGCAAAAGTCAAGATTAAACAAACACATAGCTGGCCATAGTATTGTTTTAGAAAACAGTCAAACAATTTGGAGGTAATTCTTAACCCTTTGAATTACGATTTATTTTACAGTTACAGTCATTATGACTTCTCTGCTGTTTATAATTTCCTAGAAGAACAAGAAAATTTATCAAATTTATCAAAACGTACCAAATAGAATTTTATTTCAGTTTGAAAGAAATTAATAACTAGACTACGAATCTTTATGCAAAGTAGACAATTTCTTGTGCAATTGTAAGTCACAGGAGCCAAATACAAATTTCTGCTTTTCTTTAAAAATTATATAAAGCTGAAAATAATATATCGACATCCTTAAATTGTTTCATTCTTCCGACTGTTTTAAATTGCACCTACCAATTTTTTCCCTAAATGCATAAAATCCGTGGTCTATTAAGAACATACATATTTTTTAGATTCTGTTCACTGTTCACTGATTAATTACATAAAAATGATTGTTCAGAATTTTGATTGTTCAAAATAATATTTTCTGTACAAAGGTGTGTTCGTTGCGGCGAAGTGTTTGGATCATGCGAGACCGCAGACGAGCATTGCAAGATACACGAGGAGAAAATCAGCCTCATTGAGGAGTTGCAGGTGTTGAAGCTGTACCATTGCGAGTTCTGCAACAGCCACTTCGCAGACATGGACCACCTGAAAGCTCATCGCGATTTACACATAGTTGAAAAGCCATACTCGTGCAACGAGTGCAACTCGTGGTTCAAATCTTTCGCAGAGGCTGTCCTCCATTGGAAGGAGCATCCGAGAATATTTAAAGTCTTAGTAGTGTTCTTATGCGACGTTTGCGACAGGGACGTCAAAGAATTGTCCCTGCTCTACAAGCATAAGCAAAAGAGACATCAGCCCGTGGCTAGAAAATCGGAGAAGAGTGAAGAAAAGTTCATTTGCGAACTTTGCGGAAGCATTTTCGTCAGCGCCGAAGACTTCCAAGAACATGGGAAGTATAGGTGTTCCAAATTCCCTTGCGACATTTGTGGGAGTCTGCTACCCACTGCGAATTCTTTGAATGCGCATAAAAGAAGACACAGTGGACTCAGGCCGTACGTATAAAATGTCGTATTTATTACTAAGGCAACCATTTTGAAAAAAACTGATTTCGGGGAAAACGCGTTTAAAGATTCAACTATCAATTAATATCTCGTGACTCGAGTTTTACTTTTTTACACATATTTTACAGCAAAATAATCGATTTTTTGAAAATGAAAAACCTCTTAAAACTAAGAGACAAATAACTTTGTATTTTTAGATATGTTTGCAATATATGTGGGAAGAGTTACACGCAGTCGAGTCATATGTGGACCCACAAAAGGTTCCACATGGGCGTCAAACCATACGCTTGCGAGTATTGTGATCAGAGATTCACTATAAAGCCTGACCTAGCGGATCACACTAGAAAGAAGCATACCAGAGAGAGACCATTCAAATGCGACGTCTGCAACAAAGCTTTCCTAACGGGTTCCGTTTTCTATCAACATAGACTAATACACAGGGGAGATCGCAGATACAAGTGCCACTATTGCGAGAAAGCGTTCACCAGAACAGAAGCTTTGAATAATCACATAAAGATCCATACTGGCGAGAAACCACATGCGTGTGACGTCTGTGGGAGATGTTTCAGGCAGAAAGGGGACATGAGAAAGCACAGGCGTACACGGCATACTGCTAAGCAGGACATTAAATAAACTTTGTACTTTGTATAAACCAAGTACCTCTGGAAAAACTTTCATTAATTACACTAGCCGTAGCAAGCAGTGCATGTAAATGAAATAAGATAGTTTAATAATCGATTCAAAGAATACAGATTTGAATATGATTTAATATGTTTCATTAAGCACTTTTTGCTGGGGATAGCAATTTTTTAATAGTACATCATACAGTAAGAATAAAACCTTCTGCGCATGTATATCACGTGTTGATAGTCTTTACAACGGTTGTAACAAGATTAATAAACTGTATATAAATAAACATCGATATATTCTTATCCAATTGGTATGTATATGTAATCGTTCAAACGTAGATTAAGACAGAAGTACTGAATATAATTTCAAAGTATTTCAGAATAAATCGCATAGAATTTCAACTCAATTTCAATTTAAAATTAGTCGTTAATGGCAGTTAATGGTCAATAAATATGTTCGTGAGTGGTTTCATCAATTGAATAAATGAATCGTTCGTTTTAACGATTACTTTTTTGAATCAAGAGTATCGATTGAAGAATCAAATTGTGAATTCGAATCGATTGAAGAAGGTCTCGTAATTTCAAATTTTAATCGCGTTTGAAAAAAACGCGCAACGGCAGGTGGGCACAGGTGCGCAGAAGCAACACGTACAGAACAGGTGATACAACCGATGGTCTCGTGATTCATACCACTGAACCTTACGGGTTCTAACAAGTTGCAATCGTCATTGATAAAGGATTGCATATGCTGATGGAGACCGACTGGAATAAAGTCGACACGATGACGAACGACAGATAAAGAAATATCGAAAGGTGCTCCACGTACCTACGTGTTCTTTCGTAAGTTATTAATGACACTATACGTTCGAGTCCATTTCACTTTGCTTCGCGTAACAACGTCATTTTCCCTCTCAACAGTGCGATGAAATCATTTTTAACAACCATTCCGATAATATTGTCGGATGTTCGAGTGATTTTGTTAAATGTTTGCATCCGTCATTATTGACATATACATAACCTAGTTAAATTTGACATATGCGTTCCGTCGCGGCAAAAGCTGCAGCTTTCAATTTCTCGCGAATTTCTGTCTCGTTAAAAATAAAAGTCGATATGAAAAATTGCTTTCGAATACGCCGTTTTAATGTTCGATCTAAAATACATTTATAATGGTTACATATTTGTGAAAGATTCAGCGAATTAAAAAGTATGTTGTAATGAAAATATTTTGTATACTCTTCAGAGTATACAGCAGGATGGCGTTTCCACCACTGGTCAGTTCGACACCTCCGCCACTAGATAATTTTGGGGACTCGGAAGAGGACGAGTTCGGAGACTTTACGACTGGAGGCATAGATGGTAGTTGCACAATCGAATTTCCACAAGACAACATATTTCTTAGTAATTCTAGTATTAATGCGTGGCAATGGGTATTTCAATAATAAAAATTTTTTTATAGGACTCTCCGTGTCTTCAGATTCACCACACAAGCTCGTTACTCCGGTTCAAACACCTTTACCGTCGCAACATGCTTCGCCGAAATTAAATGGGATTTCCGAAACAATCGAGGAAGACTCAGAGCCAGTAGTTTTGAAATCGACAATCTCGGAAGACCTCTTGATACTTGAAAAAAACGAGAACACTGTGAGTGAGATTAAATTGAAGACAGAAGTTGAAACGATTAACGAGGTGAACAATTGTAAGAGAAACTTGGAGAATGTAAATAACAATGGTATTGAAGACAATATAGAGAAAAGAGTTTTCAGCGAAGTTGGCTTAGTCAGCGAGAGCAGTAGCTGCGGGGAGAGCGAGCAGGAAGCCACCCCCAATAATTTAGAGGATTTAGAACCGTTAAGCCTAGATTTGGGAGACCCGACGGTCGCTCCCGAGATAATTCAACCGCTAGATGATGATTTTTACGAATACGAGCAGTTTGAAGATTCTCAGAATTGGATTTCAAACAACGACGTGCCTACAGACATTTCGAAAACAGACTACTTAGAGTTCAAAGAAGCTGAAGATGTCTCAAATCATCTAAACAGTTTAAACAAAGACTTCAATATAGTTGATAAACAGGATGTAAATGTAGAATTCACGAAACCGGTCGAGCAACCGACCATAGAAGCTCAATCCACAGCGATCTTAAACGTGCCAGACGAGAGAGACGACTTTGAGGTTGATGCAGGCAACTCTAAACCTGTGAACATAGAACAGTTTCATGATTCTGTTGAAGAAAACCCTCCTCCGAGTGTCAGTGAACCGAAGGATGAATTTACAAATAGAACCCCAGGTGAACCGGAGGAAATTGCTGAAGAATTCTACGAGTTTTCTGAAGCGAAATCAACGAGTGTCGAAAACGACTTTCTATCTTCTGAACCACTGCCAGTTATTTCGAGGTGTTCGAACGAGGAGTTCGGTGACTTCGAGTGCGATGCCACGTTAGAGACTACTGCTACGGCTTTTCAACTAGAGGTCCACGACTTTCCGGAAGCGAATGAACGGAAGAATGATCTCGAAGCTGAAGACGATGATTTCGGAGACTTCACGAACTTCACTGATCAAACCCAATTCGAGAAGGTTGACGAAACACAAGTACCTGATAAAAAGGAGGACGACGATTTCGGAGACTTCAATGATTTCGAGTCAGCATTCCAGGAACCCGAAGTGGAACCTCCACCGTTCAGCCTAAAGGAATCGATGTCTCGAATAGAGAATAAAAATGTAAGCTTTTCTGAACGTTCATTTATTTCTGTTATGTCAGAAATTAATTGTGAACATCTTCCACAGGCGGCCAATAAAATAGAAGACATAATAACAACGATGTTTCCGACGGGCAGTGAACAGTGCGAAATTCAAATACAAACACTCATAAGTCAAGCGGATAAGGTTTGGCACAGTATTAAGAGCGTTGAGGAAACAAACGCTTTGACGTATCAATGGGCAAATAGTACTAGCAACAATGTACTCTTAAATTCCCTCGGCATTGATTCGCGGAATATTGTAAGTAATATGATGCATGAATTGATATTTGGAAGTAACAACGCGATACTTGCAGTTGTTTGGTCCAAGGTGGAATCCAAACGTACCGAGATTCGCCGCGAACCTTGGCTTCACTCCTCTAGAGCCAATTAAGGCTACGGCGGAAATTCAACCGACTGCTATGACAAATACGAGCAAATGTCAAAGTTCGAATAACTCGGAAGTAAGTCTCCATACGATATATTGTAGCCTCACAGTTTCATGTTAGAAGAAAGGGTATGGCTGGACAAGGTGGTCAAATGTACCCTCAAACCAGTCTTCCATCAAGTTTCAAGTCGATACTCCTACCAGAAAGGTGCACACGGTTTTAATGGATTATGCTTTATTTTTTCTGTTATGTTCGACAAAAAATTACGAAAAAATGTAGCAACATTTTACCTAACAGCACACACGACTGTGAATTTGATCACCTTATCCTGCTACACCCTTTAAAAATTATTTATACTACTCCAACAAATTTGAACTTTCTGCGTTGAACAGTGAGATCTCAAAACCAAACAATGTCATAATTATTAATATGAAATATCCATTAGGAAGTACCTGCTGCTCAATTTGACTGGAATAGTTCCGGGCTTGTTAATCCTTTAGAAGCTAGTAAGTATCAAACATGTTATACGCTTTTGCCATATTATTTCATTATTGCTTTGAATATCTTATTCGAATAGAGACTAGATTATCATAAACTACTCAACAAATGTATTTTTTTTTCTTTGCCAGTATTTTTATTGAAATAGAAGTGTTCACTGCTTCCGTTCGATCACGTTGCTTTCACGAAAAAACAAACAAACAAATTGTTATTAATTACTCGCTTTCGCACTGGGTAAAACAATTTTGATGGATCATATAATCTAGGTGGTGGGTTATCCGCTCTTCTACCTTTGGACTTTCTGTGCCCTTTCGATCCTCTACTAACATCCCACAGTTCCACCAACTCTGAATCCTATCGTCGGCCAAGTAGCGCAAGGAATCCTGTTAATCATCGTAAGTGTTGGGCTTAGTATTCTGTAACTTGTACACTGTAGCTAGAAATTACGAGAACTAGAACAGTTATTTGTGTGTTGCTTACGTGTTCCCGTCCACGTCTTAAAACCGTCAACCTAAGTAACACATTTTTATACAACAGATGCCTCAGAAGTGAGCGTCGCTCGAGAACGGTGCAACTCGGTCTCGAAGACAGAGACGATCGAGTCCTTGGAGAACGACATTCTAAAGTCGCAGAAGCGTTCGCAGCCTTCGAAGATGATCGAACCGTTGCCAGCTCCCCGTCCGGCAGACTGGAAAAGGAAGTCTGACGTTGACCCTGGACACAAACAGAGAAACAGCGGTTCACAGCGGAACGCTCCAATGGAAAAGCAATTCTCAACGATCGAGAAACATGTGGCAACCGACAGACAATACGTGTCATCGGAGAAGCAATACTCGTCCATGGAGAAACAGTATTTGCCGGAGAAATCGAGCTCAGGGGACATGCATCGAGGGAAGTCTGTGAACAAGAGGTCCGCAGGGTCCGAGCACGTGGTGATGGATAGGTTCGGACGTGTTATGCCAATACAAACAGAGACCGCTCGTGTATTAAATCGGCTGCCGGACCTTTCCTTTCTTAATGCCAGAACTCTGTTGCTCGACCGCGACCATAAGCAGATCGCCTGCGAGCTTGGTGTTATGAGTCGCAAGATGCCTGGCTGAGTAACGTCGGTCTGAGCGCGTGTTTGAAAGGTCAAGACATCCGATATATCTCTACCCTGTGGACGCATCGATGTGTGGCGTAGAAACGAAGGAAACAAAAACGACGTTCCGTTAAACCTTTCAAATCCGTGCTTGGACCGACCTCCGATCCCAGCTTGTTCCCCCTTGAGACACCGACTGCTAAGGTATTCTGTACTCTACTCATGAAACAGGGAGATAATCATCCGCATAAAGGGAGCAGTCAATTTCAGTAATCTCTTCTCGTATATTGCCAAGATCATCTTCTTGAGCAATGTTTTGAACAGGGATTGAAAACTGTTATACCCTCGGTTTTGGTTCTTGAAACAGTCATCAATAGGTTACGGATTTTTATGCAAAATAGATATGTTAGGGTAAGGAATAGGAACAGCGCACAATGGTCCTAATCGAAAAATTAGCTGTTCACAACTATTTTAGCATTATTTCAACACTTAAAGACCGCATTGTGTAGGTATGTTGAAAACATTCCTCTTTGAAAGAAAGCAGTATTATTTGGGATTTAGAAGATATTCATTGTAAATTATATAAAACGTTGACGACTCTCCTTAGACAATTAAATATTAATTTTTTAAGTAAATTGTAAGCAATATTTCTTATAGACAACAGGTTATAGACAAATAGGTTCTTCAGGATAACAATAAGAAGACGACATTTTCATGGTGAAAAATTTTTCTAATTACAATTTTTAAACAAGTTTTTTAAAAAAATTGATTTTATCGTTTTCAAAAGTGATGAACACGTATGAAGTGATATGCATTTGATGAAAGTCGATATAAGAAAGTTGATTTTTTAACAAATAAATAGCTTCTATTGGGACTACTGTGCAGCGTAGGCATTTATTTCTTTTCTTAAGAATTTCACTATATAATCTTCCAATGTCTTCACAGTTTTGTGTTTCATCTACTTATTTTTGTTATAAACGCATAAAATCCGCAGTCTAGTTATGAGGATACTTTACTTCGAATCACTGTTACGAAGAACCAAAATTTCCAGCTAATACATCTGTTTCGATTACGGTTTTTATTTCGGTTCCTATATCGGCTCCAAACAGTTATTTGATGATCATTACTTTTTTTACATCCTGTATAAATTTTTCTCCATTTTCTATAACTATTTTATAAAACATACTTACGTATACAGTAAAATACAATTATACGTAATAATTCGAGATATCAATTATGGGAAATTTGATGGGGGAATCGCTTCTATAATCGTAAGAACCGATATATAGAACTGAAAAATAACTGTTTGGAACCGATATAAGAACCATAAGCGAAAAAAATGTTAGCTGGAAATTTCAGTTCTTCGTAACCGTAATTCGAAATAAAAGTCGTCATCAGAACGTATGTATAACAGTTTTAAACAGTTATACTCGAAATCATTTCAAGCCGTGGTCCTGAAGGTTTTAGTTGTGGTCTCTATTTATTAGATATCATCGGAGCAAGTTTCCACAGAAGTACACAATTTCCTGGAAACTACATTCAATATGATAACAACGAAACCAAACTAAAACCTTCGCAATACCACTCGAATGGCCATGGCAACATATTAAATAGAAGATCGCACCCTTTCTGCGAATATTTATCAAAAGGGATTCTGTACACTGTACGAAGTGTATCTACAAAGTACAACTTGACCACGGTATTTCCCTCATAGCATCGCGTTCTACCCCCTCCACGTCGTGTTTCTATCCCCACCTAGCTAGTCTGCAGCCAATCAGAGCGATCGTAAAATAGCCTCCCCTGCTCCGAAACATCTCGCTGTACCTGCCCAATCCTGCGACGTTACGGAGGAAATACTGTGTTTCGAAAAAAAGAAAACAATAAGTGGTAGCGACACTCTGCGGTACAGATCTTCTGCCCTTTTTGCACGATAACTTGTGTGAAATAGGAAATATTTACTTTGTTCACGAAATAGAGTCAAGACTGCAGCATCGGATGTTTGTGTTTGTAGAGTATGTATGATTTTAATCCTGAAGGTATTGATAACGTAAACATCACTTAAGACATGTAGGTTGTGATATGTGTAGGTTTTATATGCAGTGGGCGCCCGATAAACAGCTGGTCATTTTATTAATATGTTTTTATAGATTGTCCAGACAAGTAAAAATGTTTTTTCCGTCACAGGTCTGCTGATCGAATTACCTTGTGATTATAATTCGAGCGATTCAATTGTTGCTGTGCATAACTGTGTTTTAGACCACGTTAAAAACTATTAACACTATAAATAACTGGTTTTTAATATTTTCTTCTACAAATACTGAAATTATAAATATGTTTCCGGGAGTAATCATTTGGTAAACTGCTCTATTGAAGTACGTATTTCAACAAGAATTGTACTAAATCTGAATAAGGGCAATCTTGTCGTTATTATAAGGTAATACACGCCAGTCGTGTTTAGTGCATGGTAGTTCTGGTGTTAAATATGTAGTAAATTACCGAGCGCCCACTGTACAGCTTTATGCGTTTATAGTTGTAGCACTTTTCGCCTTGTTTTTGTTAATTTCGTACTTGTACCGATCATGGCAGGCAATTAACACTTAAATAAGACGTGGACCAATTTATAGTTTAGCGTGGCAACGTGAGTTTACATTTCTGGATCATGTTTCTTAGACGGCAACGTAGAGTCGACAAGCATCGTGTATTTATCTTTAGCTTCTTATGTGCGCGCATTGACTCTGTTCTGTGGACAAGGTGTAGAGGTGTGCAGGTCAGTGGCGCAGCCAGAAAACTTGGGATGGAGGCATGCGATGGTGCATGAAACATGTACATATATGTATACAAATGATCAACCTACAACCTTACGATTTACTACTCTTATAAATTGAAGAAACAGGGGAGCGTGTACTTTAAAGCGATACCATATTTTCTAGAATATGTTGTGTTTGACCGTGTCTCTGTGTTGTACACCTGTCCGCATATGTCTGGCACGAGTGTTACCGTGTACACTTTATTCGCATCCTCATTTCTACCGTGAAATCGGATTTCTGTGTGGAGTATGAGCAACTCATATCAGTAAAAATATATTTCCATATCACTTCATATAGCGTCTCACGAATGATTGGAACGAATAGACAGTGTTTTTCATTCATTTCAATTATGACAAATGAGATGACGGAGTATACTTGTGTGTGAAGAGAGTTCAATGAGAACCACAGATGTTAGCCTTCGGTGAATACAATGTATGCTTCTTCTATACATATATATATAATTCATAGACAGTTAATCCCGTTTTTCCACGTATATTCCCAGTAACGTGTGGTTCTGCACTCTCTGGCCGCGCCACAAGTGCAAGTAGTGATATTCGTGAGTGAACGAACTCTAACGTTCGAATCTAGACTTAATAAACTAACATTACCGTTGAAGGGAATTGTCTTGGATATTGTCGGCGTTCAAAGTGACTTAAATGAAGTAACGATTAAGAAGAAAATTGTAGATAAATATAAATTGTTCAAGTATACAACCCGTTTGGTGAAAAACTTAATAGAAGATGCTGATATAATTCAATACTCGTTGATTGTTCCTTTCGGTAGATTGAGCGTCCTTGTCATAGTCTGATCATTCCAAAGTTCGCGCGTAAATATCTTTTAAGAGAGGGGCCTTCGGTTGAGGATTTGAAATTGAGACGATTATCAAAAATGGAAGAAATTGTATATATCATTTCAATTGCAATTGTTCTTTAATATGTTGTCTTGAAATCTGAGAGATTTCAAAAGGATATTAACACTAGGTTTACGAAGAATTAAAAATGCGTATTCTATATTACTTTATAAAAATAACGTGTCTATTAAAATTTTTAGCCATTTTTTTTATAATATATACCCGAAGAAATAAGTTTGTTATAGATGCATCTTTACAGTCTTAACAATCGTAAATTAAAAATATTAGAAAGCGTCATTCTGACGCGTCCCGTGAACCTAGCGTTAATGTATATGTTATTTATAAGATAGGCTTAAATATTGTACTATCGATATTGTGAGCATTTTGTTGTAGATTCAACTTCATGATCTTTTGAAGTTTCACTTTTTACAACAAAATAAATTCTCTACTTGCAGGAAATTGTGATATTCTTTGAATAATCGTCTCAATTCAGAATAATTCAGTTGGTTACTGGTTTATGATATTTAAAAATCTTCAATAATCTAATTGCTAATTAATCTTCCAGTAATGTAATTGTTGAAGTATTTAATTGATACTTGTAGCTTTTCATATTCGAAATTATGAAAATGTTCCAAGAAATTCGTTCGAAACTAATATTGATTCTAGAGAAGAAATTTCTACAAATTATTCTAGCTCTTCTTTACTTATGATAACATTTCTGAATAAAAAATTGTGTTAATCACGTGTCACAACCTCTCCTTTCTTTATATTGATATATTTAAAAATGTTTCAATTAAGTGCAACTTGCACCAATTTTTGAATGAGGTCTTACATTAAACAATTTTTAATTTATTTTAAGAAATAACGGTCTAAAATTTAATTACACCACGTGTCAGAGTAGAATTTAATTAAGAGGAAACCATCAAAGAAAGTTGTAAGATGTAGTTCTTCATTGAGAAAATGATTGTAGGTATTGCCAGTGATTCTTAATTATTAACGTTCCCCTAAGCACACTGCCCAATGCTATGTGTGACTATTTAATTTTCTATCTCGAGCAAAAAATCTTTTTATGGTTTCTATCTAGTCTAAGAAATTATGTAGCCTAAGAAAATTGGTACAAGCATGTTCATTGGTACAAACGTTCCTAACAATACACATCTGGGAGAGTCTGTACAATAATTTTCTGTTTGAGACGTCAGCATAGCGTTTACAGATAAAACGCAAAAAATTCGCAAACGTTCTAATAATTTTAATTTACGACTACCGAGATTGTAAAGCTGGATCCATAACAAATTTATTTCTACGGTTGTATATTATAAAAAGTTTGGACAGGCATATTATCGTTATTTTTCTAATATAATACAAAATAGTCAATTTTAGTGTTCCGAAAATTACTGTGATTTGAAGATTATTATGGGATGGGGGGAGGGTGGTGGTAGAAAATTTCGGGAAAATTGCTAACGGCATGGGAAAAGGTTGGGATCTGTTGGGAAGTGATGGGAACAAGTGGGGACACGAAGGAAATAGGTGGATCGTGATTCAGGCACTCGAATCGTGCCCATCACTATACGTCAGGCGGAGTCATGCGCCGACTGGTACAGCCAGGTACCAAATGCCACAAGGTCACGACACGTATACACGCGAGAGAGAGAGGGCGCGCTAGTCTAAGCAGAGAAAGAGAGACAGCGTTCGAGAGGAAGGGAGAAGAAAAGAGACCTTTATTGTGCGGCTCGGTCTTGCACCGGGTAAGGTGCGCAGCCAATGAACAGTGAAATAACAGGTGAAAGAACACACACGTCGCGCGCAGGAGATGCCTTGTTCCCGACCGGAATATATTTTTCGAAATTGTCCGTCGCACGCGGAGAATTCAAATGATTCGCAAACACAATTGAAATAATCTCGCACGTTATTGCCACGCCGCGCTGTTGTTTTCCCATTTTCCGATTCCACAGCGGTGATGCTGCGAACGTATGAAATATACATTTGTTGTTAGCTCTCTCGATTGTTTTCCAGTTAATTTCTGTGCAGCCAGAAAATTGAGCTGGAACGCGATCGGTGGGCTAATTTCACGGTTGCAAGTGGTATCTTCCTCAATTGTCTAAACAGGATGTACCAGCAATTGGGGTAAGACGCCGTGCATGATGCAAAGAGACATTTAAAAAAAACCGTGATTCATTCGTAATGGCCTGATGCATTTAAACCGGGACGATTTGATCGTTTTCACCGTTTCTGACCGGTCGCGATTTAGCCGGCACGAATCGTTCCGCGAGACACTGTGGAATTCCAGAGCCTCAGCGCTTCTAAGCATTGTTGCTTATCATTAGACAGCGGATCTTTGTTTGTGGAATAAAATTTTTTCACATCGATTACAAGTAGACGTGGGTGGGTAGAAGTGAGTGGGTGTAATTTAGTACAGTAAAGGCATTAAAAGAATTTAAAAATACTATTGTATTATTTTCAGCCTATTAAATATATTAAAAAAGCAAAATAAATTTTTACCTCACTCCAGTTTGTTGTAATTCAAGTAGAAAATTTATATTTCGTATAAAGATACGCAGTCTAATTACAAGATACAGGAGTTACAGTCAGATAAAAAACTTGAAAATAGTGAACTGTTCTTTCTTCTTCGCAATTGCGACCAATAGTAATTGTTTAAAAAAGTATTTACGCATTGCCTAGTAAATTAATTAATCCTTTTAACATCCCTAAGAAACTCGAGCTGTTTGGTGCAATTTTAAAATTATTTCTCTCATTAATGATTACAATATATTTTCGATGGTTTCAATTACATCTACTCATTGTTGTTATAAATGCATAAAACACGCAGTCTACTAATTATTGATATGCGGAAAAATTTATAAAATTGTGAAGATATCAGCCTTCGGTATTAGCATTGACAAAGTAATATTTATTGACGCTCGTACAGCAAGCGTGAATGGAGACACTGCTGGCTGAGGCTGGGTCGCTTCAGACCCATTTCAAAGTTTATTATGTTATAGTTCTTATTAACTAATTTTGTTAATTTTTTGATAGTAGAATTAGTTTCATAATTGATGGCACATACTTTTTTAATAAAGGACCAAACCACTTCCGTTTTTCCGTCAATCCAGATGAATTCGTTTACTAGATGATATGTAATGAAAATATTGGACAAATTGAGCTGAGTCGGAATTGCGAAAGAAATCTATCAGAAAACTTCAGAGGACAAAGTGACACTATTGCAAGGGGCAAATATAATGGTAAAGAAAAAAATTTTTTATGTCGTGTTTTTTAATGAAATTTCAAGGTCACAACTTTCATCTTTGCTGAAACACGTAAGTTTTAAACTTCCACATTTTATCCGCTGCAACATGATTATTCGTGCTCAAGGTCATTTCAAGGTCAAAAGGGTGGTATCCACTAAATTCAGTTTTTTATTGTCTATCATGCTATCTTGAAAAAAATATACTATTCCATTTAAAAAAACATCGGTGACCTTGAAATTTCATTAGAAAACACGACATACAAATTGTTTTCCTTTACCATTATATTTGCCCTCTGCAATAGTATCACTTTGTCCTCTGAAGTTTTCTGATAGGACTGTAAATGCGACAGATATTTATGTGGGACACCCTGTATTTATATAAATGTTCTCTGTGACAAAATTGATGTTGACCAGTGTAATGGTCGCAATTCCAGACGAAAAGGAAGTGCGGCGTGCCACGTCTCTCCGGACAATAGGAAAGGTCGATCGCTATTGCTGTGGTGGCATTTGCCTCGACTAATAAACGCGTTTGCGAGAAAACGCAGGAGTCGGGCTCGGTGTCGTTCTCTCAAGCGGCACCGCCGGGCACGGACGGCACGAGTTCACGGTGCAACTTCATTCACGTACAGTGTCCTGCATGCCAAGACAAATTACGGGCTTCCCTTTCGTACATTCGCTGCCTAAAAAAATGGCACACCCTATTCCTTCACGACACTATCGACTAAAACAATAATACACTGGCACGGTTCACATTTTTAAACATTTAACAAGTTAAACGTGGACCAAGCTTGTCCCGCTTCCCGTGCCACTGTTTATTTAAGTTTAAATACAAAAATACGACTGTACATAAGCAAAAGACTTGCTTACTACATTTCTAATTAATTTATTTCAATTAAATCTTTTTTAATACGATATGAATTATACAGGGTGTCCCACGTAACAGTTTCCACGATTTTTTAAGTACTTGCAATAATCTGACAAAAAATATTTTCAACAAAAGTTGATCAGTTTTTGATTGGCTATATATTGCAATAAAAAAGTTCGAAAAACGTTTTTTTATAGTATTGTCAAGGTCACCTTCACTTTTTTAAATGGCATTTTGTATTTTTGAATTCAACGACCTAATATACCATGACCTTGGGATGACCTTGAAGGCGAAGAATGAAAATTTCAACAAAACATGACAATCTGCTTGAATGAGTGATAATAACTTGTGTTTATTATTAAGACTCGAAATTACATTCAATTCAGAAATCTTGATTTACAGTCAATAGTTTATGCTGTTCCAATACAAAATAAGGAACATTTAAAGCAGCAAATCCCTAAAGCATGCGAAGAACTTCGCTCCGACGAAGAACGGAATTGTGCCTACAACAAAACGGATTTCAGTTCGAACATTTGATATGACTTTTTTACGAAATCGTTTGCGTTCATTTAGTCAAGGTTTCTGAATTGAATGTAATTTCGAGTCTTAATAATAAACACAAGTTATTATCACCCATTCAAGCAGATTGTCATGTTTTGTTGAAATTTTCATTTCTTCGCCTTCAAGGTCATCCCAAGGTCATGGTATACTAGGTCGTTGAATTCGTCTTGACACGGGCTATAATACTGTTAAGTCAAAAATACAAAGTGCCATTTCAAAAAAATGAAGGTGACCTTGAGAATACTATAAAAAAAATGTTTTTCGAACTTTTTTATTGCAATATATATCCAATCGAAAACTGATCAACTTTTGTTGAAAATATTTTTTGTCAGATTATCACAGGTACTTAAAAAAACGTGAAAACTGTTACGTGGGACACCCTGTATATACCCTATGGGCAACTTGGGCAAATGCCCGGGTCCCAAGCAAAAGGGGGTCCCGAACACAAACCAAATATTTTGTATTTTTATGTAAAAGGTTTTCATGGATGAAGGAGAATTTATTTCACTTTTTATGCAATAATAAATATGTACATGTTTTTACACTTGCTTTATTTTTTCCAACGTGAAAGTTATTTAGTTAGGGTTAGGGGCCCCGAAATTCTACTTTGCCCAGGGGCCCCAAGTAGTCATAACGCGCCACTGCTAATATATATATTTTTGCAAATTCGATATCCAATATCGTTTTGTTTTCTCGTGTAACGACAGTGAAAACGAGTAATTGTTCAAAATATTGTTTACAATAACTATTGGATATATGCGACTAGGGCTTTTTCGCTTCTATTTTTATTAACGAGTAATTTATCTGTAGACTGCGGATCTTTATTGTAAAATTCAAATTGTCTGATAGGGAAGTCGCGTTTCAGCGAATAGATTAAGCAAATGGTATACAGTCGTCGAATGTAGATGCAACGACCGTATATATCCTAAGCGATTCGTCTTTCCGGACGATTCATGATAAAACGACCGAATAAAAATATAGCAGGTTCTTAAATAGGAACGCAGGTGGAATCGGTTAGTTTGTATATGAACGGTTCCAAGGAATCCAGAGGACAGGCGCAGGTGAAGGAATGTGTTCGGGTCGCAGAAAAACCCACGAAATCTTGGAAGGGACGGTGTTCCGTGGGTCAGGTAAGCTCATCATGTTTACATTCGTGTGCCCCCGGGCGTTTGTTTCCAGGAACAGGTAGGCCCGAGATGCACCTGAAACTATGTTTTCCTTTAGAGACGTAACGCGAGCGCAACCGCGAATATAAAATCCGATACAAATAAATAAATCCACTTAGAACATCAAATACGACGTTCTTTTACAAACGCTGCTCTTATATATGGTATGAAGCGCATAGTCGTCCCATACACAGAGGGTCCTTGAACGAGACTTAATGCGATTTTTAACGAAACGGTGAATGCAGTCGCGTGCACTTGACGTTCCATTAAAAACAATTGGAAATATTAACTCTCGCGCATTTATGACAAAAATGAGTGAGTGCAATATGAGAACCACGGTGCATTGGGTTTAGCTTATTAAAATTATATTAGGGCATAATATCCAATATTTTCTTTTCATTGATTAACAGTGAAGCTATTAAGGATAATTATAAATGTTATACATACTATAATAAGCTATAATTAGATTGTGGATTTTATGCATGTATGACAAAAATGAGTATTTGCAATTTGAAAAAAAAAGATTTAAAAAAGTATTAATATGCCATTATTTTTAACCGTTTGAAATTAATGACATATTAATACTTTTTTAAATCTTTTTTTCAAATTGCAAATACTCATTTTTGTCATACATGCATAAAATCCACAATCTAATTATAATTTATTATAGTATGTATAACACTTGTAAGTATTCTTAACCCTTTGAAATGAATTAAGAAATAAATTGATAAGTGGCTCCTGTTCCTTGCAATAAACGCAGAAAATTTTGATTTTGCATAAGAATTCGCAGTCTACATGTGATAGTGCTACTTAGAAATAATTAAAATTTATAATCATGAACCCGCGCTTAATATCATCGACTTTTGACCCTATAAATTCGCCATCGGTACCACTGTGCGGCGTCGAAAAGAAGGATCGCCGTGATTCTGTGATTCCGTAGTATTGGATCGTGTCGAACGATTAGCGGATACGACTGCGTTCATAATTCCCAACGATCAATTATTCCCAGTGATTGAATTTTACGTCATATTTAACATTCGTGTCACAACTTTCGCAGGTATTCAGTCCCCAGACGCAGTTGCGGCGCAAGATTTACCACACGTGGTCCTTCGAACCCCTTCCCGGCGCATGCGCGGTACCCGTGTCGACTCGAGAAGCCCTTCCAGCGGGTGCGCGGTAGTGCGCGCGCGAGAGAGCCAGTCAGTCGTTCGCTGACCGCGGCCGCGTGAACATCGACCGCGTGGGCCATGAACTGAACCAACCCCAGGGACCGCTCGTGCCTTTCGCGTCCTCATTTTATATATATATTTATATATATATATACATCATTTCCGCAATACTAATTTTGCACAGAGGAAAATACACGTGCTCCCCAGGGGGAAAACCAAAGAAAGAAGATATCCTAGACGACGATTTGTTCTGTGACTGTTCGAGAGAGACTTGCTTTCGAGAGTCCCGGTTTGTCTGACGCTTCGGGGCCGCGGCAAAGTGTGCACATCACTGTCTTTGGAGAGATCTTTCGTCGTTGGTGTTGAGACGGAGAAAAGAGAGAAAGAGAGGACACACACACACAGTGGAGACGACAATTGCAGTGTTGAACGGTGCGCGGTGAGAGAAGGACGGTGCGATGGCAGTGGCTGCGGGGCCACGCCGGCCACGCACGCTCCTCCTTGACGGCAAACGCGCTTCCGGGAATACCCTCGGAATAAGAACTCTGTGCCCGGTCTTCGATGGACTTCCGCTGATCCTAGTACTCCTCGGTGTCACGCAGGTGGCAGCCATCAGACTCAGTAAGTGATAGCCACCTCAGCGTCGCTAGGGGGCCAACGAAATTAGCATATAATACGTCTAACCTTCGTGCTGCTCGGCTCCGCGATCTTGTACTCTCTCGTGGGCGTCGGAGACGAGCCGCTATTAACCCTTTGCCGACCATTTTCGAAAATGTTGGATACACCTACTTACTCGTGCTAGGGAAGGCTCTTATAGCACCGGAAGCTGAGTCTTCGGTTCGGTGCTAAAATAAAAATATATAATTCTCTTTTGTATTTCCACGTAAATTAACCCTGGCACTGAACTGGCGACTTCGAGGCGCCACTAAAAAATTGCTATATCATATTCGAAATATTTTTTGCATTATCAACACCGTGCACTACAATTCTCTTTACACCTTCAATTATCGAAACTTTTTTGTCATTTGTAATTTCCTAGAAAGAAAAGAAAATTTGTTTGTGTTCCTATATTTTCGCTAATGGTTCAATATTGATAACAGAGAAATAGAATCTGATGTCAGTTTATCAGAAATTAACAACGTACATTTTTTAGAATATCTTGTTTGGAAATTTTCGTCACGAATCTGACTCGATATTACGGAGCAGGGGGTTAAGTTTGTTTATTTTTAATAATTGATTACGAGTAAATTGCATCGGTTTCGTATATGTATGAAATGAAAAAAATCATATAAAGTGGAAAAATTTTAGGTTGAAAGAAATGTTTGGTGTTTTTTGGGTTAAACTATTTGTTAGCAACTTTAGCCAAGGTTTGGGTCTAACATGATTAATTATTCCCTTCTAAATTATCTTAGAATTGTTTGATGAATTCTGATCCTGATATAAAACATTTAGAAAGTAGTATATTAATGCAAACAACGCTTAAGGTGGCTAACTGCTGGGTCCGTTTTGACCCAGACTATTTAATTACTCACTTTTTAACGATTACATTGAATTAACGAAATTTTAGATTAGGAACATGGTAAATAATAATGGATTTACAGGCAACATGCTTAAAAAATTAATAAATAAAACTGCGGGTGCAGTAATATTAATTTTATAGTTATGAAAATTCTTAACACAAGAATTGAATAAAATTAGTCGAATTGAGGTGTAGCATAGAAACAAGTGAAAATTAATTTCTTTTGTGCATTTTTAAGGGTTTAAATGTTGTATAATGGCGAAAAATAATTAGCGTTCACTTTTGCCGGGATTTATTTAGTTGAATAATGGTTCCCGCTAATTAGATCTCGATCATGAGAATAAAATGCTGTTTATATTTTGACTTTCTTCTTCTCGGTAGGCAGGTAAAGGGTGATTCCTTCACTCCAGATAGGGACTTATGATGAACATTATCTAGACTCTTGTGCATCATTCTTTGTACCAATGCACTGCAAATACCCGCAGTTAGAAATGCAGAGGAGTAGAAACATCAAAAGAATTCAAAACTATTAACACGTTCAGCGCCATGTCACCCATATCTGGGTGACGGAATTATTTATACAGAATTGAAAATGAATTTTTACGTTGGTAGATTGAGTGTACAAAATTTCCTTACGATCTGAGGAATAGAAGAGGTTTGATACAGTAATTAATATCACAAAACTAAACTTCTTAGTTTTTATTTTATTAAATATATTGCTTTGATTTTTTGTAATTTTTATGATTGTGGAGTGGGCGCTGAACGTGTTAAGAAATAAATTCCTATCCAATTGTTGTTACTTGAAATGTAATTATAAAATTTTGATCTTAGTCTTTTAAACACTAAACTCACCACCACCGTTCAAATTGACCGGTTTTATACAGTCACTCCCATTAATATTCGTACACTCTTAAAAAGACGATAACTTGTTTAATATTGGACCATACGACTTGGACTTTTTTGAGAAGTTAGAATAATTAGTTTACTACATGACGTGAAAAAGAAATTTTAAAACAATTGCAATTGGTCGGTATTGCAGAGAAAATACTAAAAGTTGTGTTTTACAATTTTTTTATGTGGCTTATATTGAAAATTTAGAACATCCATTTTGTAGATCTGTATCAATTGTATACATTTTCAAATTTTCATCCAATTTGGATTACGTGGAAAACAGCGACAGGCATCGAATGACGTAAGAATCCTTCGATTTATTACAGGTTAACCCTCTGTCTACCGTAAAAAAAAACTTTCATTATGCGATAGAAAATTTATACCACAAAACGTAGTAAATATAAAAAAAAAACTTTTAGCTTTAAATAATAAAAAATAAGAAAAGTAACAAAGTCCTGCAACGACAAGATCCCAAGAATTTTAAAAGTTTAAATAACCGCAGTATCTACATACAGTCGGGTTCAATGGACCCGCTTGGTAGACAGAGGTTGTGAAAAGCTGCAATTTTGACCATTTTCAAACAGTTGTAGCTCATTGCAACGTTTGCCGATTTTGGTGAAATATTCAGAGTGTATACAGTTGACACAGATCTACAAAACGTATTTGTTGAATTTTCAATATGGACCCACATAGAACAGTTATAAATAACAACTTTTAGTATTTTCTTTATAATTCCGACCAATTACAATTTTTTTAAAATTTCTTTTTTTCAACGTGTAGTAAATTAATTGTTCTAACTTCTAAAAAAAAAATCCAAGTCACATGATCCAATATTAACCCTTTGCACTCGAGTGGTGACTCTGAGGCACCACTAAAAATTGCTATACCATTTTTCAAAATATTGTTTACATTATTAAATTGATATTCAATAAACTAGTTACCAAACATTTAAGTATTCTATGAGGTATTATATCAGTTTCATTTCTTCAAAATAAAAAAAATCATATAGAATGGAAATATTCTTGATCGAAAAAAAAAATCTGGTTATGGAGTTCAAATACTTCCGAGCGCAAAGGGTTAAAAACATAATCGTCTTTTAGAGTGTACGAATATTAACACTTTGCCGTCCGGCGACACCACAGTGGTGTCGCGCACAAAGTATTGCTCAACGACCGGCGACACTACAGTGTTGTACTGGACGGCATAGTGTTAATTGCGCATTATTTAATATTTACTATTTACTATTAATATTTACATATGTATATCTTCCAAATTTCATGAAAATAGGGGGCAGGATTGAAAACCCATGAGAGGTAACGATGACATTAGTAAAACTTGAAAATTTATAAACACCCGATAACCTCAAAAACGGCCGGCGCCAAGCGAAGAAATTTGTACGAGACGTGCGGACGGCAAAGTGCTAATGGGAGTGACTGTATATTTTATTTTGCAGATATCGAAATTGTAGAGATCTGTCCATGTGCATTAAATAAATTATTTTATTCAATCACGTATATAAAAATCGAACAGATTCAATCTTGTAATTTCTACAAAGCAACATCGTCTTACTGTTAGTGTTACAATCTCGTTTAATATTATTTTAAAAATTCATCCGAACACACAAACACAAAAATCCTCGATCGCATGATTGTTAACAGAGTCCAGTAACTGGACTTCGAGTCTAAACAACTTGCTTTCCCCGAGTTTTTATTTTGAGATAGCTTTGTTGATCAATGAAGTATGTATATCTGCCGAGTATCAGCGTCCGGAGGAATTCGTTTGTGTTTCGGTACGATAAACGTTATTGCAACAAGAGGGGGAGGGGAAGGAAGCAAAAGAGATAAAAAAAGTATATAAAAAAAAAACAACGTTCATTCGTTGCTGACTGGTCGACCGTCGTTCGCTGCCATTCCGCGAACTTTCATGTCAACTAATTACCAATTGTACAAAGTCAGACACCCGCACACTCTCCCGGGGCCCCGCTTTTGTCCCGGCGTTTGAATGGAGATTTGTTGTGGGTTTGTGTGCGCGGCTCGTACGAACCAAGAGGCAATTGAATTTCTTTTATTTTCTTTCTCCACCTCCCCTCACCTCTTTCCCCGTACACCTTTCACAGTTTATATTTCGTGGATCGGCAACAATCCGCTTTTGTCGGATGGGTTTGTGTTCCTAGAATAGCGGCCGACGACGCGTACGAACGCGAAACCGTGAATCGTGTATTCTTATTTTCTGCGCTACCTTGATTGTGCATTTAACAAATGACCGTACACACGCGATGATTAACGGCGTAATTGTTGATAATCCGAGGAAGGAACTGATGATACCGCTCCGCCGAAAGAATTATTGATGATGTAATGCTCTACGACCACGGAATTACTTGAGTGTGACCCCGTTCAAGGTCGTCGCCGGAGTTTTGAAGGTGGTTTTTTCCTTCCGGTGCTTCGCAAGATGACCGCTCGATTCTGTTTCTTACCGAATTGGAAAAAAACCAAAGGATATATGACGTAGCGAAATTCCAAAATAAATTGACTTCGTCCGTAGTTAATTTCTTTTACAAAAACATTTGTATTGTTAAACGTCGAGCTAATGGCATGAATCATAGGCCACTTACTTCTTTATGGTTGCCTGGGTAGTATTTAATAATTTTTTTTATATTCATACATTGTTCTCATAAAAAAATTTGTATTGAAATTTCTCACCTTAGACCCGAGTAATTTAAACATTTCTTACACTAGGCACTAGAGATTTAAACATTTCTGATCCTAGACCCTAGAGATTTAAATATTTTTGACACTAGGGACTAGATCCTAGTGATTTAAATGTTTCTGACCCTAGGCCTGGTGATTTAAACATTTCTGCTCCTAGACCCTAGAGATTTAAATATTTCTGACCCTAGGCACTAGATCCTAGTGATTTAAATATTTCTGACCCTAGATCCTGGTGATTTAAACATTTCTGCTCCTAGACCCTAGAGATTTAAATAATTCTCACCCTAGGTACTAGATCCTACTGATTTAAATATTTCTGACCCTAGATCCTGGTGATTTAAACATTTCCGTTCCTAGACCGTAGATATTTAAATAATTCTCACCCTAGGCACTAGATCCTAGTGATTTAAATATTTTTGATCCTTGGGCCCTGGTGATTTAAAAATTTCTGCTCCTAGATCCTAGTGATTTAAATATTTCTGACCCTAGACCCTGGTCATTTAAACATTTCTGACTCTACACATTTAAACATCCTGCAGCCTCTAATATCAATTCTTAAGGAAGATATAATTATGTTCTCATTGCTTTTTATTAAATAGCCGCGCAGGCGTGAAACTCCAACAACCATCACTGTCATGGTACTTAAAAGTACCATTCCAGATAATTCTAGTCTAGTAAAACAGATTCGCAGCCGCGATAGCAATCGTTTTTTGCATGGGAGCATCTCTCGTCATTGCTTTCTCCGCTCCCCGCTAGGTGTGCGACTTATCGCGTGCTTTTCCTTTGGTGTCCGACTTTTTACAAATCCCACCTAGCTCGAGAATGCAGCTAACGAATCGAGTAGAATATACCGTTAGCCGTTTAACACGCGCGATTTTTCTTTCGCCCGGCAAACTCCTAATTTCCCTAGACTGATCTCGACGACCTGTTCTGGAACAGCAAAGTTGATCATCTTATTTTGCACACTTTGTGTATGTATACAGGGGAGGGGGCAGTTTGACTATGCCACCTAAATTTACTCGTAAATTATTTGTTGCATAAAAAAAAATTTCGGACCAAAATTATTTATAATTAGCTTCTTGATAGTCAGCTTGAATTTTTGTATCATGATGTGTAGTATGTGATGTTGTGGCTCGAAAGTTGTGTTTAAAAGTCAATAGATCAGTTTAAAATAATTTTTCGAATTTTTATTGGTCTAGTGACTTCTGGGCCAACCTGTACAATTCCTCTATTCATTTTACGTTTGTTCTGGAAGTACGTTGATAAATCTGCGGAAGATGAAAAGAAGAACGAAAGGAACGAGATTAACATTAGTTTTTATTTTGCGTAGCAGGAAGTACCTTCGGAATATTAAGCGACTCGCGAGAGGAGTCAGAATGGTAAACATTAACCTCGGGATTCGATGGTGGCCTCTAAGGAAGGCAAAACGTAAGAACCGACCTTTCCGGATAGCTGAGTTTAAATTTAACCGTGGACGAATCTCGTCGGCCGTTTATCTAGCCGGCTGCAATTAAACTGGAGTGCTCAGAGTGGTACCAAAATCTGAAATGGCCAAACGCGATCCAACAATACCATTTCGATTCGTATTTTTATTATTCGTCGGTTGGTACTCGAACTTGGCTCAGTAGGTACTACAACGTTATCTTATAATAGAAATGCAATTCAAATTTTCAGTATTCGTCGGTTGGTACTCGAACTCGCTTCGGTTGGTACTAGAACGCGTTATCTCATAATCGGAATTCGATTGCAATTTTTCTCTATGCTTTTTGAATATTCATCGTCGGAATTACTGTTATGTAAATGTTATTATATGGCGTGCTAAATTAAAATCCAGTAACACAAATATTATTCAAATCTAGAATTCCTTCGATGTAAAGATACTTATATATTGCCAATTATAAGTAATTTTAACCTGCCTGCTTGGACTTCTAGAAATACTCATTGCAATCGAACATGTTACATAATAATAAAGGAAAATACTAGCGTACACAGAAAGTGTAATGGTGCATATAGATTCAATGCTAACATCATTCATAACGTATATAAAAATCAGGAAACATAGATTGGTTAAAATTATAGTACTCTCTTTTTCATTGGTTTCAATCCTTTGCTAGTTGGTATTTTTCCTGTCGAAAATAATGGGGACTAATGTTTCCATGTTTGTACGATTATGACTTGTTCAGGGGGAAAATTACGTTTACCGTGTTTGCGGACCAGTGCTGCCACCCGAGCGAGCAAAATACACAGGTCCGTGGACATGTTTTCTTATTCAATCCCTAATCCGTTTGAAGGAGAAGTGACGAAGGCTCGGAGGGATCGTGTACCACCGGCAAACGAAATAAACACGGACGAACTCTCGCGTGGCCACGCAATCTGTTCGAAACCGGTTCCAGTCGCGCGCGGTGTCTGTGTAGTATAGTAAGTCGATCAGGGACTTTTCGAGAACCGAAAGAGATGTGTGCACCGTTCGTGGAAACTCTATCCTCGATTTTGAAAATTCCCTCCGCAAACCGAGTGACCCGCTCCACAGAATTACGCTAACTGAAAACTAACCTCAAGTGACGTACCAACGATCTATATATCAATACACTATTATTCGTGAAGTTTGTGCTATTTAGAATTTCAAACGGTTCAGTGGTCCAACTCGTTCCTTATTCCACAGATTTATCGAACACCAAATCTATCGTTGCGGGGATATTTGATTCGTAAAGGTGCGAATCTTGTTAACCTCAAAATGGCACAACTTGCGTTTTGATTTTCAAAAACGTATAAATTACATTTTCTCTTAACCTCTTATCTTGGTACCGATCTTTCGCGTTCATTCGATCGCGTTCGTTTGCGGAAATCTAAATTTCGATTTGAAATTTGACAGGTTGCGATATATCGATCTCTTCGAGAATTAACAGTTTCGATATTACGAATAACTTCACCTAGCATCTTGCACTGCGATTTTTTTTTTATAACGATTAGAACTTCTTTGTAGTTAATCGTCCCCTAAAAGAAAAGTTGTACTGCTTCTCTACATTTGTTTCAATGCTTAGATAGTATTACCAGAGGAATTAAATTTTATTTAAATTAAAAAAGAAACCATCCATATGTAGCAGATTTTGTAAAAATCTTTCATGAGAATTGAACGATGAATTTTCATCTGATAGTTGAATTTCTCGGTATGATTAGGCCCGGGTGTAATTTCGGCAGGAATAGTCGAATGATCGATACGATCGGGGCGAGACGCCGGCCACGGTGTCCGAGTTTAATGGAGAGAGGAAAAACCGGTTTTTCGAACTCGTAGTAAACACGACCAACAGAATACACCGAATTGTCGAGGATTCTCGTAGCATCCTCTCCACACGTTCTTCTAACAAAAATTTTCCTTTTGAATTGTTTCTCTCCGAATATTTTTCCCGCCTTGATCTCCATCTAGCGAGCACGGTTCGTAAACGCTTCCCTTATCGACGGCATTTGAAAAATTCGTTTTTCCCCACCGGTAATTCGACCAATGCTCTCTGTACTATTTTAGCGAAGTGAATCTGTCGGAGAAGATTAACCTGCTTTCGGGAATGATTTATTGGCCATAAACGAAGTCAAATATTGTTAGATGGCATAGTCGACGAGGTAATTCGTTCTCCCCAGTTAACGGGTCAACCTTACACCGTTTTATTATTCTCAATTAACTGTTGCACCGTGTACAAATTACTAGGCTGCAATTATCGGTCGTCAGAAGGAAATCTAATTAACGGGCTTCTCGCTTGGAAACGCGCGCCGTTTTATCCGAGATCGCGCAGTCGTTCCAATGGAAATTTCATTGCGCAGATTGTGTGCGCACGTGATCCCGGGGATTTAAATGCCCCGGCCTTGAAAGGTTAAACGTCAGTTCAGGGTGATCGGAGATCGAACTTTATCGGTAGATTATTCGAAGAAAAAGCCGGCAAAATGGAGGAAAGTCGATCGTGTCGGAAATTCTATGAAAGACCTTGTTTACGAAACGAGATTTGCGGGATCCTCAGGGGATCGTGGCGCCACAAGACAATTCGAAAAACGAACGGGTTGAGAACTCTGCGGCCATCGTTTTTAAGGTTAGTGTACTTAGACGATCCTTGAAATTTAAATCGACAATGACAATTTACATTTTAGAATATGAAACTCTGATTTTTTATTTTATAAAATTTACGTGCGGCAGGCTTTAGTATTTTTAATCATCCAGGGGGTGAAAACAGATTTTGAGGTTAGGGATAGAAAAAGTTCCCGATATCTCGGAAACTACTCTTCCTAGAAAAAAATTGTCTGAATAAAAATTGTGTATTTTCTAATGACGAATTTATCTACGTTGACAATTTTTCAAAACAGTCGATTGTTTAACACTAGAACTACCGGACCAGTCAAAATAATTGTTTCCTAATTTTTTCTTTTTACGAATATTGAAATTATAGTTTGATGAGTAATTTTTTTAGTAAGGTTCTCTATTGAAGTACATATTTAACCAAGAATTTTACGAAATCTGCATAAATGCAATCTTGTCGTTATTATAATGCAATATTCGCCAGTCGCGTTTAGTGCTCGCTAGTGTTAAACAATATAAATTTGATATGTTTTTCGATCGAAATTTTAGAATAAATGTGTGATGGTTTCAGCACACAGGTTGGATCAGTGATACAAAAATAGCAATTTTGTACAAAAATTTCTATTTTTGTATCACTGATCGAACCTGTGCGCCGAAACCATCACACATTTATTTTGTTAAGCAATATTCTTTGAAATACATCTTTCAGGATATATTGTAATTTGTTTGATAAATCTTCAAGTGATATTTTTTTGGAAGGTGAGGGTGGGGGGTTTAATATTTTTTTCAGTTGATTGTAGATATTTGTAACGTATCGCGATACATGGCACCCTTTGTACGCGATAGCAGAGATCATCGAACCACCGAAAAAAAGCGGTTCAAAGAAAAGAAAGAGCTCTGCGTGTAACTCGACGCCGTTCGACGTTGTTGTGAGAACGCGGTATTGTGTTTCGACGCGTGGCTCTCTTCGAGACATAACTTTACGTGTCTTGAGAAACGTTGGGAACAGGACTGACGAAACGGTAAAAATAGAACTGATTTGGTTAGACACCGGCAAAGGAAATTATTCCGAGAGAAAACTAGTATAACTTAATGAAGAAGCGGAATCAGCTATGCCGGCACTAACAAGAGGGAACATTCCGAACTATTCCGAGTTTATGTGACTCGCGTAGAAAGCGCCTCGTCGCTAACATATTTTGCTAACATATTTGGTGAAATTTAAAAAAAGTATTCCGTTTTAACGCTAGAGCTACCGAGCACTAAACGCGATTAGCGTATGTTGCCTTATAATAACGACAAGATTGCATTTATTATTTCGTACAATGTTTATTTAAATATGTACAATAGAGAATAGAGATGTTCAATAGAGAAGTTTTATCAATTATCAACTTTTACAATTTTTGTAAAACAAAAAAAAATTAGAAACCAGTCAATTTGTTGAAAATAGTTTTTTAACACTAAACATACCATAAAAAAATTAGAAACCAGTCGATTTGACTGGTCCGATAGTTTTAGTGTTGAAGAGTGTGCCAATTTATTTTTTTAGTCACTGTAATCTTCAATGGTTGTCCATATTAAAAGGGTGAAAACCACCCCTTCAGGACAATAATCACGTTTAGCTGAATATCTCGTAAACCACTGAAGCTAGAAGAAAGTTGTAAATAACTAATTTTTAGTTGAATACAAGATTATAATTTCAAGAGGTTAATAATTAACTCAATTATACAGTTAAAGTATTGAGTGCTTGAAAATTAATTAAATTTTACATTTATAACATCGAGTGCGTAATAATTAGTACATTATATGTTGAAAATAGTTTTTTAACACTAAACCTACCAAAAAAAAATTAAAAACCAGTCAATTTGACTGGTCCGATAGTTTTAGTTTTGGAAGGTGTGCTAATTTCTTTTTTTAGTCATTGTAATCTTATTCAATGGTTGTCCACATTAAAGGGGTGAAAACCACCCCTTCATGACAGTAAACACGTTTAGCTGAATATCTCGTAAACCACTGAAGCTAGAAGAAAGTTGTAAATAACTAATTTATTCATTTTTTAAAGAGGAATACCTCTGTGCAGGTAGATTTAAAAAAATCCATCTGTTTAAATAATATATAAAAACATACCTACACTTAAAATGTACACAAACATTTTTCGATCCGCCGACTATTATTCCGAGCAAGTCGACGGCCATAAGAAATCCGATGGCGACCATCGTCTTTTTTAATTATTCGGTGGACACACGCACAGCGACGTGCACCTACGATTTTATGCTTTATCAATAGTGTTGATGGAGAGCGTGTCCGAATTTGGAACGCTTCCTCGATCTAATTTCGAATTCAACTTCACGATCCGCGACTTTAATGGAGCCTGAATGACACTGATTATCCAATCATCTATTAATACTGCGAGTTTTTTATTTTGCGTCGTTAAACAGCGTTGCGAACGTTTTATCGCGAACAAGCACTTACTCGGAACAAATGATTTAGTATTGATCAATGAACCACTTGTATCGGAACCATTTTAGTCACCATTTATGCTTACCGTTATTGAACTAATTCTGATTAGTGCGTCGTTATTTTCCCTGCGCGTCGTTGATGATTTTGTGGATTGATCGCATTTAGATTTTAGAGTACCCATTTGTTTATAATGATTAGATTCCGCATACATTTATGATATAAATGGCTAGAATATTATTATAATCTCTTTAATTTGGTCATTTACTTTGATTATAATCTCTTATCTTATAATTTCTCTATAAAAATTATTTAAAGACGCAATATGTTTTTATTCAACTTCTGTCTTTTATAATTAATTCAGAAAATGTTTATTTTGCATAAAGATCCACAGTATGATAGCATTGTTGATTTCGTAAACAATTGTCCAGTTGAATGAGATAATAGTTACAATTTTCTTTTACCTCTGTTATTATAAAAAAATTCTTAAAAATTGAAATTCGCATGAAAATCAGCAGTCTAATAAAATCGTTAATTTAATAAACTATTGTCTGTGAATAATAGCAAGTATAATTTACCATTAACATTTATTATTACAAAAATGTGCATAAAATTTTGAATTTCTCTGGAAATCAGAGTCTAGCAGAGACTGTGATAAATGTTAATTGCTTGGTTTGCTCGTCGCTTCTCTTATCTCATAATTTCTCTATAAAAATTATTTAAAGATGCAATATGTTTTTATTCAACTTCTGTCTTTCATAATTAATTCAGAAAATGTTTATTTTGCATAAAGATCCACAGTCTAATAGCATCGTTGATTTCGCAAACGATTGTCCAGTTGAATGAGATAATAGTTACAATTTCCCTTTACCTCTGTTATTATAAAAAAATCCATAAAAATTGAAATTCACATGAAAATCAGCCGTCTAATAAAATCGTTCATTTAATAAACTATTGTCTGTGAATAATAGCAAGTATAATTTACCATTAACATTTATTATTACAAAAATGTGCATAAAATTTTGAATTTCTCTGGAAATCAGAGTCTAGCAGAGACTGTGATAAATGTTAATTTTTTGGTTTGCTCGTCGCAATGAAGGAAGTCAGATTTTTTTCGGGGATTGATGAACGTGTCGGTGGAGTAGTGAATGAGTTATGATTCTATTGGTCTCGTGAGTCGAGTAGAAAATTGCATTGCGCACACGTCGACGCGGCTGTCTTCTTCCCGAACAAGGGGAGATAAACTTTCTCCTTCTTTGGAAGAAGGAAGAAGGAATCAGAGCTTGCAAACTCAGGCAACTCTCGAGTGCAAGGCTCCACAGGTTTCATCGACCCACTGATTCGTGCCACTTCTTTTCCTCGTGCTAATAACTGCACGCCGCGTCTGCACGAGGATCTCCGCCAGATATCGGCCATTGCAATTGCCAAGAACCGAAAAGGACGTCGAACGATCAGTTTCAACCCTTTACGTTCTGAATCGTCGTTCTCACTTTCTAACTCCCTCTCGATCCGACATACAGTGCCCCCCAAAAAAGCGCACAAAAGGATACACCCTTTAAAAAGGAATAATTTTTTTAAAATGTCACCAAACGACTTGAATTTTTTTTCAATTTTAGAAAAATTAGTTTACTAGCTAATGTGAACCGAAACAATTTTTTTTTCAAATTACTATTGGTCAGAACTGCGAAGAAAAAAAATTGAGGATTTTTAACTTTTTATATCAGAGCCTGCAATGTAAATTTAAAACATGCATTTTGTAGATCTAAATAGATTATATGAAGCGGTTAGCGCATAGAAAAGCTGCAGGCATTTAAAATATTTAAATAATTGCCAAGAACCGAAAAGGACGTCGACCGATCACTTTCAACCCTTTACGTTCTCAATCGTCGTTCTTACTTTTTAACATCCTCTCGATCCGACATACAGTGCCCCCCAAAAAAGCGCACAAAAGGATACACCCTTTAAAAAGGAATAATTTTTTAAAAATTTCACCAAACGACTTGAATTTTTTTTTAATATTAGAAAAATTAGTTTACTAGCTAATGTGAACGAAAACAATTTTTTTTTTCAAATTACTGTTGGTCAGAACTGCGAAGAAAAAAAATTGAAGATTTTTAACTTTTTATATCAGAGCCTGCAATGTAAATTTAAAACATGCATTTTGTAGATCTGAGTAAGATTATATGAAGCGGTTAGCGCATAGAGAAGATGGAGGCATTTAAAATATTTAAGAGAATTTTTTGAATTTTGATTCTCACGATTTCTGCCATTTTTAATCATTCGTGGCTTTCAACAACGTTAATCGATTTTTAAGACTTTGTGCATATACGTAACTTGATCTGGTCCACAAACAGTATATTTTAAATTTTTGTTATAGTCACAGGTAAAACAGTAAAAAATTGTAACCTCTACATTTTTTCACAGTATCGTCCAACAACAGTATTTAAATAATTTATTTGTACATTCTCTAGTAAACTCATCCTCCCGGCATCTCAAAGAAAAGAAAAATATCAGTTCTACCGTGTACAGACACTTTTTTTATTGTAACTTTTTTCATGTTTAATTATTTATTTATGAAACACTTGCTGACACATTCCTCGCACTTTCCTGATTGAAACGATACCAAACATGACACTATTTGGATTACATATACTTGTGCAATCCACGATATACTAGAACCTCGCTTATCCGAACTGATCCGAACTGATTAATGGGGATAATTGAGATTTTATTGAATCTTGGATCGAACAAGTAAATGTAATCGAAACTGCATCATGTTTGTACTCATTTTAATAAAAATGAATGTCCCGAATACGTTGGTAAACATTAATTAACTAAATCATACAATTACGATATCGATAGTATTAACCCTTTGCACTCGAACAGTGACTCTGAGGCACCAGTAAAAATTGCCATTGCATTATTCAAAGCAATTTTTATATTATTAAATTCGTTTTTATTCTATAAATTGCCAAACACTCAAATGTAGAATGAGAAAACAGGTTCAATTTCATTTGTATAATGTAAACAATGTTTATATAAAATGAAAATGTTCTAGGTTGAAAGAAATGTCTTGATTTGAAATTATAATTGCTTCGAATGCAAAGGGTTAACAATATATTGAATTGTACAGTGGTAATATCGAAAGCCTGATAGTTAATTAAATCATGAAATTATAACAATTGTCAGCTTAGTAATTAATTGAATCGTGTAATTACAACGTGTAGATTATAACATCGTAAGCTTACTAATTAGTTGAATACAAGATTATAATTTCAAGAGGTTAATAATTAACTCAATTATACAGTTACAGTATCGAGTGCTTGTAAATTAATTGAATTACACAATTATAACATCGAGTGCGTAATAATTAGTACATTATATGTTGAAAATAATTTTTTAACACTGAACCTACCATAACCTGTAAATAGCTGATATAATATGTTGCCTTATAAAAATGACAAGATTTAATTTATTTAGATACTTTGTGCATATTATAATATATGCCCCACTGAATATAGAGGATGGGCCAATAACTTTGTCCACCTTAAATACTTCTGTTAGTTGTAATGATATGAGAAAATGATATCAAAAGTTGCACGGTAAAGAGGAGGAAATATTATGATATAAACATTTTTTATGTGCGTGAAGTCATTTCGAGGTCCCCTTGATTCCTTTAACACTAGGTTTACGAAGCACTAAAATTGATTATTTTACATTGCTTTATAAAAATAATAAAATTGTATTTACTTAGATCTTCAGCGAATTTTATTGTAATATGTACACAAAAAACTAAATCTATTTAATAATTCCTCACGGATGCCTCCTTACGGATACTCCTTAAAAAATCCGGAACCGGTCATTGGCATGACCGGTGGTGGTAGGTTTAGTGTTAAAATTGATATACAGGCGGGTACATGTTTGGAGGTTTACGAACGACCACGAAATTTCACGGTTTTCCATCGATGGTGTACCGCTATCCTCTTGCGTATTCAGGAAACATCGTTTCCTTTGACCTCGAAGAAAAAAACGAAGCTCGTGTGGCCTACCGCTCTTACCTAGGCAAATAGACATGAAACGAGTCGGTGGATTGACCGGCCAGTTGTTGTAACACCTATGTAATAAATTACACGGTGATGGTCGACTGAGAAACACAAATACAGATTTTTACCGGACGATCAAATTTTTTAAGTAATGGAAACATTAAGCTAATTCGAACTGAAAAAGAACAGAAACATTTCAGTGGCGGTTGTGAAAGCAATCGAGCACAGCATGCGGCGTACAGTTTGTCGGACCTTGTCAGGGTGAAGAGGTTATCGCACTTCCGAAGGCCTAAATAAACGGCTTTTCGAAATTTTTCATTGTGAACCTGTTCAAGTGAAATTTTTTGTTGGAAATTAAGAAATGACACGAAATGGATTAAACAATAGATTGTTTTTTTGAAAATTATAAATGCGTTCCGCAGGCTCTGTAATTGAGAAAATGAAGAACAATGAAACAGTCGAATGAATAAATGTTGAATCTGTGAATCCAATATGGCGTCGACCGAAGAAAAGCCCTACAGTCACAATGTCGAAGTTAATAAATTTGATTAAACTATAGAACAAAAATTAACGAATGCGTTTCACGGGTAATAAAAATATTAATAATTATAATTGGACAGATGAATAAATGTTGATTTCGTGAATATGCAGAGATCCCTAAAATTGATGAGTTTAATATTGCCACTGTCCCGATTCCGGAGTTATTAACCTGAACATGTTATTGAGCTTGGTGTTACATTGCATTGAGTAGATTAGTCAGCGATTAAAGTCTTGCGACCGCTATGACTGTTAATCGGGATCCGACAGTTGATAGTTGCTACCAGCTACTGACAGCGGTAACCGGGACTATTTTTCTGTTATGTACAGCTCGTTTCCTTGGAACTATCAAATTACGAAATGGCCTCAGAAACGTGTTGCACCAAACTACATTCATTATTTCAATCAAATACCATATTTCATTTGTACAAAAATTTTACAGTTCCTCGCTTGACCAAGTTTTTACCATTTTCACAATTTCTCACATTCTTTAAATTTTTACAATTATCACAATTTCGCACGCGACTTCCATAGTTTTACAATTTTTACAATCTCTCACGCCTCCTTCAAATTTTTACAATTTTTGCAATTTTTCACACGTCCTTAAAATTTTTCACACGTCCTTAAAATTTTTACAATTTTTCACACGTCTTTAAAATTTTTACAATTTTTCAACTCCCTCAAATTTTTACAATTTTTCACACGTCTTTAAAATTTTTACAATTTTTTACACGTCCTTAAAATTTTTACAATTTTTCACACGTCCTTGAAATTTTTACAATTTTTCACACGTCCTTAAAATTTTTACAATTTTTACAATTTTTCACACGTCCTTAAAATTTTTACAATTTTTACCATTTTTTCACACGTCCTTAAAATTTTTACAATTTTTACAATTTTTCACACGTCCTTAAAATTTTTACAATTTTTACCATTTTTTCACACGTCCTTAAAATTTTTACAATTTTTCACACCTCCTTAAAATTTTTACAATTTTTCAACTCCCTCAAATTTTTACAATTTTTCAACGTCCCTCAAATTTTTACAATTTTTCACGCGTCCCTCAAATTTTTACAATTGTAACAAAGTACGCATTGAAGTATAAGTAAATGCTCAAACTAGGCAAATAAAATGTCTTTCCTTTTTTACGTTATGTATTTTACATATGATTATATGGTTACTTGCAACTGTAAAAGAAACAAAAATGGTGGAAATATAGCGAGAACCGCAACGCGATCGTGCTCATTGAAACGTTTTTTCTTTTTTTTGCGAGAGACGTCAGTTCATGGTCGACGGACTCCATGGACTCGTAGAAGGTTCGCTATCATGGCAGATCGCGTTGAACGGTTTCAGGTAGATCACTGGGCCACGCTATCTTGATGGCAGTATTATTGGGTCGGATCGTTATTAATTACTATCATTCAATCTTTCACTGGACACACTGTATACGATCATTGTTCAGTGCAGAAAACTAGAAACTTCGGATATATCAGTGCATAAAATACAGCATTGTCCATAAACAATTTTTATTCTTAACAATTTCTCTATGAAACTTTTACTGGCATATCCGTCGCATTTTTCTGATTAAAACGATACCCAACATGATACAGTTTGAGTCGTATTCGCTTGTTTAATCCACGATGCAGTGGAATCTCGCTTATCCGAACTGAGTCATTGATTAGATTAAAAATGATCCAAACTGTATCGTGTGGGGTGTCATTTTCATCAGAAAAACATAACAAATATGTTGATAAAGGTTTCATCAAAAAATGAAATCATTAAAAATACAAGAGTTCTGCCACTGCAATTCTAAAAATAGCAATGTTCTAAAGATTGATAACATACTTAGCACGAATAAGTTGCTAAAAGTTTCACAGAACAAAAAATCATTAAAAATACAAGAGTTTTGTCAGTGTAATTCCAAAAGCAGTGTTCTGAAGATGTTTAACATGTTTGTCGGACTTATATTTCGTTTAATAATTATTGCAAGAAAAGGACAAAGTCTGCAATTTAATTATATTCTAGTCGTTGTTATGACGAAGTTTGAAACCCAGGTGGGCCGCGGGGTATTTCTTCGGCGTTTAGAAAATGGCGCGGCGAGATACTCGCGGGCGACACTGTTCCGCGCTATTTCCAAGCGAAATGTCGCCTAGCGAAGTTGTCGTAGGCGAAATATCCTGGCCGATACCCTCGGTGCCGAGCAAGTCCGCCAGGTTGGCAGGTTCGAGGCTGGCAGGTAAAGTCGGTAGGCGGGCCGAGGTTCATCGACCTCGGCCTAGCGGCCGACCGGATAGCGGGACCATGCTTCTCCCCGATTCTACGTTCTCCTTCTGCCTCCTATACACCTTTCCATCCTTTCCTCCTCTTCATTTCTTTGTCTCTATGTGTCCTGTACACGATCGACTCGCCTCGCCTTTCCTCGTCGCGATACCGTGCCCTAGACTCTGCCTCGCACGATTCTCCCTGCCACCTTACAGAATCTAGTGACTTTTTAGACACACGACTCCCTAGGCTCTGTCCGGTCTTCATTGACCATTTACCGATACGCTCGAGCCATCGAGAGCTATAAATAAATACACCGGACTCAACGTTTTCGACTTTAAGAGCCCATATACTGGGTGATTCGTTTGAAATGTGCCATCTTCTTCGACAATTTTGGGGTTACTACATGACCTTAATGTCCGGCACACAATTTTTGCTGTAGTCTAGTGACTATTTAGGAAAATATTTCTCTAGACTCTGCCTGCCCCCCCCCCCATTAACAAGCTATATACGGATATTCAATGACCCTAAAGTCCGGCACACAATATTTCCTGTAGGATAATCTAGTGTCTTTTTAGAAAAATATTTCTCTAGACTCTGCCTGGCCCCCCATTAACAAGCTATACACGGATACTTAATTACCCTAGATTCTGGCACACCATTTTTACTGTAGAAGAATCTAGTGACTTTTTAGGAAAATATTTCTCTAGACTCTGTCTGGCCCCCACTAACAAGCTATACACGGTGATTCCTTAAGAATACAACTTTCACCCTAGAAATTTTTGGTAATTAAATTTTGCTGTACTCGCATGGAGATAATCTTCAACCCAGAAATTTAGAAAATATCGAAACTATGGGGGGGATACTCAATGACCCTAGATTCTGGCACACCATTTTTCCTGTAGGAGAATCTAGTGACTTTTTGGGAAATATTTCTCTAGACTCTGCCTGGCCCCCATTAGCAAGCTATACACGGTGATTCCTTAAAAATACAACTTTTTCCCTAGAAACTTGCATGGAGAAAATCTTCAACCTTGAAATTTAGAAAATATCAAAACTTTGGAGATATAAAAGACTCTAGATTCTGGCACACCATTTTCCCTGTAAGAGAACCTAGTACCTTTTTAGGAAGATATTTCTCCAGCCTCTGGAGGTTAACAAAAAAAATAAACAAAATGTTTGAGACATTTCTAACAATGTAAGTTGTATATAAATATATTTTTTATCCCCACAATAATTCTCATACAATAAATAATAATTGATACGTAAGTAAGAGGCTCAAAAAACTTGGAGTCACCCGGTAGATTCAGAAGTCGAAGTAATTATGATTGGGGTTACGGCCACAGAATGCGGTGAAGTTGAAGTATCCTTTGCATTTACGAAGTTGAAAATTCGCAGACGCCTATAGAACATTAATGCTCGTTGAATCTTGCTGAAATAATGTCAAGATAAACATGATAATACAAGAACGAAATTCTAAGAAAAAGAATTTGCTTATGGTTGAATTATACCAAGTGTGTGTTTCGAAATCATTGAAACTGTCAACGGTTGAAATGTGCAACTGATACAATCAGCAAATGCCAGAGCAGTTACCAAATACTTAATTTGTATGGAATTTTCGAAACAATTCCCATTAGTATATTAACTTTATTCTATTCGATTGCTGTTTGGCGGGAAAATTCAAAATTTCCATCCTCGGAAGTTAATCAATCTTATATTGTTATATAGATTTACAAATATAAAGTGTGGAGGAAAAAGGACTGCATTAAGATCACTTATGTTTATTTATTATTTGCATTGATATATTATTTTGTACAGTTCCTCTAGCATATGGCGGGAAAATTCAAAATTCCCACCCCCAGAAATTGATCAATTTTATATTATTGTACAGGAAACATAGATTTGCAATGTTTATAAGAAAAAAGACTCCAGTAAATTACTTATATTCATCTGTTCTTTCTATCTGTATATTACTTCTCAAAATTCCCCTAGAATTTGGCGCGAAAATTTAAAATAGCCGGAAGGAGTCATTCAGCCCTGAATAAAAACTTGAAAAATTACAAAATAAGAAAAGTAGCTTCACGAGGTTGAAGATAATCGTATGAACTATACATACCAAATTTCGTGAAAAAAATGTTGAAAATTGACAAAGTTATCATATTTAACAAATAAAATTCTTCAGTCTAGATCCCCTCGTAATTTAACCATAACTTTGCTAATTATTTTCTGACAAAACTTTTACAGAACATTCCTCGGACCGTACGAAATTAATTAAGCAAAATAAAAATTGATTTTTAATCTCACGGAAAACTGTATCTTTTTTTACAGTTGTCCAGAGTTCGAAGTGTAGTAGTTGGTTCGCGTTCGAACGGTCGCGTTCGAAATTGAATGCGGTTCTATATCCCGGTAACGGTGCTGTGGGACACGGTGAAGCAACGGGCCGAGTGAATTATCAAAGAGAAAATGAACTGGTTAAAGTTTACGCGGCGGGCTGACATTAAGAGTTGCAAGTCAGTCAGCGGGAATCCAGAACCGCTAGATTTGCGCTATCCGAGAGCTCTCTTGTAGTCCCATGGGTGAAAGTTTCAGTTTCCCACGCGATCAGCCCATGGGCGAATCAATGGGATCCGTGTGCTCTTATGGCTCCGTCCGTCTAATTGTAAATACTTCTTGAACCGTTCCATTCAGTTACCTATTCACGTCCTTATAGTCCGCAGTGCCTCTTATTAATATTCATTTTGTATTCTGAACGGCAGAAAATCAAGCCCCCAAATCAAACAAACGATATTTGCAAAATTAGTAAATTTGCAAAATTAGTTTATTTGCAAAATTGGTAAATTTGAAAAATTAGTAAATTTGCAAAATTAGTAAATTTGCAAAATTAGTAAATTTGTAAAATTAGTAAATTTGTAAAATTAGTAAATTTGTAAAATTAGTAAATTTGTAAAATTAGTAAATTTGCAAAATTAGTAAATTTGCAAAATTAGAAAATTTGCAAAATTAGTAAATTTGCAAAATTAGTAAATTTTATTTGCTGCAAATAATATTTCAACGTAATATGCATCGCATAATGAAAAATTCACGTTGGCGCTTTAGAGCAGGTAATTGTTTAACTATAAATATTAAATAGCTTATGATAAATCGAAATAGTAGTGATTGTTAAAAAAAAACTTGTTTACCTCTTACAATTTTGAAATTCTAATTACGAATTAATTTTACAAAAGGTAAATACATCGATGGTAGTAGATTTGACGACATAACTGGACATAACCACTAAAGCGAGATTTCAGTCGACTGAAAACTATCGACTAAATAGTCGATAGTATGCTGTTACTAAATAGTAAGTAGTCGATAGTTTAAATTAGTCGATAGTGCCCATCACTGTAGCCACGAGACACACGTGACTGCGAGTGTAACAGTCCCCCGTGAATAAACTGCGGATTTTTGTGCAAATTAAAAATTGTTGGCATTCATTGCAAGACACAGAAACTACGTATAGGTTTATGTCCTATTTTAATTGTTTTGCATTTGATCTATTAATTTCTGTAATCGATGCACAGAGTCCGCAGTCTACTCGTGAATTTCGTTTTGGTCCCGGAACCGCTCGATTGTGTCATTGTGTCTCGGTATAAGAACGAGGCAATTATGGTCGCGTCGACGGGGTCAAAGGTGGACGAGTCCGTGACGTGTGTTGAGTAAACACACGGGGTACAATGGAGGAGAGAAGTTCAGTGAGCAGAAGCCTGGTCCCGGTGGTAAATGTGAATCGGTGCCGGACGACCTGGAAACCTTTACGGAGGCGCATCGAACAGCCACGATCGGAGAATATCAACGAGAAAGAATGCGAATGCCGGGACGCGAGGCTCTCTCGCGCTTAGGCCTCTATTCAAAATTCCACGGTTTTCTTCCCTTGGAGAATCGACGGGGCATACACAAATACACACTCCTCCTTTCTAATTTACGAGCGAGGATGCGCGCAGGACCCCATTCCTCGGATATATGCGAGTCACACGGCTCATTTCAGGCCCGGTACCACCACCCCCTTGCGCCACCGGGCCCCCGCGAGGAACGTGTCGCGTCGCTCTTATAGCCCTCGGGGGCCATTTCGATTCAAGGACCCGGCCGAATACGTTTTAAGACCGTCCAACTCGATTCCACTAGGACTCACGTTGTCCAAAATAATTACGATTATTATTTTGTGGAAAACAGTCGCGGTACGGTCTGCATAAATGATCAAACTAAGCACGTAAACATAAGACAATAGTCCTGGCGGAGGGATGTCCCTCTTGACAATACTGAGCAGCGTAGCCTGACTCCATCTCAAGTGTCACTGAGACAACATTCATTCAACAATAAATAATCTTTACCTCTTGTTTCTTTAGAATTGTATTGTTAATAGATTGCGGAGGTTTTCCTGATTAATATGAGTCCAAACACGACACAATTTGGATCACATTTACCCGTCTAATTCTACGATACAATAGAACCTCTATTATCCGAATAATCATCTTCCCTCGATTAGTGCGCGTTATTGTACGAATAAATGTGATTCGAGTTGTGTCGTGTTTGGACTCGTTTTAATCGGAAAAATGCCAGGAATACGTTGGCGAAAGTTTCACAGAAATTCACAGAAAAATCATTAGAAAAAAACAAATTAGTATTGTCGATGTTTCGTTGACTAACTGTCTTGGTCGTGTTACGTTCACCGCAAACGGCAAGAGACGGTGTTTGCGCACAATGCAAATGATATTTGGGTGCAGATGTTTGTACAAATAATCGAGCCATCGTCGTGTATAACAAAGATGTATAGTAATAAAGGGGAAGAGACATGTTCGGAGTTAGTCGAACGCTGACGCTGTTGTTGGCTTCATAAAGCGGAATCGAGTCTAACGAAAGGAAGTGCACTGCGGTGTGCTATGATGGCTGGAATTGGAACGAGCATACAATGAGCGCTCATTGCTCGAAACCGAATCGTCCCGGAGGCTATGCTCGTCCAGCAGATTGCATTTTCTAACTGGTATGTAATTAGCCATCGAATGCCGGAATGTCCGACGATCGAGTGAAACGAGCTGGGTCATTGTTGACCCAAAATCAAAATTATCATTATACTCATCAGAAACCCAATTGTCTCTAGTACTTGACACCTCAAACATCGTGTTTTTTATAACTTTTGAAATATTTCGATATTTAATTAATGATAACTACTAGACTGCGAATTTTAAGCGTTTATGGCAAAAATGGGTTGGTCCAACATAAAATTGAAAGGACAATAGAAGATTTGAATGATGTTATTATATTAGTTTAGACTTATCAGAATTATTGAAAGACGAGATGCATTATCATTTAACTCCTGCTTTTTTTTTGCAATTTTTAGTTTGCATAAAGTTCCGTAGTGTAATAAATTAGACTGTGGATTTCATGCGTTTCTGGTAAAAATGATCGAGTTTAAAAGAAAAATTTAAAAGAAAAATTTTTGTTAGATTATTTTCAATTTGTTGAAATTATTGAAAGATTTTTTTCGGGGCAATTCGATGTCTTGACGAGGCTATGATTGGCTAGCTCGTTCCGATTGAATCGAACCAGTTGGATCAACGAACGATGGCGACGATCGAGACGCACGTAAATAGGTGTGCCATTCAACCGTTCCACTCATACCTACTGTACTTGTAGTACGTGTCTACAAGGCCACGGAGAGATACGAATCCTCGATTAATACCGCGGGTGAAGGGAGCTCTTCTTAAGCCGCGTCCACACCGCGGTGCTTCTAACCCGGCTAATCTCCAATCTTTTATTCACAAGCTTATTTCCACCCCTTTTCCCTTCTTCTAACCTAAAACAGGATTCTACATCCCCCGAACCTCGATTATCAAAATAATTACACAAACGTTCATATTTCAAACATTTTCCGCCCCTTCTTTCTTACAAAATTCAAACTTCCCTCCTTTTTCTTTCTTAAATTTAAAATTTCGCGCGTGACGACACCTGTGTGAAAATCGCAGAAATCAAAAGCCATTACAGGGTTGATGAACCACGGACTTAAGGACTGTGTATTATGCTGCCGGGGTGAGGCGAAAGACGAAAGGGGTATCAACTTGTCGGCCATCTTGGATGGCAAACACTGTGGTGCGCTCTATAGGCAGTGTTGGGATATGGTGCAAGATTTCACGCGCATGCGCGGCGATTTCAGCCTCGGTAAAGTAAGATTCTCGATAAAATGGGGTACCTTGAGCACCCAGCAGAATTTTAAAAAATTGGTATGATTTGATTCTGAAAAATGAGTGTATAACATGTGTATTTGTGTATATTTGTAACTCGTAGGACACGTCCTGAAGTTTTTTTGTCCGGAATAGATTGTTTCGAGACATTCCCGCCAATATAACTGTCTCAGGGCTCCGCTACCTCTGTCATTATGATATAGATACATTACTGTTTTGGCCGCGCATGCGCGTGAAATCTTGCACCATATCCCAACGCTATCTATAGGCAACTTTAAATACTAGTTGCGCGAATTCGCAATGCAATCATGCGGGAAATAGATACACATAATTTATTTATAAATTGACTCAATCATTGCAATGATCAAAATGCACTTTACGACCATAGGATACACCTTATAAAGTGTATAATTAATAACTATGTTAAGGTTAGATACAATTATATATCTAAGCAAAAAAATAATGTTGCCAGTAGTAAAAGAACCTATTTTAATAAACTATATTGTTTTCTGGCCATTAAATTGTAGGGTAGTGTTGGGTAACGTGAGGTTATATATATATTGGAGCCGAATGTGCAATATTTTGTATATATATACAGATATATATATACAAATACACTTGTTATGCATTCATTTTTCAGAATCAAATCATATCAATGTTCCCGCAACGTTATATAGATGGCAACACTAGTTTTGCCATCCAACATGGCCGCAGTCTACCATCCCTCCCCGCTCGCGGCACGACCCCTCTCACCCATAAACCCACTTTATGCTCAGTCCTTTAAGTCCGTGCGATGAACCCACGTATTTTTTACTTGGATTCCAATTAGGATAGAAAGCCATTGAATTAATTTAATCGAACAGCAATAAACAATTTAATTATACCATCGTGTGATAGTGTATCTCACAAGTTTTGAATAATTGAGTACTACAGGGCCCAAAAGTCACTAGATCATTTTAAAATGGAGTAACCCTGTTTTATTTCTCAAAAATGTAGACTTACTCTTCTGTAGACAAACTCAAATTTTGAATGATATAGAAACTTTTGGATTACCCTGTAGATTGGAAATAGTGTCAGAGAAACTTGTGACAGATTTTCCGGTGGTCTTTTCTTGTGTAGAATTGTAAGAATTCGTTTCAAGTTTTCGAATGACGCGCGCTCGAAAGCGCGGGAGCATTTGAATTTCGTAGGCAACGCGTGACTAGGTTTCTTCAACGGTTTCCATAGACGGCACCATGTACAGGGGTGCGAAGAGGCAAAGAAGCGATCAGAAGCACAAAAACCTCTTTCCTTTTCCCTCGGCGTTTCTTTGTGTCGGCCGATACTTTTGTGGGGACTATGCCGCGCAGGCCATAAGCGTCGCGAGAGGAACGAATTCGTCTCTAGCGCCATTTAAGGGCACGCTTTCTACGAAACAGCGGGGGATTTCCATTTACACGAGGCACGGTGGTCTGGAAAGTAACGTTTAGTGGCCGAAACGAACAGTTTCCCATACCTGCTCAACGTAAAATATAACTAGACTCATCTGGTAACGAAAATATTCGTATGTATAATTACCATGATACTCGAAAGTCCCTAGACCATTTAAATAATCCCGCCATTTTTCAAAAATTCATAAATGTATAATCAACTTTGAATTTGAAATGGTCTAGTGATTTTTGCACGAAACAAATGCAATCAATTTTTATGAAATAATTTGTAAAAGAAACTGTTGATATAATAACGAAAAAATTATGTGCGATTTCGTCGATTGAATTGGAATTTGTAGAGATTCCGGAGGATGCCATTGGCGATTCAGCTAGGGAATGATTCTTAAATGTCCCTATGTTATTGGTACGTCGAATTTTATTGATCCTGACATCTGGCGATACTTATTAGCAACGTTGACCGACCCGTTAAAGTTCAGTGGGTCAATTTCATTTTCCTATCGCGCGCATAACGCAATTTGGGAGCTAATTCGGAGATTACTATAGTCTACCGCTTAAATTGACACCTGGGTTACGCGAACGAAAGCTGATGCACCACATTAACATTTAACAAGATTTTAATTCGAATTTCAAGGGTCTACCCATAATAATAATAAATCCCCAGACAATGCATTTATTGATATTTTAAAAGCAACAATATTACATATAGGGAAAAAATCCTGTTCCTGGCTAGGAAACATCTTAGGGAATTTTTTAAATTCACCGACAACTCTGTTTTACTAGGTTAGTTTTGGAAACGAGTTTCTAGGGAATTTTAAATGAAATGTAGATGGAACTAATTTGAACACATACTTGTTCTAGGGAATTTCTAGTAAATTTTCTATAATACATCTTAGGGAATTTTTTAAATTCACCGACAACTCTGTTTTACTAGGTTAATTTTGGAAACGAGTTTCTGGGGAGTTTTAAATCAAATGTAGATTGAACTAATTTGACCACATACTTGTTCTAGGGAATTTCTAGTAAATTTTCTATGATACATCTTAGGGAATTTTTTTAATTCACTGACAACTCTGTTTTACTAGGTTAGTTTTGGAAACGAGTTTCTGGGGAGTTTTAAATCAAATATAGATCGAACTAATTTGACCACATACTTGTTCTAGGGAATTTCTAGTAACTTTTCTATAATACGCGGATATCACTAGTTTAAACAAAAATCTATTCTTTTATGAAATTTTTAGAGAATTTTCAATCAGATGATGATGGAACTAGTTCGAACATGAAAGTATTCTTCAGGCAAATGTTCTACTGTTCGGACAAAGTTGCAATAATCGAGCACACAAAGAAGAAATTAAATTTTTGCATTCGCGCCTCGTTTCGGTGTCCAACGACGCATTTTTCGGGTCATCGTTCTCTCGTCAACAGAATCTAGATCGATCGACGAAACTGGGGCAAGGTTATATTTATCGGTCTGGGTTAGGTCACCCGTTATATGCGATATGCCGAGATTTTTCGTTTCCATTCTGATCGCAAATCACGCGCCATTAGACGAGGTCTATTTGTGATCTGCCTTTTACCGCGGTTAGGATCGTTCCCAAGGTTGAAATCAACATTATTACTACATTCTAGTGATAAATATTTTTTTTTTATTACAGGCTTGCTCAAAAGTGACTAGACCATTTTAAATAACTCTTTCATCACTCAAAACTTAACACTTACTCATTTATAAACAAATTCAAATTTTAAACTATCTAATGACTTTTGGGCTACCATGTTGTATTTCCTTTCGACTCACTGATCGTTTTCCGATTGAAGTTTCAGTGAAAGTACTGGAGAAATTTTGTGAAATCGATTCATAAATCAATGTACACGATAACGATATAATTTTTTCTGAAAAAAAGTTGTAGCTTAAGCGTGTGACTTTTAAAATGATTCGCGAGTATGCTCGCAGAGATTGTTAGAGCGTACTGCGGTCTGAATCCTGTCGGAACGAAATTTCCATTTAATTCGAGCCTGTAAATCTCTGTTTGTAAAAATGCAAATTTTCATAAACCGCCTCGGTAGCGTGATTAAATGCGCACAATTAATGACTATGGTAAGACGCATTGAAAGTTCGTGCAACGAGACCGTGTTCCGCCGGTGCATATAAAGGAAAGAAAATGCAATGAGGCCAGCGACACTCGACGTCAGCAATTAAGGATTAAGACAGATCCTCGTCACCAATTCGTCCACGTTTCAAAAACGATCGGCAATGAGTCATATCGAATTGGGTCAGGCTGCTGTACCGGCCACTGTAACCCAATTAAAAATCATTGCTTTTAAAAAGGTACTTGACATAGTAACGAGTTCGGTGGATATCACCATTCTCGCGGATAAAATTATACTAACCGTTATCTTAGACCAATTAAAATTTCCTAATCCCGTGGGATCCAATTAACCATCGCTGTTTTTAACATCGGGACTAATACCAAAAATAATTGGCTAAAACTCCTATAAAAATGAGCAAATTTTGTGGCATTGTTGTTGCAACATGTGTATGGTTAAACAATAATATTGAAAAACACTAAACCTACCAAGCAAAAAACATATGAAAGTAAAACGCCTTAAAAAAGTGAGTAGATCGAATTTAATTTAAACTTTGTACCGTTTCCATTACAATATGTGCTTAAATAAAGAAGTCTATTCAGTCATTTCTTATTAACCCCTTGCTACTATATTCTAGCATATTCTGGTATATTCTAGTATATTCTACATTATTCAAGTAGAATATATTCTGGTATATTCTACTATAGTCTAGTATATTCTAGTATATTCTACTATATTGTAGTATGTTCTAGTGTATTCTAGTATATTCTAGTATATTCTAGTACATTCCAGTATATTCTAGTACATTCCAGTATATTCTAGTATATTCTAGTATATTCTAGTATATTCTAGTACATTCCAGTATATTCTAGTACATTCCAGTATATTCTAGTATATTCTAGTATATTCTAGTATAGTCTAGTATATTCTAGTATATTCTTGTACACTCCAGTATATTCTACTATATTCTAGTATATTCTGGTATATTGTAGTGTATTCTAGTATATTCTAGTATATTCTGGTATATTGTAGTGTATTCTACTATATTCTAGTATATTCTGGTATATTCTAGTATATTCTAGTATATTATGGTATATTCTAGTATATTCCACTATATTCCAGTTTATTCTGGTATATTCTAGTATATTCTAGTATATTCGACTATATTCAAGTAGTTCATAATTTCTTAGGAAAAGGAGAAAATGTATATCTATTGCATGTCTGTATGTTCTCCAATGGCTGTACATTAACAATAACAAAATAGAATTATATTTCGGTTTAAAGGAAATTAATAACATACATCTTTATTAAACTCTGTTCAGAATCTTCATCACGTCTCTCAGACGATATTGTAAGCGAAGGAGTTAAATCGTTTTCCTAATTTCAATAATTGTAAAACACCTGTAATTTTGACCGTGGTAGGTTTAGTGTTAATATTCACGTAAATGTTAACAGTTTTTCGAGATATTGTGAAACATCTTTCTAGAATCAGTATAGCGTTCACCGGTGTGCAAGAGACTGTGCGGCCGATTAGGCTAGGTGTTACCCTGGAATTACCCTAAACCATGCGAATCTGTGACCACACTTATTTTCACTAGTGAAAGCAAGTGATTTCCAACATTTGTAATTTTTCTAGTCGGATGAGTAGTACAGTAATGTCTCGATACATGCGAAAGATATCTGCACATGAAAAAGTGTAACATAATAATACAAATCTAATGACAGAACATTTTAATTCTTAATTATTTCTTTATGAAACCTTTACCAACATATTCGTCACATTTTTCTGATTAAAATGAGTCCAAACACGATACAATTTGAACCCTATTTACTTGTGTAATCCACGATTTAGTAGAACCTCGATTATTCGAACCGAACCGCTGATGGATTTTGGGTAATAGAAGTTCCACTGTATCGTGATTTGCACGAGTAAGCGTGGTCCAAATTGCGCCGTGTTTGGTGTCGTTTCAACCAGAAAAATGTGACAAATACGTTGGTAAACCGGTCGCCTTCAATCACGCCACATCGGCACGAAGGAAAAACAACCATCATAGTAAACGTTCTCAGAGAATCTCGTTCGCCGCCGGCTAATGGCGGAAGACGCGTCCGCGCAGATAATCGTTTCTTTCGCGCCGAGCGGATCGCTAATTATTGAATTATGTCTCAACTGAATCTAATCTTTTCCGTGCGAGAATCTTGAATCCGTGCTGGCTCTAAGACATTTCGCCGCCATAGTGCTGTCAATGAACGGCAGCCGGCTGTCCCTCCCGCGTTAACTTCATCGTTACCTGATAATTCCGAAAAACGTTGAAGGTCAACTGGCTATGTTAATTTATGAAAAAGAGAAGCACACGGCAGTGAGAGGCTCAAATTTAACGATCGAACTCTTCACGGTGATTTTGAGGGAGAGGCGGGGGGGGGGGGGGGGTCTGACATGACTCAACGGACATCTTACTAATTGCCAAATCAAAGTTAACGACCGATGAACTGTTCAAGGATGTGGCCTTGACAGAAAAATCTTTTTCCGTTCGACCTGTTCGACGTTCCGTGACGGTCAAACATTTTTGGCTCTACTGATATTATGTTGCAATCAATTTTCAACCAAATGAAGATGGAACTAGTTTGAATACGAACGTAACTGTTCTAGTACATTTCTATTGAATTTCTAGTCAAATATATTCTTCTAAAAATTTTTTAGCGAATTTTTGGATGGAAATTTGTAGAAAAGCTTGCTAGCGGTTGTACTTATAAGTGTCGACGAGTCTATCGTATTAAATGTGTCTACCCGTCCCGGTGAACGAAGCTTTAAAGAGATTAATATTTTCGACCAGTTTCGAAAGAGATACGAAAGCGCGAAGGGTTCAAGCATCGTGCAACCCCGGTCATATTCGCGTCTGCGGCGCAGGTTGCGAATTTTCTCATCTCCGTCGTGAACGGTGGTGCGCGGTGTGTGTCTCCGCGCGGAGAGGGACAGCGAAGCAGGCCGCGAGAAAACGAGAGACGGAAAAAGAGAGGACCGCGATCGTTGGTTGGGGTGGGGAGGGAAGCGGCGCGGAGAGGAGAGAGGTGGACGGTAGAGAGCGAGGAGGGGAGAGAGGAGAGGCGGAGTGCACCGTGCTCGTACCAGGCGGTGCGCCCTGGTACCGGGCAGGCAGCCCGACAGACTCGGACAGACTCGGCGAGACTCGATCAGAAAACTCGAGGAAGAGGAGAGGAGCCGAGGAGGAGGGAAGCCGGAGAAGTGCACTATACTCGCCTACCTTCGCTCCTCGCCATGGATCGTTCCTCTTTTTTTTTTCTCTTTGCTAGCGAGCGCGAGCGATCCTCTCTCGCGACCTTCTCTAGCCGAGAGAGCCTTCTCTACGCTAGCTGACACCCGGACACGTGTTTTCGAATTATTCACAACCCTCTTTTGCGGGCTTCGAGCTCTTCCTCATCCCCTCTCTTCATCATAACTGTCTAACAAATTTGAAATTTGCACTTTTTCACGTTCCGACAATCCAGAAATGGTACGCTTCCATGCGCTGATTGCGAATTTGAAAACCGCGTTTCTCTATCTCACTCCGTTTTTTTGATATTTGGGTTTGAAAATTTATCGATTTCAGATTTTGGATCGTTTTTGCGCTGGAACTATGATAGCTAGGAAATTGATTCTTGCGCAGGATGATTCTAAATAATCGCCTGAATATGATAATACTTTGTTTTGTTACGTTGTGGATGATTAAACTTGTTTAAATAATGTCTGAAGCCCGCGCGGTACTACTGATGGTAGCGCAGTCCAGACTTTTGGGTATTTTGAGATTTATGTGTTGGACGATAAACTGAAAACGGAACGTGATTTGTAACTTATGTTTGTACAATGATTTCACACTAAAAATAACTGCGCAACTATTATCGTGTTGCACAGCATGAGACATCTTTAAAGATGCAAATTTACGCAACAGACAAATGATGTAATGAATATAAATTGAAATATGAAATTCTTCCGTATTCAGTGTTTTTTCCCCGACTTATCTCCCGCAGACGTGTAGATTAGACTTTTTTTTTTAAATAATCAAACCATATTCTCGAACCGGAACAGTCCCCTTGGAAAATAACGATTTTCCTCGAAGACTTTCTTATTAATGATCCTGAAACCTTTCTAGCTCCAGTTGTCATATTTTCTTGCAATTATTAAGTAATCTATGTAGACGCTCTTTATAGTATAAAATGCATGATTAGTGGCAATTAAATCGCACTATTTGTGTCATGAGTATGATAATAAAGTGAAAGTTACTTAACACGGTGTAGCAAAGTGCTAATTCACAAGATTCACTATTATTTTCTAAAACAATTTGTAATTAACATTAGCCCATTTTATATGTCACATTCTTCTTAATAAACAATTTCCATTTGTTTTTCCCTGTCATGAGAGTCTGCGTACATCTGGAAAATATGAAAAGATTTCACATTTTCAACGCTGATTAATAATATAAATATAATATTTTATAATTGTAATATGGGGTGGAAATTAATTTTTTAAGTTTGAAAAAGAAGAGATTAACGTTGCGAAAGGCTCGCGAAACGTGTCGTCTACGATGATGTTAAATCAGCGATAGTGCACTTGCTAACATGTTGGGGACACGTTTGTTGTTGAACCGTGACCAAGATTGCTAAAATATTCAGAAGTATCCACCGCGAAACACGAAAACATTTGTCATACCTGTGGTCGTCATGGTGATCTGTTATAAAGAAAAAATACCGTAAGTCTCTTACGCTCCTCGGAATCCTCATTTGTTTTACTTGCATAAGAGATAGCTGAAAGTGCAGGATGTCTGTGACTCGATTGTGCAACAAGATAAAAACAGTGATTCCACGCGAAAACTGCAGAAAACACAATTTTCTCTAAAACTTCTCCGAGAAAAGTCCACACGAATAAGCATTATTGCTTACTAAAGATGAACAATCTTATTTTTGCTGGAAATGTGTATAATTAACCACGTCACACAACTAATTAGTATTAGCATATAACAGTACAGTCGGAAATAAGTGAACAGAATGATTGAGCAAGTAAAGAGAGAACTTCACATTTCATTGTGATAATTAGACTGCGGATTTTTATGCAAGATATAAATTTCAAAATGCAAGAGCTACGTTGAGAAGTCTTTCTTTAATAATCCTAATAAAACGAAGATAATAAATTGGCATTTATAAATTCTTTTAATTGCAACAGACCGTTTTTACTTAAAATCTGCAGTCTACTGATAATTATAACTGCGCAGAATATACGAGAAGGTGAAAAAATATAATGAAACGAAGAACGTATCGGTAACGTATGATACGGTAACCTTCAGGGTCATGCAAGGTCAGGAATGAGAAAAATACAAACAAATTCAACGGGTTAGAATCTGTACAGATTAGAACTTGTATAAATAGGTTAGAAGTTCCCGGATTCGTCGGAATAATTATTTGGTTAAATAGCAATAAAGACTAGTGGTAAAAGGAAAGTTAAAATTCATTGAACAGCGTAATTGTTGTTGCTGTTATCGTCGGTGCGTCATCGGACGAGAAAGGTTAAGCGTCCTGTCGATGGTTATCCTTGAAAGGATGCACATATACGGCAGGTAGGGAACGTGCTAGATAACCGATTCTAGCTAGATTCCATTGAGATTCTATCTGCACGGTGCCAGCCGGTACCGTTCTGTCTCCCATCCACGGCGCCGACGTTCTTTCTTCATCCTTTTTGTTCCGCAGACATAAACGCCAGCCGATTGAAAACACATTCCCGGGCTCTCTTATCCTCCTACGAAAATAAAAGCGTTCGCCGGGAGAAAGAGAAGAAAGCGGGTTTTATATGTGCTGCATATACGAATTAGATAACATCTCGCGTGGACTCAGTGAAAACGCTGGCCGCACTGAAAATTTTGTAATTGCCGCCGTTGCAATTACGCGTAATTGTAATCACCCGTGTGCATGCAATCCGTAATTGTGAACGGCTCGTTCACGCGGGGATGGAATGCCCGTTTTTTTTATCGGGGTTACCAGATTCTTTTTGAGGTTATGCCACTTTTTCATCCATTCATTTAGGTCCTAAAATCTATTGCCTTTTTAAATTTTCGTGCCAAGTAATGTGTTGCCTCATTATCTACGAATGGAGGATTCAAAATTGACAAAATTAAAATAATTTCGTTGAGAAATTTTTATTCTAAATTTAATCATGTTCGATCTTAGATCTTCGTTTTTAATTTTTTGGAAGATGGTATGTATATCTAGTAACTCTATTTTATGTGTTCCCCTATTTAAAAGTTGGTAACCTATATTCCCGAATTTAATGCGAAATCTCTATTATTATGAATAGACGGCGGAATCCATTGTGGAAAATAAAAATTTTCTAACTAAATTACAACAAGTTGAGGTGCAATAGAAATTAATTTTCTTTCTTAATATAATAGGTAGAAAATAATGTATACTGAAATTCTTCTAATGTTTTCACTGTTTTAAATTATGCCTTCTCATTTGTGTCATGGATGCATAAAATCCGTTGTCAAATTATCAATGTATGTTTTATTTTTGAAGAAAAGTATGGTTCAGAATTTTAATTGCTCTACACGACGTTTTCCCTGGCGAAATAGCATCGAATTAATTTGATCGAAGCGTCATATAGAGACGACTAACTTTCCTCGGTTTTCGAGCGCACCTAACGATTTCTATGCATTAATTGGCTACCTATATAGATGTTCGTACAACGAACAATTACACGAACGATCGAGCGATCTTGTTGCCGATCGATAAGAAAGAACAAATTTCACCCGGCTTGTATTTCGAGGGGATTCGAATTTCCCGCGCGCGCGTGCGCGTTCCGAGCACTCTCGAAAGCGTGTCTTTAATTCTAACCTGTATTCCGAATGACTTCCTCCAACCGGGAACAGGTTCGAGACCTGTAATCGTTGTCATCCTGTTTGTGAAACGACGCGGATGGAATGCATACGAACAAAAGAAGCTGCCCGATCCCGTGAAGTGGATCTTTTCGATCCTAGGATCCTCGCCGATATACACCTAGAGAGGAAACCGCATCTGTTGAACTTTTCACCTATCACGCCACAGATGCATCGAGTCACGTTCCCTCCTCAACTATTGCCATCGGATTGTTTGAACGAATTATAGCAAATTCTTGAAACGATTCTTGCCGATCGTGTGTAAATTATGAAATTACCGGTATCCAACGTCCCGTTATGCGAAGTTACTAGACGATGCGATTTAATCTTTTCTATGGTGGCACGTCGCGACGACCTGCCAACTTAAAGAGGTTGCGAAAGGCGCGAAAGTTCGAATATCATTTTCGAATATAATCATTCGTGTTGTCGATTCTACCGAGAAGAATTAATATGTAGAAAATATTGGTAAATAATACTAGTTGCTCGAATGAGATCCGATGTTGGCTAACAATCCACTGTCTATTTTTGTTACAGCACTCGATGGCAACGGATGCAGCGGCAGTAGCTACAGGTGTCTCGATGGCACTTGTATACCGGGCACCTTAGTTTGCAATTATCAAAAAGACTGCGAAAGTGCGGAAGATGAGTTCCAGTCGTGTCGTAAGTGTTGTTCATTGTTAAACTTTATCCAGTGAGAAGAGAGCGACATTGAAAACCATAAAAGTCGCGTGTAATAATCGAAACACTTCCGCATGGGAAATTCAAACGTGGTTTCGGTTCACGCGAAGTTTTCCGGAAATTACTCGGAGAAAAACGATGTTTCATAGAAAACTCGTAAAAATAATAGATTACGTAACTTCCGATACCTTTTGTTCCTGTAATTCGCTAATGCTGTGCAATCTGCAAACTGCTGTGGTGCATCTGCACGAATAAAACGGTTTATCGTGTACTGTATCTGAGAATGATGTAACATTACATTGTCGCGAGTGATAAAAAAACAGAGAAGACTAGGATCAGATTAAAAAAATGGGTTTCTTCATAGAAACAATACAGCAAGAAATTTTATTCCTTTTCAGAAATAAAATAAGACTTTCCTATTAGAAGATTAAATTACATAGTATATTATTTTTTATTGGTAAATAAAATTAATGTTTCAGCTCCACCTGAGTGCGATGCTGGACAGATCACCTGTGGCCAGTATATTTTCAATAAGACTTATTGTATACCTCCTCATCAACGATGTGACATGACAGTTGATTGTGTTGATGGGACTGACGAAGCTGGCTGTAGTGAGTAACGACTATTTATAATTAGAGCATGACTCGTTATCCAAAAGACTGATACAAGAAGCAGTTTGAATATAAATATATCAAAATCGTAACATTCGCATGAATAGTTGATAAATAAAAATTAGCACAGGTAGACTATTTATTTGAAGAAGTTTTGCTCTGCACATTATTCACTAGAGATCAAGATAATTTTTTTCCGATAACACTCTCATCTGTGACCTACGATTCTTCAAGAAGCGAAGTCAAGTTTGAAAAGTGGGAATATTGTAAAGATTACAGGAAATGCCAGCCCGATGACTTCCGGTGCGGCGGCACGACCCCGGAGCTCTGCATCCCGAAGGAGAAGGAATGCGATGGCTACATAGACTGTCGGAACGGTCGGGACGAGGAGAAGTGTGACACCGCGAAGCCAGCTTGTAGGTTAGACCAGTTTCGATGCAACACCACGCAGCGTTGCATCGAACAGTCGGCCCAGTGTAATTACAAGAATGATTGTGGGGACAACAGTGACGAGGAGAACTGCAGTACGTAGTGTTTTCTTTTCTCGAAGCGTATCTTGACAAGCAAACTCTACCGTACCTTGCGATCTGTTTTCTATTCTCAAAGACTACCTTGATGAGCAAACTGTATCGTACCTTGAAATCGTTTTTCAGACTTTCAACCGTGCCTCCTCAGCCAATTCAGATGTGCCAATGCTCTATGTATACCAAAATCTTTTCACTGTGACGGCTTCAAGGACTGCCAGGATGGATCCGACGAGAAGAACTGCCCAGTGACAGTGTGTCCTGGGAACAAGTTCATGTGTCAAAAGGCTGCTCCTGATAACAAACCACATTGTATCGATCGGTCACAGCTCTGCGATGGGAAATCTGATTGCGAGGATGGCTCCGACGAAGCTTCTGCATGCTGTAAATGTCACTTTCTTTATTCCCTATCGACCTATGATGTTCGAAACTGAAGGAACATCCTTCCCTTTGGTCTAACATAAACTGAAACTAGCATTACTGTCACTGCTGTTGAACAGCCAGTTAGAAATGATGTTACAATGGTGTATAACTGTTGTAGCTGCATGTTTCTGATGATAAATTATCTACATAACTTGGAATTAACGATTACTAACACTAAATCACTTTTCTTTTAACTAATATGCTTAAACGGACTTACAGAACAGGTATGTCGAGCCTCATCTTTCAAATTATGACAAAAATCATGAGACTAGATTTAGTAACAGGCAGAGATTTAACGAATTTCACTACTTCTTATCTCTTTACAGCGATGGACAGGTGTGGGATGCTAAGGTGTCAGTACAAATGTCAGGCCTCTCCCATGGGAGGAGCTTGCTACTGCCCAGAGGGCATGGTTCTTTTTAATGACTCAAGATCTTGTGTAGGTACGTTTGTCTGACCTTATAATTTATTGCTTACGTTCAATGTTAACCCTCGTACGCACCTCCGGAATAGTTGCATGGGAGGTTCTACGATATTACTTCACCCATTCTTGCCTTACTCTTCGCATTAACAGAATTGTGTTCAGTTTGCAACGCAGATAGATCAAACGTTTTATTGGAAACAGAAAACAGCCGAACTTTTATGCCGAGAACGTACGAGGGTGGACGATACTTTCACGAGGGACTCTATCCAAGTGTAACATATCGGTTTTGAATGAAATTTTAGTATGATATAGCTCGTTGAAGAATAATTTATACGGATCTTGTTTCATCTGCAATGATCCATATCTTCCTATTCCTAACCGTTCAGGAGGTACAGCCTGTTTCAGTTGCCTGCACTGTATCTACATTATACTAAAATTTTATTCAAATCTTCGTGTTATATGTGGATAGTGTCCCTTGCCAGTGGCCCGACTCGCGAACGAGAATAATTTCAAATATCTGTTTTCACGGGCAGATCGCGACGAGTGTTCGGAATGGGGTTTCTGCGAGCAGCTGTGCAAGAACACTGACAGCTCGTACACCTGCAGCTGTGCCCCGGGATACGAGCTCGAGGGACGACAGAAATGTCGAGCATTGCCCTCCGAGAACGGCGCCCCCTTGGAGTTATTGGTCGCTCAGGAACGCGCCGTGTGGAGGATGTCTCCAACCGGTGAGGACCGATCCGTTGTAGCGAACACGACCGGTGCTAGCGGATTGGACTACCTGTATTCCAAAGACCTGCTCTTCTGGAGCGATGTGAAGACCAGGAAGGTGCACTGTCAGCCACTGAACGGCAAAGACACTGGCTCGAACGTGGACATATTTTTGGCGAGCTCGTGGGGTCCGGTGGCTGTCGCCGTGGACTGGATAGGAGAGAAGCTGTACGTAGTGGACTCGGCAGTCCAAAAGATCGACGTATTCGAGTTGGACGGGAGATATCACGGTATCGCCCTGGGTTCCAACCTAACCAATCCAGCAGACATCGCCTTGGACCCCACTGTGGGCTATATGTTCGTCGCCGATGGCAAACAGGTTGTAAGAGCCAACATGGACGGCACCGCGGCTTTCCCGGTGGTTTCCGAGGCGGCTTACAGAGTTTCCGGAGTGGCGGTCGATATAATCGCCCAGAGGATCTTCTGGTGCGACTCTCAACTGGATTACATCGAGACGGCTAACTACGTCGGGAAAAATAGAGTTATGGTGCTCAGAGGTTCTCACACTCCTTCCCCGACGAGGCTCACGATGTTCGAGAACAAGATCTACTGGACGGACAGCACGAAGCAAGCCATTCTGAGCATGGACAAGAATCTGGGGGACCATTCGTTGCAGACGGTGTACAAAATGAGGGATGCCAAATCCATCAAGGCGCTGCACCCGCTGATCCAGAGGAAGGTCTCGAATCCCTGTGGCAATAACAATGGAGGCTGTCAGCACATGTGTATCGTGACTGCGGCTAGCGATCAGGAGAATAGATTGGGGTATCGGTGCGCCTGCGATATCGGTTGGAGTCTCTCGAGGGATCAGAGGAACTGTAACTTGGTCCAGGAGTTTCTGATGTACTCCCAGCAGAGGTTCATTAAAGGTAGAGTACTGGACCCGGTGATGGAAGGCTTCAGCGACGCCATTTTGCCCGTGGTCTCGAGGAGCGCCAGATTCGTGGGACTGGATTACGATGCTCGCGATCGGTACATTTATTATAGCGACGTATTGCAGGATGTGATCTACAGGATTCATCAGAACGGCACCGGCCGAGAGATCGTTCTAGCCAGCCAGAACGAGGGCGTAGAAGGTCTGGCAGTGGACTGGGAGGCGAAGAACCTCTACTACATTGATTCGCGCAAGGGAACGTTGAACGTCCTCAGCACTAGGAACATCACCTATCGGAGAACGCTACTGAAGAACTTGAAACGACCGAGAGCTATCGTGATCCACCCTAATGAGGGTTACATCTTCTTCTCTGAGTGGGACAGGCCGGCGAATATTAGCAGAGCTTACACGGACGGGTCTAATTTGATGGTGTTCAAGAACTTGACGCTGGGGTGGCCAAACGGTTTAGCCATCGACTTCGAGAAGGACAGATTGTACTGGTGCGACGCTTTGCTGGACCACGTTCAACACTCCAACTTGAACGGCACGGACGTCCGCACGGTTAATTCCAGGCTGATCAGACATCCTTTTTCCATTGCCATCCACAAAGAGTGGATGTACATCACCGATTGGCGCCTGGACGCCATAATCAGGCTCCACAAGCGAACCGGCGAACAGGAATCCATTTTGGTCCGGGAGCCAGCGACCAATAGACTGTACGGAGTCAAAGTATTCAGCCGTAATATACAGAGCTCTCGATTCGTCCATCCCTGTGCCGTGTACAACGGCTGGTGTCAGAAACTGTGCTTCGCCATTCCACAGAACAACACGAACAGGTACGGAACCGCCAGGCTGACTAAAGTCTGCGGCTGTCCGTATGGTGAACGTCTGTCCATGGACAGGGCCTGTGTTCCTGACCCTGATGCCGAACCGCCTTTGGAGGCCTGTCCGAACGCCTGGGATTTCACCTGCGCGAACCAGAGGTGCGTTCCTCACACCTGGGTATGCGACGGCGAGAACGACTGTCTGGACAACAGCGATGAACAGAATTGCACTAAACCCACCTGCGGACCCAACGAGTTCCAGTGCAGGTCGGGCAGGTGCGTGCCCATGAGCTTCCGCTGTGACTCTGAGAATGATTGCGGGGATTACAGCGACGAAGCAGACTGTCCGAACGTGACCTGCAGCGCGAATCAGTTCGCCTGTAACAACAATAGATGTATACCCAGCACCTGGAAATGCGACTCGGAAAATGATTGCGGCGACAGCTCCGACGAGGGCGAGTTCTGCGTGGCGAAGACCTGCTCGTATTTCCAGTTTACTTGTCCAAGGTCGGGACACTGCATACCACAGTCCTGGGTCTGCGACGGTGATAACGACTGCTTCGATCAGCAGGACGAGATGGACTGTCCTCCGGTCACCTGTCTCAGCACTCAATTTACCTGCGCCGATCAGAAAATGTGTGTCCTCGATTCGTATAAATGCGATGGGATTTCTGACTGTAATGATGGCAGCGACGAGGTCGGCTGTCCCTCGTTGGCACCCGATCAGTGCAATACTGATAAACAGTTCCAGTGTGTCAGCTCGGCCATATGCATACCTAGGAGCTGGTATTGCGACGGCACCTACGATTGTCCGGACAAGTCCGACGAACCGGGTCCCTGTAGAAACGTCGGCTGTCGACCAGGTTTCTATAAATGCGCGAACGAGAAGTGCCTGTTCAAGGCCTACATCTGCGACGGAAAGGATGATTGCGGCGATGGGTCTGATGAAGACACCGAGCTACATGCATGCACGTCTCCGGAGTTTAAGTGCGACTCCCAACAGTGGAAGTGTCCTAACGTGACCGACCTGTGCGTGAACATAACCAGTGTATGTGACGGGAAGTTCGATTGTCCGAACGGCGCTGATGAAGGTCCAGGATGCGACTTCCAAGAGTGCAGCCACAGAGGGGGATACTGCAGTAATGGCTGCATCCAGACGCCCATGGGCAAACAGTGCACTTGTCCACCTGGGGAGGAACTCAGCAAGGATGGGTACACTTGTCAGGACCTCAACGAGTGCGATCCTCCCGGGCGGTGTTCCCAGGTGTGCACGAACATCAAAGGAAGCTATTATTGTAATTGTGTGGACGGGTATCTCCTGGAGAAGGACAAGCACACATGTAAAGCGTTCAATCACAGCGCTGCTTTCTTGATCATATCGAATAGACACACGATTCTGGTGGCCGATCTGCAAGATCAGGCGCTCGAGAGGGTGCCGATCAACGTGGAGAACGTTGTGGCGACTGCTAGCAATATGCACACGGGTACGATCTTCTGGTCGGATATGAAACTGAAGAAGATATCCAGGCTGGACAGGGGTACCGACCCTGAGGACGTTATATCCACTGGATTGGACTTGGTGGAGGGTCTCGCGTATGATTGGATTGGTCAGAATTTGTACTGGTTGGACTCCAAATTGAATACTATCGAGGTAGCTAAAGAGACCGGCACAAGTCGATTGATACTGGTGAAAGAGAACATCACGCAGCCCAGAGGCATGTGTCTGGACCCCAGTCCCGGAGCGAGGTGGCTTTTCTGGACGGATTGGGGCGAGAACCCTCGAATCGAAAGGATCGGAATGGACGGCACTAACAGGTCCACCATCATTAGCACCAAGATCTACTGGCCGAACGGACTCGCTTTGGATATAGCGAACAAGAGAATATACTTCGCTGACAGTAAACTAGACTTCATCGACACCTGTCTGTACGACGGGACCAAGAGGATCCAAGTGCTGGCGAGCTCACATTATCTGCTGCATCCTCATTCGCTGACTCTATTCGAGGACACCATGTACTGGACGGATAGGCAACTGAATAGGGTCTTGTCTGCTCACAAGTTCTATGGCGCTAACCAGACTGTCGTGTCTCATCTGATATCGCAACCGCTGTCTATTCACGTCCATCACCCAGTCTTGCAACCGGTCACGCCTAATCCTTGCACGAATGCCACCTGTGCTCATTTGTGTCTTCTATCGCCGACCAGTCCTCAAGGTTACAGCTGCAAGTGCCAGATAGGTTTCCGGCTGCTTCCCAGCGGACAGTGTCAAGAAGAAGAAACACCGTATCTTATGGTGTTACGGGGTTCGCAGATAGTGGACGTGTCTTTGGTGCCGGGTAGCAGCAAGACCGGCTATATAACCCCGGTCGTGGGAGTCGAGGGTGGCAGGTTCATCGACTATGATAGAAAAGAGAGAATGATCTACTGGTTGCAGACCAAAGACGACGACGACGAAAACGGTACGATCTACACGACTCCCTACAGTGGAGGAAACAGAACCGAATTCCCTAATCCATTAGGAGACAGTGGAATAGTCGGTGCACCGTCTGCCATGGCATTTGACTGGCTGGGAAGGAACCTGTTCATCGGAAACAAGTTCGCGTCCAACATCGAGGCCATTAAGGTCGACGGCAAGACCAGATACAGGACCATAATCCTCGCCAACGATGGGAACAAGACTTCTGTAGCTAAGCCCAAGGCCATGTGCGTGGACCCGTTGGAGGGGCACATATTCTGGGTGGACGAGGGTAGCTTTGGAATACCGATGAAGATCGGCAGAGTGAACATGGACGGCACAAACCCCATCGTACTGGTGGACGACGTTTCGAGGCCGGAGGCTATAACGATAGACATTCCTAGCAAGACCGTTTACTTCAGCTCCTCGTTCCCTGCTCTGATCGTGGCCATCTCGACTGACGGTCAAAATCGTCGAACCATTGTCCGTGAGAATATTGCGTTGCCCAAGGCTCTAGCTGTGCACGAGTCCAGGTTGTATCTTCTTGATCCGCGGTACGACAAGATCGAAAGAGTGGATCTCCCTGACGGAGGCAACCCCACAACCATAATCGACAACGACTCCGAGCTGAAGACGTTGACCATCTACAAGAAACGGGTCACCGGAGATCATCCTTGTTTCGGGAACAATGGCGGTTGCGAGCAGATCTGTTTGCCAGCTTCCGGAGGTACCAGAGTATGCGCCTGTGGCATGGAATACCGCAAGGTCAGCGAAACAACTTGCGAACCGTTTAAAACCTTTGCTGTGGTTACCCAGTTGGACGTGGCGAGAGGGTATAGTCTGAAAGACGCGAAAGAAGCCATGGTACCTATTGCTGGGGTCGGGCATCACATCCTCCATGTCGATGTGTATTATGCTGGCAACTGGATCTATTGGGTGGAGTTCAACAGAGGATTCTGGAACGGCATATTCCGCATCAGGCCGAACGGCACCGAGCTGCAGCACGTGGTAAAGCAGGGAATAGGCTCGAACGGCATCAGGGGTTTGGCTATCGACTGGATAGCCGGAAACCTGTACTTCACCAACGTGTTTCCCCACGATAATTACGTTGAAGTCTGTAGACTCGATGGCAGCAACAGGAAAGTCCTCGTGAAGAAGACAACCGACTCGCCCAGGGAGCTGGCTGTGAATCCTATCAAACGGTACCTCTACTGGATAGACTACGGCCAGTACCCTAAGCTGGGCAAAGCTTACTTGGACGGAAGCAATTGGGTGCCCATAGTCACCTCTGGCATAAGTACTCCTAGGGACATAACCATCGATCTGTCTACTCACGATGTCTACTGGGTGGACTCCAAACAGGATACCATTCAGAAAGTGTCGTACACTGGGGGTAACCGCGAGATCATCAGACGCAACCTGCCGAATCCCATGGGAGTTGCTGTTTACGGCAACGATGTATACTGGGTGGATAGAAACTTGGCTACAGTGTTCAAGGCCAACAAACGTGCCAGCACCACGCCTACTCCAGCAATTACGGTCAGATCTAACCTACAAAAATTGAGAGACATCGTCATGTTCGATCAGGGCAGTCAGCCATCCGATCCTACCAATCCTTGCGTCTCAGGTGGCAAGGCAGGCTGCGAGCAGCTTTGCTTCGCCATGCCTAAGGAAATGGCGACGTCTACGACAATGGCGACGCCCACCGTCGAGTACAAATGTGACTGTGCTGTTGGTAAACTGGCGGAGTACACTCCGGGCTCGGTGTATCCAACCTCCTGTAAAACCGTGGACGAGTATTTGGTGTTCGCCACTAGGACAGAAATCAGGGCCATAGATCTGAATCCTCAAACGACAGGTGTGCCATTCCCCGCTGTTGGCAATTTGACCAACGTGGTCGGCGTTGACTTCGACTATCAGGACAAGAAGCTGCTGTTCACGCAGATCCGGCCATGGGCCAAGATCGCTTGGATGCAAGCGGACCACCCTTCTTCATCAGACATCCACACTCTGATCAGCAAAGGCATCAATCCGGAGGGGATCTCGTACGATTGGACCCAGAAGAAAGTATACTGGACTGATTCCTCGAACAACAGCATCTACGCAATGGACATCGATGGCTCGAACCTGGTGATGATAGCCAGGGTGGACAGGCCCAGAGCGATCGTCGTGGATCCTTGCAACGGGTCTCTCTACTTTACCGATTGGGGCCGCTTCGGCACCTCGGGGAAGATCTTCAGGACCACCATGGCGGGCTCGTTGAAGAAAGCGATCATCGACAAGGATCTCTCCCAGCCGAGCGGCTTGGCTATCGATTACGAGGATCATATGCTGTATTGGACCGACGCGGTTCGCGAGAAGATAGAACGTTCGGAGTTGGACGGTAGCAACCGTCAAGTTCTAGTCAGTGCGACCATATACCCCTTCGCCATAACTGTTTTCCGAGAACACATCTACTGGACGGACCTCCAGCTGCGAGGCGTCTATCGCGCGGAAAAGCACACCGGTGCCAACAAAGTGGAACTGGTGAAACGCCTGGACGACTCCCCACGGGATCTGCACATTTACTCCGCGGCCAGGCAACAGTGCAAAGTAAATCCTTGCAACATCTCCAACGGTGGTTGCGATCAGTCATGTCATCCGGGCGTGAACGGTTCCGTCGAGTGCAAGTGCGACGACAACAGCCGGCTCGTCAACGAAGACAGAATGTGCGTGCCAAAGAACGTCACCTGCGACTCCAGCAAGTTCGCCTGCAGGAACGGTCGCTGCACCTCAAGGATGTGGGCCTGCGATGGCGACGATGATTGCGGAGATGGCTCCGACGAGGACACCAATTACTGCTCCTACCACTCGTGCAGTCCCAACGAGTTCAGATGCAACAACGGCAGGTGCATCTTCAAGACCTGGAAATGCGATCACGAGAACGACTGTCGCGACGGCAGCGACGAGGAAGGCTGCGTTTATCCGCCTTGCGCTCAGGGCGAGTTCACCTGCGCAAACTATCGTTGCATCCCGCAGTACCTGGTCTGTAATGGTATCAACGACTGCAAGGACAACGTTACTTCGGACGAGACCCACGAACGCTGTCCCATGAACACCACCTGTCCACCTAATCATCTGAAATGCGACAAGACCAACATCTGCGTGGAACCATACTGGCTCTGCGATGGTGATAACGATTGCGGAGACAACAGCGACGAGAATCCTCTGCACTGCGCTCAGAGAGCCTGTCCGCAGAACAGCTTCAGGTGTCCGAACTACAGGTGTATCCCAGCCACGTGGCACTGCGATGGAGATGATGACTGTCCAGATGGCAGCGACGAACCGCCAGATTATTGTCAGTCGGAGGGCAGAACTTGCTTTGGAGACCTGTTCACCTGCGATAATGGCAACTGTATCCCCAGGATCTATATTTGCGATGGGGACAATGACTGTTTGGATAACTCCGACGAGGATGAACGACATCAATGCAACGACAGAAAGTGTGACGAAGAGACAGAGTTCACCTGCACTGCGAATAAAGTTTGGAACAGGGCTCAGTGTATTCCTAAAAAGTGGTTGTGCGATGGAGATCCGGATTGCGTTGATGGGGCTGACGAGAATGTGACTCTGCACCATTGTCCCACGCCAGTACCTTGCGCAGACAGTCAGTTCACCTGTGACAATGGTCGTTGCTTGAATCAGAATTGGCTGTGCGACCATGACAACGATTGCGGCGACGGCAGCGACGAAGGCAAGTTCTGCAGCTCCAAGTACAAGCCTTGCACCAGCCAGGAGTTCGCTTGTCATAACTTCAAGTGCATCCGGAAACAGTTCCGTTGCGACGGTCAGGACGATTGTGGGGATCATTCGGACGAGGATGGATGTCGTAAGTGCACCCTTTATTATACTTCAGTTGGCGCTATAGTCTGTAGTATAGACACATTCTCGTTATTTTTATAAAGTAATGTAGGATCTTAGGAAAAATGAGGAATTCCGCGCCGGGTATCGAACCCGGGACACTCGCGGTTGTAGCTGATCAACTCTTACACATACCCACGGAACCCTCCTGCTTTTCCTAATCTCCATGCAGTATTTGGTCTGGGAGGTCCTGATCCCACAGTAATGTAAACTAGTACCTTTCAGTGCTCCGTAAACCTAATGTTAAGGGGATATCCCAATTCGGAGCTGTCAATTTAAATTGTTGGTGCATAATATTGTTTCTATTAATGCAGCGCCGAAAGTGAAGAACACCACCTGTCCCAACCCGGGCGAGTTCATGTGCGCCAATGGGAACTGCATTGATCAGCGATTGGTCTGCAACAAGGAGCCGGACTGTGCGGACGAGAGCGACGAGCCTGCACACTGCAACGTGGACGAATGCGCCCAAGTGGAAATGAATCAGTGCGGACACAAGTGCGTGGACACGCCCACCAGCTACTACTGCGAGTGCAATCCTGGTTATAGACTGTTGGCCGACGGCAAAGCCTGCGAGGACATAGACGAGTGCATGGAGACGCCACAAGTGTGCAGTCAGCATTGCGAGAACACACCCGGCAGTTTCTATTGCAAGTGCAACGAGTACTTGTACGAGCGTGCTGCCGACGAGCACACCTGCAAGAGGCGGGACAACATCAAGCCTTGGATCATCTTCACGAACAAGTATTATGTCAGGAACATGTCCATCGACGCGTCCAATTACAGCCTGATGCATCAGGACTTGATCAATGTCGTTGCTCTGGACGCTGACTATAAGTCAGAGATGTTGTACTTCTGCGACGTTACTGCTAAGACGATATTCAGGTAACATTTCTGTTAATGTTGGACATATTGGTTGAATCTTGGTTGGTTGGCATGCGGAAGCCTTTTAACATGAACATTCGGTTTCAGAGCCCCGATCAAAGGAGGTGAGAAAGAGCCGATTATCAGACACGACAGTCTTGGACTAGAAGGCATAGCAGTCGATTGGGTTGGTGCTAAGTTGTACTGGTTGGATCGACACGACAAACATCTGGATGTCGCCGAGATGAATGGAACCAACAGGAAGACTTTGTTGACTAACATACCAGACCCACGAGCTATCGCTGTGCATCCTGGTACCGGGTACTTGTACTTCACTTCCTGGCATCTGCAGGTAAGGACCAACACAGTCGTCTTCTAGTCAAGTGGCCAGCACAGCTAGTTATAAGATTCCAAGGGTTAAGGTCCCAATTTATTTTTTGGGAGACAGATTATTTATCGCAGCTACTTGTTTAGTAGCTTATCGTATTGCCGGTTTTTCCCGGTATGAAAAATCCCTCTTTTATAATGAAATTGTTTGATGATAATGATATGCTGTGTCTTGCAGGCATACATAGGCAAAGTGGGAATGGACGGCAGCAACTTCACAAGAATCCTCACCTGGGAGGACGACATCGCCTGGCCAAATGCCCTGACCATCGACTACTTCACCGACAAGATCTTCTGGGCAGATGCTCACTTGGACTACATAGCGTTCGCTGATTTGGAAGGTCATAACAGGAGAAAGGTGCTCACAGGAAACGCTGTCCCACACGTCTTTGCCATCACTGTCTTCGACGACTTCATCTTCTGGACAGATTGGAACTTGAAGGCTATCCAACGAGCCGAGAAATTCTCAGGAAACAACATTCGACTGTTGCGCAACACCACTCACAGACCTTACGACATTCATGCCTATCATCCTCTGCGACAACTGGATTACAAGAACCCTTGCGCGCTAGATAATGGCGGCTGCTCTCATCTCTGCTTGATCTCACCGCCTGCGAGCTCCTACTTGCTGGAGGGCTATGGTCAGCCTGGTGTCACCTCGTACAAGTGTGCATGTCCAAACCAGTTTATACTGGACAGCGATGGCAAGACCTGCAGGGCCAACTGCACCAATGGCCAACATCGTTGTGGATCGTTCGATGAGAAATGCATACCATGGTATTGGAAGTAAGTAATAATAATAATAATCATCTTTATTCATTCAGCCTCATGGCTAAGAATCGGACTTGAGTTTACAGTAGATCTAACTTATCCTAAGCATTCTACGCATTCACCCGTTCCCATTCACACTTTCTTTCTCCTCCTTTCTAAATCATGGAATCTATTATTGGAAGTAAGCATTAGTCTCTATAGCACTGCGATGCAGATTAGCCAGTAGATAAATCAAGCTCGGTACTAATTCAGATGTTTAATTAAAGATGCGACGGCGAAAAGGACTGCAAAGATGGCTCCGATGAGCCAGCGAGTTGTCCAACACGAGTATGTCGTCCCAGCGTGTTCCAGTGTGCGAATGGCCATTGCAAGCCTAGCGTGGTACTGTGCGACGGCGTTGATGATTGCGGTGACAGGAGCGACGAGAAAGTTTGTTCATTAGAATGTGGTGAATTAGAGTTCAAATGCAAGTCCAATGGACGTTGCATCCACGAGTCTTGGAAATGCGACGGGGACGTTGATTGCAAGGATGGCAGCGACGAGGATGCTTCTATTTGCTGTAAGCATTGACAGTTACCTATTTTTCGAGGAGCTTAAAATTCTTGTAAATTCATTTAATTAATTGACGATTTGTCTTCGCATGCAGACAATCGACCATGCGATCCAAGCACGGAGTTCACTTGCAAGAACGGCAGGTGCATCCAGAAAGTCTGGATGTGCGACTCTGACAACGACTGCGGCGATGACAGCGACGAGCCAGCTTACATGTGTCGCCAGAGAAACTGCACCACGGGTTGGCAGCGTTGTCCAGGCCATGCCAACTATCGTTGTATACCCAAATGGCTGTTCTGTGACGGTAAAGACGACTGTCGCGACGGATCCGATGAGTTGCCTGAAAACTGTCTCAAGTGCGACCCGAAGATGGACTTCAAATGCGCCAATAACAGATGCGTACCTAAACAATGGCTCTGCGACTTCGCTGACGACTGCGGGGATGGCAGTGATGAGGCAGAGGCCCTGTGCAAAGGTCGTTATAGGGAGTGCTCCGAGTCCGAGTTCCGATGCGACAACGGCAAATGCATTGCCTCCAGGTGGAGGTGCGACAGCGAGGATGATTGCGGTGATAACAGCGACGAGAAGGGATGTCAGACATTCGAGTGCAAGGTAGTAAGATACAGCACAAATACAGCGTCAGCTTCTACGTGCTTGATTTATTTTCATATTTAATGCGTGGGCTTTTCATTACAGAATTATACGTTCAAATGCAAGAGCGGACATTGCATAGCTTCCTATCTGCGATGCGATGGAACAAGGGACTGCAGGGACATGAGCGACGAGATTGGATGTCCTCCGAGGTATCCAGGCGGAAGGTACTGCCCGCAGTCGAGATTCGAATGCGACAATAATGTGTGCGTCTATCTCACCGACGTATGCGATGGCAGCGATGACTGTGGCGACGGGTCCGACGAGAATCCAAATATGTGCGGTAAGGCTGCTTATCTTGCTAACCGTAAGACTGCAGATCATTATGCACGTTTTCGTTCGAATAAACGATATAGGCAAAATCTTAACCTTATATCTCGACCGAAAGGGTAGCGGTGGGATGAAATGGAAAACATAAGTTTTTGGTCTATTTTCCCTATTTAGTCGTATGCGAAATTTTGGAAAAAATTGAACGTATGTCAAATATCTGGATACATATACCGCAATTCATTTGGACTTTTAAGTTGGAGATACTGGTTGTAAAATATCAAAAGTCTAAAAGAAAATAGGAAAAGTGCAGATTTCGCATCGTAATTTAAGAGCGATATCATATATATTTTTACAGTATCAGTGTATAGGTATAAGTATTGTTCATGAATTTTTTTCAAAATTTTTGGTGAAGCGCGCTGTGGTAAAAAGAATAAAAACCACTATTTCGACATTTTTCTCGATGTCCTATCAAATGGTTCACAGGCCATTTAATTTGTTTCAAAGGCATTTTTGACCATCTTAGCCTTTTATTCAGAAATGTCCTAATGCATGAAGATCTGTGTAGTCCATTAATTTAGCAACCAATTTATGAAAGTAATTAACTGGATGACATCCTTCAGCAAACTTCAAATGCGACACAACGAGAAGATTCCAGTGTGCGAATCATAAGTGCATCGCCAAGTATCAATTATGCGACGGCTTTGACAATTGCGGCGACGGATCCGATGAGAACAACATGACAATGTGTGCGACCAAGATCAACCCATGCGACCCCATAACCGAGTACACTTGCTCTAACAAGAAGTGCGTCGAGCGTACCAAACTCTGCGACTTTGCCGATGATTGCGGCGACTCCTCCGACGAGCTTGGTTGCCGTAAGTATACTCGCATAATTAACCCTGATAGCATTTATTTTGACCCAAATTGTCAAAATCGTGATTCATTTCTTCAGTTTCTGGCGAATTAATTAAATGAACATCTGCTGAATTAAATGCAATAGAAAGATTAACGTGCCTATGATAACTAAAAGAAACATTTCTGATGGCTACCTTTAAGGTGGACCATCTTGTATAATTATAAAAATGACTTGCCGTCCGAGGGTTAACATAGAAAAAGTTGAGTGGTCCAATATGACCTGGTGCCCATTATTATAATTAACAAAATGCTTGCAGACCACAATAAACCGTGTTTGGACACCAACAAAGGCGGCTGCGCTCACTACTGTCACAACATCACCGGAGATGGTTACATCTGCGCTTGTTACTCTGGCTATATAATCTCGCAGGACAACAGGAAGCATTGCGAGGACATCGACGAGTGCGCCACTGGCCAACACCAGTGTTCACAGATCTGCACCAACCTGAACGGCACTTATTCCTGCTCGTGCAGACAAGGTTTCGAGCTCTCCGACAACCGCAGTGGAGTCTGCAAAGCTTTGAACATCGAAGGAATGGTGCTGTTCGCGAACGGACCGGAAATTCGAGCCTACGAGCTCCACAAGAGAGACGAGGTCGAAGTGATCGCTGATGAGAATAGGGTGAAGGACATCGACTTTGATCCGAAAGCAGAATATGTGTTCTGGATCGATAGTCATGATAGCACCATCAAGAGGTCTTACATGCTGAACGCAAAGGGCGGTCAAGTGAAGATAGGATACGCGCAGGATCTTAACATAAAGAGTAATTTCATTTTTATTGTCAAATTTAACCCGTTGCACAAAGAGTTTATTTCAATGGGAGTGGAGTATAACGAGTGTCGTCGTTTCAGGCCAATCAAGTCCCACCAGTTTGGCAGTGGACTGGATTTCCGGCAACCTGTACTGGACCGAGATTGACACGACAGGGCCGGCGGTGTTCGGTCGCATAATGGTCTCCAAAGCTGACGGCAGATATCGTCGAAGCTTGGTGACGGTGGACCTGCAGATTCCAACGTCTATAGTTCTGGACCCGGAGTTGGGCAGAGCCATTTGGGCGGATGCTGGTAGCCAGCCGAAGATAGAGGTCGCCTGGATGGACGGCGACAGAAGGAAGCAGCTGGTCAACGATAGAATCGAATATCCCACTGCGCTCGCCATCGACTACTCCATGGGTCACGTTGTTTATTGGGCTGACAGAAAGCTGAATACCATAGAGTCCATCGAACAGGTGAGATTGTTGTGTATTCAAAATTATAATTGTTTTCAATCCATGCTTGAGATCCTTTTCTCTGAATCGACCGGTTTCCTTGCAGGATGGTTCGAACAGGAAGGTAATCTTGAAGGGTGACAGTCTGAAGGTCCCGGTGTCCTTGGACGTTTTCGAGAGCAGTCTGTACTGGACAACCAGGATGACTGGCGAGCTGATCACGCAAGACAAGTTCGGCAGAGGCGTGCCGCAGGTTATCATCACCGACATAGCTGCACCCGGAGGAGTCAGAGTGTACCATCCGTTGAGATACAACGTCTCCGTGAGGAACCTTTGCCACGACGATCAATGCACGCATCTCTGCGTACCAATACCCGGCGGAACACGGTGTCTTTGCTCGGACAGCATCGGTCCGTTCCCTCAGAGAGGCACTTTCCTGCGAAACGAGCGGCATTGCGACGCAACGAACGAGAGGCCGTTGCCCGCGCCGAGAATCTGCCCTTGCAGAAACGGCGGCCTGTGTCAAGAAGGAGAGGACAACGAGCTACAATGCTCCTGCCCGGCCTTCTTCCACGGGGAGTTCTGCGAAGTTGGTCTGGTCGCTGCCAGATCGGGCAACGCCACCGCTGCCATCGTCATCCCCATCGTCATCTCCGTGCTGGTCCTCCTGGGAGCCGCCGCTGTAATTATGGTGCTCAAGAAACGACCGTTGTAAGTCCTCTTGCAAACTCTCGAAAGTACTTCCATGAATTATTCAACTTTGGGTATACACACTGGCGTGCAAAATTAGGGGAACATTTAATTTTCGCCGAAAAATTTCTGATATTTTTGTTCCGAAGTTATAACACTTTAAATGTCAGCAATTATTCGATGAAAATTAAGTGTTCCCTTTATTTTGCACGCCAGCGTATTGTAAAAAATATGGCTAAAAAATTTGAATAGGCAGGCTCTTGTGATTTCTATAAAATAATGTAAAATAGTCGGTGTTAGTGCTTCGTAAACCTAGCGTTGAACTGTTGTGGATATGTTGAGGATACCTTGTTGAGGATATATTGTAACTTAGACTGACTTCATTTTTAGTGGCAAACCTGGCGGCCTGGGCAGTCTAACCGGTGCCCAGAGTGTGTCCTTCAGACAGGGCAGCAACGTCGAGTTTGGCGTGCCTGCTCATGAAAGAATGGTGAGTAAAAGTTTCTGTACAGTAGACATCGTAAAGTAGGTTTTATTTTATAAGTGTTTGACGGTAGTTCTCCGAGTGTTAACGAGTCGATTGTTCGAAACAGGAACCCCTGGACGTGGAGTACAACCTTGGCGACGTGAGCAACAAGAACAGGGACTTCAGTAACCCAATGTACGACGCAGTGAACACCGAAACGGGTGGCACCAACGGCACCGGTGCCAGCAGCATGTACGAGCTACCGGCTGAGATGAAGCCATCCAGCATACAGCACAAAGAACCACCCCAGCTACACCTAAAGAGAAGAGAACTCGACCCGACGCCCATCGACTCGGGGAAGGACACACAGCAGTTGGTCGAGGAAGACAAGTCCGAATGTTAGATAGTTTAAACTCTTTCGCGCAGTGACGTAGTTAGAAAGGAGGGAGACGAAGTGAACCATACAACAGCAGGGAAACGTCGATTGGAAAATTGTGTTGCAGCGATTAGATTGAGTCTTGATTGACCACCCGATTTCTACTCTTTGAATGAATTTCTATGCGAGACATTTTACACTATTGATTTTTAATATTATATTCCCTATTCTATCTATCGTTATCGATCATTATATATACCAATCAAGACTCAAAGTTAATAGTGAGCATGTAATCCGATGCCGTGAAGCAACAGAGCAAATTTTTATTTTAATCGTGTTTTTAATGTAGATTTTATCTAGCTTGACGGGAAAGAATTTCTATTAAGCATAAGACTGAATTTGTTTTGTCGGTTGTAATCGAACGATGCATGAGCCGAGAACAAAGGATCGTTGTGAAAATCGTGCGATGAAATTACAGCGTGTTTTTAGCGGTGTTTAGTAGCGAGTTTCCTGCGCGTTGTCGAAGAGGAGAGCTCGGAAAGTTCGTCTGACTGCGCCACTGCTTCTACATAGGGATGCTCTCGTATCAGTTGCACTTCTTTCTCATGTTAGGTCCTACACGAACATATTGTCTGATTGAATGAACAAATGCAGACGTTGCAACGAATGTCCGAAATACGTTAGAACCAATCTGAGATTAAAGTGCAGCGAATGGCGAGTCGCGTCATCTTAGGTGCGATTTGTAAGTCTTGTAAATACGATTATCGCAGAATATTATTTTCACGTTGTCCATGTACCATAAAGAAACAAAACATTCCATACTATTTTTTTCGGAGGCAGCTCGAGGCACGCAAGGGCAGTAAGGTTGTTGGAAAACGAAACGTAGGAAAAGCGGTTGTTAATTTAAGGGACAGGGCCTCATCGAGTCACCTCACCAGAGACAAGAGTTTTCTATTTTTCTTTCGAGCGAGGGACGTATTTCTATCGCGCGTAAAAAACAAACCCCCGGAAACGAACAAAGGAAAAGACAATTCTCTGTGTTTCTCTCCACCGTTTCTTCTCTCGATGTTTGCTCGGCCGCGTGAACGTTGTTATGTTGTACATTTTATTATTTTTTTTTCGTCTAGATTATGCGCGGAGAACATCGTCGGTGTACAGTTATTCTTCCGTAGCAGCTGTGATCCGTAAAATTACAAATTGGGTAACCGAGTATGCGATGCGATCTTGTTTTTTTTTTATTGTCTAACGAACAAAAGCGTGTACGCCTCAGACGGAGTGAGGAGGGGGGATTTTAAAAGAGGGAAAGAAGAAAGAAAAAACACCAGAAGAGTGATTTTTCTTTTCATTCACGTCGGTACAGTAGAATCTCGATTATGATTATAGTAAGAGAAGTATTTTCTAGGGAAAACGTAATTGTAAGCTTTGGAATATCTGGAGTTTGTTGTTGTACATTCCATAAAATTATACAGATTGTTAACATACTCTTGATCGGCCATTTTTCTTTCTCTACCAGCGTCCATCAACTTCACTAAAGCGTATCGGTGCCTAACAGTGACGATTAAAGTGAGCAGTGATTTATTCGGTAATCAAGTTTCTACTGTACAATCTTTTTTTTTCTTTTTAACTATATAATAATGTAACATGAGCGTTGTACATAGATCTTTCCAAGAGAATGAGCGGCACTGACTCACCTTTACAGATTATACATAAAGTTATATATAAATAAAGAAATATAAATATATATAGATATATATAATTTAAAAAATATATATATATAAATTTTAGAAAAATATATATATATAAATTTTAAAAATATATATATAAATTTTAGAAATATATATGTATAAATTTAAAAAATATATATATGTGTGTATATATATACATGTATGTATATTGTATACGTATGTACGAGCGTATGGGTAAATTATTGCGCCTCAAGCATCCTCGGTAATGATTTTATCCTGGGCGGGGCTCCGGAATGTCCTAATTTTATTTTTTAATTGTATCAGTATTTTCTGTATTTTTTTATCGAGCCGGCGAGATAATGATTGTTAATATATTGTTCGACTATTAAATAGGTACCGTCCAAGAATAAACAATGAAGTTTAACCACGCACTTTCCTTCCATTTGCAGGAGAAAGGGGACAAGAGTAAGTTCGACCACCATTTTTACAGTGTAAAAACCACTTTAATCGACGATGCAATTTACAGAAACTGAATCTTAATCTATCAAAGATTAAAGTACAAAACTTACAATACGTTCGTTCGTATATTATGATATACTCGGGAGAAATAACAATAGGAAAACAATTGTATCTTTTATATAATTATTCGTACCAATAATTATTCTTTACGTAAACTTAATTTACATTCAATGCGATGGCATCTTCAGTTACATTACATATAGAATTGCAAAAATATTTTTAATGTACAACACTACAGCATAAAATTCGATATATTTTTCTTCCTTCTTTTATATCATTATGCCTATATATCAGTCTTCAACGCCTAAACCGTACAATTAATTCAGCACAATCTCGAGTACGAACTTGTCCAATGAATATCAATTCCTTCGGTATATAATAAATATAATCTGATAATACTTTCATTTGCTCGTATATCCTTACGTTAAGAATATAGAAATTAAGTATTTCAACCAAGTTAGGCCTAGCGTGGAAAGTAAGGTTAGATGCGTTGCGCATATGCAAGTTAAACAACATCGCTCGCGACCGTGGTAAAGATGGGTGACCGTCGGAGAAACAGAACTCAACTTTACCCCCCAGTTGGTGGGGGACAGAATTCACCAACAGTATCCCCTGCTTGTCGTAAGAGGCGACTAAAAGGGGAAGGTTGTAGGGCGTTAGAAACCGCACCCTTTTTTCCAAAAAGTATCCAGATTTTTCAATCATACCGCGAGCGCAATAAATAATTTCTTCTCAGAACTTTTCTGTAGAACAATCTACTCCACTTTGGTGGCAGTTTGTTCGTCATACTGGACAGACGGCACCATGGGTGGTTTGAAACCATACTCCATCTTGGACTGCCTGAAGCTACCAGTATTCCCAATCGCTCCATCCTGCCTGGTTCTCCTCAAGATTGCTTGGATATCCGAAGTGTACTGTATGGACTTGGATTGAATACCAATGGGCACTTTCCTCGGTACAGGACCCACGTATTCGTCAAGGATCTTATCCTTCTCGACCCTCCCATAAGACACGGTATTACCACCATTGCCTCCAACCGAGTACGGATGGGAATATTGTTGCGATCCATACGATCCAAACTTCTTTGGTAGAGTGTGTACGACGGGTTGCCTGGCCAAGGGCCGATTCAGAGCGTAACCAAGACCATAGAGTTGCGTAGAATTGTTATAGTAACCTTGATCCTCGTTCACGTACGAGGGTAGTGTTTGGAAGGTTTGCTGTCTGATCACTTGCTGGTAGTTCCCGTCGTTCTGAACGTTGTAGATCGGAATTCCCACGGATTTAACGAACTTCGCTGCCTCTATGGGATACGGCCTTGCGACGTGCAATATTGGCTTCTCCACGACCTTCTCCACTGGAACAGGGACGGGCACAGGCTTCTCCACAACCTTCTCCACCGGAATTGGAACTGGTTGCGGTACCCTGAAGTGGATCGGGAACGGGATGAGCACCCTCTGGATCGCAATCGGTACCTTCTTCTCGATCACTTTCTCCACGTGCACCGGATAAGGAATGCGAATTTGCTTCTCCACTATTCGGTCCACCGGCACGTGCACGGGGAAAGGCTGCGCGATCGTTATTTGCTTCTCGATCATTTTCTCGACCTGGTACGGCTGAGGCGCGGCCATCAACAGCCTCAGATCCGTTTGCGGATCGTTGGCAGGCTTGTTCGTCAGGATCTGAGGCACTTCTTGAGTCCCCTGAGCACTCTCCAGGTTCACCAGGTTCGGCAGGACTTCCACCAACCTGGACGGCTGCTGAGTGACCGCTATCTTGCTGTCCAGCTGGTCCCTGGCTCCGAAGTTAGGCTTGTCGGGCCGAATCACTTGGTCCAGCTGTCCGCTACTCGCGGAGTATACAACGTCGTTTTCGTTGTAGTCGTGACGACCTCGCTCGAGGTTGCTGGAGGGGACTATCTCGTCAGTGATCTCGTTGCTCTTGTAGATATTCACCTGGCCAGGTCTCCGACCTTTTGGAAATTTTCTATAGTCATTCTGCTTTACCACAGGCTGGTCATTGTTCGGAACGTACTCCATGGGATAGTGTATCTCGTGCACCGGTGCTGTGTGGTATATCTCCACCGATTTTTGTATTTCCACCGAATGTGTGGGAGCATTCGACGCTAACACTTCGGAGATCTGTTCCTGTTGGGACAACTGATCTTGAGGATTAATATTACCACCGTCCGTAGACTCGTTTTCATTAACACTGTCTGAATTGGGAGTGGCAAGTTGCGAAGCCTGGATCTCATGCTGGAACTCTTTGTCGTCGCTGAGCGAGTGTAGGTCTTGTCCAGCGTTCATCAGGGCCACGCCAACCTGGAGAGGATTCAGGATAACTGGTGATGCTCCCAGGTATCCTGTATCTGGTCCTTTCACTTTCGGTGGTTCCGGTGACGGAGTTGATTTGGTCATCTCGTTGTTTCCCAAGTAATCGATCGTGGTGGAGGAGTATTTCTTCTGGCGAGGCAAGTCCGGCACCACAATGGGCCCAGAAAATTTCCCCAGGGACACTGTCCCGGTTGAAGAGGAACTGTCCTTGGTCGCAGCATATAGCTCTAGATTATGCTTTTTCAATTTCTGCTCCCTGTTGCTTGGCTGGGACGCTTCCTCGCTTGTCCAAGGCAGGCTTATGACTTTGTTGCTTTTGTGGAAGTCACTTTTGAATGTGTCTTCCTCGATGACCTTCTGTTTCAGAGCTTTCTGAGACTCTGTGGACGATGGGAATACTAGTTGGTCCTCCGAGTATGTATTAAGAGTGTTCTCTGAAATGTTTAGTTTTTTGGACAACGGGGGTCTAGGGTACAGCCTGCCGTGCTTTCTGTGCTCTTCAGGGGATGATGCGTTGGCGACAGGCTGTCTGGACTTCAGTCGACCGAACCCGTTGCTCCTCTGTCTCAAGGATGATGCGCGAACTCTTTGACCAAAGTCTCCAACCGATTCCACATCGATTTGCTCCTCCGGAACGGAATACCCTAAGTCGTTGTTTTCATGGCTGCCGGAGAATTTTGTTGTGGTAGTGGTGGAGTCTCGGAGTATAATTTCCTGCGACGGAAAGTATTCTACTATGACCGTCTCGTTGGGGACGTTCTGGCTGGTTCTAGCTAGTCTTGAAGCAGTGTCCGACTTGTTCGGACTGGTTTCTTGAGGTCGTTTTTCTTCTGCAGCTAGGAGGTATGGTTGGACCAGTTGCTTAGGGTGTCGTTGTTGACTGTCGCTCTGGGTTTCATTCTGAAATTAGATAGAGATGTTAGAAATCCATTTAAGTCCCGGCAGGGAACCGAAAAAGGACTTAGATCGAGGAATTACTGTAATATTGTTATAAAATGATACTGTATACAGCTCTGCAACCGTAATCCCTTCTTATTCCTATCTCCTTATTTTTACATTTTTCTAACGTTTTCACTGTTTTAACTTTCACCTACCCATTTTTATCATAACTCCGCTATTTACTAATAACCAATAATACTGATCCAGTCACCATATTTAATTTCAAGTGTAGTATCAATTTTAGTGTAATTTCTAGTCAATCAGAGTGCTTTATTGTTTCAACAATTATACTTGTAACGTTGCATCTTCTTGCTACGCTGGAAATTTCCATCTCGAGAAATAGCAGCCAAGAATATTAATCAAGAAGCATTTGCATAAGCGAATTTCTAATCAAGCTACAATTGCATGGAATCTGCTATTGGGAACGCTATAATCTCGTTGGAACATCAGCCTGGAAAGAGATTACAATCGGAATTTGGTATCAATTAGGGTATCGCCTATTCGAGGAGCAGCATCTGCAAGATTGTTTGCGCAAACGTTAACGTCGGCCTAATAATCCGCTGCAAAGACGAGGAGGCGTATCCTTTTATGCGATGATCGAGTGAAAGCGTTTTCAAAGGGTCATCGTCGATGGGGAATATGTGGAACTCGTGTTATATCGGATTCTGACGCAACAAATCGTACATTCCTAGAAAAATCGACTGTCGACTGCCAGGGAAAGCCAACGAGGCAAGGAAAGCCAACGAGCCAAGGAAATTCAGAAAATTGTCTAGTATCAAATTTAACCCTACGTGGGCAACCATTAATTTATTCCCATTAATATTTTAAACATTTAACGTTCAAAAATGTATATATTAAAATAGAGACATCGATACCCAGGACGTCCGATACGTCCAATGTCCGTCCTGTACGTCCGTGGGACGTCCCTCGGACATAAATTTCGGACGTCCCATGGACATCCGATTTTACGTCCGTGGGACATCCCTCGGATATCAATTTCGGACACACTACTTGCGACTTGCGACTACAATGTCGCAAGAGAAAAATCGGTTTGTGTTACATATGAATTCCTCTAATTTTCCCACAAGGTTTCATAATTTTCCGAGCTTCTTCCGACCTAACCCAAACCAATATTTACATATTTAGAAAATGTTTTAAGGTGCAAACACGCTTCTATATGTCCGACAAACGTCCAATTTAACGTCCGCGCGGGACGTCCTATGTACGTACTGGGATATAACTGGGACCTCTGTCGAACATACCTGGGACATAAATCGGACATATCGTACGTCCCTGGGACATACATCGGGTACGGACGTACATTGGACGTCCGAGTGCTATCTGGGTATGTATTTCAGAATTTTTTTTAGATCTTTTGAAAGCCTAGAACTATGAAAAAATTAATCCTCAAAAGTTCTTAAACCTTGAGTTTTGTGAGAATAGAGAATTTGAAAAATTGGGGACCTCTTCGTGGGTGACTTCATCCCCCCTTTATACAATGTCGCAAGAGAAAAATCGGTTTGTGTTACATATGAATTGCTCTAATTTTCCCACAAGGTTTCATAATTTTCCGAGCTTCCTGGTCCCCTAACTGCCTTCGCGAGTGCTCAGATATGATTATTCAGCGTTCATTGCGTCGAAAGTGAGTTGCTTTCCAGCAATCAGGAAGGGAAAGCACGGAAATTGTAGTTGCTCAGTTTGAAAAGTAATCGATCAGTTGCATTACTGAAATTTCACTCTCTATTTTAACACCAACCTTCCCATAATTGTTATCAGTCACTGGAATGAACTTCACTGTCGCTATTGTTGCCTCTTCAGAGTTGCTCTGCTGAGAAGACTTCTCGGTTCCCTCATTCTGATTCTCATTGAGTATATAATGACCTTCGATGACTTTCTTTGTCTCCTCTTTTGCTTGATTGCCTACGGTTTTCTCGAATCTGTGCTCTGAAACTGACTGAAACAAAAGAAATTTCGGTAAATAATGAAAGCGCACTGCGTTGCAGAAAAATAAACTACCCCCGATTTTCCGCAAACTTTGTATATTAATAGGCCGATCAGTGTGTCATTGATTTCTGATAATAAATTTTTAATTTATCCTCGAGGTGAGAAATGGGAGAGGTTCAAATTAGGCATTTTGGGAACTCTATAAATTGCTCTAACTTTCGATCAAGAACAGATATCGACTAGTTGCTTGCACGAAAAAGTCACAAAAAATCATGCTTTCCAATGATATATAATCATATACACTTCCATTAATTTGTACATAACTTATCTCGTGTTCTATATTCCTTTGTGTGTATTTGAGTTTTAAAAAATTGCTATTTCTCCATGAAAAGATCGTTTGATTTTAACCAAAAACTTGTCATTAGTAGTACTTTTGATGCTCTTTCGAATGATACATGGCCCATTTCGGGGAGACGTATGGTTTTTAAGTTACAGTATAAATAATTATCTTCTTAGAGGGAGCGTCTATTTTCCGGCATTTTCTCGTTTGTTTTCCCGAGTTTTCGTGTGGAATTTGTACAAGGGATAAAGAAAACTGGCGATAATGATATGAAATGATCGGAGACCAGAATCGGCGGCCCAGAAATGGCGCCCGCGGTACCGGCAACCGGTCGGCTGCGCCGCGAAGAGAAAAGTCGCATTCTATCCTGGCTGTCCGGCGAATTTTGCTAAAGTGGAGTAGCTGGCAGGAGGCTGAAAATAACCGGTGAGCCGAGATGAGAGAAAGGTGGACTTTGCGGTATCACCGGCGGTCTCCCTTTCTCTTACGGCGTTCGAGCGAGAAGAAAGGAGAAACGGGAAAAGATGCGCGCCGCATTCTTGCAGCCACGCGCGCAAAAGAAAAACCAGTGAGAGTCGTGCGCGCGAGTTCAAAGTCGCGATAAAAGCAAACCGTTCGGGACCGGGCCCGGAGAGTCCCATTGGTTTAGAGCCGAGCACCGTGATCTGCTTCTAACGGCGAACACCCCTTCTCCAGGCCCCTTAGTTCCTTTCGAGCGGTTAAAAGATCAACTTACGCCATTTCTTAGCTTCTGTGACATTCCATCGTTGTCTGAGTGACCTAGATGGTACACAGAACTGTTTGTCATACTATTCTAACGAACTTTGATTTTTATCTTAGGTCTTCTAATTTTTTGTGCTCTAGCTATAAAAGATAGATGAATGTTACTTGTATGAGATAGTGCTATAGACTCTTTCAAATACACTGGTATATTTTTGTTTAACATTGCAAATGTTTGACTATTGATAAATAATTTTTTAATCGAACGGGGCTACTGTCTTTTCAAAGTTGATTATCTCAGAAAGGAAGCCTCGAACTAAAAAAGTTTATTCTACTGTTTTTGATAGATCTTTTTATGTAGAATTGATCAGTATAGTCAGTTCTAATACCAATCACGAGGCACCCCATGTTTCTCATCAGATTCTGCCATTTTAATCTCGGTGAGTTCAGTCACAGAAATGATCGGAAACCTGATCTCCGCAACCGGTGAAACTTGCCAATGAATTCTGGGAGCTCTTGCTGTTTCTCTCCCCAAAAGGTTTGTTTACCAAAACGAGTCTTAAATATCCTCACCCGTCCTGTATCTTTTTAAAAACAATATTCACCGTGGCGGTGAATAAAAAATTGCTACTGGATTATGCGAAGTATTTAATTAAAATAAAACGATTATGGTGCTCGGGTTGATATTACGTTTATTTTATAAAGTCACAACAGTCCCGATTACTATGAAGTAACACACGCAAGACCATCCTTTCGCTCGCAGGATAATTTTCAGACACGCTACAGACAAAGAACTTTCTCCGTTTTACAACGAGAAAAAAAGGTGGGAGGAGGAGGGGGGGCCATTAAAAATCTATTTTTAATTTGTCATTCGTTTCTTAAAACGCTGAATTAAACATGTATTTTATCGTTTAATTATGAATGCCGATGGTTTTTATAGCTTGAGATTGTTTATGACATTTTTGGAGAAAACGGAGGAGTAAATGAAACGTAACCACGGGTGGTTCACTTTTGCAGAAAGAGAAAGGAAGAGAGCGAGATCATTTTTGCGGAACTTTTTAGAGTAGGTGGGTCAACTCTGGGAGCGGCTTTCATCCGAAAGTGTACGGAGAAAGTATTCGCACTTTTTGTTAGAAGAAATTTTCGTACCGGAAAAAAACATGGTGTCCGTTTACACGGTTCTTTAGCACCTCCGAAGTGCCATTTAAAAATTCACGTTTCTAGTCGTTTCAATCGTTATAAACATCTACTTTGTCTATAACCAAATACCACATATTTATCGATTTAAATATTTTGAAATATTTTTAAGGGTCCAAATTAATATTTAATGTCTGTCAACATTTCTTCCAACCCTCAATATTATTGATGTACAATAGCAGAATCTTTCAAAATCATTTTAGTTGCTAGCCCAGATAGCATCATACGTCCATAGAACGTCCGTTTTACGTCCGATACGTCCAATGTCCGTCGTGTACGTCCGTGGGACGTCGCTCGGACATAAATTTCGGACGTCCCATGACATCCGATTTTACGTCCGTGGGACATCTGTCGCACATAAATTTCGGACGTCCTATGGACATCCGTTTTTTACGTCCGTGGGACATCCCTCGGATAAATTTCGGACGTCCCATGGACATCCGATTTTTACGTGCGTAGGACATGCCTCGGACATAAATTTTGGGCGTCCCATGGACATCCGTTTTTTACGTGGGACATCCCTCGGACATAAATTTCGGACGTACCATGGACGTGGGACTTAAATTATTTCGTACTTGCCAGGGACGTGGGACTTAGATTATTTCGTACGTTTTCGGATGCTATATTGTGTTTCTATTGTTATACTCAAAATATAGTTTATGAATTTTTTCATATTTTTAAGTTCGCGGCGCCGTTGTTTGAAAAAAACTAATTTTTCGACGTTTCTTCTGTGAAAAAATGAGCTAATCTTCAAATTGTTAGATTTTATTTATTCTGTAAGTCTATTGGACACTGATAAACTTGAATATTTCACAGAAATAGTTGAAAAATGAAATGAACTTGATTAGTATTACGAATACCTCGTACATCAGCGCGCATAGTATCTGAAAATATTAATCGTGTTACCAAGAACTCGGTTGGGTCAGCGCGTTAGGCGCTCGACTGTTAATATGCTTATACTAGGTTCGCGCCCGGCATAAGTCCACTCTTTTTTATTTGATCAATTCCCCTTTTTCTAGCTATGTGATAATCAATGGTATTTTTGTAGAATTCTTTTAAACCAATATTTACATATTTAGAAAATTTTTTAAGGTGCAAACACGCTTTTATATGTCCGACAAACGTCCAATTAACGTCCGCGAGGGACGTCCTATGTACGTACTGGGATGTAACTGGGACCTCTGTCGGACATACCTGGGACATAAATCGGACATATCTCGGACATATCGTACGCAGTGATGGGAATGTTGGCGCTTTTATATATATATACACGTACACATGTTGTACATTCATTTTTCAAAATCAAATCATAATAAATTTTGCGAAATTAGCGGGGCGACCAAGGTACCCGATTTTCGTGCTTGACTGGGGCTAAAATCGCCGCGCATGCGCGTGAAAAGCGCCAACATTCCCATCACTGATCGTACGTCCCTGTGACGTACGTATGTCTGGTACGGACGTACATTGGACGTCCGAGTGCTATCTGGGTAAGGACCCAAATTAATATTTAATGTTTGTCAACATTTCCTCCAACCCTCAATATTACTAATGTACAATAGCAGAATCTTTCAAAATCATTTTAGTTGCTAGATTTCCAACACACCCATTTGCCATAATTATTTTTAAATGTTGACGACAAGGCCGAGTTACAATTGCGTGGAAGAGGACTGTTAAATTGCAAATAACATATACGAGTCTTCAAGTGTCACCACCGTCGTCTCAGTCTACTGTTGGTTCCAGAAAATAGGGCAGGCAAAAAGGAAAGCCATATGCAAACAGAAAAATGTCGACAGTTATTTCCCGGTAACCGGTGATTAGAGAAGATTCTGCATTTTACGCTATAACCGATACAACTCCTAATTAACGGATCTAGTTACGCACTGCAAGTCCGTAGGATCTTGTAACGGTCCAGGGTTCTGCGAGACCCTAATTACAGGTGGCTGCATTTCACGTGAAGCTGCAGCAGCTGCAAGTGACCTACAGAAATTGCATTTGAAGAGAAAGTCGAATTACTGCGGAATATGCATGCCCCTAATATCAACAGTTCGATCGGGGAATCCCCGCTCTACCGAGGAGCCTAACTGTTACATAATGATCGCATTCGGAAACGGTTGGAAAATTTATTCGACTTCTATTACACAATTCTTCAGATCCCATTGATACTCCTATCATAAATTATTAGACAATGGATCTTTATGAAAAACAAAAGCTTTCTACCCCAATTGCAACAAATTATAGTTTGTTCACTCTCTAGAGTGAAATAGAAAATTATTTTCTTTTTTAATATTGTCAGTTGGCAGAAAATAATACAACAAAATTTTTAAATTGTTCGAATACCTTTGCTGTTTTAAATGACACCTACTCATTTTTGTTATAAATGCATAAAATTCTCAGTCTATAAATTATTATTGAACTTCATTTGAAGTCGAAGACTCTTTCTAGATTATAATATTTATAGGTTAGAAGAATCTTGATACAACATGTGAAAAGCACACAACATCCTATAAATTCTCATAAAAGGACATCAATCTATACTGCAAAATACGAAGAACCTAAAACTACCAATAAAAAAGGAAAGAATTCGGGAATAATTGAACCGAGATTCTCGTACGGAGTTTCCAGTTTTGGTTCGATTAAAGATATCAAGTAGTAGAAAAACGTGATAGATCAGCCGATAGAATTTCTGATCTTGGAAAAGCTGTGAGAGAGGGAGAGGGAAAATTTTTGTACTCTTCGGATGGCTGGCCGGCCTTCAGACCAGCCTTCATCCGCAAGTTTTAGGTGAAAGTCGTCCTTAACCTTCGCATGCAGCCTAGGTCATTTCACTGCCGCTCATTCTCTTCCGACAAGCCCGTCTAACAAAGTCTGCCTCGCACTTTCCCCTTGTGCTTCTACTCGGAACCGTTTGTTCGAGCTGGTTTGTCATTAGATGGCTTATGAAATGGTTGAGTATCCTCGTCGAGCACTGCTGAGCTATCATTTTGCACGTTGCTTGTAATTTCTTTGTTCTGTAGTATAGAATTATACTGTGGATCGTTTGGAACTGTATAGAAGATCATAGAATATCTCAGGTTTTCATCTGCGTCTTCAATTTGGTGTAGAAAGGGTATAGACTACTGCGAAGAGTGGTCCAATCGTATAACTTTCATTATCTCCTCATGTATGCATCGTGTATGCATAGTTTTAGGCTACGCTGAGCCTCAAACTGCTTCAGTTACAAGATGTAGACTTTGCTAAGTCTCAATCTTCTGCTTTTGAGAAATGTTCTAGGATTTTTCTAAGTTTCAATATTCTACAAATGGAGCATACAAAAAGTAAGATGTTCTACGCTTTGCTGAGCTTCAATCTTCATTTGGAAGATGTTCTAGGCTTTACTAAACCTTAATATAAGCTTGGAAAAAGTTCTAGTCTTCACTGAGCCACAATATAGTAATGTAACTTTGCTAAGCTTCAATCTTCATTTGGAAGATGTTCTAGGCTTTACTAAACCTTAATATAAGCTTGGAAAAAGTTCTAGTCTTTACTGAGCCACAATATTCTTCATTCGGAAGACATAAACTTTGCTAAGCTTCAATCTTCTTCATCTGCGAGACGTTCTAAGTTTTGCTAAGCTGCAACCTTCATCTGAAATATGTTCTAGGCTTTGTTAAACCTCAATTTTCACTTGGAAAAAGTTCTAGGCTTTTCTAAGCCACAATCTTCGCTTGGAAGATGTTCTAGACTTTGCTAAATCTCAATCTTGTTCATTGAGAAGACGTTTTAGGCTTCGCTAAGCCTCAATCTATGTACATAGATCTTGCGCATCAAATATTTTCAACAAGAATATGTTAGACAGTATACAATCTGCTCTAAACTTCTTTGAGGCCTTTGTATGGACTAATCTAGTAAGTTTGTAGGACTTTGTAGGGCTAATCTACGTGTTCCAAGCGATTTGAAGGAACTGTAACATGGTCGGCCAGAGAATCTTGTTAGAAACTGCATGGCAGATGGGATCTCGGCGGGTGTTGGTCGCGCCTATACACGAAGTGGCACTTGAACGACGCCCGCAAGTAGATCGAGGTTAAAGATTTCTATGCCCGAAGGTTAAGGATGTCTCTTGCCGGTGTCTATCGGTCCGGGGGTTATGCGTGAAAGGTTCTCCCGTTTTACGTAAGGCGAACGAAACTTGTTCTGCATTACTTATTTCGTTCGTCCTCTGTCGAAAGTAACTTCCGCTCTCCGCACAACCGCCCAAACACGGCTGTCGTTCCATCTCGACGTGAGAGTCCGTTTATTCGTGTGCTAGGTTAGGGTACCCGCAGGAAAACATCAGAATGACAATGCATAATATCTTCGTATCTCCTGTTTCAAAGTAAGTAACCATTTATCGAACATTATCGTTACTAAAGTAAATGTTTGAACCTGTTTTTAAATGCGCAGACATTTCTCGATCTAATTTCAAAGGTAGAGGTATAAGCAGAAATCTGCAAATTCAAATTTAGCGCCGCGATTTACAGGCTTGTCACCCCACGAAACGTTAAACTTTGTTTAAATATTTGAATTCAAATTGAAATTTCCCACACAGTCGTAATGGAAAATCTTTAAATAAAGATTGGAATTGCCAGGAATTTTCTCAGACATTGTTCTGTTTATTTTGGAAGCTAGAGGTCTAAGTTAGAAATCTACAAATTCAAATTTGGCGCCGCGGTTTACAGGCCTACCATCCCACGAAAAACAAGTTTCGTTTGAATATTCGAATTCAAATTTAAATTTCTACGCAGCAGTAGTGGAAAGTACCGGAATAGAAATTTAAATTGCTAGGAGTAATTGATTAAATGTATTAGAAGTTGATTAGAAACGTAAGAACCGGTTAATAATTGTATAAGTATCTAATACTAAATTTTATTAAGAGATTTCCATAACGATAATTGAGGAACATGTAAACGGTGTTTTTTTCCACAACCCTGAAAGTTGGCTTCTGGCGTTTTATCTAACAGTGTCAACGATCCAACAGGAACGTCTATAAATAAATTTCTTTTCCTACTGGCGCGTAATCATTTCCTTACGACGAGGCATCCTTGAGTGATGACTTGAGAGCTCTAATGGCGGACGTTACTTCCTCAAAATACTTTCTTCGTTTTCGACGAATGACGGAAGAAGTATTCCATCATTTTAGAAGAGAAAATTTAACAGAAAATGAGCAAAAAGATTGAACAATAAATTAGTAGACAATATTCAACAGAAACAATTGTAAAAATTTAACAATAAATGGAGAGATAATATTCAAACGAAAAAGCAGCGAAAATTTAGCAATAAATGTATAAATTAAAGGTCCATAATGTTGTTAAAAAATTTTTAAACAAATGAATTCAACTTTTTCATTTGTGAAATTGTTTAAAGTTAACCTAATGTACATAGAATGAAAAAATAATGAGAAACGCATCTTTTTGTGTGTTCATCACCATGCAAATGATATTCGAAAGTGCGTCATTAACATTCCAAAGCAAATTAATGACATGTAAGAACAAGCATGCAATTTCTGTTGAGCAAAATTTTGAAAGAATTTTCATAGACGTTTTATTAATATAGGAAATTGTTTTAGGGGTGCTGAAATTATCTAAGAAAATGGAAGAATTTGATGAATGCACGAGCGAATTGTGGTAATAAGCTATGTTAGTATTCTCGGTTATGTAAATGGCTGATCTTAATGGCCGATTGGACCGGGTGCTGGGAAAATGAAACCTCTGAGAAAATTTACAAAACGCGCAGGTATTGAGCCGGTAGAGGAGTTTTCTACATTTACCTTTTCGTTGCTCCAGTTTCCACGGGAATCGGACTCCAATGTCGCAGTCACGGTTGCTATCCACACAGCCGTAGCCACCTGTTAATAAAACAACAATAATTCACCCATTTCCTCAGTAAACAACAGGAAATTCACGAACACAAAATCAAAAAATAAATTTTTGCTCCACAATTTTTCGTTGTTCTAATGGAGAATCAATAAAATAGATTTTCTACATTTTCATTTTTAATTTCTGGTAGCCTACAATTTTGTGGTCGCCTCAATAAACAATAAATGGATAATTGAAAAATGCATAATCAAAAAATTATCATTTTTTGCTCTACAATTTTTCTTTTATTCAACGGAGGATCAATAAAAATTATTTTCTTTATTTTTCGTCATTATTATTTTCAATATCTGGTAATTTTTAATTTTGTGGTCACTTGAATAAAAAAGAATAGAGAACTGTAAACGGCATAATCGACAAATAACAATTTTTTGTTGTGCAATTTTTCTTGAATTAATTTCTTGTTTGATTTTGAGGAGCAATTGCGTGATTTAATGCATTACATTTTATTATGGTTAATTCGTGGCTTGCCGGTGTTAGGGAAGCGCTCAGCCGATTATAATAACTGCATTTGTGGTTTACAGTTGGTTGGTTGCATCCTAACGATTAATTATACGTGATGTTCTAAACAGAGCATCGTGTCTTCCTTTCTCATTGTCAGTAGGGAATCGTGTCCATATATGAATAAAACATTAAACAATTTGTGCGAATTGCTGATATAGATATTGATGCAAATGTGGATGGAAATCTACATGTATAGAAACATAGGTGATGTAAATGTAGTTGTAAGTGTGGATGCAGTACTTGTTAATGCAAATACAAGCAGATAAAACATTGTTCATATGGGTGTTAATGCAAATTAAATTGTAATTGCAGTTTAGGATTGAATCAAATACACACGAATAAAAAGCGATGCTAAAATTAATTTAACTCTTCTACTTAAATTAATTTTCTTGAATTAACAATAAAAATATCATTATAGACAGTAAGAAAACATGGCATGAGAAAAGTTCATTTCAATCTGCATATAATCTTCTAAAACACATTTTCGGAGTTTAACAAAATTAAACAGTGCAAACAAATAAATTAAACGAAAAACCAATGTGGATTAAAAATTTAATCCAAACTTTGCAAGCTTGAGAAAACACTTTTCTCGAAATGTGAACACTCCTAATGTTCCTCGTATTAACAATAAAAAACAGTGAAATATTTAACCACAAATGATCAAGTAATATGCAATAATCTTCTGAAACACAATTTCAAATGGTTCAACAAAATGGAACCGAATGAAATTGAACAAAATGGAACAGAATAAAAATCCACAAAATAAAATAAAATGAAACAGAATGAAATTTAACAAGACGAAATAAAATGAAACGGAATGAAAATCAACAAAATGAAATAAAATGAAACGGAATGAAAATCAACAAAATGAAAAATAAAATGAAACGGAATGAAAATCAACCAAATGAAAAATAAAATGAAACAGAATGAAATTCAACGAAACGAAATAAAATGAAACGGAATGAAAATCAACAAAATGAAAAATAAAATGAAACAGGATGAAATTGAACGAAACGAAATAAAATGAAACGGAATGAAAATCAACAAAACGAAATAAAATGAAACGGAATGAAATTCAACGAAACGAAATAAAAGGAAACGGAATGAAAATCAACAAAATGAAAAATAAAATTAAACAGAATGAAATTCAACAAAACGAAATAAAATGAAACGGAATGAAATTCAACGAAACGAAATAAGATGAAACGGAATGAAAATCAACAAAATGAAAAATAAAATGAAACAGAATGAAATTCAACAAAATGAAATAAAATGAAACGGAATGAAAATCAACAAAATGAAAAATAAAATGAAACAGAATGAAATTCAACAAAATGAAACAGAATGAAATTCAACAAAATGAAACAGAATGAAATTCAACAAAATGAAACAGAATGAAATTCAACAAAATGAAACAGAATGAAATTCAACAAAATGAAACAGAATGAAATTCACCAAAATGAAACAGAATGAAATTTAACAAAATGAAACAGAATGAAATTCAACAAATCGGAACGGCGCGAACAAGATGAAATTCGATAAGAAAGAAAAAGAGGGATATTCTGGAAGACTTACCAAGTAAAGTTTCATGATTAACGAGTCGGTGAACAGTAGTTCCTGCCCTCCCTAGACCAGGATGTTCTCCTCTATTCTCTGTTGTGCAGTTGCCAATCCTCTGGAACGTCGATGCACGCACTCCGGAAAGAAACAGTGTACTACTTCGTCCCGGCGCGATACACTTGACTTAACTGGTAGCTCCAGTTATCCCCACGCATCAAAGGAGTCCGAAGAGAGCTACGATCGCCTTTAAAAGATCCCTCGGACAGCATCCGATCCGATCCGATCCGATCCACGATCTACACGATCCTCGAGCGGCTGGACGCGGCACTGGATCTCCAACGCTGAAGAAAGCAAGGGACACCGGACCGTGCAGAGACGAATTCCAACGGAAGCACGCTCCGGGAACAAAATGAATCGCCGACTGCAAAACGGGGACACTTCGCTCGAATTTTTTCCGGATCCATTAGATTATTACTACTTCGTTCTATCAGGCCTATTTATCGATACAATTCAAATATGTCCGTTTCGGTTCATTCGATTCGAATTCATTCTACTATATCAATTTAATTTATCAATGAAAGAAATCCAATTTACTGTATCAATTTTATTTATCAATAAGTGAAGTCCATTCGACTATATCCATTTTATTTATCAACAAATGAAGGCTATTCTATTATATCAATTTTACTTATCAACAAATGAAGTCCATTCTTATATATCAATTTAATTTATCAATTTACTGTATCAATTTTATTTATCAATAAGTGAAGTCCATTCGACTAAATCCATTTTATTTATTAACAAATGAAGGCTATTCTATTATATCAATTTTACTTATCAACAAATGAAGTCCATTCTTATATATCAATTTAATTTATCAATGGAAGAAATCCAATATACTGTATCAATTTTATTTATCAATGGAACTCATCCATTTTGGCGCACTATTTTTATTTTTGAATGAAATATATTCATTGTGGCGCATTATTTTTATTTCTGAATGAAATATATTCATTACGGCGTATTTTTTTTTTAATGAAATATATTCATTATGTCACATTATTTTTATTTTGGAAAGAAATATATTCATTATGGCGCATTATTTTTATTTTGGAAAGAAATGTATTCATTATGGCGCATTATTTTTATTTATGAATGAAATATATTTATTATGGCGCATTATTCTTATTTTTGAATGAAGTATATATTTATTATGGCGCATTATTTTTATTTTTGAATGAAATATATTCATTACGGCGTATTTTTTTTTTAATGTAATATATTCATTATAGCGCATTATTTTTATTTTGGAAAGAAATATATTAATTATGGCGCTTTATTTTTATTTATGAATGAACTTTATTTATTATGGCGCATTATTCTTATTTTTGAATGAAGTATATTCATTATGGCGTATTATTTTCATTTTTTGGATGAAATATACTCATTATGGCACATCAATTGTATTTGTACGTCCGGAAAATTGTCTTGATTAAAAGGCGTTTTTCTTGATTGAAAGGCTCTTTCCTATAAGGAAGAAACTTATGGGGAGTGGCCGCGGCCAAGGATGATCGAATGGAAGGTCGAGAAAGTGACACTGACGGGACGTGCACATTCTCGATGATTCTATGATTTTCCTTTCTTCTCGCGTCGGCTATTATTGCAATTAATAGCCCGGTACCCGCTCCCGACAGACATCACTGGCATCCGAGGTATTAAAGAAACGGAAATCGTGCTGCTCCGTTGTCCCGTGCCGACGAATGTATGTATAAAACCATATACATCATTCATGAGGAGACACAATGCGCGTGAGTATGGTGCCGTTATTTAATACTGTCAACAATACGATCATGTAAATGTTTTTACACTGAAAATTGAACAGTGGGTGTAAAAAGTATTCGTACACCTTAAAAAATCAAATAACTTTTTTTAAAATTTGACCAAACGTCTTCAGTTCTTTTGAAATGTTAAAAGGATTAGTTTACTAGGTAATGTGTTAATAATTTTTTAGTAAAAATTGCTGTTGGTCGATATTGTGAAGAAAAATGTTTTTAACTTCTTTATCTTTGCCTATAATGAAAATTTAAAATACGTCTTTTGCAGATCTACGTGAGTTATCTACATGCACAAAGTTTCATCGAAGTTGGTTAATTTTGCTATGAGTTAAAAACATTACAAGATTAAAGTTTAAGGTTGAAAGTCACAAATTTTCTGTCTTTTTCGGAAATTTTGTCCTTATGTACAGTATTTAATCGATAAATGTCACAACCACGGGTCCGGCCACTGACACTTTGCATTTAGGTATACTATTCTTCGACTTGTGCCGAACGTAGAAAACGCAGGAGTGGAGATTGTCCTTATGTACAGTATTTAATCGATAAATGTCACAACCACGGATCCTGCTACTGACACTTCGCGTTCAGGTATACTATTCTTTGACTTGTGCCGAACGTAGAAAACGCAGGAGTGGAGATTGCCCTTATGTACAGTATTTAATCGATAAATGTCACAACCACGGGTCCGGCCACTGACACTTTGCGTTTAGGTATACTATTCTTTGACTTGTGCCGAACGTAGAAAACGCAGGAGTGAGGATTGTCCTTATGTACAGTATTTAATCGATAAATGTCACAACCACGGATCCTGCTACTGACACTTTGCGTTCAGGTATACTATTCTTTGACTTGTGCCGAACGTAGAAAACGCAGGAGTGGGGATTGTTTTGAGACACTTCTTGTTCAGAATTTTGTGACACTTATCGATTAAATACTGTAATCACCTTTAAATGGTCTAACTCATAACAACGTTAACCGATTTCGATGAAACTTTGTACATGTACATAACTTACTTAGACCTATAAAATGTGACTTTTAAATTTTTATTACAGACACAGATAAGGAAGTTAAAAATTGTGATCATTACTATTTTCATCGCAATTCCGACCAATAGCAATTTTTCTCCGATTGTCCGATAGTTCTAGCGTTAAATGATAAAATGTAGAAAGACTATTGTTTTAACACCAGATTTACGGGGCCCGTCAAAATGGCGGATTCAAAAATTTTTAATTTACGTTTATTAAGAGTGTAAGGAGGCATTCGTGAGGAATTATTAAATAGATTTATTTTCTTGTGTACATATTACAATAAAAATCGCTAAAGATCTAAGTAAATAAAATTTTATTATTTTTATAAAGCAATGTAAAATAATCAATTTTAATGCTCCGTAAACCTAATGTTAAGATCGTTCTACTTTCCCAGAAAAAGTAACCAAAAGATTAAGGAACAGTGGCCTTTAAAAATTGCAAGTTGTAGAAACCGCGAACCTTAAAAAAAAAAAAACAGCTGCTAGTTCAATTAACTACATCGTTCCGAAGATTTATGCCAAGTACGGTAATGCAGGTGAATGCAATTTTCCTCCGTGAACGACGTGCGTCGCTTCGCTCGGTTTATAGTCGAATAGCCAATAAATAGTCCCGCCCAGGCCATTCGGCATTACACTCCTTACTTTCATCTGCCTTTCACTGCTTCGCATCGCAATCTCGTGCGTATCCTTTTTCTTCTCCGAACGCTGGATACGAATTGCACCGGACCGCGATGCCGATGTTCAATGTTGTAAGAAAGTGTAAATCGATAAGTGCTATACACGGGATCTAGATTATCGGCATGTATAAATATATAGTTAATTGTTGGTGGCGTGTCGTTCGATAATAGCGTCTTTTGTTTGTTTGCATCGAGAAGTTGCAGTCTCCTCCACGCAGTCATGTGAAACGCACGCGTTTGATACATACATACATACATACATACATATATATATATATATATATATATATATATATATATATCTATCCCCTCCCCCGTTAAAGGGGAAGGGAAGCCACTTCACGTTTATGTAGTCAGAAAGGCCCTTCCATGCAATTTAAGACTAAGAACTTTAAAATCGATGGCATAGTTTTCGAGATATTGAGCTGTTCAGAGTTATGTGGGCCACCCTGTATATATATATATATATATATATATATATATATATATATATATATATATATATACCCTCCCCCGTTAAAGGGGAAGGGAGGCCACTTCACGTTTATGTAGTCAGAAAGGCCCTTCCATGCAATTTAAGACTAAGAACTTTAAAATCGATGGCATAGTTTTCGAGATATTGAGCTGTTCAGAGTTATGTGGGCCACCCTGTATATATATATATATATATATATATATATATATATATATATTATAATTAAAGTGTGATAATAAAGCATTGTTTTTATTATCCCGAATCTCCTGACAAATGTGACGCGTTTTCGTGGTACAATTTTTTACTCGCTTATTTGCATTGTCTGTCACTGCAGGAGGTTTTCGTTCCCGAGGCTCTATGGTCTTATCAGAACCAGATCTGAATATTCAAACGGTGCATAGAAGAATGTAAATCGGAATAATACCTTTTCCCCTGTTATGCAATTAACAGTTACAACCTCATTGTATAATTGCAATAACACGCGCTCTGATCGCATGCGCATATGGATGCATCTGTAATGCATTTCGTTTTCTCTGTTATCTATAATTCATGTACTTAAGCGTTCATTAAAGATTTATAAATCCTGATGCGTTAACTTGCTCGGCGAATCTTTCTATGTGAGTCGAATCCGTGTGTGTGTGTTATTCGTAGCTATATACAGGGTGTTTGTGAAATCGTGGTACAACCGGCAAGGGGATGGTATAAAATCGCATCAAATCTAGTCGAAAATATGGAATATAGTTTTTTCATACGGGGCTTCGTTTTCGAGAAAATCGAGTTTAAAGATTCGTCGGATTCGCGTGCATTAACCCTTTGCGGTCCTATGTCGAGTGTGACTCGACATCGCTTTTCGTTCTGGCGCGTCCTGTGTCGAGTGTGCCTCGACATCACTTTGTGTTCTGCCGCATTCTGTATCAAGTTTCACCCCACTATGTTTCAGTCTTAATCCGAATGAGAAAAGATAAGAGCTACAGTGTAGCATATCTGAAATAGGCCATGCATCTGGAAATGAAGGGCTTAGTTTTAGTCTTTTCAAAGCCATCGTGGTGTATAGTTCGAAGTCGTAGCACAACTAGAAAACCTTTTCAATTCCTACATTTCTATAAAATAATTTTTTTTTTTGTAAAGAATATGGCTAAACGACAGAGTCAACGTACAACAGTGCGTGATAATGAATTTGAAAGTGATGATAGTGATTGTTTGGGCGAATCCAGCGCGGACCTGCTGGAACGAAACGATGAAGAGCGCTCGGTCCGCAAAGGGTTAATATTAGCACAGAGTAGAATTAGTCGGTCGTGATCAGACGCGATAGCCGATCTCTACCGTCCGTCCATCAGGAGATGGCAGTGAGAAACCAGTGTTGGGATCACGGACTTAAGGACTGTGCATTATGCTACGGGGGTGATGCGAAGGACGGAAGGGGTATCAACTTGTCGGCCATCTTGGATGGCAAACACTGTGGTGCGCTCTATAGGCAGTGTTAGGATATGGTGCAAGATTTCACGCGCATGCGCGGCGATTTCAGCCTCAGTAAAGTAAGATTCTCGATAAAATAGGGTACCTTGAGCACCCAGCAGAATTTTAAAAAATTGGTATGATTTGATTCTGAGAAATGAATGTATAACATGTGTATTTTTGCATATTTTGTAACTCGTAGGACACGTCCTGAAGTCTTTTTGTCCGGAACAGATTGTTTCGAGACGTTCCCGCCAATATAACTGTGTCAGGGCTCCACTACCTCTGTCATCATGATATAGATACATTACTGTTTTGGCTGCGCATGCGCGTGAAATCTTGCACCATATCCCAACGCTATCTACAGGCAACTTTAAATACTAGTTGCGCGAATTTGCAATGCAATCATGCGGGAAATAGATACACATAATTTATTTATAAATTTATATTGGAGCCGAATGTGCAATATTTTATATATATATATATACAGATATATATATACAAATACACTTGTTATACATTCATTTTTCAGAATCAAACCATATCAATGTTCCCGCAACGTTATATAGATGGCAACACTAATTTTGCCATCCAACATGGCCGCAGTCTACCATCCCTCCCCGCTCGCAGCACGACCCCTCTCACCCATAAACCCACTTTATGCTCAGTCCTTTAAGTCCGAGGTTGGGATATGGTCCAACTTTTCTCGCGCATGCGCGACCAAAACAGTAACGTATCTATATCATGATGGCAAGGTAGTGGAGCCCTAAGAGAGTTATATTAAAATTATGGAAACGCTTTCATAGATAATGAGTAAATTCTTTATTTCAACACATATTGTAATGAAACTTGCACAAAGTTCAAGTAAATCTAATCTTCTCACTTTTATAAGTCGTTTCACTTTTATATGTTTTATGCTTGGTAGGTTTAGTGTTAAAGGGTTTATAGGTAATCTCTATTCAGTATATTTGGTATATAGAATTATAGTAATTGAATTCTGCATCTTCTTGAAACTTCTGCAGACGTTTCATTACGAGGAATCTAATTTTATTATCCTCCGGATGTTTATCAATCGCTATATCGGATGCAACGGTTCGTTTGACAAGAAACAAGATCAAAAGTGTACACTTTTGCAACCGAAACGCGGTCAACGGGATTTTTTTTGTCTGGCGAACACACCGCACTTGGCACGACTTTCTAAAGTGCGCTCGACTGCATTATATTTCATTGTTACGTGGTTGTAATTGATTGTTTTTAGAGGCGAACTGATATCTGAATAATCTGCGGACTCATTTTCTTCTTGTATTGATTATATATTGTTATTTATTTGGTGAAAAATAGAGAAAATTTGTTATAACAGTTAATGTGTTCTTTTTTACCCTCACACTGTCCATGAATCCCTCGCCTGCCATTATTTTATACATCCAGAAAAATTTTGGAAAGTTCTTATAAGGAGAGAAAATAAAGTTTCATATAAGGAGAATAGTATTTCAAGAAAATTTCGTGCCACCTCTTTTGTTATCATGTTCTCCTAATAAAAATCGAAAATTTCCGACAATGTTCGAAAATCCCGAAAATTGAATTTTGTATTAGGCGAATATGATATCGAAAGAGCTGGCACTAAATTAAGTAGTATAAGTCAACCACAAGTCAGACATCCACAAATTTCTGAAAATTTTCAAAACCTCGAAAATTGAACTTTGTATTAGGCGAATATAATATCGAAAGAGGTGGCACGAATTTCAGTAGTACAAGTCAACCACAAATCGGGCATCCAAAAATTTCCGAAAATTTTCAAAACCTCGAAAACTGAACTTTGTATTAGGCGAATATGATCTCGAAAGAGGTGGCACGAATGTTAGTAGTATAAGTCAACCACAAGTCAGACTATCCAAAATTTCCGAAAATTTTCTATTCCCCGAAAATTCAATTTTGTATTAGGCGAATATGATATCGAAAGAGGTGGCACGAAATTCAGTAGTATAAGTCAACCACAAGTCAGAGTATCCGAAATTTCCGAAAATTTTCTAATCCCCGAAAATTCAATTTTGTATTAGGCGAATATGATATCGAAAGAGGTGGCACGAAATTCAGTAGTATAAGTCAACCACAAGCCAGATATCCAAAAATTTTTAGAAAATTTTGTGTCATACTTTTTTACTATTTAATATTATAAGTTGTGGTACGAATTTTGCAGAACTTTCGCGCCTTTTATAACTAACTTAATTCTAAGATCGAATATTGGTATACAGGGTGAGAAAGAAGAACACATCAACTGTTATGACAAATATTCTTTATTTTTCACCAAATGAATTACAATATTAATCGTATACATATAGGGTGAGAAAAGGTGCGCACAGGTTATGTTCTTTATTCAATGCTAAATAAAATACAACACATTCGCAGTAAAAAGATCCGATATCTTGACAAAAATCACCTCGGACCACCGGGGACCGTCAGGAGTTACTGAAGAACTTCTCAAGGCCTCCCGATTTCTTGAGAAGTCACTGAATATCCTTGGTTGTTCCTCAGGAGTCTCTGGAAAACTTCTGAAGACCACCAGCGATCCTGAGAACTCGGTCAATGTCCGTGACGGAAGTCCTTGGATCCCTGGAGTCTGTGTAGATCCTCGATGATCCTCCAGGAACTCTTCTTTAAAGCTGGAGACCTTCGATGGCGATCCAGATTATCGGAGACCCTTCGATATCCGTCACTGTCCTTCAGGAGTAGGACTTTCAAGGACAAGGATTTTGGCAGATCTCCTTCCAATCCGAAGGCTCGAGAGCGACTAAGGCTCTCCCGAAACGAAGCTCCTTTTAGTAGGAACCCATGTCCCCTTTCATAAATTAAATCTGCAAAGGACAGAAATAAATGTTATATATTTTCGAATTGGAAATAATTATAAATTATCAATGAGAAATGAGGGATTAATATATTACCTCTGAAGTTTATGTCTATGTTTGTCCTTCTCTGGCCGCCCTCAATGCAACGACTGTGCTTATCGGATTACCTCCTTCTTTATGATGCTTCTCGTGTTGACAGCAGGAGATTCAAAGTTCGACTGAAGAGTAGGCGACAGGTATACGTATCTCTGTCCTCGTCCCACACAGGTTCTGTCCTTGTCTGACAATTGTGGCCAGGCTGCGCCATCTAACAGACGACCCGTAATACTATTTGGTTAGCAGTTTCGTCGGCTTACCAAAAGATGGCGCCTCTAGGACGCTTCCTCTGTCGGTAACGTTCGTCGAACAGTTTCAGCATTTTACCACCGATGACGCCATATGTTTTCTTCTACAGAAGGCTGTTGCTCGTTTTGCCAATAGATGGTATCTTCAGTTCATTACTTCGTCGGTAAAGTTTGCTGAACTGTTTCAGCGTTCCACCGCTACATGGAAGGGCGCTAGTCACTGTTTTCATTAATGCTCCCTACATAAGAAATAATCTACTGTAATTCTGCGATACGAGAGTTGAATAGCACATGACAGTGTACAAATACTGACAAATACAGAAACGTGGTGATGTAATATGACACAAGGCAGGTGAAATGCCAACTGAAGAGACCGGGTAAGAGATTTGGTGACTACGCAGAGCTTTTGAGATGAGTGGCCTATCGGAAGACGACAGTTCTGATAGTAGCAACGAGTTTCTGGTGGATCCTGAAAAGATTAATCTGAATTCTACCTTTTTTCGGAACAAACAATCGAACGATAATTCTGGCGCGCCGGAAAACAATACAGACGACGAAACCTCCGAGGGCGAGGATCTCGAGGATGTGCATCCATCCAGCAACATCGAACTGTTCACCGAAGTTTTGAAAAATCTAGAAAGTATACAGAAGCTTGATTTCAACGATGGCGATATCAAGGAAGAACAATCAGTCTATGATTCGACGCAACAAAAGAAAGAGGGGAAGGTACAGGTAACGAACGAACTGAGTACTACATCGCCCAATGAAATCACAGAACTTTTGCTGCGGGGAGAGACCGCTGCAGGTTCTCCTACTCGAAATAAGCTCAAACATGAGTCTGTAAAGGAAGAGGACGATGCGGAAGATGTGGAAGACACTCCGGAATACACTATCCCAAAGGACGGCGTTAAAATCACTCTTCCTGGCACTAGCATAATGCTAAAAAAAAAGAGAAAAGGGGGTGAGGATTTGAAAACAATTCTGAGAAGACGATTGCGAACCACTCAGGTGTATATAGAGAAAGTTGGTTTACTCTGCTGGTTATCTTACGGATTTTATTTGAACAAACAGGTGAACGAGCCCGAGCTGATGTCGATGATACTGTCTTTAATGTCGTCTGACAAGTATCCGAAGAATAGAATCGATCTTACATATCTCGAGAGATTCACAAAATGGTTTAAACGTTTGTTCGTATTTGAGGAAGTTGCGAGCAGTGATAATAAACGTATCAACAAAGAGAGTTTGCTGAAAGTAATGCGGGAGAAGAAGATCTCTGACTACAGGGAGTTGGTAGTACTCTATGTGGCTATATTAAGAGCATTAGGTTTGCACTGTCGATTAGTTATATCTCTTTGTCCACCGCATAGGGTGTTCAGTGACAATCCGATATTCAAAATTGACACAAAGGAGCGACCGGATAAGCCTAAGAGTCAGTCGAGCAAAGCTAAAGCGAAAACCAGTTCGAAACCACGTAAGAAGGAGACGCCTGAAGTGACTAAAGTAATTTTAAACAGTCCAGAAGCGGAGAAGAATGCAAAAATAGAAGCAAAGAAGAGGGCAGCGGAGGTTCTGCAGTCGAAATTGCAGAGCAAAAGGAAAAAGGGGAAATCAGATGCTACAAAAGAGTCTAAAACTGCGAAAGAAGAAGCTAAAGAGCCAACAGCTTCGAAAAGCGAGACTAAAACGACAAAAGAAGAAAAGAACACGTCCAATCTAAGGCAGCTGAGATCCAGGAAACTCAATGTTTCGTCTGAGGATGACAAATCCAAGATGTCAGCAGACTTGAGCTCGAAGAGCGACGGTACAAAGTCGAAATATTACATAGAAGAAGACTCCACGGACTCCGAGATGGAATTCCAACCGAAACCGAAAGTTGTAGTAAAAAGGAAATCGACTGACGACAATAAAAAGGAACAAAGCTCTAAGAGTAGCAAGAAAACCAACAAAAAGTTGTTATCAAGCGATAGCGAAAGCGACGAGACGAATAAGAAAAAGAACTCACACAATCTTTGGGCTGAAGTGTACCTGGAATCAGAAGAGAGTTGGATTTCCGCGAGCGTGATGGAAGAGAAGATCCATTGTGTGACAGAAATATACGTGAGAGATTCGAGGATTAGTTTATCTCGTTTTTTTAAGCTTCTGTATGTTACTAATGCTCATGTTCTATTACAGAAAAAAGCGAAGAAGCCCGTGCTGTATGTAGTTGCATGGAACTCGGATGGTTCGATAAAGGATGTGACCAGACGCTACTGTCCCCATTGGCTCACAGTCACACGCAAGCAAAGAGTCGATGAAAAATGGTGGATGGAAGCATTGACTCCCTGGAAGGAAAAGGACTCTGCCATCTGTAGAGCTGAAGACCAGATGCTTCTGGACAAGTATGTTCTCCACAACTTCTCGTTGAAATACTTCATTCTATTGTGAAATGAACTTTGCATTGCAGGGAACTGGAGCAGCCACTGCCTAAAACCATTGGCGAATGTAAAGGTCATCCATTGTACGTTATCGCAAGGCACCTTCTGAAATTCGAGGCATTGTACCCTCCAGACTGCGTACCATTGGGACACACCTCTACCGGTGAAGCCATTTACTCTCGCCACTGTGTGCACACCATTTGTTCGAGGGAAACTTGGTTGAAGAAAGCTCGGGTTGTAAAACCGAAACAGGAACCGTATAAGATAGTCAAAGCACGCCCAAAGTACGACAAGGTAGTTGCAACACGTTTGACGATGTATTAAACGAAGTGTGTGAAGTAAATTTGTAAAGTTTCTTGTTTTGAACAGTTATCTGGAATGAAAATCAAAGATTCAGCTCTAGAGTTGTTCGGGCAGTGGCAGACTATGGACTATGAGCCTCCGGAAGCCAAGAATGGCATTGTGCCTAGGAATGAGTATGGAAATGTGGACCTGTTCAAGCAGTGCATGCTTCCAAAAGGCACTGTCCATATCAATCGTAAGTTTTTGATTTTTCCTTATAATTGTCCTTGCAGGCAAAAGCTATATTTGCATTGTTGCGAGTTCGCCCAGCAACTGTGTCCAAAATGACCCGACGTCAATGTGTTAAGGAATCTCCGACAATGTACCGATCTTTGATAATAGTTCCAGGATTGAACCGGATCGCCAGAAAGTTGAATATCGACTGCGCATCAGCTGTTGTTGGCTTCAACTTTGGTTGCATGGGTGCAGTGCCTGCACTCGAAGGATTTGTGGTTTGCGAAGAGTATGAGGACACTTTGAGAGAAGCGTGGGAGTCGGAACAAGTTGAAGCCCGTAAACGGGCTCAAGAAAAACGCGACAAGAGGGTTTACGGTAATTGGAGGAAACTGATACGAGGTTTGCTCATTAGAGAACGATTGGCAGCTAAATACGACTTCTCGCAAGAAGTGGAATCAACGACAACTAACAAACGGGCGAAACACAAGAAGGCTGACACGAAAAAGGCGAGAGTTTCCTAAGCATCATGCATGTAAAAAGTGTTTCTTAACATTTGCTTACCGGAAGTCTCAATGATTCAAAGAGACCCAAGAATATATTTTTAAATTGTCACAAGAGAAGTTGCTAGATTATGATTTGTATTATTTAAGAATTATTAAATTCCCACCGGTGGGCAATGTGTTAGGATAATTATTACTGGTTGCAGGGCAACTTATTAAAACATACAAAATTGTGCTGTGTGGATTGTTAAATTATTTGGTTTTTTGCGATACGGAAAATGCATGATTGTGTAAGAAATTTCTATTTCTATCTCTACAATTTACCATCAGTATTATTTACTTTTTAAAATGGAAAACATGATTGATATTTCATTATCGCAACCAAGGAAGTGCGATATTTTGTTCATACTTATAAATATTTAAATTAGATGTTCGAACATTGTATATAAACAACGATTTTTGTACAATTATAGAAATAAAGGCATATGCTTGTGAAACCGTTGTGACCATAATTTTGAATTAACAACTTCGATACACAACATCGATACGGAGCGCGCGCGTGTCCATAATCAACGCGAGATTTAAATTTTGTGTACACACAACAGTTCGTTGTTGATAAAAGTCGATTTAATTAACCGTACCTTTATTCGATAATCGTTCCAAATTATTCGTTTCGATATGGACCAAGAATGTCATCCATCCATATACAATTGGTAAGTGTACTTTCACAAAATGTTTAAAAACGAAATCAAAATGCAACGAGAGGTTAGGTACATCCAAACTTTAATTTGAAATTTAAAACTCGTAGGTTTGAGAAATCGGGAATGATATCGAACATAAGAACGCATCTCCGTCAAAATTTAATTAATGCATTAAGGAACAAGGACATCAATTTGAAAACCGATCATCCGAAATCTGCGAAACAATATATCTATGACTTATTGATAGCAGAGTACTTGTTCAATCACAATTATGCTTACACTCTGTCGGTGTTTGCCAGCGAGGCTCCTCTGCTAATTAACTTCTCTAATAAGACAGCACAGCGGTCTGACAAGAACGAAGATGGTACAACTGAAAAATTACAGAACGATTACGTACTCCATGCATTGGAGACGCTAGGCATTAATCCCTATGATGCGAAGGGGCAATATGTTATATCACAGTACATAGAAAACGATATGCCACTTCTCCTGTGCATACTGAAATGCATCACCATGTTCTCTTACAATATGCACAACAGCGTACCGATAAGCAAGCATGTGGCACTCTGCAACGAGTCGACGCAAACAAAATTTTCTTGGTTGTCTTACAACGCTCATGTAGAGAAGCTTGTTGCGCTGAAGAAAAAGATATCTTTGCACAAACAGATAGTCAATAATAAATTGCATAAGAGAGAAACGATGCTGAAGGAACAAGCGTTGCTCGTTGAGCAGCATGTTGAGGCGTTGAACGCTAAGCTGCAGCAAGTGCAGGTAGCTGAAACTTTGTCTTTGTGATTGAACAAATTTTTTCTCCTGTGTTCCTTCCTTTTTAGCATAGGATCAATAAGTTTAATCTTTTTTCAGAACGTTATGCATTCAATGAGTCTAAAGGAGAAAGAATTGGAGGAAAAGTATCAGAGTAACGAACAAAAAATTCTGCAGAAGGGATTGGAGTTGGTGATGAAGGAAAGATTGTTATTACAAGAAGAAAATAAGTGTGCATTAATAATAATAATAATAATAATAATAATAATATTACTAATGTTACAAGGTCTCATTGTTATTACTTACAGGCTGCAGAGAGAACAAAACGATCACATAAAACTGGAGGAGAATTTAAAGCGATTACAAGAAGAGAAGAAAGCAGCAGAGATGGCTGCGAGTCAAAATGTGCAAAACACAGAGGTGCAAACAGATTTTGCGGTCGATGCTACGCAAGAGGAGAAGATCGACGTTCTTACGAAGGAAAAAGAAGAATTAAATGCTCTCATACAGGACCAACAATTGAGAATAGAGCAGATAACACAACGTGCTCTCCAGCTATCTCGACAAATAGAAGGAATAAGAGTTTTAAGGCCTGCGAATGAAGTACCAACTCAAACAACTGCGAACACGATCGTTAGCGAAAGCAGTTCGACAGAGGACATCCTTCAGGATGCGAAACAAAGACTGAAACGCTTGGAGGAGGAAAGTCTGAAAGCGGATCAATATTATTACAATTTTATAAATAATTCACCATAACGTACAGTAACTCGTTAGCAATAAATATTAAGCTAACATGTACATAGTACGTTGTATTTGCACTGCAACGTGTTTTGTATTAATTTATTTACAGAGTACTTAGAAGTAATGCAAGTTAAACAACGAAGTATTGTGAAAATCGATTTGATTTATTGGCATCGGTGATTTCTATATATTATAAATAACACAGAGTATTGTAAGTTGTATATGTACAAATCTCAGACTGAATTGAACGTGTACCAAAGCTTTTTTTTTGTTACCTAGTTTATTTTATATAAAATTGGACGTCAATATAATATACAAATTATTCACTATCTTTCTTTATTATTTGAATTCTACCTTAATTACATGCAACACCAAACGTAGTATATAAAATGTTAAGTCAAATTTTTTTCATTGTTGTACATCATCTTCGTTTGGGATCCGAACTTCTTCTAGTATTCAGGAATTAAGGAACGTATCGCATTCTAAGTGATTGTAAATCATGTTTGGTTGAATGAATGAATTAATTACTTAATAGAAAAAAGGATATTGTTTGTCTCTGCCTTCGCGGCCCTCCCGTTCATGAACACGTTCCTTTGTGTAGGGAGACTTTTCCTGAAAATACATTGTGATATGAATCTTCTGAGTGTCACGGGTCCCTGGAAATGGCGTTTGGGTACTTGATAGTATCACCTATTTTTTCTGGTCTTTGCTATTGTCTCCCATTTCGTCTTTTCAATGTACTCGAAGCGGACGTCTTTATCAACTAAGGGGTCAAGGAATAGTGTTAGAAATTGCGATTCAGTTAATTGATGATAGAATGTCGGGATAAATGTACAAAAACCGTGATGCGATAAGGATTTACATAAACAAAGTGTAATTACGTGACTCGAAACGTGTGAATACGTATTCTCTCATTGATCAGGGTTGTATTATTTTTTTCTCACTATCTCTAATCCTACGCTACGCTATGTTATGCATGAAAAGTCTAGGGAGTACAACTAAATGACCTACTTACAATCGTTTTTATTTATCAACAATGAAAAAGACTATTCGACTAGAGAAGAAATAGTTTTTTTAAAAAAAGTGTTACTTTCCTCGGATACTCGAATTAATGACGATTGATTACTCTCAAGACTCAACTCGTTTCATTTTTTCTTTGGTTATAAAGTGCAATGGAAAAATTTTAACCGGAATTACCGACCTTATTGTAATGATGTTTTTCTCTGTGTTCGGGCATATCCCCGTTTTGGTGTGCTCCTTTCGCTGCAAACAATCTCACTGTTTATCAAAAGACTTGCCTGACGGACCGTCGAATAAAATGTAGTTACCTCTTTCGTCATCTTTTCTTCTCTTTTGCTCGGTAGTCACTGCCGACTCGTCCGCTCTATCCTGCTTTAGAAAGAAAATTATAGTGTAAACAAATTATGCTACTAAACGTTGATCCCTTGTACTATAATATGGAGTCAGTGACGAAGACTTTTTGTTATTAATTTCTTTTAAATTAAAACGAGATTCCATTTTATTGTAGTCAATATTTAGCTGTCCGAGTGGGCATAGAATAAATATAAATTTTTTTTTTCCTAGTAGATTATAAACATCGAAAAACCGTAAAATAAATTGTAATGCAAAGGGTTAAACACAGTTCACAGAATGCGCACCCTTTTTCGTCCTACTTTCTTCTCTCTGCGCAGTTCCTTTTGCTCTTCTCTTATTTTGCTTTTGCTCGAGCGCTCCTTTTTGTCCAAATTTCCCTCTGCGCGTCTCCCTTCCTGTTAATAAAAAAAAAAACAAATTAGAAAGTTGTACAAAAAATGAGTTTAACACTCGTAGGGCCTTCGGCGGGTCTTTTCAGAACCAGAAATCACAGTTACATGGAACACAAGAAATACAGAATGTATAAATTGTGGTGAGAATTCGTAAAAAATCCTACATTTTATAAATGTTTTAAACTTTTTCAGAATAGTGTAAAAAGGTAATTCCTGAGGTCATCCGAAGTAACTTTTTCCTTTAGCGGCTCGGCCAATGCCAACATCACGTTCAGCAGGTCGCTCACTTCGAATGACCTCGGTAATCAACCTTTTTAAGGAAGTACAATACTTTTGGGACATCCTGTGTATTACAAAATGAATGAATTAACCATTTTTACGTAAATATTAATGTAGGAATGTCTGGATCTAAAATGCGAGCTTTAAAGATCGAAAATCCTTACCTTTTGTATAGTTTCAATTTTTCTTCTTTTGGCATCTGAAAGCAAACATCACCAGTATCACAGAGAACGACGACACACCCTAAATACTTTACGTTTATAACTTTTACAATATTTCAATGCAAACCTCTGTCGGATCCATCTTGCGTTGGTCCGGAGCTGGCACTGCTATTCGATACGCTAGAAAGATCCCTGTCTAAATTGTCTACTCCACTACTGTAATAATGTTCTTCCTGTAATCAACATCACGATTTACGGTTCATCTAACACCGAACAATAATCCTCATAAAACTCATTATACAAACATATAAACATATAATTACTTTGTAGTATTTGCGATCCTTTTTGTCCATGGGATCGTCCTCCTTGACTTCCTCTTTCTTCACATGTTTGTCCTTCACCTCCACGCTTTCTTTACCTTCCTCCTTTTTTCGGATCTTTTCAGAGCCCTCACTGTATCAAAAAGTAAAAAAATAAAAACATTTCCGAAAAAACCACCCATAAACAAAAATCTAAAAACCTACTGGTAGAGTTGATTCGACGCGCTCCTTTTCTCACGTTGGTCTTTGTTTTCCTTTTCTATCCGTGTATCGCCATTGGTGATCTCTTTATTCGATATTCCGTCAGTTACTTTCTCTGATGTATCGCTGTTCTGACTATCCTGTGTCTTCCCAGCCTGCAGAAGAAACATGTTAATTTTTATTAGACTCTGTTAGACATTGCTTCGTTATTGTAGACTCTATTCAGAGTCCTAGGAATGTTTTTTGAATTGTAATTACTTTGTCTCCGACATGGTGAAAGTCTGCTTCCCGAATCATGTTCGGGGTCTTAGCTTTCAATTGGCCACTGTACGATGTAGCTAGAACATGGAGGTCCTGCCGTTGCCCACGCTCCTCCTCCCTCACCTTCTCCACCTTGCGTTCAAGAATTTGAGACAATTTGGCCAGCACGGGGAAATGCGGCAATATTTTAATCAATATTATTAAAGAATTTCTTATTTGTACATAGTCCTTGGAATCGAGACAAACTACAATAGCCTACAACAATAGAGCGTGTTAGTCCTGAAATCTCATCGTTTTTCCCAAGGACGATCCGCAAGCCGTAGAGAGGGGGGTACCTTCGTAATCTTGTAATGCCACTTGTGACACACGTGTCTGTAATTTTCAAATCCTACCATGTCATTCGCCTCGGAAAATTGATTGCTAACTCGGAACTTTGTTACGAAGCCCGGATAATTGCTACATTCCTAAAATGTAATAAAAATGTAATAAGTACATCCAGCAGTTTGAAACATCGGGAATGAAGTGTACCTTGTCGAAAATTGCTTTCTCGGAATGCCATCTCATTACGGTTTCCAACATGGCGCACAAGAATCTCCCATAACGATTCGCCTCGTTTTCGGTGCATGAGGTAACTGAATATGTTATATCACAGAAAAGCTGAAAGATTTAATTGCAATTAAAAAAAAAGAACTCTGCTCCCCTTTTTCCATTATAATTATTAGACTGCGGATCTTTACGCAAAATAAAACCGGCATCTAACAAAAGTACAAACTGGCATTTATTCTCTGAATAATTTAAATAATTCGAAAACAATGTAACAATATTTTTAAATGCTTCGGATGTCTTCATTATATTTCACTCGCCAATTTTTGCATAAAATCTGCGATCTAACAATTATACTCACTCTGTCGTAGCATAGAAGCGTCGAAAAATTCGCAGTCTTTAGAGAATGTATAGTGTGCACGAACTTTGCACAGTACATGGCATCCACAGTGGTAAATGTACATCGTGGAAATAGGCACAATTGCAAAAATTGTGTTATCGTTTCATTTTTCGCCGATTTAGCGCTCCGTGATAAGAACCATGTATCTTTTTCTTGTCTACAAAGCAACAAAATTCAGAATTTAGAATTTAGAATCGGTTCAAAAGCCGTCCTCGTAGAATGTGAAATTCACCTTAGATATGCAAACACTTTTTCAACGTGCTCCTCCTGCTTTCTCCTTTCGTCCTGTAATTTTTCGATTAAAGTGGTGCATCTCTCTTGCTCCTTTTTGCCTTTACTAACATTCTGCAAGTATAAAATATTTGTCAGAAATTGTTAACATATAAAATCTAATATTAAGACATGATCACACACCACATCTTTGGAATCAGCGCTCTGCGCCGCGAGTTGCTTCAGTTTATTAATCTCTCGTTGATAACTTTCCACAGGGACATACAAATCATACATCGATAGTGACCAGAACGTCACTAGAAATTGAGGTGAAATGTCCTCCCAGACCTTCAGAGGATGCAGAGGTCTGACGGATTGAGCAACAGGCGCCATCACGGCTTGCGCGGCCTCTGCGTACTTTGTTTGCTTCATCGCGGTGGACATTTTCTTGTAATTAGGGTCGGCTTTGCGCAGGGCGTCATATTTAATCTACAAGCATTTCATTTGTTTCAACACTCTAACCCAGACCTAACCTAGACCATAAAAGTTAGTTTTAATTTAGAATAAAAATGGTTTACGTTAATGGCGTGTGCAAACATTGGCCTCGCGAGGAAAAATGCAACATCAGAATGTATGTGATTGTCCTGAAGCATAGAATGTATGGAAGGAAGTCTCTCCACGTATTCATCCACAGTCATCGTAGAACCCAAGAATGTTCCAAACTGAACTAACGTATCTTGGCACTGATCGTACAACTTTCCTGTGATTATCAAATTCACATTAATTCTCCTAGAAAAATTACAGAACGACGACGAAGTGCTCAGCGAGTGAGATATTTACCAACAAGTTTAAGATGAGATTTATCTGTTTCCCTATACACAACGCAATGTTTCTGCTGCGCCATCAACAGGCACAATGCTACAGCTAGATCATGCTCGGCTAGAGCTTCTTTCAACCGCTGCGAGGATTTCTTCGTATTACGTACTTGACTGAAGTAACCAGCCTGAAAATAGTATATAAAAATGTATTTTCACACGTATGATGTACAGGGTGTCCTCATTTAAATCTGCTACCCCTAATAACCATGTAATTTATACAAGCACAAAAAAATGTTGAGGACAAAAGTTATTTGAAGGGGGACATAAGTCTGTGTAGGTGAAGGTCATCTCAAGGTCATATTTTCCGAGTTCTTACGAGCAGTAATGTTTTTTTAAATGGAATGATGTGAAATTTTTAATTTTCATTTTGACAGAGCGTTTCTAAACGAATGTAATTACCTATTATGGAATTTATTCAAGGTCATTCAAGGACATCTATTAGATTAGGTTAGCTTTTAAATTACCTCGTTCTTTAGTAAGTCTCCACCTGCCATAGCGTCCAGCTGATCAGAAGTCATCTCTTCGGCAGCCTCAATGCCTGCCATCTTTTGTACTATTTCTTTTAGTATTAATAAATCTAAGCTGAAAGTAGAAATAAACAATCGACAGTAATAAACTATAGGATTCATCTAAGTACTCGACAGAGTAATATTCATCTCTCATCTGTCCCTCGTGTCAATTTCACACATTTTTCACGTAAAGGAGGATGTCATTCTGCCATTGACGAATGAGGACGAATGAGGATTAAGATAATAAGTAATAGTGACACCCCAACGTGTACAGTGTACCTTTTTTGTGCTTTGAGTTGGTTGGCCACGTATTGTAGTAGACCAGTGAGTTCAATATTATATTTTTTGAAAATAGCTCCACAGAAGGAAGCCAGGGACTGGAGCCAGAGCGATATGCTGGTGCCATCATGCTTGAACCTGTCCCGATCAGCACCAGCCAGTGCTTCAACGAGACAGTAGCCGAGTACATCGTAGGAAATGTTTGTCAAATATTTCAAAGAATCTACAACGGGTCCTACAACATAACAAAGGATCGAATGCCGCTTAAATTCTTCTTAACCTGAACTGTTGCTAACATACCTATAAGATTATCGTACAGCTGGATCTGTATGAGTACATAATCGAACAGCACACCGGGCGAGGAGTGTGTCAGTTTGCCTATTGACCTCCCCACAGGTTTGATGGTCTCTTTGCTCACTCTTTTCATGATGGACTTGATCTTCTTCTGCGCGTCTGCTCTTTTCCTCAGAAGAGCAGCATGCTGAAGAGGCGTGTCATTCTTCCAACGAGCATACAAGCAGTATCGATTCTGATATGGATAATATTTCAAAATATTCCACAGCTCCTCCGCAACGCAACAGTTGCAGTCCATGAAGGACAATGAGGGCAACAACGCCACGTCTAATATGGTTAGTACGTCATAATAGAGGTTGTTGTTCTTTTCAACAGGCTGCTTGTTCGAGTCTAATGGACACTGTCTTATGGCAGCATGACACAGCCTCATGATCTTGTACATCAGAACAGGATCGTGGTGCAGATTGGGACCAAGAACTATGAGCATTGGCAACAACTGGTCGTGGATCTCCTCGAGATCTTCCACTGGCTTCGGAGCCAGAGAGCTTTTCAAGGGTGGAACTCTTCTGCCTTGGAGTTTCGGTGATATGATACAATGTCTAGAATACAATGCAATAGCGTACTATCCTAATTTCATTCAGATAGCACGAGTAGAACCATGGAATGTGATCGCTAGACTGTGGATCTTCATACAAAATAAAAGTTGTCAGCATTCATTGCAAGAAATTGTAGCTATACATAACATTCTTTTGTTCTTTAACAAGCTTAATAAGTTGAAGACAATATATTGACAATTTTTAATTCTTTAAAACATTTCTATTAATTTAAATCACATCAATTCGTTTTTGTCATAAACGCATAAAATTCACAGCGATCACCATTCAGGAGAAATTCTCGTGCAACTGGTCCAAAAAATCGATTTTTCTTATTGTATTGTTTAAGGCTAGAACCTTAAAAAAACTTTCCCAAAATCTTAAACTGAAATCCATTGGAATCACAAAGTTACAAAATCGATTTTTTTTAAATATTTTTATTCGATTGTAAAATATTTGAACTACACTCTTTCAAATTTTTGATACAGAGCTTGATTATATAATTATCTAGTACTTGCCATAGAATTTTTTTTAAATGTTATAGTTCCTTTTTTCTGAATAAAAAAAAACATGGTTTTTTCCTAAAAATTCAAACTTCAGAATTAAAGTAGCTGCCATTTTCCGAAAAATTAATATTTTAAAAAACAACTATGACAGAAACTTCCTTTTAATATCCTTCTCACTGAACAGTCTTCACAAGACCGCATCTACAGGACTCGTTTCTTGATATTTATATTTTATTTTATGTATGTATATACATACATACATACACGTTTTATAATAAAAATTATTTTTCAGGACATAAAAGTTCTTTCTCACGCTTCAAAGTGTATGTAGCTCCTTAATGATTTTTGTAAGACATACTTGCGGTAAACGGGTTCGATAAGAGATTGAATCATCTTGCACAATGCCAACGCGATGGGACGCTGATCCGTGAGACTGTGTTCCGGTAATCTGTTGAACAGGTTTTGTGCCACCTCCCACGCCCCTATTTCCAGCAGCGCCTCGCATAATCCGTACTTTTGATTGCTCGCGTACTTATCCTATCGAAAGACAGTAGTGCAATTAAGATTCTCTATTAACACGTTGTGTGCCACACCAATGCCCATAAAAGTCATACAAATTCAAAACAACTTATGTAATAATAAAAGAATAGAAATTTATCTGAATCAAATTTGGTTTACTTAATAGATTGTAGTCAAAATTGATTTTCAAGTTTAGTGAAAAGACTGTGTTGGTCATATACGACTGACGTGGCATTGAAAGTATTAATTGATTCATTGTATGGACACGGGCTTCTACCTGTGGATTTTCTTTCTCCTCCGGTATCTCTTCCTTGTCTTTAGTAGAAATTACGCTCAGCTTGCGAACGTACTCTTTCGCTTGTTTCATTGCCTGCTCATGCTCTTTGATAATCGTTCTATCATCTGGCACTAGCCACGGTAATATATCGTCTAGCTTAATCACGCCATGTTGTAACATGAGTGCAGTGACTTCTTGCAATGAGAAGGGAGTGGTGTTTACGGTAGAACAGTATTTAAATCCTAAAACTTCGCAGAGTACCTGCTGGTCACTCATATACGAACGAATCAAGGGGATAAAAAGTGCATCGTCCTGAGGTCGATTCTCAAAGGTTTCTAATAAAATGTCAAGTACTCTGTTAGGGTCTAAATTGAAATAGCCTGCAAGAACAATACAAAATTTTGTTACACCCGCTGTTTAAATTACCAAGACAGAATCAACGTTTCACGAACGTACCAATAAGAGATTTAACAATTTCCAATATCGTTGGTACTTCGTTTTCTGGACGATCCTGATTTAGTTCCACTATGAGTTTAGAATACCCTTCGCTTTCTTCCCTAAATAAATTAAATTTCCGTTGCTTATAGCTGCGAAAAGAAAGACACAATTAAACAGGTCTCTCTTCATTTGAACAAGAACTTGGTAGATCGAGCAAGAAAGATAATGGATACATACTACAATTTTGTCTTCACTTTAATGAATTTGGTTTGGAAACTCTTATTCTTTAATGTTCCTACATCTTGCAACGTATCAATTTCTAAACGTTCCTTTAATATCCTATCTGTTAGAAACTGTGCAAAAAGCAAATGACATGAATTATGCCATTAGGACATTGTGTTCAATTTTTAATTGATCGTAAATACTTCAATCAGGTTTATTGTTATCCTATAAAATGATACCTTTTCAGATTCTTTTACAATATAATAAAAATTATTTCTTTCTTCGTTATGCGCTTCTGCATCTATTAGTGTAAATATATCTACTATCGCTGAGGGTATCGCTCCATCGATATTCTGCAAGTAGATACATAATCGTACAATAAAGTATACCTCGTTCGTGTAATTAACACCTCTCTAGACCCTTTAGTTATCATTGTGTCTTACCATGAGTTCACCTAATGTCTGGACTACACTGTCCCTTTTTATGTTCCCATGGATTCCATTTGATATTAATTCGTACAATCCTCTTCGCCATTCTAGAAAGAAACAAAAATCACACATAAAAATATAAAATACATTACGAGCTCCAATTTCATTTTATGTCTGTACTTTTACACAAAATTTTCTAAGGTACCAAAAAATGTACAATTTACATTCATAATTATTAAAAACCAACAATAAATATAATAACGCAGCTACATGCATGTGCAGATTATACGAAATTTGTTGATTGTTTGCTTTTACAGAAATAATGAGTGGATCGAACGAAATCTTATTGACTTTGAGGGGAAAGAAACAATTAATAAATCTGAAAACACAAAATAGACAGACTTTAATCGTGTATAAACAGATCGAGTTTTGGAGCATGCAGCCAAGCTAGCTAGAGAGAAATCGTAGAGTAGAGATTCACCTGTAGTGTTGCCTTCCTTAAATTTGTGCTTGATTAACTTGAGGCTGCAAACAGTCGTTAATTGACAATTAACTCTTCAGAAGAGCGAGAAACAGGAGAGATAAGTTGCAACCATCAATTGCACAGAGTATGCAGAGTATCAATTCAATATTAATCGAACGCACTTTCTGATGTTAACGCGTTAACCACTTACAAATCATTTTTCCCATGTTTATCCCATGCTTTCCATATTTCTGAATTCCACACTTTACCAGCCATTTTAATTCCATGAAAAGCTTTTTAATGATTAAAAACAATCGTATCAACATCACAGGTTAATAGACTCCATTTTCCGCCATTGCAAGCGTCCTCGAAGCTATCGTGGCGCGATCTTCCTTATGGCATGCAGTATGTCTAGTATGTCAGTCTCAATGGCGAAATCTATACATAATGGCGGACCCACAATGCACTCGATCATAGAGCATATTTCCAGAGGTGGAACTCCACCTATTGCGATATATATTACTTCAAAGCAACGTGCGGGAAGTTTAAAATTTGGATTATAAATCTACAAAACTCTATATATGTTCAAATAACTTTATCCTTTGCAAAAATTCTGATTGGTCCGTGTTTTTCGTTAATAACTCACTAACAAAGCCGTGACGGCCATTTTTGCAAAGGAAAGTAACCTCAGATATCGCCTATTTCAAGGATTTACAACATTTTTGGAGCACCCTGTATATCAATAACAATACTTGTAATTACGGTACGAGTTTCGCCTCTATAGAAATACTCTGTGTTCTATGACTATTAAGGCTGTTTACATGAATCCTACTCTGTTACTTAAAAAAGTATTTATTTATAGCATAACAATTTATGTAAAATAATTAGGCAATCAAATAGCATTGTCATGCAACATTTCATATTGTAAATATACCGTACTCGTATTTTTATGCGATAAACATTAGTCAATGTCGCATACGGAAACGATGAGTTTCGGAACACTAGAAACTTTGGTTCTTTTACGGCGAGCCATTCTTCCGAGAGGTAATGTCAAAATCACGGAAAATAGAATCGCGAAACATCTGGCTGTGAATTGTTCTAAATAAACAAGTTTTGGTACAATTACCTTAATCATTTGTTGTATTATCACACCGTTTGAATATTTTTATCCAGGAATACCATATTTTTCGGGTTGAATACCCACGAGTTGATCCTTGTTTTGTTTACTGTTTGGCCTGTTAACATAACAGGTATCGGATTAAACCTTATCCGATGTTGTACCGAAACGATTCTTTTACTCTATGCGAAATAGTTTTAAAATTCGAACTGTCCTTTCTATTTTTTTCTATCGAATTCATTTTTTATAGCTTTAGTTCACCGATAGGTTATGTCATGCTGTCCCATCAGGATCTTAAAGAACTCGTCTCTTTTTCAGGGCAAAATGACGAAGACAACGGAGAACAAGGGAATGAGCGCTATCAACGAGGTAGTGACTCGTGAATATACAGTGAACCTTCACAAACGCCTCCACGGTGTTGGATTTAAAAAGCGTGCTCCACGAGCGATTAAGGAGATTCGCAAGTTTGCTGAGAAACAAATGGGAACTCCAGATGTGAGGATCGACACACGTCTGAACAAACAACTGTGGTCTAAAGGAATTAGGTGATTATTGCAATTAACCTTTCGAGGACGGGGAATTTAAGCCCTTTGTTTGCTAGTGGCCTGAATTAAATCACCAATAGGGATATTCAATTCAGCAGAGTACAGTCTGTCGATATATTGGACATTCGTCTTTTTCAAGCATCATATAGGTGTTGATATATCGGATGGTAGTCCTCTAAAGGTTAAATATAGAAAGACAACTGTATACTCATAGATCAATCAGAGAACCAAAGAGATTCTAATTAAATCGTATTATTCTCCAGGAATGTACCATTCAGAGTACGCGTACGATTAAGCAGAAGAAGGAACGACGACGAAGACTCCCCCAACAAATTGTACACCCTCGTCACGTACATACCAGTTGCTACGTTCAAAGGTCTACAAACAGAGAATGTTGATGCCAGTCAAGATTGAATTATTTCTAAATAATAAATAGTTTTCACCAATTCTTGTACATACATTATTTAAAACCTCTACATCGTATTTTAATGTTTGACTGAAACTCTCATCAATCGTCTGCTATTTAGAATTATTAATTAATGTTTCTCCTATGTGTTCTATGTGATGTCGCTTCGCACGTATTTAAATGCAAAAAAATTCGATTTGAAGTTGCCGCGTATCGATCGCACGTCAATTTCGCAAGCAACACAAATATTTCCCACGTTTAAATGTTCCTAGCGTATCCAAGTCGTGATTCGCCGGAACTTGGATAATTTGCAGGTAACGTATGGCAGTCGTGTCTAGTGAAAAAATGCTATCATACTCGACTATCTTTAAGAAAGTTTATTATTCGTATGGATCTTGGCATTGCGATAGTGCGTTACGGCTCGAATAGTAGAGATTTGGAAATAGAGGCTGTAAGAGTAAGTAGCAATAAACGACTGGTGGAACGGTTGCAGATAATACTGTTTTTCGCGTGGACGTGGAGTCTCGAGTCGGGATCACGGACTTGTCTTTGTTTATACGGACGGTGAAACGGCGACGAGGAGTCGCTAATCTTTTATTAAAACGCCGAGAGAGCCGTCATTTATTTATTCCCCGTTGGCCTTTGCACGCACGACTATCTGTCCAGTTTTATTTGTTAATTCGTACGTTGCCGGGATCGTCTTTATCGGGAACTCGGCTCGTGGACGTTTTATTTCGTTCTCGTGTTTGTATAAGGAGAAGCGTCGTCGCGTCCGTGTTCGCCGAGATTACAATTTGCATTGAATAGCGCCTAACTAAGGGAACGAAACTCGTCAGGGCTCATTGTTTATCCGTAGCATACAAAAATAGTGGTTCGCACGTGCGTTAATTATTCGGTTCCCCGTGAGAGAGTACTCGCGATTCCACTGCCCTCCGATGCTGATCTTCGTTTCAATTACAATATAACAAAGGAGGACTACACACGACGATCGGAACACGAGTGCGTTTCTTTTTTTCTTTCACGTCGAAAGTCAGTGCAAAACGAGCCGAGTTGCCGAGTAATGAGCAGAAACAAATTCCACGTTGTTAGGCTACGAACGTCTCGCCGTTGTTGTTAAGTAGATTTTCGAATTACGGACTTTCGAGAGAGGTATTGTAAAGTAGCGTGTAATTAAAGCGGTTCTCAATTGTAACAATAACCGGGTTGGACCTTGAACTGCAACCTATATACGGTAAACACGACTAAAAATAAACAAAAATGTGAACAATATTAATTGCAACGCAATGAGAACGACGTATCGGTCGATAGAATTGGCACACGTTATTTTACTTTCTTGCCGATACGATTGCATTATCAGAGAACTGTCAGAAAAAAAGTATAAACATCGACTCCGGGTCAGAGAATTTCGATTATTATTGTAGTTGAGAACCGTTGCTTGATTTCAGGGGTTAAGGTACTGTAAAAGGTCAAAAAACTTGCAACTATTTCTTTTTTAACTGCTGCATTTAAAAGAACACGATTCTAATCAATTAATCAAAATATATTTTTGGACATTGTAGTTGCCGGTTTTTAACTTTTTTTTTCAATTGACATTGCGCAAATAATCTATTTTAAACTCGCATTTTACCAAAAGGTTTCAATTTTTTGAAATTTTACAGTATTCGAACCCCACAATTTCCAATTATGAAAGTTTATACTTTTTAAATACATTAATTTTTTAAGCTCCTTTTTAACAGTCATTTCTTTGTACTGCTTGCAAAAAAATACGATTTATTTGTATTCGAATTGCTTTCATTTTACGTCAGGCTCGGATTAGCGGAAACAAATCGGGGCTGCTAAGAATCGCTAAACCGGGGAATCGAAAAAAGCGCGGCGCATTCCACGTTTATAGCAACCCGGATCTTGTTCCCTTCTCGATTAGTCAATGGTTATTTGTGGAATTTGTTACTTCTTCCCTTTCGAACTAATCTCATCTTAATTAATTCTTGTAACGCCCGCAATCACGCACAGACTAATAGCGGAATGCCGTGTACGTAATTCCTTATTTGTACATGATTACTTTTGTATTTAATCCCGCTGCACAACTATAACGGAGGGAAATATATTTCTTTCGTTTCGCGGCGTAATCTCTATCTTCCAAAATGCGCGCGATTTTCAAACGTACCCGCGACGCGGTTTCAATTGCAATTTGTGCTATTATTTCGTTTGTAATATATGCATGTTAATCTGTGGGATAATAAAGATGTGTAGATATACATATAGTTTTTTTTGTACAATACTATGTGGTTCTCTTATGTGTTCTTCAATCCTTCCTTGTCCTGTTTCATCTATTTTTCAATTAATTCATTAACCGTTTGACCGATAATGTTTTTCGTTAATAATTGTATATTTACTAAAAACATTACTAATATTTACTTTAAAATTTTTTATGAACATTTGATCATACCATTTTATATATTTTTACATCTTTTACTATTGATTTCTTTGAACTGTTAGGTAGTTTTATAATGGAAGGAGGTGGGGTACTTACTGCAGAACGTAGTCCGGCACGTGCGAATCTGCATGTGGCTTTCACTGAAAAAGGAGAGGTGAAGGAGCGTCGAGAAAAATTCTTGACCGCCAAATATGGGTCTCATCAGATGTCCCTCATTCGCAAAAGACTAGCAGTGGAAATGTGGTTGTTCGACGAGCTAGAAAAATTATATGCGGCAGTTGTAAGTTCAAACTTAATTATTCCAATTTCCTTCCTTACCAAATTCAATTGTATTCTATAAATATATTTCTAATTTACAGAATGATAGTGGTAAAAATCGAGAAGTTGAAATTGACATAGATGAACTTCTTGATATGGATAGCGATGATCACAGACGGAGATTTTTACAAGTAATTATCCAATTTCATGAATACCAGTGTACGCTTCAAAATAATTATTAACTGTATTTTGTTTTTATATTTTATAGGAACTACTGGTCGACACGAAAAAGCCACCACATGATATAAACGTGAGTACTCTGCAACTGTGTTTTCTTTCTTAGTGTAACAACTATTTGGTGACTCACTGTCATGATATTCTACTCTGTAGAATTTAATGTTGTGTGACTAATTTTCAAGCGAATCGAGTTTAATCGTGGCCCTCCTCTCGGCAGTGTCTTAGAAACAATTGTTCTCTTCCAAGCGCCAAGTAACTGTTACTAACACAGGCCGTTTATATGTTTCAGAAATTCATTAATGATTTACTTGAAAAAGCTAAAACACTTTGAAGAACTTTCGCGTTCTTCTTAACACTCTGGTGTTTGCAAGGACTTTTTTGAAGCATTAACAAATTTGCTCAGATTTGGAACGAGTCAAAGACATATTCAAGCCTTAAAGAGTTGCACGAGCATATGCAACTCAAATGCCAATTTATCATTACTTGGATAGAACTTAATGGGGAAAACATCAAATGACTCTGCACATTTTTATTCTAGCGTGTATTATTTCATATTGAAATCGTAAGCATTAGTGTCTGACTTATCTCAGTACAACGGCTAACTTTGTTAGTTATTTGTGTGCGCATCGCATATCAAGTAATAAACCTCACAGTACACAAACTGCCTTGCTGTACGATCCATCCAATGTGATGTATAGTAGAAAAGTTTGTTCTTCTACACTCTAGTTTTGTATGCCTCCTATACTCCATCATTCGTAGTAATATTTATGTTATTAAGAATTTATTAACTAATAATACTTCCAAACGTTGTAACTATACCAAATGATTTCTATGCATATCCTATGTTTAATCGAGTTTATACATCCCAATCGAGAATCTGGATTGGGTTTAAACGCAGTTAATGTTTCCTCTTTTGTTTATGTTGTAGCGTAACGAAATAACACGTGTTTATTTATTTTAGAAAATACTTTAAGGAAGTAAAAAAAAAAAGAACGTAACTATGCAAAATTTCGCATCGAATGCTTTTACGAAGAAAAAAATCTGTTTTGATAATGCGATCGAAGCGTGTGTGTCTCGGATAATTTTATCACCGGCATTAGTAATATTGATTAAAACGTGGAAATGACACCTATCGTTGCTCCAGTACCGAATCAGTATTGAAAATTATCGCAGAATAGACGTATATTCTCCAGTAAGTTTTTTAACGGTTAGTTAAAAATTTTTAATAAATGTTTGAATTTCAGAAACTCTTGTTATGTCGTTGAGAACGAAACGAAGAAGTAAAAAAAGTAGTAGAAACATTCCTAAATTTAGAAGAATATTGAAATTGTAAAAAATTTTAAACGATCTATTGAAAACATTTTTAATTACTTTGTTACTTATATAATCATGTTGTTAATTTCAAGATTTTAGATTTCTATTTATACGCGTGTTATACTTTCTTAAATTATAAAATCGATCATTTCGAGTGAAACATCGATCAGAATATCTCGAAAAAGAATTCGTGGGTCTTCTGTTTTTATGGCCTCGTTTGGATAAAATGTTAAACAAGAATTTATTCGTGTGAAGTGGTGTGATGTAATGCTGGGCATTTTTGTTACACGCAATCATAGGTGACATTTATACGCTTTATTTACAGTCGTTTTTAATACACGAGCTATTATTTCAAATGTACCCATAGTCATGTAAAAAGAGGAAGGAAATGGGAAATTTGAACTGAAACTTCCTTAGTACGGATCTCTTGCACTGATGTGTCCTCTCGCATTATTACTTAACATTTGTACCAAACAAAAAAAAAAAGACTGCACGAATGGAATTTACCTTCCTCTTGAACCTAGATGCGTACAGAAATCACATGATAAGAAAACATGATTACAAGATGGATGTATATTGTAAACTGAACAAATACAACAGTACACGTAGTGTCAGACGTTGAACGAAAGCCAAGAGAACTCAGCGAACATCATGACACACAACACAAAAGATACTTGTCTTTTATGTTCAATAGTACACAAAGCAATACCCGAAATGTGATCACTTCAACGACATGTCTTCGCAACAACACAAGGAAAACCGTTCAAAGGCTATGTGCTACCTCGTTCTGCAAAATAAGTGTGCGATCTCTCTCTCTCCGTAGTGTTATCAAATCCCCAGTTAACACGTTGGCTGCTATATCCCTAAAACAACCAGCGTACGAATGACACAAGAGCTTCTCGCTGCATAGTTGTGTATTCAAACAATTTTTGGGATCATAGTCAAGTATTTTCATATTGAACATGTGTGTGTGTGTCGCACACAGGCATCGTGGGAGGCAAGAAAGTATGAGAAAACTATTTTATTACGTACCACTGCGTAACCAAACCGCAAAACCAAAGGTACAGGCCAGAAATGATAAATTCTATCGAACAAACTACTCCGCCAAGTTGAAACCATGATAAATCCTCGGTTCAGAAGGTTCCAGCGGAAGGTTCTATGGTTTTATATACAAGATATGGCAGTCAGCGTGTTAAAGAAGATGGAAGAAACATGGTAAACAGTTTTATCCAAGCAAGGACTACTAGTGAAATATGTACGAACCATGATTATTTACAAGATATTATAATAGGGTGTACAGAGATTCATCGAGCCATACGTTGAACATCAGTTGGCTTGGCAAAAAAAAAACAAAACAAAAACCAAAAAAAGCGGTGGACTTTATGAATTTGTCAGGAGCATAGGAAAAATGTGTCTAGGCTACCCTTTCTATCCTTCGACTTCCATGTATAATTTAAGCGAATGTCTAATTAAACTAACAAAAGAGAAAAAAAAACAAGAAAAATATGAAACCGTTCAGCAACTCGTCTCGTCACCCGCATGTATATTATTAAAACTTTATACGATGAAATATATGTGAATGTGTAATTAAGATTAGGGAATACATGTATACAATAAACCTTGATCTCATGCATGCAAAAACTGTGGCGTACTCGCTCCAATCAAACAGGTCAATAATAACAACAACAATAATAATAATATTATACACTGTGGAACGACGCTTGGACGAATACGCCAGAATATAATCAGAGTTTATTGTATTAGAAACGATACAATCAATTTGTGCACTTGTGATTTAGCATTGTAAAGGATTCCGCGACCGACGATAGAAGTTATATCTTCATCGAATCGAGACTTTATGAGGTTTTGAAATTTTATCGCTAGAGTCAATGTCGCTATTGGATCGTTTCTTTTTTAATGGCATTATAATGCGGTACGTGTTAAGTTAGTGCATATGAAGTGTCACCCTGTTTTTATAATGATTTCTATAATAAACATTTTCCAAGTCAATTCTTTTTAATATGTTCAATAGATTGAAAATAATATTTTTTTGTATTACATAAAATCCGCTGTCTACTGATATATAATAATCAGGTTCAGGATCGAGAATGCGAACCGTGAAATATTTGCGCAAATTTCACCACGTGTCAGATCCGACAAATTTTTAATTAATAATGACATTTCACATACACCGACATTAAAGGAAAACGATGAGTGATCGATGCTTTATGTGTAATGCTCGTCGACATGTGAAGAGGAGGGATGTGTGTTTCGTAATATCATTTTGGCTTAGAGAAGAAAAAAGAAAAAAAAAAAATAGAAAAACGTAGGAGTTTATCGAACGGTGCATTTCAAGTTTATTTTCCACAGTGCGTCATTCGCAAGCAACGGGAAATATTTGATTATGCGCGAGCAAAGAGCACAGCGAGAGAATGATATAATATCCTGGTACCACAACGGAGTTTCCCCGGTCCCGTGTGTGAATGCATGGAATGTTAAAGTGTTGTAATACTGCATCAGATTAATCCATAATATTCTTAAGTAAGTGGGAGATGAGAAGAAAAAAATAGCACTTTTACACCGACTACAAAAAAAAAATTGAAATTCCCGATTTCGGAAAACTGAGTGAGAACAAAAAAAAAGATACGATCCTATTCTCCCGGGCGTTTGAAATTGTGGCGGTATTGCCGAAAACAATATTTTGCATCATGTACTGATTATGTAAGAAATTGTATTTACTTGCACAAACAAAATAAGAATTGGATAACGGAACGCTCGTCTTTCTTTCATTATCTATACCCTGTTTGTATAAATTAAAAACTGTATTAATGTCCTTTAATAGATAAAAATTATATTACAGAATGTTCGGCACATTCTCGAACTAATATAAACAAAGGACGATCCCCACCGTTGTTTCTCTTACAAACGACAAAAAATATTTGTTTTCTCGTGGGATGCAGCGCGAGACGATATTTTCAGCGAGTTATATCAAAGATTTATTCATTATAATGTACAGAATTCCTTCGCATCAACGACGATGCGTATAGTCGTGTCAATATATATATATTTTCCTTCTTTTTTTCATAGAAAAGATTTATGAAAAAAATGGATTCGAATAAAGATACATATGCTATATGTTTCGTGTAAATAAAGCTGTTTTTTCTGGAGGAGAGTCTCGTTGTTACTTCGAGACAGTTTCTGCGCTTTGTAAGACTATACAGTTTCTCTTCCTAACAATTTCATGAAAATACATCGTCCTAATTGTCGCCTAGACTTAATAGAAACTCACAGGGGCGTCGAGTAAGGGTGCGGGACACGTTAATCGACGCCTGTTGAAATCAAAGGGGGGGGGGGGGGGAAGATTCATATAAATATTACTTTACATAGTAATGCTTCGACAAATTGTTACTGTACTGCGATCGTCGTGCTTATGAGTTCCTGATGCCGAGCGCCTGCTCCAATTCCGCGCGTTTCTGTTGCACTTTCGTGTAGAAGTACCGACAGACGGCTTCCTGAGCCCAAGGTTGATAATAAAACTCCGCTCTGCGTTCCTCCTCGGGATTTCCAACAACATCGATCATGGTCTTTAAGTCTCTGGTCTGCGAGATGATCCACTTGTTGATGAACTGCTGCGGGTCTTTAGCGAAGCTCAGGAAAAACTCTCTGTTCGTCTTCAGCTGGTTGATCGTCTCCACCGTTTCGTGGATCTTGTTGTCCAGACTTTGGATCTCCTGTTGGCTCGCGGTCGACAGCAGGAAATTGTTCATCTGCGTCTTCAACGTGTCGTCGACTTCCACGTCTATGTCGTAACACGCAGTCTGTTTCGTTTCAGTACCTATTCAAACGAGTCGACGTCAATTCACTCGTCAGAGACGTTTTGCTTGAAACGGTGAACCTGCGGAACAGCTAACCCCCACCCTCGGATCTCGATGATTTTTGTATCATGCTGTTCTGCAGGTTCATCTTTGAGACATTTACCTTCTACACTGATGACGTGATTAATTACAATCGGATCTGGCGGATGAAGCAGAGGGTTTAGCCGCTGAGGTATCTCCGCGAACTTCATCCGCGAACAAGCGAATATCTGTTCCAAGTATTTATCACAGTTTATGAACTCTCTCTCGTGGCTGTCCTGGAGCTTGTGCGTCTTTATGTACTGCCAGAGGGCGGAGATGATAACAGGCCTCGTCTGTGTATGTACACCTAGCAATCGCGCTAATCTCGGATCCAGTTTGAACTATGGAAAACAATAGATTTGTGTACTTATGTTTTTTATGTTATTATAATAATTTATTAAATACGAATAAACTTAATAATGTAAACAATATTTTGAATAATTCGAGTCCTAAAGGTTAATAGGCTTTTCAATAATTGTGCTGTACGAAATGGAAGCTTAAAAATCTTCTTGTACACAATAATCCCAAACGAAATGATTAGATTACGTTATTGAGGTTGAATTGTTGGTTTATGATCGAAGTTTCTATTGCTGTTTCAAAGATCTATTAATACGTTGAATGCCGCGCAAAGTAAAGTCCTCAGCTATAGATTTCCAAAAGGTATGAAATAATTGCCGATCGATAATGTGTCAATTGAGAAAAGATAAAATCCAGTACTTGTAAGGGTTGATAGTCGAGGAGCAGAAGTATAGTGCACCGAACATTCTTGTCTCCAGGTCTCTTCACTTGGAAACCATCAGTCTCTTGGGTTGTTAACGTACGATGCCATTCGACCAAGTGGTTATCAGGTCCATACAGATCTTTATCCAATTCTATAACTAAGCTTTTAAAGAACGAGGAGAACTTCCTTTTCACCTAGAGTTTGGAATACAGATTAATACGTTTACTCTAATGTTGCACCGAATATCTGAGAACGTTTCTTACTTTGTTGGGATCGTTCTTCGTGTCGTCTAGCAATCGACCTTCTACTCTAAGTTCCCATGATGCCACCGAACCGTCCTCCCCCTCGCCGGCCTCCTTCGCAGGATAAAATGTATTCGAGATAAATATTCGCAGCTTCCTTTTCTGTTTCATTGGACGTTTTAGTGCCTCCTGTATGTCTAATCGTTTTCGCATTATGGTCGCGTCCAGCTTCCTCTCAAAAGCTAGCAGGTCCATGTAAGCCTGCGACTCGGGCACTAAATCGCGCACTTTCTGCGGTAGTATTTTGTCCGCCAGCTTTTTCTTCTTCTTGGAAGTGGAATGTGAAAAATCACTGTTCCAAAAATACCTAAATGAGTTTATGTAAAAATCATAGATTCAAAAATCAATAAACCAATTTTGAAGCTTATGAAATGCAGTGAAGTTCCTGGCAAATTGGTAAATGATTTTCAATATTGGCACAACACCATGATACAAATCAATTAAAGGCGACGGAATTTCAATCAAGTCCAAAGTAAGATGCTTCGTCCCAAGTACGAAATAAACTGTTTCTTTCAAAGTATAAAATAAACAGATCGATTGTTTAATGAATCAATGAGTACCGATAAAAACATGAGTAATGTAAAATCAACAGAAAACATTTCGTCGAAGCACTTACGGTTTCTGTTGCGACATAGGTATACGTTGGTCAGCGCTTCTCTTCCCCACAGGAGGAGTAGGCATAGGACCCTGACGCATGTTCGAATACGGTTGAGTGGCTCTTATTATGCTCGCTGGGCCAGGTCCGGCATTACCCATCTGCGGAGGTGGAGTAAATCCAGATCTCTGTTGCATCTGTGCGAAGAAATAATATGCTTTAAGTTTGATCTTAGTTGATACATTGAGTATAATATTCTGCCCATCCAACATGCATTTATTTCACGATTCTTTTGTCATAAACCACTTCAGAACTTTGTTACCTTGGCAATGTAACAAAGAGATCAAAGTACTTTCAATTCATCGATATGCATACATATGAGAGCATTCAAGCGAAATATCTTGTAACCCAGCTTCAATATTTGGATTGCTATATACACGATATCTTGTGGCTTGTACGCAATGTGTTAACAGGTATGTTTACTAGATGCTAATGATTATAATAGTAAAGCGAAGAATATACTCACAGCAAAGTTTGGGCCAGAATACTGTCGCAGGTTTGGAGGCACAGACGCCGCTGAGTACCTTTGTTGAGGCGGGCCATTATTCCCTGTATTTGGTACAGGAAATCTTTGTGCCATGTCTGATGACTCCCCTAACAATCCAAACACATCGATTATTCATCACAATAAACAAAAAACAAGCAGAGTCATTAAGAATCAGTTTGTCGGATAATTGTTGTACAATACAATCACAGAAACAACCTCCGAACAATGAAATATGTAATTCAACGTGAAGATTGTTTACGTTCCATAGAAAATGCTCTCTTTTACGATAGAAGCAGGCAACGGTAGTAGAAAAACAAAAACATAATCTATGAGAGTAGGCGCGTTTAGCGGTTGCACTAGATCGAGCTTAATGAGACTGGTTTAATTAATTGTTTAATGAATAGGACTTACGAGGCGGCGAGATACGGAAAGATACTAGAAGAACGGATTTCAAAACACTGCGGAAATTAGAGTCTCTGCGGTTCGCCTGTCGGGTTCGAGTGCAAGTTTGCGTCACAACACATTTCGACGGAGCTCGAAGATGGCAAGATTAGGTTCTTTTCCGGCGCAGGCTCAACCGTAAAGAGAGAGAACAAAGAGGAAAAGAAATAAGCCCGGCAATTAATTAAAAACAACCTACGTTTTCGAAGCTCCTATCCACTTACTGTTAGGGTTAGTAAGCTTTCACCTAAACGGCGGATTATAGACACCTATGCGCCTCGGAAAGTGCCATCTAACGGCGAAGCCTGGAAACCATTAATGCAGAAACGGGACGCCATTGTTCACTTCAACAATTGTAAACAACCAGAACTTCAGTTCTTTGTATAATTTTATAGATTAGATTTACACAATATCAGAGAGGAATTTTTATTTCCGATAATATTACTTTTAACCATAGATAATGTATGAACAGATTCAAAAACCTTGGACGGGATTTCCCCACTGGATTTTGAGCGGGAATTTGAAAAGTGCGGGATTTTTGAATGAGCAATTTCACAAATTGACAAAGATTACGATTAAATTATATATTATTATTAAATTTATATAATATTATTGCACCAATTGCAGAATTGTATATTTTTATATTTTCACGCTTGCATACTTGCACAGTTGTTATTTACTTATTTTAATTCGCCTTCTCGTGAAGACTGTCATGGAACTCTTTTGCGGTACAAATATTAAATCGAATATTTTACACTCTGTGAATTTCAATAGAATCGTTATAAATAATTGATACTGTGTCGATATTTTATTTATATTTACAGTTTCCCTTTGTACCGGCAGATACATTTTGTTTAGTTGCATGCGATCGGTGACAGATGGCGAAATTGTACGAATTTCGGCGCAAATTTTAAATCGATTACCCCACACTCTTCGAATTCAAATACAAAATTGTGTGAATAAATAATACAATACACTTCTCTTTTGCATCTCAAAAATCTTGTTACTATAATCAATGGATATTAATTAAATTCCTCTTAGTTTTACAAGAATTTATTCCTTTTTGTAGACAGATTTGACACTATACTTCTCAAATTTTTAGCTAAACATCTTTTAAGGAATCTTCGAGGCGTTATTTGATGAAACTGTTGAGGGTGACAATTTAGAACGAATGAGACATGAAACCAGCAACTTTGATCGAATTTTCTAGTCACTTGCCTCGTGACATCCTCCCCAACATTGAAGTAATGATTAGAGCAGGTAATAATAGAATACCTTGAATACCAGATGCGCCAGAGCGCAGTTCTTATGAAAATAATTAATCATGAACCGCGGAGATTTAATTTTGGACAGTTCGTATTTAAATCTATTCGGAACTCGGCGAAAAGTGCGCGATACGATGACGAGGAGGAGCAAAACGCAGGACGCCGCGGATTATATTTAAACTTGACTAAGTAGCTAGCAATTCCACTGCGGAACAGTCTTTCGTATAATTCAGGTTAATAGATCCATCGATTGCGTAATCGTTTGTTATCATTCCCTGGAGAAAGGATACCTCAAAAAATCCCCTAAGCCAAAAATGCTCCATTACTTCAACATCAGTCAAAAACTGAGTCGATGTCCCCCCTCTAACAGCTGATTCAAATGGAAATTGTTGTACCGCTCAATTTAATGTAGCAAAAATAGAATAAAATGTTGTTTGTATTATTTTTATTGTGTGGCGCCGCAATAGTTAGGTTAGGTCTCGTTGTTATGGGGGGAACGTCTAACTTCAAGCCTGAAGACGCAGCCTTGGCCCTGTCTCCTTCGATCGCTCGCTGTCCTCGGTTCCACGTGAATCCAAAAAGCGGCTGGTGTAATAATAGTCCGACCTATATAGCGGACGGTTATTTACAGGAAAAAAAACACACGGCACTTTACGCAACCGAAATTTCGTTTCCCATTTCTCTTTCTGTTTCTGGTCCGCATAGAAACCGTGACACAGCAGGGACAAGGCTGCATCAGAATTTCTAGCGGAGATTTTATATAAAATCTAGGACAATTGACGAATGAGGTCGTCAATATTTACATCAAGTAGAAACATCCGTCAATAGCCAGACGGCTACCCTGCGCGTCTAACGAATCTAACTCGACTCTTCTGCAAACGAGTTCTCGTCAATTCTGAAGCACTCATGCTGAAGAGTTCCGAGATTAACCAATTAAAACATCTATAGTAGCAGCAAAGAGTCCATCAAGGATCTAAGGTTGATTAGTTGAAATCCACTTTCAACTACTGAACGCTTAAGTTAATCCTAAAGTTAAGAGTTCCGAGATTAACCAATTAAAACATCCATAGTAGCAGCAAAGAGTCCATCGAGGATCTAAAGTTGATTAGTAGAAATCCACTTTGAACTACTGAACGCTAAAGTTAACCCTAAAGTTAAGTAATTCAAAGTGGATTAAACGAATTAAAACATCTATAGTAGCCGCAAACAGTTCATCGAGGATCTAAGGTTGATTACTTGAAATCCACTTTGAACTACTGAACGCTAAAGTTAACCCTAAAGTTAAGAGTTCCGAGATTAACCAATTAAAACATCTATAGTAGCAGCAAAGAGTCCATCAAGGATCTAAGGTTGATTAGTTGAAATCCACTTTCAACTACTGAACGCTTAAGTTAATCCTAATGTTAAGAGTTCCGAGATTAATCAATTAAAACATCTATAGTAGCAGCAAAGAGTCCATCGAGGATCTAAAGTTGATTAGTTGAAATCCACTTTCAACTACTGAACGCTAAAGTTAATCCTAAAGTTAAGTAATTCAAAGTGGATTAAACGAATTAAAACATCTATAGTAGCCGCAAAGAGTTCATCGAGGATCTAAGGTTGATTAGTTGAAATCCACTTTGAACTACTGAACGCTAAAGTTAACCCTAAAGTTAAGAGTTCCGAGATTAACCAATTAAAACATGTATAGTAGCAGCAAAGAGTCCATCGAGGATCTAAAGTTGGTTAGTTAAAATCCACTTTCAACTACTGAACGCTTAAGTTAATCCTAAAGTTAAGAGTTCCGAGATTAACCAATTAAAACATCCATAGTAGCAGCAAAGAGTCCATCGAGGATCTAAAGTTGATTAGTTGAAATCCACTTTCAACTACTGAACGCTAAAGTTAACTCTAAAGTTAAGAGTTCTGAGATTAACCAATTAAAACATTTATAGTAACAGTAAAGAGTCCATCGAGGATCTAAAGTTGATTAGTTGAAATCCACTTTGAACTACTGAACGCTAAAGTTAAGCCTAAAGTTAAGTAATTCAAAGTGGATTAAACGAATTAAACCCTTCTGGATCCTCTGTGGCAACAGCCAGGGGTACACCCAGGCTCTGGAAGATCATTTTGAAGGCATGCTTGATCTCCAAGAGTCTCGCGAGTCTCGCCGAAGCGACTTGTCCACAGTGAGGCTACCTCGAGGCCTGTCCCGTGTCCATCGCGGCTTGGCAGCCTCGATTTTGGAAAATCTACGTGCCGCGATCCTGTCCAAGTGAACAGGTCTCTAATATTAGATCTTCGATAACCGTGGATCCACGCACATGCACGCGGCTCCACCCACACACGCTGCCTTTGCTGGTCTTTTTTCGACGTGCGAAGCCACACGGGTGGTGAAACACACGCGTGGGCCGTGTTACCCGCCGGTATAAGAGGGGTCGGTACTCGGCCCATGCACTTCAGTCCACTAAAAGAAACCACCACCGTGCTACGATGGCTCTCGAACGTCAAGTGCGCGCCAAGGTACGGCCCCGAACCGTAACCGAAACCGTGTGTAGATTGTGCTGGAGGATCGTGAGAGTGATCGAACGTTGGAACCCTGTCTCCCTTTTGGACCAGTGAATTGTGACTACCCTCTAATATCCTATCTGGAGAAGCTCTTGTTCACTTTGGACCCTAGTGCTGGCCTTGCCCTAGGTCCAACCCGGTTGCTACCCTAAGTTCAGTCCAGAACTTGTAGATTTTGTGATTTGGAGATAGAAATTTAATAATGTCCTTGTCTAGGACTCAGTTAGGATTGATGTAGTCTAATTCAGCCCTATGTGGGACTAACTTGATTGTGAATTTAGATCTGGGCTCAGTTGGAGAGCCACTCACGAACTTAGAATTAACATAGGGACTTATGTAGACTTGATTGTAACTTGAAGCGAGAACTAACATTTTCCTTCTCTACGTCTTAGCCATAGCTGATGCCAATCTGGATTTACAGGTTAGGCCTTACTCTGATGAGGATCCTGTGTGGGACTAACATACTTGTGAGCCTAGAGCCAGACCTAATTGAGAATATTCACATAGTCAATTTAGGTTTAGCCTGGGGGTAATACAGACTCAACTTGTTATCAGAGGCGGATACGGGCCTATCGTTGACATTAGTCTTAGTTTCCTAGATTTAGGGGACTTGAGGACCTAGGCTTACAGCCGGGATGCAAAATCCCAGACTTAGTCTAGACCCGATTAGGTTCTAAGTCAATTTTAGGTTTTAGATTTTCAGACTTACAGGACGTAGGGACCTGGATCTATGTTTTAGATGCAAACTTAAGCCTAGATTAGACCTGATTAGATTATAATCCAGACTTAAGTTCAGCATTCCCAGGTCCAGGGAACCTAGGGGCTTATAATGACGTTACCAACTGACTATTTTATTCATCTGTGAGCTTCTACCAAATTCTTTAGAATATGGTCCAATCTTGCAATTCTTTGGCTTCCAACGTTCCAATCACCAAAATTATTGGTAATATTCGCCGTTATTCCCGCCAATTCTGCAATTTTCTTAAAATGGCGGGATAAGACGTTGAATTCAAACAAGCAATCAGCACAATCGACGATAACTCACATTTCAAAGATCAATAAATTTGATACAATTTGTAACTTTAATTGAACTATCAAGTTAGTCATCTAGTTATTTTAAAAGGCGATCCATCTTGTTTCTCGCTATAGCTCGCTGCGAAGCGTAACCCAGAACAGGAAAGGGAGGCCCAGGAATGGATCGAGTCGATCCTCGGCCAGAAATTCCCTCCGGGTGAGCAGTTCGATGACGTGCTCAAGGATGGACAGGTCCTGTGCCACCTGATGAACAAAATTTCCCCTGGATCCATCGCCAAGATCAACTCTTCCGGTGGACAGTTCAAAATGATGGAGAACATCAACGCGTCAGTATCATTCTACCAACAATTATTAACTTGACTGCGGATTTTTATGCAAAATAAAAATAATCGTGCATCAGTTGTAACATACAAGAGAAGATCTCAAAATTCACCTGCTCATTTTTATTATAAATGCATAAAATCCGCAGTCTATTTATTCAACCAAGGATTTCCTAGGTCTTCAACACGTTAAACGCTGTCAGTCCCTGAGGACCGATGGTATCGAATTTACAAAGAAATGTGTAATATACAATTCATATAATCAGCGCCCGCTCTAGCGGTTACGTCGCCCCAGACAAAAAGACAAATTGCCGCCCCTTAAGAATATATATATTTTTTAAATAAAGCTAAAATGGCGCCCCTAAATAAATCCTTTGGATTTTTTTACTTCTCATAACTATGACAGCTGCTATAATAGTCACCCGGACAAATGTCAGAGTTGCCCGCCCCTAGAGTGGGCCCTGATATAATGTTATACAATATGGTTACACAGTCTTAACATAAATCTGGTTCAAAACTGATTAACCCTAGAACTAGAATTGCTTTAGGTTAGAAAACTAGAAAAATTTAAGTTAACCAGTCACTACGATTGGTTTGGTAGTTTTGGTGTCAAACAAAAATGCGGTACACAAGTTTTTGTTTATTCACCGTGGAAATTGTCTATTTAAACTTAAAATGCAAAATGGAAGGAGGAGAGAAAATTGGTCCCGCGTTTAACGTGTTAAGCTAGCTAACTAGCTAGGCATGCTAATTAGGGTAATTTTGCGTTAGGTTCCAAAAAGCTCTAAAGGAGTATGGGGTGGACGACGTCGACGTGTTCCAAACAGTCGACTTATGGGAGAAAAAGGACATAGCACAAGTGATCACCACTCTGTTTGCCCTTGGTCGCACGGTAAGTTCAATAAAAAATGAATGAATTAATTATCATTAATTTATATCTTCGAATAGAAAATTCAATTTCTTCTAGCTCTTTTCTTGTTCATTGTGGCATGATAAAAATAGATCCTATCTGCGAAGAGAAGTATTCAACCCTACAATCCCTGTTCTCTTATTTATTGTGCTATGAATGTTCCTTACATGTTTTTTCAAACTTAGGATCCGTTTTTAGATCTTGTTTGATTAATTCTCTTTTCTGGCTGCGTTAAAAGCATTGAACTTTTAAACGTGAAGTAATGACGCCAAGAAATTACTATCATCTCTTGGCCCGTTCACTTCACTATGGTCCCCTGCATTTGCGCACACTATGCTTGCCAGATAACGTATCACTCCGTGATCGTAAATATGCAAGAACGACGTCGGTCGTCTCAATGATTCGACTTAACGAGCCTCTGCTATTCAGCTTCACACTTGCGGATGACTGTGAATGACTGTCGTCGCCATTAAAACCGGTCGTTCATGAATTTCATGTTTCAGCAACTATGAATAAAAATTAATTAAACTGTATGTATTGGAAGCATTTTCCGGTTCCATTTTTTTTATAAAAGAACCAGAATTTCTACTATTCTTACAATTAGTTTTAAATGCTTAATACTTCTGTAACTCTCCTAAAAATTGTCTCGCAATTTCGCCATGAATTTCATGTTTCAGCAACTTCGAACAAAAATTAATTAAACTGTATGTATTGGAAGCATTTTCCGGTTCCATTTTTTTTTTTCATAAAAGAAACAGAATTCCTACTATTCTTAGTTTTAAATGCTTAATATTTCTGTAACTCTCCTAAAAATTGTCTCGCAATTTCGGCATTTTTCACCGTACCTTTTCCGTTCTGCCATTTTCCAGACCTACAAGCATCCGGAATGGAAGGGGCCCTACCTGGGACCGAAACCATCCGACGAATGCAAACGCGAGTTCACCGAGGAACAGCTGCGAGCTGGCGAGGGTGTGATTGGTCTGCAAGCAGGATCAAACAAAGGTGCTACCCAGGCGGGACAAAGCCTTGGCGCCACTCGCAAGATCCTCCTCGGCAAATAGAGACCAGGATGTAAGCAGGATAAGACCCCTTAGACTCCAAAATTTCTCTCTCGTCCCCATTGTACATGTATATTATGTATTTATTTTGTATTTTGTAATTGAACGATAAGAATACACTATATCTATTTATTATTTACTATTTATTATTATTCACCGTCTCGGTGGCTTTCCTACTCCCCAATTGCCGGCGAGGCATCACAAGAAACGTGTATGTGTGTGTGTGTATTGTAGTTGAAGAGAAGTTAATAAGAATGTATGTATTTGTGTTATTATGTGTATTCTCGAATTCTCTAAAAATATGCGTCCCCGGGGCCGGAACGCGAGCAATAAAATATAACAACAGCTGCCGGCGTTAATAGAAACATGAACGCCGCGATTTCTGTCGTTTCCTGTCGTTTTCAGGCCCCGATTTACTCGACACTGATGATTTATGGGGCGAAATGCACCGTGAAATGACGCTGGTCCTGATACACGTCCAAAAATATCGGTTCGGTGATTGGCAAACGTTGGTTCACCCACTGGTTCGATTATCTGATTTACACGGGCCGTTTGGTGGATAATTGGTTCGGGGTTTTGTGCTTCACATTCGATTTTTTACTGGTCTTCTACTCGATCATTTGATTCAGAGCTGTTTTTAATCGTACCGGATTGATCGCTGGTTTTTCAAACTTATTTGTGAATGTTGTTTCTTGCAATTATTTATTTTAGAATCGTTTCTGATCATTCCGGTTTGGTCACCGACTTTAGAACATATTTTTTAATATTTTTCTTTTTCATTATTTATTCTAGAAACGTTTTGGACAATTCTGTCTTGATTTGAATTGCTCATGGAAAGATTTTAAAGAAATTGATGTTTTTGTAAATTGTTCTTCTCCTGCATGCACTAGCATCCAAGAAATTTTTCATTTTTTAAACAACCGAACTAATTAATGAAACGATACATTATTAAATATATTGACTGTTTTTAGGAAATTGAATTATTTACGTACGCAAAGACGTAATCTGTTTTCTTATATCCGCCATTTTTCTGGAAAAGAGCGGGAAGAGCGGAACATTTGAATTACATTTCACATTACCGTTTCACAATAAAATGTCTACGTTTCATATTTCCACTTCAATACGTGTGTTTATTTTTATTAACCTTCTAAATTATGCAACTAGTGGATACATAAAGTTGCAATAGATTTCCTGTGCTTCTTTGACTATTTCGCTTTCATTGTTCGCTTTCAAGCCAAGTTCAACTATATTCCCTTGGTCACGGTCTAATAAAATTCTCATTAAAACATGACGGCCGTTAATATTTCTGAATAATACCGTGAAAACACAAGTTCGCGTGTCTACTGTGGTCTATAAATAATTGTTTATTTGTCCGACCGTCTATTATTGCGATAATATTGGCCTCATCTCCGGTTGGAGTGTCTTCCAACAGGTACATTTAAAGATACAGAGAATAAAATGAAACCCGATCCTACCATGATGATGCAACGGCTCAAAAATTTCATAAATTCAATCGTGAGATTATTGTATCAGTCGGTTTATTCTCGTTTTTAAAAATTTTAATAATAATCGTAGAAAGGGAATTCAATTTTTCAAAGCTCTCAATTCTTTTTGCACCATTAATTATTAAATAATTCGCTTGAATACCTTTTCGTAAATATCTTCAAACCAATGTTAAAAAGAATTAAATTTAAAAAATTTTTAAAAATCATTATCAGCCACTATTGAACAAAGAAAAGTATAAAAAAAAATGTTTCCATACACACTTTGCACTCGAGAAGACTAGAAACAATTTTTACGGATCTTTTCGCAGGAAATGATTGAGTAAAATTATTTGTTTAATTGTAAGAATTAATCGTAAGAATTGTGCAGAGTTGAAATGAATTTGGTTTCGTAATTTTTAGAAGCATTTTTATGTGTCAATTATTTTCAGTGTTAAATGATTGAGGATGAAGTGTGAGGGAAGGGAGGGGGTAAGAGTCATGTTTAAATATTTCTGCGACATTGAGAATTCGAGGAATTTCGAGGATTGAATGATATTTGAACGAGATGGACCGAATAACAGGTGGATGATGAAGACGGCGACAAGTGTTGGCTCGCTCGCGAGTATACTTTGATATTGTAATTTGCATTGTGTATCGCAGGTGTACACATCTGCCGTGAGATTCCGCTTGGCACGGCCTTCGTCGCAACAGGTCGGTCTAAATTTATTTTTGATCCTTCCAGAATGGCCCGAAGCGAATCTGCGTGTTCGCTGTGCAATCTTGGACAATGGAGACATTGATGGAACGTATCAACGGCATCTGGAACCATCCAAACATCTCAGAATTACCGAATTCTCATCGAAAAACCCTCTAAAAATACTGGAGCTTTCAATTTTTTAATTTTTCTTTCACTTAAACATTTTTTATCTTCAGAAAATTAAATTGCTAATTGTTTTTATAAAATATAGTATCAGGGAAGTTCCCTCAATGCTTTTAGTGCATATTAAAAACTTTGTTCCGTTCGATAACACATATAAGAAATAAATTTGTATTCTGTGCTGTGAATTTGGAAAAATATAATTGAAATTTTTTGAATAAACTGAGAAATGCAATTTAAAATTTTTTAATTTTCTACCCCTATCTTTAAAAATATAAAAATGTTTCGTAGCAGGTCTTTCTGATGTTTCTAATGCACATTAAAATTTTGTTTCGTTCGAATTATACAAGAAATAAATTTTGTATCTTAAATAATAGATTTGCAGAAATAAAATTGAAATTGGAAATTTTTTCAAGTAATATACCCAATGTACTACGGAATTGAAAATTATTAATAGTTTTCGGTTTTGTATAAACTTCCTTAATGGTTGGTTTTATTCTGCGTGAAAGCAAGTTTTGTCTAATATTAGTTTAACTGGAAACAGACGGCCGTAGACTTGAAATGTGAAGACGAAAACATGTTCAAACAGTTTGATTTTGGGGCTGGAAATAGAAATTGCTCATCAGCAATACAATTTGGAATATACCCAAACCACTGAATCTGTGAAAAATTGGCAAATATCACCGTACTTTAGTTATAAAATTATAAGATGCTGGTTCTTGCAAATTACAGTACAATGTACTTATAATAAGATACAATTTAATTCTACCACTTGAATACATTACTATCTCACTATAATGTTCTATATAACATTAATTTAAAAAAAAGTTATCGAGAATCTTCTCTATTTTTCTAAACCTTGAACATGCAAAAATATTTTAATGAATGGTATTATAAATGAAGAATCACATTATTTTTGTGTAGAATAATAATGATTTCATATTTTAAAAGCTGCGCAACAGTTGGTATAGAAGTTTGAATATTCAGTTTCCTGTTTGTCCAAGAAGATGGCGCCAGTTAACCTTAAAGCCGTTGGTAATTTACCGACATTTATGCAGTTTCAGTAACAGTTTCAGTAACAGTTTCAGTAACAGTTTCAGTAACAGTTTCAGCATCTTGCCACGGATGGCACTGCCCGTTAAAGTCATTGACTGACAATTATTTGTCATTCGCGACAGATGGCGTTAGATGACCCTAAATTGCAATGAAATTTTTATCACTAATATAAACGTGACAAATAGGTCGCACTTCTCCAAATAAACATTATTAATTCTGTTTTTCAAAGCTTACGCAAACATACAAAAACAAAATACAAAATTAATCAGACATAGGTATTCCTCCCACTATAGCTTCCACAGAATCATAAGTTTACGATGCCATAAACATTCCAAAGATATAATTTATATTTGTAGATATTTGTTTTAGAATATGTTCTCATAAAGAACATTGTTAGAAACGTTAAATACAATTTTATTTGTGGTCACGCCACCTGTGTTCACTTGTACGAAAATCATCCACAAATGCAAGTAAGGCATTTGTTCAGAGACAGAACAGTTTTGTTTTTAATCATTTTTTAATGAAAATTTTACGAACATAGTCGTGACATTTTTCTGATTGAAACGATACCAAACACGACACCATTCAGATTTCTTTTACTCGTTTACTTCACGATACAGCATAGTCTCTATTATCCGAACCAACCGATGATTCTGTTCGGATGAAAGTAAATATGACTCAAATTGTATCGTGTTTGGACTCATTTCAATCAGAAAAATATGGCGAATACGATGACAAATGTTTTATGAAAATCTGAAAAATTATACCATAGTACCTGTTCAAAAATCCGAATAGTCTTTCGATTTCTGGTTCAGAAACCGAAGTCCAGTGGGTGCTACGACTATGGCTGGCGCCATATCAAAAGGCACAGTTGCTTCTCACGCCAAGTATGTACGAAATGAGAACGCCTGCCTCGATCGTGTCTATTCCTGAGTCCGTGTTTCCTAGCCGGTTGACTTTATTTTATTTTACGCCACTTCGCGGACCAAAGTCATCTTTACTATACACGAGGACGATGGCGACGTCCCTCCCGCATGATGCCGCCATTTTTACCGATTTTGAATCCCGACTAAAAATATTACTGATTTATTTTTACGGTCTAATGGATCCTCGAACTTCAAAATGAAATTTCAAAATCCATCTAGAGTCAATAACAAAAAATTTCTTACGCCTTTGAATTTTAGTTTGGAATCCGAAGTTTCCGTGCGGAATTTTTTGCGGCGCTTTGCCAAAACGGTTATAACCGCGGAGTCGTCATTTTTGAAAAATTACCTGCACGTTCCACGAACGTTGGTAGATAAATCTTAAAAATTGCACATTGCAGCGATCGCTAGTAATTTGCCGTGGTCGTTAATAATTTGCTGTCTCGTTAAAAAAGTTTTTTGGGTTAGTCCAGTGATCGCTGAAGCGGGGAGGAGCCTCGAATTTGTTTTCTAAGCTGGCCCCTCGAGGATACAGCGAGTTAATACGGTCGATTTCGTATCCTACAAATGACTGGTTAGAAAGCCGCCCGCGATCTGCTATACGATCTTGGCAGCCAGATTCGCGAGATGATTTAAATATTGCACCAGCTGGCGAGTGAGTAAACAACGGTGCTTTTTTTCTTGTACCCGTTCCTCGTCGAAATCGTTATTTTTTTTATTGAACTCGGACACTAATATGTTGCAAATTCGAACTGCTTTTGTGCAAACTCAACATAAAAATTACTATTCAATTATTTTGCAAACTTCTACGGAAAATGTTCAGCCCAGAGCAAACTGTTTTTTTGCTTACTTTCCAAACAAATTGGCTTCAACGATAAATAAGTTTTAATACTGTATTTTTTAATAATTTTTTATATAATAATACACTTCTTTCAGTAGTTTTAATAGCTTGCCTTTTAGAACATATTGTTGCAGAATTGATCTGACGTTTTTACTATTTTTACAGTCTTGCAATAAATGCATTATTATCTATTTATGGCAAATAATTTTCTGTGTAAAATAATCTGGGTTCAGTAATGAAAAGTGAAAAGAACGAAAAATATAAGAATTTAATTCAAAATCGTCTGCCATTATTCGCTAGGACCAATCAGGCTGCTCGTTCCATTAAGAAGGAAACGTATTGGCTGTCTTGTATCGGTCACGTGACTCTGACGCGTGCGCCTAGGCGTCCATCTTCATTGAAGTCCCAAAAACCATCGATTCCTGAACATCTATCTATAATAAATGATCTATCACATCTAGGATTGACCAAATTTTTTGAAAATTTGTGTACAAGCTAATTTGACCTTCAACATTCTAAATCCGGTATTCTTTTTGCCACATCCCCTCCCAAAAAATAATTTAAAATTAAACCAATGTGGTCCAGGTCCAACATCCTCGAATAACTCAAATACAAGAATCTCTTTACTTTGAAAAATTGTATATTTTAAAATATAAAAAATCTAGGCAAATGACTGTCACTACGTCTTTCACAGCTGCCAAATTAACCTACTCACTAATTTTAAATCTACCCAGACTTATTCAGTCGGAGAAAATCGTTTTTTTAACGCTCGGAGTCTCGAGACCTCACGTTTAAAGTACTTCTCGGCCAAAAAACAAAGCCAGGGATCTCCTCACAGGCGATTCTCTCAAAATCACAAAGAAATATGACTCGATAAGCTTGGCAGAAAGTGACGTCTCGTTGAAAGAAGCCGTTCCACAGCCGGACAATCAGAAACTTTGAAACGCAACAGTAGCTTGGCTCCCGAAACACAAAAATAATTATCCGGACGAGCAATATAAAACGAAAAGAAGCAGTTCCGAGAGCAAGAAACTCGGCACTTTCTTGCTTTAGGAAGGACGCAGTTTGAGATTGACCTAAAGGTAAGTGTCCATCTGAGCAGTGCCGGATTAAGACCTTCAGAGGCCCTACGCACTGAAAAATATGTTGGGGTTCCCTTATAGAGGATCACTTCAACGCAATGTAAAGTTAAGTGAATAAACATAATTCGTATTAAACGAAAAAATAAAATGCTTGGTGCCCTCTTTATACTGCCATTTATACAATAATTATATTGTTGAAACATTATTCTCAAAGCAGTTATTAACATTTTATCCCCATGGGCCTAGTACGATCGATATACCTACATACAAGAAACTATGTACAAAACGAATAATTTTTTCAAAATTAGTTCAAACGGCTTGAGTTTTTTCGAGATGTTAGACGCATTAGTTTACTAGGTAGCGTGTAAATAATTTTTTCTAAAAATTGCTATTGGTCGGAATTGCGACGAAAATAGTAAGTCATGATTTTTAACTTTTTTATCAGTGCCTGTAACAAAAATTTAAAAGTCGCGTTTTATAGGTCTAAGTAAGTTATGTACACGTACAAAGTTTCATCGAAACTGGTTAACGTCGTTATGAGTTACAAACATTTAAAGGTGATTACATAAGGACAAAATTCCCTGGAAAGACCGAAAATCTGCGACTTTCACCCTTAACACGTTGACTGCCATGGGGGTCACCGGTGACCGGCACTCGACTTGGCAACAGCGCCGTGGGGGCCACCGGTGACCGGCGACGCAGCAAATAATAAAAATACATAATTAGAGTAAATATGGATACTGATAAATTTTTCAATAATACCATTGTTACTATAATGGTTTGAAGAAATTAATGCACGAAAAATGCTTCAACCATGATTTTATAACTCACTTTATTTGCTGCAAATAATATTTCAACATAATATGCATCGCATAATGAAAAATTCACGTTGGCGCCTTGGGCAAACCATGGAAAATGCGCCTGGCAGTCAACGTGTTAAGCTTTCATCTTGCAATGTTCGTAGCTCATAGCAACATTAACCGATTTCGATGAAACGTTGCGCATATATATAACCTGTGGAGATCTACAAAAGGTATATTTTAAATTTTCATTACAGGCACTGATAAAAAAGTTAAAAATCATGACTTACTTTTTTCTTCACAATTTCGACCATTCGCAATTTGTATAAATAATTATTTACACGCTACCGAGTAAACAAATCCTTCTAACATCTCAAAAAAAACTCAAACCGTTTGAAGTAATTTTGAAAAAATTATTCGTGTTTAAAGGGTGTCCGGATACTTTTGCACGCCACTGTATGTAACCAATTGAGACTCCATCTTCCGAAGTAAGATTTCTCAGACCCATGAATTGAGGTTATAAAATCACAAGACCTCTTGGTGACAATTGCGATTTTTTGCTAACTTTCAGCATCGGGTCACAAGAAAACGGAAGGAAACATTAGAAAATGGAGTTTACCATATTATAGGGAGTATAATTAATTCTCGATACAAGTAACATGAACATTTTTCTATATTGCAATATTACGAAAATCGATTTTTGATCTCATTTAGATAGTTTCGTCGCACTGTGCGGCACGGCCGATTTGCGCCGCCATTAATCGCTCATTAACGCATTCGTTAAACGTGATAAAGCGCAGAGCCACGGCCGGGAGACGGCCGTGCCTGTCTCACGTGCGACAATTTATTCCCAGAGAGATATTTCGGTGGCAATAAAGTCTCTTCTATTCCCCCCTCCGATAATGATGATATCTGATAGCGATCCGATAATAGAAAGCCGAGCGCGCGGCGATGGCTAAACCCACCGAATAGAAGTACCCCGGTTCCTCTCGCGAATTCGCAATTCTCGCAAGCTGACGAATAGCATTTCAAGGTGACCGGCCGAAATATCCCGGTTCGCTTCCCCTGCATAGCCGATTTAATATTCTCCACTATCCGCTGCCAATTTGAGCAGCGCAGCGCGCTCCACGTCCGCGAACTTGTTACATTATCGTGACATAATGATCCGAACGGCACGCGAATCCGGGGGACCGGAGGATTCACGGAGTTTTTGCGCAACGAGAGACACGACTCGATTTTAATTGGTTAGGCTAGCCCGTGTGTTGGGAAACGGGTCGTGTGGGAGGACGATTGTGGCCATTTTGGTTCATCCACCTGTTCGTTATGCTTTAACGTTTGATTTTCTAGCTTTGGAAAAAGATTTAAGTCGTTTTTTGATATGTTCGTTTGTCTCATTGCGGTGAACTTAGGGTATAGGAGAGACATTATTATTTCGCAGTTTTCAAAACTTTGCAGACGGCGTGGCTGCCGACAGTCGCGCAAACAATTTTATCGTTCTGCGACTGAGAATGATTTTTAAAACAATGATTACTCGGAAAACATATCAAACAAATTGAACACAACACGTTTCCCTTCATTTAATTCAGGCATGTCCAGAAGTAGCACACTTGGAGCTACTCGAAAATGTTCGATTTATGCGACTCTTTAATTCCTTTACAACGAAACACATAAAACTTGAAAGTATTACAAATTTGTGGGGCAAGTTTGAAATTTATGAAACCGTTAGAGGAACCAAGATGGCCGCAACTCGAGTCCCGGACTCCCCAAGCATCAAATAAAGAAGACTCTCCTAACTAGAACCTTTTCTTCAAAATTCCGAATTGTTGGCATTTTTTACTTCGAACTATTTCGACCTAGCAGTAAAAATTTAACCGGAATTATTTTCAGCATACTTCTCGATGGGTCGAACATATTTTTCTTGGTGAAACGTACTTATGTACCGAAGTGTATCAACTAAATCAGGCATGTCCAGAAGTAGCTCACTTGGAGGCAAATTCGAGGGAGACGCCTACTTCTCCTGCACGCGCGTCTCGCTCCCCGTGGCGGCCGTAGTCCTCCGAGCTCCTCAGGCCCGTGCCTACCGTGGGTCCGAGAGTCGCCCCAACGCGCCACACGCGGTACATATTGGAAGCGGTAGGCACGGGTCTGAGGACCTCGGAGGACTACGGCCACCACGGGGAGGGAGACGCGCGTGCAGGAGAAGTAGGCGTCTCCCTTGAATTTGCCTCCAAGTGAGCTACTTCTGGACATGCCTGATTTAATTGATACACTTCGGTACACAAGTATGTTTCACCAAGAAAAATATGTTCGACCCATCGAGAAGTATGCTGAAAATAATTTTGGTTAAATTTTGACTGGTAGGTCGAAATGGTCCGAAGTAAAAAATGCTAACAATTCGGAATTTTGAAGAAAAGGTTCTAGTTAGGAGAGTCTTCTTTATTTGATGCTTGGGGAGTCCGGGACTCGAGTTGCGGCCATCTTGGTTCCTCTAACGGTTTCATAAATTTCAAACTTACTCCACAAATTTGTAATACTTTCAAGTTTTATGTGTTTCGTTGTAAAGGAATTAAAGAGTCGCATAAATCGAACATTTTCGAAATGAAACGAAATTTTGGAGCAAACGAGGTTAATAGAGTGGATCGAATTGGCTAGACTTTCCTGGAAGACTGTGGGGGAAGTGCTCGGATTTCTTGGGATCTTGAAAAATCACCGGGAAATTTCGGGAAACCAATTTTTGGCCTGCCGTCGCGTCCCGCGAAAGATAAATATGACATGCGGGGAATTCGAGCGTCGTACGCGATTGCTGAACGAGCTGCGAATGCCAGCAGGTGTATCCGCGATGTAATACGAGATTAGAAATAAGAGAAACGAGCGGAACAATCGGGCTCATTAATTAACTCCTTGACCAGCTGAAATTCTATCCTCTCGGGAGCCCCTTTAAATCCCAACAAACGAGGAAGCAAACAGAAATTACATCAACTCCAACTTTACCTTCGTGGCAGCCATTGCTGGACCCACACGAATCTGAACTCACCAATTTTGTTCAACGCATTTATGAATCTAGCAATTTAATAAATGGAATGCTTCCAACTCGGTGCCAAAATGGGCCCAACGTTGGAAAAAGTTTGAAAAGATTCAGAGAATGTTCATTTTTTTATACCAATCTCCTGTATAATCATTGTTTAATCGTAAACAATTCTGAAACAGTTTGAACATTCCGAGTTTCGTGACAAAGCGACAGGAATTCGTTCGAAGGAATTAAAATTCGAGATCGCAACGCGTTCGAAAGTGTCGACGTGAACGCGACAAAATGGCGTCCGGTGTCGCGAACACCTCATTCATTGACACGATCGCATTAACAATTTACATGTCGAATCGTTTTAATTAATTCCACGAGCGTGTCGGCTGGTAGCAGCGACGAAATAATCGTTACATCGTAAAACCGACCGGACACAGACACACGCCGGGCGTGTCTAATTAACGCCTCGGCAACAATGTGCGCGAATTTGTAGCAAAATTAGGATGCCGAGTGTACCGGTTGGTAAGGGGAATTGAAGACTATCCAAGTAATATTGGCAGAGCCGGTCGTGGTGAATAATGAAGCACCTATATTTAACCGGACTCTCGGACCACGCAGATATGCTCGAACAGGACTTTCTTTGACGACTGGACCGTCATCCAATTTTTTTTCTTTTTTTTTTTAAAGTTCTCTAAGATGCAACAACCTTGGATCTCGGACAGAAATGTTCTGGAACGATAAATCCGTTCGGAAGAGCCTCCGGGAATTTTATCGAGATCGATCGAGGATTTGATGTTGAAGAGTAGTTGAAGAAGTTGTGGTGTAATTGCATCTCGCAATTGGGATAAAAGGTAGTAGGAATCTTTAGCAAGAAACATGGTAAGTATCTATCAAAAAATAAAATTGCGGATGACTGGACCATCATCCAATTTTTTTTCTTTTTTTTTTAAGTTCTCTAAGATGCAACAACATTGGATCTCGGACAGAAATTTTCTGGAACGATAAATCCGTTCGGAAGAGCCTCCGGGAATTTTATCGAGATCGATCGAGGATTTGATGTTGAAGAGTAGTTGAAGAAGTTGTGGTGTAATTGCATCTCGCAATTGGGATAAAAGGTAGTAGGAATCTTTAGCAAGAAACATGGTAAGTATCTATCAAAAAATAAAATTGCGGTAGACGAATAGGAACATAAATTCAAAGTGTTTTCCCGCGCGGAAAAGTAAAATGGCGTTCCTGGACATAAGGAGGCCGAGATGATCGAAGAGGCTCGTCGATTATGCTTTCTTGAGGACGAATATAGGATGCGAGGAATAGCAGGTAGTATGAATCACGGGCCGCACGCATAGTGAGGCTGAATTACTTGGACGTCGATGCCGGGTGATTATTTAATCGAAGTTAATGGAAGAAGAGGCACCCGAGAGTCTGACGAAGAGGACCGGCCCGTTAAAAGTGGAAACGAGACAATGACTGCTGACGAATTACTGGTTTCGCAAACCGTTGATGATTCACCAGCTGCGCCTCGGGATAGAACGTGGCAGAAGTTGGCGACAGCGCTTGTCTTCCACGCGTTTCGCGAATTTCGCGAGTCTCGATGGCGGACAATTCACACGGGCCTAGAGCTCCTCTGCTTCCTACCCGTCCTCCCACCTGACGCTCTCGTCGAATTGTTTATCCGAACATTTGTTTTCCGTCAGGGAATGTTCCACTGTGATGTCATGTTCTTCTGTTTTTGAGAATTGTGGAAGTACTTTGCTTTGTTGGATCGACTTTGTGGATTCTAGAGTTAGGAGGCTTCGTTGGATTGTCTTTGCTACTAAAACAAATCGTTTTTCTCAATTTTTAGTCTTATTGTTATAATATTTGAGAACAATGTAGCACAAACTTAGCACAACTCAGCACAACCGTTGAAATTATTTATTTCAACAAGTGGGGGGCTAACTTCTAGGAGGTGTCTTTGTGCGTTTTAGGGGCAGTTTTGTTGGAGAACTTTGGTCATTCTAGGTTAGCCAAAATTCGTACACCAACTTCGGGATTTCTAGATTATCTGATACTCCTAAATCAACTTTGGGCATTTCTAACTAATTTGGTAGTACCAATGAAAGTGACTGGTTTCTAATTTTTTTGGTCAAAATCACTGAATTTATAAAAATGTTTTCATTTTTTGGACGGATATATTGGAACACATATTACAATAAATATTGTATAGATGCAGTCTTGTCATTATTACAAAGCAATATACATCAGTAGCATTTATTACTCGGTAGTTTTAGTGTTAAAATATTCGTTTACATAATGGCGTGTTTGTGGATCCATTGGATGAAGAGGATCAATTAGCGAGAGAAATCCAATGAAAAAAATCGAGAGTAGCCGATGGCAAACGGGTCCAGGTGTTCTCTGGCAGCCGTTGAATCACCGAATAGACGATTTTACAGGTTTTAGATAAATACGCCGGACCCAGGGCTAATAATAAACGATGACTGAAGAGAACGATCTCCGAGAGTTTCACGAATTTTTGCTTGGCTACGAAAATAAACGCGGGGAGCCGAATAATCGCGGGCGCAAGGCTTCCCAGAGTGGTAAATCTTTAGCATCGCTTTGAAATCCTCTTAATTAATCTCGGCTCAATTGAGAAAACTCGATAGAGCCGTTGCACCGATGCCAAACCGCTGCGTTTTCTAAGTAGGTCGTTCACTTAGCGAACCTGTGAGATATCATCCCCATAAAATCCATAAATTCCTCCATAGATCCTCAGCTTTGCATATACCATTTACTGCAAGTCCCATTCTTTCATCATTTTTATCTTTTAATTAAAATTATAATGTATGAACACACAATGATCACTTCAAGAGAATGATCAATCAAAAAATAATTTAGTATTTTAAGAATTTTGGAAAAATCTGTTTCTAGAGTTAAGAATAATTTTTAAAATCTTTCCTGTGCTGGGAGTTTTCAAATTTTGATTTAGATAATTATTGTTTTAAGAATCTTTTAAAAATTAATATAGAGTACATTATGTATTAAGTAGCAAGTTTGAGGCTTATATTTTTATTCACTTAGGAACCGTTTTTAATTTGCCTAGAATTTAGGACAGTGCCCAAATCATACTGAATTTTGTAACAGTCCTTGACACAGCTGTATCCGAATCAAAGTGTTATATTAGGTAGGATTAACTTAATCCTTATTTACTGGGGAATTTGTTTTCCACTAGAGTCTAAGTCATGACTGCATTTAAACCGGACTAAGTGTTGCAACAGTCCTTGGTTCGGTCTTGGTTAGGTCAGGGTTAGATAGGTATTAGATATAAATAAAATCCGTGATGAGTATCACTTGAGTTCAGCTTTCGTTTAAGTTCCGTCCGGTGCGCTGGCAACATTTTTATGATAGTCCTTGGTCTGGTGTCTATATTTAGGTGGATTTCGAATTGTTCAGACTCCAATGAAGTTCAAGTTTAGGACATGTTCGATTCTCAGTCGAATCAGAACCACCATCATCCCCTAAAATCTCATCCATGCTACAACTCCCACACAACTCATAATCAATCGCAACATCAAAATTGAATCAATCAATACCCTATTCTAGAAATTATAAATTACTCAAATCATACTAGTTTCAGTTAAATTAGACTTCAATACTTCAAATTAATATTGACTCAGGACCAGTTGGTACTTGGGCTTAACTTAATCATACGGTTATCTTGACTGAATAAAAATCAAGTTCGAGTTAGTATTAAAATTGCATAAATTTTAGTATGCGAGTTCACTTCAAGCTTACCGTAGGTTCACTGCACAGTTGGAGTCCATAATTTTTTAATGTACTCAACAATAACTCACTCCAACTGCAAACAGAATTAATTTGAGTTAGTTACTCGAACTCAAATAAAATACAATTCTAAATTTGCTTCTGTTTACATTGATCCATGGTTAAGTTCACAACTAAAAAATAACTCACCAAACTCAACAAAACATAGGTCAATATATACATTCATTAGAAGTCATCATCCACTCTTTAAAATATCTACATAGCAACCTGAACTCAGAGCACGTCTAAACAATATGTGACATGGGTCACGATAGACCCAGCCATCGGACTTTACATCTAAAATGATGATAAATTAAAATTTCAAATCGGAAAACATGATCAAAGCTACCGATGGAACTGAGTTAAAACGCTTTCATCTTCGTGGATTGAAAAATAGGATTAGTATAAATAATTGTCTTTCTAACTTGGTGGACTTTGCTTACGGACTTAGCTAGGTACAAAGCTTGTAGTTTCGTAATTTATTTTTGTGATAAAAGAAAAAAATTTGGTGGACTTAGGCTACTCACCCTCTTCATATTTTTGCACGTCGTTCTGCTCTCCGTTCGGTTTGAGTCATCGTGCGTGCAAGTGTCTCGAGGGCGTCTGCTAAGTCACATGCTAAATTTGGTTACCTTACCATCGGGATTGTATTACGCGCGTGGGCTTATTCTAATATTTCGGATGGCCGCGATGGCAACTAGGCCGTCCTCTTGCTATACTTACATCGGCTTCCCCGAGCCGACGAACGCCGCACCGCCGCGATAAAGAGGAAGGAAGCATATCAGCATCGAGCCGACTGAATTCCTCTATTCCCAAAATAAAAGCCGAAAGAATCCTCGCGCAAACTGCCATGATCCCCTCGGGCCACCTCTGTTACTCAACTCGAACATAACCTACACACAGATCACCGTTAGCCTCTTAACCTCTGTGCACTTATGACACCCGTAGATTTTTAGAATATATTTCCTGAAATGTCTGCACCCCATCAATTCGGAATAAAAAAAATGGGAAACATTTCTGAAAATATGTTAACATAACCTATATGTTTGTAAAGATTAGATTGAGATTTTTGAACATGTTTTGATTGGTCGCATGTAAAAATGAATGCTTTTGTGTTGAAACAATTGCAAAACCATTTTGAATTTGAAGACTTTCCCGCCATTCAGTGATTTTGTAGCACCAACTTGAGAACTGTGACACAGAGGTCACAAATTTAAAAAACAACAACAAATATTTTCATTTATTAAGTTTGTACAAAATAGTATGCAGAATTTGAATAAATGAATAATTGTATAATGAATATCTTAGTATAAAAGTATATAAATCACACATGGTTTCGAATAATAAATATTATAAGTGTGGCTAACCTGGAAACCATATTGGAAACAGTGGAATTCCCTGCAATCACATTATGTAACTCAACTAGCACATAAGCTTGCGTTTAGAAAAATAATCTTGGTTCAAGGAACCGAATTGTTGATTCAACTAATCAACTTCAAACAATCCAAATATTAAACAATCAAGCTCAGTATAATCTCTCACAAAATTTTGCACTGTACCAACATAAAATAAAATACCATATTAGGAACTAAATAACACTAAAGTAGTAGGTATATTAACTTTCAACAAGGCTTTAATAAGCTAAGAATCGAATGCTGGGTCTAGATTGACCCATAGCAGAATTTTAATTCCGAATTACACCTTTATTGATCTTTAAAAATTTGTTAAGAATAATTCTAATGCAAACTTTTATTTTACGATACAAGAGTCGGTTGTAAGGTCCACATGGACCCATAGAAAAATTTTAATTCCGAATTTAATTATTATTTTATCAACAAAATCACATTAATGTTGCATGAAATTAATCATGTCGGGTAGAATGCATAAAACGAAGTACAAAATGGAGGTACTTCGCAAGACGCTATTTCCGGGCTCGACCTGCATAACAAACTCAATTAATCTTTTATTTATATTGATCGTGTTTGTAAACAGACCGGCCGCCGTATTATTTTTACGCGTTATACTTCACTGCGTTGACAAATTGTTTGTAGATCCAGCGGATTCGTTATTGGCCTCGATCCCTGCCAGAGAGAACCGGCTAGTAACGTGATAAATAATTCCGATCCAGTTTTTGTTTTTATCCCGTGACAGAACTTGAAGAAACCTCCATTGATAGCGCTCGAAACAACATTCGGTTGAGTTAACAATGAACAATCTGCTGCAGCTTGCATTAATGATTACAATGAACTAAATTGTTGAAATATTTCGAAGTTGAGCCAAGCTAGTCTTCCAGTAATGTTTATTAAACATCACTGAGAAACATTTAAATCAATGCTCAAGGATTTATAGCAATTTTTGTTGTGATTTGTTTGTTGTTGATTATTATAGTTGCATTTGATACGAATTATTATTATTGTATTTATTAAGTTATAACGAGGTATGCATGTTTTTTTATTGAGAAATATGATCACATAATATAAATACAGACCAATGCACCTATTTGTTTATTAATATTTATTATTATTGTTATCATGATTGTTTCGATTCAGGATTATCGAGGAATGCATCTATTTATTTATTAAGAATTACGGTCATTTAATATCGATAATATTAATAATCACATCAAATAAAAATTAGTGTTACATAATATAAATATAAATAATAGGCTATGGGCTTGTAATCATTTTGTATTGACTCTCATTTGTTTTTATGAATTACTGATATTGTGAATTATTATTAAAAGATTATTGTAATATATTTAATTATGTTTAAAATAATTTCTGCAGTAATTTGTTTCGCAGAAATGAATGTCCAGTAGCTCATAGGGGTGGACAGGGGTCGATAAATGGAGGATAGTGTGGTTTAAGAGTTTAAAGGATTATTTAAAGATGGAGAATATAGTAAGGGCGAATATTATAGTGATCGTTCAAAGGATTACCCGAAGAGGGTAGATCCGTTTCTTCCGCGATCATGTAACACCCGCGACGAGACGGAAATAATTTCAGGCCATGAAGAGGGGTGAAGGAGAGACGGTCAAGTGGAACAAGTCAAGAATTTCTGCATTATGCACTGCCACAAACTTAATCTAATGGCTACTAATAGCCCTCTCCCTCACCATGCTTTCGACGGTGTGCAAAATGCCACTGTTTTCTTCATCTTCGCTCACCAGTGCAAATTATGCTAATTTCCATTGTCCAATTTATCACAAATTTGTCACAAATTTATCACAAATTTGTCACAAACTTGTCACAAATTTATCACAAATTTGTCACAAATTTGTCACAAATTTGTCACAAATTTGTCACAAATTTGTCACAAATTTATCACAAATATATCACAAATTTATCACAAATTTATCACAAATTTATCACGAATTTATCACAAATTGTTAACAGACAACAATTATCAATTTCCAACAATTTTCAACTGTCAACCACTTTCAACTATAAACCACTTTCCACTATCAACCATTTTCCACTATAAACCATTTTCCATTATCAACAATTGTCAGCTATCGACAATGTTCAATTATCAACAATTGTCAGCTATCGACAATGTCCAATTATCAACAATTTTTTAATATGAAACACATTCTTGCTATCAAGCCAGAATAGCTGAAGAAATTTTATCCAAGATGGCAACTGTTTTACGAATACAAACGTAACATTGTTGAATTTGGTTTAAATTCTAACCTCCATTTATTTTACGTTATTTGTATGTTTAAATACGATGTTTGAGTCTAAATATTAATAAGTAAACTATTGTATATGCACCATATAGGCATAAAGTATTCATTTCAAGATGGCGACCTCTTGCCCCAGACAACCTTAACATTATCAATTATTACCATTAATATAAAAATGAACCTCGTCTCGCATCATGTTCGTATTTCATTTAATCTAATTATTTCAGTCGATGTTGGGGAATTATATTATAACGTAAATAAATTATTCACGCTACGTGTCCAAACGAATCGTGTATTTCAAGATGGCCATAAATGTGCTACATACCATTCATCAATTAGATTCAAACGATTAATTAATATTTCAATCATTCGTGCACTTCAGTTACACTGAACTAGAAAGTGAATCAAATTATTTGAATAAATAAATGGATAAATTAACAATAAACACTCCTTCCAAGACGGCTACTAATTCATCGCAAAACTTTATTGCAATTAAAATGATTAAAAAATACTTGAGCTCTTCAAGCTTTTAATTCATACAGTGCTGAAAAATGAATAAAATTATTTATTTAGATAAACTAACTATAATAAACTATTCATCTCATATTTCAAAGAAAATCGTGTCTTTCAAGATGGCTGCTAATTTACAACAGACACTCATCTGTTTGATGTTTAAAATTTGAATTATCTATGTACTTAGTTAACGAAGTACTACAAAACGATCAAGATTAATTGATTATGTAAAAGACGGGGAAGAAAGCGGGGCTTGAAATAGTTTCCATGTAAAATGCGAAATCTAGTTTGAGAGAAAACAGTTTCCCGATCGGAGGGCGCGGAGATTCTCGAGAGCGAATTGAAACGAGAGGAACCCGCGTTGCATAGCGGAACCGCATCGAGATCGTTGCACCAACGGGTTAAATATAAATAAACCGGCTGCTTTTCCCCCGTTGAAAATAAATTTTTAAGCACTTCCTCTCCGCGCTCGGTCTTCCGCGACTTCAGACAAGTGTATTTCTGCCCGCGATCGAAGGGACACCCGTTTTCAGAAACATAATCCGATTACCGTGTCAATCACACCGATCATTCTCTTCACCCACGTGGCTCTCACAATCCGCCAGGAAATCCTGCTATCCGATTATCATTAAAGGTTACGAACACCGAGAATATTTTTAACAAATTTGCCCCGCTTCTCGGGAACCACCAAACGGAAGGTTTTAATTTTTATGATGAACTTTTGTGGGAATTCAGACATTCACAGTTACGATTTATCTCATTAATCAATTCATAAAAATTTAACAAACTTTTTGAGATGGTTAAATATAATCTTTTTTTTAAAATACGGATGTTCATTCTTCGTTTCTATATCAATAATTGTTCGGCCACAGAAATTCATATTTTAAAGAGCTATGACCATTTCTTTTACGCCTGTCTAAGAGCTTGAATTTTTCAACTTAAATCTTTGAACCCTTCCTCTTTCAGAAATTTGTAAAACTAAATGGCTCAGTGTAAAATTGTAAAACTTTAACAATATTCAGAAAAGTGTTTCGAGAGTATACACAGAAAGCTTCAGCTTCAGAAATTTATTTTCGGACGAGGTATAAACAATTTCCTCTAGACCTGTCTAGAAGCTTCAATTTTTAAAATGTCTCACAGATACTTCCTCTTCGAGGAATTTTTTAAACTAAACGGTTCAGCATCAATTGGTACAACTTTTTCTATATTTAGACAAGGTTTTATAGAACATATAACAAATTTTTCAACCCCGGGAATTCATTTTTTAAAAAGTTACAACAATGTCATCTAGCACCCAACGTTGATGTCTCCCTTCCAAAAATCTTCTAAACATTGCTGAATGAAAAACAATTATATACGTTAGACAAGCATCATAATCTTGAAATTTACTGACCAGTAATCCACCCAAATTCGCATTGTTGTGACAACGGGTGTCCAAATGCCGAGTTGCAACGTCAACAAGATGGCCGGCGGCCCGAGGGACAAAGCTCTCGAAGGAGGAAGTCCACACTACAATGGGTGTGATGGACTTCTGGTTTGTCTTGGTCCCGTGCAACATCCGCGTGGGCGTGCACGATCACGCACATAAACCATACCAACACAGACCAGGGGCCCGGTGGTTTTTACATAAAGCCACGTGCGCGCGTCTAAGCCTCGCTAAAAATAGAAATTTGAGCAAGATTCTATAATTAGCGGATGAGTGTGTTCCCACAGCGAAAACGGCTCTCACTCCTCGAGGTAATACCTCGGCTCGTTACGAGTCTGCTTTTCGGAAGTCGGTCCTACTTTCGGCCTCCTACAACCGAGGCACCAACCGAAAAGAAAATGGAATTCGATCCTTGTCCGATTCTCTCCACCCCGAATTTTCGGATCGAAATAAACTGGAGACGGCGTTCCGACTTCGACCACGATGACCACACGCTCAAAAATTTTGGCTACGGTCGTTTCTTTCCAATGCTCGTTTAGACGCCAACGTGATACCCGGACACGGATAGTTAATTAACTTCGAGGCAACAGAAATCGAAACTGCAGCAATTCATATTTTCTTGCCAGTCCCACAAAAACTTTGAACGAGACATTGAATTCTACACGAGGATTTGAAATTCCCGCTCTTTTCTTGTTCGAACGTGGTGGGAGATGTTGGAAAGGATTGCATCTGCGGCTTGAATTTGTTATTTTTGGGACATACTTCATTCTAAAGAATAATGATGAGTTAAAGGCAAAAATTGCTTCAAATGACCCGAGGAATCACTCCATTTAAGTACAACAGTTTTTGGACACCCTGTAGGTATACTATTTCAGAAAATAACACATAAATTCGATTCTAGACCGTAAAAACTGGTCCGCATAAAAGAAACAAATACACTATGACAATTTTTTACAATCTGGAGACATAATATTAAATTCTAGACACTCCACATCCCCTTTCTCATTTCCCAATGGCGGCCATCTTGGAAACAGAGACCTGAGCCACAAAAACAGATCAAACTTCCTTCACGACTAAAATTAAACATTAAAAATGATGTCAAATTTCAACATTAAATATGAAAAAGGCAGTAGAATGCCTGTTGCTACGCATAATATTCAGAAGATCTAATCATGTGAACCTTCTCCATTACAAAAATGCATAAAATCGCTGCGGTTCGGGTTTATTAATACCGGGCATCAGTTTCAAGCCACATATCTCTGTAGTTTTTTTCTCTCGACGTGGGTGGAGGAGTCTAGGCTGGATTGATATTGACCAACTGCCAATCCGAAAGGTGTTAATCTGAGAATTATTATAGTATCGCGTTGCCTATCCTCGCGGATGCCATTAAGTCGCGGGAGTTAGTCCAAAACGCGTGAGTAATAAATTTATTTTGGTGTTGTCTCCGCTGGTTCATCGCTCAGAAAACACATTCTCGTCTGTAGTACAATGTAAACGAATACGAGAGTTTGCCCGCGGGTATGAGCATGATTCATAAACGGTATCGACGTTATCTCGACCACGGATCGCTTCGGATCCGTCACGTGTCTACGTGATGGACAGATTGCTAATCGATTTCGTTCGACTAATAATCGCACCATTTTTCACAGAGAATTCCGACTGTCGTCGAAACCTTCTGCGTTCACAGCTGACATCGAATTTTAGTTAGGCTAGGTTGACGCGCGGCTATACTTGTTCGTGATTGTACCGTAAATTGCAAATATTTATGTAAATGCAAATTTCTGCGAGTTGAAATTCCAGACTCGATTCTTAAGATTTTAAATTCGATTATTTCAAATTCAAATCACAGAAGAATTTGTATATTTTATTGAAAGAGACGAGCTAGAAAATTGTTTGGATTTTTGTGATACCAATATGGCGGCGTGCCTACTTGAGATGTTTATAAAACACTCGAGAGATGTAATAATAAAAAATTATATTAGGTGTGTATAGTAAATAATCAGGAGAATTTGAAAGCAAAGAACAATTTCCATACTCTACTTAAAAAGAAAGGATTTAAATTTTTGGAACCAACATGGCGGCAACTGACGCTCTATATTATTCTTAATACTTCAATATGTGCAATGAGAATGTTAAAAACAATTTATAAGCATGAATAATACATATGAATAGTTCATAGAAAATTTAGGGATCTGAAAAATGTAATATTGCATTTATTTTTCAGTCACGTTTACGAGTTAATTATTAATTCCCTGTTATTATAGTCTCGGTAATTCCGGCGACTTGGTAACAGGAAAGTTATGGGAGTCGGCGCGATAAAATCAGAATGAAATTGATCCAGAAACGCTTAAGCGAGTTTCGATATTCTGCCAAGATGAATTCCACATGAATGGTTAGGTTAGGCTAACGGCAGCGCGAAACTGTGAATAAATACACCTCGCGTGTTTTCGTTCAGTGGTGCATTCTACTTTCTTTGCCCTTTTCACAAGTATTTTCTATGTTATTGACTATTTATACATTAATTTACTTAAGTCACCGATTATTTAGTAAAATAATAATTTTTCTTTGTTCAGCGAATTTCCACGAAGATTTTTTTTAAGACTGACCGAATATGACTGAGAGTCACATAGAATAAGTAGCATGGCAGTCATCGTGTTAAGTCATTCAAAAATGCAATTGTATTATTTGTAACCCATGAACACTAAACCTACCGACCATATTAAATCTGACTAATAATTTACATGTTGCCTTATAACAATAGCACGATTGAATTTATATCGATTTCGTGCGATTTTGATAATAATTCATACTTCGATAAATTAGCGCGTGCAATCATTTCCGGTGGAAGCTGGATCTCGACAACTTCAATAATTGCGAAGTAAAAAATCTGGAATGGGTCCGATTTGGCCCGCAGTGCTAGGTTTAGCGTTAAAATCATCAAGAAAATAAATAAATCATTAACTTGCCTATCTTACAAAATAAATATAGAAAGATGTTTATGCTGCATAAAAATCCGCAGTCTAACTTACACTAGTCAGTCACACCTACTACACATCCTTATGGATCGTTGCGATCGACGACTCACGGTGCCCTGGTGGCGTCGGTCACCGGTGACCGTCACGTGCTCAATAATCTCGTGCGTCCGTGTTCACGGGAAAGTAACAAACTAGAGGAGATAAAAAGGAAAAATATCAAAAGTGAAGGCGAAAAGAGAATGTTCAAGAAGAAGACAGGTTCTCGCCGGTTCGGCTCTCCTCCCGTACCAAAGCAATATAGTAACACACCCCCGCTAGGCGGAAGGCGGTTAGGCACTCCCTCTGCCGCCGCGTACGTTGTCGTCAACAGCACTGACGTTCCTCCGCTGGCACACACGTGCCGTGTGCAAACCCCCAGGCTATGACTAGGACGTGCACGCGCCGAGATCAGCCATTCGAATCCAGTATTAGTGCGGTGTAGAGTGGTTTTTCGCTCGGTGCTTTTTAATCAGACACACACGCATCTCGTCCGATCCTCCTCCCCCGACTTGCCCAGAGACAGAGAGAGAGTTTAACCCGTTCAAGAACCCCGTGACTACGAGACCGATTACCGGTGGTGAGTACCTACTGCTGCACACGTCCAGTCACAGAAACCGAGAGAAAGAGTCGATATATCATCAGTGTACACACGTCGACGGGGACTTTCATTTTTACGCGCGACACCGATCATCTACCAGGTTGGATGCTTGCCGGTGACTATCACGGGACTAGAACCGATGGCAAAAGTATCCGTAGTCTTGATGAAAATCAGCCCCGAGGTTCAACGTGCACTGTCCGGAGTAGTGGGGAGGATTCTCCCAGAGAAATTTTGTTGAACCATGATTTTTGGGACGGGGCTGATTTTTGGGACGGGGCTGCTTTTTAGAGGATAGTGGGATTGAGTATATGTGGAGACCCTGAATTGTTGGATAGGGGTATGGGGGCTTATGGTAGAATTGGGGATGGTAAGATTCTACGAGAGAATCTGAGAATGTAGAATAATATTTTTTGATGTGGGGCTTGATTGTAGAGAAATTGCGATTCAATATGTAGAGACCTCTAATTATTGGATAGGGCTATGGGTCATAGGCAGATTGGGGATGGCTAAATTCTACGCGAAGAATTGTGGGAATTTTGTAGAATGATATTTTCTTATAAGGGATTCCATATTAGAGGTAATTAAGATTAAATATGTTGAGCCCCTGAATTGTTGGATAGGGGTATGGGGGCTTATGGTAGAATTGGGGATAGTCAGATTCTACAAGAGAAACTGATAATTTGGAATAATATTTTTTGATGCGAGGCTTGATTGTAGAGAAATTGAGATTGAATATGTAGAGACCCCTAATTGTTGGATAGGGCTATGGAACATAGTCAGAGTGGGGATGATTAAATTCTACGTGAAAAATTGCAGGAATTTTGTAGAATGATATTTTCTTACAAGAGATTCCATATTAGAGGTAATTTAGATTGAATATGTAGAGTCACTGAAGTGTTGGATAGGGGTATGGGGGCTTATGGTAGAATTGGGGATAGTCAGATTCTACAAGAGAAACTGATAATTTGGAATAATATTTTTTGATGCGAGGCTTGATTGTAGGGAAATTGAGATTGAATATGTAGAGACCCCTAATTGTTGGATAGGGCTATGGAACATAATCAGAGTGGGGATGATTAAATTCTACGTGAAAAATTGCAGGAATTTTGTAGAATGATATTTTCTTACAAGAGATTCCATATTAGAGGTAATTTAGATTGAATATGTGGAGCCCCTGAAGTGTTGGATAGGGGTATGGGGGCTTATGGTAGAATTGGGGATAGTCAGATTCTACAAGAGAAACTGATAATTTGGAATAATATTTTTTGATGCGAGGCTTGATTGTAGGGAAATTGAGATTGAATATGTAGAGACCCCTAATTGTTGGATAGGGCTATGGAACATAGTCAGAGTGGGGATGATTAAATTCTACGTGAAAAATTGCAGGAATTTTGTAGAATGATATTTTCTTACAAGAGATTCCATATTAGAGGTAATTTAGATTGAATATGTGGAGCCCCTGAAGTGTTGGATAGGGGTATGGGGGCTTATGGTAGAATTGGGGATGGTCAGATTCTACGAGAGAATCTGAGAATGTAGAATATTTTTTGATGTGGAGCTTGATTGTAGAGAAATTGAGTTTGCATATGTAGAGACCTCTAATTATTGGATAGGGCTATGGGTCATAGGCAGATTGGGGATGACTAAATTCTACGCGAGAAATTGTGGGAATTTTAAAGAATATTTTTTTACAAGAGATTCCATATTAGAGGTAATTAAAATTGAATATGTGAAGCCCCTGAATTTTTTTATAGGCCTATGGGTCATAGTATAATTAGGCATGGTCAGATTCTACGAGAAAAACTGAGAATACTATGTAGAATAATATTTGTTGATGCGTGGCTCCATTTTGGAGAAAATTAAGCCTAAATATGTGGAGCCCTTGAATTATTGAGTAGGGCTATGGGTCGTAATAAAATTGAGGGTGGTCAAATTCTACACTAAAAATTGGGGGGATTTTGTAGAATTATATTTTTTGATACGACGCTTCATTTCGGAGAAAATTAAAATTAAATATGTGGAACCACTGAATAGTTGTATAGGCCTATGGATGATAGTAGAATTGAGGATGGCAGATTCTACGCGAAAGATTCAAAATAATACGTAGAATAATATTTTTGAATACGTGGCTTCATTTTGGAGAAAAACGAGATTGAAGAATCATGGAACGCGCGTGGTATTGATTATTTAATGGTAGAATTTTGAGATCAGGTGATTCTACGTGAATAACTGAGGGGATTTTGTAGAATGATATTTTTTGGTATGTAGTTGCGTACTAGAGAAAAACGACATTAAAAAATCATGAAGCACATATGAATGTTTTATGTTAGAATTTTGGGATGGGACGATTCTACGTGAAAATTTGAGGAAATTATGTAGAATGATATTTGGTTCAAGGCTTCATTTTGAAGAAAAATGAGACTGAAAAATCGTGAATCACGCGTGACATTTATTGAACATTTTATTATGGTAGGATTTGGAACCGGATTCTCCGCGAAAAAATGCGGAGAATATGTAGAATATAATTTTTCCAAGCAAATCTTCGTTTCAAATGAAAACGCGATTGCAAAATTGTGAAATACGCGTGATAACAAATAGTTTATAGTAAATTTTGGAATAGAGTGTGATTCTACGCGAAAAATTGAACAGATAATGTAGAATAAAATGGACTCGATGATTCATAGATCACGTGACGATAGATACAGTAAGTGCTGCAGTAAACTATAGCTAATTAATCGCACGCGTGCCTCAAGATTTTTCAAACTTGATTTTCCCGAGAAGGGAGCGTTGTATGCAAAAATTATATTTTACATTTATGACTTAGTTTTTCACGTAGAGCAATCCTACACTTTGAATTTTTAACTATCTATGGGTTTTGATATTTGCAAAGACAAGAATTTTGAATTTGGGAAATGCAATGTTATTCTCTCGCAATTTCTATGACTATAATTTCGGTTTCTAGTCCGTAAAATTGGCAGAATAGTCACAAAATTACATTATTGGATCTTCGCACGTCGTTAAGAAGTGAAATTGCGAAAGTAAAATGTTAGTTTGTAATTTTCCACAGAGGGTTAATGACGTTTCGAGGAAACGTGATGAAATTCGAGACGAACCGGATATAGTGTACACAGGAACGCATTCCCTGAGTGTTATAACGTAATACATGGCGGAATATGTACAAACAACAGCGCTAAAAATACCGGCGTCTCGCGGAGAGTACTTTCTTCTTCTTCGTTCTCGTTTTTTAATGCTTAGGCTAGCTGTTCTTCCTCGAAAATAATTTACAGAAAAATTTTTATCGTTAGAAAATTATTCTTCAAAATTAATTTACAATTCATTAATTAATTAATAAAAGAAAGATGAAACAAAATATATTAGCAACTTATTTGTCTTCATTGTTTAAAAAACCAAAGAAATAATTTTTATTTGAATATTATTTTAGCAGTTTAATATTTTTTTTACTATAGTTTCAATATTTCTTAATACTGTATTAAGTATACATAGTACGCCATTTTCAGTTCAAAAATGTTTGCAACTTGAATTATTGACCATACTATTACTAAAAATATTTTATAGTTTATTGATAACGCTTGATGCAAAGATTAATGTCGAAAATGTCATTCAATTTTAGGAGATGTCATAATTAAAATTAAATTGACGTGTGGAATATAGGTTAGATTCAAGATGGATGGCAATTTTTAACGAAGACTCGCAAAGCACCTTAAATGTCACCTTCTTGTATGTCAGTCGCGCTGCCGTGGTATTAATAAAGCAGACTACTAATGAAATTTACCAAATACGTAAATCGGTTATGTGTAAAAGCTAATCAAATATGTATAGACAACTTCCGGCCATGAAAGACTGGCAGCATTCAGTTATTAAATAACTATAACCAGTTTACCTCGAACGTTGTCTAACGGATGTAAAATGAAGCATCGAGGCAGAATAATTCTTTACATCGAGTCAATGAACAGCAAACGTAATATTGTAATTCGTCGATTCTAATTAGTGTACTATTTATTGCTCGAGTATAAACATTGAAAGGCACAAGGGTTGCAACAATTTCAACCCTTATTCAACCCCCAAGTAATCCTCTCATCAAATTTCTATAAATTAAATTCCAGCAGAATTGACTTTTAAAGAATGATTTAAGAACTTCTCAAAATTAATAATCTAGTAAATAAACATTATTCAAAGATGCACTTGTGCTTTCATTACTTTTTACATCAACTCTCGCTTTAATAATTTAAAATTTAAATTCTACTAAAAGTGACTTTGAATTATAGTTTAAAAAAAATACTTAAAAATTAAGTTTACAGTAAATAAAAATTTTACAAGGATGTATCATCGGGTTGGCTCCATTAGCCTACTCTGTCTCAGGTTCTTCAATAAATTTTCGTAATAAAAACTGGCAAAAAATTGTACGATTGGATAAAAATTGATTTGTGGAGGGGATGGGGGTTGAAGTTGGGATGATTGTTGAAGTATTTGGGTTTTGGATGGGAATAATGAATTGCCAGTGGTTCGGTAGGGGTAATGGCGACCGCGTTGTGGAGAATCTAGCACCTTCCCTAATACGGCCTCGCGTCCGGCTCACGTTCGCACAGATATAGAATCCTCCGTCTCTCTTGCTGCTCTCTCCTGCTATCTCTATCGTCGAAAACGAACGCTCTCGTCGCTACACACGACTGCAGACACTCACACGACTTTGTCTTCAATTCCTCTTCAACTACTTTTCTACAGTTTCCTCGGCCTTTCGTTCTGACCTTTCCTCTGCGATCGTTTCATGAAATTTGTGCTCTATTTTATGATGATTTCAGGTTGCAATGACCATAACAATTCACTGTTGGCTAGAAAGAATTTTTTAAAAAATACCCCGTTTTGATAAAAATTTTTGGAGCATCTATTTTGTAAGAAAAAGGGAATATGTGATTTTTGAAGAAATTTGATTTTTAAGGACTGGATAGGAAAAATTGGGATTGAGAAAAATGTTTGTTTGGTCTTGACAGGAGTTGTACTTGTATTAAAAAAGATAAAAATTTTATTGTCATTTTTTTCAATTTTTGGAAAAATTTTTTGGAAGTCGTCTTGATGCGATTATATTTCTGTAGACTATTTTATTGAATTTTGAAGAATCTAGAATCGAGAAAAGATTCTTTTTAGTTTATCGAGGGTTGTATAATAATCGAAAATAATAAAAGTCTCATCGAACTACGCACATCAAGTTTTAGGAGACCATAAGTGCTATAAACGAATAAACTGTGTAGTCTGGTTGCTAATGTTTGTTGATACAATCGTTTTCTTGTATTTTATAGGCTTCTAAACGCCATCACTCCGTAAAGATATAAAGTTTGCAGAATCAGTTTAAATTTTAAAATCAATTGTAGTAGAACAAAGAACTTTTTCAATTATTAACCAAGTAATCTATCGGAATTTTATTCGAGTTTTGTCGAAGTTTTGTCGAAGATTAATTTAACGAAGTTTTACGTCCAGAGGTTGAGTAACTATACGTTTGGTTTAAATCACACGACTCGAGCGTTCAGCCATTTTGGATACTATACGGTCTTCGAAATTTTGGCGTATTTCCATTACCGGGTTAACCCATTCATCGAGGCAAAATATTCGACTTCCAAAATTTCAACCCCTGCGACATTTATGAGAGTAAATTGAATTTTAAAGGGATGACTTTCGGAATACTCCTCGCTGCTATCACTGTCGTGGCTAATATTAATATATTCCTGGATGATCATTATTAACGAGCGTTTTAAAAGCTTCATATGGCTCGTGGCAAGAATCATTAGGATTTCCATGGTTATATTATTCGTCTATAATTACGTGCTTCCGGAATCAGCATGAATGACGACGCGTCGCGACGCTTTATTTGAATTAAGGGCGCTCTTTCTTCGATTACGCGCTTTTCCATAATGTTTTTAAATGCTGCAAATTTTGTACAATATGCGACGATATTGAATAAGAAATTTTTATAATATTCGTAAATATTTTTGTAGACTTTTTATAATATTCGTAAATATTTTTGTAGACTTTTTACAATATTCGTAAATATTTTTGTAGACTTTTTACAATATTGATAAATATTTTTATAGACGCTTTATAATATTATATATGTTTATTTTTGTATAGGCGTTTCATAAAATTTATAGACATTTTTAAATATATTCTTACATTCTTTGATATTTCTAAATATTATAAATTTCTTGAAATGCTTGAAAATATTAAATAGTAACGTTTTGCAGTATTTAATAACATTTTAGTATATTATATTTTAGATACTTTAGATACTATCATAATTGACCAATATTTTTACTGAATAGTGGGGCAGAACAAAAATCTAGATTCTATCTTAATTTTGCATATAAAATTAAGTGAAAAATAAAAGTTTAGTGTGTAGGTATTTTTTTTTGTAGTCACAGAGGATGGAATGAATTTTGTTGCAAAATGGAGTAGGAAAATCCTCGCGAAAAATTAGGCGTAGAAGAAGCATGTTGAATGTTCTTCCGAGTTTTCCCAGGCTCGTTTATCTTCGCGAATCTCGCGACCCGCAATGGCCGACTGCGAAAATAGTCACGATTGTCGACGACCAGAGGGAAGCCACAAATTCTTCATATTTTAGTCAGCCACTGGTTAAGTAAGCGAAGCGCTCCAGCTTGCTTATTTCTGACAGATCGCCTGTTGCTACTCGGCTCACTTTTCGGTTAATTTACAACCGATTTTTGGAGATGTTAAAACAAATAGAATATTCAGTTTGCCAAACTATCACAGATCAAATTATTTTTGAAAAATGATTACACCTCAAGTTAATTTTTCAAAATGATTATACTTCTAAATTAATTTGTGAAAACTACTACATTTTCATTAATTTGTCAAAATTACTACATTTTCAATTAATTTGTCAAACATTTTCAATTAATTTGTCAAAATTACTACATTTTCAAATAATTTGTCAAAATTACTACATTTTCAAATAATTTGTCAAAATTACTACATTTTCAAATAATTTGTCAAAATTACTACATTTTCAAATAATTTGTCAAAATTACTACATTTTCAAATAATTTGTCAAAATTACTACATTTTCAAATAATTTGCCAAAATTACTACATTTTCAAATAATTTGTCAAAATTACTACACTTTTAATTATTACATCGTAAATCATTTTGTCAAAATTTGGGTACAAAGTATCGTATACTTATCAATAATTTTATCAATCTTTGTGCACAATAATGTTCACGTGCACTCTTTTTAATAAACATTCCTCTTCGTTACAATAAAAATCAAAGAAGTAAAATCGTGGCAATTTTTACAGTTTATTATTGTGCCTACTAAATTGATCCTCAATGCTTAAAAAAAATATTTAGTAAAAATGAAAGTCCTCTCGATAGTGTTTAGTTAATGTGCAGGATATCTCGAAAATATTAAAATCTTTGTCTCAATTTTTTCTGAACAAAGCTTAATTTTACATCAATTTTAAAAACGCTAGATTATTTATTTTCTAGTAGTACTATTAATTACGAGACTCGGTGTATGAGGAAATTAGTTTGAACGATTGATCAACGTTTATCATACAATTAACAAATATTTTTTTTCTGTTTCCAGTACAAACAAAATGCCTTTCAAACCAGTAGAGCACCCCAAGTGTCCCAAATGCGGCAAATCCGTGTACGCCGCGGAAGAACGAGTCGCCGGAGGCCTCAAATGGCACAAGATGTGCTTCAAGTGTGGTGAGTGATCTCGAAAAAACCCTATATTAATTATACAATTACTCACTGGATCTATCAATCATTTCATCGATTGCTAGAGTCGCTATTTTCCAACAAGTTTCATTTTTGGAACGTCCTGTACATCTGTGCATGGAAAACAAAGCCACTTGACTCGCGTGGTCGTTCTTCCGCCATGTTGGAATTTAATATAAACACATTCTTTAATACAGACTTCACTATAAATATTTATATTTTAGAAAAGAAAAATCTATTCTTATAAAAGTTAATTATCTCCAATCAAAAACTTTTGAATTTTCATTGACATCCACAGTCTTGTTATTGTTAATAAATCTTGACCGTTAAAACTTAGCACACTACTAAACAGATAGCTATATTTCATAAAGTATAACCATTTTATGGACATATATGTATAAGTTGCTAGATCTAATTACTATTTCGAATTACTAGTTATTATTTTTACAAAGAAATTACGAATTTTTATAGAAATTTAATAAACACAAATAATTTAATTCTTTTAGTTATAAACCTTCAAGCAGGATGATCTGTTAAAAATCCAAAAAACAACAATTTCCGGCACAATTTTTTCAAAAATCAACCAAAAGATACACAGCTACCTATACTATACTATAATTTTCCAACCATGATACAAATTTATGTCGCGGAACGTCCCAGAGGGTGTCGTTACGCAAAACACCATCTCATCCTTTGTTAAAATAAACGTTCGCCAGAAATAGTTTTCCACGGCGGTGTCCGGGACGGTGTGTCTTGGCCCTAATTAGTTTTGTGTGCCAGCCAGAAATCAATCGTAGCCACCCAGAGCAGTCCGGGGAGCGTAGAGGGGGTCGTTTAGGGTGCAACGACCCTCGGAAAAATTCCGCGACCCCGAAATAGAAAAGCCCCTATCGAATATTCATCGAGCGTTTCGCAACGTCACGGGAATAATCCGCCGGCAGGAAACATTATACGAACACGCTATCATTATGCATACAGGTTGTGTACGATTCGGTAACATCCGGCGACTATAGCGCGCAAGAGAACACACCGCCATTGCTATTCGTGGCGACGCGACGTCAACCTCGTAACTCCGTGGATTCGGAGCTTTTAACTCGTGAATTGAGGATTATTATCGGAGGATAATGGATTTAGAATGATGAACGAGTCCCTTTCGTCCTGGAAATCGGATAAACGGGGTTGGACATTTTTAGGGCGTCGCTTGTTAACACTAGATTTACGGGGCCCGTCAAAATGACGGATTCAAACGATTTTTAATCTACGATTATTAAGAGTATAAGGAGGCATTCATGAGGAATTATTAAATAGATTTATTTTTTTGTGTACATATTACAATAATACAAAAAAATATTACAAAAAGAAATTATTATTTTTATAAAGCAATGTAAAATAATCAATTTTAGTGCTCCGTAAGCCTAGTGTTAATTAGGTTGAATAGTATGTGTTGTCTTATCAAAATAGCACGATTGAATTGATTTGTGATTTTGTGCGATTTTTATTAAAATATATACTTTATAATAAAGATATGTGAATAATCATTCCCATTGGAAGCATCTTCATAACTTCAATAATTGGGAAAGAAAAAATCTGAAACGGGTCATTTGACCTGAAGTGAGGGTTAGGGTTAAAAGAGTCCTTTTAGGTGGAGCGAGAGACTTGCTATGGGGTTGAGGGTGTTGTTGTTTTTGTTGATGTCGAGTGGGTGGGTTTGGGGGAATAGTGTTGGTAATTTCTGGTTCTCTAGGCTGATTATAATTTTTTTTTATCTTTTGATCTTTTTGTTTTCAATTAATTATTTGTTTATTAATTACGATTCATTTATTTTAAATTAAGATTTATTTTTACATTTAGAATCACCCACTGTCTACTTGTAAATGTTATTCGGCCGTACTCTATTATAACGTGAAGATTAATAAATCAATATAATTAAATTTTAACGTATTTTGTATATATGAAAACAAAAACTGAATGCAACTCAAATTTTACTATTGGTCCATCTGCTCTGGACACATCATTAAAACCAGACGGTTGTTTATAAGTAGTATTAGACGTTTATTATCAGACGTAGACATGCTCATGAGTCGATACAGGAGTTTATAAGTAGTGGCAGTCGTTTCTAATCAGACGTAGAGGTTCATAAGCAGAAACAGGGGGTTATGGGTAGAAAGAGGTGTGTTTCTACGTAAAATTAGGGGTTTATGCAAAGAAAAAGGTGTTTATGAGTACAAAGAGGTGTTTATGAGTACAAAGAGGTGCTTATGAGTACAAAGAGGTGTTTATGATTAGAAAGAGGTGTTTATGATTAGAAAGAGGTGTTTATGATTAGAAAGAGGTGTTTATGAGTACAAAGAGGTGCTTATGAGTACAAAGAGGTGTTTATGATTAGAAAGAGGTGTTTATGAGTACAAAGATGTGTTTATAAGTAGAAACAGGAACCTATGAGCTAGAATAGGGAATTTACAAATAGAAACAGGCGTGTATGAGTAGAGACAGAGGTACATAAGTAGGTGATGCAGTTCCAACTAGTAATAGGAGATAATAAGTAAAAATAAGTGTTCATGAGTACAAACAATTGTGTAGGAGTAGGAACACTTGTGTATGAGTAGAAAAAGGTTATTGGGAAGAAAGAGGTGTATTCATGAGTAGAATTAGGAGCCTATGAGATAGAATAAGTATTTGTAAATATACAGGCATGTACGAGCAGAGACAGGGCCATATAAGTGGAAGGACGTACATTTGCAACTAGTAATGAGGTTCATAAGTAAAATAGATTTCTTTATGAGTAGTAGCAGTTGTGTCTGAGTAGAAAGAGGCGTGCATAAATAGAAACTGGCACCTATAAGTAGAATCATGATTTAATGAATAGAAAGAGGTGTTCATGCCTAGATACAGAAATCTATTACCGACCAGAGAAATCCATCAACTCGCCCAAGAAACTATTCGCTCACTCTATCAATTGTACAATGTAACTCATCAACCCATTCGTTCCACAAAATAATCTCACCAATCAACCAACGAGGCGAAAGAAACATAAACCCCGAGACCCCGGTGACAGGCCGCAGCCAAACAAGAACACGGTATATCTATGTTGCAGGTCTCTGCGGCAAATTGCTCGACTCGACAAACTGCAGCGAGCACGAGGGCGAGCTCTTTTGCAAAGTCTGCCACGGCCGCAAGTTCGGCCCGAAGGGATACGGCTTCGGTGGAGGCGCTGGTTGCCTGTCCATGGATCAGGGCGAACACTTGAAGAGTAGCGAGTGAGTGCCACCTGCCGTCGTCCGACCTCTCCAAAAAAAGAAACCCCCTTTAAAAACCTACCCCTCTATCCCGACCCTTGAATTAAACCAAAAAAAGGAAAAGAAAATTCTCTCCGAGTCGTCGTCCGCCGATGCACACCTCTGTCTCTTTCTCATTATCTCTCTTTCTCTCTATCTTTCTATTTCTGTCTCTCTGCCTCTTCATCCCCTAACGATGTTCAAAGACACTATAACGATCGACCATAAAAGATGCCTGGCCGATCCAACAACCATGATCCTCTTTGTCCAAACCGGAAGAGACCTGGATGAAGTTGCAGTCGCCGCAGTATACTCGAGGACCGAGAGCATCGATCACTGCGTCCCATGGTCCCCCATAGTCTCCTTTGACCTTCCCCAAATTTTTCGTTTGTAAATTTCGGTTGAGTTCTCCTCGGTTGAAATTATTTTCTTTTCCTGAGTTTATGGTACTTCTTTACCCAACCCCCTCTATGGAACCCCTTGAAAATCTCGTTTTCCCGATCCTATCGTCGTCCAGCGATCATGGTGAACGATGGCGATGGCGGTGATGCGACACATGAGATACGAGAATCGACGACGACGACGACGATCCACCGTTTATGAATAATAATTGATGATTAACTGTGTTTTAATATCTAGCTCGACTGTCTCTTTTGTTGTCACGTTTAACTCGTGCACCTGTCCCCTGTATTCGATACAAACATAATTCTCTCCACCCCCCCCCCCTCAACCTTACGTTGTCTATTTTGTTCCGTTTTCTGTTTCTCTCTTTCTGTTCTATTCTCTTTTTTGGTCCACAAGATTCACCATTTTCTTTTGTTTCCCCTTCTCCTGTACGTGTGTGTGTGCGTTGCATGAACACGTCTCGCAACATTGTCATCACGCGCATACTCGATAAATGTGCGACACACACTCCCCACTTTTCTCCTCCTACTCCGCCACCCCACAAAACCAATCGTTTCTTTTTTTTCCATTACACGCATACGATTTAATTAATTTACGTATTATAATGATTGTTTACTCGTTTCTCGTTTCTTTTATGCGACTACTACAATCTCTACGCTCTAGTTTATAGAATCATTTGTACCATCTGTAATAAGTGCCATTAAAAGACGAAAAAAGGGAATTTGAAAAAAAAAAAACACAAAAAACAGAAGAATCTGGTGTTCTTCATTGACGACTACCGTTTATATCTTTTATTTTTTTGTTTTTGGTTCTGTTTTGTTTATGAGAAAGATTAGATCCGTTGGACACGGTCGGGCAAAAATGTTTTTGGGTTTATAATCGTTTCGAATTCGAGTTGTTGTTGTTGTTTATCGAACGATGTAATTTTGATGATTTATTTAAAGGGTTGATCGATTTCGCGGTTAGGTACGTCGAAAACATTTTTGACCCACTGTACAGTGTTCCCAGATAAGTAGTTCTGTACCTGTAGATGCGGAAAAAGATGAAAATTACGATGGCCTGGCGTCGACGAGATACGATGGGAACCGAGCATCGGCTCGTGGACAACGAGAGACGAACAAAATGGACGCCAGGCCCTTTGTTCAACCTCCATTGGCGAGCTGGAGTCTTAAAACACCGTTTAGAATGTTTTGTTTGTGTGACATATTCGATTTTCTGACGAACAATTCACTATTTCCTACGATTTTTCAAATACGGAAATGTTGATAAAAATTCTAGTTTCTAGAAAACATAATATTTCGAATCGGAATAGAAGATGCAACCACACAAATGCAATCAATAAAAAGAAAAAGAGGAAAGAATATAGATAAAAATTCCAATTACCAACAAACACGGGACACATCACGGTAAAGACAATATTTTGACCGGACCAAAAATTAGAACAAATCCGTTGACAAAACTCCATTAACCAAAATCTCGGGACAAGTGTCATGAAACGAAACTAGCGGACTGTTCGTCAGGATTAATACGTGTTAACGATCCATGAAAACAGTGTTAAAACGGTGTTGAGAGTCCATCTCACCGCCATATTTAGACCGACCTTTAGCCCCTCTTATACTTCCCCAAACCCTGTGTCCCTATTTTTTCGCCAGAAAAAAAAAATGAAATGAAACCGTACGAACGGTACACGAGCAAAACGCAATGAAACAGAAAAAACTGTCGAAAACACCCCACTACCACCCCCGCCAGCCCCGCCGAGTGCGAGCCAACCAGAGGCCCATTGAACAATATATGTTGTCGCTTTATCACGAGCCTGCGCGCACCCTCGTGATAAAGGGAAATACCGAGTAACTGAAAAGAAAAATGGTGAGCACCGAGTCAGATTCCACCTCTCTCTCTCTCACTCTCTCTCTCTCTCTGTCTCTCACTCTCTCTTTCTTCTCTCTCTTCATATCTCTGCCTTTCTCTACTGCCATACACACTCCGCGCGATGAACAACAAAAACTGGGCTTCTTCTTGCACTATTTTATAATCTGTTTTTAAAAATTCTTTTCTTCCTGGTATTATTTCTTAATTTTTTTTTGCTGTCATTTTTAGACTGTCTTTTACTATCGCTATCTCTTTCTCTCTCTCTCTCTGTCTCTCTCTCTCTTTCTCTCTGTCTCTCTGTCTATCTGTGTGTTTCTATCTTTCTCTGTCTATCTACTATATCTCTACGAATTTATCGATCCGCATACCTGCACGGCCTCTCTCGTACACCACTTTCTTTTTTTTTTTTTTTTTCGAAAAAGAGAAAATAAAACAAAAAATTGAAGGATACACATAACCCCGTAACCTTGCTAACAACGTTAACTCGATGGGTGCTTACTATAGTTGTGCGCGCGCGCGCGCCTGCTCGATCACGCTCTCGCTTTATCACACCACACATTATTATACACACAGAAAAGCAGATTATTATATTTCGCTAGTAGAGATAAATACGTAGACAAGCTTCATGCTGCAGCCCTCTCCCCCCAAACTCCAACTACCATTTTGTTTATAATTTGGACAACAGTGTTTCTCGATGGCGCTTTTTTATGTTTAGGTGTGTTGTCGAAGGGAATTGGCAGAATTTTTTCCAACTCTGATTGCATAATTTTTGATCGTTTCTTTCAGTTCCTTTTTTGATGGACATAGATTCTCCATTTTGGAAATCGCACAAAGATGAATGTCGATCATATTGTAAATGAAAGGTCGATATGAGAATTTACAATTGAGATTTTGAGGTTAGAATTTGTATTTTTGGAGAAACAAAAATGAACTGCATTTATACTTTACTTTTACAATGTCTTGAATAGCTTAATTCAAACAATCTTTTAATTAATTTTTAATTGTATACTCTATTACGGTGTGACTTTTGTCGATTTAAATTTATACCAACAGTTGCGTCACGTGACCAGTTTTCCAAGTAATGATTACATGATTTTTTATTTTTACAGTTTTTTTCGATGGACATAGTCTTTCGAAGGTTACAAGTTTGATATAAAAATTTATAGTTGAGATTTTGAGGTTGGAATTCATATTTCTGCTACGGAGAATGTGATCTGAACGCAGTTGTTATTCTTAAAATGTCTTACATAGTCATATACTAGAATGTTAAAATTTGTTTTTTAAGGTGCGGGTTTCTGGCAAAGATTAAATCTTAAAAATCGTTTCAAGTGAACGTTTGACTAGATGGATGATTTTTTGGACAGCAGAAGAATGAAAAAGTCATCGAGAGGCACTGAATCAACCCCCCCGAGTTTGTGTCTGCGATTTTCTCTCCCCCACCCCTTCTAATTGAAACGACTTTCTTTGCTCTTTCTCTGTCTCTCTCTTCTGGATCTCTCTCACCCTGTTTCTCTCCCCTGCGACCCTCGCTCCTCCCCTCTTATTTTATATATACACATATCTCTGTCCTCACTTTTTCTTTTTCTCTTGAGTCAATTTGTATTTTTTATCATTTATTTATTTATTTGTTTATTGATTGATTTAATTTATTGTTACACACGATCCGCTTCTTGGCTCTCCTCTCGGGGCTCGGCGGAAGCCACTTGCGTGGTTGCAAAGGGGGAACGGGGGATGCTAATCAATTACTAACACACGTGCCTAACAAACTATCTAACCCGAGGTTGTTCATTCTGTGACGGATTTTCTGGTAACCTGATTTTTTTCTGATGTTCTCTGGTTCTTTTTTTAATTGTTTTTTTCCTTTGTTGACTCGTTTTGAATGTTGTTCTTCCCCTCCCCCCAAACCCTGCGTCGGTCGAGCCGCGAACCATGCGGATTCATCATAGAAAATAATTCCCGAAAACCGAAGTGATCGACTCCACTTTTTGTACAGCCTTCGACTTTGAAGCCGAATTCGGTAACCGTCGCACAGATTTTTGAAAAATTCTACTCGGCTGCACGAAACCCGATTTTTACATTGCAAACAAAAATTTCTGATATTAAAAAGAATTTCTGATATTAAAAAGAATTTCTGATGTTTCACATAGTGGATTCACACTGTTGATCTACATTGTTGATCTACATTGTAGATTCGCATAGTGGGTTCACATTGTTGATTTGCATAGTGTATGTATATAACTGATTTACATTGTGGATTCACATTATTGATTTAGTAAACAATTTTGAGTTAAATTGATAGTGAAAAAACGGGTTTGTTAAAAATTGTCAACATTGTTTTGTCCAGTTATTTTTCGAAATAGTGTGCGTGATTATCGACATATTTATCGCCACAAAATGGCGGATGCATGCTTTACGATACCGTTGAATAGTTTAGGATCGTCTTTTTTCATAATGCAGCGAAGTTGTAATTTCTTTTAAACAGAAATTCTACTAGCTACGATATCCTAAATATTAAAAATATTAATTTTGACATTTAGCAATTTTCTTACATTTAAAATTTACAACATTGTACGACTCCTTTACACGCGACAAGTTTCAGCACGTTCTGGATTAAATATTGAATGAATATTAACAATTTTAACCCTTTGAGGACGAATGTCGCAATATTGACAATATTCTCAAATCACTAGCCCGAACAGTTGCAAACAAATAATTACTTAAATAACAGAACACCACTATTTAATTTACATATATTTTTAACATTTATATAGATTTCAAAGGGTTAACATGATTTCAGAAGACTTCGAATATTAATATTTTGTTAAACACAATTTTATAAATTTTATAATTATAATTACAGTCGAGACCGAGTCAAAACGTCAAAAGTGATCCGAAAACTATTGCGTGGTACTGTATATTAAATGTACCAATGAATACAGCACTATTTTCACAGAAAAATAGTTTGAATTCTCCAAACATTCGCGCCAATTTCGACAATAATGGCGCACGACACGAAATATTTTTAAATCGATGAAAATTATGAATATCATCGAGTTCGTTAAAAAAAGACACTAGACGATTGATTGGTGCACGTAATACTTAACATCTTAAAATGTAAAACCAACACGTTCAACTAATTCACTGTGTAATATTTGCTTATATATATTTCGAGCAACAATGTACATAGTATCGTCCATTTTGTTTCCGAATTATCGTTTTGTGGAGTCGGTTAGCTTGGTTTCTGGGATGCTCAGTACCGAATATTTAAAAAATAATTGCAAAACGAATATTGCCATCGGAATTTGATTTTTAATGCAACAATTGGAAGTTATGGTTGCCATGTTCACCGCTCGACGTTCCTTCTACTTTGTGCGGAGGTTGCTTTTTTCTACTATTCGCTTGTTCTCTGTATTCAACGTCTCTTTATCGAATGATCTTCGTAGACAAATCTTTTTACACGAATTGTTCATATTTTCACGCAATTTAAAAAATTCAGAATGGCACACACAGATAGTAGCACGCAAAAATCTAAATATGAAATTTTGGACTTACCATTTCTGATTCCCACAGGCTCTGGACAGTCGCGATCACATTTTCAAAACTGCGTTGCACACAAATTTTGAAATCCAAAAAGAAAATTTTATAACTTCATTGAAAATTCCAAAACAAATTTAATCTTCTATACATCAATTTTGTGAAACATTTTCGAAATTCATTGATCCAAAAATTTTAGATAAAATCGAAGAAAGTTTGCAACTTTGTTACAAAAGCACTAAAACAAATTGAATTTTTCTATGCACCAATTTGGAAAAATGGGGAAATGATGTGAATTTCGTTTTTACACAATGAAGTTTATACACGTTAAAAGTTTCACTACACTTTTGATGAGAGGATTACACTTGTAAATGACACGGTGTCACTGACTCGACGGTTAAAAGTATACTGAGCTTTCACATTGACATTGACCGTGGAGAAATGTTTTCACCGCTTGCCGCGGCAGGTCATAGTACTCGAAAAACTCCAGAAGCCATGAATCATGCTTTGTTTCCAAATGGAAGGTCCTTGGAAAAGGTTTCGAACACGGAAACTGTTTATGCCTGCTATTTGTAGTCACATAAACGATTCTAATAAATAGCAATTGATATTAAAAACCAACAGGACTTTCCAGGAAAAATCAACAAAACCTCCAAATTTCAAAATACAGGATTTTCTGCAATTCTATATTACATACCTTCGACTTTTATTTAATTTTCATCTGTTCTGTATTTTAGGAAAGACAACAAAATTCTCAAATTTAAAATACACAGGATTTTGCAAATCGAAATTTTCATGTTTAAAATATATAAGATTGTGCAATTCAAAATTTTCCAAATTTAAAATACATATAGGATGTTGCAATTTAAAATGTTCAAATTTAAAATACATAGGATATTTCAATTGAATATTAATAAATAATTTAACTTACTCACTTAACAAACTCACAGTTTGGAAAAGGGAACAAAGCATTCAAATTCAAAATAAATCGATATTTAAATTGCAAAAGAAAAATGTTTAAAAGTTAGGATTAGATCATTCGATAATTCGAAAGAGAGGTTGGAGTCGAGAATCGAACACGATCGATTAGGAATAAAAGGATCATAGTTATAACATCGACATTTCTAGGGAGCTCTCGCGAGGATCGAACGCCATATTGGAGCCGCGGGTTATCGCGAAGGCCCCGGAGGGCGAGGGATGCCCGCGATGTGGAGGATACGTCTACGCCGCGGAGCAGATGCTGGCCCGTGGAAGGGTGAGTTTTCAATTTAGGGGTTGAAAACACCCCGGAAACGGTCCCAACTAGATTATCCGCGTGTTGGTGCCGCGGACACGACCAAAATAAATCCCGGATCGAGAACAATTCCGCGTTATATCATGAGCTGAGACGAGCCAGCTATTTCTGGCCCGATGGTGATCTTATTTTTGCCGAGAAACATGATCCGCCATCGTGAATACGGAGAGGGGGTTGTAAACAGCCGTGGAGATCTCTCACGTTATTAATCGTGCCATTTTTTATGCTACTTTGCCCTCCAATAATCCTCTTCTTAAACAATTCCTACATCCAATTCTTATTATTACGACCAACTTAATTTGTGATTTTTTAAAAAATATTGAATAGAGGCTTAAAATAATGATTTAGTAGAATCAATGTAGCATGATTTTGTTGATAAAGCTACCGGACTTGGTTAATAAATTTAATTTATATTGATTTATTTAAACAAGTCGTTGTACGTACATTTATTATAAAAATTATACAAGTTCAATATAGAGACTGACATCGTGAAAATTCACATTAGTTGCAATCATCAAAAATCATCTTGCAATCATCAAAAATATTAATCATTTGTATATAGATTTTATTAATATAATCATTTATATATTGATTTGATAGTTATTTGTGTATTGATTTTATTAATGCGATCATTTATACAACTGATTTTATTAAGATAGTCATATGCGTGTATTGATTTTATTAATCCAGTCATTTGTATATTAATTTCATTAATAGCGTCATCATCGTTACACGTACATACCGATTTTATTATGCGTACAAATTGGCATTACATGAAATCAATACGTACCGACTATATTTGTAACTGTGTAGTTGTACTCGTTGGAGTCATCAGATCTCGTGGAGGCTCGGAAGACGGTGGCCTCGCGTTCTCTGCTGTCTAAAATTGACTTTTGCCACCGGCTGACATTCTGCCAGCACCGTGACGCCGCTCCGTAATCTTACCGTATGACGAAACGCCTGTAATTTCATAACAATGAGGGAAAAAAATCCGGCCCCCGTAGTATGAGAAATCTGTGAGTAGAGGATGACTCGTCTCCCCTCTCTCTCTCTTTCTCTGGATCGTACCGAGGCGGCTTGTTGTCGTTGGTGCCGGCCCAAAAGCTTTTCCTGTCTTCCAACGCCGGTTGGCAGACCACCAACTGGTCCACTCGTCGCGTTGGAAAATAACTTGGAACCGGAGTGGCCGGTGGATTAAACTGATGCAGGCTAATTGCCTTTTCTAGGCTATTGCCAATCCGTCTTTTCGGCCCCGCGACCAGAAAGTCGAGTATCTTGACACCCTAAGACTGACTGCCCACCTAAAACTCTCGTCCGAGGTTTGGGTGATGTCTGTACAGTCTTATCGAATATACAGTAAATCCTCTATAAACGCATAAAAGCTGTAGCAGATAAACGCAGAAAATATATCCCCTCCACATTAGTAATCCGATCTCGGCTCGGGTATACCGGTGTGAACCACTACTAATGCGACGCGGAGAGTCGCAGTCGTCGACACAATCCAAAGGCCCGTGCGTCATGAGAATGTAACACCAATATTTAATTTTTTTTATTATTACTTACTTTTTTATGAAACTTTCATCGATATATTCGTGGCATTTTTCTGATTAAAAAGAGACCAAACACGATATGATTTCAACTGTGTAAATACTGTTGTAATATTTAGTGGTTTAACTGACGATGAACGTTTCGGGCGTAAGGAAGGATAGCGTATGCGAAAGAAAGAAACGCGGAGAGTCGCGGTCGTCGACACAATCCAAAGGCCCGTGCGTCATGAGAATGTAACACCAATATTTAATTTTTTTTATTATTACTTATTTTTTTATGAAACTTTCATCGATATATTCGTGGCATTTTTCTGATTAAAAAAAGACCAAACACGATATGATTTCAACTGTATAAATACTGTTGTAGTATCTAGTGGTTTAACTGACGATGAACGTTTCGGGAATAAGGAAGGATAGCGTATGGGAAAGAAAGAAACGCGGAGAGTCGCAGTCGCCGGCCCAGTTCAAAGGCCCGCGCGTGGTCTCGCTTTACACGCGCTGTCCTTCTCTACGTACGGCTCGGCCTTAGAAGCTCAACAAAATAGCTACCCGTTACAGATAAACGCATAAAGGTCGGGTTATACACGTCCGAAGTTCGGAACAGACCGAATATTGTTACCCAGGTTTAAATGAGAGTGTTCGCAATCGGAAATCGGCGTCCGACTTCTCAACGATTCTTTTTCTTCGAGTCTGGGAGGCCATATGGGCTCCACAACTCCTTTAGCTAAACTATGGGTGGCTCTCCTTTACAACATCTCGAACGCATCACAAGTTACGTCAAAGTTCGGACGGAAATGTATAAACACCCTAAAAACGCGTCCGATATCGGACGGATGTGTATAACCCGGCCTTTAGGGTCTCTGTACACCCATTCGGGACGGGCCCCGGAGAGTTTTTTTTACATAGCTTTGGTATAGGCAGGGCTCTCCGGGATGTCTGATCCGGTGTGGTACCGATTCTTCTTGCACTTTCGAGCGCGCGTTGACAGTTCCCTCTGTGCATAGAACAAAAACAATGTTTCCAGGGACTTCAGACCTCCTTAAAGTGAACTATCTAAACCAACTAGCTAAATCCCGGTCCGGCCCGTCCCGGATGGGTGTGCAGAGACCCTAACTATCCTCCCGAGGTTTATGCGTTTATAGAGGATTTACTGTAATCCATTTTTATCGAGATCTCTTTACTTTCTTTATTTGCAAGACAGTTCATGCGCTAAGAGAGATTTTCTCTTAACGATCAGAGACAGTGGGTTAACTGACCGATCGACGAACGAACCTCTCTGTGTCTGTGCATCGACGGAGTATTCCACTGTCTGCGAGGCGAGCCAACTTCCTCTCCCTTGAGCACAACAACGAGTCCGTTTATTTTCGGACACGAACAATGGACTCGGTCTCTCCGTTGCTGCCTGAAATCTGTCTTCCATCTCGTTAGCTTCGAAACGCGCTTTGAATTATTTAACGATGACCTTTATTTACCGGAGGATAGATTGTCGGATAAAATAAGACACAAAATAACCCAATTCGAGGACACAAATCCCCTTTTCGATCCACGAAGAACTGATGATCGTCCAATGAACTCGTTAATTGGCAAGTCGGAAAGTCTTCTGACAAAACCGCACACCAGCCACCTAAATTGATTGCAGCCCCTTCAGACGTACCAAAATATTCTTGAATATTTTTAATGATTTTGTTTACAACCCCTACCTCAATGAAGACAACGATTTGTAACAATGACAACATAATCAGAGATTTGAGACTTTCACGGCCCGGCATCATACAGTTGTGTCTTTCAGGTGTAAGCCATGTCCTATAGGAAGAGATTTACCAACGCTTTGCCAGCATTGCAGCTAGCTTCATCAGGGGGTCAGAAGACACATTGATACTGTGTGATACATGTGGTGTGATACACCTGTTAGCGACAGTTTGTTTTGGGGAGAAATCGAAGGCAGATAGCCCGACGCTAGTCCGCTTTCGGTTAATTTATGGTAGGGTCGGGGGTTCGCGTAGCTTCTTGAAGCCGTGGTTCCTGTCGACGGACAAACCCCAGATGATGTCTGGCAACTCGAAGTTGTCCAGGTACTTGATGGGGCGCATTCGTTGACATATGTTTGGAAAGTTGGGAACCTTTAAGCATGGCAGGCGACCCGACGTCGTACTGCTATCTTAAAGAACAAAGATAGTTTTTATGAAGGATCTGGCCACGGAGTGGGGGAAGGCAAGGGTGCCTTCTGGTGAGGGGACTGTGTTGGACCTGTCAGCACTTACCACAGAACCGTGCAAGAGCAGAGTCGCGATTAATAATATCTAACACACCAGTATCAGCGTGTCTTCTGACAACCTGATGAAGCTAGCTGCAATGCTGGCGAAACGTTGGGAAATCTCTTCATTTAGGACACGGCTTACACCCGTAAGCCTCAACAGACACAATGACAACATAAATATTAATTTTGGCTATGAAGAACGTTAAATAAAAAATGGTCCGCGGCACCATAGCCTGTCCACGAGAATACATCGCCTGTCTCCGGGCGCATCATGGTTATTCCTGCTTCTTGTGATTAGGCTTACCATAAGCAATGCTACAAGTGCAAAGTCTGTCAACGGTCTCTGGACTCGACGCTTCATTGCGATGGTCCTGATCGCGAGATATATTGTCGAGGTATCTTATCGAAATCCAACAGAATGTAAATCGTCCACGTGTACGTCCCCCAAAACAACATTATCTATTCTTTTTTTCTACTTCTGAATAACGAAAGCCCCCTAAAATTAATCATATCACACTCTTGCACCCTGTGTACCCGTGTCCATTGGTTTAGTTTTATTCACATAGACTGGCGCAAAGTGTTCTGTAGTTACACAGAGGAACCTGAGAGGAGTCTTTGTCCCTTCTAGTCCAGAGTTACTTTGTTTTGTCTATTTTGTCGGTTCTATTACCATCGGATTATTTTTTACACAAAATTATATTTTCCAGTCGGCGTGTACGTTTTTTCAGAAAATAGATCAGTGGATAATTTGCGTTCGGTTTGGACATTTGTAGTTGAAAAGATTCAATTGACGACCGGGAATAACCGTGTGTAATAGAACGTAAGACTCGTATAAGAACCTACTTTTCGTGACTAACACGTGTCCCTTTGTCTCCCACGCAGCAATGGCACAGGGAATGCTTTAAGTGTGCCAACTGCTCCAAGAGATTAGATTCCGTCAACTGCTGCGAAGGTCCTGACAAGGACATCTACTGCAAAGGTGAGGGAACACCAACAATTACACGAGGATCGGTCGTCACGTGACTGGCGTGTTCTAATTGATAGCAACAATGCTGTCTACTGGTTCAATCATTTTTCATAGAAACAGTCGCAACACGGAGACTGTTGAGGATTCTTGAACTCAGGACTTTGAATCTCAAGTCTGAGAACGTGTCTTCTTAAACCTGGCTAGGACCTAGTAACTTTGATTCGCAATCTTTTAATAGCAACTAGCTTTAAAAAGAGGACCTAGACTTGGGTATAGGTTATGTTTAGGGTTCTGAGTCCAATCAAGCCCAACTAAACGCCCCTGGTCTGGGTTAGGTGGTTTTAACATTGAAATAGGATTCTAGGCCTGCAAGTGCTCCAAAAATCAGACTTAGGACCTCTTCTTGTAGCTAACTATTAATCGAAGATGCCAGGTATTGATTAGGTTTAGTGTTTTGGGTGTAATAAAGTCTTCCATCTTGATCATGACCCAACTCAAAAAGGAGGATTCCAGAACTTTAAATAACCTAAAGTCCTGGAATCCTCCTTTTTGAGTTGGGCCATGATCAAGATGCAAGACTTTATTACACCCAAAACACTAAACCTCCAAGTTACAATCTAACGTAGGAGGCAATTGTTGAAGTTACCTTCAAACCCTATTACAAATAAACCTTTTGTGGGATTAGGACCCCCCCAGACCACAAATACCGTAGGAAATTAGGAAGAAGGAGGGAGGGTTCCGTGGGTGAACGCGTTAGTCGATCGGCTACCACCGCGAGGGCCCAGGTTCGATTCCCGGCGCGGTGGTGCCTTCCTTTTTCCTGAGATCCTACACATTTTTTTTTTTTTTTTTCGTAGTGGTAATCTCTCTTACGGATACCTATTCCTTCTCGAGGGGAGAAAGAATATTATGTTGGGCTCCCCGGTCGGAGTGTGCAAGACCGGTATACCAACTAACTCCACTACGCCCGTCCCTAAAGCTCCTGGAGGATGACCGCGCGCATGTCTATCCGGTCACCTCCCGCCTTAACATTTCCTCCCAGGAAGAGGACGCGGCCCCTTCCTACCTACCCTAATTAGATTCACCATACGACGGAGATATGGTGCCTCCCACCCGTCTCAGGCCGACCGATGGATGCCTAAGCCCCCCCGGCTTAGTGCATCCGACGATCTTCAGGGACGTCCTTGATGACCGGGGTCATCAAGGACGTCCCTGCTCGCGTTATTACAAATAAACCTAATCAATACCTAGCATCTTTGATTAATAGTTAGCTACAAGAAGAGGTCCTAAGTTTGATTTTTAGGGCACTCACAGGTCTAGAATCCTGTTTCAATGTTAAAACCACCTAACCCAGATCAGGGGCGTTTAGTTGGACTCAGAACCCTACACTTAACCTATACCCAACATGCCCAAATAATGTATAGTTACAAGGAAAGGTCCTAGACCAGGTCTCCAGTGTGTCCAGAGTCCCAGAATCCTATTTCGATGTTAAGGCCAACCAGAAACAAGTTGGAGGGCCCGATTAGACCCAGAACACGTCAGCTCACGTGACAGCCCCATGACGCAGCAACGTCTACCAACCAAACCAGATACCTTTAACCGATATTCTCTGCAGTATGCTACGGAAAGAGATTCGGACCGAAGGGTTATGGCTACGGTCAGGGTGGTGGCGCCCTACAAAGCGACTGCTACGCCAATGGGTGGGTTTTCAGAGCCGAGACTGAGACGGGAACACACGAGAGAAATCCCGCCTCGGCTTCTACACTCTCACTATATATGATGCGCTTGTCTGCTTAACAGCTTGCTATCCGAAGAAATTCGGTCCGCGAGGTATTGGCCACGCTGGGGTTATGTGGATCGGGCTGCAGTGCGATATTGAAGACGAGGGGTACGCGCCCCCTATAGTTTATGCTATTCCACTTTCGCCAGTCCATCTGTCTGTCTGTATGTCTGTCTGCGTGCGTACGAGTTTGCGTTCGTCTCAACATTTCAGCAACCCAAACAATTTAGGACATCTGCGTAGTCAAACTTTGTAAAACCTTTTGAGGATACACAACATGATTATAAATAATAATTTGACCAACTTTTATTTCAATTTTTTAATATCAGGAGCTGCAAATTAGTTTATTGGTTGCTCAAGTGTTGAGACAGCCTCATTTCTTCTAACTATGCACAAATATTTTCTTGTAGAAACGAGGAATGATTCAAGAATTATAGAAATAAATTAATTTAAAAATATATGAACAGTCTGTTTATACAAACAAGATTAAATCAGTACATTTGAAGTAAAAGAATTAGAGAATTTAATTTTACGAAAACCTAAAGCAGTTTGAAAGGGCCGGTAAATTAGCAAACCACTTTATCGACCTAAATTAAAATTCAAGTTGAAGAAATCCCGGCCAGCCGAATGAAAGAACGAATGTGTGCACGTGTCTTTAAAGACCAGTATGCGTGTGTGTACATACCCACAATACACACGAGTCGACGCCTTAACGCTTTGCGCTATCACTCACCTTCACCGTTTTCAATTTTCGCGCCGCTTGGTCGGTAAGACTGTCAAGTACAGTTCCCCTCAAAAATGGAAACGTGTACAGAACTTTTTTGATTACTTCTCAAGGCTTGACAGTTTAATCGTCGAGTGGCCAAGTGTGTGAGTGTGTTTGCGAATAAACAGTGAATAACCGTCTTCCCGACTGGCATTCCCCGAAGTTAATTACGCTGAAAATATTCACCCGCGGAACAGAAATTATCGAATCGAGATGCATTATTTATGAAGAGTCAACTTTCGTTGCCGGTTCCTTCCCGACGTTCCGCGGTTTTCATTAAGCATCCTTCCCCTCCCACCCCCGCATGCTAATTGCCAATCAGAATCGGTCGATTTCGCATTTGCATGCTTTCTTTTTGAATGTACAAGTGCGAGTCGCGACAATGAGATGAGTTAAGGGACGTACTGAAATGAACTAGATTCTCATTTTTGCGACTTAGTTTTGGACGCACCGTCTGCCAAAAGTATACATTTTTCAAATTACACTTTTCTAAAAGTGACTCTGTCGATTTAATTGTAATTTTTGCAATGGGGGAGATTAAAAATAATTTTTTACACGCTTCACAATTTTTTATTAAAAAATTTAAAGGTGTTAGCTGAATCTATGTGAAAAAATGAATCAAAAACTTACAATACACTTCTTTTATTCGAGGCACCGTTTCTGAGTAAATTTTGTTTCAATGTGAGTCGAGTACGTGTACTTTCACTGACTGTGTAATTATTAAGAAGGTGTTCTAGTTATTTTTTTGGTTTGCTGGTGGGAAACCTTTGGCCAACGGTGTGTTTTGCATGATGAGGAAAAGTAGGGTGTTGACATCGTTAAAATTTGTGCACGCAGCGATGCTGCACCTCGCACCACTGTCGTTGACACTGCCGCGATCAAGGCACCACCTGGCAAGGGTTGTCCGCGTTGCGGTGGCGTAGTCTTCGCCGCAGAGCAGGTGTTGGCAAAGGGTCGCGAATGGCATAGGAAATGCTACAAGTGTCACGACTGCACCAAAACCCTGGACTCCATCATCGCCTGCGACGGGCCCGACAGAGATGTCTACTGCAAGACCTGCTACGGAAAGAAATGGGGACCGCACGGATACGGATTCGCATGTGGCTCTGGATTCTTACAAACCGATGGCCTATCGTGAGTAGCTACCCCTACTCCCCCTCTGTTCACTCACATAGGCTTAAAAGTTACAAAAACAATCGTACTAATTGAATAAGGGTACCCTAATCAGAGCGTAGATTAATGGATAGTATACCTTGCCAAGGTGTAGATTAGTTCAAAATACCCTAGGACCACCAGAATTAAGACTGCCCCGACCAAACTATAGTTGAACATAGGGTACCCTACGGCAGGCATGGGCGACGCTGGCACAAAAAACAGGGGATGACTCACTTGGACGCCATCCGATTGGACGCGTCCCGATTGGACGCGTTCCTTTAGGACGCCATGCCGATTGGACTCGTCGTTCGGACGCCATTGCGGTTGGATTTCTGACATTTGGGCGCCGTGCCGTTTGGATTCGTGACATTTGGGTGCCGTAAATTTTATAATCATTGCCTTTCGAATCCTAAATATGGTGATATTTTATTGTGAAATGTACGGTTAGGTCTGGGCTAGTTCAGGGTTAGTTCTGGGTTAGGTCTGGGTTAGGTCTGGGTTAGGTCCAACCGGTACGGAGTCCAATCGCTATGGAGTCCAAACGGCACGGCTTTAAAACGACACGAGTCCAATCGGCACGTAGTCCAAACGGAACGCGTCCAATCGTGACGCGTCCAATCGGATGGCGTCCAAACGGGGGTGTCCCAAAAAACACATGTTGCTGCTTTTCTCCTTCGCCTGCTCGGCAAGGCAGTCCCCACCACGTCCCCTTCGACTCTCCCTTCAGCACGGGCCCCACGATGCTGCACCTACCTGCCGATGAAGCATTGTGGGGCCCGTGCTGAAGGGAGAGTCGGAGTGGACGTGGTGGGGATTGCCTCGCCGAGCAGGCGAAGGAGAAGAGCAGCAACTTGTGTTTTTTGGCCAGCGTCGCCTATACATGTCGTACAGTCTTAATATCGAAGGGCCCAATACTTCAATTGCGTTGCAACTAAGAGTAACCTAGCTTGGGATATGAAGGATCACTAGAGCCTAGAAGGTCGCAAGTAGACCAGCACCTTGAAAAAGCACTATTTCTTTCAGTGAGGAAGAAATTTCGGCCAGTCGACCATTCTACAATCCAGACACGACCTCCATCAAGGCGCCAGCCGGTCAGGGTTGCCCACGTTGCGGTGGCATGGTGTTCGCTGCTGAACAACAACTCGCCAAGGGTACCATGTGGCACAAGAAATGTTTCAACTGTGCCGAGTGTCACCGACCTTTGGACTCCATGCTAGCCTGCGACGGACCCGACAAGGAAATTCACTGCCGATCCTGCTACAGCAAACTCTTTGGACCCAAAGGATTTGGATTCGGCCATGCCCCGACTCTCGTTTCCACGAATGGAGATCACGCTCCTTCGTAGTAAGTTCCAATCAACAAGAGCTACCTGCCTCTTCAATCCTATCATATCTAGTCTTTGATAATAACTTAGCTACCCAGCGTATCCAGTCTGTTCCCTCACCTAATCAAGCTACCCAATCTAGCTGATCAGTCTAACTCGGCTACCCAGCTGATCAGTCCTGCTTTAGTTACACAATCTAGCTGATCAGTTTAACTCGGCTACCCAGCTGATCAGTCCAGCTTTAGTTACACAATCTAGCTGATGAGTTCTGCCTTAGCTACCCGATCTACCTCACCCATCTAACTTGGCTACTTAACCTAGTCAATTCTAGGGAACCTAATCAACGTTGCCTTTTGTTTCAGTATCGATTCCAAGCCACAGGTCGGTCAGAAACGGGACGACGGTCACGGGTGCGCGCGTTGTGGCTACCCGGTATACGCCGCCGAACAGATGATCTCGAAGAACCGCGTGTGGCACAAGCGTTGCTTCAGCTGCGGCGAGTGCCATCGTTCGTTAGACTCGACGAACCTGAACGACGCCCCAGACGGCGACATCTATTGTCGCGGCTGTTACAATAGGAATTTCGGTCCCAAGGGCGTGGGCTTCGGCATGGGCGCGGGCACCCTGACGATGGCCTAATATCTCGACAGCCATAACGAGATGCTCGAATACAGTCTCATATCTACATATATATATATATAAATATAATATAAATATAAATCTATTCAAGTAACCAGCAAGCAAATGGACGAACTAAATGCGACCGCAAATGTGAAAAACCATTTATGGTCCTCAACGTCAACGGTCGTGTTGGTTCGTCCATCTGCCTGTCGTAAGTATGTATATGTATAGGCGCCTGACTACTCGACTAACTCCGACAAGTGACGAAAAGAAACTACGCTGCTCCATGAAAAAATCTAAATGTTCATCTCGACCTATATTTTCTTTCCAACGACCATACACGTCGATCCGATCGCAACAAGCACGAAACCAAACGTGTTCGCGATCGGATCGACATCGGACACCGGGGGTTGCAAGGTCGATCCCTTCGACGACGTAGCGCACGAACGACCAACGCACCGATTCATTTCAGCGATTCTTCACGAACGCAATTTCTGTACGAACACGCTAACTTTTATTACTTTTGTATGGCGAGATTTCGAGGCAGACCGACGCCCGGGAATCCCCTCCGCGCTGAGACGTGGACAGCGCGTCACGTGACACAACATGACGGCGCTGGCCGAGCTGCCACAACCGCCGAGCATCACATGACTCAATATGGCGACGGCTAGCATCACGCGGACGGGGAACCTCGAGCGTCGTCGCAAGATTGATCACGAGTAGCGATGGGACGCGCGAAATTTGAAACGACCCCGAGCGCCAGCCCGCGAAATTCAAACGCCCGACCGAGAAATTCGATTCGTTCACAGTAATTCTTGCATTTATAGCATTGTAAATTAATGGAACGCGCAAAAGTGTACATCTTGAAGACAATTAATAGCATTTTTGTAAAATTTCCTTACGTCGAGAGTTTTTTGTTTTTTTTTTTTTTTTAAGTAAATTTCGGTTGGGAAATTCGGTGTTCTCTCGCGAAAGGAGGGTTCTCCGGTGAACGAAAAAACGACGAACGACGAGACCGCGGGTCCCATCCCTAACGACGAGCATGGGAGCGACATAGTACAAAGGGTAAATCCGCGTCTACCTGGACCGCAATCAGGAGCAACGATGATGTAATATCCATGCACGACGACTGTTGAGACGAGTGAGAGAGTGAGAGAAAGAGAGAGAGAGCGAGAGAGAGAGAGATAGAGCGAGAGAGAGAGAGAGCGAGAGAGTGAGAGAGATGTTGACAACAGATATATATGAGTAAAAAAGAAGCAGAAATGCAAGAACGATTATTTTCAATAAATGTATATTTCGAAATAAAATGGGGAAGAGACCTGGTACCTTTTTTTTTTCTCTTCTCTCGCGAGAAGGGAAGCCGGCGATACGTCGTTTTCACTGTTCTCGTTTTTTTTCCGATTTTTATTTTTACTTTGTTTTCTTTTCCTCTCTCGACGGCACTCGACATTCCATTTGTCGCGGACGCGTCGAAGGAAAAGTCATCGTGTCGAACGAAGCCTCGGAATTTTGCGGCTACGGGCCCCGAAGCATTTACTACAAAAATAGTTCGAATATCGAGAAAGTGTGAGAGAAAGAAAGACAGAAAGGGGGGGGGGGAGACGAGAATGAGTGAGTGTGCGAAAGATAGTGATAGGAAACGACGACAGAGAACTCGATTCGTTCGACACTCGAGGTGACCCTTGAACCGGAAGTGGATGGTCTAACTGCCGCGGAGACGCGGCGTCTGTTAATCTTTAAGTAGCCGCCGTGAACAAAGGACTTCGCCGCGTGAACATTGCACAAACACCGATTTTAATCATAGACGATCTATTCTGTAAAATAAATGCCATTTCGATTTCTGAGATCCCGAGCAGGCTGTTCATTCGACCTCGCGATTCGATGACACGCGCGATTACTTAAAGATTCGGCTCTCTCCGATTGACAGAGTCGCCTAACCGCGATCAGTTTTCCTTCGACACTCGCCGCCATGCGTTTCTTGCCGTTGCGTCCCCGTCCATCGAGCCAGCGATGGGTCTTTGCGAGATTTTCGACATTAAACCTTAACAAACATCGTCAAACAAGGGCTCTGTCCGTTGCCACTTAGGGTTTGGACCCGTTGGAACATCAGAAAATGAATTTGGATGGGTAGTTCGAAGCTCTGGTTTGTTTAAACCTTGGCAAACTTGGTTATCGATTCACAGTTAGACTGGATGTTTGAAGCATAGACAAGAAGCTGTTGGATTTGGTGTTTGAACGTCTTAAAGTGGGATTTAATTCAATCAATTTGGAGCTACAGACTGTTCAAACTTTTACAAACGAGCTTATGTAGCTGTTGACTTCTAATTGGGGCTCACTTCGAGCAGTTTGAAGTCTAACCTCGTTCAAACCCCATCAAACAAATTTCTCAACCCTCCGGTAACTTCAAATACTCGAATAGTACCCTACACATAAGGTTACAATTGTAATTTCAATGCCTGTTTGCAAATAATCCTCTTCAAACTTAGTCAAACAAGCTGCGCCATCCATAAGCATGCTTGAACATTAAATTTGCCTCGAATGCTGGACATCAGACTGCAAAATCTGACCTTTTATAACCCAGACCTAAACCAGACAGTAATTAACACTAGAAGCCTTATAATAACGACAAGACTGCGTTTATTCAAATTTCGTACAATATTTGTTTAAATATTTGCTCCAATAGAGAAGTTTACTAAAAAATTACTCCGGAAAACATATTTATAACTTTAATTTTTGTAAAAGAAGAAACTAGAAACCAGTCATTTTGACTGGTCCGGTAGTTCTAGTGTTAAACATTTAGTACTTAAGTTGAACCTTGTTTGAAGAGGTTCGAACAAGTTTGAATACAAATTCTCACTAGTCCTTGTCCAGCAAAACCCAAGCAGATTACAATTATGTGTGTCCTTACTCAAACACGAAACCCAACTTGTCCCAATCTGTTCAAATCCAACCCATACTTGATCAAACTCGAGCGCCACGAAGACCCATCGCCAGTCCTCCACCGGGGGACACGGACTAACATACTCTACTTACGAATGGACCTTAGTAAACCTTACACGCTAACGCATAGTTCTGCGAATGTATACTTGGTGGAACAAATGGTACAGACTCCGGACACCTAATTGCAGTCTCACAAGCAACGTCTTCCAACAACGTCAAACAGGTGATTGTACAGCTCTACCGTGTGAATTTGAGGTCTCGTGCACAAGTACAAAGAGAAAGATCACTACGCTGTAATGATTTCACCATCAGTACAATCAACACTTTAGTCTGTTAAGTCTGCAGTCCTGATCAGCGTTCTTCCTCGTAGCACCACACGTTTTCTAGAAGAATCCCTCAATTCCCAACTGAACTGTAACACTATCCAGATGGTAGACGATCTATCCGCGTTGTTGGATTTCATCATTTTCTTCCGACTGCTCGTGGAATCCCCAAAATCGATTGGAGAGCTTGCGTCTGACTTAGGGTATCGCGCAGTTGAGTCTTGAGAAAATTGTTCTTGCACTTGTTCCGTTCACTATATTAGAAACGGCAATGATACAGACGGAGCTACACTCTGGTTCCCACGATCTCCGGGCTCGTTTCGATACTGATTACGGTGTAAAACACTAATCCCCTATATTTATAGCAACAACTGTACAAGCGCCGACCGCGCCACTTCGATCGACACTGGCGTGAACCTAGGGTCCACTTTAACATCAAACTTACCACGATCATTTCATACAGTTTATTTAACCATCACTAAAATTACAAAAAATATAAAAATGATTCATTAGACTTTGTTATTCAAGCACCAATTATGATAAAAATCATTGTTCAATAAAAACGATGAAATCAACGTTCGACGTTCCAGAAGAAAATGTCTTGTGTCCTACGCCATTGGAAATGGCTAACCTCGATACTTCAGTTTTAATATTTTAACCCTCGTATGCCGATGGCTGGGTCTGCGGTGACCCACAACAGGCGTGTGGATCTGGATTATCTTTTTGTCTTTGTCTGTATGATTATGCGGTGTATGGTCACTATTATGGGTCACGCTAGACCCAGTCACCGGCAACCACGATCCGTCACGCAAGGGTTGAAAACAATTTGAATGAAAATTCAATTTTTATAACAGCTGCGTGCTTATTGTTGAACAAATTTGGATAAATTTAATTATGGAATTTTGTAACTTTTATAAGTTATTTTTAATGTGTGGTAGGTTTAGTGTTAAACGAGCAATGGCGTCGTCGATCGAGGGACGTCTGAACTTCAAACACTGAATATACATTCTCTATTTCGTTGGATCATAGTTAACGCTACTTTACATCGAATACTTTCGCTCGTCTCTTCGCGAGATGAAAACAGCAGGGATCGAAAGACATATGGTACTTTTTAATACATTAAAAATACAAATTAAAAAAGAACTAATCTTAAAATCCAAAATAATGCTTTATAACAGGAACAGATATTTTGTTTATCGATTTTAAAAAAGTCCTTGATCATTGTAACAAATATTAAATATTCAGTCAATAGATTTGTAACAATATATACAAAATAAGCATTAAATAATTGAGTCAGCTAAATTTTCCTGAATATATTATTTGTTTGTAATTTTTTGACAGTTATTTAATAACTTAAGTTCAGAGATTATTGATATTTCTCTTGCGAAAAAGTTTTTAGTGAATATTTTGGAATAACTTGTTTCCATGGAACTTTTATTATACATATTCAAAAATACCTGTTCCATGAAAACACTTTTTGAAAAAGTTCCTAATGGCAACACTTCTTCACATAAATTGTAGAGACGAACAATTGTTTAAGAAATGAAGGATAATTATTTCTTTCGATCCCTGTAAAACAGGAAACACTCGTTCGAACCCTTCGACTCGGTCGACGCGGGCTTATCAGCTAGGTTCTCTGGCGATGATCGATTTAGGGGAATGTAGGACGGTACGTTAGTATCTGCATCTCCTCCCTGCGGAAACCGGCTCGAATTGCGCGTTGAGATCGTTTCAAAATCGTCAACTAAAATCATTAAACGCCTTCGTGTCCAACATATTTCATTTCTTTCGAAAAACTCTTTAACCTTCATTGGCAATTGCCGTTCGTTCAATTGTTTTTTTAAACTTTTAAATTTCAGAACATATCACAAAAATTTTTTTAATACTTCTCTATGTCTGTAGAACATCACATATAATTATTTTTATTGCAACCTTTCACCTCGATTCTTTTTAAAAAAGCAATATTTCGAAAACTTCTATTTTTGGAGTATCGTGTTGTATGGAAATCGTGTTATGAGAAGCCTGATTGTACAAAACATAAAACACATTTAAATCGTCAGTCACGAATTGCGAAGGATTAATCCCAACCTGACCTAAGCACACCGAAATATTATGACAACCAGAGCTGGGTAAAATTTTGGAGAAAAAAAAAATTTTTCAACTGCTACTTTAAGTATTCGTTGTTCCCCAATTCAAATTAAATACTATTTTATATAAACAATAAAATTTCGGAGATGAAAATAGATTGAGGAAGCAGGTAACATTAAAATGCAAGAAACAATAACATTTTCAAAGCCGATTTTATCGAAAACAAGTCGTCAAAAGATGAAATTATTCCACATTTTCGATTTATTGTTTCGTGTTGAATAACCCCCTCAAATGAAATCCACACTACTTTCAGAATTCTTCTTAAAAACCTTTCCTAACAAATAAAATATTTTATTTTTAAAAGCGCAACTATAATTTCAAATAAAATAGACTATTTACTATTAGAAATATTATTTTACCCAGCTCTGATAACAACGTTGAGAAACGACCTCGCGCAGAGCAGGCAACAACAGTCCTCTGAACAGCCTGGCGTTTCCGGTTCGAAGCGCTGGGTACGCTCTATTTACAGGACTCGCTCGGGATGGCGCGGTTCCTTTGGTGCACGATTAGTACAGGTTCGCGGTCTTCAGGGGCAGCGGGTCCAGCAGGTAAGGTGGCAACGCCGCGGAGAAGGGCCTGGGGCTGCAGGAGCCCCAAGCCCCGCCCCCACCACCGCTTCCCCGCGTGTTAGGCGAGCAGTGGTCCACCGACGCGTCCGTCGCGTGCTTCACGCTCACCAGGTTCGGATTCGCGATCGGTTTCACCTCGTTCGAAGACAGGACGCTGTTCGAGCCACCTGGCGGCGTTGCCGGACTTCTCGGCGAGCGTCCTTCCGCCTTTACGTTGCTGGCAACCGGGCTGGAGGCACCGCTGTCAACACCCATGCTGCTCTGCGAAGAAGACTTCTGCTGCGCCAACCTCTCCTGCTTGCGGAACTTGGCGCGTCGGTTCTGAAACCATACCTGCAACAAAGGAATTAAGGTTAGGTTAGGGCCTGGTTGAAAATATAGGCTTGAGGATTGGGGGTGCTGGGTTTGGAATGTTTTGTGTGGGACTGGTACTGTTGAGGTGCCAAGTTGGAGTACTATGGAACTGTTGAGGTAACAAATTTAAGTACATTGGTACTTTTGAAGTGCCAAGTTGATGTTCATTGATACTGTTGGGGTGTCAAGTTGGAGTACTATGGAACCGTTGAGGTACCAAACTGATTTTCATTGATACTGTTGGAGTGCCAAGTTGGAGTATTATGGAACTGTTGAGGTACCAAATTGATGTTCATTGATACTGTTGAGATGTCAAGTGAAGTACTATGGAGCTGTTGAGGTACCAAGTTGATGTTCATTGATACTGTTGGGGTGCCAAGTGGGAGTACTATGGAACTATTGAGGTACCAAATTGAAGTACATTGGTACTGTTGAAATGCCAAGTGAAGTACATTGGTACTATTGAGGTGCCAAGTTGATGTTCATTGATACTGTTGGGGTGTCAAGTTGTAGTACTATGGAACCGTTGAGGTACCAAACTGATGTTCATTGATACTGTTGGAGTGCCAAGTTGGAGTACTATGGAACTGTTGAGGTACCAAATTGAGGTACATTGGTACTGTTGAGATGCCATGTGAAGTACATTGGTACTATTGAGGTGCCAAGTTGATGTTGATTGATACTGTTGGTGTGCCAAGTTGGAGTACTATGGAACCGTTGAGGTACCAAATTGATGTTCATTGATACTGTTGGGGTGCCAAGTTGGAGTACTATGGAACTGTTGATGTACCAAATTGAAGTACATTGGTACTGTTGGGATGTCAAGTGAAGTGCATTGGTACTGTTGAGGTACCGGGTTAAGGAAGATAGTTAGTGGTGAAGTAAGTTAATAATTTTAACAGATTGAAAATAGAATATCGACATGCTTCAATCGTTTTAATCCTCTGACTGTTTTGAATTCCATCTACCCAATTTTGTCATAAATGCATAAAATCCTCAGGTTAATAGTTAGCAAGTAGAGACCTGAACCAGATGAAGACCGAGTCAAAGCTACTCTAGACGATTCAAGGGGATGTAGAAAATGGATCCAGTAGACTCTACAGAACCCAGAAGAGTTAAAGTCAACTACCAACTCCAAACCATCAACACCACCAACTAAAACTAACGTTCCAATCATCCATCTCTTTGTGACAGCTGACCAAATGTCTTCAAAAAAAGAAGAAACGTCCGATCTATCCAATCGATCCTCTCACCCCAAGCACCCTCAACTACCCTCAACTTCCATGTCTTAGCACTCCCAGCTAAATGAATAGCAATGATCGCCAAATACCCAGCACGTAAAGTGCGTATTTCCACCATCGATTCATGGGCATGCCATAGACGGAAAGAGACACATACAGTAAACGACAGAGAGAAAGAGTAAGGGAGGGCAAGAGACAGAGAGAGAGAGAGAGAGAGAGAGAGAAAAGAGGGGGTAGGAGACGCGTCAGGTCCCTCTGCTCGTCAGGCAGCGCTCTTAATTGGCTCTAGTTGGCCAAATGAAATATTTAACGAATAAAATAAACGGAAAGCGGCGGTGACCTGCATGTTAAAGTAGCGGATTTATTTGCTTTACCGTTTATCTGACCAGCAAAGCCACCCTCTCCCCTTGTCCCATGTTACATTCCCCTCTCTCCTACACATACACACACACACACACTCTCTCTCTCTCTCACTCTCACTCTATCCTCTTCCATGATACTCTATCTTCGTCAGCAGGGTCTCTCTCTCCTCGTCTATCCTTTGTTCGCTCTCGCGGACGTGTGTGCACGTGGAGCCCACCCCCAGATTTTCCAGGGGCGGCTACATTCGAGCTCTGAGTGGCAGCCAGAGCCCCGAAGAGGGGGAAAGGGGTGGATTCACAGAGAGAGAGACAGCGAGAGAGAGAGAAAGTCAGGGGCGCGCGGGACACCATGATGAACGTGATTGCCCTTTCCGGACGGCAAACACCGCTATTGGATTTTTATCAGTCGCCGGGGCTGCTGAACCAACCGGCCCTCCTGCTACCTCTCCTGACTCCTGCCTGCAGCTGCTGCTCTCTGTCTCGCTCCAGCTTCAGGAATTTCGTCGACGAAAACTGTCCGGTATCCTCTACCAACCCCCTCCCCTTCACCTCCGTGCACGACATGCACCTCTCGCGTTCGAATACTACTGCTTTTGTCTTTCGGATGGACGGAGGGCTAATTTTTATCGATGCATCGATCACTCGCCGAATGGACGCTGTTGTGATCTCTTAGCTTCGGATGTTCTAGGGCTTTGAATGTTTTAGGGGTTGTTGGCGAGTCGAGAAATTCTTTTGGAAAGTTGTTTGGGTGCTACTGTTAGGTTAGGGTGTTGGAATTTTTGAAATTGTTCGTCATGTATTAGGTGGTGATTTTTATAGTATTGTGTCATTATGTAAGGGTTAGTTTTCGTTTTTCATCCCTTGGAAATTCTTATGGAATTGTTTCTAGAGGTATTTTGTGTGGAATTATTGATTATAAAGAATTGAATGGCTGGCTGGTGGACTTTGATGTGGATGCAGAATAATATAAGGGTTGTTTCTTCGTTTTCATCCCTTAGCAAATTTTTTGGAATTGTTTTTAGAGGTGCTTCGAGTGGAATTATTAATTATAAATGTTTAAATTGCTGGATGGTGACTTTGAAGCTGTTATTATATCATATCGGGGTTGGTTTTCGTTTTTCATCCCTAGGTAAATTTTTGGATTTTGTTTTAGAGTTACTTTGTGTGAAATTGTTGATTTGTGGAGAATTACGTAGTGAGATGGTGATATTAAAGTTGTTAAGCATCATATAAGGGTTGATTTCTGTTTTTTCATCCCTTAGCAATTTTAATTATTGATTGTGAAGAATTGTGTAGCTAGGTGGTGACTTTGATGTTACTGGATCATCACATAAGAGGTGATTTCTTATTTCATCCCCTAAATTAACCCCCTACCCTTACGAAGAGCTTGAAAAACATTTAACCCTCAAACTGCTAAGCGGGTCCATTGGGATCCGGCTGTATGTAGATACTGCGGTTATTTAAACTTTTAAAATTCTTGGGATCTTGTCGTTGCATGATTTTGTTACTTTTCTTATTTTTTATTATTTAGAGCTCATTTTTTTTTATATTTACTACATTTTGTGGTATAAATTTTCTATCGCATAATGAAAGTTTTTTTTACCGTAGACAGAGGGTTAATGTATACGAGGTTTCACAGAATTTAATTTTAATAAAAAATATATCAGTGTAAACTATTGGATCATTGTGTAGAGGTCGATTTTGTAGTTTCATCCCTTAGCAATTTTTTCAAACGGTTTTCAGACCTGAGTTTCGTATGAAAATTATGGAATGCGTAGAACCGAGTGCATAAATTTGTATAAAAAATATTGTGCAAGTCCAAAGGGTTAGGTGGAAGAAGGAATTTCGAAGGATTTGCGTTTTGTCCATTTCCGGGCAGAGTATAATAAAATTACGTCGCCAAGCAAAAACTAACGTAACACACGCAGAAGCCGGTGGGTACGCGCCAGTGACAACACTAATAATTCGTATTTGGCCACGGACCAAACCCCGAAGAGACCGTAGCATGTGTGCCGTTGTTTGCCGAACGGACGACGACGACGACGGCGTGAATTAGGGAGACTACGTGCCGGCGTTAATGTTAAATAAATACACCGACGCCTAAATAAAATGCAACGAGCCGCACCGACAGATGTCCACCTCGTTTTGGATAAATATTTAAGCCGAAGCTTCATCCGCACCGTTGCCTCCGTTATAGTTGCTTCCCCACCATACTAAACGTCTTTTTCATTCCGATAACTTCATTTTTACTATACCCTACCGTGAAACACTTCCGGAAATCTTTTTATCAAAACCAAAAGAACGAAATATTTATTTGATCGAATGAAAAATCCTTTATGCTAAATACTATGCGGAAATGTCATTTATTCTGATTAATGAGAATGTTCATATTTTTTTAAATTGTTTCAGATATTTTTTTATCAAACTATTTTATAGATACGTTTTTATGAATTGTTTGACACGTTCACGCCGGTGCTGGTTTCTCTAATTTTGCCCCATTAGGTGGCACCGAACTCAAAATTTTGTTAAGCAAAATTCAGTCTCAGTAGGACAATTTACTGTTACTATGGATTTATTAGGGCATGATATTAGTATAGTATAGCTTGTACTCAAAATGCTTTTATTTTAATTAATTATTTTATCGATACAAAAACCACCACGTGTACCACCGGTGGTACACGCCGGCCTGAATGTGTTAATGAAATTCAGAATGAGAGAACAATTTATTTGACCAACTATCGGTTGTTTTGTAAATGTTGATTTTTGTGAAAACTATTCTGAGGGCATATTTTTATAAAATAATTTTATGGCAATTTTGTTAAATCTTTTGTGAAAATTGAAATAAAAGACATATTTTTTCTGATCAATTAAGAGATCGTTTGTGTTAAATGCGATTCAGGGCTGTTATAAATTTTTATCAATGCAGGCGTTTATTTTTATAGAATCGTTTTATAAACATATTTTTGTAAAATTGTTGCGTCGATACAATTTTGTAAATTTATTTTATAAAGACATTGGGTAGATTCTTGTCTGTAAATGAGCATTGGATATCATTATTTAGGGAAAGGGGTGAAGGCACAATGAAAATAATCACCTAACGCATCGAAATCAGTGTTACACGAGGAGATGAGAGCAAAAGTAATCCGGAGCAATCCGAGCAACTTTCCCTCGTGATTAGAACTTCGGAATGAACGCTGATGGAAATTGCTCCCCAGGATAACTTTTCTGGAAATTACAACTTTCACCGTTGCAATTCAGGGATATTCAGAAATCTAATTAATATAAGAAGTGTTTAACTATTAATGGGAAAGTATATGTGAACAATCATGAAAAATTGTGATGTTCTTATTGAGAAAACGGTATTCAATTTGGAAAAAGCAATTTTTCTATACCTTCTATTTTTAAATGTTAAGAGCACAGTATTTCCAACCCTAATTTTAAGGGTTGCTCTCATCCCTTCAATTTTTCACCTTAACACCAATTTGATCCATTTCAAACTCTTTAAATTCTCATTCATTCGTTTAGTAGATCAAGAATGCAACTTCTACTTCGTTTGAATGTTCCCGCGAAATTACCTAACCTACAAATACGTACTTAATTTTTTTTTAAATCTTTGATTTAGGCCTGAGAAAGTAGGTGAATTGATATGATAGTGAACGATTTTGTATGCCATGAGAACGATATGGGGAGCAACTAGGAAGCGGATATTTCTTAATTGAGCAGAATTTCTTATCCTAACCTCCAATTTTTTAGCAAATTTCATTTCTATAAACTCGGTTTGAGTCTCAGGAGATATTATGAAGCGAAAATTGGACGAATTGGCATTTGAATACAGTAAGGAAGTTATAAGGACCAATTAGGGGATGAAAGTTTGGTTAATCCACTGAAATTAGTTAACCTCCAAACTCTTAATAAACTTCGGTTTTAAAACTCCTGTTTGATTATGAGGAGATGTTGTGAGGCAAAAGACGGACGAATGGGCATTTGAATTCTGTAAGGAAGTTATAAGGGTCAATTAAGGGATGAAAATTTGGTTAATCCACTGAAATTTGTTAACCTCCAAACTTTTAGTAAATTTCAGTTTTGAAATTCCTGTTTGAGTATGAGGGGAATGTTGTAAGGCAAAAGTGGACGAATGGGCATTTGAATTCTGTAAGGGAGTTATAAGGACCAATTAGGGGATGAAGATTTGGTCAATCCACTAAAATTCATTAACCTCCAAACTTTTAATAAATTTCGGTTTTGAAATTCCTGTTTGAGTATGAGGGGTTGTTGTGAAGCAAAAGTGGACGAATTGGCATTTGAATTCTGTAAGGGAGTTATAAGGACCAGTTGGGGGATGAAAATTTGGTTAATCCACTGAAATTTGTTAACCTCCAAATTTTTAGTAAATTTCAGTTTTGAAATTCCTGTTTGAGTATCAGGGGATGTTATGAAGCAAAGGTTGATGAATTGGGATTGAGCTGTCTTAGGGGTTGAAGGGGGGCAAACTACGGGAGGGATATTTTCGGTGTCGGTGTAAACATTTCGTCAAGCGAGCCCGTAAGCTTATGGGCAGTACATTAGGAATTCTGGAGCGGTAGGAACATCGGGTTCACGGCGTATTTGCTCGTTCGATTAACCCCCGCGGTTGTGACTCGCCGTGATTTCCTCCTTCTGGGCCGGTTAACAGAGGATTTCGCGCGGTTGTTAGCCCACCCTTAGGGCTTCCTAAATCTAGCAACCTTGTGGATCGCGCAACAAAAATAATCGGTCCAGAAACAAGGCAAAAATATTGCTAAAATAACATTTTATTATCTTCCTGGTCTATCCTCAAGAATAATGGAAAAATTAATTAATCATAGACAAGTAGCATTTTATTCGGATAAAAACATGATCAAGAAAAAGGATATGATTGTTTTAGGGCGTATTTTATAAATATTTGATTCGAGCCTTGGCGTAAGAGTCGAAAACCTGGAGTATGGAGCTACAGCGGCCGTCGGATGCTCGAGAACCGTCGGAACGTCATGTCTCATATCAATTATAGTTGTATATTGTTGCAATATATATGGAAAATAATAAATATAATATTTTTAAAGCGAATCCAAAGAAGCTTAGAAAGAAGGTTCCGATCCTCTAACTTTAAATATTTTTGTTCTTAAAAATTACTTAAGCTATTTGAATGAACCCAAAAGCAAATAGTAATATTAATTTGGCACTACATCTTGTGATCTCTTCAAAATTTTAAATCACTCATTAAGGGTAGAATAAAAATAACTAATTTCCTACGGGGTGGTTTTTCAAAATAATTTCTTAAATAACGTTCACCGAACAGGTTAGGGCATTGAAATAATAAGAACCGCGCAGAAAATTCAAGATGGCCGCTAAGTAGATGGTCAAAGACAGAAATATAAAAGATAAAATCATAAAAATACAAAAGAGAAAGACTACTTTTACTTGGACGGAATTGTGGAGACAAAAATACTGAGAACATCAGAGACAAAATCTAAAAAACATTAGTGGCACTGAAATAGTAAGAACCTCCCGTCAAATTCAACATGGCCGTCAAGTAGATGGTCAAGCAACCTCGACAGAAAAATTCTAGAAACAAAAATAATGAATGCATCAGAGACCAATCTGGAAAACAGTTCTGGCACTGAAATAATAAGAACGTCGCGCGAAATTCAAGATGTCGGCCAAGCGAATCCTCGCGAAGTCGTCGGCTTCGTGCAATTTGAATGATTATCTGTTGGCTGGGCTCTGTTCGAGGCAAAAGAACTAGCTCGCGGCGATCAAGGATTCGTCGAAGACAATCAAATCAGACGCAGTGTAATGGGATTACAGTCCGGGATGGTATGGTGTGGAATGGGAACAGGATGGGATGAGATGGGATGGCATGGCGGCCATCACTGGCAAGATCGCCTTCTTCAATTAGCCAAATAAGTTTGGCGTGGTGCGGCAGTCAAAATCTTGATTAAGAGATGCATCAAACGCAATGAATAAATCGTTCGGACAGGATCTCATTAACTCTGTATCCATGGTCTCTCACTGTCTCTCCCTCTCTCTCTCTCTCTCTTTGGCGTCTGACCACAACTGTGACGGCACACTGTCAATAAGTTACCACCCCATTTCACTGGCCACCGACGGACCTGTACATTATTTTTGCTGAATCACTGATCAGAATAAATTGAATTCAGAATGAAATATAATGAATCGTTTAACAGATTTTGATCAGTATTAAAATGTTTACGGTTGTTAGATTCAGGTGATGATTAAAAATTTGTTTCTCTCATTTTTTGATAATTTTTAGACGCTCGGTATTTTTCTAATTTTTCAGGAGAGCAGGGAAGCATTTTTTTGTTAGTGGAGACTTTGTTTATCATGGTTGAGGGAAGTAGTATTTTATGGTTTGGCTATACATAGATATTAGCATCACTATAAAATTCCTAAAACAAAGAATAAATGATGTTTTTGGCGTAAAGGTTCAATCTAATTTTTTTGAACTTTTGTTGCGTAACACTAATTCAACGAACAGAGAAAAACGATTACTTTAATTATTTGTAAAACAACAACAATATGAACTTTAAAAACGCAGTCATCAAAATGAAATGCAATTCTGAACCGCGACTATTTTTGATTCGCAACGCTACGCTCTAAACAATCCATATCGTAATGTTAACTTTAATCTCTGTTCAAAATCGACTAATGTCAACGCGTGGTTTTCTCGCAACGCTAGTGCAAATCGCGGACGTTCTCATCTCGGCTGATCGGTTGGGGCAGCGAGGCCTGCCCATATGGATGCAACTAACTACTTTTACGCTCTACAACTACTCTATTTCTACAAACAACTACAGTGACAAGGTAGTGTTTTTGAACTTTTGTTGCGCAACACTAATTCAACGAACAGAGAGCCAAAAAACGATTACTTTAATTATTTGTAGATCGAACCTTTGCGCCAAAAACCTCATTTATTCTTTGTTTTAACATACTTACGATCGATGACCGAAATAACACTATAAAATTGCAACTAGATAATGATAAACCTAGAAAAGTAAAAAATGATGAACACTTTGAAGCTATTATTTGTATAAAATATGCCATAAAGTTTAAACTGGCAGTGTAATGGCAACAACTGCGAAGGAAATGGTGTCTACATATGATCCAGTAACTATAAAAATATTGTCATATTTTAATATAAATTTTTAAGACTGTTCTAATACATTTTTCTCTTGGAAACAAAAAGTTTCGTATACAAATCGAATTTTCTGCCATAGTAGCGCGTCTGACGACCGAATCAGCATTTTATCATACTGAAGCGTGTCTTAAAAGACCCCATGAAAAAATAAACATGACCTTGAGATCTCTGAACACAGTTTCCTCCTAGAGAAGAAAAGTTACTATCGAATAAACGACCCACGCAACTTTTCATCAAACTTTTCGTCAAACTTTTCTCCTGCCCTCATAGTTTCAAAGCGGCACTATTTATTATACTATGTATCTCCTGCTCTATGTAATAACTATGTAGATCAGAGATTTCTATGCATTTATAATGCACGAGGCTATCTAGAATTCAGTACACTGCATAGTTTGTCAGATACACTACATAATTTGAATTTTAATGTTGCTTTTCATTCGATGCTTGAACTGTGGACGTTAATAACGTATCGGCCATTTTGGATCTACTATAATTCAGTCCAATGAACTGTATTTTATTCATCATTTCATGTTTTCGACAAACGGACTATATTTTATTAACAATTTCCAATATTCCAATACTTTGAACAATTACATCAAATTACTATAATGTAACTGGAGGGTGATTAAACATTGCACAATAGTTATTTTTAAATGAAAAATGGGTACTTTTTAATATCAACCTCAAAATCATAATTAAGAACAAATGTACCAAAAAATTATCTAAACAATGAATACCTCCAGCTCAAACAGACACATAACGAAATTTGGACGTTTCTAACCTCCAATTAGTGTTTCAATTTTCCTAGGTGCACAGTGGACAATGCTACAAGAACAAAAATCCCACCACCACCAACCAAACGCTAAATAAACAAATAAGCGAAAAGTCGAATATGTTCATATTACCCAATGTTAGATGAAAATCCCTCTTGACTCAAAGAAGACCGGATAAATATTAAGAGCAGAGTGGAGAAGAGCGAAAGAAGAAGTGGGGTGTGCTGCAGTAGTGGTGGTGGTAGTGGAAGAGCGTTTCCGACGCTTAAAGATAAATGATAAATAAAGAAGAGTTCGGAAACAGGGGCGGCAGAATGGGCAATAACACTTCCCGGGGAGCCTGAGGAGAGCTAGAAAGAGAAAGGGGGATGGAAATAGAAAGAAAGAGAAGGATAGTCTGCTCGGAAGAAGGGGCTGGAGCCGTCGGTGGCCTCGCACGAAGGGTAGAAATGGGGAAAACATTCGTGTTCGGCGCTGCCGGGGCTGATACACAAGGGGCCCATGCTCGGAGTGTGCCCTGGTAATTGCGAACTCTATGTAGATCCACTTACGGTGATTAAAAACTGTCCTGCTGGGTATCATCCGCCGTGAACAGCGAACGACGCCGCCACGGCCTGCAAACATCCAGAACCAACCCCCCTGCAGAAGCAATTGCCGGCTTGCTTTCACGCCCCGGAGAACTTTCTTCGACTACTGTTCCCACCATTTACACGATAATTCCCTCCAAAAGTATTATTCTTTTCGACCACCACCTCGGAATTCCTTTCAGGCCTCTAAAGTGCATTCTCGAGAGAAATGGACACAAATGACAAATAATGGACCCAAATCTTTCTTAGATATGTCTAAGAAATTTTTGATGGTGTTAGCAACAATTACAACATCAATTTTACTTTACACGACAATTCCCTTCAAAAGTATTATTCTTTTCGACCACCACCTCGGAATTCCTTTCAGGCCTCTAAAAGTGCATTCTCGAGAGAAATGGATACAAATGACAAATAGTGGACCCAAATCTTTCTTAGATATGTCTAAGAAATTTTGGATGGTGTTAGCAACAATTACAACATCAATTTTACTTTACACGATAATTCCCTTCAAAAGTATTATTCTTTTCGACCACCACCTCGGAATTCCTTTCAGGCCTCTGAAAGTGCATTCTCGGGAGAAATAAGAAATTTTTGATGGTGTTAGGAACAATTACAACATCAATTTTACTTTTCTGTAATTTTCGCTGGGTCCGTTTAGATTTTTGTCCGACAGCAAATTTGAATTTTTCGAAAATTTGGCAAATAAGGGACCCAGATCTGTCCTAGATGTGTCTAAGAAATTTGTAGAGGTGTTAGCAAGAAGTGCAATAGCTGTTTTATTTTTTTGTAAATTTTTCCGAGTGAGTTTAGTACCTCGAGAAAATTTTAATTTTTTGAAATATAGTTTGGAAATTTTCTCATCCAACAAATTTTCACTTCTAGTAACATTTGAAAAAATATTAATTTCCCCTTCTTGACCCTCAAATTTAAAATTATGTTTTTATTCATGATTCAATGCCAGCTATTTTACTTTTCCGCATTTTCTACTAAGCAATTTTAATAACACCTTGTTTAAAAATACGTTCTACAACGTACAACTGTCCAGAAACATCGCCGACAATGTCTTGACAAATTTTCTCCCCAAGGGCAGTTTAAAAACACTCTCCCCTCCCTCTCTTGCTTCAATTGCTTATTTTCACCTTCAATTTCCGGATTCTTTCCGCTCGGCTTCGCTTCCATCTACAGTCCTCGCCTCTGTTTTCCTTCTTTTCAACCCTCCCCAACCCCCTGAACGACGACCCTTCATCAGACGAGTCCCCTTCCCCCTCCAATTGCCCTCTTGCGAGAGTTGACCTCTCGTTTCTCATGACGGCTCGCGACCGTATTCCATCGAGAGAAAGAAGCTCCCGTGTTGATTTTCCGGGACCCGCCAAGGTTGTCTGTTTCTAAATTGCTTGATCCCGGCAGCCCTTGCCGAACCCCCCAACTCAACTCCCCCGGCGCCCCACCTTTGTTACACCTGCCTGCGACTGGACGGTTCGTAAGTGTCCTTCTCAAAAGCAACCCGGAATATATGAGTTTTAGTTCTAAGCAGATTTTTCTAGATAATTCTAGCCAAATGTGTAAATTTTATGTTGGACTTTACAATTCGTAGAGGAACAATTATTTAAAAATTTTTGAAGATTTATTAAAGTAAATGTCAGCATCGGATGAGGCATTCTAAAATTCACAAGGTAAAAATTGATAAAAAACGAAGTACCAGAAGAGATCATAAGGACTGACAAAAATTCCCTAGATTTATTAGCCCCCCTCTCTCCTTTTAAATGTACTTATTTAAATGTGAATTTCATATGAAGCACTCTAAAATTGATAAGGTAAAAATCGGTATAAAACACAGTGTCAAAGCAAATCATAGGAATTTTCCAAGCAAAAATTCCTGGGGTCACTATTCCCCCTCTCCCCTTCTCCTTTTCTATTAACTATATTAATATAAATATCAATTTCACACGAAGCACTCTAAAATTGACAAGTTATAATTCTGTATAAAATGAAGTACAAAATTATATCATTGCCCAAACAAAAATTCCCTAGATTTATTAGCCCCCCTCTCTCCTTTTAAATGTACTAATTTAAATGTGAATTTGACACGAAGCACTCTAAAATTGATAAGTTAAAATTCTGTATAGAATGAAGTACCAAATTAAATCATTGCCTAAACAAAAATTCCCTAGATTTATTAGCCCCCCCCCCTCTCCTTTTAAATGTACTAATTTAAATGTGAATTTCACACGAAGCACTCTAAAATTGACAAGGTAAAAATCGTTATAAAATGAAGTACCAAATTAAATCATTGCCCAAACAAAAATTCCCTAGATTTATTAGGCCCCCTCTCTCCTTTTAAATGTACTAATTGAAATGTGAATTTCATATGAAGCACTCTAAAATTGACAAGTTAAAATTCTGTATAAAATGAAGTACCAATTTAAATCATTGCCCAAACAAAAATTCCCTAGAGCTGTTAGTTCTCCCATTAAAAAACAATCTTGCACCTGTAAGGTGACCCACTGAATCCCAAAAGTATCAAAACACAATTGTCCCATAAAACAGCTACATAAAACAATCATTCTCTCAAGATCCCAAAATCCCCTAGACTCCAAGGTCATCCAAAGTCGCAGCTAATCACCCACTTCGTCCAATTAATGGCGATCGTTCCACTTCTTTCAAATTGAATCGAAACAGCAGCCCCTCAAACCACCAAGTGTTGATCCACCACCGTGAGCAGCCGCCACTCTGTCTGACGACCCCCCTAACCTGTCTCCCCCATGGAACAACCATAGAACGCTGCGCTTTTATCCTTGACGGTGTATCCCATTGACGATGCGGCGCAGTCTGTCGCGTGGCGACACGTTTCGCTTCTACTGAGTCACATGTCGTTCCGTATGAATTACAACTCCATTAACAGTCAGAGCAACCTGCGAGCTATGCATAATGCCAGCGGATCAGCATCGATGGCCAAGATGTTAATTTATGGGGGTGTCTGTTCTTCTAAGAGGGAAGAGCCTAATTGATTAAGTTTCTCTGCTCCTTGAACGACGGAGGATTTTTATGTTTTCTACTTATCTTGTACTTTCTCTATTTTCCGTTGGTTCGATTGGTTTGTTGATTTTGTGGGGGTTGAAGGATTGGAGCATCAGAATTCTGAAAATTAGGGGTTGAAATGGTTTAGGGAGCTAGGAGTTTGAGAATCAGAATGATTTTCTGTGTTCCAGTGAATTTTGAGGTTGACACGTTCAGCGCCCACTCCACAATCATAAAAATTACACAAAATCAAAGCGATATATTTAATAAAACAAAAACTAAGAATTTGTGATATTAATTACTGTTTCAAACCTTTTCTATTCCTCAGATCGTAAGGAAATTTTGTACGCTCAATCTACCAACATAAAAATTAATTTTCAATTCTGTATAAATAATTCCGTCATCCAGATATGGGTGACATGGCGCTGAACGTGTTAATTCGGGGAATTTTTATTGAAGCAGTTGGTAATTCAATTTAAAGTATAACTTTCCAACTATTTAGTGGTTTTCCATTGAAGCTATTGCTAAATTGATCTGAATTTAACTGTTTTACAATGTTTCACAGCTTTTTGATTTAAATGATTGGTGAAACAGTTTCAGGGCTAAATATTTTCCCGCCATTCGAGACGTTTAAAGTACCAACTAAGGATCTAGGGACTTCGGAAAAGTGTCAGCAGGTGAGGAAATCGAAATTAGGGGAATTATAAGATCGCAGTCTTACCGAATGATTAATTCCTCTTAACTATGATGTTTTAATGGAGGTAGTAGAGTTCGATAACGGAATGCGATCATGTTTCAAGTCATTTCGGTAGTGGACCTAAGGATACGAGTTAGAGAAGATTCGATCTGACAAAGGACTACCCTCCTTCGTCAAGGTGAACCTCCTTGGAAATGGCGGTCGTCCCATGACGCCGCAAACTACTAGAAAATTGATAGTAACTTCGTGCTTAATTATCACGTCCGTGTGGGAATTTACATTTACGGCTTCGGGATAATCCCGCGTGCACCTCTCGTGCCGAAACTTTATCGTTCTTCTCGTAACATTATACTTTTTCCGATTAGCATTCGCGATGACTGTGCCCCCGATTAAAATAATTACTAAATTTTAGGTTATGTCGTCTATTTCGCCCAGCTCCACAGCTACTAATTTTTCGGTTATGCCATTTGTTGTGCCAAGTCTCACGGTGCTTTATAAATGCTACAGTTCGTAGTCCAAACTCAAAATCCAATCAAACAGTTAAAATAATAAGAAAATTGATAGTAACTTCGTGCTTAATTATCACGTCCGTGTGGGAATTTACATTTACGGCTTCGGGATAATCCCGCGTGCACCTCTCGTGCCGAAACTTTATCGTTCTTCTCGTAACATTATACTTTTTCCGATTAGCATTCGCGATGGCTGTGTCCCCGATTAAAATAATTACTAAATTTTAGGTTATGTCGGCTATTTCGCCCAGCTCCACAGCTACTAATTTTTCGGTTATGCCATCTGTTGTGCTAAGTCACACAGTGCTTTATAAATTCTACAGTTCGTACACCAAACTCAAAATATAATCAATAAACATCCCTAGGATCGTTGATGCTGCCAATTAAGGCAACGATAATGAAACGCCGTTCGAGTAATGCAGAATACATGCCTCCGAAATTATCTCCAGCGACTATGGCAGCTGCTCGTCGACTTTCATTCACGTTATCGGCGTGTAATCGTTTCGGCGAATATCGAAGACGCAATAAATTTAATCTCCCGGTCTACTACTAGCCGGTCGTTATAGTCGGGTTTAATATAACCGGCTGTGATTGGCAATTACGATTATTATTACACGAGACTCGCCATAGGGATCAAGAAAGACGCCAGACACCTAGCTCCTTGTCTATCGAAAGACGATTATTTCTGGACCATGACAGGACACCTGTCTCTGGAGCATCGCCGGAAGTCACCGATTCATCATCCATGCATGAACTTTCGAGGAACCGCGGCCATAAGGGGAGAGAGAGTCGTTCACCTTGAATTCGTTTGTCTCGCGTGGGGAGGATTTTTCGTTTCATTCATCGAACCATTATATTATTTAATAGATATGGGCCGGCTTCGAGAACTGCACGCGTCGATCAAAATGGCAGCGACGGACATTTCTGTTTTTAATACTTTAGTGGCTGCCATGTTTGCTTCGCGTGGATTTCACATATTTATGCGAATTTTTAACCAACTACGCTATTTTGTTGGTTGTTATTTCTGTAAATCGTTTGTATTGGCAGTCAGAATATTTTCTAGTGATAAATCTAGTGACATTTTGTTGTTACGATTTTGATAAATACAGACAAGAAAGAAGACTATTTCGTATAGTAACTAGTAAACCGAAATAATTAGAAATAAAATTGAAGCTGCTCGAACTTGTGACAAATCTAGTGACAAATCGTACATTCCTTGCAATTTTAAAAAGTATGTATAAGCACTAAAAGAAATTATATTATAATTATTTATAAAGACATTGCAACGTCCACTATATTGCTAACAATTTTCTTCGACAAATACCGTCGTATAAATAATAAAATAAATAAGCTGGAAGCAGCTTGCTTACCAATAAAAAATTTAATGACAAATCGTTATTTTCTAGTGATTGCAAATTTTACATTTTAGTATTTAGTAAATTTAGTACATTCCTTGCAATTTTAAAAAGTATAAGCACTAGAAGAAATTGTATTATAATTACTTATAAAGACATTGCAACGTCCACTACATTGTTAACAATTTTCTTCGACGAATACCGTTGTATAAATAATGAAATAAATAAACCAGAAGTTGCTTGCTTATCAGTAAAAAATTTAATGACAGATCGTTATTTTCCAGTGATTGCAATTTTTAAATTCTAGAGTTCAGAAGAGTGTGGATAAGGGAATAATAGCGAATCGAATATGGTAGAATATTTGCAAAAGTCGAGATTGCGAAGGAGCACAGATTCGATAATATCATAAGTTGCCGTTGTCCGATCGGCCCGTCGGCCAAGAGCATCTCTCACGTTCCCTGAATCTCTCATACTCTCACGTTCCCGTGCAAGAAGTTCAACTTAATCCGTCAGAGGCATTAGACGGTGTAATCCATCACCTGCCGCGACTACCAGGTAACCGTGAAAACGAAAATGGGGCCCGGTAATGCAATTACAGGGAGTGCTTGTTCCGCCATCGCCTCTATCCCTCCATTTCCCGCGCCTCCATTTTGTCCGACGCCGGAAGGAGGTCCTCCGAACAAAACCTAACCGAAGAAACTGCCTCCCATTCCTTATAGATACGCTGATGCTACACTATCTCTCCCCAAAGCGATTCTTAATCGCGACGAAAGCGAACAAACTGACAATTTTTGGGATACACATTGTTCTTTAGTGTTCGTCGCTTTTTACCTTAAATTTATTATTCAATCTTATATCTCAATTTTATTTGTTTTACGCATTACTGTATTGTCTTGAGATATGTGAAAATTTCGGCACGCGAATAACACTAATATTATGTATAAGCAATGTTTCTTAATCTATTATTGCTAGCATTAACCGTAAATAGTGAATAAACAAATATTAATACCAGAGTATTGGTGAAACAGCACCAATATACTGATATAACTTTGCTATTGCTAATTATTTATTTACGAAACTGTTACCAACATATTCGTGACATTTTTCTGCGTAAAATGATACGAGACACGATACAGTTCGAATCTTATTTTCCTGTTTAATCCACGAAATAGTAGAACCTCGATTATCCGAACTAATCAATGGTCCTACCGCAATCGTGAATTGCACAGGCAAATGTGCTCTGAAGTGCGTCGTCTTTGTACTCATTTTCATCAGGAAAACGTCACGAATATGTTGGTAACTATTTCGTAACAATATAAATTAAGAACAAAAAAGTTTTATCAGCGGATATAGTAGACAAATTTGTTGGGGTTTTTCAGAATTCAGGAATCGTAGGATTCGGAGAATATGATTAAAAAATATTGAATAATTGAGGACTCACCTGGACTCTGGCTTCCGTCAGGTCGATCTTCATAGCGATTTCTTCCCTGGTGTAAATGTCTGGATAGTGAGTTTCCTGGAAGGCACGCTCCAGCTCTTTCAGCTGGGCCGAGGTGAACGTTGTCCGTATCCGTCGCTGTTTCCTCTTCTCCGCTAAACCGTCGTGCCCGGAATACGCTTTGTACCCTAATCCACCTGAAAATCAACGTACAACATTAATTAACAATCTTAGAAAACCTGTCACCAATTCCCAAAAACGTATCCACAATTAACAAAAACAAAAATCAAACTAGATAGTTTCTAACCTCAATTCTCTTTCAGTGCATCTTTGCAATAAATGTTTCATACCTCCTCTAAATATCATTCAATTCACTTCAAATTTTATATAAACAATCCCGATACCTGTATTTTCTAGTAGCTACAACATCATTTTCCAATTTCAAGTCTAACATGCTCAAGTCTACCGTTTAAAGTTTTCGAAGCTCATACCTCATTGTGAGTTCGGAAAAGAGAGGTTCCACTAAATCGTGGATCGCACGAACAAATGCAATCCAAATTGTATCGTGCTTGGACTTATTTTATGCAGAAAAGTATCAGCAACATGCTGGTAAAACTTGCATAAAGTGATCTTTAGAAACAAAAGTGTGATCATCGAATTAGTGTCTCGGAGAATAGTGTCCGTACACGATATAAGCGATACTTCTCGTACTTGACAGAGCGAAACAACAAAAAGGGCCTATTTTCTACAGTAATTACCAGTCAAAATCAGTAACTGGTACGATTGATAGAATTATTAAAATTTGTGGCAAATTCTGAGAGCTCGAACAATTCCAAAAACGGGAAAATCTCTGTCGGGTTGCACCGGTTGCATCTCTATCGGGTTTCTAGATTATACAGAATATAGGTGAGGCGACGGTACATCGAGGAACGTAACCATAGCAATGAGTGACTGAGAGAGGACGGTTTGTCGAGGGGGTGGTTGAGGAGGGGGAGGGGAGCTCATGAGAGAAAGAGTGGCGCACGGTTTAGGACGGATAAAGAGAATAGCAACGATCGTTGAAGAGAGGAGTCGGAGAGGAGGGAAAACGAACGGGCAAATGAGCACCGGAAAGAGTGACAAAGAGAGGGGGGGTTTGTACGGTGGCTGTAGGGGATGCGGGGGAAGAGGAACGGAGAGGGAGGACGAGACACATCCATTGATTTTCAGTGCCATCTTGTCGTCGTTTCTCGAGGAAACAGCGGCGGCTAGGCTATCCAGCAAGGATACGACTCGACTCGGTTCCTTGGTAACTTTCCCCTGGGAGAAAAGAAGGGACCACCCTCGATCTTTTTCGATGGGGAAGACGATCTGCATCGCCCCGCCCGCTCGTGACACCCCCGTAGATACTTTCTTAGGGATAACAATTGATTCGAGTTTGAGCTCGTTTTACTTCTTCGAGGGAGGTTTTCTTTTCGTTTTTCTTCTACGGGGCTGGGAAGGTTAGGCTTTTGGGGCGATCATGGCCGGTGTAGATGGTCACTGTTAAGTTGATAGTGAGAGCAATTTTTGGAGATCCTAGTGGTTCAGGTTTTATGGTGGTACAAGTTGAGATGATTTGGTGTTGGATTGTACACTTGTTTACTTATGGGTGGGTTTTCTTTTGGGTTTTCATTTAGGGGATTGGGAAGATATGGCTCTCCGGGCGATTATGGCAGGTGAATAGGTTCACTGTTAACTCGATAGTAAGAACAATTTTTTGAGATCGTAGTAGTTCAGGTTTTATGGGGCTACAAGTTGAGACGATTTGGTGTTGGATTGTACATTTGCTTATTTATGGGTGGGTTTTCTTTTGGTCTTTCTTCTACGGGGCTGGGAAGATTTGGCTCTTCGGGCGATTATGGCAGGTGGATAGGTTCACTGTTAACTCGATAGTAAGAACAATTTTCTGAGATCGTAGTGGTTCAAGTTTTATGGTGGTACAAGTTGAGATGATTTGGTGTTGGATTGTGCACTTATTTACTTATAGGTGGGTTTTCTTTTGGTTTTTCATTTAGGGGATTGGGAAAATTTGGCTCTCCGGGCGATTATGGCAGGTGGGTAGGTTCACTGCTAACTCGATAGTGAGAACAATTTTTTGAGATCGTAGTGGTTCAGGTTTTACGACGCTACAAGTTGAGATGGTTTGGTGTTGGATTGTACACTTGTTTACTTATAGGTGGGTTTTCTTTTGGTTTTTCATTTAGGGGATTGGGAAGATGTGGCTCTCCGTGCGATTATAGCAGGTGGGTAGGTTCACTGTTAACTCGATAGTGAGAACAATTTTTTGAGATCGTAGTGGTTCAGGTTTTATGGGACTACAGGTTGAAACAAGTTGGAGTTTAATTGTACATTTAGGGGTGGCTTTAATTTTTGTTATTTTTGAATTACTGCGATCAAGTGCAGCTGTTTGAGTGATTAGGGCTGGTGGATAGGTTCACTGTTAATTTGATAGTAAGAGGAATTTATTGAGATCATGGTGATTTAGGTTTTATAGCAATAGAAGTTGAAACAAATTGGTGTTTAAATATACACCTAGGGGTGGCTTTAATTTTTGGTATTTTTGAATTACTATGATTATGACAAATGATACATGCACTTTAGGGCTACCAGTCGATAGTATTCCATGAAATTATGCTGCTATGTATATTATAGTACTAGAAGTCAAAATAAATTGATATTCTATTCATGATTAGTAGCTAAATTGTAGATTTTATGCAAATTATTATTTTAGCGAAATTATTTGAAAACAAATGGCTATCTTCCTTATAGTAGACAAATTTTATTTGTCAAGATTTATCGCCACTTAGTATTCAATTCTATACGCAATTAGGCGAATTAATTTAATAAATTTCTCAAACACTTAACATTTCAATAATTGTCAAATCGAGAATCTGAAGTACTGATTACTTCTCCAAGTTTCCAACGAAAATAGAAAATGTATAATTTATGACAGTGATTGGTGTTTCAAATCCCCTGCATTTCGCATATCCCTGCCAAATTTGGAGCGCTCAATATGTCAGCGGAAAAGTTAATTTTTCAATATGAACGAACGATTCAATAATTAAAAACCGCACTCAGCGAATTCAGCATTTAGATGAATTTCAACGCTGTTAAACCTGAAATGCTCTTTACTTCGGACGGAAATATTTATCCACAACATCAAACAGCAACAAATTAATCCACAAAAATCACGTGCAATAAAAGTCTACAATTTTCAGGCTAACTGACACCTACCAAAAAATTAAGATGTCTAGAATAACAATCAAACAACACATTTAAATCATCCACTTTGCAAATTGAACGCTAACAATTTATATTTACAAAAACAAATACTAAGAATTCAAAATGAATGCAACTCCACTCAATCGAAATAAAACATAAGATAAAAAACTAAAACACACAAAATCAAAGACAAACGAGCATATTTAAACCAAAAATGACATGTTGCGCCAACTGTTGTGTGAGCAAAAAAAAGCTGTATAAATATGTGTAATGAAAAGTTGAAAGAAATATGTGTAATAAATGTTCACCTGGACACCTGGTTGCCTACGCAATAATTAAACGCTGCCTCAAAATCATAATTTGGGATTTACAAAGTGAATCTATCTACACGTACCGCGACAGTCACTGAACTGTACCTTTGTACTCTATAATTAACCATTAAGCTAAGCAATGTTTATAATGCTGTACATTACAAATCGCAGAATCAAACAGTACACATAACAACAAAAGAATCCAAACATCAAAAAACATATTACCACGATAACTCTTGGTTCAATACTTGGCTTGATTCCAAACAACTTTTGTCTGAAACGTTTTTCATGCAACGAATAGTTTACGAGTAAATTTAGATGTTACAGTTAAGTAGCCGACTCTGTTAATAACAAGAAAAACATAGGGCCCCGAGGCTAAATTTTTCTTACCACATCAACAACCATACCTACAAAGCTACACCGAAATGTATATTTGTATATTTTTGTTTGAAACAAAGTAGTAAAAAAAATTGGCCCTCGGGGCCCTATGTTTTTCTCGTTATTACACAGTCGGCTAGTTAACTGTACTATCCAAATGTATTCGTAAACTATTCATTGTACAAAAAACGTAAACACAACAATACACCGAATAAAACAATAGGACATTACTATACAGTAGGTACACAATACCCTATACAATAATAAAAACATAAGGCCCCGAGGACCATTTTCTCCTGCAACATATTTCTAAAAAATATCAATACAGCATGCGATCAAAAACAAACGAAAAATAGAAAGAAGGGACTCACTCTGTAAGTTGATGGCGGACGGGAAAATAGCGTGCCGGTGCACCTCCTGCGACCTGGCGGCCATCACGGAGCACGGCGTTGCGTGGGCCCCGTGGTGCGCGTGGGCATGAGAGTGGCCCGTGTGGTGGGCCCCCAGGGGCGCCGTTGCCCCTGTGCTCCCGGGGCCCGTGTTCCCTGGATACCCGGCAGCCCGCGCGGCAGTGTAACGATACGCTGCCTGGCTCATTTGCGAGCAGGAGCTCAGGTCCCCGTACCCACATTGCATTTCACTAGCGGCCAAAGCGCAGCTCGACGCCTCGAAGCCTGCAGCCGCGGCGGCTGCCGCTTGGTTCAAGTACGAGTAATCCATCGTTCACTTTCTACACTGTCGATTATCAATAATTAGTCTTTCACAAGGTCACCTGGCCGACTCATTTGAACTCTGTAGTTAACCACTTTTGAGCTCGGTCTCGGTTAGTCGAGTTAGTGAGTTAGTGAGTTAGTCAGTTCACTGAATGATGACCTGACAACTTAGATGATAGACCCAGGTAGATCCTGGTAGACTTTAATAGACTCACTATTTTCTTCACACTCAATTCTCCAGCTTGGTCCTCCAGTCTCGTGGTCTTGATGGCGACGGGTAGACTGTCTTGATCCTAGGGTATGTACCTTCTACAGGTCCTTTTCTATAGTTAGGTTCTTAGGGATCCTCTTAGACCGTTATTGCGTTGACTCAGCTCCTCCTTGCAGTCAAGATTAATGACTAGCTGATGCACCAGGGGGTACCTTTTCTAGAGTCTGCTGTGACCAGAGATCCCTCTTTCTGGTTGGCTATCCTCTTAGATCCTTGTTACGTTGGCTTGGGTCCCGTATTCAATGAAAATTAATGCACTAAGGAGTAGATTGCCTGGGCCCTATAACTGCTGTATCGAGAGATCCTTTTCCAGGTTGGATATCCCCAATTGCGTTGGCTTGAATCCTCCTTCTGGTGAAGATCGAGTTCCCAGGTGATGCACTAGGAACCTCAACAGGTCCTACAGAGTTTACTTCGTTGGAAGATCCTGTTGACTACCCAGAGATAGTCATCTATCCCTCGAGGTAGCTATACCTTGCAGCCTCTACAGATACCCTTCTAATTTCCAGTGGTTGTTGTAGTTGTCGAACTTCGGTTCTTAGTTCCTCCAAGCCCAGTCCAGGTAAGTGTCCGACTCGCTCGATGTTTATGAGGATGGCATAACAGGTCCCAGCGCCGCGACGTTATTAGCTTCGTTAAAGTGTCTAAGGTGCCGCCTGGCGGGGCCCGCGGCGTCGGGCCCTGGGCGGCACGCGCGTGTATCTTTTCGCGTCTGGGTTAGGTCTGCGATAATCGTCGCCGAAAGAGGAGGCTGGGTAAGAGTCAGGGCAAGGCAAGGCAAGAGGCAAAGGCGTCGGATCGCTCGGCGTCGCGTAATTCTATGGTGCAGGGTATACGGGTGGCGGCGGCCACCGCCTCGATAGCGGCTTATGACAGCGTAATCGGATCAGCGATATCAAATTATTGCGATTATACCGCGGATAGAAAGAAGTTTTTCGGCCCGGTTAAGAGAGCCCGAGACGACCGACTGGTGGGTCTCCTCAAAATCAAATGATAAGCTTAATTCAATAACCCGAGAGAGAGAGGGTGCAGCGAGTGTGGGCGTAGCCAGGCGCCGGCCGCCGGGAGTGGGGTGCGCCGCGGAGTCACGAGCGGATTCGCTAGGCGCCGCCCCACCCACACGGTCGAAGGCGACGCGACCGTCCACGCCCACGGAGAATGTCCCCCACTATCGAGCTCGTCGGCCCCACCACGGGCAGGCGAGCTCCCCCGACTACCATCAGACCGAATGAACGCTATCATTCGATGATGCCTGCCCCACTACCAGCCGCGATTTTACGATCGATCCCGAGGCAGGACGCTACGCGACAAGACCGGACACCGGAACACCACGCTTCCGACGAGAGGGCTCCTAGCTATACACGTCGACCGTGTTTACGCCGACGCTCGCACGCTGATCACGGTGTTCTCCTACAATGGGAGTCGACTCGACGACCTGACACGACCATGTCAGACGGCATTAATATGATTATTAGGCGAGACCGACGGCACGCTGCTCCGCGTAGCCGTCACGGTTTAACAGGTTGATCATGGCTTCCAACTTGGTTTTTAGTTGTGTCGTATGGACTGGGGTTTTTTGTTGGGGTTATGGCGATTGTTATTGGTGTCTGGATTCGTAACAAAATTTTTATTGCACTATGTAAAAATTATTATTAGGATCTAGAATGCTCGAGATGTTGCGGTTTAATTCGTGGTGGAATTTTTGTTACGTTTTGCGTTGCTGGAAATATTTACTGAGGTGTTAACTCTTAGCACTCGAATGGCGCCGCTACAAATTGTTACATCGTTATTCAGAATATTGTTTACATGATTAAATTTGTTTATATGTAATAAATAACTAAACATTTAAATATTGAGGTACTATATCAGTTTCGTATGCATATAATGAAAAAGAATTATGTACAATGGAAATATTCTAGGTTAGAAGAAACGTTTGATTTTTTATTTGAAATAGTTCCGAGTGCAAAGGGTTAAAAAATTATTATTGGAGTGTCTAGAATATTTGAGATTTCGGGGTTTAATTTGTGGGGAAATTTTTGTTACGTTCTACGCTATTGTAAATATTTATCGCGGTATGGAAAAACATTATTATGGATGGATTGGGTGTTTAAGACTTTGGGGTTTGTATTTTGGGAGGGTTTCTGGGAATGTTAGGAATTTTGCTGTCTAATGGTGTTGGAAGCATTTATTGCCAGTTGCAAAGATGATTCTTGATGTTTAGATTAGTCAAAAATATTTTATTTCTCTCTTTATTTTAAACAATATTATAAATGATGAATAAGAAATTCTTCGAACGGGGTATAAATTGAAATTTGATATTTGATGAACTGCAAATGTTTCTCAAGTTGGTGAACGCTACACAAATAGCACAAGCCATAAGTAATAAATGTCAGACGTTGCTAAGCGGCAGCAAATTTTTTATTTCCACGGAAATAAACGGAAAAATTGTGCCCGAACAGCGGATTACCAATTTACATGGGTGATTCGGAAAGTCCACTTTAAGAGTGATTCAGGACAGAAAAACAATTTAAACATTCATGTAAACGCGAATCCAATTTGAGCCTGTTTTCAAGTTTCCAGCGAACTACCACAGAAAACCCTGTATCCAGTTACTTCGAATAGAAATCTGTATTTATAGAAACCATAATGCCATTAGACCATCACATTTTCGGCCCTCAAAAATGCAACGACATGAATCTGATTTCGAATTGAATTATAGTAAATCCGATTCCAATTAACTCGGAATTACATTATTACAAAAGTGAAGTCATGGTTAAATAAAACTGCCTTGAAATAATATTACATTGAAATTAAATAAACTCTAAGAAACAATGCTATATAGCTAACCTAAAATGATCCTTAATCTTTATTTAAAAAATCTGTCGATTTCAATGTTTTCTAACGTAACAGTAAAGAAAAATAATATATTGTTTAGGGGTTGATTCAATTTTCACCCTTATGTTCTCAAACCCAACCAACAAAATGCTTTTAATTGTTGCTTATAAAATTTCTTTACATTTATCCAATTTTTTCTAACCTAACAGCAAATAAGAATTATATTTTGCTAAGGGTAGTTTCACTTTTCACTCTTAATGACCAATATCTGACCTAGAAGATTTCCTAATTTTTATTTAAAAATTTGTCCATATAGTTCGAACGTTAACAATAAAGAAAAATTGTATTTTGCTTAAGGGTGGTTTCAGTTTTCTACCCTTAAGGACTAAAAAGCAACCAAACAATTCTGTAAATGAAAAAGCATTTCTTGGGGACTTCGATCACATGAAATTGTGTAAAATTAACAATAAAATGAGTATAATTTTACAAGGGTAGTTATCCAGGTTTTCAAGGCCTAAATTAATTTTCCCAGCACAAAATCGAACGGATAGTATTCTGTTTTCCAAAGAAACCAATTGGCGCAGAGAACGTCGGATAAAAGAGGGTAGAAAGTAACAGGCATGATTTATTTTCCAGATAGAGAAATTACATGGTTCAAAGCTGACACGGGGCCGGCCTTGGATAGGTGGTAGGAACCTGTGCGACACTTGTTTCGCACTTGTTCTCACGAAAGGGCCACGATGAGAGCAGTCCCGGGCTCTCTCTCGACCCTCTTCTCCGTGCGTTCCGTCCCAGGAGAATTTCTGTTCGAGGAACGTGGTGTGCCGTGCAACACCGAAACCGTCTGTGGTGTGTGTACACTGGGAACACACGGGAACGAGTTCCCAATGGCGTAGCCTCGTCAATAATTCCTCGACGTTGTAACGAAGGGGACGCGAATCGCTCCCGAACGCGTTCGAATATCTTGTCGTTACTGCAAATGTGTAAAACTATGATTTATAATCACCCAGAAACTACAAAAATCACTTTCTACCTCTAACGTGACGCCATCTTGTGAAATTCACTTTGTCAGCGATAATTGTTTGAAATTTTATTGTGAAGTATATTGACATTTTATGGCATTTTTATTACAGCTCAAATGTTAATAGATTTTGTTTTCCATACATTTTAAGGGTTGTTCTTGTGATGACAAACGTGTTTGTTCGGTTATTTGGATTTTTCACACTTGCAGTTAGTCGAAAAATGTTCTGTGACGCCATCTTGTGAAATTCACTTTGTTAGCGATAATTGTTTGAAATTTTGTTGTGAAGTATATTTTATAGTATTTTTATTACAGCTCAAATGTTAATAGATTTTTTTCCATACATTTTAAGGGTTGTTCTTGTGATGACAAACGTGTTTGTTCGGTTATTTGGATTTTTCACACTTGCAGTTAGTCGAAAAATGTTCTGTGACGCCATCTTGTGAAATTCACTTTGTTAGCGATAATTGTTTGAAATTTTGTTGTGAAGTATATTTTATAGCATTTTTATTACAGCTCAAATGTTAATAGATTTTTTTTCCATACATTTTAAGGGTTGTTCTTGTGATGACAAATGTGTTTCTCTGGTTATTTGGATTTTTCACACTTGCGGTTAGTCGAAAAATGTTTTGTGACGCCATCTTGTGAAATTCACTTTGTCAGCGATAATTGTTTGAAATTTTATTGTGAAGTATATTGACATTTTATGGCATTTTTATTACAGCTCAAATGTTAATAGATTTTTTTTCCATACATTTTAAGGGTTGTTCTTGTGATGACAAACGTGTTTCTCTGGTTATTTGGATTTTTCACACTTGCGGTTAGTCGAAAAATGTTTCGAGTAGCATTGTGCATGTACAAATTGTACAATTGCATTCGTTAACATTTTGTATGATTTGCATAATAATTTTAATGCTAATTCTTGTAAAATTGATTTTGTTTACAATTTTATGTGATGTCCTAGTAATTTCTAGAGATCTAAAATTCCATTTGTCAAATTATAGATAATAATACAAAACTGTGAACCGACGATTATAAACATTCCAACAAAAATTTTTTTAAACCAGATCACAAAACTAAAAATTTCCACAAACCTTTGGAGTCGGATGAAGACGTAGATCGATCGAGAACAGCTTTGGTAGCGAAAGGTAAAAAACGAATTGAACGGCAGCATATACGCCAATGCGAATGAGCACAAACATAAGGGTGCGCGCGCGCGCTCTCACTCTCTCTCTCTCTCTCTCTCTCTTGTATGTACATCCGTGTAGACGGAGTTTCGTCTTTTATATCAATACAGAGAGAACACGTCAACCCCCCTTAGCGGTCTGATACATATGTCCTTGATTTGTCCGGAGAATAATATTCTCCTGGAAAGTTGATTAAATATTGGTTAGTGATCCCGTGTGCTCCTCCCCTCCCCTGCCTTCAACCCCGCTACGCGATTCCACCCCATCGACTGCTGGGCCCATAGGAATACAATTTAATATTTCCACGTCCGAGAGAAAGCTGATAATTTTTCTTCCAGGTTGCACGCGCCACTGTCACTCTCGACGCCATTTTTCCTATTGTCCGAGGCGTTTCCAAAGACAACCGCAATTTTTCCTCGTCACGCAAACCCTCTGCTTGCGAAATATCCACCTGCATCCTACGCCACTGCGTTCACATTCGTTATTAATCAGCTTTCAAGCAAATCACAATTTTTAATAATCAATATTCATTCATATTGAATAAGAAAATTGGGTCTTTTGGTTGTGGCTACCCGAAATATTCACTAGCACTCTACGCCACTGCGTTTACATTTGTTATTAATCAGCTTTCACATAAAAGTTGTTACCGACCAGTTTTTAAAAATTAGGGGATTTGAAATTCAGCCCCATCATAGCTTTGATAATAATCCCCGAACTGCGTCAAACTTTAGTCAAATTGTTAATTTTTTCATATTTATACAGTGGGAGCTGTAAAGACAAAAAACACAATATTTTCAAGCTTCTAAAATTCAGTATAGTTCTATCAGTCAATTTCGTAATTTCATTTCCAGTGTAATACAATCCTTAACATAGAGTACAATTTTTTCCTATGAATATTACTGATGAAGAATCAAATTTTTAATTAATAAAAATACGTTGAGTATGTTAGTACCCTTATCGATGCGCCGTACGAATTGGTTTTTTCTTCTATTTTGTCAAATTGTGTTTGAAAATTGATATAAAATATATTCCAACAATTACTGTTAAAAAAATTGTTTTCATTTTGCAAATACCTGTGCAACAATTTATCCCATATAGTGCGTAGTAAATATTTTGATTTCCGGTCGAAATTGTTGCTTCCGGAGGCCAGATTTACCAAAGCGACCAGATAATTTGTTTTTGGTAAAACAAGTGTCCTCAACAGGAAAAAATTACATCCAGAAAAAATAATGTTCGACCATAATCGTATCGAATCATGATTATCGTCGCGCAACGTGAAGTAAATCGATGTTTCCGGTGTAACGAGACGTAAACTATATTAACGTAGTAATTTTCTGTGGACGTTCTGTAAAATTGTTGTTGGAGTTGATTAAAATGGGCCAGCAATTATTCGTTTGCTTTTGCGCGTCGTTATCGTGCCGGCAATCCAATTTGCCATGCATCGACGGCCTCATTATTTTCTGTATCGTAATTAATTTCATTTCCCGGCATCAAAAGCGAGATTAAAGTATTATTATTTTCTCTTCAAGTTTATCTGTTCTACAATTCGAACCCTGCATCAGCCTATCTTCGTTCAAATTCAATAAATTTCACTTGAAACGTTTTAGGAGGTTTGAAATTGGCGCCAATGAGCGGTGCATTACATCCTTGGGTGGGAATATTTGAATTTGAAAGATTTTAGAAGCGAGAATTCTTCACGGCAACGTCAGCTGATATTAAATATTATAGATGTAACGTCTATTTATATTCCTAAGGCAAATTGAATAACAAAATGATTTTTTATTTATTAGAAATACTGTCATTATAAATTGTGACATCTCATTGTAAGAGACACTGTAAGACATGTCTGACACTTGTAGAGTTAGTAATGCAATAACGATTCTGAACTGTTGTACAGAAAATAATTATACAAAATGGAAAACGTTGAATTAGCTAAAGATTAAATTTTAATACTGGAGATTGTACAAATGAAACTTTAGTACCAGATACTCGATTCGTTCACAAACATAACGAAAAACGAAGATTCGTTCCGATCACACCAAACGTATAAACATTAAACTAATACTCTTTTTTACAACACTTTTTCTATAATTTTCATTATCTCATATACCTCATATACTAAAACGAAATCTTGCACTTCCTGCGAATGTTCAAACTCAAAGTTCGAAAACTGCGATTCGTCCGGGAACAGAAAGTTGCAAAATGTCTGAATACTGTAGGAAGAATGCAATAAATAATTGTATATATCTTACCGAATTACTATAAAAAAAAATAATATATGTAAATACAATATACATAGCAAGAGTCACTGTCACTACTTGAAGTAGACAGTCTTTGTGCAGGCATCCTTTACAGTGGTGTGCTCTGCAACAAAACCAAAGACAAAAAAACAAATGTCCATCACCATTTTCTTTAAAAATCCACTTCAAAATTTAAATAACTGCATTTTCATCTTTACCATGACTCGGCCGATAATGGACCTCCTCCCAATTACTGAAACTCTTCCTCATCTTCGTCCCAGGCTCCGTCTGCTGTAATCCGGATATACTTTCGTGCCCAGCATTCGCAATTTGCACCAGATTCTGCTTCGAAACGTGAACCTCACAAGTATTCGAATTTTGTTCACACTGCGCTTCCGACTGACTGCTCGGTCGGTAAAAAAACATTTTCCTGGGTTGGTTAACCCTTTCGTATGAAACACCAGGTCGGTTCTTCTCCTTCACGTACATCACCTTATTTTGCTCGTGTGAAGGCACAAGCAAAATTTTCTGCGCTGGTTCCGGTGGACAGGACACCAGTCGGTAATTTATCTTTTGATTTGCGTCTGTATTATCGACAGAGGTGAACTGGGGTCGCTGCTTGCTCTGCACATAAATGGGGATCCTGCGAGCCTCCGAGTCATCGTCGAATGCTAGGTACTTCACCGGCTGCTCCTCGAGGACCACAGTGTTCCCGATACACTGAGTGGTGCATTTCGCTCTCTGATCTTCCATGGGAAAAATTTTCAGGCTCTGGACTCCTTTCAGTATACCCACATCGGCAACGTCATCCTGGCAATAAACCTTCTCTGGGGGTATGTTCCCACAATCCTGAGCCCCATCGAGTTCCTCCCCCCTGTCCACAGCTACGAAACAGACTGTGTGGTTTTTATTAGGATGCTGCTGTAGCTTCCTGACAAACAGCTTCTCGCAAACAACGGGCTCCTGCTGCACCTGCAGGGGTCTCGCCTGAGGGACCTCTTTCAGCTCTTGACTATAGTAATTCGAATCGTTAGACTTCTCTGAACAGTAGAACGACTGGTAGCAGCTCGGCGCAGCTCGCTGACAGTCTACACACTTCTCCTGGTGCTGAGGAGCCTCCTGCCTCACTGGACAGACATTCGACGAATCCACTGACCTCTCAGCCACCAAATCATTGAAATGCAGATACCTAGAGTCTTTCTTGGTGAACATCACGGTCTTCTGGATCATAGGGTTCCTCTTGCTCTTCTTTTGGAAAATGTCGTTGACCCTCGAATGGTCAGGTTCCCCTTCAGAGTTCTTCCCAAGGTCCTTCAGTAGACTGGGTGAGGCCACCACACAGGTCTGCACGTTCAGGACACTGGTATCGGAGCCACATACATCATCTCTCGAGTTTTTCAACGCGAAACGCAGCGGGGTGTACAGAACACTCGGTTGGGTTGACTCGAGTGTCTTCTCTATTGGAGGATCAAACAAGTTGACCTTGTTGCACCTCCGGAGAATGGCTGGGACGTGCTTCAGGTTCTTCGCATTAACCTGGTGCGTGGCTTTTGCGTTACCTTTTCCTGGGTGTCTCTTTGTCCTGCTGTTTAAGACATTCGTTGTCTGGGTGCGTTGGTTCTTGCGTTTGATTAAAGGCTTCATGCTCACGGACTCTCTCAGCATCTCCGCTATGGACCTTGTGAATAATAATGCTTTTCGGTCCCTCTGCCTAACAGGCATGTTGATCGTGGCTACCATTTCATCATCGAGACATTTTTGATTTTCCTCAAGGCTCAGGGGGCAGATCACTTCCAGAGAACTATTGCTTTGAATGTTTTCAACAAAACGAGAGTCCTCGCTGTGTACGCGGCGTTCGGACTCTATCTTATCGACCGAGCTGTGTGGGCTCATCAAAGAAGAGCCGAATATAAAGTTAGGCGAGGGAACTTCTTTTCTTTTCTCGCGGTGGGTTGGGTTTGGTAGCAACAGAGACGATTTCCTGTCTGGTAGCAAGAACGGGTTCCGATTCGCCTGCGAATCGACCTGTTTCATGGCTTTTTCGTAGCCGGCATGGGGGTTCGAGGTGTCCACTGCTGCCGCGATTAGGCCAGAGGATTCCCCGTAACCGGACGAGCTGCACACCGCTTCTGGGAGAATGGGATTTGAGCAGAGGGAGCTTGGAGTGGCGCGTTCGTTCAAAATTTGACCGCGTTTGATCATGTCTTTTAGAAACTGGTTGTGGAAAGACTCTGCGTAGACGCTTCTCAACTTTTTCTTCACAGATGACAGCGGATCTGTTAACCATTTAGCAAGTATGATTATTCTTGGTATGGTTGAATTCATGGTTCCCCTTAGCAAAAATTGCAAATTGAATTTGTAGACAATTTTGGATTCTCAGGTTTTATAAATAGAATTAGGGATGAGTTAATTACCCGCTGTTAACTGCTCTGGTAGATTCAGCCCCTCGAATTCTGTACAAATGGTGGCACACAGTTCCTCGTATCGCCTAATGGCAGAACCTTGCGCGGGTTGAGTGTGCAACACTTTCTTCTTTTCGAGGACTAAGCCAGGCACGTCAGCACAACTCGAAGGACCCGCGCGTTCTTGTGCGTCCCTAACATACCGTTTTTTTCTACAAAGAAGCACAAGTTATTTATTTATTTGAGTAGGATATCAAATTTATTAATTTGCCATAATGCATAATAATATAAAATTTATTAATTCCTCAAAATATAATATCAAATATATAATTTTTTAAACTTATTATAATGTAGTACATAATATAGGATTTATAAATTTCTCGTAATATGTTATACAAAATCTATAAACTTAATCTATAAACTAAATGTACCACAAAATTTTTAGATCTATCATAATATATTATATCATAAAATGGATAAATTTGTTACAACATATTATATACATCATTTACCTGAGACTTACCCATCCACTTTACCCAAAATTGGACTCGCAGAATGCAGACTTGGTGGAGTTGGGTGTAGAATGTTTCTAGCAATGGGATCTAGTAGTAGATCTTTGGGCTGTTCTCGATCGTCGTCGATCACAATGCATCTAGAAAATTGCAAACAATTTTTTCCTGAACCAAAATTTATTCTAAAATTTATTTGAATAATATTTGCAATTTACATACTTGGCGTTCGTGTCGTAACCTTGGAGAAGCTTTATAACGTTCCCCTCTAACCTGGCGTTGTTTGAATCACCCAAAAGAACATGATTTTGTGCTATGAACAATACAAAATTATTCTAATTCCTTATAAAATGAAATACCATTAAAAAAAAAATTTTATACGTACATCTTCGTATTTCTTTGCTGACGGCGCCATTTTTGTATATCCCAGACACCTGTAATGAAAAAATTTAAATAGAATACCGTTTATGAAGTTAATTATAATTTTACTTAGATTGTTCCAAAAGTTCGTTTCGTTTTCGATCAATGTGCAAAATGCAAACTAATTTTTCAAAAATGTAAATTGCGTGTTTAAGTAAGAGGAAGTTTCGAAAATAATAAAATATAAACAAAAAGATGTTCGCTTTGTTTGTACATGCTCAGATTATTTGGCAATATTAAATGTACTTATTGCAAAAGAAACTTTTGGAATAAAATAGTGTTTAGATTAATGTTGATTAATATTTTGTAGTAAATAAAATATAAACAAAAATATGTTCGCTTTGTTTGTACATGCCCAGATTATTTGGCAATATTAAACGCACGTATTGCAAAAGAAACTTTTGGAATAAAATAGTGTTTAGATTAATGTTGATTAATATTTTGTAGTACTTACAGGTCTCGCAAGAATTCTGTTCGATATCTTTTTCGAATTTCGCGCCTTGCCAAGATCGCCATCGATTTTCGTCTCTTTGCCCTGGAAGAGATTATTTGTATTGACTCGAGTGATCCAGAACGAAGAAGAAGACTACAGATGAACAAAAATCGCTCAAACTATACATATTCCTCCCGTATATCGGCGAAACGGTGCAGTAGCTTTACAAAATTGCTCTGCCAGTAGGATGACCTCCGGTTTCGCTGCAAAAATCCCATTTCGTTGCCAGTAAAAAAATATTACCAATAATAAAATTACTTAAATATATTTAGTAAATTACTAATATTCATACAAGAATTCCAAGTCAAATAATAAATAGAACACTCTCTGGAACACATGAACTAGGAATGTTTATGTCCCATCACGTTCAGTAAACCACAATACAAAATACAATAATTAAAATCCTCGAAATACTTCTCTTAATTAGAAAAATTTCAACTCTTTATTTAAATTGTTCAATTATAGTGGCAACAAAAATAATTAGTACAAATCAGTATCGACATTTGTCGATTATAAATAGTTAATAAAAAACCTTTAGTATATGCATACTTTCACATAATAAATAAATTGTCAAGACACTTGAAAATAGATTGTTACCTAAGAAGTACAAAAATAATTAATGAGAAAAGAAGAACACAAATAATAAATGAAGTTACAATAATAAAAATATCCCATATCATACAAACAACAATTTCTTATTTACCGCACAAAGAGGCCTGTCACATTAATTCACTGTGTCTTCAAAACTATCAAATAACGACAGCTAACATTTCACACACATATTAAACCTGTCAGCAATCGTACGAAATGCCAACTCAACAGCTCGTTAAAATCGCAGACTGTTGGAAAATAAATATCAACAGTGTTGTCATACTTTCCCAGGTTTGCGGAGTCCGCAGTGCAGGTCGATTAATTCCTTCTTGCGTCGTTTCTTCTTGGCCCTCACCCTCTGCTCCTCTCGTATGTTATTCTTTCGCTGACCACCTGTACTGTCGCAGCCCGGTTGCGTCACTCGGCCCATAGCGTCGCGCAGGTCGCGCGCCTAATCTGCCCGCTATATGTACCGTCGGGCGTCGCGGCGGAAATGATTGCCATAAGCTCGAATTGCTGGTTAACCACCTCCCCTGACCCCGAAGCCTTTTCCTCCTTTCTTCTCGCTGTGACCGAGACGTCGCAACAAGTCGCTGCCTGCTAACATAAACAAACAATATTTTACACGCACTACCGTCGTCGTTCCCCTCGATGCAATATTTACCGACACCTCTCGCAAATGGTAATAGCTCTTGGATTAGGTTAGTGACGTAAATACAACTTGAAGTGCGAGTCGCGATTATTGATGATCGAGTTGGTTCGCCTTCGAATTTGTTGGATTTCTTCAGCTTGTAAGGGTTGCGTCCACTACTCGAGTCAAGCACTCTGGTGAACAATGTTTGTTAATTAGAATTGACATAGAATTAATTGTAGTATGCAGGATTTATTTATGTGAAAAGACATGGTTGTGGAAGTTTATTTTTAATGTGATATTTGTGGTATTAGATTTATTTTTGATGGGGTTGGACGTTTGTTTGACTTGGGACTGGCGACGCCATTTTGGAGGGCAATTTGGATAGGTATGAATTGAACTGATTGTGAGAGGCAAAAGAGGATTCGTAAATTATTTATATTGATTCTGCGAAAGATGGTATTGAAATTGATATCATTAAATATTATTAAATATATACATAAAATCAATGAATTTACAATTGTCACAAAAGGTGTGCACATCTATCTGTGCTGTAGTCTGCTTTCTAATTTGTTTCACAGATTTATCAGACTTATATTTACAATAATTATTGTAGTTCTTTTCCAGGTATAAATAAGTAGAGCACGAGTAGAGTTAATTTGACTTTTCATGAAGATTTAAAGCACGATCACCATCGAAGTTTCCGTAGTGTAGTGGTTATCACGTGTGCTTCACACGCACAAGGTCCCCGGTTCGATCCCGGGCGGAAACATTTATTTTTAATATTATTTTTTTCCTATTTGTGCTTTGTAATAATTTTTGCAATAATTACTATGATGATATCGCGAAAGCAGAATCTAAAAAAAGTTGCATTTTAGTTGACATTACTATAAAAAATATTTATTATTTGTATTTATTGAGAAAAGAAGACCCTAGGCTATTTTCAGGCACATGGACCCAGGTGTAAAATATAAAAATATAAGAATATAAAATATAAAAATATGGAATATAAAATATACATATTGAGATTCAGATTTTTTGGTGTCAGGAATCCAAGGGGGGCTGAGATTGTTGATGATTTATTCATATTCTGATACAGTGTTCATTTGCTCTGAAACACCAATTGCTCTATAATTGCTATGAAAATAAAAGTTGTGGATAAATAAAAAATTACGCGCTGATCTATACCACAGACGAGATACCTACAGACATTACAAGCAATGCGTTTTTCTGTCTACGGTTCTGAATTACCGACTCTGTAGAAAATGTCCTAGTACGATAGCGGACTCTATCGAAATGGAACGGTCAGGTGGTGAACTACACGAGGTTGCAACACATAAAGTGTGTGTCTGAGGAGGCTCGATTTTACAGCGTTGTCAGCTTTAAAACGCAATTGTATTCGTACAAAAGTACTCCACGTATTATTCACTTGTGCCGCCTATTTTTTTACAGGACTTCGAACCCGCTGGTAAAAATTTGGCGAACATGATAAAGAAGTTTGTATCCGACAAGGACGAACTTATGAACATTTAAGAAGAGAAAGATAGACAGACACAGAGCTGCTGAATACTGTGCGCACTCGACAGAAAATTTATTAGTAACACACTTGTGAGGAATTGTTTACAAATATTTGCAGTTAGGAAATATAGAATAGACCTTCAGCTACTTTCACATATAGTTTATCGTCACATTTTATTTCTGACCAAATAGTTATAAACAATTATTCTAAGTCTCGTTCTAAAATAAACTCAAATAATTTAACAGATCTCTGGTAAAAAATAATCTTCCTTGTGATCGGAGGATCTAGAATGATGTCTTAGCTACATTTCTGTTGCAGTTTTATGTAGATTCGACGCGTAGTTAATTAGTTATTTACGATTTCCAGAGAGGTGACACAACGATTTGTGTGTTTACCTTTGACGAATACTCAGACTCTCCTTGTCTTACTCATTGCGGGCATAGAAGATAGAAGTTACCTCAACAAAAATTGTTGATAAATTACTTCAGGTAATTTTTATAAATATTAGCTCTCGAAGAATATAGAATGGACCTTCGGCAACATTCATGTATAGTTTTCAATTCGATTCTAGAAGAGGTTAATTAGTTATAAATAATTTCTGTTACTCTTGTTCTAATGAAACTGTGCATACTAGTGAGAATTGAATATCTTGTATACTCCAAATGTTCATGCATAAAAGTTAATCTGTATCTCGAGTACTATTAGCTATTTTTACTAAAAAATTGGGTGGTAACCAAACATATAATCGTTGTAATCGTTAAACAAACAGAGATAACAAATTCATTAATTACATTTTTTCAATATAATTATGCTTAGTAATATTCATGTATCATAAATTATGCTGGATCTCGAGTTTTATTACTTACTTCTACTAAAAAATTAGATGGCAAGATGGTCAACGGAGTGCTCGTCGACATCATCGACAAAAGGAATTGTTTCAAATATTAACCAGCTGGATATGATAAATTTATCAGTGAATTGTGTTCGATAAATTAATGCACGCTAATATTCATGTGTCAGAAGATATTCAATATCTCGAGTTCCATTACATATTTTTACTGAAAAATTAGATGGTCAGATAGTCGAGGGAGTGTTTATCGACATAATTAGCAAAAGGAATTGTTATAAACATTAAACAGCCAGAGATAGTAACTTTATTAATTACATTTGTTTGATACAATATTGTTTGGTAATATTCGTGTGTTAAAAGTTACTCTGTATCTTGAGTACTATTAGCAATTTTTACTTAAAAATAAGATGGTAGATAGTCAAGAGGATGCTTGTCGACATCATTAGCAAAAAAATTGTTATAAATATTAACTAGCTAGAAACAATACATTTTTCAGTGAGTTGTGTTGAAGAAATTAATGCGTATGAATATTCATGGTTTAAAAGTTGTTCTGTACCTCGAGTACGATTAGCAATTTTTACTAAAAAATTAGTTGGTAGATAGACAAGGGGATGCTTGTCGACATCGTTGGCAAAAGGAATTGTTATAAACATTAAACAGCCAGAAATAATAGATTTATCAATAATTATTATCACGGCAATCGAGATCTACCGAAATTAGATGGGGTGGGGAGCGTTGCGCTTCGCTGCGTGCTGCGCATCACTGGCTACCTAAGCTCGCTGAGCGCGCTCAGTCAATCAGTCGGGCCGGGCCCTCCGGCAGGAGCGGATGGGCTCCGGGACCAGGAGGGTCTTCCAGCGGTACCCTGGCCTCTCCTGCCTACCTTGGGGATGACCAGTGGTCCTCCAGAGCTACCCTTGTCTACCTTCAGCTGGCTTAGGGTGGACCAAGCGTCCTACACCAGTGGTCATCCAGAGCTACTCTGGCCTACCCTGAGGCTGACCAGTGGTCCTCCAGAGCTACCCTTGGCTACCTTCAGCTGGCTTAGGGTGGACCAAGGGTCCTCCACCAGTGGTCTACCTAGGGGTTGACCAGTGGTCATCCAGAGCTACTCTGGCCTACCCTTGCCTACCCTGAGGCTGACCAGTGGTCCTCCAGAGCCACCCTTGCCTACCTTCAGCTGGCTTAGGGTGGACCAAGGGTCCTCCGACAGTGGTCATCGAGAGCTACTCTGGCCTACCTGTGCTTACCTTGAGGCTGACCAGTGGTCTTCCAGAGCTACCCTTGTCTACCTTCAGCTGGCTTAAGCTTAACCAAGGGTCCTCCACCAATGGCCTACCAGTGTCTACCATGGTCCACCTTTAGCAAGCTTAGGGTAGTCCAAGGGTTATTTAAAACTTCCTTGGCCTACTTTAAGCTAGCTCGGGGGGGGCCATGGACTCTTCAATGCTTCCTTCGTTTACCTTGGGTTCTGAGCCGGTCCAGTTTCGGTATCCGGCATGCAGTCATTACCGTGCTGATCGACTCAGAGAGGACATTCATTGCAATGACTTCGCATCTTCGAGTGAGTCATTTTGTTACTACCTTGTTACTATATTCGTCTGTAGAAGTAGTAGTATACCGTAGTAGTAAAGTGTAAAAGTAGTTAGTTGCATGCATGGGCAGGCCTCGCCGCCCCAACGATCAGCCGAGATGGGAACGTCCGCGATTTGCACTAGCGTTGCTACAAAACCACGCGTTGCATTTAGTCGATTTTGAACAGAGATTAAAGTTAATGTTACGAAAAATTTTGTTTAGAGCGTAGCGTTGCGAATCACAAATAGTCGCGGTTCAAAATTACATTTCAATTTGATAACTGCGCTTTTAAAGTTCATATTGTTGTTGTTTTACATATAATCTAAAGTAATCGTTTTTTGGATCTCTGTTCGTTGAATTAGCGTTGCGCACCAAAATTTCGCGTTTGCTTTCGAGTCTTTCGACTTTTCAGGCTCCCATGCTCGAGCTGCAACGATCAACTGTGAGATGGGCACATCCGCGATTTCAAGTAGTGTTGCGAAACAAATTGTTACACGCGTTGTACTAGTATCAATTTTTAAAGTTGATGAAATGTCTAGTTAATGTTGCAAATAAATAGTCATAATTTAAAGTAGTTCTAAAGATACCTGTTTAGAATTTTAGACGTTTGAGTTTTAAATTTCGTATTTAAATAGCATTTTAAATTCGATTTGTTGAATTAGCGTTGCGCATCAAAAGAGTCGCGTTTGCAATAGAATCTTTCGATATTTCAGGCGCCCATGCTCCAGTTGCAACGATCAACTGTGAGATGGGTACTTCCGCGATATCGAGTTGCGGTGCGAAACAAATTGTTGGGATGAGGCCGAAGGAGCAGACGAGGTTTTACGCCAAAGATGCCGGACAAACTGTTATTCAAAAGGACAATCATTGCAACGTCTTCGCATCATCGAGTGAGTCATTTTATCACTACCTTGTCGTTATACTCGTCTGTAGAAGTAGAGTTGTAGTAGAATGTAAAAGTAGTTAGTTGCATGCATGGGCAGGCCTCGCCGCCCCAACGATCAGCCGAGATGGGAACGTCCGCGATTTGCACTAGCGTTGCGAAAAAAGTACGCGTTGCATTAGTCGATTTTGAACAGAGATCAAAGTTAGCCTTCCTTCTAAATATAATAGTAGTCTCTATCAGCGATATAGCTTGTTTAAACTATAGCGTTGCGAAACAAATAGTCGCGATTCGTTTTGCAGAAACTGTATAATAATCTTTTTTGGATCTCTGTTCATTGAATTAGCGTTGCGTACCAAAAGTTCGCGTTTGCTTTCGAGTCTTTCGACTTTTCAGGCTCCCATGCTCGAGCTGCAACGATCAGCTGTGAGATGGGCACATCCGCGATTTCGAGTAGTGTTGCGAAACAAATTGTCACACGCGTTGTACTACTATCAATTTTAAAACTTGATTAAATGTGTAGTAAATGTTGCGAATAAGTAGTTGCGATTTAAAGTAAATCTAGACATACAGATGTACAATTTTAAACGTTGGAATTTAAAATTTTTTATTTAAATAGCAATTTGAATTTCGATTTGTTGAATTAGAGTAATCTTTTTTGGATCTCTGTTCGTTGAATTAGCGTTGCGCACCAAAAGTTCGCGTTTGATTTCGAGTCTTTCGACATTTCAGGCGCCCATGCTCGAGCTGCAACGATCAACTGTGAGATGGGCTCATCCGCGATTTCGAGTAGCGTTGCGAAACAAATTGTTACACACGTTGTACTAGTATCAATTTTTAAAGTTGATCAAATGCCTAGTTAATGTTGCGAATAAATAGTCGCGATTTAAAGTAATTCTAGAGACACCGATATAGAATTTTAAACGTCAGAGTTCTTTTCTTATTTAAATAGTATATTGAATTTCGATTTGTTTAATTAGCGTTGCACATCAAAAAGATCGCGTTTGCATTAGAATGATTCGATATTTCAGGCGCCCATGCTCCAGTTGCAACGATCAACTGTGAGATAAGAACATTCGCGATTTTCAGTAGCGTTGAAAAACAAATTGTAACACGCGTTGTAATAGTATAAATTTTCAAAGTTGACTTAATGTCTAGTTAATGTTGCGAATAAATAGCCGCGATTTAAAGTAGTTTTAGAAGTACCGATCTAAAATTTTAGACGTTAGAGTTTTAAATTTCTTATGTAATTTGTAAGAATGGTAATACTTAATTTTGTAAGACTTTCAAAGTTCAACTCTACCAAATTGATACAATATTTTTGTCTAGAAATTGATATTTTTCAGGAAATTGATATTTCTCAGGAAATTGTTATTTTTTTCAGGAAATTGATATATTTGTCTTGAAATTAATATTTATTTCAGGAAATTGTTATATATTTCAGGAAATTGTTATTTATTTCAGGAAATTGTTATTTATTTCAGGAAATTGTTATTTATTTCAGGAAATTGTTATTTATTTCAGGAAATTGTTATTTATTTCAGGAAATTGTTATTTATTTCAGGAAATTGATATTTATTTCAGGAAATTGATATTTATTTCAGGAAATTAATATTTATTTCAGGAAATTGTTATTTATTTCAGGAAATTGTTATTTATTTCAGGAAATTGTTATTTATTTCAGGAAATTGTTATTTATTTCAGGAAATTGTTATTTATTTCAGGAAATTGTTATTTATTTCAGGAAATTGATATTTATTTCAGGAAATTGATATTTATTTCAGGAAATTGATATTTATTTCAGGAAATTGATATTTATTTCAGGAAATTGATTTTTATTTCAGGAAATTGATTTTTATTTCAGGAACTTGATATTTATTTCAGGAACTTGATATTTATTTCAGGAGCTTGATATTTATTTCAGGAACTTGATATTTATTTCAGGAACTTGATATTTATTTCAGGAACTTGATATTTATTTCAGGAACTTGATACTTATTTCAGGAAATTGATACTTATTTGAGGAAATTGATATTTATTTCAGAAAATTGATATTTATTTCTGGAAATTGATATGTATTTCTGGAAATGGATATTTATTTCTGGAAATTGATATTTTTATTTTGAAATCAATATTGCTCGGATCGGAGTTCCCTCAGGGACTCACTCACGGGATGGGGCCCGTGAGTGGGTACGGGGACTCGCGTCCCCGGGGGCACCCGAATCGCCTATAAGTCGTTGCGTCCACAAATCATTAGATTTGGGTTCGATGTGGTTTCGATTTTGTTTCGTCTGGTTTTCGATTCTATTTCAACTGGTTTTCGATTCTGTTTCCATTTTGCTTCAACTGGTTTTCGATTCTGTTTCGATTTTCTTTCAATTGGTTTTCGATTCTGTTTCGATTTGGGTCGATCATCTTGCTCTTGTTAGTCGCAACGAACGAAGAAAATTCATCGAAGGAAGAAAATTCATCGAAAGAAGAAAATTCATCGAAAGAAGAAAATTCATCGAAAGAAGAAAATTCATCGATCCAAGAGGAATCATCGAACGAAGACTCCAGATTATTTATAAATTAGTTTTAGTGCGTGCGTTAGTTATTAAGATTGTATATCGTCGTTGTAATTATGTCGAGTAATTATTGCCGTAACTTAACTTTGCTCGCTCCGTTTTCCGACTCCGACACAGCCTTCTGCTGTGTCGGCCTTGCTTGCAGGTTCTGAGCCGGTCCAGTTTCGGTATCCGGCGTGAAGTCATTGAGAGGGATGTCTAACAGACTCGTTCACTCGTCTTCTGACGATCCTCTGTGTTAACGTAATCCTGGACACGCCATGTTCTCATGTCACCCAGTAGCGCCAGAAACCGTTTGAGCGCATCTCTTTGCCATCTTTCTTGGTGATGGAGTGGCGGGTATCGGGCTGGTCGGCTCAGGACTTGTAAGCACTGAACGCGTCGCGTCACCCTTGAACCAGAGCCTTCTGCTCTGGTTCGATCTTGTTTCTCTCTTTGAAAGAATCAGAGCCTTCCGCCTGATTCGCCCTTGGTCCCTCGTGGATCGGAGACTTCTTCTCCGATTCACTCTTTGCCCCGCAATAATTACTCGACATACACTAAATGGAAAAGAAGTCTTTTCTATGAAAAAGACTATTTTTCCATTTAGCGACCTGCGAACTTAGTTTCTAAGAATCGTCGTTGTAAGAAAGGTAGCCAGAACGAAGGGAGACTTCGTTCTGACTCCCTTTCGGGTCTCTTGTGCAGCAACCTCCTCGTGGTGAGACCTGGGCAATCGATATTATCCACATTTCGCAAAATGCTATAATTTATAAATTATAGTATCTCGCATGTAGTGGATAATATCGAGCTAATAGCTGCACATTTAGAATTTGCGTAAATATGTATTTCATAGTAGAATGTAAGACTTTTAATACTTTCTTCCTTTTCCTATTTCCCAGCTTCAACAATTATTTTCAATTAATAATCCAAATACAAAGTTTTCGTTTCAGAATACATGTAACTCTTGCTCTCGTGAGCGAGTGTTAAATAGATTTGCACTCCTGCAGTAGATTGTAGGTTCTGATGTAGTCTAAATATGATGTACGTACTGAGATGTACGTTACATATCGCATATTATTTCGATATTGAAACATTATTTTATATTCAAATTAAATAATTAGTTGAAACTAGTTCTTATCCAGACCAAAAGTTAGTTCTGATTCATGTGTTTGAGGGGGTAAAAAGATGAGGCAGGATCTGTTCCATGTTGCCGCATTACCGTACAGAAAGTAAACTATTGGTTTAAAGTGTATAAAACTATTATAATATACATTCATTAGTGACACGAGTAATAAAAATAATATTACGTATAGAAACCAAATTAATTTTACTACAATTCGTATTTTTGTAATACATTCTTCATAAATATTATTTTCACCGTTCAAATACACGCGCCGTATGCATTAGTAGCCTCCAAAACACCCGTAGTAAAAATAAAGTATACGGAATATTCAGTTCTTGCTAATACGGCTAAATTCGTGAACTATCGGTAATATTGAGCGCGACACCGAAATGGTACGGCGGCCACTGTGGCCCCCCCGAGGCCTAGACAGAAAAGCCCATAAGATGCAATGTCTGTAGTAGTCTTAAGTCTGTGTCGTACATCTCGTCTGTGATATTAGTAGATACCTGTATTATCTTCGAAGGATAACATACTGTTTTACCTATATTAGATAAAACAGAACAGCTGATTAGTAGATGTCTGCATTATCTAGAAAGGATAATACACTTTTTTACCGATTCTAGATAATACAGAATTCTGTGTAAGGATATAGTAGATGTCTTTATTATCATCGAGTGCTAATGAACTTTCTTTATTTATATTAGATAATACAGGAGTCTGTATAAATAAAATTTATAGACTTTCTACAATATTATAATTAAGTTGTTATTTTTTCATAAATTTAATACACGTAAATTAAATGTGTCGATGTAAATATAGTAGTACATATTTATAAATAATTCTACATAATAATTCTACATAAAATAATATACAACAGTATTACTACTTATTCAACAATCAATTTCCCACAAAATTATTTAATTACCAGTACGATGCATTCAATACTATATTTTAGTTTCCCGACACTGTCTAAATTGATTTTGTTAGAACATCAAGATTGTAATGGATGGAATGAGGTTTCTCCAGTTGAGATGAATGCATAAATCAGTAGAAAATCCAGTTTCTTAACGCAATGGTTATTTTGTGGTCTGATCCCCGAGCGAAATATCCGATTGCAATCGCCCCGCGTCTAGTTCGTGCTGTTCAACGGTTTGTCATGGTTCATCGTACATTTTAAGTCTTGCTTTATCGCTCTGCCGCGTAATTACGGTGCAAGTTTACGAGGGCTGTGAGCCAACCTGAAATCGAGACACGAATTAACGTGAAATGACTGTAGGCCGCACCATTTAACCTTCTCCACTGAAGGCTATTTTTCCTGTATTTTTCAATGAACTGGCGCGTGGACAGTGCATCTCATTGCACGCAATTTTTCCAACTTATTTACGAATTTATCCAATTTATCAGAAAAAAATAATAGACTTCTTTGGAATACTTTTGCAAAAATTGCGATTCTTCAATTTCACCAATTTTAACGACGTCGAATTTTGAAAATATTTTTACATCGCTTAGTCAGTTTGGATTGTATCCACCATTTTAAAGATCTTTCACAGTTATGTGCCAGTTATAAAATTATTTTTGTCCATGAATTAAATTTAATGAGTGGAATTTGTGAAATACGATTGAAGGTACAGTGATATAGCAACCGTGTATCCCTTTAATCCACCGTGGGACGTTTATAGTCGTCGCAAGCTGTAAATTCGTAGGAACCGGTATTTGTACATCTAATTAGAGAGGGAGTAGGCCCGTAAGACAGTTCTCCGTTGGCTAAGAGGCTTGGAGAAGACTCGAGGAAGGATACGGTCTAGCCCTAATGAATGAGAACTATAGCTCGAGACGAGCACGTTGTCGACGGATGCTCCAAGCAACAAAGTATATACTTTAACGCCCCCCCACACAGCACAAAGGACTAACACACATCACGAAATCAAAATCCGAAAATTAACGAAAATCCAATGGGACAACAATTTCTAAGCATACGACTCAAAACCCAAATCCTATCACCAACTTTACCCTACCCATAGACTCCTACAGATTTTTCTATGGGGGTTCAACGGGCCCCCAATACTCCTATAATAGCTGAGGACTAAAATTTTCTCCATCAGTTTTCTACAGAGTTTCCCTAATGTTTGAGTTACATTTTATGGGGAATACTCTGAAGTCGTGAACGCCCCTTTACCCCATCTACACAGGGCACCGGCAGCCCGGGAATGCTATCTTTATCGAGCGGCCGGTTTCACGGCCGTCAGGACAACCCTAAACCAGGAGGATCGTTTTTTCTTCGTTGGAATTTACAGTGGCTTGCCTTCCAAGCTGGAATCCATTACACACCAATTGTGTCTGCGGGTTGTAGGTTAGTTTGCGAGTCTGAAAGACGGAAGGTTGAGCCTAGGGTTAGGTTAGGCCATTTCTAACGTCACCCTTGCGTCAAAAAAGGGACACAAGCGTCATCAAGATGTTTGCTCGTCATTGGGGAAGGCTGGATGATAGCGAGAAAGAGAGGGTCGAGGCACGCAATGGGGGTTTATGTAACTCGGGCATTAGTGGCTGTGACGTCATTGAGGTGAGGTGTAACGGTTGCACTGTCGGTAATGCAGGGAACTATTTCAACTACTTCGGAGATTCGAAATTACCCATAGATTCAGCGATTTTATTGTATAAAATCTAAAAGATGCTTCCACGATGTTTCCAATTGATTTGTATCACAGTATGTATTTTAATCGGACCAATTTATTAAATAAATCTTCATGGAGACGCGTTTTCGTCTTTGGTGGATGTAAAAATAAATCTCTGAAATGGGCAAGGATAGATCTCAGTGATTTTAATATTTAAATTAATGGGTATGGAACATGTAATTTAAAAGATAGCAAGTTACATTATAAACCTTCACTTCTGTATGACGTCAATATTATATTGCCGCAAGGTAATTGGCCCAGGCGTCTTCGTTAACACTGGATTTACGGGGCCCGTCAAAATGACGGATTCAAAAATTTTTAATTTACGATTATTAAGAGTGTAAGGAGGCATTCGTGAGGAATTATTAAATAGATTTATTTTTTTGTGTGCATATTACAATAAAAATCGCTGAAGATCTAAGTAAATACAATTTTATTATTTTTATAAAGCAATGTAAAATAATCAATTTTAGTGCTCCGTAAACCTAGTGTTAACAACGATCACACCGCCAACGTCTAGAATCGTCACGGCGTATTGATTACCATTACTGGCAGTGGAATACACTCGCAACACAGCAGCGACCTCGTGGCAGTCCGGACAGGCCGGTGTGTAGTTTGCATACTTTCGGGGGCTGCGATTTGCAGGTTATGTAACAGGCTTCATTGCCCGGCCGGTCTAGCGAGTAACAGTGACCCGATGACTTTAATAGCATGCACCGGCCAGCGGGAAGGGTCGGAGACTTGTCTCGGGGTTTCTCGAATCTTTGAACCTGTCCCTAGCCTACTCGCTAACAAATCAACCTGTGTTTCATCCCAAAACATATACCCATTCCTACAGCTACTTTCACCAAACAAACAGAGAAAAATTCGCAAATACAAAAGACGCAAAACTGTTTTTAAATTCAGCACAAATGTGGAATTGAATATCCATGAGAATATTTGATTTATTAATTTGTGAAAATGACATATGAAAAATAAAATAATGTTCTATATTTCTCTAATTTCTTCTGCATTTCTGTAGTTCATTTTACGGAGGAATTATTGCAATTTATAGGCAAAGCAAAAATTTCCACCAAACAACAACCATCCTCTGGTTTGGTTAACAACAGTCGAATCCCTCATCAATTAGTCCGTCGAAGCAACACGAGCCGGTATGGAGGGAGGAGGAAACCCGTACCGATGAGAATGTATCAATCAGCACAATTTAATGCGCGAGAGGCGACGCAAGGGGGAGAAGAGGTAACAGATAGATAGAGAGAGGGAGAGAGAGGGAGAAGTCTTCGCGCAGAGGCAGAAGCATAGAGAGAGCGCAAATAGGAAATAAAGACGACGGTAGAGGGGGAAGAGAGGAATGAATGCAGTTGCGGAGAGGTTAGGGGAGACGAAAGAGAGAGGGACTGGCCAAGAGAGTGCTCTATAGCTCGAACAGGAAACGGCGAGGCTGAAGAAAGAAGACAGAACCAGTAATCCGCAGGACGTTACGGGGGGAGAGGGGCTTAGAGGCGTAGAACAGAGAGCGTATTAGCAGAACGAGACGGAGATTGCGAAAAAGTGGGGACGAAGAGTCTGTGGGACCAAGATAGAGAGAGTAAAGAGGGATAGAGTTATGGTTGTCGGATGCAGAGGAAGACAGAGGGGGAACGATCGGCGCGGGACAACGGTATCACTGTGGCGGGAGATCTGAATGCGAATTTCATCGGCTCGAGGGAGATCGTACAGAGGGAGAGAGAGAGAGACGGGAAATGGAAAAACGAGTGGGTTACGAGGAGAAGGGAACGCAGAAAATAGAATGAATATAGGAAACAAACACTAGGAGGGGGCCGAGGAGGCCTTGAACTGCCAAGCCGGTCGGCATTGCAACTTTCCGCTCCGAGGGCTTTCCTCTTCTGCCATTTCTCCGCGTCTTTCCTCTCGATGGTCGCGATTCCGACGGCTGATTCGATCCAACATCATCTTTCACTTCAAAACAAATTTTATTCACACTCTGGATAAACATAATTGAAGTACTCGATGCCATTTTGACTGCAGAATATTTTATACACGAAAGCAGACCCCACTGAGATGAAAGTATCTCATCATTGTTTTATTTAAAATTATTCTCAACGATGGAGTTAAGTTCATTTTTATTAACAAAACAAATTCAATCTACTCAAAACTGTATTTCCCAATCCTTGAAAAGAGGAGTTCTCAAAGTATAGATTCCAAACAAAATGGCGGTCGTTATAATCTAAACTAGTAATTTTAATAACCTCCCTCTTTCATTAATCATAACTTTGTAACTAATAAACATATTTCAACAAAATAATTCGTATACACTCTCTAAAATACGCTCTTCAAACCACGCTAATTGTTTTTTAACAAAGTACCACAGTTTCCGAGAAAATAATTCTCAAAAATCGCCCGAGCTCGACCGTGTTTAATTTCAACAATTTCAGCGAGGAATTCTAGACCGCATATTTTTACTAATTTCTTAAACAGCAAGTTAATAAAATAATTCATACAGGAATTGCAAACATAGCAAAGTAATACAAGTGAACATATAAATGAATCAACGAGTCCCGACGCTTTTAGAATTCATTTACCAGTCGAAGTGAATAATTGCCAGAGCAGCACGTCTGTTCTCGAGTGTTTTACAAAATGGCGTGTGTGGAAAAGTATCCGGCATGGTCGTTCGATTATTTCCGTCGGGTTTCGGCCTCGCGGAACACGCGTAAAATCGAGTGCAAGAAACTCGGCGTCCGGATCGTTGACTCAGAAACACGATTTTCGCGGCCGATGCATTGTTTCCTGGTATTCGGTTACGTGCGCGCTTATGCAAACAATCCGTCGCTCGCGAACGCGCGCGCCCGCGCGCACGGTTATTATCGCCGCGACGACCGTTCGTGCACGTGATAAAAGTTCAAGGTGCCGGATCTCTGATGGCGCGCGCGACTTCAAACTACACTGTGTATACACGTGCACTGGCCGTTTATGCGACTTGCATCGCGAAACTGTACTCGATATTCTCCGATGAAGTCGGCTCGAGCTCGCGCGATTTTTTGGGAATTTTTTTCCACGGAACCTGCGGGTCTTTGTTGAAAAACAATTAGTGGGTTTTAAAGAGCATATTTTGGAGAGTAGATGCGCATTTTTTTTCTTAAAAAATGTTTATTCATTGGAAAGTTATGGTTAATCATAGAGGGAGCGTACAGTATAGAAGCTATTAACAGTAAACGTACCAGTGCCGGTCAAATGACCGGTTCGAAAATTTTTATTTTAAAATTATCGAAATTATAAAGATGTATTCATAAGTAATAAATATATAAATTTTTGTACAGACTCTAAATAAATATGCAATCTTGTGGTTTTTATAAATTGATACATGCTAGTTACTTTTAATGCTCGGTAGGTTTAGTGTTAAAACTGCAACGAGTAATCAAATTTAGGTTAGGTCTGAGTTAGAGCTGGAATATTAAAAAGGAGTAAAAAGGACACATATATGTGTGACTATAATACTTCTTGAATGTTAGTTGTTTACCATTGTGTTCCAAGAACAATGGTTTCATAAAACAAAACCTTGGTTAGGTATAGGCACGGACTTGAAGGACTGTGCCTAAGCCTGCGGGGGCGTTCCAAAAGACGGAAGGGGTATCAGCTTGTCGGCCATCTTGAGCGGCAAACACAGTGGTGCGCTCTATAGGCAACTTTAAGTACTAGTGTAACCCACGCCGTGCCCACGCTAAGTATTTCCTACGAATTGCAATTTTTTCAAAATCTTTTTTGCATGTGATTTACTAAATCAATGCTTCTAATTGCTAAAAGTCAAATGGTTTGGTCAAATTGTAAGAAAGTTATTCTAATTTAAAGGGTGAGCGAATACTTTTGTGAGTCACTGTAAATGTATATTAAATTTTAATATTTCATATGTATATACAGATATATATATACAAATACATTTGTTATACATTCATTTTTCAGAATCAAATCATTTCAATGTTCCCGCACCGTTATATAGATGGCAACACTAGTTTTGCCTTTCAATATGGCCACAGTCTACCTTCCCTCCCCGCTCGCGGTACGACCCCTCTCGTCCATAAACCCACTTTATGCTCAGTCCTTTAGGTCCGTGGGTATAGGTTAGGTATAGGTTAGGTGTGGTGTCTGGGTTAGGACTCAGGTCTAGAGTGTTAAAAGTGTGTTGAATGGTCCATAGTTATGTATCCATATTTTTCTGAATCCTAATCAACTGTGGTTACCTTTCATACTTTGCACTCGGAAGTATTTTAACTCCATAACCTAACTTTTTTTTCGATCAAGAATATTTCCATTCTATATGATTTTTTTTCATTTTGAAGAATTGAAACTGATATAATACCTCATAGATTACTAAAATGTTTGTTATCTGACTTATTAAATATCAATTTAATAATGTAAACAATATTTTCAATAATGTTATAGCAATTTTTAGTGGTGCCTCAGAGTCACCACTAGAGGTTAGGTGTGGTGTCCGGGTTAGGACTCAGGTCTAGAGTGTTAAAAGTGTGTTGTAGGGTCTAATAGTTGTGTATCCATACTTTTCTGAATCCTAATCAACTGTGGTTACCTTTCAAGTATATGGATGCCATGAAACAAGATCTTGGTTAGGTCTGGGTCAGGTCTGGAGTGTTAAAAGTATGTTGAAGGGTCTAATAGTTGTGTATCCATACTTTTCTGAATCCTAATCAACTGTGGTTACCCTTAAATTATATGGATGCCATCAAGATCTTAGATCAGGGTTAAGTCTAACGTGTTAAATAGAGGTGTTAAATTACCAAAAACCAGTATAGTAATATTTTTGTTCTACATACCAATCATCTGTTGTCTTCCAAGTGCAATGGCATCAAGAAAAAGAATCAGAGTTAGGGTGTTAGAAAATGGCTAATGGGTCAATTAGTTGGGTCACTTGTTGTGTTGTCTTCCAAGTGCATAAAACGGGAACTAACTAAATCTGTGTTAGGCGCATTGGTTTAAAAAGTTGTTGAAGTCGCAACTAACTCTGCAACCGCTTTCTTTTCTGAACGGCAGTCATCTGTCGATAATCAGCCAGCTGTATGGGTACGAAGAGACAACATGGTTCTCCGCGCAGTGCATAGAGGAGAGGTCCGCGCGTCATCGGGTTGCACAAAGTGGCAAGCGTCTCGGTCTGGCAAGGAGCGGGCGCGGAGGCAAGGTCTTTATCATCGACCCGATCCATGTCGGCGTCCTTAGCGACGTTTCTCACGGTATACGGTCGCCGGGCTATTCACGTTTCCCCGAGGCATCGAACGAACCGGCCGGTGTGCGCGCCGGGGATCGATACGTTTCCTGAGGTTGCTCTGGCCATCGGATTCTCTCAGCGGCTCGGTCGTTAACGACGTCGATAACAGGGTCGCCACCGTGTTTCCCCGTACGTGCCTCGTGAATCTGCATAGTAGCACGGTTAAAGAACCGGGTTATTACCAGCGATTCAACCCTGACATTTCGTACGATGACGCCCGATGCGCCTTTATACACCAGCACATGCACCGATGCCCCGCGCTATCGAGCTCTCTTATGCATGTACCAACGCTAGCCAGCTTGTAAAGCTGCAGTGCTGCGATTTTTTTCCCTCCTCAAAGAGTTTCTACCAGTTTGCAGCAGAGTTTGGTGGAGTATTTTTTTTTTGTTCAGCTTGAAAGAAAAAGAGAATGAGATCGTGGAGCTTGATGATTGAACTAGTTAGGTGTCTTTTTTAACACATGGTTTACGGAGCACTAAAATTGATTATTTTACATTGCTTTATGAAAATAATAAAATTGTATTTATTTAGATCTTCAGCGATTTTTATTGTAATATGTACACAAAAACATAAATGTATTTAATAATTCCTCACGAATGCCACCTTACACTCTTAATAATCGTAAATTAAAAATTTTTGAATCCGTCATTTTGACGGGCCTCGTAAATCTAGTGTTAAAATGTGCATATTTCAGTTTAGGTCTGAGTTAGTTATAGTGCTTATAGAGTACTGTTCGGCACACTGTTTTGTAAATTTAAATGAGACATGCCCAAGCTGAAAAAAAAAGTAAAAGGTGTCTTTGTGAAATAAATATTGGTTAGTGAAAAATAGTACAGTCGGAGTTAGGTTCTAGAGCAGAGTTGGGCAATTTTGCTTTAATTGAGGCAAAACCGTCCCCGCCATAGCGCTAACTGTTCCCTTCCAGCAAGCACCGTACGGTGGGGCAACGAAGACACGAGATATCAGTGAACGCGACGAACGTTGTATGAAGAAGAGGTTGGTGGGGGGAGCAAGCGTTTGAGGAGCCCCAACCGTGCCCAGCCCTGTTCTAGAGCTTGTGGAGCTACAGTGTTGCAATTTGTTCTGTTCAGAGATTTGCGTACGCTTCATTACTAATTTTAGCAAAGACTTTTAATTATTTAATTTATATTAAAAATTACCTCTTATTAACTCAATATATATAAAATTCACTTACCTATATTATTCTTCAAATTAATATTAAAATATTTATTAAACCTTGATATAAAATAAATATTAAATATTGATATTTAATTAAATTAATCAACCCCCTGTATTATTCTTCAAATTAATATTAAAATATTTATTGAACCTTGATATAAAATAAATATTAAATATTAATATTTAATTAAATTAATCAACCCCCTATATTATTCTTCAAATTAATATTAAAATATTGATTAAACCTTGACATAAAATAAATATTAAATATTGATATTTAATTAAATTAATCAACTCCGTATATTATTCTTCAAATTAATATTAAAATATTTATTAAACCTTGACATAAAATAAATATTAAATATTAATATTTAATAAAATTAATCCCTCCCCTATATCATTCTTCATATTAATATTAAAATATTTATTAAACCTTGATATAAAATTAATATTAGATATTAATATTTAATTAAATTAATCAACCCCCTATATTATTCATCAAATTAATATTAAAATATTTATTAAACCTTGATATAAAATTAATATTAAATATTAATATTTAATTAAATTAATCAACCCCCTATATTATTCTTCAAATTAATATTCAAATATTTATTAACTTGCTTAACTTGATTAACTTGAATGAAAAGTAAAAGATGTCTTCTTAAAATGAAAATAATTATATTGTTGAAATCAGTGCAGGTTGAGTTAGGTTTCAGAACATGTAAATCTACAATGTAGTAATATTTGTCTGTTCAGAGAGTTATTCCGCACATTGTTGCTAATTTTAGCAGTGTCACATTGTGCACAAGTTGGAAGAAAAGTAAAAGAAGTCTTTGTAAAATATAAATAGCTGCTTCATTGAAACCAGCGCGACCCGAGTTAGGTTCGAAAGCTTGTGAAGCTCGAATGTCACAATTTTTCGTATTCAAAGAGTTGTTTGCGCTTCGTTACGAATTTTAGACTTCTCGCATTGAAGTTTAAGCAATAGCTTCAATTCTTAGACGATAAAAATAGTAATTTTTCTGGAATGAAGAGTGCACCTTACGCAACTCAAGGATGGTTCGGTTATGATCGTTGGAGGAATTGAAGATGAACGTTCAGTGTTCTACCCTTAATTGGTCAGTCGTCCGCACGCAATCGTGCAACCTTCCGCCGGTTTTCTGTTTATTTTCGTTCGACCTCCGCCCGGTTCCTTTTAATATGTGTATTTACGACTGTACAGGATGTTCCAACACATGAGCTCATCGAACTGATGTTTACGAACCCATTTACCGAGGCAGGGATTGATTTTTGCAAACGTTGTTGCAGGGAAATGGTTACTGTCATGTAGAGCCATAATTGACTGTAATAATTTCAAAAGAGCAATAATTTTGATTTTTGTGATAGAGGGGAGGTGATGATTTTTCTCGGTGCAGGTACTATTTGGCATACCGGATGTTCAATGCTGGGAACGAACATGTTAATTTCTGAATTGATAGCGTTGCCGATTTGTAACTACTGCTTTTTATGTGGTAGGTGCTTGCAACATGCTGGAGGGGATTCATTAAGTCAATTTTAGAACGTGTTCACGTAGGAATTTTTTAACGTTCGAGGGCTCAAAATGAAGGTAAAAGATCGCTCTTTATGATAGGAGTATTTGGATTTTAACAGAAATTGCAAAAGCGTGCCGAAAAATTTATAAAATACGATTGTCAGCTCGGACAAATTTCATTCGAGTTTTGAGGAGGTTCTTTGAAATAATTTTTGAATGCGTCCCCGTAGGAATTTTTAAACTTTTGAGGACTCAAAATACAGGAGAAAGATCGCTCCTTATGATAGGTGTACTTGGGATTTAACAAAAATTGCGAAAGCGTGTCGAAAAATTGATAAAATACGATTGTCAGCTCGGACATATTTCCCTCGATTTTTGAGGAGGTTCTTTGAAATAATTTTTGAATGCGTCCCCGTAGGAATTTTTAAACTTCTGAGGACTCAAAATACAGGAGAAAGATCGCTCCTTATGATAGGTGTACTTGGGATTTAACAAAAATTGCGAAAGCGTGTCGAAAAATTTATAAAATACGATTGTCAGCTCGGACATATTTCCCTCGATTTTTGAGGAGGTTCTTTGAAATAATTTTTGAATGCGTCCCCGTAGGAATTTTTAAACTTTTGAGGACTCAAAATACAGGAGAAAGATCGCTCCTTATGATAGGTGTACTTGGGATTTAACAAAAATTGCGAAAGCGTGTCGAAAAATTGATAAAATACGATTGTCAGCTCGGACAAATTTCATTCGAGTTTTGAGGAGGTTCTTTGAAATAATTTTTGAATGCGTTTCCGTAGGAATTTTTGAACTTTTGAGGGCTCAAAATACAGGAGAAAGATCGCTTCTTATGATAGGTGTACTTGGGATTTACCAAAAATTGCGAAAGCGTGTCGAAAAATTTATAAAATACGACTGTCAGCTCGGACATATTTCACTCGATTTTTGAGGAGGTTCCCTGAAATAATTTTTGAATGCGTTCCCATAGGAATTTTTGAACTTTTGAAGGCTCAAAATGAAGGTAAACGATCGCTCTTTACGAAAAAAGTACTTAGGTCTAAACAAAAATTGCAAAAGCGTGTCGAAAAAATGATAAAGCCTGATCGTCAGCTCGGACAAATTTCATTCGAGTTTTGAGGAGATTCTTTGAAATAATTTTTGAATGCATTCCCATAGAAATTTTTGAACTTTTGAAGACTCAAAATGAAGGTAAAAGATTGCCCTTTATGATAGATGTACTTGGGTTTTCACAGAAATTGCGAAAGCGTGTCGAAAAATTGATAAAACCCGATTGTCAGCTCGGACAAATTTCACTCGATTTTTAAGGCGGCTCTTTGAAATAATTTTTGAATGCGTTCCCATAGGAATTTTTGAACTTCTGTGAGCTCAAATTAAAGCTGGAAGACTGCACTTTATGATAGGAGTAATTGAGTTTTAACAGAAATTGCGAAAGCGTGTCGAAAAATTTATAAAATACGATTGTCAGCTCGGACAAATTTCATTCGAGTTTTGAGGAGGTTCTTTGAAATAATTTTTGAATGCGTTTCCGTAGGAATTTTTGAACTTCTCAAGGCTCAAAATAAAGGTGAAAGATCGCTCTGTACTATAAGCTCACTCTCGTTTACAAAAATATTTCTCCCTTGCTTTGAAAATTTTAATACGAAGAAGGTTGAAATCCAACGAGGCCCTCGGTTCAATGGTCACTCTGCAAATGGGTTCCAAGGATCATGGCAGCGCATCGAATGGACTCGATGATCCTTGTAGTCCGTTCGACTGGCAAACAGACCGTCGAAACGGACACTCGAAGATCAAAGCAGACCGTGGACACAGTGTACACGATGGCTTCATTCAAACAACGTCGACGTCGATTAATGTCACATGCAGTGACGCCATTGTTTCAGAAGGTCAATCCCCCTCTTAACCTTCGCTAGGTGGTGGGTTCATTGTAACCTCATAAGCAAAGTTAGCAACTCCGGTGGTGGACTGTCGGGGGTCAATCGATAGCCGAAAGCTTCTTTGTTTCCGCTGACGAACGATTATTCGAACGGTTGTCCAGGGGACAAGGCTTTATCGTGCCCCCTTCCACCTCCCGCTATAATAATAATAATGTCCATGTTGAAAATTAACCGCGAATTAACACAACAAATTGCGACAAGCGGCGCAGTCGATAAATTCGTTGTTCGCTTCGGTGAACGTGGAGATACGCGGAAAGTTCCGAGAAGCCGAGGACCAATGTTTCGTAAACTACACGACGTTCCAAAATTTTATTCAATTATTTTCATGTCGGGTGCGTTGACGATGGCGGGTGCCGTTGCTTTTCTTAACGGTCGCAGGTTGCAAGGTCCGACGAGGTCGGCAGAGACCATTTCCCATGGCTGATGCACCGACGTCACATGCACCAGTCCGGCCCGGGCCTTGTTGCGACGGCTTGTGTTTTTGGCAACTCTCGCAGGTTCGTACGCAGGACGGTGAGACGGCGGCGCGGCAGTGGCAACGGCGGGCGGTGAACCCTCGGTGGGGAGTCGAGGAGCGAGAGGTGCGTTACGTCTCTCTGTTTAGTCCTGAGAAGGACTGCTCCGGAGAAACTCCGAAGAAACGGTGTTGCGGCCGGATCTATATGTATGTATAACCTTAGACCATATACAGGGTGGCCCACATAACTCTGAACAGCTCAATATCTCGAAAACTATGCCAACGATTTTAAAGTTCTTAGTCTTAAATTGCATGGAACTGAAGGGCCTTTCTAACTACATAAACGTGAAGTGGCCTCCCTTCCCCTTTAACGGGGGAGGGGAGGTACCTTTGTAATTTTAAATGGAACCCCCTATAAAATGTTACATATTTAGATTCTACCGGAAAAAACAAGTCAATTTTGTCTGAAACATTTTTTTGTCAGATACTTCCATGATGAGATATAACAGTTTGAAGTTTCGAGTTGTAGGTACTTGAAGCGCTCGGAAATAGCGTTATGGAATTATACGCGCTTGAGTCCATTGCTTATTCATGAAGAATAAGAATTTTAGAGAGATCTGAATTCTGATCAGATCTGAGATCAGAATTCTAGAGAATAAGAATTCTATCCAAACTGCCATAACTTTGTAAAAATTTAAAATATTGGGATGAAAAAATTTCTTTACATTCACTGATGATTATTGAATATTGCATTAAAATTTGAAGTCAATGCGTCTGCTAGTTCCACTTCAAAAAATTTCTAAAGATGAAAAGGTACCACCTCTCAATAATCTCTACTTTGTCTTTCGTCATGAATCAATAAAAAAAAATCATAACTTTGTAAAAAATCACTATGATGGCATGAAAAAATTTCTTTAAATCTACTGAAGATCAATAAATATTGTGTTAAAATTTGAACTTAGTATGCCTACTAGTTTTGCTTTAAAAAATTCCTAAAGATGTCGTTGTTTTTAAGGTTGAGGGTTTTCGAAGAATTGTAAAAGCGTGAAAAATTTGTTGATCACCTGCGGAAACGGTTGTTCGGATGCTCGCGGAAAGAAGGATCATTGAATATGTAATCTGTTGCGTCTCTCCGTCGGCTGGTAACCTCCGTGAACCTTTCCATGCTTCGGGCGGATAAATATAGCCGCGATGCCTGATTAGGAGAAGAGAGGAGAAAGGAGGAGCCCGGCAGATAGACGGGCAAAGATAATGGAGTGACGGCATAGAAAAGAGACGAAAACGCCGCGACAGGGGCTCCGGAGCCGTGGTCCGAGCATTACTCAAAGCGAATGCGTCGATCATAATCCCCCGGTAGGTCAGACGCACCAAAATCACACATACTTCGCCGGAAGATGATGTACAGGCTGTTTCAACTCCACTATAACCTCAAAAATAAATGTTTCATTTGATTTCTTAATTAATCAGAATTTTTTACTGCCCGTAGTTGCTTCGATTTGTTATATAAAGAATTTTTCATTTTCATCCATTAGTGATCAGTTTTGGAACAGCCTGTATACGATTAATCATTTATTTAGAATTGCACAATATAGAGATCACATAAAATCTAAGTTAATTTTCTAGGTTATATGCTCTCTGTATATAAAAGTGACATTAATTTTCGGAAAAGATGGTGTACAGGGTGATTCAATTTAACCTCAAAAATAAATGTTTCATTTGATTTCTTAATTAATCAGAATTTTTTACTGCCCGTAGTTGCTTCGATTTGTTATATAAAGAATTTTTCATTTTCTTCATTTATTGATCAGTTTTGGAACAGCCTGTATACGATTAATCATTTCTTTAGAATTGCATAATATAGAGATCACATAAAATCTAAGTTAATTTTGCAGGTTATTTGCTCTCTGTATATGAAAGTGACATTAATTTTCGGAAAAGATGGTGTACAGGGTGATTCAATTTAACCTCAAAAATAACTGTATCATTTGATTTCTTAATTAATCAGAATTTTTTACTGCCCGTAGTTGCTTCGATTTGTTATATAAAGAATTTTTCATTTTCTTCATTTATTGATCAGTTTTGGAACAGCCTGTATACGATTAATCATTTATTTAGAATTGCAAAATATAGAGATGACATCAAATCTAAATCAATTTTGCAGATTATTTGCTCTCTGTATATGAAAGTGACATTAATTTTTGGAAAAAATGGTGTACAGGTTGATTCAATTTTAGTGTCTCGTATGTATAAAGATATCAGCTGGTCATTGAATCGTTGAGAATTACAGATTGATTTCAGTTATACCTACTTTCCAAACATTTGGTTCTCATTTAATTTTGAAACGTCCTGTAGCAAACAAAAATTCTTAATACATTGTATTTATCATAACGAAAAAATCTATAGACAAATACAAATATGTAAACGTTTAAAACAGAAGCTTTCAGACAAGGTACAGTAAAATAGTATTTAACTGAAACAAGGGTGAGTCAAACGAGCAAAAAATTTGTTTATAATTATTATTGAGCAATTCATCGCACGATTCGACCAGCCCTTTAATATCTAAACTAAAAATACCAATGTGGAAATGAAAGTGGCGTAATCGAGGGCTGAATAATAAAGGGTTGAAGACAGCGTAAGGGTTGAATGCCAGAATAATTTTCCAAGCTCTCTCGCTGGCTAACAATAAGTATGCGGACGTGTGGCTTGTAAGCTCGTCGACAGTCGTACGTATTGATTTAGTCGGATCTGTATGCGTACGAGAAGAAAGAGAGAGAGCGAGAGAGAGTGGGAGGGAAAGGGACGGAGGGAGAGAGATAGAGAGCGAGCTTTGTGCGGAGACACCGCTCAATAACCACCCCTTTTACACTGGCTTTGGCCTTTGCCAGCCGACTTACATTCCTCTCGTTAAAGGATCCTCCCGGACTCCGTAAAACTGTCTTCCTCTCGTCACACGCATCGTGAGCAATTAGAAGTTCAACCATGATCACGGCTGAAGCCCGTCTTCGTGAAAGGGTTGCCATAACTTGGCGCTGAATAGTAGTATCTTGCTGCGTCAATATAATCAACTTTCCTTTAAACGATCCTTGTGCTCGATCTGCCGAGAGTTTCAGCCATTAACTCTTCGACAGCGTGGTAAGAGATTTTTGGAAATTCATAACATTCAGTGCCTGAATTTAGTACCCCATTTTTTAATAGAGGAGACCTCTTCTTGACAGTATTGAGAATTCGGGATGGGACTATTTGATCATTGCTCGGGCACTATGCAGGTATTAATCGGGCACGATTGGAGTACTATTTTTTTGAGTTCTATTCGGGTACTATTCGGGTACTGAAGAACTAGAGGATTTACAGACGAAGAGGCTCTTCATAAGTATTCGATTTATTTCCGGGTAATATTTGGGGTACTGACCTATTAAAAATCATTTGAAAACAATATTGTTAAAAATCATTTAAAAACAATGTTAATAAAAACTATTTAAAATCAATATGATTGAAAATTGTTTAAAAACAATGTTATTAAAAATCATTTCAGAACAATATTTTTAAAAATCATTTGAGAAAGATATTATTAAAGTTCATTTGAAAACAATATTATTAAAAATCATTTGAAAACAATATTATTAAAAATCATTTAAAAACAATATGAATAAAAATCATTTATTAACCATATTAATAAACATCATTGAAGAACAATATGATTAAAAATCATTTATAAGCAATGTTTTCAAAAATCATTTAAAAACAATGCTATTAAAAATCATTTGTGAACAATATTTTTAGAAATCATTTCAGAAAGACATTACTAAAAATCATTTGAAAACAATATTATTAAAAAACAATATAACTATAAATCATTTAAAAACAATGTTATTAAAAATCATTTAAAGACCATGTTTTCAAAAATCATCTAAAACCAATGTTTACAAAAATCATTTAAAAACAATGTTATTAAAAATCATTTGAGAATAATATTTTTAGAAATCAATATTATTAAAAATCAATTAAAAACAATATGATTAAAAATCATTTAAAAACAATGTTATTAAAAGTCATGTAAAGACAATGTTTTTAAAAATCACTTAAAAATAATGTTATTAAAAATTATTTAAAGACAATGTTTTTAAAAATCATTTAAAAACAATATTATTAAAAATCATTTAAAAACAATGTTATTAAAAATCATTTGGAGACAATGTTTTTAAAAATCATTTAAAAACAACGTTATTAAAAATCATTTAAAAACAACGTTATTAAAAATCATTTAAAGATAATGTTTTTAAAAATCATTTAAAAACAACGTTATTAGAAATTGTTATTGTATAAGAATTAACAATTGTCATTGTTTCTAACCAATGACTCAGTGCATTTGTTGTTGCCACACGTCGTATAGGGACATCAGCGATGATTCCACAGCCGTTCCCATTCGATCGGGGCGTCTTGTTCTGCCGATCGGCGTGGCGCGAGTCGAAAATAGGTCTCGCATCGAGGGACGGGCGTAAACAGAGTCTCTCGAGCGTACCCGAGGATGGAAACACGGCGAATCAAACGGGTCGCGGCGCGGCGTGGCCGGAGCCGAAGCCGGGGCGAATTTGCAACGAGGTTGGTAAGCCCGGCCAGCTGTGGCCCAGCTTGCTTGCATCGGGTCGATCAATAAACGACGTCGACGGTAGAGCAGTTGGCCGCGTCCTAGGCGTCGCGATGCCCCGCAGGCCAGGTCTAAATTTCGGCCACTGCACCGGTGCCACTGTGTCGCCGAGCGCTTTTGCTTCGTTCGTTCGATCGCCATCCTCTTTCAACCGACCACTATGAAACCCGGACGCGTGCTCATGCTCCTCCTGGACGCGGAGCGTCGCGACGCCACGCTCGACCGACTTTGCCGGCCGGAATCCTGGAATCGCGACGCCGAATGTCACCCCCCTCCTCTCGCGACGCGGCGCGGTCTTTAGGAATTTTTTGCAACGAACCTAACAAACGCATCAATTTGAAATTTCACACGTGTATTTATTAATTTATGGAGAACATCATGAAATATTTTCATTGACTATGTTCCATTTTTTAACGACATTAATGACATTGTTACTTTTCGTTTATTACCATCGAGAATCTGTCTTTCTGATTTTACTGTTTATTTAGTTTTGTTTTTTTTTTTTAATTTATTTTCGTTTAGGTGATGACTGTACTCATTGGGAATTAAAATCCTCTGGATTTTTCTACTTCTCATAACTATGACAGCTGCTATAATAGTCACCATGGATGTATGTCTCTTTGTAATGTGCGTTTTTTTTAATTGCCATAACTTTGGACACAATCACTACACCCGCATAAAAAAAATATTGTTACACTCACCAAGGATTGGGTACTGTATCTACAAAGTTTGAAATCGATATGGGTATTCGATTTTGTTTAGAAAATTTCCAAAAATCGATTTGTATGTAGGAGGCTACTTATATAGGATTATCCTGGTTGTATAATAAATAATATAATTTTTTATGCAATCACTATGCCTGCATAAGAAATATACTGGAACACTATGGAAAGATTGGTTAACATACCTGCAAAATTTAAAATTAATATCTCAACTCGTTTTTGTTTTAAAAAATTCCCAAAGATGGACTATGTTGGAGGGTTTTCAGGGCTTGAAGTGGGCCACTTCAATTTTCAAAAAAAGAAATTCATTAAAATGATTAATAATTGAGAATGAAGCTACGAGAGACGTGGATACAATTTCTTATCATTCCTGGATCTGGGTCACTCAATTTCACGTAGAATGGTCATCATCGACAGTTCTTCATCGAGTTCCGCTGGTGAATTAGGTCAGAGATGTTTGTCCCAAAAAATCTGGTAAACTGATTGAATCGAGGAAATATTGGATATCTGCGAATGCAAATGCGCTGCACACAGCTGTGACATTCCCGACCTAGGCCCCGATTTCCGCTCCACCAAAGGTCTGGGTTAGGTCTCCAACCATCGAACTCATCACCTGGTTCATGCGACACTTGCCAGCATTAGTAACAAAATTATTATTCCAAGAAATCAATCTTAAATATTCAGGCACCGTTCAGCGAATCAGGTGCAACTTGAAATATTACAAAATGGAATATTAATCTCCACAACAGTGCCAAAATATTCAGATAATAGCCGATCGTTCATCTACCACCATGCAGTTCTCGAAGTATTGCAAAATTATAAAACATAAAAATTTTCTACCAAAATTTTCAATACTTAAAATGCAACAAAAACTGGAGTGAAAATAATATAAGAATAATTTTAAATTCTTCTAATATTTTTACTGTTTTAAATTATACGATTTTTGTTATAAATGCGTAATATGTCCAATATAATTAGAGTCTCTGGGTACTCTTGAGACAATTATGTCTCACTGATGGATTCATACTAATATTTCCAACCTGATACCAAACTATGCTTTAAACCCTCATTTTTTTATTTTTCCTTCACAATTTCATCCAACAATAGTTTTTAAAGAATTTCTTTCCACATTCTCCCTAGCTAACTAATCCTCTAGGTACTCTTGAGACAAAATTATGTCCCACTGATGGATTCATACTAATATTTCCAACCTGATACCAAACTATGCTTTAAACCCTCATTTTTTATTTTTCCTTCACAATTTCATCCAACAATAGTTTTTAAATAATTTCTTTGCACATTCTCCCTAGCTAACTAATCCTCTAGGTACTCTTGAGACAATTATGTCTCACTGATGGATTCATACTAATATTTCCAACCTGATACCAAACTATGTTTTAAACCCTCATTTTTTTATTTTTCCTTCACAATTTCATCCAACAATAGTTTTTAAAGAATTTCTTTCCACATTCTCCCTAGCTAAATAATTCTCTAGGTACTCTTGAGACAAAATTATGTCCCACTGATGGATTCAGACTAATATTTTCAACCTGATACCAAACTATGTTTTAAACCCTCATTTTTTTATTTTTCCTTCACAATTTCGTCCAACAACAGTTTTTAAATAATTTCTTTGCACATTCTCCCTAGCTAACTAATTCTTCCGGTGTCTAAAAAAACCTGGGGTAATTTGGTCAAATTTTTAAATAATTATTCCTTTTTAAATGGTGTGCCAATACTTTTCTTTAGGCACTATATATCATTCGCATTTTGAGTTCGGTAGGAGTAGTTTTAAGTCAATGACGGAGGTGCATAGTGCGGGTGCAGAAATTCCACGGACAGGTACGCCGGGTTGAAATTCGACCCGGTCCGGGGGATTAACATTGACCGAGGTCCTCTAAAATGCTCGTCGACGCCACTGTCGCCGTTCGCGTCCGCGGCGGGTGGGGGTTGGTTCGCGGTGGCCTGGCGCCGAGTGATTGGCCGGGCTGCGGCGCGTGCGGTGGTGGGGGAGCCGATGTAAACTGGCGCGGGACGGTGGGGGGAGTTCCTCGTGGAGGTGGCAGGCCAGCGATAGCCCCCAGAGAAGGAACGAGGAAGGCTCTATCGATCGTTAAGTCTGTAGACCGTCTGCCTCTGGACAAGATCATAATATACACCGATGGGGAAAGGACGCGGGGGCAGAAAAAAAGGGGACGAGACCGGCGAAAGGGGCGGGGGCTGAAACCATGAACTCGTTCGTTCGTTTCTTTGCCGGAGTTGAAGGACGATCGCAACGAACCGGCGGCGCACAGTGGGACGGAACTGCTCGACGACGATCAAAATGTTGTAACGCTGCTTCTGCTTTACATACTTTAATGAATTTTTGAGAATTCGATCAATCCATTACAGCCTTCATGTTCCGTTAATTTTAGTGACATTGATGGGCCGAGTACACAGATATTTTTTATCGGATATTCATTTCCCAAGACCTGTCGTATGGCAATTCCAAAATTATAAGGACAAACGATGCTTCAATAATGACTGATGACACGATCAGAAGCCCATTAAAATAGAATATTTCTAGAACAGTGTGTTATACAGTATTTCATCGATACTTGTCGCCACCACGGGTCCGGCCGGCGATAATTAACGTTCAGATGATACCATTACTCAAGTAAATACCATCGGAATTATATCTTATTTGGTATCATTTTCATTAGAAAAATGCCACGAGTATGTTAGTGAAAGTTCCGTCAAAAAATGATAAAAAATAAAGAAGTTTTGTCATTGGATTAGTAGTGGTCTCACCAATATACTCCATTTATTATGTTACATATTATATGTACCATATTTACTTTTTTACATGTTATATATTATTATGTTACATTTATCGGCGGCCAAGGCCTCTCGAGCTTCACGGCCCCTCACGGGGTATACCCCGCGGAAGGAGGGATTGGTTTGCGACAATTATCGTTCAGAAGTTCACGGACCCTCACGGTGTATACCCCGCGGAAGAAGGGATTGTTTTTCGACAATTATCGTTCCTTCGCGGTCCCTCACGGGGTGTACCCCGCAGAAGGAGGGATTGTTTTGCGACAATTATTGTTCAGAAGTTCACGGCCCCTCACGGTGTATACCCCGCGGAAGAAGGGACTGTTTTGCGGCAATTATCGTTCCTTCGCGGTCACTCACGGGGTATACCCCGCAGAAAGAGGGATTGTTTTGCGACAATTACCGTTCAGAAGTTTACGACAATTAACGATGAAATATTGCACGAGCCACCGGATCGCGATTGTTTTCATTTTCAGAGACAAGGGCTCACTCTGTTGAGTGTCTCTGATATTTTATTAAAAAGCGTCATCGCGATATTTTGTTATAGGTTATTTTAGATTTTACACTTTGAATTTTTGACTTTTATTTAACATTGCGAGTCGTTGCGTGCCAGTGTGCATCGTCGCGGCGGCGCCCGTTCACCGACGCTCCCTTCGCAAACGATCGCGGCTAATAGGAAGCCTACGGACCCTCGAACTTTCCGTCCTAATGCCATTCTTACTGGAAAGGTCAGCACTCGACGCGACGACGGTTGTTTTCGACGACCCGTTCTCGACACAGTCGTCGCCGAACTTTTCCAGGATTTATGGCCGTGGGTGGTGGGACCACCCCGTTGCTTTCGCTTTGAAATCTTTTTTTAAAACTCCGATAAAGGGATTATCCCTGTATCGATTCGAAAGTTTTCCTCGGGCTTTGCGCGAGCGTTTGCTGCTTTTTCTGCAACCGTCCGAGCAAAATTGCTTTCCTTTTATCGAAATACATTTGTACAGGGACTGTAGAAAATATATTTATTTTAACTCTTTTCTTTCTTATCTTATCTTCGTACCATTTTATCATAAATATTGATTGTCCATTTTTCAATCGAATATTATTTTCAATTTTAATTGCCTGTAGCACACAAATTACTGATTTTCTCCAATTCTGTGAGGAACATTTTTCACCCTTTTTTTTGCCTATGAATTACCGTGTCTTACGTAACAACCGTAAAAATACATGAATGAACTTTAGATCTATGCAAACAACGATGCAAAGTTTCACGACGATAAGTCATTTGTCTTATCGACAAAAAAATTCTGAAAACACTCGCTCTCGCGAGAATTTGAATAACATCATTGGCAATTAACTGTCGCTTTATCAGTTAATAATTACAACAGTTACGCCGATAGCGGTGTATAAAAATTCATGAATATAGTACACAGATATACAAATTAGTCTGCAAAGTTGCACAACAGTGAGACATTGATTTTTATGAAAACAGAATTCCGAAAGCATACTGTACCAGAATAAACATTTCATTTTCAATAACTTCTGTAATACGTTTATTTTTCTTTATCATGTAATAGCGATGACAGTTTTGCTGATAATGATGTACAAAAATTCATGAATGTAGTTTGCAGATACATACACAAGTCTGTAAAGTTCCATACGACTGTGTCGTTTGGTTTCTGCAAACAAAAATTCGCTAATCACGTCGATGCAAAATCAGCGTTTTAACAGTCTCGGTGATAGTTGTCTTTATCGGTCAACAGTAATTACAATTCTAATCATAGAAAGTTATAAAAATTCACAGACATGGTCCAGACATATACAGATAACTTCAGCAATTTTCATAAATTTTCTCCGTTCAGTATAGTTATGAAAAATAATTTTGTACGCTATGTCGTTTTGAGATGGATGTCGGGTTTGACGGATGTTTCCCAATGTTTGCCAATGTTTGTCTTGGTAGATAAATTTTACTAGCGATTTGAGGCGAGGTATTGGATCATACTTAAGATGGAGATTGATGGAACGAGCCTCGAAGACCCCAAGGGACGCCGGGATATCGTCGGAAGGTAGCGTACCGCAGTTGACTCACTAATATGACGCGCTCTGATTGGTCCGTGTTTTTCGTTAATAACTCCTTAACAAAGCCCAAACGGCCATTTTTGCAAAGGAAAATGTTGCTTCAAATGGCCTCAGGAACCTCCCATTTGAAGGAAGCGAGACATTTTTGGGACACCCTGTATATACTACGGATACGGTATTGCCATAAGCCAGCTACACAACTTTTTGTTCCGAATTGAACATAGATTTGGATGCCAGTGCCGCTATCGTTCGACCGGTGTACTGTACCCCTCGTACTCCTCTTCGCCCCGTGATCCTCTATACTTCACCATTTGAAAACACGGTTCCATCGAACAGTTGCTGAAATGAAAATCGGCAGTGTGCTGTTGAAAGGCCGTTAACCTCGTCAGCTGTTCTGAACTAGTCTTCCTACGATCGCCAGCATGGACGGACGGTTTTTCGTGCACAGTCGAAACAGTCGATTTACGTGCATCAAATGTGAACTAGTTGTGCGTGATATGTGGACTTCTGTGAATCATTTGTGTGGATTTCATTCAACGTTTGTGGACCCAATGGATATATGTGAGTAGTTTTACCGTGATCGTGAATAATTTAACAATGTGGGCCGGATCGTGCAGTGAAAAGACATTGACCCCTTCTGCTCGATAATTTCATAGAGCGAATAATTAAAATCCTCTTGTGAATTTAACGAGTAGGCAGGTTCAGTGTTGCACACAGAATAATTTGTGTATACAGGAATCATTTTCACCTTGCTGGGGCTCTACAGGAGAACCAAGGTAAGCAAGGTTTTCTCAGTTTTTAACATTAATAACTAAAAAATGAAGAGTGAGTTTTACCAGTATGTATTGACGGTGTCAGAGTGTGCGGTACTGTTCGTGCCGCGCGTATTCGGGGCCGCGCGCCTCCGTAATATCGCGGTGCAGCGTTCGCTTTAAATAATTTTAATTCCGTCAATTTTAAAGCGCCTGCCTTTTAAAAAATAGGTCCGTAAAGAGGAGACTTGAAGCTGTCACCACGTTTTTTTCGAATTTTTAAAACAGTCCCGGCTATAGGAAAATTGCATTTGTTTAAAACATTTGCAAAATAAATGGTGAAAAAACCATTTCTTCCAAATCGAAATATTTTCAATAGATACTCTTCTGTGTTCATTACAAGCTCCCAAAAACTCATTTTCCTCGGTACGTGTTAGTTCTAGTGTTATAATTTAATGAAAAAATGTTCTTTACACGTCTGTAAAACCAACATTTTTTAAGATTTCGAAAAATCCTTCGAGATTCGTTCATAGGTTACTAAAGACTACAACATATTCAAATTTGAACTATCCGACATAGGACTCAAAAAATTTTCTTCTCTTGTTTGTTTCTTGCTTTCGACCGCGGTGTATCACCATCGCTCGACTTCTGTCGCGCTCGGCCGTCTCTGCCAATACGCCTCTAGGTCGCGCTCTGATTGGTCCGTGTTTTTCGTTAATAACTCCTTAACAAAGCCGAAACGGCCATTTTTGCAAAGGAAAATGTCGCTTCAAATGGCTTCAGGAACCTCCCATTTGAAGGAAGTGAGACATTTTTGGGACACCCTGTATATCAGTGGATTGACTGCATATTTTTAAGAGTTTTCGTATCTTTCGTATCTTTCGGCACAGCGCGGACACGTAAATACGCTTACGTCAGCCGGCAAGAAAGAAGGTTCGTGATCGCGTGAATTGTTCAGCAACCCGTGAACAGCGGAGGATTTTTATTTTTGGCTTGTTAAGGGACACAAGCCGTTGCATATTGACGGGAGATGACGTCAACCGTGGGAAGATCAAACGCCGCATTCAACAAGCCCCGGGAACTCGTTCCCGCTTCTAAACAGCTGTGCTCAATTAAAACACAAACGCCGCTGTTCAACGAAAATATTCACGTAAAATTCATTCTGCGATTTTGTTCCGCTGTATTTGCACCGTTGTTCCTGCAAAACGCACGTTTTTTGCTGAAAAATCCAAAATGCCAAACGAAGTTCCATCTTCTTCGTGTATAGGAAAATTAATCGCAGCGTTGTTTTTGTTTCATTTTGTTTGGTTTATCGATTTTGTTTTTTTTATTGTTTGCTTCGCTCTGGTACATACTAGTTTATTTGTTTTGTCGGTTGCATAAAATGGTGATATGCGAGTGCTGTGAAAATACGTTGGATTATATGCTATGAAAACAGTGAATGTATATTGTTAATAAATATGTTTACGTTAACAATGGTATTCAAGTGTATTAAGAAATGATGTATTAAGAATTGATATATTAAACATTATATTTATGTTATTAATAAATGTCATCCACGTGGAATATTGTATTTATGTTTATTAATAAATATCATCTACATGGAATATTGTATTCAAGTCTATTAAGAAATGCTGTATATATTAAACATTGTATTTATGTTTATTAATAAATGTCATCCACATGAAATATTGTATTTATGTTTATTAATAAATATCATCTACAAGAAATATTGTATTCATATTTATTAATCAGGTTCATTAGTAGTTAGTATTTTTGTTAATCATTATATTAATGTTTCTCAATATATGTAATTTTCATTAAACATTGTATTAATCGTTTTGCAATTAATTTATCCATCGTTCTATAACATATCAATTTATAAAATTCATTTGAATGGCTTATAGTTTTCGTTTTAGTTTTTGGACGATAAATAAAATTTCGAATAATCTTCTTGCAATCTCTATGTTCGATTTTATAACATGAATTTATAAAATAATAGTTTTAATGGCTTATAATTTTTACTTTTATTTTTGGAGGATGAATAAAATTTCGAATAATTTTTTCGCAAGATTCTGTAACAAAGAATTTATAAAATGAAGTTTTAATGGCTCATAATTTTTTTTTTAGTTTTTTCTTTAGGATGAGTCAAATTTTTAATGATCTATCTGCGATTTTTTGCACGATTTTACAACATATATGGATTTATAAAATGAGTATTTCATGGCTAATATGCTTTTTTAATGTTTTTGCATTTTTTCCCTAAGCATTTTGGACGGTGTTGGTGATTTTGTTGTAAGACGCGATTACATCGGTGTGACGTCACGAGAGGCACGACCATACTCGTCAAACGCGACGAAAATTCGTAGGACAGAGTCCCGAAGAGATTTTATGAGAACGTTCGCTCACTGCGAGTGTTATCGACCGGATGATAACAGCAGCCGCCGCGCGATAACGTGTCAATGTCACGCTTCCGCGAATTCATTGGAACACTGCTTCCGTAACTGTGTGCACCGCAGCATTGAAATCGAGGATTTCCGTCGATATGAGCCAGCATCGTGATTTTTCACTGAAATATTCCCCTGTTACTCAATTTGCGAAAATTGGGCCAATCAATTGGCAAAGAATTATTTCCAAATTTATTACCATACCATGTGATATTTAAAAAATATTAAGTACGAGGAATTGAACTTATTTCGTGATTTTTCACTCAAATATTTTCTTTTGACTCCATTTGCAAAAATTGGACCAATTAATTCGCAAAAAATTATTTGCAAATTTATTAGTACACCATGTGATATTTAAAAAATATTAAGTACGCGGAATTGAACTTATTTCGTGATTTTTCACTCAAATATTCCCCTGTCACCCAATTTGCTAAAATTGGGGCAATTAATTTGCAAAGAATTATATAGAAAAATATATTACCATACCATTTGATATTTATAAATTTTTAAATACGAGGATTTGAACATATTTCGTGATTTGGCACTCAAATATTTTCTTTTGACTCCATTTGAAAAAATTGGGCCAATTAATTCGCAAAAAATTATTTGCAAATTTATTACTATACCATGTGATATTTAAAAAATATTAAGTACGAGGAATTGAACTTATTTCGTGATTTTTCACTGAAATATTCCTCTGTTACTCAATTTGCAAAAATTGGGCCAATTAATTCGCAAAGGATTATTTGCAAATTTATTACCATATCATCTGATATTTAAAAAATTTTAAATACGAGGATTTGAGCTTATTTCGTGATTTTTTACTGAAACATTTTCTTTTGACCCAATTTACTAAAATTGGGGCAATTAATTCGCTAAGAATTATTTGCGAATATATTACCATACCATTTGACATTTAAAAAATTTTAAATATGAGGATTTGAACTTATTTCGTGTTTTTTCACTGAAACATTTTCTCTTGACCCAATTTTCAAAAATTGGGAAAATGAATTCGCAAAATATTATTTACACATGCATTGTTATACCACTTAGTAACATTTAAAACATTTCAAAGAGCTGTTGTATTATTTTAGTTAAAATGATTAATAAAAAAAATGTCTATATATGACTCCTGCATATTGCACTTAATGAAAACAATTTCTATTTTGCACAACAATTTGTGATGTATATATTATGAATGTAATTCTAAATAATTATTTTTTCAATATTCTTGTTGTTCTACACGATTAGTGGTAATAATTGTGAATAATTGCAACAATTTCTTCATGTTGCAATTTGTTGTACAGAATTTGCATAGAAACTAAATTGTAATTGTAGGATGATTAAAAATAATCTCATCGTTTAGAATAATTAGAATTATTCATTCCAGCTTGCGTGCTCGTGCGATAAGTAGATGCGGTGAGCCATAACCAGACACGCCAACAGTATTTACTACTAAGCTCATTCGCTAACCAATATTCAAGTTGAATATTTTTCGAAATTCTGAAACTAGTGTCTCTAGTTAACAAAAATTTAGTTCCTTGTTTTCTATGATTTATATGTATCTACAATTATATTTCATAATATAAAATTAATATATTATATAAAGTTTTATTGTTCCCCTAGGGGTTACAATAGATATACAACCGCCTCCTTTATCCTGCTACCCTTCCCCCTTGCCCGAATCTTAAATACTAACATAACCTAACTTACTCTACCTTAATTATTTACTTAAATCTAACTATATCTAAGACTAAAAAACTAATGAAAGAGAGAGAGAGAGAGAGAGAGAGAGAGAGAGAGAGAGAGAGAGAGAGAGTGAGAGACATAAAATCTTAAAAATCTTAAAATTAAAATATAATATATCGATTATATATAACTGCTTAATTAAATTTAAATTTGTTTACTGGAGCAACGCGTTTTTAAACAATAGTGCCGACCAGAAAAATATGATACTGAAGAGGAATTCATAAATGAGAATAAGGTATCAATTCTAATAATAAAATAATAATTATGCCGACTTAAAGACGTAAATTTCAGACGTCGTAACGACGTCCATTTTCGGTCCGAAGACGTTCAGACCTAAAATAAATTTAAAATGGACGTCTTTAAAGATGTCGTGTGCTATCTGGGAATGTTCTAATATGATAATATTTATATTAACATTCTAACATTATTAGAAATCTGTAAATCAGAATAGAGTAATCAACTTTCGTAAATGAAGCCAACGCTATTAAGCACTAAAAGGGTTAAACAGTGGTGTCGAAGAAATGTTTAAAAAAGTCCGTAGTCAATCGTTCGTCGTGTATATAGAAGATAACGCGTACAGAACATGAGTGTAAAAGCACAACGAGATAAAGATAAGAAGAAGGTGGAGTAGTATTACATATTTCATATCGTTTAAAGGAAAGCGACGGGTCGATGTCTCGGTGCACGTGGAACGAGCTTAATCCTGTTTACCGATTTATCGGGCCTATCTCTCTCTCTCTCTCTCTCTCTCTCTCTCTCTCTCTCTCTCTTTCTCGCTCTCTTACCCGGCTGCCACCGAGCGAACATTTATTTTAGGCTTCCCTTTCCCTCGTCAATTATTTTTAAAATCCACCATCGAAAACGTCGCTGCGTGAAAACAACATTCATGCGTTAACCGAAACGCTTCTAGACACTGCAGCTGCTATATCGAGCCACAAACATTTTGAACATCTGGTAATATTTAAACAAACAATTACATTTGATTACTGACATTACATACGAAACATAAATGATTTCCATGAAATAAAATGTCAACATGTAATACCAATATAGACGTTCATTTTTACTGAGGATATTGTTGAAAACAATTTAGAAATTTATCAATAAATAATTCATTTGGTAATACATATATGTATAAACAGTAATAGTCACTTTGTTGCATAATGCACATCATGAATAATTGAATGCTCTTGTGGCGCCTCATTTTCGCCGAGGTTATTGTTTAAACCAAATTAGAAATTTGTTAATAAAACATTTATTTGATAGTATGTATTCGTATTAAAATTAATAGTAATCATATACATAATTGTTAACATTAAATGCCTTTATGGTAACCTGGGCTGAGGATATTGTTTGAAACAAATTAGGTAAATTTATGAGTAAAAAATTGATTTGATAGTACGAATTTATATTGTTTATATTTATATTATTGTTTGATATTGTTTAAAATAAATAACAATTCGGTAGAATATTTATTTTAAAATATCCAACAGAATGTTCGTTAAAAAAGTTCAATAGAATATTTATTTAAAAAAAATTAAATTAAATTAAATACACTCGTGGTCGATGATTTTTACAGAGGATATTGTTTAAAATAAAAACAATTCGGTAGAATATTTATTTTAAAATATCCAACAGAATGTTCGTTAAAAAAGTTCAATAGAATATTTATTTAAAAAAAATTATATTAGATTAAATACCCTCGTGGTCGATGATTTTTGCAGAGGATATTGTTTAAAATAAAAACAATTTGGTAGAATATTTATTTTAAAATATCCAACAGAATGTTTGTTAAAAAAGTTCAATAGAATATTTATTTAAAACAAATTTAATTAAATTAAATACCCTCGTGGTCGATGATTTTTGCAGAGGATATTGTTTGAAATACAAACAATTTGGTAGAATATTTATTTTAAAATATTCAACAGAATGTTCGTTAAAAGAGTTCAATAGAATATTTATTTTAAAAAATTTAATAGTTGAACACCCTGAATAAAACAATTTAGCTATTGTTCCTTGTAATAGCTCTATTTTAATCTGTACGATTTACATCTTGAATGGAAAACATTTTAAAAAATTGAGGATTGTTGTCCGGCTGTAACTGCGTCTAATTCGAATTGATTTGAAGAAAACACCGTGTTGCAGTAATAGCAAAGACGATGACACACACGCTCGAGCAAACATTACGCCAAGATTAATGCAAGAATCGTTACGTGGACAAACAAAAGGAAAGTGAAAAGTCACTGAAACGTATGGCCGGTGGCGGCTAACGATTCGCCAGTTGATATTATGTAAAAAGAATGCGCATACCCACACACGTCAGCCTACACGTTCGAACGTTTCGATCAAGTATAAAATGCGAATCATGAAACTACTCAGCTAGACAAGGGTATCAGGGTTCACCGAAGGGCTTCGTTCGCCTAAACCTAATTACTTTCCTCGCCTCACCTCTTGCCCTTTGCGTAACTACCATAACTATACCTCCGTGAAATCCGTCAATGTTTGTAGGATGACGTTGCGTCATGACAAGTGGGGAGAAATGAATATTTATTGGCCACTTAAATATTCTAGGTTTTCATACTTCAAACTCGGCTTAATTGCTGTCGACAATGTATACATTCCGAACATTTTTGTTGCGAACTTTAGCTGTTGACCTACTGCTTGCTGACTGCAGTCGTATGGACCTAACCTAACCTAGATAGATTCAGCAGGGACATAGTTTATACGCGATAATAACACTGACTCGTCAGTGACCTAATTTTTAGATAGGCACTAGGAAATACAAGGTGGTATCTGTGAGCCTAATCATGGACCCCAACCATAGAACTACCTTTCATAGACAGTAGAAAATTCCAGGTATTCCATACCTAACCATGTACCTATTCTTTATAGGTACCAGATTAGGACAATAAGATCGCTACTGTTTCTTTGGGATATGCAGGGCATTCTACTGATTAATTATAAAGAGACAAACATGTCACAAGAACTGGACATAACCTAACCCAGACCTAACCTAGTCCTAATCATCACAGGTTGCGTAACATTTTAGGTGGAATCTATATTCCTAATTTTGGGCATAACCCACACCTAACCTAGTCCTAATCATCACAAGTTGCGTAACATTTTAGGTAGAATCTATATTCCTAATTTTGGGCATAACACAGACCTAACATAAGGTAAATTATAGACCTAACCTAGTCCTAATCATCATAGGTTGCGTAACATTTTAGGTGGAATCTATATTCCTAATTTTGGGCACAACCCATACCTAACCTAGTTCTAATCATCACAGGTTGCGTAACATTTTAGGTGGAATCTATATTCCTAATTTTGTGCACAACCCATACCTAACCTAGTCCTAATCATCATAGGTTGCATAACATTTTAGGTGGAATCTATATTCCTAATTTTGTGCACACCCATACCTAACCTAGTTCTAATCATCACAGGTTGCGTAACATTTTAGGTGGAATCTATATTCCTAATTTTGGGCATAACACAGACCTAACATAAGGTAAATTATAGACCTAACCTAGTCCTAATCATCACAGGTTGCGTAACATTTTAGGTGGAATCTATATTCCTAATTTTGTGCACAACCCATACCTAACCTAGTTCTAATCATCACAGGTTGCGTAACATTTTAGGTAGAATCTATATTCCTAATTTTGGGCATAACACAGACCTAACATAAGGTAAATTATAGACCTAACCTAGTTCTAATCATCACAGGTTGCGTAACATTTCAGGTGAAATCTATATTCCTAATTTTGGGCATAACCCACACCTAACCTAGTCCTAATCATCACAAGTTGCGTAACATTTTAGGTGGAATCTATATTCCTAATTCTGGGCATAACCCAGACCTAACATAAGGTAAATAATAGACCTAACTTGTATCTAAATATAGACGTAACACTAAATCTAACTTCCCCTAATCGTAGGCTTTGTGAAGATCTAATTCTATGTATAATCACACCTAATTCTAGACCTAGCTCAGACTTCATCATGCACCTAACATAGATGTGACTCTAGATGTAGCACTAAGCCTAACCATAAACCTAGCCTAAGACCTAAAGTTAACCTAATTCTAGACGAGAGCCTAATCTCAGATTTATCTCAGTATATTTCGGTAGCCCCAGATTTAACAAAGACCTGACAGTCATAAACCTATTAGAAATAGTATAATCTATCTCATCAAAACAGTGACGCATTTGAAATGATTCATTATTTCAAATGATTATTTGTTATCTTGTTTCAAAATAAAATATGCCCAACGCTGATCCAAATCCACTTGCAGTCCTCACATCTCCCAACTTTCCACTTGTCATCGTCACTCCCGAAAAAACCCTGCACCCCAAATCCATTCCAATACCAGAAGATTGCATCCCCAACCCGTCAATCCACCCACCTCACACGAGCCTCCAACTTGAACCCCCATTCGCAAAGAGGCAAGAGTAAAAGTTCCTGTCAGTCGAGAGTCCAGTCCCGGTGGACAGTGACACGCGCAACGTCCAGTCCTGTCCTAGCTACCTCTGCCGGTCGAAAGGTGTCAGAGATCCCTGTCGGGGCTTCGTCCCGACGAAACCCGGCGACCCAGCCTCGGCACACACTCGCATGCCGTGACATTGACCCTGGCATTGATCTCGCGACACCACACGCTCTTGCCTCGCTCCTATTCTCTCTCTCTCTCTCTTCCTCTCTCTCCCTCTCTCCACCGCTCTCTTTCTCTCTATCTCTCTCTGTGCGTACGCAGTTGCGGTCCCGTTTCAAACCGTAGGCCCGACGGTCGGGTGACGAGGGAGGAGGGTACAACCTCGACCATAGACGAGAGGAGTGGCCGGGGGGTGGGGAGGGCAGGCACAACCAGCGACCTTGAAGCGACCCCAACCAAGGTCGCAGACGCAGACGCCCCTTCCTTCTCGCGTTCCTCGATTTCCCTCCACTCTCTCTAGAAGACCGCGCCCTCTCGTCCTGTTTCCTCCCGCGATTCTTCTCGGTCCCTGGCATCGAGAGTTCGGCTCTCTTCCTTATCGCCCTCCCCCTACCCCGCGACCCCCCTAGTTCCTCCACCTCCTCCTCCTTCTTCCTCTTTCCCGCCCCTCCGCCGCTGTTCCCGCGTTTTTCTACAGTGAACTTTCCTCCTTCTCTCTCAGCTGCCGCACGCTTCTTCAAGGCGAGGAAGACAACGAATCCTGCGGATCAGCTGTCGAGGTACCTGGAGGATACCGAGGACTCGGCTACGGTGCTCGCGGGTTGCCTAACTTCGGGGTTGTCGGCGCTAGACGCAGGACTAAAGGGCAGAGTAGGACCGGTGGAGAGAACGTCGTCTTTGGGAATTTTTTGGGACAAGACGGCTTGAGGGATCTTAGTGAAACTTTCGCCATGTTTTCCTTGATATTTCGAGACACGAATAATATTTTTTTTACTTTGACAAGACCTCTTGTTGCGGAGTTGTTGCGGTCAATTGACTTCAATGGACTTTGCACTGATTGTGTTGATGAGTATGCCTAGGAGTTAGGCCTAGGTGTGTCTAGGAATATTTGGTTTTATTCTGGAGCTGTAAACGAAGAAGGTAATTTCATTTAGGAAAGTACAAACTAATAATAATGTAGGCCTTTGAAGTAAACGTAGAGGTGGCTTTAATTTGGGGTTTGGTTTACTTATTGTTTGGAGGCGTTGCTGATCTTTGACCGTGACTGATAGGGCCACGAACATTGACCTTGCACAATTAGGTCGCAGTGGTTGCATATCATAGAGCTCTGGCACTTCTCAATAAGGGACTCTGATTTTTCGTAAATTCAGTAGATCTTGCTGTTGTTCTTATTTTCGTCTATTTCTCGACGCGTTTAATGAATGAATGAAAAGCGGCTCGACGCGCGGACGCATCGTGTCCGTGCAAAAATAACACACCCCCGCAGGTCGTGGGATATTTTTAGGCGGGTTTCCCACGAAAAATTCGGTTATTTGCGTGTTTGGTCGGTCGTCGGACGGGTTCCCTGGTTGTTTAGAGTGTTACACGCAGAGGCCCGGTGTGTCCCGTCTCGCTCCAGCTCGCCGGCGACTCTATTCGTTAGCTGTTCGGCCCTCGTTCGTTCGTTCGTTTCTCATTCTCCTTTCAGACGGCTCGCTGTCACGCCCCGCATCCTTTACCGCCAACGTTTTTTGCGTCGCGGCACGTTTCGCTCGCCGATGCCGGCGCATAGTTGGAACACTTCGCGTCGCGAATAATATTAGGCTGCCTCAATTTCACTGCGCCTTATAAATAGTGCGCCGATGAGTCAGTCGACCCAAATATCCGATTATCGGAAAGATTTCTCTTGCATTCATCTTCTTCGTTCGGTCCCTTCTGCGAATCAAAACAATCTGCGAAGCGAGAACTCACCTTTAGTTTGGATACGCGATTTTCTCACATTGTTGTGTTTTGTATTTGTTCTATTTTTTCGTCAGCATAGCCCTTTAGGAATTATCGTGCAGCCCTTCGGACCTCCAAGAATTGTCCCATAACCCCTAGCATCTCTTGGAATTTCTCAATACTCCTTGGCACCTTCAAGAATTCCCTAGGACCTTCCAGAATTTCCCAATATATTTTAGGTGCTCCCAGAATTCCCCCAAATTTCAGGTTTGGAGTTTCCAGAATTCCTTCATATATTTTAGTATCTCCCACAATTCCCCAAAACTTCCTAGTATCTTCCGGTGTTCCTCGACACTTCTTCATACTCACTAGGGTCTCAGGAATTTAATAGGATTGTCTAAATAACCCCAGAATTACGTTAAATTTTCGTAAGACCTAACATTTCCTAGGATCCTTGACTGCTGTTAAGATGTCACTAGATCTCCCAATGAATCCACAGACTTCTTCAGAATATTATATCATTTCCTCACGGACTTAAGGACTGTGCATTATGCTGCGCGGGTGAGGCGGAAGACGGAAGGGGTATCAACTTGTCGGCCATCTTGGATGGCAAACACTGTGGTGCGCTCTATAGGCAGTGTTGGGATATGGTGCAAGATTTCACGCGCATGCGCGGCGATTTCAGCCTCAGTAAAGTAAGATTCTCGATAAAATGGGGTACCTTGAGCACCCAGCAGAATTTTAAAAAATTGGTATGATTTGATTCTGAAAAATGAGTGTATAACATGTGTATTTGTGTATATTTTGTAACTCATAGGACACGCCCTGAAGTCTTTTTGTCCGGAACAGGACATAAAGACTTTGGTGCATCAACTATCGCGCAAAAATAACAAATTGTGAGTATATTTAGAAATATGAAAAAAAAAATGAATTTGGAATATAACATGTTTTTGGTTGCAGCAACATTACATTTCTGGTGTCTGTTAGACGACATATTTCAATGTTGGCAGATTTTCGTTGGGCCAATGTAGTATCACCGTCGTAAATTTCACGTTATTTAATCGATCATAATATCTGTAAGCCCAACGTTGGATATTCGTTGGCAAATTCACATCATTTTTCGTCGTTGGCCCTACGTTGAGGATCTGTAGGCAAAACCACTAACCATATCCCAACTAACTCCCAACCGTTGGCCACCGTTCGCCAACCATAAATGCTACTAGGGTATTTCCTATTTCCAACGACAAAGTCAAAAATCGTATTCGGGTCACCGGTGACCCAGCCAGTACTCTCCAAGAGCTAGACGCCTCTAACCCACCCTGTGCAAGTTCGTTTCCAATTTCCAGCGTCATCGTCAACACTGGCCCGTTAACCAGGCTCTCGACGTCCATCGCCCCTGTGTCCACGCTCGTGTACGTGTAGATACACGTGTGTATGTGGGGTGTTCGCGCGAGCACGAACGCGTCCTTAACAGTGCACAAGCGGAGAGTGTCGGCACGCTTTATTCGCAGTCGGGTTTATTCGAGGCGGGGTCGTTGGATCGGCCGAAGGACGAGAAGCACGAGCGAAAGAGATAGAGATAGAGAGAGATATAGATAGAGCGAGAGAGAGAGAGAAAGATTCAGCACTGGTTGCTTTTGCTTCAACGGTGGAACCGAACAGAATCGGCGGCGGTGCGGCGAGGCGGCCACGCCGAACCAGACCGTTTCTGATGATTTATGTAAACAACGTTGAGAACCTCGCGGGAGGTCTGACGCGTGGGCCGCCACGACGACGGTTCGTTTCGAGCCGTCGGCTAACAACCCCGGTCTCCTCTTAAGGACTCCGAACCCGGCCCAACCCCCTGCCCCACGGCACCCCTTCGGTATCCTTCGGTGTGTATCCTTTCGTCCTTCTCCCTTCCCTCGCCCGCAGCCGCTTCTCCCCTTGCCCACACCTGCACGGTCTCTTTCTTACGGTACTCGGCCCGGAATTTTATTGGCCCCTCGCCCCGGTGACGCAAGCACGCTTTTCGATGGGGGAGCGTCCGTCTCGGAGGCTCGCGGCGATTTAACTCTCTCTCTCTCTCTCTCTCTCTCTCTCTCTCTCTCTCTCTGTTTCTCTCTTACTCAACCCTTTCAGGACCATCGGACTCGTCCCTTTGGGAAAAGTCTGGTTGAAAAGGATAGGATAACATTCGGAAGTTGGCGCGACTCCTCTGATTTACCCTGGGACGATTTAGGTATTGTCAGGGGCTAGAATATATATATATATATATATATATATATATATATATATATATATATATAGTATAATATAATATATATAGTATAATATAATATAATATAATATAATATAATTATATATGTATATATATATAGTATAATATAATATAATTATATATATATATATATATATATATATATCATATAATATAATATAAGTGGCCAAACTAGTGTTGCCATCTATATAACGTTGCGGGAACATTGATATGATTTGATTCTAAAAAATAAATGTTAATAAGTGTATTTGTATATATATATATAATATATATATATATAATATATATATAAATGTATATTAAATATTAATATTTCATATGTACATACACTTGTTATACATTCATTTTTTAGAATCAAATCATATCAAGTTTCCCGCAACGTTATATAGATGGCAACACTAGTTTTGCCACTCAATATGGCCGCAGTCTACCATCCCTCCCCGCTCGTATCAGAACCCCTCTCACCCATATATCTACTTTACGCTCAGTCCTTTAGGTTCGTGTTTTCATCCCTGAAATCTACGAGACGTCTTACAAGTACCAAATTGAAAACCATTATTTTTCCACAAAAATATGTAGATCATGCTCATAACATTTGTTCGAGGATACCGCTACGATTCGAGCTTACGTAAGCCGAAAGTTAGGCTTACAGATCGGTCGACTGCTACTTAAGCGGATCAATTAGCGATGCCGAACGCGGTTCTTTGCAGAACAATCATTCGGAACGATTCGGCACGCATCGTGGTTGCGAGCGAGCTCAATCGCCGGCGCAATTGTGTTAGCGTGTCTCCCGGTTAAGTCGACGCGAATAATCGAGAGCGGCGAACGATGATGACTCGATCGTGTGCCGTGGCATCGATAGAGAGAAGCCGGCGTCCTTGCTCTCCTAGATTGACTCGGAGACGAGATCGATTCCACTGCTCGTAAAGGAGCGCGATCTATTTCTCGGCGGAGCAAGGTAGCCGCCGCGGCCTGTTCTTCGGGTTCTCCTCTTAATCCCACCCGGCAACGACGAAGAAGCAAATCGCGCGCGAGCCTAATGGATTTAACCTTCTGGAAAAGGACTGGCCGCACTGCCAGTCGGTTGCGTTTCTCCGTCCATTTTGTCGGTTCCAGTTAGGGTTGAGCGATACTGAATCAATTTTCTGAAGAATCTGTTTTTTCGCAGCGATTTTCAATTTTTTAAATCGATTTTTTCGAAGCGATTCTCAATTTTTTTAAATCGATTTTTTCGAGCGATTTTCAATTCTTTTTAATAGTTGTTTTCGAAGCGATTTTCAATTTTCTTGAATCAATTTTTTCGAAGATATTTTCTATAATGTTGAATCGACTTTTTCGAAGTGATTTTCCATTCTTTTGAATCGATTTTTTCGAAGCGATTTTCAATTTTTTTGAATCGATTTTTTCAAAGCTATTCTCAATTTTTTAAATCGATTTTTTTCAAAGCGATTTTCAATTCTTTTGAATCGATTTTTTCAAAGCGATTCTCAATTTTTTAAATCGATTTTTTTCAAAGCGATTTTCAATTCTTTTGAATCGATTTTTTCGAAGCAATTTTCATTTTTTTTTAATTGATTTTTTCGAAGCAATTTTCATTTTTTTTTAATTGATTTTTTCGAAGCGATTTTAAATTCTTTTGAATCGATCTTTTCGAAACGATTTTCTATTTTTTCGAAGCGATTTTAAATTTTTCTTAATAGATGTTTTCGAAGCGATTTTCAATTTTTTTAATCGATTTTTTCGAAGCGATTTTCAATTTTTTTAATCGATTTTTTCGAAGCGATTTTCAATTTTTTTAAAATCGATTTTCAGAGAACCGATTTTTCAAGATACGATTTTATATTGAATCGATTTTTGTCGCTGCGATTCTGAATCTATTCAAGAATTGCTCATACCTCGTTCCGATTTGTCCGCAAAAACGGTATACATAATACCTGAAAATCCATCTTCATGGACCCTTCGATAAATTCCAAACCGTGAATTTTTACTGTTAATTGTTAACTTTTTTTCTTCACTTAATTCAGGCCAGGTTAAAAAAAGTTGTGAAATATTTGCGAGTTTATTTTCAGCTGTGTAGTTAGTGCCAGTAAAATTGAAGTTACTGCGTTCGTGATGTGGATATTTTTCTTTCGATTTCTCTAGTCTAATGGAACACTGCAGCACGGCTGCATCTAGTTTTTCTGCATCGAGTGTCGAGCTGCATATGTGCCCTGTTCCTCACTATTTACCAGCGACTGCATCGGAACAACTGAAATCGCGCAAAGAAGCGCCGAGCCTTATCAGTGCGAACGCCGTCGCGGGTCTCGAGAGGAAAGTCAACAGAGATTAGAAATCGGTATTTTGCTCGCTCGCTTCGGCAAACAACGGAGCACCGTCGCTCGGCTTCCAGCCGAATGCGTTTCGTTGCGCATTTACGCTTGACGCAACGCTATTCTTTAATCCGTTGCAAGCTGGGTCTGCAATCGTGGCATCAATAGTATACAAATCACTCTTCAAATAAAAACGGTAACCTATATTCGAGCATCTGTTATTTAATTACACTTATCATTTAAATCTCACATTAACCTTAGATCACTTTTATTAAATTTCTTTGGCGCAACCTCGGGTGACACTGGACTTTCACAATTTTCCCTAGAATCTCCCAGAACTCTTCTCCGTTTCCTAGAGTATCTCTAGAACTAAGAGAATTTCCTCTAGAATTCTGTCCAGATTTTTCTCTGCGTCTCCCTAGACTTCCCCAGATTTCTCTGGGCTCCCTAGTCTTTTCTAGATTTCCCTAAATGTCCCTAGACTTTTTTAGGATTTCTTGCATTGGAGTATCATTATCTCTAGAGTTCTCTCCAGACTTTTTTGCATCTCCATAGACTTCTATGCGTCTCCCTAGACCTCTCCAGATTTCTCTAGCGCATCCTAGTCTTTTCTAGATTCCCCTAAAAGTCCCTAGAATTTTTTAGCATTCCTTGCATTGGAATATCATTATTTCTAGAATTCTCTCCAGTATTTTCAGCGTCTCCCTAGACTCGCCTAGATTTCTCTAGTGCTCCCTAGTCTTTTCTAGATTCCCCTAAAAGTCCCTAGACTTTTTTAGGATTGCTTGCATTGGAGTATCATTATCTCTAGAGTTCTCTCCAGACTTTTTTGCATCTCCCTAGACTTCTTCGCGTCTCCCTAGACCTCCCCAGATTTCTCTAAAGCTCCCTAGTCTTTTCTAGATTCCCCTAAAAGTCCCTAGACATTTTTTGGATTCCTTGCATTTGAGTATCATTATCTCGAGAATTCTCTCCAGACTTTTTTGCATCTCCCTAGACTTCTATGCGTCTCCCTAGACCTCTCCAGATTTCTCTAGCGCATCCTAGTCTTTTCTAGATTCCCCTAAAAGTCCCTAGACATTTTTAGGATTCCTTGCATTTGAGTATCATTATCTCGAGAATTCTCTCCAGACTTTTTTGCATCTCCCTAGACTTCTTCGCGTCTCCCTAGACCTCCCCAGATTTCTCTAAAGCTCCCTAGTCTTTTCTAGATTCCCCTAAAAGTCCCTAGACATTTTTTGGATTCCTTGCATTTGAGTATCATTATCTCGAGAATTCTCTCCAGACTTTTCTGCATCTCCCTAGACTTCTTTGCGTCTCCCAGAACTTCCCCAGATTTCTCTAGTGTTCCCTAGTCTTTTCTAGATTCCCCTAAAAGTCCCTAAACTTTTCTAGAATTCTTTGCATTCGAGTATCATAATTAAGTATCATAGTCTATCTTAAACCTAATTATGTACGCGAAATCGATCCCAGTCCAAATGTAAGCTCAGTTCAGACCTAACCCTCGACAAATAATAATTGTGCTCAAAGAAATATTGAAGAGCTACAGGATGTGGTCGAACATCTGCGCAAATAGATCGAAGTCAATGTTCCTGGGTATGTGAAATCACGGGAGTATATTAATCGGCCAGAAACAAAGAGAACCCGGTCGCGTATGTGACTCCGGGCTGGTGTAGAACCGGGGATTCCCCCTTTCGGCGTCCACGTGGTATTGAGATGGAGCTCGGGGATGGTTTCGAGCCACTCGACAGGGCAGGCACGCCCGTTTCTATGACAACAGACGCGCAAAACCCCGAAACTAGCCCGTTCCTTCCTCGGCGTACGCGTACACCCTCTGAACTTGAGTAAACCTGATCCTCGCAAACTGTATGAATGTGTAAAAATTATAATGATCATTTTAAGCAGGCTTCCAGGCTGCGCACATGCTAATACGAAGTCTCCTCGTTAAACATTCTCCCATCTTGCAATTAAAAGTTCGTAACAGATCCCGTTCACCTCGAAGAAATTAATTTACCTGTCAGGACGAAGAAAGGGGTGGCTTAAGGTATGGTTCGAGGGATGGAGTTTCTATTCAGATTTTCAGAAAACCACCACGTTTTTTAGTTCCCCCGCTGGTAAATGGTTTCGGCACTCTTCCAGCCATTCATCAAGGCCCTCGTTACGCGTAGATATATCCGCACACCCTAACGCTCCGCTTCGCTCGAGACTACCCCGAACGAAAGGGTCCACGCAAGAGGGTATTCAATCCAAGCGGGAACATTTAGAAGCCGGCGCTACACCCTCGAACACTTCAGATAGACCGGCGGGCGGAATTATTCGAAAGCGTATGTTGAATCTTTGAATATGGGGGTGAAAGAATTGGTTTCAATTTGTTGGCCGAAGAGAACTATCGAAGATGTTCAGAAGAATATTGGACTAACTCATAGATACAAGCGTCCCTAGTATTCCCTAGGGTAATTATTACGTTTAGGGGGGGGGGGGGCAGCTCCGATGACCTTCACCTTGACATACGTTGTCAAGGACAACATTCTGAACAACTTTTGTCATTGCATCTATCCGGTGCTCGGTCTTAGTTTTCGAGATATTTGCAAAAATCTTTAGTCAAATTTAGATTACGAGTACACCTCATTTGGTAATTAATAGCCCTCTCCGCCCCCTCCCACGACCTAACCACAACTCACTCTATTCGCAAAATCTTTGCTTTGTAGCTGTCATCCAGAAATTGAACTGGTAACACGTACTTAAGACTAGATGACATCTACAATGCAAAGATTATGCGAATAGTGTGAGAAAGACGGAAGGGGTATCAACTTGTCGGCCATCTTGGATGGCAAACACTGTGGTGCGCTCTATAGGCAGTGTTAGGATATGGTGCAAGATTTCACGCGCATGCGCGGCGATTTCAGCCTCAGTAAAGTAAGATTCTCGATAAAATGGGGTACCTTGGTCACCCCGCATAGTTTCGCAAAATTTTTTTCGATTTTCAAATATGAATTGACAAGTAGCTCCTTCTCCAATACTAGCTTAAATTTCGAAGTACGGTCGTCTCGTCATGTCGTCTTGCACTCTTCTGTCCGGTTTCCCGCCAATGACAGTTCTCCCCACGAACATAAGACGTACAGCACGTTCCTGCATTTAGTCGCGCATGCGCGAAAAAGCCGAGACCATATACCATCACTGCCTTAGACGCGGGATGTCGTAAGGACAGTTTAGGACGGTATACATACAAACAAAGGAAGATTCAGGTAGTAGCGGGAAAGGTGTTGTCGTAATGTCCCTCTGTTGACGAGCATAGGAAGTAGCCGCGACATACTCCCTAGGACTCCCTGAGCGTTGCCAGTTTTCGCTATGAGTTCCTAGATTTTCCTAGTATGCCGTTCCGAGGGTTCTTAACAATCCTGACGATCCCTCTCAGCATTACCTAATGCTCCACAGACGTTCCTAAATGTCCCTACTACTCTTTAGGAGTTCCTAAATTTCACTAGTATTCTTTCTCACTTTCTAGTAATTCCTAGTACTCCCTAGACTTTCATAGATTAACCTGCAAATCCCTAGACTTTCCTACGGAAAGCCCAAAAGTCATCTTCTCCGGATGAAACGAGTCGACGCCAAGCTTAACCCAACCCAGTCGCGGACCTCCATCGAACGACAGATCTCCACGGTCTAATTAAGAACCGCCCGATCAAACCTAACCTCAAAGCAACCTATCCTTTTATCCCCGACCTCCTGGCCCAACCCAGCTGGACCCAACGCGGACCCTAACCCGGACCTATCCGCCGAGTCGTCGCGAAACGAACGAGCGCCATCGAACAATGGAGGAGGGGGTGCTCCGGGTGTGCCAATTAAGGACACGGGGAATTAAAAAAGAAAATTGCGACGGTGGTGAACTCTACGTGGTTCTAAACCAGGAAATAACAAGGTATGAACCGGGGCCTGGGATGGGGTGGGGGAAGCCTGTAACAATTCAATCGGCCGAGGTGGAGGACTCGCTGGATCTCGCGTTTCATAATGACCGGCTATAAGGTCCGTGGGGTCGGGGGCTCGAAAAGAAAATCCCCCTCCCATAAGCTAATAATCATCGGACGAGAGAGACCCGTCCGAATGGAAAAAGTCCGGGTGCATCGAGCCGGGGCGAGAGATACGCAACCAACGGCTGACCGCGAGATTCCTCTTTCTCTCTCTCTGTCTCGCGTGTGTGTGTTTTTCGACGCAACAACGTAACAATTTCAGCCGGACGGGGTTAAGCCGTGGCACCGGTTGATTGGGGGGTTAACTTAGAGATTGCGATGTGCCGGCCACTTAACTTAATACAGCTTTATCCTAGGGTTCTCCCGTGGCCGACCGCAGACAACATTTCTCGCGCCGTGCCGCCGCACTGTGGTTCCAAATCCCGAAAACACGGCCAAAACCTCTAAACGTACTTTAATGCACTCAAAAATTCGTACTCGGGGATTTTCGGGGTCGCTGATTACGAATATGAAGTTGAAATTCCAAAAAACAAAATGGCGGATCCAATATGGTGGACATGTACATTAAGAAATAGTTATGCCTGCTTGGAAAATGATCTTTTTGATTACGAATATGAAGTTTAGATTCCAAAAAACAAAATGGCCGATTAAAATTTAGGGGAGATTACGATAACCGTGGCCCCTACTTTGAAGGTTATATTTGTGTTCCTGGGATCATTTTAAGAAAAAAATGTCTATATAACAAGTATCCAATGGGCTCCGTTTAGCCGGTAAAGTAGATTTCTTGTTTTTCAGAAAACTGCAAATATCTCGGAAACTATGCGAGATATGGCAAAATATTAAGAGACCTTTTTTGTAGGAAATTGAATTTCTAACAATTTATGTCGTATGACTTTTTTCTATTAGCTGCGCAGTTTCTGAGTATATTTATATTTCGGTGAAGTTGGAGAACAACTGCCTCTCCCGTGAAATAATGGTCGGGGCAAGTGAAAAGGGTTCTGAAGAGACCAAATGCTGGATAACATCTACAATAGGAAGATTATGTGAACAGAATGAGTTTGGGTTAGGTCGTGAATGGGGGCGGAGAGGGTCGGCCGTGGGGCCGGCCCGACCACGCATACGAAAATCCAGGAGTAGTTTCGAATATCTCGAAAACTAAGTGATCTACTCTTATTGTTTGAAAAGATTTATAAAAAAAATTAAATGAAAGTTGTTATCCACGTTGAAAACAGTTGGTAGCCCTGAAAAGGGCTGATGTGTACGATAGCAGAGTTAAAAATGTCGGTAAATAACAAAATAAAAATCCACAAAATTCCAGTGAATATTTTTTTAACGTTTTTTATAGAAAATTCAATTTTCTACAAAAAAAGGTCTCTTGATATTTTGCCATTTTTCGCATAGTTACCGAGATATTTGCAAATTTATAAAAAACAGGAAATCTACTTTACCGGCTAAACCCGGCCAATTTGACACCATGTTATATATGCATTTTTTCTTGAAATAACCCCAAGAACACAAATATAACCTCAAAACGAGGGGCCACGGAAATCGCACTCTCCCCGTGTAACGTAATGACTAACAATTTTGGAGATACAAAAACAGATAAACATTCTACTTACTTCCGGGAACAGCATCCATTTTGCTGAATTGAAATTAATGCACTATTTTGAAAGTTATGCACTTCAGAAGGGTGCGTTCAATTTCCTACTAATGCGCGCGACAAATGCTCATCGAACGAAGCCTAACTTTGAACTGACTACTGAACCTCACCACCAAGTTTTTACCTTTTTCCCTGCTGGCATTCAGTTGTCATATCGTCGCTTTAGCAAACCCTACAATTACAAACTCCTAGGAGGTAGTTTATTTTTGAGGTTTTGGCCGTGTTTTCACTGTGCGCCGGTTTGAACGAACTCCGGCCGAACGGGACAATATCGTTCCCTGGAAAGATTCCGAACGGGACGACCTTTACACACAACGGCCGTTGTTATCAATAACCGGGTGTGTCCCGTCGGGAACACCGGGTCCGCGAGTCTAACGTCCTCGCGCTAAAAACGACGCAATGTCACCGCGACCAGCGAAAATACGAACCAGGTGATGCACGCCGTTCGCGGAAATCGGTCGACGCTAAAAATACGGCCGTATACTCTGTCGAAAGCCAAGCACACGACAGCTGCCGTGAACGATTGTCGCGGGACGGGATTTCCAGCTTTCTCCGAATTTCGTACGGCGTTCCCTGGGGTTCATGGGAAGTATTAGGAGAGCCTAAGTAATGCTGAAGGTCATACGGAAATTTTAAAATATTCTTGGAGGTGTTAGAAAATTGATTCATAGTCTAAATGATCTTGGAAATAATCGATAAATATCTAGAATCTCTAGGAAACTGTTAAGGCTTAAAAAACAGTTCGATTTACGACCTAGCGACAGAGGATTTTTAGTGGACTTGCAATTTAGTTTGTGGCGGCTACTTCCTATGCTCGTCAACAGAGGGACACTACCGCAACACCTTTCCCGCTACTACCTGAATCTTCTTCTGTTTGTATATATACCGTCCTAAACTGTCCTTACGACATCCCGCGTCTAAGTCACGGGTCCGCTAGATAGTCTTACCGATGAGTCCTCTAGCGGGCCTAGGACGAAACGCTTCCTTCTCCTTTTTCCAACTTTTCATAATTCAAAGCCGCCATAAGTTGTTAAGCCAAAACAGATGTACATCGGACTACAACCCCGAAGATTGCTTCACGGCTTCCAGTTGGCACCCACGTGCATCTCGGGTCTCCTAGCCTTCGAGCAATAAAACAATAAACTCGTACAGCGCCAGGTAAACAGCGGTAAGACGAGCGAGCCACCCTAGCGGGCCTTGCCGTCAGAAACCCCCCACAAGGAAAATTCGCCAGTTTCCTCCAACCTTGGGCCCGTCCATAGCGGTCATCTTCTACCCCCACAAGGCTTGTAGTGGGTGGTAACTAGCAATTCGAAAAGGGCATGGCCCAAAATCCACTTGATGCCAATAGACTAATAGTTGGATCCTCCCACAAACCGATTTGTATATAAGCGCGACACACTTATCCACAGTGTGATTCATAAAGTCCGACTCATGTAAAGCATATTGTAAATACACACATTCTTAGTCCACGTAGTTGTCCGCGTCTTCTACCAACCTTATTACAGTCCACTTATACAATCATACATTTCGACAGGACTTCATGTTCGGTGAAGTTCCTCCGCGTTGTCCGATCGTCGTTAACCTAATTGCCGACGCCTCGACGCACATACAGAAACACTGGGGAAACATAAGGAATGCTAGGGTATTCTAGCGAAATTCTAAGAATCTCGTAGAGTTCCCTCGACACCATGGCAATTCAAAGAATATCCAGTAAATGATAGGGACATTGGAAAAGTCTAGGGAGTATTAGGAAACGTTTGGCAAGAGAGCCTGAGGAAATTTAAGGAAATGTCTGGATTGAGATTTAGGACAGGCTGGATTAATTTAGACAAAAACTAGGTTCATATAGGTTATGTTCGATCAAGTCGAGTTGTTCTTATCAAAACATTTGTAGTAGATTAGGTCATTATTACATCGATCTGCCACCATTTCGGGAACGTATTGAACTGATCTAGGGTTAGGTTAATTTACTGCACACTTAGGTAAACAAATACGTCGCTAATCGAACAATTTTATGCAAGCAGCACGCTCGCCGAGCACCGTTTATCCGTGCACAGTCGAGCGCAGGCTGAAAGCGTTTACGAACGGGCGAACGATCATGCGTGACCTTGCCGAGACATTGCACCGGCATAAACAGGCCGAGCGTGTGCACTCGTAGGCGTATTTTATAAATCTGCTCTATTGGTACCCTTTAAAGCAGCCCGGAGTCTCGTTAAGTCAACGTGACACGAGACGGGACCGTAACGAGCCTGCGCAAACAATGAACGCACGCGGTTAAAAATACCGGGGCGACCGCTAGTTTCTTGACTTGAATGGGAAGCGAGGGGATTTATTTACGATCAGCAACATTGTAGCCAGATGTACTCTTCTGCGTGTGTACATATGCGAGGACACGGTAGATACATAAGACAGCTAGTAAGCTCCGTAGAGATTTCTTGCGTAACGTAATCTTTGACAAACTTTGATAGAAGCTAGCACCGGCTCCAGTTGGGGAAGGTCAGTGTTAGGTTAGCGTACAAACTTGCTCTTGGCAACCAAAACTAATTTAAATATAGATCTGTCTGTGGCGATTTGAAAAATGTCTTCACGATGACCGGCTAGCTATTTAAAGTCTGTTTTCGATTCATGGATGATAGGAATGCTGGGTTTCTCAAGATTTTTAGTCTCAACTTGACTGACCTAACTTAATAGCACCAAACAGAATCTATCTTAACCTTCTGGACCTAACCTGAGTCTACAAGTCACACCAGCATCATGGGTATAATTTTCTGAAACATAACCTAAGTTCTAGGCTAGGTTTAGTTCGAAGGGGCTTAAGACTACATAGTCTAACCTTCTGGGACCTAACCTGAGTCTACAAGGCACACCATAGCATCCTGGGTATAATTTCCTGAAACATAACCTAAGTTCTAGGCTAGGTTTAGTTCGAAGGAGCTTAAGACTACATAGTCTAACCTTCTGGGACCTAACCTGGGTCTATAAGGCATACCATAGCATCATGGGTATAATTTTCTGAAACATAACCTATGTTCTAGGCTAGGTTTAGTTCGAAGGGGCTTAAGACTACATAGTCTAACCTTCTGGGACCTAACCTGAGTCTACAAGGCACACCATAGCATCCTGGGTATAATTTTCTGAAACATAACCTAGGTTCTAGGCTAGGTTTAGTTCGAAGGGGCTTAAGACTACATAGTCTAACCTTCTGGGACCTAACCTGAGTCTACAAGGCACACCATAGCATCCTGGGTATAATTTCCTGAAACATAACCTAAGTTCTAGGATAGGTTTAGTTCGAAGGGGCTTAAGACTACATAGTCTAACCTTCTGGGACCTAACCTTCAACTATCTGACCCCCTAAGGACTTTTTGAAACGAATTCGAAAACTTAAAGAACTGAATAGGGCCCAACGCTATCAAGCTTAGGCGCTAAGCTCTAGCTTAGGCTTGGTCAGATTTAGCTTAGTGACCTAATTAGGTTAGACCCATCACTGACGCTCTGAGGTTCAACACGTGATTAGGCCTAACTTTTAACCATCCGACCTAAAAGCTTTATAAGCTAGGTTAACTCTACGACAACTCGGCAAAATTTAATATGGTCAAGAGCTAACCTCTTCAATTCAAAATTAGGCTCAAGCCTAGCCCCAATGGAGACCTAACTAGTAATAGGTGACTTGTGACAAAATTTTCTAAAATATTAAAATTGGTTAATTAATGTCCAAAAATGTGGTTCTACCTCTCATTAATAACAGAGGTTCCGATATCACAGTAACTCCGGTGTGCAAATATTGAATTTACTGGAACAGAGATTTGCTACTGGATCACCGCCTGACACACGAGAATATAAGTGTCACTCGAGCCTCTGGCTACTGCAATGTTAACGAGTCGCTGGTGTCAGTTTTCCAAAAGAACAATCGACACCCGAATACCCCGAGAGCGAGTGTCTCAATTTTTAGGGTACAAGTGGATATCTATCAACTTCCTCCGATTTCGACTTTCTCGATATACTGTTACATCCTTGACAAGTTGTGACTGATTTTTGTTATGGGGTGGGCGATGTTGAAGTATCTCGGTAAAGATCAGGATAGGATCCCAAATGATGAGACCGCGAAGAACGACTTGAAGAATCGGGGGCCACAGTAACCAAGAATTCAGTGGAATACGCTAGACCCAATAGATGAGTCAGACTTCTAAACTTAGGGGATAGGAGATGTTAGAATAGGCTGGTCGCAACGAATTTAACCTAGACCCGAAGAAGGAGGGGCTGAAATAGCCAACACTTCAGTGGGTACTAAACTTAGGGGATAGGAGATCTTAGGGTTAGAGTGATCTTTATCGCAGTGGCGAGGAAGCTTGCCTCAGCGAACTGTTTCGGCAGTTATCTATCCTGAAGTGGTCGGATGAGCCGTGGACCTTGTACCAGCGCGATCCTTGTCTATCGGCTGTGCACAGAGTCTTCGGAGTGGTACAGGTAATGGCCGAGAGCGCGGTGCTTTGCCGAGCGTCGTAAAGTGGGAGCAAGAGCACCGGGGTTCAAGAACACCCGCTACCACTCCTTGATCAATACCAGCGGGATGTTCCGCGTCCTACCGCGAGTTCGAAACGCAGTGCGGTACACGCACGCAGCACCGACGCCCGGCGTCGGCTCGCGGCCATGGATACAGCCCTCTATAACGAGCCGCCTTGTCCTCGAATTAATTCGTACCTCTCTCTCTCTTACTGCGAAACGGAACCCGCTGCGACTTGCGACTGCTGTCTTCTAATATATTCGCCGGGTCCTAGACCAACCCCGAAGAGACCCCACCGCGTTAGGACTTCTAACGTTCGTTCTCTTAATTGGCAGCCGTGCCTCCGATTCCTATCGAATACGGAGATACCAATCTTCGATGGCTATCGGACATTCCTGGCTGGACGTCTCCGCTTCATAGATTCTCAGGATGTTAACTCCGACCCTGAATACTTCCTCGCCGAGTTTAGGTACACCCTGCAGAACATCTTCAAGAGATTTTTTCAATCCAACTGGCTAATTAGCGGAGACTCTGCTAGGGTCTTTGAGAGTGAAGATCCCGATTGGGTCGTCTCATTGGACACTTCAGAGTCTGATGGTGAATTTTAACGGATTTCAAGAACGAAGATGGTTTTCAGAAGGTTTTCTCCATGAAGAGTAGAGTTGGCTAAGAAAAGGTCGCATAGTTTCTTCGCGAAGACCCTGAAGACTAATTGTTAGAATACCTTTCTGATGACGATTTACTTTATCCTCTTATGGAGATCTTTCCTGATTTTATAGGGTATTAATAAGTGGAGTCTCCAGCAGGATATTGGACGAGGGATAGTAATTTTTCTTACCACGTTTCACGAGTTTTCAAGGTCTTCTGGCGAATATGAATTTCAGACTACCTGATCTCCAGAGGACTCTTCCTCGATCAATACAATTGATCGACAATAAAATACCTGGCCTGCTGAATTTTCTTTCCTGAATTTAGATCTAGAAGAACACCCTGAAGAGTACCCTGAAGAGATCTTTAAATTGTTAGAATACCGTTCTGATGACGATTTACTTTATCCTCTTCTGGAGATCTTTCCTGACTTTGAAGACTTTCAATATTAGAGCTATTTGATTTTGTAGGATATTAATAAGTGGAGTCTCCAGCAGGATATTTGACGAGGAATAGTAATTTTTCTTACCACGTTTTACGAGTCTTCAAGGTCTTCTGGCGAATATGAATTTCAGATCTCCAGAGGACTCTTCCTCGATCAATACAATTGATCGACAATAAAATACCTGGCCTGCTGAATTTTCTTTCCTGAATTTAGACTTTGAAGAACACCCTGAAGAGTACCCTGAAGAGTCGCCCGAAGACTTCCTGCACTCGAACCATTTAATTAGCGGATCCCCTAACAGGATCTTTGACGAAGAAGAGCCTCTTCGTACCGTGGGACTCTGTTCAGAGTCTGAATATGATCCCGATGAATATGGATCCGCGACCGAATCCCTCCGTCGATCATCCGGTAGCAGAGCAACTGACTTGGCGGAGGCACGACGAAACTCTTTGACGCTCTCGGATTTGCAATGCAGATACGCAGGCTTAATCCTTTTCCATCCGCGAGCAAAGGGATAAGGAGAGGATGGCTGGATTGATCGTGGCTCGCTGATTGCGGAGGCATAGGACGATTCGCAGAAACGGCGGGAGTTAGCGTGCGGTTTGGCAAAAGAGAAACCGGAATTATTGCCCTGCTGCGGAATTCTAAACAGCCTCGGCCCGTTGCAGGGACCACGGGAACAGGTTCCCCTTCGTGGATTTCGAGTGCTTGATCCCCGCTCTTCAGCTTCGTCAATTCTTCATTTTTCAAACTTTCGTGTTTTCTTGGACCGTGTTCAATTCGAATGAAATATTATGTGCTCGCAGGCTCTTAAAAATTTACGGTAATTGTAGTTTTGTGGTTTTCAAAATTGGCTCCATTTTGGATAAATATGAACACAAATTCCCTAGCCACATTTAAGCCAAAGTAGACCCAAGTTCTCTAGCCATCCTAGCTGAAGATAAACCCAGATTCTCTAGCCACCTTTATTGTTAAACTAGTCCCAAATTCTCTAGCCACCTCAGAGTAAACAAATTCCCTAGTCATCTCCGTGCAGAATGACCCATGATCCCCAGCTAACTCTAGCTGAAAAAATACCCAGATTCCCTAGCAACTTCTAAGCGAAAATAAGCCCAAATTCCCTAGGCACCTCTAGGTGAAAAAAAAACAGATTCCCCAGCTATCTTTAGCTGAAGATAAACCCAAATTGTTTTGTGGTTTGCAAATTTGGATCTGTTTTGGATAAATATAAGCACAAATTCCCTAGCCCCATTTAAGCCAAAGTAGACCCAAGTTCCCTAGTCACCTCTAGCTGAAGATAAACCCAGATTCTCTAGCCACGTCTATGTTCAACTAGTCCCAAATTCTCTAGCCACCTCAGAGTAAAAAAATTCCCTAGTCATCTTTGTGCAAAATGACCCAGGTTCCCTAGCTACCTATAACTGAAAAAATACCCAGATTCCCTAGCTACTTCTAAGCGAAAATAAACCCGAATTCCCTACGCACCTCTAGATGAAAACAAATCCAGATTCTTCAGCTATTTTTAGTTGAAAATAAATCCAAATTCCCTAGCTACTTCTAAGCGAAAATAAACCCGAATTCCCTAGGCACCTCTAGGTGAAAACAAACCCAGATTCTCCAGCTATTTTTAATTGAAAATAAACCCAAATTCTCTAGCAACTTCTAGGTGATAATAAACCCAAATTCCCTGGCTGCCTCTGAATAAAAAAGGCCCAAATTCCCTAGGTACCTCTGGGCAGAAAAGTATCCAGATCCCCTCGCCTCTTTTGGCGATTCCCCGGCCACCACCAATGTAATTCTTCAAAAGAATTTAATAATGCCGTCGCTTTTTCCTCGAACGATTACAGTTGATAGAGGAAGGAATGAATTTCACTTCGACCGCTGTCTCCAGGTTGCAAACGACCGCGCGGCATATGGTGTCGAATGACTTGGCGGATGAGTGCACAGAATTTCGCCCGAAAGGAAAAAATCGAGATAAATCTACATATATATACATATACACGTCTCTCTGGTTCTTGACGTATTGCGCTAATTGGATCCCCGCGCATGATAGTTCGTCGGGTAACGGCGACCCGGGAATTATTGATGATGTGCTATGGGACCTTCGCGATACATTAGAGTTGATAAGTCGCGGAGATTTGCTGGCGTTTTCGCTAGTCCATTAATCATTTTGAAAAGAAACAATGAATCAACGAACGTCCCGCCCGCGAGAAGTTCGCGCAACTATGCCCCGGGTAGCCTTTGATATCTGCGACCCAGTGCGATCATTATAGTTCGTTTGTTCGGCGGTCGATGAGAAAACGACTGTGTCGCATAAATGATAGACTTGCCGAAGAATTTGTAGAGCCTGGAAAGACAGTCCTGCGTTCGTTCGATGGGACGTTATCTGTTGAAAAATAGAACCGGTTGGTCGGCAAACAGAAACATTCCGAGGAATCCGTCGGATTTGAGAAATCTGTGGATAGACAAGGTAATCTTATCTGTGGCTTATCTAGCTCGACTATTCAATCGAGATCCATTTATCTGACGCCTAGAACGTAGAATGCGAGATGAACTGTCGATCGAAGGATATTTTAAATCGTGAGCCCTACGTATAGAGACTTTGGGACTTTTTGTGGCATTGATGTGTTTTGATAGGTCCTCATGAACGGTCAGTAGCCCGTATAAGGATTTTGGGACTTTTGTGATTTTAATGCGATTTTGTAGGGTATAGTGGCATATTAAACGGTAGGGCCCCCTATATAGAACTTTTTGGGTCTTTGTGGGTTCAATACAATTTTGTAGGTCCTAGTGACATTGTAAACGGTAGGCCCCCAGTCTGAGGATGTGACATGATTTCGTAGGACCTAGTGATATTTTAAACTATGAGACCCCTATATAGAGATTTTAGGATTCTTGTGGAGTTGATACGACTTTATAGGTCCCAATGGCATTTTAAAATGTTGATCCCCTATATAGGGATTTTTGTGGGTTGGGCGCGATTTTGTAGATCCTAGTGATATTTTAAACTGTGTGCCCCTTATATAGAGATTTTAGAATTTTTGTGAACTTGATACGACTTTATAGGTCCCAGTGGCATTTCAAAATATTGACCCACTATATAGGGATTTTTGTGGGTTGAGCGCGATTTTGTAGATCCTAGTGATATTATAAACTGTGAAACCCCTATATAGAGAAATTTATAGGAATTTTGTGGACTTAGTACGACTTTATAGGTCTCAGTGGCATTTTAAGATGTTGACTCCCGATATAGGGATTTTAGGGGGTTGAGCGCGATTTTGTAGATCCTAGTGATTTTATAAACTGTGAGACCCCTATATAGCGATTTTAGGATTTTTGTGGACTTGATACGACTTTATAGGTCGCAGTGGCATTTTAAAATATTGACCGCGTATATAGGGATTTTTGTGGATTGGGCGCGATTTTGTAGATCCTAGTGATATTTTAAACTGTGTGCCCCTTATATAGTTTTTAGAATTTCTGTGGGTTCAAAGCAATTTTATAGATCCCAGTGACATTGTAAACAGCGAGTCCTCTATATCTAGCGAGTTTTGTCTTTTTAACCTTATTTTGTAGATCTTAGTGATATTCTAAACAGTCAGTCCCCCAAATATGGATTTTTAAGAGTCTTTGAGGAAATAGGAAAACTGAGGCACCTCTGACACTAGCAACTTTTTTTTTACGTGACCATCGTGTATTCTAAGAGTAATCCATCAAGCTGACAGAGTCGTCAGAATGTCGACAAATTCTCTAGTTGCTCAACAAACCGTCTAGTTTAGCGACGAATAACTCTAAACTCGTACCCCGCTCGGTTAGGTGATCGCATGTAGGGGTCCGGGGGACAGGCAGGGATCAGGAGGAGCGTATAGGAGCCGCGTGTATGTCAGAGGACCAAAGGTGGATGCACATTCCCCGAGCGTATTATAATTGCACTCGAGGCTGAGACTCGAATGCCATTAAACCAGTCACGATCGCCTGGCCTTGGACTGCAGTTGCACACATTGTCCCCTCCTCCTCCCTCCTGCCCCCCGCCCATCGATCCTCTTTCACTCTCTTTCTCTCGTCTCGTTGGTCTCCTCCTCCTACTCCTCTTCTTTACTCGTCTTTCTTCTCTCGCGTCCCCTCCTTATCCTTCAACGTCTTCTTTTCGGTGGTCCGCTGATTCTAAACACGCTAGAATCATCGGCTCTCTGAATTAATCATTAAAACATAGACGTTCGGATAATAGAACAGTTAGTCAACCTCGGTGCCGAACCACTCGATCGAGTTGTATAATAATGTTTGCATGTGAATCGTATTCGAACGATGAAGAAATCAAATGTTTGAGATTCGGACAATCGAGGCTCCCCGGGTAAAGATCAGAAACACGATCGGTGTCGATCCCCGCGAAAAATTCGCCTGCGGTCGAACATGTTGCGTAAAACCGTTCACTTTGCTGCGATTCTTGTCTGGCGCGAACGCCTCCTTCGCGGAATCTCGCCAGCAAACTGCCTAAACTGTCGTTTACTGCCGCAGTGTCCGCTGGACAGTCAGTGTAGGTTGCGTCTGGTGACTGAACAAGGCTACCACTCTGTTGTTGGGAACAATTTTGCAAAATCCGATTTTCCACTGTTTGTCAGGCTCTGGTGCAGAGCAGTTCGATTATTATTTTTTTTTTTCAATGTAGGCAAACATGTTCAAACAGAGCCAAACAGACTCCAACAAGCTCAAACAAAATTAAACCAAGGCAAAGAGGGTCAAACAGAACCAAATATGATCTGTGCTACCTGAATGGTGTTCTCAGTCTCGGGAGATGTTGTTTAAACAAAGTCAAACGCGCTCCTACAACGTTAAACGAAGGGAAAGAGGACCAAACCGAATCAGATATAGTTTGTACCGATTGAGTGATGTTGTCAGTCTCGGGAAATGTTGTTTAGACAGAGCCGAACAAGTTTACACATATCCAAATAGATTCAAACATGTTCAAACAGAGCCAAACGGATTCAAACATGTTCTAACAGAGCCAAACGGATTCCAACAAGCTCAAACAAAATTAAGCCAAGCAAAAGAGGGTCAAACAAAACGAAATATAGTCTGTGCTACCTGAATGGTGTTCCCAGTCTCGGGAGATGTTGTTTAAACAAAGTCAAACGCGCTCCTACAACGTTAAACGAAGGGAAAGAGGACCAGACCGAATCAGATATAGTTTGTGCTAATTGAGTGATGTTGTCAGTCTCGGAAAATGTTGTTTAGACACAGCCAAACAAGTTTGCACATATCCAAACAGATTCAAACAGCTGCGAAAGCAGCAGAAACAGAATGCAATGTAGGTTATGTGGTAACTTGAACGTCCGCAGTAATAACGTTAATCGACGTGTCAGGTGGAATCGTAGTTCGGAATCATCGGAAGAACTGTCGAATAGCGGCGACGGCGGAGTCGCAGAACGATTTGCATAACTCCCCCATTCGTCGGGAGAAATGGTAATGCCTCGGGTGCAATTGCGCCCTGCACAGAAAGAAAGTGAAATTTATGGTGCACTCGCGATCACCTTAAACCCTCCTCTACACGCAATATACACCGCCCCCCCCCCTCTCTCTCGCTCACTGCAGTCGTGGAATTCACTATGGTGGTGTTCGGCACAGTCAATTTGCTCCCATACGCCAGCTCGCGAATAAAGGATCTAGACGGACAATCTAGGGAGTCTAGTTCCCCGATCATGCTAACAGAACGACCGATATTAACGGGATTAGACTAACATCACGCCCGATGCACGCTGCCAAATGGTGGTGAATTACTGCCGCATGAGCGCTGCGGGAAATCGCTATCATTCCTGATAAAGGCATGCCACAAATACTTCATTTTTGTGATTATTTCAAGTGCTCGCTGTATTGTCAATTTTTGAAACTCCGACTTGAGACTAGGCTCATTTTGAGGACAAAACTTCGGAGAATATAGTTACATTTTTTATTGATTTTTATAGATTGATAGCTGAAAGGAAATTTAAAAAATAAAAATCTCTTTTTCGAGATCAACGTCCCTAGGGGAAGATAAACATTCTAAACTTCCGAGGGCTGTATTTCATAAACAAACGCGAAATCGACGTAGTGATAACATAACCTCCACCTAATTCTTCATTATCTATCATACTGTGACCTTGAAATATTTTGCAAAAATGTATACAACAAATACAGTAATTATATAAAAACTCTCTTCTACCTTGATGTTTCAGATGAAATATAAATTTGTATATACTTTTTACCATTGAAAATTTAACTTTTCCTCCGAGAAAAAAATTGGTATAACAAGCTAAACCTTCCAGATTAATATAAAAAAAGATTCATCTAAATCGAACAAGTATTCTTCGAGATAAAAATTCTTTTCCAGGACAATGTTTCCAGACAGGGAAAAATGGCATACGAAGGAAACGTGCAAAAACGTCCCTGTTTTATTAACAAATGCTATTCCAGCGAAGTGATGACTGAAACCCACCCTAATTTTACACGGGTTATCACCCTATGACTCGGCAATGCGTTGCAAAAATGTGCAGCGCGAGTACAGTGACTTTTACAATAAGGATATCCAATTTCATGGAAGTGTTTGAGGAACGGTTTGAAATTATGGGAACTGTCGCAACTGTCGCGAAGTTTAGGGACAGCGGCGAGTAATTGGGGGTCCGCAGGTTGCTCGTCACTGATCTAAACGGGAAAACGTCGCATAAAGTGGCGGGCAAGTTCTTTTTTCGCGGTCGGCTGGACACCGGTCGAAGCGCGCTCGTACGCTCGGAATAATGGAAGTGCTTGCATCGTTTTCGCGCGGCTCGACTGAGTCATCGGCGTGTAGGAAGTAAGGGCATCGCTTCGTTAGGATTCCTTACATGTCACTGGGTTACTATACTCGCATTCCGCGCATAGAACGGAAGTCCACGGGTATGAAAGAAACCGCTGCAGAATCTCGGGCCGCGTCCATCGAGTCGCGCACGCTCGCTGAAGGGCTTCCACCATTGCGAATTCATTTCCTGGTGCGGCCTCATTCACCACTTCTCATTCGCAAAAACAAACACCATTCCAGCCTGCCAACACTAACCTAACACACTTCCAAAGATCTCTCACAAATTAAAACAAAACTCACACGTCCATACACACACACACATCGTACACTCACCGATTACAGTACAAAATCTCATTGTTCCACCCCCGTCGCTAATAACCTTGGCAGTTGATGCGACGTTAAAAACAATATTTAGAAATAATAATTAAACTCTTCATCTCATATCCTATAAAAACGATTTTTCTATTTTAGCACACCAACTCCGATTTGACTGAATGCCAAAAATCTTACAAGCTAGGGAGCTCAAAAATATTTACACCAGGCAATAAACCACATTCTGCGCTTCAAACTGATGTATCGCAAAAATATATTCGCATAACAATTTATTTTGGAATAATGGCCAAAAGTTACAAGATATTGGAATACTCAGTTTGGTTCGATTTTTGCGCAAAAACCGAAATGGACAAAAATTTTATAGAACTCGCTAAGTCATTTCTCAACGGAAATATTAACTCTTTGCGGACGCGTGTCTGCAGACAGTAGCCCAAGTAAAATTGCTACTCCGTGACTAAAAATTATTTTTTAAAAAATTATTACTCTCAAAAGAACATCGAACAAATTTTTACCAAATACAACACTTGCTTCTTTATTTAATTCTTATGCGTAGCTGTCAGTACACAATTCCATTTCCCCGAGGAAAATTGTACACTCTAACCGTCCATAAGTACGCTAAACATAATTCACGACCGCAAAGGGTTAAATGAAAGCATCGTTAATTTTTTGATCATTCTGTTTTATAAACAGGTACAGTTGATAACTGAAAATCAGCTGTTTGCAATGTTTTATCGTTATCGATTGAAATGCAGATTTGTGTTGTGATTCCGACTGTTATGCAACACGAGAACCCACAACCGCTTCCCGAAAGTGGTAACGAGGATTCCAGTAGGATAATTGAGGAGCAACGGTGGCCAGATCGACCGCCAAGGTCGTTTTCGTTCATTCTTCGACTAGTTTTCGGTGAAACAGGTGGACGACGAGCCATGTGCGTATCCAAGGCCTTCTAATAGGCCTCGAATGTTGGTCTGATGCAGCAGTTTTTTTCTGCGAGGCATCTGGAGTCCTCCGGGCAAGATATCCGGTACATCTTGCTCCCTTTTAATCAAGAACCGCTCTTCGGCCCTCCTCGTTGCTTTCGCAGCAGGCTCTTTTGATATTTAGATCGGCCCCGGTAAAGTAGCGAATCTTGAATGATGAACAAAGAACTGCTTGAATGATCGGGGAAGCTTATAAAATCATAGTTTCAACGTTCACTTAACAATATTTTATTAAAACAGTTTCAATTTCAATAACTCTCAAACTGGACAGCTTGTGCATTATATTAAAAAATAACTATCGCGGGTATGGAAAGAAAAATTAAACTGAAATGCAGAGCAATTTTTGAAGTTTATTTACAGTGATTTGTAAATTTTTATTCTGGTTGGTTTTATTGTTACAGCGGTTGATAGAATGGTATGCTTATTTTTGTTTATTAATTTTGACAGTGGTGATTGTTTATAGATATAATCGTTTTTAGTGATCAAAATAATAGTTTGAAAGTGTCGCTATCGACCTGTGAAAACCGCATTTTCATAGCTTCGATGGTTCACTTTTTATTAAAGTTTGAAACTGTCTACATCTCTTGCAATGGATCTCGATTTGCAATAAAGCAGAACTGGTTCTTCACCTTTGCTATATGTAGACGTTCTGACTTATGGTATTAGATATATGGCAAGTGTTCTACAACGAATCAGAGAAGTGTAGACGTTCTACTTAAAAGGTTAATTGCCTCGAATCATGGAATCGAGTAATCAAAGATCGTATAAATGACAAGAACAAGCTGTGCAGCATCGTTTTAACATACCTTCCCAATCACCATCTTGTAAAAACATAATGATCATTCATTTTTCAATGACAAACTATTCTTAGTTTTCCTCAAACATCACAGAAACTGTTACTTCATGTACACTCTACTTTAACTATTTATCTACATTTGTTTATTATATTGTTCATATTTCTCATAATTATCGTACAACAATGTCCGAGTATACTCTTAGTTTCTTGTTCCATCAAAAGACTAATTTTCATCATCCAATATCACCTTCTTTGCATTTATTTATTGTATTTTATCGTGTTATACATTTTCTGATTTGCATAAAAATACAATAATAGTAATCGTGTAAATAATACTATCGTAATCGTTCAATAATAGCTAAAATATCCTATATTTCGAAGGGAGAGTCTTCGCTGCAGTGTTTTCCAAAATGGCGCCGCGCACCGGCGCCAAATTCAAATCCATCTCACGCCCCATTCAAATATTCCCAACATTTGATAAACAAAAATTGTATGAATTATTCACAAATATTATATAACGAGTAATTCCTTAAGAACCGACCCAACCAAGGCCGTAAAAAAGAGGTCCCGATCAGGGGGACATAAAAGTCCACCTTCGAGTCTCCTTTGAACGCGCCATCGTGCCCCACGGGACAGCAGAACCAGGTACATTGTTTCCTGCCGTATGAAACGCCGCGTTCTGCGTTTGTAATGCATGGCAGAAGTCGAGGCGAGAGTCGCGCATGAGCACTGCTCGCATAATATACCCTTAACCCTCGTATAACACGGTTAATTCGGTCCGTGTTATATGGAGACCATGTTAAGCGACACTTCAAAGTGATACTGATCAGACGAATGCAGAGAATTGTCCAATTATCAGCAATTCTTACATCCGTGTAATATCGAAACCGTGTTATATTGACACCGCGTTATATCGAAATATTAATATGCCACCAGAAAGGAAATTGCTTTCTGTAAATTATTGACACGATAAAAATAAGTGCGTATAATCAACCAATTATAAGCAATTGTCGCAACCGTGTTATATTGACGCCGTGTTATATCGAAATATTAATATGCCACCAGAAAGGAAATTGCTTTCTGTAGATTATTGACACGATAAAAATAAATGCGTATAATCAACCAATTATAAGCAATTGTCGCAACCGTGTTATATCGACAGCGTGTTATATCGAAACACGAATGTGCTACATGAAAGAAAATTGCTTTTCGGCATATTATCCTCATAATAAAAACAAGTGCAGAGAGTCCTCCAAATTACGAGCAATTTTTGCGCCCGTGTTAAAACAAAACTGCGTTACATCGAAACACGAATGTTCCACGTGAAAGAAAATTGCTTTTCGTATAATATTATTCCCGCAATAGAAACAGCAAATTGATAGAATCATTTTATTAAGGATAATAAATCGATAAAAATGATGCATCGCGTCGTATCATTTTTCGCGTTATTCCAAATAGATTGTGCCTGAGCTTGCTGCGTTCGAGCTAGAGCGGGAAAGAGGTTGTCAGCCTGGAGCTAGAGAGCGAGAGAGAAAGATAGAGGGAGTGGGAAGTGGTGAGAGTGGGAACGCGATGGTGGGGTGGAGGGGGTCGGGGGAGTCGAGTAGAACGCAACGGGCCGCAACGGTGGGCGAGGGGTTGGGGTGGGGGGAAGGGAGGAGGGAGAGGAGAAAGAGAGGAGAGCAAAAGGAGGGATCACGGAGGCGAACATGGAGATGCATACAACTGAGGACGAGCGTGCGGCGGCATCAGGGGCAAGGCGTGGGGGGGTGGGGGACGGGTAGCAGCATAACGTCGTCCTTAGCTCTCGGACGGTCCGGCCTTGAGACGCAGCGACGCTCAATGCGGGCATAGCGTCGTCCCCTGCACCGGAAACTGCAATTCCATGAGTCTAGCGAGAGACCACTAGCGCAATGAAACAGATTTTGTTCGGGCTTTGTCGGGTCTAGGAACATTTTCGATGGGCCTCGACCTTGTATAGAGATTCTTGAAAGTCATCGGGACAAAAGGAACGCAGGAGCTGCGGTATTGCAGATGACGCAGAAGGATTTTTCTGGGTTCGACACGGTTTTGTTGGAGCTAGTGACTTTTTTAACGGTGGGCACCCTAGATTTTGAGGAGTCTCTGAGACAACAAAGAGACAAAGGCTTCATTATTTTAGTGATGGGAAAGAAATTTTGGGGATCTGATAGGATGTCATAGGTCCTGGTAACATTTGCGTCAGTTATGTGCATACAACGTCTAGAGACAACAAAGAGACAAAGGCTTCATTATTTTAGTGATGGGAAAGAAATTTTGGGGATCTGATAAGATGTCATAGGTCCTGGTAACAATTCCATCAGTTATGTGTATACAACGTCTAGAGATTTTAGGGAGATGTGAGGACAAGCTAAAGGCGGGGCATTTTAGGTTAGTCCAAAAGAAGGATGCTTCTGAGCTGGACACGATCATCTGGGTCCTAGTAATATTCTGGTCAGTCTTGCCCCATGTATAGAGGTTTTAGGAAATGTACAAGGGGACGTCCGGGACTCCATTTATTTGGTGATTTCATAGAATGTTATATGTCCATACGAAAAATTGTATTGAATATTCAAGTCAATATGAAGACAGAGGAGCCATTATTTGAGGACTGAAATAAAATTTTTATAACCTGAAAAGAATGTTATAGATCCTAGCGATATTTCAGCAGGTGAGTCCCATAGATCAGGATTTTGTGGAATCTTCTAGGCCATGGGGAAAGCCAAGGGACCACCAACTTAATAACAAAGAAGGATACTTCGAAATCTGACATTCTAGGTCCTAGTAATATTTTAAACAGGTGTGCCTAGTGTCCGAGGATTTTGGACAATTTTTGAGGTTAGGAGAAGTCCTGGAGTCTATCAATTTTATGACGAACGAAAAAATTTCGGAATTCGTTATTAAAAATAGGTCTCGGTGCATCGACACCCAATGGCACTAGGCCAGCCGGGTCCAATGGAAATGAAGCGGCAGGACCGTTTTCAAAGAGGTCCAGCCCTTTTTGAAATTCAACGCGGGGTGTCGCACGACCACTGACAACGATTGATGAATTTTATTAAATTTCGCGGTCCACCCGATCGATCGAGCTCGCACTTCTGTTTGTCGCTGGTTATGCTATTGCAGAGTTGAACGATTGATAAGGGTTTCGGGACAGATAAGCAATTGCCGACGCATCTCTGCCATTCATTCTTCGAGTTTTCTTCGACGAAAACACTTGTCTCATTCATTCAATTATGGGAGATCAAAATTATATGATACAACTCCATTGAACACTAGAAATTGAGGTAGACTATGTCACAATGATAGCGTAAAAAAATTACATGAAAATTTTAATAATGTTTAACACATTTTCAAACAGGGAATTATATTTTTAAACAACGAAGTAGTCTAAAATTTATAGATTTAATATTAATAGATTTAAAATTCATAGATTTCGAAAATATATTCTTAGACATAGAGGAAGTAATAAATAATGTCAAAAAATTATTTTTTAACTAAAGGAAAAGCAGAAGATAATTTTTATAAAATACTTTTAGACAAAGAAACAATGAATCATTTTTTTTAAAAAGTCCTACAGCAGAGAAATCAAAATATTTTAATTATTGTGAAACTTTTTAAGCAAGGGCTACCCGGTTGGAGGGTTTAGGGTCCACATTCCGACCTACCGCAACATTTAAAGCAGCAAGAGTGCATCGGAAGTACTCCCCATCGCAATTCAAGCCGGGTGCAACGATTTTCGACGACGTGAGCCGCTGGACACGAAATAATTGGGTGGGGAAAAAACTCGTTTGTCGGCGGATTGCTCGAAACATTCCGTAGCTGCATCTCGGGGGAGCTATTTTCGCCTAGCTCGTAGGTAAATTTAGTACGGCAGACCAGTTTCTCGACATAGTAACTCCGTGTTCCGTTGATTTTTCTTCTTTACGACATGCGAACCGACATGTCAGGATGGCCGAGCGGTCTAAGGCGCTGCGTTCAGGTCGCAGTCCACTCTGTGGGCGTGGGTTCGAATCCCACTTCTGACAAATCTCTTTTTTATACATATAATTACATTTCTCGCATCGTCACGCCTCGCTGATCTTATCTGCATAGCTCGATCGATGTTAGCCGCTGATAAATAATTTTTTTTCGACGGTATGAGTACTCGCCGATGACCCAAATCAAGGTTATGTAACGCTGGAGACTATAGTCTCGTTCTCTCATCCTAACTTTCATTGCAAAATATTGCCGAGTATATTTTGTCTTCCATCTTACATGAAATTTAATCTATTTAATCATTTCTACAAAGTCTGTACATATTTTATTTAGCGTCTCTTAGCTTATTCTTAGTATTCCCCATTGGATAATTTTTAATATTTTCTTAATATTCAAAATTCAATATTTTCAAAATATTGCCGAGTATATTTTGTCTTTCATCTTACATGAAATTTAATCTATTTAATCATTTCTACAAAGTCTGTACATATTTTATTTGGCGTCTTTTAGCTTATTCTTAGTATTCCCCATTGGATAATTTTTAATATTTTCTTGATATTCAAAATTCAATATTTTCAAAATATTGCCGAGAATATTTTGTCTTCCATCTTACATAAAATTCAATCTATTTAATCATTTCTACAAAGTCTGTACATATTTTATTTGGCGTCTTTTAGCTTATTCTTAGTATTCCCCATTGGACAATTTTTAATATTTTCTATTTAAAAATTGGTCCCATGCAAATTTTAACTTGGGTCCATTTTCAATATAAAATATATTAATAAGCGTCACGTATTTTTTACTTCATTTTTAGGTTAATTCTTGAAATATTATCCTGCATATCTCGAAGTTACCACTAAACCTACCAAGCACAAAACATATAAATGTAAAACGCCTTATAAAAGTGAGAAGATAGAATTTATTCAAACTTTGTATGGCCTCATTCATAATCTGTACCTACATAAAGAAGCTACTTCAGTCATTTCCTATGAAAGTGGTTTTACATTGTTACGTTAAGTTTACGTTATTTATTTGAATAATGGCGAGATGGAAAACCGGTCATTTGACCATGGTAGGTTTATTGTTAATTTTCAATATGAAACATCACCACTTGGGTTTCTCCTTTAAAAACAGCACGTTTACATCTTATTCCTCCTCTAATGGACACACATTGGATTCCTCGCTCGAGAAATTGTCTACATTCTGCCTCGATAAAATCATCTTTCAGTGGAAGTCGTTAAAACGCACATTTTCGATTAATCGACCGCATTTCCAATTAGAAATCGCAATGAAAATCGCCGTGAGCATTCTTTCTGCGGATTCCTGGTCGTGCAGAAGCCGCCGGGATTGTTGTAAATAATAATCGGCTGACGCTAGGGTCTATACTCGGTCGCGAAAAAAAAAAAATATCGCAATCTCCTCGGATCGCGCTTTAATAAGTTCCATAGAATCCGGTGCAGTTGCATCAGGGGGGCTTGCGGAGTGCATGTTCTCAGGCCGGGTCTCCGGGACGGATTCGCGGTTGCGGGCAACAGCGAGAGAGAGAAAAATGGAGAAGAGAGAAAGAGAGTGTGTGTGAAAGTGAGAGAGAGAGAGAGAGGGAGAGAGAGGATCCGACGAATCTTCATTCCAGCGGTTCCCCCGGTCGTAAATTTCGTCGTTCGACGTTACGATTTCGTGATGGAGGTTCGCGAGAGAGAAGCAAGTGCACCGATTCCGCGCGACGCGTTCGCGTTTTATGCTCGCGCATTCCTGTGCCATTTCTCACTGGACTCTGCGGTCCCGCGCGCGTGTGTGCGTGCGCGCGCGCCGCGTGCCTGCATCCGAAGGATGAGGATGAGGTTGCCGAGTGGTAGTGGTGGCGGCGGTAACCTTGGTTAGAGCGTAGATGAGAATAGGGGTAACGTAAGGCGAGAGGATAGGTGAAACGAACGTGTTGCCGAGCTGAGAAGCACGATACAGTTTTATGCAACACCTTCTATCCGGCAGGGTAGAACGTGATCTTAACCCCTAAACTGTTGTGTTAGGCCTTAGAAACCTATACTGATTTTTTAAGCATTCAATTTCATATTTACAATATTATTCTTAACAATCACACTGTTGGATTACGTCTGTGAGATCCCCACTATGTTTCTAGGCACTAACTTTTTAGGTGGCACTTAAAATGGAACACTCGCAGATCTGGGTAACCTCCACTGTGTTCTTTGAACGCCAGATTTTTAACAGAATCATTAAATGTTATACTTATGCTGTTGAACTCGGTCTGGGGGACCTCTAATTGTATTTTTAAGCACTAATTTTTTAACTAGAATTAATGTGTAATGTCATCTTAACCCATAAACATTAAACATTTTATAATTAAATTTCATGCTGAAAATATTATTCTTGACAGTTACACTGTTGCATTAGGTCTGGACGATCCCCACTGCGTTTTTAACACTGGATTTACGGAACACTAAAATTGATTATTTTACATTGCTTTATAAAAATAATAAAATTGTATTTACTTAGATCTCCAGTGATTTTTATTGTAATATGTACACAAAAATATAAATCTATTTAATAATTCCTCACGAATGCCTCCTTACACTCTTAATAATCGTAAATTAAACATTTTTGAATCCGCCATTTTGGCGGGCCCCGTAAATCTAGTGTTAAGCACTCCATTTTTTTATGGAACTTAAAATATTTATTTTAACCGTCTTAGAACATGGTTGCTTGGTTTCGTGTTGCGTGGAAATCGAGTTAAACAAAACTTAGTACTAATAAAAATAAATATGGGGGTTGCCCAAGTCTATTAAGTTGTGCTAATATGAAATTCGTTATAAGCACATTATGTTATAAGGTGATTACCGAAATTTTGATACCGTGATATATTGAAACTGTGTGTTCAGCGTACGGTGTTCTACCCAAAGTGTGTTACACTAGGCTTAACCCCTTGCCGTACTATTTTCCTTGTGGTTAGAGTGATTACAACGTCTTTATCCCTAAAAATGTTGCAAATGAGAAAAGAAAATTTATATGTTTTGTATGGCTACATTTACTTCAATGCTTAAATATTGATGACAAAAGAATAAAATTTTATTTCGTCTAAGAAAGAAGGTGCACACTTCATATTTGTTAAACTTTCTTTAAGATCTACATCACGAGTCTGACTCGTTAAAGTACGGTAAGGGGTTAAATATACTTACGTCCTCGTTTCTAACTTAACTTCAACGCGCATCTTAAAGAAAAGGATCCAAGAAATCCATGATTCCAAGAACACCGGCGCAACAATCCTCCACAACAAACCGCCAGCATACACCCATCCTCAAACCAGTACCTAATTACCCAGAACACCACTGCAACCTCGAAGCCTGCAACCCTGGTTGCAGATCCAGGCGCAGGTCCAGGTGTATCCAGGTGGTGGTGGTGGTTGTCAAAATAACTAACGGGGTCCACATTAAAGTTTAAAGGCAATCGGCTGGCACACATATACCATAGCCTGGATGCTTCTCCGTTCTCCCCTATGCCGTGCGCGCGTAACCTTGAGAGTCGTTCAAGCGACGGCCATCTTGCCGAGATGCACTTTTGTTTTTCACTTGTCCAAGACTCGCCAGTCTCGCCGTTGTCTTTCTCCGTTTCTCGGTGCGTCCTCGTTCGCCCAACGACCTCGTCGCTACTCGGTTTGTCCGTCCTCGTTCCTCTTCAGGTGAATCCAGCCGTATTTCTCGCTCGCCATTCTTTCTGCCTCGCACTTCTGCCTCTCCCCACTCGCTCACCGGCTCCTCTTCCAACGTGCCACGGAACATCGCGAGGCGAGCTCTCTGCGCTGGTGTTCTCCATCCGTTCGTCCTACATGCCTCCTACCACAGATTGCCAAGAGAATGCAACCAACCTTCCAACAGCTTCTCGCCCTCGTCTCCTCTTCCTCTCGTTCGCGTATCCTCCACCTCCTCCTCCTCCTTCACCTCCTGCCCCTCTTCCTCCTGTTCCTCCTGGTTGACTGTGAGCGCTACCGCTTATTTATACCCAGACGACGACGTTGCCTCGCGAAATTTTCGCAATGGTAAATAGCTCCACGGGGGCCCCGGATCAGCCCCCCGGACACGCTTTTCCGCGGTAAATACCCTAGCCCGGACGCTTTTCACCCGGTCAACAGGCCTCGCTGCTCCAGTGGCCCAATTTTCAAGGTAGGTCAGTCACGTGGCCCAAGAATCACACGACTGTCCCACCTGGCTGTCCCTGTGACCACCTCTTCTACGCTTTCGGCCACCGCTTTTTCCTCGGTTCAACCGGGAACTCCACTTACGACACCACAATAAGGCAATTGTTGTGTCGTGCCAGTGCTCAAACAATAATTAGTGAGCCGCTGAGAAACACGCCTCAAAGAGAGGTAAATAAGTAATAAGATAATTGGATTTCGGATAACTTTAATCAAAAACTGAATATGATGGACTGTATAGTAGAGATGTTGTATCTATGGATTCTACTTCGCAACTGTAACTCTACGACTCTTATTCTCCGACTGATAGTTTCGACTCTTATTCTGCGACTGATCTTACAACTAACGCGTGAGAAACAAGTAACCTCGTGGGGTAGAAAAATCCCTCCACAAAGTACAAAATAGTGGGGGCCCCAGCCAATGGTATAATATTTGGGAGGCTACAAATGACCTACCAAAACAAGGGCAACGCCCATAGACGAAATACGTCGTAACGAGTGTCGCTAAACAGACGACACTAGGTTTCCTGCAATTTCGCCGGAAACCGTAATTTAGGCTTAGGGCCATAGGCTCCCCTGGCGCTAGGAGTGGTCCTACGCTACGCCAAGTGCCATTGAGAGCTGCACGGCTAGGCTGACTTTCCCATGGTCAGCTGATACTTTCCAGCCGCACCAGAGTCATAAAACAATAAATTCGTCAGAAGACGCTAAAGGACCCCTTCGACAATGGCACTGTTCAAAATCGACCACAGCGTAGACCTAAACCGAAATACGAGCCGGCCATACAATAATCACGTCTCAACAGCAATCTTTGCGATTTCTTCCCCACGAGAGTACGAAGAGGTTCCTTCTGAAACTTTCCGGACAGTTTGTACCACACCACATTCAAATTTTCTCATTAGAAAAAATGTCCCTGCAACCATTCTGTCACATCTTTGCTCGTCTTCCTGGGGTTCGACGAGGGACCTCATATACGTGAATTTTTCTTCAGAAAAGTACATAGACATGTAATCCTTTATGTAAAGGTATTATGAGCTACTAACGTCTACTCATTCATACTTTTCAAAATTATTCGAGCCAGTTGCATTCGTCTCAGTGGAATCACTCTAAAAAGTCTTGTCTGACTTGAAGGTTATATAAAGTTCGTGGTCTGGGTTGGGTTCATGGTTCTGCAAGTCACTGTAGCAACAAAATATTTCAAAAATCACCCACGACCATCACACTCTAGGAAATATACCTTGAGATTTAGAACTGTGTTCTCATCGCAACGTGTGACGGTTTAAATCAAATGATCTTTCCTCCAATATCCTACATTACCATATTTAATGAGGTTAAGGCACCTACCCAATAATAAACCTCCTTGTGCGTACCTCCTATAATGAATTCTCCGCAATGACTGTCACGCAGGTCACCGTCGAGACCGTGGTCAGTAATGTTTTAACATAACGCGAGAACCCATTGTTTACGAGCTGTTGTGCCCAGGGAAATTATATTCATCGCTCGGGAGTAGCATAAGTCGGTGCCATTCGCAATATTCAGACAGCTTCGGGTAGCCTCCGCTCGGGCTATTGAGTCACTCGCTATAAATTAATAAAGGCTCCGCTTGTTTTGACGGTGAGCCGCGATGGTTATTGACCAGCAAAGCAATGAACTCGAACGTGGCGGTGTCGCGCGATTTCTGAAACGCTGGGCACCGTTCTGACTCATTTCGACCGAACTGCCGAACGAACGCTTTTAGAGAATGTACGACAGCCAACGACGACCGCGTCGTGAGGTGTTTGCGTCAACGATGCATTATTAAAGCGACCGCTGGCTGACGATGTCTGCTTTGGCAGCAAGTATGCTTGACATCAAAGGCGCCCCTTTGAACGATTCGTTAAAATAGGCACTCGGACACTGACGTTCAGTTTTTCGAACTTTGCGTGGGCTCTTTTTGGCAAATAGGTGCTGAGGAAGTTGAGATATTGAGGCTATTCAGTGTCGTGGATGATGACTATACAGCGCATCTTTATGCAAAATAAACATGTTCCTCCTTGGAAATGTCTTTCCTCGTTTAGCAATTTTAATAAATTGTTAAGAACGATTTTCATAAATTCTTTAAAACCCTCCACTATTTCACGTTTCGCAAAACTAGTTCCTCTGATAAATGCATAAAATCTGCAGTCGATTTATCACACCCCCTACCCAATATTAAACCTCCTTGAAAACAAACAGGTTAAAAATGCATCACCAGTGAACTCTTATACATTTCAGTGAACCCAATGATCCACATGCGCCTTTTCCCGCGAGGTGTCTTTAAGTGGTCTACTTGTAAGAGTTGCCCAATTTGTTCATAAGCGATTCGTAGTGAGGGTTCCTCAGAACGGAGATCGATAACAAACAGTGTCCAAGGGCCGGCAGGCTGTGACCCCTGACGGCAGGCCGCACGAGCATTCGCGTGTCGTCGGTTCCCATGCATCAGCTCGTTGGCGGGCAGCAGTTTCACTGGCGCGCGCAGAGCAGAGTCGCGAAGCGGCGCGCCGGCGAAAAAGAAAGTCGGGCTGCTTCTCTGCGGGCCTCGAGCTGCGTCGGGTCGCGCCGCCGCCGAGTTGTGCCGACTCGATCCGACTCGACTCGGGTCGTTCTCGTGCTCGCTCGCACGCTCGGCCGTTGTCGCGTCGCGGGCAGCCGACCGACGGGGGCCGAAAATTTTCGTGGTTGTGTGTCGGGTCTCTTTCTCCTCTCTCGCGCGTCTGCTACTCTCGCGGGGCAGTGGCTCTGTGACGCGACAGTGGCGCCACTGTCGAGGACGGCGGCGAGGAAGGGAATCACGCGGCCGGCGCATAAGCGGCGTCGAGCGCCGCAGTCGCGCTCTTGCACTCTCAGCGGTGAGCGGAGTCCGTAACCCGTGCGTAATCGCCTCGAAAAACGTCTTTTTGGCCTGTCTCGTTCGCCTGTTTTTCGCCTGCCGCTGCGATTAGTCGGCCTCGGTGGCCCCCGTCATCGATTCCTTGCGATCGTGTCGGTCGGACAGACGACGGTCTAAGGTTGTTCCCACAGCAGCCTTTAAAAAGTTCGGATACACAAACACGCACACGCACGCACGGTCGAATTGAAAGCGAAAGATAAAAAAAAAAAACAACTTGAAAATCGTGCACCACCGGTGTCTGTCTGTCTATCGTCGCCGTCGTTGCCCGAGGAGAAACAGAGAGGGGGAGAGAGAGAGTGTGTGCGAGAGAGAGTGTGAGTGTGTGTGGCTAGAGCGTGGGAGAGAGAGAGAGAGAGGTGGAGTGTAAAAGAGAGAGAAAGGATCGAGTTGCGACGAGGGGAACGAGCATCGACGAAAACGACGGAGACCAACGACGACGGGTCGCCCCGTGGTTTCGCGAGGCGAGGCCGGCCGAACGAACGAAACCGGTGCCAGAGGATTTTCGTGATCGTTGTTCCTCTCCTACATCGTTTCGCGTGGTGCATGGCCCCCGAGAGATAGACGACCCCGGGGATCGAGAGCACGGTTGGCCGAGGGATCTCATTGAACAGCAGTGACGTGCGGGTACACGTGTTATACCTTGTGCAAGTGTTTTCGAACGGGCCAACAGCCTGGGAGAAGAACCAACGTGTCGGACCGCGCCGGCCCAACAGGATTTCACGGTGTCTACCTCGTCGTTATGTGAGTATCTTTCAAGTTTTCGGAAGTGGCGACCGCGTGGAACCGGCTACCGTGACGTATGGTCGATTTTGACTTCCTATATGGATATGGTTCCTAACCCTTTTCATTTTGGAGTAAATACTAGTGATTTGGAGTAGCTTCTGTGTCCTGGTCAGTGCCAACTTGAGTGATGATATTAGCGGGAAATGTTGAGAACCTACAAGTAAATCATATTTCATTTTTTTAACATTAGTTCTGTTGTGCATTGGAGTATACTGACCTACGATGAGCCCTTTAGCGTTATCACAAATAGCTGCTACCTCTTATCAATGCCACTCAGGTGTTGGCAAGTAGAAACACTCAAAAACCCATTAGTGAACCATGTTTTCATATTTCTCTAATGGTTTCCTCTGGTCTACAGTGATCCAATGTGAATTCTAGTGATTCTTCTTCAATAGAAACACCAATTATCATAAATAACGTACCCTGGCCAATGATCGACAAATCAGACCACATCCACTCCCATTTTCATGTTTTTCCTAATGGCTCCCTTGTGTCTGTATCTGCATACAGCACTCCAATGACATACGCACTCCTGTCAACTAAAAGAAAAATTACAATTTCATTATGATTAAATAACGCCACCTAGTCCTTTATGCATTTATGTCACAAAAATGAGTAAACACAATTAGCAACAATAGAAAGATTAGATTGTTCAAGAAGGAAAGAAATTCTTATACGGTTTCTGTGTCTTGTAACAGATGCAGAAAATTTTTTATCCTGCACGAAGTCATTGTTAACAAGATATTATCACCCGCTCTCCTTTGTTTTTATTAATTTCTTTGAGAGATCGGTTTCAGTGACCCAGAAACTGTTCTTTTTGTCCCCACTAATTAAAATTAGTTGTATCACGACTATCGTCTCCCGAGACAGCTCGTGACGATGACAGCAGGCAAAAACGTTTCAAAGTGTCTCATGCTCGTTCTTTGTTGTGCTCTTCGTAAGAAACTGTATCTGTTCGGTTTTTTTTTAATCGCGTCTTTTTCCCGCGGAAACCGGCGACCGCCGGTTTAAGGGACACCGAGTTTTGTTTACATCTGTCCTTGTCGGAGCGAAGTGTGAGGTAGGTTCGTGAACGAATGTGCGCGCCGAGGTCGCATCGGGGACCGGAGTAGGTCGACCTCGACGCTGGTCCGCGTTTTTCAAGGAAAAGCACCGGGAACGACTTTTCTACTGCGAGCGGCAACGTTGCAATCAGTTCGGCGGCGTTTGAACTTCAAACTTTGAAGACGTTTGGACGTCGAAAGTTGCACTTCAGTTAATTCTTATGGGAAATTAACTCTGTATAACTTTTGTTGCAAATGGGACCAAATTTTAGTTGGTTAAACTTCACTTCGGGGGACCAAAAATTTTGGACTTTTCAAAAATATAATCTAGTAAATTTTAACGTGACAAACCCAAATGTGTATGTTTTAATATTATAAGTCTGTAAGAGTTAAACAATGTTAACGTTTTTGATATACAATACTATTTAAAATTTGATTGGTCCACATATGTGAACAATCACGTATCTCAATCACTATTCTCATATTTCAGCTCATTTTGTTTAAAAACGTATTCCGCTAATGAATTCGTAATTTTATACTTACATTTTAGCGTTTATTTTAAATCTACGGGATTATACAAGAAAAGTCCAAAATTTTTGGTATCCCAAACTGAAGTATATCCAAATACCGTTTAATTTAGTGTACGAATATGCAAAAACCATTGTACTATATAATTTTCAGATTGCTTTAAATTCCTCAGTCCACGAGCGACCAGAAATTAACATAACCTAATCATTGTGCACAGTGCAAACTGCATTTTTCAATATTTCGAGAACTACAATGAAAATACATATAATCATGTGCAATTAATTAGACTGGATAGAAATTGGCTGTTCTATGCGTGCAATGAATATTATTAATAGCAATTCCGCGTCTCTATAATTACCAACCTAACCAAATTTTTCCATGACGCGGTGCAACGACTCGTGACATTGCCGCGCGAGATATACTACACCGGATAATTACTTCAATGTTGATTAAACACTCGACTGAATACGACGTAATACCAGGCCGAGCCGGTTTTAGCGAAAAACTAACAATAAGTATAATTTTATGAATAAATATTCTTACCTCAGCATCCGGGTGAAGATGAAGAGCGCGTTTATATGTATAGAGGACGCACGTGAATGATTCTGACAGTGACCGTGGACAATGCAACCATGTTGCATAAATGACAATGAATCATTTGTTGTATTTCAAATGAAATTCGACGGATCCTTCACGTGTTTCTTAAAAATAAATTGCATTCGTCGGATCGACGTAAATTTCTCACGTTTTAGGTTATCTTTTTTTAAAATTTTCAAGAAAATTTTTGTCTATAGGGACCTTTTTATAGTGAGCCATGCACGCGATAATTGTTAATTAATGGAAACAGTAGAGTCTATCAATTTTTATTAACAGGGTGTGAAACAATCTATAGTTCTATTTACTCGGAGTGGACACATGATTAATTAATGTGACAGACCGATAACATCTACCCAGAATGCAACCGAGTGCAGGCATAATTCATCATATGTTTCGCGTTCGAAATCGAATTTCTGGATCTTTTAATGTGTTTTGAGAATTAATTGATGTAGCATGGAATCAAGTTTAGATACAAGGGTCTGAGTACTTTGTCTTGCAACTTTGTAGTTTTCTAAACTTATGCGTGGATATAGGGGGAATTAGATGACTGTAAACATTGGCTATTTAATCGGCTAGAAAATTACTATTTACTTGTTTTTCCTCTCTCCTTTTGTGTACTGTTCTTGTTTACTTCCTATTCTCTACTTTCTTTACTTTTAACAATTCTAAACATCTCTAGACCTATGTAGGCGCGTGAACTTAGATTAGGTTAGAATGAGGTTAGAAAATCTCTATAAATTGCTAAACAAAACAAAGAGGCACTCTAAACATTTGAAAATAATTGCATTAACTAGGTGTATAGAATATAGGATCTAGTATTTGTTTTAAAAAAAAAGTCTTTCCGTTTCAACATTTGAAAAATTACACTAAAATCTTCTTTTATCTTTTAGTAGTTCCCAATGTTTAAAAAATAGTAGATTTTGGACCGGGGCCTGAGGAAATAAAATTGTAACATAACCTCTCATTGTTACTGATGATGAAAGCAGTCCAGTGTCAATGTACAGTTCCCGCCAAAATCTAGGGTTCCGTAGACCACGACAACCAGGGAGGTATCATGATATTCGTGGGCCCTGAGTCATTTTGTATCAACAAAAATGTATACAATTTTTTCGTGATATTTTTCATGGATCCTAGGGTGCATCTGTAAGATCTAAATTTTTCGTAAGTCTTCGGCAGTGTGGCCAACCTGTCCATTGCGTAAGACGTCTCCGCAGGCGGTATCTAGGGACTTTATGACCCGGTTTCTTTGTCTCGTAGGCGCAAGACAGGATTTAGTTTGTTTTGCTTCGAATCTGAGGCAATCTATGGCGATCGTGGCCAAGGGAAAGGCAGAAACGAGCTGGAAGGCATAGCCGCGAGCTGCGTGACGACTCGTCGCAACAGAAGTGTTCGTCGGAACGAGTCCGTTCTGATTACAAATTCAAATTTAACGACTGGCCGCCGCCACTTGGAAATTTAAATCTTCAGATATCGCTGCTGATTGAAACGAATCCGACTGGGCTCGGGATTGGAAACGGTTGGTTAACGTCCGCCAAACGGATCTCTTCGCGAACGAGACACGTTTCCGAGGAATACGCTCTGCATAATGCTCACGAGCCATTTTCCATTTTTCCCCCCCGAAATCGTCTACTCCCTAGAACACGATCTAGACACTTTTTTCCACGCTATAATATTCTGATAACCATTTTAGGAGTGATATAATATCTCAATATTTGTCTTGAGTATAGGAGCTCACAAATATTTTTTAGCTTTCTTTTCTAGGGAATTATGGTAATGTCATTAGGACCACTTTCACGCCCCAGGTGTCCCGTATCACAGAGAAAAACAGTAACTATTTTAAGGGAAAAGCATTTTCTTAATATTCGTCTTGAGTGTTAGAGGTTATAAATATTTTTTAGTATTTTGGTTTACTCACGAGCCATTTTCCATTTTCCCCCCCGAAATCGTCTACTCCCTAAAACATGATCTAGACACTTTTTTCCACGCTATAATATTCTGATAACCATTTTAGGAGTGATATAATATCTCAATATTTGTCTTGAGTATAGGAGCCTACAAATATTTTTTAGTTTTTTTTTCTAGGGAATTATGGTAATGTCATTAGGACCACTTTCACGCCCCAGGTGTCCCGTATCACAGAGAAAAACAGTAACTATTTTAAGGGAAAAGTATTTTCTTAATATTCGTCTTGAGTGTAAAAGGTTATAAATATTTTTTAGTATTTTGGTTTACGGAATTATAATATTGTTGTAACTAGAACTGTGTTAAAACTAGTTACTAGATGTTACTAATTTTGATTACCAATAGTTGGAATATAAAAAATCTGAAATCTGTAAATCTAATGGCTTAATACATCTAACGATAATGTCTGGTAATTATCAAACCTGAAAGTCCTTCTAGTTTTTTATTAGAGAAAGAAATATCATGAATTTCCAAAAGGCTGTCAGGACAATGATTATCCTTGACTATGCGTGACTTACTGACTGTTTTTTGTAAAATCATTATGATCGACACAGGGGTCATAGATAATGAACACGCTAATAAATAATAGAGTGGACTCGATGCAACTAATTATCTTTCTTTCTTCCGTTTTTATCGCATTCGTGGTCGAGCATGTAAATTAATTCAACCGCATTAATAGAACCACGGGATCTGGGGAGAATTAAAAACCGTATCCGCGCATTGACATTACAGTTCATTCAATTATGTGATTAATTGTAGTTACAATTTATTTACAATTTGCAATTCTAAATTAATTGCATTTACAATTTATTTAGCATTTAGTTACAACTTGCAATTGTAATTACAGTTTATTTACAATGTTCAATTGTAATTGCAATATTTTTTATTTATATCTTTATATTATACTTTTTAATTATATCGTAACGTATTTACATTGGCGCAAAATTTTCCATAAATCTAAATGAAGAATTAGGGTTATACTAGTCGTACCTCGTTAATCGTCATTTTGAATACCTAGGGAAATTTTACGAAGTCGTTATAATTGTTCATAAATTAATGCACAAGCTTATGGATATTCAGAATGATCCACGTATCCCAGAGTGTTGACCGGTTTTTCTCATCTTGGAAAAACGCTCTAGTTCAGTGGTCTACGTCTTTCGCGAATCATTAGACGGAACGCCTAGGGGAAAATATAGAAAAACATACATATCTAATCATTTCACAAGAACATGAATATTTTAAACTTCAACCTTCTTTCAAGGCTAATCCTTATATTGGTTATTTCAAACACCTCATCATAAAATTGTCTCTAGGAAATGCAAGAAAATCCCTAGACAGTGGTCTACACGTTTCACAATTCCCCTAGGCACTCAACAACTCTTTAACACTTAGATACAGCTGATAAACTGTCAAATTAGTTCTTCTAACATTTGTTTTAAATATATCCCTATATAAAAAATTATATAGAAAATATAGAAAAAAAAACCCTAGACGGTGGTCCACACGTATCACAATACTCCTAGGGCCTCAACTACTTCCTAACAATTCTCTATCTTCCATAAATCGCCAAACTTAGTTCCTACGACAGTTATTTTAAATATATGCTCATATAAAATAAGTCCCTAGGAAATAAGAACAAAACCCTAGCTGTTGACCACGTCTCACAGTTCCCCTAAGACTTAAATGAAACCCAACACTTTTCCAGTCCCACCAAACTATTAACCCTTTTCCGGACGAGTGTCAGCAAATAGCCGCCCAAGCAATTTTCCCATTCTGCAACTGCTAATAATTTTTAAAGAAATTATTACTCTCAAAAAATATCAAACAAATTTTTACCAAACACAACACTTGCTCCTTCATTTAATTCTCATGCGTAGCTTTCAGTACATCATTTCATTTCCCAAGGAAAATTGTACAATCGAACCGTCGATAAGTACGCTAAACATACCTCCCGTCCGCAAAGGGTTAAATTAATTTCCCCCCAGACTTGTGCAGGGGCGCCATGCGAGAAAAGTCCCTAGAAGATGGGATTCCCGCGATTGCAGTGTCGCAGGCGTCTCTTGGATACGACGTCAGTCGATCGTTGATTTTTCCATCCGCCTGTAATTCTTCGAAACGGCTCGGGGAGAGATTTGTGGCGTCGGTCGAACCGCCGTCGCGGTTTTATCCGATGCTACATCGATAGCGGTCGATAAGGAGGCTCGACCACAGCGGAGGAGAGAAAGAGAGAGAGACCGTCTCACCGTGGGGACCGATAACGGCGTGCATTATCACGGTGCACATCCACGGCCTCCAATGTCGTGTCGCGGCACGAGAATGGGACGAGATAAGCGGCCATGGCTCGCGCGTTCTACCGCGACGAGTTTTCTGCCGTCGTCGCCGTCGCCGTCGCTCTCGACGACTCTGTTACGTAACCGTGCCGCTCACCGACCAGAAGAACCGGGAAAAAAGGAAACAACCGCCGTTGGGATTCTCGGTTTCGTTCGCTGTCGCGGAAAATCTTCGCCGCACACTATGGCGCCTCCTAACTACACGCGGACTTTTTCGTGACACTTAAACGTAGGCTACTGTAATGCAATTTTTAATACTACTCTTGAACTCTATTGCGAATCTGTTGTGAACGGAGTTTTAGTAATCATTTCAGAATCAGTATCTGATCGTAGGGAACCTTTCTAACAAATTTTTTAAAATTAATTTTGAAAATGTGTCTCCTAAAATTAGCGATTGATAAAATTTACTTTGTCGTTGAAAAGGTAATAAATCGTACAAAATTAGTGTTCGATGAAATTTTCATTCAATATAAAACTTTTTAATACTATGTATGAACTTAATAGTTACCAAATTTTTATTCAAATAAACGTTAAATAAAATGTTAAATAAAATGTTAAATAAAATGTTAAATAAAATGTTAAATAAAATGTTAAATAAAATGTTAAATAAAATGTTAAATAAAATGTTAAATAAAATGTTAAATAAAATGTTATAATAGATCGGAGAAATTTGAGAAGTCCATCAGACATTGCAACAAAAAATATTTTAAATATTCTATTTTATAATAAATCATATAAAGACGTCGTTCAGAAATGATTAAAATCATGAACTGAGGGCTTGTTTTTCACTCGTACCTGTGACTCTTACATTCGCGGCTGAAACCTCTTATTTTGCACAAAGATATGCAGCATAACAATGACTGACAAAAAAAATTGATTAAATATCTTTAAAATTTATCGTCTGTTTTTTTTATCCTTTGAGAACCGCTGAATTTACGTACGAATGTTGTGTGACGTAGATTTGTAGCGGCGGAAGAGTGCATACCTAGGGCCATTTTCTCAGCGGAAGGGGTTAGGGGAGTCAGAGGGAGGAGCTTGAAGAGCGGGGGGTGGGGGTAGTAGCGAGTCGGAAAGTTGCGCGGCGATAATTCAAAGTCGGGCAATGTTTGTCCAACTCGAAACTAGGCCAAGTCTAATTCGGCGCGGTTTCGCGAAACGCGAAATCCTGAGTGTAAATGGAATCGGAATAATGGCCCGTCTAGTGGAGAGGCCATTACTTTTTCTCTTTATCGGGAACAATGGGGCTCTAATGCACCGTCGCGTCGTGCAACTCCGACGAAAAACAACGTAAGAAATGGCGAATTTTCGTCCGGTATTAGCGATACACACAGCATATTACGGGGTTATATCAATTGGATCAATTGACTGGGGAAGTACTTGTTACAGCGTATTCGAATTACGCCCACGAACAAATCATTTCTCCGCGGTTGTACCCCGCTTTCAGGGGTCCTCGTATCCTGAACGAAACACCGGCTGGTTCGCGAATTTTTTACAACGAAACTACTGAAAAGAAAAATTTCAAATTTTGCACACTTATGCATCAATATTTCTAACATACGTACAAATTTTTTCCTGTAAAAATAATTATGATCTTCGGAGTTATCGCAATTTTACAACTTACTCATCAAAAATTTAACTATATACCAAAAGCCAATTTTTACAACCAAAGTATTTGAGAGAAAAATTTCAGATTTTGCACACTTCTGTAACAATATTTCTAACATACGTACAAATTTTTTCCTGTAAAAATAATTATGATCTTCGGAGTTATCGCAATTTTACAACTTACTTACCAAAAATTTAACCATATACCAAAAGCCAATTTTTTACAACCAAAGTATTTGATAGAAAAATTTCAAATTTTGCACACTTATGTAACAATATTTCTAACATCCGTACAAATTTTTTCCTGTAAAAATAATTATGATCTTCGGAGTTATCGCAATTTTACAACTTACTTACCAAAAATTTAACTATATACCAAAAGCCAATTTTTACAACCAAAGTATTTGAGTGAAAAATTTCAAATTTTGCGCACTTATGTAACAATATTTCTAACATACGTACAAATTTTTTCCTGTAAAAATAATTATGATCTTCGGAGTTATCGCAATTTTACAACTTACTTACCAAAAATTTAATTATATACCAAAAGCCAATTTTTACAACCAAAGTATTTGAGAGAAAAATTTCAAATTTTATATACGTATTTATCAATATTTTTTACATGCATACAAATATTTTCGTGAACGAATCATTATTATCTCAGAAGTTGTCGCAATTTTAGTTAGATAGCAGTTGAGTGTTTCAATTTTTTGCAAAAAAATTCACTTGCTTTCCAGCTCGCTGGAAAATCAAGAAAAAGGTAGATCGTATAAAGAAACAGTTTAATGGTTTTGCTTTCATCGTAGAAGTGGTAAAAATGTTGAATGAGGCTTTGGCATGAAAGAGAAAATTTTTTTAGCGTCGAGTCGTTTTTCCTACGCGTGTATACAGTCCTCTTAATGTCAAGAGACATTCGAAATGGATAGCTTAATTCCGAATGTAGGCGGGTACGAGTAAAAAGTTCGCAGAAAATTACAAGTGCTCTTGTCGGTCGGTGTTTCGTCAAATTATCAGGATTGTTCTGCACCTGTTTACCCTCGTCTCTTTCTCTCGTCGTGCAACTGAGTACACGGCCGAGGAAAATATTTAGTCAACGGTGTTTACTCTTCGCGAAACACTGAGAGAAGGAAACGAGTGTTTCAACGAAGTTTCTGGCATTTGTCGGCCGAAGGTTCATCGTTCCAAACCGATTTTCTCAGTTGCGCATGCGCGTACTGGGACGGTTAACTCGATTTTCAATTCAGTTTAATCGTATTCATTTTTTCGTAAATTTATTTCTATTAGTATCACCTCCATTTGAATCACGAAAATTTAATTCACTCAAGAATACCAATTTCATATAAATAAATTGTTAGCTTTGTTTGCAGCTATTGCTATATAGCTTCCCATAATTTATTAATACATTCTGAATTTTTTGTTGTGCATTTAGAAGTTTCTCAAGACTTTAAAATACTGTGATCAATTTCAAAATATTAAGAAAAAGTTATAAAACATCTTATTGTACTATGTAACTTCTTTATCATATTGAAAAATTAATATATAATAAAAACATGATGATATATGATGAAAGAATTGTCGCAAAGTTTGAGACAGCGTTTGAATTTCCCGCTAAAAATGAATCTAGGGAGAAACTGCGATGGCTAGAGAAGGGGGTGGGGTAACGATGACCCGTTGACCTGGGATTGAGACAATGCCAGTCGTCGTGCGTTTTACTTTTTTGGTGGGAGTCGATGGCGTGACGATATTCCAATATTTGAGCTTTTCATTCGATTCTGTTTGACCGACCGAAGTCCCCGAGCTCTCTGCATTACCGACCTCTGCTTATTGGCTGAATCCATGCATGGGTATCCCCCTTCTGGGACGGGGAAACCCTTCTCGTACAGAAATGCATTTTTAACCAGGCCACCGAGGCATTTGCGAGCAGATCTTTGTCGAAGGGATTACAGAGCCCGCTCATCGAGATCCTTTTAAAACGCGACGTTCCAGCTACGACAGAAAAACGTCGAGAATTCTCGGGCCTAGGGGAAATACATGACACAGCTAGGGAATATGTTACAGCTAGGGAGGTTATATCCTAATCCTAGATTATTGTACATCAGTATATTAGAGTTCACATTTTAATTTGTTGAAAGGATGCTGAGGTATGGGAGCTGTATTTCATGTTCTAGGGATTTCTAGGGACTTTATCTCGGGCCTAGGAGAAATACATGGCGCAGCTAGGAAATATGTTACAGCTACGGAGGTCATGTCCTAATCCCAGATTATTGCACATCAGTATATTAGAGTTCACATTTTAATTTGTTGAAAGGATGCTGGGGTATGGGAGCTGCACTTCATGTTCTAGGAATTTCTAGGGATTTTATCTCGGGCCTAGGGGAAATACATGGCGCAGCTAGGGAATATGTTACAGCTAGGGAGGTCATGTCCTAATCCCAGATTTTTGTACATCAGTATATTAGAGTTCATATTTTAATTTGTTGGAAGGATGCTGGAGTAGGGGAGCTGTATTTCATGTTCTAGGGATTTTATCTCGGGCCTAAGGGAAATACATGACGCAGCTAGGGAATATGTTACAGCTAGGGAGGTCATATCCTAATCCCAGATTATTGCACATCAGTATATTAGAGTTCACATTTTAATTTGTTGCAAGGATGCTAGGGTATGGGAGCTATATTTCAAGTTCTAGGGACTTCTAGGGATTTTATCACCTGAAGTAAAATATGGTACAATGTATAAGGAGTTAAGTTTGACTTTTTCAACTTCTCTAAGTTTGTTTGTATTATAGAATGTTCCTGTAGAAAATCATAGTGATTTTAGAACGCAGGGTAACCAAAAAATTACTAGATATCACTATCATAAAGTAACTATAGCCATCCAGTTATCGAATATAGCCCAGCGCGTTGAAACTAACTATAATCATTTACAAAAATGTTTTCTTTAATTGACAATTGTGGTTTTCTGTTAAAGTTTTATTGTCTCTGACATGTATTTGTTTATTGAGGTGTTACAAATTCATTTGAGGTAACAAAATTGAACGAACAATTGATATAAAATGAAAATGCCTTTGTGAAACAAAAGAGTTAGGGGTCGTCCGAAAAATCAAATTCAACTAGGGATTTCTTAGCGGTAAAAAGGCGAGTGGAAACAAAACTGTTCGAGATTGTTTGAACAGACCGTGATTGTTTACACTAGCCGGAGGTGAGACGCGGTTGGCCTCGCGTATATTTAATTCCCGGCTTGCAACATCGTTGCTCACGGCCGGGTCAACGGTACCTGATCGAATGCAACGACTCGTTGCAACTTTATTCGATTTCCCAGTTCCAACAGTGCGACCAACCATCTCCCAAACAAACATTTTTTTAGTTGAACAAATTACCTGAACAATTTATCAGGATCTGTATCTAACTGCGTGACATTTAGTGAAAAATATAGAAGATATTTCAAACACAAACATTTTGATTTTACACCTTAAAATACATTTAAAAAATGCTACTAATTTTGACCATTTAAAAATGCTTTTAAAAAGTGCTATCAAATTTGGGTACCATTTTTAAAATATGATAAAAACTCTAATACCCCTCATTTTAATAATAAATCACATTTTCTTGTTTTCTTTTCCCATAAGAAAAAAATATTCCAAAATGAGGGCTCGAAAAGCAAATTTTTTGAGACATTTTGAAAACCAAAGGATGTAGGACAGTAGAATTTGTTTTTGGATTTTTGACTTTTGCCATCGGATAGAACAGACAATTTTTTGATCATTTTCTTCTGTCGGTATAGTGAATCTCCTTTTTTTGTTGTTGGTTAAACGGACGATTCGTGTGCTCCGGAGGGTAAGATGGCGGCCGCAGGGTGTCCTAACACGATAAAATTAAATGTTCGCCGTGGTGACCCGGTCCGGCTGGCTACTGATCGAGCGGAAAGCATCCGGCCGGGCAAGATGCACCCGCGGTGCATACTGATTGCGTCACGCGCCGAAAAATAGGCACGCGTCCCAATTTCACAGGAGAGTGTTTTGACCGGCCGTTTCTGGGTAAACGCGTGGTTACGGTTGGATTACGCCGGATTACCACGCCTTTCCCACTTAGGTCTCTCGCCGCACCTCCCCTCCTTAGATCTCGTGCCACAATATCGAGTCGAACTCGACACATGATCGAACATGGGCAAACCGGAAACTCCTTCCTAATTTACATCGTACACATAACCTAAAAATATAATGCTTTCAATGAGATTTTTCACTGTCCGATAATATAAGAAATTAGCCGAATAAAGTAATAAAGAGGAAGTTCTGTCTGGAACGAAGGAAACCGATACTAATTCCCGCTACTTTGGTTAATCTAGTGACCCCTAGGGAACGTGTCAGCCAGAAATACCTGGCAGCTAGCCGACACTTGCGCAAGCACGCCGCCAGACAAATAGTTATTGACCTTTATTGCAGCTGGGGTCTCACTCGGGACTGTGATGATTAGACTGCGGATCTTTATGCAAAATAAAAATTGGTTGGGTCAATTGCAAGAAGCAGAAAACAGAATGAAATTAATTTTTTTCTTTATTGATCTTAAAAATGGAAAATAATATGTCCACGTTCTCAGATTGTTTTAATTCCATTCTTTTTTTAAACTGTACCAACTCGTTTTTGCCATAAATGCATAAAATCCGCAGTCTAGTGATGATAGTGAGTCTTTTCTTCGCACCAACCTGTGATCTAGTAATTTCCCTCAGAAAATTCACTGAACCAATTACCAACTTAGCAACGAAAATATCCCTAGACTATGGACGATCCCGTAACCAACAAAAATGCCATCCCCAAAGTTTGAATAGCTATTTAGACAGTCGTTTAAGGGTCCAATTATACTGCCGAGACGTGATTTTTTTTACATAGGATGGGGTCTAGAGAAAATCTCGACCGTAGACCCCATCCTATGTAAAAGAAAATCACGTCCTGGCAGTATAGTTGGACCCTAATGCGTCTGATATGCTTTGAATATCTTGGAATTCCCCTAGACAAGATTCTCGTGTAATGTGGACGTTCATTTCCGTAGATAAGTCACTGATCGAGTGACCAATTTAGTGACTAAAATATCCCTAGGCTATAATAATAATAATTCCCTCATGTCCAACCAAAATACCAGAGTCCAAAATGTACACATTAATTTCCCTAGAAAAGTTCCCAGTGACCAATTTGGTGACCTCAATATCCCTTGACTACAGAAGTTCCTCATAAAAGTCCCCATGACCAATCAAAATGTCCCTGTTGTCCCTAAACTTTGAATGATTATTTACGTTGGTGTTTACGGAGCATTTGGTGTACTTTGAATCTTTTGGGATTCCCCTCGAGAAGGTTACGGCGCGAGATTCAAAGTGTACTTTCATTTCCACCACTAGAAAATTCACATTCATGCTTGAAATTCTCGGGCTTCCCCCAGCAACTTTTCAATCCAAAAAGAGTCAATCCTCGGTCTCTAAAAGCAGACTCGTTCTCTCACTTTTCACATCGTACTTCGCTCGACGCATCGCTCCCATTCATTCTTCAAACGTTCTCGGCTTCTGTTAGACTCTCTTGCGCTAGCCTACTCTAGTTTCAATCTCTTCGAACTCGATTCTAGCCTTATCGTCACAATGTTTGCTACTTTGTCAATTTATTATGCAAACTGTGTTCGTTTAGGCTCAAATTGAACCGCGTATGGATTTATTTGAGTTGGTGAGGATTGGTTTGAATCGAGTTTAGGTGAGTTTTAGTTGGTTTGGACTATGTTTAGGGTGGTTTGGAGCAATTTGTAGGTAATTTGACATAGTTCCATGGTAGAGAGTGTGGATTTGGATGGATTTAGACTGGTATGGATAGGTTTGGATTGAGCTTACGTTGGTTTGGATTAGTTTGGGCTAAGTTAGGTTGGCTTAGATCAATTTGTGGGTAATTTGACATAGTTTCATGGTACTGTGCATTGATTTGGAGGGATTTAGACTGGTATGGATAGGTTTGGATTGAGTGTATATTGGTTTGGATTGGTTTGGGCTAAGTTAGGTTGGCTTAGATCAAATTGTGGGTAATTTGACATAGTTTCATGGTACTGTGCATTGATTTGGATGGATTTAGACTGCTATGGATAGGTTTGGATTGAGTTTAGGTTGGTTTGGATTAGTTTGGGCTAAGTTAGGTTGGCTTAGATCAATTTGTAGGTAATTTGACATAGTTTCATGGTAGAGAGGGATGATTAGGAGGGATTTAGACAGGTATGGATAGGTGTGGATTGAGTTTAGGTTGGTTTGGATTAGTTTGGGCTATGTTAGGTCGACTTAGATCAATTTGTGGGTAATTTGACATAGTTTCATGGTACTGTGCATTGATTTGGATGGATTTAGACTGCTATGGATAGGTTTGGATTGAGTGTAGGTTGGTTTGGATTAGTTTGGGCTAAGTTAGGATGGCTTAGATCAATTTGTGCGTAATTTGACATAGTTTCATGTTAGAGAGGGTGGATTTGGATGGATTTAGACTGGTATGGATAGGTTTGGATTGAGTGTAGGTTGGTTTGGATTAGTTTGGACTAAGTTAGGTTGGCTTAGATCAATTTGTGGGTAATTTGACATAGTTTCATGGTACAGAGTCATGATTTTGTTGGATTTAGACAGGTATGGATAGGTTTGGATTGAGTTTAGGTTGGTTTGGATTAGTTTGGACTAAGTTAAGTCTGGGTTAGATCAATTTGTGGGTAATTTGACATAGTTTCATGGTAGAGAGGGTTGATTTGGATGGATTTAGACTGGTATGTATAGGTTTGGATGGTGTGTAGGTTGGTTTGGATTAGTTTGGGCTAAGTTAGGTTGACTTAGATCAATTTGCGGGTAAATTAGCATAAATTTATGTAAGAGAAATATGGATTGGATGGGTTTGGATTGGTATGGATTGGTATGGATTGGTATGTATCACGTTTGTGTTAGTCTGAACTAAGTTTGGGTTAGTTTGAATTAATTTTGGGTTAGTCTAGATAAAGTTGCGAGTAGACTCACATTATACTTATGTTACCAAGACGATCGCAGTTTTTGTGCGACGATCATGAATCGATCAGACTAAATCTCTCTCTCTCTCTCTTTCTCTCTGGGATGAATCGGTGTTGTGTTTAGCGAACCGTTCGCTGCAAATTCATGGTACAACGGCTTTCTTTGTCCTTCGGAGATAAAGTTAACTGTGAGACACTGTTTTGAGCAAGCCCGACAGCTGTGACAATGCAGTGTAATTTTATGTTCGGAACTGTTCCGACTCGACATTACGCAAACATTCTTGCTCGTTCTCTGGAATTTTGGCAATTTTTTTGCCGCTGTTACAATATTTATTTTTTCTCGAAAATTTTGTACAAAATAGTTTCGAGTCTCTGTTATGAACAGAAATTTTTTCAATGATATTTTTCGATTAATAATATTTAAAAAAAATTGTCCCATTCCTTTGGAATTTTTCAAAGATGAAAAATGACATTTTTCAGCAGACCCCTGACATTTTTCCTTTATTATTAATAATAATCGGGACAATAGTGGTGCATAAATTTAGGATGGTGCATCCTGTATATATTAGAGTAATTCCACACGACACAGGCCCGCATCAAACGTCGGAACCCATTCACATCGATTATTCCATTTCCACTAGCAAAACGATGTCGCTGTCAATCAGATTTAGCAATAAATCATTGCTAAGACGAGTACGTGTAGATCAGTCCTAATTGCCCGGGAGATCGGTGGACGAGCGACGTTTCCGATGCCTCGGGACGTTAATGAGATTTACCGGCGACATTAGCGACGGCCGAGGTGTTGAAGAATTTACGAGTGCTGATTAATTCAGTTGCGAATACTCCGGCGAAGTTTGCACGCGAAAATCGACGCTCGCCTAATTCAAAAGCCTCGTCGAACGCCTCGGCGAGCGTGAACGTCTTCATCGAGTTACCGGCTTGGCGCTAAACCAGACCTCGAGACAGTTTTATTTACCGATGCAGAATGTGCGAACGTTTACCAGGCTCCTCAACAGCTTCTAAAGAGGTTACCAACGACGACGCTCGATTGACCGAGAAAATCCCTCGTGTTTTACCTCGTGACATTATCGAATTGTCCCTAAGCAAATGTTTAAATTTGTCTCGTTGCTGGATTTCCATTGTATCCATTCGTAAAATCACCTTTGTCGTCAATGTATGAATTCTTTTTGTCCGGACATGCATTTCTCGAAACTTCGAATTTTTTCCCCACTCTTGTTCATTTTATTCTTATATTAAAATTTTTTACAGTACGGTTTGAACCTTGGTCTATGCACAGAAAAAGTTTCAACAATTTTCCTTCAGTTATAATGTTTTTAAAAATTGCTTAATTTTCTTAGACCCATCTATTTTTATCCTTTCACTTTCGTCGGTTCTTGAAGCGGGTAGTAATACATTTTTGGCAATTTTTTCAACACTTTTGTGTATTTTCGTTTGACTCCAAATTTTTTTACGAGACACATATAACATTGTATTCTATGCAGAAATAATTTGAATAACAACCTAGCATTAATAAGATTTTTAAAAATTGTCTAAAATGGAAATGGTGCTTTGTTATTTTTTTGACAAATTCGTATTCATTATTTTTAACTGAATATTTTTTGGTTGTCAGTTACAATCTTAATCTACAAATAGAAAAAATTTCATCAATCTCCCTCGACTAACAATGTTACTAAAAATCATCAAAGATAGTAGGAAATGATCAAAAACAAATATTGAACAATATTCACTACAATCGAGTGAAATTTATTTTTAAGCAATTAAATGAAAATCCAACCCATTCAGAATAACATAAAACAACAATTCAAATTCAACCACCCAATATTTACCAACGACATCATTACACACGCCACAAAACATTTTAAACCATTCCAAACAATAACCTTCCATTCCAACAATTCCTCCGCATCACCCCCCCCCCCCCCCCAGATTTCAAGCACTCCAGCCAAAAATACCGACCAATTTGCAAGTTGTACCAACCCCCAAAATTGGCTCGTAACATTTTACTGCTATTGTAGCTGGTAGCTTTATTTCACCGGACAATAAAACCTGCGCTATAATTATTTGAAGCTATACAGCGATATGTAGCGCTTTAATTGGCTGAACTTTACCAATAGCTCCGCCCAAGCTTTTGATACTTATCATATACGTCATTGTAGTCGTTACGCGGTGCCGAATACGAATACGACTTTCGTCTTTGACGGAAATAACAAAACTTTCGTATTCAGTATGTTGGTGAGAATGTTTCTTGCAAATATTTTTTTGTGTAAATAAAAAAAACCAAAGCCATATACAGTCACTGCCATTAACCCTTTGCACTCGAATGGTGACTCTGAGGCACCAGTAAAAATTGCCATACCATTATACAAAATAGTTTTTGAATGATTAAATTCGTCTATATTTCATAAATTACTAACCATTCAAATGTTGTATGAGAACACAAGTTTAATTTTTATGGGCATAATATAAAAAAGATTATATCAAATGAAAATGTTTTAGGTTGAAAGAAATGTCTTTACTTTGGAATTAAAATTACTTCGAGTACAAAGGGTTAATATTCGGACCAGTGATGCTAGAAACAACCAGAACTGGTAGTTTTTTCCCTCTCTTCCTTTTCCCCTTCCACTACCTGAGGACATTCCAACATGCCCCACTTAAACCGTAGACTGGTCACGTGACGTCACATATTACTCTGATCAGAGAGGTGGTAAACTGTATTCCCCTCGATTTAACCGATCTGGTATCACTGATTCGGACACTCCTCAAAAGACGATAACTTGTTTAATATCGGACCATATGATTTGATCTTTTTTTTGTTGCTGAGAAGTCGAAACAATTAGTTTGCTACATGACGCGAAGAAGAAATTTTTAAAATATTGCAATAAAATCGGGATTAGCAAAGAAAATGCTAAAAGTTGTTTTTCACAGCTGTTTTATGTGGGTTAATATTGGAAGTTTAAGGCAACGAGCATTGCATCTCGCTGCAAAAACCGGTTTCCGTCAGATCACCGAGGTAAAACAGCGTTGGGCGCGGCCAGTACTTGGATGGGTGACCGCCTTGAGTATACGCCGGAGGTGAGACCCCCCTTAGTTAGGTTAGGTATACGCTGCGTGTTGTTGGCAGAAGGTGGTTCGGAACCCACACACCATAATAAATAGTAGGTCCCCCTGAGAAGTAGGCTGAAATATGCTGAAAATTCAGGCGATAGTGCGAGTAGAAGAGGGGGGGAGAGTGGTAGAAGGGGGGGAGGTGGTAAAATGGGATTAGAAACTCTGAGGGGACCAAATATCAGTACATATTGGAAGTTTAACAATTACGTTTTGTAGATTTGTGTGAACAGCATACACTCTGAAAATTTCACAAAAAATCGGTAAACGTTTCAACATGAGCTACGACCGTTTAAAAATGATGTGAATTGTAGTTTTTCATAATTTTCGACCTTAAACTGTAATAAATCGAAGGAAGAATAGATTCTATTTCAGGTGCTCGAAAATCAATGTGTTGTAAACCAAAAAAAATATTTCTTCCATTGATTATCCATTGTCATTAATTATTATTTGCAAGTGCAAATGCAATAAAATGGTACAACTCGTACGTTAATAATAACGTATAAATAAAATATTAATATTCAATCATTAATTTTAGTAGCTTTATACAAACGGACGTATTATCAAAACTATTTACCATTTTTTATTTAACCTTAAACATATCAACATAAATCGAAGGATTCCTACGTCTTTCGATGCCTGTCACCGTTTTCCACGTCATGCAATTTTAATGATAATGAGAATTTTAACTATCCTGAGTTATCGGCTTTTTTCGAGTGTCCGAATATTAATGGGAGTGACTGTACATATTCAGCACATCGAAACGAGTAGAATAGGATATAATAGGTGCCGAAAGTTTTGAGTGGGGGGAGGAGGAGGGCAATGCGAAAGTCTTATCATTTTATTCGTCTCAGTATTGTTCGAAGAGTGGTGTTTCGCTGGGAAACGCCATAATCCTCTGTTCCGTTTGCATCCGAGCAGAACAGTTTCTCGGGCTGGATCTGTCTGCGGAATATAAATTCTGCTCCAGTGGCACCATGAATATCAGAGTTGATCGGCACATCAGCTGACTGCGCGCCGCGTCAAGGCTGCCGGAGAGATCAAATGAATAATGTACCCCTTTCAGCCAGCTGCATAACGCATCTCCCGGCTCATTTTTAACACTCGTTTGATAATAATGGCCACCGGCTCCGGGGCATCTCTGCGCGTTGCGAGGCGCTCGCGGGAAACGCGAGATTACTCGTAGGCATTATGGCGACTGGAAATTATGAAAAGATGGAAAAAGGAGAAGGGAGCGTTTCGTCCTAGGCCCGCTAGAGGACTCATCGGTAAGGCTATCTAGCGGCACGACCCCTCTCACCCATAAACCCACTTTATGCTCAGTCCTTTAAGTCCGTGGCACAAACAATGGATGAACGTCGCACAAATGTAGATACGAAAACGTCGCACAAATTTAGGTGCGGCAACGTTAAACCATATAATGCTGCGAAGATGACGTCAGAAGCGCCTAGTAGGGAGAAGTCCTCGCTGTTGGTCGGCCAGTAGTTCAGGCAAGGCAGAGTGTAGTTACCTTCCAGTCCTCCTGATGTTGTCCGTGGTTTGTTGATGTTGTCGTCTCCTCTGCTCAGAAGGTAGCGTTGGTGTTCGTTTGTCGGGGTCACCAATTATGGCGGCTTTGGATTATGCGTGAGAGATGGAATAGGAGGAATGGGAGGCGTTTCGTCCTGGGCCCGCTAGAGGACACATCAGTAAGGCTACCTAGCGGACCCGTGCCTTAGACGCGGGATGTCGTAAGGACAGTTTAGGACGGTATATATACAAACAGAAGAAGATTCAGATAGCAGCGGGAAAGGTGTTGTCGTAATGTCCCTCTGTTGACGAGCATAGGAAGTAGCCGCCACAGCATCGACGGACACCCGCCGGCTCATTAACTCCGTCGCTGGAAATGTATTTGATATTACACTGCGGGAGCCATTGATTGCGTTGGGAAAGTTGCGTAGAAAGTATTTGATCATTGTGGTGGAACACCGTAGAGAATTCAAACGGTAAATTAGGATTGATTAATTGATGACTGATCCGTGCGTTGAGGATGCTAGAATTGTATTTGGAAAGGGGAACAAATTTTTAACTCGTAAAATTAGGGTTAATAACAATTTTATAGATGTTAGTATAAAGATACGTGTGCGGAAGCAAACTGTAGCTGTCGATTTCAAGCGTAGGCAGTTGGAGTTAGGCTAACTTGTTTGGAGAGCGTCGAAACAATACGCCGTGAATAGTATTGTTACGTTTTGGTACTGAAAAACTGGGAATCAGCTTGTAAAAACTGTACTCAAGTCTCAAACTATAGATACACAGTATAGGAAGCAAGAAGAGTTGCCAATCTAACTTACAGAGTCCAGGGTCTAGGCTAATTAAGATCTGTCTGTTGTGTTGAACCAATACACCCGAACCCGTGTCTTCACCTTCTGAAGCCAAAACTCATCATGAACCTTCCTCAAATCCCAAAATCTCTACGAAACGAGCAAAAATGAACTATTTTTATAGACTCTAACTTACTGCTACCAATTTCTACGATACCCAGAGCGCTTCCAGTTCCGAACCAATACGCTCGGACCTCTCTAACCCCACTAAACCGGCGAAAGAAAGCGAAATAGGTGCAGAGACAGCACCGGACCACAGTTCTCCGGTTTCAAAACTCTCGGCCACACGGTCCGCCGTCGGCTATATTCCTGGACCTAGTCCATAGCAATCGCGTTGCGCTAGGGTCTAGTTCCGGAGCAGCGGGAGCGAGATTAGCTTGTCGGTTGTAGGAAAAACTTCGCCGAGAGGACGAAACGGGTCAGATGTATCTGCGAGGTCAACGGTAACGAGAATGCACTTGCAAAAAAGAAGCTGTTCGTGAGCGGACGCTAAAGAATTCGTCCTTGACAACGACGCCGACAGCGAAATCGCAGTAGATCTGGACCATCATAGCCAGAGACGGCCGTAGATAGTCGGCGACAGTCCTAGACAGTCGTGGACGCTTGTCCAACAAACGTCAAGCACGATCCGTCGTTCTCGGTGTCGAAGAACCAGCAAGAGGAAGATTCGCGGCGCGTGCATCGCCATAACAACTGCGAAGCAGAAGCCAGTGCAGTCGTCGGCAGACGGCCTAACTTCGCATGACGTCACCTCAGCCAGCGTATCATTTTTAGCCCACATATACAGCCGCAACGACGACGAGGACTACTCCTCTGTTACTCCGCGATGGCTCGTGCGGCCGTATGTCCGTCCGCCCGTCCGTCAGTGTGCACTCAAACACGAGGCTGAACGACGAGTGCACACAGGCCGACACACTCCGAGCAGTGCGAGTGACCGAGTCCGCGGCATAAGAGAAACTAGTGGGGGCTTCGAGCGACTCGCGAGTCAGCGAACAAATTTTCCGAACTTCTCAAATTTATTGACGAAAGTAATGGGTGTACTTTAGTTTTATGTCTCCTCTGCATAGTCTCGTTTGTTTCGCAATTTTCTTTTTAAATTAATTATTTAACATTAACACAATGTGTTATTGGCAAGTGTGCTTATTAGTGTGTTTTATATAATAAATTTTGGATCGACTGATCGACTTGTCTGTAGTACAAATATTGAGAGTTGTTTCGTTTGTAATTGCATAATGATAATTTAATTGGATTGTGTCTTTTTAAGCTGAGTGAAGAGTCGAGAAAAGATTGTTGATTGATCAGGTTGTATGGAAATAGGTTCTGTTTTTTTATTCGCGATTGGCTCGAATATATCGCTTCTAGTCTCAGTGTCGAGCGGATGTTTTTGCAAGTGATAATTCACCCCAAGATTGCATTATGGGCGCTTTCCCTTGACACTACTGACCGAGCTGAAAACATTGCTTCCACCATACCGAGAGTTCCTTGGAACGTCTGAATCTGCAGTGATAATGGTTCTCAACCTGAGGCTCTAGATAACTTCATTTTTAGATACTTTACAGTTCGATTCTTATAATGGGCATACCTTGAACAAAATTATGGAAATCATAGATGTTTAAACTTAACACCCTGTTAGCTTGAGACCAGTGGTTCTCAATAAAACTCTTCGAATATTGAATCTTGATCCAATTTTAAATTTTACATTCTTACATCTTAAACACAGTGGTTCTCAAAGAGAAAATGTAATCTCACATTAAAATATGTTCCAAAAAATTTTTTAAATTTCATCCTCACATATTTGAGATCCAGTGGTTCTCAAAATTTCACAATCTTGCACCTCAAACCCAGTGGTCCATAAAATTTATTCTCATATTAAAACGTGTTCCAAATTTAATTATCATATCCCATCCTTAAGATCTTAAACCCAGTGGTTCTCACACAATGATGACCTTAAATTTTTAATTTTAAATTCTTACACCCCAAACCCAGCAGTTTGCAAATTAAATTTTTTAATCACACCCCTAAGATCTTCAATCCAGTGGTTCTCAAATAAAATCTTTGACTTGAAATCGAAATGTAATGCGATTAAATTTGAAATTGTACATTCTCACACCTTAAATCCAGTGGTTCTCAAATTACATTTTCAAGCTCCACACCATCATATCTTAGTGCCAGTGGTTCTCAAAGAAAATCTTTGTTCGGGAATCGAAAGATGATGAAATTAAATTTGAAATTTTACATTCTCACACCTTAAATTCAGTGGTTCCCAAATTACATTTTCAAGGTTCACACCATCATATCTTAATGCCAGTGGTTCTCAAAGAAAATCTTTGATCGGGAATCGAAACATGATGAAATTAAATTTGAAATTTTACATTCTCACACCTTAAATTCAGTGGTTCTTAAATTACATTTTCAAGCTCCACACCATCATATCTTAATGCCAGTGGTTCTCAAAGAAAATCTCTGATTGGGAATCGAAACATGAAATTAAATTTGAAATTTTACATTCTCACACCTTAAATTCAGTGGTTCTTAAATTACATTTTCAAGCTCCACACCATCATATCTTAATGCCAGTGGTTCTCAAAGAAAATCTCTGATTGGGAATCGAAACATGAAATTAAATTTGAAATTTTATATTCTTACACCTGAAACTCAGTGGTTTTCAAACAAAATCTTTGTCTCAAATATTTGAGGAATCGAAATGTGATGCAATTAATTTTTACTAACGGCTATTTGCAACACTATGAACACTGTTTTATCGTAGTAGTACGGTCTCTAGCTCGATCGTGTTCGTCGAGAGCGATCGAAATCCTCGGGAACGTTTCCAGCCCGTCGATCCAGAGTGGAATATAATAACCGTAGATGGACGGACTATCGCCAAGTCTGATCGTTAAATTACCGCGATTCGGTGAATCAGGAATCCAAAAATCGGCTCGGCTGTTCCAGTTAAACAACGCGGGCAGCGCGGATTATTAATGCGGCATTCGCGTGAGATAAGCTCGGCTAACCTTTACACTCGTGACTCGCGACGGTCGGGAAACATCTAGCCCAGACTAATGCCAATATTGATCCTTGCACCTGTAGTCCTCCTTCTCTGTCCGTGTACGCCGCCAACTTGCAATTTTTATTCTTTCAATGGCCAACGCGTGCCACGGGCAATTTCTCTTTTCGATTCCGGAGCCTGCTTTGAATGTCGTCGAATGACCCGATCAGGGCGATAATTTTTCTATACGGAACGGTGGGACGTGGACAATTGCAACTTCGTGGATTTATTTGCAAACCTTTGAGGCATGAACTGGAATTTTTTATGGAGTTGTAATAGCACTGACCGAAGTTATGAGAATTCTGCTGGAATTCCTAATGGAGGGTTGCTAATAAATCAGGTCATGGCTAGGAATTTTTTTTAATGACGTTAGTGAACGTATGATATTTAAACTTTGTGGATTTATATAACAATCCTTGAAGAATATACACGAATTTTTTTATCGAAAAATACGGACACTGGTGGCAGTTATAGCAACTCTAATGGAGCACTTATTAGGTAATTATCGAAAAATGGTGCTGTATATAGGAATTTTTTTAAACAAAATTAATGTACATAAAAAACAAAGTTTGTAGGATTATTTATGAATCTTTGACGGATATACTCGAATTTTTTTTTGTCAAAATATTAATCTTTACAAAAGTTACAGAACCTTTAATAGAGCGCCACATTGGAAATTGTTAGAAAACGATGAGATAGTTAAGAATTTTTTTAAACTAAAATAATTGATATATTAGATTGGAACTCGGCTGAGTCATTTAGGAATGTTTAAAAAATACAAAAATGCCGAGTTATTAGAGGCAGGTTCAGTTTGTCCGACTAACAAGTGGAATAACCCACACGTGCACAGACAGGCAACATTGTCCACAGAATTTAGAACTTTTCCCAGGTAGATGGAAGCCCTTCTGGAACTGGAACGTCTACGCATTAGTCGAGCAGACTCAGTAGAATCACACCACTGCCTTTCTAACGACTTTACACAGGGTGGCTAAAAAAACAAGGACCATTTTGTAAAATCAAATTACATGCACATAAATACTAAAACCATTATTCATCCGCCACAGTTCCACTAATCACTACATTGCCGTTTCCAAAATTCCATTAAAACAAACCCAAATAATCAGTAAAACAATTCAATTAACAATAAATATTTACAACTGTAATTTCACTAAAATAAAACAACACCTACATTTCTCCGCAGGCATTAAATATAATATAGTGAAGTATTCAAGAACAAAAATATAATATTCAATGAACCAATAGCAATTTTCTCCTTGATTTTACTTCCAAGGTCATTTGAAGGTCATCCATGTTTTTTGAACGGAACTACATATTTTTAATTTTGATAATATCGTGGCTGGTGTCGAAACAAGTGACTTAACCTACTCGGTTAGTATTTTACCGAATATTAGAGGTTAGAAAATTGTAAAATAATTTTCAAAGGAAATTATTGACATTTCTGGGTTGGTATCATCCATGTTTTTTGAACGGCACTATCGTCTTAACCTACTCGGTTAGTATTTTACCGAATATTTGAGGTTAGAAAATTGTAAAATAATTTTTAAAGGAAATGATTGACATTTCTGGGTTGGTATCATCCATGTTTTTTGAACGGCACTACATATTTTTAATTTTGATAATACCGTGGCTGGTATCGAGACAAGTGACTTAACCTACTCGGTTAGTATTTTACCGAATGTTTGAGGTTAGAAAATTGTAAAATAATTTTCAAAGGAAATTATTGACATTTCTGGGATGGTATCATCCATGTTTTTTGAACGGAACTACATATTTTTAATTTTGATAATACCGTGGCTGGTGTCGAGACAAGTGTCTTAACCTACTCGGTTAGTATTTTACCAAATATTTGAGGTTAGAAAATTGTAAAATAATTTTCAAAGGAAATGATTGACATTTCTGGGTTTGTATCTGAATTACTATTGATCCAGGCTGAAATTATCGAATTTTTGACCGAGTGACGGGTAAATCATCTTTCGGACACACGTTGATTGACAACTCGGATGGGCACTTATGGTAACAGGTGTTCTCGAGGCGAGTCCGGAGAAAGCGTGAACGTGGCGCGGGTTTACGGCGATATGTCGAACGAGACCACTCCCATAGCCTATTAGGGATTCACCGTGCACACGTCGAACAAAAATGCATCCTCAGCTATTGTCCCCGTGTCGCTTGTCCTTACAGCCAACGATGCACATTCCCGGCTGCCGTGCACTAGGAACTGTGAACACGTCTTACTGCTTCACGTGTCTCGGCCTTTAACATGAAAAAATTCCAATCTGCTCTTTGAAGACTGATAAATAAATCCACGAAGTTTGAATTTGATATATAAATTAGTTTTGTTTAAAAAAATTCTTGAATATCTACGTCTATTTTACAATCTTCTGTGAGGGATCCTGATAAAACTACTGTAACTTTGTACTGCGTTCATATTTTCCTATATAAAAATTTGTGTATAATGTTTCAAGATTGACAAATAATATCACGGAATTTGATTTTTGTACAATCATCAGTTTTCTTTAAACAAATTATTACATACAACATCATTTTTCGATAGTTTCCCATAAAGTACTCCATTAGAGCTGATATCATATCTTCAAAATTTATAGTTATTCCGGGATAAAAAAATTCCTGTGTATGCCTCAAAGATCGTGAAACAAATTTACAAAGTTTAATTTTCGTACGTCCATTCGTCTTGTTTAAAAAAAAACTTACGTATCGCGTGGTTTTCAACAATTTCGTATCACGTGCTTTATTAGAGCTGCTGTAACTTCAGACAGGGTGAATATATTTACATAAAGAAATTCACATATACTCTGCAAGGATTGTTAAACAAGTCGACAAACTTCAGTATACGTATATTAACTAGTTTCGTTAAAAAAAAAAATCTTAATCACCCCATGTTTTGTCGACAACTTCCAACGAGGTGCCCGTTTGACCTCCTCTGAATTTTATCAACGTAATTATTCTTAAGTTAAAAAATTCCTATATATTCCTCGTGTCGCGTTAAGCAACTTCTGCACAGAAAGGGATGATAAAGGTATGGAACTGCGCGAGTGCAGGCCCGTCGCCGCCTGTGTGCCTGCCCGCGCCGCGTACACATGCGATTAACGGGCCACGATCGATAATGTATTCCGCTCGAAAATAAACTGACCTATACCAACACCGATGTTACCACTTCCGCCGAGTGACCCCTCGTGTCTCGATAAATATTTACGCGGCTGCGAACTCGCCACGCAGTCGAGTGACTTTCGATCTATCGTCGCGAGCATTTCTTCTCGATGATCCAGCATTTACAGCAGTTTACGACCGGGCAAAAGTGTTCACAATTTTTATCGGACCCTGACAAGTCCATTCGCTCAAAAGAAACATTTCAGAATTTACTATCCTATTAAAACAGATATTAAAAATATTTTTAAAATGTTAGATTGCAATATCGAAAATTGTTTAGAATTTACTATCCTATTAACAGAGATATTAAAAATATTTTAAAAATGTTAGATTGTAATATTGAAAATTTTTCAGGATTTACTAGTCTATTAAAGGAAATGTTAAAAATATTTTTAAAATGTTAGATTGCAATATCGAAAATTGTTTAGAATTTACTATCCTATTGACAGAAATATTTAATAATATTTTAAAAATGTTAGATTGCAATATTGAAAATTTTTCAGAATTTACTATCTTATTAAAAGAGATATTAAAAATATTTTAAAAATGTTAGATTGCAATATCGAAAATTTTTCAGAACTTACTAGTCTAATAAAAAAAATGATACAAATGTTTTTAAAATGTTATATTGCAATATTGAAAATTTTTCAGAATTTACTAGTCTATTAAAATAAAATGTTAAAAATATTTTCAAATTGTTAGATTGCAGTATTGAACATTTTTCAGAATTTACTAGTCTATTAAAACAAATGTTAAACATATTTTTAAAATGTTAGATTGCAATATTGAAAATTTGTCAGAATTTACTAGTCTATTAAAAGAAATGTTAAAAATATTTTTAAAATGTTAGATTGCAATATTGAACATTTTTCAGAATTTACTATCCTATTAAAGGAGATATTAAAAATATTTTTATAATTTTAGGTTGCAATATTGAAAATTTGTCAGAATTTACTAGTTTATTAAAAGAAATTTTGAAAATATTTTTAATTTGTTAGATTGCAATATTGAAAATTTTTCAGAATTTACTAGTCTATTAAATGAAATGTTAAAAATAGTTTTAAAACGTTAGATTGCAATATTAAAAATTTTTCAGAATTTACTATTCTATTAAAAGAGATAATAAAAATTGTTTAAAATTGTTAGATTGCAACATTGAAAATTTTTCAGAATTTAGTATCCTATTAGAAGAGATATTAAAAATATTTTTAAAATGTCAGTTTGCAATATTATAAATTTGTCAGAATTTACTAGTCTATTAAAATAAATGTTAAAAATATTTTTAAAACGTAAGATTGCAATATTGAAAATTTATAATAATATACACAAGACAGCATTTTAAAATCTCTTATTATTTTGCTAGGAAAAAGTAAGACGAGCAACCTCAAAAATAAAAACCTTAAAAATGGTCTTGGTTGTTAGGGTTTGTATTATTTTAAGGGTTCTTGTTATGTGACTTGTTTTGCATACCCGATAGAAATTCATTTTTTCGCCGAACAGTTTCGAGGTAAGATTAAAATTTTTAAAGTCTCTCCGCGCTATTAGTGATTTTAGTGAAACGTAACGAAACAAAATCATTAAAAATACCTGGCTGAGCCATTAATGTAAGTAACGAGTTCCCATTTGCGTAATTGAATTTCCGTGAACACATCCGCTCTGTCTGGTAATTATTCTCCTAATTTGTTCTCAAATGAGCCCGATGTTTCGTTTCAATAACTTGTTTTGCTGAAACACAGTGAATTACTGTTTTATATTAATTTATTACACATTGAAAACACCTTACGGGGCACAAATATGTATTTCCAAATATTTTATTGAAAAAGAAAGTTTCAAAAAAAATTTTTGGAGGATCAGAATATTTTTTAAAACATATAGTTAATGTTACTTTGATTGATAATCTAACGTTAGACAAACAGAAATCTTAATTTCAAGCTTCAGTAACATGATTGCAATTGCTTTACTGCAATCAAAATTCCAAAAAAAAATATTCTGAGCATTAGGATTTTTTTTAGGAAACATTTATGCAACATGGCTCAGTAAAATGCATTCTAATATAAAAATGAAGTGTTCAAAAATAATGTCCGGTGGTGAAATAATTTAAAAAGTGATAATTAAATTATACAAAATTTCAAATTGTTAGAAACTCGGTCAGAAAAGTGATTGTTACTGGGAAAAGAAATGCACTAGCATTAAGAAAGGAAACGCTCGGTGCAGCAGTGCAGTGAACGCATCTTGTCTGGCCAATGAATGCTTTTTCTCCTTGCTTTTATTTTTCGAGGCTGCGTTTTTCCGTTCGCGGAGCTTTCACGAAACGTCGTTTTGACGAGGACAATGAGAGCGTGCACGATTACGGGGGACGTAAAACGTCCGCGATGCCAATGACACGGCCGCGAAAGAGGAATTCTGTGAACCAAAAAAAAAAAGAACAAGAAAAAAAAGGAACGAGCAGAGGGGGGAGAGAAAAAAACGGAAAAAGATAGTAATTTGCAGGCAGTGAACGGGAGCGTAACAGCGCTCAGCCTTGACCATGGCTGGTCGCACGAAAGCGAACCTGTTTACTTGCTCCAGAAAATCCCCGATGAACTTTCTAGCACCGTTCGTTTTCGTTCGCCAGCCGGAAAACTTTTATGAAAAATTTGCCAAGTGGAAATACACCCATTAATTACCAGTGAAAATTTACCATCGATAATTACTAGTTCTTCATATAATTATTGGTCCGGTGGGTCTAACTAGATTAAAGAAGCTGTAAAGAAAGTCGAGTTAAAAAGAAAATTCATTTGAAAAACACTAACAAATTTTTTGGTTTCTGATTATTTTATTATAACAGTTTTAACAACGTAACCCTGTCAATTTTCCGATTGAAATGAGTCCAAACACGACACATCTATGTTCATCTATACTCTTGTAATCCACGATTTAATAGCACCTCTCTTATCCGAACCGCCTACTCGAATAAAAAAGTTACACTTATATCGTGGATCAAACGGGCAAATGAACTCCGAAGTGTGTCGTGTTGGGTATCATTTTAATCAGAAAAATGTCAGAAATATGATGGTGATAGTTCCACCAAAAATAGATTATTAAAAACAAAAGAGTTTTGTTATTTTATTTTCCTGTTAGGAAAATTAAATTTGAAGAACGGGGTTAACGGATTTGGGGAAAATGATCTCTGGAGGATCTCCGACGAGAATATTCTTGATGTCTGAAATAATCCTTTTGAATGAGTAAGGGGTGAGCCCGCGGGAGATTATGGTACCGCAGAGTCGCCGGTGAGCGTGGTGCAAGGCGAGCGAAACGCAACACCTCTATTTTGCAACACTGACAATGTTTCGAACCAGACGAAACAGGCTTTGGTGTTGCGATACACCCGGCTCGGTGTACTGATACACGGCCGCATGAAACAAAAAACAATGAGCTCAACAGCCACAACACACAACACACAGGACGCATGGTCACGCACACCGACGACAAAGGACACCGCCGAGCCGCCGACGCCACCGTTCGTGTGCCTGAACCAGACAAGGTCATTCATAAGTAGCTCAAGTTCAACTAATAGTATTGTATTACGATACCTGGCGGCCCTCTTCCTTCCGCCATCTTTCTCTCTCTATCTTCGTTCGCGGATCCCTCTCGCATTCCCCCTCCTACGTGCGCTCGCTGCGTTCATATCGAACAATGCCCGGTGATCGGCCAGAATTAATTACCGTTCGATCACCAATGCAACTTTGTTTACTCCAAATCCATTGTTTGTTAATAAATCGGAAGTTGGGACACTGACTTGTATCTGGGAAGTATGCGAGTAGGGTAGGATGGTTGTCTAGGTTACCAATATGGCCACCGTTTGTGCAAATAGAAATCTCTTTTTACTTGAAAATTAATAATTAATTTAAAAATTAAAATACATTGCATTTGTGGTCTTCGTTGAATTATAACTGTAGATTGAATTATAACTCTAACACAGATAGAGTTTGATTAAATTGATCAGGTGGGCGTTGTCATTCTGGGATGCCAATATGGCCGCCATTTACGTCTCTCCACTTCGAGATTTTAGTACTCATTGTTAAATAAATCGAAAGAGGAATAACTAAACGGATTACATTTATATTCTTAACAAAATTGAACATTGATTCAGTAAATTTCCTAGGATTGACTTAAGAGTTTCTAGGTTAGGTCAGCATTCTAAGATGCCGAAATTATACTCCACAACTACGATTCTTGTACCAAACGTTAACCAAATTAAACTTGATTAGGTGAGCGTTGTCATTTTGGGATGCCAATATGGCCGCCATTTACGTCTCTCCACTTCGAGATTTTAGTACTCATTGTTAAATAAATCGAAAGAGGAATAACTAAACGGATTACATTTATATTCTTAACAAAATTGAACATTGATTCAGTAAATTTCCTAGGATTGACTTAAGAGTTTTTAGGTTAGGTGAGCATTCTAAGATGCCACAATTATAGTCCATAACTATAATTCTTGTACCAAACAATAACCAAATTAAATATTCATTTCAACATTCAGACTGTTAATTCCCTATTAATTTTTACAAATAATTTATTGCTAAACTGGCATATTTCGCACCCAAAAAGGTCATTCAGGAAGTTTCGCGATCCTCATAGCTACTTTACAGAATCTCCATGAAACCCGAGGTGGTATACCATGAATTCCGGTAGATTCCTCAGGCTCAGATCAGTTTCGCAGATAAATTCGCCGCCTGGAATGGTAGGGATATGCAAAAGAAGGGTGGAAAAATTTTTCCCCGTAGATTTTCTCACGGTATCTTCCTTCTTCTCCTTAGGGGACACCATGGGTCCTCCCCTCCACATGCATTTAGATCGAATCTCATAGAATCTACGGGACGGGGCGAGTCCGGATAACCGGGCTTCTGAAATTATTGCGGAAGATCGCCGTAGAAGATCGTGGGGCTCGCGAGAACGAATGTCCCTATAGAGAGGCGGCACAGCCGAATATCGCCGATGGTAATTCACCTGCCACAGCGCGAATAAATTACTAGCGGCTTTATTAAAACCCCAGACCGACCAACGGGATCGCACGACCCTCGATAGGATCGATACCCTGGCTCCAAACGCGAATCTTTAGCTACCTGCGCGCCCATCATTTCGCCCATTGTTCTACCGTCGAGCCACGATTTTAGTAATTTAGACTCCGGGCCGAAAGGTTCTCTCCGTGCTCACTGTTCTACAGGGCGTTTCAAAGTCTCTGGTCGCAGCTTTTGCATATGTCAATATTTTTTTTGTCGGGGACTACAGTATTAAATTTTTAAAAATATAAATTTAAACTGTTTTTCCAAATATTGTAGCTTTTTAAATTGGCTGTTCTATAGGGCGCTCCAAAATTGGTGGTCGAAGCTTCTGTATTATTTTTCTCGTTGAGGACTGCAGTATCAAGATTTTAAAAAATTTGAGCTTAATTTGTTTGAAAATATTGTAGTTTTTTAAATTGGCTGTCCTATAGGGCGCTCCATAATCTGTGGTCGAAGCCTCTGTATTACCTTTCTCGTTGGGGACTGCAGTATTAAAATTTAAAAAAATTTGAGTCTAAACTCTTTGAAAATATTAGTTTTTTAAATTGGCTGTCCTATAGGGCGCTCCATAATCTGTGGTCGAAGCTTCTGTGTTATCTTTCTGGTAGGAGACTGCAGCATCGAAATTTATAAAAATTTGAGTTTAAGCTGTTTCAAAATATTGTAGTTTTTTAAATTGGCTGTTCTATAGAGCGCTCCAAAATCTGTGGTCGAAGCTTCTGCGTATGTCAATACTTTTCTTGTCGGGAACTGCAATATTAAAAACGAAGCTCGATCGATCTAAAAACAGCACGAATCCACAAAAGGACAATCCTCGGTGTTTGTCAGACGGCAGATTTCATTGAAGGAACATAATGTGTGGAACAAAGGCGTCCGGGTCTCAGTGTCCACAATGTAATCGCGGTGTGGAAAGAGAGTGGCCCCCTATGGTAACGACGGCGGCGTCGACGTAGAGATCCCATTCCATCAGCCTGGTTTAATTTCGCGTTGACGTAGGTCCAGGGCCGCCATTGTCTCCCGTTTCACGGCTTGTTCGCATGCGTGGCGGGCTGCGTCGCGCAGCGTTACTTACGCGCGTGTGTCGAGGTGCCCACGCAGAAATGTGCGCGAGCGCGAGCGCACGTGCACGCACGCACGCACGACAATTGAAGGGTGAAATGAAAAACACCGTGAAACCCTCCCTACTTACCGGTCGGGCACACGCACCGACTCGTTTTTCCTCTGACGCGTTCAGGGCCGTCGAGCACGAAAACCGAGCCCGCCTCCCGTTTACCTTTTGCCCGCTCGATCGGGGCCACCGACGCTGATTTATAGGGTGTTTACCCTTCTATTTATGGGATGACTCAAGAGAGAGAGGGAGAGAGAGTGAGAGAGAGAGGGAGAGAGATAGTGCACCGTGGTCGTCGTGTTGTCCCTCGGACAATAATTATTGCCATTTATCACCGGCATGACAAGTCCTGTCGCGGGGACCGTCGCCAGTTCTATTTAACGGAGGAAATTCGATTTAACTGGCCTGTTTCGTACGTTTGCTGCGCTCTGCAGCATTTTTTGATCGACGGATCGGCACAGGGTGTTTCAAAATTGGTGGCCTGTATAAGAAAATTCGACGTATAGGAGAATATTTGATTTATTCAATGGTTTGGACGTCTCTGGTACTTTCTAGTAGTTTTTTTGTTGAGAGGATGTGTGTACAGGGTGTTTCAAAATCGGTGGCCTGTAAAAGAAAATTCGGCGTACAGGAGGAAATTTGATTTATTCAATGGTTTGGACGTCTCTGTTACTGTCTAGTAGTTTTTTTTTTAGAGGATGTGTGTACAGGGTGTTTCAAAATCGGTGGCCTGTAAAAGAAAATTCGACATATAGGAGGAAATTTGATTTATTCAATGATTTGGACGTCTCTGGTACTGTTCAGTAGTCTTTTTTTGAGAGGATGTGTGTACAGGGTGTTACAAAATCGTTGGCCTGTAAAAAGAAATTCGACGTACAGGCGGAAATTTGATTTATTCAATGGTTTGGACGTCTCTGGTACTTTCTAGTAGTTTTTTTTTTTTGAGAGGATGTGTGTACAGGGTGTTTCAAAATGGGTGTTTCAAGTTGTGCACGAATGCTCTTGTACAGAAAGGTTGTTCTAGAAAAATGAATTCTGCATAGTCTTCCTTAATGTTTTGGATCACCCTGTAGATAAGCAATGTTTTACAATGTTTCCGATGGGACCCCAACATGGCGCGTTGATGGAACCTCGTAAAGGGCGCCATATACGGCGAAGACAGATTTAGAAGGTCTGCCGCTCATTTGCTCGGTGCAGTTCGATGTTTGCACTATGAGTCCAGTTTATCGCCCGTCTCGACGTCTCGAACCCCACGCCGACTTTAATGGAAGGTCTTTGAAAAATCATAAATAAAACACCGAAGGTTCATGGTACGGCAGACTTTCTCGCTCCGCGGGAACACTGTTTACACGGAGACGCCATTTTTTAAAAAACCAGCAGCTGCATACAGTGCTGCTCAAAACTGTAACTCGAATCTTTAAAATTTTAATTTCGACAATTTAAATTTTCTAGATGTACATTTGCAATTGTTTGTGGATCTATGATATTGTTAAATTCTCTTACGAATATTTAAGATTTTACATTGGTAATTTAATTATTTAAATCTTTCTGTTGCGTAGATAATTAAATAAATAAAAGTTAAAATTATTCTACTGTCTGTCTTTAATATTTCGATACAATTTCTAACGAAACATATAAATATGATTTTCTATAATCAAACAATATTTTATGATAATAATTAAAAATTGTAAAATGATAAAAAATAATTCCAAATCATATAAATGAATATACAAAGTTGTTATTACATTAAATATCACATGATTGATAAAATATTTAAAATATTTGATTTAATTTTTGATAAAGTGTATATTGAAATTATACATTTACAAATACATGAAATTCGCTACTGGCTTCCGATTAGATAACAATTTTGAGATAATTGCAGTTAAGAAAATGACTAACAGACTTTTGAACAACTGTGTACACACAGTTATAAGTCAGCCATATTGTTCGAATGCGTTTAGTCGAGCGCGCGACGCGACGCGACGCGCAGTTAAAGTAGGCTTTGTTTATTATGAGTTTGTTGCTGAATATATTTATTCGACCACCGGTATTTATAGAACGATATGTATTCCGTGATGTCGACGCTATTCGTGAACGTAGTAAAAGTCGTCCGACGGGTTTTTCTGTGCGTTCTGCAACGGACGCTGTTGAATAATGCTGTTGCGTAAGATGTAGCGAGTGCGCGACATTGTTGTGGGAGAGATTCGCGAATTTCACCTCCCCAATTTAATTACGTTTCAACCCTTAGGAAATGTTGAGCCGGTTCAAGCCGTCGAAAATTTTTTTTAAATTGATCACTGCCATTTTTAAATCGATTTAAAATTATAGTAATTATACCGAAGATGGTACACATTACCGATATCAATGACCTTGAAATATGTCGTCAAGGTTATCATTCTGAAAAATTTTTCCCTATACATGATTACCATAATTAATATATTATCCGCGTTACGCATTAGTTTATAATGTAATTTTATTCATTCAATTTAACGAGCAATATAAATGCAATATAATAGCAATATAAATTAAATGCAATATAAATATTCAATTTAATGAGAAATATGAATTTCACCGGAAATAAACTGACTTTTCTACCGTCCAACTTAACAAATCAAAATAAGAAAACATTTTAAATAATTCGTTACTGTAAATGCTTATTTTGCATTTAAGTCTAAATATCATGAGTCTCAGCCAGATTATTATATTTTGTGCGAACGTTTGGAATGTGACGGGTACTTGGAATACAGTGGAGATTCGAGGTTGTCAACAGTGTCAGGAGCAAGGGCGGGAAATTCGGTAATTTAAACACGTCGCAACTGTTGCCGCTTATAAGTGCCAGTTCGCGGAGGGCGAACATGTATTCGTGGAAATGAATTTTCTGGCTTGGAGAAGAGAAATGCACTCTCGCATTCGTCGCGATCCACCGGCAAACACGGCCATTCCATTTCGAAAGATATTACGTCTCCGCCTCGTTTTATTCCACACCGGATCGCGAAAATGGCGGAAATTCAGTTGGAACAAGCTCGCCACGACGTCTGCGGCCGCCATTTGCCATTTTCACCATTCTGGTGGCGATATTAATTAATTTCGTTAAATTGGGCGCTGTTTCGCTTTCAATAAACTGCGTTCATTTGTTGCACTTGTTTATTTTATTTATGAACTCACTCGTGAAGAAATTCTTGAAGCCACTCATGAAGCCGCTCAAGAAGCTAATAATGAACTAATTTATGAAACTGCTCGTGAAATAATTCATAATGCTACTCGTGAAATTGCTGACAAAGTAATTCACGAAGATACTCATGAGGTAATTGTTTAAGGAATTCGTGAAGGAATGCCTGAAGCTATTTATGAAGCTACTTGTCAGGCACTTCCTGAGGCTACTCATGAAGCTGCTTATAAATTTATTCATAATGGAATTCATGAAGCTACTCGTGAAAGAATTCATAAAATCACTCACAAAGTTACTCATGAAGGAATTCATGAAGCTATTCTTGGGAGAACTTATGAATTCACGAAGCTACTGATGAAGCTACTCAGGAGGCTACTCATGAACCAATTCGTGAAGCTACTCATGAAACTATTTATGAGCTACTTATCAGGCACTTCCTGAGGCTACTCATGAAGCTGCTTATAAATTTATTCGTAATAGAATTCATGAAGCTACTCATGAAAGAATTCATAAAATCACTCACGAAGTTACTCACGAAGGAATTCATAAAGCTAATCCTGGGAGAATTGATGAATTCACGAAGCTACTTATGAAGCTACTCAGGAAAGTATTTATGAGTTTCTCATCATGCAGTTCTTGAGGTTACTCATGAACGAATTCGTGAAAACTACTTATGAGCTACTTACCAGGCACTTCTTGAGGCTACTCATGAAGTTGCTTATGAATTTATTCATGATGCAATTCATGAAGCTACTCATGAAAGAATTCATAAAATCCCTCACAAAGTTACTCATGAAGGAATTCATGAAGCTATTCTTAGGAGAATTGATGAATTCGCGAAGCTACTTATGAAGCTACTAAGGAGGCTACTCATGAACCAATTCGTGAAGCTACTCATGAACCTATTTATGAGCTACTTATAACACGTTACTCATGAAGGCATTCATAAAGCTAATCCTGGGAGAATTGATGAATTCACGAAGCTACTTATGAAGCTACTCAAGAAAGTATTTATGAGTTTCTCATCATGCAGTTCTTGAGGTTACTCATGAACGAATTCGTGAAAACTACTTATGAGCTACTTACCAGGCACTTCTTGAGGCTACTCATGAAGTTGCTTATGAATTTATTCATGATGGAATTCATGAAGCTACTCATGAAATAATTCATAAAATCCCTCACAATGTTACTCATGAAGGAATTCATGAAGCTATTCTTAGGAGAATTGATGAATTCGCGAAGCTACTTATGAAGCTACTCAGGAGGCTACTCATGAACCAATTCGTGAAGCTACTCATGAACCTATTTATGAGCTACTTATAACACGTTACTCATGAAGGCATTCATAAAGCTAATCCTGGGAGAATTGATGAATTCACGAAGCTACTTATGAAGCTACTCAGGAAATTATTTATAAATTTCTCATCATGCAGTTCTTGAGGCTACTCATGAACGAATTCGTGAAGCTACTCATGAACCTATTTATGAGCTACTTACCAGGCACTTTTTGAGGCTACTCATGAAGCTGCTTATGAATTTATTCATGATGGAATTCATGAAGCTACTCATGAAAGAATTCATAAAATCCCGCACAAAGTTACTCATGACGGAATTCATAAAGCTATTCCTCAGAGAATTGATACATTCATGAAGCTGCTTATGAAGCTACTCAGGAGGCTATTTATGAGTGTCTCATCATGCACTTCTTGAGGCTACTCATGAACGAATTCGTGAAGCTATTCTTAGGAGAATTGATGAATTCACGAAGCTACTTAGGAGAATTGATGAATTCACGAAGCTACTTAGGAAGCTACTCATGAAACTATTTATGAGCTACTTACCAGGCAATTCTTGAGGCTACTCATGATGCTGCTTATGAATTTATTCATGATGGATTTCATGAAGCTACTCATGAAAGAATTCATAAAATCACTCACGAACTTACTCATGAAGCTATTCTTAGGAGAATTGATGAATTCACGGATCTACTTATGAAGTTACTCACGGAGCTACTCACGAAGCTATTCCTAAATCTAGGTTTAAAGCTATGCATGCTAGAGTTCACAAAGTTACTCATGACGCTAGTAATGTTTTGTCAGACGTACATAAAATTCTTATTCGACTCTCAACCAAAGAAATGTTCGCACATAAGAATAGTTCGAAATGGACAATTTGATGCTGACCATCGACTTCTCTGTTTCCAGATGGTGGTGTTGGTAGATCGTCGAGGGGAGGCGGGCGGCAGCAGCGCGAAGGGCGATGCGGTTGGCAAGCGGGGTAGCTCGAGTAGGTGATAACGACTTCTGACCTTCCGTGAGAGACCCTATCGTGGCGGAGAGGGCCTTGCCATCGATCGTCAAGTGAAAGGCTCACCATTCAGAAGAAAACGAAGAGGCGAGGCCGGAAGAAGAAGAAGAAGAAGAAGAAGAAGAAGAGGAAGAGAAGGAGGAGCAGGAGAAAGAGGAAAAGGGAGACGAAGGAAAGCGACAAGACGAAGAAGTGGAAGAGGCGAAGAAAGAAAAAGAGACGAAAGAAGGGAGGAAGAGACCGAACGGAGAGAGAAAGAAGGCGAGCTACTGAATGGGGGATCGAGAAAGACACGGCGCGGCACAGCTCTCACCACGAAGAAGGTGAACAGAGTCCTCGTCCAGCTGAGAGCGACGGGGATAGACCGACGTGAAAACGGAACCTCGAGGAGGAAGGAAACACACAGTCCCTTTTCCCCTTTTGGCGTTCGCCGGGAGAGACGAAGAGAACGCTCTGCAAAAAACGTTCGAACGTTTCAAAACTTCTACCTTGAGAACATATACCTCGTACGAACAAGTACCTTCAAACTTAAACCTCTTTTTTCGCAGCGCAATAGTGCCTAGACTCCTCCGAAAGAAACGTAACTATACAAACAAACAAAAATGAAAAAAATAATAAGCTAAACGATAAAGTACTAACACAAAAATATTATTATTATTATTATTGATAATAAACAACCGTTATATAAATATATATAAAAATCTATATATATATATTATAGAAATATTATATATATATATATACTCAGAGAGCAGAGAGCGTTTATGAGATATCTATCAACGAGAGACACACATACGCAAACACACACAGAGTTTATTATATGCTCGAGGTACCAGCCACTCAGTCTGTCTCTCTCTTTATATATATATGCGCGTGGGCAGTTATCTGGACGCTAGCAAGACGAGCGTTTCATTCAGGATCGAATATCGATCGAAAAGTATCTCTATATACAGCGGGGAATCATTCTGTTGACAACTGCGAGCCACGCCCCCTTAGTCCCGCCCCTTACCAACGCCCCGCCCACTTTTCGTTTTCGAACCCGCCCAACCCGAGGAGATCCGATCGTTTACAAGGAAACACAGCCTCTTCGAATCGACTCCACGAACCAGGACAGCGAAGTACCTGCAGACACAGATATATTTATAATAATTAATATTAATGATAATTTATGTGTAACCGACGGGGATCGGCTGACGAACGATACGAGTACGCGGAGAGCAAGTAACATTTGCGTACTCTGCACGTGTAACGAGTATTGTTGAACGAGCGTGCATTGTGCACTTGCCGGAGAAAGAGGAGAGAGAGAGAGAGAGGGAGAGAGAGATAGAAGAGGATCGCTAGGAACGGAAGTGCCGTACGCTTAATAATTCTAGACGACCGACCGGTTAGAGTACTTCTGCTTCTTCGAAGCTCATCTGCTCGGCGCTAAGCGGGATTCCCTGCTCTACATACACGAGGTACGTGAATTTTCAATTTCTATTGGGCGAGCTCTGGTGGGTGTGGTCCCGGGGCGTGGCCCGGGCCACGTGACACAAGTTTTAATCCACTGCGTTGACGATAAAAATTTAAAAACGAGTCTGGTTGATTCATTGCGTTGATTCTTCATCGTTTAAAATCCTTTAGTACGAATTTTTATTTTAAAGGTATAAAATAATTTCTTTTCTATATATACATATAATACTTGATCCAATAATTGGAGGGCCAGCTCATCTAGCCCACTTACCATCAGATCGGGACAATACATCGTCAAGTATACTACTCGAACACCTGGAATGTTATCTCCTCTATGAGCCACTCAACTCGAATAATCCACACACCACTATCTACACTATTGTCCAACAATTATCATCATCGTAATCTCTAAACAATGTCTTCAATCATCGAACCAAATGCTAAACCCATTATACTTAACACAATAAGCGTTCACCAATCTTCGTGAACGTATTTCTTCGGACGTGTTAGGCTCTTGTGGACCACAAACTGTACACTTAAATGGTTCTTTCCGCAATGTGGGTCAAAGTTGACCCGGCCACCGCTGATCAAAGATTAACCGTTCCACATCCACAAGAAAAATAATCAAATATAAAAAGAACCCCCACCAACTTTATATACAGGGTGTCCTACATAAATGTGGGACAAAGTGACACTATTGCAGGGGGCAAATATAATGGTAAAGAAAAAAATTTTTTATGTCATGTTTTTTTAATGAAATTTCAAGGTCACCGATGTTTTCTTAAATGGAATAGTATATTTTGTTTACGATAGCATGATAGACAATAAAAAACTGAATTTAGTGGATACCACTCTTTTGACCTTGAATTTAGTGGATACCACTCTTCAGCCTGTGCTGAAACACGTAAATTTTAAACTTCCACATTTTATCCGCTCCAACATGATTATTCTTGCTCAAGGTCATTTCAAGGTCAAAAAGGTGGTATCCACTAAATTCAGTTTTTTATTGTCTATCATGCTATCGTAAGCAAAATATACTATTCCATTTAAGAAAACATCGGTGACCTTGAGATTTCATTAAAAAAACACGACATAAAAATTTTTTTTCTTTACCATTATATTTGCCCCCTGCAATAGTGTCACTTTGTCCTCTGAAGTTTTCTGATAGGTCTGTAAATACAACAGCTATTTAGGTGTTCCCATTTATGTGGGACACCCTGTATAAATTGTGTTCATGTTACGGATAAGTGTCGGCTATTTCCCCGAGACCTGTCTGCCACACAACTTCCCTCGTAATCGAATTCTACGATTCAATTAAAATTCGCAGCTTCCTAGCCCCCGTAAATAATAAGTTTTATTACCTAACGCAAGACCCAAAGCCTCGTTAATTTCAAGGACCTGCTGGCCCGGAAGTCCGCTGCCAGTTTGGTAGTCTCAAGGTCACCGGTGACGTCACAGCACGCGGAAGCGGCTGCCGATGGGCGTTTTGTTCGATCCGCGATCCGGAAAGAGGAAACTTTTACTCCGGGATATCTTGCCGCGCGGATCTTCGTTCTCGCGCGGTAATTAGCACCTGCGGTGGACGAAAAGCGGCCCAGTCGCACGCTCGCGAGTGAAAGGTGGCCGACACCTTCTCGCACACTACCATTATCGGCTCCGTCAATCTTCCGCCGCCGGAAATTATCGCACGAAATTCTTTCGCGATCGCTGCTCGACATTCCGCCCCGTTCACTTTCACTTCGGAGGAAAATCGAAAATACAACTTCTCTGCAGAAACTCTGAAGAAGATCACTTCCAGAAAGCATCATTTCACCACACAATGCTTGGGAACCTGCATTCAACTCGTTCGCACAACCTGGTCCTCCTCATTACCGAATTTCTGACCAATCAGTCCCTGTTAGCTCTTTCTTCGACGTTTTATGGCAGTTAGAAAAATACTACGATTTTTTCAAGGTGCTTATCAGATTCTCTGGATAAAACTACGTCGAAAATGTTGTATATATTTTTTTGATATCATGCTCCGTTTCGAAGTAAATCGATGCAACGACACGGGACCAATAAGAGCGTTGTCTGTGGTCACGTGTTTCCGGATATTTTGGAGTCGATTTACTCGAAAACGAAGAGCTATATGAAAAAAGTTCATTCTACATTTTCCGCGCATCTTGCCACAGAGAATCAGATAAGCTTGCTCGATCAGCGATTTGTTCAAGTTGTGTATAAATAACAACCATGGAAAGGTGCCAGTAGGCTTAATTGCGAGGATTCTTTTATACTCCCACTCAGTAAATATATTAACATCTCAGGGGGCATTAAAATTGTCAAAATACAAGCAATAAATGTTTTGCAAAATATGCATGTTTTTTAAAAGAATTGTCGCGATGCTTTTGCTGCTCGGATCTCACCGCCGCTATTACGTTATTAACAAAAAGTTCACGATCGTGTCCAATGGCAAGAGCAGAAGATTTCCGCGAATCGATCGTCCACAGGGTAAAAAAAGCGGCGTCTACAGGGTTATTAGTCATCGAGGTGCATTCAAGTTGCCCGAGATGCGGTAGGTGATCCGTGGTTTTTTTTCATGGTGGCGAGCTAACGGATACTTTGGCGAGTCGCTGTTTCGATCGCTGCCAGCATAGAGTCATTGTCCGGCATTTACGTGACGAATTTCCCGTGCTGGTCGTCTTCGCGGGTGACGTTCTGTCGTCCACGGCCACGCTATTCGCATTTTAACAGCTTTCTAAGAAGCTCGGCCGGCTAGCTGACGGCATCGCCTGTCGATCCTGCTACCCTGTTCCCTCCATTATTTCATCTATATTCCCTCCGAAATATCTAATGTAAAATCATCCTTAACAATCATATACCACAAGTCCTCCTCATCATTTTCCAGTACCTCAAAATACGTTCTCAAAGTCAATATTTCAAGTAAGTCTGAGAATTAATTGTTGTGGTTCCTTTTTGGACGTTTTATGGCAGTTTGAAAATTGTTACAATATTTTCGAGGTGCTTATCGGATTCTGTGGCTAAAACTGCGTCGAAAATGTCCTATTTACTTTTTTGGTACGACGCTTAGTTTACGAGTAAATCGAAGTCAAAGTACGCGGGTTACACGAGCGCCTTCACGCATGCGCGTTTCATTATTCTTTCGGACTTGATTTACTCGTGAACGAGGACTCGTATGACAAAAGTGATTTGCACATTTTCTGCACAGTTTTGAACGTAGAATAACCTAAGATGACGAGATTACAACTTTACCCTAAATTTACCATGTAAAATTAAGAAAATCTAATCTATATCCTTACAAAAATATTTCCATGTATATCTCTAAAACTAAGAACCGAACAGCAGTGGTACATCGGCAAAATCACGCAGAACGTCCTCCTCTGTGACATACTTTAACGCCACAAACATCGTCAAGTTGGCTGTCACGTTGAAAAATGTTTAATATTCTCGGAAAATAAATAATTTACAGTTTGTCATTGCGTCACGACTCGGAACGATCGTTTCCTCGGCCCGCGAGTCTCTTTGCCTATTTTATTTCCGCTTTTACGACTTAGCGCGAAGTCCTCGCTAGATTTCTCTAACCGTTTACCTTGGCGAATACGAGCGTGTCTGTGTGTGTATGCGCGCGCGCGCGCGCGTCAGCTTTGCTAATCTAAAAACGCGAACCGATAGCGATTTTTCGCCGGGCATTGTGCAAACTAAAATTGTTTTGAACTCTAGATATCGATCGTTAGATACGACACCGTCGGCGATCGTGCCCGGCCGAACAACGCGACGAAAGAAAAAGAGTGTTCGGTTTTACAGTTAGCGAAAGCTCGTTGGGATTCTCGACACTGGCCGCTCACACGTGCTTCGATTACCTCGTGCCTGTCCCACGGAACTGCGATCGTGATTTCGAGCCAACTCCTCGGTCAATCGCTCGCGACACCGATTATATTCCAGCGAAATATCAATTTTCAATTGGCAATTAACCGGCCGGGACTCGAACGCCACTGCGTTTTAATTTGCTGATAAATGATAATCGAATATTCGCTGATTTATGACGCAGCGATAATAAATTGATAGAGTACAGTGACGTTACTACATTATTTGAAATTATTGACAATTTATATTATCAAATAAATTTTTTTTATTTTTATAATGTACATATTTGTGATTAATTGATTGATTGTGGAAATATAGATTCTGTAAATTATATGTATTTTATTTGAAATCGTACTGCAAATCGGTTAAGAAGAAGGGCGTTGTGGGCAATAAGCTCCGCCCATTTGAGAAGCCTCCGCCCCTTTGGCGAATATATACCCTGGAGACGGTCTCTGTTGATTTATTTATAATCTTTTATGCTTATCTTTATGTTCGACAAATTTCTGCAACTTCGAACATGATGTGGCACAATTTATTCTATTTCTCAGGAATTACTGGTCACGTTGATAGGCCACATCCCAAATCTATGGGCCAATAAGAACCTCTACAAAATACCTAGGTCACACCCATTAGTCCCTTACAGTTTTACGGAATACTCTGCAGCTTTGAGCATGGTCTATTATTGACTTTTTTCATTTGGCGAATGTCTAATCACAGTCACAGGACCCGCCTCCAAATCCTCAAGCCAATAAGACACTCCCCCATGTACTTGAGTCACGCCCAATAGTCTCCGTCCATTTTTAAAACCTCTACGATGCTCGACATTATGTACCCTGATCCTATGGGCTTTCTGTAAAATGTCACGTTCACTGGCCACACATCCAATCCTCGAACCAATGACAGACTCTATGGGTGTCTAGATCACGCCCACAAGAGCACGTCCACATTTCTAAAATTTGTACAACTCTGAACCTGTTATACCATCGTTGTCGTGACTTTTCACGAATTGTTAAACTCGATTATAAGCCACACCCCCAATTCTGTGAGGTGTCTAAGCCACGCCTACTAGTCCCCTCCCACTTAAAAAATGCACACGACTCCAAGCATAGTATATCACCGTTCTTTCGTTCTCTCATAAATGGTTAGTCAATTATAAGCTAGGTTTCCAATTCGTAGGCCAATAAGAGACTCTGCGAGGTCTCCGAGGCCACGCCTAGTAGTCCCCGCACATTAAAAAAATCTGCACGACTCTGGGCATGGTATACCATCGTTGTTCCGTTTTCTCACAAATGGTTAGTCAATTATAAGTCAGGTTTCCAATTCTTAGGCCAATAAGAGACTCTGCGAGGTTTCCGAGGCCACGCCTAGTAGTCCCCGCCCATTAAAAAAATGTACACGACTCCGGGCATGGTATACCATCGTTGTTCCGTTTTCTCACAAATGGTTAGTCAATTATAAGTCAGGTTTCCAATTCGTAGCCCAATAAGAGACTCTGCGAGGTCTCCGAGGCCACGCCTAGTAGTCCCCGCCCATTAAAAAAATGTACACGACTCCGGGCATGGTATACCATCGTTGTTCCGTTTTCTCACAAATGGTTAGTCAATTATAAGCCAGGTTTCCAATTCGTAGCCCAATAAGAGACTCTGCGAGGTTTCCGAGGTCACGCCTAGTAGGCCCCGCCCATTAAAAAAATGTACACGACTCCGGGCATGGTATACCATCGTTGTTCCGTTTTCTCACAAATGGTTAGTCAATTATAAGTCAGGTTTCCAATTCGTAGCCCAATAAGAGACTCTTCGAGGTCTCCGAGGCCACGCCTAGTAGTCCCGCCCATTTAAAAAATGTACACGACTCCGGGCACGATGCACCAAGGTTGTTTTGGCTGTTTACGAGTTGTTGATCACAGTTAGCATCAGGTTCCAGGCGACTCATGCTGTGGGAGTCGAAATCGTGACGCGGGGACGCAAGTGTGCTCGCAGGAGCGTGCCAACGTGCCCGGTTACGACACTTGTTTTGTGACCTGGATATCTCCGTTGCTCCACTCTATACCCACTACCTCGTATACCCAGTTGTCCCCCCGAGTCCCTTCTCCCCAGGCCACTGTCACCCCTGCTCCCGCTGCGGCAGCCTGGCCGAGCCGTCGATGCCATTCGAATATCTGGTTCACCGTGCCTCTCGACCACATGCCGCGCGACCACTGCGTGTCACCCCTCGTGATTCACCCCTCTCTGGACGGTGAATTCTTACCCCGAACACCCTGCAACCTCGTCCGTGACCTTACCCTAGCTCCCGAGGTAAGGTGGACCACAGGCCTCTTCTTCTAATCTCCATCTTCACCGTTTTAGGGTACATCCTCTCTCCGGAGCAATTTGTATATATTTGCGACCCCATTTCTGGCCAAGCGAGCATGGCCCTATTGTGGGAAGCTAATCCAATTCTACCATTAGCATACTACACTTTATACATACTTTATTTTTCATTTTAATTTTGGATTTGTTTGCAAAATTTAAAAACTCCACCTGACCTAGACATAACCTTTAGTCCATGGCCTCCCAGCAGACTAAAAATATATTTTTTTAAATTGTAAATTTCATAAACAGTTATTCTAGACCTTATCTACTCGTGTCCTATTCATAATTCTAATTTTATTCTCACTGATTATTTTTAAAATATGACCTAACCTAAACCTAATCTATGGTCTATGGTCTCCCAGCAGACCAAATATGTTTTTTTTTAATTGTACATTTATAATTACGTATTCCTGACTTATGTAACCTAGATATGTTGTATTGTTGAGTGTAATCTTGTACTATGATTATTTTTTAAATGTGACCTAACCTAAAACTAATCTATGGTCTATGGTCTCCTAGCAGACCAAATATGTTTTTTTTTAATTGTAAATTTATAATTACTTATTCCTGACCTATGTAACCTAGATATGTTGTATTGTTGAGTGTGATCTTAAACTTTTAATATTTTTTAAATTTGACCTAACCTAAAACTAATTTATGGTCTATGTTCTCCTAGCAGACCGAACATGTTTTTTTTTTAATTGTAAATTTATAATTACTTATTCCTGACCTATGTAACCTAGATATGTTGTATTGTTGAGTGTGATCTTGTTATTATTTTTTAAATTTGACCTAACCTAACCTAATCTATGGTCTATGGTCTCCTAGCAGACCAAATATGTTTTTTTTTTAATTGTAAATTTATAATTACTTATTCCTGACCTATGTAACCTAGATATGTTGTATTGTTGAGTGTAATCTTGTACTCTTATTATTTTTTTAATTTGACCTAACCTAACCTAATCTATGGTCTATGGTCTCCTAGCAGACCAAATATGTTTTTTTTTAATTGTAAATTTATAATTACTTATTCCTGATCTATGTAACCTAGATATGTTGTATTGTTGAGTGTGATCTTATTATTATTTTTTAAATTTGACCTAACCTAAAACTAATCTATGGTCTATGGTCTCCTAGCAGACCGAATATGTTTTTTTTAATTGTAAATTTATAATTACTTATTCCTGACCTATGTAACCTAGATATGTCGTATTGTTGAATTTAATCTTGTGCTATGATTATTTTAAAAAATTTGTCCTAACCTTCAGTCTGCAGTCTCCAGTAGTCGAAAAATAAATTTCTTTGAAATTGTAAATTTGTGATTAATCGATCCAGAGATTCGCAGAGTCACGAGTTAGTATACATCTCGATTAGGCTGATGTTCGAGCGAAATCTCGTCGATCTCCGTGTCGCGGCAATCAAGAATTGACCGAGGGGCTCGCGGAGCGCGTCGGCGAGCAAAAACAATGGCGCAAAAGGAAAAACCGTGGCGGCGGATGATGAATCATTGTTCCACGAATTCGTCATGGGAATGTTATGCAAAGGTTAAGAAACGGGGAAGGGCAAGGGAGGTGTATCAAACGATCCGGAGGTTCACGTTTACTGAAACGAGAGAAAGAACACTCCGAACATGGTCTTGCTGGTGATTTCAGATGGCGAACGATTCGCGAGCCTTTTATGGCACTGGCTTCAGAACCGCGGTGGATCACAAAACTATTGGCACACTGATTCGCATACCAACGGCGCATAGTCCCCTTTGTATTCATCGAAACCATCAAAAAATTTGTTTAAAAAAATTGACAATAAGATTTTATCGGAATCGTCACTTTGCGAATATTTATTATTGCAATTTATAGCTGACTGAAAACTAAACAACTTTTGTTAGAAACTTTTCTTTGCCAGACTATTGTAAGTACTCGGAAAATTGACGTAACAGTTAAGTGTCACATCCTGTACACATTTTTTTATACATCCTGTATACATTTTTTTATACATCCTGTATAGCTCCAGTTAGTCTAGGGTGAAGAAGATGTCAAAGAAAGCAGAATTTCTTCTGAATTAGCCTTTTTCAGCTCTGTTTTGGTGTGTAACGGAAGTTAGAAAAATGCTACGATATTTTTGAGCTACTTATCAGATTCTGTGGACAAAACTGCGTCGAAAACGTGGTATACGTTTTTCTTGTATCATGCTCGGTTTCGGAGTAAATCAAGTTTATAGTCTGCGAAGACGCGCAGCCAATAACAGCGTCGCTCGGGGTCCCGCGTTTCCTCATACTTTGGACGCGATTTGCTCGAAAACGAAACGCCGTATGGAAAAACTTCATTCCACAATTTCCCTGCAGTCTTGAACGGAGATTCAGCTAGAACTATCAGATCATCGATTTTTCTACACCGTGTGTAAATAAAAGCGATAAAAGGGGACCGTAATTTGTCGGACCACTTCGAGAAAATAATTCTTGGAACGAGAGCGAGTCGATACGCAAAACCCATTGTCCCGGGGCCTATCAGAGCATCAGAATCGGTGGATGACCCAGTGGCACAATCGATTCTTTTTCCGGTCGATTAAAAACCGCGCGCAGTGGCGTACCTCGTGTCGGCGCACCCTGTCCCAGCAATGTCTTTTCACCGGTGAGATTTGAAAGCAGAAGCGTTCGCCAGACGACGTGTTCTGGTCTCTCCAGCGAGAGACTCATTGTGTGGTGTAATCTGCGTTAGGGCCGAGGAATCCGTTCCGACAGAGCCAATGATGCCACCAGAAAGAAAGACAAGAGGTCCGAGGGTGGGGGGTGGGAGGCGTCGGGGGATTTATGATAAAAAGCTGGGGAAAGACAGAGACGGGCTGCTGGGGTAGGTTGAGAAACGGAGGGGCTGTGAAGCGGGAGGCCGGCGAGAAGCCGACGAGTGTTGAGACTGTATTGATTTCCATTCCGGACTGTCTGGCTGTAGTCTAGTCCATATCCGGTATTCTTTGTGTTCTTGCGTCCCGACGCACGTGTACAAGCGGATTTCCACCGGACGCGGACGACGAAACTGTCAGGAATATCGGGTGACAGTCCTACGGCGAAGGGGGGTGGCCATTGAATCCTCCTGAGACTGGTTTGGGTCCTGTCTTTGGCTGTGAACATCCGCGACTATTTGTATAGAACCAACTTATCGAGATTTGTAGCGATGAAAATATTCTACGATTTTTTAGAGAGCTTAGAATAATTTAAAAGTGAAAAAAATTGTATTTAATTTGACCATTAGGACGTTTGGGATTTTTCGAGAAAAATAAGGGTGTCAATGAACTTCGTTTTATCGATTTGAAGACTCAAGACCTAACGTTAAAGGACCTAAAGTACCGGGGACCTAACCATGATGCACCTAGCCACGATATGAGCAGAAGGGTCGACATCGACACTTAACCATGACCTGCCCCAACATAACAGGAGCAGTGAGTGACCAAAGATCACAACGTAACATTGTAGACTGACATCACAACATTACACCGTAGTCTAACATTATAACATTACACTGTAGCATGACAATATAATATTACACTGTAGCCCGACATCACGTCATAACTTTGTATACTATCAACATGACATAACACTATAACCTAATATCACAACCTTACATTATAACCTGACATCGTGACACAACATTACATTATAGCTTGACATCGTGACACAACAGTACATTATAGCCTGACGTCATGATTCAACAGTACATTATAACCTGACATCATGACACAACAGTGCATTAGAACCTGACATCATGGCACAACAGTACATTATAACCTGACATCATGACACAACAGTGTATTATAACCTGACATCATGGCACAACAGTACATTATAACCTGACATCATGACACATCATTGCAGCTAACATCACAATGTTATGCTGTAGCCTATCATGACCCATCTTTTGCAGCCAACATCACAATGTTATGCTGCAGCCTAACATCATGACACAACATGGCAGCAAACATCACAATGTTATGCTGTAGCCTAACATTATGATCTATCTTTTGCCGCTAACATCACGATGTTATGCTGTAGCCTAACATAATGACACAACATTGCAGCTAACATCACAATGTTATGCTGTAGCCTAACATTATGATCTATCTTTTGCCGCTAACATCACGATGTTATGCTGTAGCCTAACATAATGACACAACATTGCAGCTAACATCACAATGTTATGCTGTAGCCTAACATTATGATCTATCTTTTGCAGCTAACATCACAATGTTATGCTGTAGCCTAACATAATGACACAACATTGCAGCTAACATCACAATGTTATGCTGTGGCCTAACATCATGACCCACCTTTTGCAGCTAACATCACAATTTTATGCTGTAGCCTAACATGACACAACATTGCAGCTAACATCACAATGTTATGCTGTAGCCTAACATCATGACAAAACATTGCAGCTAACATCACAATGTTATGCTGTAGCGTAACATCATGACACAACATTGCAGCTATAATCACAATGTTATGCTGTAGCCTAACATCATTACACAACATTGCAACTAACATCACAATGTTATGCTGTAGCCTAACACTATGGCACAACATTGAACTTTAACATACCGGTAAAAAATTCTACCCATAGATAACGTAGCCCTCTACGTATTATCATTTCAACCTATCATCACATCCAACTACATCAACCGAACATCACAACCTAACATCATCGCATAACGCCAGACACCGATGCTAACGATCCATCAACATGTTGAATTCACATGAAGATATCAAGTGTGATGAGACCAACGTAGGACAGTATATAAACCGACTGGTCCTGATATTGATAGTGGATAAAATCTGGGAAAATTACGCGAGATGAACAGGGGAAAGGGTCTTAAGTTTTCTACACGACTTCACAGTTGACGGGCTCTTAATTACGATCCCGGATCGCGTCCCTAATTGCGTCCCGGTGAAAGTCAACATGCACCCTGTCTCTCTTCAACGTTTCTCGCTTTATATCGCTTATGCGTCGGGTGGTGGACGGGGGGTGGGGGGATGCGATTTCTGGTTTGGTGGACAACCGGTTCCGCTTCACGAACGTCGCCTCGTATACTGCTGAGTAAGTCCTTGTAATTAACGGCGACATGCCGCGCGAAAAGGACGAGTCCGACGATCCCTTCCGTCGGACCTCTTATGGAGGTTATGGGGCTGATTGCTTAACGAGGATCAATACGAGTTCCCCGCGTCATTTCTAAAATTGCTAATGATTTTATTCGCCGTCGATATCGAGGACGGTCGGATCTACGGAGTCTTCAACCGGTTTTGCTCGGTTGATAAAGTCAGCATAGGTGTGTAGAACTGGACACCCTAATTGCTGATCTAACACCGGCCAAGAATACTTTCCGAGATGAAAATTGGGATCTGCACTTTAGGATGACATCAATTTCAGAATTAGAGTTGTCGGAAACCAGCGGTTCTCATTCGGTGATCGAAGATGGCAGCTAGCAGTGGTTCTCAGTTGACGACTCTAGGTCGTTGATGAAGCTACCAGGAGTTGGTGGTTCTCATCCGATTAATCAAACGATCTGTGAAATTTTTTGGATAGCAGTGGTTCTCATCTGGGAATCTAAATTATCTGTGGTTCATAGGTTAGGTCTTATCAACATCTGGATGGCCTATGTAGTTTATACAAAGCAGTGGTTTTCATGTTATAAATTAAATTACTGCAGTAGGGTTTGTTGGAAAACAGTGGTTCTCATCTAATGATACAAGTTTGCAGCTAACAGTGGGTTTCGGACCCTAGGCTCGAGATCCTAGGCTTCGTCGATGCAACTATAAGGAGTTGGTGGTCCTTATCTGGTTAGTTACACGATCTCTAATGTTAGCTCGGAAGCAGTGGTTCTCAACTGTTCATTTAAATAATCACTGAGATACAGGTTAGGTTCTTATCAACATCTGGTTGGTCTATGTAGTTGATGCAAAGCAGTGGTTCTCAACTTATAAATTAAATGAGCGTCGTAGGGTTTGTTAGAAGACAGTAGTTCTCAACTGACTACTTAGATAGTTGCTATCAAGACTTAGTGACACTTGTATGATAACCTGAACGATTAATAAAATCTAGTTTAGGTCTCAGGTATATCTAAACATCCAATTGGTCGTTGTATCTAATGCAAAGCAGTGGTTCTCATTTGATCATCCAGCAAATTTGCTTATTAATCAGAACTCTGTGATTCCAATTATATTATCCATTCCATCTGGGTTCTCATCATATTATCCCAATATTTAGAAGCACTCAGTGGTTCTCAACTGACAGAACAATGTACATAACACGAACCAGTGATTTGAGTGATGAGTTCCAATCTGACAGATCGATGTACACACCGCGAAGCAGTGGTTCTCATGCAGCAGATCAACGTGCACAGAACAAACCAGTGGTTCTCATCCAATTAGTTGAACAAAATGATTTGAGACTCGGGAGAAGCAGTATTCTTCCGGGCAGTCTCGCGCGGCCACAGATAAGTGTCCCAGCGAAGTTCCCGTTGCTCGCAGAAGTTGCGAAGCACCGAGTAAATGCCAGCGGAGGGTTCGCTCGCGAATCACCGGTTTGAAAGGGGCTCGAACAACGCCAGCTAGTTCCCCATTTACGGTCGACGATAGCAGGCTGCTCCCTCAAGCACAATGAGACGCGTTCAGAAGTGGAGCATGCATGCGAACAACGGAGGAACGACAGCGAACGATCCGGCAGCGGCATGCCGGCGTGTTCTGGCAGCGATATAGTCGCGGGTGTATTGATTTCAGGGCATAAATAGACCGCGGTCTCTATTATTCAAAATGCGATCTACCCCCTGTCCTGGGCCGACCGACAGCGCCATCCTCCGCTGGAAAATCATACCGGCAGACTGGCTTTCCATCACCCTCCCTATTTTTACACTTCCTATCCGTCGTCCTCCGCGGGCCCCGTCTGACCAATTCCGGCTTTTCCACTCGTTCCGGCTCTTTCACCGAAAATCACCAGCCTTGTCCAGCGTGTCATATCCTCGTCCAGAGGACCTTTACTATACCGTATTCAGTATTAATTGTATCACTTTATTGTTATTTATATACCTCCTGTGCAATCACAATTTTTTATTTTCTACTGGACGTCTATTACAAGCAATCTAGGATAATCGATCATTATTTATTTTGGGAAAGAAATTGTAACGGCAGATAAAATAATTAACATTTGCAAACATGAAAAATTCTATTTTTTGCAATTCTGTCGAACCTTCACGTTGCTTTTTATTTAACAATTTTCATACATTGTGAAAGTATAAACTATTGCTGTCATGTAAGATAAAAAGATGTTGACATTTACAATTTTTGAAGCATCGTTTAACTGTCACAAAAAAGTCCGGACATATGTTAAGTTTAAAAATCCACTTGGATAGTCAAAATTGGTCCAAAAAATTTTTGAGAAATGAATTCATGTCTGAAAATTATTATTGCACGTTCCTTTTGTGGGGTGTATCTTTGTTGACGAAGGATTCGTTTTTCTTGGTTTGTTGCAGGTGTCTGACTCACGTGGCGTATTCTACTTATTGTTTCACGATTTTCTAGAACGGTAACTTTCGTTGCTTCGAAACCGCTATTTCCGACCGATTGTTTAGAGAACGTTGGCACGCGCCCGAGTATTTTCTCCTCACCCTGAACTTGTCTGACTCGCGCGGCCGTTTCTACTTATTTTCGACGGAATTTTGCAAGAACGCTGACACCGCCGCGAGCTTTCGTCCTTGTACCCCCGAATTGTTGTTCTCCGCTGTTCCCCTTGACCTGGCGCCACATGTGCCAGCTTGTTTTCGCTACTTTCTGCACGACAACAATGCGTCTCGTTGTTTTCTCACAGTTCGACGATTTTTCTTTTTATCAGCCCTGTCTGACGAGTATCGCAGTCTCGACTTATGAAGAAAGTTTTTACAGTATTTTATCGATAAATGTCCCAACCACGGGTTCAGCCAAGGACAATTATGAGCCAGGTATACTATTCTTTGACTTTTGCCAAACGTAAAAAGGACAGCGATGCTCGAGAGGCCTCGGTCATTGAGAAGTGTAACATAATACGGGTTGAGTATATCGGTGTGAGACCACTACTAATCCAATGACAAAACTTTTTAATTTTTTATTGTTATTTTATGGAATTTTTACCAAAATACTCGTGGCATTTTTCTAATGAAAATGATAGCAAATAAGATAGAATTCCGATGGTGTTTACTTGAGTAATGGTATCATCTGAACGTTAATTGTCGCCAGCCGGACCCGTGCTTGCGACAATTATCAATGAAATATTGTATAATACACTGTCCTGGAAATAATTGTATCATATTTGATGTCATTTTCATTAGAAAAATGCCACGAATATGTTGGTGAAAGTTCCATCAAAAAATACTAAAAAATAAAGAAGTTTTGTCGTTGGATTAGTAGTGGTGTCGCACCGATATACTCGACCCGTATTATGTTACACTTCTCGGCGACCGAGGCCTCTCGAGCTTCACGGACCCTCACAGGGTATACCCCGCGGTAGTGGGGATAGTTGTGGGACAATTATCGGCCAGATACATGGGACATTTATCGATAAAATACTGTACTGAGAAATATGTGCCAAAGCTTTCAAACAAATATAAACTGTTCGTGACATTGTTCCTAAAATTGAATTCACAAAGTTGCTACCTTTTCGAATATTCACAATTGTCCCCCTAAAATTTCAGAACCCCACAATTTTAATTGTCAACATTATGGACTTTACGAAGTCTACAAATTTTTTTCACGATTCAGACCACCACGAATTCTAATTGTAAGACTGAAGTTCCCCGTTGATCCAAACAAATATAATGTACGAGTTTTCCTTGCAACTTTATTGCGTTCTTAAAACAACCGTGAGAATTTTCAACAAATGATAAACACCGTCTTCTAATTTGCCACCTAGTAGAAAATTATCATAAGTAAAAAACAATACAAGGATATTAAAATAAAGACTTCAATTCTAGAATTTACTAGAATATACTAGAATACATTAGAATACACTAGAATATACTAGAATACATTGGAAGTTACTAAAATATACTAGAATACACTAGAATACACTAGAATACACTAGAATACACTAGACTACACTAGAATACACTGGATTATACTAGAATATACTAGAATACACTAGAACACACTAGAATATACTAGAATATACTACAATATACTAGAATACACTAGAATATAGTAGAATGTACTAGAATATACTAGAATATACTGGAATATACTAGAATAGACTAGAATATACTGCAATGTACTATAATATACTTCGATATACTAGAATACATTAAAATTTACTAAAATATACTACAATACACTAGAATACACTAAAATACACTAGACTACACTAGAATACACTAGAATACACTAGATTATACTAGAATACACTAGAATACACTAGATTATACCAGAATATACTAGAATACACTAGAATATACTAGAATACATTGGAATTTACTAAAATATACTAGAATACACTAGAATACACTAGAATACACTAGACTACACTAGAATACACTAGAATACACTAGATTATACTAGAATATACTAGAATACACTAGATTATACCAGAACATACTAGAATTTACTAGAATATACTTGAATACACCAGAATACACCAGAATAAACTAGAATACACTAGAATTGACTAGAATAGAATACGATTTTTGTTCATAAATTTACAACAGCTCAAATATCGATAAAAATTCTTTTTATCTGAAATTCAGTGACCCCTGAATTTTTGCAATTTTGCAAATGAGATTCACAAGGAAAGATTTGACGATTAAGAAAGCAAATTCCACAGGATCTTTTAAATCGATTTGGCGGATAGGCAGCCAAGGGAAAATTCCTGGGGGATCGTTGGCTGGAGAAGAATCAAAGCGGATTCCGGCGAGGAACGCGGCGTGTTTCCTCGCGCGCCGAGTGTGGGCTTAAGATTAATTTAACTCCGTCTTACCTTGGCTTTTACACGACCCTTGCCACTCCCACCTTTCGCCGAGCTGTGTCCCGTCCCTGTTCCCCCGGACCTGTCTTTATTGCAGCGTTACAACGATCCTTGAAACACAATCGCCTCCTCCGGTACACTTCGGATTTCCGCGACACCCCGTGGCTTCTCGCCTAATCGTTGGCTCCGATCCGACTGGTTTCAAATTTCGAAAGCCGTGAACACGTAATTCTCGAGCCCCATTGCCCCATGGAATCTCGCTGACCCATCCCCGAAACACGTCTGAACCATCCGCAATCGTTCAATCCAAAACATTGAGTTTCACTTCTAGAAATAGCAACATTGATACGAATTATTGTAACATCGTGAAAAAAAATCGGACGACAATGTAGCTAGTCTCATTTTGTAAGGTGAAGCCTCTACTAACAAACGCTTATACTGTTTTTTTAAATAATATATTTGTATTGGGAAATATATTGAAAAATAGAAAGTAGTTCTTTTTTGGACTATTTTTCTGATTCAAACTCCTCCGCGAAGCTCAACATTTTTTTTCGCAAACCTAATTGTAATGAACTTAAAGACCAAAGTCTTCTCTTTGCAATGACGTTAAAAAATTTGATGTACTATGTTTTTTCACTGTTTTGTGACACTTTGAATGGAAAGTGTACCTCCATCCCATGAGTGATTAAGACACAACTCGAGGACATTTCTATTTGTCTTCTAGTGGAAAAATTTTCTGAATGGAAAACAATTTATGGTAAAGTTGGTAGACACTTCGCCCTTCAAATTGAGCCTAGGTACATCATCGTCCGATTTTTTTTAGCAAAGTTACAATAGTTCAATCACCCTCATTCAACGACTGTTGTTAAAACATTCGTAATTAATTTCGAAACATTGATTGTAATTTTTTCAGCAATAAACGATTTTACAGTAGAAAAGCAGAGGCTTCACCCTTCAAATTAGGCCTAGATACATCATCGTCCGATTTTTTTTAGCAGAGTTACAATAGTTCAAACACCGTCATTCAACGATCATTGTTCAAACATTAATAATTAATTTCTAGACGTTGCTCGTAACATTTTCAACAAGAAACGATATCAGGGCATAAAAGCAGAGGCTTCAACCTTCAAAATGAGCCTAGGTACATCATCATCCGATTTTTTTTAGCAAAGTTACAACAGTTCAAACATTGTCAACTTTCTCCAACAAATATAGAACGCCCTGTATAATGATTTCCTCGGATCGTCGATACGATGTCCGACATTTACAAAACATCGGGATCAAGTGGCTGCACTGTTCAATTTTTTTTCTCCGAGTGCATGTTGATCGATAAATTACAGCATGTAAGCGAAGTTGCGCTGAATCCGTTCGCCTCCACCAATATTACCGATTAGAGGCGGGAGCTAAGACCATACCGGTGATTAGGTTCTTTCCCTTTCCATCATTTCCTCGAACATGCTGCCTGTGCTGACCTATTGGGGCGTGTGAAACAGTTAAACGTTTGAAATTCAACGTGTACGATATTAGGTTCCCTGAGGTCGTCTGGACCGCACCCACGCACGCGAAACTTGCCGTTTGCATGAGTGCTCGATGCGATTAGGGGAATTAAATCACTGCAGTACGATTCTACTTGAAAATCTGAGCAGAAAATGTAGAATCACTTTTTCCTGTAGCGGGCCCTATTTTAGAGAAAAAATGATTCCAAAAATATGGTACTACATCTGTTTAAAACTTTGGACTCGATTTGCTCGAGAAGGAAGCTGCGTAGGAAAAAAATTTATTCTACATTTTCTGTGCAATTTAAGTCGGAGAATTGTATGAGATTGTTGAAATTAATGTTAGGTCACGGTTAGGTCCCGTAAGGTTAGGTTTTGTCACCCAATAATGGATAATCGAAATCCTGCTGTCTGTAATGGAATTAAATCACTGCAGTACGATTCTACGTGAAAATCTGGGCAGAAAATGTAGAATCACTTTTTCCTGTAGCGGGCCCTATTTTAGAGAAAAAATGATTCCAAAAATATAGTACTACATCTGTTTAAAACTTTGGACTCGATTTGCTCGAGAAGGAAGCTGCGTAGGAAAAAAAATTATTCTACATTTTCTGTGCAGTGTAAGTCGGAGAATCATATGAGACTGTTGAAATTAATGTTAGGTCACGGTTAAGTCCCGTAAGGTTAGGTTTTATCGCCCAATAATGGATAATCGAAATCCTGCTGTCTGTAATGGAATTAAATCACTGCAGTACGATTCTACGTGAAAATCTGGGCAGAAAATGTAGAATCACTTTTTCCTGTAGCGGGCCCTATTTTAGAGAAAAAATGATTCCAAAAATATAGTACTACATCTGTTTAAAACTTTGGACTCGATTTGCTCGAGAAGGAAGCTGCGTAGGAAAAAAAATTATTCTACATTTTCTGTGCAGTGTAAGTCGGAGAATCATATGAGACTGTTGAAATTAATGTTAGGTCACGGTTAGGTCCCGTAAGGTTAGGTTTTGTCACCCAATAATGGATAATCGAAATCCTGCTGTATGTAATGGAATTAAATCACTGCAGTACGATTCTACGTGAAAATCTGGGCAGAAAATGTAGAATCACTTTTTCCTGTAGCGGGCCCTATTTTAGAGAAAAAATGATTCCAAAAATATAGTACTACATCTGTTTAAAACTTTGGACTCGATTTACTCGAGAAGGAAGCTGTGTAGGAAAAAAATTTATTCTACATTTTCTGTGCAGTGTAAGTTGGAGAATCATATGAGACTTTTGAAATTAATGTTAGGTCACGGTTAGGTCCCGTAAGGTTAGGTTTTATCGCCCAATAATGGATAATCGAAATCCTGCTGTCTGTAATGGAATGTAATTCTATATTCCTAATGGATCATAAATCTTATTAGAGGTCAGGGCTTGGCTGGGCTGAGGTTAGGCCTCAGGTTAGGCCAGGTTAGGTCTGAGTTAGGTCCGAGATAGATAACCACAATTGCATTCAACGAATAATAGTCTAATTTTCACATCGTTCAATTTAAGTGAATTGAAATTTTTTCCAATAATTAAACTATTGAAGATAATGAAATTTCGCTAGAGATAATTGACTAACGATGCTTAATTGCTATTGGATCCGTGGATCCATCGCCTGTAGCCCCACTCCGTCACGTGATCCGGTGTACTTTATAGAATATTATGCTAATGTCATGTCCGTGGTAATGCACGCGAACGATACTCCATCGTAATTACACTATTGAGCCTTGCAAACTTGCAGGGTACGCGTTACGGTGCCGTACGCTGTAATGGCAGATACGAGTCGGTCTATAACGAAGAAATTCACCGCGCGTTTAACCGCAGACTTGCGCCGAGTCCCACAGAACAGGTTTCGATCGAGAATGTGGTCAAACGAATGCAATTGTTTGCGATAATTAACATTTTTTTTCACAGCGTCCTTATGGGGGTAATCGTGTCCCGCCAGGACGTCTACTTCTAATCAAACGATCACAATAATAATTCACCTATGAAATCAATTACTGGCCATGATTATTCGCAATTTTTATAAATAAAAAATTGAATAAATATTTTCTTATAATTGTTTGATGTACCACTGTGTCCGTTTATAACGATTAATTCTACCTGGACGACCATGAAAATAATTCCACTATGAAATCAATACCTGCTGATGCTGGTGGGGGACAGTCGGCGCTATGGTGGGGGGACGGTTGTGTCTCAATTGAGACAAAAATGCCCATCCATCGTCTATAACGTTTAATTCTACCTGGACGGCCACGATAATAATTCACCTATGAAATAAATTACTGGCCATGATTATTCGCAGTTTTTATAAATAAAAAATTGAATAAATATTTTCTTATAATTGTTTGGTGTACCACTGTGTCCGTTTATAACGATTAATTCTACCTGGACGACCATGAAAATAATTCCACTATGAAATCAATACCTGCGTATGCTGGTGGGGGACAGTGGGCGCTATGGTGGGGGGACGGTTGTGTCTCAATTGAGACAAAAATGCCCATCCATCGTCTATAACGTTTAATTCTACCTGGACGGCCACGATAATAATTCACCTATGAAATCAATTACTGGCCATGATTATTCGCAATTTTTATAAATAAAAAATTGAATAAATATTTTCTTATAATTGTTTGGTGTACCACTGTGTCTGTATATAACGTTTAATTCTACCTGGACGACCACGAAAATAATTCCACTATGAAATCAATAACTCCGGATGATGGTGGGGGAGAGTGGGCGCTATGGTGGGGGGACGGTTGTGTCTCAATTGAGACAAAAATGCCCATCCCTCGTCTATAACGTTTAATTCTACCTGGACGGCCACGAAAATAATTCCACTAAGAAATCAATAAGTGACTGTGATTATTCTCAATTTTTAGCGGTCAATTTGATACAAATAAAATTTTTTTTGTAATTAACTGTTGTCCCACTATGTCTGTCTATATCGTCTGATTCTACTTAAGGAAATGCACTGAAGTTAATTTATCATCAAATTGATACATGATTTGTTAATATACTCAATTGCTAGTGATTACTATGATACGAAAAGAAATTTTTTTTGTAATTAATTGTTTTCCCAGTATGCCTGTTTATAACGTCTGTTTCTACTTGAACGACGACGAATATTACACTACAAATATTCTCAATTTTTTTCTCAGTGTACCACTATGTCTGTCCATAACGTCTGTTTCTACTTGAACGAATAAACAAAATTTAATTCGGGATTAAAGTGATACATAATTTATAGGTGATTATTTACTGTTCTCATATTTCAATGGAAAATGTAGCTTTCTGACAGAAAATATTTTATTTAAAAAATACTACTTGAACGAGTACACTGAAAATAAAGTGAATAAGATAAGATAAAAAATAAAGTAATACATATGTTAAATTATTGATTAATAAGATCCTGATACGTTAATCTATAATATTGATTATTTCTACTGCAACGAACACGCTGGAAATATTTCAGAAATAAAATTAATTATTTTCGTTATATCATTATTGATTCCTATTGTTTAATTAAAAAAATTGATTTATGCACTTTATTACCGCTCGCATGATCACTTTGAAAATACTTGATACTTCCTTGACAGAAGGAAAAGGATTTCAATCATGCTCAGAATAATGAGTTTCGTGTCTGACCACTATATCTGATTCTACTGGCTGTAACAATGTTGAAACTGTTCAGTGATAATACACTATTAATGGTTTTGTAATAAAGCAGCTTGCATAATGAATGAACTATAAACGAATTATAATAGTATATAACAAATAAATTTCAATAGAAGCTTATTTCCATAATGAATATAAATGAACATAAATTTTCGTATTAATGATAGGAATCTGCAAGTCTCTTATTTATGATCGTAGAATATATTACAAACTTTTTTGATCTCGACTTTCTAAATTACCATATGCTTTGATTAACATTTTCTTGTTGCTGTGATTTATTCAAATTTCGAACCTACGGTACATGCATGTACTTACGTTGTTCGTTCGCTTACGATAACAGTCTGGCAATGACTGTACAACTGCTAACACGTTTGATAATACTGTTAATTTATTGTACTTCACAATCATTGCATCAACGTCCCTCAATGTTGGCGTGATATCGGTCAGGGTTATTGATTTTGGATTATTTTAATAATAGGGAGTATAAATTGCAGCAATCTTCAGAGTATTAGCAGCAACAAATTTCTTTTTCATTTAAATATTTATGAGAATATATTCTATGAAGCAAACAGTTTAATTTTTGTAAATTTATGTATATTTCTTATCTAGAGTGTAATACACTTTCTACAATGTTGCTATCAACAACTTAAAAAAAATATAAATGTTAATGAAAACATTTTATAAAGCAAATGTAATGTATTTCAAAAATTGCAGAATATAAAAATATAAATATTAACGAAAACATTTTATAAAGCAAATGTAACGTATTTCAATATTGCAGAATATAAAATTATAAATATTAACGAAAACATGTTATAAAGCAAATGTAATATATTTCAAAATTGCAGCAATGTTTACAGTATTAGCAGTATATTAGAACTATATAAGAATATAAATATTAACGAAAACATTTTATAAAGCAAATGTAATATATTTCAAAATATTTATGAGAATATATTTTATACAGCAATAAGTTTAATTTCTGTAAATTTATGTATATTTTTTATCTAGAGTGTAATACAATTTCTACAATGTTGCTATCAACAACTTAAAAAAAAAACTATTAATGCAAGCAATTGTAATGTTTATGAAATCACGTTCTATATATTTTCGTTTTAAATTACAATAAAATTTCTACAATGTTATTGCCAACACATTTGTTTGAAAAATATTGATAATAATAGGAATATGTATTAAAGCGATTTTGTAAAGTTATTCAGTTGTGTATATTTTTACATTCTAGGCTGCAATAAAATGTTAATGAAATTGTTAATAAATGATATTCTCGCAATGGTCGACAGGAAACTCGGAACAGAGCTTGTAGGTATGTCTATTGAAATATGGCCGCCCGTTGTCAGACGGTCTATAACTTATCCCAGTGGAATCAGTTCTAACGTGTCAGACAACACGAGAACTGTATTTAACACGACGAAGACAGTCAGACTGAATTAGCAAGTCACCTGTCGAGACCCGCTGAAAATTCTATTCCGGCGTCCTAACCTATTTTGTTACTCAAGAGATAAATTACAATTTTATTATACAATATTTCAACTGAAAAATAAATTGTAATTTTGACAACGTAGTATAAATAGAAAATTAAAATTTCATGGAACAACAGTCTCAATAGAACAACAAAAATGCAGTTTTCTTGCATTAAACATAAACAAAATTTTATCAATGTAAAAGAGGAATAAATAGAAGTTATATGAGTATAGACGAAAGAATGAATTATAAAATAAACTACAACTTTGTTGGATAATATTTCAACACTGAAAAATAAATCTATAATTTTGTTAAACAACGTAGAAATCATACAACAAATTAAAATTTTATGAAACAATCGTGTAAATAGAACAAAAAACTGCAATTTTATTGCATAAAACATAAACAGCAACTTATCAATGTAAACCAATAATAAATTACTTAATAAGTGTCAAGTGAAATGAGTATTAATAAAAGGATAAATTTTAAAATAAACTACAACTTTGTTGGATAATATTTCAACACTAAAAAATATATTATAATTTTGTTAAACGAAGTAGAAATTATACTACATTAATATCAATGTGAACCAATAATAAATTACTTGATAAGTGTCAAGTGGAAAATGAGTATTAACGAAAGGATAAATTCTAAAGTAAATTACAATTTTGTTGGACAAAGGTAGAAGTTGTAATTGATTGCTCCAATAAATAGCAAATTAATGTAGTGGGATCCCGTTGCAAAAATCAAGTGTAACGATCCGATTGGCCGCGATCCATCGATCCGAAGCGACACGCGTGGGACAGTGGATAACGTTGTGCCGTATCCCGCGGCCGTGGAACCTGCTGGCATAGAGATCTGTTTGGCGACGTAACGCGCCCGTTACGGGCAGCCATCGGTGAACCAGTCCCTCTTTCTCTTTCTCTTTTCTCACTCTCTTTCGTCTCGCGAAAGCGCGAGTGGATCGTGCCAGCGAGACCGTGTTATCGATCGGCTCTGTTAACAAGCCCAGCTTCGAGCGCGTTTTTCAAGCACTTCCGCTCCAGCAGCGTTGCGGGCTCCTCTAGACGGTGAGAAAGAGAACGAGGGGGCTGGGAAATGGGTGGGAGGGAGACGTGGTGGGGAGAAAGAGGGTGGGAAGAGAGATAGAGAGCTTGCAGAGAGATTGAGCTTGCAGAGATATAGAGCTTGCAAAGGGACAGAGTCTGCAGAGGGACAGAGCTTGCACAGAGAGAAAGGTTTCAAAGAGGCAGAGCTTGCAGGTAGGGGGTACTTGCAAACCGAGCTTACAGAGAGACAGAGCTTGCACAGAGACGGAGCTTCCACAGAGGGAAGTCTGGAGATAGGAAAAACCTTGCAAGCAGATCTTGCACGTAGGGGGTACTTGCAGACAGATCTTGCAGTTAGAGGGCACTTGCGAAGAACTTGCATAGAGCTCGCATAGAGCTTGCATAGAGCGTGCATAGAGCTGGCATAGAGGTTACATAGAGTTTGCGAAGAACTTACATACAGCTTGCATAGAGCTTGCAATGAGGTTGCAAAGAACTTACATAGAGTTTGCATAGAGCCCGCATAGAGCTTGCATAGAGCTTGCATAGAGATTGAATAGAGTTAGCATAAATGGTGCATAGAGCTAGCATTGAGTTTTCGAAGAACTTGCGAAGATCTTGCATAGATCTAGCTTGGGGCTTGCATAGAGCTTGCATAGAGTTAGCATAAAGCATGCAGAGAGCTTGTCGAGAACCTGGCATAGAGTGTGCATAGAGCTAGCATAGACGTTGCATAGAGTTTGCTAAGAACTTGCGAAGAACTTGCATAGAGCTTGCATAGAGCTTGCATGGAGCTAGCATAGAGCGTGCATGGAGCTAGCATTGAGTTTTCGAAGAACTTGCGAAGATCTTGCATAGATTTAGCTTAGAGCTTGCATAGAGGTTGCATAGAGTTAGCATAAAGCTTGCACAGAGCTTGCAGAGAGCTTGCAGAGTGCCTGGCATAGCGCGTGCATAGAGCTAACATAAAGGTTGCATAAAATTTGCAAAGAACTTGCGAAGAACTTGCATAGAGCCTGCATAGAGCTTGCATAGAGCTTGCATAGAGCTTGCATAGAGCCTGCATAGAGCTTGCATAGAGCTTGCATAGAGCTTGCATAGAGCCTGCATAGAGCTAGCATAGATGTTGCATACATCTTGCAAAGAACTTGCATAGAGTCTGCGAACAACGTGCATAAAGCTTGCATAGAGCTTGCATAGAGCTTGCATAGAGCCTGCATAGAGCTTGCATAGAGCTTGCATAGAGCTTGCATAGAGCTTGCATAGAGCTTGCATAGAGCCTGCATAGAGCTAGCATAGATGTTGCATACATCTTGCAAAGAACTTGCATAGAGTCTGCGAACAACGTGCATAAAGCTTGCATAGAGCTTGCATAGAGGTTGCATAGAGCTTACAGGTTGAAAGAGAGCTAGCAGTGTGATGGTGGGAGGGTAGGACCGTCCCCAAAATCTCATCAACTAATTGCATCGCCTCTCCAACGTTTGCATGATAATTTCCGAGCACTCGGTTTATTTCATTCGCATCCCGCGAGACGCTAATTGGATCGATTCCTCCGTGAAACGGGAGATGACTCAAGCAACCCTTTCCTGTACTCGGTGACGCATAAATTTCAACTTCAGATTATTGTGCACGAATGGAACTGGGTTGCTGCACCCACCTAGGTCGACGATGTACTCAAATGCTCGTTGTCGAACACTTGAATTTGATGGATGGAGAAGATTTTCTATGTGACATCTTTCGATCTTGAAAACTTTGTTAAAATCGGTTGCTACGGGGGAAAAAACTGCACGCATTGAAAAATGTAAGAATCCTTAGATTGATTTGAGTTCGAGGCCGACAATCGCGAAAAACTGAAATTTTTACCATCTTTAAACTTTGTTGCTCATTGCAACGTCAACCGATTTCGATGAAATTTTCAGAACTTGCATATATATATGAGGGACACAGATCTATCGATCGGATGCTATAAATTTTTAATATAGACTCAGATGCAAAATTGTGAAAAGCAACTATTACTAAATTGTAAAACGCAACCGCTTTAGGCTGATCTTCACCTTAGGGGACCAAAAATTATCAACTTTTCTGAATGTAATACTATAGATTTTGGCGAGAAAATGATAGAACTGTATGTTGTAGTGCGCGGATTCAAGTTTTAAAGCGCTTTTGAACCAGTGAACTCCGCGCCTTAAAACTCGAATTCCGCACACCAAAACGTACAGTTCTATCACTTTCTCGTGAAAATGTATAGTACCACACTCAGAAAAGTTAAAAATTGTTGGTCCTCTAAGGTGAAGTTTAACCAACCCCCTAACTCTTTGAAGGAACTCGAGTCGTTTAGTTCAATGTTACCAAAGTAATTGTATTGCGAAGAGTGTCCGAATATTAATTCGGCCCACTGTAGATCTACATAGTAGAAACCCCGCCGGTTTGATGTCACTGATCCTGTTCCGCGATTTTGCTTTCGTTTCGTCGTCTGAATAATGGACACGCAGGTGTAGAGAGGCGCCGGGTAAAAGTAGGTCTCCCTTTTCAATCCACGTGTACACACATACATTCCACGGGAGACTGCAATCCACGCGGCAAAGAGTAGCGTTGGAGGGACGGGGGCGGGGGTAGAGAAGGAGAAAAAGGAGGAGAAGGAGTCGTACTGTTGGGATCGATAGCCGGCCTCCCGGGTTCTCTTCTTGCCGGTTCGTGACGACCACAAGCGAGAAACATTCATCGTAATCCCGGTTGGAAAGGTCACGGCGTCGCTGGGATTCCGTATTTTCGGTTTTATCGTCATCGATCCGCGGATCGATCGAACGCGAAAGCACCGGGCAGCCATTGCTCGTCGTTTTCGGTAATTACAGTCCCCCCACCGCCTACCCCACCTCTCTCCCACGGGTGCACTCGTTCGCAATAATTGGCGGGGAATAACTGGCCGCTGTTTGCGAACAGGTTGCACACACCGCTTGGCCCGTAACATTTTCGATCGGACAATTAGCGTGCTGGCATTTTCTCTTCTGGCGATTATTACCCGCGCCCTTTCGCGTTGGTAGACCGGCGAGGCAGTGTTCGAGGCCGTTGCTGCTCCCTTTGGGAGCGTATAGTTGAGGATGGTATGCTAGGCAATCGTAGTCGGTTGTTGTTGTATTGTTGGGCGAGTATTTGTGATGGTTGAGGTTTATTGAAGTGTGGGGATTTTTATTAGTGGATGGGGTAGTGTGAGTATGGTTGTGTAGAAGTTGCTTCTGTATCTCCTTGCAGCCATTGTTGTGGAATATTCGTTTGTATAAATGTATTTATACATTGCAAAAATATTGCTGTCTTTGTTACTGGTTTATACACTGTGTTCTTTGTCACTATACAGGGTGGTCCTTTTATGTTAGGCCACCTAAATATCTCTTCAGCTTATTGCGATGCAAAAAATATTTTTTACGTTATGTGCATGGTGGCAACACACCAATATCTGGCAAGAATATTTTTTCCCCAAGGTCATTGTTTTTCCGGAGTTATCAAGGTCATCGGTGTTGTTTGATATATAACTACATTTTTTTATTGCATCGTGTAGCCGATCGAAAAATACATTCAGATATGTGTAATAACATGACCTTGAAACGACCTTGAGCATCAAAAATTAAATTATATATGGTATGGTTGTGTAGAAGTTGCTTCTGTATCTCATTGCAGCCATTGTTGTACAATATTTGTTTGTATAAATGTATTTATACATTGCAAAAATATTGCTGTCTTTGTTAATGGTTTATACATTGTGGTCTTTGTCACTATACAGGGTGGTCGTTTTATGTTAGGCCACCTAAATATCTCTTCAGCTTATTGCGATGCAAAAAATATTTTTTACGTAATGTACATGGTGTCAACACACCAATATCTGGCAAGAATAATTTTTCCCCAAGGTCATTGTTTTTCCGGAGTTATCAAGGTCATCGGTGTTGTTTGATATATAACTACATTTTTTTATTGCATCGTGTAGCTGATCGAAAAATACATTCAGATATGTGTAATAACATGACCTTGAAACGACCTTGAGCTTCGAAAATTAAATTATATATGGTATGGTTGTGTAGAAGTTGCTACTATATCTCATTGCAGCCATTGTTGTACAATATTCGTTTGTATAAATGTATTTATACATTGCAAAAATATTGCTGTCTTTGTTATTGGTTTATACACTGTGGTCTTTGTTACTATACAGGGTGGTCCTTTTATGTTAGGCTACCTAAATATCTCTTCAGCTTATTGCGATGCAAAAAATATTTTTTACGTAATGTACATGGTGTCAACACACCAATATCTGGCAAGAATAATTTTTCCCCAAGGTCATTGTTTTTCCGGAGTTATCAAGGTCATCGGTGTTGTTTGATATATAACTACATTTTTTTTTATTGCTTCGTGTAGCCGATCGAAAAATACATTCAGATATGTGTAATAACATGACCTTGAAATGACATTGAGCTTCGAAAATTAAATTATATATATACATTAAATTTCTTTTTTTTATTTTTATGCTCCACTTATCAATATTATAGTGAATATCAATAAATCATGTAAGGGGCGTTCCTTAAGAACACTGTGCACCGCAGAAATTGAAATAACCTTTAACGTGTAATATACGATCGTTTGGGTTGTATCCGTCATTTGACCAATTTGTCCGGGGCCAATTTCGGCCGAATCAGTGCCTGTACATAATTACACAGCATATTTCTGAAACCGTGCAATGAGACGTCGAATGCAGGCCAAGGTAGCGGGTCACAATTTGCCGGGCGTAAATTTCAAAGGCAATCGTTCCTTGCACGGACACTCGCCAACGAATTACACGGTTCCTTACCTTCGATTACGTCAACCTCCCTCCATCGGTTTGACGTTTCAACCGTGTGGCCGCTCGCGTGTCCTTAATCAACCGTGCACACCAATCCCGCTGAAAATTGCCACCTTACGCTCGCTTATCCGCCCCGGGACCGGCGGCGGGTCATCTGTGACCCGTCCTTGTACTGAATCGACTCCTTCCAACAAGTACTACACACTCTACCACGATCATATTCATTCAATTAACATGCTAAAAGTAAACATCAACAAATCAGTTTTTGTAATTTTGGTAATAACATTAAGAAAAGTTAATATTTTTGCACGAAAATAAACATGTACATTCGTCACACAGCGGTAAACGTGTCTGTGAATTTTTAAGACGATATGTCAGCTACTTTTGTTTAAAAAAATTCCAATGTTACTTATTCGCTTCAAGACTATTCGAAAATATTATTTAATTTATAATATCGACCAAATCATTATTTTTGCACACAAAAAAATATGTATACTCTTCAGACAATAGTTAAGATGTATGCAAATTTTTAAATCTATTTGTTCATTAGTTTTGTTGAAAAAAATTGTTAAGTCATGTCTTGTTAGCAAGAACGTCGATACTCTTTGATTTTGTTAGGTGCTGAACTAAAATTGATGCTAATTCGAACATAAACGTTATTTTGCTATACAAAAATTTGTATACATTGTTCAAACATAGACAAATACACCTCCAAAGTTCAAATTCGGTATATCTATTAATTACTTTGGGAAAAATTACCAAGTCATTGCTCACTTAATATTAAATTACGGTTGATGGTATCGTTTGTTATACAAATATGATTTTTTAAAAATTCATTTTGTAATGTGCGGTATGGTGTGATGTCTTAATTTATGATCTTCGAAATGGAAGCGATCGCTGGAACAGATCCGACGTTAACGAGAGCCGATTTCACCTGGAAATTAATTAGAATCTCGATCGGGATCGTTGGTGTATTATCGGCCGACACGAGATCTCGAATTCCGTCGGCCGAGGAATTCTCGATCGCCGGCGCGGCGGATCGATTGCGTAAAATCGCGGAGGGCGAATAAAATGGAAATGAAAGTGAAAGCGCGGTGATCCCCGTCGCCTCGTGGAAACGAGCCACTCGAAATAACAACGAGGAGAATGGGGGAACAAAGAGGCTAAAGATCAACCGCGAGACAGTCCGTTGATTTATGAAATGATCGAGCCGAATGATCTATCGATCGCGCCGGGAAAACGCGTTACGGTGATCGGCTGTAACGCACTCCTCGACATTTGCTTAGAAACGCGCCTTAAAGACCTAATATCGCGAAGGAAATGGAAGAACGCTACTTAAATGATTAAAATGACAATATTGTGACAAAACTAAAGCTACATTAATGTTAATCGGAGTGAATGTTATTTTAGCATATTCTCCCTGTTAAAATGCACGAAAAGTGTAGGATACACTTTTTTCGTTAGGGCTATAGTTTGTGAATAAAAATGGTTTGAAGTTAGGCTGCGCGCGCCGTTGCCAAGATGGCGTCTGAAGCCTCCACATTGGTGGAGACTTTGGATGAATTTTTCTCGGAAATGGAGCGTTTTATGGGGACAGTGCTTTACATGTTTTCTGTTCAGTTTTTAATGAGGAATTAGGTGACAGTGGTTTTTGGAAGCTACCGCGACTCGTTTTCCAGAATTTTCAAGTTATACATCATTGGGGACTTTGGAAACTTTTAAGAGGAGACATATAGTGACTAATATATTAATTTATATTGTTTTAACAAGTTGACGAAAATTTTGAAAGAATTCTGTGCTAAAAAAGAAGGTTTAAACTAAATGATATAAAATAATTACTTCTCTGATTTTTTAAATATATAAAAAGGTTGAACAGAAAGTGTATTTAAAGAAAACTTGAAAATTACGTGAACGAATGAGACGGTGGCCTTTCAATTTTTTTCGGGGGACGGGTGGGGGGTTGAGAGATGGCGTAATCGCGTGGTCAGTTGGTTTTTGATGGTCGAGGGAGCCAGCCCCCGCAAAAATTAAGGCAAACGCGGTCTCGAAAGGAAAAGATGCGACACGTAGCTCCGGTAATCCGATATCCAGCTCCTGCGAGAGGTGGCAAGGTCCTTTTAAGGGTAACCAGGTCACCCTCGGCTTCTCCTCCTTCCACGCCCTCCTGCCTCCGTCTTCTTCTTCTGCTTCGGCTGCTTCCACGGCCGGGAATTTCCCGCAAACTTCCCGGTCACGTTCCACGGCTTCTTCGGTGCATTCCGTAGGCGGAATTGGGTGCAGAAACGTAGGTAGCTCCGTCACGATATTCCCTCGTCAACGTCTCCCCTTTGACGATTCTAGAAATTACCGCCGATGACATTGAAATTTCATTTGCCATCGCGATTTCCGTCGCTCCTCGCTGGTTCTCGGAAACATGCTGAATTTTTAACTTTTGATGCAGTCATCGCGTTTACATAAAAAAAATTGAGTACGTTCCCGGACCATTGGTAAATGTGTATGTAAATTTTTAAGTCAGTATATTAACCACTTTTGTTTTAAACAATTCCTATGTTGTTACCTTAGCTTTGAAGGTTTCTGAAAACTTTGTAAATTTATAGTATTAAGAGCAGTTGTTATTTTTGCACACAAAAAAATATGTACATTCCTCAGACAGTGGTTTATATATTCATAAATTGTCAAGTCGATATGTTTGTTAGTTTTGTTTTGAGAAATTATTATGTCAGTCTTGGCAGTAGAATCTGAAGCTCTTTAATTTTGTTAGGTGCAGAACTGAAACTCGAATAACTTCGCACTAAATAATTATTTCGTCGTAAACAAAATTCTGTACATTCCTGAAATGTTCCCGAATAACCTCCCAAAGTTTCAATACAATAGATTCGCTACTTTTGTCTAAAAAAATTCTCAAAGTTTAGGTAACCTCTTCTCTTGAAAATTATGTCCACGTCGCACACTCGTTCTAACGAGAGTTTCCCGGTGCTAAATACGCGAGCAACGGAACCTGGAAGACAGGAGGACAACTATGGGCCATTAGGATCCCCTAAAAAGCCGCCGAAAAGGTATCTGCCTCGAGGAGATCAAAATACAACGATCCCAAGAACGAACCGTCTAAGAAACGACGCATAACTTTCAGCTCGAGACAATGCTCGGGCCCGGAACGAGTATTTTCAATCTCGAAACGAGCGTTGGCGAAATCTCTGTTGGACGGCCGCGAGATAGAGGCTTGTTCCTTGTGCGAGGGAGACATTATTTTCGTTGTATTTCACGTACGTCGCGGCGCGGATCGCAACGGGAGGCTCGAAAAGGGATCGGCACTCACGGTTTTGGCACGAGACCATCGCCGCATCCAGTATTCCTTACGACCCATATTTCTTGCCCTAAGATTGACCGGAACGGTGCAGGAAATGCCCGTTAGCCCCTCCGCGAGATAAATCGATGGCCAGAAAGTAGCCCAGGTGTTTTCTATAAAAACGCTCGAAACCCCTTGCTCCTAATTTCTTCCTGAAATTAGGGTTCCTCTATTTCTCCATTTTGAAACAAAATCGGTCTCTGAAAAGTCTAGGATAATTCATAAAAATTGTTTACTTTAGTTTATCTGTGAGCTATTTTATAATTTATAGATGTTTTATGGATCGGACATTCAAATTTTGATGGTTTTGATTTTTTTAAATATTTAATTTGATGAGTTAACCTCAATCTAACATAATCCCATCTAACCCAGGTTCAGACAGCAGGCAGGCACATTCGGGGTTAGGTTATGTTTGAGTTAGGTCTTTTCAAGATTTGGCAAAATGATGTTATGTCGTTGCAAGGTTAAGTATGACGATGTCTTTGGAAGGTCGGTTATAAAGTTGTTATGTCTTTGCAAGGTTTTGTACAACGACGGTTATGTAAACCCACATCACCCAGGCTCAGCCAGCAGGCAGGCACATTCGGGGTTAGGTTATGTTTCAGTTATGTCTTTTCAAGATTTGGCAAAATGGTGTTATGTCGTTGCAAGGTTAAGTATGACAATGTCTTTGGAAGGTCAGTTATAAAGTTGTTATGTCTTTGCAAGGTTATGTACAACGACGGCTATGTAAACCCACATCACCCAGGCTCAGCCAGCAGGCAGGCACATTCGGGGTTAGGTTATGTTTCAGTTATGTCTTTTCAAGATTTGGCAAAATGGTGTTATGTCGTTGCAAGGTTAAGTATGACAATGTCTTTGGAAGGTCAGTTATAAAGTTGTTATGTCTTTGCAAGGTTATGTACAACGACGGCTATGTAACCTCACCCAGACTCAGCCAGCAGGCAGTCACATTCGGGGTTAGGTTATGTTTGAGTTAGGTCTTTTCAAGATTTGACAAACTGATGTTATGGCATTGCAAGGTTAAGTATGACGATGCCTTTGGAAGTTCAGTTATAAAGTTGTTATGTCTTTTCAAGGTTATGTACAACGACGCTAGGTCCTGGCGAGGTTATGTTTCATTATGTTAAGTCTACGGGTGAATTAAAGTAAGATAGCTTTCAAGTGAGAGTGTTAGAATAAAATGAACATAAATCCTTCAAACTCAACCAAAGTGCACTGGCAGTATGAAACTTCGCACACTTACGTCAGCCGCGCCAGGTGTTTTATTCGGCCGTGAATAATTCAGTCACCGTTGAAATTTTCATTTCGTCTGAACCTCGCCAGTTAGAAGATGCCTCGAATGCATAAACTTCAGCAGTCCGTTGATCACTAATTCATTGTCTCGTCTAAAGGGGTTGGTGGACACATACGTACACAGGGCAAGGGTCCGTCTAAAGACTAGAGAAGGGTCGATAACGGTGTGTATCGACCGGTCGCATTTCTCCTGGCTATTGTTCCCGGCCTGACGGCCTTGCATTATCTTTGCCAACTTCGGCTTAAGCCTATTTATAGTGGCGGGGTTCGCTTGGAAAGTCGACGTCCACGTTACAACGGACTCTGAACGCCGAAATATACACGGTGCCGCGCGAGAGTGCATCGGACAGTGTCTTCGCCCTCCTCGGGATCGATCAGTGGCTACCAAGGGCTCCGCGATACACCACTGACATAGTATCGCGTGTGTTTGCGGTTGCCAACCCTCGAGGAAATTTTCTGACGGTTCTTAGGTAACGTACCCGACTGCTAACGTCTCTTCGTACGCGGTCTCCTTGATCTTCGTGTTCGCTCTGCGACCTTGATCTTTAGGTCTCTGGTCGTGTAACGTCGTTCTCCTAGTAGAGGACGAAGCAAACATTAATTAAGCTATAGACTTCAATTTAATTTGTACAGTCTCTATAGCAATAGAAAATTTATTAAATAGCTTGACCCTCTTAAGAGTCTCGGTTAGATGGGATCGTCTAATTGTCTGCTTTAGTTACTCTCGTAGAAAAAAACTTCCGAGGACAAAGTTATACCATCTGAAGTGGTACGTGCAGAAGAAAATTATTCCTCAAGGTAAATTTTTCACGATTCTTCAAGGTCGTTGGAATTTTTTAGACCGATACCGTATATTCGTTTTTCGATATTCTTGTAGAGATTGAAAAAACAAATCCAACGAGTACCATGACCATGCCATTGCGATCATTCAATCTCGAAATATTTGTGTTTGAAAATATCAAATTTTAAATTTTCAGATACAAATATCTCGAGATTGAATCATCGAAATGGTACGATCATGGTAGTCGGTGGATTCGTCTGCTAATGCTCTGTAAGAATATCGAAGAAAAAAAAATGTTATAAAATTTTATAAAAAATATTGATGACCTTGGAATCTAGTTAAAAAATCACCTTGAGGAACGATTCTTCCCGCGTTTTTTTTTGAGACGGCATAACAGCAGTAAAAAAAATCGAAGTACGTACCTCGCTTCACTACATGTTCATCGCACCTTTCATTCAGCGAACAACTATCGAGGCATCGTTCTATAAACAAACCCCAATATCCCCTCCACTTTTAATTACCCATATACCAATCCTTCAACAATTTTCGAGCAATAAAAATTAACGAATAGATTAATACGTTAATAATTAATAGATTATTAAAATTTGCGAATGTATTTTGTGTGTACGAGGACGACAAATCGGTGTTCAATCATCCCGTGTGTCTCGCCGTTGGTATATAAGATCGTACGATTTCCGGCACGGGGTTCGTTGCCAATTTAAATACAGGTGGAGGCGCGAGAATTTATCTCGGCCTACACGTGCACGGCCAGGGCGTCTCGTGTCGCAATCGTTGGCCTAAACGACCATGCCGCCGAATCGCGAGAGGGATCATTGGTCGTCGGGCTGGAAACCGTGGCCCGCTGTGCCAGAAACAGTCGAATGGTACACCTCGATAATAAAGACGAAAATAATCGAGGCCCCCCTCCGGTAAACCGGCCGGCGTCGTTAACTGTTTAATCGTAGCGGGGGGAGGGGGCGTGGTCAAATTGCCCCAAATAAATTATCGAGCTTCGTCGTCTGACTCACCGTGTGCAATGTATTGGTGACATTGGTGAGCAATTTATTGCGAGGATCTTCGAACTGTCGAGTTAATCAACTCGCAAAAAACAATAGAAAAGTTTAGTCAATTTTTTACAAAAATATTCTGCAATATTTAACCGAATTTTTTAACTCTTTAGGCGGCTGTCTTCCCAGCTCAGTTTTCATTTAATCCTGCTCGATATTATTGATATTGTTTGTTGGTGAAGCCGGTAAATATAAAACCGATTTTTTATTTGTAAATTTTTATTTCAAAATTTTCCATTGAATTTTTTTTAACTATCTAGGAGATAGTCTTTCAGTTCACTGTGATTTTATGCTGTATGATATTATTTACATTATTTGTTGGTGATGTGGAAAATATAAAATAAATTTTATTTGCTGTAAACTTTTATTCCAATAATTTTTGACTTAACTGTCGATTAGCTAAGACACTGTCTTTTAGTTAAATTTCTATTTTAAGTTTAGTATTATCCAGTTGCGTTATCAGCCGCGTCCTCGAAGGCATCGTCATTGTCCCCCACCACCCCTCCTCACGCCGTGACGTAGCTTTTCTCCTTGGTTCCCACCGATGTCGTTCAACAATGCGGTCCCGTCTGCTCGGATACAACCTAACCATTGTCCCCTCGACAGTTTCAGACACGCGAGAGAATGAGCGGAGAGGTAGATAGGGTGGGGGGACGCAACAGGACGAAAGTCGTAACTTGCATGATATCCCGATGAGATACAGTATACAGGACGTCTGCCTTGACTACCCGAGCATAATGCGGACATTCAGACACAGCGTGGAACGACCGGCGTGAAATACCGCCTTTCGGCTCTCTTGGTTTTCGAGAAACGCTCTTCTGTTTATTGTGCGATACAATTTGGCACGTTTGCCTTCGTAATCCGCTGCAAAAAAGTCTCAAGGTCACCGGTGAGAGACAACGGGGGTGGCGAGGTCACCGGTGAATGGCGACGTTACGTCCAACGGTGTTAATGAGAATTTTGATAATAAACAGTTTTTTTGTCTAAATGATTCCGTGACGTTTACTGACCTTGTGAAGTTCTATCTTGGTTTGGAGGTCACCGGTGACCGGCATAACGGTGTTAAATGTCGCTGAAGAGGTCACTGGTGACCGTCAATTTTTCTGTAAAAAATTCTACATTGTCTACCCAACTCGTAAAATTTCAGTACTGTCTTGGAGTGACCGGTGACCGGCGATATGGAGTTAAACGGCACCGACGAGGTCACTGGTGACCGGCGACGTTACGTCCAACGGTGTTAATGAGAATTTTGATAATCAACAGTTTGTTTGCCTAAATGATTCCGTGACGTTTACTGACCTTGTGAAGCTTCAAATTGGCTTGGAGGTCACCGGTGACCGGCATAACGGTGTTAAATGTCGCCAAAGAGGCCACCGGTGACCGTCGATTTTTCTGTAAAAAATTCTACATTGTCTACCCAACTCGTAAAATCTCAATACTGTCTTGGAGTGACCGGTGACCGGCGATATGGAGTTAAATGGCACCGAAGAGGTCACCGGTGACCGTCAATTTTTCTGTAAAAAATTCTACATTGTCTACCCAACTCGTAATATTTCAGTACTGTCTTGGAGTGACCGGTGACCGGCGATATGGAGTTAAATAGCACCGGCGAGGTCACCGGTGACCGTCGATTTTTCTGTAAAAAATTCTACAATGTCTACCCAACTCATAAAATCTCAATACTGTCTTGGAGTGACCGGTGACCGGCGATATGGAGTTAAATGGCACCGACGAGGTCACCGGTGACCGTCAATTTTTCTGTAAAAAATTCTACAGTGTCTACCCAACTCGTAAAATCTCAATACTGTCTGGGAGTGACCGGTGACCGGTGATATGGAGTTAAATGGCACCGACGAGGTCACCGGTGACCGTCGATTTTTCTGTAAAAAATTCTACAATGTCTACCCAACTCATAAAATCTCAGTACTGTCTTGGAGTGACCGGTGACCGCCGATATGGAGTTAAATGGCACCGACGAGGTCACCGGTGACCGTCAAGTTTTCTTTGATGAGCGCCGCATCGCCCACCGGTGGGTGATGGCATAAAGTTCAATAGGACCGACCAGGTCACTGGTGGTAGACGGTGTGATCGGTGACAGACACACCTTCACAAATTTCACTGATTTTCAATATTTATAGATTGTTCAATCCGTTCAATTTTGTATAATAAATTATTGAATCGTTTTAATACAAACGCATGAACCACGATCATGCAACACAATTTGACATTTTCAATAACACTGTAAAATAATCTAATCTTCTGCGTGTTTATTGTTTCAGGTGAGTGCTGAGTCAATATTTCTTTAATGCAAACGGAACAAGTGCCTGTAAGTTGCAGACATCATATTTTATTATTATTATTATTAACCAACCAATATAAATTACAAAAACAAAGGAGCCACTCCCAGACACGAATAAGCTTTAAATCCGCGAAGAAAACGAGCACAACAGCTGTAGCCGGTAACAATAGGAATTCCTCCTTGCGGATTAAAGCCCGGCTCACGCTTGACCTTTCGCGAGGACTTCCCTAAACGTAGGATCCTCGCAATCCTCACCTTGAACGATGATGATCGTCGATATGAGACAACATAGGCTTTCGCTGAAAAACCTAGATCCGAGACTGTTCACTAGAGAAATTTTTTTTTCCTCCAACACCCACACATTTTATCAGAACAGAATTCACCGACTGAGATCACCGATCCTGCGGGTCGGGTTCAAGGCCGATTACGTTGGCTCCGGTTGGCGCACTTTCGCTCCCGCACGGCAGAGAGCCATAGATTCCAGCAAAGCGTCGCTGATTTTTCTTATCTGGCCCTCTCCCTGGCTCTCGTTCCTCTCACGGCCGACGACATTCCTTCGGGATCAAAACCGTGGCAGGCCTCCGCGCCACTACCTAACCCAGACCTGCAGCCCGCTCTTTATTTTCTCCTTTTCGCGCTACAACCGGTCGCTTTTGATCCACGCAGTTCTCGTCTCCGCATACCTCCTTTGGGACTCGGGCGGCTGGTCCACCATTAATTGCTTGGTGCAGAAACATTTTCATAGTGAGGCTGCAATGGGCGACTACGTTCTTCTGGTCTGCAGTAGACATAATCTAAATGTAGTGAGTACATCGAACACCTAACGTGTACCTGACATGGCCAACTTGGACCTATTAGGTACCTCAAAAGCCTGGCGTATTCCTGACATGGCCAACTTGGACGTAATAGATACCTCAGAAGCCTAACGTGTACCTGACATGGCCAACTTGGACCTAATAGGTACCTCAGAAGCCTGGTGTATACCTGACATGGCCAACTTGGACCTAATAGGTACCTCAGAAGCCTAACGTGTACCTGACATGGCCAACTTGGACCTAATAGGTACCTCAGAAGCCTGGCGTATACCTGACATGGCCAACTTGGACCTAATAGGTACCTCAGAAGCCTAACGTGTACCTGACATGGCCAACTTGGACCTAATAGGTACCTCAGAAGTCTAACGTGTGCCTGACATGGCCAACTTGGACCTAATAGGTACCTCAGAAGTCTAACGTGTGCCTGACATGGCCAACTTGGACCTAATAGGTACCTCAGAAGTCTAACGTATGCCTGACATGGCCAACTTGGACCTAATAGGTACCTCAGAAGTCTAACGTGTGCCTGACATGGCCAACTTGGACCTAATAGGTACCTCAGAAGTCTAACGTGTGCCTGACATGGCCAACTTGGACCTAATAGGTACCTCAGAAGCCTAACGTGTACCTGACATGGCCAACTTGGACCTAATAGGTACCTCAGAAGTCTAACGTGTGCCTGACATGGCCAACTTGGACCTAATAGGTACCTCAGAAGTCTAACGTGTGCCTGACATGGCCAACTTGGACCTAATAGGTACCTCAGAAGTCTAACGTATGCCTGACATGGCCAACTTGGACCTAATAGGTACCTCAGAAGTCTAACGTATGCCTGACATGGCCAACTTGGACCTAATAGGTACCTCAGAAGTCTAACGTGTACTTGTTATGGCCAACATGGACCTAATAGGTACCTCAGAAGTCTAACGTGTACTTGACATGGCCAACCTGGACCTAACAGGTACCTCGAAAGCCTAACGAGTACCTGACATGGTCAACTTTGACCTAATAGGTACCTCAAAAGTCTAACGTGTACCTGACATGGCCAACTTTGACCTAATAGGTACTTCAGAAGCCTAACGTGTACCTGACATGATCAACTTTGACCTAACAAATAACTCAAAAGCCTAACGTGTACCTGGCAGTCCTAACCTGGTCCTGACGAGGTGCGTCGAACACCTGACACGTACCTGGCAGGACTGACATGAACGTGATAGATGCATAGGACTCCTATCATACACCTGAAAAACCTAACATGAACCTAAAATGTACGTGAGAGGCCTGCAATGGACCTGCAATACACGTAGCATACCAAACATCAACCTAACGAGGACATCGAACCCCTAACATGAACCTGCTATGCACCGGATTAACGTTAATTGAACCTGATACCAGTCTGACAAATCTATACACCACCTGAATTGTACCTGGCCAACTCAACATCAACCTGACATGTCCCCAACTGACCTAACCTCAACCCTATATCAACATGTCAGACCTAACAGGAGCCTAAAATATCCACGACAGTTTTATCCTAAACCTGCTATGGACTTAGCAGTGCTAATCTCCGCCTAGAACCTGAAAGACATAACCTGCATAAATACCTCGAAGGTTGAACCTGATCCTGGCATCGGTGATCCTGTTCGAGGATAGAGTTCGCGTGAACGAGCTGCCTTTCTCTGTTTGCCCCAATAGTGTGAACCTAACTCAATACTATTCTTTATATTTTAGAATGAACCGAATTAGCTTCTTACTTCATTGGTACCATAAGGTTTCAGCATCCGGCAGACCTAGATCTAACATTTCTAAAGTTATGGCACAGTTCCTAGTCGGTAAGGTCTTTTAATCTAACCGAGACCAAAGTTAACGTTGATATAGCGCTGGAGGAAACGAGGAGAAATTAAGGCAAGCTTCGATGTTCGAGAGAAGATAGGGAAACGGGGGAAGCGAGGAACAACAGAGGAACAGAGGAGCAGACTCGGTTTTGAACGCGCTGTAAACAAGCACGCGTTTGATGTCCTCGCCGGCACAATAAACCAGACGGTGTCGTAGCGACGCGTGTAAACTCGGAAGATTATACGCTACCCACGCAAACTTCTCGCACTGTCCTCGTTCTCGTGCGCCGCCGCGCCGTCCCGGAATTGCAGCGTCGCGTCGTTGTCGTCGTCGTCGCAAGGCTGCACCGCTGAACCCCTTCTCCATTGCCACGGATCCATCTGCGATGATGGGAATTCCTCCTTTCATTCGCTTTCCATCCTTTATTGTTAACCCTCGGCGCGCACTTTTCATTCTGTTCATGTTCTCCTGAAATTATTGGGGAAATCTACATCGCAAGCTAACCAAATTTTTCCCCAAATCTTCGCTCGAGGTTTACTCGAATTTCTACGGAAACTTTACTCAAGGTTTAACTCGAGGATTCCTCCATTTTCACTCAAGGTTCACTTAACATTTCAATCGAGGTCAACAAAAATTTTTACTCAAAGCTCACTTAATTTTTCAATCGTGGTTCTCTCAAATTTCTTCTGAAACTTTACTCGTTCTACTCAAACTATACCCTAAGACAACTAAAATGTCTACCCTAAGTGTACTAGAAATTAACTTCATTTTTAACCAAAATATCTACTCAAACATTCTGAAATCTCATTCATATTGTTACTCGAAGTTTGCTCGTATTTCTACTCAATGTCTACTCAAAAGTTTGCTAAAACTTTCCTTGTCTACTCAAACTGTACTTTAAGATAACTAAAATTTCTACTTTAACTAAAATACAAATTGATTTCGTTTTTAAATAAAATTTCTACTGAAACATTCTGAAATCTCATTCATATTGTTACTCAAACTTTGCTCAAACTTTGCTACTCAAAAGATTGCTGAAACTTTACTCGTTCTACTCAACCTGAACTCTAAGATAACTAAAATGTCTACACTAACTGACCTAGAAATTGACTTCATTTTTAACAAAATTTTCTACTCAAACATTCTGAAATCTCATTCATATTGTTACTCAAACTTTGCTCGCATTTCTACTCAAAGTCTACTCAAAGGATTGCTGAAACTTTACTCGTTCTACTCAACCTAAACTCTAAGACAACTAAAATGTCTACACTAACTGACCTAGAAATTGACTTCATTTTTAACCAAAATTTTCTACTCAAACATTGTGAAATCTCATTCATATTGTTACTCAAACTTTTCTCGTATTTCTACTCAAAGTCTACTCAAAAGATTGCTGAAACTTTACTCGTTCTACTCAACCTGAACTCTAAGACAACTAAAATGTCTACACTAACTGACCTAGAAATTGACTTCATTTTTAACCAAAATTTCTACGCAAACATTATGAAATCTCATTCACATTGTTACTCAAACTTTGCTCGTATTTCTACTCAAAGTCTCCTCAAAAGTTTGCTGAAACTTTACTCGTTCTACTCAAACTGTACTCTCAGATAACTAAAATGTCTACTCTAACTGAACTAGAAATTGACTTCATTTTTAACTAAAATTTCTACTCAAACATTCTGAAATCTCATTCACATTGTTACTCAAACTTTGCTCGTATTTCTACTCAAAGTCTACTTAAAATTTTGTTGAAACTTTACTAGAATTGAAGGGCTGAGATCATCGTCGACGGGAAACTCGGTCAGGCGCGTTGGAAACGACATTAAGCCCGCTAAATGATCGATTAAAGGCGGCGGCACGTCAAAGGTCTTGTTTCATCGGGGCTAATTGCGTTCCCCGTCGCGACTGTTCGAATCCTGTAGCGTTGGTAAAGACCGGCGGCAGAATAATGATGCGTTCTATGTCGATTCTGGTACTGATACATCCTGAAAAGAATTGGAGTGGGGGGAGGGTGTAGTAGTGAAGGGTATGAGGAGGTCAGAGTGTGGAAAGTTTTTCGGAGGATCGTAGAAATTGGTCGACACTTTTTGTACCAGAAAATCTCAAGGCACAACATTCAAAAAAATCCATAATTCATCAATAAAAATGTAAATTGAGGAACGGGTCACAATTGACCCGGCCACCGGCAGCACCGACCAATTGAGTATTAAAATACCTGTGCCTCCTGCACGATCAGTATGGATTTTTTAAGTAGAAGGGAAAGGGAAACCCTCGGTTTACCGGTGTGCGAACTAAGCCTGTTAACTCGTCCCCCATTTGCTCAATAATCCGGGGTCCGAGCAGGCAGGCTTTCATGTTGTTCCCGTAAAAAAATCATTAATATCGTGAACCTTGTCTGCACGTTCCATTTCGTCTTTTATTTATCATTTTCAACGAAATATTAAATAATTAACTATTTACCCTAACCCAGACCTAACCATCATAAAATTTAGCGTGTCATTTAAACAATTACCAAAATAATTTCCTCTCGATTTCAGTAAATAAATATTTCAACTCGTACAGAAATGTACAAGTAAATAAGATTTTTTTCAAGCCACAAAATGGTAGAAAAGAATTCTTTATTGTTGGTAAAACTACCTTAACACTGCGTTAGGGTTAAAACAATAAACATTTGCTATTTCCAGGCAATTTAGTGAGGCATTTTTCCCGTATATGAAATTTTGATTGAGCATGCCGGGAGAGAAATGTTTAATGAAGAAAATTCCTCGGATTTCTCACAAACGCGCAGTCGGTTCAGAAGAACTGGAGTAGGGGTGATGAAATTTTTCCGAATGTCTTTTCATCATGCAACACGCTTGCAAAGAAGGATGAAGCGAGGTTGCAAACACTGAAAATGTTTTCGGAACAAGTGCTATTTTCAGGAGCGTAACCGTTCTGACGCGTCTGCTACTCGTAAATTAATTTCCATCGTTCCCTAAGAGCGTGGCGGCCATTTTGAAATTTTCTGCCTCGCGATAAAATGTAAGACATGCTCGCCAAGAATGTCTGTCACGAAACAAAAAAAAAATCGGAGCTCCTTAAATTCCAATCTTTTATCCCCTTTTTTGCTTAATTTCCACAAAAGTAGTTTCTACCAAACAATTTTTATTTCTGTAACCAACAAACGTACGGACTCGAAATTTATTTCATTTCACTCACGAAAGATCACTCTTTTCACCACTATTTTTATTTTAACCTCAAAATCATTGTATCAACAGGCAAAATTGCAATTGTTCGAGGTAGTTGGGAACCCATACAGACAATATTTTAAATTTGTTAATTGTAAATTTGACAATAGTGTGGTTGTTTTGTAATGTGATTTAACCGGTGTTTGTCGAGTTCGTATTTTAAAGACTCGTTTTGCTTCGAAAATAAATCGAAGAGAGCGTTGCGTGTTTCCTTCTTCGTTTTGGAATAGCTTCGCCGATGGAATGAGATACTGAGACGCCACTTTCGCAACGCAGTTGCATCGGAAGATGCATCCTGCACGCGCTATTTCGAGGCTCGAAGACCCAGTTGCATCTCGCGTCCCTCGGCAACGAACCTTCGCGAAGAAATTCGATATCGAACTTTATCGGGCCCTCCAGGCCGACACTTCTTTTCAAATCTCCCGCAGTTAACCTATTTGAACCGTTTCGAACAAATAGGGACGCAAACTTTATCGTACAATCAAATGCAATTCTGGTTTTCCCATTGTTCAATATTGGAAATTCATTCTTTAACCCTTTGCACCCGGTACTATTTCAGCTCCAAAATCAAACATTTTTCGAATCTAGAATATTTCCATTTTATTTGATTCTTTCCATTTGGTGCATATGAAACTGATGCAATTGACTCTGACAATACTTAAATATTTAATAATTTATTAAATGCAAACAAATTGACTGGGAGTCACCAGTCGAGTGCAAAGGGTTAACATTTCCACGCCTCCGATGATGGTAAAATTGTTGTGTGTTATAGTTTATGCATTTAATTGTTTAAGTAATATATTTTATGTGCTTAAGTCATCACTTTTCTGTGCTTGAATTTCTTTAAAAAATACACAATCCAAAAGTTGTTGGTTTTTGTTCACTTCCTATAAAGCTTTCTATAAGTTCATTTCTTACAGCATTAACAAAAGAATTTTTATTTCGGTAACCAGATAACTTACAAACTACGATTTTTTTTTTATTTTCTCCAGAAAGGATCGCTCTTTCCACCACTATTTTCATTTTATTTGCAAAATCATTAAGTTAGTAGAAAAAAATTTCGAAAGATCGGGTAACTCATTAGACCATTTTTCTTGATGTCTGTAAGAACAGATTTCACGAAATAATTTTTATTTCTGTATCCGCTCATGTTACGGACATGAATTTTTCTTTATTTTTCTCACAAAGAGTCACATTTTACGTCACTATTTTTGTTTCAACCTTGAGGTGGTTACATCAACGGCAAGAAATTGCAAATGATGCGGGTAGGTAGTTGCGCAGTCAGGCAATTGTCTGACCTTCCCGAGGCTGTGCGCGCGCGAAGCAAAAGAATTCTGAGGCGATACCCCGGCGAGAGTATCCTTGGCCGTGATCTACGAGTGGACCAATGATGTCGCGTCACCAAGTTATTTTAATATCAAAGACACTATTAATAGCGCGCGACCCGATAGAGCCTCCGTAGAAGAATGCTCTTTGCAGGTCACCGAAGTACATCAGAGAGGAGCGCGGCTTGCCCCCTCATGAATTCGAGGCTGTCCCATTCTCATTCGATCCTTCTAACGTTCAGCCCCGCCATTCAATCCTCCAGCTGGAATTCTTACGCTTTAAAACCCCCGCTGCCAACTCGCCTGATTGCTTGTCCTGTCGTCTCGAGGCTTCCCTGTCGTTCGTTACACCAACCACTCTCTTCCATTAAATCTCAACCGGCTATATTGTAAATAAAACTGCCGAGCACGAATCTGTTCAACTTGTGTTGTGACAAAATTCAATTCTTTTTATAATCTTCTGCCCCAGATCAGGCAATCTGGATCAATTAATCGACATCATACGATTCGTTTGCAATTTTTTTTCTGTTGGTATAATGATTTTACAGTTTCAACAAAAATAGTAGTGGAAAGGGCGATTCTTTACGAGCAAAATAAAGAAAATTTCAAGTCTGTAACTTTATCGGTTATGAGAATAATAATTGTTTTGTGGAAGCTATTTTTGGGATGATCGTGTTCGAGCGGGCACCTGACTACCTGAAACTTTTGCAATTTTTTTCTCTTGATACAATGATTTTGCGATTAAAATAAAAATAGTGGTGAAAAGAACGATTCTTTGCGAGTGAGATAAAAAAATTTCAAGTCCGTAACTTTATCGGTTATGATAATAATAATTGTTCCGTGGACAGCGGTCTTTGGGATGAAAGTTTGAACGGGCACCTGACTACTGGAATCATTTGCAATTTTTTCCTGTTGATACACTGATTTTGCGATTAAAATAAAAATAGTGGTGAAAAGAACGATTCTTTGCGAGTAATGTAAAAAAATTTCAAGTTCGTGATTTTATCGGTTATGAGAATAATAATTGTTTCGTGATAGCTATTTTTAGGATCATCGTTCTAGCGGGCACCTGACTACCCGAATCACTTGCAATTTTTTCCTAGTTGTTACAATGATTTTGCGATTAAAATAAAAATAGTGGTGAAAAGAACGATTCTTTGCGAGTGAGATAAAAAAATTTCAAGTCCGTAACTTTATCGGTTATGATAATAATAATTGTTCCGTGGAAGCTGTCTTTGGGATGAATGTTTGAACGGGCACCTGACTAACCGAATCATTTGCAATTTTTTTCGGTTGGTATAACGATTTTACAATTTAAACAAAAATAGTAGTGGAAAGGGTGATTCTTGACGAGCAAAATAAAGAAAATTCAAATACGTTTGTTTCCCGGTTACGGAAATAAAAATTGTTTCGTGGAAGCTATTTTTCGGATGATCGTGTTCGAGCGGGCACCTGACTACCCGACTCATTTGCAATTTTTTCCTGGTTGTTACAATAATTTTGCGATTAAAATAAAAATAGTAGTGAAGAGAACGATTCTTTGCGAGTCAAATAAAAAAATTTCGAGTTGTTAACTTTACCGGTTACGGAGATAAAAATTGTTTGTTAAACCTTGTTTTTGTTGACATTATTTCCTCTTACAGAAACAGACTTAACTATACAAAACTTAGTGGAATCGCTCGGAGACGATTCACAAGAGCAACGTTAATCAAACGAACTATACTGCCGTACACTATACTTGCAACACGCGGTCATTTCCTCCCCGGTCAAGAGAAGAGGGGGCATAGTTCCCGGGATTGCACGGTGACATTCGTTCTTATCTGTAGTCGGTTGGCAGCGATTCCACACGGCCTCCTCTCCCGGATCCTCTCCGGCTATGAGAGGAGGGGGAAGAGAGAGGGAGGGAGAGAGAGACGTGGTCTCGCGCGCGACTTGGCATTCAGCCTTGTTCTATGAACTAGGTCGAGGCGCGCGCGATGCATCGACAGAGAGAGTGTTCCCCGTGCCCGCTTATCTACGGCCATCCTCCTTCCGCCATCCTAGCCTCTGTCGACCACTGTTCCAGCACCTCCATCGCTCGTTTCTCACTTTTCAATCTAATCGCTGCGTTCGTTACCCCCTTGCACACTGAACGCATTTTTAATGCTATTTTACCCTCCTGCAATTTTCTTTTCTTTTTATTAACTCGTCAAACAATTTTTATTTCGATAACCGGATAAGTTACGAACTTCAAATTTATTTAGATGGTTCAAACAGGATTGCTCTTCACACCACTAATTTTATTTTCATCACAAAATTAGTGTAACGACAGAAAAAAATTGCGAATGATTCGAATAGCTAGATACTGAGTTAGCCAATTTTCTCGAGAACAGGGTCCACTGAATAATTTTTATTTTCGTAATCGATAAAATTACGGACTTGATATTTTCATTACTTTTTCACAAAGATTCGCTCCTTCCCTCACTATTTTTATTTTAATCGCGATGGCATTGTGTGAATAGAAAAAAAATTGCGAATGATGCGGACACTAAGGTGCCTCCTCAAACATTGTACCCGAAGATAGCTTCCATAAAACAATTTTTTGTCTCCGTAACCGATCAACTGAGAAGCTTGAATTTTTTTCGTTTACTCACAAAGAATCCTTCTTTTTACTACTATTTTTTAGTTAATCTTGACGTTGTTGCATCAACGGTAATAAATTTCTAAAGATGGGGGTAGCTAGGCTTCTACGCGGACAATGATTTCCAATGCTCACGAAGGCAGCTATCACAAAAGAGAGATTTGTGAAATTTTTTCTACCGGTAAAACTCTGTGTTGTGACGGTCTTCTATTCTCCCCACTGTTTTCTGCTCCCAGGTCTGTTGTCTACCAGTCTCCCATTCGTTCCCGCTAATGTCCTCGATGAAAGTCCCTTTAGTTCTCCTCGCCAAATCGCTCTATTTCGTGGTAATGCCAGTATCAATGGCGAACGGAAATCCCTGCTCGGTGGACCGAACGATTTTCGATAACTCTGATCGGAACAGAACGATCGCGTGGAGAAATCCAGCGGTTTATCTCCTCGAAATTGCAACTTTGTTTAGACGGGGATTTTTCTAGCTGTTGCAATTGACCCAACTCGATCATTTATTATCTACTTTCCTGGATTCTCTTTTTTGTTTCTCAAGGATGAACTTAAAACTAAATCGTCTAATTAACCCTTAGCACTCGAATGGCGACTCTGAGGTGCCACTACAAATTGCTACACCATTATTCAGAATATTGTTTGCATGATTAAATTTGTGGTAATTATTTACATTAAGGGCTTCCTCACCAATTTTGATGACGTTGAAATATGTTGTCAAGGTCATCATTCTGAACAACTTTTTCCTATACATGTTACCGCCGCTCAGCTTTAGTTTCCGAGATACAGTATTTCATCGGTAATTGTCCCAAATGTCTCCGACATAATTGTCCCTGAGATATCCCCACTAGTGCGGGGTGTACCGTGGGCCCAAGTTTCCTCGAGCTAAATGGCACGGGAAGGGGTTAAGGGGGCGCGCAGTGGCTCAGTGGATAGAGCGCGCGACTACAAACACTGTGGTCGTGAGTTCGAATCCCACCGCCGTCACCTCTGGTTCAAATTCTTCTATGTGATATCATACTGCGTTGTCCAAGGTGGTTTGGAGCCCACCTTTATAAACTGGTCCTTCACGCACACGTCCACACACACACACACACACACACACACACACACACACACACACACATCGTACACTCACCGATTACAGTACCAAATCTCATTGTTCCACCCCCGTCGCTAATAACCTTGGCAGTTGAAGCGACGTTAAATAACAAAATAAATAAATAAAATAAATACTTTTAAGATGTCTGGGAATTAATTATGATCAATTCATCGGTGAACCAAAATGATTTGTAATTTGAAAGTGGATAATGTATCAGTAACAATTTGTAAATTAATACATAATTTAAATTAATAATGTTTTGAGAAAACTCGTAGAAAATTAGTAATCTTCGTGTTAGTGTTGTTTACGTTTTTCACGAAGGAAGTACCGCGAGCCAGGCTCGCGTTGTTTACGTTTGGTCCGAACGAAGTATGTACCACGAGTCAGGCTCGTCCTTATTGTTTTTGGCCCAAATTTCATACCGCGAGTCTCACTCGTTATTGTAAGCCAAGGGGTTAATAATATTGTATACCTAATTGCATACCTAACGTTCGCATCGCGATGACTGGATCCGCGGTGACCCACAACATACGAGTGGATCTCGACTAAATGTTCCTCTTTGATTATTGTATAGTCGCTAGTAAATACGGGTCACGCGAGATCCAGACACTGGCAAAGTACGATTCGTCATGCGAGGTTTAAACAGAAATACCTGTCAAGAAGAACAATGATCACACAAAAATACAAAAACCCAACCAATAATAAAGGAAAAGAAAAACTCCCCAACAAACATCAACTTTTACAAAATCAAAAACCACCATCCCAATCTCAAAAAATCATACAGAAAATATTCCAAAATCTATCTCAACAACCCGGACCACAAAACGTCCAATTCCCCATAGCAACCCTTTCCCCAGCGTCTCTCTCAACAGCAATCAATTTTGACATACTCCTAGCATTTCACGATACTCTCTGTTGTGGGGTAGTTCTTTTCAATCCTTCAAAACCCCTTCATTAATGCTCTTCCATTTTAATCTCACCTTCTCCTCCACCCCCCCTCCCCCCACTACATTAAACCTCTCCCTCGGTGCTTCCATCAGTTTGCGACCGCATCCTGCCCATTTTCGCTCACGCATTTCGATATTCGCCTTTTCATCGCCGCAGACGTATTCGTCGTCGACGGCGTCGTCGGCGTCGGCGTCGGCATCGTCTCTGCCCTAGTTGCAACGCGCATGCACGTGCAGCCACGGAATAACCGGAGAAATCGATTTCGCACCCTCTCTCTCTCTCTTTCTCTCTCTCCCACTTGTTTTTCCACCCCCGTACCGCCCCTTCGTCCACACCTCTTCCCTACCCCATTCGCCCAGCAAATGACTACGCTTATATGGCCGTGCGCTCGCACGCGCACCACTCGTCGATTTTCTAGCCGGAAAATCGCGAGAGACCCGCTTTTCTACGCGCGTGCAATATTCCGCGATTTTCCACGGGACGCGACGAGGACAGACGCGGCGCGGTTAGGTTAGGTTTAGTCGAAATCCGCGACGCGACGCCATGATGCTAATGGCTGTCACGTGACTGGGGGAATGATGAATACGAGGAGGAGAGACAATGGCAATGGAACGCGATGGGTTGAGAGGGTTTGTTGTTTGGGGTTTAGGCGTGTTTTGAGAGTTTTGAATTCTTCCGGCGGCCATTTTGGCTGGGAATGCTGCCACGTGGTCCTAAGTATGTTAGTAAAAATTCTGAGACAATGAAAGTGGACAATTGTGAAGTAGGAGTGGGTTTGTTGGATGTAGTTAAGAGTAATTTGAGTTTTAGGGATGAGGAAGTGGGGTTTTCGAGAGTTTAGAATTTTTGGGCGGCCATATTGGTTGGAAATGTTGCTTATATATGTATATTCATTTATTTAGGTGTAACTCGAAAGAGATAGAATTTTGAAGTTATACTATTTTTCCATGGCGGCCATGTTGTCAATGTCCACAGTCAGTCATTCTCACAAAATGAAGTCTTGTAGGAAGCGGGAAATTTAAAATCCCCAAAGACCATCAAGCAAAGATCGCATAATCAATAAAGGAAAAAGACCGTAATAAATGGTTTCTTATAAAAAGCTTATGAATAATGATTTAATGGTAGTTTAGTAATTTTCTCGAGGATGATTGTAGCTCAGGTTTTTTTCCTCATGCTTGGTTCTCCATCGCGCAGTCTATAGAACAAGAGTACTGGTGTCGGGAACTTTCTTTTTACTTTCGGCTCGTCGGAGTTGATGGCGGTTGTCGGGAACATCGGAGACATCGATCGTGGCTATCTCTCTTTCTCTCTCTCCCTCTTTCTCTCTCTTGAGGTTTAAAAGGAACTGTGAACGCTACAGCCTGACTTCGCTCGATAGACTCGGCCAGAGACAAAGCGAAGATCCCGAGTCAGCAGACCGAGTCGCGAGTCTTCTCGATAATACCGAGAGAACATCACTCAGCAGTTTCCCTTAAAACTCCTCTGCAGCCGTCCTACACATTCTCTGGTAACAATCAGGCTTCGATTTTTGTTGCCTTTTTCACTCTCGAGCCAGTCCCTAACAAGTTTCCCAAAAAACTTGAGTCACAGAATGTCCACAAAAACTGCTTTTACAAAACAATTTTTATTTCCGTAACCGGTAAACTTACAGACTCGAAATTTGTTTCATTCACTCGCAAAAGATCACTCTTTTCACTAGTATTTTTATTTTAATCGCAAAATCATTGTATTAACAGAAAAACTTTAAATTAACTAATGTAGCTAGGAGCCCGATCAGACAATTTCTCTCAGTGACCACAAAAACAGCTATTACAAAACAATTTTTATTTCCGTAACCGGTAAACTTACAGACTCGACATTTTTTTTAATTACTCGTAAAAAATCACTCTTTTCACTACTATTTTTATTTTAATCGCGAAATCATTGTATCAACAGAAACAATTTAAATCGACCGAAGTAGCTAGGAGCCCGATCAACTAATTTCTCTCAGTGACCACAAAAACAGCTTTTACAAAACAATTTTTATTTCCGTAACCGGTAAACTTACAGACTCGACATTTTTTTCATTTACTCGCAAAAGATCACTCTTTTCACTACTATTTTTATTTTAATCGCAAAATTATTGTATCGACAGAAACAATTTAAATTGACCGATGTAGCTAGGAGCCCGATCAGCCAATTTCTCTCAGTGACCACAAAAACAGCTTTTACAAAACAATTTTTATTTCCGTAACCGGTAAACTTACAGACTCGAAATTTTTTTAATGCACTCGCAAAAGATCATTCTTTTCACTACTATTTTTACTTTAATCGTGAAGTCGTCGCATCAAGAATAAAAAATTGAAATAATGTAAAACAATTACTATTCATGCATCTTTGTCTATTGCTTAATTAAAGAAGAAAGTTCGTGTCATGAATAATCCATTGCATGCTCTGAGAGACTTGTTTTCATACTACCAGACAAAAATATTGATGTTTAATTTTCTCAACAAAATAGAAATTGTTAAACATTATGGCGTAAAATATTTTTCATTAGAATTCTTAAGACTTTTTATCGTATGAAATGGTTGAAATTATCAGTGGCATTTCGAGAATCGATATTTCCTCCCTTGGAGTTCCATTACCGTAACAAGATTTATGGAATTCATTAATTAGTAAGACCATTCATAATCCGGGGCGTCAAGTTGAATTTTAATTAATGCGTCTCCATGTCCCAAGAACAAGGAGCCGTTTCCATAAACAATTCTTTACCATTCTTCCGTCATTTTCAGTTAGCACGGTCTCCTCGTATCTTTCGTTGATGATGATTTCTCGTTTCAGTAATAACTGTTCCAGATGATCGCTATCTGCGCCGAAAGAATGGGTCATTACCATCTGGCGATCGCGTTCAGACGAAAAAAGTCTTCCTGTAACAATTAACCAGATAAAAAAGTGTTGTAAAAGGAGACCGACACTGTGCGATATCGCGATGCGGGATCCTTTGATCGTTGGATCACAAGCGGCCGATCGTTGCTTCGAGGAATTGACCGGCCGAGCTCGCGCGAGGCGTCTCTTGACTTTAGTCTCTCGACAGTCGTTATAGCCGAAACATCGTGTCGCACTGATGCACAACAGGTTATGGGCCCAGGAAATCGCGAAGTTCGGAAGGTCGCAGATAGCGGAATAGAGAAGTGTCAGTGTAAAGTGTAGTCCTGTTTGAGTTCGGTGCGAGTGCCTACGAACACTAAGTGAAAGATGGCGAACCTCGTGAAAATCGAAGGTCTCAACAGAGAGAACTACGACACATGGAAGATACAGATGCGTGCATTATTAGTCAAGAACGACGCGTGGTGTTACGTCAATGGTGAAATGAAAGCACCGACATTGACGGCCGGCGATCCAGTATCGGAAGCAGCGTTCCGCACGTGGGCTAAAAACGACGAAAAGGCAACATCCGACATAATACTGTCGATTAACCCGTCGGAATTGAAGCAAGTCAAGGACTGCAAAACATCAAGCGAGGTATGGCAGAAGCTCGAACGAATATACCAATCACGGGGACCTGCGCGAAAAGCTACGCTGCTGAAGAAATTAATCCTGCAGCGTATGGACGAGGGCGAGGACGTTCGCGAACACCTCAGGAAATTTTTCGATGCCGTGGACAAACTACACGAGATGGATGTCGATATTAACGCGGATCTGATGGCGATTTTGCTATTATACAGCTTGCCGCAAAGTTTCGAAAATTTCCGTTGCGCGATCGAGTCACGTGACGAGCTGCCGCCTCCCGATGCTTTACGAATAAAGATCATCGAAGAAAACGATGCGCGTAAAAGCGAAGCGCGCGATATAGTGCCAAATGCCATGATTGCCGGGAAGTATTCGAAGTTAAATCACGGAAGAAATAACTTTAACAAAGTTGTGGACCATTGCAGTGACGATCGCTCGAAAGTGAAGTGCTTTCGGTGTCGGAAATTCGGTCACCTGGCATCCGAGTGCCGCAAAGGTGGTGGCAATTCGAAACATTCGGCTAAGAATGCTAGCAGTGACGTTTCATTTTACACGACTTCCGAATTTGGACAAAACTGCGAAGTATCGCGAGTGATAACTGAGGCGAGCAACGAACTATGGTGTTTGGACAGTGGCAGTACATCCCACTTGTGTAAAAGCCTGAATTGTTTTGTAAATATCGATAAACGGCGACGCGGAAAGTTAAATCTCGCAAGCAACGCGTCGACCGATATTACCGCGAGTGGCACTGTGCGCGTAGTCATCGATCAAAAAGATTCTGACAAGAATCTCACGATAAAGGATACCTTGCACGTACCGGACCTACGAACAAATCTACTGTCGGTCGGAAAAATTACGGATCGTGGTTACAAGGTGCTTTTCGCGAAGGATCGAGCGACAATCATCGACGAGGAAGGCAACGACACGCTGATCGCCGTTCGCAAGGATGGTTTATACTACGTGTCACAAAAGGGTCATCGTGCCATGGTTACAGACGAAGGCGCAACGAGATCTCAGGGCAACAATGTGCTCGAGATATGGCATCGGCGGCTCGGACATCTGAATCAACAAGATTTACTGGAGGCGAGACGCAGCTGCATTATACCGAGCGGTAACGTTAAAGAATTTAAACGAACATTGCGTTGCGAGGTCTGTATTAAAAACAAAATGACGCGGACACCTTTTCCCGAAAAATCGAAGCGTGCGACAGGTATTTTAGATATAATTCACAGCGACGTATGTGGACCTATGCGAACGGGATCGCACGCGGGAAACAGATATCTCGTTACATTTATCGACGACTCTTCGAGATGGTGCGAGGTACGATTTTTAAAGTCAAAGGATCAAGTATTCGACGCGTTTAGGAATTTCAAAAGTTATATCGAAAACCAGACTGGTCGAAAAATTAAAATGCTTCAATCCGACAACGGGAAAGAGTATGTCAATCTGCGTTTCGACAAGTTCCTAAACGATAACGGCATAAAGCGTAGGCTATCGGTCGCGTATAATCCAGAGCAAAATGGGGTAGCCGAGCGAAAGAATCGGACGATTATAGATACTGCGAGGTGTCTAATTTCACAGTCCGGTTTGCCGCGATCATTCTGGGCGGAAGCTGTATCGACGGCAAATTATATTCGCAACCGATGTCCGTCGAGAGTCTTAGCCGGAAAATCTGCGTTCGAAAGACTCTACGGAAAGCTACCTGATGTAAAACATTTTCGCGATTTTGGATGCGACGTCTATTTCCTAAATAGTAGTCCTAATAAGGGGAAGTTTGAAGCGCGTTCACGAAAGGGAATTTTTCTTGGTTACGCGGAATGCTCAAAGGGATATAGAATATGGAATAAGGAAGAAAAGCGAGTAGAAATTGCGCGCGACGTGAGATTTCTCGAGAATTATGTAACCGATAAAAAGAAAGTAGACGTCAATTCTAATCTCGAAAACGTCTCTTCCGAAAATATCACAGCGTACGATACAGATCGGGAAGAACGCGAAAACGATCACACGACTTTCGATGTCGATTTGTCTTCTCGAAACGATCGAAACGATAGTATCGAGAACGGGGACGATGCAGGCGAATCGAGCGATGGCGCGAGCGAGTCAAACGCGGACGGAAATGATCGCGAAGACGTACCGTCTCGGAGAGGTAGGGGTAGACCGCGAAAAATACTCACCGGTACGAGGGGAAGACCTCGAAAAGAGTATAACACGGTGCAAGTAGGAAGCACCGCGGTCGAAGCATTCATGGCCGAAATTCCTCTAGAGCGAGCCATCGCGGGCCCGGATACGGACGAATGGCACCAGGCCATCGCCGTTGAGTTAGGGTCGATATTAAGAAACGATACCTGGAAAATTGTCGAGCGTCCGAAGAACGCAAAAGTGATCGGAAGTCGTATCGTCCTAAGGAATAAACATAAGCCGAACGGTGAAATCGACCGCCGAAAGGCGAGGATAGTAGCGCGTGGATTTTCTCAGCGTTACGGGATCGATTTCGATGAAACATTCGCCCCGGTTGCACGTTTAGAATCAGTTAGAATCATGGCTGCACTTGCTGCAGAGTACAACATGAAGATTCATCAAATAGACGTGACGTCAGCTTATTTAAACGGTAAACTCAACGAGGAGATTTTCATGGAGGTCCCCCGTCACGTTGAGAAGGCCTTAGATATTTTAGCTGAAACCACAAAAGATAGTGGCATAAAAACCAAAGCTATTGAAATGCGGCGTAGTTTAAGAAACGGAGACAAGGTTTGTTCATTGCGGAAAGCTTTGTACGGTTTAAAACAAGCCGGTCGCAGCTGGCATTGTCGTTTAGATAAAGAATTAAAAGAATTCGGATTACTTCCAAGTAAGGCCGATCCGTGTGTTTATTATCGCGGGCAAGCGGAAGACATTTTGATAGTTCTCGTTTACGTAGACGATATCTTAATAGTTTCGCGCGATCTCAAAAAGGTAAACGATTTCAAAACGTATATAGGAAATATTTTTGAGATTAGGGATTTGAACGATGTAAAATGCTGCTTAGGAATAGAATTTAATCGTTCCAAACAAGCGATACAGCTGCATCAGCGGGGTTATATAGAAGACCTGTTAGAACGCTTCGGTATGTCAAATTGTAAACCGGTATCGACTCCGTTAGATTCGAGTAGAAAGCTGCGAAAAGAGGCTGAGGATTCGAGCGAAGATCATAAAGATCTGCCGTTTCGAGAACTCTTAGGTTCACTCATGTATCTTGCAGTGGCTACCAGACCCGACATAGCTCATGCGGTCGGTGCGCTCAGCCAGTTCAACAATTGTTTCAATAGAACTCATTGGGTTGAAGCGAAACGCATTTTGCGTTACTTAAAAGGTACCTGTAACGTAGGCCTTGGATACGTAGCCAGCGGTGCGCCAATAAAGGGATACGCGGATGCCGACTGGGGAAATTGTACAGAGGATCGAAAATCTTTCACGGGATATTGTTTCAATCTCGCTGGTGCCGCGATTTCTTGGGTATCCAAGAAACAGAAAACCGTTGCTCTCTCTTCCGTCGAAGCGGAGTACATGAGTATGAGCGAGGCCACAAAAGAGGCTATATATTTGCGGCGTTTTCTCTCCGAATTAGGTTTCGAATCAAAGTCGAAGATCGAATTACACTGCGATAATCAGGGTGCGATCAAACTCGCGGAAAACCCTGTGTTTCATAACCGTACGAAACACATCGATGTAAGGCACCATTTCGTCCGTGACGTTTTAAAAGATAAAGAGATCAAATTAAAATATATCTCAACTGGCGAAATGGTGGCCGACGTATTCACTAAAGGATTACCGGGTCCGAAACATAAGGAAATATCCAAAAAACTTGGATTGGACTTCCCAACATAAATTGAGGCCGTCAAACGTCCCGCCTCGAGGGGAAGTGTTGTAAAAGGAGACCGACACTGTGCGATATCGCGATGCGGGATCCTTTGATCGTTGGATCACAAGCGGCCGATCGTTGCTTCGAGGAATTGACCGGCCGAGCTCGCGAGAGGCGTCTCTTGACTTTAGTCTCTCGACAGTCGTTATAGCCGAAACATCGTGTCGCACTGATGCACAATAAAAAGCTACAATGGGAACCTTAAAGCACGCCACCGACATTAAGAATTCTTAATTAATCACTGCACAATTAAAATTTCATTTTTGACTCAACGAAATTTTGACCAATGCTTCAGAGACTTGATTTAATTAAAATCAATAAGCTCCTTCATTATTGAATGAATTTACTGCAAATAAAAATTAATTCGAACAAAAATGACCAATTAAAAATTATAGATTGATTAAAATAATTAACTCAATCAATTCTTCGATTTTATTTGATCAGGCATTATTGAAAATCTTCGTCGAAAATTTGCGATTAAAATTGAGTATGCATTAATGTAAGCAAAAAAGGCCAATTAAAAATTGTAAATTGAATAAAGTAATTAATTATTTCGTCGAACAATTTTATTGAGCCAATCATGCAAAGGGAGCGGCAAAACGTTAAATTAATGATAGACTGATGACAGTAGTAATAACGTGTTATTTTATATAATTGCGCAAAAGACATATTGAATGTGACACAATAATTAAATTTTTATTTTACCAACGATTAGAATGGAAAAACCTACAAATTTTCTGTTTTTCACTGTATCCTCAGAACGCAAGTATTGAAATATTTGTTCAGGATGTTGTACACTCTAACAACATTAATATCATAGTTAATACCATCAGATCAAGAATGAAAAATCATATTTTCTAATCCCAACTCCCACGGTCGTTCCTGATTTCAATTCGCGAACGAACCGGCGTTAATTACCGAGCAAGCGGCGTTGAGTGGGAAACGGACCCCACGAAAAAGAAAGAAGAAAAATGTTTTTTCATTCAATTGAAATTTTTTTCGCCGCATTCCCAGCCTGGCCGCATTCTTTTCGCACGGGTTCCCCCTCTGTCCCTTTTTCTTATCTCTCTGTGCTTTTTTTATTCGTGAACATAGTACGCTCTCCAAGATCTCAATACAAAAAGTGACAAAACTTTGTTATATTGAATTATTTTCTTATGAAACCATCACCAACATATTCCTGACATTTTTCTAAATAAAATGATACCAAACACGATACAGTTTGCATCATATTCATTTGAGTAATCCACGATACAATAGTATCTCTGTTATCCGAACTAATCAGGGAGCCACGAGTGTTAAGATTTAAATGAACAAATATGCACCAAATGGTGTCATGTTTGTACTCATTTTAATCAGAAAAATGTCACAAATATGTTGGTACGTGTTTCATGAAAATTACGAATAAAAAAATCTCGATACAAAAAATGACAGAATTTTTTTGTATTGAATTATTTTCTTATGAAACCATCACCAACATATTCCTGACATTTTTCTAAATAAAATGATACCAAACACGACACAGTTTGCATCATATTCATTTGAGTAATCCACGATGCAATAGAACCTCTGTTATCCGAACTAATTAGGGAGCCACGAGTGTTGAGATTTAAATGAACAAATATGCACCAAATGGTGTCATGTTTATACTCGTTTTAATCAGAAAAATGTCACGAATATGTTGGTGAATGTGTCATGAAAATTACGAATAAAATATCAATGGAAAATGTATTACATAATTTTCAAAATTTGGATTTTCTCATGGTTCCGAATGGATTCTAGCAATTGAACGTTTCTCAAACGTTCCGTACCTGCGTTTTCTTTCGTGTGGTAAGAATTCTCCGGCGTCACGCGCGGTAAGGACAGCATCGTTACCCGCAATTTGAAATTCTAAATAATAAGTTCCCGCAGCCTTCATTCAAATGGATTGGAAACGCGGCTACGTTTCTTTCGATGATCGCGCGTTGTCGTTGTCGTGGGCCGTCCAGCCCGGCAAGTGGGTCAGCAGACGGTGAACGCGCGTTAACTATGATTGTGGAAGCGTCACGCCGCTCATTTCGAACAATGTCGATCCCTATCGATTCCTCAAAACGTGTATCTGCTGTTTGGGAAAAGCGGACGCGACCCAGTTTGTCGCCGGCAACTTCACGGCCGCGTGAAATTGAAGACACTCGACTTCGAATGGCTAGACCGATGTCAGACGAGTCTATCGACTCCATAGGACATTGCACTGTTCTTGCAAATCGACCAAAAATTTCTCTATAAAATAAACGGAATTTGTTTTTAATTATTTCTTTATGAAGTTGTTACCAATGAATTCGTGACGTTCTTCTGATTAAAATGAGTACAAACACGACAACATTCGGAGTTCATTTGTTCGTTTTAATCCGGACACCGGTGTCTCCCTGATGAGTTCGGATAACAGAGGCTCTACTATTATCGTGGATTACTCGAGTAATTATGATCCAAACTGTACCGTGTTGGGTATCATTTTAATCAGAAAAATGTCACCAATATTTTAGCAATAGTGTCGTTAAAAACTAATTAACAAGACGTCTGTAAAAAATATTTTAAATAATATCTATAATATCTATAATGCATCCTGAACGTTTAATGGACACATCTAGCCAGCCAGTAAATTATTGAAAAATATTCTACCTAACAACCCGACTTACCCATACCCTAAATAGCTAATCAAGACATCTGGACAGATCGTTGCACATTCCAAAGTGCATTGGTAGACTCCAGTACAGGGCCCGAGTCCCCGATGCCACGGGCGTTTGTCCAGGTGAAATGTTTGCCACGGTTCAACAAGTGTTCCGCACATCGAGCTCGATTCGTTGAAGCGTCTGGTTTACGTCGATCTGACCTGGATGCAAGATTCATCGGCGCTCGGACAGGCCAGTCGATTTTTCCAGTGAACCCGTCGATGGTCCTGACTATCGTTGACCCCGATCCGAGCCACCGAGGCCAAGATTATCGCCTCGACACGCGATACCCGCCTCCTCGCGTTCACGACGACGGTCATTATGTAATTGTCACGACGGCGCGGCGGCCAGACGTACAAAAGGAACCCCCTTTATCTCGGCCGGTCTGCAGCGAAATTTCAATTCTGTGTATCTCCGCAGCCTTGGGAGCATCAGACGATGACACGATGCATCTTTCGCGTTGCACGGTGCACTTCGAACGGCCGACACAATGGGACAATGGGCCACACGAGCCGGCGTGTGTTAGGGGATACGCGAGACTCGTCTACAACTTCCTAGGATTCTCATTGTTTGCTGTTAATCAAGGTCTGCCCATTTTTCCCGGGACACCAGCTGTCTGGATGTCCTGATCAGCTATTTAGAGTATGGGAGAGATGTTTGGATATTTTTAAATACATTTTTTACCCAGTGCTTCTTAATTATTTTTCCGATTAACTATTACCAACAGATTCCCGGCATTTTTCTGGTTAAAATGGTACCCAACACGATATACTCGAAATAAATGTATATTCGAAAGAAATGTGCACGATACATGTGAAAAATTTTCACATTATTGCAAAGTGTACTTATTTAGGGCCAATGAAACTGTTACCATCGTGTTCTCCACGTTTTTCTGGTTAAAATGAGTACAAACACGACGTATTTCAGAGCTCGTTTGCATAACCTCCATTATCCGAAATGATGAAGAGGTTATACAAAATCGTGGATTAAACACGCAAATGAACTCCAAAGTATGCCGTGTTTGTACTCATTCTAACCGGAAAAATGTCACGAATGCGATGACAACAGTTTCATTGGACCATAATGAATACATGCAGGTAGTGGGGATAAATTTTTAATATACATATATCTTGGATTATACACGCAAATGAACTCCAAAGTATGTCGTGTTTGTACTCATTCTAACCGGAAAAATGTCACGAATGCGATGACAACAGTTTCATTGGACCATAATGAATACATTCCGTGGTAGTGGGGATAAATTTTCAATATACATAAATCTTGGATTATACACGCGAATGAGCTTCGAAGTGCGCCGTGTTTGTACTCATTCTAATAAGAAAAATGTCACAAATACGATGATAAGATTATTTCAATGGACCCCAATAAGCACATTACGTGGTAGTGGGAGTAAATTTTTATTATACATATATCTGGGATTATACACGCGAATGAACTCCAAAGTACGCCGTGTTTGTACTCATTCTAATAAGAAAAATATCACGAATACGATGATAAGATTATTTCAATGGACCCCAATAAGTACATCACGTGGTAGTGGGAGTAAATTTCATAAATCTATCGTGGATTACACATGCAAATGAGCTGCGAAGTACGTCATGCTTGTACTCATTTTAACCAGAAAAATGTCACGAATACCATGCTAATAAGTACATTCCGTGGAACTGGGGGTACATTTTTCGCATACATCGTGAACATAATTTTGATGTGTATGGAGAGATTACCGTGTCTCTGGAGCAGAGTATGCAGCATGACCAGCGGGTCTAAAAACCCGGCGTTCATACTATTCTGCGCACGTGATCGGAGTAGCACGTTTCCCGGGTTCGGCGTCGAGCGACGAAACGCGACGGGACGGGAGGCGTCGCGACGCTTCCGCAGTGTTCCGCTGTCGGGAATCCGAGGTCTGGCATCCGCGAGAGTATCTAACCCAGACCTAACACGGTCCAAGCCGTGAGGGAAACTTGAGACGGTCGTCGGCTGTGTGCTAGGGGCAGTGGTTGCGGTGCCGGTGTTGGTGCCGTTGCAGGATCGATCTGATGGCCTAGTTACCAGGAGAGAGTGAGACCGGCCGGTGCGACGAGCGCCGTGTACCCGCCAGACCCGCATACAGGGTGGGGCGGAAGTGGAGACTCGGATGGGAAAGGGTTGACTGCTCGCGGAACCGACTGGCTAATTAATTAAACAGTGATTTAAATTGCTGGACGCGCAACTCCGGGAAGAACTAGTCAGTGGGTTCGAACGTATCCCGTTTGATATCGATTTCCAGCTCGAGAGGAGAGGCAAGGTGCTTGCCGGAGTGTTTTCTTAGCTTCAGAACAGATTAATATTATTTTCTTTTTTATCGGGTTGGTAAGACTGAGAGGCTACCTGCTGATTGCCCGAATTCATTGATACGGTTGTTTAACAATTAAATTTGATGGATATTGAATTTTCTAGAAGGTTGTTCTTGTTTATCGGGTTGGTAAGACTGAGAGGCTACCTGCTGATTGCCCGTATTCATTGATACGGTTGTTTAACAATTAAATTTGCTGGATATTGAATTATCTAGAAATTTGTTCTTGTTTATCGGGTTGGTAAGACTGAGAGGCTACCTGCTGATTGCCCGAATTCATTGATACGGTTGTTTAACAATTAAATTTGATGGATATTGAATTTTCTAGAAGGTTGTTCTTGTTTATCGGGTTGGTAAGACTGAGAGGCTACCTGCTGATTGCCCGAATTCGTTGGTACGGTTGTTTAACAATTAAATTTGATGGATATTGAATTTTCTAGAAGGTTGTTCTTGTTTATCGGGTTGGTAAGACTGAGAGGCTACCTGCTGATTGTCCGAATTCTTTGATACGGTTGTTTAACAATTAAATTTGATGGATATTGAATTTTCTAGAAGGTTGTTCTTGTTTATCGGGTTGGTAAGACTGAGAGGCTACCTGCTGATTGCCCGAATTCTTTGATACGGTTGTTTAACAATTAAATTTGCTGGATATTGAATTTTCTAGAAGTTTGTTCTTGTTTATAGGATTGGTAAGACTGAGAGGCTACCTGCTGATTGTCCGAATTCGTTGGAACGGTTGTTTAACAATTAAATTTGCTGGATATTGAATTTTCTAGAAGTTTGTTGTTAATGAATTGTCTCAATTAATAGTAGTTTTTTCCCAATTTTTAGTATGTACCTAACCGAGACTCTTGCTTTTCTAAAATTGAATCCAAAATGTGGAACGAAACTTTTTCGTTCGGGGCTTCGTTTTTAAACGAATTTGAAGATATATATGACACACTTGCAAATTGAGTAGATTTTGTACTTCGTAGGAATGGAGAGTATGCCAGTCAATCCTACGCAGGAAACAAAACTGAAAATGTAGATTGAAGCTTTTTCGTATTCGACAAAAAACAATTTAAAAAATCGAGATGCACCGGTACAATTCAATGGATTCCTATTCTATAGAAGACTCGACTGTTGATTTGAAACTGAAGCAACATTGTAAAATGAAACTTTTCCATCGGAGGCTTCGTTTGCGAGCAACCGAAGCAAAACAAGTTTGAAAACTAAACAAGTACAGCCCGGTTACAATTTACTGTACCTCCGAGTGAACGCTTGAAGAATTTTTGAGCTCGATTTACTTTGAAACGAGGTTCCTTAAGAAAACATTTCATTCTACATTTTCGATTCAGTTTCTAGCGCGGAATTGAGCTGTGCCCAATTTTATCATGAAATACGTTTAATTTCATGCGCGTAGCATGAATTTTTGAACACGTTTTTCCAAAAAACCGAGCCCTGTATGTAAACAATTCATTTTCAATTCAGTTTTTCGCGTAGATTCTATTAACGTTCGATTTTATCGCGAATACAGTGGGACACCCTAGTAAATTACACTTCCGCCCCACCCTATGTATACAACCGTAGCCTTCATGTGTGTGCTCGGAGGCGTGGTGGTTGGACACAGTCTCGACGTGAAAAACGTTGCAGGGTGGGTGGTGTTGATCGGAGGTTATAACCGGGATGCGAACCCTGGAGCGAGGACAGGCATTGACCTACATGTCCTCCACGCTTTCTCTATCCTTGTTGGACCATTTCATCCCTCTTTCTTTACACACTGTCGCCTTAATTGCAGCCTATAGTCTCTATTGAGCATCCTCTTATTTCTACCTTGGGTGTTTAAGTTAGAGTTAAGGCTGGTCTTAAAATAGATGGGATAAGGTGTGGACTGGGTCCTAACCACGGACTTAAAGGACTGAGCATAAAGTGGGTTTATGGGTGAGAGGGGTCGTGCCGCGAGCGGGGAGGGATGGTAGACCGCGGCCATGTTGGATGGCAAAACTAGTATTGCCATCTATATAACGATGCGGGAACATTGATATGAATTGATTCTGAAAAATGAATGAATAACAAGTGTATTTGTATATATATCTGTATATATATAAAATATTGCACATTCGGCTCGAATATAAATTTATAAATAAATTATGTGTATCTATTTCCCGCATGATTGCATTGCAAATTCGCGCAACTAGTATTTAAAGTTGTCTATAGATAGCGTTGGGATATGGTGCAAGATTTCACGCGCATGCGCAGCCAAAACAGTAATGTATCTATATCATGACAGAGGTAGTGGAGCTCTCAGACAGTTATATTGGCGGGAACGTCTCGAAGCAATCTATTCTGGACATAAAGACTTCAGGACGTGTCCTACGAGTTACAAAATATACAAAAATACACATGTTATACATTCATTTTTCAGAATCAAATCATACCAATTTTTTAAAATTCTGCTGGGTACTCAAGGTACCCCAATTTATCGAGAATCTTACTTTACGGAGGCTGAAATCGCCGCGCATGCCCGTGAAATCTTGCACCATATCCCAACACTGCCTATAGAGCGCACCACAGTGTTTGCCATCCAAGATGGCCAACAAGTTGATACCCCTTCCGTCTTTCGCCTCACCCCTGCAGCATAATGCACAGTAGTTAAGTCCGTGGTCCTAACCTAAAACACAGAAAATCTACATTGAGGTTAGGGTTCCTCCGAGTTAGGCCCAACTCTGAATCTCTCTTTACATTAACACGTTGACTGCAGTGTCACCCATATATGGGTGACGCAATTATTTGTCCATATTTAAAAATTAATTATTACACTAATGTAATCATTGTATCAAATTTGGTTAATATCTGGAAAATGCAAGAAGGTTAAAACGTTACTCAGTGTCACATATTTTAATTCTGTAATCATTATTTTGTTAAATATATTGTTTCGATTTTATGAAATTTTTGAGGTCGCTGCTTTGGCAGTCAAAGTGTTAAAAAGTATGATCCAACCCTGAATTAGATGGAGGTTGAGCTTACCAAAATTAAGTCTGACTTCTCCCTGACACCTAACCTTCATCATCCCCCTACAATCTTTATCCTTCCCTTTCAATCACATCCCCTAATCATCAATTCTACCTTTCTCCATTAACATATCAGATATTCTGAACAAAAAGGCAGCCATGACAGGTCCTGGTAGATAATTAGTAATGGTGGGGAGTTGGCCACGCCCAGGGACGTCTCCCGCACCACGTGACCCAGTATGAATCTCATAAAAAATTCTCTCGATGATCTCCCCGTGATCCCCAACCGATTATCTTGCAGTTTCCAAGCGACCAATTTCCTCAGCGTCTCGCAGAGTGGCTGGACTCGCACGAACAACGTTCTCCTTCATTCTCCTCGTTCGTTTCAAGATCCTATCTAAAGCGGGGCGGGCTTCAAGGGCGTCGTTCGCCGCGGATGTGCCGTCTCCTGCATCCTCGAGCAGTTCCTGCCGGGTTCACGGCTCGTCTGGGAGGGGGCTGAGGGTTGTTGGGAGGGATTTGTTGCTCGGAGGTCGCAGCCGGGATCCGCATCCTAGAGCTAGGCCAGGCATTGACCTAGATGTCCCGCGAGCTACTCCACAGTTTTACGAGAGCTCGGTTTTATGCTGACCGGGGGATGTGAACGGACAACCCCCGCCATTTTTTCTACGTTGTTACTTTTGTTAATCCCCCCGAAATTTTATGACGCTGTCAGTTTTATCCTTTTCATTTTTAGAAATTTTACGACATTGTAGTTTTTATCAGTTTCTTTTCTAGACATTAGATGGCGTTGTAATTTTTATTAATTTCATTTTTAGGAATTGTATGACGCTGTACTTTTTATTAGTTTTATGTTTAGGAATTATATGACGTTGTAATTTGTATTAGTTTCAGTTTTAGGAATTAGATGACGCTTTAGTTTTTATTAGTTTTATGTTTAGAAATTATAAATGTTTCATTTTTGGAAATTTTAAGACATTGTAGTTTTTAAGCATTTTATTTTTAATAATTATATAACAAAATTTTCATTAGTTTCACTTTAGATGGCGTTGTAATTTTTCATTAGTATCATTTTTAGGAATTATATGACGCTGTAGTTTTTATTAGTTTTATGTTTAGAAATTATATGACGTTGTAATTTTTCATTAGTATCATTTTTAGGAATTAGATGACGGTCTAGTTTTTATTAGTTTTATGTTTAGAAATTATAAATGTTTCATTTTTAGAAATTTTACGACATTGTAGTTTTTAAGCATTTTATTTTTAATAATTATATAACGAAATTTTCATTAGTTTCACTTTAGATGGCGTTGTAATTTTTCATTAGTATCATTTTTAGGAATTATATGACGCTGTAGTTTTTATTAGCTTTATGTTTAGAAATTATATGACGTTGTAATTTGTATTAGTTTCAGTTTTAGGAATTAGATGACGGTCTAGTTTTTATTAGTTTTATGTTTAGAAATTATAAATGTTTCATTTTTGGAAATTTTACGACATTGTAGTTTTTAAACATTTTATTTTTAATAATTATATAACGTAATTTTCATTAGTTTCACTTTTTAGAATCTCTACATGATATTGTAGTTTTTATTAGTTTCATTTTTAGAACTTTAACGACAGCTTTAGAATATTTTGTTGGCATTGTTTTTACAAATTTCTATTTTTCTGGCGCTGCAATTCTGGAATTTGTATTGTCTGTATTTTTAAACATTTCATGATGGCTCTAGGATTGTTATTGTCCCTGTTCTCAGCAATCTCTGAATTTTTTTACTTCACAATTTTGGATTTTTTACTATCTGCATTTTCAGGAATGTTACGATTGGTTGCTTTATGGAGAGGGGGTTAAAAATAGTTGAAGAGGGGGTACATGAGCGAATGTGATGGAGGTAAACAGCGGTGGTAGGGGGTGAAAAAAGGGCAAAAGGACGTGAAGGGGGGGTAGAGAAGTGAATAGGGGAAAAAGGAAGTGAAGAAGGCTGAAGGGGTGCAAAGGAGGTGAAAAGAGGGTGGGAAAAGGGGTGAGCTGGGGTTGGCAATTGAACCCTTGCCAAAATTGGCAATTTTCAGAAATTCAGAATGGTTTTCAAGGTTTTTCCGCGGGAAACGGCGCACTCTCGAGAAAACCTGGGGTCGATGGAGAAGAGGATTATCTGGCGGGGGCGGTTTATTGATCGACCCTGGGTATCAACGACTCGGTTAGTTGTCCAGCTTGCCAGGAAAAATTCTCTTCAACTCAATTTTACTTTTAACATGCTTATCAAACTTTTACCTCTAGTATAAAATTTGATATTGTACAATTTTTTTCGGTGCTAATATTCATGACATTTTTAAAACATTATTTAAAACATGCTTATCAAACTTTTACCTCTAGCATAAAATTTGATATTGTATAATTTTTTTCGGTGCTAATATTCATGCCATTTGTAAAACATTATTTAAAACATGCTTATCAAACTTTTACCACTAGCAGAAAATTTGATATTGTATAATTTTTTTCGGTGCTAATATTCATGACATTTTTAAACCATCATTAACAAAATCGTTAGTCAAATATCTGTTCATAATGTTTTAAAGTCACAATAACATAAATATATTATTATATTCGCATTTCTTATATTCACAAAGAGCCCTCCTGTAAATCTAATACATCTAAAAAAAAATTCAAAACAAAATCCCCCCTCCACATTAATTTACGCCAAAAATTTGTTCGTTTACAAATTCATTAAAAAAAGAGTTAGACTACTCTGAAGTTTTTTGGATTCCGTGCAAGTGCTTGAGAAAATAGTGTAGGAAGTTAACGAGACGATAAAGGGGGAAAAAAGTACATAGCTTTTATGTTACCGTTGGAGGGGGAGGCTTGATCGGCGTGTGTCGATTTCAGAAAACACGAGCCGGGTGTCGATTCTGCCAGCCCGTATAATTTCCCGGAGTTGCGACGACGCGTTGATAACAGGTTGCGTGAAAAACCGGCGGAGAGCGGTTTTGGATAGGCGAATGTGCACGTGTCACGGCAGCATGCGAACAAGCGCATAATCCCTGAGTCTGGTAGGACCGCGCGTGACATTTTTCGCCAACGTTTCGCCAGCCGTGATCCTTATCGGCGAAATTCGCCCGCTAAACACGCTTCCTATCTGGCAAACCGAATACCGGCGATCCGGGAGATCAGCTATAGTGTTACGGTGTTGCGAAACGATTTTTGATTGCTGCATTCTGGTTCTGGGAATTGCATTTTATTTTTATTATATTTTTTTTAGAATGGAATAGAATTTCTGAAATTTTTCGAGGCTGTTTAAATTTCCTGAGAGAAATATATTGGGAGTTGTTTATTTTGAACAATTTTGGAAAATATATTAAAAAAATTTAATTGTATTTTTTCATGAAACTATTACCAACCTATTGGTGACATTTTTCTGATTAAAATGAATACCAACATCACCCGCTTTGGAGTTCAATTACTTGTGTAATTCACAGATGAGGCGGTGGAAAGTGATCGTTCGCATAATCGAGGTTTTACTAAAACGTGGATTACACAAGCAATTGAGCTTCGAATTGTGTCATGTTTGGACTCTTTTTAATCAGAAAAATGCCAGGAATATGCTAGTGTAAGTTTCATACAAAAATCATTAATGACAAATCCGTAACAAATGTTATAAACAATATCCAAAGTACCTCGAGAGTAGCTTACAATTTAATGTGTAAGTATAACATAAGTATCATACAAGAACCATGTTACGAATATGTTCGTAAAATTTCTGGCCAGTATCTAATTCCAAACAAATTATATTAAAGCAACAATTTCTGTTTTAATATAAATGCGTCGCAGGGACGGTGTGTATTTTTCCTTAAAAATTTGATGAAACTGCGTATCCCCTTTCTTTGGCAGTGTGAAAGCGAACGGTGGAACACCATAGCCGGTATCGAGTCGGATATTATTACGGATATTGAATTCATGTCGGCCGTGGACGTGCGCGTCGAATCGCGAATCGAACACGGCTGAATTACCCGTCGAATTTTCGTGCGCGGTCCGATGACAGCCGGTGCGGTGACGCCGCTGTTTTCCTACGGAAAATTATGTATCAACAGGTAGTCGGGGATGGGGGGCGGGCCGGAAAGGGAAGGCGCGGTTTTTGTCGCATTAGCGCTATTAAATCCAACCGAAAATCACCCGTGTAAACAGCCGGCGTGAATTTCCTACCCGCGAGATCGATAATTGACAGTGTTGTCGCCGGTGTTGATGTTGTTTGAACGAATCTCCATATGATACGTTTCCAAATTCATTGAAACGTGAACTTGGTAAAATTATTATACACCATTTTTCAAGCTACAATTATGTAATTATATTATACTTACACATTTATATAAAAGGTATTATGTTGTGCATTTTTGAAAATGGTTGAAGACAAATCAATTTTTCCCGATTAATTTACAATATCCTTTAATTTTATATAACGTCCACAAACCACATTAGACTAATCTACACCATTCCACAATTTTATGAAACCTTTACAAACCACATTACACTAATCTACACCATTCGCAAATAATGCGCAACATCTACATACCACGTTGGACTAATCTACACCATCTTCTAATTTGACATAACCTCTACAAACAACATTAAACTAATCTATACCAGTCCACAATTTTATACAACCTCTACAAACCATCTTAGATCAATCTACACTACCCTGTAATTTTATATAACGTCTACAAACCATCATAGACAAATCTATACCACTCCACAATTTTATATAACCTCTACAAACCACATTAGACAAATCTATACTACTCCACAATTTTATACAACCTCTACAAATCACGTCCAACTTTAAAAAAAACCCAAACCAACCCGTAACAATTTCACATACACCACAGACTCACATTTTAGAAAATCCTGTTCAGCAGTTGCAAAGGGCAGTTCGTACAATTTGTCACGGTACAATTTTGAGTAGAATCTGATATGCACATATAAACTTATTTAGGGTGATCCCGACGGGTCGTCCACCCTGTATATGGTAGCAAGTCCAGGACGAGAAATAGCTTCGCAAAGGGAAGAGGCCAACTCAGCGTGGGGTGGGTCAGGGTTAGTGTCGAAGGTTATGCTCTCTGTCCCTACTCAGGACCCCCATGGGTTGCAGAGGTACGGGGGAAGGGATGTAGACGCCAGTTGGATCGATATTCCGCTGCTGGAGCTAAACTCGCACTGCTTTCATCGTACCCCTTTGCCACGGCTTCGCCTCGCCTCGTTTTCACCCCAAACTTTCAGAAGTTACTACCCCCGTTACCGATCTCGTCCCACGAGGCTCGCATGCGGTTCCATCGAATTTGCATGGCACAGCTCTGTGCTCCATGAATCGAATGGGGTCCTCGAGCTCAGGGGGCTGCAAACTTGATTTTTAAGGAATGCTAGACACCACGGTGAAACGGCTTGCGTTCTCCAATGGAATGCTGTTTTCAACCCCTAATGTACACCCTTAACCCCTCACCTCTTTTGGAAATATAATAAAATAAAATGGAAATGTGTGGATCTTTTAAAGGGGTGCGATTAGAAAGGAATTACTGTTTTTATTTTTAATGGACTTTTTCTAAAATAGATAATTATTTTTATTTTATTGAACTCTTGTAGACAGTTCTCAACCCCCAATATACATTTACAAAGCCCAACTTATTTGAAAATTTTTTAGAATTTTAGAATTTTAGAATTTTAGAATTTTAGAATTTTAGAATTTTAGAATTTTAGAATTTTAGAATTTTAGAATTTTAGAATTTTAGAATTTTAGAATTTTAGAATTTTAGAATTTTAGAATTTTAGAATTTTAGAATTTTAGAATTTTAGAATTTTAGAATTTTAGAATTTTAGAATTTTAGAATTTTAGAATTTTAGAATTTTAGAATTTTAGAATTTTAGAATTTTAGAATTTTAGAATTTTAGAATTTTAGAATTTTAGAATTTTAGAATTTTAGAATTTTAGAATTTTAGAATTTTAGAATTTTAGAATTTTAGAATTTTAGAATTTTAGAATTTTAGAATTTTAGAATTTTAGAATTTTAGAATTTTAGAATTTTAGAATTTTAGAATTTTAGAATTTTAGAATCTTAGAATTTTAGAATTTTAGAATTTTAGAATTTTAGAATTTTAGAATTTTAGAATTTTAGAATTTTAGAATTTTAGAATTTTAGAATTTTAGAATTTTAGAATTTTAGAATTTTAGAATTTTAGAATTTTAGAATTTTAGAATTTTAGAATTTTAGAATTTTAGAATTTTAGAATTTTAGAATTTTAGAATTTTAGAATTTTAGAATTTTAGAATTTTAGAATTTTAGAATTTTAGAATTTTAGAATTTTAGAATTTTAGAATTTTAGAATTTTAGAATTTTAGAATTTTAGAATTTTAGAATTTTAGAATTTTAGAATTTTAGAATTTTAGAATTTTAGAATTTTAGAATTTTAGAATTTTAGAATTTTAGAATTTTAGAATTTTAGAATTTTAGAATTTTAGAATTTTAGAATTTTAGAATTTTAGAATTTTAGAATTTTAGAATTTTAGAATTTTAGAATTTTAGAATTTTAGAATTTTAGAATTTTAGAATTTTAGAATTTTAGAATTTTAGAATTTTAGAATTTTAGAATTTTAGAATTTTAGAATTTTAGAATTTTAGAATTTTAGAATCTTAGAATTTTAGAATTTTAGAATTTTAGAATTTTAGAATTTTAGAATTTTAGAATTTTAGAATTTTAGAATTTTAGAATTTTAGAATTTTAGAATTTTAGAATCTTAGAATCTTAGAATTTTAGAATTTTAGAATTTTAGAATTTTAGAATTTTAGAATTTTAGAATTTTAGAATTTTAGAATTTTAGAATTTTAGAATTTTAGAATTTTAGAATTTTAGAATTTTAGAATTTTAGAATTTTAGAATTTTAGAATTTTAGAATTTTAGAATTTTAGAATTTTAGAATTTTAGAATTCAGACCACTCCACCCGGGAACAAAAGTTAAAAATTCACTTTCATAAAAATGTGGTCCGTTCCTATCTTTAAGATTTTAGTCTATACCACCCTTGAACAAATGTTGAATTTACTTTTTACAAAATCTAATTAGCTATTATAACATGCAACGTAGAATAACAAATGGGCTTATCGATGAAACAATCGTGTGCAGCGCAAGATCAGGAAGTAGTGCAACGTTGCTGACCTTCCTGGCCGGAAGTGGCTATCGCGAAAATGCTATTTCATTCATTCTCGACGCCCATCCCGAGTCTCTGATACCAGAAATAGACCCCCTCTGATTTGATAAAACGAACGGTTGAATGAATTTTACCGTTCTATTATTACGACTGTGAACCCACGATGTTACTATGCTATACTATACTTACACATTCGTTTATCTCTTCCGAAGTTTTCATTGAAGTTCGTTGAGGTTATGTTGTTCAACTATGAAACACATTTTAAAAATTTTTAATATACGCTCAGATAAAAAAGTTGTAAAAATCAACTATTACAATTTTTTTTCGTGATACCGATTAAATGCAATTTTTTTTGAAATTTTTGGACATAGATAAATATTCCTTTATTCGACGCATGTAATTAATTTTATTATTTTGAGAACACTGTAAAACCAAGTTTCAAGTTTTTGAAATAATAATCGTCGGACGCACTATAAACAACGTAAAATTATACGACTCACATAAATATTCGGACGACCTTAAAAAGGCAATAACTTTTTCGATATTGGACACTACAATTTTGTTTTTTTTTAGAAGTTATAACAATTAGTTTACTACGCGATGTGAAAAAATATTTGAAAAAATTTTAATTGGTTGGAATTGCAGAGAAAATACTAAAATTTGTATTTTACAACTTCTTCATGTTGGCCTATATTGAAAATTTATTATTACTGTGACAATTATACATATTTTGAGATCAAAATCGAATTTCATTGAAAAACTGCAATTTTTACTATCTTTAAACGTTTGTATCTTATTGCAACGTTGACCGATTTTGATAAAACTTTCGGAACATGTATAATTGACACAGATCTAGAAAATGTATTTTCAAAATTTTCAATTTAGGACCACATAAAATGTAAAATACAACTTTCAGTATTTTCTTTGCAATTTCGAGCAATTGCAAATTTTTCAAAAATAAAATTTTTCCATGTCGCGTAGTAAATTAAATGTTCTAACTTCTTAAAAAAAATGCAAGTCGTAAAGTCCGATATTAAAAATTCGCACATTTTTCAGAATGTTCGAATGTAAGTGGTAAGTGTTGTGCGTTGTCGGAGCGAAGTTCTTGCGATATGCACGTTATCCTGGTGGTCTACACGGCCGATGGAGCAAAAAGATAGCGCCGAAAGAAAGCTCGGCTGAATCTCGCCGGCATTCTTTCACTGTTGGCCGCGCGATCCGGAAAAAAGTGGGATTCCAGGCAACGATGAAAGCCGATTGGGAGGAGGAGTCATCAGCGTGCGGTTTAGACAGTCAATGGCGGCCGTAATGCGCCGGGAGAAACGAATCCAATCTAATGTGGGATACGAGCACAATGCAATTGCTTGAAACACGGGAGATCGGCTGGCTTGCACGACTGTTTGACGAAAGGAACGCGGGAATTTCATAGACGTCGCTGCTGAATGTGAGAAAACATGTCGTTTCAGCCTCGGTCAAATATAAAACACACTAAGAGCTCTTTCAGTTAATTTGGATATTGTTCACAATATTTTCCACGGACTACTTTTTCATTATTTTTTAATGAAACCATTACCAACATATTCCTGACATTTTTCTGATTAAAATGAGTAGCAACATGACATACTTCGGAGCTAATTTGCTTGTGCAATCCACAAGTGACTCGGTGGAAGGTGAGCGATCGCATAATCGAGGTTTCTATCAAAACGTGGATTACACAAGCAAATAAGCTCCGATTAGTGTCGTGTTTGGGCTCTTTCTAATCAGAAAAATGTCACGGATAAGATGGAGGTAAAAGAGTCACAAAAAATATAAAAAGTTCTGATAAAAAAAATTATTGTTAGTGTATAGGGCTGCAGTGTTTGGTCATTACCTGGGCAAATAAGATGGTATGATGTTTTAATTTTACAAGTATGCTATTCGAACGATGCCGGAGCCTGTAAAAAGCACATGTCCGCTATCAGTATGCATCGGCCGGAGACGGTCAATTAAAAAGCCGGTTCTCAAGGCGCTAATTTAGCCTTGGGCCGAGGCAAAGGAAATTTCGAGGGCCGTTCTCGAAAGCTCCGCGTCAGCAGGAGGCCTCAGGATCCTCTTATCCCATGGATCGATCTATCGATCCTCCTCTTCCGCTGCCCCCCCCCCCCCCCATCTCACGACTTGGTGCAATCAAGACCGTGCCACTGAAAACGGCGATTTATTAATCACCGCCCCGGCTCTGTTGTCATCTCGAACACGCACGGTCGACTTCTGACAATGGTTGTCCTGTGTCATCGGCAGAGCCCGAGATACTAATCGATTGGTGGCCCTCGGGCTGCGGCGCCTGGGTGTGTTTTGACCCGGAGGATCAAAATCATCGTTTCATCATACTCGATTTCCAACTATTATATTTAGACTGCGGAGTTCATGCGTTTACAGGAAGAATGAGCGAAAATGATTTTAAACAGTGAAAATATTAAAAACATTTCAGAATATACAAACGTTTCTTATCACTTCATAAAGTCACTGAAGGGAGAAATAAATTTTTGTTTGGTTCCTACGTTTTATAATTTGTACAAACAATTTTTATTTCTAATTTCATTTAAATTTGAAATTTGTCTATTTGTTTAATTTGCTGTTTGCAATTTTTTTATTTAAAGGTCCGCAGCTTAATAATATAATTAGAAGAATGATAGATTAAAATCAAAATAAATTATTTGAAGCAATTTCTTATTACGTAACATATCCCAAACAAACGGTAGATCATTCCCCCTAGGATTCGCAATCCCGAAGCTAGGGGGCTGCACAAAAGACGTGCATTCGTCAATCGTACTGGAAATTGTCAATTATATAAATATAGTACATTCTGACAAATCATAAAATTGTGCACTGAAAAAATTTGCTAAATGCCCCCATATTATAAAGTTAGCAAATAACCATAACTACGCTTAACACTAGATTTACGGGGCCCGTCAAAATGGCGGATTCAAAAATTTTTAGTTTACGATTATTAAGAGTGTAAGGAGGCATTCGTGAGGAATTATTAAATAGATTTATTTTTTTGTGTACATATTACAATAAAAATCGCTGAAGATCTAAGTAAATACAATTTTATTATTTTTATAAAGCAATGTAAACTAAATCAATTTTAGTGTTCTGTAAACCCAGTGTTAATATGGCCGACCCCTGAAGCAATTTCCCTATCTCCGCATAACTCCCAAAATCAAAATAAATTATTTGAAGCAATTTCTTATTACGTAACATATCCCAAACAAACGGTAGATCATTCCCCCTGGGATTCGCAATCCTGAAGCTAGGGGGCTGCACAAAAGAAGTGAATTCGTCAATCGTACTGGAAATTGTCAATTATATAAATATAGTACATTCTGACAAATCATAAAATTGTGCACTGAAAAAATTTGCTAAATGCCCCCATATTATAAAGTTAGCAAATAACCATAACAACGCTTAACACTAGATTTACGGGGCCCGTCAAAATGACGGATTCAAAAATTTTTAATTTACGATTATTAAGAGTGTAAGGAGGCATTCGTGAGGAATTATTAAATAAATTTATTTTTTTGTGTACATATTACAATAAAAATCGCTGAAGATCTAAATACAATATTATTATTTTTATAAAGCAATGTAAACTAAATCAATTTTAGTGTTCTGTAAACCCAGTGTTAAGATGGCCGACTCCTGATGCAATTTCCCTATCTCCGCATAACTCCCAAAATGAAAATAAATTATATTTGAAGCAATTTCTTATTGCGTACCCTATCCCAAACATACTAACCGAGCCGGTAGACCTTTTCCCCCTGGAATTCGCAATCCTAGATCTAGGGGACTGCACAAAAGAAGTTCAGGGCACCAGGGAGGACAGTGGAGGGGTTTTCGGTGTGCAGAAACGGGTCGGTAAGCTCAGTGTTCTTTTTGGGGCCAGCGGTGAGCGTAGCTGCGTAGAAAGTCGCGGGCCCAGTCGGGTTTGGCTCGGTTGTCCCACCATAACAGACCGTTTCAAGGCCCGACGTGACTGATGGAGGGAGACCCGCGCCGCAGTTTCGGTAACTGCGTCACGCAACGCGGCCGCTCGCTTGCGATTCGCGAGTTCCACAAACTCGAGTGCTTTCCCTCTCTCTCTCTCTCTCTCTCTCTCCCTATTTTTCACTCATGCAGATTCTCCTCGACCTCTTCCTTCATCAAAAGAACCCAAATCGAATCCCCTAAATTCGTTAGGCCTAACCTCTTAGCCTCCTGTGGCTGCCGACGGTGATATTTGGAAGCAGCGCGAACCTTTTCAACACGTAGGAATGTTGAGCTGACTTTGCGAGACAGTGCGGAGCTGTCTTTGTGTTTTGTAGTCGGCGGAATATGAGCGGGCGATGTGTAGTCTAGCGGTGGAGTGTCTTGTTGGCTGGAGTCAGAATTTGAGCTCTGTCGCGGGGCCCTTGTGTTTGGTGACAGTGACAGTGGCCAGGTGTGGAGTGACCTTTCGGACCTTTGTCAAGGTGTGTTGATAGTTTGAGGCAATGTGATCTTGGATAGTTGCTGGGATAAGCAGGTTACCTGTTCACTAGGTAGCGTTAGGTGATTGGAGATCCTCTGTGGCAAACTGTGCTGGCTCCTGGGAACTTATCATTAGTCACCTAATTCTGTTGTCTCGTTTTTACTGCTGACCTTGCTGCATGTACTTCAAGGTTACTCAGATAGCGTATCCAGTGTAAACACTTTCTCCAATCACGAGCATACTAATGTACAATAGTGGTACTTTGCATTAAGTCCAATTGTCCTGAATAACAGTCAGGTAAATTACCCTGAATAATTAATACTTTGACTGAAACGGGAGCCTTGATACTTTTGTGATATCAAAGTAATTTATTTAATTGGTGTATATTGCCTTCTAATAACGACAAGAATGCATTTATTCAACTTCCGTACAACTTTCGTTTAAATATGTACTCTAATAAGAGAAGTTGACTAAAACATTACTCCGGAAAACATTTTTATAATTTCAATATTCGTAAAAGAAAAATTTAGAAACCAGTCATTTTGACTTCTCCGGTAGTTCTAGTGTTGATAAAACATTAAAGTTTGAGATGTGCGGTACTGAGTAGTTCTTCAAACGTTCTCGCATTTTCCAGGTCCTAGACAAATGACCTCTTAGAGCCTGAACTATATTTCCCTAGAATGTCTCAGGTCCGAATAAATATTTAAGGATTCTATAATTATCACATATACTATTAAGGTCACTATACAGTGATTTGAAACCCTTGTGGCGGCTACTTCCTATGCTCGTCAACAGAGGGACATTACGACAACACCTTTCCCGCTGCTACCTGAATCTTCCTCTGTTTGTATATATACCGTCCTAAACTGTCCTTACGACATCCCGCGTCTAAGGCACGGGTCCGCTAGATAGCCTTACTGTGATGAGTCCTCTAGCGGACCTAGGACGAAACGCTTCCTTCTCCCTTTTTCCATCTTTTCATAAACCAACAGCCGCTATACCCTTCCTAATACCAAAGTACAGCTTGCCAACTTCGAGATCAGTGTTAGCCGTAGTTCCCAAGCTTCCTGTGACAATTGATGTTCGTCAGAATTTTATGAATTAAATTATGACGCCTCAAAGTGGTTCTCCAAGTTTTCGTGAGTGAAGATATTAAAGTGTAGAAGAATCGTGTGTGTTTTGTGCTCGGAGGGATTGAAGGATTTTTGCCGGCAGGGCTGCCACCACGTGCCCCATAAGGTTACTATGAGTCTCCATATTCCTTTCAAGCCCCTTCGCCTGGCACAAAAGAAGATGGATTGAGATTTGTCTGTCCGAAAGGAAATAGTGAACTCGGAGCAGCATCAATCACCAAGGATATGCAATTGCCACTTTCATCCGACAGTCTCAACCTCGTTTGACAAACGACGAGTGAATTGGCGCCCATCTTTTACGTAACTAACAGCCACTTTCACTGGCTGTCGCCGATAAAAACGCGTCCTACAATAGCCGAGCATCCTATCAATTTGCAATTGCATTGTTTCAGGCCGGCCGCCTCTTTTAAACGTCAGTACTACCTTGTTGCCAGCTTGTTCTTTCTCAACTACTTAATTTGCACGTTGAGTAGGTTTGGAGAACCGTGTGGAACAGACTCGGCAACCATACTTGACCGTATCGTGCTCCACGATACTAAAAACGAGTAATCGAGTAGAAAAAAAAGTACTAAATAAAAAAAAAAATAAAAAGTAAAAAGTACTAAATAAAAATAGAAAATAAAAAATAAAAAGTACTAAATAAAAATAAAAAATAAAAAGTACTAAATAAAAAATAAAAAGTACTAAAAAAAATAAAAATTCAAAACAGTGTAGAAAATAAATTTAAAATTGTAATAGCAGGCTGAAATAATATTTTACTTCTACTTTCTAAAATTATTAGACTGTTATATTTTTTAAGGCTCGCACATGCACCAGGGCATGACAGAAAGTATATTCTTTACCATAATATTTTGTACAAGAGCTGATTTTTCGTAATTTTTCGGCTATTCTGTGTAGCAATAATTAATTCTCCACTTTTTTCAATGGAAATATTATATTTTTGGAGGTTATGACTCTGACATAACCTCGAAATACTCATGGTTCCGTTTAAGCAAGAAAGGGCGGGAAAGTTTTCGGAATTTGAATGAAGATACTAATTGAGACAAACAAATAATGTGTTATTTATTTATAGGGATCACATTATAGGGATAAAGGCAAAGAAAAATTAGAAATTGTTGTAAAAATTGTAGATAAATTATAACGCAATAAATGTAAAATGAAATGCTTCTTACACACCACTAAAAATTAAATGAAATTATGGTACCAACTTGAACTACAATGTTCAGGCGCAATTTAAAAATTAACAAAAAAATTTGGATTACCCTGGAGATCGACACGGTCTTCGAGATTGCAGAAAATTAAAGTTGGAACGGAGGTGTATCGCTGCGGTCACAAATTGCGATGCTCGGTCGTCGGATTCACCTTGTCGCGACCGTCGAGGAAGTTTTATTGGCCGGGTGCGTGTTTCGGACGACTGAAAGTTTCGATCGGGAGACTATCCGGGGAACTCCCGTTTCATCGGCCGCTGTTCGCTCGACCGTTGAAGCGTGTCATTACTCGAGATTTCTCCACGCGGACGGAAATTGCGTGGCGCATCGACCTGCAGTTGTCGTTCCCGGCCTTTTCTGCCCTCCAGGTGCAACGTCTGCGACGAAATGCGACGGAATTTTTTAGAAAATATTTTCCCATGTCCTGTTATCTCCGTACAAAGGGACACTCCATTCGAACCGTCTAAAATTACAACTCATAATCTTGTACCTGGCCTACCTTGACCCAGAATAACAAAACAATCATTCAATTTAATAAACGTGTGCTAAATAAGCTTAGGTGAACCTAACCACACAAAATGTCTATCACTTGCAACATCATAGACACCATAACCTATAAAACTTCAAGACAATTGTCCCTACATGAATAAAACATCAAATTGCTAGCGTTCGCCAGAATGTGAAAACTTATCTCCGTTCAAAAACAGCAGCTCTCAACGATAGCTTATCCAGATCAGTCAAAGCGTGCACTGAACTCGAATCACACCTAACCTCGATTCCACCTACAAGCAAAATATGAAACTAATAGATCTGATCCTCGCACCGCCACCGAGACTAAACCACCACCATTTTCTGTTGCAGATACCTCAAGCCAGGAAAAATATACAAACCGACAGCCGAGGTTCGAGGCGGTGTCAAGATGCGGTAGACGAGGACATGTACCTGGACCACTTGGAGGCTGAAGACACCTGCAACCTAGCCACGTGATAGAACCCAAACGATAGTAACTAAACCTGGCCCGAAACTGGGTCCTGAACTAGAACCTGGGTACAAACTTTTTAGACGAGGTTAGCTTCGAGATCCCTGACGCTGCGCTTTGAGGTTAAGGCCTAGGAAGAGCCTAGAGCCCTGGCGAAAACAAAAGGACCCCGAGGGAGCGTTCAGTGTTGAGGAATTGCTACCCCAGAGCTCAGGGTAGGGGGATAGTGGGAGCTAGAGGAAGGGTGATCAGAGGTTAGCAGAAGGAGCCGTCACGGTGGCGAGCTTAGTGAGCGGGAACGTAGCGGTGCGTTACGATGAGGCGTCGGAAGTGGTTAACACCGGGGGTGTCGTGTTGGCAGCCACTCCCAGGCTAGAGGCTGCGGACCCAGCCACGTCCAGCATGGACACCAGCGACTCTAGCATGGACACGACCAACGGCACCATCGCATCCGTGGTGGCTGGAGCCGCGTCCTTGACGCTGGCCAAGGCCGAGTCCCCGGAACACCTGGCCGGCACCTCGACGATGCCGTCGTCGGTCTTCGGACCGGTTACAGCCGCTGCCAGACTATTCGCCGGCATTGCCAGCAGCAATAAGACCAAACGACCCGACGACTGGCTGTCCACGAACAGTCCAGGATCACCAAGCGGCCCGCTACAGAACCAGCATGTTGTGTACACCACGCCACAGCAACAGCTCAACGAAACACCGCAACAACAACCCCCGCTAGCACACTCAAGCCCCCTGGCGCACCAACAGCAACAACAACCCACCAGCAGCAACGGTTACGCCAGCCCCATGAGCACCAGCAGCTACGATCCCTATAGTCCCAACAGTAAGATAGGTAAGTGACTTCACTGGTTTCACGAGGAGACACTGATAAACAAATTTTCGGGATTCTTTTCAAACTCAATGGCTCGGTAGAAAATTTTAATGTTTTTTTTTATATATTAACGCGACATACAGTATTTCATCGATAATTGTCCACAACACGGGTCTGCGGAGGGACAATTATGCCGGAGGGATATCATTGTTTGAGGTTTGCCGCACGTGGAGAAGGACAGCCGAGCTCGAGAGGCCTCGGTCACCGAGAAATGTAAACATAACTAATCCAAATTTCCAACTTCTTTATTTTTCATTATTTTTTTATGGGACTTCGATGACCATATTTGTGGAATTTTTATAATAAAAATGATACCAAATATGATATAATTCCGATGATATTTACTTGTGTGATCGACGATTAAAGTTTCGGGCGCGAGGAAGGATATCATTGGAATTATGTCATATTTGGTATGATTTTTATTAGAAAAATGCCACAAATATGGTCATCGAAGTCCCATGAAAATATTATGAATAATAAAGAAGTTGGAAATTCGGATTAGTGTGGTCTCACCGATATACACGAGCCTCATAGTGTCATATTTCTCGGCGACCGAGGCCTCTCGAGCTTTATGGCCCCTCAAGGGGGTACACCCCGCACTAGTGGGGATATCTCAGGGACAATTCTGTCGGAGACATTTGGGACAATTACCGGTGAAATACTGTATATGGTACTTGTCTACCAAGTTTAAACTTAAACAAAATTTTGCCTTCTGACGTTATAAATAAATTTATGTGGGATCAGGACATCCCAGTCCAAATACTGTATGGAGATTAGGGAAAGTAGGAGGGTTCCGTGGGTATGTGTAAGAGTTGATCAGCGGAATTCCTCATTTTTCCTAATATCCTACATTAAGGTCCTTTAAATAGAGGGCAATAGGGTGTCTCAGAAATCCCAATATTCCGGATTGTCTTACAACTGAATGATTCTGTAGAAATTTTTAATCTTATTTTATACATTGCCACAACAGGTTAGGATACCTGTCTACCAAGTTTAAACTTAAACAGAATTTTGCCTTCTGACGTTATAAATAAATTTATGTGGGATCAGGACCTCCCAGACCAAATACTGAATGGAGATTAAGAAAAGTAGGAGGGTTCCGTGGGTATGTGTAAGAGTTGATCAGCGGAATTCCTCATTTTTCCTAATATCCTACATTAAGGTCTTTTAAATAGAGGGCAATAGGGTGTCTCAGAAATCCCAATATTCCGGATTTTCTTACAACTGAATGATTCTGTAGAAATATTTAATCTTTTGTTATACATTGCCACAACAGGTTAGGGTACCTGTCTACCAAGTTTAAACTTAAACAAAATTTTGCCTTCTGACGTTATAAATAAATTTATGTGGGATCAGGACATCCCAGTCCAAATACTGTATGGAGATTAGGAAAAGTAGGAGGGTTCCGTGGGTATGTGTAAGAGTTGATCAGCGGAATTCCTCATTTTTCCTAAGATCCTACATTTACGAAGGTCCTTTAAATAGAGGCCTACAGGGTGTCTCAGAAATCCCAATATTCCGGATTTTCTTACAACTGAATGATTCTGTAGAAATTCTTAATCTTATTTTATACATTGATACAACAGGTTAGGATACCTGTCTACCAAGTTTAAACTTAAACAGAATTTTGCCTTCTGACGTTATAAATAAATTTATGTGGTATCAGGACCTCCCAGACCAAATACTGTATGGATATTAAGAAAAGTAGGAGGGTTCCGTGGGTATGTGTAAGAGTTGATCAGCGGTATTCCTCATTTTTCCTAAGATCCTACATTAAGGTCTTTTAAATAGAGGGCAATAGGGTGTCTCAGAAATCCCAATATTCCGGATTTTCTTACAACTGAATGATTCTGTAGAAATATTTAATCTTCTGTTATACATTGTCACAACAGGTTAGGGTACCTGTCTGCCAAGTTTGAGGTTCAACGAATTTTTTCTGTTATAAATATATTTGTGAAGGTCGTTTCATTTCGAACAGTTTTGCAGTGGTCCTAAGGGTTGAATTTTTAAAAAAAATTGTTACCACGCGACTGGGGTGGGGGTAAGATTTTTTGTGACCGATGAAAACGTGTCTTCGCAGCGATGCGTCACGCGAGAGCGGTGCAGTATGGCAGTAGTGCAAGCAATCACTTGCATTGACGGAAGTGGACACGAGAGACAAAGGGGACGGGCAGGGTGGAGCGCGGGAGGTGGGAGGTTGCGTGAGAGGAGAACGTGGCCGGTGACGTCACGTCCGGTTACTCGTCGACGTTCCACTCTCTTTTTCTCGCCGACGATGCGACCGGAGAAAGAAACGCGATCGCGCGCTGAATTTCTAATCGGTCGCGTTGTTTCACGTCCTCAGCGTTTTCATCGGTTTAATGAATGCCCTTATCGCTATCTATTCTACCCACTTCATCGTCATGCTACTCCAGGATGCCCGACGCTAAAACCTCGAATATCCGAACACTCGTTTCCCCTTCTTAATTCGGATAAAAGAGATTCTACTGTATAGCGAATTAAACAATCGCATAGGATCCAAACTGTACGGCGTTGGGTATCATTTTAATCAGAAAAATGTCAGCAGTGCGTTGGTAAAAGTTTCACGCAGACATAACCCAGACTTAAACATTTAATCGTAAAAATATCAATTCTAGAAACTGTAGTAAAGAAGACTCCAAATTTTTTTTAATACGTAACGGTCCGTTAGAAATTTTTAATTTTTTTTACTACATAAATATAAAATACTCGTATGGCAAATTTGAGGTTAAACAAATCTCTCGTTCAAGAGATATAAATATATTTGTGAAAATATTAGGTTGTCCCGCGTTGTGCGTTCCGCGGATTGGAAAGTATTTTAATGAAAAACCACAGAAATTTTTTAGTGACGGTGTAATATGTTTTCCAAAAAAGTGGGAAGAGGTTGTAGAGAAGGTGGTTATATTTTTTCGTTGACTTTGAAAGTACGTTTCAAATGTTAATTTAAATAGTAAAACAGTAAACGGCACGAACTTATGGGACGACCTAATACCTTTATTGTTGAAATTTGAAAGTGACCTCAAAATCCTGTCGATTTATAGTTACGACGAAACGGCGCGACAGAAACTTTTGATTCTTTTTTATTACGTTGGCAGAACTGTGATCTACTTTCTTAGAAAGTTTGGGAACGGTACAAATAGAATTGACAATTTAGCAATAATTTGTTTCGAAAGCCATCGGCTCCGAACGATTTAAAAATGGGATTAGTGTTATATTTTTCCGCTCGGCGGCATGCATTAATTGGCTCGTCTTGTTACAAAGGGTGCGCAACTTTTTCTCTCCCTCGCTCCCGAGTCGCGTGTCGCGTGTGTACACGCGCGACTATTGTTGTATTGGTCGAAACTATCGATTGGCGACGCTAATAACTTTCCTCCGCGACCTGATGCTATCGCTTTACTCTCTTTTCATCGAGACGCCGCTTGTCTCAAGAGCAAATCATTCTTTTCTCTCCTCGGTTGCTTCTTCATTCATGAGTCGCATGTGCGACCCTTCTGTTTGTTCGAATTCTTCGACTTCCCCATCGTATTATCATCACCAGACCTTGAACCCTTACACATATACCACGCACAACAATTTCCCAAAACAAGTACAGCAGACATTCTCCAAAAAATTCCTTCTTGTTAAGTAATTTTTAATTCATTAATTAATACTAGACTATACAAACATTTTGTACAGCTGGAAGTACGGAAAATCTTGTGTACAAAATTGAATAGTTTCAAGAAGCACATGACCTCAAATAATCATTCTTTAAACAGATAAATCCGTAGAGGTCATATGAAGGTCATTTGTATTTCTTATATATAAACATATATTTCTGAATGCACTGGTCGATGTAGTTTGTAATTCTCTACAAAAAAGTACTAAACAACTTTTATCCAAAACCCACTAATTCAAAAGATATCCCAATTTGAATATCATTTTAAATTTCACAATTAATTTAACGATATCTCCATAACTTACAATTTTTATAACTCTACAAAAAAGTACTAGCCAACTTTTATCCAAAACTCACTAATTCAAAAGATATCCTAATTTGAATATCATTTTAAATTTCACAATTAATTTAACAGTATCTCCATAACTTACAATTTTTATAACTCTACAAAAAAGTACTAGCCAACTTTTATCCAAAACCCACTAATTCAAAAGATATCCCAATTTGAATATCATTTTAAATTTCACAATTAATTTAACAGTATCTCCATAACTTACAATTTTTATAACTCTACAGAAAAGTACTAAACAACTTTTATCCAAAACCCACTAATTCAAAAGATATCCCAATTTGAATATCATTTTAAATTTCACAATTAATTTAACAGTATCTCCATAACTTACAATTTTTCGTCATAAGCGGTTCAGTACTTTTTAATAGAGTGTCTCAAACTGCATCGATTACAGTATTAAAAAATATATAATGCCATATAAGAAAGCACGGTTGACCTTCAGGTGACCTTCAAGTCTCTACCTATGGGAAAAACAATGACGTCAAATTCCGTGCCCTTTGTTGCCATTCAACTTTTGTTAGAAGCATATTTTGTTACCGTCGATGATCTGAATGATATTTAGGTCTGAAAGGAATGGCAAAATGGCAAAAATGGTAAACTCGACTGGTTTCCCCAGAAATATTGCATGGTGCTCGCGTCATCTCGTTCCCACGTTCGCGAGAACATCAATTGCGCAACAGATTCCGCCATCGAAGGGGTTTCTAAGCGGTTTTCGGCGCGATATGGGTGTTTTGTGTGCGAGCTGCCGATTGAACCCGCATGACTATAATGGGCACGGGAAGATAACACCCGGGAAAAGTTGGTGCCATTACCATAATGTGCACGTTTCGACAGCCGACGCCGTTTCGAGGCCTCGTTTCCATGTTATTCCCATTTCCGGTAGACGGTCTGCAATCATTTGGTTCGTGGCAACAAATATTAACAAATTAGAGAACATTTATATTAAAACCTTACAATTAAACCAGTCCAATGACTGTATCATAAATAATCATTAATAAAAATGTTTTATACATTTTTATGTGGACACATATTGGATTTATAGTATTATAGTATATTATCCATATACAATATGATTTTTATAAATACTATAGAAATTTAAAAAACTGTATAAATATATAGATGGAAATTCAGTATAATATTGATGCGCAGTGCATCTTGCCTTTCTCAGCGAGATGGTTATCTTCCAATTTTTTTCTTGCGTCGGATAAATGAGTAGGGGACGTAACGCGATGATTTTTCGAAACATGTTGTCGTTATTTTGCTTCGAGGATTTTTGCTGCTCGAGTAGTTCCGACGCAGCGGCGTTTCCCCCTTTTTTTCCACGGCCCCGGCGCGTCTGAGAACGCATCGTGGATTTTCCGACGGTAATAGCGGGTGGTGCTGTGAATTGCAGCAGGATGCAGATACGGCCTTGAGTGGCGGTGCACGAACGTGTGCGTGCCCGATGCGCATGGTTCGCGTGACCGGCTAACTCACACACCCGGGGGCACCTAACCCACACAACCCACACACACTGTATAGTGCAGCGCGCGGTGCAGCAGAGAACACGTGTGTGCACCAGTGCAGCCGTGCACTCTGTGCAACGATCCCCACGCCACACGCACGAGAGCCTAACACTGCTAGACACCACAGCCTAGCCTGCAACGCTCATAATTGCTCGAACAGCTCAGCATTACGGGGATCAGCCGGCCGACAAATGCCTCGAAAAAATAATTTTTCCTTTTTTTTTAACTATGAAAGACCTGACCAAAAAATTTGAAAAAATTCAGGTACAATGGCTCATCTATTCTTTCACTACTAAAAAAGTATAAAAACGATTGCTGTGGAATTTTTAAAAATATCTGGACTTTTTCGAATTTTCGTTTTCGAATTTCTGCAGTCAGGATTTTTGGCGAAAAAATCGGAAAAAATTCTCGGATATGTACGTTGGTGTCAACAATGCATGGGATTTTTTTCAAAATTTTTACTTCGTTTTTATGTGGAAAATGGAGGGAGACTCGATGATCCGGATTTCTATTGTAACTACCCTCCTGATCGTCATAGAGGGTTGAAATTTGGTACAAAACGCTGACTTTGCGTTAGTAAGTCAATGATCTACCATGAGCTTAATTTTGTCAAGCGTACAAAAGTATACAAATCTTCTCTCTCGAAAGAAAAGAGTCAACGAAAAAGCAATTAATTATTCATCGATGAGCTTAGCGAGGGGGAAAATAGAGACGCGAGTCAAACATGTGAGAAAACAAAGAGAGCGACGGCGTTCGATGTTTTTCCGCGCAAAAAAAAACCCGTCCACCGATGGGCAATTAAATGGTCCAGCGCGTGCATGCGTGTCGGCGCGAGTCAGAATAATAATTATATGGGCCAGCGGGAGCGGCACGTGGGAGGGACCTGACATATTGTCATTAACCTCGTCCCATCATCTCTGTTTCACGCGGCGGGCACACGACGAGACGGGCAAGTTCGTACGACGAGTGTATTTACGTAACTGTTGCGTTAATCCGTCGGGCGAATCGATATTGCGCGACGAGGAACGTCGAGTATCAATGTGCCAGACCTCCCCCCCCCCCCCCACGTTCTATTTCAGACCCAACGAATTTCCACGATTTTTCCCCGTTCGATTACGCCCCAATCGAGCCTCGTTTCCACGGTCTTGCTAATTCTCCGGGGAACGGGGGTCGACGGTGACAGATAAACGAAGCAATTTCTCAAATTTTTTTTTTGGAGCGTTTTAGGTCACATAACCTTGTAGGTTATTAGTGATCACAGTTGGGTTGCCTAGCGAAGCCAATCGTATTTAGAGAAATTGGTATACATTAATGTCTTTTAAGAAGTTTAGTGCATTTTTGCAGGATTCTATTTCTCGTAAGATCGTTAGTGAGTTTTGTAGCTTATGTTGAGTCCTCTTCATATTGTATTTAGGGCAACTTGTCAAGATGTGGTCAATGGTATTTTGCACGCTACAGGTGTCTTTGGTTCGGTTTTTGTCATGAGATATGAATGTGTCCAGCTTGAGTGTCCTATTCTTAATCATCTTTTAAGCAATGCAGTTGCTTTGGAAAACTGTTTCCGACGAAGCACTCGCGTCTCTCTAATTGTATATGGAGTAGGGGTCAGTGTTGACAGATAAACGAGGCTTCGATTCTCAGCCTAGAAACAATTATATATTTTTTATTGTTCGATTGCATTGTTCTGAAATCATCCAGTGTCACAACAAGTAATATTTAGATCGATTAATTTGCCTTGAGCTGTCGTAGGATTTTAATCACCAAAGGTCAATGTTTATGCGATTATTTCGTATGTTTGCAACACATGTGGCTGCAGGGATTGTCGTATGCAAATTGATGTTTGAAGTTGACACTGTATCGTGCGCAGGATGAAGTATCGTTGGGTACTGCATCTGGTCAGAGCGTTATCAGGCAAACACTGTCATACCCCACGATTTTAATGTTGTAGCGCTAAATCTGAAATTATTGAGTTCATAGACTGATTGAATTACTATCCTCGAGCAATCAATAGTGAACACCAAACAGACCCGGAGCTATCGATGATAGTGATCAGGATATCATGGACCCACCGTTTGTACAGTATCAGGAATTAATTAGCGCTGTACATTGAATCAGTTCATAGAGCAATATTAGGGCTAGTAGGGGAGAGTTAGAAAAATTTTGTTAACAATATTGCGATGGAAAAGGGGTTGGCCTAGCTCGAAACGAGCTTGAATAACACGAACAAGATGCAGGGAAGTGCCTAACCAGACCGACAGAGCTGGCTATTGATTTTTTGCAACGTGAAGGCAGAGTTCGGTAGCGGCCAAGACAGAGCATTGGAAGAGCCCTGGGCAATTTCAACACCAGAGGCGTTTATGGCTATTGAACAACCTGTTTAACTACTTGCAAAACTTGTTTCTAGGTCTACGGAGCCCTAACTGTGGGTTAGGGTAGGGCTAACCTATAGAACACCTTGACAATTAGCCTACACCGTCAATGAGAACATATTCAAAATCACAATCGTGGAGATGGAAGTACTATCGATTTGCAGAAAGAAAATTCTTGTTTTCCTACTCAGAACGTTCATTATTGACTATTATGGCAATTACAAACAACGCACTCCGCGTCGCCATTTAATCAATCCACTTAGTTAGATTGATGCAAAGGTTATCTGAAGTATTGTGGCTGCTAAGACACTCTGTCATATCATTCTTAGCTTAAATGGATTATTTGGAGTGTGTCTCTTTTAGGTTGGACTTAGCAAAGAGCTTGGATCCTCGTTACACTGAAATTCTGAGGTTAGGTCTTACAGTCTCAACCGTCCTGGGCTTAAAAGGTGCTGCTAGCTAACTATACCTCGTCTATCAGTGATGAGGACGTAGCCCCATTTGTCCACATGTCTATAACAGACCTAGGACACCCATCCAACTGAAATTTTTATGTTAGGTCTTACATCTCCAACTGTGCAGAGCTTGAAAAGTGCTGCTAGCTCATTACATCTTGTCTGCCAATGATGGGGACCTAGCCTCACTTGTAAACAAGCCTAATCCAGACCTAGGACCATCCTCAAACTGAAACTTAGAAGTTAGATCCTAGATCCTCAATGAAAACAATGCCCCATGAGGAACTAACAGTGTCCCCACTACATGTTAACCCCCCAATTGCAACGACGATGTATAAAAAGGTAAGGTTTACCTGTACAATTGGGACGAAGTTTGTTCATCGAAGCGCCACGTTCCTCCAGCGGCGACTGTAATTGTTGACAGACGAAGAATGCACGTCGATGAGTGCCGCAGTGCCGGCAAACATAACGTCGATGTGCAACGTGACCGAGGATAGCACAGAGACGTTCTATATTTACCACGGTTCAGTTATCAGCCGCTTATCAGGCGAGACAGGCGGAGGAGGCGACTCTGTGCTTCGGTCGGCAAACACTGCGGCTCCTCCCGGTCCTCTCTTTTCCTCTCCTGCACCTTTCCTCTGCATATTTTTATCGTCCTCTTCCTCGCTCTATTACGTAACCCATCTTGCGCATCGCTTCCTCGGGTTTTCTTATTTCTCGCATGAAAGCGAAACTCGCCCGAGGTTGTTTGTTGCCTGGAGAGGTTAGGTCTCTCTCTCTGTCTCTCTGGCCGACCCATTAAAATTCATCGGACACAATCTGTCCGCAAACTTCGCACCACAGTTGCGTGCGATTTTATTTGTTTCTGCGGAGAACCGCTTCGACGAATTTTCGTTCGGAGAAATAACGCTGATATACCTCTCGGAAAAATTGATAAACGCGGGCTTATCGTTGCCCGAGAGCGAGAGGCGTTGATGTAGGTCGTCGGTACGTAATCAGTCAGTCGCTCTGCTTATCGGAGACGTTATCGGCGTATCATCTGTGCGGGACGTGCCTGACCCAGATCGCAAGGTTCGCGCAACCAGTCGAAATTGCGAGAATTTTTCACGAATGACTCATGTCTCGTGTTTTCCTCCTCTATGCGCGGCTCATCCTTATGTCTGGATTATAGGTTAGATCCACAATAGACGCAGTCTTCGAGCTAAACTTAGCCGTGAGCACCTCCAGTCGATTTCCAGTCCAGGCAGCTAAATTCTAGCTCTAGAGTCTCGGCTCAGGTAGCTTAGGTCTAGCTGTATCTAGGGTCAGGTAGCTAAGATGTAACTCTGGAAGTTATAGATCCTCTTCCAATGGTAGCTAGGGCCTAGAACTTCTAGAACCGTTGTCTTGAGTAGCTAAACCCCAGTTGTAGAAGTTCTGGAGCCCTCATAAGAGGTAGCTGATTCATACATCAAGTCTATTGGGTAGCTAAGTCCTATTTTAACTTTCCATCAGGTGGCTGCAGTCTACGGAATCTTCCTGGTACCTAAATTCTATCTTGGTCTAGCCATCACCGTCAATTCCACCAATGGATTTTTGTATGTGGGGTACTCGTAACGGCGCAAAATCGCTCACCGGTCGTTTCTCAGAGCGATACGAGGCCTGGCAACCAGTTTTGCAGCGGGGAACTTGGCCTATCGGCTCCTCGAAGTGCCCACTTCCGGAAGCGAGCGGGCCTCGCGTGTTTCTACGTAAACACACTAGGAAATCAGGCGATTTAGGTGCACCGTCGAGCGAGAGAGTGCAGGACGTTTCATTCTTCAAGATATCGATCGGCTTGCAACCATGATTTACAACGAAAACGGTGGTCCCGTGAGTGATAGTTGTTCTCAAGCCCACCGGACCATAAGTCCGGATAAGCCGATAATGGGGTAGAGAACCTGGCCTTGACGGCCGCTTAATATTCCCGTTGAAAATAATAGCAACCGATGTAAATTGTTCGGTTCGGCGTATGGCGGTGGCAGAGAAGGAATCGCCTGAAGTCGATGACCAATCGTGGGCTGGCTAATTTAGGTCGCATGGTATCAGTCACGCTGTTTTCGAGGTGCGGGTACCAGGACGTACTTCGCCATACATTGCCTTTTCCCTTATCGCGATCCGCCTTATCGTTGGCCAGATAACAGCTCCCCGTGCTCACGACCTGGCCAGGTAACTCGAGCTGCACGTTGCACTTCCATTATTCGCAAATTTTGATCGCTCGATCCAGTTTCAACTGGATTTTTAATGTGCCCGGAAATCTTGCCGCTAGATGGACGTTATCTTGGCCAGAGTCCAGTCCTGGTTGCTTAGATTTGGTTAAAATATAGACCAGGGTACTAGGTTCTAACTGATTCTTGGTGCGAGGTGGTGACGTTCAGTGAAATTCATTTTAGGTGGCTGGAGATTATCTAAACTTAAGTTTAGTTGGATAATTTTTAGCTGAACTTCATTCTAGTTAGCTTAAATCCACTTTAGGTAGCTTGATTGTACTTGATCTTCAATTTAGGTAAGCAAGAGTTAGGTTAAACCCATTTTGGGTAGCCAAGATTTAGTTGAACTTGAGTCCAGTTAAATAATTATAATAGATTAAATAATAGGTTAAATATTATAATAGATTAAACTCATTTTTAGTAACTGAGCTGTGCTTGAACTTCAATGTAGATAGTCAACTATTATGTCAAGCTGGCTATCTGGATTTTAACTTCAGTTTAAGTAGTTAACTGTTAACTGAAGTCCACTCCGAATACTTATACTGGCTAGCTTTTGCAGAACTTCTACCACGAAACTCCATCTTCGTTCCAGATTTAGAATAACAAAAATTGACAAAGAAAAGACTGAGACCACGGGTGAGAAACTGCAAACGCAAGAGAAAAATGCAGCTGGTGCGGTATAAGGAAATAAAGTAGCCTTAGTCTCGATAGAGGATGTGGCGCCATCTCCCAGCAATCTCTCAAAAGAAACTGGTGTCTTGTAACAACGCGAGACGGCGCCACGGTTACTCTTCGCAGGCCTGAAAATCGAGCGATCTCGCAAAATTGCAGAACGTGCACGAAATTGTGATTCATAGCTGATAAAGTGCAACGACTGCACATTAGTCATCTTTAAAGAACACATCCACGATTCCAGGTAAAATATTCCCGGCACATAATATTTGCATGTCATTTTTTGAACGACGATCAATGGCCCCTGATATCGATCTGGGAATTTCTAACCTAAGGCGGTAGATAAATTGCGAACGACTCATCAAATTGCGGAATTGCATTTAAATTAGCCTTAACTGTTCACGCGTAAATAATCGATTTTTCTTAAAAATAACTTTATCTAAAGAAATATTGTAAGAATAAGCGAGGCATTTAGTAAACAGCAGGCAAAACATTTCGCGCGAAAAATGAGGTTATCGATAACGCATATTTTTCAACCGCCTTATCGGTCATCGATTTCGTGTAGAGTCAATGACTGATAACTCCCCCTGTTACCTTTAAGTTCTATTGTTACTTATTATAACTTATCACCTGTAACGGTACGAAAATAAATTACGTAAAAGTATACCAAATATCGCAAGCAATTATTATATCAAATAAATAATATTATATCAAATCAATAAAGCGGAATTAAAGTAACACTATATAGAATACAAATACAATACAATTCGAGAATACATATGATTGTTGAGAAATAAATATTATTAATAATTGATGAATAAAGAACATTTATTTAATGATCGAGTTTCGTAGCAAATTAATACGGTCAGGAGTTCGAGGATCCTTTCGACGACTAATCGAATTGTTTGAAATAAATTGGTTGGAATATTCGGGACCAAAAAATCGTCGTGTTTGATTCGCGATTTATTCAGTCCGTTTTTTGCGGATACTCGAGCAACTCTAATGGTTTGGAATGGGTAGATGCGTCCTCGGTTTACGAGGACAGGAGAACGCTAACAAGGAATGGCGTTTACTTGGCGCACTCGCTCGACCAGTTTTTACTGTCCGCTTTGGTCCGCTTCGCGGATTCACCAGGAGCTCTCGGCTAGCAATACTGAACATATAGAAACCTATTTTTGCAACGTACAACTCAATTTTTACCAAACCTCACTTTTTGCGAAATTAAAATTAAAAATTGTCTCATCCGCGAAATTCATACTTACCAAAAAACAATATCAACGTTAAACATACAGATATCAAATACGGCATAAAAATGCGTGTAGAAAAATTTTCCGGGTGATTGCAAATAATTGTGTACGGTTTACACTAGAGCAGGATATTTAAATTTTATTTTAATGTATTTCTTTCAAAAAGAAAATGCTTTAAGTACGACCGTATTCATAATAGACGTCCACCCAACTTGTATCACTTCACACTTGGAACACAGGAGTGGGGTGGACATCTATTATGACTATGGACCTTGCAGATATTTTCTTTTGAAAGAATCTCACAGTAGTAATTATTATTGTAGTTAGTAATCGTATGTGTGTCATTGTAGACAAATTTGGTGCATGCAATAGATACATGAGAAATTGTTTTGTGCATTAACAACAAATAAAAATGTGATCATGTTTAATTAACTTGTGCATCCTTGTGTTCAATGTTACACTTCTTTAGAAGACTAGAGTGAAGCAAGGAAGTGTCGTGAAAATTATCGATACACTATAGTGTTGTGGATCATCTTGATAAGCACACTGCGAGGAATGGAGAGTACCAGTGCTCATTGAGTGATAATATCTGTAGCCACGCAACTACTTCAGTTTTAGTATTACAATATGGAACACCCCATGTGAATTACACTTAATTAATTAACTGTTCATCAAGAAGTGACATCATCTTCATTACTGCTGTTTCAGAGTGTAGTGTAGTGTTTATAGCATTTAGTTCGTGAAGAATATATTGCTGAGGACTGAAGATGGAACTTAATTCCAGGTGAGTCTATCTGTTGGGTTTAGTAGTAGATCTAGTTACCTAGTAAATTTGTTGTGCGACCTGAACCTTAAGTTAAACAACTTTATTGCAAAATTAGTGGAGTTCTGTGAATAGTGTATGAACAAAAGCCTGTTAAAAGTAACCGACTGAGTTTTTGGACATAGCGCAGCATATTGAAGTACTAGTGAGTCAAGATAGACTTGAATTGAACTTTCCGAAAATTTGGTGAAACTTCGAAGTACAGTGAGTTTGTGACTTGTGCCTGAGAGAGCTGAATGGGTAGTAATCCTTGGACTAGATACCAAACAACAGGTAATTCTCCGCAGTTTAATTATTTCCAAAATATTTCATTTTGTTTATAAAGGATATTTCATATTTAATTGTATGCACCCTATAAATGGCGCGCAAACCGAGACAGATGATGAGACGCCATCTCTGAGTGATTTCTTAAACCAGATACAGTATTCCATAATAACAGTAGATGGCGCCACAGTTTCTTTATCTGGTTTTTGAAATTGTTACAAAGTTGCAAAATGTCGTACGAAATTGTGATTCATTGGTCGAGTGCAACGACTGTGTATTAGTCAGCTTGAAAGAATGCAAATGCGATATCCAGGAAAATATCAGCATACATAATGTACGCATATCATTTTTCCAGCGATCGATGGCCGGAGTGTCTTTGACCTAACAAAGTAGCAATTGCAATTAACCTACAAACTTATAAAAACCGAGTAAGTCGTGGTCTGTTGTCGTTACAAATTTATTGATACTGTTCTAATTGTGATAAATTTCAGTTTGTTGAGATTAGGCTAACATTCGCGTGCAGAAATCGATAAACACGTTCGTGGAGAGATTTACTTTTTTTTCCCGAGAATGTCTAATGGTTTGGAATGGGATGAGAGGCGTCCTCGGTTTACGAGGACAGGAGAACGCTAGCGAGGAATGGCGTTTACTTGGCGCACTCGCTCGACCAGTTTTTACCGTCCATGGTGGACTCGCGGATTCAGTGGCAGCATCACCATACTGAACTTTCATTCCTCCATGATGTCCGTAGGGTTTCAACCCTTCGCCCGACCAAGAAACAAATAACACACGGCTTGGTCCCCTTCGATACACCTTACAGAGGGAGCCTTTGTGCTGTTCTACTTTATTGTGCCAATCCTTTACGTGCCTGCACTATACTGCCAATTGTCAGTCACCCCTCTAACCATCAGTGTTGCTAGCAAGGACTCAAAATGTAACCGGTCAACGTCTGAAATTTTTATCACATTTTTAAATGTTCACCTCAATTTGCTATGAGCTGGGTTTTGATATATTTTACCAGTTGCATGCCATGATCTCCATTTAGGATCATGCGCATGGACTGCACTAAGTATCATAAAAGGAAATAAATAAATTCCGACGTCCCCAAATGGGGGACATATTTTCAATTGATCATAACAATAATCAATTTTTCAAATTTAATTTAACTTTTCGCACAAATCGTTGTGAATATGCATATATAAATACTAACCACTTAGAGCAAAAATGAAAAAATAATAATTCGATACTTATTAATGGATTAAAGCAATTTTTTGGTGAAATACAGTCAGCACTTCTATGATACGGTTAGTTCGTGTAATATCGAAATCGATATTAAATTTCGAGGTCCGCCATCCCCAAATGGGGGACATATTTTCAATTGACCATAACAATAATAAATTTTTCAAATTTGATTTAACTTTTCGCACAAATCGTTCTGAATATATATAAATACTAACCACCTAGAGCAAAAATTTAAAAATAATAATTCGACACTTATTAATGGTTTAAAGCAAATTTTTGGTGAAATACAGTCAGCCCTTTTATGTTACGGTTAGTTTGTGTAATATCGAAATCGATATTAAATTTCGAGGTCCCCCATCCCCAAATGGGGGACATATTTTCAATTGACCATAACAATAATAAATTTTTCAAATTTGATTTAACTTTTCGCACAAATCGTTGTGAATATATATAAATACTAACCACTTAGAGCAAAAATTTAAAAATAATAATTCGACGCTTATTAATGGTTTAAAGCAAATTGTGGGTGAAGTTCAGTCAGCCCTTCTATGATACTGTTAGTTCGTGTAATATCGAAATCGTGTTACGCGAAACTTAGCAGTAATATGGGTCAGGGGAATACGAAGTGTTACATGAGGTTTGTGTGGTAAGCAAATCGTGTTGCAGGAGGATAGTGGCAATTTGTATACCGTGTTATATGAAAACAGGGTTCTCAGAAGATTGAATATACAAACCAGTGGCAATATTGATAAGATTGAGGTATCATAATGTTTTCAACTAACTGACACTTTCACTAAATCTACACTTAGACCATTAACGTGTTCACTGAGATTAAACAGGTAGCCCTGTAAGCGAAGAATGATTAACCGGAAGGCATCATTAGACGCTAAGCAAATTATTCTGGGGATCGATGAAATTCCACTCTTTCGTAACGACGGCGGCTGCGGATAGTAACGCACCGGGTACTTACCGACGGGTTGCATAATAAACTCTGGAAAAGTAGCCACGAGCATAAATTCATCAAACGCGGTTTTATAGCTCGTCTTCTTAAGCCCCCGTCTTTATGGCCGCCGTTCGAACGTCTCCATCTATCAAATGTGTTTTGTTGGTCTACCAATGAGAACTCGCCTTTATCTTTCGATGCTGTCGTATTGGTTTAAAACAGCCGAAGTAACTATCAGTTTTGACGATGGTTCTCTATTGCGCAACCACTCGTTTGCGTTATGAAATTCGAAATAGGTTCAGAATAAATTCAGAGACGCTAATGGCGTCGATTATGGTGGCGCTCGTGTGTTTCCCTGTGTACCGTGAGTCGTCACACGATCGTCTAAGTCCTTGAGTGCTTCCGCCTTCTCTTTTTTTTTCTGGCTTCGTCCCTCTGACATTCACCGTTGCAAATTCTCTTGACTGCGAAATCCGCGACTAACTTCGCTGGATTAGACGATCGTTTCTGCTAGTCACGGTAAATAGGCCCTGGATCAACGATCTACAGGGTGTATTATGTGACCTGGACTGTATCTCGCGGGTTAAGATTGGCCCAAGAAGCAGAGATTGGCTCCTAGACTGGTTCACTAAAAATGTAGTCCTGAAGACTACGACTACGCTTTGCTTTGAGTTACCCTCTTCTTATTAGCATCATTGCATCTATTGTGTTGGCCACGTGGCCAGGGCAATGCCTACAGGGAAATTTGTACTTACATCTGATATGGATGCTACATCTCCTAAAAATTGACCCCTGAGGTGTCCTGAGCAGACCCTATTGCTATTAACCTTCCGCCGGGCGCAATACCTCGACCGCCGAGTTCGGGCGCAATGTGCTTGACGGGCACACATTCAAAAAACATAATAAACACCTAGTTAAGTTCATTCATACAACTGCTGTTAGGGAAATACTGCACTTGGTACCGTTTATATTTGAAGGGACGCTCTTTTGGGCCCGCCCCAAGGGTGGGGATGACTGAGTCGCTTGTGTTTTCCAGATACTTACGTGCTACCTGAACCTTCGGCACTGGGACTTTACCATACGGTCAATGTATTTTCACAAAATTAATGAAAACCCTTACATTATTTCAATTAAAGCGAAGATAATAAATCATTTTTATGCTAATTATTTCGAAAATACGTAACTTTAAAAATGTGATGAGTTCGGACGCACTGAGCTGATTTGAACAAAACTTGAATAACTTCCGGTAATGATAGTCAAAGGCAAACTAAGTGGGAAGGATCCTTAGAGCACGTCAAAACAGGCAGTTACTGGGAACGGCAAATGACAATGTTGCCTGGTGGGGAGGGAGAGGTACCCACGGATCTAAAGGACTGTGCGTAAAGTGGGTTTATGGGCGAGAGGGGCGTACCATTAGCGGGGAGGGAAGGTAGACTGCGGCCATATTGGTAGGATAAACTAGTGTTGCCATCTATATAACGGTGCGGGAACATTGAAATGATTTGATTCTGAAAAATGAATGTACAACAAGTGTATTTGTATATATATATATATCTGTATATACATATGAAATATTAAAATTTAATATACATTTGCAGTGACTCACAAAAGTATTCGCTCGCCCTTTAAATCAGAATAACTTTCTTACAATTTGACCAAACCATTTGACTTTTTTTAGCAATTAGAAGCATTGATTTAGTAAATCAAGTGCAAAAAAGATTTTGAAAGAATTGCAATTGGTAGGAAATACATGAAGAGATAAAAATGGCACTTTTTAAAACTTCTTTATTTTAACCCATAATAAAAATTGGAAATATGCCTTTTGTAGATCTATGTTAGTTATACATAAGCTGAAAATTTCATAAGCGAATATAATTCACACTTATTCTTTGTTTTGAGGGTGGGAAAGAGGAGTGCTACAATAACTAAGCAAAATATATGATAAAACAACAAAATATTTTATTTGGCAGAAAGAAAGTAAAGAATAGCAACATTTGTTGCTAGGGTAAGGAAAACTGCCAAAACCTTACCAGTATTCACAAAACAAAAATTACATTGTATTATTACAAAAATAGTTTATAACTAAAACACTTTTCTAAAAAATAAAGATAAAATAAATAAACAGTACAAATAAACAAATCGTTGCACGTTCGACTCCAATATAACTGCCTCAGGAATATATAATATATTATATATAATATAATATACTGCATTCCTTTACAATACACCTTGTCATCACAAAATAAACAAAGCCACAACGATTCACCAACCTTGCCGCACATGTACCGGGCACCGGGTACAGAGTGATCAGTGGCCGAGCGTGGGTCCGTAGCGTGGGTTACATTAGTATTTAAAGTTGCCTATAGAGCGCACCACCGATTTGTCCTACCAAGATGGCCGACAAGTTGATCCCCCTTCCGTCTTTTGGAACGCCCCTGCAGACTTATGCACAGTCCTTCAAGTCCGTGGAGGTACCCAAATAACAACGCTGTGCCTCTCAGATTAGTTGCGCCCGACGGAAGGTTAATACCAAGACAATACCCCGGAGGGCCAACCGAGCTCCTGCCAGCTCTAAGATGAGAACCACAATCCCCAGCCGTGCATACAACTCTAGTAAACGATTCAGCAACGAAATGCAACTCCTGTTTCCTGTTTTCCGTAAATTAGCTCACTCTGCGTCTACTGCAACGAAATGCAGATGAAGCAAGGTCCTGACCGCGGCTTCTGAACCGTGGTTCCAGACGTAACAGTATCCTCGAAACGAGGGGGGTCCCCGGTGCAAGGCGGTTGCAGCAGCGTTGTCGCACTCGATGAGAGGTGAGCGTGTGGCATCAGCGATGCATGGTACCACGTAACTGCGACAGGGTAGACGGTTCTGCTTGGCAACTCGAGAGAGGAGAGGGCCTGCCAGGCCAGTTAGACCGGCGGAAAAGGAGGAACGAGGTTGCAGCTAGAGGAGAAGGTTGAGGTCTGAGTTCGAGGCCAGCTTCCTCACTTTCCCACACTCGCGCCGACGCCGACGCCGCGGCGGCTGTATATTACGTGTGGCTCGCGTAATACTCTCTGTACTCGCAGGCTCACCTACATTCCAGATTCAAAAGCGGCCGCGCACCCACACCTGCGTCACTACGCAGAATCCGTCACATTCTGATGCTACCTCTAACGACTCTTCGTTTTCCCGTTGCCGAGACTTCGTTCGATAGCATTGTACAGTTCGTTGGCTTATCATTTCCGTAAGATATCGGAGATTCTGTACCCTGCCGGCGACCGGGTCACTCCTGACCCGTACCTGTTTTTCCCCCAATTTCTCATGTACTATCGATCAACTATCATCGACGATTACGCACATGTTTGTAACTTACGATGATCATTTAAAAGACCACGTTTAACACCTTAACCTACAATGACGGCCATAGCTTACGATGACCCGCGTACGATGGTCGGGCCAAACCTAAATTTTACGGGCATAGCCCGCGCACGATGGTCGGGCCAAACCTAAATTTTACGGGCGTAGCCCGCGTACGATGGTCGGGCCAAACCTAAATTTTACGGGCATAGCCCGCGTACGATGGTCGGGCCAAACCTAAATTTTACGGGCATAGCCCGCGCACGATGGTCGGGCCAAACCTAAATAAACAAGTCGTGCAAATGTCCCGAACGCTGCGCGAGCTTGTATACAATTTCGGCCCAACATCTTCGAATCTAAATCGTAGGTTAAGGGGTTAAAGAATGTTCAAGTCTGAGTTGTATTGTCTGGAGTGTTCGGAGGATCGTTTGGTGTTTATTTGAACGAAAAGCTGTAGCCAGTTTCGCCGCTTCATAACGGTGGCGGACGCGTGAGAAATCGGCCCCGAAGTGGAAGCAGTCCGGCTGAATCCATCGTGTTCCAAAGATTCGCACGATAAGTGTCGTAGAACTGCGCGATACCGTAGCGCACTGGATCCTGGACTGCCATTTTCTTGGCAGCACCGGAGCTGCATTCCTTGGTGGTCGTGCGAAAACCACCGATTTGCCCTTGGTTATTACGGTGGGTACAGAAAATCAGATTGAATCGCGCGAGATCAGCGAAGTTTCTACTGGGAAACGTTTTCCGGAGACCTCTGGCGATTGTTCTCAACTTGGACGACGAAGGCGCAGACTTTGGGAATGAAATGTCACTTATAACTAGACTGCGGATTATATGCATTTATGACAAAAATTAGTAGGTGTAATTTAAAACAGTAAAATAATTAGAAGAATTTAAAGACACTTTTACATTATTTTCAACCCATTAAACATAGTAAGAAAGAAATTAAATTTTTATTTCATCCCAGTTTATAGCTATTAAGGTCGAACATTTTTACTTTGCATAAAGTTCCGCAGTCTACTTATAACACACAAGTACTATGCCTCGATCTTACCAACGTATTCCTGACGTTTTTCCGAGTGAAATGATGCCCGACACGACGCAGTTTGGATTTGAACAGTTTTCACGCGGAACCAGTGATGGTATATGGTCTCGGTTTTTTCGCGCATGCGCGACTAAATGCAGGAACGTATGTACGTCTTATGTTTGTGGGGAAAGTAGGGGAGAACTGTTATTGGCGGGAAACCGGACAGAAGAGTGCAAGATATATTTATATATTATATGTACATACACATGAAATTTTAATATAATATACGCATGTTAAACATTTACATCTGAAAATCGAAAAAAAAAATTTGCGAAACTATGCGGGGAGACCAAGGTGCCCCATTTTAGCCCAACTTTGTACTTTACTGACGCTAAAATCGTCGCGCATGCGCGAGGAAACCGAGACCATTGTATCGTGTGGGGTATCGTTTGATTTGGGAGAATGTCGCGCATGTGTTGGTGAAGGTTCCATAAACAAATAATTAAAAACAAAGAAGTTATGACAATAAATCTGGACACGACTCATTGCGAAGGAAGTAAAACACGTGTCAAATCTGACTAAAAAATTTTATCCTATGGAAATTTCTTTGGAACTGGTATGTTGGAGTTCGACGACGTCCACTGGCGAGTCAAAGGGACGTAAATCAGCGATTCGTCCTAAATGGACAGCCGGTAATGGACGCCTATCAGTTTCTATGGTGTCACGAGACACGCTCGAAACACGAGAACGACGCCATTGTCCGGCAAGCGAGTCTTTTAGGACAAAATCCTGCTGGTCAACGGTCAATGTCAGCGGAAGGAACGAGAAATCGCCGGGGACAATGTTCCGCTTCAAGGACACCTACTCTTTGCTCGAGAGAGATAGGCGAATGCGAAATCGAGGCACGCTACAAGCGAAATTCAGCAAACATTTCTCTAAAATCCTTCAAAAACTATCAACAATCTACACTAACCATTTTTTAAAAAAATACATTCTGAATCATTCCTAGATCCAGCTCAATAATCATTTATGTAATATTAAACAAATTCAATAACGCCAAAGTAACCAAAACATACAAACACGTTCTGGAGTCAAAATAATTTTCTGTTTCGCCGTTTTAGAGAGAAATTAAGAAAAAATTGTGTCGTGGTGCAAACGTTTGTGCAACGAGCTTTTTATTCTAACAAGGTGTGTTGTTTTTTTCGTAATGAACGACTCGGAGACCATGGGAACGTTTAGGATGACCCATTCAGCTAAAGAATTCTCGGAAAAGTTGCGGAATACCAATTCCACGAGCATGTTCGCGTTAATTTCACATCTCCCTCTGTTCACAAGTAGTTGCGAACTCCCAAGGAACCGCTGGCTGCTCAGGCTGCTTAAGAAAAACGCAATTAGCTGCTCTTGTACCGCGACCACACGCTGGTGTTTGCTGTTACGCCAGGCTTCGCTCGCGACAGTGAACCGATTCGTGGGAATAGAAGCGGTGAGGCCTCTTTCAAGACGGTTTACGCTCGCCTAGGTATTTCCGGAACGGGAATCTGCGAACACCCAGGTCCGAAGGTGTTAAATTGTCCTCCAGACATCGTACGGGCATTTTTTTATTTGTCTCAAGGCTGATTTTCATGTTCTTATAAAACTTTTTTTACCGATCACATAGTGAAGAAACCGGTAACAGTTTCGCAATGAACCTTTCCGCATTTGCTACAGCATAATGTCAACTAATATTCATAATTATTTGCCATCAGAAAATATTAACAGTTACGGAAGAGATAGCTATGTAACCAGAAGTCGCATTCTTCGAGTTTTTGATTTTTTGCAATTAGAATAAGACACCAAAAAATCTGAAAAAATAACATGTCCCTCTGTGACTGCAATGTGTCATATTTTCTAAGAATTTTTACATCGTCCAGGGAATCTTTTATCTGGTTCTAGGTCGTATTGAAATGTTTACTTTTTTTATGGTCAATCACGAAATAGGGCGAACTTTCTGAATTTATTTCTCGAAAACCTGTAAACATTTCGTAATGATCCTTTCCGCATTTGAAACAGCATAATGTCAACTAATATTCATAATTCTTTGTCATCAGAAAATATTAACAGTTACGGAAGAGATAGCTATGTAACCAGAAGTTGCATTCTTCGAGTTTATAATTTTTTGCAATTAGAATAAGACACCAAAAAATCTGAAGAAATTCTGTAACATGTCCCTCTGTGACTACAATGTGTCATATTTTCTTGGAATTTTTACACCGTCCTGGAAATCTTTTATCTCGTTCTAGGTCGTCCTGAAATTTTCACTTTTTCTATGGTCAATCACGAAATAGGACGAACTTTCTTAATTTATTTCTCGGAAACCTGTAAATATTTCGTAATTATTCTTTTTGCATTGTAAACGGTACAGTTTCGGGCAGTTCTCGTAATTTTTTCGTTCAAAATTAGTAACATTTATGGACAATGTAATTATTTTACCGGGGGGACTTGTTGCGCTTGTTTTCGAAATAATAGGGCCGTCCCTTGACTGATGGCATTTCGGACGGTGTTCAGGGCTCGCTGTCGTCAAAGGTGCACCCTTCTGACGCAGATGCTGCATTCTGCACCCTGCAACCTTTCCCTGGACGCGTCTGGAATCCTTGATTCGCGTCACGATTGGCCTTTACACTTGACCGGTTAGGTTGATGACTTGATTGACACACAGCAATGCGTCAATAGAAGCCGTGTAACCGCGGCTTAAAACGATCCCTGGCTTATTATAAACATCAAAGAGTGTACGATCAAGGTGCACCGGTCACGTTATTAATAGCACGAGATAATAAACAAACCGAACAGCTCCTTTCTCTCGAGAAACAGGCGAAAAAACCGGATCACTTTATTCTCCTTGGATGTGGCACTGAATGTGAATGAACGAAGCTGGCGAGGCTATTGTTAATTACAACTGTCTTGACTCTATACGTAATTAAATAATTGATCGATCAATCGATTGCTTACGTAAAAGAGATATCCTGTGCAAAGTTTCAACCCTCTAGCACAACCGAGGGGACAGATACAGGGAAAAATCGGATTTTCGTATTTTGGTGCATTTCTCTCTTGTGATTGTTAGAAATAATCTGAAAAAAATTTGATACATTGCTGTCATTAAGGCACATGTGGTAGAATTTTTTCAGATTTTTTGGTAGAAAATTCTAGTTGCTAAAAATCAGAAACACGATAATGTAGAGCAGTGAGGGCACGGTTGGGGCCCTTCAAACGCCTACTTCTCCCACCAACCTCTCTTTCATGCAACGCGCACGTTCGTTGCGCACGCTGATGTCTCGTGTCTTCGTTGCCCCATTGTACTGCGCTTGATGGAGGGGGGTAGAGGGCGCTACGGTGTGGACGGTTTTGCCTCAATTGATTCAAAATTGCCCATCCCTGATGTAGAGTAAGTAGTCGGAAGAAGAATCTCCGGAAGAGTGAGTATATCTTCGACAATTGTTAATATTTTCTAACGAAAAAAATTTGAGTATTAGTTAATATTATGCTCTTTCAGATGCATAAAAGTTCGTTCTAAAATATTTACTAATTTCTGAGAAAAAAATTCCTATATATCACGGTTTCTATCCAAGCTCGTAACACCATCCGTCATAATTGTCGCGATAAATGCTAAAGCGATCGATGCTGAAGAAGTTTCGGGTTCCCGAGCCGAATTGAAGAGTGTAATGGACCCGTAGCAGGGTCGAGGGTAACCGCAGGCGTGGCGGGAGGTCGGCCAGAGCTTGGGAAAGGGAAATATATCGATAACTATGACCCAGTTATCCCAGTTTCCCGGGAAATCGCGGCGCGCAGTAGTCTGACGCCACTGTAACAGCTTCTATCAACAATATGGGATCTTTCCTCTGACGCAATCATCTTTTTAATCTACCTGAAAACTCTTGCTAAATAAAAATCGTTGCAAAACGTCGTCTAACTGCTGCAAACCACGTTAAACCCGACGAGAAAACGGAAACTGGTATAAAGGACAGGGGCGGAAGGTCAGCCGAGCAGAGAGTGACAGATGAAAATAATCCTAATGCAGGTTATGCGTCCTTCGACAAGAAAATGCGAGGACTCGGCGGCCTAGCTCTGCCCACGCTGCTCTTTTTCCGTCTCTTTCATCGTGCCGAGGGAATACAATTTTTATTCCATCAACGACCTTTCCACCGGCCCCTACAAAATTTGCTCATCAACCCTGAAGGTTCATCTAGGTACCCTAAAAATTTCGAAAAAATATCTACGACGATGTTAATGAATAGGCAAGGCGTGGATCAGGGACACTGTTGATTACTATACTTGAGGTATAAGATAGATGTGGCATTGTAAAATATAAGTGTAGTAGGTGCTGCTCAATGGTCAGCATTGTGAAAATCATAAAATTTACGTCTAGTAACTGAATGTTCGACATAGCCAAAACTGGTGCAAATAGGTCTGGTTTATTTAGAATCAGTTGGAGATAATATTGGCAATCCTAATAATGTTAAGTGCAATATTTGCAATGACCTGTTAGACCTAATTTCCTCGGACCTAACCTCATTAGACTTGACATTACTGGAAGCAGTTTCATAGGAAGTAACTTCACTGGATCAGACTTAACTTCATCAGGCCCATCTTGATTTAGATCTGCCAGACTTCTAACCAGATCCAAAATAGTGATCTAAAGAACCTAACCTAAAACTAGTTGTGATTCACAATCAAACCTATCCTGGATTGAATTGTGACCTACCAAAACAAATTTGGATTATCAGACCTAAGTTCACTGGATCTAACATCATCAGACTTAACTTCATCAGGCCCATCTTGATTTAGATCTGCCAGACTTCTAACCAGATCCAAAATAGTGATCTAAACAACCTAACCTAAAACTAGTTGTGATTCACAATCAAACCTATCCTGGATTGAATTGTGACCTACCAGAACAAATTTGGACTATCAGACCTAAGTTCACTGGATCTAACATCATCAAACTTAATTTCATCAGGCCCATCTTGATTTAGATCTGCCAGACTTCTAACCAGATCCAAAATAGTGATCTAAACAACCTAACCTAAAACTAGTTGTGATTCACAATCAAACCTATCCTGGATTGAATTGTGACCTACCAAAACAAATTTGGATTATCAGACCTAAGTTCACTGGATCTAACATCATCAAACTTAACTTCATCAGGCCCGTCTTGATTTAGATCTGCCAGACTTCTAACCAGATCCAAAATAGTGATCTAAACAACCTAACCTAAAACTAGTTGTGATTCACAATCAAACCTATCCTGGATTGAATTGTGACCTACCAGAACAGATTGTGATTATCAGACCTAACCGAAACCTAAGTACAGCTCATGAGACCTAAGTACACTGGATCTAACATCATCAGACTTAACTTCAGCAGGCCCATCTTGATTTAGATCTACCAGACTTCTAACCAGATCCAAAATAGTGATCTAAACAACCTAACCTAAAACTAGTTGTGATTCACAATCAAACCTATCCTGGATTGAATTGTGACCTACCAGAACAAATTTGGACTATCAGACCTAAGTTCACTGGATCTAACATCATCAGACTTAACTTCTCACAGTTCGTTCAAGAAAAATTCCAAAGCTCCATTAACACCCTGCCACTCGCCCACACAAGATAGTAATCGTTGTAGGAGGTTTAATTGAATTAGTTTCGAGTTCTGCGTTTCCGATCGGGTTTCGAGCGTGTTCCGTGGCGATGCTAAATGCACAGGGTGTCGGGTCAGGGTCGTGGGTGTCCTTCGAGCCCGTGGGAAACTGGGTTACGCACGCTCCACCATGGTTATGCTTCATCCTTCGAAATTCGAGCGAACGAATCTCGCGAGTGCCTGGAACAATGAAAAGCTCGAAGTCAATTTTGCATCAAGGTGGCAAAGAAACTTGCCTCCGCCGCTGGATGCCTTGCTAATGGTCGCCTTAAATCAAGTCGATCCCAGAAATACCTCATTAAACCGAGATCCACCGCGGATCGTTCGTGAGAGGCGTAATTCACTCGGTCGAAGATAAATGAAGAATTTAGTGGCGCAGCTTAATGACTCGACCCCGATGAACTCTGTGAGCCTCTTTGCCCACCTACGGGTGGATAAAGTGGATTTGATTTGAGTTTTTGAATGCTTACGCTGCTAAAAGGGGACTGAAGAGGGTTGGCAAATGAAAATCAATTATCAGATTTTATGGCGTTTCTGCTGTACCACAGCTTGTAGCTGTTCTGGAAAAATCTGGTACATTGTAATCGTAGAGATACATGTTACAGAATTTTTTCGAATTTTTTCGTGGAAGATTTTAGTTGTGAAAAATAAGGGATCACCCAAGGTAGGGTAAGTTAAAATAAAACAGAAAAGGACCTTCAGAAGAGTGGGTGTATCTTTGACAATTGTTTATACTTTTTAACGAAGAAATTATAACAATTGCTTGAAAGTATACTCTTTCAGATGCAACAAAATCCATTTCGAAATTTTTACAAGTTTTTGAGAAATAAATTCGCAAAGATCAGCTTTGTTGCGAGTGTTCTTCGGTGAGTCAGTGTACGTCGATCCTCGGCCGGATCTCGGATAAAACGGTAAAATGGTGACTATTAGTGGAATCGGAGCAAAAATACAGTAGGCTAGATTTAGAAAGTCCCCAAGAGCCATCGGAAATTGCCTTTGAGTAGCATTAGCCACGCTAATAGTTCCATCGGAGCGTGGTCCTTTCGCTGTCGTCACGGCTCGGGTATTAACGTGTTGCTTTCGTCACCGGTGCCCTATTTTCCCTATTTCCCGCCGTGGAAACTGCGAGCCTGTCGTGAAGTATGCAACCTTGACCCGATCCGCGCGATCTCTCGCCGGCACGCGTCACGCTTGGCCTTTACGCGTGACGTGTTAGGTCAGTGATGCTTCTAATGCCCCAGCTCTTCTCCCCTTTCTTCGCCCCTTTCCGATACTCTGTTACAACCACGAGCCATCAATCTCTACAGTACGCCGTTCTATCGAGTCTCTTAACAGTCCGGGAGGCGGTAAATTGGATTGAGCTACTGCCCCCACCCCTTCGGTGGGCGGGGCTTGACGGACCCCTTGGGTCATTGGTAATCTACATGAATTGTGGAACCTTGGTACTTTCGATTCTACTGAAATCGAAATTTTGTTTAGAGATTGACTAGAAATTAACGGAATGGGTTAGTTGATTAAGTAACGCCCACTGTAGGGGCGGGGCTTAATGGACCCTTGGGTCATTGGTAATCTACATGAATTGTGGAATCTTGATACTTTCGATTCTACTGAAATCAAAATTTTGTTTAGAGAAAGACTAGTAATTAACAGGGCGGGTTCGCGGATTTAGTAACGCCCACTGTAGGCGTGGCTTAATGGACCCTTGGGTCATTGATAATCTACATGAATTATAGAACCTTAATACTTTCGATTCTACTGAAATCGAAATTTTGTTTAGAGATTGACTAGAAATTAACGAAATGGGTTAGTTGATTAAGTAACGCCCACTGTGGGCGGGGCTTAGTGGACCCTTGGGTTATTAATAATCTACATGAATTGCGGAACGTTGATACTTTCGATTCTACTGAAATCGAAATTTTGTTTAGAGATAGACTAGAAATTAACGGGGTGGGTTCGTGGATTGAGTAACGCCCACTATGGGCGGGGCTTAATGGACCCCTAAGCCAGCAATAATCAATGTTTCTTACAGAATCTAGATACTTTGTATTTGATTGAAATTGAAGTTTGGAAAAATTGATTATTGTTAAATTGATTCCTGATTATTGATAAATTTTATGAGATTAGTTAGAAATGAATGTGGTGGGCTACTGGGTTAGGTTACGCCCGTTGTAGGCGAGATTTAATGGGCTTCTGCGTCAGTGTGGTCATCAGTATGAACAATAGTCATCTGTGTTCGAGTGAAATTAAACATTGATTTGGGCAAGTGATCCTTTATTGGCATAAATCTTCCATGACGAGTTAGATATTTATGCAACGGAGTACTTGATCAGGTTCTTAGTGTCTTGGGCGTGGCCTAACAGAGTCCTAGGCCAATTACCTTCAATTACAGACTCTAGATACTTTGGACTTGATTAAAATTAATTCTTGGGTTAGAAAGATGATTGTTTCGTAGCATGAATCTTCTAGCAATTAATGCAACCGACTAGAAGCTTAGGTTTTTGGACTTGTGGGCGTGGTCTAATGGATTTCTAGAGACTAATGACTCATCAACAAGTAGTACAAAATACTCACTACTCAAATACTTTCAATTAGTTTGAAATTGAACTCTATTTAAAACAACAGACTCTTAATCGGCAAGTCATTGTGTTTTTTTTGTAAATAACCTATCAATGAATTAAATGAATTATTAGGTTAGGTAATGGATGTTTGCATAATCTCGATTACAATTTCTCAGCAAAAATCAAAGTCGCAGTGTAACAGTACTTCTATACGGTTTATCGAGTAATTTTTTATTTCTATTACGATGTTAATAATGTAGTAATTGTTTTAGACACGCTTAGGGCCAATGACCATGACCTGACCTGACCCAATCACTCTCCTGACCGCCATTCTATCTCCCGTTCAATGCGCAGGTCAGCATTACTTTTCTACGACCATCTCCTCTCGTGGCTCTGCGATATCGAGCTGGAAAAACTTCCCATCGCATGCTGTCAATGTTTTTCCACCGGATAAACAAACTGCGACACTTTTACATTTAACATTGACTTTTTACATTTAACCAATGAATTTATACAAACAAATTTTAAGCTTCTAAAATAAATGTGTACTAAACAAATTCTACATTTACAAAACATTTTAATGTTAAACAATTAAATTACGTACTCAATTCAATAAATTCATACATACACAAATTTTAAATATAAAAATGAACTTTTTCGGAACGGATTTTTAAATTTATGATTTAAATTCATAAAATAAAGGTCCAAACTGGAAATTTATATAAACAAATTCTGAATTTATAAATAACATTGAACAAACACGGATATTCATGTAAAGCTTGCTATGTGATATTTTCAATTAGGAAAAATTAATCGATGAAAATATGTAGAAAATATTCGCAAGTGAAATGAAGATGGTGGCACAGAATAAAATGGCGGACCAAGGTGAAAACAGACGTTCATAAAAATTGTTTAAATCACTCTACCGAGAAAACAAACTAACAAAGCGGTCCTCATAAGGAAACAATTAGCGAAACGTTGGAAATTGTCGTCGAGAGCGGTCGTTAGAAAGCCGTTGCGGTTTTTTTACATGCAGGAAAATACAAACGGAGAGAAAACAAGAGAGAACGATTTTCAGGAAACGACGTGACTAATAGAATTATTATTCCGTTATTACCGAGAGCCGGGTCTCTCGTATAAACAATCCTAGGGGCCGATTGATAATCGTTACTTTTATTCGAATACCACCGGCCCCCGGGGCCCGGTTTGTTGTTGTCGTGGCCGGTACATAATAATGTCTTGTTCAACGATAATTATTTATCAGCTGTGATATAATAATCGCGAAAGGATACCTCGCTAAAAATAACATGGTGCGCCGGTCGCAGTCGTCTTGCGAGCCTGTTATTAAGTGCGATAAAAATGGGCGGGAAATATGCTGTACGAGAGTGGGGGAAGCGACAAAAAAATATAGCCGAGGTGTTCGATCACACGTCATCGTGTGACGACCTTTAAATTTTCTTTTTGTCGCTGTACGTCAACACCTTTCGCGTCGTTAATCCTCTTGCGGTCATCGGAATGAAGTCTCACCTCTTTTCTACTTTTAGAACAGTTTTTATTTATTTATGGTTCATTGTTTATCCCGGGAGTTTTTACGAAATTATTTCTGATGTTTGGACGCTTTGTGTCGTAAGGAAACTTTTGACATTCTTTTCAAAGAAAAGTTTTGGCAATTTTTTTGGCAATCTTTTTATGAAAAAGTATTGCATATTTTAATTTCAAATTTGGTAGATTTGTCAAGCAGCTTTCAAAGAATATACTTGATTTTTTTTAAATAGAATGCACTCGATTTTGGGCGAATGAAAGCAAAAATTAGTAAAATATTATCTTCTGCAGGAATGTAAACCGATTTATCTAGTATTATAATTACAAATCTAGTGCATTTATTAACTTTCAAAGAATATACTCGATTCTTTTTACTACAATGCAATCGATTTTGGATGAATGAAAGCAAAAATTAGTGTAATTTAATTTTCAGCTAGAAATAAATATTAAACGTATACAATATTATAAATGCACCATATTTATTAACCAGCTTCCCCAGACTTCAATGAAATTTTCCCTCCGAGGATGAACTCGATTTTACAGAGAGAATTGAAGATATTCGTATGATGTTCCAGATAGCCCGTCTACGCCACTGTATTTTCGGAGTCCCGCGTCACTTTGAGACTGCATAGGCCGCGAGATCGCGTAAATTCATTATCGTATGTAGCCACAGTACCGTCATCTTCGGCGCCCACATTCGACCTTCGAGCCAACCGTGCAGAATTTATTCTCCGGTTGTGCTCACATTGGCGTACGATCATCGCTTTTTCCGCAATTTTCTTTAGACTGATTCCTCTGTAACATTTTTCAACAGGATACACTCCTACGACGAGGTTCGCTGGTATTTGTTGAACCGGAAGTTGAATGTGAACTAGAGAGCTAAGTAAGGTAATTATAGCTGCGAGACTTTGCTGTGGAGTGTGGGCTTGACTGATTAAAACGACGATGTTAATGAATAGGCAAGGCGTGGATCAGGGACACTGTTGATTGCTATACTTGAGGTATAAGATAGATGTGGCATTGTAAAATATAAGTGTAGTAGGTGCTGCTTAATGGTCAGCATTGTGAAAATCATAAAATTTACGTCTAGTAACTGAATGTTCGACCTAGCCAAAACTGGTGCAAATAGGTCTGGTTTATTTAGAATCAGTTGGAGATAATATTGGCAATCCTAATAATGTTAAGTACAATATTTGCATGGGCCTGTTAGACCTAATTTCCTCGGACCTAACCTCATTAGACTTGACATTACTGGAAGCAGTTTCATAGGAAGTAACTTCACTGGATCTAACATCATCAGACTTAACTTCATCAGGCCCATCTTGATTTAGATCTGCCAGACCTCCAACCAAATCCAAAATAGTGATCTAAACAACCAAACCTAAAACTAGTTGTGATTCACAATCAAACCTATCCTGGATTGAATTGTGACCTACCAGAACAAATTTGGATTATCAGACCTAACCTAAACCTAAGTACAGCTTATGAGACCTATCCTAGGCTCAATTGTGATCTACCAGAACTATTTGTGATTTATCAACCCTAATCCAGACCTAGTTATGATTTATTAGCCCTAACCCAGACCTAGTTATGATCTATCAGACCTATACCTAGCCTAATTCAGTTCTATCAGACCTAAACCTAGTTGTGATGAATCAAACCTAACCTAAACCTAAGTACGGCTTATCAGACCTATTCCATGCTCAATTGTGATCTACCAGAACTATTTGTGATTTATCAACCCTAATCCAGACCTAGTTATGATTTATCAGCCCTAACCCAGACCTAGTTATGATCTATCAGAACTATACCTAGACTAATTCAGTTCTATCAGACCTAAACCTAGTTGTGATGAATCAGACCTAACGTAAACCTAAGTACAGCTTATGAGACCTATCCCAGGCACAATTGTGATCTACCAGATCTAGCTATGATTTATCAGCTCTAACCCAGACCTAGTTATGATTTATCAGCCCTAACCCAGACCTAGTTATGATCTATCAGAACTATACCTAGCCTAATTCAGTTCTATCAGACCTAAACCTAGTTGTGATGAATCAGACCTAACCTAAACCTAAGTACAGCGTACCAGACCTATCCCAGGTTCAATTGTGATCTACCAGAAATATTTGTGATTGATCAGCCCTAACCCAGACCTAGTTATAGTCTATCAGACCTATACCTAGCCTAATTCAGTTCTATCAGACCTAAACCTAGCCTAGCTCTGATGAATCAAACCTAACGAAGCCTAATATCAATTTTTGCAGACCTAACTGTTCAAATCTTTTTCTGGTAGCAAATCATTTAAAAGTACGGCGAATGAAATCAGTAAAAGGGAATAAAAATTTTCAGAAAACAGTTTACAGGTTACATTGTGCGTCAGATGGTGAACGACATCAGTTATTCTGTGTTTAGGGTTAGGTTTCATCATAGGAGACTTTCTCGTTGAACTTCGCCCTTTACACCACCCAGTACACAGGCGGGTGACGTCCTTCTTGCCTTATACATATTTACCTCGTTTTTCTTCGTTTGTCTCTTCTGCTTTTTATACATTTTCTTTGTTGTAGTCAGCAACGTAATTACAATCGTAACAAGTGAATCAATATTTTGTAACGTAGAGACGTACACAACGGCGTTATGATATTTTTAAAAATTCTATTCAACATCACGCGAAGGTCGAAATATCACGGATGATCGAAGCCAATGAAAATGAATAAAATAAAAGCAAATATTATCCAAGACAAATCGATAGCTAGACAATAAATTACAAACAATTCGTGGTACGTGTAACTGTCAAACTTAGAAAGAATCGTAGCCATGTTCGCCAAAGCAACGATCTGGATCAGGATCAAAACCTGACAAGATAGTGGAACATGAGAGACGTGTAGAGACGTATAAATGACAGGTCACTCGATCAACAGCTCAGCCGGTGCAGCCGCGGTGTGCACCCGGCTTAACGAGCAACGTCATCCGTCGATCGGCGATCAGGGTCGTGTATTAGCATGCTCGGGTGTGCCTTCCGCGCCCACTCCCGGCCTTGAGCGTTCTCCGTGAGAAACAGAGGGATGCGGAGAGCAGCGAGCGAGCGAACGAGCGCGAGAGAGAGAGAGAGAGAGAGAGAGAGAGAGAGAGAGATGTCAAGGAAGGAATGCTAAACGCGGAATGCAGGTCGCGCCGCGCGAATCTTTCCTACATCGGCCACGTGTTCTCGATCTCGAACACTATACAATAATATCTCAATATACAGACATGCAAGATATCATTTTTTAAATAAAATTTCTACCAACGTATTTGTGACATTCATCTGATTAAAATGAGTACCAACATCGTATACCTCAGAGCTTATTTGTTTATGCAATCCACGATTTAGTAGAATCTATATTATCCGATCGCTCGAATTACACAAGTAAATGTGATCCAAACTGCATCGTGTTGGGTATCATTTTATTCAGAAAAATGCCAGGAATATGATGGTAATAGTTCAATTAAAAGGTGATTAAAAAGAAGTCCGTGTGTTTTTAAAAATATTCAAACTAAGTGCGTATAGCTCAGGGCTTATTTGTTTATGCAATCCACGATTTAGTACAATCTATATTATCCGATCGCTCGAATTACACAAGTAAATGTGATCCAAACTGCATCGTGTTGGGTATCATTTTATTCAGAAAAATGTGAGGAATATGATGGTAATAGTTCAATTAAAAGATGATTAAAAAGAAGTCCGTGTGTTTTTAAAAATATTCAAACTAAGTGCATAGCATCTGTTGTCTGTTATTTGTTTATGCGGGTGCACCAGTCGAAAAGAAGTTGTCAGGGCTCGTATTTCGAAGGGTCCGCGCCTGTCGTTCGTCAGTACAACTAAAAGGCCCTGACAGCTTCAGGTTTACCCTCGGGTTCACGTGCAGGTCGCTGATCTTTCCCTTCTTCGATTTCACCTCGGTTTCCCTTTCTATCTCGGGCTGCGTCAGGTAAAGATTTCCCTTTTTGAATTGTTCTGCTAGGGCCACCGAAGGGTATTGACCGGGCCTCCCTTCGTTTTCGTTGACTTTCTCGCTGGCATGAACAGTCATCCCTTTTTTAAATCGAATTTAGGATGCTCTGTTCAAGCTGAGATGAAGGTGCACATTTGATTTGTCTGTGTGAGGGCCGGGAAGTTTGTCAATGAAACCGGGAACATGTGGGAATTGGGCTAGACGTGATGAATCGTTAATTTTTCATTTATTGGCTCGTAGTTAATGGGCAGGCGGCTCAACTTTGTAATTTATGAAATTTTTGGTACGAAGAATGACAATATTAATGCTGGAGAAAGTGAAATTGTGAATGAATTTATTTTAATTTAGTTGATTTGTGTTGCTTATTTTTTTTACTTCATTTTATACTATTGCATAAACAAATTGGTTTATAACACAATTTGGACGTTGCCAGGGTGTTCGAGGCCGCTTATTGTTCACGTGTACCAAAAATCGCACTATATGTCAGACTAGTTTACGCGGTCAAGACCGATGACACAATGGTGGCGTCATTGGTTTATTAACTCCTTGCACTAGCCGCTAAAAATTAAAAAAAAATACGGGGACTATTTAAACAGAACAAAGACCATATCTATAGTCATTATTAATATTACACATTTCATCTATGTACAATAAATTACGTAGACTGATAAATTGTGCAAAATATTTTCCAATAAATTCTATGGACAGTGAGAATTTTGCAATAATTAATAATAATAGGTAGACTAATTCGTCAATGAAATTCTGAACAGAACATTTAACAATAATTTATATGGACAGAAAAAATTCCATAAAATATTTAATTTAATATAAACATTAAACGATATGGACAGTGAAATTATATAAAATATTAAAAAATAAATAACATGAACACTGTAACCATAATAAATACTGAATATAAATAACGGGTGATAAATTGTCAGAAAAATTACACAGAAAATTTAACAAAATTCGAGATGACAAAACGGACCTGTAATTCGACACAGAAAGGCTGCTTAAAACGGATTCGGCACTGTTCACGAAATTGTAAGCATTTTCACTCCTGCGGAGGACGACGGGTAATCTAATCTCCCATGGAATGTCACGACTGTCCATTTTCCTGCAGGTATACGGGGGCTTTTCGGTTACTATGTCCCGCTGCAGGTACCGCACACGGTATGAAGCGAAATTTCCGGGAGTCGTTCAACTCGGCACCGCAAAATCTGCGGGGACAAGAACGAATTTCTACTTTGGAAACTTTTGCGTCCATCATTCACCCGCCAATCTCCGTTTGTTAACTTTCTGCGTCGTGCCTGCATGATTCAAAGGAAAATGTGCCTGGAGCCATAATAATCCTCAACTCCGCCATACCAACAGCAATAATTAATGATTTCACTTTCGTTGAATGCACAATGGAAATTTAAATGAAAGACACAAAGGATGTAGCACAATAGACAGTGTCTGATTCAATCGTTTAAATTTGTTTAAATATTGAATTATAAAAAATGCATATTTAAGACATTTTTGGTAACCTTATTTTGTAAAATTGGATTTAATCGTTGCATTTGTTTGAATGATATTGTTTGTATAGATTGACATGTAAAATAAATTGCTAAAATACTGTATCAAATTTATATGTATTTCAAATTGTCAATCATGTAATAATAATATTTTTTTTGAGGTAATATATAAGTATTACAGCTTCATATTCATAAAATATCTAAATTTGCAAAACCAGAATTGTATAAGTTACAACAAGAATTAATATTTTTGCCTGATGAGAACCACAGGCAATAGCCTGACAAGACAAAGAAATTTTTCACCGATTTCAATTCCAATAAAACAGCTCATAAACTAACAATTTGCATAAAAATTCAGTCTAATTATCGCGTTCTGAATTAATATATGCGAAGCAGCTCGAAAGTGATCGTTGTATGCCAATAAGGCATATACTTTCTTGTAGGACCCTGGTTCTTCGAATTGGGCCCCCACTCTGCGTTCTGGTCACGTTTAGAAAGAGGCTCTTCTTTTCTGTAGTTATAGTATAGTATAGTATAGTATAGTACAGCGAAAGGGGGATGACCGACAATGCAGAAATCCGCGTGAGACGCTGCCGTGAGCGTGTGAGAAATTACCAATTAACATACGAATATCTCATTCTTTTTTTTGTTGATGAAAAATATCGATTTTATTTATACATGTTTTCTATATGTATACATACACACATACTTACATTGTATATACTGCATACATTGTATTTTTGTGTACAAGAGGTTATAAGTAACACACGTGTCAGTCTTGACCCGGTCACAGGCAAGGGTTGACTGGAAACATATTCGATTCAACGAATCGATTGTACCTGTCCTTCGGCAGCTGCGTGTTCTCAGAATGCAAGACGAGACAACAGCTCGAAAGACTGATAGGAGAAGGGAGGCCATTTTGTTTGACAAACCTCCCCTCCCCCCACTCTCTTTTTCTCTCTCTCTCTTGCCAATCCAGTTCGACTCGTTCCTGCAATCAGTACATTTTGTTATGGTAATGGCAACGCTCGGCAAAAACGTTTCACAAAAGTGGAGGCTGTTTCGTAATTTCTCGCGAACGGACCACGTGCAAATCCGTGAGAAGTTTGTACCACGTGAGTCTTCGGTTACTGTGCCCCAATGGCCGGTGTCACGCTCGCGTGATATTGCCATATCGTTCTAAAAGAATAGTAAAATTAAAAATTAAAATCCTCGTTTTAATATTTCGCCGTTATGATGTTAAACATTCTTTAATAATACAGGTAAACGATTGTTGTATTTTTTAAAAGTTGATATACTGATAATCATATTAATTTTCAGTTTTCATATTTTTTGTGAACATGTTTTAGTTAAACCATGTATACATACTGGTAATAATCTTTTACTGTAACGTCTTAATAATTTTATCATCTTTTGCAGTATTAATATAGAAATAATTATTTTAAAATAATGTATGAGTGTCCAAAACTTCGTCTTTAAAATTAAAGTAATTTTATATACCTTTTTGGTAGGATGAAAAATTAGGATAAATTATTGAGTGCCGTGTTGTCAACATGAAATTTTTAGGCAATGTGGTAGGGCGACCGTGACAGCAGCGATTAGGCGAGCGGCATGGCATAGTGCGTTGAAGGAACAACAGGTGGCTGAGAACCTAATTCTCCAATGGCCTCCGGAAATAACTTCTTCTTCCAAAAGATATCGACACCATTAATTCGATTGACTGGAACGCTTAATTGACCACCGTTTTTTTTTATTTTACGCTTTATACGAGACGGGCTGACTCGATTTCGATTTTATTTCTGAGGATATAAATATATTCTGGAATTCGGTTTCCTTAGTCACAACGAGAAGATTTTTTAATTAAGAATTTATCAACGTTGACACGATAGTAATACAGCAGACACATCCAAGTCATAATAAGGCACACATATTTAATTAATCTTGATCTCCGAGCAGACTTAATTAATTACACAATGATTTCGGTGAAAGATAAGACAAACATTGTGATAAATATTAATCATATTTATTCTTTTTCTGTTCCAGGTGAGTCAACATTTTTTGAGAGAAAGCTAGTGTGGATTGGGTGAGTGAGTATCTCCAATAAATTTCATAATTTCTCGAAAATTGACGTGTTCTTTGTTAGCAAAAATTTCAGATTAAATAACTATTATTTTATATTTAAATTTTAACTTGATGGAAAGTTAAAATTTTCCAAAAGCAGAGGTGACAATACACTTCAAATTCTAACAATTTTTGAGGTTTACCATCGGCTTGGATGATATTGAATTTCTCCCGATTCAATTTCTGTAATATTTAAATATAATCTTCCTTTTTTTGTTAAACAAAATTTTTCTATTGGACAAAAATTGTTTGCCCACGTTTTATCAATATCCGCACCGATAGAAAACTGCTTTAATTTGTACTATTACGTCACTGTTACATAAAACAGTCTCTCTATAAATAAATAAATAAAGCACACAATTTGATTAAACATTTTCTACAATTACATAAACAATTTTGAGTATGGCACAATTTGGACGTTACCAGGGTGCTCAAAATCGCCTATAGTTCACATCAACCAAAAATCTTGCTGCGTGCCACAATAGTTTACACGGTCAAGACCGATGACGCAGCGGTGGCGTCATAGAAGCCTAATCCCTAATAAGAGTCCCAAAAAAATTTTTTCACCGGACTGAAATTTTGCACACAGCTTCTCTAGAGCCTATACAACACCAACATTAACAAGAATGTAAGAAAACTTTCGGAATTACGCGACTGAACAAATTTTTACAAGACAATTGTCTGTCAATCGCTCCGTAGCGACACTTTTAATTAATAACGCAACGATTAAAGCTGCTTCAACATAAGTACATGCCACATAGATTCTAAACTAGAATGCACGGTGTAGTATCACGCGAAATAGCAATAAATCACTTGGCAGCCTGTGATCGATGCTTTTTCTGCAACCATTGCTTTTAATAAAGCGAGCGCGCTGAACGAGGAATGCTCGGACGTGAAAAATAAAACAGCTAGGGGAAAAAACGTGTGTAGGGGACCACGGTGGTGAAGGGGCGGGGTGTATAGAACTGGGGAAAAAGTTGGCAGAGCCGGCAGAGCGAGGGTGGAGATGAGGAGCGACGAAAACAGACGGAGAGGAGCCTTGATGCGTGGCGGAGACCTCGCGGTGCTCAACGAAGCTTCACGCGACTCTGTAATCATGTCCGGTTTCCTCTGCGCGGCCAGCAGACATCAGAGACACCGACGCGCCGCGATTAGGCGCGTAGATTGCCCGGGGTCGCGAGGGGGGAAGACGGAAAAAGAGATAATGCTAGCGACGCGAAACCATTTTACGCGGTGCGGCGAGCGCGCGCAGATTCGAACCAGAGAAATTACAGCCCCTTCGCCACCGTTCCGACAATGGAGATCTTATCGATCCTACGACGTGCCTCGTGCTCGTACGCGTTGTTCCCCGTACAGTTTATGGGGCCCCGTGAACCCGTTTGTGGATTTTTGTAAAGTGGCAAGCAGCTACAATGGGGATATTCGATTTTAATGTTTAATAATTTTTTTTGCGGTGACCGATGAAGCTTTCGAATTCAAATTTTGCGGAGTTATTTAACGCATGTTTGGAAAATATGCAGGAATTTGTTTGGTCGGGAATATTAATTTTAAAAAAAGTTATGGTCCTTCTTGTAGGTGTACTATTGTGGTTGCTTAGGTTGATTGTTTTTTTATTAAGGAATGGTGGAAGATTTTTTTAAACGGAAGTAAGTTGATGTGTCAAATTCAAACTTTGTGGGGTTTATTTGTCAATGTTTGGAGAATATACATAATTTTGATATGCATTGATAGAGATTGTATACGAAGTTATAATGATTTCATAAAGGCACTGCCTTAAGTACACTATTTCACACTCAATGATTGGCTTTAAGGATTTGTTGAAACAAGAATAATAGATATAGCAAAATCAAACTTTGTAGGCTTATTTAACAATATTCGAAGAATATACACAATTTTTTATTTACCCAAACATTAACTTTCTACGTAGTTATAAGCTTTTGATGAAAGCACTGCTTCAAATAGACTAGAATATTTTAACAACGATAGTTGACTTTATGATTTTTTTAAAACAAAAATAAAATACATATAAAAATTAAACTTCGCGGGTTTGTTCAGCAGTGTTTGAAGAATATATACGATTTTTTGTACGCACGTCTGTTTGAAATTATGGCACCGAGAAGGAGAAGTTACGTTTGTCAGTAGGTAGATGGTCGGCTGGTCGTTTCGCTTGTGGAAAAAAAGAAGCAGCCGGTTTCACTGGGAAGCAATTGTTCAAGGCCATCCGATGCATGTGCAACCAATCGACTCACGTTTTCTTTTGTCACCGAGAGCTGCCTGTCTCTCTGTCGGCCTCCTCTTCCACGGAATTACTCACTCGACCGGTATTTTGACCAGTCATTGCAGTGGTAGTGCAGTGCCGATTCGCGATTTTCATTCCGTGTTCTGGTTTTCTACTGACTGCTGCACGGTTTTCGACGAGCTCGTAATAATAATTTATCATCCAAATAATATTTGAATCATTATCATATAATACAAGTAATATTCATATTAAAATCTTCAACGGAAAAGCTAAATTAAATATTCAAACCTAGAATTTAAAATTTTTTAAAATTGTACCAAATAATAATATTAACATTTTTCATTAGAGAAATTCAATCAAATAATAATATCAAAAATATTGCACTAAAAAGATCGAATCATATACTAATATCAAATACACCGCATTAAATAGATTGTATCAAATAATAATATCAACATTTTTCATTATAGAAATTCAATAAAATAATATGAAAATGTTGCATTAAAAGATTGGAACAAATAATATCAAAATATTCCACTAAAATGATTGAATCAATTAATATCCAAACGGGAATTTGAAAATTTTGGAAAAAAATGAATGAAAGAAATTAATTTAAATGGTACTTTTACAATTTCGTATGTAAATATTGAATGAAAATATTTAATGAAAATGTTGAATCAAATTGGATGGAGTGTCGGTATGAAAATGTTGGCAACACCGTTTTCTATTATAAAATGAAACCGTGTTAGGCAAGCGGTGTAGTTGTGTTTGTTATTTTCGGACATTTTTGGTAACAGTGTACGGGCAGTCACGTCACTGCCAAAAACCCGAAAACAATTAGAGCAGCGAGTTGTGAGACGAGGCTTTTGGGTAACGAACGCGTCTGGGGCGTCGTCGTCGCATTCTTTTGTTAGGAAACACAATACGTAATTGCGGAGGCACGAGGATGTGGCAGCTTCGGCAGCGGTCAGGGTCTTCTGTATTACGAACAGATGTCATCCTCTTCTTGCATTTCCTTTTCGTTGCACGTTTCGATTTACTTTCGTTCCTGGTATCTCCTGACTTGAGTTCTCCTGTCGACGACTGACACCGAAAAAACATTTCTCCGTTCCAAGAAGGCATTCAATTCGTCCTCGGAAGTAATTATTTTTCACTTTCAAAATTCGAAAACATCTTAAATAACATACCAAAAAGTTTCTACCCGTTCGAGGCTGAAATAAATCCCTACCCCTATGAGATTCAAAAAAATCACTGATCCCAATAGTCTACGAAAATGTTTCTACGGGTACAAGATTCCAAAAACTACCTTTCAAAATTCAATCAAAATTTCTAACCGGCAATTCACACCCTTCACTCACTTAAAACCTTCCCCCTCTATTCTCGAAGAGGTCCCCCACTAGGTTTCAAAAACCACCCTCAAAAAATTACACAAGATTTCCAGCCATTAAAAAACGTCCTCGGAAATAATTATTTTTCACTTTCAAAATTCGAGAACATCTTAAATAACGTTCCAAAAAGTTTCTACCCGTTCGAGACTGAAACAAGTCACAACCCCTATGAGATTCCAAAAGATCACTGATCCCAATAGTCTACGAAAATGTTTCTACAGGTACAAGATTCCGAAAACTACCTTCCAAAATTCAATCAAAATTTCTAACCGGCAATTCACACCCTCCACTCACTTAAACCCTTCCCCGTCAATTCTCAAAGAGTTTCTTATCCTCACAAGGTTTCAAAAACCACCTTCAAAAAATTACCCAAGATTTCCAGCCATTAAAAAACGTCCTCGGAAATAATCATTTTTCACTTTTAAAATTAAAAAATAACTTAAATAACGTTCCAAAAAGTTTTTACCCGTTCGAGGCTGAAATAAATCACTACCCCTATGAGATTCAAAAATATCACTGATCCCAATAGTCTACCAAAATGTTTCTACAGCTACAAGATTCCGAAAACTACCTTCCAAAATTGAATCTAAATTTCTAACCGGCAATTCACACCCTCCACTCACTTAAACCCTTCCCCGTCAATTCTCAAAGAGTTTCTTATCCTCACAAGGTTTCAAAAACCACCTTCAAAAAATTACCCAAGATTTCCAGCCATTAAAAAACGACCTCGGAAATAATTAATTTTAACTTTGATAATTCAAAAATAACTTAAATAACATCTCTGAACTAAATCACTGAACTAATAGTCTACCAAAATGTTTCTACAGCTACAAGATTCCGAAAACTACCTTCCAAAATTCAATCTAAATTTCTAACCGGCAATTCACACCCTTCACTCACTTAAACCCTTCCCCTTCAATTCTCAAAGAGGTCCCTCACTAGGTTTCAAAAACCACCCTAAAAAAATTACCCAAGCTTTCCAGCCCTTAAAAAACGTCCAACCACTTACCCTCACTTCTCTTACTACCCCTAAGCTTCCATCAACCTCCAGTAAATCCACCTAAACACCTCGGCTAACCCTACACTCACCCAGAACCCCAAAGTAATCCCCGCAAACATCACGAAACCTCAAATCACAAGAATACCAACGCCTAAAAAATCCTTTCAAGCCCAATTCATCAGTACCAAAAATCGAGATCATATGAAAAAGAGTCATCAGGGGCTGAAAACATTGAAGAGAGAGAGAGGGGGGGGGGGGCTCGTAGCGTATCGTTAGCCTTGAACTTGAACCCGAAAAGCGTATGGCGGTCGTGGCCGGCTCGGTTTCTAGGTTGATCCGGGTCAGGTGTTGTCCCGCCACGGGCCTTCGAATTGAGGTTAGGGCTGGGATCTCTCTCTCTCTCTCTCTCTCTCTCTCTCTCTCTAGACCTGGTCCCTGTACCTGTGATCCTCGGATAGATAGATCGGCGCACGCGCCAGCTGCCTTCTCTCCCTTGGCTGGCGAGAGAGCCTCGGCCAACTTCTCACCCCTGTGACCTTGGCCCGAGAGGCGCGAAACGCGCTGTCTCTCTTCCGGTGGCTCTCACCTCGGTACCTACGAGCTACGGGGAAGGACACTCTTGTCTCCCCGGATTCGGGCCGAGCTCGACCATACTCGGGTCAGGGACTCCGGGAACCCATGAACTGCGCTGGAGCCATGGGCCGCGGGGGGTGGGGGGTAGACGGCTGGTTGAGGGTGTCTGTTGGTGGGAAGCTACGGGAATTTTTTGGGGCATTTGGACTCATTTAGGGACCCTGGAGATTTTTGGTTTGTTTCTGTCTGTCTGTTGATGATGGTAGATGTGTAGAGTTTTAGACTGTTGGTACTGGAGTGGTTGTTGAGTTGATTCATGGGATTTAACACTAAACCTACCATGGTCCAATGACCGGTTTCTTATTTTACAATTAATGAAATTATCAAAACGCTTTCGTGAAAAATGATTGAAGAGCCTTCTTTGTTGAAGTATACAATTCAATGGAAATTGCACGGAATCGGAATAAAATTCAATCTTGGTAATTTTAGGAAGCAATATATACCACTCACTTTTCATGTTTGGTAGGTATAGTGTTAATGGCGGGATGTTATGGAGAACTTACTTATCTGAAGAATCTAGTCGGTTTGTATTTGCGTTGGTTGGTTTTACGAATTTTACTATTTGCGTCTTCTGGGGTTTATCGTTTGGTATTATTGTGAATAAAGTTTAGTGCAATGAACATTTTTAACACTAGATTTACGGGGCCCGTCAAAATGACGGATCCGAAATTTTTTAATTTACGATTATTAAGATTGTAAGGAGGCATTCGTGAGGAATTATTAAATAGATTTATTTTTTTGTGTACATATTACAATAAAAATCGCTGAAGATCTAAGTAAATACAATTTTATTATTTTTATAAAGCAATGTAACATAATCAATTTTAGTGCTCCGTAAACCTAGTGTTAAGGGACTAGAACGGAATATTAAAAGCGTTTGCACAAACCAGGTCAAACAGTAATTGAATATTGACACAGGGCCCGCTTAGGGGCGGACAACTCGGACATTTGTCTGGGGCGCCATTTTGGCTTCATTTAAAAAATATATACAGTCACTCCCATTAATATTCGTACACTCTTAAAAAGACGATAACTTGTTTAATATTGGACCATACGACTTGGACTTTTTTGAGCTGTTAGAATAATTAGTTTACTACATGACGTGAGAAAGAAATTATAAAACAATTGCAATTGGTCGGTATTGCAGAGAAAATACTAAAAGTTTTGTTTTACAATTTTTTTATGAGGATTATGTTGAAAAGTTAAAACATCCATTTTGTAGATCTGTATCAATTGTATACATTTTCAAATTTTCATCCGATTTCGATTACGTGGAAAACAGCGACAGACATCGAATGACGTAAGAATCCTTCGATTAATTACAGTTTAAGGCCGAAAATTGTGAAAAGCTGCAATTTTTACCATCTTCAAACAGTTGTAGCTCATTGCAACGTTTGCCGATTTTGGTGAAATATTCAGAGTGTATACAGTTGGCACAAATCTATAAAACGTATTTGTTGAATTTTCAATATGGACCCACATAAAACAGTTATAAATAACAACTTTTAGTATTTTCTTTGTAATTCCGACCAATTACAACTTTTTCAAAATTTCTGTTTTTCAACGTGTAGTAAACTAATTGTTCTAACTTCTAAAAAAAAAAAATCCAAGTCACATGTTCCAATATTAAAAACGTAATCGCCTTTTAGAGTGTACGAATATTAATGGGAGTGCCTGTATATTCTTAAGGGGTGACAATTTATCTTTTTATCCGGGGCGACGTAACCGCTATAGCGGGCGCTGACTGACAATACATTGATTAAAATTATTATATAAAATCCGAGAAATATTCCGTATTTCTATAATTTTTGGAAGACGAATGGTAAATTGTTTATTTACCAATAGCCGCGAGAAACGACCAGTTTTATCACCAACAGATATCACTCGTGGCAGAATGATTTACTGGCGATGAAGAGAGTGAATAAAAACGCTGCCACGAAAAATCGAAAAATATTCACGCGGAACGCCGGTCTAAAAATATCGCGGTATTAATTTACTCGATGTCAACGTTGCCGGAACGATCGCGAGAGAAGAGTGTTGAGAGAGAGAGGGAGGAGAGGAAAGAGCGTTGCGTTTTAGCTGATTGCCGACCTGCATCGTCTATCGTCGACGTTCGCACGTGTGCACACGGAGGAAATGCGAATGAACCTTAAACCGAGACGCGATCGTTTGCTGAAAAATGACTCACCGAGCAGCCTTCTTCCAGAAATACGCGGCTCTGGTTGCCAATAGTCATCTTTTCGCGAAGATCCGATGCAGTATACAGTCCGGCGAGTGTCAAGCACCTGCGCTTTGTTGTGCAACGGAAAATTTAGCGAGGAAGCACATCTGCGTAACCAGTTTGCCAAATTACCGTCCAATCTCTCTTCGAGACCTCGAAAATGCGTCTGCGAACTGATAAAAATATTTCTAAAGTACAATCGAACTGTCCTTTCTATATATGTAGATTAATTGTTTATTTATTTACAATTAGGTATATACACTACATTTTTGCGGTGCAGCCGCTGTTTCAGCCTTTCAAATTCATCTGAGAATTTATTAGAAATTTTTCACATGTGAGAAAAGTGTTTTTGAAATTGGCTAGATTAATTGTTCATTTATTTTGTAAATTTATCCATTAGATTTTTTGCTTTGCAGTGTTTGATTAATGATTAAAAAATTTCATCACTGAATTTACGGAAAATGTTTTAGGAGGCGTGTGTGTTTTTAAAATAGCTAGATTGATTCTTTTACTTTTTTGCAATTTTAGAATGCCCTTGTTAAACAGAGCAATGAAAGAACTGCAAGGCAGATGAAGGATTACTGGGTGTGCCTCTTGTATTACTCATTATTCATCGTAGCAGATTCCGTTACGTCATTGGGAATTACTAATTCGAACGATTCTGTGCGCCGTTTGATCGCTCGTGTGTACTGTAGTGCTTCATTAGTAGGCCATTACTTGATCTTCGTTATCCATTTATTGACTCCTCAATTCATAGGGCTCGTTTGGAAATGTTTCGAAGTTGATAGATGAAGGGCTGACCTATGAACTACTATCGAGGCAATACTGTAACCACAATAAATATCAAAAATTTCTAATAAATACATTCGTGTGCCAGACTAAGTTCCCCACTGTATAAAAGATTACTACACAGTGAACAACTTTGACATTTAATTAAAAAAGTACTGTTCAAGAAATCGAGATGCAGTTTGCGCCAATTTGAAGACGAACACTTCCAGTATCTTCCTATAATTTCAAAAAATCACTGGACCATCAAAATTTCTCGAAATTCACATTTTTATAAATCCAAATCGAAAGCAACAAAAATTGAAAGAACAGCCATCTCCGACGTTCCCAACAAATTAACAACAAAACAGAGCTGCATAAAATTCAACTAAGTATAAAATACCACGCAGCCTCAAGAAAATCTCACATCCACAAACGCGCAAACTCCCGAAAAAAACCCACAAATCCACAAAATTTTGTACAGGTTTGTACTATCACTAGCCAGCGTTTTCCTTGTAAATAGTAAATATTAAAATAAAATGAGAGGAAAAAGTAGTACTGCTTTTCATGCGCAACAAAATGGCGTATGTAATTTTTTTGTGTTCATACTATTTTGTTAAATATGAAGATAGATATTCACAATATTTCTTCCATTTCTGACCTTGCATGACCTTGAAGGTTACTGTGCAATATACGAATGAATTCGTCTAGACACACGCTTTCATGTGATATAAAAAAAATATGCAGCATTCCATTTAAAAAATTGAAGGTCACCTTCATATGTAACAGCATAAAAAACAGTACTACTTTTTCCTCTTTCATTTCTTTCTAATATTTACTATTTACAAGAAAACCGACTGACTAGTGACAGCGCGAACGCCCTCTATATACCTAAAAAAAACGCCTCAATTCCACCCTCGCTATAAAGTCAATACCGAACGCAATCACACTTTTAATTACTTGAAAACGAACCTCAAGAGTTCTCCTGCAAGCTAGTAAACATCTGATTTCGATATCTCCAACCGTTATTTTGAAATAAATTGTCCAAGACTCCCGTTCTTGGAGACAGATGCACGAAGCGGGTGCAGCGTATGAAAGAACGGTTAGTCTCGAGATGTCTGATCCGAATGCAAAACCTCGATGCGATTAGATCGTTCGGATGGTAATTAGCGACTGGTCGGCGATGTTACGCAGAAGAGAAGAAAACACGGTTAAACGTTCCCACGCTCTGGAAATCGAACGCGTCGCGGCCGAGGATTTGCAAGGTGAAAACACGATTGTGATTGTGCAACGGCAGAAGGGGTGACCGAGTGTCAAGAGCACGGGAGAGACAGTGTTTTTGCAGTTCGCGTTCGTATGTATGGATATACACGCGGAGGCCTCGTTAGCAGCATTATCGGTGACTAACGATTACGACCGCCAAGGCCTACGCCTTCTGCCATGCATCAGCAGCCCGACGCCGACACCGACTGCCTTCCCCCGCTGCCCCCCGCCGCTGACATTCGACGCGTTTCGAAGATTATATCAATGACTGCGCTCTCTGCGCCTCCTCCGTTGACCCATTACGCCGCGCCGTCTTCCTGCTCTACCAGTCGTCGATGCTGCACGTTCACTGCCGATTTCGCAGCGCGGAACTGCTATTCCGAGAGCCTGAGATGCACTTATGTGAGATCATTTTAATATAACTTTGAAAGGAATCCTTATTCCCCCGGTAATAAATTCATGCTTGTTCCCTGAACATTGCTACATAATCCTGTCGAATTGTTAATTTGTTGATTGAATCCGTTTATTTCAGTAAAATTTGAAAGTGAAGGGCTTAACACTAGAACTAATGCTCGGACCAGTGATGCTAGAAATGTCAGCTTTTCGCGCATGCGTATTCGCGCGTGGCATCAGTAATGTACTAATTTCAAATTTTTAAGAGTTCTTTAAGGCCCTGTTTTAAAAATAATGTTTTTCATTCAACATTCACATACTTTCTTTACCTAAAAATGTTCGGATTATACAGCATAGCATAATATAAAATTTTATTTTATTTAGCAGAATCTATAAAGAATACCAAGATTTGTTGCAAGACAAAAGAAAACTGCCAAAAACCTTTCCAGTATCTAAAATAACAAAAATATATTTTCTAATTATATAAATAAACAAGTAAATAAAATATAACGTCCGTTATCTACAAGTTCGTCTAAGGCAGTGCTAGGTCCCGGCACGCCACCTAGATGTTTCTCTTTTTTGGCGCGTAAACGTTACTGGATTCCGCGCGCGCCGCAGTACGCATGCGTGAAAAGCTGACATTTCTGGCATCACTGCCCCGGACCAGTCGAAATGACTGGTTTCTAATTTTTTCCTATTACAAACATTGAAATTATAAACATGTTTTCAGGAGTAATTTTTTAGTAAATTTCTCTATTGAAATGCATACTTAAAACCCTTTTGCTACGACAGACTTTGATGCGTACCTGCGCTTGTACCGTACGGCAGGATTTCAATTCGCGACCTCCACTGAGAACGGAGGAATTTTTCGTCAGCGTGTATTTCTCGTTGTAATGTGAACGCCTATGTGCGCCTATCGTTTCAGTGAATCGAAGTAAGTTAAGCGCCTATGGGCGCCAACAGTACCAGGAAACCAAATTTCAAAAGCGCCTTTAGGCGCCAACAGTAACCAAAGGGTTAAACACAAATTGTACGAAATATGAATAAATGCAGTCTTGTCGTTGTTATAAAGCACTACAGTGTTTAATCGTTAATTGTCGTGAAATTCTGAACGATAATTGTCGTGAAATTCTGAACGATAATTGTGAAATTTTGATCGATAATTGTCGTGAAATTCTGAACAATAATTGTCGTGAAATTCTGAACGATAATTGTGAAATTTTGAACGATAATTGTCGTGAAATTCTGAACTATAATTGTCGTGAAATTCTGAACGATAATTGTCGTGAAATTGTGAACGATAATTGTCGTGAAATTCTGAACGATAATTATCGTGAAATTCTGAACGATAATTGTCGCAAAACAATCCCTCCTTCCGCGGGGTATACCCGTTATGTTACACCTCTCGGCGACCGAGGCCTCTCGCTGTCCTTTTCTACGTTCGACACAAGTCACAGAATGGTATTATCTGAACGTTAATTGTCGCCGGCCGGACCCGTGGTGGCGACGATTATTGATGAAATACTATATAAGACAGTCGCATTTAGTGCTCGGTAGTTCTAGTGTTAAATATCAAGCAAAAATGCGTACGCACAATTTAAAACAGTGAACACATTTAAAAAGCTTTGAGAACACCAGTTTTAATTTATTTCAGCTTAATAAGATAATTAGAAAAAGAAATACATTTTTATTTGGTTCCTGCGTCTTGTAATCAACATTTTTTAATTTTGCATAAAAATTCGCTGTCTAGTGATATCAAAACCAATTTCACTGTAACTTCGAAAAAAATTTTCTACGTCATTTCTCTGCATTATTACTGCGTCAAACAATTCTTGCAGTACATTCCCTGAACATTGCTATATACAATTGTTAATTTTGTTTATCAGTTCCGTTTGTCTAGGAAGACAATTTGTACTTGTTTTTCCGGGTTTGTGCATACCGCAGGGTGGTCGGTGTGCAATGTGCAGCCTGGTAGCGTGCGCGTGTTTTTAATAATAAACGAGATCGTCGGCGTTGCGTGTCGGCGAGACTCGGCAGACGAAAGGTAAAATCGATGACGTAAAATCAGCGCTGTGCCGGCTCGTAAACAGTGGCACGAGGTCACCGTGATTAAGGCTCGCTCGTGAACGACGCTAAACGATCCGGCGAGGCCACGGAATCGTTGCGGTGCCCGTTTCCTCGTTGCACGGCCGCAAAACCCGAGATCTTTGACCACTCTTCCGCGTATCACCGACCTCTTGTTATTCCCAACGGCTGCATACACTTCCACAAGCCCACCGTAACTGCCATTAACAATTCAAATCCTCCCCTATCTGCATTTACAATTTTTCTTACAACTTTTCCCCGATTTCTGACGGATTTTAAAGCTGCAGCGTTTCGTTGAAAATAATTTCGCCATTTTGCGTCCGCAACTAGATATTTCCCTGGGACACTAATCCGCGGAAATTCGATTCCTGTACTCCCCTCCAGCGGTTTAATTAACGCGTTTCACGTTTCTCCCGACCATTAGCGTGGGAGTGTGCAGCGCAGAATCAACGAAGCGATATTATTCCTTTCAGAAAATACTGGAGGGAGGTTCCGGGAATTTTTTTAACTAAGTGGGTGGATGGATTGAGATGAAACTTTGTGGATACTTTTAGAAACGTTCGGAGATTGTACACATTTTTTTCGTGCAGAAATAATGCTTCCAATCGAAATTTATGGCGATTTTTCTGAGATTCTATGTGTAGGAGGTTATTGCCGTCTTTGGAAATTGTTATGAACAAAAAGGGTGAATGTATTGGTACGAAACTTTACAGATTTGTTTCTTGATGTCTCTAGAATGTGTATATATTTTTTAGGGGCAATGCCATAATCCTATCCAAAGTTATAGCTCGTTTAATTCGGAAGAGCTAGATGAACGACTGGTTTAGAAGTTCGGTTGTATTCGTTTTCTATCGTACCAGATGAAATTTTCCAGATTGGGAGAATTTTATGCTGTTTTCCATGAAAAACTGAAGGGAAACTGTAAAATGATATTTTCGCCTGCACCGCCCCGTTTCTAAGTAAATCGATGACGAACGTGACACGACGCCCGTTCCATATTCGGATTGGATTTGCCGGGAAACGAAGCGCTGTAGGAAGACACGCTTCCCGACATTTTCGACTCGGCTTTTATGGTGAATCGGCTAACAGTCGTTAAAATCGCAAGAACGACTCCCGCTTCGTTATTTATTGGCGTGTTTATCGCGTTACGAAAATCCCTGGGATAAAGCGGCACGGTTTGGCCGGCGAATAGTAATTTTCTGGAGAGGTACATGTACCCAGAGGAACGGAAGACGTTGAAACGAACGCCTATTACAAGGTGAGCGCGATGCGTGACTAATAGCAACCGCCGTAAAAAGAATCATGCGAGATCCTAGGAATCCATTCACAGAAGTCGAACATATCCAGGTTAGGCTTTAACTGCGGCGGGTTTTAAAGGACGCCGTGCGATTTCACTTCGGGTCTGTTACATATGGATTCCTTCTACAAGCATGATTAAAATTTCTGCCGCGAAATATTATGGCCGAGTGTTGCTATAAATATGCCCATGATCTGCGAAATTTTGTAACTATTCGTTCACGCTTTGGTATAAAATTGGAAAATCATTTTTTCTTAAATTTCTCAAGTTTATAATGTACATCAGGGATGGGCATTTTTGTCTCAATTGAGACAAAATCGTCCCCACCATAGCGCTCACTATCCCCCACCAGCATTCGCCGTTACCATAGAGGGAAGAAGTGTTTTGCCCGTAGCGAACAGTGCGCAGGCGTCGCGCGTGAAAGAGAGGTTGGTGGGAGAAGCAGGCGTTTGAGGGGCTCCACCCGTGCCTATGTCTGATATAAATCATGAAAAGCAATTCAACTTTCAATTATTCTTCTTTCCAGTATCTCGTATAGCTTCCTCCATATTCACAATTATTTGAAAAATGAAGATTATTCTGTGAAAGGGGTTGGTTTTACTCCTAGGACTTTTTTAAACAAGAAAGAAAATTGTATACTTGTCAGCGTAGCATGAGACACATCTCAGCGAAGCTCCAAAATTTTTGGAATTTTCTTATTGCTGAACTACCCTTGTCACTCGAGTGACATTTGGAAAAATCAATATTTCTTGAGAGTGGGGTTCGTCTTCAGCTTTAAAACTATTTCGAAAACCAAAACAAATTGTTCTGTTTTAAGCATTGCACAAGCCACGTTTGAGCGAAGCTCCAAAATTTTTTGAATTTTTCTTATTGCTAAACTACCCTTGTCACTCGAGTGAAATTTGGAAAAATCAAGATTTCTTCAGAGTGGGGCTAATCTTCAGCTCTAAAACCATTTTAAAAACGAAAACAAATTGTTCTGTTTTAAGCATTGCACGAGCCACGTTTGAGCGAAGCTCCAAAATTTTTGGAATATTTTTCATTGCTAAATTACCCTTGTCACTCGAGTGACATTCGAAAAAATCAAGATTTCTTCAGAGTGGGGCTAATCTTCAGCTCTAAAACCATTTTAAAAACGAAAACACATTGTTCTGTTTTAAGCATTGCAGGAGCCACGTTTGAGCGAAGCTCCAAAATTTTTTGAATTTTTTGTATTACTAAACTACCCTTATCGCTCGAGTGACATTTGAAAAAATCAAGATTTCTTCAGAGTGGGGCTCATCTTCAGTTCTAAAACTATTTTAAAAACGAAAACAAATTGTTCTGTTTTAAGCATTGCACGAGCCACGTTTGAGCGAGGCTCCAAAATTTTTGGAATATTTTTCATTGCTAAATTACCCTTGTCTACCCTGTTTTAAGCATTGCACGAGCCATGTTTGAGCGAAGCTCCAAAATTTTTGGAATTTTCTTTGTTGCTGAACCACCCTTGTCTCGAGCCCGAGAGTCCACACACCTGTCCGTTCCCGGAAGTGGAACTCAGTCGGTCGATACTGTTACTCGAGCGTGGCACAGACTCCTCGGAGGATTTCTGCCGTTGAACCCGTGTCACCCCAGACAACCATGCACCCCTGGCATTCTGGGTTTCTATTTTTAGAAAGAGTAATCCTGCCGGATGCAAACCAGCCGACACTGCTGACCGCGGGGGTGCGGGAGGGGAGAGGGTCGAGGTTTGGTAATTCAGCCACTCTTCCAGGCCCGGCAGAGTGAGCCGAGGGTTGTCCCCGTTTCTCTGGCCGTGACCCACCCCCGATAGCCCTGACTGGGTAAAGTGACTCCCACGCGCCCTCGACGTTCCGTGAACCATCGCTCTCTCCCTCCCTCTCACTCTCTTCCCCTCTCACTCACTCTTCCCCTCTCTTCCTCCCTCTGTATGTGTCGCGCGAATCTCTTTATGCCTAGATCATTGCTGACGCAATCCGAACGTGTTTGTGCTGAATTACGCTTTATATTGTCAGGAAGAATTTTTCATCTGGACGCTGCTTTTTAATTAAATCACTCCCACGCTCTCGCTGACGCCACGAATTTAATGACAACTCAGGATATACACTGCGAAGTGACACTCACTCTTCTCTGACTCGCTGTACGTACAAGCTTCTTATAATACGGTTTCCATACAGCACGATTTAGCCAGTTAACTGTGGCGATCTTTTTGCAAAGCGCGCACCAGTGTGTGTTGCGATAATCAAGCGATGACGGGTATAGTCGTCAAACATAGAGTATTTTTTTATTTGCTTGTTTCATTTCGTCGTGACCTCTGAACATTTTAAACATATTAAAATTTATGAATGTAATTTAGTTTTCGCCAAAATTACAATTTAAATATCAAATTGTAACAAAATTTTATTCATGACGGATATAGTCGTCATGACACGAAATTCTGCCACATCTCCATGACGGATATATCCTCGTTCTAACCACTAGCCTCCTTTCGTACGCAACCGTTGTAACTTCGAAAACGTAGATTTCAATTTGTCGACGATGTATCGAAAAAGAGGGTCGACCGACCCCCATTCATCCCCACCCCCTCCCCCAGGCTCGGAACCCACGTCTGAATTAGTGGAAAGCGTCGGCTTCATTGAAAACGAGGTCACGGGCCACAGGTTGTGCATCGGTGATCTGCGACATTCACCGTGGTTTCCCCGGTGAAAACGGCACCGAGGTCGTCGCCGATGTTGCCGTTGTGTGTGTGTGTGTCGTGTGTGCATGTTCCAGGTATGACGGTGTGCGCATGCGTTCGCGGTGTGCGTGTGTATGGCTGTTCAGGGTGTAACAGGTGGATGACGTCACCGGATAGGGTAGCAAATGCCCCCCCCCCCCCTCACCCCGCTTCTCATCGCCGCTCGACGAGTCAAAAGGGCTCCCCCCACCATCGTCGCCAATCGTCGCCCATTCTAGATCCAGGGAGTTCCAAGTTTGTACTCCGAGTTCAATATGCACTGGCCGAGAACCCGTTCGCGATTTCTGTAGCGTAAGAAAACGCTCGTTAGCCGAATTAAATTGCCATTCATGCTCTCGGACCTGCCCTACAACATCTGGCAACTGGTTCTCGAGGTTACTCCATTGCGGAGGGACGTTTTCGGATTTTTGGTCTACATATGGTTGTCACATATTCGACTATACAGTAATTTATCCTGTATCACTAAAAATAATTGTTTATACTTTTTGTAGATTAAGTTAGTCACACCGAAACTCTCTTAACCCTTTGCGCTCGGAAGTATTTTAACTCCATAACCTAACTTTTTTTTTTCGATCAAGAATATTTCTCTTCAATATGATTTTTTTCATTTTGAAGAAATGAAACTGATGTAATACCTCGTAGAATACTTAAATGTTTGGTAACTAATTTATTGAATATCAATTTAATAATGTATACAATATTTTCAATATGGTATAGCAATTTTTACTCTCTTAACCCTTTGCGCTCGGAAGTATTTTAACTCCATAACCTAACTTTCTTTTTTCGATCAAGAATATTTCCCTTCAATATGATTTTTTTCATTTTGAAGAAATGAAACTGATGTAATACCTCGTAGAATACTTAAATGTTTGGTAACTAATTTATTGAATATCAATTTAATAATGTAAACAATATTTTGAATATGGTATAGCAATTTTTACTCTCTTAACCCTTTGCGCTCGGAAGTATTTTAACTCCATAACCTAACTTTCTTTTTTCGATCAAGAATATTTCCCTTCAATATGATTTTTTTCATTTTGAAGAAATGAAACTGATGTAATACCTCGTAGAATACTTAAATGTTTGGTAACTAATTTATTGAATATCAATTTAATAATGTAAACAATATTTTGAATATGGTATAGCAATTTTTAGTGGTGCCTCAGAGTCACCACTCGAGCGCTAAGGGTTGATAAGCACCCTTGCGTTTTCTAGGGTTGAACATTCACAACAAGGGAATAGGCTTGAACTTTCACTGCAAAATAAATCTAGGCGATGTTTATAACAATGCAAGCAGTAATTTGATGTTAGGGTTGCAGATTTACCCTACATTTTTGCAATGACAAACCGGTTTTGTAAAAATGAGGAGTCCGTCGGAACGCTCTGCTTTCCATCAAATTATCGTGGCTGATTGTTAGTCATCGGTCCTGACCTCTGCCATTGAGGCCTTTGTTATTCGCAATTTTATCGCGAGCGAGATAAAAAAAGATCTGTAGAAGGTATGTGCTCTAGCTTTGTGTCCAACCACGAGGGGATTATCCGGAAAAATACAGTAACCGGACTGATAGTAGAGAAAAATCATCGTGCAACAATGAGGACCATTTACGCCCCCCTAAGTATTTCATGGAGCAGAAACTATTGTCAAGATTACAAGATACACATAACATAAAAAATCATCCATTTTACAAACATATAAAATTTCAAGAAATTTCTACTCTAACCCCCAGATCGTACTACGCAACAAGGGCTTATTGAAGTGGCAGAAACGTCCAAAAACGTCGACCCCCATAATATAAAACAGAAACTATAAGCGGGATCAATATAAGTTTACCTCAAAGTATAAAAGAGACGTCTATTTTACACGTGTGCAAAGTTTGAAGAAGAAATTCCTATCCTGAACCCCAGATCTTAGCACTCACTAAGGGTTCATTAAAAAATCAGTGGCGGGCTACGTGGCCGTAGTTGAAGTTTGCAAAACGTCGACAAACGTCAGTTCCCTTCAACGAGTTGCAGGGAGTCACAGAGGGCCACCCTAAGACGTTAAAAACATTGAAATTTCTGATGAAAAATCGGCGAGATGCTCGCACCCATTCTGAGTGCGTTTGCGCTGCGCAGGTATCGGACACCCTACGGTGCAGGGTACGCGCGACAGTGAAAGTAGGCGCAGCGTCGCTTCTGATTGGTCGTCGGTGGTTCGAGAGGTACAGTGGAGCCTGGCGGTGGCCCTCGTGCCCGCGCTGCCGCCCGTACGCGCTCAGTGAGTGGCCGACCGCTGACGGTGTAGCATCGTACGGTTGCGCTCGCGCGCGTTCTTAGTCATTCCTCGAGTCCAATCTTCGGAAACCAGTAAACGCAACGTCGAGTGCCCCACCCCCTCCCACTGAGCCTACACAGAAACAAAACATCGTGTGCATCGAGAGAACTGCGTGCCACGGTCACCGCGGAGAAAATCAAAATTCGTCGATGCGTCGAGTCCAATCGCCGAGGATGCGCACTGCGAACGATGGAAGAGCAGGCGATTGAAGTGCGGGACACGTCGACGTCGACGCAGTTCGCCTCGTTCCGTAGGGCCGATCGTCGTCGCTGAGAGAGCGCGCGAGCGTGTGTGTGTATATGTGGTGTGTGTGCATGGGGAAACCGAGAAAGTAGAGAGAGGGACACCGACCGAGAAACTTCGGCCGGGTACACGGCGGCTGTCAAAGAAAGCTTGGAGAGGGACAGAGAGACGGAGAAAGAGGAGGAGAAGTAGAAGAAGAAGAAGAGAGAGGGTTGCTGAGAAAGAGAGAGATAGATAGAAGTGGAGCGAGAGAAGAGGAAGGATCGTACACACAGCCGGCGTGACCTCGATCCACGGGCGGACTGTGCGCGCAGCCTCCTCGGGCTTTGTCGGAATTTCGCCAGTGAAAATGATGCACTTCCACCGCGGCCACTCGGCTGGCTGACGTTCCGAGGCGAGACAGCCCGGTCTGCGTCTGGTCGCTCTCCCCTCCCCTCTCCCGAGACCCGTTCCACCCCTACCCTCAACCACCTCCACCACCATCACCACCCCGCCCCGCTGCGTTCCCTTTTGCGCGATCGTGACCCCGTTTCTTCGATGACCGACACTCCGGTGGCCGGCCGCCATTAGAGCAAGCGGGACGCGAGGGAGAGTGGGAGAGAGATAGAAACGAGAGCAGCCAAGGCGAGACGAGAGCGACGAGAGAGACTGCTGCCTCTGTGCTCTGCTCCGCTGTGTGCTCGGTTGCCTGCTTGCTTGCTTGCTTGCCCGGTTGCCGCGTTGTGTGCGCCACAGAGAGACAGTAGCAACGGCAGAAGTAGGAGGAGGAGGAGGAAGCGGAGCGACGAGGAAAAGCGACGCGGCCAACCGAGACCGATGCGTGAGCCTCTCGAGGGGACCATGGACTCTTGACAGTGAATCGATGCTGCCCTGACCTCGTATTCCCCGCGATTTCGGTCGACGAACGAATTATCGGGGTCAACGACTAGTGCAGTGCCAGCCGTCGTGCTGTAAACAGTGCGCCGCGCCGGGTAGAGAAACTCTTCGTGTCAGTACCTGTTGGATATTATTGAGTGGCCCCTCTCCTAGGCACCTTTTCGTGGGTGCCTAGCCGAGTTCGTTTGTTTCTTGAGAGACGGTGGTTTAAGGAATTCTGGTACGGTGGATCCCAAGGAACAGCACACCACGCTGGTCCAGAAGGTGGAGCAGGCTGGCGAGATGCTGCAGACCGTGCCCCGTCTACCCGTCGCCGGGGTCCGACGAAGATGGGGCAACAGGCATACCGGCAACTTGCAGGAGTCCAGCCCCGAAGTGTCCAGCAGCGGGGTGCTCTCACCCCCGCCGAATTTTCAACCCTCCACCCCGGAGAGCTCGGCGGTCAGAACAGAGGACCTTCAGTTGTGGGACCTCGACCTGCACAGGGGACTACAAGGAAACGGTGAACACTATAGGGCCACCGTTACCGCTACGACCACCACCGTACTGCCCGCCGCTACCGACCCTGCGTCGCCCTTTGCGAATGCTGTTGAAGGTGCGTGATGATTTTGGATGTTTTTCTTGGTTGGACGGTACTTGGATGAAACTGGGACAGATTGTGGATTAATTTGAGGACTTAGGGCCCGTCATTTTTGGATGTTTCACGTTGTTTCTTGGGTGGGCGGTACTTGGATGAAACTGGGACGGATTGTGGATTAATTTGAGGACTTAGGGCCTTTCATTTTTGTATGTTTGACGTTGTTTCTTGGGTGCAGGATGCTCAGTTGAGGTTAGGGTGCATTGTGTAAGCCAGTTCGAAGACTTGGGGATTCAATTTTTAAAGTTATGAGGTGTTACTTCAGGCTGTGTGGTTTTAGTGCGTTTTGTTGGTTGTGGATGATATTCCTACTTTTAATTTCATTACGAGAAAAAGTCGAACATTTCTATCAGAGGTCGTTACGAAACCGACAGTTTCGCGATTGAATCTCGCTGCGCAGTCTGAACGGTGATAGTGTTTCAACGGAATGCTGACAGAAAGTGGAGGACTTAGGTGATGTCTTATCTGCGGCATAGCATTTCGTACGTCTTTAGTCTAAGTAGTAGCGAAGCATCGTAAAACGACGCGACGTCTGGCGAGTTTTTAGCAACCATTGCATCGTTCGGAAATTAAGACGCGCTCGAAGACGCTGTAATTCTTTAGAGACTGTGGACTAGGGTAACAGTGTCTTGGTCAATTTTGATCCGGCATTTCAAGGGCATACTACTCATAATCAATTATAATCGAAAGTTGTTTAATTTGGTCCGATGCAAGTATAAAAATTCACTAGATCTCTTAAAATGTGATAAACCTGCCATTTTGTTTTCAATTCATATTTGTTCTTTTGTAAACAAACCTGAATTTTAAATCTGTCATTAAAAATATCTTTAAAAGATAGCAATTCCAAAATTTTAATTAATTACTTGTTTATTCGGTTACGTCGTTTGTTGTCGTTAGGTGTTTATTGGTAGCCACAGTTAAGTGTCATTAAAGTATTCGGCTCATCGGAGATTTAAATAGTCATAGACTGTACGCAACCGGGTTCTTGTGGACGGTAAGGGAACAGCCGGTGTTTATCTTTCCTCTCGGCCGATAAGACGCGGTTACAGTAACGCCAAGAATGTTTTAACATTCGTGTATTTAAAATCTTATCTGCATTGTACTTGATTTATAGCTGAACGCTATCTGCAATGCAAAAAGTTTCGTCGAGGATTCCAAACGGTGCAACGAAACGGAGATTTTTATTCTTTGTTTTGGTGTTATTTAACTTCATACTACATAATATTGCAGAAAATTATAATCGTTCTTTTTTAATACAATTTTCAGTCAGTTTCTAACCTCAATTTTTACAAAATTTTTTATTTGCCTCGGACTTTCTGCTCCAGGTCAAAATTTTCAAATCAAAGGTCAATGGTTGATTACATTTCCAAATTTTGACATTTAAATTAGAATTTTTTGAAATCGCTTGTTTTTCGAAATAAGTTGAAAAATACAATGGGTGTGTCGAAGGCGTCTATAGGTTATCTATAAATATTTTTTTAAATATATTCAAATGTTGATAATATCATTTTAAAAAATATCATTACGTTCAGGAGAGTCTGTAGATTCATCCTACACACAAATCATCCCCCTAACTTTCCCAGTCAGATCACAGGAAATTCCCAAAGTTGAAAGTTTCATTTTTGCTTCAGAATGAAATTCCTCAAAAAAACTGAGAGGTAAATAAACTCTAACAAATCTTTAAAGATGTAATAGGCTCACACGGAAATGAGTTAGTTGCTGTTTGTAGTTGAGGAAAAATGATAAAAATTATTGTACACCGCCGTGACGGTTATTGTTATCGGGAAGGAATCGAGCTCCGAGAATACACCGAAATCGCTCGAGATAGATTATAAATAGCGTGTGCACTAATTGCGACGGCTCTGAAACATAGTGAGGTCAACGCGTCGTGTCGCGACCGAATAATAAAGCTGACAGGGGATATAAGCGTTGGAAATCCTGGAATTGCGCAACCGGTGTCAGGTATGGTGCAACATGGCGCAATCGATGACGAACGCCTTTACGGGGTCCTATGAGGCCGTCGATTACCCCTCTCTTGCGCTCGACTTGGCCTCGACCCAATTTCATCGTGGACAAAATCGAACGCGACATTTCGAAAAAACCTAACCGGCACCGGCTGCGGGAGCTAAATGTCGGTCGATCTTGTCGGTCGATCACCTTTAGAGGTCGTTTATTGGCTTGCGGGGAGTTGACCTTCTCGCTTTCCGAGATGTTTCGTCGGTTTCCCTTGTCGTGGTGATACGCCATTGTGTAACACCGGTACGCTCTTTTCTCGAGCTCGGATATCAATCAAATGTCATAAAAATTATTTTTCTGTTTCTTCTTTTGGTTTTTAGGTTAGGGTTTGACTTTTAAAAAGTCTAAAGTCGGTACATTTTGTGACAGCACTAAATACACCAATATGATCCCTTCTCGATATTAGATACCAATAAAATGTCATAAAAATTTTTTTTCTATTTATTCTTTTGGTTTTTAGGTTAGGGTTTGATTTTTAAAAAGACTAGAATTGGTAAATTTTGTGACAGCAATGCGATCCTTTCTCGATATTAGATACCAATTTAATGTCATAAAAATTTTTTTTCTATTTATTCTTTTGGTTTTTAGGTTAGGGTTTGATTTTTAAAAAGTCTAGAATTGGTAAGTTTTGTGACAGCACTACAGCAATGCGATCCTTTCTCGATATCGGATACCAATCAAATGTCATAAAATTTATTTACCTATTTCTTCTTTTGGTTTTTAGGTTAGGGTTTGATTTTTAGAAAGTCTAGAATTGGCAGATTTTGTAACAGCACTACAGCAATGCGATCCTTTCTCGATATCGGATACCAATCAAATGTCATAAAAATTATTTATCTATTTCTTCTTTTGGTTTTTAGGTTAGGGTTTGATTTTTAGAAAGTCTAGAATTGGCAGATTTTGTAACAGCACTACAGCAATGCGATCCTTTCTCGATATCGGATACCAATCAAATGTCATAAAATTTATTTTCCATTTCTTCTTTACTTTTTTAGGTTAGGATTTGATTTTTAATGCGAGTACATTGTTTTTCAAATGTCAAATGCCAATCGAATGCTGTATGAAATTTATTTCGTAGTCTAGACATTTTTTTAAAGTTAAAGCTTGATTTTTAGCACGGAGAATCGGTGATTGTGTGTCAGTATTGCGGCATTGTGTAATATGAATACATTTCTTTTTAAATGTTGGATGGAGAGGAATTTATTGTGTTTTCTTTTTCGACGTCAGGATTTCATTTATGGAAACTAGGATTGGTGGTTTTTGATGTAGGAGTTGGATTTGTACTGTGAACCTACGAATTTTTTGATTTTAGAATTTAATTACTCATTCTTGTAGGTGACCAGAGAGATCCAGCCTCAATCTCAAAAAATTCATCATTGATTTCTCATTTCGATGTTACATGCACAATAGTGGCCAAATGTTTCTTCACCTGCCTACTGACATGTATATCCGTTTCGGTTGCCTAATTCTGATCTCTTGAGTCGCCTACTTAGCCACTTCAGTCGTGAAGTTAAAAGCCCGGTCTCCATAAGGCTACCCCCACCTCGGCTGACCCAAATTCTAGGCCCCTACTTATCCTACTATCCAAATTCAATCCCCCCTCATTTGAAATTCCTCTAATCTCAGGGTGTTAACGGGCCCTGCTTGAAATTCTGATCTCTTTCCAAGCGAGCAATAATTCATTATTCCAACTATTCTGGACCCCGACTGGCCCAAACGTTCATAATCTTCGTGTTAATCGAGTTCTTTACAATTCCGATTTCTGGGAACCATGAGGTATGCCTGGAATCCTGGAATAACGATCGAAAAGGCCTGAAATATTCGTGGGCCTTAACACTGTTTTCAAAGGGCCCAATATTGCATCGTGGGTACTAAACATATTGTAAACCATGAAAATCGAATCACAGATCAACATCAATTCTATCGTAGACTTCGTCAATTTAACAAGAATTACGAATTTTTCGTGAGACCCAAAAATTGCATAAACGGTCCTCAAATTCTTTATAGACTAAAAAATGGTGGCAGAATATCCTAACACAATTGCCATAAACCAAAGAATTATATTGTTCACTTTAAAATTGTATCGCAAGCTCCAAAACCACATCTCTTTAAAATTGTATTGGAAACTCAAATCTTTTTTGGGCCCAAAATTGTAATTAGGTCCAAAAATCTCCACAAACCAAAAGAATCGTATCAACAACCCCAAAATTACATCGCACACCTGAAGATTGTATCAGAATTTCCAAAATCGTATCGTAGGTCCCAAAACTTTCCTGAACCTTATACGTCGTTTCCATCACGCCAGTCAAATAGAACTGGCCCACAATTCACAAGATGGCTCATCCAGCCCCCCAGTACAATTCTACACATCTAATTCTCAAATTTTTCTCTAGTCCCAAAAATTACACAATGGGCCCAAAGTTTGTTATGGACCCAAAAAAGTGATACGATAGGTTCCGACAGAATTACGGGGACCACAGAATTATATCGTTCACTTTAAAATTGCGTGTCAAACTCTGGGACCGAATTGCATGTCCCAAAAGATTAGTGGGCCTTACGTAGGATTCCGCAGCTCGCCACTTAACCGAACCTTCCCGGAATTCGCGAGACGGAACGCGTACAGCTTCCCGGTGAAACCGTGAATCATTCGCCGAGGGAAAAAGCCGGAGGACCGTGACCCAGTTTCCGGGTCATCGGTACCGTGCAGTCAGCGGCGAGTGCTGGTGCTGCTGCTGCTATACTGTAGCGGTGGCAGCGGCGGCTGTGCCTCGCCGCAAACGAAAACACAATGGCTCTCGGCCGCGTGCATCGCACCGACACATACACGTGACGCATCGCGTTATTTAAAGCTCCGCGGCCGTGTATATATACCGTGTGTACCTGCCTACACCCGACGGACGTCACACGGATGCAATAAACCCGAGAGAACAGCGTAAGATGGAAATAACGTCTCGCGTCTACGAACATCTATCGCGCGCTGGGATCTCGGACCGTGTACCATATACTTGTAGACGACGACCCGGCTTCAGATAATTGCCTTAACACCAGAACTATAGGACCTGTCAAAATGACTGTTTTCTCATTTTTTTTCGTTCGCGTTTATTGAAATTTAAAAATTTTGTCATCAGAAATTTTCTAATGAACTTTTTTATTGAAACACATATTATAATAAAAATTATATTAAGTCTGAATAGATGAAGTCTTGTTATTATGAACAAGAGCAATATATACAGCAGTCGCATTTATTACTCGGTAGTTCTAGTGTTAATGCCAAGATTAAATCATATACTAGGTGACCGTTGTGGGCAAAGTGCTATAGTCTGTTGAGAAGACGCAGTACCGTAAAACTAAAGCGTTATAGGTAATATATATTTAACTGTAATATATATTTGTATATATCATTAATATATAATATATATAAATAATATATAAATAATATATAAATAATATATATATACTGTACTATATATTTAATTTTATTACGTCTTCTGTTTTTCGTTTGTTCTTATTATTTGGGATAGTGCTAAATCATTTTGTGAATTACAATTTGGAAAAAGTTAAATTTTCATGTAGATATGTTGATAATATGAGATCTGCATTCATTTTGTTACAACTTACTTCCTTTAAGTAAATAATCCTAAGAACAATATTGAATTGAATACAGTACATAACACGTGCTTCGTCTTGCACACCGTCCACCATTTTGAATTATCTTGAGACGTCAGTTGTACGCATGTCCTATACCAATATAAATCTAAATAAATACATGGTGATAAAATAAATCCACAGTATCCACTATTAAATATCGATTACTTAAAAAATACAGAATCATATACACCAATTAGAGTTTCCAATTTCTGGAACCACGCCCCCTAATTTTTCCAACAACCCTAAGAGTTGCTAATCGTGTATGAACAGTATATAATTTCTATATAAATTGTATATAATTCCTATACAAATTCTATATAAATTCTATATAAATCTAAATAAATACATAATGATAAAATCAATCTTTAGTATCCACCATTAAATATTGATTACTCAAAAAATACAAAACCACTTGCGTCAATTACAGTTTACAATTTCTGGTACCACCCCACCCCCAAATTTTTCCAACAACCCTAAGAGTTGCTAATCGTATATGAACTGTATATAATTTCTATATAAACTGTATATAATTTCTATATAAATTCTGTATAATTTCTATATAAATTCTCTATAAATTCTCTATAAATTCTCTATAAATTCTCTATAAATTCTCTATAAATTCTCTATAAATAGTAACCCATTAAATCAACAACATGATATCGATATAATTGTCAATCATCCGCAATTTAACCAGCGATAAAGAACGATTCCTTCAGTTCCACCGCAGGAGGCCATCGTTCTCCTCCCCCATGTCGAATGCAATCGACTGCACGTGGGCTGCAGTGCTCGATGCAGTGCTCCGCATGATCGGGATACCACAGAGAAACGAGAGACGGAGCGAGAGAGAATGAAAGAGAGAGAGAGAGAGAGAGAGAGAGAGCATTCTCGGGCTCCACGTGGTACGACGCCGAAATGGGTCATCGGATTCCGGGCCGGACGATAATGCGGCTCCACGAAACGCGCTAGACGTACACCCACGGACGCATACACTCGCAGAGACACGCGTAATCCATTCGTAAATATTCCGGTGCGATCGGGACGAACACGGTTTCGGCGAGGAACCGTTAGACCGGCACATCCGCGTGTCGAACTGGCTTCGGACACGTCTGAAAAAGAAACTCCCGAATAGAACTCGTTTCTCCTGGTCTTCAAATTAAAGAACACGTGCGCAGAGCTCCTCTATTTTATGTCAGAACTTTGTTTTCCGGTTCTTTTCTTTCCTAGAATAACATGGATACTGGAGAACGTTGTGGAAATGTACTGGAGAACACGATTCGATCTTGCTGGGGGACTATAGTTGGGCATTACTACTGAATTTGTTTGATTAGGGAACTTTATTTATTGATGAAATAGTTTGCTTATTGTTGTAGATTCATTTTGTGGCATTTGGGATTTTTTGGAATTTTTCTGGGTTGTTTTCGGGTGATTTGCAGGGTTGAAATGATGGATGATATTTATATGTGGGATTGGTGATTCAGTTTCTAGAGAGTTTGCGGGGATTTTAGATTTTTGTTCGACAACTTTGACTGTAATATATTTTATTGAGGCATTTTTGCACATTTTCAATTTTCATTGTGTGTATTTTTGGGCGATTCTGTAAGTCTTCAATTTTGGATGTTTCTCATATTTTCTGGGACATTTTTAGGCACACTTGGGAAAACTGAAATTTATTTGCACAATTTTTGGGCGTTTGCTATTTTTATTGAGTGTGTTTTGGGCGAATTTAGATTTGTCTTGATTATTTTGAGGTGTTCCAAATTTTTCTGAGCCATTTTTGGAAATTTTGAAATTTATTTGGACAATTTTGGAGGTATCCTATTTTTATTGGATACGTTTTGAGCGATTTTATAATTTTAATGGATCATTTCTGAGCGATTTTAAATTTTTATTGGTCATTTATGGATGTCCCAAATTTTTTTGTGCCATTTTTGGGCATTTTCAAATATTTTTGTACAATTTTGAGCATTTCCTACTTCTATTGGGTGTGTTTGAAGCGATTTTATACTTTTATTGACTTTTTGAGGTATTAAAAATTTTTCTGGGCCATTTTTAGAAATTTTGAAATTTTTATTCACATTTTCGGACCCTTTCTAATTTCACAGAGTATATTTTGAGCTATTTTATAATTTTGTTCAAGGACATGCTTTACCATTATAAATTGAACATTTTTAGGATTGTGACATTTCCAATAATTATTTTTAAAGGTCCCAAATTTTCATTAGATAATTTTGAACATTTCAAACATTTTACAAAATAAATCAATTTTAGATCAGCATATAAAAAGATACAATAAACCCATTTTCTCACATTTGAGGAGCAGAACAGTTTCATTCACAATATTCTGAATTGTTAGTACAAATATTATACAATAATTTACATTATGAAAACTTAAGGACATTGGTAACGTATTTATCCTTATTTGTATGAACAATGACAGCAAACCAGGAAGGAAAAGGGGAAAATGCACAAGAAAATGAAAAGTGGACAATAAAATGGAAAAATGTACAATAAAATGGAAAAATGTACAATAAAAAGGAAAAATTCACAAGAAAATGGAAAAATACACAAGAAAAAGGAAAAATGCACAAAAAAATGAAAAGTGTGCAATAAAAAGGAAAAATTCACAAAAAAGGGAAAATGCACAAGAAAATGGAAAAATGTCCTATAAAAAGGAAAATGCACAATAGAAAGGAGAAATTCACAAGAAAATGGAAAAATGCACAATAGAAAGGAGAAATTCACAAGAAAATGGAAAAGAGCACAGGAAAAGGCAAAGATGGAGGGGCAGAGTAATCTAATTTAATTCATAATAGTGTCGTTTAAACAGAGTTCGAGAACTCGATGAAATTAGAGCTGTGACGGTAATTAGAGTTTATAATATTTACGGAACGAGGTGTTATCGCCAGTGCGTTCCCCTCGAGGCAGCCAGACACGCGAATCGGACGAGCAAATAACAGAAATTAATGAGTCCCGGCGACAAAACCGCGCGAAACGTGCAAAAATTTTGCACGTCCTTTCACATTCCGTCGCTCTGTGCTCGGAAACTTTCGTCACTGGCCGCAAAGAATTACGCGAGGCGGTTGCAAAATTACGAAACTGCTATGATGATGCTTTTCTTCATTACTGTGTCAATACATATACACTGTATCCAACCATAATTTCCATTCCTTAATACCTCTTTCATATCTCAATTACACCTCTTCCCAACAAACATTGAAAATAAACATTTAGGTAAAAACAAACCATAAAATTTTTATCTCTGAAAAATTGTTAAAATATATGTACACTCTTTTGGTAATTATTATTCTTCATTTGTATTCTAATTATTATGTTCAAAAAAAAGATTTATAAAACACCAGGATCAATAGCAGAATGTATTATACATATAAATTAGGATATAATTTTAACATTGCATGATTTCATAAATAAACTATCCAAACACAAACCATAAAAATGTAGACAAATAATGGCCCCCAATAAATACATAAAAGAATTGTTTAAATAATGAAATACAACAAATCAGAATATAATACAGCACTCGAACCGAAGCAAAATAAAATAATCAAATGTTGCAATGGTAAAAACAGTAAAATCTAAATAACTATTGGAGAAAATGATGGATCAAATAATTGTCTATCTAGATAATGAAATACAACAAATCAGAATATAAAATAGCACTCGAATCGAAGGAACAGAAAATAAACAAGTGGCCCAAGGGTTAGTATAAAATGGTTAATATAAAAGCGGAACGTTAAATCGTCGGAAGCTCGTTTAACCGTCTTTCCTCCCTCGACAAAGGGGCGGAAAGCACCCTCGAACCTCCCCAGCGAATTAAATCCAAATATTTCTCTTGCATTGCCTCATGATAAACTCTGTTGCAACGAGGCGAGGCAAAGCAGGGCAGAATCAGTAGCAGGCACCGATGTTGCGCTACGAACCCGTATAATTATCCTACTCTGCAATTTGCAAGCAATTAACGTCGCTAAAGTCCCCGTTCTCATTGCTGGCTAATGCCGCGAGCCGTTTTCTTTTCCAAAAAATCTCCAGGAGATCGTTCTAAGAAAATTCTTTGATGCTCGTGTACCTGAATCGCTTCAAACAATACTAATTATTAATATTCTAGAATAATGATCGCTTTTCGGATACTGAATCCACGAAGATTTATTTATATCGTTTTTATTTCGGAGAAAATCAATTTCTAACGGAAGAAGGGTATTGAGAATGTTTTTAGAGGTTATGTTTGTTTCTAGTTGATTATTTTTCTAGGATTGTGTTGGGGTTAATAAAGAATGGACATTTTGTAATTAGGTTGTCGGATTGTAAAGATGTTTTTAGAAATTCTTTTTAAAAATTCGTTTTGACTTTAGGAACGCAAAAATACGAATTTTTTTCGTATTTTTGTAGTCAATGATTCTAGTAGGGAAACCATTTTGAATTGTGGCTGTAAAGTCGTTGGTTGCTAAAGACGTGTTTTTAACCTTTTCGGTATAATTAATTTTAACTTAAATCCAGCAATACAAATTTTTTGTGGAATCTTTTAAATTCCTGCTCCTATTAGGAAAACATTAAACATTAAAACATTAAAACATTAAAACATTAAAACATTAAAACATTAAAACATTAAAACATTCAAACATTCAAACATTCAAACTTGTATAAAATAGTGTAACTACAGAATTTTCAACCCTGCACTCTCTAATTCGTTTCTATAAGTCATTGTAACCTAAAAGAAGACAACCAAAATTTGAAATTTAACGTGGAAAGAAAGTAGACTATTTTCTCGTATATTTTTGGAAATTGTCGAAGATTTTGATGATGATTCTTGAAGTTGATTATGCCAGTGTCAAAGTATTACGTGAGGCCCACCTGTTCGACGTCAGGGAATACCAAAGAAGGTACCTTCCTCCATTTTTCCACGTGTGGTTTCGTCGAAGAATTCCAAGGTGTATCTCCCGAGGGAGGAGGAGAAAGAAAAGGGCTTGGAGAAAGAACTAAGGAAAGAGAGAGAGAGAGAGAGAGAGAGAGAGAGAGAGGGAGGGAGAGAAAGGCAGATAGTAACGAGAAGTAAGAGAGAAAGAGAGAAAGGCAGGAAGAGGTCAGTGGGTCACTCTCACTCGAGAAAGAAGAGACTCGATCGCGTAGAAGGAAGGTCTAGCCACTATAATCTGGTGTATCAGGTTGATCCTTATAAGTTGGTCGAGTTTGGCGTAAATCGAGGCTTCTGGGGCTCCCTCCATTAGCATACTCAACTCAATTTACTTCTACAGTCTGATAATCACACGTACGTGCAGGCTCCTTCCCGAAGATTTACGGTTATTTCAATCTTCCCTCGCTTTCAAAAATGATTTAAAACAAATATTTCTTTTAACTTCACTTTTCTGTATCATTCGATAATCTGAACAAAAATTGCAGACAGTCTTTTCAAAATGAACGAGACAAGAATCAAGCTTCTTATCCAAACAATTTTAACATTGAAGATTGAACAGAAATTGCAATTAATTTTAATTTTTTTGGAAATTCAATCAACAATTGTTTTGAGACGTGTCAATGTTTATTAAAATGAAATATGGAAACCAAGTTACATGGTAGATACTCGAAAACAAACTTGCGTGCAAATTTTCATTTTCCGAAATCAAATTTCAAGAAAATTAAATAAGATACAATGCTGAATCGTGACGGAACAGCATTCTGTAATTTTTCAAAGATTTTTCAATGCCACAGGAACAAAGTTGCATGATATGTGAAACCAGATATGATTAAAAACGCAAATGGAAGTAAAAAATAGTACTCAATAGTGTAAAAACAGCATTTCATAGCTCTCAAGAATTTTTCAATAGAAACAAAGTTGCAACGTGCAAAATTGTTGAAAACAATACTTTGTCCATTTTCAAAATAAAATAACCACAAAATTTAATCAGCAATAGTGCTTTATTACGTGAAACCAGAAAATTTTTCAATCACATAGAAACAAAGTTGCAAGGCACTCAAAATGGTGGATCTTTGAAATAAGAAACAGTGCTGGATGCTGTAATAGCAGAAGATGTGATTTCATTGAAACAAAATAGCACGGCAACCGATGCAGCAAATTCCCGCGCACAAAATGGCACCTGGTGCCGCGGTACTATGATCGCTGATCGTTAAATCCGTCGGAACTTTTCCCGGTCTCGGGAAAACCGTCTCGGATCAACCGTCGACCAACAAAACGACCGGCCGAGCAAGAGAAGTGGGTCGTCGGTGATCGTCAAGGGGCAGTCGACTTGTGTTAGTGAGCGGTGCGTGGAATGGTAACGAGCCACGTACATAGGGAACGATATCAGAAACCTGTGGGGACAGTGTTTCCCAATCTGAAGCCTATCGTCGTAAACCTAACTCCAATATTCGGAAAACTTTCAATATCAGAACAAAAATTGGCACCGAAATATCACGTACATTGTTCATAACAACCGACCTTATTTATTTAATGATTCTTTGATGTTACCATCGTATTCCTGACACTTTCCCGATTAAAATGAGTACCAACATGATATAGTTTGGATCATGTTTACTCATTTTCTACCGACCAGTTCTTATAATAGAGGTTTTATTAAATCGTCGATTAAACAGGCAAACATGATCGAAATTGTATCGTGTTTGGACTCATTTTAATCAGAAAAGTGTCAGGAATATGGTAAAAGTTGAAAATGAATTTTTTACATTATAATGTCCTTAATGATTATTATACCCGGTTGCGGTTCCAGTAGACAGGTTGAGGATTTAGCAAAATGGCACCCAGGATAGATGGTCCGTGTCCGAAAGTGTTTGAGGACGCTCTGATTCATGGCCTGTCCGAGATAGACTCGCGGCGAATTGAAGGTGAAAATAAATTGAAATTGGCCGGCTATCAAGCGGAGAATAATTAGAGTACCTACGGTTAAAATACGCTAGTCTATATTCAGATGCAGCTCGCGGCACCTCCGGAATGTCGCTCTGTGAATTGGTGGCTTGTTTCCGGGGACCAAAGTGTTTTGGAACTAATGGCTATGACATTTTTAGGCTCCCCTAGGCCTGGGTTACGACTAGCTTCGATTAGAAAATGTATTATGCCTACCAGCGTTAGTTATCTTATTTCTTATAATTTTTTGAGATCAATTTCTGCGGGAGTTTCAAATGGAATGTGCTTCCGACTTCTGTTGTTTTAATTTATGTTAGATTTGGGCTGAACGACACTGCTACCAACACATTCCTGACATTTTTCTGAATAAAATGAGTACCCACATGACATGATTCGAAGCCCAGTTGCGTGTTTAATCCACGATCTAGTAGAACCTCGATTATTGCAAAATCAATTGTGTCTCCGAATTATGTCATGTGGGTACTCTTTTTAATCAGAAAAATGCCACCAATATACTAGTACAGGTTTCGTAAAGAAATAATGAAGAACAAAGATGATTTATATACATTTTCTATTTTTTATTGTGTAAACGGGAAGTTGGAAGTTTAGAGTGATTTTATGAAGATCCTCGAGTTGGGAAACGCTGCCATAGAGGACTGTGTCAGCGTTTTCTCTGTGCTGGTACGAAGGTGGCATTCCCTCCGGTAAAAGTACCGTATCCGGTGCGTCCGCGTGGCGACTTTCGCGTAACCGAGCTCCGAGGATCTGCGACATCAGCTTGCAAATCAAAGTAAATCGGATGCACGCAGGAAAGTATTTCGCTAGCCGCGAGAGTCTCGTTGAAAACGAACCCCTCCGCTTCAACACTCTTGTGGACCCCTCAACCTTCATACTTCATTCATTTTGCCTTGCACTTCACTCAATTTAATGCAATCATTGATTTACGTACAGTTCCTTCTCGAGGTCACTCTTTTTACGAGATTTCAAGATCGTCGAAATTTTTTTTAACGTCAACTTGTATTTTTTCTTCGATATTTTTATAGAGCTCGAAAAGACGAGTCCAACGATTACCATGATCGTACCATTACGATTATTTAATCTTAAGATATTCGTGTTTGAAATTATGGTTTTTAATACTTTTGGACACGAATATCTCGAGATTGAATGATTGGAAAGGTATTGTTATGGGGGTCGTTTTATTCGTCTTTTTATGCTCTACGAGAATATCGAGGAAAATCAATGGAGTTCCCATATAAAAAAATACAGATGACCTTGAAATCTCGCTAATATATTATTGAGTTATTCAGATAGCTACTTAGGTGGTCCCATTTAGCTGAGAAACCCTGTATATTAAATTACAGGCCATGTTAGGAACTAATTACCACATAAACATGTCTCGTCCTTTTTTTTTGTACACCATAAAAAACAAAATATACCATCAACCTACAGCTCGGACCCAATTAATTTTAAAACAGGCGTGCATATTTATGCATTTTCAATTTCGTCGGATTAAATAACGGTGATCTTTGGTAATTGGTTGGATGTTCAGTAATTTTCTTCGTAAAACGACCCGGTAGATCGCAGTTTCTCGGATCGACGGCCATATTCCGGTTCAAGGATAAATCCTTTCCGGCGCTGCTGGCCAATGTCACGCTCAGCTGGATCAGTGGTCGCCGGTCGCGATGGAAACATTGGGAATCATCCTGTTCCATTAAATCCCATTACTCAGAAACGAGCGCTGCTCCTGGGAAAATGATCGTTTTTGTCGGCGACGGGCTACCTTCCTTCTGTTCGACCGCTTCCGAAGCGAATCAGCCGGAGAAACGGTGCCTCCCAAGGAGCATTCTGAAATTAACCAACGCCATCCGATTCCCCGTGAAAAAATGAACAAAAAGTGTCGTGGAACTTTTTCCCTAGGACCAATAGTCTTCGAGTAAATCAGTGACGAAGCCACCGGGCGTGCGTTTTCAAAAACACCATAACGTTGCATTGCTTAATTTCAGACTGAATTTGCTCGGAAACTATTGTTCGTATGGGAAATTGTTTTAGATGTTTTCTGTCCAGTTTTTTATGAGGAATTTGCCTGTGTATTTTGTTTTGAGGTTAAAAATGGCGGTCAGGAATAAATAAATGATATTCGAGATTGAAATCGTGGGTGATTGCTCGAAAAGGTTTAAGTGACTTCGAACTGAATTTTTTCGAAAACTATAACTCCTAGAAAAATCTCTTTCAGATATTTTCTGTTTAGTTGTTTATGAGGGGTTTTTCTACGTATTTTGTTTCATGGTTAAAAATGGCGGTTAGGGAGAAACGAGCGATTTTTGTGACCGCAGTTGCGGTTGATGGCTCGAAAAGGCAGTTTCAACGAAATCCATGAAACCGAGTCGGATTAAAGTCCTGTTCACAGTCGTTTCAACATGCAAACGGTCCACGGTGAATACGGAATGAGTTTCCGAGGCCTTCGAAATCGTCCACGTTGCGTAGGATCGTTCCAACGAAAATAAATTCGTCGCCGATGATTCATGGATTTCCTGTGCTCGTTTTTGTCCTTCTTCACCCTCGTTTTCTTCTTCTTCTTCGTCTTCCTCTTCTTCTGCTTCGCCGCTTGTCCATTGTCCCTTTGTGCTCGGTGATTTTTCAATGGACGTCGAAGAAATCGATCGTGACGCGATTCGTTAATCATCAAAAAATGATTCTCGAAAACATCTAAAAGGAAATACAATTTTCACAACGTTCTCCAAAGAATCTTCTCGCCTTCCCAGTCCAAGAAACGATTTATGACATTTTTGGAAACAATATTTTACATTTAAAACGTGTACAGAACAAAAAATGTTTCTTGAAAACATCTACAATATATTTTTTATTCGACGTGGGAAAACAATATTTTTAAAATATAAATCTATATGAGAACACAAAACGAAATGATTTTTCGAACATGTCCTCTATAATGAATTTTTTTTTTTAATATTTCAAAATTATGTTTATGATCTATGTGAAATTGTAAAAAGCAAACCAAAATTGATTTTCTGATGGTCTTTCACGGTACAATTTTTATGGAGCATTCTAAAAAAAATGTTTTACAAAAGCAATATACAACTATACGAAAAAACGAAATAAAAGAAAATTTGATTTTTGGACGCAGTTTAACACGAAGAAAATGAATTTTAAAATCGTCGTGATTGGGGGTGCAACAAAAATTGTTGCGTCAGTATTCGGACTGCAGTTTTGAATGCAACCAATTTAAAAAATAATAAAAATGAAGAAATGAGCATTCTAAAAAAAATGTTTCACAAAAGCTATATACAACTATAGGAAAAAACGAAATAAAAGAAAATTTGATTTTTGGATACAGTTTAACCCGAAGAAAATGAATTTTAAAATCGTCGTGATTGGGGGTGCAACAAAAATTGTTGCGTCAGTATTCGGACTGCAGTTTTGAATGCAACCAATTTAAAAAATAATAAAAATGAAGAAATGAGCATTCTAAAAAAAATGTTTTACAAAAGCAATATACAACTATAGGAAAAAACGAAATAAAAGAAAATTTGATTGTTGGACGCAGTTTAACACGAAGAAAATGAATTTTAAAATCGTCGTGATTGGGGGTGCAACAAAAATTGTTGCGGCAGTGTTCGGACTGCAGTTTTGAATGCAACCAATTTATAAAGAAAATAAAAATGAAAAATGGAACAATGGTCGGGCAAAATGGGATCTTTTTGTTCTAGCGCGACTGCGCCCATGTTTATCTTCCGATTGCGAATATGGCCGTTGCGTGTTGCCGGTCGTGCTCGCCTTTTTTTTTCCTCCTTTTGTTTTCAGATCTTATCAAGTCGCGTACCATGACCGGATATGACATCCATTAGTTACGTATGCGTCCGTGTGTCGCTTCGACGGACAGCCGAGAGCTGGGTGCCGCCATTTAAAGGGACCCCGGGGGTAGGGCAAGGTCGTTGATTAGTTTTTCCATTGGATATTGCAATTTTCCTGACATCCGGACGTTTGTCTTATCTGTGATGCATCGATACGCCGGCGGATCATTGTTGCATTCTTTTGTCCCGTGATTCTGTCGTTTCAGACATTTTTCAAACGCATTTTGCCATTTATTGTCGTTTTCTAGCGTTTCAGAGAAATGGCGGAAATACTTGTGGACGTTACAACGCATTGTAACTTTTTATATATTTTTTATATTTATGAGAACCATTGGAGAGCTTGCAGACATTTTTTTATTATATTTTGCTCTTAGTTGGTAATTTGCTAGCGTTTTAACACGTTCAGCGCCCACTCCACATTCATAAAAATTACACAAAATCAAAGCAATATATTTAATAAAACAGAAACTAAGAAGTTTTGTGATATTAATTACTGTTTCAAACCTCTTCTATTCCTCAGATCGTAAGGAAATTTTTGTACACTCAATCTACCAACGTAAAAATTAATTTACAATTCTGTACTAATAATTCCGTCACACAGATATGGGTGACATGGCGCTGAACGTGTTAAATAAAATGGCGGGAGAATGTATGCAATTTGAAATGTAATATTGTTTTATAAGAAATTGATGGTTGAAAAGTATTGATCAAGCAATTTAATTTGCAAATGAATGATATTTATTGCTTATAAATAAGACTCCAGTCGATCGAGAATTATATCTTGGCGAATAAACGATTTGGAAAGTTGTCTATCGGGTTCGCATCGAGAGTTATGCCTCTCGCAATTCCTCTGGAGTTAGGCTCGCGATGCCGAAACCATGCTTGCCGGGGAATTTCAATTTCGAGAAATGTGTGACGGGAATGGAGGAGACCGTCGGGTCGCAATAGTTCGCGAATTATGGCGGCCGCGGCGTGCCACGGCGATTTCCAGAGACTTCAACGATAGTCACCGGTATTAAAGCGATATGCCGCTAGTCGTCCATCTTGTCACGGGCTCGTAGTCAACGCTGCCATAAGCGTTATTCTCGAGAGTATCGAATATAACCAGTTGATATAGCTCAATTATTTGTAATCAAACTTTAATAGAAATGTAGCAAATAATTGTTAAAACTCGTAGAAAATTTGGTAGATTGCTGTTTACTATGCTGTTCATAGTTATCGTCCGATTTGTGAAATAATGGAGAAATTGGCCGTGATGTAACCATCTTGTGTGGAATAAGAATAGCATGAGTAGTGTTGTGAATTTTAATTTTACGATTTGAATTTGAATCAGCGACAACCTGAACGCAGTTTATAGCCTAAATACTGGCCTGGACATAATTTAAAGAGTAAATCAAAGTTTGAGTCCAGTTCAAAACCCAAACCTTTAAAACTGGAGCCTAAACACCAACCTAAATGAAATTCATCTCCCAAATCTGCTCTTGAACCTATTTTAAACCTTAATCCAAGAACTACACCCTATTCAAAGTCTTACATCAGGAAGTAGACCCTACACTCTGAACCTTAAGCTCAACCTTAAACGTATTCTAAACGTCGAGCTCTATCCAAAATTCTAAACCAAGAAATAAACTCTCAACATTTAACCTTGAAGCTAGTATTCAACCTAAACCCAGTCCAATTTTCAAACTTGCACTTAGGCCCACTTCAAGCCCAAAACCCTAACCTAAGAACCCCAAGCTTCACCCAAAATCCACGCAAGACCCCTAAATTTTAACCTCAATCCCAAATTCCAGGCATTTAAATCCTCAGGAAACCAACTCAAACCCCTATCTTAAATCCTAACCCAGGCACCCGAACCCCCACTCAAACCTAACCCAAGAACCCCAAGCTTCATCCAAAATCCACGCAAGACCCCTAAATTTTAACCTCAATCCCAAATTCCAGGCATTTAAATCCTCACGAAACCAACTCGAAACCCAAAACCCCATCTTAAATCCTAACCCAGGCACCCGAAGCTCCACTCAAACCTAACCCAAGAACCCCAAGCTTCACCCAAAATCCACGCAAGACCGCTAAATTTTAACCTCAATCCCAAATTCCAGGCATTTAAATCCTCACGAAACCAACTCGAAACCCAAAACCCCATCTAAATCCTAACCCAGGCACCCGAAGCTCCACTCAAACCTAACCCAAGATCCCCAAGTTTCACCCAAAATCCACGCAAGACCGCTAAATTTTAACCTCAATCCCAAATTTCAGGCATTTAAATCCTCACGAAACCAACTCGAAACCCAAAACCCCATCTAAATCCTAACCCAGGCACCCGAAGCTCCACTCAAACCTAACCCAAGAACCCCAAGCTTCACCCAAAATCCGCGCAAGACCCCTCAATTTTAACCTCAATCCCAAATTCCAGGCATTTAAGTCCTCACGAAACCAACTCGAAACCCAAAACCCCATCTTAAATCTTAACCCAGGCACCCGAAGCTCCACTCAAACCTAACCTAAAAATATCAGAAATAATTCCACCTCTATCCTCTATCTCAGGCATATTTAAATCATCTTCGAGAACCCAATGTTCCAAGGAGCCTAGAGTGCTCAGCATCGCCAGGTTGCCTAAAAACCTTTCAACCCAGTCAGCTCACTCGCCCGGAGGCTCAGCGTCTCGGGCTCAATCCCAGGACCCGGCCCCCTTGTTCGTGGAGAGGAAGCTTGGTTCGCCTGCTAGCCAGAGAGGCAGTGCTCACTGGCCCGTTTTAGCTTTCCTCTCTTGGCAAGAGCGACAGCGCAGATCGTCACGAAAAAAGAGACTCGCCGTTCGCGCGAGGGAACGAGACGTCCTATCGGGGCGAAAGGAGGCGGACAAAGTCGAGCGGGGTGGGGAACGAAGGGGTGGGGCATGATGGCCACGCAGGGGGCGAAGAGTGAAGGGCGGAGGAGCGGGGAGAGAGACCAGAGACACGCTGGCCGGCCGAAGAGAGAGGACGAAGACTCGCTGTCTGTTGGTGAACGAGAAGGACACACGCAGGGGAACGTGTACACGGGCTGTATACTTACTTTACCTGTGCTCTCCGCGGGCTATACAGGCATCCACTCGGCGAGCCAGAGTCAAGGCCGCTCACTGCTCCGCCGTGAGAGAGCTACTAACTAGCACGGAAACCTTGCTGCGTAGAGTATAGAGCGTGTGTATACCTGTACACAAACTCTAGCGACCCCTTACACACTCGCACGCCTCGCTCTCGATGAACTTGGCTGCGATACTCGACGGAGTCGATCGGCCTGCAGCCCTTTCTCCTAGGATTTTGGGTACTGCGCCGGTCGTTGGACTCCTCGAGCCTATTGAGTACTCGCATCTACCATGATTTTAGGATTTCTGATGGTTGAAAAAGTCCAGGATGCTTCCAGGCTTTTGAGTATGCTATTGGGTCTTGGGTTGACCATTATACTCTTCGAGACCGATAGAAAGCACGAGCTCCACTGGTTTTGGCTTATAGGCACCTAGAACAAGGGGGTGTACACATATACGAGCATAACTTTCGAACAAGTAATCCGATTATGTCCAAATTTGCTATGCCAGCTCTTTAGATCATAATACAACTACTGTTCAAAAGTAAACAATTTCTGCCCAGCCAATTGTTATAAATAATAACCACCTACGAGAGTTCCAGCATCTTTCCCCTGAATGAGACTTTCAAAAAGCGTATGACTCAAACGTTTGACACTGAATTACTCGAAAGTGTTGCACGCACTGAAAATTTATTAATAATTTGTTCTGACGAATTGAGTATGATAAGTATTGAGGGATCTTTGCAATTGAAGGAGATGCTTTATAATGTTCGAGCTAGGAAACCATACCCGCCCGTTCGGCTCTAGATGAAATGGTTATGTGCTACTTACCAAAATGTACACAAACTCGTCGCGGCATCGATTTTCAGCGACTCAAGTCGTTCCGCTGATTTATCGAGCCTGGTTATGTCCAGGCTCCTTGGATCGTTTTTGGAAACTTGCCCCGAAGTTTCGGCGATTCCAGCTATTGTGGATAAAGCTACCAGTCGCAGCAATGCGTTCCCGCGGATGTTCTCGACGCAACCGAGAGCCACGAACTCGCTTTTTACGGTGACGTAGCCGGCTTAGTGAATAATTGACGATTTATGGCAACCAGTTTGATTTTTGCACTGCAATGTACATAAACGTGTTTTTCTGGAACTAACGGTCCCAAGATGATTATTAATGTTTCAAGAACAATTAGGTACTTGGTATAATCATAATTAATACTTACCGTCTATCTAGGTTCATAAAATCCAATTATAACGTTTACTCGAGTTTGCATACCTTCGAGGCTGAACAGAAATTACGTGCCGTTTTGAGTTCGAGTTTTTCGGCTCAAAAAGTTATAATTTCGTTGAATTTGGTCTAATTTCGACCAATTTATTAATCTAGAGATAATTCTGAATCGAATGGCATAAAATACTGCTTGAAAACATCATTGATTCGTCTGTACCCGAAGTTAACATAATCGCGTAACGGAAGGGATTTTCTGTTTAGCGTCGTTTAGTTCTGAATCGCGAATGACTGGGAGGAGACGTTCCGGGACGAAAAGCTTCAGAATCTAGGCAAACAGAGCAGGGACGCACAGTCGTGGACTTTCCCAGAGAAAGCAAACCGACAGAAAGATGAGCAGGAATTAAGTTATCGTACACGCGAAAGGATTGCCAGTTGAGTTGCCTCGGCCATGAAGTAGGGGTAATAACCAAGTGACCACCTAGCACGGTCAGTGTCTCACTGTTCCAGACGGATGTTTTCACGGCGATCAGTACTTCCGGGTGAGCTAGGGTACACCACTATTCTGCAGCTCCTCTTCACCGAGCGTTCAAGTCCCCCATTTTTCTCGACTGAATCGTGTTCACGATTGTTTCGCTCTTCAACAACTCTGCGATTCTTACTGCTTGCACAGCTATCCTCCTCCTTTTAAGTTTGTTTTACATTACTGTGTTCTTCAGTGCTCTTGGAAACTGATAGGGAGTACGATCTCCAATGGTTTCAATTTGCAGCCACCTAGGGGTCTAAACAAGTATGAGCATAACTTCCAAACGCGTGATCCGATTGTGTTAAAACTTGCCACAGTATCTCTTTATATCATCGTACAATTACCGTTAAAAAATAAACAATTTCTGTCGAGCCATTTGTTATAAACAATAACCGAGCTCCAACACACGATCCCTAAATAAGACCATTGAGGATTTTTCAAGTTTCCTAGTAGTCTAAGGTTCACCATAAGTTTCGCTCGAGGCTCTCGGGGCTTCCATCCGCGGCGAGTTCGATTCCGCTTCGCTGCGAGAAGGCGCGTGCAGCCGTACTTTCACCGACCGTGACTTCCACCGTGCGCGGTTCTCCGCGGCTGCGGCCGAGAGGCGTTCCATTCGACGAGTTTCACAGATAAAGAGGGTAATAGAGGCGATGTCGCCACGTAGGTTACTGGAACCCGTTTCCTTCGCGGCCCGAACCGAGTCACCGGGTGTTACACGCGCACGCGCGCTCGCCCATCAAATGCGCAGCGCCGCGCGTAACGCGTCTCGTAATCGCCGGAAACCTAGCGAAGAACTCGCCTGGACAAATTGCGCTGCGCGACACACTCTACTGCGCTCGCCGTGAATCCTCTCTGCCCTTCGTGTCTTACCCATGCCAATTTTTACGTAGTCATTCTTCATAGTTGGTTCACAGTTGCCATCTATCGCAGCAAACAATTATTTAACAAAATCGAATTTTGTGGCACTGTAGGCAACATCTGCAGTCTTCAGAAGGTATCTGCCAAGTGGTTCTCAAAACTTTTCAGTATTAACAAAGTTATGCCCTTATCGACGATCTCCCTACTTGGCTAGTTTAAACATCATTGTTAAAAAATTTTTCCAAAAGAATCAACAAACATATCGATTTTACACTAGCTTAATTAAATCTGCCAATTTCTGGTGTAACCCGAAAAAATTGTTTTATGACAAAAATCCTAACCCCTATACCGAAACAAATGACCTACTGCAGTGATGAGCAATTTTGCCTCAATTGAGGCAAAACCGTCCACACCGTAGCGCCCTCTGTCCCCCTCCATCAAGCGCGGTACAATGGGGCAACGAAGACACGAGACATCAGCGTACGCAACGAATATGCGCGCTGCGTGAAAGAGAGGTTGGTGGGAGAAGCAGGCGTTTAAGGGGCTCCACCCGTGCCCACCACTGATCTACTGGTTTGTCCTCATTGCGTTTTACCTTTCTGAAATTGCAACAGTGTGTAAAGAAATTGAATGAATGAATGCCAGCCGAATGAATGTAGATAAGTCTGTGGATGATGTACATGACCTTGAACTTGTGCTTAAGACCTTGAACTTCTGTTTACAGCCAGGGACGAACTGTCGCAGCCTGGATCTCTGAACGGGTACGGGAGCAGTGGCGGCGGCAGCGGGGGTGGCAGCGGAGGCGGTGGCGGCGACGGTTGCGACGCTAGGAAGAAGAAAGGTCCTACGCCACGGCAACAAGAGGAGCTGTGCCTCGTTTGCGGGGATCGTGCCTCCGGCTATCACTACAACGCGCTAACCTGCGAGGGTTGCAAGGGCTTCTTTCGGCGCAGCATCACCAAGAATGCGGTCTATCAGTGTAAATACGGGAATAATTGCGAGATCGACATGTACATGCGGCGCAAGTGCCAGGAGTGCAGGCTGAAGAAGTGTTTGACCGTTGGTATGAGGCCCGAGTGCGTCGTGCCGGAGTACCAGTGCGCTGTCAAGCGCAAGGAGAAGAAGGCGCAGAAGGTACGTATCCCCGTTTTCATCTCAGACATCATCGAAATGACGAGGAAGCGTCATTAGCTACCTGGGCTGTCATCTAACCCCTGGAAACTGGAAATTTCTGAACCCCACCTCACATAATGCTGAAAAAGGGATTATTCGTATTTTCGAGGCAGCCTCTGCGCGAATCATTTGGAACTTTTGCCAGAAAAACTGTTGGACGTTTTGCATTGAAATTTTACACGCATGTCTATTGATATTTAAGATACACATCTAATTTTTTTCAAGTAAAAATGATCAAAATTGCATGAGTTATATAATTTTGTGTAGAGTGTGTTTTTAAAATCATGGGTCTACGGTTCCAGTTTTTCTATTGATCGGAAACAAAAATCTTGATTATGTACAAAATGGTGTGGGATTAGGACCCCCAGACCACAAATACCATAGGAAATTAGGAAGAAGGCGGGAGGGTTCCGTGGGTGAGCGCGTTAGTCGATCGGCTACCAACACGAGGGCCCGGGTTCGATTCCCGGCGCGGTGCCTTCCTTTTTCCTGAGATCCTACAATGGTATTTTGAAGTAATATTACCGATTTTTTACTATAAGTGAGTAGAATTGACGGGTCAGAATAGACACAGTCCCCAGGGGTTGAGACAGCCAGAAGCGAAGGGTTAAAACATTTGGCTAGACAGAATGTGTGTTTTCTATCCTCAGATGGTTCATTTCCCGTTGCAGGAGAAGGACAAACCGAACAGTACAACGATGAACGGCTCGCCGAGCAGTGGGACACGCACCGACCAAATGGGTGTGAAGATTGAACCAGCGGAAGCTGAGTCCTTGTCCACGTCCGGCACCAGTCGCATTCTGTTGCCGGTCAGCTCCTTCAGCTACGTGCAACCCATTAGCCCTGAACAGGAGGAGCTGATACACAGGCTGGTGTATTTCCAAAACGAGTACGAGCAGCCAACTGAAGAAGATCTGAAGAGGATCACAGTAAGTTTATATTGCGTTAAGAAGTCAGCTGAAATAGGATTAAACCTGTCTCAGGTCACAATGTTCAAGAGCTAGCTGATATCTTTAGAAGCTAGTCCTTAGAGGTTATGTAATGTAACCAGACTTACCAACCGCTGTAAAATGCCTATGGTCGCGTTAGTCTATCTTCATTGTGATCTCGAACTAGTACTTAGAGATACGATCTTGTCCCAGGCTTGCCGATTGTAGAAAAATCACTTAATTGCTACCTATAGTCGCCTCTAACTAGCCTTCCTATATTCTGAAGCTATCCAGTAGCTGCAGAAGCTAATTCCTAGAAGTTGGTCGACGTGTCAGGCTTACCAATCGCCGCAAAATTATCTAGATAACCCGTGTAGCCACATTATTTGATCAAAATACAACGGAAAATATGTCCCTAGCTTGCCAACCCGAAAGAATAATCCCAGTAGCTCCCCACAGCGTACGAACTGAGTAACTATAAAGACATAGGTCGCTATGTCTCGAATTATCAAAGAAAATGTGTTCAAGTAAATTCAGAGGCTAACCTATTTTCCGTTTGATTGCAGAACCACCCGTCGGAGGGGGAGGACATCAGTGACTACAAGTTCAGGCACATCACGGAGATCACGATCCTGACAGTACAGCTTATCGTCGAGTTCTCGAAGAGGTTACCCGGGTTCGACGAGCTGCTGCGCGAGGATCAGATCGCCTTGCTGAAAGCATGCTCCAGCGAGGTGATGATGCTCCGTATGGCGAGAAAGTACGACGTGCAAACGGACAGCATAATATTCGCGAATAACCAGCCGTACACGAGGGACAGCTACAATGTAGCAGGCATGGGCGAGACGATCGAGGACCTGCTGCATTTCTGCCGGCAGATGTACGCCATGAAAGTGAACAATGCGGAGTACGCGTTGTTGACGGCCATCGTCATATTCTCAGGTAAGAGCAAATCTCCTAAACTAGCTTCAAACTGCCCTAACTGACCGAGGCTGTCTTATGTCGCATCCTACCTTAAGAAGCTACTTCCCAACGTTAAATAATTAGTACATACTAACAGTTTCAGTCTTTAAATTTCTGCTAACCTTCTTGAACTGCTAATTTTTAGGGGAACAATAAGAATACCATTTGTGTTCTATAGACCTAACCTAAAATACCTATGCAGACCAATATTACTCTCTGGAACTTGGCTATAAAGAACCTGTTGCGTTTGCTTTCTCAGAGAGACCGAACCTCTTAGAAGGCTGGAAAGTGGAGAAGATCCAGGAGATCTACCTAGAGGCGTTGAAGGCGTATGTGGACAACCGTCGCAGGCCGAAATCGGGCACGATCTTCGCGAAGTTGTTGTCTGTGCTGACGGAGCTGCGGACCCTCGGCAACCAGAACAGCGAGATGTGCTTCAGTCTGAAGTTCAAGAACAAAAAGCTGCCAGTTTTCCTCGCCGAGATCTGGGACGTAACACCCTAGTTCCCCCGTAGCCGGTCACCGGCGCCCGCGCCGATCGGCTAAAACAAAACAGTGTTTTCAACCGGAGTCCGCACCGACGTCAATACTGACGACGATCAACGATCGACGAAGACGACGACGCTGGAGCGCGCAGCGACGAAGAGGAGGATGATGATAACGAGGAACACAACCACACACGGATATAACACACACTTGTACTAGTGCACCAGCATGCCACTGCCTCAGCGTCGCAAGTCAACCCGCGCTCTCTGTGGTCCAGAAAAATTGAAGAAGAACTTGGAGAAGAACTTGAAGACCCCGTGTGGCGCCTGGACAAGCCCCATAGACGGCCGGGAGACTCGGGTTCAAATCGGGGACTATGCTAGTTCCGAGAGGATCACGGAACACACGAGAAAGAAATGATGATGATCTAAAAGGGGAGAAAGAAGGCAGTGGCGAGGCACCCAGGCTGTGATACGTAGAGACAGTACAGAGACTGTAATAAGGAGCTACCTACAGTTATGTTATTACTATATCCTCTACCTGGCTACACCCGGAATCGATATGTAAATGTCTAATGTATAATGTATAAGGTACGGTTAAGGCAGGCGTGTTGTACGACGATGGTTACAGCAACTACGAATCTAAGGACACAGGGAAACAGAGAGAGAGAGAGAGAGTAAGAGTGTGGGAGCGAAAGAGCGTGAGTGTGGTACCGTATGCGTGCAATTAGGTCGCGAGAGAAGCGGGAGAGGATGTAGAGGAGACGTTGGGGAGGAAGATCTACACTGTAGCCGACGCCGTGCCGAGATAAGGGTTCAGGGCCGGCTGTTGAGCAGCGGGCGCCCCCGTTGAATTCTCGCGATACAGAGAGAGAAAGAGAAAGAACGAGAGAGAGTGAGAGAGAGAGAGAGAGAGAGAGAGAGAGAGAGAGAGAGAGGCGTAACAGACAAAAAGAAGATGATAACAAAAAACGATACGATTATACATAATGGATACCATAGAGTCTATATCACACACATAGCATAATAATATATTGCTAGCATGTACATTGTTTATACGAGCAGGGGAAACGGATAGGAAAACGTGTGTGAGAGAGAGAGAGAGAGAGAGAGAGAGAGAAAAGTTTGCTAGGACGATTAGTAGTCGAGATTAGGTCGAAGGGACTATAGCAGAGTTTCCCCAGGAGACGAGGCTTTGGCATTTGCGCGCTGTCCGGAATTTCCTTCTTTTTCGCGAACATCGGCTGGAACGTGTGGGTGTGTGCGGCATGACAGTGAAACTGATAGAGAGAGAAAGAGAACGAAAGGAAGAGAGAGAGAGAGAATAATGTAGAAAAACTGTAGGAAGTAAGTAACAAAAAACCGTAAGTAAGCGAGGCTAGTTTGGTAGTAGGTTCGTAGTAAGTCAGCGAAGCTAGGCTAGGTGACCGAGTTCAAGTGCAAAGCCTTGTGCCTTCAGCAGCGGACATCGGCTCACCGACAAAACGAAACCATGAAATTTAACCGTCCGTTTTAATTTTTTAATAAAAAGATAACAAAAAAATGTGCAGAAATACGAAATCAACAGAGAGAAAGAGAGAGAAAAAAAGTCGAGTTTATCGTTAAACTGCGCGCTGGATGAGCGAAAGAAAGCGAGATAGTATGAAAGAGAGAATGAGGCGATCGTGTTTAGGGGTAGCAAAGATCTTAGCACGGAGAAACGCGGAACAGGGTTTGTGGGGGAGGAGAGGGGGGAATTCCAATGACATATTCTGCCGTGAAAACGGGAGGCTGGAGAAGGTCGAGACCATCAGGCGAGTAGGTTCTGCTCCTTGAGACAGATTTCACTAAAAAAACGACACACAACAAACACAGCGACACACTGTTACGCGCGCGAGCGATTGCATTCGGGATCATATGGTGGGACATGTACAAAAGACGCACGCGCGCTCGAGAAAGAGCATAAAAGAGAAACACAACACGCATCCGCCATCACAGACAGAGGTACATATACACTAAGATTCTCGATGTTGTGTAACACTGTGTAAAACTCTATCGCTATTAACTGATCGTACGCAGTTGTAATTCCGTAGTAGATTACCGATCGAACGCACGGTAATGTTCATGGTGTGTTGCGAACAACGGCGCTGGCAATTTTTGTCGTTTCGAGCGGAATGACAGCGATAGTTCCATACATAGTAACGGGGGCGCGGAACGGACGCTAGAACGTCGTCGTTTACTATTGTAATCTATCTATCCGTTTAGGCACGCGGTAGCGTCAAGCGCCCACTGAAAGTGCGCGTGAGCGCTTTTTTCTTCCCGGGGGCCAGTCCGTCGCATCCTCAATTGTTCAAGACCCAGAGGATAGGTCAGCAAAAGATCAAGGATGTACAATCATTATCACACGGCGATGACGACGCCTCGGGAAACGGAAACCCACGACTACAGGCCCCGCAAGTACACTAGGTAAAACGCCGCAAGGCGGACACTGCCAGACCGCAGACTGTGCACCGGACACCTTGGATGAATCGGAAGAGGATCGGGAGGGAGGAACCGTCACCGCCATCTACCATCGACACGTTTTTACGTAGATACTCTTGGAAAACGTGGACGTTGTCTCCTGTCGCCGCCGAGGAGCCCTAACAGAGATCCGCCAGGCTATGGAGCTTGATCATTGATCAGACGAGTACTTGTATCGGGTTATCATTGAAGACATCGACTTGAGATCTTGGATTTTGCTTCGTGGTCACCTGGAGCCTTGACGAGGATCGTTAAACCGAGGTGGACTCTTCTTTGATTACCATTCTTGCAATTGACGAGTTCTAGAACTCGGTTATAATAGGAGTTATCGATTCGAGACCTTGAATTTGGCTCCTTGATCACCTGGAGCCTTGATAGCCATCATTACACCCAGCCTATCTCTCCAAAGCACTAAGACAGAGGATCGAGATAATGCGAGGGACGAAGAATCAACTTGTTCGAGGTCTCCGGGTGATTTGCATCGTCGTCAAAGGGAAAACGGATGAACAAAGACCTAGAGAGTGGGGCTCGTCAGCGCGACGAGACGCAAGGGTCCGTATAGAGACACACCGAAACACTAACGTGCACCAGTACTCCGCATTGTTATACCACACACACACACAAAAACAAACACACATATACTCACGCATCCACCATAACTGAGTGCTTTCAGGTATCGCCGTTTTTTTTGCGAGATCGAACGAGAGGGAGAGAGAGAATGGGAAGGTGAATGTTACGTGTAGAAGAATACAGGACAGAATAACAGGAGTTTCTTAAAGACACACAGCACATCGCGACGATATATTGCCTATTATTATACATCTCTAAAGAGTTCGCCTCTGCGCGCGTAGTCGACCCGAGACAACCAGGCAACCAGGTTGGGCGGGTCGACGACACCACGGGACACCCGTTCGTTTCGACAACAACTTGTAATTCTTAATCGACATTAACGTTTAAGTGTAAACCACGAGAACCGCTTGCAACGTCGTCTGCTCTCGAGACTTCCTTTTCGACTCGCCCTAGGTAGACCACTGTCTAGACACGTAATCAGTTGTTCTCTGTCGGTGCCCTGGCGCGCCTTCGACTACACGTGTTTCGTACGGATCCGCCTCTCTGTCCGAACAGGCTGGTCTATTTGCAACGATTTTAACCTGAAAACTAGCGGGCCCCGTAGTTCCGTGTGTTCGGACGTTCATCCTCACTTCTGCGCGCTAGGAAAAATTCACTAGGATGTGACTGTTCGGAAGGAACGCTGTTTTCAGCGATTGGGAGCGCTGGATCCAACGCGATCGTGCAATAAACGCTTTTCAGAGAAAAGGGAAACGTGCGTCGAGCGCGCCAGGGCCTGCGCGAGTACAATAGCGCCCCCTAACGGAGGGAAGCTACCCCTCTTCGCCTTCGTATCGTCACGTACCGTCGACGGCAGGTCGTCATTTTAGAGGTTAGCCCCCTGACAGGCCGCGTTTTCTGGCTTCCCCGTTGCGTCCTGGGATTCCCGGCGTCCCAACGAGTAGTGGACATTCTCTTGAAAGATCGCCTGAAGGCAGTTGACCGTAGGGAGGGGACGGGGAAGGGGGCGTTCGGGAATCAAGGTGAACCACATCCTTCAAATCGGAAACCGGTCGGTCATGCTCTCCGGTAAGAGTGTGGCGAAGAGAGAGAGAGAGAGAGAGAGAGAGAGAGAGAGAGAGAGAGAGAGAGAGAGAGTGAGAGAGTGAGAAGGAGAGCAAGAGAGAACGTTTTGGGTGGGGGAACGGCTTGAGAGGGGGTTGAGGGAGTGGGGGGGAGGCTGTAGCATACACACAGGTACACACACACAACATACAGTCCGGTACACCATTGCCCAGAGGGACAAGCACACAGAGAAAAAAAAAACGAAACAAGAATAACACACGCAATTCTACGATCACTGCCAAGGGCGTTAACCGTCGAACGTCGATCTTCTCATTGTCTAAATGTGTCGTTAGTCGTTCTTTTTCCCTTCGTGGCTCTCGAGCGAGAAACGATTTTAATAATAATAACGAATAGTTGAGGAGGTGGCAAACACGTACACACTACCAACGCACGCGCGCGCGCGTTCGAAACCGGGGATAATCTAAACCAAGAGATCAGCAAATCGTTGAAAAAGAACAAAAAAAAAAGAAGAATGAATAATAATAATGAAACCACAGAAAAAATATATATATACGGTATATGTATATGTATACATATTATTATTGATTATCGATGATTATTATTATTGATTATGATTATATTATACAAACACACACGCGCCGCCGCCCGCTCGATTTCGAATTGCCGTTTGACGAGGACGAGCGAGCGATTTGTTCATGATACTGCCAAGCGTAGACTCTCGAATTTCTGTGTTTTTAAAGGTGACAAAACTATAATACTCCTTTTCCGAAATATGCGTCGATCACACCGTACACGAGTACGACGTACATACATGCATTTGCACACACCCCCTAGACACACACACACACGTACACACTGTCACACTGACGTTTGGAAGATACACGCTCGCTGATTATGTACCATATGTGTGTGCGCATCGTGCCGCAAATCTCTCTTGTCTGTTTGTCCGCCCGGGTACCCTGATCTGTCCGTTTCTCCTAGGTGTCTCTTTTGCCTATATGTACATAATATTAGATGCAGATATGTATGTGTAAATATTCGCAGTAAATGTCCATTAACAGCCGCCCCTGATTTGAACAATTTCCTGATTTCTAATTAAGCTCTTTATTCTAAATAATATATTGATGGTTTTCGATATTGATTTTAAATTATTTTTATAAAATTTCTAGTCGAGGTCTTCACTCTAAATAGTATATTGAAGGTGTTTCCTATTTTTATTTTAAATTATTTTTATAAAAATTCTCGTTGAGGTCTTCGTACTGAATAGCGTATTGAAGGCTCTCTACTTTTATATTATTATAAATTATTTATATAAAATTTTAAGTCGATCTCAAGCTCGAGATTTTATCATTTCAAGATTGTATCAATTTTTAGAGGTCAATAAATAGAAGTTTGTAAACACACCTAACCTTTTAGGAAAACCTTCAGAATATTGTTTAGCGTGACGACCACGGCAGCGTTTTGGAATATTGTTGAAGTTGGAGGTGTTTTTCTGTGGACATTTGCTACATTCGGGTTCGGGTTGGCAGCCACAGTGATGGCCCTGTTTTAATGGCCGCAAGAAGACAGGATTGTGGACCTAACACCTCCGAATGGTCACACGCAGGTGTCCTCTGCGGTTAGGCAACGCTAGTTAGCTCGTAAAATCCTTTTCGCTGGACGCGAACACCTTGTACACACCCGGGGACCACTCTCCACGCTGGGAATTCCTAAGGCACCGCTATCAGGGCCGTAACAAGTCCCCTAGAATCTGGTCTCCTTAAACTAGAACCACCAAACACTATCAGAAACATTTCTAAGATAACTCGTAAACCTTTTCCTTGGTAACGGAAGCTTCTTCCACAAACATCATTTTGTGAGCCTAATTTTTATATAAAAGTGGAGGCCCTAAGGAACTATACACTGCCCTGAGCTCTTCAGTCTGAGGCCCGACTGGGGCCTCATTAACGTTTCTCTTATTTTACAAACTACTTAGGGCACATTTTTTGCTCAGTTATAGGACTGGTTCCAGCGGACTCGTAAAAGTCTTGTGACCTCGCACATGTCCTTCAGAGAAATCTAGAATGCTCGGTTGAATTATTTTGTATAAGAGTGTTAGCTAAACCCATTAACTGTAAAGTTGATGGACAGGTCCTAGCATACCTATAAAATTTCTTCGTATCTTAAACAATTTTCTTCGAACTATCTAATTGCCTGTCAATGTCAGTCCTATGAATTAGCTAGAAAGGATTTAGCACCTCGTCAAATTATTTTGCCCGTAAAAGTATCTAAAAATATCTTCCTACACAAGGTCTAGAATCCCCAATTCTAAATTCCAATAATATTGCTTCAAAAATCAGTGTTCCTCAAAGAGGGTTCCAGTCATCAGTAGGCATTGGATTTTGTGCATTTACGACAAAACTGAGTATTTGTAATTTAAAATGGAAAACCCATTAGAAGAATTTAAAAATACTGTTATACTACAATATTTTCAACCTATCGAAAATAATTTCTATTTCAATCCAACTGAAACTCTGACAACTTTTATTTCCCATAGAGATCCGTAGTCTAGCTGATGAGGACTATTCCATCCTAGTATTCCGTTAAAACTACTTAAAAAAGAATAGGATCCCTAACTTTGGGACCTATGTACACTCCTTCGACCCCTCTGTTCCGATTAGGCCCTCAATGCCAGCCTTGGATTTCCAGGAGCTGTCGATTAGCAGTTTTAGATGTAGTCCCCAGTTGTGTTTGGGTGTCCGTGACCATTGTAAACAGAAAAGGTGATCTAGAACGGTTGTTTGGGTCCTGTTCTCTCTCACGGAACGTAAACAGCGACGGCCACCGTTGGGGGACGGCCAACGGCCGCCCCGCGCTCGTGCAACCCGATACTTTTGTTGTGAAGTCGAGATGGAAAAAGCGATTTAATTCGGTCCGCGATTGTAATTCACCGGCATACGGTCGAGATATACGGTATTTTCTTATTGGTCGGCGACTTGTTCGGCCCCACGGGAGAGAAAGAGAGAGAGAGAACGAAAGAGAGAGAGCGAGTGAGAGAGAGAGAAAGGTTCTTGTTGTTAAATCGCGAGATACAAAGAAGGGAGCCGTTTTTAATTTATTCGATGCTGTGGAAGAGAAAAAGGATAAGAAAAAGCTACAAGATAGCCCGAACGGAGGAAGCTAATCAGCTGAAGATTATTATAAATAAAGTTAAATGATTATACTTTGTTATGGTAGTTTGTATGTTTTTTTTTTCGAGCGGGAGAAGTTTTTCGTGCTGTTTTTAGCGAGAAAAGAGATGTAAGGAGCCCTGAGAATTTTAAATTGCGCGCGCTCTGCACTCCTAACGAGATCTACTTTACCGACCGGTATTTAAAGAAAACATTACGTCCTCGAAGAATTTGTTGTCGGAGCGAGATATAATTCTTTGCTCGATCCGTTCGTTCTATAAACTCTGAAATCACCGCTGCTCTCGTTCAGGTCTTGAATGGTTCTCTGATTCGAGAATGTCCCTAGATTTATTCGTGAAGGATGCACCGAAAGTCACGGGGTCTTCATCGTGATCGTTCGTCCATCGAGATCAGGTAAATGAATCGACTAACCAACTAATAACAATAACGATAGTGTGTAACAAACGACTAATAAAATTTTCGGGGCTGCCAATACTAACAACAAAATGGAATATTAGTTAAGGTCTCGTTCGATTAGACGATGATTGAATGCGTTCATTGAAAAATCGTCGCTGCCTGGCGCGCGAATAAGCGAGATGTTTGGAGAGGGGGAGGGGCAAGGGGTGTGGCGTAGCGTCACGTCAGAATCACTATAGTGTCGTATAGTTGTCCTATAGTTGACGGCCGGCTAGATACCTGTTGTTTGTCAATGTAGGACCTGCCCTCGTCGGACGTGCACCTGGTCGACTTACTACTATACTACTATTATTAACTACTATTATTACTATTACTGCTACTGTTACTGCTACTATTACTACTACTACTACTACTACTAATACTTAACTCTCACGTTTGTACTTGCAACACATGGGTTCCGCACGCAGCACACATACACACACACATACACGAGGTGAAAATGTAGGCGACTATACACTGTACACGGTCGTTGGTCGTTGGTGAAAGTATAGTTGCTTAATTGTCGTAGAAATACTCTTTACGATTCAGTATTTTTATTGAAACATTCGATCGTGGTAAAGAGTGCTAGTTGATCGATAGTTACCAAGAATAGTGGACAACTATGAAAGTATAGTTGCTGAATTGGTACATACATGATCAGCTTGAATATTCTTTTCAAGAAATTTAATGACGCTAAAGGGTTCTTCCGTATTCATTGCTAGATATTGGAGAATTGTTGATAACTATAAAAGTATAGTTGCTGAATCGGTACACACGGTCAACTGGAATATTTTTTACGAAGGCATTTGATTGCACTAAAGAGTTCTTCGGGATTCGTTGCTAGATACTGAAGAATTCCAGGCAACTATAAAAGTATAGTTGCTGAATTGGTACACACATGGTCAGCTTGAATATTTTTTTCAAGAAATTTAATGACGCTAAAGGGTTCTTCCGTATTCATTGTTAGATATTGGAGGATTGTTGACAACTATAAAAGTATAGTTGCTGAATCGGTACACATGGTCAACTGGAATATTTTTTACGAAGGCATTAGATTGCATTAAATAGTTCTTCGGGATTCGTTGCTAGATACTGAAGAATTCCAAGCAACTATAAAAGTATAGTTGCTGAGTTAACGATCTCGAAGCATGAATATTCTTCGTGAACAGATTGGATTCCTACACAGGATAGTTCATAGTTGATAATTACCGGGGAGTGATTTAGTATACTGGAGAGCAACTATAAATAATAAATTATTACGATTTTATAGTCTCTGGCTCATGGTACAAAATTTTGCTCGAATATTCTTCGTCGAAAGGATTCAAGTGAAATATGGAAAAAAACACTGCTTCAAATTTCACTGGGGATTATAATTAACTATAAGTCTATAGCAGCAATGGTTAACATTATTGTTTAATTAAATAAAGTTACGAACAGTGTAACACGCATAGTTAGAACACCAAACGGTATTTTAAGAGGCAGAGAACCTGATGTCCGGCTCACGACTATACAACTATACCAAGCAACTATACTCCGCTCGATCAACGACAGTACGAAGCGTGCGCTAGTTCGATGCACACGCGAAACAAAAAAAAAGCGCAGCTAGCATCTTTTCTTAGAAGTCTACTTACGACACTACTATACATACTAATTGTAAAATATTCGAAATTTATGGTTAAACGAGAAATTCGGTATGCGAGCGAAAGCGGGAAAACGAAAGAAAATGAAAACGGGCGTTTTCGGATTTTCGGCTCTTTTTTTCCAAGAGGCGTGTGCGATTTCGGACTTTTTTGAAAAAATGAAAAAAATGTACGATGCTCCAGGGCCACACGGGAGTCGGGCCGTATTAGAATGGAAGAACTATAACGAATTGGTGCTCTCGGAATGTATTAGACTGAATTATTGTTGTACGTTTTAGGCGAAAACGAGAAAAAAAAACCAAAAAAAAAAGAAGAAACAAATACGAAAACTGAAAACACATTCAAACGAGAGGAGATATCGAGATATCCTCATTCGATCGACAATTGGTGAACGTATTATTTCTATTTGGAGCGTTTTATATAATATACAATGTATTGTATGTCCGCTAGGTTGCACACTTACACTCACACGTATACACGTACACGGTATTTTCGCGTAAAGTGATGGGAATCGTTTATGAAAATTGTTTCCAGGCTCGTTGTTTTCAGATTTCGTCGAAAACTCGGTGTCCTTATAGCATGGACGCAGTCTGTTGACCTCTCAAGGTCACCCCCACTCTAAACCAAGAGTTAACCTAACTTAACTTAATCTCTCATCATACGGGGAAAAAGAATACTTCAAAAAACAATATTAAGACCATAAGGTCAGTGAGAAAATACAAATATTTAATTTCATCTCGTTCTGAATGAAAATTTTTACCAAAAAAGAACTAGATTAATGCATAAATGAATTTTTGGCAAATTAAAAATGGAAGATCAAACATTTTATAATATTGAAAAAAATCTATGGCGATCTTTTGAGACCTTGAGTCGCCAACAGTCGTAGCTACGCCTATGGTGTGACACAGGTAGATTTAGGGCAATTTCTGACGCCCCGTTATGCGTTTCGAGAAGACGGCCGCCATTAAATGATATTAAGCTAAATTTAAAAATTGAAGTTCGCAGAGATGCTGCTTGTGATTCTAGTTAGAGAGTAGGTTCGTTGAATTCCCTCGATTAGATTTCGAAATTGAAAGTTCTATTCGTTGAAAATCAAAAATCCCTTTTTTGGTGCTCAAAGGTACGCGTCTCGATTGTATAGTTGGTAGGCTCGAAGTTTATTTACAAAATTACTAGGTTAAACAAATTTTTCTGAAAGAAAATGTTTAGTCAAATTCGTTCTCTAAATTGACAAAATTTTGTTCATAGGAGGGGGGGGGGGGGGAGAACGTATTAAGATTCCCAGCACTATGCTCACAGGCGTCTATATACACTTAAACACGTTACGCGCGTGCGCGCACGCTGGCGCGCCAATTTCGAAATTGGCAACAGATACTTTATATGTATAAACAAATTTAGTGGTTGCGTTCGAACGAAAATGAAAGTGAGCATGTTTGTTCTGTATGTGTGTGTGTATGTTTGTGTACGTGTGCGTGCGTGTGTGTAGGCTTGCGAGAAAGAGAATGAGAGAGAGAGAGAAAGAGAGATAGAGTGAGCGAGCGAGAGAGAGAGAGAAAAGTAGAAAGAGAGAGAGAAAGACTCGGCGTGCACTCCGCCCAAAATGCGGGAGAGAGAGAAGAATGCGAAAAAAAAACAGCTTGATCGCGCAGGTGCAGGGAGTTTTTTTTTGCAAGATTAGCAATGCGGCGGTGCGGTTCGTCTTAATTCGCCCGTGTGCGTTTAATAGGAGTTAACATGACGTAGATATTCATTAGGCACGCGCGAATAGTGTCGCAGTAGGTCAGAATTCCAAAAATCACCAGATTGGCGATGAAAGAATCTCTTTCGAACTAGGAACACCAAATGTCCCTAGCATTCTGCCTCGGTGAAGACAGATGGCAGCACGTGGAATCGGGGAACGGAGAAGTTCCCATCATTCCCTGAAATTCAAAATCATCGACGCTTTAAATTATTAAGGAGAAAAAAAATATGCACGAGTATCGACGTCTGCAATGTTCAAGCTTTAAATCGAGCGTCTAGTCACTTACCTGTCGATTCTGCGATTCCACTGATTAAATGTCCCTAGAATTCCCTTGCGGATCGACTGCGACGTTAGGGAATCCCCCTCGAGTAGAAACTACAGAGTGTTTCAAACGAGGTGCTAATTTTAATGGCGGAAAATGTTACGAGAATACTGATCCGTGTACATAAGCAACTTGAAAGTCTGTAATTCGTATCTGAATTATTTGTTGATCCGTGTTTCGGGAACATTTTCACGATTGGTACCATACGCTTGAAACAACCTGTAGACGTTGGGAGAACGAGGGATTTTAAATTGCATTGCGAATGCAATTTTATTTGGAAACTCTGGACAATGTTAATGACTACATAGTCCCTAGTGATAAAACAGTGGAGAATTCTCCTATATTCTAACAGCCTCTGTAACCAAAAAATTTCGAACAGGGTCCGGAGGTTTTTAAAATTTTATTGTGGATGCAATTTCATTCCAGAGTCCTGTAAGATTTCTTCTGATCCGAATAGGTTTCTAGGAAAGTCCCTACCGTGTTTATAATACGAGTAGGGAATACCTCCATGACCGCATTGTACGTGTAACTGAAAGATCCCGTTGGTTTTTTGAATTTTATTGTAGATGTAGTCATTCGAGAATCCTAGGGGATTTTCAAGATCCTAGGGGATTCTTAGAAAATTCCCCGGGACATTCCTAGTGACAAACAAGTGGGGAATCTTTCTGTAGTCAAACAACCAGCATAATGGAAACATTGCGAAGCAAAACGAGATCATAGGGAATTTGTGTGTCACATCTAGAGAGTCTCTCTGGTGGCGAAGGAGTGTGGGATTCCCCTGATATTCGCGCGTGCCTAGTCAACCACGTGTTCCCCGCGTCGGGCATGCGAGGAGGCATATTATACATCAACAAATATTGTATTCTAACGACTACTAATTAAATACTGTACAATAATTTTAATTGCCGACTGCGACGACGATTTGAATCGTCGTGCGCACGCGACAGTGTTCGTCGCGACGGCGAGAACGAGAACGATAAAGACGAAAGAGAGAGAGAGAGAGAGAGAGAGAGAGAGAGAGAGAGAAACAGTGTGAGAGAGAGGGAGAGATTGCAAACCAGAGACGAGACGAGTCCTGATTGTACAGTCGAGTAAACCGGAAGCTAGCGGAACCGGACGAGAGAATATGTATTTGTCTTTTAAACGAAAAAATCGATGTGTATTTTTTGCGGAGAGAGAGACCGAGGGGGGGGGGCGACAAATATATAAAACGGGGGTTAGGGGACAAAGTCATTTTCGCGGTGAATTCGTCGAATTTTCGCTTTTGCGTTCGACAGTGTCGACGATCCGAAGAATTTAAACATTTTTTTAAATTGTCATTTTGTTTCTTTTTTGTCCAAGACACACGGTATATCTCTCTTAAGTCTCGTTCGAACCGGACCCGGACCGTTTCGACGATTTTTTGGTCTTGTGCAATCGGTTGCGTGTTTTCGTATTCGATATTTTTGTTTTTATTCAAGACTCGGAATGCTTACGCGAAAGGAAACAAACTCTATTTGGGGGCGGCGAGGAGAGGGGGATGCGTTGAGAGTATTTATTTTCCTGAGAATCTGAGAGACGTTCAAAGTTTATTCTGCTAACACGATCGAACGGAGGAGAGAATTTATTTTTCTTACACGGTGTTTCAAGCCTTTCGATTAAGAAAGAGGGGAGGGTGGCTTATTGAGGGGGTGGGGGCGAATGGTGGGGGGCGACAAAAATTTCAGTAAATTGCTACAGTACCAGCACGAGAGAGTGAGAGTGAGAATCAAGCAGACACAGAATGAAATTATTATAGCGATCGAATAGCTTGTGGCCTTCGAAATTCGCTGACTCCCTCCGCCGTTTAAGGCTAGTCGCCATCTTAGTGCTGCCGCCATCTTGTTCGCCTTCGTCCTTTGGTGCAGTCCCGAACGAAACTATTTTATTAGTCTATGTTATTAAACGAGTCGCAGTAAGTTGCTATTGCTTACTTTTGATAGTGAATTTATATTTTTTATGTTTGGTGATGTTTTTTATGTTTTTCTGCAAGTATGCAACATTGTGATAGGAATTCTACAGATGAAGAAAGAAGGGATTTGTTGTTAAAGATGGATAGATGTGATATTTGTTGTAATGTGAACTATTAAAAAATTATTCCAGGAATATCACTGTGTAAAATACATTTTGTTTAGTGGTAGGGGTACGTTTAAAAATGAAATTCTAGCAATCGATAAAGCTGATGGTTTTAACAATTTTATTTTAGAATCGTTTATGCAGCTTTTGAAAACGAATTTTTGGAAAAGTTTTTAAGAACGTAGATTTTTTATGCAGAATTTTAATTCCCGCCAAGTGTCCTATTTTCGAGGCATTTAGTATACAATGATTGTTTCACTGGACATAGTAAATTTTCGAAATTTGATTTAACATTTTAATTAGAATGGCAGTTCTATTTTAATCCTAGTTTTTTATTTTGTTTTTAGTGAACGAGTGATAAATACAAATCCAAAATTTTGCACAATCTGTACGAAATAATTAGGATGAGAGGTTAGGAACAGCTAAGATGGCGGCGATCACGTGAACGGGGAGGGAGTGGTGACCTTGAACGCCACAATTCTGTTAACCAATACAGTTACGTGAACCAGACAAAGAGCGGAGAATGTGTGTGTTGCGCGCGTGGTAGGGAGAGAGACAGTCGAAAATGATACAGAAACATAGAGTTCAAACAGAGTATTTATTGTCTGTCCACCTTGTAGATGGATCCCGTCACAATATTGCAAATAATATTACGAAGGAAAACAGTAGTTCTTTCCAGGAAAATATCCCGCATCATAACCTCAATTTGAGGTTATGTAGGTTTACGCAAATACTCATCCGTCTCCAATTTGGAGTTAGTTGAGTCTACTTTATCAATTTGGAATTGAAATTGTTAGAACTGAAAGAAAAATTACTCTACGAAGAGATCTTACATTTTGGAAAAATACAAAAATACAAAATGGCGACGGGGTCCTTCTCTTACGTGAACGGACAGTATATTGTGTAAATACTATCGCAGGGACGAAGAAACGAGCCGTGGAGTATACAGAGGGTAACCGAACGACACCTTTGTAAATTAGCTTTGTACATTGTACCTCCTGTTCTATTTTCCCTTTTTGTTTACCGCGCATTGTTGCAGGATCGACCGGAAAGAGGATCCACGAGCGCCATTTTGGTACACGCAGTCTCGATCAGTATCTATTCGTTGCAAACCATAAACACGCGGGCTGAGCAACAATCTTTTGATCCACCAAAAATAACCAAAAATTTCCCAAAACATTTTTAATGTTTATACATTTAAAAATGAATTTTTATGTCTTTTTATGTTTTTTTAAATTTGTCGAAGATTTACTTGCGCGTTCTGTTGATAGAAGAAGGATATCTTTTTTTTATGTTTTTCTTTTTAAGTTCTCTCATTTTTCACTTTGCAAAATCGAGATGTTTCTCTGTCGAGGCTCTGTTGTGTATATAAATAAATATATACGTGTATTCATACATATATAAACATATATATTTTTCTGGGATAAAAAAGAATATGACTACAAAGACGTATCCGACCTCGTGGACGCAATAAAAAATTCATAATATAATCGATCATGCAAAGGGCATCAGGGTGTAGTGTAATAGAGAGAAAGAGAGAGAGAGTGAGAGAGAGAGAACGCGCGCGCGAGAGGGAGATAGAGAGAGACATTATAAAGAGATGACTATTTTTTTTTAAACGAATCGCGATGGCGGAGCAGGAAACGGGAGCTTCTTTCTGTCGAAACATCCGATTGGGTCAACACATTTTATCATTTATTTATTCATCCAGTTTTACTCAGCCCACGTGTTCAAACCCCAGAAAACAATTCAGCAGAAACATTAAGATAAACAATATTTATTGCAACACTTCCAATGCATACAAATTTTCAAATTAAATTCAAATTTAAAATGGTGGCATCAAGTTTTAACAATGCCGCAATTTCGATATTAATTCTCAACATTGTTGCGTTATGTTACAGTTGTGAGCTTAATTTCAACAATGTTAAATTGGATTTCAGCAGTGTCGAATTTTCGAACAGTGATTGTAAAATTATTGAATTAAAAATCTTGACAATCTCTGAATTAAAATCCAATTTAAAACTGTTGAATTTTCGTTTCAAATTTCAAATTGAATCCAAACTTAGAACTATTGAATTGAATTCCAACTATGTTAAGGTCTCAATGTTGGCTTTTAACATTGTTAATGTCAACCATGTTGTAGTTTCTGATTAAATCCCCGCAATCTTGCGGATTATAATTAAATTCTAACAATGTTGCAAATTGTGGGGTTGGCTTTAGACGTAGATTGTAACATTGTTGAATTCAATTTTGACCGTCTCGAGCGACTCCATATTGAATCAGCAACGAATTTATCGAGAAGGTTGCAAGTGAATCTTTTCTATCCTGTTTGAGGTAGCAAAATTAGTATTTTCGCTCCCAGACAGACAATATATCGTTTGTGGATCTTCTTTCTGCTGTGTATCGATCCGTGAAAAAAATGATCGAGAATCAACTCGCTGTGTGTACATAGACCGGATGACCGCTGATAGCCATATTGTTATTCACGATTAACTAGGAAAAAACTTTCTCTGATTGACTGACGTCCTTTCTTTTCTTTCCTTTCTCTCACGAAAGAGAGAGGGAGAGAGAGAGAGAGAGAGCATCTCGCGTCCGGAACAGAAACTATTTCCCTCGGAGCGTTCGTTTTTTGCAACCTGTTCCGTTGATTGTATTATTGTATATTGCGCGCTCGTGATTGTTAACTGTTTCAACGATTAATATCCCACAACCGGAAGAGCGACGGCCGCCATTATTAATCGTTAACGTCGGAGCTCCGTTTCTGTTATCGCGATATTGAGATATCGGTCGCCGATGGAGAGAGATTATTTTTGTTTTAAAAAAAAACGAGGTCATTTTCCCGGCAGCGTGTACAGAGTCATCGTATTTTTTTTTTTTTTTATTAGTTTCTCGGTTCTTGTCAAACGCAAAGAAGTCGGGGAACGAAGACGTTTCGCCGAGTTTTCGAGCGATGGTGAAAGAAAGGAAGAAAGGAAGAGCCCTTTGTCTGTTGTATATTACTTTTATTTCCACCTTTTTTACAGGTGAAACAAAAGCGAGATCGGTATTGACCGTGCTATGTATGGATATGTTCCAATACTAGAAATAAATCTTTCAACAAATATATCATTGTTTCTGCGTCTACGTATGTTAACCAAATTTTTTAACATGTATCAATATTGATAACCATTGATTTTTGCTGCTTCGATCCTCAATTTCAATAATTACTGTGCAAATAATTATAAGCAACATTATACAACGTGGTTTGTGCCACCAGGTATACGCTGATTTTTGAAGACGATAGATCCCTGGAGATCGATGACTTTTGTCGCCCAGATCATCAATTTTAATTTTAAATTGGCGAATAAGTACCAGTGAATGATTCTTTCCGGTATCTGCATAAGATACAATGGAAGCAGCGGCACGAATCATCTGCCCTGTAAAATATGAAAATAGCGCCACTACACGCAGTGGCAAAACGCTCAAGCTTGTAGACAAATTTACCGACAGAATAGTTTGCGCATCTGCCACGGATGGCACCACCCGGTTAGATCTTATACCGAAGGCAAGTAATATAAATTTCTGTTTTACCGACGTTACATGTATTAGATCTCTATTATATCAACGTGTGTTAACATTGATTTTTAAACTTATTTAATTTAAGAATATAATTTAAATATGTGTATTCAATTGTTTAGTGTCCCTTATTAACGAATTCCTTTTGCGTGAATTATTACCAACGAGCCCCCAGTAAATTCTTTCAACGAATCATGCATAATTTAGAAAAGTTATATAACAATTACTTGAAAGCAATCTAATACGTATTCCATTCCAATCCTTTGCAATGCTATGCCACCTTCACTCAAAATAATATATATTGGGTGATTGTTTTATTAATATATTTTATCTGTGCAAGCAGGTTCATCCAACAGCTTCCGGAGGTCAGAACATAAGCGAGGTATAGCAGTACAACAGTGGACTAATTACCTAACATAATTGTCGGTACCTCGCCTGTGGCCGCAGTCCGCAGTATTGCACAAGAAGTCTCACAGTGCACAGATGCTCTCTGATCCAGTCTACGCCCTTGTTTTAAATGTTTAAAATATAAGTTATGTTCATGTAAAATGCCAACATTCTGTGTATGAATCATCAATGAATAAATAAAGACTATGTAATGAAAAAACATCTGCGTATATAATTATTGAACCACCAATTTTTCCCGCAAAAACTACGTCCGACTAACTCTTCGTTCAGTTATACTACTGATTTGGAACTGATAAAATAACGAAACTTCGAAAAAAGAAAGATTTTGAGCGTCTCACTTGTGATCGACTTATACTACTGAATTTCGTGCTACCTCTTTTATGATCATATTCTCCTAATATAAATGTCAATTTTCGAGGTTTTGAAAATTTTACAGAAACTTTGGATGCCTGACTTGTGATTGACTCACACTACTGAATTTCGTGCTACCTCTTTTGTGATCATATTCTCCTAATATAAATGTCAATTTTCGATGTTTTGAAAATTTTACGGAAATTTTTGGATGTTTGACTTGTGATCGACTTGTACTACTGAATTTCGTGATACCTCTTTTATGATCATATTCTCCTAATACAAAACCCAATTCTCGAAGTTTTGAAAATATTACGGAAATTTTTGGATACCTGACTTGTGATCGACTTGTACTACTGAATTTCGTGATACCTCTTTTATGATCATATTCTCCTAATACAAAACTCAATTTTCGAGGTTTTGAAAATTTTACGAAAATTGTTGGATGTCTGATTTGCGATCGACTTGTACTACTGAATTTCGTGCCACCTCTTTTATGATCATATTCTCCTAATACAAAATTCAATTTTCGAGGTTTTGAAAATATTACGGAAAAATTTTCTGAGATGTCAGTTTAATTCTAATATCGAATATTCATATACAGGGTAGGGGAAAAAAGAACACATTAACTGTTGTAACTAATATACTTTATTTTTTACCAAATAAATTACAATATTAAACATATACATATAGGATGGGAAATAAAGACACATAGTATCTATGTAACACATATTCTTTATTCAATATACATTTAAACATCTGCGCTTCTCACAATAAAAATAAGGGAAATATGATTAACTAGGCGTCGAATCTACATGAAACTACAACGGAAATGGAGGTGAGACATCATTCTAGATCCTCCGATCGCAAAAGTGCATAAATCAAATCTCTAAAGTTGAAAGATTATTTTTTACCGGAGATCTGTTAAATTATTTAAGTTTATTGTAGAACAAGACATAGAATATTGTTTATAACTGTTTAATCAGAAATAACATGTGACGAAAAACTATATGAACTATGTGAGCACACTCATTCCTCTCTGACAGCGTATACCTGGTGATACAATTCACGTTGTATGTGTTGCTCATAATTATTTGCACATAATTATTTAAAATGTATTTTTAAATTAAATAAAATTACAAATCAATGTTAACACACGTTGATATAATAGAGAACTAATACATGTAACATCGGTAAAACAGAAATTTATATTACTTGCCTTCGGTAAAAGTTATAAACGGGTGGCGCCATCTCTAGTAGATGCGCAAACTATTCTGCCGGTAAAATTGTCTGCAAGCTTGAGCGTTTTGCCACTACCTGTAGTGGCGCTATTTCTAAATTTTACAGGGCAGATGATTCGTGCCGCTGGTTCCATTATATCTTATAGAGAAGCCGGCAAGAATCATGTGCCTTAAATATTTCCGTAGGACAAAAATTATAATTTTAATTACTATGATAATTACAGTGTATTTAAAATGATTCAAGTATGATTACGATAACATCGTAAATCAAATTTGACTTTTCAAATACATGATGCCGAAGTATTCGTGATGTATACTACCCCAATGTTTCAACCAATTTTTAAAATTAATAATCGATGTAAAATAGATTCCTGAATCAAAAATATTAAGGGATAGTTTAAAAAATTGCATAGAAAGGTACAGAATTAGTTCAGAATTTCCAGAGCAACCGTTTCATCGACCAGGAATATCTATTTGTAAATTTGCAATTCAAAACCGTTTCATAAAAACATCACGATTTTGCAACGGTATTATGTAAACAATTACGTACGTAAATACAGTTGCAGACACGGACGTAAAAGAACGATTAGTAATCGCTGGGCAAACGAGCAGTCGTCAATCTTATCAATTGCCTCTGGCCAAGGGCCCCAAGGATCATAACTCCCCCGAAGAACGTTAACACTGTTAACACGCGTGTTATCATCACAATGTCTTCAATGTTGCCAACAGCCGTTTAGGCGATTAAAAGCGCAACGAATCGTTTCCTAGAACCAACGTCCTGTATCATATTCTCGACTTGCGTAACGTGTACGTGCGAGACTGACTCATTCGCAAATAAAATGAGAGTACGTTCCAGGCGGTTCGTTGAAATCATGTGTATGGATCTTGCTCGCTTTGCATAATCTCCGAGCGATTGAAAACATTCGACTTTTTTTATAGACGTCTAATCGTTCTCAATCTGTTATGTTGTAACAGTCACTTCGTAATGTTCGATACCGTTTGGATTGCTATTCGGAGCAAATGTTGTTAAAACTGAATCCATTGTTAATTAAAGATTCATTGAAGATTGAATGAACCAGGAAAAATTGTTTGGGCGCGTTTTTATATTTTATGACTAACCTTAGAGTTGGTATAAAAAATGCAAATACATTTGTCAATTTGCAGACTCAGTGTCAGTTGTTAAATAAATAAATCGAGGATCGATGAGCTGAAAATAAATTGTAGAAAAATGATTGAGTGAACAATAAAATTGATCTATATTGAATACAATTATTATAAAGAGATGAAGTACGTTTTAATCAAATTATAGGTTAGTTTTCACTAAGATATGAACAAATATGTTATCTTAATACTTTGAAGCATGGATGCGAAATAAATTGTTTAAACATCATTGGTTGTGTAAAAATAATATTTGTTTGTGCCAAACACAATTAGTGTACAGAAATAAACTACCTTTTTATGAATTTATAGACTCATTTTCACTTGTACATGCATACACAAATCTTGGTTATACCGCTTCGAAGGTGAGATACAAAATAAATTGGATAAAAATCGTTCGACGAACAATACAATTTATTTGCATCCTGCGCAATCAGTAGAAAAGAGAATGAATTACTCTCTTTGTATTTATGAGGCCTTTTCTGCCGAAGACAAGAACGTTTTCTATTTTTTTTGACCGCACGATTTGCATACGAATGTTTCCCCTGAATAAAGAGGATTTACATGGAATTCGCTGTTTCCTGCTAAGAGAGAGGAAGAAAGAGAGAGAGAGAGATTTGTCCCATGGTGCACTGGTCACGTCTTCTGCATAACAGCCGAAGGTGGGCAAATTGTGGAAACGTATCGTGCAGACTCTTGAAGGCTACTTCGCACGTGAATTAGCAAGTACGCGAGCAGACTCGTGACAAGGTAATTGGAGGCGATTGTGCGATACGTTTCAAGATGAGATCATGTCTACAGATATATAGGTCATATTCAATGGGCATCAGGGAAGTCGTATTGTCGTGGCCAGTAAGTTCAAAACACACCTTGAGACACATTAATTATTAAATCGTTTTACTTGGAATTTCTACGGAAATAACATTCCTAGTTATATGTATACTGATTATAAATCTTTTCCTGGACGGCAGGATTGAGTTATAGAAAAAAAAAATTGATTAGCTTAATCTCACTATACATATGTATTTGTCCAGATCCTCAGGAGGTAGCTTATTAATGAGATCATAGTGACACTGATCGTTTTCAATGAATTTTAATAGAAAATTTTTAGTTGAATGTAGGCCACATGTGGACCAGTTGTAAACGTGATGTCAACAATATTTTTAATTGTATGCAATTATTTTTTATTCATTGCCGTAAAGGAGCAGAAATTTGAATATTGGGAACAAATTTTAAAATTGTATGTTGTTTGTTGTTGGAAACTTTTGATCGGAATATATCAGCAAATTAATAAATGCTTTTATTTGTTGAACATTCTAAAGACTTTTAGAGTTGAATAATGAGAAAGAATTTTTCAAAAAGATTTTTGGTTTACCGTTGCAAAGAATTATGTCGCATCTGTTGTTGCAAGATAAATATTCAAGAAAGTACAGTTGAATAAATGCTCTTGTCTGTTCAGTGTATATTATAAACTATAAACGCAGTATTTGTCAGTACGTGAGAATCATGAATCACATTATAACATAGCATGATAAAGTATCGGAGAATTGTCAATAAAGTAAAGGAAGAAGATGGCGGTTTACTAGAAAATTGTCTTGACGTCTCGAGATGATTGAATATCATCATTATTCCTGTAGTTCAATTTTCCTTACCTGTATTATATAAATCAAAAATATTTTTCCTGTCCATTATAGATAGATCCCATTCTGATGAAGAATAAATAAATAACTGGATTGACGATAAAAATAAATTAGATCTCATGATAATAATAATAAATTCTCATGGAATTGATCACTATAATAAATTATTATTTTGTGTGCTCAAATAAATAAATAACTGAATTGACGATAAAAATAAATTATATCTCATGGTAGTAATAATAAATTTTCATGGAATTGATTACTATAATAAATTATTATTTTGTGTGCTCAAATTGATAACGGTGTGGTTTCTTAATTTTAAATTGATCAAAATGATAAATACCTTACGCAGAATAGAATGTATATTGTCAATGTTTAATGAACGATTCAATTAGTTAAAAATTCATGGACATATAATAAATATTGTAAATTAGAAAATAATTGGAAATTTGTGAAACTATACAAACAGATATTGTAGCGAATAATTACACAAGATGATGGAGGTTTCAGCTGAACACAGTGGACGTCGTAGCGAAGTTCCACGTAACCGCGATAACCCGAGTGAAAGGTTGCGTCCTGGCTTCGGCAAATTCACGCAGACATATTGGAATTCCGATAATTAAGTGGAATAAAACATTAGATAGTACATGTAAACAAGCCCGGATAGAAACTGCGTTCCTCGGGTTCTTCGCCTTCGAATTTCTATATTTAAAATTCCACCAATCAGAACGAAGATTAAAGAAAAACTGTGCAAACATCGTCACCGCGTATTTTTCTCCATTGTGTTCGCAGGTGTCTTGCTCTAAAAATTAATTGGTTACTATAAAAGTAATAAAAAAAAACAATTTTTAAAAAGTTGCATAATAACTGCCTATAAATTATTTTTAAAAAAATACATAAACAATAAATGTCTCTAGAAACAATTTTAAAAATTACCAATGTATAAATTATTTTTTGTAATGAATATAAATAGATGTTGAAACATGTTAATGGTCAATGAAAAATTTTTCTAATTATTTTTACTCACCAATGTATAAATAACAAGCCTATCATTTTCTACACAATAAATACAAGAGAATATAGTTTGCAATTGTTAATATAAATTAAAATTGGTTTAAGAATTAATACAGCATTTATACAGTATTATTACTTGTATTAATGAATTTGATTATACACGAATGTTGTTTTATATATCGACAATATTTTATTTAATTGCTGGTATCTACCAGAATTTTTATAAAATTGTTTGGAGGATAGTACGATCGAAAATGCACTATTTCATTTCATTATCAAGCAAATAAATAAATAAATAATAAAATATTATATTATTATGAAATAATAAATCAAGCAAATAAATCGACAATTTTACTGAACAATTGAACCACGTTTTGCACAAACGATTAGTATAAAAGCAGCCTAAAAAGTGGCCAAGAAAATTGGTAAGAAAATTGCCAAAAATTATCACTCGATAAAATTTTTAATTTTTTAAAAATCCTTTACAGACTGACTTTCCTAAATGTTCTATTTTATGTATTGTTTTAAAAATGAAATCTTGATCTTTGAATTATCTGTAACAGACAAATAATGAAACACAACGACCAACTACCCAAAAGTTGATCTAACAGTGGCCAAGAAAATTGCCAAAAATTATCACTCGATAAAATTTTTCATTTTGTAAAAATCCTTTACTGACTGACTTTCCTAAATGTTCTATTTTACATGTTGTTTGAAAAATGAAATCTTGATCTTTGAATTATCTGTAACAGACAAATAATGAAACATAACGACCAACTACCCAAAAGTTGACCAAACTGTAGCAGAAAGAAAAGCAGATATTTATCAAGTCGATAAGAGATCCAAGGTCCCAAACAGCTGCTCGATCGTCAATCGCGCGACGCATCTCGCCGACTGATTTTTCTATCGTCGTTCCGAGAAACTTTTCGGACCCTTGGCCTTCGGTTGTCGGACCTCCGCATCAACAGGATCCGACGTTTGCATCGGGACAAACTGCCTCTGAAAGATTGTGGCGATGACGTAAGATCTACCATGCCCCACTACTTCAGTAGAGATCAGGCCAAGGTATCAAAGTCTCTGCCGCGAAGAAATTGTTCCAGACAGTCTGCTTCTTCCTTTCTGAAAGGTAAGACCTCGTTGCTTCGGTCCGTTGTGATACACTCATTTCATCGCTGTAGTTACTAGACAATTATTTATTTACTAGGCAATTTATCAGAAAAAATGGCTACGCACAATTTAAAGCAGTGGACAAATTAGAAAGATTTAAGGGCATCTATATAATTAGTTTCAGTTTAATAAGATCATTAAAAACAGGAAAGAAATTTCTATTTGGCTCCTGTATCTTGCAGTCAATGTAAACATCTTCCATTTTGCATAAAGATCTTCAGTCTAATAAAATTACACACCAAGTGTCTCTGACAGTATAGATCACCCCTAAGGGTATTCCCATAGATCCTTCATTCACGTAAAAAGAAAAAGAGTCAGAATAGCTAAAATATTTTCTGATATTTTAATAAATTATTTATCGGCGATGACTCCATAATTTTTTGAACTCTATAAACCAACAACCCCCAATAACGTAATCTAATAATTTTGTTTGGTATTATTTATTAATTCCGGTAGATAAAGTGTTAATATTAGGTAAAAGGTTTCATAGGTTTTATTAAATTATATTTTTTAAATTACGAAAACTTTGCTTGGTGACCCCAAATTATTTTTATTAATTTTTCTAGAATAAATCGCAGTGACTCTTTTATTTGCATCGCATGCAATTTTCTCTACGATAGACAGTAATAATTGTAGGTCACTTTCACAATTGGTTTTTTGAAAGTTTACGATGCTGATGATCCTAATTAGAGGGTGTGTCCGCTAAGTACTATAAACGCTAGGTGCAACGCCACCATAGCAGTGCAGTGAATATTGAAATACAATGTTATTGTGCTTTGTTCCAGGACCGCAGCAATGAAGTTGTTAATTCTTGCCGCCATTGCGGCTTTCTGCATTCAATCCGTGCTGAGCGTTGATACTCATGAGCACAACAAGGTTGTGTGCTTCTGGAACAGCACATCGTTCCAAAGAGAAGGTAAAAAAATGTTTTCCAACAAATTTTCATGAACCCTGATGCTGCATCTCCATCTATATCCAATCTCCTATTGTTATAAAACATCATCATACTTTTTCATACGAGTCCCAGAACTACCTCTCACATAAACTTCATCAAAATCTATAAGAACACAATGTTATGTCCTTTCCGGCTTCAAAAACAATTGTTTACAAACACAAACATGTTTACATAGAGTCAATTGAATTATTTCAGGCCCAGGAAAGTTCCAGCTGGACGACGCTCGCTCGGCACTCTCTCTCTGCACCCACTTGATCTATGGGTTCGCTGGGATCACTGCTGACAAGTTCGAGGTTGTCTCCTTGAACCCTAACCTCGACACCGGTGCTGGTTACGCTTACTACAGGCTTGTTCCCCAGCTGAAGAAAGCCTTCCCAGACCTGAAGGTCTACCTCAGCATTGGTGGGAACGCTGACCCTGAGGAGGAGACTCACAAGTACCTTGTCGCTGTAAGTGTTTGTAGTCAAATATTCCCCCACAGAATTTAATGACTAGACTGTAGAACAGGAATGTCCAGAAGTAGCTCACTTGGAGGCAAATTCGAGGGAGATACCTACTTCTCCCGTCCGCGCGTCTCTCCGTGGCGGCCGTAGTCCTCCGAGCTCCTCAGACCCGTGCCTACCGTGGGTCCGAGAGTCGCCCACTGATATATATGTAGGATCTTAGGAAAAATGAGGAATTCCGCGCCGGGAATCGAACCCGGGACCCCCGCGGTTGTAGCTGATCAACTCTTACACATACCCACGGAACCCTCCTACTTTTCCTAATCTCCATACAGTATTTGGTCTGGGGGTCCTGATCCCACGCCAGCTACACAGCTTTTTGTTCCGAATTGAACGTAGATTTGGATGCCAGCGCCGCTATCGTTCGACCGGTGTACTGTACCCCTCGTACTCCTCTTCACCCACGTGATCCTCTATACTTCGCCATGTGTGTTTGCGTCCCTCGAGATGGCGCTGCTTTCAATCGAGTTGATTGGACGTCATTGATACGCTACGAAATAAAAAGTGTCGATGACGTCCAATCAACTCGATTGAAAGCAGCGCCATCTCGAGGGACGCAAACACACATGGCGAAGTATAGAGGATCACGGGGTGAAGAGGAGTACGAGGGGTACAGTACACCGGTCGAACGATAGCGGCGCTGGCATCCAAATCTACTGTTCAATTCGGGACATTTCCAGAATTCGAATACCGTATCCATAGTGTATATATCAGTGCGCCTACTTCTCCCGTCCGCGCGTCTCTCCGTGGCGGCCATAGTCTTCCGAGCTCCTCAGAAGCATGCCTACCGTGGGTCCGAAAGTCGCCACACGCGGTACATATTGTAAGCGGTAGGCACGGGCCTGAGGAGCTCGGAGGACTATGGCCGCCACGGGGAGCGAGACGCGCGGGCGGGAGAAGTAGGCGTCTCCCTCGAATTTGCCTCCAAGTGAGCTACTTCTGTACATGCCTGCTGTAGACTGTAGATTCTTATTCAAAATAAAAATTATTCGCCGTCTGTCACCGTCGTTAGTGCCGCCATGCGCGAATCGGTGTTCCCCCCATCCCGGACGAGCCCCCATATGTAGGATCTTAGGAAAAAGGAGGGATACCACGCTGGGAATCGAACCCGGAACCCCCCCTAGCTGATCAGCTCCTGCACATACCCACGGGATCCTCCGTCTTTTCCTAATCTCCATATTTGGTCTGGGGGGTCCTGATCCCACATTTATATCAATTGCAAGCTACTAGACCCACATAAAATTTTACTTGTTCCTTTAATAATTTTCAGAACTTGACAGTGACACTATTGACACTCTGAAATCCTTATTTAATCTTTCTACTGTTTTATATTTTGCCTATACATTTTCGTTGTAAATGCGTAAAACTCGCCGGCTAATAATGACTTTATACCACCCACTCGCAGACAGAGACATCAGAAGCTAGGTCCAAGTTCATCAACTCCGTGATCAGGCTGCTCAACGACTATGACTTCGACGGCATTGATCTTGCCTGGCAGTTCCCACCGGTGAAGGTAAAGAAGCAACGCAGCACCCTCGGCTCTTTCTGGCATGGAGTTAAGAAGACCTTTGGATACGGAAAGTTCAAGGACGACAAGGAACAGGAGCATCGTGATGGTTTCACTATCCTAGTCCGTGACCTGAAGGCTCAGCTCAGGCCCAAGTTCAAGGCTCTGACTATTTCTGCCCTGCCCCATGTCAACAACAGTGGTTAGTATCAATCCTTAAGATAGGAACACACTATGTATACCTAGGCTGGGCACGGTTAGGACCTGCAATCCCGCAGGATCCCGCGTCATCTGTAGGAAATGTGGGACCAAAAATGACGGGGATCCTGCGGGATCCTACTCTGCGGGATTGGAAGCCCTAGGCACGGTTGGGGCTCCTGAAACGCTTGCTTCTCCCACCAACCTCTCTTTCATGCAGCGCGCACGTTCGTTGCGTACGCTGATGTCTCGTGTCTTCGTTGCCCCATTGTACCGCGCTTGCTGGAAGGGGACAGAGGGCGCTACGGTGTGGACGGTTTTGTCTCAATTGAGGCAAAATTGCCCATCCCTGATGTATACAGTGTGAGCATAGAGTTAGCGAAGGTGGTTCGCACCTTTAGACCATATATGTATACTTAAAGGCCCAGCTACAGACCATTACCTTAAAGCCAAGATCTCATACGACAGGGCGGTTGTGGGCAACGTGCTATAGACTGTTTTAACCGATTACACCAATTCGTCTCAGGTTTCAATTGAGTTTCGGGTGCCTGAACATATTTATGGGTCAGACAAACTTACCGGGATGCCACCCGTCCCTACCAGAGGCTCGGGTACCCGAAATTTCGAGTCCCCACACACCTCTAGTATTTTCTACCAGTCAGTCTTAAGGAGTATAGTTTTCTCGGGATGAGTGGTCTGGGCATGTAGATTCAAAGAAAATTGGACATCATACTTTGTTTACCATGAGATCGCGAACGTGCCCGAGACACAAGTGCCACGATCAGCGCTTTAAAAAGCCACGTATCGGTGTGCGCACGTGTAAACTGACCTGTAATCAATGTCACGTTCTCCAAACATCGAGCCGGACCGGGACGCGTGACTCCGTTGGAAAATGAATTGTAAACAATCCGTGTGGATCGTTTCTTTAAGTTTGTTTAAACATACCACAGTTGGCAGGGATTGGTAGATCAAGAGATTAGTGGAAAGCAAATATGATCAATTATTGGGAAATTAAATTGCGATTGGGTTGACCGTGTTTGTAATTGGTTTTTCAGTTTACTATGACGCCAGGCTATTGGCACCGAATATCGATGCTGTGCACCTGTTCACTTTCGACCAAAAGACACCTGAACGTAACCCCCAGGAAGGTGATTACCCTGCGCCCATCTATGAGAGCTACGGACGTGTCGCTCAGGACAACGTTGACGCCACAGCCAGGTGAGAACAATTTGAGAAATAACTTAACGTTACTTTAATCACTTCCCACAGTGGTCCCAAATCCCCAAAAGCCAGAGAAGACAGATATTTAAAAAAATTATTTTACGGACCAATACGGTGGACGGGTATTTTATTTGATGCGGCCTTCGTGAGTTCGCGGTGCCGCTGTTTTTTAAATACTTTATTATTTCTAATGATTATTTGTTATCTTATTTCATTTGCTCAGTTCCCACATGAGCCAAAGTTCCCCAAAATTGTTTCCTCCGGGTTACAAGCCAAAAATATCCGTAAAGTATTAATTCTACTTCAAGGTACTGGCTCGACAACGGCACGCCAGGCTCGAAGATCGTCGTGGGAATCCCCACGTTTGCCAGGACATGGAAGCTGACCTCCGAGAGCCAGATATCAGGTGTGCCACCCATCGTTGCCGATGGCGCAGGGGCCGAGGGGCCACACACAGGTATCCCAGGAGTTCTCTCCTACGCTGAGGTGTGCACCAGGTTAACCGAGAGTGCTGTTGGTCGCCTGAGATACGTGAACGACCCATCCAAGAAGTATGGCAGCTACGCCTTCCAGGCTTACGACGAGAACACCGGTGCGGATGGCATCTGGGTTGGCTACGAGAATCCGGACACAGCTGGAAACAAGGCTGCCTACGCCAAAGCCAAGGGTCTAGGTGGTGTAGCTATTTATGACCTGTCGTTGGATGACTTCCGGGGCATCTGCACTGGCGACAAATACCCCATCATCAGGGGTGCTAAGTATAAGCTATAAACGATCTGAGACTGAGGACGAATACTGAAAAAGAATCGAAGGTGAATCCTCCTGCACGCTTTACTTACTCCTGGACCTCAGGTTATGTAAGCCCTAACCTTCCATTGAGAAATGCAGCGACCTAACTGCTCGCTGCGTTAGTCTCCCACTTTTTGTATTCATATTTCTTTGTACAAGATGCAGGAAAGATTTCACCTTGTTGCGCGATAGAGTAAACGATGTACGCATGAATAAAAGACATACTTTTTCAAATTTTTTCACCTTACTCCTTTGGTAGAGTCCTTGTCCTTTTTGTGTTCATAGTTTCAGAGACTGAGGACGAATGCTGAGAAAGAATCGAAGGGGAATTCTCCTGCACACTTTGCTTACTTCGAGACACCCCCTTTCAGATAATGTAAGCCCGTTATGGGCGCGGTAGGGGCCCCTCAAACGCCTGCTTCTCCCACCAACTTCTCTTTGATGCGCGAGGCCTGCGCACTGTTCGCGACAGGCGAACCACTTCCCTCCTCTATGGCAGGCAGTCGCAAGCAGTGATGCCAGATCCATCCAAACTGGGTTGATTTTCCTCTCCTCCTTTGCCCCTTCCACTACCTGAGCACACTCCAACGTCCCCCACTAAAAAGAAGACCGTAAACTGGTCACGTGATTTGCCGCGCAACGTATTCCCCTCGATTCAACCGTTCTGGCATTACTGGTCCCAAGTTGGGACTCCCAACTCTCCGGAGCTATTCGAGGCACCTCGTTACAATGTATAGTAGTGGGAAGCTCCCACCACGAGAGCCACGCGGCGCGCGCAGCACTCACTAACTCTACGGCCATGCGTAGTAGTGGGACGAGGTTCGATGGTGGGGACCTTGCAGTTCTCGGAGGGGAATACGTTGGAACTCCCTGCTCTATGGTAACGGCGGATGCTGGTGGGGACAGTGATCGCTATGGTGGGAACGGTTTGTCTCAATCACGGACTTAAGGACTGTGCATTATCTTATCGGCCATCTTGGATGGCAAACAGTGTGGTGCGCTCTATAGGCAGTGTTGGGATATGGTGCAAGATTTCACGCACATGCGCGAAGATTTCAGCCTCAGTAAAGTAAGATTCTCGATAAAATGGGGTACCTTGAACACCCAGCAGAATTTTAAAAAATTAAATTAAAAAAAAGTCCCTTTCATTACGAATTCAGTGACTATAATTACTCAAGGTCATTCGAGGTCGCGGACAGAGTTCAACATTCCTTCAAAGCCCGTTTACAGGCATGTATTGATGTTAAATCTTATACGTTATCTCTGTCCGCGACCTTGAATGACCTTGAGTAATTATAATCACTGAATTCGTAACGAAAGGGACTATCATTGTAGGTGTTTAAAAAAGGGTGGTTCCATTTAAAAAAGTCAAGGTGACCTTGATATCTCCAAAAAAATGACTTAAGAACAACATTTTTTTTTTGGCATCGTGTCAGCCCCATTGTACCATTCAACTTTGTCCTTATCATATTTTACGTATCTTTAGAAACAACAAAGATATTTGAGATGCCAACGTTAGGTGATTCACCCTGTATATACAAATACACTTGTTATGCATTCATTTTTCAGAATCAAATCATATCAATGTTCCCGCAACGTTATATAGATGGCAACACTAGTTTTGCCATCCAACATGGCCGCAGTCTACCATCCCTCCCCGCTCGCGGCACGACCCCTCTCACCCATAAACCCACTTTATAGTCCTTTAAGTCCGTGGTCTCAATTGAAACAAAAATGCCCATCCCTGATGTAAGCCCTAACCTCTAATTGAGGATTGCGGTGACCTGATTGCTCGTCCCCAGTTAGTCAAACTTGTTTCCAGAAAATTTTGCTTTTATGGAAAGATTCCATTTTGTTGCGTAATGTATTGACGGTACGCATGAATAAAAGACATATTGTTTGAACATTTTGTTGCCCTATTCCTCCGGCAGGGACCTTACGGGGGGAATGGGTAAGTAACGAGAGATCCTAACTGTATGTATAGATAATATATTTCGTGCAGTCTATGAATTTGGTTAAACACATTTGCTCGGGTGTGTATGAAAGGTTTCCTTGTAAATGGACTAAACTTGGTAAATATATCAAACGTTAGGAGTTATGGCACACGAGACACAGCTAATCCGCAGCCACTCTTATTACATATAGAAATGAAACGCATCTGAAATCTGTTGTGTACAATCAGTTCTGTCTGCCACGCTGTCGTCCCCTTGAAAGTAAGTATCCCATCGGCGAAGGTGCTTCAATCGAACTCACAATTGGTTTGTCAACAACAATAACCCACCAAATACTCGTGCACATTGGTTCAATGAACATTGTATCCGTTAATCTTATTTGTTTCCTCTGTTACTTCTTTCGAGACTGCTGCTTTATGTGTGGAAGTAACAATCATTATTTATACGAACTAATAAGAGGAGAAAGATCAGTGTACTATATACTGAAAGTTTATCCAACTTGTGATTTTACACGTATTGCTAAAATAGCAAATTTTTGTATTAAAAGAATAATATAACGTTGTGAAAAGTAACGTATTCAGACACTTCCTCACGTTTTCTTGTACAGCATGGTAGTGTACAGTATTAGTAAAACAGCAGGCCAGAAAGAGTCACCACAACAACAACAACAACAACACGAACACATCCCGCTGCATAATCATAATACTTAGAAAATACTGGGCATGGTAGTTGGAATAGCTTACACACTATAGTACAGTTAATAATTCGATATACACTTTAACAGGGGTAGGGCACTCATTACATTACGGTATTTAATTATAATGAAATATAATATGTGTAGCGTTACAACGTACAATAACACAATTGTTATCCCTGATACTTAATCCTAATGCTACTCTGAATCTCGGTCCTCGGCCAATTCATGCAAACTCGTTCACAAGTCTGGGGAGTCCAAAACTACGAACTATCGACAGGAAAATTATAGACTTCACGCACGGTATTTTACAAACGGACACGAACTTCTTGTATTGAACATGGACGAACAAATAATTACAGGTCGAAAGATAGGTCCAAATGAGAAAAATACGTAGAAAAAGTTAATCAAGTACCAGCACCTTAGTGGCTCGATGAGTAGCGCTCTCGGCTACGAGTAGAATATCCTGCGTTCGAATCTCCGGTGGAGACGAAATATTTTTCCGGCACCAAAAATGTAGGAAACACTGGATTTTACCGGGAAATGGAAAATATGTATCCAAAAAATAGTTTTGAGCCATGGTCAAATGTGTAATTTCCCACGTTTGGAGTATCCAGACTTCAGGAAAAGCCAAGAAGGATTCTCAAATCTCCTGAAAACCAGGGGATATCCAGAATCCTAGAAAAACAGTAATTTCCCACATTTCCCTAAAAGTCTACGATATCCAAATTCAGGAAAATTCGGTGGAAAACCCTGTCCCCTTCTTCAATTTCCTTGAAATACATGGTTGTATTAGGAAAATCAAGTAATTTACCCGAATCCCTAGAGTATGGGAACCTGTGGTGGAGGGTGTATCCAGAATCCTAGAAAAACAGTAATTTCCCACATTTCCCTAAAAGTCTACGATATCCAAATTCAGGAAAATTAGGTGGAAAACCCTGTCCCCTTCTTCAATTTCCTTGAAATACATAGTTGTATTAGGAAAATCAAGTAATTTACCCGAATCCCTAAAGTATTGGAAACTGTGGTGGAGGGTGTATTCAGAATCCTAGAAAAACAGTAATTTCCCACATTTCCCTAAAAGTCTACGATATCCAAATTCAGGAAAATTCGGTGGAAAACCCTGTCCCCTCCTCCAATTTCCTTGAAATACATGGTTGTATTAGGAAAATCAAGTAATTTACCCGAATCTCTAGAGTATGGGAAACTGTGGTGGAAGGTGTATTCAGAATCCTAGAAAAACAGTAATTTCCCACATTTCCCTAAAAGTCTACGATATCCAAATTCAGGAAAATTCGGTGGAAAACCCTGTCCCCTCCTCCAATTTCCTTGGAATACATGGTTGTATTAGGAAAATCAAGTAATTTACCCGAATCCCTAGAGTAGGGGAACTTTGGTGGAGAGTGTATGCAGAATCCTAGAAAATCCCCCAATGTAATTTCTCCCACATTTCCTGGAATCATTAGGGTATCCAGAAAATTCAGGAAAATGGGAAAATGCATAACACCAGATAACCCCATGAGATCCAAACTACAGGAAAAACAAGTATGTACAAGGAAAATGCATTGTATGAAAAAAATGAAATAGGGAAATTGAAGAGGGGGTTGAAAAATGTTGTTTGGATAAGGGTTGAATGCCTGCATTTCCCACACTGGTTCCACGACTAGAAACGGTAGAACACGTCCGAAGAAATAGGCTCGTTCAAATTGCGTTGTGTATCCTGAGTTTCGCAAACGAGTTCGGCTGGAGATAAATATATCTCGAGGACAATCGAAGGATTCTAAACAGGAACACGACACACTCGACGAGATTACGGTTACTGAAAGCATGTTATCAGGCGCGTCTGACGGGAGAGCTCGTGTCGTTCCACGAGCATATAATATCCCGGAGCCGGATAGTGAAAAAATAAGTACGGAGTTTTTTTTTTATATCTCTGCTTGTGACTTTCATTCTATGAGTGAGAATATACTGTGAGGGGGAACGCTCCCTCGTGAAACCTATGCTCCTTTTTAGAATAGTGGGCCCTTTTAGGAAGAAATGTGTCTGGTTTTTGTTTTGTTCGTCGATCTGATCCACGACGATCCAACGAAAGGATTTCCTATCCTAGAAAAGTATTCCTCTAGTGTTGTATCTAGTTTTACGCGATTGTTAGACATCCGTTTATTTATCTCTCGCGTTTTTTTTCCGGGAGGTGGAGGGACATTGGAATGAAAACCTTCAACGTCGTCTATATACTTCTGAGGTTCAACGATGCAGGTCAGCAGGTTAGGCGGGGAGAGTACGATTTCCGTGGCCCCTCGTTTTGAGGTTATATTTGTGTTCTTGGGGTTATTTCAAGAAAAAACATGGTGTCAAATTGGCCTGGTTTAGCCGGTAAAGTAGATTTCCTGTTTTTGATAAATTTGCAAATATCTCGGCAACTATGCGAAATATGGCAAAATATCAAGAGACCTTTTTTGTAGAAAATGAAATTTTATTCGCACGAACTAGTAATGGAAAAATCATGTGAATAGAATTTGTGGTTAGGTCGTGGAGGGGCCGGATCAAAACGAGGGGCCACGGAAATCGTACTCGTGCTGGTCAGTCATGGTATATGGTCTCGGTTTTTTCACGCATGCGCGACTAAGTGCAGGAACGTACCATACATCTCATGTTTGTGGGGAAAGTAGGGGAGAACTGTTATTGGCGGGAAACCGGGCAGAAGAGTGCAAGACGACACGACGAGACGACCGTACTTCGAAATTTTGGTAATTTAATGGTAATATATTCGATTTCATAATGGCAACTAGTATTGGCGAAGGAGTTACTTGTCAATTCATATTTGAAAATCGAAAAAAAAATTTGCGAAACTATGCAGGGTGACTAAGGTACCCCTTTTTAGCCCAACTTTATACTTTACTAACGGTAAAATTGTCGCGCATGCGCGAGAAAACCGAGACCACATACCATCACTGGTGCCGGTTAGGCTCTTGAGGACACACACGGCTGCGAAAAAAAAAATGAAAAAAAAAGGGAACCGGGGAAAATGTTCCCATGCCATAGACAGCAGCCGTTACTATGTTTCACCGTTCGAGTATCGAAAAACATGTCCTCGAGAACGGGGTCTGCACTTGTAAATGCACATCAAGTAAATGCAAATCGCGCGATTGGTCAACTTTGAGATAAAATATGGCATCATTAAATATAGTGACGGCCGACGATCGAATCGCTGCGAGCGGAACAGTCTTCCTTTTTTTTTTTTTTGGTTCACGAGGCGTTAGAAATAATTCATGCGTGACCCGGTTTCCGGTCAGTGTTGGGATATGGTCCATCTTTTCTCGCGCATGCGCGGCCAAGACAGTAACGTATCTATATCATGATGACGAGGTAGTGGAGCCCTAAGGCAGTTATATTGGCGGGAAAGTATCAAAACAATCTCGAAAATATACACAAATACACATGTTATACATTCATTGTTCAGAATCAAATCATACCAATTTTTTAAAATTCTGCTGGGTGCTCAAGGTACCCCATTTTATCGAGAATCTTACTTTACTGAAGCCAAAATCGCCACGCATGCGCGAGAAAAGATGGACCATATCCCAACACTGTTTCCGGTGAGCCGTGTGTCGATGAGATCGTGGGATGTAATCGGAGATCCGTCGGTGCTCGCAGTGACTGAATTTTCAGCAGTCGATAACATTTTCTCAGTATAATAACTTCCTCTGAAACGTTTTTTTTTTCTTTTTATAAATCTAGCCACTCTTCGCAACTTCGATTAATTTTGTACAAACGAAACGGTCTCTCCGGATACAAATTCCTCGGTAGCTTTTCTCCGAACAGGCAACGCAGACGAAGATGTTTCTGATATTGGAAATTAAATGCGAATCGTGCGGGTTCTCGATAGTTGAAAGTTCACCCTTCGGGGACGGAATTAGTTGTAAAAATGCAAGCGTGTAAACATTAGAAACCTTGGTTGCATTTCTTTTAATTCGGTTCGGCAATATAATGTGTGTTCGAACGAGAGCAAAAACGAAAAACGATGCTTCTCGAAAAGCTATTTATAAATCGGTATTCTACCCAATATTTTCACCCCATAGAAAAGAAAAAAGAGAAAAAAGGAAAAAATGATATTCTCTGTAAGAAAAAATCGGAACAACGTTCTCGTCGCTGCAAAAAGAAAGATTCGACTTGTGAGAACGTCTCGGTTGAGGTTAGGGGATGAAATTTTGAAGATTCTGAGCGAAACAGGACCTCTATTGGTTCTAGATGTCTGGCACTGCCGTGCAAGAGATCGAATTCCTTCGAAATCGTTTTGTATCAAATGGTTCGTCCTTGATCGGACTCGATCAAGCTCGCGCGTTATGTTTCGATTTCTTATTTGATCCTTAGATTCTCTTAATTATATTAGTAACGATCGTTAACCGCTTACGAGCCGTGTAACAAAAGTCTAAAAAACAAAAGAAAAATAAGAAAGAACGAACTGAAACTTATCAGGTTAACGCGTGAAACGCCACGCCGGTCCTTAGGGACCAACCGTAGACTTTCCGTTCATGCTATACCGGCTCAGTGATGGCAGAAAACATCCAAACCAGTGATGGGAACACTGGCGCTTTTTACGCGCATGCGCGGCGATTTTAGCCTCAATCAAGTACGAAAATCGGGTACCTTGGTCGCCCCGCTAATTTCGCAAAATTTATTATTATTTGATTTTGTTCAGTTCACCGAATAGTTCACCCCCACTACTTTCGCCCCAATAGTACCCCACAAACTTCGGACTGCCGAAACTCGCGCAATGCGCGTGAAAAGCGCCAGTATTCCCATCACTGATCCAAATCAGTGTCGCCAGAAACACCCATAACTCGGTGAATTTTCCTCTCCTCCTTTTCCCCTCCCACTATCCCATTCCGCTACCATGAGCACACTCCAACGTCCCCCACTAAGACCGTAGACTGGTCACGTGACGTGCCGCGCAACGTGTTACATATTACTCTGGCATCAGAGAGGTGGTAAACTGTATTCCCCTTAATTTAACCGATCTGGCGACCCTGATCCAAACGGATGCTTTTTCCTCTCCTCCTTTTCCCATTCTACTACCATAAGCACACTCGAACGTCCCCCACTACGAGCGTAGACTGGTCACGTGACGTGCCGCGCGCGAATGGAATTACTCTAGTCATCAGAGAGAGGGTATTCTCCTCGATCTCAGCGTCTGGCATCACTGCACCGGCTGCGCCTGCTTTTGTTTATAGTTGGAGCTGTCCCCGTTTGACAATATAGTGCGGCGTAAACGGAAAGTCAAACAAAATAGGCGTGGCGTTTAACGAGTTAATAAAAAATAAAGTACAACAACGCTCGTCCCGAAACAATGTGTCGAACGATTAAAAACAACGCACACGTGTACACGATTGGCTGCGGTGTCGGCGCAAAAACAAAATAAATAACAACCATCGAATGAAGTCACTTGTTTCTCTTGCGGGGCTCGAACATCAATACTTTTCTTACATCGAGATAAATACTCCGATTATTTGCGAGTCCATTTAACAACTTTTTTTTTGTATATTCTTTGCTTCCCTTTCGTCAGCAAGCTATCGTAAATACTCTCCAGCCTCTCTTTAGCTTAAAAACGATACAAACTCCTATCCCTCTGTGCATAGAGGCGACATTCGTCGAAACTCAACAAGCGACAGCACTAAGACTCGAGTCACATTGAACGAAGAACTTCCTTATTGTTTAGCGGAACACGCCTCCCACAAAATGGGACGCGTGTTCTCGTAATCTCCCTCGACCGGGATACTGTCATTCGAGTCTGTTCGATTAGGCTTCGAACAGATGCTCGAGCGAGGGCTTTGAATTAGCACCGAGCGAGATACTGATGCAGATCTTCTTGCACTCTCTTTCTTACACTGTGTTCGCACACATAAAAATATGTACATTCTACTCAATAGCAATTTCAAAACAATGTTTTGTTCACAAAAGCTAGTAAACTAACTCTTCTAATATTAAAAAAAAATTAAAGTAGTTTGGTAAAATTTTTAAGAGTATTACTTCTTTTTAATGGGCGTGCCAATACTTTTTGTGCACTGTAATTTCTCGAAGAGACAAAAGATGATTTTTAGGTCGGAAAGTGCAAGAATCGACATAGACCTGTGTCAGTTCAGCCGATAAACTTGTGTTCTGTTAACAAATTCCTGAACCCTTCGGTACTCCACTTGATGCACTCGTAGAAGCTTATCTTCGCGTGTAATGTTCCTAAGTATAAAAAGAGAACACAGGTTGTGCAATATTCTCTTCAAGTCTGACTCGACGTACCACTCTCCTGCTGAAAGCTGACTCGGTCGTACAATCTCAGCGGTCACCATGAATCACTTCAAATGACATTCGAAGATCTTGGAAAAGCATCGAGCACAATTTGGTTCTCACTGATTCTCTCATCTGGTTACGCTCAAATTGACTACAAAAGACTGAGGATTTTATGCATTCTTGTTCAATTTAAAATAGTGAAAAGATTAAGAGAATTTAGAATCATCGATGTGTAATTTCCAACTTATTAACCTTTGGAGGGACGGCATTATTTTTCCATTGAAAACTTGAATTTTCTTGACCCTCTAAAGAATTTTCTTTTCCTTGGCCCTCTAAAGGCTAAAACAGTTAGAGAAAGAATTTATTACTTAGCCCCCATATTTTATGGTTGACGTACACCATTATTACTTTGCATAAAGATCCGCAGTCTAATGACGACTGTTATTCAACAAGTTCTCCAAGCCTCAGGAGCATCCACAGTTATCGGAACATTATGTTTTTGAAAGACACGGTTACTTAGTATAATCAAGAGCATTCCGAGGCCAGCAGTAGTGTCAAGTGTCAGTATTATCCTGAATAGCATTCGAAGTGACCAGATACCCTCAGCTCCAATCCTCGGCCCTGGCTCTGTGGAGCACTGTTCTGTGACTCCCTGCGACCAGCTATCATAGTCTTTACATGACAGAACACCGTGAAACGTTGTACCTATTATCTTGGTCCACATTGTTAACGCTGAGTACGCGCAGCAGTCTCTCGGTGTCCTTGCATACGTGTCTGGTCTGCTGCTGCTGCTTCATCAGCCTCATCGACTTTTTCCTCCTCCTCTTCTTGGTCTGCGGCAGGGTCAGCTCGAACATCTGGACGAGTCTGAGCCTGATAGGCAAGCTGGCCTCCTCTTGTTCGTCTTCCTCATAGGTCGACTCGTTGGTCTCCCTTTTCTGGAGGCTCTGGAACGCGTAGTTCATCGGCATCAGCTTCTTCGGCTGGGAAAAGGAGTCGTGGACACGCACTGGACGAGCCAGGGAGGACCTTTTCTTTACGGGGGTCAACAACAGCGGTTGGTTCTTCAGTGACTTGGATTGGTTCGAGCTCCTCGGGTTCTTCTGTAGCCTGGTATTGTTCAGGCGCGACAAGATCTTGCTGTTGTCCTTGATCGTCGAGGAACTGTCGAAGGTAGTTGCTCGGTAGTTGTTCATTTCGTTTCTAGGGACCAGGCTGTTGTTGCTGGGTTTCGGGACTTTTTGCGGTTGCTTCACGTTGTTGTTGTTCGTGCTGTTTGCATTGTTGTTGTTGTTGATGATGTTGTTACCAGCGACGACGTTGCTCGTCGCGTGATGGCACTGTTCTGCACACTGCAGACAGTCGTAGTACTTCTCGGCCACGTTTCGACGCGCTGAAGCGGAGAATCGTTCGCGTAGGTGTGCGCGACTCTGACGCTCGCCCGCAGGGTGGCCACCCTGCCGAGGCTGTTGTCACACCTCTTGCAGGTACTTCAAAGGGCAAAGGGTCTCCCTGTAGCGGACCTCGCCCTCCTTGCCAGTGTGGTCCGCCGAACGGACGTCCGCTGCGCAACGCACCATCGCCACACCGTCCACCTCCTCGCCAATCTGGATCACTATCTGCAATGGGAACATCGTGTGAACTGACGTTGGCCTTCGATTAACAGGCTTAATGTATTCTACACGGTTAATGACTGAGAGACAACAGTTTAATAGAGAACAGTACGGGTCGAGCTTTTGGCGGAGCTAGGTCTACTCTGTACCCCCAAAGAACAAGAAGCGTGGGACAGATTAGGGTATCGAACTGATGAGTTGGTTCTTTGAGTGGGTGGGGGAAGACTATTGAGCTGATTTCTCAAGGAACAAAGAGGATTGTAACAAAGGAAGCTCTACATTATGGCGATTGAGACTTCAAGCAGTCCTCACAATGGTGCGCGCACAGTAGAGGAGTTGAAGTAAGACTGAGGGGATGAGAGAGAGAAGAGGACTTGTGTTCGGGAACCTAGCTTAAAACCGTGAGGTGTGAAAAGGAAGCTGATGAAATGAAGAAGATGTATAATAAAATCAAGAGCCAGGTTTAACAAGGTTTAACAAGGTTTACAATGCGGATAGCTGATCAGAGAGGCTTTAGAGGCTTTAGAAAAATGATAATACCTGATCACGCAATAGTGTGATCTGATCAGTAAGCTGTAGGTTACGCGTGACCTGGAGAGTCTTCTGCCCAGACTCCACTCTCATGACGTACGCACTTGGGAAGTAACCGACTCGTCCACCCAAGCACTTGCCTTTCCACCAATCCCTTTCTGATTTGTCGATCACTGTTATTTTATAACCAGCCCTACAAAAACATTGCAACAACGCCGATATTAGCAACGTAAAAGGTAACGTGTACAATGAAACAACAAGAACCAAAGAAGAGAGGTTAAGGGGTCAAGGTTTGGAGTTAGAAGGGCGAAACGAAGTTAACGGGTTGGTTTCTTAAGGATGTCAGCCTCCGGGAGACGTGTCGCAGTTCGGGCTCTAAGTATAAAATTCCTGTTCAATGATTACTTCAAATCCAATTCGTCCCGGTGACGCGCGTCGAAGTTGTAGAGGGCTACGTAAAGGTTGTTGGGTGGCAGGACACGTTTCCCCGGCGGATTCATGTGATTCTGATTGTTAGTATGCGGCGATGGGCACGGCGACGTGCTGGCTGAGGAATAGGATTTCTCGTTCTCATCCGGTAATTCCATGCTTGACATCCTGGTGGTCCCTCTTATGTGCTTGTGAATGCCGTGACCATGACCTGGACTACATGGAGCTGCAAAACAATTTATGAGTTACAATATCTCTGTACCAATCAACCAGATAAAAAGGAATTGATTTGAGACTAAGTTGTATTCAAATCTCACTCAATATGCCGGTTAGTCTATTTAACATGGACATACATGATGGATGCAAAATTTATCAACTCCGATTTTATTTAAACTCCGGATATAAGTGGTCCAATATGTCAGACATTAATCTGTGTAGTCACTTTTTATCGGACTACGGGGTGAAGAGCAAGGGAGGGGGGCAAAGTACGATTTCAGCGAAATCTTTCAGGGACTGTAACTTTTCATTAAAAAGACGTATCCGTCTGAAATTTGGGCCAAAAAATCACAAAAAAATCAAGCTTTCCAATGATATACGATAACAAATGCTTCATTTAATTTTCACATAACTTTTCCTCATTTTTCGTACTTTTTCAGGTGAAAAAACGTTAATGATGTGCTACGTTCTCCAAAAAGGAGGTGCCTGATGATAATCAAAAACTCATCATTATAAGTCCTTTTCACGCCTATTCGAATGGTATATGGCCCATCAGGGGCAAACGTTTAGTTTCTAAGTACTGGCGTAGTAAATGAACAGAAATTGAAGTTGGACGCACCGAGCGTGACACGAAGCTGCAAAGGGCATAAATACGTTACTACTATGAATTTTACAATCTGCCAGGATGCAGGGCGGGCCATCTAATCGTTTCCGATCCTTCGCGGCAGCTCCGAAACGAATCATGTTGCATGCGCTCTTAACTATGCAGTCTACTTACACAATCTGTTGATGCTGCCACTGTCGGAGTGTCTGGGCGGCGTGGATTCTTTCTGGCCGCCGGTATAGTAATCCCTCGAACGATGTCGAACGTGCGCGGTGCCTTCCGGGGAATCCAGGCTGAGGCTCTTCATCCTCAGGTTAAGCCTCTCTCGTTTTCGTTGCGGGCTATGCGGCGCTTCATGTGCCATAATTATCGACGATAACAAGTTAGCATTTGAGACTCGACTGTTGCACGACGTTGACGCCATTTTTTCCGAGGCAGGCTAGTTTCTTGTTAGCGACAGCGGAATTCGTGTACGTGTTTCTTTCCGATCGGGTCAAGCAAATTGGAAAGAGGGGCTCTAGCAAACCAACGGCTACTCACAGTATGGCGTTCGTTGACAAATATCACGGTAGTTGTGGACACGCGCGGCATAGCGATTCGCGACAGTTGTTAGAACAGAGCAGAAGGTACAGAAAGCTTGCTTGTTAGTAGTGCGCTCAGACAAAGCGAGTGAACGTTGTGCGCAAAGTCGAAAGAAACGGGGGGGAAATACGCGACTCAATAGCTGAAACGAAAGATAGTATAGAACACAAATAGCTCTCCTCGAATATTTTTTTTTAGATTCTTTGCCAACGAATTTGATTATTGGTGGCGTCAACGTCGAGACTGGAAGAACACGTACCACGAAACAAAGGACACCATAGACACGGTCAAACACCATGAATGCACACAGAAACGTTTCTTTTTCAGGCGACAAAATTCGACCAATGCCGGGGTTCACGGAGAAAAAGAGAATTTTACAAAACATATTGTACTCCTTATTTTTGTTTTTACAGAACAAAGAACCAAAAAGTAGATATGCATATATACATATGTGTATGCGTGTGTGTGTGTGTGTGTGTGTGTGTATGTACAAAGAGAGAAATGGGACACGACTCGCGCGAGAAGAAGTGATAGCAGGGGGTTGCAGAAGAATACGATATTTTATTTACAATATTTACACGGGATCTCTGTGATGCTTTCAGGTCTTTTTTTTCCTTCTCTTCGGTGTGATTTCGTTCGCTTTTGATCTGCGGATTCGTGTTACAAACACCGACTGCTTTCCACGAGCTTTACCCCCTCGTTTTACCTCGTCCTATCGTCCTAAATTTTCCGGAAAATTTAACAAAGTCGACAATCGGAGAATCAAAGAGATTCAAGCGCAACTATTTGTTTATTAACGAAGAAACAAGAGATATCGTTTATTCGGAAGCTCGACGTGTCCGAGTTACACTTCGTTTTTCTTTTTTCTTTTTCAAAACACGTTCTCCCTTATCTCGCATGACTTTTTCCAACAATCCGAAATTCGACAAAACTCCGGGACAGTCACGTTTCAAAAGAAACTATGCGGTGGAAATCTCGAGCATCTTTGTTTGTTTAATGGAACGTTGAAAATAATCCGAATGCAAATTAGGCTGTGCCGGGTATCGCCGTTACTGTGTGACATTCGCGAGAATTATAGTAACGTTCTGTGTAATTTGCATTTCGCGGATTATTCGAAACTTTGATAATATATTGGGGCATCCTTACCTTTGTGGCATAGTCTTTTTTGAAACAACCTGTACGTAATAAATAAAAGTCCTGCAAATAATTTCACCGCTTTAGGAACTTCGGGTATTTGTGTTTCTTTCTTTTTTTGTTTTCGTTTTATAATTTGGTCATGCTGAATTTAAGAATTGCTCGAGGATTCATTGACAAAGTGAAAATTGTTGGTATTCTGTAATTCAGCAATTCCAAATCGATTTTTCAAACTAGTTTCGAACCAGACGTCCCGGACAAATAAGTACAAGTGATTGGAATCAATTCCAAGCTTGTTCTCAACAACGACTAAATAATTGTAACATAAAATGGCAATTCCATGGTCTACCCGTTTTGCGACGTACGTTGATGGGACATAGCGTGAAAACAAATGTTCGTACCGCGTCTCGAACCGAACGCGAGCCCTCGCAACTCCATCTACAATTATGGCAATTCCAAATTTTCTTCGCAGTATTCCTCGTTACAGATTCAGAAGAATCAGAGACATTCGCGAAAAAGGTTGAAGGCAACAGTTTCAAGGGCAAAATAGTAGCATCACAGTAGAACAACTTCGGCAACTCCACCTCTCATTCCTCAGAAACTCCATCGATCCTATATATTGTGTGTAACATGAGTATCTTTACCAGGAAAATCGGGAATTCCAGTATGAGGGCAACTCCATCGTCATGCTCTAACAATTCCACGTTTTACGAGTGCAACGCCGATCAATCAATTCTTATACTATTATAGAGCAATTCCACGTTTTCCGAGCCCAAGCATTGATCAATCGATTACAGAACCGATCTGTATCCGAAACAACGATATCTTTCACGGACAACACGAAAAATTGTCATCGGACTGTGCCACTCCAGCAATTCCATCGATACATTTCAGCAATGCCACGTTCTTTGAGCATAATGAACGTTCAATTTACTGCTGAATCGGTCTGTATCATCGACAATAACAATTCCCTTCCCGAACATTACGAAAAATTGCGTTGCATTTTCAACTCCGTCGTTAGCCTCAAGCAATTCCATGTTTTACGAGCACGACGATTGATCATTCAATTTTTTAACCAATTTAGATCAGCGAAAACAACGATCCCCTTTCCGAACAACACGAAAAATTGTCATCGGACTGTGCCACTCCAGCAATTCCATCGATACGTTTCAGCAATGCCACGTTCTTTGAGCACAATGAACGTTCAATTTACTGCTGAATCGGCCTGTATCATCGACAATAACAATTCCCTTCCCGAACATTACGAAAAATTGCGTTGCATTTTCAACTCCGTCGTGAGCCTCAAGTAATTCCATGTTTTACGAGCACGACGACCGATCATTCAATTTTTTAACCAATTTAGATCAGCGAAAACAACGATCCCCTTTCCGAGCAACACGAAAAATTGTCGATAGACTTTGCAACGCTAACAATTCCTTCATCCCGCACAAGCAATTCCACGGTTTTCTAAGGCAAGATCAACGGCCCTTCGATTCGGTCGTTTCGACGAGATTGTTTCGAATCCCGAACACATTTTCGAGTCGTTCGCGAACGGCGAGGAATTGCGCGAGACACAACCACGCGATTTCCGGATGCAATTCCACTTGGCGGATCATCGTTTTCTGTTGCCACCGCGATAAGTAGGCTCCAGAAGCCTTGACGACGAGGCCGACGGCATCTCCTGGGTCATCAACACCAACGGTTGCCCGAACGGCCTGGTTCCGGACATCGATCCGCCGCTGCCTCTTCCTGCTCAATGGAATTGCAACGATTCCACGGTGACTCTCTGGCGCGTGTAACGCTCGCATAAGCTCGAAGCCGGCTTTCTCTCTCTCGAAGCGATCGAGTTAGACGGCTCTGTTATTTTGTGTGTGCGTGTGTTAGTTGGCGCAATTCCACTTTAGCGAGAGCTTGCCAGCCTTCCTGTAGGCTTCTTCCGGGCTCTTATGATTGCGCATGATATCACTCCGATGATTATTTAGGTTCGTCTTTCGTTTCCTTGGTCACTCTTAGGTTTTGGAGTTGCTTGGAATTGACTCGAATGTTTCGACGAATTGTTAGTCTTTGATGCTCTGGAGTTGTTCTGTTGCGATTTTGAGACATGGGGTTCAACAGTGTTGGGTCTCAAGAGTATATAATCAATATAATCATAAACAATATAAATTTATTTTTTCGAAAGTAAGAGATACGACGAAATTGTTAGCATCATTCGATTCCTTGCGTAAAACTGAACAGAAAATATGTAACATACTTTGTGTCTACGCAGCTCCGTTCTCGAGAAAATCAGGTTACAAAAAGAACAGCTGAAGCGACCAATCAGATTCAAGGCAATTTTTCTCAAGAACGGAGGCTCGTAAATGAATGATGCAGCACATGTTTTCGGCCCAGTTTTTCACGAGGAATCCACTGGTGGTCGAATTTTCCACTAATAATCGATATTAACGGTGATTGTTTTAATTTCCTGAAATGTTAATTTTTTTCATTCTTGCTGAGACCTAACACTGGTCAAGAGGATGGGGCAGAAAGCATTCGCGTAACGAGACTCGCGGAAAAGTGGGAAAACGTTTTCTCTCCTCGAGTGGGACGCCACAATGGCGGACTCCGGATTGTCGTTTTTAATCGCGGGTCTGTGAGGGCTTCAGGTCCTCGAGCGGGCTTTTAAATACACCTCGGAGGAGGGTTTACGAAGATCCTTCAGAAGATAGTCGATTCACAGCGCATCGATTTTTTCCCGTCGAGCAAATATGCAGATTTTGCACTGCGTTAATTATTTTTTAGACGTTACCCGACAACCGAGGATGTAATTAAATATCAATTGATGTTCGAAATTAGAGGTACTCTGAAGAAATTCAACACCTTCGTCAATGTCTCAGTATTTTTGTTTTCTTCATGAGCGGTCAACGTTAAGATGAGGATGGGATGACGAGAAGCTGGATCCCTCGATCGTGGATCACCGTTGATCTATATACGATTTTTTTCTTTTTGTTGAATTAGTATCCCAGGTAGTTGAGAGAGTAGAACAATTAACGATGGGTATAGGGGGAAGAATGAAGATGAAGCAGGAGAAGAAGAGAGCCAAAGAGAAGATCAGAGAGACAATTGAAGAAAAAAGAAAAAAAGAGAGAGAGAGACAGAGTGAGAGAAAATTACGAGTCATGTCCCTGCAGAAGACAAGCATTCCTTTTTCTGATTAAAAAAATATAAAAGAAAGAGAACAGGGTCACGTGAGATCTTGAAGCAGAAAAACAGTGACTCTTCCGTTGCATTATTAATGGAGCCTGTTTCTGAGTGCATTTGGTGATTTCCTCGCTTTGTCATGGGATTGTAAAAACACTTGACCATAACGCATTCTCATCTTTTGATGCTGCAAATTGTTTCAATCAAATTGGAACATAAATCCCGTCATAAACGTCTTTCTTCTTTGAATTATTTCGCTCGCTGCTCTTCTAATTATTTTAAAAGCTATGCAATTTTGCGAGATGCTAAATCTGCAAGTATGCTGTATTATTTTTTAGCATTAAAAGGAAATATTAATTTCTCAATTTGCGAGCGTTACAGCAACACCTTCTTCTACATACTAAACATTTCTTTTAATTTAATTGTACTATAATTATAAAGAAAATTAATCAAGTATCTAGCGACATAGAGACTGCAATACTGTGCAAAAGAATGTTATCTCAATTTTTAATTATACTTAAAGAAAAGCTTAAATTTTGTATGAAGTATAGTAATTGTATAACGAATTCAACGATTTGTAGATTCTCAAACTTCGATTGAATCGTTGAATATTTTTAGATCATAAAATATAACAAATAGTTTTGAAAAAACAAGTATCCGGGGTCTAGGATCATCCACGTTCAATCTTATAATGGATCGCTGGTCAAGTTACCATCATGAAACCAATTCTAACATCTATTCACAGAAGTTCATCAATTAAACTAAGCTGCAACTACCATTAGTGTCCTATATAGCTCTTGCTTCCATATTATCACCCACAACAATAGTCTCCCTGTCGTGCACCAATCAAATTCATATTTCAAACAGCACTTCCGAGCACCTGAAACTTCCCTGAGCAACATAAATCTACAGAAACTATCATGAACTAAGTTTCTGCTGTATCAAACTTGAAGAATGCACGCAATCTACAGCTTTTAAGAATTTTCATATAACTTTACCTATTTATCTAGCAAATTGCAACGTATGAAACACAAATTGGTTGCAGCAGATAAATATTAACTATCACTTATGTCTCAAAATCACTGCTGCTACAAACACAATCTACAAAATTAGGCTCCTTATGGACAGAGGGATCAAGTTTGTGCAAAAACATTTGCTCCGAAGCACCTAGGTTACTAAAAAACTAGCAATATATCTCTTCTAACCAAATTCAAAGTCTACGCTGCGATAAATGTTCTAATTCCAAAGATGAAAATGCAGAAAATATGCTACAAATTAATTGTTCTATCAGAAAGTAGCATATTCTCAGCTTGTACTGCCATAAAAATGACTACAAACATTATATATTTGCACCCAGAGGTGCGCAGTCAACCTTACACTCAAAATTATGCTTCGTAGCTGCTCTCTGCCTCTCAGAAACTATTTCTAAGAGACAGCGTATAGCTTATACACAGAGAGATCAATTTTATACTAAAATATTTGCTTCGAAGCACCTAGGTTACTAAAAAACTAACAATGTATCTTTTCTAACCAAATTCAAAGTCTACGCTGCCATAACTCTTCTAATTCCAAACATAAAAATACAGAAACTATGCTACAAATCACTTGTTCTCTCAGAAAGTAGCATATTCTCAGCTTGAGCTGCCATAGAAATGACTACAAACATTATATATTTGCACCCACAAGTGCGCAGTCAACTGTATACTTAAAATTATGCTTCGAAGCTGCAGTCCGCCTCTGTGAAAGTATTTACAACCTGTCTCTAGCTACTTGGAGTCTCGAAATTTGAGAATCTACAGAACACACAAGTCCAAAAGTACAGTCTGGTTTCTTGTGCACAGGACGACACACTCGAACAGCTCTCCAAGTGGCGATTGCAATTTGTATAGGCTACTATCTCCCCCAATAATTGTTGGGAAGGTTCTGCTTCAAGGTCAAGAGGAGTTGGTGCTGTGCCTTACCAGAGGTGGACGAGGAACAAGGGTGGGAGGAGGCCCTCGCTGACGAAGGTGCTGCACCGGAGGGAGGATGATCTGCTGTGGGAGGCGTAGGTGGTGAGTTTGTCGAGTTTCCACGGATCTCGCCTGCCTGCTTCAGCACCTGGTATGTGGCGTCCACGTCTGGCCAAACGGGATAGAGTGACAGCAATGCAAAAGCACACGATAGACATCACAGGAAGTGCTTTCCTGTTGTATCTTCAGTTTTTTTTTTTTTTAGATCTTTTTGGCTTTCGCTTCAGTCTCAACTGTTTGTTCGAGAGGGTCCCTTGCACAGCGAGTGTCTTTGCTGGGTCATTCGTTTATGGACTCTATGGCGGAAGCTTTCTTCGATTTGATTCACTGGTGTGGTTATTTCCATCTCTGATTTATTCTCATGTTGTTTGTTAGTTATTTTGTCTCATGGCGCAGCTATGCGAATGGGAATCTCAGAGGGAGCATGAGCAATGAGTAATGCAAATAACATTTTAATTATATTTATATTTTGATTATGAGTGTGAAGAACTGTACTGTCACCCATGTTCTTTATTGATATGAACGAATAATATATAAATGATTTAAGCACTGTTAATTCACCTGCTAACACTAGGTTTACATAGCACTAATAAAATTTACTATTTTACTATTACTTTATCAAAATAACGAGAATGTGTCTATCCAAATTGTTAGCCATGTTTTAAATAATATATATCCAAAGAAATAAATTTGTTGAATAATTCTCAATCTCAATAATCGTAAATTAAAAATGTTACAACGCGTCCCTGTAAACCTTGTGTTAAAGTAGTGTTTCCAATTGATTTTCTGAGGATCTGTACTTATAATGAATATTTTTAAAATTGTCTATCATTTGATTGAGCTAGGGGAATTTTAATTAAAAAGGCTCCACACTTTTCTTTAATTGATGAAGTTTTAATGTTCTGAGAGAAAGCAGTGGAAGGGATTGTTAATTGGAAGACACTTGTTGTTCAAAGGACCAGTCTCGACTTCATTTTCACTGGCGCCTCGTCAAGGTCATATGTTCAAGGTCACAGAATTGATCAGATACAACGAAGACGAAGGTTTCCCTGCGAGAAAAAATTTGTTTCGATCCTGAGACAGCGTATGGTGATCAGGACACGTAACAAAATTGCTATCGATCGTTCGGGGGTTAGGAACACACGCTGACGTCAATTGAAGTAAATCATGTTGAAAGGATTAAGAGGATATAACATGCCGCCGTGTAATTCGGGGGATGAGGGCCTTCAGAGACGATGGTGAAAACATCGTAGAACGTTCCCAGATAGCACCGTACGTCCATGGGACGTCCGTTTTACGTCCGATACGTCCAATGTCCATCGTGTACGTCCGTGGGACGTCCCTTGGATCAAAATTTCGGACGTCCCATGGACATCCGTTCTTACGTCCGTGGGACATCCCTCGGACATCAATTTCGTACTTGCCAGGGACGTGGGACTTAGATTATTTCGTACGTTTTCGGATGCTATATTGTGTATCTATTATTATACTCAAAATACAGTTTATGAATTTTTTCAGATTTTTAAGTTCGCGGCGCCGTTGTTTGAAAAAAACTAATTTTCTCGACGTTTCTTCCGTGAAAAAATGAGCTAATCTTCAAATTGTTAGATTTTATTTATTCTGTAAGACTATTGGACACTGATAAACTTGAACATTTCACAGAAATAGTTGAAAAATGAAATTAACTTGATTAGTATTACGATTACCTCGTACATCAGCGCGTATAGTATCTGATAATATTAATCGTGTTACCAAGAACTCGGTTGGGTCAGCGCTTTAGGCGCTCGGCTGTTAATATGCTTATACTAGGTTCCCGCACGGCATAAGTCCACTTTTTTTTATTTGATCAATTCCTCTTTTTCTAGCTATGTGATAATCAATGGTATTTTTGTAGAATTCTTTTAAACCAATATTTACATATTTACTGCGATATAACTGGGACCACTGTCGGACATACCTGGGACATAAATCGGACATATTTCGGACATATCGTACGTCCCAGGGACGTACGATATGTCCGGTACGGACGTACATTGGACGTCCGAGTGCTATCTGGGTTTCTAGCAGAACTGGACGGTGTATAAGGTTATCCAACATCCTTCAAAAAATAATGTTAAAAGAACAATTGATTTAAAACATTTTCTAGGGGGTGTGTTTAGCTCCGAACGACCATTAATTATTTTCAGTGACTTCGAACAAGGACCAGGGACACTGGCTGACAAAAAATCATCGAGTCGACACGCGGCAGAGATAAAGACCTTTTCCTGCAGCCTCTTCCATTTTTAGGTATAAGGGGTGCGATGATGAGGAACGATCCGATTCGCTTCTTCCGGTGCGGATTATATCGTTAATTCGACGATAGGCTCATGGCAAGGGAAGATCGTGATATATCCCCGATCGACTATCCTTATCGAGAGACGATTGATGCGATGATTTGGGGGTGTCGGGGGGGGGGGGGTGTAGTCAAAAAGCTGATCGTTATACACGACGATGCGAATAGAACGAAACTTTCGTGCAAAGTTGTTCCTCCGGAGACGCTTCGTTTTCGGTTCTTATTTTCCTCGGTATAGAGGATCGATCGGTGCTCTCGAACTCTTACTCGATATCTCGTTAAACATTATTCAAGTCGAACACCGACGTGACTGAGAAAAATGTTTGAAGACCGACCACTTGTGGATCGCTCGAACCACGGTGAGACAATTTTTTGAATCGCAGACGACTGCGTAAACTGTAATAAGATGAGAACTTTTTCTGAAGGTGAGGATTTTACTTTTTGGGAAATTTTGTCTGTGACTTTTTGATTTTTCCAGGGGGAAATGAAAATTTTCTACTACTTGATGTATCTTGAAAATTGTGGGAGATAAGAAAAAAGGGATGGGGTAAAAGCTGACTGGTTTTTTGTGTTCTATGGGAATCTGTTGATATGGTTTTTGAATAATTGTTTATAACAATTCTGTTTGTTTAAATAATTAATTTTTCACAATTTTGGTGCATTGTTTTATAGAGCGTGAGAGGGCATTAAGTTTTTGTTGGAAATATTTTTTTGTAAGTGCTATGGTTTTCTAGATATGTAGAAGAATAATATAGGGGTAGTTTCACCCTGTGAAATCAAAAATTGAATGTAATAAAATTATGTTATTCTCAATTTGTATTGGATAAAAAAAAATAATATTTTCATTTTAACATCCCCATTTACTGTAAGAATATAATTTTTAGTTTTAATAATATCGGGAACTTTCGACTGACAACAATGAGTGAAACCATACATTATTATTTACCAAATTGTATGAACAAAATTTAGTATCAGATTTACTCTTACCAACACACACATACAAATCATAAAATAAAAATGACAAATATTTCATAAATCCTCTACATTATTACATACTCAAATTGTATAAAAAACAATTTATCAAATACTCATCCCCATCAATCGGAGTAAATGTACAAAAGTATATTTTACACTATAAATAATAAAATGGTGTGTCAAACATTTTCTCAACAACATCCTACGATTTATATCAGCACTTTAGTAAATACTCATCCCCATCAATAGGGGTAAATGTACAGAAATATATTTTACAATATAAACAATAAAATGGCGTGTCAAACATTTTCTCAACAACATCCTACGATTTATTTTAGCATTTTTTAATACTTTTTTTCTGTAACGAGAGAGCATCGACGATCCTCGACGACGAGAGAGAAAATATGAGAGAAAGAGTGAGTGAGAGAGTAGAGAGAGAGAGAGAGAGAGAGAGAGAGAGAGAGAGAGAGAGAAGTTCTCGCCGGGCGAGGCAAGTAGACCAAAAACCCCTCGAAGGGTTCAAAATTGGGTTCATACTTACTGTGCTCTGCGGCCGGCGTTTCGTCGACCTGAGTCTGCGTCTTTTGTCGTCGAAGAAGAGGGATGCCACCGCTTTTTTTCGGTGCTAAACTTGGACACATCGCCGGCTCCACCAGGTGTATGCAATCGGTATGCGCGTTCGCCTTGCAGCCGCGACACCTGACGCCCTGGCGACTGTGGCCGCGCAACACCTGGCCGCAGGCATCGCAGGGGGTGATTTTACGGTAGGTGTACTCGCGCCATATGTGACCACCCTCTGATTCCAGGCTTTTCCTGGAAAAATTGCAATTTTTATCAGTCGTTAACTGTGCGGCAATTTTATTTCTGAAAATAATATTTTAGCGGCCATTTTTATGTGGTCGGATCGATTGGAAGTGCAGTGGTCTTTTTAGGGGACGAATTAGAACCTTTGTAATTTACTCAGTATTTTTCTTTTGTGATGTACTTTGGGAAATTTATTTTATGGGATTTTATTGATCGAGGGTGCAATTTCTTGGCAGATAATTTGGTCTTTTCTGTTAATGGTCGTGCAGTTGATTGAGGGTGCAGTGGTTTTTAAGGGATGATTTTTTAATTTGGGGATGTTCGATGGAGTAACATATTGATTGAGAGTGCACTGGTTTTTAAGGGATGATTTTTTAATTTGGGGCTGTTCGATGGAGTAACATATTGATTGAGGGTGCAGTGGTTTTTAAGGGATGATTTTTTAATTTGGGGATGTTCGATGGAGTAACATATTGATTGAGGGTGCAGTGGTTCTTAAGGGATGATTTTTTAAATTTAGGGATATTCGATGGAGTAACATATTAATTGAGGGTGCAGTGGTTTTTAAAGGATGATTTTTTAATTTGGGGATGTTCGATGGAGTAACATATTGATTGAGGGTGCAGTGGTTTTTAAGGGATGATTTTTTAATTTGGGGATGTTCGATGGAGTAACATATTGATTGAGAGTGCACTGGTTTTTAAGGGATGATTTTTTAATTTGGGGATGTTCGATGGAGTAACATATTGATTGAGGGTGCAGTGGTTTTTAAGGGATGATTTTTTAATTTGTGGATGTTCGATGGAGTAACATATTGATTGAGAGTGCAGTGGTTTTTAAGGGATGATTTTTTAATTTGGGGATGTTCGATGGAGTAACATATTGATTGAGGTTGCAGTGGTTCTTAAGGGATGATTTCTTAAATTTAGGGATGTTCGATGGAGTAACATATTGATTGAGGGTGCAGTGGTTCTTAAGGGATGATTTTTTAAATTTAGGTATACTCGATGGAGTAACATATTGATTCAGGATGCAGTGGCTCTTAAGGGATGATTTTATAAATTTAGGGATATTCGATGGAGTAACATATTGATTGATGGTGCAGTAGTTCTCAAGGGGTGATTTTTTTAATTTAGGTATATTCGATGGAGTAACATATTGATTCAGGATGCCGTTGCTTTTTAGGGGATGATTTGCACAGTTTTGATTGGGGGATGGAGTAATATTGATTGGAGACGAAGTTGCTTTTTTGAGGGATGATTTGGGTATCTTTGTGATTAGTTTGGTATATTTATTTTGTTACTTATTTAGGAAATTCTAATTTATTTTTGGACATTTGTGTTATATGATAATATTGATTGGGGGTGCAGTAGCTTTTTGGGGGAACAGTTCAGTCTATCAATAGATATTAAATAACGATTACAGGTGATAAAAATAGTTGCCTACCTGGACATTGCGACGACCGTGGAGACAGCATGGTACATCGCCTGCTTTCCTCTGTGTTAGTCGGCATTCGCAAAACAACAATTCCAGTTATTGAAAAGTAAACTGCTCACGCACACGACAATTCCGTAGCGAACAAAACACACTATTGTTATATGGAAAAAAAAAAGAAAAAAGGAACGTCACACAATGAAACAAAAGGAGGAACGCCACGCAATGAAAAGGAATTAAAGACGATCATCGAAAGCATCAGTCTTTTCAAAAAATAAATCCCCGTTGTTTGAAAACGCTTGTCCGGGATATAGAACAGGTGCACATGTATGAATACACAGACACAAATACTGACTTGTCTGTAGACGGCGGTGTTGTCGGCGAGCTCGTCTTTAGACTCTTGAACGCTTTCAGCCATTTGTGCTTGGTACTTCCGGTCGAGCCATTCGACATCTTCCGGCTGCTCACCCCATCCGGTTGACCGGCTTCTCCGCTACCGAACAGCTCTTTCTGTAAATCGAATGAGATCACCCTGTAACGTATTTATTTCACATTTTTAAACAATACAGTAATGTCTGAAAATTCTGTGAACATTTCTAGATCAAAATGTTACTTATATCAGGTACAGAAATTATTGTTCCATTGCCTCAAACATAGAAAAGAATAAAGAGAATACTAATTCATTGATGGAACCATTTTGTTTTCAATTAATTTTTAACGAAACTGCTATCAATAGATTCGCGACATTTTCCTGATTAAAATGAGTCCAAACACGATACAGTTTCGATCGTATTTACTGAAGTAATCCACAATATAACGGTCATGGCTCCGACGTTCGGATAATAGAGGTTCTACTAAATCATGGATTAAAGACGTACACGTGCTCCGAATTGTATCGTGTTTGGACTCATTTTAATCGGGAGAATGTCGCGAATATGTTGCTGGATGTTTCGTAAGTAAAAAATTAATAATAAAAAAAATTTTTGTTATTGATAAATTATTTTAAATGTGTGATAAAATGGTAAATTGTAGAGGAAGCATACGCAATGTAGTTGATCAACATTTTCATTTAAATTATGCGTTGTTTTAGTGTTTTTATTCATTTTGATAGTATGAAAACTGCTGAACATTGAAATGGCAGCATTCTGGCCAATTTCCTTTTGGCAGAAAACGAAATCGCAGAAAATTGGGGAAGCGGAAACTGTTGTTGGTCCCGGAGGACTGGCGGTAATGGAAACAACCGCGTTTCCGGTTGACTTGTTTGACGGGCCGTGCACGACCAACTGGTAAATAGGCAGCCCAATGGAAGAGGAAGCCGGCACATGGTTTTAATGCGACGAAGGAACCGACATTAATTGGATTCGACACTGAACACGTGATGGCCAGTCGAGATACGCGTTCAAATGCCACTGTTGTGTACGTCTCTGTGTGCATGTGTGCATGCGCATTGTCGGCGCATCATGTGGACACTTGATTCGATCCTCCTATTGTCTCGAACGATTTGATCGGGGAAAAGGTGCAATTGTATTAAACATGACTTGCTAACATCGGTGAAAATATCTTGTTTATTTGAATGAACATTGTTTATTTGAATGAACATTGTGTAATGATATTTCTAATTTTAGTATTGTGCAAATGATACTTTTCAGTATTTTTCTATTGTATTGTAAATGTTAATGTTGTGTGTATGAGGACACTTTTAATTTTAGTATCACGCAAATGGTACCTTTCAGTATATTTTTTAAATAGTTTATCGTAAATGGTGGTGGTACCATTAAGTAAATTTCACAGTATTCAATTTTATTAGTCAAGGGAAATTAAATGGTTTCGAATGAAGGCAATTGTTTATTTTAATAAATAAATATTTCACCTTTCAGTATATTTTTTGGTACTCTATTTGGTATTAACTTGTATCGAAGATTGAATGATTAGTTGAAAAGAAAATGGAGAATATTGTTCTATAAATGGTGGAGGTACCATTAAATAAATTTCACAGTATTAAATTTTATTAATAAGGCTAAATTAAATGGTTTCGAACGAAGGCAATTGTTTATTACAATGGGGATTGTTCAAAGTTTCAGATTTCACTCTTATGGAAATGGTACTGTAGGGAATTGTGAATTTTGCAAATCAATGTAGAGACTGAAAAGATGTTACTTTTGCAGTTTGTGCCATTTTATCAATAATGAATGTTACTGTCCGAACTCGGACGGCTGTTGCTCAGAAACAAGCTGTGCTACGTATGATCCCATTGTATTGGGGAATGTATATATTTCGGAGACTTCATTCATGCACCGGAGGTGCATCGACCACACAAGCAGCATACACCGTCACCCAACAATGCACTATTCAGCGCGGTTATCTACTGTCGAAATGAACAAACCGAAACGAATTGGAAATAAGCGCGGACCATCATTGATTGCAACAATATCATCAACAATATCATCAACTAATAAACATTCTCCCACCGTTACTAACAACAACACAATTTTCTCATTACACCAGAGGAAAAACAAAGAAATAAATTTTCACTCATACAGAGAAATAACAATTTACGAGACACAGTCCACATTTTATTTGCACATTTAATTTAACATCGCTATTAAACATGCCTCAATTTGTTTTAATTGAATTTTATCATAGAAAAGAAAGAAATAAATGTTTGCATACACAAATAAAAATTAATACAAACACAACATAGACTTCAATTTATTTGTGCATTTAATTTAATATTGTTATTAAATGCAACTCAATTTTTTAATTAAATTTTACGTACGACAAAAACGAATGAATATTGAAACATAATAATAAAAATTATTGAGACAACATATTCAAATACGTTTCAATTTTTGGATTTAATTTAACACTGTTATTAAAAACGATTTTATTTTTTAATGAAATTTTACGTACGACAAAAAGGAATGAATATTCAAACATATAAGTAAAAATTATTGAGACAACACATTCAAATACGTTTTAATTTTTGGATTTAATTTAACACTGTTATTAAAAACGATTCTATTTTTTAAACAATTTTAGCAACAGAAAAACAAGAATATCCAACAAAAATTAAAATAAATGCGATAAGACTTTGGAATTGTTTTTATCTATGCATCTTTTTTATTAAAAATAATTGCAGCGAATTTCATGTGACCATAGAGGAAAATTGAATAAATATGGATGAACATGAAAATGAACATAAATGGGTCGAGTATTGACGTTGACTTTTTTTCTTAAGGAGAATTTGATTTTGTTATTAATTGTAATTGAAATTGCGAACCTGATTCCATCTAATTGTTGTTATATAAGAAGAGTGCACTTCCAACAGATTTCCAGTGGAAGACGGTAGGGAAGGAAGCGGCGGAAAGTGAATGAAGGGTGAAAGTGCAATAGCCGTGTGGCATTTCAAGGACCTAGTTCCAGAATGGCTCCTGGCCTCTCTCGGGAGTTTAAGCATTAATATGGCCGCGCAAATTCGAAGCATTCGTGACTTTTTCGTATTGAAAAATTTCATAACGCTCAAATATTTTATTATCCAATTTTTTAAATAGTCGGAACGCCCTCCCTGACTATGAGCTTTCAATTTTAAAATACTGATGTGTTCAAATCTTCAAAGGCAATTGATTCACTCAGAAATTTCAAAATGGTCAAACATTTTACTTTTTTTGGTATTGTTAAAATGTATATTTTAAGAACAAAGATAGTTAAGAATTTTAGGAATATTAATCAGTCAATAGTAATCAAAATTAAGGCTTGAAAATTTAGAGATAAAGTATAAAGAGATATACTTCAGTATAAGTATAAAGTACTAAGGAATACTAAAGTATAAAGTATAAGTATAACTTTATACTATAAATTTATATATTTATGCATTTTTGATCTTCTAAAACTGAACGTAGACAAATATTTAAATAATTTTAATATGATTTTTATCTTCCTTGGAATATTGCAAACCATGAAAAAGAAATTTGAAAAATTGTAACGATTATCAAATCACACGGAATCCAATGAAATTCTTTGTGACTTTTTTTTTATTAGATCGGTTTAGTAAAATTTATTCTTGATTACTAATATTGCTGGAATATGAATAATATTGAATATTAGGCTTGTAAAATTGTTAGGAAGAATGGAAAATTTTTTTTTCAAATTTTACAATTTTTAAAAGGCTGTACAGTTTCTACAAAACACTAACCTATATCGTCCAATACGATGCACAACCAACAACGAAAACTACGTAAACAAGCAACAATGGTTGCCACGTTAAAAAAGATGATTGAAAAATTGAAAACACAAAAAAATATATCTTTATACTGTATTTTAATATTTTTAAAAATATTAACAAAAAAAAGGATCAGTCCAAAGATGTATAAAGAATTCTGATAATAAAAAGAGTAGGAAACTATAACAGACATGACAGAAAAACGAAAAATTAACTAAAAATGAAGATGTTCCAATTGACAACTAAAAATAAAATTAAAATTAAAACAATCAGAAATAAATATACATTAAACACGAAACCGTTTTAAACATAAAAAAAATTTAAAACAGTTTAACACACCACCAAAAACAAAATTAAAACGGAAACAGTCTGAAATACAAACGCACAGTGCATTCGACATTTAGAAATCAAACATCAAGAAACGACGTAAATAAATAAACAAACACCACCTCCCAAAAGCAACACAAAACCTAAAAAATTATAAATACAGTCCCTTTTCTTAAATGCTAAACAAAAGAAAACAGAACAGTCTGTCCACCTGTCAACTCACCCCCCAACCCCAAAAACCCGCGTCATCCCCTAAAATCACACCACGCGACTGAACCACCACCGGCAAGGTACGCGATCCCAGAAGAGTCCATTCCGTTGGCCTTAAAGCCTCCAGCTCCACCAAACAATTTCCTGGAGCTCCACGTGTCCTCATTGTCATCCCCTCGACACGTGTCACCATTCCGTACCAGGGGGGCCCATGACAACGTCACGTGATCAACCAGGACCCCCTCAGAAACGCATAAAATAAAACCACAGAATCAAACTCTCGTCGAACCAACCACACAACCAAAAACACCATGGAAAACCGAAAAAACAAGCGAACACTTTAAAGTGTGTTTGGGACCGGTTTGAAACGGTTTGGAACCATGGTGGCAGGCCCCCCCCACCTTCATGACCGAACCCCAGGTCCATCAGGACGCATCGTGGTTGCATGGCAACAAACACTCGACTCGCTGAATGAGAGAACGCCAGGTGAATGGTTTCGAACTTTTTCGACTTGTCACTTGCCAGGGTGGTTGCGCCTCGTTTGACACGGTGGGTTCGCGTTTGAAGGGGTTTGAAGGTACTAACGACTCGTGTGCGCAACGTTGTCCAACCCATGGCCGAAGGATTCGATGAGGATTTCGACGTGACACTGCGAGGAGTGCTGCTGGTGGTGCCTGCTACCCTGACCTAGGAAGGCGGACTCGCCGAGAGAGAGGAGGCCGGGAATGGATTTTCAGACGCGGAGTGTTCGACGGTGACCCAGTTGGGAGGGCGCATGTCGCGCGATTGCGCGCCGTATTTATTCGGAAATGCCGGGCGAGAGCGGTTTTTGGGGGCCGCTGTTTACTCGTGGCCGGCTGACAGGGGCTAGGTACAAGGGGGTTGAGTTTTAGAGGGTTTGGATACGGGGAATGTTGTGGGAAAGCTTTTCTTCGGAGGCTGTACGAATTTTAAGATGGAGCTTGTTTTTGCTTTGGGGGATTGCAATTGGGCTTGTAGGGGCAAATTTGATAAGGGGGCAGTTTTTGAGAATTTGGGGTGAATGGGGTTTGTTTTTGTTTGGGGTGTCGGATTGGGTTGGCGATTGGAATTGTGTTTGGTGGGTTTATAAGTGATTTGGGACAGTTTGAATTGAATGGGGTTCGTTTTTGTTGGGTGCTGTTTTGATGGGTTTGAGAGTGGTTTTGAAAATTTGGGGTGAATGGGGTTTGTTTTTGTTTGGGGGTCGGATTGGATTGGCGATTGGAATTGTTTTTGGTGGGTTCATAAGTAATTTGGGAGAGTTTGAATTGAATGGGGTTCGTTTTTGTTGGAAGGATTTCGTTCCGAGAGAGCTGATTAGGTTAGTGAGTAGAACTGTTTTTGTTGGGTGCTGTTTTGGTGGGTTTGAGAGTGGTTTTGGAGAGTTTCAGGTGAATGGGGTTTGTCTTTGTCTGGGGGTCGGATTGGGTTGGCGATTGGAATTGTTTTAGTGGGTTTATAAGTAATTTGGGAGAGTTTTAATGGAATGGGGTTCGTTTTTGTTGGAAGGATTTCGTTTCGAGAGAGCTAATTAGGTTAGTGAGTGGAACTGTTTTTGTTGGGTGCTGTTTTGGTGGGTTTGAGAGTGATTTTGGAGAGTTTGGGGTGAATGGGGTTTGTTTTTGTTTGGGGGGTCGGATTCCGTTTTGAGAGAGCAAATGAGATTAGTGAGTGAAATTGTTTTTGTTGGGTGTTATTTTTGTGGGTCTGTGAGTGGTTTTGAAGAGTTTGAGGTGATTAGGATTTATTTTTGTTGGGTGGTTTTACTTTTGAGAAATAAAATTAGGTTAGAGACGGTAATTGTTTTGTTCTTTTGCACGTTTAGTAGGTTTAGGAATGGTTTTGAGAGATCTGATTGGGTTGGAAATGGAAATTGTTATTTTTATGGATGGTTTCGACGGTGGTTTGTTTTTTGGGGTGATGCTGAGAAGTTACAGGTGATTGTTGGAGTTTGTTATTGATGCGAGGATAGCGTTTGGTAGGGCAATCTCGATTGATGGCTGGAAATGTTCTTCTAGGGGTACCTTTGATAAGTTCTAAAGTTGGGTTTTTGGAAATGTTTTTGAAAGTTATGAGATTTGTTTTCGTTGGGAGGATCTTGTTCAAGAGATAGAGATTGGATTGATCGACTTTTGAGAACAAGAAAGAAAATAATTTAAATTAAGAGAGTATTTTTTGATACTTCGAAGATTGATGAACTTCAGAAGTTGAACGCCGAAGCAACTTTAATTACGAAAATTCCGCCTGAAGCGTTCAGGTTAGCAGATAATTAAACTATGTTTTTAGGGTTTATCTTAGACACTCCCGCAGATAATGATTAATTAAAAGCGCAGAAGAATGAATCAAAAATTTGCTCCCTATTGCATAATGTTTATAATCATAACAATCACAACTTTTCGTCAGCTTCGATACAAAATTTCACACATTAAGTTATAAATACCCTGCCTTCTATCTCATCCCCTAGAGATAATTCAACTATTATGTTCTCCGGAAATTAAGATCGCGATCTTTGTTATAACCAAAATAATAATAAATTTTTCTCAACTTTAATACAAAATTTAACAAAATATGTTAGAAACTCCATATAGTCCGTTTCATCCCCTAGAGATAATTAAGCTATTATGTACTGGAGAAACTGGGACACATCGAGATCAGTTTCTGGCAATGATCTGTCATCTTGGAGCCATCTCCTTAGACCTCGAGGTCCCAAAAGGCAACACACAGCCATCTTGTACAAGCTGGTAGAGAATGGGTCAACCCCTAACACGAAGGAAATTGCCACGACTGATCGAAGCAGCCAATTATCGATAGCCGGACAGCTTGTTCCATAGGTACGAGTATCTGCTCGCTGTAGGGACGTCCGTTAGGACGCGTCTTGTTGAAAATTTTAGCGAAACTTGATTCCCTCCAACTCCTCCCAACCCCCTGCAACCCCCTGACATCGACGCTGTGATGAAAGCACGCCGATTAAACGACGCTTTCATCGCCAATCTACATGTCTGAGACTCTCGGGAACTCGGAGATAACTTTACCGCTACTTTTGCTTATGTGTCGCAAAATAGTGCAGAATATTCGCAAAATAGTGCAGAATATTCGCAAAATTTATAAAAACGTGTCCCTAACAAAATAAATAGGAAACTATAATTTTTGAAGTCAGGAGAAACATGTGTAAATAAAAATTCACTGTCTGTGCTGTTCTCCATGATTTAACAATTTGTTTGTTCATAATTACGATTAATTATTGATAATATTAGGCGTGGTTATGTTATCATAATATTCTCAGTAATTACATTATTGATTTTAGCTAACTAATATCATTTTTGTTTCACGGAAATTTTCATAGATTAAAGGGGGATCATCCGTTAATTAAATTAAATATTTCTATGAAGACTGAAATTGAAAATTGAAATTTTGCAAGATTATATAATGAAAAAATTTATTGCCAAGCTCCAAGATAATAATAGTAATAAATAATGATAAATAATTTTTACGGACGACTTTTTAAAAACACTTTCAAAGTGTTGAATCTTTGAAAGTTTCACATTCGACTGATTTAATTTGACAAAAATTAAAAATACTTTCAATCAATTGAAAAATGGCTACAAGTAATTTTAATATCAATTTTGATGATACAAAATACGACAAGAAATATTTTTTTAATATATTAGTTGAGATGAGTGACATGTTTTGAAACATTTGTAACTGGTGGTTGCAGGACGTCCTCTTAATTTATTTTTGGGGGTGAGTAAGGGGACAGTCGGTATATTAAGCAGTCTTAAGGGGCAGAAATGTCGACAGTCGTTCCGAATACCGAATTTATTCGCGACTGGGCGTATTCCTTGGTATTTGGGCTGTCCGCGTGCCACCAGAAGGATCAGGACACGTCGCATTCAGGAATTGTGCGAATGCTCGAGCGGAACGCTCGAAGCAGGCCAATCGTCCTCGATGGGGCCGGTGCATTCGATGCGCAAGCACATGCACATACTTCAGAGTCGTATGCAAATCAATATTATTGAATTCCGCGTGGCGTGTGTTACGCGGATTCAGAAAAAAAACCGGGCGACTAAGCACTTCATTAAGGGGTTGCTGGAAACCATACGAGTCGAGGCATATTTCAACATGTTTTGCTCGTTCATATTATTTTACAGAGAATAATTTTTTCTGGCATTTGGAAGTATGTAGTTTTAAGAGTAAAGTCACAAAATTTCATTAATGTATTTTTAAAAATGGCGGAGATGTGGAGGATTTAGTAAAACTGGTTTTCTAAGAGATGGTTTGTTAATTATTTTTTCCCGAAAGCAAAAAATTTTGTATTAAATAATTCTTATTAGCATTTGAAAGTATGTAGTTTTAGGAGTAATATCACAAAATCTCATTAGAATTTTTTTCAAAATGGCGGAGATATGGAGGATTTAGTAAAACTGAGTTTTTAAGAGATGGTTTCTTAATTATTTTTTCCCGAAAGCAAAAAATTTTGTATTGAATAATTCTCATCAGCATTTCAAAATATGTAATTTTAAAAGCAATATCACAAAATTTCATTAGAATTTTTTTAAAAATGGCGGAGATGTGGAGGATTTAGTAAAATTGGTTTTTTACGAGATTGTTTCTTAATTATTTTTTCCCGGAAGCAAAAAATTTTGTATTGAATAATTCTCATTAGCATTTGAAAGTATGTAGTTTTAAGAGTAATATCACATAATTTCATTAAAGTATTTTTAGAAATGGCGGAGATGTGGAGGATTTAGTGAAACTGGTTTTTTAAGAGATTGTTTCTTAATTATTTTTTCCCGGTAGCAAAAAAAATGGTGTATTGGAGAATTCTCATTTCTATTTGAAAGTATGTAGTTTTAAAAGTAATATCACAAAATTTCATTAATGTATTTTGAGAAATGGCGGAGATGTGGATTTTGAAAAACATGTTTTATAACAGTTGATCTTAGAATGATTTTTTAATTATTTTTTTTCGTGAGAAAATTTATATTTCTTCGAATAATTATTACTATTGGAAAAAATATAGTTTTGACAATAGGCTGAAAAAATTGCATTGCAGAAATATACAAAATGATAAGAATGTGAAGGTTTTTGAAAACTAGGATTTATAACAAATTAAAAAGTATTAATATCCATCAATACCGTCAAGTATAATGTTAAGTAAGTTAAAGTTAAGTATAATGTGATGAAATAAAAACTGTATAAATTTTTACAGTGACCGAGCATCTCGCATCCACTTCAGAAAGCAATATAAAAATAAAGATCCACTTTTGTTTTTTAAATTTCAATTGAATATAAAAATATCGTGTTTATACATCAACTGATCGACATAAAAATATTCAACTATTTCTCACAAGAATTAAACAACAAAACCTATACATAATAAGAAGGATTGCCAACATTTTGTAATAAATTTAGAAAACACGAAATGTCAAATAAATATGATGTTTGATTTCCATACTAACTCAAACGTTCCCCACCATAACTGCACACATCACCAACAAAAAATTCTTCCAAAGCAATGTTCACCTATCAATTAAAAAAAAAGAAAGAAAAATGTCCAGAATAAAATAACAACTGATTCAGAAATAAACTACCAAGTCACAGAACAAAATAACACACACATAAACAATGAAATAAATTTCACATAAAATCGGAGACACTTAAATGAATTTCGAGCTCGTTACACAACCCGACCACAATCCGAAACATAAAAATTTTAATTCACCTAACTGACAACGGAGCTAATTGACAAAAAAAGAGAATTTCACCACAGGCCACTTTTCATTTTAAAACCGATTTGAAATTTCCTAAGACTGGGATCAGTAAAAAGTGGCCTAAGTGACCGAAAGAAACTGTGCAACGATCGCGGAGCATGATCTCCTCGTCCGGCGACTATACTCACTCGGAGTCGTTAACTGCAGCTCTCCCGGCTCGCCTAATGTCTCTGTTTCCCGACGAAAGTGGCCGTCGACTGCTCGCGAATGCGCCCGGTTGCACGTGCAGGTGCATTGTACTTGCTATGTAGAAGAGAACAATGGCAGGCTCGTGCTAATTTTAATCGGCCCGATGCCACTCGAGAGAGTCGAGCGAGACCAGTTCTTTCTTTCTGACGACGATCGACAACCTCCTCTCGTTTCCTTCCACCGTCGGACCTCTCTTCGATTGCCAACCGAGACTGGCTCGCTTTCAGCTGATGTGCTCGTACGAACATGTTAGCCGATTCACCTACTTGACGTTTCGAAGACACTCGACCGGGGCTCTGCCGGGTCATCGGGTTGGGACAATTGGTTTGGTGACTGGTGGGGATGACTGTAGAGGAAATTCGGGAGTTTAGAAGTTGGACGACATTTTTGGTGGTGGGGGAAATTTCTGGGCCTTCTTTTGGGCTAGACCTGATTGGGATTATAATATTGAGGGGGTAGACCAGGGAATTGGGTGAGATTTTTGGTGGTATGTTTGTTTTTTGAGAATTTATGGGGCCTCATTTTGGGCCTGATCTGATGGGGATGATAATATTTGGGGCATTGAGCATGAAACCGGGGAACCTGAGGATTGGGCAAGACTTTCGGTGGTATGTTTGTTTTTTGAGAATTTATGGGGCCTCATTTTGGGCCTGATCTGATGGGGATGATAATATTTGGGGCATTGAGCATGAAACCGGGGAACCTGAGGATTGGGCAAGACTTTCGGTGGTATGTTTGTTCTTTCGAGAATTTATGGGGCCTCATTTTGAGCCTGATGTGATGGGGATCAATATTTGGGGCGTCGAGCAGGAAACTGGGGAGCCTGAGGATTGGGCCAGACTACCGGTGGTACGTTTGTTGTTTTGAGAATTTTTTGGGGTGTCATTTTGGGCCTGATCTGATTGGAATAATAATGATCTGGTTTATTGAATTGATTAGATTTGGTTTAGCTAAATAACTTCTAAGGGACTCTGCTTAGGGACTCTTCTTGATTGTAGCAATGATTTGAGGAAGTGGATTGAATGGGCCTGACTTGGGCCTGATCCCTTTAGAATATCAATTATCTAATCTAATTTAAAATATACTTGTTCCTAGACTACAATAAATATCCCTATACAATTCCTAAGAATCTAGCACTACATATGTATAACGAAAGGAAGCTCCATCAAATTCAACAATTTATAAAACTGTTATTAACAAAAGGATCGCGTTGAGAATTTCTTTATGCATAGTTCAATATTAATACGATGCCACAAAAAAATTACAAATAAAAATAAAGACTATAAGGACGCTAGAAAATTACCAAATTATAACTGAAGAAAAACAGCCTTCCAAAAAATTGGTCACATTCAACAATTTATAAAAATGTTATTAACAAAAGAATCGCGTTGAGAATTTTTGTATACATGGTTTAATGTTAAGGCTATCACATAAAAAAAATCCACACAAAGATGAGAACTCTAAGGACGTAAAAAAATTATATGGTAAAAACAGATTCATGATGTGGTTTTGAGCTCAGCTGGCAAGTGTGTCGAGTAGTGATTAAGTGTCGCGCCCAGTCATTAGTTTCGAAGAGCAAACGAACAGCCGCGAGGGTCCACTCGGAGAGCGTCGCGTCGGCCCGATTGACTGAAACTTGGTATTTAGAGCCGGTTTTCCGAACTATCGGGACTTCGGTGCTGCCAACAGTAATGTCCCTAGGGGGGACAGTCCGGTGGAAGTTCTCCCCGCAAAAACTTGCCACTTTCCTGGACCATCCAGGTCCGGAAAACCGCGACAGGGCTCGTCGAAACTTTTTTCATCCGCCGCGGGAAAAGTTCCGGGGCGGAACATCCGCAAGAAACGAAAGTTGGGGACGGAAAGGGGGGTGGGGGGAAGTCGTTCCACGACTTTCCGATTGGATAACGTGTCCCTCGGGAACAGGAAGAATCATCGATTCCTCGGACTTTTTGCCCTAGCTTCTTCGCCAACGAGAATATAAGATACATGATACAATAAAAAAGATAACAACATACGCTGAATGTTGATCGGTGAAACAAAATTATAACAGGTTCGAAATAGCTCCTCGTATCATTATAACTTTGATTCAAGTTCGTGAAAATTTTTATTATTGAGAATAAAAATATAACAGTTCATATTTCTCTATATGCTTTCATTACATCGGGCAGCAGCATCTGTTTCATTCAGAGTGCCATAAAACGGCTATAAAAAATCGTACTTCGAATTTTATGGTCTCGTTTTAAAGAGGACACTTCAATCTTCATGTCCGTGAAAGTTTTGGCAAGGAGGAAAATTTTTAAACTTTGTGGAGACGTTACAACTTGTAAAATTGTCAAGAATTGAAAAAAAACAAGAAAATACGGGACACTTTTCATTCAAAGAGACATAAAACGGTAACAAAAAATCGTACTTCGAATTTTATGGTCTTGTTTTAAACAAGACACTTCAATCTTCAAATCCGTGAAAGTTTTGGCAAGGAGAAAAAATTGTTAAACTTTGTGGAGACGTTACAACTTGTAAAATTGTCAAGAATTAAAAAAAGAAAAAAAAACAGGACACTTTTCATTCAGAGTGACATAAAACGGTAAGAAAAAAATCATACTTCAAATTTTATGGTCTCGTTTTAAAGAGGACACTTCAATCTTCATGTCCGTGAAAGTTTTGGCAAGGAGGAAAATTTTTAAACTTTGTGGAGACGTTTCAACTTGTAAAATTGTCAAGAATTGAAAAAAAAACAAAAACAGGACACTTTTCATTCAGAGTGACATAAAACGGTAACAAAACATCGTACTTCAGATTTTATGGTCTCGTTTTAAACGGAATAGTTAAATCTTCAAATTCATGGAAGTTTGAGTAACGAAAAAAAATTTTTAGACTTCGTAGAAATATTTGAATATGCAGAATTACTGAGAACGATACATTTTTTATTCAGAGTGAAATAAAACGGCAACAAAAAATCGAACTTCAGATTTTATGGTCTCGTTTTAAGCGGAATAGTTCAATCTTCAAATTCATGGAAGTTTGAGTAACGAAAAAAAATTTTTAGACTTCGTAGAAATATTTGAATATGCAGAATTACTGAGAACGATACACTTTTTATTCAGAGTGACATAAAATGGCAACAAAAAATCGAACTTTAGATTTTATGGTCTCGTTTTAAGCGGAATAGATAAATCTTCAAATTCATGGAAGTCTGAATAACGAAAAAAATTTTTAGACTTCGTAGAAATATTTGAATTTACAGAATTACTGAGAACGATACACTTTTTATTCAGAGTGACATAAAATGGCAACAAAAAATCGAACTTCGGATTTTACGGTCTCGTTTTAAACGGAATAGTTAAATCTTCAAATTCATGGAAGTCTGAATGACGAAAAAAATTTTTTAGACTTGGTAGAAATATTTGAATTTGCAGAATTACTCAGAACGGTACACTTTTTATTCGGAGTGACATAAAACGGCAACAAAAAATCGTACTTCAGATTTTATGGTCATGTTTTAAACGAGATACTTCAATTTTCAAATTTGTGAAAGTTCTGGTAGGGGAAAGAATTGTTTAAACTTCGTAGGGATGTGAGAATTCACAATAGTTCATAAAATAACTACCTTCATTCTCCCGTTTGTTTTTCAGTGGGAAAACATTTTTAGTAAAAAAACGAACTTAGGGTTGTTAAAGCCGTGGGTTTATCCTTTAAAATAAGCCCAGACAGGTTTTTCTCCTACTTTTTACTACAAAGTTGCACGGGATTAAACTTCTCAAGTTCCTTAGGGAGGTTAAGTCTAAAATCTTCTCGAAGAAAGAAAACTACCTTCACTTTCTCATCTAATTTTTATTGTAAAAGTCTCCTCGAAATAAAAACGACTTGGATGAGCTAAAAGCAGAAACTTCACCCTTTAATATCAGCCCGGTCAGGTCATAATCCAATTTTTTCCCACAAACTTGTAATAGCTTAACTTCCTCAAACCGTTCAGACCACGTTTGAATTTGCAAAATTTCTGAAGCAACCACCTTCACTGTTTTACTCATTTTTTATTTAACACTAGGTTTACGGAGCACTAAAATTGATTATTTTACATTGCTTTATAAAAATAATAAAATTGTATTTACTTAGATCTTCAGCGAATTTTATTGTAACATGTACACAAAAAAATAAATCTATTTAATAATTCCTTACAAATGCATCCTAACACTCTTAACACTAGAACTACCGAGTACTAAACGCGATTGGTGCATATTGCATTCTAATAACGACAAGAATGCATTTATTCAACTTTCGTACAACTTTTGTTTAAATATGTATTCTAATAGAGAATTTGACTAAAACATTACTCCGGAAAACATTTTTATAATTTTAATATTTGTAAAAGAAAAATTTAGAAACCAGTCATTTTGACTTGTCCGGTAGTTCTAGTGTTAATAATCGTAAATTAAAAATTTTTGAATCCGTCATTTTGACAGGCCCGGTAAATCTAGTGTTAAAAAATATCGTTCAGACGAAAAACTTTGTAGCATTAAAAGTAGAGTATGTACTCTTCAATATGAGCCTAGGTAGATTGTTGTATAATTTTTTTTCACAAAGTAGCACTAACTTAAAAATCTCCAACTTCCCATCCAAGAAAATTAAAAGCCCATGACGAAGCCAAAAATTTGTAACTCAAATAAATGATAGTCAATAATTTCAATAAAATTCCGAGAGCTCTTGAAATTAATGAAACAACAATAAATTAAATATCGACTGACAAATGTCGATGGAATTCACAAAAGAAAATATGTCCAGAATGGAATTATTGAATTCAAGCAAGAGAATCGAGCTGTCTGTTTGTGGTGCACGTCACGATGGAATAATATTATTAACAATAAATTGACAGTACCTGTGCTTGCACGGCCGCGAGGTTCAGCTGCGCCTCACCAAGCTCGAAACGCTTCATGGAAATGTCTTTCTGCAGCTCGGTCACTTTAGTGTAAAGGTTGCTTTCAGCGCTCCTGCAATCACACAGGGGAACTGTTGGCAGCATGTTGTTCAAGCTTCTGTGGATGAAATGGGTCGAGTGTTTCCAGCGAGCGAAGAACCACTGTGGAATTGCCCCTTCGTCACGTGTTACTACTTCATGGATTCGAAGAGCTCGAAAGATACCGCACAACAACCGATTAGACACCTCTTTCACTCTAATACTCGCATTTACAATATTTCGCTCGATATCCACGCTAAACCCTCGCTACGTCTATCGTTCAAGGCTGTTCAAGGTCGACCATGATGCTATTCATGACCACTAAGATCGTTAGCAAAATTTCTTTTCACTACACGCGACATTAAAAAAGATGTACTGTATCTCAACAGCATGAAAAATGTATTGAGATAATAATTTACTCCGGTAGAACAATAAAAAAATTGTTGGCAAAAATTTGGACATGGCCAATGGAGGAAGTGCAGTTAATTTAAAGGTTGGCACGTACTTGCGTTGCATGCGCATCAGTGAATCCAAAGCCTCCTGGAGCCCCGAAATTTTCTGGCTGAGAGCGTCGTGTTCCCGTCGGAGATCCTCCATCAATGGGAGAGTGCTGGTTCCCGTCGGAGCCAGCTCGTCCCTCAAAGCAGGTACCTGATTGATTCTCTCCATTGGTACCTGTTCCGGAGGGCCCGGGGCGACGAACAGACGTCTGGCAGGTTTTTTCGACGAGGTCGCTGTGGCTGCCAAACTTCGTGCTAGAATCTGATAAAAAAAAGTAACATTTTAGACAATAAAAACGGAAGCAGGATAAGTTGTACCACTTCTGGGTCTTCCTAACAACAAACTGACTAAAAATATGCCTTAGACTCTCAGGACAAAAATGTTGAAACCCGTTTTGGACGTTTATTTTCGGGGCAATTGTAAATTCGAGATTCCTTATCGAATAATTCAGAAACCAAAAGTTTTAGCGAGGTCTACCAGACGGCATTCGAATGAGCATAAAAAGAGCTACTATTGTTGAGTTTTTGGTTACTGTCGGGCACATCTTTCTTCGGGAGACTAGCCACTCAATAACATTTATTTCACCTAACAATTCTGAAAAATGAGGAGAAGTTACGTAAAAAATGAAACAATGTGCATACTAGTATATATAGTTAGAAAGCTTGATTTTTTTGTGATTTTCTGCCGCTTATTGCAGGTCGATACCTCTCTACAGTCAAAAGTTACAGCTGTTTAAAGATTCTTCGAAAATCGCACTTCACCCCCCTCCCTCTTTTAACCTGGGGATCCAATAAAAAAAATATGTCTGGCATCGATAGCGGACACATAGAACTACCAGTGTACGAAGTTTGAATCAAATCGGACACGTTTAAATTTCTACATATTTTTATAAAAATCCCATGTTCTTATACTTTAAGCAAACAGAGAGATATAAAATTACAATGAGAGATTTTAAACATTGCAAATGTCACACTGGAAGCCATTTTTCATCAAATAGTACTGGGGAAACTATCCAAAATTGATCAAAACTCGTGATAAAGGACTTCAATATAGCACGGAGCGAATTAGGGTGTCTGCACACCCATCCGGGACGGGCCCCGGAGAGTTTTTTTACATAGCTTTGGTATAGGCAGGGGTCTCCGGGATGTCTGATCCGGTGTGGTACCGATTCTTCCCTCGCTCGACCGAAGGGCCATAATTCTTGCATTTTCGAGCGCGCGTTGACAGTTCTCTCTGTGCAGGGCACAAAAAAAATGTTTTCAGGGGCTCCACAGCTCCTTAAAGTAAACTATCTAAACTATCTAGTTAAATCCCGGTCCGGCCCGTCCCGGATGGGTGTGCAGAGACTCTTAATCGTGTTATAGGAGGGTCGGAGGGCTGGTCGGGGCTCAGGGCTGGTCCCTTGAGGTAATAAGTCCCAGAATTGGCATCATTGTGGCGAGAGGGACCTACTTGTAGGTCGCTCAACGGCGAGACGACCTGAGCCTCTTCCGAGATGCCCTGATATCGCTTGGCCTGCTCCCGAGATCTTTCCGCGGCGGCTTCCGTGAACCCGGTGACACATTTGCAGGCCAATCCGCATAGCTCCTCGTAGACCTCCGCTATTTCGCCGAGGATGCCGGTCAAGCATCGCGTCTGGTACCGTTCCGTGATGGCATTCGTGGCTCTTAGTTGCAAAATGTATGCGTTGTGCGCCTCGAAATAAGCGCGTTTCAGGTCCGGCTCGCTACCGCCCTCTAGCATCAGCAGCGCGGCGTACGCGCGCTTGTAATCCGCTCGAGCACGCTGCAGCTTCTCCTCGGACTTGGCCACCAGCTGCTCGTAGGCCTCGCGATGAGCGAATACCTGAAATTTGGATGATGTTCATTGAATTACCCGATGTTGAAAAGGTCTGGGTCTACAACAACTTATCTCATCTTTGAGGACACGGAAACCTCAACGAGGACAAGGTAGCATTTGCTATGCATGAAGGTAGAATATATCTGCTAGGTTATCAGGAAAGTACTCTTATCAGTGACTAAAATCTTGTACACTCTATCTTATTCGGATCACACCATTTTAATTATACAAATGGCTATTGGAAAAAGAGATAAACTATGTCGTGCAACCTTGTTTGAATGTTGTGATAGAAATATTATTAGAAATTCAAGGACATTTAATAGGTTAAATTTAATAACTGCTACATTGAAAGCAAATTTATTGTGCAAACCTGGTTTCAATATTGTTGTAGAAATATGTTAGAAATGTTAATAGGAATTCAAGGTCGTCTAGTAAATTAGGTCTCTTTGTACTCTAGTTTCATTTTTAATGAAAAGGTTACTAGAAAAATATAAACAGTTAAGTTTGATACAATTAGTGGCAAGTGCTCACCTTCCTAGATTGCAGCTTCCTGTGGAAACTAGCTTCCAAGGTGGGTCTAGACAGTTGCTGCTGGAAAATCTTGGCCAGGTCCAGGTGAGCTAACGCGTCAGACTCTACCTGGCGTAACAGGTTCTCCCAAACGCGTCGCACGCCCCCTGTGTCCAGCCTCGTGTCCTCGGACCTGCTCCGGAACTTGTCCACCAGACGTAGGACGTTCGCGGAATGGTCCTCCATGACCGCGCCCAACATCTCCGTGAACTCCGACACTGCAACCAAAAGGATCTTGCTAAAAAATTTTATATACTTGGTCCAAGGTCAAGACTGTCCTATAAAAAAATTTTGAATCAAAATTTTGAGTAGAAGAGCGCTAAAAAAATCATTAAACTGTAACGATGGGAAACGGCTCGCAAAACTTGAACGAATTCAACAATTTGTAAAATTGTTAATATGAGTAGGATCTTGTTAAAAAAATTTATATACATGGTCCATTATCAAGACTATCTCAAACAAAAATTACGTTAAAAAATGATGACTGCAAGGGCATGAAAAAATCATGAAAATGTAACGGCGGGTAATCAACCCAAACAAATGATCTGACTTAACAATTTATAAAAATGTCATCGACAAAGTGATCTTGTTGAACATTTTTTTATACATGGTCCATTATCAAGACTATCTGTTTAAAAAATTACGTACCAAAATTATTACTACAAGGATATAAAAAAAAATAATCAAAATGTAACAGAGGATAAGCAATCCAAAAAATTGCTTTAATGCGATAATTTATAAAAATGTTATTAACAAAGAGATCTTATCGAAAAATTTTGTATACGTAGTTCAATGTCTAGGCCATCTTGTAAAAAAGTTGCGACTAGAAATCTTTACTCTGAGGGGTGTGAAAAAATGTTCAAACATCCCTTTTGGAAAGGTTAATCACTCAATTGGCTCGGGGAGTGGCAGTGCAAGGAATTCATCGGGCTCGTTCGTTATCGCGGACATTACACGCTGATTTGCTCCGCAGGCCACGTCAAGGGTGCACAATTGGCGCGGCGTTTGTTCTCCAAAAATCGTCCGTTAACGAGCACGTCGATTCCGCGGACGTTTCCCGCGGAAACAATGACCGGCATTTATTGAATTAAACGACGCTCGGCCGACCTGTCCGTAAATTGTTTGCCGACGAAGGAGTGGCCCCGCCCTCAATCTCTCTATTCTCTCTGTTTCCCACCTGTCGAAATATTTGAAGAGAACTCGAAACCCCGTGTAACCAACGCCCCGCGTCTGACGTGCTGCAGCGCGCGAATAGTTTCCGCCACAGAGCTCAACACTGTTTCCATTAATTAATTGAGCCGGGTGAAGCCGATCCGAACGCCGATTGCACCGCTGACAGGCTCCAATCAAATTGAGTGCCCCTCCCGTCCTACATCCCCTCCCTCTTGACGTTTTATTCACGCTGTTTTGTTTCAACCCCTCTGTTCGGAGGGTGGTTTTGGTGTTTGCGGGATTTGCATGTCGTTGTTACGGATTAATTAAATACTCAAGGTCATTTGAAGGTAATAATATTGTACAACATTGGATTGACCTTGAACTCGGCCATCATTTTGCAATAAAAAAAAATATATACTGTTCCCTCTTGACGTTTTATTATGTTTGGAGGATTTGAATATCGCTGTTTCAGATTAATTAAATACTCAAGGTCATTTGAAGGTAATAATATTGTACACCATTGGATTGACCTTGAACTCGGCTATCATTTTGTAACATAAAAAATATATACTGTTCCATCTTGACGTTTTATTATGTTTGGGGGATTTGAATATCGCTGTTTCGGATTAATTAAATACTCAAGGTCATTTGAAGGTAATAATATTGTACACCATTGGATTGACCTTGAACTCGGCCATCATTTTGCTATATAAAAAATATATACTGTTCCATTTTGACGTTTTATCCACGTTGTTTTGTTTCAACCCCTCTGTTCGGAGGGTGATTTTGGTGTTTGGGGGATTTGGATGTCGTTGTTTCGGATGAATTAAATACTCAAGGTCATTTGAAGGTAATAATATTGTACACCAATGGATTAACCTTGAACTCGGCTATCAATTTGTAATATAAAAAATATATACTGTTCCCTCTTGACATTTTATCCACGTTGTTTTGTTTCAACCCCTCTGTTCGGAGGGTGGCTTTGGTGTTTGGGGGATTTGAATGTCGTTGTTACGGATTAATTAAATATTCAAGGTCATTTGAAGGTAATAATATTGTACACCATTGGATTGACCCTGAACTTGGCTTCAAAATATGTACTGTTATTAAAAAAAAAGAAAATACTAGTGACCTAGAAATTTCGGAAAAATATTGTCCCAAAAAAATTTTTTTGCTCGCCATAATATCTGCCTTTTTCCAGCTGTATAATATTGAACTTTATCATTTTTTTGCTAACAGTAAAATTAGGCGAGATATTCAAGGTCAAAGATAAGGGTTTCATAAATTTTAAGTTTGCTATTATTTTTAGGGGAAATTGGTGTGTTTGAAATTCTGATAGGGTCAGTTAGGACCCTTTGCAGGATTAAGCAGCAATTGATGCGAACGCTATAGACGGTTTTACGTCGTAATTCGTCAGGTACGCTGGAAGATGCTCGCGCGTCCACTTCGAAAGATTTATTTCGACCATTTCTTCTTTGAGAAGAGGGTTGCTGGTTCTAACGGTTTCGTTAGAGCCGCGGCTGATAAATGAGATTCATAGGGTTCGAGGGGGAAACACATTTATGGGGATGCCTTTGGTATGTACCGGCAGATTGGATATAAAATCCAATCGATCGGCTTACAGCTACAGTCGAGCCAGAGGGGAGATTAAAAGAAAACATATTTTTGACACAGTAACGTTCGAACTGCCATTATAAAATATTTTAACACACAAATAAATTTATTTTGAACGATTTTTCCCTTTCAATTTTTATTGAAATATATGTATGAAATATTTTTATCGAAAGATCTGATTGTGAACACCTATTTTCATAAAATTTAGATTTTCTAGAAATTCTGTTATAGTAACTTTCTCCGGCATTTTTTGTGGTTTCTTTGATTTTATGGCGGCGAACCTGTCAAACGTGATCGAAGTTACCGGATGTTTATGAGAGATGTTCGTTCTCTAATTAAAGCCTTATCAGAATCCCTCGTTAAAAGGAATTTTCAGGACGAAGCTACACGCCTTCCAAGATGGCGGCACCTTAAACGTTCCCCGGCACCAATTAATCGCAGACTCGGCGCTCGTTATCGACAGCAATTAGAAATTCGCGGAACAATCTATGAATTTTCGTCGAATTGATTTTCACCGTGCTCTTCTCTCTTAGGCTAAATGATTATGTCTCAAAAATTGTTCCGACCACCTTATAAATCCATTTTAAACCGTTTAAAATTAATGCATAATTTTATCCCCGGTCTGAATTATTACTTTGAAAAAATTGTTACATATTCCTCAATCTTTTATAGGCAAACTCACAAAGTTTCAAATTCTTACGTTCATTAGTTTTGTTTAAAAAAAATTGAGGACCAAGGAGTTACAACTCAGAAATTACATAATTAAGTTTAGTAATTTTTACTGCGAGAACTATATACGGTATCGGTTTCAATTTTTTTTCATTTATTCCTATACATTAAAAGAGTATATCAATTTTTTTAAAATATAAAAATAAAGTCAATCTTAAAAGTTGTAACAATTTTTCTAAAATACCCCTAAAAAAACGAGTCTCCAGGTCTGCCATAATAAAAATACCGAAAACCACGAAATGGCGGGAAGTTTAAAAATTCATTTCATACTCTCCAATCCTTTCGAAACAATTTCACAAAATTTTAAGTTCATACGTTCATTATAGTTTTGTATTTAAAATATCAAAAAATTACCTTAAATAATAATATCTTAAAAGAATCATTTTATTAAACATTCAAATATCACCGACTTCCGGATATTCCGAGGCAAATTTGACAGTGTTGGTAAATAATATCACGCACGATTATATTACTGTCATCGCATAGACCGTGATATAATCTTGAATCGCGTTCTCCACCCACGCAAATGTCCGCAAGGACAACGACACCACCCCCACGTCCCCCAGGCTGCAAATTCCTCGGTGCATTTCACGCGGATCCAACGAAAATGATTTCACTTGTTCTGCAACAAGATCATTTGGCAATGGTGCTGCTTAGCGTGACAGTATCATTTCTAAATAGGGCGGAACGAACGTCATCAGTGGGTCACGGTTATCCAAAGATGAAATCACTGTTGATATCCTGTTCGTTTCAAAAGTAGACGAAAATAACCGACCGGTATATATTAACATAAATTATGCAGCTTTTCGAGAATCACTGTATAGTAATAAACAATTTCCATATCATTATTTCGTTCATAATAAATTTCCTTTATAGAAGCATTTTAAACATCAGCACGCTTAAAATTAATGTTTGACAATCGTGGTATTATGTTTTGTCTGGAGAAGTGCCATTTTTGCTATTTATCTAAAATAAACTATATTTACAATGCTAAAATCACTGATGAGTAATGAACAAATGCAGTATCATCATTCTGTACAGATTCGTTTTAAAAAACAATTCCAAAGATCAACATATTTAGTTTTCATGATTGTATAGTAATTTTTCTCTGGATAAATACCATTTTTTCGTTTTCGTAAAATACATCTAATATAACAAGAAGACAAAAATACTAAAATAAACAAATGTACGTGAACGAAAAGATGCAAATTTACCGGGATAAATTAAACACTAAAATAACGAAAATATTAATTACACAAATCTTACAATAAATTCCCAACGAAAGACGTAGCACAACAAAAATGGTGGGCCCCCGAGTGCTACGAAAATAAAATCGGACGTTTACTCCTCGGTGGCGTCAGGAATCGCTAAGACGGGGTCAATTACGGCCCGGAATAAAAAATATTGAGGCAAGACATTGCGTCAGAGAATTAATTAAGCTTTTCCCCTTTATTTTTAGCCGTGTCCGCGTAATTGAATGTCAATTCCGTGCTCGTTAACGGTCCGGGGTTACGAAACATAATCGCCTTTGCGTTCGCCCCCCCCCCCCCCTGGGCGGGGCTGAGTTCGTTCTAGCGAGGAGGGAGGGGGGGCTGCATCGGCCAAGGACAATCGAAATTTTCGTTTACCTCGTTGTTCCCCCCTCTTTCTCTCCGTAACTCTGTCTTCTATGTAAAAAGAGATTATTGTTGTGAATATAATTTTTGAGCCCACCGCCATTTTGTTTTGGCCGAGCGAGCCACGTTGCTATGCGTACGTAAATGCAGAGACGAATTGACATTTAGAGACGATTTATCCGACGACTGCTCGCAGCATTGATATTCCGGATTTATTCGGATAACGTTATCATAATTTTTTGATCATGTTGAACAGAATCTGTTGCGCCCATTTAGTATTATTCAACGCTCGACTGAATTTATTTATTTGGCGAATTTTATCATTTGAATAATTGCTTGTAATAATAACATCACGTCCATGCAATGCTAATATGTAATTATTAATGAACTATGCCTATCATCTGAGCAGAAATTTTTGTTTGACGTCATTCTTTGTTTATGACATTTTGCTGCGTATTGTTTGAGAGATTTGCTCGTATTATTAATACGCAGCAGTTTAATTACTATGTAGCATATTTATTTTGCGAATTGAATTTATTAATTATTTTTGCATATATTCCTGCACCGGACTTGTTAATTCGTGAACGCGAGATCATTTAAATAGATATCCACTCATTAAATTATATATTATCATCTGTTTGTAATTATACGCGACTGCATACCTGTTCAATGAACATTTTCAAAACATTAATTTACGTCCTATTACAGTAATATTTATAAAGATTATAATATTACAACGATTTAATTAGGTAAATTCGACGAATTTGCGTTGCCGAGGTAAATCGCTGTTTAAATTTCGCTAACTTTCCCGCGCTAAGCCAATATTAGTTTTTTTATCGAGTTTAGTAATGGTTGGATTTCCATTTTATTTTGATGTAACGAAATAAAAATGTTAATGAATATTCTCCAATGATCACAGGTTTCGTGAATGTTTGATTCTCAGTTAGGTGTTGTTTGATTCTGAGTTAGGTGTTGTTCGATACTAACATTACTTAGAATCGTAGTGACTATGCTTAGCTGAAGATTTAACTGTTGGTAGATATCGCAGCCTGTGCCAGATTGATGCGGCACCAGGTGCTGGTTTCGATTAGATCGAGGTCAAGTTTGGAATTACATGGAAACAAGCCCTGAACTAATACCAGATACAACCTACAAATGATTCAAACCTCCAATTCTAACCCCTCTCCGACACTTTCCTTCCTCAGAACATACTATCCACCAACAAAGGCCTAAAATCATGATCTTTAACATAGATAAACAAAATTTCAGTTTTAGGTTAAGTCCGCAACACCTTGAACAGTAATAAGCTTCTTGAATTGAAATGTTTTCCCGCCATGCTGCGATCTTGTAATACCAACCATGAGGACGTTCATTATGAAAGTAATATGAACGATTTCCCGCCAATCAGGGATAACCTCAAATGAAATTCACACATATGGTATTTCTTATACATTTCGATCGGAAGAATGTTATTTATATTGAAAAGGGAGTTTGTGATGTGAATCTCCACCCATGAAAGGGGGTTGTGAGAATAACCTAAAAAAATTGATTAGAACATTTTGAATTTAGATGTTCTGCCGCCATGTTGTATTATAGTACCATCTTAAGAAATGTTAGCAATAAGTCACGGACTAAAAGGACTGAGCATAAAGTGGGTTTATGGGTGAAAGGGGTCGTGCCGCGAGCGGGGAGGGATGGAAGACTGCGGCCACGTGCGGCAAAACTAGTGTTGCCATCTATATAACGTTACGGGAACATTAATATGATTTGATTCTGAAAAATGAATGCATAACAAGTGTATTTGTATATATATAAAATATTGCACATTCGGCTCCAATATAAATTTATAAATAAATTATGTGTATCTATTTCCCGCATGATTGCATTGCAAATTCGTGTAACTAGTATTTAAAGTTGCCTATAGATAGCGTTGGGATATGGTGCAAGATTTCACGCGCATGCGCGGCCAAAACAGTAATGTATCTATATCATGATGACAGAGGTAGTGGAGCCCTGAGACAGCTATATTGGCGGGAATGTCTCGAAACAATCTATTCCGGACAAAAAGACTTCAGGACGTGTCCTGCGAGTTACAAAATATACACAAATATACATGTTATACACTCATTTTTCAGAATCAAATCATAACAATTTTTTAAAATTCTGCTGGGTGCTCAAGGTACCCCATTTCATCGAGAATCTTACTTTACCGAGGCTGAAATCGCCGCGCATGCGCGTGAAATCTTGCACCATATCCCAACACTGCCTATAGAGCGCACCACAGTGTTTGCCATCCAAGATGGCCGACAAGTTGATACCCCTTCCGTCTTTCGCCTCACCACCGCAGCATAATGCACAGTCCTTAAGTCCGTGCAATAAGTTTCGGTTGGTTGGTTGGTTTATTCTTTACTCTACAAGTACTGTCCTGCACCTAGAGATGGCGTTGGTGAGAACCGTAGCTCTACTTGCCCAAAGAAAACATGTCTTATAAGTTATACTAAAACTTATTACTCTTACATGTAGTGAACATTTAACATATGTTACACTAAGTTTCGTTTTCAGTCTTTGGTATATATTTTCTATTTTGTACTACTGACGTGGTGTCTTTTAATCTACTTCCTGTAGTTCCTTTTTGTCAGTTGGAGATTATTTCTACATTGCACTTTGTTAACCTATATATCACAAATTCTTTAGGACTTCGTCCTTCATGTATTTTTCTTTTTTCTCTCTTTACCCTAGATCAGTCTTACATGTGTGTATACGGATATAGTTAGAAGCAATAAGTTTCTCGAATATAGATAACGATTTTTAGGTTGGTATTACAATCACAACAGGGTGGGAAAGTATCTAAATTCAAAATGTTCTAATATTCTTTGAGGTTAATCTCACAGGACCCTCACACGGCGGGAAACCATCTAAATTCAAATTATCTTTGTACTCTGTTCCATGAAAATGCATTAGACGCTTTTCCACGGTAGATCCAACCAAACAATTATTTCCAAAGGCCCACGTGCGTCGCCATTTTGCTTCCGCATCGATCCCTACGTTGCAAGGATCAGCTAACACCGACGGGGATAGGGAAAAGCATCCGGGGCTCGGTTTACCTTTGCTTTTCTTCGACCAGTTGCCAGGGTTACCCAGGTAACCCGAGCCGATTTCGTTCTCGTCGAGATTTCTCTCGGCGAGACCCGAGTGCTTTCGTTTGCAGCCACCGGTTGTTTGAATACGATCGATGAGGATCTATCCCGTATGCACGTGTCGGCGTCGTTGTTTCGACGGAATCGATTATTCCGGTGCCGCGTGAATACGTCTGTCGTTAGTCTCCAAGTAGAAATTCTCTTGAGCACCCAGCCCACACCTTCTCCACCCTTCCTTTATCCCCAACAATCTCCTCCTTGAGAATCAGACATCTCCAACAGCTAAGCCGCTACTATTCCTTAATTGTAAACCACCCTTACATCGAACGATACATGTTCTCTCGTACATTCTTCAGGAAATTCTGTGCAAACTGTTGTTGCGCAATTATCAACAACTTGAGTATATTTTGTATTTTTTAAAAATTGTTTTAGGTAAAGAGAAATTCAAATTCATTGAAACTGGTTCAGAGATCACGTCACCCTCAATGAGGGGACTCCCCTAATGGACAGGTTGTCTTAAGCAATTCAAAAAAGGTTAGCTTAGCCTTCGTTAAACATTTCTCTGTAAAATGGCGACATTCAGTACAATCTGCTGTTGTTCAATTCACTCTCGGATCACTGTTCCTACTGTGTAGTTGATGATGTTTAGGATTATTTCCTGCTTTATTTATTAATTTTTTAAAAATAGAATTTTTGAGAGTCAGTCTTATAATTGATGGCACACGTTTTGAATTAGTATAGCTGTTTCATAAATTGACCAAACGATTTCAACTTTTCTGTGGAGTTGGACGAGGCTGGAAAATTTTGGGAAAATTGAGTTTTTTTTAAATATTAAAAGTCTATTTTTACTACATTTTTATTTAGGCCGGAAATTTAAAAAATGTGTTTTGTAACTATATGGCAAAACTCCATAGCCTCTAGCTCTAAATCCCATCACTCAGCAACCCTAATTAGCCCCAGTTCCAGATCCCCTAACTATATAAATTCTAATTCTACAATCGCTAATACACGTTTCTAATTGGCTGTTTCAGGTTTTTCCGAGTACAAAAATTTCAGAGCCATGTCGCGACCATTTTTATTTAAAGCGGTAAACGCTGTCGAGTTAATTGATTTTCTTCGGAACCGGTATTGGCAGGCATATCATGCACCACACAACACCGACGTGAACAAATCTCAATACGTCCCGAACATATTCGCCATTTGACACCTTCAATTATTCGGTTGCGTGTCAATTCCAATGGAAAGCCAATCGATACTGCAGTAGAGCCAAGCCGGATGAGTACGGTCGCGGCGAATTGTCATGGATGACTGATGAATATAAAGCCCTCGTGTCAATCGGAAAGTAATTAGCGAAAGTCCTGCCCGATATTTTCTATAAAATACCGTAAGCTTTCTGATGCCATATTGCAACCTCTGTTCATCGATTTCCGTTCTTTCGCAATGTTTGACCCCAAAGGGTATATCCGCTTTTCCCCTTTCTCACTAAATACGGTTCATCGGAAACATGGTTTTCTGATTTGCGCACGAAAGCATTTTGTTCTAAGTATTTTTTACAATTCGAGGATTTAGTTTTAAGCTGAGAATTAAATTTACGTGAGTCACAGATTTGGTTGAATTGAAGCTGGAAAAATTGTGTTTTGCGTTTGTTTGGAATTCTTTTTAATCTGCATATAAACGTAAGGTTATGTTGTAGAGGCAGCTGAAATTAAATGGATTAACTTCGAAACAAAGAATTCAGTTTCAGTGAGGTACTGGTTGAATTGGATCTGGGAAAAGTTTATTGGAAATTCTGTCTCATTTGTATATGAATGTAAGGTTATGTGAAGGTTATGTTACAGAGCATATGAAGGTTATGTTATAGAGCATATGAAGGTTATGTTACAGCGCATACGAAGGTTATGTTATAGAGCATATGAAGGTTATGTTACAGCGCATACGAAGGTTATGTTATAGAGCATATGAAGTTTATGTTATAGAGCATATGAAGGTTATGTTATAGAACATATGAAGGTCATGTTATAGAGAATATGAAGGTAAATGTTATAGAGCATATGAAGGTTATGTTATAGAGCATATGAAGGTCATGTTATAGAGCATATGAAGGTTATATTATAGAACATATGAAGGTCATGTTATAGAACATATCAAGGTTATGTTATAGAGCATATGAAGTTCATGTTACAGAGAATATGAAGGTCATGTTATAGAGCATATGAAGGTTATGTTATAGAGCATATGAAGTTTATGTTATAGAGCATATAAAGGTTATGTTATAGAGCATATGAAGTTTATGTTATAGAGCATATAAAGGTTATGTTATAGAACATATGAAGGTCATGTTATAGAGAATATGAAGGTTATGTTATAGAACATATGAAGGTCATGTTATAGAGCATATGAAGGTCATGTTATAGAGCATATGAAGGTTATATTATAGAACATATGAAGGTCATGTTATGGAACATATGAAGGTCATGTTACAGAGAATATGAAGGTCATGTTATAGAGCATATGAAGGTTATGTTATAGAGCATATGAAGGTTATGACTAAAACAGAAATGGATAAGTACTAAATTCAAACGTCAATGTATATCATTTCCAACTTACTGAGACTAGTAAAGGAAGAAAGAACTTTTTACTTGGCTCATGTTTCTTGCAATTGATGCGCAACATTTTTATTTCGCATAAAGATCCGCCGTCTAGTTGACATAGAGGCTGAAATACATGAAGGTTCCGTTGGGGCTTTTGTTTGAAAGATTATTTTCGGAGGACACGGCGTGACGGCCGGCTTAGAATGGATCACCATAAAATATGATAGATAACGGGGCGATTAAAGTCGAGAGAAACGTGCTAATCCGACGCGATCACCTTCGATCCCTGACTTTTCGTCGGCGGTAAATTATCGCCGGGACACGCGAGGACTGCTAATGAGGAAACCGCCGTCGGGTATGGTGATCCAATAAAAACAAATGGAAACTTAAATCACGAAATAAAACGTCGTCTATTGTAACTTAAAACCCATCGAATTTTTCAAATAAATTATCAAATATACAAGTAAAAAAACTACGCAATTTTTTTTCTTGGAAGTTACTTGAAATATTCTTTTGAAGTTAGTTAAAATCAATAGACACTATACAGTCTATAAATGAATAATCTATGACCTGATTTCTCAAGTTGGCTAACCTGTATTTGAATATTGTTGAACCATAAATGTTAATCTTGATAGGGAAAAATGTCTGGCGTAGTAACACATTACATTAAGTAATATAACAATTACTTGCGCCTTTAAATAAATCGTAATTTTCAATAATTAACTAAAATTAGGTAAAAAGATTTTAATATTTGCATGGACCCCAAGAAAAATAGAACAATTCATGACATTTCGAGGGAGATAAATAGAACCTGGACCTCTCTAGTGCGCTAAAGTGCATTTAATTAATTAAGGGAGCTTCTAGTAAAAGCCTACTCGTCAAGAAACGTCGTCCGTCATGGTGTTGTTTCAAGAAAATTAAACGGAGCAGAGCTAAAACGCATAATTAAACGAAACATTAATATATGTATAAATGGACCGTAAATAAATAAACAACCATCACATAATAAATTGAAAAACCACCCTGAACCTTCACAAATCATCAAAATCTATATAATCCACGAAATTCATAAAACAAAACAAATTACAAAACCTCTCTGACAAATAATCTTGACTAAAATAAAAATTGTTATTGCGCATACATTTTGAACTGGATTTGAAAAATGTCTCAAGCAATTTGCAAAATGGAGCAATAGTGACCAAATGAGATCCTTCCTCCCCTAATCTGTCGACTCGGTCAATTTCATCGGGAAGAGCAGGTCTGACATGCGGAGCAACCCCTTGAATTAATAAGCCACCCCCATTTGCTCTCTGTGCCCGCGTTTTGTCCACTGACCCGATTTACTAGAGTCGCCCGTCGCCTTTTGCGACCGGCAACACATCTGTAAACGCGTGCATTGCTAATTAAAGGAAGTTTACTCTCGGGAGTTTCGGGGGAGGGGGTGAGAACGCGGGGGGTTGTTTTACACGAAGACTGACCACGAGCAGGCTAATGGCCATTCAAAACTCTAATGAGGCTAATTTCTAATCCCTGGCAAATAGACATCGACCTTATTTGCCCCGCCAGAGGCGATATCGATCTTCCCGGTCGCACGAAAATTGACGTGACGGGGTTAATTGAGGGGGCGTGGCACAGGCCTACCATGGGAATCGAAAGAACAGATCGAAACTTCTGTATAATAAATTCACCGTCCGTCCATTCCTGCTAATCGTATTTACCCTGCCATTGGGGACATGCGTGGGTGTGCTAGGGAATTTTCCAGGGGCTAGCACACCTGGTGATCCGTTTTCAATGTAACCTGCAATTTTATGGTTTCGCGATTTACTAGAATTTAGATCTACAAAATTGTAAGACTTTTAATAATTATTAAACTGCATAGGGATATAGTTGTTGATGTGCTAGGGAATTTTCCTGGGGTTGGTACACCTGATGATCGGTGTTTAATTTAATCAGAAATGTTATGGGTTCTGGATCTACTAAAATTTGGACCTACGGATTGTAAGACTTTAAATAATTATTAAACTGCATAGGGACATAGTTGTTGATGTGCTAGGGAATTTTTCAGGGGTTGGTACACCTGATGATCGGTGTTTAATTTAATCAGAAATGTTATGGCTTTTGGATCTACTAAAATGTGGACCTACGGATTGTAAGACTTTAAATAATTATTAAACTGCATAGGGACATAGTTGTTGATGTACTAGGGAATTTTCCTGGGGTTGACACACCTGGTGATCGGTGTCAAATGTAATCTGAAATGTTATGGCTTTTGGATCTACTCAAATTTGGATCTACAAATTGTAAGATTTTAAATAAGTATTAAATTGTCTAAAGATATAGTGGTTGGTATGCTAGGGAATTTTTCAGGGGTTGGTACACATGGTGATCTTTGTCAAATGTAATCTGAAATGTTATGGGTTCTGGATCTACTCAAATTTGGATCTATAAATTGTAAGATTTTAAATAAGTATTAAATTGTCTAAAAATATAATGGTTGGTATGCTAGGGAATTTTTCAGGGGTTGGTACACCTGGTGATCAGTGTCAAATGTAATCTGAAATGTTATAGGTTCTGGATCTACTCAAATTTGGATCTGCAAATTGTAAGATTTTAATAAGTATTAAATTGTCTAAAGATATAGTGGTTGGTATGCTAGGGAATTTTTCAGGGGTTGGTACACATGGTGATCTTTGTCAAATGTAATCTGTAATGTTATGGGTTCTGGATCTCCAAATTGTAAGATTTTAAATAAGTATTAAATTGCCTAAAGATATAGTGGTTGGTACGCTAGGAAATTTTTCAGGGGTTGGTACACCTGGTAATTCTACATATGTTTGTTTTTCGAGAAAATCGAATAAGAGTGGATGGGAAACGATGCTGAGAAATACATAATCGGTTTCTAACGAGTATAACAGCTCTCGAATTACATCGAGGATGTAAATTCCTCGGGTCTGTGAAACGTAGCAGCCGTACACTTGAACTCTGGCCAGGGTTTGCCTAATCGACGACGTGAGTGTCTCGCAGTGGCCATGAATTGTTTATGGCACCTGTTTCGGCTGGATTGACTCACTAGGCAGCTGTCCGGAATATGTAACACATTTTCGAGCATCGTTAGACGGAATCGTTTGAATCGCTAATAAATAATGGAACTAACGATGTCATTAAAACTCGACTCTATTATTGTTCCGCATTTTTTCTCTCCGTGTTATTGCAGGGGGTAATCTGGATTCCAAAAATTCCAATAAAATTCTGTTCAGTATATTACTGAATTAATACGTCAACAATCAGTATTTTTATCCAGAATTCGATATTTATTTCTACAAAAATTACAAAGTTATTCTGTTTGGTAACGTTCAGTTATATTTCTCAAATTTTGGTTGCGGGGAAATATTTTAAATTCAATTCGGATTACATATTTACAATAATATATGATGGAATACGGATAAATAATTTTCCGTTTGTGCATTTATTACCCAACAAACTGAAAAGTTACTCATCGCACAATCGCATTCAAATCCCACTTTCCCGCACTCCAGTGATTTTTTTCCTTCAGGCAATAGATAATTAACTTCGCATCGAACAGCTGCGTTTAATTAACTCGGGACAACAGCGGTTTTAACGGAAACGACCATTGAACCATTTAAAAATGTCCAACTCCATTAAAAGTCGGTAAAGAGTTCCGTGCGTAACCTCAAACTTCCGGAAACGTTCGCCAGGTCTGCCAACGTTTCGAGCAGCTCGGTTACACTGTCAACTTTATAATACATTAACGTTGGGGATTTGTTGGAACCGATCAAATTTTATCCTGGCCTTGAAACGAAGACCAACGGGAGCTGAAGAATTATATTCGCAAGGGTGACAAGCAACCATGTCTGTTCGGAGGACCCGAACACTACGGGATTAGGCGTTCGACGTTTTGTTATAATTAAATGCCCGAGCATCAGACGAAGGACAGCAGGGACAGGGATAAGCCCTGCTTGACAGGGAAGGGTCTAGAAATTTCTCAAACGGCGAGATCAATCAAGGGATGTCATGCTTAGGGGACACGAGGATTCGATATGGATAAGTTTAGGGGAAGTCCCGTTTAGCAACTTCAAGGAATTAATTTTGATTTACCCTCTTCAGAGACGCTGTCACATATGTGTACGTTCAATATTTTCTAAAAATTATTCTCAGCAAACAGAATTAATGGACAGGTCCTTCAGCAATTCAAAAAAGTGAATGATTATACTGAAGTATAATCAAAATTATTTCGAAAGGAAGTTAAAATTCATTAGGACTGGTTCACCATAGAAGTCATGTGACCCTCAGTGGGGGACTCCCTAGGTGATGGAATCCTCAATCAACTCGAGAGAGATTACCTTAGTCTTTGTCGAAAATATCTCTGAAGTATAATTAAAATTATTTAGAACAGAAGTTAAACTTCATTGTGATTGGTTCGCAATGGAAGTCACGTGACCCTGAATGGGGGAATCCCCATTTGATGGAATCCTTAAACAACTCGAGAGAGATTACCTTAGTCTTTGTTGAAAATATCTCTGAAGTATAATTAAAATTATTTAGAACAGAAGTTAAACTTCATTGTGATTGGTTCGCAATGGAAGTCACGTGACCCTGAATGGGGGAATCCCCATTTGATGGAATCCTTAAACAACTCGAGAGAGATTACCTTAGTCTTTGTTGAAAATATCTCTGAAGTATAATTAAAATTATTTAGAACAGAAGTTAAACTTCATTGTGATTGGTTCGCAATGGAAGTCACGTGACCCTGAATGGGGGAATCCCCATTTGATGGAATCCTTAAACAACTCGAGAGAGATTACCTTAGTCTTTGTTGAAAATATCTCTAAAGTATAATTAAAATTATTTCGAACGGAAGATAAACTTCATTGTGATTGGTTCACAATGGAAGTCACGTGACCCTCAATGTGGGAATCCCCAGTTGATAGAGTCCTCAAGCAACTCGAGAGAGGTTACCTTAGTCTTTGTTAGAAACTATTTCGAACGGAAGTTAAACTTCATTGTGATTGGTTCGCAATGGAAGTCACGTGACCCTCAATATGGGAATTCCTAATTAATGGAGTCCTTAAGCAACTCGAAAGAGGTTAGCTTAGTCTATGTTGAAAACTTCTCTGAAGTATAATTAAAATGATTTCGAACGGAAGTTAAAATTCATTGTGATTGGTTCGCAATGGAAGTCACGTGACCCTCAATGGTGGAATCCCTAGTTAATGGAATCCTTAAACAACTCGAGAGAGATTACCTTAGTCTTTGTTGAAAATATCTCTGAAGTATAATTAAAATTATTTCGAACGGAAGTTAAACTTCACTGTGATTGGTTTGCAATGGAAGTCACGTGACCCTCAATGTGGGCATCCCCAGTTGATGGAGTCCTTAAGTAACTCGAGAGAGGTTGGTTTAGTCTATGTTGAAAACTTCTCTAAAGTATAATTAAAATGATTTCGAACGGAAGTTAAAATTTATTGTGATTGGTTCGCAATGGAAGACAAGTGGCCCTGAAAACTAGGGGAAATCCTCTGATGGACAGGTTCTTAAGCAACTTGGGGGAGGAAAGGTCAACCGTCTATTTACACTGCGCATTATTATAAAGCCTAATGGAGCTCCAGTAATGCTGCTGCTGGCGGAGATAGACAGAGTAATTATCGTGCCATTAAACTTCCGTATAATTTCCCCTCCCCGGTTCTCAGGCGTTCTTCCTCTACACTATAGCTAGAAGCGAGCAAAGGCCCGACGTCACTTAATATATTAGCATTCGCAGACACAACCTTCCGTGGCAATAGCGAGCGGGGTTGGAATCAGTGCACGATCACGGTTATCGAATCGATTCGGTTCCATTGACGCAGTGCTTTATTGAAACAGCTTCCCCTCCACGTAACTTCGAAAGATTTCTATTGAATAAATACTATCAGAAATGCTCGATCATGCTCCGGTCGTAAGCACACAGAGCTTTGCAAGCTTGTGTCGAGAGTTTCATTGTATTTTTCAGCGGAGAGAAAATGTGTCCCATCGTTTGTCAATTCCTTTTTAAAATAAATACTACATTCACCAATTATAAACAACCAGAAAAATGTATGACAAACACGAGCAAACAATATTGAATATTGTGAAAACAATTAAACAAATAAAAAATACTGTTACATGGTTTTCAACTCAATATAATTATTAAGAAAAGAAACAAGTGTCTCTTATTTTGCATGATCACAACAACAGTCTAGTTATAATTGATTAAAAATTTTATAACAATTTCAAGCACCACAGGTGCACGCTTTCAAAATTAAACATTTATGGGATTGATCGTTTGGAGTTTGCCATCCTATTGTTTATGTGAAGTGCATAAATTATTAGTTGTCATGTATGAAACCGAGAGTGATAATGTCAGAGGGATTAGGCTAAGTATATTTGAGGCTTTAGCAGACCTACAGGTGGCCTGCGGGCACCCACAGCTAATCTAAATGTCACACAGGTGTATCCACGATTTGAATCATTAACAGAGTTAGTTGCAACTGTTTGGAAATACTTAGGAGCAATTGGAGGGTGTTTAAAAATATTGAGACACCTTCAGAAAATTTTGAGGACCTTGAAATGTATATCTGTAGAAAACTATAACCCTTAGAAAATTATAAGGTGCCACAATTAGGATGTCCACGAGTCTCGTCAATTTCAGTAGCCTGCAAGTCCTCAAAGTCCTGTACACGTTTAGGATCTTCACAAACCTGTTGTGCTAACCAACCAGATTAGCTAATCAACCGGATTAGCTAACCAACCAGATTAGCTAACCAACCAGATTAGCTAACCAACTAACCTATAACATCAACTTTACCCTAAAACCTAGATTAAAAAAAATTAAAAGCCTAATGAAATTAGTAATGCAACCCCCCCCCCCCCTCCTCCAGGTCAGTTAACCCTTAGCACTCGAATGGCGACTCTGAGACGCCACTAGAAATTGTTACACCATTATTCAGAATCTGATAAGATGTTATTGGCGCAAGGTTCGATCTAATTGAAATTATTTTTGGAATTGGAATTATTCAGAATATTGTTTACATGATTAAATTTGTTCATATGTAATAAATTACTAATCATTTAAATATTGTATGAGGTACTACATCAGTTTCGTACGCATATAATGAAAAAAACTTATATACGATGGAAATATTTTAGGTTAGAAGAAATGTTTGGTTTTTTAGTTGAAATAGCTCCGAGTGCAAAGGGTTAAAAATGATTGGACGTTGCTACTCCAGCCAGCATGAATCAGAGAGCCTAAGCCCATTTCAAGGACAACTCCTGTTTCCGGCTAGCCCCCAGCGGCCAATGAGAATTTCGTCATGCCATCTATAATTATTGTCTCCGTCACGACGACACCCGCGCCCGTAGGCGTGTTTGGTCCCCACGACGATATCAAGGATGAGCCACGACAGCTTTCGGCTAAAATTACACGACAACGATTGCAATCCCGGCCAGAAGCTCGACCAGTCGATCCTTGATCGAAGTTCTAGCTATCCTGCAGCCAATCAACCGCAGACCTAACCTGCAATTCTGATAGATGAACTTCTACCCCTCACGATTGACCCCTTGCCCTAGCATTCTATTTTTATTTAGAACCCGTTCGTCGCTTCCAATTTCCCCTGGAAGAACCGGACAATTTGTATTGTTGGTATCCCTGTTTAATTTCTCATTTAATCGTATACAACGGATTTTCTTTTCAATTTGAATGTTCATTGAGGGAGTTACGATTGAATGTAAATAGCTTTGAACTATTGGTAAAATTGGGGACATACAGGTTTGCCAACGTAGAATAAATAAAAATAAGGAATTAAATGTAACTATTGGTAAAATTGGGGACATACACGGTTGCCAACGTAGTAAGAAATAAAAATAAAGAAGTAAATGTTACTATTGGTAAAATAGGCAGTGTACAGGTTTGCCAACGTAGTAATAAATAAAAATAAAGAGGTAAATGTTACTATTGGTAAAATAGGCAGTGTACAGGTTTGCCAACGTAGTAATAAATGAAAATAAAGAATTAAAAGAAACTACTGATAAAATTGGGGACATAAAGGGTTGCCAGCGTAGTAATAAATAATAATAAAGAAATATAAGTACCTGTTGATGAAATAGGGACCATACAGGGTTGCCAACGTAGTAATAAAAATAAAGAAGTAAAAGTTACTATTGGAAAAATAGGGAGTGTTCAGGGTTGCCAACGTAGTAATAAATAAAAATAAGGAATTAAAAGAAACTACTGATAAAATTGGGGACATAAAGGGTTGCCAACGCAGTAGTAAATAATAATAAAGAATTATAAGAACCTGTTGATGAAATAGGGAGCATACAGGATTGCCAACGTAGTAATAAAAATAAAGAAGTAAAAGTTACTATTGGAATAATATTGAGTGTTCAGGGTTGCCAACGTCGTAATAAATAAAAATAAACAAATAAAAGTAACTATTGAGGAAATAGGGAGTGTACAGGATTGCCAACATAGGAATTCTAAATGATAGATTAACTTTGATGAGCCGAAGTTGGCTATGCATGCCCTCCACAAGACTTTTTGAAGAAACCTGAACAAAATAAAGAACGTCAGTGTAACTGCTTGGAATTTATGATTGAAACTTCGGGCATGCAATCTCTGCACCTACTATTACTGATTAAAACCGTAAAATACAGACTTTCTTGGAATTTTCAACCAGTGCATCCCCGGCCACCGTCACAAGGCGGGAAATTGAAATTGAATTCAGTGAACCGGTCCGCAGGCTGTTCGCAATCAATTTTTCAGGCGTTTCTCCCCGGCTAATGAATAATAAATGAAACGAACGCGGATGTATCGCGTAGAGGAAATAAACCGAGGCCACGTCAAACGCCTCCGCAACGACCGTATGTCCCCATAAAGATACGAGGAACGCGAACGGAAGTAAATACACAATGACGCGGGAGAGCAATGAGCGATGAAGCATCTTCTTTTCCGGTTCCTCGGTCGGAATTCAATATCCCGCCTGCCCGTGTTCCTCCTGCCCCTTGGAAATTCGACCAATTACCGTAAAAGGTGGACGAGTTCGAATTCGAGGGGGAGAATTTCCACGGGGCCCTGTAATCGTAACGAAATTTCAACCCCGGCCCGTCAAATGATACCTGTTACCGTGGCCAATTGATTTATCAGCGACCACCAGCGACCGTAATGGTATTATTTAATGACGTTATTTCGCCGTACCGTTTAATCGAGTTTCCATGTAAGCTGAAACCCCGTCGCGGTCTCGCGCGTCCGCGGCTTCCGGCCCGGAATCGCCATTTTTAGAAGCCGTCAGCAATTTGTCGACGTTTCCACGGCTATTCCACGGTAATTGGCAAATTGTTCGTCATTTGTTCACGTAGAAAGACGTTGAAATTTTTGCAGAATTGTTTAGAAGAAAAAAAAGTATGATAATTATTATTTACAATATTATTATGTATTTAAAGGTACCTTGGTCCCCAGAGTCCCTAAAATCGCCAGCAACTGTCAGTGGCATCACATATGTCTCTGAATTTTCAGCAATGGCCCTATGACGTCAGATATTTCCATTACTTTTCATAAACAAAATGTTACCAATTCAATGTCCCGTTATTGATTGCTATTAACAAATTTTCCAAAATATACATTATTTTCGATACAAGAAATATATTTATTTTGGGATACTTGTTATCACAATATTAACACTAGGTTTACGGAGCACTAAAATTGATTATTTTACAAATTTCTTTATAAAAATAATAAAATTGTATTTACTGAGATCTTCAGCGATTTTGATTGTAATATGTACACAAAAAAATAAATCTATTTATGAATTCCTCACGAATGCCTCCTTACACTCTTAATAATCGTAAATTAAAAATTTTTGAATCCGTCATTTTGACAGGCCCCGTAAATCTAGTATTAAAATATACAATCTGTCCGAACTGATCTAGAAAAATCTTGACATAAAATGGCAGCTAGTAAAATATCCCTAGAGGTCGCTAAACTCATTAGTAAGCGTCTAGGTCTACAGGTATTCGAACTGCTCTTAATGGTACCAGACATTATTAAAAATGTCTTCGGAGCAGTTTAGAGTCACGTGATCAGGTCTAGGACAATATTACCACAAAATGACGACCAGTGAAAGACATCCAGAGATCACAAAAGTCACAAGCGTCTAGTGACATCGGAGACCGCCGTTAATTCGATTAACGGCGGATTCGTTCGCGCCCCGGTGATTCTCGGGCAGACATTTGGTTGACGAGACGTCGCTCGATGGAAATCGATCGTAGGAGGAAGAACAGGCGCGAAATACCGTTTAATTGCTGTCGCCATTATCGTTCTCGGATCAATGAACATTTACGAGTCCCACCGGCGCGGCGTCCCTTATCGAGCAGTCGTCGGAAGTCTCGTTCGATCCCGAATCGTGAATGCTTTATCATCGAGGGGTGGGGTTGGTAGTGTTCGTCGTGGCACGAGGTCGTTAAAAAGTCCTGGCCGAAGTGCCTCGTTATTGTCGGCAATTTTACAACTGCTTTAACGGCCGCGGACGTCTATAGAAACGCAAACGTCGCCGGGAGACCGACTTCGGAAGCATCGGCGGGCAACGGGACGGAACAAGGAAATGGCTGGTCAAAATGTCGCGTGGGTTGACAGCTTGTTCGCTGTGTTCAGATGTCCCTAAGTCAGGCATGTCCAGAAGTAGCTCACTTGGAGGCAAATTCGAGGGAGACGCCTACTTCTCCCGCCCGCGCGTAGTCCTCCGAGCTCCTCAGGTCCGTGCCTACCGCTTGCGGTATGTTCTGCGTGTGGCGCGTTGGGCCGACTCTCGGACCCACGGTAGGCACGGGTCTGAGGAGCTCGGAGGACTACGGCCGCCACGCGGAGCGAGACGCGCGGGTGGGAGAAGTAGGCGTCTCCCTCGGATTTGCCTCCACGTGAGCTACTTCTGGACATGCCTGCAGTGATGGGAATACTGGCGCTTTTCACGCGCATGCGTGGCGATTTTAGCCCCAGTCAAGTACGAAAATCGGGTACCTTGGTCGCCCCGCTAATTTCGTAAAATTTATTATGATTTGATTTTGCTCAGTTCACCGAATCGACACCTCTCTGTAGCTCCTTTTCCAATATTAGCAGTCATTATTTAATTAAATACTAACTTACCCGAAATTCTCGCAGCCCGCTCTTCTTTCACGCCTCGTGTCGTAACGGTCGTAACGGACTCCGCTAGACGTTCCCGCTAATAATGGTCCCCCACTACTTTCGCCCCAATAGCATCCCACAAACATCGGACGTGGCTTCGGTGCTACCGAAACTCGCGCATGCGCGTGAAAAGCGCCAGTATTCCCATCACTGCATGCCTGCCCTAGGTGCTTGCCGGTAATATTAGTGATCTTGTTCACTGGATGTTCGTATGAAAATTCTTTCAAATGAAATTGCATATCTTCAAGTACAGTTGAAAAAATGTCCGTACCCTTTTAGATACTTCGACCTAAATATTTAGTAATTAATATTAATTAATTGGATACACTTGCGTGTTTATGAACTCAAACTGTCTAGAAATATTCAGGACCGTCCGCACTGTCTACGGATGTCTCTGGGCTAAATGAATTTGATTGGGGAAGTTTGAAATCCCTAGGGGAAAAAGTTGGGAGTCCCCGTTCCAGGCGTCGTCTAGGGACTTCCCGAGAGTTATGAGTTCATCGACGGGTCGCGCGTGCTACTATAAGAGCTCCGTCGACCCACGGCGAACTTTCGAGGCCTATAAATATGAATACCTCTAGACACCTGTGGAGGGCTTCGAGAAACGCCATTGATCGAAGACATCCCGGGGAGCTAATTTCTGGGAGAGTATTCCAAGTTTTCGGATACTTTCGAGCTGACGTCAGCAATCTCAAAACATGGATCGAGGATGTTAAACGTCCCCGAGATGAAGCCGTGGACCAAGTTTCACAGTTCCCAGGGAGCTATTCAGGCTCCTACCCCTGCTTCTCGATTTAAAGATACCGGGCTGCGAGTGAAGATTACTTCAGAAGCGTTCGAGCATAGAGACTCGAACATAGTTTTCCCTGTCTCTCTCGCTCTCTCTCCCTTTGTCTGTCTGACACGGGCTGCTTCGAGGTGTTTGCAGGCCCTAGGCTCTTCCGCAGTCGACATGCGTTCTCTCCTTAGGTTCCCAGCCCTCTCTTTAGGTTCCCAGCCCTCTTCTTAGGTTCATGCCAAATTGGTGACCTGATTTCTTTGGGCTCTTCCCGGGTTTGCTACCTCTGTGATCTGGTGGGACACATGGAGCCTTTGATCAGGAGTTTTCGGGGCATTCTTCTGGTTCAATGCTGCTCTCAGACTCCTGTAATCTTCTGGCTGATCAGGATCGTTGCTCGATGAGCATTGTGATTTGTCTCTTTTGGTGTAGCTTGGTTTTGTAGGTCCTGCAGTTTGCTACCTAGTGAGGATCATTAATGGGCTATCCTGGTGACTTGGTGACTCGTTTTGCTAGCCCTATAATTTGCTAGCCACTTGGACCCATCGATAAACTGTCTTAGGAACCTTCTTCTTTTAGATCATCATAACTTTGGGAGTTGTGTAGTCTTCTATCTATGGGATCAGGACCTCCCAGACCAAATAGTGTATGGAGATTAGGAAAAGTAGGATGGTTCCGTGGGTATGTGTAAGAGTTGATCAGCTACAACCGCGAGGGTCCTGGGTTCGATTCCCGGCGCGGAACTCCTCATTTTCCCTAAGATCCTACATATCTGATCAGACACATTGCTCAATAACCTTTGTGACATTGTTCCTTTGGTACAGCTTGTCTTATAGTTTGCTACCCAGTGATAATTACTGCTAAACTGACCTCATGACCTCATTGTTAACAAACGTGTTTTTGCAGGTTCTACAATGAGCTACCTTGTCAGGTGAATTGTCGAATTGACCCACTGACCTTCTGTTCTTTGTGTTTCTTATTTTCACAGACCCTATAACTTGCTACCCATTTCAAGCCACTGTTAAGTCTGCCTGGTGACCTTTTGATTTTGTTTTTCTGTTTTTTCTTCAGATGTTCTACAATTTTGCCACCTACTCAATCGTTTTAAACTGACCCGGTGACCTTTCGCTTTTGATTCGTACCAGCCTTGCTGTCTCTACACATTTTTGGAAACCACCAGACTTCAGGATGAAGGTTACATTTGAATAAAATAGCCCCAAGCACAAGCCCAGTGATTGGTTTTTCAATATTTATAATGCTCGAGATGACACGCTCGAGGACAAACAATCCGAGATGGAACTGAGTTCTTCAAGAACTATCAGAAAACCGAGTGTTCCTCAAGGATGCACCATTCACAGGAAAAATCAATTCATCGAAAGAGGTTGGACCCACGCCCCCTAAAAGATCCCCAAAGAATTGCGTTATTCGCACCCCTCCGACCGCATGCCCTAAAACTGACGAAGCTGCCTCATTCATTTTGCAGTTTCTACCACCAACAAAATTCCCACACCTCCACAAAGATTCACTCTTCACGGGAAAGAATCAATTTCCCATCCAACCTCATCCCACTAAAAAATTCCCAAAGACCCACCTGATCCTCTAAAAAGATGTCTCCACCATCTTCTCCCACTCAACACCCATCCCTGTCCCCCATCAAGCACAGCCTGTGCAAGTATCCAAGTAGCTCCTCCACATGTCAGTGCCCTCCTCGGTCCCTGCTAAATATCTGAAACCCCTTACCACCAACAAAATTCCTACAGCACCGCAAAAATTCACTATTCACAGAAAAAATAAATATCCTATCGAAGCTCATCCCACTAAAAAAACTCCCAAAGACCCACCTGATCCTCTAAAAAGATGTCTCCACCATCTTCTCCCACTCAACATCCACCCCTGTCTCCGATCAAACACAGCCGGTGCAAGTATCCAAGTAGCTCCTCCACATGTCAGTGCCCTCCTCGCGCCCTGCTAAATATCTGAAACCCCTTACCACCAACAAAATTCCTACAGCACCGCAAAAATTCACTATTCACAGAAAAAATAAATATCCTATCGAAGCTCATCCCACTAAAAAAACTCCCAAAGACCCACCTGGTCCTCTAAAAAGATGTCTCCACCATCTTCTCCCACTCAACATCCACCCCTGTCCCCGAATAAACACAGCCGGTGCAAGTATCCAAGTAGCTCCTCCACATGTCAGTGCCCTCCTCGGGCCCTGCTAAATATCTGAAACCCCTTACGTGCCTAGAGATACTTGTCACAATAGCAATCCCTCTATCCCCGAGTCGTCGCTCATTATTCTCCTAGATACCCGGTCTCTGGTCGACACCCACGCGAACCTTGGATATCATATACAATGGGCAGGTTGCCAGGGGGTTAGGGGTACGGTTGGGGAGCCATGCGACTGGTGGCACCATCCCCTATCAAGATGAACTATATACATAATGCATGGCGGTCGCGTGGCAGACGTTGAGATGGTGGGCTGTTGTGTGGTTGGGTGGGTAGATGGGGTGTGGGTGGAAAAATTGAGCAAAAGTTGAAGGGGTGAGGGTGTGTGTGGGGGAACGCGAGGGAAAAGCGTGTAACATGGGGAAAGGTGTTTCAGTCAGGGGCTGACCTGAATTCAGGTGGGCTGAATCAATACCCGGCGCTCGTTCACCTCACTGTTACCGTGGCAACCAGACTCCTTTATTAAGTATAACCTGTGTACACCGTTTCCTGCGTTCCCCGAAAGCGCACACCTGTGCGTCCGCGCCTACCGTGCGTCGCCGAACCGGAGAATACCTTGCGTGTATGTGTGTGCGTGTGACTGTGTGCGTTCTCACGAAGGTGAGCGCGTTCGAGGAGAGAACGGAACGACAAGGTTCGCTAGATTCGACCGGCCTTGGCACACGGACGATGAACCGTCACGGCCCGGTGCCAGGTTTCAGGAAGAGGCGGGCCTGGCCTTGGTGTTCAGTTTCACCCTTGCCGACCGCCACGATTCGAGGTCTTCTAGAGACATTCGTTACTTTCCCTGGTTCGACGACCCGGGCTTCTGACGGCCTTTGTCGGGCTAGGTCAGATAGGGGATGGTTGGCTGGGTTTAGGGTTTTTTTTGTGAGGAGATGGGAGGATTGGAAATTGTTGGGGATGGTGTCTTAGGGTCGGTCTTTCGTAGTATAATAATTTGAATTTTTTAAATCCGGCGAGAACGGTAGGAAAAATTTGATGGGAGGGTAGCTCCCATGTTGGGAGGTCTTGCTCTAAATGTTAAACTAGATGATGGCTCTAAAAGAAATTTTGAATATTCTGTTTGGACCTGTCTGTCAAACTACAGTAATGTTAATTTTGAGAAACGGAGCATAAACAAGGGAAAATATCGTATTTGGTAAAAGAGTGACGTCAGGGGAGACTGAGGACAATGTAGGGGATGGTAAGGATGGTTTCAGGGGTTCCGTAAATGGATGGGAGGGTTGGAAATTGCTGTGGATGGTGTGTTAGGGTCAGTCTTTTATAGTGTAGTAATTTAAATATTTCAGACTCACCGTGACAGTAGCAAAAAAATTGGTTTCACAGGAGGGTATAGATATGGAACTAGGATGACTCTACAAAATTATTGTAAAATGTTGTGCTTGTTGATAATACTTTTGGAAATAATTGTCAATGTTGTCTTAGGATCTCTCTATGAAATTATAGTTATCTGAATTTTTTAACATGAGCTCGAACGATAATAAAATGTTGTGCTTGATATAAGGGTGATTACTGATCTGCAAATGGATTCAGGTGATGACCCCTCAAGTAAAATTGCAATAAACTCCACCATGACTGAAGACCATCTTTTGAGAATTTATAATATCGCGGGAGACGTCTACTTCCTGTGTACACCTCATCTCGACGTTGTATCTTCCGAGCTACTTGGCCTGTCTCTTGACCCTTGGTTTTTTCATAGACGACCTGACGAGCTGGCTGAAGGGTCCAGCTAGGAGCAGACACTCCCAGTGGAACAAACTTGGTGAAAAAATACTGTTCACGAAAATATTTCACAGATCTTCCTCCGTACCGTCATTTATATTAAAAATGTAAAACGACCTCCAAAATCAGTTTTTGCAGCTTCCATGGTGGCCATAAAGGGAGTCAATTTACATGGCGTCCACTCCTGTGTAATTCAATTACCCACCACCGAGTACATTAATGCCGGAATATCAAAATCAGTAGAACTGTCGCTCCGCAATGGAAACAGAACATATTCTACTCTAAATTTTAATTAGACTAACTTATAGTTTAGAAGCGCGACTATAAAGTCCCTTAGGGACTTTTATTTTAATACATCGCTCTCGTTATTGCGTCACCTGTTTGCTTTAGTTGTTTGCTTTACTTGACTTCATACTCGGTTGAATTAACTTTCCATATATGCTTTGACACGTTCTACAGTTCCCATTGAGCCCATCGCTTCGGAGAAATTGCTGTTTATGATGCTGCCTCCGGCAACATAACCTCAACTTTATTTTCGTAACCCTCAAAGAACTAAGATACTGCCATCACGTGCTTTTATATATTACTTCTCTTTGAACATCTTTCCAGGTTCAAGAAAACGATGGTAGATAATTTTCTGGAGTTCAATTAAATTTTATCCAGGGCAATATTGCCTAGGAAAAATATTACTACGAAAAAATAAAACTGTTGCCAACTTCAAGATACTAAAAAATGATTTTAGGTTTAAGAAAATAATTGTAGTAGGTAAATACTTTAGTGTTTAAAATATCGTCTAGGGAAACTGAGATTGTTACCAACTGCAGGTTACTCAATAAATTTTTCTAGATTTGAGAAAAGAATAGTGAATAGTTTTTTGGACTTTTTAATGCAATGTGACCCAAAAGTCACTAGACAATTTGAACCTGGAATGACTACTGTTTCATTCTTTAAAAATTCAGATTTATTCTTTTATGAAGAAATTTTAGTTTGAATAGATCTAGTGACTTTTTGGGCAGCCTGTACACCGATTTGCGAGGGAGCAGGGCAGCCAGCTGGTGGAAATAGACACAGGCGAGGAGATGGGGCATTCTTGAAGCTCAGTCACGAAGAAGAGCAATTTTCAAGTCGATTTCCGTCTTCCCCAGGAAACCAATCTCTATTTCCCATTGATGCACCGAATGCCCCTCACAGCAAATCCCTCAGCATTAACTTCGAGCTGTCCTTTTCCTATTCATAAGCAGCTAGTGTGAAGTCCTCGAGCAACGGTAATAGTTCCTGCATTACGTGGCCAGGCCCCTGGAGCACATTTGCCGAAGAGCATTTACGAAATTATTTTTCAGAAAAGTTTCTAGGAGTTATGGCACACGTTGTATGGCGATACCTCGACGATAAATGGCTCTGCCGTGTTTTGGCGAGCGCCGCAAAGTTGCAAGTGATCCTGCGGCCAGCGTCAAAGTTGCATTACGAAACTTTCCAGATGCGCCGCGAGAGTTTAACTCGATTCTACACGCCGTTGCTCATGCTATTTGTCGTCCCGGCGAGATTATGTAGCGCGACAGGTGCTACAGTGTCTTTCTGGCGAACATACTCGACGCTAACCTAACCTTACTGCAACGCTTCATGGGAAAATGCTGAGAAATGGACGGCTGAGATTACCACTTTGAAGTTGGGAACTTGTTGAGGGGATTTTGGGGATTTCCGAACAATGTTTTCAGCTGAAAATTATTCACTTAAGATTTAGATGCTGTGCTGAGAGTCTCAGGTGCTGAGACTAGAGAAAGAAACGTTGAGGACTAGTCAATCACAATCTGAGACTTTGAAATTGATATTCGTGGAATGTTGCTGTTAATGTTGGGTTTTGTGAGGGTTACTTGCTGATGCTGAGACTCTGAGACTACTACCGAGACCTTGAAACTGATGGGAATATTCTGAATGATTAAGAACTTGAGGATTTGAGATTGAGTTACTGAGATGTTCAAATTAATTCATAGAGCCTCAGACTATCGCTGAGACTTTGAGTTTGATGGGAATACTGTGTTCTTTAAAACTGGAAGTCTGAGGAATTGAGATTAATATTCGTAAGATAATGGAGGTAACGTTCTAATTCTGAGGATTTGAGGCCGTTGCTGAGACTGTAGACTACTACTGAGATCCTGAAAATCCCATTGAGACTTTGAAGATAATAGAAATGTGGGCCTGGGACTCTGAGACTACTACTGGAACTCTGAGGCTACTCCTGGGACTCTGAGACTACTACTGGGACTCTGAGACTACTACTGGGACTCTCAGAATCCAACTGAGACTTTGATGTCGATACAAATACTCTGTTTCAATGAAGCTAAAGATCTGAGGACTCGATTAGCGATGCTTTAAAAAATTAGACCAAAGACCTGAGACTCTGTGATTATTACTGAGACTCTCAGGATCCTACTGAGACTTTGAAGCCAATACAAATACGTTGTTCCAATGAAGCTGAAAATCTGAGGACTCGATTAACGATGCTTCCAAAAATTAGACCGAGGACCTGGGACTCTGAGGCTACTACTGAGACTCTCTGAGGTTACTACTGAGACTCTCAGAGTCCGACTGAGACTTTGATGCCGATACAAATACTCTGTTTCAATGAAGCTAAAGATTTGAGGACTCGATTAACGATGCTTTAAAAAATTGGACCAAGGGCCTGAGACCCTGAGATTAATACTGAGACTCTCAGGATCCTACTGAGACTTTGAAGCCAATACAAATATTCTGTTTCAATGAAGCGGAAAATCTGAGGACTCGATTAACAATGCTTCCAAAAATTATACCGAGGATCTGGAACTCGGAGGCTACTACTGAGACTCTCAGAGTCCGACTGAGACTTTGATGCCGATACAAATACTCTGTTTCAATGAAGCTAAAGATCTGAGGACTCGATTAACGATGCTTTAAAAAATTGGACCAAGGGCCTGAGACCCTGAGATTAATACTGAGACTCTCAGGATCCTACTGAGACTTTGAAGCCAATACAAATATTCTGTTTCAATGAAGCGGAAAATCTGAGGACTCGATTAACGATGCTTCCAAAAATTAGACCGAGGATCTGGAACTCTGAGGCTACTACTGAGACTCTCAGAGTCCGACTGAAACTTTGAAGCCAATACAAATACTCTGTTCCAATGAAGCTGAAAATCTGAGGGCTCGATTAACGATGGTTCCAAAAATTATACCGAGGACATGGGACTTGGTCTCTCAGGAAAACGACGCTGAACCAAGACGACCATTTAAATCCTTGAATAGGATGATTCTTGGGCTCTCATCGATCCAGGTCGCCGAATCTCAATTCCAAGTTGAGGTTCTGCTGAGACATTTGCCGAAACTGCGTTGAATGCATCGCTAATTAAATATCCAGCGACGTCGAAAGCGGAAAGAAAGGGTGAGGGGAAGCGAGTTGCGACCAATGAAAGGGACGACCCGGCGCCAATGATCTGAATAAGCATTCAGGTCACCACACGTGACAGCCAGAAGATTGTTTGGACCGGGCGCGCACCCGCTGCATCGCGGGGGCTGTTATACTGAATCCGCGCCAGGCGAAAAGCTCTATTTATACCGCGGTAACGAGGTCTTCGATGTAATCTTGCGAAACGTTCCGAGGAGAATTCGTTTCCTCGTGAGGGAGCATGCACATCGTGATTCGTCTGATCTCTCTCTCTCTCTCCCTCTCTGTTCTAGACTCCGCGAAAATCGGTCTGCATCCGCCTCACTGACGCCACGCCGTTTTGCTGGATGCTGAGACTGGTCTCAGCAGAGGATTGCTCGTTTACAACATAGTTTTGGGTTTGATAAAACTTGGACTAGTTCTACGACTGTTTTGATAGAACTTGGGAGAGTGAGAAGTTGACAGTGCTGACGAGACTAGGACTGAGAATGTTGCTGAGACTATTTTCATTTTATTTTGACTAAATAGTTCTGGAATTAGAAAGACTTGGATGTGTGCTGAAACCAGTGCTGAGATTAGGACTCAGACTATTTCTGAGATTAGGACTGAGACTATTGATGAGACTATTGCTGAGACTATTTAGATTTGAACGTCACTAAAATATTTCTGGAATTCGGAAGACTTGGACGTGTGCTGAGAGTGTTTTATGAGAACTTGAGAGGGCCATGCAGAAATTCGGACTGAGACTATTGCTGAGACTATTTAGATATTAATTTGAATAATACTTCTAGAATTAGGAGGACTTGGACTATTATTGAGATTGTTTTATATGAACTTGGGGGAGCAGCGCTGAAATTTGGACTGAGGCTATTGCTGAGACTATTTAGATTTGAACTTCATTAAAATATTTCTGGAATTAGGAAGACTTGCATGTGTGCTGAGACTGTTTCATGAGAACTTGAGAGGGCAATGCTGAGATTTGGACTGAGACTATTGATGAGACTATTGCTGAGACTATTTAGATTTGAACGTCACTAAAATATTTCTGGAATTCGGAAGACTTGGACGTGTGCTGAGAGTGTTTTATGAGAACTTGAGAGGGCCATGCAGAAATTCGGACTGAGACTATTTAGATATTAATTTGAATAATACTTCTAGAATTAGGAGGACTTGGACTATTATTGAGATTGTTTTATATGAACTTGGGGGAGCAGCGCTGAAATTAGGACTGAGACTATTGCTGAGACTATTCAGATTTGAACTTCACTAAAATATTTCTGGAATTAGGAAGACTTGCACGTGTGCTGAGACTGTTTCATGAGAACGTGAGAGGGCACTGCTGAGATTCGGACTGAGATTATTGCTGAGACTATTTAGATTTTAGTTTGACTAAATACTTCTGGGATTAGGAAGACTTGGGCGTGTGCTGAGACTGTTTCAGGAGAACTTGAGACCGGTGCTGAGATTAGGACTGAGACTACTGCTGAGATTACTTAGATTTTAACTTGAGTAAATATTTCTGATATTAAGAGGCCTAGTGTTGAGACTGATTTATGAAAAATTGATAACCAGTGCTGAGGTTAGGACAGAGACTATTTAAATTTGAACTTGACTAAATAGTTCTTGTGTTGGGAAGTCCCAGACAATTGCCAACACCATTCCAATGTGACTTTGACAAATAGTTATACATACGATTAGAAGCACTTGGACTATTACTGAGACTCTCAGCTCCTGTTAAGTGTGTCTGAAATGTTCAACCTTAAATGTGCTATTAGAGCTCATTCCCCAAATGAAAATAGAGAATACGAAATACAACATTTTTATATAATGGCGTTTATCACTGAGAGTCTCAGACCACATTAAATTCGTGATATATGTATAATTGATTTCAAATACGATATTGGCATCCGTTTCCATTATAGAAATGAAGTATGTTAAACTGTAAATCGTTTGAATAATTTCTGATAACTTTTGCTGAGACTCTCAGCACGATTTACCAACAATATCACCCGATCCGTGAAAGCACAGCACGTCACAAGTCACATGAAAAAGTAAGCAAAAAAGCCAATAGAATAAAATGTGGGTCAACGTCGTGTAACAAATTAAAAATCACGCATATTCATTTAGCAAATGGCCCGGTCAAACCTTCCGCCAGCAAAAACATTTCCATTTCCATCGGGGTTTTCCCGGATTTTCGCAAGGTCTCGGTATTTCGGTAGCGATTCGTGAAAAATTGTTTCGTTCGAGGGCAATCGACTGACGTTTGTCGTCGCTTGTGAAGACAACAGAGGCAAAACGATCAGCCGCACACACACAAAGAGAGAGAGAGAGAGAGAGAGAGAGAGAGAGAGAGAGAGAGAGAGAGAGAGAAAGAGAGAGAGAGAGGGAGAGGGAGAGAGAAAGAGAGGATGGCAGAAACAGCAGGGAATTGTTGCCACGGAAAAAAAATAAAATGCAATAACGCGAAACGTTCGTGGAAAATGAACTGTCGGTCGCGTGACACGTATTTGTGTCACCGGGACACACCGTGACACCTCGTTTTTTATCGCGAGTAATTATTGCTCTACTCTCTCTCTCCTTTTATCACTTTTTTCTCTCTCTCTCTCCCTCTTGTTTGGTCGTAGTTTCTCCACTACGTGATAACTTTGAAATTATGGCTCCTAACTCGTGAACAATTTCCCGGCAATTTGTTCCTGACCACGGATCATAATTTCCCGGGGATTATTAAGTTACGATTTGTTACAATTACAGCTTTAAAAAATAATGAAACCACTCCAGTAATTAGGATTTAAAATACCTGGAGGTTTCGAGAAGGAGTGGAATTTTTGGATTTTTGGAACTGGACTGTTACAAATTGACTTCTCAGTGCCATATAAAAATTATTTTAGAATGTTTTAAGTCCTAAGGGGGTATTGTGAGTAATCAGGAGTACTCATACTATTCCTAGGGGTTGAAACTTCATTTTCTATGTCCTCAGCAATTTTTTAATATTTTGGTTTGCACAAACTGTTATAAATGAAATTCTCAGTGCCACATAAAAATTATTTTAGAATGTTTTAAGTCCTAAGGGGGTCTAGTGAGCCATCAGGAGTACTCATACTATTCCTAGGGGTTGAAACTTCATTTTCTATGTCCTCAGCAATTTTTAAATATTCTGGTTTGCACAAACTGTTACAAATTGACTTCTCATTGCCATATAAAAATTATTTTAGAATGTTCTAAGACCTAAGGGGGTCTTGTGAGCTATCAGAAGTACTCATACTATTCCTAGGGGTTGAAACTTTATATTCTAAGTCTTCATCAATTTTTAAATATTCTGGTTTGTACAAACTGTTCTAAATTGACTTCTCATTGCCATATAATTATTATTTTAGAATGTTCTAAGACCTAAGGGGGTCTTGTGAGTAACCAGGAATACTCATATTATTCCTAGGGGTTGAAACTTCATTTTCTAAGTCTTCAGCAATTTTTAAATATTCTGGTTTGCACAAACTGTTACAAATTGACTTCTCATTGCCATATAAAAATGATTTTAGAATGTTCTAAGACCTAAGGGGGTCTTGTGAGCTATCAGAGGTACTCATACTATTCCTAGGGGTTGAAACTTCATATTCTAAGTCTTCATCAATTTTTAAATATTCTGGTTTGCACAAACTGTTCTAAATTGACTTCTCATTGCCATATAAAAATTATTTTAGAATGTTTTAAGACCTAAAGGGGTCTTGCGAGTAACCAGGAATACTCATATTATTCCTAGGGGTTGAAACTCTATTTTCTATATGTCCAGCAATTTTGAAATATCTTGGTTTGCACAAACTGTTACAAATTGTCTTCTCTGTTATATTCATCCTTCCGGCATCTCAAAAAGAAACTCGAGTGGATTGGTCAAATTTTAAAAAAGTCATTCCTTTTTTAAGGGTATGCCAATACCTTTTTCAGCGACTGTAAATTCCCGAACGGGTTCCACGACCCCTGAATTGCTCTCGCGGCGACAGTGTCTACGCCAGCGTGGCCCCGGGATTACTATTTCACCGTTCCGGCGTCTTTACAGCTTCGGCAAGCTCTCGTTTCCCCGCGAATTTATCGTTTACAACGACGCGAAAACCCCGAGCGCCATATATTAAAATCACGATAAAAAGCTTGGACGTTATGGCAGCCGGCTCTTTGGCAATGGTAACCGGTGCCAAAATGTCTCCCCTTCCGGCCGAAGCTCGCGTCGTATGCGCTTTCTACCGACGAACTGTGTTTCTCTTATGCACACCGGAATCCAGGAACTTCTTCTCGTATGGTCGTTCAAAGAATTCTTTAATATCGCCGCTGATTCATGGGCGGAAGTCGATAAACGTTTCTTACGACAATTTGGAACGGTTTCCTTTTATTATGAATGGACATTTTCGAGAATGATTTCTTTATTGGATTTTGTCTGATGAATTTGTCACTGCTATGCAGGTTGGAAATTTTGAAGATGGTCAAATGTTTACGTAAATCAAAAATTTACATTATTCATACCGTTCGTTAGGGCCCCCAAACAAAATCTCTCTGGAAAGTTTCAAGTCGGTAACCCCACCACAAAAGGTAGTTTTAGGGTGGGGACAGTTTAATGAATTATACTCTATTTCTTCCGTTCTGCTTAACTAACAGTTACGAAAAAATTTATGAACGTTCTACCTAGTGGCACACACGATTGTAAATTTTTCCAGAATTTTTGACTGCACAATCGAATTTTCAAAAATTGCAGAATGAGTAGTTATGCGGTGGGGACAGTTTAATGAATTATACTCTATTTCTTCCGTTCTGCTTAACTAAGAGTTACGAAAAAATTTATGAACGTTCTACCTAGTGGCACACACGATTGTAAATTTTTCCAGAATTTTTGACTGCACAATCGAAATTTCAAAAATTGCAGAATGAGTAGTTATGCGGTGGGGACAGTTTAATTAATTATACTCTATTTCTTCCGTTCTGCTTAATTAACAGTTACGAAAAAATTTATGAACGTTCTACCTAGTGGCACGCACGACTGTGAATTTTTTCTGAATTTTCGACTGCACGATCGATTTTTCAAAAATTGCAGAAGGAGTAGTTATGCGGTGGGGACAGTTTAATGAATTATACTCTATTTCTTCTGTTCTGCTTAACTAAAGATTACGAAAAAGTTCATGAACGTTTTACCTAGTGGCACACACGACTGTGAATTTTTTCCGAATTTTTGACTGCACGATCGATTTTTCAAAAATTGCAGAGGGAGTAGTTATGCGGTGGGGACAGTTAAATTAATTATACTCTATTTCTTCCGTTCTGCTTAACTAACAGTTACGAAAAAATTTATGAACGTTCTACCTAGTGGCACACACGATTGTAAATTTTTTCCGAAATTTTTGACTGCACAATCGATTTTTCAAAAATTGCAGAAAGGGTAGTTACGCGGTGGGGACAGTTTAATGAATTATACTCTATTTCTTCCGTTCTGCTTAACTAAGAGTTACGAAAAAATTTATGAAATTTCTACCTAGTGGCACACACGACTGCGAATTTTTTCCGAATTTTTGACTGCACGATCGACTTTTCAAAAATTGCAGAGGGAGTAGTTATGCGGTGGGGACAGTTTAATGAATTATACTCTATTTCTTCTGTTCTGCTTAACTAAAGATTACGAAAAAATTCATGAACGTTCTATCTAATGGCACACATGATTGTGAATTTTTTCTGAATTTTTCTGAAGCAATGATATTTTTAAATAAAATATTAACTTAGACATGACCATTTTATAAAACTCTCCATATTTAAATACAGTACTTAGTTAGTACTACATATATTTCGAACACCAATGAATACTACAGTATAATCTATTATTTACAAGAGAGGGGAGATTGAACATCGAATTTGTTGACCCTAATAAATAAATGAAGAAGGAGGCAAAGGAGAGGAATTTTTCTCGGGACGTGGCCAGGTGTTTTTCACGGTGAGTTTCCTTTGAGTCCAATCAGGACCCCACGAAGATTAATTATGTCGGGAAATAGGGATTGCCGGAGTCCTTCCGTCATCGGTCTCTGTCGGCTACGATTTTATCCGGGCTCGCTCCCCGAAACGTCGAACTGATTAACCTTCGTTAAGATCAATCTTCCACACCAGGATCGCGATAATGAATTAGCAAATTTTCAGGGGCAGACGAAGGCCTGTTGTGTCAATCCTATCAGGGTGATTTTAACCCTCTGTTGCCTGGATTGTTACAGAGGACAACTATATACGACCTTGTAGATGTTCATATGTAGAACACGAATTCGAAATCCGTTTGTCGCCATCAGCCTCGATTTTTGAGAAATTTGATTTTGAAAAAAATGTCAGAAATTCATATTTCAGAATTTTTTCAGCTTCAGCTCGAAAATCTAGACGAATAATTCTTACGTAGAAAAATTCTGTAGACTCTACCAAATATGACGATATTTTTTTTTATAACAGTATATTACCAAAATATTTAAAATTTTTAATAATTGCTGAAGACAGATAATGATCTTTCATCTCCCAAAAAACACCAAAAATTATTCAATAAGACCCCGTTACTAAAATGATTTTTATAGCAGTGATAAATTTCTAACAGTTTATGCAAACCAAAATTTTTAAAAATTTCCGAAGACATGTAAAATGAATTTCCATCTCTCAAGAAATAACTTAACTCAGTCAAAGGACCTCAGTCCACTATGAAACAGTCTAAACTAATTCTCATGAGTCCTTAAAAAGTTATTTCACAACATCTGCACAAACCAAAAACTTACAAAATAATAAATTGACTACCAACCCTAGGTAATTTAAAAAATCCCCAACATTGCAAGTAATGGACACAGTAGCAAATTTTTGCGCGCCCCTCAGGAAATAGTGGCAATTCGTGCTTACCGGAAAATGGATAAATCGAACAAGAACAATCCCTAAGGGATGAAGAGATTCACCCCCCGGAGGATAGTGCACGTTTAGGCAAGGGAAGCACCTAAGTGGCTCGTTCGAGGACGGTCTTGGTGGTGAGTTACAGCTCCCAAGCACGAAACCTGAACGCACATTACAGGATAGAGCGTTACACACTGCTCCACCGATGAAATAATAAACAACAGGGTGTCCTAAACGTACAGCGTTACCAGCTACTAAATAAGAGGGGAAATGGCCTTTAATCATGAAAGGTGCGTGCACCGGAGACCTTTAACCATGGTTCGTGTGATCAGGTTCGACTATGTTTGTGTGACGAGGTAATTGGATGCTTGTAGAAAAGTTTCTTCGCAGCAGCATAGTTCTACAATAAATAATATGGGGTTATTCCTGGTTTTCAACTTCACAAAATCGATATTTTACATTTTCTTTCAATGTTGCAAAATATGTGTGCAGAAGGATTTTTTTGTATTCGCGTAGTTACAGGCGTTATAACAATCCTAATAAATGTGTTTGCAAAGCCACAATGTAAAAGATTTAACAACTTTTCTGTCATAACCTAAATGTGCAAAAAGTTTGGGGGCAATTGTAAGGTTCAGCCCATGCACTGTAAAAAAATATATAACTCGTGTAATTTTGGTAATTTTGACTTTAAACAAATCACAGATGTACTTCAAGTACCACTAAATACTTGTATAAAATCCTATTTCAAAAGGCACAATACTTTTTTCTACAAAAATTCCTAAATGTGCGAAGGTAGAGGGCAATTGTAAGGTTCAGCCCATGCAGTATAAAAAAATATATAACTCGTGTAATTTTGGTAATTTTGACTTTAAACAAATCTCAGATGTACTTCAAGTACCACTAAATACTTGTGCAAAATCCCAATGCAAAAAGTTCAATACTTTTTCTGAAAAAAATTCGCGCATAAACGAGCACAAAAGTAACGATACCCCCCTAAGAGTTCTATTCACATCACAATCCGTATAACACAGTATCATGATTGCATATCACAGATCACTGAAATTGTGCAGCAACAATCTACTTGTATATTTTTGAATATTTATCAATAGTCAGTTGGTTTATTTAGCAGAAATATCGACTTCAATCAGTTCGGGATTACGGCCGACGGTAAATTGTACGAATGGAAGGTCAGCCTTTGTAACAGAATCCATCTGTTGTTCGCGAACCACAATAAACCCCTCTTGAATTGTCTATTGTGTCTAGATGCTGTTTATACCGTGTACGTGTACACGAGGGGGCATTAACCAGGATCTATACGTTACAGTGGTAAAGACAGGAGAGAAAAGCTTGCGCTATTTACGTTATGGAAATGTATTCAAATCAGGGTCCACCCTTACGTACACAAAAAGGTACCTTCGGAAAGTAGTTACAGACAGGTGGCAGCACTTGCACAGAATTGTGAAACCGTAAAACGAGAAGTCACACCTTGGTATCACGATCTGAATAATAGATTAGTAGACTGCGAATTGTTCTGCAAAAACAAAAATTGTCTACATTGACTGCAAGAGACACAAGGCAAATAAAAATATCTTTCTTTTTTGAAAAATTGTCTAACGTTTAATAATAACATGTTTTGAGTCTCATCTACTCAGTTTCATAAATGCATGAAGTCCGTAGCTTATAAATGGGCAAACACGTGTATCAAATGAACTGAAAGGTGTCACTTTAACGAGAGTTCACACGTGAAACGCCACGCCCATTTTGCTTGCCTTTCAAGTGGGGAGAGCTACGCCCATAAACAAAAGCCGGCGCAGCGGTGTAGCATAAACGAAAAGTCCATTTAATCTCTAACACCGTAAACCTTTAAGACATGCTACAAGGCGCAATATTCACTGTTATCCATACAGTCCTGTGTTCCATTCTCTTGCAACAGAATGCCCCTTTTGCGTACCGAGCTCTCTGACCTCCCCCTTCCCAACCCTTGTAGCAAGAGTCACTGAATGTCACGTGAGCTATCTGTACCCTGTTACATGAAACATATGTTTCTTATTGCCATGAACAGTCAGTTCGCAGATGGTGCGCGATGTAGTTCATTTTAATACGTAGGTACTGATATTTGGTCCCCTCAGGGTTTCAAATCCATTTTACCATTCACCCCCTTCTTCCACTTTGTCCACTCCCGCCTAACGCCAATGTTCAGCCTACTTCAGTCTACTTTTCAGCGGGACCTACTGTTCATCATGGTGGGTCCCGAACCACCATGGTCAACGACGCAATATAATATCACATAGAAGAATATTTCCATTGGTGGCAGCGGTGGGATTTGAACTCGCGACCAGTGTTCGTAGTCGCGCGCTCTGTCCACTGAGCCACTGCGCGCCCTCAGTTCATTTTAATACGTAGGTACTGATATTTGGTCCCCTCAGGGTTTCAAATCCATTTTACCATTCACCCCCTTCTTCCACTTTGTCCACTCCCGCCTAACGCCAATGTTCAGCCTACTTCAGTCTACTTTTCAGCGGGACCTACTGTTCATCATGGTGGGTCCCGAACCACCATGGTCAACGACGCAACATAATATCACATAGAAGAATGTTTCCATTGGTGGCAGCGGTGGGATTTGAACTCACGAGCAGTGTTCGTAGTCGCGCGCTCTATCCACTGAGCCATTGCGCGCCCTCAGTTCATTTTAATACATAAAGACTAATCATGTTATGTCTGACTATTGGGGTGGTCGCTCTTAAACTTCAATATGAAATTTTCGTGTTTACATTTTTAACAGCGATAATGTACAGCCGAAAAATCGGAAAAAATTCTCGAATGTGTGGTTTGGTATGTTAGATATGCCAGATTTTTTTTAGAATTTTTAAACGTTATTGAATGAGGAAAATGGGGTAAAAACTGTCTTTCCTTTTGTTCCCCGTAACTACCCCTACGGAAGATTTATGGAGCTGAAAATTGGCAGGAAGGGTCCTTCCTTGGTGAGCTATCGAACGAACCGTTTCCGGTCAAAATCGGCCGAAGGGTGTTTTTAACCCCCTCAACTGCCTAGGCCCTTTTCCACATTGAACCTCTTAAGAAAAGAAGGTTGTCACCTCTGACCAGTATCACCAACACCGGCGTTGGTATCACTAGATTAAGACTTGCCTCCCACTGTACCCTTCCCCTTCTACGACGCCTTTCCCCCATTTCCCGGCTGCGAGCATCCCCATGCTTCAACCACGGCCCGGTCACGTGACGTGTTTCTTCTCTGTCGTGCTTGCGTCGCAATGTCACGTGACTAATCCAGCAACGACAAAGAGAGAAAGGGGCAACTGTATACCCCTCAATTTCCCCGGCCTGGCGACACTACCACTCACTTAAGGGGTTCACCCAGCGATGCGACAAAGGACCATCCGATCCTCCTGACACCATCCAACATCCAACAAAACAAGACAAAGACTCACCAGTCTGCACGAGCTTGAGCGTGGCGGCATTGTGCTGCTTGAGTGGCTCGTTGAGTCCGGGCTGCGTGAGGTCCTTCAAAGGATTGGCGGCGTCGTCGCCGGCGCCCCGGCTGTTTTGCATAGTCCCGGCGTCCTGTGCACGAGTGTCCTTCTTGTACCGAAGCCCGCTGCCTCGTCGTGCACCCCTTCTTCGTGTCGCGACTCGTTCGCCGTTCCTTCTCTTTCCCCTATTCCTCTTACGATTCTCTTCCTCGACCCTCTCTGCTCGATCAGAAACGGTGATCAAGCGAATACGACAACAGCTGGGCCGGCGTTCGCCAGTCAACACCAGGCTGGGATCGCGTTCGGGATTCTCATAGAAACGAAGCAGCTCGTCCGCCGGGTAGATGACGTACATGCCCAGCCGATGATGACGATGGTATTCCCCGCACCCTCTTTCTTGTACGCTTGCTCGTCGCCGCCGCCGACGATGATGATGCCGCTGATGCTGCTTCTCCTGCTGCAACCGCTTTTCTCGGGTCCGCGTGAGCCAACATGCCTGCTGCTGACCGACGATTCATCGCTTGTGAGGGTCACGCGAGTCACGCTGCCAGGCCCCGCGAACACCCGCATCTTCTTGGCACGGCACCCACCGTTGCCACGTCCTCCTCCTCCTCCCCCCACCTCTTCTTCTTCTTTTTCCGCCTTGAAACGTCTCAGGATGACAGTCTCTTCTGTTCAACTAGGGACATACCCGTACGGGTTGTACACCCTCTTCGCCATTGATCCTGCCTGTACTAATGGCCTCCCATGATCCGGGTCGAGGGGAAACACCTGTCACCTGAAATCGAACGAGTCTGGTTAGAGGGTGTCTTCTTGGAGGACCGGTGGACCCTAACTTCTTAGGGGTTAGAAAGCTTAAGGTCGCTTTTGGGAATTGATGGGGGCTAGAGGTTCTTAAGGTGGGCTGTGTGTGAGGGAAGATCCGGCGTTGCCAGGTGTAGGCGAAACATAATGTGGGGAAAAATGGTGGACAGGTGATGGGGAAGTAGATTTGTGCGGGTTAGATGACTACGTGATATATGTCCATTTAAATATTTAATGCATATACAGTCGAGGGACTAAACTTAATGGATGGGTAGGCTACAGTATTTTACTCTGGATAACTGAACATTCCCGCCGCACTCCCAGTTAAATCAAGTTAATTGAAAAGTTAATTTTGGAAGAGAAGACGGCCCTTAAATATTTTCAAGAAAGGGGATTTAAGTTCTTGTCCATTGTGCATAGTTCTACGATAACATAACCTTATACCTGTGGTAGGAAACTCTGGCAACACTGGCCAGAACTGCTCTAGGCTAACTAGAGGGCGCCATGCGGTGAATCCTGGTACTAATCATGCGACGCTCTAGACACTCTAAACTACAGCTCGGGACCCTAACCCATTTTACTTTTAACTTATAAATCGTTGACTTACAGTCTCACTATAAGACAATTGTAATCCTGTTTTAATTAGTAAATTTCCAACATGAGTACAGGTAGATTAGTAGAAAAATTCGTCGCATGGTGCGCACAAATTATGCTAATAGACCCAACACAGAGTACTTCTAACCCCCATGAGCACACAATCTTTAGGGAACCAAAAGATCCTGTGTAGCACTTGTTAAATATGATGACTGTAATAAACAATTTTATAAAAAAATATATAATACAAAAATCTGCAGTCTATTTGCAAAAATAAAAACTTTTACTCGTTCCAGAAACGTTCTGCTAACAATTTACTGTTCTCTGACGTCTAGTACTTCTCTTTTATATCTCCATTGACGGTTTTCAAACGAATGGTTGTTCTGTCGATTTTATTAAGCAATACTCGTCCCATGAATTATTTATGGGCCCCATTTTCAACGGTGCCCCGGAGTACCCCTGTTTACAGGGTTGAACAACTTATTCAAACGTCCGAATAAAGACGAAAACGTCCTCTTATTCTCCGGTTCAAGGATCCCGACATCCATGCAAATCTCGCCGGTGATTTAAATCTAATTTAAATGTCGTTCAACGTGCACGCTAGCTGAAGCCTGGTTTCGAGCACCCTTCAGGCGACTTTCTTTCGACGGGAGGAAGGGGAACGCTAAACAAATTTGCGTTGCGGATGTCTATTTTCAGCGTCCAGTATTTAGTTTAAATTGGACGTCGTCCGGGGGAAATTAAAATTATCCGGATCTTATTGATTATCGGGGATTCCCCGTGTTTCTTGGATTCCGGCCGTTCCCGAGCCCATACTCCGAATACGTTCCTGTATTCCCAACACCTCTGTCCTCGATTCTGCACAGAATTAATAATTTCGTGGATTCCAAAAATTCCCACCTAACATGTCTTCCGAATTCTGAGAATGTTAAATATTTAGTCTTAAAATTCCTAAAACCCCAGTACTCATTTTTTAAATTTTAGGGACCCTAGATTTTCTGGGATTCCTGAATGATAATTGCCTGAATTCATGCATTCCAAGTTCCGACATTTCCAGTGCTTTGAACCGAGCAAAGTAAAATTTCTAAAATAAATATTAAATCCCACAGTCCCTAGATTCCTGGTTTCATAATTTAAAAAAAATTCAAACCGTGTCCACTAAACCGTGTAAAGTAAAATTACTAAATTAAATATTAAATCCCTAAGTCCCTAGATTCTTGCTTTATAATTTAAAAAATTTTCCAACACTATCGACGACGTCCAAAATCCGCAATTTACTAAATTCATATATTCCAAGTTCCGGCATTTCCAGTGCATTAAACCGTGCAAAGTAAAATTACTAAATTAAATATTAATTCCCTAGATTCCTGCTTTCATAATTTAAAACAATTCAAACCCTGTCCACTACATCCAAAATTCCCAAATTAACTAAATTCGTATATTACAAGTTTCAATATTTCCAGTGCGTTAAACCGTACAAAGTGAAATTCCTAAATTACATATTAAATCCCTAGATTCTTGTTTTCATAATTTAAAAAATTTTCCAACCCTGTACACGACGTCCAACATCCCCAATTTACTAAATTAAATATATTTCAAGTTCCGACGTTTCCAGTGCATTAAACCTTGCAAAGTAAAATTCCTAAATTAAATATTAAATCCCTAGATTCCTACTTTCATAATTTAAAAAATTCAAACCCTGTCCACCGCATCCAAAATACCCAATTTACTAAATTCATATATTCCTAGTTCTGACATTTCCAGTGTTTTAAACCTTGCAAAGTAAAATTCCTAAATAAAATATTAAATCCCTAAGTCCTTAGATTCTTGCTTTCAAATTTTTTTAAATTTTCCAAACCTGTCCACGACGTCCAAAATCCCCAATTTACTAAATTCATATATTCCAAGTTCCGACATTTCCAGTGCATTAAACCTTGCAAAGTAAAATTCTTAAATAAAATATTAAATCCCTAACTCCCTAGATTCTTGCATTCAAAATTTAAAAAATTTTCGAACCCTGTCCACGACGTTCAAAATTCTCAATTTACTAAAATCATGTATTCCAAGTTCCGATGTTTCCAGTGCATTAAACCTTGCAAAGTAAAATTCCCAAATTAAATATTAAATCCCTAAATCCCTGCTTTCATAATTTAAAAAAGAATTCAAACTCTGTCCACGACGTCCGAAATCCCCAATTTCCTAAACTCATAACTCCGAAGTCCACAAATCTCCAAACCGCCAACTTCTGAACTTTAAAATCCGCAAGCGTCAAACTTCCAAGTCCCCAAAATCCGCCAAACAGTAAACTTCAGGAACTGGAACGTTCTATGGGCTTTCATTTCCAAATACGTATCGCGAAGCACGTAATGTCTGTTACGAGTGTTGCTTAGCCACGGTCATAATTCTTTCGAAATTGGTTCGGCCCGTGTCGGCCAACAAATATTAATACAACTGTGCCATCAATTACCGGTGGATGTATCAGGTTCCAGCCACTCATACAATCCCATAGGGAAACGCGTGGCCCATTAGCTGTGCGAAGAACCGAGTGGCTGTGTATGGGAGCCGAATCAATCAATCAAGATAAAGCCCGATCCTTCTTCTTACAGTAGGATCAAACGCGAATCTCATGTGCCTAGACGCCCCATCCCACCATGCACCTCATTTCAATCTTAAATTTCGAATCGTAAATCAATATCCTAAAGCCCATCGTCGCGTGTACGTGTATTTTTATTCGATCATCCACAGGACGGTCACAAACTTTCTGGCTCAGACTGTACTCCTCGCACACGTTCTGATTTATCTCGACATTCCTGCTGCATTGTTAATTACAAATCTACATTTTCGCAACATAAACGTTTCGCATCTTCCTCATAAATTCCAATAAATGTCCGTCAAACAGTGAAGAATTATATCACCGTTGCGCCGTTAGTAAAGTTTCGATTCCAACTGAAATAAATCAGTTTAACCATCGTAGATACTTCCCACGCTTACCAAGATGGCGGTCGCGGTAAGCCTAAAAGGAAAATGAAACAAATCAGTTGGCAAGCTGCTCGGAATGGCTCTATTCAATTATAAAATTATAAATTCCTCTTCAGTTCGGCGACAGGTCTCTAATTTCCGAAGATTAACACCACTCATGCCGGCGGAAAAGCCCTGTTAATTTCCCTTAAAAGCTTATCTGCCGCGGCGGAACGGATAAATGATGCAATTATTATGGCGCGAAAGGGGAAAAAGCGCGAGACAAAAAGATAGGAAAGGGGGCTCTCAATATTAAATTCGCGTCTCGCGCTGATTACTTCACGGCAGAGGGAACCTTTTTAAGTAATTGAACGAAACTATATTCGCAGAAAACAACGGCACCGATTATTCCGTCGCGAAGACCACCTGCAAACTACGATAAGCAATTTCGCATAATTGGGAGTCACGTCGAAGACTTCCACCGCCATTCACTGTACAGAGAAATTTCTCTCTTCATACTCCACCAGGGAAAATCGTTAAATTGGAAACAATTAAAATTCCCATGTGGAATGATATTGTAAACAATAAGTAAAAAGACTTTTAGCAATAGATTCGTGACATTTTTCTGATTAAAACGAGTCCAAACACGATGACATTCGGATCATGTTTACACGTTTAATCTACAATACAGTCAAACCTCGATTAGAGTTCGCATAATCGAGGTTTTACTCAGTCGCGGATTCAACGAGTAAACGTGATCCAAATGGTGTCGTGTTTGGACTCGTTTTAATCAGAAAAATGTCACGAATACGTTCGTAAAATTTGGTCACAAAATTTTTCAAAATATCCTCGTTTATAAATTTTGTTCTCAAGTACTAATTCCCAAATATGTTTAAAAAATTCTAAAAGCCTTTTCTATCGAGATCGCGTAAAAAACATTCTATATCAACCTCACCCAGTTAGTTACTATCATCAAAAACTATTTCTACCATTATTTCCATTTCAAATTTTGTTCGCAAAAGCGCGCAATAGCAGTCGTGCCACAAAGAAAATTCCACGGAAAATTGTCGAGTACGTCAGGACCTTTCGCCCAATCATATACAGCGTCAGTATAGCGACGCACTCGAGAAACGCATGAATTTGTGCATCGTAGCTTATGCATCGAATTCGATAAACAAGTATGTAGTTGGGGTCGTGGTATTCGTTGAATAAATATGACACACTTTGCATCAAAGTGTTCCCCGTTCACTTTGCCGGCGAGTCTGTATTATTGGATTACGAGGTTCGCCGTCATTTTGCAGGCATTCGATTCTTTCAACCGTCGAAAATCGCATACTCTAGAAGAAGCTACGGTTAAAGCAACCTGCCCCACAATTATTTCTTTATGAAACTGTTGGCAATGCGTTCGCGACGTTTTTCTGATTAAAACGAGTCCAAACACGATACCATTCGGATCATGTTTACTCGTTTAATCCACAATACAGTCAAACCTCGATTAGAGTTGTCATAATCGAGGTTTTACTCAATCGCGGATTCGACGAGTAAACATGATCCAAATGGTGTCGTGTTTGGACTTATTTTGAGCGGAAAAGTGTCACGAATATGATGGAAAAGGTTTCGTAAATAAATAATCAAAAATAAAAAAAGTCATTGAATTGCCATTGTCTATTTGAGTTTGTCAGTGTTACTGCTGTGATTCTCGGGTACTTACTGACGTAGTGAGGATGGATTTTTCACTAACATTGTAGAGTTCTGTTGCTTATATCGCGGCATCACTGTAGTTCAGAACCGGAAACTCCACTTTTTGATAAATCGCGTCGCAATATCGGTCGAGGAAAACCCTCTTGCGGTTCCGGCGAATAATGAGAGTACTCGGTCAATTATCTGGTAACTTTGTACACGTTTATGCATCAAGGAATCCTCGATGATGTCCTCGAGAGGCTGCTTTTTCCCCCGGTGCGGTTGTTACGTCTACGAACGTTGCAGCGAAACTTTCGGTGATCGTTACTTGTTGAGCCGAGTAGCGAACTTGCTTGACAGTTTTTTCCCTTATCGAACGGTTCGTTATCTGTCCCGTTTCCTCTATTGTCCCCTCGAACCGGCGCTTCCCTTATTACAGCCCTAATTAGTCCGCGAACTTCCATCATTTTCCGAAAACATTTCCTAAAGTGAAACGCTCAACTCTCATACGTTCCTCAATTTTCATATTCAGGCAGCGGTGCGGTAATATAAATAAGCATAGAGATGGAGTAAAAAGTGGTAACATCATTTTTGAATGTCTCCCGGTCTCGTCCCTTTTTAAAATGGCGTTTTCCGTCTCCTCTTCTTCCGTGTTTCGATTTTTGTACCTCGACGTGCGTCGACGCGCTGCACCAACGGCTAACAAATTAGGTTACCGGCTTTGAAAGGGAGACGAGATGCTAATGAACGAAGGCGAGTGACCGGAACAGTACCGCTTGATTTCATCATCCAGCATCCGCGGCGCTAATTAATTATTCAAATCGCGTCGCGATCGAAAGACGTTTTTCTTCCCATTCGCCGCCTGTTAAACCTTCGGTTCGGGAATAAATGACACTTTCGAGCCATATTCTGAAATATAACTCTATCGTTGGGTCTCTCGTGACCCTAGCTACATTTTCTATACACTGGTTTCACCATTAGTGTTGCGAAACAGTTGCAAAAATAAAATTTCGTCGACCACAGCAAAAATCGCAAAATTTGCTGCTGGAAGCTGGACTCACAAAACTCGATGCTGAATCTACAATTTTACGAATTTTTCAATGAAATTTACCGAACACGTAGATGAAACTGTGCACTTCAAGATGCACCTAACGATTTTTCGAAAAAAAATTCTCCTGCCCAATAAAAAATTCTCAAACCCCACTGGGTCGTGTCCTAAGTACATGAGGCTTGCAAACTGAAGAAACGCGTTGCCAATCTACAAATTTCATAATTTTTCAATGAAATTTACCGAACATATAGATGAAACTGTGCACTTCAAGATGCACCTAACGATTTTTCGATAAAAAATTCTCCTGCCCAATAAAAAATTCTCAAACCCCACTGGGTCGTTCCTAAGTACATGAGGCTTGCAAACTGAAGAAACGCGTTGCCAATCTACAAATTTTATAATTTTTCAATAAAATTTACTGAACACGTAGATAAAACTATACATCTTAAAATGTACCAAACAATTTTTTGATAAAAATTAATCCTGCCCCGCAAAAAATTCTCAAGTTCTACTCTTTCCTGTCTTTAAGTTCAAACTAGTAAATTCAAGTTACCATCAATGATCGCTGACGAACAATTTATCAACGCAGGTTTTACCCCCATTTTTCACCACATCGTCAAGCACACAGTTCCCCGACCCCGTGTCAAGCATGTTCATCGAACCGCGGCAACGTGTCGTCGCATAATTTTAACATGGGCTGCAACCCCGGAAGGATGGAGATAGAAAGCCGGCAAGGGCCTGATAATGAAGCCCGAACTGCTCCGTGAACTGATCGCGGAATTCCTAATTGATAATCAACCCTGCTCAAGGGGTCGCGTTTAATTTCGCTCCACCTCGGCGCAGATCTTCGTCTTGTTATACACTTTATACGAAATCAAAATTGTTGGGCTGCAGTAAAACTCTCTCAACTGTCCTGTCGCTTCCGTAAACTCGGTTTTAATCATGCCATCGCGACACGGGGGCTTAAAAGAAACTTCAACGTTGCTGCACATTCCCCTGTTGCTTCGGAATTTTCTTCCGCTGGAACCAGAATTCCGTAGCGTAATCGCGCAAACTGTAATTAGATTGCAGATCTTTGCGCAATTACGGTATCCCTTCATTTCGAGAGCAATTTATGCAGTTTGTAGACTATTTCCTTTCCCGAAGACCGTTTAAACTGCAAACTAAATTGTCCCTTTATCTGTTCCTAAAGTTCTTCAAAGATTTTTTAAAACAGTCTGGCGTAAATCAGAATTTCTATGAAAATCTGTAATTCATGTTAACACTAGGTTTACGGAGCACTAAAATTGATTATTTTACATTGCTTTAGAAAAATAATAAAATTGTATTTACTTAGATCTTCAGCGATTTTTACTGTAATATGTACACAAAAAAATAAATCTATTTAATAGTTCCTCACGAATGCCTCCTTACACTCTTAATAATCGTAAATTAAAAATTTTGAATCCGTCATTTTGACAGGCCCCGTAAATCTAGTGTTAAACAAAACTTTTTTATAATAATGATTTTTTTTTTTAGTGAAACTATCACCAATATATTACTGACATTTTTCTGGTTAAAACGAGCCCAAACACGATACCATTTGGATCATGTTGAAGCGTTTAATCCGCGATTGAATGGAACATCGATTATGCGAACCATAATCCAGGTTCCACTGTATCGTGAATTAAACGAGTGAACGTGAACCAAACCGTGTCGTGTTTGGACTCATTTTAATCAGAAAAATGCCGCGAATATGCTGATGACAGTTTTATAAATAAATAATTAAGAACAAAAGATGGAACACACACCGACTAGCTTTTATTGTTCCGTGTGCAATCAAAACGTTCACAAGCCTCTCAGCGTCCCATTTTCGGGCAAGAATAGTTCGATGAAAAATAAATACGCACTGGCTTAAAATTTAATCGGGAAAACGAATTAACTCTTTCGGAGACCGGGTAACGAGTTTTCGGTGATTAAAAGCGGCTGCGCAGCATAAAGACAAAGAAAGTCTGCCTGAAAAACGGAAAAGATGGAATCGCAATTTAATATTCAATACTGTTCAATATTATCTTATAAAATATTTTGAAAATGATCATTCAAACCAAAACTGGGTAAATGCTATTTTGAATAGTCGCTGTTCCACAATTCAAATATAATACCATCTTAAATACACAGTACAATTTCTGCCAATAAAATATTTTTATTCTGGTAATGTAAAACATACAATTTTGCATTAAATAATATTTTTGATATTTCTTTTGACGATCAAAATAGACTGAGGAAAATATTACAATGCAAGACACCATAACGTTTTCAAAAACGACGCGTCAAATGAACAAAATTTAATCCATATTTTCGATTTATTTGCACATGTAAAATCACCCCCTCAAATAAAATGCACACTGTACTGAGAATCCTTCGAATAAAATACTATTTAAAAAACTTTCTAACAAATAATCTAAATAATTTATTTTTAGAAATGTACGTATGATTCAGACATACTGTCTTCATTAAACCCATATTATTCCATCCTCGGGGCCTGGTAAATTAGTGGAGTCGAGTACGAACTGAAAGTATTTATTTTCCATTGTATTCACTGTTCAGAGCATGAGTTACAAAATGATTATGATGCAATTGTACTAGTCAATAAATGTAAAACATTTGCGGTTAACTCGAACCCGCCCTTGCTATTTCAAGCGACTTGCGTGCCATCATGATCGCGCCATCTTTGGTTTGATGTCCGCCAATGAACCTCACAGTATGCACAAATATGGCGCCTTCGATTCCACTGGCTACTTCGAGATCCCTGTCCCTCAGACCTGCCCACTGTTCCGGTAAAAATATTCTACAAAACAGTATTGCGTGTTGAGATTGCGAATAATATTTTTGCTTCTTCCTTGAACAAATCAAATGAATCGCCGGGTGTATACCTGCACACAAAACTGGAGCACGCTACTGGAACGGCACGAACTCGATACTCATTATCTTCGAAAATGACGTACTTTAATGTCGGCTCTAAGTTTAATTCTTTCTCTATCGCGAACAAGTGCTCTTGCCATGCTGTTCCTTCAGAAAACACAACGATCTCCCCGCTCGTATCAACCTGCAAATCTTTGTTATATGTACAAACCACCCAACGAAACCTGGCAACAGTGTTGCTCTCAAAGCTGGTTAAAAGTTTGGAGAAAAAATTTTTCAAACACTATCGTAAATATTTCAAACATAATTCAAAAACAATGTTATTTCGGTTATCGATCTTAAGTATGTTAAAACAAAGAATAAATAATGTTTTTGGCGCAAAGGTTCGATCTAATTTTACAATATTAAAGCAATTTTGCTAGTTTGTTGAAAAACTTTCTACATTTCGATCCTAATATGGATCTTTTTCAAGAAAGAAAAATGAGAACTGCGTCTGAAAGAATTTTATTTTTAAATTAGACAGGAATTTTAATGTTGTATTATATGACCACAAGTCAAAATACTGTATTAAATTGCTTACTTGCTTTATAAAGAAACGAAATTGAGGACAGAAACACGAGATTGATAGAAACAATCCTGTCTAATTTAAAAATAAAATTCTTTCCGACGCAGTTCTCATTCTTCTTTCTTGAAAAAGATCCATATTAGGATCGAAACGTAGAAAGTTTTTCAACAAACTAGCAAGATTGCTTTAATATTGTAAAATTAGATCGAACCTTTGCGCCAAAAACATCATTTATTCTTTGTTATAATTCAAAAACATTATTTTGAATAAACAGTAAAATTTTCGCGAACAAAATATTTTTGTTTTGATAATCTAAACCAGGCAGTTCCAACCAGTAGCTTCGGTGCTATTCGAGGCACCTTCCCCGCTTAGGTTCTTCCCCCACTCTGAGACTTCATCGTAATAATGTATAGTAGCGGGAAGAGACGCGGCGCGCGCAGCACTCACTAACTCTACGGCTGTACGTAGTAGTGGGGAGAGTTTCGATGGTGGGGACCCTTGCAGTTGTCGGAGGGGAATACGTTGGAACTCCCTGATCTAATCCATAAAATACTTGTATTTTGGTAATCTCAAACGTAAAATAAAATCAGTGTAATTTCTTTCGATCGAAATGAATTATATTGATAAATCTGATTTCGGCGCAAGTTACGATCGTTATCATCAATGGAATCATCCATTTCATAATCTCTGTCATTCACTCTCAACAGATTGTTGAATTTTTGTATGCTACGTTTTTTGTGTTCTTTGAAGAGTTTTAAAAATTTTTTATTTTCAAATCTGTAGAATTTTTCTAGAATATGGGATCGAACCTTGCGCCGAAATCAGATTTATCAATATAAAATAAAATATTTGAATTTTGTTTTAAATAGTATCTAAAACATTTCTTGACGATGAAAATACATTAAAATGCAAAAAACCATGACGTTTTCGAAATCGATTTTCTCCACTCAACATTTTTTTCACACGCTACCTAATAAACTGATCCTTCTAATATCTCAACACAAAAAAAGAACTCGTCATTTGGTCCAATTTTTAAAAAATGAATATATTTTTTAAACGGCGTTAACTTAATTTTGTCCCTGACTGCATGTGTCAAGAGTGTTCACCTGAAAACGATTTTCTATAGCTTCTTCCACAATAGACCTAGCCGGCAACCAAACGTTCACTGCATAATTAACATGCTGCAGAAATTCTTGGCCAGTGAGCTCCACCGCCTTTAAGAACTGCTGGTTAACATCGACGCCTTTGCCATTCCATGCACCGTTTAAAAACCTTACACGAGAAGATATATCGGTTACGATTCGATATCTAGAAAAAAACAATCGCATGAAAACCCGAACTACTATACAGTAGTGCCGCGAAGAATGCAACGAAGCTGTATTGGTTAAACGCAGTAACATTATCCCTCCTACTGCGAGGGATACTTCTCGAAAAACGGATTAGATGTATCGGTGAGCCAATACTAATTCAATGGCAAAAATTTTTTTATTTTTAATTATTTTTTCGTTTTTTATAAAATAAAATTATTTTTATTATAAAAATAAAATTATTTATCCGTGACATTTTTCTTGTACTTTACAAAATTATTATCGCCTACTGCTGGGGATACTTCTCGAGAAACGGATTAGATGTATCGGTGAGCCAATACTAATGCAATGGTAAAACTTTTTTATTTTTAATTATATTTTCGTTTTTTATAAAATAAAATTATTTTTATTATAAGAATAAAATTATTTATTCGACATTTTTCTTGTACTTTACAAAATTATTATCGCCAATGAAATATGTAAATATTCTCCGAATTATGTCATATATTTGGTCTCGTTTTAATCAGAAAAATGTCACAAACGTGTTGGTAAATATTTCTTGAAAAAATAAATAAAAACAAAAAAGTTTTGTCATTACGTTAATTTTGGCTCACCGACACGCTGGCGGCAAAAGGTAAAGGAACCTCTCAAGGAATCGTGCCCCTCGCGAAGAACGCAATATTTCGGAGCAGAAGTCGCTGCATTCATCGCGACACTACTGTAACTCGCACATTCGCCGGCTAGATCACTTACGCGGCCTCTCCGTCGAACATCGGAACTCCATTATCTATGCCATCGATCTCTTGAATGAACGTGCCATAAACTCTCTTAAAAACCCGTTCCACGTCTCTATCACTCATGTTTGGAAATAATAGTTTAATAATCTCGTGGCCAAAGTGGCAGTAAATCAACCCGGCACTGCTCAGTTTCATTTTCCAATCATATCCAGGTTTGTTAATCACTGTGCTCACAGATTCTTTAAAATCTCTAATTCGTGAAAAAAACAGAATTAATGATCCTAACTTGCTCAAACGCGTGGAACACTAGCGAATATCGATATCTACCTCATATGATGATCATAACGATGCGTGGAAGGATCATATTTCCCGCCAACATCAATTACCACGTCGCAAGTGCTCAAAATATTTGAATCTCGTGATCTAAAAGCAAATTTAACACTTCATGTCCTCGCGCGCAGCCGGAACGCGAAAGTTCGTAGCCAATTGTGATCAGAGCTGGGTAAAATTCAGGAGAAAAAATATTTCAAATATTATTTTAAATAATCAGTGAAATTTCCACAAATAAAATATTTTTATTTTGATAATAAGACATAGGATAGAATATATATTTATTTTGGTAATCTAAAACATAAAATAGAGTATTTCTTGACGATGAAAATTGAGGGAACGGGAAATATTAAATATTAAACAGGTAATATGCAAGAAAACATTCTCGAAAACGAGGCGTCTAAATAATAAATATTTTGAACGAAAAAATTTATTCCATAGTTTCAAATTAATTAGGTAAAATTAGATTATTATACAATTTTTATTATAATTTAAATTAGCAATTTATTAATAGTAAAATTGTATAGGATGAAAATTTTTGTTTAGAAATTTAGGGGGTTATTTAGATAAAAATTAAATTATTATAAAATTTTGTCTCATGTAGTGTCACACCTTCAAATAAAATACACACTATTTTGAGAACCTTCGAATAAAACATTATTTAAAAAACTTATTCTAAGAAATAAAATATTTTATTCTTAAAAATGCACATATTTCAAATAAAATAGACTATTTATCAATTACTAGATTGCTGATTTGATGCATTTATGAGAAAAATGCGTACATCGAATTCAAAATGGTGGACATTCAAAGAATTTAAAAATACTGTCGTATTGTTTTCGACTCAATAAAATAATTAAGAAAAGAAACAAGTGTCTATGTAGCTCCTGTACTTTACAGTTAATACAGACAATCTTTAGTTTACAGTCTACTAATTACTATTTGAAATAGTATTTTTCCCAACTCTGTATACTAAATAATTTAAGCGCTTAGGCCACGGATTGACTTTAAAGGCGCCGCTCGAAGCGTCGCCTCCTGTTGTACCTACTCTTGGACTAAAATATTGTGTACAAGCTCTTCAACGAAAAACATGATTTACCTGACGATCTCTGCGTCTTTGTACCGTGGCAACGTCTTCAAAAGAAAGCAACCGAGCGCCTCATCGCAATGAAAAGCACCATCGTGCGTTCCGATCTTTATATTCGCCGACATCGTCGAGAAGCTTCGTAGTCTCACTGGCGTATAGGTTAGGAACCCGTCGAGGCGATTAGAGTGGAAGAACTTCGTGTCACGGGCACCGAAAACGAAGCCGCACGACGAACTATCTTTCGACTGTGACTGGGAAACGCGCACTGATCCACGAGAACACGCACATTTAGTCACATTACGGTTAAAATTGTACACACGTGCTCCGTTCGATTTAAAGGCCGCTAAGCACGCGTGCATTCAGGTGACCGCGACACTGACGCAGCACACAGCGCGCGACGCGCAAAATCAATGAATCTCCCGGGCGCGCGGGAAATTTGAACTGCGTTCGCGTACGAACTTGATTTACAGCGTTTCGCAAACAAATAAACTCGAACAACTTGTACTGTCACATCGAGATAAACCTCGGATTTCTTGGGGAAAAAAGGAAAAAGTAAAAATCAGTAAGAGACACATTCTATTTATGTTGAAAATTGAAAACTTTTGTAAATTAAAATTTCAAATTTCAAATTTCAAATTTCAAATTTCAAATTTCAAATTTCAAATTTCAAATTTCAAATTTCAAATTTCAAATTTCAAATTTCAAATTTCAAATTTCAAATTTCAAATTTTCAAATTTTCAAATTTTCAAATTTAATATTTAAAATTTTTAATTTTAAATTCAGAATAGCAATTTCTCTGAGGAAACAAAAGGATCTTTTTTGATATTTCAGCATATTGTGAGAATATCAGCAGGTGTGAAAGCATTGCGAAAGTCCCATTCATTTTAGGAACATGTTGCAGAGGCATGTGGCATTGGAAATACTTTCACAAGCTGATAAGATAACATCACGAAATGTTTTACAAGTTTACCGAGGATAGCTGGATAAGATAGGGTTTGTAATAATTTTCTGATGATGCTGTGGTGGAGATAGTCTTTTTTTTATATTTTTGGGGGGGAATATTGGAATGACGAAGATTTTAGATTAGACTCGTATAGTCAAAGATTGTCACACGCTGTTCTTCGTTGGAAGCATTTCCTCCATTTATCGACAAGTTTCCACCGACGTGGCGACACGAGCAGTTTCAGCTTGGAAGTTTCATCACGTATCGATCTTGGATTTGAAATGCTAATTTTCCGGGACGTTCGCCTATCATTCTATGAAAGTTCGAAATCTACATGGTAAACAGATTATTGAAAATTGCGTTCGCCAAAGTCGCGGTTTTATACGCAAACCGTTGTTAGCCTATCCCGGTCGATTTCGGTCTTCGAAATATTTCAAAAACTTTAATAAAACCCAAATTGAATTGTCCACCAAAAAAATAACGAAATTTACATCTTTCAATTGAATATAACAATATAAAAATATCACTCAGAAATCAATACCATTAAATTAAATAACAATTTTTGACGAAATTAATCGAAGTTGTTTCATATAATTAATTTCAATTTTACAGAATGGTCTACGATTAAGAAAAGAAATTGACCTTGAGCTACAAGGTAAAGGTCAAACTCTCAGAAATTCTTTTTAAATCGTCTTTGTTGGTGTGAGAGCACAGAACATTTTTTTGGAAAGCAAATTTATTTTTAATTTTATTTAAGAAATTCAGGTATGGGGTTTCTTTTCGTATACTTTTTTCTCAGATGAGATTTAAGGAGGAATCCATGGAATTTCGTGCCAGGTGACAAAGAGACCTAATGTCCGATGGTATTTAAAAGAAGAAAAGACGATAGGGTGACGAGGCTATCGGGGATCATAGTTAATTTTATGCTTGCCGTCGGCCCTGTAATGGCGACCTTCGTCGCGTCGTTGCCCGTGGGTAATGCCAACCTTTCTGTGCCAAAAACGACTAGGAGTATAAAATTCCTTCGACCTAATCGACTTGACGAGCTGAATTCTCGAAAACATGTCTAAGCTCTCCCAAAAACAACATCTTTTCAACAATGTTTTGTAGCCTGACAACAATTTACTTATTCAAAACCGATTAGCTTGTAATCTTGTCAGTTGGCAACTAGTGGAACACCTCTCCGCCATATTTGATCTTATGGAAGCCCTCCACCTCGAATGTTAATGTATACCGAAAAAGAAGAGACAATACTTTTTTCAGAAAATAATAGTGGGAGATTGTTCCTCTCCTGTGATAATTTACAAATAATGCAAAACGTGTTACAATTATAATCGTTTGCAATAAGAAGTTGATGATTAAAATCTTTAGGAAGAGACATAGTGAGATAAGGACACCTACACAATGTATTAGATAATCTTGTAATTTTAATTTTGCTTGTTGTAATAATAATGAGAAAGTTTGTTGTAATCATATTGGGTACGAGTATTTCAAGTTTTATAATAAAATGTACCGAAACTATTAATGTACAGTGTGTCATTAATACTTACACACCTATAAAACAAAAAAATAATTTTGAAACAAATAGACTGGCTATAAAATTGCAACAAAATTATAAAATCCTAATAAAATTCCTCTTATTCCAATAAATCGCAAGAAAAATTTTCACATTAACTCCTGAACCTAGTGAACTTATGTAAATTCGCATAAATATCCGTCTAGGGAATCAACAGTTGATTGCCGCGCCACTTAGCTCCTTAATTAAATGAAAAATCCATTTTTCCCGGCGCCGAGACAGGCGCGACGAGGTGTAAAACGAACGATCATTTCAATGAAGACTGTCGTCGGACACTTAATGCGAGTCTCTCGTCTCCCCGGGAGTCGATGAAAAAAGTTTTCCTCATCGGAAGTTGACTGAATTTTCCCGGGACTTTTCATTCAACCTCTGCCCGATTATCGACCAACCATTATTTATAAGATCGATCCGTGGTGCCCCTTTTACGCAACGATACCGAACCTCGATGCGGAAAACTCGCATGGACAGAAATAGCAAATAAAAATAATCCCCCCGACAGCCACGAAAGCATTAAATTCTCGCTTCTGTCTCCCCGCTTTTCCAGCGACGTCAACCACCCCCCCCCCCCCCCTGACATCACTCTCTCACCATTTACCCATTTCTATTCACTCAATCAGAGAAACTTTCCCGGGCCCTCTAACTCGCGGCAAATTGTGCCGTGGAAACTCGAAACACGACCGTTCCAGCGCAATATCGTGTATAACTTTTCGGGGGAGGGGCTACCGGACGAATCGCCGCCATATTGGTAGCCTAACCGCGTTTTTGGACGAATTTTCTGCCGGAACTATGCCAAAACCAACGTTTTGTTAAACGTTGTTCGGAGAAGATGTTGAACTAGGACAAATGAACAAATTGGTTGAATAGCTTGTGTAAGTTGAGCTCCGACCGTTTTTGGACGAATATTGTGTCAGAAATGCAGGCAAAATCTCGGTTGTATTAAGTATTGTTTGCTAAAGATATAAAGCTAGATTAACACTAGATTTACGGAGCCCGTCAAAATGACGGATTAAAAAATTTTTAATTTACGATTATTAAGAGTGCGAGGAGGCATTCGTGAGGAATTATTAAATAGATTTATTTTTTTGTGTACATATTACAATAAAAATCGCTGAAGATCTAAGTAAGTACAATTTTATTATTTTTATAAAGCAATGTAAAATAATCAATTTCAGTGCTCCGTAAACCCAGTGTTAAATAAGCATACATTTTTTTAATAATCTCTACATTTTTTTAATAATCTCTACATTTTTAAGGGTGCCGGAATTTTGAGCGCATTTTTGTACGAGTTTTATTTTTGAGAAGCAAAAGAAACCACGATTTTATCGAATAAAAATGAATTCTGCTGACATAACCTATTCAACTTTCGAAAAAGATGTAAATAAAATTGTTAATATTGACCAATAAAATAGATCATCTATTTTACAATACATTCAGAACAATTATTCCTCTCAAATCACCAAACCAATCCCAAAACAGAAATTACTAACACAGAAGTTAAAAAATCCCCTTAAATCTTTGCGGCACAGGATTTCAGATAATAAAGTAGACTCGTGTTGCATAGAAATTTTATTGCGTTTTAAATGAAACAAAATTGGTATATTTTTATTAATAAAGGTATGACATAATGTAAAAACATAAAAAAATAGTAATAGTTTAATTAAATTCGTTGTTATAGGGTGGGACTCAAATAGTCCCACCGTGCCACATAGGTTCATGAATGGTACCTATTGAAGCACAGCATTTTCCCTAAACACAGAGGCACTTTGCACACAGTACAAGACCATAGTGTTCGAGTTTCCTTTTTTTTTTTTTGTACTACAAAGCGCACATCGTTTACGAGACGAACGTTCTAGTAGATGTTTTGAATCTTGTCTTCTTATTTCTAATGAAACGTTACGTTTGTGTTTGCTTATTTGGATTGATAATGACTTATTGTTAGATTCAGTTGGTACGTTATTATCTATTAATGTTTGACTAATAAATCCTTCGGGACATTGACCTTTAAGAATATTAAAACATAAACAATAAATAAAAATATGTTTTTTTGTATTACTCCCAAAGTTGCATGGTGGGACAAATAAAATCCCACCATACTTTCATCATTTACAAACAAATTTAAGGTTTAGTTTTTATTATAAAACTCTTCACTTGCTTATATAGAACTAATTTTTATAAAAATTAACTTACTTCTACGATTTTTCACATAAAACCAGGAAAAAATTATTGTCGCAATAAACCTTCCGCTTGCAACAATTGATGAACCTGTATTGGCATGTTGAATGTTGCCAACACAATTGAATACATTTGTTGAAGATATTACCAACTGCTTCACGTAAATAAGACGAAATATAAAGCTACGCGCATGCAGCTATTGCAATATTTCGAGGTGGGACTAAAAATGTTCCACCATGCATTACGGTGCATCAAGAAGGTGGGACACTTTTAATCCCAGCGTGCCCCAAAGAGTTAATCAAAAAATCAACTAAAATTACCCACAAGTACCCTCAAGATCAACTCAGAAACGTACACACAAGTACCCACAAATCCCTCATACACGCTCAAACGATATTTCAAATCTTTTTTTCGTTGGAAGCCCATCAGAGTCAAAGAAAATTGAAGGAAACCAGAAGAGCGGTTATACTAGTAATTAATCGGGAATTCCCCAGAGGGGCGCGGATTTCTGAACTACAATCTGGTATTTACAGTTCGCTAACAAATTTTCCGGGTTATTAAATCCGTTAACGGAACCGCCGAGGGGAAAGTTGCAAGAGGTAAATTCTCTCTCTCTCTCTCTCTCTCTCTCTCTCTCTCTCTCTTTCTCTCTGTGTCTTGTGAATTTTATCGAGTTTGTGTCGAGGCTGACTTTTCTTCGGCGACGAAAGCCGAAAAGCCGTCGCGAAGGCGTCGCTTCCCTTTGCAATGGTAATTTGGAACGATATTTGCAAGTAAAACGAATACGATTTGCCGGAACGAATCGGCCGTTTTCGTCGGTTCCTCTACCCCCTCCACTTCCTGTTCGCGTTTGTCCTAGGGAATTCCCGTTAATTCCGCTTCAACTGGGGATTCCCCCAGGGCTCTTCTCCCTTTTCCACCCTTCCACCAATGAAGTCTTTAACGTTGTTCGATCCGGAAAACTGGAGCAAGTGTTGCAACTTCGTAAAGAACTTTCCGCCCCTTTATTCCACGAAGAAAGGAATCCGATCGATGGGTCTTTGGTTACCTTAGTCAATATTCCTTTCGACAATCCCCTACTCGCTTCTCATGACTCCATAACCAACTGATACGTTTGTCTTTGTTCGGGGATCTCCCTAATCGAACACTGTGACTACAACGATATTTTTGCGAATTTTTTATGGGGAATGTGTTGAGTATAAAAATTCCAAATTTGGTGTACTTATAAAGCAACACTTGGAGAGTGTACAATATTTTTTTTAAGCTAAATTATTTGTTTTTTTAGTAGTTGCAGCAATGATGGTAAAAGTATTAAAAAAAGAGAGGCATTACTAATGTGGTTCTTTTTCAAAAAATAATTAAATTTTTGTTAAATGCAATTATTGTATGGTATATCTCTCTTGTTACAAGTTTAATTAACTACCTCATATTCGTTAAAAATTTCTCCGTCAAAAGTAAATTAGCAAATAGGTGTTTTTTGTTAACGTTGTTTACAGGCAATGTATATAAAGTCAGGAAACTCGTCGTTACACATGACGGATCAATACGGTAAAGCAAGACTTTAAAACTGATGAACGTGCTAAACAATAGCCAGGCTTTTACATAAACAAATGGTTATAGAACAGAATCCAATCTTGTTATAGGATCAGCATTATGGTATTTATGGAAATTAGATACTTTTAAGAAAATTAGCGCCATATTAGAAAGAGTTGCACAAGCTGATCTAGCAGATTTCGTCGCCTCTTATTAATTATTCATGTGTCGACTCCTTTTATGTAATTTTTCGTAAAATGAACCGTCAGTTTAGGAAAAATTGGGAATATTGTCGTGGTACGCGTGTGTCAGTCAATTGGCGCCAATTTCAAACGTTCAAAATATCCATTTACGTTCAAACTTGATTTCTTCAACAAATAAGCTTACCAAAAATATTTATACTATAATTTCTGCTTGCTTTTTACTCGGCAAACTTTTTACCTGGAAAGAAATTAATTTAAATCAAGAATCTTGTTATTCAACTACCACATTAACAATGGACAATTTAAAAAATGTCTATAGACGCACTAAGCAAAAGGATCATTTGTTAAAAACATAAATATTGTTGAATCTCTACATAATTAAACAAAAATATTTTTTTGTGAAAAATAAGGAATTGGATGATGAAAAAAATTGTTAAATTTGTACAAATGATGAGGGAGATTTGCGACTTTGTTTCGGTAACACATTAGCTGGTTTACGAGAACCGAAAAATACAACGTAGCAAATGCCAAAACGTCTCGAATTTGGAACGGAGTCAGGGAAACGGCAGAAAACGTCATCGCGTTCTCGTGATCCGGTCCCGGCTTATTCACCTCGGTTTTAATTTATTGCTGTATTTACAGGGATGGTTTTCGCGTACCCGCGTACCCACCGGTTTCCAATTGTTTGCACACGCTCCCCCGGTTTTATTAATACCGTTTCATCGCGTTGCACGAACTCGCCACTGGGCACCGAATAAAAATGAAACGCGCGTCGAATTCGAGGCACGATTTCGAAATTCCGAACAGTGCCCGACAAACAACAATATCTTCTTCTAAAATAAACAGGATATTTTAAGAAATTTTTCGGAAAGTATCAATTGCCCAACTGATGATTTTGTCTGATGTAGTTTAAACAATAAAAAAATCAGAAGAATTGAAAATCACAATAAAAATAAAATAAAAAATAAAAAAAAAGAGATTAGCGAGAATTGTTTAAAATTTTATTTCTCTGCTTTCAGATGGAAGTAAAATAATAACGGATATTTAAAATAATAGGAGAATATTAACAACAGTTACTTTAAATTTTAATTTCTATTTTTTTATTTTAAGTAACTGTTGCTAATATTCTCCTATTATTTTAACACTAGGTTTACGGAGCACTAAAATTGATTATTTTACATTGCTTTATAAAAATAATAAAATTGTATTTACTTAGATCTTCAGCGATTTTTATTGTAATATGCACACAAAAAAATAAATCTATTTAATAATTCCTCACCAATGCCTCCTTACACTATTAATAATCGTAAATTAAAAATTTTTGAATCCGTCATTTTGACGGGCCCCGTAAATCTAGTGTTAAATATCCGTAATTACTTAACTTCCATCTAAAAGCAGAGAAATAAAATTTTAAACAATTCTATCTAATATCCTCCTAATATTCTCAATTTTTGCACACGCAATAAATCCATAAAAATGATAGAAACATTTTAGCTAAAACAGTGAAAGTTTATCGTTTAAAGTTTCCTGTAGTTGAAAGAATAGAGAAAATTTTATGAAAAATTTCGCGGATTCAGAGTCGTAGGCACTTTATTTGCAATAGTCCGGCGACGGTAGTTCAAACACAGTATTCAAAATGGCGGCCGAGCGGTGGAAACAATTCCGTTCGAGCGACTTCTGCTCTTTAATTGGGGACTGCTCACAGGAATGGATTTTTCTGTTCACAATGAAGGGTTTTTCTCGCGCATTAATGAATCACATTCGAACTGATTGAGACGCCCGGGGAGAAAATATAGGTTGCGATAAGGGGTGCGCGTTCGATGTGCTCTCACCCGGTTCACTTCTGTGTTGTAACACGGAAGAAATGCTCCCCTAATTAGGGAATGTGCCACGGAAAACCCGTGATCCAACGTCGCGCGCGTGCTACTCGACAATCAAGCCGCAGGAATCATGGCTTATCAAATTTCGCCTGGAGATTAATCCCCTCGAATCGGGATTAGTTTTTAATTACCCGTGCTGCTGGCCAGACTCGTGATTTATTGAAGAAACAGAGAGGCAGGTTTTTGCGAACTCGTTCGATTCGAATTCTGATTAATATTTTATTTAATCAGTTGTTAACATTCGCAGAAATATCATTTTCTTCTTTATTTAATTTATTTTCAATTATTTCTAGAAACGTCACCGTTCCCTCCATGTTTTATTCAATCCAACATTGTATGAATTTTTAGTTTCACAATTTGTAGTATTTAATTTTCATTTGATAACGTATTTTAAAGGTCAAGGTACGTCATGCAGCGCATGACATTAAACAAATGACGGAAAACGATTTTTAGACATTTTTCAGAATAAATGATTGTGGTTCATTTTTAACGGGACACCCGGTACATAGGAAATGTAATTACATATTATGGGTCACGAGACACCCAGATGTGTTTGCAATTAAACCGTATGGGCCACGAGACACCCCGTTATAATTGTCAGGCTCCATCACGCAACACTCAAGACATAAATAGCAAAGAAACTATATTAACACAGCCATTTTTAAAAACAAATTTGTATGGTCCGCTTTAAATGAAACTTCCGGTACATAGTGTTTGCAATTAAACCGTATGGGCCACGAGACACTCTGATATAATTGTCAGGCTCCATCACGCAACACTCAAGACATAAATAGCAAAGAAACTATATTAACGCAGCCATTTTTAAAAATAAATTTTTATGGTCCGCTTTAAATGAAACGTCCGGTACATAGTGTTTGCAATTAAACCGTATGGGCCACGAGACACTCTGATATAATTGTCAGGCTCCATCCCGCAACACTCAAGACATAAATAGCAAAGAAACTATATTAACACAGCCATTTTTAAAAATAAATTGTTATGGTCCGCTTTAAATGAAACGTCCGGTACATAGTGTTTGCAATTAAACTGTATGGGCCACGAGACACCCTGTTATAATTGTCAGGCTCCATCACGCAACACTCAAGACATAAATATCAAAGAAACTATATTAACACAGCCATTTTTAAAAACAAATTTTTATGGTCCGCTTTAAATGAAACGTCCGGTACATAGTGTTTGCAATTAAACCTTATGGGCCACGAGACACCCTGATATAATTGTCAGGCTCCATCACGCAACACTCAAGACATAAATAGCAAAGAAACTATATTAACACAGCCATTTTTAAAAATAAATTGTTATGGTCCGCTTTAAATGAAACGTCCGGCACATAGTGTTTGCAATTAAACCTTATGGGCCACGAGACACCCTGATATAATTGTCAGGCTCCATCCCGCAACACTCAAGACATAAATAGCAAAGAAACTATATTAACGCAGCCATTTTTAAAAATAAATTGTTATGGTCCGCTTTAAATGAAACTTCCGGTACATAGTGTTTGCAATTAAACCGTATGGGCCACGAGACACCCTGATATAATTGTCAGGCTCCATCCCGCAACACTCAAGACATAAATAGCAAAGAAACTATATTAACGCAGCCATTTTTAAAAACAAATTTTTATGATCCGCTTTAAATGAAACGTCCGGTACATAGTGTTTGCAATTAAACCGTATGGGCCACGAGAGACCCGGCCATAGCATCCAGGGTCTGTCACGCGAAGGTGTAAATAACAAAACCATTTCAATAATTAGTCGGTTCGTTGGTTTTCCATTAGCGTTCGAAATAACTCGAAATAATTTGAAATTCTGAAACAATTTCTTGGCGATGAGCTTTCGGGCTGACTCGCGTTTCGATTATCATCCATTCGACCATTTAATTGAATCCTCTCGTTCGAACGACACGATGTCGACAACCGCCCCCCCCCCCCCCTCCCCGTTCCCCCACCCGTTGTGGAATATTATACTTTTATTCCAGGAAAGGTAATTGTATATTTTCTATCTGCGTTTGCATGACAAATGGATCACGAAAGCTTGCCGGTCACGAAACTAGTTTACGCCGGAATGTTTCGAATTCCAATAACTCGGCCGTGGCTTCTTGTAAAACTCGGCGTTTTCACCCTACTTGTGATAATCGTGCTCTACTCATTCTCTCCACGAGAACCACGTATCGCACTTACGGTTTCAGCACGAAAATGTGGAATTTGTTATGCCATATCGATATTGTAAAATTGTCTGTAACATACTGATAATTTAATCATTAATTCTATCGCATGTAATTTTATTATAAATTTTAACACTAGAACTACCGGACAAGTCAAAATGACTGGTTTCTAAATTTTTCTTTTACTAATATTGAAATTATAAAAATGTTTTCCGGAGTAATGTTCTAGTCAACTTCTCTATTAGGGTACATATTTAAACAAAAGTTGTACGGAAGTTGAATAAATGCATTCTTGTCGTTATTAGTAGGCAATATACACTAGTCGCGTTTAGCGCTCGGTAGTTCTAGTGTTAAGTGATTACATAGCAATTTAGTGATCATTTCGTTAATTGTTAAATGTAAATTCACGAATATATAGATTTGTTAGTACGGTGACAATTGTTTAAGATCATATAATATTTAAACTAATTTTTCACTCGCACAAATTGAATTATAAAGGAATTGGGTCTGCGGTATGTTTTGAATAAACCGCCTTTTCCTAGAGACAGTGCATGCAACTTAACACGCAGGCGTCGTGCAGGTGGCGCCATTTTCAAACGCTTCGACTTTAACACTAGGTCTACGGAGCACTAAAATTGATTATTTTACATTTATTTATAAAAATAATAAAATTGTATTTATTTAGATCATCAGCGATTTTAATTGTAATATGTACACAAAAAAATAAATCTATGTAATAATTCCTCACGAATGCCTCATTGCGCTCTTAATAATCGTAAATTAAACATTTTTGAATCCGTCATTTTGACGGGCCCTGTAAATCTAGTGTTAAGTCTGAATTTAAACACTATTTTCTAAACAACGAAATGCAGCAAAAGTATTTAAACAATTTTTATGTGCACTTCAACGGAAAAACAGTTACTTCAGTCAACAACAAAATAAGAGATAAAGATTGTAAAAATATTGACCGATTATGAAAATTTTAGAAATATTCATTGATTATAAAGATCATAAAAATATTCGTGATTTGTGAAAATTATGAAAATTGCGATTGTGTATGAACTATGAAAATAGACCTCGTATGAAGGGATCTGCTAAATGTTTGATTTCGCATGCAGGCTCTAATTGAATACTGTTTTCGCGAATGATTTGGTATTTAAAGGCGAACGGGTCCGCACTGTTTCCAGACACGCACCAAACTTTCCAATCGTCAATTATTCTGTCAGGATCGCGTGTACATACAAATGGAGTCGACCGAGCCCCGAACAATTCCGATCAAAATTTATGCAGGAGCGAAACCTCGACGATTTAACGCTCGCGGATGTTTACGAAACATTCGGTCGCAATCCTCGCGCGGTTTCCTCGCGGGCGCCTTAAATAATTTAAGGAAACACCGGTCGAAAGCGAATCGAAGAAATTGTCCGATGAGCTCATCCATCCATCCTGTTGACGCGTTCATTGCCAAATTATTCCCCCGCAATGACAACACGGTAATTTTAGCCAGCGGAAATCGGAATTCGTTCCTTGACCATTCTTCTTGACCACGAAATCAATGCGAATCTCAAATAAATATATTTCATGTAACAATTATCTGGAAAGATAATTTTCATAGCAGCTCCGCTGGGACTGTTTTGACACTTATAGAAAAGGTTGAGGTCCACTTTGTTACGGTATTGCTTAAATTATTTTGTTTTTTAAAATAATTTTTATTTCCACAGCAGCTCGAATGGGAATGAGTAGACAATTATTGAACACATAGAGGGTTCAATTTGATGAGGTTGGCACACAAAGGCATTCGTATTTCCCGCCATAAGTGCGATATACATGTATAGATGCCATGATATGCGTTAGAGTGAAGCCCGTTTTCCCATATGTAGCCCATTTGTATAATTAATAAAGCATTTCTGTCTTTGTATAAACAACACAATTTTTTACAATATTCTTTGAATAAATTATTTTATCTGTTAAAATAATTTTTATTTCCACAGCAGCTCGACTGGGAATGAGTAGACAATTATTGAACAAATAGAGGGTTCAATTGGATGAGGTTTGACACACAGAGGCATTCGTATTTCCCGCGATAAGCGCGATACCCATATATAGATGCCGTGATGTGCGTTAGAGTGAAGCGCGTTTTCCCGTATGTAGCCCATTTATATAATTAATAAACCACACCATTTCTATCTTTGTATAAACAACACAATTTTTTACAATATTGTTTGAATAAATTATTTTATCTGTTAAAATAATTTTTATTTTTACAGCAGCTTGAATGGAAATGAGTTGACATTTATAGAAAAGTTTGAGCTTTCTAATTGTTTACGGTAACTATTGCTTAAACAAATTATTTTATTGGTTAATAGCTTGCGCGGATGGAATCCTAGCTGAACGTTACGCAATTTAAAAGTAGTTCTGGGATGTACGCCTTCTGGTTGCCGATATGAGAAATTGCGACTTTGTGAGCATTCGATAGATTGCTTTCGGCGTGCAGCTCGAGATATTTACTGTAAGACCGGAAGGAACGTGTTCGGAAGCAATAAACGCGCGTTTTATCAATTTCGTCGCGATTTTGCGAATGGGATTTGCGCGGGTTTCATCGGATCGACCCCGCAGAATCCCGCGAGCGGATTAGATCGCGGCCTGAACAAGCCCGATCCGCATGATAATTGGGGTCGGTCGGGCTTCTCTGTACCGTATAAATTAATATTTCGAAGTGGAACAGAGAAGACCGGCAAGTGTTTTGTTCCCTGTGCGCTGGGCTGATTCGCCGAAACAGCCGGTTGCTCCGTTTCGAGGAACAAACTGGACCGCTTTATCCAGCTTTATCCACTGCTCTGATTTCTGCTTTATACTAATCTCTAGATACATGCCAAAGGGATTTGCACGGTATTTGCAAAACCTTTACCCCGTTATATCCAAGGGCCTAGCAGAAATGTAACATGAAGTTGGATATAAAGACAAAATTTTGTTTGTTTTTTAATTATTTGTTTTTTAATTATTTATTTATGAAAATATTGCCAACAGATTCGTGACATTTTTCTGATTAAAAAGAGTCCAAACACGACACCATTCGGAGCTTGTTTACTCGTTTAATCCACAATTCGATAGAATCACAATTATTGAAACTCTAATCGAGGTTATACTGTATCGTGGATTAACCGATTAGACATGATTCAAACGGTATCGTGTGGGTACTCATTTTAAACAGAAAAATCTCACGGATATGTTGGTAAATGTTTTGTAAAAAAATAATTAAAAATAGAAAAATGTTCTCGTTATCGTGATAGTGAAAATGAGGTGAATTTCTCGAGAAGACTATTGAAACGCAATTCGTAGGTCTGTAGAAAGAATCGAGGAGGCAATGTGTAACCAATGACAGAACAGGCGAAGTGTTAAGGGTTTAACAATTTCCTGTGACCCCTTTCCACCCCCCACCCCTGTCCAGGTGCCGTAAACGTCGAACAATGGAAGAAAGGGTTTCTCTAGGAGGTGGGCAGTTTGGTCGCGGTGTAAACACCATTTCGAGTGAAGGGTTGGCAAAAGAAATCGTAGAAAGAATGGTTCTCGTAGCGTCGTATCCCATTTCAACCCCCATCCGACGGTCATACGAACGTTGCACCCTCTTGAATAGCTTTTCCGTGTTCTCTCAACACTCTCTCCTCTCTCTCTCTCTCGCCCTCTCCCTCTCTTCCTCGTCTCTCGTTGCTGAGTATCCGCAATGTGCTGAGTGGTGGGTTAGGAACACGTGATCTGTGTGCATGCACACCTGTTCGTCATACCTTCGGAGCTGGGCGATCTTAAACCCGGTACGATCCTCGGAAACAGTTGTGAAGTACATCCTGAGATAATAGTACAGCCATTTTCTACTTTTCACTTGAAATTACAGAAATTACAGTGTCGGTCGTAAGTGAGCCAATCCAAATATTAGTGTAATAGTTTGGTGGTTTCAGAAGAAATTAACAGAAAGAGGGCAATTGTTGACGTAAAATGGGTCTACTATTTTATTATTTAATTATTCCATTATTTTTATATTTTACTAATTTGTCATTTTACTAGTCCCTCCTGTCACTAATTCTCCACGTTATTAATTCCCTCGATATTGATTCCCACGTTATTAATTCCCACGTTATTAATTCCCACGTTATTAATTCCCACGTTACTAATTCCCACGTTACTAATTCCCACGTTATTAAATCCCACGTTATTAATTCCCACGTTATTAATTCCCCACGTTATTAATTCCCCACATTATTAATTCCCCACATTATTAATTCCCCACGTTATTAATTCCCCACGTTATTAATTCCCCACGTTATTAATTCCCCACGTTATTAATTCCCCACGTTACTAATTGCCCGTGTTACTAATTTGCCCGCGTTACTAATTGCCCGCGTTACTAATTGCCCGCGTTACTAATTGCCCGCGTTACTAATTGCCCGCGTTACTAATTGCCCGCGTTACTAATTCCCCACGTTTTACTAATTCCCCACGTTTTACTAATTCCCCGCGTTACTACTTGGCCGCGTAAGTATAGTTCCCTACGTCACTAGTTATCCCTGACACTAGTTACCCTTTTCACTAGTTATCCTTGACACTAGTTACCCTTTTCACTAGTTAAGTATGTCACTAGTTACCTATGTCACTAGTTACCTATGTCACTAGTTACCTATGTCACTAGTTACCTATGTCACTAGTTCCTTATTTCACTAGTTTCCCATGTCACTAATTCCTTATCTCACTATTTCCTTATCTCACTAATTCCTTATCTCACTAATTCCTTATCTCACTAATTCTCCATGTTATTAATTCCCTATATCACTAGTTCCTTATCTCACTAATTCTCCACGTTATTAATTCCCTATATCACTAGTTCCTTATCTCACTAATTCTCCATGTTATTAATTCCCTATATCACTAGTTCCCCATGTCACTAATTCCCTAGGTTACTAGTTCACTATTTCAATCATGGTTAGACGACAATCTATACATTACCTTGCTCTATATTAACAGTCTCTAACTAACTAATTAACCAATTCTAGATTAGATCAAGGTTAGGTACACAAACCAATTAGTGGTGCCTTTGAGATAGAAGCGATCTCCATGATAAAATGTAATACAACCCTTACAGGACACTGCGATAATTCTCAATGAAAACTATAGAAGACCAATTGTTTCCATTAAAATTCATCCATATTGAATGACCGAAAGGGACCCTCAAATTTTGGAGTTGAAACTGCATCTTCTAGTTTCTCGTTCGAACGAGAAGCAACGTGGCAATGTAACAATATAGCAACGTAAGATACAGCTCATGATCCAAGAAATGTCTTGAACAAAAAATCACAAGACTCTCAGATTTCAGAAACAAGAGATAAAAGCCAAGCTATCTTGTATATCGATCAATTTAACATTCATTCCTGTCGGTATTCGCGGGAATTACGGCTCACAGAGTAAATGAAGTGATTACAAATGCAAGGCTCGACGTATACACGGTCGCAAAACAGACCCCGCTATCGTTACCGTCACAATTGATCAAGGAAAAACCATTTTCACTTGAAATTCAAACGGGGCGCACGGAAGCGAGAGAGAAAGAGAGAGAGGGAGGAATGGATCCGCCGTCATTAAGTCTGTCGAGTTCCTAGTGTCTCGTCCACCATTTTTAATTCCATCCCTTTGAACGGGACGTGTCCAATTACACCGTTCAACGCGTATTTGCATTTCCGACTTTCAACGGATGTTTTTTTACTGTTTTCTCCCCCGGCATCTTACACCTCGTCTGAGTACACTTTTTAACGAAATCAATTTCGAACGGGAAAAACGATACTTTAATGTACAGTTGCGAAAAAAGTTACAAAATTCTGTGTACAGAAAGAATAAGAACGAAGCATAGTTCATTCGGTAATAATAAGGTGTAGTAATAATAAGACCTGATTTGGCACAAGTTTCAATCAACTTTGGGACAAGTTTTAAATCTAGTATGAATCTTCTAGTAAGATTCGTCACGGAAGATATTTCTAGTATGATTAGTCCGGTAGGAGTTGTCTAGTAATATTTCTCGAATAAAAATCATTCAGTACGATTCGTCTAGTAAAATTCGTCTAGTAAAATTCGTCTAGTAAAATTCGTCTAGTAAAATTCGTCTAGTAAAATTCGTCTAGTAAAATTCGTCTAGTAAAATTCGTCTAGTAAAATTCGTCTAGTAAAATTCGTCTAGTAAAATTCGTCTAGTAAAATTCGTCTAGTAAAATTCGTCTAGTAAAATTCGTCTAGTAAAATTCGTCTAGTAAAATTCGTCTAGTAAAATTCGTCTAGTAAAATTCGTCTAGTAAAATTCGTCTAGTAAAATTCGTCTAGTAAAATTCGTCTAGTAAAATTCGTCTAGTAAAATTCGTCTAGTAAAATTCGTCTAGTAAATTTCGTCTAGTAAATTTCGTCTAGTAAAATTCGTCTAGTAAAATTCGTCTAGTAAAATTCGTCTAGTAAAATTCGTCTAGCAAAATTCGTCTAGCAAAATTCGTCTAGTAAAATTCGTCTAATAAAATTGTTCTAATAAAATTGTTCTAATAAAATTGTTCTAATAAAATTTGTCTAGTAAAATTCGTCTAGTAAAAGTCTTCTAATAAGATTCTAGTGACGCTTAGTGACGTCTAGAGTCTAGAGTAAAATACGAATAAGTTTGAACCAAATCTGAACCAAGGTTGAACCAAGGTTGAGCCAGGATTGGACCAAAGTTGAGCCAGGGTTGGACCAAAGTTGAGCCAGGGCTGAGCCAAGGTTGAGCCAAGGTTGAGCCAAGGTTGAGCCAAGGTTGAGCCAAGGTCGAGCCAAGGTCGAGCCAAGGTCGAGCCAAGGTTGAGCCAAGGTTGAGCCAAGGTTGAGCCAATTTTGAACCAAGGATTGAGTCAAGGTTTAGGTCCAGGTCGAAACAAAATTTCAAGTCAAACAGAAGCGAAGTTTGCACCAAATTTGAGTGAAATCAGAGTGAAGTTTCAGTCAAGTTTGTGTGAAGTCTCGGTTAGGTTTAATTTGAATCACTTGTTCACAATCATTCGTACGTTTTAATTGCTCCTATCCAAAGTTCCGACGTTCCCAGAAAATTGCTTCGAGATTTCGCCTGAACAAAAACAGTTGACGTACACAGATCCCCAGACAATAGTGAAACGAACAGAGCGAGACGCGGCCGAAGTAAGTGATTGGAGGTCGAAAACGTTTCAAAGGAGAAGCCAAACCGAAGTCTCGCCGATTGAAGTGACTGCCAAGCGGCGCGGCGCGATGACGGCGGCGGGGCGAGTCAAATGATGAGAGAAAAGTCTAATCGATTTTAGATTTCGGAGCTTCTGCTTCTTCAAAGAGAGAAAAGACTCTGCGCGCGTGCTGATATAGTGAAGGGAGATCATTCTACTTCGGCTCGAACGAACTAGTGCGCGTCGCAAGTGAGTTTCAAGATACGGGGGGGACTTTGTCTTTGAGAAAAGCCAGATACGAAAATGGACCGCGTGTGCTGGGGGAGTGAACGTTTCTTTGAAGTATCCTAGAGAAACGAAAATAAATGGAACTCGTTTAGTTCACGGGAAACGAGAGAGTAACATGCAGAAACGTTGTTTCTCGTACCATGCAAAAATCTGCGACAGGTTAATAACAGTCTCCAAAACCATGTATGTTCTATGTTTACTGCAGCGTGTAGCTGAAATTGCAATTGTCATCGTATGTGTTGTTTATTAACGTTTTGTACATTTTTTAGAGGAATATTTGACTGTGTTTGATTGCGCTTGACTGTGTTTGATTGCGCTTGACTGTGTTTGATTGCGCTTGACTGTGTTTGATTGCGCTTGACTGTGTTTGATTGCGCTTAACTGTGTTTGATTGCGCTTAACTGTGTTTGACCTTCTTTGATTGCGTTTTACAACATTTGAATTGTATTTGAACTCTATTTGAACTCTGTTTGAACTCTAATTGAACTCTGTTTGGACTCATTTGAACTGTATTTGAACTGTGTTTGAACTGTGTTTGAACTGTGTTTGAACTGTGTTTGAACTGTATTTGGACTGTATTTGAACTGTATTTTAACTGTATTTGAACTGTATTTGAACTGTATTTGAACTGTATTTGAACTGTATTTGAACTGTGTTTGAACTGTATTTGAACAGTATTTGAACAGCATTTGAAGAGTATTTGACATCATCCAACTATATTTGGACAGTATATGAACAGTATTTGAAGAGTATTTGAACAGTATTTAAACAGTATTTGAACAGTATTTGCACAGTATTTGAACAGTATTTGAACAGTATTTGAACAGTATTTGAACTGTATTTGACATCATCCAACTGTATTTGAACTGTATTTTACATAACCTAGCTATGTTTGTTGTTGTTTGACGTCATCCAGCTGCACTTCACTGTATTTGACATCGTCTAACTGCCGTTGACTACAAGTGACTACATTTGACTACATTTGACTACATTTGACTACATTTGACTACATTTGACTACATTTGACTACATTTGACTACATTTGACTACATTTGACTACATTTGACTACATTTGACTACATTTGACTACATTTGACTACATTTGACTACACTTGACTACACTTGACTAAACTTGACTACACTTGACTACACTTGACTACATTTGATTATAACTGACTAGATTTGACTGCATTTGACAAAGTTTGACAAAACCTGACTGGATTTGACTACATTTGACAACGTCTGACTATGTTTGGCTACATTGGACAGTGTTTGCTCCCCACTAACAGTGTACAGAAATGTTTCCAGACGGATGAAGTATTGCAATACCCATAAAAGAAATTTGCTACCAAAATTATATTTGAGAATGATTGACCACATTCGCCATTAATAAATCTTGTTAGAGGGATGGAAGCTCGAAACGTCGAAAGGGAAATTTATTGCCGATCTATCCGTGCCTCTACACTGTAGGTTGCCACGAAGTTCGCGGGACAGCTGTAACTAGCAACGCTAAATATTCAGCATGAGCTTCGAAATAAGTGTCCCTATAAATAGGGCCGAGTCTATTAGCGGTGGATGTAGAGGCCAGCTCGCGACTCTCGAGAGTAAGGCGAAATTCGTATAACGTATACGGAAAGAAGTAGAAAGTGGCAGCCCTTTCCGTCATGGGGATCAAAAATTATTAACAGAAATCTTTATTTCTTTAATCTCATTCATTCGTTGTTTCCTGGTATTATTTTTAGATGACCATAACTTCAAAATGAATTCGTATTTTTACTTACAAAAATTCTATAACATGTTTCAAACATTAGTAAATCAATCCACAAAATTTCAAATCGATATATGTTTATTAACTTTGTTTAAAAAAATTCTGAAAAATCACCTTCTTTCTCACCCTCTGTAACATTCGTATAGAAAAATCTTCGGTAATGACTTAATTATTTGTTGCTATAACTTCCAACAAAATCAATATTTTTAAATGAAACAATTCTACGACATCTTTCAGACACCGAAGAACAAACCTATAAAATTTAATATCTATACGTCCATTAATTTTGTTTGAAAAAATTTCGAAAGTTCACCACATGTTTCCCACCCTTGCCAAATCACCCCAACCGAGCACAAGTGTTTAATTTCTTCAATTATTAATTCGACAGCCACGAAAAAAAAATTACATCGAGGTCAGCCATCCAAGCAACCCTTGAGGCACTTCTCCATTCCGACAAAATTTTTTATTTCTTTCTCTCCCATTTCCTGCGCTGATTTATATTTTTCATACGAGGTCGTTCGTTCGAACGAGCAAACGAATAAATAAATTCAGGGGAACAAGAGTTTCACCTGGAACCGCTTTCATTTTATTTTGGGAAAGATCCCTCGAGCTGGAAAGCACTTTTCTCATTTTTTAGAAAGCTCGGCAGCCTCGGCTACGTCATGTAAACAACCCTTAAACCCCACCCCTGCAACGAGAGAGACTGTGTTACGCGCTGGAATTTCACGGTTCATTATGGCGTGGTTTTCGGTGGGATTTCCGGCGGCGTTGTTTACCAGATTTTTTCTCGTGTATCATCCTCGTTCGCAAATATGCCTTTCTGGCCCTGTAACAATCTCGACAGTGACGAATGGGATCAGAGGATTTGGAGGTTTTCCAATGTCTGCACTCTGCGCTATCAATTATTCCCCTCGGCGAGTTCGTCAATCGTAGAAAGCTCAGCGAAAACTCTTTCGTGTTTACCGAACGAAAGCTCTACGGAAACCACAGGAAATCAAATTCTTTCGAGCTTCTGAATACCGATTGTCGACGATTTCGGATAAATGGTGGGCGAATATACCAGATTTCAATTTTCTGATAGACCGGAGTAGAAGGAAGAAATAACATTGTTAGAAGGAAGATTGTTACAGATTTAATTGTTGGAGACAAGGGTGAAATTCTTTTGGGGTTGTAAGTAGAAAATATTGAATTATTGTTTGGGACAATAGGCTGATTTTTATTGCACTCATTTTATATATCAAAATATGTTTTTAATAATTTTACAGAGACGGGAATTGTTCTAGACATAATAGGGGTGATAATCTTCAGGGGCTGCTATTGGCATGACTTAAATTATTGTCTAAGCCTTGGAGTTGATTTTTACTGTACTATTTTTATATTTTAAAATATGTTCTTAATAATTTTACATAGTCGAAAATTATTCTAGACATAATAGGGGTGAAATTCTTTTGGGGCTGCTATTGGCAAAACTTAAATTACTGTCTAGGCCAGTCAGCTGATTTTTATTGTACTAATTTTGTATTCCAAAATATGTTCTTAACAATTTTACAGAGTCGAAAGTTATTCTAGACATAATAAGGGTGAAATTCTTTAGGGGCAGCTACTGGTATAAATCTAATTATTGTCTGGGATAGTGGGATGATTTTTACTGTACGAATTTTGTATTCCAAAATATGTTCTTAATAATTTTACAGAGTCAAAAATTATTCTAGACATAATAGGGGTGAAAATCTTCAAGGGCTGCTATTGGTAAAACTTAAATTATTGTCTAGGCCAGTGGGCTGATTTTTATTCAACTAATTTTGTATTCTAAAATATGTTCTTAACAATTTTACAGAGTCGAAAGTTATTCTAGACATAATAGGGGTGAAATTCTTTAGGGGCAGCTACTGGTAAAACTTAAATTATTGTCTAAGCCAGTGGGCTTATTTTTATTCTACTAATTTTGTATTCTAAAATATGTTCAGAATAATTTTGCAGAGTCGAAAATTATTTTAGACATAATAGGGGTGAAATTATTTTGGGGCTGCTATTGGTAACACTTAAATTATTGTCTAGGCCAGTGGGCTGATTTTTAGCGTACTAATTTTATATTCCAAAATATGTTCTTAATAATTCTACAGAGTCGAAAATTATTCTAGACATAATAGGGGTGAAATTCTTTAGGGGCAGCTACTGGTAAAACTTAAATTATTGTCTAAGCCAGTGGGCTTATTTTTATTCTACTAATTTTGTATTCTAAAATATGTTCAGAATAATTTTGCAGAGTCGAAAATTATTCTAGACATAATAGGGGTGAAATTCTTTAGGGGCAGCTATTGGTATAAATCTAATTATTGTCTGGGATAGTCGGATAAATTTTATTGTACTAATTTTATATTTGGAAATATGTGTTTTTAACAATTGTGCAAAGTCAAAAATTATTCCAGATATAATAGGGGTAAAATTCTTTATGGTTTGTAACTTCAGGGGTATAATGTGAACTCTTTTATTAAATAATGAATGAATCTCTCGTTTTTGCTGATTAATTAAATTTAGAAATAAGTTGGAACAACAGACAAATTCTTGCAGGCTTTGACAAGGGTAAAATTGTGTGAGGGTTGCAGTTTTAGGTATAGATTATTGACACTCTTGCTACATAATGAATCTATCTTTCGTTTCTGCTCAATATATCAATTTTGAAATAATAGAAAATATTCTTATTGCTTTAACAAACATAACATTTTTCAGGGCTGAAATTTTAGGGGTAGATTATTAACTTTTTCACTAAATAATGAACAAAACCTTAGTTTCTACTGATTATTAAAATTTAAAAATGTATCGAGGTTACAGAAAAAATTGTTAAAGCTTCGATAAGGGAGAAACTCTTTGGGGGTTGTAACTTTAGGGGTAGATTATCGACTCTATTACTAAATAACAAATAAATCTTTCGTTTCTGTTGATTATTTAAATTTTGATAGAATTGAGTCAGCAGAAAAATGATTACAATCTCCGCTAATAGTAACATTCTGTAAGGGTTGCAATTTCAATGATAAATTATAGACCTCTGTCCTTAAACAATAGATTTATCTCGCTTCCTATACTAAACTTAAATTTTATAATGAATTGAAGTAATAGAATAAATTATTACAGTATTGTTAAACATAAAATTCACTTGGGGGTTGCAACTTTAGGGGTAGATCATCAACTGTTATCTTGAAACAATAAATCGTTCCCATATTAAAATTTTAAATAAATCTTAACAGAAGAAAAGAACTACAGCTCTTTCATCGAGTGTTCCAATATTATTTGTCTGTAGATTTTTTCATCCGATTCCCGATCCGAAAAAATTCATGAAATTTCCAGGATTTGCAATTCCGCCAGCAATTTTTTCCCTCGCAAAGCGAAAAATTCCAAAACGAAAAAATATATTATTTACACGTTCGCGATCGTGGACGGAGAAGAAACTTCGCGCGAAAACAGCGTTAATGGCCTACGGAAAAATTGGTTTCTGATGTAAACCAATTATTGCTGCGTCTAGATCATAACCGTGGAAGGTTTCAATCCGTTTACCTGATCAAATTTGCATGTTACAACTGGTCTGCGTTCGCGAAACCTTTCAAATCCGCGGCGCCAAATTTCTGACACCTTTTTCGAGAGCTTTTCGCGAGGATAGATTAAACAATTTTTACAGATAACATTTCAGGAAAAGGTTGTTTGATTCGACGAGCATTTGCGAAATGAAAAATTAGCTTTGATAGAAGTTGTAATTTTAATGCAAATTCTGTACCGATTCCGACTGGGAAGTAATTTGTCGCTCGACAAATTGGAAAATGTTCCGAAATGAGACAGAAATTTGAAAATTTATGCAGTTGAGATATTTTGCGATAATTATTTACAGGACCCTTGGTGGAATTAAGGAAAATTGTTTTTTTTTAATGACGTTGAAGTTGTTGCTTGTGCAGAACGGGATTTTGAGATCATTAGGTTAATGTTCAATTTAGTGGAAAATGGTCGATGTAGATATTTTTCAATTATTTCGTGTTTTGGAATTTTGCAACCCCCAAAAGATTTATTATCGAATAAAATTTTAGTGTTTTCGATACTGTAAAATTATTATTTTACAACATAAATAATATTATTGTTGTGCAAATATTAGATTCGATTGTTTTTAATTGAAAAGATAAATATTGCTGTGAAAATTAAATAGAGGTTGTTGAAAAATAAAATAAAATAAAATACAGGAAAATAAAATAAAATGCAGTAAAATAAAATAAAATTCAGTAAAATAAAATAAAATATAGTAAAATAAAATAAAATACAGTAAAATAAAATAAAATACAGTGAAATAAAATAAAATACTGTAAAACAAAATAAAATACAGTAAAATAAAATAATATGCAGTAAAATAAAATAAATTAAGATAAGGTAAAATAAAATAAAATAAAATAAAACACAGTGAAATAAAATAAATTAAAATACGGTAAAATAAAATAAAACGTAAGAAATAAAATAAATGAAAATACGGTAAAATAAAATACAGTAAAATCAAATAAAATAAAATACAGTAAAAAGATAAAGTAACACAAAATAAAAATGTAAAAAATACTCAAAAATGCAACAATATACAACAAACCACCTTAAATCGCAAAAGTACAAAAATCAACAAGTCGATCAAAAATGCAAAGACTCACCCTCACAGGACAGCAATCGATCTATGGAGTAGATCTTCTTGAAGGATCGCCACAATGAGGAAGAGGTTGCAACAAAATCGTCAGCAATCACGTGACACAAGAGAATAGTCCTAAGTGTGTACGGGACACGAGCGCGACATAGTTCTGTCGCGGCAATTAGGTGTGTATTTCGCGCACTCGCGAATTCGCGGAAATGAAAGTGACGACGAGGCACGCTTGTTCCGGAAGCAGCATGCACGTACTCGCGCCACGGCGGCCCGCGCACCACTGGCCGAGCCTCGACTCGACTCGACTCGTGTCGTGTCCTCCCGTGTCGTCGGCACGCGTTACTTTCGGGAAACTCTACCCCCTCCATCCCCCCTCGAGGCTCGGAAAACTCGGACGCCTGGTGGGGGAAGTGATTTCCGCGATCGGAGACCTTTGGCCGAGGGTTCGAAACCTGGGGATGCGTAGGTAGATATCGTAGCTTAGTGCGTCTTTGAAATGGTGTAACATCGGATCCAGGTGGTATTTCTGCTTGAGAAAATTTGAGAACGTGCTTCGGATTGTGATGAGTGGATCTGTGAAATTAGACAACGATGTGTTTTTTACTTTTATTGGAAAAAATTGTGAAGGATCGAGTGATTTGTCTATGTACGGATTTTTCTGCGAAAAAAGTTTCAAACACTCGCTGGCATAATATTGAAATGAATCGGTATTTTCCATAAAAAATTGGACAATATGCTACAAGTATTGACGAATAAACTCAGATAATTTGGAATCGATGCGTTCACTATTTTCGTTTTGAAAAATTCCAATATATCGTCCAGTCGGTTATTCTGCGACTTTTTCAGAAGAAAAATGTGAAATATTCGTAATAATAACTTCGTACTGAATCGGTATTTTTCCATAACAATATTTGACAATATACTCCAAATACTGACGAATAGATCCGTTAAATTTTAAATCGATGTGTTCACTATCTTCGTTTCAAAAAATTCCAATAGATCTCCCGACTTCTCAACCTACGACATTTGCATAAAAGAACTTTTACATACTCGTTGTCATAACTTCGTACTGAATTGATATTTTTCCATAACAATATTTGGCAATATACTCCAAACACTGACGAATAGACCCATCAAATTTTAAATCGATGTGTTCACTATCTTCGTTTCAATAAATTCCGAAAGATCTCCCGACTTCTCAACCTACGACATTTGCATAAAAGAACTTTTACATACTCGTTGTCATAACTTCGTACTGAATTGATATTTTTCCATAAAAAAATTCAACAACATGCTGTATATATCAATAAATAATCTTATAAAATTTAAGATCAATATATCCACTATTTTTGTTCCAAAAAATTCTGAACTTTTGCCTCAATTTTCGACTTGTGTGTAATAAGAATTCACTAATAACTTTTCACTATATGTTGTAATAGCTTCGAACATAATTGACATGTTTGCATACAAAAATTCAACAATATCTCTCAAACATTAATAAACAACTTCACCAAATTTTAGACCAATACGTCAACTACTTTCGCTAAGAAAAATTCACAAATTTCCATCATATTAAAATACAAAACATACAGTATCCCTAATTTGTAAAAACATTTAGCAACGTTTCATGAAAAATTGAGTGGCTTCTCCAACGAAAGCCCACTGTCCGCAGTACGTTGATAACGAACGAAATTCTTTGCTACCCGGCCCCGTTCCAACACCATTATTTTCCATTGTTAGCGAAACACACATTACGTCCAGCGGTTGAATCATTTTTATTGCAGTCGTGAAACCCCGACCGTTTCATCTTCGCGTCTCTTCTTTCAAGTAAAAGATACACAGTGGGGGCAGCTAATTACCTTTGGCGTGTTGTATGTTTTTGTTTATAACGCATTCTCTTACCTCTCCGCCAGATTTTCGCTCTTTAAACATTCCCTGTAGTTTTTGCGTGTTTATCCTCGGTTCTATCGCCAGAGAAGGGCAACGAATTATTAAACTTGGAAAATTAATGAAAGGGCGGAACTTTCGGATAATATTAAACGACAGTTCAGCGGATTCGCGTATTCGAAGAGGGGGGGAGAGGGGCACAGTCGAGTGTAATAATATCTTCCAGGTCAAAGAAACTTGACGCTCCGAAAGCGGTTTAGTTGTTCCCTCGAGAATCTAGATCCCTTTGTTCGGTATTAATAATAATTCGGGAGAATTGTCATCACCAATTCTTGAAAATCAACGAGAGAAACCATTACGGGATCTCTGCCATCTCTGGTATAGAAAGAAAAATCGTTTTATATAAAATTCATTAAAATTGCGAGATATTATTAATTTATTGACAACGCGTTTTTATTTATTTTTCGTGTAAAACTGGTGGCAATATATTAGCGACGTTTTCCCGAGTAAAATGAGTACAAACACGATACCATTTGCGTCGCATTTACCCGAGTAATCCACGAATCAGATTAATGCACTGATTAGTTCGACTAATCGATATTCTACTAAATCGTGGATGAAAAGAGCATAAATGCTCCGAATGGTATCATGTTGGTACTCGTTTTAATCAGGAAAATGTCACGAACACGTTGATAAATGTTTCATAATTAAATCATTTTAAAAAGTTTCAGTCGCCTAAAGGAGAACGGCCATCTAGGGCGAAATTTTTCGCATACGTCGAGCATATCTATTTTAAGGTATATTGAGACACTACGATGTTTTATCAGACCACGCCGAGCAGCCGAAAGTTCGCCGAATTTGCATTCTGTCCACGATCCGCTGGTAAACTCGGTCAAAGTAGGATTTTTGGAAAAAGCTCGGGCCCGGAAGGCGACGTCAATCATATCTCCGTTTCTGCGAATGCATTTTTCCTTCGTACTCCGCTCGAGCATAAAGAAGCCGATAAACGTCGGCAGAAAGAGGTCTAATAAATATCGGCACACATGACAAAACCCTTTCTCGTTGCAGAACGCTTCTTCCTCGTCTTCTCGCAGCTTGTCTTTCCCGAAGCCAATCGGAGTCGACTCTACTTTCCTTCACGGCTCCACCGACGTCCCACGAGAACCTAAATTCCGACGTTGAACTGTATTCCTACCTGTAAATATACTTTATTCCTCCATCTCGATGCACTTCGCTCGCACTTCTTCACGCTCGGACTCCAGCCAGTCGATTTCTCATCAAAATTCCTGCGCTCCTCACTTCGTCTTGTATTGTCCGCTTTTATTTTATTTTTATTTGATTTTATTCGATCTTATCTGATTTAATTTGTTTTTACTTGATTTAATTTAATTTTATTTGATTTTATTTGTTTTTATTTGATTTTATTTGATTTTATTTGATTTTATTTGATTTTATTTGATTTTATTTGATTTTATTTGATTTTATTTGATTTTATTTGATTTTATTTGATTTTATTTGATTTTATTAGATTTTATTTGATTTTATTTGATTTTATTTGATTTTATTTGATTTTATTTGATTTTATTTGATATTATTTGATATTATTTGATTTTCTTTGATATTATTTGATTTTATATGATTTTATTTTATTTTCTTTGATATTATTTGATTTTATTTGATTTTATTTGATTTTGTTTGCTCTTGTTTCATTGTATTTTATTTTATTTGATTTTGTTTGATTGTATTTGCTCTTGTTTCATTTTATATGATTCCGTTTGATGCAATTTGACTTTGTTTGATACAATTTGATTTCGTTTGATGCAATTTGATTTTGTTCGATGCGATTTGATTTTCTTTGAATTTCAAGATATTATTTTGTTTGTTTCTATATTGTTTGCTCCCGTTTGGTGTCGTTTGATGCCATTAAACTATTAACATTGTACTCGATTTCGTTTCACACTGTTTGCTCTCGTTCGCCGTTTTTGATTTTATTTTCTTGCATTAGCTTTCGCTTCGTTTGATTGGATCCAGTTTGGTCCAGTTCGCTCTTGTTCTGATTTTCCTTTGTTTTTTACTCTGAAAGAGCTTTTTATACAAAAATATTTTATTCGCAGATACACCGGGGATATTGGTTTTTTCATATCTTTTATCCAGGGACTCACGCCCGACAAGAAACTCGGAACAGATGTGTAGGTCAAGCATAGCGACGCGTATATAAAAACCGAGCATGAACGTTTGAAGAATGTGGACGTCGTCGTCAGGAAACAAAAGACCGAGGGTGAGTTTTCTTCAGCAATGAAAAGCGCAACCACGATACACTTTCCCGTAGACCGTACTCGACCTGGCGAACGAGTGGCTCGCAGTTTTGGTGAACCTTCTCGCTGTAACCCTGACTACCTTCTGCCGCACTTTATTTTTCTTTTACTTTGCCATTCAAAACCCCCCTCCTCTCCCTCCTTCAACCTTCTCCCTCGAATTGGATCGAACGATCTGTCCAACATTTTTCTTTTCATCTTCTCTCGACTCTTCTTCTTCGACGATTCACTGAATAGCATCTCGAGACTACGATTCAGAAATTCTAATTTATTTTGTCGCTCCTTGATTATTTTGACCAATGAGAAATGGTGCATTCATTAATTTTACTGATTTTTATGAGATTCGTTCGTTGACAGCTTCATTTTCTTACCAGTTGGTCTTGTCGGATTTTTGACGTATTTTGTTTAGGTTGATTTAATTATTATTGATTTTGTACGATTTTTATTTGCAACGGTCTTTAAATAAATGACGAAACATTCTTAATTATTTTTTCCGGAAACATCCTTCAACATTTTTGTGAGATTTTTGTGATTAAAAGGAGTACCAACACGACTTATTTAATCCACAATTTATAGTGGAACCTCGATTGTCCGATCTATCGATTATCGATCCTACTGTATCGTGGATTAAATATACATGATCCAAATGGTATCGTGTTTGTACTCATTTTACTCACAAAAATGTCACGAATACAATGTTGTAAGTTTCATATAAAATTTAAATATATACAAAAAAATATTTTCAACAAATTGCTACTCAGTTTTATCAGCTTTCGCTTTCAATGATTTCTCTAGAGTTAAATAAAGATGATGAATGATATTCATCACAAAACGATTCAGTCCTTAACATAAAATTCCGAAACCCACCTCCAATCAGTCGCCAGATCAACCCAAAACTGGGTTAATTTTCCTCTCCTCCATTTCCCCTTCCACTACCCCATTCCACTCCTGCGCACACTCCAACGTCCCCCACTAAGACCGTAGACTGGTCACGTGACGTGTCGCGCAACGTGTTACATATTACTCTGGTCAACAGAGAGGTGGTAAATTGTATTCCCCTCGATTTCAGCGATATGGCAACACTGCCCCCAATCTCGTCGAAAGAAAGTCTGTTCATTGTCATTTATCTCTTCTCTGTAATTCGTAATTGGGAGATTTAAAAATTGGGATACCGAGCCAAAATGAAATTCGACAGTGTCGAAGACTATGAAACGGGAAAACGGGAGCTATTAAACGCCGCTTCATCCCCCAATTAAACAGCAATTGTTGGGCGATCGAAGGGAAATCCTAGGACTTATCAGTTCATATTTCGGGCACGGAACGTTGCCAGAGATATTCATGGTTGCCGGCCACGTACCGAGCCGACGATGGAATTTTAAGTGGAGCCCCGTTCTACCACCGCGGTGCTTCATTAACCAAGCCTTTATGAGGGGATGATTAGTTTTTGAATTCTACCCTCCTCTCCCACTCTTCTTTCGAGGCGACGCCATTTTCTTGTTTGAGCATTTCTATTAAATGCTACGGGGTTTTGTATAGAATATTTTTGTAACCAGTTTATAGTACATATCTTGCTGTATACTTCCACAAAATTTTGTTAAAAAATATAAGTTTTTATACACGCAGTGGTAATTAATGTAATAGTCGTATAAAAGATGTAGATCTGAATAGACGAATTTTTAACTCGGCTATACAAACTTGAAAATAAAAAATAAAAATGGTTACTTAAAATATAAGCCAATAGCTTCAGTTGAGGCCAAGGGTTTTCTAAAAATTTAATGTTTTACAAAACGGCGACGTTTTGGAAAAAAGAATACTGGAAACGAGCGATTTTTTGGTTATTTCCAGTACTATTTCATCCAAAACGTTGCCATTTTGTAAAAAGTAGTCATAACTGCTTAAAAAAATTTGAGTACATTGTTCAAATATCAGTTAATAACTGTACAAAATTTTAAATTTTTAACCCAAACATTATCTCTTTAAAAAATTTTTAAACATTACCTTGTAATCACAACGTTAAATCTTTCACTACCAGTACTACAACTTCCATCAAAATTGATATAACTGCTTGAAAAAATTTGTGTACATCGTTCAAATGTCAATTCATACCAAAACAAAATTTGAAATTTCTGAACCGAACATTATCTCTTTAAAAAAATTTTAAACATTACCTTGTAATCACAACGTTAAATCTTTCACTACCAGTACTACAACTTCCATCAAAATTGATATAACTGCTTGAAAAAATTTGTGTACATCGTTCAAATGTCAATTAATAACTGTACAAAATTTGAAGTTGGGATACCGAATGTTGCCGCTTAAAAAAATTCGTAAACATTACCGAGTAATCGGAGCGTCAAGGTAGGGAGGTCCCTTAATGAACTTGTCAGAAATTGCGGAACGCCGGGAAACGGTGATGGAAACTGGGTTAGGCGAACTATTAAAAGACGCCCGACATTTGTACCGGTTTCATATTTTTATTCTATCCCATCCTGTCCGATAATCTTTCCCACGGGCTGGGAAATCCGACCGTTTATTATCCCACCGCGAAAGATCCACTGTTTCACCTCGCTCCACGGGTTCTGTAATAATGTATGCGTTTCGAATCGTCGGCTTTCGAATCGAGTGAGCGATCCGTTTTGATGGCTCGAAGCTGAGATATTCGGATATTCCCATTGGAATTGTCGTGCAATGTTTTTTTTTCTTAAATTATGGAACAGACGGAGATTTTGAAATCATAAAAATGTAGAATTATATTTGAGAATGTTTTTAAACATTTTAATAAACGTGGTATTAGCAGCAATTTCTCAAAATATGTATAGTTTGTGTAGATAGTTCAATTATTCTTATTATTCCTTTACATTTGTCATGATATTTATTTATTTGCCTTTGTTTGACTATGTTTGATTTTATTTGATTATAGTTATTATTGTATGATGGTGTGTGATTTTATTTGATTGTGTTTCCTCTTGTTTGATTTTATTTGACTTTGTTCCTCTCTATTTGACTTTGTTTGACTCCATTTGACCTTGTTTGACTCTATTTGACTTTGTTTGACTTTGCTTCACCATATTTGACTTTGCTTGACTCTATTTGACTTTGTTTGACTCTATTTGACTTTGTTTCACTCTATTTGACTTTGTTTGACTATATTTGACTCTATTCGACCTTGTTTGACTCTATTTGACTTTGTTTGACTTTGCTTGACTCTATTTGACTTTGCTTGACTCTATTTGACTTTGTTTCACTCTATTTGACTTTGTTTGACTATATTTGACTCTATTCGACCTTGTTTGACTCTATTTGACTTTGTTTGACTTTGCTTGACTCTATTTGACTTTGTTTGACTCTATTTGACTTTGTTTGACTCTATTTGACTTTGTGTGACTCTATTCGAATTTGTTTGACTCTATTTGATTTTCCTAGGTTTTATTACACCACATTTCATAATGTTTGATCTTGTTTATCCCGATTTGATTTGTAATAATTTGTACCAGCTGTTCTTCCACTTTATTTTATAAAATTTGATATTGTTTGGTCTCGTTCCAGTTTGTTTCGGTTTGTTTGAGATTATTTTTCCTTGTTTTAATATTGATTTTTTATCTGTTTCGCGTAGTACTCTTCCATTTAACATTAAAGAAATTTTCTATTACTGAAATGCTTTAAACAATTCTAGAAAAAATTAATACATAAAAGAGCACCAATACTTACCGCGAAATAAATACTTACATATCCAAAAATGTTTGGATGCAGAAATCTCTCCAGAACTATTTTGAATCATCTATTTCAGTAATGGTGAGTGCTAGCCACAAACATACTCAACTCCCGAATGACCTAACAGGTCCTAACATACTAATTTCGAATGATTTACTCATCGAGACTCTAAGTAGCTCGATATAGCAACTTCGCTCCAGTGATTTAGTGTGGATCTGACCCTGAGAGACCTAATGCACTACCCCCGAGTGATCTAACCTCTTAAATAATTACTATGATTCACCATGCCTGGTTTTTTAAATTAACTCTCTGATGAAGAATAAATTAAATGAAATTCTTTTTTATATCATTAATTTTTTTAATTTAATACCTGATGGAGAATAACTTGAAATAAATTCTTCTTGACATCATATAGGTTGTATTTAAATTAATTATTTTCATACAGACGAAATTAAATGAAATTCTTTTGATATTGTACTTTTTTTTAAATTAACTACATCTAGAGCAGACTAAATTAAGATAAATTCTTTTTAGCATTGTTAATTCTTTAAATTGACTATCTGCTAGAGATTATAAATCAAATTAAATTCTTTGTCAAATATATTGCAAATTTCTATAGAATTACATTAATTTGCATTCAATAGTTGAAAAGTATATTGCAATCCACTTCAAAATGTAAAGACTCGTACATTTGTTAATTTCTCAAAAGCCTGATACTAAATGAAACGAAAAAGGAAAATAATAACATTTGCGAATGTAAAGCAGAATTTTCATCGACGGCATGTAACACAGCGAGGGTTGAAACGAGAGTAGTCCATTTATTTCGAAATAAACGAGAAATACGGATTCCACTGATAATCGCAAACGAACAGTTAACAGCACAGGATTTCATTTATTTCCATCCGATATATGATTGATATACACAATCGTACAATTTTTGCTCTCGGATCTGTAATATTTTTTTTGCCATTTTTCTGTTTCGTCGTTTTTAATAATTTTTTTTTTGTTGGAATTTCTTCGATTACACACGATGGCGGTTTTTCGTTTTTTTGTTTGTCGCATATTTGTGTTCACACGAATAAGTAACGCTTACATTGCACTCCATTACAGATTTCAATAATATATATCTTTTTATATATATATATATGTTCATATATTTATATAATATAGTATATATAGGTATTTTCTTTTTTCTTTTTCTTTTTTTTAAATATATGGCTGTATGTACAGAGGGCAGCTTGCCTATAGTTAGTTTTGTAACATAGGGCGAGGGCTGAAGCCGTCGAACTGGACGCCATTTTTTTCCGTGATAATTGACGTTAAAAATCGATGCACATTTTTTATTCTGAATTTTTTTGTTCGAATCGCAGACGTTACCGAGAAAATTAACAATTTTATCCGAGTTTATTATTATGATTTTATAGTCCCAAATTGTTCAATATTTTATATCAATTTAGTGTATGCACACAAGTTAAATTTTTTTTTATTAATTTTCTTATGAAAAAGAGGAAAAAGCATTGACAAAAATATGTTCAATAAATACAAACGTTCATTTTAACGGTCTGGAATAATTTACATAAATGTTCATTCTATTTGAATTAAAAATTATAAAATAAATAACTGTTTTTAATTAATTCAATGCTATTTGACAATTTAACGTTGTTTGTTTAATCGTGTTTCACCGCACAGGCAATAAAGTTGCTAAATAATTACTCCATACTAAAATATTATCAAAATGGTATTAATCATTGTTAGAATGTCATCATTGACGCGTGAACGTATAACCGAAGTGAAACCAGGTCGGTTATAAAATTCTTTCAACCATCTCGCCCCTTTAATTAATACATTTCTCGTCAATAGAGTCTCTGCCACGACTGTTCTCAAATTAATAAATGGAAAGTAAGGAAAGTGAACCGTTGCCAATTGAATTTCCCGCGCTACGAAAAATGGGCCACGCGGTATTCAATTGAAAATGGCTAATCGGTTCACCGGAAATCCGCTTTTCCTTGAAATCGAGACGCCTACAGTTACCCATTTATTGTCACGCAAGCGTAAAAAATAAAAAGCAGTACCATTTCACGATTTAGTCAACAAATTTCCCAGATTTTAAAATTCGGATTATTAATTTCATATTTTGAGAAAAACAGCCAATTTTAAATCACTTAAATAAAAATTAGAATTACTTGAAACATCAACACAACATTTTTGCGTAGTAATTCAAATTATCTTTGATATTTTTAATTCTCTGATTTTTACCAATACTCGTTTTATCAATTCTTTTAATTACTTCCATCTCATAAACAAATTTTTACCCAGAAAAATTCAGCAATTTATCAAATATATTTTAAAATATTCTACTATTACACTAACATTGCTACTATCCTAAAAATGATAATTATAAAATTACGTGCCACTAGCAATTGTATGTACAATTCTCTATCAGAAACCCATCATTATTATTTTATTTAGTATATACAGTTTATAACAGCAGCTAATGATCGCAATTATAATTTTAATTCCACTACTTTCTAAACAAATTCCATACTTGAATTTCACTTTATACACAATGTTTATATTCATATCATTAGTTCAGATGATATATCCTAGAAAAAAGAGGTTTTCATAAAAAATTTACAAATAGCGTGTTGAATTTAAAAGCTTACAATAATTGTGATAAAGTGTTGAAATGTAATTCAAAATCTTCTCTCTTTATCTGCCCCACCGATCCGTCCGCTCCAAGAAAAACCGGAATCCCCGAAAAAGAAGCTGCCAATCGTTCCGGAATCCCCTAGACTCCCTAGATTCCCCCAGACTTCCCTAGATCGTCCACGCCGACGTGCTTCAGCCATCGCGACAATTTTTTATCAACATGTCAGGTGCCCGAGCTTCTTGTGAGCCATCCGACGATCGAAATTATAAACATCATTTGAGTTATGCATCGGCTCTGATTCGCCGAAGTTTCAGCTTCGAACGAGAACAGCCTCGAAACAGTGAAAAAGTCGACATTACCGAGCGGGGAATCCACTAGACTCTGGGATCGGTGAAGACAGTGTTGCCACCCGTCATCCGAAAACCCCACAAACAACACGAACCCTAGAGCACACTTCTCAATAGGTCAATTATTTTCTTATTCCAAACTAAATTCATTCAAATAAAATAACAAACCAAAAATATTTGTTATTTTACTTGAACAATCCAATTGAATCGAACAAAAAATTCTTTCAATACAACTACTCTTTCTACGCTATTTCTAAGATAAAAATAATAAAGTAGTTGGTACAATTAGTTAAAATTATCGTTTTATTTTAAATAAACTGTGCCCAAGCCTGCGACGCTGTGGATTTGGCAATTTTTGTGTCTAGGGATATTGATACTCCCGCAGTGAAACCTTTGTCCGAATATCTAGGGGAAACTGTTAATCCACTTCCGGGGAATCCTGGGAAGGACGCACCTGAAATCGAATCTCCCCGTCAGTCAGGATTGAACGAAAAAAAAAAGTACATAAATAATATTCAACCTGTACGACGTTTCGTTAAATACAACACAGATATATATTTCTTTCTTTGTTGCCAGAGCTGCAATTGAACGCATAACATTTATTTGTCACATGAATTGCACGCTTGAACGCTTTAGTCCTAAAGCCCCGTCCACACACGAGGCAAAATACTTTTCAAAATTATTCCGTATAGCGGTGGATATTCCGTTTCATTTTTCGAATATAGTTATTACGGCGTTCCTGTTAATATTTTCAATATTTTACCGGAGTGTGGACGCGGCTTGATGCATCGAAAGTTCTCGGTTACGATTCGAGGTGCGCTTGAAACCGTGAACAACAATCATTATCAACCCGACCACACTCTCTCGAGGCAATTTACACTGACGAGTCCGAGACCCGACTGGCCCCGAGGAAATGGGGAAATAAACGCTGGAAAACCTTGTTGCGGGCCAGTTTTGCCTCGAGAGAACATGCCGGACCGTTTAAACAATCCTCATGAGGAATATTGTTGCTGTCCTTCGACCCTTTCGCCACTGAGAACCCCTTTTCGAATGGAAAGAACACCGGGGAATCCCCTGGTGAGTTTCCCGCCTCCACTAGCGGTGGAAAAGTCGTTCCCGTTCTTATCGACCGCGAAACTTACCCTCTACGCCGAGGATCCCTGCTTTACCGACGGCCGGTGGCGAAAGGCAACGCGCGGTGCCAAATTCAAACTCCCTAGCAACGATTCATCTTACAGAGATTATTGGTTTTACGTAACTTCCTGCCATGATATCGGTTTAAATTCGTCGCGAGACTATTTCCGCTCGAGCTCCGCCGCCGTAGACCCAAAAGGAATCGGCTCGATGGCACCTCCGCGTAATCAGGCTACAACCGTCATACATATTTTTATACATGTATACAGGGTGAATCGCCTAATCCCAATCAGCCTCGTCGTGTTCACCCTCAGTGTGAATCCAATCCCGGTGTATATATATATTGACTTGTACGAACCAGTTTCGCTCGTTTTTGTAATCACAACGTTTGCCCCCGTCCCCCTAGTTGAATAATTCATGTGGACTCGCATGACACCCATAATCTTAACAATGCGCAACAAGAACACCCTCTAAGAAAATTATCTAAAGAATGAAAAACGATAGTGAATGTAATATGTAATATATATATACGTTGTGCACTATAGCGTCCTGACCGGTGAACAGTCTTGGCTGGTTTGGACACCATCTTGGAACAGAGTTTCATCTCAGGTTCCCTTTGAACACCTTGGGCCAAAGCGTCCAGCTTCGCTGCACCGGAGACGCGAACGATGGTGGTTTCTTTCTCTTTGCCAATTCCGGTTTTCTTTCTACACGTGTGTTCAACCACCATGGATCATCGGGTCTCGTTCATGGGAAACTCTCTGATCAGCACACACACGCACACAGACATACACACACACACCCAAACCCATATGATCCTCGTATGGGCAATACCCCTATATGGCATCCCAGTTAGGGTATTATTTAACTGAGGAGGAAGACAAGCAGTCTAATCGTAACTTCACGGTTCACCCTGTACATATATACGTATTTATGTGCACATATATATAAATATATTGATCGAGAAAGGAGGAAAGAAAAAGAGCAGAACGAAGAACGGTCGGGAACAAGGGTTAAAGGAACGACAAACAGGGTTTGAACTAGAGCCAGCGTTTATCACTCGACCTTCCTCCTTCTCTCTCTTCCCCTCTCTCTCCGATTTCCCTTTCTCTTTCCCACGCACACTGGTACACACGCTGCGTACACACACAACCAGGTAGACCACGCGTTCACGCACACATGTACAGGCATACACGCGTCCCTCACGTCTAAGGTTATTTCTTCCTCTGTTATCTCGTCCCTTGTTTAGCTTTCTTCTTGCAGAGAGTTTAAGTGGCCTCCCGCGCTCTTAGCAATTACAGTTGGTGCTCGATTGATTGGTCGGTTGGTCGGTCAGCTGCTGGCCCTTCGCCTCGCCAACGCCGCCCGCGATCAGGTTTGGGTCGTTGTCCAAGGACTCGCTCATCTTGTCGCATATGATGTCCACCAGCTGCTCGAACACCGTCTGCAAACAAATTTTGTGGTTCTGATTAGTCTCTGATCTGATTTGAGGCGTGGCAATTTTTTACTCTTGAAGAAACTTGAGTATTGTGGGTTAACCAACTATTGTCTTCTACAAGGAGTTATGGGTCTGCGATGGTACATAGATGTTGCATATCCTTCCTCTGTGCTGTCTGGTAGAAGACAATCACGTCTTGGTCCTAGCTTCAACAGGCTGACCACAAGAAACGTCCCTAAAGTTCTAACTATAATTCATCTATCTACACGGGCACGTAGTCCATAGCCTAATTCATCTATCCCTTACTACAATCAAAATACCAAGTAGCCCAAACCTGTAAACTATGGAAGCTTTCAACTTTGCGGAGTTCGAAACCCCAATTTTAACTGAACCTATACTAATCCTAACCTCATCAGGCTGTCCACAACAAGTATCCATAAGCTCCAACAGTCCAACTCTAAAAATTATGGTACCAATCCCCAATTTAGCTCCAGCAAGCTGACCACAATACCCCAAAGCATCAAAATACCAACGAACCCAATAAAAGAGCCCATGCCAATCCCAAAAAGATCAAGATCAGCCCAACGGGTACCCCTAAAGTCTAAACAACGTATTTTCGCCTGAGATCACTGACTGGCTGCACAGACTCAAGGCAGACGAGCCCCAGAGGCTGCAAGCTGAGGAATCGATCGGTGGCAGACATTGATGTGTCAATGCCAGTGGGTTCGACCAGTTGTGCAAGCGTGATTAATGGGTTCAGATGAGCGGCAATCGAGGACAGGCCGACCGAAGGCAATGATACAGTGCACACACACCTTGCAGATGGAAATGAGCGTTGAAACGTGACACGACAACCTTTCTGTTGTCGGCTGTTAATGGCGGCGACACGCGATAATGGATTCGGTAAACAAACGAGGCGGTAAAAACTGACATAACTCGCCGCAGTGCAGAGCATAACCTACTTTCTTGCCTTCTACACTAATACAGAAAAATCCTTCCATATTCCCTTGGCGCCATTTGCACAACGATTATAGTCTCATAATGATGTATTAGGTCCTTGTTCTATTTTAGTACAGGATCCTAATTCTCATCCTCATCTAACGACCTAACATGTGAACTATTAGCTGTAATTGCGCTTTAACTACAACGAATATTGTATTTTATACAGAGTGTCCCAAAAATGTTCTCTCTTGAAATTTCGTGATTCCTGAGATCATTTGGAGTAACTTTTACCTTTGTGAAAATGTTCTCCGCGGCTTTGTTCAGGAGTTATTAACGAAAAACACAGACCTATCAGAGCGCGGCTACAGCGAACGGGTTCCGCCTCGGCCAATGGCAGCGTCACAGTCAGCGGGACCTCCCTTCGAGGCGGAACCCGCCGCTGTAGCCGCGCTCTGATTGGCCCGCGTTTTTCGTTAATAACTCCTAAACGAAGCCGCGGACAACATTTTCGCAAAGGAAAAAGTTGCTTCAAATTACCTGAGGAATTCACACTTTCAAGGAAGACATTTTTGGGACAGCCTGTATTTAGTGTTGAGGCCCCGTATCGTAAAAAAATTTGTTATAGATGGACAGGTGCTCCGCTTGTTATTATTATGCCACGGATATACCTTAATGTTAATGTTCTCTTTGGCGGACGTCTCGAAAAATTGCACCCCCAATTGATCCGCCAATTGCATGCCTCTGTCCTCGCTGATCACTCTTTCATCTGCCATGTCGCACTTGTTGCCAACCAGGATCACCTGGGCGTTGTCGGACGAGTAGGTCTTGATCTGTGTGACCCAATCCTGCACGGAATTGAACGACTCCTCATTCGTGATGTCGTACATTAAGATGAAACCCATCGCGCCCCTATAGTAGGCCGTTGTTATCGTTCTGTATCTCTCCTGGCCCGCCGTATCCTGCAATGATACTGCGTTAGATTTGCAATTATACCAACAAGAATCATTCTTACACTCCATTTTTTCAAATTTATATTTTGTATGTATATGGAACACGATGAAACATACAATTAATACATTAACAATCAGATTGATAACAATTTTGGTTTGTAACAAAAGAAGATTCCTATCAAATTTTATTTTTCTTTACGAGAACATGGAAGAAAATTTGGAGTAAAGAATTTTCCAGGAAAAACGTGTTGCAAGCGGTAGAAAAATAATTTATAAACCACCGGACGATAGCATGAAATTCCCGCGAGCATATTTGACGCAAAGGGAAACTTGTACTAAGTGAGGAGTAATTGTGCAATAATAATGTATAGCCGTGGATTTCCTTATAAGTTCCCCCGAGTGATAAATAAAGCCACATGTGGTTAAACGTTCGGAAACTATATTTAGCATTCGTTCAAAACCAGTCTTCCTTCCGTCATTTCATCAACAAGTTGATTAAATATTTATCAATGCGTTAAATAATTAATTTTATCAAAACTACGAGATACGGTCATGATCAAAACGAGTTCTCATATTTTTTGGGGGAATTAACGAGTATACTTCAACAATAAAATATCTAAATAATTTTTTAATCAAACGAAACGTTTATAAAAAAACTGTTATTTGATTCCTGCTGGTCTTAATAATTTCAGGAAAAATGTGGTTTTATAAAAATTATGGAATTTCAGATTGAAATTGGTATTATCCGAATCCAAAATGGCGACCGAGGCGCGAAGTTTAAATTTAGACCGACCGACGCGAGAGCCAAGAAACCATGAAGATCGTCTGTGTATCGATTTTACGGTTCCAATGGAGTTCCACTGACCCAGATCTGTAGTTTCACCCTTTTGTCGTTCCTGAAGACCGTTTTCACTTTAAAATCGATCCCCACGGTCGATACGAAGGCCGAAGTGAACGAGTCGTCCGCGTAACGGAAGAGAAACGAGGTTTTGCCGACGGACGAGTTGCCGATAATCAGCAACTTGAACATGTAGTCGAAGTTTTGGTCCGCGGCCTCCTTCTTTGGGTCGTCGACAGCCTTGCCCGCCATCTGCAAACAATAGATTACTAAGCATCTTCGAGAAACACAATAAAAACGAAACAAAATCAGTAGCAAAACATTTGTGTTAAAAAATTTTTTGTCAAAATGATCATTTTCGTATGAAACCATTACCGTCGCATTCCTGACATTCTTCTGGTTAAAATGAGTACCCACATGACACCATTTGGATCACATTTAGTTGTTCAATCCACGATTTTGTAGAACCTCTATTATCCGAACCGGTGATGTCCGAATTTTCCATTGTAGGAATATCGTAGATTAAACGAGCAAATGCGATCCAAATTGTATCGTGTTTGGTATCGTTTCGATCAGAAAAATGTCACGGATGTAAATACATACATAATGATAAAAATTAAAAAATATATCAGTCATTAGAATGTCAGTATTTGGATAATAGGGCAGTTGCTTAGTTGCAGTAATAGATTGAATCTACACGGATATGTACAGTGAACCATGTTCTACATGATTGAACTGTTTTATGAAGTATTTTTTTAATCGTGGAGAATTAACAAACATGTTCGAAAGTATGTCATGTTGGTACTCGTTTTAATCAGAAAATTGCCACGAACACGTTGGTAAAGGTTTCATACAAAAATAATGAATAACAACATAGTTTTGTTAATTAGTGAACATCGTCTCACTAATCTGTACTTAATATTTGATGTAATATAAATGATTAAAGATTGTGATTTGATTGGAATACGTTTTTGGATGGTTGTTAAAAGAGCAGAATTAGGTTCTGTCGACCCAGAATTTTAAACAAATTTCGAAGACTTTCGTGTTTTATGGCGCGTGATCATAAAGAGGTTTTTCAAGAAGGTCGAGAGTCGGGTTAAGTGAATTTCTTTCGCCACGCACCTCATTCGTCAAGTCTAAGCCATTCGGAAAGTCTCTGTGGAGCATTTTCAAGCGACACTTCATCTTTCCACCCCTAGAAGAGGGGTGGCCAACCACGCGGGAATAATGCGAGAAAAAAACACGTTTCTTTTTGTCTTGAAGAAACGCAATTCGTTTTTAGGTCAAACGATATGATTGTCTTATCAAAATTCGATTTTACAAAAATGTTCGAAGTTTTTTAATCCAATATTCGTTTGATACACCATTTGATGAAGTATTTGTAAATATTCTAATCATTAGTTTCTTTCAAAAACCGTACTAAATAATTATACTGTGGTCGTAAGTTCTAATTCGTTTATTGCCCAAAACTTAGGTTAGATTTTCGATCATTTCCGGTTTGAATTTTTCACACGAAAACCGGATTCCGTCAGTAGTTAATATTCATGTTGCGTAAAAACACGAGGCTACTTAGTACAACCAGAATTAGAGTAATTCAGTGTAACAATTGTGGGATTAGGACCCCCCAAACCACAAATACCGTAGGAAATTAGGAAGAAGACGAGAGGGTTCCGTGGGTGAGCGCGTTAGTCGATCGGCTACCAACACGAGGACCCGGGTTCGATTCCCGGCGCGGTGCCTTCCTTTTTCCTGAGATCCTACACAATTATAAAAATGCAATGCTTTAAATTCTGTTCACACTTTTCAATGAACTATCTGAAGAAATCGAATTAGAGAATATTAAGAGTATAAATTGCGCTAAAATTAAGTCCCGTTTAATTAATGAATTTCATGCTAAATTGATTCGTGCTACTTAGTACAGGCAGCTTCAATTCCACTTCTGGATGATCTATTAATAATCCCCGGTTACTGTGTTATCCTAATCCACCGAAATTCACGACCCGCTGCACCACAATCTACCCTATATTCTGTCCACAAGAATGCCATGATCCCATACCATGATTCCTCTCTATCGGTTCCTTATCCTTATATCTAGACAGACATCTACCATTACGCGCGCCACTTGTTCACTATCTCACCCTCTTGCATCCGAACAACCCCCATAAACCTATCAAGTATGAAGAAAAGTAATGGCTATTGTACCAAAAATGTGTCGATATTTTTCTAATCAATTTTTAAGGAGACAACTTTTTGTTTAACACGTTAACACGTTCAGCGCCATGTCACCCATATCTGGGTGACGGAATTATTTCTACAGAATTGAAAATTAATTTTTACGTTGGTAGATTGAGTGTACAAAATTTCCTTACGATCTGAGGAATAGAAGAGGTTTGAAACAGTAATTAATATCACAAAACTAAACTTCTTAGTTTTTGTTTTATTAAATATATTGCTTTGATTTTGTGTAATTTTTATGATTGTGGAGTGGGCGCTGAAATTGTTAAACGCTATGTGTCAGATATCGAATTTACAAAACAATATATAATGTATAATTTATATAATATTAAAAAAATGCTCGCACTGTCTTAAATATATTTAATTGGTACAGATTCAAGTGAAATGGAGTAAGTGAAGTCTCTTGCTTATGGACAGTCGTATTTTTGTATTTAAACTTAAACAAAAAGTGGAATTGAAAGGCGTTTATTGCCTTATAACAACGACAAGAATGCATTTATTCATATTTTGTAAAATTTTTGTTTAACCCTTGTGTAGGCAACCAGAATATGTTCACTGTTGTTGGCCAACCGGGGTAGCGACAATTTTACTGTCATTTTTTTTTTACTGAACGTTAATCTACGTGAAATTGTACAAAGAATGGGGTTCCGGAAGGGTTTTGCAATATTTTGTTAGGAACATTAAAAATTACTGAAGGAAATATGGAAATGTGTACCCGGTTGCCTACACAAGGATATGTACTTCAACAGAGAATAAGTTTAGTAAAAAATTATTCGGGGAAACATATTTATAAGCAGTGGCGCGTTATGACTACTTGGGGCACCTAACCTCTATTAAATAACTTTCACGTTGGAAAAAATAAAACAGTGGCGCGTTATGACTACTTGGGGCCCCTGAGCAATGTACAGTTTCGGGGCACCTAACCTCAACTAAATAATTTTCACGTTGGAAAAAATAAAACAGTGGCGCGTTATGACTACTTGGGGCCCCTGAGCAATGTAAAATTTCGGGGCACCTAACCTCAACTAAATAATTTTCACGTTGGAAAAAATAAAACAGTGGCGCGTTATGACTACTTGGGGCCCATGGGCAAAGTAGAATTTCGGGGCACCTAACCTCAAATAAATAATTTTCACGTTGGAAAAAATAAAACAGTGGCGCGTTATGACTACTTGGGGCCCCTGGGCAAAGTAGAATTTCGGGGCACCTAACCTCAACTAAATAATTTTCACGTTGGAAAAAATAAAACAGTGGCGCGTTATGACTATTTGGGGCCCCTGGGCAAAGTAGAATTTCAGGGCCCCAACTAAATAATTTTCACGTTGGAAAAAATAAAACAGTGGCGCGTTATGACTATTTGGGGCCCATGGGCAAAGTAGAATTTCGGGGCCCCAACTAAATAACTTTCACGTTAGAAAAAATAAAGAAATTGTAAAAACATCTACATATACATTATTGCATAAAAAGTGAAATAAATTCTCCTTCATCCATGAAAACATTTTACATAAAAATACAAAATATTTGTTTTTTGTGTTTGAGACGCTCTTTTGCTTGGAGCACCGGGTATTTGCCCAAGTTGTCCATAGGGTAATACGCCACTGTGTATAAGTTTAATATTTGTAAAAGAAAAAATTAGAAACCAGTCATTTTGACCGGTCCGATGGGTTCTAATGTTAACATGCTAATATCACCTGCAATTTGTTTAATTTACAATTGTAGTGAAAATAATTTTTTTATACTAACAAACTCGATTAATCAAAATACAACAAACATTCTTCTTGAAGCCGCAAAAAGCTCAATTTCCGCAAATTGAACTGAAAATTTCAACAGTTGAAACAAGTCCAAAATTCCAAAAAACAAAACCGTCAAAAAAGTTACTTTTCTTTCAATCTTCACTGTATATAAACCTTCTATAGGCAATATACCAAAATTCCACTCGGAAAACCATAAACAACCATTACTTTTCACAAACTTTTTCAATCGGCCGAACCAGTTCGGACCTGCACGCGAACCGTAAGCGTTCCCCGCGCGTTCAACACTGTTCCGAACCGGTTCGGAATCAGACCAGAGACCACCGTGTCCCGGAAATGAACACGTGTCGGTACCGGAAGTTTGTCCCGTGGAGCAATCTCAACGATGGACATCATGCGAGCCATCCTGGTCCGCAATTCCAGCACAGAGTCCTTCACCGCCACCCTACAGCCATTTCCGGTTTCGCTTTTCCCTTTGGCCATCATTTTCCTGCCAACTTCCGGTCGTTCTCCGTTTCCCCTTTTCACCGAGGATCTTTATTCGCTTCGCACGATTGGTAATCAGGAATTTAATTTTTATTAACTTCCGTTCAGTTTTTGATCACATTTGTTCACTTTTATGATTTTTTTTTTTTGGTGATGTTTCTGGACTTGTTTTTTCGAGCCATACTGAGTAGTTGTTCAACGTTCGACACGTCGCGGACTCTAATTAGCATCGTCGATCTTCATGATATAAGCTCGTCGTATCGCTTTCGTTAATTTTCGCACGTCGTGAGTGGGTATCTGCGACGTCCAGACTATCGCGGTTTCTTGATATGCGCGTGTTGTGTGCAGGAGTGGCTGAAAATGGCACCTAGAGGTTCATTATAATTTTATATATTTTTGTTTTTAATTCTTCAATGAGAATACTGGTGCTATTTGGTAACTATCGTGCCTGTTGCATTGTTTTAAAAATGGTACTAATCACAGAAACGTGCCATTATAATTTTGTTCGCAAATAAACAACGTCACAGAGAGCCATTGACGATAATAATTTCATTTGTGATGTCTGCACGAAAGTACTAAAGCTGTTTTATAATTACTGTACCTGCCATATTGTTTTACAAAATGGCACTAATCACAGGAACGTGCCATTATAATTTCTAAATTTTATATTCCCCCATATTTTTAAACAAATGGTACCATACAGAGCCATTGCCAATAATAAATTTATTTTTAAAGTTTTTACCAAAATACTCAAGCCATTAAGAAGAACACAAGAATACAAGTGTGGCCATTTTTTAATGGGTACCATTTTTCTTAATACAATGTAATGAACACGTCCATTAAAAAATCGTGTGGCGACAGCTAGTGTGTCGACAGCTGTGTCGATCAAAATGTCATTGACGTATAAATGGAGCTGTTTTGTCAAATCTATTAGGTGGGCACAGGTTGCAGCAATCGTCGGCGGCTTGTAATTAAATCTAGCAGGTGCACGTAACTAATTGCATTCGATCCTGTTGCGAGGGACCGTTTTATTCTGGATTGCAGTTCTCAGGTAGCCGATCCTGGGTGGTAATTGCAGTTTGCCATAATCTGAGCAAGTCACAATTAGGACCCGGCAATTACCCGACCGTTATACCCGTCAATTGTTTAATTTTGTCGCACAGCTGCGACCTGACAAACATTATATTATTATTAGTTCACGCTGCATTGGGTCGTCATTCCCTTTCTCAAACAATATTCAGCTCACGTGGGGCCGCGATAAGTATGGCCGCACCTGGCGCTCCGGAAAAAGCCATGGACACGGTGTTGCTATCACCTCGGAAATGGAAAATGATTACCAATGACCGATAATGACGGAAGTTCTGCGGGCTTGTGAATTAAATGATTATTCACTGGGAATTGGGCTGGGCCCATAGTATTTTACAAATTCGTTTCTGTTTTCAATGTCATCCCTTTTTTTTATTGTATATTATTTTATTCTTGAACTTTCCAATTGTATTTTAGCTTATTCTATTTTATTTTATTTTTGTGATTTTCTATTGTATTTTAGCGTATTTTATTCTATGTCATTCTAGTGACCTTCAGTTGTACTTTAGCTCTTTTTGTTTTATTTAATTCTTGTACTCTTATTTAATCATATTTTAGCTTATTTTATTTAATACTTGTACTCTTTAATCGTATTTTACCTTATTTTATTGTATTTAATGTTTGCGCTTTTCAATTGTATTTTAGCTTATTCTATATTATTTTATTTTTGTGCTTTTCTATTGTATTTTATCGTATTTTATTCTATGTCATTCTTGTGACCTTCAGTTGTACTTTAGCTCATTTTGTTTTATTTAATTCTTGTACTCTTATTTAATCATATTTTAGCTTATTTTATTTTATTTAATACTTGTACTCTTTAATCGTATTTTACCTTGTTTTATTGTATTTAATTTTTGCACTATTCAATTGTATCTTAGCTGTATTTGGTTTTATGCAATTGTATGAATTAATTTTTTTATATTATTTGCTGCATCAAATGTTGCCAATTGTATCAAAATTACAAAAATCAACAAATAAATTAAACCACAGCGAACAATCTGCTGCATTGCTGCAGAAAAAGCTGCATTCAAAAAAAAGAAAAAATCAAAAAGTGCACTGCAGGTGTTCCGGATGATTAGGTTTACGATGCCCACGGTCGAAGGGGACAGGGATAGTAAACAGAAGAGAGCTATAGAGCACGAAGCAGACGATCAGCTGCAGTTATGCCTAAAAATGAGTGGCAGCGACGAGGACTATAAATAAACGACGCCAAGGCACAGACACTGCGAACTTTTTCGACGGGGTGGGAGGGTTCTTATCGATCTCTTCATGCTCGAGTCGCAGCGGCAACTACAGAGTACAGAACTTCTCCCCCCCTCCTCCCCCCCAGAATTTCAACTTTTATCATTTCTGCCTCACTTGTTTCTAGGATGCTCGCTCGAACGAGGAGAAATTAAAAGGTCCTTTGTCCCGCTAAAAGCCAATCGACTTGACGCGTTCAATGCACCATCAATTCCGGTAGTGATAGTCTTTCCTCATTCTTTATTACCGCACAATACCAATAATAGAACAATCATAAAAATCAAATTTACTTTCACCAAATTTTCTATCAATGTCATTCAAGTCAATCTATTTTTGTTCATTTTTATTCAGTGTTATGAATTTTGTGAAAATCAATTTATTTCTCTCAACATCGAACAAATAAAACTTATAAAAATAAAAAAAGATCGTTGTAACGCAAAAGAACGGTTAAAATGCAAAATAAACATTGTGTGTAATTTATTCAATTTATTTTTGTTAACACCGGACGAGTAAAGCAATATGAAAATAAAATATCATTGTAATATAAAAAAATTGTTAAAATTCAATTTATTTAGCCTTGTATCAATTTTATTAAAGCCAATTTATTTTTGTAACCAGTAATATATAAAATGATTGTAAAAATGCGAAATAAAAATTGTATGCACTTCATTCAATTTATGCAGACTTGTGTGTGAATATCATTAATGCCAATATAATTTTGTGGACATTTCAAATGATAAATAAAGAATGAAGATTTACAGAGATTTTAGAAGAATGTTCAGGTGTAATAAATCTGTAACATGTCCTGGAGAAGACGTGTACTGGTCGCCAAAAAGTTGGCGATAATTCAGAGCACGGTCTCCTCGGGCTTGTCACAGCTCCAAAAATCCTATTTACGTGTTTCCGGTATATCGGCCTAGGAAAACCGGAGGTTCGACAACCTGTGGTCGGTAAGTATATCGAAACTCCGGAAAATGATTTTCGCGAGGGAAAAATGTGTCAGCCGCCCACGCACACTCTCGGAACGCCGTGGTGATAGAAAGTGGGACAAGGTTCGCGATAATCATATCGCCATATGTTAACGTCGTTGTGCAGCACCGAGCTGCACAGAATTGCATTTCGTAACGTGACTACGCCACTGTGTATTGTTTGGGTCCAGAAAGCGGAGAAAAGTCTCCTAAATATTCTCAATAAATAAACAATCTTTTCCGCAAGGTAGTTGGTTTAGCATTTTGGGGGCAGAATGTGCTATGATTTCGCTTCAGGTTCATTCATTTTTAACGCCGCCACGCGGATTCCAAGGGAACTATCTTGTATCTTTAGAAAACTAAAATTATTAACCCGTAGCACTCGAACGGCAACTCTGAGGCGTCACTACAAATTGTTACACCATTATTCAGAATATTGTTTACATGATTAAATTTGTTCATATGTAATCAATTACTAAACATTTAAATATTGTATGAGGTACTATATCAGTTTCGTACGGTTATAATAAAAAAAACTTATGTACGATGGAAATATTTTAGGTTAGAAGAAATGTTTGGTTTTTTAGTTGAAATTGCTCCGAGTGCAAAGGGTTAATTATTATTCTGCTGTTTGCTTAACTTGACTGATCTGTGGTGGCTTTAACTGAGTATTAGTATTTTTGTTATGTATGAAAATGTTGTATCATTTGTATAGTGTACTATTTTTTTAGGTGTGTTAGGTGTGTTGGATTATGGTTTGTATTAGTGGGTCTATTATCATTAACCCTTAGCACTCTAGTGGTGACTCTGAGGCACCACTAAAAATTGCTATACCATTATTGAAAATATTGTTTACATTATTAAATTGATATTTAATAAATCAGATAACAAACATTTTAGTATTCTATGAGGTATTATATCAGTTATATTTCTTCAAAACGAAAAAAAAATCATATAGAATGGAAATATTCTTGATCGAGAAAAAAGTTAGGTTATGGAGTTAAAATACTTCCGAGTGCAAGATGTTAATTTATCGTTGTTCTATCTAGTATGATCGGGATTTTTCTTTTATAGTTCGTTATACAGTAGGAAATATTGATTTGATTGATAATAATATGGCTGTTCTTCTTTGTCTGCAGCATCTTTACTCTTGTTTCCTGTTGTTCTTTGGTACTGATAAATGCTTTCAGTATTTTTGTTATGATTTTACAATAATATTTGCCATTACAACTTTTATTGACAAGGTTGTTGAAACTCTGTTATGGTTAGTCACTCAAACTAGAGTAGATCTTATTGCCCTTTTTGAGTACTGATTAATGAGAAGTTGAATGTGCAAACCGTTCAGAACCTAAATGAACACGTTCTTCCAAGCATAGAATCATAAACGCGCATTGTACTTCCTTAAAAGCTTTATTGCTACTTACTCTATCCAGCGGGAAGTATAATGAACACGTTGAGATTCATAAAAATCCGGAACATATAAAGTTACCACCATTAACTGGTAACCATTATCAGCCACCATTAAGAAAGTCACTGGCACTTGCTGACCATAAATGACAGACCACTAACAATAAGTCCGAATGCATCCTGAGTGGCCCACACAATTATATAAAAACGTTCTTTATACGTCATTTGAATGGACCGGTCCATTTCAAACAATATGTTCATCCTAGGATCATTTTACTTCCGAGATTTTCAAGGTCATTGATGTTTTTTTTTTATTGAAAGTCTAGATATTTTATATAAAACGTGCCGCTGAACTTGAATCCTCTAACTGTGCCATTGCCCACATGGTCACCAAATTGACAATTGGAAAAAATGTCAGTGAAAGAACACGATAAGGTCCAAAGTAACAGTTATGGAAAGCAAAGAATTATTCTCAAGGTCGTATTTTCCGAGATTTCAAACGTATTGTTTCCTTTAAATGGAACTGAACATTTTTATTGTCATCGGATAATAGTCAAGGTCAAAGCGATTTCGCTCCATCACATCGTGACTTTCATTTGACCTAGAGCACTAAAAATAAACGCAATCTGCGATCGTTATGTTTAATCAATTCCAATCTATCAGGAATCTTGTAGTTCTGTAGTTCACGGTACACACAGTATCTCCACAAGAAAGATACCTGATGTTATACCTTCGAACAGGCCCAAAACAAGCTTCCAGGACCACCTGCATCCCCTAACCATTCGTAACCAGCTCAGAAGCCAACGTCAAAGCTACCCCAACTCGGGACGATCGGGGGCCAGCGGAAGCAAACCCTAAAAATGGCGGAAGCATCATTGAGAAAATCGTGCACGCTCGTCGATTATGTTGCGCCACGACCGAGTAGGTGGGAGGAGGGGCTGCCAGGGGAGAGGGCAGGCAACAGAGCAAATATTTTCGGAAGATCGATTCCTAACCCCCGGCCGCCCGCGCCGCGCATTACATAGTTTCGATTTCAGCGGCTGGCGGAATCAGCGTAGACGAAAGATGGAGCCTCTGTATGAGCACATCGTGACGCTCGAATCTGGATCCCGAAAACGCGTCCCGAATCGATACGCTCTGGATACCTCGATAACTCCGGCTGATAAATGCCAGACCACCGGTAGACCAACAGAAAATCAAAACTCACCTCTGTCCAACTGATCCCTAACTTTGGATGGGGACATGTTCACTTAACCCCCTGTGGGAATTCCAGAGATAGTTACACAAAAGATCCCAGGGTATCTTCACGGTCTAATAAATTTTGTTCGGTAAGTCCACAGTTTAGAGATACGGTGTATCCCATAGAGACTTTCCTAGAGACAGTTACACAAAAGATCCTAGGCAATACAGCGCATTCTATATCAACAAATGTTGTCCTATAAGTTCACGGTTTAAAGATATATGGTGTAGACTACGGGGACATTGATAGAGACTGGCAAAGGAAATAGGGAAGACGACAACTAGGGACTCGGCAGAGATTGCTTCCATTGAGGTGGTCCAAGATGGACCATCCGGATCCGATTTACCTTTGATTTCACGCGGGACTCCGCACAGGGGGTGTCCAAAAGACACCGGAGCCAGAACCCCTGTGTAGCCGTTCGGTGAACAATGGAAGGCGAAAAGTGCGTGAGAGGTTCTCCGGCGCGAGAGAGGAAGAAGCAAGAGAGAGAGAGAGAGAGAGAGAGAGAGAGAGAGAGAGAGACAGAAAGAGAGAAGCGAAGGTAGAGAGCGCAAGAGAGACAGAGATGGAGGACAGAGAGAAATCAATAAGCAGTCTATCGACGGACTGGCTGGTCGGACAGAAATGTTCAGGCTCGAGGTACCCCGGACACCCTGATAGAAGCACAGAGGTAGCACACGAGTCCGTCGCGTTCCCGTCCGACGAGTCGTCGGCGACGAGTACCTCCTGCAAAGGATGATCCTCTCACGGCTGGTCAGCGAGTTTTCGGTACGCACACTTCCGGTCCTGCACCCAGGGGCTCTCGCTCTTGAGACGAGGAGAAGTGTCCTGTTCTCCAGGGGGTACACACGGCTGCGTCCCAGAGAACGGTACACCGACAATGTGAAATAACAAAAGCAGCAACCGACCGGGGGGTTGGTTTCCGCGACGACTTTAAAGAGACTGGACTGGACTGGCCTCGGTAAAAGCCTCGCGCGCCACTGTACCCCGCTATAGCTAGAATATATCGACCATTTCGTGGGACCCCCGCCCGTTCCTAAGGCCAATCCCGAGGAAGGCCGCGCCTGCGCTTAGGGCAACCCGGCCGACATCAATATGCCGCCATCCGGACACGGGAGATTTCCACCGAGGACACTTGTTGATCGCCGATACCGCCAGTGTCTACGACTATGCACGCACCCCGACGCCCTCGCCGCACGGTAGAACCCTGTTTTACTGACCGTCGGTACGCCCTAGCTCCACAGACGAGGTATATCTCGTTTGTGCTAGCTCTGAACGCATTACTAGATTAGAGCACCGACGAGATACTGTTATCTGAGGGCACCGATGAGTCTTCGTCAGTGACACAGACTTAAAAAAAAACCTACAGACATTGCATGCAATGCGTTTTTCTGTCCACGGTTCTGAATTACCGACTCTGTAGAAAATGTCCTAGTACGATAGCGGACTCTATCGAAATGGAACGGTCAGGTGGTGAACTACATGAGGTTGCAACACATAAAGTGTGTGTCTGAGGAGGCTCGATTTTACAGCGTTGTCAGCTTTAAAACGCAATTGTATTCGTACAAAAATACTCCACGTATTATTCACTTGTGCCGCCTATTTTTTTACAGGACTTCGAACCCCCTGGTAAAAATTTGGCGAACATGATAAAGAAGTTTGTATCCGACAAGGACGAACTTATGCACATTTAAGAAGAGAAAGAAAGACAGACACAGAGCTGCTGAATACTGTGCACACTCGACAGAAAATTTATTAGTAACACACTTGTGAGGAATTGTTTACAAATATTTGCAGTTAGGAAATATAGAATAGACCTTCAGCTACTTTCACATATAGTTTATCGTCACATTTTATTTCTGACTAAATATTTGTAAACAATTATTCTAAGTCTCGTTCTAAAATTAACTCAAATAATTTAACAGATCTCTGGTAAAAAATAATCTTCCTTGTGATCGGAGGATCTAGAATGATGTCTCAGCTACATTTCTGTTGCAGTTTTATGTAGATTCGACCCCTAGTTAATTAGTTATTTACGATTTCCAGAGAGGTGACACAACGATTTGTGTGTTTACCTTTGACAAATACTCGGACTCTCCTTGTCTTACTCATTGCGGGCATAGAAGATAGAAGTTACCTCCACAAAAATTGTTGATAAATTACTTTAGGTAATTTTTATAAATATTAGCTCTCGAAGAATATAGAATGGACCTTCGGCAACATTCATGTATAGTTTTCAATTCGATTCTAGAAGAGATTAATTAGTTATAAATAATTTTTGTTACTCTTGTTCTAATGAAACTGTGCATAATAGTGAGAATTGAATATCTTGTATACTCCAAATGTTCCTGTATAAAAGTTATTACATACTCTGTATCTCGAGTACTATTAGCCACTTTTACTAAAAAAATGGGTGGCGAGGTAACCAATTATATAATCGTTGTAATCGTTAAACAAGCAGAGATAATAAAATCATTAATTACATTTTCTCGATATAATTATGCTTAGTAATATTCATGTATCGAAAATTATTCTGTATCTTGAGCTCTATTACCTACTTTTACTAAAAAATTAATTAGCAAGATGGTCAAGGGAGTGCTTGTCGACATCATTGACAAAAGGAATTGTTACAAATATTAACCAACTAGACATAATAAATTTATAAGTGAATTGTGTTTGATAAATTCATGCGCGCGAATAATCATGTGTTAATATGTTATTCAAGGTTTCAACTTGTCAACAATGTCGACAATAGGAATGCTTAGTAATATTCATGTATCGAAAATTATTCTGTATCTTGAGCTCTATTACCTACTTTTACTAAAAAATTAAATAGCAAGATGGTCAAGGGAGTGCTTGTCGACATCATTGACAAAAGGAATTGTTACAAATATTAACCAACTAGACATAATAAATTTATTAGTGAATTGTGTTCGATAAATTCATGCGCGCGAATATTCATGTGATAAAAGTTATTCAATATCTCGAGTTCCATTACCTATTTTTACTGAAAAATTAGATGGTCAGATAGTCGAGGGAGTGCTTATCGACATAATTAGCAAAAGGAATTGTTATAAACATTAAACAGCTAGAGATAGTGACTTTATTAATTACATTTGCTTGATATAATATAATTTGGTAATATTCATGTGTTAAAAGTTACTCTGTACCTCGAGTATTATTAACAATTTTCACTAAAAAATATGATGGTAGGTAGTCAAGGGGGTGCTTGTCGACATCGTTGACAAAAGGAATTGTTATAAACATTATACAGCCAGAAATAATACATTTATCAATAATTATTATCACGGCGAACGAAATCTACCGAAATTAGTAGGGGTGGGGAGCGTTGCGCTTCGCTGGGCGCTGCGCGTCATTGCTCACCTAAGCCCGCGGAGCGCGCTCAATCAGCCAGTAGGGCCGGGGGCTCCGGCAGGAGCGGACGGGCTCCGGGACCAGGAGGGTCTTCGGCTACCTCGGGGCTGACCAGGGGTCCCCTAGAGCAACCCAGGCCTACCCTTACCTACCTTTAGCAGCTTAGGGTTGACCAAGGGTCCTCCATCAGTGGTCTACTCTTGCCTACCCCGAGGTTGACCAGTGGTCATCCAGAGCTGCCCTAGGATATCCCTGCTTACCTTCAGCTGGCTAAGGGTTGACCAAGGGTCCTCCTCCAGTGGCCTAACCTGGGCTTGACCAGTGGTCATCCAGAGCTACCCTAGCCTACCCCTGCTTACCTTCAGCTGGCTTAGGGTTGACCAAGGGTCCTTCACCAGTGGCCTACCTTGGTCTACCCTGACATTGACCAGTGGTCATCTAGAGCTTCCCTAGCCAACCACTGCTTACCTTCAGCTGGCTTAGGGTTGACCATGGATCCTTCACCAGTGGCCTACCTTGGTTATCCTTGCCTACCCTGAGGTTGACCAGTGGTCATCCAGAGCTACTCAGGCCTTCCCTTGCTTACCCTGAGGCTGACCAGTGGTCCTCCAGGAGTACTCAAGTCTACCCTTGCCTACCTTCACCTGGCTTAGGGTTAACCAAGGGTCCTCCAGCAGTGGTCTGCCTAGTTCTACTCGAGAGCTACTCTGGTCTACCGTTGCCTGTCTTGGAGTTGACCGGTGGTCCTCCAGAGCTATCCTGGCTTACCCTTGCCTACCATTAGCTGGCTTAAGCTAGATGAAGGGTCCTCCACCAATGGCCTTCCATTGTTTATCATGGCCTACCTTTAGCTAGCTTAGGGTAGACCAAGGGTTATTTAAAACTTCCTTGGCCTACTTTAAGCTAGCTCGGGGGGGGCCATGGTCTCTTCAATGCTGTCTTCGTTTACCTTGGGTTCTGAGCCGGTCCAGTTTCAGTATCCGGCATGATGTCAGTACCGTGCTGATCGGTTCAGAGAGGGCGATCATTGCAATGGCTTCGCATCTTTGAGTGAGTCATTTCGTCACTACCTTATCACTATATTCGTCCGTAGAAGTAGTAGTATAGAGTAGTAGTAAAGTGTAAATGTAGTTAGTTGCATGCATGGGCAGGCCTCGCCGCCCCAACGATCAGCCGAGATGGGAACGTCCGCGATTTGCACTAGCGTTGCGAGAAAACCACGCGTTGAATTTAGTCGATTTTGAACAGAGATTAAAGATAACATTACGGTATAGATTGTTTAGAGCGTAGCGTTGCGAGTCACAAATAGTCGCGGTTCAAAATTACATTTCAATTTGATAACTGCGCTTTTAAAGTTCATGTTGTTGTTGTTTTACATATAATCTAAAGTAATCGTTTTTTGGATCTCTGTTCGTTGAATTAGCGTTGCGCACCAAAAGTTCGCGTTTGCTTTCGAGTCTTTCGACTTTTCAGGCTCCCATGCTCGAGCTGCAACGATCAACTGTGAGATGGGCACATCCGCGATTTCATGTAGTGTTGCGAAACAAATTGTTACACGCGTTGTACTAGTATCAATTTTTAAAGTTGATGAGATGTCTAGTTAATGTTGCAAATAAATAGTCGTAATTTAAAGTAGTTCTAAAGATACCTGTTTAGAATTTTAGACATTAGAGTTTTAAATTTCATATTTAAATAGCATTTTAAATTCGATTTGTTGAATTAGCGTTGCGCATTAAAAGAATCGCGTTTGCAATAGAATCTTTCGATATTTCAGGCGCCCATGCTCCAGTTGCAACGATCAACTGTGAGATGTACTTCCGCAATATCGAGTAGCAGCGCGAAACAAACTGTCGGGATGGGGCCGAAGGAGTAGACGAGGTTTTATGCCAAAGATGCCGGACAAACTGTCATTCAAAAGGACAATCATTGCAACGTCTTCGCATCTTCGAGTGAGTCATTTTATCACTACCTTGTCATTATACTCGTCTGTAGAAATAGAGTTGTAGTAGAATGTAAAAGTAGTTAGTTGCATGCATGGGCAGGCCTCGCCGCCCCAACGATCAGCCGAGATGGGAACGTCCGCGATTTGCACTAGCGTTGCGAAAAAAGTACGCGTTGCGTTAGTCGATTTTGAACAGAGATCAAAGTTACTACATATAATAGTAGTCTCTATCAGCGATATAGCTTGTTTAAACTATAGCGTTGCGAAACAAATAGTCGCGATTCGTTTTGCAGAAACTGTAGTGTAATCTTGTTTGGATCTCTGTTCATTGAATTAGCGTTGCGTACCAAAAGTTCGCGTTTGCTTTCGAGTCTTTCGACTTTTCAGGCTCCCATGCTCGAGCTGCAACGATCAGCTGTGAGATGGGCACATCCGCGATTTCGAGTAGTGTTGCGAAACAAATTGTCACACGCGTTGTACTACTATCCATTTTAAAACTTGATTAAATATGTAGTAAATGTTGGGAATAAATAGTTGCGACTTAAAGTAAATCTAGACATACAGATGTACAATTTTAAACGTTGGAATTTTAAATTTCTTATTTAAATAGCAATTTGAATTTCGATTTGTTGAATTAGAGTAATCTTTTTTGGAACTCTGTTCGTTGAATTAGCGTTGCGCAACAAAAGTTCGCGTTTGCTTTCGAGTCTTTCGACATTTCAGGCGCCCATGCTCGAGCTGCAACGATCAACTGTGAGATGGGCTCATCCGCGATTTCGAGTAGCGTTGCGAAACAAATTGTCACACGCGTTGTACTAGTATCAATTTTTAAAGTTGATCAAATGCCTAGTTATTGTTGCGAATAAATAGTCGCGATTTAAAGTAATTCTAGAGACACCCATATAGAATTTTAGACGTCAGAGATTTTTTCTTATTTAAATAGTATTTTGAATTTCGATTTGTTGAATTAGCGTTGCGCATCAAAAGGATCGCGTTTGCATTAGAATGATTCGATATTTCAGGCGCCCATGCTCCAGTTGCAACGACAACTGTGAGTTAAAACATTCGCGATTTTAAATAGCGTTGCGAAACAAATTGTAACACGCGTTGTAATAGTATAAATTTTCAAAGTTGACATAATGTCTAGTTAATGTTGCGAATAAATAGCCGCGATTTAAAGTAGTTTTAGAAGTACCGATCTAGAATTTTAGACCTTAGAGTTTTAAATTTCTTATGTAATTTGTAAGAATGGTAATACTTAATTTTGTAAGACTTTCAAAGTTCAACTTTACCAAATTGATACAATATTTTTGTCTAGAAACTGATATTTTTCAGGAAATTGATATTTCTCAGGAAATAGATATTTATTTCAGGAAATTGATATATTTGTCTTGAAATTAATATTTATTTCAGGAAATTGTTATTTATTTCAGAAAATTGATATTTATTTCAGGAAATTGATATTTATTACAGGAAATTGATATTTATTTCAGAAAATTGATATTTATTTCAGAAAATTGATATTTATTTCAGAAAATTGATATTTATTTCAGAAAATTGATATTTATTTCAGGAAATTGTTATTTATTTCAGGAAATTGATATTTATTTCAGGAAATTGATATTTATTTCAGGAAATTGATATTTATTTCAGAAAATTGATATTTATTTCAGGAAATTGATATTTATTACAGGAAATTGATATTTATTTCAGAAAATTGATATTTATTTCAGAAAATTGATATTTATTTCAGAAAATTGATATTTATTTCAGAAAATTGATATTTATTTCAGAAAATTGATATTTATTTCAGAAAATTGTTATTTATTTCAGGAAATTGATATTTATTTCAGGAAATTGATATTTATTTCAGGAAATTGATATTCATTTCAGGAAATTGATATTTATTACAGGTAATTGATATTTATTTCAGAAAATTGATATTTATTTCAGAAAATTAATATTTATTACAGGAAATTGATATTTATTTCAGGAAATTGATATTTATTTCAGAAAATTGATATTTATTTCAGAAAATTGATATTTATTTCAGGGAATGGATATTTATTCCAGGAAATTGATATTTATTTCAGGAAATGGATATTTATTTCAGAAAATTGATACTTATTTCAGGAAATTGATACTTATTTCAGGAAATTGATATTTATTTCAGAAAATTGATATTTATTTCAGAAAATTGATATTTATTTCAGAAAATTGATATTTATTTCAGAAAATTGATATTTATTTCAGAAAATTGATATTTATTTCAGAAAATTGATATTTATTTCAGAAAATTGATATTTATTTCAGAAAATTGATATTTATTTCAGAAAATTGATATTTATTTCAGAAAATTGATATTTATTTCAGAAAATTGATATTTATTTCAGAAAATTGATATTTATTTCAGAAAATTGATATTTATTTCAGAAAATTGATATTTATTTCAGAAAATTGGTATTTATTTCAGAAAATGGATATTTATTTCTGGAAATTGATATTTTTATCTTGAAATCAATATTGCTCGGATCGGAGTTCCCTCAGGGACTCACTCACGGGATGGGGCCCGTGAGTGGGTACGGGGACTCGCGTCCCCGGGGGCACCCGAATCGCCTATAGGTCGTTGCGTCCACAAATCATTACATTTGGGATCGATGTGGTTTCGATTTTGTTTCGACTGGTTTTCAATTCTGTTTCGATTTTCTTACAATTGGTTTTCGATTCTGTTTCGATTTGGGTCGTTCATCTTACTCTTGTTAGTCAGAACGAACGAAGAAAATTCATCAAAGGAAGAAAAGTCATCGAAAGAAAAAAATTCATCGAAAGAAGAAAATTCGTCGAAGGAAGAAAATTCATCGAAAGAAGACTCCAGATTATTTATAAATTAGTTGTAGTGCGTGCGTTAGTTATTAAGATTGTATATCGTCGTTGTAATTATGTCGAGTAATTATTGCTGTAACTTGACTTTGCTCGCTCCGTTTTCTGACTCCGACACAGCCTTCTGCTGTGTCGGCCTTGCTTGCAGGTTCTGAGTCGATCCAGTTTCGGTATCCGGCGTGAAGTCATTGAGAGGGATGTCTAACAGACTCGTTCACTCGTCTTCTGACGATCCTCTGTGTTAACGTAATCCTGGACACGCCATGTTCTCATGTCACCCAGTAGCGCCAGAAACCGTTTGAGCGCATCTCTTTGCCATCTTTCTTGGTGATGGAGTGACGGATATCGGGCTGGTCGGCTCAGGACTTGTAAGCACTGAACGCGTCGCGTCACCCTTGAACCAGAGCCTTCTGCTCTGGTTCGATCTTGTTTGTCTCTTTGAAAGAATCAGAGCCTTCTGCCTGATTCGCCCTTGGTCCCTCGTGGATCGGAGACTTCTTCTCCGATTCACTCTTTGCCCCGCAATAATTACTCGACATACGCTAAATGGAAAAGAAGTCTTTTCCGTGAAAAAGACTATTTTTCCATTTAGCGACCTGCGAACTTAGTTTCTAAGAATCGTCGTTGTAAGAAAGGGAGACAGAACGAAGTCTTCCTTCGTTCTGACTCTCTTTCGGGTCTCTTGTGCAGCAACCTCCTCGTGGTGAGACCTGGGCAATCGATATTATCCACAATTCGCAAAATGCTATAATTTATAAATTATAGTATCTTGCATGTAGTGGATAATATCGAGCTAATAGCTGCACAATTTAGAATTTGCCTAAATATGTATTTCATAATAGAATGTAAGACTTTTAATACTTTCTTCCTTTCCCTATGTCCCAGCTTCAACAATTATTTTCAATTAATAATCCAAATACAACGTTTTCGTTTCAGAATACATGTAACTCTTGCTCTCGTGAGCGAGTTCTAACACACATTGTATTATAAATAAATCCAATTTTATTTATTATTAACATTATCATAATGGTAAAATCACCTATCGATTTAATATGTTTTTCTGATCAAAATAAGCCCAAACACGGCATAAATCGGATTATCATGCATACATAGCGTACATTGCACTGAAAACAACGTGCGAAACATTTCCGACGACAGAATCTGTCTCGAGCTCGATAAATGCGGTAGTGCTTGTACGTAACCACTGTTGCTCACAGTATTTGTTGTTGCACACAAGAAATAATAAATAGAAATAATAAATCACGTTGATAAAATTTTCGCACGTTAATGACGCACGTCATTAAAACAAAAATTTATATCTCTTCAGTCAAATATATTGTTTTTCTACATATTGTATAATAAAGCAATGTCTCTTTGGACACTTTAGAATTACACTAATACAATAGAAAATTTGTATTACTTTTTATACATATTTATTAAAAATATTATAACGAAAATTTAATTTAATGAATTTAATGAATTTACGAAAATTTAATGAATTCTTATTCTTCTGTAGATGAAAAGAATGCAAGTACTTATTTTAAAAACAAGAAAACACAAGCATAGTTAATATATGTGTAATGTGTACGCACTCATCAACTGCATAGAATTTGTATTGATTTTAAGTGTAAAGAAAGTAAACTATTGGTTTAAAGTGTATAAAACTATTATAATATACATTCATTAATGACACGAGTAATTAAAATAATATTACACCCGTAGTAAAAATAAAGTATACGGAATATTCAGTTCTTGCTAATACGGCTAAATTCGTGATCTATCGGTAATATTGAGCGCGACACCGAAATGGTACGGAGGCCACTGTGGCCCCCCGAAGAAAAGCCCATAAGATGCAATTGCTTAGCTCCACAGACGAGATATATCTCGTTTGTGCTAGCTCTAAACGCGTTACTAGATTAAAGGATCGACGAGATACTGTTATCTGAGGGCACCGATGAGTCTTCGTCAGTGATGTATCTCGTCGGTGTTAGGGGTACCGATATAATCGCTTTTTAGGTTGAAAAATCACCTATAATCGTTTATAACAAACAACGGAATTATGAAGAATAATTGTAGACTTTGTTAACTTTGCGGTAGATCATTCCAAAGTGTAACTATATTAAAAATTCACGAATGTAAAAAGATCTGTATTCTGCAGGTTTGTAAAAAAAAGTGGTGTGTCGGTAAGCTACCGACTGGTCGAGTCGAAAAGCGGGAATTAAGGATATTTTAAAATTCGTTGACGCACCGATGCAGTCCATTAGCGAACAACAATGATTAAAAACTATTGCAAATGACAAGATATAGGATAATTGTGAATATTACGATTTGAATGTGCCTATTCATCTGAAATTATCCGTATGGGGGGGGGGGGGCAAAATTGCATGTTTTTTGTTTATTTCATTGCTTCTTGGCTGTCTGTAAAATTTTAAAGATATTTTCTCTTGTGTGTTTGCCAAATTGATGTTGTAATCATGCCGCATCACATTTTTCATAAAGAGATAGTCAGAAATGTAAAGGAGAAAAAGGTCATGGAACCGGAACCCAGTGTCGAAGATCATATGATCAAGCAGTCGCAATCTGGACGTACAATTGAAATGTCTAACATTGGGTAAATGTTAATAAACACAATTTTAAATTTAAAAACCATCTCCTTTTGCCACTTTGCATGATAATTGCAAAATAATAAAAAAAAAATGTTAATCTTGCAGTCTAGATCTATGTACCTCAAAGTATCTTCGTAATTTTTTAGCGAATTCTTAGAAAGATTTTAAATGTTAAAAAATTCAATTCCATTTTTCGAAATGATAACTTTATGACTTGATGTTTTGCACATATTATTTATGTAACTTCCCTCAGCCTACGGAAATACCAAAGCGTGGTAGGTCCGTCAAAAAAATGCAGAAAAGGAAAATGCAGCGACCTGGAGATTCAAAATCTGAAGCTACCGCAGGTGCCCGAGAAGATTGTCGATCTCGTGAGCATCTTGCAGCACGAAAACTTCTTGAAAGTGGTCGATCAATACTTCAAACCAGGCGTGAATAATCAATCGCAAAAGAAATCACAGGGGCAGAAGTCGAACGCTAGGGCCGAAAAGTTTCCTTCAAAACCGGTAATTCCCGTCCAGAAGAATTCAAAATCCACCAAAACGTGATTTGTCTCGAACGAAAGTGTACATGCGTGAATAAACATGATTATAAGTCCCAAAGTATTCTTCACCCTCCCCTCAACACCACGTCGTACACCTCTTCAACGCAACTTAAATTTTATTTTGCAAAAGTATTAACAATCTCTTTGTCTGCAGTATAAGAATACATTCTGGTAACTTTTACTTATACTAAAACTATTAAAAGTAAAGATAAAAATGTCCGGATCAAGCCACTTGCGAACCAATGCATAATCTCCATTCTTAATATATAGTTTCAACAAACTTTCCAAAGCCAACAATTGCTAGGAATTACATCATAGCAACTTCGCCGCCTCTGAAAAAGGAACTTCAAAGCAAGAGATTACAGTTACATCCAGTTGAAAGTCATCCGAGTCCATTCGGTGGGACTACGATCACCTTAAACCTAAGTTTCTTCGGTTCACAATTTGCTCTCGTTGTCGTCGCAGATCACAACCGCGTTCGTGGCAGCCCACTTCTCTTTTATCGCTATAGATTCTTTCTTTGGTTTGTGCTTCAAGCACTGTACACCTGAGTAGTGATCCTCTATCTCCTTGAGGGTCCTACCCTCTGTCTCCGGCAGCACAAAATAGAGTACCAGGACACCCAGGATGTTTACCATGCCATAGAAAAAGAAAGTGCCAACCAGAGTCATTCCGTTCATCATGTACAGGAAGCTCTTGTTCGCAATGGAGTTGAAGATGTAACCCATGGAACTGGCGATCCCTGTTCCACTGCTTCGCACCTGTTTGCCAAGCAGAAAGTCTTTCTTCCTTTAATGATTCCAATAAGTGGAAAATGGTATATAATAATACTCTCGAAGTCTTTTAATCTCTGTTTTAAATTGCACCCACTCATTTTTTTCATAATATAAATCAAATCCGCAGTCTAGTCCCAAATAGCACAAAGACCATCTTATAGCGCATGCCAGACGGACGTTCTGTACGTTCTATATCCCCTATACACAACATGGGAAATCCCCTGTACAGAATGTTCATAAAACTTTTAGAGACCTAACCTCTTCAAACGTTTTCCGAACGTTTAAAATTGCTAAACAATGTTTATATATGTGTGTAAGAGTAAATTGAATCAAAATTTCACTGAATACAAACACGTAAATTAGGTACACGCTACAATATAATTACATTTAACATATACATATAGTTACCTTCACAGGGAAAACTTCTCCAGCGAGTACCCATGGCAGCAACCTAATCCCAACATGAGACAGGAAGGCTGTACCGATCAGCAAGGTCGTAGGCAACCACCTTGAGTTCTCTCCACTGATCAGACCATTGTCCTTCATGCACCCATAGATGGCTGCAGCGCAGAAGCAGAATGCAGTGCCACAAATGGACAGGAAGTTCAGTTTCCGCTTCCCAGTGAAATGAATGGCGAACACACAGATCAGTGTGCCCAGCAGTTGTGCGAGACCAAAGATCACAGCAGCTGTATACTGTTCGATGGGTGCATCTAACTTTTCGAACACAACCACTGCGAAGGTTTGCAAGCTTATCGAGCCACCGAACGACCCTACGAAGAAGGCCCAGGTGACCAGGAGGAAGGGCATGTAGAAAGTCCTCTTTTTGAACTCCTGCCAGACCCTCTGCCGCGACTCTGTCGGCTTGTGCACCTCCTGGCAGATGTACTGGAACTCTGTCTTCACTTCGGCTGGACTCACCCAGCCTCGGAGCCAGCAAAGAGCGTCTTCTGCTCTTTTCAATTTTCCTTTCGCTAGAACACAAGATTAATTGGAATCTACATTAGATTGTGATAGTAATGCATCTTGTATAAATTAGGGTTATCTTTTATTTCGGATCCCAAACAACTCGTGCCAAGATAAAAATTATTTTGTGATAAGATCCAAAATAAGGTAATATTTCCAATCGGTAAAATTTCCGATGCCAGCTCACCAGCAAGCCAATAAGGGCTCTCCGGGACCAAACAGAGTGCGACGAGACACGTGACAGGGTAAGCCAAGTTGATCAAGGCCACTGTTCTCCAGGTAGTCAGCTTTCCACTCAACATCTGCGTGAAGACTCCCAGAATAACAGACATGCTGGATGTGGCGGATAGCATGCCACGAAGATGAGGCTGCGTAACCTCTGCCACGTAAGTCATCACAGGTGCTTCCAGGAGGCCACCGGTCAGTCCTGTCAAAGCCAATGCAATGAACAGCATCGCAGCACTAGTGGCATAGTGGAACATGATCCACGCTATTATGAAGGGGATGTTGATCAGCATCATTGTCCTCTTGCGACCCAGGTACTGAGACACTGGACCACTGACCAGGCAACCGATGGGCACCAGGAAGAGATTCAAACTGCCTGTAAAAATGGGAACAAGCTAATCAGTTTAAATTTTCAAAAACTTCACTAATTCGCTTGGGAAATATTTATAGAAGTCATTACAGTGGAATATTGGATGCGTAGAACAAAAAATGATCTTTACGCACTTGTTTAATTGCATGGTAATTAATACTTCAAAGAATATATTTACATATTTTAATAATGATATGTGTTTTGTAATCGTAGTGAAGCTAGTAAATTGAAAACTGTTTAATGTAACTTGAGTAGACTGACTGCTGCACTACTGACAATAGATATAGCAGTGCAGTGTGTTATAATTAGACAGCGGATTTTTATGCAAAATAAAAATTTCCCAAATTAATTGTAAGAAACAGAGATTAAATAAAAATGTATTTCTTTGTTTAATAATTTTAATAGATTGACAGTAACGTAACAATATTCTTAAATTGTTCTAGTAATAGATATATTACAGTTTGGTATTTCAATTAATCATTTTTATTATAAATGCATAAAAACAGCAGTTAAAAAGATGCTAGAAAAATTATCTTTTTGTGGCTCTCAATTATCCTTTTTTTTTAGTTTAGATTCATGTGACTTTCTGAGGTGATCTATTAACAAAGAGGCTTATTACGATGGTCTATTAGCAAACTCACTGATCCATGTTAACTCCTCCATGTTAACCGGGATTTCCGAGTCTTCCTTCTGCAGTTCTGGGATCAGGATCGTGGAAAATCCCAGGGTAGACCCAAAGGTCAACATCAGTATATTCTTTGCGCAAACCGCAGAGCATTGTGGCAGTGCTTGACGAAGCTTCGATATTGAAGACACTTCCGCGTTACCGTTCAACTCCGCTTCTAAACTTTTCTCTCCATTCCTATCATAAAGATGACATTAATTATTCATTGGACAACTGATCTTTGAAGCAAATTACCTTCTCGGTATTATTGGGTAAACAGGAAATTTTTAGTTTGGTTTACATTACATCACAGTAGTATTAATATACATTAAATGAATTTATTAGATATAGTGTATATTAAGCGGCTTTATCAAACTTGTATGTGTTAAGTGAAGTTATTAAATGGTGTATATTTTAATGAATTTATTAAAATTGTATGTATGAAATAAATTTATTAAAATTGTATGTATTAAATGAATTTATTAAAATTGTATGTATTAAATGAATTTATTAAAATTGTATGTATTAAATGAATTTATTAAAACTGAATGTATTAAATGAATTTATTAAATAGTAGTTTTAATAGAATATATTTAGTAGAATATATAGATTTAAATGAGTTTATTAAATTGTATCTATATACATATTATCTAGGGAGTCAACCACACCACACACCCCTGTCGTATACACAGGCGGTCACCCATCCAAGTACTGACCTCGGCAATGCTGTTTTACTTGGGTGATCTGACGAAAACCGGTTTTTGCAGCGAGGCAATGGTCGTTGACTGAATTTATAAAATAGTACAATATTTAAATGAATTTATTAAAATTGTACGAATTCAATTTTGGAAACAGCATACACTATTTATTTAATGAACTGTGTTATATTTTTGTAAAGAAGTAGTTCACAGTAATTCTTTTAAGCCGGATAAAAAAAATGGTACTGACAATGCAAAATGCGTGTGAAAAATCGCCAGTTTTTTATTTTCTGTGTGGCAGTACTGAATGAAAAACGACAAGTGTATTTGTGAAGTGAATCGAATCGGATAACTGGGAAGATGATTGTAGGAGACCATCAGTCAGTTTTTTTTTATCCCGTGGTCAACTGTTGTGGTCACTGTCATTGACACAGATCCTTTCGGCGTGAAAGGGCCCTCTATTCCGATTTACCACGCGATTACTGTCGATTACATAAGCTTCGGTGCACGTTCTCCCAGGTTTGCGTAACCTGGAGCACCAGTTTGCACAGGTGGCTCTCTCGATTCCCTTGTGAAATGAAGTTTCTCCCCTCCCCGTTACAGCACACGGTTGAAATTTCTCTTCTCGATTATTCGGACGTGATGCATACTCTTATTTCTTACGAGAAATATTCAGTAACGATTCCAATGAAGAATTAACCAGAGAAAATAATGTGATTTTAATTGTGATTTGAAATAAAAGAGGGAATAAAAATGTAGAACTTCTTGTTAGCATAAGACGAAGTATGTTAATGTTTTTAATTAGATCACAGCAGGTTTTCAAGTAAGCTATATTAATTTTCTCAATCTCGAAAGAAATTCTTCCAACAAACGTCATCAAACATATTACTTCAAACTAATTCAAACTCGTTTGGTAACATTAAAAATTAATTAAAAATGAAACTTGTAAGATTAAAGATATATTTAACAATGTTTAACAGAATGCTTTGCATTCAGACGTCCCCAAACACCAAAAATGGTCTTCAAACCCACCTCAATGCACCGAAAAGCTCAGCAAAAAAGGTAGAACAAAGATTACAAATATAATCAAACAATTCTAAAAACTTTTATGATTAAATTATCAGACGTTTCGAAGAGTATTCGTACTCAAACATCTTCAAACACCAAAAATCATCTTCAAACCACACCTCAATATACCTAAAAGCTCAGCAAAAAAGGTAGAAGAAAGATTACAAATATATTCAAATAATTCTAAGAACTTTGATGAATAAATTATCAGACGTTTCGAAGAATATTCGCGCTCAAACATCTTCAAACACCAAAAATTATCTTCAGACCCACCTCAATGTACCGAAAAGCTCAGCAAAAACGGTAGAACAAAGATTACGAATATAATCAAACAATTCTAAAAAATTTTATCAATAAATTATGAGACGTTTCGAAGAATATTCGCCCTCAAACATCTTCAAACACCAAAAATCATCTTCAAACCACACCTCAATATACCTAAAAGCTCAGCAAAAAAGGTAGAAGAAAGATTACAAATATATTCAAATAATTCTAAGAACTTTGATGAATAAATTATCAGACGTTTCGAAGAATATTCGCGCTCAAACATCTTCAAACACCAAAAATTATCTTCAGACCCACCTCAATGTACCGAAAAGCTCAGCAAAAACGGTAGAACAAAGATTACGAATATAATCAAACAATTCTAAAAAATTTTATCAATAAATTATGAGACGTTTCGAAGAATATTCGCCCTCAAACATCTTCAAACACCAAAAATCATCTTCAAACCCACCTCATCACACCACCTTACACCGATTTCCTCTTCGCTGGACACTGACCAAGTCTCACCTGCATTTCTCACTGACCTCTCAATTTATAGATTTAGGAATTATATCAATCCCTTTGATAATAATTGTCGTTCTGTCATATCATGTTAGTGCCACGCGAACAGCATGACATCAGATTGAATGATACCCCTAATCCTTTAACTGTTATCGTGTCGAGGATTTCCGATGAACCGATATTTTTCTTTTTTTCTTTCGTCTTTTCCGCAAGCAGATCGAACGATTCAATTTTTTCTTCTTGGCTCAGGAGCCAGGATGGAGAGAGAGAGAGAGAGAGAGAGAGAGAGAGAGAGAGAAAATAAACTACTCTTTTGGGATTAGGACAATCATGTGATAAGAAGAGAGAAGAACCGTCGACGAACGTTAATCCGTTAATGCGACGACGGACGACGACGATTTGCAACGTCGTAGACTTCGATTTATCTAACGTTGATTTACTTTTTTAAAGGGGTCTATAAGTATGTATTATTACTGTTAAAAGTAAAACAATGGATTTACTGAAAATTTGTTTCGAAATATTAATTTAAAGTGATACAATTAATAAAATGGTAAAAGAGTACTTGGACAGCGTCAATGTTTTAATGAAAATGGCATTCTTGTGGCGATAAATTAAAAATAATTAAAATATATTAATTTGATAGATTTATAGTTTAAGTTTATTATTTACAATTATATAGTGTCCATCGAGTGCTGCGATTCCAACAGTATTAATATTAATCCTTTTTTTACTTTAATTTCATCTCTGACCATTTTTAATATTAATAGAAATATTTTATTACGTAAGAAAGGATTAATGAAATTTTCCATTTCATTTTTGTACAATAAATTTTGAGACATCAGGTTTTTTGATTTACCAAGAAAACATGGAAAACACTGTAAAGAACGTCAATTTGCTAAAATGGTAACGCCTGTATCTGCTGTTCCATTACTGCGGTTCTGGCTTCGATTTATCTTTATTATCCTGGTTTCATTCGCATTAAGCGTTGACTTATTTTTTTATACCCATGACAGGTAGGAATTTTTCTATTCATATTGATAGAGAGATAAAAGTATGAACAATCGGCAGTATATTATGACATATTGGGCAAAGAATGCATTAGTGAGGGAGTGGACAAAAAAATTCAATGTATGTGTATGCATTTAATAGATTATATGATTTATAGAGTGCAGTTGAGAAATATTCTTCTAGGATGCAATTTTGAAATTCTTAATCGATTTCTGTATATAAAATTTTTGTTTTTAAGACAGTTATTAAAAGTGGTATTTTTATTAAAATGTTGCTGTGATAAGTGCTTGGATCTTTTAATAATAAATATTATTATGCAAAAATTGAATTTTTAAATGTTTCTGCATTAGGATTAAAAATGGTTGAGGTGAGATTAAAATAAGAGAGAAATATTAGTATTTAAATTTAAATTAACATTAATCTATATAATCGTAAATTAGGGTATTAAAAGAAACCTAACAATTTTGTACGAAATATAGTAAATATTATTAGGCAAAAATTGAATTTATAAATGTTTCTCCATTAGGATTAAAAATGGTTGAGTTGAGATTAAAATAAAAAAAAAATATTAGAATTTAAATTTAAATTAAAATTGCAGTGGGATTTCAAATAATGGTAGGGTAATTCTACATGGACACTATAATTGTAAATAAGGGAATTAAAATAAACCTAACAATTTGGTACGAAATATAGTAAATATTATTAGGCAAAAATTTAATTTTTAAATGTTTCTCCATTAGGATTAAAAATGGTTGAAGTGAGATTAAAATGAGAAAAAAATATTAGAATTTCAATTTAAATTTAAATTGCAGTGGGATATCAATTAATGGTAGAGTAATACTACATGGACACTATAATTATAAATAAGAAAATGAAAATAAACCTAAAAATGTTTTAAGAAATATAATAAATATTATTAGGCAAAAATGATTGAAGCAATATTAAAATACAAATATAAAGTAAAATGAAAAATAAAATATTTAAAATTAAAATTGTTTGAACATTGTGTACATACTAATCGGTGTTAAACGGACGCTACTGTATACAAGAAGACGTAATTCTGAAATGTTTAACTGACGAAAGGAAGCTACCAAGTGATAAGTCGTCTGGAAAATTAAGCCATACTAAGACAAACGTAATGTACCACAATTGTCTGAAGCTATATCTAAAGTTCAATAAAAACGGTCGCTGTCACTTATCACGATAATCCTCCGTCGTAAGTAGATTCTTCATTCATGAGAACTTTTCCCGATAATAGGAATGAGTCTTGATAAAGAGCTCGCGAATTATAGTGTTTTAGCCACGGGAAATTAGGCGGAATTATTATATCAAATAATTCAAATCGAGCTCAACTATGAATTTTTGAACAACTGACTAATCAATTTTTTTATCAATTTTGAATAAAATTTGCATGCTTAAAATATTTCAAAAATACATCAAATCGTAACAAATAATTTTTAAATCGAGCACAGCTATGAATTTTTTAATTGACTAATAGATTTTTTTGGGTCGATTTTGAATAAAATTTCCATGCTTAAAATATTTCAAAAATATATCAGGTGGTAACAAATGATTTTGAGATCGAGCACAGCCATGAATTTTTTTATTGACTGATAGATTTTTTGATTAATTATTTATAAAATTTGCCTGCTTAAGATATGTCAAAAATATATCAAATCGTAACAAATAATTTTGAAATCGAGCACAACGATGAATTTTTTTATTGACTGATAGATTTTTTGGATCGATTCAGAATAAAATTGGCATGCTTAAAATATTGCAAAAATATATCAGGTGGTAATCAAGATTTCGAAATCGAACACGGCCAATAAATTAACAATTGTACGTTGAGTAACCGAGATTCCTGGCTCGATCGAGTCATTAAAGAGTCATCAAAGTTCCATTTTACGATCACGAGATCGTACGGAAGATTTCACGATTTTTGCGCATGTTGAGAATATTTTGCAATGATCAGAGGATGCGTATAAAAATGTTAAATGCTATGGTAAACCTCGATGGTTACAAATTGCTGGAAAAAATTGGAACCTTGGCTACGTATTTGCATAATTATTTCCTCAACATTGTGCTAGAAGGTGTGATAAAACGACTATTTATAACCTAGGCTTGTTGATGACGCAAAAGGACTACAAAACAATAACATAAATAATCAAACGTCATTAAACTGGTCACAAAAATGTCAAAAAACTAATGAAAATTTTTTAAAGTACTGAGAAAAAATTAATTAACCGGTTTTCAAGTCTCCAGTGTTTTTATTGGCCAACTCTTCTGTTTAAGACTCGTGAAAAATTAATCTGCTTATCTTATTGGATAGTTCAACAATTTCAATATATTTTTATAATTATATGTAAAAGGGTAAAATTTTAATCGAACAATTCATATATTATGTAGCCGCGCGCTTTGAAGCACGATAAAACCACTATAAAAAATCGTACGTCAAAATTTTTTAGTTTGTTAGAAAACGAAGGCTTTGATCTTTAATTCCACACTAGTTTCAGTCCTGAAAAAAATTTGATAATCTCTGTACAGACGTTTGAATTCGAAAAATGTCCAAAAAACGACCATTTTCACTTTTCTACTTGAATCTTGAACTAAAAATGTTTTTCGAAAAATGACAAACATTTGGTGTGTGAAAGTAGAAACTTTACTCTATCAAATAATTGCAAACACATTATTGTAACATTTTTTTTTACAGAAACTGTTTAACTGTTGAACAATTCACATACTTTACAGCTGCACACTTTTAATTCTAAGAGCGACAAAACATAAAAAAAAATTGTAAGTCAAAATTGTTAGGCTTGTTACGAAGCGGAGACTTTGATCTTTAATTTCATGTTTGTTCCACTTTCGAAAGAAATTTTTTTGTCTCTGTACAGACGTTTGAATTCGAAAAATTTCCAAAAAACGACCATTTTCACTTTTCTACTTGAATCTTGAACTAAAAATGTTTTTCGAAAAATGACAATTTGGAGTTGTAAATGTAGATACTTTACTCTTTCAAATGAGTGCAGGCACATTATTGCAACATTTTTTTACACAAAGTTACAGCGGTTTAAAGATTGATACATTTCCTGTTAGATTTTATTGATATTTTCAATTCGCGATGTTGTAAAATGGTTCTGAAATAGTTCATTTAAACATTGACAGCTGTCAGGTTGTTTTAAGATTGTTTTAAGAGCGTTTACCGTTAACAAGTGAAAAAATTGGATAAACGATTGTTGAGTCGCGGCTTAAAGTGTCGTTTTAAGTGCGCGTGATCGCCGAGCGATTAAATGTTTAAACTTTAAACGAAAGCCTCGCGCACGATTTCTCGATTAGCATGCAAACATTGCAGCGCGAATTCTAAGTTTCTGTTAACCTACGATTCGAAGAAATGGTACTAATTATATATGCAGCTTATCTCGACGTGTAATTGGTTGCCGATAAGGAACTAACAATGCTGTAGTTGCGGTTAAATAACGTTCGATTAACAATTCGAGCTCCATGCGATCATTCGATGGTAAATGGCAGTATCATAAATCAGAGAGAAGCACATATAATTGCACTTTTCTGCAATGGAAATGTTCCGCATACTATGTTCAGTATAGTATTTCCAACGCTCCAATGTTAACTTGTTTATAAATACATTTCAGAACGTTTACAGTACATAATTCAGCGATGATAAGTGTTCATAAAATATTGAAAAGTTTAAACTTGCAAATATATATGTCTACAAAGTTTACGATTTAAACATTTAAAAATTTAGTCAGATATATGATAAAAAGTATACAGGGTGAGTCACCTAACGTTTGCACCTCAAATATCTTTGTTGTTTCTACAGATACGTAAAATATGGTAAAGACAAAGTTAAATGGTACAATGGGGTTGACGCGATGCCAAAAAAAAAAATTTTGTTTTCATGTAATTTTGTTTAGAGATATCGAGGTCACCTTGACTTTTTTAAATGGAACCACCATTTTTTAAACACCTACAATGATGGTCCCTTTCATTACGAATTCAGTGACTATAATTACTCAAGGTCATTCAAGGTCGCGGACAAGAGATAACGTATAAAATTTAACATCGATACGTGCCTGTAAACGGGCTTTGAAGGAATGTTGAACTCTGTCCGTGACCTTGAATGACCTTGAGTAATTATTGTCACTGAAATCGTAATGAAAGGGACTATCATTGTACGTATTTAAAAAAGGGTGGTTCCACTTTAAAAAAAGTCAAGGTGACCCTGTATATGACGTTTGAATGCTTAGAAATAGAATTACTTAAATGATAAAAAATATAACAAACGAAACATTAAAAAATTCAATCAGTTAAATGGCAGAAAATATAACAAGTTTATTTAAAAGATAGAATCACTTAAATGATAAAAAGTATATAATACAACATTAATTTAAACACTTATAGAGATTCAATCTGATAAAAAATGGACCAAAAATTGATAAAAAGTCATTATATAACATTGTAAAAATTTATGTAAAGTTTGGAGACATACAATAGGGTAGAAAATTAACCTACTCGCTATTATGTCAACAATTAAATAATTATATTGACAATTAGAGGTCACAAATGACACGAACGACAAGCGAATCAGTATTAATTGCATAAACACTAAAATACTTATTTTGATAAGTCCAATAAAAAGTGAGACTTTTGTTGACACCTCTAATTATAATTGTTGATGGTTCATCGAACTTCTTATCTGAATTGCATACATAGATACCTACATACACGCACAAAAACACGTACATGTATATATGTCTCAATCTAAGATGCACAATGTACATGCAAATTGCGTTTACATGCAAAACGTGACGCGAAACAAATTACGATAACTTGACAAGACAGAAACATAATAATAATATGACACTATTAGTTGCCCAAGGTCTTTGCGAGTCTGTGCGCCGACATTCACACGAAGAAATGTGTATTGCATTGCATAAATTGCATTTCCGCATATTGAAATGCGAGTACTTGGCCGTGATGAATGTCGTTCCTCCAGTTTATTGTTTACATTTCGCGGCTATTATATCACATTATTTATTCTTACCTCAGATTCTATTCATTATATGTTCATTTGATTTTATTAATCCACCTTGTTTTATATTATTTCTTATTTATTTCGTTCATATTGTTTGCATTTGATTTCTCTTTTTTATTGTCTATATCTTTCTCCCGTTATTTATATGCATTATTCATGTTCGATTTTATTATCATTTTAATATATTATATTACTCCATTTTATTTTACACTAATTTCTTATTTATTTCATATACATATTGTTTTATATTATTTCTCTTTTTTATTGCTTACATTAGTATCTTTCTTCCATTTTATATTAATCATTTATGTTCGATTTTATTATCTTTTTCTTATTATATTTGTCCATTTTATTTTACACTGATTTCTTATTTATTTCATATATTGTTTTATATTATTATTCTCTTTTTTATTGTTGGAATTATCTTTCTTCCATTTTATATTAATTATTTACGTTCGATTTTATTATCGTTTTACTATTATATAATATTTTATTGTACACTATATTTCTTGTAGATTTCATTTATATTGTTCTATATTATTTCTCTTCTTTATATTGTTTACTATATTTCTCTTACTAAATTAGATTATCTCATGTCATTTAGTTTGATAAAAACTTCAAAACAGAAACGCAAACACTAGCTCCTCCATTGCTATCACACTATAAAACATTCATCAGATCGCTTTTATTCAGATGAAGATAAATGATAAATAATAAGATCGTATCAAACATGAATGTGGAAAAAAACGGCTGGTGAGATTTATATTTCAGCTTGTAAACGACCATAAACACTGCAAAATAATCCGAAAAAATATCTGTAATTGCTGGCCCACTTAAAATAATAATAAACATTTTTAAACAGAGTGTTTGGCAAATAAAAATTCTGTAAAATAGAATGTACATAGGGAGGCCATTTAAGACAATTTTTGAAATGGATATTAGCTGATAATAATCTCACACCATTGGAATTCAAAAGCAACTCGACGTCGATAACACGTGTGTGTTTTGAGTCATATACAAATACATACCATTAGCTTGTCGAATCATTTAAACAATATTTAATTTTCGATTGCTAATCGTCAAGTGAACCATCAGTCACTCAAACAATGCGACAGAATTTTCCTTGGATTAATAGTCTTCCCATAATAAAATTAATTATTATACTTGTCTCTTCCATATTTGAAGTACAATTAAAAAAGATTCAAATTTACAAATACAATTTTTACTGTGTACAAAAAGTAAACACAAATTATGAATGAAGAAGAATGTTATTTATCTTTTAGATAGTGTTTAAGAGTCAATTTTATAAATATTTAATAAAAAAATTGGAATTCATAAGTCTGTTTGTATGCTATTTTAAAAATTAATAATATTCTTACTTATAACAACTCTTTCGTCCCTTACTTATAATTAAAAACAATAATTTTGTGAAAAAATATTGAACAAAAATTATAAAACGAAAGAGAATATTATTAATTTTTTAGATGGCTAATGATCGAGAGTTCCGTATGAATAAAATAAAAGGATTAAAACATACTTGGTTATTTCGTCGTTCGAGGACGGTGTCTGCGCCATTTTGAATGATTTAGTCCAAACAGGTTGCACTTCGATCTCTCTTCAGTTTCCACGACCTTCACACCAGCATCCTTTGTATTTAAGTACGTTGGAATTTTATCAAGAAAGACTTTTCCCAAGAAACGCGATCTTAATCAACAATCACTGAAATTCTCCTTTGGATGACTTCCTCTTCAAATTTTCCTGAAGCCTCAACAGGAACCTGTTTCCTTATGTTCTTCCTCTGATCAAATCAACATTAAACACAATAGCTTTTTCTTTGCAATTCCAAAACTACGTTGCTCTCATCCTTCTCCATGAACTCTCATTACTGTCCATAGATCTTCATCTTTACCTTCAACATTTCTCCGAAGGTATACTATTACACCTAATTACCATGAAGGACACGCAATGTCAGTTCCTTTCTCCAGCTTCACCTTCGTTGACCCAATCTGCCTCAGAATCAGCAAAGAGATTTAATCAGTGTCTCTCAAATCTCGACTTATCTATAGTGCTTGCATTTCCTTAGCATCTATACAAATTCTCAGAGACATCAATCTCTTCTTGATCCTTGGTGAGCTTCGAGTCTACAGTGCAAGAGTCAACACAGCAGTGATTAAGCTTAACATTCTAGGAAATCAGTGATAACAATCTGGACTAGTACCACTATCAGCTTCAAAATTAATTCCAGGGAAAGCTTCTTTCAGAATCTTCAGTTCTGTCCTGGCTGGCCATTCGTCTCCCTTTTCTACCTCCAGGACTGGTTACCAACCTGGAAAAGCTTAAGGCTCCTCCCAGAGTCGAAATTCTTCAAATTTGATCACTCGAGTGATCCTTTTTCCACTTCTTCCCACATTTAGGAATGGTTACCAGCTTGGTAAAGCTTGTTCTTCTTCTCAGCACTCAGATTCCTCGAATTTGGGCACTTATAGGTACTTCTATTCTCCTCTTTTCACTTCTAAAGCTAATCTTCCGGTTGGAAAAGCTTGAGCTTTCTTCCAGAGTCCAAATTCTTCAAGTTTGGTCACTCGAGTGAGCTTCTCTTCCCTTTTTCCCACTTTTAAAAATGGTTCCCTGCTTGGAAAAGTTTGTTTTTACTTTTAGGAACCAAATTCCTCAAGCTTGGACACCTACGTCAGCTTAAAAAGCAGGTTCCTCAATTCAAGACACATGACACAACTTTCTATCTCTTTTACTCACTTCCAGAATTAATTCCAAGTTTGAAAATGCTCGTTCCTCCTTTCAGGACCCAGATCCCTAAAATTTGGACACCTACGTTAGCTCAAAAATATTTCCTCCTTGATTTGGGATACCTGGCAGAGTTCTCTATCTCTTTTACTCACTTCCAGAATTAATTGCAAGCATGAAAATGTTTGTTCCTCCTTTTAGGACCCAGATCCCTCAAATTTGGACACCTACGTCAGCTCAAAAAAACTTCCTTCTTAATATGGGACACTCAGCAAAGCTCTACCTGTCTCCTTTTCTCACTTTCAGAATTAATTCCAAGTTTGAAAATGCTTGTTCCTCCTTTCAGGACCCAGATCCCTCAAGTTATAACACCTGCGGGATTTTTTCCTATGCTTCTTCAGCTGTTAGGCGACGAAAGGAACAGTTTTGAAGATGGATGATGGAAGCAGGCCTAGCTGGAGTGAAGCTGGAGGATCTGGTCCTGGTCTGGAGTGTGCTGAGCCACTGAACGACCAACAAAAGCGGACGCCCGTGTACCTTACATTGCTTCCCTCCTCCTCCTCCTCCTCCTCCTCGAACACATTTGCACGAGTTGTTTCGTGAACGGCAGTGAACGGGGCCCTCGTGATCCCCCTTCTGTGGCCCGACACGACCCGCCTCGGTTAGGCGAACGGTGACAGTCGTGTTTTGGTGGCAACGGACGGTGCGTGCCGCTACTAATCCTCTTTGCGAATTGACGACATTGTCGGACGAGTGGAAAATTGTTTACTGATGAGCAGGGCATTGTGTGCGCACGTCTGCAGTCCCCAGCCGCGTATGATGATCAGGGAATTCTTTGCAGGAACAGAAGCCGGTTCAGCGAGGTGTCGGGTGTGCTTAGGCGAATCACTCCAGTCACCTTAACGCATTATTAGAATGCGGATTCGATGCGTTTACGACAAAAATGAGTGGCTGCGATTCGACACGCGGTGTAAATATTGTAAGAATTTAATAGCATCGATGTACAGCATGAGTCTTGTAACATGACGACTTCAAATAAGTGGTAAGTCATATGTTGCACGAATACATTTTTCAAACAAGTGTAGCATGGTTTCCAGGTGGGGCATTCTTAACACTAGGTTTACCGGAACGCGTCGAAATAACGTGTTCTAATACTTTTAATTTTCGATTATTGAAATTGTAGAGATGCATCCATGAGGAATCATCCAAAAAATGTATTTCTTACATTATTGATAAAATGGTTAAAATTTTGATGAATACATTCTTGTTGTGTAAAATAATCACTTTTAGTGCTGCGTAAACCTACAGTACTTGAAATATAAACTTTCAGTTTCAATTTAGGTGAGTCGCCAGGTATGATAATGATGGACAGCATGTTTGCGCACTGCAAGGACTCAAGGAACCATAGACTGCTACTGCTAGAGTGCACATGTTAATTTATTTATACTGTTATGGAAATATCTTTGTGCTGAATTCAAGTAAGGAGATACTTAAAATTGAAGTTTGTCTTCGTTATACCTTGATCTTAATAAACGTTTAGTGCAAGTAATATTGCATTGGTAAAACGCTGTTCTGTTTAGAAAATGGTTATTTGCTACCACTGAACTATATTTGTAATGCAAGCCTTTCCTCTAGGAGAACCTTATCTTCTTAGAGGATTGTCCAGTGACATAAATATTCATACGATACTATTCTATGTTTAACTTGAATAATTTAAGACTGGTGTGCTATGGCAGCTAAATAGTGTCTATTTCTATGAAGAAAAAAACGATATTGTTCCACTCTAGTATTAAATGAATTATACTTTATAAACAGTACAATATCCCTAATTAGCTCATTTCAACTTTTTTTAACGAATAGTAAAACTGACAGTCTAAATCAATTTTAAACAGAATTTCCTTTGCAAAAAGTTTGGAAGTTTTATAATTAGAAAATAGTAACCTTGGACATGATTTAGATAAAATCAGTGGGCTTATCAGCCATGCTGTCTGCTCCGAACAAGTATGTATCTACTTGTATTCTTGTGTCATTCTATCATAATCAATCATCTTCGAGTGTGCAATGTTTAATAAGCTCAATGTTTAGTGCAAAAGTCTAAGTCGGCAAGGATTCTGCAGGACTGATAAAGATATACAAATTCAGTCTATATAGATCTAAAAATAATTGAACAATATAATAAATTTTCCATTCTATATTAATAAAATAAATAAATTCATAATTACTGCAACGGAATTAATATTTAATGTACTTCGTTGTACATATATCAACAATCTATCATCTTATACATACATACAATGACATTTTTATATTATTCAATCTTAATCAATCAAATTCCACTTGTTAAATAATGTCATCGTCTGTCCCCTACGCAACTAAAGTTTGCCCTATTGTCACATGTTCCCATATGGAAAATACTAATTAGAAAATATGGTATCGTATCTGGGGATTATTGAACTCTACACAGCTTACAAAAGATTAAAATTTGCATTGACCATTACGCACGAGACCTAATCGCGGAATTATACTGATATGTCTTCCATTGATCCCTGCATTAATGAAATGGATCTGATCGTTCTATCTTTCATCGGCTCAAGCTCCCACAGGAAAGTTCCACTATTCTAAACCATTGTTGCTTCACATTATCAGTCTACAACTGCTAAGACAGACTTTCCAAGCTTGATGGAATTTTTTAAAATAATAACAATTTAAGGTGAACCTGCAGAACAGCTACCTACGACTTCGATGATGAAATCTTGATGAAATATTCAGAATACATACAATTGACACGGATCTGAAAAATGTATTTTTTAAATTTTCAATATACGCCCACATAAAGAAGGTGTAAAATACAACTTTTAGTATCTTCTCTGAAATTCCGACCCCATTGCAATTTTTTCCAATTTTTTTCACATTATGTGTAGTACATTAATTGTTCTAACTTCTCAAAAAAATTCAAGTCCTAGGGAGCAATCTTAAAAATAGTTATCGTCTTTTTATGAATGTTCGAATATTTATGCGAGTCACTGTAGTAGTTCTGCAGATTCACCGAATTTAATTATCAGGTAGCAAGTTTCACCACTATACACCTCTGGGATTCCCCTGGCCTCCTCTCAACTAATTACTATACTTTCAAACATTTACACTGTTCTCACAGGAAGAAAACATTCGTGAAGTTCTTTAGAAGCCTTTAGAGAACCTATTAACACCGTTTCCCTGAATTTTCATTCAAATGGAATTAGAGTGATTAACAATAAAATTGAGGTTCAGTCAGAATCCACTCTGGTAGCTAAAGTCGGAGTTTGATGTCCCGAACGTTTTCTTGCCACAGCCTAACATTTTTAATAATGTAGTTGTAGAGTAATTGAACTTGAATGTTAACACCATTTTAATTTACCTATCCTATTTTTATTTTATTTAAGGGAAGAGAAACAGAAAGAAACTAAGATTTAGTAAATGTGAGAATTTATTAAGGATGATATATCTGGTGTACGACAGATTTGCACTTGGTAAATTAATTAAATAAATATAAAAATCACACGGACTCCTAAATGATTGTTAGCCAACCAGCTGCGCCGTTAGAAGCACTTATTATTATTTTTCCCATTTTCTTTCTCTGCTTTTTACTTTTTTTGTGGTAATATACTTTCTTTTTGTCGGTTCAACTTTTTACTTACACGAGCGTGTCACGACCTGATATGATTTAGAACTTTGGTTAAGAAAAATATATGTATACTCTCTATATTAATAGATCATGATCGTGATCGCGAGCACTAGTTTACCTCGAACAGGGTATCAGAAAATAAAAGAGACTTGTTCGCTACAAATCGTCTTACAATTCAGTCTAAAGGCGTATTAGATCACTATGTTGTAACATTCATTTCTCAACACTCGTATTAAACCTCTATTGCGGATGGAGCGTCCCAAAATTAACTGGAAATACGTATGCGTAAAAACTGTTCGCACCCCTTTGGACCCTAATCGAGGATCTAAAACAGTAATCACAATTTTAGTCTCCTCTCGACGAATCGCCAGAAATTGCATTGTTTTGCTGGAAGCTGTTTTACACTATTATATCACATTGTTGGAAGCGTAGAAAGTTTGGGCGCGGTCAAATCGATTTAAATTTTTCACTCGAACACTCATCCAGCTAATCATTGGGAGGCTCCTCCATCTTAGACAATTCAACAATGATGCTACATAGCTTCTCGCAGTGGACTCAATCAGAGCTCTGCGCACTCCACATTCATCCCATCGATGTGGTCATGAAGCGAATAAATGTATTTCGTTTTATACACATTCTTGTAAGTCTTACTACAAATTACACATATAAAATAGGACCCAAAGTTCGCTCAGCGAAGAGCAACACGATTCTTCCTTACAAAAATAGACCGCAGGATAAAGCTAAACAAGACTAAGCGTTTAGTACAGGAGGTGACAAATGGTGAATTGGCTTTTCGAATGCAAGTGTTAAAACTTAACAGTACAGACAAGTCTTTGCGGATGAACTCTTGAATCTCGAGTTCATCCAGTGGCTGAAAGATCAACAGTTTAACGTACTGTTAATTCGAGTCTCCTTCTCTAAGCTACGTAGAGAGCCTCCTACATATTAGAAGACTGAGATCCCTTCCTTCAATGTGTTTCTCCTAGTTTGTCCTTTACCACGACACTTCCCCATTTAGTTCCACTAAACAGAGACGGTACAAAGGCACTCTTAGACCGTTACACGTAGCACGTGTACAGAGACAATTTTAACTATACAATAAATGTGAAACTTCGTTAACATCCATCGTCAAAATTTTCAACGTCAAATACTTGGACACAAACACGTCGCGTTATCGGCTCATTACACTTATAACCAGTCATCCTCGCACACGTGATGGTTAATTAACATCGTTATGTACTTGGTATTTGCAACAGAGAAGTGAAAACCCAGCACCTCCGTGTCCCGCGGGACAGCACCGGTTCAACAAATGCAGCTTCTACCTATAAAATTGACCAAGACGTACCGATACGTCCTCGAGAATCTTCGCGCGGACAATGAACGCGTTCCTGAATCACGAAGCGATAATCGGATGCTTCGAATTGTAGCACAGCCATACATCTAAGAAACAACGAACAGAGACACCATCCAAAACGATCGTTTCCCGTGTCTTGTGCCATCGTCAACTATAGTTTCCATTTTCACAGTGCGCGTTCCTTTCACGAACGATTACAACACTATCTCTCCGTTTCTCATTGTCAAGGACAAGCGCGTTCTCACCGTTCCAACGGAGTTATAAATATATTAAGGCGCGACCATTACACAGTCGTTCGTGTTAAAAAACGTTCCTCTTAAAATCGTGTAGAATCGCTTAAAATATGAAACGTACGTTGTGTAAAAATATTCGTCTATAATCGACCCCGTGGGGCCTCGCTAAATTACTAAAATTAAATAAAGAAAGAGAAATAAAACGAAGGGAACAAAAAAGAGAAAAAAACAGCTATGTACATAGTGCATATACAGATCTCTCTTAGTCTAGCTTGTCGGAGACTAACGGGAACCTGATCACACGCAACTGTCGGCCGAAGTCGCAGACCACGCTATCCCCTAACGCTAACATTTGTTTCACAAAAATACAACTGTCCTTATGACCCAGCCTCACTTCGCGCACAGGCTCCCCTGTCCTTACATCCCACACTACCAACGATCCCTGAAAGTTTACGAGTGTCACAGATAAATAGAAATACAATGGATCGAGTAGACTGTGGATTTTATGTACTTATGACAAAAATTAGTAGATGGAATTGCAAAACAGTAAAAAACATTTCAAGAATTTAATGATACTACTGCATTGTTTTCAACTCAATAAAATTGTTAAGAAAATATGTAAATGTCTATTAGAGGTGTGCCGAAAATGTCGGGTACCCGATGGTCGAGATAAGTCGGGTTCTCCAAAGTTTAGGTATTCTTGAATATTCTCGGGAATAACCCCGAAAATTTTCGAGAATCCGAATATACTCGGGAATTCGTCCAGATCCCGAATAAAATTCTCAACCCGTCTTAACCCAACATTTTCGGATTCTTGCAAACTTCTAACGTCTGCATATCTCCAATGTCTTGCAATTAATGCGGACAATTTTTGTTTTGCATAAAAATCTGTGGTCTAGTTATGAAATAGCAACCCTCGCAAGAAAGTGAGTTTACGTACCTGATTACTAGTGATGAGTAGATGATGAGTTAACATGACTAACTGTAAACTGTACGCTGACCTGTGTGCTGGAAGAGTGTGTAGTAAGTGTCCCTGAAACCTTTCCCACACACACAGCCTTTCATCGGTTCCAATGCTTATCACATAGGACACGGAGCATGTAATAGCTGCCACAGCGCCATCGTGGGCTTGTATACTGTACATGCATGTTCCTGCATAGACAGAAAAGAGTTAGCTAGTTTACGTACAGACACGTGGCTGTGACCCCCTAGATATAGTTATGCTTGCATGCTTTAATACAACACATACCAGTCAGGAGATCCCAAACACATAGAAGTCCATCTTGAGATCCACTGCCAGATGTCATTGGGCTCATCCTATCGATAAACAGACAGGATATGGGCCCACAGTGTCCGTGAAGTGTGTATAATGGCAACTGATCCTCTAACCTAACCCATAAGAAAAGATTGCGTAATATCAACTGAAATTCAAGGTCGTAAAGGAAATATTGACACGCACCTATACACTTTCAGAGTGTGATCTTGACTACCGGTCAAAACACGACCACCCTCACTATCAAGCACAGTTATCGCTTGCTGGTGTGCTCTGTGAGAACCAATTTTTATACAACGAAGGTCTTCTTCGGATTGCATGATGTTATTTATATCCATTGGTGAGCCAGCACTTCCTGTTCTAACGTGGGCTATAAAAAGAAGACGGTGTGACGAAGGCCAGATGAGTAATGCTAAACACATTTGTAAACAAACTTACTTCTTCTGTACGAGGTGAAACCCCAATCAATTTGCTGGCCTTCGCTGTAGCTCTCCAGCTGCAAAAAGTCTACGGTGCCATTCAGTTTGGCTGCTACAACTCTGCTACCCACAAACTTCACTGCGGATATGCCAAACCCTGATCCATCATCGAACAAGCACTAAAACATGGCATTAATTGTATTCCTTTTTTCAACTTTCAGAATATTTTGTCTCGTATTCGGGGAGAAACTGTTCGTTTTTTCGTTGATACATATTCAGTGTGACCTGATGTCCAAACCTACAAATTGGCGGGAATTTTGTAACAATTCCACTTCTACCGATATTGCTGAATTCAATCGTTATTCGCGAACGACGAATAATTTCGTATACGAACAAGAGAACATAAACCGATTTATTCGTCATTCACGAATAACGTTCTTTTTTTATTCGTTATTCTTACAATCCTCCTCGGACACTAACAACATCAATATCAATTTCGAATTGCTACTTACTTTGAACCTACCCGTAGTACCCTCCCAGAACTCTAAGCTTCCATTGGCGCAACCCACAACTATCAGGTTCTCCTGGTAGTCCATACACCAGATAGGAGACACCTGAGAATATTGCACAGTTTTATCCGTGATCAGCGAAGACGCGCTATCCACCAAGCCGGACCTGTTCAATTTCCCACTGGGCATACACAATTGCTCAGCGCTCTCCGACTTCTGCAATTCATCTATTGACTTGTTATGTTCTTCAAACAAATATTTATACTGATCTCCAAAATCGAATCCTTGTTCATAGTTTTGTTGCGTTGGAGGCGTATATTTCATCGAAGTGAACTTAATATTAATCGCTGATTTCAAATCAGGAATATCGTAAGCATTGTCCAAACTTCTTCGCAAATGTATCCTCTTTTCCATACTCGATTCGTTCGCCTGATACTCGTATTCAAAAGTGTTTCCCATCGAATGTCTTTTACTGATACTGTTCAAAGGTCCTCTTTGCACGTTGCATAATCCAGGAGATGATTTCCTGTAGTTGACTGCCGAATACAGGCCGAACGAGTTAGTGCCATCCATTTCTCCTCTCGAAGGAGGCGATCCGCTCTCATAATCTGACATTAGCTCGTCCACGTCGGTCGTTGTCTGGCTCGAATTTCTTTTCGGACTGCTGAAGAACTGTCTCCTGTCCACGTGAGCCAGCTGTTCACCGGAGGTCGCGTCCCAGACTCGTATGTGCCCAGCTAGACACGTACTAGCAATGGTGTTGCTGTCTGTGGCAATGCACTCGACTTCTTGCGTGTGTCCTTCGAGGACTAATGGCAACGCCTCCAGAACTAACTGTGTCGAGGAATCGTGGGCTTTCTCGGGCTGATGCCAACTAGCCCGCCATTCGGCGTAATTTCTTGAACAAACGCATCGATAAAGTACGACCATAGTGTAAGAAACAACGATCACGCTGATAAGACAAAGTACTGCGGCCAGAAAAATCTCCATGGGGCTCGAAGGAATAAACGGCGCGTCCGCATTAAAACCTCTGCCCTCGGATCTGCTTGGTAACTCCATATCTGTAACAATTACAACATTTATTAATTTCTGGCAGGTATAGTCGGATAAGGTGGTCAAATGTGCTCCCAAACCAAATTAATTTTTCGTATACCATTTGAAACGGCCCCCACAGAAAACCCTCTGTGGAAAGTTTCAAGTCGGTACGCCTACCGCAACGGTAGTTATAGGGTTTGCACGGTTTCATGAATTATGCTCTTTTTCTTGTATTCCGCTGAATAAAAAATTACGAAAAAAATTCACGGACATTCTGCCTAATAGCTCACACGACTGTAATTTTTTTCCAAATTTTTGACCGCAAAATCGATTTTTAAAAAATTCCAGAAGTTATCAGGATGGCCACTTTTATACCCGGCTATACCCTTTAGGAGTTGAATTGCTACAATTGTAATAAGTCCACGCACCTGAGAAATCTAAAGGATCGAGAGCGGCGGTTGCAAGGCTCTGCCATTGAAAGTGTTGCACGTCGTTCGGATTGCTAATTTGTTTCACCAATTGCGGACTCACGGCATGAGATAATTTTATTGTTGGTAGTATAGTTATTCGTCCACCGGCCGCAGAAATGTTGTACATAGAAAGGACCGAAGACCAATGGTAAAACGATAAACGATTCCACGGTGGGAAGTCCATCGGCTTCAGTTTGTTTAATTCCTCGGTAACGTTGTTGGTTAGATCATCCTGTAGCAATATTTAATGAATTAAAAAATTTACAGTAACTCACATTAATAAAAATGCATGTCGTTCGGTCTAACTTTAGAAAAGTTATTCCGTTTTGAAGGCATTCGAATATTAATTAACTGTCTGTATAAATTGATGTATTACCTGTCTATTTAAATGATCTGGGGCAATGGTGGCAGAGGGCATTGAAAATGGTTTCATCGTATTTAGTTCAACATAGTTGTTCAGTGACTGAGGCCTGTCCAGGGTGTACCCATCGATCTCCGATTCCGATTTCAGCGTATCACTTAAATGTATTACGTGCTCGACGATGCCAGAGTTGTACACGATCATGCTGATCCAGACGACCATCCACACCATAAAGGCACGTTGGAATATTCTCGTCCTCGCCCAGAAATGTACTATACGCAAACGTTTTGGGATTTTGCCCAGCGTGTGAGTGTTCTGCGTGTTCGGTGCAATTACGTTCGTCGGGCCGTTGGACAGGCCATTCAATCTCGGGTGCGACTTCGATCGAAAAATGTTCGGCTTTCTGTTCGTTATGGTCGTGGTGAACTGTTGTTTGCGCGTCGTGGGTATATGCGGCATGTGGAACTTGGACGTTTCGCTGGAAAGTTCTGTGCGTTTGATATCGATCGCGAGGATCGTCGAGAAAAAGACCATTTGCAGGAAGAAGTCGTTGACCAACCCAACGATCGCGAATATGCAAAACTCTTGTATGGCTGGCACGAACGTGAACAAACCGATCGTCAGTATAGTCACCTCTGTGAGTAGATTCTTGGTAATGGACCAGCCCTCTTTGGACAGAGCCTGGGCAACTCGGATCTTCACATCCAGGTGTGCCGGCGTGCTCACTACACTTTTCGTTAATACCAACACATTTTCCAGCCCTACGATGATCACCAAATATGGAAACACTTCCTTTCCGCTTAAACTTAACGTTAAGCCAAAAAAAAAGCATACACCCACAGTCATAGACAGTGAACCTATCACTGTAACGGTCGCGCTAAATGCTATCCCAATCTTTGACTTAATCAGTTCTATCTTCCTCACGGAGAAGTAAACGTAAAAGAACAGCGCATTAAAAGTCATCATTAATGGGAAAAAATCACTGTAATTGAACTCTCCAGGATAGATGATGTGTAGCGTTTCATCTGTGGGTATGTATGTGCCGTTATCCTCTTCTGCTTGGTGAAGGGGATAGTAACTTTTCAATCTATGATGCAACCCTTTAATAAATCTGGAAATTAATAGATACGATTTTAAAACTTTGAAGCAGGGCAGACACTGAATTATCAGTGGTTCTAATCACTCACTCATGGTCGTATTCCCTTAGGAATATAGTCACTGCGTATTGCAATATTCTCTGTCGTAGACGAATCGGATACCGTTTGATTCCAGTTTCTTTGAGGTTCATTCCAAACATTATTTCGGCTAAACTAACTTTACCTTTTTGTAAATTCTATAACACAAAAATCATTCTGATTAATATTAACAATACCCTTCGATTATAGGTAATGTGTCTAAATGTCTGTACCTGGTGCGAATATATTGTGTTTATCAGATTTGTATCCTGTGCATATAATTCTATGCTTCTCTGCCACAAATTTGCAGGAGAAAGGACAAGACAATTGTATTCCGGCAAAACCTCTTGCTTTTTACCGTTTCTTTTCTTAACAGCTTCGATGTGTAAACATACTTGGCCGAGTGTTTTTAATCTACGAGATAGGCAAAACAAAAGCAAGTCGTAAAGAACCGTTAAACATTGCACACAAGATGTGTAACTTACGTTTCTGGATGTTGATAATTTTGTATAATCTCTAGCAAATTAAAAACTTCGTAAAGTGGCCCCCGGAATGCATCCATCAGCGTCAACTCTTCCGTCCATGGAATAACCCCGGCTCTCAACACCACTTGTTGCACGTAGAACACAGAGCCCTCCGTACTGTTTTCAGGTACGAACGTATGATTGATTATAGTCCTTGGAGCATTGCCAGGCATGGGAAGATTGACCAAGGGATAGCTGAGCATAAAATAATCGTTCAGTTTACAATCCACTCTGTCTATTATTCCAGTAATTATATTGGAAGTCTACTAACCAACATAATAACATTATCGAGATTGCCAATGAAATAATGGCAATAGGATGGGAGGAGCAGACCAGGCCGTGGGCGTAGTACAGCCCAGCCACCCTATCTGGTAGACTATGGAACATTTCACCTCAAGGCTGTCTCATCTCATAGCATGTAGATACACATATTGCTCGCAATTGACCTACGAACAGTCCACCAATCTCTGTATGCTGACCCTAGAATCATTTGCTCCTAGGGAACAACTAGTATGAATCAATTAAGATGGAACACCGGTCAACGCTCACTCCCATTGTGTCTTATAAGCCAGACTACTAGAACGCATGCTGCTTGGAGTATATATGCAAGACGCTGATCACCTATGAGACTAAATTGCTCTTTGAAAACAGAACGTAGCGACCACAGTACAAGGTGAAACGTCCACGTGTTTTTCGAGTAGTTATCAATGACGTTACGCAACTGACACATCATTCAGTCCCGTATTTTCGTTGGAACCAGCGGAACAATTCGGTGACGCACTACGACGTAATACGTGCGTTCGCGAGGTATCAATGACGCAACAACGACAATAAAAGGAACGCTGAGACGATACGGTGAGCAATGGGAAAATGCGCCGCCGCTAAATGCATATGATCAAAACTTACGTGTGTGCGATGCACTAATTGTATCGTTCCTCGGGGCAGGCCTGGTCCCGCTTTACATCGTGTTTCCCATGAGACACGTCAGTGACCAACGACTCTCCTCGGGTTGACGGCCACTGTTAAATAAGCATCGTCACGGTTCTTGTCACACCGTCTCACGGGAGATCATCCAAATCACTCCGATTTCGGGGACACAATTCAACGAGATCATTCACTGCGGCACACACACGATCTACGAAACGAAGAAACGGACCTGGTGCACCATGAAACGTGATCGTGAACTAAATAGACGCGGGGCTGCGCGAACCGTTTTCTAGGTTAGGTTCCACCTTTCGTCGCGCACATTCACGCGTAGATAACAGTGGGAATTGATCTGACTATCACTGACTATGAACGACAGCCCGTGAAACACACACCTATCACTCACACGTGCTCCCGGCCGCGCGTCATTCCCCGAGCGAGGCGACTAACTATAGTATAGTTCTTACGAGCAAGACAGAAAACACGGACCGACGACTGCTTCTTGGACAGCGCGCAATCGAACGCCCGGCTTAAATTCCCCGAGTGCACTGGCCGGTTTCAATTTAACTCGCGCGACACTACGTGCGGTGCTAATTTATTTTTAAACGGTCCGGACGAGCCCCCGGCCCCCGGCCAATCGTCACCTGGCTTTAATGTCATGCGACCCCTTCTCCTTATGCTTTTCACGTGGCTGTCGATTTTTCCTCAACGTTTCGCTCGCTTTCTTCGTATTTACTTGCCTCCCACCCCCTGGATTCAAATCGACCGCCAAAACCTGCGCATCTCGACCACGGTGTTTTGGGACCCGTTCCGTGATCCTTTATCAGTTATCGAACGAGATCAAGATCGGCGACCTTCGATAAACGTACGTGGAAATACGACAAAAACTTTTTCATCTTTTCATCTTTTCTGATGATCGAGATTCATTTGAGAATTTAAATTGTGATTGAAACACGATGTTTCTGCTGTATGTATACATGTATAGTGCACTGCTACGGGGAAGCCCGGTTTAGGACGCTGAATCAAAGGTGACCTTTGAGATTTTTTTACTAACAAACTATAAATCGGTTCTTTTGAAGGCTTCGGAATATTTTATCTCGTATTCGAAGTGTAAGAGAGAACTGTTTGGTTCATGAATATTCAGTGGAAATGAATATATATGTGTTTCTGTCAGCTACGGTCTGACAGGAATATTTTAGTCGACGATTTTTTTTGAAATAGTGTTCCGTGTTTTTTTAATTCTTATACTGTCGATGAATCATCGTGTAAATTAAGTAATTAACGGAAGCGTTTAATTGCGAATAATGACCGAGAAAACGTTTACTTTTTGTCGCGAACGAGGATCGAGACATATATTATATATCGTTTTTCTAATATGTCGAATTTTGCCCTTTTGAAACGCGCGCGGGAAAACCCGTAATTATATGCGTTTTTATCTTTGTATTTAGCTTCTGTAAACTGATTATTATGCATCTTGCAAGGAAATTTGCATTTCATTTTCGTGGTGCAAATTTCGCAAGCGCCGAAATTCATTCTTGCAATTTGTTGGTTGTTTGAATATGTACATAAGTGTATGTAATAGATACAACAATTTTGAATTTGATTCAAAGGTTTCGTGTTTTTATGACTGTGACGTTAAGAAATTTAAATACGATGTAACCGAACAAGGACAAAATTTACATTTTTTAAATATTTCAGAAGTATTTACAATTCTTTTAAACTTTTTTTTTTTAAACATTTCAAGCTGTTCAAGTATATATTAATGGTCTAATATATGACTATCAAGACAATTTGACGACACCGAGAACGAATGGAATAAAGATGAAAAGAAATAGGGAGGCTTGAATGATCAAATTAGTAGGTAATTAACGCGGGAAAAGCCATTGTCGTAGGAACTGTACCACGGAATGCACAATTACAGCGCACATACTTTATTCGAACCATTTGTATTACTTCTCAACACCTTCTCAATCCGAATTTACGCTATTTTGTTGTCAAAACTTTATACGGACGTTGAAACAATTTTCTAATAATTTAATTAAACAAAAAAATCTAATTAAACAAGATTTTTAACTATCCACAAAATAAGATAATTTATCACACTTATTTGGAAATTTCGTTTCAATAATTTTGAGAAAAATACGATATACTGGAAATTATCTGTATTATTGCTGATTTATGATGCTTTATTTAACAAGCAATATTACTTATAATTAATTATTGGTTTTCCGCATTATTACACGAGTATTTAAAAATAAATAATACTCAATCAATTATTAATATTTCAAAAAATAATAAATATTACACTATAGTAAATAATGAACAATGAAGTAAAAGTAGTGCTCCAATGATTAATTTATAAACAAATAAGTCTATAAATAGTTCGCTTAGCAAAATAGTTGAAAGCGACGTAAAATAAGAAACGAAAAAAAAAAATTTTGAAAACAAGAATGAAATTATTTTATAATATTTTGCTCAGGAAAAAAATTGAATATTTATATGTAGAGTCACGTAATCGTTTAAACACCGTTATTAAAAATATGTCAGTAATTTATAGCGTTCTGTCGTAACCAATTAGAACCGTTTCGAATAGATAGTGAGTTAGTGCTGACACAGCTCGTCCCCATGTACTTCGAGAAATTTTCCTGTCCTTGCTGTTCGTGATATCAGTTGACATTTCCCATCGTTGACTCAAAAACCGTGACATTGCGTGGAATTGCCTTGTTCAAGTCAAATTAAACGCCAGTCAAACTATACCGGCGACTGCCTCGATTATGCGTGTTAACTCGTCCGAACCTTATGCATGAGATCCGAGCCGGTCATGCGGTTATTTCTGTGATCTACCCGCACACATGCAATGAAACACCTCTTGTGAAACGAAGATTCTTTTCTCATGAATGAAGGAATTTCACTATTCAACATTTCTGCCATAAATTTCGACTATTTTTAGAACAACACTTGACTGAATTTTAATACTACTCCGACCCTAATCCTCCTTCCAGGCTTGCGTTTCTTAATCTACGAAATTCCTAGATGCTCAATTAGATTTTATCTGTTCAAAACGAAAATGAGTAAATGCTAATCTGTTCAGGAATTTTAAGAATGTAAAAACACTCTTTTTTTTACATTCAATACTGTTTTTTTAATGTTAAATATTTTTTAACCCTTCTGGGGCCGAACAATGAATATCGTTGGCTTCATTTGCGAAAAGTGATTATGTATAGTATTATAATTTACAGGTTTCTGTAGAAGCCTGTAAATTAGAATTAAATTATAGTAAATTGTAAATTATTCATTTACTTAATAATTAAATTATTAACTGTAAATTATTATTATTATAATAATGTTAGAATCCTATCTTATTTTATAAAATAAGTATTATGTATGTTTTATAATACACATATTGTCATATTAGAATATTAGAATCTTATTCTAGTATTAAAATTTTAATACCAATTTTATTTATTTATTTTGATATCAATTAATTGATATCTTATTGATCATATTTATGAATTCCTCTCAATTTTAATTTTTCGGTCAGCACTAAAAAGCACAATGTCTGTCGATAAAACTGGAATCTCTTGAGTCCAAAACAACTTGGTTTTATTCACGAGCTGGAAAGATTCAACCAAAAATGATTTTTCTAGATCAGTTAAGTAATTGGTCCAGCGTTTCTTTCTTTGAAGAAGTGGAAAATTTCTAATGGTAACAGCGAGTGAGGGCGAGAGCCTAATCGAAGGAACTTATGTGTGAAGGTTATCGGCCACTCCTTGGATACCGCAGATACCGTTTTCGTGTGTCACGTGTGTACCTCATGACCCGAACGAATTTTCATTCTAAGTAGCCATATTATCTTCAGCTTTCTTTATGAAATGAAAAATGGTGTCCAGCTTCCGCGAAGGTCAACCAATAAATCACCATAATTTAGGGTACCGAAGCTATTCTTCCAATACTCCTATACTTTCGACGTCTGCAACATGAATTTTTGCGTTCCTATCGTAACTTCGACTGCGTCTGTGTCGCGCTCATGAATATTTAGAATACTGCTTTTAATGGTTTCACAAATACCTTTCGACTTCTATGTTGTCACACGTATCGACCAAAAATTCCCGATTTTTTCAAGTTAATTTAAAAATAGACCTCACCGTGGTAAGGTCTGCAACCTGTGTCAAAAATTATGCTTGTGAAAGTCTCTAAAAATATCCTTTGCGTTCTAAATAAGTCTATCCCAGATTGTATTATTCAACTTACCAACTATTTTTATCGTTTATTTTATTGTCCTATTCCATAATTTTATAATTTTATACTTTCACTTTCATGCTTGTGAAAGTCTCTAAAAATATCCTTTGCGTTCTAAATAAGTCCATCCCAGATTGTATTATTCAACTTACCAACTATTTTTATCGTTTATTTTATATAGTTTATATATAGTTCTATTCCATATAATTTTATAATTTTATACATTCATTTACAGTCTGATTTCATGATTTATTTCTATACTTCTATTTATATTTACTCTAGGTTTACGATTTAGCTTACAGTCTAATTTTATAATTTAATTAATGTATGCTTTAATTTTACAATTCAATTTGCATGTACATTTCTCTTCATAATTTGATTGACAGTCGCCTAATTTTATAATTTAACATATGTGCTTTAATTTTATAGATCAATTCGCATGTAATTTAGTATTATAATTTAATTTACAATCTAATCTATCCCTTTAATATTTGTAATTTAATTTTATAATGTTTTAATTCATGATTCGTGAACCGTTTGCTCCACCCACACAAAACGTAAAAATTGAATTTCTGCGAAACCGGCTATTAACATAGTGAAAATAATACTTCGCACGTCCAGTTCCAGGAATTGTTGATCATCGAATGACTAAATGCGAACAAACGTTTTCGAAAAGCCAACGCAAAGCCGTCGTTAATTAATATTTTCCGTTAAAAGCCGCTCACGTGTCTGTCATGCATTAGCGATCATTATAACGATTCCTTCGTGCAAGTAATAATCTGCCTCAAGCAAAAATCCATATACGCATTCGAAAAACGCAAACATGGCGACTGCCACTTGCTGACTCGGCTTTGGAGAAATACATCATAGATTCTTTATTATTGTCCCCGATCGTTTATGTAACGTTACACGTACCAAAAAAAAGGAGTTACGCAGGCAATCCGCAAGTCTAAGCACTATTCCGATTATTGCTGTCGTAGTATTATAATCATTAATGATTTTATTCTGTCTAGAGATAGCGACAAAATGGCTGACGATTCAGAATTCTTGAACCGAAAGTTTATCTTCGATTAGTTTGGTTTTGCTGCCATTTTTACGTAGTTTTAGTATGCGACAAATTCTGAAAAAAATTTACAGCGATAGTTTGAAATATGCAGTTTAAGTATTATGATTTTATTGTGCCTCGAGATCCCGTCAAAATGGCGGAAGATTCAGGATTTGCGAATACTGAACGTTCATCTTTGACTCTTTTGCGTTTGCTGCAATTTTCACATTGTTTTAGTATGTGAAAAATTCTGAAAAAATTCATTAATGTGCATTAAGGTATGTAATTTAAGACTATATAATTAAAATATTTGCTAAAAGTCAAGGAAATTTCACTTTTGCAATTGTTTCACGATATAGTGTAACGGTAAGTCGGTCGGAGTATCAAAGATTTTATTGTCAATTGCTGATTCAATGAATTATTAGCAAACTTCAGGGGAACTATTAATTTATCGGTATAAGAATGTAACTATTCAGTTTCATGGTTCACATTTCACGGAATTTCTCAGATAACCTTTGACCCTCGAAAAGTGGATGCTTTAACCTATTCATTGACAAATTTCAATGTTTGAATTGTTTGAATACTCTGGAACCTTAAAACAATCTATTCACTATATTCTAAGCTTATAAACTTTATACAACATTGTATTTTTCTAATATAAGTAAAAATCAACTAAAACTATATTTTCTCCACTGTCGCTTTAAACGAACGATAAAACGGAGTTCCGTCGAATTTGACTAAAGTTTGCGTTTTGTAAGGCTTGATGTTTTATTATAAAACAGGACTATGTGAAAATGAATACTATTTGAATCTGTGCTTTCGCTTATGCTTTAAAAGCTAGATCCAACTCTGATTTATCGCAGCGCGCGTCTGCCGGCGTGTTTTCATCGTGCCGGCGTTTGAAGTTGCATTAACTTTGCATTGTCAGACAGTCTCTATCTCGTCCAGCCCATTATTCCACTGGTTGACGTATCTAATTGCATCAATTGCGTAATAAATGGAAATTAGGCTGCTCTGAAATGGTCAATGCCGAGCTGGGGTCAAGCGTCTGCCTGGACTAGGACGTCACGGAAATGTGCGTATGTCGCCACTTTCTTGCTTTTCTACTTTCTTTTTGCAACAAGCTTATGGGACAAAATTGGTATTGTCCTGACTTTTTCGTAATATCACATTAAAACCTGTTTGGAAACTAAACGTCCTTTATCTACCGGTTTTTTGCGATTTTGATAAATGCATAAATGCTCAGAACTATATATAGCTTTTGAAGTAATAATTTTTGAAACGGAGCAGTGATCGTGCTCGCGGCGCGGTCCGAAATTTTTCTAAGTCCTGCGGCATATTGGTCGACGTATGAAATTTTTTCAAAATTTATTTTTTACGAAGTTCGACAATATTAATCGGTAAATCGTGGCGTTTTAAGATAATTCACAACATAAATTAATATTTCCTTTCTATAGTCTCGCTCACTTTAATAATTCTTTAAACATGTTCAGTTGTTCATAATGTTATAAAGAAAAATATCGTTGTATTCGGGAAAGTCCGAAGAATTTTTCTGCGTAAAAATCGTTCGCGTAGCTTTTACAGTTGAAGAGAAAAAAATTCGTGATGTTAAAAGTCGGACTTCTTTTCTTCGAAATCGATTAATTAAATGATTTTGGAAAAATTGAAGATGATGGAGGAAGTCGATGTTCGGATTCACGTTCAATGTAGTTTTTTTTTAAGTATTATATAGATCCATTTAGGTCATTATTAATAATTGTTACGGGCATACAGATTTTTCGACAAGAATACTTAACAAGCGAGAGAGACCGTTTACGTCAACGACGATTCTCCCCGTTGTGTATGAACGCTGGAAAACATTATCCGCTTTGAATTGGACATAATAAACCGGTTGAATGTTGAAATCAGTTTCTTTTTTGTTTGGCAAGAATATTGTACGAAGTGTGGGCAGATAATTTTAACGTGCGCCGCGTCGGTTATCAATTTTTTTTATTTATTTGCGTCCAAAGTTTACTGTTTTCTGTTGTGCATGCGTCACGACGGTGTAACCTGGACAATTATTTTTGTTTCGTACAAAATACAAACACCAAGGTCCACTGAAACACTCTTTCGTATATTATTATTCGACACGTTTTACTGTAAGCTAATTTCACGGAAAATTATATTACAAATATAAATTTTATATATATAATTTTTATTTAATAGTCTATATATACTTACGAATAAACCATCTCAATTCCATCAAAACCAAGTTTTCATTTCACGCGTATCCTTTATAAAAAACAATCTCATAAATTATTTAGATAAAATGAAATTTATTCTATAAAAACGCAGGTACGTCTGAAATGTGGTTTTTCAAGTATAGGAAAAAATCACTTTTTCATATACAGTGTGTTAAAAAAAAATTTGGTTAAAATTGTTTTTATTCTACAAAAGTAAATTTTTATTTTCGGCGGAATTTTTGTATTTCAAGTGCAAGACAATCTGAAAGTAAAAACATCAATTTATTACCTATAAGAAAATGTACTCTGTTACACATTAGAATGAAAGTAATTTATTCTGTCAAAACAAATTCATATTTTCTCGCGTAATCTTCGACCCTTCATGACCCACAGGTACTTGCACCAGAGAGGAATGGGAGTACTCACGCCCGGGGTTTTGTTGTGCCCGGTACAATGCTGCCCCCTAGTCTAAATCTAGTCTGGATCAGAACCTACCTCATCTTTTTACGCCCTCTATCGCATGAATCAGAACTAGCTTGCACCAATTATGCATTCAATTTGAATATACTGCGCGCTTGGCTGCTCGCATCACTGCCTACCTAAGCCCGCGGAGCGCGCTCCCGGGCGCGTAGCATTATCAAGCATTATACTGCATTATGCATTATACTGACTATACTGATCGCATGGAAATCCCCGGCGTTCAAACCTTCAAACAAACTTTGAAAATAAAAAGATATATGAGGTATAAGAAAAGGAATTCTCGCTATTGGTCAAGTACCGGAACATGATAAAAATATGTAAAAAATAATTGTTAGTGGCAACTGCATCAAGGATCATCGTATGTACACGTGTTGCTCGACGCGTCACGTGACCCGCCGAAAATATTTAATGGCTGCCAACTCATCAATATGTTGACGGTTCTTTCTTAACGTTCGTTTAATTCACGCAAGTGTCATTCGAAATTGTTGAACGTGATTGCAAAAGATTTCCTAAACATGCAGAGCGTTTTATTATTGTTCCTAGCGCTGCTCGCGCACGCAAATTCGATTAGATTCTTTTTAGAACCCAACTCGATGAAATGTTTGAAAGAGGAAACGCAGGCACACGTTTTGGTTGCCGGTGAATTCGAGGTGTCCGAAACACCGGGCATTAAAACCGAGTACATCGTAAGTATTTAAAAAGCACAAATTTCATCCAACATTTCTGCTACATCAAGGTTATGTTCGACTAACCTCACTTCTCTTATGTCATCCTGTATTTCTTAATTTATCCATCGCTCTGTGTAAAGCTAAGATATCACATCGTTAGTCTCGTTTCTCAAAAATTTTAGATTTCACCAATACTCACATTTTATTTCTTTGGTAGGTTCGTGACTCCAAATCCGAGGTGCTCAGCAAAAATGATAACATAATCCATGGAAAGATGCTGAAATTCTCGTTCGTCTTGGAAACGTACGACAAGTTCGAGATCTGCTTCACGGCACACGCGGTGCAGCCGTCTTACGGAACCAGTACATATAACACAATTTAGCAATCATGCGTGTCACGATATTTCTTATTTTTGTACTTCTAACAAGTCGAATCTTTCAGACTTGAAGAATGTCAGGCAAGAGGTCCACTTGATCACAAAGCGTGGTATCGAAGCAAAGAATTATGAAGCTGTAAGTTCATTTTTCAAATGTTTGTTTTCATAGACAACATCTCTTATTCGTTAACTTTTCTATTGTTTGATCATTCATATTTTGCAAATTTAGTTTGGTATCAATGCTTTACCTGGAGGAACCTATTTTGTGTAAAATGTACTAATTTCCTGCAAAGAAGTAGCAAATAGGCTTCCAATAGGGAGAGCTCAAACAGAACATATTTGTTAAATGATTGACAGGAATTGGCAATCTGTTGTGTACTTATGCAGGTGAAATCTATTTTAGATTGTCAATTCGTGATTTACATAATCGACCATGGAAAAACAATCTCATGATATTTAATCTTTTTTTTTTATATATGACTTGTATGGGCCCACAGATGGTAATGTAGAGATATTGGTTGATGTAGCTTTTAACAGCATGGGTTTTAGTATGATTTGATTTGCCAGGGTATTTCACAAGTTCAACGAGAAATACCCGAGAGATTGAGTGTTTAGAGTAGAATTTTGCTCACGTTCTCGTCACCTATTTACAACATTATCACTATAATATCGAGAGAAGATTGATTGAATCTCCAGTATTTCTTTGTTTCCCAATTAATCAAGTTCAGTACTACTTCTAATAATGTGTGAAGTGTATAATATTCGTTGTCCTTTGTAGTTCTTGAATAGTTACCATGATTTGACAAACTAAAGTTTTTTTTAATCCGTATTTCGAGCGTTTAAACGTTCACGAAATTATTAAACAATTGCTTTCTTCGAAATAGATAAGCGAAGCGGCTAAACTGAAGCCTTCCGAGGTAGAACTGAAACGTTTGGAAGATTTGTCTGAAGCAATAGTTCAAGATTTTGCTCGAATGAGGCAAAACGAGGAAGAAATGAAAGACACTAATGGTGAGAAATGAAACATGTATCGTAATACACCATTGATAGTAATTAATTCTTTATTTTTTACATTTCCAGATATTACAAACAATCGAATACTTCACTTCAGTATATTCTCCACGGTATGGCTCTTCGTACTCTCTGCTTGCCAGGTTCTATACCTGAGGCGTTTTTTCAAATTGAAGAAGCTCATCGAATAGGTAAGAAGAGTAGGCATAAAAGATTTTCGATCTTCCTGCGATTTTTATTTCAAAATTTTATTTATTCAAATTTTGATAAACGAGTGAGCAGAAAGTCGTCGAAATTATGTAAAAAATTTCAGACCTATACTTTGTACATTTGATTACAATTGAAATAAAACACTGGATGGAGTAATCATTAAATATGTACACAAAAATGTTGTTAAAATTTTTCTTTCGATCTTACAACACGCGAGATTAAAAAATAAATAGTATTCCTTAGTTAAAGTAAGGTAAATATTAGGTTGTTAAAGATAATTTAGTTTTGAACCTCTAATAAAATTCGTCTAAGGGCATATAATTAATAGTTTAAATGCGTCTATGTCGCGTTCCATAGTATTCGTCTACAAATTAAAATAAAATCTGTAATCTTTATTACTGGAATAAAAGAAATTTGAAACCGTATCCGATCTCGATTGACTTCATTATATACAAACATGGCGGCCGAAACATAACCTACAAGAAACCTATTTATAATAAGAGCGTATCATAAAGTTTTAACCGGAAATACTTTCTGCGAAAATTGTGTCGTATGCTTTAAAGTGAGAATGACTGAAATAACAGGAACAGTGAACAGCATTATTAAGAATCGAGACAGGGACTGTCTCGGTTGCAGAATCTTTAGCGGTTGTGGTCTTATTGGGTCCGGTTTGTATGTTTCGTACCATTCGAAGAAAGTCCAGAACATAGGAAAACCTATAATGTATTCGATCGCAAGCGGTAATTCACTTTCCCTCATCTAATTAAAACAATTTAAATAAATTCGTCTTGTTTACTTATTTCGAATTTACGCAATCGATAAAAATGAGACTTCGATGTAAATCGTACCTAAAACTAATTAACACGCAACCGGTGTTACACTTTATTTTATTAATTAATTATATGTTCCAGGATTAATATTGCTGGGCAGCGCTCGAATTTTGGATCTCCCCCCATTTCGTAAACAATTAAACCATGGATGAAATGCACATAGAACTTTTTTTATTTATATAAAACTGTTTTAATATTTTCTGTTTAATATTACATGGAATTTGTAATATTGTCCAGTTGTAAATTATCTATATTTTTATAGAGAATAGAATATAAATTTTATTTAAAACAGAATTTTGTTAAAACATCTGTCCACCAAACAGACAAGAAGCTGGTACACTTATAAATAGCTAGAAAAAGTTGTTGCGAAATGCAGAATGGTTTAATCCCTTTTCTAGAATATTCGGTTTAAGAGTGCATGTAGCTATCTTGTTTGTTGTTTCGCGACAATTTATTATTTGTATTTACACTTAACAATCGCTATTTGCTTACTGGCGACTGAAGGCTTAGAAGGCGCCGTAATCCCGCCGTCGCCAAATGCCAAACAAAAGCTATCACCCTAATAAACAATTTCCATTCGATGGATGGTTGTCACGTGTGATAAAAAAAAAGAAGAGCAGCAATTAAAAATTCCATCGAAATGCATCAGACACGAGGTTGCATACTGGCGTCTTGATAAAACCCATATTGATAAGGATCAGTCGGATAAATTTCGAAACTTTGACGCCAACTATAATGCGCAATGTTTTCCCGGCGTCAAAACAAATCCTTATTTAGATAACACATAAACAAGTTGCATACATTGTCACTTTTAACTTGAAAAAATGCATGTTTGTCGAGGTCTTATAAATGTATTGCAGGTTTCTGGGTAATCAGTACAAAAGTTTGTTTATCAATTCGTTTTATTTCTCCAAATTCGTTTACAATGTATCAGTTAGTGTCAGATCTGGTCATACATTTTCACAACCTTTCAAATCTATATCGTCAGTATCATTACAGTTAAACAATAATTTATCGGAAAAATAGACTTTATCTACGGTAATCACACGTCTTTGCCACTTGTCAATGAGAGTACCGCCTTATCGCACACAATGCAACCTTATCATTTAGTGATGTCGAACTACGGAGGATAACAAAGATTTCGAAACGCGATAACAAAATTGTATAATGACACAAAAACAATGATGAAACGACCGAATGCATATTTTGTGTGCTTAGGGTTACCAGACCAGTCCGGGATGGTTAATTACTTCCGGCGCTGTATCCGAGATTTTCAAAATGTCCGGGAACTTCGAACATTCTCAAATGTTGAAAAAATGATAGATTATAAATTTTTTGATTCCACTCCGATATCGGCAACCCTATGCACGCTACAATAGCTTATCAAAGCTGAACGCATTTTACAGAAATTGTTTGTAAGTCGATGAATTTAACATGTCAAGTTTTGTCGAACTTTGTATGTACATCTTGACCAAGTATAAATTAATCGATGAAAACTAAATCGATATTACAAGTTTCCGCAAATTATCAAGACCTTAAGAGCAACATGATTCATACATTATCAGCTACTGATTGAAAATGATGTGGACTAGTCTCGAGATTTCACATCACTGGAACTGGTGATCCTATAAAAGAGACAATCATCAATAAAAAAATAAATGACCAAGAATAAAATAGACACTTACGTATTTCATGTACGACAGGAAAATATCATAGATCATTGTCATAAAATTCGTGTACAGGACTCGGTATCTAAAGGGAATAAAGAAGAAATTGATACACTGTGTTGGAGGCCAGAAGCAACAATCCACCTAGAAAAAGACAACTTGTTTTAGCTTCGTCTATTTATAGTCACCTGATTATTAGACTACTAGAAGATTATTAGATCTTCATGCATTTATGACGTGCGCAAATGTCTAAAATTTAGGGAAACATGTATACGAAAATAAAAATGAGTAATACTTTTCATTTTTATCGGAAGGAATCTTTTAGAATCTTTCTCGATGAGAGAAATTTTATCTTTATTTTCATTTTCATAAAATTATGAGTAAAAATGAGAATTTGCATAAAGATCCGCAGTCTACTGGTTATACTCGCACGTACTTTCCACGTGTCGTATAGTTTCACTCTCAACTCATCATAGATCTCCTCGAGCTTCCTACTCTCCAGCACACCGAGCCCAACAAAGAATATACCTAGGCAGGTGGGACTAGCAATTGACTGGTCTAGACAGGTCTTTTTGACGACTGATACCGCGCATCTGCCGGGTATGACTTTGTCCAGTACCAGGTAGAACCAGTGATGAAAGGGACCTTGTATTAGACCCACGGTCGTCATGTTTTTCGTCCTGACGAAGTCGTGCACGTACGTGTCCGAGTTATTCGACTCCTGTTGTTGATCCTCCAAGGATGCAACCAATGTACGATTTTCCTCTATCAGGCACTTGTTTTTCTTCCAGTGTTCGCTGCGTTGTTGAATCAGATCTGCTGCAGCCATCATCAAGCCGCAGCTCACTGTATTCGTGACCAGCAGGTACTTGTCTAATTAATTAAATACAAAATTACTTATGGCTACGAGCGAACAAATAGCCACGGGGCTGTTAAAGTTCGAAAACCTATTTACCAAATAATTTTCTCCAAGCGTTCATCGGGACGAGTCGAGCAACAAACTTAATTCGAAAACTCTCGTTTCGACTTCTAACACCTTGACCTTCTATTTGGCAAGTTTTCTCGGGTTATTTCAACACAAATTGTCTAAATTTGTCCCGCTTCCGTTATTGCTATATGATTATACGGTTATTCTTAATCTTCTGATGTTTGTGAAGGCGAAATCTTGGATGAACACGACCCAGGAGCATACCGCTACGGCTAGCTACAGCGTACAGTCTAATACAGGTAGACAAGGGTGCAAGCTATCATGGTGCACTATAAATCCGCGAGTTACTGCAAAAAATTCATAAAATCGCGGCATTTATAGGGAAGAGCGGTCCGTCGAACAATCCGCTGCGTTTGCGCAGTTCGCCGGCCCCACTCTGCGATCTTTTCCGTCTGTGCTCGCATTATCTCTCGCGATTTACCTGGCAAAAATGCTAACGATCAGTGAACTCGTACGCTTTGTATACACGTGTTTGCTCAAGAGACAGATATAGCCGACGCGACTTACTAAAATAAGATCCTGTTACGAGGAATAATGCAAAACACCTCTGTGAGAGTTTTCTGTTGTTTATTGGTAGTCAAAATCTTATAGATACACAACACAATGACATAGGTCGCGATTACTTAGTTGCAACAGCCTTTGGTTTTGGCAAACCCTCCCTGAACCCATTCCTGGAAGAAAGAAAAGAGACAATGTGAGTGTGTAATGTTCTTTTGTTGTGTAGTTTATTCTTTGACTGTAGCAAGTGTTGTTCCAAACTTACTTGAACTTGCGGCGAACAATCTTCAGATAACGCATGCGACCAGTACCAGTGGTCTTCCTCCTTTTGGCTTTCACTGACCAGTTATCTGGATAAAACAATAACAATGTTAGAACACTAAACATTCAATTTTATTTGTATAAAACAGTCACTCTGAACTCGAATTTAAAAAAAGTCTGACTTATGGTAGTTAGCATTTGTCTTGTAAACTATAAATATAAGGAAAGAATATACAGCATTCTATTTAATCCTTCGACTGCGTAACACTTGCAAACAAAACATGCCAGCAAATAGACAGTATATAAGACAATATTACAATAAATACTGAGCAAGGTGCTTGTGGAGCTCTTAGGGTCTATTGCAACTCCAATATACTTGTACCCTAAGCGTTGCGTGTCAAGCTTTTATTGCAAAGAGTCAAAGGATTAAAAGGTGAAGGCCATCCTCGTTTGTTACAAAATAATTTCTGCAATTTTAAGTACTCAGTGACTGAAGATGATGATAATGAACTTACAGGATCGCATTTTCTTTTGGGGATATCCACATTGAGCGCATTGCGACTTTTGGATGTGGTACGAGCTGCGGCCACACCGTCTGCACAATGTGTGTGTCTTATTTCGCCGCTTACCAAAACTTGACGTACCCTTCGTCTGTGAACATGATAATTACACAATTACTTCAACTTCGATTAATCTGAATTTTCAGGCAATAAACCCGTGAAACACTCGCAAATCGACTGAATATTTTTCTTTTGGCGATTTAAAGCCGCGTGTCAAATTGTAAACATTTCTGACATAACCTCTACCGTTGTACGACACTGATTAACTACTTATTTCAAATTTTTCTGCCAGAACTATTGTTGCATATTGTTTCTACGAGAAATACTGTAGTGTTGCCTATCATTTTTATGTAACAAAAGCCTGAGATGGCTTGGTAATAAATAGATATTAATTGTTCGAATTCTTGCTCACCATCTTGCACGAAGGAACACTTCAAAAGAGATGATAGAGCGCGTTCCAAAACCGAACGTTCCCAGTCCAAACAAGTTTGAGCGTACAGTGGTTCTCAACTCAAGAAGATAAATATAATCAAACATGTTAAATAATTTTTCTCGTATATAAATGGAAATTTATTTTTATGATACTACACAGATTTCAGATACTACACATTTTTTAATCTATTAAATTAATAATTCGGACATGAATGAAATAAAAAGGTTTGAGTATTTGTAAAAGGGAACAATTATTTTGAAAAACTCTTTATTGCGCGTACTGATAATAAATAATTAAATTTCTATAAGCTTGTCCGCGTCAGTGAGAACTTCGCGAGAATGATGACCTGCTACAACATGTTGGGGACCAACAACGCAATCTTTTAATTCTGTACCATTTTCAATCACACATCCATTGCACAGTATGCAATTATATATCACGCATCTGCAAATTATACATTAAATAATAGAATGCCATTTTATATATCTCAATTAATTCTCTATTAACACTACCTTTGTTTAATAGTAACATTTTCCATTATAACACTGTGCGATACTCTAGTCCTCGATTCGATGACTGCATTCGGCCCGATGTAGCACTGTTTAAGGGAAGTTTTTTCATGTATAATGGTATTGTCATCCACGTGACAGTCCTGCATCTGTGTACTGTTTATAGTAGCACTAGCAGAGATGCTCGGAACGTTCGATTTTTCCATATCATTGTTGTTCCACCACTCCGATATCTGAAACCTTTATTCTGTTAATACAGAGCTCAAAAATAATTGCTTTCATATTTTCACCTTGGTGTTAGCGAAATGGTACATTTGTATAGTGTTCGCTCGAATCCCGAATTTCCCACTAACAATATGAGCATAACACCTCAGTATATCTCCATGATACACGTCTTTCAAATCGGTACTGTGATCGTTATACGCTGACATTTTTCTGATTAAATCGTCCAGGGGTTTCTCATCGGCAAAACCATATATATCTTTTTTAGAATTGAACTGTACTATCGATGTGTTCTTGTCATCTGTGAATTGCTTAAGAGGCTTAGTCAATTGATTTCTAACAATGTAAGGAAGCAGTTCACCCTTTAATGTGCTGAAACTCCTGTTAAAAAGAAAGCCATGCATTAAGTACATTATATATGAAACTACTAAAGCATTTTGATACTGTATTATTTACTTATTGTGCACCAAGTAATCTAAAACCCATTTACTCATCACATATAGATGAGCATCCAATAACTTTGAGTGAATGGTGAAGCTCGTATGTTTTTTAAGGAGCATCTGTGAAATATTAATGGTTTCCTCGAAATCAGAAGCCGAGGCCAAAAAAACTAGACGCCCTGTTTCATTATCGATACCTATCAAATCAGTCTCTGGCTTCTGTTTATTCTTTGGTCCTGGAGTCACAAAGTCGTCTGGTAGTTTAGGCACAGGCAGCATGAGTGCAGCGATGCTGGCATTGTGTTTTCTGTATAAGTTTAAAACTTCGCATATGTCGACGTTACTGATCAGATCGCAGGATATTACTAAGAAATCTGTATGAATTTTTTCATGTATCAGTCTAATGGAGTCCGCAGTTCCAAGATCTTCTGCATCTTCGACTGCAACAATGTCTACTTTGATCTTGAGGTTCAATTTGTTCAGAGCTAACGATACATTGTTTCCCATATTTTCTGATACAACAACTATGGTTTCTTTGAAACCAGCCTGTTCCAGTAACTGGAGAGGATACCAAAGCATCGGTATATTTCCTATTGGTAACAGACATTTGTACTGCCCGTGAGTAAGTTCTGTCATGCGAGATCCTCCTCCGCCAGCAAGCACGACTGCTTGAAATTCTTTGTAAAGAAACATTTTTTTCTAATTACTGCAACGAGAAGCAAACATGAGCACGATCGAAGGTTTCTAGAAGATAATAAAAACTTTTATGAAGCGAGATTAAAACATTTTTATCCTAACACTTACAAGGATAATACTTACTCGACACTTACAAAAATATAATGTCGAAGGACGAACGGAGTATTACCGCATTAATTTTTAACACTGTACACAATCTCCCGTGCAGATAATTACACGGTAACCTTTTATGACAGATGGTACACCGATGGTCTATTGATTTACGAGTGTTTGTGTGACTAGGTTATGTGGAACAGCTAGGTTATGTTGTAGCACCTAAATAAAAGCGTGTACAGAAAAGTCCATGGGAGTAATAAACATGTGCGAATCCGAGGAAGACGTAATCGCCGTAGGAAAGTATGTAATCGTAAAAAAATTAAATTTTAAGAAGATTTACAAAGTGACTGCCAATGGACAGCTAATGCTGGGGAGAGACCTGATAAATATGGGTGAAATTATTGGCAAGAGGTACTGGACCACTTTTGAGATGATACCATCAAAGAATGGGAAAAGAACGTTCTGCTTGAGAGAAGGTTCAGAATCTGAATCGTGGGATGATTTATTGGACACCTTGCCCAGTGGTCATGATAATCGTTCCATCAACGACGACGGTACATCCCAGAAATTGTCCAAAGAAGAGATCACTCAGCTCCAAGAAGCTGGAAAAAGTGGCAAAGAAATAGTAGGTAGTCTAATTGAAAACAATAAATCTTTCTCGGATAAAACAGAATACTCCCAGGAGAAATATCTGAAAAAGAAAGAGCGGAAGTATCTTAGATATTTGACTGTATGTAAGCCTAGCATAAGTTCTCTGCACGATGTGTACTTTAAACTAGATCATACTAAGATTGGGAGCTTACGAATGGATACATTGGCGCAGATACTGTCGTATAGCGACGTTCAATCAGATGGACTATTTATACTGTATGATAGCGGGTGTCACGGCTTGCCAGCAGCTGCTTTGTTGGATAGGATTGGAGCGAATACAGAAGGACATTTAATCAACTTGCACCCTGGGAATGTGCCTAAGGCCTTGTTAATACATGCCATGAACTTTTCTAAAGAACAATCGAACAGATTAATAAATGTCAATATTTATAGCTTTTTAAGATTGTATTACCAAGGAGAAAAAGCTGTTTTAAATAATATTTTGGCATCGAAGAAGGCATGCAATAATTCAACCAATAAGACTGAAGCAAGTGAACTTAAACTCCCTGAAAAGAATGACACAGTCGATTGTACTCCGCTAGAAAATCATGAAAACAATGAAGTTCAAAATGAAGATAATGACAAAGAAAGTGCTAATGACACAAACAAGATTCCTGAAAGCAATGAAATCCTCAAAGAACATAATTCACATCATTGTTCAAAAGGGTTTAAACGAAAATTGGATGAATTTGAAAAATGCGAATCTACAGAGATTGTTCCTCTCAAGAAACCAAAATGGTTCGAGGAAACACAGCAAGCTGTAGAACTCATGAAGAATGCGAAAGCTCGAGGATTAGCTATTGTAGCCAAAGAGCATCCTCTAAATATTATAACTGCACTTTTGCCTTTTCTGGGAGCATCCAGGCCTTTTGTGATTCACCACTTGTACCGGGAACCCCTGCAGGAGACGTACGTGATGTTGAAACAACAACAAAATGTTATTAATCTAAGACTAGTTTCAAACTTCCTACGTTCCTACCAAGTGTTGCCAGACAGAACACACCCCGACATCTTGACCAGTGATTCAGGTGGTTATTTATTAACAGGATATTTAGTTGAATAGCAGTCACTGCTGCGATTTATTATATCGAATAGGATATTGGAGTTTGTAACAAATTCTGTACAATAAAAATGTAAAATGATCCCTTTTATACAAGTATTTCATATCTGAAATAATTTAAGTCCAAATACACAAGCAAGAAATAAAAGAGTATTAAAATATTACTTGTTCCCTGAATCTTTACTGCTGTCGTAGTATGTTTAATGTTTTTTAAAAAATCAATGCGACCTATTAAAGGGGACGCTTCTTACGACGATAAAAAATAAACTGTTTAAAAGCTTTTATTTAGATGAATCATTTATTTTCCAAGCGATATTGCTAATTGGTACAGAAAGTATATGTCATGAGCAATATTTAACGAAAGTTTCATTAATAAATATTGATACTTATGCTTCGATAAATTCTTTTTCAAATTACCCGCCAAGCAGTAATATTTTTGAAATTGTCATATAAGCTTTCGTTCTTAATAAATTTACTAATCAATCATTAAAATACTGAAAGGAAAATAATAATTTTTTTCGTATATTTAAACCTTGTACTCTGGTGGGGGTAATACGGCAACATGTTCGTGGAGGGGGTAATTTGTAAATTTCATTGAGTTCAATCAGCTGACTGTCGTAGATCGAGTTAAACGTTTTAACATAAACATATATTTTTTCAAGCGAAATGTTAAAGTAATAAATAACGTTGTTTAAAAGGGAAATCCCTTAAGAAGATGTCGTCACGCCACATCGTGAAAGTACGGAGATAATATTAGGAAGGTTAGGAAATGCAGATAGTCGGTAACACACTCGCAAAATGGATTTAATGACGCTTCTACCGACGAGATCATCGTCGAAGAAGTTGTCCACGATGATCCGGAAGAAGTTTTACTTCAAACTGAACATTCCGACATTGTTGATAGTATTGGTGGTTGTTTTTCTGTGCTTTCACTTCTTGCCTTCCACAAAGTGTTCTCCTGATGACCAAATGAAGAACAAGTCAAAGTACAGGCTCGTGATACTCATACTCTCCAGCCCCGATAATTTGGAGTGGAGGGCAACTATTAGAAAAACATGGCTGGCTCAAAAGTATGCCACTGTGAAGCACCTGTTTGTGGTAGGGACTCAGAACATACTGCCGGAGCAAAAGGAAACATTGCTGTCGGAGAAACACAGATTCAATGACTTGCTTCTGCTACCGAAACTGATAGACTCTTACGGAACGTTAACAAAGAAAATTTTATATGGGCTGAAAGAAGTTTACGAGCAGTACAACTTCAACTACTTGATGAAGTGCGACGACGATTCGTTTGTATTGGTGCACAAAGTTCTAAAGGAATTAGATAAATGGGATAACAGAGGAACCAAGAGGGAACTGTATTGGGGTTTCTTCAATGGGAAAGCCCACGTCAAGAGAAGCGGACCTTGGAAAGAGACTGACTGGATACTGTGCGATTATTATCTTCCTTACGCGCTTGGAGGTGGATATGTTTTATCTTATAATTTAGTCAAGTTTATCGCCGTGAACATGGACATTCTCAAGTAAGTTAAATGCTACTGCCTCCATTGATATTATGAAATATTCCTTGTTCAAAACGGTACAAATTTTGACAGTAACGTGAAGTAAGGACATCAAATAGCACAAGTTTCACAAGATACCCACAAGTTTCCCTGTGCTTCATCTTCTCCTAGACAAGGAATGCGTTTAATCATTTAATTGATTTTCAGGCTGCATAAAGCAGAAGATGTGTCCATCGCACTGTGGATAGCTCCGCTGGCAAATATTGAGAGAAAGCACGATGTGCGTTTTGACACAGAGTACAGATCACGTGGTTGTTCTAATCAGTACATAGTGACACACAAACAAACGATTGTAAACATGAAAAATATGCATGAATATTACCAAACTTCTGGGCAATTGTGTGTGAAAGAAACAAGAAATCGAATGAGCTATCAGTACAACTGGACTGTTCCACCTAGTCAGTGTTGCAATCTACAAGCAGGCATTCCATAATGAAGGAATGAATATTTTTGATGCAGTCAATACCCTAGTCATTATTTTTTAATGAAATTGCACATATTTATTCTGTATAGTGCAATAGTCTGAACAACCTGGTGAGTATATCTACGAAACTGATTTTAATATTTAAATAAGAAACTGACTTATCTTGGAATCATTGTCAACTCGAATAATTTACGATCTTAACATTTGCATTTTCTATTAATACTATTCTATTATAGCATTCAGTGGTGCTAAGCTGCGTTTTGGCAAATTGAATATATTTTTTGTAATTATATATAAAAAGTTCTTTATTTTGTATATTTTATTTCAACAAAAAACTTACTCTCTATACATTGTCATTTACATTTATAAAATATAAAAACAGTAATAATTTTAATTTTAATACTATAATTACGTGTCAATACTTAGTTTAAAGACAGAACTCCGATAAGCGAATCACAGATGTTCAAAAAACGGCCAAGGAAAAAATTATATAAAAAGTTATAAAGCTCTTGTTTGAATTTCAGTTATTCATAATAAATTACTACTTTGTACATCTAAAAAAAGAGAAACAGAAAGAGAGAGAACAATGATCATGGCCGATTCTCAAATATTCTTTTCTGTGATTGGCTAACATTTCACTGCACTTTCATTATATCTAACATTGCCGACAAATACATGATAGACACACTATCAATGTTATGCTTTTCCTGAACGAAGAAACTCGCAGCAACGTTGGATGCAATATAAATTCAGCTATTAGCACTTTCTTTTAGTTTCCCCTCTTGTTTCATTTTTCCTTTTCTTCTTTTTTTTTTACAAATTTTCTACTTTTTTCATACAATTCAATTTTGTTTCATGTTGAACCATGAAAAGTGTTTTTTTGTAGTATGCTAATTTTAGAAGTAATGTACGAGTCTTTTCTTGAAGATACAATCGGCAATTGTACATGCGACTCCACGGATACCTATTTCTTTTTTCTATCTTGCGTGCATTTAGGACAGTACCATTTCCCTTTAGGTTTTGTAGTTAAACCAACACAAGCGAAGTGGAACCATTCTATGGGACACTGTGTCGAGAAAAGACAATAAATATTATGCTTGTAAGAAAATAATAAATAGACATTGAAAAACATAATGGAACGTAGACTTACGTCAGGATTATCACAACCGATCATTTCTCCGTAAGAGACCTGATGACACAGACAATATGTTGGTTCATTCGGATCGACAGGCATATCCAAGACATCCGCTGGATGTCCAAGAGCACCGGAATCCACCTGTGCCCCGCTACCTACAGCACCAGCAGACGACGCAGAAGCAACAGATCCACCTAGTATAGGTATAGACAACAATATGATAATTTTTTTATTGACAATTTGTTGGGAAATATAAAGATAATCACACGAACCTTTCTTCTGTTTCTTCCTAGCAGTCTTCGACTCATCTTCACTACTGGCACCAGCAGCACCCTTCTTCCGTTTCTCTTTCTCTTTCAGCTTTTTTCTACCCTTTTTACTAGCATTGTTTTCCTCTTGCGCTCTACTGCTGATCAAAGCTTTGTCCTGTATCTCAGCCTCAAACCTTGCCAAGTCCGAGTCTAGTCTTCTAATATGCTTATCCACTAACTCATACGTCTGTATTGCTAACTGAACTTTATCATCTCCGTACTCCTTAGCTTTGTTAAATAAATTTTGTATATGAGTGAACTGTTCCTTCTTCTTCTCCGGAGATTCCTTCTTTATGTTCTTTAGATAGTCATCTGCCAATTTGTCTATGTCTTTCATTAACCCCTGTGCCCTAGTATCCAGATCTCGCATTAACGTGAAATTTCTCTGCAATTCAATGGGTAAATGCTCCAGACCTAGAAGACGCAACAACATATTATGAACTGGACCAGAGTTAATACATGAAAAGCATTTTTTGTTTCTTATTTCTCTCTACAATTTTTGGGGTAGTAAAAGAAATATTTGCGTTTTGAAAATTGAAGAATAATAAGACGTTGGTTTACTAATAATATCTACTTTACAAGTTTCGAGTTATTCTTCTGTAAAGATCTGTGCAGGGCAGAACTTTCACTGTTTATTTTCATCTACGTTATCTTTTATGTCATTCCGTTCGTACGATTGTCGTAAAGTTCGCGAATTGTTAATTCCGCTGACAGAATTTGGAGATTTGCAACATGTAACGTTGAATGTTCGTCTCGTCTTATGTTCAACATAATGTGCGATAAGTACGATTGTTTTCTCACAGTTTTGACGAGAGGGGAAGAAAAGGATTGTATCACTCACTGTCTAAATAGTGCTCCAAATATAGTGCCGTCGTCATGGTTCCTTTCACTTAATCGCGGCACCTACTGGAATTGCACGCTTCATGTAAGCGTTTCGGTGTGATTTCGTATTTCACGAAATTTATTTCAGCCGATAATCGGTGAAAAAAATGATGGAACCACTTCGCTATGAGCGATCGATGGTTGTAGATGGTAGAAAGCGATAGACATGACCGCTCACGGCTCACGGCTACCAACTATGTCTGACTATGTCCGTCTTCGCCGTTTTCGGCGCGAAACCATAAGATCTGATCAATTTCCTTATTTCTGTTGAATAATCAAGACATTACATTTATACGTACTTCTATCGGATACAAAAAGTTAAAATGCAATAGAGCAACAATTATATAGGCAAGTTTAACCCAAAGTTTGCATTCTTAACCTAATGAAACTATCAGCAAAACATAGATTTCATTATTGGATTTTTATTTTTATTCTAGAGCATTAGAGATTATTAGATATATTTGTATACACGGTCGCCTATTGAAATTGTTTGCATAATTTGCGCAAACATAAATAATACATGCTATGATGCGTTTTGTACAGGACTTTCCAAATATCCTACTGCTATAAAATAAAATTCATTTCAAATTGTGTTTTTGTAATTGCAATTTCGTTTTTGCACCCCATTGAATTACAATTTACAACCCTAGACCTCTGTGGACCTCTGACCTCTGCCCCAGAGTTATGTATTTTGTCAATAATTTTACAAAAACCAGAGAGGATTTCCTCTCCTCTCTGAAAAAACTATATATATGAATTGCTAGAAGCAGCTAGAAGCGAAACTTTTGAACCTTTGATGTTCGTGTCCCCGCCATCTTGGATCAACATACGACCAGAGTTGCCGCATCTCTATATTGATATCTCTGTCATTTACAGTGTCCTTCTGGAAGAAAGAGAACAAATAAATTGCGTGCAACAAATGGAAAATATTATAAAGTGAATAAATGTTTTCGTTGGATATCATCGGTAAATTTAAATCTTGTGTGTGCATGCGCATACTCTTAATCGCGTACACGCATGCGCAGGCTTTTAACTGTGCGCACTCGAATACAAAGTTCCGTGCCTCTTATTCACTCTTATTCCAAGAATATAAACAACCACGTGACGTCACCGATCAACCGACCAATATAACTCATTCTCCAAATGGTAAAAAAAATTGTTAACCGCTTAACTCATTGTGACTCGGACAGGGCGTCAAGGCGTCAAGTGCCGGACAATTTACCCCGGATGTGACTCGAGGCTTTACAACGTAACAATCAAAAAGGTACGCGTGAGACATGGTTTTTTACGGTTTCTTTTATCATGCATAGAACTGTCTTTGAACACAATCAAACGCAACATTCTTCGAGATTATAGTTCGTATAATTTTGTAAAATTGTTGATGCAGCTAATCTGCGGAATTCGGTGAAACTTAAATTGAGATAACGATGCGTTATTTGTTTTGAAAACGTATCACGCATAATCAGAAGACCGTCGTCTGGTGTTAGCTGTCAAAAAACTTGTGGCCGCCGAGTTGCTAATGCTAATGATTTAATTAGCCGATCGATCAAACGCTCGTAGTGATAAAACGATCGATTTCGTCGTCGAATGATGGCTTCGGAGATTGACAAACCTCCATCTTGCGATACAAATACTTCTAACGAAGGTAAGAGCAAATAAATATTCAAATTAGGTACATATTTAAGCGTCAATCTTGTTACGAAATAAAATTAAAAAGTCATCCTGCGACGTCGCGTTTCCTTCGCATCATTTTTAATGTAGACTTTCTAGGAATACTCGATTCTTTGTTGTTTTTTGTATCTGTATTACAGTTTTTTAAAAAATACATATAAATTAGTTTCTACGTACCAGCGTATTTCTAAAGCCTGCACATGTTTGAGATTGACAAAAAAACCTTGGTACAATGCGTACAAGCACTTTTCTAATTCACATTTACAAATTCTTAAATATTGCAATATATTTTTTTTACATCTGTTTATAATACAGATGTGTTTACATTTTAATCACAGATCAAATTATTTTTAATTCGTCTTTCACCTTGAATTAACTTCTTAGTTTGAGTATCGTTCACTGTTCGACTATACAATGTATAATATTGTATAGGGATTCCTTCATACCAACTACCTTCAGGCCCATATGGACCATATACACAAGTACCACCACCTCCAGGGTATTATCCGAGTGTACATCCGCCAAATAGTCATAACTTTGTACCATCTTATGGTTCTACGCAATCGACTATAATAACCATACCAGATATAGTCGTAGTCGGCGGGTGTCCTGCATGTAGAGTGAGTACTTGATATTGAGATACAACTTGTAGGTAGAGAAATGCTGATATAATTTATAAAGTTTAATTCGCGACATATTTTCGAAATTTAGGTGGGTGTAATGGAAGATGACTATTCGTGTCTTGGAGTGATGTGTGCAATTTTGCTCTTCCCCATTGGGATACTATGTTGTTTGATGCTGAAAACACGACGTTGTTCCAATTGCGGTGCCTACTTCGATTGATGCAACATGACATCAAAATAATGTAATAGTTGTTTAAGGTTTAGAATTAGGTGTACCGCTAAGCTATTATCTGCATAGGTATTCTAGCATAAGGATATACACGTTGAACTAATTTTTTAACTATTTTATGCAACTGTATAAACAGTCCAATACATATTTTTCAGTGAGTCGCACAGCTCACCTGATACTTATGCATTTTAGATTCATTTTATTTCCAATAAAAATTAAATTCCTCATGGTTGTATACAAAGAACTGTGATTAACCTTATTGCACTTTATTACAGTACATTTTATTGGTAATTTCAACCAGTGTTACGATAGATTTTAAAGCATTGTTTTAGTATATTTTACAAGAGTATAAAACTGTACATTCATTTGTAGCATTACAGCCAGTAACGCGCGCACATTGGAACTTCCATAAAAGAAGTTCACAATGTTTGTGAAATTGTTAATTCAGTGATACTTATGATCGATACCTTCGTCGATCTTTTTCTATAAAACTGGATACTTTCTGGCAACAATTTTCGGTGCATGATTTGATTTTCTAGAGTTTGTTGAAAATGTTTGAATCTCAAGGGAAGCCGTCGCAATCCTCCGGTCGTTTCCCTTATGCGAAAATATAATCAACGGAAGGCCGATGTGTTTGTAATGACGTGAAAGTGTGAATGTAAAATGTTAACGACGGTACATGTTAATTGCTCACATTATAATGTATATTTTTATACAAAGAAAACCGTACGAAGAAACGGGGAATCGCTTTGCTTCTGTAACATTTGTGCAAGTAAGGGCAACCTGTACACAGGGTATACACATGAAAAATATAGATTTCATACTTTTACATGTGCGGCATGTGTCTTCTTTTAAGGATGTCCATTTGAAATCTACCAATTCGAATTTTGAACGCGCCAGTCTCTAAAAGTTAATTATTTTATACGAAACATGTTAACGCGGAGACTTTATAACTAAAAAGATGAATTACGATTATGAACAATGTAAAGACTGGTATTGTTATTAAAACATGTTGAAGTTATTGAACGTTTCTACCTTTCTATCGATATATTTTTCTGGGTGAATGAACCTGCAATTATCTTTTGTTAGCCCGTGCATTTGCAAACGCGTACAAATGCATATAGCGTCGAGAACCATACATTTTTTTGCAACGTTATCGCTTATAATAAAAATACTATGCTGTCTATAGTATCTAGGTAAAGAATTTTATTTCATTAAGTATTGACGTCAAAGACATATCTTTTCTTAGATACTCAATCAGATCGCGATATGATAAAACTAAGTTTTCAACACGAAAGACGAATTGACTACGATAATTATTTATGCAGAATTAAACGTATACACTGAGGATTGCCAACGTTCGATGAAATAAATCTTAATAATTTATGCTTATAATTAATGGTTAAATCGGCTGAATGGTCATTAAGAAAGTTTGATCCTAATTTTCTGCGATAGCGTGCACGCGAATAACACGTCTCCACTTTTGCAATCTTGTGCATACATATGTATTTATGCATATGGGCATCGAGTATTTTTTTCTGCTGTTGCGTTATTATAGATCGCATAATCACTGTTAGACGCTACACTAATTATCTGCGTGTCTGTGATTTACAAGCAAATCAAATACAATGATACAGTATCGAATGCGGAGAAATATAATAAAAATGCTCGACTTAACAATTTCTCTCAAACAATTTTGGAAATGATTTTATTAAGTCGCTAGTATTGAACTGCGATGTAAAATCATGTATTATGTTATTCAGATCGACTCTGAAGATTCCAGTAATTTCTATAACAAATATACAATTACTATTTTTACCGATCACCATGAAATTTTTGCACTCACGTTAATTGGTTGAACCGCAAGCAATTGCATTTGAACATTTTCTATTTTCAGAATTGCATAATTTGTTAGATGCAACCTTGGATATGCGAGCACTAAAAGTGATTATTTTACATTACTTACCCATTTTTTAAGAAATAAAGAAAAATTCCTCATTTTTATAATATCAGTAAACGTAAATCAGAAATATTGAACCTAGTGTTAAATATGCCTGAGTGATTAAAAACGTTATAAGATTGCGTCAACGGAGTTTTTTTTTTATTCTTAATTTACTACAATTTTTTGACATACATCTGTGTCGATAGAAACTCGAATGAACTTCGGTAATTTGAAATTCTCGATTCATTCACAGGTAATTAGTTTGTTTTATTCATGAAACAAGCGGCTTACGAATGATACTATTTCTGTTACACTACGAAGGATAGGTCAGTATCGATGAAAATGTTTCCTTCCATATAATCCTGCGTCGAAGTTTTACAAACATCATTTACATTATCATTTAATAATTTTTAGAAAAACACAACGACAGTTGTTTCACACAATTGTTAGTTACTTGATAACAAAGTTCCCATCTTACATCATAATCTAGTTAATTTTAGCATTAGTAAATCCATATTCAATGGCGTTAATTTTATGATAATCATTTTTAAGTAATTCCACAATGCCGGTCATTGATAACCACCATGGCATCCAACGTGTTAAACGGTTGTCCATTAGAGTACTAAATTTTGTACGCTATGAGGTATGAATGCTATAAATACACAGTTATAACTAGACTGCAGATTTGATGCATATTCATTACAAAAATGAGTGGATGTAATTCCAAACAACAGAAAGATTGAAACAGTTTAAGAATATCAACACTGTTGTTACTACTTAATAAAACTACTAAAGAGAGAAATAAATTCCTATTTAGTTCCCATGCTTTGCAATTAATGCAAACAATTTTTATTTTCCATAGATCCACAGTCTAGTTATAACATCAGACGTATTATTTAATTTTTAAATATAATTTAAATAAATTTTTTCTGTCTATTAGAAACCATGAGGTATAAATTTGTCGGTGTTGGTCGAAGAATGATCGGGTTTTTCCGCCACGACATTCCACAGAAAACCCCCAATTCTCCAAGGCTCAGTCACGACCCGTTAAGCGGAATTGGATTTGAGGAAAGAAGCAGGAAAGGAAAAAACTGGTCGCGCACTATCTCTGAACAAACGCGCAGAAGGTAGTTAACACGCAACGATCTTGTCCTTGGACCGCGGGAATTATTAAGTATAAAGGAAACTTCACGAGCACCTCGGGACCAGATCGAGGGAAGCCTCGATGCGTCAATCATGCCGGCGAACGAGGAAACTTCAGTCGTGTCCCCGGATCAGTTAGTTCCTCAGACAGTATCTGTGAATACGGTGACCACAAACGGCTCGCAGAACAATCTACCGTCCTCTGACAATGAAGACGAGGCTGGTCCAGGTTCCATTGACGAGGAGGATGCTGCAGGAAATCACAGATACAGGAGTCTGCCCGTAAGACAGCTCCACGAGAAGTTCATGAGGAGTTTTGTTGATCTGCTGCTGGAAGAAGCAATTTTCAAGGTGAGACAATCTTTCCAAGCTACATATACTTCACTCCAATTTATTTATAGTGTCTTTCTGCAAATTTTATACATAGTAAAAAGTCAAGCGACAGATGAAACAATTAGGTCTTTACGCAGCAAATTATTTCTGTCTGTCCACTGTCTTTCGAAGCTGTAATTCAGTTCAATTTATTTACCATATGCTTCTGCAAATTTTATACAAAGTAAAAAGTCAAGCGACAGATGAAACAATCCAGTCTTTACGTAGCAAATTATTTCTGTCTCTCCACAGTCTTTCGACGCTGTAATTTATTTTGTGGATGCCTCTGTCGACAAATCTTGGACACCTTTTCTACTAATTTAAATATAAAATATTAATGATGTATTATGAATCTAAACAAATATATATAGCAATATATTAGGTCGGTGCAAAAGTTCGTGCCCGGTTTTGTATTAAAATACAACAAGAAATCGGGCACAAACACTAACATATTTGATATTTTGAGCGGAATTACGTTTAAAAAATGTCAAGAGAATATTTTATGTCATGAGAAATGTTCATAATATTTACACATAGTGCAACACATTCGTAACAAAAAACATCTAATGCATAACAGTAGTAAATAGTATAATCGCGCATACGTGAGGCATGTAAATTAGATGTTCACGTGTACATCAGACGCCATTCATACTTAACGTGCGAACAATTCTATTATTGTTTTTTCAAATTATGTAGACTACAATACAATGTTGCGACAATTGTTTCACATCTGAACATTACGTCATAATTGTAACGGCGCAGTGAATGATTTTTACTAAATTAAAACCGTAGACAAACAACATTTAATTTATATATGTCGACTCTTTGCGCTCGAAGCTGTGTCGACTCTAAAACTCGGACGTTTCATTTGATCTCGAATATTTTCGTTACATACGATCTTATTTATATCGACCATACGAAATCGAGTGGATTTACCACACCTGAACAATTCGCAATTTATTAAACACAAAGACATTCAGTAATGTAAGAACTGCTTTGAATTATAGTATGGTAATTTTCAAAGAGTTAACATTGAAGTACGGAGCAGCGCGTACGTTGCAATTATAAGAATTTCTTGCACCTTTCTGCGAGACGGAACGCATACATTATCTCATGCCAATGCCGGCAATCAGCACGTCTCCTTGCCTCGAAGTGAATGATCTTGAGGCGCAGCGTTTTTTCTCAATTCCGTCTGTTAAACAATTATGGAATCGAGTGCATCGTTTATTTCAATCAATCGCACCGCATTCAAGTGTAAATTAGCCGCTCCGCACGGCGATTAGCATTTTCCAAGTGTGAAACCAGTTTCACATGGAGTTACATAAGCGATAAACGATGCAAAACGCGCTCCCATGACAAATTTCATTGATCATCGATACGCGACGAGATCCCGATCTCCCTTTCGAGTGCTCTCTGTGACTCAATCGCTCTCCGTTCTCTGCTTCTTTTTTTATGCCTCGCTAATTAATGGCACACCGTCAAATCATGGACAAAGAATTACGTCGCAGATGAATGTGAGCGATTCGCCTAAGGCGGACCAGATGGACGACTGTGTCACTGCGGGAACAGTCCGATTTTCCTGCCGCCGCTTTTGTAATCACTGCGACATAGTTCCCCCGAGGCCTCAGCGTCGAGGAAATGCCAACACTAATCACTCTATTCGAAGGACGCTTGGACTGTGAATTTCTCTTTGTGCTTTCCATCTGCAATTTAAAAAGTACTGTTAAAAACAAGAATTCATGCTGCAAATAATATTTGTGTAATAATACTTTCTAGTACCGTTCGTTTGTTTGGCATTGAACCCAATTTGTATTAATTAGCGCAGTAAATCTTTAGCAGCAGGAAGGTCCATATCTGTTATCTCACATACTGAAGCTTCTATTTGGCTTCTGTTCCCTGTAATTAATAGACTGCGGATCTTCATGCAAAATAAAGAAACATATTTTTCTTCTTTTAATTATCTCATTAAACTGAAACGAATGCACCGATTTCGTTAAATCTTTTTCATATTCCCACTGCTTTAAATTGTACAATAAGTATCGATTTCTGTCATAAATCTATAAAATCCGCAGTCTGATGATTGAACGTGGACAATTTTTATTTTGCATTAAGATCCGTAGTCCATAACGCTTTGCAAATGTCTGCCGAAGGCCGAGGCAAAAGAAACTCGAAAGCGTTACATTGTACTTCAATGAAGCAGAACAACCATGATCTCTTTCCTTCGGCGATGTCGTTAATTGTGTCTGCTTCCTCCAATAATCCTTCTTTCGTTCTTCTTGCTCGAGAAGCATGACCTCCTGGCAACAGACTTTAAGCCTCCACCTTTTTGTCATGCTGTAAAGAGTTACCTTCTCGCTTATCCTTTAGGGGACCTCGAGAAAAAATCGCGTGGTGGAGTGGATGGAGCCGACGGCGCTCCATTCAGCCATTGATCTAACGCTCTCGGATCAAGGATGCTCGCACGAGCAGCTGTACTCGTTGGCTCGCAACGTGATCAAGTACAGCGTGAAAACGGGTCATCCCCGGTTCGTTAACCAGCTGTACTCCAGCGTGGACCCGTACGGTCTTCTGGGACAATGGCTGACAGACGCTCTGAATCCTTCTGTATACACCTACGAGGTCTCGCCAGTGTTTTCCTTGATGGAGGAGGAGCTGCTGAAAGAGATGAGGAAGATAGTTGGCTGGAAGGATGGCAGAGGCGATGGCATCTTCTGTCCTGGAGGTTCCATCGCCAATGGCTACGCCATCAATCTGGCTCGTCATTATAGGTACTGACCTCAAAACTGATCTCCAGTCACTCAGATTCGTTCGTTGCGCCAATCCAGTAATTGTCCTTAGATTTCCACAGTTAAAGGAGCTAGGCATGTCCAGCGCTGGGAGGCTGGTAGTATTCACATCGCAGGATGCCCACTATTCGGTGAAGAAGCTCAGCGCTTTCCTTGGAATAGGTAATAGCAATGTCTACGAGGTGAAGACAGACTCCAGAGGCAAAATGTGCATCGCAGACCTGAAAATGCAGATCGATCAGGTGATCAGCGAAGGTGCTACTCCTCTGATGGTCTCCGCCACAGCTGGGACAACTGTCTTGGGAGCATATGATCCTCTGCGAGACATAGCAGCCATCTGCAAAAAGCATAACATGTGGTTTCATGTAGACGCTGCTTGGGGAGGTGGCGCACTGATATCCAAGTCTCACAGACACCTATTGGATGGTGTCGAGCTGGCAGATTCTGTTACCTGGAATCCTCACAAGCTGCTCGCTGCACCACAACAGTGTTCAACCTTGTTGTTACGCCACGAAGGACTCCTGCAGGCTGCGCATGGATCAAAAGCTAGTTATCTCTTCCAGCCAGATAAGTTTTATGACACTTCCTACGACAATGGTGACAAGCACGTGCAGTGCGGTCGAAGGGCTGATGTATTGAAGTTCTGGTTCATGTGGAAGGCGAAGGGCGCTCATGGTCTGGAAAAGCACGTCGACCGCGTGTTCGAACTGGCGCGATATTTTACGGATTATGTGAAGCAAAGAGAGGGCTTCGAGTTGATGCTCGAGCCCGAGTGCACGAACGTATGCTTCTGGCACGTGCCGCCCTCGAAACGCCACTTGAAGGGTGAGGAGCTGTCGAAGGCGCTTCAGAAAATCGGGCCGGCAGTGAAGGAACGCATGGTCAAGAAGGGATCGATGTTGATCACGTACCAACCGCTGAGGGAACTACCGAACTTCTTCAGGCTCGTCTTACAGAACTCTGGTCTGACCAAGGCGGACATGAGGTTTTTCGTGGAAGAAATCGAAAGGCTCGCCAGTGATCTATAGAAGAACTACAGTATTCTCTCAGCAACTGTGAAAACTTCTGGTCTGCCGAGTCACAGTTATAGAGGAGATACTACATTCTTTGCAGTGTTCTGAGCAGAGAGAAGAATAGCGATTGAAAAAGAAAGAGTATTGATGAGAGTATTCGTCACATTTTTCTGATTAAAACTACAACAAACACGACAGAATGACGACCGTAATTACTTGTGTATAACAGTCGATTAAAGTCTCGGACTTCACATTTACAGAATTCATGTGTCTACCATAAATGGTTCACAAATAATTTAACTTAGAGAGATACACAGCTTTACGACGGATGTACCAAAAGCTGAGAATAAAGCATCATTTCGTAAGACTCGTACGGTACAATAATTCCTTTATTTCTGAATAGATTCTTTTCAGAAAATTATTTGATACCCTTTGATCGTTGGTCTCTTACAGTGAGCATGTTCCTGCTTACAGTGATAACAGATAATACAATGACGTAACAGTTAGACATGTAAAAAGAAGCATACACACGGGCGGTGTATGCGTTCTCGAAAGATATACAATCAAATACAATATTGTCTTCTCGTATAGGATCGCCGTGTTCAAACGTGTAAAGCTCCTAAATCTCTCACGCGATTGCACAAACCATGTTAAACATCGATAGATTCGTATTACAATCAAGAATATCCGCGTGACGTTCAATATCATAAGTACACACATGTGTTCATCGAGACAGTTAACACCAAACAATAAAAAAATAGATTATTTTACAATGGCACTAAATGAGTTAACAACGAAAATTTACTTGGCAAGTATAAGATAAGCGCTAAGGGTTACTCATGCTCAACGAATGGACTTTTGATTAGAGACATCGAGGACTTTGGACATATGTGAACACGTAAGCTAAACATTTTAGTTGAGACGATTTTGTTGCACTTCCAGGATCTGTGTAAAACGTTAACATTATTTCGAGCAGGTTTACGATATCCCCGAAGTGTTTTAGTAACATAAACGATAGGTGGTTTTCTAGTGACGAGTAGAAGCTGACTAAACACAGGTTGTGTGACTCGATAAAATCGTTGTGAGTATTACAAAAACATATCGTCTATAATATCTCGTATCATCATCATCATCATACACATACACACCGACCACACACTCCACAATTCCAAGAAAAAGAAACGAATTCCGTCAATTTTCTCAAATATAATAACAAATTCGTACTATATATACAAGCGTTCGACCAATCGTGAAGTTCGTTTGTGTAAACAATCTAATTCGAATGGTATCCTATCTATGCCAGAACTCGTGCTATACAATAGTAAAACGGCTCTCGATAATCTTGTAAATAGATTTTTTGTTTTTATAATATCTCGTTACAAAATGCAAATATATCCCTCCCCCCTCCCCTCCCAACACCCTCGAAAATGTTCGTAAGATTTAAAAAGAAATCTTGGTAGAAATTTCAATGCGATGCACGTTGTTGTCCTGGCATTTCAAGTACTAAGGAAAATGCAACAATGTTATAATTGTACGTTTATTTGTACTCTTCCAGGAACTTAAGATGAAACTGTTTCAAGCTCTCGAGCATCGTCTTGATTTTCTCTTTTTGAGGCAGAATCGTCGTTCTGAAGTGGTAGGTGCCGGGTCGCTGGCCAAAACCTGATCCAGGTATCACGCAGATACCTGTGGTCTCCAATAGTTTGAAAGCGTAGAATACGTCTGGCTGCTGACCTGCCGCTTCGGCTGCTTTTATGGCTTTTTTCGGTAATTCGATCCTTGGGAACACATACATAGCACCCATCGCTGGATTCACCTGTAATTTCGAACAAAATGTTCATCAACACTATATCAACCAGGCATTAGAAAAAGAATTTTGAGTCATTTATTTTTTGTGCGTGCATTGTGAGATTTCGGCGAAAAGAAACTAATTATATACTTTACTCCATTATGACGTTAAATTACCATTCAGGCAAGTTAACTTTACGTAAAATTATCGTAATATAAATAAATAAATCTGCTTGTTTTCAACTCGTTTTCTTAAGCAAAAGCAGTAGTTTTGTTTCATCATAAATCACTAACTAGAAGATACTGTTCATTTTGAAAATGGTGTAAATTATCTACATATTTAACAGACACATTACGCCACTTTCACAATCACCAGTATAAACAAAAGTCCAAAAAATATTTTTCAGTACCTTGAAACCTGGAATGCTATTTAACGTATCAACCACCAGTTGAGACCTCTCTGCCAATGATCGCAGAGTGTCTTCCCTTTCTTTTACGAATAATGGATAAGACGGTTCATTGGGCTTTGGTGGATTCACCACGACATCCATAACAACCTGACCCAGAACAGTAGGGCATAACATTGCCGAGATCGATTTCAACAGAATCGCCATAACTTTGGAATCCATGTTGATTATTTCCCCATATCCGCCACGGATACCACACTCGCCCATATATCCTGTGATAAAATGAAATAAATATCACATAGCGTACAAGCAGAAAATTGTACAATTACTAGAGGCGTGCGAGAACCTGAATTTTATTCATAATCGGGACGAGTTTCCGAAAATTTCGGGATACTCGAATATATCGAGATTTTCGAGAATTTACGAAATTATTCTCGGGAATCCGTCCCGACCTAACATTGTCGGGTTTTCGCACACTTCTAACAATCACTACGGATTTTTATGCAAAAAAAATTTATCTTCATCAATTCCGAGAAACAAAGGTAAAATTAAAATGTATTTCCTTTCCTAATAATTTTAACAAATCGGAAACAACAGAACAGTGTTTACTAATTGCTCTAAAATTGTCTCCATTCTTCATTTTATTCACCCATTTTTGTCATAAACGCATAAAATCGGCTGCTAATAACTGAAAGCGTACCTTTAGACACAGACATGAAAGAAGCCAGTTCCATTTTAGAATATGGTTCTCCCATCTCTGTCATAACTTTCTTGAACGAGTGGAAGGCACTGTCCTTATCGTATACATTGTCCTGATAGACCTCATCGGCCAATAAGAACAATCGGTTCTTGTATGCAAAATGAATGATGTCTACGATATTGTTACGTGTGAGAACCTGGCCAGTTGGGTTACCAGGATTGATCACTACTAGAACACGAGGATTGCTCTTTCTGCTTCCTTCGTTCAAGGCTCTTTCTAGTTCAGAAATATCTAGAGCCCATTTGTTTTCTTCGTTTAGATAGTAGCCAATCTGAGCGAGACCAAACTCTGCCAACGTAGCAGAGTAGAGTGGATACTGTGGTATCGGGATCAACACACCGGATGGCTTTCCATCCAATTTTTCGTTGAACAGTTTCAGGAATGACTGTAACAAGCCAAAATGTATATAATTACACGTGACACGTTTTTTCATCGCTTAGAGTACACAAGTAATGACTCCCATAGAACGCAGAGGTGTGGGGACATTGACATCGAGCTTATTTAAGAGAATACATGGGATATACTATGAATATAATATAAGAGAAATAATCTGCACACTTTGATTCCGTCCGAGGCGCCATTCGAAAGGATGATGTTGCGGTAATCGCAGGGAATCCCATCGCGATCTTCTATATATTGGGCAACATGCTTGCGGATGATCTCAATCCCTGCTGACTCTGAGTACGAGCCAACGCTGCCTCCTTTGCATCCACACAAGATGTTCCTGGCTCGATTCTTCGCATCCTCAGGATAACTGGGATCATCGAGGAGATTCGGTGACACTGTCAGAGTCAGTACTTGCCTCAGGAAGGTGATCGGCTGCTGACCCATCGCGTGTGCATCTCCCACATTAGCTTTTATCACCTCCTTGAACGGCTTCTTAGCTCCCTGGAAAAGAATAATAAAATATGCGATTAGTTAAGAATAATTAATGTGATTCTTTTTAACTGGCTAATATCATAACTAATATATAATAAATATCGGCTATAGAAATTTCTTTATCGTCCAAGTTTGCATAATATGTAACAGCTATTTTTAGTCCACACACAGAGCAACGCTTAACAGAAATACAAATATTGGCTGTACAAAGAAACTTTCTTCTTGTGTCGTCACGTTACTGACCGGAAATCTATTAATAGGCTTCTGAGTTTGTTCTATGTTCAAAAGAAACTTAAAAATCTTATTTTATGTAATCACTTAAAAAGAAATTGTTGGCTTGTATTAGGTTGGTGCAAAAGTTCCTGCACTATTCCTTGTTGTATTTTAATAAGAAATTGACCAAGAAATTTTGCACTAATATTATTCAGTGTTGTTTATCGGTTCACAGTTAGTCTGAACTTCAGAAAGATTGAGAATTGATATAGTTATCACTGCTATCTCAAAATTAAGCATTACTGTCTTGCAGTGTGGAGTGTACTGTTATCTTAACTTATTTAATTGACAGCGTAAATACTGATAAACAGTTGACGCATCTAGTATAAAGCAGCATTGATTACTGCTTAGAAAACATTTTTAAAATTGATTTGTACAAGAATCTTCTGAGTATAAAAAATTAAAGGAATTATAAAAAATGTAATTTTAATGCACTTTTGTAGATGATAAATGAATAATTTTCTGGATTTGAGAGCATACAAAATTTGTTGTTCATTTTCATAATATCATGTTTTATTACATTTTTAATCAGGGTGTATAAAATAAATCGGAATTACTATCTTCAAGTAAAGCTGATTAGATAAGAAATCGAGGTCTAATAAAGTTGGTCAGATTGTAGATACCCCTACCAACGTAATGACTAAGTTGGTACATAATTGAAAAAGGAAATTGACTGATTTTTCCAAGCTACATTATTCTTATAGCGTTCCATAATTATTGCTGAAAGATGAGTCATGGTTAGGCTCATTAGAAATCTGAGATTAGCCTAGACAATGCCAGTTTTGTAATTATATTCAAGGTTGTGTCTGGCTTTGAAAAGAGCTCGCGAATTTTGAATGAATGATAAAAAATGTAAACGTAAGAAATGAAAAGGAATAAATTCATGATTCGTGGAAGTAAAAATTTAGTGTAAGTGATAAGCAGCAGACATTTTTAGTATGTTAACATGTTCGGCTGATTCGTTTGTGGTTGCACTTTAAATTGCAGTTTGCATATCACGTGCTAACAACCGTTGTTGGCACTGCTGCACCACATGACTCACAGTCACTGCATACTTTAAAAACCTGGTCATGCAGTGCTGCTGACAAATTCATTAATTGAATTGCGAAATTCTACCGTTACTGTTGCATATTTGCAACAATCGATAAAACGATCAATTAAAATCCTAATTATCGAGACCTATAAAAATTGTACAACCATCGCGATAATTTTATTTAATGTCCTAGAAAATCCAAGATTAAATATTACCCATTAAATTTTGGTCAATCTCGTTTACTTTACTGAAAATATGAAAAAAGTTCGAATGGTGGCTTTGAGGTCATATTTCCAGAAAATTGAGTTTCAGTCATATGATCTTTATTATGGCTTCTAACCTAACAAGACTCATTACAGCCGTCAATTTGAATGAACAGGAAGAATGTAATAATGGCAGTCGATAACAATAAATGGACAGTTCCTTTTATGGCGGGCCTTGACTCTTTTCACATCTATGCAACAACTATGCAACAACGCCAATAATAGGCATTTGTGCGTAATGTGAGCACTGTTTTGCGAACGTCAGATGTCACAAGTATGCGAAATGTTTATTTTGCCTTGCCTCGGCTTATGGTTTCGAATTACGTGACCAAACCGCTTAAAACAGGTCATGTTACTAAGCTGCAATGATTCGTAGCGCATGATTTATTATCGCTAGAGAAAAATCATTCGAGTGCACATGAGCTCGCCTGATTTACCGAGTAATCAACGGATCAGCTGGATTTGGAACGTTTCCGCGCAATTTCGGAAACTAGTTCAGTTGCATCGATATTGCATGATAATCGAAGCTCTATTTTTAGTTCGTAATACCTCGATACGCACCGCGACAGGTGGTTCGATCGATCGAGAGAAATCGAGATGGAAAAACAATCGCTACGAATTTTGAACGAATTTCAAAACTGTGGATCTTTCGACATAATTTCTATTATTAGTTGGCTGAAAAAGTTCTACTACTTTTATAGGTTATTATATACTATAATCATCGTCATTATTTTACGGTAATCGTAAAAGTTCTAGAGCTCATAATAGGAATCGTGACAACTATATTCTTTATGGACATTTAAAACGAGCGAAAACGGAAATGTCAGTTATGTTGAAATAGAATACGGCAGCCAACTGTCGCGTTTGTATAATTAACTGAAACTAGGAAATATTTTTACCAACAATATATAGTACAATTATAAATTGTACAGAGTATTTCCAAGAATTAAACACGATTCAATATTCCTGAATTTAAATTGTAAGGAATCGATTTGAATTTCCCGGGCTTTCGTAACTAAATTTAAAAACACCTGCATAATTAATCAGTAAACAAGTGGTGAATGAAAAATAATAATCAAATAGAAATATGCACATATTTATGCAAACTTTATCTTGCACCTGCTTGAATCTACTATATTATTATCTCTGCTTATCACGGATGCGCAAACACGTCTGTGTTCGACTTAAAAAAATAGTTCCACTATGAAAACATGGTGCAATGTTTGTTTAAATTTAATATTTGCAGAATATTTTATACTTTCCCCCGAGATTCTGTAATATAAGTCAACGTTTACACCAACATAACCTCTTTCCTTTGAGTATATGTCTTTAATTGACATCTGCTTCACGACTTATAAATTAATACAGCATTCACGTGTTAGGGACATCTGTCCCATTCATGTTTGTTTCAATTGTCCGCAATTATGGTTACAGTCATTACTCCTCAATTACATACATTCAATCATCCTCATCCATACTACTGAAAACGATAAAAACAAAAATTGAGTCATACTACTCGGAAACAAAAACATAACAATAGATCTCACTACATTTGCTAAGTGTTGGAACAATTGTTAACTTTACATTACATTATGGGGATCTTTATGTGTTCAGTACATATGCAAATTTTTGAAGTACAATAAAATGTATTAGTAATGTTAATAATACATTATTTTAATTTTTTCAGAAAGTATACAAAAATGGACAAGGACCTATATAGACTATATAGATCTATACACTTCTTTGCACCTTAGTGGTACACACTTACATCATACTGCTATGCTTCTCACATTAGCATCAATGTCAGCAATATCTCTGGACTCTGGAGATAAAGTAAAAGCTATGCTTTTGTAGCTTTAGAGGAGATTAGAAAAGCAATCTTTACAGATATGTAGATTATTTTTTCAAAACACATGGAGAGTGTGTTGTTTTATTCATTCAGAGTGAAAGTATGTAAGTACACATCCAGCCCAGGATACTATTAAAGGGTTAATAACAATTAAATCCTTGAGATGCTATTTCAACTAAACAGTCAAATTGACTTACACCATGTTTATATAGATTGGTTCAATTGATGAGTACATCTAACAAATCTCACAAAATTGCATTAAAACAAAACTAATCCAAAACAAAATAGTGCAAGTAAGAAAACTTATTAACATACAATTTCGAAGTTCAAGGTAATCTCAGCATACAGAGGACCAGATGTTCTTACTCACAATTGAGTGCATCCAACAATTCTCACATAATTCCATGAAAAACATTCTGGCTTGTGGTAATAGAATCTGAGACTATCTCAGACCAAAACAGTATTATAAGCATGATCTAGATTCTAGATTGAAAACTAGTACTAACATGAATTGTGATATTCAAGGTGGACACATATGTTTTCATTCATGCCCTCGCGCACTCCACACCATCGATCCTCGGTCTCGTACGCGCGTCTGTTCAAGCCTGACACCATGTTCACCATAGGATACATCTTTTAACAACAAATTCGCTGGTCGTATGACTCACCTTCTGGAGCTCTTTCTCGATCTCGATGGCGCGTAGGAGTAGAGGCCCGCGCACCGCGTACTCCATCTTCCTGAGGTTGGTGAATACATTATCCTCGGTAAGGACCTTGCCCGCGGGTGTGACGCTCGCCATACCGCGACGAAGTGCTCGGTCGCAAGCCGGCCGCTGGACTACCGCCTCCGCAGCCGTCAAACGTGCGGATGCTCTGCCTCCTGGCGTCCCTGACCCCGCGGAGGAGGCAGTCAGTTGTTCCCACGTTCTAGTCCGACCGGCCGCGATAACAGCGTTCCACCAGCGTGGTTGCGGCATCGTTCCTCCCTAAGGTCCTCTTCCTCTCTTCACCTCTTCTTCGGCTTCGGCTCGATCAGCCGCCCCGCAAAACGGTTCCGGTGATTCGCCAATGAGTGGGGGAGAGATTCGCGCACGCGCGCATAAATTCTGCAAACAGTCTTGTCGGGAGAGGCTCGTTTATAGCTACCGGAAAGACGATATACCTGCCGACAGACATGAGTACGTAGCGCATCCGCAATATATGCGTTACGTAATCAACATCTTCGTGGAATCTAGCCGAACAGGTGATGATTGATCTTATGGGCAGTATCTTTTCGATACTCACTAAGCTTAATTGTGGTTACGGTCGATAAGCACGCTGATGGACGCAGCTGAACGGAACGGGTTGGAAGGTTGATTTTGGGTGGATTTTTGTGACTATTGTCTGCAGGGAGTGACTATTGGACCGAGACTGGGTACTTTTACTGGGGGACTATTATTAGGAGTACGGTTAGAACTGAAGACCGCGATTTTTAAATTGGCGAGGTTAACCTTTAACCCCTGTGGTGGGATTCTTCAGGTTCAGGCAAACCTCTTTGTACAATTTTTTTTGAGTTAGAATTGATACTTAATACTAGGTTCAAGGAATATTCAAAGTGAATATTTTACATTTATAAAAATAACGGGGATGTGTCTATCCGTTTTAGCCTTCTTTATAATATACAAAAGAAATAAGTGTTAAGTTAATCATTACTGATTAACATGTTTGAGGGTACAGTTCGAGTATCGGTAATTAATTACACATCTTTTATATATATATATTCATCTTCTCAAAGAAGAGTGGATTATTATGTTGTCTTAACAGTCTGAACAACTAAATAAGAATGTAAAAAATTGCACAAAAGAATATGCAATTCAGTTCAACTTTTTATTTTATCCTTCTCTAAAAATGCTCAAAAAGTATAAACCAAATAAATGATTTTCTCTAGACTCGCACAAACGATGAGACATTACCCAAAACAGCTTGGTCTTGAACGTTATCTTCAGTCTTCCCAGTTGCTTCCCAGTTAAAACGTACAGGTCTTACAAAAACCTACAAATATATAAGGCCACTGTGATAATAGTTGCAACTCCACTGCAGAAATTTTGTAATAGATGGGAGAAATGCTTAAGCAACGTGGCCACGAAGCGATATTCCTTATCGTTCGCTATTTGCGTTACGAAAATGTTTAAATTCCACGATAAGATTGTGGGAATTTTCCACGGGTAGCTCTGTTTTACCGACCGAGGTAGCTAACAACTTTCAACGACAACTCCGGAGACGTTCAACCGGTGTTTCCGCGACTATCGTGCTGCTACGACAATCAATAATCTTTGGCACAGTTGGCCCGGTTTCCAAGGAACACGGGTATCCTTTTTGTGATTGCACGTCCACCGATATCACTTGAAAGTTCTAACACCGTCGGACACTGAACGCTCTCCCGGCTTGTTTCAAGGAAACACAGTTACTTTCGCGGATCGAGAGCGGCGCGTCGTTTCATTTAAATTTTGCAACGAGCCTCTCCGTCGCCGATTAATTGCGCGACTGAGATCGGCCTCATGCAAACGCGTTTGCATTGTACAATACCGCTCGCCATGACTTAGTTAATCGATAGCCTCGATCTAGCCTCTGCAAAACTGCAAAGTAATCGTTCACGACCTATATATCCCCGAGTATAGGTCCATGACGAACACTGACGAATTTTTTTCCATTTTCCTGACTGTATTTGCAAACGATAATATGCCACGGGTAAAGTTCAACCGACGGCAATTATTGCCTGTTAGTCATCAGGCTCCGGAACACGATAATTATCTTCAAATTCCAACACTTTTCCCGGCTGTGTCAGACAATCAACAAAATACATAATGAAAGTCCTAAATTGCTGCCGTCCCATCTTGTATAAGGAATGAGTCAGCCCATGTTATTGTTAGCGTCCCGTGCCTGCGCTGTGCCTTGTTACTACCAGAAAAAGCGAGAAAACAATTCGTTCAAGACCACTGCAAAGATAGTATTAAATACATTTCACGGCGTGACCTTGAAGCGTTCGCGAGGTACGCTTCATTATCATTCTTTAGCGGGTTGCCAAGGACACTTCAAAGTCACTCAGTGCTCGCAAAAACAAATACACAGGCGCGTTATTTTTTACACGAGGAGGATGCTCGAATAAAGGCATGCGAGAACTCGAGAATATTGGGTCGGGCCGGATCGAGAATTTTATTCGGGATCGGGATGGGTTCCTGAAAATTTAAGGATTCTCGAATATATTGGAATTCTCAACAATTTTCGGGATATCGACAACTTCGAGAATCCCGAAAATTCTCGGGACATCGAAATCATCGACAATCCCGAAATTTTCGACATCTCAATTGTCTCGAACCATTCCGATCATGGGGTACCCGACAGTTTCGAGTTCTCGCACACCTTGCGTGAAGCGTGCAACTAGCCGGGACTCACCTAATGTTCTGATGGGATTTGCGCAGGGTTCTTCGAACCTGAAGGTGTCCGGCAGACCGGGTTACATCAATCGGCCCGGGAAAGAAGCCTCGGAACGACTAAATCCTGGTGTCAGCTGGCTGGCCGGTGCTGAATTCCGCCCGCGATGATCTATATTCAGAAACGTCGGGTCAGAACGCGTCTGGGGAGACCGGTCCAGCGGGTCGTGCCGGCCGTTTCACGGTAAAGATTCCGATGCGCTTACCTTCACGACGGGGGAACCGGGTCCGACGAACCGACAAGGGGCTGGGCAAGCAAACAACAACAGTTAGCAGACACGGGCGCGGGCGTGAAGGGGAGGGGGATGAGGGGGCCGGGCTGCGGCTGACGCGTCGTCGTCGCCTAATCGACGACCATCGACGGCGGGGATAAACACACAACACAAGAAAATAGAAGAGACCTCCTCGAGCCTGAAGTCGCCCGGGGGTTTCGACTCCCGACGGCGTGAATGCGTGAGCGCGTGGTCGCACGCGTTTTAAAGTTTCATGCTTCGTCACACCGCACCGGGAACACGCCGAGGCTAAATTAAACAGGAACGGCGGGGCCCTCTAGAAAGCTTTCGCATTCTTCGGGGCACCGGTGCACCGTTCTCTCACCTTAAAACCTCATTCGCGGTGCCATGCCATGCCGGAACGAACGCGTTTCGCGGGTTTCACGGAGGATCGGATCAACCGGAGGCCGGCCGTTACCTTCCACGAATTCGCCGAGCTGTGTTCCTCCTCCGACGGAGACCGAAGGGTCTCTGCTGTGTTTTGTATGTATCTGTATCTACGAACGCTGCGGAACGGAGCGTGCGCAACCTGACGACGACGGTGAGACGGCCACACTTACCCTGGACGCAAACGGGCCATACTGATTCATAGGCGATCCTCGTGCGGGGTTGAGAACTCGGCTATGGACCCTGCTACCGGCCCCCCGGGTGCACAGATGAGGTATCGCTTTTGGTAGGAGTCAAACACTGTTTTGCACCGCAATATGCAATACGCTGGAACACCTTGACCCTTGTGTCGATACTCGGGTACCTGGGTTCCTGTACAATGCGTAGTATTCTTTTTATTGGGTTGGGTTGTATTGGACATTTGGGTGCGCGGTATTCGATGAGGGACACTCCCACATCTGCGATTTTGCTTCATGACGCACGACTTTTAGCTATGAACTTGAGGTACATTTCAAATCTGACCCAGGCCTTATCCGAATTTAACCCAGACCTGACCCAGGCCTCATCTGAATTTAACCCAGACCTGACCTAGACACTCATGTTTTCGTGAGATGCTAACCCAAAGATAGTCTAGGTCAAAGCTTGATTCAATTTAGTTTAGGTAGGGCAGAGGACCTTCTCCAAACAGTTTTAGAAAAATTCAGTAGTGAGACATAGTCAAAAGCAATGTTCCCAATTTTTTTCAGATTTTTTTATAAAATACATCGTAGTTGATGAAATAAAAAATCGATTTTTGTTTACTCTTCTGTAGGTATATTACGCAATATTGAACACTTCTGTATGCAGAGAAACTATGTGCATCCTTAAAAATTCAATGTTTGGAACACACCCCTGTATTATTGTTTAGTACTAACCCTAGGTCAGTCTGGGTAAAATCTAGTTATGGTATAGCTTAACTTAGGAGTAGGTAGACGAGGGGATTGCAGTAGATGTATAGTTTCACCTCTAAATAAGAGACTTTTGTTGCTACCTTCAATGTATGGTTCTCACACAACCAGCTCGTAAATCACAGGTCACCCTGTATATGGCCAAGGTTACGTATCAAAAGGGTCTCTAGTTTCCCAGAACAAAAAGATCACCTATTTTCCAGCCAGTGCATCATGTTTTGCATCTCAAGCTTCTGCTTTCTAATTTTCTTCAACCAGAAATTGTTCTCTTGCAGCAAATTACAGAATTCCTTTTTTGTAACATTATAAATGTCCCTGCCCCCCAACCCCCACTCCGCTCCCCATAATTGTTCATTTAATCGTAACTCGATCTATTACACGTTCAAGGTGATCCCATAACAGTATAATAGAGAATCTAGATTATTCCGTAGCGAATATTGTTGTCTCTTTGGTTGGTTCAGTGACCTTTACGGTCAAGGCCAGCGTATGCAACAAAAAATGCCATACGATCGGTTCCAGCGAGTAACAGAACTAGTTCAGTTGGTTTTACTACCTGTCCGTAGCCTTGAATGGCCTTCTAGGTCACCGAACCCGCCCAAAAAGCGCGTCTTGTGCCACAATAAACTGTAACGTTCCATTTCGAAATCGAATTTGTCCTTGGAGAGTACATAACAGCGCCATCTATCAAGAAACACGTTTTACGGTCAACCGAATCTTCACCTGTGAATCTCTCGCGCAAACAAATACAGCAATTCGCGCGATCCACAAAACGAAAACCATTCGGATTCGTTGTTTTCACTTATTAATCACCCGGTATGGTGTCTGCTCTTACAATATCTTACGGCTACGCTAATAGTATGTTAATGGGAGAGCGAAATCTCTTCATCTTTTATTGCACAGAGTTGCCTGGAACTCGTCCGGTCGGTTACGAATTGTAGAAACGTACGATGCTAATTTATGGAAACTTCTGCGCATAAATAAACAGTCATAGAACGGTGCCCCGGGAGTTAATTTATGCAAACGTATGTAAACATAAACAAGCGGATGCACATGTCTCTTATAAATACATCTCAAATTCAAATGGGAGCATTAGAAACAGCGGAAACCAGTCGTGCCTGCGCGGAGTGTCGATCAAAACCGCGCGAAAGTGATCCAAATTCAAATTGTAGCGGGAACCATTAGATGATAGAGTTCGTTAATAATTTAACACTAATCGTACCACGACCGGTCAAATAACCGATTTCGCATTGTTTACTGTATAATTATTGAAATTTTATAGATACTTCCGTTAAATATTGTTAAATAAATTTTTTCATTTAGGCATATATTCTTACAAAAAAATGCGAGAAATCCAAATAACTTCAGTCTTGTAATTCTTATAAAACAACGTATATCAATTACTATATATTATAGTAATTGTTGTTTTGAAAGGTTGTTATATTACTGTAATTTGTAAATAAATTAATAAAAAGATTCGAGGTAATTCGCCGACATTGAACTTCCGCGCCACAATGATGTCATGCGGTCTACCGCAGAAGCAGTTAGAGGTTAGGTTCATTGAAATTGTCAGCCATAATATAAACAAATTGTAATCATGTTTCATTGATTCTGTACAAGGGGCAAGCGGGGCACGGGGGCGAGAATGTTGTCGTTTTTACGGAAAATCTCAGTCGGAAGAAAGATAAGAGATGGTCTTCCGACAGGGGACGGAATGGAGGTTACCGAAGACTACCCTAATCGAGCTCTGGCCTCGCAAGCCGACATCGACCTGAAAGAATCCATTTACGGCAAGTTCTCGCGAGAAATTAACTCCGAATCCACGTGAAACGGAGCTTCCTGTAGATAAGTCGTCGTCGAGTACAATCTAATACGCAATTTTTCTAATGTCTTAATCCGATTATCGATTCGCCTCTCAACTGATAAAAACGCATCGTACAAGCTATATTTTTGAGTAGTCACATGTTTAGATTACAGTTCTTTCATATATTTCATTGATTTTTGTTATGTAGTAGCGATGCGGTAATGTTTTATTTACACGCAACGAAATTGTTGCAGATCTACTTCGAACAATCAAAGACCCAGAGAAGCCTCAGACTTTGGAGCAGTTAGACGTCGTCTACGAAGACTGTGTAGAAGTTTCCAGACAAACGCCTAGAGGCGTATCTATTATACGTATTGAATTCAATCCTACGGTGCCCCATTGTACGCTGGCAACGTTGATCGGTCTTTGCATTAGGATTAAACTGGAACGTCAGTTGACGACTGTTTTTAAGCTAGATATATTTATCAAGAAGGGTGCTCATTCTACGGAACAAGAAAGTAAATACCATTCATAGTTATATAACTATTACAGTTTATTAACTCGATCTTTCTATTTCAGTAAACAAGCAAATTAATGATAAAGAGCGAATAGCAGCTGCCATGGAGAATCCAAATCTGAAGGAGCTAGTGGAGAAATGCATCCAAGAAGAGGAATGAGTTGCCCGAATGATTTTATGGTGCTTGGGTTGTTTTAATAGACTGGATACTACATTGTGGTATCTAGATTATTTTTATATAATACATGATCAAAGGTTGTTGCAAACTAAATTCCAGCATGGAACCAATTCTTTTAAAGTTGGAAGACCATTCTCATCTGATGTAACAATCACGATGATTGCACAATGTAAAGTTTTGTAACATTGATTTGTTAAGCCTATGTTGTTGTACAACATTTGATTCTGTAAAGTGTACAGTGTCATCTAGAGAGTACGTCGGCGTACGGCCAAATATTTCTAGAGGCAAATCTTAAGTTAGCAACCAATTTAGAACAATTATACCATGTTAGCGTCACAGTAATTGTTTGCAGTGGTGTGCGTGCGTGTGTATGGAATTGATTATATTTAATTAAAAACGAATTATTATAAATATGTTCTTTTTTCAACCCCCGTAAAACCTAGTATGTTGGTTTTCGTCCATTATAACTAGACTGCGGATTTGAACACGTTAAAGAAAGAACGAACTTTCTACTTGGCTCCCGTTTCTTACGATTGACGGCTCAAAATGTTTCACGTAAGTATCCGCAGTCTATAGCAGAATACAGTACCAAAGACGACAAAGTAATTGGAAAAATCAATCCGTAACTGCATTCCATTGTTTAGAAGGCAGTTGTATAAGATCGACTGAGAAGCTTATGTCATCTAACAGAAAATCTAAGTGCCCCTTGCAGAAGAGTTAATCTCGCAACCTTTAATATGTTCGACATAATATTGTAAAGGATCACAAGAGACTTCCTCTTATTAACACATGCCCATTTCCAGCAACGATTTAACGATATGGCATAACGACATTACCTAAATAAAAGGTAATCAAAATCTCGGGGACGGTCACGAGGTATTTTCCAATCAAGCCGGATGATTAGGATCGCGAGGAAGTGAACGATCCGGCTGACGGAAGGACAATTCCTTTCCGAGAGCCGATTCAGCCGATCCGCGTCAGGCTCTCGGAAAGAAAAAGGAGGAGGAGAGATAGAGAGAAAAACAAATTCTGCCACCGAAAGCCGCCGGAGGAAGGCTTCGAGGAAGCTCGAAGGTAACGGGTGAGGGGGACACGATCAGTGAGAGGTGCTGGGGCAAGCTGGGAATTATCCAGGGCCCCTTTCAGGCCCCCGAAGATGTTCCCTAGACGGTCGGGTGGGAAGAATCTGGGTTACTCGAGCCAGAAGGGAATGTGGGCCGGCTATATACCGGTTGCAGGCTCGGACGCCGCAGTTCATTCTTCTTTCTCGTCGCGATCGACGAGCCGTCGACGAGCATTCCGTCAGCATTGGCCCAGGCCGAAAAAACAAAAGGAACAGAACCCAACCGAACGGACCTCAGGCTTCAATCAGGGAATTCCCCGACGACTGATCCCGTACAGCTCTACATATATACCGTCTTTCATATAACCTATCCGGTGCATTTTGCGAGGACCTAAGTCAAGCTATATCAAGCAACGAAGTTTCAGCGGGTAAGTGCACCCGGAGAAATCGAAAGCGGCGACCTCACCATCGAACGGTCGCATCGCATGACCCGCGCAGAAATCGCCCGGGAGCTTTCTCTTTGATGATCGTGTTCGCCTATTGACCGTTTTCGCGCGTTCCGTAGCGTTTGCGCGCCATTTTCCTGTGCCGGGTTCGAATCTTTTTAGCCGAAACGTGGTTGAGGATTAATCGGTGTGTTCGGAGGCGACACCGGGCCAGTAAAGTGATGTAGGACTGATTGGGTGTCCTGGGAAGCCTAAGATGATGAGGGGTCTAAAATGTTGGGGTGGAGGAGCCTAGACATGGAGCTTAAAATCTTGGAAAGTCTAGAAATGCAGACTAGAATTTTAGAGGGCCTAGATATGGAATCTAGAATGTTGGAGAACCTAAAAGTGGAGCCTGGAATGTCAGAGAGCCTAATGTGTTAGAGAGTCTAGTATTTTGAGAAGCCTAAAGTGCTGGGGAGTCTAGCAATAGAGAATAGAAATGAGGCCTAGAATTTTGGGGAGCACAGAAATGAAACCTAGAATTTTGGGGAGCACAGAAATGAAACCTAGAATTTTGGGGAGCACAGAAATGAAACCTAGAATTTTGGGGAGCACAGAAATGAAACCTAGAATTTTGGGGAGCTTAGGAATGATGCCTAGAATGTTGGGGAGCACAGAAATGAAGCCTAGAATTTTGGGGAGCTTAGGAATGATGCCTAGAATGTTGGGCAGCACAGAAATGAAGCCTAGAATTTTGGGGAGCACAGAAATGAAGCCTAGAATGTTGGGGAGCACAGAAGTGAAGCCTAGAATGTTGGGGAGCACAGAAATGAAGCCTAGAATTTTGGGGAGCTTAGGAATGATGCCTAGAATGTTGGGCTGCACAAAAATGAGGCCTAGAATTTTGGGGAGCTTAGAAATAATGCCTAGAATGTTGGGGAGCACAGAAATGCAACCTAGAATGTTGGGGAGCACAGAAATGCAGCCTAGAATGTTGGGGAGCACAGAAATGAAGCCTAAAATTTTGGGCAGCACAGAAATGAAGCCTAGAATTTTGGGGAGCTTAGAAATAATGTCTAGACTGTTGGGGAGCACAGAAATGCAGCCTAGAATGTTGGGGAGCACAGAAATGAAGCCTAGAATTTTGGGGAGCTTAGGAAAGATGCCTAGAATGTTGGGGAGCACAGAAATGAAGCCTAGAATTTTGAGGAGCACAGAAATGAAGCCTAGAATTTTAGGGAGCACAGAAATGAAGCCTAGAATTTTAGGGAGCTTAGGAATGGTGCCTAGAATGTTGGGCTGCACAAAAATGAGGCCTAGAATTTTGGGGAGCTTAGAAATAATGCCTAGAATGTTGGGGAGCACAGAAATGCAACCTAGAATGTTGGGGAGCACAGAAATGCAGCCTAGAATGTTGGGGAGCACAGAAATGAAGCCTAGAATTTTGGGCAGCACAGAAATGAAGCCTAGAATTTTGGGGAGCTTAGAAATAATGTCTAGACTGTTGGGGAGCACAGAAATGCAACCTAGAATTTTGGGGAGCTTAGAAATAATGCCTAGAATTTTGGGGAGCACAGAAATGAAGCCTAGAATTTTGGGGAGCCTGGAGTCTTGGAGAACCTAAAATATTGGAAAGCCCGTGTCAATGCAACACTTCCGGTGAATGGTAATAAATTGTGCGAGGAAACGAACCGGTTGTCCGGTTGCATACTCCAAGGGGCAAGCACAATTAATATCCCCATAAGAACGCACGACAGTAAGAACAGGTTCTCCCTAACATTGTTTTATCAATCAAATTTTGCACTGAGCAATTACTAAAAGAGACAGTAGAATAATAATGTTGATCTAGTTGTAAGGCGTGGTCGTTGTTTAGATTTGTGATGGCAAACTATAATCTCGTCGAGTCTAAACAAACTACAGTCCCCTTTACTTAAGTGAACAAAGAGGCTCGTAATGGACCTTCTTAATTAACAACGCCCGGCAAATTACCTCTAATTAATGGCTTCCAAGATTCTCGGGCGTAGCTGTTTTTCTTTCTTTTTTTTTTTTTTTCGTTGAGATTGTTCCAGACCCATCAATTTACCAAATTCACACTATGAGAACCGTCTTGTCGTTCGCACGCTTTCCATATTCAACAGGTCCAACAAACGATAACACCGCTAATTGCGAACACGAGTAGATCTTCTGAAATATTAAGATTAATTAGATATTAAGATCGAAATTTAATAATTATTATTATAATAGGGAGATGTTTGGAGTTATTTGTTTGAGGGGGGGGGGGGGGAGGAAAAAAGATTGTTCGATGAAGCTCGCATGATCCTCGAGGTTATAGGTAAACATTCTTGTTTTGAAGATCGCACACTTTCTCTTCGATCAGCGAGCATAGAGGTTTATCTTCGGCGAGGTACTTTCCTTGCGTAAGATCGGTACAAGTTTTACGCAACGATGTAACTTGCAAAGCACGTGAGTGTGAGGCATTACTTCGAGCGGGAATTCATTACGGCCAGATCTTACGATATCTCTGTAAAAGGGAAAAAACGAATGAAACTTGCTCTCCTCCCGGACTCGTCCCGCATAAAATTCACCTGCCGTAGGGGAAATCGGGCGCATCATCGGCCGCGCATCTGCGAACAAATTTGCCAATTGCCGGCAACGTACAAACACAATCAAACATCCTCACACATAGTCAAATATGGTCAAACCGTTTTATTCGGAATAACCACAACGCGGATTTTTATGCATTTATGGTCAAATTGACTAGGTGAAATATAATACATATTAATTTAAGAATATTGTTGTATTACATACAACATATTAACACGTTCAGCGCCCACTCCACAATTATAAAAATTACACAAAATCAAAGCAATATATTTAATAAAAGAAAAACTAAGAAGTTTAGTTTTGTGATATTAATTACTATTTCAAACCTCTTCTATTCCTCAGATTGTAAGGAAATTTTGTACACTCAATCTACCAATGTAAAAATTAATTTTCAATTCTGTATAAATAATTTCGTGACCCAAAATTGTGTGACATGGCGCTGAACGTGTTAAAATTATATACATTTTTATTGAATACTTAATTCCTGTTTATATCTTTATTTTATATAAAAATTTGCAGTCTAGTATTTAATGAATACATAGTATTAATAAAATAGAAGACAGTAAAATATTTTTGATAATGTCCTTTTCGTCTTGAAAAAAGTTCTTCTACTTAAAAACATTTGTAAAAGTAAGAGTTTTAAAAAATACAGGTGACACAGTGCCCGAGCGTGCACCTAACTCAAGAAGTGGGTCAAACCGGCCGAATTTTCAGTTAGGAATTCAAATGCTGATTGACAGTTACTTTCGGGAACGAAGCCACACCACTTTTTCTCGCACAGTGATCTGGTTCCATAAATTGAACGTCCACAGAATGGTAATTGTGGTGACATTGAATATACTTTCGAAACCGAAGCATTTAAAAATCAGAAACAAACAAATTACATTTAAATCTACACTGTCTAGAACAATTACCTTGCTATATGTACTAACAAAAAAAAAACATTGAGAATTACATTGCACAAAAGTCCTAGTTACAAGTGCAAAATGACTGGCACAGTACATTATGAACAAGTTAAACATTACCCAAGAACTTCAACACTTTCTCTACACAATTTTTTATTTCGACGGTGTACCGTTTCAATTAGCACTCTACTAGATCATGCAAACCTTCCTTAATCTCTACTTTTCAACATTCCGTAACCAACTGTTCACAAAATAATACGAAAAGAATTTCAATTAACCAAAAGAAGAAAAACCCACCCGGTCGATAAAGTAGGAATCTCGCGTAAAAAATTCTGTAACCGTGAATTAACATCAATATAACACAGACATTCAAATACAAAAATTATATCCTGGTATGCCGAGGATGATTTTCTACTATCCAGTTAATTCAAAAGTTCAAATTTAAAATTTGAATCGCGTACAAAGGTTCACAGTCGGCGCGCGTCGGTAACAATTTCGAGCGCCAGAAAAAAAATAGAGCACTCGGCTAATTTGTACGAGCGATCACAATCCCGATGGGGACGAAAGTCGAAATCGAACCATCACCTGTGAGCTTCTCTTTTTTTTTTGACGAACGCATCATCGGTTTTTCTGTATGATGGTACTCGTCCCAAATACGCGGGCATACAGCAGTGTGTGCTTGTCGCCGGTAGTCTCGGGAGCCGTTAAGAAAGACGCAGACACAGCCAACTTTGTAACCGGCCGATATAAAGCCGGCCAGATAACGGTTTCACGGGCACACATGCGGATACGAAATAAACCCACCGATCTCTCCCTGTTTCCCTCTCCTTTGAACCCCACTGAACCCTGGAAACAATATCAAGAATGCCCGGGAAACTTATCTAAAATCCTACATATTCAAGTAGGGCACAGGCTCCAACGCTGCCCCTACCCCCCAAAGATAATGACACAGGCACCAAACCTCTCTAGACTGTGGATTAGTCACAACAGAGAGAAATCGAGCCAACTAGCGGCGTTAGCAAACTTAAATCACAATAAACTAAATATATTCTTATTAAACCCAACTGAACAGCTACTGGACTAATTCGGACTTCATCCGAGTCAAGACGGACCCCGAGACTGTAGTACCTAAGTACCTAAACAAACATGGCACAATCAATCTGTACTATTAGGTTGTTCACTATTTCGTTGTTTTATTCCGTGATGAGCATTTTTTTTTCTTTATGATCCTTTGCCATCTTTCTGGCAACTTGGAGATCCCATGCTCGTAGAATTCCTGTTTTCTTTTTTATTAGCAAAAATTTAGTCATAAGTCTTCTGACGCACCAATTTGAAATAAAATGGAACACCGTTTAAAAGAACGAAATAAATGGTTCACTTTGATTATCCATATTTGACTCGTGACTTAAACAATGTTGGAGAAGTCAAAAAGTATTGTAAGTGACGTCCCAGACGTCAGCTATGTCGAGACATAAAATGATTTAGCGACTTAGAATACGATTAAGTAATAACTAGACTTAACATCCCAATACATCAGGACGTTTCAACATTAAAAAAAAATAATCTAACAGTTCTTTCACGCGTTTCCTGTAGAATATATTTTTTTATGGCCCCGGAGGGTGTCGAAACATAACCTACGAATTATTCTAAGTACATCGGCGTGAACATGATGAAAATATCCGCGTTTGCTAAAAAAAATAATCTAACAGTTCTGTCACGCGTTTCCTGTAGAATATATTTTTTTTATGGCACCGGAGGGTGTCGAAACATAACCTATGAATTATCCTAAGTACATCGGCGTGAACATGATCAAAATATCCGCGTTTGCTAACCGGAAAGCGGTAGAACCGGGACAATGATGATTGCGCAATCGGGATTGTTGTTAATAGAATATTATGACGAAATTGTCATCCGGTCTAGGACCGTCCGTTTCCAGAGATCCATCTAACACCTTCCGCACAAATTACGCGTTGCAACATAGGTACTCCGGGGGCCCATAATCCTGTCACGTCCGAGCATGAATTTTCCAATGGACAATCGAGCGGGGAACACAATGCCGAACGGCGATCCATAAAATTCTAGTGTATAGTGGTTTTTAATACACAAGGAAGAAGGAAAGGTATTTTATCGTGTCTATTAAATTTGCGGTTGGCAGAGCAAATTGCATTACGTCAGCCAGTAATTGGTGCTACTCTGCTACTTCAATAGGATTAATGGATTACCACATTCCCCAAATCCGTTGCAAACAAATTACACCCGGCTCGCGACGGTTCACCAAACGGTAATAAAAAGGGTCCGTTGTTGGCCGGAGCTTGCGCAAACGTGCAATTATTTGTTTTACAATTCTGACCCTTCCTGGATAGAGTGGAGCACTCGATCCAGGTGAACGGCCCCACTCTAATTTTATCGCGAAAGCCGTCTCATTAAGAGCAGGATTTCATTAAGCTCCCGACTGCTCGGAATTCGAAATGCGGGTCATTGTTATTCAATACCGGTGATCGAACACGAGCACCGAAAGACCAATGCGGTTTATTTAAATCACTAGAAAGCACTCGAAGACTTCCTTCTCATTGGCTCGGAGTTTACATCACGTTCCTCTTCATTAACTCCGAATATCAACTCCAAAGATTCCTATAAAATCAAAATAATCTAATTAATAGAACTGAAACTAGAAAAAATTCAAATTTATCATGGTAGACGCTACTTTAAGTGATAATATTCCTTTTTTGAGGAACTATAAGCCTTTTGTTGCCCTGCTCACTTCAAAGAGGGGGGTTTTCAAAAATTTCAAAGATTATATTTTTCACAAATTTTCAAAGTTTGGTCCAAACAAAATTAAACAAAATTGCACTTACAGCCAAATAGTTTTCTGAAGAAAGCAATATTCTGAAAAAACCCTGTGTTAAAATATGCAGGAGAAAATAAGAAATCAAACAAAAGAGCATTTTTGAAGATAGCCCTAGTAGTTTCTGAGAAAAGGTACATTTTATGTGAGAAGATATAATTTCCGGTTAACTTGAATCTGAGAATACATGAAAAAAAGTTTAAACTAAAAAACCTTGCATCCTAAAAATCCATAAATTTGGTTTAATCGACTATCATCATAATCAAAATAAATCTCTGTAACTGACGCGACACTTAACGTGTTCATCATTAGACTGCGGATTTTATGCAATTTATGGCAAAGATGGGGTGGGTGTAATTTCAAACAATAAATAGTTGACAAGAATACAAGAGTATCAATACAATTCTGAAAAGTTTATAGAGCCATAAAAGAGAGAAATAAATTCCTATTTGGTTCCTGCTATGTCTTTGAATTAACGCATATACGATTTTTACTTGGCATAAAGATCCGCAGTCTATTAATCATCTTTGACAACGGAGATTGCCGGTAGCGATTCAATGCTGAATATGTAGCCATATGATTTTCTATTCAAAGTGAATTGTTGAAGACGCCTGTTGGTTTCTATTGAGAGATAATTGTTTCGATGGTAATCTGCGAGCGAGCGCGAGCGCAGACGGTCAATTAATAGCACGCTGTCAGCCTAGTGTCGCGGAGACGATTTAGAAAGTTGCAAGACCGTCGAGCAACCGAGGAAAGTTAGCCGCGGCGTTATAAAAAACGACGACCTGTTGCAAAATCCCCCGACGCATTTTTCACTGTCGTCGCCGTGAGAGAGGGATTCAGCGACTCTTCTCCTTTCCTACGCGGATCATAATTCACTCCTGAAAAGTCTCCTTTCACCCTCGACAAAGATTCGTTCCCAGGGAACTTTTACCTGCTAGAGATCCAACGCGGAAAATGATCACCCGAACGCTTCCTCTTATCGTGATTGTAACTGAAACCTCTTCCTCGTTCATCTTTCTCTTCGTACTCCAGACTGAAAAGGCAAAGAGCATTCAATATTTTGAATAAACAATGAATTCAACCAAAAATTGAATAATTTTTCTATCTTTGAATAAATAATGAATTGAACCAAAAATGAAATTATTTGATCCTCTCTTTCAAGAACCACAAACATGAGGACGTTATGGCTGTTAGTGCTCCTCGCAGGCGTCGCAGTGAACGCTCAACGTCGGCTCGCACTCCCTGATCCACGCAGTTGCGCCAACCGTAAAGACTTCTTAATTTATTATTTTATTTGTTTGGAGATAGTTGATGTAAATTGACGTGATCTTCTGTCGCAGGAGTACGACATGCCTCGTACAGAGACGCCAGGGGCGTTGCACACTCGTACTTCTTCAGTTGGGAACATCAGCCGACCAGAAGTCTAGAAGTGGACTGGCTCGATGCTCGTAACATCTGTAGAAGACACTGCATGGACGCAGTCTCCATGGAAACGCCGCAGGAGAACGAGTTCATCAAACAGAGAGTTGTGCGCGGTAATAGGATTTTCAATAATTGCGCTGCATCAAAAGGATGCTGAAAAATCTTTTACACTATACAGTATACTCTCCGTAACTGTCGAAAAAGATCTCTACCGTAACTGAGAGGATTCCCCTTGGAACCAGTGACCGAGCCAGCGAGGTGTCGAGTATTGGTGGTACTCTCACACTAATACAGGCAAAGCAAAATTGCAATTTTGCTAATTTTTGATATTTTTAATTAAACTTTTACCATCGTATTTGCTTTTTTTCTGGTTAAAATGATTACAAACACTATATAATTACTTATGTAAAATGCGATTGAAGTTTCAGACTTCACATTTATGGTAGCGATGCGATTTCAGTAAATGTTAAGTTCGAAACTTGAATCGCTTGTTACACGAGTAATTATATTGTGTTTGGTATCATTTTAATCCTGACCATGGGCTAAACCAAGCCTAGTGTCATTGTAATACGACAGTAAAAGTTTCATCGACGAAAAATCAAGAATAAGGAATTTTGATTTTTATATTTGAAAGGCTGACCTCGCTCAAGTCCTTTCACTTCTTTAACCTCAGTCCTCCTTTCTTTTACAATCGTTATCCTTCTCTATGTTCGGGACACTACAATGTAGTACCTCTTCTATAACTGTGACATTGCAGTTACGGAGGGAATGCTGTAATACACAGATTTTGCTTTGTCCTTCGCGTTACTCAACAATGTGACTTTTAACAGGAAACGTGAGGTACATCTGGACGTCAGGACGTAAATGCAACTTCAACGGTTGCGATAGACAGGACCTCCTGCCACAGAACGTCAACGGTTGGTTCTGGTCCGGTTCGGGAGCCAAAATCGGGCCCACTACGCAACGCAACTCTGGCGATTGGAGCCACACCGGTGGATACGGGCAACCGCAACCGGACAACCGTGAAGCTGCTCAGGTACCTAATTCTAATCACTAAACTGCGGATCTTTAAATTGCACTTACTCACATTTGTTGTCAACGCATAAAATCCGCAGTACTAATCACGAAATATCTTTAAAGATGCGTAACGAAATATTTGCATTGCAGGGCAATGACGAGTCCTGCCTGTCGATTCTGAACAACTTCTACAACGACGGAGTGAAATGGCACGACGTGGCCTGCCACCATCGAAAACCGTTCGTCTGCGAGGACAGCGACGAGCTTCTCAACTTCGTTGCTTCCAGAAATCCCGGGATTCGCCTCTAAAACTCGCGTGTAGCAGCTTCTGTTAATTCTTGAACGTTCAACGTTGTGGGAGCGTTCGATCGACGAAAATCTGTTCGAGCGAAAGCTTCTGTATCATAGCGTCATTGTATCATGGTCTTAACAAATTCTCACTGTTTCTCCGTTTTTATTTTGTAGACACTCAATTCGAATGCTTATTATAAAGAAAGGCGTCACAGCGTTAGACGATGAACAATCAAGAATTGCGTTAGATATTTTTTTAGCTGGTAGAAGCTGTCCATGTAACTGTAACTTTTGTACCCTTTTTCTATAGAAAATAAAAAGCATTTTTCGATACATTCTCGGAGATCGCGCATTGTTTTCTTTTTTTATACAGAGTAATGCAGTGTTGTTTTTAGAAAAACGTTTTATTTTAATCCTTATGTACGTCTTGGCTTACACCTTTAAAGCATACTTTCTTGGAGGGAAGGCGGACATCTTGCGGACCTCTTTCGGTGTCTTTCTGTTCGCTTGGTAAGGTGTCAGTGCTCTCCTGATCGCCCTGGTTTTCTTTGGCCTCAAGTCCAAGGGCTTGTACTTTTTGTTTTTGTACAAAAGACGCAAGTTCTCCTTCTGCTTTTGGTGCATGATAATGTACACTCTGGCGATCTCCTTCCTCATAACGCGGCTGGAATACAGAGATCGATGTAAATTAACGTTGATATATTAAAATAGATATAAGGGTGCTCGACTATATGTGTCAAACATTTTAGGGGCTGTTCAAGTTATTGTCTCATTAAAAGCCAAACCTAATTTGCTTAACTTTCCGTTTACGCCACACTCTAGTCAAGTGAGGGGAGCCACAAGCATAAACAATGTAAACAATGTTTCGTTTCAATGTTTCAAAAGGAATACAGGTGTGAATTAAAAATGCAGAATTTATACGTACATCTTTGAAAGCTTAGAGGCAGCGCCTCCAGTGACTTTAGCCACACGGAGATTGGTCAACTCCGTCTTCAGCTCCTCGAGCTTCTTCAGAAGCTCCTTCTTATCTTTCGCTCTCATCTCGGTGCACTTAACCTTACCCTGAAATGAACAATCACGTCACTATTCTATGCATATCACTTGGAAACACCAAAAGTCTCAACAAGTAGTAACGCATGTTTTCATCTATGTTACTGTCAACGAAAACATCATTTTGAAGTTTCTTTACAATGTTAAACGTCGATAAAAATAACATCATTTTGCACGACCCTCGGGCGATATTCATTTTTAATCAATATCGTCGAAAACAAGTCGGAGAATAAGAGATATTCATTATAAGAAATTCTTCTGGAATTTTGATACAGCAAGAAGGGTTATGTATAGGGTTATGTATAAGGTTATGTATAAGGGTTGTACGCCATTTGATGGAAAAAAATTTATATGTATTTCAGTTCGTATTGCGTTGACGAAAATGATGATAAGATCGGTTTAGGGCAATCGATGATGATGTTTTAAGTAAAAACGGATTTCCACTGATTCACTAACCATCTTGCGGTAATTCCTCTTCGACGGAAAAAGAAACAAGGAAGAAAATCACGAATAAAAGAGACAGTTAGATTTGCATCTCCGTAATAAAACAATTACAATCATAAATTGCACCATCTGGCGGGCAAGATGAAAATTTCGTTAAGCATAGAATGTTTTTGCAATGACGAAACACCCGCGCTTTTCGAAAATTTCAAAGCATGCGTCTGCTAATTGATCTTATGCTCTATTATATTATATTTTATATTAGATTCGAATAATAAATAATAGCTGTCAACTAAATTAATATCTAATAATATATAAATTAATTATTAATGCCAAGTCGGATTTATGATGGAGATTTCGAATAAAATTTACATTTTAAATATTGCCGCGTTTTCTAAAGAAACAGCAACGGTGTCTGCATGTGGGATTTCAAGGTCATCCAATTTAGGAACATAAATATTAAATGCTTTAACACGAATTTTGTTGTTTGTATATACTGCAACAAAATTAATAAAAGCTACTTTGTTAAGAAATACATTTTATATTATTTTTTTATGTTATTTTCGTACAATGTAAAAATGATTGGAAATATCACATTGTAGTTTCTCCGCTATGAATTTTGCATTTCTTGCCTCTAGTTTAGCGTTCATAACCTAAAAAATAAGTTTGAACTTCTGAACGTCAATTTTGAGGTTGCATTTTGAACAATTTTGAAAGAATATTGTAAATAATGATCTAAATGTTATCATACTTAAAAATTACGTATTGTAATTATAGTTGGTATTATGGAACTAAATATATAATTTATACAGTTCTGTCGAAATGTTAATTCTGTAAATTAACGACTAAGGAATCTTTGTTATGATATATTGATGTACACTATAGAAATAAATGGCATTATTTCTAAATGATTCTGTTTATAAATCTCTTTATAGTACTTAGTAAAAATACGAACGTGTTACCAGAGAAACTATTTTAACAATGTTTAATAAACAGGACCATGGAATTTTGGATTTGGTTCTCTCGAAGGTAGATAGCCAAAACAAAAAAGATAAAACACCTTATATACGGTTTTTAATATAAAGCCTAAATAAATTCTTTTAAGGGGATAGAACGTAACGAGGAGCAACGTAAAATATGGACAAACTACAAGCGAGGTCATCAGAAAGTTGCAGAGGCCTTGTTCATGTTCCGAAAAGACATATACGTAAACTGTATGGTACCGATAGGAAAAAGAGCATTCATGAAAGGAAAATTAATCCACACTAACGAGGTGCTCGCTAGTCTTGGCGATGGATATTTCGCCAAGTACAGTGCAGAAGGTGCAGCTGCACTTTGTGAAAGAAGAATAAAACGTACGTTTCCTAGATCAGATTTAAATCACATTTAACCAAAGTATTCATTAATATTCTATGTTAGATGCCGAGGAAATGTTGAAGAATTTAAGTGGTGAAAATGATATGTATGAGACAAGGATGCTGGCAATGGAGAATAATCTTTTCGGAGATTGTGCTGGCAGCGAAATTGTGGAACATTGGAACGAGGAGAAAATTCAGGAATGGAAAGGTAACGTCCTATATTTTATTTGAATTCTGTGAATTTTAAAAAACCTTTTCCATACAGTGAAACATAGAGAGAGGGAGAAGGAGTACCATCAGAAATTAGCAAAACTCAGACAAGAGAAAAAGCCAACGGTTGAAACAGAGGAAGATCTGTTCTTGAGACTCGACCAGCTCGAGCTAGAAGAAGAGTTAGCAGATGAATATAACAGGTGTATTTCTTTCTTCATAATTTACGGTTAAGGTAGAAGTACTTTTCAAAGTTAAAAATCTGATTGTTCTCAGAAAATTGAAATATTGTATTTTGCAGACAATCTGGGTTTTCTGAACATTTCGAAGAAGAGCTCGAAGAATATTCCTACGAATCAGGAAATTCATCCGAATGCGAGGAAGAGAATTCCGAAGAAGCGGAGCAACAGGATGAGAAGGAAGAAGAAAAAGCGAAGCAGTTGAAAGACGAAGAGAAGGAGAAACATCTGAAAGAGGAAAAGGAAAACCGATTGAAGAACGAAGAAATGGAAAAACAATTGAAAAATGAAGAGGAGAAAAAGCATATCGAAGAAGAAGTTAAAGCTGCCAAGGTCAAGAAGTGTGTTTCATTCGTGAAGCTAGACGATGTAAATAAACAGAAAGATGAGAAATTAATAGAGAAGACAGATTCGAGCGAAGAGGTCTCGGTAGAGGACATTCTTCGGATAGAATTCAGTCATTCCGAGAACACTGCGGTCACAAGGTCGGAAGGAGACTCGATCGAAACGCCAGCAGATATTTACAGGATATACTCGAAGCCTAAGTCAATTTTGAAGAGATCACCGAACGATATACCACCTATTCGGGATCCCCCACCGGATTACAGCACAGAGGAAGAAGAGGACGAGTACGAACACGTTGACAAACCTTCTGCGTATGAATCGGTAAGATTTCAACATCGGTTTCTTCATCTATAGCATTTTTCATTGGTAGTCACAATAACTGTCCACCCTACTCCTTTTGATCGCGTATTGCGAAACTGGAGCGACCTGGACAGCTATTGTGCTTGTCTGCAAATCTCAGATTTCTTCTTTATGAACATTTTTTAATTACAATTTGTTGATTTCCAGGTTGTGAAAGATATCAAGGAAAGAGATACATCGAAAATAGTGGAAATTGTTCCAGAAATAGTGAAGGAAGTTCGTCCAGTTAGTCAATTTAAACGGGACCGCCAGCAGAAGAGATAAGAGAATAGTGTAGCAGTAGTTTTTATATTTTCACTAACTTACCTAACGCTAGGTTTACCGGACGCGACAAAATTACGCGTTCTAATATTTTTAATTTCCGATTGTTGAGATTGTAAAGCTGTATTCAATCAAAAGAATTATTCAACAATTTTATTTCTTTGGGTATATATTATAGAAAAAAATGGTTAAAAATTTGGTTAGACACTTTCTCGTTTTTTTTATAAATTAGTGTAAATAGTCACTTTCAGTGCTCCATAATTATCGTTACCCTTACATAAGGTTTTACAAAATAATATAAAAGGACGTAAAGTAAAATACAGTCATATAAAATAATGTATACACTTATTTCCATTTTCTCCTTCCTCACTATCCTACTTCACTGTTTTCTTTTTATCTTCGCAATTTACGCGGGCAATTTACATGTGCTGTAATGAGGTGTCTCTGTAATAATAGGCTACGAGCGACACAATCTTTATCAACGGTCAATGGGATGTTAATTCATTCAGTCCCAATTACTATAATTTTATAGATTAGCCGGCATTTATGTAACTCTCGATGCATTGACATCGCATAGTTTTTTTATGACATCGACATGTTTCTACGATACAATTGATTGGACACTACAGTTGATTTAACCTATTTTCTATTCTCATTGTGCGACGTTTATTAGTCATTCTACTGTGATGATTATTGATGCTGGCCGAGGAAGAGAGGAAAATAATCTCGCGGTCGAGGTTCCCAATATTGCGAAAGGTTTCGTACGCGTCATTACCGCGATAATGAACCGGTGATATTGTCTCGGGAAAATTCATATCACGGAAGAAGAGGCAATATGCTTTCCTGGGGACAGCCAAGTATCATCCGTAGTAATGGTTTTCGTCACCCTAATAAGGAAACGCAATTGAGTCGTCTCGAATCGTTCCTGGAAACCGAGAACATAACTAAAAATTAAAATGATCGTTGCGTTTTCACGCTATTGTTATTATTTAACCTTCCTCCTGCTTTTTTAAAAGGATGGTCGTGAGAATTTATCATCAATTTTTTAAAAATAAATATACATTAAATTACCAGTTACAGAAGTGTAGAAAAATATAAGTTGGGGGGAAAAAATTAACTGTCGTCGGTGGGTTTCGAACCCTGGACGTTCTCTTAGGAGTCATCGACATAATTGATTAAGCAAAGGCAATCATGAAGGATTACTGTCTGTGTTTTAACATTTGTGGTGAATTTTAAAATGCTTGAAACTGATTTTTACAAGTTAGATTTAATAAAAATGTTTTAATGATTGGAATTTCTTAAATTTTTTAAAAATCAAGTAACAATTCTCGTAGAATTAAATATTGAATGGAAAAAATGAAACTGTCGTCGGTGGGTTTCGAACCCTGGACGTTCTTTTAGGAGTCATCGACATAATCGATTAAGCAAAGGCAATTATGAAGGATTATTGTCTGTGTTTTAGTATTTGTGGTCAATTTTAAAATGCTTGAAACTGATTTTTACAAGATAGATTTAATAAAAATGTTTTAATGATTGGAATTTCTAAAATTTTTTAAAAATGAAATAAAAATTGTCGTTGAATTAAATATTGAATGGAAAAAAATGAAACCGTCGTTGGTGGGTTTCGAACCCTGGACGTTCTCTTAGGAGTCATCGAGATAATCGATTAAGCAAAGGCAATCATGAATGATTACTGTCTGTGTTTTAATATTTGTGGTGAATTTTAAAATGCTTGAAACTGATTTTTATAAGTTAGATTTAATGAAAATGTTTTAATGATTGGAATTTCTAAAAGTTTTTACAAATGAAATAAAAATTGTCGTTGAATTAAATATTGAATGGAAAAAAATGAAACCGTCGTTGGTGGGTTTCGAACCCTGGACGTTCTCTTAGGAGTCATTGAGCTAACCACAGGAGCAAATGCAATTATAGCGTATATAAATTAGTGTTTCGCTATTTAAAAAAATGTTGAAATGCGTAAAATTGATGTTGAAGAGATCAATTTTTTAAAAATATTATCTTTGCTTTTTCTCGGACCTGTATAAATATTTTAACACTATATTTACATATATTCTACTGTAAAATATAAGATATTATACGACGAATATTGTTGTAAATTTTCATTTAATTAAACCTAAAAATTTTTGTTTTCTCTATATATATATTACATACAATTTATTTCTCGCATGCAAAACATTTTAAACGTCACTATAAAATCGTTCATTTAATTAAAATTCAAGTTTATGATCATTTTAAAGTGACTTTTACATTTTGTAGTCACTTAATGGACACAGAATTTATAATCTACGCAACAGACGCAATGGAATAGCGTTTCTTCATTTCCTAGATGAAGAAGTCCTCCAGTTTCCACTCGGATGAGTCAATTATCCCACCGATCTTTCCGTTCCGTCTCGACTTAGGCGAATTCATCCCCTTCACCGGGTTCTTTCTTCTTGCCGCCTGTACGCAGTATTCGCACTTGGTTTCGCAACATACGTACATACATATGTACACCGATCTATCAAACGATCTCAAAATCCTTGGATCACTTTCGATCCCCGATAATCGAGCGGGACGCGTCTCTCGTGTCAAAGGTGGCGAAATAATGGGCATTTTGTTAGGCGATCGCCTAGGCGATGCCTTTCTTAATTCATTATTCACCGAGCGTTGTTTCATAACGAGCCCGATGGAATGGTATGCGAAAGAAAGATCACGTTGAAATTGTCTGAACTGACGATTGCAAAATATCGAAATGAATTTAGAGCATCCTCCTTTGACGCCATAACGACCTTGTCCATCATGCTCGCTTGAGATTATCGAGCAAGAGACAGAGGGAGAGAGAGGGAGAGAGAAAGATCGTCTGTTTGGCCATCAAGAAAGTAGAGTAAGATTTATTGTGCAACATCTTTTGCCGTTTTGTCCGATAAATGACTACATCTCGTGCCGTCATCCCTCTTTTCGCGTTTATTCCGACGCCTCCGTTGGTCGTTAGAATAATTAATGTTGCTGACGTGTTTTGTAACGTTCAAACACGTTTGGAAACCCCTGCAGCCTGATTTTATAGCTAGAGATTCATGCGAATTGGAGAGAGATGAATAAAATCCATAGGAAAAATATTCTGAGCATTAATAATAATATAATCTGAATATCTCAAATATTATACACATATACCATATATCACTTTTATGCATGTAGAAAAATATTGGAGATAGCACTATATGCGATTTTTTATCAAAATAAATTTGTAAATAAACGCACTATTTGTGGTTTAGAAAAATTAAAAAAGGTTTAAGTGGTTGTAGAAAAATATTCTGAGGATTATAATAATAATCTGAATGCCTTAAATATTATACACATATACTATATATCACTTTTATACGAGTAGAAAAATATTGGCGATAGTACTATATGCGATTTTTTATCAAAATAAATTAGTAAATAAACGCACTATTTGTGGTTTACAAGTATTTACAGAAAAATATTCTGAGGATTATAATAATAATCTGAATATCTCAAATATTATACACATATACCATATATCACTTTTATGCGAGTAGAAAAATATTATAATGCTATATGTGATTTTTTATCAATATTAATTAATAAATAAACGCATTATTTGTGGTAATGTCTAGACTGCGGATTTTTATGCGAAATAAAAATTGTTTGCATCGATTATAACGAGCAGAAGCCATTTTCTTTCATCCTTTTAATCATTTTTGGAAGCTCTAAGATTCTTTTAATCTATCGCCTGATTTAAATTGCACCTATTCATTTTTACAAAAAAAATGCATTAAATACGTAGTCTAAAATAATGTCAAAAATTTAAAAATGGAGATCACAATATTACAAACGAAGAACAATAGGAAAACTTTGCTAACTCATTTTGCTGACAATATTGACTAGTTTTCGATAGTTTTTATTTAAATAAAAGCGATGCTCGTTTAACGATTGCTTAGTCTAACAATTAACTTAATATAGTTAACTGGATCGTCCACGAATTTATTGCTACGCAATATAATGGCTTCCTTTCCGTTGACGTAATGGCGAACAACGGGGAAAGGTTACGAAAGGAATCGAAAGTGAGAATTCGCACAGTAAATAAACAATAAACCTGTCTTGATTAGGTTCCGTTTGGCTCATTGATCGGGGAGATTAGATCGATGCCGTGATTACGCGCGGCCCATTGTCGTAATCGAGATCAACGGTTATTAATCTTGTTACGCCTCTCCCAACTGGAGACAAGTCCTAGGACAAGTCCTAAGGAATCCTTACCATGAATCCGCTAATTAGAGCGAGCAAATTACACGGCAAATTATACACCTTGTCTTCTCCGAAGTCGATTTGTTGTGTTCAGAATGTTACTTGAATTGTGTACAAACACTATACTCTTTGTGATTTCTATCGATCGAATTTTGAATTATGTTAAAGAAAATGCTATCGGCGTAAAGGTTCCATCTTCTTGAAATTTTACAGCAAATTTGCAGTTTTATTAATCACCCAACGTTTCGATCCAGGTGTGGATCATTCTCAAGGGATAATGCGTTTGCTGTGCACTATTTGTAATAAAAGCGGAACAAAGAATTTTTTTTTAATAATATAAATAAGTATGAGTTGCGATGGCAACGTGGTGTACAATACAGTTACGTATTGGCCACAATGGTACAACAACGTTGCCATCGCAATTCATGCTTATTTATATTATTAAAAAAAAATTCTTTGTTCCGCTTTTATTACAAATAGTGCACAGCAAACGCATTATCCCTTGAGAATGATCCACACCTGGATCGAAACGTCGGGATAATAATAAAATTGCAAATTTGCTGAATTTCAATAAGATCGAACCTTTGCGCCGAAATCATTTTCATCAATATAATTCATTTCGATCGAAAGAAATTACATTTATATTAATTGAACACCTTGTACTTCATTAATTAAAATTATCTGAAAACCTTGAAGGTCCAGAATTTGAAATTAGGAAGAGCCCGGGTCAATAACTCTAGTTAATAACTCTAATTAACAAAACCATCCGGATCAGATCATGTCAGCTCAACCTAGACCCAGCACTGTCTAATGTATGCGCATTCTACGACTCAATTGCATCCACGATGGCACAATACGTCCAATTTACCAAACATGGACAAAACCATGCATCAACTCGCTGTACTCTCTGTGCAATCAACAATTTACTTTTACGAGCCACGGGGTAATCATTTATTTACCTCGTTGAAGAATTTAAATTTCCTGTTTGATGTAAAAATCATTTTCTTATATTTTTGCGAACTTCAAGATTTATCAAATTATGATTTGCATTAGAAGATATTCTAAATAATTATTTTTTGATGATATACAAATGTATAGCACATTCTTTTTATTACAATATTATTATTTGTTTATTTCAGCCTCACGATTATATAAAATTGACTTGGCTTTTATTGCAATATTTTTCTTCAATATAGCTTTTCTCTATCAATTTTGGAAGTTTATGTGCTATAAGTTTAAATTTTAATTTTTTAAATGAAAATTGTGTATCTATTTCGTTATAAATGGCCAAAAACGCAGCAGTGGTAATGTAGATAATCTCTTTACCGACCTTATAAGACTGTAATATTATTTATTTCCAATAAGTTTCGTTTATTTTATACAAATATCCCTGTTGGATATTATTTGTTACTATCGTCGATGATTTAAGCTTGAATTGAAAATTAGAAATATAACGATTTATTAAATTGGTGAAGCAAAACCGAAATTGCCGCGGTTTATTTAACCACTTAGAGCTTGCAAAATGTCGGAGGGGTTGAGAAACCGGTCGGTAATACAAGAATCTACCCAGCTGCCCCTACACTAGGCAACCGAAGTACGTGTGGGGTGGCCCAGTAGTGTCCACAGGTCACCGTGGGGTTTTAGTGGGTATTCCCTGAGCCATTTAAGGCTCCAGAAGGGCCGGGGCATGCGTAATGCATTTCCCCACAATAAAACAAAAAGCAACCAAAGTACACAATTTTCATATCATTTCACATTTTTAACATTATTGCATTATATGTCATCTAATCAGAATCAAGTCATGTAAACATTGATCTTAAAGAGGAGAGTCCACCACAAACAAAACAAATATACAGGGTGGCCCACATAACTCTGAACAGCTCAATATCTCGAAAACTATGCGGACTCAAGCGCGTATAATTCCATAACGCTATTTCCGAGCGCCTACAACTCGAAACTTCAAACTGTTATATCTCATCATGGAAGTATCTGACAAAAAAATGTTTCAGACAAAATTGACTTGTTTTTTCCTGTAGAATCAAAATATGTAACATTTTATAGGGGGTTCCATTTAAAATTACAAAGGTACCTCCCCTTCCACGTTAAAGGGGAAGGGAGGCCACTTCACGTTTATGTAGTCAGAAAGGCCCTTCAGTTCCATGCAATTTAAGACTAAGAACTTTAAAATCGATGGCATAGTTTTCGAGATATTGAGCTGTTCAGAGTTATGTGGGCCACCCTGTATATAACAAAAGCAAATAAAGATTGAAATGAATGCAACCATGACTGTCATGGTCCTGGCAGGTCTTAGGCGACCCAAAGTGATTGCCACAGAGCCGTTTCGGCGGTAGTCGTTGAGCCAGTCAGGATTACGCTAGCTGGGGACCGCGTGTACAGCGGCTGGACAATGGTCCTGGCTTAATTAAGGCTCAATTGGCTAATTAGTCGGCTCGAAGAGCGAGCTGCGTCGGCTGAAGGAGCATAGGAGAGCTTGGTAGTGGTCCCACGCGGTGAAGTAACCAACTTTCTCCGTTCTGGAAGCGAGACTATGCTGCTCTTCGCTGCTGATACTCATTCCTCTCATACACGCGGCACGCTGACGGCCCCGAAATCGCACGTATGCCTTTCCTCTCCGGTTAGGAGAGAGAAACAATGGGAAATAAAGCGCGGGCTTTCCTCACGCGTCCCGAACTATGTGAACTGGAGTAACAGAAGAGAGGAGAGAGGAAAGGTTTGTCAAAGAGGGACAGTGATAGAGAAAGACAGAGCCGCCTGAGTTTTATCCGGCCGGGGATCCTCGGCGAGGATCCACCTCCTCCTTAGATCGGGCCTGTTCTAGGCGAATCCGTGCCCGACAGGAAATGAATCCTCGTAGGCGTATACCGTCGCTCTATATAAGCCTGCCGGGACCCGGCGAAACGTCACCATAATATTCAGCATTCCAAGTATCACGGTGCTCGGTTTTCCCTATCGGTGAGCTCCTCTCGAGTATGGACAGGATAGTGCGACAGGTAACGACAGTGATTTTGTCCATTTCGGCTATCGTTCGGTGAACGCTGTACTCCCCTTTGATCCTGTGCCGGGTGGTGATCTGCGAGCCAGTGATAAGTAGAGATTGATATTATCGGTTGGCTACGGGTTCTACGTATCAGTGCCTGAAAACAAGGAATTGGCACACCCTTTAAAAAGGAATATTTTTTTAAAGACCAGACCACGTTTTTTTTAATATTAGAAGAATTCATTCACTAGAGAATGGTGAACAAAAACTATTTTCTTTTAAATTTCGAAGTGAGACTCACAATTTTTAAGTTTCTTATCTGGGCATACAATGTAAATTTAAAACACGCATTTTGTGGACCCTAGTCAGTTATATAGGTGCACGAAGTTATGTCGATTTTTGCCATTTTAATACTCACTTAGGTCTACGACAATGTGTGTGTTTTAAATGTTCGTTGTAGTCACGGATCAAAAAGTTAAAAATCTTTGTTCTTACTCTTATTTCTTCTTCAGTATTTTGTACGTGTCATTAATTCAAATTCTGGATAACAGCTACAATGCAAAGATTATGCGGATAGAGTGCGTTGCGGTTAGGTCCCGGAGGTGGAGGAAGCGGGCGACCGTGAGGTCGGCCCGACCACGCATACGAAAATCCAGGAGTACTTTTTCAAAATTTGAAGCTCACCTTATATATGTATGACCAGAGTGAGACTCTGTAGTCTTTCTCATCTTCACAGCGTGTTAACATAAACAATAAACAGACGCCGCGCCGGAGCAAGCTTACGTTCTCACGGAGCGAGCACGAATAGGGAAAATTCAAAACAGTATTAGCAATAGTTTTTTTGTGAATATCTCGAAAATTACAAGCGTCCCCCTTCCCTATATGTGAAAAGGAAAAAGTTGTTCAAAATATCGAAATCTATAACATATTTAAATTTCATCAAATTCGGAGAGGAGTACCACTTTGTAAATAATTACTAATGTACTTCAACCGCAGGCAATCTTTTGCCTGTTAACGTCCAGTCAATTACAGATTTGTTAATTATCTCTGTCACTGGGACTGCACTGGGAGCACGAGCAAATCTGATGATAGTGATCTCTCAAGATCTAACGATAGATCCTCTCGTCCGCTAATGATTCCCTTCAGGGTAAAATGCATCTTTCCAAGTTTACGCCGATTATTAGCCGAACCTTACTTTCACGTGGTTACCCGCGTTTCAACGTTTTTGCGTTCCACCTTCGGGCTGGAAAAATCACGAATGCTAAAGGTCGAGCTGCGAAATCAGATTCTACCGCGTTTCTGTAATTAGCTACGAACTAATGCACACCGCTAATGCGCCATTAAACAGCATTAACTATCGCGGAACATTGAATTACCTTTTGTCCTGTGCAATTAGTGAATTAATTCTTCGTTTTTTTTTTTTGGAAAGAACATTTTTTTATGAAGGGGAAACTAACACACATACGTAGATACAGGCACACCCAGTAACCCTCTGTCTACCAAGCGGGTCCATTGGACCCGACTGTGTGTAGATACTGCGGTTATTTAAACTTTTAAAATTCTTGGGATCTTGTCGTTGCATGACTTTGTTACTTTTCTTATTTTTTATTATTTAAAGCTAAAAGTTTTTTTTTATATTTACTACGTTTTGTGGTATAAATTTTCTATCGCATAATGAAAGTTTTTTTCTACGGTAGACAGAGGGTTAATATTCCGACACTCCTAAAAAGACGATAACCTTTTTAATATTGGAACATATGACTTGGATTTTTATTTTGAGAAGATAGAACAATTAGCTCACTATATGACGTAAGAAAGAAATTTTGAAAAAATTGTAATTGGTGGGAATGGCAAAGAAAATAGTAAAAATTGTTGTTTAAAACGGAATAATTTTTTAAAAATTGAACCAAATTACTTGACGTTTTTTGAGTAATTAGAAGCATCTTTTTGTAATGAGAAAAGGAGAGTTTAATTGTTCGTTAGTAGCACTTAGAAGTTGGAATAATTTAATTGTTTGATTGGAGTTTATTTTATTTTGAATTGGGAATTTTTTTTTTCTTTGTTCTATTTTGGTTTATGTAATAATGGTTGTGGTAGGATTTTCTTCACGGTGTCTGGAAATGAAGAAACAGAATCGACCACAAGTGCGCCATTGCACTTTGCAGTTGCTCCACTTGCAGTTTGCAGTGGAAGTGCAAGTTGCAATGTCTCTGGACCGTTCTCTAAGGTCTCTTCTTCCACTATTCGCCTAACCGCAGGCGTTGTAAATCTCCTTTATAAGTCCTCGGTATAGTGAACTGGCCCAGAACTCGTAACACAGTCAAAGAAAATTGCATTATACCCGGTGAACCCACAGAATTGCATCAAATCAGCATTTTATAAACGCTCCTCCATCAAAACAATGCAGACGCTCAATTTTCATATTTATATTATGTTTGCATTAAAATTTGGAATTTATTTAATGTGGCCTTTGGTTAAACTAATTTTCTGCGCATTCTCAAAAAAAAAGTTATGGTACCATATTATTGTGCGACTCAAAATTATTGCACGTTTTATTTAATTTCTTCAAATATACAGGGTGTCTCACATGATTTTGACATGTTGATTTTTTTGCTATTGTTAGTCCCACCGAAAAATGATTCAGATAAGAATTAAATGATGCTGAGTGAGGTATAATTTGGTGTTATTAGTTTATTCATGGGTGAACCCGTTAAGGTCATATGAAGGTCAACTTCGTTTTTTAAAATGGAATTATATACGTAAATTTTAGATCGCATGGAAATTAAAAATTGTTTTTTTTTTAATTTAGTTAAAATAATATATATTTATTTTGAACAGCATTTTATTTTTCTCAGTGAAAATAATGGCATTTCAATAATAAAATTCAACGAAAATGTATGCATCCTTCATAAAAGCATAGTTGCAATCAGTAAAATTGTTTTCAACAAACAAGTAAATAAATGGTTTTATAATCTGTTCTTTTTGAAGCTAGAGGTCAACGAAGTTATATGTTCAACAAAAAAATAAACAAACGAGTCTTTAATGTGCTCTCTCTTAATGTCACCATCTGCCATGGTTGACAAAATTATTTGCAAGAAAAAGATAAACGTCGTGGCTGCATAATACATCTCTCTTAGAGTCACCACGGTAAATAACTAAATTATTCTCATAAAAATAAAAATAAACAAATGAGATTATAATGGATATCTCTTAGCCACACAGTAGATTCTACTTAATCAAATTATTTTCAATCGTAGAATAAACAAATGACTCTTTAATGCATCTTTTTTATCGTCAGTGTATAATATGATCAATAATATTATTAGCAACTGAAAAAATAAACAAGGAAGCACACAATGCTTTATTCTTACTGTCGTTACTATGCTTAACAAAATGATTATTAATAAGAATGGGTGGAAAAATTATTTTCAATAAAAAAACATTGGTACGGTTGAAAATATCTACTATTTTCTAAAAATCTCTAATAAAATCAACAAAATCACTTTATAACAAACAAATAAAAAATTTGAATAATATAAAACAAAATATGTGCTTCTCAAAATTAACAACATTTGTCTTCCGGAAATAAATTCGTTTCCCATTTAACAAAATGGTTTCGAAAAGAAAAACGTGTTGTAGATTTTTTGTTTAACGAAATATGCGATTGTGTTCGATTTTAATATTGCAAATGAAGAAAATGCAGTTGATGGAATATGGTATTTAAAACAGAATGCAAAACGCTCCGGCTTCCTGATTTTGTCTCTGTCCCATCCCCGGTTTTTCTCTGAACTATAGTCGACTATACTCGCAACCGGTGTTTCCAGTTGCACTCCGATGATGCACGGTTCATTTGTCGGTGCAGCGTGCACAGTAAGCCGTTGCATTTCATTATGTAAGTGCACTTGGTCGCGTGTAATCATCTCCGTTAATGCAGTACAAGGGACGCGCGGTTTACACGGGAATATAAATAACAACATAAGCATTTCGTAAGAGGCGGCAGAGCGGTGGCTACGTGAAACGTGCAACCATTCTAACATCATCGTGTTAAATGACATAATGCACGCTTCGGTATTCGCGTGTTACGAAAATTACTACGTATTTGAACGGGTGCAAGCCTGGTGCACCTACCGACCCGCTTTGAACATTCTTCGAGGCTCTTTCTTCATCCCTCGACGCCATTTTGGTTCACACAATCGTTCCTTCGATCTCCGAACATCTATATTAGGCTGCCAAGATTTAATATAAAATTATCAAGTATGTTAACTGCCCCTTGTTATTTGTACTGTAGGTTATTTCAAGCCTCGGCGCCATATTGGATTTAATATAAAATATTAATATAAAGTTTAATATAAAGGATCAATATAAAGTTTAATATAAAATTATTATACATATAGTTACTGCCCCTGGAATTTTATGATTTGGTTTTTATTCATTTTTAATTATACTAGGATTTTCTTCATCCCTCGACGCCATTTTGGATCACACAATCGTTCCTTCGATCCCCGAACATCTATATTAGGCTGCCAAAATTTAATATAAAATTATCAAATATATTAACTACCTCTTGTTATTTGTACTGTAGATTATTTCAAGCCTCGACGCCATATTGGATTTAATATGTGTTTCTCTCGAGCTACAAGTCTCTACATTAGGCTCCTAAAGATTAATATAAAATTATTATACATATACTGCCCCTGGAATTTTATATGATTTGGTTTTTATTAATTTTTAATTGTCCTAGGATTTTCTTCATTTCTCGACGCCATTTTGGATCACACCATACTATGAAATTCATTGTTAAATGAAAAAGTCTGCTTGATATTCCAATCAATTCAGACAATATGAATGCATTGGACACGAGCGCATAACATATCTAGCCTAATTTTCTTTCAATTAGTATCTAAATAATGCCAACAGCGTCCCGAATACATGCTTAGTTAATTATGCTCTCATAATTAGCCTAAAAATGTTGTGCCACGTATCCTTTGTCACGATGATAAACAATGGAACCCTTCAGCCCCACAAATCGTTGTCAATCTGAAACTCCTAATTTCAATCATGCTGTCTTGTAATCCGTGCATCTCTACTTTCTATACAAATAAGCTTCGCGGTTGATTCCTGCTGCCATCGCTTGCATATCCTTATTGGGAGATTCCTCTTATGCGAATAGAGGAAGAGGAACTATAGTTACATCCTTATAGACAGACGGAAGCCATCTTTGATTTCTGGTCAGATATAACGTTCCTAATTTTTCAGTTACTTCAGTTTTATTATTTATTTGTTCTTTTACTGCTTATTTTACTAACTATTTTACTTGACTAATTATTATACTGTTGGTTTACTAATTATTTAACTATATATACGTTATAAAATATTTCACTATTTGCTTTATATTAACTATATTTAACTATTTGATTACCTACGTTATAAAATATTTTACTATTTGCTTTACTAATTATTTATTATTACAATATTATTATAATTTATTATTACATGATTACTGATTATTCTGCTGTTTATTTTGCCAATTATATTCTGACACTCAGTTTACCAACCATTTTATTAATTATTTTACTAAATGATTAACTAATCATTTGTTCTTGGTTGCACAATTATCTACTGATTTTTATTTGATCAATTCTTATCGATACAACAGTGAAAAATGTTTTTACACTAATTGTGAAATTTTCACTGCGAAATTAGCCAGGAATTTTTGCACGCAACAGCGTGCATGTAACAGAGGCCGTTACACAGCGGAAACAGCGTTAACCACTCTAATGAAAATTCATTTATGCTAACAATAACAGGAGACATTTATACTTATCTTTGAAAAGTGTGAAACAACTGTAAAATCTATGTTATGGTAATTAACAATGGCCCCGTGTATTTTAGTACACGAACCGGATGATAGTCAAGCTAGATAATGATAGTGTGAATTACTTGTGTTAAATATTGAGTCATACCACATATTAATCTTTAGAAACAACTGCAATTTCCATTTGTTCTAAAATCAGATATTATCCTAAGACATCATTTTTATTCATATCAATTTTATCTGTACAAAATTAAGCAATTAGCTCATATGGTTATTAAGTTTTATTGTCTCTAATCAAGACCTAGTTCTAGGAAAAGTGATCTACATTCCTCCATCATGTAATTAAATGAAATGCATTGCAGTGTGATTAAAGAATGACTAATTCATGGATGAGAGTCTATCTCCATTTTAATTCACCTTCTTCTATTAGTTCACTGCATTGTTTTGGGTGTCTTTTCTTATTAAAAATTATTACGAAAATTAATAGAATCTTTAATTAACTTTCATATTTAAATGTATTTCCTAAACTGATAGAAATTTTGTGTGCAATTAATGATTGCAAATTGAAACGAAATATCAGACATTAAATATAAAATATAAAATATTGTATATCAAATATCGACAGTTGCATATCAAATATGAAATATTGAATATCAAGTATCACGTGTGCTAAATATTCACAACCAATTTGACAAAATGTATTCACGAATTGATTTCTTCTCTGACACCTTATTAGATTAATGTTAATGATTAATTCATGAATGAAAGTTCTTTTTGTATTCATTTTGCCATCCGCAGTAAACAATGTGTGAAAGGATGGTGCATAACTCTTCCTCTACCTGCATGTACTTGACAAATTTATTCCTCGATAGGAAGTACAGTTTGTAAAATTATGTAACACATCTTCCTACTGCGAATAACACATTACACTTTGAATAATTAATTTTCTTCTCATTTCCTTACTGCTTTATTACACTAGAACACTAATTAAATTGATTATATTGCAAATACCGTATCTACTAAACAATTTATGCGATTTGCTAAAAATTTATTAAATTTATAGTATCAAAATTTAATTTTTCTGAGCCAAAAAAGTATAAACATTTTCTGAGTTGGAAATAAAAGTTTCGTACAAATGAAAATTGTCTATTTTTATATGGTATTTCCTTATTTTCCTTTATGTAAACCATGGTTAAATCCACGCAGATTAATAATTTTTTACAATGTTTTAAATTAGAGAACCAAAATGGCGGATCTTTGAATCCTCACTGAAGACAAGCCCTTTTAAGAGGTGCCGTAGTAAAAATTTTATAATTTCGGATACGATTATTGTTGATAAATTAAAAAATTCATATATATGCTTCAAAGATTGCTTAACATACCCACAAAGTTTGGATGTTGTATGTATCTTAATTTAGAGAACCAAAATGGCGGATCTTTGAATCCTCACTGAAGACAAGCCCTTTTAAGAGGTGCCGTAGTAAAAATTTTATAATTTCGGATACGATTATTGTTGATAAATTAAAAAATTCATATATATGCTTCAAAGATTGCTTAACATACCCACAAAGTTTGGATGTTGTATGTATCTTAATTTAGAGAACCAAAATGGCGGATCTTTGAATCCTCACTGAAGACAAGCCCTTTTAAGAGGTGCCGTAGTAAAAATTTTATAATTTCGGATACGATTATTGTTGATGAATTGAAAAATTCCTATATATGCTTCAAAGATTGCTTAACATACCCACAAAGTTTGGATGTTGTATGTATCTTAATTTAGAGAACCAAAATGGCGGATCTTTGAATCCTCAATGAAGACAAGCCCTTTTGAGAGGTGCCGTAGTAAAAATTTTATAATTTCGGATACGATTATTGTTGATAAATTAAAAAATTCATATATATGCTTCAAAGATTGCTTAACATACCCATAAAGTTTGGATGTTGTATGTATATTAGTTTCGCTAAAAAAAATTGTACAGTCGTAGTGGGCGGATCGTTTAATGGTAATTGGTCGTGTGGAGCTCGTTTTTGCGATTTTTTTCGCAAGTTACGTTTACCGTCGCGTCGGTTTTAAACGGCCCAATGATGTAACAGCGAACACACGTTCTCACGACGCTGGAAAACACTAATTTCTCGGGTACGCAACGCAAACGGGTTGATCATCTCGCTTTCGAGCGACGCCTCAGCCTCATGCCTGGGAATCTATCTGATACGTTTGCTAGTATCCTGCGGTGCTGTGGCGCAACAACAAAATAGATTTCGGCAATACCTTCCCGATGCATTGTGGGGGATGCGCCTGCGACCAATGGGTTCGCGATCAAACATCAAATTCTTGTGCAAATTTCTATTTTTGGCAATGATACTTTTCTCGATCTTATAAAGATAGAATCGAATTGCTGTAACTTTGAATTCAGTTAATATTTTTAATTTAAAAAAATTGTGCATATTCTTGAAGTATGCCTGAATGAACTCACAAACTTTGCAATTTATTTATTTAACGGTTATTCTTAAAAAAATTCCTAAAGATCTTGTGTTTTCGTAATGATTTCTTTGGGTACTTTCATTGAGATTATTTGATTATGTATAACAAAGTTAATATGGATTTTTTGTTCGCAAAAAAATTTGTGGACCTCGTTGGAAGGTGCATGAATGCATAAAAAAATATTTTACACCGAAATGTTTTATAATTTTGCAATGAAAAAAATCGCAAAGTTAGCTTAAAGCGACCCATTCTAAACTGGAGTTAAAAATTTATTATCATGATTAGATTATACCGATAATCATAAAGTGTAAAAATTAAATTTTCAGTTATCACTCGCTTTGATAGTGAGCATAGGAATCGCCCATTGCGAGCCACCGTTAAGTAATCAATACGGTGTCCCAGGAAATTATGCTGGCAACAACAACAACAATAACAATAATAATAACAACCATGGTACAACGAATGGTGGAAACGGTGGATTCGACAGTCATGGCAATCATCACTATGATAATGGGAATGACAATGACTACGTTGACCAGGTGAGTGCAATGAAAAGAAACTAATTGTAAGTAGATCTATCGAAAGGCGATCCGATGAAGGTGTGATCTAGTTTTAATAGATCACGAGGCCCTCGATCCATTCAACTTTTCTTCAATTTCTACATCCGATTGTTCTCGGAACGTTCCACAGAGAATTCAAAGGGTTGCGAAAGATTATTAGATCTGGGTTAAAGCCGATTTTATAACTAACATTGAACTTTGCCGAGCCACACTGTTTCGCAAATCATTAATAACTCCTCTAGATCATCGACTTTTCCATTTAACTTCAGCGGTTAGTATATTTTAGCAATATGGATGCGCGTAGTTGAATTTGTATAACGATTCAGTTCTACACAATCCCATTACAAATCAATATAAATATTGTGTGTAATCAACAAAATTAATTCTGCACAAAAATCAATTATAGCAATCAACAACGTTATAACAATTTATAGAAATCAACAATGTTCGAACACACAAATTATAACAATTTATAGAAATAAACAAATTATAATAGATTGTAGTAATCAACAATGTTATAACAAATAAATTATAACAATTTATAGAAATAAACAAATTATAATAGATTATAGAAATCAACAATGTTATAACAAATAAATTATAACAATTTATAGAAATAAACAAATTATAATAGATTATAGAAATCAACAATGTTATAACAAACAAATTATAACAATTTATAGAAATAAGCAAATTAAAATAGATTATAGAAATCAACAATGTTATAACAAACAGATCACAGCAATTATAACTATACCGGGAAAAAATACTAATTAGTAATTGATAATAATACAGTGCTTATTTGTGAGAAATGATTTTCCAAAAACATCAACATTGTTAATCTACATACATTAGTGTGTCTTCATTATTTGAAATATTTTTATCCATTTATTTTATCTATAAATGTTAAATAATTACACATATATGTATATGTATATTAATAGTAAAGTCAACGACTATTGTCTCGTTGAAAAAACCGGTACTAGTCAGATCACCCAAGTAAAACAGCATTGGTCGCGGTTAGTACTTGGATGGGTGACCGCCTGGGTATACGCCTAGGAGATCGATTATTAGATTACCCATAGGTATACGCCGCGTGTTGTTGGAAAAATGTGATTCGGAAATCATCCCCACTTTAATTAAACACAGTGGTCCCGCTGAAAAGTAGGTTGAAATATTAGGCTGTTGTGAAATATGCTGAAAAATTAGACGATAGTGAGAGTGGAAGAATGGAAGAAGGGGAGAGTGTGGAAGAAGAGGGGAGAGTGGTAAAACTGGATTTGAAACCCTGAGGGTACCCAAAAATATCATTACCTAACCCTAACGTGCATATATATTGCTAGTAAAAGAACCCCGGATAAAATCATTCAAAATTGATGTCAGAATTAAAACGACTCCTTGACGTAACAATTTAGAGTATAGTAATGTCATGCATCGTCTTAATACACAGTCGCACCTTAAAGGCAGCGCCGCAATTGACAGTCGTGTTTACACTTGGAAAACGTCGCGGGGAATGATAGTGTTTGCTCGTTTGGCAACCTGCAATGGCTCGGGCGTTTCATAATTGATGATCCGAAGCGGAGCAGAAAAGGAGTCTCTCTCTTAAACGAGAACATTTCAAGGAAATTAACTGCTCGTTTCGTGGGATACGGTTATTAAGCGAATTTATGAAGCTGTGCCCCCCTCGAGCCGATTGCAACAGACAACAATAACCGCTCCTCCACCGTCGAAACACACAGTGACGAAACGTGAAAACACGCGGCTACAAAGTTGCGAAGATGATGGGAAGCTGGCTGCTTGCATCTCTCTTCAATCGCTCCTCTCCACTCTCCCCATTCACGCACCGGTTTATCTGGAATCGTTAGAAAATCTTCAGTTGGAAAATTGCAACTTTGTTAACGACGTGTCAAACTGTTCATTTCATTCGCTTGATGGACAACTATTTATTGTCAGATGTGATTAATTAATTATTTGGAACAATAAGTCATTTGTTATTGTGATTTTGTCAATGTTTCTTAACACGTTGACTGCCAGGCGCATTTCCCATGGTTTACCCAAGGCGCCAACGTGAATTTTTCATTATGCGATGCATATTATGTTGAAATATTATTCGCAGCAAATAAAGTGAGTTATAAAATCATGCTTGAAGCATTTTTCGTGCATTAATTTCTTCAAACCATTATAGTAACAATGGTATTATTGAAAAATTTATCAGTATCCATATTTACTCTAATTATGTACTTTTATTATTTGGTCACCATGGCAGTCAACGTGTTAAAGTGTTCATACATGGTTGCATTAATAGAAAATGATATAATATTACTGGTAATTGTTTTATTATTTAAAATTGTATGAAAACATTAATGGGTATCGTAATTTTGTGAATGTTCTTTAAAATGTTCATACATTGTTGAAATCTTCACTCAAATTTTCCCTACAATCGCCCTTCCCCCTCCCAGAATTTTATTCTCAATTGTGCATGAAGATCCTCGGTTAAATAATGCTCGAAAGGTGGACCGGAAATGGCGTCCGCCAAGTGCTACACATGAATCCATCTGTGTGGCCGCAGAATGATGCAAGAATATTAATAGAGTGAACCGCAGGCGTAATCTACGGACGAATCGTTATGCTGCGGATTAGCTAATCGTCCTGGGAATCTAAACGGTCCGGTTATATTCGCGGCTGGACGTGTCCCGGGGCTCTGCTTAGCCATATTAAACCCGCCATCTTGGAGCACATCTGCTCCACTTCATCTTTTCCTTGTCGAAGAAAGCGAACATACACACGTAACAGTTCATCGCGAACACCGGGAGCCGCCATTTTTGGCATACCATTTTTCCGCGAGATCCTGCGTGGCTCCTCGCTGAATAATGATGATCTCGAGGATGATCGATGATGGCGCTGCGCAGGATGGAACGATTGCGCAAACCTGCAATTAAAACTTTTTGGCTGGGACAATTAATTTCAGAACTGGATTCACTACCGGAAATTAATTATGTTTTGTTGGCACTGAGGGGAAAGTTTATTTTATTGAGATGAGATTTGTATCGTAGAATGTGTGGTAAACTTAGAGGAGATGATGAGGAGATACTGGTTTTATTTTTGCGAATTTTGATTTTGCAAAATTGTTTCGCAATGAATAATAATCGTAATATTTTTTAGAAATTTTTAGTACGTTCTTTATTAATTTATCTACTAAACGGTTTTTATTATTTTTGAATGACAGATGTCAGCCATTTTGGTATCTTTGTAACGTATTGTAGAAAGAATGTAGAATACATATATGTTATTAAACAATAATGAATGTGTTATGAGCGTGTTATAATGGAGTCGTTGAAGCAGGTCGCATTTTAATGGCAAGATTTTACTATAAATGAGAACCGTGTGTGCAGAAGACACAATAGAAATTATGGGATGCGAGGCGCCATTGTTCCACGCGTTATTATTATTACAGTAAACAGAACTGTGTATCGTGGCACAGTACAGTGATTACATACAGTAGAAAAGCATATACGCAGAACACTCTCTTCAGAATTCTCACAAAACAATCGAGTTTGAATTAGTTAAGCGCAAAATTGATTGAATTTTTGGTTTTACAACACGTTGGTAATGTAGACCCCTACCTTGTCATCTCTCACCATTCAGAAATAGGAAATCATTGCTTGTACATTTTTAATGATTTTACAATTGCCGAGCATTCCAGAAAACGATTTATAATAATCAATTATATTAATTATAGCGGATTGAAACGGTCTAGTTCACTTTCACTGAGAGAACACTGTATTACGTTTCTTAAATTGACCACCATGAAACAATTATACAAAATGGCCTCTGAATTCCCTTGAAATCATTTATATAATTTTTTAGAAATAATATAGTAACTGATAGTAACTGATCCACCAATCCATTAACAAATTTGAAAACAAAATCAACCCTTAAGAAAAATCCACAAAATAATTTTTTTTATCCACAAAAATCTGGATCTAAAAAGCTTCGAATATTTTAAACAACACAAAAGAACAAATTGTTCTTATTTAATTCGATGAAACTGTTCAATATCGTCATTTACAATTAGACAATCCCCAACAAAACGATGAAATACAATTTTATGCAATTTCTACTCTTTACAATATTTACATAGAACATTTTTCTTTTGCAAGAAAATCTGCAGCCATAAAAAAATTTAATTTTTATACAATGTCTACTTCATTTGATTGACTTAAATAAATTTTATTTCCCGTGAAAATTTACGGTAAAATTTTTTTTGTATTTATACAATCTCTATTTCTCAAAATCGATTTAAATAATTTTTATTTCTCTCGAAAATTAATAGTAAAAAATATTTCAACTTTATATAATTTCTACGTTGTTTAACCGACTCAGAAAATATTTGTTTTGCATAAAGATCCATGGTTTTGATTATTAATGTACAACTCACGTGATCACTTGGCCAAGCGCGACTCGAAACGAAGATGACTCGCCAGATGTCGAAGGCACAATGACTGCGTCGTTTATGGTTGTCACGCGATCTTGTTTCGCAGCCGATGTCCTACGAGTTCGGGTACGCGGTGAAGGACCAAGCGACCGGAAACGATTTCGGCAGACGAGAGAGCAGCGACGGCGAAACCGTCCGAGGCGAGTACAGAGTACAACTACCCGACGGTAGGACGCAAATTGTGACTTATACCGCTGATTGGAGGACGGGTTTCCACGCCGATGTCAGGTACGAGGGCACAGCGACCTACCCTGATCAGTATAACACCCAGAACAACGGCTACAACAACAACAATAACAATCAAGGGGGACCCGGATTCGGCTATCAGGGAAACAATGTTGGCGGTGGGTACAACGGTGGTAAGTATTTCATGACCTCTTGAGACCCCGAAAATGTTCTTCATATATTGGATTAGTATATTGTATTACCTTCTACGAAGTACATTCACTTTAATCCCCTACAGAACGAATTTTTGTCACGAATGTATCAATATTTATATATATATTTTTTTTATTTTTTTTATTTTAATTTTTTTTATTTTTAAGTATTTTTTTGTGGAAACTTGTATCGTTGTACTCGTGACATTTTTCTGATTAAAATGAGCACAAGCACGATATAATTTGGAGCAAATTTACCTGTGTAATCCCCGATTTAGTAGAACGTCTATTATGCGAACGGATGATACCTAAATTTTCCTGTACCTGAATATCGTGGATTAAACGAGCAAAAATCATCGAAACTATGTCGTGTTTGGACTCATTTTAATCAGAAAAGTGTCACGGATGTAACTGTATGCATAATAATAATTAAATAACATATAATGATTTTTTAAAAATTAATAACTACGGAGAGTAACTGTTCATGTTTGTTGGTTTTTCTTCTGTTGAAGGAAACAACGGAGGATACAATTACCAGACAGCGAACAATAACTATAATAATGGCGGCAATTACAACAATGGCAACAACTATCAGTTCGGTTCTAACGCCCTGGATAACAGTTACAACAATTTTGGTGCACGCAATGGCTACAACTCTAGGGTGCCATCGCCCACGTACGGGCCTGCCTTTCATTGACTATAGTACAATTTGAATTGCTTAGGAGAACAGGCGTTTTGTAATATTAGCTTCTTTTATAATAAAAATATTTTATACTATGTACTCAGATCTCTTATTCCCCCCGCTCGATTACACAATAGCGGATTTTGAAAGAGTTCCAATTCAATGAAATCGCTTTTCATACGAATGAATAATTATTCACAGTTTAAACAGTTTATTGTATCGGATGGAATTGGGTTCCATTTTGAAACCGATTCACTACATTCTAATTGGGATATTAATAGTTTATTGTGTGAGGTGAGACTGCGGATTTCATTTTAAAGCTGATATAACTTTTATATTCATTGAATATGTGTCTAAATTTGCAACATAGATGCTTCGATGATTTCATGACAGTAATATAGGTAGGTAGATTTTTTCAAATTTTTATGCAGCAATATTTTTTTACAATTTCTTAAAGCTAGCTTTTTTGTGGCCAACATTTATAAATATCTAATGATTTATAAAAAATAATTCTGTGATAATTTGTTATTGGTCTTTAAGCAATAATAAATAAAATATAACTCTAAAACGATTTGTTACTATATCTTTGTTAAACTGTACTACGTGAAACAAATAACTCTACTAATATTTTAAAAATATTATTTTTTTAATTTTTTAATTGATCTTTAAGCAATACTGAATGCAAATTACTTCTTCAATGAATTGTTATCACCTTTTAGAGATTGCAATAAATAGAGGAAAATTGAAAAAAATTTGTTTTGTGATTAGTCTTGATGTTGTTGGGGATGAAGAATGATTTTACGAGAGATTGCTATTGGATACGGATGAGTAATAAAGAAGATGCAATTCTGTAACAATAATGGCACCCGGATGCGCATTCCCGTACGGGTTTCATTGCAAGGGTGAGCACGGACGGTGTAAGGTTGCGAAAAAGGTTTCGTAGAACGGTGTCGTAACCGGTAATGCGTTCGACCGAACGTATGTATGCGCATCTTGGTCATAGTTCGATATGAAACACGTCAGCGGTTACAGTGGAACGCGACTGATGATGAGGAGAACACCAACGCTCTGGATTTATGATGAAAACGCCGTATAAAATGACTATAGTCGAGCACCGAGCACTCAAATATGTAAAAATTCTTTAATAATTTATTAATTTTATCTCTCTTGGATTCTCTGAATTTTATATAAAAATCCCCGATTTATATAAATTAACAGAAAAATTCAATTAATATTAAATTTTCTCTAAATTTTATATAAAAAATCCATGACTTATATGAATTAACAGAAAAATTAAATTAATATTAAATTTTCTCTAAATTTTATATAAAAAATCACTGATTTATATAAATTAACTGAAAAGTTAAATTAATATTAAATTTTCTCTAAATTTTATATAAAAAATCCCTGATTTATATGAATTAACTGAAAAATTAAATTAATATTAAATTTTCTCTAAATTTTATATAAAAAATCCCTGATTTATATAAATTAACTGAAAAATTAAATTAATAGTAGATTTTCTCCAAATTTTATATAAAAATCCCCAATTTATACGATTTAACTGAAAAATTAAATTAATATTAAATTTTCTCTAAATTTTATATAGAAATCCCCAATTTATACGAATTAACTGCTATACCATTTACAAAAAGCAACGGATGTGACATAATCAAGAATGCAGTGTCCCATGATCTGCACTAGATAGTAAAAGAAGAGTGGCACGATTTAATCGATGCCAGAACAGTTTGAAAGTGCTTTCTGCGAGCATCACTCTTGGCACTCCATTTACAGATAATTTCCTTGACTTCGTTTAAACTGAGTCGGAGAACGGTCAGCTCAGGATGGATCCTTAGTATACATACATAGTATGGATGTGTGCACTCCATGCGTTCGATGCACAGTGATCCTCCTCCAATGATCCTGATTGAGATGTGATCCGATTGTAAAAAAGACTTTCAATTTATTGGATCCTCGATATTGCGACAATTCCTGTCATGCCTCTTATCTTGTACATTAATATTCTATAATTAGTATAAGCTTCTCTCTCTCTCTCTCTCTCTCTCTCTCTCTCTCTCTCTCTCTCTCTCTCTCACGAACAGTTACCGTCACTCATTAAGGAAATGCATTTATAATTAAATTACAGTGAACTGGTTTTTAACGTTCCTGAAGATCGTCGCTAGCTCTCGATGCGATTTATATTTATACGCGTTTGAATTGATAGGATTAGGAATAAAATTAATTAATTTCAAATTTAGTTTGCAAGGTTCTGAATATGGGAAATACTATGTTCAAATTGTAATAGATTTAATGTTCGACATTTTATTGAAAGGTAAAATCGATTGCAATGGATTCCTATGTAGATCAAGGAAGGGGTGCCATTTTGAATGACAAAGTGACAAAAACGGTAACTGCTAGTGATATTTTACGTCATCTAGGGTCCCCAAAATGTCGAGATTCGAATTTTCTAAAAACTGGCATCTGCTAGTGATATTATATGTCAGCTAGGGTTCTCAAAAATTTGAGGTTTTACAACATTTTCCAAAAATGGTAACAGCTAGTTATATTTTGTGACATATGAGATCCCCAAAAATTCGAGATTTGAATTTTCTCAAGAATGGTAACTGCAAGCAATATTTTGTGTCAGCTAGGATCCCCAAAAATTCGAGACCTGACTCAATTTCTCAAACATAGTAATTGCTAGTTACATTTTGTGACATTTAGGGACCCCAAAGATTCGAGATTTAATTTTTTCTTAAGATGGTAACTGCTATAGTGATATATTGTAACAGCTAGGGTGACCAAAATTCGATATTAGAATTTTTTAAAAAATGGCATCTGCTAGTGACATTTTGTCAGCTAGGGTTTCCAAAAAATCGACATTTTACTACATTTTCCAAAAATGGTAACAGCTAGTTATATTTTGTGACATACGAGGTCCCCAAAAATTCGAGATTAGAATATGCTGAAGAATGGTAACCGCTAGGAGGGATACTTTGCATCATCTAGAGTCCCCAAAAATGAGATTCCACCCGAGGCAGCTCATATGTATAATCTACAGTTGCGCCCAGGCGAATTAGCAGGGCTCGAGGAGCAACGAGTGAATGTTTTGACGTGAGGCCTGCACCATAATCGGGGATAAACGGCGATTGCATAATCGTTGCGATGCGGAAGACGTGTGGAGCACTCTGCATACGTGTTTCTACTCTTCCACATCTCGATGCCGGACAACTAGAGGGGAATCTTTGATCGACGGCTTCGCTGCATGCTGATTAGGGGGCTATTCTAGTCTGGAGCGCAACTGGCTTTGCCGATTTTTGTTTCCCCGTGAAATTACTACACCTTTCACCGCGCCATTTTTCTCGGCGCTTTTGGTAATGTCTTAAAGAAGCTCCAGAAATTTTTGCATCTGCAAAAAATCAATACTGAGTTCCTCAGAATGGAAAATGTCCAAATGGTAACTGTGAACACCTCTGGTACTTCCGGTGGACGGTTTATCATTAGATTATTTAATCAATTCATTTGTTTTTATTTAATATTAAACTTTTCTATCTTTTTTTATTGGTGTGGTAGCAATTTCCCATAATTTTTCATTTCCTCTGGTATGAATATCAAAGAAAATCATTTTGTTCCACTTAACAGGCCGGACAATTAAAGGACTCTTCGTTAAAGGGACTGTTTTAACAATTCTAAGGAGAATCAAAAGATAGAAACAAATATAGATTTCAACACTTCTGGTTGCGGCAACTTTCGTCCAGTATTTTTAAGACCCGGTGGTCCAGATGTCAGCGGCAATTAGCGGCAATTATGCCGGTATTAATTAGGCACCCCGCGGGGTCAACACGTGTATCACGTTCAGCAATAAGATAACGCAATTCGCGGCCGATTACGAAATCAGATTAAGAAATGAATTAGCGCCGCGGCAACCGTAAACACGGGGCCGAAGGCGAATAATTATAATAAATTGACGGTACCCCCGCGAGCTCGGACGTGCCCGGCCGTCGGAGATCGTTTGCGTAATGAACGATTATTAATGGACGATCGATACCAGTTCTGGACCGATTCTTTCCCAAAGGTGTGTCTTCGATGATTAGATTGAAGTTAAAGTTCGCTTGAATCTGATTAGGCTGCTCCGTGGTACACTCGAACGCTTCGTGGGAAGTTCGGACCTCTTTACCGATTATTCAATCATGTCCTCGAGTTTGTATACTAAGAGAAATTAATGGTGTTTTTAGTCTAGTTTGACTGTAGAACATTTTTTAGTTCGGGAAAGGAAATTTTCTTTTGGTTTTAATCTTTGTGTTGTGACGTAGTCATAATAGCTGTCCACCCTAGTCAAATTAATTCTATGCTGTTTGCACGAGGGTCGCAGAAGTGGGGTGGACAACTATTATGACTGCGAGCGTTTTCCGAGGATATTTCTATTGAAAAATAGTAGTATAATACGTTGATTGTTGATTAATTGAGAATGTTGAATAGAGAATAGTTGAATTGGAAGATTGTTAGAGAATATCGAGTTTCTTATTTATTATTATTTGCATTGTTCAAGTGGAGATTAAAAAAGGGAAAATAAATTTTGACAATAATTTGATAGTGAATGTTTATGTGTAATGGTTGGGTCTGAAACATCTTCAGGAAGTCTAGAGAGGATTTTGGTGGGGTGAAAGGACAACCCTGAACTGGTGGAGCTCTCTGCATTGTTCTTCTCGAGGCGTTGCCACAACATTGTAGAGTAAAAGTAATCTAGAACCATTTGAACCTAATAAATTCTTATTTGACGAGAAGTTTTATTATGCAACTGCTTCAATTCTTTCCACACTGCCTTGCAATACGAATTGGAAATAGTAGATTACTTTTTCACAATGTTCTGCTTATTGCCAGTTAGTATACGTCTTAAAAGAATAATTTAAAAAATCAAATGAAAATAGATAAAATCGAATAAAGTCAAATAGAATTCAATGAAATCATATAAAACCAAACAAAACCGAATAAAATTAAATAAAACCAAATAAAATCGAATAAAATCAAATAAAATCGAATAAAATTAAATAAAACCAAATAAAATCGAATAAAATCAAATAAAACCGAATAAAATCAAATAATATCAAACAAAATCAAACAAAATCAAACAAAATCAAATAATATCAAACAAAATCAAACAAAATCAAATAATATCAAACAAAATCAAATAATATCAAACAAAATCAAACAAAATCAAATAATATCAAACAAAATCAAATAATATCAAACAAAATCAAATAATATCAAACAAAATCAAATAATATCAAACAAAATCAAATAATATCAAACAAAATCAAACAAAATCAAATAATATCAAACAAAATCAAATAATATCGAATAAAATCAAACGAAGAGCAAAAATCGAATAAAATTAAATAAAACCAAATAAAATCGAATAAAATCAAATAATGTCAAACAAAATCAAACGAAAAGCAAAAAATCGAATAAAATGAAATAAAACCAAATAAAACCAAATAAAATCGAATAAAATCAAATAATATCAAACAAAATCAAACGAAAAGCAAAAAATCGAATAAAATGAAATAAAACAAAATAAAATCGAATAAAATCAAATTATATCAAACAAAATCAAACAAAATCAAACGAAGAGCAATAAAGTTGAGTTACGGCTTTTGGAAAAAATAGTACAAAAATATGCAAAGTCAGGAAGGATCAGCAGAAATCTCGATAAGATCGACTATTACTCTACAAGACCAGGATCCGAGTGAATCCTTTTTGGAAAGTGAACGCTCTCGAAGGTCTTCACCGATGATTTCATACGTAGCATGACTCCGAACATCAGTCAACTTTCTGCGGAGCTACAGCTCCAGATCATTCGCAATCCGGAGACTGGAAATCAATCTTGGACCACTGCAAAATGCTCGGTTGTTTTCGTAACCAAATTCCATTGAGATGAGCAGCAAGAGAAAGAAACGCATAGTTGCTCCCATATCTCCAATTTCCGAACGATTTTCAGATTGAAATTGTTCTAGTTCCTTAAAAGAAAATCGTAAGACTATAAATTTTAGCTCATTTTGAAGCTTGAAGCCTCTACTTTCATCAAGCATTCTTCATTTTTTCCTAAAACTTTTTTCACATGATATAACATATCAAAAATCGAACACAAGTTTGGAAGAAATATTACCCAAAAATTGAAACTACTGTAGAATCGCGAACAAATTTTTATCGCCATTGAATCCACGATGACCTTGAAGATTGAACCTTCTTTTTACAACGACGTCTCAAAAATTGATCTGCGATCTTTTTTTACTGTTTTATTGAACTTTGAATGAAAAGTCTACTGACAATTGTATGGTCTTCTTCCATTTTCTTGCAAAAAACAGTTAAAAAAAATCGCAGATCACTTTTTGAAACGGCCACGTAAAGAGGAAGGTTCCATTTTCAAATCAATGATATATTCATTTCCGAAAAAAATTTGTTCGCGATTCTACAGAAGCTCTAATTTTCACTATTGTCGGGTAGCAGTTTTTCCAAACTTGTGTTCGATTTTTGATATGCTACATCATGTAAAAAAATGTTAGAGAAAAATGAAGAATGGGTGATTGAAAGTAGAGGCTTCAAGCTTCAAAATGAGCTAAAATTCATTGTCGTACGATTTTTTTTTACATAAATACATTCATTCGAATGTAGCCGATTTTTTGAAAAGTTAAAGGATTCGGTAATTGTAACAATCCTCGGTGTAAATCGTGAAGACGTCTTTATGGTCGCGATTATATCAATGGTCGCGGTAATTACTACCGTTACCACTTAGCCGGCGCTCGTTTAGCCCAACCGCCGCGCTATAATAAGCCGGTTAAGTCGCGTTACGCTTTTTATGGGCTTACACGAGGGTTTAACAGGCATTTTGCAAAAACGCGAGTGTTCCATCATGGCATCGGTGTGGATTACTTTATTTGAAGCTAAAATAAATTTTCTCCGACGACAGCGTAATGGCCGCCTCGTAACTGTTATACGAATCAGAGCTGGGCATTATTTCAGATACAATATTTTAAAACTTATTTGAAACATTACTTGAAATAAAAAGTTTTTTCACAAAAATGTTTCACAATTTGAAATACATTATGTTATATTTTGTCCAACAAAATAATTTTAGAAAATGATTATCTATTCTTATATTTCGTGAAATACATCAGTTCAAATAATAAAATAACAAGTTATTTTCTTATTTGAGATAAGTATTTCAAATGTCAAATAACATGTTATTTTATTATTTCATACAATAAATATTAAAAATATATTATAAATGAAAATATGGTTCGAGTTCTTTTAAATCTTTATTGCTACTCAACAATAATATATTTTCCAAACTAAACATAAATAAGGCGAAATTTCAACTTACAATTAGTATCATACATTTCTCTTAATTATTTCAAATAAGTTTATTTCAAATGACTACGCCGAAATAAATTATAATAAAGTTGTTATTTAAAATAAATGTACTGAAATAAATTCCTCTCAAATAGTTATTTCATAGAGGTTATTTGAGATAATGTTATTTTCAATAATTAACTCATTATTTTTATTTGAAATAAAATTTGCCCAGCTCTGATACGAATTTTGTTGCTTTAGAGCTACGGTTTTCCGACTCGTCGCCAGTTTTCCCTGAGTTCAATATGGAGGAAGAGATTACCAGTTATTCCCGCCTATGAACTTTCCAAACAATCTCCTGCACAAGTTGGGATTATAATAATCCTAATTGTAATACTTTTTAGATAATTATCTTTCACCTACGACACGTGAGGCTCCCGGCATGCCGTGTTTATTAACTGCATGTACTCCCGGTGAACGTGTAATGATAGGCGACATCTTCTTTCCTCGTTGTTCCTCTTCGTTTCATCCATGGTGTTGTTGCTGGGGGTTTGTTTCAGTTGTTAAATATGTTTTCTTAATTTTTTATCTGAGAAATTTTTCGCAGGAAAGAATCAATTATATTTTATTTCATGTCTGGTTTTATCGTATCTTTATTCGATTTTTACTGAAATTGTGGGTGTTTTGCTGTCCGCCATTTTGTATGGAAAGAAAATATTTTTAATTCATTTTCTCGCTATCAGCGGTTCCCGAGGATATTTCTTTGGATAAATACTAGTGTGATCAGTTGATTGAAGATTAATTGAAAATGTTGATTAAGAAAATCGATTTAACAACTAAGCAACTTCTCAAGTTTGAACTAGAACCACCGCCATTGTCGTGAATTAGAAGGAAAAATTAAAACAAAGAATCATGCGAGCTACCGAATTAGATCAGCCCGTTGGGACAAAGTTCACAGGCAGATCATAGATATTGCACCAGTATTGCAAATTCCTTGGCTCGTCGATTGTGCATCGCGATTTATGGGAATACAGATCGCTGAATCGTATCCTGACGCGATCTATATGCCGGCCGGATTGTACAACGTGTAGATCACCGATCAAGGATCGATATTACTGTGAACACGGTGCAATAAAATTGAGCTATCCCATTCGAGCAACTCGCATGAATCTGTAATAGGCTGTCGATTGTAATTAGAAATGACTACCAATTGCGTTGCACGAACGTATCAGGCTGCGAAATACAAATTTCTTTGAGACAAAATTTTTAAATTTAATTGAAATATTCCGTCATTTCTTAAATTATTACTTAATATCCTTTTAATATTCAATTTGATCATAATAGCGTATAATTCTTTCATTTTTAACATCATTTATTTCGCAAATGTTGCACGAACGTATGAGGCTGCGAAATACAAATTTCTTTGAGATAAAATTTTATAATTTAAATGAAATATTCTGTCATTTCTTAAATTATTACTTAATATCATCTTAATATTTAATTTGATCGTAATTGCGTATAATTCTTTCATTTTTAACAACATTTATTTCGCAAATGTTACACGAAAGTACGAGGCTGCGAAATACAAATTTCTTTGAGACAAAATTTTTAAATTTAATTGAAATATTCCGTTATGTCTTAAATTATTACTTAATATCATTTTAATATTTAATTTGATCGTAATTGCGTATAATTCTTTCATTTTTAACATCATTTATTTCGCAAATGTTGCACGAACGTACGAGGCTCGAAATACAAATTTTTTTTAGACAAAATTTTTAAATTTAATTGAAATATTCCGTCATTTCTTAAATTATTACTTAATATCATTTTAATATTTAATTTGATCGTAATTGCGTATAATTCTTTCATTTTTAACATCATTTATTTTACAAATGTTGCGCGAACGTACGAGGTTGCTGAAGACGGTATAAACAATTTCTTTTTTTAACAAAAATTTATCATCCTTCAACCTTCTACATTTTCCTTTTTTTTTATCACATAATTTTACAATCTAAATTTTCCTCCGTTTTTTAAATTATTGTACTTAATATAATTTTACCATTTAACTCGATCGCGTAGTCATATATAATTCTTTCAATTCTTAAAATTTTGTAAATGTTAAATTTTGTTTCTACTTATGATTTTTAAGGTAATGTTATAAAGAATGGGTTCTTAATAATACCATAAACATTATTGGAAATAAATCTAAGTAAAAATGTAATTAACGATTGGATTGAAATTAAAGAACGGAAACAATTGCGAGATTAATATATGTGATGACAAGTTCAGGAATGGCTTCTGACTAACATCATAATCGACTGGTGAGCAAACATTCAACAATGTATATTAGATTCCAATCTGACTGGATTTCAAGAGAAGAAAGTATGAAGATGTGACTTCATTCGCGGAAGACGTGAACTCAACCCATCTGGAATTTTAATAGTTCTTTCTTCTTCACTTTTATTACTATTATCTATAGACACTTCTAATTTTATTACTCTGACTATAATAACCATCATCAAATATGTGATAGAATTTGATCTTATTACTAAATTGCGGGTCTTTATGCAAATTAAAAAATGTTTGCATTGATTGCACGATATAGGAACCGAATAAAAATTTCTTTCTTCTTTTGATTATGCGTCGATCTATTAAATAATTTCCCACAGAACCCCTCTCTTATGTCTTCAACCCCCTAAACTCATGAAAACTTCATGAAGTAGAAGAAGTCAATAATTGTGCAGTCAGAAAGTTAAAATGAGTCATACTGGCCCTTTTTTTATGACTCTAATGTTAATACGAATGAAATGAAAAATCGAATGAAAATTTTTATCTAGAAATTTAGGGGGTTATATAGATAAAAATTAGATTATTATAAAATTTTGATTATATTTAAAATTATTGATTTAGTGATAGTAAAATTGTATAGAATAAAAATTTTTATTTTAATTTTTCATCAACCTGTATCAATTAAATCTATTAAGACAATGTAAACATTTTTTAACATTATACGAATAAATATATATATATATTATGTACAGGGTGTCCCAAAAATGTTGAAAATCCTTGGAACGGGTGGTTCCTGAGGTTGTTTAAAGTAACTTTTTCCTTTGCAGAAATGGCCGCCTCGGCTTTGTTAAGGAGATATTAACGAAAAACACGGACCAATCAGAGCACAGCTATGGCGAACGGATTCCGGTTCAGCGACAGGTTCCGCTGACCGTGGCGTTCCCATTGGCCGAGTCAGAATCCGTCTGCTATAACCGTGCTCTGATTGGTCCCCGTTTTTCGTTAATAACTCCTCAACAAAGCCGTGGCGGCCATTTCTGCAAAGGAAAAAGTTACTTCAAACTACCTCAAGTACCTCCCATTTCAAGGATTTTCAACATTTTTGGGATACCTGGTATATATTATACATATTGTTTTGTAAATTCGATGCTAAAAAATGTATTGGCATACTCTTTAGAAAGGAAGAATTTTTTTAAAATTTTGTCCCAACCACGAGTTCTTTTTCAGATTCCGGAAGGATTAGTTTACTAGAGAATGTGCAAAGAATTTTTTTCACTAAAATACTTTTCAATTCGCGCCGATAGCATTTTCTTTAACATAATTTAAATTAATATTTGAAACGTACTTTCAGAAACGAAAAAATGTAACCACCTTCTCGTTCTACAACCTCTTTCCCCCTTTTTGGTAAAGATATACCGTCACTATAATATTTCTGTAGTTTTTCACTAAAATACTTTTCAATTCGCGCCGATAGCATTTTCTTTAACATAATTTAAATTAATATTTGAAACGTACTTTCAGAAACGAAAAAATGTAACCACCTTCTCCTTCTACAACCTCTTCCCCTCTTTTTGGTAAAGATATACCGTCACTATAAAATTTCTGTAGTTTTTCACTAAAATACTTTTCAATTCGCGGCACGAACTTTTATGGGGCGACATAATATAATGAAAACCGTACAAAGTTTAAATTCCGTCTTCTCATTTCTATAAGGTGTTTCACTTTTATATGTTTTGTGGTTGGTAGGTCTAGTCTTAAGAAGAAGATGGCTCCTTTTTAGAGAGTGTGCCGATATAATTTTTCTTTTTAGGCGCCGTAGCGTTTAATGTGTTTAACACTAGGTTTACGGGGCCCGTCAAAATGGCGGCTTCTAATGTTTTTAATGAACGATTCTTGAGATTATAAAGATGCATTCATGAGAAATTATTCAACAATTTTATCTCTTTGTGTATATACTATAAAATGAATGGCTAACAATTTGAATACATACATTCTTGATATTTTCATAAAGTAATGTAGAATAGTCACTTTTAGTGCTCCGTAAACTTAGTGTTAACACTAGAACTACCGAGCGCTAAACGCGATTGGTGTATATTGCATTCTAATAACGACAAGAATGCATTTATTCAACTCCCGTACAACTTTTGTTTAAATATGTACTCTAATAGAGAAGTTGACTAAAACATTACTCCGGGGAAACATTTTTATAATTTCAATATTTGTAAAAGAAAAATTTAGAAACCAGTGATTTTGACTTGTCCGGTAGTTCTAGTGTTAAGGAACAACCAAGTAAAAACTCTTCCTGGTTACCGGTCGCTCGTCCCGGTATTAGTACAATTGCAAAACGAGGGAAGAAGAACGTCGGAGGCTGCGGAAAGGAGAACCCGAAAGGGGAACACGTAGACCTCCCATTCGGCTGATCCCGGGGCTCTTTCCTTTCGTGGCTGGCCCAATAGCCGAACAGTCACGTGCGTGGATCCAATTAAAATTTAAAGCTGTTTCAGTCATCATCAACGGGATGATGCGCCTCTCTTCTTCCCATGATGCATCGTCGCGGGAGAGTGAAGGGAAGATGCGCGGCCATGTCGTCGTCGTCGACGTCGTCTTCGTGGCGTGTTCTCTCTCCTCTCCACCTCCCACACCCAGAGAGACGGTCATTCTAATACGCTGGTTAATATACACGTGGATATATGCAACGCTAAGGATAAACTGTAACAAAGGGTCCGCACGGTATATAAACTCTGCCGGGGATCATCTTCTCAGTTCGCTCCGCGTCTTCGGTCATAACAGCAATATGAATTACCACCAGGTAGGCTATACGGCTGGTTACGGCCGAACCATAATCGGCACCGGTACCTAAAGTCTCTTTCCAAAGAAATTCGAGACACCTCCTAAATGGTCTTCTTCCATTTGAGTATTCGAATTCAATTAGTTGGGATTGATACAGCTTGCTATGGTCTTTGATAAGGGTGTTTTTAGTTTCAAGTTGAGGGAGATTTGTGATCTGGGGTTTTAGACCATTCCGACTTCGTCGATGAGTGCCGGTTGACTAGATACAATTTTCTAAGTTCAATAATTGGGGATAATGCAATTTTCTATATTTTCTTTATCGAGGTCTCTTGAGCCTTGCGAAAGGGGGGATTGGTATTTGACGCTATTGTAATTTCTAAATTTTATATTTGGGGATCGTGCAACTTTTTATATTTTCTTCGAGGCTACTTGAGGAAAGAGGAATTTTTGCTAGAAGCTGAGAGCGATTTGGGGTGTTGGGCTACTTTAACTACATCGATAAAGAAATTTGTAATTCTGAATGGAAGCGTGATTGCTATTTGGCTCTATAGTAATTTCTGAATTCAATATTTGGGAATTGTGCAATTTTTTATATTTTCTTCGAGCCTTCTTGAGAAAAGAGGAATTTTTGCTAGAGGCTGAGTGCCATTTGGGGTGTTGGGTTACTTTAACTACATCGATAAAGAAATTTGTAATTTTGAATGAAAGCGTGATTGCTATTTGGCTCCATACTAATTTCTAAATTCAATATTTGGGGATTGTAAGATTTTTTATATTTTCTTCGAGGCTTCTGGAAGAAAGAGGAATTTTTGCTAGAAGCTGAGGGCCATTTGGGATGTTCGGCTACTTTAACTCCGTCGATAAAGAAATTTGTAATTTTGAATGGAAACGTGATTGCTATTTGGCTCCATAGTAATTTCTGAATTCAATATTTGGGGATCGTGCAAATTTTTATATTTTCTTCGAGGCTTCTTAAGAAAAGAGGAATTTTTGCTAGAGGCTGAGAGCGATTTGGGGTGTTCGGCTACTTTAACTCCGTCGATAAAGAAATTTGTAATTTTGAATGAAAGTGTGATTGTTATTTGGCTCCATAGTAATTTCTGAATTTATTATTTGGGGATAATGCAATTCTCTTTATCTTTTTCATTGAGGCCTCTTGAGCCTTGGAGTAAGAGGAATCTTAGCTTAAGGGTGAAAGTGATCTGAAATCTGGGATTTGAGGTTTGACTTTACTGACACACCAACTTGCAGTTTTGTATGCAAGTGCAATTATTATTTAGCCGGAGATAATTCTCAAAATTCAATTCATAGGGACCAAAAATTTTTTAAATTTTTGGGCATCGTTTGAAAAAGGATTTTGGACTATTTCTACTCCACTGATAAAGGAACTTGTATTTTCTTAACACAATTGCGACTACTATCTGGCCTCAGTAAATGTTCAAAACTCATTTTTTCGGTGCACTGAAATTATCTATAGTTTTAGCAAGGCTTCTTAAACTATCAAACCAAAAGAATGTTATCTTGAAAATGAGAGTAAGTTAGAAATTGGAATAATAACATTTGCAGTCTGCATTTTGGACTGCCCCCACTTCATTGACACACAAATTGTATTTTTTAATTAAAAACTGAGTATAATTCAGCTGAAGGGAATTGAAATTCTTTATCCATCCATCAAATCTCAAAATGCAATATATCTTTGCAAAGTTCCTCAAGCTCCAAAAGCAAACAAAAATTGAAGCTCGAAGATTTCAGAAATTAGCAAATATAATGATCAAAACTTGACACTAGAACTTCAAAAATTAGCAAACATCATTAACAAAAAATGTGAAATTGAGATATTCAGAGAACTTAGATCTCACTACCAACAGAAAACAATATTTCTGCAAACTCGAGGCTGATGAAGCTATTTTAGATTTCCCATTTGTTCGTTTATATTCTATTTTATTTTTCATTCAGTCCCCGGGCTATCCAGTCCTCTTTCGTCATAGACAAGAGAAAAAAAAGCGCTCAAGGAAGACGCTACCAATTGGAAATCGCTCAGTAATCATCCCCGGGATATTAATTTCGACATACCCGTGAGTTACGCGTCCGCAAATCATTGGCACGCGATACTTGAGGCTTTCTATTCGCCTCAGCATCCAGCGTTCTTCGCGATTCTTTTTGTCAGAGGCATTAATGATCGTCAGTGACGAAATCGGGCAATCAGTTCATGCAGGAGACACGCTCGTCGCGTGTTTGAATAGCTTTTACAAAGTAATTCACTGATTTCTTGCCGTATTGGCTCTGGTGTTTAAATGAGGAGAGCATCTTCTCTCTTATTAGATTTTCATCACCTTCTCGAGTCGATGTTTGCTCTCGATGCTCTGTGGGATTCGAAGAAAACCAAGAGTTGCCTTTAAATTTTACTCTCGTTCGCCTCTAGTTTATTATTGTATCTTAAATTTCTTTTTAGTGTTATTTCCTCACTATAAATTAATATATATATATATATATATATATATATATATATATATATATATATATATTAATATTATAAATAACAGTAAAAATAAATTTAAGATATATATATATATATATATATATATATATATATACACAATAATCTGTCAGATTGTATTGTATAAGCAGCCGCCGGGCTTCATTTATTGTTCTCATTTTAATATTCGGTTTATTATCTAAACTGTGAAAATGTATAAAAGCTCTATTAATGTTCATTTAGTACGGTTCTAATCTAATATAACTTTAACCCTTAGCGCTCGAATGGCGACTCTGAGGCGCCGCTACAAATTGTTACACCATTATTCAGAATATTGTTTACATGATTAAATTTGTTCATATGTAATAAATTACTAAACATTTAAATATTGTATGAAGTACTATATCAGATTCGTACGCATATAATGAAAAAAAATTATGTACAATGGAAATATTCTAGGTTAGAAGAAATGTTTGATTTTTTAGTTGAAATAGCCCCGAGTGCAAAGGGTTAATATCGAGTACTTATAGAATAGTCAATATAATAATATGCTTCAGTTACTGAAATGTTTGTTTAATGGGCAGCTTCAATATTGTTAATGGATCCTCATTTCGTTCAGTTAATAGCTTCATTATTACAATAGTAAGATTATTTTAATCTAGGTAGCAAATACTTCAAAAATGGTCTACATCATTTTACTTTATCTGACGAGGGGGTTGTTTGTGATCTAACGTCTCGGAAATATTATTAATGACAATTGTTAGTTCATTTCTGTATCCATAAATTGATATAACGTGGTATTAATTTTATGATAATGTCGATAGCGTTATGGATCTTTGAGCAGCAATAGCAATTTCACTCGTGAACCAGCAACTCATCCCCAGTAACGTAATCTAATAATTTTTTTTAGAATTATTACATAAAATATGATTTCTATAAGCTTCTTTTTTTGTACAGTACGGTTATTTATTTCTCTTTTTACTGGTTTTACTGAGTCGTAAGAAATGATTTTTGATTTATAAAATAAATCGTAGCAGTTATAAAGATGGCTGTTGCTGCTCACTGATTCCGTAGAATTCAGAATTCTACCAAGTGTGGATCACTCTATAAAATATCATTCTCTTGTTCCAGTTAACGACGGGGCTGCTGTTGCTCTCGTGTCTCAGCAGTAATGCGCTTGCTGGACTGTTGCCGGGTGGTGGCGCCGGTGGAAGTGGCTACCAGTACAACAGACCAAGTGGAGGAGGATTCGGTGGACCTGGTGGTTTTACAGGGGATGTAGGTGGAGGTGGTGGTGGTGGCTTCAGGAGGCCTGCGACGTCTTACGGGGCGCCTGGGGGTGGCGGTGACGGCGGTGGATTCTCTGGTGGACGTCCTTCTACTAATTACGGCGCTCCTGGACAATTCGGTGGAGGTCCTGGAGGATATCAAGGCGGAGACGGAGGTTACCAGGGAGGATTTGGCGGTGGATTTGGACGTGACAACGGAAGGGTGATTGTCATCTCTTCAAATTAAACACTTATCTTCACAAATCACAACATTTTGTAGACATTTCATATTTTCTTTTAATTGTAAAGTTCAGTCTATGCTCCATAAAATAATATAGAACTCGTGTAATTTTGAGAATTTTGACTTTCAAAAAATCACACGTGTACTCCAAATACCAGTAAACACGTGTGCAAAGTCCCAACGCAAAAGGTTCAACAGTTTTTCTGACAAAAATTCCTAATGTGCAAAAGGTTGAGGGGCAATTGTGAAGTTCAGTCTATGCTCCATAAAAAATATTGAACTCATGTAATTTTGAGAATTTTGACTTTCAAAAAATCACACGTGTACTCCAAATACCAGTAAACACGTGTGCAAAGTCCCAACGCAAAAGGTTCAACAGTTTTTCTGACAAAAATTCCTAATGTGCAAAAGGTTGACGGGCAATTGTGAAGTTCAGTCCATGCTCCATAAAAAAAATATAGAACTCATGTAATTTTGAGAATTGTTGATTTCAAAAAATCACACGTGTACTCCAAATACCAGTAAACACGTATGCAAAGTCCCAACGCAAAAGGTTCAACAATTTTCTTGAAAAAAATTCCTAAAAATTCGTGTAAAAATGGTCTTGATATCTAGAACACCCCCTTGATCCCATTTTTCTAGACCGTAGACACAATGTTTAATGTGTTTATTAAATGCATACAGCTTTGATTATAGGATAGTTGAAAATAGATATAATTCAGAAATATTGTTGGTTAGACTCCTATAAGTACATGTTTAATCAAGTAGGGTATGTTAAAAAGACATAATGTGATCTGTTGCGCTTCCACAGCCTCAGCCATACAGCTTCCAATATGAAGTCTACGACCCCCCAAGTGGCAACGACTACTCCCAACGCGAAAGTAGCGATGGCAATGTGGTGACAGGGGAGTACAGAGTCTTGTTGCCTGATTCGAGGACACAGATCGTGAAATACATGGCTGACGATGCTAACGGATATACCGCTGATGTCCAGTATGAAGGACAGGCACAATTTAGCCGTGGAGGTGCTGGAGGATATCAGGGTGGTGCTGGTGGATACCAAGGAGGTGCTGGTGGTTACCAGGGTGGTGCTGGAGGATACCAAGGCGGTCGGTATAATTTTTTGGTACTTTAGAGTATGGAAAGAGCAATTAAGTACATTGCTCAGTGGATGCATTGATAGACTTTTAATTGATTTTAATAATGAAAGAGGGCTTAAAATCAAATTGGACATTTATATTTATTTTCTGGTACTTTAGAATATAGAGAGAGCAGTTAGGAACACTGTACATTGTTCAGTGGATGCATTAATAGACATATAGTTTATTTTACTAATAAAACAGTACTTTATCTTAAACTGGATGTTAATATTAACTTCAATTATAGTCTCAGTATACTCATACAAAATAAATGAATCTGTATAGTTATGCTGTATGGTCTCTTCCTAAGGTACTTTTGTGAAATAAGTACTTTATCAGAATTCTAATATTTCAAATTTGAATTTTAGCGCCCTTTTTGTGTCACCAGAATATAAATTGCAGTACCAACTGTGTAGAAGCGTATTGTGTACCGTTTTACATAAATAATTACCTCATGTTTAAGACTATAAATTCATCTTTCAATTCATTTAAATACAATTAAAATATTTAACAATTTGGAAGCGTGGTCTACAATTTTACAAAAGTACAAAAGTGCAGTTTAATAATTTATTAGCAGCTGATTAAGGTCAATAATTTCACCTATTGAGGTTTCTTCTTGAGGAAGACTTCAGAGAAAAACAAGAAAAATATTAGAAAATTGTGGGTAAATGAAAATTTCATTTTTTTTTTTTACAGGTAGGGGTGGTTTCGGTGATGCCGGCAACAATCAGTATCTTCCTCCACGTTCCGGTAACTACCGGAAATGATTGTGATAAGATCAGAAAAGCGACATCCCCCTGAATGCTGGGCGACAACCATCACGGACCTCCCTCGTTTTTACAGCTTTTTTACCTTTTATACACATGAATAATCTTATTATTACCACTGAGTCACATTGCACATTTACATTTAATAATCACCCCTCCACTGGTATTTATCTTGTATATCGATTAGGATAATTTAAATGATTTCTCTTGTACGCGCGTATATATACTCCACATGATTTTGTATATGTATACACTTACTACTTTTGTACATGGTAATTCATTATTATTGTGAAACATACGCTTGTACCTTCTGCTAAGCGATGATCGTCGAACTTATATACATTGTGTACGTATTTATGCGAGCTTGTAGTGAAGCAGGAATGAAGTAACCTTTATACTGAAATACGCTGTGTTATTTCTTCACTTGAAAATCCCCCCAAAACAATCCAGTTTTTTGAAGATTTTTTGTCTGCAGTACTCGATCTGTAAAGGACCGGAATCGTGGCAACAGTCGAACCACGTTTTTCACGACATGCTCTATAAAAATATATATAACTCGTGTAATTTTGATTATTTTTACTTCAAAAAAAGCACGCATATACTTCACATATCAATAAATATGTGTACAAAATCCCAATGCAAGAAATTCAACAATTTCTCTGAGAAGAATTATTAATAATTGATGAAAAATCGACCAATGTACTTTTAATATTTGCCGAATTAAGTTATTCGTGTTCTTAAGTGGTTATATGCTGCTAAGTATATGGTACAAAGTTCCGAAAATTTTTATCACCGCGTATGTAAAAATACTCGTCGTATAGTGTATAAAGAAATTAACGGGATACCTCTCCCCATGTATTTAATAATACACGATTATGATTTTTTGTTTACTACACGTGTATTAAACATAAGTGAATTAGGTTTGTTAGAAATAATTTTACTAATGAGAACTGCTATACTAATATGATAATTAGTTGCTGTAAATTATTTTTTAGAAAAGTTTATAGAGCCAATCCTAGCAGAACTGCAAGGCTAGGCCGACTCAGTACAGAGGTGGAGCAAGCTCCGAACCCTCCGTTACATTGCAAAAATCGAGTTAATATTCTGACTACCCGATGGGTAGTGTATCAGATATTAAGCTGATAAGAACAGATACTACACTTTGATCTTAGCTCAATGAGCCGAGAAGCGATAACCAAACGGATTCTAACAGCCCTTATAATGTGTACACCGCTCATATTATGCAGCGAGAAAGGTCTCGCTCGAAGAATCCATCTGGCGGGCGAATCCGAAAATTATCGGCTCAACGGTCGCATATGAATGTAGAAGCTGGGGTCCCATAACGCAGGCCCCTATTGCTTTCAACGGAAACTGACTCTATCACGCAGTGCAGTCTTCCACCTTCAACGCCTTGAACCGTTAAAAAATTTTTACGGGAATGCTTTCTAAAATTGACTTGACAAAGCCCCTCAAAATCTAGTTAAATTGTGTACGAGTCGACGGTCGAGTATTATTGATTATTCCATATGCTCTTATGTTTCATTTAAGACATGACCATCCCTATCACAAAGTGAAGTCTTTCAGCTTTAATTTAAGTTCTCGGACATTTAAAAATTCTTACGGGATCACATTTTGAAATTAACTCAAATAATCCCCTTAAAATTACGAGTCAATTTTCTTCGAGTTGATGGTCGGGTTTATGAACTTTTCAACATTCCTTAATATTTCTTGTTAATTTAAAAGGGATAGATATACCGATATATTAAAATGCTTTCTTCAACAAGTATGAAAGAACTTTGCCATTTCGCGCTGGCGCGCCCGATCTAAACCACCTACGTAATTCGTACCAGGTTTTAGACGGCGACTTATGGGAAGAACGGCACAAATTTATTACACGCCTCTTGAAAAGCGCCACTACAGACATTATATATGACCCAGAAAAATATTAATTACAGCAAAATTAGGGCAATAAAAAATAATCTAAAACAGCAAATTAGGAAAAAGTATTAATGCATTTTTCTAGTATTAAAATCTCCCAGAGGAAGCATAGAAAAGTCAAAATTCAAAATCTTTCTATTTGAACATCCGCTCTTTATACCAATCGGATATTAAATATAGATTTTTAATATGTCACTTTAATTGCTTTCAAATTGAAATTAGTCTACCATAAAGTGCAATCTTTTAGCTATAATGAGAACCGTCAAACGTTGGAAAATCTCAAAAGGGAGCTGAAATATTATTGTTTATTGAAGCTTGAATGATTCTTGCCGTCTTTTCCATAAGACACCGTATAATTTCCGGCAGGAATCATCTGCTTCTTATAAATGTCCGTACAACGCCAAAATATGTAGTGGCAAAACGCTCAAACTTTTCGCCAAATATCGACAGATGGTAAATCCTTTAGAAATCAATAGTAGCGCCACCTTACGTTAAATTGAGAAAACATTAGCCGGTGTGTAAGGTTCGTGGGTTCGGCCACACCAGAATAAATTAATTAAAAATTAATAATATAAATCTTCAATCATCAATTATTGCATTATTTAGATTTTAATTATTTATGAATAAACGACTTTTCTCTACTCCCACGAAAACTGGGAATCCCCAATAATCTTCCGCAAGAAAGATCTCTCCCTTCTAAACTGTCAATACTCATAAAATCCGTTTATTGAAATGTGTAAGAATATTTAGTCATACATCTGACACTATAAAAATAGCATTGTATGTAATATTTAATTCCGAAAAATTTGTATATTTATTAAATATCGTTCTGTACTATATTATGATTCAAATATTCCCGCGTTTTCCAACGCTGCCGATTTCTCCCGAACATCAAACTGATCAAAGGTTCCGACACGAGTTTCGCTTCTGAAAAAATCATTCTGTTGCTCTCTGCTGTTGCTTTCGGAACGTATTGGGAATTTGGGAAGTAATCGTTCATTCTCGTTTGGATCCCTCGCCGAAGAACGTCCGAAGGTAAGCAAATTTTACATTTTCGTAATCCATCCTCATCAACATGCATCATTGCCTAAAATAATTAGTACGCAATATCGTTTTGATCAACAAACTCTCGCCTCATCCATCGTCGTTATATTTTTCCTGATTTATCGCCAGAAGCATTAGAAATATTCTGTTTTCAGTGATGATATATTTAGTCTCGTTCGTATGATATATTTTATGATTACGATTTTAAAATGATTCTGATTGTATTTAAACATTTAAATATTTATCATTATTATTTTATCAGTCATTCAGAATGTGATTCACTGTTTTTTAGGCACTTGTGATAGATTAGCTTCCCGAAGCGTGCTTTGGATCATTTTGGTTTCAGCTTGTTAACGATCTTTCTAGTGAGTATTATTCGTTTCTCATGTAATAATTAAACCTCTTTTTGCACTATTAAACATTTATTATGTTAATTCTATAGAACGGTTGCAAATTTCTTGAATTTTTAAACACGTGCTTCACCATAGCTTCATCAATCATTTATGCGATTTTTACCATGATGTTATATTACTGCCCCAGTCTGAATGTCTTTGAGTGATTCAGTTTTCTGAGACGAATTTTTTCAATTAACAATCAATATGCCGGAGAATGCGTTTGAGTAAATGTTGCATTTCTTTATTTACAGAGAATATGGCGAGATTTAATCTTTGGTATCTTCTGATGGCTGCATTTCATGTTAACATTGGTAAGTAACGATTTATTTTATGGCAAAACTGAAAATTCAAAATTTTTTGTAGCCATGCATCTGTTATGTCGTGATTGTTGCTTAACAATAAGCTGGGCATACAGTTATATGTATTTGTATAATATTAATGTGGGATATGAATATAATAAATACTGATTCTGATTGAAAATACTGGTTCCGTTTTAGATCCCTGATCGTTGTTCGACGCTCTATTGAAGGAAGACTCGCCGTCGCGTCGCTGCGACGAGTCGATCATGAGTTTAAATAACCGGATTTCGAATCTGTGGATTTTACCTTATTGGTATATGGAGAGGAAGGTCTCGACGGAGAGGATGATATCTGCCTTTTAATCGCTATCAAGTCATGAGGTGTGCGGGACGGATCATGCTCTTCATAGCAATTTGTACCGCGTCATCTTCAGTACTTGGAAGTGTAGATAGCCTGTAGACATCACCACAGGGATGGCAGGCCAACAGGTAAGCTCTTCTGTTGTCACGCAAGGGTATCATGTTCAATCAATCATCAACAGCGAAACCCATATGGGATCGGACAGTCTCCGAACCATATCCCGTATTAATGATGTATGTGTATGTACAACTATACGCTCGGGCAAATGTTAATGAACAGCCTCGACGTAACACATTCATCATTTTACATCTCATTTTCTACCCAAATTTCATCAATTCCATATATTCGGATCATTTTGAAATCGGGACGCTTTACTAACTTTTCATTCATGATGAATAATTAACACCACCCCAGTCAATCAGAACCATCATGCAGAGAGTGTATCCTGATCATACCAAACTGTTAAAATATAATATACCAAAAATATATATATTTCTATTAACACGAGTGCTTGTAATTGTAGGAGACTATGAAAACGGATAAACGAAAAATAATTAAAAGTATTTTCAATGAAAGAACATTTGGAATTTTCCCATAACAGCCTCAAACCATGAATATACGCTGAAAAATCTTCACGCTAGGAGTTGAGAAAGGGTAACATTATTTTTACATTATTCGTAATTTTCTAAAAATTGTTTGTGATGAATTATTAGTTATCCCTGTCATACATATTTATATGGTGATATTACTACACTGATACAGATTGAATTTTTTAAAAATTGAATAGACAATATGGACTGTTCTAATAAACAACAATTTTTTTATTACAGAATCAATGTAAGGCAACGTCTAAAAAATACTTGACCTTAATGGCCTCCTGAAAACAACAAAAGTAAGCAGCCATCTTTTTAAATAATTTATTTTGTAATTATTATTATAACTTATGATGATTTTATTTTTGACAAGCATATGTCTGAGTAATTTGATGCAACTTTTTGTCTGACTATATTTCGAAATAAAGTTAACTTACCCGATCGTAACTAGTATAAAAAATTAAAAATTAAATTTTACTTCTTACAGATTTTTTAAACTATTTCTGAGCGATATCCGAGACGAATTAACATCCATTCGAAACGAGGTGAGAAATAATATAAATTTAACAAGTTTTAATTGTTACTTACGATGATGACTTGCCAATAAATATACGCTAATATGAATTACCATTATGATGCGCACTTGCCCTCACTGAGTTAGAAATTAATAAAATTGCATATTGTCCAAAAAAACATTTTTGTTTTAACATTTTTTATTTTTCTGTTTTTACAGATATGTAGTGCAAACTAAATTACACAGCAGTACAAAAGGAAATACTTCGACTAAATAGGTAGAGTATCTTTTTTCTCATTTACACAGGACGGAAGTAGTTAGTTATCTTTAATGATGATTCACAATATACGCTATGAACTTTCGATGATTATTAATCTTTTCTCTGAATAAAGTCTTCGTGTCATATAAAGATAAAGTGTATCTGTAAAGTGTAATCTTATGTATAAATTTCTGTTTCAGATGACCGTAGAAAAGAGATGGAAATGAGCGTGGTTATTTAGGAAAAATTAAATTTATTTCATAAAAGATGTATGATACATTCAAATGGTACTATAAAATGTAATAAACACTACCAGACTAGACTGTCTTGTTCGTTCCGAAAAGTAATAATGCACAAAATGGCACTGGTACATTTTCGATATATTCGAATTATATTCAAATAAAATCCTAATAAAAAGACAATCATTCCAAATGTATTGCTATCTTGAAAACAATCTATCATTGGTAAAAATATTCTAATCAAAATACGTCTCGAACGGAAACAGCCTGATTTCAAAATTTTAAGAGTATCTCGAAAGCCTCGATTTAAAATACAAATTCTACGTGCCTGTTGTAGAAAACTACGTTTCCACACAAATTGAGCATTAATACTTAATGCAATATACTTTTTATACAATTATCTCGTAAGTGGACTATATCAATTAATCAATAACTATGCAAAAGTAAATCGTATCTGAAAAACTTGAAATATACTACAATTGCAATATATAAAATTTATTAAAAATTCATGCGAATAACTTTACAGTACGTTCAGCAAGTACGGTCAATGTTCAACAACAAAAATAATTAAAATAAGAGAATTCTCGTAAAATGCTTTAACGTTTCACCTCTGTCATGGTGTTTTTAGGCTACTGGTTTAAGTTTCTTTCATAATGTACACCACCGAACTAAATGATCTTTGTTTATGTACATTTAAAAAGAAAGTAGTTTGTACAAACTTAATGTAATCTAGTTTTTGGCATAAAAGGCCGGTTACATGGAAACTATTCGAAACAAGTGACCTGATTTTTTTTGCAAGAGGCGAAATGATCGAAATTGTGTGGGGGTGCATATATGTACATTTTAGAAAACAGTGCGTGTGTAGTTCTCTGATTCGAAGTTTTAGAAAAACAAAAACAGGAAAAAAGTTAAATAATTCTACATGTGACACGGTCCCTTCTGTTAAGATATTCCTGTGAAAACGTTCGGACATTCATCATTGCCCCATGAAATGTCCTACTGCAATGCATTCTCGCCGTTAAACCTTGAAATCTAAAAAAGTGTCGCACGATTTATGGTTTCGCTTGATGCTTGATATGGATATTTTCTTGTTGCACGCCCAGGGTTTTAGGAACTTTCTGGTCTAAAATTCCTAGATCTCGAAATCCTCATCTCCTGTGCAACAAGTTTGAAGAGCACTTGCGCGTCCTCTTAAATTCTTTTAAGGAACAGATTCACCATTGGTCTTGCTATCAATCTTGGAGAAGATCAACATAGAGATTGATCTATTTGTGTCTGAGCTCTTACTAACCGAGCCTGGGTGCTCAAACTTTGACGAAACCTTGCACGTTCATAGCCAAAAATATTCAACATGTATTTCTCTTTATCCAGATTTAGAGGACGAAACTATTCCCTCTTGCACTTATCCCCTTGCACTATAATCTATTTTACGGTCACCGTAATTACAATTTTTTTGTCCTTCATAATTTGTCAGAAGAAAAAAAAATGTTATTGTATTAAAAAATGTTTCAGTCACCTTCAGTTTTTTAAATGGAATGCCGAATATTTTTTCTCGAATTCAAATAAAGCATCCAAACGAGTCTTAAAATTAATAATTGCCAATATATGCACAATCGTATTGCATTTTTTAATGTTTAAAAAATGAAGTTTATTGCGTTGCGCATTGATGCACAACATCACATATCATTTGAAATAAAATTTGTTCTACATATATTTTTATATTTAACGCGAAATTTGGTGCTCTATCCGTTTTCGAGAAAAAATATTCGGTATTCCATTTAAAAAAGCAACGAACCAAAAAACATTACAGCACTGCATGCCCTTCTGGTAACCATACAACATTTGTTTGAAAAATTTGTTGTACAACTTTCAAAGTCGTCATGTTACGAGACTCGGCCTGTATATCAATAAAAACGAAATAAAATTTTATTTCTTTTTAATAAAACATGATCAATTATATATATAATAAATTCTGTTCGAAATCTTCGAGTTTGACTGGATATTATAGTGCAGGAAGTTAAGTTCAACTCGAGCTAGAATCGCCATAGTAAGAGCCCTAATCGGAGCCAGCATCATTGGTCTTGACATCAATCTTGGAAAAGATAAAGAGATTGATCTATTCGTGTCAGAGCTCTTACTATACAAGCACCAGATAAGCACGGGTGCTTCGATGAAACCTTGCACGTTCTTGCTTTGAATAGCCAAAAATATTCAACACCTATTTTTCTTTATCCACAGTTAGGGGACGAAAGTATTCCTCCTAAGTTCAACGAGTTCTCTTATTAGTAAAAGCCCTAATTAGAGTCCACGACGAGCCAGCACCTTTTCAATGTGAATTACGGCACTTGTGATTATTCCCGGTACCTACGCGATGACCAGATAAAATACTGTTCTCCAGTAATATTTATGATAAAAACTATCGTCACAACTGCAAACGGTACTCGGTGAGGGGGTCGAACTCCTTTTGATGAGTGGAGTTCGACGCCATCACGTAGCCCCATAATCTCATGGCCTCTGTGCACACTCTCTGAATCTCATCCACCTCTTCGAAGTCGAGATCAGCTCGCCAGTGAAACGGAGCGACTTTCGAATTGCGGAATGTGCTCGAGACACCACCGACGTCATTCTTTGTATGAGTATCTAAAAATCTTTTTACATTTATATGAAAGTCCAAACCATAAAAATTGTATAGCTCCTTCACGTGTCTGTAGGGGTCCACAGATAAGTCTTCGTAACGTACTACCCTGTCAAAACAAATTAAAGCAAATGGAGTCGTTGCACTGTCAATCGTAAACTTAAAATTAAAATAATTATATATACATGGTGGGTTACTTAACTGTACCACCTACTCATTAGGTAAAATATAAAAAACGAATTAGAATATTGTATGTATCGATTAATGTCGAATAACTTTCGTTTCAAACATTTTTTTATGCAACAGTTAGGTTATGAGTAAATGTACCATTAAGGTGGTATAGTTAAGTAACTCACCTGGTTAAGAGGGAGTCTACTGTAAAGGATAGATTAGTTCATTTAGGATGCTACAAAAATTATACTGAACACACTGAACTCTTCCATGTTCATTGAGAAAGCTCACCTGAAAGTACGTGGATATTTTTTAATCAATCTCACTGCAACATTGAAGTCTGACACCATGTCGGCGCACACTAATGCCGGGTCTGAACAATCTGGTTTCGTGGGACACCATTCCCTGTGCTTTCGCGACTGTAGAATACCCCTAGGGTCGCGAACCAACAGGACTAATCGTATTCCTAAACTATAATACAAAATTTTACATTGACCTCACCAATATAAAAAAATCAATCCGCTTGTATTAACAATGTCCTCACTCTTCTTGTTGTAAAAGTTTCTCCGCGGCGCGTAACCTCAGCCGAACAATCTTCATCGATTGAAAGGGAAAGAGCTTGCAAAACTTGGAAACGAAACGTGGATCCCAGCAAATCTTCTTATGGGCCTGACACTGCCTCCACAAATGCGTGTTATGATTAAAGACCCAAGGATGTGTTTTACCATAGTCCAGATATCGATCTTGGAGAATAAATAATCATTAATTTTACTGTATGGTTGTTTGTATAATTGTATAAGAACAAATTTACCGAGGTTCTTGAAATCGCATCTGAGCAAGGATTCGAGGTTCGCGAGAGCCTCGTTTGCGAGCGGAGGTCCTCGAATTTGAACAATTCCAAAATCCAGTAGGGGTTCGTAATGGTAAAAATTTGCTGGGTGTGCGTTCACCACGTCGCCAAGGAACGTGCTTCCGCTTCGCCAACTTGTTAAAATCACACTCCTCATTGGCCTGCCGCCCTTCTCCATCACCAAATCCTCCAATTTGCTACAAAATATACAAAATTCAAATAAACCACATCTAAAAGCTTTAAATGTGTATTCTTATTTTCTAGGCCGTTTTTTGGAGAATTTTTTTCAGAAAAACAATTGAATATTTTGCATCGGGATTTTGCACGTGTGTTTACTGGTATTTGAACTACACGTGCAATTTTTTTTAAGTCGAAATTATCAAAATTACATGAGTTGTATATTTTTGTATGGACCCTGGGCTGAACTTTACCATTGCCCCCTACTTTTTACACTTATAGGAATTCTTGTCGGAAACATTATCGAACCAATTGCATTGTTGTGTAACAATGTACACACCTAGCATTAAGACCATATTTTCCATTAGGGTACTTGTAGTCCTCCATTTCCCTCTGGATCGCTCTTCGTTGTTGGTCCACCACTTCCTGTATCCCAGAAAGCGTGACATTTTCCATGGATCCCCTAAAATATGTCTAAAGACCAAACACAATTTATGTTTAACATTCTACATCCTTTTGTAACCGAAATTTTTATAACAAAAGCTGAAGCAGAGGCGAGCATACTGTCTACAAGGCTTTCTTCCATTCCAATATTAAATGTGTTACGAGTAGATTACGGATTTTATGCATTAATGACGAAAATCTTGTTTTGTACAATTTATACAATTTTTATTTTGCATAAAATCTGCAGTCTAGTTATTAGTTTTGTTATGAGTGATGGGGTTTAGCTCTTATGGATCAATGAATAGTGAGTTAGAAATTGTCATTTTTGTTGATTTGTGACTATGTACTGACGTTTACTTAATTTGATATTATCTACTGTGCATGCACTTCATTGCTTACCGTTACTGGCTCCTGAATTTTGACGAGGCGTGGCCTTATCTCAATATCCTATATTAAAGAAAATATTGATAGTTTAGTGTTCTGACAGTGCACATTAGATAGTGATCACGATAATGTTGTTGACTTAACCAGGACAGTATCTTTCTCCCTCTTTCTCTATGTAGGAATTAGTGTTGCAAAAATGTGCGATAGTGCTGATAAATTGATGATCTTATGGTGCATTATAAAAATGAAAAGGAAAAAGATATTTTGCATGCATTCCCTGATAGCAATATGAAATGTGAAGCTATGTGCTATATAAACATGTTGTCTATATTACCATTTTTATATGAATAGAGTTAGCTGAATATTTACAGCCCGTAGTCAGAACGACTGTTACATATTTATAAGTTCTGTCATCCGTAATTGCACTTTAGATAAGCGGTGCTTCGACTTAACGATTAATTATCCGGGAAAGTTTCGAACCTCGCGCAATACACAGGGTATTCACGCTATCACTAGCGTTTTTCTTGCAAACAATAAATATTAGCAAAAAATTCAAGGATTTGAAACTAATACTGTTTTTTGCAAGCAACGTGCCAGTGTATGTAATTTTTTTCTGTTTGTACTATTCTTTTTTAGAAACGAAGGTGACCTTCCATTTCTGTGATTGTGTGACCTTGAAGGTCATCGTGTCGTATACGTATAAATTTGTCCCGACACACGCCTTCCATCTAAAAAATTGAAGATCACCTTCGTTTTCAAAAGAATAGCGCAAACACAGAAAAATTGCATATACACCATTATGTTGCTTGCAAAACACAGTATTACTTTTCCCTCTTTTGTTTTTTTTTCTGATATTTATTATTTTTTTCAAGAAAAACGCTGCCCAGTAATAGTGTGACCAGTGTGGGATTTCCAAGGATCTCTGAGCAATAGGCATCCCAGACTGCTGCGTGAAAATAAAAGGATAAAGGAGGATATGGAAACAGGGAGAAAGAGAGCTGGCTCTTCGTATGGCTCAAGAATGTCATTGTTAGCGTACAAGTGGAAAAAGAGTTAGGTGCAAAAGTTAGACTTTACCATCAGAAAGAGCGTGTTTGGCGTGACTCAATTTAGAGCAATCCCCACCTCCGATTTTTTACTGACCGATATCACCGGCTGCAGTCGATGCTCGAGGTAGCTGCTGTAGCGTTGGTTAAATGCTAAGAAGAAGATGCAAATGGACGCCAGGCCTACCAGACCATAGAAGCTGAGCCGTTTTGACATCCTTGGTCCTTTCATGGAACAGAAACAAAACAGACAATGAACATTCAAGCGTACAACAGGGCGTCTCATTAAACTCAAGGTAAAATCTTCCTGTTAGCATAATAAAACTTGCCTTCGATACCTATAAAACACAATAGCATATTAACTGAAGTAGGCACTTGCCTTACAAGTAATATAGTGACCATTATCAGTAGCAGGGTCCCCAAAGCTGCATTATAGATATCATATCTTTGTTTGTGATAATATCGTACTACAGTTTCTATAATAGAAAAAATTCCACAGCAATTTCATCATCCTTAATTTTTTTATTTCAAACCATATATCCCTTTGACCTTGTTTGCGCACTTATAGCTATGGTGACCAGACTTCCATCATTCTTTAGATTTAATCTTTTTCTACAATGGTCATAATGTTCTTTACCTTGTGAATTGAAATAAAATTGAACATTTACACACACCACATGACCTAAAGTGTGCGAATCTGCATGTAAAAATCAAAGATTTGTTCGTTTCCAGTTGTTGAAACCTAAACATAACTGATAGTAAACTTTTCAATGATGTTTAAGTTAAAATGTCACCAGTGGAAAGATCAAAGAATGACGATAAAATGATGTATCCTGCTAACATAGATGGATTGAAATTTATAAATATTTCACATGCAGAGATGTGTCTTTTAAAAACATTTTAAAAATCTTTGCATGCTGCTTATATCTATCTGGATCTAATGTCCCCACAGAATGGGTATTTTCATTAGCAAACAATACATGAACCGGCGAAAGAATTCAATTGAGAATCGAAATATTGAAAGCATGCATTTACATCAATATGCAACTTTAAAATGAATTGTATAGCCCGCAGCCAAAACTTTTCCTGAACATTCTTCTACACAGTGTCCACAGACATAAACGTGTTCGTTACTTAAAGGATAATAAATCAATATGAACAATGTGTTACAAATTTTTAAAACACGAACCTGATTTATTAAAGAAAGTGCATTCTGATGAAAAGTACCAAAATTAAATTTTTCTTATACATGAAATAATCCCTGATGTCCTCTCTATATTCTCCAAGAAAGTATGGTCACCGTACTGATAGCCCATCCTGTATAAGTTTACAAACTATCCCAAAAGAGTTATAGAAACAAGTGTGATATTTCCAGTTAGGAAAAGGTGGGGCAAGACTATTATTTGTTCAAAGAACACACAAACCACGGTGTTATCACTCATGAGGGATCAGATAATACACCGTCGCTGTGTTTGAACTGATCTAGTTTTATGAGTTTGTTTAACGTATGATAACAAACAGACACACAGCTTATAACATTGATAAATATGGTTCTTTAGCGTTTTTGTTTTGCCTCACCTCTCTGTATTTATGAGTGTTGCTCTTAAATAGACGAAACAGTTATTCAATTAATTTTGGAGCAATTAGGATTAGGATGAGAATAGTTGCAGAAACCCCCCCTACGATTACATCCTAAATTTCTGTAATGCTAAGAGGGAGAGCCAGGAGGGCGTTAGGAGGATCCTCACCTCAGGATCGAGCAGTTCGTCGCATTTGGCAGTTCCGCGTGAAAGAAGCACGGCCGGTTTCGTTTTTCGCGAGGCCTCACGTGTTCCGTGGCATTTTAAAGCGACGAAGGGCAGTGTGCGAGAATCGTACGCCCATCGTCGCGATCCGATGACGCAGGGAGGCCCGTATTGCGGCTGAGGCGGCGACCACACGACTCGCGGTTGCACCTCATGTGTGGAAGTGCATCGAGCGCGCGGTCATGCACTATGCAACACCGCGGTACATGCACAGAAACTGCGACGACGTTCTGCGGCGACGGGACTTTCGTTGTCAACGGGCCGGGGCCATGGGAAAGTCGAAAGCGAGGCGACCCGTCGCACCCGAGATCTATGATTAATTGATCGCCGTTGCAAAATTGAACGCCGCCCGTTGCCCGTGTGGCCGAATCGATCGTGGAATGGTGGCGGGCTCAACAACGTCGCAGGAATGTCATCGTCAACGATAAACGAGACCCGATTTTACTCTTCCGCAGACGCGATAACCACGACCACGGATCACGCGGTGCGATTCACCCACTGATGCTATTCCGGTTTTTTTTTTTAACTATTCCTGCATTTCCGTTGATTTCTGATTCCGAACGCCGGGATATGAGTTGGATGTTGTTGTCGGATTAGAATGTTGCTTACTAGACTCATGTGTTAACTGAATATTGCTGAGTATGCGGAACATATGTCCGAAACTTGTTAGCTTTGTAGCGTTGAGAATATAGAAGCATTGTAACAGAGAGGAAATCTGATTGTGTTTCATTCTGGTACATATATCGTTTGGATAATGTTAGGGGATGTTGGGTATAAACGGGAATATTTATGTTGACGTAAATGCTCTTGGTGGTAGTTTTCTGATGCTAAAGACAATTTTAAATTTTGTTTGGGAACGATATATGGATGCAGGGGAGACATGGTTTTTATATCTTTTGTGCATGTATAGTTCATGAATTGTTCGAAGTTTCTGTAAAAGTTGATCGTTTTATGCAATAATTATTACACTTTCTTTTATTTTCTTACTCTCTACCCCTTCCCTTTTCTATTTTCTGTTATTATTTCGAGTTTTATGGTAATCGGGTTCATCATAAATTCATAGTGCATAACGTTATGCAAATAACCTAGTAATCCAACAGTTATCCTTGTAATAATTAACTACAATTAAGTATAACTTCAGAAACAGTAAAACAGTATATAATCCACCAATAATTGTGGAAATAATAAATAAAATAAAGAAATTATATGAATTTATAACTGCTTTACCATCTGTACTTCATGGCTGCCAACTTAGGGAAGTGTATAAATGTTGGAGACTCGGATATCGACTACATAATTCAAAATTGTTGTCATTATTAATTTTTGAACGTTTGACAAATGTCCACGAGTTTTTAACACGTATAATATATTTATTACTTTATTTACATCTATGGATAACGTCATTAATACGTTAATGAAAATTTCATTTTACGAAGAAACGAAGCGGGTTCTGTTCCGTGCTAAAAAATGATACAGGTTCTGTTCCATGCTAGAGTGTTGAAACTGAAATGGGCACTGAAAAGCTCCAGGCGTGAGCACTCTGATTTCCTCTCCGATTAAACTATAAATCAACAAAGAGGATCAACAAAAACCAGTCAGAAACCAATTTCCGAACCCACTGTACCGAACTAACTGGTCTACAATCGTCCCTCCCACCACAACAACCCCCTAAACCCACAATTTCCGCTCGACTGCATCGTTGCAACAGTGGAAATCAAAATCAATACGGCCAAATCCAAAAAGAATCTCCTCCACAACAAAACAGCAACCCTACGTTACTAACACTGGATACCAACTTACCTGCTCACTATCTTCCGAAATAGCCCGCCAGGTGTCGCCATGGTTCACAATAACGGACAAACCCATTCAAAAACTAAAAATGGCAGAAAAGGGCTCCCATTAACCTGGACTCCCTGATTAATGTGAAAGACACTGGGTCTATGAAATGTATCAGGGAGGTTTTATGAGTCCTTAGGTTTCCGAGTAACGAAGTTTACTGATTGGGAATGGTTTGGCGGATAAGCAAGCCCCCTGGTGGTGGTTTTCAGAGAGGGGTTGGCGCAGCATGCGTTGCCCATGGCGTTTAGGTTCCAAGCAAACCAGTCGGATGCTGTTGCTCGAGCAGCTCAGATGTGGTTGGCAGGCGATTGAACCATCCACGGTTGCACGTTCTCTGCTTTCTCCTCGCGATGTCACGCTCTCGGACGTTCGAGCCTTGTCGTTGAGAAACGGACGTACCCGGGTTGTATCCGTCCGCAACCCGCATGATCTCGCGTCTCGTCTTCGGTACGTGAAAATACGGTCGGGTCTACCGGACGCTAGGTTCTCGAAGAGGCGGAGAGACCTCGTGATAACTGAACGTCCAGAGAGGGACGTCCAGGGAGTGCGTCGCCACGAAGACGTCGCATACCCGGCCCCGGCTTCTCGACAACTGGATGTGAGAGACCGGGTTCAACCGCGGCGCGAGTGCAGTGTGTGGAGGCTGTGGCCAGGACTCGGCGTATTTACCCGTGTGAATCAGCAAGGTGTCGACGGGATGTCACGCTGACGGGATTCACGGTGAGTTGGCCGTATATTGGCTGTCTCTTGTCCTGTCTCTCCTGTCTTAGCGCCTTTCGTCCTCTTGGCTCCTTTCCCTCGCCTCTTCCGTTTCTGGAATTTTAGCGGCGCTACCAGAACCGATACCCGTCCGACCGCTTCCTCCCCTCGCTCCGCCATCCCAGCAATTCCTCTTCGGAGATATATCTTTTGAGGCTTTGTTTACGATGGGACACCGAGCCTGTTGACTTTGAAAATACTCTGCTGCTTTTGGGGATTTGAAAAATGAACCCCGGTTTGGTCTCCACTGATCAGGCCAAGGAACGGGGAGGAGGATTTTTGTGGATATTGCTAGGTGCAGGGTTATAGTTTCGAGGATTTGTTTGTGATGGGACACCGAGACTGGTAACTTTGAAAATATTGTCCTGCCTTGGGAATATGAAGATTATGTTTGGTCCCTGAACTGATATCTAGGCCATGGAACGTGGAGGAGAATTTTTTTTGGATACTAAATAGTCAGTAGGCATTGTGGTTTTCAGGCCTCTAGAAGGTCGTGATTAGAGATACCAGTGCTGTGTATCTCTGTTATCGGTGGAATTATTTTTAGAACGGTTTTTTCGTGTGACTAGGCTCTGGCGGTGCTGTGCCATGTGTTTGAAGGGGTTAAGGGGGTTGGGGGTTGGTTGTGGGGTGATTAGGGTGATCCCTTTTGAAGTTTTTGAGAATTGGGTGAAGGTTTGGTGATTCGGTACTGATTTGGGGTTAGGAGAAGATTGTAACAGAGTCTGGGTTAGGTTTAGAGTCGAGGGAAGATTCGTAATAGAGTTTGGGCTAGATTTAGAGTAAAGGGATGACTGTAACAAAGTTTGGGTTAGGTTTAAGTTCAGAGGAGGATCGTAATGATGACTGGGTTAGTGTTAGGTTTAGAGTAAGATCGTAATAAAAACTGGGTTTGGTTCAGAGAAAAACCCTAACAAAGTCTGATTGGACCTTAGGACTTATGACTTCATAGGGGGTGTTTGCAAGGATTTATTGTTTCAGGCCAACCGTGTTTCTCCAATGATTTTGTTTACATGTTTGTCATATTCATTTTTTTAATTATTTAAACGTTTAGACTTACACGTTGCTAAGTTGCACTTCAGAAGATGACAACAAATATGGCCGCCGTATACCCGAATCTGTGACCACATGATGTTGTTCCTTTGCAGATTTACCATACCTAGAGACAAAAATAAAAATCCAATATTATCATTGAAATTACTATTTGAGCCGTCAAATAAGCGGTGTCTGGGTCTCTTTGGACCAAGTATCTTATACATCGTCTAACCATTGAACTTCTTGATGAAATAAAACGTATAAATGATTAAAAATGCTACATTTTTCTAAACTGCAGTCTGCTGATGGTATATCCTGCGGCGGACCATTTCGCAGTATAAAATTCTTTATTTCGATCGTTTCCGTCAATCAGGTAGTGGAAAAATGTTCGCGCGGATCATTGCGTGTGCTATCCATTTAGCTAACTTTTTATGGGAACCGGGCGAGTGAAGTCGCATTCTTATCGCAGATTCATCACGTTGGAATACTGCGGTCGCATCAACACATGCTACGCGTGGGTTTCCGTCTATCTATCATGCTGTTTCGCATATTTCATTCCAACTAGACTCGGATTGGATTCCCCGTACCAACAAAGAAAAATTTTAACAGCATTTTCTGCACCAATTATTAACGATCCTAATCAAGATACTATTTAAAAGATATAAATATATATATACGCAGTGGTGAAAATTTATAATAATTTTATAATCAAATATTTACTTGTTTCTGTGCATCATGTTCATGAAAATGGCACTAGCAGAATCTAACCCGGACCATAAATAGCAACAAAAATAATTTAAGAAATGTGTATCGATTGAATGGGCAACAATCTGTATAAAATAAAAAATAGAAGTGAATATTAAAGAAAGTAAAAACAGAAAAATAAATGAAAGGAACAAGCATCATTACAAAATAAGTAGAAATAAAAAAAAATAAAATAAAAATAAAATAAAAAATGTGTATCGATTGAATGGGCAACAATCTGTATAAAATAAAAAGTAGAAGTGAATATGAAAGAAAGTAAACACAGAAAAATAAATGAAAGGCACAAGCATCATTACAAAATAAGAAGTAGAAATTGTAATAAAATAAAAATAAAACAGTGAAGGCAAAAGTAATTTTAAATTATCTGTGTATCAGTTGAAATAATATTTTTCAGTATTTTTGCAACGGCTGTTCAATAAAATCCTTTTATTATGTGCTAAAATTGTTATTTGATTTTTGGAAAGGGTTAGAGAAGTTCGATCCAGGTTTGTGTGAGAATGGAGGCTTCCTCCATTGTTTAACGAAAGGTATGCTGTAGTAGGGCCACTTGTGAGGGGCCGAACGAAGAAGAAGGTCACTTTATATTCGGTTCGGCGAAGGTATGCCAGTTGAAATGAAGGCATCGAGTGAGTTAGACCCGACGGACCGGCCTGGTCGGCCTACATACCCGGGGCGGAGCGTGCGTTTACCAATTTCTGTTCGCGGGTTTACGTCCGCGGGACTTTTTTCATTACGGAAAGTGTGTCGCCGCTGAAAAAGTACTCACGCACCGACTACAGGATTTTTCGAGGGCCCGGGAGCGCCCCCGGTCCGCTCTCCATGGTAATTTTATTCCGCTAATTAATTCGACAGACCGGCGATGGGCAAACTGTTTTTGCAACCAGTCGAAATCGAGAACCCGGTAGCCTGCAACGATAGCTGCTACCTTGAGCTCCCTAATTTGTTCTAAAATTGCTAACTTGTTCATTTTCAATTTTTTACAATTTTATTTTCAATTTATTATATTTAGCCACAAGTTGCCATTCCTTTAGGGTGTACTTTGAGAATTTTTTTTGTTCAAATTGACCGTCATATTCTTTTGTAAATTTCTACAATTGTTTATGTATATCTGAACTCCATTTATGAATTTTTACTCGTTGTTATCGTTGACATTGTGGAAGTTATGCAATATTAGGCTATTTTTCATCTTTTCTGAGTCTAATATGTATAATTATAAATTTGTTATTTATAAAAATTTAAGAATATAGCTTAAATATATGTACATGTGTCTGCAAAGTTTCAAAAAGATACGTTGTTTAGTTTGTTCGAAAAAAATTCTCGAAGTACGCACTCAAGAAATGGGAACACCCTCTTAAGGGTTGGAAACATCGTTCGCTTCTGCTGTTTGTAATTACATGAGTTTTCGAGGTAGCTATTTATAAAAATTCATGAATATAGCTTAAATATATGTACATGCGTCTGCAAAGTTTCATAAAGATACGTTGTTTAGTTTGTTCGAAAAAAATTCTCGAAGTACGCCCTCAAGAAATGGGAACACTCTCTTAAGGGTTGAAAACACCCCTTTAATTGAGTTCTCGTTTCCACGAGATTTTCTGTGCTTCTTAAAGTACATAGTCGTTGCCCTGAATGTTTATGGATTTTTGTGAAAATTTCCCAATAGTCGACGTCTGGAACACGCGAGTTTCGTTAAATATTTAATTAATCGCTTGTAGCGTTCCGTAACTTATTACTAATTTCATGTCAAGTATTTTATAACATATCTCACATTTAGAAAATTGATGACAAACTTTCTATGAGCCAGAATATGCTAGAACAATATTCAAAATATACGTAATCATTAATATTATCATTATATTTGATTTTTTTTCGTTTTTGGCGCGAAATTCAAACGTGAATTCGTGAATTGCTGTACTATAAAGCGATTTTTTAGGAAATCTAGTTCAAAAATCCGAAAAACCGAGTTGTTGACAAAGCACGCCAATCCCGATTTTTATAGCAATTAAACTATTTTCCATTTGCCATCGGCTTATACGTGAACGAGACTGTTTCGCCCCGGGGGACAACAATTTTACTGAAATATCAATTTTTTCTGCAACAATTTGTCCGCACCGAGGAAAAACGGTATGGTGCAAAACGAAACTGTGGTGGCGGGAAGTATGAGTGTATGGGTGTGAGCGCGCGCACGCCGCAGGAAGTCAGTCTTTTTCTTTCCGGTCGGATTCTCCCCAATTTTCTTGCTGGAGACGAAGAGATTGCTCGTACGAAATTTAATTGTGTGTTCCCACTTTTGGCCCACGTCCAAACGATAAAAACGAAAACCTCAGAACGCATCTGTGGACCGTGGCGATTTTAGAAAATATTTTTGGGATTTTTTGACCCCCTTGGGCTGCGGAAGCATGTCAACCCGACGTAAACAACGCGTAATCTTTGCTAAAACACGTAAGTTTTAAACTTACACATTTTATCCGCTCCAACATGATTATTCTTGCTCAAGGTCATTTCAAGGTCAAAAAGGTGGTATCCACTAAATTCAGTTTTTTTATTGTCTATCACGCTATCGTAACAAAAATATACTATTCCATTTAAAAAAAAAACATCGGTGACCTTGAAATTTCATTAAAAAACACGACATACAAAATTTTTTTTCTTTACCATTATATTTGCCCCCTACAATAATGTCACTTTGTCCTCTGAAGTTTTCTGATAGGACTGTAAATACGACAGATATTTAGGTGTTCCCATTCATGTGGGACACCCTGTATACAATTTTCAAAATCCGTAGAACCGTCTACAATGGAAATCGACAATGCCTACAGATCATTTAATGCAAGTTTGCAATATTGCATAAATGAGGATGGTCAACATTTCGAACATTTATTATGATATGTAAAGGTCAACCCGCTGTAAACAACGCGTAATCTTTGCAGAAACACATAACTTTTAAACTTGCACATTTTATCCGCTCCAACATGATTATTCTTGCTCAAGGTCATTTCAAGGTCAAAAAGGTGGTATCCACTAAATTCAGTTTTTTTATTGTCTATCACGCTATCGTAACAAAAATATACTATTCCATTTAAAAAAAAAACATCGGTGACCTTGAAATTTCATTAAAAAACACGACATACAAAATTTTTTTTCTTTACCATTATATTTGCCCCCTACAATAATGTCACTTTGTCCTCTGAAGTTTTCTGATAGGACTGTAAATACGACATATATTTAGGTGTTCCCATTTATGTGGGACACCCTGTATACCAGTGGTGGGCACGGGTGGAGGCCCTCAAACGCCTGCTTCTCCCACGAATCTCTCTTTCATGCAGTGCGCACGTTCGTTGCGCACGCTGATGTCTCGTGTCTTTGTTGCCCCATTATACCGCGCTTGCTGGAAGGGGACAGAGGGCGCTACGGTGTGGAAGGTTTTGCCTCAATTGAGGCAAAATTGCCCATCCCTGCTGTATACCATCGAGGCAAAATTGGAATAATTATAAACGGTTTCTTTAATATTGTATTAAACGTTTTAATCGGTCCAGACAATAGAAAAGTTCTTATTCAGTTTAAACAATTTAAACATTTTTAAACAGCAGTTTGATTTTTGTTTTAATTACCACGCAAGCTCAGAAATTAGAGCGGCACTGATCAAATCGCTCTGAATTGTAGCTCTGTTCAACAGGCAAAATTACGAAACGAAAAGTGAAGTTTCGTTTCGAGGTTTCGCAACAATCTCCAGTTACGTGTTGTTAGATCGTTTAGCTGGCTTGTACTAACAGCACGAAGCCGGTCGTGCTAAACAATGTTCCCTCGCTTTGGAACAACGAAAGCGTAATGTTCCCGAAAGAGCTGCGAATTCTAAAAATAAGAGTGCAACGGCGCACGAGACGTTTTTGTATCGTTGCATTCAATGACGACAAAGGTCGGGCCGTTCGTCGACCTATTGGCACGGTCGTCGCACGTTTGCAACCCTGTAAATGCAGTTCTGTCTCTTTCAACTATTTCATTTTTTTTTTACTACTAACTTAACGAGTTACTCGACCTAATTTTGCACTGTATTTATTCCAGAGACTACCAACGCTTTATGCAACTGTATTTCGCAATTGCTTGAATGCAATTGTTCATAAAAAATTAAAAAATTGATGATTAGTCAAAGGGTTGCATATGGTTAACACTAGAACTACCGGACAAGTCAAAATGACTGGTTTCTAAATTTTTCTTTTACAAATATTGAAATTATAAAAACGTTTTCAGGAGTAATGTTTTAATTAACTTCTCTATTAGAGTACATATTTAAACAAAAGTTATACGGAATTTGAATAAATGCATTCTTGTCGTTATTAGAAGGCAATATACACTAGTCGCGTTTAGCGCTCGGTAGTTCTAGTGTTAAAAAGATGGATAAATTGAACAATTTTTTTAGGAGTGAAATTGTTAAGTAACAAAGTGGGATTTTTTAAGAATTGTCAAACAATATTTCAACTCCATTTACCTATTTTTATGTTGTCTAAAATTCCAAAATGGCGGACCGGTGCAACATTGTTTAACCCCATGCCTAGCTCAACGCTACAATGCCAAATATAAAAATCGCTCATCTTTGATCTACTGTAACTTTGTTTATAAAAATCTTACAAGAATGCAGCTTGCCTCATTTTAAAGGGCGAAGTCTCTACTTTCATACACTTAGGGTCCCATTTTCTTCAGCCACTCCATCCCTTCACAAAAATGATCTAAACCCGAGGTTGCACTTTTTCGTCATTTTTTCAAATTCTAAGGACCCTACTGGCTGAACAAGATTTTTCCCTATAATCGGACCAAAGTGATATTATAGAGGGTAGTTTCCCTCTTTACAATGATCTCTTTGAGGTCTTTGTGCGATTTATCTTGAGAAAGATAATTAACTTTGAATTACTCATAGGAATTCAATAACCGAGATAATTGCTGACGTTTGAACGGGAGGCTCGCAATTATGGCAAAGTTTCATAGCGAGTTGGTGGCTCTGGGGGGAATGCTCGATGTCAGAGGGGGTTGATCGTCCTCGGTAGACAGAGGAGTTAGTCGGTAAAGGGGGACATTAGTGAATGAACTGTGGAAAAATGGCATGGGCACTCGCTGCCGTTTGCTCGCGTGCCGTTTCGTCCCTTTGTCGGACAAGGAACGTCGGACAAAGAGGAACGGAGTAGCGGTGAGTGGAACAGAGAGGAAGGGAGAATCGATAGGAGAGGGCACACGTTATTTGCCCGCGGGTTCGTGACGGGGGACGATCGGGAGACGATCACGCAATCGTTTCGATCCCTCGACACAAACCCGAGAGGAACAACACTGGCCGAATTATTTAATTTCGATGGATTCTCCGTCGAATTACTAAACAATTTATGCGTCCCTCTTGTCTCGTTGTCGGAACGAAAAAGTACTTAGCCTGGGGAATGTCTTTTGTTTCCGGTGGAATGGGCTTTGGGCTTTGGAAAGTTCTCTCGAAGTGTCTTGTGGGTTTGCAGTTTTAATATAGGGAACTTTGTTTCAGGTGAAATGGACTGAACCCTTTGAAAAATTCATTAGAATCGTTCTGTCGGTTTGCATTTCCAATATAGGGAATTTTATTCCAAGTAGACACGGCTGAATGTTTAAAAAATTTACCAGATGTGACTCGTCCACCTGAATTGTTAATATAAGGAATTTTGTTCGAGCAAGGATAATCTGAATTCTTTAATAAATTCACTAGAAACGTTCTGTCAGTTTGCATGATCAATATAGGGAATTTTATTCCAAGTAGACAAGGCTAAATGTTTCAAAAATTTACTAGATGTGACTCGTCCACCTGAAGTGTTAATATAAGGAATTTTGTTCGAGCAAGGATAATCTGAATTCTTTAATAAATTCACTAGAAACGTTCTGTCAGTTTGCATGATCAATATAGGGAATTTTTTTCCAAGTAGACAGGGCTGAATGTTTAAAAAATTTACCAGATGTGACTCGTCCACCTGAATTGTTAATATAAGGAATTTTGTTCGAGCAAGGATAATCTGAATTCTTTAATAAATTCACTAGAAACGTTCTGTCGGTTTGCATGATCAATATAGGGAATTTTATTCCAAGTAGACAAGGCTAAATGTTTCAAAAATTTACTAGATGTGACTCGTCCACCTGAAGTGTTAATATAAGGAATTTTGTTCGAGCAAGGATAATCTGAATTCTTTAATAAATTCACTAGAAACGTTCTGTCGGTTTGCATGATCAATATAGGGAATTTTATTCCAAGTAGACAAGGCTAAATTTTTCAAAAATTTACTAGATGTGACTCGTCCACCTGAAGTGTTAATATAAGGAATTTTGTTCGATCAAGGATAATCAGAATTCTTTAATAAATTCACTAGAACCGTTCCGTCAGTTTGCATTTCCAATATAGGGAATTTTATTCCAAGTAGAGGGGGCTAAATGTTTCAAAAATTTACTAGATGTGACTCGTCCACCTGAATTGTTAATATAAGGAATTTTGTTCGAGCAAGGATAATCTGAATTCTTTAATCAATTTACTAGAACCGTTCTGTCAGTTTGCATTTCCAATATAGGGAATTTTATTCCAAGTAGACAAGTCTAAATGTTTCAAAAATTTACTAGATGCAACTGGTCCACCTGAATTGTTAATATAAGGAATTTTGTTCGATCAAGGATAATCTGAATTCTTTAATAAATTCACTAGAAACGTTCCGTCAGTTTGCATTTCCAATATAGGGAATTTTATTCCAAGTAGAGGGGGCTAAATGTTTCAAAAATTTACTAGATGTGACTCGTCCACCTGAATTGTTAATATAAGGAATTTTGTTCGATCAAGGATAATCTGAATTCTTTAATAAATTCACTAGAACCGTTCCGTCAGTTTGCATTTCCAATATAGGGAATTTTATTCCAAGTAGACAAGTCTAAATGTTTCAAAAATTTACTAGATGCAACTGGTCCACCTGAATTGTTAATATAGGGAATTTTGTTCGAGATTGGATGGGCCGAATCATTTTAGAAAAGTCATTAGAGGTGTTTTATTTAAAATCCGTTCTTTTTTCTTCACTCGACAGAATTCATAATGAGTGTCGTAAGCAAGAAACCTTGAGGATTATTAGCGCTCAACTCCTCGGAGTGATTAAAAGCAAAGGATCGCAGTTCGTCTCGCCTGCGGAGCTATTATTCGGTTTCAGACTTAGGTATAGATCCGTTATACCATGACCGAGGTTGCCTCATTTTTTGCTGGCAATTAAAATGAGTCAGCAGCTGCACGCAATGCTAAACGTGATCAGTTATTGATATACACCGCGCGATAGCCATCCCTCCACATTTCACACTAAAGAGAACGTCTCTCTAGGGAATTCCCGGCAACCATATTCGCGTCACAATTCTCTAGAATCAAAAATACCAAACCATTAAATTTTTCCAACCGATGCTTCTATCAATTTTTCCTCCCTTTCTCAATTTTTTTTTTAAAAACCACCATTTCGAATTTATTGCATATTTGATCACATTATGTGCTGTATATTCTCATTTTGCAACAGAGACTTGTTAATACAGATAAATAAAATTTTTCCAACTGATATCTCCGTTAATGTTTGCTTCAGATTTAATTTTTTGAAAAAAATGAAAAAAACAAAATTTCGTATTTATTGAATTCTTTATCAAATTGTGATGCGTCTGCTCGCTTTGAAAAAGAGACTGATTGTGAATATTAATGACCGTGCTTCTGTGTGTAATATTAATCGTTAAAAAAGATGAAGGAAGCGGAAACTCCAATGAAAAGCATGTGGAATATTTATCATGGTGCCGGAGGAGCCTTTATCAAGAAGCAAAAAGATAGAAACAGGAGGCAGTCTTATAGAATCCGGTTACTGTTAGACGATCAGATGCCGTCGGAAGTTCCATTATAATATTTAAACATATAGTATTCCTCCGTGAGTGCCGGAATATCGACAGGTTTCTTGCTCAACAACGCGCGTGCTGCGTATTTGATCGATTGCAACACTCCTGGCTTCAAGGAGAAGGGAAAAAAAATGTGCAGGAAATTCGTTCATGATTGGAGTTTTATCATTAGTATTCAAACGTACGGGTTAGGTTTTACTGTACGCGGTGCTAGATTCGTACAAAATTGCTTGAGAACTTTGAAAAATATGTTAGACAAAATAAAGCATGTAATTTTTGGCTGGAAAGCATATTTTCACAACACGGTTTTAAAAAATATTTCTTTTTCCATCGTTTGACTTCATTAAACGCTCCTCAGAGCAAAAAGAAACTTCTTACTACCGGAAATCTTGTATTTGGACTTTGATTTGGCTCCTGAGGGCATTTGGTGACTCCGCCCACAGTTACAAAAATTCTTAAAAATCTTCCTTTCGATTACTTGACTTTATCAAATCACCATCATAGCATAAAGCCTCACAGTAAACAATTTCTACTGCCTCGAATCTTGCATTTGGACTTTGATTTGGCTCCTGAGGGCATTTGGTGGCTCCGCCCACAGTTACAAAAATTCTCAAAAATCTTCCACTCGATCATTTGACTTTATCAAATTCTCTTCACAGCATAAAGCCACAGTAAAGAATTTCTACAGCCTCGAATCTTGCATTTGGACTTTGATTTGACTCCTGAGGGCATTTGGTGCCCCGCCCACATTTACAAAAATTCTCAAAAATTATTCTTTCGATCACTTGATTTTATCAAATCGTTTTCACAACATAAAGCCCCATAGTAAACAATTTCTACTGCCTCGAATCTTGCATTTGGATTTTGATTTAGCTCATGAGGGCATTTGGTGCCCCGCCCACATTTACAAAAAATCTCAAAAATCCTCCACTCAATCGTTTGACTCTATCAAATCCTCTTCACAGCCTAAAGCCCCATAGTAAACAATTTCTACTGCCTCGAATCTTGCATTGGGACTTTGATTTGGCCCCTGTTGGCATTTGGTGCCCCGCCCACATTTACAAAAATTCTCAAAAATCTTCCTTTCGATCTCTTGACTTTATCAAATCATCTTCACAGCATAAAGCCGCACAGTAAACAATTTCTACTGCCTCGAATCTTTCATTTGGACTTTGATTTGACTCCTGAGGGCATTTGGTGGCCCCGCCCCTCGGACCCACCCCGCTCTGTGGGAAAAGGGTGCAGAGATTAGTCGGCGAAGAAAATTCAGCGAAAAATAGCCAGTGTTTTCTGTTGGCATCAATCACTATTACGCCATTATGGTTGATTTTCTGAGTCATCCGTTTCTCGGGCGACGGGTTGCAACGAACTCTTCGCGGCGGCGGGTCGTTAAGTATTTACCCGAGCCACCCGGTCGCGGGCCGGCATGCATATTCCATCCGCGGATGACGCCAGAGGTCGGCTAACATCCTCGGGACGACCTTGACGGTCGTTGCCGGGGAGAAGCTAGAAACGGGGACGATCGTAAGGTGAAAGCTCGGCCTTCTTGTCTTACGTGGTCGTGAAGTTGAGCGAACGATAATGATGATGATGCTCAGGGACGTGTAGCTCTTATCTCTCCCTCCCTCTCTACCTCTCTTTCTCTCTCGCACTCACTCTAAAAACAAATATTTTTATGGCATCATGCGAGCTCCATTGAACCATACAACTTTGTCCTTGAGGCATTTAACGTATATTTAACACTACAATACTTACCTACTACCTACTAAACACCTGGAAGCTAGTAAGTACGTATGGAAAATTATTTCGATAATATTTCGTTAACTATTAGATTTACAACATACGAAGGTCAGCACAATTGTACGCAGAATTTGATACTCTAACGATTCATGATACAAAAGGTAGGTCATTCCATTAAAAAATGTATCACGGTTCCTGAGATTTCAGAAAATATGACCTTGAGGTGACCTTCATAGCCTACTTTCCCTCCTGAAATGCAGTAACTTTCTGTCGAACAATTTTGATTTAACGTTACGAATAAGGGAATAATTAAGGTTGGCAGAGTTAGGTCAGACACTTTGTGTATGTACGATCTAAGGTTCCGGCCCCGGGACCCGCCTCTATGAGAAAGAGAGATCGTTAAACCCTCGATCGAAGGGAACGAAGAAAACGCGGTAACGATCGGGATTTCGAGAAAGTGCATTCGGACTAATGAGTCTGCATCAAGAAGGTCGTAGAAACGTGTCCCTGTTAATGAGTGCGGCTCTCGGCGCGTCGAGGAGCTATCGCCCAGGCACGGATTAGTGCAAAGGGCGCGCCCCGGTTTAGTGCGAGCCTCTAATGAGGCTGTATCGGAAGGATAGAATGTTTTGTTAATGAGTTTCCTGGCAAATATCGATTTTTGACGTGCTCCGGACACTGACCAGTGCAGATGGCACACCCCGGTTTAGTGCACAAGGTTAGAAAATGATAGGTATTCGAAGATGGGAAATAGAAATTTACAATAATGGATTGAGGGGTGCGCAGTGTTTCAGTGGATAGAGCACGCGACTACAAATAATATGGTCGTGAGTTCAAATCCCACCGCTGTCACCACTGGAAATATTCTTCTATGTGATATTATACTGCGTCGTAGTGGTGGGCACTATCGACTGAATTAAACTATCGACTACTTACTATTTAGTAACAGCATACTATCGACTATTTAGTCGATAGTTTTTAGTCAATGGTGCCCATCACTACTGCGTCCTTGACTATGGTGGTTCGGAAGGGGGTGTCCCACTTGGACGCCATCCGATTGGACGCGTTCCTTTTGGACGCCGTGCCGATTGGACTCGTCGTTTGAACGCCATGCCGTTTGGATTTGCGACATTTGGACGCCTTGCCGTTTGGATTCGTGACATTTGGATTCGTGACATTTGGGTGCCGTAAATTTTATAATCATTGCTTTTCGAATTCTACATATGGTGATATTTTATTGTGAAATATATGGTTAGTTCTGGGTTAGGTCTGGGTTAGGTCTGGGTTAGAAAAATAGGTAGCATGGCTCGGTGAATGGTGTCACCCTCTATTCGGCTGGACGACCGACGGACATTGGCAACGCGGCCCACAAACCGTCTACCAGTCGGGTAGAGGTTAAACTCTCTCGGTAATGCGCCGCTCTTTATGAGGCAGGAAAGGTTCCACTGGGCCTAATGCAGCCTTGCATACTGGAACCGTCCGGATACCCGAGAGCCTAAGACAATAAATAAATAAATAGGTCTAGGTTAGGTCCAACCGGCACGGAGTCCAAACGGCACGGCGTTAAAACGACACGAGTCCAATCGGCACGGAGTCCAAAAGGAACGCGTCCAATCGGATGGCGTCCAAACGGAGGTGTCCTGTTCGGAACTCACCGTAATAAAAAGTAGGTCCCGCTGAAAAGTAGGCTGAAATAGGCTGAATATTGGCGTCAGGTGAGAGTGGACAAAGTGGAAGGGAGAGTGGAAGAAGCGGGAGAATGGTAAAATGGATTTGAAACCCTGAGGGGACCAAATATAAGTACCTACCTACCTACCTACCTACCTACAATAATGAATTGTGTTGCAAATATTGGGTTTCAATCAGTTGTAGTAATGGCCACTGATTATTGCGGACGATATGTCCCGGATTAGTGTGAGTGCAATAAGGTTAGAGGAGGGGAAGCATTGAAGATGCATGTAGAAAGTTTTCTGGGCGAGTCATGCCAGGAATATTTGATTTTGACGAGCTAGAGTGCAGCAATTGATTAGGAGGATATTTCCCGGTTAGTGTATGCAAAGACCATAAGCATGGTCGTAAAGATCGCTGGAATGATAATGAGAATACCAATGGAGAGATGTTAATGGAGATAAAGCAAGCGCGCGTTAAAACTGTACACGCTGATATTTTTATTTCTAGATGAATCAGATCTGTCTACTGTTTTTTATTTATTAAAATTATATATTCAGTTAAACATCCACAGTCTAATTACCATCAGCACGACTATGAAAATATGACCATTCAAATACAGTCCTTCCCACGACCAAAATGAGCCCAAACACGCCACAAATCGTGTAACATAAATCCCACAAAATTTGCCTCGGTTTAGTGCAAAGATTTTTGTCCCCAAAGCGGTCTGCCTCGATGTTGTCCGATTCCTGTCGTGTTTGGACTCATTCCTATCCGGATAGCGTTCGGATTCGATCAATAGATCAATGGAATCATTGAAGACGAGTTTACAGTAAGATCGGAGGTTAATGTACCTCGGTTATCACGTCATTTCAAAATCACTGCTAACTGAGGAGGCTGTGCGTATCAGCCTGGCTCTCATTCACTAGCGTATTTATGACACAGTGGGGCATTGTACCTCTCCGAGATGCCCGTGTCATCTTATCACTAGATATAGAAAGGTAGTTCCAAGCAGTGACAAAATCTCAACCGAATCGTAACACGTTGACTGCCAGGCGCATTTTCCATGGTTTGCCCAAGGCGCCAACGTGAATTTTTCATTATGCGATGCATATTATGTTGAAATATTATTTGCAGCAAATAAAGTGAGTTATAAAATCATGCTTGAAGCATTTTTCGCGCATTAATTTCTTCAAACTGTAGGATCTTAGGAAAAATGAGGAATTCCGCGCCGGGAATCGAACCCGGGACCCTCGCGGTTGTAGTTGATCAACTCTTACGCATACCCACGGAACCCTCCTACTTTTCCTAATCTCCATACAGTATTTGGTCTGGGAGGTCCTGATTCCACACTCGGCCATCCTGCTCCGGCATTCGCCCTCGAATGTCCGTCGCAGCGCCATCGTCTTTTTGGCCTCAGCGCCATCAACACAACTCGTCACCAACTTCGTCACTTTTCAGGAACACCATCCTACTGCCCTCTCTAGCAGTTTTCCCTGGATGTGCCCCTTACTTCGCTTCGTCGTCCTTTCGCTCACGTGCGACCGTCTTCGCAACGATTGCTCACTGCGTTCGTCGTCTGTCACCATGCGGGAATCGGTGTTCCCCCCATCCCGGCCGAGCCCCCAAATGTAGGATCTTAGGAAAAATGAGGAATTCAGGGCCGGGAATCGAACCCGGGACCCTCGCGGTTGTAGTTGATCAACTCTTACACATACCCACGGAACCCTCCTACTTTTCCTAATCTCCATACAGTATTTGGTCTGGGAGGTCCTGATCCCACAAAAGCATTATAGTAACAATGGCATTATTGAAACATTTATCAGTATCCATATTTACTCTATTTATGTACTTTTATTATTTGCTGCGTCGCTGGTCACCGGTGGCCCCCACGGCGCTGTAGCCAAGTCGAGTGCCGGTCACCGGTGCCCCCATGGCAGTCAACGTGTTAAACTAGCATTCTTCCAGCGAGTCCACGACAACCATATAAAACGATACATCCTAATCAGCCTAATTACCAACAATCACTCCATGAAACAATGACCATTAAAACACAGTCCTCTCCACAAGCAAAATGAGTCCAAACACGCCCGAAATCGGATACCCTAAATTCTCCTCGGTTTAAAGTAACGTTTGTCATCGCTAAAGCGGTCGCCTTGAATGTTGTCCGATTCCCGGCGTGTTTGGGCTCATTCTCTTCAGAGAAACGTCCTGATTCCGTTCAACAGATCGAGATTCCTTAAAGTTGAACTTTCAGTAAAATCAAAGGTCAATGTCCCCAGGCTATCGCTTCAAGATCATTACCAACCGAGTCTCGCAACGAGCTCACGCCAACCATAGACATCCGGACGTAACAGAGACGGTCCCCGAGGGTCAAGAATCCTCTTGTAGAGCCTTTCTCCTCCCGCGTTCGCAGTCGCGGCAGGAAAGTGTGCTAAAGACTCGGAGCCGTGAAAACGGGGAAAGTCCGTGGCTCTCGAGGCACTTTCTTCGTCTGGTCCCGAGGACGAGCGCTCACAGACACACCTACATATATACGCGTACGCGGTCATGCATCGGTCGAAAGTAAAATCTGGGTGTCAGTGGGTCGCGGGAGACGTTGCACAATTCTTGCATCATCGCCGGCGCGTTGTTATCTCGGGATAGGGATCGCAGGCTTGTTATCTCTGCGAAAAATAGAGGATGGCACACGCGTGAAAGTGGTCGGGCCGACCTGGGAACCTCGTCGATCCCAAGGATCCAGCTACCGGGTGGATCTAATTGAACTGATCGAGATACATACACGAAACGACACGACAACGACGCACGATGAATCGGCAAGCAGCAATTACTCGCCCCGCTACCGAAGTTGTGGGATCGATTGTTACGTAGCAATGCTGTTGCTCGAAGATCAGCTGCGCGCCGCGATACCATCGCGCTTTCATCATTGTTGCGTGCTAATAGAGGAAGCGCCGAGATTTTTTAATGAGAGCCAGTAGGCACACGTTAATTTTTGGCGAGAATGTTTAATAGCATTTCGATGACGTTTCCTTGTGGAAAGCGATTTTAGAGTGGGAGAGACGCGCGGGGTCCTAGAATTTGTGTTTCTCTGAACAACCTTGGGAAAATAGTATAACTGGTTCTCTAGTAAAACTGTTATTGAGTATTGTTCTTGACTACCTTTTTTTTACGTGGGGAAATGCGTTACGCATACCCTGTCCCCCCTGGGGGAGGGACCGGGTTATGCGGGAATCCCCTTGAGCTTGTTCAGCCCATGGGTATACCCACTAAAACCCCACGGTGACCTACCCTAAGCAAAGGGGGGGGGGGGCAGCTACTCGAGCGCGAACACTACTGGACCACCCCCCATATTGTTCTTGGCCACCTGGGGACTGTTTATGTCCCGAAAAATCATCAGGTTTTTGTCGCAACCTAACCCAGACCTTAGTGAACCAGTACAACCAACGGGTTATCAAATAAAATTGTTATTAGGTAGTGTTCTCGGCCATCTGGTGACTGTTTATGTTCCGAAAAATCATCAGGTTTTTGTCGCAACCTAACCCAGACCTTAGTGAACCAGTACAACCAACGGGTAATTAAGTAAAATTGTTATTAGGTAGTGTTCTCGGCCACCTGGTGACTGTTTATGTTCCGAAAAATCATCAGGTTTTTGTCGCAACCTAACCCAGACCTTAGTGAACCAGTACAACCAACGGGTAATTAAGTAAAATTGTTATTAGGTAGTGTTCTCGGCCACCTGGTGACTGTTTATGTCCAGAAAAATCATCAGGTTTTTGTCGCAACCTAACCCAGACCTTAGTGAAACAGTACAACCAACGGGTAATCAAGTAAAATTGTTATTAGGTAGTGTTCTCGGCTACCTGGTGACTGTTTATGTCCCGAAAAATCATCAGGTTTTTGTCGCAACCTAACCCACACCTTAGTGAACCAGTACAACGGATAATCAAGTAAAATTGTTATTAGGTAGTGTTCTAGGCTACTTGGTGACTGTTTATGTCCCAAAAATCTGTTTATGTCATCAGAATCGTCGCTCGAACTTAGGGGATGTATCCCTCGGTTTCAAGTGAGTCACACTAGAGCGACGTGTTCCCCAAGGGTTGAGGGTCGAAACACAAGCGGTCCATTCCATCGTATCTAAACGGTCGGTACATGTGGAAGGAATATACGCGGCGAGTTGCTGAGAGTAGAACGCAAATGTGGCGACCGCATCAGAGCTAATGGCGGTGGGATAGCCAACCGGAGGACCCAGCGGACATTCGTGAAGGCTCGTGGAATCAAGTGGAGGCGGCAGGCAGCGATCGGGCCGGGTGTTTGACTCTGGACAGCCACCCTGGTCCCTTGTCTACATCCGGCTGTTCCCTCACAGCTGTATCGCCAATTTATTGCAAGAGACAAAGCGCGTTCAGAGGGTAAGAGGTAGGAGGTGAGCGACCGGTCAAAGAGCCACTCCAGCGTTGGGGTACCTAGAAAAGGGAGAGAGAGAGATGCGGAGGGAGAGATGGAGGAAGGAGAGAGAGAGAGAGAAGGAGCCTGGGCGCAATCAATAAGGCCGGAAAAGAAAATAGAATGCCCCGCCGTTGCGAATCGTCGTCGTCTATAGTAATATTCGCCCGTGGCGCGTGACACGGAATATTAAATTCCGGATGACGCGGATCGATTTGTTCATTATCCGCGTCTAGCTTATCGCGGGCTAGACGGAAATTTTTAAACCGATGACGTATATGTTCCCCGCGCGGCCGGCTGGCGAACATAAATCCCAGCACCACGGGCAAGACGATCCGTTCTCGCAGCGGGTCTCTGACATCTCCTCGGGCCTCTGTGTACACCCGGTAAACACCATTTGTCCGTTTTTGTCCGGTGCTGTGGCTCCCCGATCTCTCCCAGCGGATCTTGGTGTTGGTGTCTCCTTTGGTTTTCAATATTCCGCGGATCCTTGTTTGTCTAACCAATTTCATCGGGGTCATTTCAAGGTTGGGTTTAGTATTTTGTATAAACGCGTGCTGTGAATACGCGAGTACCCCAGAATATTGGTATTCTTACCTCTAGACACGAATACCGAGGCTGTCCAGTCTTAAAACATCAATACTTTAGCAAAAATTTGCAAACTTCATAAATATGCAGAATTGATATGGAAATTTGATGTCGCCGATTTCCTTCAAACTTTGCACTTTGGTAGTCCATTAAGTCCGTCATCGATTCCTGACAATAACCTTATCGGACGTTTAGCTTAAGAGGGGGGGGAGGAGGTCGAAGTTGATATTTTGAGAAACATAAACAGGACTATAACTTCTGACCCAATAACGATATCGATCTCCAATTAGGACAAGAAAAATTTAAAAAATCAGGCTTTCTAACGATGTACAATTTAATAAAACTTTCTCATTTTTTAAATAATTTATTTACATTTTTTGTATTCTTTTCGAGTAAAGAAACCATAGTGCGTACGCTAGTTCTCCAAAAAGCAATATTCCAATTTTAACCAAAAACTCGTCATTGGTGCACTATTTTATCCTCTTTCGAATCCTGTAAGTGTCATCCGGGTCAGGCATTTCGTTCTCGAGTTACAGTGAAGAATATGCAGAAGTCCGAGGCTATTCCATCGCAACACGAAACGGCGAGTCGTAGAACACGATTACGCTGCTACCATGAATTCTACGCGACAGTGAACGTTAACAGTTCACGGGAAATCTAATAATAATAATAATAATAATATTCCAGACCGGTCTCGTACAAGTTAGAGCCCCGGGGCGCACGAACTCCCGAGCCCAGACCAGATGTCCTCGACGGACGGACAGCAGCGACGTGCACGCAATTTCTCCGTAGTTCTCCTCTATCTTTTATCTTCCTCCGGCGTACACGGCAATTACACCCGCCATTGCCACCGCGTTCACTCGTTCAACGGGCCTGAATATTAATGTCCGACGCCTCGACGCTGACTTGGGACGACAGCGGCTGGAGAGACAGGACGACGCACATCTGGCACGATCGCGCTAATTGCGAACGGAACCCTTCCCGCAATGGAATGAAACGCGATATCTTCGACGACACACCGGTGCCCCATGGGAGCTACATTAACGGGCCGACCCGAATTCTATTATCGCGACGCTATTGTTGCCGGGCCTATTGCCTCCACGAACCCTTGGCAAAAATCAATGCCGGCTCCTGGACAATCGGAGGAGCTGAATCAGTCCGCTCGCGTCAATCCCTGATACAGCAGACGGTGATACAGTAATGCCTCGATATACGTGCACGAGATGTGCACGATATTTGTGGAAAATTGATCCCCCCTACCGCGTGACGCATCATTTATATGAACATTTTTCGCGATCGATTTCTTTCAAACTTTGCACATTGGTAGCCCTTTAAGTCCGTTATCGATCCGTGGCAGTAATTTTTTGTCGGACACCTAAGTTAAGTGGGAAGGAGGGGGTCGAAGTTTGCATTTTGGGAAATTTATCCAGGCCTGTATCTGGCGATCAAAAAATGCTATCAATCTGAAACCAGGGCTAAAAAACACTAAAAAAATTAAACTTTCTAACGCTATAAAGTTTTATAAAACTTTTTCAATTTTTAAATCATTTTTTTACATTTTTCTCATATTTTCGAGTGAAAAAACGTTAGTGCGTACGCTAGTTCTTCAGGAAGGGGTGCTCTGATTTTATCCAAAAACTCGTCATTGGTACTCCATTTTATGCTCTTTTGAATGACGTAAGTCCCATCCGAGGCGAACATTTCGTCTTCGAGTTACAGTCAAGAATATCCAGAAGTCGAAGGCTTTAGGAATTTTGTTCACTGTATGCCTTTGCTACTGGCCTTTGGAAGTAGCAGGCTCTTTTTTTCCGGAAGAATTACGGTCTATATCATGAGCCGCAGGCGCTTTTCCAACCAGTTGGCCCCCTTAACAATTTTCCACCGCGAAAAAATGGCAACGGCCCGCGCTAATCGATGCGGTCCACATTGCCCCGGCCGGGCCTTTTGATGCTCGAAAGCGGTTCCAAGCGAAGCCGCTGTCGGAGGACAAATACCGCAATTTCAAGGTTCACGGGGTATACACTGAACCGCGGTAGAAAAAAAGAAGCTCAAAGACTCCTGTCGGAGTTCTTTGTGCCCGCGCGCGATGGCCTTGGAAAAAACTAAATGGCTTTTCGCACGGTCCACTTGGTCACCGGTGTCTCACCAATTACGGATTTAACACGCTCCTTAGTAGGCGTATCAGCGTGTCCAACTCGCAATTAACGTGTTCCCTCGTTTTTTCCGTGGTTTTTCTACTCCGGCTCTCTTCCCCTCTTGTGTTCATGTTTGTTGTTATAGTGTTCTCTCTCTCTTTAGTTCGCACTTAGAGCCTCGCTTGAGGGTAGTCGAACTTTGGAGAGTGCATGATTAACGAGGAAAATATTGTTCCACTTGCTGGGCGTCAGGGCGATCCATCATCTCTGTTTAACCCTCGGGAAACAAGTGTTCTTCATTACCGTGCTGTTTCCTGGGTCTGTTTGGACCCTTATCAATTCATTGAGCTGCAATTTTGGTATTCATGGCGTACACAATAATTTTCTAGTGTTACAGTAAAAAGCAATATTAAAATTTTAATTCAGTCAATATTTTGTTTATTGTTTATTCGCATAGTGCTGAACGAAATTATAAATTAAACAATATGGAAAATGCGGCCATGAAGTGACATTTTGTAATGGTCGTACAAAGAAGGAATTATTAAACTTGTAAATTAACCCTTTGCACTCGAATGGTGACTCTGAGTCACCAGTAAAAATTGCCATATCATTATTCAATATAGTTTTTATATTATTAAATTCGTCTGCATTCTACAAATATCTAAAAATTCAAATGTTGCATGGTAAAATAGATTCAATTTCATGTGCATAATGTAAAAAAGATTACGTACAATAAAAATGATTGATTTTGGAATTAAAATTGCGTCGAGTGCAAAGGGTTAAATTATAAAAAAATTATTATCATCTGTTAATCAATTCTCCATTTCAAAACGGTTAATTGAAAAAAAAGTTTACTATTCTGCGACCAGTAGTTTTCGAGATATCTCAAGAAATGTGTTACAACCCCATTTTTGGGGGTTGCTTGTGCACCCCAATCTTCCAGCCCTGTTCTAACTGAATGCATGACTGGGAAAAATTGTTTTCGCTTACTAAAAATAAGAACAAAGATAAATAGTGTTTTGTAGACTGGAAATTGTCGATTGAGAGGCCGTTTGAATTTTTTGAGCTTCGATTTCATCGGTGAGACCATTCGTTTCCCGGTTTTCTGCGCTCATGAATGGAGGCGCCATAGCGCCATGAGTTATGGAGCTGCCATTAGTCACGGAGTCAAAGAAGAAGGGAGGAAGAGAGGGAGGGGAGGAAGAATCTCAGCCAAAAAGCGCGAGGATCGGGCTCGTGGGAAGAGCGAAATATGGGTTCTGAATGTATAAGCAAAAAGAAACGACGCCGGAGGGGCAAGATTGGAGAGGTAGAGGTCTCCGCGTGCAAAAGGATCAAAGAGACCAAAGCCAGTACTACGCGAAGATTAAATCAATAGAACCCGGCAACTGGGACGAGAGCAGGCCGGCGACACTCGAAATAGCCTGATCAAGAGGTATAATGAAGCAAGCTGGTCCGCTGGGAGTGTAAACAGAAGCTAACTTCGGTCTCCCCGGGTGTCTTTCACTGGATCTGCGGATCCTACGATTCATCAAAAATTTAACACGCAGCGACCTCTTTTCAGAGGTCGTATCGGATCCAAACTGCCCGTCTTTCCATTGAAACGGCCATTTCGGACCGACTTCGTAGCGACTCTAATGGAAATGGTACTTTCAAGTGTCTGTAAGACTTGAAAAATTAAAGTGGCCATTTATATACACTTCTATCAATCTTTTATTATAATTACATTTTTCTATTTGTATTCAATTAAGACTAGGGAATTGAATTCACACAGTACAGTTTGCTGAGGACCGTTATAATGTGAATGGTACTGATATATTTGCAACATTCATATGATTAAAATGGCTAATTATATTAACTGCTCAGCAAATTTTATTATATTTGTATTTTTGTGTAATTGTATCCAACAGCCATTTTAATAGAAAATTGATTTTAAATAATCTAATTTGCAGCAACGTTTGATGGAAATGGTACCTTAAAGTGTCCCAAAAGCTTGCAAGAATAAAATTGCAAGTTTATGTACAATTCTATCAATCTTTTATTATATTTACATTTCACCATTTATATTCAATTAAGACTAGAGAATTTAATTAACATAATACAGTTGGCTGAGGACTGTTATACTGTGAATGGTACCTCTATATTTGCAACATTCATATGATTAAAATATCTAATTATATTAACTGCTCAGCAAATTGTATTATATTTGTGTTTTTGTGTAATTTTATGCAACAGCCATTTTAATAGAAAAATGACTTTAAATAATCCAATTTATAGCAACGTGTAGATGGAAATGGTACCTTAAAGTATCTCAAAAGCTTGCAAGAATAAAATTACAAGTTTATGTAAATTTCTATCAATCTTTTATTATAATCACATTTTTCTATTTGTATTCAATTAAGACTAGAGAATTTAATTAACATAATACAGTTTGCTGAGGACCGTTATACTGTGAATGGTACCTCTATATTTGCAACATTCATATGATTAAAATAGCTAATTATATTAACTGCTCAGAAAATTGTATTATATTTGTGTTTTTGTGTAATTTTATGCAACAGCCATTTTAATAGAAAAATGACTTTAAATAATCCAATTTATAGCAACGTGTTGATGGAAATGGTACCTTAAAGTATCTCAAAAGCTTGCAAGAATAAAATTACAAGTTTATGTAAATTTCTATCAATCTTTTATTATAATCACATTTTTCTATTTGTATTCAATTAAGACTAGAGAATTTAATTAACATAATACAGTTGGCTGAGGACTGTTATACTGTGAATGGTACCTCTATATTTGCAACATTCATATGATTAAAATAGCTAATTATATTAACTGCTCAGCAAATTGTATTATATTTGTGTTTTTGTGTAATTTTATTCAACAGCCATTTTAATAGAAAAATGATATTAAATAATCCAATTTACAGCAACGTGTTGATGGAAATGGTACCTTAAAGTATCTCAAAAGCTTGCAAGAATAAAATTGCATATTTATGTACATTTCTATCAATATTTTATTATGTTAATACTTTGCTCTTTTTAATCCAGGAAAACGATGGAAAATTGAACGAAAATAATCTACGACTTTCCGTGATGATTTCACTACGTTGTGACATATCGGGTGGTTCTAAAAATCAATAAGACGGGGTATATGTATAACTTGTCCTCTTTCTCTTGAACGATTCGTCTTCGAAAACACTTCTCTGCGAGACTACAGTATTTACGAACACGGTCATCCAGTCGCCAGAAATGGTAGAAGCTGGTGCAAGGTCATCAAAACACGTTCGAACGGTTTTGCAAAGGAGGAAGTATGTATTGAAGATATCGGGGCGTACCTTGAACTGGTTCGGGAGGATATGTTTGAAGTTCTGCGGTGGTCGTTCTGAGAGATTGCCTCGGACGAGAAATCTTGCAGAGCGTTGGATCGGACGGCAGGTCATGGCAATTTGCCATTTATGCGTCCGCCACCAAGAAGTCCCGATTTAACACCCTTGCGACCTCTTTTATGGGGATATATCGGGTGGGTTTTCCCCTTCGCGCTAAAGTGGCTGTACAGATTAATGTCTTAGCGAATTTTACAGTATTTATATCCAGCAACAACGATAGTAAATAATTAATTTCAAACAAGCCATTTTGTGGTAACAGTTCGGAGAAAATGGTACCTCAAGATACCTCCATAACTCACAAAAATAGTGCCAATAGAAGTACCATATTTCAATATAATTAAATAACATATATTAATTTTAAATAATTGAAATTTGTGTCCAAGCTTCTTTAAAAAATACTTCAAAAATTATGTCTTGAGAAAAACACCGCGGTTTTAGCAGTTCCCATAATTCCACAGTACACTGTCAACCATCTTTGATGTCCGATCATGCGTTCCCCAAACAAAATGGCCGCCCCTCCATATATTTCGCAATCAAACAACGATCGAATAATTACACAAAATTGAAAATAATGAAAGTCTCGTACAGAAATGACAGAATACTAACAAAGGCCATATGCCAATTGAATGAAATCGTTAAATGATTGAATATAATTGAATGAGAATTATAAAATAAATTTCGTGTGCAATAAAACGAGTTTTGCGGATGAAATCGTCGCGATGAGTGAATTTTCCTCCTCACAATTTCATATAAATTTAATTTCCTCACAATTTCACAGAAATTTAATTTCCCCATTTTTTTTAAAAATTAATATTTATAATTAAAATGTTGACAAAAAAGAAAACCGGTGCTTTGATGCGATTTGATTAATTCGGCACGAAAAGCGATACCGATTAGTCGGCAATTTGCGTGACGATAACGATCGTCCCCGCGATTGTTAATAAAAATAGCCGGAATCACGGTTAGCGGACCGTTGCCATAACGGAGGTCATCGCCATATCGCGCGCGTGCCGTGTATTCGCACGTTTCAATGTTCCGCAATGCGTTTTGCGAATTCAGAGTGATAGCGTTCGAAGAATCATCGAACTGTCACGTACGATACGTCGCGTGTATTATCGTTTGTAGCCTTTCTCTAAAAGCTTCCGGTAAATATACTTGCGAAAATGCAGTACTCCGTCGCAAAATTGAATAAGATATTTTTTAAAATTATTAAAACATGAATGTAACAAAAGATCGATGAAAATGTATTCAAATAGCAAATTTATTCTTGTTGATCCTGTAGGTACCATTTTCATTAAAATGTTGCCGTGAACCTGGTCATTTTTAAACGTTTTTTTTCCACTGCATTAAATAATAAAACATCAACATAATGAACAGTTCATAGAAATGTACAAAAACGTGCAATTTTATTTTTGCAAGCTTAAGGTACCATTTTCATGAAACCATTGCTAAACAAGAAAACTAACCTTAATTTCCTTAATCTCCAAAATTAATATTTTCATAAACTATTTCTTGACTTTTTTAATGCAACGTCTCTAATATGGATTAGAAATATAAGGGACACAAACGTAAATGGAAAATATGGTAAAAATCATCTTAACAAATTAAAAATGCCGCAGCCTGTACCGCACGCTATTTAGTCTCCTCCCATAAATTTGTCAAAAAACTTGCACAAACGTTCATTTTCATTAAAATTTTTCCGTGAACCTGGTCATTTTTAAACGTTTTTTTCCATAGCATTAAAATAGTAAAACATCAACATAATAAACAATTCGTAGAAATGTACAAAAACGTGCAATTTTATTTTTGCAGGCTTAAGGTACCATTTTCATGAAGCCATTACTGAAAACCTGACTATATTTTAATTCAACGTTTCTAATATGGATTACAAGTATAACGGACACGAAAATAAATGGGAAATATGGTAAAGATCATCTGAACAAATTAAAAATGCCGCAGACTGTAGGTGACACTATTCAATCTGACCTCATAAATTTTTCAAAAAAATTGCTGTAAAATTGAATGCAGTAGTAGCTTAAAATCCCGAGTGTATATTGTTGCTATCGATCGGGCAGTGTTGCAATTGGCGTTGGTCCTCGTAATCAATGGCCCGACGGAACACCTCTGCCATAGCACGAGGAATTTTGACTGGGATTGTACCGTTAGTCGGGTTTCCTGCATATCGCGGTGGAACGGGTCCGTTTTTCCAGACCAGTGATTTCGATTTCGTCCTATCCGGACGATGCGGGACATGCGTGAAAGTAGATCCGCGCGCGTCTTGTTTCGCTACGAGGGCCACTTCCTCTTTTTTTCCTTCTCTCTCTCTCTCTCTCTCTCTCTCTCTCTCTCTCTTGCTCTGTCTGTCTGTCTATCTCGTATAATAAATTATTCAACCGTCGCGGAACGGCCGTGCTTTATTAAACCAGCGAGTCGCTTGTGCAACAATAAATCTGCCCTGACATTTTTCCACCCTTCCTGCACCACCCTGTTCGTCTTCTTCGTATAATTAACGGTCCGCAAGTCAAGTTTCACAATATCCAGACTGCAATTCCCTCCCGGTTTATGAACAAATATGTCCATTTTTCTCTTGATTAACAAAAGTGTCTATAAAATATTTATATCATTTATTAAGGCCGTCTCAGGGTAAACAGTATCGTCTAAACATCTGTTTTCTTTACTGTTGTCTGATAACAATTTTTGAAGGCATTTTGTCATGAGATTCTGAAAATTTAATCAGTTTTTTTTAACGATACCATATAGTTTTTCTTCGATATTCTTATAGAGCGTGAAAAGACGAATCCGATGAGTACCATGATCATACCTTTTCGATCAATCAATCTCGAGATATCGGTGCCCTAAAGCGTGCAGTTTTAAAAAAAAAAATCTTTCACTCATAAATATCTCGAGATTAAATGATCGTAAAGATATGTTCATTATACTCGTTGGATTCGTCTTTTCACGCTCTACAAGAATATCGAAGTAAAAACATATGACCCCATAAAAAACCGCTGACCTTGTAATTTCATTAAAAACTTTACTCTGTGTAAACATGCATCCAATAAAGTGCTTTGCATCAAAGAGTTGATCAGTCGCGAAGTACCTGGGTGAAACAAGTTACACGAAGAAAGAGTTGGTAATCAATAATGGAGGTTTATTTTTTTTAACGATACCATATAGTTTTTCTTCGATATTCTTATAGAGCGTAAAAAGACGAATCCGATGAGTACCATGATCATACCTTCTCGATCAGTCAATCTCGAGATATCGGTGCCCTAAAGCGTGCAGTTTTTAAAAAAAAAATCTTTCACTCATAAATATCTCGAGATTAAATGATCGTAAAGATATGTTCATTATACTCGTTGGATTCGTCTTTTCACGCTCTACAAGAATATCGAAGTAAAAACATATGACCCCATAAAAAACCGCTGACCTTGTAATTTCATTAAAAACTTTACTCTGTGTAAAGATGCATCCAATAAAGTGCCTTGCAACAAAGAGTTGATCAGTCGCGAAGTACCTGGGTGAAACAAGTTACACGAAGGAAGAGTTGGTAATCCAATAATGGAGCTTTAGTTTATTAGTCGTTGAGCTCTACCGGCTCCATTCAGCGGACACCAGTTCTATTATTAGGATCGAATGCTCTCGGCTCGTGTTTTAAAACGATATCGATGTCCTTCCTTCACGGAGAGAGTCCGTTCTCATCGATCCCGACGCAATGGTGTCCGTTTTGAAAAAAAAAAAAAAAAATAGGAGACACTCGATAGAAATATTGAGAGCGTGGCGTATGAAAGTATTCAAATGATAGAACGATGCACCGATGCACCGGTCACGTTGCAGTTGTCTTCGCAGTCGACTTCCCGGGAAGCCGATTTATTCGATTACTCGAGACTAGAGAAATTCCGATTAATGCCCACTGGCACCCAGCCCTAATGGGTTACATAACGAACATTTAATTCCGCGGAAAAAGCTCCTCCCCTCCTCAGTCCCTTTCTCCAATGAAATTATGTCGCTTCTCTCGACTGACAGGTTAACGAGCTTCAAGGTTAATTATCGGAAAAACTGGGCTTTCTTGCAGGATGAATTATTTCGTGTTTTATGTACACTCTTTTAAAGAAATTTTGGTGCAATTACATGAGGGCATCTAAATATTTTTGCAATTTGTAGTTTTATAACAAAAATGATCAACGACTAGCATCGTAAAAATGATTTTACAATACCATACATTATTCCATACCAATACATTATTCCCCACCAAAAATTTCCAAAGTCGCCAGAAAAATGGCGGTCTACACTAGAAAACTTCAACAATTCCCAACAGTAGGATACTTCATGGCTCATCTAAAAATCAGCAACGACTATTACCTCATTCTAAAAATATCTTTAGAATACCAAAGGCCTACAGAACCATGTGTAAAAATCTCAAAAATGTACGCCCATTATATTCCACGAAAAAAATTCTCAAGGTTGCCAGAAAAATGGTAATCTACACTAGAAGACTTATTCAACCATTCTGAACAGTGGGGTACTTCATGGCTCTTATAAAAATTAACAACGCCCAGTATGTCATTCTAAAAATATCTTTACAATATCAATTTTCCTTAGAGACACGTATAAAAATTTCAAAAATATTCGTCTACTATATTCCCCACCAAAAATTCCGAAAGTTGCCAGAAAAATGGCGGTCTACACTAGAAAATTTCAACAATTCCCAACAGTAGGATAACTTCATGGCTCCTCTAAAAATCAGCAGCGACTATTATCCCATTCTAAAAATATCTTTACAATACCAAAGGCCTACAGAACCATGTGTAAAAATTTCAAAAATGTACGCCCATTATATTCCACAAAAAAAATTCCCAAAATCACCCTAAAATGCTTCCGATTTTTCGCAATTTTTTCAGGTTTGTGCTTGTTTCTGTTGCAAGTTGGGCGAAACGCGTGTCAAATAAATAGTGACAAACGGTTCCACAATAGTCTCATACAGTGATGGCCCAGCGGGGCGTGTTAATTTTTCCTCGTTACGCGGGAATGGCGTCGTTTTCACGCTTTATGGAAATTCGAGCGTGCCGGGCAGGATCAAAGGGAAGGCGGGTGCATTGGCCGGCGATGTCGCGGCCCGCGGAGTTACCTGTTCAGGTAACACGACCGGCGGCTGGCAAAGCACCTGGGGAACCACCTCCGATTTTTCCTCGGGTCCCGGTTCTTACGGCCACGTCAGCCTGAAACATTACTTTGTCCGTAGCGACGCATAACCGCCGCGGAGCAGGAAACGCGCACGCCGTGAGAGATTATTTATAGTTCCGTGGCTTGCACCGGTTAAATGCGACCAGTGCCCATTATTTCATCAGCAACCGGACCGACCACCGTGTAACGAATAACGCGATTTTCAAGGGCTGTACCCTCTTCTCTCACTCCCCACTCCTGCCCCACCCCCCCCCCCCTTCTGTCGCTCTCGTTGATCAGTGACGTTACGGAGGAGACTTTATCGACGTAAGCTCTGCGAGACGTTCGCATAATGATATAGCACACTTTGCGACACTTAAATGAGATCGCCTAAATATCTCCCGTCATTTTTGGGATTGTGGAAAAATTCTCAGAACATATAGGTATTCTAAAGGGGCCTGTGTAGTGAAGGTGAGAATTTAATCTTGAGATAATTGTTTTTACAAATTTTTGTTTTTTTTTTTAATAGGATGCTATATTTTTTCTCGGGGGTTCTTGTAGAGCGTGAACGGCCGAGTCCAACGATATCCATGAGTATATAGTTTTAATTATTTATTCCTGAGATATTTAGGTCTGAATGGGAAAGTTTTTTATACTTTCAGACACAGTTATCTCGGGGTTTTTTCTCGGATGTTCTTGTAGAGCGTGAACGGGCGAGCCCAACGATATCCATGAGTATATAGTTTTAATTATTTACTCCCGAGATATATAGGTCTGAATGGGAAAGTTTTTTATACTTTCAGACACAATTATCTCGGGATTAAATGATTGTAACGGTATAGTTATTGTAGTCGTTCGATCCGTATTATTGTGCTCTAAAAAACTATAGAACTGGATTTAGTGCTGAAAAGAATTTTCTTCAAGGTCATTTTTCGAATTCCAAGGTCATAGACATTGTTTCCAATTGGATCCTATATTTTTTCTTCGATGCTCTTACAGAGCTTCTCTCGATCTTATGTCTTGAAATCGGACCTAATGTTTTATAAATTGCAATTGTGGTTATGTTTGTTACTAGAAGCAATTTCTGTAAACAATTACAAATGTTAAGAAGATTGTCTCTGTTTTGGGTTGATGCTAAGGATATACTGGAATGATTAAGGGGTAGTTTTTATGGATCGCATTTTGCGACGATTTGGGAGATACGTTTTTCCCCTAATCCCCACCATGCTGTTCCAGCGAAGTGGACGATCGCTCGTGACGGGCTCAAGAACCGTGAACTTGCCCATTAGAATTTGCAAGGCTTCCCCACCTCGATGAAAACGTGCTCTCACCTCGGTGGCGAGGTTCTCCTCAAGGTTGTCGCGAGTGTTTCTCTGCTCAACCGGTTTTCGAACCTATACGCTCTCGCTCCTGTCCCGACCTGTACAGTCGGTATCATTAACCCCATGGCTCGGCCAAACATATTGAAAAATTTACAAAAATTTTTCACGAAACCCTCGAACACCTCACCCACCCGGGACAGAATATGTAAACCGCAACAAAAATTAAAAAACAGTGATACTTTTTTATTTCATTGCATGTAACGAATGCCACTTGAAGGGGCTGAATCCAAGATGGCGCCGTTCGAATCCTTTGGAACCATCTGGTGCTACCTAAATTTACTCGTGAACTATTTGTTGTATCAATAAAATCCCCCACCCGGGACAGAATATGTAAACGGCAACAAAAATTAAAAAACAGTGATACTTTTTTATTTCATTGTATGTATCGTAGCCTCGAATGCCACTTGAAAGGGCTGAATCCAAGATGGCGTCGTTCGAATCCTCTGGAATCATCTGGTGCCACCTAAATTTACTCGTGAACTATTTGTTGTATCAATAAAATTTTCAAACGAAAGTTGTTTGGTATCAAGCCGGGCATACGATATAATAATTAGTATCTTTATAATTCGCTTTTTTTTATCGAAATATAAACATTTGGGGAACATTTTGTTGTCAATCACAAGCTTGAAATTTACCCTTTACGACAAAGAAACTCAAGTTGACCCTTATATCTCGATAAGAAAGCAAAACAGAAAAAAAAGAATTACTATATTACATGCAACTATTGAAAACATGCAACTTTCGTTAGAAAACCTTTTTTATACAAACAAATAGTTTACGAGTAAACCAATATTATTAGATGGCACAGTTATACATATGACTCAACCTGCATATTTAATTCTGGAATAAAATTAAAATCACAATAACGATTGAATAACGATTTAGATAATCTTTTGATTCCAAGATGGCGACAAGCAATGGTATTTACTTGGTCGAATCTGAATTCTTTAATTTCATTGATAAAAATTTAAATTTTCACGAACACACCACGAACATCAAACACAAATACAGCGAATTAGAGTGGGGATCAATTTGCATTAATTTCTGTCGATTTAAATCAAATCAATCCATATCAAAGAATTACAACACAAACAATACGGCGCAATTGATAAAAGGATATTCCCAACGATTTCTCTGTAAGCATTTCACACACGAGTTTGCCTTCCGGGAAAGTATGCAGAAGTGTTTGCACGAGTGATAGTGACTTGTACTTACAACGCGCAGCTGATATCAACGTTACCTTTGGATCGATAGATAGAAAAAACAGAAAATTGCGCTTGCCATAATGTTACACGTGTGCAGATGCGTTGGGCAAGCGTGCGAAAACGATCTTCCGGCATCGAGTTTGGTTTTTCTCCAAATAGATGACGCAATGATCAGGTTGGCGATCGTGGAGGGGGGGGGGGAGGACACGTGGCCCGGTGGCAAACAAGTCGATTCCAGCCTGTGTTAGGGGATGAATGGCACTCGAGCAAGCCTGGCAGCTTTCTTGGTTCAGCTGAGCTGACTCTGGGAGATAAATGGATCCGGTATGTCGTCGCCTATTCGGGCGGTCCCGGAAGTAATGCGGTTTTATCGAGAGCTCGGCAACCATTTTAACCGTGGAAACGTGTATGGCCCGCGTGCGACGTGTTTGAAGTGGTTTGGAGAAGTTTGCCATGATTTCGAAGACGTTTCGAACAGAATAAGTCACTTAAAATTGTATATATTTATTTTGTTTTAATGACTAGTTGATGTTCCGAATGGTTTGAGAAGGTTTGAATAGATTTCAGACCATTTTTAAAGTAGGACCAATTTTGTTTGAGCAAGCGTAGACAGCTTTAAACGTAGAGATGTGTCTAATTTTTAGAGGCAGTCGTTGTTGAAGATGGTTTGAGGATGTTTGTACTGGGGCCTGCACCGTCAAAGATAGATTGAGACAGTTTGAGCTGGGGACCACTTTCACAGGTTCTTAATATCAGCCCCATCTCAGTTGTTGTTGAAGATGGTTTGAGGATGTTTGTACCAGGGCCTGCACTGTCACATATAGATTGAGACAGTTTGAGGTGGAGGTCACTTTCACAGGTTGTTAATATGAGCCCCATCTCAGACGTTGTTGAAGATGGTTTGAGGATGTTTGTACTGGGGCCTGCACTGTCAAAGATAGATTGAGACAGTTTGAGCTGGGGATCACTTTCACAGGTTGTTAATATGAGCCCCATCTCAGACATTGTTGCAGATGGTTTGAGGATGTTCGTATCGGGGTTTGCACTATCAAAGATAGATTGAGACAGTTTGAGGTGGGGACCACTTTCACAGGTTCTTAATATCAGCCCCATCTCAGTTGTTGTTGAAGATGGTTTGAGGATGTTTGTACCAGGGCCTGCACTGTCACATATAGATTGAGACAGTTTGAGGTGGAGGTCACTTTCACAGGTTGTTAATATGAGCCCCATCTCAGACGTTGTTGAAGATGGTTTGAGGATGTTTGTACTGGGGCCTGCACTGTCGAAGATAGATTGAGACAGTTTGAACTGGGGACCACTTTCACAGGGTAATAAATTGAGCCCCATCTTAATTTTAGGAGAAATGAATAATAGTCAGACGTATAAATACATCAAACTTATTATTAGAGTCATTATCAAAGATGGTTTGAGGAAGTTTGAGGCAGGAATCACAGTTTCCAGCATATTAATACTAGTGATATCCTCATTTCAGAACGAATGGGTAATGTTAAACATGGAATTCTTGTTAAACAAGTATAGTTTGAGCCTCAATAATGGTTTGAGAAAGTTTGAAACAGCTGATCTTGGTCGAATTTCCGATTCTATTCGGAATAAACAATGTCAAACACAAAATTATATATAAGACCTATACCCAACTCAGTTTCAGAGCTGGTTTGAATATGTTTGAGAACGTTTGAGCTAGTTTGACAACTGATTTGACAAAGATATCGACTAGTATACATTCCAGAATTCTCTGTCGCTCGGTATGTACCTTCTCCCAACGAACGAATAAAAGAAAATAAGTTGATTGATGGTTAGAAGCATCGCTGATAAATTTTGTTTAAATAGTCCCGCTGAAAGCGGCTCGGAGCATGTGTTTCCTTTCTCAAAGCCTGTTGTGCAACAACGGCCAGCCTCGCGTACCCAGCACGCGGAAAACGAGCCGATTATATCTGTTCCCCCAAAACTTTCGGCGCTGCGTGACACATTCACATTTCGCATTTGTCCGGGGCGCGTGGCTGCCGCGATCATCGCTGCGCGATAATTGTTTTCCGGAGAGTTATGCTCGCTGATTCGCCTGACCTGACGACCTGAAATTACTCTGCAACTGTTTTATCTGCACGGGAAACGCCATCCTCAATAAGGGGTCAATCACTTTTTAATGGAACATTGCAAATCTATATCCACAGGTAACTGCACAATCTTTTTATTCACGATTTACAAACTCACAAAATATTTTTTATCATGTACGGAGACATGTGTTCGTTATGAAGTTGGACAAAAATTTCGTTTCGCTTAACTGCAACGTTGCCACCCCGGATTAGTGCAATTAGGGCGATCGTGGCTGTCCACCATATTTAATCACAGGCACATTCATTGTCATAGCTGTTTTCTTACAATGTACATCCACATTAATAATTTATTATTTATAATATATTATTATTGTTTATTATTTGAATGGAAATTTTTTCTCGCATGATTGCAACCTCTTGCAAGTTTGACCTTGAATGACCTTGAGTCATAGGTAATTGAAATCATCTTAAAACGCACTATTTGATGGTGGATAAAATATAATATCATCCCATTTAAAAAGAGAAAGTTGACCTTCAAGTCACCTTGGATAGTCCACTGGGAAAAATAAAAGTCCCACCACACGATGTCCACAAAATTTATCAATATTTTTGGAGATATTCGTCTGTAACGTTTTATAATTTCCACCCTGTATATGTTAGAAATAGAAAATTGTCGCAGCTTGGCGTGCTCAGAGAAGACCAGAGTGAGCCAAGTCCAAAATTGTTTACACGAATGGGTTCTACAGGTGTCGTCATTTGTGAATCTATTTATCGGGAGTGTGTGGATGTTCTCCTCTATTTTATAGTCGACCTGTCTTCCTTCTTTTCTCGAATTGATTCCTCCAATCTTACAACTACAATTCTCGGTTATAAGTAATCCAGGCCTTCGAAGAATCCTCATCGTGCGTCGAGCTTGTCTTTTGTTCGACAATATACCGGGGTTTCGGGATTCGCGAGTGTCTCCGCGGCTGCCATAATAGAGCCAGCGTGTTCCGGAGCACACCATTGTCCCCGATAGCACGCTTTTGGTTCCTTGAGGAGAGTTTCGACTTTCCTCTCGTCGCAGCATCAAAGCTGGCTCACTGTACCCGGGGCTTAGGTTAATTCTTGTGGCAACGCGTTTCCCCTCTCAATTATAGTGATTTCGTCCGGGCGACGATCTGATGGAACTGCGTCTCACTGTATTCTCACAATTCTTATTTGTGGTATTATTATTTAGACTTTGAACCTCTATTGTTATTCCCATTTCCAACCCCTATTGTTATTCGCATTTCCAACCCCCATTATTTATGGTATTATACGTAAATAAGCCTTCTTAGTTTTATTATTATTGTTTGCATTTTCAACCCTTATTATTTTTGGTATTGTATTTACATAACCCTTACTATTTTTGTTATTGTTATTCGCATTTCCAACCCCTATTATTTATGGTATTTTACGTAAATACGCCTTCTTAGTTTTATTATTATTGTTTGCATTTTCAATCCTTATTATTTTTGGTATTGTATTTACATAACCCTTACTATTTTTATTATTGTTATTCGCATTTCCAACCCCTATTATTTTTGGTATTATATTTATATAATCCTTACTATTTTTATTATTATTGGTTGCATTTTCAACCCTTATTATTTTTGGTATTGTATTTACATAACCCTAACTATTTTTATTATTGTTATTCGCATTTCCTACCCTTATTATTTTCATTCGTATTTAATACTACCTTTATGTAATTTTAAGTAAATTTTTAGGGGGAGTGGTAAATAAATTGAAATTTCAAATAAAATTGAACGTAACCTGGAATAATTGCCCGATAGAATTTTTTCAGAGATATTCCAAGCGCAAACGAATTGAGAATTCAAAATTCCCGCGTTTTTGCGGATCGATAACGAGAGCCGCGTAGTTCGTACTACGCGCGTGTACACGAATCCTTATTACTTTCGATAAATAAGAACGTTACACAACGAGAATCGATCCCAGATGCATTATTAAACGCAACCATAGACCCTGACACGCCCACTTTGTTTTTTTATTTATTCGCCTCCTCCGCAAACCGGATCAAACAGCGCATCGCAAAAACAAGATGGATTCCGAATCGTTTACTTTTATGGTCGGGTATTTCCTTACGAAGAATTCTTATAAAAGAACCACTCCTTACATTCTGACGATGTTGAAATTCTTCTGGACGATTATTTATAGAATGATCGCATTAACTGGAATTATATTGCTTGCAGAAACAATAAAATATTTCTTATTATATTCGTAAATAGAAAATGGTCGAGGACTGGGTTACGTTTGACTGATCTTTGTGGTTTATTGGTATTTTTTTATGGAGACGTTTGTGGACTGTAAATATAGAAAGTTTTATTGTTTATTGGTTGAGTCACAACCTTGTAGACTTTTTTTCCCATTTTTTCCACCACTCTGTTTTGACTCATTTCAAATTGATTCATTCGACTCATTTTTTGGTGTACCAATGCTATTTTGGGCTTCCCGCCATTTTTCAAATTGTCCGGCTAATACGAGCGTCTAGTCTAGCAAACTCTTTAGTAAAAAAATAAATTGGTCAAATAATAAGTTCAAAAACAATTTTAACAAATGCTAAGAAGGAAAAATACAAGAATAACTTTTTAAGAAACGTTACAAAATAAAATACAAAAGCGATTTTAAAAAGAGTTGAAACACAAAGAAAATTATATTGAATGCTACAAGATAAAATTCAGAAACAATTTTCACAAATAATAAAAATAAAAGGTAGAATTATGCTAATGACGATCGAGTTAATAACAATTCTCCTGGGAAAGTAGCATGTCGTTTCTCTATTTCTGGTGGTCGGTAGGCTCGATGTGCGCAATAAGGAGCCCATTATTTTTAACATTACTATTACTCGCACGAACGCGAGATAAAGCGACCCGCGACCATTTTCTATCGATCCTCGTTCGCAATAGCAATCGCAAGCTCGTTGGTCTGGAAAACGAGGCAGATGCGATTCGTGGCTAACAGCCTGTAGAGCCTGTGGACCGCGTATAAATTGTTCTTCGATCGTCTGGCCCATCAACACGCATAAACAGAAACTAGCCGCCATCTTGCCTCCAAAAAGAAACCTTTTCTTTATCTCGAAAAATTTCTTCGTTAACATTAGAACTACCGTTTTCTACTGGTTTCTAATTTTTTCGTTTATAAATATATTTTATATATAAATATAGTTTTCCGAAATAATTTTTTTTGTAAACATCTCTATTGAAGTACATTTTCCTATGTATCTGTTCAATAAATAATAGATGGAACTACGTAATTCATGGTTTGCTCAAACCATCAATTCTTTTACAAAAATAATCGTCAAAATTAAATTGTGCAGTTTAGAATTTTTTCGTTTATAAATATATTTTATATATAAATATATAAATATAGTTTTCCGAAATAATTTTTTTTGTAAACATCTCTGTTGAAGTACATTTTCCTATGTATCTGTTCAATAAATAATAGATGGAACTACGAAATTCATGGTTTGCTCAGACCATCAATTCATTTACAAAAATAATCTTCAAAATTAAATTGTGCAGTTTAGAATTTTTTCGTTTATAAATATATAAATATAGTTTTCCGAAATAATTTTTTTTGTAAACTTCTCTATTGAAGTACATTTTCCTATCTATCTGTTCAATAAATAATAGATGGAACTACGAAATTCATGGTTTGCTCAAACCATCAATTCATTTACAAAAGCAATCGTCAAAATTAAATTATGCAGTTTAGAGTTTTTTCGTTTATAAATATATTTTATATATAAATATTGTTTTTCGAAATAATTTTTTTTTTGTAAACTTCTCTATTGAAATACAGTTTCCTATGTATCTGTTCAATAAATAATAGATGGAACTACGAAATTCATGGTTTGCTCAAACCATCAATTCATTTACAAAAATAATCGTCAAAATTAAATTGTGCAGTTTAGAAATCGTACATTTATGTAATCTAATGGCACACCATGATTGGTGACTATTAGGTTACCAACTGTTGTGTTAAACACCCTCTATTTATTCCGTTGCGTCACCCTGCCAGAATGCTTCGGATTCACGGAAAAAAAAGAATGTCATTAACATATAAACGATATTCTATGACAATTTCTGCACTTACCATTAGTAGACAGGCGATTATGATCGTTTGATTGATGGATAGCTTAGTATGATTCAGTGCGTTGAATCTCGGATGCGGGAATACGCGTTTACGTCAGCGATTATTTTCTTTTTTGTCATAAATAAAAAGCTTGGCGATTTGATTCGTACTCGGCCATTATGTTTCTAGTAATGTGGCATTGACACCTATTCACTCAGAATATTTTCCATTCTCTTCTATAGTAGATTTATTAGTATCTGAGATTATCACGAAATAGTTATACCCCTAAATGTTTTATAAAAAAGGAATTGTTTAGAGACTCCATTGAAAAGCAACTCAAATTTATTTAGAACCAGATATAGACAAATTTCGGAAAAGGAAATAATTTGACTATTTGAAATGATTTATTAGAGTTGATAAATTATGTTTATTCTTAGTCACGGAGGGTCATTATGTTAAATTAAATGTTTCACACACTGAAAAATATTTATCATCGAAATGGATAAAATTTTTAATTCAATGCGGCGAACTTTACAAGGACTGTTATATTAAACTAAATATTTTACACTGTAAAACATTTATCATTACATATATAGAGGGTGGTAATTCTAAAGCGTTACAGAAAAATATCTCCAAAAACATTGATTATACGCAAAAATGTTTTAGATGAAAATTTTCACCTTTTCTACATTTCTCTGCATGTTTGACCTTGAATGACCTTGAGTCACAGGTAATTGAACTCATCTTGAAACGCACTATTTGATGGCGGATAAAAAAACATATCATTCCATTTGAAAAAAGAATGTTGACCTTCACCTAACCTTGAAGTGTCCACCGGGAAAAATAAAATCCCCACCACATGATGTTCACAAAATGTATCAATATTTTTGTAACGCTTTATAATTTCCATCCTGTATATAATATATGTATATAAAATATTTGAATTCGTAAGTCGAGCCTCCGATAAAAGGTTTGTATAATCGATTAAATTTTGCGCATCGTGTAAAAGATTTTAAAGTAATATAACAGGCTTAAATTCAATATCGGGAAAGTCCACGTCGTCGTAACACCGGCCGCTAATGTTCAGTAACGCGCGGTAACGTCACAACATGATACGCGCGCACGCGTGCAATAATAATCAACCGCGCAGGATAAATTGCCGTGCATTTTCTCTTTCGGGGAAAATAAGTGGCATCGATCGTTGGTAATTACCGTATAATAAACGGCGATGCTACGTCCGTAAGCGGTATACCTACACGTTACCGGAAAGTGCAGTTAATTATCACAACCAATGGTACCCAGCCGCCCCATTTCAACGGGAAACATGCGATCTGCGTATACACATACGCTCCTCTTACACAGTATTTTCTTACTTCTGATTGCTACCTCCCAATTATTTTCCTTTTTCAATTATTTAATAAACACCACTGTCGCCAATAAAAATCCACTTTCCTATAAACTATTCAAAGAGAAAGCATACAAATTATGAATGATAGAAAAGTCCACGAAATTCAAATTTATAAGAATTATTTTTTAAAATAGCTGCTCACATTTATCGGCCTCCACAATTGCTGATTAATCCTATTTACAGTCTTCTAGTTCAGAATACTATAACTCCTACAATTTTAAGAATTTCGACTTCGAAATATTCCATTATCTGGTCCAAATGATAGACTATATGTATGTAAAACCTCAATGCAAAAGAGTTGTCAGATTTCTTTAAAAAAATGTTCAAACAAGGCCTAGAAAATAACGCTCTAGACCAGAGAAATTCTTGAGAGATTAGTTATGCCCCTCTTCAGGGAATCATAACTCCTACAATTTTAAATATTTCGACTTCGAAATATTCCATTGTCTGGTCCAAATGATAGATTATATGTATGTAAAACCTCAATGCAAAAGAGTGGTCCGATGTCTTTAAAAAAATGTTCAAACGCGGCCTAGAAAATAACGCTGTAGACCAGAGAAACTCTTGAGGGATTAGTTATGCCCCTCTTCAGGGAATCATAACTCCTACAATTTTAAGAATTTCGATTTCGAAATATTCCACTGTCTGGTCCAAATGATAGACTATATGTATGTAAAACCTCCATGCAAAAGAGTGGTCCGATGTCTTTAAAAAAATGTTCAAACATGGCCTAGAAAATAACGCTCTAGACCAAAGAAACTCTTGAGGGATTAGTTATGCCCCTCTTCAGGGAATCATAACTCCTACAATTTTAAATATTTCGACTTCAAAATATTTCACTGTCTGGTCCAAATGATAGACTATATGTATGTAAAACCTCAATGCAAAAGAGTGGTCCGATGTCTTTAAAAAAGTGTTCAAACATGGCCTAGAAAATAACGCTCTAGACCAATGAAACTCTTGAGGGATTAGTTATGCCCCTCTTCAGGGAATCATAACTCCTACAATTTTAAATATTTCGACCTCAAAATATTCCACTGTCTGGTCTAAATGATAGACTATATGTATGTAAAACCTTAATACAAAAGAGTTATCAGATTTCCTTAAACAAATGGTGAAACAGCTCCTCCAAAACGCTTCTCTAGATCAGAAGACTTCGTTAAGAAAACAGAGTATCAAGTCGAAGTTTCTTATCTATCACGCGCAACGTTCTTGATCAAAGATAACATAATGAATTACAGTTGGAATCCTTGTGAGTCTAGTTCTCGAAGACCGTTATCTAATTTCTTAAAACAGCAAATCCTCAACGACAGCTGAGGCTGTTGACGTCTCAGTTGCCACCAAAAAACAACAGTCCCAAAAAGAGGAAAGGGAAGACAGGTTCGAGGAACAGTTTAATCCTGACGTAGGCCTGATGCACACATCCGCGATAAGTTCGATAGCATGTACGAAGAAAAACCGCCGGCCGAAATCCTCGGCGGGCGCGAAGTGCTTACAGCTGCAATAAATCTGGAACGTCTGGAGTGTAACGTGTCCGTAAACAATGAACGCCGGCAAAAGGCAGCAAAAGCACCGGCGTTAACTTGGATCGCCATAAATCTCTGCCAGTTAGTTGTGTTCTACCCGAGGTATCAGAGCAAATTAGCAGGCTGACTACGTCTTTCCTCGCAGTCGTCCTGCCCGGAAGAGTGTGCGTGAGAAGCGTGATCGAGACACCTTGACACGAAAGAGATTCAAACGTGATTCCCCTCCTATGGCTGGTTCGGGGTTAGGTTGGTTTCGCAATCGTTTCAGCTGGAGACAACGCGTCGCGGAAGAAGGGCCTCTATCAGGCCTCAAGGATATACACGTTTTCATTATCGCATTATTGCGAAACTACTCCTTCCTTCGCAGCAGTCATCTCAGAAATAGACATAGAGAGAGAGAGAGGGAGAGAGGTCGATCGAGGCTGCACGCGTTCCAGGCCGGTTGCGATAACTTGAGAAATTGTGCAACCCAGTTACATCAGCCGACAGATACCTCAGGTAGATAGGCAATCTTCGTGAACATGTTGACTTTGGATTGCTACTGTATCCGGATGCTGAGCTTTCGAAGTGCGACTCTAGTTATAGGACCTGGGAAGAATTCGGGACCTGTGTCAATTGTACGGGTTAGGAAAAATTGTTGAGAGCACGAGGAATTTGGCACTCTTGTGAAAAATAGATTAGGGTTCATGGAAGTCTTGGGACTTAGGACAAAAATTGTAGGGATTACGAAAAGAATCTTAGGGGTGGTAGTTGAATATTTCGAGACCTAGGAAGAGAATTGTAGGGCTTGCGAAAAAGTTTAGTGACCTCGAGAACTTTAGGACCTAGGAGGGGAATAATTCTAAGACTTACAAGAAAAGCTTAAGGTCCATGAAAATTTTGGTACTTGTGAAAATGAATTGTAGGGCTTCTGATAAAAGTTTTAGAGACCCATGAAAACTTTTGGGACTTAGGACAAAAATTGTAGGGCATACGAAAAGAACCTTAGGGGTGGTACTTGATTATTTTGAGACCTAGGAAGAGAATTGTAGGGCTTGCGAAAATGTTTAGGGACCTCGAGAACTTCAGGACCTAGGAGGGGAATAATTCTAAGACTTACAAGAAAAGCTTGAGGCCCATGAAAACTTTTGCGACTTAGGACAAAAATTGTAGGGCTTACGAAGAGAACCTTAGGGGTGGTAGTTGATTATTTTGAGACCTAGGAAGAGAGCTGTAGGGCTTGCGAAAAAGTTTAGGGACCTCGAGAACTTCAGGACCTAGGCGGGGAATAATTCTAAGACTTACAAGAAAAGCTTGAGGTCCATGAAAATTTTGGTACTTGTGAAAATGAATTGTAGGGCTTCTGATAAAAGTTTTAGAGACCCGTGAAAACTTTTGGGACTTAGGTAGCAAGCTTGTGGGGTTTCTGATAAAAGCTTGAAGGCTCCCAAAAATATTGTGACTTACAAACAAATATTGTGGAACCCACAAAAATAAAATTAGCAGGAAACTGATTGCCAAACTGGGGAGAAAAATTGGTGACGAAGTCCCCTGGTACATCAATTAGTATGCAAGCGTTGACGTCTCAAATCAAGTACCCTGAACACAGTACGAGTACATTAAAACGTCCCAGGTTAATATTTACGAGCCTCTAATCCCATTATTTCCACACATCAATAACGTACCTGCTGCAGTTAAGTTTCTTTCAATCGGTCATTAACGAATCACACGAGAACACTTATTATACACATTGTTCTCGTCATCGAAACGACCTCGCGAAAATAGGAAAATGGTTGAATTAGCTTGCGCAATATCTGACATATGTGAACAGGATAAGTGTTCATTACTTGCGAGAAAGACATAACTTCAATGAGGCGCCTGGCGGCGAAGTAAGGAACTAGAGATCCCGCAGGGCTTAGGAGCACCATGAATGAATACAGATGCCTGCATAGACATGGAAAGCAGGGGACTATGGTGTCGGCTCCCTTAATTGGGCCAATTGGTACTTCACTTAATGAACATGTAATCGTGTTGAGTGGAGCAGGTGCTGCCTGGCGGCAGCTTTGTTCGCAGGGTGTCGCGTCTGAATCGTTGAGAAAAGATGTCGTGGGGCCTGTTTACTATTGATGCGTGTGGAGACTGAATAATTCAGCATCTGCGCGCCTAATACGACATTATTGAACAGTGGACAGGATTGACAATTCTAAGCGATGCCTAATGGAAGATAACTAGCACATATGTCCACTTTGTCTTATAATTGTCTAGGTCTATGTGTAGCTATGAATAATAATTCTGATTTATTACAAAACACATAACAAAAATCCAGGCCCAATTCTTCTTCTTGTTACAGTTAAAGTCCTTTAAAAAATTGATCAAGTCCTTTGAGGTTATAAAAACGATTCTGTATCAAAAGAGGACAGTTTCCTAAGTTCTCCTGATTTATTCCAGAATATTCCATGGAGTCGAGCCGCCACATCGAGTCCAGGCCTAATTCGCACATAAACCCCTAGCTATATGATTACTATGTAAAAGAAGTAAAATTCAAAAAATTTCAACGGTGGCCCTTTTTTCTCCTGGTGCCCTAAGCACATGTTTGCTTTGCTTATTATTTAATCCAGCAACTGTTGAGAGCACTGTCGCCGTCGTTCCCCAAGGTGTCCACGACGACGCCGAGGAATCGCTCGCGTCCCTTCTTGTCTAGGGAATGTTCTAGCCTGACGCGCATTGCCGTTGCATCATTTAAGCATTGTCGCCGTCCGAGGGAATGGAGCAGTCCGAAACGAGTTCACGGACGTAAAGCAGAGCAGCAGCGGCACCGGCAAGCGGCCCCCCCGATTGAAAGGTGGAATCCACCACCGGGCGCGTACGTGACATAGATGCGCACACTTGAAATGATCGACGTTAATGGCCAAACGACGCCGAGTTACGCCGGCGGTCACGGGGCAATTTGAAACGCGTTGGCCTGACCGGGCCAATTTGTCAGCGACCCGTTGTGCGTACACCGTTGTGTACTATCGTTGACTTGTGTTTCACCATACATAGTCTGGCAGGGTCGACTAAGCTGGTAACTGCGTTACAGCTGGGACCCATGTACTAGACTCTAGCAGATACACCCCAAGACTCCTGCAAAGATAAAATCCAGCTTTTAGACTCTAACACCTCCACAAAGTTGGGATCTAACTGTTAGATTCTAACAGATACCCTAAGAGCCGAGTCAGTCGGGTCGCCTAAGCTGGTAACTGCGTTTCTGGCTACCACAAAGTAGAATCCAGATGCTAGACTCTAGTCCTAACACTCCCACAGAGTTGGGACCCATGTACTAGACTCTAGCAGATACACCCCAAGACTCCTACAAAGATAGAATCCAGCTTCTAGACTCTAATAGATACCCTAAAACCTCCACAAAGTTGGGTTCCAACTGTTAGATTCTAACAGATATTCCAGGAGCCGAGTCAGTCGGGTCGCCTAAGCTGGTAACTGCGTTTCTGGCTACCACAAAGTAGAATCCAGCTGCTAGACTCTAGTCCTAACACTCCAACAGAGTTGGGATCCATGTAATAGACTCTAGCAGAACACCCCAAGACTTCCACAAAGATAGAATCCAGCTCCTAGGCACTAACACATACTCTAACAACTCCACAAAGTTGGGATCTAACTGTTAGATTCTAACAGATACCCTAAGAGCCGAGTCAGTCGGGTCGCCTAAGCTGGTAACTGCGTTTCTGGCTACCACAAAGTAGAATCCAGATTCTAGACTGTTAGTCCTAACACTCCCACAGAGTTGGGACCCATTTACTAGACTCTAGCAGATACACCCCAAGACTCCTACAAAGATAGAATCCAGCTTCTAGACTCTAATAGATACCCTAACACCTCCACAAAGTTGGGATCCAACTGTTAGATTCTAACAGATATTCCAGGAGCCGAGTCAGTCGGGTCGCCTAAGCTGGTAACTGCGTTTCTGGCTACCACAAAGTAGAATCCAGCTGCTAGACTCTAGTCCTAACACTCCCACAGAGATGGGACCCATGTACTAGACTCTAGCAGATACACCCCAAGACTCGCACAAAAATAGAATCCAGCTTTTAGACTCTAACATGACGCCACCACAAAGTTGGGATCCAACTACTAGATTCTAACAGATACCCTAGGAGGCGAGTCAGTCTTGATTTCTTGGAAAATAGCGGACGGTGACAAGTTCTGGGTTCTCGGTAGCCGGGATTCATGTCACCTACTCTTTGGTGTCAGCTGTGGATGCCTCTTGCTAGGGAATGTAGACGCAGATTACTTTTGAGATCAGAGTTCTCGGTACGCATGTTGGGATTGATGTGGAGCAGAGTGATTAAGAAGGTTGGCAATTGTTTGGTGCCTTGGGAGGATTCTTGAGTACTCGGTAACTACATTTGTGGGACGTGTATACCTCTGAGGTAAGAACAAACAGTGTACCCAATGAGGCAACTGTGCTAATCGTATCCCCCAAAATGGCGTTCCCGTTAGCACCACAATTTTCAAATCGACTATGCTGGCGACGTGGACGTTGACGAACGCGTCGAAAACAGTTTAGAAAGTATTTCGAGGGCCGTGGTAAATGGATTTTCGAATCGATGGGCCATTATGCCGGCTATAGACACCTCGAGTTCTAGGGTTCTATGGTGTCAGGCGGTGCGTGTGCCATCCTATCGACAAAACTCTCTCGCAATGTGCATAGGCTCTCTCGCTATTTAAAATCAGCGGCACGTCGACAAGCGTGTACAGGTCCCCTAAGCTAATCTACAGATGGGTGAAATGACCTGTATTCATTCGGTTCTATCAATCGACCTTGCTTTTGCATCGCGGCCGCGTTAACGTGTCGCAATTTCCTTAATACCAGCCCAAGCACGCCCACGCATTGTGTCTGAAACCGTTTAATAACGCTTTTCACAATTTTCGTAGTTGATTGTGCTTTACACAGTGTTGTTCTTTGACTTCGGCCGCGTGCGGTGACACAGTTCCTGACGATTAAAAAAGAAATCGGTACAATAGGAGCCCTGGGACAGACTTAAATTGTCCTGGAAGCTTCAAAACGTGTTTTAGAGTAATGATGATGATGAGTGCGGGTTTTTAGGATATACTATACTCGTTAAGTATCTAAGTATAATTGGTGCTAGAAATATATGTATACTCATTCACTTTCAGAAAAGGTAGATTTATTACGTTTTGAGGTTAGGCTTTTAATTTACTCACCATTTCTGACACACAAAAGCTGAATACTGCTCTACAAGCTACAGAAGACGTTCTACAGTAATAATGAGAATGATTCTGGGTTTTAGGGTGTATTATACCCTGAAGTATCCAAAGTTGGTATGACCTTAAGTTTTCAAAATGGCGCCCTTAGCGCGCAACATCGCCAAAATAGCGCCCCAAGTGGGAACCCCAAGGCAAACGAATAAAATAATGAACATACTCGTTAAAGGAGTGCAGTTGTAAAAGAAACGACAAATGTCGGGTCAATAAATCACCGGTAGGTAGACTCACCATTTCTGACACACAAAAGCTGAATACTGCTCTGCAAGCTACAGGAGACGTTCTACAGTAATAATGAGAATGATTTTAGGTTTTAGGGTGTATTATACCCTGAAGTATACAAAGTTGGTATAACCTTAAGTTTTCAAAATGGCGCCCTTAGCGCGCAACATCGCCAAAATAGCGCCCCAAGTGGGAACCCCAAAGCAAACGAATAAAATAATGAACATACTCGTTAAAGGAGTGCAGTTGTAAAAGAAACGACAAATGTCGGGTCAATAAATCACCGGTAGGTAGTGTGACGCCTGGAGGATGCGACAAAGTAACTGTACCGCTGCCGTTTATGTCGTGGCGGCCATCCTTCCCGGAAAAATCGGGCAGGTTCGCGAAGCGTTTTGCAACATTACTGAAAGTGATGGCCGTGTAATAACACGGTGATGGCCGGGGGCCGGTTCGCCCCGTCGAGAAACTGGAGATCGATCGAAATCCTGGGCACACCGTGGTCGTGGAAAAAAAACAGTGTAATCGTCGACGGCGATCGTCCGAAACCAAAAAGAACCGAGGAACACCGGCATCAGATTTCCTCGGTCTTGTATCTGGCGACCTCTTTGTCTTTTTTCGGTGAGAAAATCGAGGTGTAGGCAGGTGGTTCGTTGCGCAATACCATGTACCGGGTGTCGCAAGAACCATCTTCACTCACGACATCGGTTTTTCCATCCTGAAACAAGAGCTACCAGAGCTGCTACTATCTCAAGACGTAGGTGCATATCATAGATGAAAGAATCATTCCTCAAGATCACTTTGTAAGAAAATGTGGAAGTCACCAATACATTTTTTAATCGACACCCTATATATTTTGTCCGACGTTCTGCTAGAGCGTGAAAAGACGAATCCAGCGAGTACCATAACCATACCATTCTGATCATTCAATCACGAGATACTAGTCTCTGAATGTATTAAAAAACTGTTTTTCAGATAAAAAAATCTCGAGATTGAATGATCGAAATGGTAAGGTCATGGTAGTCGTTGGATTCGTCTTTTCATGCTCGACAATAATCCGTAAGAAAACCACAACGTTCCGTTTAAAAAAATAACAGTGACCTTGAAATTTCATTAAAAAATTATTTCGAGTCAAGATTCTTTTTATTATTAGACGTATTAGACTATTAGATCACTTGAGATGGTATAATTTTCTACTGCGAAGATTCTTCATATAACAATAAATAAGCTAGACAATTAGGTGATTCCATTTCGTCGAGACACCCAGTATGTTTGAAGCACGCAGCTAAAGACTATAAGACGCCTGGTTGATTCGTGGAAAACGGGAATCGCGATGTAAAGCTGTTCGAACTACCCAAGTTTGATTAATTTTAAATTCCAACGGTTGTGCTCTACTTTGAACGGTTAAATTTAAATTAATAACGGTGCGATACGAGTTCCAAGGTTCAAACGCGATGCACTACGGATGCAGGTGTATCGACTTGCGAAAAATTACATAAACTCAACATAATTGTACAATTATTTCTTCGAACTTTTTTATTCATCCCCCCCCCCCCCCTCCTCTTTTGCAATTACATTTCTTGAAACGATGCAAAAAGAAAATGTTCTACTCTGCATAAAGATCCACGGTCCACCAGGGACCAATAAAAAAAAACATTGTCACGAATCAGAATACCACGGTTTTAATTAAAACGTCGCAGAGGAGGGTGGGGCGGATGGGAAAGTAATTGAAAGGCTATTTATGTGGAAAGCGATGTAATTGCGTTTTGATATTGCTCAAATGATTTCCCATGGCGCCGGTACGTTAGCCGGCCGTAAATCTGCAACTTTCGAAAGTGGTCCAGTGGTAGAGGGAGTGGGGCAGAAGAGAGGGGAGGGGCACAGGTGGGCAGAGTCCCCGAATTACAGGCAGGCCGATTAATCGCTCGGAAAGAAGATGGACACGTGAGGGGAAACTTCTCTTCGTGGCTCTGTTGCGACGGTGATGACGGTGCGGCCCCGGCTGGCCGCGGGGAAAATCAATGCAATTGTTGGTAATGCAACGGCAGGGTCTCGCCCTCGATTGCTTTGCAAATTCACAAGACATCGTCCCGATCGAGGCGAGCATGGAAATCGTCGGCTCTGTGGTAATCGACTTTTACGGGCTCGTTAGCTTCGCCGTTTGGAAATCCACGCTGGGACCGTATCGGTGCCGATACGAGAAAGAAAAACTCAAATCTTAACGGCCGGGTTCGAACTCTGACGGCCATGTTTAAATTGTAATGGTCACATTCAAATTCCAACACTTTATTCGGTCCTGCGAAAAATTTGAATGAAATCTAGTGGCAGGGTTTGAATTTTTAATTAATTTGTAGTTTCGAGAAGCGAAAGTTTGAATTTTTTCTATCCAAATTTGAATTTCGGCGGGTTAAGATGTCGAACGGTCCGATTTGAAATTTAACGTTTGGACATCGATTTCAGTAGCAGAGTTCATATAAATTCAAATATCAAAACAGTAACTTTAAAGTTTGAACAGTGAAATTCAAATTCTGACATTTCAAATTTCACATTCCAACGACCATATTCAAATGTCAACGGTCATATTCAAATTCTAACTGTACCATAGTGCTCTCAACATAATATTTCATTATACTATCCGTTACCCATGAGAAATGAAAGGAGAATACCCATAAGGAAATTCAGGATATGGTAAAAAAATATTTAATAATTCAGACATTTCAAATTTCACATTCCAACGACCATATTCAAACGTCAACGGTCATATTCAAATTCTAACTGTACCATAGTGCTCACAACATAATATTTCATTATACTATCCGTTACCCATGAGAAATGAAAGGAGAATACCCATAAGGAAATTCACGATCTGGTAAAAATATATTTAATAATGGTAAAACAATTCTCGAAAAAATATTTAAAAGAATTATCGCTATTCTTACATAACTGGTAAAAATAGTTGAATGACAAATTAGTGCTTCGTTTAAAATAGGGACATTGTCTCCGACAGAGTCCCGATAACGCAACGGCCCCGTCGTCGATTGCTTATCGAACGCGGCCGTTAATATCCACGCGACGGAGGCGTGGCCATGTGCCGTTGACAGACGGAGATAGCCGAGTCCTCCGCGATTCGTCACCGTATCAATTTCGGTCACCTACGCCTACTTCCGGAAACGGCCGGACGCAATACCGGAAGACGTGGGCGTGCTGTGGAATCGCGATCGAGATTGTATATCGTTCGATCGAACTCGTCGGCCATTGTCCCCGTTGAACTCCATTTTTTATCTTTTTCTTCCGGTTTCCTTTTTCAAATTAAAAAACCACTTTATTTGGGTAAAGTGGTAATACAATTTTTAGGGTTAAAAAAGTGATTTATTTGAAAATAGTTAAATTATTAGTAATATTGACTCGTTTTCGTTATTTCAAATTAAACGGTGGACTAATTATACATATAGTTGACCATAAAATTCAGGTTCTTTTTATCTCATTTGATTTTGGTTGTTTGGTGATTGTAGCAAGTTGGATGTTTTGAAAATTAGTATAGTATAACACGTTTAAAAATATGTAATACGATTTTTATATTTTTCGGAACAATTTCTACATATTTGATGAAAAAATTTCTTTTCTCACTACTTTTATTTATTTCACGAAAATGGTTAAAAATTGTTATTTGCAGTTCCCAGTTTTCAAACAATCGAAATTCCCAAAAATAAAATTATAGTATAGTACATTATAGTATAGTATAGTATAGTATAGTACATCATATTATAGTATAGTATAGTATATTATAGTATATTGTAGTATAGTATAGTATATTATAGTATATTATAGTATATTATAGTATAGTATAGTATATTATAGTATAGTATAGTATATTATAGTATAGTATAGTATAGTATAGTATAGTATAGTATAGTATAGTATATAATATAAATTATATAGTAAATAATACGACCATAGGAGACTAATTTAAAGAATACACTGTAGCAGACATATGCATATGAATTTTTTTCCCATTCCTCCCATTTTCCCATGCGATTCTATTACACATTATAAGTGAAAATAATTACCAGAAGCCGTTATTAAAAATGATCTAATAGTCTGAAATTATCTTAGGCCTGTACGGGGGACTTTAATGTCACCTCGAGCCGGTTTTAATCGCTTTCAAATTCTCTCGAGTGCGTTTTAATGACTCGTATAATTGTCCCCATTAAACACCGTGCTCCCCTATCTGTTCGAATCGGCCAACAGGTTGCAATATTCTTGCGAAAGTAGAAGTTTAATCATCGCCCGGGACGTGGAAACGAGGGTGAAAAAAGCGGAGAGGAAAATTGAGAGAGATAAATAATTGGTGGTCGGGAGGATCAAGATGTCCTTTGTTTCCCCGTTCCCTTAGGAGGCGGGAAATGTGGAGGGAGACGACGCCATTTTTCCTGTAGCAGTATCCAGAACGTCCAGCCCGTCGTCAATGGCTTTTGTCACACGCGGCGCTTCCGTTACGAGCGTTCTTCGGAGAACGATCTCTTTTGTTGAATGTTACGTGAAAATGAAAGGCCACTGTAGCATCCCAGACGCGAACCTTTGGCTCATGTGAAAAGGTCATGATGGCGGCTGCTCGTCGGCCAACAGCTACCGCGCACGGCGACTCTTTAATTCGGTTCTTGACTGCGTAGAATTTCATTTCAATTGAAATTCCTCCAGCTTGTTAAACAATTTCCTTCATATCTGTAGGTTTTTTTAAAATTTTTGTGTACCGTACAAAATTCAGGTATTCAGTTAACAATACTGTATTTGTATTTTATTCATTCATTTTTATAGCAGTTTTTATCGAAATGTACATTTTGAAATATTTTCATATTTTCTTTGGATTTGTGTATTGTCAAATATTTATTTTATTAAAATCTTATGGGAAATATTATTTTAGTGTTTATTGGCAGGTCTTCGAATGAATGGAAAATAATTTTATAAAATATTAACACGTTCAATAAATTACAATGCTAAGTTCTTAAATTAAATCGATAGAAATATTCCTAGAGTCTAACATTATTACAACAGAACATTAAAAATTGTTATTAAATCGATAGAAATATATCTTATCGGTTCAACATTGTTAAAACAGAATATGAACAATGAACAATAAAGGATTTTCTGATTTACTGGCATATCCAGTTGAAAATAAGTATATGATCTGATTAAATAGATGACGAGGCACGTTTTGATTGGAAAAGATAAGGTGATAGAAGAATGGGAAAAAATTCTTCGGCGACGTGTCGGCCGGCGTTAATTGGAATTGTGTTTGATTATGACGAAGTGAAACGTCCGATTGCCGTACGTGATAGTGAGTGGAATAGTTGCGCGGTTGGAGCTCATTTAAGTCACCGGCGCGGAGCTGTCGATTCAATTAGGCGATCGAGTGACTCGGCGCAAATAAGCCGGCTGGAACATAAACGGGTATAGAAGCGGGACGAGGACAATTAATTAAATAATTCTTATCGTCGTGTCGCGTAAATGGCGGACATTGTGCTAAATAAATTTACAGTACCGTTCCCCTGATACTCGATCAATTTCACCGACTTTAGATAGCCGAATTAATTCGTGGCGAGACCCCCCCCCCCCCCCTCTTGCGAAATATTTAATTTGTTTAATGACACGCGAGTCTATCAGCCCTGTGCTAATGACATTACTCACACTCTTCATTGTACTTTTCTTTATTTATACTAGTTAGTCAATCCCCTTCCACCATTTTTTAAAAAAAGTCTAAGTATATCCTATAATTTATTCATTATACAGGGTGTCCCAAAAATGTTGTTCTTCCTTGAAAGGGGCGGTTCCTGAGATCATCTGAAGCGACATTTTCCTTTGCAAAAATCCCCGTTTCGGCTATGTTAAGGAGTTATTAACGAAAAACACGGACCAATCAGAGCTCGACCTAGACGCGTATCGGCAGAGATGGCTGCGCGCGCAAACAGCCGAGCGACAGGCTGTATATTGTTCATATTATTCGACAATTTCTCCCACCCGTCATTAACTATGATTATTTATAATGTTCCTTGTAAAAATATAATTATTATTGTTAGAAAAGATTCGTATGCATTCTTTGTCCGCCATTTTTTTTTTGAGAGAGAGGAAGGGACATTTATGGTAGCCGGTATTTCGTTCACAAATTGAAACGAACATTGAATTAGTTATCGTCACGAAAACAATATCATGATACCGGCGGCGGCTGTTCGGATGATTTTCTGGGCGTTCGTGGCTGGAGAAGAAAGTTTCATTGAATTTTCTGGGAACGAGGAATACCTAGTCTCTCGGCGTTTCGTAACGGAATATTACCCGGTGTTTGGTAATAGAGTTATTATCAGGTTGAAAGCTGTCTCGTGCATCGATTGCGAATTCCCCCTTGGAAATGTAAAACTGCCGCGGAATTACACGGCGGATTGGTCGTTCTACTCTTCCTTAAAAATCCGACAACCTCTAATTCTCTCTCCAGGAAGAATTAGTGCCCGCTGGATTGATCTTGCTCAAAACCGTACAGTCGCTACCCAAAGCGAACACCAACATTCATTTATTTTCAAACATCAGAAATCGACTAATTTTGATAATACAATCGTTAGTATTAATATACCATCAATTTTTCTATAAGCATTCTTTAAAATGTTGACGATTCTAATAAGACCACAGGTTGATTTCAAATTTTATTCGTTTCCCGCCAAAATGTACACAAATTCAGTGATGGAATTCTTCTTAATCTTTTTAATTTTGTTTCATTTTCGTAAACAGTTCTTTTTATAAAAACTTATAAAAATCAAACACAGTTAATGCCTGTGAAATATATTTTTTATTAACACAGTTCCTATATTGCTCATTGTTGCATGAAAACAGAAATTGCAACTGCAGTGTATTTAATTTTTTAATTTTCGACAATCTGAGTATCCCAATGATTAGAATACCTAAAAAGAACTAAACAGATTTATGTAAAGGTGTATATTTAATTTTATTTCTATCAAAAGATGATTGCTTTAACAATTAGTGAACACATTTACACCCTGTAACAATTATTCAAAGAGTAAAAGATATTCAAATTTGTTGCCAGATTTCTTCCAAGTTTATAAAATTCCGACTTCATAAAGTTCCGACTTCATAAAATTTTATCAAACGTCTCCAGACTTTCCGCCTAGAGTGTACATTTGAACATCCCGCGCGGTCCAGCGGATCGATCGCGGGAGTGGCGCGCGATTTGAAATTCAAAATCCACTGTAATACACGAATCCCCCATATTACCAATTAATTATTAAACGATTCCATTTAAACGACCCACCGACGAGCCATATCATCATATAACAAACAAATGATCGTATAATATATTTATGAACCAGCCCTGGAGTATCGTTCAGAGTCGATACACATCGTCCTGATCAATCAGGTTTATGAACGAGGAATCGACCGTAAGGAAAATAGATGAGCACGAGGAAAAATACGATATTAAACCCGAGGCTTTGTATATAGGGTACGAGTAAACACTCGCTGGAAATGGAGTCCGTAAAAATTCCCCAAGCTTCTACCAATAAATGTGCGTGTGTGTGCGCGTGCGGTAGTGTGCACGTGAATAGGCAGAGGAGAATAGCACCATAAATCAGACATCCTTGCCGGATGGAATGGGAAAATAGGAATGTTTGCGAATAAGCTTGCATACAGACGGTTGGCTTCTCGATCGTGCTTGCAATAATGCAAATAATTGCCATATTATATTATACTTCGAACGGAGGATTTCCCTCAAGTCCAACATTTATTTTCTTATTTCTCTGTGAATAAAAATTATTCCAAGTTTCGTACATGTGGCAACAGACTGGACCAGTCAGAAAAGACTATGACTGCCCAAAATATACAGGGTGTCCCACATAAATGGGAACACCTAAATATCTGTCGTATTTACAGTCGTATCAGAAAACTCCAAAGGACAAAATGACACTATTGCAGGGGGTAAATATAATGGTAAAGAAAAAAATTTTTTATGTCGTGTTTTTTAATGAAATTTCAAGGTCACCGATGTTTTTTTAAATGGAATAGTATATTTTCTTTATGATAGCACGATAGACAATAAAAAACTGAATTTAGTGGATACCACCTTCTTGACCTTGAAATGACCTTGAGCAAGAATAATCATGTTGGAGCGGATAAAATGTGAAAGTTTAAGACTTACGTGTTTCAGCAAAGATTACGCGTTGTTTACATCGGGTTGACCTTTGTCACTTTGTCCTCTGAAGTTTTCTGATACGACTGTAAATACGACGGATATTTAGGTGTTCCCATTTATGTGGGACACCCTGCATAATTTAAATTATATCTTTTATTTTCAATAATATCTAAGAAAATGGTGAACGCAATTGGAGGTATATCCCCGACACCACAGTCAACTTTTGGCGTCGTTTCGTTGAACAACAGGGGATTCCCGGCATGCCTCGCGGTAGGGGCAGCAATCCGAAGGCAGAGAGTGGAAAAATGCGACAGGAACCGGAAGGCTTCGGCCCGATAGAGGGTATTGTCACCGACGGTTTAATTATCGACTTTCTTTAAGAACTCGACCATCCGTTTACTATTGATCGAGGGAAAGGGGGGGGAGGTTTGCTGGCACAAGATTCCGGGGTCTAAAGTGGGGGGGGGGGTTCTCATTGGATTCCTTTTTTTTGAGGTCGTTCTAAAAAGTGGTTCGAGGTGATCAAGATTGGTTTCAACTGTTCGCGGAACCCATTTCCGAGAGAAACATGCAGCATGCGCTCGCATGAGAGAAGTTACGTGCGCCGTAGGAGGTATGATCCGAGACGTAGATGACAACCGGTAGCTAGAAAAATGACAGTGTCCGCGACCGGGCAGCAGCCCATTCGCGCAATAAAACGCGTCGCGTGTCTAACGGCCGAACAATGAAGCCATTGCCGTGCTCGCACGGAGTCATTCATGCGTGGTGAGAGCGCACCGACACCGGGTCGAAAAGAATCGAGCAACCGGGCATTGCAGGCGGCCGGCAACGTGTCATTATCACCGGTGGCTCGCATTAGGCAATTCCCGGGGGCCGGTTAACAAGTCGCGAGATTCTTTCACCGAGGCTCCCGATCCACGGGATCACGATTTACGTTTCGCCAACGTCGTCCGGCGATATCGACGCTGCTTGCCCGGCAGGATTCATTAAAAACGCTGGGAGAACCGCTAACGAGGAGCCGGTTCCCTTGCTAGGATTTTTTTCAAACCTAGAAGTCATAGAAAATTGCTCTGCTGAACTGGAAATTAGAATTTCCGAGATATTCGAGGTGGGCAGGGTTGATTTTTAGGCTGGGGGATTTGTTCAATGGGTAGTCGAGTGCGTGTTGTAGTTGATAGTAAAATGTTACAGTTAGTGTGTGAGGACTGCTTTTGTAACTGTTTCAAAGCTTCAACCCCTGGTTGCAAGAGTTATAGGCACGGTCCTGAAGGACTGAGCGTAAAGTAGATATATGGGCGAGAGCACGGACTTAACGTCTGCGCATTATGCTGCGGGGGTGAGGCGAAAGACGGAAGGGGTATCAACTTGTCGGCCATCTTGGATGGCAAACATTGTGGTGCGCTCTGTAGGCAGTGTTGGGATATGGCGCAAGATTTCACGCGCATGCGCGGCGATTTCAGCCTCGGTAAAGTAAGATTCTCGATAAAATGGGGTACCTTGAGCACCCAGCAGAATTTTAAAAAATTGGTATGATTTGATTCTGAAAAATGAGTGTATAACATGTGTATTTGTCTAAATATTTTGTAACTCGTAGGACACGTCCTGAAGTCTTTTTGCCCGGAATAGATTGTTTTGAGACATTCCCGCCAATATAACGGTCTCAGGGCTCCACTACCTCTGTCATCATGATATAGATACATTACTGTTTTGACCGCGCTTGCGCGTGAAATCTTGCACCATATCCCAACGCTATCTATAGGCAACTTTAAATACTAGTTGCGCGAATTTGCAATGCAATCATGCGGGAAATAGATACACATAATTTATTTATAAATTTATATTGCAGCCGAATGTGCAATATTTTATATATATACAGATATATATACAAATACACTTGTTATGCATTCATTTTTCAGAATCAAATCATATCAATGTTCCTGCAACGTTTTATAGATGGCAACACTAGTTTTGCCATCCAACATGGCCGCAGTCTACCATCCCTCCCCGCTCGCGGCACGACCCCTCTCACACATAAACTCACTTTATGCTCAGTCCGTTAAGTCCGTGGGCGAGAGAGGTCGTAACAAGAGCGGGGAGGGATGGTAGACTGCGGCCATATTGAGTGGCATTAGACTGCAGATTTTATGCATTTATTAGAGACATTTAATGAATTCAAAAACAGCTTCGCAGCACTTTCAATTGACTAAAATTATTAAATAAAAAATTGAATGTCCACAGTCTACTTATCATGCAGCTTTGGCAAAGGGACTCAATTATGTCTCCACATTGCCATTTGAACCACCACTATAGTTCTGATAGTTATCTATCTTGCCCTGTTTCGATCAAACAGGGACCCGAAGTATTGTGGGCTGTTTTCACCCCTTGAATATGAACGCTGCTAAACAAAAATATATGTCTAATATTTTTGCAAGAGCTACGTCCTTCCATAGCTTCATTAAGATCCGGTGATGTCACTTTGGGATTGTCCTGAAGGTGTAGCTTGTCCTATAGCTTTGATGAAGTTAGATTGTCCCCACGGACTTAAAGGGATGGTAGACTGCGGCCATGTTGGATGGCAAAACTAGTGTTGCCATCTATATTACGTTGCGGGAACATTGATATGATTTGATTCTGAAAAATGAATGCATAACAAGTGTATTTGTATATATATATATCTGTGTGTATGTATATATATATATATATATATATATATATATATACATATATAAAATATTGCACATTCGGCTGCAATATAAATTTATAAATAAATTATGTGTATCTATTTCCCGCATGATCGCATTGCAAATTCGCGCAACTTGTATTTAAAGTTACCTATAGATAGCGTTGGGATATGGTGCAAGATTTCACGCGCATGCGCGGCCAAAACAGTAACGTATCTATATCATGATAACAGAGGTAGTGGAGCCCTGAGACAGTTATATTGGCGGGAATGTCTCGAAACAATCCGTCCCGGACAAAAATACTTCAAGACGTGTCCTACGAGTTACAAAATATACACAAATACACATGTTATACACTCATTTTTCAGAATCAAATCATACTAATTTTTTAAAATTCTGCTGTGTGTTCAAGGTGCCCCATTTTATCGAGAATCTCACTTTACTGAGGCTGAAATCGCCGCGCATGCGCGAGAAATCTTGCACAGTATCCCAACACTGCCTATAGAGCGCAGCACAGTATTTGCCATCCAAGATGGTCGACAAGTTGATACCCCTTCCTTCTTTCACCTCACCCCCGCAGCTTAATGCGCAGTTCTTAAGTCCGTGGTTGATATCCCTTCCGTCTTCTACCTCACCCCCGCAGAATTAGGCTCAGTCCTTTAGGTCCGTGGTTATAGTAGATAGTAGCATGTGAGGGCGTGGAATGCAGAGACCACGCGCACTCAGACCTCCCCACTCTCTGGAGAAGAGAATTTCTATTTTCATTAATAGTGAACTATCAATGAACTCTCACAGTTTCTTTGTGACAACACTTTTTGAACCGTTCCAACCCTTAAGACCTACAATAGATATAAACACATGAGGGCGTGGAGTTCCGAGGCCACGCCCTCTCGATACACCCCAATCATTGGAAAAGAGACTTCTATTATCCGATTGAATATAGAAACAGTACAGAAAGATCATTGTCTTCACATCTAGATTTCTAGGGGATGTAGAATTTAGATCGTGGCTTGGATTCTCTTATGCAGCAACGCCCTAGCTTCACAGAAAATCAGGAGCAACTAAGCTACACCCATTTGGGGTGATTAAACAATGTCCACTTGGGCAGTCTGGAAAACAGAGGGAAAGACAGATAGTCGCGTTGTTGCCGAATAAAGAACGTAAAGAATCTCTTCTTTCTCTGACATGATTTGTTCCTGAGCCACGCCCACATGGCGTATCCAAGCCACGGCCATTCATGTCAGTCTAAAAAGGGAGACAAAGCGGGGACAAGACAGATTCCTCTAAAAACCCAGCTCGGAAAATAAAGAATCTCCTTTTCCTTGGATATGATTTGTTACCAAGTCACACCCACTTGCGTTAACTCGGCCACGCCCACTCGGTGTAACCGAGTCACAAAGAGGAGTACAAACAAGACGGAAGATAGTCAGTTCCCCTGAAAACCAATCTCAGAAGATAAGGATTCTCTTTTCTCTCTGATATCAGTTATCAAGTCGCATACACTTGCGTCGAGTAGAACTCCCACTAAGAGTAATCAAGCCATATAACATTGTACAAACACCGGGAAAGATCATTAATGGATATAAAAACCAAACTTTAAAGATAAAGTGTCATCCTTTTCTCTGATATAATTTGTTATCGTGTCATATATTGCTTGCGTTAAACAGGCCTTGCTCATTCGAAGTAACCAAGTGTTAAATAAGCCATAGAGCAATCTGTAAACAGGTGTCAAGATAGTCAGTTACCATCGGTACCAGACTCGGAAGATTAGAACAGGTCAAAGTAAGGAGACCTTTTATCTGTTCTTTGTCCACGTGTTCTTTTTGCGGTGGGGGTCAGGTTGCTCTCAGGCTAAATAGGGACTGGCATCCATGCTGTGGAACATCACGGCCGTTATGACGACTCGGTTATGTGTTCCAGATACGAGACGGAAGGAGGAGGTGGAGGTCGTGGACTGGTGCAGCCATGCTCAGATCCTGATCACGGAGCAGCACGGGCCCCTGAGGGGTGGCGAGGAGGCGGTGGACCAGCGGATCGAGGAGGAGACGGGTGCTGGAGCGGTAGCTGGAGCGCGGACCTGGAGGAAGCTGGAGAATGAGCCTGTTCAGCATACTGCGTAGAAATTGGGCACTTCGGGTGTCGGTAGTGCTCAACATCTGCGTGTTGCTCTACGTGTGCGCCCACTTCGGCTCCTCCGGGCCCTGGATCGAGGAACCGCCGACGAACTGGGCGGCGCCGTTGCAGGCCGAGACGTTCGGCTCCGTGGACCTCGTGAACGGCACGCAGAAGGACGCTGCCACTTATGCATCAGCCGTACCTGCCACCAAAGATGCGATCGGGAAGAGTCCACGAGGCGGCAACACGACCAGCCTGGCCAGGGTGAGGCTGGTCACCACGAGACCGACGCCCAACGAGGCCAAGGGCGCCGCCTCTGTTGACAAGAACGATCATCGACACAATCAGACGGTAAGCTGACTTATGATGCGTCGAGGTCGCTCGAACGTCCCCTCTTGCTGGCCCGCCCGCAGCTATGCCCCCCTCGAAACCCGCTCGATGATGCAACGGATGGTCATGAGACAGCTCAAGGAATTTGCGCTCGGAATAACAAACTCGAATTATTTGTTAAACCTTTCTTTTTAGTATGTAAGTTAATTAAAACCGAGGGGTGGATAACGCGATATGTTTAATTGAAATAGATGTGGGCGTAATACCAAGAGTCTTCATACGAAGCAACTGTACAAGACGACAGTCAGAACAAGAATGTCCTGCTGTCCCAAAAATCCTAAGCCGTGAGAACGCCTTCGACAGTATGCCTCTTTGTTTATGATACCCCCAACCTAAAGGACTTTCCCTTAGGGGGGCGACAACGCACTGACAAGTGCCACATGGCCTGACTCGACCATTTGCTTATTTTCGACTTTTCTAACAAGTATCTTTCAGACCTACGATAATTGATTTTCTTATATGGATCAGATTCGGTACAGTTGTTACTACAATACCCCAATGTCTAATCTCAGTGCTCCTAACCTCAAAGTCTAATCTTACCCACAATGCGCATCTCTGCGCAATATGCAACCAAATAAAATTAGAGAAACCGAATAGAAAATGTCCCATCAGTCAAAGTCAACATACCCAGTAAAAGCAAGAAACTTATCTACATAACCTCGCAAACTAACGAGGCTCAATACCCTAACCTCTCCAACTAACGAGGCCCATAAGTCCAGAGACAAAATGTTTAGTGTATAAATAAACTAGCCAGATTAGAAAGGAACCCGATCGACCGGATCCCGAAAGAAAAAGCGGTCCACTCCTAGATCCCCTGACGTTGATGATCATGTTCTCTCGCATTCGGTAACAGCGTACACGAATCCGCCGGGATCTTAAGCATCCGCTTTCCGCGAGGAATTAAAATAAATTTTTCTGATCCCGTTGGGACCGAGGAAGCCGGGGCTAAGTGTATATACGATCTCGTGAAAGATTCAGGAGCAGCAGACAGCGACCATTACCGAGTCTTTTCTCCGTTCGAAAAATTACGTCGCGTCAAGCAAGTTCAGCTCTCCGGCGTGGAGCTTAATATTTTAGACACGAGGAGAACGGCGAACGTGTGCTTTGGCCCGTGCAAAATTCAGGCGAATGCTTTTACCTAAGGGGGTGGGGGTGGTATTTCAATGGGCTCACAAATTTCCAGATAAGTCGGGGAACAACGTTTCGGCTCGTTTGGACACCCCGGGACCGATGAATGAGATCGTTTGTGCACCCGGCCTCGACCCCAAAGACCTTTTTGCAAACGAGATTTGTTCGAAGACTCGTAGCAATTTGCGCGATTCACAGTGTGCAAAGTGTCGCACGAAATCCTCGGCGAAAATTGAAACACGTGTGAAACCGTTCTTATCCGGCGAAGCCTGGGTCACATTTGACCTGACTCTGTCGAGTAGTTCGATAAAATTTATGTTTTCCGTTTTTTGGGTTAACATTTTTGTTGAGGAGATAATTCGCGTGATTTTGTTACGTTTATTTCTGGTTTTAGGGTTTTTAAAATTTCAGATTTATTAAGGGGCATCAAAGTTTTTTGTTTTGGTTTGTGGATGGGTGCACTGATGGATCAATTGTTAATGTTTATTGCGACAGGAGAAATTGGTACGAAACTCAATCTCATTATTGTGTTACATGAGTTGATATCGTCAAGGGTCAATGGTTAATGGTAACAACATCAGCAAAAGTTTACAAACATTGCCGTATGTTTGTATCAGCTGCAGCAATTACCGTCATTGTCCCTGATGACCCCCATCACAGGAAGTGGCGAGGCGCGTGCCTGTTATCGCTATACCGCAAAACGTGTAACTTCGTAGGATAGATAGCGAACATATAGGATGTCCCAGAAATACCCACTATGTCACACCAAAAAATTGTTAAAAACAATGTAGAAATATCTGCTTTGTCAGCAGAAGGAAAAATGGCTTTGTTGTTATATTGGTAGCGTTACTCATTAGCAACCTCCATGACAATTATCGTATTAATATAAAACGACGGTGAAACACATAGGGAGTCATAATGATAAACAAGTTCATCCAAAAAAAAATAGAAAAAATAGTGTAAATGCAATCTAGCGTGGACCTAACCGATAGATGGTAGCATCTTGATTCAACAGATGATAGCATTTTGCTGGAAGATGCTACCATCTTGACGAAAGACCGTCTCCGGTGATTTCCCATGTCGCAACTCAATCCGTTGTCCCATAACCAGTTGCGCAAGGGGTTAATTCGATCCTAATCTTCTAAATGAACCATTGCTCTCTTGTTCAGACGAAAAACACGAACGCCCGGCCAACGATGAGCCTGAAGGATGCCGTGCCCTGCAAGGAGAAGTCTCTAGAGCCGAGAAGGGCCCAACGCGGCGACTACTGGGTCCTGTACAATTACGTTCCGATGAGCATGGCGGTGAGCTGCTGGGAGAGCGTGACGTACACCACGCACGCGGACTACACGTTCCTGGATAATCTGGAGCCGCTGCTGGAACGTTGGAGGGCGCCGATATCGATTGCTATGCACGCTCCTGGCACAGACTTCTCGGCGACACTCGACGCCATCAAGTACTCGAGAAACTGTGGCAGCCCCCTGATCGCCCAGCTGGTCACCTTCCACGTTTTCTTCAGCAGCAAACACGTGCCAAAAGTGGTAAATAGTATCCTGGTACTTGCCCTCCCCCCCTGCCTTCCAGCGAGGAATTTATAGGCTGCTAAGGTCGGCAGATCCTTAACACGCTTAGGCATGGACCCCTGCATCGGGTGATCCCAAAGTGCTCATATCTGTAATACTTAACAGTGGACTGCTTCTTTGTTCCATCATCCCAGTTAGCCAAACCTGTTTCGAGCAAATTTTGCTGAATTTACCACCAAAATTTGTCGACAAATTCCGATTCTAATGCGAAAGCAGATGCCAGCTATTGCACTCGTGAAGAGGGCAGGTCGGTCGCACTAAGATCGAACCTAACCTTACTCTAAGCAGTGTCACTAATCACGGACTTAAGGACTGTGCATTATGCTGCGGGGGTGAGGCGAAAGACGGAAGGGGTATCAACTTGTCGGCCATCTTGGATAGCAAACACTGTGGTACGCTCTATAGGCAGTGTTGGGATATGGTGCAAGATTTCACGCGCATGCGCGTCTGCCCATATCCCAACACTGACTCTAAGAGGCATGGTGCAAAATTTCACGCCAAATTCATAGCAAATCAGGAGCAAATTGTTTACTAGAGTCTTTCATGAGATAGTATTAGGGGCATAAGCCTAACAGCCTGCAACTGGGAGAATTAGAATAGTGATGGAGGAACTGTTGAAAATTGCACGCAGTGCTCTAATACCTTGCATTAGGTTCTACTGAAATAATACTTGACCTCTTCATGTATTCCCATTGTTCAGTATTCACAATGGGATTATCTAGTACAAGCATCAAGAGAAGAAAGTGTTCCTACAAGAATTTCAGGTTTATTGCACGACATAGTTCTATCAGGATTCAACTCCTCATTGTCATGTAAATGACTTCTATCTTCTATACAATGACAAAGGCAGTGCTGCCAATGACTCTTATCACCGTAACTGCTGTCTTAATGTTCAAAATGCCCTGCGATAATGGCTAGTATATCATAGTGATCCTCTAACTGCCTAAACAACAGTTACAGGACAAGCTCTGCCACCTAAGTGTTCCATACAATTTCTTCCTAGTTCGTCTTTCTTAAGGGAATCCCCCAAACGACCGACATAGTTCAGACACTTAACTTGTGTCTACAGTTGCCAATTGTTGCCACATCAAAGAGAAAATGTTACAAAAAGAGGGGATATGAAATCTCGGGCACTCCATTTTGCAAGGCACAAGGCCACAGCGTTATTTCAGGGCAAGAAACATTGTTCTCCAGCGAGACTTTCACGGTCGACAGTCACCGACAATGATTTCTTGCGGATTTTTCCGCTGCGTGGACATTTCTTCCCTATGAAATGGACAATTGCCACTGTGCGACAGTGTGGTCGAGGGGGGTATACTTTGAAAAGATTGTCGGAAATTACTTGTAAAGATAATGCTGGCGGCGTCACGCACGGGTGCATGCGTACACCGTGAAGACTATGGGAGGAGCAACTGTTGTGGTGTTAATTGAACATTTCCACAGTTCACGGATGAAGAGAATCGCCATGGATGAAGTTCTAAAACACAGAGCCGTTGAAAATCACTCGCCTATACACTGGAAATCAGTTGCGGTTCTTGGAGAAGGCAGATGAAATCTTGATTTATTGTTAAGCAATTTAACTGGACACTTGGGCTTTAGAAAGACTATCCAGAGCCTGTTCCAAATCTGGAAATTCACTTATGGTTAAACGTAACTTACTATTAGACTGCGGATTTTATGCATTTATGACAAGAATGAGGTGGAACTTGAAACATTAGAAAACTCAAAAGAACTTCAGAATATTGTTGTATTATTATCAATTTATTAAAGGGGTTAAGGGAGGAAAGACATTTTGATTCGCTTCCTGTTTCTTGTAATTGTTGTTGGTAATTTTTGTTTTGCATAAACACCCGCAGTCTAATTTACTAGACTGTCTTAAAAAATACACCACATTGCCATTTTGAACCACCACTATAGTTCTGATAGTTGCCGAGATATGCGATCAAGCAGGGACCCCAAATTTTGAGGGCTGTTTTCACCCCTTGAATATGAACGCTGCTAAACAAAAATATATGTATAATATTTTTGCAAGAGCTACGTCCTCCCATAGCTTCATTAAGATCCGGTGATGTTGCTTCGGGATTGTCCCTGAAGGTGTAGCTTGTCCTGTAGCTTTGATGAAGTTAGATTGTCCCCTAAGTAATCCAATCTCAAAAAGAAAGCTGTAGCAGAAGATTTCTAACTCCACCCTTTTCTCCAGAAATCAGTGATAATTTTCAAAGTCAAAAATCTTTTCTACCTCTTTGTATCAACCTGAACATATGGTTAGGATTAGATGGTTAATTAGATGCAACGTCTTCGGCGTCAGAGTCTTTGTTAGCCACCCTCCCGGTAAAAGTATGAAAGGGAAAGTCGACTATCTGCGACCGTATCGTATGGCCAGCCGGAGGAACACAATACAGTGTTTCTTGAAAAGTGGATCAGAGGCCGTGAAAGTATTAATCAGATATGCGTGAAACTAGTTAGCAGCAGTTAGTGATACACATTTATATTCGCCTCTGTTCCACATACATAATCTTCACTTTTTTCACTGGAGGAATCCAGGAGGTGTACATGCAATTACAGTGAATAATTGCCGGTTGCAATTAGAGTTTAACGATTCAATTAATTGCACGTGTATGGGATTGTTAGATCCCGGATATAGATCAATTTAATGATAGAGTTTCGTCATACAAAACTATGGACCCAGGAGCTGCTGCTTTCCCCCGGGTAATTTCATAAACTGGCGAACCGCTTGTCAGGCAAAATCATTTCACTGTGCTCAATATGCGACCAATCCGTCTGTGTCACATTCTCTTTCGTTCTCAACTAATTTGCAAATGTATGCGCTAAGCAGATGTACCTTAATGAGACTATTAGCGAGACAAACATACAATTGTACTGTTTGAGTTATGTAAAATGGTTAATAAAATTGTGACTAATGGACCACAAAATTTATGAGCAATATTTGAAACAAAATTGAAGAATCTATGCTCAATTTGCTGTTGTGCGTACCATAAAATTGCCTGCATCAATTATAAGAAGCTGGAATTGCATAAAAATTGATTTCTTTTAATAATTTGATTAGGGTGCAAATAATGTGTACCAGTAATATTAATACTAGGCATATGGGACACGTTCTAACATTTTTAATTTACGATTATGTTTCTCATGCCCATGAGGAATTATTCAACAAAATTATTTCTTTGGGTATGCAGGGTGAGTCCGATGAAACAGCACACCTAAATATCTCCGTTACTTTTCGTTGTACAAAAAAACTTCTTAGGACAAAGTTACTGTTTGAAGGGCAACATGTAACGGTTTAAGGGAAAAAATTTTCAAGGTCATTTTTTTTTTTAATGAGATTTCAAGGTTATCGATGTTTTTTTAACACGTTAACTGCCATGGGGGTCACTGGTGACCGGCACTCGACTTGGCTACAGCGCCGTGGGGGCCACCGGTGACCGGCGACGCAGCAAATAATAAAAGTAAATAATTAGAGTAAATATGGATACTGATAAATTTTTCAATAATACCATTGTTACTATAATGGATTGAAGAAATTAATGCACGATAAATGTTTCAAGCATGATTTTATAACTCACTTTATTTGCTGCAAATAATATTTCAACATAATATGCATCGCATAATGAAAAACTCACGTTGGCGCCTTGGGCAAACCATGGAAAATGCGCCTGGCAGTCAACGTGTTAAATGGAATGATATATCTTCGTTAACGTAATGTTGTAGCTGACAAAATAACGAATTCATCCATGTAACACAATATGACCTACAAATGACCTTCAACCCATAAAAATGGAATAAATAAAATTCAACGTGTAAGATTCATTTGCTTTATTTCTGTTACGCAAAATGTTCAATATTCCTTGAGCTGCTTACATTCATTTAGTCGTGAAGTTACAGAACGTACTGCTGGAAGACATTTATGATATCATTTCTTCGGACTCGCCTTGAATATTCCAAAAAAAAAAAAACAGATTTTTTGCCACAGATGCCTAAGATCAACGGTCTAATTATAAGCGGATAGTTTGTGGGCAGTGTCCAGCTGCTATATGAATTAAAAATGCCTTCCCACTGAAATGCCAGCAGGGTTTTGAGATTCCATTGTCTAATGGTTCGCTTGATCCGTTAAAAATAGGTACCCCCAAGCGAGAAAGTCATGTCCGATACGTACAACTGCACGCTGGGGCCTCCGTGGGTGAACGTCACGCTTTCGAAGATGTATAAAAACGAGAAGAAGCTGCTGTACCCCGTGAACGTTGGCCGCAATATAGCGCGCGAATCGGCGCCGACGTTCTACATTCTCGCCAGCGACATAGAGCTCTACCCGAACCCTAACTTGCCCGCCAAGTTCCTCGAGATGATCCGGACGAGAGACCAGCCGGCCCTCTACAAGCCGAACCCAAAAGTTTTTGTACTGTCTATCTTCGAGGTGGACGAGAAAAACCAGCCGCCGAACAACAAAACGCATCTGGTGAGTGACGGGTCCGTTCATCAAGACTCCAACTGAACGAAACCTTTCAGGACGTTGCCCTTGTGTACTTCAAAATCATTGGGATCGTTTAGCCAACAATAAGATTGCAGGCATTAATTGCACAGATCACTGTTTTGCCCAGGAGTTTGTTCACATTTGACATTTGCGCAATGGGAGCATGACAGTAATTAAATCGAAAGCAAAGTTGTGCGTAGTGCAATGGACGCGCCCGTTGAACAGCACGAACGCGAGGGTCGTGTTTAATCAATGTCGCTTCCTTTGACCGTGGACCTTGATACAGGCAATTAGTAGCGTAGCTCGCTATTGGCCGCAGTTCTATAAAATGCTAGATTTAATTTCGCCATCACGGAACAGTGTCATTCGATCTCGTTGAATCTCCAAACTCGAAATATAGCTAGCATTGTTTTCTTAATTTCTTTTAGGGCCAAATGCTGAAGGCAGGAACGGCCATTCCTTTCCACAAGAAGCTGTGTTCCGGCTGCCATAATGTTCCTCGTAGCAAAGAGTGGCAGGAGGCACCAGAAACCGAGGACCTCCACATTTTTCACGTTGGAAAGAGGACAGGCAGTTTCGTCCACTGGGAGCCGATCTTCATCGGGACCAATAACGACCCTCTGTATGACGAGAGGCTCAGCTGGGAAGGGAAGAGCGACAAAATGACGCAGGTAGATTTTTCACAGTACCTCTAGAACAAACGGACTTAAGGACTGTGCATTATGCTGCGGGGGTGAGACGAAAGGTGGAAGGGGTATCAACATGTCGGCCATCTTGGATGGCAAACACTGTAGTGCGCTCTATAGGCAGTGTTGGGATATGGCGCAAGATTTCACGCGCATGCGCGGCGATTTCAGCCTCGGTAAAGTAAGATTCTCGATAAAATGGGGTACCTTGAGCACCCAGCAGAATTTTAAAAAATTGGTATGATTTGATTCTGAAAAATGAGTGTGTAACATGTGTATTTGTGTATATTTTGTAACTCATAGGACAGGTCCTGAAGTCTTTTTGTCCGGAATAGATTGTTTCGAGACATTCCCGCCAATATAACTGTCTCAGGGCTTCACTACCTCTGTCATCATAATATAGATACATTACTGTTTTGGCCGCGCTTGCGCGTGAAATCTTGCACCATATCCCAACGCTATCTATAGGCAACTTTAAATACTAGTTGCGCGAATTTGCAATGCAATCATGCGGGAAATAGATACACATAATTTATTTATAAATTTTTATTGCAGCCGAATGTGCAATATTTTATATATATACAGATATATATACAAATACACTTGTTATGCATTCATTTTTCAGAATCAAATCATATCAATGTTCCTGCAACGTTTTATAGATGGCAACACTAGTTTTGCCATCCAACATGGCCGCAGTCTACCATCCCTCCCCGCTCGCGGCACGACCCCTCTCTCCCATAAACCCACTTTATGCTCAGTCCTTTAAATTCGTGCTAGAACCTTAGACCCCACAAACATCGTCTCCCAAGACTCCTCAACTCGATTCCCAAGAGTTCTCAACGGATGTGTAGGGGATTCCCTGAGAAATTCCATTGAAATCGTGTTCAGCACGTTAATTTTTATATTTAATGAGTACTTCTTTGTCTTCTGATACCTAAAATGAACTTATTAAACGACTTTCAGTAAAAATATGGTGGGGTAGTAAGCTACTTAGTTGCTAAAGGAAGGATCTTGACTTAAAAGAGGTTAGGAATCAACTTCCTGATTTTGTACATCAGCGGAGGGACTTTTTGGGTTGCTAATTATACTAAAGAGACTGTATCCTTTCGTGCTACCATCTTTAATACTAGGTTCACGCGTTCTGATATATTTAATTTACGATTATTGAGATTGTAGAGATGCATCCATGAGGGATTAATTAACAAACTTATTTCTTTGGGTATATTTCATTATAAAAGTGGCTAGCAATTTCGATATACCCATTCTCGTTATTTTTATAAAGTAATGTAATACAGTCACTTTTCAGTGTTCCGTAAACCTAATGTTAAGGACTTGAAGCAAGCTTGGTAACTAAGTAAGTACCCTCGCTGTAGCGTAAAGTGATTCTTGGGTACAAAATTATATTTATAATTAGAATATGACTTAAATATCATTCCTTATCCTTTAATATCCTCATCGTTGAGCACTTGGACCCCTTCTAGTACAATTAATAGTAATAAAATTCCTGCGCTCATACATAAAGTGAACCTTAGGTACAAAAGTAGCTTCAAAGGGTTGCTCAATTTATTCTTGAGTTCCCAGACTACCTTCCCAGATACCATCAGCACCCTCCACGGGTGCAAACACTTACTGTCATCCCAAATACTTAATATAACATTTGAATTCAGGGTTACGCGTTATGTGTCCTCGACTACGATTTCCTGATCCTGGACAACGCGTTCCTGGTGCACCGTCCCGGCATCAAGATCTTCAAGAAGGACCCTCACCGCGAGATGCTTACGGCGAAGACGAACGCGCTGATCAAGAAGATCATCGTGCCGGAGCTGAAGATCCTCTACGGAACGCGGAAGGGCTGCGCTGTGTAGCCCGTGGAGATCCGAGGTGTCCGCAGGTGTCTCCAAATGAGACATCATCACCCGGGAGTGTCTCGGACAACGTCTAAAATATCTCGAAAGAGTAATGGGACACGCGGCAGGCTCTTTCTGGTCCCGGACCCTCTGAGAAACGGTGTCCACGCGCGTCTCGGTGTCGACTGGAGCCCGAACTACGTTCATTGTGATTCACAGACATTGCCCTAATGATGCCAATTGAATGGTGCCGAAAGTATATACACGTTTGTTGACCAGTCTAACCGTGAAGGGGACGACTCCTCTTTTCACCAGTTCTTCAGCAAACTAATCGTTAGTTCCTGCGACGAGTTACACACGCCACTCCTTCGTTTCTCATCACCGGTTTCTTTGCTGGTACAAAAGCGTGATAGTAGCCTAACGACAGAGACGATGCGCGTAGAACGCATTTCCAACGGTGTGCAGGAGCGTGGAGATGTTCTCCCCCTTCCTCAACTACGAAAGGATGCCACTGTATTTTTCAGCACAGACTCGTCGAGATGATGTACATAATAGCGTTTCGTAATTGTGCCTCCGTGTTGGTTTTTCAGTGTGCATTTTTCTTCTCATTCCACGTTTGCACTTTCATTCCGAATGTACGAGATAAATGATGCTCAAGGTAGTTGGCACCGTGAATTAAAAGGTAGAGATCATGCTCATCGAATTTTTACGATTGCATCATTCCTATAGACGTCGTTTAAATTCGCTAGGCCGATTACCTTGAGCCGAGTGATGTTGGTACGATGCTGTTTTAACTCTTCGTTTCTCGGAGTTTATTGATGTCGACCGTGAATCCCCGGAATTTTCGACTTACCGACATGTATTACTCGCCTCACTGCCATACTCTATTTTCCCGCCGAGGGCGACACAAGCGTAATCTATCTGGTTATCTATTTTGATTTCGCTGCAACTCGATGCATTTATATTGTTCGCCTCCACCGCGAGCTCGAAAGTATCGAGCGCGAGGTAATCTGGCGAACGCAGTGAGGTTATCATTTCGAATCTCCCGCCGCCCCCCCCCCTCCTCTGACTCCGCTGCTTCGCACGGCGCGAGCGGGAAAATCAAACTATCGATCGAGAGAACCCGCGGAAACATTTTTGAACTCTCCACAAGACTGAGGAACATTTAATAACCGTTGTAACTAGAGACACTTATCCTATGACTCTTCAATTAACGAACATCCAGTCATTAGTTGTTTAACAATCCTTTAATTAGCGTAACTAAGGTGTATTTCGTTTATATGTTTTCTTCTATTACTGTCGAGGAGAATCGGTGCTTCCAGTGTTTCGAATCACTCGTTATGTCAAAAAAGAAAGTCATTCGATGAATCTTAAGGGGTGTAATCACTATGGATCGGCACTTCTTTTTCCAATTGAATCATGCGCAAGACACACGTTCATGCTGATGAGGCAGGGCCGAGGGTTTTATTGTTATGCAATTTTGCATATCTCGAGAAGTATCTTGGGTTGTGTATGAACAAATTGTAAATATATAAATATATATACACGCTCGTAAGTGTAAGTACATGCGTACGATTATAACTGATACCATTTTACACGGATTATTTAGGTATTAAAACTGGTGAGTCCCTGCGTAACGTCATAGACTGTTCGATGTTTTTAAAAGTCTGCGTTCACACAGTGTTGGGATATGGTGCAACATTTTTCGCGCATGCGCGGCCAAAACAGTAACGTATCTATATCATGATGACGAGATAGTGGAGCCCTGAGACAGTTATATTGGCGGGAATGTATCGAAACAATCTGTTCCGGATAAAAATACTTCAGGACGTGTCCTACGAGTTACAAAATATACACAAATACACATGTTATACATTCATTTTTCAGAATCAAATCATACTAATTTTTTTAAATTCTGCTGGGTGCTCAAGGTACCCCATTTTATCGAGAATCTTACTTTACTGAGGCCAAAATCGCCGCGCATGCGCGAGAAATGTTAAACCATATCCCACCACTGCGTTCACATTACTGTTTGGTACATCAACGCAGCCAAGCAGCGGAACGAACATCGAACAGGCCGAGGACAATTATGCGAGTGAGACAATTAAAGAGCCGTTGTACTCGAAACATGTCCAAAACTAAGCAGATAACATAATTCTGATGGCGCTAAGCGAATCATTGATTTACAAGTTTTGCAACCAGCACGCACCAGTTTTCTGTTTCCCAAGGAATCAAAATGTTCTACATGGTGTTGACGCATACGATGCACAGATTTATAATGCATGCACGTCAAGCCATATGTACACCCACAGGCGTTCCTTTTATCTGACCCGTAATCATTTCGAAGGCTATAGGAATACATATATATTGATAAGATTTGAAGGACAATTTAGAGTCAGTCTAATGAAAACCCGTAAACATAAAACACTGACTCGATTTTTGTGTGATAATCTTAGGGCACAAACTAAGTGTTACATTCTGTAATTCTGCTTTATGCTAGCGCATCATTCTTTCGCGAGTACCACCTCTGGCGGAAAGGGTTCAATTAACACCTAGGTTCACGAAGCAGTAAAATTAACTTTATGAAAATAACGAGAATGTGTCCATTCAAATTTTTAGCCATATTTTTAAAATAATATATACCCAAAGAAATGTCTGTTGAATAATTCCGCATGAATGCGTCTTTACAATCTGAATAATCATAAATTAAAAAAATATTAGAACGCGTCCCGTAAATTTAGTATTAAATAAACAGTAGTTGCAGAAATTATTTTATACTAATTGTCAGTACGGAAAGTAGTCCAGTTTCCATACGTGAAGTATTAAATTCATTCAGTCTTATAGGTTAACAAATAGTTCTAAAATTTTCAATGTAGGCAAATATTTTTGGTTTTAATGAACCGTTTTTGGCAGAGGCGGTATTGTTACGTAGATATTGTCGAAATATCTAAAAAGGGAACGCGACTCATTGACAATACATTGAGTTCTGGGAACGGTTCAGTTGGGAAAGCATTTTATATTATGATAGAAATAAGTTGTTCAGGGGAATTGAATTTGTGGCGACGTCCGATCACGTGCGAAAGTATTAATTGAACAAACGGATCATTTGTTTCTCCATGTTCGTGGCAGAATAATTCTTCTGACAGCGTGAGTTCCTTTCGTCGTCTTGCCACCCCTCTTTTTAATTTATCGGGGCTGTGCAAATCGTGTGTAATAATTGCTCGTAAATGATAATGTGTATTCTGTGCCTTACCGTCTTCGTCTCGATGTGTATGCGTGTGTATTTGAGACAGGTGTGTGTTGAGAGCATGCTGATAAGAAAATAAGAGCCAACGCGAAGAGCTAAGCATAATAAGAAACATACTCGAAGGTGAAATAAATCACTGAGGTCGATGTTGTGAGAACAAGAAGAAGAAGAACAAAACAAAAATGAATTACATTGTTAAAATAGCAAAATTTTTTATGCGTACACGTTTGTCTAGGGTCTGTATGAAAAGTTGAATCACTATATTCCCATTTGGGGGAATCACCATATACTATTTAAGTCTAAGAAAGAGGTTATGTCCGTACACCTTGTAATATCGCCTTGACACTGTAATTCATTTTTCCAATAAAATATTTTTCACTGATTTATAACATCTTCAGATTCATATTTATTATTATGTCTGGCCCATTCGATGAACTCATTGTATAGATATATACCTACTTACATATATCTGGTTTTCACTATGATAAGCTTTTTGTAATCACGAGAAAAATGAGGAGAAGTCTTTCAAATATCTGAAAATCCTGTTATTACATTTTGGTCGTTCGTTGTTCGCTAGGTTACAGTGAATTTCAATTACTTCTACACTGAATTTTATCTTTCTCGACTGAGCACTTCAAGACAAAGTGCTAGACTGCAAAATATAATTATGGCATTTCTATAGAAAACGATAAAATGAACACACGTTGTGTAATGTGATTGTAAGTACTGTAAATAATAAGCCACTGTATTACTTCGACAGTACATGGCATTATTCTTGTACATTCTCAGGCTCTTTCCAATCAACTTCAGTAAACGGTTTCTTCTTCGTTTAGTCTTGTTTAGAATGTTGTTACCGAGAGATTGTAAAATTAAATCAAAATTTCGACCCTGCTCTGGAAGCTCTGTTACATGTAAGGACAAATGTTATGCTAACGAGTTTCAGAACATTTTTATATACATAGAATATTGTACGTGGTCGGAGTATCTTATTGTTTTCTGCATTCTCAGATTATTGTCGTTTGTCATGGACATAATGTGTATGTGCGAAACGCTCGTTTCAACAAAAAGAAAGTATCTATTATTGGTATAAATTAAATCGATATTTAGCGTGTACATTAATTACGTGTAACATATGAATATTTCTCTTTATTAGGAAAACAAAGATGTAACATCTTCGAGGGTGTATGTACATGAGTATAATGAATGCTTGTGAGAAGCATGAGGAAATGAAAACTGACCTAACTCTATCCCTGTACATAATGTAAAATTGTATTTTTCCAAATAACAGGATAGAAATATAAGAATCATTTAAGTAACTCAAGTGTACCGATTTATTCCCTGAAATATCGTCCAATTTTAAATATTTTAAACATTCGTCTTTCTAACAAATTATCCATAAATAATCATAAAAGGACTGTGAATCTTCCTGCAAATTTTCAAATTTTTATAAGTTATTAACCCCATGGCTAAAAATTTTGGTAAAAACATTCTCGTTATTTTTATAAAATAATATAAATTAGTCATTTTTAGTGTTCTGTAAACCTATAGTATTAAAAGACTTTCAGTTAGAGAAATATAATAGTTACAATTGTTTTGCAATGCTGATACGAGATTTAGTGTAAAGAAAATTTTAATGGGGTCACAACAGACTCCAAGATACAATTGCAGGATTGAAACATTTCCTGCAGTAAAAATAGTATTCAATCATGGGAGCTAGTTATAGAAAACGTTTGTATATTTCACTTTATTTAATTAAAATATACAGATTTGAAACGTGATCACACATTTGTTCGAGTTCGCCTCCTTCGACCTATGCTTAACCTGAGATAAACCACTATAAATTTTTTTTGTCGCTCGCTACACGTTCCTGCCTCTCACTCTCTCTCTCTCTCTCTCTCTCATTCACACACACTCTCACTCACTCACTCAATCACTCACTCTTTCTCTCTCAGTGATAAATTTTATTCTTCTTAATTTTTTACGTCGGCTCTCAGAAAATACTTGGTTTTCTTCACGTCCTATATAATGAATTAATTTGTTTGTATCTACAAGCGCAACCAGACGATTCCATTTCGTCGCTCACTAGTCGTTCTCACTTGTTCTATAATAGAATAATTCTCGTGTATATAAATAAACGCTAGCAAAGATTTTTTAATTTCCTTGAACTGATCTCCTAAGAGCTTAATCGTCTATGCTTTCTTTTCATCCTACGTGTATATAGACCATTCACATGATATACGTGTGTGTGTGTGTTACATATTATACATATATGTATACATATGCTATATATTTATATGTATATACAGTGCCAACTTGTATCGCATGCACCAAGAAGAGAATTTTATATATATATACTTTTCTATATATTATATATAGAATTATTTCTTACAAGCAAGGTCTCTTACACCCTAAATAATATTTATTCTATGAAGACACGTAACACTGATTTGCTATTAAAATTAGTTAAATAGATTTACTTCAATTTCTCTCTCTCTCTCTCTCACTCTCTCCCTCTCACACACACACACACACACTCTGTTGCAACAGTGAAAAAAGTGTTGTCTTCTTGGTCCATGGTATATGAATACACTTTATACATATACATATACATATATATATATACATTCAATAAATGGTAACTATTGTAGGCACGTGTCGTTATTTCATTTATCGTACTCCTCCTCTCCTCTCCTCTCTTGTTCTCTTACTCTTTAATATACAAACTTAGAAATTCCTTTCTCTGCACTGTCTACAATGAAACGTAAAAATATAAAAATATCAGTAAACTCATACAAATGGTAAGCCTTTTTCTTTTAAAGTATAGTTCGCTCCCCCCACGAACGATCCAAGAGTACAGTAAATTTTGCTTCATCGCTGTCAAACCAATTTTTCTATGCCTTGGGGAGCATCGTGCAGATAAAAATCAATAGTCAAAGACTTTCAACAATGTTCTACTGTCCCGGATCGTTCGCATTTGTTATAACACACAATTAACAAAAGAAAAAAAAACATTCAGCCTAAATTTGTTCCGAAGTACGATTCCGCACAGCGCGGTGCGACCTTAAAAAAAATTATCTTACATTAACGCTACAAAGTTGAAAAATCGTTGTCCTAAAAGAAAAAAAAGTGGGGGGGAAACAACCAAACCAATAGGGCAGGTTCCTACTTTATCGATCGAAGCACTGTTCTTTTTTATCACCGTTCCTTTCAGTGAGTTACAATTAAATCCTTTAAACTCTAAACGGACGAGAGCTTCTCTGTCGTTTCATTGTTTCAACCATTTCGTATAGATTTTAAATATAAATCTAAACTTTGTTTTACCGCGGTAATAGACAGTCGTATTTTTTCCCATATTGTCTCGTGCCCGAGCGGCCGGCATTCAAGATTCATTGTCATATGTTTTATAATGTGTAAAGAAACGATTAAATGCTTTGCAACTTGGTAGCAAAAATGATGACGACTTTTGTGCTGTCTTCGTACAAAGTGACGCCCGTCACTTTTGTGTATATATATACACATATATACACACACAAAATTTCATGATTTCGAGCGAATCTTCAATGGCCACTCCGTGCCGAGCCAAAGCAGATCAGTGATTACGTGCCTACGCGCTAAATATTTTAACCACTTCTTTTTTTTATTGTTGTTGTCGTAACCATACTCGCGTGCAAGCGACTCCATATTTTCAATTTTCGCTTAACGACTCTCGATTTGTAATTCCCTCGAAAGGTTAGTTCTTCGTAGAAGACCTTATTAGGAATCACCGTGGGGGCCGAAGAAAAAGATATAATTTCTACAAATATACATAACGCGTTCTGTCTCTCCCTTAGATAAACAGTCGTTCTCTCATCTATGTATTATCACACATTTTTATACACATATATGTTCACGGTACTTTCTTCGATTAACTCTTCCCTCGAGCTAGTCAAATAATCGAATGCGAAAAATGTAATGGAAGAAGTGTCTCTACCTGGACGCGTGTCCATTAATTTTAATTTGACCGCACAGCGTTCTCGCAGAAAAAGAAAATAAAAAACAACGAACAGTTGATTAACCAAAAAGAAACAGGAACGATGCTTCCGGTGAACCAATGTAAAAAAACTGAATATGCGCGACCGTGCTCTGCAGCGAGAAAAGAAGATATGTACTGAAGTGCGGAGAACCGTACAACAGTGAAACATTGCAATGAAAACCACTTTAATGCAGTCAACCATACAAATTTCATTGGTGTAGATATTTATTGCTAACCGCTAGCCGGAGTCCGCAAATTCTGAAAAAATATTTCACAATTTTTTAACACCATTTCGCATGCCAGTTAAAAACAGTGACGTCATAGCTGTTCTAAAACGGTGAATTTGATCAAATTGGTCCGGAGAAAGGCCATATTTCCGACAACCAGTCACAAACCCGATTGAGCTGAAATTTGTACTTAAAAAATGTTTGCAATGTTCGGACAATTTTTGTACAATTTTAATGATATTTCTTACCATACCGACACAACGTAATACAACGAGCAAACTATTTAAAACGAACAACCACGTTCCTAAAAACCTTATCCGAGATTGTAATTTCTTCTGTCACCTGAGGGACATTTTATATTGTACTTTTGCATTCCACGCTGCTTGTTTGTTTGAAAAGTTTCGTGCTTTATAACTACGTTGTTTCGGTACGGTAGGAAACGACCTTAAAATGGTATGAAATTTTCTTCCGAATCGCCAGAAATCCTGCTCGCGAACATTTTTTAAATGCAAAACGAAATTATTTTCAAAATTTTCGCCCAATCGGTTTCCGCAAGTTTTGCGGGAAAAAATGTTGTTTATCACGATGAAATGCAATTGTACAGTCGACAGAATGTATCTCAACTAACATACCCTCTGCAGAGATAGAAAGCAATATACGACGATAAAACCGACTTAGGGGGTAAGAGGACAATAAATACCCCGCACAGAAAAAAAAACAATGGTAATTGACGACGCTCGTTTGTCCTACCTTACTTCCCAAGGCGTTTAATGCGAGACCTCGTGCTCAGCGATCTGGCGCTCGGATTATACGGCGATTTGACTCTTTTAGCCATCCCAGAGCTAGTATTACATCCTGTGTTGGTCGGACTGATGGTCGAGCAGGTCCCATTCCCGGTGTTGCTGTTGTTTTGCTTAATTCCGGACGACAACGAGGCGGATCTCACTCGGCCTGACTGCAGGAACCCGTTGTTGCTGGACTGTTTCAGCTTGCTCGACAATGAGAGCCGATTCGGTTGCTTTACTAGACTGTACTGGTGCATGTCTACGTTGCGCGAGCGTAGGGTCTTCACTGGTGTCGCGGCGATGGTGTCTGACCTGGAGGAATGCACGAAAAACTTAATATACAAACGAACTTTTTAAATCAAGAGGTTAACGCAAGAAGTTAGAGATTAAGGGACAGGTACCTGAGCCAACGCTGTGGGACGGTAGTGCTATCCGATGAACCTATAATAGACAACAGTTGCTTCAGCAGGCCCTTAATAGATGGTCTTCGAATAGCCTTCACCGGTGTGACTTTCTTCCCCAGATTCCTCTGGAAAGTGTTCAAAGGCGACAGCCTGTCTTGTATAGGCACTGTTGCAGCATTGGCGGGAGAGCGAGAGATGTTGGACTCCGTGCCAGACCAACTGAGGCTGCTGGCTGCGTCCTTGGTGCTCTGGTTCGCAGGGTCGTTCTCGTCCACAGGGTTCGGTCTATCTTCCGACCTTGTCCTTCTCTTGAAACAGGGCTCTTGTAACACGCATGCCTCCTCCACTGTACCAACTACACTTTGCGATATTGCACTATGTCTTCGCTTCGTTCCAACAGCACTACCGGCCGATTTGCCCGGCGAGTTCCTAACACCTTCGTCCACTGTGTTCCCGGTTACCTTTGTACTACGCGGTTTGAACCACGACGGGTTCACGTACGTTTTCGACGGCTCCGCAGACGCAGCCTCCGTCGCAAGGCTGTTTCGCGAGTGACCGTTCATACTGTGCTTCCTTCTCCTCGCGTTCCTCGCTTCCGTTCGCGAGCTGGAGAAGAGGGTCTGCTGTTTGTGACGCGATCCGTTCAGAACGCTCGCGCTGGCCACTTTGTTCTCGTTCGCGGCCGCAGGACTCTCCGACGAGACGCTGCCCTTGTCCGCGGCGCCGTTGATATTCGTGGAAGAACATACATCACGGCCCTCGCAAAAAAATGCACTTTGGTGTATCACGTTTGAGTCGTCATCCGCCTTGTTCTCCGTGCTCTCCGTCGTTGAAAAGTTCGAGTTCGGGACAACCTGGTCGACCTGCTCAACTACTTCCGGTTGTTTCTCGTTCGCGACCGACTGTTCTTGATCGGTCTTCTTTGGCGGGCTTGTCTCTAGTTCCTTATTAACTACATCCAGATTCTTCTCCGCTATTTCTTGCGATATCGTTTCCGTGATCTTAACGGGCCCGTTCGCGTCGCCGACACTCGTATGCCGAACTTCGTCCCCTATCTGGTGACTTATGTCCAGGCACTCCTCGAGCCTCTCTTCGGGCAGAATCTTCTCTGGCGTTGGCTCCACACGGGTATCTTCGAGTCTGTTGCAGAATTGAGGTTTCTGAATGTTGATGTCGTGACTTGGTGTTGGCGGAGGCCTTGGTATACTTAGGGACATCGGACTGTAAGCAGGCTTCTCCAGCTGCTCTGCGGAGAGTGCTGTTGCAGGGCTGTACACACTGTGGTGTGCCATGACACTCTCTTTCTGGCTCAGCAGAACCTTTTCGAACGAGATTCGTTTGTTAATATAAACTTTATACTTAACGCCACAGATACAGTAACTTAATTATATAGTTACAGTAACTATCTCTATAAATGAAATAGGATAACTCGATGCTCACGACCGACGAATGTATCAAACAACAGCAACTCCTTGTAAGCAAGTGCTATAACCGGACTGCGGATCTTTAAGTGCAATCAGAGCTAGCTATGCCTCTGTTCAGAAATATTTAAAATTCAACTGCAATCTCCAGAGGGCTACTGTAATCTTAATACTTAAAACCTTGATACTTTTAGAGGTACGTACTTCACTACGAGATGGTCCAGGCGGATCCAGCATCAGCGTCACGACGCTCGTATTATCCGCGCGTAACCTTTTTTGCGACCACCTCTCCAACGCTTTATCCACTAGGCTTTTCGAAGGATTGATCCACAACTGAACATTATCAGACTGCTGCTGGGAGAAACATCGAAATCACGACTTAAAATGGCAAATTTAAATGAAATTTTAATTTCGCAAGTACCTTAGCCAAAACGTACCCCATTACATGTTTGCTGGGAGGCGATCAGATGCTTCTCGTTGTGCCTGTCCGCAGCCTGAATAATGGCCACTGCACCCTGCGGCGTCAACATGTTCCATAATCCATCTGTTCCAAATATAAGGCAACGGTGTGATTCAACATCAATCGCTACTACTTTAACATCTGGTTCTGGAGATACAACGAACGTATCCAATTCAGAATTGTAACTCCACAGATCACCTACAAAGAAGAAGAGCATTTTGCAAATCGAGAGCCTAGGAAGTACGAAAAATCTAGAAGTCTGAAGCATACCTAAAGATCTAGCAACAGCGAGAAACGGAATCTCATCTATGTGAGTTGACCTGCGTACAGGCCCCTTGTGTCCGATACGAGGTCTGTTCCAAACAACTCGAGGAACTCCAGATTTACTGACTACTTTGCCACCGGATTCTCGTATCCTCATCATCTCTGGCCCGCTCTCAGGCTTGTGGTCCTTCGTCAAAGCCTTGGCTCGCCACTGCGGGTCACCGTCCACCTGGTAGCCCAGAATAATAGCAGAATCGCCAACATGACCGATGTAAATCTTGCCCTTGCGAATGAACGCTATGCTGGCAGTGGTGCCGGCTGTAGATGGCAATCCAGAGGCGGTTCTTGGCCACTTATCTATGGCAAAAGTAGACGCTCGTGAGTACGCAAAATTGGTGACGACACTCCGGGAAAAACACTTTCCCAAGGTTTTCGACGATTCAAGGGAACGACATAGATCGAAATGGTCGAGGAATTCGGATTTTTTCTTTCAACTACTTTTTCCCCAAATTCCGCGATTTCAGGTTAGCTTGTGTTACATAACCTAAATTCTAACCTAATCGGGTGGGCGATGGTGGGGGAAATACGCGGGACAATGACAGAAATCGTTTCGGGTGGCATCGATACGGCGCGGTATCGTCGCGGACAGGTTCGAAACGGGTCGGGAAACGGCGGGAATCCCGCAAGGGGAAAAAAGCCGAGCAGGAAGTTAGGACAGAACGGTGATGTGTGCGCGTGTGGTTGTGTGAGCCTGGATTAGCTTACCAAGCTCCCGCCACATCGCATAGTGCGTGTTCACGTATCCGTCTCGAATCGCGCGTAGCACGTCTTCGTCCCGATCCGACCAGAAGTTCTTCTGCTTGACGATCACGTTCATCAGGTGCTCCTTGGCGAAGCTGGCAGCCTCGCCGCCTCCGTGGCCGTCAAAAATCCCGAAGAACGCGTACTCGAGGTCCTTATCATCCGGTGTCGATTGAAAGGCCACGCTGAACATGTCCTCCATGTACTTGCGACCGCCCTGGTTACAGTGCCCGGTCACCCTCAGGTTAACCCCGATGCTCAACGGCATGATGGCACAACACTGACGAGACGGATCCCGCGGCGCCGGGTCCCTACACACACCACACGCACGAGTAACTGCTCGCCTCTCTTCTTTCTCTCTCTCTCCCTCTTTCTATCTCTCTCTTCGTTCTATGAGCAACACTCTCCAGAATCGGGTCCGAACACGCAGCACACAGCACACACCGCACACGAGAGACACGGTTTCCTCGGAACCCCCTTTGGCTCTCACTCTCTCAGCGATCGTCCGACACGTACACCGGAACGGAAGCCTCGTATTTACTGGGCAGGTCCGCCGCGCTACGCTCGAGGGACGCACACACACGACGAAAGATCATGGCCCACCAGACCACCACACAGCACAATGACGTTGGCTGCCTGCGAGCAACCCAGCTCTATGCCCCCCACCACAGCTCCAGGGGGAAACGGAGCGGAGGGGGACACCGTCCTTCCCCCTCCCTCCCTACACCCAATACGGCCGCGTCCACACACTGCGCAGAACGAAACCGCGCAGCGCGCGAACGACGCTGTGAACGAAATACTACAGCGCGATGCACAACTGATGCGCCCTGCAAATTTTTAATTTTCAGATTTTAATAATTTTATTTTAACACGGAGTATTCGATAGCGAACATAGAAAGAACTCTTTATGCAAAGTTTGAACCCTGTATCACGCCTGTGAGGGGAGTTATAGCGGAGAATTTAAAAACCAGTTCTTCCCCCATTTTTGCTATTTAATCGTGTCTACAAATTTTGAAAAAAATCTGACACATTTACGGTATCGAGCTACGTGTCAGGGAATTTTTTCAGATTTTTCGGTTGCAAACTGTGGCTGTGCATGCATTAGCAGAACGCCCGCGAAATGGTCTATATCCTACAGCGCGGTGCACAACTGCTGCACCCCCATTTTTAATTTTTTAATTTTCAAAATTAAACCCAACATAGTTTATACGATAGTTTACCTAGAAAGAACTCTTCATACCAAATTTGAAATTTCTAGCCTGCCTATTAAGGTACTTACAGAAAAAAAATTGAAAGAACAGTTCCTGCGCTATTTTTTCTACTGAACCACATCTAAAAATTTTTAAAAATCTGCCACACTTAGCGTATCGAGCTATGTATTGCGCAATTTTTTCAGATTTTTCGGTTGCAAACTCCGACTACGCTTTGCGCAGAACGACCGCGCGCTCGACTAAATCCTACAACTATTGCACCACCACATTTTTACTAATTTTTGAATTTTCAAATTTGAATCTGCGTCCAGAAACAGTGCGAGGTTGTTTGTACTGTGTGAACGTAGCTTGCGATTTCACCGTCGCTTGGAAGTCCCAACGGGGTTCTCGAGGATCTTCAAGCAGAAGATTTTGGAGTGGTGCACTATAAGTACTTCATATTGTGGACAAAAAAAAATTCAAATTGTATCTTATCTTGTGAAATATTAGTACAGAATATAACTTATAATATTATCTACAACCTTTACTGAACGTATCAATTTGATGTTTTAATTAATGGGATATGGGATATTAATAATATGGGATATTAGTTTTTATAACTTAATTTGAATATCTTTGATATTAATGATTTTACTACAATAATAGCAAAACTTCTTACATTTTCTATAAAATATTTGTGAAATATAAACAAACCTACAGGTGAGTCCAACTATGGCCATCGTCCATTTGTTAAAACAAACTCAGACCTGACTGTGCCATAATACAGAAAAGAAAATATATTAACAAAAAGGGACACAAGAATATAAAAATCAATATAATACATAAATAATTTAAATAATGCACTATTCTAATTTGTCAGCTGAACAAATAAATGTAACGTTCTCTATATGTTTTAAAATTAAGTATCAAGAAAGCGTTAGAAAAGTTTTTTCATCTTTTCCGTTGACATAATTGAAAATCGGATTACAATCGGTGTTGCGTAACTATACACATTTCCAGGCGAATAATTAAACGCAAAGGTAATGGCTGTAATCACTTTTTATATTTCGGACAAAATGGCGCGCGTCGGTAAATGAATATGAATGTTGATTTTAATAGTTGTATGTGGGATATGTCGTACAGTGTACAGTGACGGCTAATAATCGTGTTAACCAGATTTAATGAACCAAGACGAATTTTGATAGACTTTTTTCCGGTGGCTCGAGGTTACAGTTGCAGAATTATGTTCAAGCATGGATTTTTTGTATTTGAGCAGGTTTTGTCGGATTTATAAATCGCCCGCCATTTTAATTAGAAATTGGATCGATTCTAAACGGATTGGGAGGCGTCAATATTTTGTGATACGATGGTCCTTTGAAGTGTCCTGTTTAAAACATTATAGTTTCAGGATAATCTAGGACAATAGAAAGGGAATAAGAAATACACGAGGAATAAAACGTCCGTGGCAACTCGATGCCTCTTATGGGGTTAAGAAATGGTGCGCCATTCCATTTATCGGACAACTTCAAATTGTAGATTATATTTGGTATTAAAATGGCGGCCTTGCGTTGAATTTTAAATCAACTTTATCATTTTATTCAAACCTGAACTCCAGGAGACGATTCTACAAACATTTTTACGAACATCTTTTACTTTCTTCATCACAATGCAACTATTCTATATAACATCTATAAAAGTAATTTATTATGAAATAAATATTGAAAAAAATTATTACATCTTAATTTTGAGTTCCAAACCGTCCGGTTCCGAATCAGTACAGTGTAAATAGCCAGATTTACAGTCACAATTCACTTTAATTAATCTTAAATAATTTAAAAATTAATTTAACCTTAAAGGAATGATTTCATCATGAAAAAATGCATGGTCAACTTGAACTTAAAAGACTTACAGTAATAGTTGCACTAACATGCGGATGTATAGACAGATATGTCAGTAAATGATAATTGCCGATTTACCAGTGACAACCAGGCAGTTGGAACGTTGATTAATTTTCAAAATTATTTTTATAAATCAGTTCAGGGGTTAGGTCTGGGTTCATAAAGGCCGGGTTTGTAAAGACCAATGAAAGACTTGTTCGGACGTGTCGATGATTCATCGGATCAGACGTCTCAGTCAGCTGTGAGACATCGATGAACACGCACGTGTAAATACCCAATTGTCAGATATTGTCTGTTGTCTGGAAATAATTAACAAACACAGCAACTATACAAAACAATGTATTCCACCATCTACACAACAAACATCGCGAGCATCATTGAAGATTTATTGTGTTTTTCATTTTCGTGTATTTACTAACTCAAAAATTACAATCCTTTAATTACATTCATCTCTGTAAGTACTGTGTCACAGACGGGGTGTGTATTAAAAAGCATAATCTTCATTAACATGTGTAAAGAATAACATCAGACTGATAGTCAATTGAATTCAATAAAAAAAAAAAAAAGTAATAAATCATAACATCATGAAAATCATTCTGGGCTCTGCTAATTTTCAATCACAGATCTCATCTGTGTGTCTACAATTTTTAAGAATATTTCAGTCAATATGGATCAACAACAAAAAAAATCCAATTTTCTCATCTCTCGAGGCAGTAGGACTTTCTAAAACTAGTGTGTACGCACCTATATAGCGTCGCAAGCCTGCAACGAGTCAGTGTGAAAGGGCCTTAACGCGCTTTTCCACACCGTTTTTCTAATCTCCATCTATATCAGCCCCTTCACTACGATTAAACAAATACCCTCGGAATCAGCCTAATTCCTTCCGACAAACGTCGCGTCGAAAACCAAAAAGTCGAGCCTCGATTTGTATGATTTTCTACGAAATTCGCGCGCCATGGAAAGAGTCACCCGTGGGAGTTCGAAAAACATGGATTATCTTTGCGCCTCGTTGAACGCTGTAAACGTTTTGCGTGCCGCATGTATTTCCAACGGGGACTATTTCCGTTGGTTCTATTTTCATGAAACAAGGGATGAACGGGCTGTTTCAATGATCGGCCGATTCGATTTGCCGCGCGGGAAGCTGCCACGGGGAATTTCCAAAAACTCGCCTGAAACAGCGACACGGTAACATTACCTCGGTTATATTACGCTCACCGAGTGAACCGAGTCACCTATACAGGCTCGCATAGTATCGCTTCGGCCCCTCGGTCCGTCCCCTCGCGTCCCGCGCTAAAAACACGCCCCCCCACCGCCGTGGAAACTTTTACCCATTCCCCTGTCCCCGCTGCCGCGGACAACGGGCAGCCTATCAACGGTGCTGCTATTCATGCCGCGCATCTCGGCTCACGCAGTCGCTGCGTTGCCACGTCTACTACCTCTCCAGCAAGAACTTTCTTGTCCAGCTACCGTTCGATCTCACCTTTGCGAAATTCTTCACCATCCTACATATTAAACTCTGGCAGCCATAAATCATCCGCTACGTTGTCATCCCCTCGACCCCACCCCGACTAAACAACCCTCATCGGGAATACGTGTCACCTCATCAGCATCCAACAGCAATTACGTTCCAATTTCTCAGAAACGATCGTCGGGTCTTGCGAACAACTTTGTTCAAAAATTCAAGTTTCCCTCTTGGGTTTTGAATACTTTATATAGCTTCAGATGTGAGTTGTCAAGTTTGAGAGTATGGTTGGTTGGATTGTATTGGCGAGAGGTGTTGGTTTCTTTGTACGAAAGTATGCTGCTATGCGAAGCGGAAAGCAAACAGTCTGTTTTGCCAGTCGCAACACAGTTATCTCTGTCTCCCCGCGAGCAAAACACACGGGGCACGTGTTTGAACTTGTTCGGGTCGAAGACGCGGCAACGCCGCGGCTCTCGTTCAAAATAGCACTCCCAGCTCTCAGCTCCCAGCTGGCGGCTTTCGCCTTAACGCCCGATAGGCTACGGGGCTGCTCGAACGGGATCGCTCGATTCGTTTTGCGAACCCGAACGATCCCCGGAGGAGGCGACGCCAATTAGATTCGATCGGCGAAAATCGCTGAGCGAGAGTCGCGCGACCGCGGTTTTTCGCGACTTTAGACCGATTCCAGGGTACGGTCGATATTATGTGTCATCGATTGCATCATCCACGGAAAAAGATGGCCGTTCCGCGCACACGGAAACAGTTATACGACACCGCGTGAGTCAGCCGCGAGACTATTTCTGCGCCGCAACTTTTCTCGCGCAAATCGAAAAACGTCGAGCGAAAGAATTTCAGGTGTAATATTGTCGGGGGGTTGCGACCTCTCATGGTCGAGGAATATTTACAGGCCGCGAAAGGGAACGGTATTCAAAGGGGAATTCCGATTTTGAAAGCTGTGTTGCAAAGCTGCAACCTTTCGAAGCGGTAGACTGCACGCCATCTAGCCTAAGATTCACGAGGTTGATCATTCATTTGATCCTAGTTGGTAACAAATTGATTCTAGGTTTAAAATCTAATTTTCTAATAAATACAAGGGGAAATTGCAATGTTACAAACACTCCGAATAGAGAATAAAAGATTTTTGGTGCCTGTAGACGTAGAACCCAACATTTTGATATTTAAGGTCACCGCATACATAACTCCTATTAAGTCCATGATAGTGTTGAATTGTAAATTACCTGTAAATAAAAGACACTTGTGAATCCTTTAGGATACAATTTTTTAGCGCTTTTTACGATTGAACGAGGTCCTCGATATAGAGAGGTTACAGGAATTCGAAGCGACGAGTTCCGATGAGTCAGGTTTTGAACGTCATGCTCCTCTGGAGCAGGTCCGTGCAGGTTCAGCCGTGCCTGGACAAGCTTGCTATGACTCAAGTGGCTGTTGTTACTATGTAAGTGGGGCCTGGCCGTCTGTAACTCACTGTACTAAACTGCTACACGTACTGGGATATTCGCGGTAATGCGTTGTTCATGTCTATTCAATAGATAAGTACGATTTTAATGCAACGAGTACGTGGAAATTAGAAATGTTAAATGACAGATACCAGAGAGGAATGAGAGTGCTAACGCCCGGGGTTTTGTCGTGCCCGGTACAGTGCTGCCCCCTAGTCTAAATCTAGACTGGATCAAATCCTACCTCACCCTAGTAGCACAAAATATTGTATACATATTCATACAATATTAAAAAGAGATTCAATCTTTTTTTAATATTCAAATATACATACAATATTTATTCTATATTAAGAAACAAATATTTTTTTTTAAATATGCAGGACATATCTATTTCATGTTAAGACAAAAATATTTTTTTCTAAATATTAAATGAATCTTTATTTCATATTAGAAATAGAATATTTTTTTCCTAATATGCAGATAATATTTATTTCATATTATGGAAGAAATATTTTCTTCTTATTATAAAATGAATCTTTATTTCATATTAGAAATAGAATATGTTTTCCTAATATACAGATAATATTTATTTCATATTATGGAAAAAATATTTTCTTCTTATGACATAATGCATCTTTGGCTTGCATCAGAACCTACAGTTTAATTTTTTTTATATAAAATAGTTAACTAATAGGTAACTAATAATAAATTAAATATGATATTAATTATAATGACAAGTATTTTAATTTTTTCAAAAAATGCAAAACCCGAGAAAGTTCGAAAAAATACAGTTTTTATAGAAGGACCAACCTAGAAATTAGTTTAATAATGAGATATAGACATCAACACTATCTCGAAATTTTTTTCATGTTTTTAGCAACGTCTATTATTCATTGAAAAAAATGTAGCACCACGTATTATTCACTCGTGCCGCCTGCTTTTTTACAGGACTTCGAATCCCCCGGTAAAATATATAATAAATTTTGTGGTTTCGGCGCACAGTTCGATCAATTATAAAAACAGCAAATTTGCAATTATTTAAACATTCTTCTCAACGTTTCGATCCCTATATGGATCATTTTCAAGAGAGACATTTTTGCGCCTGAAAAATAATATATATATAATACAAGTTGAACAAAAATTAATATTTCGACACAGCCGTGTAAAGAGAGTGGAAAAAGAAAAAGAAAAAAAAAACACATACTTGCTGTGACAACAGGTGTTTTTTTTTCTTTTCCTTTTTCCGCTCTCTTTACACGGCTGTGTCGAAATATTAATTTTTGTTCAACTTGTATTATATATATATTATTTTTCAGACGCAAAAATATCTCTCTTGAAAATGATCCATATAGGGATCGAAACGTTGAGAAGAATGTTTAAATAATTGCAAATTTGCTGTTTTTATAATTGATGGAACTGTGAGCCGAAACCACAAAATTGATTATATATTTCATTTTCGATCGAGAGGAATTTTACCTTTACCCCCGGTAAAAATTTGGCGAACATGATAACGAAGTTGGTATTCGACAAGGACGAATTTATGCACATTTACGAAGAGAAAGAAAGACAGATACAGAGCTGCTGAATAATGTGTATACTCGACAGAAAATTTATTAGTAACGGCCTTGTGAGGAATTGTTTATAAATATTTGTAGATGGTAAATATAGAATAGACTTTCAGCTACTTTCACATATAGTTTCTCGTCACATTTTATTTCTGATTAAACAGTCGTAAACAATTATTCTAAGTCTGGTTCTAAAATAAACTCAAATAATTTAACAGATCTCCGGTAAAAAATAATCTTCCAACTTTAGAGAATTAATTTATGCACTTTTGTGATCGGAGGATCTAGAATGATGTCTCAACTAAATTCCTGTTGCAGTTTCATGTAAATTCGACGCCTAGTTAATTAGTTATTTACGATTCCCAGACAGGTGACACAACAATTTGTGTTTATCCTTGACACACAGTCGAACTGTCCTTGTCTTGCACATTGCGGGCATAGAAGAAGGAAGTTACCTTCTCAAAAATGGTTGATAAGTAGTTAATTAGGGAATTTTTATAAATGTTAGCTCTCGAAGAATATAGAATGGACCATCGGAAACATTCATGTATAGTTTTCAATTTGATTCTGGAAGAGGTTAATTAGTTATAAATAATTTTTGTAACTCTTGTCCTAATGAAATTGTGCATATTAGTGAGAATTGAATATCTTGTATACTCCAAATGTTCATGCACAAAAGTTACTCTGTATCTCGAATACTATTAGCCATTTATACTAAAAAATTGGGTGGTGAGGTAACCAATTATATAATCTTTGTAATCGTTAAACAAGCAGAAATAATAAATTCATTGATTACATTTTCGCAATATAATTATGCTTAGTAATATCCATGTATCATAAACTATTCTGTATCTCGAGTTCTATTCCTTACCTTTACTAAAAAATTAGATGACAAGATGGTCAAGGGAGTGCTTGTCGACATTATCGACAAAAGAAATTGTTACAAATATTAACCAGCTAGGCATAATAAATTGATCAGTGAATTGTGTTCGATAAATTAATGCGCGGGAATATTCATGTGTTAAAAGTTATTCAATATCTTGAGTTCCATTACATATTTTTACTAAAAAATAAGATGGTAAATAGTCATGGGTATGCTTGTCGACATTGTCGTCAAAAGGAATTGTTATAAACAATACACAGCCAGAAATAATGCATTTATCAACAATTATTATCACGGCGATCGAAATCTACCGAAATTAGTTGGGGTGGGGAGCGTTACGCTTCGCTGCCCGCTGCGCATCACTGCTTACCTAAGCCCGCGGAGCGCGCTCAGGCAGTCAGTCGGGCCGGGGGCTCCGGCAGGAGCGGATGGGCTCTGGGACCAGGAGGGTCTTCGGCTACCTTGGGGCTGACCAGGGGTCCTCCAGAGGCACCCAGGCCTACCCTTAACTACCTTTAGCGGCTTGGGGTTGACCAAGGCTTCTCCTTCAGTGGACTACTCTGGAGTTGACCAGTGGTCATCCACAGCTACTTTGGTCTACCCCTGCTTATCTTCAGCGGTCTTAGGGTTGACCATGGGTCCTCCAGCATTGGTCTACCCTTGCTTACTCCGATGTTGACCAGTGGTCATCCAGAGCTACCCTAGCCTACCCCTGCTTACCTTCAGGTGGCTTAGGGTTGACCAAGGGTCCTCCTCCAGTGGCCTAACTTAGGCTTGACCAGTGGTCATCCAGAACTACCCCTGCTTACCTTCAGCTGGCTTAGGGTTGACCAAGGGTCCTTCACCAGTGGCCTAACCTGGTCTACCCTGATATTGACCAGTGGTCATCCAGAGCTGCCCTAGCCTACCCCTGCTTACCTTCAGCTGGCTTAGGGTTGACCAAGGGTCCTTCACCAGTGGCCTACTTTGGTTTACCCTTGCCTACCCAGAGGTTGACCAGTGGTCATCCAGAACTACTCAGGCCTTGCCTTGCTTATCCTGAGGCTGACCAGTGGTCCTCCAAGAGTACTCAAGTCTACCCTTGCCTACCTTCACCTGGCTTAAGGTTAACCAAGGGTCGTCCAGCAGTGGTCTGCCCTGCTTTACTCGAGAGCTACTCTGGCCTACCGTTGCCTGTCTTGGGGTTGACCGGTGGTCCTCCAGAGCTATCCTGGCTTACCCTTGCCTACCATTAGCTGCCTTAAGCTAGACGAAGGGTCCTCCACCAATGGCCTTCCATTGTTTATCATGGCCTACCTTTAGCTAGCTTAGGGTAGACCAAGGGTTATTTAAAACTTCCTTGGTCTACTTTAAGCTAGCTCGGGGGGACCATGGTCTCTTCAATGCTGTCTTCGTTTACCTTGGGTTCTGAGCCGGTCCAGTTTCAGTATCCGGCATGATGTCAGTACCGTGCTGATCGGTTCAGAGAGGGCAATCATTGCAATGGCTTCGCATCTTTGAGTGAGTCATTTCGTCACTACCTTATCACTATATTCGTCTGTAGAAGTAGTAGTATAGAGTAGTAGTAAAGTGTGAAAGTAGTTAGTTGCATGCATGGGCAGGCCTCGCCGCCCCAACGATCAGCCGAGATGGGAACATCCGCGATTTGCACTAGCGTTGCGAGAAAATCACGCGTTGCATTTAGTTAATTTTGAACAGAGATTAAAGCTAACATTACGGTATAGATTGTTTAGAGCGTAGCGTTGCGAATCACAAATAGTCGCGGTTCAAAATTACATTTCAATTTGATAACTGCGCTTTTAAAGTTCATATTGTTGTTGTTTTATATATAATCTAAAGTAATCGTTTTTTGGATCTCTGTTCGTTGAATTAGCGTTGCGCACCAAAAGTTCGCGTTTGCTTTCGAGTCTTTCGACTTTTCAGGCTCCCATGCTCGAGCTGCAACGATCAACTGTGAGATGGGCACATCCGCGATTTCAAGTAGTGTTGCGAAACAAATTGTTACACGCGTTGTACTAGTATCAATTTTTAAAGTTAATGAAATGTCTAGTTAATGTTGCAAATAAATATTCGTAATTTAAAGTAGTTCTAAAGATACCTGTTTAGAATTTTAGACGTTAGAGTTTTAAATTTCTTATTTAAATAGCATTTTAAATTCGATTCGTTGAATTAGCGTTGCGCATCAAAAGAATCGCGTTTGCAATAGAGTCTTTCGATATTTCAGGCGCCCATGCTCCAGTTGCAACGATCAACTGTGAGATGAGTACTTCGGCGATATCGAGTAGAGGTGCGAAATAAATTGTCGGGATGGGGCCGAAGGAGCAGACGAGGTTTTACGCCAAAGATGTCGGACAAACTGTTATTCAAAAGGACAATCATTGCAACGGCTTCGCATCACCGAGTGAGTCATTTTGTCACTACCTTGTCGTTATACTCGTCTGTAGAAATAGAGTTGTAGTAGAATGTAAAAGTAGTTAGTTGCATGCATGGGCAGGCCTCGCCGCCCCAACGATCAGCCGAGATGGGAACGTCCGCGATTTGCACTAGCGTTGCGAAAAAAGTACGCGTTGCGTTAGTCGATTTTGAACAGAGATCAAAGTTAGCCTTTCTTCTAAATATAATAGTAGTCTCTATCAGCGATATAGCTTGTTTAAAGTATAGCGTTGCGAAACAAATAGTCGCGATTCGTTTTGCAGAAATTCTAGAGTAATCTTGTTTGGATCTCTGTTCATTGAATTAGCGTTGCGCACCAAAAGTTCGCGTTTGCTTTCGAGTCTTTCGACTTTTCAGGCTCCCATGCTCGAGCTGCAACGATCAGCTGTGAGATGGGCACATCCGCGATTTTGAGTAGAGTTGCGAAACGAATTAACATACGCGTTGTACTAGTATCAATATTCAATGTTGATTAAAGTTCGAGTTAACGTTGTCAATAAATAGTCGTCATTTAAAATAGTTTTAGAGATACCGATTTAGAATTTCGTATGTTAAATTTCTAATTTTTTTATTGAAAAGCTTTTTGAATCTTGATTTGTCGAATTAGCGTTGCGCATGAAAAAGATCGCGTTTGCTTTCGAGTCTTTCGACATTTCAGGCGCCCATGCTCCAGTTGCAACGATCAGCTGTGAGATGGGCACATCCGCGAATTCAAGTAGCGTTGCGAAACAAATTGTCACACGCGTTGTACTAGTACCAATTTTAAAAATTGATGATATGTCTAGTTACTGTTGCAAATAAATAGTCGCAATTTAAAGTAGTTGAAGAGATACCTATCTAGAATTTTAGACGTCAGAGTTTTAAATTTCTTATTTAAATAGCATTTTGAATTCGATTTGTTGAATTAGTGTTGCGCATCAAAAGAATCGCGTTTGCAATAGAATCGTTCGATATTTCAGGCGCCCATGCTCCAGTTGCAACGATTAACTGTGAGATAGGCACATTGTCACACGCGTTGTAGTAGCATCAATTTTTAAAGTTGATCAAAGTTAGAGTTAATGTTACGAATAAATAGTTGCGATTTAATGTAGTTCTAGAGACAACGCCCTAAAATTTTAGACGTTAGATTTTTAAATTTCGGATTTAATTTGTAAGAATCTTAAAACTTCATTTGTAAGAATCTTAAAACTTCATTTGTAAGAATCTTAAAACTTCATTTGTAAGAATCTTGAAACTTAATTTGTAAGAATCTTAAAACTTAATTTGTAAGAATCTTAAAACTTAATTTGTAAGAACCACTACAATTCACAAAATGCAATAACTTATAAATTATAACATCTTGCATGTAGTGGATAATATCGAGATAATAGCTACACATTTAGAATTTTAGTTAATAAGTATTTAATAGTTAAATGTAAAACTTAATACTTCCTTCGTTTTCCTTTGTACCAATTTCAGCATTTCTTTTCAATTAACAATCCAAATACACAGATTCTATTTCAGAATACAGGTACCATCAATAAACATCTTCAATATTAGTTAATAAGTATTTAATAGTTAAATGTAAGACTTAACACTTTCTTCGTTTTTCTTTGTACCACTTTCAGCATTTCTTTTCAATTAACAAACCGAATACAGAGTTTCTATTTCAGAATACATATAAAATCAACAAATATCTTCAATATTAGTTAATAAGTATTTAATAATTAAAGGTAAGACTTAATACTTTCTTCGTTTTCCTCTGTCCCAATTTCAGCATTTGATTTCAATTAACAATCCGAATACAGAGTTTCTATTTCAGAATACATGTATCATCAAAAGACATCTTCAATATTAGTTAATAAGTATTTAATAGTTAAATGTAAGACTTAACACTTTCTTCGTTTTTCTTTGTACCACTTTCAGCATTTCTTTTCAATTAACAAACCGAATACAGAGTTTCTATTTCAGAGTACATATAAAATCAACAAATATCTTCAATATTAGTTAATAAGTATTTAATAATTAAAGGTAAGACTTAATACTTTCTTCGTTTTCCTCTGTCCCAATTTCAGCATTTGATTTCAATTAACAATCCAAATACAGAGTTTCTATTTCAGAATACATGTATCATCAAAAAACATCTTCAATATTAGTTAATAAGTATTTAATAGTAATATGTAAGACTTAATACTTTCTTCGTTTTCCTTTGTACCAATTTCAACATTTCTTTCACATTAACAATCCAAATAGAGAGATTCTATTTCAGAGTACATGTACCATTAACAGACATCTTCAATATTAATTTTTCGATTTGTAATTGAAATATGCTCGCGAACTTTTAAAATTCACCTTTCCCAAATTAATATTTCTATCGTGAAATTGATATTCCTCCGATCTGAGTTCCCTCAGGGGCTCACTCACGGGATGGGGCCCGTGAGTGGGTACGGGGTGTCGCGTCCCCGGGGCAACCCGAGTCGCTTATAGATCGTTGCGTCCACAATTTATTCATTGATTTGGTTTCTGTTTCGAATTTGGTTTTAATGTGGTTTCTATTCTGATTTCGATGTGGTTTCTATTCTGGCTTTGATGTGATTTCTATTCTGGCTTTCATGTGATTTCTATTCTGGCTTTGATGTGGTTTTGATTTGAGTTCTTCATCAAGATCTTGTTCGTTAGGCCTCACTCGTGTGCGGGGTTTGGAGTTATTTCTCATTTTATCTTCATCGTCATCGTTTCAACGTCTTCTTTTACTTTGATTTTTACATTGTGTTGCGACTAACATTGATTAGTTTGCTTCAGCTGGAGTACAACAGCTAATTATCTTCATCGTTGGAAGATGACTACTTGTCCAACGAAGAGGATTCATCGAACGAAGAGGATTCATCGAACGAAGAGGATTCATCGAACGAAGAAAATTCATCGAACGAAGAAAATTCATCGAAAGAAGACTTCGGATTATTTATTAGTTAGTTTTATTGCGTGCGTTAGTTATAAAGATTGTAAATCGTCGTTGTAATTATGTCGAGTAATTACTGCCGTAATTAACTTTGCTCGCCCCGTTTTCCGACTCCGACACAGCCTTCTGCTGTGTCGGCCTTGCTTGCAGGTTCTGAGCCGGTCCAGTTTCGGTATCCGGCGTGAAGTCATTGAGAGGGATGTCTAACAGACTCGTTCACTCGTCTTCTGACGATCCTCTGTGTTAACGTAATCCTGGACACGCCATGTTCTCATGTCACCCAGTAGCGCCAGAAACCGTTTGAGCGCATCTCTTTGCCATCTTTCTTGGTGATGGAGTGACGGGTATCGGGCTGGTCGGCTCAGGACTTGTAAGCACTGAACGCGTCGCGTCACCCTTGAACCAGAGCCTTCCGCTCTGGTTCGATCTCGTTTGTCTCTTTGAAAGAATCAGAGCCTTCCGCCTGATTCGCCTTTGGTCCCTCGTGGATCGGAGACTTCTTCTCCGATTCACACTTTGCCCCGCAATGATTACTCGACATACGCTAAATGGTAAAGAAGTCTTTTCCATGAAAAAGACTACTTTTCCATTTAGCGACCTGCGAACATAATTTTTAAGTATCGTCTTTGTAAGAAAGAGAGTCAGAACGAAGGGAGATTTCGTTCTGACTCCCTTTCGGGTCTCTTGTGCAGCAACCTCCTCGTGGTGAGACCTGGGCAATCGGTATTATCCACAATTCGCAAAATGCTATAACTTATAAATTATAGCATCTCGCATGTAGTGGATAATATCGAGCTAATAGCTGCACATTTAGAATTTTAGTTAATAAGTATTTAATAGTTACATGTAAGACTTAATACTTCCTTCGTTTTCCCTTGTACCAATTTCAGCATTTCTTCTCAATTAACAATCCAAATACAGGGTTTCTATTTCAGAATATATGTACTATCCACAAACATCTTTAATATTAGTAAATAAGTATTTAATATTTAAATGTAAGACTTAATACTTTCTTCGTTTTCATTTGTCTCAATATCAGCATTTCTTTTCAATTAACATTCCAAATACAGAGTTTCTATTTCAGAATACATGTACCATCAACAAACATCTTCAATATTAGTTAATAAGTATTTAATAGTTAAATGTAACACTTAATACTTTCTTCGTTTTCATTTGTACCAATTTTAGCATTTCTTTTCAATTAACAATCCAAGTACAAAGTTTCTATTTCAGAATACATGTACCATCAACAAACATCTTCAATATTAATTTTTGGATTTGTAATTGGAACATGCTTTCGAACTTTCAAAGTTCAACTTTCCCAAATTAATATTTTTTTCTTGAAATTGATATTTCTCCGATCTGAGTTCCCTCAGGGGCTCACTCACGGGAAGAGGCCCGTGAGTGGGTACGGGGTGTCGCGTCCCCGGGGCAACCCGAGTCGCTTATAGATCGTTGCGTCCACAATTTATTCCTTGATTTGGTTTCGAATTGGTTTGGATTTTGTTTCGAATTTGGTTTTGATATGGGTTCTAATTTGCTTTTCTGTGGTTTTTATTCTGGTTTTGATGTGTTTTCTATTCTGGTTTTGATGTACACTCGATTTGAGTTCTTCATCATGTTCTGGTTCGTTAGGCCGCACTCGTGTGCGTGGTTTGGAGTCATTTCTCATTTTATTTTCATCGTCATCGTTTCAACGTCTTCTTTTACTTTAATTTTTACATTGTGTTGTGACTACTTTTGATTAGTTTGCTTCAGCTGGAGTACAACAGCTAATCATCTTCATCGTTAGACGAAGACACCTCGTCCAACGAAGAAAGTTCATCGAACGAAGAAAATTCATCGAATGAAGACTCCGAATTATTTCTAAGTTAGTTTTAGTGCGTGCGATAGTTATTAAGATTGTCAATCGTCGTTGTAATTATGTCGAGTAATTATTGCCGTAACTTGACTTTGCTCGCTCCGTTTTCTAACTCCGACACAGCCTTCTGCTGTGTCGGCCTTGCTTGCAGGTTCTGAACCGGTCCAGTTTCGGTATCCGGCGTGAAGTCATTGAGAGGGATGTCTAACAGACTCGTTCACTCGTCTTCTGACGATCCTCTGTGTTAACGTAATCCTGGACACGCCATGTTCTCATGTCACCCAGTAGCGCCAGAAACCGTTTGAGCGCATCTCTTTGCCATCTTTCTTGGTGATGGAGTGGCGGGTATCGGGCTGGTCGGCTCAGGACTTGTAAGCACTGAACGCGTCGCGTCACCCTTGAACCAGAGCCTTCTGCTCTGGTTCGATCTTGTTTGTCTCTTTGAAAGAATCAGAGCCTTCTGCCTGATTCGCCTTTGGTCCCTCGTGGATCGGAGACTTCTTCTCCGATTCACACTTTGCCCCGCAATAATTACTCGACATACGCTAAATGGAAACGAAGTCTTTTCCATGAAAAAGACTACTTTTCCATTTAGCGACCTGCGAAACTTAGCTTCTAAGAATCTTCGTTGTAAGAAAGGGAGACAGAACGAAGGGAGACTTCGTTCTGACTCCTTTTCGGGTCTCTTGTGCAGCAACCTCCTCGTGGTGAGACCTGGGCAATCGGTATTATTCACAATTCGCAAGATATTATAATGTATAAATTATAGTATCTTGTATGTAGTGGATAATATCGAGCTAATAGCTGCACACTTAGAATTTGCGTTAATATACTTATATCTTATAGTAGTTCATTTGAATAAGACATTGAATATTTATACACTTACCTAGCAGAATACTTTCTTACCGAGGCAGCTAAAATGTGCACGTTGCAGTTTTATGTAGTTCTGCTATTTAGCCGCTCTTTTGCAATTTTGTGTCGTTTGCGAGGCATTTCTATGTGTCTTGTGTTACCATCTAGCATACGAAATTGCAACTCAAATTTTATCAATTGTTGATAATCATTTACACAGACTAAGTCTGTGGATCTGTGCAAAACATTAAGAAATGTCTCACAGCGACAGCAAAAGAGTGATTAAATTGTAAAACTACATAAAACTGCAACATGTATTTTTGCTACCTGAGTAAGAAAGAATTCTGCTAGCTGTTTATATAAATATTCTTGTTTATATCATCAGAGTGCGTTGAAAATACAATTTGTATTAGTGTGGCACGCACCATAATTTGTTACTAAATCTTTTCTACAGGATCATATAAAGGAGAAACAACAGAAACCATGACCACTACAATTTCAATACACTTTATTATCTGTATCATATTTAAATGTAAATAATTCTGCTCGAAAGTCTAATTAAAAGGGGGTCAGGTTTCATTTGCTACACAAGTGAATCCTCTAGTTCAATTGTCCACAATTCTTATCCTCGAATCGAATACAATCCACGAGATATCTAGGTATTAAAAAATTCACTTCCTATGGAGAACTAAGGCACTGTGAGATAATTAGTCTATAAAATTCGACTTAAATTAGCGCCATGCAATTATACTCTCTTCTAATTCATCGCGATGATTTTTATTCAAATTTTGTGACAATAAATATAATTATACAATTCTCTATAATAATCCCAGAAGAATAAATAGCAAAAACAACCAAACAAATATACGGAACCCTGATCATATTATTTTCTCATCAACAAAATTCACGAAAAATATGAACAGATAATTCGTATCTATACAAAAAGTAATTGTTATAAAGCTTTTTGGTTTCTCTCAGGAGTTCAACGAAGGAGCATCACGATTAAAAAAAAAATGTTGTCGTCAATCAGATTAATCGTAGGCTTTATTCACGTAACCCCTTTCAAGCAATAAATATTCCAATCAAACAGATTTGTTTCTCTGTGATAATGTCTCTCGAAAAGAAGATTTTTTTTCTCGATCGATAAGCATCAGAATTACAATCCACCGACGGCGAACTAATTACAATAATTTACTCGCTGCACATATATAGATCCCCGAATTTTGCAATTCCAAAAAACGACATTAAGTTGTAGCCATAGCCAATGATCGTTTTGTCACATCTTCCGGACGCGTTTTATTTTTACTGTGCTTGTCAACCCTTCACCTTTTACCTTCTGTCCCGCATCAGGCAAAATGATCCGCATGATTCGCAACAACCGTCAACTGTCCCTCTACCACTCTGTGATGCTTCCCAGGCTGGCGAACAACGTATCTATTCAAGCACGTTAAACAACGACTCAACATTACAATTTGATTGTTTAGATCCCCTGTTAAATACAACTACATTGGACCAAGTGCAAAGGATCAACACCGAGACCGTCGTACTCGACTTAGGAATATAGATAAATAGGTTTTAATATTGATCCTGATCGAAAGTAAAGCTGCAAAGGGTCGACAGATTTTTCGAAAAAAGCATTTGCGCCCAGTTTTTTACGATTTTCCACGACGTCTGAAAAATCATGCTCTCTTTCTTTCTTTCACACTTTTTCTCTCTCTCTCTCTCATAAATCCGCTATCGTTTAACACTATTTAATTAAGTACAAAACACGTTCCATTAGTACTTTTGCGTGTTCTACGGATCCTGTAGCATTAAAGCATACGGAAAATACGCTAACAAATTTCTATATATATAATACAGGAAACTGGTGACTGTTTTAGTACACAATGCATTAAACATGTTTGTTCCAGCGTGTATCTTGTTTTTTTTTGTTATTCCTCTCGTATATCAACTATGTTCTTAGTCGTACAAAGAATGCATGTCTGGTATTTCAAATAAGTAAGTCGGATGTATTTTTTTAAGCACCTTCCGGAGAGTTTCTTCTTTTTCACTTAGTTATTTGAAATTAGCCTTGCGCGCGTCTGTGTATGTGTGTTGTTGCGTGTGTCTCTTAACAATGATAAACTTAACAAACGACTCGATTACTAATATTTACAGTTATCAATGCGGTATGAGTGATATAGGGTTCAGAATATATGGAACTACAGCCATTAATGATTAGAGCAAGTGGAAACCGTTGATCGGCACAGTTCGATAACCGTTCCAATGTTCCATATTTTCTTTTCTTGCGTTCTTTTTTTTTCCTATGTGTGACGTGTGTGTCTGTGGGATCTCTCTGTTCGTGTGTTCGTGCATAAAAGCATAAGTTCCATGCGTTAAAACCATATAGTCGGCGTTATTTCAGTTCAGGGATTAAAAACTCAACCCTCTTGCTACGGTCACTCGTTATGGCGAAACTCAAGAAATAAAACCATTGTCTCACTAGCCGTTCGATAAGAATTTCTCTAGAACCTATATATGTTATGTATAAAGTAGTATCGCTAGTCAACGTCTCGGTCGTCACTCGAAGTCACATATCTCTATTAAAAATAGTAGCCTTTCTTTTTTTTTTCTTTTTCTGTTATCCCTTTATTAGATGTCCCCGGTGGTTGTGGCTGTCTCTCGTAGCAACAGGGCTGTCCTCACGTTTGCTCTCGTTTTCAATAAATTCGTGTGTCTCCTGAAAAAACGCTGTATCTCTCCCCCTTTCTCTGGTTCTTCATCGTCTAATTTTCTCTCCACTTTCCGAGTAACCACTTTTGCAAAGCTATCTCTCTCTCTCTCTCCTGCGCGTGTACCCTGCACCCAAAGTCGTCGATTACAACTCCGATGAGGAAGTGAAAGTAGCAAAAGCTGTGTGTGAAAAGTGGTGCGCCTTGGAGGGTGGTGTGCCAGCGAATTCCTCAATCTCCCAGAGTTGTCCCCGTGTGTTGTTCCCCGCAGTTTTGTTTGAACCGAACGAAGAGCTTTCGATACTTCCCATTCTCTTGAACGCCCGTTAAAAGAACGGTAGCCTCAGAACGCCCGCGGTCGCACGCGTCGCCTAATCGGTGATGGAGATCTGAGCAAATCCTATTAACGCCTTGTCGTCTGGCACTTCGTTGGCCGCGTGACCAGAGTTCTAGAAAGGAACATAACCTTCTAAAGCAGCGAACACACCGGAAAGAATTAAAGGAAAATTACTTCATAGTCTAACATCAACCCTTTTGCCTTTCGTACCCTCGAGGCATGTGCTGCCTCAATCAAACGCAAACTAAGAACATGCTTAGGGCATCACAAGAAGAGGAACATCCCTAGGAGTACGAAGAGTTGGAATGCAAAATGAATCGATGCAGAAACTGCGACACAGAGGTCCTCAGCCTGCGACACAGAGGTCCTCAGTCTGCGACACAGAGATCCTCGGTCTGCAACAAGTGACACTAACCAGCGAAAACGTAACTGTCCGCAGCTGACCGGCGCTGTCTATCAGTTTCTGCAGGTTGGCTGCTATAACAACAATGTCCTTGCCGTCTACCAAGCCCGCCCCGACCAGCTCCGCTGCGATCCCTTCAGCAGAGTCCACGCCAACAGCGAATTCGAATCTAATGTCGTTGAGTTCCCGTTTCTGGTTTCTGAAAGTAAACGATCTTCTAGAATCGAGCACCACCTGAAGCGATTAGGACAAAATAGGACTTGGGAGATGCGTACTCGGGCTTGTCTTCCATAGTGAAGTAACTCTCAGGTTGTCTGGAACGTAGGGATTATGGTACAGCAGGGAAACAAGGACTTCAACGCTGGGTTTACGGTTCGCGTTTCAATATTTTCAATTTACAAATTTATTTCTTTGGGTATACAGTGTGGAGCATAACTTTGTCTACCTTGAATATTTTCTTCAGTTGCGATAATATGAAAAAATGATGTATACTGAAGTTGCACTATATAGACGAGGACATATTGTGATGTAAATATTTTTTGTGTGTGCGAAGGCGTTTCGAATTTTGAATTTTTGACCTACGTAAGTCCTAAACCTAATGCAACGTGTGCAGTGTACCATGCAACTTTTGAGTATATCATTTTTTAAAATTATTACAAGTAACGGAAATATTCAGAATAGACAAAGTTATTTCCCCACCGTATAAATTATAAGAAAAAAATTACTAAAAATTTGGTTAGACACAATCTCGTTATTGCGATAAAGTAACGCAAAATGTGCTCCGTAAACCTAGTGATAACTACCGCAGCACCACATACCGTAATCTTAGCACCAAGTTTATGGGAACGTTCTGCTCAGCGTGTTGCACGACCAACTGGCTGGGCGCCAGCTTCACTACTCCATAGTCCTCGTCGTCTGGCTCGTCTTCGCTGCTAGGATTTTCTATGGTGTTCACAGGTAACGCCTCTTTGCCTTCGTCGCCGCTCGACGCACCGCTCTCTTCCTCTTCGGAGGACCACACCCACTCTCCCGTGACCGTTCTGTGCAGACGACCGGAAGTGCCGGGCTGCCTCTTGGACGCTTTTTGCACGCGTGTCTCCAGACTGGGACCGATCGCTACCAGGGTCTGTTGCAGATACTTTTTGTCCTTCGCTTTCTTGAAGAAAGGATGCTTGAGCAGCTCTGTCGCCGTCGGTCTCTTGGTCGGGTCCTTCTGCAGGCAATCCACGATCATCTTCCGGAATGTCTTGCCGTAGGCTTTGTACTGATCCTTGTCATCCGCCGCGGTGTCCAAGGTCGGCGGATCGTTCTGCAGCGTCAACATCAGCACCTTCATCGGCGGGTACTTGTGGTACGGAGCCGTGCCGCTCGCCATCTCGATGGCCGTGATCCCGAGCGACCAGATGTCTGCTTTGAAATCATACCCGTGGTCCTAAAAAGTTATGTGCATATCATAATTGATTTTACCAGGCATTGGCTGGGACTGGAACGGCAATACTTTCTGATTAGAACGTGCGTCTTTTTATTCGAGCATGCGTCACCTAAGCCGACCGACTGTCATAAAAAGTCTGTGCTACGCAGCAAAGTATCGCACAAAAGAAAATTTAATAGAGCCTCTATTTGTCATTGCATGCTGGACGTGGAGGGCAGGGCTTGAAATAATCCCAAGAATAACAATTCTGAATAGACTGCGAATTTTTATGCAAAATAAAAATTATATAAGTTACAAGATACATGGGCTATGTAGACATTTATTTCGTTTCTGAATAATTTTATTCAGTTGAAAATAATACAACAGGATTCTTTTTCGATTCGTTAAATGTTTTTACTATTTTGTATTTGATCTACTAATTATTATAACTGTATTTTACTGTATATGTACACATGTTTTATAAAATAGTTATTAAAAAGAAGCAGAGAAACAAATTTATACAGAGTGTGAAAAAATTAGACCGCGGATTTTTATGAAAAATAAAAATTGTCTACATTGATTGCAAGACATTTGAAATAATGGTTCTCCGTGATTGTTCTAAGAACTGCAACCGATGTTATAACAGTTTTCAAGCCCTGACGGAGGGACATATCAACGTGGACACAGTTGAATGTTTATTACCACTGATAAGAGTGTCCCGGTGTGTGGTATGTATGTATGTGTGGGTATTGTAAAATAAAAGTAAACCAGCGGTAAAAGAAATATATGTATATATATTGGTGAAGCCTCTATATCTCCTAACGAATCGTTTTTAGAGCCTAACAAATGCAAGACCAAATATAGACACAAAAACGCAAGCTAAGAAGATGTAATGTTACTTTCCTCTCTCACCTGCTCCATGACCTCTGGTGCCATCCAGCACGGTGTCCCTACAAACGTATGTCTGACTTTCTGTCTACTCAGATCACGACCTGTCGCAAGCCAAGCACTGACCCCAAAGTCAGCTATCTGTACCGTGCCATCTTCTCCTAGTAGGATATTACCGGCTTTTATGTCCCTAATATTATTCTGTTATTAAAATTTGTCTATGCATAACAAGAGAGAATTTGATTTCATTTCTTTTTCCCGATAGCATAAAAGTCTCTGGTACTCTTTGCGATATACGATCGACAATTACAAGAGATCAAGAGTACACAGGAAAATAGAAAATTTGCCGGCGGTACCTGTGTATCTGCCCGTTACTGTGAAAATATTCCAGGCCTTTGAGCACCTCTCGCAACACCGTCGCTATCGTGGCCTCATCGAACACACCGTGCTTGCAGTTCGTGGTTCTCGTCTTGTGCTTGATTATATCCAACAGGGAACCACCCTCTAGCAACCTGAGGACCAGCCATAACTCCTCCTTCACAACGAACGACGTGTAATACGTAACCACGTTCTCGTGGTTGCAGGACGACATTGCCTGAATCTCTTTCTGTTAACAAACAAACAAGCTTTCAAAAATTCTGTATCATTTTATCATTATTTTAATACTGGGACCAGCAACCATTGTAGACAGTTTATTTAAATTCCGTACTTATTACTATTTTACATTGCTTTATAAAAGTAACCAGAATATATCTGTAGGAATTTTTAGCTATTTTTTAAATAATATATACCCAAAGAAATTAATTTGTTGAATAATCCCACATGGATGCATATTTAAATTCCGTACTTATTACTATTTTACATTGCTTTATAAAAATAACAAGAATATATCTGTATGAATTTTTAGCTATTTTTTAAATAATATATACCCAAAGAAATTAATTTGTTGAATAATCCCACATGGATGCATATTTAAATTCCGTACTTATTACTATTTTACATTGCTTTATAAAAATAACAAGAATATATCTGTATGAATTTTTAGCTATTTTTTAAATAATATATACCCAAAGAAATTAATTTGTTGAATAATCCCTCATGGATGCATGTTTACGATCTCAATAATCGCCAATTTACAATATTATAACCCGTCATTTCAACGAGCTCCGTAAACTTAGCGATAAATAAAGAAGTTTATTAACTTTTATGTCAATCTCAGGGTATTCGTTGTTATAAAAATTTGAATAACTTCGAGTAACTTTTATATATCACTATTAAGCAATCCCAAATGCGGTTTAGTAAATAGACCCCGCGGTTAGATCGTGAACTCTGTTCCGCACGGCCCTAGTTCGAATCTCGGAAGAAGCAATTATATTTTTTCTAATTTTTAAATTTTTTGGGTAGTTGGATCAATTTTCTATGAATATTGATACGAATATTATTCTAATTATGGCAACTATTGCAGCGTTATCTTATCGAACAATGCCGGCCCGTTATCGCGGCGACCGAGAAGTTTAATTCTCGGTAGTCCGCCACTGATAATTTTGATAATCGCGCGTCGATGCGTTATCAGCCGACGAATTTTTGCGAAACGTTTTTTTGTTCACCGACGAAAATTAAACTGCGACCGATACTAACCAGCAACTCGTCCATGCTCGTGTTCCATTTCTCCAAGTTTATTCTTTTGATTGCACATTTTTCCTGTCGAGGAATGCAGAACGCTGCGTGCACCACTGCGGTTGCTCCCACACCTGCAAAAAATTTGGCGATAAAAATAAAGTCGCAAAACCTCGAAAAAGTGGAACGGTAAAAAAAAAATTCCGTATCGCGAGAATATTTCCCGTTCATTCGAATTAAATCCTCGAGTACATTATGACGTCATAATACGTCACAGTCTACGTCACGACGTCCCTGCATGACGCACACAATAAATCATACCAACGTATACCAATAGATTAGCTCACATGATTTTTCAAAACGATTTCAATCAAACAAACTCCTTGACCCCGGTATTTAAACACCAGGAATATATCAAACACCTTCTGAAATCGCAAAATCAACCGTATTTCTTAAACTTTTCTCTCAGAAAACTTACAAATTCTCCCTGTAATTCAAACGACCTCCAACCATAATACACAACAACAATCCCTTCAGACGTTATGCTGACGATTATTACATTCAATTTTCTGATTTAAATTCCCTGGTAATTTTAATTTATCATATAAATTCATTTCAAATAGAAATCAGAGAAAGTTCGAGCAGTGCAAGGACCTAAGGGGACTCCCACGACAAAAATGAGCACACTGTAAATCATGCTTCCCCGAACGAACTGAATCACCCAACCCAACCACAGGGAATTCCCCTAACCCGTAAGACTTCAATTAAAATGCAGCATCCCCAATAATCCCGCAATTTCGGTCTAGGTAATAGCCGTACCCTAGTATCTAACGAAAAAAAAGATAATTTATCTAATTATTGCTGAGGATCGTGTCAGTCATCGGTTTTGAAGTTGAAGACCAGAGATTACGAGGAACGTTCGAGGTAGCTGGTAGGACATTGACGGTTCTGCGTCAGGTTAACTAGGTTAGGACGTGTCGCGCACCGGTATACGACGACGGGTGCGAGGGAGATGGTTAGACGAGCAGAGCGGCTAGTACGAGCGAGACGGGTTAGCATAAATGCGAGACGCATAGGCAGACGTTTGGGTCTTGCTGGCGACCTGTCGTCGCGACGGTCGTCTATCCTCGACCTGCTCTTTTTATGTAACGTTCGTCGGACGACGTTGTTAGGCGAGTAATGTCAGGGGGGCAGCCCGTCGTTGGGTTACCCGGTTGATCCGCGGTTCGGGATTCCGGTGGCGAAGGGTAGCCGTCGCTCAGGGGCGACTTGGAAAAAGGTACCTGTCCGCGTCGGGTACCTTAGAAACCGATCTAGGACGTTACTCACCGATAACCTCTTTGAGCTCGTAGTCGTCCTTGGTATTCGGCCAGCCCTGCACGACCGTGGTGGAGCTCGAGGACGCCATTTTGTTCGCCAGTGCCGTGCCGAGGCGCGCGTGCTTGCTGGCACCCCGGGCGCCCCGCGCGAGCAGTAACACGCCGCTCCTCGAGCGGCCACTGTTATTCGGCGTTTTCGGCTCACGTGGACCGTTTGTGTTGGCGCCTGCGCGATCGTGGCTGTTCGACGTCGTCGTTACCACTGTCGCTGAGGTGCTGGTGGGGGTCGGCGCGGCGGCGCCGGTGGTGGGGTGTGAGCTCGTGTCCGAGCTCGTGGCGGTGCTCTTTGACGACGGCGGCGGCGGCGTCGCGGCGCGGAACGAACGCTGACGGAAAATACCGGGGGAACACGAGGGCAACACGTCCGGCGAGATTTTCCTGCGAACAATTTGCGAACATGTTTCTCAGACTTTTAATATGTAACAGCTTACCGGAGTTGCGAGATGATTATTGGGATTTTACGCGGAGTATTATTGTTAAATATTTTGTATCTCTTGGTTCGTGTGGAGAATTACCGAGTATGTTCTGACCCATGGTATTTCTATCGTTACTTGGGCACATTCTGACGATTGATTCGAAAAAAATATGTTCGAGAAATTGTTTTAGCAAATTGTAAATAATCCTGGAAATTTTAATTAAGCTCGGTAATTGTTAAACATTTTAGTATAGTACGATCTTTTGCTTCATGGGAGTTTTAGTTCGTTTTGTTTGATGGAGATGGAAAGAAGATGTTGGAGGACTCACCAGAATGTTACGCTACTGCGCTGGCAAGAGGGTTGAAGTATGACGGGGCGATTCGTGCAACATTGCAGTGGACAGAGTAGAGTGGGAGTGAGATACTGTTGCGAGTATGTTGGTATATTGGATTAGAGGTACAGAATATAGTAATATGGTTGTATACTCGTTGGTGCCATAAAGAGGGCTTTAGTGAGTTGTTTCTCTAAAATAGTCCTCTTAAAATAGTTCCTCCTAAGTAGTCTCTCGAAGATGGTCCCTATGACGCAGTCTTCCCGAAACAGTCCTTCCAAAATGGTTTCCTTAAAATAGTCTCATCCAGACGCCCTCCCCTATATGGTCCCCATAAAATAGTCTTCCTATAACAGTTCTCCCAAAATGTCCTTTTCAAAATAGTCTTCCTATAACAGTTCTCCCAAAATGCCTTTTTCAAAATAGTCTTCTTATAACCGTCTAAAATGTCCCCTCCAATCAAACCTCTTAAAACACGGTTAGTTCGTTCCGTGTTGTATCGAAACCGTGTTATAGAATGGTTGCCGCAATTTTTACACCGTATTACACCGAAACCGAGTTTTCAGAGTACCAAGGACAAGTGCAAATAGAGAAGCGTGTTTCCCGAAGATTGTGCTGGCTCGCCTCAGTAAATGGCGCGTGCAATAGGGACAGATTGCATTAAGGAGGCCACGGCGATGTGTTTATTAAGTCTCCATTACAAGTAATCTTGTCAAAATAAATGCGTGGACAAAGCGTCGACGCAACCCACGCGAGCCAACCCAATCCGATTCATTAAAGAGCCGGTTGGTCTCTTTCTTCGAGAAAGGAATGGAGCCAACACGTAATAACTTTTAAACACGAGCGATCTCTTTAATTGCTCGGTATTCTTCGTTCCTTCTACTCGAGACTGCCAGACGACGCACTCCCGCTAACAACTACCGCGCTTGGGCTTTTATAACTTCCGACGGAGCCGGTATTTTTGCTTGAAAATATTCACAAGTTGCCTCTTAGAATTGTTCAAGAAGTCCACAGAATTGCAAATTCGTATATCTAGCGATTTTGAAGAATAAAATTTTCAATGACCACCCCAATTCTCAAGCCCCAAATTACTCTCAATTAAAACTGCCTCGCTTGGGATTGTATAACTTTTGACCTAGCAGTTATTTTTGCTTGTAAAAATTCACAAATGCTCTCCAAAAATTGCTGAACAAATCCACAAATTTGCAAACTCATACATCTATTGCTTTATGAGAAAAAATCCCCCCCCCCATTTTTCAATCCCCAAATTACTCTGAATAACAATTACCGCGTTTGGAATTTTATAACTTTCGACCGAGCCGTTATTTTTTCTCGAAAAAATTCAAAAAAGATCTTCAAAGATTGTTAAACAAATCCACAAAATTGCAAATGCACACATCCATTGCTTTCGAAGAAAAAAAATTCCCAATAACTACCTCCCGTTTTTCAACCCCCTTAATAACCAATCTGGACTATAAAAATAAAATTAGAGCCTTCGGCATATACGACCGGTCAGAAGTTAAACTGTTCCCAAAAAATTCGTCCTTCAGTCGATTAAATCTACATCGAAGAACGTAATCGTGTGCGCGAAGACCGCGTTGTATTTCGAATGATGCAGTCCTCGGAAATATTAACAAACACCCGTGGAGGGGTTCACCCGGGTGGGTTCACGGAATATCACGGTCGGTTTACTCACGTATCACGCGTGTGTGCGTCCAGTAGCCAGGGATTACGATTTATCCGGCGTTAAGCACTGCAGTGTGGCGTGTTCCGCTATAACAATTTTTCTTCTTTTCGGAGAGAGAGAAAAGTAGAAAAAAAAGAGTGAGGGAGACAGAGAGAGAGAGAGAGATAGGAGACCACATTCGCGCGATACGTGACCGCGATATTATAAGGCTAATCCGGGCCCGTCCGTCAAAGCGGAATCCCACCATAAACTTGGTCGACAGCACACGCTCGCCACGATTAGCAATTGAAGAGAGCTCCGCTCCCGACGTCGTCGTCGCCGTCGCTCTCTCGCGTATATCGAGAGGAGTCACGCTTATTCGGAGGGAGGGGAGAGGAACGGTGAAAGAGCGAGAAAGCTGGAGAAATGGGCGGGTTGTGGTAGCGCAGGGGCTCACTAGCGTGCTAATTAGGACGTCGCTCGCAGGGGCAGAGTGAATTTGTGCGGGAAATGCTGAGTTGAATGAAAATATTGAAATTTTTAACTTATTCAGCTTTATCTGTTTAACGGAGAACTAGTTAATTTCATTCTCTAAATCCCCTTTTCATTATTATTATCTACGCCAATGTATTACTTCCAGCTATTATTATTATTTTAGTTTCTTTTAACATTTCTTAAATCAATAATTTTATCAGAATGAGGATCTTTATACAAAATAAAAATTCTCTGCCTCTGTTCCAAATAACAAGAGCAACTTTGAAATTTTAATCTTGTTTAATAATTTTAGTCAGTTTTTTAAAGTCTGCTGTAGCAAATTGCAGCGAACCATTTTTAACATAAATACATAAAATGCGTAGTGTAATAATTATATTTATAAGGGTGGTCTTATAATCTTTTTAATAGGGGTAGTTTCTATTTTTGTAAATATACGGTGTTTTATCTCCACGTATTTAGGGATCGATAATTGTTTAACATTTTTACAATTCAGGGAATGCAAACTAACGCATTTGGATCAACAAGACAGCCAAGGGGTCATTGAATATTGTTGTTAATTATTAAATGAATTATTCTCGAGTGATATAAAAGTCTACTTCGTTTAACATCTTAACAATAAAAATATGCAGTATATTTATTGATAATAATTTATTATTGATGGAATAGGGGGAATCCTCGGAGAACAAAAGATGGTGGACAGTTGGGGAAAAAGAGGGGGAAGAACCCCAGTTGAGCCACTCGATGGCTCGCGATTAGAGAATTCAATTAAATGGTCACAGTGATTAAAATAGACGCGATTGTTGCGTTATCAATACCGATGTTTGCCGAAGGATTTTCGGGGTTGAAACGATACCATTCCGATCCTGCTGCAACCCCGTATAAAACCGACTGGATCACGGCTGATCGGGCAGTCGTCAACTGAGACTATCAACCGAGAGACCGGAACCGGAAGCGGAACCATGCATAGAGTCGTTTACATTCTTATGGTAAGATTTTAATTATTAACATAGACGTGTTACAAATTTTCAATATCGTTACAAACATTATTCAAAAATTATTTACAAAAATGTCTGTCACACAATGCTACTAGAAAATGTCCTTAAAAAATTGTCTCTTAGAAAGTGCTTTTAAAAAATGATTTGAATAATTGTCTAGTAAACAATACATTTTTAAAATTTGTCTTATAGAAAATGCTTTTAAAAAATGATTTGAATAATTGATTAGTAAAAAATAAATTTTTTAAAATTATTTACAGAAATGTCTGTCACACAATGCTACTAGAAAATGTCATTAAAAAATTGTCTCTTAAAAAGTGCTTTTAAAAAATGTTTTGAATAATTGATTAGTAAAAAATTATAAATAAAATTGTCTTATAGAAAATGCTTTTAAAAAATGATTTGAATAATTGACTAGTAAAAAATAAATTAAAAAAAATTGTGTTATAGAAAATGTTTTTAAAAACTAATTTGAATAATTGACTAGTAAAAAATAAAATTTAAAAAATTGTCTTATAGAAAATGCTTTTAAAAACTAATTTGAATAATTGACTAGTAAAAAATGAATTTTAAAAAATTGTTTTTCGAAAAGTATTTTTAAAAATCTTTCTTTTAAAGAATGCTTTTAAAAAACGGTTAAAAAGATTGATTCCTAGAAAACAGGTTAAAACAATTCACTTTCAAAGAATGTTTTGAACAATTGTGTCATAGAAAACGGTTTGAAAAATGTTTGAAAATGTTGTTTTGGTTAATGATTGAAGTAATTAGGAAAATAATGATGCAAATGGTTCGTTGACCCGCTGTGTCTGGTGTCCTTGATGAGAATTAAGGTGTGGGACACCCTGTATAGCGCTGAGCGGCAGCCTTTGAGAGATTCAATTATCGTGACTGTACTGCTACGTCATTAAGAAAACTCACGATGTTTACCGTTCAATTGTTAGTACGTCTTCGTGATCGGCCACGGCACGCGGACTGTAATAACTCGTTTAAGAGGATGTTAAACGTGCGCGTTAATTTGCCACGTAAATTGCGCTTAAATTTAGTGTTCCCCTGTCTAATTCCGTCGTGTCACGTACGGCTTTAACGACCCGTGAACGATTATCGCGATTAGCGAAACCAACGTAAATATTTTGCCCGTCGACTATTGCTGGTGCTCGTGGGTAAATACTCTAGTCCTCGGACCATAAATACCACAACAATAGCACACGGTAATAACAGGCTGATTCAAGACTTGGAACAATAACAACATATGTATGTACATGTAAGAGGATTTTTATGCATTTGTAACAAAAATTCTCAAAAAATAATAAAATCTAAAGAGTAATTTACTTGTATATAGTTTTAAATCATTTTCTATCAAATTCGTGCAAGATGTAGATGGATAAACGACTCGAAACAATTTACGGTAAATATTTACATTAGGGGCTTCCTCACCGATTTTGATGACGTTGAAATATGTCGTCAAGGTCATCATACTGAACAACTTTTTCCTATATATGTTACCGCCGCTCAGCTTTAATTTCCGAGATATTCGCAAAAAAGTTTCAACATCTCGAAAAGTGATCGGAATAGGTCTTGGTTATACAGGGTGTCCCAAAAATGTCTCGCTTCCTTCAAAGGGGAGGTTCCTGAGGCCATTTGAAGCGACATTTTCCTTTGCAAAAATGACCGTTTCGGCTTTGTTAAGGAGTTATTAACCAAAAACACGGACCAATCAAATCATAAATAACCCAGACCTAACCTAGACCTACTTCGATCACTTTTCGAGATGTTGAAACTTTTTTGCGAATATCTCGGAAACTAAAGCTGAGCAGCGGTAACATGTATAGGAAAAAATGTTCAGAATGATGACCTTGACAACATATTTCAACGTCATCAAAATCGGTGAGGAAGCCCCTAATGTAAATAGGGGCCCAATTTACTTTTACAAAATGTTTTGAAGAATTGTCTTTTAGAAACAGTTTGAAAAATTGTTTTTTTAAAGATTGATGTTGTTTTAAATTTGAAAAGGGGGGGTCTAATTTTTTAATGGGATTCATAGCTGTCCTTGATTTTCTGAAAGGTTGCGTAGGGTTTGAGAGGGTGGCAAACGAGGACAATAAAGGTGCTCACCTATTTCTGCCGAGTACCAAAGTCGTCAAGAACCTGTTGTCTTGGAACTTGAGCCGCTCCTCCTCCGTGGATATAGGCGCCGCGGCGCCAAGCGTCCCTGTCTTGCGTTGCCTCATGCTGCCCGCAATTCTACGCACACAGAAACGCACCAGTGTCAGACCGGTTGCATACAATCGGGCGCCCCATATGCTCGCGTCTCACCACTCCCGTTCAAAACGGGAGCGCGGTAATTACGATTCGTTACTCGATTGTTAATTAACTGCGACAATACTGTTACGGGGCAAATTGCGTATCGGCAATGCGGAAAACAAATTACGTTCAAATAGCCTACGTCCACTGTGTCTTCGACAAACAAAAGCACAAACTTCGTCTCAAATTGACGCACAAAAGATAATCTAAACAGCCTCTAGAAAAAAAAAAAACAAATTTCAATTTTCGTTTCATTTAAATTGATACTGTTCAAAACATTTGCCTTCGCCAATAAATTTATTTGACTAATATTTGCTCCGAAAATTTTCTTTATCTTTAACGGTTTACAAAATGATACTATGGTAGTAATAATAAATATAAAAATCTGGAAGCCAACTTCAAGCTGGAATCGAATAAGTTAGTACAATCTTAAACAATTTTTATTTGAGTTCATGATTGCGATTAATAGCTCATTTTCCATGTGACATTTTTTTCTCCAATTTTCAAATCTATTTTTTAAAATGTCTTTTTCAAATTGAATTGTTTAGGCATCTTATGCAGTCTTGGTGGTATTTTTTATTTGTAAAAAAATTGCGAGTAACGTTGCGGATTAAGGGAAATGAATGTATAGAATTGAAAAATATTTTTTGGCAAGCTTGTGTGTTTTTTGGTGACGTGCCAGAGGGCACGATTAGATTTATTGTTGTGCTACTGCAAAATGCTTTTGCGAGAACTGTCAGCGTACATATTATTTGCATTGGTCCGCGCGCCGCTGGCTGGCTGAGGTCCCTAGGATGTCAGCATGTGGAATATTTCTAAATTGGCGGTCAGTCGATTGTCACCTAAATACCTAAATGGAATAATTGGAGCTGGATTGGCCTTACCGGCTATTTTTAGCCGGCATCAAGGGGTAGACCCTATCTGGCTATCTAAAAATAATCTGACAGTAAATGGACCGTTGAATGTTTTCAGCCAGTGGCCCTCTTCGGTGCTAAGACAGTTTTGTATAAGGCCTGCAGAAATATTTTTGCGAATGTCACTTCATTTGTTGCTGTCAAACAGCTTCAAACCTGGAGCGTCGGAAGAGCAACATTATCTGTTTGAGGACGTTGCATATAGAGTGAAGAATTCTTTGAAGTTCTTCAATATAATTATTTCTCAAAATATTTAAAAATGTCGTCTCAGTATAACAATGTTTGAAGAAGTCGACTCAATATAATTATTTCTCAAAATATTTAAAAATGTCGTCTCAGTATAACAATGTTTGAAGAAGTCGACTCAATATAATTATTTCTCAAAACATTTAAAAATGTCGTCTCAGTATAACAATGTTTGAAAATGTTTGAAGAAGTCGTCTCAATATAATTATTTCTCAAAATATTTAAAAATGTCGTTTCAATATAATTATTTCTCAAAATATTTAAAAATGTCGTTTCAATATAATTATTTCTCAAAATATTTAAAAATGTCGTTTCAATATAATTATTTCTCAAAATATTTAAAAATGTCGTCTCAATATAACAATGTTTGAAAATATTTAAAAATGTCGTCTCAATATAACAATGTTTGAAAATATTTAATAATGTCGTCTCAATATAACAATGTTTGAAAATGTTTGAAAAAGTCGTCTCGATATAACAATGTTTGAAAATGTTTGAAGAAGTCGTCTCAATATAACAATGTTTGAAAATGTTTGGAAAAGTCATCTCAACATAATAATGTTTAAAAAGGTGAGCAGATTTTCTATGTAAAGTATAAAATGATCTATAGAAATAACATTATCAAACAACATCAAACAATTATTAAACATCTTTAGACATTATCAAACAGGAATTAAATATCTTCAGACATTATCAAACGTTTTTCAGTAAATTCGGTATATGTATAATTAATCTCTGCCAGTATTTGACAATATAGGACAGTGTTTGACAAAGTCTGACAATGTTTGGCAATGTTTAACGATTGTCTGACCACTTTCTAACAAATTTTAACACACGGTGGGCACTTCCAAGTCATTTCTCTCAAGAAAATAGTAATTTTCGAGTCCAGAATCATGTATAACAACAAAATTCCTCTACTGACGTTCCAATCGAGTTTTAACATTTTTTATCCTGCAGAATATATTATAAAAAATATAAAGAATAAAAGGATAGTATTTCTGTCGGTATGTTAATGCTATCAATTTTATAACAACGAAAAATAAAATGCAAACAAACATCTGATTGTTCCCGTGAATGGCAATATCGGGCTTTCGTGTACGTCATTCGCGATTCGCTAACAGGTTTAAATCCATCCTCTTGGAAATGCCTCGCCAGCATGATCTAATTGTCTCTTTAAACACATGGAACTCGTGCGCATTCCACAATCATGCAGCTTCTCGTCTGGAGCACGAAATTCGAGGAAGTTGTTACATGTTCACGGAATCTGCAAAAAATTCGTCTCTCTCGCCCGCGACTATTTTAACACTAGATTTACGGGGCCCGTCAAAATGACGGATTCAAACATTTCTAATTTACGATTATTAAGAGTGTAAGGAGGCATTCGTGAGAAATTAATAAACAGATTTATTTTTTTATGTACATATTACAATAAAATTCGCTGAAGATCAAAGTAAATACAATTCTATTATTTTTATAAAGCAATGTAAAATAATCAATTTGAGTGCTCCGTAAACCTAGTGTTAACTGTGGCCGTGGCGCATGGTTCGCATGCAAACTACTTTCCAGAAAAATATATCAACATGGCGGAGATTTATTCGAACAGTTCATTTAATCAAATGTACCAGATCAGATCTAGACTAGTTTTACCAATTGCGCGTTGAATTAAAATATCTATTTTACAAAATTCTTCAGGTACAATCGTGACCTCAAAGACCATTTCAAAATGGCGGCCCTCTCGAATAAACCACTGGTACCATCGTGGCCATCAATCTCAGACTAAATATATTTTATTTAAATTTGTTTTTGACAATTGTAACAATTTCTACTGAAAGTATGTGTATTCTAGAGTTGTTTTTTTATCAATTGCATGAGTATAATTGATTCGAAGAGTGAGGAATAAAATGTTGGATGGGGTCGGACGAAATGAACGTAGGTGGCGCGCCACGCACGTCGCAAACTTAAATTAAAGTCTCTATTCTGGCCAGCAAATTAAATTTTTAACCCAAATAGGTTGTTCACTGCACGAACAGTTCGCCTCTGTTACTTTCCACGGAAAAACTCATCAAATTGGAAAAAGAGATAAAACAACCTTAAACATTTTGCATTTCATCAAGTTTTGCAATCTACAATTTTCGTACGAACCCGTAAAGTACGAAGCAATATTCTGTCCCGGTTATCCCGCTCGATATCGTTCCATTAACAATGATTCACGTCAAACAGAGGAAAAGCTTCAACCTGCCAGCCCAGATAAATCGAGGAGCTTTCGATGCACAGTGCCAAACACACAAACAAGAAACCGTAATGCACACGAACACTCGGAATAAAACTGCATTTCAATCGATCCCGGCACTCATAAATGTCAAACAGATTCCAATATGCATTTCTGATATGCGAACAACACTTTACCAACAATGGAGATCACGAATTTAATTAAAACGCCTTTCTTTTACAGTTATTACATATCTTTAGACATTATTAAACATTTTTCAGTCAATTCTGTAGATGTATAATTATTGTCTGCCATGTATTTACGAAATATTGGACAAGGTTTGACAAAGTCTGACAATGTTTGACAAAGTCTGACAATGTTTGACAAAGTCTGACAATGTTTGACAAAGTCTGACAATGTTTGACAAAGTCTGACAATGTTTGACAAAGTCTGACAATATCTGACAAAGTCTGACAATATCTGACAAAGTTTGACAATATCTGACAAAGTTTGACACAGTTTGACAAAGTTTGACAAAGTCTGACAATGTTTGACAAAGTTTGACAAAGTCAGAAAATGTTTGACGACGTCTTGCAATGATTGGCAATGATTGGCAATGTTTGGAAATGTTTGACGATTGTCTGACCATTGCCTGCCAAATTTTATCACACTGTGGTCACTTTCAAGTCGTGTCTCTTAAAGAAATAGTGATTTTTACAATTCAATTCCATTTTATTTTAAAACTAGAGTTGCACTCTTTATGCAGAAAACATTATTGCGATTACTATAGTACGTTCTTGTGGTCCAGGATTTAATTAATCAATTAATAATTCCTAAAATAAACGAGTCTAATTGCCTCTTCTCTGTGAATCGTTCAACGAAATTCGCGTGCGTTACGTTCCTCTGAATTCTGCCATTCTTGGACCACCGATTGCACAATTCCTCATCTCGCACACATAGTTCTCCTAATTTCACCTAATTTTACCACTACGATATTTGTTTGATATTCCTTCGTGTTTTGAAAATCGAAAAATAAAATCTATATATTTGCAACAAATTTAATCACATTTTACAATAATTCAAAGCTGAATAGCACATTGAAATCACTATATAATTAATTAGTTTAAAAACTGTTGATGCTATTTAAGATTTAATTAAAAATTCTATAAAAATCGAAACGCAAAAGATTCTACTCATTTGCATTAAAATTGTTCACCTTTTGCCACAATTTAGCAGTATAACACTATATATTAAAATCAATAATTAAAGTTTAAAAAATGCTAGAATATAAAATTGTTGATAATTTAAATAAAAACATAGTTGCCATTTAAAAAGAAAAACAGTGTAGCATAAAGTAGAATGATTATGTTCGCTGTTTCATACTGTTTCCTGACGCCTCAGCCTCCCTGCGGGTGACATAATATGGCGTCATCGGCGATCAGCTGTGCGAGCAGAATTAACATTGCAGCATCGTGAACTTTCATTTTCAAGTTTCATTTTCTTATCACCGAAATTTCGTTTTTAATTATCAGAATTATTTTTAAATTGAGACACGCTCGAGCTCAGACTTCATTTAATAATTCCGAGAGATCTTTAGTTTTGAGAAAAATTGTTTGTTATAATTTTAGGACATTACGTTTTTTGAAAATCCAGGAAACAAGGCATTTAGCGCGTCCGGCCGTGAATGATGCGCGTTTGAAACTGCTGCTATCACGCGTCGTTTGTAATGACTGTACTGACACTAGCACTGACACTAACCTGGCAACCTGTTTGTGTTTGGTTTTCCTTTAATCGACTACCATTTCGACCTTTGTGTAACAGGCGGTCGTTAATTCAACTCGTTACGGCAATTAAGAAAAAGAAAGTACGTTGCTAAATACAGTGGCCCACAAAAGTGTTCGTACGCCCTTTAAATCTGAATAACTTTCTTAAAATTTGACCAAACCATTTGGATTTTTTTTAGCAATTAGAAGCATTGATTTAGTAAATCATGTTCAAGAAAGATTTTGCAAATATTGCAATTAATAGGAATTACATGAAGAAATAAAAATGGCACTTTTTAAAATTTCTTTATTTTAGCTCATAATGAAAATTCAAAATATGCGGTTTGCAGATCTATGTTAGTTATACATATGCTGAAAATTTCATCGAAATCGGTTGACGCAGAAAAATACGACGCGCATCGGAAGATGTGAGAAACAATGGATTTTAAGCAGAAACTGACCAAAAGTCGTGAAAAACTGTAATTATCACCACTTTCAATCGCTCATGTGTTTGTTAACTGATTTCGATGAAATTTTCAGCATATATATGTAAATAACATAGATCTGCAAACCGCGTATTTTGAATTTTCATTACAGGCTGAAATAATAAGGTTTTAAAAAGTGCCATTTTTATTTTTTCCTGTAATTCCTACTAACTGCAATTTCTATAAAATCTTTTTTGCACATTTTAAAAGTAAAACAAATGCTTCTAATTGCTCAAAAAAAGCCAAGTGGTTATTGGTCAGATTTAAAGAATGTTATTCTAATTTAAAGGGCGTACGAACACTTTTGTGGGCCACTGTATATATCATAGAGAAAAATGATTAATATTATTCACAACATTATTTATCGAATTCATGACAAACGCTTATATATTTTTACACTGCACGGGAAGACATTTTCTACCCAGTATTCATTTTTCGTTTTATCAAAATTCGGCAGACCATGTTCTACTATTAAAATAAAATACAATTACATTTTTCACTACACATTTGCAATGTTGCAAATTGTTGCTACTCAATTGCCAATCAATTTTCAAAAAAATCGCAACAATGTTGTTGCTCCTTTTATATTTATCTTCAACATAAACGGATAGCTGTCTCCTTATTTCGATCGTAGATTGTTTTCAACGTTTGAATGCTTTTGGCGCACAGGTTCGATCCTTGAATAATATTCTAAGACAGTATTTGCAAATTACTACAATATTTTCGACGTTTCGATCTTGTTTCAGACCATTTTCAAGAAAAATTTTTTTTCTTTAAGAAAAAATTGCGTCTGTATAGCTCGACGTATGATTTACTTACTGAGAGGGGCGTTTGTTAAAATATCACGTGCCAAATTTGCAACGTTAACCCCTTGCACTATGATTTATTTTATGGTTACAGTGATTAGAATTTGATTGTCGTTCATCATTTCTTAGAACAAAACGAAAATCTAAATTTATTATATGCTTTTCTATTCTCCAATGGCTATGTACAGTCACTCCCATTAATATTCGTACACTCTAAAAGGCGATTACGTTTTTAATATTGTATCATGTGACTTGGATTTTTTTTTTAGAAGTTAGAACAATTAGTTTACTACACGTTGAAAAACAGAAATTTTGAAAAAAATTGTAATTGGTCGGAATTACAAAGAAAATACTAAAAGTTGTTATTTATTTTAAATTTTCAATATAAGCCACATAAAAAAATTGTAAAACAACTTTTAGTATTTTCTCTACAATACCGATCAATTGCAATTGTTTTAAAATTTCTTTTTCACGTCATGTGGTAAACTAATTATTCTTACTTCTCAAAAAAGTCCAAGTCGTATGGTTCAATATTAAACAAGTTATCGTCTTTTTAAGAGTGTGCGAATATTAATGGGAGTGACTGTATATCGACAGCAACAAAATTTTATTTCGCTAAGAAGGAAATTAATAATTTACATGTTTAGTAGATGTTGTTCGAAATTCTTATCACGAGTTTGACTCGTTATTATAGTGCAAGGGGTTAATTCCGCCGCACACCGATCCCGGAGACCGGGTCAAACGTGACCCAGGCTGACAAGACGGAAAATTACAAGTGGCGAAGGACGGTGGACAACAACAGCACTCGGCCCGATCGGGTCGTCAATAAGTTTCATTCAGAGCAGACAATAGGCGCATACGTGTGCTCAGCTGACGTCGTCGACGACAGAAAATTTCTCCTTGAACAAGCTTGATACCGAACGAAGTACCTGTTATCGCGAAGAGACTGGCCACAGCCGCGCTTCAATAAGTCATGGCTGATGCCAGATAATTGAAACGACTTTGCATTGGGGCAGAGTCAAGTGATATAGGTTACACGTTCCACCAGGCAAACAAACAAATCCGTGTTCGATTCTGTGTCGAACAAACTCTATCGACGCAGCTTCCCCCGGAAGTTCGCTCGGTCAACTTCCCCCAAGACCGACAATGCTTCCCCCAATACAACAGGTGAAGCGTCGACGATTCATGTTCCCGTTCTCCGAAAGATATCATTTTTTCGACCGGGGACGCGCAAGTTTTTTGCCAGCGGCGCTCCTCATCGGTGGAACCTTTGCTCGAGCGGCCGAGGGTCAATTGGTTGTTAACACAGACAGTGGCCGTAACGGCTATTAAACCGTTTCATTGTCATGAATATTACCGCAAAAAACCACCACGGAAATCACGCTCCGATGTGACTCATCCGAAATTCAGAAAATCGTCTACCCGTTTGGTTGTACGTGTTTGTTCGTGGGAGTGTCAGGGGTTTTCAACTTGGTCGTGGATCGCAAAGCGGCGTCGTTTGTTTAACCCTAAATGACGCTTTGAACCATTTGCTCAAAGAAATTCCAAAAATCGTTGGAAGGAAACAAGAATATACTCAATATTCAAATCAGTTGGGAACCACTGGTTACCTCAAACACATAGCGGACCTGTCGAAACTCATTCCAAACAGTCCAACAATTAGATCGAACCTTGCGCCGATATTAAATTATTTAGATATATCTCATAATACGATCGATAGAAATTATAATTATAGTCCAACAATATCAGAAACCATCCCCTAAACCCATCAGATGTCCACCCAAAAAATGTAAAGGGTCCCAGAGACTGTCTCCAAGACTGATTCCCAGACTGATCGACTCCCACAATCGAAGACAGTGTCCTCCGACAATATCTCACCTTCCAACTGACCACCCACGATCTCCTTATCTTCCCTTATCAGCCTATCTCACCTGGGGGACGTTGACTTCACGGCTCCATTCGCGTACAGATCGGCTGCCATGTCACTCCTGTCTCCCCTCTCGCATCTCCCTTTCTATGGGGAGTCTCGGCAACCTCTCCTCAAGTCTGAAGGATCCTCGAAAGCCTTTGAACGAGCTCTAAACAATTCCTGGTTTTCTCTTGCTCGGGCCCAAGAAAAAAACTGAAACCAGTTCACTGACAACCTTGGTCAACCTTGACTTCGTTCCCGGTGGACCAAGGACCCGACCCCGTTTGACCTTGGTCAAATCTTTGACCTTGATCCCCGGGGACCGTCATCACGGATCGCCTAACCCAGACCCCGTTTTGCTCGCGCGATACCCGAAACTATGTCAGACGGTCTTTGGACAAACGGACGAGTTTGGAGAAAACTAGCTCGAGATACCACGGGACCGTCACTGATGCCGGAGACGCGCTCGGATCATCCTCAGCTCGACGACAACTGAACTATGTCAGACGGGGGCACTGTCAATTAGATAACTACCTACCCGCACACACCAACCTGCCACCGAACGAAACGTGAGCGTCGATAGCGCTACACACTGACCACCTCTGTTTCCCCTCTCTCTCTCCCCCGCCCCCTTCTCGCCATCTCCTTTCGCAGACCAGACCACTCCCCCTTGCTCCTTCTAGGATCTAATAGCCCCTCCCACTGGCCCCTTGCACGTGTGAGACTTTTAATTTCGCTACTATTCCGACACCTGGTGCGAAACTTTTAAGACGTTCTCTCTCTCTCTCTCTTGAGGAGACACAAATTTGCTTTAACACTTTTGTTAAGTAGTCGCTTGTTAACAATAGGTTTACGGAGCACTAAAATTGATTATTTTACATTGCTTTATAGAAATATTAAAATTGTATTTACTTAGATCTTTAGCGATTTTTATTGTAATATTATTAATTTCTCACGAATGCCTCCTTACACTCTTAATAGTCGTAAATTAAAATTTTTTGAATACGTCATTTTGACGGGCCCCGTAAATCTAGTGTTAAGGATTCGAGTAAGCGTTGCAAGAGCAATGAGTGATTTCATAAATGTTTTACAGACTAGGAAAATTAATATATTATATGGGTGAATTTGAAGAGCCCCTCCATTTACACTTTATCGAACCAACCCTGGACCCGGAAGACCCAATATCGAAAATTAGTATTGCACTTAACAAGATCATCACAATTTTCTTGGTCTAACAAATTTTATGAAATTATTTATTGCTCCTCGTGCTTCGAAGATTGATACTAAACTACTGAGTTTGTTTGTAACTAGGATGTTCTTAAGAACATTGTTAAGTAGCCCGTTTTCTTGATCGTTTATATTTTTGTTAATTTAATATTGACTAAACAATTACTCCTGAAAACGTATTCATAATTTCAATATTAATTCAGTAAAAGAAAACAATTCGAAACCAGTCATTTTGACTGGTAGTCCTCCATGTTGAACCTGAAGACTCCAGGTTCGAGAAAGACTAAGTAAAGGGGCTCCGAAGAGAAACTCATATTAACACGTTGACTGCCAGCCGCATTTTCCATGGTTTGCCCAAGGCGCCATCGTGAATTTTTCATTATGCGATGCATATTATGTTGAAATATTATTTGCAGCAAATAAAGTGAGTTATAAAATCATGCTTGAAGCACTTTTCGTGCATTAATTTCTTCAAAACATTATAGTAACAATGGTATTATTGAAAAAATTTTCAGTATCCATATTTACTCTAATTATGCACTTTTATTATTTGCTGCGTCGCCGGTCACCGGTGGCCCCCACGGCGCTGTAGCCAAGTCGCGTACCGGTCACCGGTGACCCCCATGGCAGTCAACGTGTTAACCATAGAACCCCTGGCTGGTTCGTTAAACAATTACTCCTGAAAACGTATTTATAATTTCAATATTGGTAAGAGAAAAAATTCGAAACCAGTCATTTTAACTGGTAGTCCTCCATGTTGAACCTGAAGACTCCAGGCTCGATAAAGACTAAGTAAAGGGGTTAGAGAAGATGTTATTGGCGCAAGGTGCGATCTTTTTGAAATTCAACAACAATTTTGCAATTTAATTCATATCTAACGTTTCGATCCAGGTGTGGATCAATATCAAGGGAATATTGCGTTTGTTGTGCAACAATTTTTAATAAAGCCGGAAACGAGAAATATTTTAAAATATAATTGAGTGAGAGTTGCGTTGGCAACGTGTTTGTGACAAACGTGGCTAAGATGGCACAAACACGTTGCCAACGCAACTCTCACTCAATTATATTTAAAAATATTTCTCGTTTCCGGCTTTATTAAAAATTGTTGCACAACAAACGCAATATTACCTTGATAATGATCCACACCTGGATCGAAACGTTGGGTATTAATTAAATTGCAAAATTGTTGTTGAATTTCAAAAAGATCGAACCTTGCGCCAATAACATCTTCTCTAACATAATTCAAAATTCGATCGATAGAAATCATAATTATAAGTAAAGGGGCTCCGAAGAGAAACTCATATTAAATTGCTGTTCGACAATATTATGTGTAACGATTCTCAACAACAAAACCAATTCTCTGATACCTGTCTTATCAATTCGCCGAACTTGGACTATCCTAAGTCCCCTAATCCCGAGTATCACTTCAACCCTGAATTTTCAGAACTTTGATTTCCGGTAAGTGGCTCGATAAAATCAATAAGATCATTCACGATGACATAATATACCGTCAAGCTGGTACACAGATTGAACGATCAAAATCTACACGTATTAAATCGATAACAAAAATGACGACCTCGTAGTGATCGATAAGAGAAATACAAATTACTATAGATTCGGTGTTGACTTGAATTTTGATTTATCCTCGTCGGATTGATCGTTCGTGTTTGTTCGTCCTGGCTGATTTCTGGGTGGCATATTATACTATGCGACAGTATGGTCGGCTCGAAGGCGAACCGCGAAACATAGTGATCGGCACGGGGAAGAGTAATTTATATCGTACGACGCGGAGCACGTCAGCTCAATCACGATCGACCTTGCTGACCGGTTCATACTGTTTTTCGCGGGATTAACATCGTCTTCAAAGATTCGTCAACACTATGCCATGATCCGTGACGTCATCCATTGACAACCAGCTAGCCTAATTATACCTAATTCGCTGGAACCAATTGAGCAGCACTGATTCGAGAATGATTTCTTAAAAGAACGCTCTTCTTAATCTTAACCATAATTTCCTCATTATACATTGTGGGACGGCCAAGAATTATTAAAATCAGCTGGAGTCTTTTTAGACAATGTTTCATAATTTTTGTAACTTTTTGGAAGTTATTGAATAGACTTTTTCCTAATATATCAGTCATAAACTATCTAGTATTCATTAAACACTCGGGGACAAAAATCATTTAAATCTGCCGAGGGCTTTAGAAATGGTATTCATAATTTTTTTTTAATTATTGAGTAGGCTTTTGTTAATTTTTGTATTCGTTACGAACTAAGAGAAAATATTATTGAAATCAACTGAGGACGTTGGAAATAATGTTTTATAATTTTTTGGAAATTATTTCAGGCTTTTCTTAATTTCCCAATCACCCAGTGTTCATTACAAATTAAAGGATGAAAATTACTATAGTCAGCCGAGGGCTTTAGAAATCATATTCATAATTTTTTTTAAATTATTGGGTAGGCTTTTGTTAATTTATCAGTCATAATTACGTAGTATTCGTTACGAACTAAGAGAAAATATTATTAAAATCAACTGAGGGCGTTGGAAATAATGTTTTATAATTTTTTGGAAATTATTTCAGGCTTTTCTTAATTTCCCAATCACCCAGTGTTCATTACAAATTAAAGGATGAAAATTACTATAGTCAGCCGAGGGCTTCAGAAATGGTATTCATAATTTTTTTTAATTATTGAGTAGGCTTTTGTTAATTTACCAGTCATAATTTCGTAGTATTCGTTACGAACTAAGAGAAAATATTATTGAAATCAACTGAGGACATTGTAAATAATGTTTTATAATTTTTTGGAAATTATTTGAGGCTTTTCTTAATTTCCCAATCACCCAGTGTTCATTACAAATTAAAGGATGAAAATTACTATAGTCAGCCGAGGGAAGTTTGGAAATGTTTTGTGATTTTTTGGAAATCGTTGTGTCGGGTTTTGGATGGTTATTTTAGTCGAAGGCGTTCCAGTTGACATCGAGGTACTCTAATCAGATTTTCTGGCGTTGCGTCATCTGTTAAAATTCAAGCTTTGACGGAGGTCTCAGTCAGCGTTGGAGACCTATCAAACTTGATAAAGCATAAATCGTGTGCGGAGGGTTCTGCTAAGTGGGAATGGAAGTGGAGTGAATCGGTCGTTTAATAATGTAACTGACAAAACGGTAGAACGATCGTCGATCATTGATGGCTACGCTTGAACCCTCTGACTCTTCAATACTCCTTACTGTGGAACACAAATTCATCATCCGACTACAATCTGCTGAGACAGATGCAATGACTAATACTCTGTTTGCTTGGGTACATCGTTTCATTCTAATATTCATCGTAAATGGAAAATAACATGCTCCAAATCCTGCTGAGAGTCAGATCTAAGATCTTATACAGTGCCTACATATTTTAGACAACTGGCTGACAATTATTCTCAAACTTCTCAACAATTATATAAACCCTGAAAACATCATTTTATCAATTTCATGTAATATTGTTAGTCTACTTTCAAATTACCCGCGCTATATTGTACGACAAACCCAAAAAGTTTTGTTTTTATTCTCTGCCTTCAAATTTCCCGCGCTGCACCTTACAATATATTTATAAACTGCATTCATCGTCTGCTTTCAAAATTCCCGCGCTGCACCTTACAATATATTTATAAACTGCATTCATCGTCTGCTTTCAAATTTCCCGCGCTGCACCTTACAATATATTTATAAACTGCATTCATCGTCTGCTTTCAAATTTCCCGCGCTGCACCTTACAATATATTTATAAACTGCATTCATCGTCTGTTTTTAAATTTCCCGCGCTGTAAATCCTACCAATAACAAACCCTTCGTTTTATCGCGCTGTCTGTTGTACCAAACCTACAAACATCAAATGCGAGACAGTAAAGACATTTGAAGAATTTATAGTTGCATTATTTTCAACCGAGTAAATTATTAAGAAAGGAAATAAATGTCCATGTAGTTTCTATGTTTTGCAATTAATGCAGACAATTTGGAATTTCCATAAAGACTATTATCGATCTATTGTACATTTCCTGCTCTTTTCAAATTGCAGTTCGGAGGTTTGGCATACCTGGGGGAGGCCGGTCGCGATGTCTGCAAGCGATGCAACAGCACCCACATGATAACAAAGAGATCTCCGAAGAATTCCGAGTACCTCTACCATCCTCGTCATCCTCTATCTCCTCTCTACGACCCGACTTATCTGACGGAAGAAGATCACTCTGAGAACCAGGTGCTGAGACAGCTCGGCCAGCAACCATTGGACAGAGGAAAGAAGAACTTGTTACCAGTCAGTCCTGTACTCAAAGTCTCGAAATAAACGTTTCCCCCCGAACCCGATCTCTTATCTTCCACCTCTGGTTTGCAGGAGTACCGTGATCTCTGCGAGATTTATACTAAAAAGGTGAAGCTGGACGACTCTGAATACGAGTATCAGCCACCGCAGTACTACGAGGTCTATTGTAAGAATTACCCTTTGAATGGCAACAACCAAGCCACTGTCAAAACGAAGCAGGTAGACCAAAGGTCAAGGCCAACGTCTCCCTTGCCCACTAGCACAATGAAAACCAGTTGATTTTTCTAGGAGTGCGTTAATCCGGGGTTTCATTGCGTCCAGCGAAGCAAGACCTTGTTCTTGGTGAGGAGACGATGGGACAGCGAGTGCTGGGAGCCTTACGCCAAGGAGATTGCCAGCGGCTGCGACTGCATGTGGCCGGTCTCAGTCCTCGGGGACATAGGTGTTCACTATTAGCGCTAGAACTACCGAGTCCTAAACGAGACCGATGTATATTCCTTTACAATAATAATAGAATTGAATACAGCAGTACACTATCAAATTTCTTAAGAAAACATTTCTATAACTTCGCGAATTGTACGAATAAAAAATCTGAAATCCGCCGTTTTGACGGGCTCGATAGTTCCAACGTTAACATGATTTCCGTGTTAACTTACGGACAGGCGCCGAGGCGCCAGCGGAAACAATAAATCATAAGGACTTATTCGCCGGCTGTTTATTTCAAAATATCGCCATATAAAGCGCTGTACACTGTTTTATCCCCTGTTCGTGTTCCAAGCATTTGCCTTGTGCTTTGGCAAGAAGTGGAATCCCTCGGGAACTTTGCCTAGTAACATCTCCCTGAAAGATGCAACGTTGAGTTATAGAGAATTCGACGGAGAAGTAAGAGTATGCTTACGATAGTTTAATCCAGTCTGCACAGTTGGAGCTAGCCATAAGTGTCTCCATATCGTCACGACCTCGATAGAACGGAGGTCTTTCGTTTATCCTCTGCGGTGGCCTCTCCAGGATTCCAACGGGGATGTACCTAACAGAAATGAATATTTGAGGAGAGATATTTTCACTTTTATTACAAGGGAGTACTCAACGCCAATGTATCTCGAAATAAAATACATATCATGTACACCATTTTAATATAATTACCTGTGCAAGAAGGATATCCACTCCAACATGAACCTTCTCGTCGTCTCCACTCCTCTAGTGTCTGAACCCCAATGTTCTAGACCATAATTAGAATACTTCTTCAAAATATCGAACCTTTCTGAGCTAGAAATGTCTATCAGCTTCTTCTCCTTGATCTCAGTAAATATCCATGGCTTTATCAGCGCGCCACGTCCTATGGTGATACCCTGTACATTTGTATACGTGTTCTGAACCCTCTGATAGTCATCGTAGGACAAAATGTCGCCATTCCCGAACACTGGCACAGGATGTGCTGCCTGTGCGCACCTGTCTATGTACTCCCAGTCAGCCAGCTTCGTGTACCTTTGCTCGCGTGACCTTCCGTGGACCTGTTAATAAATACTTCTGAATCAAAATAGTTATTTTATTGCTATAGACTGTGAACTTGGAAAGTGCAAGCAACTTACTCACAGTGATCATGGACGCACCCCATTCACGAAACTTTGGTATCAGATTGTGGGCGATTGGTTTGTCCATGTAGACACCTGTTCTGGTTTTTACAGTTAGAGGAATACTGAGAACTTGGCTGACACTCTTCACTACTGTTTCCAGTACGTTCAGTCGGTTCAGCATTCCGCTGCCACCGCCCTGTCTGTAGATCAGGTCTATGGGGCAGCCCAGGTTCAGATCGATAAAGTCAACGTCGATTTCTTCACTCAGTAATTGCGCGCATCTTGTCAGTACGCCTGGGTTGTTGCCACAGAGCTGTACACCAAATATATCCTCTGATTCGTGTCTTTTCACGAGTGCCCACTCCTCGTGTGCTCCTTGCAATATTTTTGGAGCTAACGCCATCTCCCCGCAGGTTATGTCAGCTCCGTACTCTTTGCAGATTCTTCGGAAAGGCAGATTGCCCACCGTTGTCAGTGGGCTCAACAATATCTTATTCTTCCAATCTATCTTTTTCTTTTCTACGTCTCTACATTTTATCAAATCATAGTCCTCCACTGGTCCAAGCTTCTGCTCCGTATCTATCTCGGATTTATTATTAGACTCAGTTATTTCATCTGTCTCTGTGGACCTCTTAGTTTCTTTTTCTGTGTCGGCTTTCTTCCTGGATGGTCCGTTTGCTTTGACAATCTTCTCAGCTTTGGAGAAGTTGTACTTGTGCTTCCTCAGTAGCGTCTGGAGATCTTTCGCCAAATGATTCTTAGTGGAAGGAGGCCTTCTCTTGAAATCTTTCTCCTTTTCTGTATCTACGATGTTCAAACCATCCTTTGTCAAGTGTTTCGAGCCCACTCTACAGGCAGCACCTCTCTGACACCTGCCAGTCATATTAAACAGATAACATTCTGTCCCAATGTCGTCTGGTTTTATTTTTAAATACTCGATTCTGTCATGCAGGAACGTGCAGTGTTTATTATCACATTTTCTCTCTGGCTCTTCCACTGTTTGGTCCGCTATCCGGGGACACAGGTTGACCTGATGCTGTGCTTTAAAAGGGGCTGGTCTGGCTTTATTCTGACCCCTGAGCTTTTCTTTCTTATCGTTCTTGAACTTTTTACTAGGAGGCTCATCGATGATGACTGCATCTTCCTCTGTGTTATTTGCATTGTTCGCAGCCTTCTGCTTGTCGCTCTCTATCTCTTCCTTCGAAAGTCTGATATGATCCTCGAGAATGTATCTGCAATGTAGTTAATAGAATTAATAACATATTATTGATGGCTTGAAGCTAACCACGCGGTCGTGGACATTAGGAAATATATGATTATTTTGGAGTATGGTTGTTGAAGCAAAAGCGGGAATTTTTTAAAGTGCAACAAAATTTACTTACTCCGCTTTGATCAAACACACCCCTTTTTGTTTATCCTCGCTGTAATCGAACGAACATTCATCCGTACATTTCTCACTGTACGCCGCCATCTCAAATCGGTCGATACATCGAACGCCGGCATCTTGAATATTCAAATTTCAAACGGGGCCGTTAGCGGTGGCGTCAATTTTGAAACAACTCTCAGCGATCCTCGAACATACTCCGTCATGTTTCTTAGTTTAGATAAATTAATGTAATCAGACTTACACTAAATGCATTAGACAATAAATGCTACAGACTCCACATAATTTTACTTTTCCCCATTTCAACAAGGGTTGACGCACTCCATACATTCCCCGCCTTATATACTGCTGGTAAAATCAATATATCTGGTCAACAGACGGTATTTTGCCGCAAGTTTCCTCGATCGTTAAGGAAACGGTGAACTTTGCTCCCTAACCCGCTGTTTTGCAAGTTAATTGCACCTCTAATTTAAAATACAAGATACGAATTGAGTACAATGAGAGGGAGAAGTGCGGTGACCTTCGGGAACAATACACTTTTATTTTTGCCATTTGTATGCTAGCAGAGAGATACCACTGATATATATATATATATATATATATATATATATATATATATATATATATATATATATATTAGTGAGATACTATTCAGCATGTTATGACTCACTCACGCGATCACTGCCAAGTTTTTACACAGGCAGGGATAGCCAGTGATGCTCGCTGTTGCTCGCTGTCTGTCGTCGCTGCGTGGTAACGACGATTTGTCGCGATGGGACGCTTCGGTTAGTCCTGTCCTATCGGTGAGCGGGATCAAACGGTATAGTGTCACATTGTTCCGGTAAGTCCACGTGCTTTGCTCTCGTGCGGCGATTACGTGAGATTATGTTCGTATATAGATTACAGACACACCGAATCGTGTCTCCTGCGTCATAAATCATAGATATCAACCAGCGAGTTAAAAGTTTATTTATTAACCGCACAACAGAGGATTCCCCGTTCCCGTGGAGTTCTTCATTAACAATTAAATACTATAAATACAAGCCGGGAACGATGGGGTCGCTGAGACAACCGTTAGACCGTGATCTCTCAATTGAGTATCGTACGATCGCGTTGGATTTGCTAAAGTCCAGAGATTATGTCGTAATCCCGCAATTATTGTTACAACATTCGAATCCCCTAGCGTGCCAGCACTATTGGAGTCCATGGTACACTTAGTTTTTAAAATAAATACTTCTTTTTTCTGAATAGAACTCGAACTCGAGTGATCCGGCTCGGGCTCGTCTATGTTTATCGCGAACTTTGAGTTAACTTATCGGCGACATCGTTCATCGATTTGTGCGACCGCGATCGTACAAGTGATTGCGATTATTATTGTCTACTGGGATCTGCCATTTGTGATTATTGATTGGCATCACTTGTAGTAACAGTAGGAAAAACTCCAGTGTGTCAATGGTAAAGTTATAATGTCTACTCTTAGGAACGTTGAAGGTAAAGATTGCTTCATTAGGTAAATAATGTGCTCCATAAAAGTATAAAAAGATAAAACGAATCTTGTGAGTTGGATGTAAAATAGATTATAGATGCTATTTGAGATCTTGACTTTCAAAGATATTTGATCCTTTCTTGTGCTGTAAATCGTACACAGCTGACCCTTGGTATGGCTGAACCAGTTGGTTTACAATGGGAGGACTACCTGGTGGTGGCGATCACGCTGATCATAAGCGTGGGCATTGGTATTTACTACAGGTTCAGCGGTGGGCATCAAAAGACTATCGAGGTATTCATTTCTATATCTTTAATAAAGTAGAGTCGACTATTTTAACAGTATGGCTTTTTTTGTTGCAGGAATACTTCACAGCTAGCAAATCGATGAGCACTGTGCCTGTCGGTGTTGCACTTGTGGTATCCTTCATGTCCGCCATCACCTTGCTAGGTGTCTCTGCAGAGAACTATACATACGGGACACAGTTTGTAGTAATTAACATATCCTACCTCATAGGAACACCTCTCGTGTGTTATGGATTTTTACCAGTGTTCTACAAGCTCCAAGCAACAAGCGTCTATGAGGTTCGTTGCAAACCAGTGAATCTAGAAGTATTGTGAAACATGGGACTTGAACAATTATATTACTGTTCTAGTATTTGGAGAAACGCTTTGGGGTAAAAGCTAGGATGCTGGCTAGTTTTGTGTACTGGATCCAGCTGCTTTTGTACTCGGGTGTTGTGCTGTATGCACCCGCTTTAGCATTAGAAGCCACAACAGGAATCTCTAAGACCGGCAGTATTATCATTATTGGACTAGTTTGTGCCTTCTACTCGAGTATAGGAGGCATCAAAGCAGTCTTGATAACGGACTTGTTTCAAGGTCTACTTATGTTCGTTGCTGTTTTTGTTATTATCGGTACAGCTGCCAACGAGGTCGGAGGACTGGGTGAAATATGGCGTATAGCCGAGGCTGGTCACAGAATCGAATTCGACAGGTACTGGCCATTCCATGCGAGAATTTACATTGAAAAATCTTTCCTCGGCCAGAACACTAAACAATCATGTTTGCAGTATTTCCGCAGATCCCACGGTTAGACATACGTGGTGGTCTTTGATCATCGGTGGGTTGTGCACATTTCTGTCGCTGTACGGCGTAAACCAAGTGCAAGTTCAACGTCTATTGACAGTGAAGTATGTATAGTCTGCGTATGCATACGAAAAGGAAACACCAGAAGGAATGCTGTTAATGATACTTTCAGAGACATGAAAGCAGCGCAGAAGGCACTTTGGATAGCATGGCCAATTTTAACTGTACTTTCGATGTCTACGTGTTTCTCAGGATTGGCAATATATAGCAAATACTATGCGTGCGATCCGCTTAAACAGAAGAAAATAACGACGACCGATATGCTAATGCCGTACTACGTTATGGACACCTTGTCGGACAAACCTGGTTTGCCAGGTCTCTTTATAGCAGGTAAATCGTGTCCCAAGTATTTTAATATCGTCCAAAAATGTACATATTTTCTTTCTGATATTTTCGCTTGTCGCAGCGACACATGAGAATATTGATTAGCTTCGTACCTGATTTTTGCGTAGGTATTTTTAGTGCCGGCCTCAGCACAATTTCGGCGGCGTTGAATTCCTTAGCCGCAGTAACGTTAGAAGATTATTTAAAGCCTGCGTATAGGAAATGCTGTGGCAGCGAATTTTCTGTTACAACATCAACAACTGTGGCTAAACTGCTTGCTTTCCTATTTGGAATTATTTGCATTGCTTTGGCGTTTTTAGCTCAATTATTGGGTGGCGTATTACAGGTGATTACTACAGTACTTAAACACAGATTATCGAAGTCATTCGATTATATTAATTAGAAATATTTAGTTCATGCTACAAAGTTAGTAGGATACATTCAGATTTTATTTACAGGTCAGCCTAACTATATTCGGCGTGGTGGGAGGCCCACTTTTGGGACTCTTCACACTAGGAATGTTATTCGAGTCTGCGACAGAAAATGGATCTGTGATCGCTACCACCGGTTCCTTAGCGTTCCTGTTCTGGATAGCTTTTGGCCAACCCAGACCAAGTGCACCAACGTTGCCAGTGACCACCGATGGCTGCGATGCAAACTCAACGGTGTTCATCATGAGCCAACCTGCTCCGTTGACTGGGTAAGTGTTACGCTGAACCATACGTACACGTTGTATCATATTGGGCATATTAAGAGTACTTGTCGCAGCTACTCATTAACATACACCACTAATACATTCTTTGCTAGCCATCTTTATTGAGGTTATCTTATACTTATATTGTATTATATTTATAAGGGTATAATCACGGATTTAATAAAAATAGATCGATGCAATTGTTTAAATAGTAAATTTACAAGTTCGATAACAAGAAACTACTTTATCATGGCTTCGTAGCTCACAAGTGAAAATATTTAGTTACAACATACATCAGCAAAACCATAAGCATGATACTTTGAACATTCTTGAATCCAATCAAATATTTTTAACGTCCATACTTAAAGTGTCAATAATTAGTACACGGTGATTAATTCGGACATTTATCTTATGTTTCCATTGTTCTTCGTATTTCAGGCCGACAGGTGACTCGTCCTACTTATACCTATACCGGATCTCATACATGTGGTACGGTCCGATCGGGTTTGTGATCACAGTCGTTCTAGGACTGGCGCTTAGCTATCTCTTCAAGATTCTGTTCAAAGAGAAAAAGTCTGAACAAAAGGACCCGTACTTGTACTTTCCTGTGATAGCGAAACGCATTCGTCGCAGGCATGCGATTCTGGACAAGGACGAGTGCGAGATGGAGAACGACACCGCGAAGTACACCTTCTCCGACAAGAATGCCGAGCATTTGGACGAAGTGACCAGCACGAAAATATAGTACAATTGTTCAATCGCTCGAGTTCACTCTCTCGTTTTGTCGGCTGGCATTTTAGAATTTAGACATTCCACGCGTGACCTAGGCGTCGCGAACCAGTTAGGTACTTGGTCCATACGACGTACTTAATCAGAACCGTGGACAATAATAACGCCGGCTCTTATTGGCTAGCGATTTTAGTCTCACGGTGGTTTAGGAAAAAGAAACGCTGTTTTGTAACCTGAACACGTACAAAAAGGCGATCACTGGTGTTGTGTGAGGTTTTAGTTTAGATTCTAGGGAAGTAGAAACGTACTGTTTATTTTTTATTGTTTTAATAGAGGAGCTGGATCCATCTGACAATATAAATTTTATCAAGATATTACATTGATTGTAACATATGTCGTTGTAAGTTATATCGCGAATGTCTATGTGGTGCATGAATGTCTTCCATTTGTTGTTCCTAGACTGCCATTTCTGTAGCTTTTCTACTGTGTGAACGCGCAAGCGGAGTACCCTAATACAGTCACTTTCATCACAGGGCATTGTCACTTTCTGAGTCGTATTATACACATTTTCGTCTACTTAAAAAGAATCTTGAACATATTGTACTTAATGGAAGTTTGTTTCTACGGACGCGTCTTCATATCGTAACAAAGTTCAAGCTAATACGTTGTACTTACATATCTTGTACAAATGGAGAACGGCGCGTGGTTAAAAACTTTTTTTTTATTTGTGCTACCGCTTGTTAAGCAACTATTAGACGAGTGATCGTCGCCGAGAGTGCTACAGTGTCTAATAAACATGCGCAGATGTATCATAAATACTGTAAAGCGATGCACTATTTTCGTCCAAAGGGCAGCATATATATTTTTTACGCTCAACAATAAAGTATTACTAGCGTCTGAAGTATGTACCGATTATTATTGCGTGTACACCGAAACGATGTTAAAATTGTTCAAATAAAGCAGTTGTATGTACGTGAAGCATCCATATACGCGCGTGTGTATATCCTGATGTGAAAGAATAACAATAATACCCATTCTTTCTGCTTTGCTACGGTTCGTCTTGACGAATAGCGGCAATTAAGCAATCCGGGGTGGGGGGAAGGGGAGGGGGGGGGGGTGATCATTTGCCGGTTATAAATGACAGAATGACTGCGGGCAATTGAAATTACTGTGCCGGATAAATCCACACGTTGTGTCACGTAATTCCAATTACCGCGACATCGTAATACCCCTTTACATTATCAACTATTTACCGTTTAATCAGATCATTAACACTAGATTTACAGGGCCCGTCAATGACGGATTCAAAAATGTTTAATTTACGATTATTAAGAGTGTAAGGAGACATTCGTGAGGAATTATTAAATAGATTTATTTTTTTGTGTACATATTACAATAAAAATCGCTGAAGATCTAAGTAAATACAATTTTATTATTTTTATAAAGCAATGTAAAATATTCAATTTTAGTGCACCTTAAACCTAGTGTTAATGTATTCATACTGTTCCTTTTCTAATATGGTTTCTCGTATGAGCTATAATCATCGATAAGTTCTGTACCAGGGTTGGGCACATTTTATTTGAAATAAGATAACAAATATGATTGTCTCAAATATTTTATTATTTATATTTTTGATATAGTATATGGTGGGGCACTATAAACAGGTCACTTGAGGAACTCGCTTGCTTTTGAAGATAGAAGAAAATGCATCAGACCAAACTTACTTGATATCGAGGCGCTCGTAATCTGATGTCATTAATTTTTTTATAGGTGGAGACGTCAAGGAGATATGAAGGTCAACTCTGTTTTTTTTTTAAATGGAACTGTATGGTTTTTTATTTACATTCTGATAGTGTGTTTCAAGTCGAATACAATGACCTATTATGAAGGTCATTCAAGGTCACTCAAGGTCAATTGCAATAGAAAATAAAGTGTCTCGAAGCACTTTTCGAACGCGACGACGATTTACATGTAACATGTTATTTACGTATTCGCTGCTACTTCAAGTGTTCAAAATGACGACTTTGAACTTGAAATTGGTCCATATTTCTAAATAGTCATAAATACGAGAGAATCTTAAAAGACGTTTTGGCAGAATTGTTAGATGACATTTCACTGGACATGCGACAGTCCATGTGGTTCCAACAAGACGGATGTCCTGCTCATTCAGCACGAAATGTTACAGAATTACTGGACAGGACATTTGAAGGTCGTTGGATTGGTCGATCAGGAAGTAATAAATGGCCAGCACGTTCCCCAGACCTGACACCACTAGATTTTTATTTGTGGGGAAAATTTAAGGAACAAGTGTACCGCGAAAAACCAACAACCACAGTTGATATGCAAGAACGTATAAAAAGAGCTTGCTCTGTAATAGATACAACTGAAATTTGTCAGGTAGTATCATCGGTATTGCAACGTTTTAGATTATGTCTCCGTGTTCAAGTTCGTCATTTTGAACACTTGAAGTAGCAGCGAATACGTAAATAACATGTTACATGTAAATCGTCGTAGTGTTCGAAGAGTACTTTGAGACGCTTTATTTTCTATTACAGTTGACCTTGCGTGACCTTGAATGACCTTCATAATAGGTCATTGTATACGTCTTGAAACACACTATCAGAATGTAACTAAAAAACCATACAGTTCCATTTAAAAAAAACATCTGTAGGCAAAACCACTAACCATATCCCAACTAACTCCCAACCGTTGGCCACCGATGGCCAACCATAAATGCTACTAGGGTAGCTACCTCGGTATCATTATACTGTTCTTTTCTGCCAAGAATTTTTGACTTCCAGCAAATTTCTCTTGGATTAATCTTCGGGTCAATTCAACACTAGATTTACGGGGCCCGTCAAAATGGCGGATTCAAAAGTTTTTAATTTACGATTATTAAGAGTGTGAGGAGGCATTCGTGAGGAATTATTAAATAGATTTATTTTTTTGTGTACATATTACAATAAAAGTCGTTGAAGATCTAAGTAAATACAATTTTATTATTTTTATAAAGCAATGTAAAATAATCAATTTTAGTGCTCCGTAAACCTAGTGTTAACAAGTCAGAACGACAAGTCCACGCGGAATATCGTAACAATGGGAGCCCAAGGTTCATTAGCATGTTTCGGTTGGGCCAGCCAAAGGTCAAAGGGCTCATCAGTCGAGCATGCCTTGGAGGGGGTCGGTTGAGAAACTGGAAATGAGACTCAGCTGAGAAAGAAGGACAGTCTGAGGTGCTTCTGAAAAGAAATACCGACCAGCTCAGATCAAACTACCGGCGGCCAGTTGAAACCAGTTTCAATTTGTTCGTGGGCTGCGCTTCTATCGGCGGCATGGGGCTCTTTTTAATTATTCTTTTTTTTTCCAGCGAAACTCGTACACTGTTATCCGCGTCGCCTTAGTCAACTGGCAATTATTTCATCAAGAAATCCAGTTGGTCGTGGTTCTGAGCTTCTCTCTGGATGAGGTGTCGAATGCCTGTCGACTTAGGGCAACCCTGGATCACGTGGGTCGACCCCGAGAAGTCTGGAAAAGCCCCAACACCAATCATGCGGCGTTAGAACACTTGTGGAAAATTCTTTTTTTCATCTAAAATTACTTTTATCATTACCAGATTGTGGATTTGTTGCATCTGTGACAAAAATGAGCGTAGATCAAATTCAAAACAGTGAAGATATTCAAGAAATTTTTCAAAGAGAAGAAATAAATGTAGATATGTAGCTCCGCACGGTAGCTTTCAATAAATATAAATAATTTACGTTTTTGTTTTATGAATGACTATACAATGGATAATTATATTAGACTGTGTATAGTTATGACTAGATTGTGGATCCATATTAAAATTCATAGTTCCTTAACCCATTGCACTCGGAGCTATTACAACTAAAAAACCAAACATTTCTTCTAACCTAGAATATTTCCATTGTACATACAGTGGCTCACGAAAGTATTCGAACGCACTTTAAAAGAGAATAATTTGTTTAAAATTGCACCACTCAACTTGATATTTTCTTTCGCAATTGGAAGCATTGATTTACTAAATGACGTGCAAAAAAGATTTTGAAAAAATTGCAATTGGTAGGCATTACATAGAAAAATAACAGTGGCACTTTTTAAAACTTTTTTATTCCAGCTCGTAATGAAAATTTAAAGTATTTGTGGGCCTATGTTAGTAATACACATGCTGAAAATTACATCGAAATCGATTAATGTATACACGAGCTACGAGCGGTTCAAACTGAAAAAAATTGCAGTTTTTCACGACTTTTGGTCAGATTTTGCTTCAAATCCACAGATTCTTACATCTTTCGATAAGTGTCGTTTTTTTCCGCGTGAATCGATTTCGATGAGATTTTTGGCATGTGCATAACTAACACAGATGTATGAAACGCATATTTTAAATTATCATTGCGAACTGAAATAAAAAAGTTTTAAAGAGTGCCATTTTTATTTTTTCGTGTAATTCCTTCCAACTGTAATTTTTTCAAAATTTTTTTTGCATCCCATTTGGTACGTCAATGCTCGTAGTTCTTAAAGAAAAATTCAAATTATATTTTTTACGACTTTTGGCCAGATTTTGCTTCAAATCCACAGATTCTTACATCTTTCGATAAGTGTCGTTTTTTTCCGCGTGAATCGATTTCGATGAGATTTTTGGCATGTGCATAACTAACACAGATGTATCAAACGCATATTTTAAATTATCACTGCGAACTGAAATAAAAAAGTTTTAAAGAGTGCCATTTTTATTTTTTCGTGTAATTCCTTCCAACTGTAATTTTTTCAAAATTTTTTTTGCATCTCACTTGGTAAATCAATGCTCGTAGTTCTTAAAGAAAAAGTCAAATTATATGGTCCAATTTTAAAAAAGTTATTCCAATTTACAGTGCGTTCGAATACTTTCGTGAGCGACCGTAGTTATTTTTATTATATGCGTAAGAAACTGATACAGTACCTCATACAATATTTAAATGTTTAGTAATTTATTACATATAAACAAATATAATCATGTGAACAATATTCTGAATAATGATCTAGCAATTTGTAGTGGCGCCTCAGAGTCGCCATTCGAGTGCTAAGGGTTAATTAACGTTATTTAATCCTTATAATCATTTAACACGTTCAGCGCCTACTCCACAATCATAAAAATTACACAAAATCAAAGCAATATATTTAATAAAACAAAAACTAAGAAGTTTTGTGATATTAATTACTGTTTCAAACCTCTTCTATTCCTCAGATCGTATAAGGAAATTTTGTACACTCAATCTACCAACGTAAAAATTAATTTTCAATTCTGTAGAAATAATTCCGTCACCCAGATATGGGTGACATGGCGCTGAACGTGTTAAAAACAGTTGAAGCATATTTATAATTCATTGCGATAAAAAGGCTTTTACGTTTTTATTTTAGACTATCACGAGCTGGTGGAGTATGTGACCGTGAATATCCAGCCGCTGAAAGACGAGAATTAATTAACGAAAAATTACGAAAAATTAATTTTCAATTCTGTAGAAATAATTCCGTCACCCAGATAAGGGTGACATGGCGCTGAACGTGTTAAAAACAGTTGAAGCATATTTATAATTCATTGCGATAAAAAGGCTTTTACGTTTTTATTTTAGACTATCACGAGCTGGTGGAGTATGTGACCGTGAATATCCAGCCGCTGAAAGACGAGAATTAATTAACGAAAAATTACGAAAAATTAATTTTCAATTCTGTAGAAATAATTCCGTCACCCAGGTAAGGGTGACATGGCGCTGAACGTGTTAAAATGAATTAAATGGTGAGAAATAAGCAATAGAAATCAGTACAAATCATATTTGTATCAATGAGTTGAGTGAAAGGCATATTATAACTTTTTTTAAAATGTTTTTTTGCAACTGATTATATGTATAACATCCAATAAAATTAATTTATTTGGTTTTAGGGCTCCTTGTGATTGAGTCGTTAATTACTCATTTGTCAGTTGCTTTTCATGCCATTTAACGAATTCGTAACAGCTCTATGCTTCTGTTTACTTTTATGAGGTCCTATAATGCCCCCCTCCCGACTCCCTTGACCTCTCACAACACGGAATTTCATATTATACCTGTAGACTGCTACGAGTTTCGGGGTTCAACGGTTCGTTCGTCGATTTTTCGCAAACATTATGCGATTGATGCTGAATAGAAACAAATTCGAGACTTTGATAAGAATTATCAAATATCCTAACAGTCGAGCTACGTGTGTGGATATAAAAGCATTCGAGAAGAGTCCTTGTTTTCGTTGCAGAAATTCGTTTTGAGAAATGTGCAAGTGTTCGCGAGTGTTTCTATAGTGTTCAAGTGAAGCCAAGACAATTATTCTACCAAAACGTACGTAATACTTCATGAATTATTATATATGTTTCGATAAACCACTATATTATAAATTCTATTTAATTTTAAAAATAGGAATTTTATAAAATTTTATTGAGAACATGGAATTAAAAATACACTTAAAACGATATATAAATAATACCTATAAATCAAAATGTGTTGCTCATGCGTTTGTTTATTATTAGTGTATAGAGTCTGTTCATTGAAAATGGGACTCTAGTCGATATAATTTGTTTGCAGAAATAAAAAATAGCACAGATTTGAATTCTTAAGAATTCGTAGGTAGTAATAATCAAATAAAGAAAAATTTAACAAATAATTTTACAAATTATATCAGTCAGAAATACGTATATGGGAAAGCTGTCAAAAATTATACATATATTCAAGAATTAACATGATACAATATTATAATATATATTTTTCATTTTTAAATTCTAAAATAATTATTTTTCATTTTTAAATTCTAAAATAATTATTTTTTATTTTTAAATTCTAAAATAATTATTTTTCATTTTTAAATTCTAAAATAATTATTTTTCATTTTTGAATTCTAAAATAATTATTTTTCATTTTTAAATTCTAAAATAATTATTTTTCATTTTTAAATTCTAAAATAATTATGTTAATCCTTGAATATATAATTTTATGGCAGCTTTCCGATATATATTTCTGACTGATATAATTTGTAAAATTATTTGTTAAATTTTTCTTTATTTGATTATTACTAACTACGATTTTTGTTCTTAATGTAGTTCCCACAAACTCTTCATTAAATTTACATAAATCTTGAAGCAATAAATTTTATGTTTATACCATGATATATTAAAAATAAAATGTATATATTTTATTATTGTTAAAGCCTCAATTAATTAACAGCATCAAAAACATAAAATATGTATTTTAGTCTGTATTTGTAACAATTTGATCATTGCTTTTCAATATTCCTAACAATTTTTGGACAAAATGGATGTAAAATCAGACTGTCGAGTCTTATGAATCAAAGATTATGAATCAAAATCGTTTGATGAGGATTCTCGTAAGAAGATGACTGCATGAATTTCATTGCATAGAGCACGTTCATTCATGAGAAAACCGCGGGAATTTGTTTAAAATCGCGTGAGTCAGTACGTTCCCGCTAAAGTGGGTACAATCAATGAGGGAGGAAGGTTCCATGCGATCAGCTCGTGCCATGTAACTTATGCGAGATGGTCTCCCTCGAGGTCTTCACTTTCACACACGTGTGTTTTCCTGTGTGCCACGCGCGCGCTGATCACCGTAATACGACCAGTTGAATCATCTATTATGCAACTATGTTTGCCTGTTCTGGAGCAAACACGACGAACCTGAAATCTTGAGGTATTTTAGGGTATATTAAGATAGTAGACGATCGTTACTATACACTTTTGATTGTTAACAAATTGCAGCTGGTAATTATAAACACAAAATCCTGAGATCATTTCAAATTCTCACATCGCTCGGACCTTGGTCAATATACGCAATTTAACACTAGGTTCACTAAAATTGATTATTTTACATTGCTTTGTGAAAATAATAAAATTGTATTTACTTAGATCTTCAGCGATTTTTATTGTAATATGTACACAAAAAAATAAATCTATTTAATAATTCCTCACGAATTGCCTCCTTAAACTCTTAATAATAGTAAATAAAAAATTTTTGAATCCGTCATTTTGACGGGCCCCGTAAATCTAGTGTTAATAAATGTTTCAACGATAAACGAAAAATTAAACAATTAGCTCGTTCAATAGTGCTAACTTTGAATTATACTCTCGTAAAATTTCATTCGGAAATTTGTTAAACTGACGAAGTTATACAATAAAGGAACACATCTAGAATTGCAGACATTCATCTTGCGATACAGTGTTCTTTAGAGAATTAATTAATATTTCTCGAGAACCAATCAACTGATTAGGCTAAATTTTTCTATACGAATTCTATATACATATATGTATTATACCACTGTGTATAGTGGTGTCTAAAACTATTGGTGTGGTGGTTGATTTTTTATAATCGAAAATTGGGCAATTTCCACGGTCGAAAATCGTATTTTTCTTCAACAACTATCACATTAAAAAATTGTTGCCTCCTCAAAAATTTTAATAATATTCCAATGAAATTTACACTGTTTACAGCGAAAATCTTCTATAAAAAATAATTTTTTTTGATAAAGAAAAATTCTCAAAGTTGATCTACTTTCTCATAAGTTGTCAATAAAGCTTTGAAAATACTGCTGACTGAATGTTTCTAAAGTTTATGAATAAATTGACGAACAACCCTGGAAGAGATTAATTCCTCGATCGTGTCACAGATGCTAAATTATTCATGTTGTGTGCACAAGAGAAGCCATTGACCCGATCCAAACCCAGCATACTAACTTATTAGACAACTTTCCAGCTCGTTTCCCTCAAGATTCAAGGTTTTTTTAATGATAGTCCTAAATAGGTATACGACCTTATCGAACTACCAACCTAAACTTTCGGGATTAGTTTACGATTTCGAAAGATTCGCGATACCTAAACTCATTAAATATCCATCAGCAAATATAATCTTCTCAAACAACGAAAATAGCCACTTAAATTACAGAACCGTAGGTAATTGTTCCATTTAAAATGGCGATTAGCTCGAACTGCGAATGAAAAATAACCGTAAAGCACAGATGTATCATAAACGATGTTGTACTATGAGAAACCCGAGAAATGCTATTAAAAAGTCACTCGCGAGCTCTAGAGACCGTTTTTCCGATCTTAAAAAATTTTTTTCACAAGAAACAACATAAAGAAAACATTTCAAGCATTATTGTACCTGTGTGGGACATATGATTATTTTCTTGAATATGTGTTTAAGAACATTTTATTGTTGTGAATGTTTAAAAAATACTACTGTCATCAATAAATATATTTAATAAATATATATGTGAATGTTTGAAAAATATTACTAATATTACTAATAAAAATATATTACTAATATTACTAATAAAAATATATTACTAATATTTCTAATAAAAATATATTACTAATATTACTAATAAAAATATATTACTAATATTACTAATAAAAATATATTACTAATATTACTAATAAAAATATATTACTAATATTACTAATAAAAATATATTACTAATATTACTAATATTACTAATAAAAATATATTACTAATATTACTAATATTACTAATAAAAATATATTACTAAATATTACTAATATTACTAATATTACTAATATTACTAATATTACTAATATTACTAATATTACTAATATTACTAATATTACTAATATTACTAATATTACTAATATTACTAATAAAAATATATTACTAATGTTATTAATAAAAATGTAATATTATTATATTTAATAAATATATTTATTAATGACAGTAGTAGTATTTTTCAAACATTCACAACAATATTAAATTACACTTACTGGAATAATACGTTGCTCCCTATATTTATTATAACAGTAGTTTTTAAATATTTACGATAGCTGTATTTTTTACTCTGTTATTTTTCAAATACTCACGGGGCGGTAACTACTGCTATCGTAAACATTTAAAAACTACTGTTATAATAAATATAGGAAGCAACATATTATTCCAGTAGATGTAATTTAAAACAGTAAAAACATTAGATGATTTTTAAAATACTATGTTACATTAATATCAATCTATTAAACATATAAAGAATGAAAACAATATATAGCTCCAGTTTGTTGCAATTCAGGTACAAAATTTTTATTTTGCATAAAAATTCGCTGCCCAGTTGAGTCTTAGAGGTATTCAGGTATTGTTGAGGGTTAGATCGACAGTTAAGATTTAAGGCAGAGGCCCTGAAGCAATAGTTTAGCTCGGACGCGTCTCGTTTAAGATGGCGGCGTCGGCGCGACAGGGGTTAAACGAAACGGTTAGTTAAAGAGCCCCGGCGCTTTATGGAAACGCGTGACAGCCGTTCGTTTGCAACCCCGTAAGTTCGAACCGGTTGAATCTTGTTCCCGCTGGCCTGCCACCGCGGATTTCGCGAGTTGATTTTTCGCGTTCGAATCTGCGATGATAGAGAACAGTGGCCGAACAACCCTCCTTATCGCAACGAGCCGCGAGATCTCGGCTCTTCTGCCAACTCTGATCGCGTTTAGGATGTCTTATCGTACGACACAGTGCTTGTGGATATCCTGCAAAATGGAGAACGTGAGTTGCCTTTGCCAGAAATCGCGAATATTATACAGAAAAATTATCATTTCATTTTTACTTGGATTTTTTTTTATTCGAAACTGTTAATTTTCCGTTGTTTGTAAGGAGCAAAGATTTTTGCAGAATGTTTAGAGATTGAAAGAGTGCTTTTAGTTTTGATTTTGATTAGTCTATTTTTCTGATGGACGAATTGTTTCAACCTTATTTTTCTCCTTAGATAAGCGACCACAAGAAATAATAGATAAAACGCAGATAGATTAACGAAGTTCGGTTTTGTTAGTCAAGGAGCGTCTTTTGTGCTGTGCGGTGAGCTTTTGTGAAACTAGTGCTGTAGTATCACTACAAATACATTAACTACGACTTCGAAAAACTCTATATACAATGTTCATATTATTTTATTAATTTTTCTTCACTTCACAATAATACGAAACGCACCATTATCGGACGTCTGTATCGTTTCTGTTCAATTTTAAAACGTTAACAAATTTTTTTCGTGAATGAACCTGAAATTGGTTTGAAGATTGAAGCTTCCTCTTTACAACGAGCCCAAGAAACTTGATCTACGATTTTGTTAAACCGTTTTATAAAATAAAAATGAAGAACAATTTTGGTTGTCTGTAAATCCTCCACGGTGTAACTTACTATATTGCAAAATTGACTGTCATTCAAAATTCAATAACTCAACCGAAAAAAACCTTACATCAATTTTCAAGATCTCGTTGCAAAGAGGAAGTTTCAATCTTCGAATCTACTGTAAATTCATTCACGAAAATAATTTCCCAATGTGTTTTCACAGCTGTTTCAATATGCATCATATTCGAAACAATACCTGTCTTCAGTCTTCACTCTTCAATCTCCTTCCCCCTCTGCTACATCAAACAAAAGCAACTAGGAATATAATAAACAATGCATTGTAAAACTAGATTCTTCAAGCTTTAAAATGGATCTCAATTTACCATCGTACAATTTCTTTTTTAACAAACTTATTTTACTTCAAAACTGCACAATTTCCACCAAATTGAAAATTTAGCGTTCCCTTAATTTTCTCAAGGTATTCAATTTTCAAGAAATGATAGATAATTGTTTAACTTGATTATGGTAATTTCTGCGTTGTTTGTAATTGTTGGGATCGAGCGAGGATCTACATATATGTATAGGGGTATCGACAGGGTGAATCCTCTAGGTCCCGGAAGCTGCGCCGAGTCATTTTTCGTGGTAAGCTACAGTGACGCGGTTATTGTTGTTTCTCCAAGTCCTTGTGAATAGACGAGCAAACCTCTCACTCTGGTGTGTTACTCGGGAAGGGGCTGGTTCGTATAAATGGGCACATGTGACAATTAAAACGACAGTCTGAAATCGTTCTCCGCTTAATCCGAAGCCGGCTCGCCTGAAGAAACGGTAAACGAGCAGCGGGAGAGAGCCCTAATTAATTAATCAGCATCGCGACCAGCCTGAAATCCGAGCGCACACATATGCGTTACATCAGGAAAATCAGCAAGATCATCCAGCTGCAGTTCCGCACGTTTCTGCCAGCTTCACGACGCCTAATCTCGACCCCCCGGAGCTAGTCTCCAGCTTTCTTTCTTTCCTTCCTTACTTTCGCCATTCCTCAGGTGTCGAGGGCCACCATTTTGGATCTGAAGAGGTAAGGACGATCGATGACTCGTAAACTAATACTATGATGATTGTGGATGCTTATGCTTTTACGTAATTTTCTAAACAATTCTCTAAAGTGCAGTAATAAATTTATTTTCAGTCTATGTGCTGGGTAAAAATTAATTATAATGAGTAAAGAAGCAGTGAAAACGTACTCGTGCTCTTAATAATTTAATTTAGTTGAAAATGGTAATATAGTGATTGTCTATTAATATAATATATTCGTTATGTTCAGTTTTGTTCATTCCTTTGAGTTGTAAATGCTTAATGTCCACAGTAATCGTTAAACGGAGTCATTTTGGGTTAGTGGGAGGTTAATTGTTTTTTAATGTGCGTCGGTGAAATTGTTCGGGGATCTTTGTGGTCTTATATCGTTGTTAAAGGTTCATAATGTTTCTGAGAAAAATTAATTTTCATGTATGAGTACAGTAGAAAATGACACTAAATAAATTCATGGTCTATCTATAAGAGAAAAGTTTGTATCGACGTTCCTGCAAGTCTATTATTTATAATTGTTTCTCTGAATCACGTGGATTCGAATGTTTGGAAATTTAGTTAACACTTCATTGTATCACTGACTGTCTAAACCATTACAGACAAATCGAATTTATTTAAAAAATTGAGTAAAGTATAAATTGTAAGGTACATTGACATTTTCAGTAATTTCTTATTTGTGTTCCGATGTATTAAAAATAATGTAAAAATAGTGTTCTAGACATTCTAGCATACTGAAATGTATACGTAATGATAGTGTAGACTTAGAGCAACATTTTCATTGAAAAAGAAAATATTTAGAAAGCTTTAAAATATTGAAATCCTGGGCCCCCAAGTCGACTTCCGGTTAGAACTTCAGCTTTTCATCTACGATAGCGACGATTTTAGTAACTATTCAATTTTTATAGGAAGTGGAGATTGTTTATAAATGAAGTACTAATAATATTGATCATTTATTTAGTCGATAATCATTTTCTTAGTGAAAGTAAAGTGTACAATGTCATTTCTGACACCGATTGTCCTCTTAAAATTGTTAATGCGATTATTACACGAATATAAACGCAATTGTGAAAACGAAATCATTCAAATCATTAAAAGAGACAGGAGTTGTTAATGTTTCAACCAGTGGAACGTTAATTGCTAAACAAAATACCAATTTGCAACATTTTGTACAAATTTGCAAAAACGAACTCCAATTTTCATTTGCTACCAAATGTTTCAGTTAACAATATTCTTTAAAAATAGCATGAACATATACGGTAATTTTTAACACAAATTGCATTAATTTCTAATACTCAAAATGATTAAAAAAATTAGGTGTCCCTAGAAAATGACACAAAGTGTAAATAAAGGTGTTAAAATATTTAATTTCAAGAGAACAAATTCTGAATCATTTTCGTTTTAAAAATAAGTGTATTGTGCTGCAATAAACGAACTTAAAATTGATTATACACTATCAAAAGTCCAATGACCAACCACGAAAATATATTCAATGCAAAAAGAATTTCCACGCAGCAGTTTTCGGTTCGATAAAACTGGTTCTAACCAGAAATGATAGAACTTAATGATATTTGAATACCATTAATGCGATAATGGTCACCGTAATATAGAAACGTTCACGTATTTCTTGAGGAATTATACGTCCGCTCGGTATTACGAGAGCATGATGAACGTCAAAATTCGCGAGCAGAAGTTGAAGTATGGCTGAGGTCAGTTTGAAGGATTATAAATTATGTCATCTCCAGTGCAATTTTTTGGTTCCATCATCTCTAATAACATTTTATTGTTTTCCTCTACTTTTCAACCTTTAGACATATCTGTTTTTTTTTTTATTGTGTCAAAGCAAATATAAAAATGCATTTAAAAATTGTTCAACAATTATGAACATTCTTCTGTTAATAAAACTCCTTTTTTTAATTTATAAAATTGTGCAGTAGTATTTATATGCGGCGATTGTTAAAAATATATTCATAAGATGTATTGGAAATTTTAGCGTTTCTATTATATCATTTACAAAATTAGGAAAAATTAAAATCTTGCAGCCCTGATAATTTTTTCTATAGTTTGTTTCAAATTTTTATCCCCAATATTTTTTTTTAGTAAAATCTCATTTTTCGTCCCATTTTTCGACCCTCGAATTCCTTATTTTCATATTATATTAAAATCAGAAAGAAAAAACATGGCAAAAAAATTGTTCCCAAAAAGCTTAAAATTGTTCTGCTTTAATAATTTTGATTTTGCAAAGGAGATGAAAAAGAGGAAAAATGCAGCAAAGAGTTGTTCTAAAAAATATGAAAAAATTGTTTTCCATGAAAAATACTGATCTTGTTTACAAGGCGACAATAAGTGGTATTTCTTCGTATGACGCCATCGTTTCTATCAATGGCGAAAACGGAAAATGCTCTAGACTTTGTCAGAAACTAATTCCGTGGTGGTCTGATTCAACTGGTTTCATCCAGTGTCAACCAGATTCCTTAATGACGATCGAATGTCCGTGTTAATAGCCACGATGGCGGTACAAATCTTCCTAAACAATTACATCCAATGGCGGGGCGTCTCGCTCAATAATCGTAACGTGCCTCGAGCCAAAGAAGATGAACAGTTTGCTTATGTAAGGAAAAGTCGGTTGACGACACTGCTATATGTACGCACTGCTATGTGCACATATAATGCATATGTACACACACCTATGTATACACACCGAGTCAATGATATTAGTATTAGTGAGTTTGATGCATCCACGATTCTCCAAAATCCAATAAACTTAACTATTTCAAGAATTCTGTCCACCATTTTGTTTCATTCAATCCTTTAGGTTGGATCAAACTCCATTAAAAAAAGTAATTGTTTTAACTTGGAAGCAATTTTCTTAAAACTCAATATGGAGATTTTTAATAAATTTATTTTAATTTGTGCACCTTAAATTAAACTAAAATCCATATTTTTGGGATACATATTATAATGAATTTTTATTAATCTTGTATCACTAAATTGACATAGGGGATGCAAAATGAAAAAAAAATATGTCAAAAAAATAACTGTTTTGATTTAATATTTTTTGAATATATAGGTGATTTTAAATATTTGTTCATTTTATCTGTTGCTTGTGGAATTCCATAAAAATTTGTGTCCACCCTAAAGAATCACATAGGGGATGGTAAAATAAAAACAATTACAAAAAGAATCACTATTTTGCTTTGGAAAAAAAATTGAACTCTATATATTCAAATAATTTAATATAACGATTATTGTTCTTCATTCTTTTAATTGTACCGATATAGTTTGTTCGTTTGTGCCAGTTGAAATTGTTTACAAGTTGAGAGCGCCTGTCTCCATATATTGAGGAAACGATGAAAAACGTATGATCTTGTTTGATTCTGATTTATGCGAAAAAAATTTCAAGAGGGGGGGATGAAACGATGACGGGACGAAATAGAGAAGGTTCAATTACATTGCAGTCGCACGATGCAGATTAATCTGGATCGCGCGGATGTGATCGATCGATCGTATGGGTTTCACGTGATTCTATGTAGATCTAGCGGTAGGATATTGGTCGAACACGAGGCAAGGTCTGTGGATCATGTGCCAAGATCAGTATCACAATTTTCTTAGCAATTAACCATTACATAATCGTGATCTGCAATTTCGTTGAACTTAACTTAAAAATCAAGCAACAATTTCAAATTTAATTTTTGAAATTTTCTCATTTCTCATATTTTATTTAATATAATAATTACACTGCTGGTTCGATGCGTTTATAACAAAAATTGTGTAGATCGAATGGAATATAATCGTATAATTATTTTTTTACGCAGAATTCGGTGCTTTATCCGAATTCGAGAACAAATATTTAGCATTCCGTTTAAAAATGAAGGTGATCCTCATATTATTCGATCAAAAAGCAAAATAACAATAGAAAAAAAGATTAAAGTACTCTATATATATATAGGAATCACAATCAATCATTTATAAAATTTATTTATAATAAATAGCTCCCATTTAAAAACAGTTATATTTTCATTTGCAACGTTACATTTTCGTTACATTTTCATTTTCATTCGTTAAATATATTTTCGTTATATTTTCATTTGCACAACTAAATCGTTAGAATTAAAATATATTTATATATTTGCAACCGAACGAAATTATAGTAAAAACCCATATTATATTAGTTTTCAAAGGGTGTCCATTTATTTTTGTCCCCGATTGTATTTATTTTCTATTTCAAATAAATTTTGTACAAGTCTGTTCTTGGACGACGCTATTATTTAAAAGGGTTTTCTATTGTCTCTTTGTTGGATTTATTGTTTTACGACTTGGGTACGGCTGCAAGGTATCCCGGGAAAATTAACCTGGCCGTTCCGGTTCACTAGCACCAGAGGCCCGGAAATTTGCAGGCTCAGAAAAAATAGGCGTCGCCCTCCCGAAACTCATCTTTTAAAACCACCCAAAATGCATTTCATTGGCTGAGCCACCACTCTCCGATAATTTGGTGGAGAGAATTTTCACCGCCACGAGTTGTCATAATTTCTGAACATCGTCAGAAAATTAGTCTCGTCTCCTCGCTTGAGCTTATAACATCGCCATATTGTATATACATCAGCCTATTTACCATTAACCCCTTAAGTGATCTGTGAAAATTAAATAAGTGGTCCAAAAAATCAATATTATTGGTAAACAATGGCTTTTTATTTTATAAAACTAAAAAAATGTGGTGTATAAAATAAATTCGATGCTAATCCTGATTTTGCCTTTTTTGTACAGTTCCTGAAAAAATGCAGTCGCGTCTGTTCGTTTTATTCCTCTTCTTGGCGGTGTCCTCGGCGGAACAACGGCCGTCAGATTATGTGGACGAGAAATGTATGCAGGATCACCCTGTCCTGCTGTATTTCTTCTCATGGGTGGATTATGTGGTGCTGGCCGCCATGTTGCTTATCTCTTGCCTGATCGGTACCTTCTACGGTTTCTTTTCGAAGAAACAAGAAACCAGCGAGGACTTTCTGTTGGGTGGATCTAGCATGGGAACTTTCCCCATGGCGATGTCCTTGGCAGCTAGCTTCATCACGGCCATTGAACTCCTGGGAAACCCCGCCGAGATGTACGCACAGGTAGGCTCTTCAAGGTCAAACCTTTTTATCAATGGAACTGTATTGGAGCAAGCCTATACTATACTTGACTAGACTAGGTTTGATAGAAATCATAAACATCATCTTTACGTGTTGAATTATTTCTTTTGAAAAATAGCTCCTCTTCAAGGTCAAATATTTTCACCAATAGAATTCTACTAGAACTTAATTATACTATACTAGACCAGAATAGCTGTAATAGAAAGCATAAACATCGTTCTCATGCGTTAAAGTATTTTTTGTGAAGAGTCACATCTTCAAGGTCAAATATTTTTATCAATAGAAACCTAGCAGAACCAAATGATACTATACTTGACTAGGCTAGCTTTGATAGAAATCATAAACATCATCTTCACGTGTTAAATTATTTATTTTGAAAAATAAGTCCTCTTCAAGGTCAAATATTTTCACCAATAGAATCCTACTAGAACTTAATTATACTATACTAGTCCAGAATAGCTGTATAAGAAAGCATAAACATCGTTCTCATGCGTTAAACTATTCTTTGTGAAAAGTCACATCTTCAAGGTCAAATATTTTCATCAATAGAAACCTAGCAGAACCAAATGATACTATACTAGACTAGGCTAGCGCCAGTAGAAAGCATAAAAATCGTCCTCGTGCGTTAAATTATTCTTTTCGAAGAATAACTCCTCTGAAGGTCAATTGAAGGTCGACCTACGAACGTGGTTGAATCTGTCTTTTCATTGGCTAGAACGTTACAGTAATCTGAATGTGTGATCCCATTAAAAGGAACCTTGACCTTGAAACGGAAAAAATGACCTTCAGAAAAAGGTTATCTCTATCATGATACTTGTTCCAGATAGACATGTTTTGCCTTATACATTTTCTTTCATCATTGTAAACAACAGAGATATTTTAGAGGTGAGTGTTAGGTGTTTCACCCTCTTATGTGCTTGTTGATCAATTCTAAGAGGTCCAATAAAAATGCGTTTCCTCTTTGAATAACATTAAAAAGTCAGGAATAATATAATAGCGCACCATTCGGTTCTTCTCATGTCAACAATGTCTAATGTTGTTTGGAATTAGGGGACACAATTCTGGATGACCTGTCTGGCGTTCCTCCTGGTCGTCCCGATCACCTCGTACCTGTACCTGCCGGTCTTCATGAAGCTGCGGCTGACCTCTAGCTACAAGTATCTGGACCTCCGGTTTGACCGGCCCTGTAGACTACTCGCCAGCGGGTTGTACATGCTGCAGATGATCCTCTACACGTCCGTCGCGGTGTACGCACCCGCACTAGCTCTAAGTCATGGTAAATCCCCTAAAACCTCTATTCGAATCATCCAACTCTTGACCTCCAACTCACCACTAACGAGAAACCTCGATATTTCTTTCAGTCACTGGTCTGAATACTTACATAGCAGTCACTCTAGTCTACGTAGTCTGTATCTTCTACGCCTCGCAGGTCAGTACATCTTGTTCGAAAATAGAAGAAGGATTTCGCTAACTTGGTCCTCTTACAGGGAGGAATGAAAGCTGTCATCATGACAGACACATTCCAAGCAGCAGTGCTCCTTGGTTCCCTGTTTCTGATTGCTGGCTACGGTTTAACCTGGCAAGGAGGCTTTAATCCTGTTTGGGACGCGAACCAGGCCTCGGGGCGCATGGAGTTCTTCAACATGGATGCCAGACCCACCGTCAGGCACAGTTTCTGGAGCGTGGTGATCGGTGGGACCGTATACTGGACCACCATGTTCTGCAGCAATCAGGCTTCCGTCCAAAAGTACCTCAGCGTGGAGAACATCAGCCAAGTGAGAACGTGAGTAGCCTCTTTAATTAAAAAAACGTATTTTTCAAAACAGATCCATAAAGGGAACACTTGGGACTACATACTCATATTTTTTTAAATCTTTTCAACTGGAAAAAAAATTATTTTTCTACTGAAATAATTTTTACTAGATTCTGTTATGTTTTCTCTACGAACACCTAAAAACTTATTTTCATCTGTTCGTTGGTTCAGCCGTTATAATTTAATGAAAAAAAATGTAGACACAACAATTTTGAAGATTTCGAAAAATCCTTCGAGATACATTCATATGTCACTGAAGACTACAAGATATCCAAATTTGAACGAAATCCGAAACGGTCTCGTGGAATCACCTTCCTGTAACCTTGAGGTAAACTAAGCAGGTGGTTTATTATGATTTGATTCATTCCAGGGCACTGTGGGTATCTGCCTTCGGCATGATCATCATCTATTCCGTGAACTTCTTGACTGGAATGGTGCTCTACAGCACTTATAGAGACTGTGATCCCCTATCGGCTGGCTACATCAGTGGCCAGGACCAGCTGCTGCCACTCTACGTGATGAACTTCATGGGAAACCTGAAGGGTGTGCCTGGCTTCTTCGTTGCTGGGATCTTCGCTGCCTCCTTGGGGTTAGTTTATAGAGTCCTAGGACCTTTTAACCTCAAATTGTTTTTACGGTGACTAATGGTTGATGTTTTAGGACTGTGGCCAGTGCCCTGAACTCCCTGGCTGCGATCACTTGCGAGGACATTCTCCAGGGAGTGTTCAAGATTAACTTGCCGGCCAGCAAAGGCGCTATCTACGCCAGGTGGATCAGCGCATTCTTCGGCGTCTTCAGCTTCGCGTTGGTCTTCGTCGTGGAACGACTTGGCAGTGTTCTTGAGGTACTTGTCATCTTCTATAGCCTTCTATGTTCTCTTCTTAGCTGGTGGATCAATTATGATAGGGATTGGTAGCTTATCATCGACCTTCCATACCTTCTACACGATGGGAAGTCAAAGTTACAGATGATAGTCAAGAGATACCAAAGTTAAAGGGACCTTGGCTGTATCTAGGTTACCTAGCTAGCTAGTAGACAAATTACAATAGGGATTGGTAGCTCATTACCACTCTTTTATGTGCAGCTAACCTTACAAACTCAAATGCAATAGCAAATGGTCGTAGGAGGTAGAGAGGTCTTGGCTGTTTCTAGGTTACACAGCTAGTAGACAAATTACAATAGGGATTGGTAGCTCATTACCACTCTTTTACGTGTAACTAACCTTACAAACTCAAATGCAATAGCAAATGGTCATAGGAGGTAGAGAGGTCTTGGCTGTTTCTAGGTTACCCAGCTAGTAGACAAATTACAATAGGGATTGGTAGCTCATTATCACTCTTTTACGTGTAGCTAACCTTACAAACTCAAATGCAATAGCAAATGGTCGTAGGAGGTAGAGAGGTCTTGGCTGTTTCTAGGTTACCCAGCTAGTAGACAAATTACAATAGGGATTGGTAGCTCATTACCACTCTTTTACATGTAACTAACTTTACAAACTCAAATGCAATAGCAAATGGTCATAGGAGGTAGAGAGGTCTTGGCTGTTTCTAGGTTAAGCAGCTAGCAGTAGACTTCATAACTTATAAGCAGCCACAGCTGTTTATGTTGGCACATTGTGTGCCAATGTCTACAGGGATTTTTGAAGTCCTTAGGTTACCTAGATTGGTACCAATTACTTCTAAGGTACATAGTATCCCGAACAATGAATGTTCCAGGTTGCCTTATCCTTCAACGGTATGGTTGGAGGGATCACTCTGGGATTATTCTCTCTGGGCATGTTCGTCCCCTGGGCAAACGGGAAGGGTGCATTCTCGGGAGCCATCACCAGCCTGGTAATCGTCCTATGGATCGGCCTAGGGGCTCAAATCGCTATCCTCAACGGAGAGATTCACCTGGACACCAAGCCGGTCTCAATCGACGGTTGTCCCTGCATCAATAGCACTATCATTGACACCTTTTCAACTGACTACGCCAATGACGTTTCCGCGATTTACAAGGTAGGAGCTAGATCTAATAGAGGCTCTAATTCGTCATTAGTGTACTGCGGCTCTTTATGCGAAGTAAAGATTGTCCGCATCAATACATAGAAAATTCATTCTCTTCTCTTAGTGATTTTAACGCATTAGCGATCCTCATAAGCGTAATCCTTTCACAGATCAGCTACCTGTGGTACAGCGCGATCGGTTGCCTGCTGACGATGCTAGTGGGGATTGCTGTCAGCTATGTGACAGGGTTCCAGAACCCAGCTGACCTTGATCAGGACCTCCTATGTCCCCTGATCGCCTCCATGTTCCAAAACAAGACCAAGCCGAACGCCAACAACGTCCGAGGTGTCATGAACTTCGGCCTGGAGGTGGACGACGAGAAATCCCAAGTGGGCAACTGCAAGAGCCCTAGATGAAGCAGCCTAGCTGACCTAGAACAGTATTAGACAAACATGATTCAGTCATTTTCTACATGAACGTGTTTTAGTCCTACCCCCGAGGATCCAAACGTCGGAGGTTGTCGGGAGTGTCCTCAGACTGCGCACTCACTCTGACCCTTATTAGGGTTTTAAGCCTCGGGTTTTAAGTTTTAATCGTTCCAACTCTGACACTGGACCTCATTCGCCATGTCCAGGTCTCTGTTAGACTTCAGGAGTCGGGTGGAGGTGGGTTGAGCCCTCTAGAGACCATTGAAGTGTGGTCCATTCTGATCGTGATAGTAAATCTTGTAGAGAATGAAGACTCTCTGAAAGATTCCTTGATCATTGAAGGCTACCAGAAGTTGAGGACATACTGCTCTAGACCTGGTGCAGCTTTGGTGGCCTTCAAAGACACTCAATGAGTTAGCTTAACCTTTGGAGGACTCCCTGCCTCGGGCCCCTAAATTTTCAAGACCCTCCGAAGAGGGACTCCCAGGAGAACAAGCCATAGCAGTTGTTGTAATTAATAAAAATTTAATCGGGGTCTTGAAAATTTAGGGGAGGGTACTCTGGACTTAGTAGATAGTCTAAGGGTAGGATAGGATTATTTATGGCTCCGTTCGTCATCGTACTTACTTGCGAGTTAGCATTATGGGTCGTCAGCATGATCGAGACCGTTTTACTAGTAATTTAGACCTAACATTTATGTTTTATTCGGTACCTCTCACGGTGACATTGAAGGGTCGGCCCTCCCTCGTCTGTGGGTAGATCGTCTCTGTTTTTAAGCGTCTTTTGGCAATGTAGTCAAAAGTTTTTTAAATTAATTTATTTTTTTTAAACCTTCAGCGAAATCGGTTCCCACGAGATAGACTCGCGAAAAGAATTTTACTCGAATCAAATTCTGTCGGTGTGTAGCGTGTAGAATCGTTCATCGTTTCACTGCGGATGTGTACTTCGTTATGGTTCCCCTAATTTATGCCGGAAAAGTCCGCGAATCTGCGTCGACGACTTGCCCGCGCTGTCGTTTTACCGTTCAGATGTACTTCGTCGTAAGCTACTCATCTTTAGAAACGTATTTGTACATAAAATGAAAATATACGAGGTCGATTACTCTATATCTTTTGTTTATTTATCGTTTTCCAAGGTCACAAACTTTTTAGCAAAGTCACCTGTGAATTATGAGGGTGTGTTCCGGTTTTCGAGGCCCCCTGTTCACGAATTTTTTTCTGGAAAACTGTTGAACCTTTTGCATTGGGATTTTACGTAAATATTTATTGCTATTTGGAGTGCGTGTGTGATTTTTTTTCAAGTCATTATTATCAAAATTACATGAATTATATGTTTTTTTATAAATTGATGGAGCTAATTACAATTAGTCGCCAACCTTTTGCACATTTAGGAATTTTTGTCAGTAAAAGTATTGAATTGGGATTTTACACATATACTTATTGGCATTTGTATTATGTGTGTGATTTTTTCTTCAAATAAAAATAATAAATATTACAAGAGTAATTTTTGTCATAAATTTATAAAATTCGCAGTCTACTCATAACTCTGTCGAGTTTCAATATAAACTTCTGGGAAAGCATTTTTTAAGGTTTTTATATTATAAAGAAAAATAAAATGAAAAAATCGATTTTTTTTTGGACCAGTTACACGACGAGAATTCCTTCTAAAAATTCTATGTCGTACTGTCAAACTAATTCCCAGCAATTAGAAAGAGAGTGGCAAAGGTGGAGACTTTATATAGCGGGACGAGGAGATACGGGAGAGAGGGAAAAGGAGGGAGAGAGAGAGGCGCAGAGAGAAAGGCCACGACAGTGAAAGTGGATCAATACCCCGTTAACATTTCGCCAGGCAACGTGCGTACAGCGTCTCTCCGGCAGTCCCGCTTATTTCTCATCAGAAAATAGTCAACTCCACGGTGTTGTCATCAACAACTTCACAATAAATATTGTTTCACTCATGACCAGTCTCTCCTTTACAAATTGGAACCTTGCATTAACAACTCATCCACGAAAAAACACAGAACACCTAAAAACAATTGCCAACAAATTGAGTATGATGTGTCTAAAATAATACTCAGCGAAGAAAGTGACCAACAGTGTGACTATCTACTCGGTGTTGACGATGGAGACTTTCTGCGAAGACTTCTTTAAGTTGACGGAGTGGTAAAACTGAATGGAGACAAGCTGTAAACAGAAAAAAGCTCTCTGCGCACCAATGGCCAGATCAGGATTTCTGTGAGGATTCGCTGGATTCGCTGAAATGTACCTTTCTTATTTTGTGAGTTGCTATTTTTACTCCTTCTTCTTATTTGTCCTTTCTATGATGTCTGTTTTCTGTTTCCAAGTCATTGACCTAGAAGATTCTCTTTCAGATAAACAAGATTACCTGCAATTCCGCTCTGCGCTGCTTTCGGCTCCTCCGTTGGACCATACTGGTGCCTCTGGTCATCTATCTGAGTCTACTCTTCGTTAAGTACAACAAGAATGTCCCCTTGAAGAGTGTACCCACTGCGTCAAATGAAAAAGACACAGATGGTTCCTTGATAGAGAATTTGTTCATCGAACTGGAGGCAGTGACTGCGAGTGAAAGGGATGACAAAGGCGCAAGGCTGATTCGCAAGGATGAACAGAGCATCAAAGAGGTGGAGGAGGCAGAGAACAGGGAAAATCCAAGAACCCTGCTCGAGGATATATTTCAAAGGGCAGATACTGATCAGGATCAGCTGTTGGACATCCAGGAACTAGCTAAGTGGATTCACACGAAGATCACAGAGCATATCAGTCGTGCTATGAGGGAAAACGTTGGGCTCTTCACTGCTATCGATAACAACCCCAGAAATGGTAGGGTCTTACTCTATAAAAGAATATATATCTTCCATAATTTTGATTGTTTTGACTTGAAAAAAATCACGCGTAGTCTTCAAATATCTATAAATATGTGTGCAAAATCACAACGCATAAGGCTCGATATTTTTCTGACAAAAATTCTTTTATGTGTAAAAGGTTGGGGGGCAATTGTAAAGTTCATCCCATAGTCTATAAAAATATATATAACTCATGTAATTTTGATAATTTTGACTTGAAAAAAATCACACACAAACTCCAAATAGCACTAAATATGTATGTAAAATCCTAATGCAAAAGGGTTCAATAGTTTTCCAGAAAAAATTCCTTAGAGACATGGCGAAGAAGTTAAACAAATAGCAAGCACTTTTTCAGTGGCTTAGATTGTGCTCCTTGCAAGTTGCTGATCATTAGAGAATTGTTTGCTAATGCCTGTCCCAACTGATTCCGATCGAAAGTGAAAGTCTAGAGTTTGTAATTGCAAATTTCTGTGATGTGGCAGGCGAGGTTTCGTGGGAAGAGTACCACGCGTACTTTCTCAGGTCTCACGGGTTCCCCGAGAGCTACGTCAGCTCGCACGACAAAAAACACAGTGACATGACGCGGACATTGAAGGAGAACATCATGAGGGATAGAGCCAGGTGGGCAGAAGCAGCCAGGAACGACCCTGATAAATTAACTCTGGACGAGTTCCTGGCATTCACTCACCCCGAGAGCAGCCACAGGGCTCTGCTCCAAATAGTTGAGGACTTGTTTGAGAAATTCGGTAAGGGACTCTATCAACAATTTTCCATCAATCTTAGATATACCTTCTTTGTACAATGTTGGTGTTTTTTTGAAAAATAGTAATTGTTTTGTAATCTTTTGTAGACCGTGATGGGGATGAAGAGCTAACTGAGAACGAATTCTCAGATTTACCTGCTGAGGGAATGGGTCTGGATCTGAGGGAGGACAAGCATGAGGCTATGAGTGGCAGCGAAGACAGGCGGCAGGAGTTCAGACACCTGATCGACAAGGACAAAGATGGGAAGGCTGACAGAACTGAACTTCTGGTAAGAGGACAAGATTAACACAAAATTAACAGGATTGTGTTTGTTATCAGGACGAGTCACTTAACTGAATCACCTAAATTTACTCACAACTTGCTCGTCCCAGAACAAAAAGTGTCAAACAAAACTTTACATGCAAATTGCATCGTGTTTGGACTCGTTTCAATCAGAAAAACGTCACAGATACATTAGCAAAAGATTCGGGAACAAATAATTAATAATAATAATGTTTTATCATCGTACGTCCAACCAAAGATTAACTGATGAATATCTTGGTAATTATTACTTTTTCCACCCGCGTATCTTAATACATTTTTACCCAGTGTTTAATGCTCTTTCAAATTGCATATTTGTAAAAAGTGAAATATACGAGAACTAATTACTAGCCTGAGTACAAATGTACGAGAAAAGATAAAAAGATAAAAGGACTGAAAGAAGGTTGTTTCCTTTTCCAGATGTACATAGACCCAAGAAATCCAAGACATGCTATACAGGAGGCTCAACACCTAATAAGCCTGTCCGATGCGAACCTTGATGGGAAGCTGAATCTCCCTGAGATACTCAGCAAAATGGAACTGTTCCTAGGCAGCAAAATGGTAGACACAGAAGGGAGTTTCCACGACGAGTTTTAGCAACATAGGCTGTTGCTGCTTCGAAGGGGATAAATCTTGGAAATAACTAGACTGCGGATATTATGCATTTATGACAAAAATGGGTAGGTACAATTTAAGATAGGAAAAGATTGAGAAAGTTTACAGACAACAATATGCACTATTTTCAATGTATTATAAAATCCGTGAAGAAAGAAGGAATGTTTTATTTGTATTTTGCATAAAGATCCGCAGTCTAGCAAATAACTGAACATAGAAAAGTCTGAGAATCAAATTTCTACGGAACCTTTTGTATCGCTACTAAAACCAGACAATATTCATTAGCAATAGTTAGTGACGTGATAGACGATATATCTCTATTGAGATTAGTATTAACAAAAAAAAATACTCGTTTCCTAAAATAATATCGGTAATTATTTAGAAGTTTGCCCTCCTCACCGATTTTGATGACCTTGAAGAATGTTGTCAAGGTCATCATTCTGAACAACTTTTCCCTATACTGTTCATACATATATAAAGATGAGCTTACAATGTTGAGAGACTACTCCTGGATTCTTGTATGCGTGCCCTCTCGTCCCCCTCCCACGACTTAACCACAACTGACTCTATTCGTATAATCTTTCCATTGCAGATGTCATCCAGTCTTTTGTACATGTTACTAGTTCAAATTCTGGATGACAGCTACAATGCGGAGATTATGCGAATGGAGTGAGTTGTGGTTAGGTCATTGGAAGGGGGCTACTAATTACCAAATAAAGTATACTCGTAATCTAAATTTTTGCTATTATCTCGATAACTAAAACCGAGCGGTGGGGTAACATGTGTAGGGAAAAGTTGTTCAGAATGATGAGCTTGACAAAATATTTCAAGTTTATCAAAATCGATGAGAAGGGCAAACTTCTAAATAATTACCAGAATATCTTGCGAATGTTGTGTAGGTGAAAAGAAACTTCTACGGAACCGGTATCTTTTCTACTTTTTCTATTCTAGCACGGATTCTATTTTTCTGCAACATGCCTGTTTTTGCATTTTGGAGGACACTTTTCACCGGTAGACTTGTCAACTTGATTGTACGCAAGGAATTGGGCAAGTATTTTATTATGGTGCATATAAAGATGAAGCATAAAAGTTTCGTCGAAGTTAATATGTATGTATATGGTATGGACACAGTCGTAACGAACGTCACAGTATTTCATATCGATTAACATTGATTCCATGTAGTTCTTAACGTTTGAAATAGGATTTTGCTGGACGATAAACACGATTTTCTGAGAGGGAAGTGTTCGCATGGTTTTTATAACGTATCTGTGATAGTCTTCGTGACGTAGAGTATTATTTCTCTGCCTGCCGCGGCTAGGATGGAACATAAACGTTGTTAACAAACGAATGAACCGTTCAATTGTGCAACAATTACTTACCGAAGTGAACGATTTAAGTTTCAGCAACAAGATGATGAAGTACCTTGTATCATTATCATTGTATTTCAGGGACTGTAGAGTTAACCTAATTCGTAGATTATTGTGAAATACTTTGTATAGGATAGAAATAATTATTTATGGAGTATGCGTGTATCGATATATATATATGTTGGAGTTACAGCTAAGTTTTACAGGTGCATATATGTATTTTTTTAAACAGTGATTTCAATCACTTTATTTAAATAAAGTTAATTATATATCATGGTTTATTTTAACTAGACATAATAATATTCATTTTATTGATCAATGGAATCTTGAGGGTAATTAGAAAATTTACTAATTTTGCTTGTCAAAATGGAGACTGAAGATGTAGATTTTATTATCTGTAATATTTTGTAAAATAATTTGATGTTTTATATTTTTATGGAGAAAGGGTATAGCAATTAATGTATTCTTGAATCCGCCCATTTATTATAAATCTGTGTGAATGAAGCAAGATCAATTTTTTATATTGTCAATCCGATGTCCACACAAAGTTGACGATTTTTATTAACAGTGATAACAATATAAAATTTCGTTTAGGCAAACGTTCTGACACGTTATTTATATAAATGTCGATCCATTCATTGAATTAGGTAAAAATAAGATCGCGAGGAAAATTTCATTATTGTTCCTTTTAAAAGATATTTATATATGCTGTGACACATTTTTGTACAGTTCACTGACGCAATAAAAATCCTTTGTGAGTGTAACTAATTATTTTTTCACTAAAACGAACTGTCCCAATCTTCACTGGTCTTCGAGTCGACGTCAAAAAATGTGAAATCAAAACTATTATATTTATTATAGAAAAAATTATTTTTTTCATAAAAAAAAGTTACGTGAATTATTATTTGTAATTTATTAACAATGTGATTACGATCGATGATAGTAACGTAACGGTTGAAGGGTTGATTTTTAATATACGCAATCGTCGTCACGATAATTTATTTGCATCTTAAAAAAACGCTCAGCTACAAAGTCACTTAAGCAACGACGCGTCCGCTACTTGGCTAGTCTTAATACTAATTATCCTCGGCTTTTGACGAAGCTTACGAAACAATTCGGTGCTCGCTAAATCCAGTCCAAAGTTCACAAAGCGAATTTTTATCGTTCTCCAAATTGAAAAGAAACACATTCCTCCACAAGTAGGTCATTCTGTTATTTACAGAAACGAATTTACCATAAGCTCACGAACTTCAAACTTCGTGAAGTAATTTCGTGAACTAGAACAGATTGATTCTTGCACAATAAAACTGATTATAAAGTGCAGAATGCTTATCTTCTCGCGCGAAGTTTCATTTCGAGAGAAAAGTCAAATACGTCGGGTGAAAATTATTGATTTTATAGATTTAAAAAACAAAATTACCGACTTGAGAGTGTGTAGACATTTTGTAAAATTATTTTCAGATAATTTCTCCTGAAAAATTTCCAATTTTCGATTTTGAAACGTCTTGTACACTTAAATCAGCAAAAACGGGGTTTGAAAATTTTTATGGAAGGGGAAATTACTTTTTATCAAAAAATTGTTATATACATTTCAAAGAGTAGACTTTTAACTATAAATCACGTAATTTTCGTTAAAAAAATTAGTAAAATTAACGAGACAGTTATATTTGTTTAAAATGCTCGGTGTTCGTTTATAAAAAATTAACTACAATCTTTAAAAATTTAAATTTTACCAGAAAAATTAAACCACTTCATACTGAACCTCTGTACAAAATTCCAGTCCAATTGGTTGACTGATCTCCGAAAAATTTTTCGAAACAGTTCTCTGAAACCAAAAGTACGATTTTCAGGCTGAACATTTCCCCTATTTGAATTAATAAAAAATTAACCATGACCCATAAAAATTTAAAATTTACCAGAGACGTTAGAGTACTCTATGAAGAACCTCTGTGCCAAATTTTGACAAAATTGATTCACTAATTTTCGAAAAATATAATTTCTTATTCCCAAGAACTCCATTTTGGGGGAGGGGGGAGAAACGAATTTAAATTTTTAGAGCAAGTGTGTAAAATGCAGACCATGAGTGCTTAACTGTAAAAATCGATCATTTTGGCTCAAGTATTTGTAGAGAACGCTTCAAGCTTAAAATTCGGGCTTCGGAAGATCCCAAGACTTTGATATAGGTCTCGCAATATGATCAGGGACCGACGAGATTGGGATTCTTGTGGAAAAGTAATATGGGCGGGCTTGTCATCGATCACTCGCTTGCCTGCTACGTAAACTCCGCAACGTTACCGTGTACGTGCCATCGCAGCACTTCTGTATTAAAGCTTCGATTCACATCGAAATACGCGGAGGCAGCCCATTCATCGGGTGTTCGAGTGGATTGCAGACAATGCGCTCGCAAAGCGAAGCTGAAACCAGTGCTATTCCATCGAAAAAGACTGGTTTCCACTTTTCTTCCAACCATTTCGTTGCCCGAGGCTTTCTCTGCAATTTTCTCTGCACATTTTCCTTCAAATCAAACACTTTTAGTAATGGTTTCCCCTCAAGTGACAATTTCATCCGTTGCCTTACAATTTACACCATTCATTATACCAATTTTAACAAATAATCCTATTCTTCTGTGCAAATAGCAAAGAAATATCCAAAGAAAAAATTATTTAACGTTGAAATATATTGATTGTTTAATTTTGAATTATTTTACAATTTTTCCTGGTACCAGTATTTGTGAAATTAACAATTTTAGGAATGGTTTTGTCATTAAAAGCATGATTGTATCCCTTGTGTTAAAATTTAACAAATATAAAAAATATTTAGTTTATATTCATCAAACGAAATTGTTATTTAATGTGTGTATAATAATGTACTATATTTAATGCCGTGATGGGTACGGTAGGGGCCCCTCAAACGCCTGCTTCTCCCACCAACCTCTCTTTCATGCGCCAGGCCTGCGCACTGTTCGCGACGGGCAAAGCACGTCCTTCCTCTGTGGTAACGGCGGGTGCTGGTGGGGGACAGTGGGCGCTATGGTGGGGACGGTTTTGTCTCAATTCAGATAAAAATTCGCATCACTGATTTAATGTATATAATTGTTGTGCAATTTTTCTTGAATTATTTCTTCAGAACAAATGTTCGTGGTTTTAACTTAATAAGGGATGTTCCAACCCTTTAGCCTACAATTATGTAAGATACATTTATCAATTAAATACAATTAAAAGAAAATATTATTTCACCCTTACATATTAAATATATTAAACATTCTAGACAAATATTAAAAATGCATATATTTAATGTGCTAAATTAATGTATTCGACAATATTAAATATACAAAGTAAAAATAATTTATTAAATGTACTATAAAAATGCATTAAGCTATAAATTAAAAAAGTTTTGTATTTTTTCTTTTGACATTTTTAGAAAGCAACCTCTACAATTTTTTACCAGAAATAAATCCCAAGGCAAAGGGGTTAAAAACTGCTTTACGTATGCTTTTTAGCTTAGTTCAAAATAGAAAAATTTTTATCCCGAGTTTTCTGAAAGAACTGCTTTTTTTTGTAGCGAAGGGACGGAATTTGCAAGCTGGGAACCCCGGCGGAATGTTTTCATCTTTCGCGAGCCGTTTGCACAGAGGAACTTTCTGGCTAGAGGATCTTTTTTCCGGGGGAAAGTTTGCATATACCCTCTTGTTTTTAGACCTCTTTGAAACTTTCATTGCAAAGTGGAGACTCGTGTTCCGGAATCCGCGCAAGGAGCCGCCTCTCTTTCACGATGATATAGAAAAGTTCTTTAACCCCTTCAGGAACGGAATTTCTAAAGTCCCAGAAAGAAGATTCAATTTTGTATTTAATTAAAACACCAGGGCCCCCGCACAACAATATTTTAATTTTATTATTAATAATAAATTCTGCAATGAACAGTTCTACAACAAATTTTATTTTTGCTCTGCTTAGAATATTTTTGATCTTGAAAAAACGTTTTATACAATTTTTTATTTAATTAAAATATCAGGGCCCCCACACAACAATTTTTTAATTTTATTATTAAGAAATTCTACATTGAACAGTTGTACAACAAATTTTATTTTTGCTCTGCTTAGAATATTTCTGATCTTGAAAAAACCTTTTATGCAATTTTTCATCTGATTAAAATTTCAGAGCCCGTACACATTAAATTTTTTAATTTTATTATTAAGAAATTCTGCAATGTACAGTTCTACAACAAATTTTATTTTTGTACAGCTTAGAATATTTCTGATCTTGAAAAAACTTTTTATGCAATTTTTCATCTGATTAAAATTTCAGAGCCCGTACACATTAAGTTTTTTAATCTTATTATTAAGAAATCCTGGATTGAACAGTTCTACAACAAATTGTATTTTTGTTCTGCTTAGAATATTTTTGATCTTGAAAAAAGCTTTTATTTAATTAAAATTCCTGAGCCCCATAAATCTAATTTTTAAAGTTTATTGTTGGGAAATCCTGCAATGGACAGTTCCACAACAAATTTTATTTTTGTTTCGCTTAGAATAATTTTATTTTTCAAAAAATTGTATCGGCGTTTCCGAAGGGGTTGTCAAAATTTAATTTTTTTTATGTGGGACTGCCTCCGTCATCTTTATCCATTAAAAATTATGTTTACGTCTTACAGTAGCGTCGCAAGCACTGATTACAGAGATTGGAAGCGTATGAATACAGCGAATGCACATCCATTGAATAGTTATAAACAGGTTTGCACTTAAAAAATTCGCAAGGTGGTAGAAGATCGCATCGTTCCACGAATCTGCACGGTTTCTGCCGAAACGTGCGGTAACCGGTCGTTTACAGTGTCGAGCATCCAAGAAGATTGAAAAATTTGCATTGTAAAAAGGTGAACAGTGGTTTTACAAACAATATCCAACTCGACATTAAAGTCCTCTAATCGTTGCATTTTTCTAGATTGTTCCGGCGTTGTGCTCGTTTGCAGACACACGAAACCAATCCAAAAGCTTCAAACAGTTCCAAACAATCGCGAACCATTTCAAATCAGCCCAGACGTGATTGATACATCGTCTACAGGTACAAAGATCAGCGATTTGTTCGATCTGATTGGACGAAACGATTTATTCTACGACTAATTGACACAATTAGTGGTCTCAAACCACTTAAAACCTGTTTAAGCCATCAAAAACCGACTTTGAACAAAAACTTCGAGCGTTTCGTCCTTTATTCTCCTTCATTCTTTCATGCAATCGTTCAAGAATGACTGTTGAAGTTCAGAACAAGGTGGTCTGTTACTCGATTCTTCAACAATCCCATTTCCGTGGCGCTCAAACCATCGCAAACCACTTCGAACCACTTGGGACCACAACGAATCCCCTCCGAGGCCCACGTATTCACTAGTAGCTTAGTATTTCGACACATAGAAAATTTGTAACCTGGAAATTCCGGAGAAGCCCGCACTCCTGAAGCGAAATTCACTTGGTAAACAAACAAGCGACTATTAATAATCCTTTAAAACACAATGCATCGACGTGAATGATTGTTTCGTTGTAACATTAATCTCTTTGTTATACTGTACGAGGAACCATTGTTTTCTCGTATTTAAACCTTCTCAAACCACCGCAAACCAGCTCAAACCGGTCCAAACAACGTCAAACGCTCTTCAAACTTCACACAATTATTACCTACGGAGTATTTCGGTTCTTGGAAAATTGACAACTCGGACAGAAGTCCATAATGTTTTATACAAAATTCATTTAACAAACAAACGAAACTTCTCCTTCAGTCCTCTCACCGTTAAATTTCATTCAGAAGACCAGGCTTCGTCCGAACTCGTCTACAACGATACAAAACCGCGGGCTGTCGCCATTTGTTAATTAAAAAATCGACCGGACAGCGCGTCAGACTTGGTGTTCATTGCTCGAGAAGGATCTAGCACACTGAGTTCCATATTGCCGAGCGTTGGCTTCGGTTTGACTCGGTGTTCTTCATGTTTGAGGGTCCTGATTTGCAGGAGGGGGGGGGGGGGGGGGGTCCTCGATGATTTCCTGGTACACTCAGCCTGCAGGTAGATGAGTCAGCAGGTGATCAGGTCTCAGACAGTGGATCTGGTGCTCGGATCCTCCTGCTGGAGTATTCCAGACGATCCTCTTTTCCTCTTCGACGATGACCTTGGGCCAGGTGTCCTCTGAGGGTTGCTGGGGTGTAGAGATGCTACGTCAGACTGCTGTTCTGAAACGTCAAGTTCAAGGTGACATCTGTGGGATATCGCGTCACGGGTTACATAGAAAGCGATTTTCTTTTTTTATTTGCAACAACGGATAGGTCTTCGTCTTTAAAGCACCAGGGGTGGTAACTGATGTTGCAGGAGGCGCAAAGTGGTTCTTGAAGTAGAGGCTGAAGTTTGTTGGCCTCTGGAGGGCGACAGATAAACGGTTAGAAGATAACAGGCGTGTGTTAAGGACGTAACAGATTGGGGGACATCGAGAGCGAGAGAATTGTTATTGATTGTTCTTGCAACGATCAGAGAGGGAAAAGGCTCTGGGATGAGGGAAGGTTGGAGAGTTCAATGGATCACAGGAAAATTTTTAGGAGATCGTTGGATCGTAGTCAAAATTATTGGGAGTCCAATGGATCATGGAAATATTATTAGGAGTCCAACGGATCACAACAAAAATTGTTGGGGTGCATTGGATTGTACTAAAAATTACTGGAAGTCCAATGGATCCATGGACAAATTACTAGGAGTCCAGTGGATCACAGGAAAATTTTTGGGACATCATTGGATCGTACTAAAAATTACTGGGAGTCCAACGGATCACAACAAAAATTGTTGGGGTTCATTGGATCGTACTAAAAATTACTGGGAGTCCAATGGATCCATGGAAAAATTACTAGGGGTCCAACGGATCACAGGAAAATTGTTCGGATTCATTGGATCGTAGTTAAAATTACCAGGAGTCCAAAGGATCACAAAAGAATTGTTGGGTTTCATTGGATCGTACTAAAGATGACTGGGAGTCCAATGGATCCATGGACAAATTATTTGTAGTCAAATGGATCACAGGAAAATTTTTAGATGCTCATTGGATCGTAGTCAAAATTACTGGGAGTCCAATGAATCATGGACAAATTACTAGGAGTCCAACGGATCACAAAAAAAATTGTTGGGATGCATTGGATTGTACTAAAAATTATTGGGAGTCCAATGGATCCATGGAAAAATTACTAGGAGTCCAGTGGATCACAGGAAATTTTTTGGGACATCATTGGATCGTAGTAAAAATTACTGGGAGTCCAACGGATCACAAAAAAATTGTTTGGATTAATTGGATCGTAGTTAAAATTACTAGGAGTCTAAAGGATCACAAAAAAATAGTTGGGGTTCATTGGATCGTACTAAATATGACTGGGAGTCCAATGGATCATGGACAAATTACTAGGAGTCCAACGGATCACAACAAAAATTGTCGGGGTTCATTGGATCGTAGATAAAATTACTAGGAGTCTAAAGGATCACAAAAAAATTATTGGGGTTCATTGGATCGTACTAAATATGACTGGGAGTCCAATGGATCCATGGACAAATTATTTGCAGTCCAATGGATTACTGAAAAATTTTTGGGACATCATTGGACCCTAGGAAAAATTACTGAGAATTCAATGGTTTGATAGAAAAAATATTAAGTGTTCAATGCATCGCACACTATTTTTGAAATCTGCTGAGAGTCCAATGGACAGTAGAAAAATAATCCGAGGGATCTCAGAGTGTCTAATGAGCAATGCAGGAAGGCCCGTGACTTTGGATGAGTGTTGCAACTGTGATAGGAATTTTCTGAATGGTCAATTGAAGGATCAGCTGAGAGTCCGATGGACTATAAAATAATCCAAGGACTCTCAGATAGTCCCATAGACACTCTAAGGACATCCGAAGCTTGGGGTGTTGAAACAATGAATAAACTTTTTTAAACGTCAATTAAAGCATCTGCTGAGAGTCCAACGGCCACATGGCGGGGATAGCCAAGCACCAATCGAGCAGAAGCGATGCAACAGCACATGCTAGGCTCGCGCGTGTGCCGTGTGTATTACCTACTGGTATGATCTTGCGAGGAGAATCGACCTTCGATGCTGGCAATGATCTAAATGCGGATTGGCGAGCTTTCCTCGATCATTACTCACTCGGCAGGTCGGTCCGGCGGTGGAGTGTTCCCACCTCGACAGCACAGTCTTATCCAACCGCTGGATCTCATCTCTTCCTCCTCCATCTCGATCACTGCGCGTATCAACAATCATTACAATCTTTTACTCGTCCGTCGTAAGTCCCAGGTATCAATACGCGTCCTGCTCGACTGCTCTACATATCCAGGAACAATTTCCCTCGAACAACGTCTTTCGGAACCCATTTGTTCACTGGTTTTAAAATATTTTGCGAATCGCAAAAATAAGAATTTTTCAATTTTTATCTACCTTCCGCTGGGGCACCCTGTACTTAAGAATTTTTTTCTCGCGAACCATTCGCCCCATCGAGATGAATCTTTTTGTGTTTTCAACTAGAAGCTTTCGCCTAATACAAAAATTTTTATTATCAAATTTTTAATCAGTCTTCGATTTTTAATTAAATAATAAATTTTAAAATATTGAAATCCGAGATTAAATTTTTATTTTGGAAATTTTGCCTCGGAAATTGAGGTCTAAAAATTTTTTATAAATATGTACGTATACTAGGAAGTATTGTCTACAAAATGATCTAAGTCCCAGGTCGGAGTCTTCAAGATCACCAACATGGCGGACGTTTAAGTGCGACCGAGTCACGGTTGCGACACAATAACCGACCTCAAATTTTGATAATTAAAAACTTACAGACCGATAATTGTGGCTCGAGGGGTGCATTAAAATTGAGATGATAATTGACCGGATTCTCTGGGCTTTGTTAATAATTCGTGCTCATCGGATTGTATGTGGGACACGGGTCGACGATCGTCGCAAGCGCCGCAATCCCGGCCTCGGCAGCATGCTGAAAAGTTACCGCGGCGTCGATTCGCTTTTACTCCTAAATTGCGTACAAAATCGATCTCATCCCCCTAGCAAGGAATCCATCTTGGTTGACGCTTTTCCGGACTTGAAGGGCGCCTCCCGATGCATTTCATTGATTCGATTAAAGTCGCGGCTCGAAACTGCTGAGCGGCGCCGATTTAAGCGTCAACCCTTTGGTGTATTTGATTACCATGTTTTAAAAATAATATGCCGCAATGAATTTCTAGCCGGGAATCCGCGGAGGAGGATTGCAGCGGACCGTGAAGCGGATCGTGTTCCGGGACTCTTGTTCAAAAACTCGAGATGATTTGATGCACGTGATACGGCTCAAAAGGGCAAAGGTGTGCTCGCGACAAGATAAGGGCGGGTACTCGGCTCCCGAGACGTCTAAACCCTTTGTCGATGAAATATCGTATAACCGTTGCGATCTTTTGCTCCGCGAACCGGTGATTTCCTCCTCTGTTTTGCTCTCTGATGGAATTTTTTGTTCTTATTATTAAATTCTGCCGGCGGAAGCTGGAGAAAAGGAAATTGATGGGAGTGTGGGGAATTTGTGAAAATTTTAGTCGAGGATGTTGGGGGATCGTGTGGGAATTTCTGAGAGTCCTATGAACCATAGGAAAATTTTTTACAAGACCAATGGACTCTAGGAAAATTTTCTTCGAGACCAATGGACTCCAGGAAAATTTTCTACGAGACCAATGGACTCCAGGAAAATTTTTTACGAGACCAATGGACCCCAGGAAAATTTTTCAGAGTCCAATGAACCCCAGGAAAATTTCTCAGACTCCAATGGACCCCAGGAAAAATTATGACAAGCAGCAAGGATCCTAGAAAATTTTCTATAGCTTTAATGGATCATAGGAAAATTTTCTACGAGACCAATTGGACTCCAGGAAAATTTCTCAGACTCCAATGGACCCCAGGAAAAATTATGACAAGCAGCAAGGATCCTAGAAAATTTTCTATAGCTTTAATGGATCATAGGAAAATTTTCTACGAGACCAATGGACTCCAGGAAAATTTTCTACGAGACCAATGGACCCCAGGAAAATTTCTCAGAGTCCAATGGACCCCAGGAAAATTTCTCAGAGTCCAATGGACCCCAGGAAAAATTGTGACAAGCAGCAAGGATCCTAAAAAATTTTCTATAGCTTTTATGGATCATAGAAAAATTTTCTACGAGACCAATGGTCCATGGAAAAATTTCTCATTTTAATAAAATCAGCATTCACGTAATATTCGTAGCTGTTATAACCACTGGCACTTCACACGTCGTACTCTTCAACAATGCCTACTTCATTTACTCCTTTCACCGTCCGCAGCGTATCTTTTTTACTCTTCTTTAATCGTGTCATTATTCATAATTTCTTTATCTCAAACATTCTCCATCTACAGTTCTCAAAGTATTTTCCTAATGGCTTTCCTCTTTGTAACAATTTAATTACAACAACAACAAGCTTGGCAGAGACTCCAGTTACCTCGAGAGAATTTGCTCACAGGCAAAGTTTCAAGTTTGCTTGAACAATAGCTGATATTTTTCTAACGGAACTTCATTAATATCGCTAATGGTGGTCACGTAATATTCGGTTATTTGCTGTGCGGAGAGAGTTCCATGGATGAATTACCAGACACGCTTGGGAACAAAGACAAACTTGGCCTCGGCCGATACGGGCCAACAATGCGCAGCACGGTTCAGGAATTTCGTTGACTATGTCACTGTGTAAGTTCAATCGAACTTCGACACGGTTTCGGAGCTTCATTGGACCCTTACAAATGAGTAACCCAAAGAACCTCAGGAAAATGTTTGAGAGTCCACAGGATACTAGGAGGAAAATTTCTGGGAGTCCAAAGCGTCCAAGGAAAATTTCTGGGAGTCCAAAACATCCGAGGAAAATTTCTGGGAGTTGAAAAGATCCGAGGAAAATTTCGGGGAGTTCAATGCACACGAGGAAAATTTTAAGAGTCCAAAGCATCCGAGGAAAATTTCTGGGAGTCCAAAGCATCCGAGGAAAATTTCTGGGAGTCCAAAGCATCCGAGAAAAATTTCTGGGAGTCCAAAGCGTCCAAGGAAAATTTCTGGGAGTCCAAAGCATCCGAGGAAAATTTCTGGCAGTTCAAAGCACATGAGGAAAATGTTTAGGAGTCCAAAGCGTCCGAGGAAAATTTCTGGGAGTCCAAAGCATCCGAGGAATATTTCTGGGAGTTCAAAGCATGCGAGGAAAATTTCTGGGAGTCCAAAGCATCCGAGGAAAATTTTGTGGAAGTCTAAAGCATGCGAGGAAATTTCTGGGAGTTCAAAGCATGCGAGGAAAATTTCTGGGAGTCCAAAGCATCCGGGGAAAATTTCTGGGAGTCCAAAGCATCCGGGGAAAATTTCTAGATGTCCAAAGCATCCGAGGAAAATTTCTGGGAGTCCATTGGACTATAGGGAAACTCCTAGGAGCCTTATAGATTGTGGAAACAATTTCTGAGAGTCCCAAAGGATCCCAGAAATATTCCCTGGAGTCCAAAGGACCTTGGGAAAATTTCTGAGAATCCAAAAGATCCGAGGAAAATTTCTGGGAGTTCATTGTAGCGCAGGAAAAATTGCTAAGAGTCCAATAGCTTAGTGACAAATTACTGGAGGTCTTATAGATTGTGGAAAAAAATTTTGAGAGTCCCAAAGGATCCTAGGAAAATTTCTCGGTCCAAAAATTCGGTTTACACGATTCAGGAGTTTCGTCGACTACGTCACCGTTCGAGTTCGATCGAACTTCGGGGCCGCGAGAAAAATTTCCCCCAGAATTGCACTAGAATTGCGCCAGAACGCGATGCGTTGTTTTTCCACGGCTTAATTGCAATTACACCGTATTACGGTTTAATGAGGGATTTCGCGGCTCGATCGAGAAGTTTCTTAATGAGTTAATACCGTCGGTCGAATCTCGGGGAATAGTAAACGGGAATTATAGGCTGAAACAGTTGCGAGTGCGAGTTTAATTCCACGAAGAATTATGATGGCGAGACACGTTCGTCTAAGGTGCGTTTAGAGATTGAACGTTCTGGTGTGATTTTGTATACTGGGTGGACCATAAGTACCAATCGAAATGCTTAGAAATTCTTTTTTTTTGTGTGGCAGTGTTTCTGTTTTATTTTGTATGTGTTATTCTGTCAGTAAGAATGTTGTTGATTGTCTGGATGCCATGATTTATGGCCCACCCTGTAGATAGTGGATGTTTGAATATTTGTGTGATAATGGATGTTTGAATATTTGTGTGTAATTGTGGATGTGTTGAAAATAATTTAATTATTTTATTGTTGGATAGGAAATTGTACTGTCACTAACCTGATGCAATTCGTTGTGGTTGACAACCACTGAAGGTTGACTGCCTCCTTGCTTGCAGGTCAGTGCCTCTCAGGGAAAGGTAAACAGAGATGGTCTTGTCCAGGGCGAGCCTCACCTGCATTGAAAACCACTGATCAGTGTACCTTTACGGAAACTCATTAACTAGCATTTCGTTTAATTATCTATTTGGTATTAAAAATTTTTTTTAGTTCACTCGAACCTGTTCCGAGAACCTTGAGATGTGAAAATAAATTGCAATTAATTTTTCCGCGAAGTAAAAATTAAATTGGCGAAGCAATTTTTATTTTATTCTCGTACAGTGGATTTTACTTAGAATTGTTTATCTCGTCACAGTGGTGGATTTTTATTAAAGTTTCAGATTAATTAAAAATTATTTGGAGCTGTTCGAGTACAATAACATTAATGGTTAGGTCATAAATAATAATGGGTCAGTTAAATTAACGAAGATGACCACAATTGCCACACAAATGTTAAATAAATGGAACTGTTGCCAACAGCAGATTGCACGCAACGAAAATGCATGGCTGGCTTAGTGTAAACATTTACAGAACACTTGGCACGAATGTAACCGTGCCAGAATCCGTGGAAAAACCTGTGGAGATGGTGAAATTAGTATGTTCCATGCTCAGTTCCAATTTATTCGTCGATTCGTTCGCATCGGGCTGCGCCGTGTTGGTTTGGCTGTGGCGTATTGGTTTGGCGCGAATAGTGATCGGCGGAGCCAGTGATTCTCAACTTTCTTTTATCACTCTACCAATTTCACTTCACTAAAAAGTTGTTAACTGCCCCTATGGAGCTCTAATAATTTCTTTAATTTTATTTATCTTATAAAATTGATTAAATTGAGGCGTCCATTCTTTTAATATTAAAATATATTTGGTCTGCAAAGCAAAAATTATTTTACTAACATCTGAATTAGAAGAATGGACGCCTCATTTTAATCAATTTTACCAGATAAATAAAATTAAAGAAATTATTAGAGCTCCATGGGGGCAGTTAACAATTTTTTAGTGAAGTGAAATTGGTATATATATATATACTAATTTCACTTCACTAAAATATATATATATATATATATATATATATATATATATATACTAATTTCACTTCACTAAAATATATATATATATATATACTAATTTCACTTCACTAATATATATATATATATATATATATATATATATATATATGCTAATTTCACTTCACTAATATATATATATATATATATATATATATATACTAATTTCACTTCACTAATATATATATATATATATATATATATATATATATATATTCGAAATTATTTTATACTGTCTAACAAAATTAAAATAAACAAAATATTTTTTATTTCAATATCATTTAATATTTTGTGTATTTTAATTTTGTTAGGCAGTATAAAATAATTTCCATTCACACCTTTGTTCCAAAAAAGTGGGGGATACGGATAAAAGTTCGATGAAGATTGCCTCATGATAAAAGATTCAAATGCAATTTTCTTTTGTGTCTAACGAATTTTATATAGTGTTTGCTGATAACGTTTTTTTATTGTCGCCCCGTGACTTCGATGCCCAAGGTATCCCCAAGAGCGTATTTTTACTCTAGCAATGTTTCCTATGCATAATACATGATCGACTCTACTTGATCATTCGTGCTGGACGTAATCACCGCGAGGTATTGATGATTAAACGGGAAGACGAGCGAGGCAACATCAGGTTGCTCACTAATTACAGAATTTTCAATTCCGCCCGGATGTATCAATCGTTCTCTATACATCCGATGGCTGCCTAGAAAACTCCCTAGAAACTTTGCCTTACATTTATGTAACTGTAGATACATGTAAAATAACTTTCAACAACGTCAGACTAAAATGAAACTATTTTTGGAGCACATAAAAATTGTGACTGTGTATTAGAATTTATTAAATCATTTTCGCTATAAAAATACGCGGAAAGATTTACAAAAATGTTGGGCAAAGAAAAAATTGTTTTTGGAGTACATACAAATTGTGACTGTATATTATAATCATTAAATCGTTCTGAAAAGTATAATTTATAAAATTAGTATTTTTTAAGCATAAATTAATTTATTTCGTATTTTTGAAAAGAGTATCATTCGAAAAGTGAAAAATGGCAGAATGTACAAATAAAAAAATTATTGTTCATAAAGGAACAAAGAAAATGGAGAAAATCGTTAGTCATTTTTAAAATGGTGGCTCGAATTAAGTACTTTTTTTAGTATTTTTAAATGTGATCTGTTTTTTTATGTGATAAAAGAGATTTTATATAGCACAGGGGAGTGAGAATTAAAATAATGGTTGTAAAAGGCTCTTACCTCTCCATTCAGGAAGCAATAGAGGGTCGCGATGAAGAGGCCCTGAAAGGATTGCAGAAAATGAGTGGAGTAGGACCACAATGCGAATTTCTTCACGTTGTGCAATGGCGCCTCAATCATGAACAGCACATTGGTGATGCCAAGCAGGGGTAGAAGCACCACTGCTGCCCTTACAGCTTTCCTGAATGAAAAACAAAATGCAGCCACAAGAAAATAACAATCTAGAGAAAGTGGGGGAAATGAAATAAATTCTTTAATTTTAAAATTGAATTTCTTTAAAATTATTAAATTTAATTTCATCGCCCAGGTTGTAATAAAGGGTGACCATGATGACCCCATTAAATTGTAATAGTGATCCATTAGTTTGTAATAATATTTAAATCTTTTAAAAATTACTATTTGATCTATTTAACTTATTCAGTCTATTTTTATAGAATTTCATAATTAAACCTCTGGTAATTTACGTACAGCACTTGCTCGATCTCGCTCGTGTGACTCTGTCGCAACTTCAGGACAAGCACCCTCACGATGTTCAGCAGGAACAGAAAATTGAGCTGAAAAATTCAAATCCATATTCTCAAAAGTTGCATTTATATATTTAATAATTGATCACAGGAAACTACTATATTCTCCACAGTTACATCATTATATTAAATTACGACAATCGGCTCGTGACCAATAAATTTTATTCATTGTTCCAATTTGAAATAATTGCAGCAATAGATTTATATTTTGAAAAATTAATGTACTCTATGGCAAATGTTTTTGAGGAATTCTTAAGTGATGGGTTTAATTGATGTTTCAAGTTTGAAATAATTGTAGCAATAGATTTATATTTTGGAAAATTAATGTACTCTATGGCAAATGTTTTTGAGGAATTCTTAAGTGATGGGTTTAATTGATGTTTCAAGTTTGAAATAATTGTAGCAATAGATTTATATTTTGTAAAATTAATGTACTCTGTGCCAAATGTTTTTGAGGAATTCTACTGACGTTGAATTTTCTAATGATAGTGATGGGTATAATTGATTTTTCAAGTTTTAAATAATTGTAGCAATAGATATATATTTTGTAAAATGAATGTACTCTGTGCCAAATGTTTTTGAGGAAGTTTACTGATGTTGAATTTTCTAATGATTAAGTGATGGGTTTAACTGATTTTTCAAGTCTGAAATAATTGTAGCAATAGATATATATTTTGTAAAATTAATGTACTCTGTGCCAAATGTTTTTGAGGAATTCTACTGACATTGAATTTTCTAATGATTAAGTGATGGGTTTAACTGATTTTTCAAGTCTGAAATAATTGTAGCAATAGATTTATATTTTGGAAAATTAATGTACTTTATGCCAAATGTTTTTGAGGAATTCTACTGACGTTGAATTTTCTAATGATTAAGTGATGGGTTTAATTGATTTTTCAAGTCTGAAATAATTGGAGCAATAGATTTATATTTTGGAAAATTAATGTGCCCTGTGGCAAATGTTTTTGAGGAATTCTTCTGACGTTAAATTTTTCTGCACTGATGCAAGTGGACGTTTTTCGAACCGGGAGCATTGGTTTCCGTTACACTGAGGATATCATCGAGATTTCCTGTGATCGGGAAGATTTCGAAGACTTTTCTCTCACCAATATCACTGCGAACCTAGGTCCCTCGAGGATCCAAAAGTAGGAAGACAAATTGTATCCGGACCAACATCTGGAAAACCTATCATTCGTCGTCCCGTGAGAAACATTAGTGCAATGTTTCGCGATATTCGATTATTCAATAAAGCGTCGCGCTGTGCCCGGGTCACCGGTGACCCACGCCGCAACCTCCATATAATAAAATCTTTATAAAAATCTATAAAACAAGGAAAAAAGATTTATCGCCTGAACGATGAAAATAATAAATTCATTTATCTAAAAATAAAACATATATTTTACCAATGTATTAATTATCAATTTCTTCACATATAAAACAATTCTCCTCACAATATAATTCATAGTTTCATACTGAAAAGACAGAATCCTTCAAAATGAGTATAATGAAGGTATAACATGGGTCACCAGTGACCCACCCTACATAATCCACATATATTTTGTAGAAAAACAATTGTCCTCGTCACAATAACTTTCCCAATTTCATATCCTACCGTCCGAATCCATTAAAACGAATATAATGAAGATATAACGCGGGTCACAAATGACCCACCCAACTTGTACGACGTCTCACACAAGTTTAACGCATTATGGAGGTTGTTAGAACAATTCTAGCGTATAAAATGGATTGAAACGAAAGAAGGTAAGACTCACTTTGACTTTGGATGATAATAGAAGGCCGTGATCACTGCCCAGATAAGTGTCATCACCACCGGACATCCCCACCCGACGAACCGGTACATCCGGTAGTAGGACGTCTCTTGGAACACCGTCACTGCGACGCAAACAGAATTGACGAAACAAACAACATCGTAAAAATGTGGGAGGGGGCTGAGTGGAGGACCAAGACGCCTAACAATGACGGACATCTTTAATTCTAGTCAGAAACGGGTCGGGCATTCAGGAATTTTTAATCAAACCGGGGAACGCTTCTCTCTACACTCCGACGGAAAAACTGGCTGTGTGCACGGATCTGAGAAATGTTTAATTTTCGCATAGTTAAACGGACTCCGACCGTGCTCTCGTTGTTGGAAAACCCGGCATAGTTATAGTGATTTTGCTCTTCAGCTTTCTGCCTTCATTCTCCATCAAATATTAGGTCAACGTAGTACAGTAAGTATTGGCTCCGTTCTTTTTTGTGTGATGTTTGCATCGTGCGATGAAAAATTGTGAATAAATGCGCAAATGTTTTAGAAAGTGACAGTAAGTTGCCCGACTGTTTGGAGAAGGTGTAATTTATTTTTTAATAAGGAATTCTTCATATTTGAAAACTTTTGATAGTCCAAAGGGATCCAGGAAAATTTGTGAGATCCCAAATAGTCCTGAGAAAATTTCTGAAAGTCCAAGTAGCTTTAGAAAAATAGTAAAAAATTATCACAGAACAAACTCAAGATATATATTTTAACTAAACCTGTCCAAAAATTTATTTATAAATTGCTCGAGGAATTTTTGATCTAACCAAAATTCACTACACGATTATTTTCCATTAAATCATACTTGATCCGAGGTGTGCTTGACTCGTCTTGTACTTGGCTCAATTTATACTTGAATCAAGTTATGCTTGGTTCAATTTATACTTGAATCAAGTTATACTTGGTTTAATTTATACTTGAATCAAGTTGTACTTAGTTCAATTTATACTTGAATCAAGTTGTACTTGGTTCAATTTATAATTGAATCTAGTTATACTTGGCTCAAGTGGAACTTGGTTCAATTTATACTTGGATCAAGTTATACTTGGTTCAATTTATACTTGAATCAAGTTATACTTGGTATAATTTATACTTGAATCAAGTTATACTTGGTACAATTTCTACTTGAATCAAGTTATACTTGGTTCAATTTCTACTTGAATCAAGTTATACTTGGTTCAATTTCTACTTGAATCAAGTTATACTTGGTTCAATTTATACTTGGATCAAGTTATACACGGTTCAATGTATACTTGAATCAAGTTATACTTGGCTCAATTTCTACTTGAATCAAGTGTGAGATTCCAAATAGTTCTAAGAAAATTTCTGGATGCCGAAATAGTCATAGAAAAATAGTCAAAAATTCTCACAGAACAAACTAAATGTATACTTTAACTAAATCTGTCCAAAAATTTATTTATAAATTGCCCGAGGAATTTTTGATCGATCCAAAATTCCTATTACAGGATTATTTTCCACTAAAATTTGGATATTATTGGAATTTTGGACTAGAGGCATGTGAATACATTAAATTAGTATATATTACATTTCTCAAGGGTGCAGTTCAGTTTTAATGAACAGATCAATCTTAATAAATTCAGCAATATTAATTCTTTTTAGTATACCAGCATGCATGAATTTTATCGTTACTACATTTTTATCTCCATTCAATGAACGAATTTCGAAGATAATACGGTCCACTAGCATGATCAATATTCATACAGTCTAGCCTCCCTTCCACTGACACGATTTCTGTGCGTATAATAGTGTTCTGGCGTTCATGTAGGTCAGATGTAACAACATTGTTTCAGTTAATCAACTACTATTTCATAGAGATGCAAATTTTAATTGTGAGTGGAACACCCTCGGCAATAAAAATTTAAATAAAAAAACAAATCAAACATTATAATATTACTGACTTGCACTGTTCACAGGTAAAGGTGTTTTTTGTGTCTTTGACTAATATTGTTGTTAATAAATTATACATAATTCCTGTGTAAATTCAGCCACTTTAACGTTCATATGGAATAATCATGATATATACGATTAAAGTGATTTTGTGCTAAATATTGTGATCAACATAGAAAATTTATTTTAATGTGCTTCGATAGACAGATAATAAAAGTATATTTACCGTTATTTTTAAACATTTAATCAATAAGTACAGTGTTCTAAAATAATGTTTTCTTGGTGTCCTTTTTCAGTCTATTTATAGAACAATAATCACCCTTGTGAACATAATGATTTCTTTTTACCTCTTGTTTATTTTAAAAAATTGATTTTATTATGTCTCGATAGACAAATGTTGACAGTATATTTACCACTATTTGCAAACACATTATTAATTCTTATGATGTGGCAGAAATTTTATTCTCGGACCTCAGCATATTGTAATAACTCACCAGTGACCATGTTGTGGAGAAACAGGCCTTCTATGAACATCCACATGAACATCGCGGTTTTGGCGTACTCGAGAAGAGCGTAGCTGGCCTCGCATAGGACAGGCTGAAAACAAAAAGAAAGATTTTTCGAGCGGTCTCCTTCTTCGCAGAAGACCTTCTTCAAGTCTACTATATAAAAGGCAGCACCCCCTAATTTAAGAGTCTATACGCCAGTGAACCGAAGGATACCCAAGTTACTGGTAATTTCACTAAAATATTCACTGACCCTTCGAAACCACAAAATCGAAGGAAAGAGATAGAATATATCTTAAAAGGACCTTCACGAACATATTTATAACTTTTGAAAAAAAAATACTGTCGAGTTCAAATTTTCCTCGTAAATAGTTTAAAATATCGTAGTTAAACAATAAAAAAATAAAACTGTTCTATCAACCAGTTACGCTGTAAAAAATTCTAGAAAAATTGGATTTTTAGTGTTACTGTGTACTTATCTAAATTGAAAGTACCTTTACATATATATTTATAACTTTCGATAAAAAAATCCTATCGAGTTCAAATTTTCCTCGTAAATAGTTTAAAATATCGTAGTTAAACAATAAAAAAATAAAACTGTTCTATCAACCAGTTACGCTGTAAAAAATTCTACAAAAATTGGATTTTTAGTGTCACTGTGCTTTTATCTAAAGTAAAAATACCTTTACATATATATTTATAACTTTCGATAAAAAAATCCTATCGAGTTCAAATTTTCCATGTAAATAGTTTAAAATATCGTAGTAACACAATAAAAAAATAAAACTGTTCTATCAACCAGTTACGCTGTAAAAAATTCTACAAAAATTGGATTTTTAGTGTCACTGTGCTTTTATCTAAAGTAAAAATACCTTTACATATATATTTATAACTTTCGATAAAAAAATCCTATCGAGTTCAAATTTTCCATGTAAATAGTTTAAAATATCGTAGTAACACAATAAAAAAATAAAACTGTTCTATCAACCAGTTACGCTGTAAAAAATTCTACAAAAATTGGATTTTTAGTGTCACTGTGCTTTTATCTAAAGTAAAAATACCTTTACATATATATTTATAACTTTCGATAAAAAAATCCTATCGAGTTCAAATTTTCCATGTAAATAGTTTAAAATATCGTAGTAACACAATAAAAAAATAAAACTGTTCTATCAACCAGTTACGCTGTAAAAAATTCTACAAAAATCGGATTTTTAGTGTCACTGTGCTTTTATCTAAAGTAAAAGTACCTTTAGATATATATTTATAACTTTCGATAAAAAAGTCCTGTCGAGTTCAAATTTTTCATCGTCTATCATACTGACACAGTAAAAAGAATAATAAATTTCTGCCAAATTGTTCTGCCAAAAGAAATGTATACACTTAATTTGCCATTTGAAATGGTGATACCTGTTAAGAGCTCATTAGTCGAAAGTACTCACAGTGTTGCCTATTCCTCTCTGGATGCCATAGGTCTTCCTCCTCAGTATTTCAATGTCTATGTAAACGGTTAATCTGATAAGAACCTGCACCACCATGGCAACAAAGAGATTCTTGTGTATCCTGGTTCTAGTATTCCTCAGAGACCTGAATTAAACCAACCAGTAAAATAGTTACTATTAATCTGACTGTAGATACAATCAGCCCGTAATTATCCAGCCAATTCAATTCTTAATGGATCCTCCTCCGTTGATGGAGTACGATTTTTATTTTTAACTTGCTCGAAATAAATCAGCTACAAACGCTCAGAGAAGAGAGGAAATAGGAATGTGTGCGTTAACTAAGATGACTTTATGCATTCCGAGATCTTTGACGCCATTAGAGTGTTCACTTCATTACTGTTATGTCTTGGGACAGGATTAAATCAGTTCCATGACGTAGGGAGAGTCCTTCATCTTTCCCAGGTAAATCTTTTTTATCCATGACACCATATTTCTCTTTTACAGGATGTCAAAAGATCTAATTTGATTTTCTAGAAAGACTGGAGCTCCACCATTGATTAGCACATCATGTATTTATAAGTTAGTGAGGATATGACGTCACACATTAACTATACATTTTTATTTTATCATTCTGGTGTTTTTAGATTAATAGTATAATTATGTACTGGAGCAATATATTATTTTGTGAATAAATGTTACGTGTAAAATTGAATTATATGAAGTATAGTTGTAGAGAAACTATACCAAGTAGAGTCACACAAAATAGTATAATTAGAGCAATATGTTATTTTGTGAATAAGTATTACATGTAAAACTAAAGTATTGTATATGAAGTATAGTTGTAGAGGAACTATATCATGTCGAGTCGCACAAAAATTGAAAGTTGAGTAGATCAACTATATTTAGTTAAGTTGAACAAGATGGTAAAAAATTTATTTATTTGAGTACGTTGAGTACATTAACCATACTTGAGTGCATTAAGTCATCTGGTAAATAACAGTACATGTTGAGTAGATCAACTATATTTAAGTGCCTTAAGCCAAGTTTCGAAGAAAATATGAATTGAGTATATTCACTATGTTTGAGTGGATTAAGTGAAGTGATTAAAGTAAGTGAACGTTCTCTAATCAACTATATTTACCAATATTAAATTGGCAAGTAAAGAAAGATTTAAAGTAGAGTAGTAACTATACTTGAGTGCATTAAGTCATCTGGTAAATGTACGTGTTGAGTAGACCGACTATATTTAAGTGCATTAAGGCAGGTGTCGAAAAATATATAAATTGAGTATATTCACTATACTTGAGTGGATTCAATGGAGTAATTAAAGAAAGGCAAAGTTGAGTACATCAACTATAATTACCAATATTTAATTAGGGAATGAAAAAAGAATTGATAGTAGAGTAGTAACTATACTTGATTGCATTAAGTCATCTGAAAAATGCACATGTTGTGTAGATCAACTATATTTAAGTGCATTAAGGCAGGTGTCGAAAAAAATATAAATTGAGTATATTCACTATACTTGAGTGGATTCAATGAAGTAATTAAAGAAAGGCAATGTTGAGTACATCAACTATAATTACCAATATTTAATTAGGGAATGAAAGAAAATTGATAGTAGAGTAATAACTATACTTGAGTGCATTCAGTCATCTGGTAAATGTACATGTTGAGTGCACCAACTATATTTAAGTGCATTAAGGCAGATATCGAAGAAAATATAAATTGAGTACATTCACTATATTTGAGTGGATTCAATGAAGTAATTAAAGAAAGGCAATGTTGAGTACATCAACTATAATTACCAATATTTAATTAGGGAATGAAAAAAGATTAAAATCAGAGTATAGTAACTATACTTAAGTACATTAAATCAACGAATAAAATAAAGTGAAGCTTGAGCACAACTATATCTAATAATATTAACCAGTCCAATAAAAACAAATATTAAAACCTCACTATATTAACCACAGTCAAGTACATTAAGTTAAACAATAAACCAACTATAATCTAACTATATTGAATACAAAACTCAAGTAAAAAATTCTCGACTGAAATTGCAGATTCAAATACAATTTCAAAGAACGATATTAAAACACTTAAATAATATTTTCCAAGCTGTTTCTCCCACGTGGCAAATAAAAGTATAGAATCCATATTTTCACAACTCACCTAAACCGACAAAAGATAGCAAGAGAGGCAAGCAAAGCGACCAGAGAGATACTCAGTCCGACGAACTCCAAGGTGCGCGTCTTCTCGGCAATGTCCACCTTCATCTGTAAGAATAGCAGTCGGCTATGTGTTAGTGAAATAGTTCCTTGTTGACGAAATATCGATACCGATAGGAGAACGGTACAATTTGTCAGATGCAATGCGATGCTCGTGTGTAAAAAATATTGCCCGGAAGTTACATCTCCATCTGGAATGGCTACCGGAAGTATTCATTTCTGTCGTTTTTTCTTACACAATTATTAATTAAATTCTTTCAATAACTAACAGCTCCCTTAGTAAAGCAGCCCGAGTGGAAAATTCGCCAGGCTTCATTTTACAAGATTTTCATAAAATTTGTCATTAACCTATATTTGTTAGCGACAAACTCAAACTTATAGGATCGCCAAAATTTTCGCTAAAAGATTGTTGATCTTTGAGCTACTATAACTTTGTGAATAAAAATCGTACAATATTTGACCTGAGCTCATTTTAAAGGGTGAAGCCTCTACTTTCATCCCCCAAAATTTCGTTTTCTTAAAAAATCCTTTCCCATAGAAAACCTAACTTTGCATTTTTTGAAATATTAAAAATTCAAATGATTGTAGAAAGTTTAAAAATTTTTTTCTCGAATTTATTTCAACGCCATCTTGTAGAGTCAAGTCTTCTCTTTCCAACCACGGTTCAAAATTCGATCTACGATTTTTTCTCTCCATTCTACAGTACTTCAAACCAAACGTGTGCTTCCATTCGAATTCAGAAAAAAGCAACTTCAGTTTCCCCCCCTCCATTCAACAAAAATATTTTTCGAAAGAATTATCTTGAAGGGGATGAAAGTAGAGACTTCACCCTTCAGAATAAGCAAAAGTAGAATATCGTGCGATTTTTTTCCACGAAGATGGAGAAGTTTACAAATCGTCCAATTCAATTAAAAAGGAACGAACTCTGCAGTTAACCTGGCGCTTAATATTCTCCAGGGGTTGGCATAATGAGCCACGCGATGCACAGTTTATCTTGTTAAGTTCCCCGATCGCAGGACAAAACGGGCGATCCCCTTTTTCGCAGCATAAACGGGTGGTGGGGGAAGCGGAAAGGCTTAATCGATTGGCTTCGCAAGTTAATTTCTTTCCATTTCTAAGCCGGGAATCGATTTGGCCCACTTCCGTGGTACTTGAAACATTAACAGCATAATTGTTCGTGTTCTGTCTCCGACCTCTTTTTCCATCCTCGTGCTCATAGAAATATACAGGGTGTCCACACGCAACTGGAACAGGCTGTACCTCTTAAACGGTTGGGAATAGAGGAAAATGTTATAAGGAAAAGTTGAATGGCATCAGACGGTGCATAATATACAACTAATTTTATGCACTTTTGTGCATCGGTGCATCAGAAAAATGCAACTGCACTTTTTTTCAAAATAACTTAAATTATTTTACCAGGTCCAAAATAATTTTCAGAAGTCCTAAAGTATTTTCCCAGGTCCTAAAGCATATTCAGAAATCCTAAACCGTTATCCCAGGTCCTATAATATTTTCCCAAGTCCTAAATCATTTTCCAAGGTTCTAACCTATTTTCCCAGGTCCTAAATAATTTTCTGAAGTCCTCGAGCATTTTCCCAGTTCCTAAAGCATTTTCAGCCCTACTGAAACATTTTCTTAGGTCCTAGAGCATTTTCAGAATTCTTAAACCATTTCCCAGGTCCTAAAGTATTTATCCAGGTCCTAAATATTTACCCAAGCTCCTAAGGTATTTTCCCAGGTCCTAAATAATTTTCAAAAGTCCTGGCGAATTTTACCAAGTCCTACAGCATTTCCAAGTGTACTGAAGCATATCCCAGGTCCTAAATCTTTCTCTAATACATAAATCTTTTTCCAGGTCCTAAAGCTCTCTCACGTGTCCCAAACTGTTTCCCACCCTGCCGACGCTCTTCAACATCCACGAATCTGTTCGTGATCTCGATAAGGCGTCCGCAACGGATCTATCGGTTGAGACCTCTCGCAGAAATTGAAAGCTCATCTAAGTTTGTGACGGCAGAGATAGAGACGGCAGATCTAATCGACAGGTACTCACGTTGCCCTCGATGGTGTTCGTGTAAACTTTCCCGTGTAACCGCAGCATTTCCGGTGTCAGACAGGTCGTGTAGTTCGCCCATCCGTGCGGCGAGTCCTCGGTGCTGGTCCCGTTCTGGACCTCCCAGCGGCCATTGTAACCGCACTTTTTCTCCACGGATTCTGTGCAAAAAATTAGCTTCATCAGCTCTCTCTCTCTCTCTCTCTCTCTCTCTCTCTCTCTCTCTCTCTCTCCCACTGTCTTTCTCTGTCGAGCGTGTACAATGCACAACGGGTTAGGCTCACGGGGATGGCTCGAACACTCCCCAAGACAAACCTAACCACCGGCTATGAATTTGGAGAACCCGCCAAGGAATGACAGAATAACTATACGCTAACTACGGGCGAAATTATGCAACTGCGACGCCGTCGGTACCATTGCTGTCCGGACTGTTTCCGATTTTATCACACTGTCTCGAACTTGATCAGTAAATGGCGGACTTCGTCCAATCATGAGAAGAATGAGTAGATGAAATATCAAACGGAAGAAATATTAGAGGAATTTATAAATACTGTTATACTATTTTCGAACTATTAACAATAATTCTACCACGGTCAAATGACCGGTTTTAAATTTTACAATTACTGAAATTGTAAAAATTCATTTACAGAACATAATGAAATAATTTTCCTTGTCCAAGCATCTATTTTACTGAAAATTACGGACAATCACAATAAATGTGTATCTAATAATCATAATAATAATAATAGTAATAGTAATAGTAATAATAATAATAATAGTAATAGTAATAATCATAATAATAATAATAGTAATAGTAATAGTAATAATAATAATAATAGTAATAGTAATAATCATAATAATAATAATAGTAATAGTAATAGTAATAATCATAATAATAATAATAGTAATAGTAATAGTAATAATCATAATAATAATAATAATAATAGTAATAGTAATAGTAATAGTAATAGTAATAGTAATAGTAATAGTAATAGTAATAGTAATAGTAATAGTAATAGTAATAGTAATAGTAATAGTAATAGTAATAGTAATAGTAATAGTAATAGTAATAGTAATAGTAATAGTAATAGTAATAGTAATAGTAATAGTAATAGTAATAGTAATAGTAATAGTAATAGTAATAGTAATAGTAATAGTAATAGTAATAGTAATAGTAATAATAATAATAATAATAATAATAATAATAATAATAATAATAATAATAATAATAATAATAACAAGAACAACAATAATAATAATAATATGCACTATATTTCACGACTAAGGCATTGAGCTTGGTTTACATGAACAAAAATAGTACAATTCTATCTTAATATTTCATCACTCATCTTCCCCTTCTTTTTTAAATGTGTATCAAAATTTAGTGTTGCCATTTTTATAAGGCAATATGTACCACTTTTAATGGTTGGTAAGTTTAGTGTTATATATTTTAAGAGAGAAAATAAATTTTTATTTCAGTTTGTTGCGGTACAGGTGGAAAATGTTTATTTTGTATCAAGACCTGTTTTATATTAATCAGACTGTTTCGGAGCATGATCGTTTAAGCAATTTGTTGATTTATACTGTTTTTGGTGTTGTTAGGTTATTTTGTGAGTTCAGAGTGGAACGGTTTTGGAACCAGGCGTTTCGTAAAATGGTACTTTCAGCTGGCAGATGGATTTTTGCTGCGTGTGCAATCTATATGCAAATGCATGTTTTTGCGCGTTAGTTTGGGAAAATTACTGTGATCGAAATGCTTGCTTCGACGACGTTCGTTCTGATAAATACGAAGAGACGCGCAAATAAAAACAGAATTATGCCAATTAGCTGCAATGTGAAACTATTTCCCTGCAATTTAAATAATTAATGCGCACGACTTTGATCAAAATTCAGTGCAGTCTGGATGAAATGGTACTTTAAATAAAAATTACTGCAACTCGTAATAAAAATACAGGGCACATGCCAATACAAATTAAAATACAATTTTTCAAATTTCCTACTATGTACGCCTGCAATTTAAAAAATTAATGCGCACATCTTTGATAAAAATTCAATGCAGTCTATATAAAGTGGTACTTCAAAAGAAATAACAACTCGTGATAAAATTATGCTAATAGAAATCAATACATAATTTTGCTAATTTTCTACAATGTGCGTGTGCACTTAAATTAATTCATACACAAAAATAGTCAAAAAATTGTTCGAAAATTAATCGCCATATCTTTTGAAAAATCGATCGCAGTCAAGATAAAATGGTACCTCAAAACAAATAACAACTCGTGATAAAATTATGCTAATAGAAATTGATACATAATTTTCCTAATTTGCTACAATGTGCGTGTGCACTTAAATTAATTCAAACACAAAAATAGTCAGTAAATTGTTCGAAAATTAATCGCCATATCTTTTGAAAAATCGAATACACTCTAGATAAAATGGTACTTCAAAATAAACAAATAACAATTCGTGATAAAATTATGCTAATAGAAATCGATACATAATTTTGCTAATTTTCTACAATGTGCGTGTGCACTTAAATTAATTCAAACACAAAAATTGTTCGAAAATTTTTCGCCAAATCTTTTGAAAAATCGAATGCAGTCTACATAAAATGGTACTTTGAATAATAATAATAAATACTTTGAATTAAAATAGTAGCAAATGTCTCCCCCTCTCTGTCGTCGATCCGGGCCGACAGCCGACAGGCACGGACACTGGAGGACATGGTTGATTACCATAAAATCGATTAACAAAGTAAACAGGAATTAATGAATTCAATTCGAGATTTCCGTCCTACATTATCTTCATGTAAATCGCTGTTTGGTTTTCCCGAAGGACAAAATTCTCCTCGCAAAAATGTTCCCAAATCCGGCGAACTTCATTTCTTCCGGAAACCACTCTGGTGATTAGTATTTGCACAAGAGAATCGCACGAAAATTAACTCGAGCGCTTCCCGCAAGTTCACCTAACGACAAAACATTTCCCAAAAATGGAATAAATTCAACCCTTGAACTTCCAAAAAAGCTTAATGGTAAAATGGTACTTTGCAAATGTTCCATATTTAAAATTGCTGTATCTCCATGAAAAAAAATCGTAGGACGCCGTACCCAGGCTCATTTTAAAGGGCAAAGTCTTCACTTTCGTTCTCGCAAATTGCCTTTTTTTTCTGAGAAAAACTTTCGTACCGAAAAATTAATATAACTTTTTCTCGTCCTCAATGCTAACGGCACAATTCTCGTGCAATGAAACCGAAACAAAAAATCGCACATCAATTTTTTCACGCTTGACGTAAAGTAAAGAGATCAATTTTCAAAATTACTGTGGCATAAATCTCAAAAAAAAATGTTTTTGAGTCCCCCAGGGAAGTTTGAATTTGGTAAATCTTCAAATACACGCTGGTTCGCTTTTCCGTTGATTTTACAACGCGGAAGCAATCTAAAAAGGAAAACAACGTAAGCACGTTGAAAGCTCAGACTGCAAGCTTGAAAATGAGACCAGGAACACCGTAATCCGATATTTTTCCACGGTGTTACAGCAGAGGGTAGATTCAATAGAAAATTCGTTCCGTTTCGCGACCAAGTTTAACAGTGTAAATACTAAAAATAAATACCCATTACAACATTTCTTTTACATTATACGATGCAGTGTACTTTGCCCAACGATGTACTGGTCGGAAATTAATTAAACTAATGACAATTATATTTTTTTATAGCTGCTCAGTTCACATAGATGCGGAACGAAATTTTCGTTTAACTCTTTTGTCATTTAACCCCTTGCACTATGATTTATTTTACGGTTACTGTGATTACAACTTGATTATCGTCCATCATTTCTTAGAACAAATAGAAAATCTAAATTTATGCTTGTATATTCCCCAATGGCTATATATCGACAGCAACAAAATAAAATTTTATTTCGCTTCAAAGTTTATTAATAATTTACATGTTTAGTAGATGTTGTTCGAAATTCTTATCACGAGTCTGACTCGTTATTGTAATGCAACGGGTTAACTGGATGATATTTATTTATTCGGTTTGCTTCTTCGTTGGGGATGGTCCTACTGTTAATTTAATTGATATCCGAGTGGAAAAATTGAATGGTGGTAAGAGGGAATTTTTTAATGAATATTTCAGCCTGCTAATTACAACCGGCCAGTCGAAAAGATCAGATCAATAGCCGCGCTTTGTCGTGGCTGGCTTTGTGACTGCCTCGAAGCTGGCAGCGTGAAAAAGAGGAGCCACCAGCCTCGCCACTCTAAATCCGCGGTCTTCAAAAAAGGCTTTATAAGAAGTCGGCCAGATACGGTTCTTTTTGAGACCAGCTTCCACCGTTTCCTCCACTTCTTACGAGGAATATTCATGGTCCCTCTTTATTGCTACTCTCCGATAACACTGCCCGGGTAATGAAATTCTTTCGGTGCTCGCCTCCGAATCTGTATTGTTTCGTCCATTCGATACTCTCTACCAAAAATAGACTGGCACTCATAACAGTTGTATCGTTGAATGAGAAATTAAGAACTTTATAATGTCAGGCAGATCGAAGGCTGACTTGAGACGAACTTGAGTCAAGTTTGGATTAAGTATTAATAGGGTTGGATTCGAGTTACATCGAACTTGAGTCATACTTGATTCGAGTTGTGCTTGACTCGTGTTGTGCTTGGCCCAATTTATACTTGACTCATTTTACAGTTTAATAAAGATATACTTGGCTCAATTTATACTTGACCCAAGTTGTACTTGAATGAGCTTACACTTGAATCAAGTAATACTTAGCTTAAGTTATACTTGTCTCTACTTATACTGAATGAATGTTGCACTTGTATCAAGTTATAATTGGTTCAATTTATACTTGAAACAAGTTATTTTGAAAGAAAGTTATACTTGAATCAAGTTATATTTAAAGCAAGTTATACTTGAATCAAGTTATATTTAGGGCAAGTTATACTTGAGTCAAGTAATATTTAGAGTAAGTTATACTTGAATCAATTTATATTTAGGGGCAAGTTATATCCGAATCAAGTTATATTTTGGCCAGGTTATAATTGAATCAAGTTATATTTAGAGCAAGTTATGCTTGAATCAAGTTATATTTAAATCAAGTTATATTTAGGGCGAGTTGTACTTGAATCAAGTTATATTTAGGACAAGTTATACTTGAGTCAAGTTACATTTAGGGTAAGTTATACTTGAATCAATTTATATTTAGAGGCAAGTTATACCCGAATCAAGTTATATTTTGGCCAGGTTATACTTGAATCAAGTTATATTTAGAGCAAGTCATGCTTGAATCAAGTTATATTTAAATCAAGTTATATTTAGGGCGAGTTATACTTGAATCAAGTTATATTTAGAGCAAGTTATACTTGAATCAAGTTATATTTAGAGCAAGCTATGCTTGAATCAAGTTATATTTAGAGGAAGTAATACTTGAATCAAGTTATATTTAGACCAAGTTATACTTGAATCAAGTTATATTTAGAGCAAGCTATACTTGAATCAAGTTATATTTAGAGCAAGTTATACTTGACTCAAGTTATATTTAGAGCAAGCTATACTTGAATCAAGTTATATTTAGATCAAGTTATACTTGAATCAAGTTATATTTAGAGCAAGTTATACTTGAATCAAGTTATATTTAGAGCAAGTTATACTTGAATCAAGTTACATTACGCGCAAGTTATACGTGAATCAAGTTTTACTTGGCTCCACTTATACTCGAATTAGGTTATACTTGGCTTAATTTAAAGTCGAATCAAGTTACACATGGCTCAAACTGCACTGAATGAATGGTGTACTCGATTCAATTTACTCTTTGCTTAAGTCACGCATGGCATGACATTGTTAACAAAAATCGTAAGACGATCTACCTGGCCTCTTAAAGTGTAACTCATCAACTTTAACCAGCCGCTCGTAGATTTCCCAAAGAATAATTTTACAGCAGACAAAACAGCAAGAAGTAAAAATCGTTGTTTTCAAATATTGTTCATATTCAAACCTCTCCGTGGAATGAAACAAATGTTTTTCTCGCTCAGACCATCCCGGATTTGAAGACCGAAGTCTCCGGCCCTTTCATTGCACTGGGAACGAGAAAGTGTGCCGTTGGCGTTCCCAGAAAAAGTCATTTTCATTTTCCCGCCACCTTTACAGTGCCCGCGCGACTCCATGTGATGTGAAGCAAATCTTGTAAAGATCACGCGCTCGGCACTTTTCGAATTTAATTTCGAAAAATGGCACGACCTCACTCTTCGATCCTATTAACATTAAAAGGTCATCTTACGAAATTTCATTTGTTAAAATTCCTCATAATTACTGTTCGAGCAAATGAACGAATTAATCAATTTCGAGAACCGACGTGCAGAGTGAGAGAAGTCCGTAATAATTTTTGAAGGTATCTTGACCCAGTTGGTGAGTGCAGTGTTAATGTTTATACGAACTGATGTTTAACATCGAGACGCAGGTGTAATTTTATTTTCTCGGGGATATTTCTTTGAACGGAGAGACGTGCCTGTTCGGTTTGCCAAAGAAGTTTGACAGACTCCCGAGGGCTATTGAAGGATACAGAACTTCCTCTCGAGTGTTATAGATCTGTCGCGTTGTTCGCATCGCGCTTTAATCGGGCGTGGGTGCCCCTCCCCCCTCTCCCCAACCGTGAATCGGGAACACTGAAAGAAAGGAAAGAGGAAGGACATGGAGCAGCGAAAGAGACAACGGAGACTTCGAGGGAGACCAAGGACAGACTGGATTGACAGTGATTCAATAAGTGGAATGAAAGGAAATCTCTCTGAAAGCTTCGTAAATCAATGGGAACAGGGTCTAGGATATTTACCAAGCGCGAGCTTTTATTGACAGTGACTCAATGATCATGTATCCTGTGATAAACTAAATAACAAGCTCGATTCCACGTTATTGGAGAACCTGGGTCTTATAAGTGTTTGTGTCCAAAGGCAACAACTTCGGTGTGATCTGTTTAATTTGGCAATTTTATTGTTTTTATTATGGTAACTTGGCTCAATAGATGGATTTGTAGATATTTGTCAAATCGATGTGGTTCAAGTGTCAGATATGTCCTGTTTCCATTCGTTTAATAGAAACCTAATCTAAATCAAAGACGAGCACAACTAGAATCAAGCACAAGTTCAATCGAGCACTACTTTGAACAAGGATATGTTGACTCAAGTGCAACTTAACTCTAGTGTAACTTCAGTCATGCACCAAATGAACCAAGTACAATTTGAGGAATGTATAAATAAAAACTTGTACAAGTCGAGCCAAATATAGTTTGAATCAGGTGTAAGTTGTGCCAAGTATAGTTTAATCAAGTACTAGACCAGTACAACTTGGATCGAGTGTAGATTGAGTCAAGTACAGCTTGGATCAAGTGTAGATTTGGTCAAGTACAGCTTGGATCAAGTGTAGATTGAGTCAAGTACAGCTTGGACCAAGTGAGAATTTAGTCAACGACAGCTTGGATCGAGTGTAGATTGAGTCAAGTAAAACTTGAATCAATTGCAAGTTGAGTCAAGTAAAGCTTGGATCGAGTGTAGATTGAGTCAAGTAAAACTTGAATCAATTGCAAGTTGAGTAAAGTAAAGCTTGGATCAAGTGCAAGTTGAATCAAAGTACAGCTTGGATCAAGTGTAGATTGAGTCAAATACAGCTTGAATCAAGTGTAGATTGAATCAAGTACAGCTTGAATCAAGTGTAGATTGGGTCAAATACAGCTTGAATCAAGTGTAGATTGAATCAAGTACAGCTTGAATCAAGTGTAGATTGGGTCAAATACAGCTTGAATCAAGTGTAGATTGAGTCATGTACAGCATGGATCAAGTGTAGATTAAGTCAAATACAGCTTGAATCAAGTGTCGATTGTGTCAAGTAGAGCTTGGATGAAGTATAGATTGAGTCAACCACAGCTTGGTTCAAGTGTAGATTAAGTCAAGTACAGCTTGGACTAAGTGTAGGTTGAGTCATTTACAGCATGGATCAAGTATAGATTGAGTCAACCACAGCTTGGTTCAAGTGTAGATTAAGTCAAGTACAGCTTGGACCAAGTGTTGATTGAGTCAAGTACAGCTTGGATCAAGTATGAATTTAGTCAAGGACAGGTTGGATCAAGTGCAAGTTGAGTCAAGTACAGCTTGGATCAAGTATAGATTGAGTCAACCACAGCTTCGTTCAAGTGCACGTTGAGTCAAGTACAGCGTGGGTCAAGTTCAAGTTAAGTCAAGTACACCTCGGATAAAGTGTAGATTGAGTCAAGGACAGGTTGGATCAAGTGCAAGTTGAATCAAGTCCTGCTTGGGTCAAGTATAGATTGAGTCAACCACAGCTTCGTTCAAGTGCACGTTGAGTCAAGTACAGCGTGGATCAAGTGCAAGTTATGTCAAGTACACCTTGGATAAAGTGTAGATTGTGACAAGTACCGCTTGGATCAAGTGTGGTTTGACTCAAGCACAGGTTGGCTCAAGTGTAAATTGAGTCAACTACAACTTGAGTCAACCATAAAGCTGTGCCAAATATAATTTTAATTCAATATAACTTGAACCCAATTCAACCTGAACCCACACCGAACACCAATATGATTTAATCCAGATTTTAATCAACCCAACCAAAGTCCTAATTATCGCCGGATCCATTCTACCAAAAACAAACTTAACTCAGATTTGCTTCAATTCCAAGACAGAAGCACTTAACCCGTACTGAATCCTCCCTCAACAGAAATGCCCTTGCTGAATCAATAGCCCTCCAAGCATCTCAAGACGTCCAGCCAACCATCCACCATGCATCTCGACGAAGTTAATACTCCTCCTGCACCTGCCTCGAGCATTTCATTTCCTCGCATTGGCGTCGCCGCGGCGGCAGGGTTACTCAAGGGACGGTTTCGGAAGTTTGTGTAGAGCGTCGTCGTCCGCGTCGCGTTGCGTCGTCTACATTTTTCGAGCTGCTCCACTTTAATATCTCTGCGTTCCGACACATAGATTCGGAGTGCACGTGTGCATTTTGCTTGAACTTGCCCCCCGGCCTTCGCGATGCACTTCCGTCTGTGCGACTACGACAACAACAGGCCGGGGAAGAAACAGAGCGAATGAGAAGCCCCGGCCAGTGTTTGACGGTGTGCGGGGGGCCGGGTCCGCACGGCGGCGGTGTGTTGGCGCACCACTCGACCCACTTCTCTGCATTTTGATTGCACTCGATAATGCCGCGACATGTTACCAGTCCTAACAGCGCGGTAAAACTTCCGCCTCCTTACCCCCTCCCCTCCACATGCCTCCTGCCACGTCCCACACCGTGTGCTGCAGCCACCTTTTTGCATTTATCAGCTAGCCGTCTCTCGCATCTTCGCTGCGAAATCCGCTGCTGTAATTACCAACGATTTTCTACCCCCTCTTTTCTTCTCAGCCCATCCCCCGCACCGCCTTTCTGTTCTTCTTTGTTGCACGGCGCGCCTGTCTGTTCCACTCTATTCTCTCTCTCTCTCTGTGAGTCTCTCTCTTTCTGTTGGTCTCTGTCAGACGCACGAAAAGAAAATACTCGGTACCAGAGGACAATTAAATTCAACCCCGACTGCTTTCTTACGTTCTTCTCCTCTGATAGCTAATGCACACGTGCAATTCACCTTGATGCGCTCGGCCAAACGTTGAAGAATTCATCTATTCCTGGCATTGCTCTTTTAAGATTGCTCGAACGTATTCGGCTCCCGAATGCCCACGAATATTAGCCTGTGCAGAGATGTCTGTAATCATTGGAGTCTGATGGCGGAGTGATTACTGTGTCGATTGTGCGTGTTGTATTTTTGTGTTCTTTTTTTGTTTTATTACTGCACTGCGAATAATTTTTGAGAATGCTTGATTTAAATCAAGGTTGAGTCAAGTCAACTTAATTCATATGAAATGTAGAGATATATTAAATATTATATCATATAGTGGATTGACGTGTGTTGTGTACATGATGTACTGAGTATTGTATACCATATTGGAATTAATATAGAATGCAATAAATATTGTGTGGTATATCGTGTGTTATATGACGTTTTGAATATTCAATGATATATTTAGTTGATATATGATGTATTGGTTTGATATTTGATATATTGTATATTATATGATATATTGAATATTCAATGATATTTTAAAGTGATACATGACACAATAAATATTATGTGACATATATCTGACTTATATATGATATACAGTATATCAGATTGTACATTGAGTCAATATATTACATATTGGAACTAATATGTGATATAACATAGTATTATATGATATATCATATTATATGAATATCAACTTGATATATCACATTATATGTAAATCAAATTGATATATCATATGTTAAATATTATATGCATATCAAATTGATATATCATGTGTTAAATATTATATGTATACCAAATTGATATATCATGTGTTAAATATTATATGTATATCAAATTTATATATCATGTGTTAAATATTATATGTATATCATATTATATATATTTCCAATTGATATATCATATTATATGTATATCCAATTGATATATCATATTATATGTATATCCAATTGATATATCATATTATATGTATATCAAATTGATATATCATATATGTATATCAAATTGATATATCATATATGTATATCAAATTGAAATATCATGTGTTAAATATTATATGTATATCATATTGATATATCATGTGTAAAATATTATATGTATACCAAATTGATATATCATGTGTTAAATATTATATGTATATCAAATTGATATATCATGTGTTAAATATTATATGTATATCATATTATATGTATTTCCAATTGATATATCATTATATGTATATCCAATTGATATATCATATTATATGTATATCTAATTGATATATCATATTATATGTATATCCAATTGATATATCATATTATATGTATATCAAATTGTTATGTCATGTGTTAAATATTATATGTATATCAAATTGATATATCATGTGTTAAATATTATATGTATATCAAATTGACATATCATGTGTTAAATATTATATGTATATTATATTGACATATTATATTATATATACATCAAATCATTATGTTATCGTATTATATTATATATCAAATTGATATGTCATGTGTTAAATATTATACAATATATTGGAATTGCTATATGATATATTGAAGTGATATTGTGATGTTGTATTGAGTTGACATATGATACGTCAATTTCCACGTACATCTAAAATAAAAAAGAAATGCAGGAAACCCAAGAAACCATAAAAATAAATAATCAAACACAAACCCACGCGGTTAAAAATATCCCAGTAATAAAATTCCGTCTTTCAGGAGTCTGTAAACAAGATATCCTGATGACGTCCGTTGACTGGACGCGGCGTCTGAGCTGCTCGAAATATCCGTTGCGATATATACTTTGATTTCCATGATGCAGCCTATGCTTCTGGCCTCTCATAAGAAATCCGAGATCGCATTAAGGAAAGTGAACAGGGATCCGCGAGTGGATCTCCGAGTATATATTTAAGAGGGGTTCACGAGCTTATATTAAATCCATAGCCAGACGCTTTTCAGCCCACGTCGTCGTCGTGCATTGTAACTGATCCGGAGATTTGCATCCAGGTCGAACGGAACGAGGCTGAATCGAATATACAGAGGAAGCGATGGTCGCATCTGGCGCCTGGCGTTAATCCGGCCCATGCAAATTTCTTTCCACCACTCGGACGGTTTCAACAGGAAATCAGTCTGCCAGTTTAACACTAAACCTACCGAGCATTGAAAGTGAGTGGCATGTATTGCATCAGAAAAATTACAAGATTAAATTGATCTAGAGTTTTTGCGATTTTTCTAATAGTATTTGTTTGATTTAAAAATTCTATAAAATTCTATAGAATTTCAACAGCCATTCTAGGTTAAACTGTACTTTGGAGGACCAGTTTTTTTTAACTTTTCTTTCTGTGGTTCTATAGATTTCGACGAGAAAACACCGAAAATGAAAGTCTTATTGCCAGGAGTTCACTGATTCAGAAGTTATGCGCGTGTGAAGTTGAGCACTTTTAAGTCTTTTTGACGAGTTGAAGCGCCGCCATATTGATATGTTTGCTGGGTGGTACACGTAACATCGGCTAAGTAGTATCGAGTAGTAAGTAGTACCTAACCTCAAACCAACTTGGACTATTTTACACGCGTATAACTTCTAAACCATCGAATTGCCATCTAGCGCATGCGCTAGTACTACTTAGCCGATTCGCTGAACACCCACCATCTATCCAGCGCATGTTTTCAACAGTCCTACCTCTACCATCCAGCGAATATCCAATATGGCGACGCTCTAACCTGCCAAAAACGCTTGAAATTTCTCACGTTTACACGTGTATAACTTTTCGACTGGTGAACTCCCGTAACCAAAACTTGAATTCCGCGTACTAAAACATACACGTCTATCATTTTATCGACAAAATGTGTAGCATCGCATACGGAAAACTTGAAAATTTTTGGTCCTCTACAGTACAGTTCAGCCGAACCAAATAATCTGTAATCGGTCAATTGAATCGGCGCTCGGTTAATGTTAAAATTCGAACCATGACCACTCTACGATCCTCCATCAAACACTCCAAGACATCAGTGTCCGACATTATCATTGAACAGAATATTTTTTTTCGAGGACAATGTCAGTATTAATTTTCCGAAAATTTATGGAATAATCGTGTGGTAATTTTTGACACGTTACGGTTAAGTAGATTGGATTTTTAGAATCTTTTTATTGAAATGATTGAACAACGAATAGATTGAATTTTGTTTCTGGGGTGATTGCGGTAAGGTTTACAGTCTGTATAGTGCTCGTAGAAAATCGAAGCAACGTCCGAGAGGCAGTGAAAGTGAGGGTTAGTTTATATTCGAGGGCAGCAACAAGTGTTCCTGATTGCCTTTAACTTCCGTCTAATTGCCTGATTCGTGCTGGTCTGAGGCTGAAAGCGGAACGAATGGGACCCGTCGAAAGGCTGGGATGCCCGCAGTTAGCTTTAACGAAGAGAAAACGCTCGCTTTTGCCGCCTGCGACGTCAACCTCAGCAGAGTGATGTTCCTTTTTGCTTGTCTGCCCGCGTCGCCCACAGCGAAGAAAATTCATTCGGGCTGGGGCGACACTGGGAATTCATCGCGAAACAGAAGAAATCAACGAAACCTCTACTAAATTCGTTTCTTTCAAACGGTCCCCACTGTTCACAGAGATTTAATGCTCAAACACAATCAAGTTCGCAAGCAGGACGACTCGAGGGTATTTAATTTTATTCCTTCCATTCATTTTATAACACTGAAAATTACAAACAAATTTTCACCGTGCTATTAGTGAAGCGTTTCTGTGAATATAGCCGAAATCTTTCTAACCAATTTTTATATTGATAGAATCATTATTTCGGGTTGAAAAAAATTGTGTATATTCTTCAAAGATTGATAAATAAATTCGCCAAGTTTCAATATAATGCGTTCATTAGTTTTGTTTAGAAAAATTATCAAGTAATACGGTCAAAGTAGTGGTATATTTCAAGTTTGTTAAAGTCCTTTGTTCGAGTTGATGTAACTTTGACAAAAAAATTTATTTTTGCAGAAATAAATTCCCACGTGCTACTCAAAGATTGGAAAACATCTCCACAAAGTTTCACATTAATATCTCAATCACTCTCGCTTCAAAAAAATTCTAAAGTCACTAGACAATTAACGAGGGTGGAGTGTAGTTTGTCTGAAGGTACTCTAGTAAATGTAGTATAACTTTACACCGAATCAATATATTTGCACAAAACAATTCCTGTATGTTCCTCAAAGACTGACAAGTGAACCCACAAAGTTTGAATTCCATACAAAAATTATATTTGTTTAAAAAAATTCTTTTCTGTCACGAACAGAGAATCCCAAAACAGAACGTAGTTCTGACCCAGATTTGACTATCATTTAGATCATTTCCGAATTTCAAAATGAATTTTACAAGTAAAACAAAAATTGTTTGCAATAAACCAAACCTTCCCAATTAAAATGAGACAAGAATCAACAAAATCCAACAAGTTGTTCCCGAGAAAAAAATTCATGAGTCCCACCTTCTCAATATCAGTTATCTTGAAAATTTGCAAATTTCAGAGTCCTGTATTTTATAAACAATTTCGATCCCAGCAAAATGATGACTTAAACCCCCCCTAATTTAGCATAAACAATATCATACTAAATTTCGAGCAAAATTGAACCACGAAATCCCTGGGGATACAGCGTTCGATTCAACACGGAATTCCCCTGTCAATATTTAGACCTATAACAGATGATTAAAAAAATGCATTTCGGGGATTGCACAAAGGTGAGCAGCGCATAAAGTGATAGTGTAGCCACAGCCACGTTGCAGCTGCAATTAGAGGTCCTCTATCGCGTTGTAAATACAGATCTGGTCATGAGGTACGCGTGTACATGTCGCGCATCGGAAGCGGGATTACAATTCCAGTTTGCAGATGCGATGGGAGAGCTTACTTCCGGCATGAAGTTTCATAAGCCAGGCCAATTTTGCAGGTAGTTAATATTCGTGCCTATATTGGATTGTTCTCCGTCGAAGTCGGGGATTAAAATGACTTGTATCCCTTATGATACAACGCTCCGAACGATCTTTGGTAAATTGGATTCCCCTGCTCGCGCACAAAGGAAACAAAACAATTTGAAAAAATAATGGAATCGACTGCAAACGAGTTTCGCGAGAAAATTCCGATGGATTCTCTGTGATTTCTGGCCCGGATACGAATAAGAACCCGGATATCCGATCATTATGGAGAATATACGAAATTTCGTTGCTTTTGAAGAGAAACGAATTTTAAAGAGGATAGAAAAATAGGGGGTGGGGGAGACATAATGCGAGCTCGTGGATTAATGGCGCGACGATTTTCGTCGAGAGTGCTTTGTCAGTGTCGCAGGGACGGTCCAGGGCTTTTGTCGTACAAAGAAGATCCCGCAGATTACCGTCCGGCTAGTAATAAATCACAAAATCTTCGGAAGTCCGTCGGCGCCGAGCAACGCTTTTCAATTAAGGCCTGCAACGATGGACCCGGATTCCGTAATTAACGGCGCAACTCATGAAATACTTTTGCGATCAGTTCTGCCACTCCCCCCCCCTCTCCATGCAAATGACGCCTTTAATTTCATTCGAAATCGGAGAACTTTCCTACCACTGCCGGGGATTAATTAATCAAACAGCATTGCAAGGCGAAAAACAACCGAAACCATTAGGAACTTTGGAGTAGCGGTGGTGAGATGATTTTTAACGAACCTCTGTGTTTATCATGTTTGTTGGATACTCTTTTGAGCTGGGACAGTGTCTGGTCACGACTGAGAAAATAGACGTCACGACCATGCTTGCAATTATACTCTTAAATGCGCTTTTCATTTAATTAATTTGAACGTTACCGGAAAGTGCTCTGTCGGTATATTACACTGTAACTTTGGATAGCATTGTTATTGGTGGATGAAGAAAATTCTGCACATTCTCTCAAGATTGATAAACAAATTCACCAGGTTTTAATTTGATATGTTTGTTAGTTTTGATAATAAATATTATCATGTCGTACAACAGTCGAGAGGTGGGTGAAATTTCCAGTTAGTCAATGTGCTCTGTTTAAATTGTTGTAACTTCGGACAAAACTTTTATTTTGGCATACAAAAATTCACACTCATTTCTCGAAGATTGATAAGTAACTACACAAAGTTTGAAATTGATATGTTTGTTAGTTTTGTTAATAAATATTATCAAGTCGTACAACAGTTGAGGTGAGTGAAAATTTCCAGGTCGTCAATGTGCTTTGTTTAAATTATTGTAACTTCGGACAAAACTTTTATTTCGCAATACAAAAATTCACATTCATTTCTCGAAGATTGATAAGTAACTACACAAAGTTTTAATTTGATATGTTTGTTAGTTTTGTTAATAAATATTATCAAGTCGTATAACAGTCGAGAGGTGGGAGACAATTTCCAGGTTGTCAATGTACTCTGTTTTAATTGTTGTAACTTTGGACAGCATCGTTATTTGTGGATGAAGAAAATTGTGCACATTCTCTCAAGATTGACAAACAAATTCACCAAGTTTCAATTTGACAGATTTGTTAGTTTTGTTAATAAATATTATCAAGTCGTACAACAGTCGAGAGGTGGGAGAAAATTTCCAGGTGGTCAATGTGCTCTGTTTTAATTGTTGTAACTTTGGACAACATCGTTATTTGTGGATGAAGAAAATTGTGCACATTCTCTCAAGCTTGACAAACAAATTCACCAAGTGTTAATTTGATATATTTGTTAGTTTTGTTAATAAATATTATCATGTCGTACAACAGTCGAGAGGTGGGAGAAAATTTCCAGGTTGTCAATGTGCTCTGTTTTAATTGTTGTAACTTTGGACAGCATCGTTATTTTTGGATGAAGAAAATTGTGCACATTCTTTCAAGATTGACAAACAAATTCACCAAGTTTCAATTTGACAGATTTGTTAGTTTTGTTAATAAATATTATCAAGTTGTACAACAGTCGAGAGGTGGGAGAAATTTCCAGGTCGTCAATGTGCTCTGTTTTAATTGTTGTAACTTTGGACAGCATCGTTATTTGTGGATGAAGAAAATTGTGCACATTCTTTCAAGATTGACAAACAAATTCACCAAGTGTTAATTTGATATATTTGTTAGTTTTGTTAATAAATATTATCATGTCGAACAACAGTCGAGAGGTGGGTGAAATTTCCAGGTTGTCAATGTGCTCTGTTTAAATTATTGTAACTTCGGATAAAACATTTCTTTCGGCATAAAAAAATTCACACTCATTTCTCAAACGTTGATAACTATCTACACAAAGTTTGAATTTGTTGTGCCCATTTCATTGACCTACAAAAATTTTCAATCCCGTTTCAAGACAGTCAAACTGAAGCAATCTTCAACTTTTGTTAAAGAGTTTCATTAAAATCGCCGTAGCATTGACAAAAATTATTCTTCATACGTACAAAAATTCCTATATAATTCAACAGAAAATTTGCGTCCGTTTAAAACAATTCCCATACCTTTAAAGTGAAAAATCTACATGCAACGTGCCTTACTCTACATGCGTGCCTGACTCTACAACATGCCTTACTAGAATTGCCATAACTTCACACAGGATCATTGCACTTGCACAACAAAATTCCCACATAAATCCCAACGATATCCAAACACCTCCACAAACTTTCAATTCCCTGCCTCAACAGCTTCTCTCTCCAAAAATTCCTAAACCAACCCCAGGTCCGCAAATCTCCCTAAACCCCCTTAAATCCCAGTTTAAGTTACCCAGGTCGCATAAATCTGGGTCCCCGAAGACAATCTCTGTATTCATAGTGAATCCGAGAGTTTCGTGAGTCTCGAAATTTCCGGACCAACCCTTCCGGAGGTCAGTAAACAAATCCAGGGGATAACATCACCGGGGGGGAATTTCGGGGAATCGAGTGTTGTTCTTTGGAAATTAGAGGGGCGGTGTTCTGATTATCAGGTGAGGTTGGCACGGCGTGTCGGTGACGGGTAACAAGCAATTTAAATGTGCATTCATCAAACGGACGATGGTAGCGGACTTACTGGTCGTATCGAATCCGTCCTCGAAGGGGCATCTCTGTTTGATCGTTTCCGAGGCTTTAGTCGGCGGCCAGCAGAGCAGCGAGTCCCAGACCTGTTCGCACCACAGCTCTGCAAAACGAAAAACGTGACGACGGCCCGTAACTTATTACTGTCGCTCGTGAAACTCGGCTCACCAACCCCCAACCCCCATCATCCCCTATCCCTCATCCCCTTTTTCTCTAGCTATCTCGACGCCACCGCGCGATACAATTTGATATTGAACCCCGCAGAGAGAAAGTTCACTCGGGAAGATGCTCTTCTGCGTCTATGAGAAACTTCCATCCGCGGTCAATGTTGCCGGCTACCATCAGCTTTTCAACCAATCCGGACGCCGGAAGCTTTACGAATTTTTAAGAGATCTTTTTTCTCACAGGTTTAACTCGGTGATTGACTTTTGTTTTTAGGTTCGTGGAAAATGGATTGAGAATATCCGAAACATTGTTTTTTTTTTTTAATGATTTATTCATGGATTTGTTGAAGAAGTGTTTTTGTTCAACGATTTATTTAAAAGATTCTAAATTTAATAATTCAGTGAAAGAAGTTCTTCGAGAAATGTTTCGGTCTGATATATCATTGATTTTTCTATTTGAAAGTATGATTCCTTGGAGAAATACAGTACAGTCTGACGTGCCATTGAGTTTTCTACTTGAACGTATGAGAATAACTTCCAGAAACACGTTCTGTCTTCTATATCGTTGACTTTTCTACTTGATAGTATGATTCTTGAAGAAATTCATTCAGTATTATTGACTTCTCTACTTTTCTGCAAGAAAAGCGTATTCTGATTTATTTAAATTTATGTATTACTTGAAAATGTCACGATTCCTCCGAGGAATATATTAAATCTATCATATCATTGAATTTTCTACTTGAAGTATTACAGAAACGACTCTAGAAATGTATATGATCCGGTATATTATTGACTTTTCTACTTAACATCAACCATAAAGTGATTAGTCGAATTTTGTATAAGTTTTCTATTTGAAGGAGTTGTAATTCGAAAAAACGTATTCAGTCTGATATATTACTGTCTATTCTACTAAAAAGCTTGATTTCTTGGAGAAATTCATTCAGTCTGACATATTATTTGATTATTCTACTTAGGGGGAAAATATATTATGAGTTTATGTTCTTTTACTTGAAAGGCTTATAATTCTATCGAAAAACGTATTTAGTCTGACATGTCATTCAGTGTTCTACTTAAAAGTACGGTTTCTTGCAGAAATTCAATCAGTCTGACACATTATTTGCTCATTCTACTTAGGAGGGAAATATATAATGAGTTTAGGTTTTTCTACTCGAAAGGGTTATAATTCTATCAAAAAATTCAGTCTGATGTATCATTGAGTGATCTACTTAAAAGTACGATTTCTTGCAGAAATGTATTCAGTCTGACATATTGTTTGATCATTCTACTTAGGAGGGAAATATATTATGAGTTTAGGTTTCTCTACTTGTAAGTGTTATAATTCTATCGAAAAAGTGTTTAGCCTGACATGTCATTCAGTGTTCTACTTAAAAGTACGGTTTCTTGCAGAAATGCATTCAGTGAGACATATTATTTGATCATTCTACTTAGAAGGGAAATATATAATGAGTTTAGGTTTTTCTACTCGAAAGGGTTATAATTCTATCAAAAAACGTATTCAGTCTAATAATCATTGAGTGTTCTACTTGGAACTACGATTTCGTGGAACAAGGCACTCAGCCTGACAAATTATTGATTCCTCTACTCGGAAGCAAGTAATGATGTAATTTCGCGTATACATTGAAAGTGGAGCGATACATTAAAGAAATTATGTCCGACGGTTCATAGATTGTGACTACTTAACTACAAAAATTAACTAGACGTTTTCATAGAAACATATTCTACTTAACATTTTATTGCCTTTTTTGCTTACAAATAAATATTTTTAAAAAAGGATCAGAGCTACAAATTTTTCGTCTTTTTGACGAAATCGATGGAGGGTGATTCCACTAGAAAAAATAGTTGCTGAATGTGTAATGGGATTATATGTTTGCGGTCAGAATACTGAAAAAAAAAATAGAAACAAATATTCTGAACGTGCTCTGTCAATCACAGATGTTCACAACAACATTTCCAAATTGAATTTTTCGGAAACGAAGGATAGTGTCGTGCATCGACGAGTATAATACTACCCTTGTACGACCGCAGCGGCCACCCTTGAAAAGGATCACAGGTGCTGCAACTAATTCCACCAACCTTCGTAAAGTTTTTTAAAACTTTCTCTGTATCGTGAAACTCGATGAAAACGTCGGGCTCTGTACTCTTTTCTCATTCGGGGTGAAAACAAACCTTAAAACTTATTCCTCTTGTTCTCTCGACCATTTCCAGCACAAAAAAAGAATTGTAAGAATACAAAGTGAATAGTTACACTTCGTCACAATTTACAAAGTTTACGATTACGTGAACCTTGTTGTTGGAATTTTTTTTTATTTAAAGAATACATTGGGGGTAGTTCTCTAAACAATTTTGTGGAACATGAAATCCTCAAATTTATCATTCTGAACATTTTAAATATTTGTTACAGTTACGTAAATACATGATCAGAAAAGGAAAAAAGGGTGTGTTAATTTTTAAGGGATATTCTCACCCCCAAAAACCTTACAGTAATAAAAATACTATTATTACAATTTTATAGAGGGTGATGTCAATTGACATATTGCTACTAGAAAATCGCCTGAGTTAAAACTGTGATTTTACATAGGGGTTACATTTTAGAGGGATGTTCTCACCCCCAAAAACCTTACAGTAATAAAAATACTATTATTACAATTTTATAAATGGTGATGTCAATTGGCATATTGCTACTAGAAAATCGCCTGAGGTAAAACTGTGATTTTATATAGGGGTTACTTTTTAGAGGGATGTTCTCACCCCCAAACACCTTACAGTAATAAAAATACTATTATTACAATTTTATAGAGGGTGATGTCAATTGACATATTGCTACTAGAAAATCGTCTGAGGTAAAACTGTGATTTTACATAGGGGTTACTTTTTAAAGGGATGTTTTCACCCCAAAAGTCACAATTTGGAAAAACTTGCTTTCTCACTATTTTATAAAGGCGGCAAAATCAGTTGGCCCACCGTCAAACGAAGTTTCTCTTCGCGAAATGTTTCATCCCCTCATAAAAATATTAAAATATCTACTCACCACCCTCGGGAGGGATGAAGTCTTTGTACCGGCCGCTGCAAAAGTCCCGAGTGTTATTGCCAATGGCACTAGCCGCATCCATCTTGCCTTTAATTGTCCATTTCCTCCACCCCCTTTCACCCCCGAATCAATAGAGAATTCTGCCAGAACTCGAACACGAGGTCTGTTTTGTCCCTCTCTCATCGTTCGTCGACATTCTTCGGTCGTTTATCGGGTTTCGGACGTGGAAACAATCGAGTTCAGCTTTCGAATCGAATTTTTACCCCCTATTTCCAACCCCCACCTCCTCAGTCACTCATCGCGAATCCCGTCGGCCTTTTATTTGGCATCTCGCGGAACGAAACGAGACAGGAAAAGCTCCTTTCTTCCCAACAAACACTCGAGTCTTTGAAATTCTAATCCGGCCACCCCCTTTGCATCCCACGTCAACCCCCGTGCATATTATTCCAATATTATATCTCGATATTAAGTCACTTTCACGATTCGATTACAATTTACACTCGATTGGAATTAACTTTTCTCACAAGGGGTTGCCACCCTTTTGCGCTGAATTGCGTGAGGGGTGGTTTTCTAAAGCTCAGGAAATTAGCTCACAGCATCCTCACAGAAAATTCAATAACTTTCACTCTTTAACCACCCTCCAGCTTCGATACAATTTTTTTGTTCATTTGTCTGGCAAAGTTTCTGTTAGGGGTGGTTTTCCTAAATTATTTCACAGCTTCCCCACGTAAAGTTAAAAGACCTTCACTAACCGATCACCCTCCGGTTTCAATCGAATGATGTAACTCGTTAATTTCACAATTTTTTCGGACTTTTATCGTTTATATCTGTTAGGGGTGGTTTTCTGCAACCTCCTATATTATTTCACAGCTTCCCCACGTAAAGTTAAAAGACCTTCACTAACCGATCACCCTCCGGTTTCAATCAAATGATGTAACTCGTTAAGATGACAATTTTTTCGGTCTTTTATCGTTTATATCTGTTAGGGGTGGTTTTCTGCAACCTCCTATATTATTTCACTGCTTCCCCAAAGTTAAATGACTTTCACCAACCGATCACCCTCCGGTTTCAATCGAATGATGTAACTCGTTAATTTGACAATTTTTTCGGTCTTTTATCGTTTATATCTGTTAGGGGTGGTTTTCTGCAACCTCCTAAATTATTTCACAGCTTCCCCACGTAAAGTTAAATGACTTTCACCAACCGATCACCCTCCGGTTTCAATCGAATGATGTAACTCGTTAATTTGACAATTTTTTCGGTCTTTTATCGTTTATATCTGTTAGGGGTGGTTTTCTGCAACCTCCTAAATTATTTCACAGCTTCCCCAAAGTTAAATGACTTTCACCAACCGATCACCCTCCGGTTTCAATCGAATGGTGTAACTCATTAATTTGCCAATGGTTTCGGTCTTTTATCGTTTATATCTGTTAGGGGTAGTTTCCGAACCCCTACAAATTATTCCGCAGCTCCGTCGCAGGTAAAATCGAATCACATTCACTGTTTAATTATCCTCCAGCTTCGATACAATCTGTTTATTTATTTGTCAAATTCGGTCCTTTCGAGTTTATTTTATTGAGGGGTGGTTTCGACTGACTCCATAATTTATTGCTGCGTCGCGAGAAGTTTAATCGCTTTTACACTGTTCGAACGTTCTGTGTCCTCGCTAGAAGGGTGGAATTAATTTATTTGTCAAGGGTTGAGATCTTCTTGCACTTTTCTTTAATAAAGGGGGTGGTTTTCAACATCCACACGATTTATTTCACTGGTTCTACGCGCAAAGCTAAATCACTTTCACTGTTGCACAACCTTCCGACCTACATAGACGAGAGTGTAATTAATTTGCCAAGGGTGACAGTCTTTTTACATTTATTTTACAATGAGATGGTATTTTCAGTAGATTCACAATTTATTTCATTGTTGACTCAAACACGAAGTCGAGTGACAGTCACCGTTTAACCACACTCCCCCGTAGACAGAAGAGTGTAATTAATTTTTTTGTCAAAGGCTCCGGCACTTTTGCACTTGTTTCACAAAAAGGGTGGTTTTCAGCAGCTCCACAATTTATTTCATTGCCCTTTCGCGGAGAGCGAAGTCACTACCGTGTGAAAGCACCCCCTGCGTTCTTGATGAAAGTTTGTAAGTAATTTATTTAGTGAACAGTGTGGCTCTCGCGCAATTATTATTTAACGGGGTGGTTCTCATCCCGGTAAATAAATTTCACTGCTCCAGCACACAAATTCTCTTGCAACCATCCTCTATCATTCCTTGAAGGGGTGTGATTAATTTATTTAGTGCAAATTGTAGTCCTCTTGCATTTAATTATTAAGGGGGTGGTTTTCGGCATCCCCACAATTTATTCCAAAGCTATCTGGCCTCAGTTAAATCACCGACGCGTTAAATCATCCCCTACTGTTCTTGAAGCAGTGCTATCAGCGAAAGGTCATGGTGTTTAATTATTAATTTCTGTTAAGGGCGGTTTTCTGCAACCCTATCAATTATTTCACAGCATCCTCAAGCAAATGTAAGTGACTTCCACTATCTAACCACCCTCTAAATTTATTAGTATGATGTAAGTAATTTATTTGACGAATGTTCCGGTCTTGACTCATTGATTTCACTTAAGGGTGCTTTTCTGCAATCCCTTAAATTATTCCACAGATTCCAGCCACGCAATAGCCGAGTGACTTTTACTATCCAACCAGCCTTTAAGGTTGCTGGAATGATGTAATTAATTTATTTATTAAAGGTCCCATGTCGTTCAGCATTTATTTTTCGATGGGGGTGGTTTTCCTCCGCATCCAAAGCAGATTTCCCCTCTGAAACAGAAAATGGAGTGCCGTCAGTTCTATTTGCGTTAGTTGTTCGCACCCCGCAATTGTAAATGACAGTTTGAAAGCAGCAACTCCGATCCCCCAAAACCCGTATTATTCAATGTTTCTTCTAACCAAAAGCGGAACGTTAAACATAAACGCCACGTGTGTAATTGTTTATCAAATATTCATCGCTTAATCCAGTTCTGCTTTTCTGAATGTAGAAACAGTACGGTGTTCGATCGATCACGTATTTTCGATGCTCGTTAAATGCCCATTAATCCACGGTTAAATTCCTGTGATCCCAAATCCCCCCCCCATGTCCCTCGATCGTCGAAATTAATTTCCGTAATTAATTTGTCCCGGGGTGGACGCGCCGCGGTTAAATGATTAAATAGACATGAAACACGGTTTCAAAACTGGCGGAAACATTCACTGTAACCGAAATTTCAATTCGACGTACAATGATAGCGGACGTAATAGCACGCCGGGACGCATTGTCGAAAAACTACCCCTCCACCCCCACCAAGAGGGAAATGGTTTCAATGAAATTTGATTTTCAAAAGGCTGAAAGGCCGACGGTCTTCAAAGCGGATCCTGCAAAAAATGCGAAGACATATTCGACCGTAAGTTACAGCACGAGATGCGTGGTTTTTTGAACAGTGCAAAATGTTATTCAATGGCATTCGAGTGGCGCTGCTATTTGGTTGCGAAATTACGCCGGGCTTTTCGTTGACCTTTTCCACTTGGAGTGAAATATGTGGATTATACTCTTTGAAAATAAACCCTTTGAAGTGATAATCATATTTTGTGGAAAAAAACACCATTTTTATTAATGTAATTATCTTTATGGACTGTAACAAAAAATTTACAGTAACATCTAAATTAAAGAAAATTTTAGTGTTTAATATATAACATGTAACACAATATGTAATATACCTACTGTATTATTATATGATGGTACAATGTAACTATTTCATTTTGATTATATTGTAATATATTATAGTATATGTACTATGTTATAATTATTAATTTAAGTAACTTCTACAGTAACATTTTTGTTTTATGAAATGTTATGTACACAATATGTTAATACAATCATAAATTAAAATATATACTTCGTTTAATCAGCTGAAATTGATAGATATTAATAAAAATATCGAACAATGTATTTATACATTAAAATGTCCATTAATGTAATTATTCATTAAAAATGAATACTAAAATTGTTTATGTACAACTGATCAGAAATTGAAGACAAACATGTTGAATGATACTGAATATGTTTCAATAAATAAATGTTCAAAATAAATAATTCAAAATAAAAGGTTGAACAAAACCCTACACTGTGAATTATGTAGTCCATGTTTCGCGGGGATCCATTGTAAAATGTCAAAGCAGAAAAGTTGCTATTTCAGTTGCAAAACATTTCGCGAATAATTATTCTGTACCTGCACTAGTCACATTATTTTTAAATTTTCATTGTTTTCTTATGCAAAACAATCAGATACTAACAAATAAAAAAATATATATATATACAATTGGTAATATATGAAAATATAAAAAAGTAATTAACTTGTTAAAAAACTAAAACGGTACAATATTCCAATAATAATTACAAACTGTAAAAGCCAGTGTTCTAAAATAAATAAAAGAATTGACTTGCATGTGAAATAGCTTAATTGAAAATTTTGTAAAATATAAGAGGCTTACAGAATAAATTAATTAAAAGATGGAAACATTGTTTAAAATATTTTATAAACATTATCGAGAGGGGGATTTGGAGTTTTAGGTGATTTTTTAGATTTCCAGAGGAAAGCCCTGAATAGTATCAAGGTTAGGCTTGGGATCCTCGATCGTTAGGCCTTGTGGACGCGAGCAGTGCACGCCGGGACCGTGAAACCGACGGAAACGAATCCTTTCCAGGCCAGCTGACGCCGGTCGGAACCCATCGAGACGTTAACACGAAACTGGCAGGGAGGATGAGGCACTTTTCATGATTCTCCGGGAAAATTCGAGGGTCCCTGGTAATTTCGCGGCTGGTCTACCACCTGAAAACCCGAAATCGCTCCGGCGAGACCGGTTGAAAGCTCCGGATCGCCCTGTAATTTTTGCCCGTACGCATAAAAAGCTCGAAACGAGGGTTTAAAACAACACTTCCGTGATCCTTGTATTTTCTGCAGCACCTCGTTATCTGTTTCATCGTTTTACATTTTCTTGCTTTTTTCGTAAGTATTTATAATTTAAAACTGCACGATTTACTCGATTGAAAATGGAATGTTTTAAGGAGAATTGATTTGTTTATGAGAAATGTGCCACAGGTACTCAACAAATTTTTTATTTTATTGAGAAATGCGTTTTGTTTGATTTTTCGTTGATTTCTCTACTTGGAAGTGAGCTTTCATCGAGAAATTAGTTCTGGCTGACATATCATTGATTTTTCTACTTGGAAGCAATACCTGTAGCGATTATTGTAGTTTCTAATTAGATTGTAAATTTCAAGGTACGATGATCCCTTTGAGAATTGTCAGTTTTGACATTTTTTGAGTTTTCTACTTGAATGTATGATAGTTCCTTTAAGAAATGCGTTTAGTCTGACATTCCATCGATTTTTCTACTGAAAAACATAGAACTGAATTTTGTATATGTTTCTACTTGAACCTGTAATGATTCCTTCATCAGACCTGATAAGAATGACATATCACTGACTTTTTCTACTTGGGAATATAATGATTCCTTAGAAAAATGCATTCGGCCGACATACCATTGACTTTTCTACTTGCAAACGCTTCCAATCAGACGTACCATTAACTTTTCTTACTGGAACCATGTACATAGTTATTAGTTTAATTTTGTACACTTTTTCAAATTGAAGATATGACGATTCTTTCCAGGAACATGTTCAGCCTGACATATTATTGATTTTTTTACTTAAAATCAAGTAGTTCCTAACTACTGGTCCAGTTCTCTCAAATTCTGAGGAGATATTTTAAGAAGACATTGGGCCTGACATTTCATTGATTCTTCTACTTGGAAGCAGGAAGTTTTTCACTGTAATTTATTATACTTCTTCAACCTAAACAATGAGTGAACTATTGACATTTCATTGATTTTGTTACGTGGAAGAAAAATCGTGGGCAGTCGGGGCTCGTCTGACCTTTAATACCTATTTCTACTTATAAGACTTGTGGATACAATGGTAGCCTGACATTTTCCCAACTTTCTTTACGTGGGAATACTTCGCGAAGTGATGGGCAGTGTCTGATTGTGTTTCTCTACATCGGGACGAGTGCGTGAGTGGCAAACATGTTTTGTCTGTTCGAGGTCTTTTCTACAGCACGCTGGAGCATATTCCTTTGAAGAAAAATTGTTTGAACAATGGTTGGCTTTTATCGAATAACCCACGTTTAATTCACATGTCATAATCAAAGAAATATTAATTACAATTTGAATAATTTTGCACCGACGTTGAAGATAATTTAAGCCATATTAAAAAGTCTCTGTATGTCAGAATTATTATATGCAAGACTTAGGCAAAATTTTTCGTTTAGCGAAATGGTTGAGTGTTTGAAAAAAATAATGGACTTCTAGAAGAAAAAAAAATGAGTACACCTGGGAAGAGGAAGAGCCGCCGGTTGTAAATTATATATTGCATTATGTCCCAATTAGCACTCGCGCAGCAATACTGCACGGAAATGAGAACAAATGAACGGACTTTTTGCGATAACATTACTAAATAAAATGTGCGCCCTAGATTGCAAAATTCTATATCGTCGGAATTCTGTATATATTTGGATGAAATGTGTCCTCGTTTCACTTTACATTTGTCAATGATAAATAATAAATGAATAAATAAGTAGATACGTTGAAAAACCATTAATTTTCTTATTTATCGGAAAAATAAATTTTCAATTAAATTTTATTTAATTCATTTCTATATATCTCAACGCAACTGCGGATTAATCAACTTTCCAATTATTCATTTCTATCGATCGCTGCTTTCCTGAAGCAATATAAATATAGTACTCATCTAAACCCAACACAAGCAGAATAAAATCAAGGCAAATTTATGTTTGAGCTGTCTCAAAAAATACACAAATATTTTTTGGTCGATCTTAATCGAAGAAAAATTACAACTATTAAACACGATAGCATAATTTCTATGGAATTGTCGCGCGGACAAGTAGGTAAAGTATGAATAACTACGGTAATCACTATGTATTTGCTTTTAAGTAGAAAAACCAACCCTGTGTCAGACGAGATTAACTTCGCCGTGGAATTATCACATTTCCAACGGGGAACTACGCAAAATTGTTCTAATCGCAATATATCGGTATTTATTTACAGCGAAATTAAAGTTACGTTAATCATTATTTGCTTTTAAGTAGAAAAACCAACCATGTGTCAGACGAGATTAGCTTCCCCGTGGAATTATCACACTTCCAACGGCGGAAACTACGCAAAATTCTACTAATCACAATATTTCGGTATCTATTTACAGCGAAATTAAAGTTACGTTAATCATTATTTGATTTTAAGTAGAATAACCAACCACGTGTCAGACGAGATTAGCTTCGCTGTGAAATTATCACACTTCCAACAGGGGGAACTACGCAAAATTGTTCTAATCACAATATATCGGTATTTATTTACAGCAACATTAAAGTTACGTTAATCATTATTTGCTTTTAAGTAGAAAAATTAACGATATGTCAGACAAAATCCTTTTTCAATAAAATCGTCACGCTTCCAGGGTGGGAAACTGGAAAATTATACTAATCACTCTGAATTTATTCTAACTGTACTGAAATTAATATTACATCAATTACTATGTCGCTCGAAGTAGAAAAATCAACGACATGTCAGACAAAAAAAATTTATCCAACAAAACGAATAGTCTTTCAACTCGGGGACATTAAAAACCGCACTGGTGACTGCCAATGTGTATTTTGCAAGGCTTCGACGTTCACATCGCGATAATTCGATGGCGTGCACGGAGATTCCAATGGGGATCAAAATTTTTATTAGCAAACTTCCACCTAATACGGTCGCAGAAACCTACAAACCGATTCCCAGTGGAGTTGGAACTTGTTTCGCCAAAAGTTTTCTGTGATGGACTCCCAATCGCATGGTCCCTTTAACATACATTCGATCACGTTCCCCATAATCCCTCATCTAACTAACTACTCACTATTTTTATCCCTTTCCCCCTCACAAACACAAACACATTGCAGAAATTCTTAATCTTAAAAATCTAAAAAACAGAAAGCTCACATTTCCTTTTCAAAATTCACCCCCCCCCCCTTTTCAAAGATTAATTTTGTACATTGTAAATTTCAAAAACCTTGCAATTTTTAATTCAACTTTTTTCCTGTATTTCATATTCTTTTCTAGACAGTCGTGATAATACGAGAAATCAAGTCCTCTTTTAAAATTCTTGAAAAATATATAGATGATTGTAATGTTGTAAAAAAAAAATACTGTCTATTCAGGACAGTTTACAGAATCGTTATACGTAAAAATCGTTGTCATAACTTTCGCGGTTCAATCAGAAAAAATTCTCAAAATTGACTATTTGACTGTTCGTTATTTTCGTATTTTCCAGCATGAAATTTCTCGAAATCTGAGGGTGTATTCGAGGAACGAGTTTCGAGATTACGTTCAGTATATCTGAATCTATAGACATCGTTTTTACGGTTGTTGAAAAGCAGGATTAGAGATGAATAAGTTTCGTTAGCAGATCTGTGTAAATTTTCGAATTTTCGCCGAAGCGTCGACATTGGAAGACGAGGGGTGAGAATCAAAGGGTGATCGTGTCTGAGAGTATCGCAATCTCATGAAAAATAGTTGAATCAAAGTTCTCGATGGCGGCGTCTGGAACTTATTTATTCATACGTTCGCCGGCGGAGTCATCACGACGCGAGTATTTGCGCGAGCGGTTTTGCAACGGAACGAATGGCCTGCGAATTTGCATACGGAAACGGCGCGACGTGACTCGAGCGTCTTCCGGATTCGCGAGCACTCGATTACGCGTCGGATCCCGTGGAAATTGCCCGCGCGACCGTGACGATGAAAAATCGTTGAAAAAAAAGTAAAACAGAACCGAAACGAACAGAAAAAGAGGAAAAAGAAGAACAAGACCGGACTCGTGACGTTAATGACTCCGGGGACGAGATGGAGGAGACCGCGTAAATTCACGGCGTTGTTTTTCGCAGATTTTCTGGCGAAAACCCAACAGCTGAGAACTTCTAGCCGGCTAACGAGCGCCGCGAACCTCAACCGTTGCATACAATTCGACGTTGGATATTGGTTCCCGGCGGATCAGAAAACCGTGATGCCGGATTTAGGTGCGGGAGATTCCGACTGATGAAAACGCTTCCTGTTGGTTTTACTCTGGTCGGCTTATCTCGGTGCTCGCGGTCGTCATATTCTCTTTCGGGATGTTTGATCGCCGTGCGTTACGTACAAAGAACGTCTGGAGATTCCTGGCTCGGTTGGAAGTCGTTGGAAGTCGTTGGAAGTAGTTTGAAGGCGTTGGAAGTAGTTTGAAGACGTTGGAAGTAGTTTGAAGACGTTGGAAGTAGTTTGAAGACGTTGGAAGTAGTTTGAAGACGTTGGAAGTAGTTTGAAGACGTTGGAAGTAGTTTGAAGACGTTGGAAGTAGTTTGAAGACGTTGGAAGTAGTTTGAAGACGTTGGAAGTAGTTTGAAGACGTTGGAAGTAGTTTGAAGACGTTGGAGGAAGTGGTATCCTCTTATTAGTGTGCTCGATAATCTTGGGTAACATCCAGAAAACGTGCATAGATGCCAGATTTGGTTGGAAGGAGTTGGAAGAGGTTGGAAGAGGTTGGAAGTAGTTTGAAGACATTAGAGGAAGTTGTATCCTCTTATTAGTGTGCTCGATGATTTTGAGTAACACCCAGAAAACATTCATAGATGCCAGATTTTGTTGGAAGATGTTGAAAGAGGTTGGAAGAGGTTGAAAGAGGTTGGAAGTAGTTTGAAGAGGTTGGAAGTAGTTTGAAGACGTTGGAAAAAGTTGTATCCTCTTATTAGTGTGCTCGATGATCTTGGGTAACATCCAGAAAACGTTCATAGATTCCAGATTTGGTTTGAAGAGGTTGGAAGGGGTTGGACGAGGTTGGAAGTAGTTTGAAGACGTTGGAGGAAATTGTATCCTCTTATTAGTGTGCTCGATGATCTTGGGTAACATCCACAAAACGTTCATAGATGCCAGATTTGGTTGGAAGAGGTTGGAAGAGGTTGGAAGTAGTTTAAAAACATTGGAAGTAGTTTGAAGACGTTGGAGGAAATTAGGTTTGCAGCAAGGGTTTGCAAAATTAGGTTTCCAAAAATGGTTGCAGCTCCCAGGTTTGGTTGGAAATCGTTGGAAGTGATTTGAAGATGTTGGAGGTAGTTTGAACACTTTTTCTCAGCTGGTTTAACTCTTCTTGGGCATATTTTCACGCTGTGTTGAAGATTCCATCTCCATTTGCCTTTTTCAATATGTTTGTTTAGCGTGTGTCCAGGCAGATGTTTGCAGATTTTGTTGGATGTTGGTTTGAGGCAATGTTTGAAGAGGTTTGGTCTTTTGTAAGTGATGAATGGATTTCAGTCTTTGCAGCAGAGTTTGACGCACGTGTTTCAAACAATGTTCCTGTGAACACACGTTGAGAATTGAATGTGTTCTCTCATGTTTGTGCTGGTTGTTGGTGGTTTGTTAACGATTGGACTATTTTCCTAATGTGTGAACCGTTTTCTAGCACTTTTCGCAACAAATTTCTTATAAATCAGTAAGATGCTTATGGAAATACGATGTTCAGATGTCCAAGAGGACTAGTTTGAGACTGTTTGACGCCGTTTGGAATTCGAAAAGACATGGGAACCATTTTCGAGAACTTCTGGTTACAAAATACTAAATAATCCCGCATGATATTTATGGAAATACGATTTTCCGATTCCAAGAGGACTTGTTTGAGACTGTTTGAGACTGTTTGACCCCGTTTGAAATTCAAAAAAACTCGCCTACTGCCAGGGAAAAAATTGAATCTACGAAATTCGATGTTTCTACAGAACTAAAGTAGAATTTTGTCTGATCAGTTGTGCTTTTCGACATCGATCGAGTGAGACAGAGGGAATCGATTCTCGCACAGCAAAGTTGTGCATCGACATCAACCGGAGCCTCTCATTACCATTTGAAAGCAACTGGGGAATGGTGAGGCGAGAAAACGGAGCCCAGATGGCAACTGTAAGTCAGGATTTCTCGTCCAGAAGAATGGAACGGATTCGGTAGCCTTCTTTATCCCGCCTGTCACCTGAACGAGGGTCTCTCGGTGAAGCCCGATGGAAACCCGGAAGAATTGAGAATCGATCGGCCCGTGCCAAAAGGGATGATCCCCGGAGGAGAAGAATGAACGCGGCCGTGCGCGAGTAAACAATTTTTCAGTGTCCTGTCCTGACCGTAGACGTCGAACCGTCTAGATGACAAAGAGCAGCAGAGACCCTCTGAATGGAAATAATTAATCGGATCCATCTCGATTTTTCCGAACCATCTAACAGTTAGGCTATGTGCGATTTCTAGCTTCAGGAAGAGATAGATCGGATGAAAAGTTCTGAAATAATCTCAAATACCGGTTGTGCTTCAAACTTGCTCCAACTGGGTCAAACAATCTCAAACTAATATTCTTCAGCTCCAACTCAACGCATTTGCATCAGTATCATGATCATTATTAACTAAAACCATATCCAAAAGAGTTAGAAAATAGTTCCCCCAACAACAAACCATTGTCAACCAGCACAAACATGATAGGACACGATCAAACCTAAACTATTGGTCACAGAAGCATTGTTTGATTACACATTGTTGAGCCAACCCATGCCAAGAAATGCTGGAGAATGGTTTCCACGTCATAAAAATAGTTCAAACGTCAACAAACCATCGTCAACCTGCACAAACATGATAGGACACGATCAAACCTCAACGATTGGTCACAGAAGCAGTGTATGATCACACTTTGTTGCGCCAACCCATGCCCAGAAATGCTGGAGAATGGTTTCCACGTCATAGAAATAGTTCAAACGTCAACAAACCATCGTCAACCTGCACAAACATAATGGGACACGATCAAACATCAATGATTGGTCACAGAAGCATTGTTTGATCACGCTTTGTTGTGCCAACCCATGCCCCGAAATGCTGGAGAATGGTTTTCACGTCATAAAAATAGTTCAAACGTCAACAAACCATCGTCAACCTGCACAAACATAATGGGACACGATCAAACCTAAACTATTGGTCACAGAAGCATTGTTTGATCACACTTTGTTGCGTTAACCCATGCCCAGAAATGCTGGAGAATGGTTTCCACGTCATAAAAATAGTTCAAACGTCAACAAACCATCGTCAACCTGCACAAACATGATAGGACACGATCAAACCTCAACGATTGGTCACAGAAGCATTGTTTGATCACACATTGTTGCGCCAACCCATGCCCAGAAATGCTGGAGAATGGTTTCCACGTCATAAAAATAGTTCAAACGTCAACAAACCATCGCCAACCCACACAAACATGATAGGACACGATCAAACCTAAACGATTGGTCACAGAAGCAGTGTTTGATCACACTTTGTTGCGCCAACCCATGCCCAGAAATGCTGGAGAATAGTTGCCACGTCATAAAAATAGTTCAAACGTCAACAAACCATCGTCAACCTGCACAAACATAATGGGACACGATCAAACCTAAACTATTGGTCACAGAAGCATTGTTTGATCACACTTTGTTGCGTTAACCCATGCCCAGAAATGCTGGAGAATGGTTTCCACGTCATAGAAATAGTTCAAACGTCAACAAACCATCGTCAACCTGCACAAACATGATAGGACACGATCAAACCTCAACGATTGGTCACAGAAGCATTGTTTGATCACACATTGTTGCGCCAACCCATGCCCAGAAATGCTGG